>OY998178.1:30772227-40772227 GCA_963921935.1 Galeruca laticollis | reverse complement strand
TTTCACTTATTGGAGTAAAACTTTTGACGTGTTTTTCTACGTTTTTGTGAACAATAATACCTACTCCATACTGATGAGCATTTGTATTTGTTCCTGAATAGTAGACTTGATGTTCATCTATCAGACATTGCCCTGAACCTGGCCATCTCATCTCACTAATTCCCAAAATTTTTATATTCAATCTGTTCATCTCTTTAATGGCATTATGGACTTTTCCGGCTTGATATAGTGTTTTTACATTCCACGTTGCTATCTTGCAAGGATTTCGCAGGTTGACGACCTGGGAGGCCTTGCAGTCCTTAGTTTTTCCTCCCCTGCCGGATCCTGGATTCCGATATCCATGATCAGTGAAAACTTTTCTATTTGTTGTATTAGCCATGCTGATAATACTAGGGATGCCTCAAGCCTTTAATACGATGGTTTCCCGTTGCCTTTCGTATTCTTATGCCGTTGGCAGTTATCTGCTCATCCGCCTTCGGGGCCAGTTTCCCAACCCCTGGACAAAAGAGTGCCCTGTCTCCAGTAGCTCATCCACCCGTAGCTGTTGGCTATGGAGTGGATCGTTTATCCCGACGATCGGCCGGTGTCGTTTTACCATATCTGGCTACCCTCACTTGGTTTAGCCTGTGGGTCAACACAGTGTACCAGGGTGTGGCGCTTGGAGCCAGCAAGTGAGAGTTGGGTGTCTCGTGAGGACCAGTTATCTGAAACCTCCGCCCGTCTATGACGCTTGGAGTGACCGTCTCAGACAAAAGGTACTACCTCTCCGACACAACCCCTACACCCCTGCCGTTTAATATTAATTTTTTTTAAATTCAATATCAGACACATATTGCGGCTCCAAGAGTAATTTATACATTTTCCAAAATTCAAAAATTTGATAAAAATTTGCGTTATTGCAGCAAAGCACAAATTTATATATGTTATTTATATTATTATACGTATATATTTGAAGAAGCAGACATATGTCAGTTCCAATATGCGTGCAGACGATATCATGGTCTCTACGTCGTCATCAAAGTCACAACAACTTTTCAAATTCATTTTATCTTTTTTTTTACAAGTTTCTGCAAGAAAATATGAATGTACGCGCACATTATAAGTGGAAATATACAGCAAATTTAAAGAATTTTATAATATAGAATGGCCGTTTACTAAATTTAACATATTTTGTAGCCTGATGTCAACAACAGTCACCATAAACTGTGAAATCTGTGGTAAATTTTTTAAGAAGCGAGGCCTGAAAACATACCAAAACAAGACCCAGGGTGGACGAAGTTTGAGTTCTATTACACAAGGAAGTCTCAGCAATAAAGAAATAAAAGATACGTATTTTCATCTAAAGTTAGCAAAATTGAAAAGCCAACGATCAGTCATCAGAAGAGTCCCAAAAGCTTCAAGGGCTCTTTGTGCCTCAACGCTCTCTAGTCTGATTGATGAATGCGTAAGACAAAATTCTATTCCTTACAATGTTTTAAGTCTTCCTTCTAAAAATTCTAATAAATAAGTATCTCTCTCTCTCTACTATAATCAAGAGTAATTTAAAAACCTTTGATAATAAAGACCATCATTTAAATTTCTCTGATCAGCAAACCACAAATTCCTCAGTTCGGGAAAACATGAATTTATCAAATAATTGTAAAATCAAACATGTCATTAATAAAGTTTTTGACGGCAATTAAAACCTTAGCTTCATATGACAGTTTTGCTGATGTCAGTGCCATTGATAAATTCAATTCTGTAGCACCAGGCATAACAATTACAAACAGACAAAATCTCTTTCTTTTAGGTGCTTCTTTATTAAATGAATTCTTTCTATCAGCTCTCAATGAAAAACTAACCTTTTTCAAAAAAAGATTATCTCTTTTATCCTGGTTACCGACACATATTGCTTATTATCTTCTCAATAATTGCCTATTAATTCCAAAATTAACATATATCTTAAGATGTAGTCCGATCTGGTTACATAATGATGTCTTAATCAATTTTGACAATACCATTCGTCATTCATTAGGGTCAATAATTAATATTAAATTAGAGGACCTTTCTTGGAAATAAGCTTCACCACCTGTTTCATATGGTGGTTTAGGAATTCGCTCCGTTTCAGTCGCTGTTTCTTTTTTTTTGTCGTCATTAAATAGTTCAGAAAAATTCATTAATTACATTCTGCCTATATTTTTCCAGACACAGGACCCTTTATTATTGGATGCAGAAAATATTTGGTCATTAAAGTCTAACAAAATTGTACCCCATGAATATAAATCCTTTCAAAAATCCTGGGATATACCTTTATTGAACATTGAAAAAAATCTGCTTCAGAAAACTATTAATTTACCAGACAAGGCTTGTTTGAATGCAGCATTTTCAAAGGAATCAGGAACACTTTACCGTCGGTCCCATTAGGAATGCTTTTTGATGACGTAAGTTTTCCTATTTCCATTGACCTCCGTTTAGGTTGTCAAATTTGTGTCAAACATCGCTGTCGTTGCGGAGCTGATGTTGATGAATATGGTAGACACAACCTAAGCTGAAAATTGAGGGCCGGCCGTTTTTCACGTCATTCTGCAGTAAATGACCTAATCAAACGAGGCCTGTCATCTGCAAAGATTCCCTGTTCGTTGGAACCATTAGGTAATTACCACGACGACGGTGAACGTCCAGAGGGTATGACATTCATTCCTTGGCAACGCGGCAGACCCGTTATATGGGATTTCAATTGCACTGACAATTTGGCTCCGTCCCATGTCCGATCCACATCTACTTCTGCAAGCGCTGCAGCATTACATGGCGAAACTTTTGAAATCAATAAATACAAAAATTTGGAAACATTTACATTTTTATTCCTGTAGCAATTGAAACCTCTGGTGTTTTCGGTCATGAAGCATTGAAATTCATTAAAGAAATCGGTGAAAAAATATCAGTAGAAACCAACGATTCAAGAGCAACTTTGTTTTTTATACAACAAATAAGTATTGCCATTCAAAGAGGAAGCGCTTAATCTTTTCTCGGTACGTTTCTCCGTTCTAAGCCTCTAGAAGAACTTTTCATGAAACCTAATCAAAGGAAACCTAATTCTTCTACCACTTCCAAACTATCTCACATTACTGACCCTAAAACATGTGATCTTTCCTTTTTCCGAAATTCTTCTTCATCTTCATTCTCTTCTTCAGAAGGTGTGCCCTCTGATAATACATGCGATGACAGTTTTAAAAATTATGCCTCCAACAAGCTTTTGAGCCTCAATGGACTAAAAAATATAGTTAACCACCAGCTAGGTGATGTCCCAATCATAGGAATACTGAAGAAGATGACTGGTTTACCTCCAATAGAGTTGAAGACGTCAAAGAAAAAGGTAAACGACCAAATGGAAGGTATTTATACTAACAGTGTGGCATACTCTAACAATACTAATACAGATAATTTGTTTGATGAAGATGATAACGACAATCCCGAATCAGTGGCCGATTTGAGTAAAAAGTTTGATGACAAATTCTCCAAAACAGTAAAAAATGAGGCTAGATCCAAAATATCTGAGTTAACCAATGGCGTGAAACCATTAAGCACCAAAGACAAAACAACCAGTGTTAAAGAATCAGGTAACAATGTTTCGGTGACCAAAAAAATTACATTGGCTCCAACAAGTGCCAGAATAATTCCGATGTTTTGCAGTCAAATTAAAAATTGGAAGAGAATGAAGACGTAGAACGTAGAATGGGTCAGAAGTCGATAGGGACGTAGTAACTGAACAATCAATAAACAGCAATTCCCTTTCTAAAATTAATTTTAAAGGTAACAACTTCTCTTCATACATTTCATTTTCGATTAAAGTTTTTCAGGAAGAGGATGAAACTCAACAAGAACAAAAGGACACGTCTAAAAATGATATAGATAACAAGGAATATATTAACAAAATGATTCAGACCAATAATCTATCGACATCACCCAAACTTTTCAAAGCCGCAATATCTCCATCCAACTCAATGGCAAATAACATATCAATTCAAATTCCTTATCACGCCGATCAAGTGAGAGAGACAATAATAGAATCCGAGATTATTCGGACAATGATAGTGGTTGCGAAAGAGCTCTTAACAGTTACTCCACAATCAGGTCCTTGGAGTGTCTTCCCCAAAAATCTTTCGGCATCAATGGCCTCAAAAATATTTGTAACACATGTTTCATGAATTGTACTATCCAATGCCTATCAAATACAAGGTGGCTATTAGAATATTTAAAGAAAGAGAGATATTAACATAAACATGTCTAGCATGAAAGGAGAACCAATTAAAGCATTTGCTGAAGTTATTAAAGAGCTTTGGTCTGAAGACGGTTCAGACCGAGTGGTTAATACAGTATCATTGAAAAATGAGATTCAGCGATTTACTTCAAGGTTCATGGGATACGCTCAACATGATGCACAGGAGTTTCTTCGTTACCTATTAGGCGGACTTCACGAAGATGTCAACAGGGTATATGAAAAAACAAAGCCCATATTAACAGAAATTGATGACAAACTCAGTGACAGTGAGAAAGCACAAGAATATTGGTTAATATATCCGAGAATGGACAACTCCAAGATTGTGGATAACTTTGTCGGCAATTAAAATCAACACTCAAGTGCACACACTGTGGTCACTGTTTAGTTACCTTCGATCCCTTTTGGGATTGATACCTTCCCATCGCCCAAAGAACAGGTCAATTACGACTTTCACAATGTTTAGATTCGTTTACAAGAGAAGAAACACTCGACGGTGATGAGAAACCAACATGTTCGAAATGTAAGGAACGAAGACGATGCAGTAAATCATTCTCAATTCATAAATTCCCGAAAATATTGGTTATTCACCTGAAGCGCTTTTCGCCGACAGAAAGATTTAGGGGAAAACTTAATGTTGCAATAGATTTTCCAATAGAAGGGTTTGATGTAAGCCATTACGCGGCTGATAATGTGGCACCCTGTAGGTACCACCTCTACGCTATATCAAATCACAGTGGAACCACTTGGTCACAATGGTCACTACACAGTATATTGCCGACATCCCAACACGGGACAGTGGCACAAGTATAACGATTCAAGGGTTCTATTAATATCGTGGAAATTTTTAGTCAGTGGAGAGCCATATGTTCTCTTCTATGAACAGGATGGCACAAAGTCCCACCTTTAAGTTTAATAATAATTTACAGTAATTTTTTGTTGCAGTTTTTAAATTGTATATTTTCATTTTGAACCATAGTCTTATTAGGTATATCTGAAAAATTTATTTATATATATATATATATATATATATATATATATATACATATATATATATATATACATATATATATATATATATATATATATATATATATATTTCATTTATATTTCTTGGGCATTTTTGGTCCTGGATTAATTAAAACATTAGATGGTTTTTAAATTTATATTGTATTTCATTAACGTTTCGGTCGTTTTTGACCTTCATCAGAATATAAAAACACTAAAAGAGAAATTGGTTCTTAATATCCTAGTGTATACAATGTAAAACTATGACATACCTGTGGATTATATTCCAGCGAGTGCCACATCACATATTAAAATAAGTTAAAATAAAATGAACTTTAACGATACATTTAAAAACATTTTACAAGTAACGGTGTGTGTACCTCAACCTTCATAGTAGTACTGGTGTCTATGGCTAATGTTATTATTTGAAAATGTTGTTTTTTCCTATACGCATTTATTTCTTTTTAATAATAGTTGTTATGGTTTTTGTTGGGTAACCTACATAAAATAGTTGTTTATTTTATAATTCTATTTTATTATATTATTATAAATCTTGCTTAAAGATTTTGTGTCGGTTTTGTAATTTAGGTTTTTTTTATTTCTCTGTATTTCTATAGTTTCATAAATTTCTCTTTTTCTGGTGTGACTTTCACTTTTTAAAATTTTTGTGTTTTCAAAATCAAAACTATGCTTTTTATCCTGCATATGTGTTGTTAAAGCAGTTTTATTTTTCTTATCGTACTTGTGACCATTTAACCGATTTTTTAAATATTGGCTAGTTTGCCCGATATAGACACTGTCGCAGTCCCCGCATGGAATTTGATAAACTATATTGCTCTTCTTTTGATCAGGAATTTTTGACTTTAATTTACTGAAGTTGGATTTTGAGAGGTTGTACCCTTTATATGCAATTGTAATGTTATGGCTTTTAAAAATGTTGTTGAATTTTTCGGATAGTCCTGGTATGTAAGGCAAGGAAAGGTACTTTTGATTGTTTGTTTGGTTTTTTTGGAGGTTTTGATTATGGAACTTATGAATGCGTTTTTTAAAGATGGTGTTTATCAGTTTTTCTGGGTAGTTATTGATTTTAAGGGCTTTCTTTGCTTTTTTTATAGAATTTTCCCGGAATTCTGGGCAAGACAGGTTAATTGCCCGATCGGCTAGACCAATGATTACCGACTTTTTTTGGGACATGGGGGTGTTGTGAATTTAAATTCAGGTATCTGGATGACCAGGTTTCTTACTTATACCACTCTGTTTTTATACTATTGTTTTTGTGATGGAGAGTGGACATTTTCAAATAATACCATTAGCCATAGACACCAGTACTACTATGAAGGTTGAGGTACACACACCGTTACTTGTAAAATGTTTTTAAATGTATCGTTAGAGTTCATTTTATTTTAACTTATTTTAATATGTGATGTGGCACTCGCTGGAATATAATCCACAGTTATGTCATAGTTTTACATTGTATACACTAGGATTTTAAGAACCAATTTCTCTTTTAGTGTTTTTATATTCTGATGAAGGTCAAAAACGACCGAAACGGTAATGAAATACAATATAAATTTAAAAACCATCTAATGTTTTAATTAATCCAGGACCAAAAATGCCCAAGAAATATAAATGAAAAAAATATAAACTTTAAGGTCCAAGAAAAAAACTCGAATTTTCTAAATATATATATATATATATATATATATATTGTCGATCAATTCTTAAATAAAATTATCGTTACCGAATAAAACAAAAATAAATGGAATATTCTGTACACATGTAATTTTTTAGATATTACCAATTGTAATGATTTTTTTTTCTGAAATATTTCCAAATGTTTTTGGTATCTTTTTCATGGTATACAGTAGAAAATTAAGCGGTTTTAAGGATTAACACTAACTTTTCCGCATCTGTTAAACGCCTTGAACAATATCCTATAATAAAATTGATCACTTGTATATACTTTGGAAGCTGTATCGTGCCAACAAACCGAAATTTCTCCAAAAATTAATAAAAATGTTGTACTTCAAGTACCATAGCACCCGTTGCACTGGCTCTAATGAGCTGAAAATTGATACGATTCTTCTGTGAGTTGTTCTAAGCATTACTCAATCATAAAATTGATGAATTCTTGCTCTCCGGAGGCTGTATCGTGCTAACAAGTTACAAAAAGTGGCCGCGACGTCGACGACATACCTACACACTGGACTTTTTTCCTAAAAAACCTATATAACTGGGATTTCAAGGAATGTAGAATTTTTTTCAATTATAGAGACTTTTTATTTCCCCAAATGGACCCGTTCACAATGACAGTTGTCTTATTTATGTAGGGCCCAGCTGAAAGAAATTCATTAATTAGTGAAAATATTCGTTACAAAAATGCGTATTTTATGTTGCAAATATGTAATTTTTATTTTTCAAAACAATACAAAATTTATCTTCCCATTACTAAATGCAGTATTTATCTTTCAAATTCGTAGGTATATTAAAAAATCGCGATGTCATTAAACATGTCAGTCCCAACTAAATTCATTTGACAGTGACGCCAATTCAATAGACACTGCTTTCAAATATGTCGCTGTCACATTTCTAGAAAAATTTGGCGCCACGACGCCAATATAACTACAAACTTTGTGTTATCTAAGGATGTAACTAAAGTAATGCGAGTAATAACATCCGGTGCGCACCAGGTAGTCTTGAAAATGAACCTAAGCTATTTATTTAGCTTTAGATACCCGTTTACCAATATAAATGAGTTATGAATTACAAATACCATTGAAATATATGTTTTGCAATTAAATAATGCCTCTATCATAAAAAAAAACAACTACTCTATGTTAAAATAACTAAGCAATTCTGAAAACTAGAAATTATTTGGGTATTTCCTTTATTTTAGAGTACATTTATCAACTGCATTGTACACATTTGATTTTTACTATTTATATTCATAGTATTGGTCAGTGAGGTACATAAAATATTTCGCAGATTTTTTTCTCACCGGACGAGAATAGTATATTCTATATCAAGGGTGGAATAAGCAAAATTATACACGAGTGGAAAGATTCTACTAGTGTAGAATTTTGAATTCCACCCGTGTTTTAGACTATACTTTTTCTACGGCTATAAAAAACAAACAACAAACGAACAAATATAACTTTATTAATAATTTAAAATTGCAAATATCTGCTGATATTAGTTTTTAATTTTATTTGTCTTTGTTAATAAATATTCATTGTTACGCCAGTAACTACAATTTTTAAATGTAACTTGTTTAGGTGAATCGCTTATATTTTTGGTGCGCAATGAGGCAAATATATTTTGTTGCTGCTGGTCGGAACAGGAATGCCCCAGATATGAATTAGGCAAATTTTGTTGGTGAAAATTAGTTTTGCTGACTGATAGTTCTTGGTTTTCATCAGTTTGCGACATTATGCTTGTCGATACATATAGGCGGTTCTGTAAGGAGTTATCTATATATCCACTTGTTTGTTTAAATTCATTTTGACAAGTAAGTTGTCAATTATTTGTCTGTAGTTTTTTTTGTACAATAAAGCCTAACAAAAGGTTTAAAAGGTTATTTAACTATCTTCAACAATTTATTGTACAAAAAGAGGTTGTAAAAGAATCGACCATGGAACGTGCCTTACGACCTGAAACATTCCATTTGAACCCTGACGAAACACATGCATCTCTACATTGGAATCACTGGTTTGAGACTTTTTAAAATTTTATTTTTGCAGCTGAAATAGAGGTGATGGACAAGCTTAAGGCTCTCACAAATTTTATATCTCCTTCCGTTTATGAATACATAAGTGAATGCGATACTTACAATAATGTGGTTAGTATTTTGAAACATATCTATATAGAACCGGTGAATGAAATATTTGCGTGACATAAGCTCATGACTCGAAATCAGGAATCTGTAGAGACTATTGACAGATACCTTGAATCTTTAAAACGCTTATCAAAAGACTGCATAAAAAAAGAAGTATAAAAGATGTGTTTATAGATGGGTTACAATCATCACTCATTAGGCAAAGATGACTAGAAAATCATACTCTTACTTTAGATGAAGCATTTAGACAAGCAACATATCTGGAATTCGCACAGTATCAATCACGGCAATATTTATCATCATCGACAGTAAATGCTATTGTCCAGAGCTCCCCTACTTCAGCTATACACAAAAATGGTGAAATATTTTTCAAATGTACAGAGCAAGAAACTATTGCTGCTATCAATGCAAAGTGTTACTTTTGTGGTATTCAAAAGCATTTTCGAACAGAGTGCCCTGCGAAGAATACAGTTTGCAGAGCTTGTGGTACCAAAGGTCATTGGCAAAAGTTTGTATGTAAAAGAGCAAAATGAAAGCAACTGGTAAATCTGTTCATTTTTCTAACTGTATTGCTTCTATACCTCCTTGTTTGAGACAAGCTGATTAAAAATATTCATTTAACAATAAATTTGACAGTTTTAATTCAAATTCAGTTGGTTGTTATTGACAACCCGAACAAGTTGATTTCTTATAGCTTCTAATAACTGTAGAATAATTCTAGATATTCTGCGAATATAAATTATCCAATAATGGGAAGACGATTCTAGGGCTTATTTGATAAATATATATTATTTACAACATTATTCAGACTTTGAAAAACTGGGCCTTAAGCTAATAAACTATTTACCTTTGTAGCAAGGTATTTATCATCAGGCGCATTGTTTATAAAACTGTTAAGTTCTTCTCTAGTTAATGTTTTCGATTTTTTTGCTCGATATCCCTCAGATTGTCTTTTTAAAAATGCGAATTTGAAATACCGTGTTTATTATCTTCGACCGTTGTTAACTTTACCCAGTGGGGAATAATTTATGGACCGTAAATAGCAAAGCTGTAAATCGAGACCAAGTACACAGTACGACCCTACGCAGGGACGTCCTTAAAAATTTGAGCAAAGTAGAAAACAATTGCTTCTTGACAAGGATTTTATGGAATTACGAATAAAAACGACTTATATAATTATTACATTATAATTATACACATTTATAAAAGGGTAAAAGAAAAATTATTTCATTATTATAATATGATGTAATAATTTTTTTTATATTAATACATTTATCCATTCAGTGACACATACATAGAAAAATATTAGATTTACGCTGGACATGTCAAGAAAAATAACAAAACAAAAGTACATATTATACATAAATATATATCTACGTATACTCAAAAAAAGACACAGTATACGAGAACAGTCAGTAAAGTAAAAAGTCATCTACATCATAAACAACCTTCTCAATCAGAAACTGTTTAACTGACTTCTTGAAAATGATATACGAGGGCAATTCAGAAACTAACCTCCGATTGGTCACAGTGCGGGTAGTGGGAGGAGTAGCGCGCCATCTGTGCATTCACACGCTCAGCAGGTCAGTCGGCATCAAGCCGTAGTCGAGTGAACATCGTACCTGCGCTAGTTTAGTTTTTGTGGCAGTTTGAAATGTGTGCTGCAATAGAAAATCCCGCCAAATGTGAAGTGCGTGCTGTTATAAGGTTTTTTACAGCCAAAGGATACTCTGCAGCAGCTATTCATCGTGAGCTTTGTGCCGTGTACGGACCAAAAGTTATGAGTGAAGGAGTTGTCCGTGAATGGGTACGTTTATTTAAAAGTGGACGAGAAAACGTTCATGATGAAGAGAGGAGTGGTAGACCATCCTTGGTGACTGACGAACTCGTTCAGACAGTTGATGCAAAAGTTCGTGAAAATCGACGTTTCACAATGGCGGAGTTGTCTACTGATTTTCCACAGATTTCTAAGACTCTTTTGTACGAGATAGTCACAGCAAGATTGGGTTACCGTAAGTTCTGTGCACGATGGGTGCCCAAAATTCTTACCGACCACCACAAAAGTCAAAGAATGGCCTCTGCATTAGACTTTCTGTCACGTTATGAGGACGAAGGAGAACCATTGTTAAACAGAATCGTGACCGGTGACGAAACCTGGATTAAGTACGTGAACCCTGAGACAAAAGAACAATCAAAGATGTGGGCACATTCAGATTCGCCTACCAAACCAAAAAAAGCCCGGCAAGATTTTTCTGCCAGAAAACTGATGGCAACGGTGTTTTGGGATGCCAAAGGGGTGTTGTTGGTCGAATTCATGGAACGTGGGACGACCATTAATCAAGACGTGTACTGTGAAACACTAAAAACATTACGACGGGCTATACAGAACAAACGCCGTGGTATGCTGACTTCCGGTATCGTTTTTTTGCACGATAACGCCCGTCCTCACTCTGCTCGCAGAACAACAGCCCTTCTTGAGTCCTTCAAGTGGGACGTTTTCAACCATCCACCTTACAGCCCAGATCTGGCGCCAAGCGATTATCACCTCTTCATGCATATGAAGAAATGGCTCGGGTCCCAGCGGTTTGATGACGACGAAGAGCTCAAAGATGCGGTCACAGGCTGGCTCAAGGCACAAGCGGGTGATTTTTATGCAGAAGGAATTTCAAAGCTTGTGAAGAGATACGATAAGTGCCTTAATCGTTATGGAGACTATGTCGAAAAATAGTGCAAAGATGTAGTTGTAAGATGTATATATTAAAATATTTTTACTTAACTTGGTGTATTTTTTTCAATCAACCGGAGGTTAGTTTCTGAATTGCCCTCGTATACAATATACATATATATATATATATATATATATATATATATATAGACACACACATAATATGTTACAATAATATCAAATATTTGCGTTATAAATCATCGTCACTATCTACAAACAGGTCACTATTATCGCTGTCTTTGTCCAAATTAATTATAAATGGTTGTACATTCGGAGACACATATGAATCTTCCACTTCAACTACGTGTGCGATGCATTTTTTCCATAAAATAATGTCTATATTTTCCACCTCACTTCTAATTAAATCTACTACAGCAGAACTTAGCCTTGGAGCTGAATTCCCCGTTTTAGAGTACTCCAGATAAGTTCAATGGGATTTAATACACAGTAGTAGGGCGGAAGACGCAGTACCGTATGTCCTTTTGCTTGTGCCATTGTGTCAATCCGATATTTTGTAGGAATGTTCAGGTCTATTATAATGGTTAGAAGATCTTTTTTGATGCATTTTGATTTAGGTATTTCTATATCATTTTCATCCATATATTGTAGGATTTCTGCTTTTTTCGTGCTTGTGATGGGTTCCTTGTTAATCTGGCAACAGATGTTTTTGAAACCAAGTCTCAAAAAGTGGTGAATTCATGTCTTCGTTATAGTCGGCTGAACAATTTTTTATATTTTTTGCGGACCACAACAACGCATTGGACACCCATCAATCGCTGCCACCGGCATGTAAAATTATTAGTCTTTTTCCCCTAGACGGAGGGACCTCTAGACAACAACTTTTTGTGCCATCAGTCCATCCTTTCTTTATAACGTCATGACTATCGTACCATGTTTCATTCAACCAAACTATGTATCGACCTTCTTGGCGAAATCTTCTTATCTCTGTAACGTACTCCCAACGCAATCTTGTTAATCGTGCACTTTCCATGATGCTCATCCTTCCGTTGAGGGTTTTACACTCAAAACCTATGGTTTTCAAATATTTCCGAAACCATTGATCCGAATATGTTACTTCAATTCCCGAAACTGTCAGTCTTTCTAAAATCATATACGTTGTTGGCACCCTATTTTCTTTGTAAAAAGAGTAAATTTGTTGTTTTATGTCAGTTCCCGCCGCTTCATCGATTCTAGAAATTTCTTTCATTTCTCGTTTCTGTCTTTCTGTCTCTCCCTTGTTTATAATGTCCCTTGCCGTAGATACAGGGACTTTTGTTAATTCACTTGTCACGGTGAAAGAAGTTGAACACCCTTTTTCAATTAGAGTTTGGTAAACAATTTTTATTATCGTTCTTGCGTCACTTGACAAATGTTTTCTTTTAACCTTCCTGTTGTCCGAAACATTATCTTTAGTATCATTGTTGTCACTAATTTCAATCACTTCTTTCTCTATTTCCATTTCATTCTACATAATGTTTTCCCATGGACGAAACATTGCCATATTTATTTACACAATGCACCACGATGAAAAGTCACAGACTGATAGACTGCACCCTTGCTTTACCTGGTTGGTGATTACTTAGGACGCAGGTATAAAGGATACTTTCTAATTTATGAGGAGGCAGTATCTGTGGTCTTTATCCATTCTTGTTGTATTTAACATTTACACAATGCTCCCTGTCATAAACACGGTATTTCAAATTCGCAAGTATAACCTGGCATATTTTGACAAATCCTCTCTATGTTTTATGTTTATAGTGATTCAGCTATGAGTATATTTTCGGTTCTTAGCTATGAGTATATTTTCCAGAGAGTAGATGGTTAATTTGATTGAATTGATTGAATTATACACGAACTACATTCTCTGAAAAGATTGGGCTTTTTTTAATCTACGCCATTGGATAAACATGTCATAATAATGAAGATAAATATGTTTAGAGTTTTCAGGCAACAGATCGCCTGTTGTCGCCTCCGCTAACTTCCTAATTTCTGGAGGAGTTGGGACAGAGCAACCACTGCTATCAGTATCAGACACTAAAAAGGAATGAAGCCACGTAATAGCTATTTATTTACTAACTTTTTATGAAGTACCTAATGTGAATTTGAATTTAAAATTTGAAAAAATATAGAATTTTGGCAGTTGACAATTGTTGCTGATAGATAGTGTATTTTCTTCTTTTCTATTAACAATTAATATTCAACGAGCATATTAGTCATTTTACGTTGAGTGTAGACGATTATTTATGCATTTTGGTATTTCTGAACTACTTCCACTCTGCATAGTGCAACAGGTGAACAAAACGGAACACGCCTATTTTCCCTTTCTGTAAAATGAACCATGATATTTAGAGGGCGCCACAAGTATTCATTCCATACCAAGGGCGAGAATGAATATTCTTGCCCTAGAGCTAGAATTAAGCTATTCCATAATCAAAAATTACTTCGGAATATAGAAATTCTACAATAGTCGTAGAAAAAATATTTTCTGATTATTTTTTTTTCAATACAATTGTAAGGTTGAATATAAACAGTAAGTTCACAGAACCATATACAAGACTTAAGGTGCGAAATTATCACACAAATTTAAAGAAAAATTGAGATTTTTTTCTCTGTATGAACAAATCTGTAAAATTAAATTGAAATAATGAAAATTTCTTCCAAAAACGCAACTGTAAGGCAACTAATAACAGAAGCAAATAACGTAAGTAGTGGGACACGGCAAGGAGACAACTCTCCTTCTTTTGATTAAGGATCAAAATTACTAAAAATCGCAAGTATTAATTTACATTTGATGTGACAGAAAAAATGACATTATGAAAATATAAGCATTGCGTTCCATTATGAACAGGTGTACTTACACTCAATTCATTGAAAGTTTGTTTGTAAATATGGTGTATATATCAAAAAATAAACGGTTTTGAAGATTAAAACTAACTTTTCCGCATCTATGAGATGCCCTGATTAACATTATATCATAAAATTGTTACTTGTATACACCTCGGGGGATGTATCGTGTTAACAAACCGAAATTTCTCCAAAAGTAACCAAAAATGCAGTATATCTGGATTTATAGAACCCGCTGCACTCGCTATAGTCAGCTGAAAATCAATAGGGTATACCTGTGATCCACCTTGAAACATATCCAATTATAAAATTGGCCACTTGTATACACTCCGAAGGCTGTATCGTACTAAACCCGAAATTTTTCCAAAAAGGACAAAAATGTGGCACTTCAGGTACCATAGCACCCGTTGTACCAGCTCTGATGAGCTAAAAATCGATAAGGTTCATCTATAAGACGCCCTGAATAATATTAAATCATAAAATGGGTCACGTGTATACACGCTGGAGGCTGTATTGTGCTAACAAACTGAAAATTCTCCAAAAATTACAAAAATTTGATACCTCAAGTACCATAGGACTCGTTGTACTGGCTTTAGTGAGCTGAATGTCAATAGAGTTTATCTTTGAGACGCCCTGAATAATATTCAATCATAAAATCGGTCAGTTGTATATACTCCGGAGGCTGTATAGTGCTAACAAACTGAAATTTCTCCAAAAATGACAAAAATGCAGTACTTAAAGTACTATAGCACCTGTTGTACTGGCTGTGGTGAGCTGAAAATCAATAGAGTTTATCTGTGTGATGTTTTGAATAATATTCAATCATAAAATTGGTGAGTTTTTGCACTTCGGAGGCTGTATCGTGCTATTAAACTGAAAAATACTGAAAAAATGACAAAAATGACGTACTTCAAGTACCATAGCATATGTTGTACTGGCTATTGTGAGCTGAAAATCAATAGGGTTCATCTGTGAGATGTCCTGAACAATATTCAATCATAAAATTGGTGATTTGTTGTACTCCGGAGGCTGTATCGTGCTAACAAGACATGTAAACGAAAAGTGACCGTCGAAACGACGACATACACACAGGATTTGTTATTCTAAAAACCATTTTTTCGTGTTGTTTTTGATGAAAACCGTAAAAATAACTCAAAAATTTTTTTCAAAATTTCAACTGTTTTGTGGGTAAACCAATACTTTTCTCGCATATTAGATAGGTTGAACGGAAAAGTAAAATCATAGATGATCATCATATGTATCAATTATCCATCTCAATCCATTTTTAATGATACCCCACACATAACATTCCCTGTTTTAAATCAAGGGGTTGAGGATATCTGTATCGTTAAAATGTGTCTATGTGGCCCATTTGAAACGAAAATCGACGCGTTCCAGCTTTACCTCAAAGTCAAATAAATAATGCCCACTCTGAACTTCATCGGAGATTAATCAAAACAACGTTCTCTACAATCAAAGAAAAAATAGCTTTTCATATCATACTACTGTGAACAATAAACGGTTTTAAAGATTAAAACTAACTTTTCCGCATCTGTGAGATGCCCTGAACAATATTGTATCTAAAAATTGTCACTTGTATACACTTTGGGGGATGTATCGTGCTAACAAACCGAAATATCTCCAAAAATATAGTATATCTGGATTTATAGTACTCGCTCTAGTCAGCTGAAAATTAATAGGGTACATCTGTGAGACACGTTGAAAAATATCCAATAATACATTATAAAATTTCTCACCCGTTCTCCTAGCTCTGGTGAGCTAAAAATCAATAAAGTTCATCTATAAGATGCCCTGAACAATATTCAATCATAAAATTGGTCACTTGTATACACTCTGAAGGCTGTATCGTGCTAAAAAACTCCAAAAATGACAAAAATTTGGTACTTCAAGTACCATAGCACTCGTTGTACTGGCTTTAATGAGCTGGATATCAATTGGGTTTATTTTTGACGGAATTGTTAAATATTGAATCTATGAAAGAATGGGAATCAAACTGTACAAACATCATGTGGGGTTAAATAAAGACCTGAGGTAAATTTTCGGGAAGATAAGGATTCTTCTTTCATCCGGTTCCGTTATTTTTGTACCGTGGTGGATTATAGGTAATCATGTTTCTATGTTATAATAACTTGGGGAAATTCCGCATAAGAATATTTTATCTGAACATGGCACATACGGATGGAAATTTTATAACGCGATAACTTCAACCAACATAACAACCTCAATAGTGTCCGTTACGATGTTAGATTGCCCCGGAGACTCGAGGAACGACGTACTTAAAATGTAATGAAAATCTATTTACCCAAATTTTCGAGATCTTAGGCTGAAATTGTCCGACGACTCGGAAATTCACAAATTCGTTCCACTGTACCAATAGCTGGCCCAATAGTTGGCTGCTTCACGAGACAAACCATCAACCCACCTATCGAATATCTATGCCTCCAAGTCTGGTGATTTTTCGCATGGACTAAATTTTTACCGTTACAATTTCAATTTTCTCTTGTAGTCAAAACCACAACCCCCTTCGAATTTGCCCTTATAGGCTAATATTTCATTCCACAATTCATGAAAACTAAACTATTACTAAGCACTGTAAAATGTGATAATTTTTTCTTTTATAACTTGATTTCCCCCATTTCTTAAGGGTTAATGCTATCTAATCGTTGGTTTTTTTTATTCTATTAACATCAAAAATAACTAAACATTGACTTCATTCTCATCTTAACGTAAATAAATCAAACCTTTTCTCTACTAGAATATTCTGGCAGCAACAGTTGCGTTTCAGCTACATTAAAAATACATTTTTAGCATGCTACTTCATTTGTTAGGTTCATTTTAAATTTTAAAATAACCTAGAAGGAAACAAATTCTATGTGTTATGTTTACCTTCACAACACAAAAATAAATATCATAAGCTACAAAAATAATTTAAAATTTTATACATGATTTTCTATTGTTTTATTTCCATGGTTCGCTAGTTTTTAGCCAAAACTACAGAATTCAATCATCATGACACAATCTAGCATACTTTTGACTGCTCCATTTTCTGGTATAAAAATAAGTATACCACTTCATGGAATCCATTATTACTTCAAAGAAAAATTCTTGTGATGTCCTCTCACCGCTTCATTTTTGCAGATAAGACAAAAAGTTCAAAGCAAGAGATAGTTAAAATTCTTTAATTCAAATATTACATTGTGCACATTTTTAGTATCACAAAATGTAGCAAAATATTAATTTTCTATTTGCTTCTAACTAGAGGCCATTAGGGTCGCTTTCCTATGAACTTTTTTCTCAAAATTTTGCGATACTCGTTTCTGAGATATGGCAAAGGTAAATAATACAGAGTTTTGACATTTCTAATGTGACCAGAAGCGGTGATTCTAATTATAAAAATGTTACGCTACTGAAAACAATACTCGTTGGTTTTTCTAGTAATCTTTCCAATTCATTCCAAATATAAATGTGATCTTAGTATACTTATAAATTTATGAGACAACTCATACACAAACAGTTGTTACATTATTTGTGGATCCTGAACTACCGATTTTCCAAAAATGGAATAATTTAGAGGACAGCGAGACAGAGGACACAGGATCCAATAGTTGTTGTCCAATGGCCCCACAACTTTTAATAGGCGTGTAAGGCAATTATTTGGAGTGTCGATATTTCAAATATACCGTTAGAATCAGCACATAGAGCTGCGTATGATCACGTGTGCAGTTTAAATATCCCCACAGCCCGGTATTGTGCACAACTACGGTAAAGCGTATATCATTGGTGTACAGTAGGATACCGCAAATTGATCCCAACACATGTTCGCTTGGATCAGTTTGAGTATGGCGCACAGTTATACTTGGCCGCGGGTCGTATGTACAGCTCCATTTATTAAAAATGGTGAAATTATTGAAGCAATAGATAAAAATTGTTCATATTTTCGTAAGGAATAGTCACAAATTTTCTATATACGTCTAGTTTTTCTTCACTGGAAATAGGCTCTCGCGCATTGCACATGCGCTTTTTACCAGTGATGTCATCTTTGATTAGTTCATGCACTTCGGTAAATTGTCCCTTATTTGATCTCAATGATTCTTTAAAAATATTTTCCTGCACTTTAAAAACAAAATTCTCCGTGAGTCTTTCTTAATCAAATAAATTTTTCTTCTGCGGATTCAGAATCCAAGTCAATAAGTGTACTTTGATCATTCCCATTCATTATGGAACTGGGTCTGGGTTGGGTATGGCGTGGTTTCTATATGCAGTAGATAAGAGAAATGTGGACGAGAGCTGCGCGTCTATTGTGCGTGGGTTGTGCGTGTGCTGGGTCCAATATACGGCAGGCCTAGAAGTCTTGTCGGTTAGGAAAATAAAACAAGCGTATACAAGAAAAGGCAGGGAACAAGGAATAGTCTAGATAGAATGTCCCATAATATCAAACAAATTATTATCGAACAAGAAAGTTAAAGAATTGTCTTCAGCAATGACGACTTTTCCTTCAAATCAAGAGCACGTATTATTCAGTCATTCCATTCACTGTATCAATATGTTTCTTAGCAAAGGCGCATTACAAATGCACAGCAAATTAAATTGAGTTTTATTATTTCTAAGGTTGGTACTTGGTGTTGTGCAAGGGAAAAACTTTTTATTGTGTAAATAAAATTCAGACGCTCTATTTCTGAGTTCTATTCGACGTCAACGTCTACGAAGGCCATAATTTGGAAACCAGCTAATAAAGAATACAGTCACTGTTCGACTATTGGAATAGTCACCCTGGTGGAAGACGACGGCAAAATTTATACAACAATTTCCTAGAATTATATCTTTTATTTTTGAATAGTTCCTACCAATGTTTCGCTCCACCTCTGATGATTATTATCAAGGCTAAATACAATAGGTATCCGTGTTTCCTAATACGTATTTTATGTAAATGTTTGTATACATATAGAAATCAATTAATTGTTACATAACTCTATACTTTTATGTACTTATTTCTTTTCAGATGTTCCAAACAAAACTATTAATTTGTTCTGTATACGGTTTTATTCAAGGTTATCATCAGCCGTGACAATTGCATTTAATTTATTTTGTTATATTGTCCATAATATGGCAACTATATTTTGATTCTGACATTTTATTTTCAATTTAAATCCGGGTTTTCAGTATTTCATGAGATTTTCTTTAAACATTTTCCGTAGAAAACGAACGTGGAACAAAATATCGTGTTTAAATGGCCGCCATAGACGTTCAAGTAATTTGATCACACAGACTGGTTCAAAAAGTTTGATCAAATTGGCATGATCTTTCAAGCGACCAGACACATTTACGCAGGCTTGAAGCAGTGTCAGGTCAGTATCGAAGCGGGCGAAAAGTTGCGCTTCTTCGAACTAGGATAGATACCAAGCAGTACATTCATCAAAGGCAATGAAATTGCTGATAAACTTGTCAAAGAAAGTTTAACAGCAACATACTACCAAACATCAAGAACGACATCAAGCTACTTTGAGAAGAGGAGTGGAAAGAAATCAGGAAAATAAAAGGAAAACAATTATTTAACTTAATGAATAAATTTCCTTCTAAACCATGGTTCTATTAAATAAATCTGGACAGACAAAAAATATCCAAAATTTGTAGAATGAGAATAAACACTGTACACAACAACATTTGAACAAAATTGGAGTTAGTGAGTTCCCCTTATGTGAATGTGGAAAAATTGGTAATCTCCAACACAGCGAATAAGAAAAAAGAAGAGTGCTATCTGGGCAAATAGATAATCCATAAGGATTGAACCCAAAAAAAGTCAAAGAAGAAGAAGAAGAGTTGAGCTTCATCAAAAATGTCTACAGACGACGCTTTAAAAATAGTTGGTTTAGTGTTTGCTGTGAAGGCCCACAAAATGACAATAAATCGTACTGTATAGTGTAATAAATTACGCATGAAAAGAGACGAATATTCACTTATAAACTTGAAACAGCCGCCATTGACGTTCAAGTATTTTGATCAAACAGGTTGGTTCTTGAAATGGCCGTCATAGATGTTCAAGTAATTTAATCAAACTGGCTGGTTTGATCAAATTGGCATGAATGTCTGTGGCAAAATTTGATCAAATTTAATGAGTAATCAAATGGCTTATATTTATTTGATCAAACAGTGTGATCGAACTGATTGATTAAAAAAATGAGTGTGTGTGTGTGTGTGTTGCTGCGGAAATGTTCATATGCGGACGTGTTGCATTGCATAATGTCGAAACGCGATGTATTAGAAGAATTCTTACAAGTATATCACAATTAATCCTGTTTATGAAACAGAAAAATAAATATTACCATAATAGAGATAAGTGAAATGCTGCTTATTGTAAACTAGTAGAAATA
Organism: Galeruca laticollis; assembly: GCA_963921935.1. Taxonomy (NCBI): domain Eukaryota; kingdom Metazoa; phylum Arthropoda; class Insecta; order Coleoptera; family Chrysomelidae; genus Galeruca; species Galeruca laticollis. The sequence continues at coordinate 40,751,171 of OY998178.1, read as the reverse complement.
GAACGAATGCAAACCCTGACCTAGTGACACAAAAATGAGTTGTGGCCAACACAAGACTTCCTCGCACACGATACATATTAAAAACAATTTTTTTCTTCTTCTAGCTGCATGGGTGCTCCTATTTCTATATACCTAGTACTTGTCTCGGATGCCCATCTATCCTTCTAAAATTGTGTAACATGCCGTCAGTATTGACTGATTATCTTTTGAAACATTTTTAAATGTATGTGAAGCCAGTTTTATCTCTAAATACGATTTTAGTTCTTTTTTGGCATCCTTAAACAATTGGTGGAATGGGTCTCAAGTTTTTTAAGCTTTGAATAGGGGAAATACCAAACAGTTTGCTATTTTTTTAAAAAAGTATTTCAATAGCACTTTATATTCCAATAAATAAATTGAGAAATACCGTTTTGTTTTTTATCATAAAAATATGTGTTGAATGCGTGATTAAAAATAGATAATGTAAACATTTGTAATAATATGAATATGCGCATTTTCAGCAGTAAAACATTTAATCTACCAAAAGAAGCGACTTTGTTTTCTATATAGTTAGTAGATTGGTCATTATTTTTAACATGACTAATAGTTGTTTTTCACTACAGTTATTATTTTTCTACTTTTTGGGAGATTGTGTTACATTTTTGGCAAATTACTCACTATTCAACAAATTAGTCCGGGAGGCAGCGACCGAAATTTTGCACCAATTCCTATAAAGCTGATTTTTTCTCATTTTGTAGTTTTGATATGGCAAGTAAACGGAACGGCAGTCTACCGCGCCAGTATGGAGGCAAACGTTAATAACAATTTTTGAAACCTGTAAATAAATAATATGTAAATGCCTTATTCTTACGAGTATGAAACTTTGTAGTGTAGTCAAGGATACCTAAAAATGTAGTATAATGATAGTCTACCGCGTCGGAGGGGAGGCCATCATAGGTCTACCACCCACGCAAGGTGTTCAGAAATAAACTTTTCTCACTTATCTCTACAAGGCTGAAATTTTTTTTATATACTTTAGTTTATAAGAGAACTAAAAAAATTAGTCTACCAATCATATTACGGGGCAAAGCCTTGATAGACGCAATGGAATGCACAATCTAACGAGAGCAGCAGCCGCCGCGCCGATCCGGTATAATTCGTTCTGGATTATTGCATACCAGGATTAAATTAATATCTACAAACCTGCTTTTTTATCTATACGTATTTTACGGTTATTATTGTCAACTAAACGTATTCTACCTTTGATGCAATGTGGCTATAGTTTCGCTAGACGTGGCTTAAACTTTTGCGCGGGAGCTTTATTGAAGGATTGCGGCTTTCAAACTATTGTAATATAATATTTATTATAAGCAACTACAATATTATGTTGTTTCGTTTAATTATTTACAAATTTATATGTATTTCATACTGCACTAATTCAGAATCAGCTCGACAACGTTGGTGTAAGTGTCACAGTATTCGGACAAAAATAATTTGTCATGTTATGGAAGAAACTGGTTTTAGAATGAAACAAGATGTGACCGCAGATTTATATCAAAATAGGATAAAAAAGAGTTCTGTGCAGCTTGAAAAATTGATACAGCTCATTAAAGAAAGTATAAATCCTTTTGATAGCACTCTAGGTAAAGATTTACTCTTCAATATATCTAATGGCCAAGCAGCAGATGATCAGAAGAACTGAGGAATACATTTATTAACGAACGTGCCGAAGATAAAGATAGATTTGATCAAACTTAGAAAATGAATAAAATTAATAATTTTACAGTGCTACAGAGAAAGAAAGAAGTTAAAGTTTTTGGAAAATTAGTTGAAGTGCGTTTGTAGCGAGACTTATTTGGCTAACTTCTAGTTGTTGCTCTAGATAAACAATTAGATATTGAAAAAGTTTTAACTTATCCATTGACGCCTATTCCATTTTCTTTATGTCATCTCGATGGAAGTGTTTGCAAAACTGAAAAAAGTGATTCACCTAAATCACTAGAACATGAAATCGATAGCAACTCAACACCAAAAGCAAACGTACATATTCACGATGGATTTTTCTTTATACATTTAATGAAAGGAATACCAGCTACATATGAAAATATATCTGTTAAATTACTGCAAATGTTTTTAAGAAATGACGCACAGTTTGTTATTATAGTATTTGACACCTATAAACCTCCGTCGATAATGGATAAAGAGCACGCTTTGAGACGAACCAGCATGGTTCGTAAAATTGTAATTCGAGGAACATCAATACACCCCTCTGATTTTTCAGCCGAATTAAAAAATATTACTTTTAAAGAGGACTGACTTGAGTATCTTTTATATAGTTGTAGTAGTACGTAAAGAAATGGCTCCATTTTTAGGCAATAAAATAGTGTATGTTAACTATAAAGAATGATTATGTTGTTAAAACTATTGAGCTCAGTCAATCATGTTCAAATCTTGAAGAAGCAGATAGCAAAATAATATATCACGCCTGTAACTTTCAGGAGCTACAACCACTCTATAATATTACGATAAGATGCTCAGATATTAGTAATAATGCTTGGTAATATGAAGTTTGTACAAGAACAAGTGGAAGTTTTGATGGAAGTAGGCGTTGAAAAATCGCAAAGAAATCCTTATTTAAGCTTATTGTACAAATCATTGTGAACCAATTTGTATGATTTCCTACCTACCTTTCATGCACTAACAAGTTGTGATTTCATTCCAGCTTTTTTCCTAAAGGGGAAAAATCGTCCATTTCATTTGCTAAGGAACTCTGAAAAATATGTAGATGCATTGACCAATTTAAGCAAATATACTGATTGTGACAATGCCGTATTGGAAACAGTGGAAGAATTTGTATGCCGAATTTACGGTTATAAAAAAATAAATAAAATTAATGAATGTCGATCAACGATGTTTTTGAAAGCTTACAAAAGTACCAAGGACAAAATCTTTCGACAAAACGTGAAGATTTTTGATGCATCTGCTTTGCCATCTTGCCAATCTGAGTTCCTACTCCGAACAGTATATATCTCAAAAATTTCGAGCAATGCTCACATAAAAGAGCCTACAACATTATTCCCTGTCTACTGTAGCTGGAAAGTGGATGAGAATGTAAAGTATGATTTTTATTGGTTTAGTGACGACCAATTGCCTCAGTCAGTCGATGATGGGACGTTTAGTCAACAAAAAGATTCAGGTATATATATTTTGCATTTTAAGTTAATGGAACTTTGCTAGCATTATATAATAATATTTAGTGATTTATTGTTATTTGCAGATATAGAAAAGCTTGATGAATCCGCAGAAATATTTGAAAATGACAGCTGTTATGAATATCTCATAGAAAGCGATTGGATGAGTAATGAGAATTATGAAGATAGCGATTACGATTTGGAAGCCGATGAGGAGGGAAATGCCAGTGGCGATGAACAATAACAAAAATATTGTATATAATATATCTGTTTTATAAAATACTATATTGTTACAATAAAAAAATCTTTCTATAATAGTAATTATTGAAGTAAATTTAATTACTCAGCGTTAAAAAGAAAAAAAATTTAAAAAAAATGTATTTTCCACTTTTATTATAGTAATATCATACTAGCAAAAAACTCGCTCGCAAACGGTTTTTCATTATTACTATATCGTACATTTTATAAATGGTGCAAGCTCCAAAAAGTATAACTAATATTTAAATTAGGAATTTTATTGCTCGTTACGATTTTTGCAAGTTACGCGTAAAAACTTTAGCCACGCCTAGCGAAACTTTAGCCACATTGGATCGAAGGTAGAACACGTTTAGTTGACAATAATAATCATAAAATACGTATAGATATAACAAGCAGGTTTGTAGATATTAATTTAATCCTGGTATGCAATAATTCAGAGCGAATTATAGCGAATCGGCGCGGCAGCTGCTGCTCTCGGGAGATTGTGCATTCCATTGCGTCTATCAAGGCTTTGCACCATTATATGATCGCTAGACTAATTTTTTTAGTTCTCTTATAAACTAAAGTATATGAGAAAAAATTTTCAGCCTTGTAGAAATAAGTGAAAGAAGTTTATTTCTGAACATCTTGCGTGGGTGGTAGACCTATGACGGCCTCCCCTCTGACGCGGTAGACTATCATTATACTGCATTTTTAGGTATCCTTGACCTTTTTACAAAGTTTTATACTTGTAGGAATATGGCATTTACATATTATTTATTTACAGGTTTCAAAAATTGTTATTAATATTTGCCCCCATATTGGCGCGGTAGACTGCCGTTCCGTTTACTTGCCATATCAAAACTTGAAGATGAGAAAAGATCAGCTTTGTAGGAATAATTACATCAAAAGTGTCGCTGCCTCCCGGACTAAATGTTATCGTTTTTTAATACTAATAAATAACGACTGGATATAAATATAGCCGTGACACTATTCTCATGTTGTTCCTTTGGATGTCATAGGCTTTTTTTAATGGCAAGCAGCATTAGTACAAAGAGAGGTGAAATATTGGATGGAAGAAAATTTACAAATGAGCTTGTAGTGTAGCTATGCCGGTTCTGACTCACTACTTCGAAAAAGGTCCGCTAGGCGACGGTGGCGCTGCTGTCGTTGGCGCTGTCGTCCATTTTTTATCGATTTCGCATTTTTACAGATTTCTTTTTTCTGTCGTCCATTTTTTAGTCGGCCATTTTTTTATCGATTTCGCTAGATGGCGCATTTCTTTTTTCTGTAGTCCATTTTTTATCCTATTTGTGCATGACGTAAAAATTTTTGCCCCGAGTGAGATTCGAGACCACGACCTCATCGTTCCCAGCCTAAACCGTTACATCTCCGCCATAAGGGTTCCAATGTATTATAGTTTTGAAATCTAACTGTATAAGATACAGAGAGTCTGATTTCACAACACGATGTAATTTTCTTCAATACTCCCTATAGTTTTCATCAGCCGTTTGAGTACAAATCAATAGCATACGAGTGAAATAAAAAGTGTCTACTCTTCGTTATTAAACATAAAATGTATACAGAGGGTGTACTACGTTCTTGTTAAGAAAAAAAAAAGATATTTGCGTTTGAGTACAAATCAATATTCCGAAGGACCATTGATGAATTCACTGCATACGAGTGAAATAAAAAGTGTCTACTCTTCGTTATTAAACATAAAATGTATACAGAGGGTGTACTACGTTCTTGTTAAGAAAAAAAAAGATATTTTTATTTTTAGTAGGACGTCTACATAAAATTTCATATGATGCATGTTAGTTGTAGATGATGAATCAGTCGCGATATGTCTTTGGTTGAGCTTAGTCATCGTTGTCGTTGTCGATTTGAGGAGTTTATGATAAAAATCGATCGATTGAATAAGGATATAATCTTTTATGAAGATAAAAGAAGGATTATTAAGCAAATTGAAAACTTGTGTCTTGCAACAACGACAGCTGTCGACCCACATCAGAATAAATGGGAAAATCTTAAAATTAATTGGGTGCCCGAAGAACTACTACTAAACGACGGAATACAACAAAGAGAGATTTCGAGTGCCTTAGATCACATTTTTAGACGCCAGACACCACAAACGATATATCCATTAAACAGAATCAAACCTACCTGGCTTCCACAAGATGAACAACGAAACATCTCACAACAGCAGCAGCAGCAGCAGCAGAAACATGAAAGACGAACTTAACAATCTTTTTTCATTGGCATGTATAATATTAGCATGCTTATTTGTTTTAATAATTAAAATTCTATTGAAAATTGTTAAACGTAAATTTAAATCGTCATGCAATGTATTGGTTGATGAGTAGATGTTTTTAATAAAAAACCCATTCAATGCAATTTGTTTTATTCAGACATTACAAAGGTAATATAGTATTTGAAAACCATTGTTGGAGACGCTGTGTGTCCATCAACTACGAATCCTTGGATGTCGACGAATGCTATTCTCATGATGACGATGGCCGGAATACTGATGTGCAGCAGCAGCAGCAGCAGTAGCACATTCTAGTTTAAATTCTTAACAATTTCGGTGAGGGGGAAATACTCCATTACGCAATCGTGTATTATGATGCAATATACTTTGGTATTTTCGGGGAAACCAATGTTTGCTTCAATGTCAAGTTTTACATCAACTGTAGATGCCTTCATGCTTTCTTCTTGTTTCGAGCAATCGATAACAAACAATGCACGCCTCTTGAATGAGGAATAATCCAACAGAGGACGCTTCTGTGTCGAATTCATATAGCTAGGATAAAATTCAGTATAGTTGAAATATGCCTCATTGTAATCATTCTTGGTAAAATCCAACTGCATTCTTTCATTGGGATAATACTCTCCATTTAGCGATAACCTGATACTTTGAATGTCTGCATTGTCGAATAAAGTTGGATCAGTTGTGTTGTTGTCACGTTTGTTGGTTTGAAAGAAAACAATAACATAACGAGGTCGTTCCACTGAAGTTGTAGTTTTAACAGCCCAAACTTCACGTCTAGCATTTCTGGTGATGGATGGCAGTTCATGTATCTCCCACTTTCTAAATGGAATAACTATAGGCTGATCCTTTTGAATGGTCCTCATCAGTTCCAACTTAATATCATCATTAGGGTAGATATGCTTGATTTTCAATTCGATGTTGGTAATGTTTATGCTAACAGTTGTAGTGGAAGTCACACCGGCAACATTTTTTTCTGTGATATATACACAATCATTATCGTTTCGAGCTCGAACCAAACGTATTGTTTGCCGTCCACATGTAATCATGGGATAGTCATTGAAAATGTTGAAAATGTGCTTGAGAGGAATTTGTAGGTTGAATGATTTATCGGGGGCATTAAGGATGGGATCTTTGGGATAATTCCAGCCTGCTATAGCCATATGATTGGAATCTTCTTGATTGTAGCACGTCATGGCACGTACAGCACTCACGATTCCAGGATCTCGAACCGTTTCCATTTCTCTTGCGCTTTCACTGTATGTGCACGAATCGAAAAGGAAAGCACCAAAATTATTTGCCAGCTTTACATCACCGGCTCCATGTATATTGAGCGAACCTTTAATGCACAACAATGTTTCGTTCATTGCAAAAAACGAGTCGACTTGATTGATGCTAAATTCCGTAATGTCACTGCAACTGAACGATTTGATGAACGGAGCATATGTTCTGTATTCAGCTTTGCGAATCGATTCATCGAATCTCGGCTTGCGATAGATATCAAACATTGGTGGCATATCGTTCATACGAGAACGTTTTCCATACGCGGTGGTGGTCATCGTTTATCTTTCAATGAAAACCCTAATGTTTGTAAAAGCAATTTGTTTGCAAATGTAAGATGCTGCTGCTTCGAAGGACGTCGCCTAACTAATGGTATTGAATGTGCAGCGGTACGTCTTTTATTATTAATTATCAATCCCATCGGTTGCTTCTCGCTCTAAGCTCCAACACCAAGGTGCTCTTTTCACCACGAAAGTTGATTGGATGTCCGTCTTGATCCAAAGCCTGCACAGTAATGTTGGTAATTTCACGTTGTGGTATAACAGGTAAATAAAGTAAATTATGTGGAGTTTCGTCAATGGCGTACCCAGGATCTACTTTTATAACCAATTCGTAAATAGTATGAGCAGGTCTGTCTGCATCGAAGGCTCCAGTGGTAATGTTACATTCGAAGCGTATGCTAGATACTTTTATAATTTTAACGGGTAAATTTGAAGAGTACCATTGTTTGGCTTCGAGTATCTGTCTAGAAAAACCCAATATGTCGCCAAGACAGTTGGGAGTATCCTGCTCGCCGAACGGAATTCTATATTTACTGTAAATCATACATTCTAACGTATTATTATTGGGTTTTAACGCAAATACAGTTTCAAATGGATTGCTGGTGCCACCACCACCACCTAACTTGTCTAGTATGAACGCTTCAATATCAGCGATTTCGTAACATCCCGTTGGTATATCAAAACACTGCATCATGTTGTTGTCATCGTAGTAGTGAAATTTGCGATTTTCAATGTTTGGTATACTATGGTATGAGTGAAAGGAACGTAGTGCTAACTCATAGTCTTTCTCAGGATAGAGTACAATAGGCGTAGGAGGTTGGAATGTAAATACGTGATTTGTGCTATTTACTCTCAACAACTGCGACATGATGACTGATGCATGTCAAGGGATGAAGGTACTTTAAATAATACACAGAACTATGTTCAAGATTTATTTAATACACTTTGACATAGAAAACAAGATGCCTGAGAACTTGCAGGACCATCCCAATGCGTTGTCCAATCGGGACGGTTGTAGTGAACGAAGCACGGCAGACGAATTTGTAGCTCAAAATTTGTTTTGTAGCCATTAGGTAGTTTATGCCATATATCCAACAATTCAGACGGGCTGACAAACCCAATCAGATATTGAATGGGGACTATTTTCAGCGCATCAACAGTAAAACTTCGTGGCTTTTGCATTAATAATGTTTTAATGTCATCCCACTCCTCTCCCATTGTTCCAAGGATGTTGAAGTAGAAATTTCAAACACAAATGTCCACAATTGATTTGATCGTAGTTTTGATACTGATTATTGTTATAAAAAATATTTTTTCCTCCTCCTCCTAGATACTTTACAAGTTCTTTGGGCGGTTTCAAATTACCAAATGAATCGAAATACTCGATGACATTGTTTTTCTTTATATATGCTACCCAATGTGTCCCACTGTTTTTGGATGAGTCCAAGTTAACCACTGCACACTCTTGTTGTCGTCGAGGACCGGATTTAGGTAGAGTGTCACGCATGAAAACACCACGAAAGTGTGAGATTTTATATAATTTTGCATAACGCGCAATATCGGTGTCGTACAGTGGACGATTGGGTAGCTTTATCGCGAGTTTTTTTTTAAATACAATCCAAATCCTCTGCCACTAGGATACTTTTTCAGATATAAACCATTTCCGACATGTTCCATAACCTTATTATGGCGGTGGTCTTCTTCCAATTTTTTTCGAGCATTATTTGCATCAATGACAGTCTTTGCAATCCCAGCAGCTCCACCCGATAGTGCTCCGAGTGCTGAGAGACCGGCAAACAGAGGTATAAGTGGTAGAAAACCTCCAGATTTTACTGGTATCACTCGAGGAACAACAATTTTCTTCGATCCACCAAATTGTTTAATAAGTGATTTGGCTGCTCGTAAGGCAAACAAGGCGCTTTCTTTTAGAGATGCTCCTCTCTTCATTGATTTTCCCACCTTTAGCACTACATCTCGATGGAAGGAACGTTGTTGTCGTTGTTGTTTCTTTGGACGACTTCCCATTCCCAACTTTCGTTTCACTTTCATGGTACCAGTAACAAGTAATGCAGCAGCTTTTTCACCAAAAGATCCCTCTTTTGATTTTACTCGAGCCCAAGCCTTATCTTCCAACTCCTTATCTGCTTTGTGACGTTCTTCAAGAGATTTATTTTGCGAATAAGCTATATCGTGTTGTTTGCAGGCGTCGTCTAAAGGATTAATGCCTGCGTCACCACGTGCAAGTCGCTTTTGTAGTTTTGTTCCAGCTATAAATGTACGTAATATATGTTTAACGAAAAACAGACAAGTTATATTCACTTACGACCACAATAATTGTAGGTAGGCAAGTGAAGTTCGAATGGCAGTTTATTTATTAGAGAATTCAAAAGACCTTCTCCCTCAAACACCAACATTAAGACTGATGTATGATAATGCTGCGATATCCATATTTATAGAATAACACTCTAATAAAATTCTTCACAAGATGAAGATCGTTCAACAAGAGCAGACGCTACCCATTGAAAACTTGGACTTTACCTCTAATCCATCATCTGTTGGTAAACATGGTAAACTACTGCCAAATTCTTTTCGTGCAATCATCTGTGGTCCTAGTGGGTGTGGAAAGACAAATGTTATGTTGTCGCTCCTATTCGATCCAAATGGTGCTAAATTCAAAAATGTTTACGTTTATTCCAAGTCGTTATTTCAACCGAAATATAAGTTGTTGCAAGAAGTCCTAGGAGAAGTTAAAGGTGTGGGCTATTTTCCATTGAAAGACAATGAGGAAATTATTAGTCCAGATAAAGCGCAGTCAAACTCGATATTCATATTTGATGATGTTGCATGTGATTGTCAACAGAAAATTCGCGAATATTATTCAATGTGTCGTCACAAAGACATTGACGCGGCCTACTTATGTCAAACATATTCGAAAATACCGAAACAGCTCATACGTGACAATTGTAATATGATTGTGTTATTCAAGCAGGATGAAGTTAATCTAAAACATATATTTGAGGAACATGTGTCACCAGACATGACATTTGAAGAATTTAAAAAGATTTGCTCAGAATGCTGGTCGACTACTAACAACTATGGAACATTGGTGATTGTAAAAGATTTTGCTTTAAATAATGGCAGGTACCGTAAAGGATTCGATAAATTTATAAAGCACTAGACATTATCCTCAGTCATCGTCACCATGTCCAACGATAAGGTTGCTATTGCCATGCGTAAGAAAAAAATCAGTGAATTGGCGAGATCTATTCGCAAGAAATATTTAGCGTTAAAATTAGGAAAATCAGAACATGATACATCTCTAAATAAGATATTTAAACCGATATCTGTACCGCTAAAAGAAATGGTCAAATCCTCAAAATCATTACAACAAGCCATAGTTTCAAAATTCATCCCTCCAAAAGAGGAAACAACGACAAAAAAAGAAAAAAATGCTGATGTATCATTTCTCGATACAAAACCCATAGCCGAGACAGATGAATCAGGAAATAGTATACGTTATGATGATGAAGAAGAAGAAGACGATTATTATTATGATGATTATGATATAGGCACACATCCCAACGTTTCGCGTGATGTCATAGAAGATTATTTAGATCAATATCCAATAATTAGTCAACCATATCTTGAAGATTACTTTCGCAAAGATGATGAAATTGATAGAAGTTATGGTCCATTATATAATGATGAAATTGGTTGGATGTTGGGCAGACGTAGAATTGCATTCGATAAAAGAAACGGTAATATAAACATATTACGAGAGAAGGATGAGGGGGGTGGAGAAGGAAATATACCGGAGACTTCGGGATTGTATCAGCTTGTGTTTTACAATCATCCCAATGAATACTCTGATGATGATTTGAATAGTTACAAAGCTCTGCTAACAATAACAAAAGCTCATCTCAATGCAGCAGATCGTCTGAAAAGTACTGCTACCGAAAAGTATCGCAACATAATTAGACCGTTGTTTAAAACTGACTCATCAAATATTAGTAGTAGTACTATAACCAAACCTCCATCAGCTCGAATATTAAAGAAACAACGACAACAACAACAACAACAATCCATTCAAACCGCTCCATATACTAATGTAGGAAAAGGTCTTGTTGTCGGCGGCGGCGGTGGTGGTGGCCCTCTTTTGTCATACAACGAAAAACCGATGGAATACATTTATTGGGACGATCCCAATGAGCTGTGTGACCGTTTAAGATTACTGATTGCATCCAAGGAGGCTGGCAACACCTCATTCTCACACAACAACGAGATAATTGCAATAATCAATGAGTTGAAAGAGGCCAATATAATTGAATAACAAACGGAAAACATAATCATTTCAATCATGTCTGTCGATAAGTTTGGACATCGCCGCAATCATGCTAATGAGCGGGTTAAGCCGTATATGCCGAAAGTATCGTATCCACATACTCTAGACGGTAATATTGATGTAGAAAATGTAAAAATTTGTAATGTAAAGATGCCGACTGCAAATAGCGATGTTGCTAACAAACTATATGTTGATGAACAATTACATGTGTACCATAATGAGCTCGAAACACTTCAAAAAACAATAATCCCCTCATTACAAACGCAATTGGTATCTCATCAAAATAAAATCAACGAAATTGCTGCATTTATTTCGAGAAATCCTCCTGTCAGAGCTCGAGATATGGCTACTAAAATATATGTCGACGAGGGAGTTGCTATGGGCAAGCAATTTTTGAGAAATGATTTGGAGAGTTTTAAACGAGAAGTACAGGATAAATTGTCGAAAAGTAATACTCTAATCAGTGATAAGATCGATATGTATAATACATACATAGAACATGCGTTTCAAGTTTTGGACCGGGACTTGAAGAAGAAGCATGAAATTGAACAAAAGAAGAAAATAGATGAGAAGAGTAATGGATCATCAGTTTAGAAAGTGCATGCGCCCACGAAACATGTCATCCAAAGTCCAGCTTGTTAACGAACTCCATAAACCTATACGTAAAAATTATCCACGCAGACGTACAATTGTCAAAGGCATAGATGATTTATGGCAAATGGATTTAGCTGAAATGCGACCTTACGCTAATCAAAATAAAAATCACAAAATGATACTAGTCGTCATCGATTGCTTTTCAAAGTTTTTATGGACACGTCCATTAAAGACAAAAACCGGTGAAGAGTTAACTCATGCATTCTCGGACATTCTCGCCCGCACAAAACGAGCTCCTAAAAATCTCCAATCAGACCAAGGAACGGAATTTTACAACAGCAAGTTTCAACAACTAATGAAAAAACATGGGATTAATCATTATAGTGTATTTAGCACGAAAAAAGCTTCTATGGCAGAAAGAGTTATTAGAACATTGAAATTAAAGCTTTACAAACATTTCAGTTTAAATGGCACACATAAATGGATAAACATTTTACCCAAAATTACGAAGGAATACAATAATACAAAGCATTCAACTACCAACTATAAACCTTCTAATGTCAATAAATCCAACGAAAAAGATATTTTAAACAAAACATATACACATCTAAAGATTGTGGGACGTCGTAAATTTGAAGTCGGTGATATTGTACGTATAAGCAAGTCGAAACATGTCTTTGAGAAAGGATATACACCCAATTGGACGACTGAACTATTCAAAATCGATAAAGTTAAAATAACAAATCCCACCACATATTTGCTAGAAGATTTGCATGGTATACCAATCAGTGGGGGGTTTTACGAGGAAGAGTTACAGAAAACGTCAAATCCAGATATTTACTTGGTGGAAAAGGTGCTTAGAAGAAAAGGCAACAAGATGTATGTAAAATGGTTGGGTTTAGACACAAAACACAACAGTTGGATCGAAAATACAGATGTTGTTGTTGGGTAACTACTTTTCGCTGCGCCACGTATGAATACATTTTTTGCTTGGCATCAGAGTATAAATTGAGGAGCGCAGTGAAACATATTGTTAGTCATCGCAATATGTTTCCTGAAGACGCCGGTTATTATACTATGAGTAGTAGTGGTAGTAGTAGTAGTAGTAGTAATACTAATGGTTCAGAAAATTATGGAGCTGAATTGGATAACATTTTAAATAATTATGAAATGGCATCAAAAATGGAACATCAGTACTTGTTATATACAGAGTATTCTATGGATTCAGTTCGAATTGGATGTGGTGTTAGTGTAGCAAGAACTTTTTGTAGTGCAGTCACTTTATCATACATTGGTATGCATCCTAAAAAAATCTCCTTCAGCACCTATGAATGGGCTACGCTAACCGATATTTTAAGAGAAAATTCATTTATAAATGAACCGTTCGGAGTAGAAGAAGAAGAAGAAGTAGCAGCGATATCGTGTGGTGATTACTGCAATGTTCGACAAATAATATACAATAATGTTAAATGGTTGGAAGTGATAAAACATGACATCAGTTTCCTTTTATGCAGAGAAGATGTTCAACAAATTTTGAAAGTGGATGATTGTCTCATTTCACACCGGCTTGCCCATTTAGAAACATTAAATTTTGGTGAATATTACAGAAATGTAGTGGATATTATCAAAAGTTTTGTTCAACATAATGGACATTTGAGCAAGTTTGAATTATTAGTCGCAGTTTGTAATTGTAGTGATGGTATAATGACGATGGCTCTCAGAGAATTTATATATTTCAATGAGTCTAAAGTTGTAAACGATTTAGATGATGATGTAATAATTCAATAAACAATTATATATTTCTTGCAATTTTTATTTTCTTCCACACCACCACCACCACCACCACACAATTCCATTTAAATCACTAGTATTTATGGTAGAGATAATAAAAAACATTTTTTTTTTAGTTCATTTATTTCTACTTATCTATCTCTTAAAATACATATATAAACATTCTCATTTTAAATATAGTGTACATCTTTAATTAGTAAAATATATATACCGATTCATTTGAGAAGAAAAGAGAGAAAAAGAAAAACTTAGCTCTCTCTAAATTACATAAAATTGTTTCATTTAAAAATTGTTTCATTTAAAAATTGTGTGAGATACAAGTTCACAAATTGAGATGGATCAAAACCAGCATTTTTAATAGAAACTATCTTTGAGAGTATTTTATATAACATATACATATAAAAAGTGAATGGGAAAAAATAACAAAATTCACCAATCATTATCAGTGTCTTCATCATCATTATAAATATCAATGAAACGATTTAGATGACGATGATGTGTTCGTTTTGGATGAAGATCCCAATCACATTCCGATCTAGTTTTCATTCGAAATAATAACTTATTGAACTCATTTTGACATAGCATATTGTTTGACTTGTAAAGACTGGATAAAGTTCTATTGTCATGTACTTGGTGCCAATGATCTCTTAAAACATGAAGCTTAATATTGATATTGTTGTCTTCTAAAATGTATACTAATTGCTTATAGCAGCGTTGACATAAAATTAGATTCAAATTTCTGATATTATACTGATGAAACCAAACACAATATTTATCATCATCGTCATCTTCTTCTGATGATGAGTGATAATTCCAATCACATTCACCTAGAGACTCGGGTACTGCTTGTTTTTTTAATTAAAAAATTTCGTCTATGTTCCGCATATTGTCTAATTATTTTTAATAATAAAATCTGGGGTAAATTAACTTCAATTATGAAAGTTAAAATTGAAGATATGTTTTCACATATCTTTTTGATGCAAATATCTTGTAGTTTAGTAGTAGACATTCCTAACACAAAAATTATTCTAAAATATCCTAATTACAGAATATCATATAACTATATGAAATGAATATACAATTAAAAATATTGTTTTAAGAATATGGTTTACAAACACACACCCCCCACACCCATGTTATAATAAAGAAAATACATTTCGTAAATATTCAAAAATCATTCAGTGTAATTTATAATGACCCCACGGAAGCGTATCAAATGATTCTGGAATTAGCACCCGTTTGTCATCTTTAGGGGAAAGACCAATTTTCTTTTGTTCTATACTATACACTTTATGTGCATATGACCGAATTGAATTTTGATGAATTAATGTTGATTTCCAATTTTTTAAACAATTTACATAATCGTCGAAGGTAATTTTATTTCTTACAACATTTTTTTTTACCCCCTTAGATTTTTTCACAATTTTTCCCCCTTGAACTTTGAATGCATACATTTTTGCACGTAAACCTATAAAATGGGTCATGATTGCACCATTACATTCATCCTTAAACAACCCCAACACCTTTTTATTTACCAATGGCATGTTATAACAATTACCTTCAACGTAATCGCTAGTATCAAACAAATTCATATTGGTCTTTATTACTTCTTCGTATACGTCATTACACTGAATTTCATAAGTAAAACTATCTGTATCTGTATACAGTAGCTTGCAATTTTCTTTTGTTAATTTGGGGAGCATAAAATTATAGTGAAAGTCGTACATACATATTTTTGAGATATCTAAAATCGCCATCCCAACGTACAGAGGTTTATTGAAAATTATATTATTTTTTTTAAGTTCTATTATTACCATATTTTCATCTAAAATGACTCTCGAATGGAATTGTGGACTGGCAATTAAATTTTTTGCCCCATATCGACCTAAATATGTTGTAGATAGTTTAACCGTTCTATGATTCCTAATATTTTCCATTGTTTTGCCAAACACTGCATTATTCATTAATTTGTATAGATTTTTGGAAAACGCTGTAGTGGCATCTGTTCTTAATTTGGTATTTAGCATTATGTAAGGTCGTAACCATGCAGCTTGCTTAAATTTCAACATTCGATGTGTTTTTGTTAGAATTAAACCATTCGCCAAAGCCTGTTTTAAATTTCGATAGTGTACAATATAATTATGTTTAGTGTAAAAAGTAGTCATTAATTTTTTTAATTTGGAATTGGGAGGTGCCAGATGTTCGGGACAAAAGGGAAAATCTTGATGTAGATCGTGTAACTCCTGGGGATATTCTAGATCTACCTCAAGAATATATCCTTCTGGAGAGTCATCGGCAATTTGAGTTATGTCAATGTTGGTGACGTCGTCTACCCACTGAAAATTTTCATATGGAAGGAATTCAGACATTGCCCATCCATACAGGTTATTTACATCGAGGTACATGAGGTATTTGGATGGTTTTTGTGGATCATACCCCTCAAACATGTATTTATTGTTGGCTTCTGCATATCGGTTTGAGCAAACAGTTATTCCTCCACGAATGCCTCGCTCAACAAACATAACCATATCAATGTCTCGGAGTAACTCTAATTTTATTTTTGTATACTTCAACATCGAATCCCAAGTAAATCCCGGTAGCGTAAAATACCAGATTGGATCGAGCTGATACGTTTGAATACAATTATGTCGCAATTGCTCAAAAACGTCCGCCAATAGCAGTATGTCTGTTTTCATGTACAGACGACTGTACTCACCCAGATTGACAATATTAAAATTCTCCCAAACATTTTTTGCATGCTGGTATTGTTCCATGGAAATGTTGGAATCATTGAGTTTATTATAAAAATTATCAATGGATGGTAATTTCACTTCTACAAGCTTTTCCATACAATCCATGTAATCGTATGGAAAAACACCTTTTTTCATTAAAAGTTTTAGCTTTTCATCACTTAAATCGTGAAATTCCTGCCTCAAATTTTTAAAGTCGCTCTCCTTCAGTGTGGATACTAGTTCGTCTAAACTTGCACACATAAACCTAAGGGAGTCTATGAACCTGAATTTGATGTTAGTTTTAGGATCGTGTAGACTAAAACTTATATAGATTTCCTTATTGATGGGCAACACTGTAACCTTACCACGTTTAGCAATTTCTCTAATAACAAAGTGTGAATCATAAGAGCTCAGATTGTGAAAGATGATTGGAACAACGAAAACTTTCTTAAAATTCAAATTGCACGCTTGATGAGCAAACCCTCGAAATTGCCCCGTAAAATGGTCATGATCTCTAACAATCTTATCATTACTAGTAAATTTCCGATCACAAATGTGACAATTCACCGCGTGTACGGTGTTAGGTGTCACATTCATGGGAATTATATTTAAAAGTTTAGAGTGTACAAATTCAGCTACATCCATCAACTGACCTGTAAACCAATCAATACAGTCTTCACCTTGATTATCTCTATAATACGAAAGTTCTTCATCATAAGCGCACTTGAAATAATATCCTGCAGAAAAAGCAATATGCTCCTGATATTTTTGAGTTTTAGTTGTTTTTTGATGATCACTATATGCCTTTAACATGGACTCAAAATCGCTGTAAATAGCAAACGGACATTTCTGTTTATAAATAAAATTTTTAAATTCAATATGCGTATAATGCGGAAAAGAAATTTTTGAATCATTTAGATTTTTACAAGTCATTTCATGATTGTCTAAAACTTGTTGGCTGTGAAAATAATTTAAACATCTATCGCAAATATATTTTTTATGATTATTTTCATTTAACTGTGAACTAATTAAACGAGATAAATTTTTTATCCAGCAATAATGGTATTTGATTTCATCGTTTGTTTCGTCTACAGGAGGTGCATCATAAACACTCAACTGAGGATAATACTTGGATTGAAGTAACAGTAAATTTACATGTTGTTCTAATCTATTTTTAGCTAATCTGGCAGGCACTACGGTGTAAAATTGTGATGACGACTTTGGCGAATGGTTTAATTCTAACGCATATACATTTACAGACATATTGTTCATTTTTTCAAATTTTGTAATTTGAGCAAGAGGCATCTTAATGTCTAAACCTTTAATATTTAAAACTTCCGAGTAATGCGGATACGAAGATGTACGATCAAGATTAATATTTTTGCATAAAGGATTCAAAAAACTGGTAACTGCCCAGAAGAAGCACGCATTATCCATATTGCGAACATTAACTATAGCATGCTTCTGAGAAATGGATTTAGGTAATGGAATATACGATGAGCCTGCAGCCAGTTCATATTTGTTAATTGCCACTTCTAAAAAAATTATTTTCGATAAAGCCCACCCGCTATTTTTTTCAGCAAATTCGGACATGTTGTTTAAAATGGGATCAGTAACATTTATTTTGAACCAATCATATAAATCATCTCCATTATTTAAAACAACGTTGGGAGTACTAAAATATTTGCGGTCTACCAATTCCACATCATTTGACATCTTAACAAAATCACCGCAAAATGTAGTGTTTGCTTTTATAATTTGAAATTTCTTGAAAACTACAGACATTTTCTTTTTAAAATTTTTTGAAGCGTCTGTAAAAAATGAATTGATATCTTTATGACCCAAGTTTATAATAATCCCCGTTTTTAATCTACTATCAAAGGCTGCATTTATGAATTCCCATTTGACTCTATTGGACTGTTTTTTACTATCGTGAATGACATGTTTCCCCCCATTCCCTACTTTTATTAAACATCTCATGCGCTTCAAGTGTGCTATTTTTGAATGAATTTTATGTTTTTGTCCCACAGAAAATTTGTAAAATTTCAATGCCCGATTACATTTTCTAATATGACCATCAACTATTAAAACCCATTTATTTTTACATGAAAATGTCGGAAGTTTGTTCAAGGAATTTAGAACTTCATCTATTTGCTGCAAACTTTTACCACTGAAGTTAGACATTTTGAATAATACGAGAAATGTACTCACTTTGATGATGGTGTGTGTGTGTGTGTGGGTGCGTGTGTCAACGAAGGATGATTCCTCCAATATTGATGTTCAATATAGGGCTGTGGAGCTGATTCTTGACGTAGGGCTGTGGAGCTGATTCTTGACGTAGGGCTGCAGAGAGGTGATGTAGAGCTGCAGAGAGGGTGGTGATTCTCAATATAGCCTGAAATATTAATACATTCAATTAAAAGATTTATAGTTGTATTACATAGAGGTTTAGAATAATGTTTGGGAAAGCCATCAATCAACTTTGTTCAATTCATCAATCAATTTTTTATATGTATATATTATATAAAATAAAAAACTCACCGATTATATCTCAACAATCTCGAAGAGTGCTGTCGAGTGTGGCTTTCCAGTCTCCTTCAACCCTCTGAATATCAACCCGTACTTGTTCGGCTGAAAATGGATTAGATTTGGCGCGAAATGGTCTGTTACACGATTTGGTAAAAACACAACCTTATCGTGCAGCTCCAACAAAACACTCTTGCCGAATCGTCCATTCGTCAACCGAGCTCCAAGAATTGGATAGCTTATGTCTAGTGTGAGATCCTTCAGCTTTCTAATTTTCTTCGATTGGATGTTAGCTACTGCAGAACATTTTTCATTTAATACATTTAAATCCATCTACAAAAATTGAAATAAAAAAAAAACACTGTATTATAAGTAGAGAAACACACATGCTTGTTGGTACTTACATTGATTAGTTCCTTTTTGATTTTTCTTAACACACTTCTTTTCTCAGTTTTTATGTCGTAAAGTTGCACGAATTTATTAATAATTTGTTAATCAAATTTATCACGATGCTATTAAACTTTTTCAGATTCGACGGATGACTTGTGAGATGATGAATCTAACTGATAATCACATCTGAGTTCGCTATTATATACACGGACCCCTCCTCCATCTTTTTGATTCCCCAACACATCTGCTTGAAATCCAATTAAAATTAATGGTTTAGGAAAATACTGAATGCAATATGGTCATTCAAACTAAATATAATGCTTTGTGTCTAATAAATATCATACGGGTTGACGCTATGATTTAATCGTTAAAAATATATTACATGCACGTGTGTATAATTAAGACCCTCGACTGTTTATAAATGCATTTAATATTTTAATTGAAATCAGATGCTGGTATGCAATTAAGCCAACGTGAAATAAATTTTTTTCTCATGAAATCCTATGAATCACCTACCAGTATCTTAAGGGTTGACGCGGTGATTTAATAGTTAAAAAATATATTACATACATGAAATTATAACCCTCGACTGTTTATATGACCGTGTCTAATATTTATTGGAAAAATCAGATACACTTTTTTTTTCTTAACAAGAACGTAGTACACCCTCTGTATACATTTTATGTTTAATAACGAAGAGTAGACACTTTTCATTTCACTCGTATGCTATTGATTTGTACTCAAACGGCTGATGAAAACTATAGGGAGTATTGAAGAAAATTACATCGTGTTGTGAAATCAGACTCTCTGTATCTTATACAGTTAGATTTCAAAACTATAATACATTGGAACCCTTATGGCGGAGATGTAACGGTTTAGGCTGGGAACGATGAGGTCGTGGTCTCGAATCTCACTCGGGGCAAAAATTTTTACGTCATGCACAAATAGGATAAAAAATGGACTACAGAAAAAAGAAATGCGCCATCTAGCGAAATCGATAAAAAAATGGCCGACTAAAAAATGGACGACAGAAAAAAGAAATCTGTAAAAATGCGAAATCGATAAAAAATGGACGACAGCGCCAACGACAGCAGCGCCACCGTCGCCTAGCGGACCTTTTTCGAAGTAGTGAGTCAGAACCGGCATAGCTACACTACTGAGCTTATATTGGTTCCCAATAAATCCCCATGTAATGTCAGAAATAAATTTCCGAGAGAAATGGCTATTCATTGTATATATTTTGTGCAATTGGAAATCACTTAGTTGTTCATCAAGAATTTGATGATGATAATTTCACGGGTTATATGAATTTCAATGAAAATGTCAAAGTCACAACAACTTTTCAAATTCATTTTATCTTTTTTTTACATCTACAAGATTTAATAAGTTACAATGCTGGCCCTCCAGGAAAAATATCTTATCATCTTTGTGTAAATTATGTAATTTTATTTTAAATGACACAGCCAACATCAATATTCGTCCTATTTTAATTGTACCGTCACTATATGCTTTAACTAAAAAAGTAGGAGGTATCAGACCAATGCCATTGGTACAGTTTACCGTCGCTTAGTAGCGAAAATAATTTGTTCAAACGTCAGAGACAAATTAGGATATTTACTTCGTCCATTACAATTTGGTTTCGGGTCGAAAGGTGGTTGTGAAGCAGTTCATGCAGCAAGACGTTTCGTCTCTAATCATCCAGACGTTAATAATAAAGTTTTTCTGAAAATTGATTTTAAAAATGCTTTCAATGCAATTCATCACGACCATTTATTAAAACTTGTAGCAGATAATTAACCGGAAATTTTTCCTTTCATCAATCAATGTTATCAATTCCCTTCATATCTTTCATTCGGCGAAAACATCATTCACTCGAAAAGAGCCGTCCAACTAGGAGACCCTTTTGGCACCTCTCCTATTTTGCCTATCGATACACAAACTTATAAGCAACATTGAAACATAATTCAATGCTTGGTAACATGATGATAGCTCTTTAGGTGATAATACTAATTGCATGTTCAAGTCTCTTGTCTATTATAAACAAATCCAAGGAAATTGGTCTTGAACTCAATTTCAGCAAATGCGAGTTATTTTTTTTTAGAATCACCAACTAATCTAACCATTGAGGAATTTAATTCTGTAGCACTGGGCATAACAATTACAAACAGACAAACCTTATTTCTATTAGGTGCTCGTTTATTAAATGAATCCTTTCTATCAGTTTTCAATAAAAAAACTAACCTGGTTACCGACACATATTGCTTATTACCTTCTCAAGAATTGCCTATTAATTCCAAAATTAACATATATCTTAAGATGTAGTCCGACCTGGTTACATAATGATATCTTAATCAATTTTGACAATACCATTCGTCATTCATTAGAGTCATTAATTAACATTAAATTAGAGGACATTTCTTGGCAACAAGCTTCACTACCTGTTTCATATGGTAGTTTAGGAATTTCCTCCATCGTTTCAGTCGCTCTTCCTTCTTTTTGTCATCATTAAATAGTTCAAAAAAATTCATTAATTACATTCTGCCTATATTTTTCCACACACAAGACCCTTTATTATTGGAGGCAAAAAATGTTTGGTCATTAAAGTCTAACAAAGTTGTACCCGATGAATATAAATCCTTTCAAAAATCCTGGGATATACCTTTATTGAACATTGAAAAAGAAAATATGCTTCAGAAAACTATTAATTTAGCAGACAAGACTCGTTTGAATGCAACATTTTCAAAGAAATCAGGAGCATGGTTGAACGCTTTACCGTCGGCCCCATTAGGAAAGTTTTTAGACGACGCAAGTTTCCATATTTCCATTGGTCTCCGTTTAGGTTGTCAAATTTGTGTCAAACATCGTTGTCGTTGCGGAGCTAATGTTGATGAATATGGTAGACACGGCCTAAGCTGCAAATTAAGTGCCGGCCGTTTTTCACGTCATTCTGCAGTTAATGACCTAATCGAACGAGGCCTGTCATCTGAAACGATTCTCTGTTCGTTGGAACCGTTAGGTACTTGCCGCGACGACGGTCAACGTCCAGATGGTATGACCCTCATTCCTTGGCAACGCGGCAGACCCGGTATATGGGATTTCACTTGCACTGACACTTGGGCTCCGTGCCATGTCCGATCCACATCTATTTCCGCAGGCGTTGCAGCATTACATAGCGAAACTTTTAAAATCAATAAATACAAATATTTGGAGAACATTTACATTTTTATTCCTGTAGCAATTGAAACTTCTTGTGTTTTCGGTCATGGAGCTTTAAAATTTATCAAAGAAATCGGTAAAAAAAAATCAGTAGAAACCAATTATTCAAGAGTAACTTTGTTTTTTATACAACAAATAAGTATTGCCATTCAAAGAGGAAACGCTTCATTTTTCTCGGCACGTTTCCCCGTTCTAAGCCTCTAGAAGAACTTTTCATGAAACCTAATCAAAGGAAACCTAATTCTTCTACTACCTTCAAATTTTCTCACATTACCGACCCTAAAACATGTGATATTTCCTTTTTCCGAGATTCTTCTTTAACATATTAATTCTCTATTTCAGAAGGTGTGCGTTCTAATAATACATGCGTTGACGATTTTAAAAATTATGCCAACAAGCTTTTGAGTTTCGATGGACTAAAAAATATAGATAACCACCAGCCAGATGATGTCCCAATCATAGGAATACTGAAGAAGATTCCTATGCGCAATAAATTATCTTTGACCAAAACAAAATATAAAATTGGTTTATCGTCAATAAAGTTGAAGACATCAAAGAAAAAGGTAAACGACCAAATGGAAGGTATTTATATTAACAGTGTGGCATCATACTCTAACAATACTAATACAGACAATTTGTCTGATGAAGATGATGGCGCGATGGCGCATCAGTCGCCGATTTGAGTAAAAAGTTTTGATGACAAACTCTCCAGAACAGTAAAAAATGGTACTAACAGCCCTAAGGTTAGATCCAAAATATCTGAGTTGACCAATGGCGTGAAACCATTAAGCACCAAAGCCAAATCAACCAGTGTTAAAAAATCTAGTAACAAGGTTTCGGTGACCAAAAAAATGACATTGCCTCCAACAAATGCCAAAATAACCCCGATGTTTTGCAGTCAAATTCGAAATTGGAAGAGAATGAAGACGTAGAACAAAAAATGGGTCAGAAGTCGATAGAGACGTAGTAACTGAAGAATCAATAAACAGCAACTCCCTATCTAAAAATAATTCTAGAATTAACAACTTCTCTTCATACATTTCATTTTCGATTAAAGTTTTCCAGGAAGGGGATGAAACTCAACAAGAACAAAAGGACACGTCTAAAAATGATATAGATAACAAGGAATATATTATCAAAGTGAATACAGACCAATGATCTATCGACATCACCCAAACTTTTCAAAACCGCAATATCTCCAACCAATTCAACAGTGTCTTCCCCAAGAATCTTTGGATCACAATGGCCACAAAAATATTGGTAACATATGTTTCATGAATAGTATTATCCAATGCCTATCAAACACAAGGTGTCTATTAGAATATTTAAACAAAGACGCATACATAAGAGATATTAACATAAACATATATCTAGCATGAAAGGAGCATTGATTAAAGCATTTACTGAAGTTATTGAAGAGTTTTAGTCTGAAGACGGTTCAGACCGAGTGGTTAATACAGTATCATTGAAAAATGAGATTCAGCGATTTACTTCAAGGTTCATGGGATACGCTCAACATGATGCACAGGAGTTTCTTCGTTATCTATTAGGCGGACTTCACGAAGCTGTCAACAGGGTATATGAAAAACCAAAGCCCATATTAACAGAAATTGATGACAAACTTAGTGACAGTGAGAAAACACAAGAATCTTGGTTAAGATATCCGAGAATGGACAACTCCAAGATTGTGGATAACTTTGTCTGCAATTAAAATCAACACTCAAGTGCACACACTGTGGTCACTGTTCAGTTACCCTCGATCCCTTTTGGGATTTATCCCTTCCCATCGCCCAAAGAACAGGTCAATTACGACTTTCACAATGTTTAGATTCGTTTACAAGAGAAGAAACACTCGACGGTGATGAGAAACCAACTTGTTCGAAATGTAAGGAACGAAGACGATGCAGTAAATAATTCTCAATTCATAAATTCCCGAAAATATTGGTTATTCACCTGAAGCGCTTTTCGCCGACAGAAAAATTTAGGGGAAAACTTAATGTTGCAATAGATTTTCCAATAGAAGGGCTTGATATAAGCCATTACGCGGCTGATAATGTGGCACCCTGTAGGTACAACCTCTACGCTATATCAAATCACAGTGGAACCATTTGGTCACAATGGTCACTACACAGCATATTGCAGACATCCCTACACGGGACAGTGGCACCAGTATAACGATTCAAGAGTGCTATCAATATCGTGGAAATCTTTAGTCAGTGGAGAGCCATATGTTCTCTTTTATGAACAGGATGGCACAAAGTCCCACCTTTAAGTATAATATATTTTTTTTAAATTGTATATTTTCATTTTGAACCATTGTCTTATATGGTTTTTCTAAAAAATTTATTTATATATACATTGTTAATCAATTGTTAAATAAAATATTACTCAATAAAAAAAATTATAAGAAATGGTTTGCGACCAATAAAACAAAAGCACAAATAGACTATTTTTGGGATCAAAT
Source organism: Galeruca laticollis (assembly GCA_963921935.1). Classification (NCBI taxonomy): domain Eukaryota; kingdom Metazoa; phylum Arthropoda; class Insecta; order Coleoptera; family Chrysomelidae; genus Galeruca; species Galeruca laticollis. Next base: position 40,725,878 of record OY998178.1, on the reverse strand, counting down.
AGACGTTGCCATATTTTTCATTTGTTTGTTGATATATTAACCAAAATGTTTGAAAATCGATAGCTTGCAATATTCGATGACCTCCAAGAACCCCTGTGGAACAAGATTATGCAATCTAGCAATGTCGATGAATCTGTATATAGTCGGCACCAAATTTGAGCATAGACAGGAGCTCAAAATCACATGGATGGTGCCGGGAAGAACAACGGGGAACCAAATCGATCATATTGCCATATCAAAAAAAAGAGAGAAAATCCTATTCAAGACGTAAGGTCATATAGAGGAGCAAATATAGATTCCGACCACTTACTGGTAATAGCTAAACTAAACGTAGGAAAAACGGAACAAACGAAGAAATTAATAAAAAGACGAAAATAGAATATACGGGAAAAGCAAGTGAAATACTAGGAGAAGATAGAAGCGCAATTAATTAAACTCAAAGAAGTCACAGAATTTGATAGCAAAAGGAGCTGAATTAAAAATGCCAGTATGAATGCAGCAGCTTGGAAGAGAGAATAGAACTAACAGAAATGAGTGGGGAGGGGGGCGACGAATGCGAAGAAATCGTAGTTAAAAGGAAAACAGCCAAGCTTAATTGGCTAAGAATAGCCAGAGACCAAGACTACATGAAATACAAAGAAATAAGGAAGGAATCAAATATTTTCATCAAAAAGAAAAATAATAAATGGGTTGAGCAAATAATGGAAAAAATGGAGAGTGAAAATAAAAATAATGCGAAACTATATCAATACATTAGTAAGCAGAACAGTGGTTTCCAATTTTCAACAATATATATTGATTTGAGGATGGAAGGGCAATGCTTCATTGTTTTTTTAAATTTGACTCGGTAAAGATGCAAATAGGGAAGTGGAATTTTTAGATCGAAAGGAACAATAAATAGTAATTGTAATAATATGCTTCAATTCTACCGAATTAATGGTTTGCTAATGGGAGAATAGGAAGAAGAAATGGAAGATAAACTTAAGTTTGTTGCGGATAAAAGATACGTTGAAAGTCTAATAGATCTCATAGTATATACGAGAAATCTAGAACAATAAATAAAACAAGTACAAACTGAAAAAGAACCGAAACTATCAAGTCCACATAATATATGGTGGTTGCAGTAAAACTGATAGTTGTGAAAATGAAGGTAGAGGAAGACAATGAGACAAAAAAGAATAGTAGGAACAATTAGCAAAGTGAAATTAGAATTATGGCAGAAAATATGACACAACGGAAAAACGGAATAGTAAAATCCCAGAACCCATCGAATGAAAGGGAAAAATTGGCTTAGAAACCAGCCTTCCAGCAAAACCCGCCGAATATTAATTTTGCAAAAGATCAAATGGTATGACTAATTCAGCAAAATGTGTTATTACGTAAGTTATCTACATGTTTCTAATTACGAGAAGTAATCCTTAGATTTAATTTCATCTTCTGCTATGACTACCCTAATTCAATCTATTTCGATACTCCTTACTGCTCTATACTTGTGAACGGTTTTTACTCGTGAAAGTGGTTCTAGTAATTTGAAAAGGCTCTTGGTCACCCATTGTGTTAGCCCAAAGTAACACCCTTTTTTCCATTGAAAAATGGTATCTTAATCAACATTTCGAGAAAAATGCCTGTAGTTCCGCTTAATTGGGATTATTTTAGATATTATTGTTTTATCTATCAACATATGGAAACTTTGAGATAGCTCCACTTCAACTGCTGATATTTCTAAATAATAGTGCCTCAAGCAAAATACGTAATAGTAATTTGAAATAATTTAACTGTAGCATCCTGACTTCAAATTATGAATATTTAACCCAAAACACGTGAATAAAATCTAATTGTTTTGTTTAAAAATTTAAAAGTTTGTTCTCAGTACTTTAAACCAATTTTACGAATCGACTTCAGATTTGGCACGAAGTGTATACATTGTACGCCCTATTAAATTATATCAATCAAACGTTTCTGGCTACTACCAGACGCGTACGACAAGAAGGGCAAGTGACTGGATAATCGTTCGCGGCGGCCTACCGCTGGTGTATCCAGTCTAGGGCACTGCAGACCGTGCCATCTATAGAGCCTGTCGAGTAACTAAAATAGGTAGATTTCAAAAAATGTAACGGCGTTAGTAATCAAATTTCATTGATTTTAATAACTGCGTATGCGCGATGTTAATGTCCAATCATTTTCGTTTATCCTGTTATGATCGTTTCGGGTTATCTGTTATCGTTTCTTTTAATTCAAGTGTTGAGGTTATTATTTGCTTTCGGTATATTCTTTAACTGCTATAATGTAATATTTATTTGTTGTTTCGTTGTTTTATTATTTCTTTATACAGTTATGTTCCTCCAACACAGAAAGATATAAAATTAATATGGCTGGAACGCAGTGGTTATAAATAATTAAATTTGTCGACAAGGAAACAATGGAGGATATGTCCCCGTCATTTTCAAAAACAATGTTTATCTAGATTTGAGAAAGACGAAGGGAGGTTATTAAGACAGTTTGATTCACCTTCCCATATGAAAGGAGATTAACAAAAATTGATGGTAAGTTTTAGTATAATTTTGGACATTTTAAAATGTACCCATTGAAAAAATGATAATCTCGGTTTTATTTTATGTTATAGCTATTCCCTCCACCAGTAAAGGTGTTAAGCCATTACCACCTTCACCACATGTGGAAGATATCTTTTCATTCACTCAATTTATATCTAATGTGTACACCATATTCAGACAATTCCATTTTAAAATGTACCCATTGAAAAAATAATAATCTGGGTTTTATTTTATGTTATAGCTATTCCCTCCACCAGCTATGGGATGGAAGGTATTGACCCCTTGCCGATTTTCATATATAGCCCATGGTATGACAATTGATGGGCAATAAAAGTGAGTATTAACTTTTGTTGAGGCATTACGTCTAAGTATTTGATCTAGTGGTAACCAAAATATCCAATAAAGACAAAAAATTGTTAAAAACCAAAAAAATTAAGAATTCCTAAAAAAATCGAAAACTACAAAAAAGGTAATTCAAAAAACCAAAAAAATGCATTTTTTTGTAATTTTTTTGGCCTAGTACAAAAGACGTGTAAACTTATTACTTCAATAGTAAGCGTATTTTGTTTTCTTTTGTTGATATAAATTTTCAAACATATTTCTGTGTTTACTTATTTATTGTTGTTATTTTGTGTGTTTACTTGTAGAGGCTCAACCAGAAACGAGAAAGGACTTCCACGAGACGGTGGGATTTGCAAGAGCCCTTAAGAAACATTTTAACAATCATAGACTGCCAGGAGCTGCAGAATAACTTAAACTACCTTATGCGCTGGTTTCATAAGATCGGAATGCTTTTAAATGTAGAAATATACAAATATGCAAATATACTAGATTCAAGCTTGTGATATAAACCTATTTAATACTTCCACTATAGAAATAAAGATGTGTTTTAAGTGGAAACGAAATGTTAGATATATTATTTCAAATTTTGTACAGTCACAAGTCTAGCACTCTTATATGTAATTACTTGGCACCTTGTATTTACAGAGCTGGGCAGTAGTTAACATCTTTTCCTTTAAAAGTACTTCAATTACTTTTCTTCTAACATTCACAGTAATTATACTCAAATGTTTTCTTTCACAGAAAGGTGCCAAAAATAGTAGTTAACTACTCATTGCTAACACTTTTTTTGATTAAGTAAGTAGCAGTTATACTCCAGTAGTTTGTCTAGCTCTGTGTGTTTATAGGAGTATAATAATAAATAAATAAATTAATATAAACTTATCATAAATAATTTTCTACTTTTATCTTGATTTAATATCATTTAAAAATCTAATGATACTCCAATCTAGAATGTATGTTACTCAAATTATTTTTTGATTATTGCATTGTTTTTACATTAAAGTTTATTTATTGTCATTCTGTTTGTTAAGAAAAGTACTTTGTGAAAGAAATTATTTGTTGTGTATTTTTATACCAAAATAATTAAACTGTTTATATGATAATTGTTTTTCCCAATTTAACCATTTATGGTCCATCATTTGATATCTCATTTAATTTAACTCTACATCTAATCATTATTGAGTTAATGCAGTTACATTGAATGAAATGTCAAATGATGGACTAAAAATGGTTATTTTCAAATAAAATAATTAAAAACAGTAAATTTGAATATACCGCCAAAACCTAAAATTACAGAAATCTTTGCAACATCACTCAATTGTTCAGTCGACAGGCTCTTTAGATTACGCCACAATCAGTGTCACATCTATATGTGGGTGTATCCTTATCTTACTATTAACAATCGACAGTTGACTTTGTGGCATCGAGTTGATTTTTACGTCGTTCTCAGCAATAAAATTGATCTCTCGGATGCGTTGCGCCCGTGGCCGGAGAATTTTTGTATTTAAATTTGAGCGTGTTGGAACATTACTATCAATTGAAAAGTTGTAAAAGTGAAATGTAAGTACAATCATTGTAATTTAGACAAGAGCTACTTATTATACAAATAATCCGTCAGATAAATTGCGCCAGTTCATGATATTTTTTATTTTACGGATTTTTTTGTTTGAAATGTCTACACAAGAACGACCTTATAAAACTGACAATCCTAAGGATTGTGAACTTTTACAGCAGATGATGATGGAATCGGAAAGTGACGACGATAAAGTTGAGTATGTAGACGAAACTAACTTGGATCGTGAGGACCAGGTTGAACCACGGGAGGAAGACTCCGACACCTGTTAAGAGGTAGGTTAAGAGTAGTAGCTCGGATGAATCTGAGTATGAAGAAAATTATGATTACTTTGTAGGAAAAGACAAATTTATCCAATGGAAAAAATCCAAATTAAACTACCGGGTGAAACGTCCGTCTTCCAGGAGTCATAGGATATGCCAGGGACGCCAAAATTATATATGAATGCTGGAAGTGTTTAATGACTGATGAAATATTAGAAAGCATTATTCAATATACCAAGGAATATATTGAAATTATTAGACCACAATTTGCACGTGAACGAGATGCAAAACCTATAGACGTGATTGAGCTAAAAGCATTTTTGGAACTGCTCTACCTTGCGAGAAGATGGCAACGGAATTTATATGTTTCGTATTCTAATGAGTTTAAAGCACTTTAAGTTTCTACTTCGTTACCTTCGCTTTGATGAAGGGAGAAGGCGCGATGAAAGACCAAAATAGGACAAGCTGGCTCCCATTCGTGAAATCTTTACTATTTTTGTTACAAACTGCAAAAACAATTACACACCTGGAAACAACGTCTCAATTGATGAGATGATTTAGAGGGAAATGTCCATTCCGTCAATATATACCCTCTAAACCTAGCAAGTATGGAATAAAAATCTTCTCATTGGTGGACTTCAAACTTTGGTATACTTATACCTTAGAAATTTACACGGCAAAACAACCCAACGGACCATTCCAAGTGAGTTATAAATCCTCTGATGTTGTCAAACGGCTTGTGAAACCTATTCATAATAGTGGTCGCAACATAACAGCCGATAACTAGTTCAAGAATATTCAACTCGTGGATTTCCTTCAAACACAAAAGTTAAGGCATGTTGGGACGGTTAGAAAAAATAAAAGGAAACTTCCTGTTGAATTTGTTCGAACAAAAACCCGAAGAAAAAACACGTATATTTGGATTACAAGAAAACTCTACAATTGTTTCTTATATTCCGAAAAAAGGAAAGAATGTTGTATTAGTATCTAGTATGCATTTTGACGATGGTATCGACGAGGCTACCGGAGATGAGTTAAAAGCTAACATTATACCATATTATAATCAGACTAAATCAGAAGTCGACATAGTGGACCAAATGTGTGTAACGTTCAATATCCAAAGAAATTCAAAACGATGGCCACTAGTTGTATTTTTTGCAATGTTTAATATTAGTTGCATAAATTCGCAGGTTTTGTTTGTAGGAAATGGAATAGCAACAAATAACAGACGTACATTCTTGAAACAACTCACCAAGGTGTTAGTTGACCAACATCTAAATCGAAGAGCAACAAAACGGCAACGAATCCCATTCAATCTAAACAAAAAGTTGCAAAAATGTATACCTTCTGAGAACTTACAAGGGTAAGGACATTCAGCTATAACTTCATCAAATAAAAGGAAAACCTGTGAACAATGTGGAGAAAATAAGAAACGCAGATATTTGAAATACTTTTGCAAGTGCTGTGCCAAATTCTTATGCTTGGAAGACGCGACAATCGTTTGTGACAACTGCAATTCAAAATTTGAAGGGAATGACCAATTTTCTCATCGTTGGATTGGCAGAGACAGTGAGTTTCCGTGTCCGCCTAGAACACCAGAAGGTAGCAACCTAGATTTTCATTTTTGGGGCCCTTTGAAACCATGAACTATTGCAGCGAATTATAAATTCGGCTAATTTTATTGCCAATCAGCCCAATATATTTTTTAAATAAAAAGATGATTCAGCCAAAGCTTCTTGAGGTAAACGGGAGTCACATGGAACATTTGTTATAAAAGGTTTTTACTGTTTGTTTCTGATATTTTCGTGTTTTTAAAATTGTAGGTACTCTTATTTAGGTTACATTTACAAAACCACGATTGGATTTAATTCATCCGTTCATTCAATAGTTGTGTTCCTTATTTTATTACGGATTAAAGTTACATTTCCGTATTAAATGTAATCCTCTGACCCAAAACATCGACACGGTTATTACACATAAAATTTTTAAAAATTGTCCAACTTAAAATATCTCGACAAATATTGACTTAATGGTTTTGAGGAAATTTCACTTTCTTTATTAAAAAGTATAGGAGAATAGAAAAATGGTGCTAACATTTGTTTTCCGCCAGTGGCGTTGTATTTGGGAACGTTAACCAGTCACTTGTCCCTGTCGTCAGCATCTGGTAGCAGCTAGAAACGTTTGTTTAACATAATTTAGTACGGTGTATAGTGTCTACACTTCCTGCCAAATATGAAATAGATACGTAAAATAGGTTTGAAGTAATGCGAACAAATATTTTTAAACAAAACACCCTGTAACTCAGTAAGAAACGACATTTCATTTAGGTGTTTTGGGTTAAATCTTAATTTGAAGTCAGGATTCTACTGTTATTTAGTTTTTTGACTTCTTGTCATTTGAATTACCTTAATAATACATTTGAATTTTGGTTTCCTATCGATAAATACTTTAAATTATATCTTACATTTGATAATATATATATATATATATATATATATATATATATATATATATATATATAAATTATAATTACAAGGATATGTGGTTAAGTAGCATTGTTGTCAACATTTAAAAGTACAATAATTGTGCGTGAATTTAGTAAACATTTAATTAGTAGACACCAAACGGTAGAACTCACAAAGATAAAAATTATTATAACTGTGTTTTGAATATCGCAGTCATTAGGGCAATTACCTTGATATTGAGATAAATAATGCAAAACAAAACGAAAATGCAAGATAACACGCGTCCATGCATTGAAATTCAAATTAGTAATTTCCGGCAATCTTCTCCACTTCATAAATTATATAAGCATTGTATTATTGCAGATAAGATGAGCTCCAAAATACACAGAATAAATCGCAAGGTTAATGCAGCCCATACACGTTAAATATTTCGTTAAAATTAGAAATACGAGGTCGGATTGATATTGAAGCTACCTAAGTAGGAAAAAAACACTTTTTTTTCAAAAACCATTTATTTCCCAACATAGTCTCCTTTTAGCTCAATACACTTAGTAAGACGATTTTCCAACTTTTTTATACCATCTGAATAATACGATTTTGGGAACCCCTCAAAATACGCATTAGTTTCGGTAATCACTTCTTCGTTTGAGATGAATGTTTTTCGTGCGAGCCATTTTTTCAAGTTTGGAAACAGGAAAAAGTCACTAGGGGCTAAATCTGGACTATAAGGTGGATGATCAACCAATTCGAAGTGGACTTCTCGTAGTTTTAGCATCGTATCTAATGCTGGGTGAACCGGTACGTTGTCTTGAAGAAAGAGCACTTTTTTCTTGTTTAAATGTGGTCGTTTTTCCTTGATTGCATCAACCAATTGATCCAATAATACACGATAATACTCTTCTGTGATTGTGGATCCCTTTTCAAGATAATCGATGAGCAATATTCCGTGTGCATCCCAAAATACAGTGGCCATAACCTTGCCAGCCGATTTCGCTGTCTTCGCCTTCTTCGGAGCACTTCCACCAGCTTCCACCCATTGCTTCGATTGATTTTTGGTTTCAGGTGTGTAGTGGTGAACCCACGTTTCATCAACAGTTATTAACCTACGCCAAAAATCAGCAGGATTATGCTTTATCATGTCCAAACACCGCTGTGAAGTGATCTGTCGAACTCGTTTTTGTTCAACACTGAGCAAACGAGGCACCCATCTTGCCGATAGCTTTTCATATGCAAATGTTCATGCAAAATGTTGAACACACGTTCATATTATTTGTTTACCATTTCAGAAATCTCACGTATTTTGACCCGGCGATCATTCGTAACGATATCGAGGATTTTCTTGATATTTTCTTCAGTAACCAGCTCTTTTGGCCTTCTTGTTGATGGTATTGTTGCAGTGCTTGTTCGGCCCCGTTCAAATTCAGCAATCCAATATTTTACCATATAATCTGACGGAGCAGATTCGCCGTAATGTTTATCAAGCTTTTCTATTGTCTCTTTCGCCGTTTTTCCTTTCAAATAATAGTGTTTAATCACTACACGAAATTCACTTTTTTCCATTTTCCAAGAAACACAAAAGCTGCTTACTTCAAACGACTACAACAAATAAACTAATCGATGAATTTGGCTAAAATTTTAACAGCTGACGTTTGACAGATCGTAATTTTCAAGACAGAAAAAGTTTTTGTGTTTGTGCTGCCATCTAGCGCTAGGTAGCTTCAATATCAAACCGCCCTCGTACCATCAGGTTTTTAGATATTACATTCATTTTTCATACTTAAAATAGAGAGATTTTTGTTAAAAATGGTTGTCTCCAGAAAAGGTATGTAATAGATATCACTTATTTTGAAAAATGTAGACTAAAAGCTTATAAAACCAACAAATTGCAGGCAGGAGGATATGTTTGATGAAAAATATGTTAACTTTCGTTTTTGGCAATAAGGAATATTAGGTCTTTAACAAACAGTTAAAATATTTTCCTGAGCTGTTCGCATAATGTAGTGGAGGGACCAGCTACCTTGCTTTATATATATATATATATATATATATATATATATATATATATATATATATATATATATATATATATATATACTTTCAACAAGTTATGTATAACTGGAAAAGGAAAACTCTGCAGGAAGGGGAATCCAAATGGATGAGGTGTGCCTAACAATGCTTCTTATTCGCTGATTATAGCTTGTGGCGAGAACAACGCTGATAATATGTGAAGAAAATATGGGTTCGTTGAAAATAAAGCACCCGAGCTGTTTCGTAAATAAGTTTTATTAATAGTAATCTTCCAAAATGATGTTACAAAACGTTTTCAAAATTGAATTGTCAAGTTGAAGTTTATTATATATCTGTCAATTTACATTTATTTTTTTAATGTCACTTGATATTTTTGACATCCTCCCACGGCGGAGAATCTTCAACTTCTAACGGAAAAAAAGTTGCACTGGTCTACGAAGTCTAGACCCGTCACTCAATCGCACTTCACAAGCCCGCACTCGACCATCGCGCCCTACAAACACATCGATGACTTTAACCATCTTCCACTGTAGCCTGGGCGTATGCTCTTGATGCAATAGGACGATGTCACCTATTCTAAAACACCTAGAATTAGGACGATGATAATGGTGAAACGTTCGCAGCTGCTGAAGATATTCCATTGTTTCCAAGGTTAGGAAACCAATTGTTCCCTCGATTTCCATCGTTCAAGTATATCGTTTCGGTTGATTGCAGGCAATTTTAGTTTTAGGGGAAAGCCAACATTTTTTGCTCTCACTAGGAAATGCGCTAAGGATAAAATCAATAAATTGGTGTCGTCGTCATCAATATACGTTAATGGTTTTGAGTTGACCGTTGATTCTACTTCTGTTAGAATTGTATGGAGTTCATCATTATTTATTAGAGCCTTACCGAGAGTAATTTTAATAGCATCCTTTACTGTTTTTACCATGCGCTCCCAAAATCCTCCCCACCAAGATGCTCTTTCGATTATAAAATGCCATTTTCGATATTTTTGAGCCAATTCTTGAACTCCGCTTTGCTCGAGTATCGTAGAAAATATCTGAAGCTCCTGAGCGGTTCTACGGAACGTTTTGGCGTTGTCCGAATATATAATCTCAGGAACTCCTCGACGAGCTATAAACCTCCTCAACCCTCGAACACAACTTTCGGTCGTTAAGTTAGGAACTAACTCCAAATGAACTGCTCTCACAACAGCGCAGGTGATTAGCATAATGTATGTTCTCATTCGCTGGTCTGCTTCATAGACATACAGCGGCCCCGCAAAATCTATTCCAATAACTTGAAATGGATTTGAAGCGGTTAGCCTACTCTTAGGTGATGGCGCAAAAGATTCTGCCCCTGATTTACTTTTAAGTCGTTTGCATTTTCCCAATATAGATTTTACTTTCTGTCTTCCACGAATGATCCAATATTTTTTTCTAGTTTTAGCTGATGTTGCGTTCACGCCTGTATGCATTACTTCTTCATGACTTTTCTATATTATTTTTTCCGTTAATTCAGAGTTTTTCGGTAGTATCATTGGATAAATACTTTCATATGCTAATGAGGATTCTTCTACCCTGCTTTTAAGTCTTATTATACCAGAGGCGTCCAAAAATGGATTTCGAAGTAAAAAAGAGAATATATAGCTTATTGGTTGTTTATTATTTAAGCTTTGGATTTCTCCTGAAAATTCTTCACGTAGCGTATATTTAAGCCAATATCTTTCAGCTTCGTTTAACTCATCGACCGATAGGTTTCCTAAATTTTTCTCTGCAGGCTCATGAATATTATTAATAAATCGTTTAACATAAGCCGGTATACGAAAAATTTTCTCCAATTTGCTATAATTGTTTAATGGAAATATTGTTTGCCATTTGGTTCTGGTATCTTGACGTTAGTTATAAACAAATTGGTGACCTCTAACGTTGTTTCGTCGCAGCTTTCATCTTTTGGCCAATTTGTTGAGTCTTCTTTAAGCCAGGAGGGCCCGTGCTGCCATAAACTAGATGCAACCAAAAACTTCGCTGAGACTGCCCTCGATAGCAAATCCGAAGGATTTTCCTTTCCAGAGCAGTGTCTTCAAACACCCTTGGTTAGCTTGTATTTCTTTCACTCGGTTGCGCACGTACGGTTTCCATTTCTGTGATTTGCCACGGATACAATACAAGGCTATTTTAGAATCGGACCATAAAATTCCTCTTTTGATTTTCAATTTGGAATTTTCTAAAATATACGCCTGTATTCTAGCGGCACATAACGCTGCAAAGCTCTAACTTGGGTAAGGTTAATTCTTTGTTACCCTTTTGGTTAAGAGGCGCTACACGATTTTTCGACAATAGAAAATTTATTTCGTTAGTTTCTAGACATTTCGCGTATATCACTGTACCGTAAGCTTGGATACTAGCATCAGCAAACACGTGAAGTTCGATTTCGTTGGATTTATTTGAAGTTATACTTCTGGGGATTTGTAGTTCATCCATAGTAGGTAGTTCCGAACACCATATAAACCAGATTGTCAGATACTTTTCGGGTAAAATAGTGTCCCAATCTAATTTTTGTTTTCAAATATATTGCAACAAAATTTTTATTCTAATTGTAAATGGGCCTAATATACCTAATGGGTCATAAATCCTTGCAATATTTTGAAGTATTGTTCGTTTTGTTGTTACCGCTTTATTGTTACTGGCTACGGATTTTAAGTCAACTGCAAGTTCATCTGTAGCTGTGTGCCATAAAATACCCAATACCTTTTTTGTTTCGTTCTTTTTGGGATTTTTTATGACCGTTTTCATAACTTCTTTATCGTTAGAGAACCATTTCCTTAAATTCATGTTAGCCCCTTGAAGAATATTAATGGATTGCTCATACATTTCGTTGGCTTCTTCGAAGGAACTTGCAGTAGTTATCAGGTCATCTACATAAAATGATTCTAATAGAATATTGGAGGTATTCGTAAGCTTTTCTGGCTGTGATAAAAAATGTTTGCGCAGAGTAGCTGACAGCAAAAATGGGCTCGATGTAGCACCAAACGTTACAAGTTTCATGCGATATGTAGCGAGTTACGACGAATGTGTGTTATTGTTTTCGCTAAGTGGGTCATCGAACCATAAAAAGTGATGGGAATCGCGATCCTTTTCTACAAGTGATATTTGCAAAGAGGCTTTTTCGATTTCGGCGATTAAACCGATAGAGCCTATTCGAAAATTTAACAATATCTTTAACAATTCAGGCACCAAGTTGTCACCGGAGTATAATAGTTCATTTAGCGATTCAAAACCTGGCGCATGCGCAGATGCATCAAATACTACCCGCAACTTTGTGGTTTCCTTGTCCTCGCGATAAACCGGACAATGCGGCATGTAATAAATGCGGTTTTATTCGATTTCGTTAGGCGAAATTATTTCTGCACATCTGTTTATTAAGTATTCACACACAGCATTGTCATACTCAGCTAATTTACCGGTTCGGCGCAACTTAGACACAAAACTATTCATACGTGCTATACTTCCAATATAATTAGAGTCTATACTAGAGTTTGCTTTCCACGGCAGCGAAACTTCATATCGTCCGTTTTTGAAATGAATTTTTTCCTTAATGAAAGCTTCTGTATAATTATTTTTTAAATGTTCGTTTTCACTAATACCTAATGTCTCTAATGTCCAAAATTTCTTAATATCTACATTGTCCTGTTCAAAATCTGCCTGTTCATTTTATGCTGATACCCAATTAAAATTTACAAAAAATTCACAGTTTTCTACAATACTTGAAACTCCATGTATTGTCCACCCTAATTTTGTGTTTACGGCAGTTAAATCATTGGATATGCGTTTTGTGTCACCTGTAACAATTTTCCAATAATGATCCGCTCCAACCAGTAAAGTTATACCGTTAATTAACTGATTATTTGTAACGTTAACATCAGCTAACTGGTATTTAGAAACAAAATCTCTAATTATTGGATCGTTAGTAGAAGGTGGTTTTAAAGCGTCAAAACATATTTCTGGAACCTCTACAGCTGTAATTTTGATTAGTTTTCCGTTAAACTGATTCTTGAGACCTACTTGTACTCGATTGCAAAAAGTTTATGGAAATTTTGTGAGTACCGACTACAGGCAAACCCAGTGAACGCGATACACATTGTTTTATGAAAGTTAATTGGCTACCTCCATCTATAACTAACCGAATCACCATTAGCGGTATCATTACTTATTAAACATTTTGCTGTCATTAAATAAACGTTATTATTTGCCCCGTTAGCTATTAATGCAGTAGAGTTATCACGATTTGTCACATTATTAGGGGTGCTATCAACAATGCGATTATTTTGATTTTCGGTGAGACTAGACTGAGAATAGCTGCTAATTTCTTTTCGAATATTGTTACTGGCAAATGATGGATGGCACATTGAGGTCGCGTGTCGACGTTTGCACTTTGCACAAAATAGGCACGATTTGCGAAATTTTGAAGAATGCCTAGGTCTGGTACAGCGAAAACAACAATTGTTTTCTTTTAAAATGTCCTTTTTTCGCAAGATATTTATAGACGTTTTGCAATCTTTTGCTCTGTGCGTTTTTGATTTGCAAATCAAACAGTTTTCATTATTTACAGTTGATAAACTCGCAGCCGTAAATTGATCGTTTTCTGATGCACTATTATTTTGAGTTAAAAATGTTCGTTTGCTATTATTGTCTTCGCAGTTTTTATTGTCCGTTACCTTTTCACAATGAGCTTGTTCGATTGAGTACAATTCTATATTAATAAATTGCAATTTTTCCGATTGCGAAAGAGAGTCACTACTAACCGTTTCACTTGTAATTTTCTGTTTGTTGAACAAAATGCTCAAATTATACGGTAGAGCCTTAAAAATGATAGATTTAACCATTAGTCCGTATTGTTGAGGTGACAAACCCAGTGTTGACAGTGAACGGGTAATCGTTGAGGCAGTATTATACAGTTTACGAAGCGCGGAAATGTCTCTTTCACTTTTTACTAGAACTATTCTTAAAAGTTGTTGTATATATTTGTCCACTATACGCTCAGAATTAGCATATTCTTCTTTTAAAAGTTCTATCGTGTCTTTGAACGATGACTGACTAGAAGTCAATCCGTTAATAGTTACCGCGGCTTTATCAGCAAATAAGACTTTAAGATAAGCAAATTTTGCAGCATTGTTTAAAGAACCATTCTCGTGAACGACCAACCGGAATTGTTTCCAAAATGCCAGCTTGCGTTAAATTTAATAAAATTTAGTTTTGGTAATCTTCCCGACTTGTTTTCCTGACTATTAACGTTACCGTTATATGAATGTTGCTCCAAGCTTCTCTGATCGTTTTGTGGCTGTAAAGATTGTTCCAGTTTCAGACGTTGTTCCAATCTCGTAACTTTTGCAACAGCGAGATCATCATATTCCACAATCTTCGCCCACTCAGCATCAGCATGTTCATCACTAAACGTGGGATACAATCGTTCATTAACACTATTTAAACTGTCCTTCTGTGCTTTAATGCGAGTTATTAACGCGGGCACTAGTATTTGCATTTTTGTTATTAATAATGTCGTTCGCTTTATTCTCTAGCTTCGTTAATGCTGCGCGTAACGTTTTTCGAGGTACTATATCCATTATAATCGTTTTAGTTCGATCCGATAAAAGATTACTAAACAATAAAACTTCCATGGTTTCGGCACCATAAAGAAAATATGAGTTCGTTGGAAATAAAGCACACGAGCTGTTTCGTAAATAAGTTTTTCTACGCCCTATCTTAAGCTAACACAATGAATCTTGGCTGGGCATCGAGGATGGACTTTCATGAAACTTCATGGTCAGAGTGAAAAAAAGTAAAAAAGCGTTCAAAAAAGTGCCATAACGTTAACTTTTTCTCACGCTTCCCATAAGCTAACACAATGAATCTTGGTTGAGCATCGAGGATGGACTTTCATGAAACTTGGAATACGTATAATTGTAATTTACCGAAGGAGCTTAATTAAAATATCCCAAATTTCTATTTGAATTTTATTTTTTTGTATAGGGCCGTAGAAAAAATAATGTATGCAACATTTGCATAAAGTGTCTTTTTTTCACTCATGGAATTGTCAACTTTTTCCATTCGTGAAAAGAAGTACCACTTTATGCACTTGTTGCATACATTACTATTGATTAATAGTAATCTACAAAAATGATGTTACACACGTTTTCAAAATTGAATTGTCAAGTTGAAGTTTATATATGTCTATCAGTTTACATTTATTTTTTTTAATGTCACTTGCAGTGGCGTACTGACATAGTTGGGGGCCTGGGGCGGCTATAGATGAAGGGTCCCTATATATTTAATACTCTTGTGAACGTCCACGTATATGTAGTGTGTTTTAAATGTATCGTTATAGTACAATTTTAAACAGAAACAAAAGTGTAGAAAATTTATTACCATGATGGAGCACTCGCTGAGGTTTGATTCGCAGAACTTTATAATCTGATGAAGGTCAAAAAAATAACCGAACGTTATTTTAATATATATTTATGAATAACACCTCACTTTTCCTTCAAAATTTTAAGTTTTTAAAGGTTGGTTTTAATGCATCGTGATATACACTCCACATAGTAACACTAATAAGTCTTTTCACTGTCACTCTAAAAGAAATTACTATCAAGAACAATGAAGGTAACAGACAACAGGCATGAATATGTTTATAATGATATTTTATTCTAAAATTAGATAAAACTGTGCATTTTGTACAATATTGAGAGAGAACAAAACATACAGATTTCAATGAAAAGTAAAATCAAGAAACACATTTTGCAACGTCATTTTCAATTGATAGTATTAGCCAAGCTTGTTAAACGAGACTGGCTCATTGTAGAACGAAGATAATTTTCAATCAATTTCAGTGTTGAAAAACTTCTCTCACGAAATGCCACGGACACACAAATAGTAAGAAACAGTTTGAGTGCCTCTGTTATGATTGGCAACGATTCGCGAAAGTCCATTTCAATAATAAACTTCAGCATTTGCAGTGATGTCCATGAGGTTGCATCATCAATTTTTATACCAGAATGCCTTCTGAGCCTCTTTACTTCTGGCAACATTTCATCTTCCTCTAAATCATTGAAAGTAGCTGTGAACTGATGTATATGAGTTATTATCGTTTCATAATTTGATCCTACCAGGTTTTCTGAGTGTACAACAGCAAAAGAACAAACTGTTCACATACATTGTTCATCGATGTTAGTCTTTTTTCCAGTTCTACATGAAAGTTGTCAATACACTATAACATAGAACGTTTCAATTCTTGCTGTGGGGTCAAACCTGCATACTTAGCTTTTTTTCCTGGCATCATCTTTTTGACTCGCTTGCGATTTCTGCTGTGTCCATTTCAGCACAGGTGGTGGTCGCATATTATAAGGCTTTATTCACCCGACTCTCTTCTAAAAATGTTTTCAGCTTGACTACATACTTTTCTAAACTAATATCCTATATATGGAGGTATTTTTGGACGGCGTTGACTTCTTGTAAAATGTGGTACTATAGGTACAAGAAACAAAAGAAATTGAAGTTGCAAATGTTTTTCATCAGCAACTCCGTTGCTCCCCTTGTATATAGATATTCAGAAGCATCACCCAATTTCTTCACAACATCGACCAACTTTTCGAAGTTTTTAAAGATTGGTTTCACTGCATCATGATGAGCACTCCACCTAGTATCACTAAGTCTTTTAACGGTCACTCCAACGGTTTCTTTGAGTACCTGCCATCTATGTGTTAAACAAGAAAACATATTGTACACGCTTTCCAATGTTCCAAAAAATGTGGCCCAAGCAGGAACAATACCAAAAGCATGAACACCACATAGATTGAAAGAATGATTTGCACAAGGTACGAAAATCGCTTTCGGATTTTGTTTTCTTGACATTGTTGTTGTACAGCAATATTGTAACGCTGGCTTCTACAAAGTTATACATCCAAGCTGTTCTTTTCAAGTGATTGGAGTATATCCTCTGTAATGTCGTGTGCCTTTTTCCCACTAAGTGGAATGAAACCTAGAAATGATTTTTTGACCTCTACTTTCCTGTTGTCAATTTTCACATATCTTATTAATAGACTCATATGTTCCGTGTGAGATATGTCAAGCGTACTATCAAATAGTATTCCATAGTACTTTGCTTTCTTGATTTCAGAAATTATTTCTTTTTTTACGGCGTTACCCAAGAGAGAAATAAACTCATTTTGTACTGCAGGCGATAAGTTAGATACTGGAATCATTCCTGCTTGCAACGATTGCTGAAGCCGTATGTGGTGCTCATTCAAAACAGGGTCATAATGTGACAGAACATCTAAAAGTTCTAAGAAATTGCCTCGGTCAATGACCTCTAAACAGCAAATTCTGTATAGCCAAAAAAAGTGTTATATCGAAGAGCCTATGTAAAATGTCCTTCCATTTATACATCTCTCTTTCCATAACGTAAGCAACATCGATAGTTTTGCATTGAAAAAGTCTTACTTCAAGAGTTTTCCATTTTTCGAAGTTGTTAACATGGAATTCAGAGCTTTCATGGTCAAACACTTTAGGATTTAATTTCCGCAAACTATTGAATTCTGTGATGAAACTGGATGTCGTAGCGTGTATATCGTTGTTATCAAAAAGTTCGCAACAGAAGCGAAACAATGATTTCTTTTCAGGGGAATAAACCATTCATTTTCTTAATATCTTGTCTCCACTAGGGAGTATAACCGATTAGTGTTCAACTGTCGGGTATGTGATTTTCCCCAGGCTTCTGCACAGCTCCAAATCGTCCCTCTAAGTGTTGGTAAATCTCACTTCCTCGTCTTATTATCTCGGTCCAGAGAAGATCTGGCACTGGAATATGCCATTTTCCAACATCAAAATTTAATGATAAATTCATTTATTCTTC
Source organism: Galeruca laticollis (assembly GCA_963921935.1). Lineage (NCBI taxonomy): Eukaryota > Metazoa > Arthropoda > Insecta > Coleoptera > Chrysomelidae > Galeruca > Galeruca laticollis. The sequence continues at coordinate 40,707,766 of OY998178.1, read as the reverse complement.
AGGTGGATCCATTACCCCTTCCTCATTTTCTTTTTCAATTCCGTTTTCTAGTCCCCCTTCTTTTTGTTCTTCTCCCCTCTCCTCTGGTTCTTGATTGCCTTTGTGTTTAATTCGTTAGTCATAGCTTGTACTTGGACTTTCTATAGATTTGGACACATCAAGCTCTGCTTCATTGTTTGCTTGAAATGACACCCTTTGAGTAAATTTCAAAATTGAACCTGACAAACGTTGAATTACTTGTTCATTAGCTTTTTGTTTTTTCTTCTTTTTCCATCCTCTGGGATAACTTCTTTTCATTTTATCGTCAATTTGCTTGGCTGTCAAAATAATAATAATATTTTAGCCTATATTTTTGAAATAACAAAAAGGCAATCCTAAGAAAGCAGAGCTTGTAACAGGTTATATTTGTATTTTTGGTTTTATTATTTTTTATAACTTTTTTCAGAATCAAATTATTTTAGTTATTTTTTAGAAATTCGTTATTTGAAAAAACATGCAGTAATCTAGGATGTTACAATATTCCTGATCACGAAATTAAATTTCGATAAGACTTAATACAACCAATAAGGTACAATACATAGCAATAGGCTTCGTCAAAAATTGTTTATGGCAATAAAAATAGGCTGACACTTAACATGAAACAATCGATAAATGCGATGGAATCCTATCACAACAAAACTTACCATAAACGCTTGACCTAGGGCTAAGTAACTAACCCCTAAGGCGTGGTTAAGGGCCGAAAGTTCGCGATTAAAAAAATTAGTAGTCTGATGGGGCCTGATAATTCATTAATTTTTTTGTTTTTTAAATATATTTGTATTTTTTGGCCGTTTGGGAGCCTATGATGGTGCGGGGCCTGGGGCGGACCGCCCCTACCGCCCCCCCTCGGTACGCCCCTGGTTACTTGATATTTTTGACAGTATTAATGTTATTAGGGTGCTAACAAATAAGTTTTATATCATAAAATAAAGAAGATATTCAGTAATAATAACGTTTATTTCCCACTATATGTCACTCACGGTAAATACGGGGATGAAAATATGATTTGACATGCTTATGGTGTCAATAACTATTTGTCTTACCCTGTTGGTTTTTGAATGTATGTGTTAGATATTTTAATATATGTGCGTTTTGCAAAATGAGGTGGGTGAAAAAGAAATATATAAATTGAAAGTGGGCGATGGTCAGAAAAAGTTTGGGAAACCCTGCTCTAGTCTGACCTTTGGACATATGAAGATAGAACAGTTACAAACAGAAGATGTGCTACAACAATTTATTATTATACAGTATAGTATTTTTTAGGATCAATGAATAGCATAGCAGTAGCGATTGAAGTGGGAACTCGAATTATTAATAATAGGTATTATTTGAAAGTAAAATTTAATACTTTTTCTAAGACGCTCTAATAAAATTTCATAGCACACAGAAAAATGTTTCAAGTTGATGTGGGCCAACACAAACAGGTTTGGTGTAGACAACAGTAACTATTTTTGTATAATTAACTTGATCTCCTAATAATAAGTGGTTAGGATATTAATTTTCATTTCGAAATACTTCAACGTAATCTAAAATTGTTGTAGTTTGTGACAATAAAAATTCACAATATTCTACTAATAAATTTGAAAATAAAATAAAAACAAAAATAACAGATTTCATATCATAACACAGAAGATAAAACCAGAAATATTATTGTCGAGTGTGTGGTTTCTGTAACCAACAGTAAATAGGTACATCGTCAGTGACGTCTCTAGGCAACCACCAGTGAAAACAAAACAATTCCACTACTTTATCCACTCCGCCAGTATCACAAAACCTGACTCATAGGTACCTATTGAAATCAGTTGTTGAGTTGATTGGTTCGCAGGTAGAACGTTAGTCGAAAGCGCATCGCGCACATCGAACTGACACAGTTTTTTGTGTGATTATTTTTGACAATTTGAGTTTTCGCTTAAACGCCTTTCATAGTGGTAATTATATCAGCGTTTTGTTTTTGTTTTGTATTTCTTTCGAGGATTTTGTGAAATTAATTCAAGTGAAAGAAGTTGACTACCTTCAGCTTTTATGGTTAGATATTGTCCTCAACAGGTTTTTAAAATGGTAAGCTTTGTAATTTGTTGAATATTTGAATGAATATAATTTTGACCACCATCAGGTTATTTTTATTTTGAAATGATAGTATTGATGTTTTTTTTTCGAATTATTAACGAATTTTGCATGCTGTTGCTAAGATATCAATATTGATTCGGTAAACACGTTGCTTTTTATTGATGATTGAATTAAAATACATAATTTTAATGCTTAAAGAATAAAGTAAGATTGTTGGATTGAAAATTAACCTTAGTCAAACGAAAATTATATAAAATTCCCTTATTTCGCTACAATTCACTTACTATTGATGCATGAATTAGAAGCGGGGTGCAGTTATATTTATCACTATGATGAATGGAAGCATTATGGAAACTTTCCGAAACGTTGGGCTCATTGAAATCAAGTGATTAAAATCACGATTAAAATAATGATTTAAAATCAATTTTTTCCTTTTTTATTCAGAACCAGATAACGACATAATATAAAAGTTTTCTCAAAAATCAAAAGAACTATCTGCTTTTAGTAAAAACAACAAAAAAGAAGTACTTACATAATTCCAAATTCTTAAACTAAATATAACATATTACTGTTTATTTTCAGTCTATTCATTTTCGTTATACAATTTAAACAAAAACACGAGTTTTCCCACTTTTTCTATGCCTAAGCTGTTTCTAATATCCGAGTGTACAAGACCAAAAGAGCTAAATACGCGTTCTACTGACGCTGAAGAAGCAGTTGCACACAGGAACTGTTTTATTATTGGCAACTGTTTCAAGATTTCCGGCTCATAATTTTGTGATAACCACCATTGTAGTCCCTTTACATTTTTTATTACTTCGTCCGAAAACATAACTTGCTTAAATTGAGCACTGCGGGCATTTAACTTTATTACTAAAGGTAACAGTCCAGTGTTTTCATATAACTCGTTAATTGTTTCTAAAGCTATATTCTTTTCTTCTGGGGTTAACTGGCATTTTGTTTTTTTTGTGGATTCAACATATACGCTATAAAATAAAATGGCGTTAGTGCTTGCTTATATCGATTATTAAATTGTTGTGTTTTATGTAATGGCGATTCCACAGATTCATCAAAGATATGTTGTAAATGTTTCCACTGCTCTACAGCATCTGCGATAGTAGCATTTTTCCTCTGCACAGTATCAAGAGCAACTGATATATGTTTTAAAATGTTTAAATAATCTTGCGCTGTATGTTTAATCGCAATATTTGAAACTTTTTGGTAAATACTGGCATCAATCTCCTTTTTATTTTCTTCGCAGATTTTTAATATGATGTCCCACTGAGTGACATACATCTCTAAGCAGTCGCCAAGGCTATTCCATCGCACATCGCTTGGAAGGACTAAAGCGCTGCCTCCTGCTTGACTGAATTTAGCTCTAGCCAAATGGTTATTTCGAAAATACTTAACAATTTGGACCACATGTTCTTTAACGTCTTTAACTGGAAAGTCCTTGCACAGTAAATTAAAAATATGTGCAGAGCAGCCATAAGTTATAACTTTTGCGTTCGTTTTTTCTTTTAATGTTTTTCTTATAAGTGTCATATTTGCGGCATTGTCTGTCACAAAAGATTTTACGGTACACTTGTATTTTAATTCACATGAAGAAATCGGGTCACAAACTATTTGAGTTAAGTATTCAGAAGTATGTGGATTTCCTGATCTGCCTATAGTTTCGTATGGGAGGGCTTGTCCGTCTTCAGTGGTTATCGTTGCACATATCACTGGTTCGTTTTGCACGTTTGACCACCCATCAACTGACATATTTCTTTTTCCTCTTCATAGATTTCATCCAAAAGACTTGTTGCTACCGTTTTTCTCGAGGGCAGTGTATAACCAGGCCTTAATAACTGAATGGCTTTTTTCACCTCTAAATTCTCAATACATTTGAAGCTCGAATTAGTTGCAAAAATAGCCGTTGTTATTTGTTTGCCGATTTTATGTTTTTCAGCACCTGAAGTCCGCATTACAAAACCACTTATGGTAGGCTGAGTTTCGATTGCTTTCTTTTTTTGGACTGGCTCAAAAGTTGTTGGACTTGTTGGTACTTTCGGTGGAGTTTTTCTAACATATGAACTATCCGTCATGAGTGAACTACAACTTGAGGCAGATGATGTGCTAGCAAAACTGTCAAGCGACATTCGACTGTCTGGAAAGAGAAAAAACAATTGAAAATTGATTAATTGATGATATATCGATATAGTATTGAATTATTGATTTCAAAATAAAGGGAAAATGTTCAATAGAGATGTAAAAGCAAATTTATTTTTTTAAGTTGAAAAAAATTAAAAATTGAGTAAGTATAGAAGAGTAAATATGATCTTTAATTAACCTGGGAAAGGTCGCGGTAAAAAAGTTACATTGAAGGCCACGTGTTAGATTTAACATAACGTTCAAAAACTATCCTATATGCCTAAAATCTATATCCTAAAATATCTATAAATGAATACTTAAAAATTATATTATCTTTGTTAAAAATAATATCGATTTAAAAAATTTCAAAATTTTCTCAAAAATGGATCTTCTTCTTCTCATTGACTTTCAGACCTTAAGGTCCATAGTCTCCCTATTGGAATTCCTAGCCTCATTTTTCCGGTAGCGGTGGCCGGCCGCTTGGCCAACCCTACTACTTTAAATCAGTAGTGAGTTTGTGAATTCGGTGATTTAGTTTCTGCTCTGAAGTCTGTCCTTTGCTTCTTCTACTATTCTTTTCGGTCTTTTGCTTTGTTCTTCCAGTCATTTATTCCAATTTCTTCAAGATCTTCTTCTACACCATCCAACCATCTTGTTTTCGGTCGTCCCTTTGCTCTTCGTTCTTGTCTTTTAGTTTCCTGTATTTTCTTGACACACCTTTCATTACCTAGACGTTGTACATGTCCTGCCCACCTTATTCGTTTACTCCTTATTTCAATTGTTATTATTGGGCTATTGAATTTTTGATTAACTTCGTAGTTTCTTAATATTCTCCATACTCCATTTTCTTTAATTGGGCCGTATATTCTCCGTAGTATTTTCCTTTCCCATATTTCTAATGTATTAAATTCCAGGTTTCTGCGGCGTAAAGTACGACTGGTCTAATTACTGTCTTGTATATTTTAATTTTTGTGTTTGTAGACAATATCTTTGATTTAAATGTGTCTTTTAATGCATAGAAACATTTGTTACCCTGTTGTATTCTGTTATTTATCAAAAATGTCTCATAATATAATACTTATATATTTAAAAAATATTTCAAAATATCTCAGAATATATAATTAAAAATTACACTATGTTACTTAACTTATAATTAATATTTATGTCTCAAAACTTTCACTAAATTATTTCAAAAATAAAATATCAAGTACTTGAAGAATCAACAAAAAACAAAAAATGTTAGGCAAAATCTAACCACGCGATCATTCCCGGATTAATTCTAAAAATCTTTATTAAATATAAATAAAATTAAATTAATAATTTAATTACCTGTATACCTCTCTTGATAATTACAAACATCGTGGTGTGCTTTAAGTCTTTGGACTAACCCTTGAATATCTTCCTTGCACTTTATACAAATAGCCTTACACCCCAATTTATTTGGATTTGTTGTCTCAATATAGAACATTTCTTCCACTCATTTTACTTTATTTATATGTTTGCACTTCACTTAACTAACCTAACTAGCGAAATGCGTGAAATTATTGGGCAACCTCAATTTATAAATTGAGAAAGAAAACAAGCCTCGACAGGAATATTCTTGCAAAAAGCACAACAAACGCGTTCGTGCCTCACTCGGCAGTACTCGGCACTGTATAGTGAGTGTATAGGACAGAAGGAAAACCAATCGCGACAAGAATTTTCTTGCAAGAAGCGCGACAAATGCGTTGTCACGAGTTTTTGAGCCACAAATTGTATTATAATTTTTAGACTTATACATTAAAATAATTAAGAATTTCATAGGATGAAAACGTTCAAATTTTATATTTAAATTTAAAAAATCAAATAAACCGTGATTTTTTTTAAAATCAATGGTTTTTGATTTTTTCAATAAAAATCAGATTTTGCCCAACCCTGGAAAGCATTAACAATAGAGTTTAGTTAAACTTGCCTGTCTAATACAAATCATTAATCCATACATTATTAGCTAAATAACCCAACAACGATTCGATTTGGATATACGGAATTTTTTTCAATACATTAATACACATTTCTCCATTAAGGGAGTTACTATGATGTTAACTCCCGGAGGGGAACATCTAGTAACTCCCGTGGTGTAGGAATACAATCAATACTTTATTTCTTACCATTAAGATTTAACAAATTGAACTGCATTTTCAAAGGGTTTTTAAACAAGCTTTTTTATTTGAATGTCATGGCCAATTGGCCATAATTGCATCCGTAATTAACAATTTTCGCGGTTACCAAGGAGTTGTTTATTTAGTCGCTGCAAAAATGAATTTCCTTAAAAATTAGACTATTTTCTCGAACATAATACAAAATACCCATTAAGTTAGCTAGCTCTGTTCTGGTCCCGGGGAAGTCTAAAAAGTATATGAGACATAATATACACAAGATTTCAAGAGTGGTTGAGCAAACAATCACATTGAAGGTGAAATCATTGTAGGCACAGTATTATTGGCTTACTTTCAAGAAATGGTATGTAACCTTCATAATACGTGATACTTAGTAATTTCACTTATTTACATCCATTTAAATTTTAGTCTGAAAAGTATTCTCCGAATTCCCTGTAGACCAAATGGTCTATGCTGAAATCTTGGATATTACTTCATAATAAACTCGATATTAGACAATTTATTGAATTGGAAGCGTTTCTAAAATGAAAAAAATCTTATGAGTCAAGAAAATCTGCAAAATTTGGACGATATTGTCCATTTATTGCAGAATGCACCCGACAAAAGTTATTTATTGCATAAGGTACCTATTTTTTCATCACTTATAATTGCACAAGTGGTTTGTATTTTATCGGGTAAATTTGGTTTGTTTAATGAGAAACTGTTTCCTAGCAATTTGACGAGAATAACTGTCAACTATTAAAAACACGACACCGAAGGTGGAGTGTTTTTAGGTTGACAGTTATTCGAGTCAAATTGCTAAAGGAAACAGTTTAGAATTTGAACAACACAAATTTACCCAATATCAATACAAACCTCGAGTGTAATTGGGCAGGACAATTTAATGAATGAGAAATTTGGAAACATATCTTCCAATATTACATTCAATTTCTTGATGGAAGTATCTGGCTCAAATGCGTATCTTTTTGCATCGCAAAACGTAGAAAATTGTCGCCAGATTGATGATTGTGTCGCAACTGTATTAGTAGGCACACAGGTATTAACAATTCGACTAATTTCGGTGTTCGTAGACACACCGAATCGACTCATTGTTAGTTCTTGAAAATTCAATAAGTTGTTGACAAACATGCCAAACTATTTATTCTGGTAACCAACACCGCGATAATTGATGAACAAATGAATAAGTGAAAAAACCACTAGTGTATTTGTCGCTGTAAAAGTTGAAGCTAACTTTTGCCGCTGTCAAAGTGACAATTGCACTGTGGTATATGCGATTTTTTATACACGAGTTAAATTGTCAATAATAATGTTAATAGAGCGTATTACCTATTTAATTATTATTAGTTGTTTTGATTACGGGATACTTTGAAGGATGTCGAACTCAACAATTGATTAACATGAAGATTACTGTGATTGAAGCCAGGGGTTCTGTTATAGTGGTTACCGTTCCTCAGAGTAAAATAGATATTCGTAGACAATTTACTATTATTGAAGAAAAAGAGTTCTCCGCGTTATCTTTAGTGAGAAAATATACACAACTGCGGCTCCACAATGTTCTAAAAATGTTCGTAAGCTATAGGAATGAGCGTTGCTCACATCAACTAGTAGGAGAAAACACATTTGGAAATGTCCCGTGTAATGTTGCAAGTTATTTAAATTTGCAAAACCCCACATCTTATACTGGACACTGCTTACGTCGAACTTTCGCTACGGTGTTTGAAGATACAGATGCAAATATGACGAAATGGAAGAGACAATGGTGGATGACGTACTTCTACTGTAGCTGAGGGTTATTTAGCAGATATTCAGTTCAAAAACAAAGCAGCACGAATGTTAGCTGATACATAATCGGAAGGAGGCGGAAATGCGATCTCAACGTTGACTACTATTGTCAATAGGAACTAATTTAGAAGACAAATTCTACGTGTCAAATGGCTTTTGAGGGAAATTTGATAACTGCACCATTATTGTGTGCAATACATCAAAGAATGCCCACTAATTATCAGCCGGATTTATGAATCCATAACTCCCTCCTGTAACTCACTAGGGAGTTATGGGTATGTTTGTTGTTGCTACGCCATTATTTGGAAATAAAGGATTCGTGATAAAATAAATTTATTTTATCCACAGAATGTTGGAGTTTTATTAGTAAAGAAGTTATACCGAGCAGAATTTCTTTATTGAAATAATGTTTTTAGCTTCAGAGGCCTTTGATACAGTTTCAGTATAAATATTTGTTACATAGTAGATTAAGCTATTGGAAAATAAATTGTTAAATTGTTGCCTTACCTAGAACTGATTACATTTTGTTAGAGAAATTTATTTCTTTTAAGTATTTGAGAACATTGTGTATTTGATCCGGAGAATTCACAATTTCTGGTAGGGTGCTTAAAAGTCCTAATTGTCTTGTTTTTTCTGCATACTGCTGGCAATCAATGATGAGGTTTTATTTCATCTATGTAATTAGGGGAGGTAGAATGGTCTGACATGTTGACGGGGTGTTTATAATTTCGCCAAAGAAGGTCATAAACTCATTTTATTACATGTAATTTCGTCAAGAAACTTTTGCAGGTATAAAATTCAACATGTAGATAATCTGGCCGAAACTCACCCTTTTCGGATTATTTCCTACATAACTAATTCTGCTTTTATTTGTTTTAATAAAATCTGTAAGCCAGACATATAAAGAAAACCAATTAGTTAAAATAGAAAAAAGTGTTTATTTATTTTGATATAAGCAATAATTCGCATAAAACAACAAAGTGACGAAGGAAGAAAAAAATTATTATAACTATTTCATATTATATACATATATAAGTACATTATATACATAGAAAGAATACAACTATTATTTACATACAGCTTATTTTTAAGAGTCACAGTCATATGGAACACATTTAAAAAAATGTAATCCAGATATATCTTTATCATTATAGCGACTTATCATTTTATCAATAAAAATTTGTTCATCTTTCACCTTATTCTTATTATAAATTTTCGCTGGTAAATTTAAACTTTGAATTCTAATATAAGTTTATGTTTGAAATTCATTAATTTTCTCTAAAAATACAAATAAACTTGTATGATCTTTATAACACCGAATCATTGAAGCTACGATGGAAAGCTTCGCAGGAGTTAGTAGTTCTTGTAACACGAGTTGAATTTTCGGCCCAAGGGTCAGGTGGGAAAAGAGACTCCCTCTGATATATAATTTTCAACTAAGTAATCGGCATAAGCTGTTACTTTGTCATCGTCGGCCATGTTCTCAAATAATTCAATAGAAAAGGTATCTCCTACTTCTTTGAGATGTAAATACGTTAAAGCAAATGTTAGTCGCAGCCATCTACTAATTTCACAAAACTTTACACATTATAAGCGGTAATCAAACCCGATTTTTGTATTTTTCACATCAACGATTGGTGTAGATGAGATCTATAACCAATAATTTTGGCATTTGGCCAAATTTCTTCCACAGTCCAATGAATGGACATTTCAAAGTCCATTACCACTTCTCTAATTTTTGGCATTTTTCTAGAATTAGTTTAAATAACATTTTATAAGTGTTTACTTGTTTATAAGACAATAAAAAATATAATAGAGGAACGTAATGTCCATTTTTGAATCCTTGAATCGTAAATAGTTGACAATAGTTTATTTTCTACTGTTCTAACATCTATAGTTTTTAAAACTTGGGGAACTTCGGTGGAGTTTGTGGGAACTAGTGGAAAAATTTTCTGACAGGCGTTGTACATATTTCTTAGTATATATTTAGTATCCTCTGTCGTTATTATTGGCTGGAAGTTTTCTTTTAAAATATCCCTTATAATTTTAGTCTTTTCTTCTAGTTCTTCAACTACATTTCTTTTATAAGAGGTGCTTATTATTTGTCGATTTAAAGCCCCCTGATGCTCATGTTCCCCTTTGCTTCTTGAACTTACCACGTTTGGTAGTTTTTAACCCAGTGTATGAATAGTAACACCACATTGTCAATTCGTATATTTCCATAACCCTTCACCACCGGAAACTTTGTATGAAAACTGAATTTATAATTATTAACAACGAGCATTGATTGGCCACGTATACTCTTTATGATTTTGATATCCATTTTTGACAATATTGAAAGATAGAAAAATAGTACAACACACAAGAGCAAACGGAAGTTGAGAATTATTAAACCCGTTGTACTCTAGTTGCGTCACGCGGTCAACCGGACCTGTAAAGATCTATACTAGTTGTGTACGGGTTTACCATTTTCTTATCTAGAAGCTAAGTACACATTGAGCAGTGTGAATAAAAATTCAGTAAAAGCTAAAACTTACATTTTCCTAGCAAATGCTCAGTTTGCAGTGAATAAAAATAAGTAGTAGCTTTTACTAAAAATGCAATTAGCAAAAGCTAAAGTTTTTAGCATTGTCGAAAAATGGTGTGAATGAAAGTAAGCAATTACTAAGAGTATTAAGGAAAAGCTTACATTTTTGCAAGCTTGTTACACTCTGGCTTAAAAATTTAGTATTGTTAAACAGTGAAGAAAATGTTGAGTAGATAGCTAACCATTTTTTGGAGCCAAAAGTGGAGACTAGAAGTGGTGCATTGAGTCCAAAAAAACAAAGGCAAATATTTTTGCGATTTCTAAGTGATCCTGGATTTCAAATAGGGATCGGAAAAGAAGAAGGAGTTCGTAGAACAACAATATGTAAAACGATATCTCACGTTTTACCAAAAATAGTTGAAAAGGCAGGAATTTGGATTAAATTTCCTACAGAAAACTCGACTGACCAGGCAGTCAGTGAATGGGCCCAGTTGTATAGATTTCCCCGTGCTTTTGGTGCAATTGATTGCACTCATGTACCAATAATAAAGCCATCGCTACATGGTGACGAGTATATCAATAGGAAAGGCTGGTGTTGTATAAATGTGCAAGCAACTTGTAACGGAAAAGAAATTGTACGGATGTAAATAGATGCTCAATGGCCTGGCTCGGTGCACGACAGTCGTATTTTAATAAGATTAAATATTTTTGGTATGATGAAAACACGTCAACAGAACTATGGACTCATTTTAGGCGATGAAAGGTACGACATAACACCATGGCTATTAACACCGTATAGAAACCCCACCACACCTCAAGAAATAGCGTATAATAATGTACATAAAAGAGAGCGCGTTATTATAGAACGCTGTTTCCGACAACTAAAACGTCGATTCCCTGTTTTGCAACATCAGATACGATTGAACATTGACAAAATTCCTCAGTAATCGTCAGCGCTGTGGTTCTGCATAATGTTGCTATGTATTTAAATGACCAATTACCAAATAAAGAAGAAGAAGTAGCCGCCGAGGATCACGATGGTGAATAAGTTGTCGAAGGTAATGATGAGCTGAATAACGATCGTTAGCTTGGTCAAAAGAGACGAGAAGAAATAAAGAATATAATTTTTCAATTGCAGTTGTAAATATACTACTAAGTACGATACCATATATATCATAAGACAACATGAATAGTAATATGTAATAAGTAAAATAAACAAGATATTTGAAGGAGGAAAACTTTCGACAACAACTTTTTCAGGCAGTTATGCCTTCTAGAAAGTTTTCAATGGGCCACACTGTATAATGTTATATTTCATGGTTTTTATTATTTTGAATTACGTATACGAGACAATTAGAGCCAAGGTACAGATTGCAGGCCAAAGGTCTGAAGAATTCAAAATGTGTAAGGGAATAAAACAAGGATACAGTTTAAGCCCACTACTGTTTATAATAATCATGGATAAGATTGTGAAACGAATCAAAGAAAAATATGAGCAGCTGAATACTATTATTGAACAGAGAAATTTAGAACCGATAAAAATGAGTAGTTTACTATATGCAGATGATGTGGTTTTAGTGGCGAATACAAAGAACAAAATGCAAAAACTAGTGAATATTTGGACTAAATAAGTAGAGAACATGAATATGGAGGTGAACATAAATAAAACAAAAGTGATGATAATAAATGAACAACAACCAGGTAATCAAAATAATAGATATATTAAATGCAAAAACCAGACTCTAGAAAGAGTAACAACATTTGAATATTTAGGAAGTATAGTAACAGAAGATGGAAAAATAGATGCAGAAATAACAAACAGAGCAAATAAATCAACAAAAATATACTACTCTCTAAATAAAACAATTCTTTGACATAAAGATATAGACTTAGAAGTAAAAATGAAAGTTCATAATATGATAACAGTTCCTACAATATTATACGCAAGTGAAAATTGGACTGTGTGAAAAAAGGACGAAACTAAAATAAATGCCATAGAAATGAAGCATCTAAGAAGAATTGCAGGGAAAACTGAATGGGATAGGATTAGAAATGACGTCATTAGAGAGACAACTAAACAGGAACCGATAACTGGTAAAATAAAAAAGAAGCAACTTAGCTGGTATGGTCTTATGGTAAGAATGGAACCAAATAGATTAACTAGGAAAAAATGGAAATTGGAAAACCGATCAAAAAACAAAGGGGTAGGCCTAGAAGGAAATGGTTAGACCAAATACAAGAGATAGGTTTAGAAAGAGGAAAGATCATAGCAGAAATGAAAAATCTAGCAAGAGACAGAAAGGTATGGAAGAAATAGGTACAGGTGACGGAATCCACATGCGACGCCTGAAAGGGCAAAATGATTTAGAAAAGAAGAAGAAGAATTACTTTTAAGTTAAATTTAAATGTAAGTAGCTACCTTAATCTGAGTCAAGCTTATTAATTTATTAAAAAAAACGTTAACAACGAAAACAATTTATTCATTTACTTACAACTTTCTGAACACCAAATTATTTATTTCTTCAAATTGGTTTCCATTTTCTTTCTGTATTTTTTCCAACAATTATTTTTCTTTTGAACCCTTATTAGTTCCAGCTGTTCCAACAATACCAGTCGTTGGAGCACTGTATTGGACAAATTTGAGGTTTCGTCTGTTTCCTTAAATTTGGTTCTTCTGGTAACTGGAGACTTATCAGGTAAATGCCGAATATGAGGTGGAGGTGGAATAAATTCTTCAGTTTTGGACGTGGATGGCTAGGTTGTTCCATCACAGATCCTATCAACATTGCTCCTGAAATAATATTTTGGATCAAATGGCAGCAAAACATTAATTTATTCTATTCGGCGAGAAAATACTTAATTTTGCTTTTACATCTTCATACCATTTATTTGTTTTTATAGCCATACTTTATTACCTACCTGGTACTTTTTGAAAAACAGGGGTTTCTTGTTCTTCCATTAGCGCCAAAAGTTGTTTTTCCCACGCATTTAAGACAAATTTTTGATTTCCCGTTGCAGTTTTTCTTCAACTCGGTCTTCATATTTTGGATTTTCTTATTTAGTTGTTTTTCAGTTAAATCCCTTCCAATTTGCAAAATATATTTTTGTTGGATTTCTTTATATGCTTGTTCTTTTTTCTCTTTTATTTTAGGAACTTGCGATTTATTAAATATAATATTATAGCTTTCCAAAATTTCCATCAATTTCAGGTTGGACGAAATTTTTGCAGGAACTTCCTCCGTCAAAAAATCACTTGTAGAATTTTCTGAATTACTACTCATTTTGAACGTAAACCGTTAGCACTCGTTAATGATACTGGTTTAAAAAGTGCTCGATACTTGCCTTTGTCGATTTGCACATCGGCAGTTAAAATATTTGTCCATACACATAGGTACAGTATATCGAATTTCATGGCCGACTGATTAGTCATAAAAATATAAATATAGGCCTTATCAGTATAAAAACATTTTTTTTTGGATGATTTACCAAATAAGAACTTTAAGTAAATACTTAAAATATCTAGCTTTTGCTAGTAAGTAAAAGCAAAAGATTATTCACTTCAATTTAAGCAAATGCTATTAGCAAAAGCTAAATTATACTTCATACTAAAAGCAAAAGCTAAGTTTTCATTCACTCGGGCCATTACTAAGAATTACACCTACCTCTAAATTTTATTCCGGGACCTTTAGGGGTTGTGTACGAATTGCGTCCTGATGACCTTCCAAGAAATATGATGCTGAACACTTGTTTATTATTATTACTTGTATCTTACAATTTGTCAAACCGCCGTGAATTAATGAAGTGTAATAAAATACCAAAGTTGTTTTGACACATATTTACAATACATATTTAGTTATATTGACATTATTTACAGAAATGTTCAGTTAATGTTTGGCAAACATTTGCAAGCGACGGCTTAACAAAACCATATCTAGTAATCAGACAGTTATTTAAAAGTATCTCGAAAAGTATTGACCAATTTCTGAATCTGACTTATATTCTTTGCTTAAACCTAAAGCCTGATTTTTACGCCACCTAAAGAAAAATGATAATAAAAATTAAATTGATTATAAAATTAAATCTTGAGTTAACTTACCATGATTGTCTTAAATGAAAGCGACATTCTCTGATGTTTGATGTTGGCCAAATAGTTCTAGCTGCAGAATTGTGGTTTTTCAAAATCCTCGTATATATTTTGCAGAGAAAAATTTAATTTCTGGCATTCTTCCCCAATTCCGAGAAATGCTTCACTATAGGATGTAATGGATTTGTTTGATAACAAAAAGAACACTAAAGAAATGTAGTGATCATTTTGTAAACCGTGCACTCTGAACATTTGGGTGAAAAACTTTGTGCAGCAACGAAATATTCCATCAACATAAATTGTTTTTAGCTGGCTTAAAAATGTCAAATTTGTTTTTTTATCTGTTGTTAATTATTAAAAATGGTTCATTTTTATTAGTAAAAAACTGAATAGAATCTAATGCATTATGTAATCACAAATATTTGATGGCTTTGGTGATAAGATGTCCTTTTTTCGACTATAATTATATTTTTTCTCAACATATTCCGTGGTAAGTCTGCTGTCAACATATTGAGTTTGTAATTTTTGATGTAAAAGTTTTGACGGTTTTTCGCAAATATCTTCCAATGCTTTCCTTTTAAGAGAATTACTCAACTTTTGCCTGTTCAATATTTGGTCATTGACACGTTCGTGATTGTATTCTAAAACGGCGTCCACATTTATTTCTTTTTGTTTTTTAATATAAGCTTCACACGTTGTTTATGTACATGTCCATCTTACTGTTTTAAATGAAACTTACTGTTTCTAGTTAACTCCTGAATATATTAAAAATTTTTATAAATTCTAAAAATTTCAAATTAATTGTGGAATTAACTAGAAACAGTAAGTTACATTTAAAACAGTAAAATGAGTAGATTCCACGAAGTAAGGGTCGAGGCAGTTAATTACATGTCCATCGTTGCACTTCACAACTTAAAATTTATTGAAATCTAAATTTTAAACCGTCTACAATATACAAGACTTTTCCTTTTTCGCTTAACAATTCGGACACATTTAGAACAACGGACACTGACTTCATTTTTACAATACGACTGAAACTTTTCAATGGTAAATCGACTACTAAAATGTTGGGAATAAAATTTGTAAAAATATTTTTGGTCATAAAATTTCAACCAATTACTTTAAATTTACCCCCATCCATGGTAGTGAGAGGGGGTGTTATGATTAGTAAGTTGGTAATATGTATTTTACTTAAGATCCAGGTAAGAAAATGGTTAACCAGAATTCAATATTTAGATATCGATAATCCTGGGAAGTATAATTAGTTTACATTTCTTGGAAGGTCTTAGGGACGCAATTCGTATACGACCCTTACAGTGCAAAATTAGTTGCTTAAAGGTATATAATGTAGGTTGGACGACTGTTTCATCAGTTATCTTTTACAACAATTTTCAAAACTACTTTGAGTTTTTCTACTTTATGATATACTGTATACAGGGTGGTCCTTAAGTAATTGTACATAGAGGTATGGTAGATTCCCGACTTTAAAATATAACGATTTAAACCAACTTGCTTTAATAAAAAGTTGCTAATAAGGAATATACAGGATGTTAAAGGTTAAATTTAAAAATTTCTTTTTTGCAATAACTTCATCGTTTTTGGATATTGATATATAAAAATTTGGAAATAGAGGTTTTTGGGCACCAAAAATCATAATCTGGTACCTACTTCGATGTAATTTGTAGAGGGCACTACATAGGCCACATTTGTGGCATCAATGTTCTCTAAATTTTTTTGCTGTTTAAGTTAGCGGTATTTTTGTAAAATAATAATAAAATAACGTAGATTTATTTACAAACGACTGAGTTACGGACAATCGAAGTCGGAGGCCTGTCAGTCAACAATTTATGCGAGTATCGAAAAACAAAAAATATCCCTACAATTTTTAGTCAATGTACTTTTATTGTACGAAATAGCGAGACGTCGCGTAAATTGCAACCCTATCAAAAAAAAATTCGAAAGTCAGCAGGGCGGATATTTTGGCTGGCTACTGCGTGGCAGCGGAGTGGAGGGAACGCCTAGCTTTTCATTCTATCATCGTCCGTATTTTGTGTTGGCAGTCGTACGGTGAACCTCGGAGAGTGTAGTCGAGCTAAAGTTTTATTTTTCGATACTCGCATAAATTGTTGACTGACAGGCCTCCGACTTCGATTGTCCGTAACTCAGTCGTTTGTCAATAAATCTTAACGTATTTTTTTTCAATTAAAGCTCTTTCCATTCCCCTCCCATGTGCGTACTTAATTCTCGACAAAAATCGGCGGATATAGTGTCAAATTAAGTATGCAACTAAGCCAAATATGAAAAAAAATTCGCGTTGTTGCCAAACAATGATGGGTATCGATATCTTATTATGAAATCTAACAGTAAAAAAATTGACACGAGGTCGCATAGCTTACAGAACTCTGAAAGTCAATTTTTAGCTAATTTGTTTATAAGGCCATAATTCATAAACTATTGAACTTACAGACTCCATCTTTCGTGAGTATCATTTTTTAATGAGTGAGAATAGATAAGCGTGATGTGGAAGTGTTAGTGTAAAAAATGCTCATTATATTTTTATTTATTAACAATAACGTTATCAGTTGTTTATTTGCCAATAACTTTTGACCCAATCAATTTTTTTACGTGTAGGGTCTAGAATTGTAAGTCTTTGAAAGAAGAAAAAAAAGTATTTAACTTTTTGTCTGTACTATGCGTGAGAAAAAAGATATACCTGAAAAATCTACAAAAGGCATGAAAAATGAGTGTAAATCGAATCATAAACAATGTTCCGGTCCGATTTGAGAGGTCGCATAAGTTAAGTTTGGTTGTACACCATTTTTACCAAGTATCAGCCGTTACCTCGAAAATGACGCTTTCATACTCAGATTTCCTGGACTATTAGTTTTAATCAGTAAAACCGTTTATGTTCTAATACTTCACTTAAAAAAACTATTTCTTTAATTACAAGAATTTCAAAAAACTAAACAAAAAATGCATTCCTCCTATTAGAATACACGATACTGTATATAATACTTTTCCGCTCAACCTATCTATATGCAAGAAAAGTATTGGTTTACCCACAAAAAAGTTGAAATTTTGGAAAAATGAACAACACGAAAAAATGGTTTTTCTAAAAAAAATCCTGTGTGTATGTCGTCGTCGTCGTTGTCGTCGGCCACTTTCCGTTACATGTTTTGTTAGCACGATACAGCCTCCGGAGTGCAACAAATCACCAAGTTTATGAATGAATATTGTTCAGGATATCTCACAGATGAACCCTATTGATTTTCAGCTCACAATAGCCAGTAAAACGGAAGTTATGGTACTTGAAGTACGACATTTTTGTCATTTTTTGAGAAATTTCAGTTTGTTAGCACGATACAGCCTCCGGAGTGCCAAAAGTCACTAATTTTATAATTGGATATTATTCAGAACATCTCACAGATGAACCCTATTGATATTCAGCTCACCACATCCAGTAAAACAGGTGCTATAGTACTTTAAATATGACATTTTTGTCATGTTTGGAGAAATTTCAGTTTGTTAGTACGATACAGCCTCCAGAGTATATAAGCGACCAATTTCATGATTGGATATTGTTCTGGGCGTCTCAAAGATGAACCCTATTGAGATTCAGCTCACTTAAGCCAGTACAACGAGTGCTATGGTACTTGAGGTACCAAATTTTTGTCATTTTTGGAGAATTTTCAGTTTGTTAGCACGATACAGCCTTCAGCGTGTATACAAGTGACCCATTTTATGATTGAATATTGTTCAGGTCGTCTTATAGATGAAACTTATGGATTTTTATCTCACTAGAGCTAGTACAACGGGTGCTATGGTACCTGAAGTGCCACATTCCTTGTCCTTTTTGGAGAAATTTCGGGTTAGTACGATACAGCCTCCGGAGTGTATACAAGTAGCCAATTTTATAATTGGATATTTTTCAAGGTGTCTCACAGATGTACCCTATTGAATTTCAGCTGACTATAGCGAGTACAGCGGGTCCTATAAATCCAGATATACTGCATTTTTGGTTACTTTTGGACAAATTTCGATTTGTTAAAACGATACATCCCCCGAAGTGTGTACAAGTGACAATTTTATGATAGAATATTATTCAGGGCATCTCACAGATGCGGAAAAGTAAGTTTCAATCTTCAAAACCGTTTATTTTTTCCATACATTCACTGTAAACCAAATTTTTTCGGTCAGTACCGCAAAATTTTAGCAATTTTTTTAACACGCTTGCACAAAAAATTCTATAATTCCGAAAGTATGTTATATATTGATTAATTTCTTACGCCAGTCGATAGAGAATAGACGTATCTCAATTGTTTATCATATTTGAATTCTTTCATTTTATATATGTAGACAATATACGGGATTAAAACTGGAGTAGAAATTTTTGTATAAAATCACCTTAAAAAATTTTTTAGTAACTACGCCTATGCAATAGAAGGACTGAAATTGATGAAAATCGAAATAGGACTATTCATACTATTATACAAAAAATACAGCAACTTCCCATCGATTATGCAAACCGAGGTATAAAACATCAACATTCAACTTTTTAAAAAATAATAACTTTTTGATTCTGATGAAGTTTTGCGTGGGGGGGGAAGTTTCTGATTCGAGGATTCCAATATATTTGTCAGTTGTTTGCGAAAAAAACTATTTCGGGTGGATAATTTAGAAAAACTGTCCATCAGATTTTACTCATTTACGAACTTAACTTCAGTTTTTACATTCTGAACCTACATATAAAATTTCATTAGAAAATTCGGTCGCGTTTTTGAGTTATCGTGTGACAGACCGACATTTTTTAAAAATACGTTTTTTGGACTCCGAAACATATGAAACGTGTAGATCCACTCGAATATCGAAACGTCAATATCACTCCATTAGAATAGTTCCCGTATATGTATACATTTATTAATATACTATACATAAGGTGAAGTAAAAATATTAATCAAATAAACATAGCTTTGTATACCTGCCTTGGATACTAATACACAATAATTGAATATCCGGGCGGCTCGGTGTCGAAATGCACACTTTCTAGTTGTGTTCGAATGCATTCTATGAAATTCCAAATACATGAATTGAAATCAATGATTCAACATCAGTTATACAGTGCTTCTCAAAAGTCCCCCCCCTTTTTTTTATTTTGAACGGTGATGCCTAGATCATATATAATACCGTGGATTAGGCAGTATGGGGGAAGAAATGTACCTTCAGCGTTAGCACAGGCTAGAACAAAACATTTTCACCCTTTTCTCCTGTCGTAATGGAAGTTACATTTTTTGAACCTTTAACGGCAACAACATTTCCTAGCTTGTTGTTAAGTTGAAGCCCGGTTTCATCCATATCAAAAATGTGCCCGGGCTTTTCAATCAAATCGTTTTTCAAAATAATACTTTCGAGTAACTTAAAGTACTCTTCCACACACCCCTTATTAATTCCCATAGCTCGGGATACAGATACACCTTCCGATTTTCCAATAGTAATAGTTCAGCCAATCATAACCAGCTTTTCTAGTTTCCTTGTTAAATTTGTGAGGCAATTTTAGCTCTTGAGCAAGTTCAAACGCCATGCTTCTGACTGAATTCCTGCAAGGAGTAAACCCATGAGCTTGTAACTTTTTTATGTGGCCTACAATCTTCTGTTCATTTACTGATCCTAGAACGCAAGAAAACCCTAAGCTCTCCTTAGTAAATTTTTGTTGTTTAATTTTTCTTTTAAGAGTGGTCTTAGGAATTTGATAAGCTTTAGCTGCAGCATTGACATCCATTTATTTATTTTCTACTGCATTAACCGCTTGTATTAATGAATCTTCCGTCCACGCCCCTCTACTGGTATCTTTTCTTACGTAGTTAGTTAGCATTTTTCTGAAACTTATTAAAATTACAATGAATTCGTTTTAATAAAAGTGACATTTGAAAACGTTTGTATTGATCCATCTCTCCCGTATTGAAATATGTGTTCCATCTCACCCGTATTGAAATACGTAGCCCATATCTCCCAAAACTTAGTGGTCCATCTCTCCCAAAAGCCAGGATGAGATGGACCACCTCATAATTCACATTTTAAACGAAAACTTGGCGGCCATTTAAGGTTAGAATACTAACTACATATTTATTTACATCACTTCAGGAACCCTACGTCGATATCACGTAAACTTAAGCTGAAAACTAAAACCACGTTACTATCTTAAAAAACTTTGATACCAAAACGGGCAAGGACGTTTTTCTCCACAAATATTAACAAAACCATGACATAAGTAACAGCACGTCTTCACTGTAACCGAAGCCAACTCACAACAAACGATGGTGGCGCTAGAACGTCACAGTTCGGAAATAATGGACTGGTCCATCTCTCCCGGATTTACCCTCCTTAAGTACAAATTTTCTTTAGAAAAAAATTCTATATAATGTATTGCGGCACACTCGTTTTTGAGACTTATTTGAACAACTATTCATTTCTCAACTTGACCTACATCTAGAGAACTCCGAGTTTCATATTTCAGTTCTTGGGAAACATAATAAATTTCATAAACAAATGTTACTTCATTCCTATCGGAAATATGTATATACTTAGAACTACATTTTGAGTTATCTGTTAAGTGCATTCTTTAAAACCTACGTTTACTAAATATTTTAAATATAGGAGTCTTGATAGCGTGTTCGTGTTATTACTGTTTGTTAATAGTAATGTGGGAGACGATTATTAGAAATGCCTTCATTACCATTTTGACCAATAACTTCTTCAGCTTCTCTCTCTAATTGAAAATAATCAAGTTTGAATACTTGACAGTTAATTGTTATTATGTGTATAGAAGATATTTTTTTAATAATAAATAGGTACAAAATGTATACTCATTTTCAAAATATGAAAACTAAAGTGTAACGAACATATTAAACTTGACGTATAGGTTGGAAGTTCAATATAGAATTATTCGTCAACGATGAAATAACTATGTGTAGCCAACGGTAGACATAATTCGAAAAATTATGAGTATAGAGAACTATCTTATAGTAGGTTCAAAAACCAGTGTCACATGTATCGTTGACATCGCACAATTGATATTTTTTTGACAGATATGATATGTCTACATCACTACGATATAATTATAATGCTGACGCTATATGCCCCCAAATCTTACTCTATGACTTTTGGATACCTGTTTTATATTAGATTTGGTATGAATTTTGAATTTTGAGAAACGGGTTTGGAGATGTTAGTTAGGTAATATTACTTGATAAGCGGCTCTGCGCCAGGT
This sequence comes from Galeruca laticollis, assembly GCA_963921935.1. Taxonomy (NCBI): domain Eukaryota; kingdom Metazoa; phylum Arthropoda; class Insecta; order Coleoptera; family Chrysomelidae; genus Galeruca; species Galeruca laticollis. The sequence goes on along the minus strand of OY998178.1, from coordinate 40,685,714 downwards.
GTCCCGGTTTCAGACGTTATCATAATACCCCTAAAAGGCAAGCCTTCAGATACTCTTCCACATTTTCGATGCCAGCTCTTGGACTAATACATGTCAATATATGTCAATAGTTCAGTATTTATTTTCTTCTATTACTTTTTTTAGTATATTTCAATTTAAATAAATAGTTTAATTTATTTCTTGAGAATTGTGTTTGTTCATTCAAATTTTAACAGTAATGATTCCAAAAAGATTAATAGTATAAGACAAATTTATTAAATTTATGTCCCTGTTAAATGTCATATATTTTTTTTATTTTTACAGTTTCTGAGTAAAACTTTCGTGAGATTTGGACTAGATTAGTTACAAACTTATTAATGTAAAATTTAGGCGAAAAAGAGTAAACAAATTTTACACTTTACTGTGATATTACGTGTATTTTTGTTCTACTACGTTAAGTCGTAACAAAAGTTGTAAAATCGTTATTATCCAATTAATCAAGAAATACAATAGTGGTGTTTATCACTAACTAAAAACTGTCATTGAAAACACAATAACAATGCATGATTTAATCTAGTTTTGCAGACTATATCTTTTATGCTCGTAATAACTAGAAAAATAAGCAACAATGAAATGTAAGTGACTTATTTATAGACAAACAAATAATACACAGTGAAGTCACTGTTAGGAAATGGAGAAGCCTCATTTCATAGTCCCCAATAAAAATAAATATCTACCATTGGATAATCTACTTATAAGGGAAACTATACAACTGCATTATGATAATTATAAATAGTAGTATATTAAAGTATAAGTGGATGAAGAGGTCTTTCAAACACGCGCGATTTTTTGAGCACGACGGCGCAGCCGGAGTGCTCGAAATAGAGCAAGTGTTTGAAAGACCAGTTATCCACGAATACTTTACGCTATTTTTTTTATTGGTGCACTTTGAAATCATAATATATTATTATTATATTATTACTACAAAAAAATGGAGTCCGTCCTCGATGCCCAGCCAAGTTTCGTGAAAGTCCATCCTAAATAGTATTTATTTTTATTTGACGTTACGAGGTACTGCTGTCAGATCAATAATCAAAAAATATCTTTATGTATATTTAAAAGGATACAATGTATATATGAATATATAAATAAATTTTGCAGAAAAAACCAAATAAGACATTGGTTCACAATGAAAATATACAATTTAAAAACTAATAAAAAAAGTTGTCATTGATAGTTACGTTTCTCGAGTTGTTGTTGTTACCATAGAGACTTTAAAAAACGCGCGTGTTTGAAAGTTCGATTTAAACACGCTGAGGCGTGTTTTAAATAGGTAGGGGAAATCCGTGTAATTTGGACCACCTAAGCAGAAATTAAGATAAGTTTGATATTTGTGATAACAGAATCTTAAAAAAAATTCTTGTTTTTACCCATTAATTACAATTGACATTCCATTTCATAATGACGGAACTAGGAACAATTCGAATGAAAAAAAAATTATTGCAAGTTGAACCGTTCGTGTAATTTGGACTGTTGGCTTGTAATTCGGTTTTATTTGTCGTGTAATTTGGTTTTAATATATTTTAGTCTCAAAGTATGTCAACACAATAAAAAAAAATAAAACAAATAAAGACAGATATTTTTATTATTCTGCCATTAACATAGACAGTTATTGCAGTAATAATAATTGACATCAGTTATGGTAGCACAATCTTCATGTGCCCAACCCTCACATGTTTTGCACTGAATCCAATCTGCATCATAGTTTTCATCGCAAACAAGGCAACAAATTTGATGACCAGTGCGGCATTTCTCATTTGTCTTTGGATGACATTTTTCCTCGTTGATTTTCGTGTTTTTGCCCTCGTTCTCTTTCTTCTATTTTTCCTTGTTGCTTTTCTCCTTTGTCGCTACTAACTTAAGTTTATGTGTGTTTGTTTTGGGCGTTTGTTGGATTTTCAACTGTTCTTTATAAGGTGTTGCAGTTAGAACCACTCCTGAGACATTGATCCGTTTTTCTTTCGTGGTCCCATTGATATCCCACTTGATGACGGTAGAGGATGAATTATTTCCACTGGGATATAATACTGGTTCTGTGTAGACTGTTCGGTTTCGAGGTCGCCTAAATTCGTTGTTGATGAGGAAGATTCAGAAATTTTTAAAGGAGTAGTTTCCAGAATAGATTGTGATGTGGATGGGGCCAATACAGAAATATTTGAGAAAGTATCTTCTTGATGCACAGGATGGGATGTGGAAGGAGAATATTCAAAACTTTTGATGGGAGTAGCTTTCACGACAGGTTGTGATGTAGTTGGAGCACATGCAGAAGTGTTTGCTTGATGTACAGGATCTGATGTGAATGGTACAGATGCTGTTATTGAAGAATTTTCTTGCTGGATAGGTTGTGATTTGAATGAGATACCTGTAGAAATATTTAAGGAAGTATTTTCCATCAGAACTGATAGTGATGTGGATGGCTGTGTTTTATTTGTAAGCAAATTTATGTTTTCTGATGAAGGGAAAGTAGCAGAATCAGTTACAGAAATGTTAATGTTATTTTCATCTGAATCAATTGGTCGTTCGGATACTGTCGCAGCTGCAAAATCTACATCGCTGTAGACAAAACGGTCAGGAGGCCATAATCCTGTTTTCCGAAAACTGTTCATAGCTGTCTCCATAGTAGCTGCTCTGGGAAACAATTTGCCTACTAGACCGCTAATACTATCAACACTCAAACATTTACCTGGTGTATCGTATAATTTTTAAGTTATTGCGGAAGCGAAGAAAGTATTTAATTGTTTAAAGAACCCAACATCAAGGGGTTGCATCTTATGTGTGCAATGTGCAGGAAATGAAAGCATGATAACACCATGATTACGAGCTAAATCTAACCTACTAGACCGCTAATACTATCAACACTCAAACATTTACCTGGTGTATCGTATAATTTTTAAGTTATTGCGGAAGCGAAGAAAGTATTTAATTGTTTAAAGAACCCAACATCAAGGGGTTGCATCTTATGTGTGCAATGTGCAGGAAATGAAAGCATGATAACACCATGATTACGAGCTAAATCTAATGCTCTCATACTCTGAGTATGACTACTGTGTCCATCTAATACGATTAACACCTTGTTCTCTTTAGATGGTTCGGCATACTTTATAAAATGATCCAACCAGTGATAAAATCCATCAGTATCTATCCACCCTTTGTCTTGGCACTTAAATAAAGTTCCTGGAGGTGCTCCATACGTTAAACTATCCTTCATACGCTTCCTGGCAAAAATAAGCATTGGAGGAATAAAGCTTCCAGTCGCACTCATTGCATACATGCCAGTAACATTTTGGCCTCTTTCGGATGACGTTATGGCGCCTATCTGATGTTTCCCTTTTTGAGCAATTATTTTGTGTGGTTTCTGGACAACAGTGTGGGATGTCTCATCAGCATTGAAAATACGATCTGCGGAAATAGCGTTTTCCTTTATTATTTTTTCGTAAACGTCAAAAAATTTATAAACAACAGTTTTGTTGAATCCTGCAGCTCGTGCTAATGACGTTGCTTCAGGGAGACGCAGACTTATGTTTGGATGTCGTTTCATGAAGCCTGCGTACCATTCTTTACCAACTGATTTTTTTTCGTCATTAAATCTCGTCTTAATATTATTCTTCTCGGCTATTTCGTACGCTAGTTTCATCAGCCTTTCACGTGTTAGTCCATAAAACATCCGCTCCAACTGAAGAATGTGATTAACAAGATCTTTTTCCACTGCCGGAGGTAAATCTGTTTGCCTTCCGATGATATAACTGCTTCCAGTGGAATATTTATTTTTGTTCCCCAATCTTCTTTTTAACGTTGTTTTTGGATTTGAAAATGCTTTTGCAGCTTCATTTATACCCAGTTGTTTTAAATTAACAGCTTTCATTGCAGCATCCATATTTTCTGGTTTCCATTTACCATAAACTCCTTTACTCTTTCTCTCAGATCTCGTTGACATCCTTAAAAAATAAAAAAAAATATTTTGTAATTGAATACGTGTAATTCGGACCAGGACCAAATTACACAACAGAGATTGGACCAATTTACACGATAGTAATATTTTCGTCATATTTGTTTTTCTCAGTAAGCTAATAAACCTATCCACTTTTTGATCATAGTATGGCTTTCGTAAATATGTACGAATCAACCTAACATCATTGATATTTTAAAATATATACTCACTTCGTAGAAATTCAGACACAAAAATAACCTAACCTTACAACACAACACGTGCTACAAATGAACTTACTGGCAATCTGTGAGTAACTAACTGATTCGATTGACATAGGTTCCTGAGTGCACCTCGGTTGGGGAAGGTTTGTAACGAATTAGTGAGATGTCGCTACATACTTCGTTTTTAGAATTATCGAATTGGTCCGTTTTACACAATGGTCCAAATTACACGGACTTCCCCTAATATGAGGCATCAATAAAAAAAAATTTAAAATTTTGCACCACCAATGTTGATGGCTTGTTGGGTGAATTACACATTTCATTGAAAAACCAGTTTAATCGTTCACAGTGTTATGCAATGGACGTTATTGAATATATACGAAAATAAAAATATCCAGTTGAGGGTTAAAAACATAAAAACCTCGGATTGATGTTCGGTTCAACGAAATTTGAAAAAAATAAAAATTAATGGTAATCTAATAATATATGTATATAAAATTTGTTATCTCCTTTAAAAAAAATGACAATTGCCATAAATCAAATGTTATGATGTATATTCGATCCACTCGATCCTAAAAATTTATTATGGTTTTTGAATTTTTAATACTCCAAGTTATTTAGTTGAACATTTGAAGTGAATATCTTGATACCACGGTCAACTTCAAACAATAAGATTATTATGTTTGGAAAACCCATACTCGCGGAAGCTGTATATATTTGAAGGGATATATTTCCCTTTTTTAACAAACTCATATTCAGGTGGAAGATTCTTCAAATGTTTCATAGGTCATCTGAGGTATATATTTTTAGCTGGAGTAACTATTTCAATGCTTTCCATGCACTGGAACTTTCCTTTACGATCAATAGTGTAAATATTGAAGTTAGCATTGTCATGCATAATTTAAACAAAACTGGTGGAGTTGCTGAATCTTCGTATACCGTAGCCTCTTTGTATAAAGCATAGAAGCCTAATTAATGACATATATCTATGACTTTTTTGGAGCCAAATTTTCTATGAAATATCGCAGCCAAACTAATATACACCGGATATTATAGCATACGCGATATATTTACATTTCTTTTCATAACTAGGAATTGTCTCTAATTTATCTTTTATTACTATTTCTAACAATGCAAACTTTGAAGAGTTGGGAATTGTTTCATCAATAGGTTCAAGCATTTCGGCACTGGGTGTATAATTTTCGTTATCATACGTCTGAGCTCTTATATCCCTTGACATAATTTAGCTGGACACTTTTCCTGAAATTCCATTTCTTCTTTACTATTATGTTTTTGATGGCTCCAATTTTCTGTTAATGTATCATGCTTGATTTTTTTAAAAAGTATAATAGCATAAGATCCAAATCTCGCGGAAATTTCGTCGTAATAGTTTTTTCATTTGGGATATGCTCTGTAGTTATAACATTTTTTAACTCTTTTATGGTAAATTGACATTCGTCATTTTGTTCTAGGTACTTGTAGAATAGAAGAATAGAATAGTTTATTGTTCTTTTATACAAAGTACATGAACAAGGAGTCGGTTATATAGTAAATATAAAATACATATATACTCCTAAACTAACATGATAGATAAAAGGTATTACAAGAAACAATGACATAAAATTTACATGTTTTTAAAGACAGCGTACAGCACATAATAGTCCAGCAATAGAGAAGAGCAGAAAAAAATATAAGACAAACGCATAATTCCCATAACTAATCCTATACTATAAATTGTTTATGTAGAGATACTGTGGATATCTAATCGTTAATAATGAATGATCTAATTTTCATTGCTCCGCTGATAAAACCATGCAATTGCTTCAATAGTAAGAGATCGTTTGAATTAAGAAGGCAATCTAGATCGTCTGAATGCTTTCGTCTTCCTATGACTGTATTTCTTAATCCAGCATACAATGGGCAGTCAAATATGATATGTTCCAGGCATTCATTGGCCTGCTGGTTACATATTGTACACATCTGGTCGGTTTTTATTGTATGAGAGGAGTTATTCACATATAGGTATAAATACTGTGAATTTGCTGTGCGCAGTTGGGCTGTTAATCTTTTAATATAAAGCGGTGACGGTCCACTTAAATAATTGTAATTATTATTATTTTGCAGAAAGAATTTATATGTAGGGTGGTGAATACTAAGTAATATTTTATTCCAATCATTTTGCATGTTTTTAGCTAGATGTTCGGCTAATACAATATGTTTAAAATTTTCATTGATACAGTCAGTGTTAAGGCCAGCATTATATGGACAATAAATACTGACAACATTAATCAACTGAACAAACCAATTGTATTTGTGATGTGACCATATCCAGAGTTATATAATTTTATTAATCGAAATAATGCTCTATAGGGGTACCTTGAGTGATTTTGAGATTTTACCCTGATGAAGTATTCAATTGCTTGTTTTATTAGATAATATTCTAGCCTGCACAGATTGGCTTCGACTCTTATTATATAAGCGGCAGTAGTTCTCTGGAGGAATAGGAGGTTTTTCCAAAAAGACGTCTGTATTTTCTCAGTTTGATCCAGATAACGCAGACCCCATATATTACTGGCATATGTGAAAGTGGGTATGACGACATTGTTATACAGAGTCTTAATAGACTGAAGAGAAGATAATTTTTGCGAGTTTATAGTTGAAAGTACAGTACCTTGAGTAATTCTTGCTTTTCGTTCTCGTGATTTAAAATTATTTAGAAACAGTCCATTGAAAGTAAAGACCACTCCCAAATATTCATAATTGTTTGAGATTTCTATTGGGTTGTTAAGGTATGAAAACGTGGGTTGTTTTCCAATATTGGGGCTCCTTCGGAATATAACTAGTTTTGTTTTTTCTGTATTTACCTGAAGCTTGAATGTGTTGCAGTATGATTCTAAAATCCTCAGGCTCTTTTCCATTTGTATTTGCGACTCTGCAAACAGTACCAGATCGTCAGCGTATAACAACATCCGTATGTTATCCCCTTCATCAAGAGTAACTCCCTTACTGCCTTGGTTCTGAAAATAATTATCAATATCGGAAATGAATATCGCGAATAGTAGTGGGCTGAGCGGGTCCCCCTGTAAAACACCTTGGGTTATTTGTACTCTCTCTGAACTGTTACCTTCTTGTTCTATAAACAGTGCTGCTTGTTTGTATATTATTTTCAGTATTCTAGTAATTTTTGCACTTATTCCGTTTGAATATAATTTTTCCCAGAGTATATGATAGTCTAACGAATCAAAAGCTTTTCTAAAATCTACAAATAGAGTATATAATTTTCTTGAAGGGAGGCGAAGGTAATTGTTAATTATAGCGTAGAGCACAAATATGTTGTCTTCACAGTTGCGTGTTCTGCGGAAGCCGCTTTGGCACTCTGGTAATATTTCATTATTCTCAACAAAGTTAGTTAGTCTCGTATTAATTAATTGGGTAAAGAGCTTAGTTTTGTGATTTAAAAGTGCTATACTACGGTAATTATTAGGGTTTTTAATATCGCCACTTTTGTGGAAGTGGATCATTTTAACATCTGACCATGTGGGTGGTATTTGTTCTTCGTTTAAAATTTTGTTGAAGAATGTTTTCAGGTGTATTATCCAATCCAAAGGAAAGTTTTTGAAGAATTCGTTGCGAATGTTGTCTACCCCGGGTGATTTATTATTTTTAGCTGAGTTTAAGACTCTAAAAATTTCATTAGTGGAAAAGTTTATATCTAGATAAGGGTGTATAACGCCAAAATATTGTGAATCCCTATGTAAATGCGTTCCATAAAACTCTTTGTAAAACTCAATCATTGTGACGGTATCAATTGTGGGACCTCTATTTTTAATTTTTCTAGTTTTTAGAAGTTCCCAAAATTCGGAGGGGTTGCTGATATTATTAAATTTTTTTATTGTAACGTTTTCGTAAGCTAATTTTTTAATTTCACTATATGATATTAGTGCATTCTGTTCAAAGTTAGAGTTTTTTAATAGTTTTTTTGACATGTTTAACTTTTTCTTTGCGTCCTTGCAAAAGTTATCAAACCATGGTTTTGAATTTGAGAACATATGATTAGTATTGTCACGGTTTTTTTCCATACCTAAAAATTTTGCTGTTAACTTGATTGCCTCATTTATTTGATTGTCCATTATATTAATAGTACTCGATTCTGAATGTATTTCAAAGATAGATACTATATTTTTATATGGTTGTGTTTTGGCAGGATCCCACCTTATTATTGTTTCTTTATAGCTATGATATTCTGATAGTTTATTAGACCCCACAAAATATGCATTTTCTATCTTTACAGTGCAACTCAGATGATCCGAAAACAGGTTTTTATTTATAGAGGAACTGGAAATTAGGCCTACACTACTAACTCTTACCCAGACCAGATCTATTGTACTTCGTCCTGACCACCCAATGTATGTATAAGCACCTTCATAATCCTCAAACCTACCGTTTAACAAGAGAAACCCTAGATCTTCCAAAGCTTCTACAAGTAATGTTCCTCTAGTATTAACTAGGGAATCTTTTGACTTACGTGGTTTTAACGGGGGATTGATATGTATTACGTTCTCTGAATCAAAATCATTCAGACCACCTACTCTCGCATTAAAGTCTCCGTACAGAATCATCTCGTCATTTGGGAATTTTACTGATATTTCTTTTAGAGTATCCTCAAGCATATCTACACATACATGATCATCTAAATCAGGTTTTAAGTAGACTACACCTAAAATAATATAATTATTATTTATATTTATTCTGATAAAATTCCACATATTACATCTATCGATTACATCTAATGACTTCACACCCCCCAGGTTTTTTGATATAAGTATTAAGATACCCCCACTACCTCTACCCTTTTGCTTATCTTTTGAAGCTTGGCATGAGTAAGTATGATAATTGTTTAAAATATTTGGTAAGCTATTTTGGGAAGAGGTAATCCAGGTCTCCACTAAGCCTATTATATCAGAGCTACACAAATCATTAATTTCATGTATTTCTAAATTATCTAAAGTATTAATACCTTGACAGTTCCAAAATGTTATCTTAAAAGGGACAATTCCGTCCACAAACCTTGATCTTTTCACCTCTGTATTAATTAGTTTTTTGATGATGTCTCAACTTCTCTGTTCATTTTTGTTATTTTTTTTGTCGTTTCTTCAGCGCCTTCGGGAGATCTCTCACTGTATTTTCTTCCTTTCGCTGGAGTTTGTTCTGGTAGTCCTGTCTCTTCTAGGTACTTGTATCTATAATATACAATAGAGAGGGCTATTCATTCATAAACACGTTTATTTTTGCGGCCAGCAATTCTAAACGCCAGTAGTAAAATCATGAATGAATTAGAAAAAGTGGGGATAGTATTGTAGATACATGGCCTTGGTAATTTCGGCTGTTTTTCTGACAAACTTGGCACCGATGAACCATGATAATTCAAAAACATTGAATTAATTAACAAAAGTTAATTTTGTCACTAAAAGTCTTGAAAAACACATCAAAACGAAAGAACTGAATGTTTACTGTCTAGTCGTAATGGCGCTCGTACAAACAAGACATAAAGGTATCTAAGGTTATAATAAATACTTATTGAAAAGTTATATAAGAATATGCCTTTATTAAATAAAATTCAAGTATTATTAATTAATTTTAAAAGCAGCGACTCAAATGCATTAATTAAATAATTTGACATTTTTTACTAGTCATTGCTACAAAGTTCCCTCAATTGTTTGTTTCTGTTCTTGAAAATATGAAATAGAAATAAACAGGCAGAAATAATTTTATAAACATCAACTTAAACACCATAATAGATGTAAACAAACTGAAACACTTTATCGATTAGTACATTTCCTAAACATGCACTGGTTTAAATCAGTCTATTATTTAAAAATATTCTCGGAAAAAATTCCATTAGGATTACTTATTGCATTAAACTACTTTTATTTCTATCAATAACAATTAACAATAGCATTTTTTTCATTTTGATATTAGGTATTATATCGCAAAATTATTATTACATCAGTATTACAGTCATTATATAATTTTAGTACTCTTTGTTGTCGGGAATATTTTCCGACCATTGTTAAAATATGGTCTTGTGAGAAACAGTCTACGGCAAATAATGTTCTTTCAACGGCTTAGTCATGGTTAGATTTTATTCCACAAAGTTAGAAAAGGTTAATTCTTACTAAATGAAGTCTTTTATTAATTTAAACTACAATAATTTTACATGGTTGTACAATTATTAACAATTGTTGTTTATCTTTTAACGACTTCGCCATAGCTAGATTTTCTAAAAAAATTTAATCAGATTAGATCATATTATTTGACATGCCGGAGATTTAATAGTTTTTTCATCAAACCCTCTGTTAACTTTTTCTAGTCACGTCGTATGTTTACATTCGCGCATGTTTGTGAGATGAATCTTCTCATTGCGTTGGTAAAATGTTACAAAATACCATCATAACAATATTCTCACTCGAAAACCTGTTTTGGATTTGGGTTACTAGCACGTTGTACCGGCTTATTACAAGCACTCATCAAGTAGAATAAGATTAATAATTGATTTATACGATCACAACAAAATGATATAAAATAGTTGTGTTTTTTATTTTAAATACTTGTTACTTTTGTCATTAAATTAAAATCAACGCAATTATTTAAATCCGTTCAAATTATATGAAAATAGTTAATTATGTATCCAGGTCGTAAAGGTGATCTTTTTCTGCCAACTCTGAAGATTTGCAGGCGAGGCGTGGCGAAGTCTGTAAATAAAGTGATGCCAAGAAAAAACCTTACAGCCGAGGTGCATACAACGTTTTATAGGCGTTATTACTAAAAAAATCACAAAAAGAATCCGATATTTTAACATTCTATGCTTTGCATATAAAAAAACATTGTTACCCATGACAAACAAACAACGACAATTCTGTAAATTATTTTGATTGTGTCAACTGTCATTTCATTTAGTTTCCTTTGAATTTATTAGAGTAGTGTCGAGTGGTTCAGAAATTCCACTTGAGAAAAGTGAAGCCGCGTGTGCGGCAACTTTGGAGTTGCTACCACAAAAATTTCGCGAGCTTTATTTAAAAAAATATGACCTATTCCTTGAATGGGCCAGATCCAAACAGGTTACCAAATGGAAGGAACCGGTTAGTCTTGATTTTTTGCGGAAAAATCCTATAAAGCATCATCCTTATGGTCGCTTTTTTCAATGCTGTCCAAAAATTACATCGATATAGGCAAGTTTTCGAAACTGGACGCTTATTTGAAGCAACAAAATAAGGGGTACTATACACATTATTAGCAAGATGGGAATTTAATTTCTGTGTCTGAGGTTAATAATATTTATACCATTCTTAATTTTACTTCTAAGATTAATTAAGAGGGTAATCCTATAAAAGATATAAGCTACAATCTTGTAATGTAGGAAATATGTTCAAACCTCAGTTATGCAGCGGCAGAAAAACAAGTGGCCCCAGCGGCCGGTAAAGTAATTTGGACATAAGCGAACAATAAAGTTGCACTTTACGGCCACTACAGGGCACTAGAATAGTATATTATGCAACGATCATGTAATGATGGTTATTAATTCACGAGTATTAACCGGGATACGAAACGAGCCGAGTGTATTAATAACCATTACATGAGAATTGCATACCATAAATTTTATATTTTTATTGAACACAATAGGTAACATTCAAACTAAAAGATGTGCATTATTAGACAGGTCTCTATTACAAGTTACTAATGAAAATTGGCAAAAATCAATTCATTATGTATTAAAAGAGGAAGAAAACATGTGGAATCTGGACAATATCTTAGATGCAGACACTACAGTGACACCATTAATAATTCAATAAATAATGATTCCTCAAGTGACGGTTGTGATTCCGACAGTGATTTAGAGACATTTGCACTTACTAATCTAGACTAAGATGAAGGAACTATTTAAAACAATTTACAAGTGGCATGTTCATATTAATTTGGTAAGCAAATCACACTTATCTAATAGGATATTACGTATTTTCATAATTTAAAACTTAAGCAATATAACAAATACTAACAATATATACCTACGAACCTAACCTAATACTGTTCCTAAACCTACGCCTATTATACTGTTGTCTAGTCCAAATAGATACTTACTTTTAAAATAAAAACCGTTCATTGCGTGCTTCGTAGATAAACTTTTTTATTTGTTCAGGTGAAAATATTTTTGCTTTTTTTTCAACATATCCTTCGGACTTTCGTTTTAATAACATAAATATTAATTATAAGTTAAGTAACATAGTGTAATTTTCAATTATATATTCTGAGATATTTTGAAAGATTTTTTAAATATCTACGTATTATGTTATGAGTAGATACATTTTTGATAAATTACAGTATACAACAGGGTAACAAATGTTTCTATGCATTAGAAGACACATTTAAATCAAAGATATTGTCTACAAACACAAAAATTAAAATATACAAGACAGTAATTAAACCAGTCGTACTTTACGCCGCAGAAACCTGAAATTTAACAAAAAAAGAGGAAAACACATTAGAAATCTGGGAAAGGAAAATACTACGCAGAATATACGTCCCAATGAAAGAAAATGGTGTATGGAGAATATTAAGAAACTACGAAGTTAATCAAAAATTCAATGGCCCAATAATAACAAATGGAATAAGAAGTAAACGATTAAGGTGGGCAGGACATGTACAACGTCTAGGTAATAAAAGGAGTGTCAAGAAAATACAGAAAACTAAAAGACAAGGACGAAGAGCAAGGGGACGACCGAAAACTAGATGGTTGGATGGTGTAGAAGAAGATCTTGAAGAAATTGGAATAAATGACTAAAAGAACAAAGCAAAAGACCGGAAAGAATGGAAAAGAATAGTAGAAGAAGCAAAGGATAGACTTCAGAGCAGAAACTAAATCACCGAATTCACAAAATCCCTACTGATTTAAAGCAGTAGGGTTGGCCAAGCGGCTTGCCACCGCTGCCGGAAAAATGAGGCTAGGAATCCAAATAGGGAGACTATGGACCTTAAGGCTTAAGTTATAACTTATGGCTGCTCTGCATATATTTTTAATTTACTGTGCAAGGACTTTCAAGTTAAAGACGTTAAAGAACATGTGGTCCAAATTGTTAAGTATTTTCGAAATAACCATTTGGCTAGAGCTAAATTCAGTCAAGCAGGAGGCAACGCTTTAGTCCTTCCAAGCGATGTGCGATGGATTAGCATTGGCGACTGCTTAGAGATGTATGTCACTCAGTGGAACATCATATTAAAAATCTGCGAAGAAAATAAAAAGATTGAGTCCACTATTTACCAAAAAGTTCCAAATATTGCAAGTATACATGCAGCGCAAGATTATTTAAACATTTTAAAACCTATATCAGTTGCTCTTGATACTGTGCAGAGGAAAAATGCTACTATCGCAGATGCTGTAGAGCAGTGGAAACATTTACAACATATCTTTGATGAATCTGTGGAATTACCATTACAAAAAACACAACAATTTAATAATCGATATAAGCAAGCACTAACGCCATATCATTTTTTAGCCTATATGTTGAATCCACAAAATACCAGTTAACACCAGAAGAAAGGAATATAGCTTTAGAAACAATTAACGAGTTATATGAAAACACTGGACTGTTACCTTTGGTAATTAAGTTAAATGCTCGCAGTGCTCCATTTAAGCAAGTTATGTTTTCGGACGAAGTAATAAAAAATGTAAAGGGACTACAATGGTGGTTATCACAAAATGATGAGCCGGAAATCTTGAAACAGCTGCCAATAATAAAACAGTTCCTGTGTGCAACTGCTTCTTCAGCGTCAGTAGAACGCGTATTTAGTTCTTTTGGTCTTGTACACTCGGATATTAGAAACAGATTAGGCATAGAAAAAGGAGGAAAACTCGTGTTTTTGTTTAAATTGTATAACGAAAATAATTATTAGACTGAAAATATACAGTAATAAAATTTAGATCTTACGTTTAGTTTAAGAATTTGGAATTATGTACTTCTTTTTTGTTGTTTTTGCTAAAAGCATATACTTCTTTTATATTATGTTGTTATCTGGTTCTGAATAAAAAAGAAAAAAATTGATTTTAAATCATGATTTTAATTTTAAAAATCAAGCCATTTAAATCATGATTTTAATCGTGATTTTAATCACTTGATTTTAATCAGCCCAACCCTGCTTTTGCAACGATGGTCTCAAGAGTACATCAGCGAATTACAAACCCGTACCAAATGGAAATCTAATCACCAAGGGCTAAAGCTGGTTGCTTCAGGTCTAATAAAATAAGACAATTTGCCTCCTCTTAAATGGAAACTGGGCAAAATAACGAAGGTTCATCTTGTAAGTGATAGAGTCACAAGGGTAGCAAGTATTGCTGCGGCGAACTGAACAATCGAAAGAGCCTGGTCCATAGTTTGTGTAGGTACTATTCATTACTGCTGAAAGAGGACAATATATCAAAAAATGTTATTCTTATGTTTCAAGTGGTTAAACCAAAAAACCTTTTTCCAAGAATATTAAAATCCCAATTGTTGATTGACAGCTGTTATCGTTTTTACCTTCAGAATTATTCAACTTCTTAAGACTGTTGATTAAAATATTTTGTGATATTTTCTGAAAAAAATATAAATAGAAATGAAAATTTTGATATATGTCAACAGAAAGTATTCATCCCGAGACGGGAACTTACATTATAAACAAACATACTTCAACCTGAATGATGCGTTAGAAGCATTTGTAAGTTCCACAATGCCCCTTTTTGGTAATTGTTTCAGAACTTCATCAGTAATGAGATCGCAGCAAGAGGCTTTTTTGGATTATCATTTATGTATTCTTATTTAGTAAGAAAATTCTTTTAGAGAAACAGATTCAACCAAAACGTTTTCTTGTTCTGTTTCTGGCTTTGGATCGTTACAGTCTTCAGAATCTTTATCATTCTGCTGAAAGGTGGCATGCAGATGTTCTACAAATCTGTCTGTATTTTGAATATTGTTTCGACATCAGATCAGGTTGTGTGTTTTTTTAATTGGCCACTTTTCCTCAAAAAGCCCTTCTGTTTTATTGAAATTTATCATTTTTCAAAATTTTTTAAAAACATACAAAATACATTATCGAAAATCAAAAACCAATATCGCCATAATCACATGTATATATAAGAAATAGAAAACGTGATTAACCATTTTGAGAATGAATATTAGTTTTTTCCAAAATGAGGTGGAGATAAAACATCGGTAGTATTAACTACGCTACTGACAACTCGATACCTTAAATACATCTTAATTGATACATGATATTGAAGTAGATTGCATTAATCATGATATACTTTATTAAAATTATTTGTAAAAATGTTGCAATAAGCGACAGCGGGTGAGAGGGAATCCGCATAAAATAATAATACTGGTAAGATTACATTTGAAAAGTAGGTTACCATACACAAAATATATTTTATCTTTAGTCCGAGCATGCAACAACCCACGCATTTGATGGAAACCTTTGTTCGGTGAAAGCAGATTCTAGATTAAATCATGTA
Organism: Galeruca laticollis; assembly: GCA_963921935.1. Classification (NCBI taxonomy): domain Eukaryota; kingdom Metazoa; phylum Arthropoda; class Insecta; order Coleoptera; family Chrysomelidae; genus Galeruca; species Galeruca laticollis. Next base: position 40,669,987 of record OY998178.1, on the reverse strand, counting down.
CGGAATGACAACATAACCGCAATATTATAATACTATGACGAAAACATATTGCCTTTATTAAAATATTAAATATAATAAATGTATTCAGTCAAATAATAATAACGATTTAGTTACATTCCTTTGAGTACATATGGATTACATTAGCCTGGAATTTGAAAGAATATACATATAAATGTATAGTTATTGTGAATTAAATGCGCTGACTGTTAAGGTATACTTGGCGTAAAACATATTGTGCAGCAATAAGTCGAATTAATAAAAAGAGAAGAATTGCTTAAAAGGAAAAGGTCAAAGTAAAAGGTTTTGCTACAAGTAAAAGGTAGAAGTAAAAGGAAACCCTTGTCTCCAAATTAATAATGATTACTAAAGCATCACAAATTGAGAAAAAATGCAAGGATTTTAGAAAAAAAAGCAAGGAATTTAGAAAAAAATGCAAGAAATGATGTATATTATAATGTTGAATAATACTATTATTTCATTATTTTACTATGGTAGGGAGTGGGGGCCTGATTTAATAATTTGGTATACAACCAAAATTTATATTAAGTATCAGATTTTATTAATAATAATACATAGGTACTATTAAAATTATTATGGTAACAATAAAACAAAATAATAATATTTAAATAGACTTAAGTCACATCTTACAATTATTGTAAAAACTATTAATAATTATGTGTTTTTCAAAGTAATCTAGGAGGAAACTTTCTCTTGTCAGAAAACATGTGTTTAAAAATTGAAAATCTTCGTTCAACATCAACTGATGTAATGGGAGCATATTTATATTTACAAATGATGTTCAATTCTAAATTTGGTATATTTACATCGTTTTCGCCCATATTTTTCAAAATTTGAAAGCCTGTATTATTTTGAGCCACAGAATTGAATTTATTTAGACCGACGGTCCCAATTTGGCCACCGACTTTCTTACAATTTGACTCAAACTGGCTAATTAGAGCTACTGATTCCGTTAATGGAATACAAGATTTTTCTAAATTTTTAATAGCTGTAGATACAAACATATAATTTGTTTTTATGAATATTAAATTATTCTTTATTAATGAATTTTTAAAAATATTTTTTGAGTTTAAAAGAGATGTAGATGAAGAGTCACTAAGATCGTCAATCACATGTTTAATGGCGTGGTAATTGTCAGCATAAAATATAGCTGCATCCAACCAGGTACCCCAACGAGTTATTACAGGTTATGGAGGTAAGGCAGGATTTGGAAATTTTTCTTTGTAAAATTGAACGCGTGTCGGAGCTTTCAAATAGTTATTTATTATACAAGGGAAAAAAGTATTAGATTTTAGCTCGAGGTTATGTTGTCTCCCGACGCGAAGCGGAGGGAGACAACAAACCGAGTATTCACTTTTTTCCCGTGAAAAGTTGTATTTTGTCACCTGTCAACCGAGATAACATGTCAAATTTTTTTCCTGTCACAGAAAAAAAAATTTTTCCGTGGGAACAATTTGGGGCAAGAAAAAATTGTTCAATAAATCTTGGACAAATCGTGCAATTATTAAATTATTAGTTTTTCCAAGTTTTTTTGAAGCAAAAAGATAGGATCTGCTTGGATTTGTTTCCCCTAAAACATCTATTAATGCATGTGCGATATATCTACCGCACGAATCGGTTGTTTCGTTTACTACAATATAGAAATAGCTTGAATTGACTTCGTTTTTGATACAAGTTAATGTTTGTTTATAAATTGAGTCGACACTTGCTTTACATAAGGTCGACTCGTCAGGAATATTTAGTTTACAATATTTTCCTAAAAATTCCTTCAAGTTGGGATTATTTAACTTGCTCAACGGTATGTTACTGGCAATCATTGCCTTGCACAAATCCTCATTAAACTCTTTTTGGTCGCCTTTTTTTGGCTTCCGTTGTTGGAGGCAACCTCTTGAGGTTTGTCGCGATGATAATTTCTGCATATTGGAAATATGCTTTGCAGATTTCACGTGTTGATCCACAATGAATTTTTTCTCGGCGTGGATCTATAATGGGAACGGAAAACTACTCATTATTTTTACAAGACACATATACGTAAAAAAAAACAAATATCTAACTGCAAAATAATTCGACACCCTGTATGTTTTTAGAAGGACAATGTTTTTACTTGGTAGGCACAAAGAACGTGTTAATCACGTCCGACCATATCATTCACCCTTTTGTTTTATAATTATCTCTTGAAATAGGTTTAACAGTTTTATGATTTTATGATCTTGTGAAGTAGTGTCATTGAACGCCTTTATTATAAACGAGAAGTTTACAAAATCGATGAACACCCTCAAAATTCATTAAATAAACAATGAAATAGTAACATCCGGTTACAATTTGTTAAAAAATAAGCTGCGAATAAGCAAAAAAAAATAAAAAAAATAATATGTTTTCTGGTATTTTATAGATAAGACTGGTCACAAAATCTATGATAAAATAAGATAGTCACAATTCTAAGAAACCCTGCGAGTCGGCCATATTTCAACTTTAATACCTGGGTTAGACACGGTCAGATTTAGGGACTATACCAGTGTGCTGTTTCGTAACATTACCCTCCTTAAATGAAAGTTTCTCCTGGAACTTTTGTGTAACCGAGACTGGATGTTTTAATCGGCAACTGGCCCCATTTCTACACTTTCCGACATTATGGAAATAGCATGGCACCGTCTTCATCGGATACTGATAACGGGGGTCGTAGCTGCAAATTAATATCTGGATACCGCTATCTCGAAAGATAACCTCTACCATGTTCCTGATAACTCGCCAATCCAACTGGTTACTCGCTATCTTAGGCATAGCCAGTTTCTTCACGCTGGATTCTAACACATGGTCTCGGAGGTTTCCAAGTGCTTCCCACACATCGCGGTAGGTAGATCGATCTTGAAATTCATTTTTAGTTACCACGTAGAAGACGTACCGCGAATTATGTTTCAGTTTCAAGTTTTTATAATTGCCCGAACTTCTTTCGAAAGACGGTTGCCAACTCTCGTGCCTTCTTGGTACGGACGGAGAATAATCATCCGGGAGAGTGAACAAATCTTGTTGTTGTTCCGAAGTGACTCCATATCTAGCTTTCCCGGTATCTCCATACGCGCCCATAAATTAGTCGAAGGTAGGGTCAGATACATCTCGAATATGGTTTACTCCTTTCTCTGAGTCATGGTCTCCTTCGAATGGCGCTAGTCGGTTTTGGTGAACTACTTTTGGTTTTCCGTTGGGGATCTTGCTTATGTGATATATAACATCATTGATCCTTTTCTTGATTAAGTATGGACCTTCCCAGGATTTTTGTAATTTTGAAGAAAATCCTTTTCTCCTCGTCGAGTTGTGTAAACATACTTTGTCCCCTTCTTTAACACGCCTTCTGTGGCCTGCGTGTCGTACCTACTTTTCATTTTGTCGCTGGCAACTTGAAGATTTGTTCGAACTAATTCATGAATATCGTCCAGCCTTCTTCTCAATTGGATTACGTAGTCTTCTCCTGCTAAATCTTCTTCTGGCCGAAAGCCAAATTCCAGATCACAAGGAAGCCTCATTTCACGTCCAAACAGGATTTTCGCATGTGTTTCACTCGTAGACTCATTGACGGTAGATCAATAAGCCAATGCGAATAGTCCTGTTCATTCTCTCGACCATTCCATCTGACTGTGGATGTAATGCTGTTGTCCTGGTCTTCTTAATTCTCAGCTTCTCGCAAATCTCCTGGAATAGATGACTTTCGAAATTTCTTCCCTGATCGCTGTGGACTTCCAAGGGCTGATAAATTCTTTCACCAATACATCTGCAACAGTTGTGGCCTCTTGGTTAGGGATGGCGTAAATTTCCACCCACTTTGTGAAATAATCCATTACAACTAGTATGTATTTGCTACCATTTTCTGTCGTCGGAAATTATCCAGCGATATCTAAAGTAATCCTTTCGAAAGGGCTTCCAACATTATACTGTATCATAGTTGCCTTTCTTTTGCGATGTGGTCCATTACTCGTAGCACAAGTCGTATATTTCTTACACTAGTCCTTTACATCATCGGAGCTGTACATCCAATAAAACCTGTCACGGATTCGCTGGAGGGTTTTCTTCACTCCCAGAAGACCTCCCGATGGACTGTCGTGTAATTTCTTTAGTACTTCAGCTACTCTTGTTCTCGGGATAACTAGCTGTATCCTCATCTCGGAACCATCATCGTTTTCAAGGACTCTTTTCAACAGCCCTTCTTCCAGGACAAGGGAGTTCCACTGAGCCCAATACGCCTTGAGTGTCGGTGAAAATCTTGACACTTTTTGCCATGTAGGTCGCCGATTTTTTTCCTTCCATTGCCGGATCATCTTCAGAGGCAAGGAGTTGGCTTTTCGGTGATTCACATCAGCTGGATGTTCACCCCTCTCTGATTTCCCCTGTGTCTGAAGTTCTTGGGTTACAGGAGTCTTGGGGCGCTTAGACGGACTGTGTACGTGCTCTAGCTCGCCACACTTCCGGCATTTGATCTTCTTCGGCCTCTTGTCTGCCATACTTTTCAACAAGTTGATGATCTGGTCAAGTTTGTCATCTTCTTCCTGCATGGTCCTACCTTTATTGTACCACGAGCTCTTCGTCGCTGCTTTGCATTTAAGAGGTTCTTGGTTTGCAGGAGTCGTAGGACGCTTACACGAACTGCGTGCCTGCTCTAGCTCGCCACAATTACAGCACCTGCTTTTCTTCGGCTTCTTGTCTACCATACCTTTCAACAAGTTGACGATCTGGTCAAGTCTGTCATCGTCACCTTCTTCCTGTATGGTCCTACCTTTGTTATATCCCGAAGCCTTCGTTGCTGCTTCACATTCAAGAGCAGCTGTCAATGCGTCGACTAATGTCTTCGGATGGGCTAAACGAAGCGTCCTCTGCATATCGGGGTCACGTAAGATATCGATAAAGGCCTGTATGCTCAGACATTCCATCATGTTCTCCGCTGCTGATGGATAAGCAAATCGATCGAGTCGGGCAATATCCACTTCGTATTCTTGAAGTGCTTCGTCACGTTTCTGCCTTCGGTTCTTCAGCTGGGATTGGTACAAATGTCAAATGTTCTAGATGTTCATGACCATATGGCATGTCCAACCTCTTCTTCAGCTGCTCGAACTCATCCGTTTCTTCCAAAGGTATCGTCTGAAGTACATCTAAGCGTGATAGTTAAATTCACTGCCTTCTCTCTATCGGACCAATTATTCACTCCAGCGGCTGCTTCAAATTATTCCATATAATTGGTACACGACATTTTTCCATCGAACGTTGGGGCTTTGACTCGGGTAAAACTGCCAATGTCTTCTAACTTAGGTAGTGTTTCTGGCTTGCAAGGTTTTGTTTGCTCGGTCTTCTTTTCTTCCGCTGGCGTGTCTTGAGTTCTTATATTTTTCATCTTTTTTTCTAACTCCTTGATTTTCTCTTCCATCGTTGTCATCTCACTCTCAATCTTCTCGTCCATCGTTGACATATTACTCCCGATTTCAGATTTTAGAGACGAAATTTCATTTTCAACGTCAGCGGCAATGTTTTTTTTCATTATTAAGATATCGGCAGATATATTGTTCTTCAAAGTAGAAATCTTGTCGTCAATATTAGCAGAAATGTCGTTGTTCATAGCAGAAATATCGTTTTTCATATCAGAAATCTTCTCGCCCATGTTAGCCAAAATATTAGCAGATATGTCGTTCTTCATAGCAGAAATATCGTTTTTCACATTCGTTGAAATTTTCTCTGCCATGGCAGAAATCTTCTCGTCCATGTTCTCTTCCATGGCAGAAATCTTCTCATCCATGTTAACAGAAATTGACGAGATGGAAGCCTCGACATTAAATAAAACTGTTTCTGGATCAAAGCCGTCTTTTTCCAGTGCCACTTTGAGTCTTTCTACTAATTCACTTTTCTCACCGGACGGTTCTAACTCACGATCTTCCAATTCTGCTCTTAATTCCGCCACTTTGAGGTCACATAGTCTGTTGGCCATTTTTACGTAGCAATTTATTTATATTACCCCACACCTGACATCTAATCTTATTTATTAAAACGTTTTATTACGGGTGGGATAAATTTTAAACACACGGTATGTTCACTTACTTAATTTATTTATTCACTTCACTATTCACTAATTATATACACAGTATATTCACTTAAACTAATTTATATAAACAGTTCACTAATTTATATTCACTTATTCACTTGTTTATCTCACGATGTCAAATTATCAACTAAACTAAACTCTTCCTGGTCGGTCCCTTATATATTAATGCCTTTTTCACTAGATAATTCTATATTGCGACTTACTCAAAAAACATTGGCTTTCTGGCATTTTCTAGATAAGACTGGTCACAAAAACAATGATAAGATAAGATAGTCACAATTCGTAAACAATTCTAAGAAACCCTGCGCGTTCGCCATAATTTCAACTTTCATACCTGGCTTAGACAGAGTCGGATTTAGGGGCTATATAGTGTGCTGTTTCGTAACAATATATTTGGTGATCAATTTACGTTGCTAAAAACACTCGAGCTTCCTTTTAAGGATAAGTTTCTTTTTAACTAAAACTTTTTCCATCAATACTTATGCTCAAAAACTGACAATACACAAAATCGCTAGACCTTCGATCTCGCGATTTTGCCATTTCAGTTTTTCTCGTAAAATTACTGATTTGGAAAATTATTTCATTACAAAGAGAAATTTATCCGATATAAAAAGCTCCTGTATTTTTAATTGGCTGAACACCGAGAAAAAACTAGCCTTCATCCTTTTGTTACATTACAGTTTTATTGATCAATATATATTTTGATATTATGATAAGTGTTGTCAATATGATGAACTTTAAGTAGGAAACAGTAAATTAGTTCTTTTGCGCAAATAGAAAGTTGAAGAAAGCATTTATTGATGGTTTTAATTAAGGAAAAAAGACATGAAGCATAAGTAAACTGGGATCGACGAATTACCAAGGAATGTTAGTTCTATCTTATTATCAATATACCCGAAAAGCACTGCTCTTTTTTTTCTGAAAGTTGGTCTAATCATAAGTGAGTAAGGAATTATTTTTGCCCTCAGCAATTCCATATATTTTTGTTGCACACTGTATATTGAGGATATAAAAAATATCGATTCCTTGATTTATGTGTGATAATATAATACGAAACGGTTGACAGTTTGCACATCAGTGGCAACGAAGACGGAATTAAGAACAGCTTTGTGTCTCTCATATTGAGGCATCCCGTTTATTGTATGTCTTACTTCGTTCCTTGCACAATATCATTGCTCAGTCATGAAATCAATTTAAATATAATTTAGATTCATTTATACAATAAGAAATTATTTGAATAGATGTATAATTTTCCGTGAAATTATATTTGAAATTGAAAGTCCTTGCAAATATCTAAGCTATAAAAAGTTGAAAAAAATGGCTTATAAATTTATTGTTATCATTAGTTATGGTATCAATAACTCAAATATAATGGTTATTAACGTTGCAATAATTATAATATGATTTATATTTCAAAACAATCACTCAAAGAAGTGAATAGGCTTCAATTTGTTTGGGTTTGTACTGCTTTAATATCATTGTATTGGTTTAATCGAGTTATTTTGTAACATAAATATTATAAACAGAACGAAAGTTTCGATCATCTACCGTAGCCTCGCAGTTTTATAAAAAGGATTTCAAGAAAAATGATCGCAAACTTATGATGAAGGATAATAGCTAGAATTATCGTATTATTGAACGGTAAAGACATTTTAAAATTCGTTATTTGTTGCAATTTTCCATAATGATATTATAAACTGATCAAACGAAAAGAAGACGGTAGTTCGAAGACATCCGTAACGGTGTATTGTCAAAAATATATATTTTAGTATCATTAGCAAATATAGCAAATAATTCAAGCATAAATGAACTGCTTTTTTTTCAAATTAACTCTGAGGACACGCACATATTCATACTTAATCATTATTTTCTTTTCCTTTGGAATGTAACTGATGTGCACACTGCAAAAACAATCCTTAATTTAGATTTAATACTCTTTTTCGGATTCGTTTCTAGAGAAGTAATTTTCCATTCAAACATTTTTTTGGCGGTTATTTTTTTCACATTAGCTCCTTCTGGTATTTCCACCATTAGGAATCAATTGGAATAGATCAGATTACCTTTCTGCTTGATTCTTGAACTATATTTATGTCTATCAATATATCAATAGTTACACATGTTTCGAAAAGAACTATTTCATGTTAAAAGTCACCAAATTTTCCAACAATTTACTATCAATTCATTAAAATAACTTTCTTCATGACTATAAAATATGTTACAATCTATACCAATTCAAAAGGCAATTAAAATAATAGTTATTACATGGGAATGCTCGTAAAATAAACTATAATATATATTACAACTGTTTCAGTCGCTTATGCTGTTAAAATGTGTTAAAAATCAATTTTACACAATACCTATTGTTGGTATTGCAAAAATTATTGTACTGTTCCCACAATTGAGCTAAATTTATGTTTTGAATCTTCCGTGCGTATTGCTTTTTCATTTTAAGTGCTTATTAAATAATATTTTATGGGACCGCAATTGTAAAAGACATTAGTGCTATTCCTAGTTTTAAAATTGGAGGTTGAGGTAAATGACTGAAAGGGTTTTGAAAACGTCAAAACTATTTTCCTAGAAAAATAACAGTTACAATGTCAAGTTAGATTATTCTTTTTATATTGATATAATGATGCCACTAATGATAAAATAAATATATTGTGAAAGTACATACTGATGATGAACACAATCTTCAAAATCTCACTTAATGGTTTACTAATTTAAATTTCATTTTCCGAGATTGCGTTTACCGAATTAGGTTATATCAATTTGTAGAGACAACAAAAAAAACTTGATTGATAACATTGCATGCCAGTATCAAATTGTTATCTTTTTTAAATGAAATGTTTCTAAATAATTTCACTATATAATGACAAAATTATAAAAATTCTAAAAAAATTCACAATTGTTTCGATATAATGAAATATCGTCTGAATGACAGAACTATAAACAGGGCCCTAAAAGTCACTATTTCTTTGGAAACTACTATACCTAAATAATTAATCAGGAGCAGAATTTTAAAAACTTTGTTTTCATTTTTTGTGGAAGTAAACACAATATCCCTGGAAATTGCAATGCATATCAATATACATTTGATAATTACAATTTACTACCCAATATAAATCGACAAAGATTTAGTTTTTAAATTTGATGCCTCTTTCTGATCAGATCATTGGATTGGGAGCCACGACCATCTACCTTTTCACTATTATTAACATCTATATAACCTATAATATTACTACGTATAGAATACGTTTCGTTTGAAAATGCTATGTTTTATAGTTGTATCGACAAGGGAGAGAAAAGGGGTACATTTTACGGTCATTTCGTACTAATGGGGAAAAACATTTGTATGTATTCGCCGGCAAATACGTCCTTTAGCGTCAGAGAAGGATTGAGGAGTGATGTTAACCCATTATATCCCACTGGACCCATTTGGGGACAGCGAACGAAATTCCCCTGTAGCGCCTTCTATCGACACATAGCAACAGTTGAGTACGAAAGAGTGTTAGTTTACGTTGTTTTCTTCTCATTTATGGCGCTGATGCTCATCAGTTCGGACAACGCAACGACAGGTACAATTTTGTGAGCAAGGTCACGCCTTAGTCTGGAAGAACAGTACATGTGTTTACTAAAAGACACGTAAAATTTAAATTTCATTATTTAGCAGTGTTTATTATACCCAAACGTGTAGTTCTAAGTGTAAGGCATTGTGTTTTCAATTAATTTTATTAGAGTTTGCTGAAATTGCAGGTTACATAAGTCAGGTAAGTTAGATGTCCTCGTTTGGGGACATTGGGCGGAAGCCGTCTATATAAAATACATATGGCTATTTTTGCAATACCTAGTTTTTATTTCAGTTTATTATGGAACTCGAACATTTAGCACCAATACCTCCAAAAAGTTTTTACGGACGGAAGTATCGTCATATAAATGCTGCTTTACAAGATGTTGCTACAGCGACTATGGAACATGAATTAGACATTGTTATTATACCGCCTGATGCTGACCCACAGACCGATGAAGAGGACTTGGACGAAAATAATTTAGAAGGTGCCGAAAATATATTTCCTACGGACATAGCCGGTGAAATCGAGTTGCAGCATATAAACAGCAGTGATGAAGAAGGAAGTGAGGACGAAGATTGCTTGCCACTGTCTGAGAGGTTGAAAAACTTGAAATCAAAACGGGCCAAAAAAATAAAGGTAGGTCCAAAGTGGACAAAAAATTTTTTTGACACTAGTATGCCAGCAACTTCCGGTTGTGTCGACCGTTTGGAAATTCTAAAAAATGAACTGGAAAATGGTAGTCCTGTTGAAGTATTCGAAAAGTTGTTCGACGACGAAATTTTTGACCATTTGATGCAACAAACAAATTTGTATTCATCACAAAAAAATAGACACGACTCCTTTGTTTCAAAAGCCGATCTAAAACTTTTTTTTGCGATTTTACTCCTAACAGGCTATCATAAACTACCAAGCGAACGTAAATATTGGAGTCTTAATGAAGATCTTGGAAATCCTGTGGTCGCAAAAACTATGTCAAGGAACCGATTCCAAGAAATCAAAAGGTACATTCACCTAGTAGATAATGATAATCTGGTTATCCAAGACAAAATGGCTAAATTGCGGCCGCTAATGTCACTTTTGAATCAAAAATGTCAACAATGGGGCGTTTTGCATGAAAATCTGTCAATCGATGAAGCCATGGTAAAGTTTTATGGTTGACATTCCAGTAAACAATATATAAAGGGAAAACCAGTACGCTTTGGTTATAAGAACTGGATGCTGTGTAGTTCCACAGGATATTGTTATGCCTTTGATACTTATTGTGGTGCTAAAGGAAAACCTCAAGTTAACGATTTACCCTTGGGATCTCGGGTAGTTCTTAATCTTCTCAAAATTATTGCAGTGCCCTCTGATCATGTAATTTTCTTCGATAATTATTTTAGTAGCCATGGTTTGCTAAAAATGCTGAAGGATCAAGGTTATCGTGCCACTGGTACGATAAGAGAAAACAGAACCAAAAAATGTCCGATGACAAAAGTACAATTATTCAAAAAGAAAGAGAGAGGTTGTTTTGAGCACTACTATGATAGTGATTCAGCGCTTCTTTTTATCAGGTGGCAAGACAATAATACTGTCTCAATTGTTACCAACTATGACAAACTGCAACCTATTAGTACGGTCAAGCGCTGGTCATCAGTAGCCAAAGAGAAAGTAGATGTGCAACAGCCACACATTTTCAGAGCCTACAATAAATCCATGGGTGGTGTTGATTTACACGACCAGGCAGTAAGCAACTACAGGATTTCTATTAGAGGTAAAAAATGGTGGTGGGTGCTGTTTACAAACATGATCAACATGACTGTTGTCAATGCCTACTAAGTTACGTTGAGTTTAACTGCAAATATATAAACTAAAAATTTATAAATGCTAGTAAGGAACACGTGAAATTTACCTTAATATGTACTTCAAACTCTGATGACCATAAAGGTTTAATGTTATGTAACTAAGTAGTTTATCTTACTTTATAAATTTACTTAGAAATTGTATTTACTTCAAAGTCATGATCCAAGTAGCAAGTACGTATGCAAGACTAAAATTCTAGCCTCTCTTTTTACGTTACTTTAGATTCTAAATAGTAAGTAACAATTGCACATTTTTTAAAACGTTATGGTAAACTTAACTCTAGAGTTAGTTTATTGGTTATTTCGTTCTCGTTACCAATTTGTAGTAAGTTTGTAAAAAAAAATGTGTAGTCGCAACCATAAATGCTAGTTGGGATTGTAACCAAAACATTTTACAGAAAGTCTGGATTGGTTGAGAGGTGAGCATTAAGCATGCTAGCGTAATGCTCCAGTTAGAGCGTTACCACCGTTATGGTACCACTCACTCACGAACCACTTGCTTAAAAGAGAGAGAGAGAGAGAGAGAGAGAGAGAGATTCGTAAATGAGTTTGAGGTGGATTGGAGTTTTCTTGGTCGAGAATGTTCTTTTCTTGGTGATGCCCTGGTATAGGATAGGTTTCCTCTTCAGGGCTGAGTTGGGGGTGTGTTGGGTGGTTTGATGTGCGCTGACCGAGAAATAAAGTTGGGGTTTAAAAGTGTCTAGTAAAAATTATTTAAAAGGTGACTAGAAAAAATTTGCTTAGAAGTGTGTAGGACTGAGAGTGATTGAGTGGGCTTTTCGCTAGAAAGTAACTGGAGCGTTGTGCTGTATTGGGGTGTATCGGGGGTGGATGTCTGGAAGCAGCGAAGCTCAGAAGTGTGCGGAGATGGTGTGACAAAAAGTGTCTAGGATGGGATTGTAAGTGAAGAAGACGAACCATGTATCGTTGCCGATACATAGATATATGCGTTGGGCTGGCTAGGTGTCAGAAATTATGAAAATTGGGTGTTATTTACTAATTTTGAAATGTCTCCGATATTTTAAGAGCGATGTATTAGGAATACCGAAGATTTATAATTTTTGGTTTTTAGTTGTGTGTAAAAGTGTATAGGAGACATTTTTCAAAAGTGTATGGAATTTAGTATTTTGTTGGAATTTGATGGAAAGTTGCGGTGACGTGCCTTCGGTGGTTTGGGACTATTACGGCGGTCGGTGGTATAATAATAATATTAAATCCAAAAATGCGGGTGCGTCGATCGTCGATCCATTCGGCTAGTGAATAAATTCACAGAGTGTACAGGAAAACCGCAAAAACCTGCAACACCAACGTGGGTGGTATGGGGGCGGCAATAAAGTATAGGGTTAGTCCAAAGTGTTGAACAAATAATAGCTGGGAATGAGAGATTTTGGAATTTGTTAGAGATTTTTATTAAAATGGTTTTGGACTTGTTGCGGAGGTTGTTGAGTAGAGAATTATTGACCTAGAATGGTGTAAGAAATAGTGAATTTTTTAACGATTATCGTATGGAGATTGGGGAGTTGTCGAGGTAGTCGATGTATTCGTCGGGGAGGTCGTCGTATGCCGTGGCTAGCAGGCGTAGCGGAGGAAATGGGAGCTTCCTCTGGGGGTACTTACCGAGGGGTCGTCTGTTAGCGACCCACGGTGTGAGTAGAGTGTTTTTGGCGATTTCACTGCCCGATTCAATAGTACGACTAACGTATCGGGCTTGTAAATTATTTAGGCGTGGTAGAAGGGGCTCGATGTCGATATTGACATATACTGTGTTAGTGGGAGAGTATGGAGCCTTGTATTGGCAGTATCTTAGGATTGACTGCTCACAAGTTCGGAGTCTTTTGGCAAGATGGTTGGGGAGGGTGCAATAGACGTTAGCTCTATAGTCAATTATTGGACGGATGTATGTTTTATACGTATGAAGTAGGGTGGTAGGGTGAGTGCGTCCGAAGCTGCCGCCAAGCGCCTTGAGAAGATTAACTTTCCGTCGGACTTTGTTTAAAGTGTCCATTAGGTCGGGCGTCCAGTTGAGAGTGTAAGTGAATTTCACTCCCAAAGAGACGACTTCCCTGCGGATTTCGAGTTGATCACCCCAGAGCACGAGGCGGAAGTTTGTAGGTAAAAGTCTTTCGCTCCTGGTATCAGGGTGTTGGAAAACGATGGCTTGGGTTTTTTGAGGGTTGAGAGTCACCCGCCATTTCCTGCACCAATTAGAAAATTGGCTCAGTAGACTTTCGGAACGATTGTTGAGAGAGCGAATATCTGTGGCGGAAATACTTAGTCGGATGTCGTGGAATTGGTGTGTCATACGTTTAAATTATATATAGTAGGGGGGCGAGTATAGAGCCCTGTGGAACGCCGGTTAGGGGTGTAAAAGAATCGGATATGCTATAACCAACTTTGACGCTGATCGATCGATCGGTGAGATAGGAGTATATTAATTTGACGATTTGGTTTGGCAGTCGGATGCTCAGTAGCTTTCTCACTAGTCCGGCATACCAGACTTGATCGAAAGCCTTCTGAACGTCCATGAGGATGGCGGCAGAACAGCATCGTTGATTTAAAGCTCGGGTGACGATTGTTTGAAGGTTGGTGGTGGCGTTCTGACAAGAGTGGCCCGGCCTGAATCCGAATTGAAATGCCGGAATTATATTGTTTTCGGTACAGAAGTCCCAGATTCTTTCCTTCAACAATAGTTCAAGTACTTTACCTAGGACGCTGATTAATGAGATGGGCCGGTATGATTCAGGCTTTGTGGGATCTTTGCTGGGTTTGGGGATGAGAACTAGGTTGGCTGATTTACAACAACGAGGAAAGTAAGAAAATGCCAGGCAGGCGTTCAGGCACAGCGCGGTGGAAAAATCTCTTCAGGCAGGTTTTTAAGTGCTTGTCTCAAGATTCCGTCGTGCTCTGGGGCACTGTTTTCCCCGCTCGGCAAGCCAGCTGAACTCCTTCGATTGTGAAGGGTGCTAGAAGTGGAGAGTTCTCATTTAGCGGAATATGGACACGTGGGCTACGTGTTATATTGCGGGTAAGGTGGTCTGTTTCGATGGCAAAGCCCCGAAGAAATCTTGGATTGTCAGGGGGTGAAAAGACAGTTTGTAGGTTATCTTCGAAGGCGGTTGCTTTGTCTTCGGATGTGGACCACTTGCTTAATGTTCACGAATTTTTATATCTAGCTCATAGCGTTGGGGAAGCCTGTCAGCTTCGTGGGGCGCATTATAAATAGATCGCAAAGATCATTTAAGAAGAATCTACTGTACTGTACCTTTTCGCGGTAGATACTGGACGTTTACAAATATGTGGCACTTCAAGTACTATAGCACCCGTTGTACTGGCTCTAGTGAGCTGGAAATCAATAGGGTTTATCTGTGAGAGCCGCTGATTAATATGCAATCAAAAATTGGGAACTTGTATATACTCCGGAGGCTGTATCGTGCTAACAAACAGAAATTTTTCCAAAATTGATAAAAATATCGTACTTCAAGTACTATAGCAGCCGTTATACTGGCGCTAGTGAGCTGAAAATCAATAGAGTTCATCTTTGAGATGTCCTGAACTGTATTCAATCATATAATTCCTAACTTGTTGCACTTCGCAGGCTGTATCGTGCTAATAAATCATGTTACGAAAAGTGGCCGACGACAACGACGAGGACGACATACACACAAGATTTTTTTCTGAAAACCGTTTTTTCGTGTTGTTCTTACTGAAAAACGGAAAATAACTTTAAAAAATATCCAAAATTCCAACTTTTTTTGGGGTAAGCGAATAATTTTCTCGCATATTAGATAGGGTTTGCGGAAAAGTAAGATCAGGAAACCCGGGAAGAGTCTGAGCCTGAAGCACTGAATATTGCTTTACTAGTTGTGTCATCATGGCTACAGCTTTGCAAAGAAAAATTTTAAAGTATGTTTGGTACATTTACTTCTGGATTCACAAATCTCACATATATTTGAAATCGTCTATCAATTGAGATTTCCAAAATAAAGAGAAACTGTTGGAAGTAACAATTCATCTGCGCAATATTTTGTCAAAATAGTTTTAACCAGAAGAATAGTGAATTTATACCAAGGTCCTCTGTCTAAAATACGCTTAATAAATTTATTACTCAATTTTATACCGCAAAAACCGAATGAAATAACAGTTGAACTAGATTGCGACATTTTATGTATGCAAAATATATTTATTTTTATAATTGGAATAACTGCTTTTAGTTCTTCCTTTTAGAAGAAACGCTTGACTAAGCTTGATCATAACGATTACTTTTCTTGTGCACAATTACCTCGAGCATCCTGAGAAACCTACCATCTAATCTTTTTTAATGGACCGGATTTATTTTTTAATTAATTCATGCGCAAACCTTATAAAATTTTACGATAATTCACGAAAAAATTTTATCGAATAGTACCTCAACCTATGTATGGTACTATTAGTATTATTGTAGATTGGTATATACATGAATATGTATTAAATTATGTCATTTTCATATACTACGTTCATCCAACTCAAAGGTAAGCATTTATAGATAATTCATTAATTATTTATTAATTTATCACGAATGCATAAGAAATATTTATATATTCGAATGAAAGAAGCTTAAAAGCGCATTGAATGAAAAATGTTTACATGTTTCGAGTATAATTGATTCGGTAGGATCGAGTTGTCTCCCGTTATTGACAAGTAGAAAGTGAAACAAAATCTTAAATTAATAACAAGTTCTACCATTATAATCGAAGTCATTTCTCAATTGGTTCATTAGTATTTCCAGTTGATCGAAATATTTTTGTATGCTTCTAACATTCTGGTGTGATTAACTAAAGTGTTTTGTCCCACCCTGAATTATAATTTCGTTCAACCTCTCAATATTCCTTATTTCACAAGTTTCTACTAGTTTATGTTGACAATCTCTTATATATTGATCAATTTCCAGAATTTAAAATTTAGTTTGACATGTATAAATGTAAAATGGAATGTAACAAAACCAATCCAAAATATGTATACACACATACACATATATCCACACACACACACACATACATATACATATATAGATCATTTACGAAATGAGTTATAAACTAACATATATGATTTCTTATTGAGGGTTCAGCTTCTTCCAGATCGCAATCTGACTGTCATATGATCTGTATCTATTCTTAAAACAATTTGATTTGCTTTGTTACATACCAATTTGAACACTATTTGTTGCACAGAAATTCTTATAGGTTATTCATTATAAAGCTCACCACACACGAATCAAAACCCAAGGGTCGGTTCTAGGACCTACGCCAAAGCGAACACATATCTATATAGCAATATTAGTGGAAGATGATACGAGTTGGGGTATAGAATATACTTGAATTGAATAAGAGATAACAAGGACATGACACTTTTCGGAAACAGATTATAACGTCCGGTTCGGGAGACAACTCGACACCGTCCAATTTTTTCGATAGTATTTATTAGACAAAATGGCGCCCAGAACTCTAACGTTAGCAGTTGGTGGACTAGACCTTGGATTCTAAGACGAAAATTATACGGGGTGTCACAGTGTCAATTAACAAAATCAGTTACACAAGATCCGGAATCGTATCAAAATAATTTAAGACTGAATAACGAACAGTTTCATGTTGAACAATATCAATACATGTTTATAAAGATCGTCTACTACAGCACCAAGTTTTTTGCCTTTATTGTCCTCATATATTTAATTTTACGTTAAGTTTATTCTTGACTCGATAATATTAGCTATACTAATTTGTCAAACCTCTTTATTTATGTACTGTTTATTTTTTGGGTTACAGAGTAATTTTTGCTTTTGATAACTGTCTAGACATTTGTCCGTATCTGCATTTGACCATATTTCTATTGAAATAACTGTTATAACACATGCAAATCTTGTATTTTCAGTAAATAAATACGATTTGGTAGGTTATTAAATCACAAAATACCATCGACTATGAAAGGAAAGAAAAGAAAATAAAACTGGACATCGTCGTACAACAGAATATATCCGAAGCTAAAAGTCCAGTACTGTAGTACTTAGCTAGTGACTCAGTAAATTCCAAATAGATAAGATGGTCGGAGAACTCACAAATGACAAGGACCATTGACAGCCTTCAACAACAAAATGAAAAATCTTTCAAAACAGAGATGAATGAGACATATTAACTATCATGTAAAGAAAGTATCTAAAACACGGTATAATATAAGGGCACAAAGTCTCTTAACAATATCATAAAGTAATCGTCAAAACTAGAAATTAAGCCACGACAATTAAGAAAAATAAGAATAAACATAAAAGGCCAAAAATATTCTAATAAGTCGTGACATATAAGTTAAAATTTATGAAATGAGAACCTTGAAAGAAAATTATAATTCAAGAATAGTATTATAAAAATCAATAGCAAAAATACATCATAAGTGTAAAATAATTGTGACTGTTTGAAATATATAGTAGGTATTTATCAGTATAAAAGAAGAATCAGTAAAATGACAGTAATTGTAAAAGAAGAAAGAGCGTAACTAAAGTTGACTGATAAACAAATATATTATTCGTTACGATACTAGGAGCTTTAAAAATTAAGGAATAAATAGTTTTCTAAAGGTTGTAATTGTTCGTTCAAACATAAGATCAAGGATCGTTATATATGCGACGTATTTCAGACGTCTCTAAAAGGTTAAGTGGAACACCCTGTTACACTGATGTAAAAGTCTGACATCCTGAAAATTAAAATCATGTAGTTTCGATAAAATATGGTTTGCAAATGATGAAGGAGTATTATATATGTCTGTGTTCATATATCTTTTGATATAATATTGATGTTCCTTCAAACGAGACTCTAACCTGCGTCCAGACTGGCCCACATATACGGCATTGCAAGAACCACAAGGTAGATGATAAACCCCTGACCTATGGAATAAAGGTACCTCATCTTTAGTGTTGATAAAAAATTGACCCAAGTTAGAATTGGTTTTAAAGGCGACTTCAACACTATGTTTTCTAAAAATGATGGAAATTTTATAGGATAATGGACCCACGAAATTCAAGGTACCCAAAAATGACTGGTCCTGAGATGGTGATATAGAAGTGTAGAAACTCAGTCTAAATTTAGAGGAAAGTTTGTTAAAAATCTTATTGAAAATGTGTAAAGGAAAATTGTTGTTAAATGCTATCTGTTTAATAATACTTATTTCCCTATTGAAAGAAGAATCTGAATGAGGTATTTTGAAGTCTCTAGTAAGAAAGGAATATAAAGCTGCATATTTATGGCAAGAGGGAGGGTTTGAATGAAAGTCAATAATTGAATCAGTTGTGGTAAGTTTTCTATATATATCAAATTGAAAACTAGAGGTATGAATGTTGCGCATGATGAGTAAATCCAAGAACGGTAAGAAATTATCAACCTCAAACTCAATAGTGAAGCCAATTAAGAAAGGAATAAGCATCTGAATGACTACCTCGAAAAAGGACAACACAATCGATGATGGCTCAGTGAGCCGAAACTAGTTGCCCATCTTTTACTAATATATGCTGTAGTACTGATTTTGAGTTTTACTGACTGCTATTTACCTACAGACTACATTCGAGATGCATAGTCTTTTTCATTGAACAGATAACATGCCAAAGAAACATGCCCTTAGAAAGTATGGTAATTTTTAAAATACGATTTTGAATGTAGTCCGACTGCACATTTAATGCAAACAAATTTGTCTCATTATTTGTTCAAATTTATTGAGTCTGATACTGTCGTTTCGATATGACCAGTACATCCTTTGATCGATTTTGCTTGGTCGAATGTACAATGTAAGTTTTAGCATATTTTCATAATGGTTCCTAGTATTTGAGTCAAAATCAAAATAACCAACCGTATCTGTTTCTTTTTGTGTTATACGTAACCATTATAGAAAATATGGTGAATTATAAAACAGGTATTTAAACATATCTCAATATGATTTATGATGTAAGGACGTTCAGGCGTCCGGAGCACGTTATACAGAAGATGCTGACACATATGACACGATGAGTTCCTGATCTTTTTGCACTCAAAAAAACCAAATTCGTTTAGTTACTGAAACTGACAAATGAATATTGAAAGATAATATCGGAAACTTAAAATTGATAATGGGAGAACATTAGTTGCATAAAAAATTTATGTTGATTTACATAATTGGTATCTAGCAAAAGCTTTTTAACCCAGGAAGAACTACTAAAAATTACATCTCGCTTATTTGCAGGAAGTTTGTAAAAACGATTTAATTTTGTTACTTATGAAGCAACAGGAAATGAATGAATTAATTATTTATGTTGCTCATTACATTTGAATGTTTGTTGATAAACTACAAGGTGTCACATAAATTGAAGTTCACATTCATACCAATAAAGAATATGTATTTATAACTGTTTCTTAATCATGACTTTATTTTAGAAGGTCTTGTATGTAATAATTAAAAATTGATTGCTAATTTTGTTTACTGGCACTCGTAGTGGAAAATAAATATTGATTAGAATTATGTTTGCTACAATATATGCAGATCAACCACGACCCAGTAAGGTCACAGTAAAGTGAATACTCTAAAATATAACTTAATTTGGGAGTGGACTCTGCTCGGAACAACCGTCGGGCATTATTTCGTATATATATATATATATATATATATATATATATATAAAGAAGATGTAGGAATATCGCGTGATATGTTAACAACAACAACAAAGATATTCATGGGTAATTCACGCAAAATAAAGGGCTACTGAAATAGAGTGGTAACCGCGGACATGCATGTTTCTGGCTCATTTTGCCTCATCAGCACGGCATAACCAAATAAGGATGTGAAATTTGGGAGCAAAGATGTTAATCGAAACATTGGAAAACACAAAATAACGGATTTCAGCAGGGAAACCAAACGCTCATTTGTGTCTTCAATTGGAAGATCCCGAGTTTTCAGGACATCAACCAACATCGACACGGAGGCGCATATAGCCCCCCCTACATCTTCTTTGTTATTTACTATGGGTCGGAAGGTTCATGGCGGGGGGGCTATATGCGCCTCCGTGTCGATGTTGGTTGATGTCCTGAAAACTCGGGATCTTCCAATTGAAGACACAAATGAGCGTTTGGTTTCCCTGCTGAAATCCGTTATTTTGTGTTTTCCAATGTTTCGATTAACATCTTTGCTCCCAAATTTCACATCCTTATTTGGTTATGCCGTGCTGATGAAGCAAAATGAGCCAGAAACATGCATGTCCGCGGTTACCACTCTATTTCAGTAGCCCTTTATTTTGCGTGAATTACCCATGAATATCTTTGTTGTTGTTATATATATATATATATATATATATATATATATATATATATATATATATATATATATATATCCGTTTATCCTTTCCCATTTTGGAGGCTCAGTTAGGTATTCATATCTTTCCGTTTGCACATTAGGATTGGTTTTGCCATCTCGCTTACCGTGTCCCAGTTTTCTTGACTATCTAGCATCTTGTTGATTATATTCTCAGGGCTAGTAAGACGTAGCAAGTTTTTCATTTTCCTCCTTTCTTACGTCCATCTCAAGCATTCGAGAAAGGTCTGCTCCGTTGTATCTGGCTGTTTGCAGTAGATCTCTCTGATGGCTGGAAACTACTTTGTACAGGTATTTTCCCATGGTCTTGTTCATTCTCTCGACCATTCCATCTGACTGTGGATGTAATTCTGTTGTCCTGGTCTTCTTCATTCCCAGCTTGTCGAAAATCTCCTGGAAGAGATGGCTTTCGAAATTTCTTTCCTAGTTGCTGTGGATTTCCAAGGGCACTCCATATCGGCTGATAAATTCTTTCACCAATACATCCGTGACAGTTGTGGCCTCGTGGTTCGGATAAGTGTAAATTTCCACCGACTTTGTGAAATAATCCATTACAACCAGTATGTATTTGCCACCATTTTCTGTCGTCGGAAATGGTCGAGCGATATCTAAAGCAATCCTTTCGAAATGGCTTCCAACATTGTACTGTTTCATGGGTGCCTTTCTCTTGCGATGTGGTCCATTACTCGTAGCACAAGTCGTACATTTATTACACCAGTCCTTCAAATTGTCGGAGCTATTCATCCAATAAAACCTTTCACGAACTTGCTGAAGGGTTATCTTCACTCCCAGATAACCTTCCGATGGACTGTCGTGTAACTTCTTTAGTACATCAACTTCTCTTGTTCTCGGGATAACTAGCTGTCTCTTCATCTCAGAACCATCATCGTTTTCACGGACTCTTTTCAACAGCCCTTCTTCCAGGACAAGGGAGCCCCACTGAGCCCAATATACCTTGAGTGTCTGTGAAAATCTTGACACTTCTTGCCACGTAGGTCGCCGATTTTCTTCCTTCCATTGCCGAATCTACTTTAGGTGAGGATCATTCTCCCGATCCTGGTGGGTGACCAATCTTCGTAGACTACTGTAGTTTTTGAAACTGCAACTTCCTTAGATTTCGACTTGTTGCATTGAGAATAGTATACAGGGCACGACCGTCTAGGCAGAGGGTTGGCTTTTCGGTGATTCACATCAGCTCGATGTTCACCCCTGTCTGATTTCTCCTGTGACTTGACTTTTTGAGTTGCAGGAGTCTTGGGGCGCTTAGACGGACTGCGTACGTGCTCTAGCTCGCCACACTTCCGGCATTTGATCTTCTTCGGCTTCTTGTCTGCCATATATTTCAACAAGTTGATGATCTGGTCAAGTTTGTCATCGTAATCTTTTTCATGCATGGTCCTACCTTTGTTGTACCGCGATCCCTCCGTGGCTGCTTTGCATTTAATAGGTTCTTGGTTTGCAGGAGTCGTAGGACGCTTACAAGAACTACGTGCATGCTGTAGCTCGCCACAATTACAACACCTGATTTTCTTCGGCTTGTTGTCTACCATACCTTTCAACAAGTTGACGATCTGGTAAAGTCTGTCATCGTCACCTTCTTCCTGTATGGTCCTACCTTTGTTGTATCCCGAAGCCATCGTGACTGCTTCATATTCAAGAGCAGCAGTCAATGCATCGACCAATGTTTTAGGATGGGTTAATCGAAGCGTCTTCTCCATATCGGGGTCACGTAAGCCATCAATAAAGGCCTGGATGCCCAGACATTCCACCATGTTCTCTGGTGCTGTTGGATAAGCAAATCGAACTAGTCGGACAATGTCCACTTCATACTCTTGAAGGAATTCATCGCTTTCCTGCCTTCGGTTCTCCAGCTGGGATTGGTACAAATGCTCTAGATGTTCATGATCATATCGCATGTCCAACCTCTTCCTCAATTGCTCGGAGTCATCCGTTTCTTCCAAAGGTATAGTCTGAAGTACTCTAAGGCATCTCCGCGTAACGCGATGGTTAAGTTCACTGCCTTCTCCTTATCGGACCAATTATTCACTCTAGCGGCTGCTTCAAACTGTTTCACATAATTGGTCCACGATATTTTTCTATCGAACGTTGGGGCCTTGACTCGGGTAAAACTACCAATGTCTTCTAACTTAGGGTGTGTTTCTGGCTTGCAAGGTTTTGTTTGCTCGGTCTTCTTTTCTTCCGCTGGCGTGTCTTGAGTTCTTATATCTGTCATCTTTCTTTCTAACTCCTCAATTTTCTCGTCCATCATTGTCATCTTGTTCTCGATTTTCTCGTCCATCGTTGACATCTTATTCTCGATTTCAGATTTGAGAGACGAAATTTCATTTTCAATGTCAGCGCCTACGTGGTTTTTCATTAGTAAAATATCGGCAGATATATCGTTCTTCACAGCAGAAATCTTCTCGTCCATATTAGTAGAAATGTCGGTCTTCATAGCAGAAATATCGCTTTTCATATTCTTTGAAAGTTTCTCTTCCATGGCAGAAATATTCTCGTCCATGTTTTCTTCCATGGCAGAAATCTTCTCGTCCATGGTAGCAGAAATATTAGCTGAAATTGACGAGATTAAGGTGGAAGCCTCGTCATTAAATAAAACTGTTTCTGGATGAAAGCCGTCATTTTCCAGTGCCACTTTAAGTCGTTCTACTAATTCACTTTTCTTACCGGACGTTTCCAATTCACGATCTTCCAATTCTGCTCTTAGTTCCGTCACTTTCAGGTCACATAGTCTCTTGGCCATTTTTACGTAGCAATTTATTTATATTACCCCACACCTGACACCAATGTTATGTTTTTGTTATTCATTTAAACGTTTTTATTACGGATGGGATTAATTTATACACAAACGTCATGTCTACTAACTTAATTTATTTATTCACTACACTATACACTAATTTATATTGTATACACAGTATATGCACTTAAACTAATTCTTCTAGTCAACTTTCACTTTGTCTTAATCAACTTGGATAGTAAAGTAGGATTTGTCAACAGAACGTACTTTCAATCTGACAACAAGGGCTTCTGCTATTGGTCGACTTATAGCGGTTTATTTAAATCTAATAAAATTTTTAAATCTAATTTTCGAAAATATTTAGAACTTTTTGAGATAAATATCGTTATCACAGAAAAATATATGTTATTCTTAATCCTTCTGATATGATTTCACTTGTCAATCCATACCAATGAGACTAGCCCATTATCTAGAAACAGTTAGTTACATTTAAAAATGTTTGTCTGCCCATCGCTATGTCTATGTTTAATTTTTTCGATAGCTGAATTTTTCTTCAGAGGCTGCTATAAAGATCGTTCGTGCAACAATAAACGTTGCAACACGATCTGCTCGATTACTAATGTGTAGACCTTTAACATTATGTTGAAAGTCTATTTATAAGCACTCTAAGGTCTATATAAAAGAAATTAATTGCATTGAAATTTCAAGGTTACCGGTAATAATTGTTGACATTGTCTACAATAATAAAAACAAAAGTTGTAATATTTTACACGTGAATTGAGAGTTTACTCGTGACTAGACTATAAAAAATATATATTAGTACAGTGCTTCTCAAAGTTTCGCGAGTCTCTGTGCTTTTTATATCTAACTGGTGCCCTACCTTAAGTTAAATCATCTATGACTAATCGTTGCTAAGAAATAAAATGGAATTGGTGTATCTGTATATCTAAATAATATCATTCAATTACATTTTCACGTTACGAAAGAACCTCAGAATCACGTTTTTAAAATCGTGGAATTGAATTGGTCAGGGACAGATTCGTTTAATTTTTTTTCATTTGCATATTTCTTCTTGCTTTCAATTACAACTGCACTTCCACATCGTGCCCCTCTTATAGGCACGCTTATGAATCCAACCCTACTTATTTTAGATTTAATTTCAATGTGTTGAGAAGGCTAGCTTAATGGACGCGCTCTATCTTTATTTTTCACCATTTTAAACTTGTGAACTAGAGTAAGAGGTTCATTAAGGTATATTTGGAAGCATCGAAAATGTCATTTTTGAACTTCCGTAATAATTTTCATCAAGGTCGAAATCGCAAATCCCTCGAAATTGACTCTTCGAGTCATAATCTCTTTTGCCATAAAGATTAACATTTCTCTCATGGATTTTGAATTAAGCTTTTGTTTTTCATAACGAAGATATTAAAATGGGTACCTTCAAAAAAATCAGACAACGATAGCTTTATTAAAAATTTGTATAGAATGCGGAAGAAGTAGTTCCTATTTTCTTTAGATAAATTAGAAATAATGTATGCAACGACAAAGACAATTTCAAAAAAATAAAATACTTATGGAATAAATATTTTCTTTTCAAATATTTATTAAAATTTACACATCGTTATATTGTTGACTGTATTCATAGTTTATTAAATGGTCCATTTACCTTTGCAATAAAAGGCAATTAGATCAATATTATTTATTTAAGGGGTCACGCTTCCTCAATTAGTACATTCGTTAAACTCGTGTCGATTGTAGTATTCAATTATTCGAAATTTATACTCACCTTGAAACTAGCTAAAAAGTATAATAGTCTTCATAATTGCAAAATATACGTTGTTAAAATAACTGCTCAACATTTTTATATCAATCTATCAAGCATAACATTTGGGTAAATATATTATTAAAATAACTCTTGTGCTATTGTGGGTAATAGTGTGTGTATTTTTGTACGATTATTGTAGTTTTAATTAAATCGTTGTAGTATTAGTTTACTTGGCGTACTTCTAATATTAACTCAAATTTGACAAAATTTTAATCAGTGCGTTATTTGAAATGTGATGTTATAAAAAAAACATTATAGATTTAAGTTATTTTAGAAACATAACCTATCAAACGACTATTATGAGATTTTAAAAAAAAATCCCAATGACACCGGACCAATTGGATAGGCTTATTTCAGTTACATGTTTGCATAAAACCCAAAATGAAAAATTAGATACAAAAATAATAGAATGTTTTGAGATGTATAAAAAACCAAAGTAACATTCTGGCATCAAATCAAAAACAAAAAAATAAAAAGAATTTCTAAAAATTTGTGATTTTCTTAAATAAATGTTTTAATGTACGATTTAGAGAAAAATGTTAAATACAAAAGTTGTAGAACGTGTTAGGTAAGGTCTATGAAAAAGCTCAGTAACTTTTTTGCATCAAATGAGTTTGGTTTCGAACCGTCAAAAAATACGCCCTCTATCGTGCTTACAAATTCCGTTATAATATATATATGTATATATATATATATATATATATATATATATATATATATATATATATATAACCTTTGGAACGGAGGGTGATTTTGGCATCTAGGAACACCAAAATGAAAAACTGCATTGAAATTTTTCCGAAGTCGCGTCATGCTACTCTCTACAATAGCCCTATTTCATTCTGAAATAAGCCTAAAAATGGAGAAACATGTACTTACTTTTCTGTGGTAGAACTACTTATTAATTTTATTCTTTATCCTATACAGTATTTTTATGGAATAACGGAAAGATTTATTGAGTTATTTCAATTAAATCACGACACACCATAAACAAAAGCGTGATATTTGGACACCTATATACAATTAGCACTTAAGGTGTAGAAGGCCCGTGGCTTGATATATTTCTTTCCTCCATTTCTTTGGGTTTGTTTCTCCAGTTTTTAATTTTTAGCTCATTTATTTCTTTTACCACCTCATCCATCCATCTCACTTTGCGTCTACCTCTTATTCTCCAATCTTACTTATCTTTTAGATCTATAAACACAAGTCGATGAAAAAATCGTCTTATATTCTGGCTTCTGATGTCCGTCTGTCAGTTTTAAGCATAGCGTAGGTATAAACGGATTTGGAATCAGCATAATATGAAACCTCTTGTGTGGAGGAAAATTTTTATCGCCCACCTTTATTTATTTATTTATTTATTTTTTGAATTGTTTAGTTTAAATCATGAAACAGCGACAAACAATTGAGTTCTATTGGGCGGCGTCTGGCGATACAAAAATGAACCAGTGTCGGCTAGTACATTTCTGTTATGAACAACTTTGGTTGAATATTTTTGGTTATGAATATGAAATTTTTAGTAAATTTGCTCACGCTCAGTTGATTTACGAGCTTTTATACTGATTTTAGATATGAAAGCTTTTGTGATATATACAGGGGTCGGTATAAGTCGGGCAAAATTAAGAAAAAAAAATGCAGCGTCAAAATGAATTTATTCAAAGAAATCACGAAAGGGATTTGAAGAAAAGTTCAAATTGATGCCCACCTTGATCAATGCATTTACTGCAACATTTTTTAACGGAGAGGCAGGTCCGGCGAAGCACGTCAAGCTGTCCGCGAAGATTTCCAAATTCTTCTTCAATTCCAGTTCGGAGGTCGGGAAGGGTGCGTGGTCCGCTTGCAAAAATGCGGTCCTTGAGAAGGCCCCACAGGAAGAAATCGCAGGGTGTCAGGTCACATGACCGTCCGGAACACTCAACAATTCCTGGTCTTCCTATCCATTCTCCAAAATGAACATTAAGGTACTCCTGCACACATAACGCGTAGTGCGGCGAAGCTCCATCCTGCATGAAATTACGGATTTTGAGAGTGTCGGATCGTTGTCCATTGGCCCACGTACATCTTCGAGCATTCCAGATAAATTGGCCCGTCACCTTACCCTCAAAAAAGTACGGACCCACGAGACCTCCCGCATGGATACCTGCCCCCCCCCCCCAGACAGGTTTGATTTTTCTTCAATAAAGACGTGAGGATTCTGGTAGTTCCAGTACACGCAGTTATGCCGATTGATTGTTCCGTTCAGCTTGAAGGTTGCTTTATCCGACCACAAAACAGAACGCTGGAACTGCGGACTATCACGACTGCATCCAAGGTACCACTCGCAAAATTCCAATCTGCGATCGAAATCATCCTCGTGAAGTGCGTGGAGGCCACGCGGACGACTCGATAGTGCATGCGTTTAAGCATTCGTGGTAAAGAACGATCGGATATTTGAAGTTCTCCCGATAGCCACACTACAGATTGGTTCGGCAATTCAACAAACGCCAGTGCATTTGTTTCTATTTTTTCGTTAGTTGTTACAGATACCGGTCGTCCAGAACGCGGCGCTTCGGCAACAAAGTCCGTTTTTCAGAATTCCTGGTACATCTTCCACACTGTTGAACGATTTGGTAGCGGCAAGTTCGGAAATTATTGTTGAAATTCGGTAAACATAGTTTCGTAATCCACGTTCGTACGAAGATACGACGTAACAAAAAAAACTATTTCTTTAAGCATGAACGTGTATCCGTTATTCATTCTGAAAACGCGTCTACTCAACGAGCACGTATTATCATGACACCGACACAACTCTTTGAAGCACGAACATGCTTCGTTTTAATCTTTTTCGACAGCGTTGCCAGATTTATGAGCGTTGCCCGACTTATGCCGATTTTCCGAGAGCGTTGCCTGACTTATGCCGACCCCTGTATTATTTGATTCTTAGTTCGTTTCTCTTCAGTTTGGGCCCTTACAAATTGTATTGATTAGAAATGGCGTGCTTACGTAGTGACTATTGTTGTGTGCATCGCTGCAATTCATAGTCAAGGAAATTATTTCCTTATGTTTTTACGAGAACAAGACACATAACTATGACATTAAGATTAGCTTTACTTCTATGATTTAGATTCATAATTTATGTTTGATTTAATAGTTCTATTCATATATTAGTACATTTAGTTCCTCAAGGAACCCCTCCAATTCGTATACCATAATCTACTGTCGCTATAATCCAATCTTCAATGTTTGCTATTTTAAGAATTTTATACTCTACAGTAGTAGATTAATGTCCATACATAAGAATCATCCCTATCATTTAGTTGATTTTAGATCTTGACCTTTATAAGGAGCGATAGGTGCAATAACCACATTAATAGGATTAATTGAATTATTCCACCCATATAATTACAATTTATGTTCACTGGAACCGTTAGGTACTTGCCGCGACGATGGTAAACGTCCAGATGATATGACCCTCATTCCATGGCAACGCGGCAGACCAGTTATATGGGATTTCACTTGCATTGACACTTGTCCTATCTATATCTACTTCCGCAGGCGCTGCAACTTTACAAGGCGAAACTTTTAAAATCAATAAATACAAAAATTTGGAGAAGATTCAGATTTTTTATTCCTGTAGCAATTGAAACCTCTGGTGTTTTCGGTCATGAAGCTTTAAAACTCATTAAAGATGTCGGTAAAAAAATATCAGTAGAAACCAATAATTCAAGAGCAACTTTGTTCTTTATACAACAAATAAGTATTGCAATTTGAACGCTTCATCTTTTCTTGGTACGTTTCCCCGTTCTAAGCCTCTAGAACTTTTTATGAAACCTAATCATAAGAAACCTAATTCTTCTACCGCTAAAACATGTAATCTTTCCTTTTTCCGAATTTCTTATTTAACATCTTCATTCTCTTCTTCAGAATGTGTGCCTTCTGATAATACCTGCGTTGACAATTTTATAAATCATGCCTCCAACAAGCTTTTGGGCCTCAGTGTACTAAAAAATATAGATAACCACCAGCCAGATGATGTCCAATTCATAGGAATACTGAAGAAGATGACTATGCTAGAGAATGATGCGATTCCTATACGCAATAAATTATCTTTGACCAAAACAAAATATAAAACTGGTTTACCCCAATAGAGTTGAAGTCATCAAATAAAAATGTAAACGACCAAATGGAAGGTATTTATACTAACAGTGTGGCATACTCTAACAATACTAATACAGACAATTTGTCTGATGAAGATGATAACGGAAATCACGCATCAGTAGCCGATTTGAGTAAAAATATTAATGAAAAACTCTCCAGAACAGTCAAAAATGGTACTAACCTCGCAAATAAGACAACTGAGGTTAGATCCAAAATTTCTGATGTGACCAATGGATTGAAACCACTAAGTACAAAAGCAATGTCAACCGGAGTTAAAAAATCTAGCAATAATGTTTCGGTGACCAAAAAAAATTACATTGCCTCCAACAAGTGTCAAAATAACCCCAATGTTTTGCAGTCAAATTCAAAATTGCAAGAGAATGAAGACGTAGAAAAAAATAATGGGTCAGAAGTCGATAGGGTCGTAGTAACTGAGGAATCAATAAACATCAATTCCCGTTCTAAAAATAATCCTAGAGTTAACAACTTCTCTTCATACATTTCATTTTCGATTAAAGATTTTCAGAAAGGGGATGAAACTTAACAAGAACAAAAAGACACGTCTAAAAATGATGTAGATAACAAGAAATATATTAACAAAGTGAACTAGACAAATGGTCTATCGACATCAACCAAACTTTCCAAAACCGCAATATCTCCATCCAATGCAATAGCAAACAACATCAATTCAAATTCCTCATCACGCCGATCAAGTGAGAAAGACAATAATAGAATCCGAGATTATTCGGACAATGATAGTAGTTGCGAAAGAGCTCTTAACAATATCTCCATAATCAGATCCATAAAGGGTACTCCCCAAAAATCTTTGGGTCCCAAAGGCCTCAAAAATATTGGTAACACATGTTTCATGAATATTATTATCCAATGCCTATCAAACACAAGGTGGAAATTATTAGAATATCTAAAGAAAGACGCATACATAAGAGATATTAACATGAACATATCTAGCATGAAAGGGGCACTAATTAAAGCATTTGCTGAACTTATTCAATAGCTTTGGTCTGAAGACAGTTCAGACAGAGTGGTTAATACAGTATCATTAAAAAGTCAGATTCAGCGATTTACTTCAAGATTCATGGGATACACTCGACATGATGCACAGGAGTTTCTTCGTTACCTATTAGCAGGACTTCACGAAGATGTCAACAAGGTATATGAAAAACCAAAGCCGATATTAACAGAAATTGATGACAAATTTAGTGACATTGACCAAGCAAATGAATCTTGGTTGAAATATCCGAGAATAGACAACTCCAAGATTGTGGATAACTTTGTTGGTCAATTAAAATCAACAATCAAGTGCATACACTGTGGTCGCTGTTCAGTTACATATGATCCCTTTTGGGATTTATCCCTTTCGATACCCATAAAAACAGATCAATTACGACTTTCACAATGTTTAAATTCGTTTACAAGAGAAGAAACACTCGACGGTGATAAGAAACCAACATGTTCGAAATGTAAGAAACGAAGACGATGCACTAAATCATTCTCAATTCATAAATTTCCGAAAATATTGGTTATTCACCTGAAGCGCTTTTCGCAAACAGAAAGATTTAGTGGAAAACTTAATGTTGCAATAGATTTTCCAATAGAAGGGCTTGATCTGAGCCATTACGCGGCTGTTAATGTGGCACCTTGTATGTACAACATCTACGCTATATCAAATCACAGTGGAACCACTTACAATGGTCACTACACAGCATATTGCCGACATCCCTACACGGGACAGTGGCACGAATATAACGATTCAAGGGTGCTATTAATATCGTGGAAATTTTTTTTATTAGTTTTTAAATTGTATATTTTCATTGTGAACCAATGTCTTATTTGTTTTTTTCTGCAAAATTTATTTATATATACATTGTATTCTTCCTAATAAACTATAACAATTTATTAATAATTGAATTATCAATTATATATCTGATGACGAGATATTTGTTCCAGAAGGAACTTATTAAGAATTACATACATTTTTTGTAACTAAAGGCTTATATTGAGGAATACTTTTATTTATTACATCCGAAGTATTCTTTTTTATTTAATTTTTTTGGGGATTTTTTTCATGGTTCAGTGTCGGTGGGCACTGAAAACAATATCAAAATTATCGTCCAAGAACGATCTAAACGAAAAGTTTCTACGTATCTGATTTAATATACCAAGTTATTAACTAGAAATGAATATTTCTTAAGAATTTCACCTCTTATAATTACAAATATTTCCTGTGTCCAATGGCCTCCACAAAAGTTCTGTACTGATTGTTTGCATTTTGTACTAGCTTGCTTAAGTTCCGAATTCAACTGTCGAGGCTCTGGCTTCTATGCAGAAGTTCCCAATACATAAAGATTTATATTGACTGTTGACATATTGAAAAAATCTTGTCACTGACATATTCCGCCAACATTTTTGTTACATAAAGAGTGTTTGTTTCATTGTTTTGTTATTGTATTAATTATTAGACAAATTCGGTAATTTGATTTTCCATTAAACTGAAGTTTCTGTTGAGAAGACTTCGTATACGCCACACTGTGACACTTCCCAACTTGTTTATGTACTATTTCATTACTCATTCGTTCTATATGACCTATCCATCTTACCTGTGTACGCTGCCTATTATATCCGATTGGTCGAATAATTCTCTTACTTCTCCATTGCTTCGCCTTTGCAATATTTCACCCATACTGGTTCCTTTATCAATTCTGCGTAGACACTTTCACAGGTGGCTAGTGTTCTTTGTTCTTATTTATCCGTTGTCGAAATTTCAGTACCAAATAATACTATAGGTCTCAGAACAGATTTTACATTTTTATCTTAGCACTTCTAGATAATATTTTACTATAAATCTCATTATTTAGCTTATACATACATTTACTCCCTTCATTATTGTGTTTAGTTTTTTATATGTTTGATTTGTGAATTGTGCGCTTAGGTACGTAAACGATTCAACATCCTGGGCATTGTGAACTTTTCATTTTTTAGTCCTTATTTCCAATTTATTGTCTACATTTCCTTCACTCTTACTTCTTTCTATATAGGCACTTCGTCTTCTTTTCGTTTATTTCCATCCCCATTGTTTCTGCACTCTGTTCAAGTCGTATAGCTACGTCTCATAACTCTCTTTTACTTCTTATCACTACAGCAATGCCGTCTGCAAATGTTAGGCACTTATGTCGTTTATGCCCGGTTAATAGGTATTAGCTATTCTGACAATATATTCCAGAACAAAATTAAGCAGCGTCGAAGATAAAGGGTCACCTTGTCTCACTCCTTCCCCCCTTTCTTACTTCGTTTCCTACTTTTACAGAATATTTTGCCTATTCTAATGTTTTATCATTCCAATCATCTTATCATTCACTCGCAATTTTTCTAACGCTGGATATAACTTATGACTTTTTAGTCTTCAATGGCTTGCTTAAAATCTAAGAATATTATGTGTGTGTCCTTTTGTAATTCGTAGTTCTCCGCTTAGATTGTGAATAATTGATCTACAACTGAAATTCGCATTGATATTCGCTGACTACCTTCTTCATGCTTGGTAATAATAAGTTCTTTATGTATGAGGCAAGTACTTTGTAAGCTGTATTTAACAGTGCCTCTCTAGTTCTCACAAACAGATTTTCACCTTTCTTGTGTATCGTACATATCATAGCTTCCTCCCACTGATCCGGCATTTTTTCCTGTATTTGGAAACCTACTATGGATTTTTTCATGTATAATGGAAAACAGGTAACATCTCGATAAAAACTCTAAAATTACTAAGAGGCAAAAACGTTTGAGACATATTGCCAAATTAATGATACCGAAATATTATATAATTTACGAGATATTGGTTTTTATATTGTACGTCCAAAAGGCTGCAATTTTACAATTATTAACAATGACACCAACAATTCTTTAACCATAAAATAAAAAAATATTTCGATAAACTTTATATATTTTAATGAAATTAACTGTCTCGACCCTTACTTCGTGGAATCTGCTCATATTAGTGAGTTTCATTCAAAACACTAACATTTATATATTTTATTTTCGAGTATTTGCGACAATATTTGAAAACGTTTGCTTCCAATAAATAAAATATCAAATGATTACATTTTTTCCTATTTTTTATATTGTGGTGCCTCAATGTTAACTATGATTTTTAATTAATTTCGAAATTAACCTTTAGAACCGATTCCATCTCAATTTTTATATATTATTTTTTTTCAAAGTCAAATTGCTATTTGTGGTTTAAAATAATTTTATGTTGAGATTATGTAAGTTTTCAATCTCATGATTTCGTTCTCTGTTTTTTGTTCTCGTGGAAAAGAGCAACGACATTTTGTAATGAATGCATTTAAAGAAGAGAAAAAAACGATAAATTTTTTGGTTCTAAAAAAAGGCGCTACACTTTCGATAAAATTAATAATTTTTAAGACTGTCGTTTAAAATAATTGTTCTTATAAAATTCCTTTTGGTCGCTAGAAGTGAAATCAGTTTTCACGGTCTGATTCTCCTTTAAAGAATATGATTCAGTGAATAGTTGGACATTTGCTTGCGGCTTCATTGATATTAGTCAACAGCCTTCTATTAATATGTAATAGGTCTTCTAACTTGCCACAAGAAATTTACCGTCAAGTGATGATGGTGGAATTCCGGAACACCCAGCCGCAAAAAGAATATTCTTATTATGGGATTGTTATATTAGTTTAATTAACTAAGATGCCTTATGTTATCTTTATAAATAAGTAAAATAACATTTCAAATCAAAAATAATGTTTAAGCTTTGAACAATATTCAAAGTAACCCACATTTAGTAAAATAAATAGAACATATATCTGAAATTTTTAACAGTTCCTGAGACAAAATTATTATTTTCTGTACTTAGGTTTCGCATTTCATCTCTAATTACATGGGGTGCTATTATCATCCTTTAAAAAGAGGATCAATAGGTATGAAATAATACTAATAACATTTTTGATTGATTGGACGAATGACCTACTTAATTTTGCAACTGCAAATGACTTTCATAACTAATCTAGTTGTCGAGTTGTTTAATATCGAGAATGAAGGAAAGATAAGCTATAAATATAGCAATTTTCTATTGATCTACACCTAAGTTGTATACAATAGGATCCAGATTTCTCTTTGAATTTAACGTAGAATCCACTTATTTTTCATACATTTTTCCATTAATAATACTAAAATTGAGACTGTTGGAATAATATTACCAAATTTGATGATAGATGTACACATTAAACTTTTTCGCGGACCTCTTAGAGAATGAATTAGATAAATAGACTAAAATCTCCCTGTACAGTCGAGTTCATTCTAAAAGATCACGGATCGCGCAAGTTTTCACATTGTCGTTCTGATAACTAATTGAAATGATCTTTTGACTCGCACAATTTACTCCGTCTACACTGTCTACATACCATGAAAAAAACGTGACTATATTCAAGGTATACAAGATTTTTCTGTCATTATTTTACAGTAGACGCCATTTTGCCGTTATTACCCGGTGCAACGGAATAGTTTTTTCAAGGTACTAGTAGAAATAATTACTTAAATAATCAAAATACGATTACAATACAAAACACAATTTGGGTATTGTTTCTTCGTAAAAAGATACATCAATAAGGATATTCAGAGGAAACTGACTAAATAGGGTAAGTAAATAACAAAAAGAAGAAAAATTATTGTCCAGCAGTAATATTAAATCCACAACTCTTTAATGATAGAAAAAATGTATGCGTCAGTCCAAAACTAACAGCGTCAAAAGTGAAACTTTTCATGTAATTCAAAAACTGTCAATGAGTGTACAAAAAAATACATTGCAGCAAAGAAAAATTGACTGGAAATTATAATAAAAATTATTTATAATAAAAATCAAGAAAAATCTACGGACTATCCCGAATTAATTACTACGGAAGTTTCACTTGTACGTATATGTATATAGTTTTATGTATATGTAAATAATAGTACGTACAAGTGAAACTTCCGTAGTAATTAATTCGGGATAGTCCGTAGATTTTTCTTGATTTTTATTATAAATCATTTTTATTATAATTTCCAGTCAATTTTTCTTTGCTGCAATGTATTTTTTTGTACACTCATTGACAGTTTTTGAATTACATGAAAAGTTTCACTTTTGACGCTGTTAGTTTTGGACTGACGCATACATTTTTTGTATCTTCATTGACAATAACTGAGAATAAAAACAATATTAAAAAAATTTTAATATGAAATAATTTAATAGACATATATATATATATATATATATATATATATATATATATATATATATATATATATTACATATACATAAACATTCTACATTAAGAAAAGAACTATATAAGTAATTAATATGACTTATGTTAATGAATCACAGATTCAAATATCTTTATCTGCACTGTCATTTTTATTTGGCAAAATAGAAATAATTGGCTGATGATAGCTAAAGTAGGATGCAAATACTTCGGATCTCAATGAATTCAAGTGTCTTGAAAAAACAGCATCCAAGCAAGTTCCATATCTTGTTGTTGAAATATGAATGTCATTGTTTATATTTAATTGTAATTTATCATATAAAAATGAAATGAGTGGTTCTGAACTTTTGTCACTAAAATTTACATTAAAATCTCCAGCTAAGATCATTGGAATCTTATCTTTTTCTGATTTAGCTTCGGATGCATGTGGTATAGTATATATTAATAATTTGTTGAAGATAAACTCGATAATTTCATTAATTTTTTGTTTCGGATAAATATATATTGATATAATAATTATAGATAATTATTTTGCAGTTGTACATATTACTACACACAAATCACCGACACTTAATTCTTGTGATCTTTCTAGATTTTCAGCATCATACGGTGATGAATGATTGTTATCAGTTAATTCTAATGTATTATTACTATCTGAATTTTTCTGAAATATTGCAACCCCTCCAGCTCTTCTTTGTCGTCTTTTATATTTAATAACACATCTAAAATTTGGATTTTCTATATTTTCATCATCGTTCATCCATGTTTCAGATAACAATAATATATCACAATTTTGTAGGACTTGATCCTTCAGATCTAACTTATGAGCTCGTAAGCTTTTTCCTTTTTTTCCTTTTTCAATATATTTCAATACTCTTGTTACGTTTTATTACATATTTTTTTCAAAATAATACAAATAAATACACAATGCAAAGAAATTTCCTAGTTTTTATCGCCTTAATTTTAAAGGTAAACAATTTCTATATTAATTTCGCACTGGATTATACCAATATCGGCAGAAATTATTAAGCGCTTTTGGTATCCTTTTCCCCCCGAATGCGTTCTCACTTTATCGTTCGCGCAGCGAAGTGGGGATTGATAAACGGAATAACATGATCGCCATCAATAAACAATGCCCTGCGACTATTCTCGGCGTCTCCTCTTTGTGCGAATCTTCGTTAATTTTTTCCGCCTCTCTCACAAGGAGTTTAACAGTTTTGTTAGCTCGACGAGTTAACTCTCATGACAAAACGCTAGTGTCCCATAAAAAGTTTCACTTCAATAAAAATATAATAGTTTGTAATTATTAGCTTTTAAGTATTAACTTATATACGAGTAGAATGAAAAATATGGGCGTAACAGTTGTTAGAGTTTTACTTGATTTACTATTTTGAGTTTTTAAAGAAAGTACTGGATAATCCGACATTAAAGCGAAATCATTGTTGAACACACATGGAAATAAATCAAAACAGATAAATGAAAACATCACTTTTACATACACACTAGTCCAGTCATTACGTCGGAAAAATCGGGTTAGAAATGCAAATGAACCGAGAAAGCCAAATTTTGTATATTACGTGTGGGAGGGCTAGAAAAGCTTAAGTTCAAATTGTCGACCAAAATAATCTTGTGGGTTTTCCGCCATCTTGAAAAAATGGTTAAATTCAGTTCTTTCATCATAACTCGGTTCCCCGTTGAGATACGGATTCTTTTATGTAATACTTTTTTGTTCCTCTTTGTATGATCTACAATTAAGGTCCTATACATTTTTCAGGTATCGATCATCGTTATCGAGATATCAATAAAAAAAAACATAAATTTAGAAGAAAAATTTGTTTTTCGCTATTTCCTTTCGCCTCGTGAAAAATATCGAAAAATGTCTAATATGAAACTTGTAGAGCGTGTTCCGACCTACAAAATCGTTTTTTTACTTTTCATTTTCGACAAGAATTACGACCTCTATGGCCTTTTCTCGTGTTCGTACCGGAACATAATATGCTCCTTTTCGTAGCATTCCAGTCAGTTGTCTCGAGTCTTTTGAAGCGAGCGTACGTGTTTCAAAATGGATGATTGTTTCATTTGCAAAAAACCTCTGATTAACGATGTTTATGTGGCTAAAAAGAGAGCTGTTCAGACTCTCTTAGCGGCGAGCGTGAAAAGAGGACGTGTGGAGCATCAACAGATGTTATAAAATATTAATTCAGTGAGTGTTCATAGTTCGTGCTACAAAAAATATGGAAACCAACGGCGTGAATTGCTTATCGATGAAGCGAGTCCCCATCGCAAGAACCAGAACCCGAAGAACAACTGCAGATCATTCCCACTTTTGATTTTAAAAATCGATGTTTATTTTGTGGAGAAATATTTTGCGACGAATCAAGATTGCCAGTGCATAGACGGAAAAAAAATCATCCCGTGGTAGAAATATCTTAGAATGAAAAAGTTATGGGATACCCGTCTGGACGTGACGATGAATTTGCCACTTCTATTATCGAGCGTATTCATGGTATACCTGATCTCGTCGCAGTAGGAGCTCGATACCATCGAATATGTATTTCTCATGTATATCATGCACTACCGGAGGAGGGGAATAAGAAAGGACGACCTACGGGGGACAAAGTAGACGAGGCAATGGAGGCAATTTTTCGCAAACCAGCTAAAGGCAAAACTGTACTCTCCGAATAGTTTCAAGCATGATAAGTCTGTTCTTGAGAACATTCTTTTCATTCATGCTTTCAGCGGTTGTGACACCACGTCGTCTTTTTATAATATTGGAAAGTCGAAATGCATCAGCACCCTCGAGAAGAACCCGAACCTCCGGTCATCGGTAGAACTATTTAAGCAAGAAAAGGTCGATCCGGAGATGCTAGTTTGAGCGGGAAACCTATTTCTTATCGCTCTGTACGGTGGTCGTAAAGAGGACACAACGATGGATATTTTGCGATTCCACTGATTTGCAAAATCAATGCCGACAAATAAGATGAATAATCTTTCACTACTCCCACCAACGGAAAGCGCAGTCCGCCAACACGTTTTCCGGACATATCTACAGGTA
Organism: Galeruca laticollis; assembly: GCA_963921935.1. Lineage (NCBI taxonomy): Eukaryota > Metazoa > Arthropoda > Insecta > Coleoptera > Chrysomelidae > Galeruca > Galeruca laticollis. Next base: position 40,631,085 of record OY998178.1, on the reverse strand, counting down.
CAAACGTGGCTCGGAATTTTCAAAGATTCTCAGCATTGGGGTTGGCGACAGACTAATTACGGGCTTGAACCTATTTGCGCCGCACCCGCTCCACCTGAACTTTTAAAACTCATTTCGTGCAAATGTAAAGGAAAGTGTGGGGCTGTTTGTGGGTGCAGGAAAGCAGGAATTAGTTGCTCCGTTATTTGCCTGCACTGTAGGGGACAGACGTGCAACAATGTCGCCAGAGTCGATATTTTATTCAACGACGATCACGATGATGATGATTATGATTTTTCGACCGTCACGTCATCATTTTCTGCGATTGAACAGTTTTCACGACTCGAAGAGTCTACCGACGAAGAACTTCTACAGCCACGACCATCAAAACGACGAAAACCATTTGAAAAAAATGACCACCTGTAATTATTATTTTTTGCTGCATAAAAATTATTTGATCAATAAATTTCATGTGTTTGATTTATAATTTGGCTGATTAATTAATTTATTTTGCATTGCAATGATTCCCTGAACAACTATTCATCCATTTTGACGTATGGATACAACCGTGCGAGCGGCTAAATCAAAACCGGGCACAGTCTTACTGATTTTGCGGCGCGCGAGAGGTCGTAATTCTTGTCGAAAATAAAAAGTAAAAAAACGATTTTGTAGGTCTGAGCACGCTCTACAAGTTTCATACTAGACATTTTTCGATATTTTTCACGAGGCAAAAGGAAATAGCGAAAAACAAATTTTTCTTCTAAATTTATGGTTTTTTTGATTGATATCTCGATAACGATGATCGATATGTGAAAAATTAATGTGACCTTAATTGTAGATCGTACAAAGAGCAACAAAAAAATATTGCGTAAAAGTTTTCGTATCTCAACGGGGAACCGAGTTATGATGGAAAAACTGAATTCAACCCTTTTTTCAAGATGGCGGAAACCCCATAAGGTTATTTTGGTCGACAATTTGAACTTAAGCTTTTCTAGATCCCCACACGTAATATCCAAAATTTGACTTTCTCGGTTCATTTGCATTTCCAAATGTATATAATGACTGGACTACACAGGAATCGCACAGTCTACTCTTAAATGATAAATAATGCTCTTAGTTTAAGCAAATCGTCTATAAATCACTAAACTCTCTTTAAATTTTGCGACTGACTGTATAAAATAGAATCTAAATCTTCCGATGGCTTATTGTCAAATTTTTATCTGCTTTCTTTAAAAATTGGAAGTAGGAAGTGATTGTTGAATATATTATGACATAGTGCGTTGTACCAACTCACTCTATGTAATTTGTATTCGACGTTATCTAATTTCGAAGTTTACAAGTGTCAGTGTCAAAAAGATAATTCAATTGACATTTTTGTAATCTGTCTAAAAAACAACACGTCCATCTTGATATTATTCCAAATAGTTATTTAAATTGAGTGAATGAAAACGACGAATACTCAGTGTGTATTTGTTTATTAATTTCCAGCTAAGCGCTTTCGGCTATTGAGCCATTATCAAAGCTGTCGTCATTTAAAAAGTAGGTGTCAAAACCATCAAGTTGATTAAGAACAATGTTCAAAGTTGAATCATTGTTATGATTAAGTCATTGGAATAAAAACATTAAAATAACCCTATTGGAAGGGTGTAAAATTATAATTTACATGATGTAAATTCATTCAAAATTAAAAAACTGAATGAAAACAGATGACAACCAAACCATATCCACAGACAGTTCTAAATAGTTATTTCTCATTGTATAAACCAACAGGTTATGGGCCCAGGCCGGTTATCAGTAATAGGTTTGTTCCAACCTTAAATCACAAACAGATTTCTTACAGTTTGCAAATCGTTTCCAAAGCGCATGTCTGTAAGATACTGGTTTCCTGATCAATTTATGTTTTAGATTGGAACAGCTGATAAAGAGTTTGAAGTGTGTGAGTAAACACAAAGAACATTTCTTCAGAATACTGGGACAATATTCCCTCTGAAAATATCATAAATAAAATTCATTCAATGTCAAAAATAGCACCATATCTACCTAAATAATTTTGGTTTTTAATTATCTGCTCGTTTAGAAGCAATTCTAAATTTTTGTTCTCACTACTTTCCATGGACGATATTATGTCCCTCATCTCACTAAAATTTAAAACGCTCATACTAAAATATTTTTTAAAAGATATTTCAAAACACTCAAATAGAAACAGATTTTCAGTGGGAGATTTATAAGCTATTTACTATTTATCGGGTAAGGGGTTAAACGTTATATTATTAAAAGAAACAATAATGCGCATGCCCCAAACAAATTGCTAGAGAGTAATCCACAAACCGTGCTAATAGTTTACAAACAGGTTTGAAAATCAGTTGGAACAGAAAACCAATCGATTACTAACTGTCAGAAACTCTGGTTGGAACACATTTGAGCTAGTGCGCAGAATCCTGACTGTGAGAAAGTGTTTCTGACGCAGGTTGGAACAAACCTAATATCGTAAAAGGAAAATAGTTTACGTTGATAATAACCGCTTCACTTATACAAGTGGAGGAACTAGGTAAATAAAATTACGATACCTAGAAGATGCATATGGAAGCTAGTCTAATAAAGAATAATCTCTGGGCATAGGTAAATGACTGTTGTAAGCCGCATAATGCAGCAGATGCCGAGGCATGGACAAAACAAGATCAAAAGGCAAACGCGGATATAATTTGCCTATTCAACCGTCAGAATTGTAAAACATTGCACAACTTCCAATGAAGTATGGAAAAAACTGCCAGTGGTCCAACAAGGAAAGCTACTTTGTTAAAGAAATTTATATTCACAAAGATGTCGAAGAATGAGTCTATTGCAGAACATATCATTGAATGTTTTATTACAGTAGATAAACTGAATGAGATGGGAATTGACCTAGCTGAAGACCTCCTGACTATCTTACTTATATACAGCATTCCCAGTAGTTACGAAAATTTTCGATCTGTTATAGAAGCAAGAGATGACCAGCCAATAACAGAAGCCTTAAAAATAAAACTCCTTGATGAATTCAACTTCAGAAAGCGTTCGGTTAATCATGATGACCACAGTGCATTGTACAGGGTGTCCCAAATTGGTGTGTTTTGCAGGGTATCTCGTAAACTAAAAGAGATAGAAGAAAAGCAGTTAAGATGTTATGACTTCATTTTTTGTTAAAGTAACGATAGCCTAATTAAATCTTGAGTAACTCCCTGCAATATAAAAAACCGTTATAAAAACTTTCGATAGATATAATATTAAAGAGCTCAGTGGCGCACAGAATTTTTTTGTTAGGGGGCTCACTAAGGAAATATAATGCACACTTATGTTTTTTTTAATGGGACACCCTGTATATTTTGACGTTTTTCGTTTTCTTTTTTAATTCTCATTCACCTGATATGACATATTATATATCCATTTTCAATGGTTGGAGCTACAGTGCAAATAAACCATTTATGGATGTTATCAGTTGAAACACTCTTAAAAAATTGAACACTCAGTAACGAAATTTAACATTTTATTACAAGGATACTGATGGGTGACAATTTTATTTATCAAAATTATAATTAATAAAAAATAAAACCAGACTAAAAAATAAAAACAATAAACTTATAAAATAACAAGAAATATTGTAACTAATCTACCTATAACTAATTTTATTAGAATGTAAAAATTACATTAAATGTTCAAAATGTCCTCCGTTTTCATTGATTAAAAAGTTTTTCGTTTAAATAATCTTCAACCAATTCAGCATTACCAAAAATAAAATCAGTGAACAGTGAAACAAAGTAGGTAAATATAGCTGATTATTGATTTTAAGTACCTATACTATTATTTTGAAATTATTGAATCCGTTTTTTGGTAAATAACATCACGAAATGAGATGTCTGTATTGTTTTACCGATTTTACTTTTATTTCTAATTATGTTTAACCCGATATGTTGTTATATTTTAGTTTGTTTACCTCAATTGACATGATTGTTATATCTTATAAGAATGTTCATTTCATCAAGTAGGCGTTGGTCCTCCTACCATTGAAAATAAAACAAAACCTGTGTTACCTGTCAGAATTAATTTTACGACGTGCAGTCTTGTCAACAACATGAATTTTGAAAATTATGAAAAATATGATATACATGTGGCATATATTGAATGTCAAAAGAATATTATTGATGCGTCTGAATTATATTTTCAACGATATCCAGAAAGAAGGCAACCTGACAAGAGAATTTTTAAAAAACTCGATTCAAATTTAATCGAGTATGGATGTTTTGTGAAACCACGGTGTAAGTACGAAAAGAATCATGAAGAAAGAGAGGTAAATATATCCAACCACATCATGAATCTTCTCTACGTCAAATTGAAAATGAAATAGGTGTTCCAAAAACTACTGCAGGAAGGATTTTAGAGAAATATAAATTTAGGCCTTATCGGACATCCGTCCGTCAAAAATTATACCCAAAGATTTTTTGAGAAGAACACAATTTGCACAGTGGTATATAGGAAAATGTAATGAACATCCAAATTTTTATTCAAAGGTAATATTTAGCGATGAAGCTCGCATAAGCAGTGCAGGAATATTTAACAGACATAATGCACTATATTGGAACGACTCAAATCCACACTTAGTTCAGGGGATCAGGAGACAAAGCAGATTCGGCTTTAACGTTAGTTGTTTTGTCAAACATAATAAATTAGTTTATCATATATTTGATGATAAACTAACTGCTGCTGGATATATAGATATCTTGGAAATAAACTTACACCAACTTTTGGAAGAGGAAGTGTTGGCTGATAGGGACACATTTTGGTTCCAACAAGATGGAGCACCTGCCCATAATGCTCTATTCATTGGAGATTATTTAAACGAAAAATTTCCTAATCGGTGGATTGGTACTTATGAACCGGTTAGGTGGCCCCCTCGTTCTCCGGAAGTAAATCCTCCTGATTTTTTTATTTGGGGATTTTAAAAAAATAATATTTGCAAGACTAACTTCGAGAGTAGGGAAGATTTATTACAAAATATTCATGCCGCATTTAGAAAAATAAAGCCCGTGCACATTCTCAATTGTGTAAGATCAGTAAGAAAAAGGTGTCAATTACAACTAAACGGAGGACATTTTGAACATGTAATGTAATTTTTACATTCTAATAAAATTAGTTATAGGTAGATTAGTTGTTACAATATTTCTTGTTGTTTAATAAGTTTATTGTTTTTATTTTTTTAATCTGGTTTTATTTTTTATTAATTATAATTTTGATAAATAAAATTGTCACCCATCAGTATCCTTATAATGAAATGCTAAATTTCGTTACCGAGTGTTCAATTTTTTAAGGGTGTTTCACATGATAACATCCATAAATGGTTTATTTGCACTGTAGCTCCAACCATTGAAAATGGATATATAATATGTCATATCAGGTGAATGAGAATTAAAAAAGAAAACGAAAAACGTCAAAATATACAGGGTGTCCCATCTAAAAAAACATAAGTTTGCATTATATTTCCTTAGTGAGCCCCCTAACAAAAAATTCTGTGCGCCACTGAACTCTTTAATATTATATCTATCGAAAGTTTTTATAACGTTTTTTTATATTTTTCTTAATTAAGAAGTTATAGTACTTTGTAGTTTTCGACAGTTTTCAATAAACGCCCTGTATCTTCCAACTGCAGGGAGTTACTAAAGATTTAATTAGGCTATCGTTACTTTAACAAAAAAAGAAGTCATAACATCTCAACTGCTTTTCTTCTATCTCTTTTAGTTTACGAGATACCCTGCAAAACACACCAATTTGGGACACCCTGTACACCAAATCCAACTTCAACTGAGGGAAACAACAACGTTTCAAAGAAGCGCAAAACTTTTCTAATTTTGACCGTTCAAACGAATCAACGAAAATTAAGAAATTTCATCACAAATGTAATTTTTGCCATAACGTCTGCCATAAAACTTCCAAATGTAGGAAGACAACAGGTAGCAAACAACAGAGAGTTTCAACAGTCGAAGAGGAAGCGTTCAGTTTTAGTAATTGATAATGAACAAACACGTGTCATGGGTGCATACCGTGCAGGATCAATTTCTGGAGAAGAATGATGCTTGGACAGTGATGTTACTTCTAATATGTGTCATGATATAAATATGTTTCCAGACTTTGTTCCAATAACCAATCAAAAGATTCGTCTAGCAATTGGTAGACAACCGATATTCTGGGCAAAAGTACAGTAAAAATAAAGGTAAAGCTGCAAATTATGGTAGACAGACGAATTTCTCAGTAAATGACGCCGAAATTATCAACCCGAAAGGGGAAATTATTATGAGAGCTTTATTATATTAAACCAGTAGGGGAATCCATAGCTTTGGTCAACTCAATGAAAAAGACCTGAAAATTATGATCTTCAAGAAGTTGATGAAAGTAATGATGTTCATCAGTCCTGAAAATATTTCTGCTTGTGAAATATGCATCCAAGCAAACAAACTTGAATTCAAGAGCTTAAGATCTTTTGGACCTCATTCATTCAGACATTATGTGGACCGATGAGAATAAAATTTGTTGTCGGTGCACATTAATTTGCAACATTCGTCGATGATAAATCTAGATGGTTTCAAGTTTATTTCTTGAGATATAAGGATGAAGTGAAAGAAGCATTCCTGAAATTCAATGCACAGGATGAAAATGAGACTGGAAGGAGGATAAAGGTGTTGACAACTGATAACGGTCTACAATACACTAGAAAAGCATTCACTGATATTTTGGAAAAAAGTGGTATAGAACAAAAATATTTAGCTCCCTATACACCACAACAAAACGGTGTAGCGGAACGCCTAAATCGTAGACTAGTGGAAAAGGGGAAGATGCATGTTACAGTAAGCCAGACTTCCACAAAGTTTTTGGGCTGAAGCTATATCTACTGTGGCATACATAAGAAGTAGATGTGTTTCACGTACCTGTGCAGTACCACTCCGTTTGCATGTTGGAATCACAAGAAACCGATTATATCTCATGTAAGGATTTTTGAATCTAAGGCGTTTGTCCTCATCCAAACGCCAAGTAGAGGAACATTTTATGCGAGTCAAAAGCGTATCGCAGAAATGGTGTTCTGAGTGGCTACTACCCCTTAATATTGATAAATGTGTTGCTCTCCACATAGGAAAGAATAACCCCCTACTCTTGTATACAATTAATGGTCAGTCCCTTATCCCAGTGTCGTCCGACAATGAATTAGGAGTCACAGGAAACTCGAGCAGTACGTTGAGTAACTACATCTCCGCGATCTGAGAGCACTGACTCTAGACTGTTACTCATTAAGAAGTAATTTCCATGTATGTTTTTCACAACTTGCTACAAAGTTTTCAAAACATTCGTCCTCCCGATTTTGGAATATGCAGGTCTGGTGTTGCATCCAGATTTAATCCGAGATCAAGACTCTTTGGAAAAAGTTCAACGTTACGCTACAAGACTGTGTTTTGGTAGAGTCAGACCCACATATACGAAGACCGTTTAACTTCAGGAAATACTTTGACTTTCGAAAGTCCACGTCTCCGTGGGGACTTAATACCGACATTTCGCATTATGACATTTTTTGTGCACTTGATTCAAGTTTTCCAGTTAATACTGTAATAACCTGCTTTTTCTAAGCTCACCGGTATAATAACCGGTGATGATTATGGCTTTTTTTTGAACCTCGAGAGAGGGTAGCTTCCTAGCTCGAGCGGAAGGGTGTCGTGGTCCCTCTTGGGCTTAAACGATATACCAAGCCTGAGCTCCGAGGTTCGCCGTGTCGTCAGGACCCCCGTACGTTCACGGGTCCAGTCCACCTGTACCTAGGGGGAATTATCGGAAGTAAGGAAAACAGTCTAGGTAGATAACAAATAAATATGCCTATATTACAATCAGATAAATAACAAAAAAAAACAACGAACAAAGAACTGAAAATAATAATTTGAGATACACTTTCGACACCTATGGTATAGGGCAATAAAATTAATTCGTATCGGTAAATGGAAATCGCTAGGATTCCATTTTAACCAATCGTCTGGTTTTGCCCTTAACTCCAGTTTCTTTATGTATTGTGATTCAACTCTCAGTTAGTGTCGGGTAAGGATATAGGAGTTCACTACGTCAGCGAAAAGTGACCTCGGTTCTACTTTTTAAAAGGAAAATTTAGCCTCCTTACTAGATTATAAATAGGAGACCGTGACCTAGCTAATGGTTACTTTATTGGCTCCTTTGATATGGATTTTCTTACTGGAAGTTTCGTCTACACTGCAGAAAAATGAGTTCGTAACTGGACGTTTTCTGCTAACGTGGGTGACCTTCGATGTCCTTAAATTACTTGCCATATTTGTGCTTATTACAATACTGATGACACACGACTTCGCGGTCATTCACTAAAATTGAAAAAAGAATCATTCTGCTCTAGAGCTAGACAAAACTTTCTTAGAAATAGGGTCTTTGATGTTTGGAACGGTCTTCCACTAGACAATATTGATTCCCTGTCCGTTAACGTTTTTAAAAATAAGCTAGATTTATATTGTTTAGCTAAAAGTTCGCTTTTTCTATTTTTTAGAGTATTTGTTAAATTTACTAGATTCAGGCCCGTATTCCTAAACGCCCAATACAAGTTATTGGTCCTATAAAACCGCTATTAGTTCAATAAAATCGTTTTCCGCATTCAGAAAGGACCCCGTAAACTTATTGGTTCAATAGCGCTATTGGTTCCATAAATACGGTCGAATCGTTTGTTATCGTATTCCCAAACGTTCAATAGGCGTTATTGGTTCCAGAAACCGATCAATAAGTTATAGATCGAAAAATCTCCCAATAGTGACGCTATAGGACCATTAGCGGTAATGTTGGAGTAGATGATATTACAGTTTCGATGTTTTTTTACGGTACTGTGCTGAAATCGATCGAATAAATTAATTATGAAAGGTAAGTAAATTGATAAAGCGTGTCTGTAGGGATGGCCATCAATGTGGAAACAGTATTAACTGTTATTACTGCCACTACTGTTCCCCACGATATCTGCATAGGTGAACGTGATTTTTGAGAAGACGAGGAAGAACAAGTTGAACAAGATCCAAATGATAGTGACGAAGAAAATACTCCAGATTAGAATAATGTTGATACTGCAGTGAAAACTTCTTTAATATTTAGCGAATAAAGTATTCTATGAAATTTACTGCACTCTAGTTTTATTCTTTATTAAAAATCTATTTCCCTGAGATAGTATGAAGATTATTATTTAGTCAGGAAATATTTATAAAAAATATAGTTTTTAACTGAGTGCAACTAGTGGATATAGCGACGAATATGTGTTAACTCCAAATTTGCGGAGCATTGCTATATCAACAAAAACGCTTTAGCTCTCTCTAAATCTACTTTATGTTCTCAAGTAAAACATTGGCAATGTTTAAGTAGACTTCTTCTTTTGAAGCTATTATCTCGAGCGTTTCTCCTCCATTTTTTTGTTTTTTTTTGTACTTTTTATGCGCTTCCTGTACTGGAATTGCTTCAAGGACTTCTCTTCTTCATATACTACTTCTTACAGGTCGGATGGGATTGCCCGTGAAGTCGAAGCAATTACCAATACAGGAGCAGAAGAGACTGATGGTTCACACGAACCTGACGGCCGCTAAGGAGGTTGAATATAATTGCGGAATGAAACTGTGGTCAACCTAAAAAAAGAAATCGGCTGTAGCTAGGAAGTACGGTAGCATTATCAATTAAACAAACTGCAATCAGTGGTGCTCGTCTTCACTTATTGTATTGTAATCTAATCATTAAGGCCCTGTTTCTTATATAATAATAACATTATTAATGATCACATATGAAATATTTCTGGAATACATTAATTATAATAGAAAAGTGACAAAATAATATTTTTGCTCCCTACACTTTGGCACGAACTCTATTAAAAATAATATTATTACAAAGAGCTTATATGCCGAATTTAACCTTGTAAAATGTTTTCTACTCTGCAGTGCTTTATGCCTTAACAATAATTTATATTTAAAAGCATACCTCAATTAATAGCTCATCGGCAGGGTTAACAAAGCCTTGAAATTGCATTGGATTTGATGACACAATTAATTCACCAAGAGCGGTTGCGGTTTTTAAATAGTTTCCTCCTCCAGTTTTATACAACTGCAAGTATGAAATAAAAGTTGACTTTAATATTCCTTTGCATTAATATAATAAAAGTGCGAATTGAACAATATACCTTATCATCAGCTACCCTATTTTTGCTTTCCGCTTCATTTCATCATATAATGCTTGGAGTTGCCTTGCATTTCCAACACCCGTCTTCTGCAAGGAATTATACGTGTTTGTAGTTATTGTAAATCGTTAAAAGCGCATGCGCAATGGTTAAATTCCATTGTTACACATCGAAGAGATTAAAATTTCCCTAGATTTTATGAAGTCCATAGATATTGATTCTATAAATCGACCAATAGTTATCGACTCCATAAATAAGCGATGGGAATACCATTTAAAATTATGGAACCAATAAATTTTATCGAACCAATAGTTATAGACCGACTTATGGATGCTTTAGGAATACGGGCATAAGCATGTTTGTTGGGCTATGAATTTTAGATTTTTGTTGGTTCTTTATGTATTTAGTAGTGTAATTTTACTATATCTCTCTTTTTTTAGCTTCAGGTTTGATAGGGGTAGTACAATATATTGAATTTCGCTTTGGAATAATAGAGTTCAATGAATCCTCTGCTCTTTTTTGATTTATAATAATAATAATATGTGGATTTAACCACGCTCTTTCATTTTGTTACACCCTATGTGTTAGAAAAAAAAACTGCTCAATTAAATACATACATACAAACAATGTACAATATTCTAATAATATTGGCACCTGATACTATCCATTCAAATTGTTTTAATATTATATAAAGTGTTTATATGTTCACATCTTGACCTATTGCACCTTAACGAGTAATCACTCTATTGCATTCTGTGTTATAAATCTAAAATAATCTGTTGCAAGAATTACGCCATTATTAGCGAAAAAAACGACTAATTACCTTTGTTACTAATTTGTGACCTGCATGTACAATTATCTCTTAAATTCACGTAGTTTGTCCTTGCCGACAAAAACTGTGTAAGAATTTAATAAATGAGTTATCCTTGAGGTTGTTAACTTTTTCTATCTTGACATACTTATTTTTCATAAATTATATTTTATCTGTTTTATTTTACAGAAAATCCTTGCATTTTAGTAGAAAATACGCGAATACATGTACTACGTTTTCAAAAAGTTTCAGAATTCTTTACTAGATTATTTGGGTTCCAAATATTCTTTCTCTACAATTTATTATTGTTTTTATTGATAAACAGCTTCGCTTATCTATTTTTCCTGAAAGGATATCTACGTTAATCAGCACTACCTTTTTTCTAGCCATTCTGTTTATGATTTTTTTTACTCTTTTTTACTCGTGATTTTCTGGCCGTTCCCTTGCTGGGCCATTTTGCTTTCCACACTTCCTTTCAAGTGAAATTACTGTCAATTTTTTCCAAATATTGAATAGCTCAGTATATTTCTTCCCATCGTCCCTCTCTATATTATTGTAATGTTTTTCTCACTTATACAATATGTCTGAAAAAGTTGGCAACATATGGGAAACTTTTTATTTGTAATATTACGAAAAAAAATTCTGCAAGGCCCATAAAGTAACACGCAAATGTCAGATGTAAATTATTTAAATCGTATACAAGGTTTGTCAAAAAATATGAAAATGATACAATAGTAATGTACCTTTATTTTTTACAATATCGGAAACTTTAATCATGATAAGTTGTTCAAATTAGAAAACTATATTTTAATTAAATTAACTGTCATAAATGTAACTTCTGTCATTCTGACGATGATATTGATTTATCGAAACAATTGTCAATTTTTCAGAATTTTCTATAACTTTTATTATATTGTGGAATTAACTAGAAACCGTGAGTGTCATTTAAAACACTAATATATTTTAATTTGCAATTAGATCATAATACTTGAAAAAATTATGTTATTTTTACAAATTATTCTCAAAATATCAAATGTAATTTTAAGGTGTCGATAGGAATTAAAAATTTCGTTTACGTGCAATTACTGATTACTTCACTCATTATCTCGTTGCAAAATTGATAAACTTTGACTTTATGTTTTAAGAATTATCTCAAATAGACAAATATATAATTAGAATTATATATTTCGAAAACGTAACATCAAACTTATGTGCATGAACAAGAAAAATCCGTTTTAACTTTTTCTAAATATGCATATCTACTGGCCCACCGTTTCCTTCTAAGCATTTAATTGTTCTTTTAGAAAATGCTTTCATTACATTTCTAATAACAGCCAGAGTTATATCCTCACATGCTTTCCAAATAACCAATATTGTCCAATGGTCTATTAAGGTACACATTTTGCTTTAGGTATCCCCACAAAAAGAAGTCTGGTGTGTTCAGGTCTGGAGATCATGCAGGACAAGCAAATGTCACAAATATTCCTAATACTCATCCATTAAAAGTTTGCAGTAGAAATTCTCGAACATTTCTGGTACCTTGACCTAGTGCCCCATCATGTTGGTACCATATGCGTTGTCTTTCTATTATTGGTAGTTTATCAATAAAATCGGAAATTTTAACATTCAAAAATTCTAAGTAATGTTCAGAATTCACAGTATTCCTGAAAAAAGGGTCCAACTATTCTATCCTTAAATATTCCACACCATACATTTGTTTTAAAACAATATTGGTCGTTACATTCGACAGCAAAATGCGGATTAGTGGCAATATTGTGAGCTAACTGTCCCATTAGACTTGAACGTTACTTCGTACGAAAAAAGTATGCACGGTTCCATATAATGATTATCTTTTCACTCCCCTTGGAACCAAGCACAAAATCCAAACCTTTTATTAAAATCTTCGGGTTTTAGGGTTTGAATGAACTGGGGTTTGTAGGGGTTAAATTTGTTAGATTTTGATATTTTCACAACTATATCTTTACTTAAACTAAATGTGGCTGACCCTTTCTTTATTGAATTTTTGGGATTTTCTACTGCTGAGAGCATTATTTGGTTTTGAATATCTTCAGTCGCGACCCATGTCTGATGCTTTTTTCTGTCTGAATTTATGAATATTACTGCAGGTTTTGTAGTTATCTCTGACAATTTCAATTTTTTCGTCAAGAGTCAATTTCAACAGCATTTTTGCTACTTCTTGAAGTATAAACAATACACACTAACGTCTTCAATTTTGTTTACATCAGTTAAAATTACATTTCAATTTCAATAAACACTAACTAGATGAAATGTATTTTCGGCAAGAGAGCTTTCATTGTCAGAGCGTACATTTTAAATTATTCTATTTATTTTTGTGTATTACAGGGTATTACTTATTTATTACTGATTTAAGTTGATTGCTAAAATATTTCAAATCCACAAATAAACATTTGAGGTTTGTTGACTTTTTAAATTAGATAAAAGTTTACGTGTTTCACAAGTAAAATCTGCAAAATTTAAGTTGAAAGTCAAAAGTGGTCAAAATATTTCTATTGATGCTTTGCAATTTGTGAACACCCTCTACATCTAATGTCAAATGTAAATACCTGAATTTTATATTTTCGAAAGCAGAGATTTTCATAAAGAATAACTATTTTTCGTAAAACTTACAATAAAAAAGTTTCCCATATGTTGCCAACTTTTTCAGACATACTGTATAAACAGTTTTTAACAAAACGGGTGGGATAAATATATATACACGGTATCTCTACTTACTTGATTTATTTATACACTTATACACTATTAACTTATGCTTAATTTATGTACACATTTAGTTCTTATTTACATTAAATATACTTTGTATTCACTATGTATATTCACGTTTGTTCATTATCAGATTAAACTGTAGACCTCGCCGCTCGTAGTTAGTTTCTTATATATTGAAACCATCTTCTCGAACCTCCGGATTCTTGAAAATTCTCGATTGCGGTTCTCTACAAACGATCGACCTTCTTGGAAAACTCTATGAAAACAATCACAAAAAAGATAAATAGCCCTTCCCAGAAATCGGAACGCTCCCGCCAACAATTTAACTTTTATTTATAGTATTAGACAGTCGGATTCAGGGACTACACCAGTGTGCGTAACATTATAATTAACTTGCATGTTCTTGTTTTTTATACTTCTTACGGTATATCCATATATCGTCTATAATTCTATACCACTGATGCTTAAATTTCACTCCCCATCTATTTTGTATATTTTGGACTAATTTCATCAATTTTCGGTGACAATTTTCATTTTAACTTTGGTTAAATTCATCGTTTCCAAGTTGGAAAAAGCAGACCAATATTAGTAAAATTTGTTTGTTTGTTTAAATATTCCAATTACCATAGTATATGGTGTAGGGTATACTTTTACAATTATACTTATTTCAACTACATCGCATTATGCTTAAGACATATATCCATTTTTCATCGATGCTTTGGTCCGGATAGAATTTTATTCATGTACATACTTAGCCCATTGTTTTTTTATCTCTTGCTATTGTTTTTGCCCCTGTCCATATTTTTCCTTTTTCTTGCGTTATGTCGCCCATAACACCATCCCATGTTTGTTTTGGTCTTCCCTTTTTCGTTCTTTTTTGTATTTTTGATTGCCATACTTTTTTAACTGGTCTTATATCGTTCATTCTTTGTAAATGTCCCCACCAGCTTAATTGTCTCTTTTCAATAAATTTGAGTGTTGATTCTATTTCAAGGTCTTCTATTATTTCCGCATTTCTTAGTTTGTCTTTCTTTGTGACTCCTTTAACTCGCCTAAGATACTAAACTCAACTCAACTGCTTGTATTGTGTCTCTTTGTTAATACCCAAGATTCACATCCGAATGTTAATATTGGTCGGTAAATGGTTTTAAATACATTTAACTTCGTTTTCTTGTAAATTTATTTTTTATTTATGAATGTCGAGTTCATCGTGTGATGAAGTTTCATCGTTTTTTGTACCCTATTGGTAATTTCGACCTCCTGTGTTCCATTTTCTTCTATTTCTACTCCCAAGTATTTATATCTTCTAACTTGCTCAATTTTTATTCCATCTAATTGTATATTTAGATGTTTTTGTTTCGGTCCTATAACCATAACTTTGGTTTTTTTTTATTCACTGTCATTCCAAATTCTTCCGATACCGTGCTCCTTATTTCCATATTCTTTTGTAGATCCTTCTCTTTCCCTGCTATAATTATTAAATCATCTGCAAAAGCTGCTTCTGATATATCCACTCTTCCTAAATGTCTGTATCCAACGTGCAGTTTTGCCATTTTGGTTGACGATTTTTTAATTATTTCTTCAATAAAAATTGCAAATAATAATGGACTTAGTCCCCCTCCTTGCCTTAATCAATATTGTGTTGAAAATGGTTCTGATGTTTTATTTCTGTATATTACACAATTTCTATTATTTTTGTAAATGTTTTTGATTATGTCTATTATTTTGTTGTTTACTCCCCTTCCTTCTAGCACTTTTCATAACTTCTCTCTTGGTACTTTGTCAAAAGCTTTTTCATGTCTATAAATCCCATATATACCTCTTTTTCTTGTTGTGAGAACTTATCAATTATCTGTTTCACTGTGAATATGTGGTCTTGATACTTCGCCCTCTTCTAAATCCACTTGCGATTCTTCGAGAGTATTTTCTATCCTTGGTCTTATCTTACTATCTATAATCTTCTCGTAGACTTTCATAGCTGTACTAAGTATATTTATTCCTCTATAATTATTGCAGTCTTGTCTATCCCCCTTTTTATATTTTTTATATATTGGAACTATTAAGGCTGTCTTCCAATCTTCTGGAATCTGTTCTTCGCTCCACGCCGTGTTGTATATTTTCAATAATATTTTTGTTCCCGTTTCCCCTAAATTCTTGAACATTTCTGCTGTTAATTTATCAATTCCTGGAGATTTTCCATTTTTCAATTCATCTATTATTTCCTGTAACTCATTTAGAGTAACAATGTTTTATTTTCTATTATTGCATCCTTTTTTTTTGTTAATGTCCTGAATTCTGTTGTCTACTTCCAAACAAACTTAAAGGAACAAACATTTGGATTAACAATGATTACAGCAAAAAAGTACAAGAAGAGGGGAAGAAATTAGTAACATATTTAAAAGAAGCAAGGGGAAAAGGTGAAAGAGCTTTTTTCAAATATAATGGGAAAGAATACACACTTGATGACATTGGCTCTAAAGGGACAGGAAGAACGGGTACCATAAAAAGAACATTAACAGAGAGATCTCCACTGAATGAAGATGGATGAGAGCAAACAAAGAAAATAACAAGAGCCTTCTCAAAAAACTATTAAAAATAGACAATCGATCTGGCTGCAATGATGATGACAAAAGCGATGTAATAGGGCAATGCAATAGGGAAAGAACGAAATGAAAAATAAAAACAAAGTACTAAAAATCAGCACTTTAAATATAAGAACCATGTTAGAAACTGGATAGATGGAAGAAATTACAAATGAACTAGGAGGGTACAAGGCGTTACAAGAAATTAGGGGGAGAGGAAGAGAATATTTGAAAAAAAAGACTACAAACTATTATTTTCAGGAAGAGTAAAACAAGGGTAACAGGGAATAGCATTTATTATGGGGAAAAAGCGAAAAGAAAATATCTTGGAATTTAGAGCAACAAATGAGAGGACAGCATTCTTGAGAATTGAAGAAAAACCACTTAATCTATCAGTCCTAAACGTATACGCACCAACAGTAACTGCAAAATATGAAGAAAAAGAGATATTTTACGATAAACTTACATAAAGAATATACAGTAGTGATTTTGGGAGATTTTAATGCACATATTGGCAAGGAAGATCATATAAAGGATGTGGCAGGCAAACATACCATACACGAAAAAACCGATAATAATGAACAACGGCTTTGTAATTTCGCAGCGTACGCCGGCATGGTGATAAGCAGTACGCCAACACAAAAAATTCCATAAAATAACCTGGTGATCCTCAGACCAAAAAACACAGCCAAATTATGATAATGACCAAGAAACAACAAGAAGACCTGACCATTTTTGAACGAAAAATACTAAGAACCATACTAGGACCCAAGAAAATAGCGGAAGATTAATAAAAGAAATGGACAAATAAAAAACTAAAAAAGGACATCCAGAGGTAACTCATTAGTGTAATAAAAGACCAGAGGTTAAAATGGCTGGGACATGTTTGGAGAGTATGTCCAAATTACTCAATTTAAGCAATAACTGAGTGGAAGCCAAGTAGCAAAAGAAAAAGAGGGAGGCCAAAATCAACGTGGCTACAAGAGGTTATAGCTGACATAAACAGCCTAGGAATCCGAAACTGGAAAGAGGAAACAACCGATAGGAAGCAGTGGAGGAACAAAATTAATGCTATTATCTTAGAAAATCGTAACCTATTTCTATTTGTCGTACGAATTCGTCCATTTATGTTCTGTTTCTACTACTTTTCCTTGACTTCTGATATTTTATTCTTGTTTATTGAGAAATTCCAACATTTTTTTGTATTCAAGTACCCCCTGTCATTTTAATATCTTCGGTCACGCATTTCTCTTATTTTGTGTTCTTATTCTATTGATTGCACCTACTTTCCCTGCTAATATCATGATGATCCCTTCCCAATTGTGTTTGTTGCACCGTTTTTTTCTGATTTTATCGTCTTCAATCTGTTCTTTTGTTTTATCTGCTCCAATAGTTGCCTCAGGCAAGTATTGGTCACTATTTTCTATTCTGTATCGACCTTTCATCCTACTATCCTCTATTTCCTTTTTATTGTAATACATACAAAATAAACGGTTTTAAAGATGAAAACTAACTTTTCCGCACCTGTGAAACAATATCCTATCATAAAATTGTCACTTGTATACACTTCAGAAGCTGTATCGTGGTAACAAACCGAAATTTCTCGAAAAATAAACAAAAATGTAGGATTTATAGAACCCGTTATACTCGCTCTAGTGAGCTGAAAAATAATACGGTTTATCTGTGACACACACTGAAAATTATCAAAAATGTAGCACTTCCAGTGCCATACCACCCGTTGTACTAGCTCAAGTAATCTGAATATCAATAAGGTTCATCTATATGACGCCCTAAAAAATATCCAATAATAAAATTGGTCACTTGTAGACACTCCAGAGGCTGTATCGTGCTTAATTTTCTCCAAAAATGACAAAAATGTCGAACCTAATTACCATAGCACCCGTTGTACTGGCTCTGGGGAGCTAAAAATCAATAGGTTTCATATGTAAGATGTCCTGAACAATATTCAATCATAAAATTGGTGACTTGTTGCAATCCGGAGGCTGTATCGTGCTAAGAAACTTAAATATCTCCGAAAATTACAAAAATGTCGTACTTCTAGTACCATAGCATACGTTGCATTGGATATGGTGAGCTGAAAATGAATAGGAGTTATCTGTGAGATGTGCTGAACAATATTCAATCATAAAATTGGTGACTTGTTACACTCCGGAGGGTGTATCGTGCTAACAAGACCATGTTACGAAAAGTGGCCGACGACAACGACGACATACACACAGGATTTTTTTTCTAAAACCGTTATTTTGTGTTGTTCTGGGTGGAATACGTAAATATACGAGTAACTCAAAAGAGTCCAAAATTTCAATTTTTTTTTGGAGTAAACCAATACTTTTCTCGCATACTAGATAGGTTGTGCGGAAAAGTAATAATTTGCACCTACTTTCCATGCTAATATCAACATGATTCCTTTCAAACTGTGTTCGTTAAGCCTCTGTTATAATGTTATCAACTTACATTTGTTCTTTTGCTCTACTTCTTGTAGTTGCCTCAAGCAAGTAATGGTCACTACCTATTCCATACTCTCTCTTCACTCTTCATCCTCTCATATTCTATTTTCTTTTTGTTGTGCCACTGAGAAAATAAGACAATGACAAATTACTGTATATGTTCTACACAAGTTAGTTCACTGTATTATATCTTCAAACAATTCACTGGGTTCATCTCTGATAATAATTAGACTAGAAAAAATAGACATTGTAGGTACTTTAGCGTGAAAAGCTGTTACTTAAATGGTTGTCTTCCGTTTCTGAACAATAAATTCGTCGGCATTTCCTATTTTCTACAATAAAAAACAAAGAAAGTAGTAAATGATATTTCGAGCTACTTCCTAGGAAAAAACATAGAAAGTTACTAAATATGATTTTTATAATTCGCGTATAAAATAGACTTCATTATAAAATTGTTTTCAGTGTCACAGTGAAGTCTCTTTAGATTCGAAAGAGATGGCGCCACATGCCGCACAGCTTGTGAAACAATTCAATTACTGCATGAGACACTTCTTTCTCGTTTCAATGACGAGAATTGGCCTTATATGTCGGTTGATTTAACACTATTGGTTTTCTTTCTATTGAGTTACTTGAAGCCAGAGTTCTATACAAGCAAGCACATAACTTCGCGAGCATGCTAGGAGAAACTAATAAAATTTGTGCAGAATATTAATAAAAAATTTCGATAGAAGAATGCGAATATGCCAGCAAAGTCGCACCATGTGTACCTCACGGTCCTATAAAAAAAATAACGGTGATTCTTTAGTTTAATGACTTTTCCAAAAATGGCAGACTTTTTTTACCTTTCTATGGTTACAACTAATAATGAAATATCGTGGGATTTTGATTTCAATCCCCAATAAACAATTATGGGGTTTCAGTTAATGGAAACACTTGGATCACAACTAATGATGAACCGTCTAGATATTTTTATTTCAGGTTAGATTAGTTTAGGATAAGGTTATGATAGGTTAGAGTGAAAATACACTTGATGAGACCGGAAAGAGGGGAGTGGTAGCGACCACACCAATTTTCTTTAAAATATTCGGGAGAGGAGGTGTCCGCGTCTAGCTAATCTTCCAGTTTAGTATGCTTTTGACCGTGGTAAACTGTGGTTGTTAATTTTCTTTTTAAAGTATAGTTTGTCGGCAAATTTTAGAAACGGTATAATGAAGTGGAAGAAAATTGCTCCACATCGTACGAAAACCAGAGCGCATAATATTTTTGAGCAAAAGTTAGGATCAGTAAATGGAGCTGAAGATGCGGCAAGTATTCTAGAATGTTTTTTACTGACAATATTATAGAAGTAACAACAAACTCAACAAATACGTCCATAGAAGAAATAAGATCTAAATTTCAACGTTAAGGAGATGTGCGATCAACTGACCCACTTGAAAACAAAGCAATTTTAGGCATGTTGTACTTTTTGGGCCTTAGCAGAGCGGGATGACAGAATATTGAAGACATATGGACACCATATGGTACTGGTATTGATGCTGAGTACTGCACTATGTGATATAATCGATTTCGCTTTCTTTTGCGATGCCTAGGTTTTGATAATATACATACCCATCAAGATCACAATGAAATTGACAAACTTATGGCAATAAGGGAGATATTTGTTGGACACTGGAAGAAATCTGTACTGCCTGGAGCAGATTTAACAGTTCATGAACAGCTTGTTGCTTTTCGTGACCGATATCCCTTTCGATAACATATTCCATCAGAACCAGCTAAATATGGAAACAAGATGTTTGCCTTAGTAGATCCTAGTAATATATTCTTTAAATATGGAAGTATATGCAGGACAACAACCTAAGGGACCGTTCTGCGTTTCCAACACCGGTGCAGATGTTATCAAGCGAAGCGAAGCAAAAGTAATGAGAGGAACATTTCGCAACATTACCATTGGTTTCCTAGTAGGTATACCTTTAGTACTTGATCTAAACAAAACATAAACTTACAATATTAGAAACCATAAAGAAAAATAAGGCTGAAATTACTGTAGAATTAGTGAATATTGCTCAAAGACCAATTGATAGTAGTCAATTTGCGCTTCGAAAAGATTGCACGATAGTTTCTAAAAAGAAAACAAAATGTTCTGCTATTATCCACAACACGTTCAGTTGACGGTCTTGACAAGAAAACGAATAAACCCACCAAGATAATCTATTAGAATCATAGTTAGTATGGTGTCGATATGATAGACCACATGTGTGGTACTTACAAAGTTTCAAGGAATAGCAGAAGACGGCCCCTTACAATTTTCTCCAATTTAATGAACGTTGGGGGTAAAATAATGTGCTTGTTCTCTACCAGTTGGATCATCCAAAGAAAAAGAGTATACTGACGTGACTTTTTACGGATATTATCACTGGAGTTGATGAAACCACTAATCATTAAAAAAAGGCAAATTAATTAAATTCCGGAGGAGGTAAAAGAAAGAAGTCCTATCCTTTTAGATATTCAGGTAGCAACCAGTTCACACCGGCGTTCCAGTGTAGTAGATGAAATAAAACGCAAACGTATCAACGGAAGGTGCGGCATATGCCCTCCTAAAACAGACAAAAAACAAGAGACATCTGTATATATTGCAACAAATGTGTTTGTGAAGACCAACAAAATGATATGTCGATTGTTTGCGACATACTTTTAATCATATCTTGTTATTCTCTCTTATGGCGAAGAGAAGAAACTTGGAGAGAGGGACTCTTGAATATAATGTAATTAACAAATCTATAAAATCTATAAAAAAGAACACAAGAGAAGATTTAAGGCAGTACAACACAAAAATTATAACAACGATTATCGAAAACAACAAAAACATGAAAATACTTAAAACACTTAACAATAATGGTCGCCTCCAAATACATCAACTAAAAGACGTAAACGGAAACATCATAGAAGACAGAAATGATTTAATGGACATTGTGGAAAATTGCTATAGCGCACTATACTCAGAAAGTAACCCAGAACAAGTAAGCGCAGTTGACGAAAGAATTCTCAATGTGGGCTCCGAGCATCTGCCTGACATCAACATACAATAAGTAGAACTAGCATTGTCTCAAATGAAAAACGGTAAAGCACCGGGGGGAGATGGAATTACGGCGAAAATGATAAAACTTAGCGGAAGCACTACTGTAGAATCAATGTAAATTCTTCTTAATAAATGTCTAACAGAAGGCGTAATATCCCAAGCACGGCGGAACGCCCAGGTGATTCTACTGTACAAAAAGGGCGATAAACTGAGAATCGAAAACTATCGGCCTATTACCTTACTCCCCCACCCGTACAAACTTGTGACAAATATTGTAACAAATAGACTTACAACAGGATTAGATGCTTATCAGCCCCCGGAACAGGCTGGTTTCCGTGAAGGTCATAGCACAATAGAACACATTCAATCCGTCTGCACGATAATAGAAAAGTGCAACGAGTACAACGAACCAATACGTCTTCATAAATCGAACTATTCCAATAAATTTGAAACGAAAGGTCTTTAATACCTGCTTATTACCCGTGATTACAAACGAAATGGAAACCATGACACTCACTGTCAAATCAGCTAACAAGCTGAGGACCACTCAAAGAGCCATAGAACGAATGAAGTTAGGAATAAGCCTTAGAGACCATATCACAAACGAGAGTATTAGAAAAAGAACTAAAGTTGAGGACGCCATAACACGCATAGCCCTCCTGAAATTGACCTGGGTAGGGCACATTGCCTGACAGGACGACTTGAGATGGTCAAGACGCATCATTCAATGGAGGCCACGCCTACATAAACGCAACGTTGGCAGACCACAGTTACGCTGGCTCGACGATATTAAAAACAAAGTGGGCAACAGATGGCATCAACTTGCACAGGACAATGAAACATGAAAGAATAAAGGGGTATGTCAAGGAGTGGACTGTGAAGGGTTGCTGAAAGAAGAAGAAAAAGATTCTCCTTTACGCTGATGTGATGTTTTTTATTTAATACATGCTATTTGTTGTTATTGCTTTTATATATTTTCAAAAAATTCTATTATCTGCTATTGGGATACCCCACCCGAGCACTCGCGTAATTTTCTTTCGTTAGAACACTGGAGGGATAAGCATGAAAATGTTCAAAAATTATATACTTTATCGCTCGTTTCTGAGAACTTCAAAACCTCACAACTTTTTATGTATTACTTTAAAATCCCCCGGCGACTCATCGTAAGTTATGATGTAATATTCGAGTTCACGCAAATATTTTTCGGAAAACTCACTTAACTAAAGAATTACAATAAACATTTGAGTCATTTAATTAAAACCTTGCTTCAATTTGGCGCCAACCACTAAAATTTATAACAATAATAATAATAGTAAATCACATACATAACCATTGGTGGAAAATCTTGAGAGAATGGAAGCAAGTTGCCCCTCAAATAAATAGAATAATTAAAAAGAAATAAATATTACCAGAGAACTTGACTGGTAATACCAAGGGAATTGCTTACATGCTACCGAAATCTAACCAAACAAAAGAGCCAAAGACCTATCGACCGATTACGTGTCACTCGACCTTATATAAACTTATAACATCGATAATTGCCATCAAAATAGATAAACACCTACATGATCGAAAAATTCTAACAGAAGAACAAAAAGGGTGCAGAAAAGAAATGCAAGGTTGTAAGGAACAAATTATTATCGACTCCGTGCTAATTCAAGATGCCAAATATCGATAACGTAACATAGCAGTCGCATGGATCGATTATCAAAAGGCATTCGATTTTGTACCACATAGCTGGTTGATCGAGGTCCTTGAGATCTATGGGATTGACAAAAATATAATAATGTTCTTAAAATCATGTATGGCCGACTGAAGAACCACATCACACATTAGTTCAAAAGGAACGCAAATAGATACCGAGGAAATTCGAATAGGTAGTGGAATTTTTCAGGGTGATTCGTTGAGTCCCTTATGGTTCGTCACCAGTATGAACCCTCTTTTAAGAACTTTAAAGAATACCCATCTTGGCTACAAACTGAAAAGTGGCAATACTAAAGTACACATCACCCAACTGTTTTACGTAGACGACCTGAAACTGTATGCATCGACGGAGACAGATCTAGATAGATTAATAGCCATCACGGATACAGTTAGTAAAGATATAAACATGACCTTCGGATTAGAAAAATGTGCCAAACTGATAGCACACAGGGGAAATTCCTTGGAATATGAAAACATAGAGCAAGACACCATTAGATACCTTGACAACGAAACCTACAAATACCTGGGATACCATCAGCAGCTGGTAGTAAAACGTAAATACACCAAAGAGAGACTCGATGAAGCACTGAGTCATAGAGTACAAAAAATTCTGCGAACTGAACTCACTGCCAAAATCAAAATTAAAGCTGTGAACACGTACCAATGATTGCATACTCCTTTGGAGTGATTGGATGGTCAGAAACAGAACTAGAGGCAATGCATCGTGGAATTGGAGTACACATGTCCAAGCATCTAATTCATCACCCGAGAGCATGTACTGAGCGGCTGTATTTACCAAGAAGGTCTGGTGGGAGGGAAATACTTGATATTAAACTGGTATGCCAGAGACAGATAATGAAGCTACAGAAATATTTCGAGGAAAAAGAAGAAACCTCCGAAATACATAGAGAAGTCAGACTGTTAGACAAATATTCACCAATTAAACAATTACACGAACCAAGAGGCGCACATCATGAACTGTCTGACTTAAAAAACCAATGGCTCAGTATACCGTATCCTAACCTGTTAAACGATGCTTCCATGGAGGCGTCTACAGAATGGCTCCAAAAAGGATACTTGTTTGGTGAAACAGAGCGATACAAGATAGTGTAATAGCAACAAGAAATCATATCAAAACGATAGCGATTTATGCAGAATGTGCCAAAAACAATCGGAAACCATCGAATACATCATGGCAGGCTGCACGACTCTAGCACCAAGCGAATACTTAAAAAGACACAATCTAACAGCAAACATCGTACACCAGCACCTGGCAATCGAGTGCAAGTTTAAGAATAAATCCGAAAAATACTTCAAGTACACCCCATTCCCCATTCTGGAAAATAATGCATACCTAGTATACTGGGACACCCCTATACAGCCTGACGAACACATAGCCAATAACAGACCAGACATTGTCCTTGTTGACAAATTGGAAAAAGTAGGATTCTTCATCGACATAGCCCGCCCCAGTGACCACAACTTGGAAAAAACAGAAAGGGAGAAGATAAATAAATATTATGAATTATCCGAAGAGTACAAATCCACACATCACCTTTCAAAAATCTCCATTGTACCCCTTATCATTACAGTAACTGGAATTGTGTCGAAAAATTTCACTGAGTACCTGAAAAAAAATCAATATCGATAAAAAACATTTTCACAACCATGCAAAAATCAGTCATACTTGAAACATGCAGAATCGTTCGAAAAACCTTGAACGTACCCGAAAATCAATTTTAAAGTTAGCTTTTGTAGTGATTGATCAAGAGATCCCACTTTAAAATACTCCCCCGAAATGGGAAAAAAATTAAAATAATAATAGTAATAACAGAAAAATAAAAAATAAGAAAAGTAATACAATAAATTGTGATATAGATAGTTACCTCTTCATTATGTTCACAAACTTTTGAAATATAAATAAATATAATTTTCTGTTATTCTTACCCAAAAGCAGAAGATGAAGAGTCGAACACAAGATACTAATGACGTGGTGAAAAGTTTAAGAACCAACAACAATCATCCAAACATAATGAGCAATTTTAATTCATGAATATACCTATCTTATTATTTTGAATGCAATAAAAAACGTTTGAACTTTATTTACATTATAAAATTGACCTTCAATTCCAAAATATTTTTCACAATCTTTGTTTTTATTTTAGACACATACATTAACCAGACAGAATTTAATATATACAATAATGTCATATGAAAGTGATCGAGTCATGTGTATTTCCCACACTGAATAATAAAATACGTTAGAGTTGTTAAGTTCGAATATTGACTGAACTACAGCCTAGGCACATAATGTCGCTTTAAGCATCTAACACTCTCAACGTAAGTGTTCATTATATTTTAGAATAAACATACTGTATATTTAGTAATGATCACGTCCCTAATTAACTGATAATGGGTATTTAGATAAGATATGGAATCTGATACAAGATAAATTTTCAAAAGACAATAAAAAGATAGTGAAAAATTGTGTACACATTGACATACTGTGGTATAAATGTTGTTCAGTGCTCTATAAAAATGAAAACATTAGGTATTGATCTATTGGTTATTTATGTAAATGAAAATAAATAATTGAGCCATAGGTATGTAAATATCGAATCCATTCGTTCTGTGATATATATTTTCCGTCTATTGATCACGTTTTCATCATACATACTAGACATAATTGTTTTCATCGAGATTGTTTGAATTTTCTATCCACATAATTCAGTAATCCGCACAGGACTACATGAATTTTTAATATTTACAGTGAGTACGCAATATTTGCCGACAAAATATTCTATTTTTCAACATGTCACAAATTCATGCATCAGGTAGACTAGAACCAAGCTGATAATGGGACAGCAGCTTCGGCGAAGGTGTGCGTTGGTTTGTGTAATCCTGAAGAGTAGGTAGGTTCAGTGTGGTGGCACGAATTTTACATTTCCACAATACACATGCTACAAGGTGTATGTGTATGTATTAATTTGTAATTTATTTCACATACATCTTTTAAATGAAAAGTAAAAAATACAGTAGGGGAAAGTGGGGTAATACGGCGCACCTAAGCCGAATCATTTATTAAATTTACATTTTTTATTGTAAAGTGCTCTAAATTTGGAAAAATGTTAATACAATGAGTTCATTTTGTGATAGCATACGTATTATTTATTAAAAAAAAATCGGATACACTAAAAAAAGGTACAATTGCTCCAGTTTCACTTCGCCATATTGCCCCATATGTCGGGAAATATCGCGCATCATGTAGGGTTATGTCGCACAGTGTGATAAAGGACATATGGAAAGAAATTTTAAAACAAAAGCAAAAAATTAGAAAAATAAATTTTGTTACCAAAGTTGTACATCGGATATTGTCTTATCTAATCTCAAAACTAAAATAAACGACGTTTTGATTCTTTTTTTTTCGTCGCCTAGCCTAAGTCGACAATCATCCCATGTGTATCCTGCTGCAGACTGCCTTCCAGAACATTCTGAATGAACCCATACTGCACATTTTACGCAACGGAACCAAAGCTCCCTATTGTTTCCGAATTCACCACATATGACACATATTTCGTTGGCTACAGGAGGCTTTTCTTGAATAGCAAATTCATTGTAGTCTGAGTTGTTGTCATCAGAAAGATCTTCTTTGACGGATGACTCAGAATTATCATCCGACGTGTCTTCTTTATCGGATTTCACTATTTTTTAATCTTTTCTGTACTTTTACACCTGCACTCACTTTTCGCTTGAGGTTTTTGTTTTGTGTTTCACTTTTCTAATTTCGCTTAGCTTCTTTAACCAGGAGAGTAGCCTTCATTGGCGTGGAAGTCCAAATTTCGGATCGTTGCTTTGTTGATGTTTTTGTTTTGGTCACTGCCTTAACTACTTTCTTGGGAATCGGGACGAGATCCGATATTTTGACACCTGAATGTGATGGTAAATTTGCTTTTGATGTCGATGGTGTGGATTCTTCAACAGTTAAAGGCGTTGGTGTAGGTGGCTCTTGAGCATCTGCAGAGGTTGACGATTTTGCTTTCAAAGCATCTACATATATCGAGGAAGTGTGTGGAGGAGCTAGATTAAAGTTTATCTCACGTTCTTCTAGGTCCAAGACAAGTTCTCGAAATTCCTCAGCTGCTGCAAAATCCTCTTCAGTAAACTTTTCTGGGTTAAAAGGAAATTTCCCAGCAGCTTTGAATCCTGAGACTCCCTTTTCTATAGTTGCAACCTTCAAGTATGCTTGATTGAATAAACGAGCCACGTCATAAACAGTGATCCTTTCGTGTGCAGTCGAAATCATATGAGAGTTATACACAGCAAACAGAGCTTTCTTTGGTGGCCCAAAAAACGTTAGGTCAAGAGGCTGGAGGTGATTTGATGTGTGAGGAGGAATTGTAAGGAGCACGATGTGATTCTCTCTGCAAAAATTATAAATTTGCAACGAAATGTGACTTGCATGGTTGTCAAGGATAAGTAAAATCGGGACAGCTTCCGTAGCTTTCACATAATTTTGAATTCGACCACCCATTGTCAGAACACGAATAAATGCAACCTATTGGGCCGTCTTTTTCTAATTGAGGAGACATCCGTTTTCTCGGATGAATTATCATTGGGGGAACGTATGTCGCTGCTGCACTGACAGCGCATAAGGTGGTAATCGTTTGACCTGGTTCAGCTGAAATGGCAACGCCGACTTGTTTCTGTCCCCTTTTCGCATAAACTTTTCCAGACTTTTTCTGGACAGTGGTTATACCAGATTCATCGACATTAAAGATTCGATTGCTCTGAAATTTGAACTAGGTCATTAGTTTTTCTAGGTTTTTGAAAAAAATTCCTACAGCTTCAGAATTAAATGAGGATATACGATTGAGACGTGTGCCTTCTGGTTGTCGAAGTCTCAGCTCGGGATTTCTCTTTATAAAGCACGACAGCCAATCTTTTCCTGCTAGCCCAGATTCCTTGTTGAACTTATGAGGTAGGTAGGTTTTCTTGTGGTTTCGTAAAAACAGGTTTCCTCCCCAAGCGGTCAACTTCTGATCCAGGTTTTAGATGGTGGCTCAGTGTTGATTCGGGAATGCCGAAATTTCTTGCACCTGAGCGTATAGCAGTCAAAGCATTATTGCGCTGTTCAACAATGGTCCAGCTCTGTCGTTGGGTCTTTCTTTGATAGTTTCTGACCATCTGAAATTAGGAAACATGTTGAAGTCAATAATATGGGGCAATATAGCGCAGTGTGGGGTAATATCGCGAACTGCGCAATATTTCCCCATATCGACCTTGGTTTATTTTTCTAACCAAAATTCCGTTGTTAACGCATGTATATAGAAAACAAACATAGGAATAGGTCCTCGAAATATGCTAGAAAATATCTGTATAAAAAAAAGATCGATGACTGTATATACACTTACCTCGCTTATTTATTAACCACTGAAAATTATAAGGAAAACACGTGTACGAACACTTCGATTTACTGCGGTCAACTGAATGCTCCCAGCGAGCCGACACCTGTTCAACATAGTGGCTAACGATAAGGAACAACGTACGTGTTGCCAGATTTCACTTCTCAATATTGCCTCACTGCGCGATGATAATGATAATAATGTTTATTCAAGGAATACAATACAATACAATTTACAAAGTAATTATTGTTAAAAATACATGAACAAACATAAAATCACTGAAGCGCCAAAGACGCTTGTACGTCATATTTTCACATAATTAAAAAATACACTTATAAAACACCACAAAATATAAAATAGACATACAGCCACCTTATTAAAACGATAGACGAACACCCACCTATAACTTCAGCATACATAATTGGGGATTTATTTGTCTGAATTAGACAAAATCAAAAATCGGTGAAACAGTCACAATAGGGTAAATTGACCAAATCGGGAAAATTTTACTTTATTTATAATTCAAAGTGATAGAATCAATTAGATTCCTAACATCAAATATAAAATTTAAAGTCGACTAGATTATTGAATATTTTTCTGTCAGTATTGTACATCCATTCCTTTATAGAGCGTTTAAATGTTCTATGGTTATTAATGTGTCTCAAGTTGAGAGGTAAAATATTATAAATTTTTGCTGACAGAAATTCCACTGAGCGTTGACCGATTGTTTTCTCACATATTGGAATATTGAAGTTTTCTTTTGCTCTCGTGTTGTGACAATGTGAAACTGGTTGTACTTTTATTTTATTTCTATGTATATTTGTGATTATCTTTTCACAGAAAATTTGTCTCACATCAAATATTTTATTTTGTGAAAAAAGTTTGTCACTAGAAAACCTTATATCTTTTTTATAAATGATTCTCAGTATCCACTTTTGTAATACATTAAGACCCTGCAAATTGCTTTCCGCTACACCTCCCCAACCTAGGATACCATATTACAACTGAGATTGCACCAACGAGAAATACAGAATTTTAAGGTTTTTCAATGTCAAGAAATCAGCCAAGAATCTGAATTTAGTCAGAAGACCTCTCAATTTATTCTTGACGTTGTTTACTTGTAAGTCCCACCTTAAATGTCTATCTATTACAATTCCTAAGTATTTGATTCGATCTTTTTCAAAAATTTGTACTTGGTCATCAATTATTAATGGTCCTAGATCAGGAAGGTGATTGGAGTAGGATGTGAACGGCAAGTAACTTGTTTTTTGGCTGTTTAAAGTTAATTTCTTATATTTGAACCAGTTGCATATTGGTCTTAAATCCTGTTCTGTTAATACTTTGAGGTCTTTCCAGCTTTCACCCTCATATATTATAGCCATATCATCTGCAAAACTGACTATTTTTCCTGATGTTTATAAATCGTAAATAATAAAGGTCCCATGACTGTTCCTTGTGGAACACCACAGGTTACCGTCCTGGAACAGCTTGAAACTCCGTCTATACTCACTATTTGTTTTCGCTGTGATAAATAGTCTTTTAATGAAAAATAAGGTTGACCTCTTATACCGTAGCATTTCAGTTTCTCTAATAAACGTTTATGACAAACGTTATCGAAGGCTTTTGATAAATCCACTAATATGCACATGACCGGGACTTTTTTATCTAATGCCTCATATAATTGCGATGTCAGCTGCACTATGGCATCCTCAGTAGAGCGCCCTTCTTCAAAACCGAACTGGTTATTAGAGAATACATGAAACTTTTCAAGAAATTCATACAATCTATTCTTTATAAGTTTTTCCAGTATTTTCATAAACACCGACAATAATGAGATAGGGCGGTAATTTTCGACTTTTGTTACCGTGTTTGTGTAGTGGTTTAATCGGCGGAGTCGAATTGTCTCCCAAAATAAAAATATTACCTGCTCTCAAAAAGGTGACGGTCGAATTGTCTCCCGGATGATTTTAATCCGTAATTAGCATAAGTACTTATAATACCTTAAAATCTAAACGTTGTTGCCAAATCGATCTTACTTATATCTTGACGAAATATTTGGAATGGTATTTCCTAATTTTGTTAAAATAAAACAGTACGTAGGAAATTATAATTATTTTATTATAATAAAACAAAGGAAAATATACAATGGTTTACTTATATATATATATATATATATATACTTATATATTTCAAGACAATAATATTTACAAAAATGATATAAAAACTTTTTCACTCTACACACTTATAATACAAATTAGATTCTGCATTTAAAAGAAATATTTTTTAAAAATTGAAAATTGGTAATCCTGCCGTCTTGTAATTTTTCTAAATTATCTTCCAAAAACTTTTTTTTCATTAATACTTTTCGATCATATACTTTGACCACGGTATCAATACTTTGAAGCTTAATATAGGTATCTATTTGAAAATCTAGAAGAACTTTTATAAACTGGTTAAAATTTGGATGTGTATTATAAAATGAAGCATTATAACGCGAATGAAAAGATTCGCATGCGTTTGTTGTCCTTTTTAAAGAAGAAGAGTTTTCAGCCCAAATGTTAGGAGGAAAGGTAGAAATTTCATCTATGTAAGTTTCAACTAAATAGTCATTAAATTTAATCACCCTCTCATCATCTGGTTGAATTGCAATGAGATCAAGAACAAAGCAATCGCCAACGTCTTCTGCTTTAAGGAATGGTAAACCAAAAATATTAGTGAGGTATTTAGTTATATCTGTTTCTAAATTGTCTTTTAACTGATACTCGGTAGAAAGTCCTAAACTTTGAATTTTTCTATACCAACTTTGACCTAGGTGAAATAGACATCCCTTAATTTCTGTTTTTGGAAAAATTTCGCGAATTGCTTTGTGTATTGCTAATTCAAAATCTGAAGTTATAGTTTTTGGAAGAAAGTCGTGACCTGTTGTAGATAGATATATTTCTTTTAAATATTGTAAAGCTAATTTATACGATACTGTATTTTTATTTTTTAGAAGAAAGAAAACCAAAGGAATATAATGATTATTTTTAAAGCCATGAATGGTAAACAATTGTAAAAAAAATTTAGGGCAATAATCGAAAGTGCCATCAACATATAATTCACTTATTTCTTTTAGAGCAATAATATTTGTTTTACATGAAAACATGACTATATTATTTATTTCATCATTATTAAGAATAAAATATTCGTCCCTATTAGTTTTTAAAGTAACAGAATTTAATGAACTATGAAATTCAACTATATTAGTTGGAAGTTTTGATGCAATTTTGGACCTAGCAGTATACATATTTTTTCTCATCCTTTCAACGTCATGAGTAGTAATAGTTTCACAATGGGATTCTCTTACCTCCTTTCTAATTAGGCCCATTGGTTTTGCCGAAACATCTTCTATTGCTTTAATTTTTACAGCATTGCTTAGAGTCTGCCTATTTAGAAGTTCTGATAATTTCTCATGGTTGTGGTTTAAAGAAGATTCGATCACTTCTGGACGGTCCAATTTTGTTTTAACAAAAGCTTTGCACTGCGTTTTCCTGGACGCACAAAGCCATCTTTTTAGAGTGTCTCTTGCTAATAACTTGTGGAATGAAAATTTAAACCCATCGATCACTAACAAATCTTTGCCTTTTTCACTTTTAATTATTGTAGCCTCCATTATACGTATAGTTTCACTGTACCACTTTTAAAGCTTGGTCAAGTCAGCAGAGCTAAAATAGCAAACACGAATAAAAACAAATAGAAATTTAAGTGCTCTTTACGTGCTAATTACAGCCTTTAATTAAAAATTTCTTGCTCTTTTAGTTTCTCTAATAATTGTTGTTTAAATGTTGCCTGCTAGCTTGAACGCAAGTTAGCAGAGCACTATCAATAATTGGTAAGTAATTAAAAAAACTGTTGCATACAAATTAAGTGCTCTTTAAGTGCTAATTATTGCCTTTAATTAAAAATTTCTTGCTCTTTTAGTTTTTCTAATAATTGTTGTTTAAATGTTGCCCGCTAGCTTGAACGCAAGTTAGCAGAGCACTATCAATAATTGGTAAGTAATTAAAAAAACTGTTGCATACAAATTAAGTGCTCTTTAAGTGCTAATTATTGCCTTTAATTAAAAATTTCTTGCTCTTTTAGTTTTTCTAATAATTGTTGTTTAAATGTTGCCCGCTAGCTTGAACGAAAGTTAGCAGAGCACTATCAATAATTGGTAAGTAATTAAAAAAACTTTTGCATACAAATTAAGTGCTCTTTAAGTGCTAATTATTGCCTTTAATTAAAAATTTATTGCTCTTTCAGTTTTTCTAATAATTGTTGTTTAAATGTTGCCCGCTAGCTTGAACGAAAGTTAGCAGAGCACTATCAATAATTGGTAAGTAATTATAAAAAAATTTGCATACAAATTAAGTGCTCTTTAAGTGCTAATTATTGCCTAAAATTAAAAATTTATTGCTCTTTTAATTTTTCTATAAACATATATCTCCTAACTTGAATTTTGGATCGTTTATTCACTAATATTAATATTTTTGTAGCACTGAAAATGTTTTTGCACGGTCACAACTTTTAAACTAGTAGAGCTACTGATATAACATAAACGTTTTATCTTTATTGCAAGATATTACACCGCATAGCTTCATAATTCAGTTGTGGTGATCTTCCTACTTTTCGAATTATGTAACTTCAAAATGGGCCAAAACGTACATACACTGTTAAGAGAAGTGTTTCATGAAACCCGGCCACCTACCTACTTCCCAGCCATTTTTGTTGTGGTATGTATTGTTTTGCTTCTAATAATAAATATATTGTTATAATTACAATTAGAGATTCATGTTTTTCTTCATAGATATCTTATTTTCAGTGAGGTCTTTTGGGGTAACCCCAGAAATTCTTTGACGAGACAAAAACATTAAGTTCTTATTCCCTCGTGCACGTGCATAATAAGGCGCAAATTATTCAAAGCGGTTAGAAGATAAGAATGGCATCATACTCTGGTGTTATCGCTTTTTTTGACTGCTTGGCGGCTTAGTAAAGATGTGCTTTGTAAGGTATTACCGCGGGTTTATGTTTCTGATTGGATTCAAAATGGAAAAACAATTTTTTGTTACACTGTACTGACGTCTGATCTGCCGCTCCTATTTCTGATTGATGCATTATTTGATAATTCTCAATAATTTTTCTATAGATTGGAAAAATGTTATCATGGATTTTTAGGAGTATTTGAGCAGTGCACAAAACGCCAAATGGGCTTATTTTAATTGTTAGTACTTTAGTCCGAGTATGTGTTTAAAATATTTTAAATAGACAAAATAAGTTATAGTGGTTCAATTTCTGTGTTAAAAACTATTTCAAATGACAAAATAATTCGAAAAGTAGGAAGATCACGACAACAGAATTATGAAGCTATGCGGTGTAATATCTTGCAATAAAGATAAACTTTTTATAATTCATTGATATTGAAACAGTCGGAAGGATGAATTGTTTAAATGGGATGGGATGGCTTTAATATTTTGAAATATTTTCTGTGGTACAAATTTAGTAGTAACAGAACCGACTTTAATATTTCGTTTTTCAAGAAATATTGAAAATAATCAGAAGAATGGGCTTGTTTTTCAATTTATTGAAACATGGGTTGTTTGAGGGGGTTGACTTTAATATTTTCTGTGGTACAAATTAGTACTACGCTAGTACTAACAGAATCAATTTTTGTGTGTCGTTTTTCGAGAAATGTTTGAAAAATTGGAGGAGCAATTGGAGCACTAA
The DNA here is from genome assembly GCA_963921935.1 of Galeruca laticollis. NCBI lineage: Eukaryota > Metazoa > Arthropoda > Insecta > Coleoptera > Chrysomelidae > Galeruca > Galeruca laticollis. The sequence goes on along the minus strand of OY998178.1, from coordinate 40,596,348 downwards.
ATTCGGTCATTATATTTTTTTGAAAGTACGATGTCTAAGGAATATTTTAGTATCATAATCTTGCGAGCACCAAATTCTTTAACGACTTTATAATGAAATTTAGAGCGCGACGCTCTCTCTTTCCCGTAGAAACCGCTTAATTCCACCTGATACAGGTAGCACTAAATTCGGTCAATATATTTTTTTGAAAGTACGATGTCTAAGGAATATTTTAGTATCATAATATTGCTAGCACCAAATTCTTTAACGAGTTTATAATGAAATTTCGAGTGCGGCGCTCTCTCTTTCCTGAAGAAACTATTTAATTCCACGTGATACAGGTAGCACTAAATTCGGTCATTATATTTTTTTGAAAGTACGATGTCTAAGGAATATTTTAGTATCATAATCTTGCGAGCACCAAATTCTTTAACGATTTTATAATGAAATTTAAAGCGCGGCTCTCTCTGTTTCCCGTATAAACTATTTAATTGCACGTGATACAGGTAGCACTAAATTCTGTCATTATATTTTCTTGAAAGTAAGATGCCTAAGGAATATTTTAGTACCATAATCTTGCGAGCACCAAATTCTTCAACGATTATCTAACGAATTTTAGAGCGCGGCGCCCATGTTCCCCAGATAAACTATTTACCTAATGAATGTTATATTTTGTCAATTTTTTAACGCTATCTTAGAGCACTAAAATTCGGAATAGGGTACTGAATTAGCACCTAAATAGCACTAAATTTTTGACTGGTTGCGAACTTGATTTGCGATGGTGGGGGGTCCAGCTTAATGGAGGTAAGAAAGTACATTAAAAATATATCCTGTTCTATTTAACTGTATTTATAACTTCCAGTCACTTTTTACATGACGTCTATTTCTTGTTAGACTTGATTTCCTGATGGTTTATTTATCCATCAATTTTTTATTCTCTCGCGTGCCAAAATTCAATAAAAAATATTATTTTTCCGAAATATTCTGAATACTGAATGTTTTTTTTCCGATTTGTTTAATAATAATAGTATCACAGTTTTAACTGAATTTTCGGCCTTAATTCACATATTTTCTCAAAAAATGAAATTACTTTTTTTCATTTATTTCCTTTTTCATTATCGTGTTGGAAATACCAATATACACATTTTGACGTTTATGTTATGTCAGTAGCTCTACTAGTTTAAAAGTTGTGACCGTGCAAAAACATTTTCAGTGCTACAAAAATATTAATATTAGTGAATAAACGATCCAAAATTCAAGTTAGGAGATATATGTTTATAGAAAAATTAAAAGAGCAATAAATTTTTAATTTTAGGCAATAATTAGCACTTAAAGAGCACTTAATTTGTATGCAAATTTTTTTATAATTACTTACCAATTATTGATAGTGCTCTGCTAACTTTCGTTCAAGCTAGCGGGCAACATTTAAACAACAATTATTAGAAAAACTGAAAGAGCAATAAATTTTTAATTAAAGGCAATAATTAGCACTTAAAGAGCACTTAATTTGTATGCAAAAGTTTTTTTAATTACTTACCAATTATTGATAGTGCTCTGCTAACTTTCGTTCAAGCTAGCGGGCAACATTTAAACAACAATTATTAGAAAAACTAAAAGAGCAAGAAATTTTTATTTAAAGGCAATAATTAGCACTTAAAGAGCACTTAATTTGTATGCAACAGTTTTTTTAATTACTTACCAATTATTGATAGTGCTCTGCTAACTTGCGTTCAAGCTAGCGGGCAACATTTAAACAACAATTATTAGAAAAACTAAAAGAGCAAGAAATTTTTAATTAAAGGCAATAATTAGCACTTAAAGAGCACTTAATTTGTATGCAACAGTTTTTTTAATTACTTACCAATTATTGATAGTGCTCTGCTAACTTGCGTTCAAGCTAGCAGGCAACATTTAAACAACAATTATTAGAGAAACTAAAAGAGCAAGAAATTTTTAATTAAAGGCTGTAATTAGCACGTAAAGAGCACTTAAATTTCTATTTGTTTTTATTCGTGTTTGCTATTTTAGCTCTGCTGACTTGATCAAGCTCACTTTTAACTATTCAACAACTTCGTAAACAAACTTTACAACCTCTGAAACTTGTGAAGAATATGTGAAATATGGTTTACTATTTTTAATACCACCCTTTATAAGGCGAAGGAGGGAAAGTACTTTCAAACGATAATGTGAAATTAATGGTACCTACCTGTTTTTGGATTTGTAAAATGTTGATGGATTAACTTAACATTCTTTTAATGTTTAATGTTTAATGTAAGGATTATTTTCTTACTGTTCTATTTCAAGGTAGTTAAATGATTCTCATATCCTGAGAGACATTTTACAAAAAGAAAAAGGTATCAATAGTTCAACGTACTTTTAAAAATAAAAATTTTGATTTGGCAACAACGGTGTACTTTGTGAAAATTAATACCTTTTAATGTATATTACCTTGGGAGACAATTCGACCTATAAAAAAACTACCTGCTCAAGACGGGAGACAACTCGTCCTTGCCCGGTTTAATGATACCAATTTTTAAACAATTTGGGAATTTACCTTTCTGGAGACATTTATTGCAAATATTAGTTAAAGGCTTGGCAATTTCTATATGTACTTCTTTTAAAGTTTCTGATCTGATATTACCCCCCTTTCCCCTATTAGTGAAAAACATATGTTTTGAAAATATAATTTTTAATGGATTGTCCACATACGTAGCAAACCGCTTTTTCATAGCATAAGAATCATAAATAATATTTGCTGGATTTAAATTGATTATCTCTCGGGTTTTTTGTGTGGTGATGAAAAAGTTGTAGTTTTGTTAGCGATATGGAGCCTTTCTTTATTTTCCGTAAAGTATGAGCGGCTTATAATATTATCATAGAGGGAAATATTGAAGGAAAGAGACCAAGAAGTAGATAGACGAGTCGATGGGTAGACCAGATGAAGGCAAGTATCAACTACGGATTCCATGAATCCACAGCGGCCAGGAGTATATGAACATGGCAAGATACGATCCTGGCAATCAGTATATAATGTCACTATGTCTCTGCGGGGATAAAGGACAGTAAAGGGGCTAGGCCGGTACGAGCTCATTCCTTATGTAAAATAACATGGGAAATTGCCAAGGTCCATCGTTGTCATTTTTGGCTCAATTCCATCTGCACACGCGTCAATCAGCGGAGGCCGTCAGCCATCTTGTGCGCCTGTCATCCACCTTGTGTCATGTATGCTGATGACTTCACCCCTGCCCAGTCAGTTGATAACATCATGTGTATTTAGAAAAATGGGTTAGAGTAAGACAAAATAAAAAAAACAATTGAATAAACAAACATTTTATTACATAATAATATATAGAATTGAAAAGTATGAAAAATCAAAATATTAAACTAATTTAACAATAATTTTTATTCTTATATTATATACATTTTAAGGAGATAGAATATTTAAATGGCCTGCATAAACATCCATATAAGCATCAATCGAATAGTGCCACTATGGCAAGGTTTCATCAGAACCAGGAACAATAAATCGCTTATCATCCTCAGGACTCAACGCGACTTTAGCCTGAACAATTGAATGGGCTAGATGTGTCTGGGCACGACTTAGATTTTGGGAAACTGTTTTCTGCGTAAAGGTATCAAGGCATTCTTCATATAAGGAAAATTTTAGATTACCTTACCTTCCACGATTGAGTTTCCTTGACCCCCACTCTTGTGGCCTCACAATCCATTTTGCCACCTTCCACAACTTAAGTCGCGGGTTTGTCACATTATGTACTTTTGTTATGCAATACTCTCCGAAGATAACCGAACTTTTACCTATATGAACGCAGATACGGTATACTCTCCAGAGGGTACTAATTTTTTCCATCTGATGTAGAAATAATCTAGTCTCTCCTTTAATTCCAAAAAATGTTTATATTCCTTTTTAACCGTAGCTGTATTTTCTAAATACTCTCTATCTTCCTTTTCTTTCATTCTGTTTCCTCCATTTCTAATTTCCGTTTCTTTGCAGAAATATGGGAATTTGATGTTATTTCTTTTAACGCAAAAAGCATAAGCTTACTATTTTTGTTTACCCTCTTCATTTGAACTTTGGGTATAATATTACATGTAGATACAAGCACGAGCTGCTGGATGTCAATATCTTCAGGGATAGTGCTAAACAGTGTGAAAGACTGGGTGAGGAATGTATCTCCAGCCTTAATATAGCATTTTTGAGAAATTCGAACAGTTTTCTCCTGATTACTCGTATCTTCTACGATCTCCATATAATTAATAGGTAAGAAGTTAAAAGTAAATGCAGAAAGACAATAATTTACAACTTTTTTTTGTGCGTTGAATTCCATTGGTCAATTTATCTGTAGACCGGTTAATTTCCTTGTATTACTGTTCCCCAAGTATACATATTGCACTATATTGTTAAATACAAGACAACAACTGTTTTGCAGACTTTTTAACAATTTGTAAATCTATCAATATTTTCATTCGTGTCCTCAAGGAAATAAGACCCAAGTATCCAATAACCTGATACCGCAAACAAACAGCAACATAGGCTCTGGTGTCGTTTTTCTAGAATACCATCAGATTGATTAAATCCAAGTAATACATTAGTTTGTAGATTAATATGAATCAACTTGACTGGTCAGAATTAATATGTGACAACAATAAATTTGCTTTGGATGTTTACCGAAGCTTTTGACTGCTATACGCTCTGCGTTTTCGTTACTATCGTTTGACAACTCGAGGAATATTTGAATTGACATAATGTTTAATTCAACTCCATCTTGTTGTCGAAAATTGTGCCCTACCAAGACACTTCAGTTATTGTAACCATTTTGAATTCAAATGAATAGCGTATAGTCTGGATATGACAGTTCATAACTACTATGTTCTTGCTTTTCTTTCCATTTCGTTGATTTTGGAGACCCAGTAGCTTTATTAAGTACCAAGAAACGTATTAACTAACAGTCTGGATTCCATATTTCAATAAAACTTTGTTCGACCTAATTATTTACCATTTTCTCCGAATAATGTGAATAGAAATTCCTACAAGAACGCATCTTATTACATTTTTGCTTCTTAATGAACTGTAATTCATCGAGTGTAAAATTTTAATACTGAATAATATTACAGGTGTTAATTTTTTCGTTTTCGGTTGCATCGATTTCATTTTAAAATTATTATTTATGTTTTTAAGATAACTAATAAGGTTGTTGAATCATTAAAAAAATCCAGCATTCCGTAAGCAACGAGAGAAATCCAATTCGAATTAATACAAATAATAATAAAAAGTAAATTGTACGTTTAAAATTGTTTTATAACACTATGCATGATATCGGTTTCACGTGAAAGTTGGGAAACATATATATTTAGCATTATTAAAATATAATAACAGCTTTTGAATTCCTTAACAAACATACTTATTAAAACATGTGGTAGTTGATATAATAATTGTTACTTCAAACTATTACAAGAACGTAACGTAAGAAGTAAAAAGAGAAAACTAACAATAAACATAAAAACTACAATCAGTAATTGAAACGTAGTTATTTTTCAAATAGTATCAAGTACTATTTCATTCCAGCGAACATTGAAGGCTTTTGATTTCAGCCATTCTCAGTCGAACAAATCATTACTGAGCATCTTGATCTCAGGTCACAAAGAATTCTATTTACGATGATAACAAAAATAGTTTTTTGTTTTAATAGCTATTCCAATTCATTCCACCTTTAGCTATAAAAGTGAACAAATATAAACATCATTAAATAATTTAAACTTCCTTTATCGATGCAATTATCTTGAATTTCGAACGAAAAATACCTTCATGATCAGGACGTAAAATTATTACAATAGGTCTCTTGAAGAATTATGAATAAATACCTGCCCAGCCTTCCAATAATGAAAGGATGCTAAGAGCATGAAGAAAAGGAAAAGACACAAGAGTTGTATTGAATAATAAATATTTTGGGCTGGGCTCAGAGGCGTTCCCATTAATTTTTTTTTGCAAATGTTTAGGTGAGGCCAATCTTACAGTTTTATTTCCCGAAATGTCAATGTAGTGGGTGGAAAGAAATCCTAAACTATTTATATTGTTCACGATGTAGATTTAAAATTGATATTATGGTGATTAGCTGAAAAGAATGATACGTTGTGCAGGATATTTGGACAATAATGGGTGGGCCAGAGCAACTAACTTATTTTGAAATTTCACTAAAAGAAAAACTAATACAAATGTAAATTTCATTTTGTGAGTGATATAACGGAACAACTCCTATAAGTATATAAACCTCTAGTGTCCGTTAAGATGTTAGATAGCCCCGGAGGACAATAAGTGCTCGCCATCGACTAGCTTCGAGTCGATGAAGGCGTGGATTCTTCAAAATGTAATTATGTTTTCAATAAAAGGGTGCCAGAGAAGTTTTGGTGAGCTCCCAAGACTCCTTCAAATTAACCCCCAAATCCTCAAAGGGTTAATGCACTATTTTCCCACAGTTGAGTAGGTTAACAGGTGTATATTTGTTTCAAGTGATATTGTTTTGATATAGGTTCATGGGTTTTCGGATGCTTCATTGGCGGCGTATGGATATTGTGTTTATTCTGATAATTTTGTTTCGTGTAATCTTATATGTTCTTAATCTCGTATAGCGCCGTTAAAAACAATTAGTTTGCCTAAGATTGAATTGTGTGGAGTTTTGTTGTTATCTCGGTTAGTTCATACGGTTCTTTCTACTATAGATTTAACAGTTAATGGGGTGTTTTTATTCACAGATTCAAGTAATGTGTTGTGTTTGCTCAAATCTACTCCAAACCGCTGGACAACATTTATGGCTAATAGGGTTTCTGAGGTGCAAGAGTTGACTTCCGGTTATAAATGGTATCAGTATATCGTCGCGAGAAAATCGTGCGGATTTGATATCTCGTGGTATGTCATCTGCAAACATATTATTAGAAAAATGTTTGTGGCACGAGCCAAAAAATTTATTGGATTTTAATTTAAGTCATGGAGATTCAAAAATTGTTTCTCTCGAAGGGATACCGGAACAGAGGAAGGTAGTTTTAAGTCAAACTATTGTTGAGCCTATTATTGACTTGAATATATTTTCTAATTTTACCAGGTTACAAGGCACGGTTGCGTATTGTTTGAAAATTTTACGTACAATAGGAAGACTGGTGGTTTGACTGTTGACGAACTTAGACATGCTAATCAAACAATAAATAGGTTGATTCAAAAGAAACATTTTCAAAAGGAAATTAGGTACTTAGAGGTGGAAAACTTAGACAATCGATTATCGAAAAGAAACCAAATTTTGTATTTTGGTACAAGAATTTATTATAAGTAGAGCGCTTTCGGTTCAATGATAAACCATCATCAGTGCCCCCTGTAAAAGTAAGAAAATTGATCTTACATTCTCGATATAAAATAAAAGGTTTAGAAGGGCCTAAAGCCAAATAGATACAATTCACTCACGTGGTCAGGGTGTACTCCAAATCCTCACAAATTAGAAGATACATAAAATGAATTAAAATATAGTGCTTGAAACACAGTCACTATTTAATTAAAATAATAATAAAAAGCACACACAACCCATTGTACAATGAATGAATCCCTAAAATAGGGGATAAAATATAACTCAATACATTATTTGTGAGTCAGCTGTTTGACATTTGACAACAATTGTAGAAGATAAGTTGAAAATGAACAATTCTTGAAGGTGTTAATTAGTAAGGTAGGCTAACAACAGCCGGTGCTCTGATGACGTCATGAGAATCATAGAAGCAAAAGTTGACAAAAGCTTGAAATATTAGTAAATTTATTTAGCAATTACGTTCTTATGACCTCCTCAGAGAAACAAATGTGTGATGGTGAGAATAACTGAAAACAGTTCAGGTTTTAAAGTAAAGTAAGAGCCACGAAAGAAAAGGAAAAATGAAAAACAACTTTAATGAAAAAGTGTTATTCTCACCATCACACATTTGTTTCTCTGAGGAGGTCATAAGAACGTAATTGCTAAATAAATTTACTAATCTTTCAAGCTTTTGTCAACTTTTGCTTCTATGATTCTCATGACGTCATCAGAGCACCGGCTGTTGTTAGCCTACCTTACTAATTAACACCTTCAAGAATTGTTCATTTTCAACTTATCTTCTACAATTGTTGTCAAATGTCAAACAGCTGACTCACAAATAATGTATTGAGTTATATTTTATCCCCTATTTTAGGGATTCATTCATTGTACAATGGGTTGTGTGTGCTTTTTATTATTATTTTAATTAAATAGTGACTGTGTTTCAAGCACTATATTTTAATTCTGTAACGCTCTTGCGTCGTTACTTGACGGGTTGGCGCCTTAACTACAGGTGACGGGTTGCCTCGGGCGCCAGTTTATTAAAGTGGTATGCTCCACTCACACCGGGCAGCGTCAGTGAAGAATTAAAATACTCCAGGGGTCACTTTATGGTGGTGACGAAAGTGTTGCGGCCGGTCGGGCAGATTTTACTTGCCTCCCCGGCTTCGTAACCTGGGTATTAGCTGCTTAACGTTCTTACCTATTTACGGAGGTTTACTGGTAATTGGAGTTGGAGAGAAGAGAAACCAAAAGTTACTTATTTACAAAGAGTCTTTATTAAACGTAAAACTAAACTAAATGTCTTCAATTCGGGTAGGCGGGGCAAAAGCACTAGTACTAACTACTATCCTACTGGTTCAAAACGGTCTCTACTACGGTGAACTACTACGGTGAGTAAAACAAAGCTATGCAAGCGAACAAAAAATGGGCGGGGGTGCGGTGGACGGTTAGCGGCAGTGGGCAGAACTACTACGGATTGCAAGCGAAAGCAAAAATGGGGCGAGAATGCGGTGGACGGTTAGCGGCAGTGGGCAGAACTACTACGGATTGCAAGCGACCCTCTAGGTTAATCAAAGCTCTACTTTCGGGGGATATGGCTCTCGGTTTCCGCGGTATCGAAATCTCAGAGTTGCGGCGGCCACCACTAGGATGTGAGAACTCAACTTTCTAGTGGCGGACACGGCACTCCTCGATCGGATGGCTTAAGGCCCAAACACGGCCGCTGCTAGGATGTGAGAACTCAACGTTCTAGCAGCGGACACGGTTCCCCTTTACTTCCCCTGGTCGGATTATACGGCGAGAACTATATACCCTAAGGTATAAAATTCGGAATATCACTCACCTCGGTAAACGGTTCGGTTACTCTAGCGGAATCGGTTTTCTGAAAGAGAACGGTTTTATGAGCACAATGAAGGCTCTTAGATTTAATTCTCACCTGCATATGCGGGTGAGGAGCTGAGTCTACGGATAGACTGACTACACTGAGAATCGTTCTGCTTTACGGTATGGCTTGTTGGGGATACGGCGCGAAGTCGTAAGTGTCGCCGACTGTCGGTGCAGGTTTGATAAATTATATTATGTTATATTGTACCGATGTTTATATTACTTTGTATCGAAACGGACGGAGAAATACGGTGTTCGAACGCTTTATTTTATATTATACGGAAGATTGTGCTTTTGCCCGGTCTTTGAAAATGTAACTTCGTTACAATTCATTTTATGTATCTTCTAATTTCTGAGGATTTGGAGTACACCCTGACCATGTGAGTGAATTGTATCTATTTGGCTTTAGGCCCTTCTAAACCTTTTATTTTATATCGAGAATGTAAGATCAATTTTCTTACTTTTACAGGGGGCACTGATGATGGTTTATCATTGAACCGAAAGCGCTCTGCTTATAATAAATTCTTGTACCAAAATACAAAATTTGGTTTCTTTTCGATAATTGTTTTTCTCTGGTACACTCAGCTGACTTCACTCATTTAAACAATCGAGAAAATCAATGAGTTTTTACATCTAGTTATATTAAGGAGTTAAATCCATTTTTGGATTAAGATGCAATTTTAGGGGTCAACGGTCGACTATCAAGGGCATATATTTATTACAATCAAAAATTTCCAATAATACTACCAGCTAAAAATCTTGTGACTAGGCTACTCATAAGATTAGAACATATTAAATTATTTCATGCAGGGTCTTAAGCAGTCTTGGCAAATTTTCGGTTAATGTATTGGCCTATTAATGGTCTTAGTGAAGTCAAATCAGTCTTAAAAAATTGTGTTACGTGTTTTAAATTAAAAGCAAAAACTTTTTCTCAACTTATGGGAGCGCTTTGTCTTGATAGAGTTTCCATGGAGCGTCAATTTCTTAAGGTCGGTTTAGATTTTGGTGAGACTATAAACATTGAACAGTCTAGACTTCGCGGTTCAATGACATCAAAAGCTTACGTAGCGTTGTTCGTGTGCATGGGTTCCAAAGCGGTTCATATTGTACTAATGAGCATTTTGAGTTCGGATGCACGCACTAAAAATGTTTATTGCGCGACGCGGTCTTCCAAGTGCTCTATTGTGATAACGTAACTAATTTGAAGGGTACTAATAATTTACTTAGGGATGTGTATACGTTTTTTAGATTTAAGAAAAACTGGCTGGATATCTTTTCCCCATTTAACCTTTCGGAACTCGCGCGCGGACTCTCGCTCCGCAGCTCAACTTATCCTAGGTTAATTCTAAAATTCGTAACTCGAGGAGCTTGCTCCGCTTAGAATCTTCCTTCAACGCTGCACTGGCTAAGCAGTAGTGCACAAGTCGTTGATTAGTGGAGCTGGTTGAAAAATATTTAGGTCTGCGGACTGTGAGTCCGCATGCGACTGTTAGTGATAAATTTCTTCTCGGATTTTTATACAAAAGAAAAGTATGTTTTTATGTGGTTTTTTATTTTATTTATAAAATAAAAAAGTCTAATAAAATAAATGAAGGGATAAGCTAATTTTTACGTCTTTTTAGGATGGCCTACTCTTGGGAAAAGGAACAGGCACGCCTGAACCAGTTGATGATTGACTGCCTGGAAGAAAGCGATAACGAGTTTGATGTACAATTTGATGATCAGGAGGAATTTGGAGAAGAAGACCATGTTGAGGAGCAAGACCTTCACACAGACACTGAACAAGAGATATCGGACGTGGAAGAACCAGAAAATTTGGAAACGCCATGGGAAGGGCAGCCTATGTTTGTTGGTAAAGACGGCGTTACGCATTGGGCAAAGCATGTCCCTAAACAAAATGTAAAAACTAGAGCGCAAAATCTAATCAAGCACCTCCCAGGAGTGAAAGGTACCGCCAGGGGTTTGAAAAGAGAGATTGACATTTGGAAATATTTTTTTACCGATGACATTTTAAATTCCATTGTTTATTATACAAATAAACATATTCAGTTGGTTAGACCAAACTATCAGCGGGAAAGGGATGCTAGAGATACGGATATCGTGGAGATTCGAGCATTGATTGGTCTATTGTATTTAGCAGGAGTGTTGAAGTCAAGTCGTCTACATACAGAAGAGCTGTGGGCTAAAAATGCTACTGGGGTAGAATTATTCAGGTTGACAATGTCTGAGAAAAGATTTCTATTCCTTTTAGTAAACCTGCGATTTGACGATTTAAAAACTAGAAACGACAGGACACAATTTGACAAGTTAGCCCCAATTAGGGAAGTTTTTGACGCTGTGGTGAACAACTATAAAACTGCTTATACGCCATTCGAATTTGTAACCATTGACGAAAAGTTAGAAGGGTTTCGGGGACGCTGTTCATTTAGACAGTACATCCCTAGTAAACCTAACAAGTACGGGATTAAGATTTTTGCTATGGCGGATTCCAAGACATTTTACACTTTGAATATGGAAGTTTATATTGGCAAGCAACCGGACGGACCCTATGAATGCAGCAATTCACCAACTGCAGTGGTACAAAGACTATGCCAGCCAATCAAAGGAACAAGTCGCAACGTGACTGTGGACAACTGGTTCACTAGTATGGACTTGTTGACGTCACTTTATACAGATTTCAAGCTGACTCTTTTAGGCACTGTCAGGAAAAATAAAAAGCAATTGCCCCTCGAATTTTCACGTCCATCAGGTCGCCCAATTGCTTCGAGTATGTTTGCCTTCAGGAATGACTGTACACTGGTATCTTATATACCAAAGAAAAATAAAAACGTCTTACTGTTGCCAAGTATGCACTTTGATGACAAAATAGATGCCAGTACAAATAAACCAGACATGATAATGGACTATAACGCTTCAAAGGGTGGTGTTGATTGTGTAGACAAACTATGTGCGGCCTATGATTGTGCGCGAAACACTAAACGATGGCCCATGGTTTTATTTTACTCTTTACTAAATGTAACTGGAATAAACTCTTTTGTGATTTTTTCGATAAATAACGCTACTGAAATAAGACGAAGGATGTTTTTGCGAGCCTTATCGTCTCAGTTAGTAGAAGAACATGTTCGCCGACGTGCTACCCAGCCCATTCCCAGGGCTATTCAACTGAGGATAAATGAAGTTTTTGGAGCAGAAACCACCAGAGCACATCCAGTTCCAGAAACACCAGCAGGTCAGAGAGGACGTTGTTTTATTTGCGACCGACGAAAAAATAGGCCTACACGCTATTCTTGTGTCGAATGTCACAAGTTTATTTGTTTGGAACATTCTCTAATGATATGCCCTCAGTGTCACCCATAATATTTGTTAAAAATTTTTTGTACCAGCTTTTTCTTATATTTGTTCGAGTTCTTGGTTATATTATGTTTCTAACATTACTAAAATGTTTAAATTTGGTTAATAAATGACTTTTAATATCTCAATTTGTATATTTATTTAAGAATTATAACATGAAACTTGTAAAAATGGTATTACACAGTTGCGGACTAAGAGTCCGCGCGCGACCTTTCTATCACAAAAGTGAGCGCGAGTTCCGACAGGTTAAGATCAGTATAACTATGCAATGATATATAAAACCAAGAAAACTATATCTGCTGATCTTTACAATTATCACTTAAGAAGACAGATAAATCTAGGAAGTTTTCCACTTTTAAACTGTCTTCTTACGTGATAATTGTAAAGATCAACAGATTTACTTTTCCTGGTTTTCTATATCATTGCACAGTTATATTGAACTTAAATGGGAAAAAGATATACAAGATATCCCCATAGGGCTAATAATATATAAGATTTCGTATTTGTAATATGATATCTTCTTCTTTTTTCTATTAATATGGTAATTCGAGGATAGATGGCCCAGCTTGTGAAATTTCATTTTAATATTTTTATGCGTCGAATTAGAATTGCCGTTTCTTTTCAAGAATAAACTTTATTGTGTGAGGAACCTGTATTGAGTAACAAAAGTGAATACAAAAATAAAACTTACAATTTATGGAAAAATAAAAAAAGTTCACCAATTCCGCTGAGGTGAGATGGCGCAACTAGAAAAAAAGTGTTTTCGCCAACAAGTCACTTTGTTTTGCACATAAAACACCACATTCGTGAAAAAAGTTAACAATCAGGTATTGTGAAACCATTTGGAACAACGTAAGCATTTAACCCAGTCGTCAGATTTTGTGGTTTCTGAATACACCTCACCACAATCAGTACAAGATTCGTCACCGTCGTCCATATCATCAGAAGAGTCATCCAATGTCGGTGCTTCCAAATCCTCGTCCGAAAATGAGTTGGAAGCTTTGTTATGTTTTCTTCTCATTAATTTTCATTTCTTCAAAACTGGTTCCTTTTTATTAATGTTCTTTCCTTTCTTTGATTTTTTTTCTCTTTTGTGGTTAATATTTCTGCCAGCTATTTGCTCCTTCATCGAACGGAATCGACGACAGCAGAAACAACTGGAACAGGCGAGATGATATCCAGAATTTTTCCAGGGGTACATTTCACAGGAGTAGTTTCATTGGTTTCCTACAGGCGCACGGTGTGAAAAAAAGAATTTTCTTGTTCGTAAACCTAATATCTCACGTTTGAGTGGACCGAATTAGATGAAATTTTGTTTACGTATAGTTCAAGTTACATGGAATAAGGGAAAATTATTGAAGAAGCCCAAAATCGTTTTCCAAGGCCCCAAAATTCAAGGAAAACAGGCCCCATTTGCAATTTTAGCTACAAATTCGATGCCACTTTAATTATTCATGATATATTTTGGAAAAAAACTATGTTACTTATACATTTTAGCCTACTGAACTTGAATCCAACTTCACTTAAACATAGAACAGCGTGAATTTCTTGGTATAAAGATGCGTATATAATAACTGACTTTTTTATTTTGATAGAAAGCATTATAAATTTCATAAATTGTTTGGTATTAAACATTCAAGTACAGTAGGCTAAAATGTATAAGTAACATAGTTTTTGCAAATGGGGCCTTAAATTTTGGGGCCTTGGAAAACTATTTTGGGCCTCTTCAATAATTTTTCCTTATTCCATATATCTTGAACTATACGTAAACAAAATTTCATCCAATTCGGTCCACTCAAACGTGAGATATTAGGTTTACGAACAAGAAAATTGTTTTTTATCCTACACTACTCAAAAACCCAATTTTCGTGACTCTATCGGGACGGGAAAGTAGGTATTTTCACGGCTAGGCAAGAAAAATGGCATAGAATGGCTAGGCAGGGAAAACAACTTCACAAAAATGACACTAGATGGCACCCTATTAGAAATGACGGCTGTCACTTTTAAATTTCAAATTGTGGCTTTATTATTTCTTTGTCATTAAAACTAAAATAGAAAACAGTGTATTACACAATATGGATGAATCTGACGGCTATTCTACACCGGAAGAGATAACCCAAATAGCAAGACACGCTACATTAAATCTACTACCTGAAAAATCGAAGAGAAAATATAACCAAAGATATGATCATTTTATGGATTGGTGTTCATTGCATAATATTAAAAGGTACAGTGAAAATGTTATTTTAAGTTACATGTCAGAGTTGTCTTCAAAATACAAATCATCCACTTTATGGTCAATTTTTTCAATGATTAAAACATCGCTATTGGCCAAACATGACATAGATATTCGAACATATACCAAAGTATATGCATTTCTAAAAAAGGAAACGAAAGGTTACGTTCCTAAAAAATCAAATGTATTTAACAGGCAAGATATAAACAAATTTTTGCTGGAAGCGCCCGATGAGATTTATTTAATGTTCAAGGTAATATATACTGCTAATATAATAATATTGGTTAATTCAAATGTTCTTATAGGTGGTACTTATAATAGGAATTGCTGGAGCGTGCAGATCGATTGAGTTGACACGAATGTCAACAGATGACGTATTAGATAGAGACGATATATTAGTAATACATATCCCAGATACCAAGACTAATAAGAAGCGTACGTTTACGATTTGCAATGGTGAAATTGATTTAATTAGTATCTGTAAAATATATTTCATGTTACGCCCGATAAATATGAATTCAAGACGTTTGTTTGTTAAATACAGTGCAGGAAAATGTCAGGCACAAAATGTTGGGCATCATACAATTGGAAGTATACCTAGCAAAATTGCTAGATATTTAAAACTGACCGACTACAAAGACTATACTGGTCACTGTTTTCGAAGAACTTCTTCCACTCTACGCAGATGCAGGAGCCGATATATTAGCGCTCAAGAGACATGGTGGCTGGGAATCCAATAGTGTAGCAGAAGGCTATATAAATAATTCTTTAGAAAATAAAATCACAACAGCGAAAAAAATATTAGGGCCGACGTGCACGAATATTCAACCGGAAAGCACTTGTACCGAAGTGGCTTCTAACAATTTAAATGACAACATAAATGAAGATTCATCTTTTGGCATCATTTCTTCAAACCAATTTCAACTGTCTAATTTATCAAAGCAAGGGATTACGTTTAAAAAGTGTGTAATTAATAATCCTGTTTTTAATATTAAGTAATAATTGTTTTGTTTTGACTCTTTAGCATTATGAAATAAATTTAAAACTGCTCTATTGTTGAGATTTTTTCTGTTTTCTAAATAAACGACGTTTCAACAACTAATTTGCCATTTTCTATGACTCGTTCATCTCGTAACATTAAACGGTACAATCAAAATATTTCCTATTTACCTTTTGACATTTTAGAATTTAATAATTGTATGTGTAGGATAAAAACTGTGTGTTCCACGCCGCGAAAGTGGTTTTCCGGGCCTCTTCTGTCGGCCCGGAAAACCAGCACTTCCTCGCCTAGGTACACAATATACTATTTTTCACACCGTGAGGCGCAGAGAGTCCGTTTGGTTTTTCTGGTATAGTTTCACCTACAGTCTGCCAACTACAACAAGGTTGTTGATTATCATCAGCTAAAGCTTTGGGAAATCTACCAGCAGAATTTTGTTTATTTTGAGCTTCATCAGGGACATCAGCTAACTTAAATTTTCAGTCAAACAAGCGTCATCTGGAATAGCAGAAGGGTCAAATGGGACAATATCAATAGCCTTAAATGCTGAAGTTCTATTATTTACAGTCACAGACTTGTTCCATCCTTTCCAAACTGTAATCTAGTGAGCTTCCGTCCTGGGTTATTTTTAATTTATAAATTACAAGCTGAGTAGTAGTTTAGTTTTAACGATCTGAAAAAATACTTATCTAGAGGTTGCAAACATTGTGTGGTATGACTTGGCAAACAAAACAGTATGATGTGTTCAACACAGTATTCTAGCATCTCCCCCTCACTGCAGTGTGAAGCATGGCCATCAAGCAATAAGAAAACTGTCCCTGCCGGTTTTCTGGGAACAATTCTTTAAACCATTGAAAAAATATGTCACTATTGACATATGCTGACTTCTCCGACATGTAAACTAAAGATCCCAGGGGCATCCCATCCTCAAACTCTCGCTTTTTATTTTTGTCTTTCATTACACAGCAAGGAGGACTAAAAACGCCTTCTACGTTACAACAAGCTATAACCGTGATGGTTAGGGTTTTTTAACAATTACGTGGCCCGGCTTATTACTTAGTTGTAGACCAGTCTCGTTCATATTAAAGATATGTCCAGGTTTTCCAATGAGATTGTTTTCGGTTAAAGTATTTTCTGGAAGCTCAAAATAAACCTGAACGTCTTTTTCATTCATTCCCAAGGATCGATTAACGGACACTCCTGCTTTTCTTACTGATAGCCTTGGATTTATCTGCAGAAATAACTGAAGCCACGGAAAATCAGCTAATCTTGATTCCTTACTGAATCGATGTTTAATACCCATCTATTCGGCCAAATTAAATGCCATTCTTCGCACGTCCAATCTAGTAGGAGAAAATCCGTTTTGTTTCAAGTTTGACGATATGTTTGACCAACTTTTCTTCGGCAGCTGCACCTAATATAGAAGAGGGTCCTTCATATTTCGTGCTGATTTTCTTCTTCGTAGGGTAGTGGCCGGTACTCCAAATTTTCTAGCACCCTCATTAACTCCCATTCTGTTTTCATTAACGGCTTGAATGGCTTCGGTTAACTAATACTCAGTCCAACTAGTTCTGGAGCAACTTCCAGTACGCTTGTAATTGGTAGGCATTCTGAAAAAACAAATAATATCGAGCCATCTCACCTCAAAAATAAGTGAACCATCTATCCTCGTCATGAAAGGGGAGATGGCGCACCTAATAAACTGATCAGGTTTCTAAATATTCGCCATTTTAAGGTTATACAATAAAACTAGAATATTTTCACTTACCTAAGATGATAACTTGACTAAAATTATTGCTTAATTCAAAGTTCACCAGCACCAAGGAAAAATTCGGAATAATATTTTTGGCCCAACCGGATCAAAAAATATTTTTTTTTTAAATAGTATTGTAACTTGTTAACACAGATTATATGACGGCTTGTTTAATATGAACTAAAGGTTATCAGGACGTCTCTACTTGTCTGTGGCACTAGCGGTTGCGCTGTAAAACCATTGCGCCATCTCACCTTCTGGGCCATCTATCCTCGAATTACCCTATATATTAAGTCAATCACTTCTTCGTCTAGCCAAAAATTATTATTTAACATCAGGTAGGCATCAAATGAAATGTAACTTCTGTCATTCTAACGATGTTAATATTGAAACAATTGTCAATTTCTTATAATTTTTAACATTTTTTTCAATATATTGTGGAATTATCTAGAAACAATTAGTTTCATTTAAAATAGTAATATGAGTAGATTCCACGAAGTAAGTGCCGAGACAGAAAATATCTTTAGTTAAAATCTAATAAATGTAGGAAGTGATAAAAATTTACAAGGTTTTACGCGCATAAAACAAAATCAAATTAAA
The DNA here is from genome assembly GCA_963921935.1 of Galeruca laticollis. NCBI lineage: Eukaryota > Metazoa > Arthropoda > Insecta > Coleoptera > Chrysomelidae > Galeruca > Galeruca laticollis. Next base: position 40,578,199 of record OY998178.1, on the reverse strand, counting down.
AATCAAAATGGGAGATTGTATGAATGTGTATGTTTCATTGTAGATTTTATAGTTATTACGTTTTGAACAATGTGATATACTCTAATTTTTATGCAGTCAAAGTCACTGCGAACTGTATCCCAAACTAAAGACCTTAGAGGTCCTTAGAAACTGAGAACTAGATTACCCACATGTTAATAAATGGGTAATAAGAAAATTGGTACTCCTCATAAGTTCATATTTATTTGTTAAATTGAAACAATGAAGTGAATGAAAATAGGTAAAAAAACTTTTTAAGTTAAACGGTTTTATGTTAAACATACATTGCAATGTTTAAGATAAATGTACTAAAAACCAAAAAATAATAAAATAGATACAGTCGTGGGAATTATAAACATATGCATAGACTAGACTAAAATAAAACCGTGGGGCAAGTCAATTGTCTACAAATTATCGACTTAATGTGCGATAGAAGAATCGTTTAATTCGTCGTTAGGCAGTTGGCCCGCAGACGGTGAGGAAATTACTTACTATTTTCTTGCTCATGGAAATTCCAATAGTTATACACTCCATGTAAATAAAAGAGATGTTTCAACTAGTTTATCGTTGGACATTCACACTGCTGGCTGGCGAGGAATCGTTTCACTGCTCGTAGTTTGTCTTTAATCGACAAAACATATGATAAAAGTACTACTCGCTCACCACTATGAAACCCTAAAACTCGCTTATAATCGAGCTTGCTAGCTTGTTTCCACATTCTAGCCCTACTTATCACACGTCCCTCGTTGTCGGTTGAACAACTGCCTAATTATAGTGTAACATTACAAAACAAAAATTTTAATCAACGATTGTAGACAATTGACGTGCCCCACGGTTTTATTTTAGTCTAGTCTATGCATATGTTTATAATTCCCACGACTGTATCTATTTTATTATTTTTTGGTTTTTAGTACATTTATCTTAAACATTGCAATGTATGTTTAACATAAAACCGTTTAACTTAAAAAGTTTTTTTAACTATTTTTATTTTTTGGTTTTTAGTTTTTATTTCGCATTCTGTTTAATTCATTTAGTGCTTCATTATTGCGAGGTTTCTTGCCCGTTAGCCCTTTTATTTGTTGATACCCATATTGGTGGGATTGATAAAAAATTGTTATCAGCCATTTGGTAGCGGCGGCCATCTTAGATTTCAATTTTGCATAGTAAATTGTATTCTACTTGTTGAGACCTTTCATTTGATACCCATGTTGATGGGATTGATAAAACCTACGTTATCCGCCATTTTGTAGAGGCCGTTATCTTGGATTTCAATTTTATATAGTATATTGTATTCTGCTTGTTGAGCCCTTTCATTTGATACCCATGTTGATGGGATTGATAAAACCTACGTTATCCTCCATTTTGTAGCGGCCGCCATCTTGGATTTAAATTTTTTATAGTATATTGTATTCTGCTTGTTGAGCCCTTTCATTTGATACCCATGTTGATGGGATTGATAAAACCTACGTTATCCTCCATTTTGTAGCGGCCGCCATCTTGGATTTCAATTTTTTATAGTATATTGTATTCTGCTTGTTGAGCTCTTTCATTTGATACCCATATTGATGGGATTAATAAAACATAAATTATCCGCCATTTTGTAGCGGTGGCCATCTTGAATTTATAATGATAATGAATAAACATAATTGTATTGTCACCAAAATCCAAAGTGTATACAAAATTTCAGATTAATCGGTTGACAGGAAGCGGGTGAAATTTGAATTACTAAATTTGACCCAAGAATAAATAAAACAAACGGGGTGAGATAAATAAAACCGTTTAAAAAGAGGAGCAGGTCTTCGTGTTCAAGAGAAGTTCTGTAATAAAGTTCAAGACTAGCAATTTTTTTTGATAGTTCTGTCTGTATCTGTAAAAGTTGGCCACAATTGGCCCATTGTGCATCCTTCTGAGGTTCAAAACTTCATTCTAGCTGTCATCCAGCCTACGTCTCTGAAGTAGGCGATAACGTCGCCTGAATTAAGTTCCCTCACACTGACGTGTGTTAGCATGTGCTCGCCGAATACATGAAACCTAAAATGAGAGAGTGTCTGACATTGGCAAAGAATGTGTTCGACAGTCTCATCTTCTTGTTCACATCATCTACAAAGTGGGGTGTTAGACAGACCCAGTATGTGGAGGTGTTTTCGTAGTTGGCAGTGACCAGCCAGAATACCCGTGGCTGTTCGTAGGTTCCGCCTGTTCATAGTCACGTAATTTTTGGCTACTTTGCTGTCCGGATATTGTAGCAGTCACTTGGCAAGCCTGCAGCCTTCTGCGTCGTTCCATCTACCCTTAAACCTATTAAGGGAGTTTTCCTTTAATAGGTCGGCCGTCGCTGACGCCGATAGACCAATGAAAGTGCCAGGTCCCAAGATTTTGTGGGAGGCTGCCTTCCTGGCTAGCGAGTCTGCAATACGGTTACCTTTCGATTTCTCATGGCCCTTAATCCAGCCTAAAGTGACCGTGCTGTTGTTACAGGCTTCAATTGAGGCTATGTGACATTCTAGTACTAGGCCTGATGTAATACGTGGTCTGTTCAGGGCTAGTAGTGTTTGTCTACAGTCCGTAAGGATGTATATATTATTACCTGTGGCTTTTCTTTTGGTAATCTCTTTTGCAACGGTGCAGATCGCAGTGAGCTCTGTTTGAGCAACACTTGCATTGCAGCCCATTGCCCATTTAATGTTTAGATTCAGGGATCTGGAGAAAATTCCACATCCTGAGCCCACATTTGATTTAGACCCATCTGTGAAGATGCGGATTGCGCCTTCTTCCAATAGGGTTTGTGCGTTGTTTTTAGAGATTACCTTGTAGGGCCTGTTGAAGGCATATCGCGGTGGAATCGAGTCCGTATTGGACTACAGCAGTGGGACCTCCCTGAGGGCCTCATGCCACAAGTTACATCTCAGTTTACCGGATCCTACATCAGGTTGTATACCGGTAGAGCGTAGACGTGTCATTGTCATCAAAACAACGTGCTGGATGTATATGTCAAGGGGAGTGAGACCGAGGATTACCTCCATGGCTCTTGTTGGTGTGGTTCTCATGCCTCCTGTTGTGTTGAGGCATGCTGTTCTTTGGATTTGATCCAGTTTATGGACGACTGTCAGCTGGTTTGATTTAGCTACCCAGGCAATCGCGCCGTACGTTAGCATAGGTCTGATGATGGCAGTGTAGATCCAGGCAGCAACCCTAGGTGACATTCCCCTGGTGCGGCCGATGGTTCTACGACACTGCTCATAAGAAATATATACTTTTTTAACTCTGTTTTCTAAGTGAGAGTTCCACGTTAACTTACTGTCAAAGGTGACCCCTAAATATTTCACCTCTGAAGAGAAATTAAGTTTGGTATCTAGGAGCTTTGGGGCTTGATGTTTTGCAAGCTTCCTTTTTTTTTGTGAAAAGAACCATCTCCGTCTTTTTTGCATTTATTGACAACGAATGGTCTCTGCACCATTGTTCTATGATATTGAGGGCCTGTTGCATTAAAGCGCAGCGTGTCTCCTCGAATCCTCCTGTCCTCCTGTCTATGTTTATGAATACACCCAGGATGGACTCCTTATTTTCCAACGGTCTCTCGATGCGGGCGGCTACGAGATGAAGAGCCGAATCGGTGGATTTCCCTGGAGTGTATGCAAGTTTATTTGGATGCAGTGGATTTCGTGTTATCACCACATCTCTTATGTATCGTTCGCACAGCCTCTCTAAGGTCTTCATTGAAAACGATGTGAGGCTAATGGGTCGATATGCTTTTGGGATGAAATGGTCCATTCTTCCTGGTTTTGGTATGAACACGACTTTGACTTCTCTCCAACCTTTTGGAATATACCTCAGTGCCAGTGAGGATCTGAGGATTTCTACCAGGTGTAGCATTAGGTCATCCAGGCCCCACTGAAGTAGGGCTGGATAAATGCCGTCCGCTCCCGGGGATTTAAAGTGGGAGAAGCCTGAGATGGCCCACCTCAGTCTAGCCGCGTCGACGATCTGTCGTGGTATACGCCAGTCGTCGTCCGTCGGGTAGTGATTCTCCTCATCCTCCTAGGCTGCCTTATTTGTGGTTTTGGAATCCGGGAATCAATAATCAATCAATAATTAAAGGCTTTCCTTCAGGTTGGCAGTTTTTGTACCATCCTCTCTGGTTAGTATACCGATATGACGGTGGGGATCTTTTCAGAGGGCTTTTTGGATTCTAGCTGCTTGGGGAAAATCCTCGATTTCCTCGCAATAGATTCTCCATGCTTCTCTTTGTTTTTGTGTAATTACTTTTTCATACTCCTTGAGGTGAGACTTGTATAAGTTCCAATCCTCTTTGAGTCTGGTTTTTTAGCCTTATTAAAAGATTTCCTCGCCGTCCCCCTGAGCTGGTCAATTTCATGGCATCACCACGGAGTGGAGGCTCCATCAAGTTCGACCCGCCTGAGTGGGCAAGATATCTTAAAGGCATTAATTATGGAGTTTTTGATGGTTTTAGAATAAGTTCCCAAATCTCCTTTCTTGTTAGGCAGCACATCCTCGACTCCTCGCAGATCCCCTTTCAAACTGTGGACATATTTTGTCCTGTCCGTTTTCCTGGGGTCGCGAGTCATTGTAGAGGGTGTGAGCGCCAGTTGTATTTCGAATTTTATCCAGCGGTGTTCCGACATTGAAATATTGTCAGATACATGCCAGCCGGAGATTATATTCGAAGTGTTTATAGTAGATAGGGTAATATCTATTCGCGTTTGACTACGAGAGTCGATCAAAGTTGATTCAGTACCTCTATTTAGAATACAGAGATTCTTGTTAGTTATGTAATCATAAAAAGACTTACCTCTAGTGTTAATATCTTTGCTGCCCCAGCTTACATGGTGAGAGTTTGAATCGCAGCCTATTACCAATTTAAGCTTCTGGGTGAGACTGTGCTCCACAAGGTCCTCCAGCTCCTTAGTTAGTGGTGGTTTAGCTGCGTCTGAGGGGAGGTATGCGGATGCCAGTATTTTCTTTTCACCTTTCTTTGTATATTCTACCTTCACTACCGTTGGGTCGGAGGACGAAAAATGCGTCAGTGGGTAGGTTTTGAAATTCCTAGGGACATATATTGCCGTCATAGGTTGTTAATTGCTTGGGAAGCTGAAAATTAAATCTTAAGTTACAGAATAATTATATAAAAGATATTAAAAAATAAATTATGCCATTTTTTAAATTTTTGTGTAAGCATAAAGGTACAAGTATATTTAATATAACAAAACGTATTGAGGCAGTTTATCGTTGTTGGAAATTCAGAGTAGTATTTGTGCAAACGTCAGACGTCGATCCCGATTTTATTATGGACAAGCACAGTACAGAAGAGCTTAGATCTAGTAAAATGATATCTAGATCGAAAGCAAAATAGATATCATAATATCTTTTTGGCCTAAAAGAACGACATGAATAAATAAATCTCAAAACCATTTAAGTATCTTCACACTTTTTGTAGAGAAAAATCAACTGAAAATGTTAGCAACTTTTTATTATCTTTTTCCTATTTTCATGTTGAGTTATCTTGAAACTCAAATTTATTTTCAATAATAGGTTTTTGTTTTCTAATTTCCCTTATATTCTTTATTCAAATTCCATTATTATTCGTTTGTCTGAATATATTGATAAATACAAAATGACTCACAATCAATCTGTCATGGTCATTCATCCAACTCTCAGTTTTCTTATTGATTAATCGCGTGTTAAATGATGCTTTCAAATATAGATAATGTATAAATACGATACTTAATTAAATTACCTCATTATGCATGGCAGGTAGCTCCAAACCACAGAACAATTATCTATCGTCTTTTATCCTTTGTTCATTGTCATATTTTATTAAAACGTTGTGAAATGGAAAGACTGTCCTCAATGGTTATTCTTGATATTCTTGGCGGTAAGCTTATTAATAGTCATATCACTTGAAGTTCACAACATTTTTCGGTATTTGTGCATTTTGTTGACTGGTGTGTCGAGAGGCAGACGATAATAGTGTATGGGTAGCATTTTTTGGGTAAGATAATATACAAGTTAGCATTATCAACTCATTTATTATTTATTTATACTTTTTGAATTTGAAATATATTTAAGAAATATAATTGAAAGATTGTTCGACTTACCTGTAAGGAAGATCAATCTCAATTATTCGAGCATCGGAGTTCTTCTATGATATATTTGGTAGGATTCATATTTCAAGTGAATCACGCACTGTGTTTAAAAGAGTAAATAAACTATCTACTAATCACCCGATATCAAGGCGACTATCGAATAGTTCATTGGTGACTGAACTAATCGCTCTATTGACTGGGTAGATTGGGGGAGGGAGGGCTCTATCATAGAACTCCGATGCTCGAATAATAAGTCGAACAATCTTTCAATTATTCTTCACATCGGAGTTCTATGATATATTTGGTAGATGTTTAAAGATACAATTAGGGCGATTAAATGCAGTGTATAATAGTAATTTCATAATAATATAACAAAAAACTAATACAACACAACAAAAAAGAAAAAATCAAATTATAAAAACAACTATAGTTACTATATATTACAATCATTGTTTTGGAAGAAAGGAAAAAATTTGAAGTAAAACTATGATGGGTTACCTATATAAATAGTACCGTTAATAATTATTACGTGGTGTTTATAAAACATCCCTTAATAACAGAATGTGCAAAAGTATCTTCACTGGTTATTATCGGTCTATAATAGAATGTTGCAAATACTCTGTAGGCAGCAGAAGTACTAGCATGTCTAACACTATGACTATCAAAAATGCTTGTGTCCATTCCACTTTTTTGAAGAACTTCCTTAATCCACCTACTTATACTCTGGGTAGAAGCAGGATGAAATGGTTTCTTATGTGTCAATATAAGGTATCCCGTATCGTCTATTCTGAATAGTTTTGTGATGGATAGGTAATACTCAAGAGTTTTTGCCACGCATAATTCAGGTTTGTCAAAGTAGAAGGGTAATACTAAAAAAGGTGGGAATTTATTCGGACCTGATGTTTTTATTCGCTCTTCGATTTTTATTTCGATTTTTTCTTGTTTGCAGAATATATTTTTCAGAGATATTTTTGATATTGTTTGTACCCGGCTAGCAGATGTTAAGGCTAACAAGGTGACAAGATTTTGAGTTATATCTTTCAAAGTGAAATCATGTAATGGTTATATTTTTGCTAAATAAAGTAATACTGGGTTAGGATCCAAAGTTACCGAGTATTTTGGTGTGGATGGTCTGTTGTTATAAACACGTTTTAAAAACCGTTTTAACCCATTAAGACCCAAGGCATTTTTTGGAAAAAAAAATTTTTTTAACTGATTCTTATTAGGGGTATTATTATAAGCAAAAAATCAAAAGTTATACTCGAAAACTTAATATATATATAATATATATATATATATATATATATATATATATATATATATATATATATATATATATATATATATGTCCCCGAATGGGACAATGGGATAAAGTGTTAAAAAAATGAAAGTTATACATCACATTTCCTCATTATTTTAAATTTTAAATAAAAATACAATAATGGTTAAAACTAAACAAAAATCAATCAGTAGCTACAGCAAAACAAATAAGAGAGATTTTGGTCAATGAATGATAAACTCTGAAACAGTCCCGTTCAATGCAGAGGGCCACTGCACATTTTGAACAACTCCACCTAGCTTTTTTGTGACACTTAGTACAACGTTGCTGTTGATATAATTTTTTCGGGAAATGACCACCCTCATGACATCGTACAGTTGGTGGTAATTGCGCAGCAGGTCGGTTTTTCTAACAATGAGTTATTATTTGCCAATTAATGCAATCGCCAGACATTGACAACAGTCATGTTGATCATGTTTGTAAATAGCACCCACCTCCATTTTTTACCTCTAATAGAAATCCTGTAGTTGCTTACTGCCTGGTCGTGTAAATCAACACCACCCATGGATTTATTCTAGGCACTGAAAATGTGTGGCTGTTGCCCATCTACTTTCTCTTTGGCTACTGATGACCAGCGCTTGACCGTACTAATAGGTTGCAGTTTGTCATAGTTGGTAACAATTGAGACAGTATTATTGTCTTGCCACCTGATAAATAGAAGCGCTGAATCACTATCATAGTAGTGCTCAAAACAACCTCTCTCTTTCTTTTTGAATAATTGTACTTTTGTCATCGGACATTTTTTGGTTCTGTTTTCTCTTATCGTACCAGTGGCACGATAACCTTGATCCTTCAGCATTTTTAGCAAACCATGGCTACTAAAATAATTATCGAAGAAAATTACATGATCAGAGGGCACTGCAATAATTTTGAGAAGATCAAGAACTACCCGAGATCCCAAGGGTAAATCGTTAACTTGATGATTTTCTTTAGCACCACAATAAGTATCAAAGGCATAACAATATCCTGTGGAACTACACCGCATCCAGTTCTTATAACAAAAGCGTACTGGTTTTCCCTTTATATATTGTTTACTGGAATGTCGACCATAAAACTTTACCATGGCTTCATCATCATCATGCAAAACGCCCCATTGTTGAAATTTTTGATTCAAAAGTGACATTAGCGGCCGCAATTTAGCCATTTTGTCTTGGATAACCAGATTATCATTATCTACTAGGTGAATGTACCTTTTGATTTCTTGGAATCGGTTCCTTGACATAGTTTTTGCGACCACAGGAACTCCAAGATCTTCATCAAGACTCCAATAATTACGTTCGCTTGGTAGTTTATGATAGCCTGTTAGGAGTAAAATCGCAAAAAAAAGTTTTAGATCGGCTTTTGAAACAAAGGAGTCGTGTCTATTTTTTTGTGATGAATACAAATTTGTTTGTTGCATCAAATGGTCAAAAATTTCGTCATCGAACAACTTTTCGAATACTTCAACAGAACTACCATTTTCCAGTTCATTTTTTAGAATTTCCAAACGGTCGGCACAACCGGAAGTTGCTGGCATACTAGTGTCAAAAAAATTTTTTGTCCACTTTGGACCTACCTTTATTTTTTTGGCCCGTTTTGATTTCAAGTTTTTCAACCTCTCAGACAGTGGCAAGCAATCTTCGTCCTCACTTCCTTCTTCATCACTGCTGTTTATATGCTGCAACTCGATTTCACCGGCTATGTCCGTAGGAAATATATTTTCGGCACCTTCTAAATTATTTTCGTCCAAGTCCTCTTCATCGGTCTGTGGGTCAGCATCAGGCGGTATAATAACAATGTCTACTTCATGTTCCATAGTCGCTGTAGCAACATCTTGTAAAGCAGCATTTAAATGACGATACTTCCGTCCGTAAAAACTTTTCGGAGGTATTGGTACTAAATGTTCGAGTTCCATAATAAACTGAAATAAAAACTAGGTATTGCAAAAATAGCCATATGTATTTTATATAGACGGCTTCCGCCCAATGTCCCCAAACGAGGACATCTAACTTACCTGCAATTTCAGCAAACTCTAATAAAATTAATTGAAAACACAATGCCTCACACTTAGAACTACACGTTTGGGTATAATAAACACTGCTAAATAATGAAATTTAAATGTTACGTGTCTTTTAGTAAACACATGTACTGCTTTTCCAGACTAAGGCCTGACATTGCTCACAAAATTGTACCTGTCGTTGCGTTGTCCGAACTGATGAACATCAGCGCCTTAAGTTGAGAAGAAAACAACGTAAACTAACACTCTTTCGTACTCAACTGTTGCTATGTGTCGATAGAAGGCGCTACAGGGGAATTTTTTTCGCTGTCCCCAAATGGGTCCAGTGGGATATAATAGGTTAATATGTTTTTATCGGCTGGGTTGAAGTTTAGTATTAACGCTAGGGATGATCGATATATGTATTGATGGAGGAATAGGAAAGTCCTTCATTAAAGCAACTTAACAAAAATTCAAGTACTAAATTTAGATTATAAGTGTAAATATTAATTTTGTGCTTTAGGCAGAAATGCCACCACTTCCTATAACAAACTGAATATTGTTTTATGGTTTTTTCGCCAATAGAATTGACCATCACAGGAATAACGGCCTGGCTTATTTCTCGTTTGTGGAATGATTCCCAGATAATTTTCCGGCCACCAGGGAAAGTGTTTTGTGTAGTGGGTGGATCTCTCTGGAAGGATAATAAATTAAATAATCCTGTGGTGGGAAAAAAAAATTGGTTCTTCTATTAATAATTCATGTAAACACGGAAACCATGACTGATACGGCCAATTTGGAACAACCAAAATACCAGTGGCTTTATCCGTTCGAATGTTTTCAATAACTTTATGGATTAAGGCAAAACGTGGAAATGCGTAAAACCTTAAGTTTTCCCAGCTAGCTGTAAATGCATCAACTAATAAGGAATCGGGGTCTGATCTCCAAGAAAAGTAATTATCACATTTCTTATTTAGTTGGGATGAAAACAAATCTATATATGGTTTACCAAAAAGATGTATGATTTGCGTAAATTCTTGTTGATTTAATTCATATTCTGTCTCTGGTGATGTAACTCGTGATAGGAAGTCCGCTTCTACATTTTCTTTTGTATTTATGTAAGACGCATAAGTAAAAATGTTTTTAGTCTAGCAATAGTCCCATAACATCTTTTCCATCTTATTAAGCTGCTTGAATTTAATGCTCCCCATTCGATTAATGGTTGCAATTGCTGTTATATTATCGATTCGTAGCAGAATATTAAGGTAAATTGTACTTTTTGAGAATGATTGTAGACTGTAGTAGGCGGCTTTTAGTTCTAAATAGTTGATATGTCTCTTAGAGTCATCGTTGCTCCAAGAACCCCTTGCTGTTTGACCATTGCAATAGGCACCCCATCCTGTCATGGATGCGTCTGAGAATATTTCCAAGGAGAATTGCTTGGGTGAGATGCTTTTACCTTCCTTAGAAATAATTTTCATCTACCAGTTGAATTCTTGGTCTAAATTCTCTGGAATTATCATTTTTTTGTTATAGTTCATGCCATTTCCTCGTGAATTATTTATTTTAACTATTTCGAAAAGTTTTGTGTGGAACCAATCATAATTCATGGCTGGCGAAGAGGACACCAATTTCCCGACGAGTTATGCGAAAGTTCTTATTCTTATTATTTTTTTGTTTTTTGTTCTATTGAGCAATTCTAATAACGTTGTAATTTTGTTACTAGGCAAACTAATTGTCATCCCGTGAAAATTAAAATTGTAGCCCAAAAACTGAATCTTTTTAACGGGTTAAAGGACGCTTTTCTCATAATTTATTACCATACCTAGTGATTTTAAGAGGTTTACCGTTGTATATATGCTTTCATAACATTGTTCATAATTTTTCCCAATAATTAAAATATTATCTAAATATATTAATACGTTACACCCCAAAATTCGAAAATGTCTTTCATTAATTTAGTAAAAATATAAGGCGCTATGTTTATATCGAAGGGTAAGCAATTAAATTGGAATAATTGATTCTTAAATGAGAAACTTAGATATTTCCTATGTTTTTCATGGATTGGTAATAGAAAATAAGCATCCTGCAAATCTAAGTTGGCTAAGTAGCAATCTTTTGTCATTAGCTTAATCGCTGTTCTATAATCATCAAGTTTAAAATGATTTCTGGGTATGAAGCAATTGAGTTTTATGAGATTTAATATAGAGCGATTTTTTTCATTAGTGTTTTTGATAATAAAATAAGACGATAAAAATTGATTTTTAGTGTTCTTGCATTTTGCTAGTGCTCCTTTTTTAAGAAGGGTAGAAATTTCTTTCTCGTAAAATCCCATATCATAAGGTGATATATTTTTTAACGGAATAATTTTCTGTTTTGGTTGGATACAAAAAGGTATCCTTATACCCTTAATCCATTTCAAAACTTGTTTATTATGGACAATTTTTAGACATTCTTTGTAAAGAGATTTTAAGCGACAAGCAATTTTTTGTGGTACCTCTACTTGTAGTACGGTGTTTTCGGCTGATGTTGATGAAAACGGTTGGGAGTTTTCTCGAACTTTTTCTTCTGGTCTCTGCTGGTTCCTTGCCTTCTTTTCTGCATGTCCTTTTTCATCTTTGTGTTGAATACCTAGCGCCTGGAGTTTAAAGAATGACTAATTGATGTTCGGGGGGCTGAGTGGCTGTATGCTATCTTGAAGGGTTTGTTCTTAATGTTTTCGCTAGATTTCTTCATTGCTTGGCTATAGTTAACTTTTTCCATAAAACCTGAGCCGAAAAGATACTCAATTATGGTACTCTGTTGGGCAGCCACTCTGCTATCCTGATTGATGGACAGATTTTTCTCCCTTTCCCTTTTCACTGATACCGGATGATGGACGCTGGCGAAAAGATGGGACGCATCTGATAATTTTTGCACCACCAATTCATTATCAGTATCATTCGATGTGGTAGAAAGTTTCTCGGTCAAAATTGAGCCAATGATAGTCAAGCCAGCTCCTAGTTGTGTTTGTAAGTTTGTAAAGAAGTTATCATTTTTCGTAGCCTGAGCTGATAAAATGGATTTTATTTCATCGTTCATATTTGGTGCTTATTTATTTATTCACATCTACATTTTCCCTTGAAGTACACTATACAGAGTAACAAACACAGAATAAACGATTTTGAAGATCCTAACTAAGTTTTCCGCATCTGTGAGATGCCATGAACGATATTCTATCATAAAATTGTCACTTGCATAAACTTCGGGGGATGTATATTGCTAACAAACCGAAATTTCCTCAAAAGTAACCAAGAATGTAGTATATCTGGATTTATAGGACCCGCTATACTCGCTCTAGTCAGCTGATAATCAATAGGGTACATTTGTGAGACACCTTGAAAAATATCCAATTATAAAATTGGTCACTTGTATACACTCTGGAGACTGTATCGTGTTAACGAACTAAAAATTCTCCAAAACTGACAAAAAATTGCTACTTTAAGTACCATAGCACCCGACGTACTGGCTTTAGTCTGCTGAATATCAATAGTGTTCATCTTTGAGACGCCCTGAATAATATCCAATCATGAAATTGGTCATTTGTAAATACTCCGGAGGCTGTATCGTGCTAACAAACTGAAATTTCTCCGAAAATATTGTATTTAAAGTACTATAGCACCTGTTACACTGGCTCTGGTGAGCTGAAAATCAATAGGGTTCATCAGTGAGACGTCCTAAATAATATTCAATCATAAAATTGGTGACTTGTCGCACTCCGCAGGCTGTATCGTGCTAACAAACTGAATTTCTCCAGGAATGACAAAAATGTCGTACTTCAAGTACCATAGCACCCACTGTACTGGCTCTGGTCAGCTGAAAATCAATATGGTTCATCTGTGAGATATCCTGAACAATATTCAATCATTAAATTGGTGATTTGCTGTACTCCGCAGACATGTAACGAAAAGTGGCCGACGACGACGATGACGACGACATACACACAGGATTTTTTTTCTATTAACCGTTTTTTCGGTGGATCCAGAAGAAATTGCTCCAATTCAGCAATGGTCGCAACCAACCTTGATAAAAAACCTAAAAATAACTCGAATTTTTTTTTTAAATTCCAACTTTTTTTGGGGTAAACCAATACTTTTCTCGGATATTAGATAGGTTGGGCGGATATGTAATAGAAATATAAAGAAAATTCGTCTACTGGGCTAGTGTGTTGCTCTCTCAGAGTTGTGTACGAATGTCCAAGATGGTTTCTTGCTTGAAGTTAAACATTTTTCATCCAGACATAATGTTGAAATTTACCGATATTAGCGCAAGCTTGTCTCCGTCAGTTTTCTTCTTAATCGTCGTTTTAATAATATAAAAATAATGTTTTGCCCTCTATCGTTAGTACATAAATTAGTTGCATCTTCGTATTATGACTTATAATAAACTGTTTTAAAGATTAAAACTAACTTTTCCGCATCTGTGAGATGCCCTGGATAATATTCTATAACAAAACCTTCACTTGTATACACTTCGGGGGATGTATCGTGCTAACAAACTGAAATTTCTCCAAAAATAACCAAAAATAAACGGTTTTAAAGATTAAAACTTACTTTTCCGCATCTGTGGCCCTAAATAATATTCTATCATAAAATTGTCACTTGTATACACTTCGGGGGATGTATCGTGCTAACAAACCGAAATTTGTCCAAAAATAATCAAAAATGTAGTTTATATGTATTTATAGGACCCGCTGTACTCGCTCTAGTCAGCTGAAAAGCAATTGGGTACATCTATGAGACACTTTGAGCAATATTCAATCATAAAATGGGTCACTTGTATACACGCTGGAGGCTGTATCGTGCTAACAAACTGAAAATTCTCCAAAAATTACAAAAATTTGATACCTCAAGTACCATAGCACTCGTTGTACTGGCTTTAGTGAGCTGAATGTCAATCGAGTTTATCTTTGAGACGCCCTGAATAATATTCAATCATAAAATCGGTCAATTGTATATACTCCGGAGGCTGTATCCTGCTAACAAACTGAAATTTCTACAAAAATTACATAAATATCGTACTTAAAGTACTATAGCACCTGTTGTACTGGTTCTGGTGTGCTGAAAATGAATAGGGTTCATCTGTGACATGCCTTAACAATATTCAATCATAAAATTGGTGACTTGTTGCACTCCGGAGGCTGTATCCTGCTAACAAGACATGTAACGAAAAGTGGCCGACGACATACACACAGGATTTTTTTTTCTAAAAACCGTTATTTAGGGTTGTTGTTGAAGGAAAACGTAAAAATAACTCAAAAAAAAATTCACATTTCCAATTTTTTTTGGGGTAAACCAATACTTTCCTCGCATATTAGATATGTTGGGCGGAAAAGTAAAATTGTGGTTAGATACAAGAATCAAAATAATAAATAACTTCATTTAGATTTTGTCTTCAGATCTTTAGATGTAACGGTCTCTCCGTACTTGTGTTGTTCATCTGATGTTCTTCGTTAAAAATCTATCCGATAATACCAAGAACTTCTTCCGCTATTGTTAAAAGTAGGTTCAAAAATCTGTTTCAGCTTGGTCCCTGAATTTGAAAGACGACAACTTGTGTCTGTTTTTGCCAAAAACGTTCTGTCCAGTACTTACCAGTGGCCACTATAGACCGATGCGAGCTTGGTCTTCTCCAGCAATGGCACTCGACAAAAGAGCACCATCCTGTTACCCGTATTGTACAGAGATCTTCCGATACATTGTCGATCCAACGCATATAGAGCCACACACCTCTCTTAGTGTTGTAGACCTGTGCTTTAAGGATTCTGTTCGACACTCTGGAGTCATCCATGCCTTGTATATATCCAAACCATTGAATTTTGCCTTAAATTAATTCCGTTATTTAAACGACGAGTCCATGTATTCGGTCCGTGTTTGTTGTCAGTTTAACAGTCTATTCCGAAGTAGTTTTGTGTGAGTCTTCGCTGCGGTATTCATTTTAACGTTGTTGGGTTGCCAATCCTACGCCATATCCCTCCTTTATCCAGGCTTGGGACTGGCACAAGAACTTACTGTGGTTTTATACACAGTAGCCACCTACGGTGGAGTTAGTACTCTGTCCATTATCATCGATATTTTTGGTGATTCAGAGTATTCATTCATCAATTTCTTATAAACACATTTTCGAGGAGCGCTCTCACTTTTACATTTGACCCAAAAAGAATGTTAGCGTAAGTATGAACAATGACTGAACCACTACTTATAGTACATAGAAAATGACATATCGCGCTTCAATGATGCTTGTGGGAATGGGGAGCTATCGTATCTAACTGTCTAAATACAGTGGTTTCAAAGCCTTGAAATGCATTATTCAGCTGCTTTTCAGGAAAAGCTTAGCCGATTATTCGTAGGAATCAGAACTATTCACAAAGGTAATATATCGTCCATCAAGAATTATGCTCATTCAAAGCGAGGAGAAATATTTTCGAGGAGCGTTAATTATTTACAGTTGAGTCACCTCAACAATAACTGAATAAAGTATAATGAAATTAACTGTCTCGATCCTTACTTCGTGGAATCTGCTCATATTAGTGTTTTAAATGAAACTCACGGTTTCTAGTTAATTCCACAATATAATAATAGTTATTTGTATACTAAGGCCGCAAAATGCTTTTTCGCGTTCCGAGAGAGAGATTATCGCCGAGGCCGCTCCGGCCGAGGCAAGATAATCTCGAGGTCGCGAAAACATTTCGCGGCCATAGTATACACAATATTTTTCGTGCAACCGTGAAAATTACATAATTTCAATAAACATTATGTCTCTTTAGAAAAGTCAGCGTTTCAACGCGAATAGAGAAAATTACACGTCAATATCACAATGTTTCTATGGAGATGAAATATTTAGCAATACAAATCAATTTGACATTTCTCGTGAAGTCGTGAAGATGTCCGATAGCGATAGTGATATTTCAGTTACTTGCACTCCTCCTGAGCTGAGAGATCTCATAGACTCAGCACTTTCTGATTTGATACCCGAAAAATCTAAACGGAAATATTAAAAATGTTACAGCAACTTCAAAGATTGGTGTGTCAACCAAAATGTCAAGACGGTGTCAGAAAACATATTATTAGGATATTTGATGCAGCGATCAAAAGTTGTGAAGAGTTCAACTTTATGGAGCATTTATTCTATGTTAAAGACTATGCTTAACGTACGAGATGGAATTGACGTAAAGAAGTTTTTAAAATTGGTACCGTTCCTCAAGAAAAAGTCAGTTGGTTATCGAGCAAAGAAATCAAAAGTTTTTACGCACGAGCAAATTGATTCATTCCTCAAACAAGCTAGTGATGCAAATCATCTACTATGGAAGGTATATAAATATGGAAAAAAAGTGAAGTATGATGTTTTATTCATAATAATTATTATTATAGGTAGTTTTGATAATGGGAATATCAGGAGCATTGCGACGAGATGAATTAGTGAGAATGACCCTCGAAGATATTCATAAAAACAAAACTGTATTGATAGTAACTGTTCCTGATACTAAAACTGATCAAAAGCGTGTTTTTACCATTACTAATCAAGATTATATAAGAATTTACTATAAATATGTAACTCTTCGACCAAAACATACTGCTATTCGTCGTCTATTTCTGAGATATGAAAATGGAAAGTGCTCGGCACAGGTTGTTGGAGTGCATACGATTGGAAAAATACCTAGTATGATTGCAAAATATCTCGGCTTACCAAATAGTGAGGCATACACAGGCCACAGTTTCAGAAGAAGTTCCGCCACGCTGCTTGCCAATACAGGTGCTGATATATCAGTTCTTAAACGCCACGGTGGATGGAAGTACACTACTGTAGCGGAAGGATATGTCGAGGATTCCATCCATAATAAGAACAAAATTTCCGATGCAATTTCTGGCACTGTAGCATCTAGTTCAAATGTAGTTAATCGCAAAATGTTAATGTCCAAAGAAAATGATACGTTTTTGTCTAATGTAAATAATGATTGTTCAGAAACAATAGATTTAGTTGCTTCATCTTCAGGGATGAATATCAGTAATAATATAAACAGTACAATCAATGTTAATATATATCAAAGTATGTTTCTGTTGTGAATTTGGAAATAGTTTTTGGTTCGAAATACATTGTTATTGTCTTATTTTAGAAATGTTAAATGCTGTAGTGGCGTTCAGTTTGCCGGCAGTCACTATGGGAACGGCCGTAAAAATGTTTGTCGGCCGTCACTCTGGGTAACGGCCGCAAAATATCATTTTGCGGCCTCTGTTGCGGCTGCAAAATGCTTGTTTTGCGTCCGGTTGCACGAAAAAGTTATTGAAAATTCTAAAAAATTGACAATTGTTTCGATAAATCAATATCATCGTCAGAATTACAAAAGTTACATTTCATTTGATGCCTACCTGATGTTTAGTAGTTATTTTTGTCTAGACCAAGAAGTGACCTAACTTGTGATTGACTTAATATATGTTAATAGAAAAAAGAAGAAGATGTGATATTACAAATATTGAAGCTTAGATATTATTAGCCTTATGGTGATATCCTGGATATTATTTTTCCAATTAAGATCAGTATAACTGTGCAATGATATAGAAAACCTGGAAAACTATATCTGCTGATCTTTACAATTATTACTTAAGAAGACAGTTTATCAGTGGAGAACTCCCTAGATTTAACTATTCATTGACAACTTCATATTGTGGGTTTCTTTACTGTCTTCTAATTTCCAATTCTTCAAGGAAATCCAGTTCTTGTTTCTTTTCACAAATATGCAGCACTTCTAGTTTTGTGTTAGGTGTCAATGAATGATTGGTGTCAAGTAGATGTTTTGCGTAGTGGGATTTATATGGTTGTTTTAATCTGTATGCTCGTAAGTGTTCACTGTATCGGATTTCAAAATTCCTAAGGGTCAGACCCAAATAGACAGCATTACATTCTGGATATTTGAGTTTATATATACCTGACTTCTTTAATAGTGGTATTATCTTTGAAAGATTATTAATTTTCATTTCATCAGCTTGTTTGGGAAATATTAGTTGTAATGCTACTTTTTCCCCTTTTTTACTAATAAGCTTATTTATCATATCTAATGGATAACCGTTGGATGTTGCTATTTGTCTAATTAGTAAAAAAGCGGAAAAAGTGGCATTACACCTAGTATTTCCTAAACAAGCTGATGAAATAAAAACTTATAAAACCATCACATATGCAGGAAATATTCCTAATAATATTCCAAAGATAATATCTTCAGCAACGATTACAACTTTTTTTTTAAAACAGAAAGTAACGTTAGTACAAAATTGTAACAAAAATACTACTATTAAAGAAGTCAGGTATATATAAACTCAAATGTCCAGAATGTAATGCTGTCTGTTTGGGTCAGACCCTTAGGAATTTTGAAATCCGATACAGTGAACACTTATGAGCATACAGATTAAAACAACCAGATAAATCCCACTACGCAAAACATCTACTTGACACCAATCATTCATTGACACCTAATACAAAACTAGAAGTGCTCCATATTTGTGAAAAGAAACAAGAACTGGATTTCCTTGAAGAATTGGAAATTAGAATACATTTAAGAAACCCACAATATGAAGTTGTCAATGAACAGTTAAATCTAGGGAGTTCTCCACTAATAAACTGTCTTCTTAAGTGATAATTGTAAAGATCAGCAGATATAGTTTTCCTGGTTTTCTATATCATTGCACAGTTATACTGATCTTAATTGGAAAAATGATATCCAGGATATCACCATAGGGCTAATAATATCTAAGCTTCAATATTTGTAATATCACATCTTCTCCTTTTTTCTATTAACATATATTAAGTCAATCAGAAGTTAGGTCACTTTTTGGTCCAGCCAAAAATAACTATTAAACATCAGGTAGGCATCAAATGAAATGTAACTTCTGTCATTCTGACGATGATATTGATTTATCGAAACAATTGTCAATTTTTTAGAATTTTCAATAACTTTTATTATATTGTGGTATTAACTAGAAACCGTGAGTTTCCTTTAAAATATGAATAAAGTATAGTTATTAAGGAAGGATTTATCACGCCTCAAGAATACCTGAATGGGGAGCTATCGCATCTAGATACTTGTCTAAATACAGTAGTTAGTTTTAAGTGTTTAAAACGTATTATCACAAGAATCAAGTGCTATGCAGATACTATTCACAACGGTTAAATTTGTGATTTATCTTTCAATAAGGAGTAAGCCTATTGAAAGCGGTGATACACTATTATATAAGGAAGACACATTCAATTCTAGAAATAGCCAGTCCATCGGTGGCAAGAGTGGAGGAAGATTATTCAACATTTCTTTTTATCCATTCATTGTATATAAATGGATGTTTCGAACTTTTGTACAATAAAAATATTTGCAACCTACCACTCGCTTCCTGAACTAAACGATATTTATAAAACGAAATAGATAAAAGTGAATAATCTTAACTTTGACCCGTGTCATGATATGTATGAGATGTTTTTTATGATTTATCACCTTAATGAGCATAAATATATTTATTTTTATAAAGAAATTGTGTATGCATATTGAAATTTTTCCTTTTTGTTACAGACGAGCCAGTAGACTCACAACAATGCCAACATTATGGGAGTCAAGCTTCAATTACTGTTAGGTACGTATTAATTTCATTAGATAACCAATTTTTGACGTCAACTTATCGATAATGCACAGTTTGGATGAAAAATATAAAAACAACGATATGATTATATTTAGTATTTTGGTAGTTGGAAATACCCAGTCAAAAATCTCTTACTTAAATTGGAAACACATGTAAAATCTGAAGTTATATACCGATGTCAACCAATTTTTTTTAAATGTTTATTCCAATTTGTACTATACTTTTTCGTAGTCAAAAATAGATAATTGTTACACCGCTGGATTCAAACTGCTCTAAATATAAGTTCTGATTTCGCAACTTTGAAGGCCTATCACTCAGAAACGAGGGGTCGTGTGAGAATTTTTTTTATGTCACAGCATTATTTTCATGTCATTCACTCACTCCCGAATTTATTGCATCAAGTTCCGGAAGACGTTGTATATATATATACAGAGTGTCCCAGATTAATTTATCCAGGCTATATCTCCGTTTTCAAAAGGCGTGGAGTAATAAAAGCTCATTAGGGATGCAAAACCGATACAGGGTGTATAATAAAATATCTCCGAAGTTTATTTAATTTTGTACTAAAATTTCTCATTTGTTACGAATTTCAGGTAGACACCCCGTAACTCTGTATTCGGTTGGGTCGCCTATTGTATTGAAAGGGTCGCTCTATTGTATTTGAATGAACAAATAAACAATTTAATTCTCAGAGGCGTGCAATCAGGACAAAACAAACTTGGTATATGAATATGAAGGCACTATGAAATTATAATTACGAAAACTATTCAAAAGAGTTCACAATATCGATTCAATAAAAACACATTTTTTTATGTTCCTAAGAATAAACAATAAACATAAAATATTATATAAAAAATAGCAATTTTTTTTGCAGTAGGTATCAACTTTACTACTAATATACCGTTTACAATAGGAGAGGAAAAAAGAAAAATGCAGGAATAAAGTACGAATTAATGTAATATTTATAAAAAAAAAAGTCTAACAAATAATAGTAATAACTAACACAAAAACTAGTCTATATATCAGAATCAGACGATTCTGTTGAGCTTCCATTATTAACATTGATTATAAATGGTTCAATCATGTGTTCACTTATATGATCCATTTCCCACATATTTAGTTCTTCTTGTATCACGTGTTCAACACATTTCTTCCAGTTTTCTTTGGTTACGTTACCTAACGCGTCTTTGAATAAAACTTTTACGTCACTCATTTTGAATGTCGTATTCTTTCTTGAAAATTCCCCTTTCACATGGGCCCATATTAATTCTAAGGTATTGAGTTGACAGTGATAAGGAGGAAGCCTCAGCACCATTATACCACGCGCTGATGCCATTTGATCTACAACGTATCTACTATATTTGTGTTTATGTGAATTGGCCAGTTGCAAGAGCTCATTTTTCAGCGGGTTATCTGGGCATTCAATATTTTTCGAGGTTAGCCAATCGTGGATATCATGTTTACGCCATGCAGTTGAAGGTAATTTCTCCACTAACTAACTACTAACTAACTTGCGTTATCCATAACAATGACTGAGCCCGTTGGAATTAGATCTAACATTTGTGAGAAATATTCTTCGGAAACGTCTGCATCCATATCTTCATGATAATCTCCGGTTTGCTTCGACTCAAAGCACAACAATCCACCTTTAACAAAACCTTCGGCACTTCCGATATGAGTAATGATGAGTCGACGTCCTCCTGCTGGTGGATTGAGGCCTGTTGACCACCCTTCAAGAGCTGCCTGCCTCCGACTTTTGACATTCGTGTCTTGCCAAAATTTTGAAACAGTATGACCTTCATTTAACCAAGTCTCATCCAAATAATAAAATCGTTTTTGATCTAGTTTTGCTTTCCGAATATTGCGCAAATAACTCCTCCTCCAAATGACAATGTCGTCTCTATCAATCAACATTGCGTTCCAAAATTTTTTTTTATATTCAAATCCAAGTTCCTTCAAAATTTTCCATAATGTACTTCGAGACATTTTCGGAAAATCTGAATCTTCTTGAACCGAAGCCATAATTTTGGAGAGAGTTGGGATATCTTTTCTAAAGAAAAAAGCATGCATCTTACGCCTTATTCCATTCTTCAAGTCGTCATCCATTTCAAGTTTGGGTCGGCCTTGGGACTTTGCTGGGGCTTTGATGTTTCCATTTTTTTCTCCTTCATTAAATTATAAATTGTTGTTTTTGAAACACCCTTCATTGTTGCAGTAATCTTCACAGTTTCATCAACACTTCCTGTCAAATTCATGATTTTTCTTCTAATTTCTTCGTTCTTCAACGAGGAATAGCAATTTAATATCAGATTTTTTTCGTTCAGCGACAATGGGCCAACTTTAGGTCGTTTAGATGGTGATAAATATCCATATCTGGTCGAATTTGGTTGGAACACTATATAGTTGGAAGGTGTAGTTAGGTGTTTGTCTCGTGTGATGAAAAGAGAACTTGTATAGATGAACAAAAATAAACACCAGTTAACAATAACGGTAAAAAATAATAACAAATAACAGTAATAATGGGGAAATCAATCAACACAGCAGTTTCTCCAGAACAGATGAACTGTAAATTGAAAATATTCAACCTTTCCGCTACTTTTATAGTTGAAAAGTTCTAGTAAGTACATTGTATTATGGGGGCATTTTCTTAGAACTGAAAAGACTATATTTCACAATAATAAAACCATTTTTGAGCTACCTGTTTGTCAAGTTTCTTCAATTACCTGCTAATTGGGTGAAATAATCGGCAAATGGGGTTGGTTTGGGTATATATATATATATATATATATATATATATATATATATATATATATATATACATATATATATATATATATATGTATTTGTATAAAATTGTTATTAACATTTATATTATTATTTATTGTATGTAGGATTATAACTACCTGGAGCTTAGTGGAGGGACTCGTCTACGCCCTTTTATACATAATAATAAATTTTCTGGAAAATTGATGTCAGTGATATAATCCACAGTTTATTATATTATTGATAATTTGAAATTTCATTTTAAATAATATTACAAAATGGTTATTTTCGGAAATGAGATAATTTTAGAAGCCTTAACTTTTTTTAAATGACGAAATGTGGTACGCCTATGGTTCCGGCCAAGATGAGTGATTTATTACTCCATGCCTTTTAAAAACGAATAGAGATTCTCGAATGAAACAAAAACTGATCTATTCCATTACAACCCCTAACTTTAAATGTTTTAATAGCACCCTGTACATTTTTTTATAATTTTAGATGTGGTCTTCCATCGTCTAGTCAACAAATTTTTCAAAAATAAAATCGGTTCGTAAGAAATCAAGAAAATTTCAGTTTATTTTTTATTTTTGTTAAATTAATCAAAAAAGCCTTAAAACTTAAAGGAACTATAAAAATAAATGTAATAAAAATTTAATGAAAAAAACAAATAAAAATAACAATTAACTAATTAATATTATTCACATTAGATGTATGAATTGTAGTCCACCTTCTGCAACACACATTTCGAATCGTGCTAGAAGATTTTTTGTACATGTGGCTTAAATCATTGCAGGAGTAATTTGTCGAATTGCTTGTCTTATGTTTTCTTTTGATTCGTCTACATTTTGCGGTTTTGATTGATAAACAATATCTTTTATCACTCCCCAAAAGAAAAAGTCAAGAGGTGACATTACTTTCTGGAGAGTTGTCTGCTATCCAGTGGTTATCGAAACGGTTTTGTAGGTAGTCGTTAACGATTCTCGCATTGTGTGGAGGAGCTCCGTCTTGTTGCCACCACATTTCTTGACGTTCATTAAGAGGAATATCTTCTAGCAGATCGGGAAGTATGTTTTCTAAGATATCTAAATATCGAACACCTGTTAGAGTGCCGTTAGAAAAGTAAGGACCTATAACACGGCCATCAAATAAACCGCACCACACATTTATACCCCACATATTTTGAAATCTTGTGTCCATCATCCAATGTGGGTTCACGGGAGACCAATGGTTTGAAATGTGACGGTTGACTACACCATTATTGTGAAATCTAGCCTCATCGCTCCACAATATTTTTGATAAAAAAAGTGGATCATCATTAATTTTTAACATCATTCTTGCAATAAAATCAAGACGTCTTTGGTAATCACCAGGTTGTAATCCTTGTACTAAGTGCACATTAAAAAAGAATGGTAATCAAAATCTTTTGAAATTCTATGAACTGAACTTCTTGAAGTACCACTTTCATTGGCGAGGGTTCGAATAGGGGATTAAAATGTAAATATGCTATTACATTAATAAGATTTTGATCACATCTTACTCTGCGTTCAATTGTAGCTTGTTTATTATTTGGAAAATGTCCCAGTCTAAGTGAGCGTTCCAAATTCTTAATTGTTGCTTCACATGGAATGCTTCGATTTGGAAACCTTTCTTGATATAATTGTCGAGAAACTCTCTTATTTTTCAGGCATTCTCCATAAATCAGTATCATATCAACGTATTCTTCAGGCGAAAATAAATATGGCATATTGAAATGTTATACATAATTACAACACGCATGATTATGACTAGTCTAATACTTTTATTAAAAACGTCAATAATAATAATTGTTGATCTGACAGGTCGAATCATGGCAACCTGGATTAAGGGCGATGTCCGAGACTTGAAATAACAGCAAAAGTTTTTCAAATATTGTGACTTTGTGATACGATATTTTGTTGTAATGTATTCCTCTACGAAACCAAAATTTTGAAAGACAAAAGATAGTGTTTGAAAAAATTAAATACCAAAAAATTCACAAAACGGGGTTCGTGGAGGTACCTATAATAGTATAATAGAAACATTTTTATGACTGAAATTTTTTTTCAATGGATACATTTTTGTGAAAATGTGAAAAATCAAAAAATTACAAATCGAGAACGATTAACCTACATACCAGAAATCTTCTGACACGATTCGATATGTGTGTTGCAGGTGGTGGACTACAATTAGAAAATCTAATGTAAATAATATTAATTAATTGTTATTTTCATTTATTTTCTTCATTAAATTTTTATTACATTTATTTTTATACTCCCTCAAGCTGTAAGGCTTTTTTGATTCATTTAACAAAAATAAAAAATAAACTGATATTTTCTTGATTTCTTACGAACCGATTTTATTTTTGAAAAATTTGTTGAAGAGACGATGGAAGACCACATCCAAAATTATATAAAAATATACAGGGTGCTATTAAAAAATTTAAAGTTAGGAGTTGTAACTAAGGGATGAATATTTAGGGGATGTTATTTTTACGCCATATTAAAGTGTATTAGAAATGGAATAGATCAGTTTTTGTCTCATTCGAAAATCTTTATTCGTTTAAGAGATATAGCCTGGATAAATTAGTCTGGGACACCCTGTGTTTATAATAATAATAATAATAATAATAATAATAATAATAATAATAAGAGAACGATCTAAATCGATTAACTAGCCTTACGGAAATATTTAGCACCGATATAAAAATGAAATTTGGATTGGCCAAATGTGCCAAGTTGGTAGCTCGCAAGGGAAAAATCTGGGCTATGAACAGGAACTAATAATAGACCGAAAATCTGCAAAAGAAAAATTGAATAAAACCTTAGTAACCAGAGTGTCCAGCATTCTACGTACGGAACTCACTGCAAAAAATAAAATAAAGGCCGTTAATTCATGGGCAGTGCCTGCGATAACCTACTTATTTGGGGTAATTGGGTGGTCACAAACGGAACTTGAAGCTGCAAATAGATCCATCCGAGTACAACTGACCAAGTTCAGCATACACCATTCAAGAGCATGCATTGAGAGGCTGTACATGCCACGAAGCATGGGTGGTCGAGGTCTACTAGATCTAAAAACTCTATATCACAGTCAAATAAATGAACTAAAAAAGTACTTTAAGGCCAAAACAGAGATGTCAGAGATGCATAAGATGATCTGTGTGCTGGATCACTACTCACCGCTTAATCTGTCCGCCGGAGAAGAGGTCCCTGTACCAACTTTGGCTGAACGAAAAACTGCTTGGCTGTCAAAACCATTACACGGTAGATTTACCAATAAACTAAATGAAGCTGATCTTAATTCTTCAACGGAGTGGCTTCGGAGGGGACAATTATTCGGAGAAACAGAAGGATTCGTGGTAGCAATACAAGACAACGTAAATGCGACCAAAAATCATGTGAAATTTGTACATGGAGTACAGCTGGATAACGATCTGTGCAGACTGTGTAATAGACATGCGGAAACAGTAGAGCACATTATCTCAGGATGCAGTTACCTTGCTCCAACGGAATATCTCCAACGCCATAATTTGACGGCGAATATAATACATCAAGAACTGGCAGTACTCTGCAAACTGAAAGAACAAAAAGAACGTTATTACAAATATGTCCCTTTTCCCGTCCTTGAAAATAATACTTTCCGTCTATACTGGGACACAACAATACAAACGGACAAAACTGTGGCGAGCAATCGACCAGATATCGTGCTTATTAACAAACAGGACAAGATTGGATACTTCGTAGATATTGCCCATCCGAACGATCACAACCTGAATAAAACAGAAAGAGAAAAGGTTAATAAATATTTCGAACTGGCCGAAGAATTCAAAGTTATTAATAACTTAAAAAAAGTCGAAGTTCTACCGATAGTCATCTCTGCAACCGGATTAGTAACAAAGAACTTGAAAAAATACATCGAAACGTTGGAAATAAATCATAAAGAAGTGTTCCCCGGAATGCAGAAATCTGTCGTACTGTTAACGTGTAGAATTGTCAGGAAAACTCTTAACTTACCTGAAAATATGTGACTGCGAAATCCTGCTAGAAGAATCGCAAGTTTCAAGCAACGTGAATGATCATGAATCCCACGTTGTGGAGCAACCCCGCAAGGGAGGAAACGGAAAATAATAATAATAATATCACAAAAACCATTAATAGCTACGCGATCCCCGTATTGACCTACTCCTTTGGCATTATTAAATGGTCCGATACGGATTTAGAAGAACTCAATCGCATCTGTAGAACTGAACTCACAAAACAACGGAAATTACATCTCAACTCATGTATCGAGAGAATAACAATGAATAGAAAGGAAGGTGGGAGAGGACTTATAGACATACAAATGGTACATCGCACTCAAAATGAAAAATTAAGATCGTACTTTATAAACAAAAACAACTCGCTACACCAAGCAATAGTCAAGGCAGACAAAGAATATACACCACTTAATCTAGGCAGAAATGTAGTACACGAGGAACCACTAAACATCGCACAACGTAAAAAAGATACATGGGCAGGTAAAACTTTACATGGACAACACTACAAATTAATGCAAAATCCAGACATTGACACAAAACTCTCATATAAATGGTTACACACCGGACTACTATTTTCATAGACTGAGGGCCTTGCCATACAAGATAAAGTTATAGCTACTAAAAACTATCGAAAATACATAATTAAGGAAAACATAGAATCGGACCTATGTAGAAAATGTCATCAATTTCCAGAAACAATGGAACACATCACAGGAGGGTGCAAACTCCTTGCAGGAACACAGTATACTGAGAGACATAACACAGTAGCAAAAATAATTCACCAAGAGCTTGCCCTGAAACATAAATTAACCCAAACTGAAATACCATACTAGAAATACACACACAAATACAAGTTCTTGAAAATGACAAGTTTAAATTATACTAGGACAGAACCATACACATAGACAGAACAATTATTTGCAATAGACCAGACATAACCCTAATGGACAAGAATGAAAAACATACATATTTCATAGACATCGCAATACCAAATGACAATAATGTTATACAGAAAGAAACTGAAAAGATTGAAAAATACACACCCTTAGCCGAGGAAATGAGAGAAGAGTGGAAACAGGATAAAATTTCAATAGTCCCAATAGTTATGTCGGTTACAGGTATAACAACTAAATCATTTGCACAACATTTATAAACAATCGACCTTCAGCCTATAAATACTCACACAAACATACAAAAAGCCGTTATACTACAGACAACCTCAATAGTAAGAAAATTTTTGCAATAGAAAGAGGATGTGACTTGGCTTAGGCCCGTCACAAAATCTTAAATAATTACCGAACCAAGTTTCGAGCAACTAGCACAATAATAATAATAATAATGAATGGTAAATCCTTGGAATATGAAAATATAGAGCAA
The DNA here is from genome assembly GCA_963921935.1 of Galeruca laticollis. NCBI lineage: Eukaryota > Metazoa > Arthropoda > Insecta > Coleoptera > Chrysomelidae > Galeruca > Galeruca laticollis. Next base: position 40,549,914 of record OY998178.1, on the reverse strand, counting down.
GACACCATTAGATACCTTGACAACGAAATCTACAAATACCTGGGATGCCAACAGCAGCTGGTAGTAAAACGTAAATACACCAAAGAGAGACTCAATGAAGCACTGAGTCATAGTGTACAAAAAATTCTGCGAACTGAACTTACTGCCAAAAACAAAATTAAAGCTGTGAACACGTGGGCAATACCAATGATTGCATACTCCTTTGGAGTGATTGGATGGTCAGAAACCGAACTAGAGGCAATGAATCGTGGAATTAGAGTACATATTCGTCACCCGAGAGCATGTACTGAGCGGCTGTATTTACCAAGAAGGTCTGGTGGGAGGGGACTACTTGATCTTAAACTGTTAAACTGACTTAAAAAACCAATGGCTCAGTAAACCGCTTCATGGTAAGTATCCTAACCTGTTAAACGATGCTTCCATGGAGGTGTCTACAGAATGGCTCCAAAAGGGATACTTGTTTGGTGAAACAGGGATTCATGGTGGCGATACAATTGTGTAATAGCAATAAGAAATCATATTAAAACGATACATGGGATAAGGCTAGATAGCGATTTATGCAGAATGTGCCAAAAACAATCGGAAACCATCGAACACATCATGGCAGGCTGCACGACACTAGCACCAAGCGAATACTTAAAAAGACACAATGTAACAGCAAACATCGTACACCAGCATCTGGCAATCGCGTGCAAGTTTAAGAATAAATCCGAAAAATACTTCAAGTATACCCCATTCCCTATTCTGGAAAATAATGCATACGTACTATACTGGGACACCCCTATACAGACTGTCAAACACATAGCCAATAACATACCAGACATTGCCCTAGTTGACAAATTGGAAAAAGTAGGATTCTCCATCGACATAGCCCATCCCAGTGACCACAACTTGGAAGAAACAGAAAGGGAAAAGATAAATGAATATTATGAATTATCCGAAGAGTACAAATCCACACATCACATTTCAAAAATCTCCATTATACCCCTTGTCATTACAGTAACTGGAATGGTGTCGAAAAATTTCACTGAGTACCTGAGCAAAATTAATATCGATAAAAAACATTTCCACAACCATGCAAAAATCAGTCATACTTGAAACATGTAGAATCGTTCGAAAAACCTTGAACTTACCCGAAAATCAATTTTAAAGTTAGCTTTTGTAGTGATTGATCAAGAGATCCCACTATAAAATACTCCACCGAAATGGGAGAAAAATTAAAATAATAATAATATATACATATACATACATACATCTCTTGAACAGTATTATCTATGGAAGATCAATGTAATACGTATGCGACTTGGTAGTCTATTTATAACCTCATGGTTGCGCATAGTCTGCGGAATTACTAAAAATGATTCAAATAGATAATGTATTGAATTAAATTGATTCTCCATAAGTACACAAAACAATATTTCACTTAATTAATAAACAATAGTGGGATAACAAATATATATACATACACACACATATATTATGTTTGCATGTTTCTTTCTAAATAAATAAATATATACATATACACTCACACACATACACATAGCAACAAAACCATTGAATTACGTACTTCTAAATTTAATAGCTTTATCACAATTTGCCAAAAGCTTTTCACACATTATTCAATCAACGCTCTCAAAGTTTTCCTGTCACCATTTACAATATGTTTTTTCATTAATATTTTAATTAATTGAGGTGGGTTTACGGAATACAAATAAATCTTATACATTTCCGGAAGGTGATTAAATATTTTTCCACTTAGATACAAATAATATCTTTGTGAGACTGATTTACTTACAAAGTGAGTATATACTGTGCCCGTTTCTTTACCTCTTGTTTGATAGTTATGTATTTTTTGTAATATATCTTTATGTTTGTAAGTGTACATTAAAATTGCATAAACATATAACTGTCTGACATCCATAACTTTGGTTTCATCATACAATAAATCCGTTGGATACCTAATTTTTTTATTGAATATTATTTTCAATAATCTCTTTTGAAAAATTTCCAGTTTATTTAAATGGTTCTTTGTGGTAGCACCCCAGCAGGTAATGGAGTATAATTAAGTCTGGTTTGAACAAGTGCGTAATAAATAGTTCTAAGGTGAATAACGCTCACTGTTTTTTTGAGAAACCTAAATTTAAAAAGCAACATCCTTAAGGTATTGGTTAAATTATCTATATGCTTATCCCACCGTAAGCGAGAGTCGAGGGTAACACCCAAGTATTTAATATAATTTTGTCTTTAAAGGGTAATTTCCTTATTGTTATAAGTGACATTGAGCTCATTAAAATCTGGTAATCTTTTAATTTAGCTTGCAATAGGTAAAAAAAATGATTTATTATAATTCATTTTATGATTACACCAATCTATAATTTTTTGGAAATCATTTTCTGTTTTATATTTTAGTTCTTCCCAAGTATCTGCTTCATCAGTAAAACTCACAATTTGGCCCATAGTCGGTTGAATATACAAATTATTCACGTAAATTGAAAATAGTATAGGACCAAGGACTGTCCCTTGTGGTACACCAGCTGTAATTAGTTTGCTTCTGCTAAGCTGATCTTTTACTTTCACTTGTTGATATCGGTTTTTGAGATAGTCTTCGAAAAGTTTTAATGCTATTCCTCGTATCGCTGCATCCTCCAAAGCCAGAAATAACTTGTCGTGATGTACAGTATCGAAGGCCTTAACTAAATCCAGGAACATAGTTAAGTTTGGCTTATTAAGGTCCACTGAGTGATAGATTGTTTTAGTCAATTTTAGAATAGCATCAGTTATAGAGAGTCCCTCTCGAAATCCAAACTGTTTAGTAGAAATTATATTATATTTATTAAGATATTCTTGTGATCTTAAATTTAGAGCTTTCTCTACCACTTTTGCGAAAGGATATCGGTCTATAATTTGTCACCATCGTCTTATTGCCTTTTTGAAATATTGGTATTACTAAAGATCTCTTGAGTTCAGTGGCAAATTCTCCTTGTAGAAATATTTCATTAACTAAGTGCGTTAAAATTGCGGTGAATATTTCTGAATTCTCTTTTATTAATTATGTTTGTATATTATCTGATCCGGGTGATTTCTTGTTTGTTTATTATGTTTTTGATTTCTATATTTGAATTTTTCTAAACATTTCTCCTAGGTTGAGGCGTGTTTGGTGGGTTTATGGTTTTTACAAGAGTAATGCCTTCTTCAATAAAGTAATTGTTGAATGTGTCTGCTAGATCTTTAGCCTCTGTTACCATATGACCATCATCAGTATGCATTTCTTTTATTTCATTGTTATTGTTTTTTGTTTCATTTTGTATCTGATTAATAATTTTCCATAGTCCTTTTTGAGCTTGCCGAATTTTCATTTATTTGTTTGGTATAATAATCTTTTTTAGCTTTTCTCAAAACTCTATCAGTTGCTCTATAATTTAAATACGCTCTCTTTTTTTCTATGTTTTCCAAATCTTTTTTATAAACATGATGAAGTCTGTTTCTTTCTGTAATTGAATCAATATTACCTTTGGTTACCCATTGTTGCCTCTTAATAAATTGCTTATTTTCTTTAACAACTTTTATATTTTTACTTATATATTTGTTTACCACATTTATTAAATCGCGCTAACTTTTCCGTTTAAACTATTTATGTTATAAAATGCTTCCCATCTAAGACTCTGAATATCTTCTTGTAGCATTTTATTATTGATCATTTTGCAAAATAACTTTTTTACGGTTGTCTCAGCTTGTAAAAGAGGATATGCCATTGTAGCCTTGTGGTCTGTAATATTGATATCATATATGTAGCTGCAATATGATCATCATCCATCGTATTCGAACTATAAAATATATAATCTATGCAACTTTTAGATGTTCCCTGAATTCTTGTATATTTGTTTATTAACGATAAAAAGTTATACTCACTCAATATATCTAGATATGCGGAAACTAGATCAGTTTGATGTTTATATTAAAATCTCCTAAAATCAAGTGTTTAGAAATGTTTAAATTGTTTTTATTGTCTTCAAGGTATGTTCACAAATCATCCACAAATGCTTCTTCCCTTATCGGTGGTGGTTTATACAGAGATGTAATTAAAAGTTTATTTTTAATAGACAACTTAATTATAGTTTGTACTGCTTTGCACAATTCTATTTGTGCAATATTATATTCATGAATTATGTTACTTTTTATAAAAATTACAACTCCGTCATTACGGTTAATATCTCCCTCACTGTAAATGATATCATAATCAGGTAATTGGAATAAACTTAAATCAGGAATATTAAGCGTTTCTGTAATAGTCTGGTTCACAAGTCCCATTTTCCTCAGAACCTAAACCGGAGCACCGAAAATTATGATTTTGGTCTCATTCGATTAAGAATGGCATCTAGAACTTTCTATCAAAGTTACAAGAGGGCTGAAAAAAATGCAAAAGTTAAAAACAATAAAATAAAATAAAAAATAAGGGTTTGGTTTTTTTGAAATATTTCAAAAACTATTTGAGATAATGGAAATTGGAAAAAAGATCCTTAATTGCACATTTTGAGCACCTATTATAGTAATTTTTCATTTTTTGCTTCTAATAATTTGTTTTTCGTTTTATAGTATTTATGTATTTGCTTTATTAAAAATTCTTATCGGTAAAAAAAGAGCTATTGTATCTCAGCAACTACAAGTGTGCATATTTATTAGCAACTTCACTGTTGTTTTTTAAGAACAACTATGCCAAGATGATTGGTTTAAAATTTAGACAAAATTGCAGATGTTTTAAAATCGATTTACCATACAATTTAAGAAAATTGTAAATTACACGAAAAGTATAATACCTAAGTATAGGATACCCTCATACCGTTCGAAAGAGGACGTTTTTTTGAACATGGTGAATTATTAAAATACAGGGTGTTCTATTTAAAATAAGCCCGATATTACACATTGAATGATCTAATATAATGAAACTGAAAATTCTGAACACCCTGTAAAGAGATGTTTAGTACTCAATCGTGGAATACATTCAACAAATGTCCAACTATTTAGATGCAAGAGAAAATTTGCTACAGTTTGTTATATCAATGAGTTATTAATTTTTTTCGAAATATTCACATTTTAAAAAAAGTCAGCATAACTCGGAACCCTCTGTATTTAGGTATAGGGAACCATTATGAAGAAGTATTTTATTTTTTAGGAGCAATCAGAAAATGCAATAAAATATAGGGTGTCCCATAAGAAAAAATATAATTTTAATACGCCACACTTTATTGGAACATACTGTATATTTCAAAATAATTTCAAAATGTAGCCTATATGAACGTACAAACTACTAAACTGACAAACATTCTAAAACTTTTACCGTTTCGCTATAAACCTCCGTCCCTTTGGTCGTGATACACCCTGTATATATAAGTGTTGTTCCAGGAAAATTATTGTGAGAATTCGAGTTATTGCGTCTTTCTTCCGGATTTCTCAACATACCATTTTGGAAAAGCTTTCTATTCGTTTCAATCATACGTTAAATTTCAATCAAACATATGCTGTAGATTACGAGCTCTAGCTATAATTATTAGCAAATACATAGTATGATTGTCATCAGAAAATAATCACTTGAAAGATATTGTGAACAATGAGAAGATTATTAAGAAATCATGACTATGACTATATACAATATAGTTTGACCACTTTTACTATCATTGTGTTTAAAAATGAAATAAATGTCGTCTTAATATTCATTGTAGCGTTTAACTGTCGAAATTATTTTGTTAATTCACGTTTCATAAATTTGGTCAGACTGGTGGACCAGAAAGTGGGTCGTATTAGTGTCCAAATAATTTTGGTAATAGTTCGCATGAGCAAATAATTATTATGATATATTAAACTTAGATTCATCTAATAGTTACTTTTACATAATAAAAATAACCAGTAAAATACTCAGAAGATTACAAAGAAACGAATAAAGTGCAATTATATTTACTCTGTGGAGTTAATCACACACAGTCGATAGAAAGTAGGATAAAAAAAGAAATTACCTTTTTTCGTGCCTTATCTTGGAATGCATAGCCTACGGACAAAGTACAAACATTTTCATTATGTAGATTTTTACTTCAAAACATTAAAAATGATTTGACCAGCGATGACAACATATCTTAATGGCTCTCAATTTGTAGATTGCGATTTACAAAAGCTTTAAAATTCCCCTTCATTCCTCCACTTAGTCAAGTTCTCAAGTTGAAATCGGTGAACAAGAGATAGAGCTCGTAAAATGAATATAATAGCTCATTCCATCCGAAATGATGTTTAGAGAAATATATTGAAACCGATTTATAGCACATGAGAAATTGTAAAAGTTATAAGGGAATGAAGCTGAAAAAGGAAATTTATTTAATTGACAGTCCTATATGGAGTAACGAAAAAAAAGTTGTTTTTATTGATAATGTCATTGTTTATTAACTTAACAATTTGTTATAAATAATTGTCCAACATTGATACATTTTTTTCCTTAAACTATTAAAATCATAATTGCAAGACAACAAAATTGTTTAAAACGTTTTTATGTTTAAGGACAATTTATAAACAAAGGAGGATAATGTTCGAATTATATGTCCTTCAAAAACGGTGATAGACGCGGGTCTGGTGAAATTTTGTTAACAATCGGCAACTTATTGAAGAAGTTTTTTCATATTTTTATTTCCAACGGAATTAAATTCCTTCAAAGGTTCACAATACACACCATACCTTTTTTAAATTAATATTTAATACTTAAAAAAAATTAGTTTAATGAAACTCGCTTTAGACGCCGCTTCCGCATCTCGAAATTGAGACGCGGAGACGTTAAATTATAAATGTGAGTATGTACAGCGTGTCCTACGAGGTTTTGGCCATCTCGAAAACTATTTGAACTACAATATTGAAATTTGGCAGTTAAAAACTGTAGGTAGTATTACACATTTTGAGCAATCAGATACTTTGCTACAATGTCACGTTTGAGGTCACGTGGTATAATTTTTAGAAAAGTTAATGAGACAACCTGTATATTGTTCCACTGCTGTAAATGTCTCTCTTATACTAATTCGGCGAAACCCATTTTTTTGTGTTAGGTTTTGTTGTTGGTGTTGGATTCCGAAGATAGTGGTTGTTGTGATAATAATTCGTCAAATTCTGTCATAAAGTCTATAACAGGTAATTTGGATGTGCTTGATTCAATAGGATGAATTTCAATTCTACTTAAAGCATCAGCATTGCTATTAGATGTGCCTTTTCGATATATAACTTGATAGTCAAATTCTTCTAATCGTAATCTCCATCGAACAAGACGAGAGTTTGGTTCTTTGAGGGACATAAGCCATTGAAGAGGTTTGTGATCTGTAATGATTTTGAATTTACGTCCAAAAAGATAAGGTCTGAAGTATTTCGTAGCATAAACAATTGCAAGCAAATCTTTTTCAATAGTTGGATTCGGATTCATTAAGAGCTCTGGAGGCAAATGCAATAGGTTTGTCATGAGGAATTTGTCCTTGAGATAGGACGGCACCGATGGCGACGTTACTTGCATCGGTAGTAACTATGAAATCTTTCGTAAAGTCGGGATGAATAAGAATGGGATCATTGGTCAGTAAAGATTTACAATCTTCAAATGCTTTTATGTACAACGGATTATTGATATCGATACTAGCTCCTTTTTTTAGGCAACGAGTGAAGGGTTTTGTAATATGAGCGAAATTTCTGATGAACTTTCTGTAATAATCAACTAAACCGAGAAATGATTTAATCTCTTTGGTTGTTTTAGGAATAGGATAATTTAGAATAGCATTGACTTTATCGGGGTTTGGTTTAACACCGTCTGGAGTGATTACGTGACCTAAAAAAGATACTTCTTTTCTTAAAAATTCTGATTTATCTAATTGCACTTTAAAGTTACTGTCTCTTAATTTTTGGAATATATTCTTTAAGTTGACTATATGTTCTTGGAGTGACGTTGAGAAAACAATTATGTCATCCATATATACAAAGCAAATTTTATTTTGGAGTTCTTTTAAGATATTGTCCATGACACGCTGAAATGTAGCTGGTCAATTTTTTAATCCAATTGGCATTCTTACATATTCAAAATGTCCACCTTCTACGTTAAAAGCAGTTTTCTGAATATCATCAGGATGCATTTCGATTTGATGAAAGCCACTTGCGAGATCTAGGGTTGAGAAGTATTGACAGCGACCTAGTCTGTCGAGGATATTGTTTATTTGGGGAATAGGATATTTATCGTCAATTGTTTTTTCGTTTATTTTTCTGTAGTCCATCACTATTCGCCATTTCTGTCTTCCAGATGCATCTGGTTTTTTATTTACGATCCATATAGAACTACGCCACGGGGAATCGCTCGGTCTGATGATACCTTGTTCTAACATTTCATTAATTTGACGCTCTACTTCTGGTTTATGAATATATGGGTATCTATATGTCTTCGAATAAACTGGTATTTCGTCTGTGGTTTTTATTCTATGCTTAACTTGATTAGTGAAAGTTAGTTTTGAATTACTTGTATGGAAAATGTCGGAAAATTCTTTACAAATTTTTTCTAATTGCAACTTTTCCTCAAAATTTAAATGACTTGTTCTAATGTTTTCAGTAATATCGAATGGTTCTAAATTTTGATTACTTTTAATAGACATATTAAAAATTTCTAAGTCGTTTGTAAATAGTTGAACTTTTATTGGGTTATACAAATAAACTTCTTGAACTTCATCAGTATCATTTATGATTTCTATGGGTGCATAACAATTAATTGCTTCGGAGATACCTTCTTTAATTTTACAGTTGAATACTTTTAATTGGGGAACAATAATAATGCCGGAATTTACTGAGACAGGAATTTTAGCAGATTCTATCGTGTGGGGTTCAATTTTTGCAAAAAATAATAATTTACCCATTGCTTCGTAATGACTTAATGGTAATTTTGCTGTCGGTGTTTTCAGTAAAGAATTGTTTAAGTCGAGTTCTACACATAAATCTTTTAATGTTTCGTATCCGATTAAACCATCGAAGAAATGATGAAAATTGAATAAATAGAATTTTATTTTTTTATTACAGTTAAATTCGGGTAATGCCGGAATTTCAGCACATTGGTCACGAGAAGTTGTTTGAAATATTGAGCTAATCCTGAACGGCTCGTTTTCGATACAATCTTCAAAATATTTTTGGGCAATTTATGGATTTAGGAATGATTTAGTAGCACCTGTATCAACTAATAATTTAAGAGGAGGATCTGATATTTTTACGTAAGGAAGGTCTTTACGGTCATATAGAGAATGTAATTCTATGTTTGGTTTTCTGTTGGGCTTGGTTCTTGAAAATTTTCATTTGAGAATTCTATGTCATGAATATTGTTAGAATCTTCGTCATTATTTTCGTAGTTAAAATAGTCTGTATTAGTATTATCTAAATTTTGAGAATTATATGTGTCATAGTAATAGTCAGAATTTTGTTCGATATGATATAATTGTTCTGAGGTAAATGTTGGTCGAGATTGAGGCCTAAAGAAATTGTGATTTGTTGAGGGTTGATTGTGGGTTGGTCTCCTTGTGGCTGTAGATATACCACTCATTGGAAAGGGTCTAGATTGATTTTGGTATTGATTAGTTTGTTTCCAAACATTTGTTGGAGGTTTTGGGGGACCAAAAACTTGTTGATTACTTAAGAATCGTTGTGGGACACTTGGGCGTGGCTGAATATTTACTGGACCTCTAGGAAAATTATTTTGTGTAGCCGCATTCGGCGTAAATTGGGGCGGAACTTGATGAGCAGTTTGATAACTATGAGTGTTCATGACTGAATAATTATTGATGGGGAAATTCGGACGTAATTGAAAATATTGATTGGTTCTGGCATTTGAATTATATTTTTGTACGGCTTTAGGTCTATGATTATGATCTGAATTTCTTTGTAAGTATCTGATATTATTTTCAGCAACTATAAATTGCCTAGCTTCAGCTATTGTTGATGGTCGCATTGCATGTATAGTAGGGGCTCTTTTAATCCAGCAAGGAAAATTTTTAAAGCGTGAACATTATAAAATTCTTTTTTCACTATGTTTATAGCATTTTCTCCGTGTGTATCTAAATAATTGTGAAGAGCACTTAAATTACTCATTACTCTTGTATAAAAATGTAACGCGTCTTCTGTATTAGTTTGTCTTAATTGATCTAAATCGAATAAAATGCCATTTTCGTCACGTTGATCTCCAAAATGAGATATAAGAGCAGATTTGACGGACTTCCAGTCTTTATTAATACATATACTATATACTTCCCTAGCACTACCAACTAATTTGGAATATATACCATAAATTATACTAATATTTTGTACACAGTTTTCGCTACCTGGCGTTCTATCCCAATAAGTATTAATAATAGTATTTGCAGTTTCTAGAAATGATGATAACTCTAATGAGTTACCGTTAAATCCTGGTACTATTTCTGACAATTTTGGTTCGAATTTTGGAGGAGGTAACGCCATATTATCGTCTAAAATATCTAATGAATCGGTTATCGATAAATTAATAAAGGAATTTGAAAGATCTAATTCTATTTCGTTTTCAATACTAAAGCTATACACACTTTCGTTAATGTCCTCTATGGAGTTAGCGACAAGTGAGGAGAATGACATAGACAGGATAAATACAATAAAAGGAAATGAGCAACTTACAGTATTGTAGCTGTCTTCAGCATAACTTGACTTCAGTTCTTCTTCTGGATTTTGGAGCACTTTTTTCAAGATTTCGTACGGAGCGACGAAATTCGTTACTGAACAAACGATTGGAACCGAAGGAATATTCCCTGTGAAATTCCTTTCAGTATCCTACTGACTGCGCCACTTTTTGAATTTGGTTTCCAAAAAGAATTTTTTAAAAAACAAACTACTTTATTAATACACAAATATACTTCTTAACAGTTGTAAGTCTAATATCATTCTGAATAAAATATGTACAAAATCTAAAACGGAAAACATTTGCTGACATATTGAATTAAATATTTATATTACACATTATTGTTATTGAAATTATTATTGAATCATCAAATGCACGTTCCATAACTCCAAAATGAGTGATTTATTACTCCATGCCTTTTAAAAACGGAGTATAGCAACAGCTATTCTAGTTGTCACAAGCTGCCAGTGTCAGCGAACAATCGTTCTCTGTATTTATAACTGATTTTGTTGTTAAACGATTGAAAAAATTACAGTTCAACAAGTTTTTCTTTGATTAAAATGTGTTCTTGTTAGGGGATCTAGATTATTAACATCCTTTTGCAAACTGTAAACTGGCAGTTCTTCGTCGGAGAGCTATAATGAATTCTGGGGGGGGATACTGTTGTTTTAATTGAACTTAAGGCTAAAATGGTTCCACCCTGATTTTGATTTAAGTTACAAAAATAGAGAAGTATAAGTCGAAAGAACTAGATTCTTTCAACAGTTTCGATGTAAGCTAAAAGATTTAAATACAGGCTATGATCATAAAAGAATTAAATTTGATATCAAATATAAATCGTTACCTCACCTTTAATACTAGGAAAATAAAAAAAATATATTATTGGTAGGATATTTTATTATCAATGGTTGAGTTTTTTTTCTTTTTCTTTTTTTTTAGATTTACACATATGAATAATTTAATTGTCAGACATCATTGATTAAAATACCTAGCTGGATGCAGAGGCAGACAACAGCGCGTTAAAATACAACAAGACCTTATGATATCTCCTAGGCAAACATTGAGTAAAAACTCACAAAAAGAACTTAAAAAATGGTCTTTAATAAGTAAAGGTCGGAATATATGCAAAGTGCATATATTTGCATATTTAGCATATTTTTACAAATTTCATAAAAAATTGCATATTTCGGCAAAAATTAAGTTTGTGTGCATATTTTTATGTTTTTCGTTTTATCAAAAGATTAAGTGCGACCCTTGCAGATAATTGAAATAATTTAAAAGGTGGGTAGGTTTTATTATTATATGGTTTATGGATCCATTTTATTATTAAATAGTTTATTGCCGGCATTTATTGGATGTTTAGGGATTTCCAAGTAATCAGCTTGCCTAATTCACCGAACCGAAGTCGTGTTCGGTGGTAGTAAGTATTGTCACCGAACAGAAACTTCTGTTCGGTGCGCGAATGAATTCATAACAAAACTTTCTTTTTTCGGGGTCTAGTTGGAATGCGGCGGCTTGCTTTTATAGTTCGGACTTCAAAGTACCGACGCCAGGTGAACCTTCTTGTACTTGTTTCTTTCCGGTGCCTAATTGGAGATAAAATGTGGTGTCTTCTTTTGTATTTATATTGTATAGTTTAGTTTGTCGATAGATTCCAGTGTGAAGAGAGTGATTTCGAAAATATTTATTTCAAACGCCTAAAATGCCGAAAGCCGCTTCGTGGATAAAAATTTTTCCTGAGTTGGAGTTTAGTGGGGATAAAATGTTTTGCAAAGTTTGTGCCAAAATCATTATTTGTGAAAAGAAGTTCCAAATTGATCAACACTTGAAAACAGCTATGCATAAAGCTAAGTTGCAGAAAAATAAATCTGTGCCTGTCAAACCAAAGAGTGAAAAGGAGGTGTTTCATCAAGACTTATGCAAAGCTTTAGTCGCAGCAAATATACCTTTGAAGAAACTGCAAAATACACAATTCAGAGATTTTTTGCAAAAATATTGTAATCAAAACATCCCTGACGTATCCACACTTAGAAAGAAGTATGTGCAAACAGTATACGAAACCGTAATGGGAGAAATTAAAGTTTCACTGGGCGATGAACATTTTTATATTATTGTTGATGAAAGCACAGACTCATTTGGTCGATATATCGCACATCTTATGATTGGAGGGCTTCAAGAAAATGAGCCAGGGAAGCCATATTTAATATCTTCTAAACAGTTAGACAAAACAAATAATGTGACCGTAACTCGATTTATTCAGCAGTCTCTATCAAATTTTTTTTTACCAAATCCAGTTCCAGTAGAGAAGTTTTTAATGTTTTGGTCTGGCGCAGCTCCGCATATGGTTAAAGTAGGCCAAAAATTGAAAATATTTTATCCCAATATGGTACATGTCACTTGCCTTTTACACGGGATAAACAGAGTTGCAGAAACTATTGGAACAGCATATCCCTTGGTGAACAAATTAATTTCAAATGTAAAGAAAGTGTTTTTCAAAGCACCTCTAAGAGTGCAGATCTATAGAGAGAAATTGCCAGGAGTTAGTTTACCTCCAGAGCCCGTAATTACTCGATGGGGAACATGGATTAAGGCCGCAATATTCTAAGCAGACCATTTTGAAGCCATTAAAGACATAGTTTTAGATTTAGAAGACAATTCACAGTGCAGTGCAAAGTCAAGCAGTATTCAAAAACGTAAATTTAGCTAAGGAACTTGTTTTTATTAAGGTTAATTTTAGTTTTAAACCAGATATAATAACTTCGTTAGAAAGTAGGAATATAAAGTTTAAGAGAATCAATTAATATTGTTGAAACTTTTTCCGACAACTGCAAAAAAGTTCCCGGTGATTAGGAAATCAAGTAAGAAGTAAACTCGAAGTTATTGTGGGAAAGAATGAAGGCTTCAAGTATTTAATGGAAGTCAAAAATATTTTTGATACTAAACCATCCAACGAAGTAATACCTTGGCCTTATAACTTACTACCCACATTAAAATATTGCCAGATCACATCGTTAGATGTTGAAAGAACTTTTTCTTTGTACAAACATATTTTTACAGATAGAAGGCAAACACTTTTATCGGAAAATTTTGAAAAATATATCGTTATAAATGGATTTTATACTATTTCAGGTTGCAAATTTTACCTATTATATTTTTCTTTTAATTTTAATTAAAATAAATAATTTTTGTAAGAGTCGGCGTATCTTTATTTCCATTTTTCCATGTTATATTCAAGGCATATAATTGCATATTTTGACAAATAAATGCATATTGTTGCATATTTCAAAGAAAAACTATGCATATATATGCGCATATTTTAACTGAATTGACGTGCATATATTCCGCCCTTTATTAATAAGTGTTAAATCCAAACTTATGAAAATAATACCAGTCGATAGTTATAAGTAGCCATGAAATATAATCCAACAAATTTGACGTGTCTTTAATTATTTAAATATAAAAATTTGGAACTGTAGCCCAAAAACACTGAGAAATATTTACACTAACCTTATGTTCATTATTATTAAATTTCACCTTGTAATAAAGACACTGTCAATCGAAATCTCAAAACAGAGTTGTTTTCTATACGCTCAAGGTTCGGTGAGTGCTCGACACTGCCCAGGTAAGGCATTCATCAACAAAGAGGCACCTCTTAGAAGAAATGGTCGTCCTTAGATCCGGCAGGTCCAAACATAAAAGGACGAAAAGTTATCTGGATAGCAAGCACAAAGCGATGACACCATCCGACAATATGTGGATCTCCTCCTCCAAACAATCTTCTTGTAAAAAAATTAAGTTCTTGGTTCAGCTCAGATGCATGTTAAAAAACATCATACTGGTTTCGTCCAGGAACCCCAAAAATTATAGGAAGTCATAATGTTATAATATCCTCCAAAGCATCATAGAAAAAGCTGGCTTCGCCTAGTGGCTAACAAGAAAATCCTAACTCGGAAATTTATGTATTCCAAGTTAAATTTAATGAAACATACTTTCATCCATTCGTCTAGCAGACTCTTACAAATCCTAAAATTAATTTATTTCTGATAATAATGCTAAATTCCTGAGGATGATTAAGAACATATACCCTCTCTTAAAAAGGAAGCCATAACGACATGCACGAGTGAAAGTTGCTCACAAAAGAAAGACACTATCTGTGACATTTGTTATTGTCAATCGGAATTTAATAAGTTGACTCTACCGACTGAAATATTTAGTTATTCATTCAGAACTAAACCCAAACTACAACACAACATACTTTAAGGTGTATTACTGGCTGCATACTCAGTAGTACCAATTAACCATCAATCACCAAATAAAATACCCATTATCAATCAGTACATAATATAATTAATCATGATGCATTGTTTATACAATTGAAGTGGGATTTAGTACCTTTTTTTTAACTTTGTAACGGGAAGCAGTCAATCTTACCGTAACATATTATTGTTGTTCAAAGTGTTGTGCCTTGAAACTTATCATGTCTTTACGTTTCACTCATGACGATTATGTCGATATGCTGATCATCTATGGAGAATGTGGAAGAATACCAGACGTACTAGATAGAGATGTATATAGAAACCGTTTACTCAACCGAACAACTCCAGGTAAAAATACTTTTACTTATGACGAACAAACGTTTCCAACCGGAAAACAACAAAATTCTCGACGTACGCCTATTGTAACGGAAGATAATATTATTAACATTCGTGCTTATATACAAGTTAATCCCCACATTTCAACTCGATGTCTGCAACAAGAGTTATGAGTAAGTTAATATGCTATTCAGATGGTGTTAAAGCAATACAAATATCATCCTTTCAAAATACATTTAACGCAAGGTCTAACTCCTCCAGGTCCAGAAAGGAGACTCGATTTCATTGCTGAAGTGTCAATTAAAATTGTAGAGGACCCTTTTTTCTTAAATAAAATATTGTGGAGCGACGAAAGCCGTTTTTACAACAACGGTATAGTTAATAGAGATAATTGTCACTACTGGTTGGCTGAAAATCTCAGGTGGACGCGAGAAACGCATTTCAAAACTATTTGGGGGATAAATGTTTGGAGCGGTTTGTTTAATGGCCACTTGATTGGGCCGTATTTTTATGCAGAGACTTTGACAGGCGAAAGGTATTTAGATTTTCTCCAGAATATTCTCCCCCATTTGCTTGAGGACATTCCACTAAATAAGAGAGCGACTATGTGGTGTCAAGAGAATGATGCAACTACTCATTTTGCTCAGCAAGTAACGTATTTCCAAGACCAATGGATTGGAAGAAATGGTACAATACATTGACCAGCTCGTTCACCAGATATAACTTCGTTAGGTTTTTTTCTTTGGGGATATTTAAAAGGATTAGTTCATGTTACAGCTCCTACCGATGTAGATGATTTAAAAAACAGAATCAGAGCAGCTTGCCAATCTGTTACACCAGAAAGTATTAAAGCAGCATGCACAAGAAATTTGAATGCTGCATTATTGAAGGTGGACATTAATTTGAGCATCAACTGTAGTAAATGAAATTAACTGTCTCGACCCTTACTTCGTGGAATCTGCTCATATTAGTGTTTTAAATGAAACTCACGGTTTCTAGTAAATTCCACAATATAATAAAAGTTATTGAAAATTCTAAAAAATTGACAATTATTTCGATAAATCAATATCATCGTCAGAATGACAGAAGTTACATTTCATTTGATGCCTACCTGATGTTTAGTAGTTATTTTTGGCTAGACCAAGAAGTGACCTAACTTGTGATTGACTTAATATACGAGGGCAATTCAGAAACTAACCTCCGATTGGTCACAGTGCGGGTAGTGGGGGGAGTAGCGCGCCATCTGTGCATTCACACGCTCAGCAGGTCAGTCGGCATCAAGCCGTAGTCGAGTGAACATCGTACCTGCGCTAGTTTAGTTTTTGTGGCAGTTTGAAATGTGTGCTGCAATAGAAAATCCCGCCAAATGTGAAGTGCGTGCTGTTATAAGGTTTTTTACAGCCAAAGGATACTCTGCAGCTATTCATCGTGAGCTTTGTGCCGTGTACGGACCAAAAGTTATGAGTGAAGGAGTTGTCCGTGAATGGGTACGTTTATTTAAAAGTGGACGAGAAAACGTTCATGATGAAGAGAGGAGTGGTAGACCATCCTTGGTGACTGACGAACTCGTTCAGACAGTTGATGCAAAAGTTCGTGAAAATCGACGTTTCACAATGGCGGAGTTGTCTACTGATTTTCCATAGATTTCTAAGACTCTTTTGTACGAGATAGTGACAGCAAGATTGGGTTACCGTAAGTTCTGTGCACGATGGGTGCCCAAAATTCTTACCGACCACCACAAAAGTCAAAGAATGGCCTCTGCATTAGACTTTCTGTCACGTTATGAGGACTAAGGAGAACCATTGTTAAACAGAATCGTGACCGGTGACGAAACCTGGATTAAGTACTCGTACGTGAACCCTGAGACAAAAGAACAATCAAAGATGTGGGCACATTCAGATTCGCCTACCAAACCAAAAAAAGCCCGGCAAGATTTTTCTGCCAGAAAACTGATGGCAACGGTGTTTTGGGATGCCAAAGGGGTGTTGTTGGTTGAATTCATGGAACGTGGGACGACCATTAATCAAGACGTGTACTGTGAAACACTAAAAACATTACGACGGGCTATACAGAACAAACGCCGTGGTATGCTGACTTCCGGTATCGTTTTTTTGCACGATAACGCCCGTCCTCACTCTGCTCGCAGAACAACAGCCCTTCTTGAGTCCTTCAAGTGGGACGTTTTCAACCATCCACCTTACAGCCCAGATCTGGCGCCAAGCGATTATCACCTCTTCATGCATATGAAGAAATGGCTCGGGTCCCAGCGGTTTGATGACGACGAAGAGCTCAAAGATGCGGTCACAGGCTGGCTCAAGGCACAAGCGGGTGATTTTTATGCAGAAGGAATTTCAAAGCTTGTGAAGAGATACGATAAGTGCCTCAATCGTTATGGAGACTATGTCGAAAAATAGTGCAAAGATGTAGTTGTAAGATGTATATATTAAAATATTTTTACTTAACTTGGTGTATTTTTTTCAATCAACCGGAGGTTAGTTTCTGAATTGCCCTCGTATGTTTATAGAAAAAAGAAGAAGATGTGATATTACAAATATTTAAGCTTAGATATTATTAGCCCTATGGTGATATTCTGGATATCATTTTTCCAATTAAGATCAGTATAACTGTGCAATGATATAGAAAACCAGGAAAACTATATCTGTTGATCTTTACAATTATCACTTAAGAAGACAGTTTAATAGTGGAGAACTGCCTAGATTTATCAGTTCATTGACGTCTTCATATTGTGGGTTTCTTAAACGTCTTCTAATTTTCAACTCTTCAAGGAAATCCAGTTCTTGTTTCTTTTCACAAATATGTAGTACTTCTAGTTCTTTGTTAGGTGTCAATGAATGATTGGTGTCAAGTAGATGTTTTGCGTAATGGAATTTATCTGGTTGTTTTAATATGTATGCTCGTAAGTGTTCGCTGTATCGGATTTCAAAACTTGTAAGTGTCTGACCCAAATAGACAGCATTACATTCTGAACATTTGAGTTTATATATACCTGATTTCTTTAATGGTGGTATTTTTGTTTTTACATTTAACAATTTTGCACTTACGTTACTTTCTGTTTTAAAAGAAATTGTTGCTGTTTCAAAGATTTTCTTTCTAAACTGTCCATAAAAGTGTTTGCCAAAATAGGTGATATAGGGCTTCCCATTGGTAAACCTTCATTTTGAATATATATGTTATTGTCAAAAGTGAAATAATTCTCATTAATGCATGCATCAAATACATTAAGTGTATCTGATATTATTCCTGGATTAATATTTTTGTCTTCAAGTAATTTTCTTACAAGTATTAGACATTCTTTAGGAGGAATTTTAGTGAACATATTAGTGACGTCAAATGATATGAGCTTAGAGTTATCTTGTAAGATGAATGCTTTTAATTTTTTGATTAGTTCTATAGAATTTCTAATTGAGTATTTAGATGCATATCCATAACTATTAAGTATATTGTTAAGCTTATTTGCCAATATATTATTAAGAGTATTAACATAAGAAACTACTTGTCTAATTGGTTTCGTTATTTTATGTAATTTAACGGTTCCATATAATTGTGAACAATGAGGATTCTTATTTACGATGGAACTCTTTTCGTAATCACGTATCACGTATGTGATATCACAAATATTGAAGCTTAGATATTATTAGCCCTATGGTGATATCCTGGATATAATTTTTTCCAGTTAAGATCAGTATAACTGTGCAATGATATAGAAAACCAGGAAAAATATATCTGCTGATCTTTACAATTATCACTTAAGAAGACAGTTTAATAGTGGAGAACTCCCTAGATTTAACTGTTCATTGACGTCTTCATATTGTGGGTTTCTTCAGTGTCTTCTAATTTCCAACTCTTCAAGGAAATCCAGTTCTTCTTTCTTATCACAAATATGTAGTACTTCTAGTTCTGTGTTAGGTGTCAATGAATGATTGGTGTCAAGTAGATGTTCTGCGTAATGGAGAAGAAAATAACCTAACAGTTACAAAATCTGATAAGGGGAACACGGCTGTCATGTTGAAAAATACATAACTTTATAGAATCTAGCGCTGTAAAAGTTCTTAGAGCAGACCCAACAAAGGAGTTTCCTAATAATGTAAGGGATATTGTTGATAATTCAAATTATCTAAGTGATTACGAAAAGGGGTCCTTCATAAATAAGAATCCTCATGGTACACAATTATATGGAACCGTTAAATTACATAAAATAACGGAACCAATTCGACCTGTAGTTTCTTATGTTAATACTCCTAATAGTTTATTGGGAAAGAAGCTTAACAATATACTTAATAGTTCCTGATATGCATCTAAATTCTCAATTTGAAATTCAATAGGAATAATCAAAAAATTAAAAGCATTCAACTTACAAGATAGCTCTAAGCTTATTTCATTTCACGTTACTAATATGTTCACTAAAATTCCTCCTAAAGAATGTCTGATACTTGTAAGAATATTACTAGAAGATAAAAATATTAATCCAGGAATAATATCAGATATACTTAATTTATTTGATGTATGCATTAATCAGAATTATTTCACTGTTGACAATAACATATATATTCAAAATAAAGGTTTACCAATGGGAAGCCCTATATCACCTATTTTGGCAAACATTACTATGGACAGTTTAGAAAGAAAAATCTTTGGAAGTAATATTTCAAAAAATGTTTTATTTTGGTATAGATATGTAGATGACATATTAGCTTGTTTTATAGGTAGTGAACGACAATTAGATATAATTTTCAACCACAATAATAATTTACACCGAAAAATTAAATTTACATTAGAAGTTGAAGAAAATAATCCAATCAATGTCCTTGATTTGAATATTCACAGAGTTAATAATGTACTTGATTATTCAATTTACCGAAAACCAACACACACTGATGTGACAATTCCATATAGCTCCAATCACCTCATGTCACATTAACTAGCGGCATATAATTCAATGATACATAGAGCATTTTCAATTCCTATAAACAAATGTAATTTTGATAGAGAGATTAATACAATTAGAAAAATCGCAACATCCAACGGTTATCCATTACATATGATTAATAAGCTTATTAATAAAAAAGAGGAAAAGTGGCATTACAACTAATATTTCCTTAACAAACTGAAGAAATAAAAACTTATAAAACCATCACATATGCAGGAAATATTTCTAATAATATTTCAAAGATAATATCTTTAGCAACAATAATTTCTTTTAAAACAGAAAGTAACATAAGTACAAAATTGTTAAATATAAAAACAAAGATACCACCATTGAAGAAATCAGGTATATATCAACTCAAATGTCCAGAATGTAATGCTGTCTATTTGGGTCGGACCCTTAGAAATTTTGGAATCCGATACAGTGAACACTTACGAGCATACAGATTAAAACATCCAGATAAATCCCATTACGCAAAACATGTACGATACTTGACACCTAACACAGAACTAGAAGTACTACAAATTTGTAATAAGAAACAAGAACTGGATTTCCTTGAAGAGTTGGAAATTAGAACACACTTAAGAAACCCACAATATGAAGTCGCGAATGAACAGATAAATCTAAGGAGTTCTCCACTATTAAACTGTCTTCTTAAGTGATAATTGTAAAGATCAGCAGATATAGTTTTCCTGGTTTTCTCTATCATTGCACAGTTATACTGATCTTAGTTGGAAAAATGATATCCAGGATATCACCATAAGGCTAATAATATCTAAGCTTCAATATTTGAAATATCACATCTTCTTTTTTCTATTAACATATATTAAGTCAATCACAAGGTAGGTCTACCCAAAAATAACTACTGAACATCAGGTAGGCATCTGACGATAATATTCAGTTATCGAAACAATTGTCAATTTTTTAGAATGTTCAACATTTTTCATCATATTGTGGAATTAGCTAGAAACATTGAGTTTCATTTAAAACACTGATATGAAAAAAACATTGCTTCAATCATTTTTCACTATTCTTCATATGGTAGAAATCTTCTTCTTCTCATTCAATATGAGTAGATTTTTTCCTTCAATTTTTCTCTTTGATAATAATTGAAAACATTACTACTACGAACCGCAATATTATTTGCATTCAATCTATTAACTGTCAATAATTGTATTGAAAAATTGTATTTTCTGAAGCGTAACGTCAATTAAAACACGGAAAGGCAGTTTTTATCCAATAAATACCGACAATTAAGCTAATCGATGACACAAGGACAATCGTTTTACTAAAGTAAAATATAACAGATATTTGATATGGCGAATAGTTTATTCATTTGATATTATTACCCGAAAGGTCCATGCTTCCTAGATAATCTCTGTCTTCATTTGATTTAAATTTACCTAAGTTAATTAATATATAATATATAATTGATAATAGTTTCTTTTTTTCCGCAGGAATACTTATATTCGGTTCAGCATGCGGCTCCGAAAGCAACAGTACCAATTTACAAAATGCCTCTTCAGAAAAAATAGATAGTAGTAAAAATATTATAGAGAAACTACCAAAGACTGATTCCCAAATAAATTTAGTTAACAAAGATACTCATAATAATTCAAATTCAGATAGTCTTGAATTACCTAAATATTCTGTAGATAATGATACTCATAAGAATGTAACATATGAAGAAGATATAGATAGCCACGAAAATAACAAGAATGATGATAGAGGAAGGCAAGATAACTCTAGAGCGATAAACATTGATAGGTTCGCATCTCCTGATTTCCATACCAATGAATATTTGTCGGATAATAAAAAATTTATAGAAAACGCTATTCATAAATCTTCCACCAAAAGTTATTTAGACTTTCCAGACTATCGAGTAGCCACACCTAAAACGGATGACCACGATTTGAGGTATGAAGAAGCTGGACAGAAAATAGAACAGGAATATGAAGAGAGTAACTCTGAACATTCAGATGAGCACCAATCAGATGAAGACCTAGATGATGATGATAAACACATTAGTCATAATTTTCACATCGACAGATTATTTGGAAACTCAAATCACAATCCCAATGCCTCGTTAGATTACAAAGAAAGAACAAAAATTTTAAAAAACAATACTTTCGATGATAATTCCGAACATAATCGTTTCAGTGTTGTTAAAGTTCAAAAACTTAATTTTGCTTCTGAATACAATGTTAGCACTCTCGATGAAGACGATACAGGAATAATTGAGTCAACATCTGATAAAGAAAAAATAGAAACAACGTCTCCTAGAGGTTTCTTTACTACAAGAAAACCTATTACTTTAACAAAACCTCCTACAAGTCCGAATAATCATATTTTGAACAACAAAATTGAATCCGAAACTATCAAAGCAATAAACTCATTAACTACTGAGTATCCAGCAGCGAAAATACTGAGTGGTGAGAATGAAATTATACCAAAGGAACAAAATGTTGATGAAAATAAAATAATTCCGGTTGAAACAACTAACTCTGAGACTGTTGCAACGGAATATTCAACCACTATAACAGAGCAAATTAGTACAATAACAGAACAAATTAGAAAAACAATCACATATGATAAAAATAATGAATCCACAACCACAACCCCTACGACAGCAGAACAAGTGGAAATGTCAACAATCAACAACGATGTAACTACTAATCAGATCGCGTTTAATAACACATTTAAACGTGAGGATAATGACGACACCATAATTAGAAGTACTACTAATGAAAATGTTCAAGAATCAACATCTCCGAAGACTGATGGAACCACGGAAACATCTACTTCAACTGACAATTATGCCGATAATGGAAACACTGCAGTAGGTTTCAATAAAGCTGAATCAACAACTAATGGAGCTACAACCGAACATACAGAGCAAGAAACTATGTCAACTTTCTTATTAAGAAGTAAAACAACTGTTGAACATTCAACTGTTACTCCTACGATAGATCATACTACTATTACATCAACATTGTCAGGGGAAATGACAACAACTGATATATCTGAAGAACTAACAAATGTACCTACTGAAGACACTACAAGAGTTACTACAGAGATTATGAATGAAACTACTCAAGAAACCACGCAAGATATTACGACAGAATCTAGTGGTAGAGTTTCTAAAGCATTTTCTTTTGAAGATACCACCGAAAAGAGTGAAACAACTACCGAAAAAACTACCGAATCAACTACTGAAACAACTACTGAAACAAATACTGAAACAGCTACTGAAACAACTACTGAAACAATTACTGAAACAACTACTGAAACAACTACTGAAACAACTACCGAAACAATACCATCTACATTATTTTCAGTCTCAGAGACACCAACTGAGCAACAAACGGATGCGTATACTGATATAAGAAGTAGTACAGAAATAGATACTACCAGTTTAAAATCAAAAACAGAACCTGAAATAACTAGGAACGCTTTTGCTACAAGTACTTTGACAGAATGGGAAACCACTACATTTTTAGCTAAAACAATCCCGACTACAACAGAAGAGCGAACTACTTTATATCCAACGAATGAAATTATGTCCACAATAAATGACGTACATGTTAAAACTAAGGAAAATATCACCATTCCGGTAAATGAAACTTCTAGCTCGAGCTCTATTCCATCGGTTACTGATTTTCCAAAATTCGGGCAGAATATATCGGCAACTGACGAAGTAACAACTGTTATTACTACATTAAGTACTGAAGATTATACATCGGATTCATCGTCTGTAACAGATTCGGGAAATATTGGAGGCGTTGAAGATCATAAAGGAAAAATTGCTGCTATTGTAATATCTTCAGTGGGAGCTGTATCTTTAATTCTATTAGCCGGACTTTTGGTAAGTAACTTCACCGATCTAATTTTTTTATTTTTTTGATCAAGGTACAACCTCATGCTTTCTGGTGAAGTGCAGTTCTTATAACTAATATATTATTTTTCTATTTTTACACCAAATGTTTTATCCGTGAGAAGTTACCCAAGTATTTTTTTTAACCATCCACGAATATTTTTTCACAAAATAAACTGTACTTTTGCAAAAAATGTTAATATAGGAGACATATAATGACATTTTAATAGGCTACATAATTTTACTACCAAAAATTAAAGATTTAGTGAATAAAAAGTTTTCAAATAGTTGTACATATTTCAGGATTCTGAATCGAAGTCCCAAAAATAATGAAAAATTATTCAAGTATTACAAAGAACACCTAATCAGATACGAACTGACAAAAAATCGTGATATAAATATTTTTTATAACGTCAAAAAACATTCATTAAGATTACGATTGTGCGCCAACGCGCATCGTACGTTTTGAACTCGAAGCCCCAAAATTTCTTCAAATTTTCTTTAACTATTCCAATGGATACTTAACTAGGAACCTATTAACGAAAAATTGTGATGTAAGTATTTTTTATAATGTCAAAAAAATTCATAAAGATTACGATTGAGCACCGACGCCCATCGTTCGTTTGAACCCAAAGCCCCATAATGTTTTCAAATTTTCTTGAACTATTTCAAAGAACAATTAATTAGGAACCTATTAACGAAAAATTGTGATGTATTTTTTATAACGTAAAAAAAAATTCAGAAAGAGTACGATTGTCCGCTGACGCCCATCGTTTCTTTTGCACCCGAAGCCCCAAACTTTTTCAAATTTTCTTTAACTATTTCAAAGAACACATAATTAGGAACCTATTAACGAAAAATTGTGATATAAGTATTTTTAGTAACGTCAAAAAAAATTCATAAAGATTACGATTGAGCGCCGACGCGCATCGTTCGTTTTGAACGCGTCAACGCACAATCATAATGTTTATGAATTTTTTTGACGTTATAAAGAATACTTACATTTCAAATTTCCGTTAATAGGTTCCTAATTAAGTGTTCTTTGAAATAGTTGAAGGAAATTCGAAAAAAATGTGGGGCTCCGAGTTCAAAACGAACGATCCGCGTCGGCGCTCAATCATAACCTTTATGAATTTTTTCGACGGTATAAAAATTAGTTACATCACTATTTTCTGTTAATAGGTTCCTTATTAAGTGTCCATTGAAATGGTTGGAGAAAATTTGGAAAAATGTTGGGGCTTCAGGCTCAAAACGAACGATGCGCGTCGGCGCTCAATCGTAATCTTTATGAATTTTTTTTGACATTACTAAAAATACTTAAATCACAATTTTTCGTGAATAGGTTCCTAATTATGTGTTCTCTGAAATAGTTAAAGGAAATTTGAAAAAAATGTTGGGGCTTCAGGTTCAAAACGAACGATGAGCGTCAGCGCACAATCGTAATATTTATGAATTTTTTTTGACGTTATAAAAAATACTTTCATGACAATTTTTCGTTAATAGGTTCTTTATTAAGGCACTAGTCCATTTAATTTTTGTGAACTGTTAAATTTCAGTCTTCTCTTTGGTATTGAAAAAAGTTAGGCTGCTTGGTTTACGCCCATATAACCTTCTTTTACTGCAAATAATTTGCAGACCATAATCCTCTTGGAGGTGCATTATCCTTACGATTATAAATTTTAGGCATCGTCTGAAAGCAAAAACTATTCTAGAGATAGGTGTTTCATAGCTGAAAGTGTTATTTTCCGGGAAAATGGAATTACTGTGGGCTTGTTTGGATTAATATTCAACCCCACTGACAAGCACCATTGCTCAATAATGCTGAGGCCCTTTTGTCATAAGTGCTCTAGAACTTGCTCTGACTATTAGAACTATGTCATCAGCATAGCCCATACATCCGAAGCCAAGCTCCATTAGCCTGTAGAGCAACTCATCTACTACTAGGCTCCATAGAAGGGGATAATATATTACTTCCCCTTGAGGTGACCCACGAGTGTCTTTAACAGAGGTGGTTTGATTTCTCACCTGTGTCTCAGCTATCCTCGCCATCAACAACTTATACATCCATTTTATAATAGTTTTATTCACTCCTCGCCTTTCCAGTGCTTCTTCGATAGATACATGAGTTATATTGTCAAAGGTCCCAGATATATCCATGAATGCGTACATTGCGATTTCTTTGTTGTTATGAGTTCTCTGGATGACTTCGGTCAACTGATACAGAGCAGTCTCCGTTGATTGACCTGCTCTTTAAGCATGCTGACATTTGTGAAGTGCTTTACTCTCCAGATTATCCATTCATATGTATTTATCCACTACTTTCTCCAAGTAGAAATGATGTTAGACAGATGGGTCTAAAAGATCGGGGATCAGTCCCGTTTTTTCCCTATTTTTGGTATGAAGGTTACCCTTGCTCATCTTCATTTTCTAGGTATTAGACCCACTGCTAGACAGCTTGTTGTAATCTTCAGTAGGTGAGGAAGAATCTCTTCTATCCCTTTCTGCAGGACAGTTTTAAAATAGTGTCGGGTCAATTTATAATCAGTTTCAGCAAATTTTCTTCAGTAAGATGGAGCACTGCAACATTGTGGATTCAATATCCGGCGGTATCGGGTGTTGATATTTTCAAATCAGTAGTTAGGAAGGAAAGTATAGATAGAATAGCCATATCGATGTAGATATGTGAAGTATATTATATACAAGACATAACCATATTTTTTTCAAAAGGCTTTGGATTACGTCAGATTTATTATTAGGATGTTATCGAACTTCATGTAGGGATAGTGTTTAACGCATTTATTGACATTTATGTTTTTGATTTGTTTGTTAGGATTTAAATGATCAAAATCCAAATAAAATTTTAGTTTTTGGGAATTTTTCAATATATTCAGAAAATACTTTTGGATTATAATGAATCTCTCCAATTTTTATATTTGGTAGCTTCTTTAAAACGTTTATGGCGATGGATTTTTCAATCTAAAAGTTGTAATCTTTCTATACATTTGCAAATAATGTGACAATTATAATTATGACCTTTTTGTGGCGCTTCCCCTTATTGTACAAATTATTATATTTACTGAAATTTAATTTTAGGATAGAATGTGGAAATTAACAAGATTTTTTTCGAAAAACAAAATATATTTGTTTTTTGTCAAAATAATAATGCCCCACAATCAGAAATTATTTACATCGTAGAAATTGAAATTAACTCATTACTTATTTTCATTTTTGCAGTATATTATGCGGAAAAGACAAAAACGTTTTAACTACAAACAAAGATGTAGGCCAGTAAGTCTTGACCACTACAGCGTTGACAGTGTTTCTGGTTACAACAGTACCAGACGAAAGGCCGAAAGACAGTCGAAAAGATCGTATGGTAATCCTGCGTTTGATGATCCCGTAAGTATAATACGTATATATAACTTGAAAAAGAGATCGATTCGTCGTGAGTCACATATTCAAAAAAAATTGTTAATAAGTATCTACCAATTCGTGCAAAATTGGTTATTTAGTAACGGAATTTTGATTAGAATTTTAGTATTCGTATGTATATGAATGTTGTTCGAGTGTGGACGTGTTTCGTTTGTGGTCCTATAAACATAAAGTTTTGACAATAGATCAAGAAAGATAAGCAACACTAGTAAGTTTGTTATACAAACATTATTTTTATTACATCTAATCCTGAAATAGTTATTGAAATCAAAAGTAACTTTGATAAGTTGAATCCAGTTAAATGGTATTTAGATAGCCCAGGGGCTATCGATTAAATTGAAAAAAATTGAAAATAATTAAATGACACATACACAAAATGGCTTTAGAGGAGAAAATTCAACAGATACTAATGAGCTTATCTGATTTTAAAGCAGAAGTCCTCACGGAACTTGCTAATACAAGAGCGGAATTAAAAAATTCAATTGAAGAAGTAGAAGCACGCATTGCATTAACAACAGAAGACTTAAAAAGAAGAATAAAAACACTTGAAACAGAGAAGCAAGAATTAAGCGACAAGCTTGAAATCCTTGAAAGAAACAGCAAAAAAAAGAATTTAATAATATTTGGATTAACCAAACCTAATTTGGAGATAAGCGTTAAATCTTTTTGCGACGAAATTAAACGTCTACTAAATATTGAAATATTAGAAAAAGATATATCTAATTTATACACACTAGGCCGCTCAGATACCGCTCCCTTAAAAATAGAATTTATTTCCGAATTAACGAAGAATTATATATTAAGGAACTGCAATAGACTAAAATCTTCAAATATTAGAATATCGCGGGACCTTACTATACTACAGCGTGAAGAAATAAAAATTCTAAGAGCTAAATTATTCGAAGCACGAAAGAATCAGAGCGAAACGAGTTATATAAAGGGAAACAAATTATTCGTAGGAGATCAAGTATACACTATAGAAGACCTTCGATATATTCAAGAAGAAAAATGTCAGTCAAATAGTGCCCCGGCTACTCCTACACAGATATATAGTCAAGAACAAACAAAAAATACTGGCCAGGAAAATTCAGAAAAATCTAACGCGCCCTCTACCACTGACACTCCAAAGAATAAAAGAGTAAATCAAGGAACCAAACCATCAACAACTAAGTTTATCAACTCGAAAAAGTCTTTAGATAAAATTAAGACCAGATCTGGGTCCAGTTATACAAAATTTTAATTGTTTCATTCTATATTATACTGTTCGCATTTTAAAGCTTGGCTCCTCAACTAATTCAAAAAATATACTAGTTTTAATGTTTAGTCTTCTTTTAGCAACAGGTTGTTTTGTTTTTTCTTTTTTTTGTGTAATTAAGTCTTATTGTAAAAATGAATGCTTATATTCGGGACTATGATAACCAACCGGTAAACTCAAATAAAATATATAGTGCGGATATGTTCAAAAATCAAATAAATCAAAACGATTTCAAATTATTTCATACAAATATCCGTAGTCTTGCGAAAAATATTGATGATCTCACCGTATTATTGGATAATTTGTCTGTCGAATTCGACCTAATCATACTGACCGAAACAAGGAAATTATATGATCACACAATATTTAAAATACAGGGGTATGACAACATTTACAACCAAGGCAGTTTGAATAAAAATGATGGTGTACTGGTTTATGTGAAAAGTAGCCTTAACTATACCACCAACATAGAATGGCTAGGTGAAATTAAAGTTGTAACGGTGACAGTCATTGACAAAAATAAAAAAATTGAAATTAATGCGATTTACCGTTCACCAAATAGTGACCCAAAAATATTTAATCAAAATTTAATCACATTTTTGAACGATCGCAAAAGTCGTTGATGAATATAAAAATATAATGAGTGCCTTCGGATACATTTCATATATAAATGAATATACAAGACTACCCTCGCAAACATGTTTAGATCATTTTTTTATAAATGATCCCCATTCATCAAATTGTAAATCATACATTTTCAAATACAACATAACAGACCATTGTCCAATAGCCCTTACGTTTGAACGAGAGCGGGAGAATACTCAATCAAGCAAATATAACTATAAATATTACATCGACTATAAAACACTTAGAAACAACTTAGCTTCAGAAAAATGGGAAAGGTTATATAAAGAAAAAAATATAGATACGGCAGCAAATAATTTTATAAATATATTAAAAAGTAACATCGAGAAGTGTACTAACAAAGTTAAAATAAAAAATAAACAAAAATTTAAACAAAAATGTATGACACAGTCACTAGCCAATCAAATATTGGAAAAAAATAAGTTATACAAGTTGTCTCTAAAACATCCTAAAGATACAGAATTGAAAAAACAATACAATAATAGTAAAAATAGTATTGCAAAATTAGTAAAGAACGCAAAAAAAGAATATTATCAGAATTACATTAATGAAAATCAAAATTCGTCAACATCTATGTGGAAATGCATTACTACTATATGTGGTAAAAAAAATCTAAGAAACCAATAGATTTAATTAAGTTGGATGAAAGAAACATTGATAATAAGAAAGAAATTGCAAATGCTTTTAATACTTTTTATAGTGAAATAGGAGAAAAACTTACAAATAATATCCCAATAGTCCCAAACTTTACAGAAAACCTTGAACATGTTGAAAATTCCATATATCTTACTCCCACTACTGAAGATGAAATTTTAAATACAATTAAGCAATTAAAACCTAAAAAATCACCGGGCGAAGACAATATACATTCCGAAACATTGCAAAAAATTGATGTTAACATAGCAGCTCCATTAAACTATATCATAAACCATTGTTTCAGTACTGGACATTTTCCAAACATTTTTAAAAATGCCATAATAAAACCGCTACATAAAAGTGGAGAAAGGAGTGAAATGGGAAACTATAGACCTGTATCGTTGATATCGAATGTAAGCAAAATTATGGAGAAAATTATAAAATCAAGGTTATGTTCCTTTTTAAAGAGATACAATATCCTTTCAGACCATCAATATGGGTTTAGTGAGGGTAAATCTACTGAAGATGCTATCTACAATCTCACGTCTATTATTTACCAATCGATAGATCAAAATGTCCCCGTGGTGAGTGTCTTTTTGGACTTGTCCAAAGCTTTTGATACGGTATGTCACAAAATTCTTATGGAAAAATTATACAGATATGGAATACGGGGCAATGCGTACAACTTAATAAAAAGTCACCTATCCGATAGAGTTCAAATGGTCACCATAGATGAAACATTAAGTACGCGACAAAAAGTGACATGCGGTGTTCCCCAAGGTACTGTTTTGGGACCAGTTCTGTTTCTTCTATACGTTAACAGTATATTTTCTGTAAATCTTCAGGGTACAATAACCAGTTTTGCAGACGATACTGTAATTACATATACATCTGCTACATGGGTGGATCTGAAATGTAAAATAGAAAATGATTTTCAAAATTTAGAAAAATGGTTACAATATAATAAATTAACAATAAATTATAAAAAAACCAAATACCTACCGTTTTGTTCATACAAAACTGGACTACCACAATTAGGTCCAATAAATGTAGGGAATGATATTGCTATATGCGAGGGACACAACCTGAAGTATCTGGGCATTCTAATAGATAGACACTTAAGATGGGACCTACACTGTAAAGAAGTCGTAAATAAAATTAGAGGTCACATACCAAAATTTAGAATTTTGCGAGATTTTCTAGATATTAAGAGTTTAAAATCAGTATATTTTGCTTTGGTGGAATCGATTTTGTCCTACGGTATATTGGGATGGGGAGGGGTGTATGACCAGTATCTGAACGGAGTACATGTAGTTCAAAAATGGGTATTAAGAATTATATACAGTAAAAATATTCTCTTCTCAACAGATAAATTGTATAATGAGTTACAAGTCAAAGATATTCGACAGCTCTACTTTCAAAAAATTCTATTATTTATTTATAAAGAAAGAGATGTACTTACTTCATATAGCCACTGTTATAATACCAGACACCACGATGGTGTTATTCGGCCTAGGCGTGTGAAGACTATTGGACAGAGAAATACATATTACTTAGCACCGAGAATTTATGCAATGGTACCCAAACATTTAAAAACGATAAACAAATATAGTAAATATAAAAGGCAAATTAAGAAATGGATTACGGAAACGGATAGATCAATATTTTCTGATCTAATAAATTGTAAATAAAGACAATAATTCAACGAACCCGACACTAGAAAATTTTACCTTATACTCCCATTGCCGTATGGCGGAAAATTTAATTTTGTTGAAAAATCCCGAATATATCGCACACATTAATTTTAGTCAAAAATTCTCGAATATGTCGCACACACAAGTTCTAATATTAAGACAATATCGAACAATACGAAATGTAAAAATATTTAAATGGTATTTTACATCACAAAACAAGCAGCTTTATACACTGCTTCTGTGATTATTATATTTATTCATATATGTACTGTATATTTCAGTTGTTAAAATTTTACTTGAATAAAAATATTATTATTATTTAATGATTTATATCATGCACCAATTATTTAATTTACTTCATATTTCTTGATATGAATATCAAACTATATAATTTGAATATAAAATGTATGTCAATAAAAACAATTCTAAAAAACCATTTATTCATTGTAAACATTTTTCAGGTGGTATTAAGTCATCCCTTAAATCTGCCCGCTCTTGTCAAATTTGCTTCGAATGCCGAAGACATTAAAGCAGAATTTGAAGAAATTCCTCAGATCACTGCAAGAATAAGTGAACTTCCGGATGGTTGTGAAACTAAAAACCGGTACGCCAATGTGATACCATTACCAGAAACGAGAGTGTTTTTACAACCCATCGACGGATATCCCAACAGTGATTACATAAACGCAAATTATGTAACGGTAAATAAATCATATTTAATATTTGTCGATAATCCATTGAATATTTAATATTACAATTATTTGACAATTGATCAACAATATATATATATATATATATATATATATATATATATATATATATATATATATATATATATATATATATATATAATAAGCAACGAATAGATTAGTGGGTATTGCACGCAAATAGAAGAAGGGGCTACTGAAAAGAGTGGTAACCGCAGACATGCATATTTCTAGCTCATTAGCCGTCATCGGTACGGTACAACCAAGAAAAGATGTGAAACATTAGAGCAAAGGTGTTGAATGAAACATGAGAAAATATAACAGAAACATGCATGTCTGCGGTTACCACT
The DNA here is from genome assembly GCA_963921935.1 of Galeruca laticollis. Classification (NCBI taxonomy): domain Eukaryota; kingdom Metazoa; phylum Arthropoda; class Insecta; order Coleoptera; family Chrysomelidae; genus Galeruca; species Galeruca laticollis. The sequence continues at coordinate 40,517,103 of OY998178.1, read as the reverse complement.
CTTTTCAGTAGCCCCTTCTTCTATTTGCGTGCAATACCCACTAATCTATTCGTTGCTTATTGTTCATATGTCACGCACTATTCGTACATCTTGTTATATATATATATATATATATATATATATATATATATATATATATATATATATATAAATTTTGCGGAAAAACCAAATAAGACATTGGTTCAAATTGAAAATATACAATTTAAAAATCTTAAACTTAAAGGTGGGACTTTGTGTCATCTTGTTCATAGACGAGAACATATGCTTCTCCACTGACTAAAGATTTCCACAATATCAATAGCACCCTTGAATCATTATATTAGTGCCACTGTCCCGTGTAGGGATGTCGCCAAAATGCCGTGTAGTGAACATTGTGAGTGGTTCCACTGTGATTTGATATAGCGTAGAGGTTGTACCTACAGGGTGCCATATTATCAGCCGCGTAATGGCTCATATCAAGCCCTTCTATTGAAAAATCTATTGCAACATTAAGTTTTCCCCTAAATCTTTCTGTTGGCGAAAAGCGCTTTAGGTGAATAACCAATATTATCGGGAATTTATGAATTGAGAATGCTTTAGTGCATCGTCTTCGTTCCTTACATTTCGAACATGTTGGTTTCTCATCACCGTCGAGTGTTTCTTCCTTTGTAAACGAATCTAAACATTGTGAAAGTCGTAATTGACCTATTCTTTGGGGTATGGAAAGGGATAAATCCCAAAAGGGATCGAAGGTAACTGAACAGTGACCACAGTGTGTGCACTTGAGTGTTGATTTTAATTAACCGACAAAGTTATCCACAATCTTGGAGTTGTCCATTCTCGGTTATCTTAACCAAGATTTTTGTGCTTTCTCACTGTTACTAAGTTTGTCATCACTTTCTGTTAATATGGGTTTTGGTTTTTCATATACCCTGTTGACGTCTTCGTGAAGTCCTACTAATAGGTAACGAAGAAACTCCTGTGCATTATGTTGAGCGTATCCCATGAACCTTGAAGTAAATCGCTGAATCTGACTTTTCAATGATACTGTATTAACCACTCTGTCTGAACCGTCTTCAGACCAAAGCTCTTTAATAACTTCAGCAAATGCTTTAATCAGTGCTCCTTTCATGCTAGACATGTTTATGTTAATATCTCTTATGTATGCCTCTTTCTTTAAATATTCTAATAGCCACTTCGTGTTTGATAGGCATTGGATAATACTACTTATGAAACATGTCTTACCAATAATTTTGAGGCCATTCAGACCCAAAGATTTTTGGGAAAGACCCTCCAAGAACCTTTTTGTGGAGTAATTGTTAAGAGCTCTTTCGCAACCACTATCATTGTCCGAATAATCTCGGATTCTATTGTTGTCTCTCTCACTTGACTGCCATTATAAGAAATTTGAATTGATGTTATTTGCTATTGAATTGAGGTATTGCGGTTTTCTAAAGTTTGGGTGATGTCGATAGATCATTGGTCTCTATCACTTTGTTAATATATTCCTCGTTAACTATATCATTTTTAGACGTGTCCTTTTGTTCTTGTTTCTGAAAAACTTTAATCGAAATGTATGAAGAGAAGTTGTTAACTCTAAAATTATTTTTAGAAAGGGAATTGCTGTTTATTGATTCTTCAGTTACTACGTCCCTATCGACTTCTGACCCATTTTTTGTTCTACGTCTTCATTCTCTTCCAATTTTGAATTTGACTGCAAAATATCGGGGTTATTTTGACACTTGTTGGAGGCAATGTCATTTTTTTGGTAATCGAAACATTGATACTAGATTTTTTAACATCATTTGATTTGGCTTTGGTGCTTAATGGCTTCACGCCATTGGTCAACTCAGATATTTTGGATCTAACTTCAGGTATCTTATTGGCGAGGTTAGAACCATTTTTTACTGTTCTGGAGAGTTTGTCATCAAACTTTTTACTCAAATCGGCGATGATGCGCGATTGCCGTTATCATCTTCATCAGACAAATTGTCTGTATTAGTATTGTTAGACTATGCCACACTGTTAGTATAAATACCTTCCATTTGGTCGTTTACCTTTTTCTTTGATGTCTTCAACTCTATTGGAAGTAAACCAGTTTTATATTTTGTTTTGGTCAAAAATAATTTGTTGCGCATAGGAATCGCATCATCCTCTAGCATTGTCATCTTCTTCACTATTCCTATGATTGGGTCATCATCTGGCTGTTGGTTATCTATATTTTTTAGTCCACTGCGGCCCAAAAGCTTGTTGGAGGTATAATTTTTTAAATTGTCAACGCATGTATTATCAGAAGGCAAACCTTCTGAAGAAGAGAATGAAGATGTTAAAGAAGAATTTCTGGAAAAGGAAAGATCACATGTTTTAGGGTCGGTAATGTGAGAAAGTTTGAAAGTGGTAGAAGAATTAGTTTCCTTTGATTAGGTTTCGTGAAAAGTTCTTCTAGAGGCTTAGAACGGGGAAACGTACCGAGAAAAGATGAAGCGTTTCCTCTTTGAATGGCAATACTTATTTGTTGTATAAAGAACGTTGCTCTTGAATCATTGATTTCTACTGATATTTTTTTTTTGATGAATGAATGAATGAATTTTAAAGCTTCATGACGGAAAACACCAGAGGTTTCAATTTCTACAGGAATAAAAATGTAAATGCTCTCCAAATTTTTGTATTTCTTGATTTTGAAGTTTCGCCTTGTAATGCTGCAGCGCCTGCAGAAGTAGATATGGATCGGACATGGGACGGAGCCCAAGTGTTAGTGCAAGTGAAGTCCTATATAACGGGTTTTCCGCGTTGCCAAGGAATGAGGGTCATACCATCTGGACGTTTACCGTCGTCGTAGCAAGTATCTAACGGTTTCAACGAACAGGGAATATTTTCAGATTATAGGCCTCGTTTGATTAGATCATTTACTGCAGAATGATGTGAAAAATGGCCGGCACTTATTTTTTTGCAGCTTAGGCCGTGTCTACCATATTCATCAACATCAGCTCCGCAACGACAGCGATGTTTGATACAAATTTAACAACCTAAACGGAGACCAATGGAAATACGGAAACTTTCGTCGTCTAAAAGCGTTCCTAATGGGGCCGAAGGTAAAGCGTTCAACCATGCTCCTGATTCCTTTGAAAATGCTGCATTTAAACGAGCCTTATCTGGTAAATTAATAGTTTTCTGAAGCAGATTTTCTGTTTCAATGTTCAATAAAGTTATATCCCAGGATTTTCAAGAGGATTTATATTTATTGGGTACAACTTTGTTAGACTTTATTGACCAAATATTTTCTGCCTCCAATAATAAAGGGTCTTGTGTGTGGGAAAATATAGGCAGAATGTAATTAATGAACTTTTTTGAACTATTTAATGACAACAAAAAAGAAGGAAGAGCGACTGAAACGATGGAGCGAATTCCTAAACCACCATATGAAACTGGTAGTAATGTTTGCTTCCAAGAAAAGTCCTCTAATTTAATGTTAATTAATGACTCTAATGAATGACGAACGGTATTGTCAAAATTGATTAAGATATCATTAAGTAACTAGGTAGCACTACATCTTAAGATATATGTTAATTTTGGAATTACTTAATAGGCAATTCTCGAGAAGGTAATAAGCAATATGTGTCGGTAACCAGGATAAACGAGATGACATTTTGTTGAAAAAGGTTAGTTTTTCATTGAAAGCTGAGAGAAAGGATTCATTTAATAAAGGAGCACCTAATAGAAATAAATTTTGTTATGTCTGGTGCTACAGAATTAAATTTATCAATGGTTAGATTAGTTGGTGATTCTAAGAAAAATAACTCCCATTTGCTGAAATTGAGTTCAAGACCAATATCCTTGGAATTGTTTATAATATAGACAAGAGACTTGAACACGGAATTAGTATTACCACCGGTTCTTCAAGGTACCAAGCATTGAATTCTGTGTCAATGTTGCTAATAAGTTTGTGTATCGATAGGAAAAATAGGAGAGGTGCCAAAAGGGTCTCCTTGTTGGACGGTTCTTTTCGAGTAAATGATGTTTTCGCCGAATAAAAGATATGAAGGGAATCGATAACATTGATTGATGAAAGGAAAAATTTCAGATAGAATATCTGCTACAAGTTTTAATAAATGATCGCGATGAATTGCATTCAGAGCATTTTTAAAATCATTTTTCAGAAAAACTTTATTATTAACGTCTGGATGATTAGAGACGAAACGTCTTGCTGCATGAACTGCTTCACAACCACCTTTCGACCCGAAACCAAATTGTAATGGACGAAGTAAATATCCTAATTTGTCTCTGTTGTTTGAACAAACTATTTTCGCTACTAAGCGACGGTAAACTGTACCAATGGCAATTGGTCTGGCGTTAACCTGGCCCCACCCGAATTCAAAAGCCTTTTTATTGTGAGCTGTTGGTGTGCTAGCTATAAAAATTGTTGTGCTAGGTGCCCTTTATGTGTGCTAGCATTTTAGTAACAAAAATATAACCGGGGGGAGGGCAGCATGACGGAGCTAGGTTACAGGGCGTTATGATACATCCTAACTGCGTATGCCCTTGGCCTATAAATTGTGTAGAAATAGAACATGTTCTGTTTTTCTATACAAGTTTCGGTTCGTTTTTGAAACAATTTGCTGTATGATACTACCGTTCAGTGAATTTAACCAAAGCTTGTACAAGAAATTTTGAAGTCTGAAACAGCTTTTAGAAATATCCAATAACATCTATATGTATCTGCTTTCTACTAAGCTAATATAGTTTTTGATCTTTTTGTTATCATAAGAAAACTACATACTTTTGATAACCTACAAATCCTGGAAATGAATATTATCAAAAGTATACAGGGTGTTTCATTAAGAATTGCTCATATAGTAATTGGAGCTACTTTAGCATAAAATACGAAGATTTAACCTAAAATACTTGAATTAAATATTCCTCCATACCCAGATACAGAGTGCTTCATTACAAGTTAATATTATAAAATGATTTTAACAACTTCCAATATTTTTTGTTCAAACTAGGCAAACAGTTAAAGCATGGGGAAATCTGTTCTGCAGATGATACTGCCATTCGCAATAAAGCAGATACCTGGCGAGAATTAAAGAACCTTGTAGAAGAAGACTTTCTTGAAATAGAAAAATGGTTTAGGTGAAATAAACTCACACTGAATTTTAAAAACAAAATACTTACCATTTTCTTCGTATTCAAACGGACAATTGAATATAGGACCACATAAAATAGGAGAAAGCAATGAAATACCGGGAGATAAGTCAATAAAACACCTTGGCATTGTGATAGACTGGCATTTAAGGTGGGACCTACAAATACAAACCGTGGTTAAAGAATTAAGGGGGTTATTATACAGATTCAAATAGCTCAGAGATTTTCTAGATGTTGATCTTTTAAGAATATTGTACTACGCTTTGATCGAATCACAACTACAGTACGGAATAGTGGGATAGGGTGGAGTGAATTATATATACCTGGAAAAATTGAATGTTGCACAAAAATAGCTAATTAGAATAATATATCGTAAGGTACGTACGTATCCAAGCGATGATCTGTTCAGAGAATCTAAATTCTTTGATATAAGAGAACTGTTTTGCTTGAGTATCCTAAAAAATATAAAAAAAGAAAATATCATATTACGACCTACCAATCACAACCATGAAGCTAGAAAGCGGAATAATACTGTGGTAAAAAACTATAGGCCAACTAAATGCAACTTACCTGGGACCTTGGTTGTACAATATGATACCAGATCATTTGAGGAATATCAATAAAAAGTACAGGAAGTAGGAGAATTAAGCAGTGGATTACAAAAACTGGAAGATCATTTTTTCATGATATTGTGAATCAAAATATTGGTTCTTGAGTATAAAAAACTCATTTCTTCCATCTTCACCAATATTTCAAACAATTCTGTTGGGTATTACTTGGTTGTTGATTGCCATACATTGTTTTACTATTTTTATACTGTGTTTTCATTATTATGTTATACATTGAGACTTTACTTTATTTTTGTTGAGGCTTTATAATAGATGTAATAGGTTAGGCGTCAAGTGCTATTACTACTATATCTGTTTATATTTATTTTAACTCAACATTTTTATTACATTGAAAACTTTTATATATACTTAAGTTTTAATTGTCAAAATAATATGATTGTGTCTACCTTGATTATCTAATAATCGAAGTCACGCACAAGAGTATATCGGTTTATAACTGGTGTACACTTCAATGACTTATCCATGTTTATTTGTACGCAAATCTTATTGAAATTCATTGTAAACTATATTCATATAAATAAACACATTCATAATAATCATTACATCATGTTTTTTTGATTATTCGTTACTTTTTGTGTAAATATCATCCTCTTGTTTCAATGTTATATATTAAGTAGTTCTCAGGTTATTTGCGTTTAAATGTAATGTTTAAAATATCTAATCTTACTTTATTGCTTATTTCACATAAGTGTCTTTAATAATTTAACCAAATTAGGAAGTGCACTAGGCCGGTTCTAGCTGATTTCTTATGTAGAATAACATGGGAAATTGCCAAGGTCCATAGTGGTCAAGTTTGGCTAAATGCGATCTGTGTATCCCTCAATCATGAGGCGGCCGTCAACCATCTTGTGTGCATGTCATCCATCTTATACCATCCTGCTGACGTCGCCCCTACTTAGTCAGTTGATAATGTATATTTAGTAAAACTGGTAGAGTAAGTCAAAATAAAAAACAATAGAATAAACGAATATTTTATTACTCAATAATATATAAAATTAAAAAGTATAATAAATCAAAATAATAACTAATACAACAATAATTTTTATTCTCATATAGGTAAGAAAACCACATTACTTTACTTTCAACGAAGCAGTTTCCACGACCCCCACCCCTTCTCTCAACTCAGAAAAGTATCGAGTTCCACCCTAAGAAGTCCTAACATAGCAAACCCAACGAAAACAGAAACACAACACTATTTTTATAATCGTTTTTATATACAAAAATAGAATGTTAACAATAATACAAATAAATACAAATATTACACACAAATTACAACTCTTTCCTTATTTCTGTTAGGCGTATGTTTAATCTTATCTATTTTTATCTTAATTCTATAACTTAGGTCCATTTCTGCAAATTCTCTTTCCAACCAGTAGTTCGAGCTACAGAAGATTTCCGAAGTCTCAAAGCTGAATATGTAACGAAGTCTATGTCTGTGTTTTACTTCCTTTATAGCGGTAATTACCATTTCTGTTCCTTCGGCAATTTTTTCTAAGCGCTGGCAAATCCTTAATTTAATACGATCTTTTATCTTCTGCATGATAATGTTTTTAATTTGGGTCATATCTTCTTGGGTAAAAGGAATATTCTTCCATACCTCCGTAGAAAATTTTAAATTTTCTATCTTGGCGAATGTGTTGCATTAGTAAGATGTAATACCATTTGTAGTAAATGTTACAAAAATTTCTTCTGTAGGAAAATATATTATGTCCATATTATTGTTATAAAGTATTGTAATACAACCATCTGCGATAAAAGTTTCTCTATTTTTGTAAACACATAGAAATATACTTTTAAAGTAACGCTTTAAGAAGTAGAAATTTTTTCGCCATTCTTTTCTGCTAACACACTAACATAAATATACTTGTTTCTATTGTTAATGGTAAACGCTGACACCTTATACACACCTGCAGGGTCTAGGTTTGCCCGATGGCTATAAAAATAGTTTTCTAATCGCTCCCTCAATTGTTCTACCTTCTTCTCTTTCTACAGTAGACGTCTATATTCTTCCTTTATTGCAGTTGTCTTTTCGAAAAAATCCAGCTTCCGCCGCTTGGTATCTAGCTCATCTATTTCTTGTTTTCGTTTCCTTGTCGATGTAATGTAAGCATACGACAGAGGGTCGATTTCTTTAATCTTATAAGGATAAACTTTGTTTGTTTTATTAGTTCTCTTCCTTAACACACGTGCAACCAAATTATCTATAGTGATTATTCCAGCGCCCTGTATGTCAATATCCTCCGGTTTAGTAGAAAATGGGGTACTGGACCTAAAAAAGTAAGTCTCTCTTCAATGTAATACTTTTGTATAATCCGAACATTGTCTCTGTTCTTTGTTTCTTAACTTCTATATGGTTAACAGGGAGGCAACTAAAGCTGCATGCAGAGAGAATGTAATTTATAACCTTCTTCCTTACGTCGGATTCTTTTGGTCAATTTATTTGTAATCCCGTCAATTTTCTTGTATTCCTGTTGCCCCGATAAACATATTGCAGTATATTGTTAAACACAAGACAACAGCTGTTCTGTAGACTATCGGTCAACTTTGTCCACATTTTTGCAATCGAAACAGAGTATATCGGAGAATTTTGGAAGTACAACTTACTATCTTCTAGCATAGTTATCCAATCTTCTAGAGGACTGTAGCCTTCTCCATGGGAATTTTCAATAGACTAGTTATATATCGTAGCTTCCAATCTGGTAATACCACGCTTCTTGGCAAATGCAGAAGAGAAAGTTTCTTTTAATCTTGCATCTGGGTAGTTGACGAAATCTATAATATGGTTTCCAATCATTCTTGTTAACTCCAGGACTGGTTATTTGACAAATAAATTTGTTGTATATTTTATCTCTTGCGTTAGATGTAAGCCACGTAATGAAATCTATGCCAACTATTTTATCATTATTTACAATAACGTTGCACCTTTTCTTGTACTTTCCTTGGATGCAAAAGTTAAAGTTGCTGGTTAAATAGTTAATAATTTCCTCTTTGTTAAAGACTCCTGCAAAATCCTACGTTATGTCAAAGTTCATTAGATAGTAATCTTCCTTCCGGAGTTGCTCCAATAAATCCGGTATTTCTTTCAGTAGCCTGTCGAGTTTAACGTCCGCCAACTCTACTTTGTAGGGAATGCGCTTTATGTTTCCTTTTAATAATTTCCAAATCTTCTCCGACTACTTCTCTTGTTACAGTGGCAAGCGGATTGTTACTTAGTAAGAGGAAAGGCAGCTTAGCTTTAACACCATGTTTTGTAGAAATCAATTCGCCAAACTTTCCACGTATATAACTATTAAAAGAACCACATATTTCTTTTTCAACAAGTTTAGAATTTCCATCGCAGTCCTCTAAGCCGCGTACCTTTACAAGAATTATGTTGTCACAAAATGGTTCTGTAATTGGTCCATCTTCCAGCGGGTGTTCGCCTTCCGTGTATTTAATATTTCCAATATCTGTAACCATATTGTTACCTTCCAAATTTTCGTACAGGAGCCTCAATCCAAATCTCTCATCGGTCGGCTTAACTTTCTTATCGTAAAGCTGGGACACACTAAACATTTTGGAGCTTGCCATGTTAAAAGTTCCAACGATCATCGAATACCAAAACCTTAAAAATTCGACCTCCCATATTCATCTCATAGTAGAAAGGTGTGGGGTGAAAGGGGAGGGGAGGTATCTGCCCAGGACCCGATATGTTTGATTGCTCATTCTTAGTGATAGATGAGAGAAGGGGCGAGGGTCGTGGAAACTGCTTCGATGAAAGTAAAGTAATGTGGTTTTCTTAGCTATATGTCACCTTCACACAGAAAACAGTTTCCCAAAATCTAATTCGCGCCGAGAAACATCTAGGCCATTCAATTCTTCAGGATAAAGTAGAGTTAAGTCCTGAGGATGACAAACGGTTTATTGTTCTTGGTTCTGATGAAACCTTACCATGGGGACACTATTCTATTGATGCTTATATGGATGTCGATGCCAGCCATTTGAATATTCTATCTCCTTTATAAGAATAAAAATGATTGCTATATTAGTAATCATTTTGATTTATTATACTTTTCAATTGTATATATTCTTGTTTAATAAAATGTTTGTTTATTCAATTGTTTTTTATTTTGACTTATTCTACCCCATTTTTCTAAATACACATTATCAACTAACTGAGGAGAGGCGACGTAATCAGCATGGTACAAGTGGGATGACCTGCGCACAAGATGGTTGACGGCCGCCTCATGATTGACGCATGCGCAGATCGAATTGAGCCAAAAATGACCATGATGGACCTTGGCAATTTCCCATGTTATTTTACATGAGGAATGAGCTAGAACCGGCCTAGCTCCTTTACTCAAGTTGCTGATACATTTTGGTAATTCTAATATTGAATTTCCTTGAGTCTTTATAAATAAGTTTTAAAGTACCGGGCACAAATAGTTTTTAACTTTTTAAACAAAACACCCTGTAACTGCTGAAACCAAGACTAAGGTTATAAAATTTCAGATTATCAATTAAATACCCTGTATATAGGTATGATTAGATTTGTGTTTACACATCATGTCAGAAGGTGGGATCGCTAAAGAAATCACTCAAAATATTCCTTCAGTGAACATGAAAATTTGTGGGACCCAAAGAATGCCAACTATAAAAATTAATTCATGCAAATAAAACAAATTACCTCACGGCGACAACCAGTGGAAAACAAAACCAAAACTCGAACAGAACGTAGCCCCTTTGAAAGATACAAGAGTTTTGGATTTGTAACAGTTTTTTGTTTTGTTTCCAGATTCTATATGACATAAACAAAACACAAATTAAATTGTTCGTTTAGTGGAAAACCGTCTTAACGCAATAATCTGTTTGTTGAATATTTGATTTTTGGAAGGAATTTCTTATCTCTTTTATTCTTGACATGTTTCACTATAAATTTTTGTATATTTCTTCGACCCGTTAATGAAAAATAATTGCTTATAATTATATTTAATACGAATACCTATGCAGTTATAAAAACACTCTTGAATCACTTTTCCCATTACCATTCAACATTTTTTGTAAGCTTCGTTCACATATATTATGGATGTATTTTTATCTTTTTTTATTGATGCCTGTATAATTTGCGCATTAAACATAATAAAAGGGCAATGATCCGGAAATAATTAAACGAAAAAAATGTATATTTTTAGGGTCCCAAAAACACCAAAGGATACTACATTGCATGCCAAGCTCCCATGCAAAATACGGTCGATGACTTTTGGAGAATGGTATGGGAACAGCAATCGAAAGTTATCTTGATGATAACTCACCTGTTTGAAAATGGAGTTGTAAGTTATTTCTTTGATTACAAGATATTGAAATACTATTATAATAGATAATTTTTCTTAAGAAAACGTTAAATGTTTTAGGAAAAGTGTGTAGATTATCTCCCTCCATCGGAAGTATTAGACTGCAATAGGTTATTTGGAGATTTCCAAGTTACCTTGAAGAAGAGAGATGTGAAGGATAAATATATCATTTCGAATCTTCAATTAAAGGTAATTTATATGTGTAACATCCTTAAAAATACGTTAACCCTCTAGCAGGCCAATTTTTTTTTCTTCGAAAAATAATGTTTGGTTATAATTTTGATGCCTAGGACACGAATTTGGAGTCTGATATTACAAAAGATTTGATATTTCCACTCCAGGTGGAAAAAAAGGTATCCCGGCAAAAGGCGGATTAGCCAGGGAATGGAAACTGAAACAAATTAGCTGTGTTGTATTTCATAAAAGTAGTATGAATGTGGGACAATATAAATGGAGATCACAAGTGATTCATAAAAAAAGTTAACATAAATGACTGACACTATGGTTTGGTATGATAAATTTGAAAACATTTTTTGTTCGATGAAGAACACAAATTAACTTTACATTTGAGGCAATACATTTGTGTTTCCGATTTGCAACCAATCAATTTATAGGTGCGTTTACCTATTTTACGATCTATTTGATCAGGCATATGACCAACATCATCATAACGTGCATCTAAACCCAATCCATATGATTTTTTAACACCTCTTGGAACCGTTATTGCTGGACTTGTTACAGTGGTTGAAGGTCTTCCCACTGGTCTTTTAGCTAGTTTCTGTTGATAAAAACATAGTCCATTCGCAACTTGACAACGGAATTTAGGTAACTCTGGAGTCACTCTTTCCTGTGCTACTCCTGCTCCATGGATGCGTCTGTGAAGAAGGTAAGCATTAACCATTGCCATTTCAATGAAATGATAGAATAACTTCAATGAAGCACTTTGCGTCTTGAGACGATTATGGTACCGGCCAATCAGACCATCCATAAGATCCACACCTTTCATGTGATGGTTATATTCCCTGATAATCCGTGGGCAATCAACTTCCACAAACTTTTTGTTTTTAAACGGTTTTATTTAGCTCACCCCGTTTGTTTTATTTATTCTTGGGTCAAATTTAGTAATTCAAATTTCACCCTCTTCCTGTCAACCGATTGATCTGAAATTTTGTATACACTTTGGATTTTGGTGACAATACAATTATTTATTATAAATTCAAGATGGCCGCCGCTACAAAATGGGGGATAATTTATGTTTTATGAATCCCATCAATATGGGTATCAAATGAAAGGACTCAACTAGCAGAATACAATATACTATGAAAAATTGAAATCCAAGATGGCGGCCGCTACAAAATGGCGGATAACGTAGGTTTTATCAATCCCATCAACATGGGTATCAAATGAAAGGGCTCAACAAGCAGAATACAATATACTATAAAAAAATGAAATCCAAGATGGCGGCCGCTACAAAATGGCGGATAACGTAGGTTTTATCAATCCCATCAATATGGGTATCAAATGAAAGTGCTTAACCGGTAGAATACAATATACTATATAAAATTAAAATCCAAGATAACGGCCTCTACAAAATGGCGGATAACGTAGGTTTTATCAATCCCATCAACATGGGTATCAAATGAAAGGTCTCAACAAGTAGAATACAATTTATTATGCAAAATTGAAATCTAAGATGGCCGCCGCTACCAAATGGCTGATAACAATTTTTTATCAATCTCACCAATATGGGTATCAACAAATAAAAGGGCTTGACAAGAAGAATACAGTGCACTATACAACCTCAATATTTAAGATGGGCGCAGCCACTAAATGGCGTATAATAATAAGATTTAACTTTAGAAATTGAATCTGTAATTTAGGTATCTGATTAATCCAGCCTGAATCCACCACCCAAGTCAAGATTTTGTATCGTGTTGAGGACTGTGTGGCGTTAGGGCAACAGATGTACCTTCCGTCCGAATTGATTTCGCAAGAGACGGAGTACATCTTATACACCCGAAAGTCATACAGTTTCCAGCTAAGTACAATTACGGGACGGCTGAAAGAAGAATGTTGCCTTTAATACTATCATGGGCTTCTACAATACATAAAATGCAGGGCAGCACTGTGGATCACGCAGTCGTATACTTAGGTGCGAAACTGTTTGAAGAAGGTCAAGCCTACGTGGCTCTTAGTAGAGTAAGATCTTTGCAGGGACTACGTATAGAGGAGTTGGACTGCAATAAACTAACGGGCAAGAAACCTTGCAATAATGAAGCACTAAATGAATTAAACAGAATGCGAAATAAAAACTAAAAACCAAAAAATAAAAATAGGTAAAAAAACTTTTTAAGTTAAACGGTTTTATGTTAAACATACATTGCAATGTTTAAGATAAATGTACTAAAAACCAAAAAATAATAAAATAGATACAGTCGTGGGAATTATAAACATATGCATAGACTAGACTAAAATAAAACCGTGGGGCACGTCAATTGTCTACAATCGTTGATTAAAATTTTTGTTTTGTAATGTTACACTATAATTAGGCAGTTGTTCAACCGACAACGATGGACGTGTGATAAGTAGGGCTAGAATGTGGAAACAAGCTAGCAAGCTCGATTATAAGCGAGTTTTAGGGTTTCATAGTGGTGAGCGAGTAGTACTTTTATCATATGTTTTGTCGATTAAAGACAAACTACGAGCAGTCAAACGATTCCTCGCCAGACAGCAGTGTGAATGTCCAACGATAAACTAGTTGAAACATCTCTTTTATTTACATGGAGTGTATAACTATTGAAATTTCCATGAGCAAGAAAATAGTAAGTAATTTCCTCACCGTCTGCGGGCCAACTGCCTAACGACGAATTAAACGATTCTTCTATCGCACATTAAGTCGATAATTTGTAGACAATTGACGTGCGCCACGGTTTTTTTAGTCTAGTCTATGCATATGTTTATAATTCCCACGACTGTATCTATTTTATTATTTTTTGGTTTTTAGTACATTTATCTTAAACATTGCAAATTTATGTTTAACATAAAACCGTTTAACTTAAAAAGTTTTTTTACCTATTTTTATTTCGTTCATATCTACTTATTTTTGTCGGTGGTGTTGGTGTAACTTGCTGTCAGATACGGTTCTACGCCAACGTATGTAGATGCGAGCCTAACACTTTTATTATCTTGAAAACAACAATTCCACCCAAAAAACCAACAAAAATTCATTACGAACTTCTCTCTTTTTTTATAACTTGATTTAGATGGAGCCCGGCAAAAGGCGATGCGGCGTGCTAGAGGGTTAAGTTACATATTTATTAAAAGGCAGTAGTTGAATTTCTATCAAAAGGCGGGTATTATAAAACTATTTTGACAAATAACTAAAATTTAACTTGTAGAATGACGTCACATGTTATAGCTAACTTTGTCGGGAGGAAGGGATATTGGTTAAAGTTAACTTTGTGAAAAAATCTAGTTGTCGAATTTCGAGTTATTGTGTTCTGTCGGTTCTGTCAACAATTTGGAATTTATTACCTCAATTATGTTGCGAATATTTTGATTGTATTTTTACTTTGTTTTCTTTGAATTTTGCAATGTTAGCACACGATATACAAAATATTTTTGAGGAAATAATAACCGAAGATGCTATGAATATTGATAAAAGAGATTCAATTTCCTAATAGGAACAGTTTATGGTTCGTCTATACATTCAGACTATTGATATAAAAAAATTCGACACCTGGAACAAAGACACCAAACTCAAAGATAAAATACCAAACTACACCACAAGAATCACAACACCAATTAAAAAATATAGGTTATTTTCTTCTTTTGCCCGTTTCTTCTTTTTATTTTAAAAAAGAAACAATTATAAAAATGACATTTTAAAACCTTAAGTTAACTTGATTGTAAAATTCAAAGAACTTCAATACATGTTTATAATAACCACCCTAAAACAAATTCTATGACGTCTCGTTTCCGATTTGAAATAAATGTATATCTATGTATATTTTTGACAGGTGTATAACCGGTGATTAGATTTTTATTCATAGAATTATCTTTTTCATTGAATGCTCATCAATAATGATCAAGTAAAAAAGAAGTACATTCTTTCATTTTGTTTCCAGAACATGGTTTCAAATAGTTGGAGAGAAGTCACGCATTTCTGGTATCTAGGTTGGCCAGAAAAAGGAGTGCCGAGTGAAGAAAATTCGCTTATAGCTTTCTTAATAGAAGCTAGAAGTTATATGAAATCATCAACATTGGATAAGGTAATCTCAGGGTTAAGATTTCATCTGCAAATTTAAGTAAAAATACCGTCACTTACTCATACAAGATGACATCGTGCAAATCTTATGGCCAAAATAACTTCATATATAATATACGAATACCCTGTTTCCATGTAAAGATGATTCAAGCTTGGAACTTTGAAATGAGTAGAGTTATTACACAATAAACTTCAATATTGGTTGAATGTCGTTCATGAGCCGCCGAATAAATTTTGATGTCTACCTCGAAAGTGTACATTGTAACTGATAAATGATGAAAGTGTTATTGAACAAAATGTTCCTCGTTCCTAGCAACTCCAGTAATTTGTTGAATATGTTGAAAGTTACTCGGCCATATTCCGGTTTTTGGCTATTATAATTTAAAATGTTTTTTAGGCTTCTGCTTAACTTTGTCCAATCTTTCCCTTGTTTTGCAGTATCTGATATCTGGTATTTTTAAATTTTAACGCAAAGATAGCCCTCTTCTTTTACACGCTCCCAATCATTGTCCAAATTAGGGCAAGTGGTTCCTCCTGTAAATGTTCATACCATTTTATTCATTGGACTTCGTCTTCTTCAAATCTCGTCCTTTTCCGTTTTTCTGTAATAACGAATTGATTGTTTATAATCTCATTTAACTAGTCGAAATCAAGGTATTTCACAATAGTAAGAGAAACTGGGGAATTGTGCGCACATAAGTTCTTATGGTATTGGTTTTCCGATAGTGACACCTATGTCAATTTCTGCTACACACATTATACTTTCGTTATATAAAGACATATGTCGCCAATTCCATTGTATCAGAATATGGCGTTGCAAAAATTCCAACAAGTACAAAGCTGACAATTCCCCATAGTATTGGGTAATTGTACGCAGAGTATGGAGAATTGTACGCATATCTCAATTTCATAATCCATGTGAAAGTGAAGTAAATGAACTAACACCTATAGTTGAAGAGACAAAATCAAGTGTATTTTATTCAAATGTTTAGAAACCACAGCTAAGATCACAAACGTTTCTACGTGCACTATCAGCACCGCTGCATGCTGCATGGATCTAAGTGGAACAGCTGGTGTATCGATACCATCATTCTCTGTAGCGACTGAACCCATTACAAATGCTACAAACTTCGTTAGAATTTTTACTTCTGTCTATGCAGGCAAATTCGCTAAAAGGCTCTAAATCGTCTTGTGCTCATCATCATCGCAAAAATCGGTGGTTATATCAGATTCATCGCTTGTTTCCAATAGCGGTTCATTCTTTTTTTTTATTGCACGTTTCATATGTTTTTGTTTTCTTCTGTTTTCGGAATTCTTGGTGTCCGGAGTGCTAATTTTTTTTAACTGTGGCTTTCTTCTTCGCATCTATCTTTTTTGTTTTCTTTTCTCTTCAGCTATCTCCAACTGTTCCTTCATGGAAGTTTCCGTTAAAATGGGGGAGGGCTGTTTATCACGAGATTTTCTCTTCGCAACTTCTAGACTTGCCTTCTTCTTTGGTATAGGGACAAATCTGAAGAACAAGGAGTTTGCATTAGATTAGAGACGGATGGATGTGTTGAATGAAGCTTTTCTTGTGAGGTAGAGGGCCGAGGATCCGGTGTTGAGGCTCTATCAGCTATTGACTGGGATACCAATACAGATGACACGACAGTTTGAACAATGTCACTTTCATCCCCACCTTCTGGATGTGGAACATCATTAACCACTGACGGCCTCATTCAATTGTCAGCTGCAAAATTACCTTCAGTAAACCTATTTGAGTTTAGAGGATATATTTCAGCAGCTCTAAATCCGAGATAGTTTTTTCAATGGTAGCTACTTTCATACAAGCTGTATTCAAAAGCTAAGTTACATCGTATTCTGAAATTCTCCCGTGAGCTGTGTTAGTAAGGTAGAGGTCATATTCGGTGTAGAGCTTACTTTTGAGAGGACCAAAGACTATCAAGTCGAGAGGTTGGAGGTGGTCAGGCGTATGCGGGTGAAGGGATACCATGTGGATAGAATTGTTTTTACAGAACTGGTAGTCTCTTGAGTCTTCTCGTTTGTTTGATGCTGTCGAGGAGCTAGATTGCCTCAATATTCACGTGGTCCATGATCCGTTGTTCATGACTCATGGAAATATTGATAAACATCTGGCTGACAGTATCTCAATGGAAATTACTGTTTCGGCAGTATCAAACTGCATTGAAAATGTTTCTTAGTACTTTTATTTAAAAGCATTGATTGATCTGGATGTTGTTGTTTGGTTAGTATAACTCCATAGCTGAATACCACACCACTGAAATCCACACGTGTTTCATGACTTGCCTGTATAACAGCAGCTGATTGTATTTAGTCAGAGAGTCAGTTTACAATACATTTTCCCGAACTTAATTCCCATTTGTTCACCTTTATTCTTGACATGACGCTTCTAGTAATATTGTGTATAATGGTACATACTTTTTTGTTATTTCTCAACAAATTCTACACTTCTTCACAATCCGCTGAAAATGGTGGAAAAGTAACGTAGAACATAGATTTCTTTTTTGTTTTTCCACAAATATGTAATTCAATAAGTTTCGTCTTACAGATCGCTGCTGCAAATGGCAACGTCAATGGTCCACCAAAGAATGAAGTGAATCCAGTTGTAGTACATTGCAGTCCGGGAACGGGAAGAACCGGAGTGGTTATGGCATGTGATATTGCAATCAGGGAATTTGAACAGACCCGTCTCGTAGACATTCCCAAGATCGTGTACAGACTAAGAAGAGATAGGGCTAGTGCAGTACAAACTAAAGAACAATACATGTTAATTTATAAGGTGAGTCATTTACTAGGTTCCTGACAAACAATATTCAGTATTGATGTCCAAAAGAGTCATCGGTCGGGTCAATAAATATTTATCTTAGATGTATGTGAAATCTGCTCGGTGCAGCATTTAGACCTAGATTTGAAACATCTGAATTATCTCAATCGTGATGGAAAACTATAATTGGGAACGACTACATGGTCACTTGCTTAATATTGAAATGACCAACTTAATCTTCATTTTTCAGAAAATCTTAAACCATCCAAAACATTACATGACAATATAAATTATCTCAATTTTTTAATTAATCCTAAAGAAGCAAAATGAATAGACATTAATCTGTTGTTTGAAGAAGTTATAATGACAAAAAATACGGGAGATAAAGTGTGTAATGATTTGTGAAATGAAATAAGATTAGCTATGTGCTTATAGCTGAGTCAGTGGGGTCAAAAAAGCGATTTCCCTACATTAAATCCGGGAGTTTTAATATTTTGGCAAGGTCATGAATGATTTCCTTTCAGTTGATCCTACTACGAAAATCTCTAAATCAATATTATAACTAGTAAATTCCCTACAACTTTAGTATCAAACATTTTTTCTAGATTGAACAGTTTACGAACTGCAACAATCTAAAGCAAAGAAGATTTCCATGATTTTTAAAAGCGCTCGTTTTCAACGTAATGCTTTAAAACAGCAAGCTACGGAAGATGCTGACGTGTTAATCATCAAGACGCTATCACCGTGTTATCAGCATACGATTTCGTTATCGTAATTGGTGAAGGCATTGACCTCTTAGATTTACTAACTGGATTAGCAGGATTGTCCCTGAATGTTTATTTTAGAAAACCAGGAAAGAGAAAAGTTCCAGAAAACTGTACTTGGCTTCAAGTTTACAGTATGGTGAAGCAGTAGCAGAGAACATAATGTTTATCCATGCATTCAGCGGCTGCAACACAATATCGACTATGTTCAATAAATGCAAATCCAAAATTTTAAACACCGCCTAAAAAACCCCCACTTAACAGATATCGTGCGAATATTCAAACATACTCACTTAGACCCCGAGATCATTACTACTGTTGGAGAGCGATATTGGATCTCATTATATAACGGCGATAAAACATATGATACCTTGGACTCACTTCGGTACCATCTTTTCGCAAAATCTTTGACAAAAATAAGTTCAATCTTGCTGGGTTGTCCATTACTCGAGAAGCTGCACGAGTTCATTTTTCAGTACGTACTACCAAGTCCAGGCCTGGTGTGGCGTCGTAAAAGATCCACAGCAATGGGGTTGGCAGAGTAGCAAAATTGGGCTGATTCCGATCCAAAATAGAGGAAAGGCACCTAATTTCGGATAGCTTTTTTTGAATAAATCAAATTTCGGCAAACAAATTTTTGTGGTAGTTTACCCTCATCCAAAGCTTACATGGTAGTCTAGATAAGTAAACAAAATTGATATATGACGTTTATTAGATAAAATAAAAAAGAGAAATCTTCGTATATGAACTGGGTACATTTTTTGTCAGAGATATAGGTTTACTAATTTCGGATAGGGTATTCGAAATTAGTAACCCTTTTTTTTTCTAATTGCTCTCCTCGACAAATATTCAGAAATCCAAATAAAAGTTACATACATACGATTTTTTCTTATCAGAATTGGAACACTGTTCATGACACCATCGAAAATACTCTTCACCGTACACATCCTCGGAATATAAACTGACACAAAACATGCAATCTGCATCCAAGGTATCGTTATCAGTATCCATGTCCGAATCATCATCTAGGATAGGATTCTCTCCAGTCGTCAATAATCTGAACTTTTTTGTTCGTCTTTGACATTACTTTTCCTTTACTGCTCTGGGCCAATTCGGACCTCAGCAGTTGCAGTTTTTAAGTATGCGGAACACATTAGATTACAAATCTGAAAAGCAGTTATGTTATGGCCAGAGTTATCTCTTAGCCACTTTTGGATTTGTTGAGAGTGATAGGTTTTAAAGGAAGCCATAAAAGATAAATCTAATGGCTGTATTTTATGGAATGTATGCGGTGGGATACATATAATTGTGATATAATTTCTTCGTTCTGTAACAATCACATCCATATTTATGTTGTGGCTGTAGTGACCATCGAGGATGAGCACAACTGGATCCTCACGGGATGGTTTTGTATGAGCGATGAAGTGTTGCATCCACTGGGAAAATATCTGTTGATGTATCCATCATGGATGGCATGCAATTGAAACCGGTGGTGCTCCATCTAGCAGTTCAGCTTTCATATTTTTCCTCGGAAAACAAATAATGGTGGCACAAACCCACCAGCAGCGTTCATACACGTCACTACTATCACTAGTGCTCCTCTCTCAGTGGCAGTTATTGCTCCAACTTGCTTTTTCCCCTATGAAGTGATGACTCGAGAATTTTTTGTCTGCGCCGTCGTAATTCCGGTTCTATCGATGCTGTAAATTCGTGCTGGGTTATAATTTATTTTTTCCATTGCTGGTTCCAATAAATCAAAGAAGCGATTAATGTTTTCCGGTGTAAATCCCTTAATTCTCGCCTTCGATATTCCTTGAGGTTTCCTGAAAGTTAATAAAAGATGCCTTTTTAAGAAACCTCGTAACCCTTCTTTTCAGCATTTTCATTTTGCCTTGAAAAGGGATCGCTAAGACCGTTTCTCATTGCAATTTGGTAGGTTACATTTCTGATGTCGGCAGCACTTATGCCAGACAATAAGATACCAAATCCTCCTCCATTTTTCTGGAAAGTGTTGGTCTTCTCCCAATTGAAACAGCCACTAATTGTTCTGAAGTTTTGTCAGTTTGTTTTACATATAATCGTCCAGTCTTGATTTTGGAACGTTAAACGCTGTTGAGGCTTTGAGGTACCCCATTTCCTTTGTCTTAACGGCGTTAATGACCAGTTTCATTTAAACACTGTCCCACTGTTTATGTTTTTCACCTGTCTAGGCATATTTTTCTGAAAATAAAAAGTTTGTGTCAGTCGAGCATCTATAAATGATTAATCCTGTGAGGGCAATAAATTTCGATTCCTAATTTCAGATATCCGAAATTGGGCACCCCTAGCTGTCCAAAATTAGGCCACACTCTATATGTTAGGTTATGTTTTTACAACTACCAAATTTTCTTAAAATATACATTTCTAACTAATACTACATCTCAATTAACCTTTTAACTTACTCAGGTAAATTTTTCAGTTATAAACAATATTATTTAAGTTATCACACTTGGAATGCCGCTTAACAAAATACTAACAACAGGTGTTTATTACAGTGCCTTTATACAAGACAGTGGCGACAATAGAGCCTAAGCTCCGCCCATCCGCCATTAATCATCAAAATTTAAAGCCGGAATAGGGATTTTACATTGATATCGATATTGAATTTTATTTTATGGCTGTAAATCAGTTATAAAATTTAATTATAATTCACACTATGGCATGACTATTAATTGAACTATGAAAAAATATTTTTCTTTGGTATTTTAAATCACTCATTTTGAAATTATTTGTAAATTTGTGTTACCGGTATAAGTAGATAGACGATTTCAATACCTAGGTATATTTCCAAATGACCCACGATAAAAATAGCTAGAGTAATAATTTGATTTAACAAAAAAAACAAATTTTGTAGTCTTTAAATCTGTAATTGAAATTTTAATTTTTGAAGAGGAAATAGTAACACGTATACTATGATGTTTGCTATTGGTTGGGTTTTAATACAAAATTCGTCTATACTATAACATATTATTATGAAATTTACTGTCTCGACCCTTACTTTATGGAACCTACTCATATTACTGTTTTAAATGAATCTAACTGTTTCTAGATAATTCCACAATATATTGATAAAATATTAAAAATTCTAAGAAATTTGACAATTGTTTCGATGATATTTTTAGTATTCCTACTACCATCGTGCCTAGTTTTTGCCCCCCTTTCTGGGGTAAAGTATACCTTGAACTTAAATACAGATGTAATTCATTACAGAATGTAGGTAATATTTATTTTAGAGAACATCTAAGAAAATGCCAAACATTTCAATAACTATTGAGTAGTTCATCAGGTAACTGTTTTAAATTTTTATCATAGATAGTAACTCTTTAGACGTTTAATAAAAATAAATCAATACACGTTTTAACCTCACACAGTGCTGAAGCATTCATTGATTTCCATTTGTCCCTTCTCCTATTAATAGTCCATTCCTTTCTATAGGAGTAGGATCTTTGGGAAAATACTTCATTACAAATCCCTTTGTAGAACAATACTTGCAACTCAATGCTGAATAAACCGTCATACTTCCAAACAGTCACTGCTTCTAAAACAATTAACAGTAGTTATATTATACATTCATTTGAAATTGTAGTTTTTTGTATCTACCTCTTGTTATCGACAAATATGATGATTTGCTAACAGGGACACACAAATTGCAGCTGTATAATTTGTGCAGACACACCAAAACCGCAACGTAGGTAGGTATTACTCTTTTCAACAGTTGCTAACTATAATATGTATGGCTCAAAATCCTGATCAGGGAGAAAAATTCGCAAACGAACTAATGAAATTACGTCAACAAATTAAAAAAAACACTTTACTTTAGCTGTACACAAAGATCTGATATAAAATACGACGTGAATACAACTAAAACGCATAATATATGTAAACAAATAAAATTTGATGATTAATGGCGGATTTCAGCCTGACCAATCAAAACACTGACCACATATTGTCGCCACTGTCTTGTATGAAGCCACTGTAATAAATATTAATGTTTCCCGTACTCTACCGGTATTTATGACAAACATGATGAAAAGTAAAACAACCTCTCATGATCAATCTGAAAGTTGTTAATAGATGTCACTCATTGTATTGAAAGATTTAAAATAAATATAAACTGCATATGAACGTGTTTTTAGATTAGAGAGGCATGGAATTTGAGATATATAATTTGGTGAAATGAATGAACTCACATACCAAACACTAATTGGCTGAAAGCAGCACCATTGTGGCTGAATAATATTTTGCTCCGCCAAACCATAAACAATGAACTATTCTAAAAAAATAAATGACTTCAGAAATTATTTCTATATAGATATTTAAACTATACAGGGTAAGGCTAGCTGTATGAAAATTAGGATTTATTGAAACTATTAGATCATATGGACAATATAAGTATAAATTTTATAGAGCACCCTGTATTTTGCAAAATGCTAGAAATTACTAAATTGTTATTATAATTTAACGATTTTTACATTGATAATTTGACTTCAATTCATATATTCATCCGGTTTTCGAATTTAGGACAGAAATATTATTTAAAACATGCTCTGGTCGATCGACAGTTTCAAAGTGTGTTACGCTATAATGTATCTACAAAATATAAAATAATATTTAAAATATGTGTGATACAAGCAAATTTTATGAAAATAACGTGTCTATAAGTTATACTGTACCTACCTACTTTTTAGTTTTAGTTCTTTCATAAATTTTGTTTGTTGGTTTCATAAATAAATTATTTAAAAATGTCTTGTTACTTGAGGGAGGCGGAAAAATTATATGTATAACATGGGGGTAAAGTGCCTCGGGAGGAGAAGTAGCACTTTCCCAGCAAACACAAAAACATATTGAATACATATATGTTACATATTTTTTGAAATATAAAAGTCACAGTTATATAAAACTGAAGTCACAACTAGATAATATTTATGTATTGAATACTGACAAAGGCCGGCACAGCTAGAGAGCAATAATGATATAAGAAATTATATCTCAAATATTTCCAAATTACTATGTAATATATATGTAAAAATGAGATAATATCCAGATAATATTTATGTATTAAATATTACATAATATAGATGTAACAAAAGTTGCCTAATTTTTCTTTTGCCTCACCCCTTACCTAAAATATTTTGTTTCAGTGGATCTATGAAAAAATTCAGCGAAATTCTTAATTTATAATAAATTCAGAAAAATCTATTAAAACATTATGTTTCATAGATGAAATGAAATACAATATTTTTAGTAGTGTTGATGGCCAAAAGATTAAGGAACTATTGTTACTATATTATTCAATACCTACCTTATGAATATCTCAAACTTGAAGCAACTTAATACACTTTAATATTTGTATATTATAAATGGTATTTATCTATCTTTGGAATTTAGTAGCTGGTACTTAGTTACTAAAAAAACAGCAAATAGATGCATATAAGTACATTTATTTTATTAACATAAAAAAGAGAAACTAAAAACAAAACACCTAATTTTTTTTTCACTATTTATTGACAATCAGAATGAAATACAATTTATAAGTCAATTTGCTGGCTAGTACAATAAAATTAACAATACATATTGTACATCTGTGGCGTGGAGAGGTGGGGCATCCAATGATGCTTCCTCAGTTTACTCGGAGATCTAGTGGCCAGATTCTTCTGAGTCTTCTGTTGAGGGTAGGTTGTAGTAGTGGTTGTAGCATTGGATTTGGATGGTCTTCTAGACTGTTGTGATGCTTGATGTTATTTTCTTGAATTACGTTTTTTACATATGGAATCTTGAGGTCGTTATGTAAGGTTCTGTTTGACACATACCATGGTGCATTTGCCATGGATCGGATTATTTTTGACTGGGCTCTCTGGATGATGGAGATATTGGAGTTACTTGCGCATTCCCAAAGCTCTGCACCATATGTCCATATTGGCTTTAATACCGTTTTGTAAATCAGTAGTTTGTTATCTATTGAGAGTATGGAGTTTCTGCCTATAAGCCATTGGATTTCTTTAATTTTTAAGTCTAGCTGTTTCCTTTTTTTTACTATGTTGTGTTTCCAGGTAAGTTTTCGGTCAAAGTGGAGTCCAAGGTACTTAACTTGATTGCTCTGGGGTATTCTCACTTGGTTAATGTTGACTGGTGGGCAGTTCCCTTTTCGGAGTGTAAATGTTATGTGATTAGATTTTGACTCATTTACTTTTATCTTCCATTTTTCCAACCATACTTCCATCATATTTAGATGGTCCTGTAGGTAGTTGGATGCTATCACTGGGTCTGAATGAGTTGCAAAAATGGCAGTATCATCTGCAAATGTTCCAATAGTAGTGTTGTCAGTTGTGGGTAGATCATGCGTGTATATTAAATATAGGAATTGTCCTAGGGTACTTCCCTGTGGAACGTCTGAGTGAATTATCATATTGTCTGAGTTTTCTTCATTTACTCTTACTGTAAACTCTCGTTGATGGAGGTAGGCTTCTATGGCTTTGTAATAAGGACCTGGGAGAATTGTTTTTATCTTGCAAAGTAGACCTGGGTGCCAAACTTTGTCGAAGGCTTGGCTAATGTCTAAGAAGGTGGCTGTGCAATATTGTCGGTTTTCTAGGGATTCATTAATGGTGTTAACTATACGATGGCATTGTTGTATTGTTGAATGGTTTTGTCGGAATCCGAATTGATGACTTGGTAACCAATTTTGTGGGTTTAGCTCTGTGTTGATTTTGTTTAGAATAAGACGTTCGAGTAATTTTGCAATTGTTGATATTAAACTTATGGGGCGGTAAGAACTGACATCTGTTTGGTTTTTCCCAGGCTTCAGTATCATTATGATTTGACCAATCTTTAGTGGTTTTGGCCAGTAGTTTAGTCTCAGTATTGCGTTGAAAATATGTAGCAGCTTGACTAGTCCTTTTTTAGGTAGTTCCTTTGGAATTTAGTAGCTGGTACTTAGTTACTAAAAAAACAGCAAATAGATGCATATAAGTACATTTATTTTATTAACATAAAAAAGAGAAACTAAAAACAAAACACCTAATGAAAAAAAAAGATTGCAAAACTAAAAATATTCAAAAACTAAATGATAATGATATATAAAAAGATAATGCAAAACAAATGAATATTCAAAAACAAAACAATAATTAACCATGAAAAATATTCTCTTAGAAGACTTTTCGATATCCACTTGTAAGCGTGTGGGCAATATATTAAGTGATATTATCCATTGTTTTGAAGGGTTACAATTTCGCCCTTCTTTTCCCTCTGGAGTCTCTTTATTTAGCCTTATCCACACCAAGGTGATTTGATCAAAATCAGTGCATGTCATATTAAACTGTTTCAGCAAGGTTTCTAAAAATGTAGGTATATATTAATTATATTAAATAAATAAATCATATAGTAACAATACCTTGAAATAACTTAATTGATTTTAAGTTCCTTATTTTGTCGTTATTTCTATGTCCTAACCATGACTGAGATGTCTCTATATTATGTATTTCTGGTTCACCGTTTGTAAGATTATACTACGTATCGTTTTTCTGTTTTATTGATAAATCACAGAAGTCTTTCAATTTTTTTCGTTTTCAACAGTTAATTTACCTAAAATTCATAATTTATATTAACCTAAGTATTCGAATAGATAAGTGTTAATTAATCCATTTCAAGATATTTTGTCTTGACTTACTACCTGTGGTCAGATGATTAAAGATGTATATTTTATTTGATATTATTACAAAATCTACTTTAGCCCTAAGGGCATACCTGGGCGGCGGTATTTGTTTCAGAATAACGACTCCCTACACAAGGAATTATTGTTAAAGCATGTCTAAGTTGTAAGTTAAAAGGAAAATATTATCTTGAAAAGTACTTTAGTGAGATAGGTATAATGTGATTTGTAATTGTTTACTTCATTGTATATTTTAATATAGTTAACCTTTTTTTAATACGTTTGTTGAATAAGCTTTTGAATGAACGGCTTCATTGCCGATGCCCCTTGCCTGTTGAAAATAATAATAACACTTACATGATGTGTTCTCCATTCTACTACAAACAAAACTGAAAACAAACACACAGACAAAACTAACGAAAAACTTTGTAAAACGTTATTATACTTGCAGGTATGTGGGTACATCGACTCGTGACAATTTAAAGGTTATAATACTGAAGAATTTCTTCTTTTTCTTTAGAAAGACATTAGACGAGGTTCGTAAAAAATACATATGAAATATATAAAATATTTTATGTAAAAAATTTCACGTAATAAATATATATAAAAAAAATTTCATATTTATGTAGCAGAATTTACATCTTGAATACATATGAAATTAGATATATCCAATATATAAAACATTTTATAATATAAATATTGAGAATATATAACAAAATTTATAAAGATTTTGTTACATAAATACTATATAAAAAATATATAAAGGCTTTATATAAAAATCGTTCCTCCCCTGTTATATATTTTTATGTAACATATACATTTGTGTTTGCTGGGTTCCTCCCGTGTTAAACAAATAGCTATTACCATTGACCTTTTACGACAAACACATTTTTAATAATTATAAAATGTAATTACAACAATTTTTCACAATGCAGTAAAAAATATGAGTATATTTTGTGAAGTGAAATTTACGATAAAAAGTTACAATATATGATGTTTTTGTTTTAGGTTGTCAGCCTTTACGCAACTAAACTCACAGGAGGAGCCCTCGAGTCTTTTTAAAAAAAATATTGTATATGTAAAATAAATGTTTATATTTTGTGATACTTAGTGAAATTTATTATTGTATATTTCTACATTATAAAGACCATACAAAGATGTTTGTAAATAACAGAAAAAATTGTGTATTTAGTGTATTTAGAGTGTAAAAAATATTTTTTGAGATGAATATGTTTATATTGTTAATTTTAGAGCTCTCTATGTCAATTCATAAAAAGTATAATTCGTTATTTAGTATCATTTTTCTGTTACAATTCTCCTTAGTATAGACTATAATGATTCACTCTTATATAAAGAAAGTGATTGTATACGACAAAAAAATGTTTAATGAATGTCATGTCAATTATTCGTTTTTAACAAGCGGTTTGAAAGTGATTTGGTAATGCGTTTTTGTCTATTAATTAGCTTTTCACTCTCCATCAGCTACTTGAATATTATATCATATTTTTCATCACTTTCTTCATCATTAACCAAATCTCATGGACTAGTTTTAATGACAGTATTCATCTTCAATATCTGATGTTTCTTCAAAATGTGCCAATCTGTTTGGTAAAACGATTTGTTACGAAACAGCACACTGGTGTAGTACCTGAATCCGACTCTGTCTAAGTCATGTATGAAAGTTAAAATTATGGCGGATGCGCAAGGATTTCTTAGAACTGTTTACGATTTTTTGTGACTATCTTATCTAGACATTGGTTTTTGTGACCAGTCTCATCTAGATAATTCCGAAGAGCCGATTCTTTTTGTGTAACCCGCAATCTAGAATTATCTAGTAGAAAAGGCACTAATATATTAAGGACCGACCAGCGGGAAATGTCAGTTTATAAAGTGATCTCGTGATATTAACAGTGAACAAGTAAATAGTATAAGTAGTAAAGGGTTTATATAAATTAATGTAAGTGAATATACTGTATATATAATATAAATTAGTGAATAGTCTAGTGAATAATTAAATTAAGTTGGTAGACATAACGTGTGTGTATAAATTTATCCCCCCGTAATAAAAAACGTTTAAAGAAATAAAAAAACCATTACGTTGGTGTCAGAAGTGGGATTATATAAATAAATAGCTACGTAAAAATGGCCAAGAGACTAAGTGACCTGAAAATGACGGAACTAAAAGAGGAATTGGAAAATCGCGAGTTGGAAACATCCGGATAGAAAAGTGAATTAATAGAAATATTCAAAATGGCACCGGAAAGTGACGGTTTGGATCCAGAAAAAATTTATTCAATGACGAGATTTCCACCTTAATCTCATCAATTTCTGCCATGGAAGAGAATATTTCAACTAATATGAAGAACGATATTTCTGCTAACATGGACAAGATTTCTACTAATATGGACGAGAAGATTTCCACTATGAAAAACGATATTTCTGCCGACATCTTATCGTTGAAAAATTACATTGCTGCTGACGTCGAAAATAAAATTTCGTCTCTGAAATCGGATATAGAGAATAAGATAACAATGATAGACGAGAAAATCAAGGAGTTGAAGGGAAAGATTGCTGATTCAAGAACAGGAGGCACGCCAGCGGAAGAAAAGAAGACCGAGCAAACAAATCCTTACAAGCCAGAAACACTCCCTAAGTTAAAAGACATTGTCAGTTTTGCCCGATTCAAGGCTCCAGCGTTAGACGGAAAAACATCCTGGACCAATTATGTTAAACAGTTTGAAGCAGCCGCTAGAATGAATGATTGGTCCGACAGGGAGAAGGCAGTAAACCTAACTATCGCGCTTCGGGGAGATGCCTTAGATGTACTACAAACGATACCTTTGGAAGAAACGGATGACTTTGAGCAACTGAAGAAGAGGTTGGACATGCGATATGGACACGAACATCTAGAACATTTGTACCAATCCCAGCTGAAGAACCGAAGGCGGAAATGTTATAAATCCCTTCAAGAGCATGAAGTGGATATTGCCCGACTAGTTCGATTCGCTTAT
This sequence comes from Galeruca laticollis, assembly GCA_963921935.1. Lineage (NCBI taxonomy): Eukaryota > Metazoa > Arthropoda > Insecta > Coleoptera > Chrysomelidae > Galeruca > Galeruca laticollis. The sequence goes on along the minus strand of OY998178.1, from coordinate 40,487,509 downwards.
CCATCAGCACCAGAGAATATGATGCAATGTCTGGACATCCAGGCCTTTATTGATGGCTTACGTGACCCCGAGATGCAGAGAACGCTACATTTAGCCCATCCGAAATCACTGGTCGATGTATTAACTGCTGCTCTTGAATATGAAGCAGCTACGATGACTTCGGGATACAACAAAGGTAGGACCATACAGGAAGAAGGTGACGACGACAGACTTAACCAGATCGTCAACTGGTTGAAAGGTATCGTAGACAAGAATCCGATGAAGATCAGGTGCTGTAATTGTGGCGAGCTAGAGCATGCACGCAGTTCGAGTAAGCGTCTTACGACTCCTGCAAACCAAGAACCTCTTAAATGCAAAGAAGCCATAAACGGTTCGCGATACAACAAAGGTAGGACCATGCAGGAAAAAGGTGACTATGACAGACTTGACCAGATCGTCAACTTGTTGAAAGGTATAGCAGACAAGAAGACGAAGAAGATCAAATGCCGGAAGTGCGGTGAGCTAGAGTACGTACGCAGTCCGTCTAACCGTCCCAAGAGTCCTGCAATCCAAGAACTCCAGACAAGGGTGAGCATCGAGCTGATTTGAATCACCGAAAAGCCGACTATCTGCACTGTAGACTATTCTCAACGCAACATGTCGAAATGTAGGGAAGCTGCAGTTTCAAGAACTACTGTAATCAACGAGAAATGGTCACCCACCAGGATCAGAGAAGATCTGGATAATGATCTTCCCCTGAAGATGATCCGGCAATGGAAGGAAGAAAATCGGCGTCCTACATGGCAAGAAGTGTCAAGATTTTCACCGACGTTCAAGGCATATTAGGCTCAGTGGGATTCCCTTGTCCTACGAGAAGGGATGTTGAAAAGAATCCTTGAAAACGATGATGGTTCCGAGATGAAGAGACAGCTAGTTATCCCGAGTGCGAGAGTAGCTGAGGTACTGAAGAAGTTACACGACAGTCCATCGGGAGGTCATCTGGGAGTGAAGAAAACCCTTCAGCGAGTCCGAGAAAGGTTTTATTGGATGAACAGCTCCGACTTCTGTAAGAAATGTACGACTTGTGCTACGAGTAATGGACCACACCGCATGAGAAGGGCACCCATGAAACAATATAATGTTGGAAGCCCTTTCGAAAGGATTGCTTTAGAATCGCTGGACCATTTCCGACGTAAGAAAATGGTGGTAAATACATCCTGGTTATAATGGATTATTTCACAAAGTGGGTGGAAATTTACGCGATTTCGAATCAAGAGGCCACAACTGAGCGGATGTATTGGTGAAAGAATTTATCAGCCGATATGGAGTGCCCTTGGAAGTCCACAGCGACCATGGAAGAAATTTCGAAAGTCATTTATTCCAGGAGATTTGTGACAAATTGGGAATGAAAAAGACCAGACCAGCATTACATCGACAGTCACATGGAATGGTCGAGATAATTAACAGGACTATTGGAAAATATCTGTCCAAAGTAGTTTCCACGCATCAGAGAGATTGGGACCAGTATCTTTCCCTATTTGCATTGGCTTATCGATCTGCCATCAATCAGTCCACGGGTGAAACACCTGCGAAAATCCTGTTTGGACGTGAAATGAGGCTTCCTTGTGATCTGGAATTTGGCTGTCGGCCTGGAGAAGATTTAGCAGGAGAAGATTACGTGATCCAATTAAGAAGAAAGCTGGACGATATTCATGAATTAGTTCGAACAAATCTTCAAGTTGCCAGCGACAGAATGAAAAATCGGTACGACGCGCAGGCCACAGTAGGCTGTTTTAAAGAAGGGGACAAAGGATGGTTACACAACCCGACGAGGAGAAAATAATTTTCTCCGAAATTACAAAAATCCTGTGAAGGTCCATACTTAATCAAGAAAAGGATCAATGATGTTATATATCGCATAAGCAAGATCTCCAACGGAAAATCAAAAGTAGTTCACCAAAACCGTCTAGCGCCATTCGAGGGAGACCTAGAGAAAGTAGTAAACCATATTCGAGATGTGTCTGACCCTACCTTCGATGAATTTATGGGCGCGTACGGAGGTACCGGGAAAGCTAGATATGGAGTCACACTCTCCCGGAAGATCATTCACTAGCATACAACATCCCCGCCCGTATCAAGAACGCACGAGGGTTGGCAACCGTCTTTCGAAAGAAGTTCGGACAATTAGAAAAACTTGAAGACCAGATCCAGCCCATAGCAAAACACTGAGATTGAAACACAATTCGCGGTAGAAACTGGCTATGCCTAAGATAGCGAGTAACCAGTTGGATTGGCGAGTCATCAGGAACATGGTAGAGGTGATCTTTCAAGATACCGGTGTCCAGATATTAATTTGCAACTACAACCCCCGTATCAGTATCCGATGAAGACGGTGCCCTGTTATTTCCATAAGATCGGAAAGTGTATAAATGGGGCCAGTTGCCGCTTCAAGCTTCCCTTCTCGGCTACACAAAAGTTCCTGGAGGAACTTGCATTTAAGGAGGGGGTAATGTTACGAAAGAGCACACTGCTATAGTCCCTGAAGCTGACTCTGTCTAATCCATGTATGAAAGTTAAAAGTATGGCGGCTGCGCAGGGATTTCTTAGAACTGTTTACGATTTTTTGTGACTATCTTATCCAGACATTGTTTTTGTGACTTATGATTTGATACAATAGTAAATAATTTTGAAAAATTTTAGAAGGTATGTGCCTCAATATCTTAATGCTAGTTGTCTATGGCATGATGACAGTAACTGAAATTCACTAAAATTATGTATTTACTTAACGAAACGAGTCATGCATATGCATTTATTTTTTATCATGAGTGTAGATAGATCATTATTTTGATAAAACTACAAAATACGAAGTTCCTCCATGATTTATGTTGAACACCAATCTGAGCGAGTGACGTCACTTTTGACTAAACAAGTAAACAAGCGACTGGTTCTCTGTGATTTTATTTACGATTCCATTTTGTTTATACGAAATATTGACTCGAAAGTGAAATTCTCTCTGCTAAGTATTTTACACAGTCTTTATTCAATATTTTCTCCGATTTTGGAGAATATATGATTCATTCTGAAGCAACAGATGTTCTTTTTCTTCTGTCTGCTTGACACTGATATCATCTTGTGGATATACACCCGGGTTTCATATAATTCTCCACATCCTATTAAGACAACAGTGGGGCTAGGCAATAGGATTTCATATTGAATAACACAAAATAATTGAATTATTCAATGAGCATTAGAGCATCCAAGAAACGTCTCTTGTTAACTTTAATGAAGCCCATTGAATAGACTTGTTAGAAAAACTGATATTTTCTACAATTTTCTGATATATTCCTATTTTCGTCCAGCTGTTTTCACGTAAATGACACTCTTTTGCGCATGATCTCAGAGCTACTTTCAGTACACTGGGTATGAGAGGACGATCATCAGTTTACATTTTCCTAGCTACAATTAATGCTCACGACATTGCACCAACTATTTATTTATGAAACATTACACTTATGTTAAAATAAAAATAGAGTTTCGAGAATTGCAATTTTGTGATAATTATTTTAAGTGACAACTCACTTTTACTTTCATCAAAGAGGTCTGCTTTAGTCCGAATATTTTTCAACACGAAGAGAGTTGCATGTCAATATTATTAATGAAAGGAATTATTCTCAGTATTCATTTATTTGTATTCATCAACAATACTTGGAAAATTCGCACAATGAACCAAAAATTTAACCTACCAATTTATAAAATTAACCTTTCAGCAAGTTCTCTTATATTGGAATTAGGCATGGTCACAGAAACATTTTTTAGAAAGTACAATCCTGAACAAATCCGGTTAAAAGCAGTTGTTGCGTATTAACTGAAAAGTTGTTGGGAACAGTTAGAGTTTTGTAGTTGGTCTTTCTACATAAGGCAGAACCGACTCTATAAATAAGTTGGAAAAATTTCTTGGTTGTCTTGAAGACATATTTCAAGAATGCGCTTAATAGGGTGTAAGATCCCAATTTGCATGTGAAATTAGCGAGATTTTCGGATAGCGCATTCTAGTTTTTTGAGAGTAACGTAGAATATATTTTAGAAGGTTGAATTCATTAGACACATATTTTGGAATATTTATAGGATATGATTAAAGCCTTTTGGCTTTAAATTTTCATCATTTATGGCATACTAAATTGGGATACTGCTTGATTGCGGAAGGATTTGTTTTTTAGAGCTTGTCTACTTATTTGCAATTTTTCTTTGGAGTGGACAACATAACAAAATTTGCACAGATTCATCGTTTGTTCATAATATTGTGGTCATCATCTGAAATATTCATCACCAGGCCTAAGGTTAAAGGTAAGTGGGTTAGAAATAACGCCTTCCACTGCGACGCTGATGTGACTATTGTGATAATAATAATTTAATGCTCCAGAAACATGAGTTTACAGCAAGTGTGTATGTGTACAAATTAAACAATACGCTATACACTAACAAACAATTTAACAATAATAATCTATGACATTAAAAGACATCTTAAAAGACAATTACTCATTGATAATAAATGACCGTAATCTTTTACTATTCCACCCATAATGACAAATTTGTATGGCTTCTGCAAGTGTGATATTTTGCAAAGTTTTGATTAATGATTCCAAACTCTGCAAACAAGAAATGTTTTGTTTCATGACGACGTAAATTGAACAATCAAAAAGAAGATGCTGCAATGTTTCCTTTTCATTCCGATTACATGCCGAGCATTCAATATCGGGATCAATATAACACGTAGTTCCATTTAAGGTGAACTTAATTTTAAAAGCATTTGCCGTACGTAACTGTGTGGGTGAACTGAATGGGCAATTTGACAAGTAAATACAAACTTGGACTCCTGGAAACAGTAAACAAACTAAATGGATATAAATAGTAATACCTAAAAACCAAAGACAAGTCAGATTCATACAACTGTGTATAATACGTCACAAGTAATTTTTAATTAATGTATGATAGCTCAAGTTGTTCCACATTTCTTTCTGATTCATTTTAATAAAAAATTGTTTCATTTGTACCGCCCAGTTAAACTTGGAATCAGTACTACCGGATGTACGAATTTGTTGTTTAAAGCAAAGAACAGGATACCTAGTATCATCCATAGCTATAATCTTTAGCAACCAATTGAGAGATAATTTGAAGATTGTATATTCAAGTTTTACTCTGCCTACCTCTAGACGTACCCATAGTACGTTTAGGCGTCAGGTGTGCTGATAGAAACAAGGAGAACTCTTTTGATAAACGGTACGTGTACTCTCTCCAGTACATCCAAATACCTGAGACCCCAAACAGGTACCGAGTTGAACATAACACTCAAAGCCAATATCTCAATCAACTTAATTCTTGGATACCAGGAGTCCGTCTTCGCTTTAACCATAATTGGCAATATAGTTCCAACGGCTTGCTTTCCTTTGTTTGCACTAACTACTGACATTTCATGAAATACACCAGAAGAATGACATTGTTACACCTGGGTAATTATATTTATTCACATCAATAGGTTGATTGTTATAGTGAAATTTAAGTTTAGATTTTTGAAATCCCCCTTTTGAAAATTGCACAACTTTGGTCTTTTGTATATTAATTGTTAGGTTATTTTCTGCCGCATACTTCTCTAATATTTTCAGTTTTCTAACATCAATGTCAGAATGTGCAAGAATAACAACATCATCCGCATATAGTAATGTCAGAACTTCGTTCACATGATCAGTATTTACACCCCCAGCTCCACTTTCGTAGAAAAATGATTCAATATCAGCAATGAATATAGTAAATAAGAGTGGACTTAGCGGTTCGCCATGGAGAACACCCATGTTACATTATATTTTCTAGTAAATCCATCGGAGGCTTTATTTGAATTGTTGCTTGAGAGTATAATGCTATTATAATGCGAAGTATTTTTGCTGATATTCCAAGCTTAAATAATTTAGTACATAATAACTTATGGTCTGTTGAGTCGAATGCTCTCTTGAAATCAACAAAAATAACAAATAGCTTGCGTTTTTGATGTCTGATATGTAGCTGAATCACAGAACTCAAAGTTTAAACCATATCAATATAGCCACGACCTTCCCGAAAACCGGATTGGGATTCAGGCAATAGTCTACAGTCAACAACCCAGGAGGACAACCTATTTAGAATAATGCTGGTGAATAATTTGAGTCCACAGTTCGCCAAAGCTAAGCCTCTGTAGTTTTTGGGGTTATTAACTGGACCGCCTTTATGCAGCATGGAGAGTAAAATATTAGCCCAGCTTTCAGGAATAAGAGAAGTGTCAAATATGGTATTAAATAATGACGTCAAGTATACAACCAAATTATGTGGTAGATTATTGTAAAACTCGTAGCAAATCCCATCTGATCCTGAAGACTTATTATTCCTAGTTTTACTAATTACAGCATTTACTTCCTCTTGAGAAATAGTTGAGTCAAGATATGGATGATTAACATCTTGGAAACTATACAAGAGAACTAATTTAGGCGAATATAAATCTTCATAAAAATTCTCCCAGCTTTCAACAGATAAAGATTTGGATGTAAAACTGCCTCTAATCTGCCTAACCGTTGCCCAGAATTCCCTTGTATTACTTATATTTGAGAATTTTTCAATAATATCATTCTCATATCTTCTTTTTTTCAACTTAATTAGATTTTAATAACTACATTTTAGTTTTATGTATGCATCTTTTAATTCATCCTCAAAATTATTTTGCTTGCAGTTTTTAAGTGCATTATTCATATATTTCTTAGCTTGGATACAAGATTCATCAAACCATTATTCATTTTCTCGGATTCTAGTGGTATTCAGTAGAATTATTGTTTTGTCTCTAAACCCTATACTATGAACAGTTTCAGTAATAGCTGCACATAGGTTATTATAAGACTTGTCTGTGTCGGGGATAAAAAATACTCGACTAGAGTGTTGCACATTTTGCTTATAATTTAAAGACATGTTATCATTCCAAATCGATGACGAATACATTCGTGAAGAATATAGGGTAACAGAAATAGAAACTTCTACGAAGTTGTGATGTTCTAAAATCAAATTTATAGGGAAATGATCCGACAGAAAATCATTATCGGTGACGAAAAAATCATTCACTTTTGTAAGGAATACGTTGTTTACCCACTCCATATCCACTACACTGCTGCCTTGTGTACCCATGTACGTAAATTGACCAGGTCGGCCCAAAGAAGTTCTGCCGTTCAATACAGAAAATGAATTGTTCTCCACTAAATCAATAAATTGCCTACCCCTTCTATTCAAATTACTATCCAAACTCAACCTTTCATCAAATAAATTAGTACCTTCAAAAATTTCAGAAACATTACCACATAATCCGATTCTACAGTTAAAGTCGCCAGCAGTTACAATCTTTATATCATTATATTTCTCCTCTATTTCTGTCAACAAAATCTGGAAAGCATCAAGTATGTGACTTAATTCTAGAGACGGTTTAAAGTAAACACCACAAACAATAAACATAAAATAATGAACAGAAAACAAACAAATATAAGAATCGAGTTAGATTTATGAAGTACAGTAACTTTAAAATAATCTCTATAGTAAATTCATAAACCACCGCTTGGCCTACCAAACGACTTTTCTTAAGTTGCAGATGAAGTTATATACTTATAATCACATAAACAATTAGATATGGGTATGGTAAATTTATCGCTAGTCAACCAAGTTTCACTAACAAACAATATATCAGATGTTACGGATTAATCACATAAATTGAAGATATTTTTGAGGTGAACATTAGGTGAAGTTTTTTGAAGAAGCTGGTTGGACATTACTAATCCTAGCGTAGTTCTTATTAGGTGATTCCTCTTCCTCACGTTGTCTTTTGTGTGTTTCAGGAAAAATGGTAGGTTTTCCCATAATAAACTTCACACGTAGTTTTTCTCCTATAGCTTTCCTACTATTAATTTCTTGGTAGATTTTAGAAAGCTCGTCCCGTTGTTTTGCTGTATAGTCATTTTTTATTTTGATTGAGTATTTTCTAATTGATACCTTATACTTATTCCTTAAGATAGTAACTGCTTCCTGGCGAGATGAAAACTCAACCTCCAAAGGTCGAGGTCTCAAGTTGCTCATTTTACCTATTCTAGTGATATTAACAGGCTTAGGCGTATTTGTTGGAAAAAGGTCAGTTAAAAATCTCGGACGTTATCTTTTGAATATGTTCATATTGATTCATCGACACCGTACATAATAATGTTTCGCTCTCTCATATTCCTGGAAGTAAGTTCTGCATAAATTAAGCTTTTAGATGTAGTATCTAGTCTTTTTTCCAGATCCTCTATTTTTATTTTCAACAGTTCATTCTCTCTAGTTAGATAAGTCACATCAACCATACATTCATCAATCTTCTTGTTCTGCCCAGCAAGGAGTGACCTAATTTCATTCATTCCAACTGTTAATGATGACAGCTGGTCCATTAACGACTGAAACTGTAATTCTTGCATCGGAGTTGCACTACCAGACTGGCTGTCCATGATTATTAGTAAATCGTGTGTGGCTTGCTTTACTTCTAAATGTTTCTGATATTTGTCGGTTGATTATCAGAAAAAACTTGCTAGAATTCACTAACCTCCGTTCTTTGACTATTGTTAACTGGCTATTTTATAAAATTTTCTTCTTAAAACTCTTAAAGAAAAACACCATACATACATTTGGTTATCCCAGTGGAATTTGTGCACTATTACCTCTACTCGTCTAAAAGTATTTCTTTAAACTATTTATTTATACACGAGAAATCGTATATTTTCGTGGAACGATCTTTTATGTAGTTACTTTACTTACAGGTACCACACCCGTTCACTAATGTGACTATTGTGGCCTACACTTTGCTAGAGTTTGCTGTACTGTTCACACCCTTTGATAAAGGAGATAATCGAACAATGCGAGACTTCTTTGAAATCCGTGGGCTGCAGTCGGGTAAAGCAGAAGGTTTGGAATCTGAGTCTTTCTAGCGCGGAGCAGGAACAGAACAGAAGCGACAGTCCGATTTTTGTTGCAGACCCATCCTTCTGAGATGTGTTTCTAGACGACAGTGTCCTCTCAACCGTCCTATCAGAATGCGTAAAGCTGATCTTCGCCATTCTAGGATCTGTTGGGAGGCTTTCTTCGAGGGGTTTGCGATAAATGCCTTCGAGTGTGTGAGCCTCGGTATGTCTCAAAAAGCCTAAGCGTTTTACACTTGGCCCAATCGGAGATGCAGGTTTTGGCAGTGCTTATTGCGATGCCAACGACGAGTTCTTGTCCGTTGAAGGTAGAGTTGGTTCCTTTTCTGACTAGCGTGTCGACCTCTTTATTGCTCTCCTGCTCTGCAAACCAGCATAGAGCTCAGTGCTTTTAGACCTGCATGGCTGTCTGAAATAATTTTAATAGACCTGTTTACCGGATGCATGTTACTCAGCTCTCTGGCACCTCTAGTGAGCTTACCAAGGTTTAATGATATTTTAACTCTTGGGCTAGTTCCATAAACTTGCGCTCCTACACCGTTCTCGGTTCTAGAGCCGTCCGTGAACAGCACATAGTCTGAGGGCGAAAAGAAATTGTCACTCCTCAGGAAGGACGCAGTTGTAGGATCAGTCCGAGCATGCAGTGATTACTGATTTCACTCAGCATACTTGTGTGATCTCTTTGTAACTCCTTACTAGAGGGGTTAGGTTCTTACCAAAACCGGCACCAGGATGTCTAGGCATTTTTGGAGAAGAGCGAGCAAGATTCCATCCTCTCCCGGCGATTTAAAGAGTTTACCGCCCATATAACTATGTTGGGAGAAATTATTTTTGCCGCGAGTCTCAACTCGTCTACACCAAGCCGATTAGCCGGCCGAGGGGGGGCGAGTGGGCACTGCGGCTTGTTCTCCAGAATCTTACTGCCTAGGAAGTGTTTTCGTAGGAGTCTCTAACGTCTCCTTTATAGAGTCCATATGATTATCGTGTAGTCTTTTCAAAGACCACACTTTCACGTCCCGGATTTTCGCACTGGCAGGTGTGCCTGATATTCTCTGACAGAACCTCCTCCAGGGCTCTCTTTTTGCATTTCTAGTAGCTTTATTGTACTACGTTAGAGAACTGCGATATTTGTCCCAGTCACCTGACTCTTTGGCCCGGTTGAAGAGGCGCGGGACCTCCTTTTTTTTAATTGTAGTGCTCTGCTCCATCAAGGGGTACCTCTATTGTATCTTCTTTCCTTAGATGACACTTATCATCATAGGCAGATATTAGGGCTGTTTGCAGTTGATCATTAGCCACTTCAAGTTTTGCACTAATGGGCCTAATGCCGTTACCCATGAGAGGCTGAAGGGATTTGGTATACCCATTCCAGTCAGTTCTTTTAAGATTGCGAAATTGGGGTAGAGTTGATCGTCTTGTCCTCATGGCAAAACTAATGTGTCTATGATCTGAACACGAGGCCACAGTCCTTGTGGTGGGCGTTAGCGTCACTTTCCAACACGAGCTGCTTGTTGCTTTTCCACCAGAAGACGATAAGTTTTCGTACGGCTGCATGAGGAGTTTCATGACCCAGATCTCCCGGGAAGAAAGTGGAGCAAAAGACTACATATCTTTTCTTCCTGTCTCCTTCGGGACGGATAGATGAACAGCAGCCTCGTTCTGGGTACAGTACACTGTTAACATCCAAAAATTGATATTATTTTTGATAAGTAAGCACGCTCTTGGTTTATCGGAGTCACTAGCTACTAAGTCGTTTCCCAGACCCATTATGCGGCCATTTCTGGAAATCCAGGGCTCCGGAATGAGTTCAATGTCGGTTTCCAACTTCGCAAACCTCCTGCCAAGGGTGAAAGGCGCATGCTGGAGGTTGATTGGAGGAAACGTAGATGGTGTGTAGGCTGAAGCTAAGGGTGGTGGGGAAGGGATGGTGGTGTAGGTGCGATGGTTTTGGCAGGGGTATTTTCCCCACTGCTACGCTTACCTTTCCTGGCAGGGCTACCCTTCTTTCTGGGCTCTTTGGACTTGAGTATGATGCCCTTGCCATACGAGGAGGTGGGCCGCTGCTGTTTTATCTGTTCGTCCTTCTCGACCGCTCCGGCCATGGTAGTCTTATTTGAACGTTCCACAATCTTCGCGGTCTTGTGGGATGATTCGGAGGTAGATGCGCCAGCTTGGGAGCTCTTGTCGGCGACTGTTTCCGCGGTCCTTGCGCAATCCCTGAGACGGAATTGCATCTGCCCAAAGCCGCAATTGGGCAGGAAGTTGAGTTCCTCCAACACCCCAGCTAGACGTCTACTGACAGCATCACCAGACCTAGCTTTAGAGATATTTCCATTTTTTGTCTATTCTATAATGATGAATGATACAAGTAACAGATTTTAAAAACAGTTAATATCTGCCAGTTCATGAACTCCAATGAAATTGATCAAGTCATAAATAAAATAACGGGCTCATGAACTGGACAAGTATATTATGATCAATTCGGCCAATATAACCCTTGGTTAATGAATGACCTTGAAGAAACCATACACTAGTAGCCTTGTTTATATCGCGTAGTATTACATATACACAAGGCTAGTTCATCGGAATCCGAAACACCATTATATTACGATATTCCTTATGGTTTTATATTATTCAGAATCCATGAAATATCTACCATTTGCTATAAAAGTAATTCAAACGAGAAGTGAGTGAAAAAATACCATTATATAACACAAAATTAATTCCTTTTTTGTGCATGATATGAAATTACGACTTTATGCACAAAGGTATTGAATTAATTATCTTTGTATAAAATAGTTGTTGAATTCGAAATGGCCTACTTCAAGGGCATTCAAACCTTGTCATAAATCCATTCTCTTTTAGTTGGCATTTGTTGCTTCGATCTCACGGTTCATCATTCCTATCTCGAATGAGGCGAATCTTCAGCACTCTCTATTTCCGTTTATACTTATCGATCTTTAATGTGAATTCATTATGGGATACTTTTCATATACAATATAAATTTTCATCTCCACTGTTCGGCCATTCTTAAAACTGTCTCCCCCTTTGATATCCCAAACAGACGTTTTGGATCTGGCTCATAGTCACTCTAACAAAATATTGCCATAAACGCCAAGAAACCTAATAAAATTAATAAATGTAAAGGCCGTTCCTGTTTTTAAAACAAGCGTTTTAATTATCATATCTTGTTAAAAGCGGATATTTCTAAGCTACTTAATAGAAGTTCGACGATGGTTTTTAATGAATGTCAAATCAATTGCCTCATTTCTATGTTTGGGTATAAATATATAAAGTATTCATCTGCTTTTGACTGTATTATATATAAATAAATGTTGCTATAACATGAAAAGATAGATTTGAGAGTAATATATCTTCAAAAGTCTTAGGTCTTGAACAGATAACATTAAAAGTTTGCACGAGCTTAATTGCATGCTTTAGCGTCATCCAAAAATGTATTATTTAAGAACTTTCGAATTTACCCATCAGGAATATGTTATAAATCAAATTGAGGAAAATAATATAATAGCATGACAACCTTTCATGTCTGGTGAGTTTGCGAATTAATTTATTCTTTGAGTAGCACTTTTCTGAAGCAAGTTTTGTAGACTTCAAGTGGGTACGTACTATATGATGGTCTTGCATTGTCAACGTGAAAACTGAAATTTGCTTCAGAATCATTGGATTAGCTGAATTATTAGTAAGACAATGTTTTTATAATAAATATATAGTGCCAGTAGATTCAGTGTTCAAAGAAAATTACTATACATTTCGTAAAAAACTATATGTAGCATTAGTGTTCTAAAAGAAAATTACTCTGTTTCTAGTTAACTCCACGATATATTGAAAAAATGTTGAAAATTCTGAAAATTGACAATTGTTCATAATTGAAAATGCTCTATGTATCATTGAATTATATGCCGTTAGTTTATGCGACATGGGATGATTGGAACTGTATGGAATAGTCACATCAGTGCGTGTTGGTTTTCGGTGAATCGAATAATCAAGTACGTTATTAGCTCTTTGAATTTTTAAATCAAGAAAATTGATTGAACTATTTTCTTCAACTTCTAATGTAAATTCAATTTTTGGGTGTAAATTATTAATGTGGTTGAAGAGTATATCTAATTGTCGTTCACTACTCATCAAACAAGCTAATATGTCATCTACATATCTATACCAAAATAAAACAATTTTTGAAGATTTTTCTTTCTAAACTGTCCATAAAAATGTTTGCCAAAATTGGTGCTATAGGGCTTCTCAATGGTAAACCTTCATTTTGAATATATATCTTATTGTCAAAAGTGAAATAATTCTTATTAATACATAGATCAAATAAATTAAGTATATCTGATATTATTCCTGGATTAATATTTTTATGAACTTAATGAACATATTGTGGTAACTTGAAATTAAATAAGCTGAGAGTTATCTTGCAAGTTGATTGCTTTTAATTTTTTTATCAGTTCTATTGAATTTCTTGTTTTCACAGAAAATTTAATCAATTCCCAATACTAATTTCCATGCCAGAAATCAAATTTTTGCTAGAATAGTTCGGCAGAACGAAAAAAGCATTTTTAAAATTGCAAGAAAACAATTGAAATAAACTATTAAGTATATTGTTAAGTTTCTTTGCCAATATATTATTAGGAGTATTAACATAAAAAACTACAGGTCTAATTGGCTTCGTTATTTTATGTAATTTAACGGTTCCATATAATTGTGGAGAATGAGGATTCTTATTTATGATGGACGTCTTTTCGTAATCACTGAAAAGGTAATTTGAAGCATTGAGAATATCTCTAACATTATTAGTAAACTTTTTTGTTGGGTCTGCTCTAAAAACTTTTACATCGCTAGAATCTATAAGGTTATATATTTTTGAATTATGATCATTAGTTGTCAATTTGACAGTGGCTTCCCCTTGTCAGATTTGTAACTGTTAGGTTATTATCTTCTACTTTCTTTTTTATTGAATTTAAAACTGTACTGTCATTACAGTAAATAATGTACTTGATTATTCGATTCACCGAAAACCAACACACACTGATGTGACTATTCCATACAGTTCCAATCATCCCATGTCACACAAACTAGCGGCATATAATTCAATGATACATAGAGCAGTTTCAGTTCCTACGAACAAATGTAATTTTGATAGAGAGATTAACACAATTAAACAAATAGCAACATCCAACGGTTGAAAGTCCAAATTATGAAGTGTACACACTCTTGTTTTAACAAGGATAAATGAATTTGTAAAGAAGTGTGTAATATTATGTCCATAATTTGAAGGATCGGGTCGGAAAGGCCACTGTGGATTTGGTTTGTGTGGTGTCGTTTTTAATTTGATATGTTTGAATGTTTGTAATTTGTTGTTTGTTTACCATGTTAAACTGACAAAAGCAATAATGTGGGCAATTTTAATATGTCTCTGAACCGACTGACGAAAGCCCTGATGATAAAGTAATGTTGAAAACTTTAATAAAATACTACACACTTCTTTACAAATTCATTTATCCTTGTTAATCCAACGGTTACCCATAACATATGATAAATAAACTAACTAATAAAAAAGAGGAAAAAGTGGCATTACAACTAATATTTCCTAAACAAACTAAAGAAATAAAAACTTATAAAACCATTACATATGCAGGAAATATTTCTAATAATATTTAAAGATAATATCTTTAGCACCAAAAACAACGATTTCTTTTAAAACAGAAAGTAACATAAGTACAAAATTGGTAAATGTAAAAACAAAAATATCACTATTAAAGAAATCTGGTATATATAAACTTAAATGTTCAGAATGTAATGCTGTCTATTTGGGTGAGACCCTTAGTTATTTTGAAATCCGATACAGTGAACACTCACGAGCATATAGATTAAAACATCCAGATAAATCCCACTACGCCAGACATCTACTTGACACCAATCATTCATTGACACCTAACCCAGAACTAGAAGCACTATATATTTGTGATAAGAAACAAGAAATGGATTTCTTTGGATAATTGGAAATTAGAAGAAACTTAAGAAACCCACAATATGAAATCGTCAATGAACAGATAATACTAGGGAGTTCTCCACTTTTAAACTGTCTTCTTAAGTGATAATTGTAAAGATCAGCAGATATAGTTTTCCTAGTTTTCTATATCATTGCACAGTTATACTGATCTTAATTGAGAAAAATGATATCCAGGATATCCCCATAGGGCTAATAATATGTAAGCTTTAATATTTGTAATATCATATCTTCTTTTCTCTATTAGCATATATTAAGTCAATCACAAGGTAGGTCACTTCTTGGACTTGCCAAAAATAATTAAACATCAGGGAGGCGTTAAAGGAAATGTAACTTCTGTCATTCTGACGATGATATTTAGGTAATATCGAAGCAATTGTCAATTTTTTAGAATTCTTAACATTTTTTCAATATATTGTGGAGTTAACTAGAAACAGTAAGTTTCATTTAGAACACTAATATGAGTAGATTCCACAAAGTAAGGGTCGAGACAGGAAATTTTATATGTAGCATATTCCGCATGAGCAACCTGGCTATTCAATAAATCCATTTGATGTAGAGTAATTATTTTTTCTAACTGAGAAATCATTTTACATACTTGTTTTTACACAAAATTTAATCAATTCCCAATACTGATTTCCATTCCAGAAATCAAATTTTTGTTAGAATAGTTCGGCAGAACGAAAAAAAGCATTCTTAAAATTGCAAGAAAACAATTGAAATAAACTTGATTGAATTGACCACTGTAATCAAAGTAACTGACCGCTGTGGTCGAGCAGAATGGTGCTCTCTCTGGTAACCAAGAAGATTAAAGCTCAACCCGGGTCCGGACAACATCGAAATTGAAGATTTAGTGCGCCACCTGTCGGAAATCAATGGTGCGCCACCTGTCGGAAATCAGTGGCACACCACCGACAGTAATCTGCACAGTACAGCCTCTTAATATTGATGTTCGGATCCATCGTTAAAGTATAATTTTGACAATCTCTTTAAGTTATTTAAATGAACAATTCCTCGTACTTGACGGTGAATATGTCGCGTTATCATTTTTTTTAATTCGGTGTGTATGGTGGGAGACTGGAGATACAACTCACCGTTATTGTAATAATATGTTATCCCTGTAATAATCTATGAAAGTTCACCATGTATTTATTCGCTGGGTTTCTGCTGTCTCCAGTGTAATAACCCGTAGGATTCGCCTGTAATAATCCTAAGTGAATTTAGTCGTGTAACTATTCGCTGGGTTTCCAATGTAATGGTCCTAGACTCTGGGTTTCTGGGTGCGTTGTAATATCTATTACCCCAGAAAACACCCTGTTCGCTTCGTCGTATTTCTGCTAACAAAATCCCGCTTACTTGTAAACAAACCTGCGTCAAATGTCCCTAAAGGAACGAGAAGGCAGCGTAGCTGGCTGTCACCACCCAGGATTTCGTGGGAAACAGGAGTCGTCGGCTCCTGGAAGAAATGTCTGAAAGGGTTGGCTTCGGCCTCCGCTCCTACCAGTTGTCGTTGGTAATGAGAGGTCTTGTGATATAGGGTTACGTCAGTTAGGGGGGTGGGTTGAGAAAAAAAACGTACGTGTAACTCTTTTGCGTATATGTTATGTATTCATATAATCATGCTCTCCTGGTTGGGAAAATAAACTATAATTCGATAATGATTTCTTTAGCGAGTTTATTATAAAAAAATAGAAAAGTTAAAAAATGACACCAATTGACAAAAGGGTTAGGAATAATTATATGCAAGGTCTTGTGACTGTAAATACCACTGAACTATAAACAACAAATGCAAGGACAGTGCAATTTGTCAGTATTACGCTAAATTGAATTCGCGCATACCACGTGATCTCTTGGAAAAATTGGATCCGGAGCATGCGCAGTCAATCAAACGTACAGGACCGGCCTTGGAAATAAATAATATAATTGACTGGTATAGTACATACATATGTATTATTTAAATAAACTGAGAAAGCATTATTTTGTAAGGACTAAATTAAAATAATAAATTTGTTTATATAAAAATAACAAAATAATTACACATCGAATTTGGACAGATTGTGATTTATCAACACTTTTTGTACAAAAATTGTAATTATGATATACCTACATATTCAGAGATTAGTAACGTCTTATTCATCATAATTGAGTGCGTATATTTAATTCTATTTTTACAGAAATTTTCATATCTATTTTTTAAACTAATATTTGTTCGGATAGAAAAGTTCAAAAGTGAGAAATGTTATTTTTTTCCCATTTTTATCTGGATATATATAAGTTAATGTTGAATAATACACACTTTTTCAAAATGAAATATTTATTCAGCATCAAGTCATTCCTGATGATAAATACATTTTACAAAAATAGAAAAAAAATCGATATTAACAATTATTGATTAGAAAACAATATTATTTTGCTTAGTTTTTTCCTAATCAAGGTGCCTCTGATAATTTTAGTTTGTTTTTTCGCTGTGTAGAAAAACCTTATTCAAAAATAAATTTCCATAGTAGTTTTTATAATTTTCATTTCACCATTTTTCAATTCATTTTACAATGGCGAATTAACTACATCTGCTGTTGATGAATATCAATAATCTCCTCCATTTCATTCAACTTAACTGATTAGATGTTGAGTTAAATCAAATGAAATATCAAATGATGGACCATAAATGGTTATGTAAATTGGAAAAAATAAGACAGTAATCATATAAACAGTTTATTAATTTTATTATGAAAATACACAACAAATAATTACTTTCACAAAGTACTTTTCTTAACAAACAGAATGACAATAAATAAACTATAATGTAAAAACAATGCAATAATTAAAAAATAATTTGAGTAACAAACATTCTAGATTGGAGTATCATTAGATTTTTGAATGATGTTAAGTCAAGATAAAAGTAGGAAATTATTTATGATAAGTTTATATTAATTTATTTATTTATTATTACACTCATATAAACACACAGAGCTGGACAAACTGCTGAAGTATAACTGCTACTTACTTAATCAAAGAAAGTGTTAGTAATGAGTAGTTAACTACTATTTTTGGCAACTTTTTGTGATAAAAGTAGGAAATTATTTATGATAAGTTTATATTAATTTATTTATATATTATTACACTCATATAAACACACAGAGCTGGACAAACTGTTGAAGTATAACTGCTACTTACTTAATAAAAAAAGTGTTAGTAATGAGTAGTTAACTACTATTTTTGGCAACTTTTTGTGAAAGAAAACATTTGAGTATAATTACTGTGAATGTTAGAACAAAAGTAATAATAACACTTTTAAAGGAAAAGTTGTTAACTACTGCCCAGCTCTGTAAACACAAGGTGCCAAGTAATTACACATAAGAGTGCTAAACAGCACTTGTGACTGTACAACTTTTAAAACAATATATCTAACATTTCATTTCCACTTAAAACACATCTTTATTTCTTTACTGGAAGTATTAAATAGGTTTATATCACAAGCTTAAACCTAGTATATTGCATATTTGTATATTTCTACAATTAAAAGCATTCAGTTCTTTATGAAACCATCGCATAAGGCAGTTTAAGTTACTCTGCAGCTCCTGGCAGTCTATGGTTGTTAAAATGTTCCTTAAGGGCTCTTAAAGATCCCACCGTCTCGTAGAAGTCCTTTCTCGTTTCTGGTTGAGGTTCTACAAGTAAACACACAAAATAACAACAGTAAATAAGTAAACACAAATATATTTGAGAATTTATGTCAACAGAAGAAAACAAAATGCGCTTACTATTGAAATGATAAATTTACACATGTTTTAGTACTAAGCCAAAAAAAATATCAAAAAATGTTTGAATGTTTAAATTTTTTTGGTTTTTTTGAAATTTTTTTTGGAGCTTTCAATTTTTTTAGGAATTCTAGATTTTTTTTGGTTTTTAACTATTTTTTGATTTATTGATTTTTTTATTTTTTGTTTTTATTGGATATTTTGGATTTTTGGTTACCGCTAGACCAAATACTTAGACGTAATGCCTCAACAAAAGTTAATACTCACTTTCATTTCCCATAAATTGTCATACCATGAGCTATATATAAAAATCGGCAAGGGGTCAATAGCTGGTGGAGGGAATAACTATAACATAAAATAAAACCCAGATTATTATTTCTTCAATGGGTACATTTTAAAATGTAATTGTCTGAGTATGGTGTACACACTAGATATAAATTGAGTGTATGAAAAGAGGAGTACTGAGTGTGTAATTTTATTAAAATTCCAGCTAAGCGCCTTCAGTCATTGGATCATTCTCAAAGCTGTCGACAAGAGAAAAACATACAACAGGTACAATGTACATACAATGAAATAGAATGTTCGATGTTACATCATTATTTAAGTAAAATTTGTTAAAATTACCCTATAAAGACGGTGTACACACATATCATTTAGTTGATAATTTCAAATTAGACGTTTCGTTATGTGAATTACAATTTTACACGCTTTTATAGAGAAATTTTAACAAATTTTACTTATATAATTATTTAACATCAAACATTTCATTTCATTGTATGTAGCAGTTACAGGGTTTGATGTTTTTTGACACCTTCTGTATGTTTTTTTCTTGATGAGAGCTTTCAGAATGGCCTAATGGCTGCTGAAAGCGCTTAGCTGGAATTTTAATAAAATTACACACTCAGTACTCGTCTTTTCATTCACTCAATTTACATTTTTAAATGTCCAAAATTATAGCATGCTATATTAAATACAATAAAACTTACCATCAACTTTTGTTAATTCCCACTTATATGGGAAGGTAAATCAAACTGTCTTAATAACCCCTCTTCGACTTTATCAAATCTATAGAAACAGTGTTTTTGAAAATGAAGGGATTATATCCTCCATCGTTTCCTCGTTGACAAATTTAATAATTTATTACCACTGGTTTTCAGCCATATTAATTTTATCTTACTGGGTTGGAGGAACAAGACTGTAAAAAGAAATATTTACTTTATTAATGTAGCAATTTTCAGTTTTGCTAATGTAGAAAACAACCATGATCTATAAAATTGTCGATTAAATTAGTAAAAATTCTGTTTTTTATAAAAATAAAGATAATGGTTGTTAATTGTGATAGAAAAAATACTCAAATTTTTTTAATAAAACTTACCGAGTACACCACTTATTATACTCCTTCAGAATACACTTTGACATTGTCTTTTCAATTAATAACAATAAAGCAACGAAACAACAGATAAATATTACACTATAGCATTTAAAAAATACAGCCAAATACCGAAACCTTATAATAACCTCTACACTTGAACTAAGAAATGATAACAGTATAACATATAACATGTGGGGATGGGGACGAGCAATATGATATCGCGCATACGCAGTTATAAAAATCAATAAAATTTGATTACTAGCGACGTTACAGTTTTCGTTAATTTTCTGGAATTATCTACCGATTTTAGTTACTCGACAGACTCTATAGATGGCACGGTCTACAGTGTCCCTAGCCTGGAGTACACTCCTAAAACGAATATTTGGCGCCATCTAGCAAAAACTAGGAAGACATACAGTGCGGATGGTAAAAATGGAAGCTATGTTTTCCGTTGCTATATGGTAATTATGTATCCTATTGTGACTTGATCCTCTTCATACAATTTGGAGGCATTTTACATCCAGTTTTGTATCCATCGTCACACATATTTGCCTGAAGATAATCTCCCTTCTCTGGCCAATAAAGACAGATTGATTTGATTATTGAAAATTGGTGCCTCCATGATAACTTAGTTGATAGTATAAGCTCCAGAGGGGTGGCCATTGCTCTTGATATACCTAGACCAGTTTCTACATCTGATCCAATCTCATTTTTCAGTATTCTATTCTTTCCACTACTCCCATATCGTATGTAATTGCTGGTTTAATTACTAAATTATACTGCCAGTGTTTTAAGCTTAATTGGTCCCGAAAGAGCATTTGGCATAAGTTAATGTAATCTTTGATTTGCTGATTATCTTTCCAGATGCTGGTTATAGGTGAATTCAAAGTCGATAGTAACCACCAGATACTTCACTTCTCCTTCGTTCCATAGAGTAGCTTAACGTCTTCTAAATTCAGAAAATTATTTGGAACGAAACGTCTAGACAAGTTGAACCATTTGAAAAAAATCAAGGGATATTCGATGAAGAAACATGTATGTAGTAATAGATTTTCCCTAATACCCTAAGAAAAATTGTTAACAATGTATAAGAAGTTTGTTTCTAGTTGTAGCATTGTTTATTTCAATTGAAAACTTAATTTTGAAGTTAAAAATAATAATTTTTGTATGTATTTAAAACTTTTAAATTATAAGATAAAATTTCAAGAACAATTACTCACATGAATTTAATAATGACAAACTAGATATGATTTTGTAGCTGTAAATTGGTTAATTATTTGAAGTTTTGTTCGCAGACATGAGATAATGAATAAGTGGTGACGCCGTTCAATATACATCTTTAAAACAACCATTGTACTAATTCTCAAAATATGTTCATTTTAATTAACAATACACATAAACAAAACTAGCTAATTCCAGTATTATCCAGAAATGAAGCGATTATCTGATGTTGAGACACAATATTTATATGAACTAAGACAAACAAAATATTTAACAAGAAAATATATCATCCCTTGTTTTATTACACGATTGTACAATTTCTGAACGCAGTTATACAGGCTGTTTCACGACGATCTTACACTATCTATATATTATAAACTACTCACGCGATTTTGATAAATACAGCTTTAGATGCAAAACAGATAACAACAAATATATTGAAAATATTTTGACAGACATGCGATTATAGCGGATGTGAACAACAACTTTGTTATTTTAAATATAACACCTTGTATATTATTAACTTTTCCGATTCTGCGAGACGTGTTAAGTAGAAATCTTCGAGGGGCGTGTTTACACGTGGATTGGGTTGACCAACCGAAAATAAATATTTCCTATTGGCCAGCATCACATGACTTGTTGGGTTCCCAGACAAGGATCATCTATGGGTGCCGCCAATAGTAAGTTAAGTTTCTATGGAATACTACAATAACAATTGTAACCTTCTTACTTAGAAAGGTGATTCAAAAATGTCTTTCATGTCTTCCGAACCTCTACCATAAAATTCATGCAGAATTGACACTAAATTTGGGGTTTTTACAATCCAATATACAAATAGGGTGAAACGTGCTTTTTTCTCACTTCTTAACTCTAGGACAATGTCGACTTTCAAAAAGGTGTCATTCATCTGCCCATACAAAAGAATTTACAATCATTGTTGGAAAACGTGATATTTACAAAGCATTCTGAAAATAAAATTAAAATATCCCTTGAATTTACTACAATAGAAAGATCTTATCAATTCTGCAACATATTTCTACAAAGCTATTAACTAAAATGAATTTACGCCTTAAATATATACAATAAAAAAAGGAAGGCATACAAATGTCTCACATATTTTAAATGTATCTTAACAAATAAATTTCAAGATTTTACAATCTTGAACAGTGTGTATATCTGAAATTTATACTTACCGAGATATTAATTGACAGGTGCAGACCTTTATTAAAAATTCTGTGTGAACATTCCTAATATGCGAGATTAGTGTGACGTCACAATTTTAGGTTGTATCCAAACAAAACTTGTTACCGTAAGAATTTCCATTTGAGTGTAGATTTTTGATTATTTAAGCGTTTTTTACTTGTTTTTGAAAGGAATAAATTGTTAAAAAGTAAGTAATCGTATCTACTCGATATAAAAAATAATAGTTATGATAATGTAAGTTATCCTGCAATCCGTATTTTTGATTTTAAAAGTTATGTTTGAGGTTATGTTTACTGGATTATTTTAATAATGTGAGAAAATAAGATAAATGATAGTGATTGTTTGTTCTAGTGTCATCAAAACATGTTTCAACATTCTCCTGAAACCTTTTTAATGATATTATGGGTTTGTTAGTGAACAATGCTTAATTGAAGTGAAGTGTCCTTTCAAGTATTCTAATGAAGCGCTCTCAAAAGACGAAAATTACATAATTCATTTTGATGAAAATATATTAGTGGTAATTGAAAAATATAACTATTATCACCAGATACAAGGTGCATTACATATTGCATGAGAGGACATGTGCTATTTAATGTTATGGATACCATATGACATCATTGTGGGAATTGCTATACATCAAGAATAAAAGAAAAATTTACGTTTTAAAAACATTCTACCTTTAGAAATTTGTACCATTCATATTAACATAATAAAATGTTTTCCTAATTATAAATTTTTGTTTGTTTCGTGCTAAGAAAATTAAATTTACATGATTGAAAATAGACCATTTAGTCTGAAAACTAAGAACGTCATGTCACAACTTTGCCTCAATCAAACCGTATTTGTAACAGCTCCAGAGTTTTTGTTGGTTGCTTTCAAATTTTATTTGACCTGTAGGCTCTGTTTTCAACTACATGTGTAATCATATTCAATTTTATCTAGAAACAAATAATATAAACAAAAGCTTTTCCAAATTTCTTTATTACACAGAAATATTTACTTGTAATAATAGTTTATAGTTAATAGAAAGAGGAAAGTAAGGTACAGTGAGGAATTTCAATTTAAAATAGCAAACGTTTAAAAAATCATACAAAGCAACTATAACAACTTCTAAAAAATGTAAAGCGAAAGATCTGTGATGACAAATAATAATGTATATATTATAGGGAGATCGATATATACAGTACAATATCAAACATACAATCAACACGTACAAGTTTGCTTCTATCTTGTTTGCAAAGACTGATTATGTACAAAAAAATAGATGGCTAATTCTCTTTTTCCATCTATAAAATGGCAGCTACACAAAAAGCTCCGGGACCTGGTTCTATTGTTCTACAAATATTGTATAAACACATATAATAAAATGTTATATTTATCATTATGTAGGTACCATGTTAGCTTCATCCATTTGCTTCTTACTTTTGGATACTTTGGAAATCTTTAAAACTTACACTTCTCTCTGACATTATAATGCTTACAGCTTGGTGGCCAGCACAGTACCATTATTCTTTATGTGAAGAAACCTAAAATTAGATAATACCGATAGAAAAAGAATTTAAACAATTGTATTTCATAAATTTATAATAACATGTTTTGGGTTAAATAACTATTTTATTCAAATTATATTGTTATACATAACTATTTTGGATGGAATCGAATATATCTCTTTGTAAAAGTCTTAGTGTATATCTAAATGCCTAAATCAGCAGTTATATTGAAAATATAAGGGAATAATATCTAGTCCAAAATCACACCAATGGTATCTAAATGACTAGTTATGTTTATTTGGATACAAAATTGACATAACCTAAGATTATGACGTCACCACTAATACCGCGTATACCAAATAAAAAAACATCTTGTCGGGATGATTGATAGGACGATCAAGGTAATTGGTGACATGTTGAAAACTTCTTTTTTGTATAGAGGGTTGTTAAAAAAATGATGAAAAGTTCAAGTTCAAAAAAGTGAAGTATCTTAATCTTTTTAAATAAAACAACCATATTTTTATGTTTTTACTTAATTCTAAAGCCAAAAATGAGGGTAGTTTATGTTCACTTCCCTATACCCAATCTTAAGCCTTTTTGAGATTTTAACATGTATTTAAAAATATTAACCATGGGCTGAGTTCGAGAACGTCACACTGGTTGAAATTTTGCACTTGATAAGTGGGGGTAGAGTGCAATCATACTAATTTCACCTATATCTGTTCATAATACTTCATACTTTTGCACTATGAACTATGTAAAGTATGAACAAAACCTACAGATTGGCAAATTAATTTTGACAGTTGACGATGCACGAGAAAGCCATACAACTTGACAATGTTGTAAACGCAGTTACCGGGAACTATGCACATCGAGTTTTGTAAGATTCTCAATTTCATCATTATCCTGTTCCAAATGGGGACGTACATTCCGCATGCAAAGTTTTAAAGGTTGTGAGGCTGCTAATACGAGCGATGGTAACATAATATTTTTAATTTGGATTTAAAGCATAACCTTAGCATTAAGATAAGCTGGACTCTGTAAGATTGACATTAAAATATATCATATCTAAATATCGGGAACTTCTATCTGTCAAAGTATTTGGTAGTTTCAAAACCACTTCTTCATATGATACAAATGCTCTTCGTTGAAACTAAACCGGTTGGAAGCAACTTGCCTTTTCAAAAACTTCACGTTGTAGCCATCCACAACAAATTCTTCTATTTGAGCGGCATACGGTCTAACTGATTTTTTCCTAAACACTTTACAAACAACGAAACTATGCACATCGAGTTTTGTAAGATTCTCAATTTCATCATTATCCTGTTCCAAATGGGGACGTACATTCCGCATGCAAAGTTTTAAAGGTTGTGAGGCTGCTAATACGAGCGATGGTAACATAATATTTTTAATTTGGATTTAAAAATAATGAATAGTGGCACATGTATAATGCTACATAAAATCGAGTTTACAAAACAAAATAACATTAATGTGTTCTTTATTATTAATTAAATGAATGAGGAAATAAAAACCATTAGATTTTTCTACGAAAATTGGTTTTTTTTTGTACAGACATTATTATTTATTGCTTCATTTACCATACGGGGATTTCTATAATTACCCTTTATTATTTTATGTGATGTAAATAGTATATGATAAATAGGTTCCAAGAGACATAAACTTTCACCTTTACTTCAAATTAATGTCTTTTGAGTGGTCCCTTCATAATATTCCCCATTGAGGTATATTTGTATATAAATTGGTAGTCAGGTAGATTTTGTAGATAAAGCGTACAATATGATAACGATTGTTAAACGACTTTCTAAATTTAACAATGGCCAATAATTTTTCCTATCTGTGCGTAGTAAGAGTTAATG
This sequence comes from Galeruca laticollis, assembly GCA_963921935.1. NCBI lineage: Eukaryota > Metazoa > Arthropoda > Insecta > Coleoptera > Chrysomelidae > Galeruca > Galeruca laticollis. The sequence goes on along the minus strand of OY998178.1, from coordinate 40,461,579 downwards.
ACATACCTACCTGTTAACCTTTCTAAAATTGTTATTCTTAATAATAGGTAGTAGATAATAATGCAAAAATTCGGGTTTATATATAAAATTTTAAAAACAAATTAGGGAAATCGCCTTTAGATATGGTCTATTAAGTATACTAATAATATAAATAAAATATTAAAGCTTTTTTGTGGTAGATATTTCTACTTTCATATATAAATTTTTGGGGTTTTTGCAAATATTTACTATGAAATTAGAGCAGCCCTTCACACTTTTTACAGAGTTAGGATTGCCAAACCAAAAAAATCTTGATTCTGGGTGCCGTAAATTATTGTTTATTTAGAACAATGTACAGATGTGCTACAAATTTTATATTACTCTATTGGAATTCGTCTCTGATATCTACAATTTTATAACACCTTTTTACATTTGTTGCGTTTAATGTATTCAGTCACACCACCTACAAACAAACACTATAATGAAAAATATGTTTTGGATGTACAAGGATCATCAACAGTAAAATAATGATGTGCATCTACAAATGATTCTTCACAATCACTTTCTATATCAACTTCATGCGTCATGCCCACGGAAACGTGTAAATTTTAAGCATTTGCCATGTTACTCTGGTTCTATTAAACAGAATTTAACAATTTTGGCCTTCTGATAATTGACCTTCCTTGGCCTATTGATAATTTCAATTATTTCAATATTACTGTTACCCTCACCGGTAAAGTGCGTTAAAGAAATTATTTCACAAATATTGAGATTTTTAGAATCACAAGCAGGTACGCCCTCGGAATAGTCATTATACAAGGGTTTATTACTGTCTGCCTTTTTCAAATTGAGTATAGTAATTGGTTTCTCCCAAGTTGGGGATGCGTATAGAATGACCGAGTTCGCAACAGAGGATATGATCCTCCTGGATGCGGCCTTTGCACCTGGTCGTGGTTTTAAATCTTGTAGATCATTTCGCAACCTCTTTCCCAAATCACTCCAAGATATATATTTCCTTTTTAGTTTTGAGTTAAAGATGCTCTAATTCTATAAACGTTCTTCATTCATATTGAATAGGGAAGCGCCGGGAGGGTTTGGAGTATATTCAAATAAATAAATATGGCGTGGACACGAATGAGAAATGACCTACATTTTGAAATCAGACCGATTGGTGCAGGCATCTTATATACCTTTTTGCATATTTTTTAGAAAAATTATTACATAATTATGACTTACATACATATATATGTTCATATCTAATATGTCCAAACCCTCCCCCAATGACGGGATGATCTGGACAATTAATTAATACGCAATAACATTATACGAAATGGATATTTGTCAAAGATATATTAAAAAAATGTTAATGAAACTATAACCTTAGCATTAAGATAAGCTGGACTCTGTAAGATTGACATTAAAATATATCATATCTAAATATCGGGAACTTCTATCTGTCAAAGTATTTAGTAGTTTCAAAACCACTTCTTCATATGATACAAATGCTCTTCGTTGAATCTAAACCGGTTGGAAGCAACTTGCCTTTTCAAAAACTTCACGTTGTAGCCATCCACAACAAATTCTTCTATTTGAGCGGCATACGGTCTAACTGATTTTTTCCTAAACACTTTACAAACAACGAAACTATGCACATCGAGTTTTGTAAGATTCTCAATTTCATCATTATCCTGTTCCAAATCCAAGTCTGAGGATGTGTTTGTAAATCACTTCTTCCTCATCGGAAGAAGAATCGCTCATAACTTTGATTTTTCCGCCCAACCTATCAATATGCGAGAAAAGTATTGGTTTACCCCAAAAAGAGTTGGAAATTTCAATTTTTTTTTTGATTTATTTTTACGTTTTCCATTAACAACAACCCAAAAAAACGGTTTTTAGAAAAAAAACCTGTGTGTATGTCGTCGTCGTCGTTGTCGTCGGCCACTTTTCGTTACATGTCTTGTTAGCACGATACAGCCTCCGGAGTGCAACAAGTCACCAATTTTATGATTGAATATTGTTAAGGACATGTCACAGATGAACCCTATTGATTTTCAGCTCACCAGAGCCAGCACAACGGGTGCTATGGTACTAGAAGTACGACATTTTAGTCATTTTTTGAGAAATTTCAGTTTGTTAGCACGATACAGCCTCCGGAGTTCATCAAGTCACCAATTTTATGATTGAATATTATTCAGGACACTTCACAGATAAACCCTATTTACTTTCAGCTCACCAGACCCAGTACAACAGGTGCTATAGTACTTTAAGTACGATATTTTTCTCATTTTTGGAGAAATTTAAGTTTGTTAGCACGATACATCCCACGAAGTGAATACAAGTGAAAATTTCATGATAGAATATTATTCAGGGCCACAGATGCGGAAAAGTTAATTTTAATCTTTAAAACCGTTTATTTTCTTTACCTTCTCTATTTTATTTTGATTGATTGTTGGTCTACTTTTTTTCAATTTCTCTTCCGCAATTTCATGGCGTTCCGGAGTATCAGTATCTATTATGGATTTTCTTTTTACTGGGCCTTTTCTGGTTGGTTTCCGTTCTGGGGCTTCCGGGTACGGTCTTATTACTTTTCTGCTCAACCTATCTAATATGCGAGAAAAGTATTGGTTTACCCCAAAAAAAATGGAAATTTGAAAATTTTTTTGAGTTATTTTTACGTATTCCATTAACAACAACCCAAAAAAACGGTTTTTAGAAAAAAATCCTGTGTGTATGTCGTTGTCGTTGTCGTCGGCCACTTTTCGCTACATGTCTTGTTAGCACGATACAACCTCCGGAGTGCAACAAGTCACCAATTTTATGATTGAATATTGTTAAGGACATGTTACAGATGAACCCTATTGATTTTCAACTCACCAGAGCCAGCACAACGGGTGCTATGGTACCAGAAGAACGACATTTTAGTCATTTTTTGAGAAATTTGAGTTTGTTAGCACGATACAGCCTCCGGAGTTCATCAAGTCACCAATTTTATGATTGAATATTATTTAGGACACTTCACAGATAAACCCTATTGATTTTCAGCTCACCATAGTCAGTACAACAGGTGCTATAGTACTTTGCGTACGATATTTTTGTCATTTTTGGAGAAATTTAAGTGTGTTAGCACGATACAGCCTCCGAAGTATATACAAGTGACTAATTTTATGATTGGATATTATTCATAGCGCCTCAAAGACGAATCCTATTGATATTCAGCTTACTAAAGGCAGTACACCGGGTTCTATGGTACTTGAAGTACCAAATTTTTGTCATTTTTAGAGAATTTTCAGTTTGTTAGTAATGGTATACAAGTGACCAATTTTATGATTGAATATTGTTCAAGGTGTCTCACAGATGTACCCTATTGATTTTCAGCTGACTAGAGCGAGTACAGCGGGTTCTATAAATCCCGATATATTACATTTTTGGTTATTTTTGGTCAAAATTCGGTTTGTTAGCACGATACATCCCCTGAAGTGTATACAAGTGACAATTTTATGATAGAATATTATTCAGGGCCACAGATGCGGAAAAGTTAGCTTTAATCTTTAAAACCGTTTATTTTTGATGGCGGTACAAAATTTTGCTTGTGCTTGATTTCAACTGGAATTTGGGCTCCAGCAATGGCTGTGCGGAAGAAGCGGATGGCAGTGATGCATCTTGTCAAAAAACTCATGGTTTGTTGGAGAAGTTATTTTGTCTGTGACATATGAGCAAAAGAAGTCTTCTTCACCAAAAATATTTTTATTAAACGGCCAAATTCCAGTGCAACGGAATCCAGATTTTATATTTGAGGAAGTTGCAGATCTATTCCAAACCTTCATGTATATTGGTGCCAGGTTATGAATTGACAACGTCTGCCGTGGATGAGAGACCATCCAGTCATCTGCTTTTTGGTTGAAACATCTTTTGAATGGGCCGAAAATTGTCCTATCCAAAGGCTGCAATTTGTTGAATGTGTGGGGCGGAAGAGTTAGAATTGTAATTCCATTTTCTTTGCAGTAATCAATTGCAGGAGCAGATAAATGGGGTTCGTGAGATTCCATTATAAGAATGACTTAGCGTTCATTAGAACATCGAACGTGAGCTCCAAAATGTTCTAAAACTCGTGAAAAATTATCGCTGGTCATCCATCCAGACGAATGATTTTAAGCCGATAGCGCCATACACGTCTGGAACACCACTTAGCATTCGATGTTTGTCAAATTTTTTCCTTGGAAACACCTTCACCGGAGGAAGTGCTGTCCCATTTGCTCCAATAATGCCTACTTGTGTAATCAGCTCGCCCCTTTCACGCGAAACGACCTTGCCCACTTGATGCTGGCCTTTGTTAGCAACTACTTTTTGCGTTTTTTGGACTGTTGTAACACCGGTCTAGTCCAAATTAAATATGTCTGATCCAGTAAATTGGTGCCTTTTTAGGACCTCCTCCAAGTTAACCTGAAATGTTCCAACCGTAAATTTGTTAAAGCTTGAAATTCTCGCTAAACTTTTGTTCTCTGGGGTCCTTAAGGATAATTCAGGTTGTCGACTGAAAAATCCAGTGAACCAATCCTTTCCAGCTGATTATTTGCTTCTCAAGAGTCCGGAACTTTAATGTGGTTTTTTTCGGTAAACCCATATGCCAATCTGCATGTTGCTTTCGGAGTTAAACCATGGTACATATTCGAGCATATTTTAAGATAACAGGCAAGAGAGACTTCCAATTCACTAGATAAAACTTGACAAGTGACGAAATTTGGGGAGAATGACAAATTATCAATTCCAATTTCTTCTGCTTTTTTAATGCCATGCTCTTGTGCACTTTTTCTAATAGAGTATTTTACGGATAAAACATCAACCGTTGCAATTCTCATGGCGTCTGCCGAAAAGGCACGATCTGTTAACCTCTTGTATTTAGAAGGCATGTCACTTGAAATAATTTAATAATTTAGGGAATTTAGGGAATTTAGGGAGGGTTTGGACACTTGCTGGACGGTATGGACAGGCGTCCAAGCTCTCCCGCAGAATGGTTATATTAATAAAATACAAAAAAAATTAAAGTATGTTCATATATGCTAAAAATAACAACAAATTTTAATTTTTAAAGCTTATCCAATACTGGCAATAAATCGGCAACTCAAAAATCATAACAACAGTTAATTAAAAGCACAATTCACAATTGGTAAATATTACATTAAACACATGGAATAATACGACATTCGTATTGCGTCGAAATGAAGCTACCTGCCTGCTTCCCGTTTCGACACGTACAGAATACATTCAAAAGCGAATATGTTAAAGTCTCTCTTTTGCTCTGTTATCTAATACTGTGGGTTATCTATGATCTAATTAGGCGCCAATTTGGAATGTGTCCAATACCTCCTCCTGTCCAAACCATCCCGGTGCTCCTCTAACTGTATCCGTTTATTATATATTATATTATATTATATTATATTATATTATATTATATTATATTATATTATATTATATTATATTATATTATATTATATTATATTATATTATATTATATTATATTATATTATATTATATTATATTATATTATATTATATTATATTATATTATATTATATATATACACTTATGTCTACTGTTAGTGACGTCAGGGTAAAGGTTAATTTGATCGACTGTATACCTGTCCATGTCTGGTGAGGTCTTATTTTAGTCCAAAGTTATTATTACTTCATTACTATATAATCCAAATGAGACATTATAAATAATTAAAAAGCCATTAAACATAATTTATTTTGTATTTTGTTCATATCTGTTTAAATAACCTCATTAAAGTAATGGTTTACCCATTATAAAAGATGTGAACAAAAGTATTAAAATTAATGATAAATATAAACATGGGTATTTATGATTTTCTGTCTATCCGGATTGAACCAGATGATACCGAAATATACTTATCAACGTGTTACATTCATGTAAATTCGTAGTGTTTCTGGAAACTGCAAACGTAAAACACTGTTTGTTATAGTTATTTAAGGCTACTTCAAAAGAGAAACCAACAATGAATCATCTCGGTCAGTTATTGAGCAACAAAAGCACAGCTTCCTTGCTTTAAAAAACCGGAATCATTCTGTGAAAGACAAATATTCTGGAAAGCTCACCAGGTAATCCTCTGGAGAATACCTTCGAATTGAACAAATAGCATTGGCTGAAGAATTTTTTTCCTTTGTTGCTTTAGAAGATGCATTTTTGGAAATAAATGAGAGATAAAAATTCTTGGACTTGATAGATTCACACAGAATAGCTCCAACAAAAAAAGGCAAAATAAAACTAATATACCGGGTGATCAGTTAAGGGTAGCGAGCGGCCTTATCTCATAAGATATTGGTCGTATAGATTTAGAAAAAAAATTCATGATAAAAGTCGTCAAGAGAAATTGTTGGAAATTATTTTCGAGTTTGTCAAACGTCCGCCGTAACAACCAACACTAAGTAGAAAAATGAGATTTTTATAGAATTTTGCCTAATGAAAGTACATCGATGATATTATTTTCATATTTACTGACTATTCACCTACACTCTTTGACTAAAATGTTTTGTTCTATCTACCAAAATAAAGCGGTGGGGGAAGTTCAATTGTTTTTTTAAACAAACCAAGTTTTCTCCCGTTTCACTTGACCGATTTTAACAAATTTGGGCTCATATGAAAGAGCATAATTTACACTACAAAACGATTACTTGATTTCGACTTTTGACTTTCGTCTTCGCCGCTAGATGGCGTTAACTGAAATGGTAGCAAATTTTTGAGTTTTTTTCAAAAAAAAACAAATGTAATGGTATATTCATTTTTACATATTTTAAAAAAGGATACATTTTTCTAAAGTTTAATGAAAAAAGTTAATCATCTACCTCCTTTTGAACCGTTGATATTGAACCAAATATAATTTTATTACATTAAAGAAAAGCATGCCACTGCTTTTTATTAAAATAAAAATCATTTTCGTAATCACTTATTAGTTGCTAACAAAAAGTACCTTCTGAATTTTTTTCGGTAGACAAATGGTTTTGGATTAAAAAAATCAAATAAATTTACATGGGGCGCCCATATCTCGAAACATACTAATTTACATATTTGGAAAAAAATCTTAATAAAACTGTCCAACAACAGCAGGAGCAATAATACTAAAAACAAGAACACAGAACTTAGAAAATCAACATTAAAAATAAATTAATAGTTTTGTCGTAAATGTTCAAAATGTTGTCCATTATTTTGAATGCACTAGTCCAATCTTTTCTGGTTGGAGTTGACAACTGCCTCAATTTACGCTCTTGGTATATTATTTATGGCGTTTTGAATTCGGACTATCATGTCGTCTCGAGTAGTTGGTCGAGTTTTATACACCAAATCCTTTATTCTGCCCCACAGATAAAAATCAAGGCAGGTTAAATCGGGGGACCGTAGTGGTCAGAAAAATAGACTGCCTCTACCACTCCCACGGTTTGGGAAATGCTTGCACATTTCGAGAATAATGCGCCAGGCATACGTCTTGTTGAAACCACATGTTTCTTCTTGCTTCTAAAGGCACATTTTCTAAGAGTCCTGGTAAATCGTTCAATAAAAAGTTCAAATACATGTCCCCGGCTAGATTGCCATTGAAGATGTGCGGACCGATAATAGCACCATTAATAACACCGCACCAGACGTTGACGCTCCATCGACCCTGCTAATAATCTTCACGTAACCAGTGTGGATTAGTGTCCGACCAGTAATGCATGTTATGAAGATTTACCACGCCATTACTGCAAAAATATTGTTTTCTTAAACAAACCAAAATTTCTCCCGTTTCGCTTAACCGATTTTAACAAATTTGGGATCATATTAAAGAGCATAATTTACACTACAAAACACTTACTTGGTTTAGACGTTTTGAATTTCGTCGTTTAGCCTTACGTTTAAGGCAACATGGCCGAGTGCAACCAACTCCAACTTTGAGAAGAAATCGTAGAGTAAGAAGAGACGATAACATTATGAATGTGTTGGCTTATATTCATGCAGTCCCCCATTTAAACATAAGAGAGATCTCCAGATATTTAGGAATATCCTATGACTCAGTGCAAAAAATTTAATGGATTTTATAATGCATCCGTATCACGACGTGATTCATCAATCCTTAAATTAGACGCTTTGAACGTAGGCTCGATTACTGCTACTGGCTTAGAGATTTCATTAAGGAAAACCGACATATTTTCTCACAAATATTATGGACAGATGAAGCATCTTTTTGCAGTAATGGCAGGGTAAATCTTCATAACATGCATTACTGGTCGGACACTAATCCACACTGGCTACGTGAAGATTATCAGCAGGGCCGATGGAGCGTCAACGTCTGGTGCGGTGTTATTATTGGTTCTATTATCGACCCGCTCATCTTTACTGGCAATCTAACCGGTGACATGTATTTGAACTTTTTATTCAACGATTTAGTAGGATTCTTAGAAAATGTGCCTTTAGAAGTAAGAAGAAATGTGCAAGCATTTTCCTAACCGTTGGATTGGTAGAGGCAGTCTATTTTTCTGGCCACCACGGTCCCCCCATTTAACCTGCCTTGATTTTTATCTGTGGGGCCGAATAAAGGATTTGGTGTATAAAACTCGACCAACTACTCGAAAAGACATGATAGTCCGAATTCAAAACGCCATAAATAATATACCAAGAGCGTAAATTGAGGCAGCTGTCAACTCCACCCAGAAAAGATTGGACCAGTGCATTCAAAATAATGGACAACATTTTGAACATTCACGACAAAACTATTATTAGTGTTTTTAAATGAAACTCAAGGTTTCTAGTTAAGTCCACAATATAATTCAAGTTATTGAAAATTCTAAAAAATTGACAATTGTTTCGATAAATCAATATCATCGTCAGAATGACAGAAGTTACATTTCATTTTATGCCTACCTGATATTTAGTAGTTATTTTTGGCTAGACCCAGAAGTAACCTAACTTGTGATTGGCTTAATATATGTTTATAGAAAAAAGAAGAAGATGTGATATTACAAATATTGAAGCTTAGATATTATTAGCCCTATGGTGATATCCTGGATATCATTTTTCCAATTAAGATCAGTATAACTGTGCAATGATATAGAAAACCAGGAAAACTATATCTGCTGATCTTTACAATTATCACTTAAGAAGACAGTTTATTAGTGGAGAATTCCCTAGATTTAACTGTTCATTGACAACTTCATATTGTGGGTTTCTTAAATGTCTTCTAATTTCCAGTTCTTCAAGGAAATCCAGTTCTTGTTTCTTTTCACAAATATGCAGTACTTCTAGTTCTGTGTTAGGTGTCAATGAATGATTGGTGTCAAGTAGATGTTTTGCGTAGTGGGATTTATCTGGTTGTTTTAATCTGTATGCTCGTAAGTGCTCACTGTATCGTATTTCAAAATTCCTGAGGGTCTGACCCAAATAGACAGCATTACATTCTGGACATTTGAGTTTATATATACCTGACTTCTTTAATAGTGGTATTTTTGTTTTTACATTTAACAATTTTGTACTAACGTTACTTTCTGTTTTAAAAGAAATTGTTGTATTCGTTGCTGAAGATATTATCTTTGAAATATTATTAGAAATATTTCCTGCATATGTGAAGGTTTTATAAGTTTTAATTTCATCAGCTTGTTTAGGATATATTAGTTGTAATGCCATTTTTTTCTCTTTTTTACTAATTAGCTTATTTATCATATCTAATGGATAACCGTTAGATGTTGCTATTTGTCTAATTGTATTAATCTCTCTATCAAAATTACATTTGTTCATAGGAACTGAAAAAGCTCTATGTATCATTGAATTATATGCTGCTAGTCTGTGTGACACAGGGTGGTTAGAATTGAATGGAATTGTCACATCAGTCTGTGTTGGTTTTCGGTAAATTGAATAATCAAGTACATTATTAACTCTTTGAATTTTGAAATCAAGAAAATTGATTGAAACCCACAATATGAAGTTGTCGATGAACAGTTAAATCTAGGGAATTCTCCACTAATAAACTGTCTTCTTAAGTGATAATTGTAAAGATCAGCAGATATAGTTTTCCTGGTTTTCTATATCATTGCACAGTTATACTGATCTTAATTGGAAAAATGATATCCAGGATATCACCATAGGGCTAATAATATCTAAGCTTCAATATTTGTAATATCACATCTTCTTCTTTTTTCTATAAACATATATTAAGCCAATCAGAAGTTAGGTTACTTCTGGGTCTAGCCAAAAATAACTACTAAATATCAGGTAGGCATAAAATGAAATGTAACTTCTGTCATTCTGACGATGATATTGATTTATCGAAACAATTGTCAATTTTTTAGAATTTTCAATAACTTGAATTATATTGTGGACTTAACTAGAAACCTTGAGTTTCATTTAAAAACACTAATATGAGCATATTCCACGAAGTAGGGTCGAGACAGTCAATTTCATTACAAAACTATTAATTTATTTTTAACGTTTATTGTTAATGTTCTGTGTTCTTGTTTTTAGTGTTATTGCTCCTGCTGTTGTTGGACAGTTTTATTAAGATTTTTTTTCCAAATATGTGAATTAGTATGTTTCGAGATATGGGCGCCCCTTGTAAATTTATTTAATTTTTTTAATCCAAAACCGTTTGTCTAACGAAAAAAAGTCAAATGGTTCTTTTTGTTAGCAGCTAATAAGTGATTACGAGAATGATTTTTATTTTGATAAAAAGCAGTGGCGTGCCATTTTTTAATGTAATAAATTATATTTTGTTCAATATCAACGGTTCAAAAAAAGGTAGATGACTAATTTAGAAAAATGTATCCTCTTTTAAAATATGATTATACCATAACATCTGTTTTTTTTTAAAAAAACTCAAAAATTTGCTACCATTTCAGTCGAAACCAAATGAGCGTTTTGTGGTGTAAATTAGCTCTTTCATATGAGCCCAAATTTGTTAAAATCGGTCAAGTGAAACGGGAGATATCTTGGTTTGTTTAAAAAAACAATTGAACTTCCCCCACCGCTTTATTTTGATAGATAGAACAAAACATTTTAGTCAAAAAGTGTAGGTGAATAGTCAGTAAATATGAAAATAATACCATCGATATACTTTCATTAGGCAAAATTATATAAAAATCCCATTTTTCTACTTAGTGTTGGTTGTTACGGCCTCTAGCGGACGTTTGACAAACTCGAAAATAATTTCCAGCATTTTTTCTTGGCGACTTTTATCATGATTTTTTTTCCTAAATCTATACGACCAATATCTTATGAGATATGGCCGCTCGCTACCCTTAACTGATCACCCACATATGAACACTTCCATCAGATATCTAAGGTATGGAAAATGTCATCATAATCTTGAAACGAAAAAAATACCAAAGGTTATATTCCATGGACAATAATATGATTATTTCTATTCTGAGCAAGAGCTTCATTACTGAAATGGACATGGACAGGCTAAAACAAACATAAAAGAGATAATCGCAGGAATTCAGAAATTAAGATATAGTGTCCATGCGAAGGAAAAAAAAATTATAAGCAGGTCCCAGATAAGGATGATACCGTCAGACATGTAGGCCTAATGCGACAAAGGACAACTAAGCATATGGAGATTTGGGATTATTTATAGTAGAGATTGTCAAGTAAGGTCGACCTTCACTCATCTGCTTACCAGATGAAAATTATATTTTATTAAATAGGGTCGCCATGAAAAATTTAAACATGGCTATAATAAATACATACTTTACGAAGACGTTATCAAGGTACGAACCAATTTAGTGTGGGTGCTGTCAAAGGTTATATGGGAGGGAAACGAGTAACTTTTAAGAAAGATATGGAAGCTGAAATCGGTAAACATATCAAGAACATGGAAGAAAGATTTTTTTGAATGACAACTTCGGACGTGAAAAAACTGGCATTCGACTCGGCTGTCCAGAACGGCATTCCTCATCAATTCAACCTTGAAAAAAAGAGGCCTGGTAATGATTGGCTGGAAGGATTTAGGCTAAGAAATCCTCAAATATCATTACGAATGCTCGAATCAACTTCAGCAGCTCGAGCTATGGCATTTAATAAGCATCAGATCTCAAAATACTTCGATCTGTTGGAAAATGCCTTGACTGAAATAAACTACGATCCAACCAGAATGTATAATATGGACGAAAGCGGATTTTCAACAGCTCCTTCCAAAAACTGTCGAATTTTTGCAGTTAAAATGGCGAAAACAGGTGGGAGTGTTGACAAGCGCTGAAAGGAGAAAACACGTCACAGTTGTATATGTGATGAGTGCTTGAAGAAACTATATTTCACCATGCTTCATATTTCCTGGAAACAATATGGAAAATGAACTAATGGATAACGCCTCAGCAGGTTCAATTGCATTTGCTCAAGAACATGGAGGGACTAATGCCGAAATATTCTTGAAGTGGCTGAAATATTTTATAAGAATGATAAAACCATCACGTGAAGAAAAGGTTTTGTAACTTCTTGATGGCCATACAAGCCATCAAACTCTGGAGGCACAAACATACGCCAAGGATAATTTTGTATAATTTTGTTTTACTTTCCGCCACACTGTACACATGGAGTGCAGCCCTTGGATGTTTCGTTTTTTGGCCCCCTTTCGACGTATTATAACCAAGAACTTCAGAAATGGCTTAAATTACATCCTGGAAGAGTGGTTACCCATTTTCAAGTAGGTGACATTTTTAGGGAGGCCTACCAGAAAGCTGCAACTATAAAAAATGCTACAAGTGGATATGCAATAACTGGTATTTTTCCATTCAATAGAGACGTATTTCCCGATCATCAGTTCCATGCTGCTGAAGTTACATATTTAGGAGCAGAGCAAGCCAACGGTATCGTACAGACAATTGAAGTTGAAAATGAAGAATATGTGGAGAATGAACCAGTTGAATATGAAAGTGACACTCAAATACAAGATGAAGAACGTGAAAACGAACAAGACGATACACAGAAGAAGGAGGTGGTAATAAATACGCAAGAAAGTCACTTGGTTTTCCAAACACTTGAGAATGGAAAGAAGATTATTGAAGATCATAATATGAATAATTTGAGTATCGATAAATTTCTCATAAAGCCATCTGAAATATCTCCACCATATAGTTAAAAATAACAATATTCTTTTTGTTTATCCTTAAATTTTAAAAAATATTAAACACAAGTTTTTTTCTACAATGTCTTTCATTATTGAGTGTCCAAAAATGAAGAAAAATATTTTGGAGACACTTTTGTTATGAATTTTTTAAAAAGTATGCCTTCTCAGGCACTTTTCCCCTACTAATAGCAGCGTACCTGTTTGTACGCGACAATCAGGTAATAGGGATCAGAAAAATGTAGGCAACCTAGCAGGTGCATATTCTGTATGCTTTCCATTGGAATTTTCTTTATTTGGTAAGCAAGTCAGTGGACTTCAAAATAAAAAGATTATTTTCAATTTTTTTTATTATAGTCATGACCATATTACTTTTCCGCCCAACCTTTCTATACGCGAGAAAAGTATTGGTATACCCCAAAAAAAGTTGGAGTTTTGAAAATTTTTTTTGAGTTATTTTTACGTTTTCCATCAACAACAACACGAAAAACGGTTTTTAGAAAAAAAATCCTATGTATATGTCGTCGTCGTCGTCGACGTTGTCGTCGGCCACTTTTCCTTACATGTCTTGTTAGGACGATACAGCCTCCGGAGTGCAATAAGTCAGCAATTTTATGATTGAATATTGTTAAGGACATGTCACAGATGAACCCTATTGATTTTCAGTTCACCAGAGCCAGTACAACGGGTGCTATGGTACTTGAAGTACGACATTTTGTAATTTTTTGAGAAATTTCAGTTTGTTAGCACGATAGAGCTTCCGGAGTTCAACAAGTCACCAGTTTTGTGATTGAATATTATTCAGGATATCAGACGGATGAACCCTATTGATTTTCAGCTCATCAGAGCCAATACAACAGGTGCTACAGTACTTTAAGTACGATATTTTTGGAGAAGTTTCAGTTTGTTAGCACGATACAGCCTCCGGAGTATATACAAGTGACCAATTTTATGATTGGGTATTATTCAGAGCGTCTCAATGAACCCTATTGATATTCAGCTCACTGAAGCTAGTACAACGGGTACTATGGTACTTGAAGTACCAAATTTTTGTCATTTTTGGAGAGTTTTCAGTTTGTTAGCACGATACAGCCTCCAAAGAGTATACGATTGATCAATTTTATGATTGAATATTGTTCAGGGTATCTCACAGATGTACGCTATTGATTTTCAGTTGACTAGAGCGAGTACAGCGGGTCCTATAAATCCAGATATACTAACTTTTTGGTTATTTTTGGAGATATTTCGGTTTCTTAGCACGATACATCCCCCGAAGTGTATACAAGTAACAATTTTATGATAGAATATTGTTCAGGGCCACAGATGCGGAAAAGTTAGTTTTAATCTTTAAAACCGTTTATTTTCTATTGCAACCCTATTGGTATATCTTCGGAAAAATATTTCATTTGATAAAATATAATTTTCAATCGGTAAGCAGGTGAGTGAAGGTCGACCTTACTTGGAGAGTATTATGGAAAGATAGAAATTAAGCAGGAAGAAAGGAAGAAAAGGAAAAAGCATCGCTAATAATAATAAAGCAAGAAGAAAGTAGAAAACTCATTCAAAATCAGATATACTTCACCCTACAAATTATTCATATCGATGTAGAATAGGTAATTTCATTGAAAACGCATATTTCGAGACATAACACAAGACACCTAAAGTTGGAACATTGACGATCGCAGAAACCAAATTATGTCTTGTTTATCTACGTCGCTTAGTCGATGATTTATGCCGATAGCCACTTTATAATTTGACATTTGAGGGTTATGTTTCTGGTTGTTTATTTGTTGAATATTTTTGATTTCGAATATTTTAAGAAGTTTAGCTAGTTTATAAGTGAGGATTGTGTGTTTTATTTAATCTAAGACCATATTTTCTAAATAAACTTGTATCATTGAATTTTATGCTGCTAGTCTGTGTGACACAGGGTGGTTAGAATTGAATGGAATTGTCACATCAGTCTGTGTTGGTTTTCGGTAAATTGAATAATCAAGTACATTATTAACTCTTTGAATTTTTAAATCAAGAAAATTGATTGAAACCCACAATATGAAGTTGTCGATGAACAGTTAAATCTAGGGAATTCTCCACTAATAAACTGTCTTCTTAAGTGATAATTGTAAAGATCAGCAGATATAGTTTTCCTGGTTTTCTATATCATTGCACAGTTATACTGATCTTAATTGGAAAAATGATATCCAGGATATCACCATAGGGCTAATAATATCTAAGCTTCAATATTTGTAATATCACATCTTCTTCTTTTTTCTAGAAACATATATTAAGCTAATCACAAGTTAGGTTACTTATTGGTCTAGCCAAAAATAACTACTAAACATCAGGTAGGCATAAAATGAAATGTAACTTCTGCCATTCTGACGATGATATTGATTTATTGAAACAATTGTCAATTTTTTAGAATTTTCTATCACTTTTATTATATTGTGGAATTAACTAGAGACCGTGAGTTTCATTTAAAAACACTAATTCGTTATATGCATTACGTCAAGTCTACAAAACTTAATAAACCTGTGCAGCATTCAAATATTCCACCAACAAGTGCAGCTGCTCATCAACATTTCAAACGTGTATATTATCAAGTTCAAACTTTGTTAGGGCATGATTGGAAACCCTAGGTGTAGGGTTGGGCAATGCGAAACGATTTTCTGGAGCCTATCATGACAATTTAACCACCTGCTCAAGAAGATTTGCTAAATACAATTTTCTACAACTGCAAGAGTGGTTGTCGTTCGCGAAGAGGATGCAGGACAGCGGGCTTGCAATGCTCTTTAGCTTGTGGCCAATGTAATGGCCAAGCTTGTCTCAATGCTCTACCATATCAGAGTGACATTAACGAAGATGGAACCTTTGACCACTAAATCATGGAAGAACTTGAGACAAATGTCGTTGAAGGCGATAATGAAGACCAGTTTGAAATTTACCAGCAGCTGGAAGACGACGATGAAGAGGAATAAGATGATTAAAATTATAAGTTGTAGTTTTTGTACCCTTCATTCCATGTTTTTGCTTCTAATAGAAATAAATGTATGGAATGATATTTCTTATAAAAGAGATTAATTCATAGTTTATTTGTTTTTTTCCATCATGTAAGAAGTTATTAACATTAATTAGGTTAAAATTCAAATATAATTCCTATATTTTCATTAACAATTCTGCAATTACATGGGCAGGTAAGTGTTGTTAAATAAATTAATACTGAATAAAAAGTGGATAGGTTACGAATAAAATGATAAAATATAATATAATAGTTAATAAAAATTGACAAATATTTATAATCATTGATTTATCGATAGTTCATCAACTATATATGACGCGTTTTCGACCGGAGGCACCGGTTGACCTGAAGTTATCCTGTGACCGCGCGCTCTCCGCCCTCTATATCGAAAACGGTTAACCGTATAAAAAAATTTTTCACACAAAATTTGTAGATAATTTTGTATTCTACAATATTGATAATAAATACAAATAGCAAAAAACCCATAGGAAATCAGATATTTACACAAAAGCGCAAAAAACCGATTTTTGTGAACTTTATCCCTGCAATTTAATAGTTGCAAACACCCTACCATATGTAGGTTTTCAGACACCTTTTAGGGTGTCAATATACAAGTATTCACAGACTTACAGCTGGGTATCTAGAGTTCCGAGGTGAACTTACTATAATGACTGGACTAATTTTGTATGAGTGTGATAAGGACTGTTTCAAATTGTACATCCCTTTAATTATAATTGTTTAGTTTTCGTGAATGTATAATTTCAGGATATTTTTCTTCGTATAAGAAACGCAATATAAATATCTCAAGAAGCATTCATATTCGTGGAATGTGTCATCAAGAATTAAACTTTACATTGAGAGTGATGGTATTCATTTATCAGATAACTATAATTTGAATATTATATGAAATTGACTGTCTCGACCCTTACTTCGTGGAATATGCTCATATTAGTGTTTTTAAATGAAACTCACGGGCTCTAGTTAATTCCACAATATAATAAAAGTTATTGAAAATTCTAAAAAATTGACAATTGTTTCGATAAATCAATATCATCGCCAATTAATTACTGTTGTGAGACACACATGTGAGACGATGATATTGATTTATCGAAACCTATGTCAATTTTTTAGAATTTTCAATAACTTGAATATTATATTTTAATGAAATTAACTGTCTCGACCCTTACTTCGTGGAATATGCTCATATTAGTGTTTTCAATAACTTTTATTATATTGTGGAATTAACTAGAGACCGTGAGTTTCATTTAAAAACACTATTATATTTTAACTTACTGGTTATTATAATTTGAAGGAAATATAGAGAGACAAAGATGAAATACATGCCAAAACGTCATCCCAGTTATTTATTTGTTTATTCTGATCCACTTTTTCCAGCCACTTAACAGCGGATGAATTTTCATTTTCTGGGTCGGCAGTCCTTCTTTTGCCCTTACTGCACAAGAATTTCTAAAAGATGGTCCAAGCGATCGACTCGTGCTTCAACCGATGACGTGAAGTTCTGCGCAAAAAGGGTTCCAGTGCTTTCGCTTTGTATCGTTGGCTCATTTGTATTTGGCGGAGTTGTAGAGCCCTCAAGAATTGCAACTTCATGTATTTGAGGCGTACGTAACTGCCTGTCACTGTTCCTTTTCTTTTTTGACGAATGCTCAAATTTCTTTTTTGATGTACCCACGTCTACGGGTTCCCCACTCAAACGTTTTCGTCCCGAATTGCGAGATTTGTATCATTTGTTGAGCTATCTGCATCGGAGTCACTCGATGTAGAATTATCACGCTTTCGTCTACCCAAGATAAATTGAACACTTAGAGCCCTTTCAGACTAAGATACTGTATCTGACATACTCATATCCCAGATATAGAAAATACATGCGTTTAAATGTAGGTTTTCACACTGCATTCAGCACGGCATACCGTATCGCGATACTAAACTTCTGAATCTCGCTCATTCAGCCGCGGGCGACAGTATCCGAATCCGGGATACCGAATTATCATTGTGGCTTATGAACCTTTTCAGACTCGCATACTTTTGCGATTCAAGAAGCTCAATGGTGTACAATATTTTTATTATTCATTAGTAGAAGTGAAGTGGAATTAAACGATTTTTTGATTGTACCAAAGAGTATGAGGTTTTTGATATCGACAAATTTATGAGTGGTAGAACCGAATTCTTGTATATGGGATATACATATAGAAACTAAAGTATATTAGTTGCTTAGGGAAATTTATAGAGCCAATTAATTACTGTTGTGAGACACTCAGATGAAATATGTAAATTTTTATGATTATTCTTCCAATACACAATAAATGAAATATGTAGATTTTTCAGGATTATTCTTCTAAATACACAATTAAATACTTCAACTTACTCAACTTTTTAGGGTTTGGATTTCACAATTATTTATGTGTAATAATAATTAAAAAATTTAATCTAATACACATATTCATTATATAAGTATGAACAAATAAGGATGGACGCATAAACTTTCGTTTTTATATAAGGAGAACTCGTAACAAACCAATCAGATGAATCACAATCAAATAACACAATTTTCAAATGCACAACAAAATAAAAACATCACCACTCCACTCCAGTATTCCTATTCTGCTGATTCACCTGACGTCTCAACGGATGGATCCATTGTGGACCTTACTGACTATTAAAGCCAGGCAGAAAATTATTGTTTATAATAAACAATATAATTTTTTTTCTTTTGTATCTATACATGTAAACCAATATAGAGAATACGGAAATCGTTACTATTACTTTTTTCTTACCTTAATGTCATACAAAGCCGTTCTTTTGATGGTATGCTCCTACGTAGTTTAGTATCCTTTTTGATTATTTCACTTTTCAAAATATTATAAAGTTCTTCACACGATTTTATAGACATTCGATAATAATTAAAAAAAAATTTATTCGATCTTGAGGTAAATCTTGGTGAAGTTAGTTATAAATTTCGTTAGTTTCCCTTAATTCTACTATAGGATGAACCCACATTATTCGTCTCCTTTTAATTTCTTGCTTTCTTTTTGAAATATACCACAGCATAACACACTCTTCAATCTCCATTTTATAAAAAGCACCGTACAGCACTGATATTGTATTTGTACTAATAACATTTATTTACAAAACAATATTCTAACAAAAGTATCTTGACCGTATCTGGTCAAAATTCTGTATCTCGCATACAGTATCTCGGATACAGTATCCCAGTCTGAAAGGGCTCTTAAACTATTTATTTATTATCAACACTTAGCGATAAACACTTAAATAAAATATACTAAATTGTTCACCCCGCACCTGAACTGTAATCTATCAATAATAAATTAAACGAAAATTAACTTTCTTTGTAGCCTGAAGTTGGCTATTGTGGGCCGAAACTAGTTGCTCAGCTTATGGAGGCTTTGTAAAACTTCATTATAATAAAATAACTTTGTGACATTTTGACTTTGAGTTTTTCATTAGTTGTTAACAACAAAAGAGTTTAATACTTGAATTTTATCAAACGTATTCCCGAACAATTGAAACTTACATGCCTTTACAGTTTCGTATAAAAAAAAGTATTTCAACATTCCTCTGTTGTGATTAGATGCTATGAATCACACGACGCAGTATAGTATAGTTGTAGATTTCCCTTTATTTTAAATCTTTATATTATAATGAGAAAAACCTACTAACCCTCTCAGTGCTCATTATAGGTATGCGGGTTGTCTCACGTGGTACAACCCGTGCTCGCCAGTCGACTAGCTTCGAGTCGAAGAAGGGGTGGATTCTTCAAAAAATTATTAAGTTTACAAAAGGGCGCCAGAGAAGTTTTGGCAAGCACCCAAGACTTCTTAAGTTAGCCCACAACTCCTCAGTGGGTTAACAACACTCACTACACACTCCAAAGGTTAAACTGATAGGTAAATTATCATAAGCAAATAAAAGTCAGCAAGTATCCCCTGATTGAAGATTTAATTAGTCTTTGTGGACCAAAGGTCTCTTTTCAAAATATTTATTACAATGTCACTACCAAAAATGTTACAAATAACGTCTGAGCTCAGCTGAAGGCTGAAATCTCAGAACGTAGATGGGCTGAAGGCCGAAATCTACATAAATCCAAGAACTTCTAACTAATTTATCAGTAACAACTCAAGTAAATAACTGTCAAGCAGAATCTATAAACTCTGAGCAGAGCTGAAGGCTTCAAACTCAGGGTGCAGCAGAGCTGAGGGCCCCAAACTACACCGATGTCTCAATTCGAAAATTCTAGAGAATCGACCAAATTGTTCATGTACTATATCCCAAAAATACAACGATAATATATATATATATATATATATATATATATATATATATACAATCAACAATGTACAGTTACAAGGGTTCACACTTCCGCAATTTATACCAGTATCAATATAAATATAAATAATTGCATAAGCCAAAAATTTAAATAGCAACGAGTTTAGCGTTGCTAGAGAAAATACAACTCAAAATTATGTACGGTGCAAGTTATATACATAAAATCATCAGAAATAGGCAAAAAAAACCACTAAATAACGCAATACCAGGTACGTACCGTAGTGTCTTAGCGTATCTTAGCGTATCTTAAACTAAATTTTTGAAATATCAAGTGTAAGCGAAATTATAGTAATTGCCGCAAAAAAAGAAATAAAAAACTTTATATGTGAAGCATAAATGTGAGTTTACTAATGAAGTTGAAGAACAAAGAAAAGGAAAACTGTTCACTCATCCTTTTCCGGAACCAGAACAGGAACTGAAGTTGCTCCAGAATATTCCAACTCTCCTGGAACTGGTCTCACTGACCCATTAAAATCCAATCATTAATGTCCACGTACAAAAACCCCCCTTTATAATGAATCCTTCTAACTAACGCCGTCTACGGAAATTTACCACAATTCCTCTAAATTCTTATGGAACCCACAGTCATCGACCGTTTTTGGACCAGAAACCTATCGGGTCGGAGCTGCCAATTGTTGGATCCAGCCGTATTTCTCTTCCCATATGTCGGAATTGTCGGGTTTTCCAATAAAACATTCATGGCTCCCAGAGCACATGCGAAAATTTTAAGTTGAAGCGGTGTGTTTACACCTTGACGGCAAATGGAGGACTGAAATTTTTAACTTCGTACCGAGAGCGCTGTGACTTCTCCCAGTCGACAGGTTAGCCAATATTAAGTCTCCGACGGCTCGGCGAATTTTCGCGTTACAATATATATATATATATATATATATATATAACAAGATGTACGAATAGTGCGTGATATATGAACAATAAAAAACGAATAGATTAGTGAGTATTGCTGAATTCTGTTATATTTTCTCATGTTTCATTCAACACCTTTGCTCCCATGTTTCACATCTTTTCTTGGTTGTACCGTACCGATGACGGCTAATGAGCCAGAAACATGCATGTCTGCGGTTACCACTCTTTTCAGTAGCCCCTTCTTCTATTTGCGTGCCATACCCACTAATCTATTCGTTGCTTATAATATATATATATATATATATATATATAGGGTGTCTCAATTCCCAATGTTGACCGTGTTACAATAGGCTCTGCCAAAAGCCTCCTTTATAGGAAACAGTAAGAAATTTATATCAAGATATACTTTGGTATACAAAACAACACCCAGGACCATCGGTACATCAAGGTAGAGCAGACAAAGAAACATTCGAAATTTTCATCGAATATGTGTACATAGTCTGAGATAAACTGTAAAACTTTTTCTCACCGCTACTTTGAATATTTAAAAATATTTTTTCTATACTAAAACCGCACTTTGAACACGGGGGGAACGACTCTTTAAACACTAGTGTTTAAAATGCGAAAAGTCACACCTCGTTTATCTTTTGTTTTTTAAATGTCAAATCAAGTGTATCTTTTGTATGTTACATTTCATGTTCCGTGATAATTTTGTTATTCTGCGTTATCTGTCAGTCAGCTGTCAGTCATCGTCCGTCATGTAATGAATATAATTCAAATATAATATAATGTTTTCCTTCCCACGGGCGAAGATAAAGTATAGTAAGCACCTCGTGTTAAAAACGTCTTTAGTCACTCGTTTTACAAGGAACTCGTGACTAAAGTAACATTTTTGACACTTGGTACTTAATATACTATTTTATAATTCGCGTATAAAAGAGACTTCATTATAACATTGTTTACAGTGTCACAATGAAGCTCTGTTATAGTAATTTTTAGTGTACAGTTGGTTATTGAATTTAGTTATATTTTTATTTGACATTTGACTCTAGCCTTGACACAAATTATAAATAAAATGGTCTAGCGTTGTTCTAGCAAGCAAATTATTATATTGAAGGTGAATTAGAATGATTTATATATTAAAAATATTAATGAATAAAGAACTCTAACGTTTATTTATCAATGATTTGTCAATTGTTTATTTTTATATTGTATAGGATCAATATATAGGTATACAAAATGTTCGATTTTTGGGATAAATTACCAGATATCTATGTGAAGATGTATTACAGAAATAATTCTGTTCATGATATAATATAAATAGATCGCAAGAGCATATACGAAGAAGCTCTTTTTTAAACAAATAATCATCCTCTTTTTGCTTAAATGAAAGTTTGTTTACAATTTACACAATTATTCGGTTATAATATGTCAAAAGTCAGAAGTGTTGAATGAAACCATCTGTGATCTGACCAATTAGGAATCTACAGAATTGCCAACTTAAATTCAAACCACTCCTCTTAGTTTAAAAGCAGGGATTATATGAAATTCTATTTTATTTAAATAATTAAATAAATGCGAATTATAAAAAATATTGTGTAAAACTTGTGCCACAAGTGATTTGCACAACTCACCGCTTCGCGGTTCGTTGTGCAAACTTCACTCGTACTACAAAACGAGTCATTGTGACACTTGTTTTACAAATAACTATTGCGATTCTTCCATAGATACTAAGAATGTGAATCACAATATGACACACCTCGATTTGTTATTTATAGAATGCATTGATCCAACTAAAGCAAATCAATATTTATACCGTGGTGAGATGAAGTTGAATTTGAAAAATCTTCCTTACACTACCAGTATAGAACCAATTACGTTTTTCATTGACACGACCAGCGGGAATTATAATGATATAATAGTAATTTCCGACGACAGTGTTTTAGGTGTAATGATAAAGATTAAGCGTTCCAACAGCAAACTTGTTGAAAACTAGCATTTATTAATTCACCATTGGCACGTAAATGTATGATATTAATGTTTCAATCATGAAACTATATAACTGTTGTTATTTGATATTGTACTAGATTTTTTAATCATACTATTTGTACCGTGTTGCCGCAGCAATTAATTTTCATGTTAGCTACTTTTTATTTGGTAATTTGATTGTTCATTGTCAACTAAGCATGCATGCACCATGTAAATCTTCAATACTATAGGTCATATAAGTCAATAAAAAATATTGGAATAAATGCAAATGAGGTCAAATATTTTAATAGACCTAAGTGGTCGATACAGATATATGAATCATGTTTAATTATGTTTACATACGAACATCTCATAGCGTAGTAAATTGCGTATTGTTCATAGATATCTATAAAAGGAAAGAAGATATTCAGCATTATATCAAACAATTAATTTGTTCTCTTAATTTTTGATTCAATTGAAGCTCACATTCCAGAAATGTATCTCTATTTTACACGAGGGATTTAGTAACAAAATGGAAGTTGAAAAGTAGTTTGGCTTATATTAATTTTATCTTCGTGAATAATTCGGAAAAATTTAAAAGGAAAACTCTAAAACTAATAATAATTTCAACATGTATTAGTGTTTTTAAATGAAACTCACGGTCTCTAGTTAATTCCACAATATAATACAAGTTATTGAGAATTCTAAAAAATTGACAATTGTTTCGATTTATCTTATTCACAGACTACCTCCTCGCAAGTTACAAAAATCGAAGATATTATTCATAGTCTAGTCTAGAAATTACCAAACAAATAATGAAAAAATTTCAATCTAGATTATGCCTCCGCCAGCTAGCAATCAGATGGAAATTCCTTCTACACGTGACTCGAACCAAAGGCAAGTGAACACAGAAAACGACCTTAAAGTCCAGATCAATTACTCACCAGTGAATCCGAGGCTAGCTCAGTAGCGAGTGAGTCCCGGAAAAAAATTCGAAAGGGTTAGCCAAGAGGCAAACTCAGAAAAACCTCAAAAGAGAGAGAAGAACAGTCTGAGAATACTACCGAAAATGTATAATCCGTGTTTTTATATATAATTTTTGCCATTTAACTATCTTGTACGTCTATTGTCCTATTTATACAGTTTTTGTATATTACTATTTTTAATCTTTTTACTACTATTTCACTTATTTTATATCGTCTATATCTATATATGTATTTATTTATTTATTTGGGAGTTCACTTTCCAAAAAGTAACTTATTTATTCTCCCTACCCTAATGATAGTATCCGAAAACATTATACAATGAAATTGTAATGGTATTAAACTCCATTATCTCGAATTGAAAGTTCAACTTCTGAGTAGAACTCCTTTCTGCATCTGTATACAAGAATCAC
This sequence comes from Galeruca laticollis, assembly GCA_963921935.1. NCBI lineage: Eukaryota > Metazoa > Arthropoda > Insecta > Coleoptera > Chrysomelidae > Galeruca > Galeruca laticollis. The sequence continues at coordinate 40,436,890 of OY998178.1, read as the reverse complement.
ACTCAAAACCGCAAGAAAGTTTTAACGTGAGGGGTTATAAATCAGTTAGAAAAGAAGTTATACCTAATCAAAGAGAGAGATTTGCGATTTTACTATAGTAGTAATTGAAAATTGAAATATAAACAAGCAAGAAGTTAATCTGGACTGACTAAGTTAAGAAGAAAACTCCTAAATATTGGGGATGCAGTTTGGGGCTAGTAATTAAACTATACGAAGATTGTGTGGACTATTTTATTAAAGTCAAGCTTTCGAAGCAGTTCGTTTCTATTTCGAGACAATAATAGTGAGATTGTTTAAAACAGCATTAGAAACATCAGAAATATTCAACATTTGGATACTAAGAAGTCTATTTTATGTTTCAACTATATTATTACAATTTTTTAATTTCCTTTCCCAAGACCCGGAAAGGCCAACTTGACTCTTCAGCGAAGATTTAAGGGATATTCCTACTATCGGTGCATGAGAATCTGTTCTCCCTTTGAGTTCTGGCTGTATTTTAATTTGATTCATAATTTAATTAGAAAAAAAAATAAAAAAGCACATAAATTTATGATAATTCAATTTGGAGAAATTTAATTTGAAACATTAGAAATGTGATACCCCTATGATCTGCAAAACCATAGTAAGAATATATTTATGCGGTGTAATGCGCATAATCAACGAACCCACGTGTACCATACACTTATCGATAGAGGGCGATCATTTAATGGTTGTTCATTATACGAATAACAATGCACAAGTTATTTCAATAATTATATGTGTATTAGTGATTATATAAAAGGAATTATGTGATCGTATTACATTAACATATATAGATATATGAGCTGAAGTTTGATATAAATCAATACGCAATATAATTTATGAGCTGATTTCTGGAACACCAAACATTTATGTGCACATGTTCAAAGGAAATGTATTCAAGTAAGTAAATATAAATAATTTCTTTATATTCACGTAATCAATCCAGTGTTCATATACTTAATAACTAGTTACACCTATCGAATTATATTTACAAAATTTCCTTTTTTAGTTCAAAGATAGAAAAAGAATAGAATCGCCATTCTTTGTGATTATCGTTTTCTATTATTGGCCAATAATATTGAAAATGCACTGACCTGACACTATTTTCTGGAATTTCTCTGAATGGAAACTGCTAACAGCGGTATGGAAACGACTCTCCCCCAATTATTTGATAATTTCTGGATTTCATACGAAGATACTTTATGTAAACATTGGTAAGTAGTGTATGTATGCTAATTTATATTATTTCAGCACTGTGACTTGGATTTTATCTGAATTTACTTAAAATTTTTAACAAATTTCGCCTCACTTCTTGATGCTTTTCGACGCCATGCTTCCAAGCCCCCGACTTTTTTGTTTCAAATTTTATTTCATTTCCGCTATTATTGAGATGTCTTTCATGGATAAAATGTTTTTACCGTTATTTTGAGTTTTCACATTTCTTACAGCACTTTAAATTTCCTAGGATACATATTGTTAATAATATTAACTTTCTAGTGGTTTTTTCCTCATAAATATATACAGGCATTTTAATGAAAATAAATCTTTAACACAGAATTACATTTATGGTTATTATAGTTAAATTACAACGAGGATTGACATTTTTCTATGTACAATAGTGATTAAATAATATCTCGGACTTATGGAATAATTCCTTTTATATAAAATCTGTTTTATTTCTTTTATTTACTTTATGCATTTTATATTGATTTTCCAATGACATTTTTAGAATCATCATTCTTTACTAGACTTCCTCTTCCCGTTTCCTGTCCATTTATACAGTGTGATTGAAAATTTGACACATGAAATCTTTATTGTCATATTGGATTTCTATACAATGTCTCAACTTTTTCTAAATATATTATTGATCGATAAATTTGTATTATGTTATATTAATTATGACTTATAATGATTAGAACTTTATTTATTTTAGATAACTAGCTGAATGACAAGCTGATTCATTGGAAATGATCCTAAGCATTTGAATAAATCCAAAGTTTTTTTAAAAGAATTCTTCCATCCATGTTATAGTGTTTTCCCTCTTTTTAACACTACTAAGGTAATTTCTTTATATATATATATATATATATATATATATATATATATATACATATATATATATATATATATATATATATTTATACATATATATATATATATGTATATATATATATATATACATATATATATATATATATATATATATATATATATATATATATATTACTGATTTTGTTCTCGTTATTCCCATCAAATAATCACATAGTATTTGCATTGATATAAAATTTCATTTCTGACTATGGTTTATGTGTATCACGTTCTGCATTGATTTTTATTGATTCAAAACCAAAATAATATACTCTTAATTACATAAGATGCACTTTTGAAGCTTCTATATGTGTTTCAATATATACACATACAATAAACTTTGTATACTATGTATTCTTGTAACACTGACGTCATTCGTACGATAATAATGTCCCAAGCAAAAACATTCAACTAATGAATGTTGTTGGTCCAAAGTTATATCGTTATTTCTTTTCACTTTAAGTTATTTTCAATTACAAAGTCATAGTAAATGCTATTATGATCATATCAAGTACCATGTCGTGTTCTACACGAGATAATTCGCCTATTTTTACAATTCGTTTGATTTGTTTTTTACGCCGACTGTACGTATATGGGAATATTATCGACTGGATGGAATAACCGCAATACTAATTGTTCAATTCCTATCATTTTTCAAATATTTTCATACAAACATATAATTAACGAAAAAATATATTTTTATACCCACATACGTGGATATATTTTTGCTTTAAAATGTGGAATACTTCACTCGCAAATAGACATAGGTTTTGTTGCTACATCATTATAAAGTAAGTTATTTCCACTCCATTACGCCAAATGAACCACAGCCTTCAGTAAAAATTTCAGCATTTACGCACACAAAATGCCACTTGAAATTTGGGGAGATATTTTGTTCAGTATTTTATTCAATATTTTATTCAATGTACATACTAGAAGGCACAATGAAGAGTATCACCAATTTTGGATTTTTACCTTAGAATACTTTCTATTAAAAACGAAAAATGTAGTGAAAAACTTTCTATGATGCGTTTTATAGCTTCGAAGATTTTCAATTTTTTAGCTAGGAGTGCGACGGCGCAGAGTCATCAGCCTCAGTGCCGTGATTTTACAAAGGCTGGTCAGTGCGTGCACTGCACCCGACTTGTATGTATGGAGTTTGCGTCGAAAATTGATAAAAATTTCGAATCCAGAAACTAGAAAATCGTCTATTGTACCAACGTGTTTGAATACAGCTACTAACACACTCGGAAATTTGTTTTTTCATTATTCCTTCCGAACCTATAAGTTGACAGAAATGGATGGAAATATAGTGTATTTTCATCATATTGATAGCTGAAGAGCTCATTATAAATTCAAAAACGTGTCTGAAACACTTCAGGCTGATTCAAAGAATTAAACATTGAACTTCATGTAAATAAGTGTTCAGTCAGCAACTTTCGCTAGATTCTCCCTGTATACTGAACCGCAGGTAGCAAGGATAATAGGACCCTAATACCATTACCATTCAAATATATTTAGAAGAGATAAATTTGCCGTGACAGTGCAGTATAGTTGGGTAAGAATAAGATCCTATTAGGTAATTTATTATAGATGTATGTTATTACAATATCGATTTCATTCATATAAGTATCACAGATATTTAATTAATAACTTTCGGCGTATTTACGCTATTTAGTGAACTCCAGGTAGTGATAACAGTAGAAACAGAAATCCTAGATTATTCAAAATTCATTTGAAAGCAATTAATGTGTTGTTGTGACAGCATCGGGTGGTTAGGTATGAATGAGAACATATTTGATATTGATGTACCTAATTACTTATAGGCCAGGAGCATTTGGTTCGCAGATAAGACATCATCCAATCACGCTATGAATTGGGATTTGAGAACTTTATTATAGTATGAAACAATATGCCAAAGGCCGATTAAATTGGCGTGATAGTTTTTACATGAAATAATTGTTAATTAATTTCCGCGAAAAAGTTAACGTCATTTTTGCGTTCATGCCAGGCTTACATTTTTGAGTTGTAATAGGCGCCGATTTATTTACAACTACTTAAACCTCTAAAATATAATACACAATAGTTATAATGAACAATTTTTAAGTTTTTATCATTTTTTTACGCGATTTTGAAGAGTTTAAAAATTTCGTCTTATAAATAATTAATTTTTGAAGCGAATTTGGATACCGAAGAAAAATACTCAAAGTACCTAAAAAAATTTCTCGGAAAGACGCTCCTTTTAAAAAAAACTGAGTTTAATTTGGCCGAATAGGTGCTGAGATAATAAACGTCAAAGATCGAGAGTGTTTGCGGTAAAACTATTAATGTAACAATAAAAAAAATGCCAGCAGATACATTTTTCCGAAAAGTTTTTGTATGTGCTATGAGATATAACATCGCCCCTGTGCATGGAGTAGGAAAACTCGAATAAAGCTGTAGCGGTAGCGTTCGGCGCGTCAAATCTGTGGGGAGTGGGGATAGAGTGCGAAACTTGAAATCGACGCATCAAATCGAGCGCGGCGCTAAAAGTTGCTGTATCTCGGCTTCTATTGGGCCGATTTTGATAATTTTTTTTTAAATCGATGTAGCAAAATGAAAGAAACTAATTTTTCAGAATGGCGTCTACCAATTATGACAATTTAAGCATCTACAGTAACTACTTATAATTTGGCATTTTTTTATGTTGATAATAATCATTGATTATAATTATGTTCATGCTGGGATTATATTGTTCATTGCAAATTCGTATAGTTAAATTAATTAGTAATCAAAATTACAGGTAGTATGTTGTTGTTATGTATATTAATGGTACACATACAATAAATAATGATATTTCCTTTTTTTGTTACAACCTTATTGTATTCTACTTTTTTACATAAATATATCTATTATTTTATTTTATTTCAACTATACGAATTTGCAATGAACAACACAATCCTAGCATGGACATAATTATAATCAATGATTATTATCAACATAAAAAAATGCCAAATTATAAGTAGTTACTGTAGATGCTTAAATTGTCATAATTGGTAGACGCCATTCTGAAAAATGAGTTTCTTTCATTTTGCTACATCGATTTGAAAAAAAAATTATCAAAATCGGCCCAATAGAAGCCGAGATACAGCAACTTTTTACGCCGCGCTCGATTTGAAGCGTCGATTTCAAGTTTCGCACTCTATCCCCACTCCCCTCAGATTTGACGCGCCGAACGCTACCGCTACAACTTTCTTTGATTTTTCCTACTTCATGCACAAGCGCGATGTTATATCTCAAAGCACATACAAAAACTTCTCGGAAAAATCTATCTGCTGGCATTTTTTTATTGTTACAACATTAATAGTTATACCGCAAATACTCTCGATCTTTGACGTTTATTATCTCAGCACCTATTCCGCCATATTAAACGCATTTTTTTTAAAAGGATCGTCTTTCCGAGAACTTTTTTTAGGTACTTTGAGTATTTTTCTTCGGTATCCAAATTCGCTTCAAAAATTAATTATTTATAAGACGAAATTTTTCAACTCCTCAAAATCGCGTAAAAAAATGATAAAAACTTAAAAATTGTTCATTATAACTATTGTGTATTATATTTTACAGGTTAAAGTAGTTGTAAAAAAATCGGCGCCTATTACAACTCAAAAATGTAAGCCTGGCATGAACGCAAAAATGACGTTAATTTTTTCGCGGAATTTAGTTAACAATTGATTCATGTAAAAACTATCAGGCCAATCTAATCGGCCTTTGGCTTATTGTTTTATACTATAATAAGGTTCTCAAATCCCAATTAAAAGCGTGATTGGATGATTTATAATCTGCGAAACAAATGCTTTAAAATAACCTCGTTTTATAGCTACTTTTTTTGCATTTATCGCAATTTCTTAACGAAAAACTTGAATATATCGATTTTAAACCAATTCTATCTTGTAGAGAATTCCATAAAGAACAAATTTGTAGGTATTCTTTTTTCTCTATCTTGCATATTTAAAGAGTTATATTAAGAAATATCGGAAAAAATGAGCGATTTTTGCGTTTTTTTGCAGTTTAAATTTTTCTTGCAAATAGCACAACTTTTTCAGCTGGCGGACCTTCATATTTTCTTTTCTTAGATGATTTACGAGCAATTCCAAACAATATCTAATCTACGTCACGACACAGCCATATTTCAAAGGTTTGGGGTCTAATTCTCCTGGACTATTAACCTTTGTATAAATTTCACAATATTTTATTTCAGCTTTTCCCACCTGTTTGGATATGTTATCGCTCGCGCGACTGGAGCGTGCATAATCAAATAATTTTATCTTCCCCACCGCCTCAAAATCCTTTGAAGTATTACGCTCCGCTAAAGGTCGCCGACGTAGGACGGTTTCATTTAAGTATAGTGTTTTGATAAATACACCTCAATCGCGTCGCCCGCACTGCTCGCTTCTACCTCTAACGTAAGATGGAGGGTTAGTCCCTTGTCCCACCAAAACTGCGCAATAGCGACGCCACAACAAGATTTCGACATGACACAAACAGGCGACATAGATTTATCCCACCAAAGCAACGTTTTTACTACATTCTGTTCAGTGAACAATGTCATCAAGTGAAGACGACGATGTGATTGCAATGTACTGGTACTTACGAAACAGGATAAATTCTAGAAAGTCTAAGAAAAGGAAATGGTGGGTGCATCCATTCATCGCAAGAAACCAAAAAAACAGAATGTTTGTTGCTGCTAAGGAACTCGACAGACATCCGGTTAAGTTTAAATTATTTTACCGAATGTCAAAAGAACTGTTTCTTGAGCTAGTTGAAAAATTCAGACCTAAATCCAAAAGAAAGATACAAATTTCCGAAAAAGTGAAAAAGTGTGAATGTTGAAGAAGGTAAGTAAATAACATATAATATTATTCATCAATGATGAGAACTGTTAAATAAATTTTAAAACATTTTATATTACTTTTATTGAGGTAAATATGTATAATTTACAAATTTAATTAAGTAATTTGGTGGAAGGTCAGATGTGTTGCTGTTGTTGGGGAGAGGCCACACATTTGGCCATTGATTTCCGCTAGGAATATTATTGGTGTCAGGCGAATGCGTGGTGCTAGTGTGTTTTGGCCACCGATTTTCGACGTTGGTGTTGGTAAAGGTGTGCTGATGTTTCTGCTAAACCATTCATCTACGCCGTGGGTGCACGCAGTTATAAGAGGTGCGGGAGAAGGAGTTGTACTCAGACTACTTCCGTGTTCTATGAATTTGCGTTGTAAGTGTGGATAGATGATGATGCAGGTGAAGGCCCGCTACTAGCGTTGAATGTAGCTGATTCTCCATCATTTGCGTTGGATGCTGTCACAGAAGGCGGTCCATCTAAAATGTCGTCAATGAGATTCATTACTTGTCTTTTAAATCATCTGATTTGTTGAGGGTTCATCTGGTTTACTTCTGGCAATAAACTCAAAAAAAACATTTTATTTCGGTCCCCATTTACACTTCTGTTCTTACGACTTTCACAGAACTCGACAAATGTTCTATCAGGATCGATTACATCTGACTTTCGTTATTTAGGCTGGTTTTCAGTTGTTTTTTTAATGGTGCTTCTTCTTGTAACCACTGGCTCTGTAGGTTCAGTCACATCAGGTTCAGCCTCTTCCACTGCAATCTAATTTTGCACCTCAATATTTTCGGATTCGGATTCAGCCTCACTTTCAATATTTTCCGTGCCTGTTGCAACTGGTGATGGTAAATTTCCTTGTGTGTCGGAGTCCGGGGCGTTCGTCTTCACAAATGGCAATAATAATTGCATGCTGTCATTCAAATAGTATGGCTTTTTATGTTCAGCCGATGATCCACTTGGAGCTGATTTTAAATTCCTCGCAAATGCTGATGTTACATCTTTCCATTTTTGTTTACTGGTGTTTACTGCAACACAAAAGATATATGTAAAATATAGTTATCTGTCAAATTTTTTTTATGAAATTCAGTTATAAAAAATGCATCACATAGTTTTGTGTGTGATATACTTTCCTATTTTTTACAGATATCTTGCCACGGGATGAATCTTCAGTTCGCTTGCGTTTTATTTTGCTTGAGGACATAACACTATTGCAAAAATTGTCTTTGAAACAACAGACGCTATTTGCTATTTGGAAAAGTTCACATGAACAGTATATGCTAATTCCCAATCGAAATCAGTGGAAAATAATAGTACACAGATATGAAAATTGTGGAACTTACCAAACTGCCTGGGGTCGATTGATGGAAAACATGTACAAATACAAAAAAATGCCTGGAACTGCTTCTGAAAATATTAATTACAAATCGTTTCACTCGCTTGTTGTGATGGCTTGCAGTGATGCTGACAGGAACTTCATTATGATCGAAACAGGGTATACTGGAAGAAATAGTGATGGTGACATTTTTAAAGCGTCACGAATGGGTGAGTGGCTACAACAAGGATTATTAGATTTGCCGGAACCCAAGCCCCTGCCTCGTGATGAAACTGGTCAAAATTTTCCGCATTACTTTGTTGCTGTCGCTTCAGAAATATCTAATGCGACCATATCCGAAAAGAAGACTGAATAATGAGAATCGAATATTTAATTACCGATCAAGTAGAGGCCGCAAATCTGTTGAATGCTCTTTTGTCATGATGACACAAAAATTTCAGTTGTTATTGAATGCGATTCGTTGCAAAACAGTGAAATCTGTTAACCGTATTATTCGAGCAGTTTGTGTCCTCCATAGCTATGTTCGCATAAGAGAAGGAAGACCGTATATAACAGAGTATGATATAAAGGAGGAGGGAGAAGACGACACTAATGACAGATCACCTGACATGTTTGCAAATTACCAAGAAGTAATTACTCTCTGTGACAGATCGAATGCACAATCTTTGAGAGATTATTTATCCCAGTACTCCCTACGGGTACCTCTATCTTGACAATGGAAATATACCATTAATAATTGAAACCTTTTTTTATTTACACTAGGTTTTTTACAAATAAAATTTATTAATAACTTACCTGTGTCGTTTACTTCTTTGGCTACTGCGGCCCAAGCTTTTTCGGTCACATCTTTTCGAGAATATTCAGCTAACTTATAATTATATAAGCAATTATATTTTTCTACAGCATCTACTAATTTTTCATTAAATTCCTGTTCCTTTTTCTGTTTTTGTTTCATGATATTAATTTCCCTTTTCGTCACTAAAGCAAAATTTAACACCGCACACACAGATTGAATGTTGCTTCACAACTGACACGTCGAGTCGCTCGGCAACAAGAAGCCGTCACGCAGTTTGGATGTTTCTTTCCTGGAGTGTTGGTGGGTGTACGGTGTATAGAAACCATGGATTAAACATGAAAGATATACGCTCGCGACATCGGGTCGTTGTCGTGTCGCTGTTGCGCAGCTTTGGTGCGACAAGGGCCTAAGACTTAGTCCTGAACGAATCGTTAAACGCAATTGGAACTATAGGGGAGACCGGGGCTTAAAGTCTCACGGGTTTAAAGTCACAAACCCTTTCATGCGCAAAGTAAATATGGCAACGTCGTCATATTCATACGCCAGGAACTATTTCAATGCTAGTTAGTTCCGCCATTCGTATAAGTCGCATGTGTATATGTTTATAAGTGAATTTACGGAAAAAGCCAATGTAAGTAATTTTTTGGATTAATGATACAAACCGTATATTTTATCTCAGCGCCAGAATTTGAAAATGCCGTGTTATATTTATGATACCCCTAGGTGTTCTCCAAAAAGTCACTATAAATTTATTAATTTATAAAATTAGGTTAGGTAGTTATTTTAGAAAGAAAATGGCAGGACCGTTTGGGGTAAATTGTCTCACACGTTGTGGGGCAAGTTGTCATGTGTGACTTTTTACCCCGATATTAAAAGAAGTAAAGCTCTGAATCGGATTTAATTTTTAGATGGTGCGCGAATACAGAAAAAGAACAGATCGAGGGAGTTTTGATAAGGAAACAATAAAGAAAGCGGTGTTACAAGTAAAAAATGAAAATGTTTCTATTAGGCAAGCAGCAAAAAAATTTGATTTAAATTATAAACAGTGGGGCGCTATTGCAAAAAGCTTTCAGCAGAGGACCTTAATCAAGATCAGTTAAATATAGACGTGGGATATGGCAAACCTCGCATGGTACTAAGCCGAGAAATGGAAATGGATTTAAAAACATACCTACTCGAATCAGCAAATATTTATTTCGGACTTTGTCCTAAGGAAATTAGAAAGCTTACATTCCAGTTTGCCATTGCCAATAAAATAGCTGTTCCTGAGCCTTGGAAAAGGGATCAAATGGCTGGACCTGAATGGTTTACATCATTTTTAAAGAGAAACACTGATTTATCTCTTCGCACTCCAGAACCAACAAGTTTCGCACGCGCAACAAATTTTAACCAAGCAAATGTGAACAGCTTTTTTACAAATCTGGGAAAGGTTATGTAAAAATATAACTTTGATCCATCCTCAATCTGGAATATGGACGAGAAGGGGGTGACCACTGTTCAGAAGCCTTGTAAAGTAGTGGCCAGAAAAGGATTTAAACAAGTAGGATCCATAACTTCTGGGGAACGTGGAACCCTCGTCACAGTGGCCTGTGCCGTATCTGCTTTGGGAAATAGCATCCCGCCATTCTTTATATTTCCAAGAGTGCATTTTAGAGAATTCTGGCTAACATCTGGACCAGCAGGATGTGCGAGAACAGCTAATCGAAGTGGCTGGATGATAGAAGGGAATTTTGTGCTATTTTTGAGACATTTCATTAAATTTTCAGAATGTTCCAAAAAGCAGCCCTGTCTGTTACTTCTTGATAATCATCAGTCGCATCTTTCTCTCGAGGGACTTGAGTTGGCTAAGTAAGTGGTATAGTTATGTTATCTTTTCCTCCCCACTGCTCGCACAACTTGCAGCCTCTTGATAGGTCAGTTTATGGTCCGTTTAAAAAACAGTACAATAATGCTTGCGATGCGTGGATGATGAATCATCCCGGTCAAACGATGACGATATATGATATTCCAGTTTTAGTTGCTCAAAGCTATCCCCTAGCCGCAACACCAAAAAATATACAATCCGGATTTCGTGTATCAGGGATATTTCCCTTCAACCAAAATGTATTTGATGAAACAGAATTTAGCCCATGTAAAGTAACAGACAGAGACTTGCACCAAGAAAATCAGGAACCAGATCTCGAAAATACAAAGTCCGGTACCAGTGGAATTTGATTCCAAACTGATGAACCAACAGTTGACGAAATGTTAACAAGTAAGTTAGTTACCTGAGTATCTTTAAATTATTCTGCAATAATTTGTTTTTCTTGAAATAGGCAACAAAAAAACAATTGTGTCAGAACCTGCAAACACAGAACTTCACGACATTCAGCAGCCTGGTCCTAGTAGCTCATCCTTAGAAAAAATCCCAAACCATACTCAGCATTCTGGGCCTAAGGAAAGTATATTTAGTGTCTCAGATATAAGGCCCTTGCCCAAAGCAGGTAAGACTTTTACCAAAATCAGGTGAGGACACATTTTAAATAACAGTTACCTTAAATTTCAGCTGCAAGAAACAAAGGGTCAAATAGAAAGAAAAGGAAGTCGGCTGTACTAACTGATACGCTAGAGAAAGACGCTCTTGAGGTGGAGTTTGCTAAGAGAAAAAGTGTAAAGAAAAATTTAACAGGAAATATAAGAGTGTCAAATAATAAAAATAAAAAGGGAAAAAACCATAAAAGTGCTAAAGAGAAGTCCCCTGAAGAATCAGAGGACGAGGATGAAGAAAGTTTTGTCTTGTCTGCCTGGAACCATTTTCCAATAGTTCATCAAAAGAAGTTTGGGTTCAATGTACAGTCTGTAAGCTATGGGCCCATGAACTGTGCACTTCCGGTACACCGTGGTACGTCTGTCAGAACTGTGAAGATGACGACACTGAATAACAAAATTGGAATAGAGCATAATATAATGTATTATTTGTTTATTTTTATCTGTATTTTTGAACTTTTTTAAATAAAACCTGATATCTGCGTGACTTTTCACCCCTTTCCTTGAGACAACGTGCCCCATAATGGGGGCAAGATGTCACACTTGTAACAGTTTATGTTTTGCAAAAAAATTAATAAATTCGCGTTATTTATGAATACATTTTTAGTCACTTTGTATAGTCAAATAACAGAGTGACAAAGTGCACCAGAAATATCTTTGCTAGGATTTAAAATGGTTTCACAAAAAATTAACAACGTTTGTAACTTTTGAAGAAATATCAGTTTGTCAGCACGATACAACCTCCCGGAGTGTATACAAGTGACCAATCTTAAGATTGGATATTGTTCAGGATGATATCTCACATATGAACTCAATTTATTTTAAATTCACAAAATCCAGTACAACGGGTGATATGGTACTTGAAGTACAACATTATGGTCGTCATTTCTGGAGATATTTCGGTTTTTCAGCACGATACAGCTTCTGGAGTGTATACAACCGGGCAATTTTATGATCGAGTATTGTTCAATGTATCTTACAGATGAACTCTATTGATTTTCAGCTCACCAAAGCCAGAATTACGTGTACTATGGTACCTGAAGTACCACATTTTTGGTAATTTTTGTAGAAATTTCGGGTTGTTAGCACGATACAGTCTCCGGATTGTATAAAAGTGACCAATTTTATGATTGGATATTGGTCAGGGTGTCTCACAGATGAACTCTATTGATTTTCAGCTCACCAGAGCCAATATAACGGATTCTGTAAATCTAGATGTACTACAATTCCGGAGTGCGGAAAAGTTAATTTTAATCTTCAAAATCGTTTATTACTTTTTCGCCCAACCCTATCTATATGCGAGGTAAGTATTGGTTTACCCCAACAAAAATGGGGATATAAAAAAATGCAGTTATTTTTTCGTTTTCGTTATCGTCGTCGTTGTCGTCGGCCAGTTTTTGTTACATCTCTTGTTAGCACGATATAGCCTCCAGAGAGCAATAAATCACCAACTTTATATTTAAATATTGTTCAGGACATCTCACAGATGAACCCCATCGATTTTCAACTTACCAGAGTCAGTACAACGGATGCTATGGTACTTAGAGTACCACATTTTTGTAATTTTTGGAAAAATTTCGGTCTCCCCCAGAGTATAAAGAAGTAACCAATTTTATGATTGGATATTATTCAGAGCGTCTAATAGATGAACCCTATTAATTTTCAGCTCACCATAGCTACTACAACAGGTGCTATGGTACTTCAAGTACCACATTTTGGGACAATTTTGGTGTGTTAGCACGATACAGCCTCCGGAGTGTATATAAGTGACCAATTTTATAATTGGGTATTATTCAGGTGGACTCACAGATGCACTCTATTGATTTTCATCTCCCCAGAGCCAGTACGACGTGTCCTATAAATTCAGACATTTTTGGAGAAATTTCTGTTCGTTACTACGATACAGCCTACGAAGTGTATACAAGTGAACAATTTTAGGATATTATTCAGAGAGTGTTACATATCCGGAGAAGTTAGTTTTAACCTTTAAACCCGTTTATTTTAAATTGAATTTTTCAACAACGTAATCTCTGTTTCTTGCCTCCGGTATATATATAAAGATATCTTTAAAATGGTAATAAACACAACAAACACTGTTTAATCATTGTAATAAAATCGTAATCGTTAATTTTTCGCTGTTCCTACGCCAGGAAACAAAAAACATAGTTACATTTACTGTGATATTCGTGGCGCGTTTTCATTTATTTCTTCTATTACGATGCCCATTATAATCCCTCTCAGGAAATTTAGCATAGCATCTGTTCCTAATAGGCAAATATTGAAGGTTAGTAGATTCAAAATTATTGAAAGTTATAATAGATAATAATTTTTTTTGTATTCTCAAATAGAATGTATGATTATTCAATTGATAATAACAATTTGAATATTCTGAGGGATTTAAACATATTTTCAAAACATCTAATTTTCGAATCATCATCATATTTCAAAACAATGAAATTAGACTTTCATGATTACAAAAAATCGAGACAATTTACTCATCACATACATTAGCAAATCAACAATGAAACTTCTAACCTTGACCGTGTTTTTTATTTCCTAAGCTTTATTCACAATCTGTAAAGCTAGGGACAATAAGAAAATTGTTTGACTTAATACTACATTACTATTAATTGTACTCTATAGTAATACACTTTCATATAATTGCAGCGATAGAAGCTTTGTTTGCTAGAATCTGTTTAGTAGGTCGTATGGGGTAGTTTTTTTCAGTCTTCTTCTAATGGGCGTGACTTCCATTAGGTTCTATACCAAATTATTTGTTCAATCCTCGTGACATATTTTCATGAAAAGTTGGGAATCTCTTATTTAACAGATTCTATATGGAGATCACTAGATATGATTTTGTTTGGGACGTTCCATAGGGCATCCGTTATAAATCTAAGGAGTTTTGACTGATACTGTTCAAGGATTTCTATATTTGAAAGGGACGTGGTCTCCCACAAATATATTCCGTAGCTTCATAATTATTAATAGTGATAAAGTATAATGTTTTTTTTATTCTTAAATAGAATCTATAATTATTCAATTGATAATAACAATTTGAATATTCTGAGGGATTTAAACATAACACGTTGAACCCGTTACAGCCATACCAGCCTCACCTCAAAAACGGGCATATGTATTTTGACGGAAAATGTATTGTGGGACATGAGACCTTCACACAATTGGTAATATATATTATAGGATAGCATTTATATTTTTAGTTTCACCTGTCAGTATACTGGTAGTAAGTATATATTGTACTGGATACTAATATTATGAGTATTTATTATTTGAAACTGTTATTGAATAATTGTTAATAATCGTTGAACATGTATAACTCTATCAAAGGGTAGGGTTCAATTGCGCCATTCAAATTTACTATAATTATTGGATTGTGAAATTAAAATGAAAAAACTTATGATTTTAGAAATTTTTTTAAAAAAATATATAAGTTTATAAACAGGAAGTGTGTATATACTACCAAAATAATAAACTATAATTACTTCGAAACAATAAAAATACTAGATTGATTACTAATCATGAGTGCATTCCTTTTCTTTTTAAATAAAGGCCTATTTTAATTTAGAGATCTCTAATACAATCACCAATCTTCACTTTCAAGTTATTTGCTGTGTACTCTCCAAATAAGCAAACCTGGAGCTGAATCAATATCACTATCGATGGGATCGTCTTCCAAGGATGTACTATTGTAGATTCTGCTCCAGAACTCAAATATGAATCGTATTCTTCTCCTTCGATAACTCCAGCTACACTTTTTATTTACAGCTACAGCTCCAAAAAGTGAACTTCCACCTTTCCTTTTTAGTTTTTCATAAATGTAAGATGTCCTCTCCACCGCATATATAGAACTGTACCACGAATCAAATAGCAATTAACTCCCTTATGGAGATCACCCGACATTTATTTTCCACCAAAACCTTTCAAAACGTTAGTTTTACTGTATATACTATATTTTTTATAAGTTTTTTCTTTAAATTTTCCCACATTTACGAGTTAAATTATTATATTACTTTCACTTTGACATTTTCAAAATCACTGACGTTTTCAATTTTCAATCTATCAATCAACAGCGTTCGGTTGCTATGGAAACTTATCTATCTATACATTATGAATTATATAAACATTGTGTCTTTGTCGATGACTGGCTGTTTATATTACAATAAACCATTAAATTTTAAAGCGGTATATGAAGCATGAAATAACATTTTAGTATTAGAAATGAGAATGTATATAGATGAGGATTTTTATACATATAAATATTAACATAGCTTATTTACTATTTATTAAAAATTCCTGAAATCCCTTGCATAAAACAACATATTTACTAACTGTATAAAATGTGTTGTGTTTCTTCTAAATTATTATAAATTTCAATCTAATTTCGACGGATTCTTTTGAAATTACATCCTCTACTGAGTTATTAGTTTTTTTTTATTCAGTATTGTTGTGAGGATTTTGTTCACTGTTTTTACTATCGGCATCTATAATTGATTTAGACATGTTTCTTTTTACAATTTATAAATATTCGTTAAAATCATTGCTTTGCTATTGGGCTCCTTTTTTTTAAGTGAACATACAAAATTTAATACTGTACACTTAAAGTTAAAATAATTCCAAATAGTTTAAAATCCGAATATCAGCAGCCTTATTAATTTTGTCACAACGTCAATGTATTCAAGAAAATAGATTCAAGGTGCTCATTATACTTGTTGGATGATTCTTACTATGATAATATATTCATGTGCGTAGCTATATACTGAGTACCACTATAATGTTAAATGGATTGTATAACTTATTTTATTGCAAGAGAAAGTAACATAACGAAAAATTTAAACTGTCAAATAGGAAAAGGAGTTTATTGTCTGTTTTCTACATGTCACAATTGGTAGCATGGGGATATGCAAATTCCTGGTGAGTCACTACAAATAGGACAGTAATATCGTGACCTTTTCCTTATATTTTGCTTCGTACAAAAGTGACACCGTAACATACCACTTTAATTTTTTTCTGTTATTAGAACCCTTCCTGGGTAATGTAAAATATTTGAGCTTGGATTTATTTGAACCACCGGCACAGTGTCAGTTTTGATAAAGTCTTTTACTATGCTCTCACGAAATTGCAACAAGGTGATTGTTTTATTTGTCACTTTCTTGTAGATATAAAAACTATTCCAGATGTAGATATCTAACAGATGAAAAAACACTTTTCTATACCACCGAAGTGTCTTCCGTGGTGTTGAATAATATGACAGCATCTGGTCTGCTCGATCGATCCCAGTCATATGCTTATTGTAATCTAGCACACAAGCTGGCTTTACTTTCACAGCACCTCTTTTACCAACAGATTCGGTCATGACATACTTATGTTTAGCGCTAATTATTCTGACATCACGTTTATCTCTCCATTTTGTAACCAACACTGGACCTTTACGTGTCCATATAGCTTCCCCTTTCCTTAATTTCTTTTTCAACATATCTTTAGGGTTTCCTACTCTATCTTCGCGTAGAGTTTCAACAACATGTGTCTTTTCCTTGAATAGAGTTTCAGCTAAATCTACGCTATTATAAATAATCCTTCATTAAATATTTAACATCTACCGTACTTAAGGATCCTTTTCCGGTATACACTAAAATGTCTAAAATATATCCATTGTGAGTGGTAACTTCGAATAATTTTATTCCATACTTGTGGCGTTTTGAGGATATATATTGTCGAAATATCAGACGACTACGCCACAAGATCATAGCATCATCAATTGAAAGCGCCTGACCAGGATAAAGGCTTTAGAACTGCATCCAAAATATTTCTAATGTTATAGAGACGGTCCTCAGTATTAACACCAGTATGATTTACAAATCGCAGCATTTTTAAAATCCCTAGAAATCTATCACAGGGCATAGTCTATCCAAAAACGGGGTGGTAATAAATACTGGCAAGGGAAGGCGTTTTCACGATGCCTCCTAAAACACACAAACCTAGGAGCTTCCGAATCTCTTCATTGGAAACTTCTTTCCATACACTTCTTTTTGGTGGAGGTGGATTAGGCATTGATTTATTTGCCCTTCTGTTAGTTTCCATACAATTGATATCATTGTCGAAAAACCTATTCAGATAATCTGTGGGTTTCACATCGAATGGAATATTTGCATTGATACTAGGTAATCCAGTGAAGTCAAACTCTTCTGCCTCTCTCTCTACTTCATCCCAACCGTAATATTCATCCGAAATGTACTTTTTTGATTTTATGTTCGGAATTGAACTTGCATTAGGGCCAATCTGTTTTTTATCTTCTAGGTCAAGATGTTCATCCTCTGATGCACTATCTTCGCACTTAGTATCTTCATAACTGCTGTTACTTTCGGCAACAAAGGTATCGTCTACAACAGAGTCATCATCAGAAAAGTTCTGGTCAGACTCACTCGATCGTAGACCTTCTGTCTCTATTAAGTTTATTTCATCCTGCATTTTACTTACCGTCAACGGACGATTTGTAACATACTTTGGACGTTTACGTGTATTTATACCACTTGGACTGAAAAAAAAAAATAAAAAATCTCTAAACTGTTGAGCCACCATGTATAAAAAAATCTCAAAACTAAAGTTCAGTTCCTCAACTTGTTGGGTCTCCTTGTACGTAATATAGGCCGAAATCAACGAAATTTCATAATATATCTATCGACAAATGAAAACAATTATAACAAAACCTACACTGAAAAATCAATAATTTTATCCATATTTTATTTTTATAAGTTACTATATCGATAATACACTGCTTACTTACCCTAGGATAGTTAACGATACAGAAATTCTCTTGTTTTACAATATAAACATATAACCTCAAAATTTACAGGTGTTCAAAACAAGTGCCAATATATCTCTCAGAACCTAACTACTAATATACTGGCGAAATATTTGCACACACACACACACACACACACACACACACACACACACACACACGGTACTGAGCCCGTCCCTCCCAAAATGCAACTCTCAAAAAGCGTTGCATCTCGGGAAGAATCTTCCATCCACCCCCAGAATCCAATGGGTCCTCAGTCGTTGTTTGCGTTTGTCGCGTTGCCGCCGAACCGTAGCAAAATAACTGGTAGCTTGGGTCGTGCTGTCGTCTGTTTGCCGTGTAGCCTCAGGATTGTGGCTATATCTTCGGCGTTCTTTACGCTTTCTGTGTCTTCTAATGTGTGTGTTTTTCGCTGTTTCTATAAGGGGCAAATCCTTAGCCGACTTAGTACGACTAAAGACCACCTTACAGAGTGGATCCACTTGTTTTTGATGACCTATTTGAAACCTCGGTTCATCTTTTCATGGATGTGCCGAGTTTTATCCTAGGCAGGTCTTCTCGAGATTCTGAAACAAAAAATGATTAGTTTATTAGCAGGGCTAATAGCCTAGTCACCTGTTCGAGAATCTCCTGTTTCTTCGGGGTGGCCTTTGTCGTTGTCTTCTTGGTAGTCGCTTGGGCGTAGCTGACTCCTGGCTTCGTGGTTGCTGGGGGTTATGGTTTCCTCGTCATCTTGCTGTTTGGGACTTGTGGGCATCCCTTGTAGTTCGCCGGATGTTCTCCCTTGCAGTACGCGCAGGTGGCTGGCTTGTCTCTCGGTCTTGTGCAGTCGTTGGATCGGTGTGGTCCTCCGCATCTGACGCATTTGGTGTTGATTCTGCATGTCGTCTGTCCATGGTGGAATTCCTGGCAGTTGTAGCACTGTGTTGGTCTTTGTCTTCTCCTGAGTTCGAGTTAAATCGAAGTTATCTAAGGATTCCATTAATCGATTACCTTGTGCGGTGTTGTCTGCACAGCCCCATGAGCGACTATGACAATTAAAATCGCCGGAAAATATTGTATTGTGTGTGAATTGTTTAAAAATATTATCCCAGTCCTGGACATTAGCTATAATATTAGGGGGTTTGTGCACTGAAACTACTTTTATTTCACCGCGATTAATTTGGACCGCGCACACTTCAATACCTTGATTATATGTTTTTTTAATTTCTATTTTTTTAAATTCAATGCTATCTGCGAATAGTATTGCTACTCCGCCATAGCCATCTCTTCTACATTTTTTAACAACATTAAATCCTTTAAAATTAACTATATCATTTTCCTTCGACCAAATTTCTGATAAAACTATTACATTGATATTAAGGTCTTTAATCAAGTTTTGTAGTTCCGTCTTTCTAGCATTCAGCGATGTAACAATCCATTGTAGAATATTGATTTTGTTTATATAACTTTTAGTAGCTTTTTCAATCTTCAGACTTATCGTCACTATCTGAATTAGTTGAATTTAGAATATCCATATTTTTATCACTGTTATCCAGAATTTTTAAAATTTGGGATACCGAATCTTTAACATTAGTTTCATTAAAACTTTCGTTATTCTCGATCACATTTTGGACTAATTTTACCATTTCGATTAAAATATCATCTTTATATGACATATACTCATCTCGATAAGGATTGGGGAGGACTGAGGAGATTTTTGATGACGAAGGAGTATCTATGGGTGCTTGTTCTGGTGAAATAATTTAGCGTTTTTTAAATTGACTAACATTAGATTTTTTTGGTTGACTATGTACTTGTGAATTGATGGTAGATTGGAAGATAGGTTTTCTAGGAGTAGGTTTTTGTAATTGAAAATTGATTTTCGGTTCTGGTAAGGGGGGAAAATTATTTAACTTGTTGAACAATGCAAATCTATTATGGGTGCTAATTTAGGCATAAGAGGGATTATCCACAATGAATTCTGCCTCTTTGAAAATGATATTCTCAATTGCCATAACTTTCTTTATACTAGCTTGTTTTTTAAATGAAGGGCAGTTTCTGGAATTCTGTTTCCCAAAAATGTCACAATAACCAATTGTCTATCGGCATAGGTGCTTGACCCTGTATCTTTATAAATAATTTTACGTTTCATGCGTCTGACCTCAGTTACTTGAATATTACATTCTATTCCTTTTGATATGTAATCTTCTGAGAAGATTGTGTCTACCATTTTTATGATACCCTTTTTATGTGTGTAGTATTTAGGTATCTAACTGACTAAATTATTTTCTGATAGGGCATTGTGATTTACAAGATAATTTGCTGTTTCATAATTTTTATATATTACTTTCACTCGATTAACACCTACTGATTTGATGTCTGTAATATTTTCACGAATTTCATGTTCTTCGAGTAGATAGTGTCCAATTCTTATTGCAAATAATCTGCCAACATTTTGATCTGTATGTTCTATTATTACAAACTATGGTCCATTATCGGTGGATTGATACTTATTGTTAAGATCATAATTAGGTTTAATAATATTATTAGTATTTTTATCTTTATCAGGCGGGTCATCCCCGCCTGTATTGACGTCCATTTCAAAAAATAATAATATTGATAATAAACTAACAGTACCTATGTATTTCACCTATACAATTTAAATTAACTAGAATTTACTTATCTGCTTATCAGCAAACTGACCACTTTTTCCAACACTCGCACTCGACAACCGATCGCTACAGGTGTAGAAAACAAACTGATATTATTCTTGTACATATAGTTTATGTTAAAATCACCTAAACAAATTAAATTATTAACAGTTGGAAATAGAGAGATTAAAAAACATTCAAATTCATTCAGGAAAGTATTATCTGTTATTTCATGAGGTTTGTAAATTACTCCTATGCCAAATACTTTTTTATTTATAGTTAATTTTATGAATAATTATCATTTTTAATAGTCAATTGACAATTATACGAATTTTTTACATATATGCATAAACCCCTACCTCTTGCATTTCGATCTCCCCTGTATAACATATAATTATTTATTTTTAATAAGTCATCACTATTGTAATGATTAAGCCAAGTTTCACACAACAAAAGAATATCAAATTCATGTTTCTGTAACAATTTTTTTACGTTTGAAACCGATGGTAAAAGCGAGCGTACATTTAAATAGCATATGCTAAGACAATACATTATTATCTCACCCACAACCTTAAGAAAATACTAAATGTAAATAAATATTTTTTTCATTACCAAAAAATAGACTTGATAACAGTTCTATTAGCCGAACCAGCTATTTATCGTAAAACCGACAGTGATGAGTGTGGACACTCTGCACAACGCATATATTATTTAATCCCAAAAACTTTAAAAATTTTAAAACTAGAAATTAGATATTTGTATATAAAAAAAGCAATTAGACATTTGAAAACAAAAAAATTAGAAATCAGAAAATCAACAATTAAATTCAGCAGAATATAAATTCAAGTTAAATTTTAGTTAGAATGATGCATCGTCTCACTAATCACTCACTAGGTCAGCTGGCTTCACAATCTTCATAATACTGTTTCTATTATGGAACTTAAGGAATATATTTCCATTATTCGACCAAACTTTGTCTCCCTTGTTAACCTTCTGTATTGCATCTTTAAATAGTGCCTGCATATCTGGTGATAAAGTGATAAATCCTCTCTAACAACTAAGACTGTGCCTTTTAATAACTTCTTCTGCCTAAATATCAGGTTTTTGACGTGAAGCGTGCTCATATGAATTAGAATTGGTTTAATTTTATTTTCATCTGGTGATTTCAGTCGATAACAATTATTTACACTTAGATAATTTATAGATAACCGCAGCTTACTATTTATTATTTCTAGTACAGAACGTAAAGAACTAAATTTTTGGATCTTCGAGACCTTTCAAATGACTCCTGTTTACTTAATATATCTTTAAACTGTTTATCCTTGACTTGCATTTTTAATTTTAGATTATTATTCTCATCCTTTAAGTTTCATATTTCCTTTTCATATTTTTTGCCTATTAAGTCCATAATGGAATCGGAAATTTGAGATATGAACTCATCAGCAGTAACAAGCTTATTCACTAAATTTTTAACTGCTGAGTGCAGTTCTTCTTTGTTTCTAGTTGAAGTCATTTTTACGAAATAAAAACTAATAATTTCAACTTACGAGCAATCAAAGCACTTTTCCAGTAACTAATCACAAATACATGAACTGTTTCACTCCTTTTGTTAGTTGACTATCCAATAACCAATAATTCAACTTAATTACAAATGAATTTAGCATTTAATGCAGAGCGACTCAAAACGTGTCTAGCCTGCTTGAAACATCGACACATGTTCTTCGTCAGACGAATTTTCTTCAACAACCATTCCTTCTTCGTCTTCATCACTGTTATTAATTTCACAATTTTCTAATCCATTTTCATTTCCAGAATCTTCGACTAATATTCTTCGTAGCTCTTCATGTGTGAGACCACGATTGTGGAATGTCATTTTACAAAAGGATTCAAAAACCTATCCAAGTTTACACAAATCAAAACTCACAGAACCACTTTTTGAAATGATTATACAACATTGTCGTCTAAAGAGCACAACAAGAATGAGTAGTGACACATCAATACAAAGGCCACAATGAATGCAAATTCGAAATAGGCTTCAACCAAAACTATTCGTAGAAAAGTGTCGCATCCTTTTGTTTGTAAGAAAACACGTGCTGGTTACATCTACAGTAACATCCCTTACAGTCGCATGCTTTTGTAATTCGACATTCCAGACTCTATAACCATTTGGTTCATAACCAACCAGTGTACCTTGTCATCGAATTTATTTCTGTTAACTTTATCATGTCCATACACAGTAGAACCAAATACTTTCGAATATTCAACTGAAGGATTTTTATTATGCCATAACTCATATAGTGTTTTCATGCTCTACTTGGAATAATATTGATCAAATACGTTGCTGTTAAAACTGCATCACCCCAGAAAATTTTATCCAACCAAGATACCGCTATTATTGATCGTGCTTTCTCTGTAATTGTTCTAACCATACGTTAGATAAAGAAAGAGTTTTTCAAAATTAAAGAAGTTGTACAATCATTTTTTTACTGACAATAATCCGAATTTGTGCAGAATCAACAACTTGAGGTTTATAACCCAAAATTTTTAATAAGAAATATATGATGGTTTAAATTTGGCAAATGGGTCCAGGCGTACCCATAAACAGTAGAAAGGTTAAACCATCTGATTTTTCAATATCAGGTTCATCAAAACTATCTGGTTTACAATTACCAGATTTACTTAAACTATCTGATTTTTCAATACCATATTTATGAAAACTATCTGGTTTATCAATACGAAATCATAAAATTTGTCTCATCTACAGTAACATCCCTTACAGTCGCATGCTTTTGTAATTCGACATTCCAGACTCTATAACCATTTGGTTCATAACCAACCAGTGTACCTTGTCATCGAATTTATTTCTGTTAACTTTATCATGTACATACACAGTAGAATCAAATACTTTCGAATATTCAACTGAAGGATTTTTATTATGCCATAACTCATATGGTGTTTTCATGCTCTACTTGGAATAATATTGATCAAATACGTTGCTGTTAAAACTGCATCACCCCAGAAAATTTTATCCAAACAAGATACCGCTATTATTGATCGTGCTTTCTCTGTAATTGTTCTAACCATACGTTCGTTCCTCAATTGAATGGGGCAGTACCATTCAATTTAGGAGTACCCGGAACTGTCAAATGATATTTTCACAATTATTTTTTATTTTATTAGATATCTATGTATAAATAAACTAATTTAAGATTAAAATTAGCTTCACTTTTAGCTACAAAATTTTTATATACTGAAACACCTCTGATTCATGTTTAAGCAAATATATACTACGCGATAATGAGTATAGTGGTCTAAAAACAAAACAAAATAATTTTTATCATTCAGTGCCGTCGGAGTGATGGGACCACATACATCCGAATGTACAATAAATAATGGTCTCCTTACATGTTCTCGATTTTTGACTTTATTAAATTATAATCGAGTTTGCTTGCATTTAATACAAGCCTTACATATTTTATCATTAGGATTAACTTCTATTATTTCTCCTATATCTTCTACCATATTATAGTTGTTTAATTTAACCAATTTATCTCTACTTATATGACCTAATCTTTCATGCCAAATGTCATAATTTGTTTTCTTAGTATGAACTGTTTTAACAGTATAATTTATATCATAATTATCAATTGTAAATTTTATTTGAGTCAAATTATTTAATGGTTTACCTTGGATAATAAGTATACCATTTTTACTTATCTTTACTCCATGTTGATCAAATACGACGGTCTTACCCAATTTTTAAAGTTTGGAAACGGACAGCAGATATGGACTATAGAGAACATCTTCGATTGTTACCTTGATTCCTCTGTTTGTTGTCACTTTAATTGCACCCCTTTTGGTTGCTGAGATAGATTCTCCACTTTTGGCAACTGAAATTTTAATCGGATTTTCAAGAGACTCAAAACTTCTAGCAATATCTTCTCTATTTATGATGTGATCTAATGCCCCGGAGTCTAGCAAGAAGATAATTTTATTACTGCTTGACTGAAGTAAATTAATTTCCCCAGCCATAAATGTTACCCT
Source organism: Galeruca laticollis (assembly GCA_963921935.1). Classification (NCBI taxonomy): domain Eukaryota; kingdom Metazoa; phylum Arthropoda; class Insecta; order Coleoptera; family Chrysomelidae; genus Galeruca; species Galeruca laticollis. The sequence goes on along the minus strand of OY998178.1, from coordinate 40,411,744 downwards.
AGACGGAATCAATCACTTCAATACTTTGTGCGGTTTTCTTTCTATTCATTGGTGATATAAATATCGATATATTAGATCTAAATCACGACACAGTGGAATATATAAATACTTTAAGTGAACACGGTTTCATATCAACTATTAGCAATCCAACTAGAGGTACAGCATGCCTGGATCACTTATTTTTATACTCTAAACGTAATGCAATAGATTATATTATTCCACTAGTCATAGAAAGTGATATAACTGATCATTATTCTATAGAGCTACAGATAATTCTTGACACTAAGATACCTAAAAAAGTTAACAAAATTTTTATTAAAGGTATAAACTACAAAAAACTTAGTAACGATATAAATAAAGTGTCCTGGAACACCATATTTGATTGCATTAATGCTGACTCTGCAACAGATAAATTTATTTCAATTTTACAAGCAAATATTAACAATTGCACTTATGTGAAGAAAGCAACAAGAAAAAATACTAAATTAACGCCTTGGATTACTAATGCTCCTATACAATCAATTAGTGAAAAAAATAGACTTTACCGTCAAACAAAGTTGTTGCCTAATGATCGCGACCTAATCTTGCGGTACAGAACCTACAGAAATAAGTTAATTTCATTATTAAAACAAAACAAAAATATTACGAAGAACAAATTACACAAAATTCAAACAGTAACAAACACCTATGGAATATTGTTCAAGATGTATGTGGAAAAAAAATTAAGAACTTGCATAGAAGCTATTAAAAGTCATAAAGGACATATAATAACTCATCCATTTCAAATCGCAAATGCATTTAATAAAACATTTTCAGAAATGGGTAAAACTTTGGCCACAAAAATCATTGTAGACTCTAATGAAACTCCTATTGTTAGTAATACTTCTATTCGACTATCTAACTCAATGGTTTTACTACCAACAAATAATCTGGAAATCCAAGATATAATAACAGACCTAAAACCAAAAAAGGCAGCGGGAATTGACGGTGTCAATACGGAATGTCTAAAGGCTGTGTCACCTTGCATCTTAGAACCTCTTAAACATATTATAAATATGTGTATTGATAAGAGTATTTGGCCTAAGGCTTTTAAACAGTCATTAGTAATACCAATTTATAAAAATGGAGACAAAACCGATACTACCAATTATAGACCTATATCATTAATCTCAACTGTATCCAAAGTTTTTGAAAAGCTATTAAAAAATAGATTGACATCTTACATAAGCAAATACAATCTAATTTCACCTAATCAGTATGGTTTCAAACAGAATAACTCCACACATGATGCCTTGACAAATTTAACATCTAAAATATTTGATGTATTAAATAGTGTATACGAGACAACTGTCTGAAATTATTTGCTAGTTACCTTTCAGATAGACAACAGCTTGTACGGATTGGTGGAGAGATAAGTGATCAGTGCAATATTACATATGGTGTACCGCAAGGAACAATTCTGGGCCCTATATTGTTCAATTTATATATAAACGAATTGTTTTCAATATATAGTACAGGACATATGATTGGTTTTGCTGATGACACAGTTATCATTTACGATGAAGACAACTGGTTCGACCTGAAAAAGAAAGTGGCAAATCCCTTAAAAATAGTAATGAAGTGGTTTAATAAAAAAATACTAACAATAAACTTCAAAAAAACCTTCTACTTACCATTCCTTAAGACTAACTCTACCAGTGACCATTTTGAACCTCTGGTAATACAGCAAGAAAACCAAAACGTCATCATATATCCTCTAACAAACATCAAATACTTGGGAGTAATTATAGATAAAAACTTATAATGGGACTACCACATTAAATTCATTGTAAGAAAATTACAATATATTCTTTATAGATTTAAGTATTTGAAAAAATGTATACCGTTTAAGTATCTCAAGACTTTATACAACAGTTTAGTGGAAAGTCACCTTCGGTATGGCATACTTGTTTGGGGTAGTGCCTTCAAAACTCACATGCATCCTTTAGAAGTTCTTCAAAAGAGATTTCTTAAGATAATGCTACATAAACATTACACCTATTTATCAGACCTTTTATACAAAGAAGCCAAGATATTAGATCTGCATCAACTATACTTCTTATGCGTAAGCACAAAATTTCACACCACAAAAAATAAATTTGACTTACCTGAACATAGATACGAAACTAGACGGAGACATCATTTTACTGCTCCTAGAATGACTAGTTCTTTATGTCAGAGATCATTTATGTTTTTAGCACCAAGGATATACAATTGCATTCATATAAAATTGCAAGGCATTCCAAATATTAACTTCTCCAAAAAAAAAGTTAAATTTTTTCTGTTAGAAAGGGCAAGAGACTTCTATAGTACTGTCCTTACCAGTGGGTAAGTACTAGAGATGCCCGAATATACATTTTTATAGTATGTATGAACCTTAACCCATCAAGGACTGGTGTTGCCACACGGCAACAGAAATTAACAGTTTTCTGTTGCTTAAAATTCATCAGATTTTTCATTTAAAACATAGATGGCGGTATACACGGCAATAGTTTGTTGCAGTGTCAGTTGACAGAACCGTGTGTAGTGTTTGCCTGTTCACTCCAGTGATATAAAAACACGATTTTGTTAGGGAATATCAAGAAGACTTCTCAAAAATGGATATCAAGTTTACGTAAGTATAAATAAAAATTAATTGTTACAGCTTTCGAAAATAAATTCGTTACAACAGCTTTGGGAATATATTATCAACGTAGAGGCGGCAGAATAACGGGAGTTTGCAAAAACCTTTGAGATCGTGAAGCTTTGGAACTCGATGTTGCCATGTGGCAACACGAGTCCTTTCTGTGGACTACCTTTTTACATTTTGCTTTTTTTTTCTAGCGGTGGGCTGACTTTCGAAGAAGCTCTTCAGATTGCGTATAATGATGATTTAGATGTCGACCAAATTTATATTGAGCCTCCGAATGAGGGTGCGATGACAGATGAGGATTCCGGTGAGGAAGATGAAGGCGGACTCGTTGATAATTTATCTCGGAATCAATTGAATGCTCCAGCTCAACTTGTTTTACATGGTGACGATGATGCATTAGTTGAACCAGATACGGAACATGTAGAAAAAGTTACTTATGAGGACATTGAATGGATCAAAGGCGATCTGGTAGAAAGTTCAGAAAATTATTTTCGTTCGGATTATGAAAGTTTTAAAACTTTAACCCCAACAGAAATGTTCGAGTTATTCATAGACCAAGACGTACTTTCTTTACTGGTAGAAGAATCAAACAAGTACGCACAATTTAAAAACTTGCCATGTCCTCAAATTACTTTGAATGAAATGAAATGTTTTATTGCTATTCTGATTTTATCGGGATATTGTCAATTACCTGGAAAAAAACATTACTGGAGTACTGATGCAGATCTTGGTAACCAACTAGTGAAGGATTCAATGAGGAGAGACCGATTTTTAACAATTTGGCGGTATCTACACTGCGCAGATAATAATGCACTAGATCCAAATGACAAATTCTATAAACTGCGACCTCTAAGTGATCTACTACGGCAAAAATTTCTGAATTATTTTGTTCCAGAAGAAGATTTGAATTACGATGAGTGTATGGTCAAATACTTTGGAAAGCACTCATGCAAGCAATTCATCCGAGGCAAACCAATCAGATTTGGATACAAGATATGGTCGCTGAACAACAAATACGGATATCTTGTGAATTTTTCCTTCTATCAAGGCAAAGATAGGCGCGTGAACACAGAATACCAAACTGTGTTTGGAACATCTACTGCTCCATTGCTGATGCTTTTGGATGAGTTACCAGAAGAAAAGAAAAAACATCGATACAACCTATTCATAGACAATTTATTTACAAGCTTTCACCTTCTTAGTCATCTGAAATCAAGAGGTTTCTCATCCACAGGAACCATTCGCGATAACCGAATCCCTAAAAATTGCCCGTTACTATCCAAAAAGGATATGAGTAAGAAACAACGTGGTGACTTCGATTCTTGTTTGGATAGAACCAACGGAATTTTACTAACGCGTTGGACTGACAATAATGTAGTTTCAGCAGCTTCGACCAAATATGGGGTAGCCCCACTTGCTAGTGTCCAACGATATTCAGCGAAGGAGAAAAAAATTGTTCAAGTAAAAAGACCGAACTTGATTTCCAAATATAATGCATCTATGGGTGGCACGGATCTGATGGATGAAAATATTGCACGCTATAGGATTAGTCTACGTGGAAAAAAATGGTGGTGGTGTCTTTTCACATGGCTACTTGATGCCGCAATTCAAAATGCCTGGGTCCTGTACAAACAGTCTGGCAACGTAATAACTCAACTAGACTTTCGTCGAGAAATTGTCAAAACGTACCTCAACAAGTACAAGAATCCACCGAAAGGAAAAGGTAGACCATCTGCTAGTAAATCGAGCAGATCTTTCAGCCGTGTTGGCGATGATGTGCGATATGATAATATAGGGCACCTCCTCACACCAGTAGAAAAAAAAATAAGATGCAATGGCGACAATTGCAAATCTATTATGCGCACAAAATGCATCAAATGTAATGTAGGAGTTTGTTTGTCGTGCAATGTTGAATACCATACACGAATGTAGTTTTTTTTTTCAATCAATAAAAATTTTTTTTCAATGAAACATGGGCAGTGTAAGTTACTCGCGTTGCCATATGGCAACACTAATTTTTGAAGAAAGTAAGAAAAATTTCAATATATTTCTTTAAGCAAATCTATTTGTTTCGTTCTGAAAATACAGTTTGAAAATATACTATTGCAAAATTCTAAACTTAATTAAATGATGGGTTAAACCAAAAACACAGTCGGATATCGTTTGAAGGGTTTAATATTTGTTTACTGGTCCATAGTAATAGTAATAGAAATAGAGTTTATTTAGCGTATGGCATACATGGATTTAGTTATAATTAGTTAAAATTGTACACATTCACATTACGTCCAAAAAAACATATTTTATTTCTACTTTTCTACTTTTAGAAATAGAAATGTTCTTTTGTGTTAGGCTAATTTTATTTTTTTAGTTTAGTCTTATAATAAGCAAAGTTTTATTGATATGTTTTAGTAACATGCCGAAACAGGTGTTATTATTACACCTCTCGGAACCCTTCGGGTTAATTTATTCATTGTACTTTTTATTTCTTTTATAGTAAATCCAATTTTTCATTATATGTCCTATACGATCACACTTTTAGCTTTGGACTTGCCCTTAAATGAGTTTTTAAAAGGCCTATGACCATTTTTAACTTTCGATCCACCATTTCGAGATAAAGAACGTTTAGTTGCATCATTCTGGTCACTGTTTTCTGCCATTAACACTTTTCGACTTGTGTCACTGTTTTGTCCTTTAATTTTAATTTCATGATTCAACATTTTCAACAAACGCGTTTTCACTTAGTCCAAATTTAATTGATATTCGGATAACGTTTCAATTGCAGTGATATCACCATCAAATGAAGATTGTAGTGTATTTAATAAATGAAGTACTTTATCTGCTTCATCTAATTGTGATCCAGATGCTAATGAATTATTGACGTGTGTGTGTCAAAAATGGAAAAATATTCCATCAGAGACATATCAGTTGCTAATTTTAACTCCGCAAATCTTCTACTCATTGTCATCTGCGTTGGAAGACATTTTCTGTCATAAATAGAATCTAATTTTTCGAAAATGTTTTTAGCATAAGTAACGTCTGTAAAATGTAGCAATGAATCCGCCAAATGTGAACTGATAACACTATGCGCAACATCATTTTTCTTTATTCATTTACTCTCTGGAATAATAGGAATATCTTCATCGATAATATGAAGTATATAACGCTCTTTTAATAATAGACGCACTCTCTTCTTCCACACACTGTAATTTAATCCATTAGAAGGAATTATTCCTCTTTCTTGCTTTGAAGTTTCCATTTCATACACTCACTATAGTTTAACTCACGTTTTTTTATTGAACACTAACTTTTATTTTTTTATTCCATGATTTAATTATTCTGCGATATCTGGGCTCATAATCTGTAGGAAGTAATGGAGAGAATAATAGTGAAATAAATAAAACAACATCAATGTTTGTTATCGATAATCTTTATTATAAAAGATCGTGTCTGGGGAAAAGGTCTTTACGCATAAGAAACTTGTCGCTTACTAAACTATTTCTGAACTCTATTTTACATTTCACAGAACATGTGTTAAAATGGCTACTTATCCAAAGAATCCACAATAGAATTTATCTAACCCACGGTCAGAAAAGCAGGTACTAAAAAGTTAAAATATTTCTCCTAAAATAGAATTTATAATAAGTAATAAAAGTTCAAACTAACATTAATTTTTGTTCAAAGAATTCAACAACATAGTTACGGAATTATAGATTTTTTTAGAGAAGCATGTTTAACAATTTTTCGGTCCTAAACAAGAAGATGCAAATTTTGGTTTGAATATATAGAAAAAATTATTAGCCCAAGCTACAGAGTTCTGGAGACGTTTTTCTCTCGTCTTAATTATTCATAATATTGTTAGGTTAGGTTAGGTTGTTGTTGGCGTATTAAAGACATTTGTGGTTCTTTGGAAGGAGGGATAATAATGGGAACGGCCATACAAAATGAAGAGGCATATGCCCAATTAATTGAAAGTGTTACGGACATAGTAAAGGAGAAGGAAATCCGAGAAAGAAACCTTGAACAGGGGAATTAGGAGAGAGAGTACAGCCGATACACAAGATGTTATGTTCGCTAAGAACGGTTCCGTGTGTGTCGGTGGAGAAGAGGGTGGGTTTTTAGCTGGTAGGCGATCGGTTGCGGCTCTTTAAAGAGTGGATGACCCGGTAACCTGATAGGTTCGGGTTTTAAACGCACCCGGTTGAGTCCGCACACCTGGGACTTCTTCCAAGGCGTCTTTTTGAAGATTTTCCCTCCCGCAAAAAAAAAGGTTGTTGTTGGCAAAGGAATACTGTTTGCTTTGGGCGGGTTTCCCTACATAATTTTGAGCGGGTCAAACTAATAGATCTCGAAGGACCACTCTAGTTGAACAGCTAGAGACTGTATACATGTAAACTTGAAGAGAATATCAGAGGTCTGGGAAAAACCACCTGATTCGGAATAAGGAACAGGTAAGAAAATACAAGCTTCCTCTTTTACCTTATATTAAGAAGAGTTGCAAAGCATCGGGCAAGGTATACAAAACCAGACATGTGATGTTGCGTTCATCTGTCCTACTTGGCAGCCAGTGATTAAATAAAAATACAAAACTGGACAGTTCCTCGTTCAGAGGTCCAGATAGAGTATATACAATGGAAACTCTGTAATCTAAGTGTCCCTTAGATACAAAACAGTTATAAACATTAATTAAATATATAATGAAACATAAGTTTGGTTGAGCATGTGGCAACCCTGCTGGTGTCAGGAGAATCAATACGTTTTTTATAGAAATATTCACAAATAATAAATGTTATTAAAAATGTGTTGACTTACAACCTTGCACAATACTACCGTCGCGATTAAAGTAACAAATAAAAATTATAACTACATATTAATTACAAAAGTATCGATAATCGATGCGACGACACTCACACCGATTTTCAAGAAATTGAGAGTGACTGCCCAGTGAGAGATCAAATTTACGTCTACTTTTAGAAAAATGAAATGAGGGTTCGCCGTGTTTGACCGGGTAAAACAGATTGTATAAAAGCAGGGGCGTATTACGATTTGAAAAGAACCAGTCTGTTTAAACGGTTGTTTGAACAAATACTAATTGGAAAAGGATGGGTTACGTCGGCGAAGGACGTGTGATAAACGTGAACTATTACCCAATTAGGGGAGGTTGGGGCAATGTGGACTACGGGGGCAATGTAAACCACCTAGGTTTTTTTCATAACAGCGGCAGCAATGCAACAGATTCGATTCTACTTATGTGCATACGGGTCCTACCGATACTCAGTAAGAACTTGGCAGCCGTAGAGGATTGTTTATCAGAGTTTAGAGCCAAAACGTGATTTGCGGAAGCGTCGATCTAATAAATGTGTTGACTTTATATCAAAATTACTTGGTAAGTAAATGTATTTTTATCTATTTTTTAGTCTCCATACGTTGTTTAGAGAGTGCTTAATATATGCCAAATGGCAATGTTACGATTTTTTATAAACATTGAATATAAACTACACGTGTTCAATTTATTGTCTATGTGGGGCAAATTGAACCGTTAGTGGTCCACATTACCCCAAGTACATTTTTATATATCTAATTTTATTTTCCTTGTTTTCAGGTGCATAGTCAATATGGTCCGTAATTATAGAAGAAAAACTGAGAAACAAACATGGTCACTTGTTGCAATGGAAAATACTATTAAAGCAGTTAAAAGCGGACAAATGGGCTATTTGAAGGCTAGTAAATGTTTTAATATTCCAAAAGCAACATTAATTGGACGATGTAAGGAACAAAATAAAAGAATTTCACCCAACGAAAAAGGTTTGGAGTTTTATAAACCTGTGTTTACCAAACAACAGGAGGAAGAATTGTAAAATTATATTCTGGATATGGAAACCAGGTTCTTTGGCATTACATTGCTTGACCTTCGTTCTCTTGCTTTTCAGTTAGCAGAAAAAAATCAGATAGAGCATATATTTAATAACACCAAAAGACTAGCTGGCCTTGATTCGACTTATGGATTTCGTAACCGTCATCCAAACATTTCGTTGCGCAAACCCGAGTCGACTTCTGCTGCAAGGGTTCAAGCTTCTAACCGCCATAATGTCAAGCAATTTTTTGACCTATACAAAAACGTTTTGAAGTGTTGAAATATCGCATTAACCAGAATATTCAATTGTGATGAAACCGGGTTAGGCACTGTTCCAAAATGTAACAGTAAAATATTAGCTAAAAAAGGAAGGAAGCAAGTTGGCCGTCTCACCTCTGCAGATAGAAGTGGAACCACCACAGCAGTTATTTGTATGTCGTCATCAGGAAACTTTGTACCACCATTATTAATTTTTGCAAGGAAAAGGATGAAGGTCGAACTCCAAGATGGCGCACCACCTGGAATAATATTTGCATGCAGAGAAAGTGGCTGGATTAATACCAATATCTTTTTAGTGTGGTTTAAGCATTTCGTTCAACAGGTGAAACACACCGACGATGATCCCGTCTTACTAATTTTAGATGGGCATAGTAGCCACACAAAAAATATTGATGTGATTGATATAGCCAGAACTAAACATGTACATATTATTTGCTTGCCGCCCCACAGCACTCATCGTATGCAGCCAACAGATGTCGGTTTCATGGCCCCATTAGCACGCTACTACGATATGGCTCTGGAAAAGTTTTTGAATAATCATCCAGGCAGAGTTGTCACGGTCTTTCAGATCGCCAAAATTTTTGGTGATGCGTACTTACAAGCAGCAACCCCCTTAACGGCTATTAACGCTTTTAAAAAATGTGGATTAGTCCCCTATGATCCAAATATTTTCACAGATTTAGACTTTGCCCCGTCTGCTGTTACTGACAAAAATCTAGCGACAAACGAACTGCCACAATCTGAAAAGGAAGAAATAATTTCTCCAACCTTTACTGCAGGGAGCACCTTATCGAAGTTCACACAATGTAAGTTGGATGTAGCGCCTCCTACAGAATCTACTTCAAACGATCCTTCACATTGTAACGATAAAGAAGCAACGGCTTCAACATTTACTGCCGGCACGACTCTATCACAGCCCACACAATCTAAGCTGGAAAAAGAAGTTCCTTCAGCATCAGCATGTCTTCGCTCTACAGAAAACCAGAGGAAAAGTAGTTTTGGATCAGAAAGTTCTATCGACATTCGTCCACTTCCAAAGACTACTAAATCAAATAATGAACCATTACGGAAAAATAAAAAGGGCAAAGCAGCAATACTAACATCTAGTCCTTATAAATTGGAGTTAGAAGCTGAGCTAAAAGTAAAAGAGGAAAAAGAAGCAAAGAAAAAGGAAACAGTTAAAAGAAAAATTGACAATCAAGAAAATGAACCAAAGAAACAAAAAGTAGAGTCTAAGAACAGTCTTTCTAAATCAGATAAAGGAAAGCAGAAAAAAAATTTTTAGATGAAGATGCAGACGAGGGAGACCACGATGCAGAATGTTTTTATTGTAATGAGTTGTACTCAACATCAATGGCCGAAGAAGGTTGGGTGCGCTGCTGCGGATGTTTAAGATGGGCTCATGAAGCCTGCGCAGGATTGGACCCTGAAGATGACGAGGCATTCAAATGTGAATTTTGTGCAGAATGTTAATATTTCAAGTACTCGTATTTTTAAGTTGGTAGTACCATTATTTTTATGTTCTATACCTAAATAAAGATTTAATTTTGAATTTCCTTTTTGTGGTCCATATTGCCCCACCCCATGGGGCAATATGAACTTCAGACATGTGTTCAGATTTTTTTTAACAAACATGTTTTGAAAATGAAGTTTGGTAAGTTCATAATGATAGTACAAGGTTCACTGAACAATGTGAGTTCATTACAATTTCAAATTTCATCTTAATAATGAGGCTATACAATTTTTTATCTCAGATATTTCACATTGCCCCAACCTCCCCTACCATCAAGAAGGAAACCACAATTGGATCCTGCGTACCAGTGACGTCTATAGTACGCCAAACAACGGCAACTGACAATTCTAATACCAGATTCGAACAGATGTTATCAGTAGCTGGTCAATCCTTGAATCGAGCTGAGAAAAGGATAATGAGAGAATTTCTCTAACAGTATCGAGATCTATTTGTACCAAAAGGAGGAAAGACTGGTAGAACATCAGCCGTCAAACACAAAATCGATACTGGTAGTACTAAGCCAATTAGGCAATCAGCACGAAGACTTCCACGAGCGAAGAGAGAGGAACCCGAAAACATAATTTGAGAGATGGCAGAAGAAAAAGTTATAGAACCATCTACTAGTTCATGAGTGTCTCCAGTAGTGCTCGTCAAAAAAAAATATGGAACTACCCGATTCTGTGTGGACTATCGCCAGCTAAACAACGTAACGAAGATAGACAGCTATCCTTTGCCTCTAATCGACGATACTCCAGATACTTTGGCCGGCAGCCAACTGTTTTCCACCTTGGACCTGAAGTTTGGTTGTAATGCGTATTGCGTGGGGGCTCTGTTGTTCTGGTGGGGTATATCGTCATCGCGGCGATAACTGGTTTTCTGAATTGAGTTTTATAGTAACGCATATTTATGTCGTTACAGATCCCCCTATCTTCGGGAAAAAAATGTTTCCAGGAATGAAATTCGGAAAGATTTTTTTTTGTTGTCATCTTCGTTGGGTCGTTGTCGGTCGTCTGTTGGTGGTGGTTTTTACTGGTTGTTAGTACTTGATCTTTAACTTCTTCCCATCTGGTAAACATAGTCGGTATCTTCTCTTGCCAGTGGGGTGTTGCCGTATGTGTTCTGGGACAAGGTTTTCAGAGGTATGCTTATCTTTATAGGCTGGTTCTGAAGTGTGGTTGCTGGCAGTGGTGTAATGTCTTCCGGTAGCTTCCCATGGTGAGTCTGGAATTTTTGTGGTGTACATTTTTCTTGGAGGTTGCTGTTGTAATGGTTTGTGCTGCTGGCGGTTGCTGCAGCTACGGACGTACTTTGTCGTGTCTTTAAACATCCCCGGCCAGTAATAATCTTTGGCTAATCGTGCTATCGTTTTTGTGATACCTAAGTGTCCTGCGGTTGGAAGCTCGTGGTTCTCCGATATCAATTTCGCGCGTCTGTTTTCTGGGATACATAGTTTCCACGGGTTTGACATTTCTGGTTCCATGAGATCGTATTTGTCCCAAAGATGTCTGTATAGGAATCCTTCTTTTATACTGTAGTCTGGGTGGTGTTCTGGTTGTTGTTCCACGAGTCGTTTCTGTCTTGTGTACCATTCGTCGTCTGATATGTTTCCTGTTTCGATGTCTGTCAACGAATCTACTGGTTCTCGCGATAGTGCGTCTGCTAAAATGTTCTGGGATCCTTTTCGGTATAATACGTCGAAGTCAAATTGTTGCAAAGTCATGGCCCATCGCGCTATTCTTTCTGAAGGTTTATCCATGGATTGAAGGAATTTCAGGCTTTGATGGTCTGTGATTACTGTAAACTGGTATCCTTCTAGATATGGTCTCATCTTCTCTATGCCGTACACTATTGCCAGTAATTCTTTTTCCGTTACCGAAATTTTTTTCTCTGCCTCTGATAGGGATCTGCTCGCGTAGGCGATTATTCTGTCATTATTGCCTTCGTCCTTTTGAAGCAAAGCTACACCTAAACCGTGATTTGATGCGTCCGTGTGTAGGTAGAAACGTTTGGAGAAATCGGGACATACCAATACTGGAGCTTGAGTTAATATTTTCTTGATTGTGTTAAACGCAGCTTTCTGTTCCGGGTCCCAGCTCCACCTTTGCTTTTTCTTTAGTAGTTTTGTTAGCGGAGCAGCTGTTGTTGAGAAATCCTTAATGAACCTCCTATACCAGGAAGTTATGCCTAGGAATCTCCGAACTTTCTTTATTGTTGTCGGTGCCGGATAGTCTACGATCGCCTTTATCTTGGATTCTCCAGTTTTATTCCGTTTTGTATCGCTGGGTTGCGTGGTTTGTATCTCTGGTTGATTGGTGTATTGTGATTTAGTTTACTTCGGTGTTCTATGAGATGTGTTGTACCTTGAATCTCCTGGAATTTCTGTATTTCTGTTCGTAGCATCTTTTGTACTTCCTCTTTCTTGTGTGGACGTAATTCTGCGGTTATGTTGAAATCGGTATCTGTGTCTGGACTGTGCGACGTGTCTATATCTGGATTGGGTGTCGGGTACATGTCTGGGCTGTAACTGGGCGGATTTTCTGAATTAATTACGTTGACTGGGGTGTATTCGCTGTTCATCTGGGTTTGCTGATGACTACTCGGGTAGTTCAGTTTGAAGTTCCATGCTTCCAACTCGTTTATTCCAATTATGGCTTCAGAAGTGAGATCTGGTGGGAAGTAAAATTATGCTCTTCTCCATGTATTCTGTATTGTACAATGTATTGTATAACTGTGACCGTAACCGTTTGCGAGTGTTACGTAGAACTCTTCCTCGCGTGGTTGTAATCCTAGTTCTTGTACGAACTGTAAACTTTTGTTCCCTATATATGATTTTACTGATCCTGTATCGAGTAATGCATGGAGGGTTTTCCCTTCATGAATGGTCATTATGGCGTGTGGTCTTCTATCTGGGGACCGGTTTACTGTCTCGTGGACCGTGGGGGTCTTTATTGGGGAAACTGGAGTGCCCCTGGTTTGTTCAAATTCATTGCCGTTTCCCGGTTGTCTTCTGCAAGTGCAATCTGTTGACGAAATTCCCATCGATCCGCAATGACTGAAGAATAATATTGGGCGTGAACGGCATACCCGACGGTTATGTCCTATTTTCCCGCATCTCCAACAGCATGTATTCCTATTGAAATTCTGTATTCTGTGTTCTGTATTCTGTCCGGAATATGTGGGATGTGTGGAGTTAACCTGTAACTCCTAACGGGATTTCGGTGTCGGTTGGTCTTGAATCCGAATTTCCTTTTGGATATCTTCGTGATCGATGACTAATTTTGTCAGTTCTGCCATCGTCTTGTATCCCCCTCTTCTTACGTATAAACGATGATTGGGGAGCATGTTTGAATATATTCTATCTATGGCTTGCGTTTCGGAAAAACCGTTGTGTCTTCTGATGGATGTCTGGATGTCTAACAGGAATTCTTTGAAGCTTTCATGTGTCTGTTGTCGGCGGTTACGTATAATGTCTTCCAGTTGTTGTAAATTGTTGTCCCGGTTGAAAAATGTATTGATGTCCCTTTTAAAATCTGTCCATCCTGTCCATTTGTTTTTATTGTTTCTGTACCACAACGTTGCCTTTCCCTTCAGAATAATAGGAAGTGCCTGAAATAGGTGTTTGTTTTGTATGTTGTAGTAATCTTTGAGTTCATTCACCGATTCCAGGAATTCTATTGGGTCTCTGGATCCATCATAATGTATACCCCATTTTCTAATTATATCTAGAGCCTGTGAATCTTTGTCCTCCTGTGGTTGTGTAGGTATAACTGGTCCCAAAGTAAAGTTACTTTTGTCCTGGATGTTTGGTGTCTCTGTGACGGTCGTCCGTAAGTGGTCCACTAACCTAGCTCTTAGTTCTGACATTTTTCCCGTCGAAACTAACCCTCTGGATTCTAATTCCGCGCGGATATCTGTTTGTCATAGTCTGTAAACCCATCCAACTTTATCGTCCGCAACTTCTAATCCATACGCTCCATCATCGATTTCGGATGCCATTGTCAGTGTTTATTACCATGTCCTACAACTCCGCCTTCCAAATTTGAATCAATTGTCTGGTTTTAAAAATTCTTTTGTTTCGTTAGTCTCCGTTAACGGGGCAAAAAAATGTTGATACCGGGCTACGCAAGTTAATTTTTCTGCTCGGGCGCCATTCTGTAATGCGTATTGCCCAGGTAAGCCCAAAGGAGACAGAGTTCAATTAAATTAACTGATTTATTTCTAAAGCATAATATTAACAACGACAAAAATAAATTAAAATTCAATATTCTATATAATTCTCCGGTACTTAAATATTTTGAAAGTCACGCTTCGACGGTCCGTATCCTTTCATCGATTGATAGGTACTGATGGTCTGAATAGCACGTAGGTGGAACTAGAGCGGTGTATATTTCGATTTCGGCTATATACTCGACGGTGTACGAGACTCTCTATGTCCTGTGGAACGTTCAGTCAGCCAGGGATATGAGGAACCGGTGGATCAATACTCTTTCGGTTTTAGTCTCAAGATTTGAGAGTATCGTTTGTAGCTAGTCAGTACCCAGCTTAACGAATACTTCTACGTGCAGGGACTGTAGTTATTACAGCGTGTCAATACCACACCGAAGTTATTCTAATAGTTAAAGCGATCGTTTATAGCCAGTCAGTACCCGGCTTAACGGTGCTTCCCTACGGAGATACTGTAGAGTTTTCAGTGTGTCAGTACCACACCGAAATTCTTCTAACGGTTTGAACAATCGTTCTCGTTTCCGTCAATACCAGAAACCAACGGCCGTTCTAATGAATGATGTATAAAGTAGGATCAATACTCCGACTTAAAGCGTTTAAGGTTGAAGTCAATACCCTCGACCTACGCTTCGCACTGGAGGCGGCTGAACTTGGAGGAGCTGGAGTCCGTAAACCAAGTCGTCTCTTCGTCTGTTGGTTCGCACTTTTATATCCATCGTGGTAGTAGTGGTGGAAGTATCTGTCCCTTCTACCGTCGATTTCTCGTGCGCATCCGGCGTGGAGGCTCCGTTGTTCTGGTGGGGTATATCGTCATCGCGGCGATAACTGGTTTTCTGAATCGAGTTTTATAGTAACGCATATTTATGTCGTTACATGGTTATTGGCAAGTGGAAATGAACCCAGAAGACAACGAGAAGACCGCTTTCACCGCCGGATCTGGATTATGGCAATTCAACGTCATGCCATTCGGACTCTGTAATACTCCCGCCACATTTGAAAGATTCATGGAAAATTTCTTGAGAGAGCTGTCTTGGAAGACATGTCTGGTCTATTTGAACGACATCGTAGTATTGGGGAAGACATTTGACGAACACCTGAAGAATTTGAAAGACGTATTCAAACGACTCCAAGCTGCCCAATTCATGTTAAACCCGAAGAAATGTCAGCTATTCCAAAACCGAGTCAACTACCTAGGTGATATAGTGAGCAATGAAGGAGTTGCGGTGGATGCAGAGAAAATTGCTTCCATTCAGCAACGTCCGCGACCAACCGACAAACATCAAATTAGGAGTTTTCTTGGACTATGCACATATTATAGAAGATTTATCAGGAAGTTTGGAGATATTGCCAAGCCTCTAACTCGACTTACAGAAGAAGCAAGACCTTTCCAATGGGACGAATTGTTGGCCACTGTTAAATTTAGAAAGTCGTTTAACAATCCTTATCATATTGTACGCTTTATCTACAAAATCTACCTGACTTCCAATTTATATACAAATAAACCTCAATGACGAATATTATGAAGGGACCACTTAAAAGCATTAATTTGAAGTAAAGGTGAAAGTTTATGTCTCTTGGAATCTATTCATTATTTATTAATTACATCACATAAAATAATAAAGGGTAATTATAGAATTCCCCGTATGGTTTTTGAAGCAATAAATAATTATTTAGAAAAATCTAATGGTTTTCATTTCCTTATTCGTTTAATTAATAATAAAGAGCACATTAATGTTATTTCGTTTTGTAAACTCGATTTTATATAGCATTATACATGTGCCACAATTTATTATTTTTAAATCCAAATTCAAAATATTGTGTTACCCTCATACGTATTAGCAGTATCACAACCTTTAAAACTTTGCTTGCGGAATGTTCGTCGCCTGCTCTTCCCGGTAACTGCGTTCACAACGTTCTCAAGTTGTATGGCTTTCTCGCGCATCGTCAACTGCCAGAATTCATTTGTCAACCTGTAGTTGGATTTGTTGTTGTTTAATTGACAAACACATTGATATGTAAAACATGTGTTGGTACATTAACTACACTGTAAGAAAATTTGATTAATTCTTTGATTGTCCATTGAAGTAAAGGATGATTAACATATCCTTCAAATGATGTTATACGGATTTGTAAAATTTATGGAAGTGTTTTAAGAATTCTAGAACCAAATCTGCATAGGAAAACACAAATATCATAATTTTAACGAATTTAGAGGAAAAATTATACAAAAATATTCAATTTTCATTTCGTTACTTTTATCGATGTAAAATAATTATATATGTTAACTAATGATATTTCTTTTTTAACGTTCAGTTAATTGTATCGAGTTGACAATAAATTGGGCAGAATATTGATTATTTTTTCGCTGATAAAATTTATCATTTAAATTAATATTTATGTGGTGATACGTGCAAAATTTTTGTAATTTTTATAGTTTCACTTTTAACGGACAGAAATATAAATTGTTGAATATATGTACATTTTTTTTCTTGATGTACTTTTTTTTGTTATAAAAACTATTATTCTGAAATAATTAAGTTTCTTGCCATTTAATAGACTAAATAAACGGTTTTAAAGTTAAAAACTAACTTTTTCTACAACTACTATGCAAAACACGCTTTTCTACACAAATTTTTATGCGCAAAGCAAGACTTTTCTTAATTAGTTTGATATCCGTTAGAAAAGTAATATTGTAGAATGTGGGAAAAGTACACGTTATGGTACTTTTCTGCACGGAAATGTCACTTTGCCCACGGAAATGTCAATGTCATTTTTTTTTGACAATACTTTATAGTGGATTTCTGGGTTTAAATTTGAACTAAAAATTCTGTAAGTAAACTATTTTTTAGATTATGTATTTCAGTTTATTGATTATAGATTATGTACAAATTCATTTATTACCCATTATTTTAGGAACTATGAACCGACATCATAATTTATCTTTCGAGTTGTCGAATTCCGATATTGAGAATATTCCTCCAGATATTATCGAAAACGCTCAAAATGTAATCGAAAATTTGTTACCTGAAGTTTCAAAAAACAAATATCAAAAACAATACAGCAAATTTATGAACTGGAGGGAAATAAACAATATTAAATCATTCTCAGAAAATGTTTTGGTGGCTTATTTTCAAGAAATTTCTGCAAACTTTAAACCGTCTACACTGTGGTCTATATAATCATAAGTATCAAACATAACATGGATATTTCAAAGTATACAAAACTTCGAGCATATTTAAAAAAGCAAAACGAAAAAAGCTGTGACAAAAAAAATCCCTTACATTGACATCTGCTGAAATCCATAAATTTTTAGAAGAAGCGCAAGACAATATCTACCTACTCGTCAAAGTAAGTCATAATTTTAAAGATTATATTTAGTTATTCAATCTATTATTATTTAGTAACCAATGTACTTCATAATATAGAAAAATCGAAGTAAAAAACTTAAAATGAAATAAAGCAGCGCAAAGACCTAAATACAGTATTCCATAATTGTTGCCGCGATAGCTTAGTGGAAAACACATCAGCATTGGAACGAAGAGGCCCGGGTTCAAATCCTGTCGATTTTTTTATATATTTACAATTTATTTGATCTTTTCACTTTAATTTTGGAACTGAATTAAAATTTTAATTTCAATCACAAATTTACTTGTTGGTTGTCATGGCTTTTGGTTAGCCGGAGCATGTCGAAGGGAAGAATTATGGAAATTAACTATTGATAATGTAAAAGATTTACAAGAAGCCTTATTGGTTACTGTTCCAATAACTAAGACAAAAATACCACGTACATTTACTGTAGTTGGAAAATTCTATGATTTATTCAAAAAATATGCACGTCTGCGTCCACAAAATACAAATGAGAAGAGGTTATTTCTTAATTACCAACACGGAAAATGCAAGCGGCAAGTAGTGGGCATAAATAAATTCGGAAATATGCCAAAACAAATTGCAGAATATTTAAAATTAACTAACTCTAAATTGTACACGGGTCATTGTTTTAGACGATATTCAGCTACAATTTTAGCAAATTCAGGCGGAGATTTATTAACATTGAAGCGACATGGTGGATGACGCTCAAATACAGTGGCGGAAGGATATATTGACGACTCGATATCAAACAAAATTGATTTTGCAACAAAATTGAAAAATCTATTATACTTGGGGCTTCGACTTCATATAATATGATTCCTAATGAAAAACAACCATCAACATCTTCGTTGACAAAAATTAAAGATAACTTATCATCAAAAATAGATAATATATCAGGCATAACAATTCGAAATTGTTCCAATTTTACTATCAACTTTCAACTAATTTTTCTATATTCTGCGTCCTTTTCTTAAATTCGTTCTGCTTAAGTTAAATAAAATACATATATAAGCTACTCTTTTCTTTAATTAATAAACGTAGTTGTAGAAAAAATATTGTGTACAACTCGTACGCAAAGCACTTTTCCTATTCGCTGGATTTGCGGCACTCGCCTTACGGCTCGTGCCACAAACTTCTGCGCTCGTGGGAAAAGTAACGCTTTGCGCACTTGTTGTACAAACTACTATTTCCGCATCTGTGAGATGCCCTGATTAATATTCTATCATAAATGTGTCACTTGTATACACGTCGGGGAATGTATCGTGTTTTCAAACCGAAATTTCTCCAAAAGTAACCAACAATGCAGTATATCTGGATTTATATGACCCGCTGCACTCACCATAGTCAGCTGAAAATCAATAAGGTACATCTGTGAGACACCTTGAAGATTATCCAATTATAAAATTATCCACTTGTATACACTCCGGAGACTGTGTCGTACTAAACCCGAAATTTCTCAAAAAAAAACATAAATGTGGTACTTCACGTACCATAGCACCCATTGTAATAGCTCTGGTGAGCTAAAAATCAGTAAGATTCATCTATAAGACGCCCTGAACAATATTCAATCATAAAATGGGTCACTTCTATACATGCTGGAGGCTGTATCGTGCTAACAAACTGAAAATTCTCCAAAAATGACAAAAAGTTGGTACCTCAAGTACCATAGTACTCGTTGTACTGGCTTTAGTGAGCTGAATCTCAATAGGGTTCATCTTTGAAACACCCTGAATAATATTCAATCATAAAATTGGTCACTTGTATATACTCCGGAGGCTGTATCGTGCTGACAAACGGAAATTTCTGCAAAAATGACAAAAATGTCGTACTTAAATTACTATAACACATGTTGTTCTGGCGGTGATGAGCTGAAAATCAATAGAGTTCATCTGTGTGATGTCCTGAAAAATATTCAATAATAAAATTGCTGATTGGTTGCACTCCGGAGGCTGTATCGTGCTAACAAGACATGAAACGAAAAGTGGCCGACGACAACGACGACGATGACATACACACAGGATTTTTTATCTACAAACAATTTTTCCGTGTTGTTGTTGATGAAAAACGTAAAAATAACCCAATTTTTTTTTCAAAATTTCAACTTTTTTGTGGGTAAACCAATACTTTTCTCGCATATTAGATAGGTTGGGCGGAAAAGTAAGAAATCGATCAATAACAATTGGTCTTATTGAATGTCAAAACTTAGTTATTTTACTTAAAAATTGTAATGTATATCACATTTTCCATTTAATTTCATTATTTAAGTGGTTACTTATTCTGCAAAATCCAATGAATTAAACATAATCAGATAAGTTTGGTAAATTAAATGTATTTAATAAAATGTTTACATCCATAATTTATGAAAAAATAAACGGCTTTAAAGATTAAAATTAACTTTTCTGCATCTGTGAGATGCCCTGAACAATATTCTGTAATAAAACTATCAGTTGTATACACCTCGGGGGATGTATCGTGTTAACAAACCGAAATTTCTCCAAAAATGACCAAAAATATAGTATATCTGGATTTATAGGACCCGCTGAACTCGCTCTAGTCAGTTAAAAATCAAGTGGGTACATCTGTGAGATCCCTTGGTCACTTGTATACACACTGGAGGCTGTATCGTGCTAACAAACTGAAAATTCTCCAAAAGTGACAAAAATTTGGCACTTCAAGTACCATAGCACCCGTTGTACTGACTTTAGTGAGCTCAATATCAATAGGGTTCATCTTTGAGATGCTCTGAATAATATCCAATCATAAAATTGGTTACTTGTATACACTCTAGAGTCTGAAATTTCTCCAAAAATTACAAAAATGTTGTACTTTAAGTACTATAGCACCCGTTGTACTACTTCTGGTGAGCTGAAAATCAATAGGGTTCATTTGTGAGATATCCTGAACAATATCCAATAATAAAATTGGTTACTTGTATACACTCTAGAGACTGAAATTTCTCCAAAAATGACAAAAATGTTGTACTTAAAGTACTATAGCACCCGTTGTATTACTTCTGGTGAGCTGAAAATCAATAGGGTTCATCTGTGAGATATCCTGAACAATATTCAATCATGAAATTGGTGACTTTTTACACTACGGATGCTGTATCGTGCTAACAAGACATGTAACGAAAAGTGGCCGACGACAACGACGACGACCACATACACACAGGATTTTTTTTAAAACTGTTTTTTCGAGTTGTTATTGATGGAAAACGTAAAAATAACTCATTCATTGTTTTCAAAATTCCAACTTTTCTTGGGGTACGCCAATACTTTTCTCGCATATTAGATAGGTTGGGCGGAAAAGTAATAGTTCGTTTAAGTTGAATTGGCTTTCTGCCTAGTTACTCGAAAATTTTGATTCAGTATGAGACGTTCTTGCACTCTTTCCGTCTTTCCACTCTGTGTCCAGCAACGCCGCAGTTTATGCAAGTTTCTTCCTTGTTCTTCGCTTCTTTACATTCTGACGCTATGTGACCAAAGTATAGGCAGAAGTAACATCTTGCTGCTGGCACCCTTTCCTTGATGGAGCACATCGACCAGCCAATTCCGATTTTACCCATTCTTGTCAGCATATGTGATTTGTCCCTTGGGAGTTCCACCGTGGCTATATTCTGTGCCTTCTTTCCAAGCTTTAGCGACCGTATTACCACCAGGTGGCTGCTGATTCCAAGGGTTTCCCCCACCTCTCGTTGTACCTCTTTCTCTGTCACCGTGGTATTTATCCCTAGGATATAGTTGATTAAACTTCCTACAAGTCTCGTCACTTTCATATCCGAGAGTGTGTTTTTAATCTCGTCCTGTAGGGTTTTCGCCATCTTGCTATCTCCTTCCGCCGTGAGGAGAAGGTCCCCAGGTCTGGATTTTTTTATGTCCCTAATTTTTACTCCAATTTTGTTTATGTCCATTCCCCCTTTGACCTCTTTAAGAAGGTCTGCATGGCTCTTTCCTCCCGCCTTTATTGCTTTAGTTTCGTTCCTCAAATGTGACTTAACCCCCCTTGCCTTGTCGCCGATTCCGTATACATTTATATCGGTATTCCTAAACACGTATTCCAATATATTTCTGTAAGAAACCTCATTTGTGAGAGCAATTAATACGGACTTCCTCTCCCTTTCCATAACCATTTTCCGAAACCTCGATATCGCTTTATAGACTTCTTCTTGATTTTTCACCCCCTTTTTATCCGTTTGAGTAGGCAGCAGGTAGATAAGTTTATCATTTTCAATAATCCTATCCTTGCCCGTTACAATTCTAGTGGTTTCGGTAAGGAAGTCCGCCTCCTCCAATTCCATCGTGTTTAAGATTTCCCTTGCTTCCGGGTTTTCGTACGAAAACGTTTTTGCCTGACCTGATGCCTCCTTTCCGGGGTCCGCTAGGATGGCAACATCCCCCTGGTCCCCGTTGACTGGGTTTGGTTTCCCCTTTCCCCCTTGTTCCCTCAAAAATGTCTTCAGCCCACTCATCGTCTATATATGGAGCAATGTCCCGAAAAAATTTCCCCTCTTGTAGCGCTTTACGAATTTAGTCCTGTCTATTCGTTTCGCTTTCTAGGTCTACATCATCTGTTTGTGTTCCAATTTCACTGGTACTGACTACCTTAGATTCCTGGTTTCTAAAAATGTTTATTGCCTTGTCTGTTCTTTTTTTTTAATAGTTTAGTTAGATGATCCAGTTCTAGCAATCCTTTTTTTAGTTCCACCTTTGTGTTTTGGCTTTTTATTCCAATTTCTGCCAACTGCTTCGCACTTTTCTCGACCCTTCGAACTATTTCTTGTAGGTCTGTTATAGATCCCTTGTCGTCCTTTCTTATTTCTGCCTCCCCTATTTTGATCATATCCAGGAATATTGACGGCAGAGAGTGTGTTCTTTCCCTAACCCCCACTCCTTCCGCATCGAATACTTCTTCATCATAAGACCCATTTTTCCTTGGCCTTTTCCTTGTATTTGTTTTTTCGTCCCTATTCTCTTTGTTGGGTTTTTCTCCATTATCATTTCTACCTGTGTCCGCTTCCTCCTCTGCCTGTTTTTTGTTCGAGCTGCCCCGAGGGCCAGTTTTGACCCCGAGCGGGGTTCCCTTGAGGGAATCCCTCGTTCCGAATATCGCCTATTCGTCCTTCGTTTGGTGGGATGTCTCAATGCAACCCGTCCACTCGTCCGGACTTTCCTCAGTAAGTTTGATAACATCCATAAGTACCTTCTCCACTTCATTTCCTCCCTTTCCTTTGTTGCTATCTTCGATATCTTCTCCTTCCATTTGCCCTTTTTTGATATTTGTTGCCATGCGATTCCCACGAGTAGGGTCGAAATAACTCGTCGAGGGAGGCAGTGAGCCCATACCTCCCCAAAGCGTTGCTTTGGCTTGCACCTCCGGCTGCCCCTCGCGCCCTCGCAATGACGCCGGGGGGCTGCTTCCGACCCCCTTCGGGGGAGGGAGGTCATCCATCCCTCGCCGCAGTTTCCTAGGCTTGGAACCTTCTGTTTGGATTACCATACCATAGCCGAGGGGTCCCCGTCCTTCGGCGCCGGGAACTCGCCGTGCGCCCTCCGTATCTGGTAGGGCTTGTAATTGCGTTCGGATGTAACTTGGGCATGTTAGATCTTCTATAGGTATTGGATTATCTCGTGAACAGTGACCTTGACCATTCCTGCGCGAAGCGATAGTGAGAAGTCGGCTAACACTCTGTAAGTGAAACCCAAAAATATTGGCTTGGGTCTAGGTACTTCAGTATTGTAATTGAAAGTATAAAACGGGTAGCGCGTTTCAGCTCATTTATTTAACTGCATTTACAGTATAATTGTTACGGACGTAAAAAACAAACAAGCTTTGTTGTCTTTGAAATGTATTACGAAAAAGAATTATATACCTGATGAATAAAAAATCATAACAATGTTGTCATATTACACGTTATAATTTTAATAAAAGATAAATAGTTACTTAGAGAAAGAAAAGAAACAAAGGTTTCAAAATCTGTTTATATGGGGTTTGATAAAAAACATACTAAGAGGCCATAGAGTTTTCGTGACAAATTTAATTAGCACAAAATTTTAATGTGAAAAAACAAAAAGAAAATACATACACAGGATAATTCCAGAATATTGTGAAAATAGCCAAACATGAAAGTTTACATTAATGGTTGGCAACCTAAATCGTCCAGTTCCTCCTCATTCTCAGGGTCGTCTTCATCCGAAAATAAGAAGGAATCAGATTCACTGTCGTCTTCTAGTGAAATTACGAAATCTTCCACTTCATCCATTATATATTCTTTCCGCATATATTCTTTTTCGACTTTTTCAACGTGAGCACAAATTCTTTCCCATTGTTCTTTCCCAACTTGGTTAAATTTTTCTTCGGTCATTTTCAACACGTCATCAAGTTTAAACGTCGTATTACATGCAGCGACGTGATTTTTCACCAGTGCCCATATTTTTTCGATAGGATTAAGCTCAGGATGATATGGTGGTAAACGTAGAACTGGAATGTCCCGTTCTGCTAAAATTTTATCGACGGCATATTGTTTGTGAATTGGCTTGTTTAATTGAATTTTTGCATACAGTTCAGCCTTCGTTTCCTTTTCCTCGAAAAAAATGCTTTTTTCCCTTAACCAGTTTTGCATAGATGCTTTCTTCCATGAAAAATTAGGAATTGGTTCGACCAAAACATTATGGCAAGAGGCATTATCTATCACAAGGACAGATTTCTTTGTGACGTTCACCATGAATTTTTCTTTAAGCCACTTGTTGAAATTATTATGATTCATTTCATCATGATAGTCGCCTGTTTTAAGACCCGATTTAAATATGGTTAGAGCTCCGGGTACAAAGCCTGATACGCCCCCGGCGTGTAAAATTATTAGTCGTTGTCCTTTGGACACAGGTGACTTTAGACAATTATTTGTTCCATCGTCCCATGCCATTGGTACAGTATGTGAACCATGAATATATGTTTCATCGCAGTATAAAATCTCCCGCCCTTCTTTTTTGTATTTTTTCAATTTTCTTAAATATTCGACTCGTTTGGATTTGATATCAAATTTTTCGACTAAGACCTTTCGGTTGTCTTCGGTTTTTTTCCAACGGAATCCCATTTTTCGCACCAATTTTCGAAATGAATCGATTTTCCCTGTAAAATTAATCCCTTCTTCTTTTTTAACTTCTTCAAACACAACTTTTATCGTTGGTCTTCGTCTGTGAATAGCTGCATATGAATAAAATATTCTCCTAATAATTTCCTCTTCAAACTCATCTACTGATCCTCTTGAGGTGCATGGTTTTATAATATTTTTTCTTGGTGACTTAAACGTTTCACCACTTTTTCTTAAATCAGCTTCTTTAATTATTCTTCTTGCGGTGCTCAGCCCAACACCAGTGGCTAACGCTACTCTTTCTTGTAACCGATTTAGGGGAAGTTTAAGTTTACCTTGTTCCTTTTCCTCTTTCATGAATTTATATACGTTATAAATTATTTCACGACTCTGGCTGTGAACCACTCGTTTAGAATTGCTCATGATTGAAGATTTGTCTGTAAAAAAATTATAATTTTATAGGGCCCAGAGAGATCATTTTTTTATCGATAAATACATGTTTGATTGTATGAAAGTTTTATAGTCATGGCAATAAATCGAGAATCAAGAGAGTGAAAAAATCACGAGAGCTTGCTCGAGTGATTTTTTTAATTCTCTTGATTCTATAATTTTTGCCGTGACATTAAAATTTGAATACAATTTGTAATGTATTTCTCGATTACGAAAATTATCTCGAATGTATTTTAGGGAGATAAATACACAAGTACATGAATGCAGACAATTTATTAACTGTACTTCTCGGAGTAACACTCTGTACAGTTTTTTCAATATTTTCTAGAGATTCTTTGCTAAATATTGCCATTTTGAAAATACGTTGTATTAGGAAAACTCAAAAATAATCTGACAGTGACATTCACGGCATAGTTGATTAACAGCAAGGCGCATATTTATCATTTATTGAGAAATTTAGGTAGCTTTTCCATCATTTAAAATGATAGTTAATTGGTTGATTTTAAGAAATTGAAGAAATCTCATTGACTGTTAGGATAGGCGTGTATTAATCGCTGAAAAACTCAAAACAAAATTCAAAAATCCAACTTTTTTGTGAGTAAACCAATACTTTTCTCGCATCATAGATTGGGTTGGGGGGAAAATAAAATAATATTTCATATCGTAAATATGCAACCAAAATAATAATAATAAATAATAATATATACGTACATAACTAAATTTATAAGTCTATAACAATCGTAAACTCCTTTTAACTATTAACTATACTGTCTATATCAAACACTAAGTATTAAAACGCGTTACCCTTAAAATAAACACAGAAAATAATAAGTTCACTAACACCTCGAAGAAACGATCGTTTCAATGCGATGAAAGAAAATAAATGACGATATTTTCAGTAAAGAGTGTAGGTATCTGGGAGTCGTATAATCGTCGTCTGCGCATGGTGGGGTCACTGTTTATGAGATATTCCAACAACTCTACCGGCATTCACTGGTGCTACCTGCTCGGCGTTCGTAGCCTTGGCGGTGCGCCACATACCATTTTCGAGCTGTTTCTTAGCTTCGCTCCTCACCACGCGTACTGCTCCTCCCCACCCGTACTCGCGGCGCGAGAGGAGAGGAGGTTACTGAGCCACTCCACCAACGTCAAGGTTTTACAGCTCCCAGGAGTGGGCGTTGTTCTATTTTAAGGAGAGAGGAGTTATATGAAGTCAATTTGTATATTATATAATAATATCATATCGTATACCATATTATATTTTCAGCATTTAATTATAAATAAACTTTGTATTTTTCTCGCATTTTAAATTAATTCTGTTTGTTGCTCTGAATTAATAAAATTGCATTCTCAAATTGAAATTAAACTTTTTAATAAGATATTTCGTAGACAAAATATCTTAACTATCGTTACCCATTTCTTGCACTACCAATTTGATCCATATATTGAACCACAGTGACTAATACTAAAATCCATTTATGACGTAGAAACAGAATGTTAATTCAATTTGATTTCAGTGGAGACGAAATCACGATGAGGATGAAGTGTTCTTAGAATACCCCCTATTAGAGAAACGTAATTGGAACAGTTCACCTGAAAAAATAATGAGAATGACAATACTACTTTTAAATATTTTTTGTTGAAACCTGCATCCACCGCCTATGATTGAAAGACATTATTATTTTTTGTCATCGCTCAGGGTCCTCAAAATAATTTGATATTTTAACAAAATTTTCATTTTTTATTATAGCTTACTTTGTTTTTTAGATATTCAACGATAATAAATTGTATTTATGTCACAGAACCACACCTCTGAATTTTGTTGAGCGGCTAAGAAAAAAAACAAGGAGTAATAACAAAACATGAAAAGTAGGTCACAATAGGAAAATATCTTAGACAAGAACTCATCTATCATTCAATAAGGAAAAATCAGTTATATCACAGTTTCATTAAAATCTAAAATTGAAAGTAATGAACTAATGTTTTGAATATATAGGTATTAATCGGTTCGACTAACCTGAAATATAATTTGTTACAAACAACTTTTCCTGAAAGTTAAAATGAAGAAAAACTAGGATAATGTATACCATTTATGAAATTAAATTTATCAATATAGTAAATATAGGATTCCGTGAAGGAAAAACATATGAATAAATTGAACGTTATTGTTTTTTAATAGGCATAGGGCAATAATTTGAAAGTTTCTGCATGAAATATTATAGTTTTGTTTTAACCATGTTTCATTTAGTAGGATTATATCAGGATTATGGTTTCTAATGATTACTTTGAAGTTATCTGTGTTGGAGTTGTATGAACGTATATTCCACTGGATTACAGTTAGTGGAGAGAATGCGAATAAAATGCAAATATTGCACAGGAGATCAGAATATGCCCGTGTCGGACAGGTCCATATAATCCCCTGAGGTATTTTGTTTTTTGGTGCATGGTGATGGGGTGTACATGTTTGTGCTGTGTTTATTTCTGTTAGCTGACCCACTCCTTGCTGGGGTGTAAGATAATTATTTGAAATCAAATTTCGTATAAACGTTAACACGAGCTCTCTGTGGGATTCTGATAATAATGATATTGCTTGTACTACATCGAGTGGAAGTTTTTCTTCTTCCTCTTTTCTTGGTAATTGTTGGGGCTGTTCACTATGTGTTGTCGTTTTGTTTTCTATCTCTGATCTGCCATTTGGATTATTTAGGCATTTGGTATGTGCGGCTTTGTCGTAGCCTGTTTGTCATTTTCTTTTGCTGCTTGGGGATGTTGTGGCTACTTGTACATAAGATGCTACTTCGGGTGTTGTGGATATTGTTGCTAATCTTCTTTCATGTACTTGAATTAAGTTGGTCTGTTTTGTTGAGTTTGGTTTTCTTAGAGTTGTGTAGGTCATTTTTTGGTAGACTTGTGGAAGAATTGAATGGTATTTGTTGACTGACTTCGTAATATGAGATGTTTGAGAATGCCATTAGTTGTTTAATGTCTTTTTGTCTGTTTTATTCTTTGCATATTTTATCAACTGATGAGTGATCAATTATTTTTGCAATAGATACAAAATAAATTGCAGCTTGAGTAATTTTCATGGCTTTTGCTGCAAGTTTTGCATTTTGTTTTGCCCCTGCATTGGTTTGCGCTATGTCTATAAAGTAAGCAGTTAGAGCATTGGAGGACAGGGCTTATATATGGATTTACCAGGGTTGGAAGGCCATATACTTCCACTTCTCGTGGGATGTTTTTTCCTGCAAAACTTAAACATACTGTACCTGTGGGGATGTACTTTATATTTCCATAAACGATCGCTCTTCTATTCATTCTCTTGGCATGTAGCAGCTTACAATTATTGATGTTTGGGGTTGTAAACTGAATTATTTCTTGTTCTGTGAGGGTCGTATCTACAAATCTTACAATACCTTAGCTTGATACATTGTGAATTGGTATATATACTTCATAACCCAAATTTTCCCAGTCCCACTCATTAATAATGTTGTTAGCAGCTTCTGCATTCTTGAAAGTGACTCCCATTCGGTTTTTGCTCTTTCTGGTGAATTTTATTACATCTTGTAGTTTCAAGTTAAAGATAGTTTTGGCTATACTCATAATATGTGAGTTACCCACATTACCTGACTTTCCTTGAATATATACTTCAAACGGAGGAGAGCTATGTGGAGTGTATACGATTTTTGTTGTTTTAATTTGTGATGTATTTTGGTCTTTGTCATTATTTTTATCAGAAGGTTTATCTCCCGCCATTTGACTTCTTTCCCCTTTTTTTCTTAGTATAGGCTTTGTATGTATGTTATATTAAGAAATGAGTTGAAATTCACTTACTTAGGATGAAGGAAAGAGTTTTGACACAAAAAGTGGTTAGTAACTCACCTTATCTACTATAAACGGTTAAATCACACTTATATTCAACGATAAATCCGCATTCACAGTTAAATTCACTCAATCGACGTAAAATTTCACCTTTTATCGTATTTAAAACTTGTTTTCCAGGAACATGCTTCGTTTTAATATTTTTCGACAGTGTTGCCAGGCTTATAAGCGTTGCCGGACTTATGCCAATTTTTTGAGAGCGCTGCCTGACTTATGCGGACCCCTGTATATGTTATTGAACAGTTGAACTAGCAGGCCAATATTTCACTCTGTGATAAGTTTTAGTACCTCGGTCGGAATCCCGTCAGGGCTAGCCAACCTCGGATTTATGAATGGTTGGTGATGTGCCCTTATGCACATATGCTGACTCAGATCTGTGATCTGTGAAGTTTTTATCTTTGTAACTGGTTCATGTGTCGTTTAGGTCTTGTTCTCCTAAAATTATTTGATTGTGATTATTAGTAAGGGTTGTAGCGTTGTCTTCCTGTATATTCAAGCTACTTTCTTTACTTCTCTGTACATATTAAAAGTATCATGTTTGGCTCGGAGTTCTTCTATTTCTGCATATCTTTGCTTGGGTTATTTGAACTCCTTCCTAATGACCCTCTGTATTTTTCTATATTGTTCGAGGTTATTCTTCGCCAGTGTTCGCTTTTCCATAACCCTATATTGTTGTAATATGGAATTTAAGCAGATTCCAAATATGGAGTGAAATACAGGGTGTTTCAATTAAAAAAATCTTTGATATGGCACTGGAACACCCTGTAACATTGTAAATAAATTTAGAATGCGAAGACTAATGATGGCTATGATCATCCAAATTTTCAAATTGATATCTTAAAGGACATAGGAGATACTGAACTTGATCACACTAATCAATCACCCTATGCATACAAAATGATGATTTTGAAAATTATGACATTAAAACTGAAAAAATAGAGATGAGGTGGTTTTTAAACAATACATACTTTCCAAATATAATTGATTATTTCCACAATGACTAATACGACCGCTGCCAACAATCAATAATAAATGTTTCCTTAGAAATTAAGTATAGAAATATTCTTTACTAACTAAATCTGCTAACAATAACTCAACCTATTCAATAGTAGATACTTTTTTTTGTACTCATGGTAATAAAATGTTCAAATGATACCAATTTCAAAAACTCAAATTTATCTTTAATCATCATTTCCATAAATTAAACTACATTAAAAGGAAATTTTTGAGAATATAAACTTCTCAAACAAATCGCTTTCTATAATTGTAACAAGATTTGGTACGATCTCGTTATATCAGGATCAGATTATATTCCAATGTGTCGGTATCTTATAAAAAGAAACGTATCCGCTAAAATCGTTTCAGTAAGAAGCGCACAGGTTCCCTTTCAACAACTTCTGCTTCCAAACCATACCAGAACTCGCCTTCACGCGAGCGCCTAGCGATTTTCCCAAAAAAAAATCAGTCGGCAAATCCGTCATTCATTTGTACTGTTGTACTTATCGTCGTAGATTAGTTGAAATATAGTGTGTATGTCTTCTAAGTTGACTAGTAGGTGTACATTTACATTTCATATATCGAGTTATGTTGATTAACTGATAACTTTTTTATATACGATGGAAGGTCGGTATACAAACGGTGAGCGCGGTATTGACAACACCGGTTTTCAGTTACACGAAAACGATGATTTTGTTAAGAACGGACACTCAGTGATCAATCAAACCGTACAAGTACCCAATCGGAAAAAATCTTTGGTTCAGTTAACAAGAGAGGTGTTACCTAGGTTGGAAAATTACAGAAATTCTAGGAAGGCTGTAAAAAGACCCAGTTTGAGTGAGTTGCATGAAGGCGAAGACGCAAAAGTGAGTAGATTTATTAGACTATTTCAATAATTTTAATTTTTTCTATTTGATAATTGAATATTCACATCAACAGAGGATAATGGTTTTATATTCAGTTGATAGCCAACTACTTATTTAAAAATATAAATTAATATGATTTTAATTCGAAATTCTGAATTATATTAGTTATATATATATATATATATATATATATATATATATATATATATATATATGTATATATTTAATTGCTATAGTCATAATAATTATGTGTGTTTACCATTAAAACAAAATAATTATGAAAACGACACATAACAATGAACAACTGTTAATGATAAGATTGTATGCTTTAAAATGAAAAACGACAAATATAATATGTTTAATTAATAATATTTAAAATAAATAATTTTTGAAATAAATTCAAGACACTATTTCTAAAGTAATAGATATTAAATATACGAATTAATAATTTTGAATAGTTATTTAAAAATATGGAAACTCTGTTACCAGATTTTGAATTATTAGAAGATTGATTTGATAGAATAATTTTTGTTTAAAGAAAATGTAATAGATATGAACTATCCAATTTTTAACAAAACTATTAAACCTAGCTCTTATGTGATACAGTTACAGCAGCCACCAAATCATATGTAAAGTACCAGATTAAATTATTTTCAACCTTATTCTCTATTTAGACAAATAAACCTATAACAGGTGGATTTTTATACAAATTTTTAACCAAACGATATATTTTTTCGGAACGTTAGAAACAATTAAAGGAAGTGATAGCTAGCAACAGCTTCTTCAAACAAAGGATAATTATATATAAATAAGTAAACATTTATCATCTTGAATATAACTTTTTAGCGATGAAACAAGATATCCAGAAAATTTGGTAGAGATTGGGAAAATGAAATTTATAAAATTAGGAAAACGAACAGTTAGACTGATGAAGACATTTTTATAGTACAAACGCATGAATTATTTCATAGTTTTTTTTTTATTTTTGGAAAGCAGTTTTCCAATTGAAATATCTGGAAGTTGTTTGTGTTGAACAAAAGGCTCTATAAACAATTATTTGTTATTAATTTATATATAAAATTGATTAAACAGAATATGGATAATCTTCAGGAATAATTCTCATGAAATTTACTTTCACTTTTTCAAATGAAACTAACTGTTTTCAAATAATTCCACAATATATTGAAAAAATGGTAAAACTTCTAAAATATTGAAAATTGTTTCGATACTAAATATAACCGTCAGAATGACAGAAGTTACATTTAATTTGATGCCTACCTGATGTTTGATAATTATTTTTGGCTAGACCAAGAAGTGATGTACCTTGTGATAGACTTAATATATGTGAATAGAAAAACGAAGAACATTTGATATTACAAATATTAAAGTTTAAATATTATTAGCCCCGTGGGGATACCCTGGATGTTTTTTCCCATTTGACATCAGTATAACTGTGCAATCATATATAAAACCAGGAATCTGCTGATCTTTACAATTATTACTTAATCAGAC
The DNA here is from genome assembly GCA_963921935.1 of Galeruca laticollis. Taxonomy (NCBI): domain Eukaryota; kingdom Metazoa; phylum Arthropoda; class Insecta; order Coleoptera; family Chrysomelidae; genus Galeruca; species Galeruca laticollis. The sequence continues at coordinate 40,379,047 of OY998178.1, read as the reverse complement.
AGTTTAAAAGTGGAGCAATCCCTAGATTTATCTGGTCACTGACGACTTCATATTGTGTCTACTAATTTCTAACTCTTCAAGGAAATTCAGTTCTTGTTTCTTATCACAAATATGTAGTACTTCTATCTCTGTATTAGGTGTTAATGAATGTTTGGAGTCAAGTAGATGTTTTGGGTAGTGGGATTTTTCTGGTTGTTTTAATCTGTATTCTTGTAAGTGTTCAGTGTAACGAATTTCAAAATTTCTAAAGCTTGACCCAAATAGGCAGCATTACATTCTGGCCATTTGAGTTTATACATACCAGATTTCTTTAATGGAGATATTTTTGTTTTTACATTTAACAATTTTGTACTCACATTACTTTCTGTTCTAAACGAAATTGTTGTATTTATTGCTAAAGATATTATCCTCGAAATATTGTGTGTGTGTGTGTGTGTGTGTGTGTGTGTGTGTGTGTGTGTGTGTGTGTGTGTGTGTGTGTGTGTGTGTGTGTGTGTGTGTGTGTGTGTGTGTGTGTGTGTGTGTGTGTGTGTGTGTGTGTGAAAGAGAATGGCTAGGAAGCAAGTCCATTAGCCACATAATTTTTCAACGAATCTACCTAAATACTAATGTTTACGTCTTTGATGAAATTTACCAGTAGATTTAAAATATGACAGGTATCTGAGATTAAAAGGTGAGTGACGTTTAAAGGTAGGGAGTAGTTTTGTTCAACAAGAGACTTTAGTAAACTGTTTGTTTTGTTAATGTAATTGCTGCATCCAAAGAAAATGTGATTAAGATCAGCATAACAATTATCATTGCAGGTACAGGATGATGACTGTATAAGACTCAACTTGGCAAGATGGGCGGGATATCTTCCATGGCTAGTCTTCATTCTGAATATACTTGCTGAATAAAATTTAGGAGTTGTATAATCAAAAATATAGTTTGGAGGTGAGGGTAAGGTGGGATGAATTTAAAAATAGGTGTTATTCGAGGATTGTGAATTGTTTTCTCAGTGTTTTCGCCAGGATACATACATCTTATCCCGTATACACATTACAAAAAACTCCATTCAATACCGTATCTTTTGCTAATCGATCAGCTTTTTCATTCCCATATGTTCCAATATGCCTCTTAACCCAAATAAATGTCTTACGCAAATTCAACAATATTGTTTTAATGTCACATAAAATAGGACATTTCATTCTTTCGAGATGAGTCCCTTTTATAGTACACAATGCTGATCTAGAATCAGATATAATCACACCGCCATCTTTTTTAGTTGATTTCATCCAGGAGAGGACCTGTAAGATAGCATACAGCTCCGCAGTATATATACTACAATTATCGGGTAATATGATTCGTAACGATTGATTTGTATTGTCAATGTACACAGCACATCCAACTCCATCCCTCGTCTTAGATCCATCAGTGTATATTATTTTCTCGTCAGCAAAATCTGCTAGTATGGATTTAAACAGGATTGTGTTAATGCGGTTAGATTCTGTATAATTCGGGATTATCACTTTGTGTACTTTAAATGTAGCTTGATAAGGAGTGTTATATATAGGTAATGTTCTGTTGGTTCTGTATATTTTATTGAACTCATTGGTTTGAATGAAGGCTTCCGCAAGTGGAGATGTGTTTTTAACTCTCCAATATCGATTTGTAAGATCATCTATTGAAATACTATATAAATTATTTATCATGTCAGACCTGAGGGTTTTAAGTTCAATTAAATATTTTTGAGACAATAATTGACGTCGTAAAAATAGAGGTAGTTCGTTACATTCTGCCAATAATGCATTCACAGGTGTCGATTTCATTGCGCCGACACAGGTTCTAAGGCATTTATACTGAATACGATCTATTTTGAATAAGTTGGAATTACTACTTGATCCATATAAACAACATCCATAATCTATAATTGATCTGACGTAAGACCTGTTAAACATTATAGCAATGACAGGGGCTGCGCCCCATCTGCGGTTTGTGACACATTTCAAGAGATTATATCCTTTTTCACATTTGTTTTTCATATATATGATGTGTTCGGACCATAATAATTTAGTATCTAGTATAATACCCAAGTATTTATATTCGTTTACTACCGACAACGCTCGCCCACACAGAGTTAGTCTCTCCGGTGTGCGAAGCCTATGCCTAGTAAAAAATATAATTGAGCATTTTTCAGTTGAGAGGGTCATACATGTTTCTTCAGTCCATTTAACTACAGTTTGCATAATATTTTCCAAGGTCTTAAGACAATCAGCGTATGTATCCTGGATGGAGTATATACAGATATACTGAATGCATCGTATTGTATCAGAAAACCGTGTATGAAAATCGGCAGAATATATATTAAATAATAAAGGACTCGATACAGATCCGCGAGGCAATCTACGATAAACAATTCTGGGACCATGCAATTGATTTTTAAGATCCCTAATATACATTGTACGCGAATAATATAACTGTGATATACTCTGAGAAGTCCTTTCAATAAAACCAACCTCTATTATTTTGTTTTCTTATAAATTGTTATCCATACAATCATAAGCACCTTTAATATCAAGAAATAAGCAAACTAAATATCTGTTTTAAGAGAATGTAATTTGAGCATCATTAACTAAATGAGTTATTGCATCTAATGTACCGTAGCCCCTTCTAAATCCATACTGTGTGCATGGTAAAATTGAGTTTTGTTCCAAGTGCCATTCCAGTCTTGTTTAAATCATCCTTTCAAAAGTTTTCGTTATACAGGACATCAGTGATATAGGTCGGTAAGACGTAAATAAATTTCTGTCTTTTTGTGGTTTCAAGATTAGACAAATAGTTACTTGTTTCAGTTGTTCAATGTTCTAATAATATCATATGTTATATTATCGTTACCAGGAGCTGTACATCTTGTGGATTTGATTGCAGTTTAAGTTCTATGATATCAAAAGATTTGTCGACATTGTGATTGCTGACGTTTTCTGTTGTTTCTTCTGTTATATTTGGAACAAAAATTTTGTCAAACATTTGATTTATGAGGCTTTTAGATATTAGTTGTTTTTTCATCGTAGAATTTTTGTTTGATATTTTTCTAACAAATGCCCAAATTTTTGCGATAAGTGTGTTTTTGTTTAATCTGCTAACAAATTTTTTTCCAGCATTCCTGTTGTTTTTGTTTAAATAATAGTTTGCTTCTAGCTTGAATATTTTTGAATTGTAGACAATTCGAAATATTATTAGAAATATCAGCAGCATATGTGATGGTTTTGTAACTTTGTATTTCTTTAGTTTGTTTAGGAAATATTAGTTTTAGTGCCACTTATTCTCTTTTTTTATTAAGTAATCTATTTATTATGTGTAATGTATACCCGCTGGATGTGGCTACTTGTTTAATTGTATTAATTTCTCTATCAAAATTATATTTGTTCATGGGAACTGAAAATGTTCTATGTATCATGGAATTATATGCTATATGTATGTGGCATATGAGGATTGGAATTCTATGGAATAGTCACATCAGTGTCAGTTGGTTTTCTGTAAATTGAATAATCAAATACATTATATTTTTTGGAATGTTACCTTCAAAGATTTTCCTTTTTAAACTGTCCATAAAAATATGCCAACATTGGTGATATAGGGCTTCTCATTGGTAAAACTTCATGTTGAATAATAATAATGATAATAAATTGTTTATTACAGAGTAAAAATTAAAAATACAAATCACAAGTATAACAGTATACAAATAGACAATGAACTCTGTAAAAGGAGATAGAGAACAACATAGTACAACAAGAATGATGTGCCTGCTGATCAAAGCTCTAGTCCTTTTTCAAGAAAATAAAACGACTTATCCTACTAGTATATAAAATAAATCAAATACGCCATAGTTGTATTACAGTACCTATAATTTAAAATTAGATTAACAATTGAGATAGAAGGGAAACAACATAACCGACAGATATGAAAGATATTAAATGAGCTAATAGGTAATTTTTTAATTTATTCAGGGATGTTATTGTACAAGTTGTATATGTTATAAGAATATGACTTACGAAATATGGTTGTTCTGTAAGTAGGTGGAAATATTGAACCTTTGGACCTGAAAATAATATTATGAACGTCTATCCTAAACTTAATTTGGTCATATAAATATGGCGAGCATTCTGTTATTATTATACGATGCGATAGAGACAAAGAGCATGGAGTTTTCGTCGGTTCGCCATATCAAGCCAATTGGCATCCTTAAGTTTATGAGAAACACTTTTGTACTTCCTAATACCATAAATAAATCTAAAACATGACTTCTACACCTTTTGTATCCTGTTTATATCATTCTTATCAAGACAGGGACCATACACTACATCTCCGTAATGGAAATGCGATAAGACGAAGATTCCGTTAGTAATATTTTTTGCCAAGAGTTTAAAATATTTCGATGTTGGAATAAAATTTTTAATGAACTATATGCTTTTTGAATGCAAATGGATACATGTTTTTTAAATTTAAGATCAAAGTCTAAAAATAACCCTAAGCTTTTGGACACATCAATGCAACTAATTTTCATATTTTGCAACGAGATTTAAATATATATACCTTGTTGTCAAAATTCAAAGAATTCTGATTAATACATACATCGATTTAATTAAGTATTTCTGATATTATTCCTGGAATGATATTTTCATCTCCTAGTAATTTTCTTACAAGTGTACGTTCTATTGCTAAACAAATTGGTAACATCAAATGTGTTGAGTTTAGAGTTATCACATAAGTTGAATAGTTTAAATGTTTTGATTAGTTCTATTGATTTGTTGATTGAGTGTTTATTTAGATATCCGTAGTTATTGAGTATATTGTTAAGTTTTTTAGCTAATTTATTAGTAGGAATATTACCATAATAGACTACAGGACTACTTGGTTGCGATATTTTATATAATTTAACGGTTCCACATAATTGTGGAGATCGAGGATTTTTATTTATGATGTATTTATTTTCATAATCACTTAAAAGATAATTTGATTCATTAACAATCTCTCTTACATTATTAAATGACATTTCAGTTTTAAATTCCATTGAAAAGAAAGTAAAAAATAATAACCTCACAATTACAAAATCTAACAAAGGAAATACTACTGTTATATTAAAAACAAGGTAATAAATCCAAAATAAATAACTTTATAGAATCTAGCGATGTAGCAGATCCAACAAAAAAGTTTTCTAATAATGTAAGGAAGATTGTTAGTAATTCAAATTATATTTTAAGTGATTATGAAAAGAAATACATCATAAATAAAAGTCCTCAAATTCCACAATTATATAGAACCGTTAAAATAGATAAAATATCGACACAAATTAGATCTGTGGTCTCTTATGTTAATAATCCTAATAATAAATTAGCTAAAAAACTTAACAATATACCGTAAACCGGGGTAACTTTGGTACAGATTTTCAAGTTTTCCTCAAATATAACCTGATTTTGCAAAATGTAGAGAGTTTTGACAACTGAATGGCAATATACCCTCAAGTGTGAATTAGTACAAAAACATCAAATATCTATTTTGTTAGTCGATATATGTAGTCATAAATGTGTCCCAATGTTACCCCTCCTTTTGGGGTAACTTTGGTACAGTCGCGTTTTACATGAGTATTTCAACATAATTGACCTTTATCCCAAAGATATACGTTGCATTTGAAAAATTAAATGATAAGGCAAGCAAATTACTTAATTTGCTCATATTTTATATATAGGAGGGGGAAAATGGCTGCGATTAAAAAATTGAAGGAAATTTTATTGATAAATAACAACATACAAAACGGATTTTGGTTTCAAATCATTAAAAGTTAAATAAAAAATATGGTAAGTGTGTTTTTTTTTAAATACATAAGGCCTAATTCTAAAATCAAACAAAAATGACTAACAAATGCCTTCTCCTTAATCAAGGTCTTTCAATTCCGGAACATCGAAGACACTTCGATGTCCATGACGTTGAGGTATGTTTATTGCCTTTACTATTTCTTTGTCACTGTAAAATATCTCATCTTTACGAGGTGGCCATTTCCATTGCTTTCCATAAGGCGTCATAGTATTTACATTGGCTCTAAAACTAGAAATTTTTGTAATTTGTCCAGAGCAATATTTTTTGTCATAAATAACCAAAACCTGATTTCAACTTTTTTTAAAACAACAGAAAATGCGGATTTCTGTACTTCGCCTAGTTCTGCACTGGTTTCATTATCTGACGGTTCAGGATTGTAAGGACTATCGTCACTTTCTGCCTATTTTAGGCTCTCAACGCTAATATCTGAGCTCTCTGAATCATTTTGTGATTTATGTCGATTGAGTTTGATTATAGATAGGCTGTTGACAGAATCTGAAGCTTCATTAAGAGGGTCCATATTCCTCGGGTTCTAGATTCCAGACGTGGAGGGCTAAGGCAAATTGTTGCGAGACTCAGTGGAGGCGGGATTTTGTACATGAGCAACCGTTATCCCGTTTCCAGGAGGTACTTGGAGTTTCTTTCTTCCACGAATACGGGGTGCCGCAGTTTCGTGACGTGATTGTGCAAGATGTGCCAAAAAACTTTCGCCAATAACTTTTTGTATTGCCGGGTCATCAGCCACCACATTACCGTGCAATCTATTTAAAACTACATTCCTATTTAAAGGGTAAATGCCGCATTTTCTAAATCCACATTTTAGATTCTCTGCACCGCGTTCTTCCAATTTTGTCATAGAAGTTTTTGAAAGCCTAGGAAATGTATCCTTTGGTATGCCACTAAAATGACACCCTTCAGCAGTGTTCTTCCAATCATTTAGGATTTGCCTCCAATACCCTTTCATAGGACGGAAATATGCTACATCCAAGGGCTGGAGGAGGTGCGTAGTATTAGCGGACAGTGTAATGAATCTTATTTGATTCAATTCGCACTGTCTGATCACCTCGGCGTTAAAGTGTGAACTGAGGTTTTCCTCAATTAATATTTCACGGCCCTCTTTTCGTTTTAGAATTAGTAGCATCAAGTTAATAAACCAGTCCTCAAAAACTTGAAAGTCAAACCATCCGCTATACGATTATAACGAGCATTTAATGGACCATCTTCTGTCCAGGTTGACCATAGCTTTTGAGCTTTATAATTTATATATACCGGAGCAAGCTGACCCTCGACATTTCCGCAAATCATGAGAGATGTACATGCTTTAGATGAATTGCGAATCTTCTCAGGGTACTTGGTCCCCTTTCTTGTATTAACTTTGGAACTTTGGATAAATGTAGCCTGGAGATACCTACTTCCTGTTTCTGCTCGTGCGTGCGAAATATTTTGGGAAAACCTTTGACTAAGTTCTGGTCTACGTTTTAAAAATAAAGTTACCCAGTCAGGACCTGGATAGTTGTTTTTAAAACAAGGAACTTTTCTTCCTTGCTTGTCTGAGTATGACTTAACGCACACTTTCATGTCACTACCATAACATGAGGATGAGGAAATATAAAGGAGCCTAATTAAGAAACTTACGTGACCACAATACATGCATATTTTTCCGTAGCATTTAGTTGTTGTCCAACTTGAATGAAGTATTGAAATTGCTTGCAGCTCTTGTAAGGCATCTCTGCTCTGCGCAACTTGGACGCAAGCACGACCTGCCTTTTCCCTGGCACACACTGTATCACTATGAATGAAGATCTTTTATGTAGGCTCTTTAACTGATGACTTCTCCCTTTAACTGTAGTCGATATCTCATTAGCACTGTTTATGAGCTTGTACCATCACGGCCACTTTTCGTAACATGTCTTGTTAGCACGATACAGCCTCCGGAGTGTAACGAGTAACCAATTTTATGATTGAATATTGTTCAGAACACAAGACCCATTAGAAAGAGGCGCAATCCGCATCTTCACAGATGGGTCTGAAACCAATGTAGGCTCAGGATGTGAAATGTTTTCCAGACCCCTGAATCTAAACATAAAATGGACAATAGGCTGCAATGCAAGTGTTGCTCAAACAGAGCTCACTGTTATCTGAATCGCTGCAAAGGAGATTACCAAAAGGAACACCACAGGTAATAATATATACATCCTTACGGATAGTAGATAAACACTACTAGCCCAGAACAGACCACGCATTACATCATGCCTTGTACTAGAATGTCACATGGCCTCAATCGAAGCCTGTAACAACAGCACGGTCACTTTAGGCTAGATCAAGGGCCATGACAAATCGAAAGGAAACCGTATTGCAGACTCGCTAGCCAGGAAAGTAGCCTCCCACAAAGTCTTGGGACCCGGCACTTTCATTGGTCTATCGGTATCCGCGATGGCTGACCTATTAAAGGAACACTCCCTTGATAAGTAAGACAGCAAAGTAGCCAAAAAATACGTGACTATGAACAGGCAGAACCTACGAGTCTCCACGGGTATTCTGACTGGTCACTGCCACCTACGAAAACGCCCCCACATACTGGGTCTGTCTGACACCCCACTTTGTAGAGGATGTGAACAAGAAGATGAGACTGCCGAACACATTCTTTGCGAATGTCAGGCACTCTCTAATTTTAGGTTTCATGTATTCGGCGAGCACAGGCTAACATATGCCAGTATGGGGGAACTTAGTTCAGGCGACGTTATCGCCTACTTCAAACAAGTAGGCTAGATGACGAGCTAGAAGGAAGCTTTGAACCTCAGAAGGATGCACAATGAGCCAATTATGGCCTAAGTGCTGTGGGGTCATCCACCCTTCAAACTTACAGATATAGACAGATTGTTCAGGACATCTCACAGATGAATCCTATTGATTTTCAGCTCACTGCAGCTAGTACATTGGGTGGTATGGTACTTGGAGTACCACATTTTTGTCTTTTTTGGAGAAATTTCGGTTTGTTAGCACGATACAGCCTCCGGAGTCTACACATGTGACCAATTTTGTAATTGTATATTATTTAGGGCGTCCTACAGATGAACCCTATTGATTTTCAGCTCACTAGAGCCAGAACAACGGGTGCTATGGTACTTGAAGTGCCACATTTTTGGTCATTTTGTGATAAGTGATTCCTCTATTATTTTCTCGCTACAATAAAATATCGACGGTCCCTAAATCAATGTCTAAAAAAATGTTAGTATGAAGCAGGCAGTAAATTGTCAAATTCAACAGCTATACGAAAGTTCACATTTTCAACTAATCAAAAATGTTTCCATGTCGTTTGCCAGAAGTGTTTTTAATTATAGGCATTGGAGGGTTGTGCGAATTAGGAGGAGTGAAAATGTAATGTAATTTGAGCATAAGATGAAATTCGTCGGAGATAATCATATATTTTGTATTTCATTAAGATTAAATCTTAATGAGATATGAACTTTCGTGGCTAAATGGGACATGGCCTTAAGGCCAAATGCCCACCCGACCAAAAAAAATCTAAATGAGAAGGAAAATGAGCGACAGAAGAGAAGGTTTTGATTAAAAGTAATGGCGGAAAGAGTTATGTTAAAAATCTGAAGTTATTAAGTTGTAGTTAGTTTCTGGATGGCACTAAGTTTAAATATTAGTAATTTATGCAACAAGTGCATAAAGTGGTACTTTTTTTCAAGAATGGAAAAGTTGACCATTCCATGAGTGAAAAAAGACACTTTATGCACATGTTGCATACATTATTTTTTCTACAGCCCTATACAAAAAAATAAAATTCAAATAGAAAATTTGGGATATTTTAATTAAGCTCCTCCGGTAAATTACAATTATACGTATTCCAAGTTTCATGAAAGTCCATTTTCGATGCCCAGCCAAGATTCATTGTATTAGCTTATGGGAAGCGTGAAATAAAGTTAACGTTATGGCACTTTTTTTAACGCTTTTTTACTTTTTTTCACTCTAACCATAAACAACCACTTTAAGCGCTGCAAACCGATGAAATACAAGGTACTTTAAAGATAGGGCGTAGGAAAAATATTATTATAGTACTTCTGGTTATACCCGAAGTAAGCTCCGTCTTGCTTATTTCATTACATTACATTACTTATAAATAGGCGGGGGTCCTACGGCTTCTGCCGCATCTCGCATTTATATCGCCTAAATCATCTCCTTCGCCATCTCGTCTCCTCTATTCTCATTACTTGTCGGTACCATAACAGTTACCAGGATTCTGGATTCAATTCTCTCTGCAGCTGTTAATATCTGCCTTGTTTTTTTTCTGTTGTCTTAGTTTTTGACATATTGTAATCTAGAAATATCTCAGGATCTCCGTAAGAAATCTATTTCCACTGTCCCTATCATATGTTTCCCTTCTCTGCAAGTTGCCAACATTCACACCCTAGAATAGGTTCTACAATACGTCGGGTAAACCTGCTAAATTCATTTTGTATTATTATAACGTTTCTCGTACCCTTCGAAAGATTGAAAAAAATAAACAATTGACAAAAACACGGCACGTGTGCTACTGCAAATCACTAGTTTTTTGCGATAATAGTTAAGTGAAAGTTTTTAGAGTTGATAACTACAATAGTTATTTGTAAAACAAGTGTCACAATCAGCCGTGTTCCGTATCTCGTATGTTATTGTTAATGATAGTCCGTATGTTAAAATAACGATCGTATTTAACTATATTGTTAACTCCTATATGATTACGTATCGAGCTTCCTTAACGATATTGTTCAAATTCTATGTTAAAAAGGAAGTAAGTTTAGATTATTACGAATCAAGATGGAGTGATACACCTTCAACTAATGTGAAAAGAGATAGATTCGGTCCCGTTAGAGTGTAACCCTTATATACCATAACATCTAAACGCATTCCAGTAAACGCATAATGTGTGCAATTTAATACAAGGGAAGTTCCAATTCAGGTGTTATAATAGGTGTAATAAGTACTGTTATGATTCACTGTTTTAAAAAAAACTTGAAATCCTATTTTTAAATCTTCAAGTTTGTATTCACTTATTTTGAGAATACTATTGTGCCTACCAACTATAACTGATTTGTCTGACTGAGAATTCACAGAAGCATGATGATATGATGATAATGTATAATGTGACAGTTCCATAACCAAAAATATACATTGGTGACAGGAAAAAAAATCTAGATAGAAATGTCAGAAGGTTGGGAACAGTCACGTAAGAGATAAAAAATTTTGAAAAAAATGTGTTTTAAGTTTAGGAATGTAAATATTTTATGATAAGAAGTGTTGGAGAGAAGAAATAATAGACATTAAAAAGTAAAACAAACTGATAAGTGAGGGTATCGGTAACAGCGAAAATTAGATGGTGGTGAGTTTGAAGGGATTGGAGGTGTCAAGAGACTATTTTGGGGACTATTATAATGGTGATTCTGTAACGAATTTGTTAAATTCTAACGGACGTTAGTTATTCTGTACTGTATACTGGTGAATATTAAACTGATGTTATTAATAGTAGTTAAACTAATCCAATATTTCCCATTCCGTAATATGTTTCACGTTAAAAAACACCGGAAAGATGTTAAAATCGTACGTTAGAATGATATTTTTAACACGTACCTACACAGTACCCTTTAAAAATTAAGCAGTCAGTTTAAATAGTTCAATATCGTAGAAAATGGCATTAGATGGATTAACACATCTCTTTATTGAGGATTTAAATGATAATTGGCAAAGAATGCCTGTAATTTTTTTAAAATGCCAGACCGACTCTTTTTAAAGCTGTTTAGGCTGAATAAAGAAACATGCCTATACCTAATTGATACGATATCTCCGCAATTTTATTCAGCATCAGCATGCAAGAATTACCAGGATACCTTTACACTTACAATTATTACTAGTCCTCAATTTCTTTGGACAAGGAAGTTACCAGAGAGGAATTGGTATAGGGTGGTGTTTTGCAGTTAACCAACCAATAGTTAGTAGATGTTTGGAGGAAGTAACAAAAATATCAAATCAACAACTTGCCAATCAGTGGATCAGATTTCCATCGACTTATCAAGAAAAACGAATAATAAAACAGGGCTTCAGAGAACTTGCTGCTTGTTTGGAAAACTGTATAGGAATCGTAGATGGTAGCCTGATTAGAATAGTATCACCTCCTGCACACAATCCAGTTTTTCCAGGGCCAATATTTTACTACCGGAAAAACTTTTTTGCCCTTCTAATATACAAGTCACTTGTGACCACAATAACAAATTTCTGGCAGTAAATGCCCGTTTTCCTGGATCAGTTCATGATTCACCAATTTGGATGATGTCTAGAGTTAGTGAAGAATTGGAAAGAGAATATGTAAACAATAATTCAGAAAACTACTTAATAGGAGATAGTGGATATCCGTTAGATCCATGGTTACTAGTTCCAGTGAATGGTTCTCTTCCGAACTCTCCTCACTCAAGGTTCAACACCAGAATGTCAAGTTTAAGGGTTAAAATTGAACATTAAATAGGGCTACTAAAAAACAGGTTTTGCTGTATACATTGAAAAGCGTTGTATTACAGCCCTAATAAAGTGACTGAAATTATACACAGTTGTGTCATTTTACACAACATTGCAAGAGCAAGGGCAGTTGAAATGCCTGATGAAGATCCAGAAAATGAAAATCCAGGGCTCATTGAAAATAGTGATTGGTATATAATCCAGGTGAAGCACGAAGAGAGGATATAATTTATAGATATTTTGTGTAGGTAACATTTTTTATTTGAACTTTATTTTTAAATTTAGTATACTCAAAAGGGGTTGCCCGCGGCGAAAACAATAGAGCTTTTCTAATTTCGAACATTTTGTTTTGATTCCTAAGTGCACAATTATATTTATATATTTTAATAATTTTTTACAGGGTGGGATTGAAACGAATTTCAATAATATATAATTTTACACTAAAAAATTGTATTTATTTAAGCAGGAAAGAATGTAAAGCTAGGTGTTTTAACGATCTTATCAAAAAATTCCAATTTTTTTCTGATTAAACTATTTAGTTTTTGTATCAAAAACGTTTGTCAAAGTGTAGTACATTCTGCTTGATCTTTTTATATTTTCCATATTTTTTTATGGAAATAACATACAAACCACAAAAATTTACTGGAACTTTACATAAAGTTAACAAAGTGAAAATAAATTCGAAAAATTAACCTCACTTAATCTTCTTTTTTACTAGAGACACGAATTTGAACTAATTTTTAACTTATCAGTTAAAAATATTAAAATTTACCGGTAGCTTATTTGTAAGAATTACAGAATTGCTTTTTAGGTTAAAATTGTGAAAATTACCGTAGGATTAGAATTTAACATATTCGTTACAGAATTACCACTATAAGTGGTAATTCTGTGAATGAACTTTGTGTAAATTGGAGAAGTGAGAAACGGATGATAGAACGATTTGTTCGAAAAGGACAATTTTGAGGACCGATAAAATATATACAATAGATCAACTATTCACGCTGAGACAACTTCTAGAAAAGGGATGGGAGTATAACAGACCCATACACAATCTTTTCATAGACTTTCGACAGGCATATGATAGCGTAGAAAGAAGCCAAGTATGGAATGCCATGGCGGAGTTCTCAATACCAAAGAAACTCATTCGGATGACCAAAGTCTGTATGGAGGGTGGAATATCTAAAGTACGTGTAAATAATAAACTGTCTGGCAGCTTTGAAATCAACAGTGGACTTAAACAGGGTAATGCGTTATCTCCACTACTTTTTAACCTTGTATTAGAGAAAGCCATGAGGTCGGCCGAAATAAAAACAGAATTGCTATCGGTTCAAGGTCCCAAGCTGTTACTCGCATATGCAGATGACATAGATCTCGTTGGAGACTCCATCCTATCCACGAAAGACATTTTCAACAAGGTGGAAAGAGCAACAAGTGAAGTAGGGCTGAAGATTAATGAAGAGAAGACGAAATATATGTGTATAAATAGAACGACACAAAGAGACAGAATAGGACAAAATGTGACGATAAACACCTTTAATTTCGAAAGAGTACAACGTTTTAAGTATCTGGGGGCCGTAATCACAGCGGACAACGATGTTACCGAAGAAATAAAAGACAGAATCCAATCTGCAAACCGCTGTCTATTTGCACTGAATAAGCTCATATAATCAAAAAATCTCACAAGAAGTTCAAAGATCAAAATCTATAAATCCATCGTCAGACCTGTAATAACATACGGATGCGAAACGTGGACCATGACCAAAGCAAACGAAGAAGAGCTCAGACGCTTTGAACGAAAAATACTTAGAAAAATTTTCGGACCTCACCATGACATCACCATAAACCAGTATAAGATCAGAACCAATATCGAATTAAAAGCACTCTACAACGACGCCGATATTGTCCAAGAAATTAAATCACAGCGACTAAGATGGGCAGGCCACGTTCACAGACTGAATAACGAAAGACTTGTAAAACTGGTATGGGAGGAGATTCCCACAGGCAAAAGACCACTCGGACGTCCCAGAATGCGATGGAGAGATAACATCCAAGCAGATCTCCGGAAATGAACATTCCATTTGACCCTAGGTTGATGGAAGACCGAACAAATTGGAAAAAAGTTGTACAGTCAGCCAAGACCCACCCAGGGTTGTAGCGCTACGTGATGATGATGATAAAATATTTAGAATCAGAAATAGTTGAGTAGTAGTATAGGTAGGAATATGTGAAAAATTTGTATATAGCATAATTAGAACCCTCAAATAGACTGGAGAGTCAAATTCTGTGTGTATGTCGTCGTCGTCGTTGTCGTCTGCCACTTTTCCTTACATGTCTTGTTAGCACGATACAACCTCCGGAGTGCAATAAGTCACCAATTTTATAATTGAATATTGTTGAGGACTTGTCACAGATGAACCCTATTGATTTTCAGCTCACCAGAGCCAGCACAACGGGTGCTGTAGTTCTAGAAGTACGATATTATTGTCATTTTTGGAGAAGTTTCAGTTTGTTAGCACGATACAGCCTCCGGAGTATATACAAGTGACCAATTTTATGATTGAATATTATTCAGGATATCATACGGATGAACCCTATTGATTTTCAGCTTACCAGAGCCAATACAACAAGTGCTACAGTACTTTAAGTGCGATATTATTGTCATTTTTGGAGAAGTTTCAATTTGTTAGCACGATACAGCCTCCGGAGTGTATACAAGTGACCAATTTTATGATTGAATATTATTCAGAGCGTCTCAAAGATAAACCCTATTCATATTCAGCTCACTAAAGCCAGTACAACGGGTGCTATGGTACTTGAAGTACCAAATTTTTGTAATTTTCGGAGAATTTTCAGTTTGTTAGCACGATTCAGCCTCCAGAGAGTATACGATTGATCAATTTTATGATTGAATATTGTTCAAGGTGTCCCACTCTATTGATTTTAAGTTGACTAGAGCGAGTACAGCGGGTCCTATAAATCCAGATATACTAAATTTTTCTTTATTTTTGGAGAAATTTCTGTTTGTTAGCACGATACATCCCCCGAAGTGCAACAATTTTATGATAGAATATTGTTCAGGGCCACAGATGCGGAAAAGTTAGTTTTAATGCTTAAAATCATTAATTTTTTTATACTTTCTCAAAAAAAATATAATATCAAATAAAAAGATCTGAGCTAGCCGAATTTAAAATAAAATAATAAATTTTTTTTTTTTTAATAATTTTAATAATAATATAAATATCGAAATGCCAAGAGATCAAGAAACAAATGAACAACACATTGGAGAATTATGTCCTTGAAATGGCCAGCAACAGGAAGGAAGCAGACGAGAAGATAGAAGAAGTCCAAGGAAAAATGAAAAATATAGAAATCAATGTCATGAGAACAGGGAAGAAAGCATAAAGAAAACGAAAAACTGGAGAAAAAGATGGAACAAGAAAATAAAAGAATTAATGATAGAATCAGTTATCAAGAATAAAATTTAAATTGGCAGGTAACAGAAATAAATCAAAGAATCACACAAACAGAAAACAAAATAAAACAAACCAGTAGTGAAGAAATTATTCTAAGAACAATGTCCACAGATATAAATGATAATAAATTAATATTTACGGGTAATATAAAACGACAACACCAAGTACCTTCATAAAATTTCTTAAAAATAAATATTCTGATAATGTAACCTTTACTTATTTCAAAGAAGTAATAAGGAGCCAATTACAAGATGAAGCATTATTATGGTTCAATAACGGAGAAACAGAGCTAAATACATTTGAAAAGTTCTCTGAAAAATTTTTAACATCTTTTTGGGGTCCTTCACAACAGAAAATCATTAAAGATGAAGTTTTATGTGGAAAATATAATCCAAATCGTGGAACTTTATTACATAAATATGCTATGCAATTGTACAATACATCTCAATATTTAGATTGTAAATTTTCAGAAGAATATATTGTCAATTTAATTATCCAACATTTTGATAACAACCTAGAAGAGATAATGATGCTATATAATTTGAAAGATATGGATATTTATGTCAATTTTTGATTATGCAAGAGAAAAGAAGAAATAGTTATAATAATCCGAGTAATAGGGTGAATAATAATATGAATAATACAGGCTTTAGAGGAGAATATAATAACTTTGATAGTAATAATAATTATAATGCTCAGAGGAATAATAACAATGGGAGGTATAATCAAAATGATCGACAAAGAGACAACACTATCCAATTTAATAACCAAAATCGATATAGAAATGAAGATGGGAGGTATTCAAATGCAGATAGGAATAATAGAGGTAATATGAATTATGATAATAATAATCGATATAACAATTATGATCAAAACTATAGGAATCACAATAATAATGGGGCAAATGATAATGAAAGGTACAACAGATACCAAAATAACAATTATAACAATAATCGATCATAGGGAAATAATAATTTACAGTATAGACCTAGAGTGCATATAGCGAGGAACGACAAAATGAAACACTAAGAAATGACAATGACTACAGACTGAACAGAATTCAAAGCCTGGAGAACAGAAGACAAGTAAACGAAATACAACGAATAACTAGGAAAGAACAAGACATAGCAGGACCTTCACACAGTAACACAAGCCAATACGAACAAAATTTTCAATAAAAAACCTACCAAGATTCAATAATGAAATTAGAAAACATTGCTCAGGAATTTATCAACATCCTAGAGAATTTATTGATATAGAAAAAAATTTAAATTAGAAATATATAAAGGTTTAATAAAAATTCCAGACAATAAAAAATTAGAAATAATAATTGACACAGGTTCTGAAATATCATTAATAAACTATAAAATTATAAGAGATTTAAAATTAGAAAAATATTGCTATGTAATGCCAAAATTAGTTTTGGCAGGTGCTAATAATAAAAAATTATATGAGGTCAATAAAAGAATAAAGGTGGATTTATAAACTCTGTTGTTCCAGTTGTTCGTTGCTTGCCGACTTTTCCAAGTTGCTGGCGATTCGTTATTCACAGTTGTTCCCGAGTCGACTAATTTTTATCGTTTTTCGTTGCTGCCGTTGTCGAAATTTGATTGGTCATAACCAAACCAAACCACAAGCTCGTATCGTAAACAGCGCCACGTCAAGTAAGAAATGTCAACTTAACATGTAGAAATCGCACATCACAAGAGTGAATCTGATTAGTGCTTTTAACTCGACAGCTGGTAGCACCAATAGTTTTCCTCATTTCATGCTGCCGAAGTGCATCAACTTATGTAGCGCCTCTCTTGACTGACCGTAAAAACAGTAGTGTCAGTTTTGAGTTTAAAATGATGGGTATAAATCAAGTCACGTGGCACTAACTTCAGTTTTCATTGGTGGAACTGCGAATCACGAATAACAAGATATAAAATTTGGTTATTTGAGAGCAACGACGAACTACGTGGAAACCACGAACAACACAACAACACCGGTTTATAAACGCATGTATGTGATATCAGTGTTTTATTTTCGAGCAACGGAAATCACGAACAACGAATAACGAACAACAGAGTATAAATCCAGCTTAAGTCGTACGATCACATTTAACAACAACAAAGAATATACAATACAATTTTTATTAATATAAAATTTGCTACACGATGCTATAATTGGGACAGATGAGATAGACAGATATGATGTAATAATAGACTATGACCAATGACAAATACAGATAGGTGACGAAACAGTAAAATTTATAAGAATCACAGAAAAAATCGAGAAAACAGTACAAACAATTAATAACTTGAAAATTCAACAAAAACCAAGTAAGATAACAGACTATAAAATAAATGGTATTAACAATATGACAGAAAAAGTGCAAAATTTACTTAGCAAACACTTAGAACTAATTAACGAAGAAAATAGAGTCACTGACAAATACGTTCATAAAATTGAGGTAAAAGGAATCCGAAATTTTAAATCCAAAACAAACCGATTCCGAATAAATACAGAAAAGAAGTCAGTAAAGAGATACAAAATATGTTAGCTCAAAATATTATCGAAAAATGTCACTCTAAATTTATAAATCCAATTGTAGTTGTTCAGAAAAGTAAACGCTCGGAACATTAAAAAATATACAACACCAATGTACGAAGCTTCACTCAACATCGAAGCAATATTTGGCAGCATCACAGGATCCAAAATATTCACAAAAATTGATTTAAAGCACAGTTTTGGGTTAGTCCCATTGCATTCAAGTAGTAGAGATTATACAGATTTTTCAATCGATGGAGTCCTGTATCGATTCAAAGTAGTACCATACGGTTTGCAAAGCACTACTGAACAAACGGCGACCTATCTGACCTTCGGGAGAGTAACTTCGAACTATACAAGAGGTCACAGACGTTTTTAGCCCTATCGTAGGTAACGAAAATGTTGTCGCGGAAATCACTCCAATAGTATAAAACTTATCTGTGTATCTCCGTCTGGCCAAGGAGCTTACCGAGGAAGGACAAGAGAAGAACCAAGCATATGTAAATAAACATAGACGTCATGGGCCGGATTACGCACCTGGCGACAAAATGCTAATTGAATCAGTAACGCCGCAAAAGGATACTCAACAAAATTGGCCCTACGACGCGACAGACCCTACGTCATACTCAGTAGCACGGGCCTACTAGCTACGAAGTTGCCGAGCCGAATTAAGACTCCATACCAATAGGGATTTATCATACTAGCGACCTGACTCCTTATCAGTCTTCTGAAAACACAAAAGACGTACCTAATCCCTTCCGAGAAGTTGTAAGAAGAGGACGGCGCCGCAAGTCAGATGTATCTTCTCCCGCCACTATTTCTAACTCCTCGTCGAGACGACCTCGACGTCAAAGGGGGAAGCGGTAGCGGTCGTACATATACGCAACGCCCTATACCCCAATCTAGTTAGCAACCAGCATTACGTGGAGGATACTTCGCAGCCCCGCCTGTAGATGGCGTACGAAGACTACACTGAACAGAGATGTAACTGGACCCTATAGCATCCGGCGATAGTAGATGTAGAATCAAGCAAACTCATTTCAGCCGACGTGGACCCAGAGCCAGGGCAACGTGATATAACGCTTCAAAATAAAATAATGTTTCTATTTTCTTTTCTCGTTTAGGATTTTAATTATTATTTTATTTAATTCTAAATGTATAATGTTGAATAGTTATTTTAATAAACATTTTAACCCGTATACAGTTCTTAATTTTATAACTCGAAATGAATTGACAAATTTGCCAATGCAAAAAGCCGGAAAGTTTGTTTTTAAATACTTTTATTAATAATGGCATATTTTCTGTGATTTTATTTAGTGAATATGGTTGTTTATTTTGTTTTTATACTATTCAGAAGATGTTTAAGGATTTTTATTAATTTGTTTTATTTAACGATATATATTATATTTTTATATTATTTCATTAATAAAAGTTTAAGCATTTTTTGATTGCTTATTTTATTTAAATATATTTTAAAATATTTGCATTAATTAATTTGGTGTCATAGGGGGGGGGGGGGTGTTCGGAAAATACTCTAACTCGCCCGGGCGCCAGTGGACATTGTTGCGGGCACTCAAGATACCTTCAATGTGAAGTAGTCAATTAACAGATAAATCTAGGGAGTTTTCCAGTTTTGACCCTCCAAAGCCGGAATTTATTATTCTAGCAAAAAGTGTATGTTTTTGTTATAAACAATGTATTAGGATCTCAAACAGTTAGGAAAAGACAATTTTTACCAAATTTTGTTTCTAGAAGCAAAGTTTAAATATATTGCCATATGGCAACGATAAGCTTTAGGGTACCCAAAAAAAAACATAATTCAAGATTTATTCGAAACGCAGTACGTACAAAAATTTTGATATGTCAGAAACCATTTAAAAAGTAAATGAATGAAAAATGTTGAAGCATGGTATGCAGAGTCCAGCACTACATTTTTACAACTTGTTCTGACAATAGAATTACAGCCCTCGCCTGCACATCTCCAACGCTTATTATTGGTTACAGCTATTACTAAGTGGATTTTTATATCGATTTAGATATGCAATAACTAATTCTCGTCGAAACTCTTGTTTAGTAAGTGTGTAAAAAGAGACCAATACCACTTCTTCCCTCTTAAGGATATTCGATACCCGCCTATATCTTGATCCATCCTGTCTGTTTCTCCCATATGTCTGTTGTATTCGGAAACTATATATAGTCTGGGAATTTTAACAACTTTTTTTTTGACTGGGAATATCTTTTCACTCGACTACCACAGCCTTGTCATTCCAGAGTGCTATCAAGACCCCATTTTCAGAGCAAATTTTAAATTTATGTTCTCCCCTTTTCTTCTGTTTTACGTTTTTTTATCAGTAATAGGACAGGACTTTGGTAATCGATTTTCTCATCGTTCCTCTTACACCATAACCTCGTTCTCTGAGGTGACAAAGTAAAGGAAACCCAGTAAAAATATTATCGAAATAGATATTGTGACGATAAGTCTGATTTGGTAACTCATCCAACATTTCTACCAATGGAGCTGCACGTGCTCCATATTGAGATTTATAAAATTCATTGATATTTGGACTGCTCCCCTGATAGACCTCAAAGTTTACCAAGTATCCAAAATCCGTGTTGAGACACCAAACTTTGTAACCAAATCGAATTGGTTTTCCCTTTATATAATGTTTACAAGAATGGCGTCCAAAATATTTCACCATAGCCTCATCATAATTTAGGTGATCAACTGGAACAAAATATTTCAAGAAATTTGATTTTAATAGGTTAATAAGTGGTCGAAGTTTATACATCTTATCTCTTTTATCTAGTTTAGAATTATCTGAGCAGTGTAAAAATCTCATTATGTGTATAAATCGATCCCTGCGCATAGCATCAGATACCAGTTTATTGTTCATGTCCGAATCCATATCCTAGTAGAATCTCTTTCCTGGCAAAACAACGTAACCTGTTAAAAAAGGATACCTATAAAACATCTTATTTCATCTTTGCTCATATTAGGGGGTGGGCAATTTATGAATCCAGCATATCTGTTAGATTCTTCAACTAAGAGTTTTATATTAGCATCATCCAGGAACATTTGAAATACTTCTACTACGGTCTTGTTATGAAATTGAGAGTAGTTCGGTTTTGGTTGTGTAGGAATATTATCAACAATGTCTCTATCAATCCATTTAAAAGTAAGTTTAGGTTTTTTATGTGATGGTTGGACATCTTGGACTTCTTCAGCACTGACTTTCTCTTCCTCTTCGTAAAAAGGCTGTCCAGATATTCGTTGGTTATTTTCCAGGACAACTTCTGCTGGCGCTGATAATTGATTTCTGCCTAAATTGTTTAATAAACCACATTCATCTTCCTCGGCAGGGTCTTCATCAGTGAGTTATCAAGCTTCCGGTGGAGTTATAAAAATTTCTCTTACACCTGGTGCAGCTTTGTCGTCATCATCTTCCTCTAACATGACTAAAGCCTGCTGAAGATCAAATCCCTTCCTGAAAGTAAAACATCAGATTAAAAACCTATCGTTGGCATATGGACAGTACAAAAGACCTAAACCTAAAAACTATGCATCCTAAATTATGTCGGATATTATTCTGTACTTCTACTGAGTCTAAGTAATCAACTATACCAATATAAACAACCCAGTATTCTATTTAGGAAAAAAAACCCACTTACCCCCATTTGATGCCCATTTTTCGAATATCGATCACAAAAACGCACTTGTTAGCTTCTAAAAATCCAACTAAAATGAATCCTTTATAGATTGTTTACTTGACAAGTGTCATAACTAAGGTTTTATAATGTTGGCAACCAGTAATTCAATGCGGAGAATTTCTTGTGGCCTGATACTGAAGTTCGAAAAGCTGTTTACGATAGGTTTTGGAGGGTTAAACTGTCTGATCAGCAGATATAGTTTTCCTGGTTTTCTATATCATTGCACAGTTATACTGATCTTAAATGGTAAAAATATTTTCAGGATATCCCCATAGGGCTAATAATATCTAAGCTTTAATATTTGTAATATTATACGTATCTCCTTCTTTCTTCTATTCATATATATTAAGTCAATCACTTCTTGGTCTAGCCAAAAATAATTATATTATAACATCAGGTAGACATCAGGTGAAATGTAACTTCTTTCATTGTGACGGTGATAGTAATATCGAAACAATTGTACATTTTTTAGAATTTTTACCATTTTTTCAATATAACAGTTAGTTTCATTTAAAAAGTAATATCGTATTTTAGTAAAACAACATTGCAAAATATTTTTTTATCATTTTGTTCAACACATACAACAGTTAGGTGATCTTCCTGGAAAATGTGATTAAGTCAAGTTTAGTAAAAATGGACTATTGAATATTAATATAATTAACGATGAAAATAAAACAATTTAATTTGTTTAAAACTTTATTTATTCCAGGAAGCTACTGTGTTGTGAAACGCGTCAACGAGTTCAAATAAATGAAGTTTCAAACAAATTAAATTGTATTATTTTCATGGTTCAGTATGGATCTTCATCAAGTAAAAGTCTCATCTATTCAATTTATGAATTAAATAGGTTATGTCGCGCCCGCCAATTATCGCACTGGCGTTCTTTTTAGCGGGCAAGTGTTCTACTACGAACAAAAAAACGCACTTCTATCGGTGTACACCTGTCATTTTAAAATGATATGTTCACAGTTACCCCCGATTCACACTTGCCCAGGTTTACCTTCGCTTAAAAAATATTCATCAACAATTTATTTCCACTTTGAAGAATTTGGGAAGGATTACTTCAGTTCCAGTGCTGGTTGTCTACGTCCATATATATTGAAGGATTGGTATGCAAGTGCAAATGGTTTAAGCTCATTATTAGCCTCATCTATTCAATTATTAATATAATTCTAATTTTTCCTATAATGCAAATCCACACGTTAGTAGAAAACATTCTTACAAAGTAACTTTCGGGATCATTCAGAAACCTTTGAGACAATTTTTCGAGAAGTGAATGATACTTTCTGACAAATTCAAGTAATTTCCTGAGACCTCGCTATCTTTCGATAACTTTTCAAAAAATGCAGGCATTTTCATGTATAATACAGGAAAAACTAATTATAAGTAATATTGTAATGTAATATTATACGCAATAATAAATCTCAAAATTAAAGAAGAAAAATATTATCAAATAGAGATGATTGATTCAAAAATAATTTTAGGAAGTTTATATTAACACCCCATTAATCGAATCAATCCTTGCTGATTTTTTATAACATCAAAATACCGATTACATAATGTAGTTATACTTTCGACTATCCAGTCAACCTTCTAGTAGGTATTATTCTATTTACAATTTACCAAAAAATGTTCATATTAAATTTTTTGCTATTTAATAGGTGTACTAACATATTTTGCAATTTAAGTTGGACAGCGAAAGCTGTATTCAGATTCACCTTGTTACGTTTTAACGGGTTTTTCCGAATAACTAAAAGTATAATATACTGTGAATTACTATATTTAGTAATCGACAGCGTGAATAATGAATTTGTATATTAAATTATAGGATATCAAAGTTTGAAGGATAACTTTATTTTAGCTTAATAACGTGTATGCATAGAAAAAATTCTTCAGCAGTCAAAATGAAAAGAGAAACTTCCTGATTGAGAATGCATAATTTTAAGTTGCTCCGCAGTTTATTATAAGCGGCTTCTCTAGGAGAAAAAATTAAAAACATCTATGCCTACATAAGCGCAAACTGAGTACTACATAACTAAGTTCCATGTATCAAACAGAAATATTTTCAGAGTTTTGGAACAGTCAATCTCACCTCAGACACTAGCCAACCAAGTCAGGGCAGTTGAAATTTGAGGTTAGCTATTTTGACATGATTGACATGTCCCTGAGTTGAAATTGATAGTTCTCTGAGTTTAAAGTACCAACGCCAACTCAAAACCACGTCAACGGAGTATTGCCATCATTATATTCCAGTTTCAATGGTAACACGGAAATGATTTGATTTATCGTTATTACATTCTGTATTCTAGCAAATTCCAGTCGACAAATCCCAATATCTACCGATCAATTTCAAACTAATGTCAATGTGTTTGACTCTAGATCATTTTTAAGAGGCTTGTCGTGGAACCCATTCAAAATGGTCAACTGATTTCTCTAAAGAATATGTATAACCTTCATTTTGTTCATATACATTAGTGTTATAAAACAGTTTATAACATTTTAGTTCATTCAATTACCAGTTCAACGCATTTCATCTCTATCAGTAGTGTATGTGTTCTTTTGATTTATATAGTGTGCTTAAAAAATATGACAGTGTAACAATCACTGTCATCCGTTTTAAAAAGAATTCCTTCTCCGATTATAATAAGTTAAGAAATGCAAGTAATTCACTGAATTGTCACCTGTTCTATTGAGGTTATATATTTTTTATATTAAGAGAGATAATACGGGTTAAAGCAACGAAACTCATACGTTATTTTATTGCTATTGTTGAAATATAAGGTAAACCTGGGTAACAGTGAACGCTTTTTTGATTAGTGCCAATTTAAAGTATTATAACTTCTAAAATATATGTCTTTCAAATTTCATATGCTAGTATGAGTATCTGTCTACATGACTTTTGAGTTTTGCTGGAAGAAAGCAAAACACTTTTACTCACCTTTTTTTCTTTTTTTTGTCAGGTGTTCACACTTGCCCCACAAAGTGCGGTTAATGCTTTCTACAATATAAGGTGTTTTCAGATAATTTGGGGCAAGTGTGAAAAACTGTTTAAAAAGCTTTAATTTCGTCTTTGGAACACTTTAATATCTAAAATAGTTAAAAAGTTATGAACTATTCAAAATGAAATATAACTTAAGTGCCTAAATTAAAATTTGCCAAATCTACTAAGAAAATAAATGTGTCTCCTCTGCGGCCTCTCTAGGAATCTGGCAGAATTCTTATGATCATTTCTTTATTAATCGTATCAATATCGTCTAAATCGGGCCAAGAAAAGGTTTTTCTGCCGAATTTTAAAAATTTCACTTCCCATCCTTCATCAGTTTCGTTCAAAATGTTGCCAACAAAATGCCTTATTCTCTTCTTGGTTTCATATTGAACTACCACCCATTTGCCGTTTTCGATATTAGTTTGCTCTTCTTCGATTTTTTTGTCCAGAGTTTTATCTGTATCTAGCTCTTCTTTTGTAGCAGAACTCTCTGGGTCCAAGTCATCTGCTGAATCAATTATTACAGATAAATCGTCCACCTCTTCATCTGTAGATTCGATGTCACTTTCTTTCTGGATTGAACGCTTTTTATTAACTTTTTATCGGAAAACTTTCTTAGTCTTAGTCGCTTTTTCTTCTTTTAGTCTAGCTAATACCTGTGGTGCAGTGATGACTTCTGCTCCACATGCCACTTGTATATTTTGTACCTTGCCACTATCAGAGTGTCTTATTGTTTTCAAAAGAAGCTCTTCAAATGATAATTTTAATTTTGATGTGGATCGACTAGTTGTAGCTTCTATATTTGGAATTTGTTCCACATTTTGGTTTTCTTCGATATTTTGGTTTCCTTCGACATTTTGATTGTCTTCGATATTTTGATTTTCTTCGACATTTTCGTTTCCTCCAACATTTTGGTTTTCTTCTCGTCTCCCAGCAGCATTTACCTAAGGTGTGTTTTCTTCACCTTCTTAAACATTCAGGATCATATTTGTCTTCAGATATGACCTGCCGATCAAATGGCTGTATACCAGCTTTTACAAAATCATTACTAATAGTGATAGGCTTGAGGTCCTTCCAGGCTTGACCGAACATTGCCGAAAATTGTTTCTTTGGTATTTTAATTCCCACATTTCTCCTTTGCCAAGCCACTAATCTTTCATCCCATGGACCCTTCGGTGATCTGAACACTGATATATCTAGTGGCTAAACAAGGTGGCTCGTGTGTGGGGGAAGTTTGAAAATTGTTACATTATTGGCAGTTGCCAATTATATTAGAGGAATGTTAACATGGGTGCTATGACCATCATAAATAATCAGAACAGGTCTGTGTGGTCCCAGAGCAAGCAGTAGAGTTTTTTCAAAGTAATTTAAAAAAATGTCTGTCTCTATCCAGCCTTTTTTGCTGGCAGTAAATGACATTCCCGGATACGAGTCTTCTTCATTTGGAACCCAGGCATCCCAAATATTCTTCCCCTTATACACAATAAGTGGAGTGGCTTTTAATCCGGAAGCAGATACAGCAGCTAAAACAGTTCCCGGCCCGGACCTGACACGGTTCTATAACAAGCTTTTCCTCTTGCACCAACAATTTTTGTTTTATAAGGATCATGAGCCAAAGAACTCTCATCTAGGTTCCAAATTTGTTCGGGCTTGTTATGAAATGATAAATCTGTTAAAGTTTGATTCAAAATATCGAAATATACATTAATGATGAACGGATCTGTCATCTTTTTTCGGGCGTACTCGACTGAGTGGGGCTTCTTTATACTCAGGTGGTGACGTATTTTGAAGTTTCTGAACCAATCATCACCAGGTATGTTGTTCTTGAATGGTGTCTTAATATTAGTTCGTTCAACATAACTTGCAACAACCATCAGAAATTATTTTCTCGTGATTCCAAAGCCCCACTTCTCAAGCGTGCGAAGAGCATTTGCTAATTTGATTTCATTCTCTTTTGGAATCACTGTAGAACGGCCTTGTGTCTCGCTTTTTTTTCCTCTGGTACCTTTCAGGTCATAAAATAGAGTGGTTTTCGGAATATGATATAATCTATGGGCTCTATGTATGGTTAGAGCACCGCGTTTAATTTCAGCCACAGCTAAATTTATATCTTCCTTTGTTAGTCTTTCTTACGTAGACTCTTAGCATATTCTGAAATGAAAAATTCTTATTAAGTTTTTACACCGCAAAAATGTACGTTCACACTTGCACTGATGAAATGTTCACACTTACCTCATTATGCGAAATACTAAGGGGTAAGTGTGAACACGATATTTATCAACAGTACGAAAAAAAACCGAAAATGCATATATACTGTATTAAACTATACCATATTACAAATACAATAGCAATAATTAAAAATAACTTACGTTGGTAAATGTATTTTTCCTTGTATTTTAAAAATAACACGGTGCACTCATCAACTGTAATCACTTTATGGCATGAATTAAATAGGCTATGTCGCGCCCGCCAATTATCGCACTGGCGTTCTTTTTAGCGGGCAAGTGTTCTACTACGAACAAAAAACGCACTTCTATCGGTGTACACCTGACATTTTAAAATGATATGTTCACAGTTACCCCCGATTCACACTTGCCCAGGTTTACCTTAGTTTAAAAAATATTCATCAACAATTTATTTCCACTTTGAAGAATTTGGGAAGGATTACTTCAGTTCCAGTGCTGGTTGCCTACGTCCATATATATTGAAGGATTGGTATGCAAGTGCACATAGTTTAAGCTCATTATTAGTGATTTGGATTGGGTAGTTAGGCCCACCCCATTCACAATTAGCGTTTCTTAACCTTTTTTCAGTTCACGGATCTCTAGAAAATCAAGCACAATTTCAAGTAACCTATTAAATAAATACAACCAAAAATTTTGGTCCATATATTTTAGTACTACAAATTAGCAAAAAATACTATTTAATAAAAAAGACGTCATTGTCAAGGATAGTGGTGCTTCAATTATGCATATTTGGGATGATGTTACTACGAGATGTAATTTAAAATCGGCTTCTGCTTGTAATCTGCTTCGAAATTGTTTTTAGTATATACAAGAGCAGAGAATGCCTTTCCACAGAGGTACGTGATTCAGACAAGCAGTAAATGTTTCAGAGCTTCTCTTAATATTTCCTTATAATATTTTTTCACATTCGTGCAAAAACTTGATGCTTCCATTTTTTCACAAATTTTACACTGTTTTTTATTTTTCTGGCATATTTTTAGCAGCTTAAACCTCTCTGTGAATGCAGCAATTATGCCAGATAATGGATTGATGCATCTTATTTACGCGCCTCTGAAGTCCTATTCATATACCAGTAATAGCATGACCACCGTCGGTGCTGACTGCCACATAGGGTAAACCGTATTGTTATTGGACACTTAAAAGCAATTTGATTTTCAAACTTCAACCACTAGTTACCTGTAATGGAAGTATACCGTTGTGTGCGTATTTTATTAAACTTTCAGAAAAAAATTGATTGATTACAGTAATTTGTTACAAAGGTATTAATAAGTAATTTTAGTTAGACACTAAAAATTGCCTTGTGTTTAACGAATATACATTTCATATAATCCATCTATTTTTTGGCAACTTCTTCCGTATCTACAGACATTTTTACTTCTCTTTTTTCTAATCTATCTACATAATTCTGTGATTGTATGTCCCCTTGTTCAAGATCTTTTCTACCTTCATCAACATTCAATTGTTTGACCACTCCTATTAAATTTACATTCCCATTCGATTTGACCCCTTGCCCAATTTCTTCTATTCTATCAACATCATCCTTCGATTGGTTAACTCCTTCCATTTCTATTTGCCGCATTTTTAAGTGTTCTTCTTTCTCTTCTTCTTTTTCTTCTATACTTTCGTTGTCACCCTCGGATTCTTCCTTATAACATATGTGACATAGAAATGAATCGTTATCATCAGAGTCTGGAATATGTTGTCTGTGAATTTGTGGGATGCATGATTGGTGAAATAACTTCTTACAAGAATCGCAAGTGATCTCATTATTTTTTTATAATTTTATCACAAATATATCATACCATTTCGGTGATAGGTGGAAACTTGGTTTTTGACGAAACTTTGGTGACTTTCTTCTGAGTATTAATTAACTGCATTTGTTGTTTTGTCTGTTTGAGTTCCTCGTTCTGTTTCCTCTTATTTGCTCTCTGAGCATCTGCTTCTTTCTTTAGAGCACGTTTCCTGTTTTTCTGTTCTTCTTTCTCTTTCTTCTCAGCATGTTTTGCTGCTAGCATTTCTTTATGTTTTTGCATATGGCAGCCTTCTAGTTTCTCGTTTTCCTTTACCTTTAGAAGACTGTGTTAATAACAACATTTGAAACCACATTCACAACTGTACTTGTAGTTGGCTGGTCAGTACACATAATCATTTCTGCATCCGCAGCTATTGTATAGTCACCAGTTGGGACACATTTGTTAATAGCAGCATTTGAAACCACATTTACAATTGTACTTGTGGTTGGCTGGTCAGTAGACATAATGATTTCTACATCCGCAGCTGTTGTGTAGTCACTAGATAAGTCATTATTAGCTAAGATGATCAACTTATTTTGTGACGAGTCTTTGTTAGACACATTATTAATTTCTTATTGAAAATATTGCCATATTCTAAACAGGGCAAAAAAATCATCGTTGTTACTCAAATTGTTTAATTTCTCGTTTCCAACAATATTTTGAAACGTTTGATATTCCCTTACAGTGTTTTGTTCTTCTTCGTTGCCATTTATTTAATTTTTTGAACTTCCTAAACATTTAGTATAATCTATTGCAACTGCATCCAGTGGATAAAGGCCACACGCTTTAAAACCGTTTACTAATATTTCTGGTTTGGTACTGGAA
This sequence comes from Galeruca laticollis, assembly GCA_963921935.1. Lineage (NCBI taxonomy): Eukaryota > Metazoa > Arthropoda > Insecta > Coleoptera > Chrysomelidae > Galeruca > Galeruca laticollis. The sequence goes on along the minus strand of OY998178.1, from coordinate 40,349,136 downwards.
TGCACAACCTCCTGTAGTAACGGCGCAAAGTAAACCTTTGTTAGAGGTTGCCCAGGATGATCCGCCTGCCATTTCCCTATCGATTTTCGCCAAGCTAGTTTGATGGGTCTAAAGGCAGCTACATCTTCTGGTTGAAGTATGCGGGTGGCATTCGAATATAACGCAATAAATTCAATCCCTAGTTTAGTAATGAGAATGCTAATTTGATAGGTAAGATGAGATTTATGGCCGTCAACGAATGATACCACCGATAGTGGTATACCTTCTCGAACTAAATAGGGGTGGAAAACAAGTGAAATACATTCATAAAATGTTTCAGCAGTCATCCACCCATTATCGCTACGGCGAATTCCCCAATCGTCTGGAACGGAGTAAAATATTTTTTCAGGAATTCATTTATAGGTATACACTATCATGGGGCAACATGTTGATCCACTTGCCGAAAATGAGAACATAACAGTTATATTCTCTTTTGATGATCCGTGATCAATGGTGTATACATTTTTAAAGCTGTTTGGTAACCCTTTTTTAGCAAGGCCTACCATTCATCTAGGATACGAAATAAGAATAAATTGTTGTACAGCGAGTGCCTTTATGTCCTAAATAGCTAATCCGCAAATACTAGCAAGTTATTTCGAATAACAGCAAAAATAAAAATGCAGCTTACTTGACTAACGCACTCTCTTCTGCACTTGTAGGAATAGGTGAAGGTCCACAAGTCCGTTTGTGATCGGGGTTTTTAAACTGGAGTGTTGGTTTTGGTAACTCATACTTTTCTGCAACGGCTCGAAGTGAACTACTACCACTTTGTAATTCAGCAATTGCTTTATCCATTTTAGCTGAACCATATGAATTTAATGTTGGCATTATAAGACGCTTTGAAAGAAACGGATTTTCGAAACACAGTAATTGACCATACAGTTATTGAACATCCGGCCAATAATTGTCTCAAAACCTTCGAGATCAAAATTAAATATACCAGCGATTATAGTACATATTCGAACACAGTTGAGATATTAATAAAATTCAGTTATTGGCCACCTGTCCAAAAACTGAAATTGTACTAATAATACCCTTCGGTTATTGGACACTTTGTTTCTGTTATTATTAATAGTGTTACGAAATAGCAGACTGGTGTAGTCCCTGAATCCGACTCTGTCTAAGCCATGTATGAAAGTTGAGATTTTAGCGAATGCGCAGGAATTTCTTTTGAACTGTTTACTATTAATTTTGTGACTATTTTCATCTAGACATTTCCAGTCCTATCTAGACAATTCCAGGGAGGCGATTGTTTTTGTGTAAACCGTAATCTAGAATTACTTGGAAAAAAGGGCACTCATATGTAAAGAATAACGACCAGCGGTAGGAGTTTAGTTTATAATTTGATATCGAGAGATAAACAGTAAACAAATGAATATAAATTGAGTCTAAGTAAATAAAGAGTAGTGAAGTGTTATTATAAATTAGTGTAGGTGAAAATACGAGGACGAGAGTAGCTGAGGTACTGAATAAGTTACACGACAGTCCATCGGGAAGTCATCTGGGAGTGAATGAAACCCTTCAGTGAGTCCGTGAAAGGTTTTATTGGATGAACAGCTCCGACTATGTGAAGGACTGGTGTAAGAAATGTACGACTTGTGCTACGAGTAATGGACCACATCGCAAAAGGAAGGCACCCATGAAACAATATAATGTTGGAAGCCCTTTCGAAAGGATTGCTTCAAACATTGCTGGACCATTTCCGACGACAGAAAATGGTGGTAAATACATCCTGGCAGTAATGCATTATTTTACAAATAGGCCACAACTGTCACGGATGTACTGGTGAAAGAATATATCAGTCGATATGGAGTGCCCTGGGAAGTCCACAGGAAGAAATTTCGAGAGCCAGGTATTCAAGGAAATTTGTGACAAGCTGGGAATGAAGAAGACCAGGTCAACAGCATTGCAACCACAATCAGATGGAATGGTCAAAAGAATGAACAGGGCAATTGGAAAATACCTGTCCAAAGTAGTTACCAGCCACCAGAGAGATTGGTAGCAGGATCTTTTCCTATTTGCGTTGGCTTATCGATCTGCCATACATGAGTCCACGGGTGAAACCGAAAATTCTATTTGGAAATGAGGATTCCTTGTAATCTGGAGTTTGGCTGTCGCCCTGGCGTAGATCTAGCAGGATAAGATTACGTAATCCAATTGAGAAGAAGGATGGACGATGTGTACGAATTGGTTTCAACGAATCTTCAAGTTGCCAGTGACAGAATGAAAGAACGGTAGGATACGCAGGCCACACAAGGCAGTTTCAAAGAAGGGGACAAAGTATTGTTACACAACCCGACAAAGAGAAAAGGATTTTCTCCAAAATTACAGAAATCATGGGTCCATACTTAATCAAGAAGAGGATCAACGATCAACGACATCATCTATCGTATAAGCAAGATCCCCAATGGAAACCCGAGAGTAGTCCACCAAAACCGACTAGCGACATTCGAAGGAGACCATGACAAAGAGGAAGGGGTGAACAATCTACAAAAGGAGTCTGACCCAGCTTTCGAAGTATTAATGGGCGCATACGAGGTACCGGGAAAGCTAGATACGGAGTTACTACAGAACAAAGACAATATATGTTCACGCTCCCGGAAGAGTACTCACTGGCACATAACATCTCCTCCAGTAACAAACACACACGAGGATTGGCAACCATATTCTGAAAGAAGTTTGGACAATTAGGTAAACTTGAAGATCAGATGCCAGACCCTGGCAAGACACTGCGACTCAAACACAATTTACAGACCGATCCACCTACCGGGATGTGTGGGAAGCGCCACGAAGCCTCCGAGATCATGTGCTGGAATCTCACGTGGATAAACTAGCAATATCCTGGATAGAGAGCAACCAGGAACATAATAGAGGTGATATTCCAAGATACCGGTGTCCATATATTAATTTGCAGCTATACCCCTCGTTATCGGTACCCGTTGAAGACGGTGCACTGTTATTTCCATTCGACCGGAAAATGCAGACATGGGTCCAGTTGCGTATTTAAACATCCAGTTTCAGCTACACAAAAGTTCCAGGAGGAACTTCCTTCTAAGGAGGAGGTTATGTTACGAAATAGCACACTGGTGTAGTCCCTGGTTGAAAGTTAAATTTTTGGCGAATGCGCAGCGATTTCTTTTGAACTGTTTACCATCATTTTTGTGACTATTCATATCTATGCATTTCCAGTCTTATCTAGACAATTCCAGGGAGGCGATTGTTTTTGTGTAAGTCGCAATCTAGAATTGTCTAGAAAAAAGGGCACTTACATATAAAGAATAACGACCAGCGGGAGGAGTTTAGTTTATAATTTGACATCGTGAGATAAACAGTTAACAAGTGAATATAAATTGAGTCTAAGTAAATAAACAGTAGTGAAGTGTTATTATAAATTAGTGTAAGTGCATATACTGTGTATATAATATGAATTGGTGAATAGTTTAGTGAACAAATAAATTAAGTGAGTAGACATACCGTGTGTATAAATTTATCCCACCCGTCGTAATAAAAACGTTTAAATAAATAAGAAAAACATTACAATAGGGTTAATTTACGTAAGTTCTAGTTGATGTTAGTTTAACTTACCTTTGGTCAACTGCACATGCTATATTTTAAAAATTTTCTGTTCAATACCACTTTCACTAATATTTTAACCTTAACGAAAAACATAAGCAACGACTCGATAACTTGTAGGTTACCGAAAAAGTGTACAAAGACCACAAAGTAATTGGCGGGAGAGCTGGGTGAATAAATATTACAGGGATGCGATGCCATCTATGATGGAATATTCAAAATCATATAAATAAACAAAGTATTCTTTTTGTAGGATTATAAATGCAAGTGTCCAATAACTGGTTGGTTTCCAATGACTGTATGATTTACCCTATTTTTCCCCCGGTATTCCATGAGTGGACATAAAGTTGTTCAATACTTCAAATATTGTTTCACCTGTATAGACATACACAACAGAAAATGCTTACTTATACTGTCGTGTTCGTAACGAATATATGCAAGCAAGTTTGCGTCATTGCTAATTGTGCTGTCATCTAATTGTAAAGCATTAAATCTGTTCGATTTAACGTTCAAAACCGAGTGATCTTTAACATTTAGTGCCTTTTCATCAATTCAATTCTCCACTGTACTGTTCGATAACGATATAATTTCAATTTCAAATCGTGGATCTTTATACTCTTTTTCGAAACGGTTTTCATAGTTTTAGGTTTATGTATCTCTGATCTATTTTCTCCCATACTTCTATTGTATCGAATGGCTTCCTGAAATCGAGAAATATCATCCATATAGGTATGTTATAATCCAATGGTTTTTCTATAACTTGTGTCGCTGTATGAATATATTCATGTAGTGTTAAATGACTTCGGAGTCCAGCGTGTTTCTTTGGTTGGTCCAACTATAGTTGTCTCTCTAGCCTGTTTGATATTATTCAAACGGCTTGTATATTAGAAATAGTAAGCTAATTGGTATGTTATATCCCAGATCTACTGGGTCACCTTTCATGTAGATAATGACTAGCGTAGCGTTCTCTAAATATTCAAAGATGCGTTCTTGTGTTGAACATATGTTAGTTGCTTACCTTTAGCATTTTGGTATTATACCGCTGATTCCCAATTTTTAATTTGGGAAAAGATCTGCCTCCAGTTTTTCGATATTTATCTCTGAATTGATATTGACAATCATATGTTTTTGCCGTCGGGGAAGTAATACAACAATTAATATTGAAATATCAACTATTTTGAGTTATAAAATTACTCAACTATCATAATTTGTGTAGCAACTTGAATTTTCACTACACAGGTTTATTCAGTTTTAATTACCTGTTTGTTAATATTTAATTGGTTATTTCATAGATATATCAGTTAATTCCACGGATTTTTCATTGTTTTTGGCATTTAGACATATTCCACTATGAATCATATTTTAATCTACTTCTCTCTGCCTACAAGTTTATGTGGCAACACCCCGAATGATGTTGCTATTAGTGTTTATACATAACAAAAAAAGTGATCAGAGAGAGATGATCGCCTCATTTTTAGTCGCTGTGTAATAATCAAATAAGCATATTTTTGGTCCTTCGAACCGGATGACATCTATTTAACTTTTCCATATCAGTTATGCTCCGAACCAGATTAGTGAATCGACCTCTAATGAAAATTTTTCTCAATGTAATCCAAATTAAAATTACATAATAATAACCGCTTATGATCCAACCACTACTCACCTTCGCAACGTCGTTATAAAATATACATAAACTGCCGAATGCTTTGTATACGAGGGCCATTTTCATGAACGTAGTTATTAATATTTTATGTAAAGATAATGACTGTTTTATTTGGAATTAAGAAAGGAAAATATGGATAGAGATCATTGGATAGATGTTTAAATCGAAAAAAATAAAAATTTATAATTCGTTGAAAATGGAAAAATTGCAAGTAAATCAGTTTTCTTCATAGTATATGTAGCAACGCCGGATAATTTGATAGTTATCTTATAATAATCAATTAGCGTTCGTGAAGTTATAATCTTGTCCTTCATTGTACGGTTCTTCGTTAGGTTACTAAAAATAAAACTCTTTGTAATCGCAATACTATGTTCACTAATTGAATTTAACAAATATGTGCGCTTAGCTGAAGCTAACAATTATTGTAATGTGTACGAAGTTATGACCAGAAGCTTGTGAGTATGAATGGGCTGACAAACTCCCTGAAGAAATAAATTACATATTCATGTGGAATTATAAACTTTTCTAGAGGTTTGAGGTTAAATACAAGAGAACCAACAATCAGGACGAATACCAATGAATCAATGGAACAATGTCATAGCAAATTCTTGCACGTGGATTAAATATATATAGATTAACATTTCAGCATCAATTTAAACTTATCAGGTCTACATGAATGGTTTATCTAAATGGACTACAATATAATATAGTTGATAACAATAGTGAAACACATTAAAATAATTGAAAATTAATGGATCCGTTAATTGACATTTTTATTGATTTGTCTTCGATTAATTTGTTTCAATTTCCATTGCGATTATTTCAATGGCTTTTGAAACAATAAAACCAAATATTATCAGTAACAAGTACGCTATAGCTAATGAAAATCATAATAATAATATCATTGAAATCAATTAGGGAGAGATTATGATATTTTTCGTTTATGATAAAATTACCGTCCTTTTATACCTTATACGTTGTCTTAGGAGTATGCAAAAAACAAACAATGATAACGATATGTGGGGCTGTGTTAGCAGTTTGGGTAAAAGTTGTTTCAAATATCTGGGCATCCCTTTAGTAGAACAATATATTTCTGTCGGAAAACTTGACATTGAATGAAAAGAAAAGTTTATATTTGTTTTTGAGTGAATGAAACGACGATTACTCAGTGTGTATTTATGATTAAAATGCAGCTAAGCGCTTTCGGCCATTAGGCCATTCTCAGAGCTGTCGTCATAAAAAAAATCATATAACAGGTGTCAAAAAACATCCAGTGAATAAAAATGAAGCAATGTATGATGTTTAGTCATTGTTACAATAAAATGATTAAAAAACATTAAAATACCCCTTTAAGAGGGTGCACAAGTATATTTTACATCATGAAAAGTCCCATTCAGAAGTATTTATTTTGTATGATGAAGGATAAAGATAACTAAAAAACTATTTAGGTGAATCAGGAGAAACAGAACTATTCTTTGGTTAGGTCAATATCGTGTTATTAACAGGGCCTCACGTTTTAGGAACCTGAAAACAGTGAAATTAAGTGCTGAAAGATTAACACAATATAACTTGGACCTTTGTCTTGGGGATCAGGTATTTAGATTAAATTTTATATTGTTATAAAAAATAAATGGTTTTAAAGATTAAAACTAACTTTTCCGCATCTGTGGCCCTGAACAATATTCTATCATAAAATTGTTACTTGTATACACTTCGGGGGATGTATCGTGCTAACAAACCGAAATTTCTCCAAAAATAACCAAAAATTTAGTATATCTAGTTTTATAGGACCCGCTGTACTCGCTCTAGTCAACTGAAAATTAATAGGGTACATCTGTGAGACATCTTGAACAATACTTATTCATAAAGTTGATCAATCGTATACTCTCTGGAGGCTGTATCGTGCTAACAAACTGAAAATTCTCCAGAAATGACAAAAATTTGGTACTTCAAGTACCCCAGCACCCGTTGTACTGGCTTTAGTGAGCTGAATATCAATAGGGTTCATCTTTAAGACGCTCTTAATAATATCCAATCATAAAATTCATCACTTGTATATACTCCGGAGGCTGTATCGTGCTAACAAACGACAAAATGTCGTACTTCAAGTACCATAGCACCCGTTGTACTGGCTCTGGTGAGTTGAAAATCAATAGGGTTCATCTGTGAATGGTTTTTTCGTGTTGTTGTTGACGGATAACGTAAAAATAACTCAAAAAAAAATTTCAAATTTCCAACATTTTTGTGGGTAAACCAATACTTTTCTCGCATATTAGATAGGTTGGCGGAAAAGTAATATATAAGCCATTACGTGATGGTGTGATTTTGACAGTTTTGACAATTTGTGGTCACCAATTTGGACACCAAAACCTGATCCCCAAAAGGAAGCCTAGAGAATTCAATTCGCAAAATATGAAATCTCAAATAATTGTAGTTTTTGAGATTTGTTGCACGCAAATTTTTGCAAACGAACAACTTTTTACTTTAGTTCAACCGTTCCGCCGTCTTCATAGAAGGCGCTATATAGAACTTCAATGACAGATGACGACAGTCAATTCATAGACAAATAATATTATCACTTCCTCTATGGGTCAAATGTTGTCATATGTTTTGTGTTCATAAAAATATCCCAAATTTATAGTATAGTGTGTATTGTATTTGTAAGTGATTATAATTAAGTAATTTCCATGCTGAATAAGTAAATTTGTGCTTCGTAAATGCTGTTTATATTTACTCCACAAGATTATGTTTAGTGTAGCCTCGACATAAAATAATCCACAAATATTTTTAGCTGTTGCTAGTGATTCCACGAGTGCATTATATTTATTGATCCCCATATCAGGGTCTTTTGGTTCCTCCAAGAACCTGTACACAGCCACAGATTGCATCTGCATACATACATCGGCCTTCTGAGTTAGTGAAAAAAAGTGCATTGGTAATAGTATTAATTGCTTTCTACTAAATTGACATAATAGGCATTTCGTATTCTATTCAAAAAGTAATACAATATGTAACGTTTTATTTTCGAAATGCAGGAATAAAAATGTTATATATTATTCATCTTCAATTTTTCCAGGTTATGTATTGAAATGTTATACTTTTTGCATTTTCCTCCAGTTTGTAATAAACGGACATGCCTGTTTTTCCATTGACTGTTCTCAATGATTCAAGTAAATTATAGCAAAAGTGTTTTCTTTTTCTGAAAACAAAATCAAATCAATTATGCAATATGTTTGTTTAATTGTAGTATTACAAATTTGAAGTACAGAGAAAGTAAGTAGGTAGTTTTTATGTTTATTATAATACAGAATTTCTGCTTTTCCACTGAACCCTCTTAATAATTCAAATGAATAGTAACAAAGAAATGCCAATTAATAAGGTAAACTATAAAAATGTTTATTATAGCAATAAACAGACATGTCCGCTTTTTCATTGACCCTTATTAATTATTCAAAAAAATTAAAATTGGTGTATGTTATTGGAAAGAAACAAATAATAAATAGTTTATAAAAATATCAATAAAATTATTATCACAAATTTAATGTATTTGCCTTCATATTTATTAATACATGGCAACTGAAGTTCATCTTCCATTTTTCTCTAACATTTCTCCTCAAGAAGGAAATAAAAAGTTTATAAAAATATCAATTTTTTACGACTCTATACTCACAATAGCAATTTCATTTTTGTAAATTAGTCTTGTTAGTGTTTTTACTTACGAAATAGTATCAGGAAACTCTGTTTTATTAAAGATTAATGGACCTGTGGGGCAGTTACATCAGGCTTCGTTTTAGTTACATAATCAGAACTGTAAATGAAATAAGAAAATTAGATGCTTCTTCTAAGTAGGTTTTGCCATTTTTTCACTTACAGAACAGTTGTAGCGAAAACTGTTACATCAAAATTATTTGGACCTGTGCGGGCAGTTACATTAGGTTCCGGTTTAGTGGAAGTGTCAGTTTTGAAAATGAATAGAAATTTGATTTTTGTAAATTAGTCTTGTTAGTGTCTTCACTTACGGAATAGTATCAGGAAACTCTGTTTTATTGAAGATTAATGGACCTGTGGGGCAGTTACATCAGTCTTAGAGACTACCATTACGTTTTCTTTATTAAAATTATACGGAAAACGATTTCAAAAGTAATTATGAATAATGTTTTAAGTTTCTCTCTACATAACAATATTTGTAATAGGGTAAGTTTGGCAATCAATAAGGAGAGGCGCACTATGCACATCAATAATAGTTTATTGTGCAACAAGTGGGGAAAGTTCAACTTTTCTGACGAGTGTGGAAGTTTGTGGCACGAGCCAAGGGCGAGTACCGCAAACACACGAGTGAAAAAAGTACTTTTCCCACATGTTGCGAACTATATTTTTGCTACAACTGCACAAATTTAATGAATACAAGTAAATAGTTTTGTAGAAAAAGTCTAAGCATCGAGGATCACTCACCGAAAACGGCTGAGCATCGAGTATCCCCTACTGGATTCTCCATATAAATGTATGTAGTGTGGGCAAAGTGCCGTGAGAAATAACATTTCTCACAGTGTGAGCAATATATGGTTTTCAAATTAAGTAAGCTATGAGAAATACGCTACTTTTCATAGCACTTGTAGAAAAAAGTTATAATAGTAGTTATATGATCTGTGGATGTCATAGACCAAGCCTTGGTCTGTGTTCGATGTTGGATTTTATAAGATATGAGGATGATTATCTACCTTTTAGCTTACCATAGCCTATGGCCCATAGGTAGTAGTAGTTGAATAGAATTAATGAATGAAGTAGGTAACATTACATTTTGAAAATCTTTTAACCATAAATGTTTTGAAACTTTGTCAAGCCAATAGTCGAAATAACCTTGCAAATTATTTGATTATATGAGCATTAAAAAAACCAAAGAAAATATGAACCCAAATTATTATTGAAAGATGACTTAGTAATAGTGTTACTTGTAGATATAAAAAAAAATTGTAAAACAAAGGACGACTAAAAAATTTATTTTGTCTACCTACTCTAGAAATGGCAATAGCGCTTCTAAATAGAACAGGACTCGTTATACTCGCTCTAGTGAGGTGAAAATCAATAGGGTTGAACTGTGGGACACTCTGAAAAATATCCGATTATGAAATCGTTCACTTGTGTACACTCCGGAAGGTGTATGGTGCTTACAACCCGGATTTCTCCAAAAAATGTTGCACTTTAGGTACCATAGCACCCGTTGTACTAGCTCTTGTGAGATGAAAATCTATAAGGTTCATCTATCAGATGCACTGAATAATATCCATTCATGAAATTGGCCATTTGCATACACTCCTGAGGCTGTATCCTGCTAACAACCCGAAATTTCTCCAAAAATGTGGCACTTCAGAAACCATGGAACCCGTTGTACCAGCTCTAGTGAGCTGAAAATCAATCAGGTTTATCTATAAAAAGCTCTGAATAATATCCTGTATCGTGCTAACAAACTGAAATTTCTCCAAAAATGTCATACCATAGCACCCGTTCTACTGACTCGGTGAGATGAAAATCAAAAGGGTTCATCTGTGAGATGTCCTGAAAAATTGTAAATCATAAAATTGGTGACTTGTTGCATTTCCGGGGCTGTATCGAGTTATACAGATAGGATTTTTTTCTAAAAACCATTTTTATGTGTGGTTCTTGCTGAAAAACGTAAAAACAACTCAAAAAATCCAAAATTACAACTTTTTTTTGGATAAGCCAATATTTTTCTCGCATATTAGATTGGTTGGACGGAAAAGTAATAATACCAATAATGTGTTATACAAAAACAAAAAATTATTTACCATTTAGGTGATTGAACACTGTTCTTTTGTACAATGAAGGAAAAATGTTCCAGTTCCAATCTCCACAACACACATGATCAATCTTTGCGTGCAAACTTACACATGTTGATTGTATGTTTGCTTTTGTACTATATATATCGATCTCCCCACAATATTATTTGTCATTACAAATCTTTCACATTTTTTATTAGTAGTTATAATTGCTTTGTAAGTTTTTTTAAACGATTGTTATTTTAACTTGAAATTCCTCACTGTACCTTACTTTCCTCTTTCTATTAAATGTAAAGTATTGTATTACAAGTAAATATTTCTTTGCATAATAAAGAAATTTGGAAACTTTTTATTTATATTATTTGTTTTTAGACAAAATTGAATATATTCACACATGTAGTTGAAAAAAGAGCCTACATGTCAAATAAAATTTGAAAGCAACCAACAGAAACTCTGAAACTGATTAGATTGAGGCAAAGCTGTGACACGACGTTCTGTGTTTTCAAACTAAATGGCCTATGTTCAATTATGTAAATTTGCAACTTTTTCGCAACTTAATTTTCTTAGCATGAAACAGAGGAAAGTTATAATTATGAAAATATTTTATTATGTTAATATAAATAGTACAAATTTTGAAATGTAGAATGTTTTTAAAGTATGTATATTTCTCTTCTATTCTTGATTTCTAGAAATTCCCACAATGCTGTCACTTGTTATCCATATTATTGAATAGCACATGTCCTTTCATGCAATATGTAATGCACCTTAAATCAGGTGATAATAGTTATATTTTACAATTATCACTATTATATGTTCATCAAAATGAATTGTGTAATTCTTGTCATTTGAGAGCGATTTTAATTTTTTTCCTTTCAGATACATGAAAGGTCACTTCACTTCAATTAGGCATTTTTCGATAACAAACCCATATTATCATTAAAACTGGGTTTCAAGAGAATGTTGAAAGATGTTTTGATGATACTAGAACAAACAATCAGTATTATTTATCTAATATTTTCACATTAATCAAATAATCCAGTAGACATAACCTCAAACATAGCTTTTAAAAATAAAAAAATACGGATTGTTGGATAATTTACATTATCATAACTATCATTTTTGATATCGGTTTGATACGATTACTTACTTTTTAACAATTCATTCCTTTCAAAAACACTTATGAAACGCTTAAATAATCAAAAATCTACACTCAAATGGAAATACTTAACAAGTTTTGTTTGGACCACAGCTATGCTGTAGTTTGGATGCAACATAAAAAACGGAGATAAAGTTTCTGTGCTCACAAAAAGTTGAAATATTTGAAACCAAAACATCCGAACAGAGAAGCGTTTCTTTGAACCGTCAAGAGTGGAAAGACTGAGAGAGAAAATATGTTGAATAAGTAAAAGCCAATTCAGTACTACTATCGACATCTATCATAAATATTTTGAACCAAGTAATTACTAGATAAGTAACTAGTATTGTGTAGGTTTTTAGGTTTATATACCTGTGAGGAGGCCCCTCTTAATAAAGCACAACAGGTTAGAATAGTCATCAAGTTATTGTGATGGAATCAGACAATTTCTGACACGATCCGTAATCATTAGGACTAATTAGGACTGAGAGGGGGATATCGAGTTTAGAGACAGGCGAAATAGAGGAAGAATATACCACTGAGATTGAATAAAAACATTACGTTTGTAATCAATGGTTGGTGGGTAAAAGAGATGCGTTACAGAGAGGGCTTCTTAACTATAGTATGTACAAAAAGTACGAGGAGTAATAAACCCTAATTAAGTATGCAAAACCTTTACAGGGAGCACCATGAAATTTTTGATAAATCTCTTACTTTAAATTACATTTCTTCCGTAAATCTAAAAACCAGGTAGATCGACCCCGTATTTGTTTCAGTTGTAGCAAAGTTTAGGGTTTATTCATTGTTAAAGGATTAGCAGATAAGCAATAACGCAATGCAGTGGTGTGTATTTTGGGAAAAAAATACGTTTTAAATTATAATATAATAAAAAATGAAAAGAAATAATCATTGGAATACATTTATTACTTACATTTTATTCTATATCCGACTCGGAAGAGGAAGAATCGTTGTTGACATTAATAATAATAGGGTCGATTAAATCATCACAAATATTGTCAATTTTCCACATATTTGCCTCTACTTTGATAACATGCTCGATACAGTTTGTCCAATTTTCCTTACTCACATGACTTACAGCACTCTCAAACAATTTCACAACATCGTTTATTGTAAAAGTAGTATTTTTTTTTTCCAACTTCCCCCTTTACCTGAGCCCATATTAATTCTATGGGATTAAGTTCACAATGATAAGGGGGAAGTCGAAGAACTGATATACCACGAGAAGAAGCCATTTCTTCTACAATGTAGGTTTTGTATTTATTCTTGTTCATTTTTGCAATTCTGTAAAGTTCTTTCCTTAGTGGATCTTTTGGAAACTTAATATTTTTCGAAATAAGCCACTCCAAAAGCTCTGCTTTACGCCAACGACTTGTGAGCAATGCTTCTCGTAACCGTGAATGGTAACTTGCGTTGTCCATAACAATAACAGCCCCTTTTGGAATCAGATCCAACATTTGAACAAACCATTCCTCGAAGACATCCCCATTCATATCTTCGTGATAGTCCCCCGTGCGTTTTGAAATAAAAGTTAATAATCCACCATCAACGAAACCTTCAGAACTTCCAACATGGACAATGATAAGTCTTTTTCCTTTTCCAGATGGTGGCTGCAAACCTAACGACAAACCTTCCACGAATGCCTGCCTTCCGCTTTTAATGTTTTCATCTTGCCAAGATTTGGAAACTGTATATCCAGCATTTATCCATGTTTCGTCTAAGTAGAAGATTTTCAAATTTTGTTCTCTGGCATGTCGAATGCTTCTTAAATAGTCTCTTCTCCAAAAAACTATTTCCGGTTTATCTATCAAGAGAGATTTTCTATTATGTTTTGTATATCTGAAACCCACATCTTTCAAAAGTTTGCATAATGTCATTCTGGAGAATTTTGGATAGTCCGTATCTTCTTGCACTGATGTCATAATTTTGTCAAGTGTTGGAATTTCCTTTCGTACGTAAAATCCATGGACTTTACGCCTTAGTCTTTGTTTTAATGACTCATCGATCTCAATTGGTTTTCGGCCTGAAGGAGTTTTAGGGGGTTGAAAAGTTCCATTCTTGCTTTCTTTCAGTAATCTATAAATTGTTGATTTAGCAACACACAACATAGCAGCCGTTAATTCCACAATATCATCAACACTTGCACTTGGATCCTTGTTTTTCAATGATATATAACAATTCAATATCAGAGTTTTTTCATTTAAAGATAATGGACCTGTTTTTGGTCGTTTAGATGGCCCTTGGCTTATCGACATTGTTTGGTACTTGCACAATTAACATTCAACAAATGTTTTAAATATATTCCAACTGTTTACAGTATTATGACAACCATACAACTTTACTCAAAGAACTAATACTAAGTACTGATTTAATGTACCTACTTTCTTTTAAAATAATATTCCCGATAATGTTTCTAAGAAAACTGGGTTGTTTGGAAAATCCCTCTCAATAATCGAATAATCTGTAAATAGGTGTAATCGTATTAAGCCGATTACAGTAGGCCACTTGCCATTTAAAATTTCTGAGAAAAATTCCCCAAACACTACATATAGGAGTAATACAAATAAAAAATATTATGAATAAACGGGCATATCCGAACTCTGCCACAAAATAAAATTTTACCTGACTTGTATCAATTTGAGGATTACTGAAATGTTCGAACTGTGCCGCAACGATTTAGTTTAATCCTATTACAGTCATTAGGGTTTATAATAGATAAAATCGGAGGCCCATAGAATTATGTATATTTCTGAGAGATTTCTTGAATTAAATATTTTGAAGAAATCTTGATTGTTTTGATCGATATTTAGGGGATTAGGGGAAGGATGTTGATGCACTTACACTATTGCCTAAAAATCAGGAAGAAGTATTTAATAGTGTTCGTGAATTACAATTACGAACGAACCGAGAAGAGGAATTTCTATTAACAGCAGACCAGGTATTTAAAATTATTGTGTTCTCCTGTTTTTCCAACCTTAATTTTTTATGTAATTCGGTTTGTATTTTGATGGATGGGACTTTTAAATACTGTTCAACTTTTTTTTACCAAATGTTTACCATTCATGGTTTTAAAAACGGCTATTACGTACCTCTTGTTTTTTGTTTGCTGCCGGACAAATCAAGTCAAACATATTCAAATTTGTTTTTAATTTTAAGACAAAAATGTAAAGAAGTAGGCTTAAATTTTCAACCTGAAGAAGTCGTAGTAGATTTTGAACTAAGCATTCATAACGCTATATATGAATGTTTTGGCAGAGATCAAATTCTTTTTGGTTGTAAATTTCATCTCTGTCAAGCTTGGTTTCGTAAGATTCAGGAGTTTCATTTGGTTCAAGAGTACAGACAGAAAGGTTCTGTAATTGGCGAATACTTAAAAGTACATTTCGGTATTATGAATCTTAGTCCTGAGGAAGTTGTAGAATTTTTTTATAATGAACTACATTTTTTGCTTCCGAATGACCTCTACCTCTATCACTTTTTTTATTAAAATTAGTACATCCCGTTATCTCTGACCTAAATCGTATATTCTTTAGCATAGCTGCAACTCATTCGTTCAATACAAAATGTACCTTACGGTATGGTATACCCTCTTAAAATATATTTTGGTACGTCTATGAAATCTACTTAAATTAATGATTTATTACTCCTTGTCCTTTTTATATAGACTATAACGGTTGAAAAAAATTAAATCTTCCTTTGCTTATTCATGGATTGGAATTAAGATATAACAAAGCAGAGAAAATTATTTGTTTATTTGTGTAAAGCGTTGTTATGGCTAATACGACTCTGCAAATTGATTATAGCCAAGTTCATACAATGTCTCACAACAAACATCTTTAAATATCCAATTGGTATATATAATTAACACTTGGTCGTTAATGTTAAATTTGATTATTTTAAATTTATTTGCATTGATTATGGTACAATTGAGATAAATTACATAAATCGACCTACAATTAAATGTTTTCTCAGCGTATTCTAAAGTAAAATAACATGTTAATTACCTATTATTTCTCACCTTTTACAACATCGCGTTGGTGTTAAATACACAAATTGCCGCAAAATTTTCATACGAGGAGCTTTATTCGAATGGTTACAAACAATATAAATGAGGTATAAATCAAGTGCAGGTTCTGGATTTGTTCAAAACAAGGAATCTTTCAAAATAAAATTGAATCCCTGCTGCTTGGCATTTACTGCTGAGCTAATACCCAATTAATGAAGCTCTTGAATATCTCTTATCCGATTCTTAATATGTACTCCGTACTCCTGACAGAATGATCCTATTCGACATAAATTCGTTAATGTTTCCATTGTACAAATATTGGGAAAAGTGAATCTGCTGAAAACATTGAAATATTTATTTGGGTCAAAGCCCGTTCTCAAATAAATAAGTGGTAATGAGACTGTAGGATTATTACTATCCAACAATAATGCAATATTAGAGTAAGAAAAAACATTATTACCGATTGTCAACGCTCTGTAATAGCACCAGTAGCCGATAATAGCAGTAAACTATATTCCCATTACACCCGTTATTCACTGGATGTTCTGGTGCACAATCAAACTGCATGTAATTATCTGCAACAAACCGTGATTGAAGACAACGTTCCTTTACCTTAATTTAATATCTGTTTGATTCCCCTCATGTCAAAATAGCACCATTAGAGGAGCCATTTGGGATTTCCTCAAACAACTGATTTGAAATCATGTCCTTTCTATGTCATGTGTTGATACATAGAATTTAGCTCTGGTATTCCAATTTTCTCTCTTGCTCATACTTCCTTTCCAACCGTTGCCTGTGTTAATAGAGTCGCTATGTCGAGCATCTTATAAAAAACATAGTACCTTTATTTTAATATGGACTTGTTGGGTCATTGAAAGTATTTCATTTATTGTACATGTATTCTCTTTCTATATCAAATATTCATGACATGAAGGTGAAAATTAAAAGAATATTACAAGGAGATATGAAAAATAAAAAGTTTGAAAGATTGAAACTAACTAACTTTTCCGCACTTAAGTATACACTCCAGAGGCACGCTAAGAAACCGAGATTTCTCCGAAAATGTAGAAAATCTGGATTTATGGAACCCATCGTACTGAAAATGGTCACTTGTATACACTTCGGAGGCTATATCGTGTTAACAAACCAAAATTTATCAAAAAATTACCAAAAATGTAGTATATATGGATATATAGGTCCAGTTGTACTGGCTCTGGTGAAGGTTCATCTGTGGGACATTTCCAATAATATCCAATCATGAAATTGGTTACTTGTAGACACTCTGGAGGTTGTATTGTGCTAACCAACCGAAATATCTCCAAAAATGACCAAAAATGTTGTACTTCAGGTACCATAACACCTGTTGTACGGGCTCTGGTGTGCTAGATATAATCAATAGGGTTCATCTATGAGATGTCCTGAACAATACTCAATCATAAAATTGGTGACTTTATGCACTCCGGAAACTGTATCGTGCTAACAATACATAATTACAAAAATTGACCGACAACAACGACGACAAAAGAAATAACACAAGCAATAACAATAATAAATATTTTGCATGGAAAAGAACATAAATACTTATGGACATTACCAACCTACATAATCTGTTGAATTTGTTGCTGTTTCATGATGGAAAGTAGAGCGACTGAATATGAAGACCTCCCAATCTCATTTCTTGTTAATTATATTAGGAATTGTACCAGGTGACCAACAAAGCGAGGTAAGCGGCTCTATATCGGAAACCGTTCACCGTAGAGATTTAGGAAAACATATTTGCAATAAATGCGTCAAGAGAAATCACAGGAAAATATTCACAAGTTCGTGATATGGCCGCTACTCTCCATGTTTATAAATAAAGTTTTCAATGTTTTCGATTAAATTATTTAGAAACCAATAAAGACATCTACCAAACAAAGGAAAATTTTGACGGCGTCAGATGACGTTTGGGAACAGATGACGTCATAAACTCTGATTGGTGTTCAATGTAACGTGACTTGAGGCTGATTCCCGTAAATTTTATTTAATTAATACCAATTAACTGGCTTAAAAATAAGGAGTTTTTTAGTAGATATTTCTTTGATAAGAACTACCACATTACGTTCAAATAATGTTTTTATTTGCATACAGGAAACATCCTTATTGATGTCTTTCCAATGGTATCCAATCGTTTTAATTATAGTATAGATTAGATTTAATACGTAAACTGGAAGATACAATTTTGGTTCAAAAACAGTTTTATAAATTTGATAAAAACATTTTTTTATTTAATTTTTTTTATTATCAAGAAAGTAGGGACTATAGTTTAAAATATCTTTATTAACAATTGTTTTTCAATATATTTACAAAGGTGGTGAAAAAATGTACATAGTAGGGCCGATGGTCTGACATTTTCCACTACTTTGGTATAGATCTGGAGCGTTATATGATTCCTTGTCTGTTAGCATTACTCATTTGTTTTGGTTGAATTTGATAACTTTGTCCCGAATATATAAATATGACTCCTCAGATATTTCGACTGTGTTGTCCCTGAAAACCGGCTGAAAAACAGGGTTTCAAAATCGAATAGGCTTTAGTTTATGAGGGGCAGCAACATCACAGAAGTTGTTTGTAAGGGGTGTATGTTTTGTCTGTTGAAAGTGACTGTTATGATGATTTGGATTTCTAGGAGGTAAACAACTTGTTATGCGGATAGTGTACCATGCAGAAGCCTACGCCCACTATCAATGGTGTCTTCTGCGCGACTGGCGGCTCTGAGCGTGTCACGAAGATTTTTAGGGAGACAGTGGTTATAAAAATTTGTTGATATTTTATTTAGGAAGTTCTTGATAGTGGGCAAGTCTGCTTGTTCATGTAACCAGGTATTTTTGGGAAGTCTTCGATAAACCGTTGTGTGTTTTATTGCCATGTGTAGACACTTGTTTTGTACCACCTGCAGTGTATGGAAGTTGTGTTTCCTAGCGGTGTAATAGGCTGGCGCAGCGTAAGTAAAGGTTGGGCGTATGATGTGTTTATAAATTGTGATTTTGTTTGTGTTTGAGAGATTACTGTTCTTACAAATTAACGGGTACAATTGGCTCATTGCAATTTTGGCTTTTAATACCTGTTGGGCAATATGCGCATTGTCGTTAATGTTGCCACGCACAATATAACCCAAGTATTTTAACGTATTACTGGCTGTCAAGTATTGACCATCTATACATAGCTGTAATTGCAATGAGTTTTTTCTTGCTCTCCTCCTCCGTAACAATTAATCTGTTTTGGAGGTGTTAATTGTAAGTTTGTTATCTCCCATGTATGGTAAGATATGTGTTTGAACGTTGAGTAGTGCTATTTCAGATGTTGGAGCAGATGATACGAAACAGGTGTCGTCCGCATACATGGCAGTAAGGATTTTTGGGGAAGTTGGGAGATCATGGGTAAATAATGAATACAACAAAGGTGATAAAACTGATCCTTGAGGAACGCCGGCTGGAATCGGGAATGGTCCCGCCAGTCCGTCGTTCACCTTAGAGTAAAATTTTCGATTATCGATGTACGACTTTATAATTTTAATTAAATAGTCAGGCAATTTTACTTTTATTAGTTTGTATAATAATCCCTCGTGCCATACGGAGTCAAAGACTTTCTGTATGTCTATGACAAGCATTACTGATTTGTTTTTGGCAAAAAAGACTTCTCTTATGTAATTAAACACCCTAATGATTTGAGCTATCGTACTGTGACCGCCCCTGAAACCGTATTGCTTGAGAGGTATTATCAACGTATGTTTGAATTCTATTCAGTATAATTTTGTCCATCACCTTTGCTATATTATTTAATAAGGAAATGGGTCTGTAACTATCCACATAACAGTGTTGTTTTTAAGCTTTGGTAATGGGGATGACATTGGCAGTCTTGATCATATCTGGATAGTTGCCAGTTTTAATTATGTAGTTAGCTATATACGTTAATTGAATTATCGCTTTTTGGGTAAACTCTTTAGGAGGATGTTAGGTATAACATCAATCCCCGGTGCTGTTTTATTTTTGAGGCTATTAATTGTGTTGTATTTTTCATGTGTGGTGACTGAATTTTTCGTGTGCAGAATGTGAGTTTTAAGAAAGTGATTTTGTAATGTGTAGGTGATGTTGAAATGATGTTGTATTGTTTCTGAAATTGTTTTGAAAATACTCCCCAAAGGCATCCGCGATCTCTGATTTTTGAGTATAAGTTTTGCCATTTGATAAAATTTTTGTAATTTCCTTTCAGTTTTCTTGTAATTCTCCATAGCGAGTTATCTTGAGGTGACAGTTTGTCTAGAAATCTTTTCCATGTATAGGGTGTTAGGGTTTTGAGGTTTAGGTTTCCGGGTAGTGGTTTTGTTTCTTGCTGTAATGATTGTTTCTTGTAAGTTTTGTATTGTGTTTGATAATTGATTTATTTCTTTAATTTTGTTTGGTGATGGTGTTTATATTACGGCCGATGGCTATGTCTATTTTGCTAGGCGTATAATTGTTGAAAGGGAAGTGGGTCGGGTCGTCTGTGCTATATATGTTGCAATCAGAGTTATCACAGAACCTTTGAAGAGTATTTCCGTTTGTGTTGGGGTGTGTGGCATAGGAGTCCCATAGTGGGTGCTTGCAATTCAAGTCTCCTACTATAAGAACCCTATTGTGTGTTTTTGTTATATTAAAAAGTCTATTCATGTAAGTTTGTTAAAAGGGTCACTGTATGCTCCTACAAGTTTGAGTTTATTATCAATTAATAACGTGATATGCTCTATTGATGAATTGTTTGGTTGCAGGAGTTGAAAGTTTATGTCGTTTTTCATTAATACTGCGATACCGCCACCGCCGACATTTGCGGGGCGGTCTTGTCTAAGAAGACTATAATAGGGGTTTCTGAAATTCACGGATTTATTTGGTTTAAGAAATGTCTCAATAAAGAATATATCTGGTTTGTGAGCATATAGAAAGTATCTGATGAGATGGAGCTTGTTTGTAACTGCATGTACGTTACAGGAAATTATTTTGAGAAAATTTCGTTTTTGAATTCCTATTTTTCCACCTACCTGTTTAGATGTCATATTTGTCGATCCCTTGAACAAAGTTATTATATATAGTAAATTTATCCAGCTTGGATGTAGCTTTTTTCATTTCGAGAAGTAAATCTGATACCGCTCTGGTGAGTTCATCCAGGTTGACCATATTGTTTAGTTCTTTAAATAAATTATTCAAATTTGAGAACTTTGTGATTTCTGATGACTGAGAGTTGGTTGCTTGTGATGGACGGGCCTGAATGATGTTGCTGGGTTGATTTGCTCTTGCTGTCAGCTTGGGGAGGGGGGGTGGCTCGGGAAGTCTTCTTTTTCTGTGCGAATATTTCTGTTCCAGGGATTTGTTGTGGGGGCTGGGACTAATATGTATTCGATAACTTCGTTTTTTTTGTTTGAATTTCTATTTTTTCTATGTTCGAGCCACCCTCGCCGCTTTATATACTCCTGACAGTTCTCGGCATTTCCAGGGTGATCGCCGCTGCAGTTAGCGCATTTGGTGGGCTTGGATATATCATTAGGGCATTCGGGGGATGCAGCGCGTTTTAGGCATTTCGGGCTCTACCACAATTTTATGTTACGTGCTCCCAAAGCTGGCAGATATGGCATTGGATGATCGGTTTATTTTGCCTTCTAAACTCCCATTGTACTCGAGTATACTCGATTATTCTCACATTTTTATTCAAATAATCAAGTGTTATTTATGAATCTGTGATTACTAAATATAGTGGTCTGCCTTTCGTCGTCCTTCTGAAAATGTCCTTGATTGATAGTTTGTAAGCTGATGTCAGTTCTTCTTTGATTTCGTCCAATTGGATACCTTCAGTGAGCCCTTTTAGTACGAAGGCATGATTTTTCTCATTCCTTCTGGAAAATGTGTGAAAGGGCAGCTTTTCTGACCGAAGAGCCATTTTCAGATTTTCGGAATCCATCACGTCTTTTGTAAATATAATAGTTGAATTAGTGGTATACTTCATCTCAAAATTGTTTTTGAGCTCAATGTTTAGACGTTTATCAATTTTCCGGTGGGCGGAGACATTACCGTCAATAACTATGGTGGGACATGCTGTATTGTTTTTATTTGTTAGCATTTGGGGCTTCTTTTCTTTAGACCTTTTCTTCTGCTGTTTAATAGCCTCTTCGTCTGATGAGTCCGATATTGAACTGTATTTTTTAAATTTTATTTTAATTTTTTTTGTGCAGGTGCAGTAAGTTGTATTTCGTCTTCAGATGCTTCTGACAGCGAATCGAATTTATTCTGTTGTTAAATATTGATTTTTGGCTGTTTGTTTGATAAGATTCGTGAATTTAGTAATTTTTCTGGGTTTGATAAATCCCAGTGGCGTGACATCAACCACTTCCATCTGGCTGCTCTGCGGGATGGCGTTCAAATATTCATTTTCTTTTAAAGTCATATCTGATGTTTTCACAGTAACTAGTTTGGTGTTCTTAATCAGTTTTTGATACTGGGATATGAACTTGTCACCCTGATTGTCGGGCTTGCTTTTTCCATTATCCACTTTTTGTGTCCAAGAAAGTCCATGAGTTATATGCACCTGAGCTTGAATTGTCGTTATATTTTGCTGTTGTCCTGCTTTTTGGGAGTCGTCGGAGTTAGCTTCACTGGAGAGGTGGCCTATCGTATCCTCCTCCATATTTTGTAAATTATTTAAATTTCGGTTTGAATCAGTCCTGTCTGGGGTAGACGTTCTATTCGTATTACTTGCCAGGCAGGTTGGTATTGAAAGATCTAAGTTTGTGTCTATTTCTGTACACTTTTTATTTGAGATTTCTAGATACTTTTCTATTTCCGACACCATACACTTTGCTTGGTCGATTTCTATACACTTTTTAAAGTTATTTTCTAGACACTTGTTTTCAGCATTAATGATCTTGTTGTTAGTATCTTGTTCTGGTGAAGTAGAGTTTGTGTTTACAATGTTTTCAACGTTTCCTATACATTTTTCTTGAATTGGTTGAAACTTAACGTATTCTAGATACTTGTTTAAGGTTTCGGCATTTACCAATTCTAGACACTTTTTATTGATTTTAATTAAATTTTAGTTGGTGTTAGCTTCTATGTGTATACATTCCGGAAATTCGTCTATATAGACTAATTTATGATAATTTCTGTTTTTATACTTTAATTCAAGTTTTCGTTCACGAATTCTTTTGATCTCATCTGAATACTTATTATATATGTCTAGACTAGTTGTTGTAAGACGTGGTTCGTCTTCAACATTTGGTGATTGAAATTTTAACGGAAATTTCCGTTCACTTTTTTTTGATACGATAGTATGAGTGTCAGAATGTTTTTTGTTTTTAATAACGGATTTTGATTTAAACGTACCTTTTTTGATTTTCTTTTTCGTGGACGTTTTCACTTTAACAAGATATTTTAGTTTGTTTTTAACACACTTGGGCTTTTGCGAACTTAATTTTTGAATTTTTTCGCGTAGACGACGGGTGTACTTACTTAGATACGGCGTACCCGTATTTCGGGGAGAAGATGCTGATGAGAAATCTATGAGTAAATTTCTATAGTTTTTTCCTGAACAAACTCTTTCCCTTTATCGACTTTAAAAATTTATAATTACTCATAATTTTCCAATACAAAAATTCAATAACAGCACAGAATATTACCAAGGAAGTCGTAATGAGTATATTGAGTCGTGGTAAGCAAGTGAGCTTTTTCATGTTATAGGCAATGAGTCACCCTCAAGTGAAAGTTGTTATACTATAGATTCATATCAGGTTTGACTTAAGATTTGTGGAAAATCGATGATTGATTCAATTTTTTTCGATTTCTATTTTAATTTTGATTCTTATTGCCTTTGGGAACATATTTTATATTGTTTGCTGTTTGAATAACATTAATAAACACGCATATCGTTTTCAATTTTGTGATGAAAATATTGAATTTATTGAAGTAATACTGTTGCGAAGCCAGATATTACATAGGTTTTGTTTTACACTACACATAATATATTCCTATTTCATACATACATATTACCTAAAAATTTAACATAGGTATGCGATACTATCATTTTCAAAAATTTATGTAGTAATTACCATTACTATCATATGCGACTTTATTGTTTTTAGTTATATATTGTAATTTTATTTATAAATGGAACAGGTACAATTTTTATATAAATTTTATAACTGTAGCAGATATGCTTGTTTCATTTTTGTTCTGTTGATTTACTTAAAGAAATAATGGATATTTAAAAATTTTTAGATGTTCTTTTGTAGTTTGTTCAGTCGAAATTGTTATAAGAATTTAGAAAAATATTCTGTTATTCCAACCAAGGTACTGAAATAGTAATTTGTATACAAGAAGCTAAGGATTATCACTTAAAACAAACTAATCATACGTGAAATATGAGTACTTAGGAGTTCTCTATAGCATTTTTTGGAATAATTTGGTAACAGATCGTTTAGACACCAGTTGTGACATTTTGGAAATTATTAGGTTAAAGAAAAATAATCACGCACTTATTTATAGTCACTGGAAAAATCAGTATCTCTATTATATACTCATAGGGCGCACCCTGATATTTTTGATCCTTTGTCGATAGTTCTAATAGGAACTTATGTAACGAAATTCAAAAGAGGTCTGCATTAAATTAACAAGTTTAATCCAAAGTGCAATGGTGAAGATGTATTTCAAGTTGTGGGCAATTATCATTATGCTAGCCTCCAAAGCTTTAATAGGTTCCAATGTTGAGAAAGAGAGAGAGAGAGAGAGAGAGAGAGAGAGGGAGAGAGAGAGAAATATACTTTATTGTCGAAGAAAAATACTTTCTTATTGACAAAGCATGTACAAAATATAGTCAGAATATCTCTTAAAAAATGCACAGTTTGACACAGGTTCACACGTCATATATAAAATATTGCAATCCAAAACAGGATTTAACATGTAAATTAGGAAATTTTGTTGAAAGTAAAAGCACAAATACACAGAAACACATAATTTGAACATAAGTTTACAAGTCATTGAATTAAAACATATTTTACATAACAAAATGAGCCTCCACATATAGATGTAAATCAAAACAATATTACAACTTTTAATCACAACAGAGTTTCATTGTAATTTTCCTCAAGGTTGTAGTACGCTTTTGTTGCAAGGGCTTCTTTAACAAAATTTCTGAATTTTTTATAGCTTTCCTCCTTCCTTATTTCGGAAGGTATGTGGTTAAACAGCTTTTTACTTTCATAAATTAAGGAATATTTCGTTTGGTTTGTTTTTGGAACAGGAAGAGGTATTTTATTTTCTGTTGCTTGACGGGTTACGTTATTTGTATGTATCGGAGTTTCAAACATATTATGTTTTTTATAAATCGGAGAAGCAGTTTCCAGAATGAAAATACAAGGGATAGTTGGAATTTTTCCTTTAATAAATAAAGGTCTACACGAATCACGTACTCCCGCCTTGCATAAGTATCTAATCGAACGCTTTTGCAAAACAAAAACTGAATGAAAAAGTTGTTGACTGCAAAATCCCAAAAAAGCAACTCCATATCTCAAGTTTGATTCAATCAGATAATGATATACCATTTTGGATGTGAATGAACTCAGTTCGTTTGAAACAATTCGGAGTGCATAACATCTTGATGCCAATTTCTTTGTTAAAGCTGAAATATGCTGGTCAAATTTTAATTTATTATCAGTAAAGATACCCAGGAATTTGGATTGATTTTTATTCTCAATAAAATGTCCATTCAAGTACAAATTGTCGATAGTAGAGTTGAAGGTGAGTAAATTTATTTTATTTTAAAGCTCAAGTAGTTTGCATTACACCATTTTTGCACAACGTCCAAATATCCAGATACAGTATCTTTCATACGATCAGCATTTTTTCCATGCCAAAGGAGCGTTGTTTCATCTGTAAAGATCGTAAAAGTTCCTCGAGTTGAAAGATTAACCAGGTCGTTTAGATATATAAGGAAAAGAATCGGGCCCAGAACTGATCCTTGTGTAACACCCCATAAGATATCCTTAGTGTGAGATAGTTTTTCATAAGCTGCCACTACTTGTTTTATATCACTTATATAAGACCTGAACCCGTCATTACATACTCCTCTAAACCCATAGCAGTCCATCTTCTGCAAAATAAGTTAATGATTAACACAATCAAAAGCTTTGGAGAAGTCGCAGAATGCGGCAGCTACGACTTTCCCATTGTTGAGATGTGTGTAGACATGTTCAAAATAGGAAAAGATTGCATTATTTGTGTCTTTTGCATCCTGAAAGCCAAATTAACAATTGGTTAATATTTTATGTGTATTAAGAAAAGCTAACATTCTCTTTTTAATCAGTTTTTCTATGATTTTCTAGAGTGTTGAGAGCAGGGAGATTGGTCTAAACTCGGATCTTCTGAATTATCACATTTGAATAGAGGAATTACAAGAGCTGTTTTTAGGCACGTAGGGAATTTTCCAAGAGCGAAGGATTGATTTATAGCCATTACTAGAATCGGGAAGGTGATTAAAAATTTTAATTGACATTTCGTCTATGCCTGTTGAATTCTTATTTTCAACTTTATGTAAGATTTATTTCAGCTCCAAGGAATTTGTACTTTCAATATGAAAATTGTTGGGCATATTTAGATTATTTAAATATTTAAATAATCTATTGGATTCAGAGTAGGTACGAGGGGTAAGGTTAGTTTTTCAGCTATTGAGCAGTAACAGTCATTGAAGGTTTCAGGATCTATATTGATGTGTTCTAGAAGTGGGTTTGATTTACCTCTTAGACTATTCACTTTGGTCCAGTTTTCTTTAATTTCATTACCCACATTTTTTATTCTATTCTTGTAGTGAATTTCTTATGAATGTTTAATTACACGTCTGTAAATTTGGCGATAATGGTTATTATATGTTATTCAAAATTCATCAGTAAAATATTTTCGTATTGAGTGTAATGATCTCAAATTGTTATCCGAATTTTTTATGCCTTGAGTATTCCACTTTTTTTTATTTTAATTTTTCGTTTGGGAGAACATTCTTCAAAGACTTTTATTAATAATTCTTGAAAGGATTCTATGGAATCGCTGTTAGTCAAAACAGTAGCGTAACTTCAAATCCGGGGCCCCCCCGCAAGGATTGGGGCCCATCATATAAATGAACAAATAAGTATATGTATTTACAAGTAAAGGCCAAGGGGTAGTCATGTAACAGCGTTGTCTAGAAATAATAACCCAAAAGACATACATAAGTATATAATTTAGAAAATGAAACAATAAGGCACATATAGGAAAATAAATGTGTACATTCCAAAATAAAAATAAAAAATAACACAAGACGAGGTATATTCATGTGTTGGAAATACCAAACAAAAGTAGAAAAATCTAACATATAATACGAGTACATATTTATATATTGAGATAGACAAACAGAACATCATATTATGCATAGAAATAGTATACCTTTGCAAAACCTTTATTAGTTGTTAGGTACTTTTGTCTCTTTTTACCATTGTATTGTCATGGTAACACAATTTTAAAGAGAAACAAAGCAATGACAAAGGGTAGGTATTTCAAATCAAATTCTTCAAATAACTGAACAAGAAAATATTTGAAAAAGAAACAAAACCTGTGTCAAATAAAGAAAAGATCAATACCTAGAATTCTCGTTTACGGGTCTTACGGTTGGCAAATGCCTGAACTAATTCAAATACGTTCATTTTACTAGCTTCCATAGCTTCTATGGAAAGTAACTCCATTGCCTTTAGTCTAACTTTTGACATGGTGGAACGCATAAAGTTCTTTATAAGGTTGAGCTTTGAAAACGAACGTTCTGCACTGGCTACCGTAACAGGCAACGTCAAAAATAAGACTAATACGGAGATTACTTCAGTAAAACGAGAACTAGGTTCCACATGTTTAATTAAGATTAAATTGAGTAACTCTCTAATCGTAAAAATTGAATCTAATTCGGATTTAAAAGTACTTTTTAAAAGAACTAATTGTAAAGCAAATCCTTCACTAATATCTTCCTCATAGTTTTATTTTAATTTATTAGCATGTTGTATGATTTCTAAGTCATTTAGTAGCGATAAGCGCTGGGGTTCAAGAAACATAAACTTATCGCTTACATGAAACATTCCTTCACACCTAGTTTTTAATTGCTAGTAACAATATCCACAACCCTATAAAAAACGTTTACTCTGTACATATCCTCAGCATTATTAAATCGATGATCTTCTGATAATTCGTCATAATGTTTTTTAACTGTTCTAGCTCTTTTATTAGAAAATATGTGTATCTCAATACCCCATTTCTGACAAGTTAATTTTGCCTCTGTGATTATGTCCGAAAATTTATCTCTGAGATCTGTTACATTAGTTAGACATATTTTTAATAAATTGGTAGCATTAGATAAATCTTGATCGATTTTTTGTAATTTAGTAGAGGCCAAATTAGTTATAGTTTATAACTTTGTAACAATAATGAGCGTGATAACGAAATTAAAGGTTTCTATTTTTTTCTTAAGAGATAAAGCTTGATTACGTTCGTCGGCTTTTTTACTTTCAAAGTTTATTTTTGTTAAGGCCTTTATGACATCTAAGTAGTGCAATTTAACAGCTGACCAAGATAATAATCGTCCAGACCAACGAGTTGGATTTAATTTTTTTAATGTTACCTCTGTTTCTCCACTGATGCTTGATAAAATATCCCATCTATTGATACTCAAACCAAAAAAACTATAAAGCTTTTGCAAAACTGTAAAGAAATTTGATACTTCTTGGACACCATTCAGTGCATCGTTGAGAACGAGGTTAAGGTAATATGCAGCGCAATGAACAAATGTAGCTGTTTTTTCAATTTGTTTTATCCTAGTTTGAACTCCAGAATAAGCACCACTCATTGTGCTAGCTCCATCGTACTCTTGCCCCCTACATTTCTTAATGTCTAAGCCTAAGTTTAAAATTATATCTTAAATTTGAGAAGACATATCACCGGCCGATTGGCCTGTTACTTCATGAAAGCCCAAAAAAGATTCTACGATATTAAAAATCGGTATTTGTTTGTTTTGATCAATTTTTACATATTTAATAACTATGCAAGGGCTGATCTACCTTACTCACATCTTGAGTGGTATCGACACTTATGGAAAAAATGGACTGCGCAATATTGAGTTAATTAGGGTGTGTTCAAGGTTTTTGCCCAAAAGTTGAATCAGTTCATTTTGGATTTGCAGACTTAGGTATTTGATAGTTCCCTTTGGTAAGTTAACAACTCGTTTCATAACATCATCATATTCAGCTAACAAAAATACATCGGAAATGAAATTTCCATTATATACATCATTAAAGGATTCTATGTGACCTCGGAATGAACCAGAATTTTTAGCAATTGAAATTGTAATTTCTATTAGCCTTTCTATGACCAGGGCCCAAAAACTACAGGCGTTTTTAGTCTGCTTTTCTAACTCGCTATCTAACATAAAGCCTTTTTTCCATTGTTAATTTACTAAGCAAGCTTTTGCGTGATCCTCTGATTTTTCATGTTTTCTTATTTTTTTTGAAAGGCCTTGCCAGTCGTTGATACCAGATATCCAGCCTGATCCGTCCGATACTTGCCACCGTTCACAAAATAGCCAGCAAGGCTGACAATATACCAAGTTTAACTTAGGCGAATAAGAAAGCCAAATATTTTGAGCTTCAATACCTGCCTTTAAAGTACTTTTAAAATAGTTTTCTAAAAAACAACGATTTTTTAAATCTCTTAGAAACGGACCTTTTGGTTGACAAGGTTCCATGCTTAATCTTAACCTTTTTTGTTCTGCATTAGTTCTGTCGGGAAAGTTTTCTTTGTCGGAGGGATACAACTTGTTAGAATTAGAACTAGCAGTTGTGTCTTTAATTATTTTGTTTAAAATTTCACTATCGATGATACAGGTTTCTGAGGCCATATCATAATCAGTCGATTCTATGTCACTCGTTTTATCAATACTTGACTGATGCTCCTCACAAATGCCATCATCATCATCATCATAAGCGAATCCAATTGCCGTTTTATCAGTCTCAGTAATTTCTTTAATGGTAACATTTTCTTCATTTATTGACTCTTCAGACGTTGACGTTGATGCCTTCAAACTTGTATCTTTTGTTTGTAAAAAAAAACTAGTTAATTTTGGTATTTTTGTTAATTGTTCAACTCTTCTCTGTTTTTAATTTTCTTGTTTTCTTCGTTTATATGCTCCACTTTCGTATCTTTTTTTTTTCTTGGCCTGCTTGCATTTTTACCTATAAATAATTTTAGTTTTAAAACATATATTCTATCTTACCTACTATTTTAATTATTATAATCACACACTTAATACACTGAATATAAAGTATGGATCGTTTGCAAGCAAAACTAAGAAAGAAAAAACAATATACTTACTTAGTAGTACTGAGTATTCCAGTATGTTCAATATTAACAAAATTATATTTCTTTTTACGTAATGTTTTTTTCACAAAAGATATAAACTATATAAAAATAACTAGGACAAATCAACAATACAGCTTATTTTATAAACCAGAAACTACACACTACACTGATGACTGATCAACAAAAACTGAAGCGCTCTGCCTACACAATAAGGGACGAGAAACGAGAAACCATTTTTTACAACTATAAAGATAAAAATAAATGTGCTAGCCACATGTTGGTAATGTATCTCTAAAGTATGAAATAAACTGAAAATGTATTCAAAAAAACCTAAAAGAGGTCAATTTTTATTAGCATTAGCAGATAGATGAGGGATGCGTAACTGATAATAATTATATCTCGTAGTGGAAGCTGGTACTGCCTTACTGCCATTTACCGCGCCTTTGCAATTATAGTATCTAATTGAAAGTAAATTAAATATTGAGGGTTTGGTCTGTAAAATAATGAGTTTTTAGTTTAGTACTTTTTCTTTGCGCTGGCGCTTGGTGTCCCCGGGGCCCCCAAAACTAGGGGGCCCTCAGTTACGCCACTGAGACAAAACTTCTTCCCATGCAATTTGATCGCATTTATGTCTAAATTTGTCAAAAATTGTTGAGCTGTATATTCTACCAAATTTGAAGTTTTTTTGAGTTATTGCATTTAATAGGGAATTTTAAAATACAGCTTCATGGTCTGACAGACCGGCTGGGGTAACCCCGCAAGTCAACCCTTTCCCATCCAGGTTTGTGCAAATATAATCCATAGTAGTAGAAGAATGTTGTGAGATTCGTGCTCGGTTCTTGAATTCACATTTTCAAGTTATATGATAGTAGCAAGGCGTTAAGTGCCTAAGTAGATGTAGAAGTCTTGTCATCATAATTTATGTTTAAATCTCCAGCTACAATAAGCTGTGAATCGACTGAAAGACTTGACAGAAGGACCTCCAATCTACTCAAAAAAGCTGAGACATCACACGTTGGGGGTCTATAAGTACAAATCAAATAAGTATTATTTTTGCTATCATGTATTAAAGAGAATTCAAATTCTTTTTCAATAGTGAGATGTTCAAATTTATCTATATTGTTAAGTGTCAGTTCCTTGAGAATGTTCTGACTAATATCATGGTTCCCCCATGCCGAGATTGAAAGCTACAATACGAAGCTATTTCATAATTCGGGCTCAAAAGGTTCTTCAGAACTTAGACAATACTCTGTTAGGAAAACAAAATTTGTAAAATTTTGTTATTCAAGAAAAATATGAAGTTCATTACCTTTATTAGGTACAGACTGGGTGTTCAACAATATCAATGAAACTCTTTTGTCAACCTTACATTTTATCGATATTACTGTTTTTTTTTTGGCTTGCCTAGTCTTCTGGTAGTGTAATTGTAGGTAGCTCCTTTCCTAAAAAGGAGCATGTCGTTTCATGAGTTACCAAAAGTTTTTTGGAATCGTCTTGGTTGCCCTGAAATATAACCAGGTTTTCCAGTTTTTCTCTTCCGTGCCTTAAATCATTGATTCTCTTCATTATTTCCCTGCCCAAATAGCGAGTTACAACTGCCTTCAGTCCGAATCCATCTCTTGTGTAGTTTGAACGTCTTATAAAGTTATTGCATTCCAAAAAGTTGATACTGTCATACTTCAAGAGATGTAGTTTTCTGTGAAAATTCATATTAGTCTCATATATCCTCTAATTTATGCTGATATCATATCTGTATGGCTCTGAAATAATCAGCGTTTGTGTGTGTTGCGTTTCGTTAGCAAAGGTATCTAGCCTACTTGCATTTGTTCTATCAAGCCATAAGCCATGTTGTCATTTCTGGAAAAGTGTCTTGAGTTCGTGATAGCAGTATAAATCAGCTCTTCATTCCTCGCTCCTGGTTTCCTGATTGACTGAACAAAATATTTAGAAGTGCCAGACTCCAAGGGTACTTTTAGATGAATGTTTCCTTTGTTTTCATATTTTTCCTTTTCCACTTGACAATGCGATATGAATTTATACAGGCTATGAGTTGGTTCATTTCAAAATCCTTATTCCCATAGATAATTAACAACATTTGAAAGACATATATATATAAAATTTGAAAATTCCAACTGAAGATGAAAAAATTAGTTTTGATAATTTTTCTATGTAGGTACAGCCAGATTTACTATATTCTCATACCGCCAACAGATGATCTCGTTTCAATAGATTTTTTTTCTAATATCGATTTTTGTTACAGGAATTTACTACCGGAGACACTAGTGTAATAGTTGAAGATGTCACCGAGCCGCATGCAGGTATAAAATTAGGATGGATCCAAGGTGTACTAATTCCATGTCTCCTCAATATTTGGGGAGTCATGCTTTTTCTTCGACTTTCTTGGGTCGTAGCAGAAGCCGGCATAGGTGAGTTCCGGTTTTAATCAGTAACTCGATTCAATGTATCAGTGGCTCACGTACGATTTTCAGCAACAAATTAAATCAAATAGGAATTTATTTGGTATGAAATCAAACAATAATGCGTCATTCCCTTCACATATCACTATTGATGATAAATCGATAGCCGTCAAAAATAATTGTTCAAATAATATCGTATAGTTATGCGCTTTTCATTCCATATTACTATTCCGCCAACCGTATCTATGATGCGAGAAAAGTAGTGGCTTACCCCAAAAAATAATAGGGATTTTTTTAGTTATTTTTTAGTTTTTCAGAGAGAGAAACAAGGAAAACGGGTTTTTACAACGAAATCCTGTGTGTATGCCGTCGTCGGCCACTTTTTGTAATCATGTCTCGTTAGCACGATACAGTCTCCGGATTGCATAAAGTCGCCAATATTTATCTAAGCTTATTTCATTTGATGTTACCAAAATGTTCACCAAAATTCCTCCTAAAGAATGTCTAATACTTGTAAGAAAGTTACTAGAAGATGAAAATATTAATCCAGGAATAAGATCAGATATACTTAATTGTTTGATGTATGTAAAAATCAGAATTATTTCACTTTTGACAATAAGATATATATTAAAAATGAAGGTTTACCAATGGGAAGCCCTATATCGCCAATTTTTGCAAACATTTTTATGGACAGTTTAGAAAGAAAAATCTTTGAAAGTATTATTTCAAAAAATGTTTTATTTTGGTATAGATATGTAGATGACATAGCTTGTTTTATGGGTAGTGAACGACAATTAGATATATTCTTCAACCAAATTAATAATTTACACCCAAAAATCAAATTTACATTAGAAGTTGAAGAAAATAGTCCAATCAATTTTCTTGATTTAAAAATTCAGAGAGTTAATATTGTACTTGATTATTCGATTCACCGAAAACCAACACACACTGATGTGACTATTCCATACAGTTCCAATCATCCCATGTCCCATAAACTAACGGCATATAATCCAATGATACATAGAGCAATTTCAGTTCCTATGAACAAATGTAGTTTTGATAGAGAGATTAACACAATTAAACAAATGGCAACATACAACGTTTACCCATTACATATGATAAATAAACTAAATAGTAAGAAAGAGGAAAAAGTGGCATTACAGCTAATATTTCCTAAACAAACTGAAGAAATAAAAACTTATAAAACCATCACATATGCAGGAAATATTTCTAATAATATTTCAAACAACAACAAATACAACGATTTCTTTCAAAACAGAAAGTAACATAAGTACAAAATTGTTAAATGTAAAAACAAAAATATCATCATTAAAGAAATCTGGTATATATAAACTTAATTGTCTAGAATATAATGCTGTCTATTTGTGTCAGACCCTTAGAAATTTTGAAATCCGATACAGTGAACACTTACGAGCATATAAATTAAAGCAACCAGATATATCCCACTCCGCCAAACATCTACTTGACCCCAATCATTCATTGACACCTAACACAGAACTAGAAGTACTACATATTTGTGATAAGAAACAAGAACTGGATTTCCTTAAAGAATTGGAAATCATAAGACAATTAAGAAATCCACAATATAAAGTCGTCAATGAACAGATAAATCTAGGGAGTTCTCCACTTTTAAACTGTCTTCTTAAGTGATAATTGTAAAGATCAGCAGATATAGTTTTCTATATCATTGCATAGTTATACTGATCTTAATTGGGAAAAATGATATCCGGGATATCCCCATAGGGATAATAATATATAAGCTTTAATACTTGTAATACCATATCTTCTTTTTTCTATTAACATATATCAAGTCAATCACAAGATAGGTCACTTCTTGGATTAGCTAAAAATAATTGAACATCAGGTAGGCATCAAATGAAATGTAACTTCTCTCATTCTAACGATGATATTTAGGTAATATCGAAACAATTGTCAATTTTTTAGAATTTTTAACATTTTTCAATAAACTGTGGAGTTAACTAGAAACAGTAAGTTTCATTTAAACCAATATTATAATTGCGTATTTTTCAGGGCATCTCACAGATAAACCCTATTGATTTTCAGCTCACAAAAGCCAGTACAACTGAACCTATCAATCCAGATACACTACATTTTTGGTAATATCTGGAACAATTTCTCATTGTTAGCACGGTATAGTCTCCGGAGTATATACAAGGAGCCAATTTTATGGTTTTATATTGTTCAGGGTGTCTCACAGATGAACCCTATTAAGTAGAGACTAGTACAATGGGCCACATAAATCCAGATATTCAACATTTTTGGAAAATTTTCGGTTCGCTACCACAATACAGCCACTGGAGTTTATTCTTAAGTGCGGAAAAGTTGGTATTATTATTTAAATCCGTTTATTTCATACGTCTTTATCCATTTCCAGTCAATTACAATACTATAGGAAATATAAGGTTGCATTCATGAAGATAAAACATGATTGAACAAAGTATTGGTTACTTATAAGCCACAGTAGTGAATGCAATAAAATATATATAGGCCAAACCTCTAGATGTTTATCTGGGAGATTGACCTCACATAAAAGTGATTGCAATACTGCAAAGCTGTCCTGTGCTTTGGCAGAGCATGTTATAGTTGATAAACATAGTATGATGTTTGATAATGTTAAAGTACTTGACAAAGAAAAAAATTATAATAAAAGACTTTTTCTCGAGATGTGTCATATACACAAAAATTTGGATTACTGTTTGAACAAAAAGTCTGATCTTGATGGACTTAGTAAAATTTACACCTATCTGTTGTCTTTGTAGAATGGCTGAGTTTCTTTAATCGTTTTTCATTTTTCGCATTTATGTTTTTACATCACTCTCATATTCTTTTATAATACCAATTTATATCCTTACTGTATAAATATAAATATAATTGATACTCCACTTGCTGTTAAATTCATTAGATGATGAGGTCTTCTTTTTGTTTCTTGATAAAAAACCGATATGGACTTGAAATATATGCCTTTCTCCTTGGGTAATGTATTGAACATTCATTTTAATTGTGTTTGGATTGTTGTGTTTGTTAATAATTGTCACTTTTCTGCTTGATATTGCAGTTTTAATGTTTTTAAATGTTTTTGACTTTCAACGTGATATTTCTGTATTCGTGCAATGAATTTTCTTGCTCCTGTAAATCTTGATGTACTTGATGCATATATGTTAAACTTATTTTGGTGAGTAATTTTGTATTCTAAGCAGTTTTTCAGTTTTATTAATTCAAATTTTGTTCATTTGTAGATGTTCTGATGAAGGAAATAAATTATTTCCGAAAGCTAAACTAGTCAAAAAATAGTTGTTTAATTAGCCCTATATTGACCGCATCCCAACTAATTTGTTTACAGTATATATATATATATATATATATATATATATATATATATATGGGTCATGAGATTAAAATAACCAGAGACAACCAAACCTGCGAACTAAAACAGGCGAATTACCCTGGGATGGGCGGCGTACGGAAAAATTAAGGAACTCCTTAAAGGAAATATTCCAATTCGTTTGAAACGAAAAGCATTTAACTAATGCATATTACCGGTTCTGACCTATGGCGCAGAGACACTAACTTTAACGAAGAAAACCGCAGAAAAACTAAGAGTAACACAAAGGTGAATGGAGAGATCGATGCTTGGCCTGACCCTGAGGGATCGAGTGAGAAAAGAAGAGATACGCCGACGTACTGGAGTAGATGATATCATACAACGAATCACTACACGGAAATGGAAATGGGCTGGGCACATTACAAGAATAGACGACGGGCGATGGACCGAAAAACTGTTAGAAGGGAGACCAAGAGCTGATAAGCGTAGTCGAGGCAGACCTCCCACTCGATGGACGGATGACCTAAAGAGGATAGCGACAAATTGGATTGTAACAGCCAGGGGCAGAGAGAACTGCAGACGTTTGGAGGAGGCCTATGTCCAACAATGGACGTGAAATGGGCTGTATAATGATGATGATAGGACAGAAGGAATGCATCCAGTAGATTGTGCCATTAGTAGGCCATGGCCAAAATTACATAACAATACCATCTGTCGCATATTGTTATTCCAAGCAGGCTTAAGTTTTATGTAATAATTTCACAACCAGAAAAAAGGAAATTGGTGGAATATTTGTATAGAAAAGGTGTTCAAAACGTTAAAGAGTTAGTGGAATTGACGGATCTCGGAAAAGTGCATTATATGAGACAATAAAGAGGATAAAAAATGGGAGAGATATGAGGCATGGACCAGTTTCGGGAAGACAAAATACGCGCCTAGGGTTTCGGACAGATTTAAAAATGAACGAAGAATAAACGTGTGTCGAGAAACTGTCCGCAAGTCACTGTAAAAACAAGGATACATATCAAGGCAACCAAGGAAAGTCTATGCAATGAAGAATAGATTTTTGTCAATGGTTTCGAGAAGGTAACTTTGGTAATGTTTTTATATCCGACGAAAGTTGTTACCAGATTAGTGAAAGTCACCTAATAGTCAAGAGAACAAGTTACTGTCCAAATTTCCAAATTGTCCACTAAAATAATTAATGGTTTAGGGAGCAATGTCTGTGCCTGGTGCTACACCTTTTTGTATAGTTGATGGTACCGTTAATAGTGCAAAATATTGTGAAATTCTGAATGGTTTGCTTCTTGAAACGGCTTATGCTTTATATCCAGAGGGCTGTTGGTTAAAGCAGGATAATGTAAGATGCCATACTTCTGCATATACTGCAGCTTGGATGCAAGAACAAAACTTGACAACAATTCCATGGCCAGCAGCTCCACCAGATCTTAGTCTCATTGAAAACATATGGGGACTAATGAAGATCGAAGTGGAACGAGCAGCGCTACGAAATAAAAAAGATTTGATTCGGTCAGTTTTACAGTTCTGGACCACCATCACCGAACATTATAGCGCTGACCTAGTTTCGGGTTCATATATTCTTAAACTTTATAATGAATTATAAACAGCGTAAATCAATCTTGCAAAAAATTGCTAGTAAGGTAGAAACAACAAATGACCTTAGCGAGTTGATGTTAAATAATTAGTAACAGTTGTCACAGATATTAGATGCTCGTATGATGAATATATATCTCTCTCCGATTGTTATAGAACTAAAACACTCATAGTTAGCACTGTTCTATTTTGCGTCGTAACACGATAGATATTTGTATACTTTAAGGTAAAATCGTAATTTTTCCGGTTTAGTATTAAGTTGAAACTGATCTAACGTTGATAAGTTTGATATAAGTATAGAGTTTTATTCTGACCGAGAGATTCACTCAACTGCGTTGTTTGAAGATATTTGTTACACTGAAGTGCGTCCGTTTCAGACAAGAAATTTTGTTTGTTCATCTTTTATCACATGTTGAAAAGACCGTTAGATTCTTATTTTTGACAGTGCTTTACTCAGAGACTATTTGAATTCAGATATGAATGTCGTAAAAGTACCTTCCTTTTTTGTTGTATTTGGGTCGACAATCGAATCTCGACGCCGGCTCAATTGCCCATTGACAATAGATATTTACATACTATATGTTCAGCACATTACTTAAAGATACTCCGCAGTAATTAAGAAATGCGTATTTTTAGGCTCAACCCTGTATATTTATCTCCTGTCAATTACTATACTCGATGTCAAATAACAGAACAAATGTCTAGGTCGGTAACGGGGAAGATACTATCCCTAATTCGACCCCCGGGACGGAATCAAGAAACGCGGTAACCGGTATCCGACAACTTCGAATTTAAATAATTTAATTTTGTATTACTTTTGAGCGGTTATCTAATACCATAACTTTCAAATTAATTACTCAAACTATCGATAGTCTCAGTAAACATTTATAAAAATATTGTTTATTTATGTTTTGGATAAATAAATTAGGCCCTTTGAAATTTTCTTTACGGCATATTAATTCAGCAGAAGTAGTCTTTTTAGATCGGATGATATAAAATTTAATAACTTCTGGGTAGGTCGTATACAGATTTTTCGTTGTAAAAATGTATAAATAGCTGCTGAACAAGAACACATAATTGTTAGTGTAAAAATCAGTAATTTAAAAAGTATAATATTCGCACCCGCAAAATCTCGTTTCCGTCCATGTGGTCGGTATCTGGGAATTCTTTGATTTGATGGTAACCGTTTTCCGTCCACTTCTATTTACTTAATAAAAATTCTAATATACACATTCTTAGATAACATAAGGATCATTTAACCTATGAAAAAAATTTAACTCACCTCTTGTTTAGATTTTAAAATGTAGAACGACAATTCGCTTTAATATTAAAAATCTTTTCTAATCACTTTGAAGACAGTAAATTTGTTTGGCAAGATCAACACATCAAATAAGACTAGATACGAATACTACAGATACTGGGCATCTTCATAGGCAGTTAGGAGGGTGTTTCATCTCGATGAATAACGGATCGACTGTTCATTCAAGCGCGTGAATTTGAAAATAATCGCAAATAATACAAACGGTCGGATAGAGGGGCTCGGACGCATTCCGGTGCAGTTGCGTTACTTTGCAATCTTAAATCTCCTGTGTATTCATTTAATTCTGAAAAAGTGATTGTTATTGAACATGCAAGATATAAATATCGTATAAAACTTGTAAGGGACTGTAATGAGAAGGAACGTAAACTCAAGAGATGCAGGTCGAAGTCACAATGAGGAGGGATTCAAAATTCATTGCCACTGTTTCACATAAACTATTAAACGTTCTGTATAAATTATCCATTCCTGCTATTTATTTAAAAGCATATTATAAACTTACTTCTTTATTGTACCTATCAGTTTTTGAAGTGAAATTGAAGAAAAACCTATTTAAAAGTAAACCGTACGCCTATGCGATGCAGTAATCGAGAGGTACCATATCCATTGGTTTATACCGGTATTAACCAGTAAATCCAGTATAATCTGGATCGTACTCGTATACATTTCTGACAAAGTAGTACCAATATCCTCTCTTCGATAGGCCATTATTAAGAATCATAATCTCATGTCACTTTTATTGATCATACTAATAAAAATGCACTTTAGATGTGATAACAAATATTATCATTATTTTTTCTTTCTTTCGTAATTTTGTGAATTATTTGAAGGTGTACTGAACTTGAGTAGACTAACACGTGAGACTATATTATTTTCTACCTGCACTTTTAGAGATGGAATATAAAATGGGAGAAATGTTTCGAAGTCTCAAAGTTAGTTTTTTGAAAATTATTTTATTATTCAAATTTAATTATTACAATAAAAATGCATCTGATATCTACAAAGTTTGACTTAAAAGTGAACAATTCAGAGATTAAAACAGTTAATATGAAAAATTATATGATTAGCAAATCCTTGGAAATGATGTTGCTGAATCTGCGATTCCCATAAGAAGTAATGAGATAATTCCTCCTTTCGAAAATTCAACTTCGAGGGCTAGCGAGGAAGTTGAACATTAGCCAGGTCAATAGGGTGGTCTTCCGTTGGTTGCATCCACCGGGAATGAAGTTTCTTGCCAACTATAGTTCCTCCAATTAGAATAAGAAGACAATAAATGATTATTGTCCATACACTGGGCCTTGAGTAGATTTCTTGAAAATTTAATTCAAGATCGTTATCGGCGACTTTTGATTTTATTTCTTGTAGATCGTTTAGGTTGATTGCTTGTAATTTGATACTGGCAGTACTCGTGGGTGCATATGGTGTGTCAAATTTTAACTTTGGAAATAAAATGGGTTTCCCAGGAATTTCGGTGTCGTTTTTATTTAGGATTTTAATTTGGCTTAATTTCAACCAACAATCTAGTGGAATATTGATTAGGTAGGTGCGGTAATTTCTATTACTTCTTCTTGCTTTTGGCAGTTTAAAGTAATTGTTTCTTTGAAAGAAAGAATAGTAATCCAATCGTTTGTTTCTTTTAGTCGCTCGAAGAATTAATGATTGATGACGATTCGTGTTTCGTGGCAAGTGGAGGTGTTTTTAATATTTATTAGTTCGATTTCACAAGGATTCTCTTGTTTAATGTCTTGTAGTTCGATGTTCTCGCAGAAGTACTGATTGGTCGGATAGAATTTAGGACAGGGTTCGCTCATAAATGCGTATTGATTATTGTTTTTTAATAAAAATGCATTTCTAGGAATTACTGCTTTTAATCGACCTTGCTTACCAATTGGTATTGGATACGAATGATAGTGATCAAAGTTGTCGGTTAAAGTTATAGGTATTCGTAATATGTAAGTGATTCTATTATTAGAAATATAGCTATCCATTTTTAGTAAATTTTTCAAATGACAAAATATTTTCTGAGTATTTCTATTGGTAATTCACCTTTTTCTAAACTTCTTTGTAGTGCAATTAACTCGTTGTAAATTTCGCTAGTCTTTATTATACTAGGATGCATAATTTTTAGCCTTGAGAACAGTATAGCAGTTTCTATATCTTGTAACATAATGAATTATTTTAAACATGTTAATAATTTGATGGTATCTTTAATAAACATAGCGTTTTCTCGGTATACAGATCCATCAACTATTACGGCATTTTGGTTTAATTTTGCCTCTAAAAGTTTTTCGTTGTGGCTTATTTGACTCGTATTAAATTTACTTATTAAAGATATTGACAGTGAGTTTTGTGTTTTAATTTTGTCAGCTAATTGGTTTTGATTTTCTTGGAGATTTTTAATAAGTTGATCATATCTTTTACCGTCATCATCGTCTAGGTTACCAGTTAGGCCTTTAAATACAGATCCTAACCCATCGATAAGTCCTCTTTTTGTCCTATGAGGTAGGGGCAAAATTTCTTGTAATTTATTTAGGTTTTGTCTTTTAAGATAAATACAATTTTTTCATAATTTCCCAATTCACCAGTATAATTAATAAATGAAATGTAATATTTTAAATGATTTGAATGATAATGTAGTTTGTCGATTTCGTTGATAAGTGGGTTAAGGTCGTAATGTATTAAATTATAATAATAATGAGTGATTTTTGCAGTGCCTAATTTTAGTGGTATAAGTTAAAAATTGTTATCTAGGTTTTTTAGTGTGATTTTATCTTGCGAGTATTCGGGGATTCCAAGGGATCTGAAAGAAACCAAAGGAATAAAGGTTAATTAGGAAAATTGTAGGTAGTTTGTAAAGGCCATTTTAAATTGTCCATGTGAATTTTAGTTGCAGAGTTGGTTGAAATTGTTTTGTTTTGTGCGTTTACTTCCTTTATTGTTGTAGGTTTGTTGAATGTATTTGCTTGTTTTTGTCTTTTGTGAGTTTTAACATATGTCTTGATTCTGTTGGAAGATCTCTGGGTCATCACGGTTTTTATTAATCTTTTAAATTCGTCTTTGTTTTTCGTTTAATAATTCTTCATTAATTTTTGAGTATAGTATTTTTGTTCTTTATTTGTGGTCGTTGATGTAGTCATTAATAAGCATATTTTCAATATCTAGGTGAAAAGGATCGTCAGTGTTTAAATGACCGTTAATTACATCTATAGGTTTTCTTTTTGTGGTGGAATGTATTGAATGATTGTAAGCCATGATTGCATGAGGCATTTTTAAATTAATTGGTGTTTTGAGGGATCCTTGGGTATTTAATAATCTATTATGTTCTAGGATTGTTGAATGTAGTCTTTCAATTGAACCTTGAGATAAGGGGTGTTCTGGACAAGAAAAATGAATTTTAATTTTATGCAAATTTAAGAGTTCTAGAATTAACGGGTTTTTGAGGTTGGTTCCATTGTCTGTGAATATTTGTTCGGGAATTCCATGATGAGAGAAAAAGGTTATTAGATTATTAACAAGTTCGGTGCTAGATAAACTAATTAACGGATATGCTTGAACATTTTTTGAAAACGTTTCAATGATTGTGAGGAATTTATTTCCTTCAAGAGTAAACGTATCTAAATATAAATATTGAAATGGTTTCGTTGCTGTCGGGGTTTGGTTCATATTATTTGCTACGGGGTTCCTTTCATATTTGCTTTGTTGGAAAATATCACAATCGTTTATATAAGTTTGTATTGCACTTTTCATATAAGGCCAAAAGTATTTGTCTCATGTAAGTTTCATCTATCCCTCTGTGGTTCGTCTTACCCTCATGATAAGCTTGTATAATTTCTTTTATTTCGTTTTCGTTTGTAATATCTATTAGTTTTTGGGTACACCTCTTAAATTTTATAGAAGAATGTTTAAAATATTTTTGCAAGGTTACTAAACATGTTTCAAATATGTTAGGGTTTTCGAAATAAATATAATAAGAACTATCTGGATTAATATAGTTTTTTATGAGATAAATAACATCTGATTCGAAATTGTTATTAGTGATTTGAGCAATTATGCGTCTTTTATTTCCAAACAAATTTTTTATTTTAGGTGTAGCTGGTGAGGGACGTACATCATTAATAATTATTTGGTGTTTTAAATGAAACTCACGGTTTCTAGTTAATACCACAATATAATAAAAATTGTTGAAAATTCTAATAATAATATTGTGGTATTAACTAGAAACCGTGAGTTTCATTTAAAACACTAATATGAGTAGATTCCACGAAGTAAGGGTCGAGACAGTTAATTTCAATAATTATTTGGTTTTGTACGTAATTTACTGCTGTATTTACTGTAGGTATTTCAAAAGTTGTGTGTTTCATTGGAATGTATAGTATCACTATCATTCTTATCGTTTTCAACAAGTTCAAGTACTTCATTATCTGGTATTTCGGTTTGTTGTTCAGGTTCGATATTTGTATTTCTGTCTACTTGTACTTCTAGGGATATATTGTCTGTGTTGTCGTTTGTTAATGACGTATCGGGAATTGGTATATTTTCTGTGTATAAGTCAATAAGATCATTGTCATTAGTACTTGGTTGTGGAGGATCATAATTAAAAAGTCCTGTGTTTTTTCCATTGGGTGGGTCTATATCTTTTAGAATATCATCTAATTGTTGCCAAATCGGACCCGTCTCCTTAGTATGGAGTTCAATCCTCGATATATATGATATTACATTAAAATTAAATTCTGAAAGTTTTAATTTCCACCTAGTGAATTTGGCATTTTCTTATTTTAGGGAGAACAGCCATTTTAGTGGTATATGGTCAGTTATAAAGTTAAACATCCGTCCGTACAAGTACGGCCGAAAGTATTTTGTGGCCCAAACAATAGCCAAAAGTTCCTTTTCGATAACCGAATAATTTTGTTCGGTATCGTTGAGGCAATTGGTAGGTCCTGGTCTATTGGTCGTTGAGAAAGGACTGCTCCAAGAGCGACATTACTCGCATCGTTTGTTAGTTTAAAAGTTTTAGAAAAATCAGGGTATTGTAGAATTGGTTCATTAA
Organism: Galeruca laticollis; assembly: GCA_963921935.1. NCBI lineage: Eukaryota > Metazoa > Arthropoda > Insecta > Coleoptera > Chrysomelidae > Galeruca > Galeruca laticollis. The sequence continues at coordinate 40,304,730 of OY998178.1, read as the reverse complement.
TTAATAAATCCTTGCATATTTCAAAACACTTAATGAATTCTTGATCCTGTGAGATCTTTGCTTCTTTTTTCAAGCATTTAGTCAAGGGCTTCGTAATTTTGGCAATATTTTGAATAAATCGGCGATAGTAGCTTAACAATCCTAAAAATCCCTTAATTTGTTTGGTAGTAGACGGTATTGGATAATTTTTTATGGCTTTTACCTTATCAGGGTTAGGCTTCACATCCTGTGATGTTACAACGTGACCTAGATAGACCAACTCTTTTCTTAAGAATTCTGACTTATCAAGTTGAATTTTAAAATTCGACTCTCTAAGTCGCTAAAAAACATTTTTTAATCGGTCAACATGCTCTTGCAATGACGTAGAAAATATAATTATATCATCTAGATAAACCAGGCATTGCTCATTCTGAATACCTCGCAGTATGTTGTCCATAACACGCTGAAATGTCACTGGTGCTCCTTTAAGGCCAAATGGCATTCTTAGGAACTCCCAGTGACCGGTTTCGGTCATGAATGCCGTTTTCTCAATATCATTTTCATCCATTTCGATCTGGTGAAACCCACTGGCTAGATCGAGAGTGGTGAAATACTGACATCTACCGAGTTTGTCTAACAAATCGGTGATGTTAGGGTGAGGATATTTATCATCAATAGTTTTAGAATTTAATTGCCTATAATTGATTACTACTCTCCATTTTGAACTTCGTCTTTCTAAATAAAAGGGTATCTATATGGTCGTGTATAGACAGGTATTTAGTCAATTGTATTAATTTTATGTTTTATTTTATTTGTAAGGGCTAGCGGCAAATCATCTTGATGAAATATGTCTGCGTATTCCTTAATTAGATTAATTATTTTAGTTTTTTCTTCTATATTTAAATGATTAGTTCTAAAATTTGAAAAATCCAAATTTGGTTTATAAGTTTCATCAAAATGATTTAATTCAAATTGTTGGATAGTTTGTCTATCAAATTTTTCAACAATGATGGGTTCAGAAAAATCTAGGGTGAAAAATATGAAAAACCACTAGCATTCAACAAGCCCCCATATATATATATATATATATATATATATATATATGCTTTGTCGAGATATGACCAAGGCGTTCGATAAAGTCCGCCTAAAAGACGGCACAGAAATAAGGAGAACAGCAGGATTAAACCATATGCTAATTAACATAATACATGATGTCAACACACAGTGCAGAACAAAAATCACAGTAGGGAACATGACAACCAAAGACATAAAGGTAAACACACAGGAATTTGACAGGGAGACTCACTAAGCCCCCTTTAATTCAGTAAAGGATAGGAAAATATTTCCAAAACCGCTTTCTGAAAGAAGATTTTTCAACCAAATAAATTCGCACGCTGCCTGACTTAGTGCTATGTACTCAGCCTCCGTAGAAGACACAGTGACTATTCCTTGTTTCTTATTGCACCACGTAACTAAATTACCGAAAACTTCAAATAAGTATCCGCTTATAGAATTCCTGTCATTTTCATTCGCCCAATCTGCGTCTGCATATCCGATGAGAGGTTCTGTAACATTTCTGGTGAAAACTATTCCATAATTCAAAGTTCCTTTAATTTATCTTAGTATACGTTTCAAACCAACCCAATTAACTGCCATACTTAAATCAGGTCTGGTTGACACCAAGGCACACATTAATCAACCGACTAATTCTCGATATGGTTTGACTCCTACAATACAAGGACCTATTAGATCTCTGGGTGGTTTAGCCTCCAATGGCGTTGAAACTGGAATACGTTCATCTATTCTGAATCTTTTCAATACACTCCTCAAAAATTGTTCATTTGATAAGAACAATGAATCAGTACTGTAAATGACATTAATTCCAAAAACATAATCTTTTGACTTAAATTTTGACATTAATTTTGTTTTTACTTCATTCAATTCGTTAATATCGTCTGATACTAAAATTATATCATCAACATAAATGAGAAAAAACATGATCCGAGTTTTTATCTTCCGAATATAGAGACAATAATCATTTTCGCTTCATCTAAATCCCAAACTTATAATGAAATCATCAAATTTTAAATTCCACATTCTCGGAGTCTGTTTTAGACCATAAAGTGGTCTATTTAATGTACAAACATTGAACGTTGAACAGTCTTCTAACTCTTCGGGCTTCCGCATATAAATTTCTTCCATTAAGTCGACATTTAAAATGCATTATTCACGTCAAGTTGTTGACAAATTAAACCTTTAGAGACTATTAGAGATAACAAAAACCCTTACGATATCCAGTCTAGCCACCGGTGAATATGTTCCCCTATAATCAAACCCTTAACGTTGACTACAACCTTTAATTACTAACCTAGCCTTGTAAATATGAGGATGCCCTTGTGAATCTCTATTTATTTTATAAACCCATTTGTCTTCAATAATTCTCTTATCTTTTGGTAATTCACATAATGTCCAGGTGTTATTCTTCTGAAGTGCATCCAGTTCTTTCTTAACTGCTTGCTTCCAATGTTTCTCATCAGTCCTTCCTTTTAAATCATCATAGGTTTCTGGAACATCATCTACAAAAGTTTCAGCATTAAATGCTAGTGCATCAAAGTCATCATACAACAACATAATCTTTGAGATAATTTGGTGGTTTTCTAGTTGTCTCACTGTGCGTTTGGGTAGGTATAGGTTGGTTTATCTCATGGTTTCCTGTGTCATCAGATTCTTCTACGTTTTCCTCTTCGATTTGTTCATCAGTTTCTTGTCGATTCATAACTGCTGTCTGTTCTAATGTTTGCTGACTTGTGTCATCCCAGTCTGTAAATTGTCTTTCAATGTGTTTTGAAGATTGATCAAAAACTATATCATGACCTTCGATAAATGCTTCTTCCTTTGGGTACCATAACCTATAGCCATTAAGACAATATCCAGTTATGTAACAGGTTATTGTCCTTGAATCAAATTTCCAGTCCAGCATATGCTTTGGAGGATGCAGATATGCAATGCAACCAAAAATTCTCAGTTTACTCAAATTTAGTTTCTTGCCATACCAAACTTCAGCTGGTATCTTCCCATTTAGAACCGAATTTGATGTCCTGTTTATGTAGTATTTATGCAGTCAGTACTGCTTCATTCCATAAATCCATTCTCAATCCCGACTCGATAAGCATACACCTAGCCTTTTCTGCTATGGGTCTATTCATTCTCTCCGAGACTCCATTTTGTTACGGTGTATACCTTATAGTGCATTCGCATTGAATGCCCTCCTTTTCAAAATAATTTTTCATTTCGTTAGAAAGGTATTCGGTTCCTCTATCACACCTAAACCTGCTTATTGGAAGATTGAAATGAGCTGTGACTCTAGCTAGAATTTAGCAACTCGTAAGTGATACAAATTAGGAAACCAACACATGTTCCTAAAATCTACGGAACTTATGCCGAATGTGAGGTTAACCGAGGAGAAAAGTATTGAAAATCATCGTATACATAAATGTTGTTTGGTAAAAACGGATTATAGCTTAACGAACACCTGAAATTTTGTTCTAAAGCTTATACAAAAAAATGCGAAAGCCATTAACTCTACTACACACGCGATATCTTGCAGGCTGCTTTCTTATAGATAGAACTTATCATTTTAGAATAAAGATGGCTCCGTATATATATATATATATATATATATATATATATATATATATATTAAGAAGGTACAATTTAGAAGCCGATACAATATAGGATACTTCCCCCTACTAATAAATTAACCACTGATACTAGCTGAATATATTTATTTAAATACTTACTTATAATATTTTCATTAAAATTATTGCTTTTTTTTCTGTTTTAGGACAAACCCTTTTGATTATAGCAATATCAGCTGTAGTTTGTATAATAACGACGTTATCTTTATCAGCAATTTGCACAAATGGAGAAGTCAAAGGAGGTGAGAAAAATATTGTTTATACAAAATATAAAAATAGAGCTCCATACCAAATGAATAATTTCAATTAAGATGTTGCTTCAAAGCATAATCTCCATATTCGTAGATAGATTTTAATGCCTATGAACATTTATCTGTCTAAAATGGTTATGACTACGTTTTCAACGATATTAGGCTTTTAAAATCATTACTTATGGTTTCCTCGCTGTTGAACATCCGCTGCTTCTCTATAAGTTAGTGGTGGATTTCAGAAGGAACGATTGAAATCTCTAATCCATCTTGGTGATCATCAATTGTGTGTATTAAATGTTTCGAAACGACTCTGTCTGTCGTAGGGACAAACAACATTTATTAATTATTATCTTTTGGATGTATTAATTTTGGTATAAATTTTAGGTGGTATATACTATATCATTTCCCGATCACTGGGACCTGAATTTGGAGCATCTGTTGGAGTAGTCTTTGCTTTTGCGAATGCTGTATCTGCATCCATGAATACTATTGGATTTTGTAATTCACTTAGTGATTTGCTCAGTAAATATGACAGGGAGATAGTTGATGGTGGCGTTAACGATACCAGAATAGTAGGTAAGTTTTACTTTTATCATCTTAATCGTGACAGTAGATTGTGGTTTATATTTCTAGAATTAGTGGCATTGATTTCCTCACATACGCCTCAAACTCAATAGGCATAAAAATTAGACTTTTATGATAATAAGCATTTGTTTTTGGTTTCTATTCCCATAATTCAGAATAAGCATGATTATATTGTATTGTTTTGTGGAATTTATTGATTTATTTCTAAATTTTAAGGTACTGTCGCTACTCTTGTTATGGTACTTATTTGCGCTGTGGGTATGGAATGGGAATCAAAAGCACAAAATTTCTTAATAGCTACAATTGTAGGAGCTATGGTTGATTTCATAGTTGGAACTATCATAGGACCATTGAATGACACTCAAAGGGCACAAGGATTTGTTGGTTTTAACAGTGAGTATACTTTGTTCAGTAAATTTATGCTTTTGTTGAAATCAATCGAAATTAAATATTGTTTCAATGCACAAACCTGCAGCGATGAAATTATTAGGTAATTTTCAAAGAGAGTTATCAGCTGGCACACACTTTATGTATTTGATAGGTTGTTAATTCTGATATCGTGGGAATGCTTTATGAATTTTCCATATAATATACCACAAATATTGTTTATGTTGCGCATTGCAGAAATATACTGAGTTGCGCTGAAATCTGGAATAAAATTATTTTCTGTTCAACCAGGAACTAAAAAAAAAACGCGAAACACGTGAATTGATTTAACACTGGACGTATTTTTGCCAATAAAGTGAAATTTCTTTTTATTTTCATTTTCAACCCTACCTAACTTTTTTTTAAAATCCGAAGGTATGAGCTGTATGAACGTGAAACCCGACTTATCTCATTTTAAGCTCACACATACTACAAACAACGTAGGTAATTATAGTAACATTTTTATATTTATAGTAGAAATTGTGATACCCGAAAAATAAAATCGTCTAAGTAAACCATTAACACATCATCAAATATCAACGAAAGCTACTTTAATACATCTAAAATCGTTTGTAGTATATTATAGTGCAATTTTAATTTTGTAGTAAGAATATTAGTGCCTGAAAACTTAAAATAATTGAATAAACCGATAAACAAATAATCTCATTGTGGCCTCACACTTACTAGAAAGAATGTAGCTAATTGTAGGAATTTTAAAGCCCGAAATATAAAATCGTCGAATTAAACCATTAACACAGATAAAAACATCTGAAATCGTTTGTAGTATATTGTAAAACAAATTAAAATTTTGTAGTAAGAATATTAGTCTCTGAAAACTTAAAATAACCGAATAAGCCAATAGAAAATAATCTCATTTTAGCCTCACACTTACTACAAACGATGCATGTAATTGTAGTAGTATTTGTATATTTGTAGTAGAAATTGTAAGGCCCGCAAAAGGAAATCGTCAAATTTAACCATCCACACATCATCAGATAAAGACGAAAACTTCTTTAATACATCTAAAATCGGTTTGTTGTAGTTGCATTTATATATTTATAGAAGAAATTGTAATGCCCGAAAAATAAAATACTCACATTAAACCATTACACACCATCAGATGAAAACGAAAACTACTTTAGTACATCTAAAATAGTTTATAGTATACTGTAGTACAATTTTAAACTTTGTAGTTAGGGTGTTGAACCTTTGTACAGTACAGTTGTGCGCTCCGAAACGATTAAGTAGTTAAAAAGTAATTAGTGAATATTTTCAAAGTGAACCAAAACAAACAAGTAAGAATATCAGGTTAACTTTTTATTAAAACATTAGTAAAATAACACATTAACTAGAAGTGAATCTGAATTTAATATCAGATATAAATAACAGAAAATACTTCGCCAGATCCGTATTAAGGAAAACCTAAATGATACTTAAAAATGGATGACAACATATCTCAAATAGGGTGTACACCCACTAATAACACAACCCAACAACCCAAAACATATTCCTCAGTAGCAAACCAACAAACCAGAACAAACAATTTCCCATCCAGAAATCAAGCTATACTATTCGACGCAATCGAAAACACTAGGCTAGAAGACTACCTAAAGGCACTATGCCAAACAATCCAACCAAATAACATAATTTTTTGCTCAAAGCTATCAAACAACAGAATATGTATTTATTTGGCAAATGAAAATTTAGTGAACACATTCATCAACAATCACGGTAAAATCCAAATAAACCAACAAATACTACAGGCACGTCGACTAGTCACTCCTAGTCAAAGATTAATATTATCCAATGTTTGTCCTTCTATCCCCCACTCAGTCCTTGAATATGAACTTAAAAATCTAGGGATTAATCCTCTTTCACCCTTATCTTTCTTGCGAATAGGAATCTCAGATCCCGCATTTCAACATATCCTAAGTTTTAGAAGACAAATATTTATATCTCCATTCAATAACCAGTCCCTTCCCGATTCATTTTTAATCACATATGAACAAACCTCATATAGGATATTTTTGTCCCTTGATAATCAAGAATGCTTACAATGTAAACAAACTACTCATACAACAAAAAACTGCCCAAATAGAGCAATCACTTCAACTCACTTTAACCCATCAACAGAATCATCACCAGAAAATCCAGCCGACAATCAAACTGAAGAAGAAACAAACAACATTTCACAATATCAACAGGATCAATCAAATAACCAAAACTCAGAACAAATTTCCGAACCTCAAACAATGAATACCCAAGTAGTTAAACACACCGAAAATAGTAAAGACAGCACACCGACTATCAACAGAAACGAAATCGAAACAACCAAACCACAAAATAAAAGAACATCAACAGAACGTTCCCCATCACCAACAACAACTGAACACCTACCTACATTTGTAAAACCAACAAATAGTGAAAAGAAAATAAAACAAACCGAAAACAAAAAACCAAAAAAATCAATAGGAGAAATGTTAAGTCACACTAAAGCGCTTTTCAAGAATACAGATATCAACTATCCTCTAACCTATGAAGAACTTATAGATTTTTTTGAAAATTGTGAAGGGTGTACAGATCCTCTCAGTATCGTGAAAATGTACACCGAAGAAATAACGGAAGTCACAGACCTACTTACCAGAATATACCCCTATTTAAAGGATAAAAAAATGAAGATGAGATGCACTCGAATTAAAAATAAAATTATCAAACAGATAAACCCTGAATACCAAACAGAACTGGACACAGATACCTCTATTGAAACCTATTAATCTTGTTTACCTTCACTTCCTTAATTCAGTGGAATATAAATGGGTACTATACCCACCTAGAAAACTTGCAATTAATAATTTCAAAATACAAGCCCATGCTAATATGCCTACAAGAAACCAATTTCAAAAACAATAGAATTCATAATCTAAAAAATTATAATTGTTTCTCTAAAAATCGAGAAAATGCAAGAATAGCCAGTGGAGGTGTAGCAACATATATTAGAAATACAATAGATGCAACATCAATTCATCTAAAAACTACTATTGAAGCAGTCGCCGTTAGAGTGAAAGATACAATGACCTTTTCATTGTGCAACATATACATTCCCCCAAATCAGGAACCTACTACAGAAGAACTCACTGAGCTGCTGAGCCAAATTCCAGCTCCTCAGATAATAGTGGGAGACTTTAATGCCCACAACTATATCTGGGGCTCTACTAAGCAGACACCTTTTGGAAAAAAAATTGAAAATCTATTAGAAAAGTACAATCTTAACCTCCTAAATGACGGCCAAAAAACCAGACATGACATAAGAACTGGGGAAGATTCAGCAATCGACCTAACAATATGTCACACATCTCTCTCACAAATACTTAATTGGGATGTATCAACGTATTTATATGATAGTGACCACTATCCCATAATAATTAGCAGCGAACCGGAAAATACACCGGACCCAATAACAAAATGGAAAATAAAATCAGCAAATTGGAACGAATTCCAAGAATTTATACATGAAAATCTCCACGAGTTAAAGGAAGATGCGGATATTGATCAAGAAGTACACTTTATCACAGAATTAATAACGCAATCAGCAGATAACCATATTGGACGGTACGAACACAACAACAAACACCAAACGGTTCCCTGGTGGAACTTGGACTGCAAAGAGGCTGTGAAGAAATCGAAAGAAGCTTTTAACAGATTCAAAAGAAGCAAGACGGAACAAAATTCAATTGAATTCAAACGATTGAGAGCCAAAGCCAGATACACAATAAAAAAAGCGAAACGGGAATCATGGAAAGAGTATGTTTCAACAATAAACAGCTCAACTCCAATGTCCACTATATGGGAAAAAGTCAAAAGGATATCCAAACCAAAACAATCCAATACAATAAACTTTCTGGAGATAAATAACACTATTTATAAAAACCGAAATGAAATAACAAACATCTTATCAAGTGAATATCAAAAAAACTCAAGCAACTCAAACTACACACCAGATTTTTTGAATCATAAAAACAAAGCAGAACAGCAAGAAATTGACTATAATAATAATAACCAGCAAACGAACAGTTTGAACTATGCAATAACCATTGACGAACTTGAAAATTCACTCCAAAACTCTAAAAACTCCAGCCCAGGTCCTGATAATATTCCACTCATTTTTCTAAGAAATCTAAATAAACAAACCAAAGAACATTTACTAAAGATATATAACCTGATCTTAACAAAGAAAGTATATGCCAGAGCATGAACAGTTTCCATTATAATTCCCATTCCTAAGCCAAGTAAAGCGAAATCAGATCCAGAAACATATAGACCAATTTCACTCACCTGTAGCATGGGAAAAGTTCTTGAGAAGATAATTAATAACAGACTTTTATGGCACCTAGAATCAGAAAAACTAATCATACCCGAACAGTGTGGTTTCCGTAAAAATCGCTCCACGTTAGACAATCTTATAGATCTAGAATCTGAGATCCACGAGGCCTTTGCAATAAAGCAGCACTGCATCGGAGTATTTTTTGATATTCGTAAAGCCTACGATACAGTCTGGAAATACTCAATAATCAAAACTCTTTACGACTGGTCAATACGGGGTAACATATTGAAATATATATCGAACTTTCTTGATCAACGACAGTACCAAGTACGAGTAGATGGCGTATACTCACAGCTGAACACCCAAGAAAACGGCATTCCACAAGGGTCAAATCTCAGCACGACATTATTTCTCATAGCAATAAATTCAATTATAGCAAACTGTAAATCACCCGTGAAATGTAGACTATATGCAGATGACCTGGTTATCTATTGCAGAGGGAAAAATATGACTACAATACATAAAACCATCGAACAAACAATAGCTACAATAGAGGATTGGTCAAAAACAAGTGGACTGCGTTTCAACACGACAAAAACCAAAGCTTTATGTTTCTCGAAAAGGACTCAACCACAACTTGAAAACTTGTACCTTTATGGACAGAAAATAGAATATGTGAGAGAAATAAGTTTTCTAGGAATGATACTCGACCAAAAGCTGACATGGAAATCACACATTCTGACATTGAAGAAAAAATGCCAACCTGGAATTAATTTACTCAGATCACTAGCATTCAAAAACTGGGGCGCAGACTACTCAAGTTTACTGCACATCTATAAATCATTGATCAGATCAAAACTTGACTATGGAGCGATTGCCTATAACTCTGCCAACAAAAGCCTTCTTCAGTCAGTGGAAGTTATACAAAACACAGCTCTTCGCATCTGTTTGGGTGCCCATCGTACAAGTCCTATCCAAAGCTTACATTGGGAGACTGGAGAGTTACCGCTTTCTTACAGAAGAGAATATCTAAGCATCTCTTATGCTGTCTCTGTAATATCAAACAAAAGAAATCCAGTAGCCCACAACGTCTTATCTGATCGTTTTAAAGCCAAATTTTTATCCAGCTCAACTACTCCTCCTTTCTATCACAGAGTCAAAACATATTTAAACAAAATAAATTCGCATTTCCCAAATATTTATGACGTCCCATCAATAAATTATCCTCCTCCATGGACAATAACACTCCCTATCCTAGACCTAAGCCTCGCCTATCTTAATAAATGAGAGACTCCAACAGCCAGAATGAAACAAGAATTCCTAAGAGCCTTAAATAAATACGGTAGCATTTATAAGGTATACACAGATGCTTCAAAAAACCAAGATGAAATTGGGGCTGCCTTCTACTCCGAGGACTTTTCGAAATCCTACATACTCCCACCCTTCACATCTATTCATTCAGCTGAATTATTCGCCATCTTAGAAGCACTCAAGAAAATCCAGAAAATCAAGCATAAAAATGTCCTTTTAATATCTGACTCTCAAAGTTCACTAACAGCACTTCGTCAACTGTACTCTAATCACCCTATAGCCATACTGATCAAGAAAGAGCTACAGAATTGCAGAAACAGCAGCATACATATTAAATTCATGTGGGTCCCATCCCATACTGGAATAGAAGGGAATGAGAGAGTAGATCAAATAGCAAAAAATGCATTCACCAATCAACAATCAGAAAGGAACGATTTTACCGTACATACTGATTTGAAAGCGTTCTACAAGAGCAAAATCTACGATAAATGGCAGGAAGAAGCAAGACATAACCAACACAAATCATATGAAGTCACTACAAATACTCACGGTTGGAACTGTAAAAACATAAATAGAAGAGAACAAGTGATCCTTTCTCGTATTCGAATCGGTCATACGCGCATCACACACGACTACTTACTAGCAGGAAAAAATAAACCAATGTGCGAAATGTGTAACAGTGAGTTAACCGTGAAACACCTGGTAATCGAATGTGCGAAATACGACAAGGAACGGGAAAAGAATCAACTACCACTATCACTAAAAAAACTATTACAAGAAAAGCAAGAAACTAAAAAACTTTTAAACTACCTAAAAGACTGCAAATTAAGTAACAAAATATAGAGACTATAACCAAGCTACAATAAGTGAACTTCCATCATTTTAACTCGCTAATAACCCTACGTGGTTGATGCGATTGATATATATAAAAAAAAAAAAACTTTGTAGTTAGAATCGTAGTCCCTGAAAACATTTGTCGGTACTTGAACTACATACGATTTTAGATGTATTGAAGTAGGTTTCGTTTTTATCTATTCATGTGTTTAATTCATGATTTTTTTTCGGGTATTACAATTTTTACAACCTAACGTAACCAAATTACTACAAAATTTAAAATTGTACTGTAATATACTACGAGCATTCTAATTCCTACTACAAAAATAAAATGCTACTACAACTACCTACATCGTTTGTAGTAAGTGTGAGGCTAATTTGAGATCATTTTTTATCGATTTATTCGATTATTTTAAGTTTTCAGGGACTAATATTGTTATTACAAAATTTAAAATTGTACTGCAAGATACTACAAACGATTTTAGATGTACAAAATTAGATTTCGTTTTTATCTGATAATGTGTTAATGGTTTAATTTCACGATTTCGTTTTTTGGGCAGTACAATTTCTACTACAAATGTGAAAATTACCTACATAGTTTGCAGTAAGTGTGAGGATATAATGAGATTATTTTTATATCTGTTTATTCGATTATTTCAAGTTTTCCGGGACTAATATTCTTACTACAAAATTTAAAATTGTACTGCAGTATACTACAAACTATTTTAGATATATTGAAGTAATTTTAGTTTTTATCTGTTGATGTGTTAGTGATTTAAATTGACGATTTTATTTTCTACTACAAACATAAAAATGTTATTACAACTACCTATATTGTTTGTATTAAGAATGAGGTTAAAATATGATTATTTTTTATCGGTTTATTCGATTAGTTTAAGTTTTCAGTGACTAATATTATTACTACAAAATATAAAATTGTACTACAATATACTAAACACGATTTTAGATGTATTAAAGTAGTTTTCATTTTTATCTGATGATGTGTTAATGGTTTAATCTGACGATTCTATTTTTGGGCATTATATTTTCTACCATAAAAATAAAAAAATTAATACAAAAACCTAAATCTTTTGTAGTGAGTGTGAACTTAAGATAATATTTCTTTTATTAAGTCGGTTTCCAGGTTCATACAGCTGAAGGTATGTCGTGTGTAGTATCAGTGGAAAGCTCGTGAAAATGGAATCTCACCATACCTTTTTTTTCGTTATGGGTTATTTGGAAATGATTTTATTTAAACATAAAAGTTACAAATACCTTTAGAGTGCAATTGACGGGTGAATTAATTTAGCAGATCTTGAAAATGTTCTCCACCTTCTACTTGGCAGGCTTCCAGGTGACGGTTAAACCTAATATTGGTAGGCTATCTCTAATTCTGAATGATTTTTTATTAAAAACAGGCGGAGTCTTATTAAAAACATGCAAGCCTGGGCGCGATATAGTTAAGATGGTGACTGAAGTCGAGTAGCTTTTGTTTGCAAAAAAATAGTTACACATTCTAGTCTATTACAGTGCTAAAATTGACCGTACTGGAACAGAATTTGTTAAGTTCATTTTGTTAGCTATTACGGGCCCAAAATCCAACCCATTTCAGTTGTCAGTAAGCAGTTTGGCGGTAAAAGATTGCCCTCTCTCTTCTTATTATTGTGTGTCGGCACATAGTTTAATTTGAGGTTATAAAACTGTGCTTCTTTAATATATTTTGCTTAACGATTTTTAGTGCACTGAAATGGCCAAAACAGTAATAAATAGTTACGTGGGTAGTGCCATTCATTATTTTGAATTTCAGGAGAAAAATCAAGATCATTTCGTGACTAAGTTATCAACAAGAGAAAACTCCACGGAAAAATGTGAAACCTTCATCAAAGACTTTTCGCATAGCACAAACACTAACTGGATTGTAAACACAGTGTTCAATAATTGTTTTCGTCATAAATTTCGCAAATTCTATGTGTGTCATCTAGCCAAGAAGAATTAACGTGTATCCAAGAAAAAAGGTTGTACAAGAAGTTACGAGTGTTTGGCAAGTATAAACATAAAATTCCTAAAAATTACTGAAGTCACTTTGAGAAGGTCTAACCTATTTAAAAAAGGTTTGAATGTAGTTATCAATATAAACTATGAACATTCTCACCGAATACAGGTTGCTCAAGCATTTAGTTTATTACGATACAAAAGAAACTTTTCGCCGATATTTTGAATCTGAAAATTGTCATGATGACATCAATGTGCTTCTATCAAATGCGCAAGTGAATCCACCAGAAAGACAAGTGATCTACTTCTATCAACAATGGAGGTCAGAAAAATATGGAGGAAGGCATGACCAAAGTGTTATTGAAAAAATCAAGATTAAAATGGAAGAATTACAAAAACATGATATCCTTTTGTGTCTTAACGGAAATCCATTTCTTGTTGTTCTGATAACTGTAGTTATGAAAAGAGCTTTCAAAGCAGGTCATGCAGATGAGATGATTTTTATTGACACCAGTAGTTCTTGTGACCAGAGAAGCACCTCAGTCACTTTTATTTTTGCAGCTACAAAAATTGGAGCATTGCCAATAGCTGTTATTCTTCATGAAAATAAATCAGAAAATGATTATTTATACGCTCTTAAAATGGCTAAGCAATACTTAGGAGCCACTTGTAATGAATCATTTGAGCCACAAGTTATTATGACCGACGCTGACACTGCAGAAAGAAATGCACTTGGAGTAGTATTTCCAAAATCTCGTTTGCTACTCAGCATTTTTCATGTAACGCAAGCTTTTTGGCGCTGGCTATGGGATTCGAACAACAAGATTCAGAAAGATGACCGAAAGACCATAATGACGGTATTTCGTCATGTTTTGGTTGCTAAAACTACTTCAGATGCAGAAAACTTCATGTTTCAATTATTCAACGACCCAACTTTGAACAACTATAAAAATGTCAAGGCATATCTAGAACATACCTGGAGCCGTCGAGAATAATGGTGTTTACCTTTTCGTAGTGACGTTTGGCACAGGGGTAACAATACTAACAACTACTGTGAAGCTTCCATCAGAATTTTCAAGGACATTATATTGCAGCGTTGCAAAGCATTCAACATATGTGCCCTTATCGACTTCATCACCGGGATTTTCGAAAACTATCACAAAAATAGACTTCTAAAATGTACAAACGCAAGAGGGCGAAATTTAACTCTAGCTTATGATAAGTTTTCTCGTAAAATAAGCGATATTGAAGAAATAACACACATCAGCCATCTTAATTACCGTGTTAAACACAAAAGTAACTATTTCGAAGTAAATATAGAAACTGCGTGTTGTAATTGTTATTTTGGCCAAGGAGGACGATATTGTAAGCATTTATGTGCAGTTGAACAAAAGTACGGATTTTCTTTAAAAAATGCCTTGTTTTTGAATAAAACTGATCGGCAAGATTTTGCTAAAATTGTCTTAGGGAATACATATTTACCTGCTTTATATGATGACATAATTGATATCGAGGAAACCAGTGAAACGTGTTACACAGAAAATAATAACACTGTTCAGTCATATCAACCTGAAACTGTTGACAGCACCTTTGATTTGCCAATTACCGAAACAATCAGTCAAGATTATAACGCAGCCATTGATAGAATCCAAGCCAAATTTACAAGAGTTTCAGATATATTGAATAAAGACCAATGCCCTTCCAATATCGCAGTATTAAGAGAAATGGTGACTCCACTGGAAAAAGTTCAGACGACGTCTCAAATTCTGTCTATTTTTTCCCACACAACTCGATTTAACAGGAGCCGAAACATTCATGTACAACCAACCGCTGTATCCCGAAGAAATCATAGGGGACTTAGAGGTAATAATCCAAACTCGAAGAAAAAAAAAACGAAAATCTCACAATATTAGCCTGAACATAGAAAGAAACGAATCCAGTGCAAAAAAACATTAACTCAACAGCGCGTGACAACGTCCAATAAAATCTGGAAAGATAAGTTTTTAGTTATATTATTATGTAATCATTTGGTTTCAGTTTTATGCAAATATGTGGCTTTTTATTTTGTTAACAATAAACAATTTTTGTTCGTACTTAATGAGTTTCATTTTTATGAAAATATGAGTGTTTAGTTTTTTTTATGCAAGAATTTTATACAAAAACAATTTAAACCATATTTCAGATATCCAGGGATATTCGTGGATTCACTGCGATTTATTTTATAATCTTTAGAGCTTGATATTTCAAAACCGGCTGAAATAGCTGTAGACATATTATTTAATATTTTTTAACTGAGCAAAATACTTATGCCTTTTCGAAATATTGACTTGCATAAAGACTTTTCTATTCAAAAAATAAATACCCACCCACCTAGTCAGATATTTTCGTTCCAGTGTTCAAATGTTCTGTTTAACAATATGCAACGGCCACTTCGTCGAACAGCTACTCAGGCGTGGGTTATATACTAGTAGAGACCCAAGGAGTAGGTCTTACCGGTTCTCGGGTAATCCTACTTATTTTTACGTAACGAGACGGAAAGATAAGTGAGCGCCACCCTGGGTCCTACTAGTCTATAAGTTACCTAACATCGACTAATCCCAGTCAACAAAACAAGAAGTTGGAAGGTTATATAAGAAAATATGAACAACGTTATTTAAAATTTACAAGTAGTTTTATTAAGTGAAGTTATATGTTGTATGAAAATTGAAAAAGTTATTTACAAGTAGTTTATTAAATAACAATTATATGTTGGATGAAAAATTGAAAATAAAAATTTCACAACTTAATTTATGAATTTAAAACTAGAACTGAAAGTAAATTGACATTGAAAAAAAAATTAGATTCTGAAGGAAACTAAAGTTAAACAAGAGTTAAATATTTTATAAAGATGTAATTTACATATGGTACAAACTATTCAGTTAATTAGTCGATGACCTATAGTTTTCAAAGATTGTGGACGTTAGTACTTTCCTTGTTTTCTATTCCAATGATGATTTGGATGTCGTCCAAACGAATCGGGTACCATTAAGCTGGCTGCGTCAAGTTAAGTCCAGTCGGTTCTGAATCCCAGCAGGTAGAATTCATCAACGAAAAAGGCTTCGGTCGATACGAAGGCTTAGGCCAGTGAAATAACTTTAGGCCGGTACGGAAAAGTTTTTAGGCCGGTACGAAAAAGTGCTAGAAAAGACACTTGAATCCGATATAGTTCTCGAATTCAATAAAATGCAGGATATCTGGAGATTGAAATTACAGTAGGTACAAGTAACATACGTACAAAATTATGAAATGATATCAAACAACGTGGATCATATATCCTGTATTTTACAATATTTTAAGAAAATTCATCTATTTTGGACATAAAAGCACAATAAAAATAATAAGAAAAGTTACGAATTCTTTTAATTTTATTTCAATGGTTTTCAACGTAGAATTCCATTGGTATAAAATAATATAAAAAAACCAGAACACGTGGTTCATGTTTCCTGTATCAATATTTTAATAGAGATTTTATAAATAAAAGCCCAAATAAAAATCATAAGAAAAGTTACAAATTCATTTTATTTTATTTCAATGGTCTTCAACGTAGAATTCCATTAGTATAAAAATATATATGAAGAACCAGAACAAAATATATATAACAAAAACGAAATCGATATAATATATCTCTGGTACTGAATGTGTTAAAGAAAAATTAATTTGAAACTATTGAGTACCATGCAAGAAGAAATTAACGGAGAAATATTATACATTTTAAGCGAAACCACTTACCATTTCATAGAAATGCACTTGGATACGATAAGATAAGGAACTTAACAATATAGATGGAAGATGGAATTAAGGGACGAACCTCAGCGTGCATTGGCTTAAATATCCAAATGAAACGAACTCTTCCGAAAACTTAAAACTCGACAGCCATCGACCAGAAGTATTATTCGATGCTACGAGGGGTAAACGAAATTTACGTTACTCTTTCATCGACGAGAAATATTACGAGTGGTGAGCGAAATTCACGAAACGTCATTGTGTATGAAACATCATTCAATAACTCTAAATAAATTATATAGAGGAGGGTCAATATTATAAGTACTCAAATGACTGAAGCAATGTAGGTATTTTTTCATTATTTGATCTAAAATTTGTCTTACAGATTTACAGATTCTATACCGTAATAGAATAGGTTATGCAGCTGATATTCTGCAAACAAAAACTATACGAGTTCAGTCGCCCCCTGACCATATAAGTATAGGAATTGTAAAATCGCAGCCTGAGCAGTCAAAACACCAAATTTCATTGATTTACTATGTTTAAAACTGAGAACGCAACCTAGCAGTTAGAATTAATATTTTCAGAAAGAACTGAAGTTGTTGTATTTTTTGTACCAAGTATTTTGCTTTGATAAATATTGTCTACAATTGAATTGAAACGTATAGTTTATTAATTTGTCTATTGAAAGTGTTCTAATTCAATTCATCAAACTAAAATGGTATTATCAGAGAAACAGCGTATTGAACTCTTAATATTGTTGGGATGTGAGGATAGAATGCAAAGTCAAAGTAATGTGTGTTTAAAACAACATATCCGGATAATCACATTTCACGGGGTACTGTTAATAAGATCTGCCATATCTTTGCAGGAAGATCCACATTTGTCAACGGTTTCATTGGCCCAAAATCGTGCTGCGTCTAAACGAACGATTGGGAAGTTTTAGAAGGAAACGTATAAGGTATATCTTGTCAAAGTGCTTTTGGAAGATCGCTATGACAGGCGTATGCAATTTTGTGAAGAAATGATAAGACGATGTGACGATAATAGTAGTGTTTTAAATGAATTTTACTGTTTCTAGTTAACTCCACAATATATTGAGAAAATGTTAAAAATTCTAAAAAATTGACAATTGTTTCGATATTACCTAAATATCATCGTCAAAATGACAAAAGTTACATTTCATTTGGTGCCTACCTGATGTTTAATTATTTTTGGCCAGTCCAAGAAGTGACCTAACTTGTGATTGACTTAATATATGTCAATAGGAAAAAGAAGAAGATATGATATTACAAATATTAACGGTTAGATATTATTAGCTCTATGGATATATCCTGGATATCATTTTTCCCAATTAAGATCAGTATAACTGTGCAATGATATAGAGTACCAGGGAAACTATATCTGCTGATCTTTACAATTATCACTTAAGAAGACAGTATAAAAGTGGACAACTCTCTATATTTATCTGTTCATTAACAACTTCATATTGTGGGTTTCTTAAGTGTCTTCTAATTTCCAATTCTTCAAGGGAATCCAGTTCTGGTTTCTCACAAATATGTAGTACTTCTAGTTCTGTGTTAGATGTCAATGAATGATTGGTGTCAAGTAGATGTCTGGCGTAGTGGGATTTATCTGGTTGTTTTAATCTGTATGCTCGTAAGTGTTCACTGTATCGGATTTCAAAATTTCTAAGGGTCTGACCCAAATAGACAGCATTACATTCTGGACATTTAAGTTTATATATATACCAGATTTCTTTAATTGTGATATTTTTGTTTTTACATTTAATAATTTTGTACTTATGATACTTTCTGTTTTAAAAGAAATCGTTGAGTTTGTTGCTAAAGATATTATCTTTGAAATATTATTAGAAATATTTCCTGCATATGTAATGGTTTTAGAAGTTTTTATTTCTTTAGTTTGCTTAAGAAATATTAGTTGTAATGCCACTTTTTCCTCTTTTTTTCATAGGAACTGAAAATGCTCTATGTATCATTGAATTATATGCCGCAAGTTTATGTGACATGGGGCGATTGGAACTGTATGGAATAGTCACATCAGTGTGTGTTGGTTTTCGGTGAATCGAATAATTCATTACATTATCAACTCTTTGAATTTTTAAGTCAAGAAAATTGATTGAACTATTTTCTTCAACTTCTAATGTAGATTTAATTTTTGGATGTAAATTATTAATGTGGTTGAAAAATATATCTAATTGTCGTTTGTCGTTCACTACCCATAAAACCAGCTAATATGTCATCCATATATCTATACCTTAATAAAACAGTTTTTTGAAATATTACTTTCCAAGATTATTCTTTCTAAACTGTCCATAAAAATGTTTGCCAAAATTGGCGATATAGGGCTTCCCATTGGTAAATCTTGATTTTGAATATATATCTTATTGTCAAAAGTGAAATAATTCTGATTAATACATACATCAAATAAATTAAGTATATCTGATATTATTCCTGGATTAATATTTCTATCTTCTAGTAACTTACTTACAAGTATTAGACATTCTTTAGGAGGAATTTTAGTGAACATACTGGTAACATTAAATGAAATAAGCTTAGAGTTATCTTGCAAGTTAAATGCTTTTATTTTTTTTTATTATTTCTATTGAATTTCTAATTGAATATTTAGATGTATATCCGTAACTATTAAGTCTATTGTTAATCTTCTTTGCCAATATATTATTAGGAGTATTAACATAAGAAACTACAGGTCTAATTGGTTTCGTTATTTTATGTAATTTAACGGTTCCATATAATTGTGGAGAATGAGGATTCTTATTTATGATGGACCTCTTCTCGTAATCACTGAAAAGATAATTTGAATTATTAACAATATCTCTAACATTATTATAAAACTTTTTTGTTGTGTCTGCTCTAAGAACTATTACATCGCCAAATTCTATGAAGTTATATATCTTTGAATTATAATGATCAGTTGTCAATATGCCAGTGGTGTTCCCCTTGTCAGATTTTGTTACTGTTAGGTTATTATCTTCTACTTTCTTTTTCATTGAATTTAAAACTGTAATGTCATTTTCTGTTTGACGTCTAACTTCTGAAGGTTCAATATTTTTGATTAAATTGGCAATTTTCAGTTTCTCATGAAGAAAATGATTTGAATTAGACTTTAAAGCTATTTCTGACTCTGTAGCCTTTATCTGTTTAATATTATTCGTAAATTTTGGTGGTATGCTGTACTTTAAACCTTTATTCGAAAATCTATTTCACTATCTGTAAAATTAGTGTCTGAAAGGCTTACAAATCGTGGTGCAAAGTGTGTTGGTAAGTTATACTTACAGTTTCATGATGTTCATAGTATTGATTTCTATGTTGTGTGTGTTCAAGCTTCTGTAGCTTTTGTTCTTGTTTTTTAAATTTCTTGTGCTTCATCGTGCTGACACCATTTTTTACATTCTTCTTTAAGCCAAACTCGTTGAGCACATTTTATAGCTTTTTGTGCTTGAGGTGTTTTAGTATGGCATTTTATATTCACATAATTTAGTATTACCTCTTTTCTAAGGCATTCTTGATTAAACCAAATATTTTGTAATGCTTTGTAACGTTTTTGTTGTAACTTCTGGTACAGTCCGGTCAAACCTTCTCATAGGGCTAATAATATCTAAGCTTTAATATTTGTAATATCATATCTTCTTTTCTCTATTAACATATATTAAGTCAATCACAAGATAGGTCACTTCTGGGACTATCCAAAAATAATTAAACATCAGGTAGGCATCTAATGAAATGTAACTTCTGTCATTCTGACGATGATATTTAGGTAATATCGAAACAATTGTCAATTTTTTAAAATTTTCAACATTGTTTCAATATATTGTGGAGTTAACTAGAAACAGTAAGTTTCATTTAAAACACTAATAGGAGTAGATTCCACAAAGTAAGGGTCGATACAGTTAATTTCGATAATAATAAGTTTACCCAGAATATACTCTTTTCGGATGAAGCTAATTTTTATTTAAATGGAGTAGTTAAGTGGCACAATTATCGTTTCTGGTGGTAGGAATACCCACACTGGATATGTGAAGCTCATACGCAGCGTCCTCAGAGAGTAAACGATTGGGCAGGTATCATTAACAACAGAATGTTAGGTCCATACTTCATTGAATAAAACCTTACAGCTTGACGCTGCTTAGACGTTTAAGATTTGACTTAATACCTGCACTAGCTGTTATGTTTCTCAACGAAGTAGCCCAGATATCCCTTATGGAACACCATGATTTCAAGAAGACGGTGTTTTCCAATATTTTGGTATTAATGTCAGAGAACATGTCGATGAACTATTTGCAGGACGCTGGATTGGACGACGTGGTACAATTGAATGGCCACCAAGATACCCAGACTTAACGCCATTCTATTACTTTCTTTGGGGATATATGAAAGACAATGTTTATCAAAATAGGCAGGCTAATACTGAAGATCTAAACAACAGAATTAGAGTGGAATCAAATAACATACCGGCTGGGGCATTTCGGATTTCCATAGATGGGTTTTACCGTCGCCTGGGAGGACATTGTCAACATCTCCTACGTTAATTAACCCGTCGATAGTACTAAAAAGGTATTAGTAACTTTTTTGTTTCTATAAGATTTTTTTCTCATTTTCCAATAAAAAGGGTATGGTGAAATTCCATTTTTCCCGAGCTTTTCAATGAGACGACATACTTTTGCATTTAATAAAAAATGGGTAGGATCGCTACGAAGGATTTGAAGAAATGAATTTCATTTTATTGGCAATAAATACGTCCAACGTAAAATCAACGTGTTTTAGCGTTTTCTTAAGTTACTGGTTGAACAGACAATATTGTTATTCCGATCTTTTGCGCAACTCTGTATATTGATTTACGATTATGTATATTATATTCATTGGAAGAGCACAAGGAAAAATTTCAGTAAAATTGGTGATAAACTACATTTCGCTGTTCTTACCGTGTATAGTATACACAACAACTTATTACTTAAGGCATGCTAAGAGAGACTATCTCTATAAGAATCAGCCTTGCATTGTATGTTTTATCTCACGTTAATTGTTGAAATTATTACTGAATAATCATATATCTGGTTACTTTTTTAAATAACACTGTTTCTAAATAATTCCACAATATATTAAAAACATGGTAAAAATTCTTAAAAATTTTCTATATTACTATCATCGTCAGATAGTAATATCGAAACAATTGTCTAATTCTTAGAATTTTTACCATTTTTCAATATATTGTGGAATTATTTAGAAACAGTTAGTTTCATTTAAAAATGTAATATGAATAGATTCCACAGAGTAAGGGTCGAACCAGTAAATATATGTGATTATCAATATTCATATATTTCGATTGCCCCCTGGGTCAAAGTACATCCCTTATTTCAAGGTAGATTATCGGAAAGCGTGTGAAAACTTTTAATCTATTTTTATGTATAAACTGTTTACATTTCCTGAGCTGAATATCGATTTTCTGAAACAAACTAAACAACAGGTATCCCACTTAGCAAAACTTCAGCACGGTCAACATTTTGTAAACAACATATTGATTCGATGGAAATCGTTAACGGGTACTTATACCACAAACACGGTGTTATATCATTGTGAATTAATTATGTTGAATATAATATCGCAAGCTTTGAAAACATGTGTAGAAGGACCTTGTATTATTTTACATAATATGAAAATTGCATATTTATACATGTTCTCCATAGTTCTCGTTTCAGATGACCGCGTAGTTTTGTTAAAATATTTATAGTCGAAGCCAGCCAATGATTGACTTGTAAAATGTTATTTTGCACATTATTCATACCGCAATTCCATTTTTTCCCTGAAAATTGAATAATAATAATATTTTTATTTCAATATTTTTTCATGAATTTTTTTGTACGGTGTTCAATATAGTAAAAACCTAATGAAGTTGCGTTTACGTCATCATTGTGAACATTTGTAGCGTTGTCAGAGTGTTCACGAAATATGGAAATTAACAGAAAATAACTGATGTCAACAAAAAACGTAAATGTAGAAAATTTCACAATATTATAAATGAAAACTACAATATTATCGATACTTCGATAGTTTTCGTTTATTATAGTGTGGGGTTTCTTCATTTACGTTTTTTGTTAATTAAAATTATGAATAGATTTCATAAAGTAAGGAATTCTAGAATAAAAGTTGTAAGGTTATTACTGACTTACCAAATCTTTTAATAAATAAATACAATAATAATACAAGCAATGAAATAAAATATGTTTAATAATGAACGTATTATCAAAGACAAAAACTAACATTAAACAAATTAACACATTGTGAAATGAAACTAGGAGATTCAAATTCTTGGTCATTTTCTTCATCTGATTCAACATCAGTGTCACTCTCTTCACTATTAAAATTTATAACTATCGGAATAATTTCTGGACGATCAAATATTCTTTCCCTCTCATACCATTTAAATATCTCTCTTTCAGTATGTTGTATAGAATTTTTCCACATATCAGGAGTTATCATGTGCAGTGCCTCGTGCCACATATTCAGGCAGTTATTCGCACTGTTACCATCCCTACCAGTATGCCTATTGTAGTAATTTTTTGCATTGCCCCAAATTAATGCGATAGAGTTGAATATGCAATGGTAAGGAGGAAGACGTAAAACTTTGTGTCCATACTGTTCTGCCATATCGTCCACTATATACTTGATTGGTGGCTTATTTCTAAAAAAAAACAAAAAAAAATGTTTAAAATAAATAGCAATAAGTAAGAATATATCTGTATATTTACTGAGAAACGATATGCAACAGTTCTGTTTTGAACATCATGTGAGAATAGGGAATGTTTTTTTCTGTCAACCATTCCTGAATTGCACATTTTGACCATCCTGTATTTGGAGTTTTATGCAATAACATGCTGTGATGAGGTGCATTATAAAGTATAATTAGAGAAAGATTCTCTAAATTTGGCAGCAACTGATATTCAAACCATTTCAAGAAATTTGCCTGGTTCATTTCCCCATGATAATCATTAAGTTGGGTTTTTGAACAAAATATTGCTTCAGCACCTTCAATAAATCTGTTTTCATTTCCAGCATGGAGTATAATATATCTGTAATAATATCATTTAAATAATGTTTAAGTAACCACTTATGTTTTGCAATACAACAAACCTTTTGCCATCCGTTTTAGTGGTTTTAACACACTTGATATTTTCACTTTGCCATGAATGACCTATGAAGCCATTTTGAAATATCCAGGTTTCATCGATGAACAAAAATTGGTATATACCTTCGTCCTTTGCTTCTTTATAATATCTTAAGAATTCTACTCTTTTCAAAACAACATTAGGTAATTTCATAAGTCCTCGTCGTGGATTATCCTTCATCCACTTAAACCCAAGTTCTTTGAGCAATCTCTTTAAAGAAGTGGTACTACCATTAAATAATTCTCTTTCTTTTAGTTGGGACCACAATGATTGAATCGTTATGTGCATTTCTAAAAGCATACAGAAATAAAAATATGTTAAATATACAATTGTCTTAATTATACTTACTTCTCTGGTACATGTTGTAAATGGTATCACGAATAGAGCTTGTATTTAAAGTTTCTGTATTTGTTACTCGTTTATGAGCGCAACGTGTTTTCTTTGGTGACTCAAACTCTTCACCGTTTTTCTTTGTTTGACAAATTTTGCTTACTGTTCTTACACTGTTTTTTAAAGCAGCAGCTACACGCTAAAATAATAGAAATTTTCGTAAAGTAAAGTAAGGATATTTTATTCACGTATTACCTACCTCTTGTACAGCATTTAAAGGCAACAGAGGACCATTATTATTCCTTTCTTGTTCAAAATAATTTGCTAATGAAGCCACAAGTTCTTTGCATCGGCTATTCAGCTGTTTGGGCATTTTAACAATCACAGAAGAAAATGCTTTGATGTTTTGAAAACAAAAACAGTTTTGATTATAAATATTTCTCACAAGAAAATTTTATAAAGCACGTAACTATAACCTCAAAAATCGATGACAATACACGAGTAGAAAAGTCACAAACGACGCGGCAACATGACATTATTTCTGGCAGTGACTATTTTACCGTCAATAATTGGAGGCTTCTTTATGAAAATTTTAACACAAATGTATTCATCGCGGGACGTCTAAACCCAATAAAGCTATATTGCTTATACATTATTTTGGTACATTTTTTTTTATTGATTGGGTTATCTTTAGAACCGATTAATTAACAAATTTAAGTATATGCACTTTTCGATAGAAATGTAGCCACACATGCGATAGAAATACGCCCTTGGTGACGTAAACGCAACTTTATTTGGTTTTTACTATATGTATTTTATTCACATAAGTCTATATGTATCTACTCTATAAGCTAAAAGATCAGAAAATTCTATAATAGTATGTTCCACAAATCTATCTAATTGTTTCTGGAAGATATTCATGTTATTACAGTACAGGGTGTCCCAAATTTGTGTGTTTTGCAAGGTATCTCGTAAACTAGAAGAGATAGAAGAAAAGCAGTTGAGATGTTATGGCTTCTTTTTTTGTTAAAGTAACGATAGCCTAATTAAATCTTTAGTAACTCCCTGCAGTTGGATGATACAGGGCGATTATTGAAAACTGTCGAAAACTACAATGTACTATAACTTCTCAATTAAGAAAAATATAAAAAAAACGTTATGTAAACTTTTGATATATATAATGGTAAATTGATCAGTGGCGCACAGAATATTTTTGTTAGGGTGCTCACTAAGGAAATAGAATGTTGTTTTAATTGGGACACCCTATATATTTTGACGTTTTCCGTTTCCTTTGTTAATTCTCATTCACCTGATGGGACATATTATATATATATATATATATATATATATATATATATCCATTTCCATTGGTTGGAGCTACAGTGCAAATAAACCATTTATGGATGTTATCAAGTGAAACATCCTTAAAAAATTGAACACTCAGTAAGGAAATTTAACATTTTATTATAAGGATACTGATGGGTGACAATTTTATTTATCAAAATTATAATTAATAAAAAATAAAACCAGGTTAAGAAAATAAACACAATAAACAACAAGAAATATTGTAACAACATCAAATTGCTTCTTATATGTGCCCCATAACGTTTTACCATCGTAGGTAGGCGGACTAACTCTTGACGGTGAAAAGTTACATTCTTCCATCCTAAGAGTACCAGACCTTCTTATCGAGTCACCATTTGATTCAAGCTCTTGAAGTTTCTTCTTCATAACCTCTATTTCTTGTTTCGTTTCCGTTTTAAATGCATCAACGTCGTTTCAAATCTCTTCCACTGCCTCATTTACCTGTTCTTTAATTCCTGCTGTTTGTTCAGCTAATTGATTATTCATATCCTCTTTCATATTTTCCATTTATTTTCTTATATTTTCTTGGCCTTCATTCATCTCCGCCTGATTCTTTTCCATTCTTTCCATATTCGCCTTCATCGCCTTTAACATTTCCATTATATCGTCCATCTCTGCTACTTTCGATCTGGTATACACGGGCATGCACTTCTTAAAATCATTCTCTTCCCAAAATTCCGCTCCTGACACCAAATGTTACAAATTCACTACTGGTTTTTCTTCACAACTATTTATTCACTCGAATACAAACTCTGGTTCGCAACTAACTAATTTCCGGGGCTATCTGGCCTATTTATATTCTAAAAATTGATCTAGAAAACTCGAGAACGTTTACAATTGCGCATCTAGAGAAGTCCATAGAAAAATCGTGACAGTTCTAGAACTTTATAAATCTAATGTCAGTTAACCTAACCTACAACCAAACTTCAGTATGACAGAAAACTGATAAAATAAGAATACAAAATACACACAAATCACTCATAGAATAAATACAAGGCTAAACAGTTCTGACATTGGCATATTCGTGACACTATGAACAAACTGTATTCAGACTACATAGTCCAGTAAATGAAGGAGAAAAAAAGGCAAAGTTAACATTAATGACGCCCTATTTTCATCTTCCAGTTGGAAGTAGCATTTGGTACCTCATTAAACATGAGACAAAGTTTTGCATGAAAACGCGTGTGAGGGCGGAGAAAATGGCCCCAAAAGACCAGAAAAATAGGTTTTCAGCCAATATCTCCAAAACTATGGCAGTTAGAGATTTTCGGTTCAGTTAAAAATTGAAGTTCTGTTAATTTTCTACAAAAATGGTCGTTATGATTTTTTTCGCAACATTAATATTTTCTGCAAAATATCGGGTTGAAAAACCGGAAATTTTGAGACTTGTGAAATATGCTAGTTTTGTACAAAATTTGAGCTGAGGGGTGTTGGAAATCCATTATTTTCAATGGTTTGGATTGTGGAAACCAATTGTAGATGGCGCCACCACATTTTACAGAGATTGGGAAAATCCTCGGTGCCATATATGAGAAACCCTGTAACCACACACTTTTAATGGATATTTATGTTTCCGAGGGTCAGAAGACAAACACGCTTATGCCTCCAAACGTGGCCGCATGGTTTGTAGCAGACGACACGAGCGCCATGTAGAGCACACACGCGACGAACGACGGAGGAACGAAAGTAATAAATTATAGCGTGTACATTTAGATATACTGGTTTTTTCCAGGGGGTATCAAAGGTATGACTTATATACATCGATGGAAAGGTGGGAATTCCCCCGTTACACTAGTTAAGGTGTTAAAATGTTAGAAATAAAGAGCAGGGAGAAAAAAACCACCAAAAAAATGCGTTTTTTCCTTGAGCCCGCGTTTTCTAATTTTATTGAAAAGTGGACGACTTCGTCAAAAAAGTTATTGCACAATCGAAAAGTAGACCTTCTTAGCTATCAAATGATGTATTATAGATACCAATCGGATGATGTATACAATTTTAATTGATGGTTTTTCACAAAATTTCCCCGCGCTCCAAAAACAGCAAAAATTTGGGATTCAGTAAACAACGATTAAATGAAAATTAAAAAAAATTAGAGTATACAAATTTCAGGGATGACAAAGGACCATATGAGGACCCATAATCAAGAAAATGTTGAGTAAATTAGTGCAATAC
Organism: Galeruca laticollis; assembly: GCA_963921935.1. NCBI lineage: Eukaryota > Metazoa > Arthropoda > Insecta > Coleoptera > Chrysomelidae > Galeruca > Galeruca laticollis. Next base: position 40,276,500 of record OY998178.1, on the reverse strand, counting down.
AAAAAAAATAGGAACAAATTCCTGGCGAGGTCAAAATTGCCCGGGAGCAGAAAGTTTCACACGTGTTCCGATATGGCCAAAAGAGTCTAGCGTGACTCAATTCACAGGGTGTGATAGCAGCAGAATTCCTCTTTCACATGAACTTTGAATCGTGAGAACATATGCATTTTTCACAAAGTTATTGAATAATTTGTCCCCCCGCTGTGTAAATACACGGACTGTGCTCTCCGGCATACAGCACAGAAACTCATTATTCGAGGTGCGCTTGGTGCCGTTTTTCTCGAAACCGGTCAAATTTTCGAGAAAAATCATGAGGACCATTTTTGTATAAAATTAACTGAACTTCAATTTTTATATGAGCCGAAAATCTCTAACTGCCATATTTTAGGAGATATTGGCTGAAAACCTATTTTTCTGGTCTTTTGGGGCCATTTTCGCCACACCCGCACGCGTTTTCATGCAAAACTTTGTCTCATGTTTAATGAGGTACCAAATGCTACTTCCAACCGGAAGATGAAAATAGGGCGTCATTAATGTTAACTTTTTCCCTTTATTTACTGGACTATACATGAGAGAATAAAAAGTTTCCGCAACTGTCAAACACCATGAAACCATTTTGGATATTGCGTTGTCGGTAACAGAGGCAACAACAATTTTATTTGAAATGGTAATCTATGAACACATGTAGAGTCGTGAAGCTTGACCTATAATTCAACAGATGACCAAAATTCCCCATGTCCCACTATACACCATGTCCCACTACACACCATGTCCCACTACACACCATGTCCCACTATATACCATCTTCGCCTACATATTATTTGTTGTCCAAAAAGTATATTAATCGTTTAAAATTTTTTTTGTAGCAACCACTTTCGCCGAAAATTGGGGACCGATGTACAGAGAACAAGATGGCATTAATTACAATTTCTTCCAAGTTTTCGCAATATTTTTTCCATCTGTTACTGGAATACAGGCTGGTGCTAATATATCAGGAGATTTGAAAGTAAGCAAATTATTATTTGCGCAGAAAATTATTAGGTTAGCGCAGGGATCTCCTTAACCCATTAGGTACGTTGGGCACATTAGGATGATAGGGCCCCAATGACCTTGATAAGTATGGTTTTCAAGTTTTGGATGATACATTTCGGTTATAGTTTATTAATCCGACAGAAATTCCGGGGTCCTTATTGATCGTGGAGCCCTGGGCACGTAGCCAGTGGTAAGGAGGGCACTGGGTTCACGCTAGTACGAGTAATTACACTTAAAGGCATTTTCACTGAACAAATTCACAATTATCCACTTACTTTTTAATTATGTTATCCGAAATTAATTGTTCTTGTTGTCATGCTTTATTTTATGGTTTTCAGAATCCTGCTTCAGCAATTCCAAAAGGTACACTTCTATCGTTATTGATATCGATGTTTTCTTATGCATTATTTGTGATATTCGCTGGAGGTGCTGCTCTTAGAGATGCGAGTGGAAATGCAGGGGATGTACTTAATGGCACAGTAGCGGCGTGTGTTGCGAATAATAGTTGTAAATATGGTCTTTTTAACAGTTATCAAGTAAGTCTATATTTTTTTAGAGTTTAAAGTTTCTAATTACTTTTCCAGCTCTATGGTTTTTTTCGAAATAACATATATTATATACTCAGGTGCAAACAACTCGATACACTACATTTACCATTTATTTTCACTTTTAAAAATGTTTATATGGCTTGTATAACTCAGGAATCACCCTCGTATAGGTAAAATTATAAATTCAAATGCATTTTCTATAAACCCTTGGAATCCATGTTTGTCAGGAAGTGACCTGTGGTAACTGCTTAACAAGTTCATTTGTTTTCTTGTTTATTTTGACTACCACGCCGATTTAGTGTCAAAACGTGTTGTTTTCTTAATTTCATTGCAATAGAATGTGTTTTACAATGACTGATTCTGCATGGACATTAGCTTTACTTCAAGATTGCCGTAGCCATTATTATGCGGCTGAGGTATTAGGTGCGGTTCAAAGACCTATTCAGCAGTTTAGTTTAACGAAATCGATAGTTACACTACGAGACCAGGATCAGGTCGATTATTGATTTTTGGTTTCGTCATGTTTAAAACCCTTGTGTTGCTACCTAAAATGAATTACACTGTATGCCACCCAGGCTACCCGGGTACCTACACGCAAATTAGTGCGTATAAGTACGCTATACGTAAAAATAATTCAGTACATTCTATCAGGATCGATTTATTAACATCTTAGATAGATATTTATACATGAATGTACCATATAAATTATGTACAGAAACCTTAGTAGTCCTAAAACAGGTATAAATCGTGCACTACTCTACCCTAAATTTTTGGTTTCTGCGAAGGTCAAGTGTGTGGAATACCAATAGTTCGAAACGAATATACAGGTTGGCAAATTGATTTTGGCAGTTGACGATGCGCGAGAAAGCCATACAACTTGACAACGTTGTAAACGTAGGTACCGGGAAGAGCAGGCGAAGTACATTCCGCATGCAAAGTTTTGAAGGTTGTGAGACTACTAATACGTACGAGGGTAACACAATATTTTGAATTTGGATTTAAAAATAATAAATTGTGGCACATGTATAATGCCATACAAAATCGAGTTTACAGAACAAAATAACATTCATGTGTTCTTTATTATTAACTAAATGAATAAGGAAATAAAAACCATTAGATTTTTCTAGGAAAATTGTTTTTTTGTAGACATAATTATTTTTTGCTTCAAAAACCATACGGGGAATTCTATAATTACCCTTTATTATTTTATGTTATGTAAATAGTAAATAATAAATAGATTCCAAGAGACATAAACTTTCACCTTTACTTCAAATTAATGTCGTTCAAGTGGTCCCTTCATAATATTCGTCATTGAGGTTTATTTGTATATAAACTGGAAGTCAGGTAGATTTTGTAGATAAAGCGTATAATATGATAAGGATTGTTAAACGACATTCTAAATTTAACAATGGCCAACGTAATAGAGATAGGTATGAAATGAGTATAATAATCATAATTATAAGCTAAAAAACCTATTACATTTAAATAGGTATCTCACACTAAATAAATATGTGCCCTTTTATATACTCCTGTAGACAAAAACAGAATAGTTATTTATGCAACAAGTAGAGCTTTCATCAGGAATGTAAAAATTGACGCATGAGCCGCAGGCATGCAAACACCAAAAAATGTCTCATTTGGGTTGCTCTAAATGAACTAAAAATGGCGTCGATTTGTTTGTCATGATGCATGTCATAACGGTGCATAAAATTGACACATGGGTACATAAAATACTTTGTCTCATCCTAATGTCATTTTTTAAATCGTTTAACAAATAAATATTTTATGTACGAAAATCGATTTAAACCATTTTTTCTTCTTCTGTTACTAAAACCGCATTTTGAACACGGGTTTGACATGCACAAAACGACTCTATAAACACTAGTGTATCTTTTGTACGTTAAATTTCATGTTCCATGATAATTTTGTTGATCTGTGTCATTTGATTTGTCAGTCAGCCGTCAGCCATTGTCTGTCATGTAATAAATATAATTAGAATATAATATAATTTTTTTCTTTCTGCGGGCGAAGAAAAAGTATAGTAAGCACCTCGTGTTAAAAACCTTTTTGACACTGTGTACTTAATATACTATAGTATCGATTGTAAATTTGTTAAATAATTACTTTGGTTTAAAAATTAATTTAATTGCAATAATTAAAACTTACCTTTGTAATGGCATTGTATTGTTGACTTGCCATTGTTTGCCTTTTCGGTCATGAAATTTAAAACGTTCATAATTATTTCACGACACTCCTCACTCAACTTTTTATGAACAACTTTACTTTCTGGAATCGCCATAACAAGTTAGTATTGCATAACCCCGGTAATCACACTTTCCTCTGAACTGTACTGTCGAAACGAAGCTTACGAATTCTGCCAGCGAAATGAGCTCTTGCAATCAGCATACGTCTTTGCTACGGCGCATCGGACGTTGCCAAACTTCCGACTGCCAAAATTAATTTGCCAACCTGTACACGTTTTAGAGCATTTTGTAAAGCTGTATAGTTCAGTTTCCGTCGTTGACTCGAAGAAGCTAGACGTACCCCTGCAGTCACTCCAGTCAGTTTTGAAATAAAACAATTTAATTTGCTTAAAACTTGATTATATTTGAACTAATGTTCAATTTAAACTAGTTGACGCGTTTCGCTAGCACAGTAGCTTTCTCAAAACGAATGAAGGTATAATGATTTTTTTTAATTTATACAGTGCATAAATACAAAATTCTATTATACTTATATTAACAAAGGTATTGAAAAAAATTACCTGGAAATCCATTCACTACAAACATTCCCAAGCTATCCTCTAGGTACAAAGGTTTAATAAAAGAGAGTGATTGATATCTGTTTGGTCGTTAACCCTTTCAGTTCGAATGTATACCGAGGGGCTACTTGTAAACGAATGGCCATTACGTCGCTAGCAGTTTAACAAAGAGGTGTGTTTTCGTTCGTATCGTGATGTGAAGACTCTATACGAGATAAAATTCTGTGCAGTTCGTGATTGTGATTTTGTTTGTCGGTACAGCATGGATGATACGGGGGCGGGTCCTTCTGAACCGAAAAAAATGAAATATAATGTCAAAAACCAGAAGAATCTTACGGATGTGGAATTATTAAAAATGTTAGAAGAATCGGACACTGATTTGGAGTATAATTTACCATATGACGATGAGCATGATTTTCAATCCGATCATTCAGGATCCGAAGAAAGTTCTGATGATGATGATGGTGAAGGTATTTATAATAGTTTTTTTGTGTTTTGGGCTTTCTATACTTATCAGAAATTTTTTTATAGATATTACAAACTTACCAACACAATTTCCTGTTCCTGGTATTGCAAGTAATGATGCCGTTCCGACGTGGTCAGACGACCCAGAAGAAATGAAAAACAATTCCCAATTTCTAAAAGAAACGAATTGTTGCAATCTATTCCCGGGAACGGTGATCCGATTGACTATTTTAGGACAATCTTTGATGATAATATTTTAGATCTCATTGTAAGGGAGACCAATAATTATGCCGAACAACTTTATCTATATTCAGGTACCTTCGAAAAATCACGCATTACTAAATGGAAATCCGTAACATCTGAAGAAATGTTAACTTTTTTGGCATTGGTAATTCATACGGCAACAATTCGCCTAAATCGACTTCAATACTATCGGATTGTTCAGTTTATAGTGTTTCTCTAAACATTTGGGTAAGGATCGTTTTTTGCTTATAATGAGATGCCTACATTTTGCAGAAAATATGCCAGCGGGAAATCCAGATCACCTACACAAGATAAATCCTCTCCCAAATTTTTTCAATGAAAAAATGGCTGCCATTTATTACCCACAGAAGCAACTCTCTTCAGATGAATCTATGGTGTTATGGAAGGGGCGCTTAGTTTTTCGCCAGTACATAAAGAATAAAGAGCATCGATACGGAATAAAATTATACATGTTGACTGAGCCTTGCGGTGTTGTACTAAAAACGTTGGTGGAAAAGGACATACTACTAAAGTCGTGCTTGAAATTTTGAAAAACTATTTGGTCTCTGGACACTCGGTGTATTTAGATAATTTTTATAATTCTTTTGAACTTGCAAATGCCCTGTTTTTGCAAAATACCTATTGCACGGGTACACTAAATGCGAAAAGAAAGACAATCCAATTTTGTTTGTTTGTAAAAATCTGAAAAAGGGCGAGACTATTGAGCAGTTCTCCCTTAGTGTCATCATTGGGAGGTGGAAAGATAAACGAGATGTCTTATTTATTTCCAATGAACAGGAGAACAGCATGGTTGAGTACATCGACAGGTTACAATGTCAAAGAGAAAAATCATATTTTACTATAATAAATTTATGGGAGCAATCGATCACCAGGATCAAATAACAGCATATCATCCTTGTGACTGAAAAACGCTGAGGTAGTATAGGAAGTTGGGGAATTACATAATTTTTCTCATGCTACTGAACTCCTTCATTTTATACAATAAGTATTCTGGGCGAAAAATGTCTTTTTATGACCATAGGATTGCAATATTGGCGAGGTTGCTGAACATAACGAAAACAAAAACCCCCAGAATTAGAGAGATAGAACACAAGATGTTTTTGATTATATTTCTAGCTGAACTTTGTCAACTGGCGTAGACATTCAACTAGATAAATAATCTCGATTTGACAAAATTAATGTCGAAATTAATAATTTATTATGTACAAATTTACAAAATGGTACAAATTTGTGAATGCTGAACTGCGGTGGTTTCAGATCGGAAGACACTTTATGTTTCGATTTGATGAATATTAAAACTAACTTTCTTATTGAGCGTTGAATTCGTTTCGATGAATATAAGAACTTTGTTATTGAGCGTTGAGCTCGATTCGATGAGTGTGTAAAACTCGCGTCGATAAGTAGTAGAACTGATGAGTGAGAAACTGATTTCTTCACGTTGTGAGACGTGTTAAATAGAAATCTGTGAGGGGCGTGTTTACACGTGGATTGGGTTGACCAAACGAAAATAAATATTTGCTATTGACCAGTATCATTTGACTTGTCGGGTTCCTAGACAAGAATCAACTATGGGTGCCGCCATAAATAGTTAAAATTTCTATTGAATACTCCAATAGCAATTGTAACCTTATTACTCAGAAAGGTAATTCAAAAATATCTTTCATATCTTCCGACCGTCGACCATAAAATTCATGCAAAAGTGACACTAAATTTAGGGTTTTCACAATACAATATATAATAGGGTGAAACGTAACCTTTTCCTAACTTCTTAACTATAGGACAATGCGGCAAGATGTCGACTTTCAAAAATGTGCTATTTCAATGCCCAAACAAAACTATTATTATTGTTGCAGAACGTGATATTTTAAAGGTATTTAAGAAAAGTTGAAAATAAAATGAAACTATCCTTTCAATTTACAACAATATAAAAGATCTTATCAATTCTGAAACATATTTTACAACGCTATTAACTAAAATGAATTTACGCCATAAATATATAAAATGACGAAAGGAAGCATACAAATATCTTACATATTTTAAAAGTACCGTGAACAATAAAATTCACGATCTTACAATCTTGAACAAAAGATATCTACAATTATTTCCAAAAATCAGCAAGGACGGACAAACAGAAAAAGATGTCGGGTTTGTTCCCAGGGTAATAAACGTCAGATGATTTTGTATCACTGCACTACATGTCCTGGAGTGCCTGGTCTTTGTGTTGGGTGTTTTCCAATTTTTCATGCCGCGTGGAGAATACACACAAATTTTATGACTATTTTCTCGTAAAAGTTGTTCTCGTTTGTTTCATATAGAATTACATATGTTTTTTGTTCTTTTTTATATTTTTTAGATATGCACGGCTTTTATTAAAATACGACGTTTCGTTTATTCTTCATTTCTGATTCTATTTTCTGTTTCATCAAAAATAAATATGTATATTTTGAATTATTTGTTATTTTTTACAAGAAAAATCAAGCAAGTGTTTATGCCACACATGAGTGCCGGCCTGGCACTGGGTAACAAATTGTACGCTGGGTGCTGCTGACACGCATGTATGTTGAGGAAAAAAAATCTTAAAATAATATTGCTGTTGGTTAAACTTTTGCAAATACTGAAATATTAAAAATAAAAAATCAATTTTTATTGAAAAAACAGACGCAGCAACGGACGAGTTGCACACTATGCCGATCCGCAGCAAAAGGGTTAAGAAGGTTACCTGAATATTTGTTTTTGTTTATCTCAAGAGCTTCTAAAATACTTAAACTAATGGATTCACCTTCTACATGCAAAATTTCAAAATCTGGGTCGAAAATGTGTTGGTTTTCTAATAAATGATTTGAATAGTTAGAATCGAATTCTTTGTTGGCATAGCTACGTTTGTGTTCCGAAATTCTAGTTTTAAATTTCTAAACAAATTTTAATTTATAAACTTCAAATATAATGAAGTTTTAAACAAATTAACTTGTTTTATTCCATGGTAAAGTTTGGATTTTCGTCAAGTAAAAGCCTCATCTATTCAATAACTGTATTTTATTTACCTAACTCAGATAAATAAAGGATGGAAGAGTTATCGAGAGCACAGTTTTTGAGGTAACGTAAATACAATAAACACACGATTGAATTTGTTGAAACCCATCGTGCTACATATTTGATATTATTCAAAATGTAACATTATTGTAAAACTTAAATTACTTTTTATTTTGATTGAGCGAGGCGAGGCAAAAAGAGGAATATCTCTTGGACGTGGACGATGACGCCGTGATCGACAGTGAATATCCGTCGGACAGCTAGGACGACGATTGGTTTCCAGACGGTAACGCTGCACATGCTGGTGCCATTGAAGCGTCGGACAATGAAGATTATGAACAGGTTGAAGCGGCTGAAATTGAGGAGGATACAAGTGATTGTGAAGCTCCAGTGGGTGAAGAAGAAGAGGATAATGACGACGACGATGAGGAAGAGGGCGACGACGATGAAGTTGCTGTATTAACTTTTAATAGTCATTCAGGCAGTTCAAGTTTCCAGCCAACACAAGTACAACTTTTGTTGCAAAAGATAAAACAGTTTGGTGTAAAACATAACGACCAAACCACCAGACTCCTGCTAGAAATATTGTCAGGCAAAGAGCTGGGCCTCATAGGAGTACAGAAATGTTATCAATCGCTCAAACATTCAAAAAATTGATCACGTTCGAAATGGTCGATATTATTGTTCGCTGCACGAATAAAAAGGCAGAAGCTGTGTATCACTGTTTACAACGAACAACATCCAGAAAATGAACCTCGTGTATGGAAAAGCGTAACAGTGACAGAAATGTATTCTTTTTATGGTGTATTGATATGTGCTGGTGCAAATAATTCAAACACAGATCATGTAGATGAAATGTGGAATAAAAATGCTTATCCGTTATATCGTGCAACAATGGGACGAAGGCGTTTTCAGTCGCTTTAACGATTCATACGTTCTGATGACTATACATCACGCCAGGTTCGAGCACCCAATTATAAAGCTGCGCCTATTCATGATATATGGAGGATGTTGAACGCCGACCTAGCTGCATTATATTGACCAACGGAAAACTTGACCATCGACGAGGAGCTCTATCCTTTCCGAGGAAGAACTAAGCTTACTCAGTATATGCCATCCAAGCCTGCAAAATACGGTCTGAAAGTGTTTCGGTTGTGTGATGCAAGTAATTCTTATCATCTCAAAGGGATTTTGTATACAGGTAATAGTCGAAAAGTCAACCAAGGAGAACGAGTTGTCAAAGAACTGGTCAGCGATTATAAAGGATCTTGCCGAAATATAACCATGGATAAATTTTTCACAACTTTACTTTGGTGTAGACTCTGTTATCTTAGTAACTTACTATCGTCGGTACATTGAAAAGAAAATCAAATGTGTTCGAGGTACTCCACCCAACGACGAACGTGTAGATGGCCGCTGGCTTTCTTATTCAACATCCTCGTTATTGCAGGTGTAGCTGCTTATTTCATCTACTATATGAATAATAGCATGCTCCGCAAGAAAACAAACTGACGAAGACTTTTTCTTCGACAATTGTCAGATGAATTAGCAATGCCCATTATCGAAGAGCGAGCCCCGAATCAGCAAATAATGCTAAACCACTCTACCAAAATCGCAGACGAAAGTAGTAGAGATAGTACCCAGAAATGACCAACGTCGAGACACCACTGGGAGAAGAGCTATTGTTGGATCTGGTTGCATTTATAAGGAGCAGCCTATTCGCAAACGGAAATCCTGCGCTGAGTGCGATAAGCCTGTATGTGATCAGCGGTCGGTGAAAATTTGTAAATGTCTACATTGCAATGAGTAATTTCTATTTTTTCTGCATTGATTCAAAATTTGGTTATTCAAATTTACTTGTTCAATTATTACTTATATTCCACTGTGCTAAAAGATAAAAATTCATTCATTGTTTTGTAACGTTCATATCGCCAAATAAAATTATTATTATAATTATTATTATTATTATTATTATTATTATTATTATTATTATTATTATTATTATTATTATTATTTCTATATATTTTCCTCTCGCCTAACTATAGATTTGGCGGTAAAATGGGTGAATACAGTTCTCAACTAGATATCAAAGTCATTCACCCTAACACCTTTCTTATTATGTGTGCAGTTCCCATGAGTGCAATTCTTTGCACTTCATACATGGATGGTTTACCTGGGATCATCTCTAAGTATGTTTTCAGACTATCCCGCATCATTCCCAATGCTCCTACAATAACAGGTACCACTTTAATTTTTGTATTCCACATCCGGCTTATCTCGATTTCTAGATCTTTATACTTGCTTATTTTTTCGTTTTCTTTGTTCACTATATTGCTATGATCTGGGACAGATATTTCGATCAAGAGACATGTATTTATGTTCTTATCATATAGTACCATGTCCGGTCTATTTGCCAGTATTATTCTATCAGTTATTACAGCCATATCCCATATAACATCGATGTTGTTGTTGCTTACCACTTTTTCTGGGACATGATTATAATACTTTTCTGCTACACGCATATAGACCAATGGATGAATGAAGCAACCTTATTATGTCTGTTAGTGAATTCTGTTGGGGCAAGACTCGTACATCCGGCTTATTATTATTATTATCATTATTATTATTATTATTATTATTATTATTATTATTATTATTATTATTATTATTATTATTATCATTATTATTATATACAATATATTCTATCAATAATTAATTAAAATTAATATAATTTGTTATAATCATCATATAAATGCTTATTTAGATATAAAGTAAAATGATTATCATAATGTATTACACGAACTGCCCCGTACTTCTGCCGGGGTACCCGGGTATTCGGGTGGTTGAGATGTGTTTTTATTTTCAAATGCTACATTTCTCGAGAGAAATGTTCTTCATCTATCTATATAATACGAAACTCGATAGATAATCGGGTAAACCACGGGTATCCAAGAGGATTTTAGCCTATCTTTCTTAGAAAAAATATTATTCAACAAAATACACTCCGGTGAGTACCCGGGTGGCAATACAGGGGTTAAGAAATAGGCACTTAACTCCAATCGGGATGGTCTAAATGAAGTGAGAAAGGTGGTGTGAGCAAATGGACAGTCTGTCGACGACTTGATGAAAGTAATTTATTATCCAGAAGACCAACCCTCCGCCACTGCTTTACATGGAACATCACAGATCTGAATTCGCTCTTGCAGGGTAACACTACAAATGAACTGAAGCAGATGGGAGTAACGTGATGTTTTCGGATGAGTCTAACTTTTATTTGAGGTCACCAGACGGTCGCGAAAGAAAAGGTATTTACACAATTCAACTTCGCGGAAAGACATACTGCAAGAATCGTCAATGAATATTTAGAAGAGATCGGGATTGTCCCTATGAATTGGCCACCATCCACTCACGATCTCTATCTCATCGAATATGGGATACACTGGGAAGACAGATACGAGCTAGGATACCCCCTGTTAACTACTTGGGTGACCTTAATGTAGCAGCTTGATATTCAAAATCAAATTACTTCAATGCCAAAGCCCCGATGCGGTATTGATTAAAAAATATTTTATTACATACCATTTTTTATTCGAGAAAATCTCTTCATTTTTTGATATTATCAAATAATGCCCTATGCCTTATAAATAAATAATTTTATTTTGTTCCCCCTCACTTTTAGACCAGATCTGAAACTGTATCTCCAAATTTTTGGTTCTTTGTTAAAAAATAACCGTGGATCGAATTTTTGCACATGAGTGTATAATTCCTATTATAGGACTTCTTTTGAACGTCAAAACAATATATATATATATATATATATATATATATATATATATATATATATATATATATATATATATATATATATATATAGAAGAAACAAATATTAGTGGGGGATTTGGCATCTGAGACAAAGAATACTCTGTTTAATTAGTCCGAGCTTTCGAAAATGTTTATTTCCATCCTCAGGGACACTACAATTGATAAAAATAGTCAAAATTTAAAATTAAACAATAAAATTAACACTTACATTAAGTGAGGTTATTTGTCATTGAGTTGGTGTAAATGTGAAAACAACATCAATGTGCTTTTTCTTTCCTTGAAAAATGGTTCTTACTAATTACACTGTACAAAATTGCATGTTAAAATTATCATAGTATCTAGAATTTCTCTAATATATACAATTTTTTTGTGATTAAAACAGATCAGCTACCACGTGAAACTTAATAAAATTTTAAGGTTAGGAAACTGTCACTAAAGAATTCTTCTCTTCCATTGACGCCTTGATTGAGACTTATACATTTGGTTATCTAGTTATATATATCAATGAAAGGAGGCCGCTTGAGTGAAGTTCTCTCAAAACAATACTGTTTATAAATTTATGTTATTGAAGTATGTGACCGTTGTGTATTGAAATTGATTGTTAACAGGTATGAATAAATAGAACTAAGGTTATCAATATCTGTACGTTTGTTCATAATGTTAGGTGTCTGCGAAATATATGTCATTTCCAAGAACGTTCTCTTGGTATTATTAGTTTCGGTGGCTAAAATACGAAAATTGTCATAATCCATTACATGACCCTCACTGCGCACATGTTCCGCCAAAGCGCATCTGTCAGGGTGCAGTCTACTATCACTCTTATGAGATGTTATACGGTCTTTTACTGGTCTCGAGGTCTGGCCAATGTATACCTTATCACAATTTGTACAAGGGATGGAGTAAACTACATCTGACATCCGCGCCCTAGGGACTCTATCTTTAAGTACTGAGAAAATAGAATACACCGTCAGGACACTTCTGTTCGCAATGACAATGCCAGGTACTATTTCAAAAATCTTCTTCAACTTGGGTGTTATTTCCTCTATATATGGCAAAGAAACATATTTTTTTAATGACTGATGGTTTGCTGAGCCCGTCACCTCCGTGGGAGAAATATGAGTTTCTAACGCTGAGTTATTATGATAAATTAATTGGTTCAGTAATGCATACGGGTAGGAATTGCTCAGAAACATACCAAACAGAATTTTATAGTTTTTTTGGTGAAAGGAGGGGTCAGACAACTGGGAGACTCTATTCTTCATCTGTTTAATCAAATTCACCTTCATAGACTTTTTGTGGTATGACCAATAGTTGAGGTATCTACCTGAACTCATTGGTTTCTGGTACCAATCAATAAGTACGATGTTGTTTGTTGTACGAATAAACTTAATGTCTAAGAACGGGACTGATTGTTGGTTATCTTCAGTTTCTATAGTAAACTGTATGTGAGGATCGAGATCATTAAATACGTATAGAATCTCGTCTATACCATCTCTCGGGATAGAAAGGATTATGTCATCGACATATTTCTTAACAAAAAAAGGTTTATAAGTTAGTACTGGTAGAACAATATCCAACACGTCATCCATTACATAACAAGCCAAAATGGGCGATAATGTTGCACCCATTGGTGTTCCAAAAATTTGCTTGTAAAATTGATTATTAAACGAAAAGTAGTTATTCTCAAACACGAAAGTGATACACTCCACAAACATTACTAACGACATTTCGCAATAATTGCTAATGCAATTCCACCTCTTAGTGATGGATCTAATGCAAGCTTCCAAATATACATTGCTGAAAAGGGAAACAACATCCAGGCTGGCCAACACGTAGCCATCTGGTAATTGACTTCTATTGAATTGTTTAAAGAGATCAAAAGAGTCCTTCACAAAATACTCGTTATCACAATCGTAAGCTTTGGTTAAAATATCGGTCAAAAAATTGCCTAACGGTTCAATGCATGTGTTCAACGATGATACAATTGGTCTACCACACAAAGTTGGCTTGTGTATCTTTGGAAGACAGTAAAATTTGGGGGACTGAGCCTTGTATGTCGTCAGAGACTTTTTTTTAATTTCATCGATACAATTATTGTTTTTTAATTTTTTAATTAAGTTGTTACATTTTCTTTGAATATTAGCAGTAGGATCTTTACTCAATGCACTATACGAGGTTTCATCATTAATTAATTCTAATGAAATATCAAGATATTGTTGTTTAGTGAGTACTACCGTTACATTACATTTGTCTGATTTTGTTACCATTAAATGAGGATTAGTTTTTAAAAATTTTTTTGTTATGCTGTGTAAGTGACGATACAAGTTATATTCATACTTAGAACTGTGTATGTGATTAGTTATAATGTTAGTTGATTTGGCTATAGTAACATCCCTCAAATTTTTGTCTTTAATTTTAGAAACAATCACCTCGACATCCGCCAAATACGAACCCACAGATATATCTCTGCCTAAGATGGGGGGGATCCCAAACCTAGGACCCAAAGACAAGTATTTTTTTATATCTTCAGGTATGTGGGTACCTGAGATGTTATGAATCCAATTTGCTGGTGTGTTTAATTTCTGTTTGATAACACTTGCCTTTAGATCATTAAATTTGGTCATATTTTTATTTTTTACTTTATGAAATAATCTATTATATTTAACTTGTTGTCTATGTTCAAAATTTTTAAAAACATTTTCTGTAGTAGAATGAATTATCTTTGGTTTTAATGTTTGTAAAGATTTCTCTAGTTTAGAAATAGTTGAATGACACACACAAATTTCAACACACACCAATTTTTTTTCTAACCTGTTTATCACTGATAAGTGGTTAGAAAAAAAATTGGTGTGTGTTGAAATTTGTGTGTGTCATTCAACTATTTCTAAACTAGAGAAATCTTTACAAACATTAAAACCAAAGATAATTCATTCTACTACAGAAAATGTTTTTAAAAATTTTGAACATAGACAACAAGTTAAATATAATAGATTATTTCATAAAGTAAAAAATAAAAATATGACCAAATTTAATGATCTAAAGGCAAGTGTTATCAAACAGAAATTAAACACACCAGCAAATTGGATTCATAACATCTCAGGTACCCACATACCTGAAGATATAAAAAAATACTTGTCTTTGGGTCCTAGGTTTGGGATCCCCCCCATCTTAGGCAGAGATATATCTGTGGGTTCGTATTTGGCGGATGTCGAGGTGATTGTTTCTAAAATTAAAGACAAAAATTTGAGGGATGTTACTATAGCCAAATCAACTAACATTATAACTAATCACATACACAGTTCTAAGTATGAATATAACTTGTATCGTCACTTACACAGCATAACAAAAAAATTTTTAAAAACTAATCCTCATTTAATGGTAACAAAATCAGACAAATGTAATGTAACGGTAGTACTCACTAAACAACAATATCTTGATATTTCATTAGAATTAATTAATGATGAAACCTCGTATAGTGCATTGAGTAAAGATCCTACTGCTAATATTCAAAGAAAATGTAACAACTTAATTAAAAAATTAAAAAACAATAATTGTATCGATGAAATTAAAAAAAAGTCTCTGACGACATACAAGGCTCAGTCCCCCAAATTTTACTGTCTTCCAAAGATACACAAGCCAACTTTGTGTGGTAGACCAATTGTATCATCGTTGAACACATGCATTGAACCGTTAGGCAATTTTTTGACTGATATTTTAACCAAAGCTTACGATTGTGATAACGAGTATTTTGTGAAGGACTCTTTTGATCTCTTTAAACAATTCAATAGAAGTCAATTACCAGATGGCTACGTGTTGGCCAGCCTGGATGTTGTTTCCCTTTTCAGCAATGTATATTTGGAAGCTTGCATTAGATCCATCACTAAGAGGTGGAATTGCATTAGCAATTATTGCGAAATGTCGTTAGTAATGTTTGTGGAGTGTATCACTTTCGTGTTTGAGAATAACTACTTTTCGTTTAATAATCAATTTTACAAGCAAATTTTTGGAACACCAATGGGTGCAACATTATCGCCCATTTTGGCTTGTTATGTAATGGATGACGTGTTGGATATTGTTCTACCAGTACTAACTTATAAACCTTTTTTTGTTAAGAAATATGTCGATGACATAATCCTTTCTATCCCGAGAGATGGTATAGACGAGATTCTATACGTATTTAATGATCTCGATCCTCACATACAGTTTACTATAGAAACTGAAGATAACCAACAATCAGTCCCGTTCTTAGACATTAAGTTTATTCGTACAACAAACAACATCGTACTTATTGATTGGTACCAGAAACCAATGAGTTCAGGTAGATACCTCAACTATTGGTCATACCACAAAAAGTCTATGAAGGTGAATTTGATTAAACAGATGAAGAATAGAGTCTCCCAGTTGTCTGACCCCTCCTTTCACCAAAAAAACTATAAAATTCTGTTTGGTATGTTTCTGAGCAATTCCTACCCGTATGCATTACTGAACCAATTAATTTATCATAATAACTCAGCGTTAGAAACTCATATTTCTCCCACGGAGGTGACGGGCTCAGCAAACCATCAGTCATTAAAAAAATATGTTTCTTTGCCATATATAGAGGAAATAACACCCAAGTTGAAGAAGATTTTTGAAATAGTACCTGGCATTGTCATTGCGAACAGAAGTGTCCTGACGGTGTATTCTATTTTCTCAGTACTTAAAGATAGAGTCCCTAGGGCGCGGATGTCAGATGTAGTTTACTCCATCCCTTGTACAAATTGTGATAAGGTATACATTGGCCAGACCTCGAGACCAGTAAAAGACCGTATAACATCTCATAAGAGTGATAGTAGACTGCACCCTGACAGATGCGCTTTGGCGGAACATGTGCGCAGTGAGGGTCATGTAATGGATTATGACAATTTTCGTATTTTAGCCACCGAAACTAATAATACCAAGAGAACGTTCTTGGAAATGACATATATTTCGCAGACACCTAACATTATGAACAAACGTACAGATATTGATAACCTTAGTTCTATTTATTCATACCTGTTAACAATCAATTTCAATACACAACGGTCACATACTTCAATAACATAAATTTATAAACAGTATTGTTTTGAGAGAACTTCACTCAAGCGGCCTCCTTTCATTGATATATATAACTAGATAACCAAATGTATAAGTCTCAATCAAGGCGTCAATGGAAGAGAAGAATTCTTTAGTGACAGTTTCCTAACCTTAAAATTTTATTAAGTTTCACGTGGTAGCTGATCTGTTTTAATCACAAAAAAATTGTATATATTAGAGAAATTCTAGATACTATGATAATTTTAACATGCAATTTTGTACAGTGTAATTAGTAAGAACCATTTTTCAAGGAAAGAAAAAGCACATTGATGTTGTTTTCACATTTACACCAACTCAATGACAAATAACCTCACTTAATGTAAGTGTTAATTTTATTGTTTAATTTTAAATTTTGACTATTTTTATCAATTGTAGTGTCCCTGAGGATGGAAATAAACATTTTCGAAAGCTCGGACTAATTAAACAGAGTATTCTTTGTCTCAGATGCCAAATCCCCCACTAATATTTGTTTCTAACTAGTTATTGGCAAAATAACTACTTTCTATATATATATATATATATATATATATATATATACAGGGTGTTCATTTCAGGACTTCCCACCCTAATTTTCTCGAAATGTGTGTATTTTAAAAAAAAATCCTGGGACACGTCAACAAATATATCGAAGGGGACAACTTTTTATCATAAAGGCAACGCGCCCCCTTTCACCCCCCGCCTGGGGGAGTTGCCAACGTCAAAATCTTAAATGGGAAGGGGTATCGAGTTATACCTCATTTTAAAGGTATTTTTAATCTCTGCACGTCGGCTTTTGTTTTTTTTAATTGATCGATTCGTTGTCGAAATATTTAGGAAAATCTGTTTGCTGCTTCGTATCATTAAAATAAAAACTGCAATTGTTTGTTTTGTTATTCCCTCCAACTTTTTTGTATAAAAAAATGCAAAAAAATGTTTTTGATAGAGAAAATAAAAGACATGATACCTATTGAATTGTTTATCATAGTTACCAGTTGTGTGATAAAGCAATTTATTAAAAATGGTTTACACTTTAGCTGAAAAAGTTGAGATAGTGTTAATTTACGGCGCCGAAAACCAATGTGCTCGACGAACTGCTGCAATATTTAACGAAAGGCGCCCAGATAAGAACACCTCTCATAGGTATGTCCTAAATCTTTTCGCCAAATTTACTCAAACAGGATCTGTTGCAAATTTAAAACATGATCAGCCAAGAGTTTTGAATAAAGCCACTCAAATTGAAGTGTTAGGTTGTTTTGGTATGAATCCTAATACTTCGTTACGTAACATTTCTGCTGCAACTGGAATTTCCTTAGGCTCTGTCCACAAAATTACAAAAATTAATAAATTCCATCCCTATAAAATGAAAGTATGTCAAGAGTTAAGTGAAGACGATTTTGACAGAAGAATTGAGTTTTGTGAACAAATGACTACAATTATTAATAACAATAACGAATTTTAAAAAAATATCTGCTTCACTGATGAGTGTACTTTTTATTTAAATGGTTTTGTCAACAAACATAATTGCAGATATTGGAGCAATGAAAATGACCATGTATTTGTCGAAGGGTATACCCAGCATCCCCAAAAAATTAATGTATGGGCCGGTATACTAGAATATCAAGTAATTGGTCCATTGTTTATGAATGGAAATCTAAATGGTGAGATGTACTTGAATATGCTAGAAAATACGATCAATCCGTTAATTACCGAAGCAATTGAAAATCAACTGGATAGAGATGGCAACAACTTTAAAATGAGGTATAACTCGATACCCCTTCCTATTTATGATTTTGAAGTTGGCAACTCCCCCTGACGGGGGGTGAAAGGGGGCGCGTTGCCTTTATGATAAAAAGTTATCCCCTTCGATATATTTGTTGACGTGTCCCAGGATTTTTTTTAAAATACACACATTTCGAGTAAATTAGGGTGGGAAGTCCTGAAATGAACACCCTGTATATATATATATAAACTGAGTATAACCATTTCTGTTGTATATCATTATTTTGTAATTTTTTAGATGATGCAAATTATGTCAAGTTGGTGGCCCCTTATTTACGCCGGATGTTTTGCTGCTACTCTTAGTACTGCATTAACTAATTTACTCTCTGTGCCTAGGGTTATACAAGCTTTAGGTATAGATAGAATTTACCCTGGACTCATCTTTTTTTCAAAGGGATATGGAAAACATGGAGAACCTTATCGAGGATATGTATTGACGTTTGTAGTTTCAGTAGCGTTTCTTTTAATAGGTACGTATTTTACCAAAATCTTAGACCTTTATTGATTCAATATGTTTCATATGTGTTACTTCAATTGGGTTTTTTGGTAACTAAACTTCTCCACAAATTGTACAATATATTATCTATTGAGGATACAGTACAATTTAACTACAAATATCAAAATACATGGATTGCAGTACACATTACTTTAAACCATATTTTCCATCTAGCATTTCATTGATTATATTTTAACGATTATTTTTTTCTGTTCCAGCTGAATTGAATGCTATAGCTCCGTTAATTTCAAATTTTTATTTAGCATCCTACGCTCTTATTAACTTCTGCACCTTCCACGCAGCTCTGATTAAACCTTTAGGGTGGAGACCAACATTTAGGGTACGTTAGCAATCATAATTAAGAATTAAAGTCATTGAAAATGAGTTAAGTTGTATTTGGAAGAAGAAATTACACTGAGTTGAGGTCCCGTTTTGAGGATAAAAAATTGAGTTTTAATATACTTCGGAACCTTTTGGAGACACTATATCGTAACCTTAAATGCAAATATACATTTACATGTTTTTTCCTTCAAATATTTTTCTGGTATGAAAAAAATGTGTATTTATTCATGAGTAATTCGGACATATACCTATACTTGTCAATAAAATCTGCTTATAGAAAATAATTCGAAAAAGTAATGAAAAAATGTCATGTCATATCTTCTTTTTCAGCTTCCCATCATCCACTCCTTGATGTAAGCCGCTTCCATGGTTTTTAATTTTGTCTGTCTCTGGCTTGTTGTTTCCAGTTTCTACCCGCTGTATTTCTAATATTGTCCACCCATCTGCGTTGTGGTCTACCATGACTTCTCTCTGTTTATCGTGTTCTCCATTGAATTATAGCCTACCGTCTATCTCCTCAATTAGGGGACAGTGTCCATAAAAGGGATATTATTACCAAATATCAAATAACTTGAAAGATAAAAGCTGCTGATATGTTTTATCTTAACAAGTGTGTAGGAAACACGATATACTCAAAATAAGGATAAAATAAACAAAACCAGGTACTCACGAAAAAAAATCAACATTAAGTAGTACTTGCAAATATCCGTTTCTCAACTTGCGTTGGTTGAAAGGGACATGCGCAGTAATGAAAGGGACAGTAGTGATGGTATGTCTTAAATTAATATATTTTAGGTAGTTTACGTTAGACATAATATTAAAAAATAATTTTAACGAAATGGTACTATATAATTTGTTTAAAACTTCATTTATTTGAACTAATGTTCAATTTAAACTGGTTGACGCGTTTCACTAACACAGTAGCTCAAAACGAATGAAGGAATAATATAAAAATGTTTTAATATATACAGTGCATAAACACATAATTCTATTTACTAATGTTGGATCAGATTTTAACGGGGTTACAGTGCACTGAAACCAAAGGTTTATTGTACTAATGTTAACAAAGGTATTTGAAGGAATTACCTGGAAATTCATTCACCACAAACATTTCTAAGCTATCTTCTAGGAAAAAAAGTTTAATAAACGAGAGTGATTGATATAATAATAATAATAATAATAATAATAATAATAATAATAATAATAATAATGCCTTTATTAATTTTTAGAAAAAGAATAACAAAAGAGATATACAATTAAGGCGAGGTTCAATTCATCCGTCCCGAGTGAAACGGATGTCTGCTTTTCCACCTAACCTTAGCATAGTTAATTCACAGCAAAAGCTGAGCATCGTAATGAAAAATGTTCATATAAAACCTATACAGGGGAGAATACATATATCCATACAACTACATTACAATTTCATTCTTGTGGAGAGAGTAAATGAACAAGCAATTTATTTTTAAATGCATTACTCGAAAGGGTATGACGAATATTAGCTGGCAAGTTATTGTATATATTGACAATTGAATAGCTGAAACAACATTTGAAAAATATACAGTTGAATAATGGCGGTGTAAGTGTCCCCCTAAAACGAACATTCAAGTTATGTACGTCTGATCGATACGTAATTTTTTCATACAAATAAGCGGGTGTTTTATACTGCAAAATTTTGGAGTACAAGCAAGCAGCATGTAATATTCTCCTTTGTTTTAATCTGAGCCATTGCAGTGTCGTGTAATGATGACTGATATGACTATATTTTCTAACACCAAATATATATCGTATACAAGCATTTTGCAACTTTTGAATCCTTGTCTCACCGGATCTACTTAGGAAAGTACAATGAACATCACAATAGTTTAAGTTAGAAAGTATCAATGCTTCACATAAAATAATTTTAGTTTTTCTTGCAAGTAGATGACGATTCAGGTAAAGATCTCTGCAAACAAAAAGATACATGCTTAGTAAAACGTAAATCCTCATCCATAAACACTCCCAAGTTCTTAACAACCTGTCGACGCTCAATAACTTGGTTATTAACAACTATTTCGTTGCTACTCAAAATGTCGGAAATTTTAAAGCGACTGGATTTTCTACCAAACAACACAAAGTTAGATTTAGTTGGGTTAAGAGTTAAACACATTTGCAGAGATTGTGTATATAATGTATTCAAATCATAATTTACCGCCGAAATAGCTTGCTTAATTTCGTCTGCATAAAACGATACATACATTTGAATGTCATCAGCATAATAATGCTGCCTACAAGATGTAAAGAAGTGTGGAAATCTAGAAATGTATATATTAAAGAATAGCTGAACCCTGTGGAACGCATCTTGTATTATACAGAAACGTAGATAATTTGTTATTGTAATTAACGGCTTGTAGCCTGTAACTTAAGTAGTCTTTTAATAGTAATAAAGCATCTCTTGAAAGATTAATGTATTTAAATAGTGATTCCATCAATTTATGGTTAATGGGATCGAAAGCTTTACTGTAGTCTAATAAAACCAAAAGGGTGAGTTTTCCTTCATCACAATGTCATCTGTAAGTTTTAAAAGCGCAGTGCAGCAGCTGTGATGTTTTTTAAAACCCGATTGAGTTTCTGGAATAACATGATGTTTAGAAGTAAAACTTAAAATCAATTACCTTCTCAAGTATTTTAGACATGGTTGGAAGGATACTTACCGGACGAATATCATTAAATGTTGTAGCAGTGGCAACCTTCATCAAAGGAATAACTTTAGATTTTTTCCATGCACCAGGGTATACAGAATTTTTCAAGCAAAAATTAATTAAATGTGTAATAAATGGAAGTATATAAGGAGAACATAATTGCAAACTTAATATATTAATGCCATCTAAGCCCGTAGCCTCACTTTTTAATTTTGTGATAATATTTAAAATGTCTAATTCTGAAATGATTTTAAATTTAAATGAATTATCAGTTAATTTATTATTATTATAATACTCTACCAGTTCATCAGATACTTAAATAGTAGGAATGGATGTTATAAAATGATTATTTAATCTTTCAACATCACTGAGTTCATCAGGAAGTATCGATAGTTTGTTGTTAGACAATAAATTTAGCGATCTTGCAGTATCTCATATAACTTTACTGGAGGCAGTACTAATCTTTGAGTAAATAAAGTTTTTTTTTCTTCTTTGACAGCTACATTTGTAATATTTCTCAACATTTTATATGTAGTCCAGTCTGATTTACGTTTAGTTCGTCTAAATTTTGACAAAGCATTGTCTCTATCATGCATCATAGCTCGTAGTGTGTTAGTAATCCAAGGTGCGTATTTTTTTGTTATTTTATATGTTTTTATAGGAGCATGAATATTAAGATGAATAATAATGTTTTCATTTATGAATTCGATTTTGCTGGTAGCATCCCTCAAATCATATATATTTTTCCAGGGAATAGATTGAAGATCTGATTTAAATTGAGGATATTTGCTTAACATCAATAACACCTGATTTCGCAACAATTTGTGTATTAGATACAAGAACATAATCTAATAAAGTAGCGCTGTGGTCAGTAACCCTAGTTGGTTCATTTATTAACTGTGTAAGCCCTAACCCTTCGAAAATATCCAGAGCCTTACGTGCATCGATTGAATCATGTTTCAGTAAATCTACATTAAAATCACCTGCACATACAATATAATCACTGAATGGGATAATAGTAGTGAGAGTAGTTTCTAGTTCATTAAAAAAAACACTTTGTTGAAATAATGGCGACCTATAAACAACAATAAAGGAAATATTTACTTTATTCACAGTTAGTTTAACACAGATCTGTTCAATTTTATCCGAAGTATTGGTCAATACATGCTGAATATCGGTTCTAATGTAGACACACAAACCTCCGCCTCTGCCTTTTCGATCTACACGTATCAATTTATAACCAGCTATTATAATTTGATTTCCATCAACGTGATCACTTAGCCAAGTTTCGCTGATAACAATTACATCAAAAGAATATTTTGTAATTATTTTTTTAATTTCAGTAAAATGGGCTAAGTGTGATCTAACATTTATATGGGTATAATTAAGTAGGTACCTTTCCCATAATTAATATTTAATTATAAAGTTATATCGTAAGTTGTTCATTTAAATATGAACCTTAAATAAAATAATTATTGTTTGTTGTTGAATTGTCAGTAAAACTCAAAACAATTAGCTGGTATCAGTTACTATAAAAAGACCCCAAACTGCCATGTATTTTAAGAAAATAGTTGAACTGTATAACCAGAATATTAATGTTATTTTTAAAAAGTGTACACTTGTACTCAAAAAACAGTACTCAACAAAATATTTATATATTAAATACAATGTGTTTAAATGCAGGGATATATGTACTTCCGAAAATAATAATTGACCAAAATTAACTAAATTACACAAACAAATATACCTGAATTACTTAGGACTAAGAATAAACAAAATCAAAAAACTGTTTCAAGCAACAGAAAATCAAATACAAATGTTTATAAATTGAAAGTTTCACAGATTTACGAAGTAAAAAGAAAGGGAAAAAAAGAATTTTAGTAGACAATGAATAGCCGCTCCAAAACATAACAAAATCTTAAAAAATTACCGGCTATCTACTAGATCTTCTTCTGAACGTATCTCGATCTTGACGCCATTCGTAGATTTGAAAATCCTTCCATTCCACGACCAGCAGTTTTTAATCCCCAGCACATCGCGTGCTGTCTTCAAAAGCATGTGTGATTTTTTTGTAAGCATCTCCGAAATGATTGCAACAGATCCTTTTAATTTTCTTTTGGACTTAAAAATTGCATCTCTTTTCCACCGGTGAATAAAGGAAACCAGAATAGGTCGTTTGTTACTATAACCCTTCCGGCCAATTGGGTAAGCATAATTAATATCATTTTTTGTTACAGAATCAACACATCTATTAATATATTTCAGACAAACGTCTATTAAATTTTCAGATTGGTTTTCTTAAATTCCAGAAAATACCAGAGCATGTGAAAATTTTTCTCTCCGATGTGCTTCAATAATTTCTTGTGCATTACTTTTGATTAGGAATTTCAAGTCGACCATTTCCTTATTAAATACACTTTCGAGATTAGAAATTTTATCCATGAATTCTGTAATTTCATTATGTGTTATGATCTGAGTACCACCTTTCTCAATTAATTGACTTTTTAGTGAATCAATTTCTTTAGTCACATTTTTTTGTAATTCGTCAACACGTGAATCAAGTTGGGTAACATTTTTTATTTCACTAATTACTGGTTGCTGAACTTTTTTGGGAGCCATGAACAGTTCTATCACTTGTAAAAAGTATTCAATTATTATAAATAATGCCGGATTATAACAATTATAAACGTATCGAGGAGCGACTATCACATACGTTTACACTGCCGCTGCCATCAACGAACTCTATTTGGTCGTTAAGAAAATTACCTGAATATTTATTTTTGTTAATCTCAAGGGCCTCTAATAAATTTAAGCTAAAGGATTTACCGACTACATGGAGAATTTCATAGATTGGGTCGAAAATCTGTTGATTTTCTAATAAATCATAACTACGTTTGTGTTCCGAAATTCTAGTTTTAAAATTTCTACTACCGATATAAATTTTATCACAGTTGTCATTACCACATTTCAATTTATAAACTCGGGATTTGTTAAATTTTGAAGAACTAGATTTATCATTTTCAATTAGTTTGGATAAATTGTAATCAGTTTTAACGGAAATATTCATGTCTAAAGTTTCTAAAAATGATTTAATTTTTGAGGATGGTGTTCCAAAGTATGTTAAGCTTTTAAAATGTTTATTTTTTTATCAGAAGGGAATACTTCGTTTAAATTTTCTTAACGAACAAATAGATATCAATCACTCTCCTTTATTAAACCTTTTTACCTAGAAGATAGCTTAGGAATGTTTTTATTGAATTAATTTCCAGGTAATTTCTTTCAATACCTTTGTTAACGTTAGTAAATAGAATTCTCTATTTATGCACTGTATATATTGAAACATTTTTATATTATAACTTCATTCGTTTTGACAAAGTTACTGTGTTAGTGAAACGCGTCAACCAGATTAAATTGAACATTGGTTCAAATAAATGAAGTGGTAAACAAATTATATTGTTTTATTTCATCGGTCAGTATGGATCTTCATCAAGTAAAAGCCTCATTTATTCAAAATGGTGTTCCTTATGGTACGTTCTGGCCCCATTTGCAAGCGAGGTTCAGGCAAGATCATGTCTATATCATGAATACGAACATCAGCCATGTCGTCCACATCCGGGTAAATCATATGAAACGAAGCGCTTTTTTTTCAAAAATTTAACTTTTAGATCGACACTTGATAATACTTCAATTATTGCTCTTTCTGCATATTTGAATTTTTTTTTTTCGTGGCGAACTTTTCTAATACTTGATTTCCAACTTTTGGAAGTGCTGTACTTAACTCTCGTTCTATATTTTCAAAGTCTTTTGTAATATTTATTTCCACTACATGCGTATTCTAAAGAGATGTCACTATCACTAGATTCGTTTATTTTTAGCTTCTTTTCAGTATCTCCTTTTTTGAACTACACTTGTCTGTTATTTTTGTGTTGGCAGCTTTCTTCTTCCATTCTTTAATTTGTTTTTCACTACATTCGTCAGTTATTTTTATTTTTGCAGCTTGCTTTTTACGTTCTGATATTGGTTCTTTTTTCTCTTTCTTCATCTGCTTTTCCAAATATTCCGGCTCTAATTTGTATTTCTCAGGAGTATCACTCAAAATTCGTGAGTATCCAGTTTTGCGGTTCTGTGTTCGTTTCTGTGATTTTGGAAATGGCCTTACTGATTCTGGTGTCACTATATTTAGGGATGAACATGAGGAGGTGGATGGTGGATTTTGAATTGGCTTAGGTAATACCGCACCTTGAATAGATTCAGACGATACTTGCTTGAGAATCATTGGTCTGAATTTCTGAAGAAATTACTACGAAGGTAGTAGTTGTTTCATCGATGTTTTTTCACTCTGACATGAGCGATCAGTAACGTAAGACGCCAAAAAATGATATGTAAAAGGAAAAGATGAATTCCAGTTTTTTTCAAATCATATTTTAATGTTTGTGGTCGTCAAGGCATTATTAAATTATTATTAGCAAATTTCGGAAGGTGGTATATGTTCACCGTTTTTCCTGGGTTGGGCACCATCCAGTTATTGAGAGCTACCCAAACATAATTTTTGAATGGGCCATATACAGACACATCTAGAGGATGAAGCGTGTGGCTGAAATGTGGAAGAAACGTGACAACGATTTTTCCATTATCTGCTGCTCGTCATACCACATCCCAGTTGATATGGCTCTCGTGGTTGTCGAGAATTAATAAGACTGGGGACTGTTTCGATGGTTTCACGTGTTCAATAAATTGATCGATAGCAATTGTGAAATTATCCTCTATCATCCACCCACTTGCGTTGGCAAGTCCCAGGCTGCTTGGCGAAGCACCTTGAATTCATGATTTCTTCGAATCTTTGCCTCGGAAAACTGTGTTTCCTGTAGCTGCTATAAAGAAAAGCATTGTAATTAATTTGAGCCACCTGTTTTAGGCCCTTTTGAGTAATGACCTTTGGAAGATTGGTTCGTAAGCGTTGTATATCCGATCAAGAGTAGAGTTGTATCTCTTCAAAATAGACTAAATATTATCATAAAACGTTTTGACATTAGAGGAATTAAATGAAGTTACACGTAATAAACTGGTCGCTTCTGGTTGTCTCGGAGATAATTCAGATATTCGTTTCATGAAACCACGAAGCCAGTTCCGTCCCGCTTGCTTCTTCTCATTCCATATTTCAGTCATTTCCTTCGATAACTTTTTTGTGTACTGAAAAGCCAATTGGCTTGTTTGTATTGTTGTTTAACCGTAAACCAGTGTCGATGCTGTTTTGAGGTTGTTGCTCTTCTACTTCAAAAAATATTTTTCTGTTGCCGATATTTGGTGTGTGTTTAAAAATATTAACGGTAGAAAGCTCTTTAGCTTCGCGAACGAGTTCAAATACGACTATCCTATTTTAAAAGCCTTTGCCACTGATTGAATAGACATATTTTGTTGTATTACTTCCTTTACCGGTTCCTCAATTACGTGTGACGTTTTTCTAGTTCCTTCAACTATTTCCTTCTCATTTTCCTTACTTGAAATCTATAATAAATTAACTTCGATACATAAGTGTATTTTGCATAAGTATTAGAAAGGACAGTGTCCGTTTCAAAACACGATCTACCGTCCCTTTCAAGACACATTATATCTCTGCTAAATTTATGTGTACCGTTTCTTTATACTCGTACATTTTTAGGTTAAGTGAATCCAGTTTATCTACAACACTATATACTACAACAATACGAAGTGATAATACAATACATTGTTATTTACGCCTTTTACAGAATAATCCACAATAACAGACACTATGTTTTCTAACTACATTGTTAATAAACGTTCGTATACTTTTATTAACAGTAACGAAAGCTTTAGAAGTTAATGGTGAATAATTACAGGACGTGTACATTTCAAAACATATCCCTTTTACGGCTACTCTCCCCTACGTCCGAGAATCCAGTTCATCTCCTAACCTTCTCATTTTGATATTGAAAATTCTAAAAAATTTGACAATTGTTTCGATAAATCAATATCATCGTCAGAATGACAGAAGTTACATTTCATTTTATGCCTACCTGATGTTTAGTAGTTATATTTTTGGCTAGACCAAGAAGTAACCTAACTTGTGATTGGCTTAATATATGTTTATAGAAAAAAGAAGAAGATGTGATATTACAAATATTGAAGCTTAGATATTATTAGCCCTATGGTGATATCCTGGATATCATTATTCCAATTAAGATCAGTATATCTGTGCAATGATATAGAAAACCAGGAAAACTATATCTGCTGATCTTTACAATTATCACTTAAGAAGACAGTTTATTAGTGGAGAATTCCCTAGATTTAAATGTTCATTGACAACTTCATATTGTGGGTTTCTTAAATGTCTTCTA
Source organism: Galeruca laticollis (assembly GCA_963921935.1). Classification (NCBI taxonomy): domain Eukaryota; kingdom Metazoa; phylum Arthropoda; class Insecta; order Coleoptera; family Chrysomelidae; genus Galeruca; species Galeruca laticollis. The sequence continues at coordinate 40,247,833 of OY998178.1, read as the reverse complement.
ATTTCCAGTTCTTCAAGGAAATCCAGTTCTTGTTTCTTTTCACAAATATGCAGCACTTCTAGTTCTGTGTTAGGTGTCAATGAATGATTGGTGTCAAGTAGATGTTTTGCGTATTGGGATTTATCTGGTTGTTTTAATCTGTAAGCTCGTAAGTGCTCACTGTATCGTATTTCAAAATTCCTAAGGGAATTAACTAGAGACCTTGAGTTTCATTTAAAAACACTAATATGAGCATATTCCACGAAGTAAGGGTCGAGACAGTCAATTTCTCATTTTGAATCTCTCAAATCTGAAGTAGATGAGCATTGCACAATCCACCGCTCAATGTGCACCTTTTAACTCCTTTGTGCTATGGATAGTCAAAGTCATTGTTACAATCCCTTAAGTGGAAACAGGTAGAATGCAACAGTGATAAGGTTTCCTCATTAAATTTAAAGGAACTGGATTTTTTAATATATCTGCCAGTTTTTCAAAGGCAACCCAAGTCAGCGCTAATCTTCTCGTTACTTCCGTCTTTTGGTTTTCTTTCCCCAGGATGATGTTGCGTCCCAGAGAGATATGTGAGTGACATAATCTCAATATATACACTCCGGCAAAACTCTTGTACCCCCCACATTTTCTAGAATGAAAGGAAATAAAATATGCCAAATAATTTTATGAGTTTTTCATTATATTACAATGCTTTTCATGCATTTTATTATACGTTTGAATGTGACAAAAGGAGAAAAAAAAATAGAAAAATCAGTACAAAAATTAAGTGTAATTAAAAATGTAAATTTTCAAAATTATTCTCATAGAAGAAAACTATGGTCCAGTATGGCTTCCTTCATTCTGGAGTAGTAAATTGACCCGCTGCGGCATTTAAAGAATTAAATTATTGTTCTGTTCTTGAGAAATTATATTCCACTCTTCGTCAACCACTATAATCAGCTCCTGAGAAGTTATGAGGGGGGGGTTATGTCTTCAAAATATTGCCCTGTCAATCATATCCCATACGTGCTCGATCAGAGTCATATATGGTGAGTCTGCTGGCCAATCCCAATATTTGCACATTTGCGGAGTGGTCGAGCACTGTCTCCCATAAAAATAAAATTTTCCCACAGTTCTTCTCTCATGGGCTGAATAGTTGATCTTATGATAGAAGTCTGTGGTACGTGGATAAGTCTTGTCGGACGACCATACATAATACCTCCCTAAAACATCTTAGTCCCTCCCTGGAAAGAAACAGCTTCTGTAGCAAAAGTTAGTCATGCTGCACGTTCTGGTTGCCTCCGCACCCTCATTAGACCTATCAAAAGTTCACATTGAGTGTCCAGGCATGTTTCGATGAATAAAGATTAAACTTTTTTGAAATTTAAAACGAACTGACAAATTTTAACAACTACTGTGCCAAAATCAGGCTATAAGTTTTTGCCGGACTTTGCAACAATACAAAAAACGTCAATTCCTCAGTGAATATTTCTAAAAAAAATTATGCTGATATAAGGTGCGTTCTTTTTGACTGAGATCTCAGTTAATCTCAGCTCACAGTAATGTGAGCTTTCTTTTTGTTTTACTCACTTCAAATGAGCTGAGATTTCTCCTCCCCCTTTACCGATGCTGAATGTGTTGTAAGGGGAAATCAGTTGGACTTGAGTCGGAAATGAAGTGGATGGGATGAACAAATATTTGATTTGCTTGGGTTATTTGTAGTTTTAACCAAGGTTATCTATAGTTTTAACCATTGACATATAAACACATATAATCTATTTTTCTTTTGTTGCAAATTATGGATACAATAACATTATTATTATTATATGTTTTGTTTCTTATTCACGCATGCGTCGACAGATCGCGCCCTTCAATTGAGATGTCGTTCTTTATCTCAGATCACCTTAACTGAAGTGATCTGAGATCTCAGTCAAAAAGAACGCACCTAATGACTTTGTATTGTGTCTTTTTGTCTATTGTTACACCGATGATGTCGTGGCTCATTATTTTGGGTTTCTGGAAAATAATTTTCAGGCCAGATTTTCTTTAATGAAAAGTTTGAGTGAAAAAATCGAAAATGGAACAAAATTAGTTGAATTGTTCACGTAATGATAAGTCATATGAGTCTCCAATCTCCTGTTTCAAATACTTCAGTCACTTGTATTTTTCTATTCGTTAAATATAAATAGTAAGACTGGAACTACTTGATAAATTTTTTTTAGTACTACAATACTTGGTTGAGCCTTGCTGGATTCATTATGTGCGTCGTAATTATGTTCCTCATCAATTGGTGGTCTTCTTTAATAACCTTTGGAATTATTTGGGGACTATATCTTCTAGTCGTTTACAGAAAACCAGGTAGGTTTTAGTATGTAATATTATTTATTATATAAAAAAATGCTTATATGAATTTTTATGTTTTTTGCAGATGTAAATTGGGGATCATCCACGCAAGCTCAAACATACAAAACAGCCCTAACAACAGCTCAAAGGTTGAACAATGTCAGTGAACACGTGAAAAATTATAAACCACAAATTTTAGTACTGTGTGGATATCCACAAGCGCGGCCGTTATTATTAGATTTTGCAAATTTAATAACAAAGTCACATTCATTGTTAATTTTGGGAGATGTTGTTAATGTAAGTGTTAAGTCTCCATCTTTTTCAAAAATCATTAGATCCTCTGATTTCGAATTCTTTGCATATTATCTTTGGTTTATCGTCCGCCCATGGGGACTGCTAGCCCTCCATCGGCCGCCTCCCCAGGTGGCGGAGAGAGGATTGCCTCTCAGAAATGGGTGGTGCCGGGGAATTGAAATACCCAGTGTGGACCAAAACTAGCATGAGGCAGTAGCTGTGCCATTACTGATCTTAGGCTATTGAAAAATGATTTCTCTAAGGACTAATCGTCAGATAATTATAGGCGATAATTACAACATATTGATTTAACCGGCTGTAATACTACGAACTGTACAAAAATCACCACAACAGTAGTGTCGGATCCAGAGTGGGCAGCTGCAAACAGCGTATGTACTCGAAATAAGCGGCTGAAATCACACTTCTTAACACGCAATGGGCCAGCAGGAAAAATTCCTCCTAAAAAATTTAAGAGGAAAGAAGAGGCCTTCAGTACCCAGCACTTCCAATGGTCTTGATTACGGCAGCAATTAAAAACCCATAAGAAGAGAGGATGCTAAGAATCCGTGGATATGACCCGGCTGCCATAGAACAACTATCTGTCTAGGTACATATAGTGCCTTTCACAGGCCGTACTAAGTAATTTTTAAAGATAACGCACAGGACCCATTGGAAGGGGGCGCAATCCGCCTCTTCACAGGTGGATCTAAAAACAATGTAGGCTCAGGATGTGGAATTTTTTTCATACCCTTCGAATCTAAACATAAAATGGGCAATTGGCTGTAACGCAAGTGTTGCTCAAAAAGAGCTCACTGCTATCTGCATTCGCTGCGAAAGAGATTACTATAAGGAACACTATAGGTAATAAAATTTACATCCTCACGGATAAAGATAAAAACTACACATTGCATCAGGCCTAGTATTAGAATGTCACATGGCCCTAGTCGAAGCCGTAACAACAACACGGTCAGTTTAGGGTGGATCAAGGGCCACGAGAAATCGAAAGGGAACCATATTGCAGACTCGCTAGCCAGGAAGGCAGCATTCCAAAAACCCTTAGGACCCGGCACTTTCATCGGTCTATCAGAGTTAGCGACAACTGACCTATTAAAGGAACCCTCCCTTAACAAGTTTAAGGGTAGATGGGATGACGCAGAAGGGTGCAGGCTCGTCAAGGAACTGTTACAGTATCCAGACAGCAAAGAATCCAAAAAATACATGACTATAAACAAGCAGAAACTACGAACAGCCACGGGTGTTCTGACTGGTCACTGTCACCTACGAAAACACCTTCACAGACTGGGTTTGTCTGACACTCCACTTTGTATAGGATGTGAACGAGGAGATGAGACTGCCGAACAGATTCTTTTAGGTTTTCTGTATTTGGCGAGCATAGGCTAACATACGCCAGTATGAGGGAACTGACTTCAGGCGACATTATCGCCTACTTCAAATAAGTTGGCTGGATGACGAGATAGAAGGAAGTCTAAACCTCAATGGGCCAATTGTGGCCTAAGTGTTGTGGGGTTACCCATCTTTCAAATTCTTACAGATGCAGGTACGTATAGTATACGAACATTATCAAGCCAAGATAAACTATATGAACTGGATTATGACGTGGATAGAGTGACATGCGATATCATCCGACTATGCGAGATAAGGGTAACGGATGAAAATTATGTAATACTAAGATCAGGAAAACGTTTCATTTATAGAAGAGGTAATTATGCAGGAGTAGCTGTTTTGGTGAAACCATCTATAACACCATATATTAAAGAGTTTAGAGCAATATTAGATAGAGTGACATATCTTACTGTAGATATACATTAAAGAAGCATATTAAATTTTATTCGTGTACGCCTCAGCTTGGGTCATACTGACGATGAAATGGAACAATTTTACGACGATCTAAGATTAGCACTTCGGGATAAATCTGATTATGAAATTGTACTGAGCGACTTTGATGCAAAATAAGCAGGAACACGCTAACAAAATTAATAGGAGATTTAGGATTCTGAAACCGAAACTAGAGAGTCGATATCATGGAAGAATACAATCTGAACATGATGAATTCATTCTTTAAGGAAGCTATATCGGGAAAGTGGACCTATATCAGCCCAAATCAGGAAACCAAAAATTAAATTGATTACGTACTATGCGCCAAGCGACATTTACTACAGGATGTCACAGTTTAGAACTCCTTCGACGTAGGAAGTGTTCATCGATTGGTCAGAAGTAGAATAGTCATCGATAATAAACAAGAAAGAGGATGCATACATAAAAATGAAACTCCTCGATTATCATGTGATGAAGAAATTGGCGATGCATTTAGAACTGTAGTAGACAAGAATCTAACCCTTAGTCACATAAACCTACAAACCCACCTGCAAGCAGAAATCAATATAGAGCAGATAAATGAGCATATTTCTTTAGCTGTAAAACAAAATCTGGAAGAAGTAACTAGAGACCGACAAAAAACAAACCGAAGAGTAGTTAAAGACATCAAAGAGTTGCTGAAAAAGAGAAGAGAATTGAACAGAAAGGAGAAAAAAGGAACAGCGAAATATATAGAGTTGAACAAGCTGATAATGAAGCAAATAAAAGGCATTAGAGAAATGAACAGCTAACTAATAAATGAAGTAATAGAGAAAAATCAACATATGAAATGTTTAAGACCCAATCTGGGTAACAAGTAGGCTTTGTGATTGACAGATTAAAAGGGCATTGCCGTAAATAGGCTACACAAAAATTAAAAATAGTTTAATTAATTAAATATGTCACACATAAAATACCCGAAACTTTAGAAAAACACGAAGGTGATGCTACTGCAAAAAAAGGAGATAAAAAACAACTACAGAATTATCAGCCAATAAAATTGCTTTCACACCTGTACAAATTATTTTCTGAAATAATAACAATTCGTCTAACTAGAGTACTTGAAGATTACCGAGTGAACAAACAGGATTTAGAAAAGGATACTCCACGGCAAACCATCTGATAGAAAAATGTAATGAATATCATACGCCTCTGTGTACAGCATTCATAGACTACAAAAAAGGATTCGGCACAGTTGAAAGCTGGACTATCAAGAAGGTATTAGAAAATTTTCGAATAGATAGTAGATATATAAGGAATGAATAAAGCAGCAACTTTTTCATATTCCTTACATGAAAACATCACCCAGTACCATTAAATAGAGGAATCAGGCATGGAGATACATTGTCCTCGAAATTGTTCACGTTGGCACTTGAGGACGTATTTAAAAAACTGGATTCTTCAAAAATCGGCGTCAACGTGAACGGACAACATTTATATCAGCTGTGATATGCGGACGATATAGTATTAATCAGTGGCGCAACCAGAAATGTCTGTTGTGGGAGGGGGGTGCGTTAGGATAAATATTCTAGTGATGAATAAACTATCATAACTTCATACGTTCGTTAAAAATTTCGATAAGATTCTTTAACTGTTGAATTAATTAAATTGACAAAGGTAGGAATGATAAAAGGAACGTTGTTTAAGAAATTTTTAATCATTCTGTGCGAATAAATTCTACTCTTTGTCGTCAAATACCTGACTATATACAAATACTTAATCTATTAGTCTTTAGAGGCGGGCCGTTTAGTATATCTTCTTGGGTTATGGGGATTCTTTCATGCACATATGCCAAAGCCAGTCCATTGAGGCGCTCTTCTGAAGTTTTGTTACGCAAGAACGTCTTCAGCAACTTCAAGGACGAAAACGATCTTTCAGATGTACAAGTAGTGACTGGAATTGTTGAAGCGATAGTTAGAAGGGAACTCAAAACTGTAACTGTGAAGCTTCTAGTACATTTTTAGATTTTTTCTTTCAAAATCTCTTGCCACAAATTGACTTCACCAGGCAAACCGTGTGTTTCAAGTTAATAAAACTCTGCTAGTTTCATAATGCCAAAAATATCTTCATTATTTTCATCTAAGCCCAAGTTTATTAACGACGGAAACTGTGATAAAATATCCTTGTGCGACTCAAACTTGTCGTCTAAGGCTTGGATAGTCTGTTCCATGAAAGGAATGAAGATTGAACTTTTAAAGTATATATATACTGAAACAGCCGGAGCATTGTGACTCATGGTGTGCTGCCCTACCATTCTTGGTTTAGAAATAGGGACCTATAGTTTACAACACATCTCACTTGTTAACCTAAAAATTGATAAAAATGTTTCCTCCGCTTTGTTTCGAGTTTCTTAATATTATTAATATGCTAATAACGAAGCAGTAGAATGGGTCCAGCTTTTCACACAATATTTTACATTTTAAATAATCTATAGGGAGGGTTTTAAACCCCAACCCCCCTCACTGCTCCACTGGTATTAATATCATCAGATATAAACGAATTAGAACGAATTCTAAACGTACTCAATGACGCATCACTCCAAATAATAGGTCTCAAAATGAACATTAATATAACACAGGTTATGCACGATACAGATCATTTGAGTTAACAACCACCAAGTAGAAAATGTCGAAGCATATTATTTATATCTGGGTCAGAGAATGGTGCTGGGAAGACCAATCCAAACAGCCGAAATACAGAGACGACTAAAACAATCATTTGCAGCAATTGGGAAATTTAGTAACATCTTGAAAAATTAAAACATGGCGATACGCCACAAGAGAAAAGTATTTGACACGTACATCTTTGCGGTAATATGATATGAAGCAGAAAATTGAACAATAACAAACTAGTCGCATCAACGCCTGCGAACTGTTGGGAAAGTGGTGCGACAGGACGGATCGGGATGCGGTTTTCTGCATTCTCTTCCAAAAACGATTATCACGAAATGTGGTGCGGTAGATTTTCCCTCGCACCGAAAATTGCATTGCTGCAGGCCAAAGTGCACGCGAAAAATGCATTATCTGGGAAGCCTTTTGGAAGATTTTCAAATTTGACAAATAAGGGTCAGAACTGGCCCGGATCGGGTACTCGGGGGTTTTCGAGGCCGCTGAGATCACGAATATAATGTTCATATTGACCTCCGAACACCTGGTGCACCAGAACCTGACCCTAAACGTCATCTCCGGGGGTTTTCCTGACACAATCAAAGAAGGCCAACCAAAAATTATTTTGGGGGATTTTTTGGCCCGCTGAATCCAAATCTGGCATCGGCGAGTACCCCACCGGCACCTGGTGCACCGAAACCTGGGCTTGAACGTCATCTCCGAGAGTTGTACAGATACGACCCCAATATTGACTTCTTTATTTACTTTATATTAATTTCTCTCCTCCTCGCATTATTTAAGTAGAATCAATAATTCCACAAGATGTAGAGATAAAAATCCCAGCGCGGCAGGGGTCGAGAAGGTTGGTTTGGACGTGAAATTCGGAACCGCACCCCCACAAAACTGCCTTATTATGATTTTCGGGTTGTTTTTGGCACTCTTCTCAAGAAAACTCTCGGAGATGAGGTTATAGCCCGCGTTTCGGTGCACCAGGTGCCAGTGGGGTGTTCGCCGATGCCAGATTTGGATTCAGCGGGCCAAAAAAAACCCAAAATGGTTTTTGGTTGACCTTCTTTGATTGTGTCAGGAAAACCCCCGCAGATGACGTTTAGGGTCAGGTTGTGGTGCACCAGGTGTTCGGGGGGTTGTTTCCGACGTGAAATTCGTGACCACCGCCCCACACAACAGCCCTCTTATGATTTTCGGGTGGTTTTTGGCACTCTTCTCAAGAAAACTTTCGGAGATGACGTTCTAGCCCGGGATTCGGTGCACCAGGTTCCAGTGGGGTGCTCGCCGATGCCCGATTTGGATTCAGCGGGCCAAAAACCCCCCAAAATGATTTTTGGTTGACCTTCTTTGATTGTGTCAGGAAAACCCCCGGAGATGACGTTTAGGGTCAGGTTCTGGTGCACCAGGTGTTCGGAGGTCAATTTGAACATTATATTCGTGATCAGCGGCCTCGAAAACCCCCGAGTACCCGATCCGGGCCAGTTCTGACCCTTATTTATCAAATTTGAAAATCTTCCAAAAGGCCTCCCAGATAATGCATTTTTCGGGTGCACTTTGGCCTGCAGCAGTCCAATTTTAGGTGGGAGGGAAAATCTACCGCCCCACATTTCGTGATAATCGTTTTTGGAAGAGAATGCAGAAAACCGCATCCCGATCCGTCCTGTCGCACCACTTTCACAGGTTCATCCCTATTTCCGCAGGCGTTGACGCGACTAAACAAGAACATAACTACATTACGAATAATTCAAATCGCCATGGAAAGAGCGATAACGGGAATATCCTTAAGAGAATACAAAAGAAACCCGTGGATTAGAAAAACCACAAAAGTAACGGTTACAATAGAAAAAGCCGGAAGATTGAAATGGAGTTTCGAGGGACATATTGCGAGGGCGAATCAAATCGGTGGCATAGGAGAATACTCACTTGGAGACCCTACAGTTTCAAAAGGCAGAGAGAGTCTGCCAATGTGGTCGTTGTACGATACAAAATTAACAGCTAGATTTCACTTGATGCGTGAATCCATGAATCGCCAAAAGTGGAGAACGGAATTAGGAGAGGCGTATATCGAAAGATGGATTTAAGACGCTAAGGAAGCAGAAGACTATTGTCAATGATTGTCAATTTTGAATTAATTTTCTTCACCATGTATTTAATACTAAATTGTTTAAAGTTCACCCTAATAACCTAATACTTGTTTATATCAACAAAATATAATCACTTTACTAGTCCTTACTATTCAATTGTATTAATCGAATCTGTTACTATTGAGAATGTTTATATACATATATGTTTACAGCTTCAAATTCATTTATCTAGTTTCTCATTATCATCCATATTTCACTTTAATCCACATTCTCACAAGTTCTTATTTACTTATTTTTTAGAACCGGATAAATCATAGAATTCGATCAGCGAGAAGCTCAAAAGTATACAGTTACTTAAGAAACAGAAAAATCAAAGCATTTTATACAATGATAGACAACATGTTGTTCGAAATAGGAGCTAAAGCTCTATTACAAACTTCTGGTATAGGAAAACTTAGTCCAAACGTTCTTATGATGGGATATAAGAATAATTGGCAATCATGTAATAAGGAAGAACTGTTAGCTTACTTCAACGTCTTACAGTGAGTAAACTTACAACTTACACCTTATGAACGGTAACAACTTTCTTAAACATCTATATAGCTGCCATAATAATAATATATATAATATTATTGCATCCAATACAGATCCCTACATTTTTCACCAAGGGAAGGCCGATTACACGTTAACCTATTGTCTACAAGATTCTTACTGGAATTATTGATAAAAAAATTAATCTATTTCTAAAAGAATACCAAATATTAGCTTGGCAATAAAATGGATGTACAAGCAAAGCAAAGGGAAGTAAGTAGTGGTTGATACTAGACTCAGTAGTTACGAACCACGTAATAACTAAAAAGGGGAACCCCTCAGTTGCCTGGATCGATTATCGCAAGGCATTCGATTCGGTGACGCATTCATGGCTGTTGGAAATACTAAAGATTTACAAAATAAACAATGACCTAATTGAATTTCTCAAAAGCAATATGCCTAACTGGGAAACGTACCTAACTGCCAGCGTAGGAGACACACACTATACTACTGAATGAATTAAAATAAAAAAAGGAACCTTCCAAGGAGAGAGCTTTAGTCCTTTGTGGTTCTGTGTTGCACTTCCGCTTAGTAATATGCTGGAAGAAAGCACTTACGGATACACCATAGCCAGAAGACCAAGCATTAAACTTTCTCATCTCATTTACATGGATGACTTAAAATTGTATGTCTCCAATGCAGAACAACTTACCGCCCTCCTAGAACTTGTCGTATAATTTAGTAAAGCCATTTCAATTGAATTGGGGCCTGAAAAATGTGCTTGTATTCACGTCAAAGCGGGAAAAACTCGGGAAACTGAAAAAATAACCTTACTAGACCATAACCAGTTTACACCGCTACTGCTGGATCAAAAATACAAGTATCCCGGAATGCAACAAACTGTCAGCATAGAACAAGCACACAGTAAAAAATTAATACAACAAACAGTTAAAAGTAGACTCCGTCTGATAATAAAATGAGAACTCTACTCCTTGGTAAAAATAACAGCAATAAACGCTTAGGTAATACCTGGAATAATTGAATGGAGTATCACAGATCTAGAAAGTCTAGACCGATCTATAAGAGTGGTACTTACGAAGGACCGATTGCATCATCCCAATTCTTCCATGCGCAGGCTGTATTTTCCAAGGAACAGAGGGGGTAGGGGACTGAGGAACCTCAGAGAGGCACATAACAAAGAATACCAAAACCTTTTTATTTACCTTAAATCTGGAACCGATCCAACGTACTCAGCAATTTTATCGTTAAACCCCTAACCTTGACAACCTTGAAATTGTCGAAAAAAAAGCCACCAGTAAAAGAAAATAACTATTTTACAGAGAAAGCTGGAGAGTAAAAGTAAAGAATTAGGGTAATAATATACGATAGAGAGGGTTATTCATTCATAAATACATTTATTTTTGCGGCCAACGATCCTAAACGCCAGTAGTAAAGCAATGATTGAATTATCAAAAGTAGGGAAGGTATTGTGGATACATGGCCTTGGTAATTTCGGCTGTTTTTCTGACAAACTTGGCACTGAGGAACCATGGTAATCCAAAACCATTATATTAATTAACACAAAAGTTACTAAAAGTTTATAAAAAACACATAAACACGAAAGAACCAAATTTTTACTCGCTACTCATTATAAACAAAACATGTTTGACATTATTTACTACAATTACTACATCGCAATCGAAATTATCGTGGGGCACACTCTGATGATATTTGCATCTGTTTTTATATGGTAATTGAACAAGGACAAAACTGCCCCAGGTTACCACAAACTAATAAAACAGGTACTGAAATTTTGATCAATATTACCACATTTAGTTACAACAAATATTTGCTTAAAATTTATATAAGAATGTGCCATTATTAAATAAAATTCAAGTATTTTCAACTATTCTGAATAGCAGCGACTTAAATTCATAAATTGGTATGACTTTTTTCGTATTTGCATAACTTTTTAACAAATTTTCAATTAAATTCCTAATTTCATTTCTCCTGCAACTAAAGAGAATTTGTAAATATGGCAAACCGTTGAAAGTGTTCGCAAGTAAGTTTAGAATGTGACTCGATATTTGAGGTATCAAAAAGTCTAAACAAACATATCTATTTTATGTGTTAATCTGAGATGGACACTATGCGGCAACACTAAACAGTCCAGAAGAGTTATCTACACTATATCTAATTGGGGGTATAGTAATGATGGAAACAAAGATATTTCTACTAGCTATACAGGAACTGCTTATCTGTACTAGAAACTACCGAGGGTTTATACTGCACTAGGATACACCAGTCGACAGATGCAGACTATGCCGAGATAAAATAAAAGCCATCCAGCCACTTAAAGCAGGGTGCTCATATCTAGCACCGCGTGACCATAAGGCAAGGCATTACAACGTCTCAAATATATTTTATCAAGCGCTATGAAAAAACTCCGAGGTAATGAAATATATAAAACAGTACTACAAATATACACCAAAGGAAGACGAGGAAGATGCAAAAACAAAAATTTATTGCGATAAACCTATGATTAGTGGTCGGGGAATGATACACAGTAGACCCGACATTCTGGTGATAGGAATAGAAAGAAAGTTAGCAGGAATAATCCACATTACAGTACCATATCATCACAATCTCCGAGAAGCAAGAAACCAAAAGATGAAAAAATATATCGATCTTTCTCACAAAATAAAATCCATAAATCAGCTCTATCATATCACCATACATCCATTGGTCATATCTGCAACCGGCTTTGTTGAAATTCATCTGAAATAAGAATTAAAAAGATTAGAATTAGAAGATCCCATAAAACTGATACTCACCACCCACAACACAGCTATTTTGGACACTTGTCTAGCAGTCTGACGGGCGCTCGCACATGACTAATCCATTGATACGGCATTCCGGATTATTCATGACCACCCAGGATAAGGAAAAAAAAGGAAAATGATAATTGAAGGGTCCAGGGGAAAAACATGATGAGCGCCATTTTGTTATTTTATTAGGAGATCCAAAAAGAGTTTGAAAACGCAATAATATGGCAACTATTACTATACTTATGATACAAATTGTGTAATAGGAAATGAAATATATTTAGAAATCAGAAATAACATTTTAATCCAAATTTGAACTTATAACAAATTGAAAAATATAGATATTTTCAAAGTGCACTTGACTATGAGAGAGCGTATTTGTACTAAATCTAAAAATAAAATTTTGTCTTGAAATATGTTATTGAATTACCTAATTCAACGTTTACCATTATACAATTATTACTTGCAGATTATTTGTGTGGCAATTGAGAAAAATACTCTGAGGGTGAAGAACTGCAATAGATCTTGAGGCTTTGTATATCCTTATACTTCTCGGAAGATATAGGTAATAATCCTATACAAAAATACATTTAAAAGTGAATAATCATGTCGAATCCAATGGTATAATAAAATTTACCATTGTACGCCGGCCCCGGCAATATAAATTCTCTAGGTAGGAGTTTCGGCATCGGTCGCCTGTTGGCTTTTGGTTGAAGCACTGTTGCTTGTAGCCATGCACCATTGTAAGCCGTTCTGTAGCTAATTAGTGTAGAATGCAGTTCCGAAATTGTTAGTTCCTTTACGGGTCAAGAGGCGAACGTTAATTTTTTTATAAAACTTGTCCAAATGATTGGTCCAATTTTTAACCATATCTTGGTTTACGCTTTCAATGTGAAATGGAGCTGGTTTGTTTCTCGAATTTTTTAAAATATCCAGCCAGCCATCTGGGACCTCAGCTGCTGCTTTTTGTGTTTATCAAATCTGTGTTTTTATCAAACTTTAGATAAGAAGTGGCCTGTTACTAGAATAGGGAATAGTGATGTTAATGGAGGGAAATCGCTTTTCAATGTGTACCAAGTGGTGGAGAAACCGAAACATAGTTACGCTCTTGTTTTGTCTTCCCCAAGAGTCACAAAAAATTTCTAGTTCAGTAGCATTTCTGTTGAGATAATTATACACAAAATAATGTAAGAATGAAGTCGTTTCATTGCTAATCTTCTTTGCCATAGTTTCTGGATACATGTAAAATAAACTATTTCCATTGGATAAAACGTGAATACTAAAAGCATGAACCGATAGCTGCCTTTTATGATACACGTCGTTTGTAGTGATGTTGGGACCAGAAAACTTTTTAGAAAAATCCATGCAAACCGCTTCTTTATGGATATTTTTTGGCTTTGCAGCAGTTTTTCTTGTATAAAACTCTTTTGCCTTTCTCACGTGTAGCTCGTGTTGAGTTTCGGCAGATTTTATCTTTGTTTTAAGCTCTTCCTTTTTATTTTCACGTTTTCCGCTTTCGATCTGTAACTCCATACTTCTTTTTTCTGCCACATATTTATCGCTAGGTCTGCATGTGTCGGTTCGAGGGTAACCAAATGCAATATTGAAATCACGATTAAATATAGTGCGGTAGCTTTCGTAGCTAGCATGCACATTGCTTTAAATAGAGAAAACATTTTTGAAATATTCAAGTCATCTGAAAAGTAGGTCTTTTTGGAATCCTCTAAGCTGTAGTGGCTACCGCGGCCCTTAAAAGATTTAATGTGGTCGCGGATTTATTTTAAAACTTCGTAACTTAATGTATGAGTCCTATTTTTGAATTTACCCCGTGCATTTACAAGAGGTTGTCCGGTTTTTTTCAAGTGAGATAACAGGTAATCAACTTTACCTCTAGTTAAGCCATAAATAGACATGAAAGCATTTTTACATACCTTTTCTTCCGTTGCGATTGTATCAGAGTCTCTTAAAATACACAGTAGATAGCAGTATGTCGCATCCCTGAATACTGCCTCATCTTCCTGTTTGGTTCGCCTACGTTGTACTGGAATTATAGAAATCAATCCACATAAAAACATATTTAATTCGTCGTTACTCTTCATTGAATTTATGTGCTTCAATATACTTCTTCTTTCATTTTCTCCAATTTTCCGAAAGCTTTTTTTCTTAAATTTACAGTGATCACCTTCTTCGTGGCTCTGTAAACGTATTTTTTTGCGAGCGTCACGTAATCGACCGAGCTGCTTTCGTTTTTTAGATGTACATACAGTTAAATTAACTTGGCCAGATTCTTCAGAAAGTTCACTGTTTGACATTACGCCAAAATTAAAGCTTACTCTAATTGCTAAACAGAGCACGCCAAAAAATAAGGCCAGACTTTCTACAACATTGTACACACAGTTTTTATTAACTTGGTAAGTCTCCAGAAAGTTGTCTGCTCGGCAGTACGACAACGATCAAAATTTACTCTAATGTCTGCACAAAGCATTCCGGAAAACAAGCCACGATTAATTACAACCACGTCTCGCCATCAACAAAAATAATAATTCTGATGCAGTCTGAAATAGAAATGACGCAGTCAAATGGACTTGTCAAGTTATTTCCCTGGACAGCTGGTCGTCACCAGGTTCTTCCCCTGGAATTACAAATTTACTACGCCCATTTCATGTGAATTAACAGCTTATTCCCCTGTAGAGTTTATACATTTTGTAGGGACCAGTTAGACATTACGGTGAAATCTTGAAATTAAGAAATTGTCGCTTATCATGTTTTTTCCTCTGCACCCTTCAATTATAATTATATGGTCTAGACAAATGCATAAAGGCTACATTCATCAAAGGAAAGCTATAAACTGAAGAAAATGTAGTACCAAACGAGAACACCAGCGTCAAGGCATCAGATCAACACGAAGTGTATAAGTACTTGGGAATTGACGGGAATGACGGTATACAGCAGAAGAAGATGAAAGCGAAACTGGAAAAAGAGTATTACAGAAGAGCCAAAGGAATACTTAATTCTTCATCCCAAAGCCAACTCAGACCGGTTCTACTTACCACGAAATGAATTAAGGAGAGGCACGCAAAGCCTGGAAAACCGCCACACCATCGCGATAAGAGGACTAAATACCTACCTCAAGCTGAAAAATAAACACAAATACGTATGTTGAACCGATAAAGAGAGCGAAGTAAGGAAAAAGACTACAGCGAAGACGACGAAGTAGAAAGTGTTAGCCCAAACCAACCTGAAAGAAAAAGAGTCAAATTAAGGAATGATTAAAACAACAGAAGAAAAGAGAATAAACAAGGTGGAAGGAGAAGGCCCTGCATGGACAAATCGCAAAGGAGCCAGAAAAGGAAACTATGAACACAACAGCATCATGAAAGTGGCTCACCCATGCAAACCTAAAAATAGAGACTGAAGCACTGATCAACGTATGTCAGGAACAAGCTATAGCCACCAACTATATAAACGCAAAGATAATGAAGGCCGACATAAACCCAAAATGTTGACGATGCCACGCCCATTCCGAAATCATCCACCATATGCCCCATCCTAGAGAAGAAAGATTACCTGAACCGCCACAATACAGTCGCCGCCCACCTACACTGGAACATCTGAAAGGAGTATGGAATAAAAGTACATCGTAAATGGCCCCCACCCCGTCATCGATAATCCTGAACTCACAATAATATGGGACACATAAGTGGAAACAGACAGAACCATACTAGCAAACAGGCCTGACATTATAGTGTAACGCTCTTGGGTCGCTACGTTTCGGATTGGTGCCTTGACTACAGGTAACGGGTTGCCTCGGGCGCCAGTTTATTATAGTGGTATGCTCCGCTTGCTCCCGTCAGCGCCAGTGAAGAAATAAAATACTCCAGGGGTCAGTTATGGTAGTGACAGGTGCACTACGGCGAGTCGGGCAGATTTTACTTGCCTTGCTGTGCACTAAACCTGGGTATTTGCTGCTTAACGTTTACCTTTTGCGGAGATTAGCGGTGGGTGGAGTTGAGAAAGAGAAACCAAACGTTAACGAATTACAGTGACTTTTATTCGGTTGAAGAAAACAAAAAATCAGACCATTTAATATCGGAAAAAGCAGTTATAATTATATCAGGCAATTAGACTTAATTATACCATTAATTATAGAGTTAGTAAATAGCAATAAGCGGGGGGAAAGCACTAAAATTGTCTGAATGCTTGAACGGTATCTACGGGTTAAACTACTAAAAGCAACGAGGGGTGCAAATAATCGGCTTAAAACTAATAGGAAAATCGGTGGGTAAATGGAAGCGGGTACGGGCAAAGCACAACAACTACGGCGTGCAAACGACACTCTCGGTCGGTCAAGACTCTACTCTTGGGGCTGCGGTTCTCTGATCTCGTGATATCCAATCCCCGAATTCGCGACTGTTAATGTGGCGTGAATACTCAGCCACCCCAGTGGCAGTTTGTCTTTAATCGGGTGGCTTAAGGCCCAAACGCGGTTACTGCTAGGACGTGAATACTCAGCCCCCTAGCAGCAACTTTTCTATAAATCGGGTGACTTAAGGCCCAAATGCGACTACCTCTGGGGCGTGAATACTCAGCCCTTCCAGGACAGTTTTCCTTGATAAACGCGTTTACTACTAGGGCGTGAATACTCAGCTCCCCTAGTAGCAGCTTAAGGTTTCCCCCTACTTACACTCCCTCAGGTTCAGCGGGGGGGAACCGTATACCCTAAAATGAAATAACTCACTGACTCACCACGGTTTTCCGCTCGGTCGAACTTGCTGATCGATGTCGGTTCTCAAACAGAACTAATATTTAGCAGAATATCGGCTCAATAAAAAGTCCCCACCAAAGTGCGGGCCGGTTTAATTCAATACTTACCTATGCTAGGATCGGTGCGACTCCTACGATGGCTGGTATTAAACTCATTCTATCCAAAAAATTACTTTTATTTGATACGGCCGATTAATTATACGTCGGTATGTTATTACAATTATTGAAGTAAATGTCGGTGGCTTATTATTAATATTAAATATTAATGCCATTCATGGAAAGAAATTCAAAAAATAAATAATTCATTTAGATTTTACTGGAGGTTTATGCTTTTGCCTGTGGCTTTAAGAATGCACCTTCGTTACAATAGTGAAGAACAAGAAACGGAACACACGAATGCTAATAGACGTAACAATCGTTTCGGACTACAACATCACCCAGAAGGAAGCAGATAAACGCCTGAATTAGAAAGATCTGCGAATTGAAATACAACGCCTATGGAGCATGAAAACATTAGTAGGCCCTATATTAATCGGCGCCGGCCGATTGATATTGTTCAATACCTGCCAAGCGATAAAACAACTTCCCACAACCCACAACCTGATGACACTTCAAAAAGCAGTTGTGCTGAGCACCGCTTATATAGTACAGCAAGTATTATATGAAACCAGCAGCAAACACAAGACCAGCAACGAAGAAAGTATAACCTTAGGTACATGTGTACCCGGTTACTCCATCAGAAAAAAATGCCATGGCCCCAAAAAAAAATTATGTGATACCGAAGGAAAATAATAATCATATTTATTTGCATATTTTAAACAGGTTTTACAAAATAAGGAATATATGACAATTAAGCTAATGCAACTTAAACCCAGTACCTACTTATTCTGATCAGTTTTTTGAGAAATATCTCTGGAAAGTGAAAAAAACAAGGTCAATAAATTTTCCTAGTATTTGTAACTGTATCTGAGTTATTAACAAGTCAACTACACTCCATTCGTTCTTTTCAATTCATTTTTATTCCTATGAAATTTATGTTTTCCCTATCAGATTGTCTGAAGTATTCACTAAATTCTAACTTTCACAATTATTATGAGAATCGACAGAATTGAAATGGCATTCAGTACACCAAATACTTTTGTAAAATCGAAATGGCTCTTGGCCAATTAGCTAGGGATGCTACATTCGTTGCTAAAGTAACCGTAGATATGTCACAGTACTTAATAAGGAAACGTGCTCATTTTCCAGCAATGACTCTATAACGAAATAATGCTCAACTAAAAGGAGTTAGGCCACTAGGTCTATATTTTCTTCATATACCAATTAAAATAAAATATCTAATTACATATACTCGTAGGACATAGTCTTACAATGCACCAATTCTTTCTGGGCAAAGAATCAGCACCAGAATACGTGTGTTATCTGCTATCACATCTCACTGCCAAGTATTATCCTACACCGCAGTGAGGACGAAAGGCACATATCTAAAGATGAACTGAGTATCTTAAAGAGGATATTTATATAATAACAACCCTCAATAGTCGATATAGTATTGTCTGTGGTTTAGATGAGAAAAATTTGAACTATTCTTATATTGGAGCTTTATAAATGTCTATTTTTTCAGTGCTGCATTTGATCATAGAGTAGCCGTAGCTATTTTGAGATTGAAAGATGGACTGGATTACAGCAAGCTATTAGACGAGGCACAACAAGATCCCATAAGCAACAACGCCACTTTGATACCTGCCACAAAGCATGAGCTCTTGACATCAGTAACAAGCAGTATCATGCACGCAGATTCTAATTTGAGTCTGCCAACACTAGGACTTCCAGAAAATAATTCGTACTTAAGTAAGTTAAGAACCACGTACTACCGATAATGTTCTAATCATATATTTCTATAAAGAAACATCTATTTCAGCTGAAGAATGTGGACATTTTCTATAGATAAATGCATGATAGTATTATCTTATAATTTAAACTCCTTTACTATATCGAAGTCCACTTCAACAATTCAATTTGGAATCATTTTGGCTAATGTCAGGCACAATCATTTTTTCACCTCTTTAATGAAAAATGCCTACAATGCAAATTTAACAAGCAGCTGCTCAATTTTATAGAGATTGCTTTCGTAAATTATTGTCAACTTTGTGTTAGTTTCCTTACAACCGAAAATAATACTATTGAAAGCATCTTTTATTTAATATAATAAACATGAATAACTCTGTAAAGCACAACGTCATTGTTTTTTCTCCACGACTATGTAATGATATACACATTACTGTTAGATATTAAATTGAAGAATGATATAAACTCGACACCCCGTGGATTCCCGTCTGGAATCCACGGCCTGACGGTCAATCATATTCGCAAACAGAAAGTCACACGTCGCATAACAACCGCTAGTCACACAAGTCACAATTTAAAACGTCAAATATGAATTGTTAATATCTCGCATTATAAATGCATGTGGAGATATTTCTGCTCTTAAGCGACACGGTGGCTGGAAGAGCACATCGGTAGCAGAAGGCTACGTGGATGATTGATTCTATGAGAAACAAAATGAATACAAGAACTCCTAATAATATTCAACAAACATCACCAAATAATTATACTACTTTAAATGCATTCAATTTTGATTAAGAGTCAACACCATCAGTAGTAAATATTACTAACAGCACTAATGTCACGATTGATTTTACCAGCAGTTAAATTTAAATTATAGGCACCTATTATTTATATATCTATTTATAATATCCGTTTTGTTTAGCCGTTCTTGTTATATTGAATATATTTAATTAATAATTAGAAAAGGCTGAGTCCAAATAAAAATATTAGAATATTTTCAATTATTTATTCAAAGAGCGATTTTTTCTTTGTATAGCCGGGGAGAAAGTATAGTCTTCTACTTGCCTATAATGACCATTGTTATGCGCTCGTTGAAGAATATACTATTTGACCATACTTGAAAATTTTTCTTTTACAGATCTACAAACACCAACAGGCTCTACTCGTATTGCAACAAAGAAGCAGCATCCGGGTATAAATGATATTTTAATGAAGTCACCTGAGAAAATCGGTAAGCTGGAGGAACAACTTGATATGTTTAAGAGGAAGCAGCCGAAGGGATACATTGATGTATGGTGGCTGTACGATGATGGTGGATTGACTATGCTACTTCCTTATATTATATCCACCAGAAATAGTTGGTCTAGTTGTAAACTGAGGGTATTCGCTATGGCTAATAACAAAAACGAATTGGAACTTGAACAGAAAAAGTAAGCTTCCACAATACATCCTACTGAGAGAATTGTGATACGTTCTAGCAGTATTTTTGCTTTTTCAAAATGTTTTTGATGTTAACAACATTGATACATGAATATTGATACTAACTACATGATCATCGAAGCACAACTACTTACAACAGTTTTTGTGTTTAATGGTCCAAATTTGCATTACAATAAGAGATATACAAACAACACTTCATAGAATTAGTATATGGAACATTCATAAAATAGAATTACTTATTACATTCAAATACACTCTCGGTAGAACTATCCTACAGTGCGGACGTATCGATTTGAGTTCTCTTGCGATAAGTGATTTGCTTACCTAGCCATTTCCTATTATTATTATTTTCTACGTTGTATATAATTAGTGTAGCAGCGATACTGTAAGTAGTTTTTACCTATTTATTTGTTTCCCCCGGCTCTGAAGCCCAGATTTCCGGTGGCCAAAATGAAAGAGGAGGCAAGGACCCACCTCTGCGATCAACGAGAAGAAATTGTCCTAATGTGCATGTGGAAGAAGTTACATTTTCTGGAGATATTGATATGAATCATCAAAATAACCAAAATTCGATGGATTTAACAATTATCAATGTTTCAAACGAAACGGTGAACAAAAACAATAGTGATGAGGAATCAGTGAAAAACTTACTAATAGGTTGTAATATATCAAGTAATGTAAACAGCGGTCGTAGGCCAGTTAATACAGACAATAGATTTCTACCGACCGATTTAAGTCCATATTTTATTTTTGTAGAACATTTAGAACTAAATATTGGTCGTTTACATCCGTTGAAATTAGGTGAAAAGTTGATAGCCCTATCAAATTATGAAAATTATATTACTGAAATAACTAGTGTTGGAGAAAATCGCGTAAAAATTGAAGTAAATTCGAGTAACTATGCTAATAAATATAACCTGATTGCATACATTCCAAATTATTTAACCGAAAAACGTGGCATAGTAAGAGGTGCTGACACATCTCTGAGCGAAAATACTCTTCTAAATATTATTAAATGGAATGTCTCAATTAAAAAAGTACAACATTTGAATAGAGCAGTGGAGAAAGATGGCGTTATACACTGTGTTTCTAGGCAGATGATAATTGTAACTTTTGTTGGCAAATTTATCCCACAATTTATTTACATTAATAAAGTGGGGTGCTCTGTCGATACCTATGTTAGTTCTGTCATGCAATGTTATCATTGTCTTAGCTACGGCAATACCTCTTCTCAACGTAAAGGCAAGAAAAGGTGCAAAAATTGTGGATCAGATGAACAAACTGATAATTGTCCGAATAGCTGTAGTAGATACTGTGTTCACTGTCAAACTAGCAAACATTCTTCTTATTTCAAGGAATGCCCAGTATACATAAAACAAAGGAAAACCAAGGAAGCTATGGCTAATTTGAACATATCATTTGAAGAAGCTGAAAAAGTAGTCGATAAACCCAGCTACACTAGCATTATACAAAAAAATAGGTTTGCTCCATTATCTAATTCAGAAGCTGATTTTCCCACTCTAAAACCTTCCAGTTATCAAACTCGTTCCTCTAGCAATCCTCTAAAAGGAAATAGTCCAACCTCACCTACTCCAGAAATTATCTCAAGTCCTCGTAAAAAGAGAAAAAGTAATAATACTCTATCTGATTTCCCTTCCATTCGTAGAGAATACAATACCAGCTTTTGTGCAGGTCCTGTATTCCAGTTTAGTCAAAGAAATACCGAAAGTTATTTTGATAAATTTGCCTATCAAATTAGCTCCAAAATAAAAACCATGCTTCAAAATTTTATACGAAATATGCCTCAATCTTCTTCATGTGCAATCAATAATAAGTTAGTATTTAACGAAAATTATATTGATAGTAAAATAAAAAATATTGTCGATAGTTTATTCAAATAACAATGGTCAATACTAGCTTAAAAATAGTTCAGTGGAATGCCAGATCTTTGAACTCTAATAAATTTTCGTTAACACAACTCAATGTTGAAGACAATTTTGATATTGCTCTGATATCCGAAACCTGGTATAAACCAGCGGATGTCAAAAGGTTTCAAAATTTTAATATAAAAACAAAGGACATGGTGTTGTGGCTATATTCATATCAAACTCAATTAAATATGAAAGTATCGAATTTGATAATAACTTCAATCCCAAAATAGAAGTATGTGGTATTTACATTACTAGTGATGATGAAAAATTGACAATTATAAGTTTGTACAAACCTTCGACAACTAAAGCAACTGTACAAGTTTATATAAATTTATTTAACCAGAATAAACACGAGTGTATTATCGGTGGTGATTTTAACGCTCATCACGGAATCTGGGGTTCGGAGACGTGCTCGACAGATGGTAATATACTAGTTGAAGCTTTAGACTATTTTCCTGCTTTAGCTGTAGCTATTGACGGTTGTGCCACAAGAATTTCCTCTCCAGGACAATCTATATCTGCTGTAGATGTGACTATTTTATCCTCAAAATTGCGTTCTTCATTTATGTAGTCCGTTTCATCGGACACATATGGTTCTGATCACTTCCCTATTAGGATTGTGATCAACGATATCCAAAAAGAAAAATTTTTGGTTAAGCGTACTTCTAAATGGTCAATGTCCAACGCTAATTCGAAGTTATATCAAACTAACTTCAATCATTGAATCATTCCAATCCGTCCCTGTTTGCAACGATTCTAACGCCATGATATCTTTTCTCACTGATACAATAACGGCAGCTGCAAACAAGTCTTGTAAGGTTTTAAGATCAACTACTCATAAGCCGACTAAATAAATTCCCTGGTGGGATCAAGAATTCCTCGCAGCGATAAATTCTAGGAAAAATGCGTTAAAAGCTTACAGAACAAACTTAATTCCTTCTAACTTCATTGAATATAAAACATTAGATGCTATGTGTAAACCGTTATTCAAAACCAAATCAAGAACAAATTGGGCCAAATTTTGCTCCTCGTTTAACAGACAAACTCATCCAAGCATACGGAGAAGGTTTTTTTTTAAGTAGTTGGGTGGCTTTAGCAGAGACCAATCAGCCAGATTTGAATTGTAATCCGTTTTTACGGACGAGTTATTAAACAAAGTTTTCTTGCACACAATTATGTTAGTATGTTTAAACAAGGGTTTCTTGTAAACAATGAACATTTGCAGATATACGTTTTCTGTGTTAGTATGTTACGTATGTTGTTAGTACTTGTGCATCTATTTCTATTTTGTTTTTTTCCTCTTTTTCTCTTTTTTCTTTATACATATTTTTTTCCCTTTTCTTTTTTTTTTCGTCGACGCACTTACAAGATCTTTAATCGCAAAATTGCTCACAATGTATTTATGTCAGTATGAGGTTTTACAATTTCATTTTGCACCTTTTCAGGGGATTATAAAGACAATATAAAATATTAATACTGTTGCTGAATACAATTTGGTTCACACATATAGGTAGTTTTGCTTTAAGATATATTAAATCCTCATAGAAAGTACTTATATTTGCTTGGAATTGGGAGCATTCTAGTATTACATGGGTTGAATCACCAAGTTCGCCACATGTGCAAGCTGAATTTTCAATTATACCTATTCTCTGTTCATATAGCGGTGTCATAGCATGTCCTGATCTTATTCTATTTATAGTAACAATGAATTCTATATGTGATATCCCATAGAACAATCTCTTACGTAGAATCTTGACTTGGCAGCTTTTGTAGGTCTGTCCATGAATGTTACGTTCATAAACTCTTTGCCATTCGAGTAGCAGACTGTTCCTATATTTACAGTTAAGGTCGTAATGTGGTACGGATTTTATTGATAATGGTTCTCCTGAAGAAATGGCCGATTTTGCTAATCTGTCAGCAATTTCATTTCCTTTTATACCCGAGTGACCCTTTATCCAGACCTCTGCTTCCATGACATGTACTGGTGTTGATTTTAAATAGCCAAGACATATTCTAAGACATCGATTTTTTTGAGTTTCTATTTTTTGTAGATGAGATTCCGCTGCTGTTCCGTAAAGGTTTTACTACTGTAGTCGAAAATTGATCTCGTCATTGTCCTGTAAAATAGGAGGGCGATGTTAGCGTCTGCTCCCTATTTAGTACGACAGAATGCTTGGATGATATTTATTGAATTTTGAGCTTTTTATATAATGTTGTGGATGCAATATTTCCAAAGTAATTTGCGGTCCAGTGAAACACCCAAATATTTAACCGTGGTTTTGATTGGAAAGTGATAGGGTCCTAATTGAATTTGCCCTTGTGGGATGTTTTTCTTTTTGTCAAAAATACATAATTCTGACTTTTGTTGAGATCATACGAAGTTGTTTGTGGACATCCTTTGTTTATTATTATAAAAATCAGTGCTAAGTTTGTCCAAACTAATATTTTGATTTTTGTTTGTAGAGTAGAGCAGGAGGGTTAATAACATTCAAAGCGTTAAAAAATCTTGTATAGTCAACGAAACCTTAGTTGAAAACTTGCTTCTAAAGATTGCACCCGACGACGTCCATTATCCAATAGACTGGCCTATTAATTCTCCAGAACAACATTGTTTACTAGCATCGGTAAACATTAGTGAAATAAAAACAAGTATTAAAACTCCTAAAAAGTCTAGTCCAGGAATTGACGGAATTAATTACCTTATGCTAGGAAACATGCCTGAGGTAGCGTTACAGTTCTTATGCAAAATCTATAATAATGTCTTGATGAAAGGAGACAATTGCGACGCTTTAAAACAATGTCTTATCGTTCGAATTCCGAAGTTAAATGATTCAACTGCCCTCAGACCCATTGCCCTTATGTCTTGTTTATTAAAAACCTTTGAAAG
The DNA here is from genome assembly GCA_963921935.1 of Galeruca laticollis. NCBI lineage: Eukaryota > Metazoa > Arthropoda > Insecta > Coleoptera > Chrysomelidae > Galeruca > Galeruca laticollis. Next base: position 40,222,426 of record OY998178.1, on the reverse strand, counting down.
GATTATGAAGATTAGACTGTAGTGGTGGTGTGAAAGCAATAATGTTTTTCCACACACACAATTTGGGTTTCGTAATAAAAGAGGCACAGTGGACTGCATTGCACATATAGTCACATATATTCAATTAACGTTTACCGAAAACAATTACCTTTTCCCTTATTTCTGGACATTACCGGTGCTTACGGTTCAACTGCATTCACTTTTTAATAAATTAATTCAAATCGGTATTCCATCCAGATGTGCGTGTGTATTGGTTGAACTATTTATGAATAGACAAATATTTATTCGGTGCAACAACCAAATTCTTGGCCCACGACTTGTTTTCAAAGGTTTACCGCAGGGATCAGTTCTAAGCCCGCTACTATTTAACCTATATACCTTAAACGTACATGTTATGGATATAGAGTGCAACACATTGCAATATGCAGACAATTTCTGTTTATATATAATGGAAACTCTAAAAGTCATTATGCAACATTGTAATAAATTTTTCTCAGATCTAGGTATCCACCTATCATCTAAAAAATCTTTTGATGTATTCTTCACACGACATCGTCTACCAGCTGTTTCCAACCTGCAACTCACTATTATGACGATATCAGTTGATAAAAATTATACTTACTTAGGTATCACACTGGATTCAAAACTAACTTTGAATGATCACAAAAACCAATGTATTGCCAAATGTGAAAAAAGTTTAAATATGCTGAAAGTTGTTAATCGTTACGAATGGGGCGCTGACCCCAAAACCAATCTTCTGTTCTACATAGCCTATACGAGATCCATCTTGGATTATGGAAATTTTTTATATGGCTCAGCTACAAAATATCGCTTAATCAAATTAGATAGAATACAATTCAAGGCTTACGATTGGTTTTAGGTGCTCTCAAATCCAAACCTACTAACACACTGTTGGCTGAATGTGGTGAACCTCCTCTACATCTAAGGCGCTTATTTCTTGTAGAAAAATTTATTCTTAAATGTACATCCAATAACCAAAAAGTACTTCTTCAGAAGATAGGTCAATTATCAGTCAGCAACCTAACAGAAAAATGGTGGTTAAATAAAAATTCTCCAATTTTAGCTATTGCATATCCCAATACATCACACCTGTCAATTAATAGAGATGAGCAAAAGTGCTTTTTCAGCGCCTTATGACATTTCTTTTTTTTTCGTGTACAGTAGTTATACCTAATTACGACGTACCAAGTAGCTATTGCACAGCTATGGAAGAATACTTTGGAAAGCTGGGTAATCTCTGCAAAATATTTACAGACGGGTCCAAATCTTCTCTAGGTGCGCGATGTGCTCTATACATATCTAAGGAGGAAACGACACTACAATATAAATTAAACTGTCATTGCTCAATCTTTATACAGTAATCTCCGATATCAAAACTTTGTCATCCTTTCGCATTCCCAGTCAGCTTTAACAGCCATTAGAAACTCTCCAAGAAGTATATATCGCAATAGTATAATCGTAAAAATATTATGCATATTAGTTGAATTAAGACAACTTAATAAGTCTGTAACGTTTATGTGGGTCAAAGGCCACTTTCAAATCTCTGGAAACGAAAAAGTAGATCAACTAGCGAAAGCCGAAGTTGTTTACCATGGAGTGACGTCATTTGCTCAAGAAAGGAGAGTATGAGACACAATTGGGAAATAGAATGGTCGCAATTCTGCAACACAAGCAATAACTCGTACAGCACAATACACCCCACTCTTCCATCTACAAGACTTGAGGAGCATAGTCATCCTATGAGAAAGATTAACGCTATGTACTTCAGATGTCTCGTTAACCATGCAACAGTACGCGCATACCTTTATAAAATTAAAATGAGCGACTCTGAATTGTGTAATTGCAATAAATGTTATGATGATATTAATCTTTGGATGTTTAACTGTCAACATAATAGTCAAGCTACAAGATATCTGATGGAATCTCTGTCTAAAGAAAATATTCCTCTCCCCCAAAGTCAAGTTTCTCTGTTATTTCTCAGTCGGCGACATACTATGTTCCGTACTATATTATGAGAATTTCTTAAACGTGCCAAAAGAAAAATATATAAATCAGTATAACTGTATTTTAGATGTAGAATGGTAGAGTTTAATTGTAGTATACCTATTGTCTTTCCTTTGTAACATTGATATACCCTCTTACCGTTGCCTTTATTGTGTGTTGTAAGTAAAGTCGCTATAACGGGTACCTTAGCGTGAAACGAGTGTCCATGTTTATTATCCTTCTTCTTCGTTTTCTACGAATTCTGTTGTATAGGGCAATAAATGATGTGTGACTTGGATATGAGTAAATATGTTTGCTGCGAAATGTCCTTTGTTTCTCTTTTTAATGTCATATTACTTGTTTATTCGAGGCTGAATGGGATCCAACTCCCAAACCCAAAAGAGAAATAAAAATATATTCAAATTGTTGAGGTCTCTTTTATAATTAACCATTAACTTGAAAAGGGAAGAAATGTACAAATAAAAATGAATTTTGATAATATTTATGCACAGGATCGCTACTTAATACATTGTCACCAATAACATTTTTGTTTGATAAAACTATGACTTTGATATTTACATGTGTACATTATCAAGAAACCAATAAACAATGCACGTGTATTAAAATAGCTATTGCCAATTTGAGTAGTTGTTTTTTCAATCAAATTTTGCTAGGGCTGTATTTTTTATTTTATTAACAACGACGTTGTTCATTTTTTGTCATAATTATCTTCTGGTATGAAAATCAAAAAACGATTTCAATTTGACACAAATCATAGAAGTTCATCACATTTTGTACATTTTATATGCGTTTGAGTAGCAACGCAATTACAGCAACGGCCTTTTGTAGAAATTTGAGGAAAATGTCCAACGTTGTCAAATCTAATGTCAGTTTGCGGTCGAGCTTTGAACATAATTTTTATCAGCTTCTTTTGAACATCTCGATATCCTCATATGATGGTCTTCCCCGTTTTTTATTTTTGCGGAGAAGACTGTCGATTACAGAATTCCGAAACTCCGTTAAAGTTTTCGTTTTTTTTCTGGGTTCAGCAATGCCATATGTCTTTTATGTAACAGCCATGCGTTATTCACACAAATATCTAATATTTGTGAAACTATTGACACATACCATATGTGTGTTCTCAATGACGTCATTCATCCAACAGCTCTTCGTGTGATAAATCATTTCAGTTTACAAAAAATTCACACAATGACACTAACTTTTCGCTGGACCAAATGACTCCTCCTATGATAAGATTAACACAGGAGTCCTCTACTGGAGGTTTTCGTTATATTATATCGAGATTAAGGGAACCGGCTATTTTATCATCTCTCAATTTATTTGTCGCCTATCTACCTGACCAACCATCGTCTGTATGTTTTTAAGGTTATACTTCCACAGGTGTAAAGATGTTTTTATCATCCGAGGGTCTGCCCGTTGATCCCATAGCTTTACGGGCAATTTATTATAACTTTCATGATTTTTATGGCATAAGCTCAGTTGAAGTGGATGAATATATATCCACCTACAGAACTTACATCACCTCGGAACCGAGAATTCACCAATAATTGGAGAGTGTAGTAGCCGTTACTTAACTGCCGATTTTTCTAAGAAAATGTTTTAGTTGATACGGCGTGTCCAGAGGAACTAGAATCCTCACTTAGTTTTAAGGACAGTAAATTAAGAATGGTTTTTATTAATATTCAGTCAATACGCAATAAAACGGACGAGTTGTTTTTGTTTTTGGAGAAATTGGGGTTCCCGCAGATAGTTGCTATTACTGAACACTGGCTACAAGCGAATAACCCTGTTTTTATTTAAAAATATCGAATTATTAGCAGATATGAGAGGGGTGATTCAGCTCACGGTGGAACCCTAATTTTATCTTCTAGTGAGGACTTCTAGTCTGTATTAAAATATGATGTTCTACAAGTAGAAAATACTTTGGAATTTTCCATCATGTACAACAAAATATCGATTTATATATATAATTCATATTTAGAGACCACCTCAATCAAATATTCATGCTTTTATTGAGAATCTTCTAAATTTACTTGACGCTCGCCTGTTAAGAGCAAGAAAGTTTTATGCGATGATTTCAATATTGACTTTACTCATGATTGTGCCACTCAAAGGTCCTTGGTATATATTTTTGAGTAATTTCTTCTAAATATGCACGTGGATTCACCAACTCCAATTATTAAAATAACTTCTCCAATTTTAGATTACATAGTTTCCGACCTTCTACCCCATGATGTGAATAACTCAGTAGTTAACTCAGGTCTCTATGACCATGAAGCAGTATTTACGCGATTTGTATTACCTCGTAAATCTCTTAAGAAAAACACTCAGTTGTTGAGGCTCTTCTCTCAACAAAACTTAACCAAATTTCAGTATCTTTGGAACTTGTCAGCTCCTTTTGGAAACTACTAATGAAATATTTGAACTGAACGCACTTTTCTCGAAAATTGGGACTCAAATCGTCGCTATAAAATTCAAGAAGTTTTTGAGCACTAGAAATTATTTCTTTGTCAGTAGCTGTTATTAAATTAGTCAAGAATCCAAATTTTTCTGATATTTTTTCATACGAACATTTTCTTCTGTTCAACTTCGCTACCAACTTGGCTATTAGAAGGAGAGTTTCTAGATAATTTTCCGAAGTATCTTGTCCAACATGCTCAAAACTTCCGCGGAATGCTAGACCCTGTATTGCTAAAAACTTAATTGCAGCTAGTATCCTTTTCAAAATTTGTCTCCAATAGTTCGTTTCCAAGACATACTGTTGCTGTTAAGAAGAATCTATTTTACCTTGAATTTTTGAGCGCAAAATGAAGGTTTTGATATTTTCTTGATGTTCCAGAGAGCGATTTTTTTTCCATATGTTTCCAATCGTTAAAACCACTCACAAAAGATGAACGGTTATTAATATTGCTGAATAATTTATATTGTATGCGGAATAATTTGTAAGCACAATCAGAATATATGAGCCACTCACGACGAATATTTTGTCCATTAGCCAGTTGAGAATAAAACATTTTCATTGATCCCGATCTTGCGACATTTCCTTACACTCGCTTCGTGTTTTCAAAATTGATCTCATCCAAGTTCTAAGCTAATGCAGATTTCAAGATCGCATCTATCAAGATGATCATTGATTTTCCAAGTAGCAAGATCATACAAAAATGTTTGATTTCAGCTCCAAGATCCAGAACTTCACAATCACCTCCATTATCATTATTATCAATAATTTACTCGTCTAATTTTGGTTGAACATGCCGGTCTACCGGGTCCACACCTGTGCCTGGATTGTCACTATTCTGACTTTCAACTGAAATCGGGGATAATAATCAATCAATAATTATAATGAATACCGCTGCCAATGGAATTGGTACTTCCACTCCGTACATAGGCACAAAATAATTTTTTGCTGAATACTATTTTTCTCGGCGTTCCTGATCATTTTGAGTCATTTAAACGAAACAAAAAAATACCATCACAACGAATATTTCAAGTAATGCATATCGTAGAATAGATGCTACATACTACGATGCTACATGACCGAGAACCCATCTCGAGAATTCGAGCCGCTAGGTTTATTTCTGTCGATGAAGAAATTATCCAATTTGGGAATTTTCTCTAGCCGTTTTTCAGATTTCTCTTCCTATTGTTACTGAGCTTTACGCCTCTATGCCCCACTAGGTTTTGTATAACTCATTTTGAATTTAATTTAAATTTTACAAGCGTTTATTCCAACTTTTATCACAAATCACAATAGCAACAGTTCAGAGGAGTGGATTGGGAAAACTGATCCTAGAATTCCGTCCTTTTATATAGCAAATTGTAAATGCAATAATTCTCTTTGAGCCTTACCGATTTTTTTAATGATGCTGTCGATATTGCTTACAACGTTCACAGAGTCGAAAAAAGTCGGTTTTACCTTTGAAGCCAGTAAAATTGATCTAGTGGCCCAGTGCGAGACATTTCCGACGCGGCTTCCGACAAAAAGCCCAAAAAAAAATAAAGGACGCCGCGCCGCATTCGGCACTTCTTGGTATATATACATGAAACACCATTTCCCTATTCAAATTTAAGTCATTTACCACTTTAACGAGTGTGATTTTAATAATCATGTAATGTTTTCGCCCCCTATTTGAATTTCGTCCCTGGGCAAATCCCTGGGCAGTTGCCCATTGTGTCCTGTGGTTAATTTGGCGCTGGGCGTTATTCAATATGAGGCGATCTTTTATGAAACGTATGGATAAATGCATCGAGGAGAATGGTGGTATCGAACATTTATGTTGTTATATTTGAAGTTATAATAGGTCTGTTCCAACTGACACGAAAACCGTACAATGTACGATACAAATCCAGATGACCTGCTGATTAATTAATTTGATGTCAAAGACTTGTTATATTCTTTAATCAGCAGGTCAACTGAATTTGTATCGTACATTGTACGGTTTTCGTGTCAGCTGGACCAGACCTAATGTTTTGCTTATTTCTTTTTTCACTTGTTTTCTAAATTAATAGTATTGAATTCTTAATTATGTTTTTAATTCAAAGTAATAAACATTTTTTTTTCAACTCCTACTATACGTTAATATGGTCAAAAACGTTGAAGTTATTTCTGAAAATGTATTTAAAAATTCCACTTTTGACAGCCCATATTTCTTTTATTATCAATATTTTAAGTCGATTTGGCTCAAATCATAAGATTTTAAGGTTAAAAATTTACCATACTCCTATATAAAATAAGGACCACTCTGTATACATATAATTTCTAAAAACTCTCCCGCTCCAAGAATTTGCGCATTTTTATAATTTTATGTAATCAGACCTAAGTTCAAGAAAACGATATACAAGATTTAAAATTACACTTGAAATGAATTCACAACATGGGCCACTACAAACAAACTAAATGACAGATAAAGCTTGAACTCCGCATGAATATAATGGACAGTTTTGTAAACTCAGCGACAAAAAGAAGTTCTACAAACCGTTTATATGATTCTTTTAAATAATCAATACCTAGTACTCTTCTTGGTATGTGAATTATGTCCGTGTAACATTTTTATTTGGGAGTATCTCCGACTTGATTGTATGTGGATTATTGGAGACACAAATGAAATTAATGTAGCAATTTGTCATGGCAAAAGGTTTTGTTTGAATATTCTAGGTGCTTTACGGAACTTTCATGGTTTCTTGAATCTTGAAATAGTTTTGAAAATAACTTACAATATTAAAAACAGTGTTTAATAGTCTTTTATTGATAGATTATTTGATTACATTAATACTAATATACGTCAAACTCTCAACTAATAAAATCGTTGGTAATTTCTTATTTAATCTGGTTTGTAATTGAAAAATAACGATGATATTATTCCAAATGAGTATTAAACATACTACAATTATGATATACTCCAAAGTTACGTTTATTTATTAATGTAAATGTTCAATTTGTTCTATATTTCAGTATGGCAAATTTGCTGTCCAAATTCCGCCTGGACTACTATAGTTTACAAATGGTTTCTATAGCAGATAAACCTCAAGACACTACTATTGAATTCTTCAATGACTTAATTGATCGTTTCATTACAAACGACGAAGTTAAAGAAAGCGGTGAGTATATCTTTTTGTTTTATTTAATTACATTTTGTCTGAGTTCATATTTAGATAGGGTATAGAATGAAAGTATAATTTTGGAAAGAATGAAGTTCACAATTCACAAATCGACTTTTAGTGTTATTCAAATCACATTTTATCATTTGTGAAGACTTCACCAAAATTTAAACAAAGTAAACAATTTTTATATAAATCTACAAAATAAACTCGTCCCTTTCGTCGTTTCTTTCGAGAAGCCGAAAGGTATACGAATTAATTAAGAAAGTCGTAAGTCGAAGAGAGTGAGTCCGACTTCCGAAAGAAGAGCAGGTGTGCTCTGTTGATGAAGTGAGAATAGCAGAGTGCAGTGCTTGGTTTCATCTTGTAACACTCAGGGCTTTTTAGATAAAGATTGATTGGATTTCTGTAGATTTAACTTTTATTCACTATCAATACAAAATATATCGTAATAGTATGAATCTCATTGACATATATAATAAAAAATCTCAACCATTGACTGACGGTCTGCCAATCCACAACCATAGAATAACATTATTTTATATCACGGTGGAAAATTTCTCTACTAACACCTCCCCTCAATTTTACCACCGAGAAAGAAATATTATAAATTCAGTTATGCGAAACTACACCTACCGTAGCTTACAAAATTGTGTGGTCGCAAGTCATTTGGTAAGTACGTCAGCTGCGTTACCTGCTTGTGCACTTGTTGAAGCATTTACCTGTCCTGTTTTCTGTACCATCCATTTCAATCTTTTCCTGCATTCAGCCTTCTTGTGTCCGGTCTTGTTGCAGAAGTAGTACTTGTAAGGGAACACTTCCCCTTTTCCTGAGCTGCCACTTTGCTTTCCATGTGATCGTTTGTAGGGTTCCTTTCCAGAATTGGTTATGAAGGCAGCAAATGAATGGTTTTTGTTCTTTGTCCCTGGTTGACATCGTAGAAAGTTTGGCTTCTTCGTCGAGTAATATGCCTTTCACAGCAGCAAGTGTAATTAGTGATTCATCAGCTAGGATTAGAGTTTCCAATGAGCTTATGACTGTTTGATATTCATAGGAATAGACAGATTGCAATAACAGAAGAACACATTCTCTTTCGCTGATCTGACCACCAGCAGATTTATATTCCCTCATTAGCTGATCAAAATGTAGGAAATGGTCAGAAAGACTCACTGTTGATTTTTTTCGTACCGTTTCCATTTGTCTTTTGACCCTGTTCTGTGTGACCAGACTTTGCCTTTCAAAGCCACTTTTCAAAGTTTCCCACATTTCGTATGCAGTTTGTTTGCCTTGCAAATATTCGATATGAGAATCAAATACCTTCGAAACAATTCTTCTTTTTCGTGACTTGCCTTTTTTTATTAGTTGACCGTTTCCACGATTCATTTCCAGAGCTTCTGTTCCTGTGCTTGGTACATTTTCTAACTTTGGAGGTTGTTGTACATAATTCAACAAATCTAATTCATTTAGCAGAATTTCCATTCTAAACTTCCAACTGCGGTAATTGCTGCCATCAAAAAGCGGAACTTCATATTTTTCCTCTTGATTTGCCATGATGATGGAGCACATTTTCCTTTAACCTAATTACCTTCTGAGTTTACTTGTGCCAAATTGCGAATTCTGGGCCCATAACCTGATGAAGTGAGAATATCAGAGTGCAGTGATTGGCTTCTTCTTGTAACACTCAGGGCTTTTTAGATAAAGATTGATTGGATTTCTGTAGATTTAACTTTTATTCACTACCAATACAACACACACATACAACATATATATCGTAACAGTATGAATCTTATTGACAAGAAGGGGGTTTGCTTTAGAGCATATTGCTTATGACGAACAATTTTGGAATCGTGATATTTTTACGGATGAAAAGGTTTTCCAATCGTCAAATAGCAGCAATATTCGTGTCTATCGCCCACCGAATACACTGTTTGACGAGAATTATGTCAATTTCACAAATAAAAGTGGCCGATTTTCTGTAAATATGTGAATATCTACGCAAGGACCTGGAGTTGTATGGCATATTGGCGAAACATTTAATACTTAGTGAAGCATCTATCAGAATTTTAGAAAATGTTATGCTTCCTTCTGTTGAGATTCTTTTCCCTAACAATGATTTCATCTTCCAACCAGATAACTGTGCAGTGGACAACTCCGGTGTAGTGACTGAATAGTTTAGGGCACGTAATATTAATGTAGTAAAAGCCCAGACTTGAATCCAATAGAAAATGTGTGGGCAAAGAAATTCGAAAGGCAAGTGTAAGACCAAGAAACGTTGAAGGTTTGTTAGAAGTTATAAATAATGCTTGGGAGGAAATAACTGAAGAATATTGTTTCACATTATATAGGTCGATAGGTCGATGACCAGTAGATTAAGAGAAGGCATGGAGAATAATGGCGGGATTACTACATATTAATTGTTGTTTTTTATTGAAAATTATTTAGTAGCCTTTGATATTACTTTTCCGCCAACCTATCTAATATGCGAGAAAAGTATTGGTTTACCCACAAAAAAGTTGGAAATTTGAAATTTTTTTTTGAGTTATTTTTACGTTATCCATCAACAACAACACGAAAAAACGGTTTTTAGAAAAAAAATCCTGTGTGTATGTCGTCGTCGTTGTCGTCGGCCACTTTTCCTTGCTAGTCTTGTTAGCACGATACAGCCTCCGGAGTGCAATAAGTCACCAATTTTATGATGAAATATTGTTAAGGACATTTCACAGATGAACCCTATTGATTTTCAGCTCACCAGAGCCAGTACAACGGGTGCTATGGTACTTGAAGTACGACATTTTGTCGTTTTTCGAGAAATTTCAGTTTGTTAGCACGATACAGCCTCCGTAGTTCAACAAGTCACCAATTTTATGATTGAATATTATTCAGGACATCTCACTGATGAACCCTATTGATTTTCAGCTCACCAGAGCCAATACAACCGGTGCTACAGTACTTTAAGTACGATATTTTTGTCATTTTTGGAGAAGTTTCAGTTTGTTAGCACGATACAGCCTCCGGAGTATATACAAGTGATGAATTTTATGATTGGATATTATTCAGAGCGTCTTGAAGATGAACCCTATTGATATTGAGCTCACTAAAGCCAGTACAACGGGTGCTGTGGTACTTAAAGTACCAAATTTTTGTCATTTTTGGAGAATTTTCAGTTTGTTAGCACGATACAGCCTCCAGAGAGTATACCATTGATCAACTTTATGAATAAGTATTGTTCAAGGTGTCTCACAGATGTACCATATTGATTTTCAGTTGACTAGAGCGAGTACAGCGGGTCCTATAATAACTAGATATACTAAATTTTTGGTTATTTTTGAAGAAATTTCGGTTTGTTAGCACGATACATCCTTCGAAGTGTATACAAGTAACAATTTTATGATAGAATATTGTTCAGGGTCACAGATGCGGAAAAGTTAGTTTTAATCTTTAAAACCGTTTATTTAATAATGGAAAACAATATTATTTACACTTTAATGTTATTATCATTTAAATATACGACAAAACTGTTTCCCGAAAACGGAAAAGACATATTCACACTAGGCACCAACAACAACTATCGTATTTTTTTGGCCGCAACTGTACACGTTCGCTACATTACTTATATAAGTTCAGTTGGACATTCAGGGGAATCGATAGAAGATTTTGTACTATAAATTCTTCACCAATTAGAACTGAACATAAAAATGGACGTGGTCCATCATACGACAACGCATCGAATTTGTCAGGGAAATACAAAGGTCAGCTACCACGACTAGAAAATATTAATAAATATATGGATTATGTACAGCACATTCGTCGAACTTAGCCGGGGTGAATGCAGTCGACAGTTGTAAAAGTGCATTAGACTTCTTAGTTTCTTGCAACAACTGTATAATTTTGCAGCGTCGTCGAATCATAGATGAAAACACATATGCTCAAATCTACTCGGTGGTTTGCGAGGGTTATATCAGCAAAAATAGTTCAAGAAAACTTTAATAAAATATGTGAAAATGTTCATATGATATCTGATGATGACGCAGAAAGGAGGAACACACGAGATGAAGCAGCTACACTTGAACAAAAAATGAAATCGCTAAATACTGCCTTTATGACAACATTTTTGTATGATGTTCTTGAACGTTTCAATTCTACATTGCTCAAAAGTAACAACAGTTGTTGTATAGAGAGAGACAATTCTAAGAGAAAAAATCGATTCGATTATGACAAAAATTTATTAATGAAAATATGGATATGTGAAAATTGCTACATTATTACCTATACAATATGAGAGAAAAGTATTGGTTTACCCCAATAAAAGTTGGAATTTTGAAATTTTTTTTTGAGTTAATTTTTGCGTTTTCCATCAACAACACGAAAAAACGAGTTTTAGAAAAAAAATCCTGTGTGTATGTCGTCGTCGTCGTCGTTGACGTCGGCCACTTTTCCTTACATGTCTTGTTAGCACGATACAGCCTCCGGAGTTCAACAAGTCAACATTTTTATGATTGAATATTATACAGGACATCTCACTGATGAACCCTATTGATTTTCAGCTCACTGCAGCCAATACAACAGGTGCTACAGTACTTTAAGTACGATATTTTTGTCATTTTTGGAGAAGTTTCAGTTTGTTAGCACGATACAGTCTCCGGAGTATATACAAGTGACCAATTTTATGATTGGATATTATTCAGAGTATCTCAAAGATGGACCCTATTGATATTTAGCTCACTAAAGCCAGTACAACGGGTGCTATGGTACTTGAAGTACCAAATTTTTGTCATTTTTGGAGAATTTTCATTTTGTTAGCATGATACTGCCTCCAGATAGTATACGATTGATTAATTTTATGATTGAATATTATTCAAGGTGTCCCACAGGTGTACCTTATTGATTTTCAGTTGACTAGAGCGAGTACAGCGATTGCCATCAATCCAGATATACTAAATTTTTGGTTATTTTTGGAGAAATTTCGGTTTGTTAGCACGATACATCCCCCGAAGTGTATATAAGTAACAATTTCATGATAGAATATTGTTCAGGGCCACAGATGCGAGAAAAGTATTGGTTTACCCCAAAAAAAGTTGGAATTTTGAAATTTTTTTTTGAGTTATTTTTACGTTTTCCATCAACAACAACTTGAAAAAACGGTTTTTAGAAAAAAAATCCTGTGTGTATGTCGTCGTCGTTGTCGTCGGCCACTTTTACTTACATGTCTTGTTAGCACGATACAGCCTCCGGAGTACAACATGTCAGCAATTTTATGATTGAATATTGTTCAGGACATGTCACAGATGAATCCTATTGATTTTCAGCTCACCAGAGCCAGTACAACGAGTGCTATTGTACTTGAAGTACGACATTTTGTCATTTTTTGAAAAATTTCAGTTTGTTAGCACGATACAGCCGTCTGAGTTCAACAAGTCACCAATTTTATGATTCAATATTATTCAGGACATCTCACAGATGAACACTATTGATTTTCAACTAACCAGAGCCAGTACAACAGGTGCTATAGTACTTTAAGTACAATGTTTTTGTCATTTTTGGAGATATTTCAGTTAGTTAGCACGATACAGCCTCTGGAGCATAAACAAGTGACCAATTTTATGATTGGATATCATTCAGAGCATCTCAAAGATTAACCCTATTGATATTCAGCTCACTATCGCCAGTACAACGGGTGCTATGGTACTTGAAGTACAAAATTTTTGTCATATTTGGAGAATTTTCATTTTGTTAGCATGATACTGCCTCCAGATAGTGTACGATTGATTAATTTTATGATTGAATCTTATTCAAGGTGTCTCACAGGTGTACCTTATTGATTTTCAGTTGACTAGAGCGAGTACAGCGAGTGCCATCAATCCAGATATACTAAATTTTTGGTTATTTTTGGAGAAATTTCGGTTTGTTAGCACGACACATCCCCCGAAGTGTATACGAGTAACAATTTTATGATAGAATATTGTTCAGGGCCACAGATGCGGAAAAGTTAGTTTTAATCTTTAAAACCGTTTATTTTTATTTGATTTTCTTCGTATACCTTTTTCTTACTTCTGCAATTCTTTTTTGCGACTTTCGTCTGTTCCATGTATTCCTGTTTGTGCCGTTCTTTCCCGGTCTGTAAATATTTTTCCCTTAAACTTATTTTCTTTCTTACATTCGTCGTCAAGCCCGATTTTACTGTTAGTAGCCTTGACAGCGTGTAGGCGCTCTTCTGAAGCTTACAAAATTGCCTTTTCTATCCGTGATAATTTATTTTCTATGTCCTGTACTAATTCTGTGTCCGTTGTTCACTTTCAATATTTGCCAATTTCAGATCTGTATTTACCGGCTACTTGTTGATTTTATAGTTTTCTCCCATATCATATTAAACCATTCGCCTTCTATTTTTCCTAATTTTTCTCTTATCTGTTAGTTTGAGTTAAGTCATTACTAGAAAATGATCAGAGTCTGGATCGGCACACCTTACATTTTTTATTAATTCGGTATCTTTTCCCCCTATTAGGACGTGATCAATTTGGTTTGTTTCGTTAGTGCCTAGTATTATCCAAGTTCCTTTGTGTATATTCTTCCTTTTAAAATGGGTACTCATAATCTTAATTTGCTTATATTGCCATATTGGTTGATCTAAAACCATTATCGTTACTCGTATTGTTTGCTTTCGCCTCCCGCTATAGCACTGAATATGTCTTCATTTCCTACTTTTGCATTTGCATCTCTTATTATTATTTTAACGTTGCTGTTTGGTATTCTATTAACAATTTCCTCCAGTTGTTCATAGAATGCATCTTTATCTTAACCAGTTTTCTCTTCTGTAGGCGCATGAAAGTTAACAATTGTTATGTTTTTGTGTTTTCCAGTAAACTGTAGCTTGCATATTCTGTCTGAAATCGCTTGAAAGTTTCTAAATTATTGTTTTATATTTTTACTGACTACAAATCGCCTTGTTTCGTTTCCACTTGTGAATAGTAAATAGGACATATTCCTCAATTTCCTTTATGTTATTATTTTTTAAATGTGTGTCTGTTGCAGTGCTAGAATTTCTATCCTCCATGTTCCTATATTTACAACATTACTTTCTTCCATACTTTTTTCATTTATTCATTTTTTGCGGTTATTTACATAGTTATCTCTATTCCTGAAGTCGCGTACCTTGTTCATTGCTTTAACCGGTGCCAGAATTCTATTATGCAGTGTGTCTACTAATTACTTTTCCGCCCAACCCATCTAATATGCAAGAAAAGTATTGGTTCACCCCAAAAAAAATTGGAATTTTGTTTGAGTTATTTTTACGTTTTTCATCAAGAACAACACGAAAACACGGTTTATAGAAAAAAAATCTGTGTGTATGTCATCGGCCACTTTTCGATACATGTCTTATTAGCACGATGCAGCCTCCGAAGTGCAACAAGTCACCAATTTTATGATTGAATATTGTTCAGGACATCTCACAGATGGACCCTATTGATTTTTAGCTCACCAGAGTAAGTACAATGAGTGGTAGAGTACTTGAAGTACGACATTTTTGTCATTTTTTGAGAAATTTCAGTTTGTTAGCACGATACAGCCTCCGGAGTACAACATGTCAGCAATTTTATGATTGAATATTGTTCAGGACATCTCACAGATGGGCCCTATGGATTTTTAGCTCACCTCAGCAAGTACAATGGGTGGTAGAGTACTTGAAGTACGACATTTTTGTCATTTTTTGAGAAATTTCAGTTTGTTAGCACGATACAGCCTCCGGAGTACAGAAAGTCTGCAATTTTATGATTGAATATTATTCAAGACATCTTACAAATGAACTTATTGATTTTCAGCTCACTGCAGCCAATACAACAGGTGCTACAGTACTTTAAGTACGATATTATTGTCATTTTTGGAGAAGTTTCAGTTTGTTAGCACGATACAGTCTCCGGAGTATATTATTTTGATTCTTGTATCTAACCATAATTTTAGTTTTCCGCCCAACCTATCTAATATGCGAGAAAAGTACTGGTTTGCCCCAAAAAAAATTGGAATTTTGAATTTTTTTTGGATTTATTTTTACGTTTTCCATCAACAACAACCCTAAATAACGGTTTTTAGAAAAAAAAATCCTGTGTGTATGCCGTCGTCGTTGTCGTCGGCCACTTTTCGTTACATGTCTTGTTGGCACGATACAGCCTCCGGAGTGCAACAAGTCACCAATTTTATGATTGAATATTGTTAAGGACATGTCACAGATGAACCCTATTGATTTTCAGCTCTCCTGAGCCAGTCCAACAGGTGCTATAGTACTTTAAGTATGGCATTTTTGTAATTTTTGGAGAAATTTCAGTTTGTTAGCACGATACAGGCGCCACAGTGTATAACATTGACTAATTGTGTGATTGAATATTGTGCAGGGCATCCTATAGATGATCTTTATTGATTTTTAGCTCACCAGAGCTAGTACGTCGGGTGCTATGGTACCTGAAGTGCCACATTTTTGGTCCTTTTTGAAGAAATGTCGGGTTGTTAGCACGATACATCCCCCGAATTGTATACAAGTGACAATTTTATGATAGAATATTGTTCAGGGCATCTCACAGATGCGGAAGAGTTAGTTTTTTAACCCATTTATGCCCAGAATTTTTTTTTTGCATTTTCCTTATGAAACTTGTACATGTTGTGAAAAATGACATTTTTATGATGGGTTGATACTAAAAATAAAAATGTAAAGGTCAGTTTTTGAAATATGATGTGGGTCATTTTCGACCCACTTGGGCAAATTAATGTACTTTTTTGTTTGTTTGATAATTTACATTTAGAGTGCGTTTTCTGGATGTTGAGTTATGGTAATATATGAAAATAAAAGCTAACTGTTATTGAACTCTATATTTTACAACAGAAACTTGAAAATTTCATTATTTATGATAATTTAGAAAACATTTATCATGAAGGGCAACTTTACATTGATTGCAGGCCTTGGTTGTTTTATTTTTACAAAAAGCACATCTTCGCCGTGTTTGGCTGATCACAACCAGATGCTGACCCTGTCGACGTGTCGCTGGACTTACAGAATGGAATGTTGGACCTGTGGCCAAAGGAGGTTTTCCATATTTTTGTAATATAGCGATTACAGCTCTTCTGCGAAATTCCAAATTGTCCAACTTCAAACCAAATTTGCGTGACAAAACCCAAGAATTACTCATACATATGTCGAACATCCAAAATAAAATAGGAATATACCATTTTTTTCCTCGCAGACCTATACGATAATTTGAAATATTATTATCCATCTGATCTACCCCTCCCATATATCTATTATAATATTGCACGACGTATGGTTGCTGTATATCTACTTTTTTTTTATTTGTTGATGAATATCTTATTGCTTTTTGGATTGGGCATAAACCATATTCATTTGACAACAAAGTAACACTGTTGTTTTTCCATCTTACACAAACAATGTTTTCATCTTTGTCAACTGCACTATCGTAGACCCCTCGATCTTTCTTTTTCATTACAGCCGGTACCAGTTGCACCAAAACCCATTTTCCCGAGTTTACTTACAAGTGGAGCACTTGTAAAAAAATTGTCAAAGTACAGAGAAAATTTATTATCGGGAAATTGATTTTGGAGCAAGTTGGCAAACGTTGTAACCACAGACTCTCCAAGGCCCATCTTCTTCTCTTCTGTGTTCATTCTCCTCCCTTGGTATATATCAAAATTCACACAGTACCCAGATGATACAGCAAGAACCCATGCTTTGTAGCCAAAACGAATTGGCTTTCCTCTTATGAATTGCTTACACCCGTTTCGGCCAAAGTACGGGATCATAGACTCGTCGATTGACAATTCCGAGTAGCAAGGTACATATTTTACAAAATTTTCATTCATTTTTTCTATCAGAGGACGTAACTTAGCCATTTTATCATTTTCTGCCAAGTTATTGTTGTTTGCTGCATGTAGGAATCTGAATATTTCCTCAAATCTATTTCTACGCATGGAGTTATACACCAGAAAATTTCGAGTGTCGTCTCGCCCTTCCCAAAACATTCTTCGACGTGAAAGTGGAACATAACCGCTCAAGTATAATATTGCTATGAAAACGAGTAGTTCATCGTTGCCTAGTTCTAATCGACAGTTTTTGCTATTTGCATACAAAACAGTATATTTTACAAGATCTTCGAGTACATCTGCATTTAGAAATAGTTCTAAAAATTCTGAAGGTTCACTTTTATCGCTTAGCGTAAGTACAGGTAATATATCAACCATAGGAAATTTTGCAGTAGATGATTGAGACGTTGTCTTATCCAAATCACCCTTTGACCAGTTACGCTTTTTTGGAAACTTATTTTTCCTAGATGGGCCACTTTTCTCTTGTATTTGAGTTTCCTCCTCATTGTCGCTATTGTCTTCTTCTAGCCTGTTGATTTCTGCTTCTGCTTGAAGCTGCCTAGGATTTAGCCTGTTCGGATCATTGCAGTCCTCGTCCCCAGAATCCTCACCACTATCAAAATCGTTGTCATCCGGCGGAGTAATATATATAGCATCAGGAATATTAGGATCGTCTTCGTCAAGTCTTTCTATTTCATCTAACAGCTCGGCTGTTGTTAGTGGTGTTTTCCTGAATATAAAAAAATATATCACATATCTGCCCAACGGGTCGTTAGCGACCCAACCAAATTATACTTCAATTTTAGTCGAAGTGTCCAAGCCTGCCCTCATAAATGGGAACGTACCATGAACTTTGAAGAATAAACAACAATATATCATCAATTGATTATATTCTTTAAAAAACTGAAATACTTACCAGTAATAACTTTCAGCCATGTCACCCAAAGAAATATTACACTTTGATTTGTTACAAATACGAACAACTCACTGTCGAATGTGCTTTTTCACTGACACTACAACATAATATGCAGTTTTAAAATGCGAATGCCCCTATAGGCAACACACTCAACATAGCGATATGAACAGGTGCATATATAAAAGGCAGTGGGTCGTTTTCGACCCGTTAGGCATAAATGGGTTAATCTTTAAAGCCGTTTATTTTTCACCTGTTCAGTGGCCGAAAACACTAATTTTATTTATTTTTCTTATAAAGATTGTATGGTCAGCGCAGCGGAAATTGCAGCTTCACAAGACAAAACTTACCGGCAGTTGCGCTTGCGTGAGCTCCTTTTACAACATTCCAGTGACGCCAACTTAGTTGTAATGTAAGTATCTATAAATTACTAGGAAACTTATTAAAAAATATGAGCGTAATCAATTTAGAGTGTATTTAACCTTTAAATAATTTAATTTATTTATTCAAATTGGTTAATATTGCAACCAAGTTGAAATGAAAATTATTGAAAATGACGATGCTCACAATTAATGACGTCTAGTGAAGGTAATGTTATCGAAAACATGCAATATGATAGTGTACACTTTAGATTTTGAATAACCCCATAAAAATAAGTCTAAAGTCCATCTTCTTACTATTTTTCTTCCCGTAGATTGAGAGATACGTTCCCGATCTGGGTGCATTTCATATGAAATAATGTGCATATATGTTATTGTCGAGTCCTCATTCTGTCGCCAACACCATTAATCATTAAAATTTCAATTCACTTACTTTCAGTTGGAGGCATTTTATCAAAACAGTTGGTGAAATACAGGTATATGATAAATTATATAGAAAATACGGAATTGTACTTGGATATTTATGACAGTCTTTAACTTCAATTTAAAAAACAAATGGCAAAAATTACTTTTAAACTATTTCTGTTTAGTTCAACGGCTAGGATTACTTATGAAAGTGGATAGATGATTCAATGTTAAAATAACAAAGAACGTTTGCGTATTTGTCCACTCTGTATAATTTTGAATCTACTTGTGAAACATTTTTGGAATCAGCTAGGCAAGGAAAATACTCAAATTGACAAAAAGGAAGTGTTTATTAAAAAAACTGTTGCTGACTTCATCACTCACAAAGGTTATTCACCATGTAGAATAAATTATTATTTTAAATATGTTAAATTAAAATAAAAAATCGACCTGTGTCGGGATCTTTTCATCTTTCTCTTTGTTTAGATAATACACATTTATTTCTCTTTTCTAAAAACGCAACAAAATTTTTTAATTACTTCTTTTCTTTTTCAGGTCACTTCCCATGCCTAGAAAAGGCACTGTATCAGCGCCGTTATACATGGCCTGGTTGGAGGTACTTACTAGAGATTTGCCTCCCTATTTACTTGTCAGGGGCAACCAACAGTCTGTGTTAACTTTTTATTCCTAAGATATGATATTAATTTTTTAGTATACACATTCAATGTATTTTTATATTGTACATACTGTAATATGTTGATTTTTAATTTATATACATATAACTCAATCATATTTTGCAAAAATAAAGTAAAATCATGATATTACTGGATAGTTTTTTTTATTGGATCCTGCATGAAACTGAAATTTGAGTCATATAGACCGGAAGTGAAAAAGAAAAAAACCGAACTGAAGTACGCGAAGTTGCAATTTCAGCCATTCAGCGATTGCTTCTCATGAGGATACACCAAAACACGGAATGCTATGCACAGGCATGCTCCATCCTAGGTCTTTGACAACACAATTCATGTGTCTGTCAAAGAAGCATTAAAAAGGCGATGAGAACGTAAAACCATTGTAAAATGGATGTATGAGTTGTTGACGACGAGGATAGCTGAGAAAAAGGTGGGGAATCAAACCACCTCAGTTAGAGCCACTAGCGGGACACATCCAAGGGGAGTGATATATCTCCTTCTATGGAGTCTCATAGTAGATGAGCTGCTCTACAGGCTAACGGAGCTTGGCTTCGAATGTATGGGCTATGCTGATGACATAGTTATAATATTCAGAGGCAAGTTCGAGAGCACCTTGTGTGATTTATTATAAAAAGGGCCTCAGTATTATTGAGCAACGGTGCTTGTCAGTGGGGCTAAACATTAACCCAAACAAGACCATAGTAATTCAATTCACCCCGACAAGAACACTTCCAGCCATGCAACCCCTATCTTTAAACGGGGAAATAATAGAATGGAAATCAGAAGTTGAATATCTAGGGATAACCCTAGACGGTAAGCTTCTGTGGAATAAGCATGTTAAAATAACTGCTAGTAAAGCAATAAGAGCTTTGATGGCGTGCAGGACTCTAGCTGGTAAGAGTTGGGGCTGTAATCCAAAAATACTGCGATGGATGTACGCCATGATTGTGAGACCAGCAATTACGTATGGGTCAATAGTTTTGCATACAAACGCAAGTCAGTACAGCACGAGGAAGACCCTCGACAAAGTTCAAAGGCATACGTGTCCAACTAGGGCACTTGAGATCATTACAGATCTCACACCTCTATATCAGGTGATAGAAACATCTGCCCAAGAGGCATTTTTACAATATCTAAGGAAGGTTTAGGCAATGAGAGTATTAAAAATCAGGGAGCATGGTCCTCTCCAACAAAATACATCTCATCAGCGAAACTTCTCAGTGATGAAATAATCAAGAATGTAAGTATCGAAAAGAATTTAACTACGATGCAAAATAAGAGGAGAGACTGGAAAAGGGAATAGACCACCCAAACTCTCAAATAAAATACTATTTGATTGTATACAGATGGTTCAAAAACCACCACTGGAGCAGGCGCTGGAGTATTTGGGCCTGGCACGATACTCATTATCGTTAGGTTCCTTCCCGAGCGTCTTTCAGGCAGAAATACTTGCGATCGAAAGATGCGTGCAAATGAACCTAGAAAGAAACTATCAGAAATGTGACATATCGATCCATTCTGATAGTCAAGCAGCTATCAAAGCATTGAGTTTCGGAAGAAACAGGAAACCGAAAGAGAAGAACTCTGGCGGTGCCTTCCCGGGTTGGGACGTTCCAAAAAGTTTCTGCGGAACTTTGACACTGCTAGATCCAAAAAATATTTGGATCTGAGTAAAAATAATCTATATCTCCTCACGGGCTTTCTTAGAGGACATTGGCGCCTTAGGAAGCACCTAATGAGAAAAGGTCTAAAAGAAATTGACGCGTGAAGATTCTGTAGGGAGGAAGATGAAACTCCGGATCGACTAGTTCTAGAATGCCTCGCCATTGCAAACCAAAGCAAGAAATGCTTAGGACAAGAAACTTGTAAGAGTGAGGATCTAGCCTTGTTGAAGCTGTCCCAAATATTGGAGTTCATCAGAACCCTGGAACTGGAAGGCGAACTGTAGTAGTAGCGAGAACAGCTCTGATAGGGGGGGGGGGCACAATAAACCTTAGATTTGAGTACATTGTAACCCCGTTATAATCTAATCTAATCTATCCAAGAGAGGTCACTGCAGAAGTAGGAAAAAGCAACATGTGGAAATACTCACGTGAATTCCTTTAAAAGAATAGCTAGAAGAGAAAGAACCAAAAACTAGGAAAAATAAAAGCATCCGAACGTAAGAAATTAGAAAAAAGTAATATCAATGAAACGTGTTTTCTTTGGAGACGGATTAACAATAAACGTCATTTCTAATGGGAGACAAAGAGAAAAAGTTCTTTCGACTCAGAGGTCTAAGACACAGAACACGAAAATCTCAGTGAAAGATACGAGAACGTGATAAAAAACTTTTGATGAGAGAGCTCTCGAGCAAGTGAAGGTGAGATAACCGAAGATGTGAGCTTTGTATGTGGAGAGTATGGCATAAATGAAATTTGGCTCGACAGTGGGCCCACAAGGTATGAACTAACCAAGAATAGAACGACTACATATGTGATCACTATGAATGAGAGGGTAATACCGACATGTGTCCGCAATTGCCCCCAAATTGCAAATAATTCCGGCCAGTGCAAATTATTTTTTATGTTGTACCAGTATTATTGTATTTGTTGTGATTTGGGGAGCAGTACATATCACGAAAACAAATTAACAGAAACTTTCTCCATTAATCTTTAATGTGTATGGAACCAAAAGAGAAATCCTCTCTACATGAACCAGGCACTCAAAAATTTTAACTAGTTCTAAAATTCTATTCATAAGAAAGAATTATGGACCTTCCTAAAAATATTTAGAATCACGTAACAATCACCTCAAATAATAATAATAATAAATTGTTTATTGGTCACCATATTACAAGAAAACAACTCAGTAATACAATTGATCAGAAAAAAAAAGATGGTAAACAAAAGGTTAGGTGATAGGTCTATTGACCAATTCTTCCTCACCAACCTCAAGAAAGAAAACTAAAAAACAACCAAACCAAAAGTTACCTAAGATTAATAATTAATAGCAAGGTTCTGAATTATGTAAAAATTTAATAAGCTGACATTAACATAACATTGTTATAATAAAATCAATTGGTGTGCTGAAACAAGCTCCTTGACTAAAATGAACTTTAACTTACTGATGTTGAAACAAGTCCTTACGCAGTTTATTCCTAAATGCTGCCAGTGAGGCAATTTGATAAGAAAAGGAAGACTTAAATAGTTTTTTTATGACGAGGGATAGTAATGTTATTCTTTGATCTTAGATTTAAATTGTGAACATATGTTCTAAATTTTACTTTCTTACATAAATATGACGGGCTTTTGGATTTCAAAATTTTGTAAAAGAAACAGTAGGCATGCAACTTCCGTCGATTAAACATACTAAGCCAGCCAATTATTTTCAGCTTGTAGCTTATTCTGTTTCTTCGTTTGATGCCATATATTAAGCGCAAGCATGAATTTTGAACTTTCTGAATGCGGTAGCAGTCAGATTCTCTGAGAAAAGGTCCATAAACAGTATCGCAATGAGTAAAGTGGAATAAGACCAGTGATTCTGTTAACATTTTTTTAGTTTTGATATTGATTTCTGAGTGATGAGAATAAATTAGTTTTAGTGAAGCATACGCTTTTTTAATTTTTTCGAAAACATGTTTGTGGTCAAAAACTACACCTAAATTTTTACACAGATCGCTAAAACCCAACATTTCGTTACCAATAAAGATAAGCAGTAACTGTAGCCTGTAGTCTGTGTGTTTCATGACCAAACAATATTGCACATGATTTTTTTGTATTAATTTTTAACATATGTTTTTCGGATAAGGAAAATTTTTTTGATAAATCTTCATTGATTCTCCCCATTGCCAAAGTAATTTCAGATAAGGTAAAAGAATAATAATATTGGGAATCTTCCGCGTAGAAATGGAAATTTCAATAAGTTAAATACTTGTGAAAATTAGAAGTGGTACGCCCTGTGTTACCGAAAGACAAGTTGATACATCTTAATCAATTTTTACGATTTTTTCTCTGTCTGAAAGAAAGGGCTTAATTAATTTAATAGCTGAAACGATAAATCCCAGATAATGTAACATTGCAATTAAAATGTGATGGTTCAGATTGTCAAATGCACGTTAATATCAAGCAGCGTTGAAACGCAAAGCTTATTACTATCCAGAGAGTCAACAATATCAGTAAAAGCTGTCAGTGCCGTGGCGCAGCTGTAGCCACTTCTAAGGCCAGATTGATTTAATGGCAGAAAATTTGAAGTGTTAACATGAGTCCTAATTTGTTTTTCTAATATTTTTTCAAATATATTGGAAAATATAAGAAGAATACTAATGCTTCTTAGATGACAAAATTCGGTGGGATTAGATATCTTAGGTAATGGTATCACATACGCTCCTTTCCAGGTATTAGGAAAGTAGCAGTTATCTATACATTTATTAAAGATATGAACAGGAAAGGGACATATCGATGGGCAATAAAGTTATATGATTTGAATATTTAAGTCATCTACACCATAAACCTTGGATTTAATGTTTTTAATAATGAGGAGAATCTCATTTTCACTGGTGTGATTAGATCTGAATTGTTTATCCACAATATCAGTGACATTATTATTGTTATATTGTAGTAACTCTGTCTGGAATACGGATGTCTTTTGCTTCATTTATTAAATTGATTGATATATTCATTTGCTTTTTTTTTCAAGGAAGCAGGAAGAACCATATTTTTCTTTTGAGTAACCTTTATTTTATTCACCTCGTTCCACTTTTCTACGACAGTACAATTCGAGAGTTTGAATTCCAAATATGTTATCTTCTCTCTTTTATTGCTAGATGAAGTAAATTTGCGCAACTGTTTGTAACAGCCCCAATGGGAAGGATTTTCTGAATCTGGTCAAAGCATTGTGCCGTAACTTTTGCATCAACTTGATGTTTTCTGTTATCCACGGTTGCTTCGATTTGTTGAGTTTAAGAATTCTTGTTTTCATTGGCGCATGTTTGTTAACTAGTGATAAGATATTATGAGTCAAGAAAATCGTCAATAGATTCTAATTGGAATAGAGACGACCAGTTCACTGATTCTACATCAGACTGAAACTCTATTAAATGAATTCTATCAAAATCACGAAATGTGACTGCTTCTGAGGAAGACATACTTCCAGAAAGTTCAAATGTGCAGGAAATTGAAAAATGTCTGACCAATTGAGTATCAAACACTTCAGAATGCTTAACTTCGAAGTTGGTATAAAGATGATCAATTAAGGTCATTGAAGTACCCGTTATATGTGTGGGATCTGACATATTTTGAATCAGATTAAATGATTCATAAGGTGCGTTCTTTTTGACTGAGATCTCAGTTAATCTCAGCTCACTTTAGTACTGTGAGCGTTCTTTTTGTTTTACTCACTTTAAGTGAGCTGAGATTTTTCCTCCCCCTTCACCGATGCTGAATGTGTTGTAAGGGGGTATCAGTTGGAATTGAGTCGGAAATAAAGTGGAGGGGATGAAAAAATATTTGATTTGCTTGGTTTATTTGTAGTTTTAACCAAGGTTATCTAAGGTTTTAACCATTGACATATGAACAATAAACACACATAATTTATTTTTCTTTTGTTACGAATTATGGATACATTAATTAACATTATTAGATGCTGATGTTGACGCCATAGGTAGACGTCTTCTTTTAATTGGTGCAATTTTATTAATGTCACACTGATTAGTCTACCAATAATGTATAGATGAAAAGTACGTCGATGTTGATTTCTGTTTATTTAATTTCATAAAATAAGTTTTTTGTTTCAATGATATATAAGAAATTGTTTAACTGTCACTGTCAATAATAATAAAATAATTCTTTTCTTTCAAAAAATCGTCAATTTCTTTTAACAATATAAAAAGAAAATATAGAATACAAGGAGTTAAAATTAACAAAAGGCATTTTAATACAGTCCAACAAAAACGATTCGAAGTCAGAAACATGGTCCTTGGTCGCTGGATTCAATTTTATTAGACGATTAAATTGGCTATAAATTGCGAAAATCGCAAAAACTAGAAGAAAGCTCGAAGTTTAGGGTTGCCACCGAATCCTGTGAATTGTTTCCCATTAAGGTAGTATTCCTTCAATTGATACAATTAATGATTATATTTATCAATAACTATACTTCTGCACAAATTCTGTAAGAAATAATTATGGAAGAGGAAGGATTACAAGTATTAAATTTAAAGAGGGGTCAGATTAAGGGAAAAATTACTCGTTTAAACAATTTTATTCAAGGTTTAGAGTTTAGAGAGGGTTTAATATTAAAAGACAGTAATTTATATAGTACAATAGTCTTAAAAATAGAAAAAGCACACCCCCTTTTAGATGAATTTGAGGAAATTCAATTAGTAATTGAGCAAAAGCTAATAAACAATGACAATATATTACAAGATCAAGATAAAGAAAGAAAAGAATTTGAGGATTCTTATTTTAGGGCACTAGGATGTTTAAAAGAGATCATTAGGGTTAATGAAATGGCAATAGTCTCTAATAAAAAAGAGAGCTCTATCAATAGTACAGTGTCATCTGTATCAATATTACAAAGGGCTAATAATAATATACAAGGGTCCCAACTACAAGGGACTAATAATATACAAGGGGCTCATATACAAGTGAGTCAAATACAGGAGGTTCAAGGGCTTGAGACACAAGCAAATGTAGACAACCAAATAATTAACAATACAGTACGCCCATTGGTTTCAATGCACAATATTCGTTTTCCAACAATAAGGTTGCCTGTTTTCAATGGCCATATAAATAACTGGTTAGAGTTTCGAGATATCTTCCTCGATATGGTACACAACAAAACCCATTTGAGCAATATAGATAAGTTTCATTATTTAAAACTGTCTTTAGAGGGTGAAGCAAAAGATTTATTAATGGGTATTCAAAAAACAGAGGCAAATTATGATATTGCTTGGAAATTGCTATGTCAATACTATGAAATTAACAATTTAATTATTTTTAATCATTTAAAAGCAATTTTTGAGCAATCGGCAATGATAAAGCATGATCATAAAGGTTTAAGAGATCTCTATTTAAATACAATAAAGAATTTAAGAGCTCTGGAAAGTTTTCAAGAGCCATCGGTTGATACGATGCTTATTTATATTTTAACAACTAAGTTTGATGAAGAGACACAAAAAGAGTGGGAGTCTTATGCAATTAAAGGTGAAAAACCAAATATGAGTGATATGGAAGAATTTTTAATTAATAGATTGGGTTTGTTGAAAAAATTAGAGCATAAGGGAACAGTTGCTGAGGTTGAGATAAAAACAGAAATAAATTCCGTAATAAGCGTCCTACAAGGAATATTTCTACCTCACATGTAAGTACGAGTAAGCCAAAGTGCTATTTTTGTAAAAGCAATCATACGGTCTATGAATGTGATGAATTGTTAAAGATTCCACTAACAGAACGAGGTCAAAGATTGTATGAGAAGAAATTGTGTTTAAATTGTATGAGGCCAGGTCATTTATCAAAGAATTGCACCTACTCGGGATGTAAAAAATGTTTTCAAAAACATAACACCTTAATCCATATGGACCACAATGAAGTGCAAGCTACAATTAATAATAACTTTGCTAGCAATGAAAATAATACAATTGAAACTCAACATACGGTAGTGTCTCACACTAGAGAGTATTGTAGACATGCAGAAGTTCTGCTAGCTACAGCCATGGTACAAGTTAAAAACAAATATGGTCAATATTATCCAGCATGAGTTTTACTGGATAATGGGTCACAGTGTTGTTTCATCACTGAAGCATTATGTCAAAAACTGAAACTTGATAAATCAAATTTCAGTGTAACAATTAAAGGTGTAGGAAAGGCAACATCCACAATTAAATATAAAACCACAATTGAAATAAGTTCCATAAACTCAAATTACAAAACTGAAGTATCCTGCTTAATAATAAAAAAAATTACAGCAAAATTGCCTACTTTTAATATTGATAAATCTGTATTTGAAATACCACAAAATATACAGCTGGCTGATTCTGAATTTTATAAAAGTAGAGAAGTTGATATTTTGCTGGGTAGTAGCATTTTTTGGCAGTTACTTTCAGTGGGGCAATTGAGTCTAGGCAAAAATATGCCAGTTTTACAGAAAACTTTGTTAGGATGGGTTATTTCAGGGAATACAATGTTGCAAAATCAAAATTATTATGCAATTTCCGGTCATTCAACTATATTATCTGATAATTTTGAAAAAACCATAAGTGATCAATTAAGTAAATTTTGGCAAATAGAAAATTATGAAAATGTGCCGGTTTTAAATAAAACGGCACAAATGTGTGAAGATGATTTTTTGAAAAATACGTGTCGGAACTCGGAAGGACGTTTTGTGGTAAAAATGCCTCTCAATAACAATATTAATTATTTAGGTGACTCGCGAAAAACAGCGCTAAAACGATTCTATTCTTTAGAGAAAAAATTAAGTAAAAATGACACTTTAAAAACTCATTATGTTGAGTTTATGCGCGAATATGAAGCTTTAAAGCATATGACAAAAATAGATAAAAATGAGACTAAAGAAAGTTTAAATTTTTATATGCCTCACCATGCGATAATTCGTGATTGTTCATTAACAACTAAGTGTCGAGTGGTTTTTGACGCTAGTTCAAAAACTACTAGTGGCATTTTCTTGAATGATGCACAGTATGTTGGACCTACGGTCCAGTCAGATTTATTTGCTATTTTACTGAGATTTAGATGTTATCCCTATGTCATGAGTGCAGATATTTCAAAGATGTATAGACAGATTTTATTAGATAGCGAGCAACGTTCATTGCAAAGAATATTTTGGAGGGAAAATCCTAATGACGAATTAAATTGTTTTCAATTAAACACCGTAACATATGGTACTGCTTCAGCACCATTTTTAGCCACGCGTTGTCTAATTCAATTAGCTAACGATAATCAATCCGAATATCCTAGGACTGCAAAGGTGATAAAGGACGATTTTTACATGGACGACCTACTAACAGGTTGTGATTCTGTAGATGAGTTACTATCAATACAAAAGGAGGTGTCTCACATTTTGCAGTCTGCAGGTTTAATTTTAAGAAAGTGGTTGACAAACAAGAGTGATCGATTAAAAGATTTTAATGTAGACGAACATCCCGAGGTTAGTAAATTGTATTTAATGGACGATCAAAGTAATAAAACGTTAGGGGCATATTGGAATTCAACTAGTGACACAATACAATATAATATTAATTTGGCTTCTCCTAACATTGTTACGAAAAGAATAATATTGTCAATTTCTTCACAAATATTTGATCCGCTAGGTTTACTCTCTCCAATAACCATAAGATCAAAAATAATTTTACAACAATTATGGCAAGCAGGCCTTACTTGGGATGAGGCAGTTCCTCAAAAAATTTATTGCGACTGGCTTAATTTTCGAAAAGATTTAAAAATGTTAGAAATGTTAACAATTCCTCGTTATACACTTGCACGTGAAAAACGCATGATAGAATTTCATGGTTCTGCAGATTCGTCTGAAAGCGCTTATGGTGCATGCATATATTTAAGGAGCATTGACGAGGAAGGTAATATTTGTTCTCAGTTATTAACTGCCAAAACTAGAGTAGCACCTATCAAGCAAGTGACTTTACCTAGATTGGAGTTATGTGCCGCTGACCTTCTCTCCTCTTTGAGTAAAACAGTTTTAGATTCTATTTGTTTACCTATACAACGCAAATATTATTGGAGTGACTCCACTATTGCTTTGGGCTAGATAAAGTCGTCAGCTAGATCTTGGAAGTCATTTATCGCTAATCGGGTAGGTAACATTCAAAATTTAACCGAACCGAAAGAGTGGCAACATATTCACTCCAATGATAATCCCGCTGACTTGTTAACTCGAGGTATAACAGTTGATGAAATTATTGAATCCGAATTGTGGTGGCACGGTCCACAGTGGCTATTAAGTGATCAGGCCGAATGGCCAAAATCAACAATTGATTATGTTACTCAAGAACTTCCAGAACAAAGAATGGTGAGTAATGTAACAACTCAGGAAGATTTTGAAATATTCAGTAGATATTCATAATTGAATAAATTAAAAAGAGTAATAGCTTATTGTTTTAGATTTTATAATAATTTGAGAATACGTCCTTGTATACAGCATGGAGCTTTGACAGTGCTAGAGTTAAATAAAGCGCTCAAGTCATTAACCAGGTTAGCTCAACAGGAATCATTTCCTTTAGAATATGTAAATTTACAAAATAATAAGGCTATTCCTAAAAGAAGTAGTTTACTATGTTTATAACCATTTATAGATAATGACAGTATTATTAGAGTAGGGGGAAGACTAAGAAACTCTAGCCAATTTTTATATGATAAAAAGTACCCAATTATTTTAGGGGGAAGTCATGAGTTGACACGTTTAATACTAAAGTTACTAACATGAAAGACTATGCCATTGTGGTCCCCAGCAGTTACTAGCCTCCATTCGAGAAAGTTACTGGCCTATGTCAGGTCGTAGTATTTCAAGAAAAATTGTACATTCATGCATAAAATGTTTTAAGGTTAGGCCTACTTTTAAACAACCGCAAATGGGTAACTTACCTGAATGTCGTATTACACAAAGCTTTCCATTCTCTGATGTAGGCATTGACTATGCGGGCCCAATCCTTATAAAAGACAGAAAACTGAGGGGTGCTAAGCTTATTAAATCTTATATCTGCGTTTTTATATGTATGTCGATTAAAGCAATACACCTCGATTTAGTAACAGGGTTGTCTACAGAAGCATTTTTTGCCACATTAAAAAGATTTATTGCCAGAAGGGGTAAACCCAAAAATATTTATTCTGATAATGGGTCTAATTTCATTGGGGCATGCACTGAATTAAGTAAACTATATGAATTTCTTGAAAATTCCTCGAAAACAATTTTGCAGGATATGGCAGAAGATGGTATAACGTGGCATTTTAGTTCACCTTACTCTCCAAATTTTGGGGGTATTTGGGAAGCCGGCGTAAAAAGCGCTAAAGGTCACATTAAAAGAGTCGTTGGTAACTTACAATTACCATACGAAGATTTTTTAACTGTTTTGATACAAATTGAAGGAATACTAAATTCCCGTCCCCTTACTCCACTTTCTTCCAGTCCTTTAGACCTCACTCCCCTTACTCCTGCTCATTTTTTGGTTGGCAGACTTATTACAGCTATACCTGAACCAAATTACTTAGAAAAGCCAATAAATCGTTTGACTTATTATAAGCAGCAGCAACAAGTATTACAGTCATTTTGGAAGAGATGGCATGTGGAATACATTGCTGAGTTGCAGTCTTGGACGAAGTGGAAAGAAAATGCCATCAAGTTAATGAAGGTTGGAGACTTGGTGTTGATAAGAGATGCAGATGCACCTCCTCTCCAGTGAAGCTTGGCCCGAATTACGACAGAACTTCATCCAGGAGCTGATTCAGTGGTCCGAGTCGTTAGCCTAAGAATGCCCAATGGAAAGGAACTTAAAAGAGCTGTGTCCAGGCTCTGTGTGCTTCCGATAGAGGCTGAAGTATAAATAGACATCTATTTATTTTATAATTTGCAATTCTTCAATTCTTGTTTGAATGTATTATATAGTACATATCAAGGCGGGCGGCATGTTGACGCCATACGTAGACGTCTTCTTTTAATTGGTGCAATTTTATTAACGTCACACTGATTAGTCTACCAATAATGTATAGATGAAAAGTACGTCGATGTTGATTTCTGTTTATTTAATTTCATAAAATAAGTTTTTTGTTTCAATGATATATAAGAAATTGTTTAACTGTCACTGTCAATAATAATAAAATAATTATTTTCGTTCAAAAAATCGTCAATTTCTTTTAACAATATAAAAAGAAAATATAGAATACAAGGAGTTAAAATTAACAAAAGGCATTTTAATACAGTCCAACAAAAACGATTCGAAGTCAGAAACAGCTGATACGAATTTGTCGTATAGTTTAAATCTATCGACAGATCGCGCGCTTCAATTGAGATGTCGTTCTTTTTGGTGCTTACTCACATCACTTTATCTCAGATCACCTTAACTGAAGTGATCTGAGATCTCAGTCAAAAAGAACGCACCAATAGATAGCGATTAAATTGCGAGCCAAAGTTGATTGTAAGTTATAAAGACCTATGTTGAAATATCCAAGACAAATTAATGTCACTATATTCTGCATTAAGAGTAAAGTGTCTTCGAACAAAAAAACTGTCATTATTAGAGTTTGGTGGCCAATACAAAAGACCAACAATATATTTTTTATTGCCAATTTTAATTTCCACCCAAATATGTTCACAAAATGTCTCTTGTTCGGAGATTATAACTTTATATGATAAAGTATTTTTAAGATAAACTGCTACCCCTCTTCCTCTCTTACCTAATCTATCATTTCGAATAATGCTGAAACCGTTAATATTTAGTATTCCATCACCAATTCTAGGAGTAAGCCAATTTCAGAAATGACAAATATCGCAAAGTCCTTAAGATTCATAAGTTGCTCAACATCAGCAAGTTTAGGTAGCAAGGACCCAATATTAATGTGTCCCACAGAAACAATCACAGTTTCAGCACGAATTGATTGATACAAACTACAAAACTTGTTTGATGAAGTTAATTGTAAGTAGCTACAGAAAAAAAGGAACAGAGAGAATACAAAACAATAAGTATAAACTAAGTCCAGCTCAAGTAGTTTACATAGGTACCTTTTCATACAATATTACAATTAGTCTAGGTGCCAGATTTTCAAAAGTGAAAACTTAAATTGTAAATACGTTTAAATTAAAAAACGACTATATTAATTGTTTTTGTTCGTAAGTCTAGTTTAATTAAATTGTTTTAAGTTGCTTCCCGTTATCTTCGTTTTCGCGATTTCTTTTGAGAGAATTGCTGCCAGTTGATGAAGTACTATTGCTGCGTATTAAAGCGGGGGGATTTTCAGTTTTATTACCAATTGAGATTGTATGTACCTCTTCTATACTGTATGCAATAGTATCAACAATAAGAGAATTTCCTTTTATTAATGCCCTTTTTAGCCCGTTTGCCGAGCCAGTTTCTGGTAATGAAAAAGGGTTTATTTCTTCTGATAATCTTCTACTGCATAGTCTGGAGAAATGTATATACCAGTGCCCTTTAGTCGCTTAGCCTGCTTTAAAATTCAAGTCTTGAGCCTGTTGTTAACGCATTCTAATAGAATAGGTTTATGTTTACTGACCTGACTGCCATAGTTAAATCTAAATATGTCTTGAAAGTCACAATAATTGCAGGTAACTTGTAGTTTTTGATTAAATAAATTTAGAATAGCAGCATACACATCACCACCTTCTTGTTAAAGTAAAATTGTACTTCATATGTTAATTGTTCTAAAAGACAGTTGGTAGTCGTTACCTGGACTACAAATAAATGATTTGATTTCTTTTTTCAATTTTTCTAACTTGTCAGTCAAAGTGAATGGTTATGTCAATTTACTGAATAAAAAGTCCACATCAAGATTAAACTGCATTCCTTGTATTTATTCTAATTGGTTATGGGCCCAGACGCTTAATTGTGTACTAGAATCGTTTTTATTCAAGAAAGAATAAATTCGTATAAGAAACGGTTGGACTGTGAAGTATCGTTGAATAGCCACAGATGGATTTGGCGAAGCACATCAAACCCTTGGCCGGTGAGGCAGACTGGCCGATCTGGAAGCGGAAGATTCGTGATCTGCTCGATTATCATGAAGGTGCATTAGACGTTATCGATAACAAGATTAAAAAACCAGAACCTCTAGCTGACGGCGCTAGTGCGGCTAAACAAAAAGAATTCAAAGAGAAGTATGATTTCTTTCGAAAGGCAAATAGCTACGCAAAGTCTATGATTGCTAGCTCAGTTACAGATGCGGTGTATGAGAAAATCATCGATAAAGAAACCGCGCGTGATGCTTTCGAGGCCCTTAAAGAGCAGTTTGAAGCGACATCCAAGGATCAAGTTTTTCAAATTTGTGATTCATTTTTCGCTTTTAGTTGGATGTCAGGTGAGGACGTGTCTACACATTTAGCTAAGTTGAGAAGTCTTTGGAGTGATCTCAACAACGGTCTCACTGCTCGAAATGAAAACAAGTTACCAGACTTAATGCTTGTGTGTAAAACGCTTAATATTTTACCTGCTGCATTTGAGACATTTAGGTCCAGTTGGATGCTGCTCACCAAAGACACAGAGAAAACCTTTGACGAGCTGACTACACAGTTGTGTATGTTCGAAAGAAATTTCAAGAAAAGCACCAACAACGACAAATTTTCTCAAGAAGCTCTAGTGGCAAAAGGCGAGACGCAAAAACAAGACGCGAAAAAGAAGTCGAGAGCAGGTACGACCTGTAATTATTGTGGTAAGAAAAACCATTGGGTCAGTGAATGCAGAAAGTGGATCGCAGATGGACGACCATCCAAAAATAAGTCCGTTAATGACTCTCAAAACCAAGCTAACCACAAAAATAACCAAAACAAATTTCAGAGCAATGCTGTTGAGGTTAAGGAAGGTCTTGTGTTGTCATTTTCAGAGATTTTCAATACTGAGATCAACACTACAGACTGGTGGATCGACAACGGTGCTACAAGGCACGCAACGAATAATTTCGATTTCTTTGTAGATTTTGAAAAATTCAAGAATCCGTGTGGCATAAAGGCTGCAGGAAAAGAGCTTTTGCAAGCAGTAGGGAAAGGCATCGTAAAAGTTGTATCAACAGTGAACGACGAGCGATACATCATAACCTTGCATGATGTATGGTACGTTCCCGACATATCGAAGAATTTGTTTTCTGTTCTAGCAGCTCAAGACAGAAACCTAAACAGTATGTTCGAATCAACAGCCACGCGGTGCTCGCTCAAAGTGAATAACAAGATACTGCTAAGTGGAGTCCGAAATGTTCACGGAACACTATTCAAAGCAGCTATTAAACCGATTTTTTCCGCTGGTAATGTAAGTTTCAATGTTGCTGTTACTGATAGTTCTCAATTACAGCTGTATCACGAGAGGTGGGGACATCAGGACAAGCAGCACGTGAAAAACTTGTTACAAAAAGAATTGGGTATTAACGTCAAGTTAAACAGAGAAATTTGTGAACCGTGCGTTTACGGTAAGGCCCATCGTTTAGCTTTTGGTACTAGAAGAAAAGCAAGCCAACCTGGAGAACTGATTGCTACAGATTTATGTGGTCCTTTTGATGTATCATTTAGCAAGAAGAGGTATATGGCCATATTCAAAGATATGTTCACTAAATTTCGATATTGCTACATAATTGCAGAGAAGTCTGACGTCACAGCAGCTTTACAGTCAATGATTGCTCACGCAAAACAGCAAGGTCATTCGATTAAGGCGCTGCTGAGTGACAGCGGCGGCGAGTTCGACAATGTGGAGGTCAAGGCTATTCTAGAGAAAAATGGAATTACGCACAGATTGACAGCTCCGTATACACCACAGCAAAATGGTTGCGTTGAACGAGAAAATCGCACAATCGTTGAAATGGCTAGAACATTCAAGTACTCCAATCCCGACGTGAAATTTCCTGAAGCCATTTGGGCAGAATTAGTCACTACAGCTACGTACGTATTGAACAGAACAGGCAAATCATCAGTAGACGGTGTGAGTCCTTACGAGCTGTGGATTGGAAGTAAGCCGAGAATTAAGCACTTACGCATCATTGCATCAACTTGCTACGTTCATATACCTAAAGAAAAGAGAAGAAAAATGGACGAGAAAGCAATCAAGGGTGATCTGATAGGTTACGATAACGATGAAAGATACAGAATTTATGTCAAGGAAGAGAACAAAGTTATTGTCTCAAGAGACGTTCAATTTCGCGAATTAACGAGAGATTGCGATCATGAGGTTCAGTTACCACTCAAAGATTCTCATTTACAGAAAGATAACACCGAGGAAAATCCTGAGGTTCCAGTCGAACTAGAAGAGCCTTTGGAGTACCCCGAGATACCAGTTCAACAAGATGAACCACTTGAGTACGAGTCGGAAAGCACGGAACCTGAATCGGCAACCGATGACGAGGAAGAGCCAGCGACGCCCTCGCCAGTAACTGCAAGAACTTTGAGAGATCGCTCGAAGTTGAGAAAGCCAAGTTACCTACAAGAATATGCACACATTGCTGAAAACACCGATTTTATTGACACGTATGTAACTCCTCAATCATTCCAAGAAGCTGTTTCAGGTAGGGAAAGTTTACAGTGGAAACGAGCCATGGATGATGAGATGAAATCGCTCAATGAAAATCACACATGGAAGCTGTCAACTTTGCCACAAGGAGCAAAAGCGATCCCATGTAAATGGACCTACAGAGTTAAAACCAATCCAGATGGTTCGGTCAATCGATACAAGGCAAGACTAGTTATAAAAGGTTTCAGTCAACGCTACGGCATTGACTATAGCCAGACCTTCAGCCCAGTAGCAAGAATGGCAACTATTCGGTCGATTTTAAGCATAGCTGCAAGTGAGCAGATGCATCTAGCACAGTTTGACGTATCTACAGCATTTTTATACGGCGAGCTTGAAGAAGTTATTTACATGCAGCAACCAGAAGGCTACAAAAACGGTACTGATCAGGTATGTCAACTTCAAAAAAGTTTGTATGGTTTGAAACAGGCTCCAAGATGCTGGTTCAAACGTTTTGGCAAGTATCTTATCAGTCTCGGCTTCAAAGTTAGTGATGCAGATCCATGTTTGTTCATGCAAAAAGAAAATGACAAAAGTATTATCATGGCTCTGTACGTAGATGATGGATTAGTTGCCGCAACAGATCCTCAAGATTTGAAGATTTTCTTACAAGATTTAAGCAAAGAATTCAAGATCACTTCACAGAAAGCTTCATACTTTTTAGGGCTAGAAATTGAACAAACAGATGATTATATTACAATTAATCAACAAGCTTTTGCTAAAAAGATTCTAGAACGTTTCAATTTTTCAGATTGCAAACCAGTCTCTACGCCAATGTTGAAAGCTTCTGAGATTTCTCAACCAGGGAAAGAAAATTCCAAAGCACATAATTTCCCTTACAGACAGGCGGTCGGAGCTCTCATGTATTTGATGCTAGGAACTCGACCTGACTTAGCATACAGCGTTGGATTTTTATCAAGATCACTGGAAAATCCATCTTTGGAAGATGTAGCTCGAGTTAAAAGAGTTTTCCGCTATGTAGCAGGCACATTGACGAAAGGAATAACCTATACTCGTAAGGTAAAAAGGGGTATTCTTGAGACTTTCAGTGACGCTGATTTTGGAGGATGCACGAAAACTGGTCGCTCTACTTCTGGTGTCATAGTTAAGTATGCAGGAGGGGCTATTTCATGGATGAGTCAAAGACAACCTACGGTAGCCACTTCCACTACCGAAGCTGAAATTATTGCAGCAAGTGAAGCAGCTAAAGAAATTATTTGGCTCTCAAGATTGTTTAAAAATGTTGTAACTTTAAAGCAAGTTCCAATAATTGAGGTCGACAATACAGCAGCAGTGCGTTTAAGCGAAAATCCAGAGTTTCATCGACGAACAAAACATATAGCCATCAAGCACTTCTTTATTCGAGAGAGGGTAACCGAAGGCGAATTAGCAGTTCAACAAATATCTTCTGAGAATCAACTGGCAGATATTATGACGAAGCCTTTGGGTGCAATACGATTACAAATATTAAGCGATAAATTGGGTTCAAAGTAACATAGTGGGTACTAAGATGTTTTGTTTGTTTCTTTCATTATTATTACAACAATTAACAAGGGAAAGTGTTAAAGTAAAATTGTACTTCATATGTTAATTGTTCTAAAAGACAGTTGGTAGTCGTTACCTTGACTACAAATAAATGATTTGATTTCTTTTTTCAATTTTTCTAACTTGTCAGTCAAAGTGAATGGTTATGTCAATTTACTGAATAAAAAGTCCACATCAAGGTTAAACTGCATTCCTTGTATTTATTCTAATTCTTCTAAATTGTACTTTTCATTTCTTCTTTCATTTATTATCAATATTTCCTTAAGCCTTTCATTATCTTCTTTTAACTCCTTATATGCTTAATTTAAAATCTGCACTTTATCATCTAGAGTGGACTCAAGTTTTTAATTCTCCAGTTAGCCCGTCGATCTGATTTGTTAACTTTTTAAACATATTATGAAATATTGCTTCCTTACTTATTTCGTCTGGCATGACCTTAAAATAAACTCAAGCTCATGTACTATTAACGGTGAGTCCAACAATATCGGAATACCAGTTTTCATGTTTACGGCCTCAAAAGTAGAAAATTTATAATAAATAAGAAAGTTTTATTCCTGTTTAAATGAAATGTTTTTATTTAATCTATGGATTAAATCGACCAATTTATACTGCATTCCATTCGTAATTTTTTTCTGCATAGCTAGGTGTAAAATACTATTTAGTACTCACATTTATTCCACAGAATTCACAGTGAACAAGTATCTTAACTCAGTGAATATCTCCAGTCAGAATCAAATTTTAAACTAATCAACTCTAAACTAAACTTGATACTAGCCCGGGAAAATTACGATTTTACCTAAGAGTACAAAAATATCTATCGTGTTACGATCGCCATTTCCAAAAGTTAATGTGGACTACGGAGGCCCCTTTTACATAAAATTCAATATTTATATTTTCTTTTACGATTCTGTTGAAACATTACGAACACACGAAATCATTCGTTTTAGGTGTACAAGTATAACCAACGATAACTAAAGATCTGTTAAACAAATTTGTAGTGAATAATAAACAATGAAATTGTTGTATTTTCATTCTCATTGATAATAAACCACGATATACTACCATCAATACTTTTAGCTCTTTGGTGCTTCTTGATTAATAAAGGAATCTTTGGAAAATTGTGTTCTTTCTATTTTAAAATAGATATTTCACGACAGATGTCGAGCCGTACGTTGTTATTTGGGTTATCTATCTGAAAGGATGCTATTTTAGTTATTCAAGTATAGTAAACAAAAAAAATATTGACTTATTACACAGTTTATGCAAAACTTAATGGAATAAATAAAAAACCTGTCCTGCAACTTTATTCATAACCATTCAAAACACGCTCGTATGCGAAGTTTCTTAGAATTCGTTCAATACAACGTGACATGAATTGGTACCTCTGAATTGTTTCCA
The DNA here is from genome assembly GCA_963921935.1 of Galeruca laticollis. Taxonomy (NCBI): domain Eukaryota; kingdom Metazoa; phylum Arthropoda; class Insecta; order Coleoptera; family Chrysomelidae; genus Galeruca; species Galeruca laticollis. The sequence continues at coordinate 40,183,393 of OY998178.1, read as the reverse complement.
TCGATTTGTCAAAAGTAGTTCAATCCTATCGCTAGTGTCAGTGTCAACAAAAATCACCTTTTGTTGACTGCAATTTAAGAACTAATAGGAAATAGGCTACTGTAAAATTATTTCCTCATTACCTTGAACTCTACATGATGTCACACTTATCTCAATATTTAGCTTATAGGAGGTGTTAATGTAAAATCTATTGTACAAACTTAAAATTTAATTCAAACATTTTATATATTATAATGTTGGATACTTTTTGTAGTCAGTAGTCTTGAAATTCAGTTTTCATCATGACTGTTAATGTTCCAAGTATGCCCACTGTTAGAAAATACCGAAGGGAAAGCACCGAAGTCAGCAGTTGCCTCAAATATATGATATTTGGTTTCAATGTGTTATTTTGGGTAAGTACTAATGACCTAAATATATAACTTCTTAGTGAGTGGGTTGAGGATTAGTTGTTTTATAATGAAACGATCAAATAATCTCAATTTCAAATTTACCTGTAGCATTACCAATTATTTCTAAAAAATTATTATAATTAATGAGTTCATCTATTTGCATTTTCAGAAATTAATTTTATATTATGTTTCCATGATTTTGATGAATTAAATTATACTTAATTTCATAGATATTCAAAAGTGTAATAGACAGTTCTACACCAAATAAATCCTATTACTTAAGACATTCTTGTATTTCCAGTTGCTGGGATTAGGAATTTTAACAATTGGAGTATGGGCTTGGAGCGAAAAAGATATATTTAATAATTTAGGAAAGGTAGCCAATGTTGCACTTGATCCTGCTTTTGTATTAATATGTATAGGTAAGTAATAATATAACTTATTATTTATAAAAAGTTCATAATTAATTTCTGTCCATTATGTTTTACTGCTATAAGTTATTGCGGCTAATTGGTTTATACTTACCTGAAGCTAACATTTTGGTTACATTTTATCTATTTTTCTATTGCTTTCTTGAAATTCCTTAGGCTAGCTAAAATAAATTTAATTGTTCTACTAGCAATACTAGTCAGTAATAATTTGTTATAAAAGGTTATAGTTGATAGATAAGCATCTCTACAGTAAAAACTCCTTATTTATGAATCATTTATTCAAGTTTTCACTATTCAAGAATTAAAAAATTGCAACTCAATTACTGTATTCACAGGTAAATATTTCTTTATTTGGGGATCTCATTTGTAGGTACATATATTAAAAGTATTCAGAACCCTTTTTCAACCCATTATTTAAAATCAATCAATTTGAAATCATTGTGGAAAACACTGTGGCTTGTTTTGACTTGAAGAGTATGACTAATTTGTGCAAATTCAAACTTTAATTGCAAACATTGCCGAAATTGGGAATGGACTAGGACAATATGGTTTTGAACAGATATAATCAAGTGACATTCAGGATTTGCTTGAATGGCAAGATGAAGTATAAAGTTGAAGGAAATGTTAAATCCTCAGTCCATTAAAGAAAAGGCTTCAAGAAGCTCTTTGAAAGATCTGAGTGATGGTTTACAGATAGCGAATGAGCTTTTTGAGTTCTTCAAGAAAATTGATCCGTCTATGAAACAGTCTTATTTTTATGAGGCAAATTGTTAATGCTACTGCTGAATATCAATCTAAATTGAAAGAGCTTCTAAAAACTGCAAAACAACAACAACTGTGTCTTGCCTAAGTCTGAATAATTAATCAATACTATTTAAAACTTTCATTAAATTGATTTTCTTTTTAATTCTTATTTTGGTACCTAGGAACATATCCCCTATAATCCCATATAAATTAGCATCATTGCATATTCACAGTATCTGTATTTACGGCATATTTACCAAACATATACCCCTGCAGCAAGGAGCTTTTACTGTACTTTTACTTGTCACTCCTAACATCAAACATTACATTCATGTTCAATTACGTTAACTATACTGCTTCATTTTCACATTTATTTGTTTTGTGACTGAACTATTTCACACTACGCGTGTTGTTTCTTTCCAGGAACTGTAACATTTGTGATAGGCTTTACAGGTTGTGTGGGAGCCTTAAGAGAAAATACATGCCTCTTAGCTACAGTAAGTTTTTGGGTTTTGCTATTTGACCATTCGTAAACTTATCTTAATTTCAGTATGCAATATTTCTGTCTGTGCTCCTGTTATTTGAAATGACAGCTGGGATTCTTGGATTCATTTTTAAAGACTGGGTAAGTCATAACCCTAGGAAATTATTAGAAATGTGAAACATTCAGAACCAAATTATTTTTATTGATTTTTTCGCACTAACTTTAAATTACAAATTTTCATTTGTGTTCACCTTATAAATTGATCTTAATGAATTTATCAGGACAATTTAATAGTTTGAACTGTTTCTTCGTATTCTTTTATTTTCGGTAGATAAAAAAGCTACTTTGTGGAAAACTAGAACAATTCTTCTCCCTTATCAATCATATGAGATGTATTAAAATAAAATAAATAAAAAATATAACACTGTTTATATAATATTCATTCAAAAAAAGTGTTTGACTGCTAGAATTCTTGGATTCATTTTTAAAGAGTGGTGAGTCACAATTCTAGAAAATTATTAGAAAGTATAGCATTCAGAAACTAAATTATTTTCATTGATTTTCTTTTCCCAGTAACTGTAATGCTTTTATGAATTTATGGCAAAGTCGCAGCTATCAATCATATGTTGAATATTAAATTCCCATTTTTGATTTATTAAAACAATTTACCAGTATGGATTGTTTCTTTTTATTATTTATATTTCATATACAAAACTCTACGAAGAAATAGCAAAAAAGCAATCAGACAAGACAGAACTAGGGCAGTATATGGAGGATATGAAAATGAACATGGAAGATGAAATTGAAACATTAAAGCTGAAAAATGAGACTTTGACTCAAGAGAATTATAAAAGAGAAATGTACCTTAAGAAACAAAAAAGAAACTCAATGGTGTTTGAAGAAGAGGTTTATGAAAGGGAACAATGTATAGAAATGCAATTAAGCAAACATAAAGAAGATTTAAATATTTGTAATAAATTAAATGAAAAACTAAGATCAGAGCTTAAAGAAGGTTTGTTACAACTAGAGGACTTACAAAGTAAAATTAAAGTACTTGAGAGTATAAATGTAGATATGTTAAGTACGATTAAAACATTAACTATGGACAATAACGCCTATGCATCAGAAGTAGTTGAACTAAAGAAAAAATTATGCATTCATTCTAATGAACCACAAACAATTTTAAAGCAAATCGAAAATATAGTTAATAAGCAAAATGAAAGAACAATGAATGGAAATGACACACAGACAGGAAAACACAATGATGGCAAAATTAGTAAAAGAAATGAAACGAAATGTCTAACACAAAGAGAAGAAAGCATCAAACAAGCGGTGAAAGGGGAAGAAAAGTGCCAATACGCGAAAAGTAAATTATTAATCTTATGTGATCAAAATGGCAGTGATCTGGGAAGTAAGCTGAATTTTAGAATGATTGGGACTGGTTCAAACTATTATCAAGCCAAATGCCTTATATAATAGCGTTATTGATGATGATCTGAATTTAAGTGAAAATTTTACTTTGAATGATCAAGTTATAATTATAGCAGGTTTCAATGATATGGTTAAAGGCAAATATCCACTGTTTAAAAATATCAATGAAAAAATTAAAAGGTGTACGCATACAAATATTATTCTCGCATCAGTGCCTTACATTGTAAATCAAAATGAAGTCAATCAATTTATATATGAATTCAACAAAGAATTATATGAGTACACTATTAAAATTAATCAATTTGCAGAGGGTGAAATATCTTTTTTAGATCTTAACAGCCATAAAGGGATTAACTTGAAAAAATATGAAATAGCTCAAAATATTGTCAACTTAACAAAACCTAAAGTTAAACAATTCCAGAAAAACCTAATTTTTATACAAACTGCAGAAAATACAGTTACTAATTTTTTAGAAACACCTCAAGTAATCACAATGATAGACTGATAAAAAAAGCTATATGTCCCATTAACAATTTAACTTTTGTGCATCAGAATATACAATGTATTAGTAATAAGATTTTGACGCTGAATGATAGATTTGATGATGGATTTTGTTGTGATGTTTTAATGATTTCTGAACATTGGCAAATAAAGAATGCCATTGAAACATACAAACTAACCCAGTTTACATTAGTCGCTGACATGTGTCGGACTGTAACAACACATGGTGGAGTAGCCATATATAAAAACGACAATTTTTCTGGAAGAGTGAATGAATATTGTATCAAAAAGTTTTCTAAGGAAAACATTTTAGAATGTTGTGGTATACAACTACCTCAGTATAAAACTATTTGTTTAGTTATCTACAGACCCTCTGGAGGAAATTTTAATGATTTTATGTTAGTTTTCAACGAAATTTTAACCCATGTATGCGCAGAAAACAACAGGAATATAATTATTGGAGGAGATTTCAATGTAAATTTTATGAAACCTACTACTCAACTTTCTTTGTTGGAAGACTTATTGTATAGTTTTAATTTTGAAATATGCGTGAGAACTCCAACTAGAGTTACAAAAGACTCTGCAACTTGCATTGATAATGTATTTATTAGAACAGCAAATCAGTATAGTGTAAAAGTACTGGACCTTTGTTTATCTGATCACTATGCTCAATTTATTGATTTCCACACTGGTAATTCAGCTCAAAAAAGCTGTAAATTACCTGTTAAATTTTTCAGACGGTCATATTCTGAAGACAACATGGAACAGTTTCATGATTTGCTGGGAGCTGAAGATTGGATTACTGTTGTTGGTCAGATCTGTCCCAATTTAGCTTATGATCAATTTGCGGAGATTGTCTTATCTTGTTTTGAAACTGCCTTTCCAAAAAAGCTAGTTACACGAGGACCGAAGACTAAATACAAGAAGTCTAATGGCTTTACGTTGAGTGCTGATTTGTTGGAATTAAGAAATAATGTGGCATTATATACTACTCTTGCTAAGCATGATAGACGATATATTGAAATTAGTAAAGTGTTAAATAATACATATAGGCTTAGGTTGGAACAGGCCTCTAAACAATTCTATGATAATCGAATTTTAAACTCGGAAAATAAGACTAAAAAAACCTGGGAAATAATTAGGGAATTGCAAAAAACTAACAAATCAAGTAGCCAACTCAAATTATATGATCAGGGTAATCAAATAAGTGATTCTGTTTTAGCAAATAAATTCAATATAAATTTTACTAAACCCCCTATTGATAGTTTAGTTTGTGATGCAGAATTTTTCAATGAAAATATCTCTTCTAATATTAAAATCTTCTATATGGCTCCTGTTTCAGAGGAGGAGGTTTTAGAATTAATACTATCTTTAAAAAATTTTATTGCAGTTGGTACTGATGGATTAAATAATAAATTAATTAAAAAGTGTGCCTTTCTATTGACAAAACCATTGAGTTTCTTATTGAATTTGTCAACTGAGAGGGGAATCTTCCCTGAATCTTTAAAACTGGCTAGAGTAGTTCCCATTTACAAAAAAGGAGATCCTAATGATATTAATAACTATAGACCAATTAGTATCTTGTCTACTATCTCCAAAGTGTATGAATTGGATATTAAAAATCAGTTATGCAATTTTTTTGCTAAATTTAAGCTATTATCGCCCTCACAGCATGGTTATACTTCAAAAAAAGGTACAGAGACTGCATTTATAGAGTTCCATAATAGAATTGTTAGATCTCTTGATATTAAAAAGCATGTAATGGGTTTATTTATTGATTTTTCAAGCGCTTTTGACTGTGTGGACCACAAACTTTTACTGCTTAAACTGTCTAAATATGGTATAAGAGGTATACCACTCAATTTGTTGGAGTCATACTTATCAAATAGAAAACAAATTGTTCAAGTGAATAATACTCTTGGTTTGGAACTAGAAGTCTCACAAGGTGTTCCCCAGGGATCGATTTTGGGTCCATTTTTATTTTTGGTTTTTGTTAATGACTTACTCATTACATTAAATGCTGTCCCTGGAATATATCCAACTTGTTATGCTGACGACATTAATATTATAATTATTGAAGACAATGAGGATGCTCTGAAAATATCAACAGAGAGAACATATGATCAAGTTGTGATGTGGTCAGAGAGGAATAACATAAAATTAAACAAAACTAAAACAAATACGGTGCTGTTTAATAATCATGGACAATTTAGACAGAGCCAATTGTTTGAAAACACTGGATTTCCTATTACATCTAAGGAAAATATTAAATTATTGGGTGTCACTATCGACTATGGCATTACCTGGCATTCGCATATTGACAACTTGTGTAACAAATTAAGGAAAAGCTGCTATAGCCTTAGATTTCTTGCCAGTCATTGTAGTAAAAATACACTCTTAACAGTGTATCATGCTAATTTTCACTCCCATCTAAAATATGGCATACAAATTTGGGGGACCTGTTCTACCAGGCAAAGGGTATTTGTTCTTCAAAAGTATGCTATAAGAATTATTGCAAAACCCAGAATAAGAGATTCTTGTAGGGAGTTTTTTAAAATATACAAAATATTGACCCTGGCTGGTGTATATATATTGGAAGCATGTACTTTCATTCATAGGAATAGATCGATTTATGTGGCCGAGCGTGCTTCTCATCACTATAAAACAAGAAATAAAAGTCAATTATTGGTGCCTAGACACCATACTGCAATTTTTGAAAAGAATCTATAGAGTATCTAGGATGTAAATTTTATAATATCCTCCCAGAGGATATAAAAAACAGTAATTTCTACAATTTTAAAAATAAACTAAAGCAGTTTTTACTAGGAAAAAACTACTACACCATAGAGGAGTTTTTTAATTGATAAATTGTCTTTCTGTTGTTACCTGCTATGAATCTGCCAAAAATTGTTTTGTTTTTGTGGAACTGTTTTCATTATTTTTCAGGGTTGTCTGTGGTCTTTGATGTAAACAATTATATATGTGTATGTGTATATATATGAATATATATATGTGTGTGTGTGTGTGTGTGTGTGTGTGTGTGTGTGTGTGTGTGTGTTTTGTGTTCTTTAGTTAAGTCATTTTATTATACTTTGTGACATGTTTCACTATAACTGTTGTATAATTTTTTTGTACAATATTTTTTTTTATGTGAAATAAATTACTTTCTTATGAGATGTATTGACATTATATAAATAAAAAATATAATATTATTGTAATTAAAAGTAGAAAAACGTGCTTGCATAAAACTATTGGCAGACGATTAACTTCATTGACATAAGTCAACCATACACTTGTAATATATCGATAGAAACACAGATGTTAAAAAGTAATTATATCTTAACATTCCTCCTTAAATACTTTTCTTTTCAAACATTCAAAGGTTGTACGGTTTAAGGGCTTGGCCAGGATATCTGCCAACTGATCAGAACTTTTAAAATTTGTCAACTCCACTGTCTTGCCTATGTGACCCTGAATAAATTTTCTTGGAATGTCTATATGTTTTTTACCCTTAGTAGTCTTACCTTCATGAATGTTTTGCAACATGTGATTGATAGAACGATTGTTGACACTCAACACATTATGGTGTAGGTATTGAAGAGACTGCAGCGCGATATTCAGCTTCAGCTGTGGATGCTGCAACTAGCTTTGTTTTTTTTGCATACCATACAATAGGTTCTATTGTTGAGTGACCAGCCAATCTACCTCCTCCATAATCTGTGTCACCATAGGCAATCAACTGATTTTTTCCATTAAATTGTATTCCATTACTTAATGTTCCCTTCCAATATTGGAAAACGCCTTTGACCATCTTCCAATGACTGACCATAGGTTTATCATCATATCTTCTAAGATAATTCACAGCAAAGCTGATAGCAGGACGAGGTGCAGACAGATATAATAGGCCCAACGCTTCTCTATAACGTTTGGACTCATCCAGCAGACCATCGTCATTTATGAAATTCTCTTCGTTATCATTCCTACCTCCATTGGAGTATATGCAGGATTTGTCGTCATAGTTGAGTCTTATTAAAAAAAAATTCTGTATACTTTGGTTGGTTTACAAAAATACCATTTAAACAATTATGTATTTGCATGTCAAGATAGAATAGTTTTCCCTCTGAAGCAGTATCGAATGTGTTTAAAAATTTTTCTCTGAATTTATTTAAAATAACAATCATATCATTTTCTTTACTTCCGGCATCAAGTCGGTGATATACAAAAAGTGCTATTATTAGGTTTCTATCAATATGGTAATAATTACAAGGATCATCATAAGTATTATCAAAATCAAGCTACTTAAAAAATTTTGAAAACGTTTTATTTCAATTTCTGGGAGCTTATTTTAGACCATATATACTTTTTTGGAATTTATATACATGTCCATTATTATCATTAAACCCTTCAGGTTGATTCATATATATGCTGCATCTGACGTAAAATCCTGCGCAAAGTTAGGGGTTGTATATGTTGTGGAGGTTCCACTAAATTCCACTTATTCATTTTGTTTAATGAATTGAATTCTTCATTTATAGCTTCTCGCCAGTTTTTATCTTTCATTGCATCTAATATAGAAATGTCTTCAATTTCACCTATCATGGCAGTATTTTCTTCAGAAAAATTTAGAATATAATTGTTGTATCTAGCAGGTCGTTTAATACTTCTTCAAATATGAAGACTTTTTCTCTCATCATTACGATATTGAGTTTCATTTTTAGAATTTTCAGATTCGGTATTTTCAATTTAATTTTTTTTATTTTCTCCTCCTGAATCCAAATTTTCGTTTTTAGATAGTGGCAATTCAATTTCAGTATAACCGTTGTCAATTCCCTTTTCATCAAATAGCACATTATCACAACTGAAAATGTCATTTTCATTTGGTATAAAAATTCTGTATAAGTCATAACCAACAAATTTGCCATTTCTTGATTTCCTTTCAGTTTTAGCTCTTTTGTGTGTTTTCAAATAAAATGTAACAGTCACATCTAAAACTTCTCATTTTTCTGACGTCAATTCTTCTTCCAAACCATAGTTAGCAAGGCTCTTGTCTTTTACAGAACTTTTCCCTGTCTGATTTATAGTGAAAACAACATAATTTATAGCTTCATCCCATAAGTTTTCATTTAAATCATGTGCATGTATAGTAGATCTAACAGCTTATACTACTGTTCTCATTTCTCTTTCAATTCGACAATTCAGTTCAGTAGTGTATGCATTTATCTTAACATGAAAAATTCCAAGGTGTTCTAATATCTTCTCGGTATCAGCATTCTTAATTTCAGTTCCATTGTCTGACTTAATACATTTAATTTTCCTTTAAAATTTATTTTCTACTAATATAATAAATGCATTTAGTCTACTAGCAGCTTCATCCTTGGACATCAGAAAATAAGCCGTTCAAAAATGTGAGATATCATCTTTAAATGTCTCAAATATTTAGCTCCTCCTAAAGACTTGATATTCATTTCACACAAATCGACATCAATAACATCTAAAATTTGGCTCGATATTTTTGGGACCTTAGGATGGGAAACACGATGATGTTTTCTGTATGCACATCCTTGAAAAACATAGTCATTCCCGTCATCTATATATTTTATTTCATTGCTTTTCAAAATATCTCTGACAAATTTTATATTTTGGTGAGCTAATATTTCATGCCAGGTTTTAGCAGAAACTATTACAAGACTTTTATTTAAACTTAAGTTTTCTTGGCGAACATCATTGTATATAAATTTCCATCTCTTTTGGCAACAGCCACTACTTCATTGATCATATCTCAATGTCGCCTAGTCATATTCCTTCCAGTTTTGTTGAAGCACCAATAACAACCATGGTTATAATAAATAATGGCTTGACACCCCAAGTGGTGTATGCTTTCTAGATCCGCTTAATTGGGATGGATCACCCCCCTTTGTATGTTTAAATTAAATTAAATTTAAACTTATGTCCCTCCATAATTTCTTGTTTTCTCTTTCCAGTTTGCTACTCCTGCTCTATTAAGGTCCACCTCTACCTCATTTTGCCACTTTGACCTGGGCCTACCATGTCTCCTCCTTCTTCCTGGGTTCCACTGCAAGATATTGTAGGTAACTGACTTAGTTCCTGCTCTCCATACATGCCCTAGCCATTTGACTTGTATTTTTATTCTTTTTACAAGGTCTTCACCTTTCATTTCATCCAAAATGTCTCAATTCGTTCTAATTCTATATTCAGTTTCGTTTATTTTTACAGGTCCCAATATTGTTCTCATTATCTTTCTTTTGGATATTCTTAATTTTCCCTCTTCCTTCTTTGTTAACGTCATTGTTTCTGCTGAGTACTTCATTATTTTCCTTATTATCGTTTTATACATTTTTAATTTTGTTTGTTTTGTTAACATTTTGCTTTGAAGTAGTTTCTTATTAGCATGGTAGGCTCTATTTGTAGCTATTATAATTACCTCAATTTCAGTGCCTCTATATCCGGTGTTTTCAATCACAACCCTCAAATATTTATATTTTTTAACCTCTTCAAATTCATAAGCGTTGTTTCACTTTAATTTTTTTTCGCCCCATTTTTCATCCCTCTGTAACTATCTCCTTTAGCATATCATCCATTATTCTTCTTCTTTTGGTTATAAGCACAATATCGTCCACATAAGCTATTATTTGGCTGCCACTTGACCTTAAGCTACCCTTGTGTAGTTTTCTCGTTGTGTATTCTAATGATAAATTAAGTAGCGTTGTCGACTGACCCTTGTTTAATTCATTGTAATTTTAATTAGCCTTCTGAGTGTTGCGTCTACTCCTTGTTCTTTTAATGATGTCATGAGTTCACTTCTTTTGATTGAGTTGAAGACTTGTAGAAAGTCGATGAAGAGCATTTCTATGTCTAATCTGTATTCATGCGCTTTTTCCGTTATTTGTTTTAATGTGTATATATCATCAGTTGTTAATCTGTCCTTTGCAAAGCCACATTGGTATTGCCCTATCACCTCCTTTGTACTTCTTACAAGTCTTCTGTTAATTAATGTAGAAAGTATTTTATATGCAACGTTTAATAATGCGATTCCTCTGCAGTTTTTACATTTATATTGGTCTCCTTTTTTATGTAGGGTGACAGTTTGGCCAATTTCCCATTCATCCGGCATCCTTTCCTCATTTCATATATTTTTTAATTAGATAGTATAATCTTTTATGTAGAGTATTCCCTCCATATTTAATTAGCTTTATGTTTATTCCATCCTTTCCAGGGGCTTTTCCATTTCGGCGTTTATTTATTATTTCCTTAACTTCCTCAATCCTTGGTTCTTCTATTAATGTCTCTTGGTTATTATCTTCTCTTAGTCTTCTGGAAGTGATCTACCCATATTTGTTTATACTGGTGTTCTCCTTCTGTCAGCTTTCCTTCTTTGTTTTTATTCCTTTTGTTTTACCCTAATATGTTTTGTCGTTTTCGTTTATTTTTTTTTATAGAAGCCTTTCGTATTCTCCCTCGACTTTTCTCTTTCAATTCCATTGATATTATTATCTATCCACTCTCGCTTTCTCTTTCGAATTATCTTATTGCTTTCTTTTCTTTTTCATATTCGTTCCTGTTCTGTAGTTTATTAGTTTTTATCCACTTTAATCTTACTTTAGCTTTCTTCTGTACCATATTATTGCATGTCATATCAATCCACTCTTTTCTTTTCCCATTTTTTTTCCTACGTAACTGTGTTTCCATACACTTCTTTATATTGTTCCATTTCAGTTCCATTGTCTGACTTGATACATTTGATTTAATTTAACAAATGAATTGAGTCTACTAGCAGCTTCATCCTTGGACTTCAGAAAATAAACTGTTCGAAAATGTGAGAAATCATCTTTAAATGGCAGAAAATATTTAGCTCCTCCTAAATACTTGATGTTAATTTCCCACAAATCGACATGAATAACATCTAAAATTTGGATCCATATTTGTGGGGTCTTAGGATGGGAAACACGATGTTGTTTTCCATATGCACATCCTTGACAAACATAGTCATTCCAGTCATCTATATATTTTATTTCATTACTTTTCAAAATATCTCTGACAAATTTTATATTTTGGTGAGTTAATCTTTCATGCCAGGTTTTAACAGAATCTGTTCCAAGATTTTTATTTAAATTCAAATTTTCTTGGTGAAACATCATTTTATATAAATTTCCTTCTCATTTGGCAACAGTCAATACTTCATTTAAATTTAAATTTTTAAATACTGATTTATTTGCATCTGCATATAGCGTTTATCTAACATCTGGGAGACATTTTTCAAGACCATTCATTGTCGTTAAAAGCTTCTATCTCTCAATGTCACCTAGACACATTCCGTCCAGTTTTGTAGAATCACCAATGACAACAATGGTTGGTTCCTCAAATTAGTGAAAATTACATAACCAGTATTTCTGTGAAGCCATGTGTTGAGTGGCAGCGCAGTCCTGATACCACAATTCACTACAATTTTTTATTCTATGTTATTTATATTTGTGGTTATCAAATCAACAATTATAAATGCTCGACAATTAGAATTTTCCCGACTTGATTAATTTAGACAATCCTTTGCACAGTGCCTAGTTTTGTTACAATTATTACAGGAATAATTATTTTTGCAAATAGTTAAATAGTTAGCACATGGTTTTCCTCTGCAGAATTTTTTTACATGACCCTTTTTCCAACATTTAAAACATTTTATTCCAGAATTTTCAGACACATTTATCCCTGATTGGAACTTTTTTGGTTTAGCACCTTGTTTCATAAAAAAGGCATTTTGAGCTTCTCTTGACGATTCACCATTATTATTCAGTCTATCTTCTAAAGAAGTCTTTCAAATAAAGTATTCAAGTTTTTAATGGCATTATTCCAAGCAGTTCGAAAATGATATAACTTAGCAAAATTCCCAAAATTCTTGTCATAACCCAACTTTCTTTTTATGTCCCCACCTTCAGCCTCTAAATATTCAGCATACTGTTGAATAGTCATATAATTTTCAACAATTGATTTACTGAAATCATATTTAAATGAAAAGAACTTTCTCTGCAAACCTTCAACTGTAAGATCTGACTTTTTACCATACATCTTTTCATGCATTTGATAAGAGGTTTTGCAGTTTGCTATTTTCTTTGCTATGTTACTGCTTACATTTAAACCTATAAAAATTTGAGCTTCAAGATCTTGTTTAATCCATTGTTTAACTGATCATGAGGTGTTAATTCATCTCCAGTTGCTTCCAAAAACAGACTTTTAGGATCCTCAGATAAAGTTTCCAATTGAGATTTAATTGAATCCATGACTTGTTTCTGACTTATAATATATTTGATAAATTTGTCCAATTATTTTCATACTTATGTGACATACCTTAATGACTTGGACTTCTGATAATTTTCAAAATATATTTTACTGACTTGAAACTTCACAAGCTTCACTTTGGATTCTTTTATCAGCTAGCAATATTTCTTTTTTATGTATTCTTTTCACTGTTTTTTCTTGACTGACTGACTACACTGATAAAGCTGCACTAGGCCCATAACCTATTATTTATATTTATTGTGGATGTAATAACATATACTAACAGTTTACTTGTTTATTGAAGAATATGAAAAATATAATATTATTGTAATTAAAAGTAGAAAAACGTACTTACAAAAAATTATTGACAGACAATCAACTTCAGTTGCATAAGTCAAGCATAGACTTGTAATATATGGATTGGAACACAAATGTCAAAACGTAATTATATCTTAATACTGCTTATATAATATTTATTCAAAAAAATTATATTATTATTGGAACCCTCCAAAAATATTCTCAAATACAAAATAACAATACTAACTTGATAATACTTTATCATTTTTGTCTCCTTTGTGAATAACAGTGAATTGCTCATTGCATATTATTTATCAATTCAATTAATTGAATTGCTGTTTCATATTTATGAACAACATGTTTTGTTCAATCTATCTTGGCTTTTGTTCTTTCCTTAAACTGTCCTGTACCTTATACTGAAATAGTTATTATTATATAGTATTTATTAATTCCAGATTAAATCTCAAGCTACTATTGGCTTTCAAACCTTCATTATCCACTACAGGGAAGATCCCGATCAACAGAATTTAATTGATTGGATCCAGGAAGACTGGGTATGTTATTGAGATTACTACAGGCCTAGGTAACCTTTTTTTATAAATGGTTGAGTGTCGGTACAATTATATGTAAACTTGGTTTAATAAATGAAGGGGTTTAATAATACATTTTTCAGGAAGTTAAAAACTAATTTGAAAAATGCTATAACATATCTAACCCTCAATAAAACTTGAGATTTTTTTTGTGAGGATGTGCTTCGACCACTAAGGGTCATTAGCACTTACAATATCATTCTACTACATAGTAAATTACAGCATTACATTCACTAAACATTCACTAAGTATTCACGTTATAATAACTAGATATAATTATAGAGTTTAATATCTTTTAGGTACTGTATTGTTTTACTTTTCCGCCCAACCTTTCTATATGCGAGAAAAGAATAGGTTTACCCCAAAAAAGTTGGAATTTTGAAAATTTTTTTTGAGTTATTTTTACGTTTTCCATCAACAACAACACGAAAAAACGGTTTTTAGAAAAAAAATCCTGTGTGTATGTCGTCGTCGTTGTCGTCGGCCACTTTTCCTTACATGTCTTGTTAGCACGATACAGTCTTCGGAGTGCAATAAGTCAGCAATTTAATTATTGAATATTATTCAGGGCATCTCACTGATGAACCCTATTGATTTCCAGCTCACCAGAGCCAATACAACAGGTGTTACAGTACTTTAAGTACAATATTTTTGACCTTTTTGGGGAAGTTTCAGTTTGTTAGCACGATACACCATCCGGAGTATATACAAGTGACCAATTTCATGATTGGATATTATTCAGAGCGTCTTAAAGATGAACCCTATTGATATTCAGCTCACTAAAGCCAGGACAACGGGTGCTATGATACTTTTTTTCTTCCACAGGAAGTTCAGCGTTGTAAAGTCTCTTTAAATTTTTTGGTAAAATATTCCTATTATCAGCCTTTGGTGGTCTTCCCTTTTTTTCTCTGATTCCAAATTCATATTTAGAAAATATGGTCGCCGGCGCAGAACCTTTGACAGAAACTTCCCTTATCTTGCTTATTTTGAAGACCTTTTTCTTTTCGCCGATTAATATCTTTGATGTCCTTGAAATTAAAAAAAATTGTTTTCAGACATTTCGGTTACATTATAAATTTGTCCTGTTACTTTTGCCATTCTGATTAATGTTCTCAGTTACATAGAGAACTGACTGGCGCGTCTTGGCATTTTCTATAACAGCATGCATACTATCGCCCTCATTTTGGGTGTGTCCAAGGAACCTATAGGTAATGTCAATCTGATAAGTAGTAGATGCCAATGAAAACATAGAAAACAGAAACTTATTCCGGTTCTGGCCTCTACAATTATCTGAATAAAAAATTATAGATTTTACACCTTTTTCCTTTTGTGTTTAAATAACGTTAATAAACAGCTTGCAATCTCACATGGACCTCTTTTTGATATCTTTTGGTGCCAGACATAAGAAAATCCTTGATTATTTCCTACATCAAAAACCGTAAAATTTTATGTTGAATATTTACTTTTGTAGTAGAAGTCACTGACGTTGGACTGGGGAGTAGCTAATACTTTTTGTAAGTCAAAACATGCCACACATACTGTTTTGTCATCTGTAGCAATAATTTTGTCAACATCTTTTAACTTTGTAGCCAGTGTTTTGTTTTTTATATGAGTATCGTATTCAGTTTTTATTTCTAATTTCTTTTTATCAGTCGCACTGGTCTTTCTTTGGTTTAAAGAAACTTATATTGAACTTCTGATTAAATATATCGCGATAGTGTCGGCTTGTTGCCTTTTCGATGATCTGAGCATCTGTGCAGTACTCAGTATAGAGCCTGTACATTTTTTGTATGTTTAGACCTTCTTCCAAATACATTTTTTTTGAATCCTTGCGCACATAATGGGAAACATTTTAATATGATTTCGTACACTATCTTTAATGGCTTCTTTGATTCTTTCTGGTCTATTATCGTGCTTTCCTCGTTGGTGAGCAGTTATTGTGCTTGAGCCTTTCATTTTTGAAAGAGCGGTTGTCACCCATGTTTCTGAGATGCCAAGAGTATTCAAAAACATGGATTTACATACTTTTATCTTGTCTTCATTAATTTTAAACAAGTACTTTCTGGAATGTAGCCTTCTGGATATTGACCCTGCACCAATCGTAACCTGCTTCTTTTTAATTTCTTTCACATACCTGGCTATAAAATCCCATTGTCTTGTATGATCAGCCATAGACCAGAATTCTTTAAAAATAGATTGTCTTCATTAATTTTCGTTTGACACTTCATTCTACACTTATCTTTGCCTGCTGTACCCATTTTTCTCTCTTTAATAATTTTTCCTTTTTTATTCTTACGCTCAACACCTTGATTTAATAATCTTTTTGCTTTCGTATCAATCCAATCTAAAACATTTCTAGACCTTTTTCTAACATTGCTTCTGGCAGTACTCTTTCTTTTCCTTTTAATATTTGTGTTCTCTTTGTTTCTATCATTAAGTTCACTCAACGGTTTCCTTGGAGCAGGAGCTTCGTATTCAGAATTAGCATTATCCTCAGCATTATCTGACTCTTCTTCATCCTCAGTAGGCTTATAATTTGGATCAGTATCAGAGTTATCTTTAAATGGATCTTCATTGCTTTCCTCAGAGAAATAATTATTAACTGAATGATTTGCAGATAAAGTTGAAGCGGTACATAATGGAATTTGGGGATCAGGTTCAGTAGCTATCGGATTAGAATTCGAATCACACTCCAATTCATTTTCATCTTTATCATTAACTAGAGAGCTTTTTATAATTGGGTCCAATGTACACACACTTTTTGGTTTAAAAACCTGTTTTTCAGCCAAATGAACCCCATTACATAACATTACATTAGGTTCCTGGTGAACCTGGGACATGGAGTGATATTCTAAAAAAAAATACTCATAAAATAAATTTGCCTTAACTTTATGTTAATCGTAAAACTAACCTTGATTTTCCTCAACGATCCTCATAGCATTTTTTAATATCAGTTTACTTCTTTAACTCATTTTTGAACGAAGTTTTTTGTTTAATATCACACACCAGACTTATCACAAACGTTCGAAAAACTTAGGTTAGAAAACCGAAACCGCATTCAGACCAGCCAAAAAAATAGTAAGTCAAGTTACTATGGACCCTTCTGCAAATGTTTCCGGCGAAAACTATTGTAACTTGATATACTGCAGTTTTCGTTGATGCGCGTTGACTGGAATAGAGTTACTGCATATCTTAGGTGTTTTGTGGGTTGCTTATTTCAAGGATAATATGACTAACGACTTTGGAATATAACAAATAAATTTAAAATTATTCACACGTATCTCAAAATGAACAAAAACTGAGTTACTACAGTTACATGAATATTCTGCATAGTTATTAATAACCTTTGTTTATAGTGAATTATATTTTCAACAGTTGCAGTGCTGTGGCATTGAAGGACCTAAAGACTGGGACAGGAACAATTATTTTAATTGTTCTTCGAAAGATGTGGGTAGCAGAGAAGCTTGTGGTGTGCCATTTTCTTGTTGCAAGAGAAAACCGAATGTAAGTTTGTTGTGAAAATCTAGATAGTCTAATAGAAGTGGTCAATTTTGGGAATAATTTCAACTCTGAAATAAAAGAAAATCCATATTGAAATGTTCAAAATCACAAACTGTTTATATTTAGAATCCCAGAATACTTACCCAGCCTTAACTAATGTGATTTCGTCCCATATCTAGTTAATAATGAAGATGACAGTATAGACTCATATCAGTTACCATTTCCTTTAAAATATTTTTCTCCTACTGAAATTATTGAGGAAGTAAACTAGCTTATTACTTAAAAGACTAAAATATTAGATATTATTTTCTATACAAATTTTAAAAAAACGATTTAAGAAAATAATTGCACTATTTTCAATAACATGTATAATATGCTAAGATTGTGATATTCGGGAAAATTACGAACTAAAATTAACTGGTATTGTCAAATAAACCTTCTATCCATTATAACTAAATATATTGATGTTCATATTCAGAAAATAATATTCTATGGTTCAAATCTTAATTTAGAGAAGCCTCAAAAATTCTGTACTACATTTTTTCGGAATGTACAAGATTTACAAAGTTTGGCATATAGGTCTTGTGTATACAGTGCTAGGAATATTCTTTCGTAACATAGGGTTTTAATACAGAGTCCATAAGTGACGATGTGTTAGAAAGAAACAAAAAGTATATTCAGTGAATCACATATTTTCTTTAAGAGGGTATCATAACATGCCAAAGAAGTATTGTTGCGCAAACTGTTAAATTGCTTTTCAAATATCACTCCAATCATTATAAATATTCTAAAAATAGGTTGAAAATTTAATAATTTTAATCAGGGTTGGGCTGATTGAAATCAAGTGATTAAATCGCTTGATTTTTAAAATTAAAATCATGATTTGAAATCAATTTTTTTACTAAGGTAACAGTCCAGTGTTTTCATATAACTCGTTAATTGTTTCTAAAGCTATATTCTTTTCTTCTGGTGTTAACTGGTATTTTGTTTTTTGTCGATTCAACATATACGCTATAAAATGATATGGCGTTAGAGCTTGCTTATATCGATTATTAAATTGTGTTTTTTGTAATGGTAATTCCACAGATTCATCAAAGATATATTGTAAATGTTTCCACTGCTCTACAGCATCTGCGATAGTAGCATGCTTCCTCTGCACAGTATCAAGAGCAACTGATATAGGTTTTACAATGTTTAAATAATCTTGCGCTGCATGTTTAATCGCAATATTTGAAACTTTTTGGTAAATAGTGGAATCAATCTCCTTTTTATTTTCTTCGCAGATTTTTAATATGATGTCTCACTGAGTGACATACATCTCTAAGCAGTCGCCAAGGACTAAAGCGCTGCCACCTGCTTGACTGAATTTAGCTCTAGCCAAATGGTTATTTCGAAAATACTGAAGAGTTTGGACCACATGTTCTTGAACGTCTTTAACTTGAAAGTCCTTGCACAGTAAATTAAAAAAATGTGCAGAGCAGCCATAAGTTATTACTTTTGCGTTCGTTTTTTCTTCTAATGTTTTTCTCATAAGTGTCATATTTGCGGCCTTGTCTGTCGCAAAAGATTTTACGGTACACTTCTATTTTAATTCACATGAAGAAATCAGGTCACAAACTATTTGAGTTAAATATTCTGAAGTATGTGGATTTCTTGATGTGTCTATAGTTTCGTGTAGGAGGGCTTGTCCATCTACAGTGGTTATCGTTGCACATATCACTTGTTCATTGTGCACGTTTGACCACCCATCGATTGACATATTTATGGACTGTCCTGACAGAGAGGAGAAACATTTTTCTTTTTCCTCTTCATAGATTTCGTCCAAAAGACTTGTTGCTACCGTTTTTCTCGAGGGCGGTGTATAACCAGGCCTTAATAACTTATTGGCTTTTTTCACCTCTAAATTCTCAATACATCTGAAGCTCGAATTAGTAGCAAAAATAGCCTTTGCTATTTGTCAATTTTATGTTTTTCAGTTGTTGAAGTCCGCATTACAAAACCACTCACGGTAGGCTGAGTTTCGATTGCTTTCTTTTTTTGGAGTGGCTCAAAAGTTGTTGGACTTGTTGGTACTTCCGGTGGAGTTTTTCTAACATATGAATTATCCGTCATTAGTGAACTACAACTTGAGGCAGATGATGTGCTAGCAAAACTGTCAAGCGACATTCGACGCTCTGAAAAGAGAAAAAACATAATTGAAATTGATTAATTGATGATGTATTGATATAGTATTGAATTATTGATTTTAAAATGAAGTGAAAATGTTCAAGAGATGTAAAAGCTAATTTATTTTTTTAAGTGGAAAAAAATTAAAAATTGAGTAAGTATAGAAGAGTAAAGATAATCTTTAATTAACCTGGTAAAGGTTGCGTTAAAAAAGTTACATTAAAGGCCTCGTGTTAGATTTCACCTCACATTTAACAACAATCCTATATGCCTAAAATCTATATCCTAAAATATCTATAAATGAATACTTAAAAATTATATTATCTTTGTTAAAAATAATATCTATTAAAATTTTTTTAAAATTATCTCAAAAATTTATCTTCTTCTTCTCATTGACTTTCAGACCTTAAGGTCCATAGTCTCCCTATTGGGATTCCCAGCGGTGGCCAGCTGCTTGGCCAACCCTACTGCTTTAAATCAGTAGGGAGTTTGTGAATTCGGTGATTTAGTTTCTGCTCTGAAGTATGTCCTTTGCTTCTTCTACTATTATTTTACATTCTTTCCGGTCTTTTGCTTTGTTCTTCCAGTCATTTATTCCAATTTCTTTAAGATCTTCTTCTACACCATCCAACCATCTAGTTTTCGGTCGTACCCTTGCTCTTCGTCCTTGTCTTTTAGTTTCCTGTATTTTCTTGACACACCTTTCATTACCTAGACGTTGTACATGTCCTGCCCACCTTAATCGTTTACTTCATATTTCATTTGTTATTATTGGGCTATTGAATTTTTGATTAACTTCGTAGTTTCTTAATATTCTCCTTACTCCATTTTCTTTAATTGGGCCGTATATTCTCCGCAGTATTTTTCTTTCCCAGATTTCTAATGCGTTTTCCTCTTTTTTTGTTAAATTTCAGGTTTCTGATGCGTAAAGTTTGACTCGTCCAATTACTGTCTTTTATATTTTAATTTTTGTGTTTGTAGACAATATCTTTGATTTAAATGTGTCTTTTAATGCATAGAAACATTTGTTACCCTGTTGTATTCTGTTATTTATCAAAAATGTATCTACTTATAATATAATACGTATATATTTAAAAAATATTTCAAAATATCTCAGAATATATAATTAAAAATTACACTATGTTACTTAACTTATAATTAATATTTATGTCCCAAAACTTTCACTAAATTATCTCAAAAATAAAATATCAAGTGCTTGGAGAATCAACAAAAAAACAAAAAATGTTAGGCAAAATCTAACCACGCGATCATTCCCGGGTTAACAATAAAAACCTTTATTAAATATAAATTAAATTAAATTAATAATTTAGTTACCTCTATTCCTCTCTTGATATTTTCAAACATTGTGGTGTGCTTTACGTCTTTGTACTTTCTACAAATAGCCCTACACCCCAATTTATTTGGATTTGTTGTCTTAATATAAAACTGCCATATTGGGTCCTCTTTTCTTCCACTCATTTTACATTATTTATATGTTTTCACTTCAATTAACTAACCTAACTATCGAAATGCGTGAAATTGTTGGGCAACGTCAATTTATAGGTTGAGAAGGAAAACAAGCCTCTACAGGAATATTCTTGCAAACGCGTTCGTGCCTCACTCGGCAGTACTCGGCACTGTATAGTGAGTGTATAGGACAGAAGGAAAACAAATCGCGACAAGAATTTACTTGCAAGAAACGCGACAAATGCGTTGTCACAAGTTTTTGAGCCGCAAATTGTATTATAATTTTTAGATTTATACATTAAAATAATTAACAATAATTTCAGAGAATCAAAATGTTCAAATTTTATATTCAAATTTAAAAAATAAAATAAATCGTGATTTTTTTTGAAAAAATCAATGGTTTGATTTTTTTAATAAAAATCAGATTTTGCCCAACCCTGATTTTAATGGTTATAATATGAAAAACAATAAATCGACAATATTGACATTGAATAGGCTACATAATTTATTATTACAACTCAAAAATTAAATACTGTACATATTATAAAATGGCAAATATTTAATTCTGAACGGTTACCGCCTGTAATTACTACGTTTCTATTTTTATTTAAAATGTAAGAGGCACATGGCATTACCAGTGTGTTAGAGAGAGGCATGGTGAGATAGACAATCTAAAGCACTTTCGGCCACATTGGAAGTTGATATTAAATTTGTTGTTTTAAAAGAAACGCCTTGTATATTTTTGGATTTTAGAATTAATTTTATGCTAATTTTCTATGATAAGTCGTATATCAATATTTGTTTAACAGAGGTAGGGTAAGTCATCAAAAGTATTTATTTGAATTATGCATCATACAGCATGTTCTAAACTTTTATTTCAATTTTGTCACAAAAAATATTTTGAAACTCAATTTTTTCAAATTAATGACCCTATGTATATTCAAATTTTCGGATTTTCTAGATAATTGTACGACCAATATCTCTTATAAGTCTTATCTCAATATCACATGGTTTTTATTTTTAAATTCCACTATTCCGTGATTGTTATACCTTTTGTTTATATAATTTAACAAGTCGTTTACTCTATGTTACAGGAAATTATTAAAAATAAACAATGCGGATATGATGTCAGAAAACCTGGATTTGTAAGTATATATTTCATACAACACAATTATATTCTGCTATAGCTGCTACTATTATAAGTTGACATTATGGTACCCATAAGTATAGTTAAAGGATATCTATTGAATGATAACATTATTAAAAATTTTATTATTCATGGTTCACTGATATTTTACATTAATTGGTAATTACAAATAAGCTGTACAAAGTGTAAGTTTTTTTTTGAGACACTACTGTACAAACTTCTTTTTAATTGCTTTTAATACACGACTATAAGTATCATGTCACAGCATTTACAGAAAATGTAAGACTCCTCTAAGTTGACATTTGGTAACTATCAGATTAATAATACTAATAAATATCATTCATTGGTCCAACCAAATGGCTATTGACTGAGGTCCTTCAGCATGTAATACTTACATCATTCAATATAATAGACTTAATGTTGATAAAAGTAACATTAGTGCATATAATAAAGATACATTTCTCATTGATTGTATTTTAAGTTCGATATTGGTCACTTTCGTGATTTCCTTTAATGTCTTGTGTTTACGACTTCTCAAACTATCCTCTGAGGATATTTTCGTTTCAATTGTGTGTGCATAGTGCATTGTTTTATGCATAGTGCATCCAATATTTCTATATAATGCTTCTGTGTGGAAAAATTTTTGGTCAGAGTTGTTAGTCTATCCTTTAGTGGCTGTACTTTGTTCGATATGGAAGTTCGACTATGGAGTGGGTTTGATTGATGTCCCATTTTTGAGTCTTATGTTGTCACAGCTGTCTGTAGTGTTTTCCAAACAAGTCTTCTTATTGGCTAGTATATTATATGACGGACGAATTATTAACACCGAAGTTTACAACTTACTGACTGCTTTTATAGCAGGTGGTCTTTAGAGTTCATAGCTTCACCATTGTTTATGACATATATGATACTAACTTCATTTTGAGCTCCTTCTTAGCAATTTCCACACATAAAGTTCTAAATTAGTTCTTAGTACATCTTTCATTCTCTTCAGAATCTAAGTCTCTTTCCTGTGCCTGGGCTAGATCTTTTAAGCTCTATGTAATGTGGTATTTTAAAACTTATCCACAGTAGCATTAATAATCCTAAAATTTGTAATATTTATAAGGCAGTGTAGATTTAATGTGAATTTCCGTTTTATCTCCTTTATCAATTCTATCATTTCTAGAAGATTATAGCCATCTATTTATACAATATTATTATTCGTAATCCAGGTCCCTGTAAGTACTAACATATATTTTCTCTTCTGGCAGTTAGTTAACTCTAGTTAAATTTACCAAGAGGAAAGTAATTTTGTATATCTGTAACACTTCACTCAACTACAGTATACGATTTCAATTTAACCACAATAACTGTTCAGCTTTTTACAGGCACGAATTAATAAGATTCCTTTTTCTTTGTTGCCTATATCAAAATATTCTGGTTGTCTGTCAGCTCCTTGTTTTCCTTCTCAGATATTCCTTTTTCACATTCATTTTCTATTTTTAATATCACTGAATCAATTGCACTTTTCATTTATACTTTAGTATTATTGTGGTGGTTACTTAGCAAGTGCCCCTCGTATATACTTCCTGAACCATCGAACCATTTATCTTCGGGAAACACTTACCTCATGAACCATTCTTCTTCTACTACTAAAATCTAATATTATCTTTTTTTAACCTTCATGGGATGGACATCAAAATTTTACAAAAAGGACTAACTGGGGTCCGAGAAGACCCCATGCGTAAAATTGCAAAAATGCTGTATTTTTCTTTAAATTAAATATATAGAAAAGAAGTTTTATTAAAGTTTTACTATTAACCATTTATTAGTCAAAAATCATCACGAAAAAATACAAAATACCGTAATCACTAATACTACTAGCTACATATCATTTTAACATTTTTTACAAACTATCTCCGATTTTGAATGTTCTAGGCACACAAAGTTATTACACCTAATACATGTTTTTCTGGATTTTCTGTCTTTTCCTCTTTGACACATATGGCAGCGCCCCCTGGTAATGTTTTGTAGTTCAACTCTATGTTATGTTGCATCCAGTAGTTCGGGAAAAACGTCTGTCATATGCCGTTTTGTATTCGTCTGAATGTATTTATTATTATATCGCCGGAAAACGTTTTTCTTTATGAGTTCTTTTCCTAGTCCCAAAATATACATTTTACGTTTATCCAAACTGTTTTTTCGCCAATCCGGGTTTTGCAGTAACCACAATTTATAAGCATTTATTCCTGCAATATCTATAAGATGCGAAAATATTGCCATTGGCCAGCGGTTTGACTTTCTCTGCACTGTATATTCTTTGGACAACTTATCTGAAATGTCGACAGCACCTTTTGTTTTGTTGCAATGAAGAATAATTTCTGGTTTATAGTGCTGTTCTTCTCCAGCTACTTTACTATCAGTATGCTCACTTGAAAGTAAGATGACAGCATGTTTTGCTTTGGAACATAGGATACTAGCGTTCTTTGATTTCTAAAAGCAAACATACTTGAAAACTCTTTCTTGTACGATGCCGGTAGAAGTTCCCTGGGAATAAATGTTTTATTTTTCCGGAGGGTTCCACATAAAGTAATATTTTTTTTCCACAACTTGTCAGCAAGTTCTAAACTTGTAAAAAAGTTATCGGTCGTTATTGACCCTTTTCCGCGTTGTTACCTTGTTTTCCTAAAAAATAATAGATACATAGGAATATAAAGTTTGCCTATATTGCTTTTCAAATAACTTACCCAAATAAACTTGCATGTTTGCAATATAAGAAGTGGTGCAGTCCACAAGAGCCCATATTTTGATTCCATACTTATCAGGTTTACTCTTCATATATACTCGGAATGGTGCCTTACCCCTAAATGGTACAAGCTGCTCATCTACACATAGATGGTCGCCAGGATTAAGTGATTTTTTACAATTAGAAATGAAAATATCGAATATATCTCTTATCGGAGCTAGCTTATCTACTAATTTTCGTTCTTGTTGTGTTTGAAAATTATCAAAGCGTAAAAATGAAGTAATTTGTTTGAATCTGTCTCTTGACATTGCAGCAGGAATTATAGGACGACAGTAAGAAATATCTTGACACCAGAGCATATCGATAGCCTCTTTCGATCCGTGAAGTGCGCCAAGAATAAGCAACAGTCCAATATAAGCTTCAATCTCTGTAGAATCAACAGGTACTTTAATTTTATTCGGATTTTCTATATTCCATTTATCTTAATATGTTTGTGCCTTTCTGTTTGTTTCGGTTACTATTATGTTCAGAATATCCGGAGATAGGAAAAGAAGAAAAGCGACTTTTATACTTGAGATATCAGAACTGTAATTTGTAAGGCCTAGAGCATGTCTCCGAATATTAGCTTTTGAACGTCTAACTTTTGTGTTTCCTGGAATTTTTGACCACTCAGTTTCATCTTTAGATTTATATACTGGAATGCCCTGGCTGTTACTAACTGTTGGTTCCTCTGGGTTCGTTTTCTCTATACTTTGATCAATAACTATTACATCATTTTCTTCCTCTACTTCTGTGACAATGTCTTCATCTTCTAAGTCACTCGATGTTTCCTCATTGATAACACTATCAAACTCTGGATCATCACTTTCAAGTATACGTAACATCTCATCGTCAGTAAGCCCCTTGCGATTGTTTCTAAATAAAAACTGACTCATATTCAAGTCTAACAATTATATCGCAGTGCGGGGAATCCCCCATTTGAACTGGTAATTTACATTTTACAATTATATGGGCAAATTCCCTGTGAGTAAACAAACGTTAAATGTATGGGTTTCCCCGATTTTACTAACAGTGACCGTGATTATTTTATCGGACGTAAAAGGCTGACCGGGGTCTGAAGAGACCCCTGGAATATAAAACTATTTTTTGTTTATACCAGCCAATAAAAACTACTAAATACATCATATTTTATCGAAATAATTCATAAACTGCAGCTAGATGAAAGATCAATGTTTAAAAATTTGCGTTTGCAAAGATACAGCAAAAACATACGTCATGGAGTACAAACGGACCCCGGTCAGTCCTATGAAGGTTAAATAATGTCTACTTAAATCTAATAATGTCTTTTTGGGATTATCACATTATGAATGTATTCGAGAAACTGGTTTCTATTACTTTGAATTATTTCCAAAACTCTTTTGATACTGCCATTTACAATTTCTTCATAATTTCTGTATTCATATCAGATCTCCTATAATATATTTAACGTCTCTGTACTCCTTATCTCAGGTATTAGACTGATATTTCTCCAAACAAAAAAAATTATAAACAATTAGGTTTTGGAAATTGTTCGGTTAGTTTTTCCCTGCTACATAGTGATGCTTAGCAATACAGAATAATATTATATGCATTATATAATTGTATTGAATTGATCTATCAGGTATTACTATACTTATTTATGTTTTTATACTATGAAGATGAGCTACCTACCTTATGTAATTAGAGTACTGCAGGATAAAATATTAAAGAGATAGATCCAAAGCTATAATAGTAGCATCAGAGCGTTTTCTATTTCGGGGATGAAAGGGGACGTTATGGCTTTGTAATGTTACAAACAATATTAACACACCTAATTGCACTGACAGATCAACACCAAAATTAAACGCACTTATTTTGTTGACCTCATTCCCTGTATATAAAAAATAGGAAACTTGTGCAGTTTTAGTAATAATATAGAAAACGTTATTTGTTTATTCAAAGCTTTCAATTTCAATCCAAATGATTAAAAGATAATGTGATAATTTTCAGTAATCATATGTTTTAATTCGAAAGTAACTCAAATAACTAGAGTAGATGACCTTATTTTTCCTTTGTTAAGGTTTTTCAAAAACAAATTTAATGGCATAAAAAATAGTAAATATTTGTCCATAAAAGTCGATTCGAATCAGTCATTTAAATGTATAACTTCAGCTGGTCCATAGGCTAATGTAGTAAGACGCATACGAGCTAGTGCTGCCCTGCTGTTTGTTTACATTGTCGAGCAAACCTTGATAAAATATATTATATTAAATACTATTTTATAATTTTATTTCTATATTACTCAAGATATTTTATTACATGCTCATCATCTTTTTTTGATCGTTCATCTATATTTTTTACTTGACAGGTCAATACTTTTGACATATATATTATTTGCGAATACAACCTAAACTATGACGTGATACAAAATCATTATCCCAACAAACCTGTCAAGTGACATTTTCAAGAAATATCAAGGTGTGATATGATGTCAATGCTTGGCCTAGAAAATCCTTTGTCATCTTCCTTAATAGTTCCCCAAGCCTTTTCATAGACAGTCTCACGCTCAAGCCAACATCATTTCACATTCTAAGCAAAAATATAGTGTGGTACAGGATCAAGTAGTATCCTATCTACCTGTTGCCAAATTTAGCTTGTGTTTAGTTTATTTGGCGTTTGCTGCAGATGCAGGCTATTAAAAATAATCAATATTTCAGATGTTTAAATAATATTTGAAATGTAACTGGGTTTATTTAATTATTCTTTGAGTTAATTTCATTTTTGACATATTAATACAGCTAATAAACGCAATACTGTTCATACTAAATTATAATACATCCTGCAAGTCCAAGTCATTCAAGGAAACCTTAGCATAACAGTTGTATGAATAGTAACAATTACCATATTTTTTATCTAAAGACGACGTCGCAACACTGTGACGTTTCTTCTCAGGCGACCATCCCCTCTCCGCTTCTCGTTTTACGTTGTAACCCACTTGTCCTACAAATTGATGTTGGCTTCATAACAAATCGAATTTATGAATGAATGGTTGGGTATGTGGGTATGTACTGCTCACTATGCTCTCCAATGAACCTCCTTCTGAAGTAAAAAAGCTAGGAAAATCTATAGTGACCCTACATTTGCAAGAGAGCAGAAATTGATTATTTCTTCAATACTTTCTAACAAGTTATTTGACTGGTTATTTATTAGTCAGACTGACTCCAACTTGACTTTATTGAATTGAACAAATATCTTTCTGGATGCAGTTCCAATAACCTTGGCTATTTGTTAAATAAAGTAATAAGTAATTTTATCCTGGATGGATAGGTAGGAACACAATAGCGTACTATTATTATTTTTGGTTGTATTGTCAAGTTTAATATTAATCACAGGGGATGAGGTAACTTAGAAAAAATAACAGACAGTTTCAAAAATTTGGTGTTGTATGCAGCCAGGAGAGAGACACATTTTCGAAAGAGGTTGCCTAAGAGCAGGCGAAGAATGGATTGAGAGTAATTTAGTTCCTGTTGCTGCTGTTAAAGTAGGAACGATGGTGCTACAGGTACTTCTCAAACTGTCTTTCGTGAAAAGTTATTACTTGGTGTTAATGCACTTTTATATTTATTATACTGATATTATTTTATTATGTATGCATTCTTAGGGAATTTCAAGTATGGCAAAAGATCCAATACATAGTTTTATTAACAGGGCATTAAGTAAATTATTACTTTCATAATTTTATTTGAACTTTCTTGGATCTTTTGCAACAATGTATTGTTCTCACATTTGCGCTGTATGTTCGTTGGAAGCTTTTTTGTTCTTTAATTGCTCTATTACAGAGTTTTGATGTATCCAAAATAATAAACGAACAGGGCTGTCTTGAAGCAATAGAGGATTGGACAGAAAAAAATATGATTTCAATAGCTTCTTGCATTTTTGTTGTGTTGTTTTGCCACGTAAGTGTATTTTAATTTATCTCTATTTTCATTTCTTGATTAATGTTGACGGTCATGCACTTAGATACACATTTAATATATTTTTATATAAAATATACTAACAAGCCGAATGTATTTTACTAATATAAAATATTTGAAGAGGTTTGATCATTATAATGCATGATTTATGAAGAATTTGCTGTTTCAACTCCTATTTGAAGAATGTATTCATTATACTTTTGATTGGAACATTGTTTCTAGAAAACTTTACTTTATCTAGAAAAAATACAATTTTTATAATTTTCTGTACAGAGTTTTACCAGAATGATAAAAGTTGAATTGGCAGTCCACCTACTGTATTCTTGCCCACCCTGTATCAATTTGAAGCAACGTTTTATAGATTTTTGGAATTATCTTAGCAAGGGAAATCCGGAAATTGAAAAAGAGGGGGGTTGAATTTAAAAAAAATGGTGATGACGTCATCACACGAAGGTGGTTGACCCTGTATATTAGATTGTAATTTGAAAAATAGTATAATAATATCAAAAATTGACCTGTTTTGGGAATTTCTAATATTATTGTTTATTTAACTCATAATGAATTTATGCGTTACTTCATGGACGCATCGTATAGTGAGTGGTCAGGGTCTTTACAAACGCACATTGCACATTTGAGATTCGTTTGTAATTAGAATCTTTGGCATTATAGCTTAGATTAGATTACATTTTAACGGGTTTACAGTGCACTGAAACCAAAGGTTTATTGTGCCCCCCCTATCAGAGCTGTTCTCGCTTCTACTGCAGCTCGCCTTCCAGTTCCAAGGTTCTAATGAACTCTAGTATTTGGGACGGCTTCAACGAGGTTAGGTCCTCACTCTTACAAGTTTCTTGTCCGAAGCATTTCTTGCGTTGGCTTTCAATGGCGAGGCATTCCAGAACTAGGTGATCCCGAGTTTCATCCTCCTCCCCACAGAATCTACACTCGTCAATATCTGCTAGACCTATTCTCATTAAGTGCTTCCTAAGGCGGCAGTGTCCTGTAAGAAAGCCCGTGAGGAGATGTAGCTTATCTTTACTGAGGTCCAAATATTTTTTGGATCTAGCAGTGTCAAAGTTCCACAGGAACTTTTTGGAATGTTCCAACCCGGGAAGGCACCGGCAGAGTGCTTCTCTTTCGGTTTCGTCTTTCTTCCGAAACTCTTTCTTGTAGGAGTATTTTGCTACACCACAGAAAGGTCCGGGCCAACAAAGGGCATTTGTGCTCCTTTCCTGGCAAGTGTATTGGCCTCTTCATTTCCCGTGAATCCCGAGTGGCCAGGAACCCAGACTAAAGAGACCCTGTTATTCTTGCCTAATTCATCATGTTTTCTTCGGCACTCCCATGCCAACTTTGAGTCAATGATATGGGAGCTCAATGCTTTGATAGCTGCTTGACTATCAGAATGGATCGATATGTCACATTTCTATTAGTTTCTTTCTAGGTTCATTTCCACGCATCTTTCGATCGCAAGTATTTCTGCCTGAAAAACGTTCGGGAAGGAGTCTAACGATAATGAGTATCTGGTGCCAGGCCCAAATACTCCAGCACCTGCTCCAATGGTGGTATTTGAACCATACGTATACCATCTGATGGTGTTTTCTTTGAGAGTTTGGGTGGTGTATTCCCTTTCCCAGTCTCTCCTCGTATTTAGCATCGTGGGGAAATTCTTTTCGATGCTTACTTTCCTGATTATTTCGTCACTGGGAAGATTCGCTAATGAGACGTATCTTGTCAGAGAGGGCCAAGCTCCCTGATTTTTAATACTCTCATTGCCTGAATCTTCCTTAGATATTCTAAGAATTGCCTCTTGGGCAGATCTTTCTATCACCAGATGTAGAGGTGTGAGATCTGTAATGATCTCAAGTGCCCTAGTTGGACACGTTCTGATAGCTCCAGTGATGCACACACAGGCAAGCCTTTGAACTTTGTCGAGGGTGTTCCTCGTGCTGTACCGACTTGCTTTTGTGTACCAAACTATTGCCCCATACGTAATTGCTGGTCTCACAATCATGGCGTACATCCATAGCAGCATTTTTGGGTTACAGCCCCACCTCTTACCAGCTAGATTTCTGCACGCCGTCAAAGCTCTTATTGCTTTACTAGCAGTTATTTCAACATGCTTATTCCACAGAAGATTACTGTCTATGGTTATCCGTAGATATTTAACCTCTGATTTCCATTCTATGATTTCCCCGTTTAAGGATATGGGTTTCATGGCTGGAAGTGTTCTTTTCCGGGTAAATGGAATTACTATGGTCTTGCTTGGGTTAATGTTTAGCCCCACTGACAAGCACCATTGCTCAATGATTCTGAGGCCCTTTTTGTAATAAATCACACAAGGTGCTCTCGAACTTCCCTCTGACAATTAAAACAATGTCATCGGCGTAGCCCATACATTCGAAGCCAAGCTCCGTTTAGCCTGTAGAGCAACTCCTCTACTACGACGCTCCATAGAAGGGGAGATATCACTCCCCCTTGAGGTGTCCCCCGAGTGGCTTCAACTGAGGTGGTTTGATTCCCCTCAATTCCGTCGAATATTCATGTGTCACTTGTAGAATATCGAAAATTGATTTAACATGATTTTAAACAATTATTCAGAAATGTGTCTAAAAGTCAATCAGGAAGGTTTTTATTAATAAGAAAACTGTCTGTGATGCAGTTATAAAAGTGTGTAGGAAGGTTTCAATTTTCAAATGTGTTTAGAATGTAGTTATTTTGAAAGTAGTAAGGACAATAAACATGCAGTTGAAAAAAGGTTAATTTTATACACACATTATAATTTATTAACTTCTATCATATTAAATGGAAACTGTACAAACCAATTCTGAATAATGATTTATATATTCTTTTATCGCTACATTCTTTTTAACATAAGTGAGAAATAATTGCATGCCAAGGACGATATTCTTATGCAATTAAATCAAATTTTCTCACACCATTTCCATACGAATTCATATATAATTCATTAGTCTCTATAATATATTTATTTGAATGCCCAGTTAAGATGATTTTTGTTCTACTCTTGTCAATTTTACAAATAGCTCTATACTTTTTATGCGATTTATTAAAAGTTCAGTGCATGATCTGTCAGTTTGACATTGCATGTTAGCAAAATTTGGATCAATAGATATCTTCTATAAAGAAAGCGATAATATTCAGTAAGTTTTTAGAATAACAAACTTTGGAAAAAACATAGTATTACTGCTTTGTGTCTAGTGTCTAATTTTTCTAATGTTTGTATATCTTGCTCATCCACTGTTTGCATCATAATGCTTTCTTTGTAAGTAGAAATAACTGTTCATACAATAATAATAAATATAATGTGAGGCCGACCTCTACTACATAATCTCCAATTTTTTTCAATTTATTACATTTCTTTTTTCAAAAACGTAAAATTGGCCGAGATATATCTTCGAAAACTGGATCAAGTTGAATGAAGGGAAAAGAAAGTTGTTTCTGCTGTATCATAGATAAATAAGTTTGTAATTTAATATTATGAAACTTAATAAGCAGATGTCTAGAAATTGTTATAAATATATGGAAAAGTGAGAGCATCAGAGGATTGTGCAACCATTTCCAACATTATATTGCGCTATATTTCTATTCAGTATCGCAAGAATAGTATATTTAGAATGAAAATTTCCTTGTGTGAATCGAATACTGCATCATAACAATTTTAATTCTGAGAAGCAAACTATAATTACCCTTTGATTCAAATTACCCTCAGACCCTTCTGGCACTAGATTCTTCATTACATTATCAGCATGTTTTGCAATGTCAGGAGTATTTTTATAATGAAATTTTTAATTACTCTCTACATTCATAAACGTTGATAATTACATTATTGTTGATATAAGGAGGTTAACCTATATTACATTATTTGGACTTCCCAAAAAGCAGAACAACCTTCATTTCGTCCTATTTCCCATACTTGCACCACTTGCACAAACTTCTAGAGAAAATGATTAACAAAAGAATTTTATGGTTCCTTGAAAAATACCAAATTATTCAAAACTTCCCATCTTCCTATCTGGTTTTCGACGTACTCGGTCAACCCGAGATAATCTTGCTCTCCTCCAAGCTAACATTTCTTCAGCACTTAACAGTCAACAAGAAGTTGTTGATACCATCCCTAGGAAAGCAGTTTTAAATAAACTTTCCCACTGTAACCTCAATGGAAATATATACTACTTCATCGAACATTTCTTACTCACTAGGCGCTTCAGAGTCTGTAAATGTTAAACTTTCCATCTCTCGTCTACAATCTGATGGAGTTCCCCAAGCTTCTGTCATAAGCCCCACATTGTTTATACTTTTTATAAACGACATGCATCAACTTTCCGGCCCCTGTTCAATACGCACTGTATGCTGACGATTTAATTATTTATTACCATCGGAAATCTATCTTCACTTCCTGCCAACTCTTACAAAATGCTGTAGATCTACTACAAAACAAAATTAATGACTTGGGCTTATCTTTATCTCTAAATACGTCTAAAATAATTAAATTTAGTAGAAAAGCTGCATCTCCTGCTCCACTTATCACTCTAAATAATTCCTCCTTAGATGTCAATTCCTGCAAAATTCTTGGAATGATTTTTGATTCACGGCTTATTTGGAAACAACATATAAATGATATCAAAGGCGTTTGCCTGAAACGCTTAAATATTATCAAAACTCTCTCGCACTTCGTCTGGGGCGCTGACGAGGACGTCCTTCTTAGAGTCTATGGAACAATAATCCGTTCCAAAATGGACTACGGCTGCTTCATTTACATGACAGCTCCCAAATCTTATTAAAACCTACTTAACTCAGTTCACAATACTGCTCTTCTATTTTGCCTTGGCGATTTTCGCACCAGCCCTATAGATAGTCTGTACTGTGAGGCAGATGAACTTAGACGACAATCCTTACTTATAGCATTATGTATCATGCAACCCGTCGAATCCTGTTTTTGACATATGTACCTATGTAGCCACTGACTCTCGTCGCTCTATAAAATATTTTACCCGGCTTATAGCTCCTCTATTAAACGACATAGTCTTATGTTTAATTTTACCATTTCCATCCCCACTTAACCCTCCTTGGAACAAGTACCTACCCATATTTAACACCTCTCTCGCCATTTACAATAAACACGAACCACCCTGCGCTTATAAAGGAAGCATTCCTTGAAATTCTACACACAAATGCTTTTGATTTCGTCCTTTATACAGACGCTTCCAAAACTCTCACCGGTGTAGGATACGCCGTCACTACTACACACGATATTATAAGTACCACGGGTGCCCACTTCATGCGCCATACATACAGGAAAGATGTTTAGTATCCTTCAGGCTTTCAAATATATTCCCTCTTCATCTAACCATTTCGCTATATGCACTGACTCCCTACCCTCTATAAATTATTTAAAATCTAAATTCACGGACCATCCACTAGCTCAAAGCGTTCTTGACTTATATCAATCGCTTCATGCTCGACATACTATAAAGTTCCACTCATTTGGCTCCCATCTCACATTGGCCTTGACGGCAATGAAACTGCTAACCAACATGCCAAAGAAGCTGCCTCCCTCGTTACCACTACTACTACAATTCAACCAAGCCAAGATCTGAAAACCTTATTCAAGGCCAAACCCGCAAATTTTGGCAAATTTAATGTACCAACAAGAATATAACTGCGAATTGGCCACACACGTTTAACTCATGGCCACTTAAGGCCGGTATCATAACGTCAAGTTGATCGAAGGTTGAGTCACAACCTGGGGTCAAACTGCAATATCTGTATTATAAACATCAACCGAGAGTGGAACTGATGGTTAACCGTCTGTTCGTCCAACCGGATCCGAAAGTACAGGTTTTGACTGTCAACCGGGAGTTGGAAACTGTCGAAAATGTTTCCTAACCTCGGTTTTTTTGTTTTGGTGATTATTGTGTGTGGTGCGGACTGCTTTCTTATAATTAAATAATGTCATCAATCTCATCATATCCCGAAATTTTAAGAACTAGGCGAAATCGTCAAGTTCAATAATAATATTTGTATCGATATCCAAACGGGTAGTTCTTGTAATAAACCTGCTGAAGCTAAAAATGGGCAAGTACATAAATAAATTTAAAAAAAAACTATAGTTTTATTACCAATAAACCATAACTTTTTGAGTATCCACAAATACGTCACTGTCGCCTTGACAACGTTCTAAACCCACCACCGAAATACTTATTATTCTTTTTATTTTTGCATGAAGTAACTTGAGCGTTACCTTAATTCCAGCAATATCATCCATACCACCACCGGTTCTATATTTTCTAATTTTTGAACCTCATACTTACGAATTTAAATTATCAAATTTAGATCGAAAATGTTCAAAATTTCTGGAGTCAGTTGTCAATGAATTATGTGTCTGTGCAATTTTTTTCCCACACTTTCATCTAGGTATAGTAAAAATAATGTATAAACATTTGTTTCTACAAGTAAATAAATAGCACATTACATTTTGCTTCCAAGTGACTGCATCAGTTTTCTTACACTCTACAATGTCTTTATACCTTAAAATTATATCCACCAGAGTATGACAATCTGACTTGGAGTAAGTTATTCTTTTGCTCTTTAAACTCATACATTCTCTACACTATGAAATCTCAAATCCCACGAGGTCACGAGCTGCACGAAACCTATTTCATTGATCGAAATTAGTGAGACAGGGTAGCCACCGCAAGTAGAAAAGTTTAAATGTTTGGTTGGTCAACTTCAACCCAAAATCTGGATATAAAACGGAAACTTTTATAACCACGGGTTGACTTTCAGCCTTTCGAGTAACCAGGGTTTGGATTTTCAGTTTATAATGCCGGCCCTAAATGACCTCTGAAAATAGCCCAATCTGCCACGCCTCCAACTATCCCCAACATTAATATTTTTTATAAAGTATGATATTATGTAATGTACCATGCCAATGGCTATAGATGCAGAGACATTTAAACTTGAATTAGAAATAATACTTATTCTTCAATAAGGGTAAATTAAAATATCCATTTACAACATAACACATCCCTCATGTATATATCAAGTTATTTCTACTTACGAACAAAAAGAGTTTGTGTCATGATTTTTATTCAATATTTTTGTTTTTAGATTTTAGGTATATGTTTTGCACAGAATTTGCGAGCAGACATTTTTGCTCAGAAAGCCAAATGGCATTGACAATCAAGAACTCCCACTGCCGTCTAGTACAGAATGATGTACAGGATAGCGTGGGAGCCAACAGCTCATCAAATAGATTTTGTCTGAAATTTGTCATATTCAAGATTCAATTACATATGCATCAATTGGATTTAATAGTATTACCCTTTATTATATACAACATGAAAGGTATTTATCAAGTATCTGTATTTAACTTTTAAGAGTCAATATTTGAGAAAGAGGAATCAGGATACACACTTCGTATCATTTCCAAATATCTTTATTTTGTAATCGATGGAATTCCTAATAAATAATATATAGACACACTTATTCTTTTTAAAGAAAACGAATTTGTTTTTCTATTATCATTGAACAATTCACTTATAGTTTATTTACGATAAAAAGACGATGACGTTGCAAAACAAAATATTGTGATGTTGCCAAGCTGTAGTTTCTTCCTTCACTTAACGAAAACTGGAAAATTCAATCTGATGTTAGATTGACAGTTCTTCTTTTTCATTGTTCCGTGCCTCGTAGGAAGTAAGTCAAAAATGTTTATTTGAAAATAAAAGGCTTCTATGATAGACGATTAATTTAATATAAATATTTATTCATGAAAAACTATGGATAAGATACAAGAAACATATTCGAATTAGCATTTAATTATTTTACATAGAAGAGGGTTAAATGACGAACTGTAGGTCCTTATACCTTATTCTATGCTTTATAGAACCATCTTCAAGAGCACTGCAAGGGTTTACGCTAAAAGGAATCAATACAAGCTGTAATCATCTTCATGCAAATTTAAATATTGTTTCTTTATACAATATCTATTATATTTATTATAATAAAAATAGAATGGAAAAGAAAAATATAGATACACAAAATAAAATTTTGTTACAAGATATAATAAAAAATCTCCCATTTTATCAGAATTATTTATGTAGAGATACTGTGGTCGTTGTTTTAATTTGTGTATTATAAAATAACTGAACCTAATTAATTTTATAATAATTATTAGTGCTTTTGAAAAGGTGGGAATAAAGCAAATTGGATAAAAATATACAAAAAATAAAACACAAGATTTCCACTACTCCACTACAAAATCATCACTATCTTCATCGTCACTGTCAAAATTAATAATAAGTGGAGGCACATTCTGTCTATCAAATACAACTTCTCTATCCCACCCATCTTGTATAATTTTTTCAGTGTGCTCTACTGTATTTGACCAAATATCAGAAGTCACTTTTTCTAAAGACTTTTTCCATACACCTATTGCTTGTTCTGTTGAAGAACCATCAGTTCCCACATGAGCTCTCTAAAAAAAATTTAACTATGCCCCAAATATGTTCAATTGGTTTGAACATACAGTGGTAAGGGGGAAGTTGAAGCACTTTTTAGATAATTTGTCAGCTTCATATACTCTTGGTGGTTTATTCCTACAAAAATGCATATCTTTAAACAAAATAAGTTATTACCATAATATATTGAAAAATGTTTATATCAACTTACCGTTGTACTAAATTCAATAATTGGGTTTTGACGAAAGTATTTTCAAAAGGAATATCATTTTGTATCAATCAGTTCTATATATCAGCCTTTTTGGTAGCTGTTGTTGGTACTTTATTGATCACTGTACTGTGATAACTTGCATTATCCATTACAATTGTGGCAGGTTCTTCCAAGTTCACTAAAAGCTGGTATTCAAACCAATGCAAAAAATGTTCTCGGTTCATTTCACCGTGGTAATCACCATCTTGTTTTTTGGAAGAAAAAACCAGCCCTGCTCCAGGAATAAATCCAGAAGAGTAACCAGCATGAAATACTATATACCTACAATAAGGAAATAACAAATTATTACTAGATTTCCTAGATAGACTGCATAGCTCAAAAGAACTATTAATAATTATATAGATTTAAATAAAATAGTGTGACAAGTAAATATTTGAACAGATCTTAAAATGGCAGGAATGTTAGTACATCATAAATTAATTGCTAAATTTTATTATTCGATTACCTTGGACCACCAATTTTGGTTTTTTCCACGCTTCTATGTTAGAATCTTGCCAAGAACGTCCAACAGTAGCGTCTTTAAATATCCAGGTCTCATCCAAAAACACAAATTGATATAAACCTTCCCTTTTTATCTTAACATATTCATGTAGAAAATGTTCACATTTTAATGCAATATCTGGAGCTCCATTAAACCACGACGAGGATCATCTTTTTTGTATTTGAATCCCATATTTTTCACTATCTTCCAGAGTGATTTTAAACAACCATTAAATAGTTCACGCTCCTGGAGTTTGTCTCTTAAAGTTTTCAAGGTTATGTGTTCCTCTGAAAAAATATTGTGTTAGTTAATTGTGAATAAAATAAAATAGTAAATTCAATATACTCACTGTTTCCATACATTTCGGAAAGCATTTTGATCAAAGTTATCAATTTCAACAGTAGGTTTTATGCGTTGTGTCTTTTTAGGTGGGCTTTTAGGCTGTTCACCTCTATTATGCTTGGCGGCAATACGGTTAACAGTGGTAACGCTAAGTTGTAAAGCTTCTGCAACTCTCTACAATATAATTACTTCAATTTATGAAAGAATAATTTATTATCAAGTTTAGTTAACCTAACCTAACATTAAAAACATTTAATCATTCACATTTAAATATGTAACAATAATATTAATAATGATGAATACAAATAGCGAATACTATTACTTACGTCTCTTACAGCAGTAAGAGGCATAAGCGGGCCCCCATTTCGGCATTCTCGTTCAAAATAGCTCAACAAAGATGTTATCATCTCTTGACATTTTCTGTTCAGCTGCTTCGGCATTTTATTAACCACACACTGCAGATTTGCCTAAATAATTAGTTATGAAAATAACTGTTTTTTTAATCTTAAAGTAGCAATGAATTTAAAAGCACCAAAAAAACGTCAAAACAAACTGGCGAATTTTACCAGTTGATTTGACAAAGTCTTGAAGTTTTGCCAACCCGTTAGCTGTAAATTGCCCTGGCTGTTGAGGA
This sequence comes from Galeruca laticollis, assembly GCA_963921935.1. Taxonomy (NCBI): domain Eukaryota; kingdom Metazoa; phylum Arthropoda; class Insecta; order Coleoptera; family Chrysomelidae; genus Galeruca; species Galeruca laticollis. The sequence continues at coordinate 40,144,029 of OY998178.1, read as the reverse complement.
TAAATTGTATTCACGGTTGGTAAATTAATATTTATTCTGATAAGCAGGAAAGTAACTAAAAATGACATCATCATCTTTTTATCGTAAATAAACTATATAGATCCATTTATATCATTATTAGCTCTTAACAACTTCGATACGCGGGCATAAAAAGGATGATTATGATCTAAGGGTTGCTATAGTTTTAAATATGTTAATACAATACAAACGCGAAGTTGACATTTGTTATTTTATCGAACAATCCTTTTGACTTTCAGGGCAATATATTATATTTTGCATTCCTCTCGCTGCTATTTTTTGAAAATTTCATTGGGAATTTCAATAATTTCTTCGTAATTCATCATTTTGTATTTAGTTTTGTGCAAAACAAATTGTTTGTTTAGAGACTTTCCCTAGCTACCAAATTCAAAGACCACTCGTCACGATACACTTCAATCAAATCAATATCAAATTATTGTTCTCCAAGGTATAGAACTGGGGGAAAAACATAAAATATTGTATGTACCATAGGCATTACTTGATGTTTATGCGCGAGGGCGACAAGTTTAAAAGGTCGAGGGCCGCTAGGCTCGAGAGTTTTTAAGTCGCCCTTAATACATAAATAATTATGATATAAAATATAAGGTATTATGTATATGTAAAATAGTATACAACCAAATTTGATAAATTCCCTTCATACAAATTACTTAAGACACTAATTGTCCAAATTTGAAACTTGAAAAATGCCAAGCGAGTCCGTACTCTCCACAAAATTTAATCATTTTGGTTTTTGTTATGAATAAGAGATTAAAATGTTTGCTTATAATTATGATTTAAACAAACCAGCCCTTAATGTTTCGATTAAGGATTGTAGCTAGTAATATATCCCATTTAAATTATCAATATGCTTTGTGTTGCCTATTCATTAGTGAGATTGTTTGAGTTGGTACCAAATTTCAAACAACACATGAATGAATAGGCAACAAAATGAGGTGATCTACCTGGAAGGAAAGATTACTTGTATAACTATATTTGAGAATAGTTCAAATTATGTTTAGAATCATCATCATTTTTAGCAGTGTCAATATCCATCGCCATATTCAGTAGATATTTATATTTAGAATATGCTGGTCTGAATATATTGATTCTTAACTTTTAACTATTGTAAATATCTTTGCGGATGAATTGTAAATAGTAGATTTCCACAAATCCATATTGACGCTGATGAATACCTTTCATTATTTAATAATATTTTTGTAAGGTAAACTCTTAACATACGATACAATTAACTTGTGAAATATGGCATTTTTATCAATTTGAAACAAAATATATAAATTCATTTGTATGAAAAAAATTTCAGTATTGTAATTTGAATTGAATATTCTTCATAAATTGTTGAATTGTGCCTGTGAATGCAAAAAATGTGTATTATTTAACAATGTAGAGTGAGGAAAATATTGTACATGATCGATTTTGGAAATTATTCCAGTTGCTTTGGTAGCATTTATAAAATTCTGCTACTCCAATGATTTTTTTTTCACTATTGATCTCATTTAACTTTGTCACCGACGTTTCTCAGGTTGCATTTCTCTTCTCGCGATTTTGATAACTCCAAATTCCGTGCTACCCTTTCATTATATTATTCTTATTGTATCAAAATAAGCTGCATTGTCCAGTCATTATAGGGGGTTGACCTTGGAAAATCCACATACTTAGTATATTACCACGTAAAAACTTGTATTTTGGCATCCTAAAACTATTCTCAAAATTTATATATCATTGGATGGTCGCAAGTTTTAAAGTCAGGGTCACAAAAATCGATTTTTTTTTTCTACATTTTTTGCAAATATCTCTTTCTATGGGTTTTTCGCTATTTGTTTTATTATCAATATTGTAGAGAATCAAATTCTCTACAACTTTTGTATTTAACAATTTTTTATACCTTGAACTGTTTTCGAGATAGAGGGCGTAGAGCGCGCGGTCAAATTATCTGAGGTCAACTGGTAGTCCCTCTCGATCACAAACTCGTAATATTAAGGTTATAATTTATTGCTAAATATATAATTATCATTTTTATCACCTTTTAGTTTAAATTCATTTTTTTTGTTTACTTATCTATTTTTAATTAAGTGTCAATTTATTTAATAACACTTACCTGGCCATGTAATTAAGAAATTGTTGAGGAAAATACTTAGATTGTATTTTAATTCTAATCTAATTTATACTAACGACTTTCTATATAAATAAAGAAAAAAAGAAATAACTTTTTAATTACTGGTTTTATTAAACGTGTCATTTTATAGACTTATTATTGTCAAAATTAATAAAGATTTCGAGAACAAGCTCTAATTTCAATTCTCTTCTTCTTCTTCATCTTTTTCTCTTTCTTCTTTATCATCGTCGTCATGAGAATATAATTACAATGTAATTAAAGATGTCCCTTAGTCATTTTTCAATTACCGAAAGAGATTATGAGTGTTATTGAATTGATAAATTTTAGAATTATTAGAAACAAAGTTTGAATTTATTGTAAAAGTTAATAAAAAATGATAATTATATATTTAGCATTAAATTATAACCTTAATATTACGAGTTTTTGATCGGGACTACCAGTTAACCTCAGATAATTCTCTGACCGCGCGATCTACGCCCTCTATCTCGAAAACAGTTCAAGGTATAAAAAAAATGTTAAATACAAAAGTTGTAGAGAATTTAATTCTCTACAATATTGATAATGAATATAAATAGCGTAAAACCCATAGAAAACTAGATATTTGCTAAAAATCTAAATAAAATCGATTTGTGTAACCTTCGACCCCTGACTCTAAAACTTGCGACCATCCAATTATACAGTGCTATTCAAAAGTCCCCTCCCCCCTCGTATCTTATGAACGGCTACACTTACATTAATAAAATTTGGAGGGTAAAAATAAAGTGTTGTAAACTTCTCTACGAATGGTAACAGGTGACGTAATAGTAATACATGACGTCACAGTGCCACTCTGGCCAATAATTTTAAATAGGATCTTATGGCAAGTGACATCTCGTTTACAAGGCATTGACATTGGCTACATAGCCATATTTATTTTGTTTGGGTTTAAATTAATTTTGACGGATAAATTAAATAAATACCAAAATTATTGAAATTATTTTTTTAAATTTAATTAATCAAATATCAACAATGGATTCTCATAGCAAGTGTTCGAAATGTGCTCCGTCTACTTCCTGACAGTGATACATCCTATTAGTAAACTCTTGTCGTACTCGTTCGAATGTGTCAGCCGAAATAGCATTGCGTTCTTCAGTAATTCTTTCTTTCAAAACCTAGGATTTCAAGTACCCCCATAGAAAAAAATCTAATGGTGTCAGATCTCGTGACCGAGGGAGCCATTCTATAGGACCTCGCCGGCCGATCGATCTACCTCGATATTCTTCATCCAGGTAACGTCTTACTGCACCATAATAATGTGCAGGAGCACCATCTTGTTGAAATGTTATTTCCAGATGGCCGAATTCATATTGATTATCTTCCAGAATTTCAAGAATGAACGGCTCAATTGCATTTTGTAACATCTCTAGATACACTTCACCGCTTAAATTTGAATTTAGGAAAACAGGACCAACAATGTGGTTTCCCAAAATACCTGCCCAAACATTGACTTTTTCTGGAAATTGGGTATGTTGTTCACGAAAGGTGTGAGGATTTGTGTCACTCCAATACCTTACATTTTGTGTATTCACATTTCCATTGAGGCATAAAGTACTTTCGTCACAAAAACAAATTGTTTTTGTGTAATGTGGGTTTTGACTAATTTTATTTGTCATACATTCACAGAATTCGAGTCTTCTGTCGGGGTCGTCATCCGAAAGGTGGTGCACCATTTTTAACTTGTATGGATGAAATTTATTTTTAACCAACACTTTCTGTACTGTACTTTTACTCACTTCACAGATGGACGCAACTTTAGTTGAAGAGGAAGTAGGGTTTACTACCATTTCAGCAACTATATCAATTCTTTTATCATCACTAAATGTTGGTCGACCAGATCGTTTGGCATCTTGAACACTACCTGTTGCTTCAAACTTGTGAAGAAGCTCCCTCAAATAAGTTCTCGAGATATGGCGATCTGGGTATCTCTCATTAAATAAACGTTTCGCTACATGGAGATTCTTTCTAGATTCACCAATTATTAAGATAGCTGCTACTTTGTCGGCTTGAGTACGTTCCATTTTGTCTATGTAAACTCTTAAACGTCTAGTTAAACAATAATAAAATTAAATATTTAAGCTATTTAGAAAAACTTTGCAAAGCAACAAATACTATTAAATTAAAAACGTCAATTTTTTTGACAACTAATCAGAGGCGGACTGAAAAATCTTCAATATTTAAATGTGAAATAATAATTTTGGTATTTATTTAATTTATCCGTCAAAATTAATTTAAACCCAAACAAAATTAATATGGCTATGTAGCCAATGTAAATGCCTTTCAAACGAGATATCACTTGCCATAAGGTCCTATTTAAAATTATTGGCCAGAGTGGCACTGTGACGTCATCTATTGCTATTACATCACCTGTTACCATTCGTAGAGAAGTTTACAACACTTTATTTTTACCCTCCAAATTTTATTAATGTAAGTGTAGCCGTTCAAAAGATACGAGGGGGGGTTTTTGAATAGCACTGTATATGAATTTTGAAAATAGTTTTAGGATGCCAAAATACAAGTTGTTACGTGGTAATTTACTGGGTATGTCGATTTTCCGAGATATTCACCTAATTTGGCCTTAGATGATTGGACTATCAGCTATTTATACTATAACTCTTAGGTGACAGGAAGATCCTAGATTATTGTCGGTAACAAGCGACATATTACAAATTTCTTCACTCTGTGTAACATTATAAGGCATTTAATGATCTGATTTTGACTGAATTTGTAAATACTCAATTTAAATAGAAATAAGGAGACACTATATGTGTACCCTTGTATGGTGTTTCAATTTGATGTTGGTACAGTGTTATGTCCCAATTTTTTGAAAAATCTTTTGTGATTTCATATTAGAATACTATACTTTAAGGATAAAGTATTAAAATTGTGATATTGTTCCATTCCATTCTTATTTGTTATGTAAGAACTATAGCTGTGTTTTATGATAGTATATTAACGTGTACGAATTGTTCAAAATATTAATTTATTCATTTATTGTACTTGGCGCTTTGTGATTTTGAAATTTTTTAAACTGTTTTCATAAACTCTAGTAACTAAATATAGAGATGATTTTTTTGTGGAAATTTCTTGCTATGGATAAACTTTCCATATATTTTTTCAATGAACTTACCAAATTTATATAGTGAAAGGGTGTCATAAACCTCACCTACCCTGACTGGAAACTCTTCCTCAGGTAGTGGTATTCAGTGTCAGTTAAAGTATTCTCATAACTGTAACAATTTGGTATTTGCACTACAACTTCGTATCAATCTGGAAGACCGCTGTCATCAGCTGTATAACTCTACCCTTCGTTACCGAGTTGTTTCTTAAACAAAAAAATCCGCTGTCACCAAATGTAATAAATTAGACCCTTCTATCTCGGGTCCGCTGTCAACAGTGGAATAACTCGTTGTCACCAGTGTAATAACTTGCTGTCACCAAATGAAATAAAGTAGCCGAGCGTGAAAAAAATAAATCCAGTCCGATTTAGGCGTGGACCTCATGTGCTTAAAGCGGTAGAATTACCTTTGCCAGGCCAGAGTTGATCTCTTTGTTCAGCCTCGTATCCAAATGCACTGCTCACTCTAGAGGGAAAGTCGTGGTGGTAGGGATCTGAATAAAGTTTCGGTATCACAAATGTATAAAAAAATATATTATATATTTCACTGTATAAATATGACAAAAAAAATATTAAATCTTTCCCAATAAAAAATATTATACACTTATATACAAATTTTTCAATGTATGAATGGGCCGTATGATTTCGCCCCTATTTCGTAATTGACCTGCCTCACTGCGAGAATAATTGTCTACTAAAAAAAGGTACTAATCGACCGCTGCTAATTTTCTATTTGTCGAATGTCATTGTATTTTATGTAAATAGAATGGAAAAGTAGAGAATTATAATTCTGCTGATTTGATAAATCTTATCGGTAAACAGTTCAGTATGTATTAACAAAAATTCAGAGTTGCAATTTTGCTTCCGCGCGAATAAAATATAGCTTTTGTTTATTTCATTAGATATGAGTAATTGATATAACCGCGTCTTAAAAACGAAATTATTTAATCGTTGCGAAAATTCAACGATAACCTGATTTTTCGGAGACAAAATCATACGCTACAGGCAAATGATATAAATTACAATTAGCCGTGTTTTAAAATTTACCTACCGCCTATCTACGGGGTGGGCGAGAATTAAGTGACAAAAATATAATACCTAAATCCTGTCGAGTTACATACAAAAATCGTTGCTACAATCTTGTGTAAAATCTTACCATGATATCTCACACAATAAAATTATATCTATAAAACGAGTGGTGCACATTATGAGCCAGGACATATAGATTTAACTGAACCTATGAACTTGTCCAATAACACAGTGAAGAAACTGTTATATATTCTACCTATGCAAATATTTATGTTATCAATATCCAGTTTAGAAACAGCGCATAAAATAAATAAATACATATTTCCCAAAAAAATCTTAGACTTGTGCAAAAAATGACTGTGTGGAAACTTCCCTTCTCCTGTCTCTGCTCACTGACTGATTTCAATATTTATCTAGAAACTGCGGATGACGTTTAATTTCTAGCACACGGTGTCGAGATATGCTGGATCACGGTCGGAGAGAGAGTTTTTTTTTCCGTTTTGTGTTTCTCAGGGGAACTGCGCTCACTGTCAACGATATCTGAGTATCGCTTTGACGCCGTGACACAACGGAGAGAAACTTCTCCCTATGAACCCGCGAACACTAAAAAAACTGACACCCGTTACCGTGACAGGGAAGGACTTTTCTCCTTCGCGTTTTTTCGCCCGACTCTGTGCCCTGTCTGCTCTGAACTTACTTTTTATCATTCTTCCAAATTTTGTTCGGGGTTTTGTGCTGAATTGCAAAGGTTGCATTTTTTGTTTTAGAGTGGCCTCAATTTTTATTTCTAACCGTTTGTATACAAAACAAGAATTTAAATTTGCCCTAGTTAATTGTTATATTGCTGCAAAATGTTATGGTCCTGTCTCAATTTTGCTAAACAAAAAGTGTGTCGAATTCTACTGTTATTATATTTGAAATAAAATATATATTTTACCGTGTATTCTGAAAGTTACTGATTTAATTTTCTTCTATTTAATATTCGCATTTATTACATAACTTACACTGGGAAAGGGTGAACAATCGATATTAAATTCGACGTCACCAGTTTTTGAAGAGATAATAAATTTAAACACCAACCAAGTTAAAAAACTGGGAAAAAAATAATATATTTACTTTAACTTAACAAAATACTGAAAATATCCTAACGCGATGGTCCAATTTAATATAAATTGTTGAAAATCGGCAAATTATATTTATTCTTAAATCAATAAGATAATTCACATTGGCTGCATGTCCAAAATACAAGACGAACAGGAACGCAGTCTAGATTTCCATGAATTGAGAATAAGGTGAAGGACTTAACTTGGAGAGGTTCTGGAATGATTCAGCTCTCAGCTAGGCCCTAGTAGATGGAGATGTGGTGCCTAGTTTTCTATCCCGGCCGGTTCCCTATTGGTCTATGTCCTAACGATGTTCTCTAAGGCAGCAGAGCTGTAGAGGATACAATTAAGAAGGAGAAACAATTACTGGGAAGGAAGGAATAGATAGATAATGTTCCTTCATAAAAATAGGGACCACTCAACCGACCGTTAAATAAACCGCACCCAACATTGATTCCCCATATTGTTTGAAAATTGGTTTCGCGCATCCACTTTGGATAATCCTGCGACCAATAATAACAATTATGGCGATTAACAATACCATTGTTATGAAATCTACTCTGATCACTCCATAATATTTTTTCTAAATTTGAAGGGTCATCATTACTTTGTAATAACATTTCTGCAATAGAATTTATTCTCCTTTCAGGATATGCAGGAACTAAACCCTGTGTTAAATGTATTTTATAAGAAATTGACTGTCTCGACCCTTACTTCGTGGAATATGCTCATATTAGTGTTTTTAAATGAAACTCAAGGTCTCTAGTTAATTCCACAATATAATACAAGTTATTGAAAATTCTAAAAAATTGACAATTGTTTCGATAAATCAATATCATCGTCAGAATGACAGAAGTTACATTTCATTTTATGCCTACCTGATGTTTAGTAGTTATATTTTTGGCTAGACCAAGAAGTAACCTAACTTGTGATTGGCTTAATATATGTTTATAGAAAAAAGAAGAAGATGTGATATTACAAATATTGAAGCTTAGATATTATTAGCCCTATGGTGATATCCTGGATATCATTTTTCCAATTAAGATCAGTATAACTGTGCAATTAGAAGACATTTAAGAAACCCACAATATGAAGTTGTCAATGAACAGTTAAACCTAGGGAATTCTCCACTAATAAACTGTCTTCTTAAGTGATAATTGTAAAGATCAGCAGATATAGTTTTCCTGGTTTTCTATATCATTGCACAGTTATACTGATCTTAATTGGAAAAATGATATCCAGGATATCACCATAGGGCTAATAATATCTAAGCTTCAATATTTGTAATATCACATCTTCTTCTTTTTTCTATAAACATATATTAAGCCAATCACAAGTTAGGTTACTTCTTGGTCTAGCCAAAAATATAACTACTAAACATCAGGTAGGCATAAAATGAAATGTAACTTCTGTCATTCTGACGATGATATTGATTTATCGAAACAATTGTCAATTTTTTAGAATTTTCAATAACTTGTATTATATTCTGGAATTAACTAGAGACCTTGAGTTTCATTTAAAACACTAGTATTTTATAAGGATGGTATTTGTGATTTTTTAAAACTCTTTGTATTGAACTTCTACTTATTTGTAATTCTTGTGCAAGAAATCGTATTGAGGTGTGTAGATTTACCTGAAGATATGCCAAAATATTTATTACATTGTCATCTGTCTGAGCGAGGAACTTGATTTTTACCGCTTGGAAAAAAAACCAGTTCTTAGCTTTCGTTCGACATAGACAAAAGTATTTTTGCTTGGAGATATTCTATGAGGAAAACGATTTCTGTACAAACCTTGAGAATGAGTTTTGTTTTTTCCACATTCTCCATAAATAAGTAGCATGTCAACATATTCATCGTAAGTAAAAATTGAAGGCATTATTTACATATTATTATAGTGTCTTCACAATATTATGACTAATAATTATTGACAGTTCTTGAATAAACTTCACCTAACAATAATGAATGACAACCTATGTTGTAGCTACTATAGTTATTTGTTTCAAAGCCACCTCCATTTTTGAGTGCAAAATATTGCTTCAATAAATTTAGTAAACATAAATAGCCCTTAATATCATTAATACACAATACAATGATGACAAGTGTAGTATTGTTGAATTGGTTTTTGAATGATATATCCAAAATTGTAATATTTACCGGTTGTCCCATTAAAAAAATATGTTGGGGTCACGTGACCCGAAATGACAGGACAAACGGAAGCCATTTTATAATTAATATAAGCATCAGTTTCAACTGTTTATATCTGCCAAATTTCATACATGTCATATGAACAGTTTTCGAGAATTTGGACTGTCAAAACGTCGTGGGACACCCGGTATAACCTTCGGAACAGAGGGTTATTTTGGCATCAGGGAACACCAAAAGGAAAAACTGCTCTCTACAATAGTCCTATTTCATTCTGGAATACGCCTAAAAGACCGCGGTATCTTAAGGTGCGAATTGTCTTTATACCGCGTTCATTCTTGGCATTGAAAATATACTGCGTTTATCCTTAGGAAGCATGGGTGCTTTGGTACATACGGCAAAAAAAAATATGGCTTTTACAAGTAAATATCAAAGATACGGCAATTTTAGTTATTACACGATTAAACATATGTGTGATAAACCATATCATGCCCTTAACTCAAATTTGAAAAACTTGGAACACACCGCGTTCATCCTTATGAGGGCAGTATAATCCAAGCAGTTTATGTTAACAACTGCACATTGTATTTTCTTGGTGATATTTGGTTGTAGCTCCTGATGATTTATTGCCATTCTTATTCTGGTGACGGCTCCTGCTTAAGCCATCAGAATTGGTTAATGTAGTAGGCAGTAAAATGTTAAATTCTTTATTTATTGATTACACTGGTCAACAATGAAATTGTTTTGGGCTAAAGAATAGTTCATTGTAAAAAAATATTTATTTTGCATGAGTTTATAATAATAATTTCCTTGTGATAAATAATGATAACACCACTGCTATAGTTTTTATAGTTTCGAAGTTATTTTAAATTATTATTATAATTTTAAAGATAATTATTAATGACTTGAAGCAATTACTATACAAAAATGTTGAAAGTGAAAATGTAGTTTATACAAAAATATAACTTTAAAAATTATCTGTACCTACTGTTTATCTCTAATATTGTTACTACATCTAATATTTTATTTACAGATCTTGAATCAGAAGACATTCATTTGAGTGATAGAAACTCTTCAATACCTTAGGTGTAACGCTTAGAATACCTATCAGAGCAGAATTAAGAATTAAGGAGAATTGTAGTGTCAATTCGAATATGTCATCTTAATTAATTGACAGAACTATATCACTGGACAAAATTTTTTATGCATTAGCAATATAAGGATGAAGGAACTCATTTCTAAACTCAGTCAAAACTAGAAATTTTAAAATAAGATCTAGCAGCAAATTGATATTTCGATTTACTTTCAACGCAATCAACCCGATAAAAATTTTTCAAATTAATAATATTTTGGTTACTATGAAGTACTTTTGGACAAATATTCTTGGAAATGACTTCATATATTCCTTGATGATAAGATTTTATATTATCTCCATTAAGTTGACAAACCTTTTTGATTTGAAATTTATATCTGACAGAACAATGTGAAATAACTAAATGTTTACAGCCCCTAAGCTCCTGCTGCTATTAGAACTTTATTGTATATTCTGTAGAATTACTTTTGACTATATCATTAACTTGAATCTATGTTCCATTTTCGAAAACAAACATTGGTTAATTTCAAGATTTGTTCGTTTTGACAGTAGTGCTAAGCTGAAACAGCCTATATATTGTTATAACTTTATTCGATACTTGGCAAAATACTAATTTTTAACAATTCAACAACACACTAAACTATTGACTAACTGACTGCCACAACTGATCTCTATTTATATATAGAAATAACTTTCCAGAAAGGACTAGAATATTCTAGAACATACTAGTACATCAATATGGAACACAATAGAAAAATCTAGACTGTCAAGGACTACTGCGCCTATTCAGCCCTCTTCTTATTTTCAGTCCAAGCTGTCATTCTGACATTCATAGAACAGGTGTAACATTGCTTCCCCTCTTCAAGTTATTCGCCTCGAATAACAGGGACTTCGACATCTTCTGGAAACCAATTGGGTGGGTCATCACCGTAATAGCGAGCCAATCTCTCGATATGAACGACCTTTGGTTTACTTTTTAGTGTCAGACGAATGCGATAAATTAGGTCGTTGATTTTATTGACGACTCGGTAGGGACCTTCTCAATTTCATGGAAGTTTCGGACCAAATAAAGTTTACAATCATAACGGACTCTGTTCTCTGCAACATCAAAAACATGTACTCTGATAACCAAATTCACAAAGATATTGACAGAGAAATCCATATAACCTTGAAAGAAAATAAACACATTGTATCAATTTCAATTCCTTCCCACCTCGGCATTGAAGGAAACGAAACAGTGGATCAAATGGCCCACGAAGCAACTACAAATAATGGTTGTGACCAACAACAGAAAATAGTGCCTAGTGACTTCAAAATTTACGTAAAAAACTCGGTTCTCAGTGCGTGCCAAAACAAGTGGACGCAGTGCTCCGAAAAGTTAAGAGAAAAGAACATGCACTCCAGCGACCTAACCTGTTAACAACAAGTGATTTTTACTCGCCTTCGAATCGGTCACACTCGCCACACACATCTCCACTTAATTTCGAAGGAAAACACCAATTTGTAACCAATGTCAAACCAATATAACGGTGAAACATATCCTGATAGAATGTCAAAAATACAACTCCATAAGAACTAAATTCAACTTTTCCCACATCATATCTGACCTTCTTGGACACAAGTGCAATGTTACCCAGAAAAGTGTGGGCATTACCCGTAAAAAAAGTCTTGTCAGGCTGTATGTGATATTTGGAGAAGCAATTTTGACCTGATCACGGATCTAATTACTTAACTAGTTTGGATGTAATAACTAAAATATAAGAAAAGTATAGTAAATTGTTGGACGCCAGTTACTTTCTCAAAAGTAACAAAAACCCAAATAACACACATTGTGAACCTGAAATTTTTGGTTTGGTGTCGTGAAAGTAAAGTGGGAATAATTACTATTTACAGTTTAATGATTGTACAAAATTTACATGATTTTCAAAATGTACAATTGTTAAGAAGTGCTAGAATTTTTTTTCTTTTCAGTTATATAAAATCAAAATACTTTATAATATTATTAATAACAGTTATAGATTATAGTCAGATAAAAAATATGAACTAAGCTAAATGTGACACAGTAGTTCAAAATTTACACATTAATTTAGAATTCTCAAAGAATGTAATTTTATACTTCCTTTCTTTGGCTGCACAAAGCTAAGATCCCTCGAACAGGAAGCCAATCTCAATGGTTGGGATGCTAAGTTTCCTATTACCAATTTACTACTATATCCTAGCTTTCATGGATCAGAAAATTTTATAAGTATATTAGACTAAACCCCTTTTTTATACTTGGTTTTGTTGACTCAAATTTGTATAAGTATACCCAGTATCGCAGATGTCTAATAGGATTCAACCATGATCTGCAGAACTATTGGGTTAATAATCTATTTGATATTATTTCTTCATTCACATGGACGAAATTATGTTCAACGAAACGTTAATTATCACGTTTCACATCAAAAAGGAAGAAATCAAATCCAATCGCCCTATGCTGGGACCGCCGACAGCGCATGCTAATTATAAAATTGATTCTTTCAACAATATTTGTTTAAATTTTTCATCGTGCCTCGTGAGCCGATACCGTGAGAGTATTTAATTTGTTGTTAAACCAGGAAATTATTTAGAAATATTTTAAAGTGTAAAATTCACGTTACAACGTTATAAAGTTTTTAGCAGACATTGAAATAAACAATATATGAATTTCAAAATGTAATTTATAACAGGTTTGTTCTAGCAATGAGTTGTAGGATAATTTGAACTGATTTACTGCGCATGACAATTCAAATAAGTTGAATTAGTTTGGAATTTGTTGGTGCTGGAATGCAATCTTTATTGATCTGTGCTTTATATGAGTACTAAGTACCCTCGATAACACCACATACACCTGAAACCCCTTTTTACTAAAGTGTTATTGTATTTCCTCCATTTTTGGTTATTTGGTCACTTTTTGACATCACCTGACCTGTTGCTTAAAAAACTAATCATTTAAGTGATTATACCAAAAAGCGATCTGGTTGTACTATTTATATCAAAATAATCAGTGTTCTTTGAATATTTCATTGGAGTATTATCCCAGGCGGCACAAACATATTGCATGAACATCTCATGCATATCCCACTGGAATATTGGCATATACCAGGGATATTCCATATCTTCCAAAATATGTGATATGCTTATTCTATGGATATCCAAAGTCACCATGAAACATATCCCAGGAATATGTTTTAATTTCGGAAAACATATTCATGGCATATGCTACTATAAAAATATTTGCCACAGGAATATATTTTCGTACTGCACAGATAATATGCTTTTTGAATATGTGAATGGCAGAAAATATATACAGGGTTTCCCAGTTTATATGCAATTAACTCCACCCTATATACATATGGTTAAATGTATGTCAGTTACTTTGAGAAATAAAAAAACTATATCAGAAAAATATTTATTACAAAAACTTGAAAAAATATTCATAACAAAAAATGCAAAAAAAAACAAATATATAGGCATTCTCTGTGATACATAAAAAACTTTGATATTATTAAAAATAACAAAAATTTACTTTTTTTCACTTATTGTACCAATTCTTCTTCGGGATCATTTTGTTTGTTTTCCTTATTTCTAAAAACAACCAATTTAATAAAAAATACCTCTCGTTATTACAATAACTTACTCACAGTCTTCGATTGCACCTCTCAGTTGCTTTTGCCAAGAAAACAGCAAGTCTTTCTTCCACTTTTTTCTATGTGAAATGTTTCGTGAGGGGGTTTTTCTTACATACCACTAAAAATAATATTAATATAATATCAATGAGAATTATATTTCCTCTGCTAATTAAGCATATTGATTGATAGTTGCAACATATGGTGAATATAAGTAATGTTTCATAAAGTGAAGATGGCATTGACATTCAATTGTAAAAAAAACCTATGTGGCGGGGTTGGTCTAAAATAACCTCGGAATAAAGTAATGACCCACCGCCTTCTATTATATACAATGTATCCTAAGTATGAATACAGATTAAGGAAATACATAAGAACGATAAAATACTCAAGAACAGTTGGACAACACTGGGAATAAGTGTATTAAATATGTCATAAAAGCCGCCCAGTATAAAATAAGTAAAGGGAAAATGGAATTAACATTGACTATTGAAGTCTATTAAAATTTTAACCTTTCATTAAAGTAGCCATGTCTAGAATGGAAAATTTCTTCTTTTCCTCCAACCCAGCTAAACTCCCTCAAAATAGCAACATCCACTAACTGGGGCATACATCTTTTATATCAATGCATCCAACATGAAAGGAGCTTAGTAACCTATAAATAAAATTATTCATTTCGTCTTTTGGTCACTGCTCTAGGGAGTGATCTTAAAATAAAATAAAAATTACCATAAATTCTCTTATGTTTTGGTAACTTAGTTTTTTGTCTAGTTCCATTAACTCAATGTCTTGGCTGGGATATCTATTGCTTTTGCTGGATTATTATCTTGGATAATATTTTCATTTTTAGAATTTAATGGACTGTTATTAATTCTGCTTTTTGTGCAACCCTTCCATTAACTACGTGCAGAAGTCTTATAATTTCAGTAGAATCTATAAAAAACAAAGAAATGGTTGAAGTCAAAAATGCATAAATATAAAATATAAGCGATTTACTGACTTTTACATGACAAACATTTCTGTTTTACTGCAGATGCAGTTCTAGGGGTCGACGAATCCGAGTTGGTCCTAGAATGGAAAATTTCTTCTTTCCTTTTCCTCCAACCCAGCTAAACTGCCTCAAAATAGCAACATCCACTAACTGGGGCATACATCTTTTATATCAATGCATCCAACATGAAAGGAGCTTAGTAACCTATAAATAAAATTATTCATTTCGTCTTTTGGTCACTGCTCTAGGGAGTGATCTTAAAATAAAATAAAAATTACCATAAATTCTCTTATGTTTTGGTAACTTAGTTTTTTGTCTAGTTCCATTAACTCAATGTCTTGGCTGGGATATCTATTGCTTTTGCTGGATTATTATCTTGGATAATATTTTCATTTTTAGAATTTAATGGGCTGTTATTAATTCTGCATTTTGTGCAACCCTTCCATTAACTACGTGCAGAAGTCTTATAATTTCAGTAGAATCTATAAAAAACAAAGAAATGGTTGAAGTCAAAAATGCATAAATATAAAATATAAGCGATTTACTGACTTTTACATGACAAACATTTCTGTTTTACTGCAGATGCAGTTCTAGGGGTCGACGAATCCGAGTTGGTCCTTTCGTTTTGTAAGTTTAAATTTCGTTTCACCAGTGCCAAAGTTTCAGACTTTGATGAGCTGGCTTGTTGTGAATTACCTGGAAAAATATATTATTTGATATAATAAATAAAATGAAAACTAAAAACAGAAAATACTTATAGGATCTTTTGTTATGCAAAAACCTATCAAAAATACTGAATGTATATAACCAGGAGGTGTTGGTAATTTGAATCGGGTGATCTCCTAACAACTTTTTTTGGAGGGGATGTGTCATCTTCTGAAGAAATATAACGTGAATTCTTCTTCCTTTCTCCTTTTATCTAAAATGCCTTCTCTTGAAAATTCACTCTCGGTATCTAATTTACTGGTATACTTGGCCATTCCAGCTTCTTTAGTTGCCACATAAAATTATCATATGGTGACCCACTCAATATTTCGATTGGTACGCTTTTCCAGTTCTTGGATGGTTTCTCTTTTGCCCGAATAGCAGCTCTCACCTTTGTCCCAGAAGTAGTATCTGGCCATAGACATTTGAAATCTCCAGACTCTTCATATACCCAAGAAGCGGGCACTGCTTCCACCATATCATTCTCTTCAATGAATTTTACTCTTTGCCACCCTTCCATTTTTGGTCATGCAAATACGAGTTCCTGGCAAAAGTAGCATTATTCTTATTCATTTCATAATGAATGACAAAAAATGATGCAAATGTGATTTCTTTCAAATTTCAACAAAACAGCATCGTGTTGCTTTTGCGGGCATAAAATCAAATAATTGGAAATCAAGAACAAGAGATCTTATATACAGGTACCTGGAAAAGGTTTATATTTTAATCAAGATTTTGGTAATTAAAAGTAGTCAACAGTTGATAAAAGTAATCAAAAAATTCATTATCAATATAGGGATATCAAAAAAATCGGCATTCCAAGACAGTAATCGACATAATCAAATAGTCTCAGGAAATCAAGTTTAAATGAGTTTTATTTGGCTCAGGCTCTTAAGCTAATTCAATAAATAAAATTGTTTATGATAAATGATAAAAAAATAGCTGGCAAAAACTAAAATAGGTTAGAACTTTGTTGACCATTATATTTAAGTTTTTCCTTATACAATGTTAATTTGTTTTGTTATAAAAATATACAGCGGAATATTGGAGTCATACGAATAAAAGGTAGTAAATGCTTTTACTATAGCTGCATCCTCAACAGCCACAAACAAAACAGAGGTATATATATATATATGTCTATCTCAAAAATGTTGTGAAAAAACATTTGCTCCAAGTTTATTAATTTGACTTATTGTCTCCAGCAATAACTTTCATTTAGAAAAATATCCGACTGTGTGCAATAACGACAAAACCATCTTCATGAGGAAAGCGAACATATTTTTGTGAAATTTCTTCAATATTAACTATGACAAATTTGTTAGATAATTTTTTCACGAAATACACATCGAGAATGGAAGAATTGCATGGTGTTTTGAATAAGTCACATTTCAACTGGAATTTTTTTACAAGAGCTACTGTTGAATTATATGTATTATAAAAACCAAAAACTAATGATTCAGTGCCATCTTTCAATCCACAACAGTTGTCTCGCTTGTACCCTGCATTCAGTGTAAAAGTTTCAACCACTAATTTTAAAAACTGAGGATATGGTAATAAGGGTGATATGCTTTTTTTCATGTTGAAGATAAAAATTTACTGACTTACTTGGTTTGGAGACAAGAAAACTTTCTGACAACTTTTTTATTATTTGTTGCAAGGGTTTATCACCCTTTCAGATTAAACGTTTTAAAATCTGTAAAACATTTTCACTGGAAAAGTTGCTAATTTTGTCTAATGGTCCGAAACGACGAGCACAATCTGTGAGGTGAATTAGGTTGTGAAAATTGTGTGACATGTAGTGACGGCCATAAATGTTTTGAGTTTGTTGAACAAAATAGATAAGTAATCTTTCTGCATAATCATATATATTTGTTAGGGAAGACGATACTAATATTGTAATACTATAGAAAAGACATATGAAATGATCATACTTTTCTCTTTCCCGGAATATTCAAAAACTTACATTTCAGCTTGATATGCCGTTTGAATCTACCAGTAATATTCAAGGAGAATATCTGATGAATATTCGGGAAAACATTTTTCATGGATATAAGATAAAAGCCATATTCATGAAATATTCCAGGGATATTGCAATATCTATTGGAAAATGGGATGTAGTAGGCATATTTCAGGAATATTGGGTGCCGTCTGGGATGGAACAGTTTCTACTTACTTTTGGCCGTTTATTCCTTCGAATATGAATAATCAATAGATTCAAAAAGCTAAAAAATTAAATGGTATATTTTACAACTCAACAGAAACGTGCACGATATTCATCAATTCTAACATTAAGGAAGTACTAAACCTTTTTATAATTGATTATATTTGAAGTAAATATACAAAAGTGAAAAAAAAATTACTTCCTTACCTTATATTTACATATAATCACCAGAACATATAAAAGTCTCGTATGAAAGTTTTTTATAAATGTCCTGGTTTTGATTTATCATAAATTAACTCAAAACAAAACATGCTCTGCGCTTGCGTGAAATAAGACAGAATTTGAAATACCTTCTCAAGAGCAAGAACTGATGGAACGGTTCTATTGTATGTTGATAAACTGCTGGAACATCGAATTATTAGTTCAGTGTAACTACTAGTTTTCAAAAATAGGTGCTGGAACACTAAATTGCTACGGCGCATGAGCAGTACAATTCCGAATTTTAGTTTCATTGTGTGTTGGATCAAACCTAATGTAACATGTAGTAGCGTTTTCGCTTATAACCTCCGTGATTCGAGCAACATTAAATAAAACTAAATAAAAAATAGATTCAAATGATAAGTCTGTTATTCTAACTTTAGAAAAATGCTTCTCCTAAAACGTCGGTGTTTTTTACTCCACGATATTTTGTTTCGGAATCTATAATATGTACTTGTGATAAAAATTAATTTCTCTCGAAGAAAGTTAGATCTCTCTTGAGACTTACCCTTTCCCCTAAACAATCATCATACATTTTCCCAGTATTGGAACTACCTATGTTTTAGCTCTTGTTGAACATTTCCAATAATACGGATCTGTATTTTTATGTATTACATGAATTTTGGCACTGCTGCTCCAATAAAACCCCATTTGGTTCTAATAATAATTATTAAAGTCTTCTAATGGTAGATATATCAAAAAGCAGCTAGAAATGAGAAAATAAAAAATTCAGCAGTATTTGACATAGAAGACAAATGAAATTTTAATGTCTATTGCAGATGCGTTAATTTCTTTTCACTTGTATGCAATTTTTATGTAACATTCCCATTCTCCTTAATTTTTAATTCTAAGATATCGTCAAAGAGATAAATATTTAACCAAGGAGAGGCATCATCATGTACATAGAATGAATAACAAAATCAAGACATTGTATCAAATAATTTATTTTCTAGTTCAATCTAATCTTTATAATATAAAGTTTCAAGTTTATTAATTGAGTTACTGCTTAGATAGTAATAACCGATTGGTACAATAGTGTTTGTTACCTACCACTTACTTTTTTCTGTGCTGCTGCTTCAGAGTCGTTAATAGTATATTTTATAATCTTAAATTTTTATCCATAACATAGTTTTTATTTCCAATTTATAACTCCAAGCTCTATTTCTAACCATACTGCCTGATTAACAATACTAAAGCTGTTTTAAATGCAAACGATCAACAGTTATTTCGTCCAACAGGTTTAAATTGGACATTTCTAATGTAATGTGATCATCGATTGTATCTGAAAACACCTTAACCTTCAAATATTATAATACTCATTAGAAAAAGAAAGTGGACCTTCAATGCAATAAAATTTATATTTACCTATTTTAATTAAATAAGAAGTATTTTAAGAACACTAGTGAAACTTCTCAAGCAACTTCCAAATGGTCATCAAAATTATTTACAGAATTACTGACTTGTTTTTTATTTATTGAACGTAAAAAGGCAAAATAATTGGCTTTATGAAAAGATATCTATTGCAAAAGTTTATGTAACGAATAAAATATTACAAAGGCCCAAAATAAAAAATAGCTATTCCGTTTAATTGGAATACGTATCATTAACCTTGTAGAAACCTGGCACAGAAAATGTCTCAACTGAACAATAGAATTGGAAAGTGAGGATCAAGATATATCAGCCTCCGTGTGTTACTGAATTAATAACATCATGCAAATACTTTTTATTTCATTTTTTGCCAGCTTGGGAACTACCAAAAATATCCATTGAAGTGATACCGGTTTAAATAAACATAGTAAATAAAAACAAAAATGGTGGAAACCCTTTCCAAAAAGACAAATAAATCTAACTGTTTGTTAAAAATGTGTTTAAAATTTAACTGAAAGACAAAACCCTCAAAACAGTCTATACAACTCTTCTGAACGGATGTGGTTAGAAGGATTTTCCAGATACTCGAAGAAATTTTGCTCACTACGAAAAAAGACATTGTATATGAGATATATTAGATTGGAAAGAATTACAGTCTTAAAGTGATCGACCACCTTCAATCTTTAACTATATGCTACGTGGAGGACCATTAACAGCTAGTCTGAAACATGCATAAACTTCAAAACTAAGTTCAACGGCATATTTATTTTAAATTCAAATTTCAGTTTTAGTATATACTATTGGTGCAGTATTCATTTGAATACCTCAACTTAATCAAGTTCAATCTTCCACTCAACCAATATTACATGAAAATAATAGTCAATGCTATTATTGAATGTCAGTGACGAGGAATTCATAGGTTTTGAACAGAATGAGCAAAATAATATTTCTAAAGAAAATCCTCAGCAAGTAGTTAAGACAAACTGAAAAAGAAGAAAAATTGCTGCTACCAATAGACCCACAGGACAGTAACAAATAACAAGTTTAGTTCTCTAACACGCCAAGATGAAGAAGAAGCTACTAAAACTAACGAAAATGTGAATAAAACACCGAAACCGCCTCCCATATTTGTCTTCGGAGTAATTAAATACGATGAAATTATAGAACATTTTAATACAATAGCAGAAAACAGACAATGCATCACCAAAACCTTAGCAGGCAACACGACAAAGATAAGTTGCGCAACACTAGACACATCTAGGAAAATAATAAAATACATGAGGAACAAAAATGTAATACACCACACTTACCAGACTAAAGAAGAGCGTGTCTACAGAATTGTCATCAAACATCTACACCATACGACAGAGATAGTAGAAATAAAATTAGGATTAGCCAAAAACTGACATAAGGTCAGAAATGTGATGAATTGCAAAAGTCGAACAGCCAAAGAACCTTCAAACATCTCTTTCGTCGATTTCTAGTCAGCAGATAACAACGAAGACATCTACAAACTGTTAAATCTACCAATTGAACCGCCTAAAACCACAAAAGGTATAACACAATGCATGAGATGTCAGCAGTATGGTCACTCTAGATTATACTGTAACAGACTATTTGTGGCGTCAAATGTGGCGGAGCACACAATACAACAGCCAGAAAAAAAGTAAAGATGCTCCTGCTAGGTGTGCTTTATGTGATGGAGCCCATCCAGCCAACTACAAGGGATGCGAATTTTACCATAATCTATTCAAATCGAACAGTGTCAACAATCGTATGAATATACAACCAAATACAATCAACATAATAACTAGACCTACTAAGGATGCAGCAATACCAATACCCCAAACAATCACAAAAAATTGCCATGCTAATGCAGTAAGAAATGATAGTAAACAACAGACAAATATTAACGACATAATGAACAAACACCTAGAATTCAAAAACATGTTTCAACAACTACTACAACAAAACAGCATGGTCCTAAACACGCTATCAACACTCATAACAAACATTCAATAGCTTCATAAAATAGCAGAATGGGACGCCAATGGGCTTCTACTACAGTTGTTTCTACTACACAATAAAATTGACATTCTATTAATAAGTGAAAGCCACTTCACAAATCGAACTTACTTTAGGATTCCACATTACACAACTTATTCTTCAAACCATCCAGACAATACAGTCCACGCTGGATCAGCTATACTGATAAAAAACACTATAAAACATCTAGAACTACCAAAGTATGCTCAAAATAGTTTGCAAGCCACATTTATAAAACTTAATAAGGGGTCTTATGAGCTAACTGTTGCAGCAGTCTACTGTCCACCCTGTTACAACTTAAAGAAATAATACTTCAGAAATTTCTTTGACACACAAGGTCACAAATTCATTGGAGGGCAGACTTTAACAGCAAACGTGTAATTTTTGGATCTCGACTTACAACTACTAAAGGCAGATAACTAGTAAGCCTAATACACGAAACCAATTACGACCTTCTGTCAAATGGCACCCCAATATACTGACCAACAGATCCAACTAAACCACCTGACCTGATGGACCTATTTATCACAAGGGATATCTCTCCATGCTTACATAGAAGTCATACCAAACTATGACCTCTGCTCCAACCACTCTGCAATTATAGTAACCATCAGTTGCTTCATAGTTTACAAAACGATAATACCAAGGATGCACAATAAGACAACTGACTGGGAAAAATACCGCACCAAACTAGAAGAGGACATCATCCTCCAAGTAAGTTTTAAAACAACAAGCGAGATAGATGAAACACTAACGACCTTAAACTACACATTCACAGAGGCCGCACAAAAAGCCACGCCTGCAACTAATACAGGTAACAAGCTTCACAACATCCCAGCTGAAATTAAAAAGTTAGTAGATCAAAAAAGGAAAGCAAGAACAAAATGGCACTGAAACCATGCCGCAGCAGAAAAACCAGACTAAGCAATCAACTAAAATCTAAGCTCAAAGAAGCACAAGAAAGATTGTTTACATACTATATAACGAATATAAATCAGTATGACAACTCAATAAAAAACTCCAAAATATCTAAAACCTGGGTACCTCTAATTAAAAATGAACGGGGAGCAACTCTACAGTGGGCAAGAACTGATGAGGAAAAAAAAACAGTGTTATTTGCCGAGTATCTAGCTCAAGTATATATTTACTCCCAACAACGACGCTCCATATATTGAAATAGAAAGAGACGTAAATAACATTCCAGCGAATATACCAACAATCAAGCCACTAACCAAAAACAAGTTCAACAAGAAATTCAATACTTATACACTAGAAAAGCTCCTGGACTGGACAAAATAACTCCTACGATGATAAAAAATTACTAGTGAAAGGAATTATGTTCATTACTCTAATCTTCGATGCCATTCTACGCTTAAACTACTGGCCAAAGCTCTTTAAAACTGCTGAAATAATTCTAATGCCAAAAGAGGGTAAAAATCCTAACGAAGTTTCGTTATATATGTCTAGTAAGCATACTATCAATAATTTCCAAAATACTTGAAAGATTACTGCTTCAAAGAATTAACTCAGACCCTGAAACGGAGGAATGGATATCTCACCACCAATTAGGTTTTCGAAAAGAACACTCCACGGCCGAACAGATTCATAGAATAGTACACAACATAAACACGACAATGGAAACCAAACAGTACTGCACAGCTGCCTTCCTGGACGTTAGCTGTTAGCCAAGCTTTTGATAAGGATTGGCTTCCAAAATCAAGAAGTATCTTCCCATCACCTACCTAAAATTGTTGAGGTTCTACCTGAGGGATAGAGAATTCCGAACAAGAGTGAACGGAAGCCTTTCCAACAATTTCCCAGTAAAATCCGGTGTCCCGCAGGGAAGCGTCCTTGGACCGCTACTATTTGTACGATATACAGCAGAGCTACCAACTAATAATGATATCATCACTGGTACGTTTGTGAATGATAACGTCATCTTAGCAGGCCATGAAGATCCAGCTACAGCGTCTACCACCCTCCAGACACATCTAAATGATATCCATGCGTGGTTACACAAGTGGAGAATCAAAACGAACAAGTCGAAATCAAGTGACTTTCGCCTTGAGAAAGGGCCAGTGTCTTCTAGTTTCACTTAATAATGTAAAATTTCCACAATCCACTAGCACCAAATACCTAGGAATGCATCTTAGCTCAAGGCTCAATTGGAGGGAGCATATACTAAGAAAAAAGAAACAAAGTGACCTAAGAATAGGGGAACTTCACTGGTTCATTGGTAGAAGATCTATACTATCTCTGGAAAACAAAGCTGTCATAAGGCCTATTTGGATGTATGGCATCCAAATCTGGGGATCTGCATGCAAATCAAACACAACCATTATACAAAGGAGTAAATCCAAAATACTGTGGTACGTATGAAATTTCACATTCCATGAAGAACTAATCCCGTTCGTACAGGACGTAATCATGGAACAAAGCACAAGACATCGTCAAAGGCTAGAGTTACATAGCAACCCCTTACTTCATCACCTACTAGAACACCAAGCCGATAGACGTCTCAAAAGAAACTGGCCAGCAGATCTAAAAAATGATTAAAGAGGTTGTATTGCCGGAGAAGACCTCGACATGCCAAGAGGCGAACCCACATGCTTCAGAGACAAAATAGGATATAATAAAAAAATATTATTGGCGAAAGTAAAATGTGATTGGAATATTTTTGAATTTTGTAATATTCAAAAATTGGCAGCTATTAGGTTGGGAAAATATTCTTGATTTTAGGTTTTAGTTTGTGAAGTTTTTATTATATCCTGTGCGCATTCAAGGTTCATTTTTCACTTCATATTGATTTAATAAGTACTTTGTATCAGAGTCAAAAATTCATGTACATAATTGGTAGTAACTTATTTGTAGACTGAATCATTTGACTTCTAAATTGTAAGTGAGTAAAAATTAAATCTTCAATTCTGTGTTTATCTCAAAAAAAACATATTGTTGGTGTTGGAATACTTTCTACTTTAGTGACGTTTTGGTTGGAATTTTACAGCGTCCAAGAGGATTAAGTATTGAATAATAACAAATGTGTTATTGTATAATTCTGGAAGGTAACTAAAATCGTTTCTATATGATCAGTTTCTTTATAATGTACAGTACGTATCATAGTCAAATGATTTAGTAAACAAAAATTGTAAGAATAAAAAGTGAGAATGAAATTATTTCAATAAATAGGCTTCTTAAACAATAGTTTTTCATTTACAACCACTTTCAGTTTTTGTAACTCGCAGATACTTTTCTTACTTCTGTAGAAATATTTTTTCGATATACAATTTAAACTTTATACAGTAGGCAGAGTAGCAGGACAAAAATACTGCCAGGCTTTTTTGGGTAGTGGAAGTAGTTTTAATAATTCTTGTTCAGAATTCTCTGTCTATCAGATTTGGAAATATTTCTTGATTTTGTAGCTTAGGTCATCGTGCAAGACCTGGTTGAAAGCTTCGCTGATATCTAGGAAGTACATGTGCAGTATTTTTTATCTTTCAGTCCCAGATTTATGTTGTGAACAATTCTGTGAACTTTGTACACAGTAGAGTGCTCCGTTCGGAATTCAATTTGGTAATGAGGTATCCAATATTGTGAGCCTGGGTTAGCAATTATCCTTGGTAGTGGAAGCCTTTCAAGTATTTTTGAAGTACATAATTGGTAGAAGACTTTTATGCCTATGGAATATGACAATGTTAGGATCTTCACTCGTATGGGAATTAGAATTATTTCTGCATTTTCCAACAGATGTGACCTGTAGTTTAGATAATGCATTACAAATAAGTATCATAAGTATCAATCCTTTAATAGGTAATATTTTCACAATTTTTATAATGATTTAGTCAATTTTCAATGATTTTTATTATGTTTAGTAACCTCATTTCGAACTGTAATTACTCAAGTTGTGGTCACAAGTCTGTTTGCTAAAAGAAATTAGGAAATTCTAATTTTTCAAAATTCATTATAGAAATTTGTCTGTGAATTTGGCCAGTAAAACAACAACTAAAAAGGAGATTTGTAAAATTTTTAATAATAAATACCCTAGTCAATAGTTAGCAAAATTAAATAAAAGTTTCGTGAACAAAATATTCAAAAAATCGTTAAAAATGTTAAATTTTATGAGGAAAAAAAGTTATTTGTACCTTTAGAAATTGAGGAAAATTCGCTTAAGACAACTCGAGAACTTGCCGCCGACGATGATATAAGTAAATCATCGATTTTGAGAGCATTGCATAAAGAAAAATACCACCCTTACAAAGTTCATTTAGTTCAAGATTTGACTGAATATGATCCCGAAGGCGAGAATTCTGAATTCATGGATAGAATGAGTGCAGATTTGTAGTTCATAAACAATATTGTTTTTCTGATGAAAAGCGACGTTTTATTTAAACGGAACAATTAACAAATAGAACTGTAGATATTGAAGCGGAGAAAATCTTCGTTGTATGTGTGAGGTGAGAATTTATAATAATAGTGGGGTTTTTTATTAACTTCTTAGTACCTATACTAAAAAGACTTTCCTGATGTTAATCATACAAGTGAGACAGAACAATCAATTGTTTACCAACGAGACAGAGTTCCTCCGCATTTCCACGTACATTTAGAAATTACTTAAACGAGGGTTTTCCCAGTATGTGGGTTGGAAGACGTGCAACGATCGGATGGCCGACTAGATTACCCGATTTGACTCCTCTCGACTACTTCTTATGGGGTTATTTGAAATGAAAACTATATTTTAATAGATCACTCGATATTGTTGGTTTAAAAGTTCAGAAATTAACAACATAACCTCTGAGTTCCCACAAAATGCTTTATATGAATTCCAAAATCGCCTTGGTTATTGTCAAGAAGTGAATGTGGCAATTGTGAACACTCAATTTATTTGTAAAATAAATTGAAAAATACATTCCGAATATTATATGTTTGGTTCACTATACGTAAAGTTTGGTGATGAAAAGGTTACATCTTCAAAATTAATTTTCACAGTTATGATTCCACCAAATTTAGCAACCATTATAAGAAGCTGCCACACACGAGCACACGACCTTCTTTCTTATTCAAAATTTTCGAGGGGTGCTACAGGTGGGGGGTAATATTAGTCTGGTAAAATAAGACAAAAAAATTGGAGTTAAGGTATAGACGAGACGATGAAGCACTAAAAAGGCCAAAGATAGGAAATCTATTAGTACAGCACGGATTGGAATGCGGTTTTTTGCATTCGCTTTCAAAAATTATTTATACCAATCCTACCTACTTTCTACCTATTACAAACCGGAAGTTGCATTGCTGCAGCCAAAAATGCATTCAAAAATGCATTTTTTGAGAGGACTTTTGGAAAAACTCATAACTTTGTAAATAAGAGTCAGAATTGGCCCAAGTTGGGTACCCAGGGGTTTTTGAGGTCGCTGATTACGATTATGATGTTCAAATTGACCCCCTGAACACCTGGAGCTTAGGAACGCCGCCAAACGTCATCTCCGTGGGACTATCCACAACTTTATGCGAGGAAGGAGAGAAACTCGGCACCCGGGGTTTTTTGGGTCGCTGAATTCAAATATGACACCGGCGAACACCCCACGGACACCTGGTGCGCCCTAACCTGGACGCGGACGTCATCTTCGAGAATTTTCCTGGAAATATCGACAAAAACGAAGCGAAAATCGTTATGGGGCCGTTTTGTGTGCGCTGAATCTGAATTTCATGTGGAAATCGACCCCCCGAATACCTGGGGCGCCCAAACCTGGCCCTGAACGTCATCCCCGAGGGTTTTCCAGACGCAATTGAAGAAGACGAACCGAAAACCGTTACGGGGTTTTTTTTGGGTCGTTGAATTCAAATATGGCACTGGCGAACACCCCACGGATACCTGGTGCGCCTTAACCTGGACGCGGACGTCATCTTCGAGAATTTTCCTGGAAATATCGATAAAAACGAAGCGAAAATCGTTATGGGGCCGTTTTGAGTGCGCTGAATCTGAATTTCATGTGGAAAATGACCCCCATAACGATTTTCGCTTCGTTTTTGCCGATATTTCAAGGAAAATTTTCGAAGATGACGTCCGCGTCCAGGTTAGAGTTGTCCGTGGGGTGTTCGCCGGTGCCATATTTGTATTCAGCGACCCAAAAAAACCCCCGTAGCGATTTTCGGTTCGTCTTCTTCAATTGTGTCTGGAAAACCCTCGGGTATGACGTTCAGGGCCAGGTTTGGGCGCACCAGGTGTTCGGGAGGTCGTTTTCCACATGAAATTCAGATTCAGCGCACACAAAACGTCCCCATAACGATTTTCGCTTCGTTTTTGTCGATATTTCCAGGAAAAATTCTCGAAGATGACGTCCGCGTCCAGATTAGAGCGAACCAGTTGTCTGTGGGGTGTTAGCCGATGGCATATTTGAATTCAGCGACCCAAAAAACCCCCCGGTGCCGAGTTTCTCTCTTTCCTCGCATGGAGTTCGGTATAGTCTGACGGAGATGACGTTCGTTGGCGTTCCCGAGCTCCAGGTGTTCGGGGGGTCAATTTGAACATCATAATCGTCATCAGCGACCTCAAAAAACTCTGGGTACTCAACTTGGGCCAATTCTGACTCTTATTAACAAAGTTATGAAATTTTCCAAAAGGCCTCTCAAAAAATGCATTTTTTGAATGCATTTTTGGCTGCAGCAATGCAACTTCCGGTTTGTAATAGGTAGAAAGTAGGTAGGAATGGTATAAATGATTTTTGAAAGCGAATGCAAAAAACCGAATTCCGATCCGTGCTGTACTAAAAGATTTCCTAACATAATGCTTCATCGCCTCGACTAGTACAAAAATTCGCCCCCAGCTTAAGTGGGTAGGATTGTTTAAAACTCCATCCAAAATGAAATCTAAAAAGTCCTCATCGATCCGATAGCTGGTAAAAAATTTACTCGGGGTTAAAGGTCACAACAACGGGGTTATCATAAAATTAGTTCTGACAAAAATTGTATATCAGATAGTTGCCTATAAAAAAGGTCGAAATTATTTTTTTCCTAAGAGCCACTACCGTTTCTGAGATATAACGATTCAAAAAGTTGGAAGAGTTGTAATCGTCATAATAAGCTCAAGTTTCCACGCCACTTTTGACGTATTGTACTTAGCGCGTTTTTTTAACGTGGTTTCCCCGGTAGGCCTATTCCACGGATCTGTTGTGATTCTGTTTAATTGGACACTATTGAATAATAGAAGATATTGACAAGGGTTAAAAATGATAAAAGCGATGGAAATTGAAAAAAAAGTACGGACATTTATTCGTCTGATTTATAATTCTCTAATACTTCTGCTTCCTCTACTTCTTCATCCTGGGTTCAAGTAAATTGCTTCAATAGTGATTCATCAAATGTATCCTCGTTGATATCAAACGAATCCTCAACTGATGGTGATTTAACATTGGTGCACGACCGTCCTTGACAATTTGTACATGCTAGAGAACCAATCAGTCCTACTTGTTTGCAACCACATTTAGCACCACATCCCTTTTTACATTTGCAAAAATTTGTGTTTGTCAGTTGTTCCGGCGCACGTAGGAGTAAAGTCTGAACTGGTTCTAATGCATTGTCGACCAACTTCCAACCCCAGTCTTTTGGGTCTAGCTGATAACCAAGTCACACTTGAACTTGGTAATGTAACCGAAAAAGGTTGATGAGCAGCCGCTGAGGATGGAGGAAAACAAGCTAATTGCAATTGCTTTTTAATTCGAGTACTTTTAACAAAACATGCATATCGAACCTCATCTAACACCTAGCTTTTTTAGGAGCTCCATACGTAGATAGAAGAAAGCGAATTTCGTTTTTGTTAACTTATTGCGGAGTTGAATTACTATTTTTAAAAACTTCAGCACCTTGAACTAAACCTTGTTTTTCAAACATTTTAAAAACTGTTGTTTGACCTCTCCTGAAAAATGCAGATGTCGTATCACAGCCAGTTATTGCGTGTAATATCAGTACATGATTTTGATACTTGGCAAAAGTAGATAATCTTTTCGATGAATATATTTCCGATTGATGTTGAGCTATTCCCGGTTATAAGAAGTAATTTTAAATGGACCTATTGAAGATGCAACAGTTCATAACCTCAAACCTTATTTTTAAACAAAAATTAAACTATGCTCAGAACAATGTGCCAATAACTCAACAGAAAGTACAGAAACACATGATATCCGTAAGTTCATTTATAATTGGTCACTCACACATAAAACTGATAAAAAAGTTTTTCCAAAAGTTGTTTTTAGGGCACTGAATATATTCTAACCTTTGTGTCCTCATTGTATGTAATATACACAATTATTATACAAGTATCAAGTAACTTTGTTTATTAATAAATATACAATAAAAATATTTAAATAAATGTATAAAGAGACATTATGGAATTTATTTTTGATGATTTTTCTTGTGCTCATTAAAAAGATTCCAAGAAGGTCCATTAAAAAAATAAGGGGACGTACTTGGGAGGTCATTACCAGAATTAAGGAGACGTATTTGGGATGATCTAATTAGGATTTCCAAGTGGCGTATGATTTAGTAACAAAAGTTGTCCTTAGGGCGTTATGAGAATGGCTAAGGGTCTGAATCGGACGTGGGATTTCAGATTTCCGATAACGGACATCCTGAGAACGTTTTAGGTACGTAATTGTGTTGTCTAAGAAGAGAAATTATTGCACAAGTTTATAAAAAAGTAGCCATACCGATATTTATATTTAGCGCAGAAACGTGGACAATCACAAATAAATAAAAACTAAATACAACGGAGATTAGATTTGTAAGGAAAATAGAAAATAAGACCAGGAGAGGTACAATTAGGGAATGCAACACATATGCAATATCTGAAGTTAAGACTAATAGAAAAACAATTGAAGGAAGACAACGGCCACCTACAAGGATGATGTGAAGGCGGCAGCAAGTAATAGAAACTTAAAATTGTAAGAAATAAAAAGGTCAAGGTAGGACAGAAATGAATGGAGAGAGAGCTGGAGAAGAATACAAACATACTAAACTCTACTAAACAATCTACGCCTAAAAGAGTACATGGAATAAAAATTAAGTAAGTGTCAAGGTATTAAACCTATTCAAAATGCAAAGGTGAAACGATCTTTCCTAACTGTCTACCTCCATAACTTGACCTTGATAATGTTAAAACCTCTATAAGTTAATACATTTGTCTATTTCCTTCCTCTTTTACTTAAAAATACAGCGCCTTTATAACTTTTTTATAATTTTGGGATTGGACTTCATTATTGTTTTAACGACCTCAATAACTTGAAGCAGCTATCAGTGAATTATTAAAAACATATACAAATGTAAACACAAAAATTTGTTTTTATTGCTAAAACAGGTTTACCAAATGTCTATAAGTATAACTGTAGGCCTATTGTGGACAGATTCTTTGAATCTTTGCCTGAGGCCTAAAAGCTAATTCACACGGGTAGAGGAATGAGGCAAGTACTTGATAGCGTAGAGTAACTCTACTCGTATAAACGCTGAGTAGAGTAGAGTGTGTTGTAGGTGGTATATTATAAAGTCACTAGCAACATATGGCAAAGTAACTATCCTGTTACCACCACCGCCGTCAAAATATCCACTTGCCTACGCACTTTACCCATGGAACGTAGAGTAGAGTGAGATAGTGAGGACCCCGTCATTCCGGCTGAAGCCACGATGTGCCTGGTTTAAGTAAAATAGTTAAATGAAATTCACCATTGACTCCCTCAGTACTTTGTAGATGGCATCACGTACCCCGGGGACAAACTTTAATGATGCAGGTCTCGAAATCCTAAAAAATGAGAAAGGCTTCGATAGCTGTTTCCTGTAGCTAGAAAATGCAATGTAATTCAAGCTTCACTATTGGTTTTATTGCATCCCTCATTAACGTATCTTACCGTTCGATTTTGTCATTCACCATATTCAGAAGCTATTCAAATTCTATTGGAGAAACATATTATATTCCAATACATCCTCAAAAGCTAGTTCTATTAGCAGTCGAGCGGATGCTCCATGTGTATTCCTTATTTTAAGCCATTCTCTCACCCACTCACTTCTTTGCTTGTTTTTTACCTCATCATCGATAGCTTCAGTTACTTCTGTGCATTTATAACTGTAGATAAACAATTTTGAATCGACCATTTTTTCCTCCAATTCATTTTACAACCAACACCACTATATGCTAGCTTCAGCAATATACTTTGTGTGACCAGCCACAAGGCTGAAACGGCAGATAGGACCGTTGAGTGCACTCTACTGTCCTGTACCCGTCTAAATGACCCTGTGTTGCTCTATTTTTATGTTCTTTAGGAAAAATATAGGTACAGCTTGACAACGTCGTCCTAGCATACCTACAATTAAAAATTACAAAAAAGGAATTATAGTAGAAGCGGTACTAGTATCGATCGGTTCAATAATAGACACAAGGTTAAAAATTTTCGGTCTCGGTTTAAATGGCAGAATTCTGACGGAATCGGTTATCTACGGAAATTTATCACTAAACCAACTTTACTCTAATTCAACAAAAAGACGGTTAATTGTTAGTGGTTTTTACTTCACCTTTTGCGTTTCCTTTTTGTCTTCCTGTTCCCAAACTCTGCTTTTGTTTGAGGTAAGTGTTTTTTTATGCAAGATGAAGCGACCACATCATTTAAGGGCAAGCAAAAAATACAGTCCATACTTATTTAATTGTGTTACGCAAAAAAATTTGTCCTTCGAGCCGAATATTAAAATATATTTCTAAAAAATTTTATTTTGATAAAAAAATTATTTAAATAATATTTGTTACTATTGTTGGGTTCTATGTGTAATAAACAATTTTTCCGCCTACCTCTATCCAAAGTATACATTTCCTGGCGTCATTGTAGGGAGCAAAGTCGTACTTTTCCTCCCTAGGGAGGACAAGTACTTTTACTCCCTAGGGAGGAAAAGTAAAAGTGACGTCATGGTACGTCATCAATGAAGTTACCTATACGACATTGATGACCTAAACTATATTCTATTATATAAGTATAAATTTCATCTTTTATTTATAGAACACCCCATATGTTGCAAAATGGTAGAAATCAGTAAATTGTTACTTCAATTTAACGATTTTGACATTAATAATTTGACTTCAATTCAAAGATTCACCTGGTTTTCGAATTTAGGACAGAAATATTATAGCAGGCTATGGTCGATTGACAGATTAACAGTTTCAAAGTGCGCTACGCCATAATATATCTACAAAATATAAAATAATATTGACAAAATGAGCGATTCAAGCGAATTTGAAGATATAAATAATACACCACCGGATATTTTGGAACAAGTTAATGTAACAATACAATCTCTATTACCCCAAAAATCTAAAGAAAAAAACGAAAAACAGTATTTACATTTCAAGCAATGGGCCGAAGAAAAGCATAGTCGTATTAATTCAGAAAATGTTATTTTGGGGTATTTTTCGCTAATGCATTAAAAGCCTCTACATTGTGGTCCAAGTATTCGATGCTTCAAATGAAAGAAAATGTGGATATTAAATACCCAAAATTATTTGCTTTCTTGAAAAGACAAAACCAAGTATATAAACCTTCTCAAGAGAGGAAGTAAATAAATTTTTACTAGAATCCCCCGATGACAATTATTTATTAATGAAGGTAAGATATTTTCAAGAAATAAATATATTAAGAAAATAAAAGTTAAACAGCAAATATTATAATAGAACTTATAGCAACACGCTATCTTCTTGATTGCGCAGAAGTTCGATGTAAGTCCCGGTATCGCAACATGTAGATACACCGCCCACTGTTATATTGAGATTGTAGGTCTGTTCCAACCATAGTAAATACCTTTCTAGTACCGTAAAATCTCAGTAACGCAGCAAATTTGATGTAATTTACACAGACTTATTATATTCACTATTCAGCAGGTCAACTGGGTTTGTATCGTAATATTACGGTTTTTGTGTTGGTTGGAACAGACCTTGTAGTTGTTGGTTCTAACCCCGGCGCGTTTTTTTTAAATTCGTTTTTCTTGGTTTTTAGGTTCTTCTCATTTTCGGAATTTCAGGAGCATGCAGGTGTGACGAGCTCCTTAAAATGGCCACTACAGATATTGAAGATAAAGGTTCAATTTTAATAGTAAATATACCAGACTCTAAAACAAATATACAAAGAACGTTTGTAATCAATGCTTCACCGGGGAATGACCCTAATTATATGGACATTTATAGAAAATATATATCGCTACTCCCTAAAACAGATCAGACACGTTTATTTGTCTGCTATAGAGCAGGAAGATCTATCAACCAAGTGGTTGAAAGAACGTTTGTAATCAATGCTTCACCGGGGAATGACCCTAATTATATGGACATTTATAGAAAATATATATCGCTACTCCCTAAAACAGATCAGACACGTTTATTTGTCTGCTATAGAGCAGGAAAATCTATCAACCAAGTGGTTGGAAAAAACTGCCTAATGCCATAAATTATACCGCGCATAGTTTCAGAAGAACCTCGACAAGTTTACTAGCAAATTCTGGTGGAGACAAAATCTTGCTTTAAAACAACACGGAGGCTGGAAGTCTACGAATATTGCTGAAGGGTATGTGCAGCAATCACTTGCAAAACAACAAAAAATTTCGAATCAAATTATGGGAGTCACTGAAGTTAATGAAATTGATTGTAATCAGCCAAGTACGAGTACTTCCGGGCGATACCTGTATATAATAATGTTGTTAGTGAAAATAGCACGAAAACTGCGTTGCGTCCAGCTCTCACTTCTAATGGTATTCAAATAAACACTGCTCAAAACTGCACATTTAACATTAATATAAAGAGTTACTCTACCACAAATTAAAAATATGTAGGATGCAAGAAATAAATTAGCGTGCCTATACTGTACCTACTTCTTAGTTTTAGTTTTGTTTGTTAGTTTCTTAGTATCATAAATAAATTATTTAAATGTCTTGTTATTTGAAGTAGGCGGAAAAATCATATGTATAACATGGGGGTAGAGTACCTTTTCCTCCCTTGAATGATTAAACTTCATTCTCGGGAGGAAAAGTAGCACTCTCCTCCCTTGTTATACAAATAGCTATTGCCATTTATCTATTTCGGTTTTATTTGTGCATATAGGTATAAACAACTTGATACTGAAATTTGGGAATTTACAGTGTTGTCGGCTAACCTTATTTGTCCTAAAAATTTAAATTTTGTAATATTTTATTATTTGCGCAAAATCGGTATGCAATAGATTGGGTTAAAACTTAATTAACAGTTTATATTTTTTTTGCTGGAAAAAACGGTTTTCGGAAAATGAAGAGAATAAAGTAAGCAAGTATTCATTTGACGCAATTTGATATCCATAAATATTTATTTGTTTGGTATCAATTATACTTTTTTTATTCTTAGTTTTGTGATTCGAAATATAAATAAAATGACTATGGTGCAAAGGAAACTTAAAATGCTTGTCACAAAAAAAGAGACACTCTTTAAAGATATACAGTCGCTTTGTGATATTTCTAAAGATTTGAAAAAAGAAGCGCAACAAAGAAAATTTAGAGCTTTATATTTTACAGTAGATAGGGTTAAGAAGGAATTTATAGCGCTTTTAGATGAAATCAATTTAGTGCAGTTTGAAATGAATGAGGAATTTGTTCCTGATTATAACGTAATTTCTACTGTAAATCAGCTTTGTAGCTATATTCATTTGGCTGGAAAAAATTTAGAAACGAAGACGCAGGGTTCTGGTTATTTAGCAGCAGGACTATTTACAGATCAGATGGTCACTACGGACAACCGTCCTTATCTCCCAAAAATCGATCTACCGAAATTTTCTGGTGAAATACGCCAATGAGAAACTTTTCATTCGCTATATAAAAGCATGATACATAACAATGCAGCCTTGTTCGATCTTGATAATAGTATATTGTATAACAAGTGTTGAAAATGAAAGATTTCACAGGAATTTGTAGAATTGAGCCACGAGGCGTAGGCGAGTTTGAAATCGAATTTTCTACACATGTACACGATTTTTCCGAGGGGGTGTAATGCTAGTTCGCCTCCCCGTGGTGCACCCTGGATAGCGTTGTTAACAACGTGAACTAAATGAGCTAGCGCTAATTGGCAGCCAGATAATCATTTTGATCTCCTGGCTATCTGAAACACATCATCTCTGATATGTCACAAAGAAATTTCAACGGTCGTTCTCACGACCAATCGACAAGAAATCTTGAACCTTGTGTCCGGATTTGCCAAATCAATATAAAGGGCATAAGCAGGGCGAACTGCGATGTCCTGCAGAAGATTTTGAAAGATAATGACATTGACGTCCGCTATACCTAGAGGATACCGAAAACAATATATCCCGGGATGGAACGATGACCTCGAAAACCAATATAAGGCATTTCTCGACAGTAACGACCATGAAATCGCGGATAAGCTGCTGCGCAACCTTGATATAACTCGACGAGAGAGATGGGTGGAAACTGTACAAGCACTGGATTTTAAAACATCTAGCAGAAAAGCCTGGTCGCTCTTAAGAAAGCTAAATGATGGGAAGAGGAGCGCACGCAAAAGTACAACGATAACCCCCAGTAAAATCGCTGCACATATTGTACAAACTTCCAAAGCTCGGCGAGACAAAGCTCACACAACGCAAACTAAACGCGAGCTTAAAGCACTTAAATTAACAAGTGAAGAACATACGCAGTTTTCCTATCCATTCTCATCAGAAGAAATAACAACGGCGTTAAAGGATGTAAAGTCAGGGAAAGCGCTTGAATATGACGGAATCCACACGGAATTCCTCTTAAACTGTGGAGGATACGCAAGAGGATGGTTGGCCGACGTCTTCACAGATATGATGATACATGGTAAAATACCACAGCAAATGGAGCACTCCAAAATCATTGCGCTTTTAAAACCAGGAAAAACAAGTACCGAACCAAAGAGCTTTCGGCCAGTTGCACTGTTGAGCTCAGTCTATAAACTCCTGGCGAGACTTCTTTACAACCGCATTGCTACCGAAATAATGGCAGCGGTTCCTATAGAACAGGCTAGATTCCGCCCCGGGCGCAACTGTACAGATCAGGTTATATCACTAACAACCTACATAGAGGCTGGCTTTGAAAATAAATTAAAAACATCTGCGCTATTTGTAGATCTGGCTACTGCATACGATACTGTCTGGAGACATGGCCTGTTTTACAAGTTCATCCGATTGATTCCTTGCCAGAGGATTACCCGACTCGTTGACAGCATGCTGGCCTATAGAACATTCCAGGTTATAGCAGGGGAACAGTCAAGTGCCCAAAGAGTCTTAAATAATGGCTTACCACAAGGCTCTGTGTTGGAGCCGCTATTGTTCAGCTTATATATCGCCGACATGCCAGATACAACTTCCAAAAGGTTCGGATATGCGGATGACTGGGTCCTGGCAACACATCATAAGACGTTCGAAGCAATGAAAACAACTTTGTCATCTGATTTAACGTCCCTGAGCACATATTTTCGTAAATGGAGGTAACAAAAGAATTACACAAAAATAGAAACCACCTGCTTCCATCTCTGCAACAAATCCGCAAACAGAAGACTAAACGTCTATTTTGAGATATAAGACACGCCAGCGGAAGAAAAGAAGACCGAGCAAACGAAACCGTGCAAGAGAGAAACACACCCTAAGTTAGAAGACATTGGCAGTTTTACCCGAGTCAAGGCCCCAACGTTCAATGGATAAGTGTCGTGGACCAATTATGTGAAACAGTTTGAAGCAGCCGCTAGAGTGAATAATTGGTCCGATAAGGAGAAAGCAGTGAACCTAACAATAGCGCTTCGGAGAGATGCCTTAGATGTACTTCAGACGATACCGCTTGAAGAAACGGATGACTTCGAGCAGCTGAAGAAGAGGTTGGACATGTGATACGGTCATGAACATCTATAACATTTATACTAGTCGCTGCTGAAGAACCGAAGGCAGAAACGTGACAAAGCCCTTCAAGAGTATGAAGTGGATATTGCCCGACTCGTTCGA
Source organism: Galeruca laticollis (assembly GCA_963921935.1). Classification (NCBI taxonomy): domain Eukaryota; kingdom Metazoa; phylum Arthropoda; class Insecta; order Coleoptera; family Chrysomelidae; genus Galeruca; species Galeruca laticollis. Next base: position 40,106,177 of record OY998178.1, on the reverse strand, counting down.
TTTGCTTATCCGTCAGCACCAGAGAACATGATGGAATGTTTATACATCCAGGCCTTCATTGATGGCTTACGTGACCTCGATATGCAAATGACGCTTCGTTTAGCCCATCCGAAAACATTAGTCGATGCATTGACTGCTGCTCTTGAATATGAAGCAGCCACGATGGCTTCCGGATACAACATAGGTAGGACCATAGAGGAAGAAGGTGACGATGACAGACTTGACCAGATCGTAACCTTGTTGAAAGGTATGGTAGAGAAGAAAACGAAGAAATTCAGGTGCAATAATTGGGGCGAGCTAGAGCATGCACGCAGTTCGTGTAAGTGTCCTACGACTCCTGCAAACCAAGAACCTCTTAAATGCAAAGCAGCCACCAAGAGCTCGCGGTACAACAAAGGTAGGACCATGCGGGAAGAAGATGATGATGATAAACTTGACCAGATAGTCAACTTGTTGAAATATATTGCTGACAAGAAGCCGAAGAAGATCAAATGCCGGAAGTGTGGCGAGCTAGAGCACGTACGCAGTCCGTCTAAGCGCCCCAAGACTCCATTAACCCAAGAACTCCAGTCACAGAGGAAATCAGACAGGGGTGAACATCCAGCTGATGTGAATCACCGAAAAGCCAACTCTTTGTCTAGACGGTCATGCCCTGTAGATTATTTACAATGCAACAAGTCGAAATCTAAGGAAGTTGCAGTTTCAAGAACTATAGTAGTCTACGAAGATTGGTCACCCACCAGGATCAGAGAAGAGCAGGAGAATGATCCTCACCTGAAGCCGATCCGGCAATGGAAGGAAGAAAATCGGTGACCTACCTGGCAAGAAGTGTCAAAATTTTTACCGAAACTCAAGGCGTATTGGGCTCAGTGGGATCCCCTTGTCCTGGAAGGAGGGCTGTTGAAAAGAGTCCTTAGGTTATCCCTAGAACGAGAGTAGCTGATGTACCGAAGAAGTTACACGACAGTCCATCGGGAGGTCATCTGGGTGTGAAGAAAACCCTTCAGCGAGTCCGTGAAAGGTTTTATTGGATGAAAAGCTCCGACGATGTGAAAGACTGGTGTAAGAAATTTACGACTTGTGCTACGAGTAATGGACCACATCGCAACATAAAGGCACCTATGAAACAGTATAATGTTGGAAACCCTTTCGAAAGGATTTCCTTAGACATCGCTGGACCATTTCCGACGACAGAAAATGGCGGTAAATACATCCTGGTTGTTATGGTTAATTTCTCAAAGTGGGTGGAAATTTACGCTATCCCAAACTAAGAGGCCACAACTGTCGCGGATATATTGGTGAAAGAATTTATCAGCCGATGTGGAGTACCCTTGGAAGTCCACAGTGACCAGGGAAGAAATTTCGAAAGCCATCTATTCCATGAGATTTGTGACAAGCTGAAAATGAAGAAGACCAGGACAACACAATTACATCCTCAGTCAGATGGAATGGTCGAGAGAATGAACAGGACCATTGGAAAATACTTTTACAAAGTGGTTTCCAGCCATCAGAGAGATTGGGACCAGTATCTTTCCCTATTCGCATTGGCTTATCGATCTACCGTCAATGAGGACGTGAAATGAGGCTTCCTTGTGACCTGCAATTTGGCTGTCGGCCTGGATAAGATCTAGCAGGAGAAGACTACGTGATCCAATTGAGAAGAAGGCTGGGCGATATTCATGAATTAGTTCGAACAAATCTTCAAGTTGCCAGCGACAGAATGAAAAGTCGGTACGACACGCAGGCCACAGAATGCGGTTTTAAAGAAGGGGACAAAGTATGGTTACACAACCCGACGGGGAGAAAAGGCTTTTCTCCAAAATTACAACAATCCTGGGAATCAAGAAAAGGATCAATGATGTTATATATCGCATAAGCAAGATCCCCAACAGAAAACCAAAAGTAGTTCAGCAAAACCGACTAACGCCATTCGAAGTAGACCATGACCTAGAGAAAGGGGTAAACCATATTCGAGATGTGTCTGACTCTACCTTCGATGAATTTATGGGCGCGTATGGAGGTACCGGGAAAGCTAGATATTGAGTCACTTCAGAACAACGACAAGATTTGCTCACTCTCCCGGAAGATTGTTGATTGGCATACGCCCGTCTCAAGAACGCACGACGGTTGGCATCCGTCTTTCGAAATAAGTTCGGCAATTAGAAAAACTTGAATACCAGATTGCAGTCCCTGGCAAGACACTGAAGCTGAAACATAATTCGCGGTACGTCTTCTACGTGGTAACTAAAAATGAATTTCAAGATCGATCTACCTACCGCGATGTGTGGGAAGCACTTCGAAACCTCCGAGACCATGTGTTAAAATCCAGCGTGAAGAAACTGGCTATGCCTAAGACAGCGAGTAACTAGTTGGATTGGCGAGTCATCAGGAACATGGTAGAGATTATCTTTCGAGATACCGGTGTCCAGATATTAATTTGCAGCTACAACCCCCGTTATTAGTATTCGATGAAGACGGTGCCCTGCTATTTCCATAAGATCGGAAAGTGTAGAAATGGGACCAGTTGCCAATTCAAACATCTAGTCTCGGCCACACAAAAGTTCCAGGAGGAACTTCCATTTAAGGAGGGGGTGATGTTACGAAACAGCACACTGGTATATAGTGCCTGAATCCGACTCTGTCTAAACCATGTATGAAAGTAAAAATTATGGCGGATGCGCAGAAATTTCTTAGAACTGTTTACGATTGTGACTATCTTATCTGGACATTATTTTGTGACCAGTCTTATCCAGAAAATGCCAGAGAGCCAATTGTTTTTGTGTAAGCCGCAATCTAAAATTATCTAGTACAAAAGGCACTAATATATAAAGGACCGACCAGGGAGAGTTAAGTTAGTTGATAAAGTGATCTCGTGATATAAACAGCGGACAAATGAATAGTCTAAGTAGTGAAGTGTTTATATAAATTAGTTTAAGTGAATATACTGTGTATATAATTAGTGTAGTGAATAAATAAATTAAGTAAGTGAACCTATACCGTGTGCATGAATTTATCCCACCCGTAATAAGAACGTTTTAGTAAATAAGAAAAACAATACAATACAAACGATACCAAAAATAAAAGAAGAAATAGAAACACTCTAAAATAATTCGAAAATTTAATTATTATAGCCAAGTTAGGACAAATGTTCATTTATTGACAGATATGTAGACCTTCGATTAATTGTAGGATTGGGAATTATAAACCAATAGGATAATTAATCCCAATTTCTTTATTTTATATTCTTTGAAATGCTATTATTATAAATGTATTCAATAAATTGAGTTTTCAACCTTTCTTGAAAAACTACGTTCAAGAAATTCCATTAGTCATTCTGGTTTATGCTTGTTTGCTTTTAACTAGATGCTGTCAAGTCCATTGAACATAAAATTTATTGAAGGCGAAAAAGTAAATACCTGTTGATATCGATTCGAAAAAATCTAATTTAATTTGTATTTTATGTATCTGAGAATAAGGAAACGTTCTTTATACTTATCTCAAGTCATGATCAATGTTGACGCATATTTAAACAAAATTTCATTTAAAGTTTAGACACAAATATTTTTGGCATGTATATCTCGAACTTAATTATATCAAGTGCGCTCTATACACGTTAATACTTCACATATTCTGAAATGTAATGAAGTCACCGGTTCGTACTCAAGAAAATCCTGATTAAAACTTCGAGTAGGCTGACGTGGTTGTTTGCGAGTTATGCGAGAATAAATAGGATGAAGTAGAACGTTTTAGTAACATCATCGATGTCGGATGAAAGGAAGATAATGAGAATGATTTCCAAAGTTGGGGGCGAAAATATACAAGGAGAGTTTCAATTAAAATTCTCCCATCAACAATAACAAATAATACTCATGAAACTGGAATTGAATGATACTGAGCAAAATCTATAATATTAAGTCATTAAGCAAACATCATTATAATCTGAAATACAAAGTATTCACTGTGTCCTAAAGATGCTTTAAATCTGTAATGTTTTTCTTGTTTATTTAAATAGTTTTTAATACAACGGGTGGCAGGAATTTATACTCAAGGTCTATGTACTTAGTTTATGTATTCACTTCATTTCTAATTTAAATACGCAGTTGACTTATTCTATATTAAACACAGATCACTTTTATTGTTAACCCTCTAATGTTTCAATTTTTATTTTTGTTTTAGCTCGTAATACCAGTTTAGGCCCAAAAAATACAAGAAACACGACACGACATTCAAAATGTTAATTTTTCATTTGCAATTTACAGGTTTTACAGGTAAAAATATGTAAACAGTCTAAAGGCAGACTTGAGCATTTACTTTAAAAAAATTGAATATATTGTTTTTGGTATATAAGGTGTTACGGCCGTTTTACCGTAACACAGTTTGCATAAATCTGCCTTCGATTAGCGGACTGCGTCTTCGTAGTAGCCGGTTCTGGGCAAAAATAAATACACTGTAATTTCGTCAACAATCCAGTAATATTTAATAAACTTTAACTGACAGAAATATATATAGTTGAAACAATAAATGGGGACAATCCTTTCAGTATAAACTAAGAATTAATGAACGATCTTACTTTTTTCTCCCTTTAGTTTCCAAAATACTATAAACACTATAAAAATAACTTATCTTTAACTTTTAACTTTATACAAGAAATGCACTTATGCAGGAAGGATGGAATGTATGAATTTCTGTAAATACTTAGGTCTTAACTGGGAGACCGTTCAGGTTGGAAAAAATTGTTTTGACAGTGACACTGACATTTATTTATTTTCATATCTAAAACAAGTTGCGTAGAAACAAGCCCAGCCTATTTAATTTTAATTGAAATAATTGTTTGGATGTGTTCTGAATACTATACATGAAAAATAACAAATTATTGAACGTGTGTGGTTTCAACATAAGGTATACCCTGCCCTGAGGCGGTTAGGGTCATTACAGGGTTAACTTGTTCTGCTCACAAAATAGAATTGTAGACTGAACTCACGGTTTTTCTGGAACATTTGAATTACAGCAATTTCTAGATTGCGGCTCCCAACGAACGATTGACCTTCTTAGAATTACCTCTAAAAAACAATCACAACAAAATTGTCCTTCCCAGAATTCCGACCGCTCCTGCCAAAATTTTAACTTTAGAATTTGCTCCTGGGACTTCTGGGTAGCCGAGACTGGATGTTTGAATCGGCACTGGACGCATTCCTACACTTTCTGGTCGTATGGGCATCGTCTTAATCCGTTACTGGTAACGGGGGGGGGGGTATAATTGCAAATTAATATGTAGAGACCGGCATCTTGGTAGATTACCTTTGCCATGTTCATGATGACTCGCCAATCTTACTGGCTGCTCTATATCATAGGCAATGCTAGTTTCTCCACGTTGGATTCCAGAAGTGATCTCGAGGGATTCATCGCGCTTCCCTCACATCCCGGTAGGTGGATCGATCTTGAAATTCATTTTGGGTTACCAGATAGAAACCCTACCGGGAATTGTGTTTGAGTCTCAGTGTCTTGCCAGGGGCTGGAATCTAATCTTCAAGTTTTTCTAATTGACCAAACTTCTTTCTAGAGACGGTTGCCAAACCTCGTGCGTGTTTGTTACAGGCTGAGATGTTGTGTACCAATGAATACTCTTTCCGGAGTGTGAACAAATCTTGTCGATGTTCTGTAGTGACTCCATATCTAGCTTTCCCGGTACCTCCATATTCGCCCATAAATTCTTGAAGGCTGGATCTGGCTCTTTTCGGAGATGGTTCACTTCCTCCTCTATGTCATGATCTCCGAATGGCATTGGCCAGTTTTGGTGAACTACTTTCGGTTTTCTGTTGTGGATCTTGCTTGTGCGATAGATGACGTCACTGATCTTTTCATTGATTAAGTACGGACCTTCCCAGGATTTCTGTAATTTAGAGAAACCCCTTTTCTCCTCGTCTGATAAATTCTTTCACCAGTACATCCGAGACAGTTGTGGCCTCTTGATTCGGAATAGCGTAATTTTCCACCCACTTTTTGAAATAATCCATTACAACCAGAATGTATTTACCATAATTTTCGGTCGCCAGAAATGGTCAAGCGATATCTTAAGAAATCATTTCGAAAGGGTTTCCGACATTATATTGTTTCATGAGAGTCTTTTTCTTGCGATGTGGTTGGAGAGGTTGGGCGTGCAATATTGTCACGGACATCTAAAACATTTGTACCAATCACAGCTGAAGAACCGAAGGCAGAAACGTGACAAAACGCTTCAAGAGTATGAAGTAGATATTGCCTGACTAGTTCGATTTGCTTATACATCAGCACCAAAGAACATGATAGAATGTCTGCGAATCCAGGCCTTTATTGATGACGCCGATATGCAGAGGACGCGTCGTTTAGTATATCCCAAAACATTGGTCGATATATTGGTTGCTCCTCTTGAATACGAAACAGCCACGAAGGCTTCGGGAAATAACAAAGCTAGAACCATGCAAGAAGAAGATGACGAAGATAGAATTGACCAGATCGTCAACTTAATAAAAGGTATGGTGGACAAGAAGCCGAAGAAGATCAGATGCTATAATTGTGGCGTGCTAGAGTATGTAAGTAGTACGTGTAAGCGCCATGTGCCCAGATAGCACTAGATATTCAATGGACGTACTAAAAATATTCGTTTCCGGATATTGTGTTATTCTAAAGACCCACTTTAAATATTTATATCCTTTTTCGAATATTCTATGGACCTTGAAATGGGAAATTTTTTGAATAATCTATAAATATTTCCAAGGAATATTCTGAGGATATCTGTAGAATGTATATAGCAAGATAATCCAGAATATTCATAGAACATTCCAATAGGCATATTCTACAAATATCCAAGTAATACTAGGAATATTATAAGGATATCTGTGGAACGTATATAGCAAAATATCAAATATTTGTAGAATATCCCAATATGGATAATACCTGTTGAGTGGGTGACATTGAATCATATAGTGCACCTCCCTTTTCATCTTTAGTTTCAAAGATAATTGTTTGAAATTTGGTAGATCCTGTATACTTTTAATGAACGACAGTATTGTACATATCAATTATTTTCCAACTTTCGTTCAATATCGCCAATTATTTTATTCATAAGCTCCATTACTGTGAGAGAGAATAGAATTGCCCGACTGGGAAAGCTTCTCTCTCGCACTTATCGAGATTATGGGAAAATTAATCGGCGATATCTCTCCGTAGTCTTTGGAGATATCACCATCAAACCTGGTATCCTTGGAGTCCTTAGAATAATTCCTAACCGATCATATAATAATATACAGAGTGTTCCATTTGGAAATCAGAAGTTGGTATCACTCCCTGTGGAGGCGGAAAATTATAATTGATATGTACATAAGTGTCCTTCAGTAAGCAAACGGGTTGTCCCAAATTTAAATAAATATTCTTTGAAACTAAATGAGAAAAGGGGGAGTACCATGATCCAGTGTTCCCTGGTATATATCTTACAAATATCTAAGGAATCTCTCAACATTTCGAATTGTATATATAGGAAAAAATATTTTTAATTGAATAAATTCAAGCACGGTAAACATTGATTTCAATTTAATTTATTCATACATAAATATAAAATGTACCTCATAGCATAACTGAAACTAACATAATTTTCAAATCCGAGATTACAAAATTCACTGACTTCCTCCATACTCAACGACACTTTTTGAAACCGATTTCTGCCGTTCCTTACATTTGGCTAAGAAAATTCCTGTTTTCAATTCAACTTCTTTGTTTGTTATGTTCTTGTCCAACTTTTGGATGGCATCTGAAACAATAAAATAATTATATTTTTTATTCATAAGCAATTTCTATTCTACTGTGATTTTTGTGTATGTATGCAAAACATTCAAAATATAATCCCAAAAACTGAAACTTAGATGATGAAGTTAAACAACAAACATGTAATTGAAAAAATAAGTCTTTTAGGAGACAAGTAAAAAGCAAAATATTCCAAACAAAATAGTGATTAGAAGTTATTTGTTTCTTGTACATGATATATTAAATTAATTTACATGTACATTCCAAAATAAAATAACATGATTATACCTACTACTGCTTCAAAGAGCTTTGTTTTTCCAAAGCATTTTTCCCTTTTTAGTCATGTATCTGTATCCCTCCATCAAATACTCTATCAGGATTTTTTGCAAGAATCTTTTAATATATTGTTGCAAATAAGAACCTTTAATCTTGCCAGAGGTACAACCTAAAATTGTATTAATTTGGAAGTTACTCTCATAAGTTTTAAAAATTGAACAATTACAGTTTATAAGCAAAGTTATAACAAACGAACAAAAATATAACACCGCTTTCATCTGTGTGAACAGTATACCTACATATGCCTGAAACTAGACAATTGACCAGCATTAATTTTTATTTACCAAACGTCAGAACTAATTTAACTTTGAATTATCAGATTACCAGTTGTGTAGAGCTTTCTAGTCAATCCCAAATAATGAAAGGAATAGAGGTAACTATAGGCAATTTGATTAAGCATACATCTCGGTAATATAATTACGTGAACTATCTGAGAAAATAAAATATTGTTGTACCTTTAGCAACGAGGTGAATTTCTACTCTACTTACAATTGGAAACATTTATCCATTCATTTTGTTGCAAAAATTTCTGAAATCAATAATTATTTTAATATTTTCATACACTAAAATATAAAAAGTAACTCATAAATACTCCAATATTTCGAGGCAGCATCATTTTGATTTGGATATAATATTGAACGTTCAACTCACAAAAAATTCATAGGATTCTCTGTTCAGCAAGCTGACTCAACTTCTTCAAACTTTGCCTCGTCATTTATTGGAAGTTTTAGCAGCAAATCGATAATTTTCTAAAAAATTCATTGATAAATTAACAGGTATTAAAGAAATAAAATAAAACGTACCTGTTTTGATGCGTGTGGTCGTATGTATTAGTTCCACCCGTAGCATAGAATACATCGTAGAAACATATTTAAACATCTTCACAGTGGCAAACAATTGACTAATTAATTAATAACCTATATAGAATGGTCTAACCGCCATTTCTCACTGGTCGTTACCGTCAACTATCAACTGCAACTACTGACGCATGCCCATGTACAGAAAGAGTATTTGAACAAAAAGTAATAATGATAGAATATTCTTAGAACTATTTGATTGGAATATTCTAAAAAGAATAATCTGAGGATATTCCAACTGGACTTACGTTGAATATTCGATTTAGGTATACCCAAAGATATTCTATATATCCCCAGAATAACCCTATAATATTTGGATATATATCTTCCAAATCGAAGACTGTCAGGACATATCATGGATATCTGGTGCTATCTGGGTGACTCCTGCAAACCAAGAACCTTTTGAATATAAAGCAGCTACGAAGTCTTCGGGGTAAAACAAAGTTAGGAGCATGCGATAAGAATGTGGCGAAGACAAATTGAACCAGATCGTATACTTGATAAAGGGTATGGTAGACAAGAAGCCGAAGAATATCAAATGCCTGAAGTGTTGTAAGCTAGGGCATGTACACTGTTCGTCTAAGCTCCCCAGGACACCTGCAACCCAAGAACTCCTGTCACAGGGAAACTAGACAGGGGCGAACATAAAGCTGGTGTGAGTCACCGAAATGCCGACTCTTCGTCTAGACGGTCATGACCATCAGACTATTATCACTCCAACAAGGCGGAATCTAAGGAAGTTGCAGTTTCAAGAATTAGGGTAGTCAACCAAGAATGGTCAACCACCAGGATCAGAAAAGATCAGGAGGATGATCATCACCTAAAGATGATTCGTCAATGGAAGAAAGAAAATCGGCGACCTATCTGGCAAGAAATGTTAAGATTTTCACTGACACTCAAGGCATATTGGGCTCAGCTGAAGTACTGAGGAATTTACACGACAGTCCATCATGAGGTCGTCTGGGAGTGAAGAAAACCCTTCAGTGAAATCGTGAAAGGTTTTATTGGATGAACAGCTCCAACGATGTGAAGCACTGCTGTGGGAAATGTACGATTTGTGTTACGAGTAATGGGCCACATCTCAAGAGAAAGGCACCCATGAAACAATATAATGTTGGGAGCCTCTTCGAAGGGATTGCTTCAGATATAGCTGGACCATGTAGAAATTGGTCCAGTTGCCGATTGAAATATCCAGACCCAAGAGGAACATTCCTTTAAGGAGGGGGTAATGATACAAAATCGCACACTGGTGTAGTCTCTGAATCCGACTCTGTCTAATACGATATATAAAAATTGTAATTTGGGAGGGGGCGCACCTATTTCTGGGAAGGACTATTTTTTATGATTGTTCTTAAACACATTTCCTTCTAGGATGGTCGATCGTGTGTTGAGAGCCACATACTGGAAATTTCAGGAATTCGAAGATACAAGAAGATGTTTTAATATATTAGCAACTATCTGCGAACCGTGAGCCACTCTACAATTTAATTTGGTATTGACCAGACGTGAATATATAAATAGTGGAAAGTATATTTGAAATTTTAATGGGTAAAGAAGTATTTATATGAATTGATTGTAAATGAAGATACAGTGTATTTGATATAAATTAGAAATTAAGTGTGTACATAAATTAACTAAAAGTGAATAGTTGAGTGTATATATAAATTGCACAAGTAGATATACCGTATGTATAAGTTTATCCCACCCGTTATGTTGAAAACAATTTAAATAAATGAGGAAAACATTACAATATGTATATATATATATATATATTATTTATTTGTATATATATATATATATTTATATTATTTATTTATTTATGATTCTAATTATTTAGGTTTATATTATTATAATTTTAGTTGTTCAGCGCCAGATGAAATTTGTCTATCCATTTTGTGTGTCATTATTGTGAGCCAGCTATACTCAGTCTATAAGGATGAAACTCTTAACCATAAACAAGGAATTATGGTGGTTGAGGATACGTCTTTTAAATTTATAAATTCAAACTCAAATTAATTTAAATCATAATATAATTAGTAAACAAGATAATAAACAGTCAGATTGTTATTTTCCAATAATTTTAAAAACAATTAAATACCTAATACAACCCTGTATTTTCTGGTTAACTTATAGAAATAGAGATGGCAACACGTTATAAAATCAACTAATGTCGATAAAAAGATCTCTTTCTCTATGGTTCTTTGGTTTTATTTGTTATCAATATTAACCTATTTACAAATGTATTAAGTATTATTTATTTGTAAATAATAATTTCTCAATTGACCAATACAGTTGTTATTATGTTTTGAATGTTAAGAAACTATTAATCGAATTAAAATATTCTACACAATTAAATTGATGGCACAAGTTATAAATCGTGAGGTATTCAAGATATACAATGTTTTGATATTGTGGTAAGTACTGCTGTTAGATATTAATTTGCTAATATAAGAGTTTTTTTTAAATATCCTTTATACCTATACTTTTCCCATCAGTGATCAATAAGAATTTATTGTTTTACTTCATCTAACGCAATAGTTTATTTTTTTAGGTTATATTGGTATCATTAGAACAGTTTATATAAGAAAAACTTTACCTCACAGTTCGTAGTCACTCTTAAACTCGGTTCTTTGGATGATATTCTTATTTCTGCTTCTTTTAATTTTGAATAGGATGGCTAAGTAGTTCAAATTTATAATTCTTCCAATAATGTCACTATCAATTTGTCTTCCTCTATAATAATGTAGGTATTCTCAATTTACAATTCTTTTCTTTATTACAATGTAATCCATTATTATCTTAACTTTGATTTTTCTATCATTATAATTCACAATTATGCAATATTCAAGTTTTTTTCTCCTTCGTATAAATTTCAACAATTTATCTTGTTTAATAATTATAAGTATTCTTCTTAGCTTCAGCTTTTCTTTCATATAACTTAACTTCTTTTTATTTTCTTTTACTAGATTTCTTTCTTAGAATAATTATGTTTACCTTTCTGCTTCAAAAAAATTCAATCTGTGATCAATGTTTATTTTTCTTAGCAACCATTCATGACTTATTATTCCTACTAGATTCATATTTTATTTCATGTAGAGATTAAGTAAGGACTTCGCGCACTACTCTTGAACACTTTTAAATTTTCTTATCTAATGATTTTTTATAAATCAACATTTACACTAATAATTATTGGATTCATAATAATTATATCAGTAAAATTTAACCCCCTTTACAATTCATTTGAGTAGAGTTTTCATAGAATTTATCCTTTCAAACCTATCAATTCTGATACATATACATATATATATATATATATATATATATATATATATAGTTCCCCTATTTGAAATTTAAAAGAAACATTAAAATAAGGAAAATTATTTATATTTGTATGCAATACTTTCGATACACACTGTATTATATGTAGAATCAATAATTTTGAAAGATTCGGTATATATATATATATATATCAAATTTGACATTTTAATTTCTGTTGACATTTATGCAGAATATATCTAAAGATAGATAGATCATATTACGATTTGGAAAATATATTTGAAATTTCAAAGGTTTCTGCTAGCTTAATCTCTCTTTGTTATTGAAAAACATAAATTAGTATTTTTTTTAAAAACAAGAAAATCTCGTAACCACAGGAGAAGAGATTTATTTATTTGAACAAAGTTTAGGCAGTTGAATTTGAAACCCCCCCGAGACAACATCACATTTAGAGTTGTCTCATTTTTTTGGGAATATAATAGAAATTATTCAATTATACAATCAGATCATAAAGCCATCCATTATAATGCCAATGCGTGCATAATTCGAAGAATAATTGCATCGTATATAGTGTAAGTGGTTCCAGTTTTCTAAATTATATATTTAGATAGTATACAGAATTCTAAATTCGTTTTGAATAAGTACGAGTTGCTCCTGTTCCTAGTTGGTGAGTCCGCTCCAGTTTTTTCAATTATTTCTCGAGAATTAACAGGCCTTTTGAATAAATTTAAAATAGATGCATCTATGGGATAGTTTTGAATTCAAACATTTATACACGTCAAGTGTAAATTCGACGATTTGAACTTTTGGTAAAAATATTTAATTAGGTTGTTTTCTAGCATATAGGTTGTTCTAATTTTAAGGTTAGTAGAAAACACGATCTTTGTTCTTTTATGATATTTTTGGGGAATATTAATTTTTTGAAATATGTTATCTGATAGTATAGTATATATAATTTTGATTCCAGCTCACTGCGGTATTCATTCAACACATATTTTTTATAGAATTAAACATTTTGCATTCAATAGAATTTTCGATCTAATCAGTGACATTTGGTTAATTTTCAGTGACAGTAAAATCATAAATATCATAAGATACTTAAAGTGCCTTTTATAAAATTGAATAAGCAGTTACTCGAGATTCTGAATAATAGAGTAATATTTAATTTGGAGACTACGGTAAAACTATAAAATTTGAATTATTATTTTTTTAAACAATTTGATCCCACCCTGAGACAAGAGTGATTAAAATCGATTGTGAGTAAATTCATATTTCTAAATACAAAATTAATATTTATCATAGCCGGGCATTGTTTGACAACTACTGTCAAAATTGAAAAATATTGCATACGCTGCTAAAGGTGTGTGTGCAATAGTGTCGCTACAATCACAGATTGTGAGACGTTGACAAATAATATTTCATAGTGTTATATTCATATATTCATTCATTAAAGGTAATAGTATAGTATATCAAATTGTCACCCAACGCGGGGCAATTACAATTATAAGACTTAAAATATATCAATATATATATATATATACTATATATATTGAATATATTAATATTCAATGGACAATTGTATATAGAATAATATTGATGGTGTTAAATTTATATATTGTCGTAAATGTTATTATTTTATTTATTCCTTCATTTCTTACCTTACTCTTACTATTTATTAACTCACTTTTTATTTATTCCTACCTCGGCTGCTCTCAATTGTTTTGTTTGAGGATGATGGCTCCTAATCGCAGTAGAGTTCACGGGCAAAACAAATAACTTGAGAAATCATCATTGCTTTATAATTATTTTAATGAAATTTATTCTTATTAGAAAATATTGATAATTGTTCAATAAAAAATATAAACTTACAAGGACTATTTATTTAATATACTTTTAAAATTTAATTAATTGATAATAAATTGTGAGACGCCTATGGTGTGTATATAAACACATGCGCAGAGCAGACTTCCGCTGTACGCTTACTATATATGTTGAACCGCTTGCAGAAGTTACATAAGAATTGTCTGGTTCGATTCCCGTTCGATTTTTTATAAACCAGAAGGATTTTTTCTTTAAAAATCTTCTTAATGCAATCAATGGTCCGCTACTTTTCATAGCATATTTTTTGAAATTTTTGCCATAAAAACATATGATTTCGTCGTCGTTTTTATGTCGGTTGCGACTATGAGTTGTAACACCTATTTCACCTTTCTGTTTCGCGACAAATTGTCTAGAATAATAAGATATTGCGTGAGTTCAATCAAATCGTTAATTGTTATTATAAAAGTGCAACTAATCATCGGCAGTAATTTGATATTTTGCTTTGCTATCTGTCAACTAAATGTAAAGTCAATTGAAAATTCTACATTCATACCAATTAAGTTTAATAAATGACAGATTTTCAACAGTTTGTCAAACTTTTTTAAATTTAGATATCTATTTTCCATGACGCGCGGATTGACTTTGAGTTTTCAGTTCCGCCCTTCGACATGGTGCGGATCCCAGCTACCATTGTGAGCATATTATCTAACGTTCGACTGGAGGAATATACTTATTTATTTAATATGAATGAATGTGGCGAGAGATTGGTGGATTATAGGCTGGTTGAGACAAAGGACCTGACCGAAGCAATCGGCATGAAATAACATAATAACTTGTTTGATGGAGTAATTGATTTATATCATAATGACAGTAGAAAACAATCAGAGGGATGAGAAGATTCGGATACTCTGAAAAAAACGCAAGAATCCTTAAAAACAAAAAAAGTGGAAGCAGCTGACAACATATATTATCAATGAATAAATTCTTGCTATATAGCAAAACATACTTCTAGACTATCAAACCATACCCACATAGAAATATAAAATTGAGATTAAAAACTAGCAATCAAGAAGTAACGCTGAAAATAGGAATGTGAGGACAACGACATACAGGGATAATTGAGCAAGACCACATCTCGTTTACATTATTATCGATGATTATGTGTTCTACTCAGTAAATACCGTGGATAACTCCATTTTGTTGGGATGAGATTGAATCTAACCAAGAGGGGGTTGAAATATATTTTCTTTCATTTATTATGAAGAATGAAGGTCTATAGACAAACTTAGAACACATAATGTGATAGATTTCAGAAAAATATTCTGTCAATTCATGTAAAATATGAACATTGAACAAAATACAATTTTCTTCTATTTATGTGTGGATGAAACAATATATCTTTTTGTTCTATCTATTCAGAAGACGAAATGGATGGACATATTTTCTTGAGACGAGCCCTGTCAGATCTCACTAATTTCTCCTAATTCATATAGAATTGAGGATCAACAATAATGGAGGACTGAGACACTCAAAATATTCATGAGCTCGAAAAAATTTCCGGAAATAATTTGACCTCTAGTGGTATTACTATTGATAATAAGCTTCATTTGCATAACTTTACTAACCTAATAAATATAGTTAATAATTACATAGTTACATCACTAGTCTAAATAAAAGAGTAACTGAAAAAAAATTAATAAGAACAATTGAAATATGAAAAAAAAAAGAATATTCAAATAGCGGAAATCTCAACGACATCTGTATTAGCATTAATCGAATAGTGCCCCCATAGTAAGGTTTCATCAGAACCAGGAACAATAATACATTTATAATTTTCAGGACTCAACGCTACTTTAATATGCAAAATTGAATGGACTCCATGATTTTCAGATCGAATGAGATTTTGGATAGCTGTCTTTGATTTCCAACTATCAAGACATTAAACGTAGTCATCAGAAGAAATGTTAGTTTTTACAACACTAGATTTAACCCCTTAAGCTTCCTTAGTTTTTCCTTGATTTGCCAGTTCCAATTCAATTTCAACATTATCATATTCATCCTCAATCAGCTTCTCTCTCTTATTCTCTATATAATTTTCAGGAGTTAATGTTTTTATGGAATATACTTTTGATCTACCGCCCCCATAATCAGTCACAGGAACTCCATTATTCTCATCCTTCATCATCCACAACAACTTTTTGTTAACTTGCGGTCATTGGGGGAGTAATCTGATGTATCAAAATATTGATGACAATCTCTCCTCACAACCTCATAAAGATCTTGATTACAAATTTCATATATTAGCGAGTCGGTATAAAGAACTGAACAATAATAAGACGTACTCAACATGTAGCCATAGTGAAAATCATATATCGTCGTCTTTGCCAAATCGAGTATTGCTTGTCCAGCGCAGATTGGTTTGTTTAAATAGATCTGCAGCTTTCCGAGTTCAATTGCTAGTAGATTTTCATTAAAAATGGTACAGTTCGTAATAAACTTAGGATAGGCAATGTACGCTTCAGTACTATACCGGCCGCTCCATTCAGTCGAAAGGCGTATTTTAATCCTGTCACGAATATTCTCCATGGTTTTACCTGCAACAATTAGCAAAGTAATTAGTATACATAGATTTATTTAAAACTAGCAATACTTCATAAGTTTAGGAAAATTCTTCTCAAGCTCGTTAGTAGCTTTTTTTGGTTGTTCAGTATTCAGATCGATGTACGATTTTAAACATGAAGCTTGATTACACTTGAGCACTCTATGAATCTTCTTCAATACTAACCCATACGTCAAATCCTGCTTCAAGGCGCGGTAGTGTATAACATATTTTGTTTTGCAGTATAGGGTAGCTATCAGCTTAGATAGTTCTTTAACTATTTTAGGAAGCTTCATCATCTTAGGATTTATATGTTGCGGGCAAAATTGTTTATTTTTATGGGGATCGTGGAGGGGAGAGGGATATTCTATATCTATTTCTAACATATCTACCCATTCGAATTTACCATAGGGAAGGTATTGAGACATAGGCCACCCGTATTGATTGTTGATATCGAAGTACATTAATAACGTTTAAGGTCTAAATGGGTCATAGCTATTTATGTACATGTTGTTGGCGTGAGCTCATCTTTTCGAGCAGACTTGGCTGAGACCTCCTCGGATGCCTCGTTCAACAAACAAAAACATATCAGCATCTGTAAGCAGCTCCAACTCCATCTTTGTATATGTTAGCATAGCATCCCACGTAAATCTTGGCAATGTAAAATAGTAGACTGGATCTAAATCATAAGTTTTATGACGGCTGGAACGAAAACATTCAAAAACCTAATCCAATAGTTAAAACTTAAATAAATTTTGCACTAGAAATTTTGAGTTACTACTAAAGGCTTCAATTTAAAATATTAAGAAGAACTGAAATCGTAAGAATAATAAAAGTTTTAGAACTACATTGAAAATTGAACATACCTTAGAGATTATTATTATGGGACTTCCAGATTCTGCTTAAAAAACTTTAATACATTGTTTATAACTTCCCTCTTTACCTGTTAAAACTTGATTTTTCATCTTTCTTTTAAACGTCATTTTGTTTGGCAAAGTCACTGTTGAATAAGATGCAAACTAAAATATGTTCAACTTTTGTCCGAGACTATACCAACGATACGAAGTGCTCGAATACAATTAAAATATGAGCTCTCTGCATTTACTAGGTAGTGGGGCTGGCTTGTCTACGGCGATCAAAATCTCAGGAGTCTTCCTACGTTTGCCATGCAGTATAAATGTTGATGGGCTAATTTTTGAACAGTTTTTATGAGTCGTTGTTTTTTTTGTATGCTTTATACATAATAGTCGTTGTATTGAGTAGATGTTGAATATATATGTACCTTATTATGTTATTTATTGTTTATAATATCAGAAGATGAGTTGATATTTTCTATGTATGTCTATTCTAAATATTTGTATTAAATATTGTTTTTCAAGTGAGTTCTCCTAACATTACAAACATAGGTAGAGTGAAGTTTTTTTAAAAAAATATCAATAATGCTATTTTGTTATATAGAGTCTGTTTCACGAAAGTTGAAGCCACTTGACATTGCAGATGTATACGCCATCTTGTTGTCAAAACCACCGACATATTATAAAACTAAAAATCGGTAGCGTAACGATTTCACATTTTGTAGAATAACACAAAATTAGAATATTAATCATTTATTTATTCCAAGCAGGTTTTATAAGCTAATTACATGGCATAAGAATTTATAATATAGTAATTTTATCAATATGTAGTATGACCATTGATAAATATAACAGTAATATGGGAAATGTGCCTATGATGGACCCCCGCCTATGATGGACCATAAGTTGTATTTTCAAATTTACCGCGCATCACGGACTACCGACATCTTGGTTAGGACGATTGAAGTTTAAAACCAGTTGTTTAGAAGCGTTCATGCGGATATAAGTAGTTTAGGTGAAAACAAGAAATTAAGTCAAAACTGGTAAGTACTGATATAACAATGTGGCTTGGCATGATGTTAAGTAATTTTTTTTATGCTCAGTTAGAATCTGCTTTTGTTACTGCAACTTACAGAAACTGTTTCATGTTGACGTCGGGCACAAATTGAGGTTATGGCAAAGAATAAAAGAGCTTGGCATTTTTTAGTTAATTATGTCTTATTGCCTATGACGGACCCTTGAACTGTGTCTTATGATGGACCAAGGGTCCATCGTTGGCAATGCATTTGTTACACTATTGTAATTATGTTTTTCTTGGTTTTTCAGATATAGCATCTAAGAAAAGGCAGCAATGGGACGAGGATGGCATGCGACAAACTATGCTCAATTTTCATAACGACAATATGGGCTATAAGGACGTTCAGTGTCAGAATAACCTTGCGAAGACGTCTGGCTAAACGGGATAGTTGTAAGGGTGATTTGGGAGGTCGAAGAGCAATTTTCTCTAAAGTCATCCAACTGGAGATTGCGAGTCATATCATTGATATGGAAACACGTTTTTTTGGACTAACGTCCAAAGATTTGCGACTAATGGTATTTGAAGTAGCCGAAAAAAATAAAATAGAGCATGGTTTTAATCGCGAAATAAAAATGGCAGTTTGGAAACGGGTCAGGGGATTTCAGAAGAGCAATCCACGAATATCTTTGATGACCCAGAAAGTACATCATTAGCTAGAACCCAGGCTTTCAACAAGCCTAATATCGAAGCCTATTTTAATGCATTAGCTAATATTATGGAGAAACACAAGTTTCTCGCCGAAAATTTCTACAATATGGACTAGTCAGGTCTGACTACGGTCCAGAAGAAGTGCCAGAAAATTTACGCAGCGAAAGGTCGCAAGCAAGTTGGTGCGCTTAGTAGTGCCTAGCGTGGGAAACACGTAACTGTATTGTGCGCAATGGATGTCATAGGCAATTACGTTCCTCCTGTTCTTATTTACCTTCGTCAAAGAATGAACGATGAGCTTAAGAATGGTGCTCCCGCTGGTTACCTGCACTATTTCCCAGTTACGTTTCACCAACCATATGCGTATAAAATTTACCTTGAATGGCTGCTCGTATATAATTGACCCATCAGAACGCTGCACTGTGTGTAACATGGAAGAACCGGAAACTAACTATCTTCCATATGCTTTTTGAGTGTCCCATATACACCTCTATGAGATTATCGAATTATGACCCTCTCAGAAATATTGAATCTCTCATAGGAACTCTAAATAACCTCAATGTTGATGATGCAAAATGTATTACGGCTTACATATGGAATATTCTAAAGCTCCGAGCATTCGTGATTAACGAATGATGATTTTTGAGCTCTTTCGTTGGTTTCGGATTAGTCCAATAGACAAAAAAAATTATTTAGTTAGTTCCATGCGTCCATTATATGTGCTATTTTTCAATGCTTTGAATGTAAATTTTGATTTTTTGTTTGTTATTTTTTCTTTATGTATATTTGCCTTATATTAGTATAGTATTAGCCTTAGACCAAAGATGTAACTACAAATATTTAATTATTCATGCACTGTCAACCGAACCCTTGCTATGAATGTATATTCTATAGGCAATAAAAAAACTAATAAAAACTACATTTTAGCGGCCGCCACAAAGAAAAAAGAAGTTCTACGTATAGTTAACTCAGGTAAAAGAATGTGCACTTTGTGAAGAGTACCTAGAAAAAAATGAATTACGTATACTTCAATATAAAACTATTTTTCACTATCATTCTCACTATTAAAAGTAATTCTAGCTTAAAAAATCGTGCTAGAAGTAAACTGACAGAAATTTCTTATTATTCATTTTAGTATCGTTATTATTTAATGTTATCAAACTTACATTTTGAAGTAGAAGCCCTTTTCTCCAGGATGTTGAAATTGTAAATGATATCTTTAATCCTTTCAACTTCTCCAAATTTTAGTGCATTGACTAAGCGACGTAGATAAACAAGACATAACTTGGTTTCTGCGATTGTCAATGTACTAACTTCAGGTGGCTTCAACTTCCGTGATAAGAAGTATACGTAATAATTAAAACGTGATTTTGCAACGCTTATAAACATCCAATATCCTGAAAACTTCAAGTTTTAAGTTATGTTAATGTTATGCGTTTTTATGTATATCATTGGCAATACAAAAATTGCTTGAAACGTATGAAAGGTCAATGGCGTAAAAAATGTGGGGTGAATTGACATTTTTTTAAAAAGCACGACACTGACACATGTAAGGAAAATTCTTTTTCACCGAAAATATGCAAATTTAAATATAAAAACATTTTGCCAAATTTGGAATTGAGGTATTCATCAGTTCTAAGTTATGAAATAAAATCTATTTATTTATTTCAAAAATTAAATTCCCCATTTCGATAAGTTTCTTCAGCGAAACATTTTAAGTGCGCTTTTGACATACCCTGTTTAACGGTGATATAGGAAAATAATTTTAATATGAGTTCTATTTGTAAAAATTAAGCGACTACGAGAAACCTGTTTAACAATTGTACGCACCAGGGTAAATAGTGAATTATGAAAGACGCCACCCTATTACATTCAATTAAGGAATCCGATTATAACGACATTGTTAATCTCGGTTAAACCCAAACACGGAAACTGAGTAAAGCAGTGGATTAACTTTGCAACTGGATCTTATAATCAATATACGGTGCTTCCTACAGGTTTATCTGACCACGTTCAACACCACGTTGTATACAGTATCTATTATAAGGAATTAAATTGTTTAAGATTGAATAAATAAATACATTATCTCATGATTGTGAATCTATTCGCGATTCTTCTTAATGAACATATTTATTCTCAAATAATATATACATATTTATACGGTACTCAGCTATTTGTTGGTTATATATATATATATATATATATATATATATATATATATATATATATATATATATATATAACAACAAAGAAACTCATGGGTAATTCACGCAAAATAAAGGGCTACTGAAATAGAGTGGTAACCGTGGACATGCATGTTTCTGGCTCATTTTGCCTCTTCAGCACGGCATAACCAAATAAGGATGTGAAATTTGGGAGCAAAGATGTTAATCGAAACATGGGAAAACACAAAATAACGGATTTCAGCAGGGAAACCAAACGCTCATTTGTGTCTTCAATTGGAAGATCCCGAGTTTTCAGGACAACAACCAACATCGACACGGAGGCGCATATAGCCCCCCCGCCATGAACCTTCCGACCCATAGTAAATAACAAAGAAGATGTAAGAATATCGCGTGATATGTTAACAACAACAACAAAGAAACTCATGGGTAATTCACGCAAAATAAAAGGCTACTGAAATAGAGTGGTAACCGTGGACATGCATGTTTCTGGCTCATTTTGCCTCTTCAGCACGGCATAACCAAATAAGGATGTGAAATTTGGGAGCAAAGATGTTAATCGAAACATGGGAAAACACAAAATAACGGATTTCAGCAGGGAAACCAAACGCTCATTTGTGTCTTCAATTGGAAGATCCCGAGTTTTCAGGACAACAACCAACATCGACACGGAGGCGCATATAGCCCCCCCCGCCATGAACCTTCCGACCCATAGTAAATAACAAAGAAGATGTAAGAATATCGCGTGATATGTTAACAACAACAACAAAGAAACTCATGGGTAATTCACGCAAAATAAAGGGCTACTGAAATAGAGTGGTAACCGTGGACATGCATGTTTCTGGCTCATTTTGCCTCTTCAGCACGGCATAACCAAATAAGGATGTGAAATTTGGGAGCAAAGATGTTAATCGAAACATGGGAAAACACAAAATAACGGATTTCAGCAGGGAAACCAAACGCTCATTTGTGTCTTCAATTGGAAGATCCCGAGTTTTCAGGACAACAACCAACATCGACACGGAGGCGCATATAGCCCCCCCGCCATGAACCTTCCGACCCATAGTAAATAACAAAGAAGATGTAAGAATATCGCGTGATATGTTAACAACAACAACAAAGAAACTCATGGGTAATTCACGCAAAATAAAGGGCTACTGAAATAGAGTGGTAACCGTGGACATGCATGTTTCTGGCTCATTTTGCCTCTTCAGCACGGCATAACCAAATAAGGATGTGAAATTTGGGAGCAAAGATGTTAATCGAAACATGGGAAAACACAAAATAACGGATTTCAGCAGGGAAACCAAACGCTCATTTGTGTCTTCAATTGGAAGATCCCGAGTTTTCAGGACAACAACCAACATCGACACGGAGGCGCATATAGCCCCCCCGCCATGAACCTTCCGACCCATAGTAAATAACAAAGAAGATGTAAGAATATCGCGTGATATGTTAACAACAACAACAAAGAAACTCATGGGTAATTCACGCAAAATAAAGGGCTACTGAAATAGAGTGGTAACCGTGGACATGCATGTTTCTGGCTCATTTTGCCTCTTCAGCACGGCATAACCAAATAAGGATGTGAAATTTGGGAGCAAAGATGTTAATCGAAACATGGGAAAACACAAAATAACGGATTTCAGCAGGGAAACCAAACGCTCATTTGTGTCTTCAATTGGAAGATCCCGAGTTTTCAGGACAACAACCAACATCGACACGGAGGCGCATATAGCCCCCCCGCCATGAACCTTCCGACCCATAGTAAATAACAAAGAAGATGTAAGAATATCGCGTGATATGTTAACAACAACAACAAAGAAACTCATGGGTAATTCACGCAAAATAAAGGGCTACTGAAATAGAGTGGTAACCGTGGACATGCATGTTTCTGGCTCATTTTGCCTCTTCAGCACGGCATAACCAAATAAGGATGTGAAATTTGGGAGCAAAGATGTTAATCGAAACATGGGAAAACACAAAATAACGGATTTCAGCAGGGAAACCAAACGCTCATTTGTGTCTTCAATTGGAAGATCCCGAGTTTTCAGGACAACAACCAACATCGACACGGAGGCGCATATAGCCCCCCCGCCATGAACCTTCCGACCCATAGTAAATAACAAAGAAGATGTAAGAATATCGCGTGATATGTTAACAACAACAACAAAGAAACTCATGGGTAATTCACGCAAAATAAAGGGCTACTGAAATAGAGTGGTAACCGTGGACATGCATGTTTCTGGCTCATTTTGCCTCTTCAGCACGGCATAACCAAATAAGGATGTGAAATTTGGGAGCAAAGATGTTAATCGAAACATGGGAAAACACAAAATAACGGATTTCAGCAGGGAAACCAAACGCTCATTTGTGTCTTCAATTGGAAGATCCCGAGTTTTCAGGACAACAACCAACATCGACACGGAGGCGCATATAGCCCCCCCGCCATGAACCTTCCGACCCATAGTAAATGACAAAGAAGATGTAAGAATATCGCGTGATATGTTAACAACAACAACAAAGAAACTCATGGGTAATTCACGCAAAATAAAGGGCTACTGAAATAGAGTGGTAACCGTGGACATGCATGTTTCTGGCTCATTTTGCCACACATCCTTATTTGGTTATGCCGTGCTGAAGAGGCAAAATGAGCCAGAAACATGCATGTCCACGGTTACCACTCTATTTCAGTAGCCCTTTATTTTGCGTGAATTACCCATGAGTTTCTTTGTTGTTGTTGTTGTTAACATATCACGCGATATTCTTACATCTTCTTTGTTATTTACTATGGGTCGGAAGGTTCATGGCGGGGGGGCTATATGCGCCTCCGTGTCGATGTTGGTTGTTGTCCTGAAAACTCGGGATCTTCCAATTGAAGACACAAATGAGCGTTTGGTTTCCCTGCTGAAATCCGTTATTTTGTGTTTTCCCATGTTTCGATTAACATCTTTGCTCCCAAATTTCACATCCTTATTTGGTTATGCCGTGCTGAAGAGGCAAAATGAGCCAGAAACATGCATGTCCACGGTTACCACTCTATTTCAGTAGCCCTTTATTTTGCGTGAATTACCCATGAGTTTCTTTGTTGTTGTTGTTAACATATCACGCGATATTCTTACATCTTCTTTGTTATTTACTATGGGTCGGAAGGTTCATGGCGGGGGGGCTATATGCGCCTCCGTGTCGATGTTGGTTGTTGTCCTGAAAACTCGGGATCTTCCAATTGAAGACACAAATGAGCGTTTGGTTTCCCTGCTGAAATCCGTTATTTTGTGTTTTCCCATGTTTCGATTAACATCTTTGCTCCCAAATTTCACATCCTTATTTGGTTATGCCGTGCTGAAGAGGCAAAATGAGCCAGAAACATGCGTGTCCACGGTTACCACTCTATTTCAGTAGCCCTTTATTTTGCGTGAATTACCCATGAGTTTCTTTGTTGTTGTTGTTAACATATCACGCGATATTCTTACATCTTCTTTGTTATTTACTATGGGTCGGAAGGTTCATGGCGGGGGGGCTATATGCGCCTCCGTGTCGATGTTGGTTGTTGTCCTGAAAACTCGGGATCTTCCAATTGAAGACACAAATGAGCGTTTGGTTTCCCTGCTGAAATCCGTTATTTTGTGTTTTCCCATGTTTCGATTAACATCTTTGCTCCCAAATTTCACATCCTTATTTGGTTATGCCGTGCTGAAGAGGCAAAATGAGCCAGAAACATGCATGTCCACGGTTACCACTCTATTTCAGTAGCCCTTTATTTTGCGTGAATTACCCATGAGTTTCTTTGTTGTTGTTGTTAACATATCACGCGATATTCTTACATCTTCTTTGTTATTTACTATGGGTCGGAAGGTTCATGGCGGGGGGGCTATATGCGCCTCCGTGTCGATGTTGGTTGTTGTCCTGAAAACTCGGGATCTTCCAATTGAAGACACAAATGAGCGTTTGGTTTCCCTGCTGAAATCCGTTATTTTGTGTTTTCCCATGTTTCGATTAACATCTTTGCTCCCAAATTTCACATCCTTATTTGGTTATGCCGTGCTGAAGAGGCAAAATGAGCCAGAAACATGCATGTCCACGGTTACCACTCTATTTCAGTAGCCCTTTATTTTGCGTGAATTACCCATGAGTTTCTTTGTTGTTGTTGTTAACATATCACGCGATATTCTTACATCTTCTTTGTTATTTACTATGGGTCGGAAGGTTCATGGCGGGGGGGCTATATGCGCCTCCGTGTCGATGTTGGTTGTTGTCCTGAAAACTCGGGATCTTCCAATTGAAGACACAAATGAGCGTTTGGTTTCCCTGCTGAAATCCGTTATTTTGTGTTTTCCCATGTTTCGATTAACATCTTTGCTCCCAAATTTCACATCCTTATTTGGTTATGCCGTGCTGAAGAGGCAAAATGAGCCAGAAACATGCATGTCCACGGTTACCACTCTATTTCAGTAGCCCTTTATTTTGCGTGAATTACCCATGAGTTTCTTTGTTGTTGTTGTTAACATATCACGCGATATTCTTACATCTTCTTTGTTATTTACTATGGGTCGGAAGGTTCATGGCGGGGGGGCTATATGCGCCTCCGTGTCGATGTTGGTTGTTGTCCTGAAAACTCGGGATCTTCCAATTGAAGACACAAATGAGCGTTTGGTTTCCCTGCTGAAATCCGTTATTTTGTGTTTTCCCATGTTTCGATTAACATCTTTGCTCCCAAATTTCACATCCTTATTTGGTTATGCCGTGCTGAAGAGGCAAAATGAGCCAGAAACATGCATGTCCACGGTTACCACTCTATTTCAGTAGCCCTTTATTTTGCGTGAATTACCCATGAGTTTCTTTGTTGTTGTTGTTAACATATCACGCGATATTCTTACATCTTCTTTGTTATTTACTATGGGTCGGAAGGTTCATGGCGGGGGGGCTATATGCGCCTCCGTGTCGATGTTGGTTGTTGTCCTGAAAACTCGGGATCTTCCAATTGAAGACACAAATGAGCGTTTGGTTTCCCTGCTGAAATCCGTTATTTCGTGTTTTCCCATGTTTCGATTAACATCTTTGCTCCCAAATTTCACATCCTTATTTGGTTATGCCGTGCTGAAGAGGCAAAATGAGCCAGAAACATGCATGTCCACGGTTACCACTCTATTTCAGTAGCCCTTTATTTTGCGTGAATTACCCATGAGTTTCTTTGTTGTTGTTGTTAACATATCACGCGATATTCTTACATCTTCTTTGTTATTTACTATGGGTCGGAAGGTTCATGGCGGGGGGGCTATATGCGCCTCCGTGTCGATGTTGGTTGTTGTCCTGAAAACTCGGGATCTTCCAATTGAAGACACAAATGAGCGTTTGGTTTCCCTGCTGAAATCCGTTATTTTGTGTTTTCCCATGTTTCGATTAACATCTTTGCTCCCAAATTTCACATCCTTATTTGGTTATGCCGTGCTGAAGAGGCAAAATGAGTTAGAAACATGCATGTCCACGGTTACCACTCTATTTCAGTAGCCCTTTATTTTGCGTGAATTACCCATGAGTTTCTTTGTTGTTGTTGTTAACATATCACGCGATATTCTTACATCTTCTTTGTTATTTACTATGGGTCGGAAGGTTCATGGCGGGGGGGCTATATGCGCCTCCGTGTCGATGTTGGTTGTTGTCCTGAAAACTCGGGATCTTCCAATTGAAGACACAAATGAGCGTTTGGTTTCCCTGCTGAAATCCGTTATTTTGTGTTTTCCCATGTTTCGATTAACATCTTTGCTCCCAAATTTCACATCCTTATTTGGTTATGCCGTGCTGAAGAGGCAAAATGAGCCAGAAACATGCATGTCCACGGTTACCACTCTATTTCAGTAGCCCTTTATTTTGCGTGAATTACCCATGAGTTTCTTTGTTGTTGTTGTTAACATATCACGCGATATTCTTACATCTTCTTTGTTATATATATATATATATATATATATATATATATATATATATATATATATATATATAAATAAATATAGAAGTTTTTCCCGGTGATTGATAACATTTGTATTATTTTTTAGAAATACTCAATTAACCGCTCTTACTGACATGTTAGAGTCGCTACTAAACTTTATTTTCAAACTATACCCAGATTTTAAACTGGGAGGATCATTTTAGGAAACCTGAATCACACCACTAGAAATCACTAAAAAAGTTAATGGATTGAAAGGAATGACATAAAATACTAGTCATACTAAAATTATACAGTCTGGAAATAACTAACCACAAACTAAATAATAATTAACATAATAGACACACGCTAAAAGAGCGAATGCATATTGTTGCATATAGAACGAAATGTAAAATTAAATCTATAAAGATATAAAGAATTCCAAGGTCGGCGACTACGTTTGTAAGAAGGTTAGAAACAATTGTCAAGTTTGGTGGCACATGAAGTTTTAAGTGTTGAAAATTTTTGTATTTATTAATAATAATAATAATAATAATAATAATAATAATAAGGGGTTAAAATGGTAGTGAAGCGTCTCTTATAGCCTCTCCTACCAATTCCTGCTCGCACCTCCACGTTGGTAGCCCCGGTAACTATCTCTGGGGATTCGGGATCGGGTAACCATCCCCGGTGGCGGATCTGCAGCAGATGGGCTAACGCGAGAGGGAGAACCACCACCACGCGGGGTAGGATCCCGTATGGTGTGAAAAAAAAGTGCTTTCAACACACGAAGAAATCGTTACTCGGGCGGGGAAGGATTAGATGCTGGTCCTTCCAATCGGAACCGTCAGGATGTCCAGCATGTAGATGAGAATGGTGGGGGCACCGCTCATCGAAACGTACCCCATCAACCGCTTGAACCTACGGCGCCTCGGAGACGTGTTGTGCGACAGCCTGTCGCACCCACTGAACCAAATCAGGCACAATCAGAAAGACGACGTATGAAATGGGACAATGAAACTAACAAACAAGTAATACGTTCGTTTTTCACAGTTACGGCACTGGAGACTGATATGACGATGTACCGCATGCGACTGCATAATCACTTCATTGAGAAAATGCCACACCTAAATTACCTCTCAGAACAACGAATAGCAGATCAACGTAGAGCTATCATAAGAAATAACCTAATACCTCTACCTGCAATCGAACAAATAAGGGCAGAGGTGGCGAGGGAGATTAATCAACAGCCTATAAATGAAACCCCAGAGACTCAGGAACAAGAAAGTAGAGGACCTGAAGCTGACCTACCACTATTAAGTCTTCGACCCTCAGTAATCAACCGTCAAACATTATGGGAAGAAAACTACCAACAACATCTTACTGAATTCAGAGGATCCGACCCTGCCAGCAGGCCGGCGCTACCAAAACTCATTTATACTCCAAACACGCACTCTCTTAGGAATTGCTAATCAAATTCTGGAAAGTCAATTGGATGCAGATATGAACCTCGAGGAAATACATCTTCACGTGTATTGCGCAGCTCTAGCAACAATCAAAGCCAACAAACAAAAAATACTAAAAGCACCTAAGACACGTACGCCTCAAAAACCGAGATGGGAACAAAGACTTAGTACCAAAATCGAGAATTTGAGAAAAGAAATTGGTAGAATTCAACAAATAGCAAATGGGCAAAAATCCAAAAAGCTGCTAAATAAAATCCCGGTCCAGATTAAACAACAGCTGGAAGGAAAAACAACAAATGAAATAAAAACAATTATAGATGATACCTTAGATACCTGGAAACAAAAACTTGCAGTTGTTTCTAAAAGATTAAAAAGATATCAGGAGAGCTACCAACGCAAAATCCAAAACAACTTCTTTTCAAAAAATCAGAAGGGCTTCTATAGATCGTTTAACGAACAACCTGGTTCTAAAGGACAACCGCCAAAGAAAGAGGATTTACAGACATTTTGGGAAGGAATGTGGTCGAAGGAAATCGAACACCAGGAAAATACACCTTGGATCAAATCAGAAATTCAGAACAACAACCATCTACATATGGAAGAAATAATATTTACATTACAAGATCTAAAAAAGGTAATAAAAAACTTGGCCAACTGGAAAGCACCAGGGAACGACGGTATCCAAAATTTCTGGTACAAAAAACTTACGGCTACCCATCATCACCTGACCAACCAATTTAATATCGCTCTAAGAAACCCTGACCAACTACCAGACTTCCTTACAAATGGTGTAACTTATCTTCTTCCAAAATCTGATCAAACCCAAGATCCTTCTCAATATAGACCCATCACGTGCCTTCCTACAATGTACAAAATCTTCACTGCAGCACTATGTGATAAACTGTACGCATACCTAGAAACTAATGATATTCTAACTGAGGAGCAGAAAGGGTGCAAAAGAAAATATATGGGCTGCAAGGAACAAATAACAATCGATAATGTGATATTGGAACAAATCAGAAAGAAGAACAGAAATCTATACATGGCTAATATAGACTATCGGAAAGCTTTCGACTCAGTGCCCCACAGTTGGTTAATAAAAACTTTGGAAATTTACAATATACACCCTGTGGTGGTTAGGTTTCTAAAAAGTACTATGAGTAATTGGAAAACAAAACTCAAAATTAACCGAAATCACACAGAACTAGAAACTGAATCTATCAGTATTAAAAGAGGAATCTTTCAAGGAGATACACTTTCCGCTCTATGGTTCTGCATGTGTTTAAACCCATTATCACGTGGCCTAAACCACACAGGATATGGAGCAACTATTAGAGCGGATCGAAACTCAACAATCATAAGTCATCTATTCTCTATGGATGATCTGAAACTATATGCCGCGTGCAAAAAACACCTAGAATCCAACTTAAAACTCATGCACCAGTGGAGCACAGATATCGGAATGTCGTTTGGTATGGAAAAATGCCAAACTGTATCGGTTGAAAAGGGAAAGCTGAAAGAAGGAGAACCTATAGAACTAGAGCCAGGCAAATATATTGAAGCCATGACAGACAAACCCTACAAGTACTTAGGAATCCTTCAGACACACAAGATAGAACATAAAGAAATAAAAGCCATATTAACCACCGAATTCGAAAAACGCCTTTACAACCTCTTAAGAAGTAAGCTAAATTCAAGAAATCTTACCACGGCCATAAATAGCTACGCCATATCCGCTCTTCAGTACTCCTTCGGAATAATTAAATGGACTCAAACGGACCTGGAGGCAGTAAACAGAAAGATTAGAACCGAGCTAACAAAACATAGAAAACACCATCCAAAAGCGTCCGTCGAAAGGGTAAATTTACCTAGAGAAAAATGAGGTAGAGTAATAAAAGATGTTGTGGAAGCTTGCACTCAGCAAATTGCAGGCTTGAGGAGTTTTTTCCGCCGCCAAAATAGTCAACTTCATAAAGCCATAGTGAAAACAGATACGGGTTATACACCTTTAAACCTAAGCATGGAAAACTTTACGCCCTTTAATACACGAAATGAGGAAGATAAAATTAGAAATTGGCGTTCAAAAGAATTGCACGGAAGATTCATTAATGATTTACAGAAAGACACGATAGATCAAGCTAAATCGGTTGAATGGCTTAAAACTGGAACGCTGTTCCCAGAAACTGAAGGTTTTACGGTTGGTATACAAGATCAGGTTATAAAAACGAGGAATTACCAAAAGTATATCTTGAAGGAGGAAATACCAACAGATAGGTGCAGAAAGTGCAACAGAAGTCAAGAAACGATTGAACACATTCTTTCTAGTTGCCAAAGCATAGCTGAAACTAAATATCTAGAACGACACAACAAAGTTGCCACAGTAGTATACCTAGAAGTACTGAAAAAACTTAACCTTGATCCACAAAACAACGAGCCATATTACAAATATAAGCCCCCTCCAGTTATCGAAAATCAGTATGTTAAGATCTACTGGGATAAAACTATCATGACGGATGTAACAGTACGACACAACAGGCCGGACATCACAGTCATTAATAAACAATCCAAGCAAGCTCTGCTTATTGAAATATCGATCCCAAATAATTCTAACACAGAAAGCAAATACAATGAAAAACTAAGCAAATACGCCGAGCTAAGGACCGAAATAAAAGAATTGTGGAATCTTAAAGAAGTCAAGATCATTCCAGTTGTTTTATCCTGTATGGGGCTAATTCCCAAGAAACTAAGTACTTCCCTCAAAGACATTGATATTCCTGAGTCAACCTACCGATTAATGCAAAAATCTGTAATCCTGGATGCGACAAACATTGTTAGGTCATTTCTAGAATAGTGACACCCAACGAAAGTCTTGCTGTTGAGGCCGACTGTCGTTGAAACACGCCGGGTGTAAATCCGGTGACACAAAAAGGAAAATGATGATAATAATAATAATAATAAGTTTATTTGTATATTCACACATAGATTCAAAAGTTTTGCATCACCCAATATCTCAGAAAATATTTTTTTCTTCATCAAAAATGGATTGGAGAATAATTAATTGGTTAGTTTTATGTTCAAAAAAACATCAAGGTTTTCTGTAAAAATTGTATTATCCACTAATACACATGTTTTATATATAAGAGTATTTTTTCAAGAAAATTAAATTTACAAATTGGTGACTTTTTTTGGAAAAATAATAAATTAGAATTATTTAATAATTGGTATTTCCACCTCTAGAATCAATGGAGGCTTGGAGACGCCTACCCATACTGTTAACCAGATTTCTGATATGCTGTTGCGGGATATTCCGCCATTCCTCCTGAGCGGCATGAACAAGCTCTTGTACACTCCTGGATGAATTCCAGCGTGATGCTACTGCCCTGGAAAGCATGTCCCAAGCATGTTTAATTGAATTTATATCTGGCGATAAGGCGGACCAGTCCAAACGATTGATGCCTTCGGTTTCTAGATATTCATTTACAGCTCTGGTGCGATGAGGACGGTCGATACAGTCCATAAAAACGAAAACGTTGCCAACAGCTGCTCGCCATAGCCTCAAGTGAGGATGTAGAATCTACCTGAGGTTTCTATCACCAGTCATTGTTCCCTGAACATGGATTAATTGTGTGCGGCCGTTGGACATAATCACAGCCCAAAACATTGCAGTTCCTCCTCTAAAGGGCAGCACAGGGTGGGCATGGGCGAGCTGGGCTGCTCTCGTTGGCTCTCTCCACACACGTATTCGATGGCTATCATGAATCAAATAAATACTTGTCTTATCAGAAAAAAGCACAGAATTCCAAAATGCCTCGGGCAAGGCTGCATGCTCTTGGGCCCATTGTAGACGGCAAAGTCTATGCGCAGGTACTAGTCGGGGTATTCTCATTGGTCGACGACATCTCAATCATATCGAAAGTATTCGTCTCCCTAATGTAGAGACCGATACTGGAATTCCCAAGGCATGTCTCATATCTCTTTGGAGTGTTGGTAATGCCATGGTCGGGTTTCTCCAGGTCGACAAATGGATATAGCGGTTTTGCCGTTCATTGGTAACAGGCCTTTTATCTCTCCTAGATCTGTTACGAATAGAATTGGTCTGGAGATAGCGGTTCCATGTACGAGATACATCACTTTGCGATCTACCAACTATTAGCCACGAACCTTTGAGAGTAGTCTTCTTCAATTTGACTTATTATTCTGGCACGATCAATCTCACTTATCACTTGACGATTCATGTTGGTAGTCCAAATCATAAAACTCAACTGCTTTTGCTAGAAAAATTATTGTACTAAAAAAGTACTCTCCAACAAAAAAATGTTGAACATGTATTTCTTGCAAAAACAAAATTTGGACAAAAACCATTGATGTTTTTTCATACTTCAAACTAATCATTTAATTAGTATCCAGTCCATTCTTGATATAGACATAATTACTTACAGAGATTTGCGTACAAATAAACATGGATAACTCACAGAAGCGTACACCAATTATAAACCGATATACTCTTGTGCGTGACTTCGATTATTAGATAATCAAGGTAGATAGAATCATATTATTTTGACAATTAAAACTTAAGTATATATAAAAGTTTTCAATGTAATTAAAATTTTGAGTTACAATACTAATAAACAGATATAGTAGTAATAGTAAAATCTCAATGTATAAGATAATAATGAAAACACAGTATAAAAACAGTAAAACAATGTGTGTCAATCAACAACCAAGTAATACCCAGAATAGCTTGAAATATTGGTGAAGATGGGAGAAATGAGTTTTTTATACTCAAGAACCAATATTTTGATTGACAATATCATGAAAAAATGATGTTTCAGTTTTTGTAATCCACTTAATTCTCCTACCGAAACTGTACTTTCTATTAATATTCCTCAAATGATCTGGTACTATATTGTACAACCTAGGTCCCAGGTAAGTTGCATTTCGTTGGCCTATAGTTTTTTTACAGCAAGGTAATGCCACAGTATTATTCCGCTTTCTTGTTTCATGGTTGTGATTGGTAGGTCGTAATATGATATTTTATTTTTTTATTTTTTTTAGGATACTCAAGCAAAACAGTTTTCTTATATCAAGGAATTTAGATTCTCTGAACAGATCATCGCTTGGATACGTACGTACCTTACGATATATTATTTTATTTATGTATTTTTGTGCAACATTCAATTTTTCCAGGTGTATATCATTCACTCCACCCCATTCCACTATTCCGTACTGTAGTCGTGATTCGATCAAAGCGTAGTACAATATTCTTATCAACATCTAGAAAATATCTGGGTTATTTGAATCTGTATACTTACCCCCTTAATTTTTTAACTACGTTTTGTATTTGTAGGTACCACCTCAAATGTCAGTCTATCACAATGCCAAGGTGTTTTATTGTCTTATCTCCCGGTATTTTATAGCTATCTCCTATTTTAAATGGTCCTATATTCAGAAGTCCATTTGAATATGAAGACAATGGTGAGTATTTTGTTTTAGTAAAATTCAGTGTGAGTTTATTTCCCCTAAACCATTTTTCTATTTCAAGAAAATATTCTTCTACAAGATCCTTTAATTCTCGCTAGGTATCTGCTTTATAGAGAATGGCAGTATCATCTGCAAAACACAAAATATTTCCCTGGGTTATTATTTCGAGTAACCCGTTTATATAAATTGTAAACACCCAACACCGTTCCCTGTGGAACTCCATAGGAAATTGTTTTATAGGTACTAGTCACGCCATGAGTTATGACCATCTGTTTTCTATCAGATATATAGCTTTTCATGATATTGTAAATATTTCGTCCAAGTCCGTAGAAAAACATTTTTTTGAGTAGTTTTTCATGACAGACCGTGTCAAAGATCAACGAAGATACATAACGTAGATTCTTTTCTATCTAAAGCATCATATATATATATATATATATATATATATATATGATGGGTTCTTCCATGTTTCATTCACATCCATACTTGGTTATACCGTACTGATGAAGGCTAATGAGCTAGAAACATGCATGTTTACGGTTACCACTCCTCTTCAGTAACCTCTTTATTTTTGCGTGCTTTACCACGATAACACTTGTTGTTTGCTCTTTGTATATATATATATATATATTTTATGTTTATTATTTATTATTTTATAGGAGCATTACGTTTCTGCATATTATTATATGATATTTATGTATGAATTTATTTTATTGTGGGTATTGTATTATAATTGAGAATTTGAATTTGTTACTATTGAAATAATAATATACTTTTGGCTAGCTAATTGATATGTAAAAACAAATTTTTTATTTATACATTTTTTTATTAATATTATCTCCTATTCATTTTGCTATTTTGCATCATGTAGTTTCATTTAATTTCAAAATTTTACCTCGGCTACTCCTATTTATACACCACTCTTTTTCTCAGTAGGGTTCCTGGGCGAAGTCATAAGAAAATCAACATCACTATTCAATGTAATTTATTTTATATTATTAATTAAAAAAAAGGAACAAAAAAAATTTGACATTCAAAATATTGGTTATTCATAAAATGCAGTTGACGCTTTTATTTAGTTATTCGATTCATATAACTAATATATCCAAAAATAAATGATTATCCTTTTTTTAAAATATGAACTATTCTTACACCATAAACGTAAACATATGGATTTTATCTATATATATCTAAATTTCCACATCACACAACCATTATATATTTTTAAAAACTATTCATTTGTTTGTGACGGCTATGCAGACTCATTTGCATAAATTTACATAATCGTTATATTTCTTCGTTATATTTCTCTGAAAGATGAACATCTGTTTTTAAAAACTGTTCATATATTGTAACTTTTTTCTTGTTACTCTAAATAGTATTATTGAAATATTTAGACACTACTTTAGTTTCAATCGATTCGTGAAATGGAGAGGATATTTGAAATTTTGAATCTACTTTATTTCAATCTTAAAAAATATGTTAACGTATTATAAACTATGTGCACGTGATAAAACTGAAATTAGTTGTGCCTTGTTATTTCGTGGAAAGTTTTATATATATGTGATTAGAGAAACATGCAACATAAAATAAATAATACATGTATCTACAAATTTGGTAGGTGAGTTTTTTACATTTCCTTTTTTATTATTATCATTCAAAATTGTATTA
This sequence comes from Galeruca laticollis, assembly GCA_963921935.1. Lineage (NCBI taxonomy): Eukaryota > Metazoa > Arthropoda > Insecta > Coleoptera > Chrysomelidae > Galeruca > Galeruca laticollis. Next base: position 40,070,211 of record OY998178.1, on the reverse strand, counting down.
TCGGGTGTTTTTTTTTAAATTTCACTATTCAAAATTTGGTACCAAATATATTAATTAAACACACCACAGACCTTTTCTTTTCACCAAGCCGACGCCTTTCAATAGTGTCCATCCATGACGCTTTCCCGCTCCAGGTGGCAATCTCCCTTCTAAGAATTATCGGGTGATAATTCTACTACGTGGGTTGACTTTATTTTACACAAATTTTGTCTTTGCACTCATTTTAACTTTTAACTACTTTTGTAACTTCTTATTTTTATATACAACACTTATTATTTTAAGATCTTACAAAAAACTGCAATTTATGCAATTTACTTCCTTCTCCTCTGGATACCAACACTTGACTGTCTACCGCGGTTTTTTTATCCGCCAAAACCTCTTTTTTGTTTATAACCGGAAGCTCGCAATGTTCTAGAAAAATCTTTGATTATTGTTCAACTGTCACTTTGTGATTAATATTTTATTGTTTTTCTGACTTGAACTTGCTACTAAATGTTGTTTTTTATGCACTATAACCTTATCGTTATTGAATTATTCAATAACATAGTATTTATCATTGTTTTTCTTGTTAGTTAATTATTTGAAATCTTCCGATTGGTCAATGCAAATATACAAATTTTACACTTCCTACAACCTAAATATTTACATACATATGGATACAGTTCATTTCTTATTTTGTTCTTAATTACTACATCTATATACATAAATAAGGTCGGTAATCATTTATTTTTATTCTTATATCTCATATCAGATTGCATTTTATGTTGGTATACTTGTCGTCAACTGTTATATTTCGTTTTGGTTTTGACATTACCTACTAATTACAGTTTTCTACATTTTATTATTATGTTTCCTATTAACGTTTATGATTGAATATTTGATTAACATATCTTATATATATATTTCTAATTCTAAATTTCACTTATTTATCAATCATTCGTAGCATTGTTGATTTTTTTATTACTATTCTATTTTATTCTTTGAATATAAACAGATCCTTTAGGTGTCCAATATTCCGTGTGGCGTCACGTTATTTTATTGAGCTTCGTTGCTTGTTAAGTTCTGTCTAAGGTTGTTTAAGGTACAGAATTATTTAAAAAAAATGTTTATCAATAATTGTTTATGAATTATTTTGATTTTCCTATTTAGTTTCTCTATGATTATGCACACTGATTCCAATTGATTATATTGTTATATATATATTATTAATTTGGTACATTATTCACAAATTACGTATATTGATAGATATTATAATTTTATACTCTATTGGGATTTTACGAATGTTTATATGCCCGTTCTATTTACAACAATATATATATATATATATATATATATATATATATATATTATAATACTTAATATTATAAATATTATAATAATGATGTTATTAATTGAATATTTGAATAGCCCACTACGTTGGGACGAAATTATTATGATGAATTTTTATGTATGTATAGAGTATGAGATTCTTCTGTTATCTGGGTTCTTACGGTTGTGAATAAATTCAGTTGATAAATAAATAAAGAAACATTTTACTTGAAAACAATATTTTAATTTTATTTATGAAAATTTTATGCGACGCCCATGTATGAGTCAAATGAAATTATTGATTTTATTATTATGTGTGGCGTTCTGTGCGCATGCTCAAGAACATGAGGTGACGATGCGCTAGAGTAAACATTTGATAGACGCGTCGGGTCTGTTCAGTTTCACAGCGAGCTTCTATGCTGTGTCATAGAATATGTTTCAAATTATATACAAGTTAAAAGAATTTATGCTGGGAGATTTATACATACAGAAATACAAATAATATGGTACAAGAAATAGTTATGAAATTTATATACATAGAGTTTAAATGTTACATAAAAGAGTTGGATGTATCTTTCTTAAGTTTCTTATTTGAGAAATGCGTAAGTATTAAATTTTATTTCTTTAGATTGGCCATTTATCATTTAGAATTATTTAATAATATAGCTATATTGAGTCTCTAATTTTAATTCTTTTTCAGATCGATCATTATTTCAAAGTTTATTTTACTCATGAGATTTTAAAGAAAACATTTGATTGATGTTAATGAGTTTTTTTATAACTCTTGTTGTACAACAATACACTGACCTTGTGTTCAGGAACCAGGATCTGCCTCTCGAAACTTCTGGAAAGCAGCTTCGGAAGTTTACATTTGAATAAATATGTGAAAATATGATTTTCACTCTGGAAAATCAGCTACAATCATTGGGTAAGTACATGTGCATGTTTTATCGATAGTTTGCTATGTTTTTATCCTCATTTTGAGAATAATTTCTTAAATTTCTGGAGAACTTTAAAACCCAACCTTCTAGAAACGAAAACCAAGCCACCGACTCTTTTTCTTCAACTTTTTTCAACAATCAACAATCAGTCTTTTGTTTAATTCAGCTCACTATATTCAAAAAATGTTTGTTACACTTGTTGTTGTTTGAAAGTTCCTTCTGTCATGTCTTATAAACCAATCACCGTTTTCTTTTTTAACGCACTCAAAATTATGATTTCACTTTACATTCTAATATCTTCACCTACATACAAAAATTAGTCTCACTAAAAATTGTTTATTCAATATTGAAGTTCATCTTGTTATTATGGGACGAATAGTTTTTCTTAGGCGATATACAATAGTCTTCAATATCAATGTTCAGTTCAATTTTCTTATTATAATTAGCAATTGTGTTTAGCCATCAACATAAATTCTTTTAAAACATTTATTAATATCCCTTAATCTAATTATTTATGTTCATTATATTCGATTAAACACATTAATTAATTTCTATTCATTTCATCTATGAAATCACTCTACTTTCAACGTTTGTCGCTGATACATATTGACATCTATATTTTGTCGCTAGCGTATGTCGCTAAGCGTATTGGTATTACAGCGTTAAATATTCTAACCCATATGTTTATAGTGAAAATGCGTTATAATATTGTACAATATCCTTTTTATTTCGAATATTTATTAATTCATGTTTCTTTTCTAGATTATATGTTCATCGTTTTTTCTGACATGAGGTATTTAATACGATGGACGATATTTACTCTATGGCTTTTGGACATATGATCAAGGTAATGTTTCTTTTGTCAATTCTATGTGAGTCTTCTCAAATTATTAATTATATACATAAGTTGTATTGCTTTTTTAGTAAATATGAGCAATTTTAATGTCTCGTATTTATGATTCCAATAAAATATAGTCTAATGTTTTAATTTCTAATCAGTTTCCAACTAATCTGTTTTACACCAGTGTTTCTATCTTTATTTATACGTTATAATATATATATATATATACATATATATATATATATATATATATATATATATATATATATATATATATATCATAATCATCATCATCATATGCAGCTTATTCAACCATTTTGTTATGGTGTAGCCTCCCTTTACATATTTATATATTCCATTTCCATGTGGGCCCAATGTTGTCTATAGCTAGCTACGCGGCCCCAAGTTGATCCTGCGAGTTTCTTCATGTCGTAGTCCCATCTTAAATTGGGGCGTCTTCTTGGTCTTTTCACGCCACGGGGATACCATTACGTTATCTTTGGGGTCCATCTATCGTCTGTCCTTCTAGCGAGATGCCCCGCCCATTGCCACTTTAGGGATCTGATTCTATTTATGACACTCACTTGGGTCTTTTGTATATATATATATATATATATATATATATATATATATATATATATATTATATATATATTTGTGGAGAAACTTCGGTTTGTTAGCACGATACATCCCCCGAAGTGTATACAATTAACAATTTTATGATGGAATATTGTTCAGGGCCACAGATGCGGAGAAGTCCGAGAAGACTATAAATTTTTTTCCCAAAGCCAATGTTGCCAATATTTTACCGCTCCTTTAATGGCTAAATATTCTAAATATATAGCCTTTTTTCTTTTTTGAGAATCCTTTATCTTTTTTGAAAAATATGCGCCTTTCATCTCCATTTTGTTGTGTTGGTTTTAGAACTGCGCCTATACCCTGTATACTAGCGTCCGTAGAAATGTGTATTGGTAGATCTGGATTGAAGATAGCTGAAATAGGGTTTCCACAAAGAAGATCTTCCATTTTTTCGAAAGATTTCTGACATTCTCGGGACCAGATGAATGCTTGTCTTTTCTTAATAAATTGCGTAATGGATCTAAAATTACTGAGAAATTTGGGATATTTTGCATAAAAATTAATTTTTCCTAAAAACTGACAAACATTTTTGTGTGTCTTTGGGGCCGGAAATTCCTTTATAGCTATTGAATTATCTTTTATTGGAGTAATTGTACTATTCTGAATAGGGACCGAGAAAGATGACGTTTATGCCATCTGCCGTGAAAAAACATAAACAATGTGATGTGAGCACTATTAGTAGTTTTGTATAATCAGCGTTTTTAAATGTTCATTTTTTAAAACTGATATTAAATGTTTGTGATGTCGTCATCAAAAGCATCTTTCTGTATTCATGGCTGTTCAAATATGCTGTATACAAATACTACGCAGTTGAAATTTTGTAGTTTCTCCGAAAATTCATTGAACACTGCGTGGATAACCTTGTAACGTCAAAAATGAATAAATGCAGTAGAAACCCATATGTAATTAAAATGTTCTAATTAAAACATTTTGTTAACTATTATTTTGAGTATAATCAAGATGATACTACAATTGGCAGCTATTAGAAAAGTTCTAAACTTCCTTTTTACATAAATAAAAGATTATTATCGAGAGAATAAAATGTTGTTTTCTGTATGATTTCATTGATTATATAAAATAGAAAACTAGTTATGTGTTTGCTGTCTTTAATATTATATAATAAGTTCAAATGATTAAATACTATTAAGGGGAAGAAAGTAAACATTTGTACAAAACGAATCAATTCAAGTTCTTTATTTACCTTTCAGAAAACGTCGGGAGGATTGGGAACCAAATAAAAATACTAGAATTTGCAGTGCTCATTATGTCAATCACTCAGCTTACATACCAACAATTGTTTTACATCACAATGTTTTTCTTATTTATCACCAGGGCGCTCTACTTTCGGCGTAAGTGCTGCCTCTATAGTTCTGTCTAGATCCCTATAATGTGACCTAAATACTTTACCGAATTTTGAGCAAAATTACATTTTGAAAATTTCAATTTTGAACCTTGTCTTGAAATTGCCTTTAATAACAAACTTGAATGCTCAATATGTTGTTGAAATGTTTTCGAAAATAAAATGTCGTTGATATAATTGACAGTAAACTCTGACAGTTTATGTTTTCTAATTATGCTGCTAAGTATTCTTTGAAATATTGCAGGGCCAGTTTTTAAACCAAATGGTGAACAGATCCACTGAAAATAACCCTCCTGAGTTATAAATGCAGTTTTATGTTTATCTTCAATTTTCATAGGGATGTACCAAAAGGCCGAATTTATATCTATTGTGAACACTTTAAAATTTCTTGTTTTAACCATCAAATCCTCAATCAGCGGAAATGGTTGTAACTGAGGAATTATGATTCTATTTAAATCACGAAAATCTATACATAGTCGGGTTTTTTCCCATCTTCTTTTATATACGCCAATGTTACAGGGGCCGCAAAAGGACTGTATGACTCCTCTTTCAATTTATTCTCTAATAATTTTGATACTTATTGTTCGATTTCTTTCATGTCATCACTACTACATTTATATGGTCTTTTATAAAAGTATTTATCTATAGACAAATCAATATGAGCTTTATATCCCTTTACAGTCCCTATATCATATTTATCTTTTGTAAAAATTGATTTATATCCGTTAATCAATCTATCTATCAACAATTCGCTCATCTAAATGATCTACTGTAATATTGAGGTTTTCTACTTACTTCAAAGTTTTCATTAAAGTTAATTATATATTCACAATTATTACCATTTATAATAACATCTCGTTCATCACCAAAATTTTTTTCATTAGATTTGTTTCTTTTTTCTATATTATTACCTAAAAAGCTAGGAATATAATTTGTATCTATTTCTTCGATTTCTTTTCTTTCATTAGAAATATTAAGATTTTCTGTTATTTGTAATTTATCATTTTCAATCAAATGAAATTCTTTTATGCAATCCAATCCTATTAACAAATTATAGTCCAACATTCCTTCATTTATAACAAAAACATTCATAAATTTCTCCATTTCAAAAATTTTTGTCTTCAAGGTGACTATTCCCACTGATTTATTTACGCCATTTATCGTTTTTAATCTTGCATTATCCTCAGAATCAGTGACTGGAGTTTTCTCTAAGAAAAGTAATTTGGAATTAATTAAGGATACATTCGAACCTGAATCATAAATTCCTCCAGTTTTCAAAGTATCATTTATGACTACTTTAATTTTGATCAATGTCTGAATTACAAGTTTATTAGATCAATATTATTTAATTCAGTTTCTAATTCCGAATTATTAACACCTCTAACTTGATCTCGCTTCAATTTTTCATTATTGTTATTTTTATACCAGGATAAGGATTCATGGTGATAGCGACTTCCTTTGTTTTCTTTTTCACAAATTTTACATGGACGTTTTTGTTCCTTTTCTTTTCCTCACTTTCGAATGAACTTTTTTTCTCTATTTTTTTTTGTTAACTAAATGTTCCAGACCTCTAATATTATTGAATGAATCTTCAGTTTCTTTTAAATCATCCCTGTTTATTTTATACATAATAAAATTTGGTTATCCTATAGCGATGAGATTAATCAATGTCGATTTATCCATTGATTTATTCATATTAAACAGATGTCTTCCTTTTTTTAAGGCATATTCTAATAATGAGCCTTGTCTATATTTGAACAAAAAAGCATACCTGCCCGGTTACCAATCTTTATCAGCATACGTTTCACAAAAACTATTTTTCCGAATTGGCCATTCGGAATTTATGGTATATTTCATGGGCATGAAGTATCTAGAAATATTCTAAGAGCTTCAATCTTCTCAATATCTTCATTTATATCTAGGCGAACACACTCCGCTTCGAAAGTATTCAGCCATTGTAACGCATTTGTAGTTTTATTATTGAATTTTTTTAACACTAATTTTTCAGTTATTTTTTTCATATTTTTCTGTTTTGATTCGTTCCACTCCTCAGCAAACTTTTCTAGAATCTTGGTTAAAGCCTCTTCTGAAATTCCTGCTGTATGAATCTCTTTTTTTGTTTCTAGTGAAATCTCTTTCAGTAAATACCCCTTGAACTGCATATAACCGTCTTCATCCATATATAATTGACTTACTTCCGGTGTAATTTTCACCCATACTTCTCCTTTCTTATGTCTTCGCCGTAATGTATCCTTCACTTTCTGATAAGTTTGAGTTGTCTGAATCACATAATGTAGTTTGATAGGTTGATACTATTCTGGTATCAAAAATATATGTCCATAAATATATGTGATAGAGGTTATGCAGATTATTGTAATGTTTTTCTAATTTATTTAGACAGTAAATGGGTGGGATAAATTTTAAACACACGGTATGGCTACTTACTAATTCATTTAAACACTAAACTACTCACTAACACTTAATTTATATATACGAGTACTTAACTAATCACTTAAATTTAATTTATATGCACACAAACTTAATTATTAATGTATATCAACACTTAACTGTTCGCTATTTCGCAATATTGTTGTTTATTTCTCGAGATCACTTAATCAACTAAACTAACTCTTCCTGGTCGGTCCCTTATATATTAGTGCATTTTTCACTAGATAATTCTAGATTGCGGCTTACACAAAAACAATTGGCTTTCTGGCATTTTCTAGATAAGACTGGTCACAAAAACAATGTCCAGATAAGATAGTCACAATCCCAGCGCGTCCGCCATAATTTCAACTTTTCTACCTGGCTTAGACAGAGTCGGATTTAGGGACTATACCAGTGTGCTGTTTCGTAACATTACCCCCTCCTCAAATGGAAGTTCCTCCAGGAACTTTTGTGTAGCCGAGACTGGATGTTTGAATAGGCAACTGGCCCCATTTCAACACTTTCCGATCTTACGGAAATAGCAGGGCACCGTCTTCATCGGATACTGATAACGGTGGTTGTAGCTGCAAATTAATATCTGGACACCGGTATCTTGAAAGATGATCCTGATGATTCGCCAATCCAACTGGTTACTCGCTATCTTAGACATAGCCAGTTTCTTCACGCTGGATTCCAACACATGGTCTCCTAGGTTTCGAAGTGCTTCCAACACATCGCGGTAGGTAGATCGATCTTGAAATTCATTTCTAGTTACCACGTAGAAGACGTACCGCGAATTATGTTTCAGTTTCAGTGTCTTGCCAGGGGCTGGAATCTGGCCTTCAAGTTTTTCTAATTGCCCGAACTTCTTCCGAAAGACGGTTGCCAACCCTCGTGCGTTCTTGATACGGGCGGGGATGTTGTATGCCAGTGAATAATCTTCTGGGAGAGTCTACAAATCTTGTTGTTGTTCTGAAGTGACTCCATATCTAGCTTTTCCGGTACCTCCTTACGCGCCCATAAGTGCATCGAAAGTAGGGTCAGACACATCTCGAATATGGTTTACTCCTTCCTCTAGCTCATGGTTTCCTTAGAATGGCGCTAGTCGGTTTTGGTGAACTACTTTTGGTATTCCGTTGGGGGTCTTACTTATGCGATATATTACATCATTGATCCTTTTCTTGATTAGTATGGACCTTCCCAGGATTTTTGTAATTTTGGAGAAAATCCTCTTCTCCTCGTCGGGTTGTGTAACCATACTTTGTCCCCTTCTTTAAAACCGCCTACTGTAGCCTGCGTGTCGTACCGACTTTTCATTCTGTCGCTGGCAATTTGAAGATTTGTTCGAACTAATTCATGAATATCGTCCAGCCTTCTTCGCAATTGGATCACGTAGTCTTTGAAACGTTAACTTAGCAGTCAACATTTCGAATCTTGATTTAAATAAATAATTTTGCCACGAATGTTAAATTTATTGGTGGAATAGACCACAGGTCTTCCTAGTCTATATTTTAAATTCAACTAATTGATTGTTGGTGGAATTTACGTTAGGTTTATCTCGTCCAAAAAAATCCTTAATAGGAATTCGGAATGGGGCACTTTACGATACATTTTTCGAGAGGATGGTTGATGCAGAAATTCTGATAAAAGTTTAAAAATATAGTTTGATCTATTATAAAACTTGTTCTTTGGAACAAATTCGCTGGAATTACTGGTATGTTTCACATTTTTTCCTGTTTAAAATTTACTAGAACTGATAAAGGTTTTTGTCCAGTACGAATCTTTAAGCTAGTATGTATAATTGTAAAAAAATATAAGTAAAGTTTTATGTATCTATCTGGACAGATATCTAATTACGTTTTATATTGAAAAGTCTTTTTGTAACCCACTTGGTGTTATTATAGCAGAAACTCCAGGACTAAAGTACTTTTGTGAGTAAATTCTACCAAAATTCCTGACTTAAGGAGTGTGCTATTATATTATCCCCAAATAGTATGGTATTACAAGTAATGGTTGTACTGTAAAAGCTTATCGAGGACTCAGCTGTTCATCTGTATAGAGTACAGATAATTATATAACTAAAGATGATTTTCCGGAATACAGCCTTCAAATATCAAGTTTTAAGTTAGGTAATTTTATTTTGTATGGCTTCACCAATATCATTTTATCTGTTCGTTTAAGGTCAAAATTTCTTTTTTCACACATACTGACATCTACTAACCCCTTTTTATAAAATTTTATAACTCGTTAATTTTACATTCATTATATTTATACATATTTTGATTCAGTTATTTTATTTATTATACAGGTATACCTGAAAAACTGCCTTCAGCACATTTTTTCTGTGAACATCTACTAAAACTAGCAGAGAACAGCAATTAAGAGTTGGCTGATATATGTGGTTGATTTTTTCTAATTTGGTTTAGGAACAAAATTAGTGGCGCCCTTAATTAAATTTCATTTATCTTCACCTTATTTTTTTCTCTGCCTTTTCTTTCTTTAATTTAACTAATTTTTTTCAGATAACAGAGCCCTGAGAACTGGCTTTGTTATCTCCAATCACATTATCAGTTTGGAAAGAACCTACTCTCTTCTCATTTATTCCTTTTTGTTATATTCTTTTACCCATCCTTTTCAAGGACTCTTTTCAACAGCCCTCCTTCCAGGACAAGGGAGTCCCACTGACCCCAATACGCCTTGAGTTTCGGTGAGAATCTTGACATTTCTTGCTAGGAAGGTCGCCGATTTTCTTTCTTCTCTGATCCTGGTGGGTGACCATTCTTCATTGACTACTGTAGTTCTTGAAACAGCAACTTCCTCAGATTTCGACTTGTTGCATTGTGAATAGTCTACGGGGAATGACCGTTTAGGCAAAGAGTTGGCTTTTCGGTGATTCACATCAGCAGGATGTTCAGCCCTGTCTAATTTCCCCTGTGACTGGAGTTATTGGGTTACAGGAGTCTTGGGGCGCTTAGACGAACTGCGTACGTGCTCTAACTGGAATTTAATCTTCTTCGGCTTCTTGTCTCCTATACCTTTCAACAAGTTGACGATCTGGTCAAGTTTGTCATCGTCATCTTCTTCCTGCATGGTCCTACCTTTTTTGTACCGCGAGCTCATCGTGGCTGGTTTGAATTTAGGAGATTCTTGAATTGCAGGAGTCGTAGGACGCTTACACGGACTGCGTGCATGCTCTAGCTCGCCACAATTACAGCACCCGCTTTTATTCGGCTTCTTGTCTACCATACCTTTCAACAAGTTTACGATCTGGTCAAGTGTGTCATCGTCACTTTCTTCCTGTATGGTCCTACCTTTGTTGTATCCGGAAGGCGTCGAAGCTGCTTCATATTCAAGAGCAGCAGTCAATGCATCGACAAATGTTTAAGGATGGACTAATCGAAGCGTCTTCTCCATATCGTGGTCACATAAGCCATCAATAAAGGCTTGGACGCCCAAACATTCCATCATGTTATCTGGTGCTGATGAATAAGCAAATCGAACTAGTCGGGCAATATCCAGTTCATACTCTTCAAGGGTTTCGTCACGTTTCCGCCTGCGGTTCTTCAGCTGGAATCTGTACAAATATTCCAAATGTTCGTGACCATATCGCATATCCAACCGCTTCTTCAGCTGCTCGAAATCATCCGTTTCTTCAAGTGGTATCGTCTGTAGTACATCTAAGGCATCTCCCCGAAGCGCGATAGCTGCCTTCTCTCTATCGGACCAATTATTCACTCTAGCGGCTGCTTCAAATTGTTTCACATAATTGGTCTACCACATTTTTCCATCGATGGTTGGGGCCTTGACTCGGGTAAAGCTAGCAATATCTTCTAACTTAGGGTGTGTTTCTGTCTTGCAAGGTTTCGTTTGCTCGGTCTTCTTTTCTTCCGCTGGCGTGTCTTGAGTTCTTATATCTGTCATCTCTTTCTCTCCTTGATTTCCTCGTCCATCGTTGTCATCTGATTGTCAATCTTCTCGTCCATCGTTAACATCTTATTCTCGATTTCAGATTTTAGAGACGAAGTTTCATTTTCAACGTCAGCTGCAATGTCGTTTTTCATTAATAAGATATCGGTAGATATATCGTTCTTCATAGCAGAAATATAGTTCTTCATAGTCGAAATATCGCTTTTCACATTCGTAGAAAGTTTCTCTTCCATGGCAGAAATCTTCTCGACCATGTTAGCAGAAATGTCGTTCTTCATAGCAGAAATCTTCTCGTCCATGTTAGCAGAAATTGACGATATTAAGGTGGAAGCCTCGTCATTAAATAAAACTGTTTCTGGATCAAAACCGTCATTTTCCAGTGCCACTTTAATTCTTTCTACTAATTCACTTCTCTTACCGGACGTTTCCAACTCACGATCTTCCAATTCTGCTCTTAAATCAGTCACTTTCAAGTGTCACATAGTCTCTTGGCCATTTTTTACGTAGCAATTTATTTATATTATCCCACTTCTGACACCAATGTCATGTTTTTCTTATTTATTAAAACGTTTTATTACGGGTGGGATACATTTTAAGCACACGATATGGCTACTTACTAATTTATTTAAGCCCTAAACTACTCACTAACACTTAATTTATATATACTCAACTAATCACTTAAATTTAATTTATATCAACACTTTACTGTTCGCTATTTCGGTGTATTCTTGTTATTTCTCGAGATAACTCACTCACTCTTCCTAGTCGGTCCCTTATATATTAGTGTCTTTTTCACTAGATAATCCTAGATTGCGGCTTACACAAAAACAATTGGTTGTCTGGCATTTTTTAGATAAGACTGGTCACAAAAACAATGTATATATAAGATAGTCACAATCGTAAACTATTCGAAGAAATCCCTGCGCGTCCGCCATAATTTTAACTTTCATACCTGTCTTAGACAGAGTCGGATTTAGGGACTATACCAGTGTGCTGTTTCGTAACATTATATTACTTTTTTGCTCATCAGAATTTGCTTTTACCACAAAGTGAAATCGTAATTTCTTCATTATGCTGATTTTATTAGCTATAGTAATGTTGTTTTATAATGTGGTATTATCAGGGTGACGAAATAAAAGCTCATGTGTTGTTCTGAAATTAATAAAAAAATATATTTTTAGCAAAACAATGCTTATTGTATTCTATCTCTACATAACATATTTAAAATCAAAAACAATATTTCTCACCAGAAATTAATAGAAAAACAACAATATTAAAGCTGATATTTCATAAATTTGAATGACACGATCTTTCAAAATATTTTACAATGACATGATATATCTGAACGACGTTCAAGCCATCTAAAAACGAAATCAACCTAAATACAAATTAAAACTTAATAGATTTATTTACATATATTATACAGAAATGGACCCGAATTAATGTTTTTCTAGTTTTTAACTAACTAACCAGGGAAATGTTTTCGAATTTTTATCTAATATTTTCTTAAGATCAATTAATTTCACAAAACATTTTTTTTCAACGATTATTATCAAGAATTCCTCATTGCCTAGTAATTATCAAAGTTTTACCAATTTAAAAAACCATGCTGGGGTTTCAAAATAAAAGTAACCATCGTCTTTCGACGCAAGCGTTGGGACGCCTCCACAAACTTTTGGCGGCTAACTATAACTCCGACTTGCAGTCGATTGCGACCTCCTTCACTGGAAAACTGGAAAATCCGTTCCGGAAAACTCGGAAAAGCGCTCGTTAAAATTAAATTCCGCTATAATACTCGTCTCTCGTTTAAAATTACGATGTGATAAGTGAAAAACTGCACTTTTCCGCTCTTATCATCACTATGAAACTTCTTGAGTTCGGATTTGTTGATGTTAAAGTGTGTTGAGTGAACTTTCGGAAGTTCTGAATTTAAAAGAAAAAGTTGTGCCAAGAAGATTAGGAGATATGGATGTTTTTTGAATGTAAGTTTGCACTATTGAACTATTCACTTCCATTTTCAAGTTAATATATTCATGTAAATTAGATAAAAATACTACAAACTACGAAATATATATCATTGTCGCTGTTTCTCATTTGAAAATGCAGTAAGCGGGTACATAAAACTGTGATATGGGGATTTTCCTCCATCTCCCTGTCCATTTTGTACTTACACTAATTATCTCAAATGATTCTTGCGACTACTCATTGCTTGAAGTCGTAATTAACAAAATATCTAATTCAGATATATGTTATGATACAGTAAATGGTTATTTCTTTGATATGAATTCAATATTTATATTACCAGTATAAAATTAAATTACATCTGAAAGATCAATTTACTTCAAGTTATGGTGGTCGCGCAAGTACGCTCTCGCCATTTAGTTGAATTTGTTCCACTCGCCAATATTTTTGAAGTGGTATGGTATATATTTTTTATTAATAATTGGGTATTTAATTTAATCATAATCGTTTCCTCAATTTTTCAAGCGATGTCTTCAATGAATTCTTCTATCCTGGGCTTTTTACTTTGAATTTGTTTTCAAGAAAAATCATTTTTCTCCCCGTATTATTTGATGATGTTGAATGTATCTCCGTCATCTTTTTAGCTTAAAATAATTTTCTTTTGAGTTTGTGAACAGCCTATATTATTTTAGAAATGGATGTCAATTCAAAAGCTTATCAGAATCTTGGTCAAATGTTTGACGAGGAAGGTTGCTTTTATGTTATGGTTCTGGCTCTATCCCAAATTATAACTTTAGGACGAAAGTTTCCTTGCAAATATTCAAATAATCAGAGAATGCCTATTCATCTTGGGTAGACCGATCTTGACAAAATTAGATTTTGTTAAAGTGTATTATAAAAAATTGACACAACCGTTTTACAACTCGTATGAATGTGGAATCGGTATTGATTCGTTCTAGCATACTTATCTGCGATTCGAACAAAATTAAGCTTCTTTAGAAATTTTTTTTGATCTGTCAACTCCATATTATAATTTGAGGGGAAGTTTTTCTATCCACTATTTGGCATTCTCGAGGTGGCATCGATTAAGCAGCATGGAAGGAGATTATTAATCTTCCCACTATGCAAATAAATATTACAGTTATGTTAATTTAACATCACATTGTGATAATGTTCTTCCTTTTTTTCCTCTTGTTTTCATCACATGCACATCTATACAACCGCTTATGCCCAGCTTGTGGCTGTTAACTTTTGTGATGTTTCAACTTAACTTCTCAGTAATGTTGAAGCGCTGCCTTTTTACATTACTGTGATGTTACTAGAACTTCCTCAAAAAGGAGTCTTCATAACGAACTAAAAACAACATTTCTGTTACATTCTGAAATGCCTTTCAACATCTTGTCGATGCTAATGCAATGTCTAAAAAATAACATCTTATCAAGGATCTAAATGCGACATTTCAAAAACAATACAGTGTATTCGCTTAGATGTCGTATGGACATTACTTAATCCTCTAAATAATATACCTCAAACATTCTAGATTACATCCTATAGATGTTTCTGTGCCTAATCAGCAAATACAGGGTGAACAACTAAGAAGGCCGCCTGTCGGCCATATTTCAAAAAAATAGTCATGGTACACCTTTAAAAAAATATCTTCAGGAAAATGATCCTGAAAAATCACTGGAAAATATTTTTGAGTTCCTATAATATCTGCTATGGGGTGGAATGAACTCTTAAAAACATAATACTCTGTGATTATCTCCAAAAAAGACATACTAAAGGTATCCTAGAAATAAAATTTTTGTTATATGGTTGAGATTATGAAAAAATGTAGTTAGGAGCTTTTTGTCGTTATTCTTCAAGTAAGGGGTGGGGGAAGGTTCTATCTAAAAAACCAATGTCGTAACACTTTTTTGTTTTTTAATCGATATCAATGTTTTTGGCGTCATTTAAGAGTTTCTCCTCTTTAATAAGTTATGCTTTACAAAAATAACAAAATTGTCAACGCTATGTGAAAAAGTCGACAATTTTCCCATTTTTTTCGCAAATTTCAAATGTAATGAGGGATTTTTTGAATTCTGATGAAAAGGAGTTAAAAAAATTGTAATCCATTCCAAGATTTACGATATCAGATATAAAAATTGAAAAAATGCTTCAACTTACATTTTAAATTTCCGAGTGGATACAAAATTATGTAATTTTGTTATCAATCTTATTGAACAGAAAAACTCTTTTAAATGCAGCTTAAATCATTAATATCGGTTGAAAACGGTAAAGTTATTATACATTTGATCATAAGATTGAACCTTCCCCACCCGTTATTTGAAGAATAATGGAAAAAATCTCCTTAATTCAAATTTTTCATAATCTCATCAAGATTTCAAAAAATGTATTTTCAGGACACCTTCCACCCCTAGCGGATATTTTAGAGACTGCGAAATATTTTCCAGCAATGTTTCAGGATCACTTACCTAAAGGTAATTTTTTTGAAAGTTGTACCATGTTTATTTTCTGAGATGTGGCTTACAGTCGTTTTTAGCTGTACATTTAAAATAAAATAACGAAAGAAGCAATAAAGGATTTAAAACGTTTATTCACTATTAATGAACAGTACAGTAAATTTGAAAAAAACAGGTACAAAATTAAAAAAAAATATCTTTTCCAGGAATCCAACTTAAAAAAAATAAAATCGTGTAAGCATATTACATAACAAGTGTGGAAAGTGGAAACTATTGAACGCATTCAGTGAAAGCAAGAAATATAAAATGGTATATTAATCTGTAGTTGCCATAACGTAACATACTTTGAAACTGAATTAATAAAGTTTAACGGATACACATACATTACAGCTAGTTGACAGAAAATTTATTAGAATAGTTTTTTAATTATATTAAAACTTTTACCCAATAAAGATTTCATGAAACATGAAACAACGTTAAATCAACAGAAATCCAATCTGATTAAAGAAAATTCTATCGTTTACTTACGGTCACTTTTTCACTTTTTCTCATGTAAGAGTCGCTGTTTCTCGTGCCTCAACTATTCCATAACGTACACTTCAAAATCCTTATCTGTGAAACATTTTAAGGTGTTCTGAACAGCAGCTAATAAAACAATTACTTTACATTAAATTGTGTCCATGGAGACCTTTGATCGATCATCATAAACTACATCAAACTTGATTTTCAGCCAATTGACTGGGACCCATTTTCCATAAGATACATGCGGGGTTCCTCGAATGAATAATAACATATTTTATTTCGAGAAGTGAGTTTTCATGATTTACCTTCTATTACATGCCTCACTCCGTTTGGCAGGTAAATTCAGGTGTGCCATGAAAATTCATACTTCTTTTCTGTAGAAAATAATATACTATTCTCATCTTGTTATTTTCATCCTGGAACATATTGTATATTAACATCGTGGAATTGTGAATTAATGAAAACTAAGCATTATTAATACACTGTATACAAAAAACTACTTATGAAGAAGAGGTTTTAACACATTATCAAGTTAAATGAGTTTATAATTAGTTGTATCCAATTGAGTATTCAATAGCTGTGTTTCTACAATAATAAATAATTGAATGCTGTTTGTTAACTGGAGCATTCAGTGTCATAAGCTACATATTCTTCAACTAAATTAATATATGTACCATTGTAAGGTACACTACAGCTTATTTATTGTATTCAGTGTATTTTAGAATGGAAAGGAGGTTTTTAACAGAAATTTCTGTTTTCAAAGTCTTGAACAGTCTCTAATTGTTAGTATTAATGTTAAAATTTTTTAAATCTGCAAAACTACACCGATGGCCATGACTATTACTACAAAAACTAGAACTAGAGATACTTGTTTCAATATTTTTTGTACTGTTTAATACAATGTCTGTATCTGACTATCTGAAATAGTTACTCCCCTTTTTTTACATAACTACCAACTATTTGTTTTTTATTTTATCTATGTAAGAAGCTCCCGAAACATCTTGAACATTGAAAATATTGTCTCCCAGATTCAAATATCTGCCAACATATGAGCATGTTTTATTATTAATAATAATATCTACCCTATTGCAAGGTTTTTTGTAGGGTATAATGCATATCTAGGATTTGAAATATTGTGAATCGTTTTTAAAATATACTTTCGAACGAAAATATTATAAAAGTTGAAGAGGCCCTTATTTTGTAAACTCTATTATATAATGTTAGTGTACAATTCCGCCACCTGGAATTTCAATGTACAATAGCCGATTGAATTGAATGACTATTAAGTTTTAATAATTATGATTTTGGAATAGGTACTTGCCGATAACAACTACTGTTGTTCGTTCATTATAACAAGAATTATAACTAAGTTGGAACTAACGAAAACTAAGACCACTTTATTGTTATTCAAGTACTTCTTGCAATAAATCTGCTTCCTGCGAATAAAATATAATACAAAACTGAAAACCATCCGCCATATCATGCTTGTCATTTATTTCCACAGATAACTACTGTTTGTTTCGTTCGTCAGTTCCTCTTCTGTTTTCTCCCTTTTCTTTTATGTGACTTTGATGTTTAATATGAGACATTACTGAGAGTTTTATGGAGTAACATCGTACAGACGTATTCGAAGGAAGTTACTAAAAATTATTTCGAAAGATGTAAAAGTAACTGCAACATGTGATCATCTTAGAAACATGTTAATTTGTAATATTACAGTAACGTTCTGTATGTGACATCAGTGAGAAGTATACAAATTAACATCGTATGGATGTTTCCTATAGGAAGTTGTTAAAAAGAAGTTCATAGTATGTGTATGTAACTGCGAATTCAAGTATTATTGTGTACATCAAAAATATGTTTTATTTACATGACATGGACGATAATAGAGTTGGTAATAAAATTAAGACATCTAGGAGATATCTTATTAACGTTTTAAATAAACATAACTAAAAGTCTCTAAAAAGAACATCACAAAGGAGACTTGTTATGTTTCTTGTTTAGTGGGTTATTTAAGTATTTAAATATTTTTAGAAACTAAAAAAATCAAATTTTTTTTCCAAATCTCTTGGAGGACTCTTGTCGTACATTATTTCCATTTTATAAAACATCTTCACTCAGTTTTGGAGTTTGATTACATTTTCGTAATTTTGATTTGCCCATATTAACTCTATAGGGTTGTCACTATACGAGATTTACCCGGCCTTGGGACTCTGATCATGTGGTGAATTCGGCTTCAGTTACACTATTTTTTAGTACCTCAACTGTGATAATGTGAATCAATAACAAACATTTTGGGACAAATGGATTTATTTAACACAAAAATAAATTCACATAAACCATATATTCACAATAAAATTCGAATACAAATCACTATTAAAATAAAAATGGAGGTAATCTTAGAAGGGCGTGACTTCGTTCTGTTCTATTTTTAAACTTCTTATTACAGTATAACTTTTGTTATTGGCTGTTTCGCACCATTGGTCGTAGGAAGAGGTACTCGTATATTGTATTCAGACAAAAATGCGATTATTTCCAATTTTGAGGTGTAATATTCGGTAGAAGCTGTTCTCTAAACCACTTTTCAAATTAGTCTTCTGTCATGTCTTCATGAGCAGACAATAATAACACATTAGAGAGAAAACCGTCTTTTGTTCCAGCGAATAGTATTGTAATGTTTCCCTTCATAGCATGGCCCACTTATACAACAATTTTTACTATTGTCTTCCCAAACGTAGTTTGCTACATCATGATTACCGAACCATGTTTCGTCAAGAAAAATAACAGTTCTATTAGTATGTCTGAAGTCTATTATTATACGCAAATAATCTGGCTGCCATTGTACTCTCCTTGATGATTCTACACGCTAGTATAAATGTAATCTGCATAATCTGTTAATTTTTGCTGTTTAACTTCCAATGTCGCAACCAAATTCTCATTATATAAATTGTTGTAAGAATAAAATATTGCGTAGTTCTGTCAATTTTTTTAAATATTCCCTTACACGTATTTTTATTTTCAGTATGATTCACAACTGTAATATTACTTTTTTGCAAAATATAAAGAATTGCTTACTTGCTGTTTCTACGGAAGCGGTAAGTGATTGAACTTTATTTCCTGTAACTCGTACCCATAGGAACC
Source organism: Galeruca laticollis (assembly GCA_963921935.1). NCBI lineage: Eukaryota > Metazoa > Arthropoda > Insecta > Coleoptera > Chrysomelidae > Galeruca > Galeruca laticollis. The sequence continues at coordinate 40,050,682 of OY998178.1, read as the reverse complement.
GGGAGTAATAAATATCAATTAGGTCACTAACTATATTATTCAACAAACTATTTTATCAAATAATAGTAAATCATATTTTATAGTTTACCACTACAACTTCCCTGAAAAAATAAAAGAATTTTCGTGATACAAAATGAAAATTCTGTTTCATTACTTAAACTAAAATATAATGATTAAGATTCTACATACTAAAATTTATTACTTAATTTGTTACAAGAAATAAGGTTTTGTTCTGTTTTTATGAATAAGCACTTTTTTGTTCTTTCGGATAATTCTGACGTTTGGCGCCTCGTCATTTAGGGTCCCTCATAAATAGAAGACATTTTATTTCCTATTTCACTTTTCACTAACTCAAGATCATCTTTTTTGTGCTTCACTGTATTCATATTTTCATCATAAGTCTTTTTTTCTTTCTACATTTCCTGAAACTAAATTATTTCGCCCATCTTCCTGAGCTTTTTGAAGTCTATATTTCAATTCTAGCGAATAATTGTTATAATTATACAAAGGGTCGACAATATTTTGCAAATTGTTAGGTATGTTACATATTTCACCAAAGATTAGTTCGAATGGAGTGTATTGGGTTTCTGTATGAACTGTTGTGTTATATGAAAAATACCAGTATGTAACGCACGAACTCCATAATGAGCTATTGCTTTTACACTGTATTCTTAAATAAGAACCAAGAACTTTATGAGAGTTTTCCAATGCTCTCATGATGTTACGCGGTCAATTGAAGCTGTTTAATTTTTAATAGTTCACATATTTCTGACATAGTTTCTAAAATGAATTCTGAACCTTTATCTGTGGCAATTTCTCTTGATATGCCGTATCTTAGAATGAAGTTTTCGTCACAACTCTTAGCAACTGTAACAGAATCCTTTGATTTAATTGGATATGCTTCAACAAGTTCACATTGAATTGTTAAAATATACACAAAAAAACTCGTCATATTTATCTAAAGGTCCAACAATATCCAAATAATTTTTTTCGAATGCTGTGTTAGCAATAGAAGTAATGACCATCGGTTCCTTTATATTTTTATGTTTTATGTTTTTGTCTTTGACAATTGTCGCATTTTTTAACGTATTCTGTGATATCTTTATACAGTCCTGGCCAAAAGTCTTATTTCTTTATGTTATTTGTCATTCTACAAATACCTGCATGACTGCTTGTTGGTAGTAAGTGAAAATCGTTTAATATACATTTTATAGTATCTTTGTTATTTATTCGTTGTACTCCTTTTATTACACAAACACGTGGACCGGTCCAATTACTACTTCTCGCAATTTCATTGTTTATTTTATTTATGAAAGCAACATTATCGTCATTCTTAAGGATAGCTATCTCATCAATGTTTACATAATGTAACTAAATCTCTCAACTTTCGTCTCGCGTAAATGCCGATCGAGATTTTTGGAGTACACAAATACTAGATATATCTGGTATATAACAAAAATTACCAAAGTTTGACAAAAAATTGTTCTGTTCAGTGTTTTTGTCTAATTTTTTATTAAAAACTAGACCTATTACTCCATGAGGCATTTTAGGACTTCTACAATATTAGGTTGATCAGATCCAACATTTATAGGAGTTATCTCAGTTTTACTCGTATTTTCTTTTTTACTTTGAGCTGTCGTCAAAATCTTAACCAAATTTCTATGCATATCTTTAACCCTTAACTGGTGACCATGCGTCCCACAGACTCCGCAAGATTTTTACGCGTCGGCATTCCCCACCACAAATACGTGGCGAGCGGCCGTTTCGTGTACCTTCATAGCCTTTAGTGTTTTTACAGATGTCTTAGTGGGAGATCCGTCCGTAGTTTTATTTTGGAATTATTCACATCACGGAGTCTAGTAGACGCAAGGTCAGCATTAGTGATATTATAATATAGCTTGTTCTCGCCCCACTGTAAGCGGAATAGACGACGATTTCGAGGAAGTATGCACAAAATGGTTTAATGAGGCGAACAGTGATATAAGTGATGATGATGTGGACGAAGAATACTGTATAAACAGTGACCATTTTACGGATAGTGAACAAGAAATGAGTGAAAATCAAGCAGAACATGACCCGGAAACGATATCCAGCGAAGACGAGGAAGAGAGCGTCGATTCCAATAATTATTACTATGGTGAAAATAAGTTTAAGTGAAGTAAAAAAGAGCCAACCAGAAACGTCCGTACAGGCGCTAATAATATAATTGTACTTCCATCAATGCGTTCACATATAGAAAAGTCAGAGAGTCCTGTTTATTACTTCAATAAAATGTTTTCGCCAGTTATGTATAGTCTTGTTGTCAAGAGAACAAACGAAAAACTCGCAACTTTTCGGCCAAAATATAAAAATGAAAGAGCCGAGTTGGCTGATACTGACGAAATAGAATTCAGAGCTTTTTTGGGACTGCTTCTCTATACATCAATATACAAGTCAAATCATGAGGATGTACGAAGTTTTTTTGCTACGAACGGGAAAGGAAGGCCCATATTTAGAGCAGTTATGTCACAGAAGCGTTTTCTAGTCCTAATGGCTGGTTTAAGATTTGACGATGTCTCGGACCGAGAACATCGTCCGAAATTTAAAAAACGCATATAAAGTTGAAGCCAATGTGTGCGTAGACGAGATGCTTCTAGGGTTTAGAGGAAGATGTAAATTTAAAATGTATATTCCCAACAAACCCTGCAAATATGGGATAAAAATCTTATGCATGACTGATGCACGAACTGGGTATCTACACATCGCCTACATTTATGCTGGAAAAGGTTCAGATGGATTTAGCCTGACACCCGAAGAAATAAAAATGAGCATACCTTCTCAAGCAGTAATTAGACTGGTCAAACATATCTACAATACTAATAGAAATGTGACTGCCGATAATTGGTTTAGTTCGCTTGAGTTAGTGCATCATTTACAAAAAAATAAGCTTATCTACGTTGGCACAGTTAGGAAAAATAGAAAAGAAATTCCCCCACAGTTTCTTCCGCAATGAAATCGTAATGAAGGCGACACTTCATATGGATTTACAAAAGACACTTCTATCCCGTACACCTCAGAAAAACAAAGCTGTAATAATAATTTCTTCTATGCATCACTCTATACAAGTCGATCCAGAGAATGGATTACCAGAAATAAATTCTTTTTATAACTTGACCAAAGGAGGTGTGGATGCGATGGATGAAAAATGTATAAAATATTCCTGTAGCCGCAGAACACGCAGATGGCCTATGGCTATTTTTTATAAAATAGTAGACATATGTGGTTTTAATTCCTACATTATGTTTACTTCTGTACTCACAAATAATTGGACTAGATTCAGGTTTATAGAAACCCTGGCAGATGAGCTAATTTCCTCACATTTGAATAGAAGGTTTGAAATGCCAACGATACAAAGGCAACTAAAACAACTTATTGGAAGTATCCTTGACATTCCCGAAAATACTGCTAATGAACAAGAAGAAAAGCTTGAAATAAGAAAGTATTGCCACATCTGCCCTTCCAAATTAATAAGAAAGACTCCATATCTATGCACTAAGTGTCAAAAGCCCATTTGCTTGCGGTGTTCGCGAAAGATCTGTGAAAATTGTGCCAGACAGGAGCGAGACAGATATATTTTTTTTGTCTCCTTTAGTGGTTTGCAGGTTTTGTGTAGAATCTATATTTGGTTACTTTTTTACATTTTTTATCTGAAATATACTTATTTTTAAACACTTATTATGTTAATTTGCATATGGTTCAGATTTTTTTTGGAATATGCCTTATATTAATTTTGTATAAGAATAGCTATTTGTATTACTAGGGAGGAAAGTGCCACTTTACCTCCTGCAGGATGTAGTTTACTGCCCGACGCGAAGCAGAGGGCAGTAAACATCCAAGGGAGGAAAAGGCACTTTACTCCCATGTGATACATATGATTTTTCCTCCTACCCACCTTGTTTTGAAAATTTATTTACGACACAAATAGGTAACGAATATAATTAAGAACACAAGAATTATTTATTAAACAAATTTATCAATATATGTTATACAATTAACTACATACTATTGTTTAACTATATTTTAGAATTATTTATGTTTTGAGCAGCACTTATATGAACACCATTGGAAGAAGATAGGGTTTGAACAGGAGCTTTAGTATTTGAAATATTTTCGCTTAGCACATTGTAATGGTGGTAACTTCTAGAAGTGCTTGGCTAATTTTGATCAAGTTCAGGTTCTACATTATTTCCCATAATTTAATCAGAAATTTTTCTTTTGTTTTGTGTAAGATTGTTCTACATAACCTTCTGCGATATTGGTTGATTTCCAACCGCCATGCTGTTTTCGAGCTGAAATATCCCCACCAGCGTTTACTAACAGAGTTGCTGAAGTTCTTCTGAAACTGTGACATGTGTAATGTTCGGCATTTGGAAGATTGACATATTCTGCAATTTTTTGTGGTATTTTGGATAATAAGGTTAATGACGCTATGTTGGCTTGTTCCTTAATATTAGGTGGTGTATTTGGAAATTCAAAATCACTTGAATCGCTCTCCATTTTTCAAGAATTCAACTAAGTTTAATGAATGTAGCGACTTTGCACCTCAAAAGTCAATCGCCGTGTTTACTGTCAGTGAGCCACAGCATACTATGCTTTTCTTATTCTGAACTCAAAAAACGTATATCTAAGATTCCTGAAGTTGAAATTTGTATTGAAGAACTACGTTGAAGTAACATTAATGTTTGATTTTCCCCAATAAACAGGATATACAGGATGTTCTAGAAATGATGGAAACAATATGAATATAATGAATTCACAAGTTTCATCGTTTACAACTTACTTGCAATGAGGGGGAGGAAAAATACTTTCCTCCCTAGGGAGGAAAGTACTTTTCCTCCCTAGGGAGAAAAAGTATGAGTTTCTTCCCTGATTTGAGGGAGGAAAGTGTGTACTTTCTATAGGGGTAGGAGGAAAATTTTTTTTTATTTGTTTATTTACTTAAAATTTGATTTTTTCGTTGTAATAAATGTTAAAATATCATGACAATATTGGTTTATTAATAAAAAAAAATGTTATTCTAATATTTCTTCAAAACGATTGAAAAAATCCGCTTTTTTTGCTAGGAGTCTATCAGACTCATGGTCGCCATGTATGTATGTATCATTAGGATCACCAGTTGAAAGTTGAGTTCTTCTGAAGTAATACTTTTTTGAGACAATGCATCTGCAGTTACATTATCTTTCCCTTTAATATACCCTATCTGCAAGTCGTATTCTTCCAACAGCAACCGAAATTTTGTTAAACGGCTTGACGGGCTGTTATGATTAAACAATTACACTAAAGTCTTTGATCTGACTATATTTTAAAGTGTTTCGAGGGCAAATAAGGCCTAAAATATTCTACTGCCCATACAATGGCTAAAAGTACTTTTTCTATGGTTGAATAATGTATTTCACTTTTATTCAGCGGGCGACTGATATCTGCCACTAGTTTTTTATTACTATTTGATAGCGCTGCCCCTATGGCTAGCCATGAGGCATCGGTTTGTAATATAAATTGATTTTTCTTTGAATAATCTAATACTGGCGGACTTTTAAGCGAATTTTTAAAAAATTTAAAAGATTTTTGACAGTCTTCCGTCCATATAAATTGAGATTGTTTTCGAGTTAACTTATTTAATGGTAATGCTACCTCCGCGAAATTTGGAATAAACTTTCTGTAATAATTTGCAAAGGCAACAAATCTTAGATCATGTATACTACCGTGGATGCATCAATGGCATAAGAACTACATACACGTTCCTGTTTCCAACATGTCCAACATGACTGAATTACACTATCTTTTTCTTCTGTATGAAATTCACCATAGCCTTTGTCTTTATTTCGGTCTGCCAAATAAGCATGCGCTTTGAAAATCTGAACTTATGACCACGTTCAATTTAAGAGCTTGTGTCTTTATTCCTTGTTGCCCGATTCATACACATTTATTATTATTCTCCACTTTTTTAATACCATAAATAAAAAACTTTTTTTGTTCGTTATCTAAGATAGTTATGTTTAAATTCAATGATGTTATTTTAATGTATATACATTTTAACTAACTAATTATTGTACAAAATTGTTGCTTGATTATTTATTTTTGTAGTACGAGAAAAGTAGAAATAAGAAATAACTTAGATATTTGGCAATGTTGATAGCGTTCTTTTGTCGCATTGACATCATAATATTAATATGACGAGTAATTTTTGGGGTTTATCAAGTGTTTAGTGTTTGCGATATTTTGAAGTTATCTAATATTGATTTTTGTTTCAAGATAAGAATAAATTGTTAATGTATATTGAAAAATAGTGGGATTTTAAAGTTAGAAATAAGCTTGATGTTTCATTTAGGAACGAATTAAATGTGAAAAGTTTCAAACATCAAATGATGTATTTTATAAACAATTTCTAGTTTTTTTTTCAATCATTCTGTAACGTGTTGATTTTGGACACGGCACTGGCTTTTAGTAGCATCAGTAATTTTGATTCATTGGTACCTACTAGTTAGGCCACCAATTGAACTTGTCGAGTAGGGGGTATTTGGTAGGTTGTGGGAGAAAGATAAATGTACTTATTGGATTGAAGAAGAGGTTTTTGAAAGGATATTTGGGAGAAAACCAAGAAACGAGGAGGTTCTACCTATACCTTGTGCTAGTTTTTCTTATTGGTTAAAAGAAACCTAAGTAGCCCTAAATCGTGATTTGTGTGGGATATAACCCTTTTAATAAGGTGAGCGGTCTATTTAAGATCTTGTATATTCAAATTTGATTTGCCCATTTTTTTGTGTCGTCTCAGAATCAGGAATGTTTTTTTGGTTGTTAAAAATAGTTTTTTTTTAGGGTGTTACGGTACTTTAGAATTATCTTTCGTTGACTATCTACATCTATTTCTCGTTGTGTTTGATACACGTGCATTTGATTTGGTGCATACACTCCTTGCCCAAAACTATAGAAGAAAGTCTCCATTTGGTTACTATGATAATGAAGATATGCTAGGGATCAAGAGTGCTTATGGGGAAATGTGGTAGGACCCATAGGAGCGAGCAGGCCAGAAATCTCTTTATATTTTTCTTTATTCAATTATTACTTGCATAGTCTAAGGGAAACTGTATTTTGGAATTTAAATGGAAGTAACTAAATTTAAGTAAATTCCACTATAAACGAATCTTTCGATGTATTACAGAATATTTCTTTGGAGGTGTAAACTATAGTACTATAGTGTAACAAAAAAAAATCACTATTGTAGTCATACTGAGAAACATCCAAAGTTTCATTAACTTGCTAATAAGGATTAATTAATTTTATTTTCTTACTTGAATAAATTAGCGTAAATGTATATAGCATTAATCCCACTGGTTGTAAGTAGATTTCTATAAATACTCAAACCTAATTAAAGAATTGATCTGTGCTACTAGTCAAATAATACTTTCTTTTGTTGGACCTCACCTCTTTACAGAGATTTTATATTTTGTAATTTAGTAAAATCTATATCTGCTCATTGACTTATTTCTGTATGTGAAACTAAAATTGTATGGCGCCGCGGGTTATGTAATATATTCCTTGCTTACGCCCATGACTGCTCTCCGATGAATAGCTGCCGTCGCATTTATAACCTCTAAAATTTCCTTAAAAATACTTAATTGATAGTTATTGGTAATAGAGTTAACAATCGGGGTTATAATTTTCACAATTTAAGTAAAAATAAGTACCTGTATCAAGAGTGACTGCTCATCACTCGCGCAATGTCACATCTCGACTCCGCCCCCTTTTATATATTTTTGCGCTAGACGACTGACACTCATATACCGAAAATTTCGTCTTTTCCCTCTCCCCACAATTCTATATTTTTCAATTAATTGGAAAGTATATTATTTACGGGCAAAGTATGCATACATTTGCCATATGATTCATATATGATCTTCCAGTTGCAGCATCAATGATAATTTTCCATGTATTTATTAAAAAGATATTCAGTGTGATCCATTTCTTGCAGGTGTGGTGGTCGATGATTGAGTTTCATCCGCAATTATGCCCGGACTCTCGAATCGGGGCGTTATTATTGACGTCGTTTCCAACGTCATGCATACGCAAGCCTGAGAATGCTCCATTTGCGAATCGTTTCTAAAATGTTGTTCTCGTGCACAGTTACTAAAATATTCGAATTGTATCGTCCCTCACAACAGCGTCAGTTGACGTTACAATTCAAATGTCATTTGGTTATGTCAAATGTAAGGGTGCATTCAGATGCTACGTCGGGCGGGTTTTATGCGATCAGATGCTTACAACGGTAAATTTTACCAATCGTCCAACCATTTTACACAGTCGACACATCGGTAGAAATTGACCCGCATGCGCTTTACATTTTATAATGCATGATTGAGAAGTTTGGGTTATGTTTACAAAATTACAAATAATAAATTATTATTTAACGAGGCTTTTTACATTTTTTTCTACACCCACATGTATATTATCCATTTTCTGCACAATTTACAGAATGGAAATGTGGCCTTTTCGGTTAACTGAACGCATATGATTTCATTTACATCCTAGAATGTATATGAAATTCACCAATCAGCATTTGCATTTAGTACCCGTCAACTCTTCTTTTTTTTCAATTTCAATGTAACGTCAAGATAACTTGTCAAAATATTTCTTTAGTTATCAAGAAAATATTTTAGTAAAATGAGTGATTCCAGTGATGAACCAAAAATCAATAAATATTACTCCATCAGATATTCGTTTAGCCGCAAAGGATATGTATAACACACATCATTACCCCAAAAATCGAAAAATAAATATGAATCTCTGGTAAACGGAGTTAAAAATATTATCAGAACATGTTATGACTGTTTATATGAATGAAATATCGAATAAAAACAAGCTCTCAACCCTTTGGACAACATATTCTATGTAAAAAACAATGATAAATTTTAAAAGTAACATTGACATTTAAAGTTACCGTAAATTGCGTTCATTTTATTAAAGTTTGTGATGGATCAGTGTGTTAACGCACATCTCTAAATGTATACAGAAGAGAATATAGTTGGGTCAATCCCCGCTTCATGCGTTTAGTTCTATTGCTGAAAATTGTATTATAAATAGTAATTTTCATAAAATTTTGAAGATAAATCATGTACAGCTTTAGAAAATGAATTTCAAATTGATTTAATTGATAAACAAACCCAGATCCTTTGTAATTTCTTGTATGTTTTACGAGGTCTCCAAAAAATATATTCTGCTTTGACCACTAGATTTAGAACAATTTTTTGTTAATTACCAGAAACAAAAATGTTCGAAGAAAGTAGTCGGAATTAACAAAATTGGTAATCAGACAAAAATAATTGCTAAATTTTTAAAATTACCAGATGCGAATTTATATACATGACATTGTTTACGTCTTAAATAGTAAAAAATTTCATGAAAAATATTGATCATATATTTGAATAAATCTTCTTGTTCGGGATTTAAACCAAAATTGTTCACCAAATACGTTATAGTATATTGTAAAATGAGCACGAAATGACTATACATTTCCCACAAATAGGTATATGAAATTTTGTAGTACGAGCTTAGCGAGTAATACAAAATTTCATATACCTACGAGTTGGAAATGGGTCATATCATGCCAATTGTACACTATACTCTTTCTACGACCATCAGTAATCATAAACAAAATTGGAATATTTTACATAACAATTTTTATTATAAACTTTCCTGCCGTCATTGTTGCATGGTTTAGAGACTTTTTTCTCTGATATTATTAAGTCTGGCTCTTAGCCCTTTGAATGACCCATATATTTTTTTCTTCTTGTACATGTATCTACCTACGTCCTGAAACAAATAATGTTCAAAATTTTAAAATTTTGACAACTCGTAAATAAAAATACTTTATGCAGGAAAATCGTTATAATTCACCTGCGGAAAAAGTTATCAATTATCGTGTCTCTTTAAAGGAGTAATATCACCTCCTATATGTACCAGGATAGTGACCGATGTCCTTCTGAAGCAATGACTAGTTTACATACACCGATGTGAAATGTCAAATTATTAGATAGACATTAACCAACATGACTCGATCATATATTATAATAAATATGACCAAAAAATTCGTTAATATAATGACAGTCTAGTAGCGAATGATAGTCGTGGGAAATGAAATAGGTATTTCGATACAGCTACATGGGAAATGGAAATCTGTATTACAATGTGGTAGGTTCCTTAATCGAAGACGCACTTGAAATGTACATTTTTCTTTATGTTCGTGGAAAAAATATTTTATATTTTTGTGATAAATTTGAGTATGCTCAGAAGGAACAAAAATACTACGATCCATTTTATGATGTCTTCTTTGTGACTCTAGTTCCAATATCTATAGTAAGAATTATTACATTTATTTAAGACCGATTCCTACTTTTTTTACTAGGGCAAAGGGAAAGTAAAAAAAATGGAACTATTTCAAATACAATGTAGCTATAAAGTTTTCTTACCGAATCTCCCGCGAGCTCGAATTATTTTCCATACATTTTTTCTCATTTGCAAATTTTTTCAAGAAAATTCGCACTTTGAAATTTTTTCGGAATACTTGAAGATCTAAAGAGATTATAAGTGAAAATATTTCAGGTATTTATTTGTCATCGAGATGTAGCTTATTATGGAATACTTATGCATTCAATAGAAACATAACCATACACTAAGATCAGTAAATAAAATGCAGAAAAAAAAGGAATAAATGTTTTAACTGGCTTCAAAATAACAAAATAATTAAAATAAATAGGTATAACTAACTTAATCAAAAACTACAAAACTAGATTAATTAAAATTATTTGCTATTTCTTCTCTAAGTCTAGATCCTTCATTCTCCATTTCTTCAATATTTTGAATGTTATTTACTATTGCATTGACTTCTTGCAGAACTAATTGTCCTCTTCTTCATAATTTACCTCATCATCGTTAAACATTAAACATATGTTGCGTAGAACCCATGCAGTTTGAACAACGTGGGAAATTACATTTGTACGATTTATGTCTAAATATTTTCTTCTTCTGAATCTTACAAATAACAGACAAAATGCCCTTTCAATAACTTGTTTGGCTTTAGCAAGTTGGGTATTGAATCTAACTTGATAAAGATGGAGATATCCCCTATCTTTATAAGGTGCTATACACCAATTATATATTGGATATGCTTTATCTCCGATTATAAAAGAACTTGGTTGAAAATAAACATCTTTTATCTTATGAAGTTTTTAAATACGGCTGAATTCCTAAAAATTCGAATATCACTAACACTGCTGGAATAACCACAGAAAATGTCTAAAAACTTTCTTTTGCTATCACAAATGGCTTGTAAACGTACACCATAAAAACATTTTCTATGTATGTATGTCTCTGGATTTTCATGACGTGCTTTCATGGGAATGTATGTTCCATCGATTGCTCCAATACAACCATAGAATTGACACATAGAATAGAAGTGTTCCTCACTTTGAGTTCTTTCTTCTAGTGTTAGCCATTCCAAAACTTTGTCGGTAATCGAAATAATTGCATTGATTACTCTCTCTATTGACACAAACAGAGAGGATTTTGCTATATCAAACCTGATTGCAATGCTTCTGCGTAATAAAATCAATGTAAATATTTCATAATTTATTAATTTTTCCTACTTTACCTATAGCTCTCTGGAGTGCTCAAAATCCAAAGAGTTGATATTAGCTGTAAACTAGGATCAATGTTTTCTTTGAACCTCTCCAACCAATATACTTGTTTCAATATAGTCGTCAGATAATGACGATTCATATATATATATATATATATATATATATATATATATATATAATTTAGAAATATTTGTGAGGATGCAGCAATTGGCTTGGAAATTAGACTCCTATTTTAATTTAGTGAAAGCTTTCGTAATAGTTTTATTACTTCGTCAGTCACGCTAAAATACAATGTATAACTAAAAATGAAAAATAAAAAAATGGGTACTTACATTAAACGAGTAAAATATATAAATTAAAATTCAGAAAAAACAGTGTAAAAATATTGACATATGCTTGAGACTTTTCAAAAATTATTGTCAATATGAAGTTGACAAATGGATGATATAACAGAAATGTTCGTAAAAATTATTGTAAAAGGTTGAACTAGGATATTGATGAAAAATTATTATTAGATCTGTGATTCTTTTTATTTAATTTTGTCTCAATGTCCAGAATATTAGAGTAAATAATGTTTAAATTTTGGAAATCACTTTTCTTGTTCAATCTATTTGGTTAATTTTTTATATAAACCATTTCTAAAAAACATCTTTTGAACAAATTATTTTCTTTGGTTAAAATAGAAACGTTATTGAAATCTATGGAATGTCCTGTTACACCAACGTGCTGTGACAAAGCACAAGCATTCGGTCTTAAAAGAATATCGCTCTTATGTGAAGTAATTCGTGATTTTAAATTTCTTGAGGTCTCACCAACATATTTTTTATCACATTCTTGACAACTGATTTTATAAACAACTCCAGTCTGATCAAGTTTAGGTGTTCTATCTTTTAATTTTGTGAATAATGAGTGAACAGTTTTGATAGGTTTATTAGCCAGAACTATGTTTTTTTCTTCTTTCAGTACATTACTAATTTTGGGAGTGAGTTCTTTTATGTATGGGAATGATCGAAATTTTTTTATGATATTTTCTTGAGAGTTTTCATTATTATTTATAATATTATTTGTTGAAAATATTAATTTATAAAGTAGTCGTTTTGGGTAGGAATTTTCGATAAGTAAATTAAATAATTTCTTGAAATTTTTCATTTTCAAAGTTCCATGACATATTTTGTCTATTCTATTCTTCATCCCAAGTACTAAATTAATTTTGGTTTTTTCCGGATGATAGGAGAAATAGTTCATATATCTCCCAGAACTTGTAGGTTTAATATACCAGTCTAATATTATTTTATTTTCTGGTGTTCTTATGAGTTTTGTATCTAAAAATGGAACACTTCTTTCAGTTTCGGTTTCAATTGTAAATTGAATATATCTGTTATAATTATTAAAAGAATTAGGAATTTCACTTTCTTTACCTTCGGGTATCGCACAAATAATATCGTCTACATATTTTTTTAAAAAAGGAATTTCAAAAGGTAATTTAGGTATACAATAATTCAGTAAGTCATCCATAACATATTGAGCTAGAATAGGTGATATTTTTGATCCCATGGGAATTCCGAAAATCTGTTTATAAAATTTTTCATTAAGTGAGAAAAAAGTATTATTAAAAATGAATTTAATTATCTTAATGAAATTATCTTTATCCAGAGAACAATGATCTTTGATAGAGTTCCAATTATTGATGACACTATTGATAACTAATTCCTCAGAGATGTTAGTGAAAAGTGAAACGACGTCAAGACTTATAATAACGTAGTTTGATGGTAATTGGAAATCATTAATTATTTCTGCGTTATTATAAGTCTTGACGTCGTTTCACTTTTCACTAACATCTCTGAGGAATTAGTTATCAATAGTGTCATCAATAATTGGAACTCTATCAAAGATCATTGTTCTCTGGATAAAGATAATTTCATTAAGATAATTAAATTCATTTTTAATAATACTTTTTTCTCACTTAATGAAAAATTTTATAAACAGATTTTCGGAACTCCCATGGGATCAAAAATATCACCTATTCTAGCTCAATATGTTATGGATGACTTACTGAATTATTGTATACCTAAATTACCTTTTGAAATTCCTTTTTTAAAAAAATATGTAGACGATATTATTTGTGCGATACCCGAAGGTAAAGAAAGTGAAATTCTTAATTCTTTTAATAATTATAACAGATATATTCAATTTACAATTGAAACCGAAACTGAAAGAAGTGTTCCATTTTTAGATACAAAACTCATAAGAACACCAGAAAATAAAATAATATTAGACTGGTATATTAAACCTACAAGTTCTGGGAGATATATGAACTATTTCTCCTATCATCCGGAAAAAACCAAAATTAATTTAGTACTTGGGATGAAGAATAGAATAGACAAAATATGTCATGGAACTTTGAAAATGAAAAATTTCAAGAAATTATTTAATTTACTTATCGAAAATTCCTACCCAAAACGACTACTTTATAAATTAATATTTTCAACAAATAATATTATAAATAATAATGAAAACTCTCAAGAAAATATCATAAAAAAATTTCGATCATTCCCATACATAAAAGAACTCACTCCCAAAATTAGTAATGTACTGAAAGAAGAAAAAAACATAGTTCTGGCTAATAAACCTATCAAAACTGTTCACTCATTATTCACAAAATTAAAAGATAGAACACCTATACTTGATCAGACTGGAGTTGTTTATAAAATCAGTTGTCAAGAATGTGATAAAAAATATGTTGGTGAGACCTCAAGAAATTTAAAATCACGAATTACTTCACATAAGAGCGATATTCTTTTAAGACCGAATGCTTGTGCTTTGTCACAGCACGTTGGTGTAACAGGACATTCCATAGATTTCAATAACGTTTCTATTTTAACCAAAGAAAATAATTTGTTCAAAAGATGTTCTTTAGAAATGGTTTATAAAAAAAATGAACCAAATAGATTGAACAAGAAAAGTGATTTCCAAAATTTAAACATTATTTACTCTAATATTCTGGACATTGAGACAAAATTAAATAAAAAGAATCACAGATCTAATAATAATTTTTCATCAATATCCTAGTTCAACCTTTTACAATAATTTTTACGAACATTTCTGTTATATCATCCATTTGTCAACTTCATATTGACAATAATTTTTGAAAAGTCTCAAGCATATATCAATATTTTTACACTGTTTTTTCTGAATTTTAATTTATATATTTTACTCGTTTAATGTAAGTACCCATTTTTTGATTTTTCATTTTTAGTTATACATTGTATTTTAGCGTGACTGACGAAGTAATAAAACTATTACGAAAGCTTTCACTAAATTAAAATAGGAGTCTAATTTCCAAGCCAATTGCTGCATCCTCACAAATATTTCTAAATTGTGAAATAAACAGCTGCTAATACGAATTATTATATATATATATATATATATATATATATATATATATATATATATATACATATTATTGCGGATAGAATTGGGTGAGAGAATAGTTTAATTTGCCCTGCGTTGGGCCGACATATTATTGTGATTTGTATTGGGAGAGAGAATATTAAAATTATTGTTTAGTTTAGTTTAGTTGATATTTAGTTTTTGTTTGCCCGGTATATTGTAAAATTTAAAATTAATTTGTAAGATAATTATACTTTTTTCATGAGAAACTCCATAATCTCAGAGTAGGGTTCAAATGTAGAAAAACAAAACAATTTTAATTTCTAATATGAGCGCCAAAGTTTAAATAAAGTCCCTATATTTCAATAAAGGAATTTAGTTAATCAAAAATATACTTGCTTTATTATTTCCAATTAAACTCTAAAGACGGTCCTGTCTGTTTAATGTTGAACCTCTCCACGATTCACAGATGTCAGTTCAAAGATACTAACTGTTGAAACTAGATGGAGCAATCACCATAAAGAAAGCGTTATTTGATGTTGTAGAAACAAATACATCATTCTTTTACAAGACATAAATTTGTGAAAACCTACTATCTAGTATGATCACTCATTCAAATAAAATCATACACTCTGGTGAAATATTATTTCTATACATGATTTGAAATAGGCAACATTTTATACAAATTTTATAACACGAAATTCGTTATATTAAAGTTTATGACAGAAAATGGCGAATAGTAAAGCTTATGAGCGTCTGTGCAATATCAAAGTTCAATTCTTTGTACAAAATCGGTAAGTTTACTCTACCTTTTTTATATATAATTAAAATAGTTTTAAATACCTTTGTTCACTATATTGTTCAATTAATTCACATCAATGATTGGTTTTTATTTTGTTTTAGGTTACCTCTTGGAAGACACCATACAATTTGTCCAGCTTGTATAATATCAAGAATCAACGCTATATTTCGTCCACATCAATACATTTTAGACAAATCCCATAATCCAAAGCTTTCTGAAAAGTATTGTGGAGACACCGTTTCCACAATACAACAATTTACTTAATTACGTCGATAAATTTTATGGTTTGTATTCAATTATAATTACCAATTTTCTTCTTATAATGTGTATATGTATTTGATCAATTATGTTACTGATTAGCTTTAAAGTATAATGTATTCCTCTCTCTAATTTTCATACCAAATTGTTGTTTCTCCGAAAGTTTTAATAATTTTTCTCAAAAATTTTGCTTCTTAATATTTTTCTGCTACCAAAAAGAAAAGTACCCAGTAAATAGTCTACATTATCAACAAAACTCTCCCCATTCAATTTTTTAATTATTAGCAATCTGCTAGTCTCTGATGAGAATATTTTAAACGTATTCCACCAATCAAAATTGGTTATCAAAATTCTTATTGAAATTCTTCATTTCAAATAGTAGATTGTCCATCAATCATTTTAGAACATTCTGTTTTGAGTTTCTTAAATGATTATAACCCATATATTACTCCCTTAAATTGTATTTCAATAAATTTTTAAAATGACAGTTCTTATTTTCTAAAATATTTATTCGGAATGACAAATCGTTTAACAAGTGTCATGTTCCATAAAATTAATGTTTTCATTTGACTTCCTACCTTGACATATTTTAAATAGTAACATAATCTTATCGAAAACTTATACCAATCTCTAATATTTATTTCTTTAAAACAAATCATATTATTTTACTTTGACAATGAGAACAATGGATTATTATTTTTATTTATATGGAACAAACGTTCTAAAATTCTCTCTCTTAAATATGGAAATTTTGTTATTTCATTTCACCTATAATCTTATAAAGCTTATTTACAATTTCACAATCTTCTCCATAGTTATACATTTAGATTCTTGTATACTTTCTCTATTAAATAGTGAATAGTACAGATTGTCTCCTTTTAAATAATTTTAAAAAAATTCAAATTCCAAAATTTTTAATTACTTACAGTGTGTAGTCTATTATTCCATAATTCAGTATACAGAGTGTTGCAGTTTTCACTCTATGTTAATGTATATATATATATATATATATATGTTCGGAAAGGATTCCGCGGTTAGAATTATGATCAAACGAACTAGGTTCACGGGTTGGAAATTTGTAATTTCAAATTTCCAACGCGGTTCAACCCGTGAACCTAGTTCGTTTGTTCATATATGTATGTATATATATATATATATATATATATATATATATATATATATATATATATTACCAAAAAAAGACTGGCCACACTTTATCTAGTTGGCTTAAACAATAGTCGAAAAATTGAAGAGAATATTTTGAAGATAGTGTAGAAAAAACGAATCGATAAATGAACAATAGAACGAATTAAAAGATTAAACTACAAAAATAATTGAAATACTACCAAAACTGCCAACTACGGATGTTAGTAAAACTTTGCGCCATTTACACGTCTCAAGTTACTCTAGAAAGAATAAAATTTCTATTAATTAAACAATTAAATTACCTAATCATATTTAAATCACAAAACTTTTTGAAATCACGTAAAATACCATGTCGTATATTAAATTTATCCACCTTCTTCTACTTTCAATTGATACTTACAAAGAAACGTTCTTCCAAATAATTCCCAATTTATTGACTGAAATTCATTCAGATAAAATTTTTATATATACATAGTTATTTTCCAACTAATTTTAAGCTGATCTAAAAAATCATTTGGCAATAAAAAAGATTTATAAGACTTGGCCCAATTTTTGCTGCCTTATACCAGCATTTTATGTATATGTTTATTTAACTCTGCTTTCTGGTTATGAGGTACTCGATAAGGCTAAACATAAACTGGTACTGCGTTTTCGTTAAGATGAATAGTTTGTTTATAAATATTGGTTATGGATGATGTATCCCCGGGTAGATGAAATATATCAGTAAATTTAGCACAGATATTTTCTATCGAAATTTGTTCTTCTAACTGTAAATTTCTAAAATCTAATTGTTTTGATAGCGTTTTAATTCTCTCTGCTGTAACAGTAGCATTAAAAATTTTGCATTCATTATAGTCATCAAGTTTGTGTATTTCCGGTAAGATATTATTTATTGTTACTGTGATGAAGTAGGTCAAAGAATCCGCTGTCACCAGTGTAATAACTAGTGGTCAGTTAGGGTTTACAGCCTTCCGTTACCAGTGTAGGACAACCTTTGAATTCCTATTTCCTAGAATTTTTGCAGCGTGCTGTCTTACAATTGAGTATCCTGCACAATATGAGAAAATAATTATCAAAGCAAAACTTTCAAAGTCTGAAGGTATAAATACGATATCTCTTACATATGAATATCCTGTACAATATAAGAAAATAATTATCAAAGCAAAACTTTCAAAGTCTGAATGTATAAATACGATATTTCTTACATATGGATATCGCTATATAATTTTAAGTTAGATCGATTTCCAATCGTACTAGTTTCCTAGATATGAGGGGCTCAAATGTCAATAGTGCATTAATATGACCAGAAAAATGTATCTTTTGGACACCCAATCAGATCAAATGAAAATGTCAATACGGTATTTGTTCAAAAAAATAATTATATGTCATAAAAAAACAACTTACGGTTTTTGAAAATATCACAAGTCACAATTACACAATATCACAATTGACGCAGGGCCGTCGAAGTGTCACGCCTTACAGTACCTGACCACTACTATGAGGGTTACTGCCTCACTGCCTCCGTTACCAAATTTCCTGCTATTTATTTTAGAAATCTTTTTCATTTTTTTTGCCCTTGTCTCATGTTTTTTATTTTCGTAGTTGAAGGTTAATTTTCAATTTCTTTATACTAAATGGCAAGGTTTGACTATATTTTTGATAAACAAAACATGTTTTGTTTAACGACCTTGTCGGTTATGTAAAATTGTTTGTATAAATTCTTTTCTGGCGTAGGTCAACAATTGTTTTTTTATATTAATTAGATTCGACTTATTTTATTATCAAGAAAATTATATCTATATAGGGTGCCCTTAAAATTTCCTATGTCATATCTCGTGTTTATTACATTACTTTATCTTCTCGCGTATTTAATATTTTTTACAGGTATCTTCCCATTGATAGGTTTACATATAGCACCTGCTAAAAAACTCCCTCACATAGTTCTTTTGGAAGAACTACACAGTCTTGCATAAAAGCGATAGGAAAGTATTGAATACTTTTGCATCTCGGGCATGAAGAAATTATATTTTCATGTTATGAATTCAATAGTATCGTTACTTTATTGTTGTTATTTAACAAAGATAAAGTGTTTTTCTCGAAATTTATTATTCCATTATATTTCTTAAGAAAGGTATGCCCTAATATACCATTATTTGCACAAGGTAAATTTTTGAATACATAGAACTACTCAAAATAATGATTACCAAATTTGAGATTTAAAATAACATAACCTTCGGGATTTAAATTTCCTCCTAAACCTTTAACAGTCAAATTCTCTTTATATATAGTGTCGTTAGCTGTTAGACAATTATATTTTATTATACATAAGATTGCACCGGTATCTATTATAAAAATTGAATAGATGAGACTTTTAATTGATGAAGATCCACACTGAACGATGAAATAAAACAATATAATTGGTTTAAAACTTCATTTATTTAAAGTAATGTTCAATTTAAACTGGTTGACGCGTTTCACTACCACAGTAGCTTTGTCAAAACGAATGAAGGTATAATATAAAAATGTTTTAATATATACAGTGCATAAATACATAATTCCATTTACTAATGTTAACAAAGGTATTGAAAGAAATTACCTGGAAATTCATTCACTACAAACATTCCTAAGCCATCTTCTAGGTAAAAAGGTTTAATAAAGGAGAGTGATTGATATCTATTTGGTCGTTAAGAACATTACCTGAATATTTATTTTTGTTAATCTCAAGGGCCTCTAATAAATGTAAACTGCAGGATTTACCGACTACATGGAGAATTTCAAAATTTGGGTCGAAAATGTGTTGGTTTTCTAATAAATGATTTGAATAGTTAGAATCTAGTTTTTAATTACAGCTGTGTGCACAAGAGATGAAAATCCCAATTTTTTTCCCCTAAGAGAAGCAATGTATTGTTGTGCAGTCTTCTTTAATTAAAAATTTCGCAGAGCGCTTTCGGCATTAAGCCATCATCAATGCGGTCACTAATAATGTGTGAATTAAATTTCGTAAGTTTGATAAAATTGATACGTACTTGTCAAAATTCCAAGACAGGGGCCTCCAAATGTGTACGTCTGTACATTTAACTGTTCGGTGGTTCACATTATTGGTTTAAAAACAATATTAAAAATACATAAAAATTCAGTAAAATGATTCAGCAGATCTGAAACATGCAATTTTTTGGTTCGACCATTTTTCCAAGTTGTGATCAGAGAATGATTCACAAAAATTGCAAAGACCATGATTGTCACTCCATTCCATCGAGTAAGTTCCGAATCGTCGGAGCATAGACAAACATTGTGGTATGATATTGTTAAATGAAGGGATTTCGCTACCCTCAACTTATAGGTACCCACCATCTACCAAAATTAATAATTTTGGAGACAGACTTGATGTCCGTCTGGTGAGGGTGGCGAAATCCATAGAAACATTGGGATGTGCCAGACACGCGAATGTCTGAGAAGAACAATAAAGCGCTGTTATGGACATTGTGCGCGACAATTACATTTATATTTCTGTGGTGTGGAATGTCATTCGCTTTGACATTAGATGCTATTGTTTGTAATGTGAATTGGAATTTAGAACATAGGGTTGAAATGAAAATAAAGTGAAAGAAAAGGACAGAGCTCTAGGAAAATATATAATTGATGGGAAATAGAACAAGTGATGAATGAAGTGTGTGAATGGAGGGATGAAGAATGGTGAGAAGTAAAATCAAACGAAAAAGTAGGAAGTGTGTGGAAAGTAATGAATTCAAACATGCGTCTAGCAAATACCACTGTATGTTGAAATGTGAAATGCAATATAAGAGGAGGTCGCCCTAACTGTAAAGCCAACAGCCGACTATCAAAAATAACAAATTTGGAGACAGCTTTGATAGCTCACGGATAAGGGCACCGACCTATAAGATTTATAACATATGATAAATGTGAAATGCAATGTAAGAGGTGAGCTCGTCACCCTAACCGTAAAGCCATCAGCCGTCTATCAGAAATAGTAAATTTGGAGACAGCCTGGATAGCTCACCGATGAAGGCGCCGACTTCAAAGAGTTAACAAATGATAAAGGATCATGTGAATAGAAGGATGAAGAAAGGTGAGGAGCAAAAGCCAACGAAAAAGTAGGAACAAGTGCGGAAAATAATGAATTCGAGCAAGCGTCTAATGTTTTGTTGTCATAGCTACGTTTGTGTTCCGAAATTCTAGTTTTAAATTTTCTAAAAGTTCTACCGATATAAATATTATAACAGATAATATTGGCTCAAAATTAACATATATTCGCTTAGCTTCCTCAACTTTGTCATTTAAAATATCGCCTTTTCTTCTCTTTGGTCCTATTTTTATTGAGTACTTTCTTATTTCATATAATTCGTTGTAAATTCCATTAAGTTTAGGCATAGCCATTTATATAAGATTAGAGGGAAGTTAGCAAATTTACTTTAAATGCATCAACTAAGAAGTACATGTTAAATATTCTTTTTTTTACTAGCTACCTTTACGTTCTTCCTATGTTTATAACTCACTGATTTTTGCACATTGTTTTTTCCTCTCTTGTTTTCACTTTCACAGTTTGACATTTACACGGTTCACTTTTAAACTATTCCTTGACTCCATGATATCTCTTTCCTAATTTTATTTACTATTCTTCTTTTGAGAAACTTGTACAACATAACTACCAAAATGAATACAACTGCAATGAAAGCAATTATTCCTAGGACTCTCACAACATCAGTTTGATTTGAGGTCTGGGACGTTCGGTTTGTAACACCTCCACTGTTCCCTGCTT
Organism: Galeruca laticollis; assembly: GCA_963921935.1. NCBI lineage: Eukaryota > Metazoa > Arthropoda > Insecta > Coleoptera > Chrysomelidae > Galeruca > Galeruca laticollis. Next base: position 40,028,637 of record OY998178.1, on the reverse strand, counting down.
GGGCTATTATGACCTCCTCTTTAACTTCCTTTGATTGATTACTTCCAGCCATTATTTTAATTCTGATACTTTGTGCATTCTATTTATTTCAACTTCATTTCAGCCACTCTAAATTACTTAACTTATTTTACAACAATTTAGAAAACGTAATGGCAGGATCGCCTTGTAATGACCTCTGTAGGGGAACTATTTCCCATGTTTTCAAATAATACAACTTACTCGTTTGAATTAACTTTATTGAATATCTTTTACAAAACTTACCAATAATAATATTTTTGCGCGATCGATTTTTTTTGTTTATTTACAGCATCGGTTGTCAGGACGGTAAGTGATTTAGTTACCGTTCAGACGTCGGTAAGTAAATTTCTTACCAACGTCTTAGCACTACATACATTTAAGTGGTCCTAAATAATATATCACTTCATTCATTACACAAAAGGAACAATAGTGCTTTTCAACATAGAATATTCTGCCCAAAGACTACCAGGCGATTTCAATATCTCATTTCGCCGAACAAAAGATGCCAACAACACTTTTCATTAATACTGGCACCATTCTTCTCCTCACACCAATTCTCAAACATTTTGTAGACTTTTTCATAGCGATTCCCGGGTTTTTCTGGAATTATTGCTTCACATCCTATTTGCCACGCTTTTTCTACTTCACTATCACTCTCACTCATTTTATATTAGTAAATTAATCGAAAATTCGAGTTCAAAGTATAGACTTTGAAATATAATCTTAAGTTCCACAGTGAGTTCATTTGTTTGTTGATGAATAATATCTTGGAAACACTTAGCAATTGCCCAACGATTATTAAATTATATCATTGGCAACTTGGCAACCGCTTTCTTTATATCGAAATGCAAATATATTTTAAACTGATCGAGAAGTATAAATGTCACTTTTCACTTTGCTCATTTCGAAGAAATTCAAAATATTTTATTTGAAATTTATTTCAATACGATCGCGCAAAAAATGGTATAAGCATCTCGAGGGTTTTACCGGTCTCTAGCAAAATTGGAGGCTTCGCTACGCTCAGCTTCCAAACATTGTTGTTGACCGGTAAACAACCCTTACCGTTCCTAATACTTAATATACTATACTTTTTTGTAATATATAAAGAATTGCTTACTTGCTGTTTCTATGGAAGCCGTAAGTGATTGAACTTTACTTCCCTGTATCTCGTACCCATAGAAACCGCGAGTAATAAATACCAATTAGGTCACTGACCATATTATTTAAAGAACTGTTTTATTAAATAATATTAAATCATATTTTCTAGTTTACCACTAGACAATAACGCCTTTTGTGACAACTCGATAAATGGAAGATTTATTAATTTTTGTTAATTCTGAAATTCTCACTACGACTATTGAATTTGTGGATACTTTCCTTTTCAAGACAATCTTGGAGAAGGATTTTTAGGTATCATTTTCTTCACTTTAACATTGTTAAGTTCAGGAAATTAATATCTAGTCAGAGCATCACAAATCCTCTACCTTATCAGTTATGATTTTAATATTGATTCAACCATTATTGTACCTTTTGCGCTTGTTTTTAACTGAATTTGGATTGTTTTATTTGTTAAAAAACTGTTATGATGGATCAGTATATTAGGGAATTTGAAACGGACTCTATCAAAACATATTCTATTAATACGGACATTGAATGCTCTCACATTTTAAATGTAAATAAGGAGAATACTAGATTTCAAATATTAGCGTTAATATTACGCAGTCTATCTAAAAACCTAGATGAATTTAAGAGACTCCTACAGAGTATAGATTGTGATATGGACTGTATAGTTTTAAGTGAAACTAGAGAAATTCAGCATGCAAGTTTATTTGATATTGAAAACTACAATCTAATTTATAATCAAAACAAATTCAATCAGTGCTATAGGGTTGTAGTCTACATAAAATCAGATTACAACTTTTCATATGATATCGTAGATCTTTTTAATAATATTAAGTTATTACAAATAAAAATTAATTTCCAGTCAAATACAAATATCATCATCATGAGTATGTACAGATCTCCAGCATCTGATGCACGTGATTTTACCGAACATTTGGAAAATTATTTGAAACAGTTTAGACACAACAGTAATGACATGTACATTTTGATTGGAGACTTGAATATCGATATTTTAAAATCAAATGATAATATAACTGATAGCTATCTAAACGTTCTGGGCAAATCTGGATTTGTATCAACTATTAATAATCCCACAAGATTGCAAGGTGAAAGCAAAACTTGTTTGGATCATATATTTCTAGGAGCAGAACAGAGTATGTTTGAAAATATTATTCCAATAGTTCTAAAAACAAATATTACAGATCACTATACAACCATTTTACAAATTATTTTGGAAAACAGTATAAAAAGAAACGAAAATGAAAGAAGAGTAGTTTTTATTGCTGAACAAAAAATTAAAAATGAATTTCGTACATTAAACTGGCACCACGTGTACTCGGCCCAAGATCCAAATATTGCAGCATCAAAATTTTCACAAATTGTCTTAGAAGCTATAAAAAAATATACTTATATTCGTTAAAGGAGAAGAAATAACACAAAAATAGTGCCTTGGTTGACTAATGGTCTCTTAAACTCCATTAAGCAAAAAAATAAGTTATTTCAAAATACACTAAAATATCCAAATGATAAACTACTGCAAACGGAATATGGAAATTATCGAAATAAATTAACTTCATTAATTAAAAAAAACTAAATACAATTATTTCTCAAAGAAAATAAACGAAAATAAAGTTGATTCGCAGAGTTTATGGAACATTGTTAAGGAAATTAACCACACCAAGAAAGGAAGAACATCTATAGATAGAATCAAAGGCGAGCAAAATAAAATTTTAACAAGCAAAATGGATATTGCTAATGAATTTAATATAAAATTAAAAGAAACTGGTGAAAAATTAGCAGAAAAAATAAAAAAAGATAAACACTATAAACCAGTCCATAATCTCATTTAAAATACCTTTTGTCTTTGCACCTGTACTTGAGCCCGAAATTGAAACTATCATACGAGAGTTGAAGAATAGAAAAGTCACAGGAATAGACAATGTTAAAACAGAAACACTTAAATTAATATCAGAGTTTATTTCTAAACCTTTAAAATATATATTTAACAAATGTGTAGAAGAAGGAATATACCCGGATAGTTGTAAAAAGTCAATAGTCATTCCCTTATACAAGAAAAGGGATGCCTTGGATATAAATAACTACAGGCCCATCTCTTTAATAACTCATGTTTCAAAAATATTTGAGAAAAATATCCAAAACCGTTTGATGTCTTATCTTGATAAATATAAAATCATTTCCAATAATCAGTACGGTTTTAGAGAGAAAGTGTCAACGCAAGACGCCATCCTATCATTAACATAAACAATTACTGAGTCTCTCAACGATAGTAGGCCATGCTTATGCGTATTTGTAGACCTGTAGAAGGCTTTTGATACTGTTAGCCATCCTCTACTTTTTAAATCACTAGAAGACATAGGAATACGCCACAACTCCTCAAAATTCTATCTATCTATCAAAGAGGCAGCAAGCTGTAAAAATAGATGATATATACAGTGATAGCGAAATTGTCGAATTTGGTGTCCCTCAAGAAACTGTACTTGGCCCTGTACTATTCAATATATACGTAAATGGCTTGTTTTCGTTGCGATGCTCAGGACATATTTTGGGATTTGCTGATGATACCGCAATATTTTATGATTCTGATACATGGGATAATTTGAAAGCAAAGGTTGAAACTGACTTTTGTCAAATAAAAAAATGGTTAGAATATAAGTTATTAGCAATAAATATTTTAAAAACAAATTACTTACCTCTTCCATGTAGCTCCTGCAGCTCCCCAACTTTCAAAGAGGTTCCACCTGTGCATATTCTGAGAACATTGTATCATGCTTTGGTTGAAAGTCATCTTCGATACGGAATCCTAAGTTGGGGCTGTGCATTTAAAAGTCACTTATTTCCACTGGAAGTTTTACAACGGCGATTTTTAAAACCTATTTACTGTAAAAAAGCTCTTTATCACACAGATGATCTCTATTCTGAGACACAAGTGATGGATTTAAGACAACTTCATTTTTACAATTTGAACATTAGGTATCACATAAGTAAACAAGCAACACAACTTCCCTCCCACAACTATAACACCCGTCATCAACGTCTTTTTACAATCCCTTCAATGTTAAAGACTCTAACACAACATACTTTCCTATTTTTAGCACCCAGACTGTACAATAGTCTTCCAGAGCAATTAAAAAATATCACAAATCCCAATAAATACAAAAAACTGCTAAAAAGACACATATTTGAGATTCATAGGCAAATCATAATAGATCTGTTCGAAAAATGACTCATTATTTTGAGGTTTGCGAATTCAATGTGTTTATACTGATCCATTCATGTTATATTCTTGTATTTTTATTGTTATATTTTATGTTTTATAATAGTTTAAGTTTAATGTATGTACGTAATGTTTTTTATTTTCGTGTCCCGAAACAAATGTGTATAACACTTATTGGGTACCGCTTTACTCGCCACCTTATTAATGACATAAATATGTAACACACTTAAGTGAATAAAGCTTGTATTATTATTATTATTATTATCATAACCGCTTTTTTAGTCAATTGAGTTCCGTTAATTACGAATAATGAAAATTATTTGTTCAACAGAAATACATTGATTAACCATGCTACGAATTATTAGGCACGTGAATTACCCATGCATAGAACTGGAAATTTCTCGCTATTTCCATATAAAATTTCAATATGCTCTTGCCGCCTATATCCCAGGCAACCATACGTAAAATGAAAAAACTGTTTTGCGAGTTGAACATGTGACGAAGATAAACATTTTTAAATGTTAATTTTCACAAATGATCAGAAAACACTAATATTTTTGACAGTTGAAAATAGTTTTAGGAAACTGTGCATGAAGTCTGTCTAGAATAATATACAATATATATTTGAAATAAGGAACTTTTATTGTCTTCTGATATATGATACACTCTTTATCGAATATTCTAATTCCATTTGGATGATACACATTGTATATGTATATATGCATTAGGTAGGTCTGATTTCTAAATTTTGGTGGAAGCGAGACTAGTATCTACTTTCGAAGAATTTTAGTAGTTTCGAAGTATACAATTCTAAAATTTGGGGAAATAAATTCTTATAACAAAATCGGGCATAAAAAAGTGTTTAAAATATTTTTAAGTTGTTACCACCAACTTACTTTTTGTTACCTGTTGTTCGGTTTAATTTTTTTGTAGCGGCTACTCAGTTATAGAGCATCGGTTCGAGGGTAATACTACTTTGTTTTCTGATAAATGATAAATATTTGTTTATAAAGAAATGAAATAATCTGTAGAAAAAGAAAAAATAAGTTAAATCAAGTTAAATTAAGATATGATAAGAATTGAGATATTTGTAGAGAAAGAAAAAATAACTAAAATCAAGTTAGATTAAGATACGATAAGCGGGCGCCACCTAGAACATTATAAGCTTTGTAGTTGCTTGTAGTTGGTATGCATCCAAATCAATAAATCTTGTGAAGAGGGTTGGAAGGTATATAAATATGAACCAAGTTATAAAATTTACATATGTGATTTAATAAATGTAAAAAAAATTATAAGTTTATCGAACAAGTTTCCATTATAAAATTGGATTTATAAAAAAATTATCCAAAGTGGAAATGAATTTTACAAAGTGATCAAAGTTAAATAAACGTTATACTGAATTGAATGAGTTGAAATAGAAGTTAACAGTAATTGGAAGAAATTTACAAAAAAATGATCAAAGTTGAATAAAATATAAAAAATTAATAATCGTGGAAATAAAATTTACGAAAGTTGAAGCTACACATATTGGCCGGATGCTGTAAAGCAAGTGGTCAAAAAACAGAAGAAGAAGAAGAAGCTACACATATAATCAAATTGAAAATTGGACGGCTATAAAAAAGGAAAGAACAGGAAAAGCAAATGCTATAGTCGACAACTATTACTTCCCTTAATTTTTCCCAATACTCACAGCTGCTTGGGAAGTCAACCAGTATAGCTCGTCTAGTAGTTGAAGTTAATCATCTACTATATAGGTAGGTACTTTATATATAAAGGAAACGACAAATTTGCGTATTCCCAAAGTGCTAAAAATTACAATTGTGTGAGAAACTGAATAAATTATAATTTAGTAAAATTCAGGATTTCTAAAATGTAATTCGAAAATACAAGTGAAGGAAAGTATTATTTAAATAACGTGGCTCATACATTTGGAATCATCCTGTATTTTACTACATGAACTATGAATGTGGAATAAATTATTATTTTTATGCAGATAATGTATATAGATATTAAAAAGCAAATATCAACTGAAATTGACTGTCTCGACCCTTACTTCGTGGAATATGCTCATATTAGTGTTTTTAAATGAAACTCAAGGTCTCTAGTTAATTCCATAATATAATACAAGTTATTGAAAATTCTAAAAAATTGACAATTGTTTCGATAAATCAATATCATCGTCAGAATGACAGAAGTTACATTTCATTTTATACCTACCTGATGTTTAGTAGTTATTTTTGGCTAGACCAAGAAGTAACCTAACTTGTGATTGGCTTAATATATGTTTATAGAAAAAAGAAGATGTGATATTACAAATATTGAAGCTTAGATATTATTACCCCTATGGTGATATCCTGGATATCATTTTTCCAATTAAGATCAGTATAACAGTGCAATGATATAGAAAACCAGGAAAACTATATCTGCTGATCTTTACAATTATCACTTAAGAAGACAGTTTATTAGTGGAGAATTCCCTAGATTTAACTGTTCATTGACAACTTCATATTGTGGGTTTCTCAAATGTCTTCTTATTTCCAGTTCTTCAAGGAAATCCAGTTCTTGTTTCTTTTCACAAATATGCAGTACTTCTAGTTCTGTGTTAGGTGTCAATGAATGATTGGTGTCAAGTAGATGTTTTGCGTAGTGGGATTTATCTGGTTGTTTTAATCTGTATGCTCGTAAGTGCTCACTGTATCGTATTTCAAAATTCCTAAGGGTCTGACCCAAATAGACAGCATTACATTCTGGACATTTGAGTTTAAATATACCTGACTTCTTTAATAGTGGTATTTTTGTTTTTACATTTAACAATTTTGTACTAACGTTACTTTCTGTTTTAAAAGAAATTGTTGTATTCGTTGCTGAAGATATTATCTTTGAAATATTTTTTTTAAACAAGCTGATGAAATTAAAACTTATAAAACCATCACATATGCAGGAAATATTTCTAAAAATATTTCAAAGATAATATCTTCAGCAACGAATACAACAGTTTCTTTTAAAACAGAGAGTAACGTTAGTACAACATTGTTAAATGTAAAAACAAAAATACCACTATTAAAGAAGTCAGGTATATATAAACTCAAATGTCCAGAATGTAATGCTGTCTATTTGGGTCAGACCCTTAGGAATTTTGAAATACGATACAGTGAGCACTTACGAGCATACAGATTAAAACAACCAGATAAATCCCACTACGCAAAACATCTACTCGACACCAATCATTAATTGACACCTAACACAGAACTAGAAGTACTGCATATTTGTGAAAAGAAACAAGAACTGGATTTCCTTGAAGAACTGGAAATAAGAAGACATTTAATAAACCCACAATATGAAGTTGTCAATGAACAGTTAAATCTAGGGAATTCTCCACTAATAAACTGTCTTCTTAAGTGATAATTGTAAAGATCAGCAGATATAGTTTTCCTGGTTTTCTATATCATTGCACAGTTATACTGATCTTAATTGGAAAAATGATATCCAGGATATCACCATAGGGCTAATAATATCTAAGCTTCAATATTTGTAATATCACATCTTCTTTTTTCTATAAACATATATTAAGCCAATCACAAGTTAGGTTACTTCTTGGTGTAGCCAAAAATAACTACTAAACATCAGGTAGGCATAAAATGAAATGTAACTTCTGTCATTCTGACGATGATATTGATTTATCGAAACAATTGTCAATTTTTTAGAATTTTCAATAACTTGTATTATATCGTGGAATTAACTAGAGACCTTGAGTTTCATTTAAAAACACAAATATCAACTGTTAGATAAAAACGAATATATAATGAAATAAATATTTCAAACCTCTAATTATAAAATTAGATTCATATGAGTTCTTTAGTTGGAAAAAAGTAATTTCTTCTGGCACTATAATGTAAAAAAAACATAAAAAGAAAACGAAAAAAAACGTGCTTTCTATCAGAACCTTCCAATATTATTAAAGAAAAACCATACCAAGATAAACAAGGTAGATACTGGAAGGAACGAATTATTAAAACAAATTTAACTATGTATAAACTTACCATTCACTTGAATGCACTTTTTAAATAAAAGACCAAATTGATTGAGAAATATATATAACTATATTTATTTATTTAGATAATTCGATAATGAGAGAGCCTTTTTAGTATCTGTGCGAGACTCAATACCTTCCATATCCAAAACAGATGTATTAAAATAGGAAATACGTCTAGTATTTCTTGAATATTTGGAAATAATGTCTCAGGTGAGAAAAAGTGTACACGAAACTGACCGTGAATTCTCAGTTCGTACAATCCAAATCAACTCCGTTTTGCAAAATGTATGGAGTGAATATAGGATGTGTCTATCTTACCGTCGCTAGGTTGTTTTAATAGAAACGCAGTTTTATTGCGTTTCAAAGTCTGTAAATTTCCGCTAGGTGGCGCATTCCATGAATTGAAATGTAATTGGGTTTTTTACAAAATGTTCCCGGATTAAGGTTGATATTAGCTTTAGATACTTCTGTCCATATTCTACAACTTTTGTCTAAGTCATATTTCGGTTTCAATATAACTTTCCATCTGCAGTCGATATTTTCAAATTATCATCAGTGAAGACAGGTATCGATAAATTATGAATAAAATCCAATGCATTTGAGCCAATCAATGAAATGTTTGAACCAGTGTTAGCAAGACAAGAAATTGTTTTATCAAAAATTACAATGTCAACATATGGTCTATTATCATCCTTTTTGTTATATAAAACTGATCCTACACTTTCCAAAGGTTCGGTTTTTGTTTGAGATACGTTTACTTTGTAAAATCTTTTTGCAAACATAAACCATGAATTTCAGTCAGCCTGACTTCGATGAGGCACATTTTTTAAAATATCATTATGGCTGAAAGAATTTTGTGAGTTTGACATTTCTAATGCGACAGAACTGGAATTTATACAATCTGTGGGTATTGACCTTAATCTTTGGCTTGTTCGGATTTTTTTCAGAGATTTTGCTTTGGTGGTGTTGGTTTTTCCCGATGTTCCTGGTTTCTGAGCGACTGTGGTAGAGTGGGAAGCTATACCACCGCTTGACCCTATATCTACGCCTATGATGGTTTAAAAACTGTTGTTGATAGTTATTCTGGGGCATTTTTAAATGAAAATTATCAAAAATTTGATTCGTTTTTGTAGCAATTTGGTTACATTAAACTGATTTTGGTATTTACACATTATTTCAGCTCTTGTTTAAATTTCATTCGAGCCGTTTAAAAATGTTTAGAAACATGATATCTCATTTCGACAGACCTGCCTTATTAGAACAGGGCTTTATTCAAAGTGATATTGCCAATATTATTGGCGTCAATCAGAGTGCTGTATCGAAAATTCAAAAAAAATTCCAAGACACAGATGACATGAAGCATCGCCCCAGAAGTGACTGAAATCGATGTACAACAGCAGCACTAGACCGGCAGATATTATTGATAGCTCGAAGAAATCGTCTGGAATCTACAAGTGGTACATCCAGAGAAATTGTTAGGCTTGAGGGACTGAATATTTCACGGCAAACAATAACACGCAGACTAAATGCAGTAAATTTGTATCGCAGAAGACCCTTATGTGTTCCCAAACTAACCTATCAATACAAAATTGTAAGGTTGCAATGTGCTCGAGAAATGGTACGTCATGGTCCTAATTGGAATAACGTGATGTTCTCTGATGAATCAAAAATTGGCTTCGTTTCTGATTCTCGAAGAATACTAGTTTGGAGGGCCTGAGGACGACAAGCCCGACTAGAAACAGCCCAACCGCGTGACCCATTTGAAGGTAGGAGTATTATGGTTTGGGGTGGTATTATAAGTGGCACATGGACGTCTTTACTGGTTCTGGAGAGAAGAGTCACTGGTGCTGTATTCATCGAGAAAGTTTTTAATCCTGTCGTGCGTCTATTCCGAGGGGCAGTAGTTGATAGATTTGTGTTTATGCATGACAACGCACCTCCGTATCGAACAGCAGCAGTACAAAATTTTCTGGAAGAAGAAGGAATATCCACAATATGGTGGCCCTCGAATTCCCCTGACATGAACGTCATTGAACATGCCTGGGACATTCTCAGAACACGCATTAAGAAGCGAAACAATCCCCCTATTACACTGCGAGGACCAAAAGATGCTGCTCGTGAAGAATTGGAAAGAACTCCGCAAGCTCAGCTCGACCATTTAATAGACAGCATGCCAAATCGCCTACAGCCATGCATACAGGCTAATGGAGGAAATACTGATTATTAATTTTATAAAAAAAATTTTTTCTATGTAAATTTTTCACTCCAAAAGAATAAATCATTTTTTTGCATATTGTTTATCTGGCTTTGAGATGTATTTAGTATTGGTGGGAATTATAGTGAAATGATGTTTGGTTACTCAGAAATTTTTTCATATAAAAATCCAAAAAAAGATAAAATATTCCAATATTCCAAACTTTTGGACATATGTGTATATATGACCAATATGACAATTACAACGTGGTTTTAACAACAGCGTTGGGTATAATTGCAACAACAACTTATATACCTTTTTACTGGTTTTGTTAATTTGGAGAGATTACGATAATATTTAAATGACAAAAGAAAGTAGGTAAATGTTCACAATGAAAGTAATTTTTGGATATCGATTGTTGGATTTCTCAGGTAAAAATGTAAATTTAGTATTTTGGATACAAATTGTTGAGTATCTTATGGCGTATAAGCTAAAGTGAAAAATAAATTATAAATACCTGTTTTGATTATTCAATTAAATTTGTAGAAAAATTTTTGCTAACAATGCATTGCAAAATATCTTATTTGTCACTTGTTCACTATACCTTTTTGATATCTCAATTTGTTAATGCAGTGGGGAACCACATGCGGATTAGTCTGGATTTATCCGGATCGAAAGAACATTTGCGGATTCAGAGGGGACTACATTCCCGTCTTCTTCCGTCACGGTGACTATTTTACTAGTTGGGCTATAAGTATTCTGTTTGGCGGCTGGTTTGCGAATTATGTTCTTCGTAGACGTTGACGTCGAATAAATCTGAGAAGTCGGCGTCTCAATTTTACTTACACAATGAAAATATTCTTATTTACACAATACCCAGTAATAACTTTAGAAATAATAACACTTACTTCATTTTGCTCAGAATTTGAATACGCATGTGCTAAGAAATATATTTATAAATTGAATAACATAACTAGATACGCGTGCCCTTTGTTTGAAGTAGAAGTAGTGAGTTCTGAAGACTCCACCTACTCGTTAGGAAGTTTGATAAGATACTGTATACGATTCGTTCAACAAGGCTTCTATATTATTGAACTTATATTGTGCGCTTTTTATTAGGCCTCGCCGACAGGCCTTAGGGAAGGGTAACTTGAATTTTGATATCTATCAATCTATGGGTACTTTGAAACATCTCCGGTTATATGATCAAGGTCCGGTCAACCTTTGCTACTTTGTCTGTCGTTATTTATATTTGTAAAGAAAGGTCTAGGCACGTTCAGCTAATGAACTTAGTTGATCTAATAAACTTACCATCATTCGTTTTCGTCCATTGGCGTAACGGTCAAACTTGTGTGTTGGGTATTATAATTCCAACATTTGCAATATATAAATTTATGTGAAAAACCTATATTATTCGCAAGAAAATAATAAATATAAAAATTATCAGACAATTATCCAAAGATAGTTTTCTCGTAATCTGAGACTTTCGATTCAATATTCAGCAGCTTATGAATCAACTAATTACTAATGGATAATTCAGAGAATATATGTTTTCCAAAATTGCGAACAGCGAACAAACTCCAATGATTCTTATTCTAACAAATTCTAGAATCATTATGATCAAAGCTTTTACCCAACAAATCCCACAAATATAAATGTCTTTTAACTTGTATTTGATGTAATCGAAACTCACGGTTTTTCCAGAAAGAGCACACAATTTCTAAGGATGAACTACGTACAGAAGTGGCCAATTACTGTAATATCGCTGAGAAACTTGGGACTTAACTCTAATTTACGATCAATAAAATAACCACAATATACATAAAATAAAATGAACCATAAAAGAGCGGATTTACGTGTCTCGACAGCAGAAATTCATTGAGACGAACATATTCGTGGCATAAATATTGATATAAATGATAATCTGTCATAAAGCACGTCACAGCACTTAACAATTCAGAATAGTGGAAATATCAAACGTTCTAAGCGACAAAAAGAATTGTCTGTATCAATTCTTTAAGCTCAATTCATAATTGATTCATTATGAGTGACAAACATGTAAAAATAAAGTTAAAATAACAAGCATCTGAATGATATTAAGTAACTTTTGCCATCTTATTCATGTTTTGTTTTAAATAAGACAATGATATATTTTGATTGTCAGTAGTTCGAAATTAAAATTAATTTAATTGGTTGACAATGAAATATCGACCATGAAAGATTTCAAATATTACATTGTATATTAAATTCAGTAGGCACAGTTTGAGGTTAATTCAAAAGAATTTTTTTTATTTCACTTTGAATAACAAATATATCAGAAATATTAAAACAAAATAATCATTCGAGTGATAATAAGTGACTTGTGCTATGTATCAATGCTTGGTACATCATTAATTGTCTTTTTAGTAAAAATTTATGACATATTTTACTTGGCAATTGTTTATAACTCAATATAAGCTACACGTTGGCTAATTAATTTTGGTAGTTGACGATGAGCGAGAAAGCCATACAACTTGACAACGTTATAAACGTAATTACCGGGAAGAGCAGGCGACGTACATTCCGCATGCAAAGTTTCAAATGTTGTGAGACTGCTAATACGTACGAGGGCAACACAATATTTTGAATTTGGATTAAAAAATAATAAATTGTGGCACATGTATAATGCTATATAAAATCGAGTTTACAAAACAAAATAACATCAATGTGTTCTTTTTGTTTAATTAAATGTATAGGGAAATAAAAACCATTAGATTTTTCTACGAAAATTGGAGTTTTTAGTACAGACATAATTATTTATTGCTTCAAAAACAATACGGGAAATTCTATAATTACCTTTTATTATTTTATGTGATGTAAATAATAAATAATAAATAGATTCCAAGAGACATAAACTTTCACCTCTACTTCAAATTAATGTTTTTAAGTGGTCCCTACATAATATTCGTCATTGAGGTTTATTTGTATATAAATTGTAAGTCATATAGGGTTTTGTAGATATAGCTTTTATTGTTATTATTATTATATGATAAGAATTGTTAAACGACTTTTTAAATTTAACAATGGCCAACAATTTTTCCTATCTGTTCGTAGTAATAGTTATTGACATTCCTACTTGTTAAGCTTTCTAAAATTATTATTCTTAATAAGATGTAGTAGATAATAAAGTAAAAATTAGGGTTTATACATAAAATTTGAAAAACAAATTGGGGAAATCGCCTTTAGAGATGGTCTAATATTATAAAATATTAAAGATTTTTTGTGGTAGATATTTCTACTTTCGTATGTAAATTTTTGGTTTTTTTTGGAAATATTTGCTATGAAATTAGAACATCCCTCCACAATTTTTACAGAGTTAGGACTGGCAAAAAAATCTTGGTTCTGGGTGCCGTCAATTATTGTTTGTTTAGAACTATGTACAGATGTGCTACAAATATTATATTACTTTAGTGGAATTCGTCTCTAGTGTCTACAATTGTATAACACCTATTTACATTTTTACATTTGTTGCATTCAATGCATTCAGTCATACCACCTACAAACAAGCACTATAATGAAAAATATGTTCCAGATGTACAGGGATCATCAACAGTGAAATAATGATGTGCATCTACAAATGATTCTTCAAAATCACTTCCTATATCAACTTCATCATCCTCGCTATCTCCTTCTTCGGCCAAATTAATCATAATATTATCTACATCAGTATCTAAAAGTGGTTCATTGTTCATAAATTCATCTTTCAATCTTTTTAACATGGTCACATCTAACTTTCCAATCATTTGCAAAAAATGTGTCAAAAAATTCATTACAGAATTCTTTAACCTTTGTAAAATTGAAGGTAACATTTCGTTTGCCCACATATTCTTTAAGTGCCTCCCAAACACTTTCGATCGGATTTAAGTCTGGGTGATAAGGGGGTAGCCTTAAAAATTGCAATCCATGTCGAATAAACAATTCATCAATTTTATATTGCGGTTGGTACATTTTTGCAACGTTATAAAGATCCGGTTTTATTATAGTTCACTGTAATATATGTTTCTTTCAGAAAGCCAGTTTTTTATTTGTTGTTTAGTCCAAGCAGGTAGTTTCTCCTTTAGAACATTGTGATATGGGGCGTTATCAATTACCACAACAGATTTTATTGGTAGGTTTGGAATACGTCTTTCTTGTACCCACTTCTCAAAATTTTCGTACGTCACTTCATTATGATAACCTCCTGTTTTTGACTGGAATTTCCACTTAATACCAGCATTAGGTACAAAATCATTCTCACTTTCTGCAAGCACAATGATGAGCCTATTACCTTTTGAAACGAGTTTTCTTGTTCCTTCGTTACTTTGCCAAAATAAATTTCTAAACTCTCTATTTTCAACTTAAATGCATATTTTGCGGCATTTTGTTAATTTTTTCAAGTCAATTTGAAGTATGAGAAGATATATTACAAATATCACAGCTACTTATATCTAAGCTTTGATATTGGTAATATCATATCTTCTTCTTTTTTATATTAATTTATATTAAGTCAAAAATAATTATTCAACATCAGGTAGGCATCAAATGAAATGTAATTTCTGTCATTCTGACGATGATATTTATTATCGAAAAAATTGTCAAATTTCTTAGAATTTTTAACATTTTATCAATATATTATGGAATTATCTAGAAACAGCTAGTTTCATCCAAAATACTAATTCTTTCCCATCACCTACCGTCATTTTAAAAAGTTCTTCATATCGGCAGGCACTAGAAATTCCAACAGCAAACTATTTGAAATGTATTAATTTACTAAAATTTTCCAACGTCAATAGATTTTATACTGACATTAATACCCAAGTATCTATCATCTGGAGCTTCAAATAGAAATTTTTCAAATTGTTTTTGTTAAAACTTCTTCTTTTTGGTGATATAGCGCCCGAAGTTTTAAAAATTTACGAATGTCATTGCTTCGTTTAATACTTAGTATAGTTTGACAACATTGTGATAATTTACATATTTTCTTCAATAACTAGTTTCAAAAAATAAGCTAATAATACATTTTCTGTATATTTATTGGTGTTTTTAATTCCATAACATTTTATAAATCTGCTAAATGTAGCTTCATACACTCGGTCGGTAAGAAATTATTTTCTGCATTTTATGCTATAGTTTATTTACGAAAAAAAGACAATGACGTTGCAAAACAAAATATTGTGATGTTGCCAAGCTGTCGTTTTTTCCTTAACTTAACGAAAACTAGAAAAGTCAATCTAATGTTAGATTGACAATTCTTCTTTTTCATTGTTCCGTGCCTCGTAGGGCGTAAGTCAAAAATATTTTTTTACAAATAAAATGCTTGTATGATAAGCTTGATTAATTTAATATGAATATTTATTCATGAAAAACTATGGATAAGATACAAGAAACAGTAACCAATCATTCTATATTCGAATTAACATTTAATTATTTTACATAGAAGAGGGTTAAATGACAAACTGTAGGTCCTTATACCTTATTCTATGCTCTATAGAACCATCTTCAAGAGCACTGCAAGGGTTTACGCTAAAAGAAATCAATATAAGCTGTAATCATCTTCATGCAAATTTGAATATTGTTTCTTTATACAATATCTATTACAGTTATTATAATAAAAATAGAATGGAAGGGGAAAATATAGATACACAAAATAAAATTGTGTTACAAGATATGAAAATAAAATATCTTCCATTTTATCAGTATTATGCATGTACAGATACTGTGGTCGTTGTTTTAATTTGTGTATTATAAACTAGCTGTACCTAATTGATTTAATAATAGTTATTAGTGATTTTGAAAAGGTGGAAATAAAGCAAATTGGATAAAAATCACTATTTTCATCGTCATTGTCAAAATTAATAATAAGTGGAGGCACATCCTGTCTATCAAATACTACTTCTCTATCCCACCCATCTTGTATAATTTTTTCAGTGTGCTCTACTGTCTTTGACCAAATATCGGAGTCACTTTTTCTCAAGACTTTTTACATACACCTATTGCTTGTTCTGTTGAAGAACCATCAGTTCCCATATGATCTCTATAAAAAAATTTAACTATGCCCCAAATGTGTTCAATTGGGTTGAACATACAGTGGTAAGGGGGAAGTCGAAGCACCTTGTGACCATATTTTTCAGATAATATGTCAGCTTCATTTACTGTTGGTGGTTTATTCCTACGAAAATGCATATATTTAAACCAAATAAGTTATCTAAGTATTACTATAATATATTGAAAAATGTTTATATCAACTTACCGTTAAACTAAATTTAATAATTGGGTTTTGAGGAAAGTATTTTCAAAAGGACTATCATTTTGTATCAACCAGTTCTGTATATCAGCCTTTTTGGTAGCTGTTGTTGGTACTTTATTGATCACTGTACTGTAATAACTTGCATTGTCCATTACAATTGTGGCAGGTTCTTCCAAGTTCACTAAAAGCTGGTATTCAAACGAATGCAAAAAATGTTCCCGGTTCATTTCACCGTGGTAATCACCATCTTGTTTTTTGGAAGAAAAAACCAGCTCTGCTTCAGGAATAAATCCAGAAGAGGAACCAGCATGCAATACTATAAACCTACAATAAAGAAATAACAAATTACTACTAGGTGTCCTAGATAGACTGCATAGCTCGAAACAACTATTAATAATTATATAGATTTAAATAAAATAGCATGACTAGTAAATATATGAAAAGGTTTTAAAATGACAGGAGTGTTAGTACATCATAAATTAATTGCTAAATTTTATTATTCAATTACCTTGCACCTCCAATTTTGGTTTTTTTCAAGCTTCTATGATTAGAATCTTGCCAAGAACGTCCAACAGTACCGTCTTCAAGTATCCAACTTTCATCCAAAAACACAAATTGATATAAACCTTCTCTTTTTATCTTGGCATATTCATGTAGAAAATGTACACGTTTTAATGCAATATGTGGCAACTCCATTAAACCACGACGAGGATCATCTTTTTGGTATTTGGATCCAATATTTTTCACTATCTTCCAGAGTGATGTTGAACAACCATTAAAGAGTTCACGCTCCTGAAGTTTGTCTCCTTAAGTTTTCAAGGTTATGTGTTCCTCTGAAAAAATATTGTGTTAGTTAATTGTAAATGGAGTAGAACAGTAAATTCAATATACTCACTGTTTCCATATATTTCGTATATAACATTTCGGAAAGCATTTTGATCAAAGTTACCAATTTCAACAGTAGGTTTTATGCAATGTCTCTTTTTAGGTGGGCTTTTAAGCTCTTTACCTCTATTATGCTTGCCGGCAATACGGTTAACAGTGGTAACGCTAAGTTGTGAAGCTTCTGCAACTCTCTACAATATAATTACTTCAATTTATGAACGAATAATATATTATCCAGATTAATCAACCTAACCTAACATTAAAAACATTTAATCATCTACATTTAAATATGTAACAATAATATTAATAATGATGAATACAAATATCGAATACTATAATTTCCGTCTCTAACAGCAGTAAGCGGGCACCCATTTCGGCATTCTCGTTCAAAATAGCTCAACAAAGATGTCTCTTGACATTTTCTGTTCAGCTGCTTCGGCATTTTATTAACCACACACCGCAGATTTTCCTAAATAATTAGTTATGAAAATAACTGTTTTATCAATCTTGAAGAAGCAATCAATTTAAAAACACCAAAAAACTTGTAAATACTAGACGATAATCGAATGTCAATGAACGTCAAAACAAACTGGGGAATTTTACCAGTTGATTTGACAACGTCTTGAAGTTTTGCTAACCCGTTAGCTGTAAATTGCCCTGGCTGTTGAGGATAAATTGTATTCACGGTTGGTAAATTAATATTTATTGTGATAAGCAGGAAAGTAACTAAAAATGACATCATCGTCTTTTCATCGTAAATAAACTATCGCACTGTTACCTCAGGAGTTGTACAATCTAACTCAGAATCTAAGATTTTGGTTTATAAATCGAAATTCAAAATAATAATCTCACAACAATATTTAATTGTTACCGATTCAACTCACGTGTCAAATATCAACTGACATTTATAAAATCCACAACTTGACAATTCAGTTTTGAAAACAAGTGTTTTAATAACGACATTTTTTCATTTCTTACAACTTATACGCATTTTTTATTCGGAGTAAAAGATACATTTTTGCCACAAAGTATTACTTTTACTCCTAATAAAACAATATACTATTTTATGGCCCTTAAGAGATCCTCAAATTTCTAAATTGTTGTCTGACTTTTGAGAAAATTTGTAAAACAGTCATAGAAATATACGAACAAATGTAACAGAGCAATTACTCTTTAGAGAAATTGACAACGCCCCTTAGTATTTTCAACAAACCATGTGTTTATTCTGTGGACTGTCACACCTTTTTTCATTTTCATTTGAATTAACACAGATCGATATTTTGTATTATTTAATGCCAAATATTGTACAATTTTGTCTGTTCTCGAGTTTTTTTAACGACAACTTTCTTATTCTTTTCTATTCGCCTCCCATAACAACAGTCACTCAAGTTACCGGCGTTGCCTGTTTTACCAATTTTCAGTGGAGTCTGGACACTATGGAGAAATTATACAAGAGTAAGAAGGCAGTCAAAAATTGTGTCGATAGCTGCTATCCTATCTAGCAATTTGTGATGATTAGAGGTAAGCGTACCATATACTAAACCGTTTTAAGTTCCTAGACCATTAATTCGGGAAACACTTACCTTTAATCTGTGGGAACGAAATAAAAACCATATCTTTCAAAAATTACTGGGATATATTAGACTTAACACATTAATAACAAATATACAATAACCATGACCAACGTCAACATATCGTTGACCAGAGTTACACTTACGACTAAGAAATACAACTGTTCTTTACTATCTAGATTATACTATTTATATAATATGGGCAAGGATTCGAGAGCTTGGGAAGGAATTATTTTATTTGGAGTTGACTGTAAATTTTCTGATTTACCTCCTTCACTCTCAGGTACCTTGCAGAAGACCTCCGTTGACTGTATCTTGGAAATAATAGCTTTGAGTAGCTAATTCACTTTCGTTGATAACTAGTTTATCGTAGATATAACTCATTTCATGAATTATTTTGTTGTTAACACTGTTTCCTAGGTGAGGATAAAGAATTTAAACTCGCCTAATAATTTCATGCGTATAATGATCACTTGTGAATATTACATTGAAGGAAGGTAAACCCTACACAGCACTTTATACGTTTTGTTTTTATATAAGTATCGAGAAACTTTTAGATTCGACTGATTTAAAATGCCGGTTGAAAAAAGGGGAATTATTCGAGAAAGATATGCCCACGCGGCGAATTATATTTTATCAACTGCTTTAGAGAAGGTTTGTCATGAGACTCTTAAAACTAATTTTCGGAGAAGTAAAAACCGATATCCCGAATCTCTACGCAATATATTGTTGATAATTTTTTAGGCGATGAGGTGATGTTTGCAAGCCAATAGAAGATTCCTATTCTGGTAGCCGACGAGTACACATTACTTATCGGTGCTTTAATAGTACGAGTTTGTGTATCGTGAAAAAGTAGTAAGATAACAGTGAAAAAAATATTAGTGCATACATAGAGGTGACCAACTGTAAGTTGCACGAACTTTTTCCTTTTCGCAAATTAAAACAAATCAAACAAACATATTTAGCTTAGTCTAATAGACAGAATCAGTTTTTCACTGATTCATATATACAAAATATTCAAGCAGACAGATCCGTCCTCAGAACGTATGAAATCTCCCACATAAAATTTATTAACTGAAACATGAATACAACCTCTGACGGGGTTTCTGACTACAGGGGCCCCTTTCAAAGTACAGTTACAAATCACCCACAGTCTCAAAATACATCTTATGCATCCGCTCTCACTCAACAAACATTTCCCAGCAAGGAGCAAGCGATTGTGTTTCCAACAATTGATTGATTGTTTCTCCAGGTCCAAAATCTATTATATTTTGCTCAAGAATCTCTGATGGTAGAATATGTATATACCTAATAAACAAACAAGCAGTGGACACTTTTATGAATAAACATAAATCTATTAAAATCGGTAACTTCATACTTGATGGTCGTAGACTCATTACTCCATCTCAACGATTGGTCTTATCAAATGTATGTCCATCTATACCCCATGATTTCTTGGTAAATGAACTGAAACAGGTCTCACCCTACTGTCGCCTTTTTTAAAGCAAATATGTCGAGCCCTGGGTATAGTCATATTCTAAGTTTTCGCCGACAAGTGTACATAAAACCTATCTCAACTCCTACAGATATACCTTCCTTCATTACTTTATCTTTTGACGGCACACCTTAACGTATATACAAATCACAAGACGGTCTTTCCTGTTACAAATGCAAAAGAGATGGTCATATCGCCTCCCAGTGCCCCAATTTTTTACCAGCTGTCAATCAAAGTACAATGACAAATCAAATATTCAGAATTTAAACTCAGATCAATTACAAAAGATTCAAGCTGCAAAATCTCCACCAATACCTGCACCACAACAACCATACTGCAGCAAACCCACAACATCCAACATATGCCAACACCTTTGAAAATCATTTTAGAAATCTGTATCAAAACAAAAAAAGAGCAGCTCCAGCATTTTATGAAAGAGCTGCCAATTATCATACCGATTTAGCTATCACCATACCAGTTATACTCTTATCTAACAACAAACCCAGCACTCCACCCTGGACTATTGCTAGTCCGAAATGGCACTTTGATCTTTGCAGCTTCAATAAACAAAACGCACATCCAGCCCTTATTAAGTCCAAATTCCAAAACATTCTTAATATTTACCCCTCCCTCGTGCAAATCTATACGGATGCATCAAAAACATCGGAAGGAGTAGGAATAGCAGTGAAAGTCCAAAACGATACTCGAACTCACTGGAAACTCTCAAAAATATATACAGCCATTGCCCCCTCTCAAAGATGATCAAGGAACAATTCCACTCAATTTGGCATGGTGGAAAAGAAGTTGTATTCATATGGGTACCCTCGCACATAGGAATTCTCGGAAACGGAGAAGCAGACAGAGCAGCACAAGAAGCAATTACATGTGATAGTGCAGTGCGCGAAAACAGAGTGCTTGCGTCAGACTACAAATGTCACATAAAATCAATAATTCATAACAAGTGGCAGGCCGAGTGGGATCAATATAAAGATGAACTGAGGCCAATTAAACCAGCCATCAAATCTAAAATTAACAACGTAATGAATAGAAAATGTCAAACTGTGTTAACACGCCTCAGAATTGGTCACACTCGGTTTACTCACCAACATTTAATCACAAAATCTGATCCGCCAGTGTGTGATTTATGTAAAGTCATTATAACTGTTGAACACTGTCTCGTAGATTGCCCAAAGTATGAACAAAATCGTCAAGAGCACGGACTACCGACCGATTCAAAAAGTATGTTAAATAACACCTTGTTATGTTATGTAATTAACTTCTTAAAGGAGATCAATCTTTACAATTTAATTTAAATTGTGAACATTTCTATAAATAACAGTACCGTTTAAGCGCTAATAACCGTAGTAGTTGATGCCAAAGTCAATAGATATTTTGTAAACATGTTGACGATATTGGTTTATAGCTTTTCTCTTTTCGGGTTTGCTAATGAATAAACTTTTCTTAAACATTCGATGTAAGAGGGAAAGTAGAGGGGAATTTAAACGCACTTTTGTGCCACGATGTACTTGGTACCACGAGAGGGGAAGAAATTTGCTTGCGGGGCTCGAACAACATTTGAATAGTACCGAAAAAAAAGGGAACCACTACTACGGCAAAAATTATTATGGCTTTGGCTATAGACACTAATAAATAAGAAATTACAAAGCGGTTGCTGACTACAAATTGAAGTTGAAAACGTATTGATGTTTTTAAGATAATATTTAGAGTTTACAGATAAAATATTAAAAATAATTATTTGAATTACAATAACTAACTGCGAAGAATTCTTATGAATTCTGAACGCTGAATCGACATTCTGTAGTACATTCAGATCGCGCACATTGAAAATATTGTAATGTTTTTCTTATTTATTTAAACAATAAACGGGCGGGATAGACTTTAAACACACGGTATGGCTACTTACTTTATTTATTCATTACTTATATACACAGTATATTCACTTGAACTAATTAATATAAACAGTTCACTAATTTATATTCACTTATTTACTTGTTTATCTCACGATGTCAAATTATCAACTAAACTCCTCCGCTGGTCGGTCCTTATTTATATTAATGCCTTCCTTACTAGAAAATTCTGGACTGCGGCTTACACAGACACAAATAATTGGTTCTAGATAAGTCTGGTCACAAAAACAATGTTTAGATAAGATATTCCCAAACAGTTATAAAAACACTGCGTATCCGCCATAATTTTAATTTTCATACCTGACTTAGACAGAGTCGGATTTAGGGTCTATACCAGTGTGCTGTTTCGTAACATTACCCCCTCCTTAAATGGAAGTTCCTCCTGGAACTTTTGTGTAGACGAGACTGGATGTTTGTATCGGCAACTGGCCCCATTTCTACACTTTCCGATCTTATGGAAATAGCAGGGCACCGTCTTCATCGGATACTGAAAACGGGGGTTGTAGCTGCAAATTAATATCTGGACACCGGTATCTCTAAAGATAACCTCTACCATGTTCCTGATAACTCGCCAATCCAACTGGTTACTCGCTATCTTAGGCATAGCCAGTTTCTTCACGCTGGATTCTAACACATAGTCTTGGAGGTTACGAAGTGCCTCCCACACATCGCGGTAGGTACATCGATCTTTAAATTCATCTTCAGTTACCACGAAGAAGACGTACCGCGAATTATGTTTCAGTTTCAGTGTCTTGCCAGGGGCTGGAATCTGGTCTTCAAGTTTTTCTAATTGCCCGAACTTCTTGCGAAAGACGGTTGCCAACCCTCGTGCGTTCTTGATACGGGCGGGGATGTTGTATGCCAGTGAATAATCTTCCGGGAGAGAGAACAAATCTTGTTGTTGTTCCGAAGTGACTCCATATCTAGCTTTCCCGGTACCTCCATACGCGCCCATAAATTCATCGAAGGTAGGGTCAGACACATCTTGAATAATGTTTACTCCTTCCTCTAGGTCATGGTCTCCTTCGAATGGGGCTAGTCGGTTTTGGAGAACTACTTTTGGTTTTCCGTTGGGGATCTTGCTTATGCGATATATAACATCATTGATCCCTTTCTTGATTAAGTATGGACATTCCCAGGATTTTTGCAATTTTGGAGAAAATCCTTTTCTCCTCGTCGGGTTGTGTAACCATACTTTGTCCCCTTCTTCAAAACCGCCTTCTGTGGCCTGCGTGTCGTACCGACTTTTCATTCTGTCGCTGGCAACTTGAAGATTGATTCGAACTAATTCATGAATATCGTCCAGCCTTCTTCTCAACTGGATCACGTAGTCTCCGCCTGCTAGATCTTCTCCAGTCCGACAGCCACATGCCAGGTCACAAGGAAGCCACATTTCACGTCCAAACAGAATTTTCGCAGGTGTTTCACCCGTGGACTCATTGACAGCAGATCGATAAGCCAATGCGAATAGGGAAAGATACTGGTCCCAATCTCTCTGATGGCTGGATACTACTTTGGACAGGTATTTTCCAATAGTCCTGTTCATTCTCTCGACCATTCCGTCTGACTGTGGATGTAATGCTGTTGTCCTGGTCTTCTTCATTCCCAGGTCCTCGCAAATCTCCTGGAATAGATGGCTTTCAAAATTTCTTCCCTAGTCACTATGGACTTCTAAGGGCACTCAATATCGGCTGATAAATTCTTTCACCAATACATCTGCTACAGTTGTGGCCCCTTGGTTGGGAATAGCGTAAATTTCCACCCATTTTGTGAAATAATCCATTATAACCAGTATGTATTTGCTACCATTTTCTGTTGTCGGAAATGATCCAGCGATGTCTAAAGCAATCCTTTCGAAAGGGCTTCCAATATTGTACTGTTTGCATGGGTGCCTTTCTCTTGCGATGTGGTACATTACTCGTAGCACAAGTCGTACATTTCTTACACCAGTTCTTCACATCGTCGGAGCTGTTCATCCAATGAAACATTTCACGGACTCGCTGAAGGGCTTTCTTCACTCCCAGATCACCTCCCGATAGACTGTCGTGTTACTTCTTCAGTACCTCAGCTACTCTCGCTCTCGGGATAACTAGCTGTCTCTTCATCCCGGGACCATCATCATTTCCAAGAACTCTTTTCAACACCCCTTCTTCCAGGACAAGAGAGTCACACTGGGCCCAATACGCCTTGAGTTTCGGTGAAAACTTTGACACTTCTTGCTAGGTAGGTCGCCGAATTTCTTCCTTCCATTGCCGGATCATCTTCAGGTGAGGATCATTCTCCTGATCTTCTCTGATTCTGGTGGGTGACCATTCCTCGTTGACTACTGTAATTCTTGAAACTGCAACTTTCTTAGATCTCGACTTGTTGCATTGTGAATAGTCTACAGGGCATGATCGTCTAGGTGAAGAGTTTGCTTTTCGGTGATTCACATCAGCTGAATGTTCACCCTTGTCTGATTTCCCCTGTGACTGAAGTTCTTGGGTTACAGGAGTCTTGGGGCGATTAGAGGGACTGAGTACGTGCTGTAGCTCGCCACATTTCCGGCATTTGATCTTCTTCGGCTTCCTGTCTGCTATACCTTTCAACAAGTTGACGATCTGGTCAAGTTTGTCATCGTCATCTTCTTCCTGCATGGTCCTACCTTTGTTGTACCCCGAGCCCTTCGTGGCTGCTTTGCATTTAAGAGGTTCTTGGTTTGCAGGAGTCGTAGGACGTTTACACCAACTGCGTGCATGCTCTAGCTCACCACAATGTCAGCACCTGATCTTCTTCGGCTTCACATCTACCATACCTTTCAACAGGTTGACGATCTGGTCAAGTCTGTCATCGTCACCTTTTTCTTCTATTGTCCTACCTTTGCTGTATCCCGAAGCCATCGTGGCTGCTTCATATTCAAGAGCAGCAGTCAATGCATCGACCAATGTTTTAGGATGGGCTAATCGAAGCGTCTTCTCCATATCGTGGTCACATAAGCCGTCAATAAAGGCCTGGATGACTAAACATTCCATCATGTTCTCTGGTGCTGATGGATAAGCAAATCGAACTAGTCGGACAATGTCCATTTCATACTCTTGAAGGGGTTCGTCACGTTTTCGCCTTCGGTTCTTCAGCTGGAATCTGTACAACTCTTCCAAATGTTCGTGACCATATCGCATGTCAAACCTCTTCTTCAGCTGCTCGAAGTCGTCCGTTTCTTCCAAAGGTATCGTCTGAAGTACATCTAAGGCATTTCCGCGAAGCGCGATGGTTAAATTCACTGCCTTCTCTCTATCGGACCAATTATTCACTCTAGCGGCTGCTTCAGATTGTTTCACATAATTAGTCCACGACATTTTTCCATCGAACGGTGGGGCCTTGACTCGGGTGAAACTGCCAATGTCTTCAAACTTAGGTAGTGTTTCTGGCTTGCAAGGTTTCGTTTGCTCGGTCTTCTTTTCTTCCTCTGGCGTGCCTCGCGTTCTTGAATCGGCAATCTTTTCCTCTAACTCCTTGATTCTCTCGTCTATCGTTGTAATATTATTCTCGATTCCAGATTTTAGGGACGAAATTTCATTTTCAACGTCAGCGGCAATGTCGTTTTTCATTAATAAGAAGTCGGCAGATATATCGTTCTTCAAAGTAGAAATCTTTTCGTCCATGTTCTCTTCCATGGCAGAAATCTTCTCGGCCATGTTAGCAGAAATATTAGCAGAAATCTTCTCGTCCATGTTCTCTTCCATGGCAGAAATCTTCTCGTCCATGTTAGCAGAAGCATTAGTAGAAATTGACGAGATTGAGGTGGAAGCCTCGTCATTAAATAAAACTGTTTCTGGATCAAAGCCGTCATTTTCCAGTGCCACTTTAAGTCTTTCTACTAATTCACTTTTCTTACCGGACGTATCCAACTCATGATCTTCCAATTCTGCTCTTAATTCCGCCACTTTCAGATCCCTCAATCTCTTGGCCACTTTTACGTAGCAATTTATTTATATTACCCCACACCTGACACCAATGTAATGTTTTTCTTATTTATTTAAACAATAAACGGGCGGGATAGACTTTAAACACACGGTATGGCTACTTACTTTATTTATTCACTACACTATTCACTACTTATATACACAGTATATTCACTTAAACTAATTTATATAAACAGTTCACTAATTTATATTCACTTATTTACTTGTTTATCTCACGATGTCAAATTATCAACTAAACTCCTCCGCTGGTCGGTCCTTATTTATATTATTGTCTTTCTTACTAGAAAATTCCGGGCTGCGGCTTACACAGACACAAATAATTGGTTCTAGATAAGTCTGGTCACAAAAACAATGTTTAGATAAGATAGTCCCAAACAGTTAAAAAAACACTGCGTATCCGCCATAATTTTAATTTTCATACCTGATTTAGGGTCTATACCAGTGTGCTGTTTCGTAACAATATTAACCTTGTCCGGGTTGATTGTTTCATAATTTATTAACATACTATTTTGAACGGGTTTAATAATTACTCAAATAAACGTCTTTTCTAGTGGATCGTGGTTCACTCGTACTGATTAAATTCACTTAATTTATTAACGACCTTCTGGTTCAATAACCGTCACAAATTGTGCAAAAACTATCATATATAATACAACTGCTAATAGCTAATGAAGCATTCACAAAGAAATATTCATAATAAATACCATTTGATTTCCGTTGCTTTCAAGTTCCATTTATGAAATAGCAAACAAGATACCCTCTTAATCAAGTCATTATTTCAGTGAAATGAACAAAGTTTTGTATGCCATGTTTCATTCGAACAATCCAATTATTTTTTTAAACCCACAACGAAACAGCATCAAACATTCTTTTGTGTTGTGATTTGCGAGAACACTAAGATTTTTTAATTAAATATAATTCTGTTTCAGAATGAAACATATTGAAAATCCTTTGTCTTTAAAGTTCGACTTGAATCTACATTCTACTCATATTGTATTTATACCAAAAGCTATCTTGTATGAAATTATTTTTTATACAAAATAACAAAGCGAATAATTTTGTAAGAGATTCTTCTCTATTGTCAATCTGAAGTGAACAGATCAACATGTAAATATGATTATAACAATGTTAAAACGTTGACAAATAAATGGTTAAACAAATGTTTTGAACGTACTATCATGCTAAGAAATAAATTCTAATATATTCTGACAATTATTCGCTACATTGACAATGGAACGGCCGACCAACAGGATTGTTCAAGTAAAAACTGACTAACTGAAAGTGCAATGAGTAGTGACGTCTATTGACGAGACCATGGCTACGTTCTGATTTCGTAATAATAATAAAAAGGTTTTTTACTTAAACATTTTTATTCCCATAATACAGAGAGACTGAGAGAATTACAAGAGAATGTAAGTGCCGATATTTTGGCTTTATTCCTTTTTCTGTGTGCATATCTTGTAAGTTCAGGGGCTCCTTGCGGTAACAGCATTATCCAAAAATTGTCTTTAATTTACTAACTTTGTCCCGGGCATATAGTTTTGACTCCTAGACTCTTTCGGCGGAGGTATTACTGAAAAATAGCTGAAAAACAGGCTCTCAATATTTGATAGGGGGTTTTTAGTTTTAGAGAAGGCAACATGTCAGACGTTGATTTTAATTTGATTTATTGTTTAGAGGATTTAGGGGTAGTTCAATTCGGCTGTAGACCGTACTAAATTCACTTTACTGCTTCAAGAAACGTGGGTTTGAGATTGAACAACCAAGTTATGTAATTATCGATCCATTCAAAATTTTAAATGAACTACATTCTGCGCTTTTTGGGGATTAGCACGTAGTTATTGTTGGTGGGATACAATAGATAAAAACATAGAAATAATAAGCAGAGATTGTTTCAATTGTAAAAAGATAATGAATAATCATGAAGCAGTACCTATCCATCCGTGGGTGAAGGTAGATGAACCATTTCAGAGAGTTCATGTAGATTCTGCGGGATCGTTTTATGGGTGTTACTATTTTATTCTTATAAATACGTATTCACGCTGGCCGGAAATTCATATAACTAATGATATGACTACTAAAGCGACAGTTAAGATTTGCCGTGGAATATTTTCAAGATTTGGGATTGTGTCATACTTAGTGATAATGGACGTCAATTTGCCTCTGACGAATTTGAATTTTTAAAACAAAACGGCGTTGAACATATTTTAAGCGCACCTCACCACCCTGCTACGAATGGGTTGGCCAAGCGTTGTTCAAACTATGAAACAAACAATTCGTGCTTTAGACCCCGACTCAAAGGATATATAGTGTTAAGAAACAGCACACTGGTATAGACCCTAAATCCGACTCTGTCTAAGCCAGGTATGAAAATCAAAATTATGGCGGATACGCGATGTTTTTATAACTGTTTGGGACTATCTTATCTAAACATTGTTTTTGTGACCAGACTTATCTAGAAAAGGCCAGGAAAATTATTTGTGTCTGTGTAAGCCGCAGCCCGGAATTTTCTAGTAAGAAAGGCATTAATATAAACAAGGACCGATCAGCGGAGGAGTGAGTTGATAAAGTGATCTTGACAAATGCACAGTAAATAAGTGAATATAAAAGTGTTAATATTAATTAATAATCAAGTTTGTGTGCATATAAATCAAATTTAAGTGGTTAGTTGAGTATATATAAATTAAGTGTTAGTGATTAGTTTAGTGTTTAAATAAATTAGTAAGTAGCCATACCGTGTGTTTAAATTTTATCCCACCCGTTTATTGTTTAAATAAATAACAAAAACATTACATTGGTGTCAGGTGTGGGGTAATATAAATAAATTGCTACGTGAAAATGGCCAAGAGATTAAGGGATCTGAAAGTGGCGGAATTAAGAGCAGAATTTGAAGATCGTGAGTTGGAAACGTCCGGTAAGAAAAGTGAATTAGTAGAAAGACTTAAAGTGGCAATGGAAAATGACAGCTTCGATCCAGAAGCAGTTTTATTTAATGACGAGGCTTCCACCTTAATCTCGTCAATTTCTGCTAACATGGACGAGCAGATTTCTGCCATGGAAGAGAACATGGACGAGAAGATTTCTACTATGAAGAATGATATTTCGGCTAACATGGACGAGAAGATTTCTGCTAATATTTCTGCTAACATGGACGAGAAGATTTCTACTTTGAAAAACGATATATCTGCCGATATCTTATTAATGAAAAACGACATTACCGCTGACGTTGGAAATGAAATTTCGTCCCTAAAATCTGAAATCGAGAATAAGATTACAACGATAGACGAGAAAATCAAGGAGTTAGAGGAAAAGATTGCCGATTCAAGAACGCGAGGCACGCCAGAGGAAGAAAAGAAGACCGAGCAAACGGAACCTTGCAAGCCAGAAACACTACCTGAGTTTGAAGACATTGGCAGTTTTACCCGAGTCAAGGCCCCAACGTTCGATGGAAGAATGTCGTGGACCAATTATGTGAAACAATTTGAAGCAGCCGCTAGAGTGAATAATTGGTCCGATAGAGAGAAGGCAGTGAATTTAACCATCTCGCTTCGCGGAGATGCCGTATATGTACTTCAGACGATACCCCCGGACGAAACGGACGATTTCGAGCAGCTGAA
Organism: Galeruca laticollis; assembly: GCA_963921935.1. Lineage (NCBI taxonomy): Eukaryota > Metazoa > Arthropoda > Insecta > Coleoptera > Chrysomelidae > Galeruca > Galeruca laticollis. The sequence continues at coordinate 39,998,312 of OY998178.1, read as the reverse complement.
GAAGAGGTTGGACATGCGGTACGGTCATGAACATTTGGAACAATTCTACAGATTCCAGCTGAAGAACCGAAGGCGGAAACGTGACGAAACCCTTCAAGAGTATGAAATGGATATTGCTCGACTAGTCCGATTTGCTTATCCATCAGCACCAGACAACACGATGGAATGTTTAGGCATCCAGGTCTTTATTGACGGCTTATGTGACCACGATATGGAGAAAACGCTTCGATTAGCCCATCTTTAAACATTGGTCGATGCATTGACTGCTGCTCTTGAATATGAAGCAGCCACGATGGCTTCGGGATACAACAAAGATATGACCGACCATACAGGAAGAAGGTAACGATGACAGACTTGACCAGATCGTCAACTTGTTGAAAGGTATGGTAGAAAAGAAGCCGAAGAAAATCAGGTGCTGTAATTGTGGCGAGCTAGAGCATGCACGCAGTTCGTGTAAGCTTCCTACGACTCCTGCAAACCAAAAATCTCTTAAATGCAAAGCAGCCATGAAGGGCTCGCGGTACAACAAAGGTAGGACCATGCAGGAAGAAGATGACGATGACAAACTTGACCAGATCATCAACTTGTTGGAAGGTATGGCAGATAAGAGGCCGAAGAAGATCAAATTCCGGAAGTGTGGCGAGCTAGAGCACGTACACAATCCGTCTAAGCGCTCCAAGACACCTGTAACCCAAGAACTACAGAGACAGGGGAAATCAGACAGGGGTGAACATCCAGCCGGTGTGAGTCACCGAAATGCCGACTCCCTGTCCAGACGGCCGCGCCCAACAGACTGCTTCCACTGCAACAATGTGGAATCTAGGGAAGCTGCAGTTTCAAGAACTACTGTAGTCAACGAGGAATGGTCACCCACCAGTATCAGAGAAGATCAGGATAATGATCCTCACCTGAAGATGATCCGGCAATGGAAGAAAGAAAATCGGCGACCTACCTGGCAAGAAGTGTCAAAATTTTCACCAAAATTTAAGGCGTATTGGGCTCAGTGGAACTCTCTTGTCCTGGAAGAAGGGCTGTTGAAAAGAGTCCTTGAAAACGATGATCGTTCTGAGATGAGGAGACAGCTAGTTATCCCGAGAACAATAGTAGCTGAGGTACTGAAGAAGTTACACAACAGTCCATCGGGAGGTTATCTGGGAGTGGAGAGAACCCTTCAGCGAGTCCGTGAAAGGTTTTATTGGATGAAAAGCTCCGACGATGTGAAGAACTGGTGTAAGAAATGTACGACTTGTGCTACGAGTAATGTACCACATCGCAAGAGAAAGACACCCATGAAACAGTACAATTATGGAAGCCCTTTCGCAAGGATTGCTTTAGATATCGCTGGACCATTTCCGACGACAGAAAACGGTAGCGAATACATACTGATTGTAATGGATTATTTCACAAAGTGGGTGGAAATTTACGCTATCCCGAACCAAGAGGCCACAACTGTCGCGGGTGTATTGGTGAAACAATTCATCAGCCGATATGGAGTGCCCTTGGAAATCCACAGTGACCAGGGAAGAAATTTTGAAAGCCATCTATTCCAGGAGATTTGCGAGAAGCTGGGAATAAAAAAGGTCAGGACAACAGCGTTACATCCACAGTCAGATGGAATGGTCGAGAGAATGGACAGGACTATTGGAAAATACCTGGCCAAAGTAGTTTCCAGCCATCAGAGAGATTGGGACCAGTATCTCTCCCTATTCGCATTGGCTTATCGATCTGGCGTCAATGAGTCCACGGATGAAACACCTGCGAAAATCCTGTTTGGACGTGAAATGAGGCTTCCTTGTGACCTGGAATTTGGCTGTAGGCCTGGAGAAGATCTAGCAGGCGAAGACTACGTGATCCAATTGAGAAGAAGGCTGGACGATATTCATGAATTAGTTCGAACAAATCTTCAAGTTGCCAGCGACAGAATGAAAAGTCGGTACGACACGCAGGCCACAGAAGGCGGTTTTAAAGAAGGGGACAAAGTATGGTTACACAACCCGACGAGGAGAAAGGGACTTTCTCCAAAATTACAAAAATTCTGGGAAGGTCCATACTTAATCAAGAAAAGGATTAATGATGTTTTATATCGCATAAGCAAGATCCCCAACGGAGAACCAAAAGTAGGTCACCAAAACCGACTAGCGCCATTCGAAGGAGACCATGACATAGAGGAAGGAGTAAACCTTATTTGAGATGTGTCTGATCCCACCTTCGAGGAATTTATGGGCGCGTATGGAGGTACCTGGAAAGCTAGATATGGAGTCACTTCGGAACAACAAGATTTGTTCTCTTCTCCCGGAAGATTATTCACTGGCATACAACATCCCCGCCCGTATCAAGAACGCACGAGGGTTGGCAACCGTCTTTCGAAAGAGGTTCGGACAATTAGAAAAACTTGAAGACCAGATTCGAGCCCCTGGCAAGACACTGAAACTGAAACATAATTCGCGGTACGTCTTCTACGTGGTAACTAAAAATGAATTTAAAGATCGATCTACCTACCGCGATGTGTGGGAAGCACTTCGTAACCTCCGAGACCATGTGTTACAATCCAGCGTGAAGAAACTGGCTATGCCTAAGATAGCGAGTAACCAGTTGGATTGGCGAGTTATCAGGAACATGGTAGAAGTTATCTTTAGAGATACCGGTATCCAGATATTAATTTGCAGCTACAACCCACGTTATCAGTATCCGATGAAGACAGTGCCGTGCTATATCCATAAGATCGGAAAGTGTAGAAATGGGGCCAGTTGCCGATTCAAACATCCAGTCTCGGCTACACAAAAGTTCCAGGAGGAACTTCCATTGAAGGAGGGGGTAAAGTTACGAAACAGCACACTGGTATAGACCCTAAATCCGACTCTGTCTAAGCCAGGTATGCAAATTAAAATTATGGCGGATACGCAGTGTTTTTATAACTGTTTGGCACTATCTCATCTAAACATTGTTTTTGTGACCAGACTTATCTAGAAAAGGCCAGAAAAATTATTTGTGTCTGTGTAAGCCGCAGCCCGGAATTTTCTAGTAAGAAAGGCATTAATATAAATAAGACCCATCAGCGGAGGAGTGAATTGATAAAGTGATCTTGACAAATAAACAGTAAATAAGTGAATATAAAAGTGTTAATATAAATTAATAATTAAGTTTGTGTGCATATAAATTAAATTTAAGTGGTTAGTTGAGTATATATAAATTAAGTGTTAGTGATTAGTATAGTGTTTAAATAAATTAGTAAGTAGCCATACCGTGTGTTTAAATTTTATCCCACCCGTTTATTGTTTAAATAAATAACAAAAACATTACAATAGTAAGATTTATGTGAGATACTTATACAATATCGAAAAATGCCACGTAGCATTACTAAGACATCTCCGTCATACTTAATGTTTGATCGCGAGATTGAATCCAGAATTGATGTGATAAAATCGGTGTTTAAGGATAGTCACAATCCGGAAAATATTGAATTTAAATATAGGTCTTTTAATGTGGGTAATAGAGTTGCTGTACACTCTGATGAATGGTGATGTGTTCACGTAGAAGAGAAACTTGGTTCTTTGCATTAACATGTTTAAATTAGAGGATGGGCGAAGCTGGAAACGAAACATTGATCAAATTCGAGACATTGGTCCAAGTACTTCACTAGAAACTAATAAAGATAGTTATCCTTTCAATAATGATAGGTATATGTCACAAGTTCCTTTACCAAATAATGTAAACCTGAGCTTACCTATAAATTAGTAATAATGAAAATCCTACAGATGGATTAGACAGGGATGTAGATGTAAGTTTAATTTTGTCAAACCACAACGCTGATGTGCAAAATAATGCAGGTTTAGATAATTGGACTAATTGTGACTTTACAAGTATACGCAGGTCTTCCCCAGCAAGTAAAGCTCCAGAAAGGTTAGACTTGTAATTGCAGTTATATGTTGTCTTTATAGTTCAGTGAGGGAGGAGCGGTTGTGACGACGCATTTTCATAATACAGTGTAGTTTTCGGTTATCTGGAGCAATGCGGATAGTTGACGTTGGCTCGAACGCGAACTAGCACCGTGTGTCTCTCGACAAACCCGTTACTATTGCAACACACGTTTAAGAGGTAAAGAAGCCGATTTTTAATTCATACCTATTACTTGATTTACAATAAATTATTTTGTGCCTATACAGTGTTTTTCACTGCCAAATTAATAACGTACAAATCAATTATATACCTACTTGTGAAAATTTAACTGAACTCCTTTTGTTCTCCAGGAGATACAATTTAAAATTGAACAGAACTCAACTATTTTAAAAACTATACACTATCACTACACATGTCCCCAAAAAAGTGTAAACTAAATAATCGTTGGAAGAAATAAACATTATTAAGACAATTTATATAGAAAAATATAAAAATCGGCGTCATTCACAGTATACATGCACAAAAATATCAAAAAACAAATGGCTGAATTTAAGCTGTCTGCCCGGACTAGCACCATCCTTTTCTTTTGTCTCACTCGAGAATCAATCATTGCGCTTAGCGACCGGTCCATCCGTATTAAAATGTCAATGGTGAAGTATCAACAGTGATACAGTTAGCTCTTTTGAGAAGATTTTTTCTATTCGAACTTGAGATCGAACTTGTCAAAGTACTTGATAGCAAGTTCCTTTTTTTATTGGGAATAAGTTTGAGATAAGTGGATCTGTTTCAATGCTGATATATTCTCCGATATATACCTTTGAAAAAAATGCAACTGACAGTCGAATTCTATTTACTAACCAATATTATGAAGACTATTGTTCTTCTGAATGTCCCCTGTATCATTCGTTTCAACAAAAAATTTTTTGACGATCTCCCAAAATAGTCTACGATTTGGTAAAGAACGCCTTTTAAAAAGTATTAAAGCTTTCAGCGTAGGATTTTCAAACGATTTATATGAAAAAAAATTTTGATACCCTGTATCTTGTTGAAGCGAACAATGATCGATACACATTTTGTGTGGGACTTTTTACCAAATCTTCCAATCAAGTAAAAGTTTTTTTAGAAATTTAACAAAGTACTAATAATACTTGTGGGCAACGTAATTAGTGTCAATGAGCCATGTTAAAGTTTTGTGCACGTAATTAGAACAGAAAACGTGTAGGTGAGACAAATGAGGACATTCCTTTCTAAGATGTGGCTTTGTTGAGAAGGAAGAGAAAGAAAGATCTGATTTTGTTTCTTTTGTTCAAAATTATAAGCAAAAAATAATACTCGAATTAGAGAGAAATCCTTTCAAGAATATTCCATTGTTTTTGTTTCAATGCTTGTAGGTATTAATTGATTCTCTTTTGAAATCACTTGACAATTTTTCTATAATTTAATTCATCATTTCCGTATTATCATTTATCACTCAAAAAATGAGAGAGGTTTCCACATTAATATAATTGATAGAGTGAAACTTGGATAATTCAAATCTCAAGTGCCTGGAATAAAAGTTCAAATTGTCCAAAATTTCGAATAACAAAAGCTCACAAGAAAGAAAGTAATCACAGCTGTTTTAAATGGAACAATGAAGGAAATTTACTGTTTCTAGCTTTACTATGTGGAATCTATTCATATTACTTTTTTAAATGAAACCTCCATGTTTCTAAATATATTGAAAAAACGTTTACAATTCTAAAAAATTTGTTTCGATATTAAATATCATCTTCAGATTGATAGAAGTTACATTTCCTGTGATGACTACCTGATGTGTAATAATTATTTTTGGCTAGACAAAGAAGTGACCTATCTTTATATATATATATATATATATATATATATATATATATAGATACGACCATTTGACGTCACACCAATAGAAGGCGCGTTTGTTGTCACGTGATGACATCAACAAATTGTTAACATTTTAAGAGCGGATTTTGCATATATATATATATATATATATATATATATATATATATATATATATATATAAACAATATGTACGAATAGTGCGTGACATATGAACAATGAGCAACCAAGAGATTAGTGGGTATTACACGCAAATAGAAGAAGGGGTTACTGAAAAGAGTGGTAACCGCAGACATGCATGTTTCTGGCTCATTGGCCGTCATAGGTACGGTACAACAAAGAAAAGATGTGAAACATGGGAGCAAAGGTGTTGAATGGAACATGAGAAAATAAAACAGAATTCAGCAGGATAGTTAAACACAACATTTGTGTCAGTAATATTAGAGGATCTCGAATATTCGAGACAACAACCAACATATACACGGAGGTGCATATAACACTCCCGTCTGAAACTTCCGACCCAGATTAATGAAATAACAACAAGATGTACGAATAGTGCGTGACATATGAACAATAAGCAACGAAGAGATTAGTGGGTATTGCACGCAAATAGAAGAAGGGGCTACTGAAAAGAGTGGTAACCGCAGACATGCATGTTTCTGTGTCATTGGCCGTCATCGGTACGTTACAACCAAGAAAAGATGTGAAACATGGGAGCAAAGGTGTTGAATGAAACATGAGAAAATATAACAGAATTCAGCAGGATAGATTTATCTTTTCATTGACTACTTTATATTGTGGGTCTCTTATGTGTCTTGTAATTTCCAATTTCTCAAGGAAATCTAGTTCTTGCTTCTTGTCACAAATATGTCGTATTTCCAGTTCTGTGTTTGGTGGTAATTAATGTTTGGTGTCATGTAGATGTTTTGCATAATGAGATTTCTCTGGTTATTTTAATCTGTATGCACGTTAGTGTTTACTGTGTCTTCAAAATTTCTAAAGGTTTGACCCAAATAGACAGCATTACATTCAGGTTATTTGAATTTATATATACCAAACCTTTTTAATGTGGATATTTTTGTTTTTACTTTTAAAAATTTGGAACTCTATAACAAAATTATATTTGTTCATAGGAACTGAAAATGATCTATGCATCATTGAATTGTATGCTGATAATTGATGTGACATGGGATGCTGGAATTATATGGTACAGTCACATCAGTGTGTGTTGGTTTTCAAATAAATTGAATGATAAAGTACATTATCAACTCTTCAAATTAATAAATCAAGAAAATTGATTGAGGTATTATCTTCAACTTCTCACGTAAATTTAATTTTTGGGAGTAATTATTAATATTATAGAAAAATACATCTAATTGTTATTCACTTTCTATAAAATAAGCGAATATGGCATCTACATGTCTATACCAAAATAAGATATTCTTTGAATTGGTACATTCAAAGATTTTACTTTCAGTAATATCCATAAAAATATTTACCAAAATTGGTGAGATAGATGGCTTCCCATTGGTAAAACTTTATTTTGAATATACACCTTATTGTCAAAAGTGAAATAATTCTGATTAATACATATATCAAATATATCTGATATTTTTCCTGGATTAATATTTTTATCTCCTAGTAATTTTGTTACAAGTGTTATGCATTCTTTTGAAGGAATTTCAGAAAATATATTGGTAACATCAAATGAAATTAGTTTAGAGTTATCTTGTAAGCTGTATGTTTTATTATTTATAATGAATTTTTAATTGAGTATTTAGATATAATTAATATAACTAATTCTGGAAAGCCACAAGTTTCCAATCTAGGACCATTACTTTCTTAATCTTCATAAATGATTTGGCGGCCGTTTTACAAAATCATTATTATCTCTTATTTGCAGACAACTTAAAAATATTTATTATAATACAAACAGTAAGGGATTGCGTGGCATTCCAGAAAGACATTGACAATATTTATACATGGTTTGTCAATAATAAGTTGATTTCAATATATAAAAGTGAGCGTTATGTCTGTTACATGCAAAAAGGATCCAATAATATTTGATTATTTAATAGGAACGGAGCTGCTTACAAGGTGTAATGATGTTGAAGATTTGGGTGTAACCTATAGTGATGAACTATCGTTTTCGGTACATATGAATAATACAGTTAAAAGTGCAAATAAATTATTGGGTTTTAACATGAGAGAGACAAAACAGTTTAAAAATTTAAACACTGTTATAACTCTCTATATCACACTGGTAAGGTCAAAGCTAGAGTTGGGGGCCAACAACTACAATTATATCTCCAATCCTCAGAAAAAATATAATACAAATTCCTACAAATTCTTCACTGGAAAAAGAAACATAAGTGGTGCCTGATTATAATACAGTAAGATCATCTATGTTAAGACTAGAATTTTAAATTTTATCTTTAGCTGCCAGACTTGAAAAATCTAGGATAACATTGATGACCTCAATTCAACTCCTTGCATCAATAACAGTTATTGTACCTTCAAAACGCACAAGGGCTTCGCTCATATTTCTTTTACCTAGAACAACAATTCATGCTTCTTTGGAAGGAATGTGTTTATTAAGTAATAATTTGATCAATTTCCATAATATTAATTGGACCACAACCTTTGGCAGATTTAGAAAATCCCTTGATAATTACATTTCCATTCTAAGTGTATCACTAATTACACAACGCATCTTGATGACATCGCAGTGTAAAGTCAGCAGAGTGCGGAACCGAGGACATAAAAACAGTTGTAAATTAGTTTTTGTTGTTGTTGTTAATGTAAATCCAAAGTAAACGTAGTAATTGAGAAAGATGAAAGTTATAATTTGAAAATAAAGTTTTTTAAAAATAGAACTTACTACTTAAAGCAGTTAGTTGGCGCAGTTAGTAGGATATCGTCAGTAATGGTGACGCCGATGGATACGTTAAAAACTGAACCTCAAGTTAAGAAGTTTGAGAATTGGAATCATAACGTCTACTTTTGCGAGGGACCAGTGTTTCGGAGAAGACAAAATTGCTGAACCGCACCTATACCTCATAATTGGAATGCTGAGATTGATTTATTTAATGTAAGTGCAATTTATGTCTGATTTACTTGAGACTTTAACAAATAGTTTACAAAATTTGTCTATTGATAACTCTTTAATTGATTCTTCGATGACGAATACAAGCTCAAATACTATTAATATTGACAGCAACCAAAGTAATAATATAATGGCAGAACATTTTAACCATGAATATTTGAAATGTAGTCCACAATTTGATGGAAATACAGATGACTTAAATCAGTTTTTGGCAGTTTGTGATTGTCTTATTAACAACTTTTTTGATAGGGTAAACCCAAATAATTTTCATAATGTATACTTGTTGCAGTCTATAATACGTAAATTAGTAGGAAGTGCAGGAATTGTAGTTTATATCCAAAATGTCGATACTTGGGATCAGTTAAAATCTGTCTTAATACGAAATTTTGCAGATCAACGGGATGAGACTTATTAGAATAGAGACTTGGTAGTAATGAGGCAAGTGCCTAATGAAAAAGCCCAAAATTTCTATGATAGAATTTTAAATATTTCAAATTTATTATGCAGTTATGTAGAAATTCACGAAAATATACAAGCTTCAAGGGATTTAAAGAAAAAATTATACAATGATCTAGTGCTCAAAACATTTATTTGTGGACTCAGGGTACCTTTAGGCACTTAATTCGATGTATGCGGCCCGAAAATTTGGCTGTAGCATTACAATGTGTGACTGAGGAAGAAAATACTTACTATTTTCAAAATTCAACAAATAGAAATCAATTTAACTCTAATAACTCAACAATCAGATCATTTCAGTAAAATTTAATGCAATTTCAATAACCCTCAGTATGTATCACAAAATAGAAATTTCTTTTCAAATCAAAATTTTAATAGAAACAATAATCAATTCCCAACAGGTTCAATTCAATTTAGACAAAATGTTCCGAACCAAAATGTTCCTCCCAATGCACGAACTTTCCGAAATACATCAGTAGAAAATGTTTTTAAACCAAATCCAAATAGAACGTTCCCAAAACCGACACCAATGTCATCATCAACAAGGTATACTGGAAGAATAAATAATGATTATAATAATAATAATAATCGATCTTTTAAAAATCAAAATAGAAGTAATCATTTTTCACAGCCTAACTATTCTACCTATAGACCGCAACAAAACTATATAGCCGAAGAATTATATAATACAGAAATAGAAAATACTAACAAAAACTTTTGTGAGGAAAGTGAAATGAATGAAAGAACTTATGAAGAAAATCTCACCATTTTGTTAAATAACGTAGATTATAGTGAATTAGCATATATAACTTTACCGGAATATAACATTAAAATTCTTGTCGATTCTGGGTCGGCAAAATCATTTTTAGATCCAGATATTGCTAAGAAATTATTTCCAAAATTAATTAAATACGACCCATTTATTGTATCCACTGTATTCCAAAAATCATCTCATGAAAATAGTGTAGAAATACCTGCGCCACAAATTTTTCGATTGACTAATAAACAATTATTAAAATTTTATTTAAGTTTCATAATATTTTTGATGGTTTGATAGGATTAGATAATCTCAAATTGCTGAAAGCTTCAATATATTCCAATAATGCATGTTCAATTCAATCAAAAAATTAGTAACACGAACAATACACATGTAATTAATATAGAACCTCGTACAGAGAAAGTAATTCAAGTAAAAACTACGATGAAAAACGGCGAGATTGTAATTCCTTATCGGAAGATGAAAAACTGCAAAATTCCAGAATGTCTGACGGTTGCTCGTAATGGTCTTGCTATTACAACAATGATAAACAACACTACAGGCTTCTTAACTCTCGATTTCTTGGAACCGTTGATATTAGAAAAATTTGATGCCGACAACATCCCAGAGTTCAACATGGATAATTTTGATGGTTCGGATAAATGCGAATTGGATTTATCTCAGATTCGGACCGACCATCTGGATAATGAAGAAAAGCAAGCAATTTTAAATTTGTGTAGTAAATATTTAGATATTTTTTATACAATACAATACAATATATTTATTGTTCCTTTGTATACATATAATACATGAACAAGAGAGCCAGCTGGTACTACATAAGATATTCTACAATAAACATTTCTGAGTTTGAGCATATAGGTACTGAACGATTGCTCTGTAATTTTGTATAAACATACCCACGTACTCATATATATGTACAACACATACGTATACAAATTATTTTTGGTTCATTATTCATTGATTATGAATGATCTGATTTTCATTGCCCCTGTTAGAGTGATATTTGGGTGGTACCGAAACGGAAGGATGCATCAGGCAAACAAAAATTACGCGTAGTGATCCACTATCGTAAGTCAAACGAAAAGACGATAGACGATTTATTAGCTACTCTCTATTTGGTCAGCAGATATCACCAAATTGAAATGAATGAAGATGACATAGGAAAGACGCCGTTTAGTACAGAACAAGGCCATTGGGAAATCCTGAGACTTCCCATCGGTCTAAAAAACGGTCCATCAACGTTTCAATGCGTCGTGGATAAGATACTAAAGGGCATCCAAAATGAGAAATGTCTAGTCTACCTTGACGACATTATAATTTTTTCCACGTCACTTCAAGAACATCTAGAAAGACTCAAGGCCGTATTTGAAAGATTAAGAGAAGCTAACTTTAAAATTCAACTAAACAAATCTGAATTTTTTAGGAAGGAAGTGGCCTATCTTGGACACGTCGTAGCTCCGGAAGGTGTTAGACCTAGTCTGGACAAAATTAAGGCAATAAAACCCGTTACCAAAAACTACAAAACAAATAAAAGGATTTCTTGGTTTAGTGGGTTATTATAGACGATTTATCAATAATGTCGCAAAAATAACTAAACCATTGACTCAGTATCTAAAAAAGGGTGCAAAAATTGAGCATGATGCGAAATTTTTAAATAGTTTTGAAACCTGTAAACAGTTACTGACGAACGAGCCCATATTACAATACCCCGACTTCTCAAAACCGTTCAATTTAACAACCCACGACTGTATGTAGCATTGGGAGCTGTCCTATCGCAGGGACAAATCGGTAAAGACTTACCGGTCGCTTATGCATCGAGAACGCTAAATGATTCCAAAAGGAATTACTCTACGATTGAAATAAAATTGTGAATTGTTTGGGCTAATGAATTTTTCAGGCCATATTTATATGGACGTAAATTTTTCATAATAACTGACGACAATCCATTGCGATGGTTGTTTTTGTTAAAAGACCCCAATTCAAAACTCCTAAGGTGGAGAATTAAACTTGAGGAAAACGACTACACAATAATTTATCGGAAAGGATCATTAATAGCTCATGCCGAAAATCTGAGCCGAATTGAAATTCACGCAAAAGAAACGCAAAGCGACATTTGGGACGAAATAGATATTATCACAGAAGTTGAAAACACCAGAGACGAATTAATTACACCGGATATTGAAGATATTTTCAAGCCGATAACTGTTACCACGTCAAAATCTCCTAGTATGGACCTGGACAATATTTCACTCATAGTTCACCCAGACCTAGAACAAGAAAACGAAGGACAAACTATTCACTCTAATGCGGTGGAAAATCCCGTAGTTGGCATTCTTATCAGAGAAACACCTGTTAATTATGGTCAATACCAAAAAATTTTACAATATGTTTATCACTCACCATCAAAACCAATAATTACAAAAATTATTTGAAAATAAGCAGAGAATAACAGTACAAATTTCAGACAATAATTTCGAAAACGATATAATTAAGTTCATGAAAGAATATACTGCCCCGTGGCATCATATTACCTATATTTTGTAAAAAGTGAAATGGTTGAACCGTTCTGCGAAGTTGTAAGGAAAAATTTTGAGTGGCCGTCATTAAAAGTTCGTAGATGTACGGAAAGGTTAATAGATGTAAGAAGAAAAGCCGAAATAATGCAAAAATATCACGAATCAAAAAGCAACCATAGAGGAATCGACGAAACACTTAATTGAAACAAAAAGATTTATTATTGGCCGAATTTAAAACAATCTGTTCAAACTTATATAAGTAATTGTGAAATTTGCCAACAATGCAAATATGAAAGAAACTATTAAAATGCATATGAATATTACACCTACAGCAAATAAACCATTCGAAATGATTCATAGAAAAAACTGAATTTCTCACTATAATCGACACATTTTCTAAGTATGCTCAAGCTTATGATCTAAATTCAGTAAATTCAACAGATAAAATAAATCACCTGGTGACCTTCTCCTATCATCATGATGTCCCTAAATTATAATGTCTTGATGGGCCCCTAGACAAGGAGCGAGTGACCCTGTATATCCTTATTGTATTTTTTTAGGTTGGTTATTTTGTCTTCTCTTAGGTGTGGATAGGTGTGAGTGAGGTGAATATATATTTTTATATATTAATAGTTTGTTCTTGTTGTGACTGGACGAATGACGAGTGTCAAAGCCAAGAAAAAAAAACTATAGTAAAACACAGAATTATAGGAATATTGAGTATAATATTTCCACAGATTATGAAATATACAAGACGCGATTACAAAATCAATATTCTCCTCTCTTTACTCTAGAGATATTACAACTTCCAATTCGCAAGCTAATTGAGTGAACAATTCTCACTACATACACTATTTGTGGAACAGTTTTGTTTGCAATGGTATATAAAACAATGAACGGAATATATACAGAGTATTGTGTACCGATATTTTCAGTCTTGGTAGACAAACTGTAGATAGTTGAAGATCCTAGAGAATTGTGAACTTAATAAAGGCCCCCGAGAAGAGGTAGTGAAGGGGTGAGCCTCACAAATTATCGTAGCATCTATAGCTCGTAATTTTGAATAGACGTAATAGCGTTTCAAATTGGTCATCATTCAAAATAGTGTATATTACTGAAACAAAAATCGCGAATATGTGCTGTATATCTTTCCACGAATTTTTATTATACTAGTTGAGAAATCATTAGAAGTGTAAAGTAAGAATAGAAAAAGCCCCCACTCAACTGAGATATGAGTCTCGGCCTAGTGAGTACGGACCCTCCATTGCACCTACCAATCAATTGAGCATGTTGTTTACTATCTACAAAGAATACTCTGTTGTTATAATCCTGTATTCAAATTATCCATTCTGGGTTCTAAAAACGTCTATAGAGTTATTTTTCATCGTTATCCTTCAATTTTTTATTCCCAAACAATATCCAGTTAATAAATCAGAAGAATCGATCGATTGAAGAACTGTTTTGGGACAGAGATATAAATAAAACATATAATATTTCATTCATGTGAATGGATATTAATCTTTCCTTGAATACACAGCAAAATGACTTGCAGTTTATTCTCGTTTCTATAATTATACGACGATTGCATGTCAAGCAAGAGTTTTGCAATAATGTCACTTCAGTTTTGTAGTATTTTATAGTGATTATCTGGACTTATGTCTAATCATTCCTTTTATTACTAATTTTTTTCATTTTACCTCCAGTCGTTTTCAAACATAATAACTATTTCATACTTTGTTAAGTGGCTGCAAAAATATTTGATTAAAATCGACGAATAAAATAAAAACTGAACAATTCATTGTATATGAGTACAATGTGAATATTTCAAGTGCTGAATTGTTGAAAAGGATGTTGAGAGATGTGCGTAGTCTTTCGAAATATATGCATAATCTAAATTGTCGAACAATAATAATTGAAAACTAGTAGTTCCGTAAATTAATCAACTATTACTTCCTCTACTTTGATTTTGGGTTTGATAATTATTTTACCATACAAAGCAATTGTAGGTTTCAATTGATAATTAACGTCACCATGAAAAATTTAGTAGAGGCAAACATTCAACTGTTATTCAGACACGTAAATACATTTTCCGTTGTTACACCATTGAAGTCGACTATGAAGATATCGATCATCGAATACATTAAATTAAAAACATATGTATCCGTTTTTATGATAAATGGGGTTTTTATAGTTATATGTCAATAGATAAACGTGAAACATATTTTGTTTTCAATGAAAGATGACTATTAATAGTTTTCAAAAAGGGAATGTTAATAATTATCATTGATATTCTGTACAGAATTTATTATTAACAAGCCATTGAATTTGTAATAAATTCTAGACCTTGTTTTACACTCTTATGGCGAAGCAGCTATCAACTCAGTCGATGTTTGCTGAGTAGGATTATTTTTTCAACCTTTACTGGTATAGATCCAGTGTGATTTGCAGGAGCTGTGCTACCCGTCAGGCAGGGTGTGATTTTTCATCACGCACACTGATCTTGGTCTAGTGGAAGCTGTGTTTTGCGCAAATACTAGACCCTGGTTAGAAAAACTCCGTTGTCAATACTTTGTTGACCGAAGTATTCCACCTTACGCCGTTTGGCATGTTCACCTCAGATCGGTATTTCGGCATTTATCTGATGTATGGATTTTTTCTCGACCTTCTCTGGTCTAGATCCAGTGTGTTCTGCGCCCGCAGTGACACCTCGTGAAGGTTGTGGCTCTTCACCACGCACACTGGTCGTGATCTAGCGGAAGCTCTGGTCCCGTAGAAACTATGTTGCGCTATACTAGATCCTGGTTGTGACCATCAATTTTTTCTCCCTCCTAGGTAGGGTAGCTGAACCGCTTGTCACCGCTCGTGGGTTGTGGTTCCAGACAACCGGATTTACCTCTCGGAGAGAAATGGTTTTGGACAACCGCTGTCACCCTCCCTGGGTGAGGTTGTTCCAATAGGGGATGGTTCGAAAACCGCTGTCACCACTCTAATAAAATCTGTCACCACTGTAATGAAATTTCTTTAAACGATACCATTTTACCTTGTATTTTGTAGCCGAGAATGTAAGGCAAATCCAGTCCGACTTGAGCTGGGAACGCATGGTCTTAAAACGGTTTGATCTCCTTTGCCAGGACAGGATTGTTCTCCCGGTTCGTTCTCGTATCCAAGGTTGATACACACTCTAGGGGGGAATTCGGGGTAGGGATGATAAATAAAATATGGTGGAACCACAAAGTTGTATATAAAAAAATATAATAAA
Organism: Galeruca laticollis; assembly: GCA_963921935.1. Classification (NCBI taxonomy): domain Eukaryota; kingdom Metazoa; phylum Arthropoda; class Insecta; order Coleoptera; family Chrysomelidae; genus Galeruca; species Galeruca laticollis. The sequence goes on along the minus strand of OY998178.1, from coordinate 39,982,446 downwards.
ACTTTCTCTGTATGTATCTGTATATATAACATAAAAATCCCAATGTCAAACAAATTATTAAAGTCCACAGGTATAAAACTACCTATCTATAAATTGTACATCCTAAACCTACCCCTGTATAACATATAACTATCACAAAAAAAATATGATATAACCCTCGCCCTGAGCTAGAACAAAGAAAACCCCTTATCGCTTTAGTATTTCAAAATGCACGAGGGGCGTATGTTTTGATCCTTAGTTTGATATTCTCCTGTCTCGAGGCGTACAAGAAAGAAATTATATTTGACTACTCCTAACCGAAATGTTATGCTAGTCTACGGTAGTACCGTGTCTTTGACCTTGAAAGAAAAATGAAAGTAAAATCTCAACCAATTCTGCTGAACAATAAAGCATTTGTCGACACTCGCGTTGGTTGGCGAAAGTTCCGAGTTGCAAAAATTCCAGGTCTTTGAATCACCTACAATGTTTATTTATTTTACTAAATCTGAAAGAAATTTCTGATCACGTCTGAACAAAAGGAAACAATTTTAAATTATTTATCGGAACGAGTTCGCTGAAACATAAGAAAAAGGAAAATCATACGCTCCGCCCCTTTTGATACCAAGTACAAATTAACCTTGCGGTAACTCTTATTTCTGTCCTACCTACGAGGTGGTAGCGAATTATGTGGCGCAACAAAATAATAACCAACTAATTAGAAAAAACCTAACTCTTGTCAGGTTGGCGATACTCTGCGAAATGTGATTATATCATCACACACGGTAAATTTTATATATTACAGATACGAGCTGTGCCCCAAATTGTGAGCCTGGACATTCAATATTTAACTGAAAGCGACCAAGTGTGTCCAGTCCCCTTGAAAGAACAGACAATGGAATAAATATATTTGTTATCGCTACTTCCTATGTATAACATTGAATTTATAACTACCAAGTTCAGAATCAGCGCAAAATAATAAACGAATAAATGTCTCATAAAAAAACAAAGTTTAAATCTCAATTTGTTCAAAAACTCATGGCGTTGGAAAACCTCCATTCTCTGGCCTGGCTACTGCTTATTCTTCGCTATCTTTTTAGCCACCGCGGGTAGTGCCAGTAACCGGTATCGTGATGTGTCGAAAAACTTAGCGTAGAGGGTGATTCTTCCCGTTTTGTGTCACGAAAGGGGGACAGTGTTCACCGTCAAGGATATCTAAGTATCCCTATTACACCCCTGACACAACGGAGAGAACTTTTCATCTGAAACAGCTAACACTAAAAAGAACTGCTACCCGTTACCGTGACAGGGAAAGGACTTTTCCCTTCGCGTCTTCGCCCCAACACTGTCTGTCTGCTGCCGCTCTCTGTACTTGGTTTTTACTATCCCCCCGAATTAGGTTTGGGGTTTTTTGTTGAATTGCAAAATCAACTTTTTTGTTTTGAAGCGTCCTAATTTTCACGTTATCATATGATTGTATACAAAACAATTATTTCACTTTGACCTAGTAAAATGTTTTAATTGTTTCAAAGCTGTTTTGGTTTCGTATCATTTTTCTAAACAAAATGTGGGTCGCATTCTACTTTTTATTTTTATTTGAATTAAAATATGTTTTACCGTGTGTTCTGAAATTTACTACATTAAATTTGATTCTTTGGTATTCGTATTTATTACAAATTGTAATAAGTAACTTTTGCGATCTTATAGTGGCCTAGCACATTATTTTTATTTGCGACGTATTTTGATTGTCAGAAGGCTATAAATATTGCATTTTGTTTTTAATGAAAGTTGCCCTTTAATAGTCTTCAAAATGTACAGAATCTATTATTTCAAATTAATACACATCCGCAAATTGTTAAACGTTCGATACCCTCGTGTTCTCAACAGGGTTTTTTTATGTTTCTTAGTATCCTTTCAGGTAATTATTGTTATGTTACGATTTCGCACACCGAAGTAGATACTAAGTACGGTCCTGTAACCTTATGTTAACGGTGTTAAAAAAATAGCTAGCCTACCGAATTCTCGGAAGGTCCATTGGGATTTTTTGTGACAGTTTTTTTATAGACATGTTCTCCGAATATCTTCCAAGTATTGAGCCGGCATTCGAGAAATATCCCGAAAAAATGATATTCCAGAAGGCCATCTAGTATATAAAGAGATTGCCAACTTACCGAAGAGTCAGTTTATAAGGTGATCTCGTGAAATAAATGAGTGAACAAGTAAATAGTAGTGAATTGTTATATAAATTAGTTTAAGTGCATATACTGTGTATATAATATAAGTTATTGAATAGTTCACTGAATAAATAAATTAAGTAAGTGAACCTACCGTGTGTATGAATTAATCCCACCCATCAGATAAACTGTTTTAAATAAATAAGAAAAACATTACATTTGTGTCAGAAGTGGGATAATATAAATAAATAGCTACGCAAAAATGGCCAAGAGACTATGTGACCTGAAAGTGACAGAACTAAAGGCAGAATTGGAAAATCGCGAGCTTTAAACGTCTGGTAAGAAGAGGGAATTAGTAGAAAGACTCAAAATGTGACTGGAAAGTGACGGTTTGGATCCAGAGACATTTCTATTCAAAGACGAGGCTGCCACCTTAATCTCGTCAATTTCTGTCATGGACGAGAGAATGTCAACTATGAAGAACGATATTTCTACTAGTATGGACGAGAGAATTTAAACTTTTAGGAGCGATATTTCTACTATGAAGAATTATATTTCTACTAATATGAACGAGAAGATTTCCACTATGAAGAACGATAATTCAACTAATACGGACGAGAAGATTCAACGTCATGCCATTCGGGCTGTGTAATGCGCCTGCGACATTAAAAAGGCTCATGGAAAATGTCTTGAGAGGGTTGTCTTGGAAGATATGCCTGGTCTATGTGGACGACATCGTAGTACTGGGGAAGACATTTGACGAACACCTGAGGATTCTGGAAGACGTATTCAAACGACTTCAAGCCGCCCAGCTCATGTTAAACCCGAAAAAATATCAGCTGTTCCAAAACCGAGTCAACTATCTAGGTCATATAGTGAGCAATGAAGGAGTGGCGGTGGATCCAGAGAAAATTGCTTCCATTCAGCAATGGCCGCAACCAACCGACAAACATCAAATTAGGAGTTTCCTTGGGCTTTGCACATATTATAGAAGATTTATCAGGAAGTTTGGAGATATTGCTAAGCCTCTAACTCGACTTACAGAAGAAGCAAGAGCTTTCCAATGGGACGAAGATTGTCAAACGGCTTTTGATACCTTGAAGAGGCATTTAACCACGGCGCCAATATTAGGATACCGATTAACAGAGAGGGACTTTATTCTTGACACTGACGCAAGCAACGTAGGAATTGGAGGAGTGCTCTCACAGATCCAAGGAGAGCAAGAACGAATGCTGAGATATTTCAGTAAATTCCTCTCCAAACCAGAACGAAACTACTGCGTCACAAGAAGAGAACTTTTGGCGGTGGTGAAGTCCGTGGACCACTTTTACCAGTATTTCTATGGAAGGAAGTTCTTAATCCGGACTGATCATGCAGCACTCAAGTGGTTGATGCAGTTCAAGAATCCCGAGGGCCAGATCGCCAGTGTTTTTATAGACATGTTCTCCGAAGATTTTTTAAGGATTGAGCCGGCATTCGAGAAACATCCCTATAAAAGAATTTTCCAGAAGGCCGTCTAGTATATAAAGAGATTGCCTACTTGCCGTAGAGTCAGTTTCTTAAGTGATCTCGTGAAATAAACAAGTGAACAAGTAGTGAAGTGTAATATAAATTAGTTTGAGTGCATATACTGTGTATATAATATAAATTAATAAATAGTTCAGTGAATGAATAAATTAAGTAAGTGAACCTATCGTGTGTATAAATTATTCCCACCCGATAAATAAAGTTAAATAAATAAGAAAATTATTACAGTTAGTTAAAGCAGACGAACTCGAACACAGTTATTCATTATGTTATAATATTTAGTTGTCAATTTCTAAAACTGTAAACCTACATAATATGGTTGAACCTCTGATCCCAGAAAAACCACACACAAGCACGATACATTAAAAGTAACTGGTGCACAGCCAATCAGAGCGCGTTAGGCGGGAACTATTTGGCGCCAAGTTTAAACTGTTAGGCACCAAATTTAAATCGAATTTGTGTATTTAACACGTAATGGTGTCTACCTTACAACTTTTTGGATATTATTAAACTGCGAGAAGTAATTCTATTTTTATGTAAGTTAGAATGTATCTTAACAAAATAAAAAGTTTTACGAATTTTAAACAAATATAAAAACTCAACAGTAATAATATCCTTAAAAATTACAAGTTCTTGTTTTTCTTATTAAACGATGTACTTATTTTATGGAAAATAGTGCTGACCATTTTAATATGCCTCGGATAATTCATGAATAAGGTTTGCAATAGATAAAAATGCGTAACAAAAATAGTAAATAGTTTATTTATTGAAAATGATGAAAAAAATAAACGGTTTTAAAGACTAAACTAACTTTTCCGCACTCGGGAGGCTGTATCGCGGTAACATACAGAAATTTTTCCAAAAATGAGAAAAAATGTTGTATATCTGGATTTATAGGAACCGTTGTACTGACTCTTGTAAACAGATATTCAATAGGGTTCATCTGTGATACGCCCGGAACAATATCCAATCATAAAACTGCTCACTTGTATACACTCCACAGGCTGTATCGTGCTAGCAAAGCGAAATTTTTCCAAAAATTATCAAAAATTCCACGTAGTTAGGGTCGAAACAGTAAATTTCACCAAAATGTAGTATATCTGGATTTGTAGGACCCGTTGTACTAGCTCTGGTGAGCTGAAAAACAATAGGGTTCATCTGTGAGTCACTCTTAATAATATCCAATCATGAAATTGGTCACTTGCTTGAAAACCGCAGGCTGTATCGTGCCAAAAAAGCGAAATTTCTCTAAAAATTAGCAAAAATATGGTACCTTAAGCACTATAGCACCTATGGTACTGGTTCTGGTGAGCTGATAATCAATAGGGTCTATCTATGAGATTTCCTGAATAACATTCAATCATAAAATTGGTGCGTTTATGCACTCCGGACCCCGGAGACACTGACGAAGACGACAAACACAAAGGATTTTTTTTCTAAAAACCCGTTTATTTGTTATTCTCCCTGCAAACCGTAAAAATAACCTATACTTTTCACGGATCGTAGATAGTGAACGATTAGCCCAGATCAGTTTAGGAGAAAAAAAGCGGAACGTAATTTGGGGTTTAATGAGACTAATAATAATTGAGCCGTTGCTTACAAAAACAGCCATAGTCCAAATTTTACTTTTGTTATCAATTTACGATGTTACTGTTTTAAACGAAACTTACTGTTTGTAGATAATTCCACAATATATTGATAAAATGTTAAAAATTATAGGATATTGACAATTTTTTCGATATTAAATATCATCGTCAGAATGACAGAAGTTACATTTCATTTGATGCCTACCTGATGTTTAATAATTATTTTTGGCTAGACTCACCTTGTGATTGACTAAATATATGTTAATAGAAAAAAGAAGAAATATGATATTACAAATATTGAAGCTTAGATATTATTAGCCCTATGGGGATATGCTGGATATATTTTTCTCAATTGAGATCAGTATAAATGTGCAATAATATATAAAACCAGGAAAACAATATCTGCTGATATTCACAATGATCACTCAAGAAGACAGTTTAAAAGTGGAGAACTCCCTAGATTTATTTGTTCATGAACAACTTGATATTGTGTGTTTCTTAAGTGTCTTCTAATTTCTAATTCTTCAAGGAAATCCAGTTCTTGATTTTTATCACAAACATGCAGTACTTCTAGTGCTGTGTCAGGTGTCAATGAATGTTTGATGTCAAGTAGATGTTTTGCGTAGTGGGATTTATCTGGTTGTTTTAATCTGTTCACTGTATCTCATTCCAGAATTCCTAACGGTTTTACCCAAATAGACAGCATTACTTTCTGGACATTTAAGTTTATATATACCACAATTCTTCAATATGGATATTTTTGTTTTTTCATTTAACATTTTGTACTCACATTACTTTATGTTTTAAAAGAAATTGTATTTGTAGCTAAAGATATCTTTGAAATTTTATTAGAAATGTTACCTACATATGTGATGGTTTTATAATTTTTGATTTCGTTAGTTTGTACAGAAAATATCAGATGTAATACCCCTTTATCCTCCTTTTCATTGATCAATATATTTATCATACGTAATGGATAGTCGTTGGATGTTACTATTTGTTTAATTGTATCAATTTCTCTCAGTAAATAACATATTTTCATATGAACTGAAAAAGCTCTATGTATCATTGCTATATATGCTGCTAATTTATGTGACATGGAATGATCGGAATTATATGGAATAGTCACATCAGTGTGTATTGGTTTTCTATAAATGGAATAAACAAATACATTATTAACTCTTTGAATTCTTAAATCAAGAAAATTGGTTGGGATATTTTCTTCAACTTCTAATGTAAATTGAATTTTTGGGTGTCAATTATTTACATGGTTAAAAAGGACATCTAATTGTCGTTCACTACCTATAAAACAAGCATCTACATATCTGTTCCAAAATAAAACATTTTTTGGAATATTACTTCCAAATATTTTTCTTTCTAAACTGTCCATAAAAATGTTTGACAACATTGGTGATATAGGGCTTCCCATTGGTAAATCTTCACTTTGAATATATATCTTATTGTCAAAAGTGAAATAATTGTGATTAATACATACATCAAATAAATTAAGTATATCTGATATTATTCCCGAATTAATATTTTTATCTTCCAGTAATTTTCTTACAAGTGTTGTACATTCTTTAGGAGGAATTTCAGTGACATATTGTTACGAAACAGCACACTGGTATAGTCCCTGAATCCGACTCTGTCTAAGTCATGTAAAAGTTAAAATTATGGCGGATGCGCAGTGATTTTTAGAACTGTTTACGATTGTGACTATCTTATGTGGACATTATTTTTGTTACCAGTCTTATCTAGAAAATGCCAGAGAGCCAATTGTTTTTGTGTAAGCCGCAATCTAGAATTATCTAATAAAAAAGGCACTAATATATAAAGGACCGACCAGTAAGAGAGTTTAGTTTTTAAAGTGATCTCGTAAAATAAACAAGAATATACCGAAATAGCGAACAGGGAAGTGTTGATATAAATTAATAATTAAGTTTGTGTGTATATAAGTTAAGTGTTAGTGAGTTGTTTAGTGTTCAAATAAATTTGTAAGTAGCCATACCGTGTGTTTGAAGTCTATCCCATCCGTTTACTGTTTAATTAGATAAGGAAAACATTACAATATTTGTAAAATGAAATGAAATGAGTTTAGAGTTATCTTGCAAGTTGAATGCTTTTGATTTTTTGTTCTATTGAATTTTTAATTGAGTACTTAGATGCAGATCCGTTACTCCTAAGTATATCGTTGAGTTTTTTTGCTAATATATTATTAGGACTATTAACATCAGAACCTACAGATCTAATTGGTTTCGTTATTTTATGTAATTTAACTCACTTTTGCTGCCCGATGTATACCATCTCTTCCGCTATGAATTCTATAATCCGTCCCAAGTTACTATTTTTGTGTTATCAAGTTATTAGATCCGATCCACACTACATAATTAACCTTCAGAAAATGAATTTTAAGATACTTAACGGCGGCAAATTTGAAAGTAGTGGTTGAATGTTTATGTTTAGATTCATCAAAAATTGTCGGTATTTACAAAAATTATGCTTATTGTTAGAACGTTCTTACAATAAACAAATCTTCATGTAATAACTGACAATTTTTGATGAATCTAAAAATATAATTGTTTTCACTTTATTGAACTATTTTTATTATTAATTAATACAAAACAACTTAGTTTCATTTTATTATTATTATTATTACATACAGTGTCAACAAATTTTCTAAACTTTTTTCTTGGAAATTCCTGTAAGTCGGCGTTAGTGTCACTTTCTGAAAAAAAGCTGAATAGATTGATTGTATGCGTTTTGTGCAGGTACAACTGAAATGAAGATACAAAGTTAATTGAAGGGTCACAACATATTATTTTTAAAGTACACTTAAAATTATTGACCTTTACCCTGACGTCATTAATACCTGATAACATAACCGACATCATTATTAATAGTCCGGGAAAGTAAGGAAATAAAAGTCAAAAGTTTCCCATAATTGATTTTTCATTTTTAAATGAAAATATATTGACCCAGCATCACTCTCCTAGATTGTCTAATAATTTCCGCTAGAGCTTGCGACGCATCTTGCAAGCACAGCTCAGACCACCTAAAATTCAAGTGATTTATGCTCGTGTCATTTCTGGATGTGTTCTTACAAAAAAATCGTAGAGATGAAAATTGAAGAAAATCTTATGCTCTTGAAGGTGACGTAAATAGTTTTTCCAGAAAAAAATTTTCCGATCTTAAATTTTCCAAAAATTGAAAAAATTTACGAAAATTATACTTTTGGTTGGTAATTATAAATAAAATATTAATATCGAGGTCAAAACATGGATAAACATAGAGGGCAAACTTCTAAAAATTTACATTTTTTCAGATTTGGAAAATTCAAAATGACGGCTGCGCAAATTGGAAACAAATTTTTTTTTTCAATCGCGTCTAAATTTATGAACATTAACGATATTGAGAAACGGTTTGTTGCAATCGATAGAGTGAAAGTTATATTTTTATAAATAACAAACAAAATTTTAAAAAATTTTTTTACATAATTTTTTAGAACATTTACCGAAAATAAAAAATTGTTCATCTAGTTTTTTCTTGTTTTGGCGTTGGGAAATTTGTTTAAAATATGTTCTCACGTTATAAATTTGTGTGTCTTTGAAAGACAAGTATTTAAAACAAAATTTTTTCAGATGCGACTTTTACAAGTTGAGATAAACAAATTCAAAGTCTGTTAGATTCTGTGATAATATTGATTGAAATTTTCAAATTTTGATCACTTCGCTAGGTTGTCGAATCCCAACTCAACCTAAACACAAATTTTCATTTTTCTACCGTCAATTGGTCCATTCAAAAGAGAATAGTAATCCTAGCTCGCTCGGCCAAACGGTGCGACAGCAGCTGCTTGGCGTTGTGGTGAAGGGTCAGCGCTCGTTCGCAGTTGAACGAAGCTCAAGCTTTTATTTTGGTTTTCTTTGTAAAAATTTTGCATTTGTGGTTTGCTAATAGTATGGTTATTATCAACCATTACATATTGCTAGAAATAAGGTACAATGATATTTACAATTTATATCTATAAATCCATTTATTATATATATTATACATAATTCGAAACGTAGATACTAAGAATAATATTTATTCACAAATTTACATCTATTTTCTACAAATTCTCGCCCTTTTTGGTCTCTGAGTAAATGGCTCTGTACAATTTTCCTCGTCATTATCATTAGCAAACAAATCCTCATCGATATTATTGCTACTATCAATTGCAAGTTCACAATCAACTAATTGAGTCATATCAAAATTTAGCTCATCACTCAGAGATTCATTATCATCCTCGTCATTGTCAAATACCGTACTTACAATTTCGATGTTACAACAGATTTTGCCTTCGCAATTTTTACATAATATCGTACAATGTATGCCAACTTTTTTACAACCACACCTGGTAGTAGAGTACCCTGTGGTACAAGAACACGAAATAATGTTCAATACTTCGTCGGGTACAAGGACGTCGTCAGTCATGTTAGTAAGGGTCTTTTGGGCGTTCGAAGAGAATGAGCGCTGACCCCCCACCAGAACGCCAAGCAGCTGCCGCCGCACCGTTTGGCCGAGCGAGCTAGGATTACTGTTCTCTTTTGAATGGACCAATTAACGGTAGAAAAATGAAAAATTGTGTTTAAGTTGAGTTGGGATTCAACAACCTAGCGAAGTGATCAAAATTTGAAAATTTCAATTAATATTATGACAGTATCTAGCAGCTTGTAAAAGTCGCATCTGAAAATTTTTTTTCAAAATACTCGTCTTTCAAAAACAAACATATTTATAACGTAAAAAGATATTTTTAAGAAATTTTTCAACGCCAAAATGAGAAAAAACTAGATGTAAAAATTCGGTAAATGTTTCAAAAAAATTATGTAAAAAATTTTTTAAAAATTTTGTTTATGTTATTTATAAAAATATAACTTTCACTCTGTCGATTGCAACAAACCGTTTCTCAATATCGTTAATGTTCATAAATTTAGACGCGATTGAATACAAAAATTTGTTTCCAATTTGCGCAGCCGCCATTTTGAATTTTCCAAATCGGAAAAAATGTAAATTTTTAGAAGTTTGCCCTCTATGTTTATCTATGTTTTGACCTCGATAATAATATTTTATTTATAATTACCAACCAAAAATATAATTTTCGTAAATTTTTTCAATTTTTGGAAAATTTAGGATCGGAATTTTTTTTTAAAACTGTTGACGTCACCTTCAAGAGCATAAGATTTGCTTCAATTTTCATTTTTACGATTTTTTTGTAAGAACACATCCAGGAATGACACGAGCATAAATCACTTGAATTTTAGGTGGTCTGAGCTGTGCTTGCAAGCTGCGTCGCAAGCTCCAGTGGAAATTATTAGACAATCTAGGAGAGTGATGCTGGGTCAATATATTTACATTTGAAAATGAAAAATCAGTTATGGGAAAGTTTTGATAGTTAACAGATTTTTCGACCTAACTTCCCCGGACTATAAGTGTCATCTCTCTCTATTAATTGTGAAGAATAGAACAAAATAATTTGACATTTGTCGGTTACGTTATCAGATATTAAAGACGTCACGGTAAAGGTCAATAATTTCAAGTGTATGTACATATTGACCTCAAGTATGTGTTAACTTACCTTGCAAAAATAAAGCGGGCATGGCTGTTCGCTTGACTAACTTCGACTATATCGACTTGTCTAAAATGTGACGTTGGCGATACCGATACTCATACATTTTGTAAAACTCTCAACAATTCATGAAACACATCCAATTCATTTCTTGGGGTAGAAAAGCGATGCTGGCTACTGATCATATCTGTACATCCTGTGACACAACATGTATTCTTCTTTGGTAGTAACGCCATGTTAGGATGCACTTTTGACAATAACAAGTTCGTGAAAAATATAGTAAAATAAAATTATGAAATCATAGCCGTAGATTGAATCATAGCTAATGCCAAGTTCCCTTTGACTGTTATTATTTGTCACTTGTTAGCTAGTTCAACAGGTAGCTGTAATCTGTATAGCGATACTAGCGCCATCCCTTGACCGGTCAGTGGTTATTTATTCCTATTTGGTAAATTCAAGTACTGTGACCTACTTAATAGTCTGTCTCAATTGTCAAAAAAAACGGTGTGCTCCGTAATTCACACTAATATTAGAAATATAACAATTATTTTGATAATTTTGAAATTATTTCAATTATTCAGCTAATACACGTCTTATTCTTGATTACATGTAATTAATAAGAATATTATATGTATATTACTCAAAAAACCATACATTAAAAATTTTGACGTTCGATACGTCCATGAGACTCGTATTTGTACCGAAGACAGGTCTTTATGGCCGTTGGCATCCCTGTTTGATGGATTGCCAATTCGCCAAAGGTAATTTAAAAATATCATTGATTTAGTTTATATCAACAATTAGACAATTATTGTGTTTTCTGTATTCCTATAATTGTGTCTGTATTTGTGCTTTGTCATTTATAGTTATAAAAACTATCTAGTCTGAGGACTTGTTTATAAAAGATTGTTGAAAATTATCTTCTAATATAGTACATTACTAAAAAATCCACTTAATAATTGATTTTCAAATTCACTTATACATTTTGCAATAATATTGACGTTATTTTCAAACGAATTGTATATATTCTTTAACACGAATTTCCAAGACAAGTATTCTGAGCGAGTCTTCGCGCCTCAGCTAAATTAAGTTAGTTTATTAAAATTTGAAGTCATAACACAATGTTTGAACATCATAAACGAATAATGGAGATTGAAAATCAGCAGTGTAGCTGAAACTTCAAGGAATGTAGGATGTACATGTAAATAGTTTCAGGTTTGAGGGAAGGATTGGCAATTTAATATTAGTTTTCAAACTCATGTTCATTAGTTTAACCAAACTCTGAAATATATTTACGGTGAGCTGTATTAACGTTCTAAATATCAAAAGTTCGATGAAAAACCTTGGCTTGAAAGCCAAGTGAGTCAATCCAAAATATGTTAGAATATTATACAAAAACTCATGAGTAACCTTAAAATAAAATTCTATGATTACCGAGGCTCTCCTAAGAGAAGATACTTTATCGAATTTTGAAAAACTGAAGAGACTCTTTCACAGTGATTCATGACATTCTTGAGAGGTAATACTTAGCAGCTTATATATATGATTCAGGATGGAGCGAGTTTCAGACGATGATGATATCAGCGTGCTATATGTATTCAATTAATCTGCATAGAGACAAACATTCATCACAAATTCCTTAAACATTAACTCAATTGAACAAATAATAGACATGTCACTACCGAAATTTACGGTTATATTGTCCAATGAAACAATACCAACCCTGGTTTAAAAAGGTGAGTTGAATGATTTAGTGAGGATTTTGTAGTTGCAAGTGTTTCTATTTTTGTTCGAAAGAATAAATACGCAATTTTTTTCGGCCAGTCTCCCTACTATGCCATACATTAAGATCTTGGAACGAGTAATATTGAACGGAATCGGAAATATACTGGAGGAGTGATTCATACATGAGAAAGCAGGCTGTAGACCCGGGAAATCATATTGCGGCCAGATCCTGAACCTCATCCAGCATATTGACAATGGTTTCAAGCACAAGTAAATCACAGGCGTCGCTTTCATTGACCTCACAGCCGTATACGACACGGTAAGCCACAGAAAGCTGCTGAAGAAAGTACACCAGCTCACGGGGGATTACCAACTCACATTACTGATAGGCAATTTCCTACACAGCAGGAGGTTCTACGTATGCCTTTGTAGCATGATAAAAATACAATGCTTCTGTATTATACTATAACTCACTGGGATGTATTATAATTCGGTTAATTTACCCACTGAGTATGCAACTTTATACACACTTTTGTATGATTGGTTGGATAAGGGAATTAACTTCTAGTTTCAAAATTATTCAAGCATATCCTTGAATAATGGGATTTAAATGACGAAATGACTGTCAAGAGTAATACTTTTATTAATATTTTTCATGTAATTTAACTAATCTACGAGTATTTTATCCTTTTATGTGGGGGATTTTATTTGATTGTCAGTGGTAACACTGATCTGAGGTGTCAATAGGAACGTGAAGGTCAAACTTTCTCATTCGAATCTCGAATCATTCATGTGATACTTTTTGAGCTGTGAAGCCATGTGTCAACTGTAGCAAGTCGTAGGTATTGAAAATGGCCGATGGCACGTGGTTCATATCACTTATTTTTGGAACTATCATAGTGAAGAACCCTTGGTGAGAAGGTAAGCTTTGGTCCTACACGTATATTTTTCACACTATAGCCCCAATTTCCTTTTAGGGATTTTTCTATACGACATAGTTTTTATAGACACTTTTTTGCACACTCTTTTTGCCGCATGGATATGGTTTTAAACAGTTTTTTTAGGTCTTGGTAATCGATGGTAGATATGATGATCATGTTGAAATTTTAAGAAGCCTCAAGTTTTGGATGTTTCCAGTATAAGATGTCTTTTCGTAAAGATAGCTAATAAACTATAGTACTCAATTCATGGTAGTAGAGACGTGTCGTATCTCGGATAGCGTTAGCATTAAAAAGCAACAAGATCTTGTGATGACGTTTTACTTCAAGGGATGATGTTGAACTATTGGTTTGTCGGTGACACTTGCGGGATGACTCCGTTATGGACAATGGTTCTTAACAGTATGGCTGAATCTTGTTCCACAAGTCAGATGTGATTTGTTAATTAAGCTGATTAACGTTCAGTAGTTTGGACACTAACCGCAAGTATCCTTCGAAGTTTTATTTGTTTTCATCCAAATTTTATGCAATTTATTAATTTTGTAATTTCATGCTTTAACATTTAACGACACATTAACTTTTATACTTTAATATTTTGATATTTCGTAACTTCAAATTCTTATATAGATGCATATCAACTCATAATTTTATTATTGCAGTCTTTCAACTTTCTTATGTTGAAATATTAATTTTATCATTGCATATCGCCCTGAAATTATATTTCAGCTCAATTTTACTTGACGAGTGACACTCTCTATCTATTTGGTGACATTTTATTAATTGTTACAGTTTGTAAAGCTGTAACTGGTATACCACTTACATGTTACTAAGAATTTTGTGTATTGTACATGAGGTTCTCAGATAGTTGATAACATTAGAAACGGTTAAACATTTCAAATTTAACTAACCATTGATAACTGATTATCAGTTCATAATTAGTGTCGGTTACCTTGTATTTACTGCAACAGGTAATTACACCGTCTGTTCAAGGTACCCTGGAATTTCATTAAACATATTCATTGGCAATATAAGGTGACAAACGTGAAGGCAAGACAATGTAAATAACATATTTGAAAAGTCATAATAACTCATTTATGCACCATTGGTTTCTTGATCAGTCAGTGAGAGTTCCTTGAATGTCCTACTAATCAAGTGGCGCCAAAAAAATAATACTGGACCATTTTTCAAATATTCCTAACTAGACTCACGACCTTATGTTCTCTGGCGAATAGCAAACCTTCGGCATGATAGCCCCACTTCATGTAGTAACAACAACAAGGTAAGGTTACACCTTCAGGGAAAGTATAGCAGGTGGAGGAATAAGAAAACGGCTTACCACAAGGAAGTGTCCTGTCGCCAATCCTCTACAACATCGACACGAATGACCAGCCATTCGCAGACTACACCCAAAATTTCATCTATGCTGATGACATGGCGATGGCCGTCCAGGGTTCGAGCGTCGAAGAAGTGGAGCAGAAGCTGACACAAGCGCAGGACGAACTCTCTACCTACTATGATGCAAATCACTTGAAGCCAAATCCTAGCAAAACACAAGTATGTGTTTTCACCTCAGTAATAAAGAAACGAGGAGGTAGCTGGACATAACATGGAGAAACGACCGTCTTCAAGACTCTCATGCACAAAAATACCTAGGTGTAACGTTGGATCGCAGCCTAACTTTTAAACAAAACTGTCTTAACACTAAGAGGAAAGTCAGTGCTCGAAATCATATAATCAGGAAATTGACGAACAAATTCTGTGGTGCAAATTCTCAAGCTCTAAGAATTTCTGCCCTGGTGCTAAGTTTCTCTGCAGCGGAGTACGCCGCACCTGTATAGAACCCATCCGCACATGCATAGCAGGTGGACGTAGCAAGAAACGAAACAGCGAGTATCGTTTCTGGGTGCCTGAAACCGGCTAAAACAGAGAAAATATACCCACTAATCGGCATAGCTCTACCACATATTCGCCAGAATCAAACCTAATCATTAAGAAGGGGAGTCAATTAAACAGCCATGTTTCCCTGGCGAAAGAGAAACTACCTGCAGGAAGAGAACAATCCTATGCGGTATGTAGAGCCCTAAATCGTATGAGAGTGGGAGTGCCACGATGCAAGACCAACATGCAGAAATGGGGCATATTGCTGGAGGGGGCAACTAAACTGTGTCATTGTGGTGCTATCAGGGACCCAAATTATCTTCTAATTTGCCTTCACCTGGACCAACCTTGAACAATAAACGATATTAATATAGCGAACGACAAGGCCATATCAGCCGCAAATTATTGAAAATGTTTAGTTTGACCGGACACGGAAAGAAAAGAGAGAAGTATGTGTACTGTCTAATGGCATCGAGACCTTAAAAAATTGCTCGAAACCTTTGTAACTGAATAATGAAGTAAGACTATTTGATCAAGTTCTCTTTAGTTAAACTGGAAGGAACTGATAAAAATACGTGTAGCCTATTATCTTTATAGAATAAATTACAATCGGAATCAGAATTTAGAACCTTTCAGTGGAACCTATGAGGGATTTATAAAACATTTCAATTTTCTCTGCTTTATCGGACTGTCGCGCGTAGTGAATGGATATGCAAGAATAATTTGGCCGGATGGACTGGATTTCAACCGGATTTGAAAATGTTAAATTCATGTCCCTGCTCGACTCAGAAAATTTTATTCTGCTTCCCATACATAATAAGCGTACATATAAGAAAAGCTTTGTAATATGTTTGAAGGGTTCACGTATCTGAGACAAGCAATGGCAAATGGCAGTAAATTGGAACAAGAAAAACGAAATTTCTGTATGCTGTTAATTTTATAGGAAAGAGCGCCACACCAAAAATTGGAGTTTGGAACTCCTTTGTCAGTATTGTGAAGTCATTTTAGCAACAAGATACACGCAAACTGAAAAATTCATAGATCGTTCATAAAACGTTTAGTCGAAATATACACACGGCCGTTGAAAATCAGCGAATAATGCGTGATACGAACATAAAGTACAGCACTATGAATGATTTACAATGTTGGATATCTTCTTCTTCTCTCTCACTTCTTACTATCTTGTGATCTTCAGTTATCATCGATAGAAGGGACGTACAGTTTAACAACGAATCCGAACGTCTATATTGAGAGGCTGTAGTGGGCAGAAAAATTTCGGTGGTTAAGTTGAGTTAAGGTAGAAGTTCTATCAACATATCAGCATACACGAAATTTGTGAAAAAAAATGAAACAAGTTCCATTCGAATAAGTTATTCCATATTTTTGCCTATATTTCATATGTCTAAGTATAATGTCATAACATATTCATTTGAATATCTTAGGTTTTGTTATTTTCTTTTTTCAATATTATTTAAGGATGTTTCATTGTATTCTCTTTCTTTTCTTGAGCCCTTTTTTGTGGTCTCTATATTGCTATTTCTAGAATTGGATTGTACGCATTTGCTCGATAACAATTTCATTTATATGCATTTTTGGCACCTCATGGGCGTCTTCTATTGGCATTTTATTCTATTTTATTCCAACCCACTAGCGTTTCCCCTCTTTTGTCTACCGAAAAAATACTACAATTTACCTCCGACAATTCCATCTAATTGATATTGTAATGTTTTTCTTATTTATTTAAACAATAAACGGGTGGGATAAATTTTAAACACACGGTATGGCTACTTACTTTATTTATTAATTACTTATATACACAGTATATTCACTTAAACTAATTAATATAAACAGTTCACTAATTTATATTCACTTATTTACTTGTTTATCTCACTAATTTATTTGAACACTAAACTAGTCAATAACACTTAATTTATATATACCTAACTGATCACTTAATTATTAATTTATGTCAACAGAATATTCACTCAAACTAATTTATATTCACTTATTTACTGTTTATTTGTCAAGATCACTTTATCAACTGAACTCATCCGCTGATCGGTCCTTCATTTATATTAAAGTCTTTTTTAATAGAAAATTCCGGACTGCGGCTAACACACACAAAAGCAATTGGTTCTGGCCTTTTCTAGATAAGTCTGGTCACAAAAACAATGTTTAGATAAGATAGTCCTAAACAGTAATAAAAATAATCCTGCGTATCCGCCATAATTTTATTTTCATACCTGGCTTAGACAGAGTCGGATTTAGGGTCCATACCAGTGTGCTGTTTCGTAACATTACCCTCTCCTTAAACGGAAGTTTCTCCTGGAACTTTTGTGTAGCCGAGACTGGATGTTTGAATCGGCAACTGGCCTCATTTCTACACTTTCCGATCTTATGGAAATAGCAGGGCACCGTCTTCATCGGATACTGATAACGGGGGTTGTAGCTGCAAATTAATATCTGTACACCGGTATTTTTGAAGATAACCTTTACCATGTTCCTGATAACTCGCCAATCCAACTCGCTATCTTAGGCATAGCCAGTTTCTTCACGCTGGATTCTAGCACATGGTCTCGGAGGTGTCCAAGTGCTTCCCACACATCGCGGTAAGTAGATCTATCTTGAAATTCATTTTTAGTTACCACGTAGAAGACGTATCGCGAATTATGTTTCAGTTTCAGTGTCTTGCCAGCGGCTGGAATCTGGTCTTCAAGTTTTTCTAATTGCCCGAACTTCTTTCGAAAGACGGTTGGTTGCGGCCATTGCTGAATGGGAGCAATTTTCTCTGGATCCACCGCCACTCCTTCATTGCTTACTATATGACTTAGATAGTTGACTCGGTTATGGAACAGCTAACATTTCTTCGGGTTTCACATGAGCTGGGCAGCTTGGAGTCGTTTTCCAAATTCTTCAGATGTTCGTCAAATGTTTTCCCCACTACTACGATGTCGTCCAAATAGACCAGGCATGTCTTCCAAGACAACCCTGTCAAGACATTTTCCATGAGTCCTTCAAATGTCGCAGGCGCTTTACAGAGCCCGAATGGCATGACGTTGAATTGCCATAATCCAGATCCGGTGGTAAAAGCAGTCTTCTCTTTATCTTCTGGGTCCATTTCCACTTGCCAATAACCAGACTTCAGATCCAAGGTGGAAAACAGTTTGCTGCCGGCCAAAGTGTCTAGCGTATCGTCAATTCGAGGCAGAGGATAGCTGTCTTTCTTCGTCACGTTGTTAAGCTGGCGATAGTTCATGCAGAATCTCGTAGTTCTATCCTTTTTCTTGATTGACGAGCACTACTGGAGACACCCATGGACTAGTAGATGGTTCTATAACTTTTTCTTTTGCCATCTCTCGAATTATTCTTTCAGCTTCCTCTCTCTTCGCTCGTGGAAGTCTTCGAGCTGATTGCCTAATTGGATTAGAATTACCAGTATCGATTTTTTGTTTGACGGCTGATGTTCTACCAGTCTTTCCTCCTTTCGGTACGAATAGGTCTCGATACTGCAAGAGAAATTCTCTCATTATCTTTTTTTTAGCTCGATCCAAAGATTGACCAGCTACTGATAACATCTGTTCGAATCAGGTATTAGAATTGTCTGTGGTCGTTGTTTGGCGAACTATAGACGTCACTGGTACGCAGGATCCAATCTTGGTTTTGTTCTTGATGGTAATTGGGTAATCGTTCACGTTTATCAATCGTACAGGAATCTCCTTCGCCGACGTAACCAATCCTTTTCCAATTAGTACTCCTTTGCCAACCTCTTCGTCGTGGTTCCTTGGCTCCATCATAACCGGTGTACCTTCCTCCATGATTCCCTGTAGCCGTGCTACTATCATGGTTTCGCTTCGTGCAGGTAGAAATCAAGAAACAACTTAGTGGTTCACATTAGGCACCTAGACAAAATTAGAAACTTTTATTCACAATTCGTTAAGTTTTTGAGGTTATATTTTAAATTTGTACGAGAAGGTGCTAAATATAGTTACTTTTAGACTTATATTATTGAAATCGTCCTAAATATCTTAGATTTTGTTTTAAACCTTAAGAAAATGTAGTCGAAACTTACTTGAAATAGGTATAAAGTATTTAATCACTCTTTGCTCTTCGAAATCCTTGCGGAACGACACTGTCTTCAACTCGTTACCTTGAAATACATAAAAGTACGTCATGGCAATAAAAAATGGCGCTTAAGGTATCGTTTTCTTTGAAATTCGGGAATGGTACAATTTAGGAGCAGGTACAATATAGCCGACTTTCCCCTATTAACTTGCAGCTATACCCCTCGTTACCCGTATTTAATATAAATCAGAATTAAGTGTTTACATAAATTAAGTATAAGTGAATAGTGTATAAATTGATAAATAAGGAAAACATTACACTATTATTGTATTCTACATTGAACTTTGTTATTCTATATTTTTTTTTGTTTTGTCCATACAAACAATGAATGTTTCAATAGTTCCATATTAGTCAAATCACAATATATTATCGGTTTTGTTAGAATAATTAACTACTATGACTCATTTGTATCGAGCCTATGAATTTATTTTATCTTAGTCCCCATACTTTTCATCAATTCTTCCCAATGATTTGTTCCTTACACAGATATGTATGTTATTCTATTGTTCTTAGCCTTGTGTATCTCATTTGTTAAAATATTTCCATGTCACTGTATAACAATATTATTCATCAGAAATTACAATATCTGAGGAGATGAAAAAAAATCGGAGAAGAAGGAAACCATTTTATTGGAAATAAGAATATACACAGATATACTTGGGAAGAGCCTATCAGAAACATTAAATCGTTTATTGACCTTATAATAGCAAGAAAAGATAGTAATGCTATAACTCAAGATATTAGAGTAAATGGTATCTGTTCAATGGATATAGAAATGGAAATTGCGCGGGAAAAACATGCTACAACAACATTACATGGATTGATATAACATAATTAGCAGAGAAAATGATTTTTCAATGTATAATCCAAAAAATATACTTTTTCCACTACTTGCTATGAAGTTGACAATTATGGCGTCTTCTAACTAACTGAGAAGTTGAGTTTATCTACTATTGGTCAATCATTTCTTCTATTGTTGACATAGGTCAATAATAGAGAAATTCAACTGTTTAGAAAATCCAGGGATTGTAGCTTAACAAAAATTTGTGCAACATAATTTTGTATACTCAGGAGATTGTCTTTATCGTATTTGCTGCTGGAAATTATCTGAATAAAAATGCAACTAGTTAAAAATTCGAGCTCAACCAATAATTGACTGATGACTTCCCGCAACTACAGCAGGGCGATAATTACAAACGTTGGCTGCGTTCTGAAAACACCACTATTGCACAACCGTTGGGTGAATGTTTTAGGAAGGCACTATGATCAGTGAGCAAAACTCAACATGTTTGATGAGCAGACGGCATTTTTCTCAGCAGTTTTCAAATGCGCTAACTGAGCACAACACGTTGCAGATGGTGATGTTTTTATATTATTGCAATAAATACATGAGTAATTCAACATAACATTATACACTGGAATTATTTCTTCATAATAATTCCTGTTTATTTCACGAATATCACGTCTTCTCACGTTATTGTCACGTGGTAATGGTTCGTGCAAATCGTCTATCACATGGGCTACAGTATTTCTGTTTATGGGTAGTGAACGACAATTAGATGTATTTTCCAACCACATCAATAATTTACACCCAAAAATTAAATTTACATTAGAAATTGAAGAAAATAGCACAATCAATTTTTTTGATTAAAAAATTCAAAGAGTTAATAATGTACTTGATTATTCAATTTACCGGAAACCAACACAGACTGAGGTGACAATTCCATTCAATTCCAATCACCCTATGTCACACAGAATAGCGGCATATAATTAAATGATTCATTGAGCTTTTTCAGTTCCTATGAACAAATGTAATTTTGATAGAGCGATTAATACAATTAGACAAATAGCAACATCCAACGGTTATCCATTAGATATGATAAATAAGCTAGTTAGTAAAAAAAAAGAAAAAGTGGCATTACAACCAATATTTCCTAAACAAGCTGATGAAATAAAAACTTATAAAACCATCACATATGCAGGAAATATTTCTAATAATATTTCAAAGATTATATCTTCAGCACCGAATACAACAATTTCTTTTAAAACAGAAAGTAACGTTAGTACAAAATTGTTTAATTTGAAAACAAAAATACCACTATTGAAGAAGTCAGGTATATATAAACTTAAATGTCCAGAATGTTATGCTGTCTATTTGGGTCAGACCCTTAGGAATTCTGAAATTCGATACAGTGAACACTTACGAGCATACAGATTAAAACAACCAGATAAATCCCACTACGCAAAACATCTACTTGACACCAATCATTCATTGACACCTAACACAAAACTAGAAGTGCTGCATATTTGTGAAAAGAAACAAGAACTGGATTTCCTTGAAGAATTGGAAATTAGAAGACATTTAAAAAACCCACAATATGAAGTTGTCAATGAACAATTAAATCTAGGGAAATCTCCACTAATAAACTGTCTTCTTAAGTGATAATTGTAAAGATCAGCAGATATAGTTTTCCTGGTTTTCTATATCATTGCACAGTTATACTGATCTTAATTGGAAAAATGATATCCAGGATATCACCATAGGGCTAATAATATCTAAGCTTCAATATTTGTAATATCACATCTTCTTATTTTTTCTATAAACATATATTAAGTCAATCACAAGTTAGGTCACTTGTGATCTAGCCAAAAATAACTACTTAACATCAGGTAGGCATCAAATGAAATGTAACTTCTGTCATTCTGACGATGATATTGATTTATCGAAACAATTGTCAATTCTTTAGAATTTTCAATAACTTTTATTATATTGTGGAATTAACTAGAAACCGTGAGTTTCATTTAAAACACTTATATAAACATAATCTAATAACGTCAGAATTAAATTGTATCTAGCCATAATTTTGATTTTTCAATATTTATACTTTCCAAAAAATTATTGTTCAGATGATACACGTCAACCATTCATTGCTCAAGAAGCGCTCACTCAACGGTTCAGTTATAAGTTATGTTTTCTGAATACAACCGTACGAGTAGTCCGTCTCTGACTTCATTGTACTACTTTGAATCTCTTAACCCCAGCAATATAAATATACACAAACATTATAAATGTAAAGATCAAATAAACAATACGAATATTAAAAACAGAAAACGAATTCAAACTTAGGAGGCCTATAATTCGAAAACGTTATATGGAATACATTATTTGGGCTCATACTGTACGCTGCCGACTTATCCCCCATTGGTTCTAGGACACCTTGTATAAATTCAATATGAATTGTTATAATATTTGGGAAGCAGGATTAAAACTACTCAATTATTAACTTTAACAATATCATTTTTGTGATTAGATATATCATTATAGTTTTCAGGGTAACAAAAAATGGATGTTTTCTGCTGGCGGAATTCAATCACACAATAAATTG
Source organism: Galeruca laticollis (assembly GCA_963921935.1). Lineage (NCBI taxonomy): Eukaryota > Metazoa > Arthropoda > Insecta > Coleoptera > Chrysomelidae > Galeruca > Galeruca laticollis. The sequence continues at coordinate 39,959,532 of OY998178.1, read as the reverse complement.
TGTTTTTATTTGCAAACGTGTATAATTTCTCATAGTACGTGTCGAATATTTCTTGATTAAGCTTAATACTTAGATTATAAAGAACAGGTGTTCAATTTAGAACTTATCACGATTTGATATAAGCCTAGTGAAATTTCTCGATCTTTTCAATCACTTCAAACCGCTTTGTATGCTGTGAAAATCTTTCGTATTCATGTAACAGATTATGAAAATCACAAGCTCTGCACATCCCTTAGCATTCTTTTGAAGTATTTTTCATTCAAAAAATAATTTTCCTTATAGGAGTAACAAACGAGAAGATAAAGCGGAAGAATAAACTGCTGCTTAAAGCGAATAGTCTGATATTTTTCCAACGTTGAAGCACAAAAGTCTCCTATCTGGTTTTCTGTTTTCATTGGAACATTCACACCTTTAGTCTGTTAACAAGAAACATTTTTCATTTTCTACATAAAGATAAAGTCGGGAGAATTTGAAGTACTAACAATGAGAAACACAAAGATAAATTATAGCGTGGCATTATTTACTCAATGCAAAACTGAGTAATATTATTTATTTGGAATCTTCCTGCTTCATTCAGCACTATCAACGAATTACCTTTAAAATCCTAAAATGTTGATAGCTTAACAGTTTTCATGTGCTATAATTGTTTTCTTGGTTGCAAATCATAACTCACTTGAAATACCGTAAGTTTCCATTCATTAAGTAGTTTTAATACAATTTGTGTCTATGAAATCGGATGATTCGCAGGCTATATCTATTTAATTCTTCCATTCACACTACCGGATATACTGATTTACACAAAATCTTCATAACACATTGAACTGTTTCTTCGAAACTTCGTGATAGTGCCTATTTCAATTACTACTATCTCTAACTTGAATCATCTACGACCATCCCTCGAAATATCTTGTAGATTCGCGGCGAAAATGTCCCATATTCTGAAACTTCGATACGTTAGTGTTGAATCCAAATGATATGAGGAAACTTTCAAACGTAATTGGCCCTCGAAACTATGCATTAAAGTATTACTGAAGTTTAATTGAGTGCTGACGACATATTCGATACATACGCTGTAAGAAAGCGTTGTGACAATATCCCTATCTCAGTCAGGGGTGGTTCCGAACCTAAACGGTTCTTATATTGGACTGAAAGTATTCAAATGGGTAGTTGAAATAGGGCGTCAGTATATTGAGTATTTTTTTTCAATAACAAATATTAAAAATTAATGATACTCTAAATCTAATCTAGCTTACAAATAAGCACAAACCAATGTATTCACAATTTATGATATCTAGGAAGGCAGGCAAAGAGGATAAAATTAACTTAGCCGAACAATTTCGAAATTTTTGTCATTTTTGGGGAATTTTCAGTTTGTTAGCACGATACAGCCTCCAGAGTGTGAACAAGTCACCAATTTTATTATTGAGTATTGTTAAGGGCATGTCACAGATGAACCCTATTGATTGTCAGCTCCAGTGCAACAGGTGCTATAGTACTTTAAGAACGACATTTTTGACATTTTTGAAGAAATTTGAGTTTGTTAGCACGATACAGCCTCCGGAGTATATACAAGTGACCAATTTTATTATTGGATATTATTCAGATTGTCTCAGAGATGAACCCTATCGATGCTTAGCTCACTAAAGCCAGTACAACGGGTGCTATGGTACTTGGAGTACCAAATTTTTGTCATTTTTGGAGAAGTTTCAGTTTGTTAGCACGATCCAACCTACAGAGTGTATACAGGTGACCAATTTTATGATTGAATATTGTTCAAGGTGTCTCACAGATATGTCCTATTGATTTCCAGCTGACTAGAGCGAGTACAGAGGGTCCTATAAATCCAGATATACTACATTTTTGGTTATTTTTGGAAACATTTCGGTTTTCCATTCCCTGAAGTGTATACAAGTGACAATTTAATGATAGAGTATTGTTCAGGGCCACAGATGCGGAAAAGCTAGTTTTAATCTTTAAAACCGTTTATTTTTTAAAAGACACGTTGATGTTTGCTTAGCTGCCGTTCCATGCAATAATATGAATCATATACTGACTGCTTTCAATAATTTTCATCCAAAGCTTCAATTTCCTAAATTTTATAGATATGACACTTATTACAATTACAGAAAATAAATTGCAACAAAACATTTTATTAATGAAACATCATCAGGTCGCTACTTAAATTACCATTCACATAATCTAATTCACAGAAAACCAGCGTAATCATAGGATTAGTAGATAGAACCTTAGAGTAATAGTATACAATAGAGAGGGCTATTTATTCATAAACACGTTTATTTTTGCAGCTAATAATTCTAAGCGCCAGTAGTGAAATAATAAATAAATTACAAAAAGTAGTGATGGTATTGTAGATATATGGCCTTGGTAATTTCGGCTGTTTTTCTTACAAATTTGGCATCGAAGAACCATGATAATCCAAAAACGTTAAATTAATGAACTCAAAAGTTTATTATTTTGTCACTAAAAATCTTAAAAAACATCAAAACGAAAGAACTAAATGTTTACTGTCTAGTCGTAATGGCGCTCGTATAAACAAACCACATATATTTCACCTAATACTATTAACAACAAAAGTGACCATAATAATCTGGGTGATATTTATTATCATCTACTTACCATTGATAATAAAAATAACTTTCAGTTACGAACCAACACCTCAGATAAATTCGACCGTATTAGTCGTATGGAATAAAATGAATATAATTCCATACGACTAATATGGTCGAATTTATCAGAGGTGTTGGTTCGTAACTGAAAGTGCAGATGGCGCCAGTTGACTACTCCTCGATTGTGTTTAACTACACGAGTCAAGTAGAAGTTGTCGGAGGACGGAATCTTCAGTTCGGACTAGAGACTCTGAACTTGAAGAGACCCAAGAAGGTCGAAATGCGTCAGTGCACTATGCCATTCCGCTATCTGTTGCGAATCACCACAGATGTCCGTATCGGCAAAATGGTGTAGTAGAAAATCGAAATTTATGTTATATATATATATATATATATATATATATATATATATAAATTGTAATATTTTTAATATTATATACCTAATATTTTTTAATTGTAATTGCCCTACGATGTGGAGACAACTTATAATATGTTGTCACAGCGACAATTATTGTACATGCAACTTAAGTACGTATTCTATTTCAATTTTGACAGTAGTTGTCAAAAAAAATATGCCCGGTGCCAACAAATATCAATCTAAAGATGAGTTTATATACAATCGACCTATTACTCCTATCTCAGGGTGAGATCAAAGTTGTTCAAAATTAATTCTTCAAATTTATTTGTTTTTTTAACGTATTTCCAAATTAAATGTTTCACTATTATCAAACTCTCGAATAACTGTTAATTCCATAGAATAAAGGGCCCTTTAAGTATTTTATCACATTTACTATTTTACTGTCACTAAAAAATCAACCAAATGTCACTGATTAAATTGAAAAATATATGAATGTAAAATGATAAGTTCAACGAGATTGGTTACTGAATGAATACTACAGGGAGTTAGAATCAAAATTATATATTATACTATCAGATACGCAAATTGAACAAAATTATTATTCCCAAAAATACCATAAAAGAACCACAGTCGTAATCTCTAAAAAAACTTAAAATTAGAATACAACTATGCTAGAATTTAACCTAATTAATTATTATTATCAAAACGTTCAACTTGTGTAATTTACACTTGACGTGTATCAATGTCAAATAACGAAATTTCTGCTCGAATTGTCTATTCACTTGATGTTGAAACTGATATATGTATCGATAATTTTGGTATATTTCAAAATTTCTTATATAGATGCATCTTAATTTTCAACTGTATTTAAAAAGGCCTGATATTTCTCGAGAAATTAATTTAAAAAACTGGAGTGGACTCACCAAATGGATCAGGAAAAACTCGTACTTATTCTAAACGTATTTAGAATTCTGCCATCTTTCTAAATATATACAATTTAGAAAATTGGAACCACATACACTTTTTACGATGCAATTCTTATCCGAATTATACACCCACTGGCTTTATCATATGGGTTATTTATCTGATTGTATGATATACAATTTATACAATCTACCAAAAAATTGAGACAACTCTAATTCTGATGTTGTCTCTTCAAAGGATAAAAAACTACTGACTGAATTTTTATAAAATAAATAATTCTCTTTTCCGTTGGTTACCGATTTTTCTAGTTTTTTGAAAAAATTACTAATCTATGATTATCAATAACCAAGTGAGATTTTGAAATTCTTTTATTACATTTGTAATGTTGCTATCAGAGACCTCTATATTTTGGAATTTCAAATATTTTCTCCAAATCCTATTATGTTCTATCTATCATTAGACATATTATACACAAATGTCATCGAAATTATGAAATGTCATGTTTGATATTTCTACTGAATCTTTCAAAATTTAATAATTTACATATAGTACAGTGTGTATCGAAAGTATGGCAGCCAAAATTGAATAAATTTCCTTATGTTTTACTTATTCTTTAAATTTCAAATAGAGGGTCTGTATTAAATCCCCCTAATAAAAGAATGATAAATCAATTATTGTATATTATTATAATTTCATCTTTAAAATTTCCAAATATTATCCTATTATTTCAGTATACTAGTACTGTTCTGAAAATGATTATTAACTAATAAAAAAAATCTTAATTCTAATCAAATTAAACTATTGTTACTAATTCCATAAAACTCATTAACTCCATTATATCTATCTAAAAATTTCATGCAACGTACGGTTATTTGTTATTCTAAAATTTCCTATATACATGTTGATACATTTTTTTTTATAATCTCAAATGTTTCCAACTTTGTTCTACTTTGTCTAAACCATTTATTTGTTACAGGATATGATTTTGTTTCAACATTTCTCAGTATTCTTCACTTTGATTATCCATATTATCATTAAGCAACCCTTGGTTTCTTCAACATTCTTCTCCCATACATTTTTAACAATTCATTTATAAATCTATAATATTCTTCATTACAGTCTGTCCAATTACCATTACTTTTCACATCTTCTATTTATTCTATCTCACGAACATAATTATTAGCTACTCTAATTTCTTTTCCAATCAATCCTCCATATTTCATTATCAAACTCTTCACTTTCTCTTCAAATTCCTCATTTTCACTCATTAATTCCAATTCTTCCATAATTCCATTCCTCTTTATATTCCATAACTGCCTATTATCCTCTTCAATTGCCAATACTTCCATATTTACCACCTCAAATTCAATTATTTTACCATTTAATTTTATCTACCTCTTCAAAATCAATTATTTCCTTATATTTCATCAATTCATCAATAACTATGTCTGTTTCTAACTTCTTTATCAACTATGCTTACATATCAACTTCTTTCCCATTTGCTCCTATAAATGTAATTATTTCCTCCCGTCCATCTATTTGTTGCCTAATTTCATTTCTATTTCCATTATCATTTCTTCTATCAAATTTTCTAAAATCTCTTCTATTCTCAAAATACTTATTGTCATCAATTTTACCTCCATTTCTATATATTCGTTTTTCTTTTGTAACTTCTATTTTCATTTCCATAATTCATATCAACATGTCTATTATTTCTTCTATTATCAAACCTATTTATATATGTTTTTAAATATTACTTGTTAATCATAAAACTTTTATTTACATATCGTTTTTATATCCATCCCTTACCATGTACAATTCCCTTTAGTTTTCTAGATTTCGTTCCAATAATCCTGTCATATAATTCAATTTTATTTTCTTTTCCTAAACTTCGTCTTATTCCCTTCTCTTATTGTTTGATTCTCTATGTGTTTCTGTAATTCGATTAAATTTTCCACTATATTTTTTTTTATTTTGAAGTCCCATATCTCATCAATTTCTTCTAATAAATGCATTGCAATTTGCATTTCAAATTCTTCCATATAATTAAAAGTAATCTTTATTATTTTCTTCTCCATAATATGTTCACTTCCTATCATTTTATTTTCAATTATTTTAATAAAAACTCTTTGATCAATTAATTTCATATTTCTGTCAATGTTTACTTTTATTTTGACATTTTCTGTATAAATTGTTCGTTCTTCAATTTGTCTTGTGGTTTCTTCTATCTCTTCCATAGTTTCTTGTAAGTTTCTACAAAAACTTAAAATTATAATACAACTATGCTAGAATTTAACCTAATTAATTATTATTATCAAAACGTTCAACTTGTGTAATTTACACTTGACGTGTATCAATGTCAAATAACGAAATTTCTGCTCGAATTGTCTATTCACTTGATGTTGAAACTAATATACTTATCGATAATTTTGGTATATTTCAAAATTTCATATATAGATGCATCTAAATTTTCAACTGTATTTAAAAAGGCCTGATATTTCTCGAGAAATAAATTTAAAAACTGGAGTGGACTCACCAAATGGATCAGGAAAAACATACTTATTCTAAACGTATTTAGAATTCTGCTAACTTTCTAAATATATACAATTTATAAAACTGGAACCACATACACTTTTTACGATGCAATTCTTATCCGAATTATACACGCACTGGCTTTATCATATGGATTATTTATTTGATTGTGTGATATACAATTTATACAATCTACCAAAAAATTCAGACAACTCTAATTCTGATGTTGTCTCTTCAAAGGATAAAAAACTACTGACTAAATTTTTATAAAATAAATAATTCTATTTTCCGTTGGTTACCGATTTTTCTTGTTTTTTAAAAAAATTACTAATCTATGATTTTCAATAACCAAGTGAGATTTTGAAATTCTTTTATAACATTTGTAATGTTGCTATTCAGAGACCTCTATATTTTGGAATTTCAAATATTTTCTCCAAATCCTATTATGTTATATCTATCATTAGACATATTCTAAACAAATGTCATCGAAATTATGAAATGTCATGTTTGATATTTCTACTGAATCTTTCAAAATTTATTAATTTACATATAGTACAGTGTGTATCGAAAGTATGGCCAAAATTGAATAAATTTCCATATGTTTTACTTTTTCTTTAAATTTCAAATTAGTTAGTAATTAGGTTATTTTATGCAAGGGATTTCAGGAATTTTAATGAATAGTAAATAAGTTATGTTAATATTTATATGTATAAAAATCTTCATCTCTATATATGCTAATTTCTAATACAAAAATGTAATTTTCATGTTTCATATACGGCTTAAAAATTCATGGTATATTGTAATATAAACAGCGAATCGTCGTTAATCATACAATATTTATACAATTCATTCGATATAAAAAAGTTTCGATAGCAACCCGCAACGAGATAGGATTATGATAGAAATCAAAAAAGTCAGTTGGATGAAAAATGTCAAAGTTGGAAGTCGTAATATAATTGATCTCCTCAATAAGAACGATACAAAAAGTTGATATTCAAAGTATAGTAGAAAGAAATTTAAACCAATTTTATAATCATCAGAAGAAGAGAGAAGATAATTGTATATCCAGTTAAAGGATATATATCTTGGGAAAGAAATCAAGGCATTGCGTGTGAAATTTAAGAAGAGCTTTTCAATAATATTTTGGACAGTACAACAGAAAGAAATTGATAGTGAATATTAGTTTGAAGTGGATAGAAACTTAGTAAATAAAAGGTACCATTTTAAAATATTATATTAGAGATCTCTAAAACAAAATAGGCCTTTATTTAATAAAAAACATTTTAATTGTTCCATAGTAATAGTAGTTTATTTTTTTGTAGTATATCTGTACACACTTTCTCTTTATAAATTTCTATGTTTCATAAAAATTCCTGAAATCATAAGTTTGTTCATTTTAATTTCACAAACCAATAATTAGAGTAAATTTGAATGGCGCAATTGAACCCTACCCTTTGATAGAGTGCTTATGCATACTTAACGATTATTCAATCACAAATAATAAAATAAAATAATAAATAAATATAGAAACCTATATAATATATATACATAATTATATTATAAAAGGTGTAAATGGTAAATTTTATAAAACATCAAAAGACTTATTTGAATTTTTTGGAAACAATTGTCAAATTGAAATTAAATTAAATTGTTTTCAATAATTATTTTTGTAAGTAACATAAAAATCATTAAAGAAATTGAAGGTTATGTTCAAATTGACCATAGATTTGAATAATGTTGATTGATTATGGTTATCTTCTTTTTATGTATAATAAAGGTTAAAATAACGTCATTTATATAAAAAAGAAGATAAACATAAGTCAATCAATATTATTTAAATCTATAATTAATTTAAACGTTACCTTTAATTCCTTTGATTCTTTCTATGTTACTGTTTTAAATGAAACTTACCGTTTCTAGATAATTCCACGATATATTGAAAAAATGTTAAAAATTCTAAGATGTTGACAATTGTTTCGAAACTAATTATTTCTAAGAAATTCAAATAATACATTTGATGTTTTATTAAATTTACCATTTACACATTTTATAAATATATCATCCTCGTATACTGTACCCTTGGAAATGGAAAAAATAAGTTCCGAAAGCTTGGACATAAAAAAAGTATGAAGAGTACTTGATTTAATCCTCCAATAATCCTGTCTCATTCAAATTTGATAGCTCTCAAATATATTCTTGTTACAGAGTTCAACTCAAACCGAAATGTATGACGCTGTAGCAACATTAGAAGAAAATTAGGATTCAAACCACCGACTAGTGTGAACAAAACCCGCTTATTTCGCGTTGAAAAATAACAAAAATCACAAAGAATTGTCAGACAAGAACGATTTTGATAATGATGAAAGAATAAAAAAATGGTATTTTAGAACATAATTCAGAATCTTTCAAAGAGTGTTTGATGATATTGCCCCTCACATTCCAAGAAAATTATTAAAAATTAGCAAAATAGAATTAATATATATACAAATACTAATACATTACATAAAACATATAATAATACACTAACTGATATGTTAGACACGTTTTTCAGTTTTCCAACTTCAATTTTACCTGAAACTGTACTAACTTTGTTAAATATTGATCAACTATTGTTCAATCGAGGTGTCAAGTCGGAAAATCCCACGGTGTTTTCAGTAACGGCACATTAATTATCGCCTATACAACTAGAGTTTAAGCCATTGTATTAGAACGCTTTGAGGATTCGAAAGAGTTAATCATTTTGGTGGTTTTTACTTTCGTTCATTCCGAACTTTTATTTTTTTATTCTATTTCCTTGAATATGGTGTAGCGATTTTCTCAAATAAGCGAAAAAACATATATTCATTGTCACATGTTGAATATTGATTTTCCAAGAATGTCTCCAATGGACAATTTGCAAAAAATATCAGCTTCCAAATCATGAACTAATTGTGATTAGCCAAAAAGCAAATGAGTCGTCAATGAAAGAGTAAGTTTCATATAATTTATATACATATTGCAAAATCCGCTCTTAAAATGTTAACAATTTGTTGATGTCACCACGTGTAGCAAACGCGCCTTCTATTGCTGTGACGTCAAATGGTCGTATCTGTCAGGTATGTAGGTTATGTTTTGGCTACCTTCAGTTCAATTAGGTTGTGTTTTTAGTGTTTTCAACATTTCATTGCATTCTTCCGTTGTTTTATTGTGATCTTGTGTTTGGTTGACCATGGAATTCGGATTTAAAAGAGCTGACAATAATAATTTGTTATTTGATCAAAAATCCCAAACAGATAAATAATGAACCTAAACATACATTCATCTTCTATTTCAATTATTATTATTATATTATTATATATGTTTATTTACAAATAATTACAATTACAAATCACCAAGAAGATAATATATTAGAATTACATAACCAATAAAACCAATGTATAAACAGCGAGAAAAATACGTTGCAATAAATTAGCACAGACAGAAAATGTAGAACGTATTTCTTTACAAAAATGTAAATAAACAGGGGAACCTAATTAGCTATTGTGGCTTATTTTGGATCACTGTAACCTATTAAGACCTATGAGGTTGAACATAGGTACAATGATCCTATATGGCGCCACTTAATTGCCAGTTTTGTTTTCCTTAACATAATCTTGATTCAACTTTCCTTATACACATATATACCTTTTCATCTTAGCAATCAATGATTCCATTAATATCCTTAGTTTCTAGGGATTTTACATATTTCTTCACTTTTTTAGCAAATTGATAGGATTTAATCTTCTTATTCGTTTCTGGAAGATAGTTAAACAAACGTGGTGCTATGAATTCGAAGTACCTAACTGCTACTGTTTTTTCGCTGTATTGGTTTGGACAAAATCTTTTGTTTTATTTCTATTATGAAAATGGTGACCAGGAGATTGCAAGTATGAGCGATTTTCAAACAAGTGAACAACCAAATTAAAAATATATAGATGCCTTATGGACATTATATTAGTTTCATTAAGAACCTGGTTAAATCTTTAAAATGCAATATTTTTAGAATTTTTCTTTGCAGAATTTTAACATGCTCTAGATGAGTAGGCACAGTTCCTCCCCAACCTAATATGCTATATCTAAGACGTGATTCTACAAGAGCATGGTATATAATTCTAAGATGCTGTAAGTCCAGTACTCTCCTTATATATTTGCATTTATACAATAAACATCTCAGTGTCTTAGCTACTTCACGTTATTGAGATGTCCATCGTAGATGTGAGTCTATTGTTAGTCCGAGAGAGAAATATCAATATGTATGTTGTTAATAGTAACAGTCATTTTTTCATAACGAGGCAGTTTGTGTTTGTAACTAGTGAAAGGTACAATAAATGTTTTCGAATAGTTGACTTTAAAAATTTCATGTCTCAAAATATCAAATAAATGTCCTAGATCGGTTCCTATTTTTTGTTTGAGGCCTTCCCACGTATAGTCTGTATATAATATAACAGTATCATCCGCGAATCCTATTATTTTACTTGTAGAATTATAAGAGAATAAATCATTGATATACATATTAAATAGTATTGGTCCCAGCACAGTTCCCTGGGGAACCCCGAACAATATATTTTCTTCCGCACTGACCTTATTGTTTATCCTTACTATTTGTGTCCTATTTTTAGATAGCTTCTAAATAATTTATAAGGCAGTCCACATATTCCTGCATCACCCAGGACGTCCAACAGCTGTTCATGTGTCAAACGCCTTCGCCATATCCAGAAATACAACTGCCGTTGGTTTAGTTTCATCAACAGAACTGTACACAGGAGCAAGCTTAATTGCATCATTAGTAGAACGTCCTTCTTGAAAGCCAAATTGATGTGATAATAATTTGTGGTTGGCTATGAATTTAGTTAATATTTTTTCACAGCTTTTTCCATTAGCTTTGTTAATGTCGTAATAAGTGATATGGGCCGATAAATGCACATCTTTGCCTTGTTGTCTTTTTTGTAGATTGGGGTTACTACAGCTTTTTTAAAAATAGTGGGACATACGCCTTCTGCAAAGATCAAGTTTATTAAGTATGTTATAGGTTTAGTCAACTGTTCACTTAATTTTTTAAATATTTCTGCTCACAGCTTATCTATGCCTGGAGCCTTGTTTGCTTTCAGAGATACTATTAAGTCTCTTATCTCTTCCGTAGTTACAGGCATCCAATAAAAGGTCTCATAATTTTTAGATCGCCGAGGAGGGGGTTTAGTCGGTACGGTTATTTTTTGTGCCAAGTTTTTTCCCCCTGTTACAAAGTAACTGTTAAATTCGTCTGCCACATGTGATTTGGATGTGAGTTTTTCGTCTTTTTCATTTATTATAAAATTAATATAATTTTTTGTTTTATTTTTGTTATTAACTAGGTTCCACATATATTTCTTAATAATCCTATTTTTCTGTATTTCGGTTCGGTAGTAGTTTTGTTTCATTATTTTAATTAAGTTATTCACGCGTTTGCGGTAAGTGATATATATCTCGTTTCTACACATTATTTAGATCTTGCTGAAATTCCCTGTAGAGATTATTTCTAGTATCAATCGCTTTCACAAGTCCTGCTGTAATCCACTTTTGACGCTTTATATAATGTTTTTATAATTTTTACTTTTTTTGTATATTTTCCTATAAGAATACTTAAGATATTTAGCAATTCTTCAGCTTTTGTGTTTACTTCCTTTATATTAAAGTAATATTCCCAATTATAATGTTGCAGGTCATGTCTGGTTTTTCCATAGTTTATGTATGTTTTATACTTAATCGTTTCAGAGCTTCTACAAATAGTTTTTATAGGAAGGCTCAGTAGCGTAGCTCGATGTTCTGTTATATTATTTTCATACGTTGCTGCAGTGACATTTTCAAAATATTCTGTGACTGTTCTCAGAAAGATATGGTCAAGGCAACTACGTGAATGATTTTTTATGCGTGTTTATTTATTCATCATATTCATATAATAGGTTTAGATATGTGTTGACAATATCGTTTTCATCTCTTATATTTATATTAATATCGCCAATCAATAAATGAAAATCTAATAAAGAGTAAGTAATTTGCTTAAGATAATTCTCAAAACACGGAACAAAGGTGAGTTGGACGGGGAACGATATTAATTTGTTAACAAAATATGTTTATTATAGTTCAAATTTATTTTTATCCGCAGAGCCTTTGAGTTTCCAATGTTGATAGTTGCGCTATCTGCACTTAAACTGTTTTTTACATATACTAGGACTCCATCATTTTCATTTAGTTGTCCTTTGTTATAAAATGTTCTATAACCGTTCATACTAAAAATATCAATGCCATCAATTTGAGTTAGTACGACACAATCAAATCTGCAGCCCAATTGTTCTAACATAATTTCAAATTCATCTATATGTGCATTTAGACTGCAAATATTTTGATGTATTACACTAAGAGAACTTCCATCGTTTTTGAAATATTTGTTCAATTTATAACATTCTACAGTGTTGTAGAATTCGTTATCCATGTTTCGAATATAATCATCCATTTGTAAATTATTCCAGTGATACTAGACCCATTTTAAAAGAAGGCTATTGACAAATAGATAGAGAAAAGCTGTTCAAATTTAACAAAAGCTGAACCAAACACAGAAAAGTCAATAAAACGAAATAGAAAAGAAGTTATAGAAATAGAACAAACAGAAAAATGAGCAGGGGTGCAATAGAAAAAACTTAAGACAGCAATCTTCTTCTGCCTTCTTTTAGTTTCTGTAGTTCAGGGAGTACAACCTTTTGATGACTGGTGTTGGTTTTGCTTGATAAGTCCGGAAGTATAGGCTTACTGGTAGTTCGTTTGTTGTTCTTTCCTCTTGTTTCATTGGTTTTTTAGGTGTTTTCCTTGGTGTGTCGTTCTGTTGATAGTTTACAGTTGAGTTGTCAATTTGGCGTTGGCTGTGAAAATTTGGTGTAGAAGGGGCACTATTTATTTTGACCTGTTGGTTATTTAGTTCCTCGTCTTCAGTATTTTCGAGGGCTGTTATATATAAATAAGGTGTTACCTCTTATGTACGAGTTCACATTCGGATTTTGTCGTGACTTTTTTAAATGTTTTCTTAGTATAAAGTTTTCCTCGCGCTGAGCTTCTATGATATCATTCGAAATAGAATATTTGTCCCCTTTAACTTTTTACAGTTTTTAAGAATTTCAATTTTTCTTAGGTATGACACTGATTCTATTTTAATTGGTCTATTTCCTGAATTTCCCAGTTGATAAAAATTATTAATATCTTCAATATCAAAAACAAAGTGTTCATGGCCTGGTTACATAAGTCGCCGTTCACAGGAAAAGTGACACAATCACATGTACCTTTTGGATAGCTGTAGGATTCTGCTTCAAGATTTTATCGAATAAAAAATACGATTCGAGTTTTTCGATAGCTACCGAGGACTTGAGTTCCTTGCATTTCCACAGAATCATAAGTGAATAAGTTCATTTGTGTTCTGTTAATCATACACAAAATATTACTTTCTCTTGTCTTGTGACACATACGACCGACCATCTGACGTCACAAGATGGCCTCGGAACAGCGCGCGCGTTTACATCCAAATTTGAATCCCATTGCATGTTTTATTTATTACTGAGTGAAATATTCGTAATGAATCCCCCTAATTGCAAAGAAATGAATGATGTACGATGTAGAATAACATATATTTTTTTAGGAAGATATGCAAGTTGCTCATTATTCTCTAAATCGGTTGATAAAAAATATTTCTCTCCGTTTCACAAGATAATCACCATTTTCTATGACCATTATCTGGATAATCCGATATTGATTAATTAGGATACTCTGACTAATTTTGTGAATCATCACCAATTTTGAAATATGAGCTAAATATTGTTAAACGACAAAACGATCCCCTTTGATATTTCTACGTCTGCAGTGATACGAAGTGAACTGTTATGAATTGCGTTCAAAGTTTCAGTCAGCCAATAAATATCCCAATTATTGCATACAAATAACAGCAAGCCACGCATCACAGAGGTAATGAAGGTAGAAATGAGGAACCGGTTTTTCACCACCAATGTCAATTATCGAGGGTAACGCTTGGAAAATTATAACTGCTACGACATAATGATTAAAAATCAAATAATTACGTTGAGCAGAGCCAAATAGATCTGAGGTTAAACGTTTTCAAATGTATGCTGAATTTTTAAGGTTACGTAATACCATGTGGATATGTATCCACTTCTTGATGAAAGGTAGAATAACAATGAGCAGCAATGAAAGATCCGTGAATAATTGTTGAATTAATTCCAATTGGAACTGGGCTCAACTGAATATTGTTTTTTTTTGTTTGATGCGACAGTCTGCTAGAAGTACATCATCATATGAGATCCGTTTGACAATCATTAGTTGGGTCACAATGTGTTTGTTACTGATTCCGAAGTGACTCTATTTCATTTAAATTGGAAGAGAATGAAGAAAATATATATTGGTATCTTCTAATACTGATTAAAAATACTATCAATTTGATAGCTGCTTATTATTTGCAATGTACATGAAGAATGATTCCACACCCGGACATCGAGCATGCATGCTTATTGCACTCCGGAGGCTGTGTCGTGCCAACAAGACATGTACGGAAAAGTGGCCGACGACAACGACGCCGACGACGACGAAAATATACACACAGGATTTTTTTTCTAAACATCGTTTTTTCGTGTTGTTGTTGATGAAGGACGTGAAAATAACTCAAAAAAAAACTCTCTGGAGGCTGTATCGTGCTAACAGAAAGAAAATTAATTCTCCAAAAATGACAAAAATTTGGTACTTCTAGTACCATAGCACCCGTTGAACTGGCTTAAGTGAGCTGAATATCAATAGGGTCCATCTTCGAGACGCTCTGAATAATATCCAATCATAAAATTGGTCACTTGTATATCCTCCGGAGGCTGTATATATCGTGCTAACAAACTGAAACTTCTCCAAAAATGACAAAAATATCGTACTTAAAGTACTGTAGCACCTGTTATATTGGCATTGGTGAGCTGAAAATCTAAAGGATTCATCAGTGAGATGTCCTGAATAATATTCGAACATAAAATTGGTAACTTGTTGAACACCGGAGGCTGTACCGTGATAACAAACTGAAATTTCTCAAAAAATGACAAAATGTCGTACTTGAAGTACCATAGCACCCATTGTACTGGCTCTGGTGAGCTTAACATCAATAGGGTTCATCTGTGACATGTTTTTAATAATATTCCATCATAAAATTGGTGACATATTGCACTCCGGAGGCTGTGTCGTGCTAACAAGACGTGTACGGAAAAGTGGCCGACGACAACGACGACGACGACATACACACAAGATTTTTTTTCTAAACACCGTTTTTTCGTGTTGTTGTTGCTGGAGAACGTAAAAATAATTAAAAAAAAATTTCAAAATTTCAACTTTTTTTGGGGTAAACCAATACTTTTCTCGCATATTAGATAGGTTGGTCGGAAAAGTAATATATAACATTTCCCCTCCTAATAAAAATAATATTAAATTAACTCATAATATTTAGAAATTATATCACTAAACTTGGAATGGCCTGATTATCTAAATATGACAATCATACTAGCATCGTACCATATTTGTTT
Source organism: Galeruca laticollis (assembly GCA_963921935.1). Lineage (NCBI taxonomy): Eukaryota > Metazoa > Arthropoda > Insecta > Coleoptera > Chrysomelidae > Galeruca > Galeruca laticollis. Next base: position 39,943,486 of record OY998178.1, on the reverse strand, counting down.
TTACAATACATATCTAGATATAATGAAAAATGAACGGTTTAAAGATTAAAACAAACTTTTGCTAACAATGAAATTAACTGTCTCGACCCTTACTTCGTGGAATCTGCTCATATGAGCAGATTCCACGAAGTAAGCGTCGAGACAGTTAATTTCATTAAAAGATCTTCGAGATAAGATTTGACCCGACTGTACCAGAAGTTACTACAAAAACGTTACAAAACATCACAAAACATTTGGTTTAACCAAGAATGCCTTAGGAAAAAGGTAATACGAAATTATGTGAATATAAAATGTCACACTAAAACACCACAAGCACAAAAAGCTATAAAATGTGCTCAACGAGTTTGGATAAAGGGAGAATGTAAGAAATGGTTCAAAGTTAGAGACTCCTTAGACAACTACATAAAAGTTGTACATTCAGAACTTACATTCCAATTACATCCAGTAGAATTTGACTGTTTGGATAACAAAATTAGAGAAAGTGTCAGCACGATGAAGCATAAGACTTTTGAGAAACAAGAAAAGAAGCTACAGAATCTTGAACACACACAACATAAAATTCAATACTCAAAACATCATGAAACTGTAAGTACCTTCATACCAACACACTTTGCACCACGATTTGAAAACCTTTCAGACACTAATTTTACAGATAGTGAAATAGGATTTGTAAATAAAGGTTTAAAGTACAGCATACCACCAAAATTTACGAATAATATAAAACAAATTATAGCTACAGAATCCGAAATAGCTTTAAAATCTAATTCAAATAATTTTCTTTATGAGAAATCAAAAATTGCCAATTTGATCAAAAATATTGAACCTTCAAAAGGTAAACGTCAAACAAAAAATGACAATACAGTTTTAAATGCAATAAAAAAGAAGATAGAAGATAATAACCTGACAGTTACAAAATCTGATAAGGGTAACAGAACTGTCATTTTGACGACTGAAAATTACAATTCCAAAATATATAACTTTATAGAATCTAGCGATGTAAAAGTTCTTAAAGCAGACCCAACAAAAAAGTTTCCTAATAATGTAAGGGATATTGTTAATAATTCAAATTATCTTTTAAATGATTACGAAAAGAGGTCTATCATACATAAGAATCCTCATTGTCCACAATTATATGGAACCGTTAAATTACATAAAATAACGAAACCAATTAGACCTGTAGTTTCTTATGTTGATGCTCCAAATAATATATTGGCAAAGAGGCTCAACAATATACTCAATAGTTACGGATATGAATATCAGTACTCAATTAGAAATTGAATAGAACTAATCAATAAGTTGAAAGCAATCCACTTGCAAGATAACTATAAACGCATTTCGTTCGATGTAACTAATATGTTTACTAAAATTCCTCCTAAAGAATGCCTAATACTTGTAAGATAATTACTAGAAGATGAAAATAATAATCCAGGAATAATATCAGATATACTTAATTTGCTTGATGTATGCATTAATCAGAATTATTTCACAATAAAATATGTATTCAAAATGAAGGTTTACCAATGGGAAGCCCTATTTCACCTATTTTAGCTAACATTTTTATGGACAATTTAGAAAGAAAGATCTTTGAAAGTAATATATATAATTTAAATACAGAATATTACATTAAAGATTCATTTGAAGTTTTTAATCAATTTAACAAATTTCAATTACCTGATAATCATGTAATTTGCAGTTTAGATATTGTTTCCTTATTCAGTAATGTATATTTAGAATTTGCTTTAAAAGCAATTGATAAAAAATGGAATGAAATCAGTGTATATTGTAAAATATCTAAAAATTATTTCCAAGAAATTATTACATTCCTGTTTGAAAATACCTATTTTACATTTAACGATAAAATATATAAACAAACTTTTGGTACTCCAATGGGAGCTACAATTTCTCCCATTAAATCTTGTTATGCAATGGATAATTTATTGGATACAATTATACCATTGTTACCATTTAAAATAATTTTCTCAAAAAAATACGTTGAGAATATTATTTTAGCATTACCAAAAACTAATTTAGATGAAGTTCTTTCAATATTCAATAACTATGATCCATATATAAAATTTACAATAGAAAAAGAAGACAGTAATCAAAGTGTACCATTTCTAGACACAAAATTTATAAGAAATAATGATAACACATTGTCTATTGATTGGTACAGAAAACCAATTAGCTCAGGAAGATTCATGAACTATTGGTCTTACCATAAATATTCGATGAAAATTAACTTAATTAAACAAATGAGAAATAGAATAACCAAAATATCAGATCATATTTTTCAAGAAAAGAACTTAAAACCTTTATATCATCTATTTTTGGATAATGGTTATCCAAATAAATTAGTTAAAAACATACTATTTAATTATTGTCCAACTATAGACATTGCAGACATCAATATTAGAAACGACCAATCAGATAATATAAATTATTATGTATCTTTACCATATATTAAAGAAATAACACCACAGTTGAGTAGGATTTTTAAACCAATGAACAACATTAGAATTGCCAATAAAACATGCTTAAACATAAAATCTATTTTCAGTAATTTGAAAGACAAAACTTCAATTCTTAATCTTTCAAATGTAATATATTCTATTCCATGCAAAAATTGTGATAAAAAATATGTTGGTCACACTGGTCAGAAATTAAAGAACCGCATAAGTCTCCATAAGAGCGATTGTAAGTTACATCCTGAAAGATGTGCTTTATCTGAACATGTAATTGATAATTATCAATGAAATTGTTAAATGTGAAAACAAAAATACCACTATTAAAGAAGTCAGGTATATATAAACTCAAATGTCCAGAATGTAATGCTGTCTATTTGGGTCAGACCCTTAGGAATTTTGAAATACGATACAGTGAGCACTTACGAGCATACAGATTAAAACAACCAGATAAATCCCACTACGCAAAACATCTACTTGACACCAATCATTCATTGACACCTAACACAAAACTAGAAGTACTACATATTTGTGAAAAGAAACAAGAACTGGATTTTCTTGAAGAACTGGAAATTAGAAGACATTTAAGAAACCCACAATATGAAGTTGTCAATAAACAGTTAAATCTAGGGAATACTCCACTAATAAACTGTCTTCTTAAGTGATAATTGTAAAGATCAGCAGATATAGTTTTCCTGGTTTTCTATATCATTGCACAGTTATACTGATCTTAATTGGAAAAATGATATCCAGTATCCATAGGGCTAATAATATCTAAGCTTCAATATTTGTAATATCACATCTTCTTCTTTTTTCTATAAACATATATTAAGCCAATCACAAGTTAGGTTACTTCTTGGTCTAGCCAAATATAACTACTAAACATCAGGTAGGCATAAAATGAAATGTAACTTCTGTCATTCTGACGATGATATTGATTAATCGAAACAATTGCCAATTTTTTAGAATTTTCAATAACTTGTATTATATTGTGGAATTAACTAGAGACCTTGAGTTTCATTTAAAAACACTGATAATGATCACTTTATGGATTTTGAATCTGTTAATATTTTGGACATACAACCAAATACCAAAAAAAGACTTTTCTTAGAAATGTCTCATGTATTTCAAGAACCTAATACTATCAACAAAAAATGTGACCATAATAATCTGAGTGATATTTATTATTATCTACTAACAATTGATAATAAAAATAACTAAATTTCAAATTCTTATACATAATTAAAGCTATATAAATAAAATTTGATGATTTTTAGAAATAATTTTATTTTAGGTAAATGATTTTAAAAATTTTTTCAATACTTTTAAATTATTAAGATGACATGATGACATCTATAATAATTTGAGGTTGAATTTTATATAATAAAAGATGAATATTTGAATAACTATTAACCTATATTACAAATATAACCAATTTTCTTCTTTTGTTTTCAAAAACATTTCAGCATATAAAGAAAATGTTTACATTCATGAATCTGTAACAATGTCAAAATAATTTATGATTGAAAAAAATTTTTTTAAAAAATTCAAATATAATTATATTTACCAATTTATAACAATCTCAATTTACTTATCTTTGATAATGGAAATAAAAGTTTCCGAAAGCTTGGAAGAAAAACAGTAACAAGAATTTTCTTTAATTAACTTGCCGTTACCCCAATATTCGTGGTTTTATATATATATATATATATATATATATATATTTATATATATATATATCTATATCAAGCAACCAAGAGATTCATGGGTTAATCACACAGAAAGAAAAAGGAGCTACTGAAGATAGTGGTAACCGCAGACATGCATGTTTCTGGTTCATTAGCCGTCCTCAGTACGGTATAACCAAGTAAGCGTGTGAAACCTGGGAGCAAAGCTATTGACTGAAACATAAGAAAATACGGATTTCAACAAGACAGCCAAACGCCACATTTGTGGCATCAATATTGGAAGATCTCGAATTTTGGAGACAACAGCCAACATCGACACGTAGGCGCATATAGCCCTCCCGTTTGAACCTTCTGACCCAGAGTAATGAAACAAGAACAAGATGTACAGTATTGCGTTACATGTAAATAACAACCAGCAAAGAGATTCATAGGTTAAACAGGCAGAAAGAAAAAGGGGCTACTAAAGAGCCTTTCAAGGTATCAACGATTCCTGTTCTGCTTTAACCCGCGTTAAAATAATTGGATTAAAAGTCACGTGTTAGAGTTGATCTAACAATAATTACTTTTTTGTTCAAATTGAAGTGATGCATAAACATTATATTTTGGAACAAAGATAATTAGAATAACCAATATAGTACCAAACTTCTCCATGAGCAGCGCAGGAGGTACATGTCGAACGGTTTTCATGATATGCTCCTTTCAAATTGGAAATTGACAATTTACACAGCGATCACGGTGAAACGATTTTTCCTAATAGAGCAATACTCACATCGAAATTTCGTTAGTAAATTTTGGGATGCTGTTGCCATCACAACTTAATTATTTCCAATGACGTTTGCTACTTTTCTCCGGAGCGCCAGCGGTAATGTTGAGATTGATGCACGGCGTGCTACATGAGAAAGTGTCATCTGCTTTGAAATATCCACTATGTACTTTCTTCTTGTTGTAATAACACCTGTAATCGCTTGGCAAATTATTTGCCCATTATAAGTACTATGTTCAACAACGTGGAAGATCCGGCCAGCGGATGTTGTGTGTGTATTTTATGCCGTATTTTACAGGCTTGTTTGCAATATACTGCTTGAAGCGGCACCTCACACGAAATGCTTCAAGCATTTCATCAATTGTTACATACTCTACAACACTAATTATTGGAGCACCTGTTGACAAAATCTTCAATTTTTTCATTGAATTGGCGCCCAATTGTCTATTTCTTTTCTTGTGGTCGCATCATCAAAACTCTTGGGGACATAACGGCGGCATACCAATCAAGTGCCAAGACATCAGTATTCCATAGGTCAGTAGTGTTGTCATATTGGCTTTTTATAACTCATGCCATATACAATACTCTATGAGGGCATGAATTTCTATAAAATCACTTGATTGAAAGTCTCTTTCTCGCTAGTAAGATTCCCGTAACGGAAAAATCCTTTGATTGGTATAAAGTACAATTTCATGCATAACATCGTCAGGAAAAACAATTTCCAACCATCTAGTGGAGTCCGGCCCTATTTCGCAACTGCGCTATCATCAGATTATGTGCACGTGTTTTTGTTCAACGTAAATCAGGTTTATGCTTCAGCCGTTCAGTCCCATTTTTTCCTACAAAAATAGGTACTCCATGTTGATTCTCAATTATAGGCACAGGCTAAGCTAAGTTAGCAATGAAGGAATCGTTGCTCTCTGAATCCGATTGATTTGCATCCGTACCGAGATCCGTACTATGTACACTATGCTCAGGTGGAACGCCAGTATTATCATTTTTACTGTCGGAGTCCATTTCACGATCAGAATCTATCTCATGTACCATTTTAATACTTGTTGTTCTTATTTGGCATCTATTTTGGATACTATACTTTGCAATAGTTGTGAGAACTTGTTTTGAAAAATGTATTCTGTAAACAGAAAACACACACGCGATTGGTCGCGCCGTTAGATTTCTCCTAAAAATCTGCCACCGCGTATTGGTCGCGCGTTAGGTTCAGAATAACAAGTGCACATAACTCGGATGTGGCTTGAGCTTTCCCCTTCCACCTACACCAGTATGTTGACGGAAACCTACAAGAGGCATTCCTGGACGGCGACCAGAATTGAATGATTTATTCATATTTTGTAAGCAAAATATAAAAAAATGTTAAGCAAAATCTAACAACGCGGCCGATCCCCGTTTAAAAACAACTTTTCTCACTTTCATTCATGAAACAATGGAAAAAATAGGAGTGAACAATATCATTTCCATTGAATTTGTTGTATTTAAGAACAATGATGCGTTGAATATTGTGGGTAATGAACGAACATGCTATATTTACATAATTTATAAGTTTACTGAACGAATATATTCATAATTTGCTGATGAATTGTCTGACAAAAGATTATTTTCTTGGATGGAACAGACAAGTTATAATAGGATTTGTTCGTAACACAACTTCCACCAACAACATAATTAAATTGTTCAACAAAGTGGATTTTAAGAAGAAAGTTAGAAAATCATTCTTGGTATGAATTGAGAATTGCAAAGAGATGAGATTGTCTTAATTAGAATTCAATTTGAATGTTAATTTATTTCTAATGAACGTCAATTTGAGAAACAATTTAAAACTTGTTTTCTATTATGGAAGCAGACTGATGTGAGAAATACATAGTGAATATAAATATTGATTATCGCTTACTTTCATAGCTTATAATATCTTTCCACCATTGAATTTACGATTTTATTTTGTTAAACACTAATATAAAATAGTCCTAACATATACATTTTTTCAGCCCACTGGTGTTATCGAAATATTACATTTGAGATACCTACAATACACTAATGATATGGGAATTATAATCCTCAGCAGAAGGGTAAACGCGAACAGCTGCTCAGATGAACAATTAACAAAATGGCCAGGGCCCATTATCAAATTATCAGTTACGTTTCCAAAATTATAGGATTTTTGTCGTCTCCTGTATTTTCAAAATAAAAAAAATTAGTTGGGAATCAAACTATTCTCTTATCTTTCCCAAAGCAGCTACGTAGTACCTATCGTTAGTTTTCATGTAAATTTTGAATAATATTCTTGAACATTTCAATACACAATAATTCACAAAAATCTATCTATCTTCTAGATTTTTGTGGAATTGCATCAAATGCTTTTGTTCTAGAAAAGTCAAGAGTTAATTCCGAAGTAAAGCTCAGTGTTTGATCCTAATTTGGAGTTAGAATTTCAATACTTTTCTAGTTGAGTATTAAAAAAGAGTGTTATTTAGATGGTTAGCATAGTATTCGAATTTATGTCAGAAAAATAGCTAATTGACAAGTAACTCGTAGCTAACAAATACTTCTTAATCAATCAGCAATTTATGTCGTTCTGGACGGCTTGTAACGTTAAAAATTGTTCTAATGCGACAAATAGCCAGGTGATTGTGTAATAAATACCAAAGTAAGAAACATAGGGAGGATCACCCTGTATAACAAATTACCTTTTATATTGTAATGTTTAAACTGAAGAAAGCGGTCGTTAACACACAAACAATGTAAAAAACACTTAGCTAAGCAGTCTGAATTTGTTGCAAAAAAAATATTTCAACAGGAAATAATAATTGTGTCAAAATACCGAAATTTTGCGGAATCAAATGAAAATTCATTCTGAATCGAGATAAAAAACCTATTACATAATTACGTCGAACGATAAATTTCCACCAATCAGGAATTAACAGGTACAAAAAAATTAACGGAGCTGACATAGGGAAAAATGCCGAAGCTACGAAAATGTAATAGTTGTAGTGGCAGTTGGTATAAACTCGCGGTCGGAAGCGGTCTAGTTTTTTTTGGGATTTGCGGATAACGGTTTTTAAGGAGTCCTGAGTTTAAGTAACATATAATTAAGACGTATTGTTTTAACTTATCAAGTGTATTTTTTTTTCGAAAGGGGGAAAAGAATATTACAAGGGAGCGTCTACTGTACGCGATCTGAAGGTTTTTTTTGTTCGAAACGCGAGTCGTGGCCGTCGGCGTTTTTGTGAACACACAGACTAAGAATTGATGAGTGAAATTTAAAAATTATACTAACTGTGTATTATGACTTTTTTCGTAGTTTGGTCAAATTATTAACATTGCCAGCCCGCATCTATGATATATAATTCTAATTTATGTTATTTCATATCGCATACAAGTATTCAATGGTGATACCTCTCCGTATGAATCAGGGATAGGGAGTACATTCGAGGCTGAATACTAAATTGTTAATTTCAAAGATTCATATATAGGGTGCGCGAAAATATTTAGGTTGTGGCGATTATTTTCAAACTAACAAATTTCATTTTATTCTGCATTTCATTCTCGTTAATGTAACAGGGTATCCCAAGTTTTCTCTCGATCCTTTCATTGGTTATAATTGTTTACAGTCACAAGACTTTACATACAATTATTCCTGACACTTTGTCAATTGGTGTAATTTTTTTTCATTTTTTTTATAATGAACTTGTTATAGAAATCATTATCGGTCAGTTTATTTTCTCAGCCAGGAGAGCATGATTATATGAATACATAATATATACCCATAAGAGCTACACCTAAGATTTTTCCTCAACCCACCCCGCTAACTGACGTACCTAACCCTTAGGCACAAGACCTCTCATTACCAACTGGTAGCAGCGGAGGCCGAAGCCAACCCTTTCGGACATTTTTTCCAGGAGCCGACGACTCCTGTTTCCCACGAAATCGTGGGTGGTGACAGCCAGCTACGCTGCCTTTCTCGGTCCATTAGGGACATTTTGACAGCAGTGTTTTTTCTTGGTTATTACAGAGTTTTCTTTAGGGTTATTACACTGGTGAATACGTTACTCCAGCGAATAATTACATTGAATGGATTTTTTTTTGTTATTACATTTGTGGCACACGGAATTTCCGACATTATTACAATTGGTAATTCGTTTGTCAAGTGGTGGTACGCATTGTTTTCGGTAGAAGTTAGCTAGAACGTCCAAGATTGAAAGTGGGCCGTTTTCCATATAAAATATCGACGAAGCATCGGGTGTTTAGAAAGCTCGGAGAGTAGCCATTATTTTGTTAGGCTAAATTCCGACCACGTGGAGTTGAAAATATTATAAAATATTGGTTTATGGTGATTTAAGGTACCGTTTATCCGGTTTCTGTTTGGAGGATCACCAGTAATTTGTATCGTATTTCAAGGATTTAAAACTTAACATTGGGACTCGTTGGCAATTCATTCTTAAGGGTACAAACATAGTGGAACGACGAGGCTAGAGGCACAGAGACGAGGTAAGCGATGCGGCTTTTATTTCATCATGTATGGTAATGGAGTTAAACATAGTAAAGAGGTTGACGCAGTACTATGCGACGAGACAAGCGAGGCGATGCACGTCGAGATAAAAATAAGATATATTGTCGCGTTGATACTGGATGGTTCTAGCTGCATTCTTTTCAAGTTATGACAAATAAACTGACTTGTACAGTGTACATAGTACACACACAATGGCTGAGCAAGTGAATATAATAATCACAGTATTCAACAGGTGTGCATTATGGAATGCTTCTCATGCAGATCATAGAAACCGCTATGTATTAGATGAACTTTGGGCAGAAGTGGCTAAAGAATGTGGAAAAACAGGCAAGTAAATTTATGTGATATATATTTTTTATACTGAGGCACTGGTATTGAACAGGGAAAGTATTTAGGTAATCTTTAAATGTGTCACGAATGAAAATTGCTTGATTACGAACCCGACCTCTTGGGTTACAATTTGGTCTGGCAAAATTGTTGTTTGCAGTACTTTATGTTATTAATTTCAAATGCCTTTCGAAGCCCTCTTTATATATGATATTATTATGTAAAAGACGAATTGTCTTGATTATATTGTCAGCGAGTTGTTCGTCTGTTTCTATGGCTTCGGATAATATTCTCCAATTTGCATACATTATGCCGAATGAACATTCAATCGTCTTCCTAGCTCTAGACAATCGCTGATTAAAGTACAACCTTTCAGAATTCAGAGTTAGTCTACTATATGGTTACATCAAGTTTTCTTGTAGTGGATATGCTTCATCGGCAATGAAAACAAATGGCATGCGAATTTGCGTTTGTGGTAGACACTGTTCAGTTGGTACATTTAATTGTTTCTTTGAAAGTAATTTAAACGAAGCCGAACTTTGAAACATGCCCCCATCGGATTGTCGTCCATATCCTTTCACCTCTATTACAGTAAATCGGTAATTTGCATCGCAGACTGCGTGAAAAACGACCGAAAAGAATTTTTCGTAATTAAAGAACATACTCCCTGAATGGCTGGGGCATTTAATTTTCACGTGCTTTCCATCCAAAGCACCTAAGCAGTTGGGAAAATTCCAGATGTTCATGTACTTCCCACTGATTTTCATGAAATCATCCTGTGTTGAAACGGGCAAGTGTATTGGCTGTAATATATTCCATATAGCGCGAACAATCTCTTTAACAATTGATCCAACCCTTGTAGCTCCCATGCGAAAAGTAAATGATAAGCTTTTGAAAGAGTCCCATGTAGCTTAATATCTGTAATGAAAAAATTAGTTGTTAATCAATAGTTATGTTGTAACCAGTTGCAAAATGAGCGTGTTTTCACATTTTCAGCACTAGATGAGAAGATTGAAACACGAGCGTAGCGAGTGGTTCAACACATCGTGTGCAAAACACAATGGACACAAGCTATTTTGCATTGTGTGTTGAGACAAACTGTTTGTAATTTATTGGAAAAATAAAGTTTTAATTAGTGACAGTTTGACAGTTAACACAGAGAAATTTTCAAACTAGTTGTAAAATGTAACCTCATTTTAGCACTGATATTCTATTTTTTCACACTTTCAAATGAACCACTTTTCGTAAATGAACTACATTTTTTTCCAGCGAAGTCGGCCAAAACCAAATGGAAAAATTTAGGGGATTGTTTTCGACGGGACCTGAGAAAGATTCCGATTCCACGGTCAGGAGATCCTGGAGACATTGCAACTAAGTCCTACTGGCCTCATTTTGAAAGTTTACTATTCTTAAAAGATCAGTTCAAGCCTCGACTATCAACGGGAAGTTTGGTAGATTCTCAGGATGAATTGCTTGCTACGGAGATGCAATCTGATGTGAATTCTGATGATGATAGAGTAGAGACAGAAAAGATAGACGAAATGCAAGATATCGTGAACGTCGAGCCAGCGACACCTACTTCTGTTTCTTCAGAGAATGTTGAGGACTCGTCCAAAGGCACATTGTTTAGGAGTTCAAATTATTAGTATTTCACGTAACGTAACTTTATTTTACAATGACTTTTTATATTGACAGTTTTTTTTTCACGTAACGTAACTTTATTTTACAATGACTTTTATATTGACAGTTTTTTAATTAATAATGACATAAGAATAAATAAACGTAATAAAAAAGAAATATATGTGTGACTTGACTGCCGCTTCCTCATGACATTACACAGTACCGAACACACATCAAGTCATTTTGCACAGCCCCGAACAGTTTTGAAGAGCCGACTTCATAAAAGAAGAAGTCACATTGATGCTTTAGTGGCCATCGAAAGAAATTGGAGTTTATCAGAGCAAAGAGAGCAAACGTAGTGGAAACCAAAGAAGATGATCATCTGGAATTTTTAAAGAGTTTACTGCCACACGTGAGAAAAATTGCGGAGAACAACATTTTGAAATTTAGGAATAGCGTCCATGATCTAGTTCAGAGATATACTTATGGCTATAATCATGCAATGAATCAAGGGATGCAAACTTTCGATTATCAGATCAATCAGAACGCCAACTCCTACAGAATTTTGGTTTCCTCACAATGTGTTTTATTTTATTACATGGATATTTTTCTTAGTTTATTTTTATTAAAATAGGTTACCTACATTTTTAGTTCATTACTTCCAGTGTTTAAGATTGTTTCTGTTAGAAGAGTTGTTTGAGTTTGATAATAAATATTATGCACTTTTCTACAATTCTAAATCATTCAACTTACTTTAAAGTAATAACCAATCTCTCTTCCGGTCCAATAGGTTGTTCATTGTAGTTGGTCCAGTTCTTTTGTAGGAATGGAGATACTTTCTTCAAAATATAGTTAAACCTGGCAATTTCCATTCTCAAATATTCAAAAAATCGGTCTGGGTGCTGCTTGAGTTCAAAAAATAATATGGTACTGTCCAAACCGTTTGCGTGCTTTGTTAATGGGATGTACAGAATAAATTCTGTCCACACTTTCCATTGCAATGAGCCTATGGAGCGCGGCATTATCGAATAAAATTCCATTTTCACTGTCGGAGAACATTACTAATACTGAATTGAGTTTGGAAAGCCAAAGCAATAAATCGCAACTTCTGTCTGCTTACTATGTGCATGTCTCCTACCACGTCGCTTATATCGTCGCTAACCTCGTCCTGTGCCTCTAGCCTCGTCGTTCCACTATGTTTGTACCATTAGGATATAACGAGACAACTCCAATAAGCATACAACCTCTAGTGTCCGTTAAGATGTTAGATTGCCCCGGAGGACAATCAGTGCTCGTCGTTGACTAGCTTCGAGTCGAAGACGTGTTGGATTCTTTTAAATTTAATTATGTTTTCAATAAAAGAGCGCCACAGAAGTTTCCGCAAGCACCTAAGAGGCCTTCAAATTAACCTCCAGCTTCTCATAGGGTTATTCCACTATATCCCAAACTTGAGAAGGTTACCAGGTAAAATTTAAAACTGAAACCAGCTAATATCCCCTGATTGAAATTTATTCGTGGACCTTGAGTCTCTTTTCAGCATAAAAATTACAAGTTTCAAAATGATTACACAATCAAACTAGACCTAGCTGAAGGCTACAGGATATAAATGAGGCTGAAGGCCAGAAATTTATTTCAAAATTGAAAAATGAATGTACAATCTGACTGGATGAATTTAACAAGAACAACGTGGCGCAACGTGGCATCTGACGAAGCAGTTACCAAAGGATTAGATTGCCTGAAAAAGTCTGATTTCTTGGGAATTATATTATCAAAGAAGGTGCCTGATACAGTAAAAATCAGTGATATTGCCAGAAAATTATTGGAAAGTGAAGAGAACAGTGGAGTTCGTGAAGTAATCGAAAATGAAAGTGATTTGATGTTAGAAATAACTCAACTTCAATGTGATTTAAAATGTGCAAAGTTAGAAGTTGAATATCTAAAATGGTTAGATACAGAGCTGGTTAGTGGAAATGAACAGCAAAAATTAATAATTAATTAATTACTCACAAAGACAGTTCCATTTACGGTATTCATTCGGTTTTCATCTTTCCATTTCAGAAAATGATCATACTGCTTCTCGTATAAGTGTTTGGATTTCACAGGCAGTAAATTTCCTAACGCTTTTTCAGCTTTGAGTGTCGCATTCTGTGGGATCTCTATAATTATTATGAACGCAACCGTTTTTAGTTTCCTCCACTAACAAGCTTTTCAAATCTTACAAAAATGCACCGTCGTTTTATTAAATAAATAACCCTTAGCAACCTCTTCAAAGTTTCCATGGCAATTGCATAGAAACTCACTTGTTCTCAGTTGCCGACCAGAATGCAGTAAATACTATGAAAAGAAATTTATGGAGTAAACAACGTCGTTTAAGATAATTTTTTCGTGAATAATAAAATCTTGTTTGCACCACGAGCGTTACTAGATCCTAACGCCCGGAGGGTAATATGCACACAAGGGCCTTTGGCCCGAGGCTTTTCTTCAGGTTGGCAGTTTTTGTGCCATTATCTTTGGTTAGTCTACCGATTTGACGGTGGGTATCTTTTGAGAGGGTTTTTGGAGTCAAGCTGCTTGAGAGGAATCTTTGATTTCCTCACAATAGATTCTCCATGCTCCTCTTTGTTTTTGTCTAATGACTTTTTCATAATCTTTGAGATAAGACTTGTATGCGTTACAATCCTCTTCGAGTCTGGTTCTTTTAGCATTATCGACAGATTTTCTCGCCGTCCTCCTGAGCTGATCAATCTCATGACACCACCATGAAGTGGAGGCTCCATCAAGATCGACCCGCCTCAGTGGGAAAGACATATTATAGACATTAATTATGGAGTTTTAATGGTTTCAGAATAAATTTCTAAATCTCCATTATTGTTAGGCAACACGTCCTCGACTCCTCGTAGATCCCCTTTCAAACAAATGGACATATTTTGTCCTGTCCCTTTTCCTCGGATCGCGAATTATTGTGGAGGTTGTGAGCGTCAGTTTTATTTCAAATTGTATCCAGCGGTGGTCCGACATTGAATTGTCATCGGAGATTATATTCGAAGTGTTAATAGTAGATAAGGTAATATCTATTCGAAAGTTAATAAAAGTTGGTTCAGTACATCTGTTTAGAATATAGAGACTATTGTTGGTTATGTAATCATAAAAAGACTTACCTCTTACCAGCTTACGTGGTAAGAGTTTGAATCGCATCCCATTACCCATTCAAGCTTCTGTGTGAGACAGTGTTTCACCAGGTCCTCCAACTCCTTTATTGGTAGTGGTTTAGCTACGTCTGAGGGGAGGTATGCTGATGCCAGTATTAACACTTTCTTTTGACCTTTCTGTGCATATTCAACCTTCACTACCGTCAGGTCGGAGGACTAAAAATGCGTCAGTGGTTAGGTCTTATGATTCTTAGGTACTTATTTGGCCGTCCTAGGTTGCTGATTGCTTGGAAAGCTCAAAATCAAACCTTTTAGATTATTTCGACCCATTATTATGGTTTATCTTATCCAGGGCTCTTGTATAAGTGCTCTTGTGTCCTGCACCACATCAAGGTGACGGCATAATGTTGCCGAGGCCATATTTTTCCGTTAAAGGTTACACTGAATGAATCTTACGTTTTCATTGTCCATCTCTGCTTGATGGTGGTGACATAGGTTTTGATTTCCTTTAGGCCATCTCCACTTCCTCACTTGGAGGTGGGTTTGGTTGCCTGTATCTTGGCTTAGAGCTGTTAGTTCTGCCAGGAGACTGTCGGTCGCCATCTTAGAGGATGGTTCGACAGTCTCCACAGAAGCAACAGCTTCTTGGGGCTCCTCGGATGGGAGAGGGGAATCCGTGCTCGATATCCTCCGTTCCAGGTCGAGTTTTTGTTTTAACAATCAATGAGGTGAACGTGTAGCTCATCCTCATTGATCGTTTTTCTAGGACATTTCCTCGTCTCCTATGCCGAAGACGTACCCTTCGGGATTGACCATCGCTTCGTGGTGGAAGGAAAACCATGCATCCATCCGAAGGTCTGGGTTTTATTTTTCTAGCCGCCGCAGCAAATCTTTTTTGTTACCCAGGTCAGCGTAAGCATCGCTAGGGACCAAGAGGGTGGCTTTTGTCAGCTGTGGGAGGTTGTCGACGTGCACCACGTCGAACTTAGCCTCAGAGGGCGAGTACTGATTGTCTACCAGACAATCTAACATCTTTAACGGACACTGGAGTTTTGAAGTTCAGTAGGTTCTAAACTCTCCGTTTGAGGCTGTGAAGTTTTTGTACAGCATATTAATTATAGAAGCTGCAATGAGTGACTAAATTTCAATCAAGTAAACACTTAGAGGGTAGGCAAACATTTAATTTTGTGCAGGATATAAAAGTAGCAAACCAAACCTAAGCTAACCTAATTTACCACACATTGCCAATATGTCAAAGAAAAAATTAATACTATCTGTTATTTTGGTAATCATGTTTTAAGTTTGCATACCGATGAAATACACTGCATATAGATATATTTTCTCTGCTGATCGATTGAGAAATCTTGCTGGTCAACTAGTTATTTTGCTGACTGATCGTTTATTATGCAAACTCATATTATTATAAGCTGCCTATTGATTATTCAATACTGACAAGATTTTTTTGCAACCAAATGTTATAACGGCTTTACATTGAATGAATTATCTCAAACCAATATCGCTTTGGCTAATTTAGAAGTTATGTCCAAGAGGCACACTTTTTTGGAGGGTTCTTTATAGTTTAGTTCCACTTTCTCACTTGAATTTGAGAGTGCAACCCAAAAGGCATTCGTTTGCATTGAAATAATCCTCTAGTTGGAACTATAAAAGCAGTCAGTGGTCTGGATGCTTCGGTTAGTGGTATCTGCTAGTAACCGCTTTCAATGTCCAAAGTAGTTAGGTACTTAGCGTCTTGTAGTTTTGTCCGGATTGCTTCCGTAGAAGGTACAGGATAGGCATCCGGTATACTTACTACGTTCAACTTTTTATAGTTCGCGCAAAATCTATAGCGTCCGTCCGGCTTCTGGCCCAAAACAATAGGTTACGGCCAAGAAGAAGTTGAAGGTTCGACAATTCCATCGGCTAACATTTTTTCAAGTTCCTGATTTACATATTTTTGCATAGCTGAACTTAAGGGATAGCGACGTTGCTTGACGGGAGGGTGATTAGTCTTAATCTCATGTTGTACTACCGAGGTACATCCAACTTTATCGTCCATGGTCGAAAACCTTTGACGCTGAGCACTAGTCAAGTGATCCGTAGAGTGAATGGAATTTACTAGTGGTTGATTTGACGCATTGCCCTTCCCAAAAGACCAGTGATCCAAGAACAAATCAGGAACAATACGCATCTTGCGCCAAAAAGCAACCCCTAGCATGAATGAATGAGGCAAAGACGGAAAAACCAACATCTCAAAAATTTATGCCTTCTCGCTGAAGGTTACAGGTACCTATGCGCTTCCTATAACTTCACAAGACTCTCCATTTGCAACAATACATTCTTTTATTACCGGGGGGTACAGATGGCATGAACTTCTCAATGGATCCCATCCGTATCTACCAACTACGGACGTAGAACATCCAGAATCCAATAAAGCTAAAACTATTTTACCATACACCTCATCTTTAAGGTAGTGTCGCGAATCGTTATTAGCATGGGCTAGAACATAATCGATAATAGCTAGAGTGCTTTGGTTAGGGTTTACAGAGAATTCTACCCAACCTATTGTCGTCCTCCTCTCCCTTTTTTAGTTTATGTACATGAGGGACAATTGTTTACAGTGACCTGTTGATAGCCACAACGAAAGCAAAACAAAGTTCGCGGCTTGGAACACTTCTTGAGTCTGTGCCCTGCCTCTGTACAATTAGAGCAAACTGTT
This sequence comes from Galeruca laticollis, assembly GCA_963921935.1. Lineage (NCBI taxonomy): Eukaryota > Metazoa > Arthropoda > Insecta > Coleoptera > Chrysomelidae > Galeruca > Galeruca laticollis. The sequence continues at coordinate 39,926,239 of OY998178.1, read as the reverse complement.
CCTGAGGTAGGAGTACTTCCGCTACTTGTCTTAACTGATAGTGTGTTGACTTCGGTAGATGTTTCGGCTACCGCAGCTGAGGCTGGCTGACTGAACTGGTGGTGAAATCTTGAATTCGAAGGATAGGTCAGTGATCGTTTGTATGTCAACTCTGGCTCTAACAGTTGCCTTAAATTCGTTGCAGATGGACAGAAGTGTTCCGTGCGAATTTGTGTCTCCTCTACTATTCTACTGAGGCGCAATAAGTTCGTAATTATAGAAACTTCTACCAACGCTAATTGCGTTTGAATATAGGGAAGTAAGTTTCTGCGTATCATTTGTACCCTGTTAGTGTTTTAAATGAAACTCATGGTTTCTAGTTAATTCCACAATATAATAAAAATTATTGTAAATTCTAGACAATTGTTTCGATAAATCAATTTTTCAGAATTTTCAATAATTTTAATCATATTGTGGAATTAACTAGAAACCGTGACTTTCATTTAAAACACTAATATGAGCAGATTCCACGAAGTAAGGGTCGAGACAGTTAATTTCATTTGTACCCTAGTTCAATTATATGATAACAAGTACCTAGAAGTTACGAAATATGCCTATCGTGTCATAAACACTTCCAACAAACCTTTTGGGCCATGATAGACTCGATTAAATCCATTTTCATTCCATAATTTTATAGAAATTTCTCCAATACTACCATTCAAACTTAAATACGATAGCATTTATCGTGCTATTTTTGGATACAGATACATTTTTTTGTTACTGTCTATATATTCAGACAGGTCCCTTGAATGTTCTGAGCAGTATCGAGTATGATGAATAACTTCTAATTAGATAGAAAGTGCGCGTGTAAAATTTAATCAAAAGATCGACATCTGCGATCTATCAAAAGGACAGGTTTTTCACCCTTATCTTTATTCAAACGCAATAGGCAGCCAACGTTCTGGATACAAATTAATCTTATATGTTTATCGATGAATGGATTTTTGAAATTTTCTCATTTGTAATAGGCTAATCGTTTTGCGGTCAATTATATTTTATTTATGAAATTGACTGTCTCGACCCTTACTTCGTGGAATATGCTCTTATTAGTGTTTTTAAATGAAACTCAAGGTCTCTAGTTAATTCCACAATATAATACAAGTTATTGAAAATTCTAAAAAATTGACAATTGTTTCGATAAATCAATATCATCGTCAGAATGACAGAAGTTACATTTCATTTTATGCCTACCTGATGTTTAGTAGTTATATTTTTGGCTAGACCAAGAAGTAACCTAACTTGTGATTGGCGTAATATATGTTCATAGAAAAAAGAAGAAGATGTGATATTACAAATATTGAAGCTTAGATATTATTAGCCCTATGGTGATATCCTGGATATCATTTTTCCAATTAAGATCAGTATAACTGTGCAATGATATAGAAAACCAGGAAAACTATATCTGCTGATCTTTACAATTATCACTTAAGAAGACAGTTTATTAGTGGAGAATTCCCTAGATTTAACTGTTCATTGACAACTTCATATTGTGGGTTTCTTAAATGTCTTCTAATTTCCAGTTCTTCAAGGAAATCCAGTTCTTGTTTCTTTTCACAAATATGCAGCACTTCTAGTTCTGTGTTAGGTGTACTTGATTATTCAATTTACCGAAAACCAACACAGACTGATGTGACAATTCCATTCAATTCTAACCACCCTGTCTCACACAGACTAGCAGCATATAATTCAATGATACATAGAGCTTTTTCAGTTCCTATGAACAAATGTAATTTTGATAGAGAGATTAATACAATTAGACAAATAGCAACATCTAACGGTTATCCATTAGATATGATAAATAAACTAATTAGTAAAAAAGAGAAAAAAGTGGCATTACAACTAATATATCCTAAACAAGCTGATGAAATTAAAACTTATGAAACCATCACATATGCAAGAAATATTTCTAATAATATTTCAAAGATAATATCTTCAGCAACGAATGCAACAATTTCTTTTAAAACAGAAAGTAACGTTAGTATAAAATTGTTAAATGTAAAAACAAAAATACCACTATTAAAGAAGTCAGGTATATATAAACTCAAATGTCCAGAATGTAATGCTGTCTATTTGGGTCAGACCCTCAGGAATTTTGAAATACGATACAGTGAGCACTTACGAGCTTACAGATTAAAACAACCAGATAAATCTCACTACGCAAAACATCTACTTGACACCAATCATTCATTGACACCTAACACAGAACTAGAAGTGCTGCATATTTGTGGAAAGAAACAAGAACTGGATTTCCTTGAAGAACTGGAAATTAGAAGACATTTAAGAAACCCACAATATGAAGTTGTCAATGAACAGTTAAATCTAGGGAATTCTCCACTAATAAACTGTCTTCTTAAGTGATAATTGTAAAGATCAGCAGATATAGTTTTCCTGGTTTTCTATATCATTGCACAGTTATACTGATCTTAATTGGAAAAATGATATCCAGGATATCACCATAGGGCTAATAATATCTAAGCTTCAATATTTGTAATATCACATCTTCTTTTTTCTATAAACATATATTAAGCCAATCACAAGTTAGGTTACTTCTTGGTCTAGCCAAAAATATAACTACTAAACATCAGGTAGGCATAAAATGAAATGTAACTTCTGTCATTCTGACGATGATATTGATTTATCGAAACAATTGTCAATTTTTTAGAATTTTCAATAACTTGTATTATATTGTGGAATTAACTAGAGACCTTGAGTTTCATTTAAAAACACTTATATTTTATTTATTTTGATATGCATACAATTCTGATTAGTATTCAGGCTTTTGTGATATATTTCCAAAGTAACCACCAAAGAGTGATTTAAGAGTTGACTGTATTTTAAACACGGAAGTTATTGTAAAATTTGTGGAAGTAGTTAAAGACCTGAACTTATAACCACAAACCACCTATTCTATATACGGTTCACGCAGATGACTCAAGGTCGAATCAATTTTTCAATATCGGTCTAGAGCCCTAGATGGCTCGGTCAGCATAAATATAAATTAGGTTGGTAAAGGATACAAAAGTAAATGATTTTATGTTGGTACTGCACTGATTTTGGTTGATGATTCATTATATAGATAGCCGTTTGGATAATTCTACCGACCACAGTATAAGAGTTTGTTCTATTTATTTAGTGAATTTTGAGACTGGCTTTTAATGAATGTCGAGTTTTACAATGTGGGTCCATTAATGTAATGCATTTGTTCCCAAATCCTCAGGAATATATGGAACGTTTTAAAAGATAGCTGCGGGCTATGACAAATGCTAAATTAAATGCAATGGACCCGGTAGTAGTGAACCATGCAAAAAAATTGCCATAAACATTTTGAAAGGAAAACTAAGAGGGGTCAAGTAAGACCTCCAAGTTTACGAAATTGGTCATTGGTTATTAGAAATATTTTAAACATATGAAACATTTTAAAAGATGAAGGTTTCAATTACCTTTTAACGAGGCGTCTGAATCAGGATCCCTTAGAAAATACTTTTGGCCATTTAAGAAGCTTTGGGGCTTTGAACATTTTACAGGAGTTTTCTAAACACTATTTTTCAATACAGCACTTTCATTTTATAAAAAAAAATGACAATTGTAAAAGTATGTTTGTAGCATTAAAGGAACTTTTTGATAACAACTTATCCAATGTTTACGTTGAAGACATTGATTGTATTGGATGTATTGAATGTATGGAAATTTGACTTTCTGAAAAAACCCCAGCTATCAACAAATTATGTAGACGGATTCATTTTGGAAAACATAAAAAAGTAGAGTTTTCCATAAACTATGATTTGGCTGAAAGTAACTTAATTTCATCCAGAGAATATTGCAGTGGATGGGTTAGAATATTGCTTAATCCGACTCCATCTTTTGTGCTATGTTTTTATGATATTTTAAAAATTATTAATTGTTGTTTAGATCAACAACAAAAACATTACATTAAGAATAGTATTAACAAATAAGTAAATTTTCAACTTCTACATTCTTGTCGGTCGTTGCACAATTGGTGTAAAAATCTAAACATTTTACAAGGGAAAACTAAGATATATACAGGTAATAATAGAATTAAATTCCATGCCAATATAATATATTTACAAAGAAATAAGAAAAGGAGTTTTAGAAAAATCACACTATTGTTGAATGTGTTTGTTTGAATAATTTTATGTACCAACAAAAATTTGATTTTTTTTCACTTTATTATATTCTGAATAGTGTTTGTTCACATGTAGATTCTGGTATTTAGTTGTCATCAAAATGTTTCTTATCTTTGTAATGTTTTTTGAATTATGGAGTTCAAATAATGAAGTTTATTAAAATTCCACAGACAGCGTAATATGTGTAAAATTTTAATCATTTTTGCATTCAAACTTATTTGAGAATATATATTTAAAATCTTTTGTTTTATTTTTGCCCGAAGGAACATGTTTCGATGAGTTTTAATTAAAGATTATCATATCAGTGATTTGTTTTATTGTGGTAATATTACAGCTAAAAGATTTCCAAATTTGTACGTTTTGCATCTGGTTCTCACAATTTTATTGTTTTTTGTGGTAATCTCACCGAGAGCGGTACAAAAGTATAGCATTCTAATATTTTAAAAAGATCAAAATAAATAAGCAGGTCTTTGTATTCAATTATCATTTACATATCATTGGTTGTGCTCAGTATTAATTACTTTTTTATCTGTGACATCTTTAATACAGGGTCACAAAACGCAAATCAAGCAATATCTCCAAATTTTTAAATGAATCACCCTATAAGTCTTTTTACACATTGTTAGTACAATTAATAATCTTTCAAACGATGTAGTACATTTAGGGTATAAATTGATGGAAAACCGTAAATATTTTATGATAATGGTCAGACACAAGTATTTTACGTACACGAATTAAATTGTATTAAATTTTTACAGGCAACGTCTTGTATATTTTAACATTTCTGAGGCATAAATTTTAATCGTAATTTTGGATGCATCTACAATATCTACTCAATGATATGAAATGTTTGTTAATACCGTAGGTACCTGGAATTACCATAAATTTCATATTTATGCATGTTTAACTTTCCAAAATTGTTATTATACGCTTGTTTGAGGAAGGGCGAAACATAATCAAGCCATATGTTGTATTATATCCAGTGGGCTACTGTCAAATAGTATCTACTAATAAAAAATGTCAAAAAAATATTGCTGTATTCTTCGTTTGTGTTGTTAGGTTTAAATAATAAATAACTGTAATGAATTTTCCGCAGGAAGATATGATCAATATGATTTACGTGTTAGGAAAATGTTCAAAAAATGGTTTACTCGTTTCAAGAGTATATCGTGAAAGATATGCGAATCGAAGACATCGAAACGAGAGATCTTTCTTAAGACTTAAGGAAAGATTCGACACATCAGGTAATGTATCCTATCAACCTCATGCTCTTCCAAAACGTGTTCTCAATGAGGACAACGAATTTTTAGTAATGACAAATTTGGTTGAGAATCCTAAAACAAGTACTAGAAAACTGGACGGACAATAGGAATAATAATAAAAAAGAAAAAATTTCACCCGTAGAAGATACAGATGCACCAAGAGCTTTTAGCGAGAGATTTTCCAATAAGAATAAATATTTGCGAGTGGTTCAGTGGATTAATAAATGGAGATCCAGATAAAATAAAAATGTTTTAATTAGTGACGAGGCCACGTTTCACAGAAATGGTTTCGTCAACCGCCGTAATTTTCATTTTTATTCGGAAAGTAATCCACATTTGTTTCGTACAACCACCCAAACTTAATGGCCCATAAATGCATGGGGAGGAATCGCAGGAGATACAGTTATTGGACCATACTTTTTTGAAGGTAGCCTCACAGGAAGAAGGTATTACAATTTTCTAAAAAACAATTTGGGAGAATTATTGGAGGACGTTGATTTAAAGAGAAGAGTTAACTTGTGGTTCCAACAAGATGGAGCATATGTACATTACGTTCGTTGTGTACGTCGGTGGTTAAACAGACATTTCACCCACAGGTGGATAGGACGTGGTAGACCAATTTTGTGGCCTCCTCGATCTCCAGATTTCACACCGATGGATTTCTTTTTATGGGGATACATGAAGCAACTTGTGTATCAAACAGAACCTACTACCAGAGAAGACATGAAAGAAAGGATTCGTAACGCATTTTTCACAATAACTCCAGCTATGTTAGCAAGAGTAAGATCCTCGTTTTGGAAAAGAATTGAGAAGTGTATGGGAGTAAATGGTCGCCATTTTGAACACTTAGCATAAAATATACTTTTTATAAAATGTCAATATTTATTTATGTAAATGTAAATGTTTTTATAATGTGGGTTTCCATAATTGTTAGTTTTTTAAAAATAGAAAAAGTTGGAAAATAACATACAGTTTACATAACAAAGATATACTGTTTGTGATGACCTAATTATTTCGTAAAGACTGCAAACTGCTTTTATATTTATTAGTACTATAATGACATCAGTCTACTTACAATAAACAAAAATATTGCTTCCAACATAATTCCGATTAAGTCTTTCCTTCCTCTAATGGTAAGAGTGAAAGTGAAATATATTTTAGACGTATCCAAAATAACGATTAAAATGTATGCCTTAGAAATATTAAAATTTACAAGACGTTGCATATAAAAATTTAATACCATTTATTGTGTGTACGTAAAATACTTGTTTCTGACCATTATCATAAAATATTTACGTTTTTCCATTAACTCATACCCTAAATGTACTACATCGTTTGAAAGATTAATAATTGTACTAACAAATTGTAAAAACACTTATAGGGTGATTTATTTAAAAATTTTGAGATATTGCTTGATTTGCGTTTTGTGTCACCCTGTATTCAAGAAGCCACAGATAAAAAAGTAGTTGAAACTGAGCACAGCCAATGATATGTGAATGATAATTGAATACAAAGACCTGTTTTTGATTTACTGTTTTGCAGAGTGTTAAAGATGAGGTCTATTTTGCCAATAATTGACCATATCTTTTTAAAACACCGATATAAATATTAGAATGCTATATTTTTATAACACTCTCGGTGAGATATTTTCGATTCTTGAACAAAATATAGTAAGTTTCATTAAAAAAAAATGAAGTTTGTGCTGCTACGTGGTTTAGGAATACCCTGTAGAATCGAAAGTATTTTCAAAATGTGCCCTCAGTAACTGTATTAGCTCACACAAAACTTTTATCTCTTACCACAACGATGTAATCCTCCGATGTCAGAAGATTGCCCCACCCTGTATATTGATGGTTCAGGATTGTATTTTTTGGTTTACTTTTGGTCACTTTCAAAAATAAAGAATCATTTCATGGGATACCGTCGCTCTAATTATTGAAAAATGTCCTGCTGCATATGGTATTTTTAATATAGGATGAAGATATTCATAATAATTTTTGATTAGAAAATGAATACAGAAAATGCAAACATTTTCCTAATTCAACGTGACAAGAAGTTTTTCCTCTGAACATATGCTTCTTCTCATTGATCTATCCTGTCTCCTAATCACCGTAAGAAAAATATAAATTATTAGATTTTGAGAAGATTTTGATGCAACGGAATAATAATTGTATAACCGATGTATTTCATACCAAATAATATATTCATTCAAGCATGCGTTAATATTTGTCTCCAAGCAATATTATCATATTTACCTATATACGGTTTTTGTAGATAATTGGGAACACAGAAAAAATGAGTAATAAGGAAATGTTTACCAAGCGACGACATGGCTGTATCCTCATTCCAAATAACATTAACCAAATTTGCGATGAAAAATTGGAAAATGGGAAAACATAACAACTTTGGAGCCTGGAATTGTCAATCCGCCAAACGTATTGATTGAATGATGTTTTGCATAGCGTAATGTGATTGGTACTCAATACTCCGTGACAAATGACTTTATTTCCAATTTATCTGATTACAGTATTTTTAACTAATAAATAATGATATATTCCAGTACACTGTAGTTTCTCCATATGATAAATATGAACTTATTTGAATACGAATGCAAGTTTAATAGCCCGGAAGCCAGTAGCAGATTTAAGTCTGTCATTTCCTCTTGGACAATCTCGTGAACGTCAGCTGCGTCACCATGAGTGGGTGCGCCAACGGCAGCCGTCAAATGACGCAAGAAAAAAAGTTTTTCATGAATTCCTGCCGGTTGAAAATTTGTTAGATGATAGTTTGCATGATACTTTGAATAAAGAAACGTCAGTTGAATAGATGTCGGTTGAAAAAAGGTACTATCATCTAATTTACCTCTTATTTACAAAAATTGAAAATATTTCGAAACATAAAGAAATCACGATGCACCGGTATTTCTATATCTCATGATTTAAGACCTGAAGATCAAACTACAAATAAAATGTTGGTCAAACATCTAAAGAGTGCCAGAGTGAATAATTATCAAGCACATATGAAGAACCATAAATTATATGTTAATGGTACTCCATACACTCCAGAAGAATTAGAGAGCGGTAACATGGAGCTGATGAATTACTACCCAAAGCGAACAGTGCACCTCCCACTCCAAGTACTAGTCACAAAATAGATTACAAGAAAGATACCATTGAAAATACAGAGAAAAATCCGAGAAACATGGAGAAATTAGCAAGAGAAGAGATCCCCAAGAATACGAAGACAACGGTGGAAGTAAAGAAGAAACCAACAACACCTACTATACAAGCCAAAAACATAACCAAATTTGGCCGTGCTACAAGGAACAATTCGACTGCAAGTAGTAAATGATATTCTTATAAACTTAACATAGCAGAACATTAACTAACATTTGCTAACAGAAAATTACTTCACCATCATAATTCTTTTAAAATAATTCTTTTATTTTTCAGTATTAGTCTAAGTTATTATATTTTCCAATGATAGTATCTTTGTCTAAGCATAAATGCCGAATAATCTCATGTTAAACGCTCGGACTAATATTTATTGAAATACATGTATCGATATAAAACTAGGAACATTTGGAAAGTCAGCGAATGAGTATTTTATTCCATGCATTGTTGATGTTTCTTGAAAATTGCCTATTATATCCATATAAGTGATCGCTCGGAAATGAATCCATATATTAGAGATTTCAAAGTAGAAAAAATAAGAAATTTTGTGTTAGAAAATGCAGACCAAGCTAAACAAGTACTAGAAGTCAATAGTTGTCATTGCATTTTCAAAATAATACATAATTATATTCGAAGCATAGCTAAAAATCTGGTAGATTTTATATTATTTCTAGAGGAACAAGACTCCTCAATATACTACATTGTACTTACAGAAACTAGAATTATAGATGACATCGGAGTATATAATACTGAAGGCTATACAACTCTATAAGTTTTGGCAAACTCAACCAGAATGATAGAGTAGTAGTTTCCATTAAATCGAATTTATACCACACTCACCAAGAAATTGAAATAAATGGTATAAGTCTACTCCAATTGACTGTGACTATGGGCAAAGAAATTATTATTTTTAGTGCATTTTACAGATCACCTTGTAATACTCAAATCGAACCGTTTATTGAATACTTGGACCATTTATTAAAGAATCACCCAGAGAACTTCACATACAGTGTGTTTATCGGAGATATAAATATCGACTTGAATGAAAATACAGACGATTCACAGATATACCTGAACACGTTAGGAGAGTATGGATATAACTCAGCAATAAACACTACCACCAGACCACAGTCAGGTACATGCATAGACCACATTTTCATTAAGTCGAAAAAGGGAAACCTTGAATCTATCATTCCGCTGGCTGTGGAGACTTGTATTACCGACCATTACACAATACTGTTGCAAATAATATTCAACGATAAGTATGAAAAAGAAACTACAGCCAATTCCAAATTCTATAAACAAATACATGAAAAAAAATTGATACAAATCATTAAAAGTGCGCATTGGAAATATTTCTTTGAAATAAATGATTTGGAAAACTCGGTTACTGAATTTGTCAGACTAGTCCAAACTGCAATAGATAGATCCTCGAATTTCATAAAAGTTAGAAACAAATATATAAATTGGAAACCATGGGTTACTGGATCATTACTAGAACCCATTATTAGGAAGAATACTATGTATGCTATATTAAAGAAAAATCCACAAAATGAAATTTTGAAAACTAAATATAACACTTAAGCAATAAAGGACACCAAAATGAAATACGACAAAAATAAGATAGAACAAAAAGGGGCAGACTCAAAACGATTATGGCAATTAGTAAATGAATTAACGAAGGGAATACAACATACCGATATATCATTGATACATACTAAGGATGGAAATATAACTTGCGATCCAATTATAATCTCTGAAAAATTTAACTCATTCTTTAGCGATGTAGGTGCAAATCTAGCAAAAAATATTAAGCAGGACAGAAATTATACGGAAACGAAAATTAAATCAGATCACACCTTTTTTTCCTTTCCCACTGATGCCTATGAAATATAAGAAACTATTTTGCAGTTGAAAAATAAGAATCACCAGGACCTGATGGCTTGAAATCGGAAACACTGAAACTCATATCAACTTACATATCCAAACCTCTAAGTTATATTGTCAATAAACCCTTGTCAAGTGGTAACTTTTCTTCTGCTTTCAAAATGTCAACTGTGGTACCTATTTACAAAACTGGTGAAAAGACAGAGGTTTCAAATTATCGACCTATAACACTAATATCAAATTTGGGTTAAATTATGGAAAATATCATAAAAAAAGACTAAATTCGTCTCTGAAGAAATACAATCTGTTGTCAGGAGCGCAGTATGGATTCACAGAAAAAAAGGCCACCAGCGATGCGATATTAGAACTCACGAGCAACATATATAATTCTATAGATAAAAAAAACCTCCATTGGAATTTTTCTGGACCACAATATACTGTTATCAAGCCTGACGATTTGGGAGTGAAGGGTGAATCACACGACCTTTTCAACTCATACTTAACTGACAGGAAACATCAAACAAAAAGACAAAACATACTCAGCAAAAAAGAAACTATATCATGTTGTGTATCCCAGGGAACGGTGTTGGGACCTTTGCTATTCAATATTTATCTAAATAATTTATTCTCCCTACGAACACAAGGCAGCATCATAAGTTTTGCAGATGATACGGTCATATTCTATGGAAGTCACACATGGGACGACATGAAGAATGAAATAGAATCTGACTTTGGTAACATTAAGAAATGGTTCGATAATAGACTATGTACTATCAATGAATCTCAAAAAAACTTTCTACCTGCCGTTCCGTAGCTTATCTGTGAGCCTCCCAACATTTGACAAAATATCAATAGAAGATGACCTAGAAATCTTACCATCGAAAAGGGTTAAATACTTGGGTATTATGATAGACAGCCACCTCTGATGGGACGTACATATAAACTATTTAGTAAAAAAAATTACGTAGTGTTCTATATAGAATCAAGCAAGTCTCACATATACTAAACTTCAATCGGAAAAAAATTATTTATCACAGTTTAGTTGAATCGCATCTGGGCTATGGTATTATAGGATGGGGTGGAGCATCCAAAACATACCTGAAATCATTAGAAACCATACAAAAGCCATTCTTGAAACTAATAATGTGTAGAAAAAACCGATATCTAAGTGAAGCGTTATTTGAGGAGACACAAGTTTATGATTTCAGGAAACTTTATTTCTTGAAACTAGGAAAAACACAGTATTTGCATAAGATCGAACTCCTTACACATTCTCATCAACATAAGACGCGACAAACGGGCAAGTGTATACCCCCATTTATGAAGAAATCAGTCGGTCAGATATGCTACCGATATCTGGGATCAAAGATATTCATTTGCTTACCTGATAACACCAAAAACGCACCCACAATCCAACGCTTCACTAAAACAGTCAAAGATTGTATCCGAGAGCTACCAACCACATATGTAAAATCAATAATAGGAAACTAAAACAAATAATAACGATAATTAAAATGAAAACTATTTATATTACTAACAATTGGTATGATGATAGAGTACTACTAATATTTAATTAGGTTGTTTAAACACTACTTTTTATGTATTTTCAACTTTAATTTTTAACTTTATGATTAGGAACTATTCTGTACATTTCAATTCATTTTGTGTTTTGTGTGCTGTTTTGGATATTTATTTGTTTATTTAATTATATATTGTCGCTCTACATACAGGTATATATGTGTATTCTGATATACATACTATACCTCGTAGATTAAGCTCTATTTATTCACACATTACCTGTATATAAATTGTCATTTTTTATCTTTACCTTATGAATAAATTATTATATATATATATATATATATATATATATATATATATTATATATATATATATATATATATATATATATATATATATATATATATATATATATATTATTGAGTATTATAAATAATGCCTCTACGTTGGGAGCTATTTTATTATATATTTTTAATTAATTTTATTATATATTTATTAATAATGATTGTATGGATTGTATGGATTGTATGGGCGCCAGAATTGGTTCGCTTTCTGCGAATTCCCAATTCAAAGATACTACACAAATTAGAAAATATTATAAATTTGTTTAACTTTTAACACTGTATCTCAGGGATGAGATTCGGCACTTGGCGATTGTCAGCAACAGGAAACTGTAGGTAAGATATCAAAGAAACGCAAAACGAACATAGACAAATGATTTTAATTGAACATATTTATGCAAATAACGAAATTATTATGAGTTAAAAGTTTATAATTCATATCAAACTCAATAGAAAATTATTGACAAATCATCGCACAGAAACGCTTTTAATAAATTATTAATATTATTGAATTCCAACGTATCAAGTAAGTTTCGCTTGATTACTTATTTTACTAAAAGTTCTGAATGCATTCACAACGACTCAACCTCTACTCTCGCTATTGTTAACCTTGGCGTTGTGTGTTGTGGTACTGTGATGACTATTATTTAGTTTACAAAATGAAAGAGAAAACAAAGTGTTTGGGATGTATTATCATAATTTGATGTAAGAATTTGGTGAGTATTAATTTTTATAATATGCGTTTAGTGTTCTGTGTCCGATATTTAGTAGAGATTGAATATCTAATACTAATATTTTTACTAATTAATAAATACCAAACAATATAACCTAACATATAAATATATCAAAATGTTTTATAGGAAAAATACAATATATACATGAGTAATAGAGTTTATGGTTGGTTCTTCTTGACCCTGAATGTGGTGCATCGGAGAAAAACGATCGCCTATGATCGAATAAGCGGAATTCAGATGTGGAAAATGATGTGATGTGAATTATTTCATCAGTAGAAATATCTTATCCACAACAAGATATGTGAATAGTTATCGAAGATTATATTAATAAAGGTAATTGTTCATCTTACCATATCTAGACGCTATCACCATTTTTACACTTATTTATTTATATAAGAGTGATAAATTTTTGTTAGTTTATTGTTCAAAACTTCACTAAACACTTTGGTTAACTTTTTACTTAATATGTCTTAAATTATAGTTTTTATAAAAATTTGGAGGAAATAAATTCAACACGTCCTCCATTTATTAAATTTACACCGCGTCTCTCAAGCTCAAAATCAACAACCTTCCAATGTTTTTTTACTTTTGTTTTTCATCGTTCATTTGTTGATAAATAAACATCGTTGTTATTGAATCAAAATATCTATTTCTGCGTTATAGTAGACAAATTCACTTTGTTTTTATGCACTTCCACTGTCACTCCGAAATACTCTATTCGAACTAATAACAGAACGTTATTTCGCGTTGATATTTGACCTTGAAGTTTTATACAAATAATTGTATAGTTTATGCAATATACAGGGTTTCTGAAAGTGTCTACAAAATATTAAATTATAATAATTAAATTTTATTTCAAAATTCATGTGATACCATATACAGTGATGATCATAGTTATGTATAAAATTTATGTTTGACGTAATTTACTTGTTACTATTGTATTTTCAATATCTTGAATTATACTTTAAAGAAAAATAGTTACAAAATTAAATAGTAATCTTCTATATAATTTTACCAATTGTATTCTATTTGTAAATATTTCTTGTCATATTTAAGCTATGTTTTTTATGGATTATTTCCTTTTATCGAATATTCACTACTACGATTACTTAGATTCACATTTCTGAGTGATGTTAATGATTCAACATGACCTAGTAGATATATTTCACTTTAATATATATATATATATATATATATATAATCACATTATTCCTGATTGTTATTTCGCTAATTGAAAATATAATTTAAAAAAATCGATTTAATTTAATTCAGTTAGCCCATAGTTGGATGGAGATCCATAATTAACACTCAAATAGTGGAAATGGTTTGAGAATGGAGAAATAAAGTGAATTCGAGTCTCGGGGGAAATCTTGAACGAGGAATATCATATTAAAAGCAACAAGCTGTGCCAACAATTAGTGAATCGGAAAATCGTGCCTCGAAATTTTATATATTAATTGGCATTTTATAATAAAAAAATTCAAATTCTCCTTCAATTATCCATTGATATCATTATTCAAATTGAATTTTTTGTCTTCTAAGGAATTGGTGACAATTTATACTTTTCATAAAAGTATAATAAAGTCAAGTTCTTATTCAAAGTAACTAGGGTTACTCACAGTCCAGAAATAATTCGAGAACGCTCGTGGTAAACAAAAAAATAAAGAATGCAGGCGGTAATATTGGCATTTAATCGTATCATATCTTGTTTGTCGAAGTTCCCTCTCGATATATTAACTGGCCGTGGAATGGTTTTTTTACGACCAAATCCAGATTGATCAAAGCAGAAATGTTGAGTAACCACCGTAGAGAGCAATAAAATGTTCCGTTTTCTCAAAGGCCGTTGATAAAATTTGGGAAGGAAAAAAAACAGTTGAAAAAACCATACATGAGTGGCGTTGATTTAAAGTCACATAACAGCAAATATTGGAATGAAAGCAGATAGGAAACAGACGCCATTGTGACGAGAAATCTTACATTTTATTCGTATTCATTGATTTTTCAAACAGTTGAGTTCTTATTTATTTGCAGTTTGATTCACTTTTTCTATTTTAATGATAACAATCACCAGAATTTTCGCATACACCCACTGAATTCTGGAAAAAAATTATAAACATCTTTTTAACAATTAATTATTGACTTTTTAACTGTGTTATTGCAAATTTGACGAACTGGTGGCAACGGTTTTCTTATTAGAAGTTGGTAGAAGACTCTGGTGTTTTTATTTATAGACGTTGATGCCTTGATATCTTAGATTTGGGTTCCTAAAAGTTATAACAAGACTCGTTCTAGGTAAGTGTTCAGAGAAATAATGTCCATTTTTCAACGAATCTGCAAATGTCAGAATAATTCGTTCCTTTCATTTTTGTTTGTCACATTTACAATAAAATACAAGTTAAAGTGACCAAATATGGGCACCCTTAAGAAAAAGTCACTGTAAAACTCACATTTTTTCTAATTATTTATTTAAAAAAATTGGGTATGTTCTAACACACATATAGGACTCGCCAAACCAAGTAAATATTGTATTTAGCAACGTAAGTACATAAAAAAATGTTTTCGCTTTTTGGTGCAAAAATTAGGTACACCATCTTCATAATATAGGCACACTTTGTTCCAATTATGGGGACTAGATTCTATTATGACCAAGTCCCTTACAACTATAGTTCTGTAGTACCTAATACTCAAGGTGAATTGAAATGGGGCATTGAAAAAAAACATTTTATTCTTAATAGCAGTAAGTAGAACTCAAAGTCAGTACTACAGGATATATTAGTAAAATATGAAGGGAGCAACTAGTTTCGGCTCACTGAGCCATCATTAGGCCTGTAAAAGGTATCAAGATAGAAAAAATCAGAAAATCACAATATGTCGAATTACCTTAATGTATATCAATCCACATGTAAAGTAGCTATCATAAAGAGAAAGCCGTCACATATCCGTGGCATCCATCAGACTCCAAGATATGTCAGTAGGCAATAAGGGGATATCCTGTACGGGAAATCATTAATAAAAATAGTAATGAAAAAATATTCATGACTATGTAAAACGTCGAGCACAATAAAATAAAATTAAAACAAAACAGGACAACATTAAGAAAAGTTATAAAAATGGGTCAAAGTATGAAAGAAAAGAAGGAAAGAGAAGAAAACAAAACTGGACATCGTCGTACGACATAATATGTCCGAAGCTAGAAGTCCAGTATTGAAGTTTGTAAGAGCACTAAGCACAGTGACTCAGTAAATCCCAAATAGACAAGATGGTCGGAGAACTGACAAATGACAAGGATCAATGACAGCCTTCAATAACAAAATGAAAAATCTATCAAGACCTTAAAAAATTGAGGAATAAATAGTTTTCTAAAGGTTGTAATTGTTCATTCAAACATAAGATCGTAGGATCGTTAGATATGCGACGTATTTCAGACATCTCTAAAATGTCAAGTCGAACACCCTTCACACACTGATGTAAAAATCTGACATCCTGAAAATTAAAATCATGTATTTCCGATAAAATACGGTTTGCAAATGATGAAGGAGTATTATATACGTCTGTGTTCATATACCTTTTGATATAATATTGATGTTTCTTCAAACGAGACTGGCCCACATATACGGCATTGCAATATCCACAAGGTAGATGATAAACCCCTGACCTATGGAATAAAGTTGCCTCTTTCTTAGTGTTGATAAAAATTGACCCAAGTTAGAATTGGTTTTAAAGGCGACTTCAACACTATGTTTTCGGAAAATGCTGGAAATTTTATAGGATAATGGATAGTGTGTGAAGGGTGTTCGACTTAACCTTTTAGAGATGTCTGAAATACGTCGAATATATACCGGTCCTTCGATCTTATGTTTGAACGAACAATTACAACCTTTAGAAAACTATTGATTTCATAATTTTTAAAGCTCTTATGCGCGATTTCACCAACCAGTTCCTGAAGTTAGGTAATAACTAAACCGGATTTAGGAGTTCCTAAATGAAATATGCGTTTCACCGTGCGTTAATATAAATAAAACGAACGGTATTTAACCTTTAAACAACGACTACGAACGAACTTTTAAGGTTAAGTATTGCCTAAAAACTTTAGCGATTTAGGCGAGGGTTGTCAGCTGTCCTAATGTTAGGTATTTCCTACAACTCTTATATCACTTATGTAACGGTGGAACGCATATGTCATTTAAGAATTCCTAAATCTGGCTTAGGTATTGCCCAACTTTAGGAATTAGTTGGTGAAATCGGGTGTTAGTTTGATAACACAAAATTTATTTGTTTATCAGTCAACTTTAGTTACGTTCTTTCTGTTGGTTTAGTACGTTTTTTGTGGGATGTAGAAAAACAGAAATAAACTTTAACATTTATTACTTCTGTAATAACAAAACAATCTACGTTCGTCTATATTCAACAAAACCTTCTAATTAAACAATTTTTGTAACTGTCACCTGTCTATGTCAGAATCATAATATAATCTACTAAAGGTGGCTTCACAATAACTACCACATTAAGGTGAAGCCGTAAAAATATTTTAAATATATTCCAACATCCCCTCTATTTAAAATAACTCGAACCCTGACTTCTGGCACACGATAAATGTTTCTTCTTTTCAACTGCTTTTGTGAGGGAATCTGCAACTTGCCTATCCGTGGAAACATATTTCAAATCCAATAATTTTTCAGCAATTTTTTCTTTCAAGAAATGATGCCTTACATCTATATGCTTTGTTCTAGCATGGTATGATCCATTTTGTGCTAGATGTTGAGCTCTCTGATTGTCCAGTTGCATTTGTACATTGTTGGAACTCCTCGCTCAATCTTCTCAGCCAAAGAGCTTCTTGTGCTGCCATGCTCATAGCCATATATTCACTCTCGGTTGTAGAAAGAGCAACTGTTGCTTGTCTCTTAGTTGCCCACGATATGGCTGTGCCATTTTTCAGAAAAACATATCCAGTAACTGATCTACGGTCATCTGGGTTGCTGGCCCAATCAGCATCTGCGTAGCCAACAATCTCACTGGTTTTGTTTTCTGAACCATCAAATTTTAATCTGTACTTCAATGTACCTTTCAGGTATCTAATGATGCGTTTTACCGCAGTCCAGTGTAGTGGACCTGGATTTTGAGTAAATCTACTCACATTGTTGACAGCGTAGGATATGTCAGGTCTTGATACTTGTGCTGCAAATAAAAGACTTCCTACTACTTCTTGGTAAGGTACATTTGCCATTTTTTCAATGTCGGCTTCTGTTTTTGGTGACATATCCTTAGATATTTTTTTACCAAGTAAAACTGGGGTATCAATTGGGTTGCAATCCCACATATTATATTTTTTTATAATATTTTCTATATACAACTCTTGGTCTAACCATATTTTCTTATTCTTTCTGTCACGTGTAATCTGCATTCCAAGTACAAATCTGGCTTCTCCTATGTCCTTTATCTTGAACTGAGACATCAACTGATTCTTGAGACTGACTTTAGCTTCCTTGTCATTAGACAGAATTATCATATCATCCACATATACTGCTAGTATGATAATTATTGAATCAGTAAACTTGTAATAGATAAATGGGTCTGTTTTTGATTGGCATAGATCACATTCTGTCTTGAGACATTCATCGAGCTTCAAATTCCAAACTCTGCTGGCTTGTTTGAGACCATACAGAGATTTTTTTAACCTGCATAGTTTGTTAGACTGTGAAAAACCTTCAAGTTGTATCATGAATATCTTTTCGGTAAGATCTACCTGCAAAAATGATGTAACTGCATCTAACTGATCAATATCCAAGTCGAATTCTGCAGCTAAGGCAAGTAAGTATCTTATAGATGTATATCTAACAACGGGAGAATAGGTCTCCTCATGGTCTATTCCTTTCTTTTGACTGCAGCCTTTTATCACTAACCTTGCCTTGTGTTTGACAACTGTACCATGAGCATCTTTTTTTGTTTTAAAAACCCATTTACATTTTACTGGTTTTTCATCTCCTGTGTAGTCTACTAAGTCCCACGTTTTGTTTTCAATTAAGGCTGAATACTCTTCTTTCATCGCTGCTCGCCACTTGTCACTATCTGATCTGCTAAGTGCTTCTTCAATTGTCTGAGGATCAGAAAAATCAACCATTGTTGCATAGCTAACTTCATAATCATCAAGACTTTTTGGTAATTTCCTGTCTCTTTCACTTCTTCTTGTTGTGTCAGCTGGAACCTGTGCAACTTGGTCTGGAACAAAATCTGGATCCGAATGATATTCAGAGTCATTTTCCTGCTGTTTTTCACTATCAGATGGAAGTGAAGAAAATATTGACTCATTTTCATTGTTCTCAGAAGCTAGGTCACCCTGATCAGAGTCATTAACCTCTGGAACTATACCTTGATCTTCGGACAGTGCAGATTCGTCAGGAAAAACCAAAAATTGTTTATCTTGCTTTTTCTGAACCTGTTCAAGCAATGAACTGCCTCTTTCTCCTTCAAAAAATACACAACATCTCTAGCCACGAAAACTTTGCCTGTAGAAGGATTATATAACCTATATGCCTTACTTTCAGTACTATAGCCAACCATTATACTGGCAATAGTTTTTCTATCTAACTTTTTGCGTATTTCTTTGGCTATATGTGCATGAACTTTGCATCCAAAAATCCGAAGCCCTTCTAGATTTGGTTTTTTATTACTCCATGCTTCTTCTGGGGTTTTTCCTTCAAGGCATTTTGTAGGTGATTGATTCAAAAGATATACTGCTGTATGAGCAGCCTCAGCCCAGAAACTGTTGGGTAATTTGCAATCAATCAGCATACATCTAACTTTTTCCACAATTGTACGATTGAGCCGTTCTGCTTTGCCATTCTGCTCAGCTGTCCTTGGCACAGTCAGCTGATGTACAATACCAGAGTCTTTTAAAAATTGTTCAAACACAGTACTTGAGTATTCACCCCCGTTATCAGTGCGAAGTGTTTTTATTGTTTTACCAGTCTGGTTTTCCACTAAATTTTTGAAAGTCTTGAAACAGCTAAAAACTTCATCTTTTGCTTTCAGAAAGTACACAAATACTTTGTGTGTATAATCATCTAAGAAAGTGAGCATATAACGTGAACCTGCAATACTCTTGACCTCAATCGGTCCGCATAGGTCTGAATGCACTAACTGGAGAACTTCAGTTGTACATGTTTCGCTATCCTTAAACGGTATTCTTTGACATTTGCCCATTACACAAATTTCACATTTACCATTTGTATCTGCATCGGGAAAATTTAGCCCTGATGCCATACCATTTTTAAGTTTATTCAAACTTCCAAAACTTATATGTCCGAGCCTACGGTGCCATAACATAGAATTTTTTGATGCATGACATGCTACAAGCTGATTTTTCAGATCAAGTTTGAGTAGGTCTTTATCAAATATCCCTGTGGCAATAACATTTTGTTGAGAATCATAAATTTCACAACCAGTGGTTTTAAAGACTACAGAATAATTCTTCTTCACTATCTGGCTCACTGACAACAGATTGACTTTCAAGTCTGGCACATACAGGATATTTTCGATATTTGCATTGAGCGAGTCTGACAAAGGTAAGGTGATGCTACCTACTTTGTTTGCACACATTATTTGATCATTTGCAGTGGTAATGGAGCCCTCGGTGGTATTTTTCACATTTTCAAGTAAGTCCAAATTATTTGTCATGTGAATTGTAGCAGCTGAGTCCAAATACCAATCACTTTTGTTATAATCACAATTTGGTGCTACTGATAATGCAGAATATAGTGCCACACTATTTTTGTCTTTATCTTTGTCTTTGATTTTCTTTGGTTTATCACAGTTCTTAGCAAAATGTCCGTATTTGTTGCATTGAAAACATCTAACTGGTTTGTTTCTATTCACTGAGTTATAACCGTCACTCGTACCATTACAATTTCTGTTTATATTTGGAAATTTTTTACTAAACATGGCAGTTTCTCCTTTATTCGACTTAATATCCTGCAGTAACTTTGTTTTAATGGAGTCTCCAGTTACTGATACTCCGGAACTTTCAATCCCCATAATCATAGGCTCATACTCAATGGGTAAACCAGCTAAAAGTATAGTACCGACCCAATCATCACTAACACTGAGACCAACACCAGACAACTTGTGGGCCGTGCTAACAATCTTGTTCACATAGTATTCAACTGACTTGCTGTCCTCCAATCTGGTTGTGATCAATGTTCTTAGAAGCCCTACTCTTCGGGTGAGCCCTGTGTCCTCAAAAGCTTTGTCCAAAGCTTCCCATACACCTTTGACGGTTTTCTGACTTTTACAATTATTGTCCTTTTATTGATTCTTCTTTTATACTATATATTTCAGACAGTCACAATCATTTTACACTTATGATGTAATTTTTATAATGCTATGCTCGAATTGTTATTTTATTTCAAGGTTCTCATTTCATGAATTTTAACTTATGTGTCACGACTTTTTAGAATATTTTTGACCTTTCGTGTTTATTCTTCTTTTTCTTAATTGTCGTGGCTTAATTTCTAGTTTTGACGATTACTTTATGATATTGTTAAAAGACTTTGTGCCCTTACATTATACTGTTGTTTTAGATAATTTCTTTACATGATAGTTAATATGTCTCATGCATCTCTGTTTTGAAAGATTTTTCAATTTGTTATTGAAGGCTGTCATTGGTCCTTGTCATTTGTCAGTTCTCCGACCATCTTCTCTGTTTGGGACTTACGGAGTCACTGTGCTTTGTGCTCTTACATACTACAATACTACATTTTTAGCTTCGGACATATTCTGTCGAACGACGATATCCAGTTTAGTTTCCTTTTCTTTCCTTCTTTTCTTTTATACATTGACCCCTTTTTATGACTTTTCTTAATGTTGTCCTGTTTTGTTTAATTTTATTTCATTTTGCTCGACGTTTAACATAGTTATGAAGATTTTTTCATTACTATTTTCATTAATGATTTCCCTCACAGTATATCCCCTTATTGCCTACTGTCATATGTTGGAGTCTGATGGATGCCACGAATATGTGACGGCTTTTTGTTTATGATACTTTACATGTGGATTGAGATACATTAATGTAATCATACATATTGTTAATTTCCGATTTTTTTTATCTTAATACCCTTTACAGGCCTGATGAAGGCTCAGTGAGCCGAAATTAGTTGCTCCCTTTATCTTTTACTAATATATGCTGTAGTATTGATTTTGAGTTTCACTTACTGCTATTTACCTACAGAGTACATTCGAGATGGATAGTCTTTTCCATTTACTTAATTCTAAAGTTTGTATGCACTTGAAAAAATAAAGCCTCATTCTTGAAGATCAAAACTTGAAAATTCATTAAAAAAATGAAAACGTCATAACAAATAACGACATAAGCAAGTCATCAGTCACGAAATGGATATTCAAAAACCTGCAGTTCATCATCTTCGGTCAGTCCCACCTTTTGCAGTAAGAGCACTGTCGCATGGACAGCTTTCAGTAGGTTTTGCATAGGGGACAGCACCAATTTTCGGTTGCTTTAGTGCATACTTTTTTGGCTGTGTATAACGATTCTTTGATTCTGCGGATTTTGAAGCTGTACTTTTCGCCACAACATTTTGAGTGAACATTGAAGTGTCTCATTTAATGGCCCTGTAGTTCAAAGCTTTCTTTCGTGTTTGTGTTTGGTTATTATTAGTTCAACTGTTCTTCTCTAAAGTAGGCAAAAGATCAGTAAACAACAATGAGTGTTCATCAATATCTTCTTCTGAACTGGACGCATCTGGAGCGATTCCAGCAAATTCTGAACTGTGCTATAATGGGGCAGCATATTCACTTTCCTCACTGCATGTATCACTGTCAGATGAAGCAACACGGTTACGTCGCGGCTTCTAAGTCACAGAAGCTTTCTAAGAAGGGCCTGGTTGCGGATTTCTGAACTATCACGATCCATAGCTACGATGGGTGGACCCAATCTTTTGTTACGAACTAACATGCATCTGGAGTAGTAATAATCCAATAATCTCACCGCAATAAATTTAAGTGTATCCGAAATATATTTCATCACTTTCCGTTAATTAATCGGAACAGCCGGTATAATTAACAGCAGAATAAAAACCATTTGAACTGGTTGTGTTTTACAATTGCCGTATCAACAAAAACATGGGTAAAGCGACTACGAGTGAAGAATTGAAATGTGGGTTTTGTGTTAAGCGAAACGATTGTTAGTTCACCTACAACTGGTAAAGGAATATTTTTAATACTATGTTTGATTGCCTTGGGCAGATCTGTTAAGTATTTCTTTAAAATTGTGTAATTTGGGATATTGTGGTTCACACAATTTTGTACACGTGTATACGGATATAACTGGTTGGGGTTAAAGAAGAACTGAAGCAAACGTCTCTGGCAATAAGGCTTATTGTGAATTTTAACTTGAAGGTTAGCACAATGCATTTTTCTTTCTTTAGGCGTTTTCCTTCATGGGTGATTACAAGTCTAATTATTACAATTATAATACGAGTATGGATTTATTGAAACCACTATTAGACTAATGGATGGAAAGTAATCGGTAGCTAAAATATACAGCTGTTTTCTAGTGCAACTTACGGAGGCTATTCTACAGTATCCATTTCTTCAATTTAACGATAAGTACCCCCTTCGTGGGACATTTCACTTATTATAATCTAAAACAATGCTTGTTTCATGAACGTTGGATATTTTCTACACTTTGCGCAACACTCTTTTCTTCAATTTACCCAGTTAAATGAATTAGATACCTAATCAATTATTCATGTACTGGATACTTGGGGAGAGGTAATTATTTATGGGGTTCTATCATCTCCAGGCATTCATACACTCTTGCAAGAGCTAGGGACCAATAATAATTTTGTTTTATGTTAGTAATATAGAAATCTCGTACGCATATTGCTTTTTAGTAATCTATACTTTCCCTATGTAATAACTGTTTCACGTACAGCACGCGAAATTACCGTAACACTTTGTTGATTTTGATCTGAAAAATTTGGATCCTGAATCAGATCCGGCTGCTGAAGTTTTTCTGTGCACTGAGAGATGTTCAGACGTATTTCTGTTAGTCGGGAGGGTGCATAGGTCGTTTCAGGAATTACGGTTGGGTCATAAGGATATATTACCGATGCTCGAAATCCATTTGCCACATTTGTGGGTGTTACTGCCCTGGACCAAACCTTTGAGAACACTAAACCAAAACTTGTTTTGTTCAGTGTTCTATGAACTTGATGCCCCCAAAAGCGCTGAACTTCATCATCCTAGAGGTACTTAAACGCCCGTAACACTGACTTATCCACGGGCTGAAGTTCGTGGGTGCAATTACTTGGTAAACTCAATGGTGTGATGGTCAGCAGTAGCGACGATATTTGCATCCAAGTGAGATTTCGCACCATCGAATATCAGCAAAATTATTCCGGTGGCTTTTATTGTGAAACGTGATCTACCATTAGACGAAAGTTTCTGTAGTCATGCTACCCTTTGGGGTCATGAACGCTTTGGCATCAGTTGTTCGAATATTCGGGCTTATTCATTTGCCCCTTGAATAACATTATAGGTGGTATAACCTGTCCTAAAGCATTTCCACATGACACTACAGTCACATTTTCTACATGTTCTGGTGCTACCATAAGATCTCTTCTAATTCCTTTTCGAGTTAAGACCTTTGGCTCTTTATGAAGCGTAAGTTGACAGCTCTTTTCATCCATGTCATATATCAACTGCGGTTGATTCATAACACCCAGTTCAGTCATTACATTTGCTAATGTCTGGGAGTAATGTGTTAAAATATTTTTATTCAATTTTGCCACTCGGACTGGATTAACTGTTTCTGATTTCCTTTGGGTAACTTCTGGATGACGCTGAAGATAAAGTTTAAGCCATTTACGCCCAATTAGTAAGGATGGTTTTCTGCTTGGTGATAATGTCACATTATTTTCAACGCTGAATGTGTGAACGGTTCTTCGCAAAACTTTCAAGGTAAATGGCATACCGATTTAGGCAAATCTAAAAATGCGGCTGCAAAGTTCTTGTTCTTGCGCCGCACTAAGCATAGAGTGTCCCCTAAACGTTTCTCGGCATTTCATGCATGAATATGACGTTGCAAAGTACTACGTGGGATGTTGAAATTATGGGCGGCTCTTTTTATTGATGTTTCATATCGCACAGCCTCCATGGACCTGCTTAAGTCGGCCTGGCTCCATTTTGCCCTTTTAGTTGGTGCCATTTCCTAAAATTAAGAAAAAAAATGCGTTAGAAATAATTTATCTGTGCCTATTATGGGCACTGTTCAAATTTGGCGCTGAGGCTGGTGCCCATATTTGACTACATGACCCTCACAAAGTTAATTGGGAAAAAATGTGAAAAGTATCTTGAATGAATATTCTAACAACTACAGCTTCAAACAGGGAAAGTTAGCGAACAAATGATGTATAACATGAACCAGTTTGAAAAAGATGAAAAGCCAAAAACCTTTAGAAAGGCTTACCGTATATTATAACTCCCGCACACAAATTGCCATTATGAAGTATATTTCGTAACTTAAGAGCTGCCATCTGCTGAGATAGCATAAGCGTTGTTCAGTGGTAATATAGATTACTCTTCTAAGCCATTTGATGGAAAATTGCACAACGATTCGACATTTTAAAGGAGTGCTCATATTTGTAGTGGTGCCCATAATTGGTCAACATACCTTAATTGTTATTATTTCTGTGTTTATTTACAATATGCAAACTTTAAGCCTTCCATCCTGTGAGTATCAAGAATTAAGTATTAAAATGAGTATCCAACACAATAGTTTGCTATATACATAGCAGTTATTCAAAACTAGATAATAATTTGATTGAAATCACTTGAGAAATGAGAAATATTACATTTTTCGTGTGAGAGACTATAATTTTGGTTGTGAATATCATTAAAATCGGCTGCTATCTATATTCCAACTAACACAAACATTTGATTGATTGCTGATCGCGCTGTTACATAGAGTTTTCGATATACCTCATTATATATTCCAGTTGGTAATACTTCTACTGTCAATAATAAAACCTCCTCGAACCATTTATCATTCCATTGTATTTTCAAATTAATTATTTTACGCTGATTGATTTTTTTTCAACAAGTGGGTATGGTTAATGGTACGTGAATTATTGTTCCTTGTATAATCTATTTCTTCAATCATATGATGAAGCTGATAAGTTTATTTCAGCTGCATCTAAAAATTACTGGTAATCTGTCAATGAAAGAATGATCATTATCATCATAAATAGCCTATAGTGTCTACTGCTGAACAAAAGTTTCTTTCAGTTTGTGCCATCTTTCACGTTATAATGACTCGTTTTGTAGTACGAATGAAGTTTGCGCAAATAAGCGCGAAGCGGTGAGTTGCGCAAATTACGAATACTACAGAAAGTCATTGTGACACAAGTTTTACACAATATTTTTCATAATTCGCATTTGGTTAATTTTTTAAATAAAATAGAATTACATAATCCCTGTCTTTAAACTGGGAGGCGTGGTTTCAATTTAAGTTGACAATTCTGTAGATCCTTTTGAAATATTATGATAAATAATATCAAGAGCTTCTTTCTATATGCATGCGATCTATTTATGTTATATCATAAACAGAATTATTTCTATAATACAACTTCACATAGATATCTGGTAATTTATCCCAAAAATCGAACGTTATATATACTTATATATTGATCCTATAAAATATAAAAAAAATTGACAAATCATTGATGAATAAACATTAGCGTACTTTATTTATTAATACTCTTAATATATAATTAATCAAATTTACCACTACTATTTAATATAATAATTTGCTAGCTCGAACATCGACAGACCTTTTTATAATTTGTTTCAAGGTTAAAATCAAATGTCAAATAAAAATACGTACTACATACAATAACCAACTATATGACACTAAAAAAGTGATCAAGAGTCACTGTAAAAAATGCATTTTTAGTAATCGACTTAAGAACTTGACTACCTGATGAAACTGAAATGTATCTTCTGTCATTCTGACGATGATATTAATATCGAAACAATAGTCAAATTTCCTAGAATTTTTAACATTATTTCAATATATTGTGGAATTATCTAGAAACCGTAAATTTAATTTAAAACAGTAATATGGGTAGATTCCACGAAGTAAGGGTCGAGACAGCTAATGTGATCAAGAGGTGGCTGATGAGCTTATCCGCAGCCTCGATGCTGCAAGGCAAAAGAAATAGACAGAAACAGTAGAAAGTCTAAACTTCCAGAAATAAAGCCGCCAAGCATGGCATCTACTAAAGAAGCTAGGAAGAGCGGAGCATCTGTCTTAAGACAAAAAACAAATATGTCCCCAAATGCCGAAGCTTCCCACACAGTGGCAATGTCCAGAGCACCAAGTGACAAAACGCACACAAAAGGGATAAGGCGGTAATTGAGAACCTCGTGGAATGAAGCTACGAACACTGAATATGCACGCCCTTTTTCATATGAAGATATTGAATCAGCGCTCAAATATATCACCTCGGGAAAAGCACCAGTATTCCATAACATCCACCCGGAATTCCTGATAAACTGCGGCTGGCCAAACTCCTCTCTGATAAAATGCAGACTGAAAAAGTGCCCAGATAATGCAATCAATCGAAAGTAATAGCCATCCGGAAGCCAGGCAAACCAGCTCACTCACCCAGAGCTGCAGGCCTATAGCATTATCATCTGTGACATACAAACTATTAAAAAGGCTCATTAACAACAACAATAATAATTTTTTGTAAGATACATTTTAAACTCATTGATTCCTTCATGACCTTTTTTGTAAACGTGATAATACTCTTATTTTTCGCATTGTTCTTCTGACGTTACTAAATCTTTAAGAAATTTTGTACAGTTAATTAATTTAAACGCTGAATTTTCAAAGAATGTTTGCAAGGTTGTAACAAACATTTCTCTAAACTATAAAACATACGTAATTCTAGGAATTAAAAAATCTTTGGTGAAAGTGAATATATTATATTCTAGATTCCTAGAAGGAAAAGTGACATTGAATTTAGTGTTATCGAATATTTTCTCTTGTTTGCAAAGACATATTGAATGTATAAGCCGTTGTAGTTACAATCAAGTGCTTGAAGAGCCACCAGAAAAATACCCATTCAGTCTCACTCAGTCTCAGAGGAGAGAAAACGTGAAGGACGATTGTAAAAAGAAAAAAAGGCTAGAAAACGTACGAGAGAGCCAGAAAAGCGGAAAAAAAGGAAGAGAAAAATGCTAAGGATGCAGGTAAGAAATACATATCAGCTAAAGGATTGTTGAGCCATCTAAATTCGTGAAGCCACCTTGTAAATACAGAAAACGGTGTTAGAAAAAGTTCAATGATAATATACCTAATTGTTTATTTGAACATTTTTATAAATTACATATAGATGGCCATAATCAATACCTTTTCGACCTAGTAGCGGAACACAAAAATCAACTACACGATTATTAATGGATAAAGAACAAAGTCCAAGTACTTATTGCAAATATTTTTTGATCAGAAATAATCAATAGACCGAGGTATGTCAAACTATCTTCTTGAACGCTCTATCTGTGACGTTGATGAAAGTAAGGTATATAGTTGAAAGGCGAAGACTTACAGGAAACGATATGTGCCCAGCTGATAATCGAGGAAAACATGGCAACGAAATAAAACTTTATAATACACAAAAGCAAAGTGTGCACCTTTTTCCTGCCTATAATACTCACTACTCACGTAATATAACTAAAAAGAAGTATTTGGTTTCATACCAATTCGTTGCAAAAATTTGTACCCTTTATAAAGCCCATTGTAGTGAAAATATGATTATTCCCGTAAGTGAAGTAGCATAGGAACATACAGACGCATATTTGTAGAAGAATTTAATGGTTCTTTCCGCACATTCAAAAATGATATATGTACTAAGTGTGATAAATACATGGTAATACTTCAAACAAGTTCGACTGATAATGAGAAGGCAATCACCAAAAACCTTTATAATAAACAGCTAACGTTAGCCGAGTCTTCATACATAACGAAATCAGCAGACAAAGCTAATAGTTTGATCTACACCAAATATGCATTTTTTTCTCATGATTTAGAGAAATGCTTACAAACATCACTACTGAACAAGAATGTTTCAATTTATAAGCGATCGGTTTGGACCCTCAACATGACAATTTATTCTATTGTTAACAAAAACAAGTTGTTCATGTTATTTATGGAATGAAACTGTAGCACACCGTGGTGGTCTGGTATTAGACAGCACTCATTAAAACTCCCTGACGAAGCAGAAGATATTTTACTGTAATGTACTTATAAATATTTAAACAATTAAACGCTAAATGTAACATGAATTTAAAAGTAATAGATCAAAAATATCTTCAGCCAGGTCATACTCACCTGAAGGCAGAATTTAATACAGAGCGTAGCACGACAACTTCTTCTTGAAGTAATACAAATGGAACAGAATTTTTAAATTCTATTGAGAGAAGGCTATGTTCATAGAACAACCAATATAGACATGAAGACGATCCATTGGATGAAAATAAAATGGTAACAAGTTAGAAAAGACAACTACATTGAAGTTTTGTATAAATATTCTTTCGATGAAGAGGAACCGTTTAAAATATTTAACTCAGCACGTGTTGTTGGCCAACGTCGGAACACGGATTCTACTACCTCGCAGGTGTTAACTCCAATGTACTCTTGTGCCTTGCGTCTACTTCCTAAGAAAGTGGCAGACATTCAATCACTTCATCCATATATTATCAGTCAAGCCGACATTTTCACGAGCAACTAGGAGCTTATGTTCAAATAGAAGACCAATCAGTCTCAGATTATGTTTTCGAAAGGTTTGTTCAGTTATTAATATTGTATTGATTTGTTTCGTTCAATTAGTTCCTTTATTCAAATATCGATTTCAACTGAAAAATGTGATTATATTTTCCAAAGTAAAAGGATAAGTTCAGACCATTGTACTGTATGTCCATTTTTATAAAATGGCTTTCTGGATCTGTTTTTGATTATCCTTAAAACTAATGGAGACTAGATAATCTCCCTGATTTCAATTTTATCTAGTTTATCAACTAAAAGTGTACCGTTTACTCACACCACCTCATGCTATAAGTTATATTTTGTTGTGCTTTGAGCTCCTGTTTCCTTTTATGCCGTTTCCGTTATGTTTTGAAACAAGTTTATATCCGGATAAATTCAATTCTTTAATACACGTGATACTTTTTGATATTGTTATTTCACTAACCGCAGTACGTTCTTCGGATATTATTACAATCCTGAAAATATTGTTTCGAACCATCTCCACCGTATATATTACGATCTCGTTGTTCCGCTATAATGAAAAGGTTAGTTTTTCATCGCCCAGAGGCAAAGGGCTAATGTAAACGCCCAGTTAAGTGGAAAATATCGCCTGACGATCCGTTGCTTGTGATCATCTCTCCATATACGAGCCTATTCCGATGATCAACTATTGATTTGGTGTAAACCCTTCTAATCCTTGTGTTTGGGTTGTTACCAGTTACAGGTTATATATGTCAGTTGATAAAATTTAGTATTTTTTATGATATCACTCCTTAAAGCAGACATATTTTCATGTAGTTATATTTATACGATTCAAAAACTGTATGTCAAATTAAAAATAATTACATCGATTAACTCTGAAATGTTTGTGTTTATCAGCAATTTTATAGTATACTAAGTGTCAAAAATAGCAGGGAGAGTTTACCGTTCGACGATAATATTGAAAGAGATGGTGAACTCATTACTGTTCGAGCTGCTTATACTATTTTTTGTACAGCACTATAATATGAAAGTGTTAACTAAGAAAATATCTCGAGTATGTTGAAATTACTCTTGTCTCATATATCCACAAAACTGAGTAGGATTTGTCATTATAGTTAATAAGCATATGAATCCATTTTTAAGCGTCAAGATCTTGGACAAACCTGTAATTGAATATAAGCATGTGGTAATGAGAAGACGAAATAATTTACTTATTGAAGAGGCTGGGTTATAGGATGTTCCTCAGTGTTGAGTGTGTGAGAAGTCGAACAGTACACACGTGTTTTAGTTCAGTTGTGATAAAGTAATGGTAATTTGGTATGTAAATTGAAATTTTTGATATCAATATAAGTAATATCCCCTAAATAAATATTGAGAATAAGAAGTGATATACTAACGGTAAACTAACAACGTTCATTTGGATCACAAGTCACCACGGAATTGAAGGAAATGAACAAGCAGATCGAACAGCTAGAGCAATTGCGCCAACAGATATAATAGAAAATATACCTGTGAGACCAGACGACATAAAACTACATTTGAAACATAAGTTCTTGGAGGTATGGCAAAATGAGTGGAATAGAACAGAGGCCAAACTTCGAGGCATCAAAACAAAGGTCACCCCTTGGACGCTAATACTTTACCAATGTAGACGAGATCAGGCTGTGATAACCAGACTACGAATCGGGCATACCCGCCTCACAAACGTATTCATGCTAGCGGGAGACAGACAACGTAGATGCGACTACTGTCGATCCAGGTTGATAGTAAAACATATTATCATAGACTGCTCTCAATATGATGTAATGAGACAAAGACTTGCCCTACCGAATGATATTCAAACGTGCCTGAAAGACGAATGGAATACATTGAAAAAGGTTTTGAAATTCTTAAAAGAAACAGGAATATACTCCAAACTGTGACATGCATTCTTACATGTGATTACATATGCGTATAAGGCTTAAAAAAGAAAATAAGAGTGATAACAGCAGTCTGTCAATAGTATGATGTAATGGACACATCATAACTTCTTAACCTATATATCTTGGCTAAAACCTGAAGAGTAATAAACGGTTGTTTTTAGTACTCGACAAAAAGGGTATCATTAACTGAATGAAGCGTGCCACACACTACAATTTTTCAATACACCTATAATGAGTGATAATAAAGAAATTAGTCTTCAACACCTACTTGATGAAATACTGATAAACAGAAAAGAAGTTCAAAATTGCAAAATGAGAATATTACAAAAGATAGAAAGTTTAAATGACCGAATCATAAATCTAGAAACTAAAAACGAGAAACTACAACACAAAATTGAAATTTTAGAGAGAAGATCGCGGAAAAACAATAATGTTTGGGATCAATAGCATCTTAGTGTCTCAAGTGTGTGAAGAATTGAATAAACTGTTAAATATTGCATTATCCGTAGCTGATGTTAGTGATTGTACTCCTTTTAAGGAAGTGAATAGTAAATATAATACACTGAAACTTGAACTAATATCAAATCTGAAAGAGAAGGAAATATTATCAAACTGCTTCAAACTGAAAGGTACTAATATAACCATTGGCCATGATTTAACGCCACAACAACAGGAAGACAACAAAATATTAAGACATCATCTCAAAGAAGCTAGGAAAAATCCAGAAGTTAGGAGTTATATCAAAGGAAGTAAATTATATATTGGAGAATCCATCTATGATGTTGAGGTTCTAAATAACGTAAATGTTCTACAGGAAAATGAAGAAATAATTAGTGCAACACTAAATACTACTGCGCCACCTGGAAACCAGAATAAGAACACTTCAGATGAAACAAGTACTACAAGTAAGCTAGTGTCTGAGAATATCCAAAAGAATGCAAATTAAAATTACGCAGACATCCAAACCGTAATCGTCTGGAAGAAATAGATTACGCTCCGCTCACAACAAATAAAATCTGAACATTTTAGTTTACTGGAAGTGTTGCTGTTGCTTTTGCAGTTTATAAGTATTTTGTTTTCCAGCATTGATCTTAATTGAAAAATTGATAACCTCCTCTTTGTCTTTTGTTTGTGGTTTATTTATTCATTTGTTAATTTATTTTTTTGTGATTTACATTTGGTCTTTAGTCGTGGTGTAGGATATGGCTCAATACATTAGGAAATTTCAGGAAATAATTTTTGATATGAAATTAATACCGTCAGTCGATCTACTAAATGCCTCTCATGAACAAAATATAACAAACAATTCATTTTGAATCCACCATATGAACATAAGAAGTATCTATAAGAATTTTAACAAATTACATAATCCTTTAGTTGTCTGATTCTCACGGAAACATGGGAAATAAAAAACGAAAACGTTTTGGATGGTTATGATGTCATACAGTCAGACGAAAGGAATAATCAAAATAATGGCATTTCAATATATGTTAGGAATGATCTAACATTTTCTCACAAATCAATTAAAATAGGGTTAACAACCGCTGTAGTATTAGAGATATAAATTGAAAAAAAAACAACGAATATTCTTGCAATATATAAATCTCCTTCAATCAGTAAAATTGAGTTTTTAGAAAACTTTCTAAGTCTATTAGACTCTAAATACTTTGCTAGATATGATCAGACGATTATCTTAGGAGATGTTAATCTCGATATATTAGAGAATAGTGTCGACACCAATCGTTACCTCAACCTAATGTCTGAAAACGGTTTCATTTCGTTAATAATATACAACAAAACACTCGTCAAACTTACCAAAACATACCTATAACACTAGACAAAGAAATAACTATGTAATACCACAAATAACAAAATCACTGCTGAGAACTAGTTTTTCTTACAACGCTCCAAAAATGTTCAATTCTTTACCTGAAACAACTCGCGCTATATTCAAGTCATTCCAATTAAAAAAACAGCTGAAAATGTTCATGACGAGATCTAAAGTTCGAGTCTTTTGAGAATGATTATTTTAACCAATCAATATTGACCAAGAAACTTCCTCGTTATATTTCGTATACATTTGTTATCTCTATTCCATTTCCGTATGTGTTAAATATAAATAAGCCTCAAGAAATATTGTTATTTTATTACATTTTCACATTTGATATATATTTTATCATTCACACTTTTACCCATATCAAAATTGTTGTAACCGACTAACATTCCAATTTATCTGTAGTAATACATTTCTTTGTGTGTTAAATATGAATACGCCTCAAGAAATATTGTTATTTTATTACATTTTCACATTTTATATATATTTTATGTTTCACACTTTTACCCACATCAAAATTGTTGTTGTAACCGACTAACATTCCAATTTATCCGTAGTATTATATGTCCTAACATGGTAAATAAATATTATTTTTATAACCTTTTATTTTGTGATACTTAGTACTGTAGTTCGTTCATGGTGTTTGTAGTTTATAACATTATTGTATTGACTTCACTCCA
This sequence comes from Galeruca laticollis, assembly GCA_963921935.1. Lineage (NCBI taxonomy): Eukaryota > Metazoa > Arthropoda > Insecta > Coleoptera > Chrysomelidae > Galeruca > Galeruca laticollis. Next base: position 39,891,897 of record OY998178.1, on the reverse strand, counting down.
ATCGATTATATGCATAGTTCTACCATATTTAGGCCTAATTTTAATTCAAAATTCCTTGTGTCGTTGATTTAGTCTTATACATATAATTTATAGTATTTTTATTCATATTGAATTCAAATAGTTAATAACTAGTATTGTTGTATGTGACCATATATGATTAAATTGTATTTTTTGCGAAACAAGTGTAATAACACTTATCGCCAACATACTTCGTTCACTTCATGTAATGTTCTTGTAAAACCATATTTTTGAATAAAGTTATTATTATAATTAATAAGCCAGCACGAGTGACTAGCACTTTATCAACCTGTATAGACCATATTTTTGTTAAGAATAAATCTGGGTTTGTAGACGATGATTCCTTTTATTCAGCAGTCTTACAAACAAATATAACTGATCATTTCCCTATAATTGCAATTTAAAAGGACATTAGACATAAGAATAAAATTAGTACTACGACTTGCTATGAAAAGTTCAATAACACAAAATTTAACTGAAATTAACTGTTTCGACCCTTACTTCGTGGAATCTGCTCATATTAGTGTTTTAAATGAAACTCACGGTTTCTAGTTAATTCCACAATATAATAATTATATTGTGGAATTAACTGGGAACCGAGAGTTCCATTCAAAACACTAACCAAACACAAAATTTATTGAAATATTGAATAAATTATCGTGGGATCACTTAGATACTTCGGTTGACCCAGATAAAATGTTTAATGCATTCTATACAAAATTTAAAAATGCGATTAGTGAATCCACTGTTAAAGTATCTTTCAAAAGTGTTAAAAAAACCTTGGATAACATTGGGACTAGTACAGTCAATAATAAACGACATCGATTATATAAAGAATATATGCAAGAACCATTAAATACAAATAAAAAAATAGAGTATACTACGTACAGAAATTGCTTAAATAACTTATTGAAAACAACAAAATCCAACTATTTTAGACTTGAAATAATAAAATCAGGTAAGAAAATATGGAATGTGGTTAATAAATTTAGTAACAACTTTAAGGAACAAAATCATTCAATAAAGAAATTAATTCTGGAAAACAATACTGAAATCACTGATAAATATGAAACAAAATCAATCTTTATTTTGCCAATATTGGAAGAAACCTGAGTAAAAATTATATGCAAATTGGGGAACGTCAACAAATGTACACTGTCTATCAATCTTTATTTTTAACACCAGTAACACCTGCAGAAGTATATGCATTGTGTTTATATTTGAAACACAGTAAAGCTCCAGGTCCTGACAATATAAAAAATGAGTATGTTAAATCAACAGCAAACTTAATTGTGTAAAATATTTAATATGTGTTTTCAGACGGGTACAGTACCTCAACACTTCAAAAATGCGGTGATTAAACCGGTATATAAAGGTGGAAAAAAGACTGAAATGGCGAATTATAGACCTATATGGCTAACCTCAGTTTTGGAAAAACTTCTTGAGAAAATAATTAAAGGACGATTGGTCTCATATTTAGATAAACTCAATGTAATATCTGAGTCAGAATTTGGATTTCGCGAAAACAGGAGCACTCAAGATGCTATTGCGAAGTTGGTATCACGTATCTATAACGCAGTTGATAGTAACAAAAACTGTTTGGGTGTATTTATTGATCTAGCAAAGGCCTTTGAGATACTAAGTTCATGATATTTTGCTGCAAAAACTTGTACACTTGGGAATTAAAGGCTTGGTTCTAGATTTGTTCAAAAATTTTCTTCACAACAGAAACCAACGTGTTATGCTGGATGGTGTCATAAGCTCAGAAGAGACGGCCACGTGTGGAGTTCCACAGGGTAACCTTCTTGGTCCAATTTTATTTTTAATTTATATTAACCCATCACTACAAATGACTACCACGGGGGAATGCATTCCGTTTGCCGATGACACTGTCTTGTTGTACACGGCCGATTCTTGGAGTCAAGTCAAAGAAATTGCAGAAAGGGACCTAAGAAATATTACAAGTTGGTTTAGGAAAAATTTACTTACTGTTAATGTAACTAAAACTGAAGTCATATATTTTACCTCGTACAAGCAGGCAGTACCAAACCGTTCTATAGAAATTGAAAATAAAAGTGTACTGTTGGTATCATCAGTAAAGTAGTTGGGTATATTTTTGGATTCTCATTTAAAATGGGGTGTTCATGTGGATAATTTGAAAAATAAAATTCGAACCTTACTCCATAAATTTTATTTGTGTCGCAAAATACTATCGTTGAACAAACTAAAATCAGTGTACTACCCATTGGTTGAGTCTCTATTAATTTTTGGTATAATAGGTTGGGGAGGTATTAGGAAAATTAAAATGCAATCTGTAGAGGTAGCTCAAAAAACAATCCTAAAAATTATGTACTTTAAAAAAAGAACTTGCTCTACTGAACGTTCATAGAGTGACCTTCAAATAATGAATATTAGACAGCTGTATGCAAAAACAATTACAATTTATATGTTTAAAAACAAGCATTATTTTCAAAACATATTACGTCCAATTTATTCGGACAATTTGACGTTTCCTAGACCTCAGGAAGAAGTTGGAAAAGGAAGCTTCGCCTACCTTGTACTTCATATATATAATAAAATTCGTGAAAATATTCGACGTATAAGAAATAGAATCAGATTAAAAAAAGAAATGAATAGATGGATACTTGCATTCTTTCATAAAATGATTGATCCTGATCTTGTGATTTAATCTTGTTCCTGAAGTATGTATTCCATGTCATATGCTAAAGTTTAGTGCTAATTATGTTATGTTTATAATTGTCTTATTTTTGTTAATGTAATTATGCTTGCCTCCTAATTACGTATTAGTTCCACTTGTGTACGTGTGTAAGAATGAAAATGTAACCATAGACAGGTTTCACTCCGAACCTATTTGGTAATCCTTTTTATTTTGCATAATACTTCAAAGATATTTTGTATAAACATATTTGGCAAAATAAAGTTATTATTATACTGATTCCTGACAATTTCAAAGAACGTTACGAAAAGACGTATAGTAGTTTTAAAAAGTGATTCAAAAGGTATTCTGTTTGAATGAAAAATTATTGTTGGCATATAAAATAATCAATTTATGAGCAAGAGACATATTATATGGAGATGAGACTTGAAGCGAACACTCATCAAACAATAGAAAACAAAACTGAGCAAGGCAATCGGGAAGGTTGGGAAAGTCGAATATCTGGCTAATGGAAGTCGAGGAGCTATGGTAGCCATGCAGATTAAATGGAAATCGGAGGGTATATAGAAAGAAATAATATAAAATCAGCAAAATGGGAAGAAGAGTGTTCAGAAAAAGTTAGGAGGGATGAAATCAGACGACGGGAGTTGAAAGAGAAGGACGAATATAGAGCTTAGGCAAATATATGGGAAACTGGAAATTTGCCGTTTGGTTCAGTCAGCTAGTCTACGGTTGTTGGGCCAATTACTAAAAAGAGGCCACAGGATCTATGAAATATAGAGGAGACGAACTGGGGACCAGCCGATACTAACAGAAAATAATGGATTTTAAAGATTGAAAATAACTTTTCCGCACTGATAGACTCCGGAGGTCGTACTAACAAACCAAAATTTCTCCAAAAATATAGTATATCTGGATTTATATGACCCTTTATATTGGGTTTTGGTGAGCTGAAAGTCGATGACAATCATGTGTGAGACGCCCTGAATAATATTCAGTCATAAAATTGGTCACTTCTATATACTCTACTACATTTTTCCTAAAAGGACCAAAAATTAAGTATATCTGGAATTTCTGGACACGCTGTACAAGCTCTGGTGAGATGAAAATCAATAGCATTCGTTTGTGAAACTCCCTTGTATACACTCCGGAGGCTGTATCGTGCTAAGAACTCAAAATTTCTCCAAAAATTACCAAAAATGTGGTTCTTCAAGTTCCATAGCACCCGTTCTACTGGCTCTGGTGAGCTGAAAATGAATTGGGTTCAACTATGAGTTGTCCTGAATAATACTCAATCATAGTATTGGTGAGTTGTTGCACTCTGGAGGCTGTATCGTATTAACAAGACACACAATCTTTTTTCTAAAAACCATTTTTTTGTGTTTTTGCCGAAAAACAAAGAAATAACTAAAACAAATTCCTACTTTTTTTGGGGTTAACCAATACTTTTCTCGCATATTAGATAGGGTTGGGAGAAAAAATAAAAGTGGAGAAAGCTATTGAAGAGGTTTGAAGCCATGGGTCGCTAGGGCCTGATGAGCTGATATATTTTGTTCAAAGAAATCTAGAATTAATATTGACTAGTCTAAGGCTACTTCTCCTATTAGTATTAATAATAGAGATAATGCTACATTCCATTCTAATATGAACAGAGGATAGCATCGTTATTATTAGGTATTGGATATTTTTTACTAACAGATGATGCCATGATTGGCTGAATAGTGGAAGCTCGAAAGCGATGACAAGTGAGGCGTTGGTGAATCAATTTCCGTATAAGCTGACGTAATGAAATAATGCACTACTGAACGCGGATTAAAGCTTGACACGTGGCGGGTCCAGCGTGCAAGGCGGTTAAATGATAGTGCTTGCATATGAGCAATAATATTGGATGTTGTGCATTGTAATTTAGGTGAAAGTTTTTGAGTCCCCTGAGGACCCCATGGTTATTAAGAAAGGGGGTCAATTTGCAAAGAAAATCAACTGTCTTAGTGATTCGAAGTTCCTGCAGAACATCAGCAAAATGTTGTGACTACGTACGCAAGATGATTGTACGTAATGCATCTTGTAATTCAATAACGCTCAAAAGATCTGCGGAGGGAGGTTTAGAATAATTACGGAATCAACAATTGAAATCGAAACGTCGCGTCCAAGCAACTACTCGTTGGATATGTGTAAATTAAGAGAATTGTAGAGAAAATTTTTCAAATGAGAGATCGGGTTGAACAGTGATAAGTGCTAGGGGACTCGGTTTAAACTCTAATAAAGATTCGGGGTTCAAATTGGTACTGCGAAAGGGAATAGGCTATTGATGGTGGTGGACCTCGAATCCATAAGTAAAATATCTTATCTTGAAGAAAATTAGAAGCAAATAACCCACGTGAAGCCATGTCAGCGGGATTGAGAGCAGAACGACAGTGGGATCACGTTAAATTAGGAGGTGAGTAACCAACAATATGAGCAATTCGATGTGAAACAAAGGTTTTGAAAGTATGAGGAGGAGTGTGTAGCTATGTAAGTACTATTTCAGAGAAAGGTTTCGGATACCGGATATGCCAGAGCGAATTGATTAGATCAATTAAAAGTACTGCGGAGCAAAGTTCAAGTCTTGGGATAGTGAGGGTTTTTAATGGGGCAACACGGGTTTTGGCCTTTCACAGGAAGGAATGACACGAGTTAGCGGATTCGAAACACATGTACACTACTGCAGTATAGGCAAGAGATGAGACATCCGCGAAGCCTACAAATTTGATCGAAATATCTGTTAACAATCACGCAACGAGGAAGATTAAACGTGGCGATGCGATCAAGATTATTGATAAGGTGGTTCCAATATAATGCAATTTCTGAGGTAACTGGTTGATCGCAACCGAGTTCAACGAGCCATATCTTCCTGATAATAATTTTAAAGGAAATTACGAGAGGAGACAAAAATCCATTTGAGTCAAAAATTGTGGCCCTGATTTGTGAGTTTAGTTACTACATTATGGAGAATAATATAATGAGTGTGCTGCAGAGACTTGGACATGTGTCCTAATTCTAATTATCCTTGTGGAGTCTTATCAAGACGTTTGATAAGTTGAACAAGTGAGTAACGAGCAACCTCTGATTACTAGTTAGGGGGAGCGTTTGGTTTGATTGACAGAGATACTGAATATCTGCCGTCTTCATTTCGTTTATGAGTGGCAATGAAATGTTGCTCTGCTAAAATGTCAAGAGAATCTTGCGGTGTGAGATTCGAAATATTTCGAATTTCTCAAAATTTGCTGAGGTCGTGGAAAATCTGACAAGTAGATGTCAATGAAGTGGTTCGTTGATTTCGATCACGTGTTTGTATAGGACCAATAACGGTCCAACCAAATATGGTTCTGATTACAACCGGGCCAATAGAGCTGGGAACAAAAGGTTGAGGTAGAAATAACTGTGGCTTTGAGATAAAAGAGAGTTGTGATACAGGGTCAATAACTCCTCGTACAGGAATGTAACATTTGCACGCATCTAAGATGCGTGCACGAAATGTACCTAAAAATGACGCCATAGGCGTTGTGGTCGTACAACTAAACGAGAGTGGAACAGATGCGGGTTGTTCGACAGTAGGCTAGGTGCATTATTGGATTCATGATAGACATGATTCGTGGTGCGATTGGACGCGGAACTGTGAACTGAATTGTGTAATTGAGAAGGGTGCAAGAGATATTACAAGAATTACATTCACGGCAGCCAGATGTAGATTTACATTGTGATTTCAGGTGGGAACCTAAACAGTTGAAACTACGTTTGTGTTGCTTGATGAAATTGATCTATTCATCTGGAGAAAGAGGAAACAATGCGGAACAGGAGGACAATGAGTGTGCCTTGCGACAAAATATACAAGAGAGGTTTTTTGAATCGGAGTGAATATAACGATGTGAATTTGGATCTGAATAATTTGAATTGCGACTGGCAATGAATTAATTTGATTAAGAAGTGACCGTGGAACAAGTAATGGGGTTAGTACTTCAGGGAGTAGAGATTATTTCTAATGTTTTGATCTGATGTATCACGAATTCCAACAAATCATCAAATCGCGGAATTCGTTCCGAAGAATGTCGATATTCGAGGGCTTTAGCGGTACGTACATCAATATTGTTTAATGATTAAGTTAAAAAAACGGAGTTGACTAGATCATCTATGGATAATGCTTTAATAGCCTGTGCGGAATTTTCATTTTTGATAATTTTATTTAAATAGGCTTGATATATTCTGCGGGGAGATTGATATCTGTTGACCAGTGCCGTATAGGTCAGTTCGTAATTTCCACCTGTTAGCTGTAAGCTTGAAACAACTGAGGAAGTACTTCTGCTCAGTTTGGAGCGTAAGAAATGGAAATTTTCGATAGGGGAGAGAGACGTGCTACTGTGTATAAGGGATGGAAACAGTGCGAAGATTCAGGCCATATTTCAATGTCACCAGAAAAAGAAGGTAAATGAATTTTAGGTAGTGAGAGCTCAACCGATGCTGATGACAGGAGTAGTAGTTGGAGTCGGTTTTTCACTATTAAGATGTACAAACTTGGCTCTTATTTTAAAAGGGATGGTGCGAAAAGCATTGGAAGGTGGTTCTGTTAACTTTAATAATAGAGAATGCATCCAGTTTTTGAGTTCAAATATTTGTGTTTGAAAGACATCACACTTAGTATTATTAGAATAGGAGGAAAGTAAGATTTTATAGAAAGCGATATTTATGGCAGTTCCTCAAAGGTTCTTAATAAAATAAAAAAACAACAAGTTCCTATCACTTTAGTAGTAAAGAATGCATTTCATTTTTGAATTCAAATATTTATCTTTACAACACAATTCGCAATTCACTTAGTATTACCAAAATAGAAGAAAAGTAAGATTTTATAGAAAAGCTCTCTCCGTCCAATAAAAAAACAACAGGTTTCTTCCACTTTAGTAATAAAGAAGGCATTCAGTTTATGAATTCATATATTTATCTTTGCAACACAATTCACTTAGTATTACTAAAATAAAATAGAAGGGAAGTCAGTTATTGTAAAAAAGCGATCTCTATAGCAATATATCAATGATTCTTAAAAAATCATAACTGCAATCGAGTAAGCTTATGCTTGTGATGTCAAAATCATCTTTGCTATGCGTCACGTTGACAGTCATTTAATCTAGCGTCAAAACCATCTTTGCTATACGTTACGTTGACAGTCATTTAATCTACCGTCTAAATGTTCACAATTCAATCATGGCAGTGAGCAACCAAATAACTAATGTAAAACCTTATAGTATATGAAATTCTTGCACCAAAATAGGGGACATTCTTATGTCTCATAAGAAGTATTTACCATATTTACTGAAAGAAACTGGAATCAGTTAAAATCAAAAAAAACGTTTTCCCATCTATTCAAAAGATTTATTAATGGAACACAGACATCTGATGGAAATGAAAAATAAAGGTAATATTTATGATACTCGTTACTCTTCGTTGCAAAGAGAAGAGGTTCTGCCGAAATTTCAAAAACATTTAGCGTTAATAGAAGAAATCTCGAAACAAATATTTGGTAAATAATTATTTGTATCTATTCACTATTTTAAAATAAATAAAACCATTACAAAGCAAAATTCTGGATGGGTACTGATTTTTTAACCATATGATAAATGTAAAAAAAATCAACTTATTAATTTTGTTTGCCTAGTTTGGCAGGAGGAAATTTTTTTCGAAAAATTTGATGGTTGCCATGGGCAACTGTAACAGGTGTAACATTTTCGGAAGTAATTACACAAGTGCATCAAAATTACCGATAATTATCCATGAAAGCATGTTGTCTAAGAACTGCATGAGTTTATTTTCATGTTTTGGCGAAAGAGCTCGACTTTTAACAAAATATGAAAATAACCGAATGCAGTTTTTACTGACAACATGCTTGAATGAAAAATTATCAGGTTTATTTTGATGCAAGAGTGTAATTCGGCAGAATATTTCTGGAGTAGAAATTTGGCATATGTCAAAATGACAAACGCGCAATTTTATCACTCGTTACTGTAGCTTCATCTGGGATTTTCAGTACATGAGGGACATATTCAATATGCGTTGGTATCTCCTTCAAGAACAAAAATTTTGTCAAAGAACATGCTTTTGGTATTGAAAAAGGTGAAGTTGGGGGTTCAGTTCAAATATCTTCATGTGAAATAATTGTGTTTCCTCAAATATGTGGAATGTGTAAATAGAATGTTAATAAATGTTAAGTCCTTTGGTTCCCTAAGTAGGTACAATGTGGAACGTATAAACGAATATGAAGTCAATAGAGTATTGTCACATAGACATATCTTGTACGCGTTAGGAAAATTTTTATTCAGGAAACTATTAAAATGAACGATCTACATCACAACACCATTTTCCACCACTTCAAAATACATTGATAACTCAGCGATAATTATCAACTAAAAATTAACTCTACTCGAAAGGATGCTAGAAATATCAATAATCGTGTTGAATCCTGTCCCAATATCACTGTTAGAAAATAAAGATAACTAGAAAACAGACTGGAATGTGTTGAAGAAACTCAAGAAGTTGAGATATTGTTCACCCAATGAAAATATATTAATTTACCTAATCTTAGTTACGATTCAACATCAAAGGGAGAGTTTTATGGCTTGAACCGTCCGATATGAAGTTAATGTTCATTCAAAACTAGCCAAAGGGATATTTTATATCAATATTACATGAATACCCTTAACTAGTCTTTGGTAAAGGGAATGAATTTCCAATTACTTGAATTTCTAATCTATTATAGCCCTGAACATTTTATCACAAAGCTATGGGTTTATGATGGAATAGAATTTCAGGTTGCTCCCTAAATATTACATTAATAATATAATAATAATAATGTTCAATTATCATAAATGTACAATCAAGTATAATTTTGATAAAACAAATCAAGTGAGTAGTACTTGTGAGCTGAGTTAAATAAACAATGGCATCACTGGAGGAGCAATCGTAGAAAATTACTCCTTGTGCGTGATATAGCCTCTAAATATAATGAAAATAAAGTTAACTGTCTCGACCCTTACTTCGTGGAATCTACTCATATTAGTGTTTTAAATAAAACTCAACGTTCCTAGCTAATTCCACAATATAATGAAAAATGTTGGAAATTCTAAAAAAATTGAAAATTGTTTCGATAACTGAGTATCATCGTCAGAATGACAGAAGTTACATTTCATTTGACGCCTACCTGATGATTAGTAGTTATTTTTGGCTAGTCCAAGAAGTGACCTACCTTGTGATTGACTTAATATATATTAATATAAAAAAAAGAAGATGTTATATTACAAATATTGAAGCTTAGATATTATTAGCCCTATGGTGATATACTGGATATCATTTTTACAATTAAGATCAGTATAACTGTGCAATGATATAGAAAACCAGGAAAACTATATCTGCTGATCTTTACAATTATCACTTAAGAAGACAGTTTAGTAGTAGCGAACTCCCTAGATTTATCTGTTCAATAACGACTTAATATTGTGGGTTTCTTAAGTGTCTTCTAATTTCCACCTTTCCAAGGAAATCCAGTTCTTGTTTCTTATCACAAATATGTAGTACTTCTAGTTCTGTGTTAGGTGTCAATGAATGGTTGGTGACAAGTATACATTTTGCGTAATGAAATTTATCTGGTTGTTCTAATCTGTATGCTCGTAAGTGTTCACTGTATCGGATTTCAAATTATCTGAGGGTCTGCTGACTCAAATAGACAGCATTACATTCTGGACATTTGAGTTTATATATACCTGACTTCTTGAATGTTGGTATTTTTGTTTTAACATTTAAAAATTTTGTACTCACGTTACTGTCTCCATTAGAAGAAATTGTTGTATTCGTTGCTAAAGATATTATCTTTGAAACATTATTAGAAATATTTCCTGTATATATGATGGTTTTATAAGTTTTTATTTCTTCAGTTTGTTTAGGAAATATTAGTTGTAATGCCACTTTTTCCTCTTTTTTATTAATTAGCTTATTTATCATATGTAATGGATAACCGTTGGTTGTTGCTATTTGTCTAATTGTATTAATCTCTCTATCAAAATTACATTTGTTCATAGGAACTGAAAATGCTCTATGTATCACTGAATTGTATTCCGCTAGCTTATGGGACATTAAGTGATTGGAATTATATGGAATTGTCACATCAGTTTGTGTTCGTTTTCGGTAAATTGCATAATAAAGTACATTATTAACTCTTTGAATTTTCAAATCAAGAAAATTGATTAACCTTTCGGAACTCGCGCTCACTTTTGTGATAGAAAGGTCGCGCGCGGACTCTTAGTCCGCAACTGTGAAATACCATTTTTACAAGTTTCATGTTATAATTCTTGAATAAATATACAAATTGAGATATTAAAAGTCATTTATTAACCAAATTTAAACATTTTAGTAATGTTAGAAACATAATATAACCAAGAACTCGAACAAATATAAGAAAAAGCTGGTACAAAAAATTTTTAACAAACATTATGGGTGACACTGAGGGCATATCATTAGAGAATGTTCCAAACAAATAAACTTGTGACATTCGACACAAGAATAGCCTGTAGGCCTATTTTTTCGTCGGTCGCAAATAAAACAACGTCCTCTCTGACCTGCTGGTGTTTCTGGAACTGGATGTGCTCTGGTGGTTTCTGCTCCAAAAGCTTCATTTATCCTCAGTTGAATAGCCCTGAGAATGGGCTGGGTAGCACGTCGGCGAACATGTTCTTCTACTAACTGAGACGATAAGGCTCGCAAAAACATCCTTCGTCTTATTTCAGTAGCGTTATTTATCGAAAAAATCACAAAAGAGTTTATTCCAGTTACATTTAGTAAAGAGTAAAATAAAACCATGGGCCATCGTTCAGTGTTTCGCGCACAATCATAGGCCGCACATAGTTTGTCTACACAATCAACACCACCCTTTGAAGCGTTATAGTCCATTATCATGTCTGGTTTATTTGTACTGGCATCTATTTTGTCATCAAAGTGCATACTTGACAACAGTAAGACGTTTTTATTTTTCTTTGGTATATAAGATACCAGTGTACAGTCATTCCTGAAGGCAAACATACTCGAAGCAATTGGGCGACCTGATGGACGTGAAAATTCGAGGGGCAATTGCTTTTTATTTTTCCTGACAGTGCCTAAAAGAGTCAGCTTGAAATCTGTATAAAGTGACGTCAACAAGTCCATACTAGTGAACCAGTTGTTCACAGTCACGTTGCGACTTGTTCCTTTGATTGGCTGGCATAGTCTTTGTATCACTGCAGTTGGTGAATTGCTGCATTCATAGGGTCCGTCCGGTTGCTTGCCAATATAAACTTCCATTTTCAAAGTGTAAAATGTCTTGGAATCCGCCATAGCAAAAATCTTAATCCCGTACTTGTTGGGTTTACTAGGGATGTACTGTCTAAATGAACAGCGTCCCCGAAACCCTTCTAACTTTTCGTCAATGGTTACAAATTCGAATGGCGTATAAGCAGTTTTATATTTGTTCACCACAGCGTCAAAAACTTCCCTAATTGGGGCTAACTTGTCAAATTGTGTCCTGTCGTTTCTAGTTTCTAAATCGTCAAATCGCAAGTTTACTAAAAGGAATAGAAATCTTTTCTCAGACATTGTCAACCTGAATAATTCTACCCCAGTAGCATTTTTAGCCCACAGCTCTTCTGTATGTAGACGACTTGACTTCAACACTCCTGCTAAATACAATAGACCAATCAATGCTCGAATCTCCACGATATCCGTATCTCTAGCATCCCTTTCCCGCTGATAGTTTGGTCTAACCAACTGAATATAATTATTTGTATAATAAACAATGGAATTTAAAATGTCATCGGTAAAAAAATATTTCCAAATGTCAATCTCTCTTTTCAAACCCCTGGCGGTACCTTTCACTCCTGGGAGGTGCTTGATTAGATTTTGCGCTCTAGTTTTTACATTTTGTTTAGGGACATGCTTTGCCCAATGCGTAACGCCGTCTTTACCAACAAACATAGGCTGCCCTTCCCATGGCGTTTCCAAATTTTCTGGTTCTTCCACGTCCGATATCTCTTGTTCAGTGTCTGTGTGAAGGTCTTGCTCCTCAACATGGTCTTCTTCTCCAAATTCCTCCTGATCATCAAATTGTACATCAAACTCGTTATCGCTTTCTTCCAGGCAGTCAATCATCAACTGGTTCAGGCGTGCCTGTTCCTTTTCCCAAGAGTAGGCCATCCTAAAAAGACGTAAAAATTAGCTTATCCCTTCATTTATTTTATTAGACTTTTTTATTTTATAAATAAAATAAAAACCACATAAAAACATTCTTTTCTTTAAAAAAAATCCGAGAAGAAATTTATCACTAACAGTCGCATGCGGACTCACAGTCCGCAGACCTAAATATTTTTCAACCAGCTCCACTAATCAACGACTTGTGCACTACTGCTTAGCCAGTGCTGCGTTGAAGGAAGATTCTAAGCGGAGCAAGCTCCTCGAGTTACGAATTTTAGAATTAACCTAGGATAAGTTGAGCTGCGGAGCGAGAGTCCGCGCGCGAGTTCCGAAAGGTTAAGTGATTTTCTTCAACTTCTAATGTAAATTTGATTTTTGGGTGTAAATTATTAATGTGGTTGAAAAATATATCTAATTGTCGTTCACTACCTATAAAACAAGCTAATATGTCATCTACATATCTATACCAAAATAAAACGTTTTTTGAAATAATATTTCCAAAGATTTTTCTTTCTAAACTGTCCATAAAAATGTTTGCCAAAATAGGTGATATAGTGCTTCCCATTGGTAAACCTTCATTTTGAATATATTTGTTATTGTCAAAAGTGAAATAATTGAGTATATCTGATATTATCCCTGGATTAATATTTTTATCTTTTAGTAATTTTCTTACTAGTATTAGACACTCTTTAGGTGGAATTTTATTGAATATATTAGTAACCTGTACTTTCTTATGTTAATACTCCTAATAATATATTGGCAAAGAAGCTTAACAATATACTCAATAGTTACGGATATGGGTCTAAATACTCAATTAGAAATTCAATAGAACTAATCAAAAAATTGAAAGCATTCAAATCATAAGATAACGCTGAGCTTATTTCATTTGACGCTACTAATATGTTCACTAAAATTCCTCCTAAAGAATGTCTAATACTTGTAAGAACATTATTAGGAGCTAAAATTATTAATACAGGAATAATATCAGATATACTCAATTTGTTTGATGTATGCATTAATCAGAATTATTTCACTTCTAACAATAACATACGAGTATATATTCAAAATGAAGGTTTGCCAATGGGAAGCCCTATATCCCCTATTTTGGCAATCATTTTTATGGACAGTTTAGAAAGAAAAATCTTTGAAAGTAATATTTCAAAGAACGTTTTAATTGGGTATAGATATGTAGATGACATATTAGCTTGTTTTATAGGTATTGAACGACAATTAGATATAATTTTCAACCACATTAATAATTCACACCCAAAAACTAAATTTACATTAGAAGTTGAAGAAAATAACTCAATCAATTTTCTTGATTTGATAATTCAAAAGTTAATAATGTACTTGATTATGCAATTTACCGAAAACCAACGGTTATCCATAACATATGATAAATAAGATAATTAATAAAAAAGAGGAAAAAGTGGCATTACAACTAATATTTCCTAAACAAACTGAAGAAATAAAAACTTATAAAACCATCACATATACAGGAAATATTACACTTCTTAAATTATTTTTTGGAACATCTGTCTATCATAGCATTGAAGCCAATTTTTAACTTTTATTTTTAAAAAGTTGTTGCTTTGGCAGGTTTTTATTGTTTCAGGTAAGAATTCCCAAATTTTTGGATCTAGAAAGCTGCTGTGCCTCTGACCCACTGTTTTAATACATTTCGGTACCACGACGCTGTGGTTTCGCCTTCTTGTATTATATAGATGATCTGGGTGCGCTATTTCAATTTGATTTTTGTAAATCCCTTGTAACATATTTTGGCAATAGAGTTGTCTAATATGAAAAATGCCGCATTCGTTATACAGAATGTCGGTAGAGTACATATTTCCTTTGCCAATGATTATTTTGAGAATTATCTTTTGCACAATATTCAGACTATTTAAATGCGTATCATTTACGCCTCCCCATCCTATAATACCGTATATAAGGGATTGAATTAGGTTATAATATATAGTTTTCAAGTGAGAATTTTCAAGGATTTCCTTCAACAGTATGGATCTTGATAAGAATCCACGTAGTTATCTTGTTAGTTACGATATATGTAAGTTCCATTTCATACGTCTGTCAATATGTATACCAAGGTATTTTATGGAGCTGACTTCTGGAATGGATATATTTTGATTCATATTTAATGGACCCATATTCGGCAAGTTATTGCTATTTGAGGTGAAAGGTAAGTATTTCGTCTTTTCCGCGTTCATTGTTAATTTATTGTATTGGAACCATTCGAAGATATTGTTGAAGTCTTTTTCCGTCTTTGCTTTCAGTTGTTGCCATGTGTTGTCACTGTAAATTACTGCCGTGTCATCAGCATAACTTATAATATTACCTACAGTTGTCATTTTCAACAGGCTGTCTATATAGATAGTGGATAGTAGGGGACCTTGAGGAACCCCGTAAGTGATTGTCCTCGGAGTGCTCACCACACCATCAATATCTACTACTTGTTTTCGGTTCGACAGGTATGATTTCATAAGATCGTGCGGCTTACCCCGCATACCAATTTTTTGCAGTTTCTCTAGAAGCCTTTTGTGACAAACAGTGTCAAAGGCTTTGGAAAGATCAACAAAGATACATAGAGACGGTTTAGAAATGTCGAGTAATTTGTAAATGTACATTGTCAGTTTTAGTATCGCATCTTTGGTTGACCTCCCCTCTCTGAACCCATACTGATTATCGGATAGAATGATATGTTTTTTCATGAAATGTACCATTCTCTTTTTTATTATTTTTCAAAAATTTTTGCTATGGTTGATATCAAAGAGATGTGCCTATAATTTGAAATTTGCAGTTTATTCCCACTCTTAAAAGTGGTTTGATAACAGCAGTTTTTAAAATGTTCGGAAATATTCCATTTCCAATACAGCTATTTATAATTGGTTTTATACTTTCTAACGGGATAATTGCAATGGGTATACCGCGTGTCAGCATCGATTTGGTCTGAAGCGCATCACTCTGCTACACTGAAAACAGAAATATTTGAATTGTATCTTTTGCATCGCTTCCGAGTATTTTTGGTTAGTCTTTGATAAATGCTTTTTTGAATACGTTAAGATCGGCACAAGATAAGCACCATCCTAGTTACTATTCACATCCTTATCGATCGATCTATACTGACCCTAGTACGCATTTTTGCTTGTTCAACTAGATCGAAATATGAATAATTTGAAAAAAATTGTAGCGTGTATATCATAGTTATCTATTGTAAAAGTGATGTAGATAGAATTTCATGCACGCAAAGATTGTGCGAGAGCGTGCGTACATGCATTACAACGTTTTTTTATCCACATCACTCATTAAGAATCAGAATCGCCAAAATTTCATCTGATGTTATCGAAATATGATTTGATATTTCACTCTAACTACAGACCTAAGAACACAGGAGACAAACTACTGCATTAATAAAATGCTTCTAAAGGCGATCCAACATTGCTTATAAACAAGTAATGAGTGCGAAAAGAAGAGGCTTATCCGTATCAGCTTAGATTTGCTTTTTGGCAATGCTACAAAATGCGTAACTTGTTATGCAGCCTGTGGCGTACTAATACCGCCTGATTTTAGAATAAATAAAACATTTTGTAGATATTTTATAAAATATTTCGTTTTTGATTATATTTCTATTAAGCTAAGAAAATAATAACAATGTCCAGATTTGGATTGCACAACATAGATATTTAATTTAAAAAAAGTCTCAAAGTTTTGAACTAAAGAGATTTATATTCAAAAATCACAGGATAATAATCAAATAGGCCTTAAAATCATTAAATAAAATGATTTCTTAATTAAAAATCAGATAAAATATACACCAAGTAAATATAAAACTAAACTTATTCTATAAATAGCATTTTTGAGTACCTAATTTGGTACATATTATGATGAATTAATATAGGTGGATCCAATTTAATGTGAATGACCTGGAATTAAAGAAAGTTTCATGTAATAAAACAATTATTATTAGTTATTATCAAAAATATCTTAACATTGATTAATTTGAAACACCCTGTATAGGAATTACGTTAGAATAAATTCAAATAAAATTTAGTAATAAATAGGATGACAACAACTTAAAGTAAAATTAATGATAATCATAAAATATCTTTACAAACCTCAATAAATAATTTTAGAAATGACACACTATTTGTAGAGTGTGATAGATATTGTATTCCATACCGATCTATGCTATTAATTTTAAAATTTTGTAAAGTGACAGTGTTTAAACGCGAATTGAATCAACCGATTAAAAGAAAGTGTACTCGATAGAGAACATTGATATTAAAAGATGTGAAAGGACCTCAAAATATCAATAGAATTCAAGAAAAATGACAATAAATCGAGTGGATCACAGGGAAAGTGGTCTTGGAAAAAAAATAGAAAAAGGGAGGGGGTTGGGTGTTAATTTTGAAAGAAGAGGTACAAATTTTGGGAGATGATAAAAAGTGAAAAATAAACGTAAAATCAGAAGAAAAGTACTAAAATTCATACCAGAGAAACTGAAAACTCAAAGGCACTGACCTTGTAAGAGATTTCTCCATTTGTTATCGACAAGAACGCTTTGTTTATCCTATATTTTAACCTTGCCTGTAGATAAGGTCCTAGCATTTCAACGGATACCGTATGCGGTTTATTCCAGAGAAGATTAATTTTACTTTCTATAATAGTGCGTATAAAATCAGCATGCAATTCTGATTAATTTATATCACAAACAGCAGAAAAACGATTATATTTGGTCAAAGTTGCTGAAAGCAGATAACCTATAAATTTCTTCATCGTAAAAACATTTATTTTTCAATTGTGTATTTCTTATTTATTTAGTTAGCTAAGATTGTTGATATTAATAGTTATAAATTAAAAGGAAGCTTACCTTATTCAAACAAATATTCGAAAGAAATTCAATAACACTTCTTCAAATAAATAAATGAGATCCATCGTGTAGTTGAATGCCGTCGCCGAATTACTGCCGAAATTAGAAACAATTACTGTTTATTTGCGCATGCCCCCAAACCACATTATTTAGCATATTCATATTTGTGTTACGAGGGGAACACGACGAGTAACTTTAAATACTTAAACAGAGAATGAATTAATTAATTTAATAATAAGTAGAAAGAATAAAAAGAAAGAAAGAGAATATTTGATTGCAGTGGAAATTTGCAAACTATTAAAAAAGAGGTTTATAATTTTTTATTAAAGTTTACATTCAAATTTATTCAAAGAGCTCCAATATTCATTTCATGAAACACTTATATAATAAACAATGTAAGTTTAATAGCTAGTCGGATTTTGAAATCAAATAATGAGAGTAAGTATACAAAGGGTTTCATATAATCAAAGGGTGTACAAAAATAATGATTAATTAAAATATAAAATAAATTTTTAAAAACAAATATTAACACCACCCTTATAAAACAACAATATATATATATATATATATATATATATATATATATAAAGAACATGAGGATAAAACTCAAATTATGGGTATTATACAAAAAAATGTAAAGTTATATTATTCATTTCTAAATAATACCAATTTTGTACTAAACGTTCTTGTCCTGTTTTGTTTATCAAAATCCATTTTTTCTGCAGTTTCATGATAAATACAAAGTTTAAAATAATTTTTTTAAATGAGTTTGACCAATAGAATGTGGTGATCGTTCAATATTTCATTATCAAAAACGTGGTCTTTATAACAGTTCGAGATAAAAGACCTTTAACTATTATTTCACTAATATTTTTGTTAAAAATATTTTTCGTTTTATGGAAGAATCTAAAACATCGTTTTGCTGTTGTACATATTTCTAAATCTAAATGACTGCTCATATTTAATTTGCCATATTTTTCTCGTTCCAAAAGGCGTGGTTTTGATAAGTTATTTTCAATGTTACGAACTAACATGTTTCATGTTTAGTAATAATCCCATAATCTCACATTAATAAATTTAAGTATATCAGAAATAAATTCTATCACTTTCATTTAATTAATTAGGACATTCGGTACAATTAACATCAGTAGAAGAAAAAAAATGAACTGGTTGTGTTATGCAAATACCTTATCAATAAAAACATGCGTAAAGCGACTACGAGTGAAGAATTGAAATGTGGGTTTTGTGTCAAGCGAAATGATAGTTAGTTCTCCTACAACTGGTAGAGAAATATTTTTTATACTAAGTTTGATATTTCTTCAAAATTGTGTAATTTGGGATATTGTGGTTTAAACAATTTTATACACATGTATACGGATATAACTGGTAGGGGTTGAAGAAGAACTAAAGCAAACGTCTCTAGCAATAAATCTTACTGTGCGAGAGGCGTTTTAATTCATGGGTGATTACAAGGCTAAATTATAATACGAGTATGGATTTATTGAAGCTACTATTAGACCGATGGCTGAAAAGTAATCAGGAGCTAAAATATACAGCTGTTTTCCATTGCAACTTATGGAAGATATCCTACCGTTTCCATTTCTTCAATTTAACGATAAGTACCCCCTTCGTGGGAAAGTTCACTTATTATAATCTAAAACAATGTTTGCTTTATGAACGTTTCCCCCCGTAGCCTTTGGTATCCTTAAGCCGTTGATTATCTTAGTAATTCCTCCGCCACTTAGGACGATTTGTCAGCCTCAAGACAAAAGAGTGCCCTTTACTTCACGTGTTCATCCGCCCGTAGCCGTTGACAAGTTGAAGGTGGATAGCTTAATCCGGCAATCGTTCGATCGGTGTTAACGAGCAGAAATTTTTCCAAAAATGTAGTATAACTGGATTAATAGGTCCAGCTGTACTGACTATGATGAGCTGACAATCAACAGGGTTCATCTGTAAAACGACTTGAATAATATCCAATCATAAAATTGGTCACTTGTATACACTCCGGAGGATGTATCGTGCTAAGAAACTGAAATTTCTCCAAAATTGATCAAAAATGTAGTATATCTGGATTTATAGGTCCAATTGTACTGGATTTGTTGAACTGAAAATTGATACATTTTACCTGTGAGATGCCCCGAACAATACACAATTATAAAATTGGTGACTTTATACACTCCGGAGACTGTATCGTGATAACAGAACATAATTACAAAAAGTGGCTGACAACAGCGACGATGACAACGACGACAACATACACACATTATGTTTTCTCTAAGACCCTCTTTCGTGTTTTTCTCACTGTAAAACGTAAAAATAACTCGAAATTTCCAGCTTTTTTTGGAGTAACTAATACTTTTCTCGCATCGTAGATGGGGCTGGAGGAAAAGTAATAAATTAGTGTTTTAAATGAAACTCACTGTTTCTAGCTAATTCCACAATATAATGGAAATTGTTGAAAATTCTAAAAAATTGACAATTGTTTCGATAAATCAATATCATCGTCAGAATGACAGAAGTTACATTTCATTTGATGCCTACCTGATGTTTAGTAGTTATTTTTGGCTAGACCGAGAAGTTACCTAACTTGTGATTGACTTAATATATGTTAATAGAAAAAGAAGAAGATGTGATATTACAAATATTGAAGCTTAGATATTATTAGCCTATGGTGATATCCTGGATATCATTTTTCCAATTAAGATCAGTATAACTGTGCAATGATATAGGAAACCAGAAAAACTATATCCGCTGATCTCTACAATTATCACTTAAGAAGACAGTTTATTAGTGGAGAACTCCCTAGATTTATCTGTTCATTGACCACTTCATATTATGGGTTTCTTAAATGTCTTCTAATTTCCAATTCTCCAAGGAAATCCAGTTCTTGTTTCTTTTCAGAAATATGCAGCACTTCTAGTTCTGTGTTAGGTGTAAATGAATGATTGGTGTCAAGTAGATACTTTGCGTAGTGGGATTTATCTGGTTGTTTTAATCTGTATGCTCGTAAGTGATCACTGTATCGGATTTCAAAATTTCTTAGGGTCTGACCCAAATAGACAGCATTACATTCTGGACATTTGAGTTTATATATACCTGATTTCTTTATTGGTGGTATTTTTGTTTTTACATTCAACAATTTTGTACTAACGTAACTTTCTGTTTTATAAGTTTTTATTTCATCAGTTTGTTTAGGAAATATTAGTTGTAATGCCACTTTTTCCTCTTTTTTAATAATTAGCTTATTTATCATATGTAATGGATAACCGTTGGTTGTTGCTATTTGTCTAATTGTATTATTCATTCTATCAAAATTACTTTTGTTCACAGGAACTGAAAAAGCTCTATGTA
Source organism: Galeruca laticollis (assembly GCA_963921935.1). Lineage (NCBI taxonomy): Eukaryota > Metazoa > Arthropoda > Insecta > Coleoptera > Chrysomelidae > Galeruca > Galeruca laticollis. The sequence goes on along the minus strand of OY998178.1, from coordinate 39,870,730 downwards.
TTATTGAATTATATGCTGCTAGTCCACGTGATTAATACAATTACAGATATAGCAACATCCAACGGTTATCCATTATATATGATAAATAAACTAATATAAAAAAGAGGAGAAAGTGGCATTACAACTAGTATTTCCTAAATAAAATGATGGAATAAAGACTTATAAAACCATCACATATGCAGGAAATATTTCTAATAATATTTCAAAGATAAGATATTTAGCAACGAATACAACAATTTTTTTTAAAACAGAAAGTAACGTTAGTACAAAATTGTTAAATGTAAAAACAAAACTACCACCATTAAAGATATCATGTATATATAAACTCAAATGTCCAGAATGTAATGCTGTCTATTTGGGTCGGACCCTTAGAATGTTTGAAATCCGATACAGTGAACACTTACGAGCATACAGAATGAAACAAACAGATGTATCGCACTACGCAAAACATCCACTTGACACCAATCATTCATTGACACCTAACACAGAACTAGAAGTGCTACATATTTGTGAAAAGAAACAAGAACTGGATTTCCTTGAAGAATTGGAAATAAGAAGACATTCAAGGAACCCTTAATATAAAGTTGTCAATGAACAGATAAATCTAGGGAGTTCTCTACTAATAAACTGTCTTCTTAAGTGATAATTGTAAAGATCAGCAGATATAGTTTTCCTGCTTTTCTATATCATTGCACAATTATACTGATCTTAATTGGAAAAATGATATCCAGGATATCACCATATGGCTAATAATATCTAAGCTCCAATATTTGTAATATCACATCTCCTGCTTTTTTCTATTACCATACATTAAGTCAATCGAAGTTAGGCCACTTCTTGGTCTAGCCAAAAATAACTACATCAGGTAGGCATCAAATGAAATATAACTTCTGTCATTCTGACGATGATATTGATTTATCGGAACAATTGTCAATTTTATAGAATTTTCAACAATTATAATTATATTGCGGAATTAGTTAGAAACAGTGAGTTTCATTGAAAACATTAATATGAGTAGATTCCACGAAGTAAGGATCGAGACAGTTAATTTCATGAAAAGTAATAAATACTCAAATAAGCTCAGAATGCAACTTTGGACTTATTACCGTAGAAATTAAAGGACGCTTACAAAAATTTATTCGCTCAGTTCAATTAGAAAGAGATACATGCCGTAAAAGGAGCTATAAACGTAGAAGTACTCCTAGCATAATGTTAATAAAAAGTGTGCTGCATCATCAGTTTGGACAAAATATTTTATTTATGTTGATGACGATATTGAAACTTCACAGAAATGTAGATATTATTAATACAGTTAATTGATCGCCTTTTTGAAAACCATAAAATATCTTGGTGGAAATAAAAAACATTCAACTAAATATAGACAAACCAAGTCTTTCATAAATCCATACTAATCACGATCAATCGTAGTGAAAAACCATTTAAATTAATTGCTGATAGTCCTGTATGTGATAGCCAAAGCTCGGGTATACAATGAATGTCAACCCTTTGTATATCTAGTAATAAATTCATTTCAACTACTTTATTATTCAAACGTTGAGCATTGATATGTATCACCGATAACGTATAGAATATAATAAAAACTATCGATCTCACAATATCAAATAATGACATAAGACAGGTCAAACATGAACAAATTAAAATGAAAAAGTCTAGCTAAAACTAGAATATCTACCCTAAGATATTAGAACTAAGCAATATTTCATGTTAACAAATACAGTAACGTAAATATACTGAGAATATCGTAAAAAACGAGAAGCATGCAGATACTTTGAAAATTAAGATCAAACAAAGAATATGTTGCAGTTTAAACATAATTTAACGATTATTTTAAAAATATTCTTCAACATGATATGAACACATGTCAATGAGATAGATCTTAGTTTTCTCTTTCAATTTGTACACTGAGGAAATATCTTTGAAACACATTATGAAGTTTAATTCCCATTACTACAGGTGATTTCTTACATATTTCTATAAGCTGGTAAGGTATAGAGAAATCTGATTTATATCTTGTATTTCATCGCTTTCATTCCTATGAACTAAAATTCTCAATTGGATAAAAACAAGTGGGCAGGAGTTAACAAGTGTATATTTTTTAGCAAAAAAACTAATGAAACATAATTTTTTAAATGGTTCTACTTTGTTTATGATTGTTTACATATTTAATTAGGAGGAATTATACATTCCTTTCCTTTATTGAATAATCTTTTACTACAGTAATTTTCTCTTTGTGGCACACTATGCACTTTGCCATTATACTTTTCTTCAACAACTACTTTATAAAACAGCAAGAAACCTTTCGTGGTAACTTCTAAGCGCTCCTAAAATCTATTGGCAACACGGTCGGTAAATTATGAATGAAATAATACGATAGCAGGGTTGTCACGTTGACAAAAATTTTTTCATGATAAATCTGTAAATTCGATTAATATTTAATATGGTTGTGTTATATTATCTTTTGTGTTTATTGAATGACAAAAAGTCAGCTGACAGCGCTTCTGAATTATCGGCATATTTTTGACATAAAAATAAATGGTGTCAGTTATATTTGCTCCTACTTATTTTAATTAAATAGTTGTTTTACAATACAATAGTGGCGACGAGGAAAAGAAATGTTCGAAGAGGGAGATTTACAGAAACTTGAGAAGATACGGGATGTAATTAAATGCCAATTAACAAATGCCAAAAGACCTGCAGAAGGTAACCCTACATTGAATGAGCTTAGTGTCAAGCTAAATGCTATTGCAGAATACTGGGATCATTATAAACGAATTCAGGATAGTATCGATTCTCTTACTGATGAAAACGAGTTAGAGAACGAAATAGAATGTAGATGCAATGTTGAAAATGAATGCTTACAGCTAAATTACAGGACTTAATACAGAATCTAAAACCTGCTAGTTCAATTAATATACCTTACTCATCCTACGATCAAACTGTTTGTACTTCACATGGTTTAACATCAGTCAGCATCAATTTTACTCCTTATAATCCTTATGAAACAATTACAAATTTCATTAGAAGACTAGAGGTATTTCCACATCTAAAAGGTCAACTCATTGATGATAAAAGTAGGGTTTACACATTACTGCACGCCCTTACTCCCCAGTTGCACCAGCAGCTTTATGATATCTGTGCCCCTGAAAATCTATTGTCAAAAAATTATAATTACCTAGTACATCTACTACAGTATTTTGTTGACCCACAGCCAAGCCAATTTGCTCTACAACACAAATTTATTCCTAAAACACAACACGAACATGAATCTGTAAACGATTTTTCATTAGCTCTCAAGAAGATGACGATTAACTGCGACTTCAATTGTGGATGTGGAAAGTCTGTGGCAGAAATGTTTCTGAAATTACAGTTTATTCGTGGGACTAATGAGATGAACATTCGAACGAGATTGCTTCAAGATCGAGAGAAACGCACATACTAAGATATAGTTAACATAGCTTCGGCTATAGAGTTGGCCAAGTCAGAAAGTATGAGTAGGTAATCATAATAAAACTACAGAACCAGTTGGTTTCAATAAAATTGATACCAGAAATGTCAGTGACAGTAGGAATGACAAAACAAGGGACGATACGAATAGACAAACGCCTCTTAGCCCACAATCTTCGAGGTCAAGAATCGACAAACTTAGAGGCAAATGTTATAGATGTGGTTCATCTTCACACAGGGCTAATCAATGTCGACAGTGTCGACATTGCAAGTGTATGTTTACAGAAAAAATCTCAACTATTGGTACCCAAAAACGTAAGACAACATCAAACTGAAAATGGATCTGAAAATAGTGAAAACGAATATGAAATGTTCTTAGTGCAATGACAAATTTATGGTTGAGATTAGCATAGAACGAAAGCCTGTACCGATGGAATAAGATACGGAAGCAGCCCTTAGTATAATGTCTTACAATGAGTTTAAAAAACTGAAAATACCTGTGAAAATGTTTTCAAGAAATATTGAACTTCGCACTTATATTGGAGAAGCTATCAAACCAAGAGCGATCACATTTGCTAAACGCATGTACAAGACACATACATTTGTGGATAAACTGTGTCTTATTGATCAAAATGTAGATGCAATATTTGGAAGTGACTGGCTACGACAGGTCAGGTTAGACTGGGGTGAAATCAAAAGTCTGAAAACAACTCAACCTTCAAATCTGACAAACATTTTAAGTGAATTTAGTGAAATATTTGATAAAAAAATTGGTGAAATACCTGAGTATTTGGGACAGTTTAGGCTTATCGATGATACTAAACCAATTTTTATTAAGCCAAGACAGGTACCATTTTATCTCAAAGCTAAAGTAGAAAACGAACCTAAAAGACTTGAAGAATGTGGCATAATAACAAAAGTTGAACACTCTGACTGGGGTACCCCTATTGTGCCCGTTGTCAAGCCAAATGGCCAAGTGCGGATTTATGCTGACTATGAAGTTACAGTGAACAAAGTCATAAAGCACGAAAACTATCCGATACCTAGAATAGAAGAGATTTATTCACACATGGAGGGAAACTATTTTGCACCTTTGATATTAGCAACGCGTACCTTCACATGAAAATGAATGAAAATAGTGCACTCATGCATACATTAAGTACACACAAAGGACTGTACAAACCGCCTCATGTTTGGGGTAAAAGTAGCACCTTCTCTTTGGCAACAGTTTATGGAAAAGACCTTACAAGGAATAGAGGGAATACAATGCTTCTTTGACGACATTATATTACAGGGTAAAACGTCTGACGAATTAATAACAAAATTACGTATCGTCCTACAACGCTTAAGAAACGCCAACCTTAGACTGAACCAGGATAAGTGCAAATTCTTTCAAACCCGTATACAGTATCTTGGACACGTTATTGACGCTAAGGGCCTCCACAAAACAGAAGATAAAGTAGCATCCATCATGAATAGTAAGAAACCAGAGAATATTAATGAACTTCGGAAATTTCTTGGTCTAGCAAACTATTATAATAAATTCATAAAAAACTTAGCCACGATCTTTCACCCACTCAACAATCTACTTCAAAAGGACAAACTGTTTATATGGACATCCAAATGTGAAGAAAGTTTCCAAAGGGTAAAATCAGAGATAGCAAGCGATAATGTTCTCGTTCACTACAACCCAGATTTGCCCTTAGTACTTGCAACCGACGCATCCCCAGTACATCTTGGAGCTATAATTTGTCATCGTTACAGTGATGGAAGTGAAAGACCAATTAGTTTTGCCCCACGCAATTTAACAAAATGTGAGCTGAACTACAGTTAAATTGACAAGGAAGAGACGGGCATCTATTGAGGACTAAAAAATGTTTCCCCTACTGCTATGGTCGTAAATTTACCTTGATTACAGACCATTAATCGTTAGTGTTCATATTTAACCCGAAAAAGACAGTTCCAGAGATATCTGCTACCAGACTATTAAACTACGCACACTTTCTGTCTGATTTTGATTATAACATCGAATACAGAAGAACCTCTGATCATGCTAACGTTGATTTTTTATCTCTTTTTCCTACAGAACACACTTCTCGTAACCTGATGGATAGCTGCAGCTTGTTTCAACTTAGTCAGCTTGATTCACTTCAAGTTGATAGTAGAGAGATTTGTAGAACAACTGCTCAGGACAAGAATCTACAATAAGTTACACATGCACTCAAAAAAGAAGAATCAATAGAACAGTTTGGTTTTCACGATAACGAACTTACCCGCCCAACCTATCCAATATGCGAGAAAAGTATTGGTTTACCCACAAAAAATTTGAAATTTTGAAAAAAATGTTTGAGGTATTTTTACGTTTTTCATCAAGAACAACACGAAAAAATGCTTTTTAGAATAAAAATCCTGTGTGTATGTTGTCGTTGTCGGTAACTTTTCGTTACATGTCTTGTTAGCACGATACAGCCTCCGCGGTGCTACAAACCACCAAGTTTATGATTGAATATTGTTCAGAACATATCACAATTGGACCCTATTGATATTCAGCTTACAATAGCCAGTACAACGGATGCTATGGTAGTTGAAGTACGACATTTTTGTCATTTTTTTGAGAAATTTCGGTTTGTTAGCACGTTACAGCCTCCGGAGTGCAAAAAGTCACCAATTTTATGATTGAATATTATTTAGAACATCTAACAGATGAACCTTGTCGATTTTCAGCTCACCACAGCCAGTACAGGTGCTATAATACTTCAAGTACGACATTTTTGTCACTTTTGGAGAAATTTCAGTTTGTTAGCACGATACAGTCTCCGGAGTATATACAAGTGACCAATTTTATGATTGAATATTGTTTAAGACATATCACAGATGAACCCTATTGATATTCAGTTTCCAATAGCCAGTACACCGGATGCTATGGTAGTTGAAGTACGACATTTTTGTCATTTTTTTGAGAAATTTCAGTTTGTTAGCAAGATACAGCCTCCGGAGTGCAAAAACTCATCAATTTTATGATTGAATATTATTCAGAACCTCTCACAGATAAACCCTCTTGATGTTCAGCTCACCACAGCCAGTACAACAGGTGCTATAGTACTTTAAGTACGACATTTTTGTCATTTTTGGAGAAATTTCAGTTTGTTAGCACGATACAGCCTCCGGAGTATATACAAGTAATCAGTTTTATGATTGGATATTATTCAGGGCGTTTCAAAGATGAACTGTATTGACATTCAGCTCACTAAAGCCAGTACAACGAGTGTTATGGTACTTGAGGTACCAAATTTTTGGAGAATTTTCAGTTTTTTAGCACGATACAGCCTCCATTTTATGATTGAATCTTGTCTTATCTTATAGATGAACCTTATTGATTTTTAGCTCACCAGAGCTAGTACAACGGGTACTATGGTACCTGAAGTGCCACATTTTTGTCCTTTTTGGAGAAATTTCGGCTCAAGTACGATACAGCCACCGGAGTGTATACAAGTGGCCAATTTTATAATTGGATATTTTTCAAAGTGTCTGATTCAAGGTGTCTCACAGAGGTACCCTATGAATTTTCAGCTGACTATAGCGAGTACAGCTGTTCCTATAAATCCAGATATACTGCATTTTTGGTTAGTTTTGGTGAAAATTCGGTTGGTTAATACGATACATACCCCGAAGTGTTTACAAGTGACAATTTTATGATAGAATATTAATAACGGCATCTCACAGATGCGGAAAAGTTAGTTTTAATCCTTAAAACCATTTATTTTTGAAGGCAGTAGGGTAGTTATTGCAGAAGATCTTCATCAGACTGTGCTTGAGGAATTACATGCCGGACATATAGGCATATAGAAAATGAAAGCACTAGTTAGAAGCTTTTGTACATGGAAAAACATTGATCGAGATATTGAACATATGGTGAAAACATGCAAACAATATCGACTAAAACAAAATCAACCCAGCAAAGAAGAGAATCGTCCGTGGGTAACTCCTCAAGTTCCGTGGGAGAGAATCCATATTGACTTTGCAGGACCAATGCAAGGGAAATGGTACTTCATTGTTGTTGACGCATTTACGAAGTGGGTTGCAGTAATTCCCATCAAAAACACTTCTTCAGATTGGCGCGTGTGAAAACTCAGAAAAATGTTTGCTTCATTTGGCCTTCTATTGGTTTTGGTTTCAGACAATGGAAGCCAATTTACGTCAGGCACGTTTCGACAGTTTTTATGTGCCAATGGTGTAGCACAGAAAATTACAGCACCATACCACCCGTCATGGAACGGACAAACGGAACGATTCGTTCAGACAGTGAAAAAGTCACTTACAGCGATGAGAGAAGAGGGAGGGAAACTAAACATCAAACTTTTTAGGCTCCTCATGCAGTTGCGACAAATCCCAAATACCACTGGATCAAATGCATACCACTTAATGTATGAGCTGATATAGAGCCGTCCCAGTTGACCGACTCGCTTTTTAGGCATGCTGATATTTATGAAGTGGTATATCCTCCAGATTCTCTGTTCTTATGTAGTTATCCACTACTTTCTCCATCGTTTTGAGTAGGAACGATGTTAGACAGATGGGTATAAAAGATCGGGGATCAGTCCCATCTTTTTTCCCTATTTTTGGTATGAAGGTTACCCTTGCCCTGCTCCATTTTCTAGGTATTAGACCCACTGCTATACTGCTTTTTGTAATTTTCAGCAGGTGAAGAAGAATCTCCTCTATCCCTTGCTGCAGGAGTGCTGGAAATATTCCATCCACTCCTGGTGATTTATATGATTGAAAGGTACGTATTGCCTATTCCAACTGTTGTCTGGTAAATATTTTCTTAGCAATGTCCCAATCTTCCTTGCGGGATTTTTTGGTGTAATTCATTGCTCTTTCTGTGCTTGTTGCTGGTTCACTCCATGGAAAGTGGGTTCTAAGAAGAAAAATCAATCGTTCCTCTTCACTTTCCGTGTATGATTCGTCTGGCTTTTTCAGCGACATTGTGGGATTAGTTCCTCCATTTGGCATGACCTTTTGTAGTCTGACCACTGTGTTTGTGGAAGTGATCTTTTCGTAAAAGGCTTGAAAATTAAGCCTTTTGGCATTCCTAATCTCTTTATTGTACTGAGTAAGCTTCTCAGTGTACCTCTGCCAATTACCGTCACGTTTGGCTCTAATTAAGAGCCGACGGACGTCTTTTTTGAGGTTTGACAGGTTCTCATTCCACCAAGGAGCGTCCTTTTCTGAACGAGCCTTTGATAGTGGGCAACTGTAATAAAAAGCTTCCATTATTGCCTCACTGATTTGATCGACTCTTTGTTCCAGGTCGTAGTGCGGGTGAATTACCCCATTCACTCCGACTTGCTCCAAATTGTCCTTCAGATTGGTCTTGTAAAGAGACCAATCAGTATTTCTAGGATTTTGGATTGTAGGAATCGAGGTGGAATTTCCCTCTATCCTAAATTCGATGATCCTATGGTCGGAAAGTGATGGCTCGCTCATCACCCTCCAATCTTTTACATTCTACTCAGAAGCAAAATTAACAATTGTTACGTCCAGGACCTCTTCTCTTGCTCTCGTGACAAAGGGGGGGGGGTTGACCCTACATTTAAGTCTCAAGGTTATTTGCTAAGAAATATTCTAATAAACACTCGCCTTTTGCGTTGTTATTAGTGCTTCCTCACACGGTATTATGTGCGTTGGCATCACAAGCAATTATAATTGGCAGCCTCTGCTATGGCAGTGTCTCACTAGCTCTTGTCATTGGCCCGTCTCCAGCGAAGTAGGCAGAGGCAATGACGATGTCTCGTTCGATACCTCCAATTTTGAGGTGAACCATGATTGGAACCATGATTGGAACAAGGTCCCGTGACACGTATTCTGGAACACAAATATATTCTATGTTATTTCTCATGGGCACGCGGAGTTCCTTGCCTTTGATCATGAATCAATTTGGAATCCTTGCATGCCAAACCTTTGGTTTGGCCTTCTTTATTGATCCATGGTTCTTGGATCAGTACAATATCCAGTTGTAGTCTAGCGAACCACCTTGCAATCACGGCTGAAGCTCACTTTGCGTGATGCAGGTTAATCTGAGCTACATTCGTGAACGTGAAGGTGAATTATTATGGATGAAAGAGACCGAGTTACTCAGCCTCTATTCATCCCCCTCCTTTGTCTCTCCCTGAACCTCCTCGACCACCATGGCAATATCTTCCTCGGAGTTCGAGCAGATTTCTTGATCTCGAGTCAGACCCTCGACTCCCAATTCCCCGGAATACAGAGGTGATCTGCGCATCCCCAGCCACCCCAGCAGAGCCGGAGGAGATCTCAGGCTGACCCAAGGTCAAGCTTTCGCCTTTTCCCTTTTTCCAGAGGTTCCGGATTTGGAGGGTATCTTCATGTCCTCCGGATCCTCCGCGGAGTTCTTTTCTCTCCCAGCCACGAGACAGGGATACGCCCAAAACGGAAGTTTAGCACGTAACCTCCTGCTTTCAGAGCCTCTCCAGATTGGTGATCGATCCCAATCGTGAGGATAGTTCCCTGTCCTCCTTTTTAGAGTTTAGGATCTTCCAAGCCCCAGTAGTGAGGTTGGAGTTCTGAGCCTCGACAAGTTGGAGGATCTTCTCAAATTTCATGTCGTGGCTTCTTGGGAAGAACACCGTTATGGTGACCGGCTTTGCGATGTTGTCTCCACTTCGAGCCACCAATTCGGGTCCTTCTCAAGAGTTCAATTTCGGCGCTGACCTCATGAGCCAGTCTGCCGATTCTTGTGACCCACAGTCCACCAGTATCATTCCATAACGGAAATGGATAGCTGAGAAGTGGCTTCCCTTCTCTTTGCTCTGGCACAACTCTTCCAACAGAGTGTCTTCCAGTGTGGAGAGCTGCTCTGCTTTCAGAATGACCCCAGGATAATCCTTGGGCATTATTACCACCCTAAAATTTTGGGATGCGTTACGAGCACACCATGTAATTCTAACACCACTCTATTTACTTGCAATCTTTAAATTTGTGCAGTAGAAATAAAAATTCTATCTTCAAATTTCTAATTTCTTAGTGGCTGCAGAAAAAATCGCATCCAGCACTCGTGGGAATCGCAACTCCATACTCATGTGATTCTGCCATTCGACTTCGTCTCGTAGCAAAACATTCACGATCGTATGGAATTAGCTTCATTCCGCACTCGTATCGGGATATACTATTAGAATAGAGCTTTCATATTGTTTAGATTAATCAGTTACCCTAAAGAAAAATAAATTTCCCTTTCTACTATGTTAACAATAAGTTTAAGCCTGAAAAGTTTCATTTCTAAAGCACCGACTTACAATTTAACAGCCTAATATCGTTTACATACAATATTACCAAAATATCATGTTTTAGTCATTATTGACTCTTCTAACCACCTGTTGGTAAAAGAAGCTCTCAATGTCGGTAATTGATATGGCAAAAAGTTGAGAATTCACCGTGAAGTATATTATATGGCCACAGCTTTCAGCTTGAATGAAGCATGTGTGTGTCTTTCCCCTTTTTTTCTCGGAAAGGGATATGAAGGGTCAGAGACGTACTGCGTAGGATGTAGGTAGATACAAAATTATGTACACTTTATCCCTTTCTCTGCGGCCATTTCTCCGACGCTACTTATTTTCCAGTGCGGCTATTTCTACCGTTAAAATAGGTGGCGATATTCGAGCCAAAATAGGCGCTTTTCAAGTAATTTGTTTTTATATGATGTTTCATAATAAATATCAGCATGCTATTATTTTTGTTCATTTTATTTAATAAGTGAAGAAGTAATTTTCACAAAAAAACGTAGAGTGGTTAACGTGGCTCACAAAGTTCGGGTTACAAGTGAAACCAAATTAATCAAAAAGCGAATACAGAAATTCTTACACAACTATATATGACCTAACTTTTTTTTAAGTAAACAATAACAAAAAATAATAATAAATCAAAAAATATTTAGAGAAGAGTATACAAATTTTTCAAAATTATTTTAATGTGTGAAATCTTCCAAAGCAAGGCACATTGCGTTCGCGGCAAATCAAATTTTTGTACACACAACGCACTGTCTTTGTCCAGGTTTCCTGTTGTTTTACGGGTGGAACATCGTCTACTAGTGAACTTCAATGGATAGTCTTCTAGTAGTCTTCGTCCTAATCCTGAGTGTAATTTTCCACTGTTATCTTCGGCTATTATCTCCTTTATTAGTTGTAATTGATATGTTGCCAACGGTGTTATCTTTTTTGCTTCTGTATTATTCATGACATTTGAATTGAGGAGAACCATATCCATAACGTGAAAAAATAACGTTGCTATAACCATCTAAAAATAAACAACTTTCATCACGTTTTACTTCAACCGAAAACGTCAGTTTGTTACACCAGTGATAGAATATCCCATAACGTTAACTTTCGTCACTAGTGACGAGAGTAGGTGGTTGCAATTTGATATAATAAATGGCTGACAGACCAGTCGTTCTATATAACTGTTCTAACATAATTATGAGTCAATATGTGAATCAGTGATAAATTTTAAAATACATAATATTTAGTATTTAGTTACTATTCAAAGTTTGTAAATTAATAATTAAATGAAATTATTGTTTCAGTCTTAGATTTCGTTTTTGAGATTTTATGCAGTATGTATATGGCAAAAGTTTAGAAACGTTCAATTATAATATAAAGGTAGATGCCAAAACAAGCATGGTAAATCACAGATTTTGTCGAGATTACTTTAAAGATAATTCAACTCGTTCAAACTTCCTGTACATCATATGTGGTTAGCCATGGGTAAAGAAAAAGTATAGTGTTCGACTCGTCGAAAAGCTCGTTTGATAAACTGTTCTCTCGTTTCAGGAAATGCTACTTCCGTCATTCGTTAAGCAATATACTATTTTTACCATTTTGAAGTTTTCCTTACGCACTCTACTGGGGTTTCATTATTGTCCTTCCAGTAATGCGATCCTTTTTACCAGTTTCCATACTATTGTTGCTATGCAAACTGCTGAGCATATACAGTGCTATTCAAAAGTCTCCTTCCAACCTCGTATCTTTTGAACGGCTACACTTACATTAATAAAAATTGGTGGGTGAAAATAAAGTGTTGTAAACTTCTCTACGAATGGTTACAGGTGACGTAATAGGAATAGATGACGTCAGAGTGCCACTCTAGCCAACAATTTTAAATAGGACCTTATGGCAAGTGATATCTCGTTTGAAAGGCATTGACATCGGTTACATACACATATCAATATTGTTTGGGTTTGAATTAATTTTGACGGCTAAATTAAATAAATACCAACATTATTTTTTCACATTTAAATATTAGTTAGTTGTCAAAAACATTGACGTTTTTAATTTAATAGTATTTGTTGCTTAGCAAAGTTTCGAAATAGCTTAAATATTTAATTTTATGATTGTTTAACGAGCCGTTTAAGAGTTTACATAGGCAAAATGGTACGTACTCAAGCCGAGAAAGTAGCAGCTATCTTAATAATTGGTGACACTAGAAAGAATCTCCATGAAGCGGAACGTTTATTTAATGAGAGATACCCAGATCGCCATATTTCGAGAACTTATTTGAGGGAGCTTCTTCACAAGTTTGAAGCAACAGGTAGTGTTCAAGATGCCAAACGATCTGGTCGACCAACATTTAGTGATGATAAAAATATTGATATAGTTGCTGAAATGGTAGTAAACCCTACTTCCTCTTCAACTGAAGTTGCGTCTATCTGTGAAGTAAGTAAAAGTACAGTACAGAGAGTGTTGGCTGAAAATAAATTTCATCCATACAAGTTAAAAATGGTGCATCACCTTTCGGATGACGACCCCGACAGAAGACTCGAATACTGTGAATGTATGACAAATAATTTTAGTCAAAACCCACATTACACAGAAACAATTTGTTTTAGTGACAAAAGTACTTTTTACCTCAATGGAAATGTGAATACACTAAATGTAAGGTATTGGAGTGCCACAAATCCTCACACCTTTCTTGAACAACATACCCAATTTCCAGAAAAAGTCAATGTTTGGGGAGGTATTTTGGGAAACCACATAGTTGGTCCTGTTTTCTTAAATTCAAATTTAAGCGGTGAAGTGTATCTGGAGATGTTACAAAATGCAATTGTGCCGTTAATTCTTGAAATTCTGGAAGATAATCAAGATGAATTCGGCCATCTGGAAATAACATTTCAACAATATGGTGCTCCTGCACATTATTATGGTGCAGTAAGACGTTACCTGGATGAAGAATATCGAGGTAGATGGATCGGCCGGCGAGGTCCTATAGAATGGCCACCTCGGTCACCAGATCTGACACCTTTAGATTTTTTCTATGGGGGTACTTGGAATCCAGGGTTTATACAACGCACCAGATAGCATTGGCGTTTTGAAAGAAAGAATTACTGAAGCATGCAATGCTATTTCAGCTGACATATTCGAACGAGTACGACAAGAGTTTACTAATAGGATGTATTACTGTCAGGAAGTAGACGGAGCACATTTCGAACAATTGCTATAAGACTCCATTCTTGATATTTGATTAATTGAATTTAAAAAAATAATTTCAATAATTTTTGGTATTTATTTAATTTATCCGTCAAAATTAATTTAAACCCAAACAAAATTAATATGACTATGTAGCCAATGTCAATGCCTTTCAAACGAGATATCACTTGCCATAAGGTCCTATTTAGAATTATTGGCCAGAGTGGCACTGTGACGTCATCTATTACTATTACGTCACCTGTTACCATTCGTAGAGAATTTTACAACACTTTATTTTCACCCTCCAAATTTTATTGATGGAGGTGTAGCTGTTCAAAAGATACGAAGAGGGGAGGGGACTTTTAAATAGCACTGAAATTCTGGAAGATAATCAAGATGAATTCGGCCATCTGGAAATAACATTTCAACAATATTGTGCTCCTGCACATTATTATGGTGCAGTAAGACGTTACCTGGATGAAGAATATCGAGGTAGATGGATCAGCCAGCGAGGTCCTATAGAATGGCCACCTCGGTCACCAGATCTGACACCTTTAGATTTTTTTCTATGGGGGTACTTGGAATCCAAGGTTTATACAACGCACCAGATAGCATTGGCGTTTTGAAAGAAAGAATTACTGAAGAATGCAATGCTATTTCAGCTGACATATTCGAACGAGTACGACAAGAGTTTACTAATAGGATGTATCACTGTCAGGAAGTAGACGGAGCACATTTCGAACACTTGCTATAAAAATCTATTGTTGATATTTGATTAATTAAATTCAAAAAAATAATTTCAATAATTTTGGTATTTATTTAATTTATCCGTCAAAATTAATTTAAACCCAAACAAAATTAATATGGCCATGTAGCCAATGTCAATGCCTTTCAAACGAGATATCACTTGCCATAAGGTCCTATTTAAAATTATTGGTCAGTGTGGCACTGTGACGTCATATATTACTATTACGTCACCTGTTACCATTCGTAGAGAAGTTTACAACACTTTATTTTCACACTCCAAATTTTATTAATGTAAGTTTAGCCGTTCAAAAGATACGAGGGGGTGAGGGGACTTTTGATTAGCACTTTATACTTCTCGTGTATCACAAAATATAAGTGTAGAAATAACCAATAGTGCAGGTTAACTGTGCCATTATTATGGAAGCGGGATTCGTCACTCCATAAAATTTGATTGAGGAAGTTGTGATTGCCATGGATTAAAGCTTGAATGTGAATGTGAGCAATGATTGTCATTCGTCTTTTGAAACCTGTAGGTCTGGTTCCTTGGTGAAAATGTATTTTGAAAGAATGATACCTGTACTGTTGGAAAATTCTCTGCACGGATGACTTACTGATCCCAATCTCCACCACCGATGCACGAACCACAATATGAGGATGTGCTTCGGCTTAGGCCAAAACATTTACACAATTTTCCTCAGTTCTCACTGTAGTGGTATGTGCATACTGGTTTTTTCCTGGAAATGATCCCGTTCGCATTGTATTTCCTACATAAGAGAAAGTATTTCGACCTGGTTGTCGAACATCAGGAAAGCGCTGCTCATACAACCTCTCTGCAGCATGTTTATGACTCTGACACTCACCAAAAACCTAAGGCATATCAGCGTATTTCTAAGGAGTCAAGGTGAAAGGCATTTTGATATTTAACAATATAATGACTGATGGCAATTTGTGATCCATATACTTATAGGAATAAAACTAATAACAAAAAGTTCTAACATCTTATTGTCTCTTTGTCTTTACCATCTATTTTTTCTTGTGTCTACCATGTGAAACAATTGATTTAGACAGATTAATAGTACCCACTAATGAGTTCAATTATCCTCTTTTCACATTAACATATTTATTATATATCATTGAATAAGAAAAAAAATCGCTGTTAGTTCAACAACTTGGAGTTGTTGCAATTTGAAAAACAAAAGTAATGGATGGTTTCTCTTTGGCTGTTTGCCAGGGTGTGTATTTTGCTATGCTGCATGAAAGAGCTTATGGTCTCCTATGGGCCATATTTTTTTCAATTTTTATTTTCTGCATATAACTGACATATTTGCTGGCCTAAAATTTCTGGGACGCCCTATATAAAAAAAATTGGTTCCGGTTTGAATGAGCATGAAGGACCTTATCTATTTGAATAAACAGCTCGTAAAATAGACAGAGGGAGAGAACTAAGATTCTCGAAAAATGCTTTCTGACTCTTACTCGGACTTCTTAACGTAAACGCATGCGCAATACCCCTTGTTAACTTCATACAACAGCGTAGGATTTAAAATAATTTCATACCTGTATAAATTCATCCATACATACACGTATGTATAACAGACGAGAAACTTGAGATCTACTATTGATTATGTAATTGTAGAACAAAAGAGTACAATGCAAATAAACGATGTAAGAGCATTTAGAGGGATAACTTGTGGATCAGATCATTACATGGTCGAAGCAAAAATACTGTTCACCTATGGGTCTGCACTGAAAAGCAACGTAACAGACAAATCAGCTGAGGAAGCGGAAAACATAAAGGACAAGCAGTACAATTTGAATAGCCTTATTCATGAAAGAATACAACAACTGTATCTATCGCAACAGGTTAAGTGAGAAACTCTTTGATGTGTCAGAGTTAAACCAGAAATATGTGGAAGAAGTCTATCAGAACGTTGTGAATAGTATCAAAGAAGCCGCGGAAGAAGCAATTGGTATTAAAACTAGAACCCTTAGCAGAAAAGTATGGTGGAACAAAGATATAGAAGAGCTAACTACCCAGAAGAAATAATGACATATAATTCAATGATACATAGAGCTTTTTTAGTTCCTAATTAGATAGAGAGATTATTACAATTAGACAAATAGCAACATCCAACGGTTATCCATTAGATATGATAAATAAGCTAATTAGTAAAAAAGAGGAAAATGTGGCATTACAACTAATATTTTCTTGACAAGATGATGGAAAACCTATAAAACCATCACATATGCAGGAAATATTTCTAATAATATTTCAAAGATAATATCTTCAGCAACGAATACAACAATTTCTTTTAGAACAGGAAATAACGTTAGTACAAAATTGATAAATGTAAAAACAAAAATACCACTATTAAAGAAGTCAGGTATATATAAACTCAAATATCCAGAATATAATGCTGTCTATTTGGGTCAGACCCTCAGGAATTTTGAAATCCGATACAGTGAACACTTACGAGCATACAGGTTAAAGCAACCAGATAAAACCCACTACGCAAAACATCTACTTGACACCAATCATTCATTGACACCTAACACAAAACTAGAAGTGCTGCATATTTGTGAAAAGAAACAAGAACTGGATTTCCTTAAAGAATTTGAAATTAGAAGACAGTTAAGAAACCCACAATATGAAGTTGTCAATGAACAGTTAAATCTAGGGAGTTTTCCACTAATAAACTGTCTTCTTAAGTGATAATTGTAAAGATCAGCAGATATAGTTTTCCTGGTTTTCTATATCATTGCACAGTTATACTGATCTTAATTGGAAAGATGATATCCAGGATATCACCATAGGCCTAATAATATCGAAGCTTCAATATTTGTAATATCACATCTTCTTCTTTTTTCTATGAACATATATTAAGTCAATCACAAGTTAGGTCACTTCTTGGTCTAGCCAAAAATAACTACTAAACATCAGGTAGGCATCAAATAAAATGTAACTTCTGACATTCTCACGATGATATTGATTTATCGAAACAATTGTCAATTTTTCAGAATTTTCAATAACTTTTATTATATTGTGGAATTAACTAGAAACCGTGAGTTTCATTTAAAACACTAATGGTATCGAAAATGGACTCACTCACAAGAAGATAGAGATCGATATCTAATCTAGAAATAAAAAGAATTATAAGACGAACTGTAGCTAATGCAAAGAGAGAAATGTGAGACAAAAAATGTCAGGTAATTAATATGCATCTCGGTGGTAAAAATGCTCTGAATCGTGAAAATATAAGATCGAATGAAAAGAACTGTGCAAAATTTCAACATATTTCTCAAAACAAGTTATAAGTATAAACTATTTTTCGTGATAATATGCGTTGGGCGTCGGTGAAAATCTTAACACTCCTTGACATGTAGGTCGCCGATTTTCTTCCTTCTATTGCCGAATCTTCTTTAGGCCAGGATTATTGTCCTGATCTCCTCTGATCCTGGTGGGTGACCATTCATCGTTGACTACATCAGTTCCTGAAACTGCAGCTTTCCTAGATTCCGCCTGGTTGCAGTGGGAGCTGGGCAGCTTGGAGTCGTTTGAATACATCTTCCAAATTCTTCAGGTGTTTCTCGAATGTCTTCCCCAGTACTACGATGTCGTCCAAATAGACCAGGCATGTGTTCCAAGATAACCCTCTCATGATATTTTGCATGTGTATTTCAAATGATGCGGGTGCATTAGAGAGCCCGAATGGCATGACGTCGAATTGCCATAACCCAGATCCGGTGGTAAAAGCAGTCTTCTCTTTGTCTTCTGGATTCATTTCTACTTGCCAATAACCAGACTTCAGGTCCAAGGTGGAAAACAGTTTGCTGCCGGCCAAAGTGTCTAGCGTATCGTCGATTCGAGGCAGAGGATAGCTGTCTTTCTCCGTCACGCTGTTTAGCTAGCGATAGTCCACGCAGAATCTCGTAGATCAATATTTTTTCTTGACAAGCCCTACTAGAGACACCCATGGACTAGTAGATGGTCATAATACTTTTTCTTCTGCCGTCTGTCGAATTATTCTTGCTTCCTCTCTCTTCGCTTATGGTAGTCTTTGAGATGATTGCCTAATTGGCTTGGTATTACCAGCATCGATTTTATTATTTTTTTACTAAAATTTGCCATATTTTATTATGAAATTATCATTTTCGTGTTTATATAGGGAATATATTGAAAATAAAAGCAATTCCAAAAATCCCTATTTGATATTGTAATTGAGATGACATACATGCTTCCATCCAGAATTTTTTGTTTGAAAGTTCATGTCATCAGTGATCTGGAGAATAATGTACTGAATAAAAAACTACTATAGTTCTGAGGAATGTAGTTCATTGAAATAAATATATCAGAAGGAATATGTATTTCAATTTTAAGGTGGAACTTTTTAGAATTAATTTACACTACTAATAAAATAAGAATGTCATTTTAGTTCACAAGTTAACCACGAAAATATTGTGCTAAGTTAATTTAATTGGCTTTTATTTTCCTATGTTCAAGGTTATCAATCTCAGTTAGTTGTGAACTTTTAATAAATTTGAGTCTTTTTAGATCTGTGATTTGTAAAATTGCCGACTTTTCCACATCTAATACAAGGTGATGTGTAAACATTTTTCATTTAACTCTGTTTTATCCTTGTTATTGGTCTTGTTATCACATTAGAATCAATTGTAACGAGGTTCTCGTTACTGAAAGTTACCTTGTGTCACCGAGTGTATTTTCATTTTTGTATTTTTGTCACTGAGTATAGTTATTTTATATTATATATCATGCGTTGTGTATTTTGGCCTGTATATAAAAATACTTTGTGGTTTATGTCGCCGAGTATATGTTCAAAACATTTCAGCTATAGGATTTATAACTATTTTAGGTGTCAAAAAGACATTATTATTTACTCTCTAGTTTCTGGGTAGAAACAGTTTTGTACATAGAAGATATAGTTAATTTAAGTTCCAATAATATTTTGATTTACTGTCTACTTCCCGTTGTAACAGGTTTATTTTGTACTAGTGTGCCTAAGCGGAATATCCAACTGTATTCTATTATTATATTGTTAACTTGTGATTTCACTCTGTATATCAAGTTTAAATAATTAATTCAGTTATTTATTACCCTCGCCTAATAACACATTCCTATTGATCAACATTAGTATATTTAAATAGGTAGTCTGTTAGAATTATGTAGACCAAGAATTCTACCACATAATCTGTGGTAGAAGAACACGTTTTCATTCTCTTCAAGTTTGAAGCATAGCAGTTTTGGGGTGAGATATTTGGTTTAAAAAAAAACCCTTAACGTGGCATTTGCCATCCCTCAGTTTGGGGATATTTATGTCTAACCCCTTAGGCAGATTCACCGACAAGAGTAACTTCGTTGGCGTATTTTGTTGTAGCCGAAGTTGGAAAGAGCTTGTGGAAGAAAGCGGTGACCATTTTCTTTTGGGATATACACTCTGTGTGCTGAACTTGTGCGTATGATTAATTTGAATGAGGCTGGGGTTGAGACCCTGTTGCTGTTGGTGGTATTATGGTTCATATTCTTTGCTAATGACCCTTCAGGATTGGAGGGTTGTTTGAATGGATGTGGTGTCTCCATTATTATTGGTAGCCATGTCCCCGAAGATTCGTTGAGAGGGGCCGCTCTGAGGAATTTCACTCATAAGCGAGGTGGTAGCAGTACGATTGGGAAGCTGGATACCATAGAAAAGATATTCTGTCGTCTGGAGCTAGGCGAGAGATGGATACACATAACCTCATTCCTGGTTTGAGTTTCATTATATTTTTTTTTTCAAATCTAATATGTCAGATGAACTTTTAAGTTGATTCGTTGTTATTGCGATTTAGTGAGAAACTTTTATGTAGGGTTCTTTCATTTAAACAAAAAAATATTTATGATCTTCAATTATGAATAAGTAGTACCTAAGGGTAAATACCGCTGGCACTAGGAAGTCAACCAATTTAACCTTTTTTATACAGGATTGTAATCAGAATACCTTTCAAACTTTAAAATTTGTATAGAGTTCACTTCTCCCTTATAGTTGATAAATTAAGAGTCTGTGTCAATGACTTTATTTCCCTGGCGTTACGTTTTTTTAATATATTCATTTTAAGATTACTGTGCAATGTATTGTACGTAGTGGTTCATTGTGTAGTAGTGACTTGGAGCAGGTCAATCAATGACTATTGTAAGGGTTGAAATTGACAGTAAATTCATATGAAGGAGTGCCTTATACACCCTATATAATTGTCAATCGTACACCTGTCTTCCGCCTTGGTACCAAAGCTAATTACCAGTACATGATCTTGTTCATACTTTGTGGTATGAATCATTAATTTCTTCCTATGTAGGTAACGCAGAAAACCTTTTGATCTGAGAATGTAAAATACTTTGGTCAAAGATAATCTTGGTCAACATTTAAATATTTCTAGTTGTTAAATACCCTGTTAAGCAGGCTCTGCCTCGTTCAATTGTTATTATTATTTACTATTATTAGTTACTATTTGCCATTCAGCTCTAAAAACATTTTAAGGGAATTTTGGGAAATAATGTTATAACCGGAGTCATATTTTGTAACTTGAAGTTTTTCAATTATCTGTTACACTTATTTAAAATTATTTTTATATGGGGGTAACTGAAAATCACTTAAGTATTTGTAATACCTTCTTAAGTAAGTG
Organism: Galeruca laticollis; assembly: GCA_963921935.1. Classification (NCBI taxonomy): domain Eukaryota; kingdom Metazoa; phylum Arthropoda; class Insecta; order Coleoptera; family Chrysomelidae; genus Galeruca; species Galeruca laticollis. The sequence goes on along the minus strand of OY998178.1, from coordinate 39,849,368 downwards.
AATGCTTTATAGTTTTTTTATATCATCACACTGTTAGGCAACTTGTAGTATTTTTGGCACCTGTTTGTTGAATAGAAGATCCTAAGTGAGGTTGGACTTTTATTCTTCTTTTCCATTTGCTGATTTAGGTGAGAAATAGAGCGTTTTAGGCAAAAGAAATCAGCTGGCGCCTGGGTAATATAATAAGAGGTTTTGTAGGTAATCTAACGAATTATAGTTGATATCCCAGTAATTTTTGGGACCACACCCGTCTCCTCTGAAGTTTAGCCGCGGACATAGATTGACAACTGGGACAATCTTACCTTATTCACTTATAACTCCCCCTTGGTAAGTATTACGGTTAAAGGGAGGTTATACCGTGGGGAAATTATTTATTGCATGTAAAATGTTTATTCCGGCTGAAACCACCGACATTCCAGATATCGGTTCCGCCACCGCCATACGATAAGTAGTGAGTAGTGCATAGGGCATATGCGAAGAGTCGAGTCGGGTGTAGGTAGTCAGTTGTGTAGATTCCTAGACGACAGTAACCGTAAATACCGTTCCGCCGAACCGTATTTTTGGGTTTTTTTTTGTTTTCCTTGTTTTTTGGAAGATTTAATAATTTCTTTCAAGTTTTCTTTTGGTGTATAAGTACCACTAGAATTTGGTTGTTGTAGCAGCAATAGACCCCTGGAATTTACCGTACCTCCATCTGAGACTACCTGGAACTCTCGACGAGTGGAGTCGAAAGGCCTTGGAGACAACCACGTTAAAAATCTGGCGCCCGAGAAAGTGTAAGGATTCCAAAGTGCCAGAAGTGACGTTGCGAGGCGTTAAGAGGTAGGGTAAGGGGCCGCTACCGATACCGCATCGCAACGCGCCTCCGGAGAAAATATTAATATATATAATATAACGCGTCACACAAATCAAAACTAAAAGTTTATTGGCTTCAATGACCCTTACGGATATTATAATCTAATTTAACACAAATTTCATAACGATTAAATTATTCCAAATTTTATTAACATTAACAACGATAGGCACTTTAGTATACGACGTTATTTTTATTTCCTCTCAATTTGCATATTATTCGTTGAGTCATGTATTTGTAACTTTATTAGATGTAGTTAATAGTCCTTTTCATCACATGACAAGCGTTGCCGCCATGTTGAAAGGGTGGTAGTTTAGAAGTTCCGTACCGTTTTGTACAAAAGTGGCTGGGAAAGCAATATTATCATAAATCCATCATTAGAATACATTATTAATGGTGCTGTACTTGTTCAAACTTCAGTTCAAGCGCATAAAGGTGGTTAAATTGTCATCGGCGCTCGCAAAAAGGCTAAAAATGAGCTAGTTGATAGGTTACCTGTCAAGAAAAGAGTATATAAATTAAGGTGAATAATTATTGAATAATTTTGTCCTAATTAACCTTTAAGGACCGACGTAGGGCATGTGATACCGTGGCGAATTGATAAGTTGTTAGATTTACCCCTTACCCGCGTGGAGACATCCCGGTTCGCTAGTAGCTGTGGGTTTAGTTAAGCCGATACTGGTGAGTGTTACTTAAGTTCCGGAAAATACAATTTCGGTAAGTTATGTCGATTTTGAATCACGACGCGGCCTCTCAGGCCCAAAGTCGGAATTAATAAAATTGAATAAAGACTGAAAGTCGATATGTGACAATTTTTTTGGAATTAGGAGAGAACAATATAACAAGCTTCATAAAACTACCAAAGTTAACATAGTAGTTAGACAAACGTTCCAGTTGACGAGCTGTTGGAAAGAAAAAGTGTGGCAAATTGGCGGAAAAAGGTTAATTTGAAAATTGTATTTATATATGAGTGAAAAATAGATTTGAACTGAAATATGATCGGTAAATATTGGTGTTTTAAAGGTCATCATAATAGTTGAAAGTAAGATTAACAAATTTAAATTGTTGTGTTCCAACTCCCTGTTATAGGAGTGGAGTCTAAATATATCTGAAGAGGTGTGTAACCTTAACCGTAGAGCTTAAGCCCAATCATTAATATATATAAAAATTTTAATAACACAATAAAAAAAATCAAGTATCAATTTGCCTTGTCTACGATAATCGAAGTATATCAGCCAATTAACATGTGGTCTCCAGGAAACAGCAGAAGGAAAAATGACATTTATCTTTTCAACTTCCGTAGACCACCCACACAAAACAATACATCCGAACTACACTTCACACTACACCGAGCCTGTTCCGCACCGATCCAGTTATAAAGTGCAACAGTACCCTCTATGTAAGCCAATACGCGTTCGCAAGTACAACAGAATGCATTTTCTGACCAACGTCGTTCAAACGCCCTAACTATCCCAGAAAACGGGGCGACAATATTTGTCTATGTCACAAAACAAACGCTCTAGCTTAACAGAAATCTCAACTACTCTATGCGTTCCGATCGCACGAAATGAGAAACGAACGCATTTACCCAATACACATCTGTCATCGAGCAATTTTCAAATTCAAGCAACACAATTTCACTTTATGAAATGTAAACAAAACAGAAATATTTATGTATTACCAATTATTTAGAAGATTCCAAATAATCGTAGTACCATACTATCCCTGCCAATGTTAACGAATAAAGCTAAATACTCGAAATTATCGTACAAAACAGATGGAAATAAACGGTGATGTATCATTGAGTAGATGTTACAGTATATTCGAATGCTATCCTACACAGGAGATATCTAACAAGTACGTCTTTACTAAAGCTAGAATATGGTAAATAAATGAAGAAAAGGTACCTCTAACTCAAAGGTAAAGTATGTAGTTATTATCAAGCCTAATTTCTACTTGGAATGTTTTAGACTTCATGTCAAGGAGTCAGTTATTCATAACTGCACCCTAATAAGTTTTAGCACTTATCAAGCTGAAGCGGACAAAGTGTTTGGACTACTGTGGCTACACCCCAAGGGTGATATTATCAAAACAAAAAAAAATCAGTAGCCCCACAGTAACTAAGAACTATAGTAAAATCCACAAGAGGGAAAACCCCTTACTACCCCTTAATGATGAATTATAAGAAACAAGGAAAAATCTAACAAACCTAGCTGCGGACATTCACAAAGATAGGCGCTCATTTGTATCATAAGATATCAAAACTTTACACACTCTTCCCACTTACCTAGCGACAAATATGAAATTTTAGTCAAGATGTTGAGACAGGTTTGGTTACAGCCCGCACCACTTCGCCGGAAGGATGATGGCAGAGTAATCCCTAAAACTCTGGGCTGACAGAAATTATTAAACTACTGAAGCTCTATCAATTGATATAAATATATACAAATTCCAGCAGGCAAATACTATATACAAATGGTAATTATATACAATAGACGTAACGACAAATTCAGCCGTTACAGGTGCAAATATTTAACAAAGATACTAGTTTCACAGTGTTGGAGAATTCAAGATTCAATGTACGAAGGAAAATATTATTAATATTATTATGTAACAACTCCTTGTTATATGAGTGGAAACCGACTATATTTGGACAGGTGCAAGGATTTAACAAAGAAGTCGCTTCATAGTATTAGAATGAATAGAAAATCATAGCTAAAATTAGTAAAACCATATTGGTATTCATCATGCGGCCAGTAAAAGTCCATGCCATAAGAGAAAAAACAAAGTAACACTGATAAAAGTAAAAAAACGATTATACTAATTTAATTCATGAACAGAAAGGTAACCCACTACTAATAGCAAAATGAAGGGACAATATGGAGGATATATCCGGTAAGAAACTAATTGAAGAAAGAAAGAAGTCAAATTTAAAAATTGAGGAAGACCGGATCAGTGATATAAAATCACAGGGAGGGGAAATTGAAATTGTAGGGGCAAGTAATCTCACTAAAGGAGTATACTAATTAGGGAATATTTTAGGTTTTAATGGAATAGCGAGAAAACTAAAAAACGTGTGTTGCCCATGAATAATTTGAGGTTTTAGGATAAAGGTAAGTGGGTTAGTAATTGACGCCAGCAACTCCGACCCTGATGTGGCTCACACCTTGCTAAAGTTCGCTGTACAGTCCACACCCTTTGATGAAGGAGATATTCGTACTATGCTAGACTTCCTGTGGTCCGTGGATTCCAGTCGGGTAAAGCCGATGATCTGGCATCTGAGCCTGTCCAGTGTGGAGTAGAGACAGATAATGTGCTCTGCAGTTTCGTCTTCGTCGTAACAGAAGCGACAGCCCGATTTTTGTGGCAGACCCAGGCTTCTCAATTTTGTTCCTAGACGACAGTGTCCTGCCGACAGACCTGCAGACCTACGCCATTCTAGAACCGATTGGTAGGCTTTCTTCGAGGAATTTGCGATAAACGTCTGCGAGTGTGTGAACCTCAGTGTGTCCCTCCAGAGCCTTAGCGTATTACATTTGGGCCAATCGAAGTTGTAGGTTTTGGCGGTGTACATTACAATGCCAACGATTCGTTCTGGTCCGATGAAAGCCTCCCACGCCTCTGTGTCCTGATACCCAGATCAAAGAAATTTTGTTCCGCTCGCCCAGTTGGTCAAGGATTTGAATCTGGTTCCAAACCAACTTAGAATTCACTAGATTGGAGCTCAGTCCTTTTAGAGCAGCCAGGCTATGAAAGATGACTTCGATAGACCTGTTCCTCGGATGCCTGTTACTCAGCTCTCTGGCGTCCAGGTCTAGAACTATCATCTCTGCTTGAAAGATAGTGGTGAACTTGCCAAGGTTCAATGAGATTTCAACTCCTAAATTAGTTACATAAACTTCCGCTCCTACAAAGTTCTCAGTTTTGGAGTCGTCCGTGAACAGCACATAGTTTGATGGTGAAAAGAGATGGCCACTCCCACGCATCATCTCTCTCGAGAAAGGGGACGTTGTAGGCTTTTAATATATGCTGCTAGGGAGATACCGAATCTGGGATCATTCAGAGTATGTGGTGATTACTGATTTCACTCAGCAGACCTATGTGATCGCCATGTTGCTTTGGGTAGTTGACGTTGAATGTATGTAGGTGACCATCTTAGCTTCCCTCTCTAGCTCTATATGCAGAGGGGTTAGGTTGAGGATGGTCTCCACTGGCAAGTGTAGGTGTCGTCGATATAGCTCCCGTAATGGCCAGGCACATGAGCCGCTGTATACTATTATCCTCATTGTGGACCACTAGTCGAACAGAAACTTGAGTGGAACGATAAATTCCCAAAAACGGCCAACTATTGCGAGAAATTTCTGTTGGCCGCTGTTTTGGCGGAAATCACAATAGGTCCAAGCATTTGTTTTGCATTGAAAGTGCTTCTGCAGCATGCATATTTATTCGGCAAGGTGTCACTCAACCTTGTTCAAGCGTAGTCAAAGATGGCGAACGTCAACTTTCGGCCAACTATACCTCGACTCGACTTTTTTTTAGTCACGTGGGGGTTAGGGTTCAGGTGCCCTAATTGTGGCCGCTCAGCCATTGATTGGCTTATTGTGCACCCCCACTGACAGGTATTAAGCAGAGTCCCATCCTAAATTCTTAGCGAATATTGAGATTCGTCGGACTATGTTTTCCTGCATTCCCTCCTGATTTGTGCCTAAGAAGATATCTAGACAGGAGGCTCGCCTTCTGCACAGGGCAGGGCAATCGAAGACCACGTGCTTTGCGGTTTCTTCTACTTCTCCACACATCCTGCAAATGGGATTTGATATTTCAATCCCCATTTTCGCTAGGTGTGCGCTGAATATCCAGTGGCCAGTTATGAATCCTACCACTTTTCGCAGTTCTTTCCTACCCAGTCTAAAAGCGTAGGAACTCGATGGTCCTTTTAGCATTCTTTTGGACTGAGCATGTGCCTTGATTCTGTTCCAGCGCTTTTGGTGTTCAAGCGACACCCAGTTGAAAACAGTTTTCCGTACAGCGCTTTATGAAACGCCGTATGCTGGTTCTGGTCCCATGAGGGTGAGATGAGCTCCTTTCTTGCTACGCCTGTATGGCTTGGCACCCAAGTGAGAATTACTTTATTGTCTTTTGCCAAGGTTTTCAATGTATTGTGACAGTCACACACTATCTTCGACGTATAGATGTGGATTGCTAAGGCCAAAAGGGCCGCCCGACTGTCCGTGTTCACATAGATGGTATTTTTGTTATATTTCCTGTCTATGCATGTTCTGCCGCATTCGATTAGTGCAGCTATTTCTGCTTGAAATACGGTCGTCAGTTTGCCAAGGCAAACACTTATGCTTTGTCTAGGTCTGACGCCGTAAACGCCTGCTCGTGTACCCGTTAGGGTCTTTGACCCGTCGGTGTACCAAGTGATACTGTTCAACATGCGTTGAGGTTCTCCCTGGGACCATTCGGATCTACCACTCAAGTTGACACGATATGGTATCTCACTTTCCACGACCTTGGGCATTCTGTCAGGTGGCATTTCGATGATGTCGCACCGCATGTTGTCGTGTATTTTAGTATGTTTCATAGCATGGTGCTTGCACCAGTTGCCATTGCATTCTGTATGCAGCCATTTTAGCCTCCCCCTGTATATAGAGATCTAATGGTGAGATGTTTAGCAGTATCCCAATGCTGCAGTTGGGGTTTCCTTCATGGCGCCTGTATTGCTCAGACACGCAGCTCGCTGCACTTTAGAAAGCGTTTTGGCGGCTGTGCTTTGCTGAACTTTAGGCCAACATGCGATCGCACCATGCACCATCATTGGTGATTACTCTGGTGTATAACCAGTTTACCATTGTCGGAGTTAGTCCTCAGGTGCACCCAATTGCTCGTCTCATCGTCATTAGCGTAATCTGAGAACGGCTTGTGATGCTCGCTAGATGGCTGTTCCAGGTTAGCTTGTCATCTAACCGGATTCCTAGATATTTTGCCTCCCTGGAAACCATTATCTGATTGCCGAAGAGTTTTGGCACACTAGTAATCTCTGCGATTCACTGTTTTGTAAATGGTACCATGATGGTTTTCGAGGGATTGACAGACAATCCCTCCGCATCACACCATCTCTCCACTACGGACATTGCCCTCTGCATTAGTTCCATACAAATGCCCACGTGTTTTCCCCGTATTAGAATGATGATGTCGTCAGCATATCCTTGAGCATACCACCCCTGCGGATATCCTCTTTCTGTCTTCACCTCTCTTGTGACACCACACAGGGATGCTTGTGCTCTCCTGCTGCTTAGCATGTTCTCTATCCATCGGGTGATTGTCCTGTCTGTGCCTCTGGATTCCAACTTTGACAATATTGAGCGAGTGCTCGTATTGTCAAATGCCCCTTCGATATCCAGGAACACATCCAGTGCAACTTCTTTGTAAGTAATGGCTTGCTCTATTTTGCTCACCAGCTATGCAAGGCTGTTTCGCAAGATTTGCCACTTTGGTAGGCATATTGATTGGGGTGCAGCGGCTTGTCGCCCAGCACCCTGACCCTCAAATGCCTATCTATCATCTTCTCTAGTGCCTTAAGAAGAAATGACAAGAGACTCATCAGACGATAAGCCTTTGCAGTATCGTAAGAAGGTCTTCCAGGTTTTGGTATGAATACTATCTTGGAGATTTCCCACACCGTAGGTATAACTCCTGTGGCTAGGCTCAGTCTGAACAGATTCACAAGTCTTGGAGTTATTACGTCGGCGCTTTTTTGGAGTAGTACAGGATAAATTCCGTCCATTCCAGGCGCCTTGAAGGGATTGAAAAATTTAATAGCCCATGTCACAGACCCATATGTGACTATGGACTTTCCACAAGTCCAGCTATCACGAGTTGCCAGACCGCGGGCAACTTGCCATTCCCCTCTGATTTCGCTCGTTGCTTCGACTTGTATTTCGGTGGATCCCGGGAAGTGCGTACTGAGCATTACTGCCAGTGTCTCTTCCGGTCCATCCGTGTGTGAGCCGTATTCTTTGAGTACGGTCTCTGGAGTGTTAACTGGATTTTGAGCTATGACTCTGTGGAGTTTTGCACAGTCAGAGACACTTCCAATGTCCTGACAGAAATTTCTCCATGAGCTTCTCTTGGCTTTTCTCACTGCTTAATTGAATTCAGTGAGCGCCTTCGTGTGACTGTCCCAATTTCCTGTGCGTTTGCACTGATTGTGCAGCCTTCGAACGTTCCTTCTCATCGATTCGAGCTTCCTGTTCCACCAACGTGCATTTCGGTAGGTCGTTCTGGCCGGATCAGGGCAGGTCTCGGTATATGAGTTCATTATGGCATTGTTAATGTCACATCGACGCGACTTGATAATAGTTGTGAGTAGAGTCCGTTCGTTGAAGTCGGTGCGCGGTGCACAGAAGCCTCATGTGTTGGTAGCATAATCTCCACAACCTCGTGACTAGTCCAATATTTTCATGTCAACGCGCAGCTCATCACGCAAACATTGGCGATAGTGCAACCTTCTGTTGAGAATATCACGGTCGATGGCGTCACATTCTGCCTGTTTTGGACTATAATTAAAACTTGTTGGACTGTATATAAACTTAATACTTTTTTGAAATTAACAAACTACAAAATTTGCACTTTTTGATCTAGCGTCCATATTCTTTCTACCATACTTGCAGCGTTGCCAGGCATTTTTAAGACCTGAAGCACCGTACATGAAAATTGAAAATAACGTTTTGTACATAATTACCGCCCGTCTTAAAAATATTTTTAAAATTTAACTATTATTAAGCAGGTTCAACAGTTATTCCACTGGTAGGGCGCATATGCGATTTAAAGCACGACTTATGGTGCCACCAAACACTTTAATTTCCCCAACTCGCACAACACCGTCGTTTCCGGGGCGAAGGGCAGTTAATCTGCCTAGCTGCCAGTTTACACTAGGTGCACTATCGGTCTTCACCAGCATAGTGTTCCACTTAGATTTCTGCTGTAACTCCTACAAATACCCCTTGTGCCACCTAGCCCAGTAATGTTGCGATATAACTTGAATTTTTTGCCACCTTGATAGCCGGTTTTCTGGAACCTCAGTTACTCTGATTTCTGGTAAACTGTTGAGAAGTTTCCCAATCAAAAAATGGCCAGGTGTTATGGCCGATAAGTCGTTAGGACCTTGTGATATAGGAGAGAGAGGGCGGGTGTTAAGTATACATTCAATCTGAGTCAATACCGTGCTGAATTCATCAAATGTTAAGCGTCTTTCTCCGATAACTCGTTTAATATGATGCTTTGCACATTCAATTCCTACCTCCCAGAATACTCCGAAACTAGGAGAGCACGCAGGAATGAAGTGCCACCTAATTTTTTCATTCACTAATTAATTTGCTATATCTTCTGAATTATTTTTTAAAAATTCGTAAATTTTATGCAATTCATTGTTTCCCCCGACATTATTTGGCCCATTGTCCGAGCAGATGTTAGATGGTTACAGATAAACATATAATATTAAGGTGGATCGGCGTCAATAAACTATACTTAGGCAAAAATACATTTATCTTCTTTAGATGCACTTTTGAAGAAATTTACAACGAACCAGGAAAAGCAAAACTAGCGAAATGGACATTGAAGAGGAGATTGAGAAAGAACGTGATACAAGTTATCGAGCTTTTGTTCTTATTGTAAAATTAAAGGGCATATTGCCAAAGTATGTGTCAAAAGATTAAATAGTCAGACTAAACAGAATGCTATGAGCACAACAGAAAATGGTACCAGTGATTCAAAAATTCTTGGACTAGTTAATAATATAAAAAATAATGATGAAATAAATATTATTCGGTCAAGAAACAATGATAAATATTTGGTAACAGTCACTATTCAGCGGAAAGCATAAGAATGTAATTCGACACTGGAGCCGCTTTTAGTACAATTTCATACCATGATTATGTGGAACTAAATATTTCAAATAAATTGTCATCTACATCTGTAAATTCACAGATATATTCTGGAGAAAAACTTGATGTCTTTGGTGTTGTTTATGTTGGATTTATGATGAAAGAACAAACATATTATTGGAAATTATATGTTATAAAGGGACAATTAAATCCAATTTTTGGAAGAGAATGAATACGTGAGGCAAATCTGCAAATGAAATTAATTTTGTGAAAGTATCTTCCAATGACAGATAAAACTTTATCAGAATTCGCTGATGTTTTTGAGGAGAAGATGTGGGAAATCCCTTATTATAGAGGGCGCATGGAACTAATAGAAGGAAGACAACCAATGTATACAAAGCCTAGGCGAATTCCATATGCGATTTTAGGTAAAGTAGAGGAAGAACTAAAACGGTTAGAGAATTTGAAAATAATTACCAAAATCGACAATTCTGAATGGGGTACACCAATTGTGCCAGTGATAAAGCCAAATGGGGATGTAAGATTATGTGCAGATTACAAAGTAACACTGAACAGATGTATTAAGCAAGAGAATCATAATATTCCACGAATTGAAGATATTTTCGGTAAAATTAATGGAGGAAAATATTTTTATACATTACATCTGACCCAAGCTTATTTACACATGGTTATGGATGAAGACAGTGCCAGATTACAAATAATTAGTACACATAAAGGCATGTATATGGAGAGCGAACATGAAGGGGTACAGTATTTCCTTGACATTATCATACAAGGCAGTTCTTTTGAGGAAACTATGACACGATTACGTGAAGTTCTGATGGTTTTAAGGGAACATAACTCAAGACATAATAAAGGAAAATGTAAGGTCTTCAAATGTAGTATTATATATTTAGGCCGTTTGATCGATGGAAATGGTGTAACATGTCGCTGTGACATGTTACTATTTTCATCAATTATTTTGGAGCGTTACTTATTCGTCGGCGACTCCCACCTCTAATTCCAAAATCCTATTATTTCGAATATTAGGAATGTATCGTTGACAGTTTTTACTATCATTAAATGTCTATTTAAACTACGATTCAAGGAATCGGCTTGTTCATTTCTTCGCTGAAAACTTATTTAGTATTCTCCTTTTTAAATATCATTTTGTGTGTGATTTGTAATTTCCTTTGCTGGTAAGTTATCTATATATTTTCAAATTGTTATTGTGTGGTTACAAATTATTCTATTTCGATTTTTCTATTTAGTTAAAATATTTCGTTTTTTTTTAAAAAACAATGTTTTTGTGATGGCGTTTTCCATTTTTTCTTCGCCGGTATTATCATTCTTTAATAAAAAATATGGTGGCGTCAAAAGTTATTTAATGAAGCGAATTTATAACAGATTCTTTATATGGTTATTTTCCACCGATTTAAATTTGCTTTTTCTGATTATTTTGGAAACAGGACGGATAAGAATGAACAGTTTTCTGTGGTTTTATTTTGAAAATTAAATTCAAATTTTTGTATGTATTGGAGATAAGCTCCTACCTGTTCATTTTATTCTTCCTTTCCAATTTTCTACTGTTTCTCCTGTTTTTTTATTTGTTTTCCTACAGCTCTGCAGCCTGTACCTCAAGGACCGCTTAAGTCTGCTCCTACTTTAAGGACTGTTTACCATAAGGACCTCTACACCCCGGATACAAGATCTACTCATCGGACTACATCATCCCAGTCCATATAACAACGGCTCAAGAATCCTCGACTACTGCTGCGAGCTGCACGTCCCGAGTCTTCCCAAGATAAGTCCCTAACTTATTTGTGGTATATATGAAATATTGAGTTGGACATTTCTACTATATAACTGATATTTATTCGTATTTGTATCGAGAATATACGGTTTTGTAAATTTATTATTGTGTGTCCATTTTTCCCGATATTTTGTTTGTTGATTCACCTTACCCCAATTGAGGTAATAAAAAATAGTGTAACTAAGGCCGAATTCACTACCTGAGGAGAGTCCCAAGGCCGGGTAATTAGGCTGTGACAAATTTGACGCCCAACGTGGGACTACATAAGACCTCAGCAAAATTCAATGCAATAATAAATGCGGAGATACCGAAAAATATATCACAACTGAGAACATTTTTAGGATTGACATATTAATATTATGAATTTATTCCAGATATTGCTACGATGTTGAATACATTAAACAATATTTAAAAAAAACGTTGAGTATATTTGGAATGACGACTGTGAGAAATGTTTTCAAGATATTGAGAAAGAGATAGACAGTGAACGTACACTTATCATTTATAATTCCAAATTACCGTTGACAATAGCTGCTGATGCATCACCAGTCGGAATAGGGGGAGTTGTGTCTCACATAATGCCGGATGATACTGAGAGACATAGCTTTTGCTTCAAGATCATTAAGCAAGAGAGAGGAACTACAGCCAGATAGATAAGGAAGCTACTGGTATATACTGGGCGTTAAAAAATCATTTTTATACGGGTACGGTAAAAAATTTACTCTTATTACAGACCATATGCCTCCGATTTCAATTTTCAGTCCTTCAAAAAACTTGCCATCCATGACAGCCACAAGAATATTTCACTATGCTCATTTTTTATCAGGTTTTGATTATAATACTAAATGCAGAAAAACTGGAAAACACACAAATGCTGATTATTTGTCACGTTTTCCGTTAAACCAAATTTTAGATGGAAATAAAGATCAATCTGAAATTTATCAACTTAACCAAATAGAAACATCACTAAGGATGAAATAAGGAAAGAATCAGCTAAAGATGAAAAATTAAAAGAAGTGTTACGAAGACTAAAACAGAGAGATAGTTTAAACGATTTAGGATACGAAGATGATGAATATACATTACAAGCTGACTGTATATTTCGGAGTTCAAGAGTTATTATACCAACTATATTACAAAATGAAGTGTTGCATGGAGGATATTTGGGAATGACAAAAATGAAGGCGTAAGCTCGGAGTTATTGCTATTGGAAGAGAATAGACAAAGATATAGAAATTTGTGAGTGGATGTAGAGTGTGCTGTCTTAAGCAAAATGTACCTCCAAAATCGGAATTACATCCATGGGAGTTACCGCAGGAGCCTTGGCAACGAGTACACATCGATTCTACTGGACCCATAAATAAAACCTTCTTCTTAATTGTAGTAGACGCATATACCAAATGGGTAGAGGTAATACCAACAAATGTCAAAACAGTTAAGAAAACTTTTTACTACATTTGGACTTCCATTGACCGTGGTTTCGGATAATGGACCACAATTGACGTCAACTTTGTTTGAGACATTTTTAACAAGGAATTTTACACAAAACATGCACTTGGAGCGAAGGTGCCAGGACATACAGAATTGAATTTAGTGTTTTAAATGAAACTAATTGTTTCTAGATAATTTCACAATATATTTAAAAAATGTTAAAAACTCTAAGAAGTCAACAATTGTTTCGATATTATATGTATATCATCGTCAGAATGTGGGGTACAAATACGGAGTTATGGAACAAGAACAAAGAAATGGATATTTAGAAGGATTAAAGAAAAATTGGGATTGAAACAGATGATGGCCAGTTACAACAAAAACGACATGTGTCGAACAAATTCTCAGGTCAAATTACCATAACAGAATTTGAGGGGGAGGTGATATGTCTTAATATATCTCCCATTGGTCCATAGTTTTAAGATATATGTTAAGTTAGTTAGGGATTGTCACTGTCATATATATTTTTTTATGAATTGTCATACAAATTAAAATTAATGAAATACTATTTATGAACTAGTGTGTATATAATAGTTGGAAGGCTCATTGTGACTGTACAGTGATGATGGCGACTGGCATCAGTCTCATTGTACATACACTGAAGAGGAGGTCGCGTCAGAGAGAATTCTAAAGAAAGCTACCATTTCTTGCCTGGCTGGTGGTCTGGATAATCGTTGGCCATGTGAATAATTCTCAAAATTCTAACAAATTGTACAAATAGTGTCCTTCATCACAATATTTGTGTAAAACTGCCGCAACAAACAGAATGGTCAGATGAAACGCGTAGATCTCTGTATTGAAGAGCTCTTAGCTGCTGAAAATGTTTTGTGGGAATTAGTATATAACGAAGCAGTCGATTATTTGAGGGACAAACCTATTTGTGATCTGCGCCTTCTCAAATAATGAACGAGCGTCATAACAGCGAAGACTAAAATCGCCGAACGCCATACTATACATGAGCCGAATTATCTAAATTCTTTGACCCGGTTCTGGACAAAAATGCTCCATTTCTTTTGACGCTATATTCCGGCGAGTGCTATTCTAGAATAGTACCAACCGTATACTGGAACATCGTCTCAAGAAATGATTTCCTTCATCAAAATATATATTTATGTACAACTGTTGCAACACACCCAATGGTCAGATGAAATGCCGAGACCTCTGTGTTGAAGAGCTCGTGGCTGCTGAAAATGTTGTGTGGAAACTAGTACAAGACGAAGCATTCGATTCTTTGGAGGACATGATTATTTGCGCCCGTTTAAAGCTGAAAAGGGCGTCATAGGGGTGAAGACAAAAATCGCCGAACGAGAAGATTTCACGTCGTTCACCACTCCCATTTCACTCCCTGACAACGATCCTGTAGAGGAACGAATTGTGCTTGATTGTCATATGCAGCTCGGTCAAGTTGGCGCGCAAACATTATGGACCCATATGTGTGAAAATTTTTGGGTTCTGGGGGCAAATTTCGTGTACTGTGGAATTCCATAACGGCATGTCGCCTTCAACACTTTGTATATGGCGAGATGTCGCTATAGAATACTTTTACCAGAACACGGAATTCGAACCCTGATAGGACGATAGCTGTTTCGCCATGTCGTACGAAAATGTATTGTTTATCGACGTTTTGGCTGCAAGAATTACGACACTGAATCTCCACCGCTGCCACAAAATAAAGTGACTGATAAATTAACTGTCTCGACCCTTACTTCGTGGAATCTACTCATATTAGTGTTTTAAATGAAACTCAGTGTATCTAGCGAATTCCGCAATATAATGAAAATTGGTGAAAATTTAAAAAATTTACAATTGTTTCGATAAATCAATATCATCGTCAGAATGGCAGTAGTTACATTTCATTTGATGCCTACCTGATGTTTAGTAGTTATTTTTGGCTATACCAAAAAATGACCTAACTTTTGATTGACTTAATATATGTTAATAGAAAAAAGAAGAAGATGTGATATTACAAATATTGAAGCTTAGATATTATTAGCCCTATGGTGATATCCTGGATATCATTTTTCCAATTAAGATCAGTATAACTGTGCAATGATATAGAAAACCAGGAAAACTGTAGCTGCTGATCTTTACAATTATCACTTAAGAAGACAGTTTATTAGTGGAGAACTCCCTAGATTTATTTGTTCATTGACAACTTCATGGTATGGGTTCCGTCAATTAGCTTGTTTTGTGGGTAGTGAACGACAATTAGGTGTATTTTTCAACCACATTAATAATTCACACCCAAAAATTAAATTTACATTAGAAAGTGAAGAAAATAGCTCAATCAATTTTCATGATTTAAAAATTCAAAGAGTTAATAATGTACTTGATTATTCAATTTACCGAGAACCAACACACACTGATGTGACAATTCCATATAGCTCCAATACCCGCATGTAACATAAACTAGCGGCATATAATTCAATGATATACAGAGCTTTTTTAGCTCCTATGAACAAATGTAATTTTGATAGAGAGATCAATACAATTAGACAAATAGCAACATCCAACGGTTATCCATTGCATATGATAAATAGGATAATTAATAAAAAAGAGGAAAAAGTGGCATTACAACTAATATTTCCTAAACAAACTGATGCGATAAACACTTATAAAACCATCACATATGCAGGAAATATTTCTAATAATATTTCAAAGATAATATCTTTAGCAACAAATGAAACAATTTCTTTTAAAACAGAAAGAAACGCAAGTACAAAATTGTTAAATGTAAAAACAAAAACCACCATTAAAGAGATCAGGTATATATAAACTCAAATGTCCAGAAGGTAATGCTGTCTATTTGGGTCAGACCCTCAGAAATTTTGAAATCCGATACAGTGAACACTCACGATCATACAGATTAAAACAACCAGATAAATCCCACTACGCAAAACATCTACTTGACACCAATCATTCATTGACACCTAACACCAAACTAGGAGTTCTGCATATTTGTGAAAAGAAACAAGAACTGGATTTCCTTGAAAAATTGAAAATTAGAAGACATTTAAGAAACCCACAATATGAAGTTGTCAATGAACAGATAAATCTAGGGAGTTCTTCACTAATGAACTGTCTTCTTAAGTGATAATTGTAAATGTGTTTTTAAATGAAACTCAAGGTCTTTAGTTAATTCCACAATATAATACAAGTTATTGAAAATTCTAAAAAAATTACAATTGTTTCGATAAATCAATATCATGATGATATTGATTTATCGAAACAATTGTCAATTTTTTAGAATTTTCAATAACTTGTATTATATTGTGCAATTAACTAGAGACCTTGAGTTTCATTTAAAAACACTAATATGTGCATATTCCACGAAGTAAGGGTCGAGACAGTCAATTTCATGATAATTGTAAAGATCAGCAGGTATAGTTTTCCTGGTTTTCTATATCATTGCACAGTTACACTGATCTTAATGGGAAAAATGTTATCCAGGATATCCCCATAAGGCTCATAATACCTAAGCTTCAATATTTGTAATATCACATCTTCTTCTTTTTTTTATTAACATATATTAAGTCAATCAAAAGTTAGGTCACTTTTTGGTCTAGCCAAAAATAACTACTAAACATCAGGTAGACATCAAATGAAATGTAACTTCTGTCATTCTGTCTCGTTGCCCCCTGTTGAAACGTTATATTTTTAAATGAAATTTCATATAATTTTTATATTATAATTCTTGTTACCAGCAAGCGGATCCGCCACTGGCAAAGTTTTCGGATTTTGATGTTGAGAGAATTAAAAATTCGCTAGATAATTATTTATTTACGATTCCAATC
This sequence comes from Galeruca laticollis, assembly GCA_963921935.1. Taxonomy (NCBI): domain Eukaryota; kingdom Metazoa; phylum Arthropoda; class Insecta; order Coleoptera; family Chrysomelidae; genus Galeruca; species Galeruca laticollis. Next base: position 39,832,529 of record OY998178.1, on the reverse strand, counting down.
AAAATATCGGAATATTCAATCACTACTTTTCTTGCTTTATCATCAGTTATTAAATCTGATTGAAAGGAGAAAACACATTTATTTTTCCATGTTCAACATGGGTTGTTGAGTTGTTTCTACGACAGAAGGCCGAAGGAAACTCGAGGAGGTATGAGGAAATTTTGAGTTCGTCGAGGAGGAGAGAACGGCAAGTGTGACCAACCTAGTTTAATCAGGCTGTGTGGAGTTTGAAATTGTGGAAAAGTCTTTAGTACTGCCTAGCTTAGGGTTCGTATACAGCTCCATACATTTTAAATCACGAAATAAGGCCTATGAAGTTGATATTTTGGATGTGTGCCTTTCGTGTCTCGTTAAGCGGGGATAGGAAATTTTGAGGTCGAGTGAACCGCCATTATTGCAGTTTTTTTTGAGAAGTTTAGCGTTCTCTTTTAAAATTTTATATTCCTGTCTGTATTGGATATTCTCGAGGAACTAAAGTCAATTCAGAAACCGAACCGTTGGATTTATTCCCGATAATTAGGAGATAGTATATATTAGGAACTGAAATAAAAGAAGAAACCCTCGCCGTTAATTAGGAGGTAATTAAGTTATTATAATCTTTTCATTTGTCGCCAATTTGTGAATTATAATAATTATTAGTCAAATACATAATTATTATGTTTCAAAGTAAATTTCTTTCACATAAGCCATGCGGCAAGTTTTTATTGTTAGTTGTTTTTTTGGTACCACCTTGCTAAAGAAAGCAGGTTTTTAATTATATTTTCAATGTTAGGATAAATTTGTATCATTATTAATCATTTATTCTGGGAATAGGCGTACGTTTCAATTTAGATTTGAGGCTTTGCTATCTTTGTATTCGTAATTAAGTATTTTACGTTAAACGATTGAAATTGTCTTTAGGACATCTTATAAATTAATAACGTATTCACACCGTGCTATTTTTTCTTTTTTTTGTGTTAGTTAATAGATTGATGTGATAATATCTATTTTGAAATGGGTGAAAGTAACATAATGATCGGATCATTGGTCATGCTTGTTTTCTCTCAATTGTTTATAATTGTATAGCTACAAACATATAGGGTTTTTCAATAGTGAATATAATTCTACATTTATACTTTTCGTATAAATAGTCATTTTGGTTAGTTCAGGTTTGATGTACTTTGATAGCTGTATTAGTAAGTTAGTTTTCTGGGGTGATGCTTAATAGAAGTATGGTCTGGGTACTTATACCTTTTTTTTAGGGTTTTAATTTTGGTCTTGAGTACCACTTGCTTTTGGTCTATAGGAGGCTTACACCTACTGTGGCGTTAACCCTGGGATATATGGAAATGGGACGCTGGGATCACTAGAAGACTACTGAAGGGATGTTATGGAAGGACGTAGGAAGAAGGGTTACATTATTATTATTGCTACAAATTAATTTGTTTCTTTTTAATTAACTACCTATTTACATATTTATTTTGTTGTAACCGTAACATATTTTCCAACTTTGATTTATCAATACTTAATTGAGTGATGGTTAAATATTGTTATGTTCTAACTTTTTATTGAAAACACTGACTAAAGCATAGCGCTCAGAATCCTAAGAGTTACACTTCTCATTTGAACCTTGTGTAATAAGTGTAATAATCATCACTGTACTCATGATAATTCTGAGTTAATACGAATTCTCTTATACCTTCTGGTTTTCTTATTTTAAATCTAGGTAATATATATTATGTTTTTATCTGGTTTCGCTCTGTACGATTGAGGTAATATGGGTATGCGGAACTTCCCTATTCTTTTATATTCCTTGTAACAAATTAAGTTAAGTTAAATTTTTGTGAACATTTCCTATTATTAATCGAAGGAGTCACCTGACCTATATGTCTTAGGCATTGAAGTGATTTTTTTTTATGCACAGGAACCTGATTTTGTTCTTTTTACATTCTTTTTTATAAAAATTATTGTTAGGTTATCAATTTGTAAATTAGGTAAATTTCCGATAGTTAGCAATAAATTTTAGTAACGGAGTCAACTCGTCTTTGTTTTTCAGTCCTTTCTTAGTAAATCTTCAGGAACTGAAACTGAACTCTTTGGACAGAGGTATTTACTTGACGCCCGCACTAACATCTTTTTTTGTAACTGCTACTTTGATTAGTTTAATTTATTCTCGAATCCTCCCGTCTCCACTGGAGTACTAGTCTGCTGGCACGGGATACATTCAACTGACAGTTATATTCTAGAGGCTAAAATAGTTGCATTAAATTTTATGGTTTTGGTATTTGTTAAATTAACGCGAAATTTATTCGTCTTGTGATTAGGAAGTTGTAGGATCTCTTATATATAGATTTTATTTTAGTATATAGATAGAAATTTAACAAAATATTTCAAGTATTTCTGTTTTTACGATGAATACTACCAATTACACTTTTGCGTTGAATATTTGGAGAAGCTGAAATAATAAATCAAGAAATTGTCATTGATACCCGCATTTTACTGTACACATTTTTCATTTTATCTGAGAAGTTTAATCAAGCTACGCCACTGCATATGTCTTTTGGTAGTTTGTGACGCAATGGACGATAGCTTGCCAGATTTATGGTCAATAAATTCTGTTTATCGCAAGACACTTGGCTAGGTCACAAGAGAACTGTATACGGTTATTTAGTCCTTCAGTATGTGGAAAGGCTTATAAGAGTGTGCCCATTAGAGGAGAAAAAAACTTACTAAAGACCGCAAAATTGCAGAAACACTAAAAGTGTCTCGATATTCGTAATTTATCCAGCATATGAATTGAGATGCGATATCATTTATATTATGAGCAACATATTTTTATCTCGTGTTTTAAATGAAACTCGCGGTTTCTAGTTAATTCCACAATATAATAAAAGTTATTGAAAATTCTAAAAAATTGACAATTGTTTCGATAAATCAATATCATCGTCAGAATGACAGAAGTTACATTTCATATTTTTATCTAATATTTGATTCCAGTATACCCCATAAATGAATGAGGTATAAACGTAAGGATCTAGCTGAGAAAAAAAAGTTAAATTCCTCATAGATTAATCTGGTACGTGTTATACCTACCACTATGTCAACAAATTTAATTTATAGCATTGCTTTCAGAGTAGACTCCTGTTGGAAAATAATTTTTCGCCGTAAATTTAATTTTATGTCTTCTTTCGACTGAAAACGGGTGCTCGGTAATTTAGATTTGGAGATAATAAGATCGGTTGTAGCTAAATAAACTGTTCGATAAGATTTCTTTTGTTTTTGGCCAGAAATCCATATTCATAATGATATCTTTGTTAGATAATACGTTATCGCGATTCCCAAACAATCTGTTAAATTGGTGCGAACAGGAATGCCAACATATTGTAATGTTTTTCTTACTTATTAAAACGTTTTATTACGGGTGGGATAAATTCACACATACGGTAGGTTCACTTACTAATTTATTTAATCACTACATTATTCACTTAAACTAATCTATATAAACACTTCACTACTTTATATTCACTTATTTACTGTTCATCTCCCGATGTCAAATTATAGACTAACTTAACTCTCCCTGGTCGGTCCTTTATATATTAGTGCCTTTTTCACTAGATAATTCTAGATTGCGGCTTACACAAAAACAATTGGCTCTCTGGCATTTTCTCGATAAGACGGTCACAAAAACAATATCTAGATAAGATAGTCACAATCGTAAACAGTTCTAAGAAATCACTGCGCATCCGCCATCATTTTAATTTTCATACATGGCTTAAACAGAGGCGGATTCAAAGTCTACACTAGTGTGCTATTTCGTAACAATATATATATCAAATTTAATCAATTATTTCCTGTCACAATTCCCTCTACAGTAGTGTTGTTGAAATCAGTTGAAGACACTGATAGTCGGCCAGAGCATTGAAAATATTCCAACACATCTCGTCTTCAGTCGATCCACCATAAGCAGATATTGTGTAATGGTTTTAGCGCTTAAATGTAGCTAAACTCCCTTAAAATAAACTGACAAAGAGGAGTATTATTGATAAACTGAATAAAATATGAACATGAGAGTGTAAATAACAAATCTAAAGAATTCCCTCAAATGACTTATAGAATAAAAGACTGTATGTATACAGAAACCGAGGAATTTATATACTGATTGACAAAAAAAAAGATATTACCCGTCAAACATATTATTGAAAGAAAATTTTGCGTACGTACTTAATTCAACACAAACAAAAGTCAAACCAAGCCTAGAAAATTCAGTAATGTGTTACTCCTCCATTCATTTTATTGCATACCGCTACTTGCTTGGGCATGCTCTGAATTAGATGATCAATTGTATTTTAATACTGTGCCTGCCGCGTGTAGGGAAATCTGGCCAAAAATGACATACGAGTGTAAAATGACACACTTGAAGTTTCTTGAAGTTGGCAACATTGCTTGCCGATCTTATATACATGAATTCATGTGCCGTCTAGTGCAAGACAGTAGTTCCAAACGATATAACCCGCAGTCGAGCGGTTAGTGTGCTAGAAATCGTTAAGTGCAGTGAACTAGTGCAGAATATTTGTTGGTGCAAACTTTCGCGCACAAAAAAAATCTGCAGCATCATTGTTTTGCTCAATCAGAAATTCCAGGTAACTATATGTCCTTCTTATACATGGAAATAAATTTTAGATAGCTCTCATGAAATTGTAGGTTGTTTTGTGTCTACAAATTTGGTTTTGAATGCACTTGGGTGAAATGCCATATTGTTCACTTGGAGAAAATGACATGGTATATCATTTTACCCAAGTTGGAGTAATATTGTGACGAAATTAACTGTCTCGACCTTTACTTCGTGGAATATGCTCATATTAGTGTTTTTAATTGAAACTCACGGTCTCTAGTTAATTCCACAATATAATAGAGACCGTGAGTTTCATTTAAAAACACTAATATTGTGACTTTAATATCTAAAGATACCTAATATTGTTTCAGTATGGTAGGACAATACCAAAGAAAAACTACCAGTTATGGCATCCTGTGCAAATGCAGCGAGCCATTGAATCTGTGCAAAATGGTGTAATGGGATAGCGGAAGACGTAAAAATAAATTTAATGTCCAAGCTACAATGAGAAGAAGAGTTTCCGGTAAAAATAAAATAACTACAGGCATTGACAAGGGTCTTCGCCGTTATGAAATAACATTTTTCGCTGAAGTAGGAAGAGAGCTTGTGGAGCATATAAAATTATTGGAGCCCAGTCTGTTCCGCTTATCTTGTAATGATGTTTGTTCTCGGGCATACCAGTGAGCGGAACGAAATGGAATATAAAATCGTTTTAACCGAACTACTAATATGACTGGCTGAGATTGGTTGCGTGGATTTAGGTCTAGGAATTCTAATATATCACTGAAGAAACCTGAAACTACCTCAGCTGCAAGGGCGCAGTCCTTTAATGAACCCCAAGTGACTGCTTTTCTAAAATACTGGAAGTAACGATTCAAAAACCAGATTAATCCTATACGTTTGAGGAATGTGGATGAATCAGACCTATCTACAGTACAAAAACAGGGTAAAGTGTTTGCTACAAAAGGCCGTCAACAAGTCGGACTAATCACTAGTGCAGAAAGAGGACAATACATAACAATGGTTGCCTGTATTTGCTCTGCTGGTGATTTTATTCCTAACAGATTCATATTTCCTAGGAAAAACTGGAAACAGGAGTTAACATATGAAGCACCATTAGGAACCCTCGGAATAGCACAGGAAACAGGATGGATGGTCAGTGAGGTGTTTTTGCAGAAGATGAACGAGAACGTCGAAGTTTTAACTTTCGCTAAAGAGCATGGGATTGTCATGTTATGCTTACCGCCCCTCTGTATACACCGACTATAGCCGCTGGTGTTTGCTTCCTTGGTCCAATGAAAACTGAAGACCAGGAAGTGAGAAAATGAACAAAGAGCCTTCCAGGTCGAACTGTTTCTCAGTATCATATTGGTGGATTGTTTGCTATAGCTTAAGGAAAGGCAGCGACAAATCAGGATGCTACTACTCTTAAACAGTGGAAATTGGCCTATCAATACACACATATTTCCTGATTATTTATTCTATCCTGCAGCAATTACAAACAGCCGACCAGAACAAAACACATTCCAAGTTATGGTTGAGCCAAACGAAAATAACAATCATGCTCAAGTTTCCGCCGAACAAAACAACACTCCTACGTCATCGACTGCAATTACAAATCGTCGTCTCATTCGCCCTCAAGAAACGTCTCCTCTCCCATCAACTCCAGGTGTGCAACGAAGGTCTAAGAAAAGAAAATCTGAGGGAACAAAAGTTCTTACGAGCACTTCTATTATTTGGGAGATAAAAGCCAACGTCGTTGAGAAGCGGGCTGTAGAATCTCGCCAAGCTGCGAAACGTGAAAATAACTATCTGCCCTACAACTATCCGATACGGGAACGGAAATTGAAGCATTTCCAGTTGATTATAACGACGAGGATTCCCTATGTTTACACTGAAATAGTTTATATTCTGAGTCGAGGTCAAAGGAACCCTGGGTTCGGTGCCAAAAGTGCTCCAGTTGGGCACATTGTAACTGTGCTGGGGTTAAAAAATCTCGCGAAAGGTATATCTGCCAAAAGGGGTCAGAGAAGTTTTAGAAAGAATCCTAGACTTTTTCGAGTTAACCCACAATTCCTCAGAGAGTTAACGACACTGTCTCCAAACTTGAAAGGTTGAGAGTTGCATTTCTAAAATAAAACCAGCAAGTATCCCCCTGGTTAATGGTTTGGTGAATATAAATGGGGCTGAAGGCCAAAAGTATATATATATATATTTTTTTAACTGTAGGTATGAAATATAAATGGGCTCACAGTGCATGAAAAGTTAGATTATAAAGAAAATATTAAAATATCAGGTGATATATTTATGTGAATGAACACAACAGTATATATGTTGAGAACAAATGTTATATTTGGTAATTGAATACCGTTATGGTATATTTATATAAAAATTGTGTATAGTAAATAGTTATGTAGTGTAATTGAGTTCAAAACTTTAAATCCAAGATAATGATAATTGTATATTAATTTATGATAGGTAATAATAACTAATACTTTGGACAGTTGCAAAATAATAGAGCTTATAAATATAAAGTTGGAAAGTGATATCTTAGTATAAAAAAATGAAATACGATTTGAAATAGGTATATAAAAAAATCCAAATTTCGAATAATGGAATATAAATAAGAAATTTAAGGATAGTAAATGTATCAGGATGGAATAAAATATAGAGAATATTATCATGTCATAAGCAATTATTGACATAAACTTCGTAGACACGATCAGAAAATTTCAATCTATTTGGTAAGATAAGATTTCGTCATTTCAAAATTAAATATTTTTCAAAACGATATACATAACCGAAGTGGATCAATTGTCAGAGTGACAGTCCAAGTATCTAACCAGAAATTGGAGTAATCTTTTATAAGGCTATAAATTGAGAATTTATGTATGTACCTACCTGAGAGGACCGACGGGTGAATTAGTGAAGATCACATCAAGGTCAAGAAATCTATTTACAACAATTTTAAACGTCCAATACTAGAATGCATTAAATCAATTAACAGAATCTTCTAAATCTGAAACAAGGAAATAGAATAATTTTGGTTCACCATTGAGAAACTTTAAGGTAAAAATATAACCCAATTTTTGAAATCACACTTAAAAAAACGTTCTACTGTAATTGATTAATGCATGAGATATACTTACACATATATCAAAAGGTGTCCATTCTAAATTTCTTTTAATGTCAATGTTGTGCATAACAAGTTACTGAGTTTTGAATAGTTAAAGTAAACAAATACACATATGTTCACTCAGATGTTTAGTTCTTGAAACTGCAGCTTCTCTATATTCCGCCTTGTTGCAGTGGGAGCTGTCTGTTGGGCACGGCCGTCTGGACAGGGAGTCGGCATCAGTGTCTATCTCTATCATATCCTTCATTCCGTTAAATTTACTCTTAATTATTTTAATAAAAACCTTTGAATGAATTATATTCATATTTCTATCAAATTTTACACCCATTTCTATATTTCCTGTATATATATTCGTCTCATGTTTTCCTCCATTTTCTTCATAGTTTGTAATTTTCGATTCATTTCCTCTAATTCTCTTTTAAATTGTTTGTCCATATTTTCACTTCTTTTCGCACATGTTCCTGTTTGTTCGTCTACTCTAACAATGAATTCTTTAAATTTGTTATCAACATTTGGTTGATACATGTGCATCACTTCTTCATTTGTTTGTCCATGTAATTTCATATATTGTACCTATTTCAAATTAGGTATACCATTGGCTAATCACACGAAATAACTAATGGTCTGGACATTTCTCGCGTTGACTGAATTTTTACCGTGACAATCTCAGCATGTTATTATGCGGCCAAACATCCAAATGAGACTAATCACAACTACTAAGAAAATTCAACCAAAAAAAGACACATTTCTTCAGAATATCGACTAAAAACGGTATTTATCGTACCTGATTTCACTTAAAAATTTAATTGTTTGCTTGTGAGCTTCAAAATGAGTAACTTACTATGAAAATAATACGAAGAAATTGATAATCACGATACGTTCTTTTAGTCATCCAGTATATACTTTTTATTCTCAACTATCTATTCTGTGGGATACGTATTCTATAATTCATGTAGTATATACAGTTCATCATAGTACCATTAATATTTGTCACTCAATCCCATTCAGTCAGACGTCGGTCTACTGAATATCAAACACTTTAATGGCACCTAATTTTTCGTCCGAAACGTTTAACATCGAATACGTGATGTTTGTGAAAACGAGCTACTGCATATCCTGGTATTTCTAGTAATTATTTTGTTGAAGTTGGAAACATCAACTTTAGTCACGTTTTATACTGGAACTTCTCTAAAAAGTGGCTTTGAGTAAATGAGAACCTAAGCGCTATAAAGGACAATAATTGTTTGATGAAAATTTAATTGAAAAACAAGTAGTCTCAATAACGTAGGAAAAGTATAGACTCAGCATCTCACTCGTATTATCGGAATTGTTATGAAGTATTCATTAATTTCTCTAACAATGTGCTAGAAAAAGACAATAGATTCATCTTCCTTCTCTGACAACGCTGTGTAAATGGAGTTATATAATTTCCAGTTGCATACTGCTCTGCTAAATTAGTTTCACTTTAGAGGAGATTATCAAGTTGGAAACAGATGTGCGATAGAAAGGCTTTACATGCTCTAAAGATTGTATTGAATTGAAAATAATTGAATTCGAGAAAAACACTGAACCATTTATCGGCAGTAACATTTCTCGCACTTCCATAAATTGGCTCAGTGATTCGCATGACGATTTCATCTGCGGAATTTCCTTTTGGCTCCTCAAGCTGTTGATCGCAATATATTTCCATATGTGTGGTATAAAGAAGCTTTGAATCGGCTAGACAGAAAATTTTGTATGCCATATTTTGTCGGCTTTCATGATATATATTGCCGAGAACCGCAGCAACCGCGAAATGCCGGAAGCATTTCATAGATAGTAACGTTTTGAACAGAGCGATAGTGCAATTTACAATTTTCAAGGAACAAATCAAATATTTCACGAACTACCGCCCACATCAATCAGTCAGTTTTACATCTTTCTTGTCACGGGTATTTGTTGTTGAAACGGATGCAATGAATGAGAAAGGGAAATCGTTTTTCTGACATGATCATTCTACAAATGCCAATTTAATCGTCTTCATTAACTCACATAAAATAATTACTAATTATAAAATATGACATACAAGGCGAAGTTGAACTTTTACTACATATAAAACGCTGTAAAACTGGACTTTTCACTTGACCTTGTATACCTACTATAGATACATTGTACCGCAGCAGAAGTATTATTATATTGTAATATATTACTACTTTCATGCGAGTTAAGCTATTTTGTTTGAGAAATATCTTTTTAAAAAGTTTAATTTTAATTATAACACGTTGACTGTTCCGTACATGTGATGCATGCACGCTATCACTGTGACGTTCGTGAGATATATTTGATTCATTTGCTTACCCGTAGATATTTCCATCTAGCTTTTGGACGCTAGTTATGTCTACAGCCTTATCTGAAGAACACCTGCAAAAGTGCAACTTCAACACTTCTATAAAAGTTATATATACTGTCTGTAAATAATTTGAATTACTCTTCAGTTACTCTTCAGTTAATTTTCATTTACCATTGTTAAACTCTGATGTATGTTTTGTACAGTTCGAAATAAACTAAAAATTATATTTTGTCTTTTTAAATAAGAAATTTTCTAATAAGAAAATAAAAGTGGCGCAGTGAGTAGGATCCAGTACGAGTTGTGATTAAAAGAAACTGTCCAGTTCAAGTGAGACTTTTTCGTGAATTTTCATAACTTTTAATGTTTTAACGTTTTAAGTGCGGATCGAACCTTAGTTTTGAGAACATTTGTTACATCGTACCCAGCAGAGTTCCAGAGTGCCCGAAGAGTCAGAGGAAGAGGACAAGACACAGTTTCTTCAGAAAAACGTAAGTGCCAAATAATTCCTTTTCTTGCCTTTCACGCCATTTGTAGGTCTTGAAAGATATATTAAGTAAAAGTAAATAAAACTATTTATGAGTGATTCTGAAATCGATAATATTTTAATAACCTTGAAGAATATTAACTTAAGTGATACAAATAACAGAAACAATATGCCGAATGCAATTAATTGGGACCTCTTAAAACAAAGAGTCAACAATATTAAACCTTTCAATGGTGATTGCGATTATTTAAATAAGTTTATTTTAAAATGTGAAAATTTATTAACTACTTATAGTGCTTATAATGATCCTGAACTAAAAGCACATATTTTTGAATGTGTACAAGAAAAATTAGAAGGACGAGCGGAAGTTATGGTAGGAAATAGAATTGAAATAAATAATTGGGATAAATTGAAACAAGCTTTAATCCAATGTTTTGCTGATAGACGCAATTTAGACTGCTTAGTACAAGAATTGACGCGAAGTAGACCTCTTAAAGGAGAACATTTAATAGATTTTGGAAGTAGGATACAATTAATTAGAAGTAGAGTATTACAAAGGGTTAGTAATGATATAAATATGAATCAATTAGAAAAAGAATGTCAAATAAATCACTATAATAAAGTTGCTTTAAACACGTTCATAGCGGGATGTAGCGGTATATTAAAAAATAATATGCATTTGAAAAAACCAGAAAGTTTAGAAGACGCAATGGGTTATGTCACAGAATTCGAAAACTTTGAAAAAATGTACGGAAATCTCAACGACAGATTTCATCAGCCAAATAGAACAAATGTTAAGATGCAAACATACAATCCTAGAAATAATATCCCCAACAATTCTCAAAATGCTCAGTCTTCAAACAACAATTCATTAAATCGAAATTTTAATAATGGGTCATATTCCAATAATAATTATCGCCCACCTCAATCTAATTTCATTAATAGGTCATATTCTAATAAATATCGTCCACCTCAATCTTTTCAACAAAATAACAATAATGGCACACAATTCCCCAGCCAACCAATTGATATTCAACCAATTCCACAAAACCGAAAATTCTTAACGAATCGTCAAGTATTTGGTCCACCTAAAAATGTCTTCAGACCAAACCAAATTCCAGAAAACCAATTGCCAAATCCAGTACCAATGTCTACAATGTCAAGAAACCCTTCATTGCAAACGAGAAATCGTTTCCAAAATAATTATTTTAGAAATAATACGAATCAAAGACCGAATTTTATATCCGAAGAGTTACACTCTAATCAATATAATGATCCCAATTCACAAAACGAATATTACGAAGCAATAGAACCCGATAATAATCACGAAGTAGAAAACGAAAATTTTTGTATACCAGGCCCATCCAACGAGAGCAAGTAACAGAAATTAACATTGTTTCCAATAACGCCTTGCCATATATAGAAATTAAAAATCCAAAATTAAAATTACTTATAGATACTGGCAGTACTAGATCTATAATAAAACCGTCAATAATTGAACAATTCTATCCAGAAACGATTTATCAAAGTGATATTACTTTATCAACCACTTTAGGAAGTAAAAATATAAGATACCAAGCACTAGTACCAGCATTTAATGAGCTTAAATGTAATAATTATTTTATAGATTTTATCCTATATGATTTTCACGATTTTTACGATGGAATCATCGGATTACAAGATTTAATTAATATGAATTTGAATATAGATCTTATTAATAAAAAATTAGTAAATCAATACGTAGAGATACCTTTTAAATATAGAAAATTTGACGACGTTCAATTTTCCTTTTCCGTAAACGCAAATGAAAGAACTATTAAGAGACTTCCAGTTACTATTGATAACGGTGAAATTTGATAGATGGCCAAATTATAGATAATGTTGAAATCCCCCAAACACTATCAGTAGCAAAAAATAGATTTGCTCCTGTAGAAGTCCAAAATTACACTGATAAATGTATTTCTATTACTTTAACAAAACCAATAAAAGCCAACCTATTCAACCTAAGTCAATATGAAACGGTTGAGTTCGAGAGCTTCAATAACAATTTTGAAGAAAATAAAATAATTAATTCAAAAAACGACATTTCCAAATTAATTCGCACTAGTCATATGAATAGCGAAGAAAAACAAAAGATCATCAATCTGTGCAAAGAATTCTCTGATTTATTTCTCAAACCCGGAGATAGACTAACCTTTACATCTAAAATTAACCATATAATTTGAACTAAAGACGAAATACCAGTCCATTCAAAATCCTATCGATACCCTTATGTGCATAGAAACGAAGTAAGACGACAAGTCCAAGAAATGTTGGACAAAGGAATAATTAGATCATCATGTTCACCATGGAGTTCGCCAATCTGGATCGTAGATAAAAAATTAGACGCTTCTAACACACGAAAATGGAGACTAGTCGTTGATTATAGAAAATTAAATGAAAAAACTATTGACGATAGATACCCGTTACCGAATATCTCTGACATTTTAGATAAATTAGGCCGTGCACAATAGTTTAGCACTTTAGATTTAGCGAGCGGCTTTCACCAGATTCAAATGAGTGAATGCTCTAAAGAAAAAACTGCGTTTAACGTCGATGGCGGTCATTATGAGTTTCTCAGAATGCCGTTTGGACTAAAAAATGCCCCGTCTACCTTTCAAAGAGTAGTTAATGAAGTCCTAAAAGACTTACAAAATAAAATCTGTATGGTTTTTGTATGATATAATCATTTTCAGCACAAGTCTACAAGAACACATACAAAATTTAAAATTAGTCTTTATTAAACTACGTGAAGCACGATTTAACATACAATTGGATAAATGCGAATTTCTTCGCAAAGAAGTAGAATATTTAGGTCACGTTGTAACACCTCAAGGTATAAAACCAAACCCGAATAAAATCAAAGCAATACAAAATTTTCCTATCCCTAAAACAACAAAAAACATCAAATCTTTCCTAGGTCTTCTCGGTTATTACCGAAAATTTATAAAAAACTTTGCAAAATTAACAAAACCACTAACGATGTGTTTGAAGAAAGATATGAAAGTTGAACATACGACCGAATTTCTTAAATGTGTTGACACTTGTAAAAATATTCTAATATCAGAACCAGTCTTAGCATACCCAGATTTAGAAAAACCATTTGAACTAACAACAGACGCATCAAACTATGCAATAGGTGCCGTCTTGTCTCAAAATAATCATCCGATTTGTTATGCCTCTAGAACCTTGAATTCTTCTGAAATTAACTTTTCTACAATTGAGAAAGAATTGCTAGCCATAGTATGGGCATGCAAATACTTCCGACCCTATCTTTTTGGTAAACGTTTTACAATATTTACTGACCACAAGCCATTACAATGGTTATTTTCCCTCAAAGAACCGAATTCCAGATTAGTACGCTGGCGATTAAGACTTGAAGAATTTAATTATGAGATAAAGTATGTAAAAGGAAAAAATAATCAAGTAGCAGATGCTCTTTCGCGAAATGTTCAAAATCTAAACGCATTCGAAACCGAATCCATAGATGTAAATTATGATGAGAACGATTTAAATGATATTGACGAAGTTTTGCAAATTAATGATATTCTTCCGAATTTAGATGATATAGATCTAACAGACGAATTACAAATTTTTGACAAAAATCAACAAAACAAAAAAATAAATATCATTTCTGACATAACAATACCTAGAGAACAAACCAACCAAACTATAGATACAATTCATACAGCTTTAGAAAATCCAATACTAAATATTCCCATTTCAGAGAAACCTTTAAATATGTGTAAAAATCAAATTTACCTAACGCTAGGAGAAACAATGAATTCTCAAATTACGCGAGAGAAAATTTTTGAAAATTTTAGATTATACGTAACGATACCAAAATTCAACACGGAACAAAATATAATCAAACTTATTAAAGAGTACATTGATCCCAAACAAAACTACGCTTTATATTTCCAAAACGAATCCTTAATGAAAATATTCGTAGTTACTGCACAAAATACATTCAAAAATTCAGCACTTAAATTTATTCATTGTCCGAAAGTCTTAAAAGACGTAGAAACCACTGAAGAGCAAAAAGTAAAAATTGAATACAGTCACATTTATAAATCAGGACACAGAGGAATCAATGAAGTAAAAAAATCACTTAGTTCGCTATATTATTGGCCAAAAATGAACGACGATATCGAAAAATATATTAATAATTGCGAAACCTGTTTGAAAATAAATACGATAGAAACCCACCAGTAATCAAATTTAATTTAACACCCACATCATCAAAACCTTTTGAACATATACATTTAGATGTATTTTATATAGCAAACAAATCATATCTAACAATTATAGACTCATTTTCACGTTACGGTCAAGCTTATCCATTAGATACTATAATAGGAATATTGGTAGTCGATAAACTACTTGAATTCATTTCACACCACGGTTTACCCAATAGAATCACAACAGATCAAGGCACAGAATTTAAAAATTTCGACCTCCAAGATTTTTGTAAATTACATCATATTCATTTACATTTTACAACTGCAAAAAACAGTAATTCTAACTCTCCAGTTGAGAGATTTCATTCGACTCTAATTGAACAATATAGATGCCTACAAGAGGAAAACAAAAATATGAAACCCGATCAGTTAATTAAAAACGCAATATTTTGTTATAATAATTCCATCCATTCAGTTACAAAATACACCCCTTTTGAAATTATTAAAGGTCATATTAACAACCCCGATCCTTTCGATTTAGATGATCATTTAATAATATCGTCATATGTACAAGACCACAAAGAAAATAGCAAAATATTATATGAGAAAGTCAAGCAAAATAATGAAAGTACAAAAGAGAAAATAATTCAAAAATTAAATGAAAAACGTGAAGATCCCCCAAGTTTCTCAACCCAAAAAACGTGTTATATTAAAACAAAACAAAGAAATAAAAAATTACCTAAATTCAAAAAAACAAAAGTTCTTAGTCAAAAAGGTGTTATCATTAAAACCAGTAAGGGTACATATCATAAAAATTTAACCAGAAAACCAAGATCAGTAACTAAAAAATTATTACAGGAATCAAACGATGAACCTCCTGATATTGACAACGACATGCATCCTGATACTTCAGACACACTGTGTTGAAGAAGATGTATCGACTACGAGAATTGAAAACCTAATCCTCCCTATCCAATTAGGAAATTCTCGAGTCATATATAATAAGCATACATTCTAACATTACATAGATTTAGAAATAATATTTAAACAAGTTGATAATTTAGTCAAACATTTTTATATTATTAAAGATAGCATTAGACTATTTAATAGCAGTAATCCTATATCATACCATAGCTTAGCGCAAAGTATTTTAATAAGAACAGAGTCTCTAATTAATTCCTTAAAAGAAAAATTAAATAATCTATATCCCCATGTTAGGAGTAAAAGAGGACTTGTAAATGTAGTCGGAAAAATCGACAAATGGCTTTTTGGCACGTTAGATTCCGATGACGGAGAACGATATAATAAAGCAATCGACACATCACAGAAAAACCAGAAAAATATCATTCAAGAAGTAAATTTACAAATTTCTCTAAATACAAAACTCATTGAACATTATAATAAATCCATTAGTATTCTAAATAATAATCAAGAAATATTAAAAAATAACTTAGAGAAAATACAAGCATCATTTTACGATAAAATAGAAACTCTCGAAAGTTACTTAAGCTTTCAAGGAGTTATTTCACAAATAAATTTAGATTGTCAAACTACAATTACCTTATTAGATAATTTAGAAAACGCCATAGTATTTTCCAAACTAAACTCTTTACATAATTCTATAATTTCCAGTTCCGACATATTCGAAATGATTAAATATTTACATAATATATACGATTCTAACCAAATTCCCCAATTTAAGAATCTACTGACTTATTACCAATTCTTAGGAACCCAAGTATCGATATCAGACTCTAAATTAAATTTTGCAATTCATGTACCTATTCTTAAAGACAAGACTTATGAATTTTATCATATTTTCCCCATTATCCAAAACCACAAAATGTATACTCCTTTATTCCCTTATTTGGCACACAAAAACGATGACAACCAATTCGAGAAAGAAGAATGTCCTTTCTTAGAAGAAACATACTACTGCAGACAAAATCTAATATCCCAAGACAACTGTACTATACAATTACTCCGAGGAGAAGCTCCGAAATGTTGCCACATCATGGAAGTAAACGTTCAACAAATAATCATAGAACAAGTTACAGAAAACGAAATTCTAATAATACCAGAGAAGCCTCATCAAATATTTTCCAAATGCCGAAGTAACCAATATATTCCAGTGACGACTCCAGTACTGATCAAAATTCCAGATTCATGCGAAATATGGACCAATAATCAAAAATATATTAACAAAATTCCGATAAACAGAGGAAAACCATTTATATTACCTAAAATTGAAACAGAATCATTGATCGCTTCCAGAAACTACCAGATACCGAATATAACAGAAATTGACTTTGAAGAACTTAAGGAAATCAGCAGAATTTCAAAACAATTAAAACCGATCACAGAAATCGAAAACAACCCGTATAAAGCAAACACAATAGGAACAATCATAGGAATTACAATCGTATGTGTTTTAATCTGCATTTTAGTTAAATATAGAAAACAAATATTCAAAATCTTCAAGAAGTCAGAAGAAAATCCCATGGAAGAAAATGAAATTTCGAAAATCCACTCCGTGTTTCTCGAAACCTAAAGACGGGAGGAGTTATGTCTACAGCCTTATCTGAAGAACACCTGCAAAAGTGCAACTTCAACACTTCTATAAAAGTTATATATACTGTCTGTAAATAATTTGAATTACTCTTCAGTTACTCTTCAGTTAATTTTCATTTACCATTGTTAAACTCTGATGTATGTTTTGTACAGTTCGAAATAAACTAAAAATTATATTTTGTCTTTTTAAAAAAGAAATTTTCTAATAAGAAAATAAAAGTCGCTATAAGGCGGAATGGTAATATTAAGTAGACGTCTGACTAAAGGCTGGAGAATTGTATTGCATCACATATGACTCATGTGGCGCTAAAATATTTCGTTTTTTGTGTAAATAAAAAAACGGACGTTTTCTTCAAAAATGTGGTTTTATTATAATAAAATATATTACAACTTGTTAAATAGGTTACAACAAATTTTTTTCATTGTAACACTGAAGACAATATGCTTTTCCACAATCGTCACATTCGGTGGAAACTTCTTTTGACCGTTCAGCAGCGAACTATGAGTCCCTGTTTTATGTATTTATTGCATAACAAGCATGACAGCGTTTTTTTTCTATTTTGCCATCTTTACCACGCGGAATTTGTTTCAAAAAATAGTTTCCAGTATTTTTAGAATTTTCCATGTGTTTTATTGTAGTGAGTTATAAAAGACAATAAGGACAAAAGGTCTTTGATTAGGTATAAAAATAGAATCTAATAATAATATCTAATTTTAATATTCAAGAGATAATGAACTCATAACATTGAACTCATAACACGTTTGTTTATCAGTCATGACCGAAGGGTAAACAACATTCTTTCATATTTTGAACTTGAACGTGAAGTTGAAGTCATCGACTTGAAGTATTGTCAAATATTTCCTATAAATAATTAAGCATTGAGAAATGGCGAGGAACTCAGTATTTATATTCGATATAGTTCTAATGTAGATTAATGTGTAAATTGTATTTAGATTAATATACTAACCCAGTGAATTAAATCAAAGTGTTTCTTATTCAACCCCAACACATGGTTACGAGGTAAGTGTTTCTCGACAATAAATGGTGTTATGGTTTAATCGAGGTATCTACGAGGGCACTTGCTAAGTAACCACTACATTATTCTCAACTTCTAAAATCTCACGTATAAGGTGTTCTGCAAATTGAAGCTGTCTCATGGGTTTATTTGGATGGAGTTCGTTGTATATAATACTGCTGTTAACAATAACTGCTCCGCAAACCAATTCAAAGGCCACTTTCTTATACCAAATTAAAGATTTTCGGATATGTCAATACCTTGTTAAGTCTTGTTGTATTGAATAGTCATATTTGGTTTCTTCTTTTGATTACGTCCGGTTCTAGAATCGCTCATGCCATTCTTTTTCTCACGTAGATAGTATTAAGACATCTCTTTTATCGTTCAATTTCAAAATTGTAATTTCATTGGCTTGCATAGCAGATAGCTATCCTCTGTTTAACTTGTCAAGAACAATATTATTCTAATTAACCCTTTTTACACTTGGGTTATTAGATGGAACGGTAAGTTTTTTATTGTTAAATGTTTTTCTCGAAGGACCGTATATTGTATTCACTGTTGTAGGTTGTTTGATTAAATGTTTTCTCGAAGAAATTAAACACTTATTTCACTTTCATGTTGCTATATTGCGGGAATTTTTTAACTTTTTCTTTTGCGTAGATAATTAAGAAATTCACTTGATCATACGCGTTACATTTTGATTATTTAGCAAATAATCTGCTGGAGTAATGAATGTTTAATGACTAATTACACATGTTTTTTACCAGGACCAAATGCCGGGTGCTCTTATAACATGAGTACCATTATGTACGACAGTTAAATATGACGAGACAAAATGTAATGTAGTTGACATATTTATATATCGGTTAACGTGGTTACGAGGAAGGAGAAAAATAATAGAATTTGAAACGTAACGGTCAGATACAGCGAGTGAAAATTTGCAGTTAGGATGATTTTTGTTGCCTGAAAAGGTTATATGTCTTGAGCAGAATATTTGAATTGTGTTATACAGGGGAAGTTGAAAATAAAAAATCACAGGAGAATTTGGTAATTAAATCAAATTCGAAAAAACATCTTTAGGCAAATATTTCCTACCACAAAGGTCTGTTTTGCGTTCTTTTAAATTCAAGGCCAAAAGTAAAATGGTATACCAGTTATCGGAGATAAATATACGACCCTTGTTCAGCAGCTATCACGGAATCTGGTTAGTCAATACTCTCAATTGACGGATCGTTTCCACAGTATATTAAAAAATTCCAGACGAACCCATTTGGCGTGCAAAGTTTATAGTTTTTTACGCCACACTTATCAGATTTTCCAAGATTGTATACTCGAAATTTCAGCCTACCTCTAAAGGTGTATAAGTGAGTATGAATCTTTTGAATATTGCTTACTGTCGTGTCAATTGAAGGTGGTACTTTATACAAGCCAGTATCTAAGCAGTAATGAAAAACGATTATAGCTCATAATGATTTTATGAAGAAGTGGATGATAGTATAAGCTATCTACCTTCCAATAACATTAGGTTTCCGGAAAATTAGCTAATCCCATAAAGAACAGCACAGCCACAATTTTTTTCATTTCGTCCGTGTTTTTCTATCGATTCATGCGATGTCCTCGAGTTATTCCTTGGGACAGCATCATTTGACTGGCGTACCTGTTCATTTCTGTAACCATTAGCTCGATTATGTCATCGTCAATAATTAAAAAGAATATTTCCGTAGGGGTAGCATCGGAGTTTTGCGAAATAATACCTTCGTTTCTTATAAAATGCAACTTCGTCGATGGTTGAAGATTATTTAACCAATTTAAGGAAGATGGTACAACGGGAAACGTGGTGTAGTCAATAATTTCTTCGTTTTCAGATCCTCCCTCAGGATTGTCTTCTTGGATTTCAATATCTGAATCAGATTCCGAGTTGTTAAATGTAGGATCCGCAATACTATCATCGCTGTCTTCTCCCGCAATAATTTTTTCCATTTCATCCTGCATTTCTTTTCCTGATAAATACTTTCCAGCCATGACTCCTAAAAGTCACTTTGATTAGATCACATAATTATTATAAAAGTAAAACAATATATCCTACCTTTATTGTAGACGTGAAATCGGAAGAATTTTTTGAAACAATTACTCGGAAACAAAAAAGTATCTAACAACTTCTTCGTACACTTTTACAACAGCAACTAAGTAATCTTTATACAACCCTCCCCTTTGTTGCCGAGTTGTCTCTCAACAAGAAAAAAACGCTGTCACCACTCTAACAAGTGCTGTCACCAGTGAAATGTAATCCAGACCTAAATTCGTCTGTCACCACCTGAAAACCAAAATACCCCTATCTTTTCTTCACTCTATATCGATCCCTCCCTTCGAGTCCACCAAATTCTGTCTCAAATGAGCGACTGAGCGTGTAAGGCAGATCCAGACCGATTTTTGAGCTAGGTTCGCCTGGTCTTAAAACGGATTAATCTTCCTTTGCCAGGACAGGGTTGTTCTCCTCGTTTCTATCACACTTCCACGGTTGTTACACTCTCCAGAGGGGGAATTATGGGGTAGGGATAATAGGTAAAATAAGGTAGAACCACAACGTTATACAGAAAATATATGATGAAAAAAATAATTGCTTTGAGTACACATATATAGATATATATAACCTTAACCCAAAAATAAAATCCCGTATGACCAAGTAACTAGAGTTCCCTGGTATAAGTCTACCTATACATCTATCTATCTATGAATGGTGTTTTTTTTTAATTCTACCCCTGTATATCATATAACTATTCAAAAAAAAAACAAACAAAGTTTTGACACAGTTCCCTTTTTGCGATGGTACAGCAAAACTATCCCCCTTATCGGCTTGGTCTTTCTCAAAGTGCATGAGAGGCGTATGGTTCATTATTTTTGGTTCCCACTTTCTAGTCACTGGTGTCGAGACAATAAATAAATATTATGTGTAATTACCTTTTAATCGTAATAACGTTTCAGCTTACGTCGTTTTAGGTCGCCATTGACCTTGAGGGAATGAAAGTGACATTTTTGTTCTATAAAATTGTGCTGAGCTAGGAAACAATTAAATTATTTATCGACACTGGCGTTATAAGTTGCGAAATTCCCCAGTAATTAAATTACCTACGATAAATTTATGCATTACACTGGCAAAATAAGAAAAATTTTATTTTATAATCACGTCTGAACAAAAGAATGATAACAATGTTACTCTATAATAATTTACTTATCAGCGCAAGTTCGCTGAAACCCACGAAAAATGGAAAAACATACGCTCCGGCCTTTGTGTTACCATGTACAAAATTAACCTCGCCTAACTTTCTATCTCCTTCCTACCTACGAGGTGGAAGAGAAATATGTGACACAACAAAATGATAATTCCTACTTAACAAAATGAAACCTAACTTTTGTCAGGTTGGCGAAACTCTGCAAAACTCAATTATACCAGTACACACGGTAAATTATATATTTATCAGGGCGAAAAACTTAACTGGGAATGAACAGATGTGTCCAGTCTCTTTGAAAATCAAAGAAAAAAATCAAATCAATACATTTGCTATCGCTACTCCTTGTATATAACAATTGACTTATACTCCCAAGTTCAGAATCCAGCTCAACCAATAACGAGTAAATATCTCACTAGTAAAAAAAGTTATCCCAATCTGAATTTAGTTCAAAAACTTACTGCGTTGTCAAACTTCTTCCGTCTCGCCGGGATATTTCTTAATTTTCGCTATCTGCTTGTCACCGCGAGTCGTGCCAATAAAACGGTATCGTGCTATGTCGAAAAAAAAATAACCGTAGAGGGTAATTCTACCGTTTGTGTATCGAAACAGGGGACAGTGTTCACCGTCAAGGAATAATCTCAGTATCCCTATCACACCCTAACACAATGGAGAGAACTTTTACCTCTCGTACCGCTAACACTAAAAACAAACTAGTACCGATACCGTGGCAAGGGAAGGACTTTCCCTTCGCGTGTTCGACCCGGTACACAATCTCGCGCTCCTGCTCTGTGTACACCCGTTTTTGCTTTTCCCCCGACTTCGGTTTTGGGGTTTTTGTCGAATTGCAAAAACAACTTTTTGTTTTTTGAATCGTCCTAATTTTCGTTATCAAAATAATTGTATTCAAAACAATTATTTTGCTTTGACCCAGTAAGATGTTTTATTTTTTTTCTATTCTGTTTTGACTTCGTATTATTTCATTAAACAAAATGTAGGTCGCATTCCAGTTATTATTATGATTTAAAATAAAATATGTTTTACCGTGTGTTCTGAAATTTTCTACGATAAAATTATCTTTAAGGTATTCGTATTTATTACATCTTCCTGCTAAACACGCGGACTACGCTGAAAAAAAAACTATTAGTAAGAGAGGAGTGACGCGAGCGCTAGTAAAATAATGTAATATAACGGGCGGGAAACAATGATCATATTTGTGATCCATGAACGTCTAGAACCGCAAAATAGTTATAGGCGTCAATGACTAAAAACAAAAATATTATATTCTGTTATGTCAAAAGAGTTGTTTACGAAAGTAAGCAATCGATTACTTAAAAAAACGTCTGGGCGTATGAGCAAGTAGAAAAGTTCTTATGGGGACAGTCAACGTGTTAAAATACAACTTAATTGCTTTAGAGTTACGAACAGAATGAATGATAGATGTGAGAAAAATACAAAACTAGTTTATAATTAAATGTTGACGATATGATATTGTTATATAATATGCAAACTGACTCCTCCTCCCTCCTTAAGATAGAAAAACGCCGTCAAAGGGGCTGTTTTGTTGGGGTCGGTGGTTAGCTTCTTTCTTCAGTTTTAAATATCTCCAGAGTATACAAGTTACGGTAGCTAGTATTAGGAGTGATAGAAGGCCGGGAATATCCCATACTACGGGGTGTGTTTCTTGATTTTGTATTGGCTTCGTTAATTAAGCTTGGAGCTCAAAATCTTTGATGGATCGAAGATCGATTGCTCCTAATTTGATGGGTCTTCTGTGGATTATTCTGTTTTCGTTCCCATTCATATTTTGGAAGTATTAATGGGTTTATTGGTGTTGTTTCTTGGATATTACAAAATGTAGAATTTTCGGTCCTAATTTCACATCCTGCGGGGGTTTTTAATAGAGTATTTTGTTTGACTAATAATATGCATCTCTTGTTACAGTTAGATTAAATTTTAATCAGCACACTTGACGGTAAGGCTAGGATAAACTGGTCGTTCATTTTTTCAATCAGCGGGTGAGTCAAAATTAGTGAGCTTGCTTGACAGCTGGGCTCTTCAGCTTTCAAAATTGGGGTGACGCAAGAGTCTGGACTGATATCTTCGTGATTTTGGCACAGATAAAGGTCGTTCAACATCGGACATGGGATGTCTTCGTATTGATGACTGCTTGTACCGAGTACCAAAAAGGATTTTTGTTGTGGTAGGGTAGGCTTATAAGACGAAAAGTTTGGTAATTATCAATTTTTAAGATAGGTAGATGTATTGCGAAAGTGATATTAAATTTATTAATTAGAGTTTGTATACCGACTAATTCGTAAGTGGAATGGATTTTTGAATTTAAGAATTCTATTTTCTCCTTAAATTTTTCAGTAGTTCATTAATAGGAATTATTGAGGTATGTAAAATTCCTGAATGAGCAACCATAATGACATTTTCGAAATTATCCAGAAAATTAATGAGATTTTGGCAATTTAGAATGATTTCGTTTATAGCAGGGTTTCTTAAACTATGGGTCGCGACCCCATTTGGGGTCGCGTAGCAAAATTCTGGGGTCTCGAGAGATAAAAATAGAATTTAACAGAAAATGTTTTTTAACTTGTAAAATTATTGTTATAAAGATAAAATAACAATTATCGTAGATAAATATATCATAAAATCTTCTAGTTCGGAAAGATTGTTTGTACCTGCATTTCTAATAAGAGTATTATAATAACTTGAATAACATTTGCTATGAATTATGAAATGTTAATGGAATTAATAAAAAATATAAATTTATTTTTGTCAATCTCTGAAAACTGAAATGATCCTGAGAAATGTTATCAACAAGATTTCTAGGTATTATTACTGAAGAAACTATAGGTTTGTTCGTAGAACATAATTTGCTAACGGTTGCCAACTAATTTCTGATTATTATGTACTCATGCGCGGTTTTTGATTGGTTTCAAATCGGTCGGAAATTTTCCACTCTAAGAACGCAAATATGGTATTTTCTCTACTTGATAGCGAATTTTTGTAAATACAAATGCAACTGTGCCGAAATCCGAATACTAACCTCAATATTTGATTGTTGAGGAAAATAATGTGTGATTAAATATATATTTTTTAAGTTGTTATATTAATATTGAAAATTATAAAGCTGGTATATTCAGAAAAAGGATGGAAAGTATGTTTTTGGTATTTTACCTGTTGTCGACATTTTCTTTATATTATGTTTTTTAGCAAGTGATAACCTGATTCTGGATGAATTCTTAGTTTTTAATACAAGAAATAATAGTTCCTTAGAACTAGAGAACCCCTTGAAGAGCACTGAGAATAAACTTTTGCTCATTTATTTTCAGATTGTAGCACATCATTTACATGGACAAGAACAAATACTCTTATGGTACTGGATATATACCAGAAGTATAGGTCAAAGGTTGGCACTTTCAAATTCAAACACCAAAGAAAAAACAAATAAACAGCTCATTTTTAGTTCCTATTGGATTTATCAATGTCATTTTGAACTGCGCATGTCTGACATCTCACCAACTTATAATTTCTTATTAGTCAGCGAACTATTCTGACGGTTGCCAATCAGTTTCAAATCGACAATTTTCTTTGTTCGAACGTTGGTTTTTTAATCACTGAATTTTGGTTTGGCTTGTGCGAACGCTCTTTAACTAAATGCGCCTGTGCTGTACAGTTGCTAACGGTTCCTTACTGCTCTACGAACGAACCTTATATAAACATTTCGTTTTATTCTCATTTAGCCATTGTTTGATGGTGAACGAAGTCCAAGTTATTCCGAATTGGTCAGTTTGAAAAAAATTCCATTTATACTCGTATATTGTTGGATCTACCACCAGCCAGTTAATTGAATTTATTTTTTTATCAGTGAAAGTAGTAGTGTTAAGAAAATACAAGTTGCTAAGGCATTTAACGATTTGTTTTAAGATTTTAAGTTTATTATTGTGTTTTTACTAAATAGTTTTAAATATTTCACAAGTTTTTATAATAATTATCTACAACTACATAATTGTTCCTGTAGGACATAACAACCAGGTATGTACAGTATTAAATTATTGCTCCAAAAATGGTTTCATATTCTTAACTTTATTTTGCTGGAGTTTTATTTAATTGTCATTTGAAAAAAATAATACCATATTCATAAACATTTATTATAAAAAATATTTCCAGATTAGAATGAAAGACAACATAGCTATTTTATTTCAAATGTTTTAATTAAACTTGAAGAAAAGATTTAATCTCTTCTAGTGTGGTCAATTGTCATTGTCCCCCGTAACAAAATTTTAGTTTTCTTTTATTTATTCGGTAAATAATAAATCAATTATTATCTGCAATATGTTATTTTTATATATTTATTGTATTTTAGGATCAAAATAATTTTTAGAAATGCCTGTGGATATGGTGTACACACTATATGCAAATTGAGTGAATGAAAACGACGAATACTCAGTGTGTATTAATTTATTACTTTTAGGCTAAGCGCTTTCGGCTGTTAAGCCATTATCAAAGCCGTCGTCATTTAAAAAGTAATTGTCAAAGACATCAAGCTGATCAAAAACAATACTCAATACTCAAGATCTATCCAACCATCGTTATGATTGAGTCATTCGAATAAAAACATTAAATACCCTATTATAAGGGTGTAAAATTATATTCACAAGATGTAAATACACTCAAAATTAAAAAACTGAGTTTTTTAATTTTGAGTGTATTTACATCTTGTGAATATAATTTTACACCCTTATAATAGGGTATTTAATGTTTTTATTCGAATGACTCAATCATAACGATGGTTGGATAGATCTTGAGTATTGAGTATTGTTTTTGATCAGCTTGATGTCTTTGACAATTACTTTTTAAATGACGACGGCTTTGATAATGGCTTAACAGCCGAAAGCGCTTAGCCTAAAAGTAATAAATTAATACACACTGAGTATTCATCGTTTTCATTCACTCAATAAAATAATTTTTGCCCATGGATAAATGGCTGAACTTAAATAAGAATGGTAATGACGCAGATGATAATGCTACAAACTCTTCTCAGGCAGGACAAAGTATTGGAAAAGAGGCATCTAATGTGCGAAAAAGAGAATATGATGATCCTTTTCTTCAATTTGGCTTTACATTTCAAAATTGTAAGGGTAATGAACAACCTCTTTATTTGATCTGCAATGAATTATTGGCTTTGGAGAGTATGAAACCATCAAAATTAAAAAGACATCTTGAATCAAAGCATGCTTCGTATGTCCATAATCCTAAAGAATATTTTGAAGGACTGTGTAAATCTTTGAATAAAGAAAAGAAAAACTTTGAAAAATGTATAACTGTTAATGAAAAATACTTACTAGCATCATATGAAGTTTCATACTGTATTGCTAAAAATAAAAAGCCGTTCACCATTGCAGAAGATCTTGTGTTACCTGCTGATATTAAAATGGTAGAAATACTACATGGAAGAAAATATGGCGATGATATTCGAAAAGATCCTTTGTCGAACGACACTGTCTCGAATAGAATTTTTGATATTAACAAGGATCAATTAATACAACTTATTACACGAATTAAAGAAAGTCCAAAATTTTTAATTCAGTTGGACGAAACAACTGATATTACTAAATTGGCTCAGTTGTTACTATATGTCAGGTACGTTTATGAAGAAATCGTGGAGGAAGAATTGTTATTTTGTCGTCCTTTGGAAGACCATACTACAGGGAAAGATATTGTGAAGTTGACGAATTTTTAAAAGGAGAAGGTTTAGAATAGAAAAACTGCTGTGGAATATGCACAGATGGTGCAAGAGCGATGACAAGCAAAAATATTGGTTTTAAATCATTTTTTCAAGCTGCTCATTATGATCAAATAACTTTTACTCACTGCCTTAATCACCGAGACGCTCTTGCAGCAAAAAAATTAGCACCAGAATCGAACGATGTGCTTCAGGATGCTGTTAAGATCATAAATTTTATCAAGAGTCACGCCTTTAACAGTCTCTTATTTGCAAATCTCTGTAAGGATACGGATTCCAACTACACAACTTTGTTATTACATGCAGAAGTAAGATGGTTGTCAAGAGGTTAAAGTTTAAGAAGATTATTGTTATTAAAGGACGAGATCGAAATATTTTTTTCCGAACGAAAATGTGAACTTGCTGCTTTTTTTCAAAATGACTTATGGCTATCCAAGCTGTGTTATTTGTCAGATATTTTTGCGAAGTTAAACGATCTTAACTTGTGTCTTCGAGGAAAAAATTGCGATATATACACTTCAAATGATAAAATTGAAAGTTCTATTAAAAAGATCAACATTTGGAAAAGTAGGCTCGAAAAAAATTCGTTCGAAATGTTTTCCAGTGTCGACAATTTTGTAATCGAGAAAATTCATTGTAAAACTTTTATTGCAAAAACGATTGTAGATCACTTAAAAGCGCTAGAAATACAGTTCCGGACATATTTTGTATTAAATATTGATTTCCAAAAAATAGTTTGGATTCAAAAGCCGTTTTGGATTGGCTTGAGTGAGATTGATCACCTGCCACTTAAAGCTCAAGAGGAATTTGCTGAGCTTTCGAGTGTCTCAAACTTAAAATTTCAATTTCAAAAAAGCCCTTGACTGAATTCTGGATCGGAACTAGAACTGAATTTCCCACAATCGTTGATATGGCGTTAAATGTACTTCTGCCATTCAACACCACATATTTATGTGAAGTTACTTTCTCAGCTTTAACACATATTAAATCCCAATATCGTTCAGCGTTAAAAAATGTTGATTAGGTGTTACGTCCAGCAGTTTCAAACATTCCACCAAGATTTGATTTGTTATGCAATAAAAAACAGTTACATCCATCTCATTAAACTTTAAATTTATACTTTAATTTAATACTTACAACGCAACTACTTGAATATATTCGAGAGAATTAGGACGGTCAGAATCCACTTTTATTTTTGAAACTATAATACATACAATTTTATAATTTTATGTGCAATTTTTAATTTTAGGTTTTTGTATGTTTCAAAACCAATTCTAAACATATATTTTCATATGTATATGTATATTGTTACCTAATAAATAAATCATCAAAAAATATTAATTTATTTTTTATATTTGTATGGGGTCGTCAAGAAACTCGCAATCATAAATGGGGTCGTGAATTACAAAAGTTTAAGAAGCCCTGGTTTAAAGCGTTGGAAAATCTTACGTAGTTATATATATTTTCTGTAAAATTACTGAGTTCTGCGGACAATGATTTTAGTTTGATTTTTATCGAATGTTGACTTTTATTTAGAACAGTTTTGTTGTAGTAGTCAATAAGGTTGAGATTTAAGGATGTTCGGAGTTCTAATTGATGTTTAATAGAATTTTCATTTTGAAATAATTTTCCTATTTGTGAATTATATTTCGTCATTATCTAGAGTACTGAATAAGCATTTACTAACGGTTCCTACTCCATTAATTAGTCCGCGTTTTTGTCGTTTAAGTTATTTGATTTTTCTGTAGTTGTTTTGAGTAAGTATTTAGCATGGGAGAATAAATCGATTATTATATTTTTATTATTTTCTAAATTCGTGGTGTTCAGGAGTCGTACGATTCTAATATAAAAGTATTTTATATTTTGTAGTTGAAAAAATAATTGGTTTGTTTGGATATAGTGTAAAAATGTCTGGTTTCAATTATTTTAGTTGGTCCTAAGTCAAGTGGCATCATTGGGGTATCTAATTCGTGGATATAAATGTCGTAGGTTATTGGGTTTGGTATTAGGATTAGAAATAGGGTAAGCATAAAGTTTATCTTCGTTGTGTTCATAATTCTGTAAAGAAATGATTCATTTATAATTGGGTTTCTTAGCAATAGATTTGTGAATCTTCTTATTGTTATCTAAAAGTATTTTTAAACCTAAGTCACGTTTTACTTTAGAAGAATTAGCTGATGGTATAGAAAGACATCAAATGTAGGTATACGATTGACAATATAGATGGAATAAGACATACAAGGAACATCGTCTTCGTATCAACTAGTATAGTTAACTTCAAAAATCTCATATATGGTGGATTATCATTTGGTGGTATGAGTCCTGAAACTGAAAAGTTGATATCGAACGAATACATAAAACGTTTAGAATAGAAAGAAAGAAAATAATGTATCAGATCAAAATTATTGTAGACTGTATAGAGAAAGATTCAACAAAGAGAAAAAGTCCAAGGCGAAGGAAAAATTTGTAAAACCAAAAAGAAATGTGAAATTCCGGGTCATCTGACATTTCCATTATTCGTCGTCGAACTTTGTTTTTGTGTATAAAAGGATAGCTGTAAAATTTGGTATGCGTGGGTATTTGTTCAAATATTTCTATTTCGTGTCTTACTTGGTTCGTAAAAGTTAGTTTGTCTTTGGTTTTGTTAACTATTTTTTTGAAATCGTAACAAAATTGAAAAAGAGCATTTTATCTTCTGCATTTAAATTTTCAGGTATAATTAAATTTTGAATATTTTCTCAGAATTTTGTAAAATACCCTTGTTATAATGAAAATTAAAACTTTGTTTTAATGTATTAGTGAGATGTATTACTTTCAGTCTGTTTATTGAAATTTCAACACGTTTATCACTGCGGCTTACTATTTCAGTTTCAGCGAAACCGTTTTTTGCAATTGTAATAATTTCTGGGAAATGAAGGTTATATATTTCTTGACTGGGTACCATGACTTCTTCGGTGTAACAGCTGACTGGGACTCTTACTTCTTTATTAAAATCATAGAAAATCGGAATTTGAACATTATTATTTTCTAGGATATTATTTTCGACATCAACACATAATGTAAGTTTGTTAATCACGTTTAAACCGATGCGACCATCAAAATCATTATGAAACTTGAATAGAATGTCTGGTATTGTACAGGGTGACTTAAATTCAGGGTAAGCTGGAGTTTCTGGTTTGAATTTTGCGTCTTTATGACCTGCTTCTGCTGTAATTCTAGTTTGTTTCTTAAAAAATAATATTAGGAAAGAATTTTTCTGCGATAGTTGGATCTAATATTAATTGAATACTACATGTATCAACTAGGAGTTTCATAAGAGGTTTGTTTATTTTTATGACCTGCTTCTGCTGTAATTCTAGTTTGTTTCTTAAAAAATAATATTAGGAAAGAATTTTTCTGCGATAGTTGGATCTAATATTAATTGAATACTACATGTATCAACTAGGAGTTTCATAAGAGGTTTGTTTATTTTTATATACAGTAATTCAGAGCTATTACAATAAGAAAATATTTCGTTTACGTTAAATTGTCTTTCAGGCTCGTTTTCCAAAAAATTTTATTATTCTGATTTAGAGAGTTGTCACTATACGTGACGGGTTCTATTTAATCGGGATCAGTGTTATGAGTTTGGTTATCGACGTCGTAAAGATTTAACTCAAAGTTTGGGTAAATAATGTTCGACTCATGTGAGTCTGATTCGGTTTGAATTTGGTGCAATTCTTGCGAAATAAAATTTCTGGGGTCATTTTTCGAGGTTTGATTTGAATTGGTTGACTTGGAAATTGGTGAGGGTTTTTGTAATTATTTGATTGGTTCTGATTTGACTTTTACATTAGATTTTGATTTCGGTAGTTAAAATCAGTCTGAGGTGTTTGCTGGAATTGTATGAGCAATTGCTTTTGATTGACAGTATAACTCAGTATGGTTATGATTAATTGGTATTTCTCTAATGTAATTTTCTGAATTTATGATAGTTTTCGTACTACTTTTAAATTTGAAATTATTTTGAGAGTAATTAAAATTGTCTTCTTCTATAATAAATGTAATAGCGGCTTTGATTGGAGCTGGATTCCTAATTCTAATTGTATGTTGTAACAAACCGGTTAAATGTCTTATAAGCGTTTTCAAAGATATTTAGCCGTATTGTCTACGATATATTTCTTTAGTATTAACAGGCATATCTGTTACTCAAAAACTATTAATTCTTTGAAACAGGTGGCTTTTTAACACTTGTAGTCTTCTAGCAACATCTAATGTTGATTCGTTTTTAAAAAGATGGGCCATTAAGAGGTCTTGCTCCAAACATTCTAGTAATCTCTTATTGCCAAAACACTGATCTTATGAGTGTTTTAATAAATTCCAATTATCTAGCTCGGTTCTACAACCAACTAAAAGATTAGCTCTTCCTACTAATTTAGAACGAATTGCTCGTAAAATATAATTAATAATAACTACTTTACCTAATATGTATCTATAGGAAATTCTCTATAAATTGTATGAGAGTTGAGCTGTTGCCATCATAAGGTAAAATTAAATCCACTAGTAATTTCAACATTTGAATGTTAATTTGTTCATTATTATTAGCCATATTTTTTGGATTAATATCACTACAGCTAACGTTATCTTCTAAATTCAATGAATTATTGAAACTCGAAATCAATTCTCCAATATTTAAATCCGAATCGTTCATTAATAAATTGACAACTGTATATGTATATATTTTCTATTTAGTAAAGTACTATAATTAAAGTATATTTCCAAGCGGGAAATATTTTACGTATCTTAAAATTAGGAAGTTGTAATAGGAAAACTCGGTACTTACTGGTACTTTTTGGAGTTCTCCCTACGTGATCTTGTTTGCCCCTGGATGGTGTAGGTTGTCATCTAAGAGTTGAAACTCACGTTTAGTCTTTTCACAGAACCGATCTCGCTGCCATGATTTCCCGAAAATACCGATCTACGACTATATCCTACTGACTGCGCCAGTTATTAGATTTTCTGTGAGAAATATCTTTTTAAATTTTTGATTTGTATTTTAAAATACAACTCTATTGCTTTAGAGTTACAAACAGAATGGATGATAAAAGTTAATTTATAATAAATTCCGAAAAAAATCTTTCAATTTTCTATCATGCTTATATTTAATTTCTGTTGCCGGTCCGTTATAAACAGAGCCGACTTGATATCTGAAAGACGGTCGAGAAGTTTCCAATTTAAAGGGGAGTATAATAATTACTACGGATCGGATTTTAGGCAGTAATAAATACAAAGTAGTCGTTTATACTCTTCAAAATAGTTCGTAAAAATACCGTTTAGACATATTTTATAAGAGGTAGAATATATATTTGAGAAAGAAATTATTAGGATTGAAAATTTATTCGAAAAACCGGAACAGTACATTTTGATTTTTTATTCAACTATACATTGTTTCCGTTAACAATTAAATATTTCTAAGCTTCCTAAAGCTACATACCGTTGAAAAAGTTTGAGATAATTTATGTCCTTGAATAAACTCTCAATGCTTGAGCGAAACTTTTTGGAAGTAATGCATGATTTTAAATTCATTCCCGTCTTATAAAAATTCATTAATAATATGAAAATCCCCCAAAGAAATATGATACTATCGATCTGACTCATTTTTCAATCTTCCCATGATTACGTCATAATTAAACTCCTGGAATCGATACGTTGATATTATAGCCTGTAAGATCCGAAAAAGTTTGGTTGAACTTTATAACCATTGATCGTGCAATCTCAAACCCTTAGATTCCTTCTGTCTCAAGGTGAACTTTCCATATTTATGTTTTACTAACTAAACAAATCAAAAAATGAATTATAACATAATTTATTGCTGGTGGCTTATATTTCTCTTTCAATTATTGCCGTTATCTTCGCCGTTATTGATAGTCCCAAGCTCTTTTTGCTTAGATTTGATAAGTTCAATTTTTTTTGTAGGGTAAGTCCGGTATAAATGGCCACTTTCATTGAAATTAACAAAACTTCATCGAAATGTTTAGTAAGATTCTGAATATTCGTGTAACTATTTATTACATACAAGAATACAGGTTGGTGATAACGAAACTAGAAAATATTATTCTCAAAAATATAAAACTAAAAAAATATAATTTCAAAAAATTTGGGTTAGACGGACCTTCTCCGGTTTAGGTGGACCATCGACATCGGAAGAGACGGACCAGTAGAAAATGTATTCCTAGAGCTAGTGACAAATGTCTTAAATAATAATTATCATATAATTATAACTAATATTAGCACACAAAAACATTTATTTCTTTTTTGCGGCTATTTTTCCACATTAATTGCATAAGTTGATATAACCAGTGCATCCTTCATGCATCGAACATTTGCAAATAATGCAACAGAGCCATTCATCTTTCTTTTTTGTACTGAGAAACTCCTTCCCACAGCCTATGAACTCAGCATTGTCTTCTATTTCACCGTCACTACTCTCATCATCTAGTATAGGGCTATAAGAAGCAGAGGAGTCTGAGGTAGGAACTGTTGCTCTTCTTAACGGGCGTTTACCCTTTTTTTTTAAAATATTTTTTTGCTTCTTTAATGGAGCTGTAGATAAGGCACGTATCTTGTTCTTCACAACTTCGATATTTTCAGGCGTATTAAGAACTTCTGCAAGTTGACGTCCGCGTCTCTTGGCTTTTTGTAAACACGCAGAAACAGGAATTGGTGATATGTCATCCAGAAGCTTCCTATGTGGAGAATCGTTAGTGAATGACCCATCGTACTATGCGCTGGTAGGCACAAAAGAGTGATATCATTCGCTTCCGAAAACACCAACATACTGAGAGAGTTTGTGTGGGAAGCATGTCCGTCCAAAATAAGTAAGACTTTTCCATTCGGTTTTCTTGGCAGGAAATGAGTTTTCAGCGCATGAAGAAATATATCGGCATTAACATATGCAGACTTTTCTGACACTGCGATATATGACCCAGGGGGCATTCCGGTTGAAAATTCTTCCTTTCTATTCTTCTCCTTAAAAATACAATATGGAGGCAGAAACACTCCTTCTGCATTGCAGCAGGCCACTACGGATATCGTTTTCCCTTTTTCTGCTGAAGTAATGTTTGCCACACATTTTGAACCCTTCTTGGCTAGAGCCTGACCTGGTTTATTGTTTAACTGTAGTCCAGTTTCATCTACATAGAATATATCGGCGGGCTTATCATTTGAATCATTTTCATACAAAACCTGAGCTAGTAAGCGAAAATACTTTCTAACATTTTCTTTGCACAAACCTGTTGCTCGTGAATAAGAAATTCCCTCGGCTTTACGGATTGAAATCTCAGGATGACGAGTTGAAAAATAATTGGAGCCAATCATAGCCTGCTTTACACGTATCTCGGTTAAAAGTATGCCTAATTTTAAGTTTTTCTGCAAGTTCGTATGTCATTTTTCTAACGCTGTCTCTGTCTGGTGCAAAACCATATTTCTGTAACTTAAGTATGTGACACTCATTTTTTCTCCGCCTCATCACCTAGCTGAGAGTCAGGTCCAAGGCGATTCATTCTATTACTATTACTAGACTTTAGTCTTCTTTTTAATGTCGTTTTCGATATCCCAAATTCTCTGGCTGCCTGATTAACGCCCATTGTCTTATTCGTCACAGTTTCCATTGCCTTATGGAGTGATTCCGCAGACCAATTTCCGCGTTCTGATGTTCCTTTGCGTTTATATTTAGTCGGCATGGCTCTGTTAAAGAAATAAATGTATTGAATTGACCTATATATATATGATTTTTGGCAATATAATTTATGGTCCAACTCACCCTAAAATATGCGATCCATCTATCCCAAACTTACGGAAGAGATGGACCTCTGGTTATTCGTACTTAATCAAGGTGACAGAGCTCTTATTTTTAGGTTAAAATAGTCTACAGGGGCCATATAATCTATATTATGCATAACTGTCTTGTAAAACTTACCTAAAATCAATTCACCATCACACAATAAAATTCTCGAATAATTTATTACGTAGTATTAAACGCTAATTGGTCACAAAAATGTATTTCAACGTTGTTTAACGACCACCTTCGCTCAACTGGTATGGCGTGACTGGCATTCCGTCAAATTACGATCGCGGGCGCCATCTGATGAACACGTCTGGAAATTCTCGCCCTGGTCCGTCTATCCCGCTGGTCCAACTATACCGGACTTACCCTACGTCATCGATTTTATTCTGCACCGCATTCACATTTCTGCTTTCTCTACCATTTTATTCTTAATGAATCTATGTGTGGATTAACTATATATTGAGCAGAAAAAAATATCAGATTGTTAATTTTACTGATTTTTAAATGAAATTAGTTACACATTTTTGAATTCAGTAGGTGTAGGAAAAAGACAAAAAAAAAAGATTTAAACTAATGAAAAACATGAATAAGCTTTCAAAAGAATATAGTTTTTACTTGAAGTGGAGTCGTCGGATGATGTTGAAATTAATAAGATAAGAGAGAGAATTCATTCCCAAATATGTTGAAACTTAATTCAAAGCAAACTGGAAACAATTCGGAGTTTAAGTTTTAGAGCAGCAATAAGATTAAAAGAGAAAGTCCGAGGCATTCGAAATAAGGCTACTTGTTCAGACAATGTAGTCTATAGAATGTCTTTTTACAGCCAATTTGGATGTCGAGAGTTTTCGCAGGTATTTCTCAATTCAATATTCAGCACTTCAAGATCGTTAACAACAAATTTTTCCAGCTTGAGAATAATTTACAAGGACTGCACAAAGTAAATGTGATGAATTGGGACTGCACAAAGTGAATGTGGTGAAATTTTTCATATACAGGGTGTCCCAGGAGTTCATAGCAAAACTTGGGAGTTGATAGAGAGACTAAAAATAATAATGAAATTTCACATAAAAATTTTGTTCACGCCCTTTGTTAACGAAATATAGGCCCTTGAATTTGATAATTAAAAATAAAATGGCTGATTGAAAATTAACAAAATTTTAATAATTTATAAACACCATAATTGCATACTTTTTGGCGTGATAAACAAGTCTACATCATACTTGTTAACTCAGGTACAGTCTCAGTTCAATGGTGGAGACGGACATTTTTTGGTAAATATAACTTTTTCAGTTATAAATGCAACAACTTTTTTGTACATTTCTTGTGGTATCTCGATAAAATTAACGGTTTAACCATTTCACGCCGACTTTTTTATCTTTAACCCTTAACCGGCCATGTGAGATTATTTTGCATAGTCGGTCATGTGGCGTCTGACAGACTACATATAAATAATATAAAAAGAATAATATATATATATATATATATATATATATATATATTATTGAGCGTTTGGTTTCCCTGCTGAAATCCGTTGTTTTGTGTTTTCCCATGTTTCGATTAACATCTTTGCTCCCAAATTTCACATCCTTATTTGGTTATACCGTGCTGACGAAGGCAAATGAGCTAGAAACATGCATGTCCGCGGTTACCACTCTGTTTCAGTAACCCTTCATTTTGCGTGAATTACCCATGAATCTTTTTTTATATATATATATATATATATATATATATATATATTTTATACTATTTGATAGTAAAGTTAAAAAAATATAATTAGATAGATTTTTTATTTAATATAGTTATAATAAAGATATTCGCAGCTACAGGAAGCTAAAAGAATAAAATAAAGAATAATTTTCATTCATTGTGATATTGTGTCAGAAATAATGTGACAGATATAAAAGAAAAACAGAATACATGTAAACAAGCCTTTAGAATTAAGTTAGGAAAGTAGGAAACGGGGTCTGTTGAAAAGAGAGTCTAGTGGCTTGACACATTTTTGAAGGATAGGAAGGAATTGATTTTTTCAAAAAAGAAAAAGGGATTTGAACCCATTTAAGATTGATTTAAGATTGTTGAAACGTTGAAACATTGAAATATTGATAGAATTGAATATATTCAGAGAATATAAGGATGTAAAAATTATTATAAAACTTATATATAAATGGAAATGAAATAATGGACATTTCTTACATAATAACATGAATGAAAATTGAAAACTGTTTTACAAATACAAACCACATTTAAGAAGATTTCTAACGAAGATGAAAATAATTTGAAAAGGTCTAGCTAATATTGAAATTTCGAATTTATTTATAACATTGAAAATTCTTCATATTTCAAGACATTGAATGTAATGTTAAATTGTGTTATTAATATATTTTTTATAAGGTGAATTTAGGATAAAATTTACACTTCAAACAAAGATCTTTGTTGGTGAATATAAAGAAAAGCAGTCCCTGTACAAGATAAAAAATAGAACGGTAAGAAATTTTGATTTATTTGTAAATTTATGAATGATTTGATAAGAATTAAAAAACTAAATAACTTTGACTACATTTTAAAAATTTGGCATACAGGGTGTTTTGTTTACTAAGATTTTGAACTAGAATTTATAAATTCTTTTATTAATATGAAAACTATATGTTGAATAACCAATCTATTAATATTTCAATATATATAGTAAAATTGAGATACATAGACTTTAATTTTAGCTAGATAAATAAAAATATAAATATAAAGGAACTTAATACCCTGAGATAGAGTTGAAATAAATGATATATGAAGATATATTACATAAATCATTTTTATATGCCTGGCGCTCAACAACATATGCAATTATGAATTAAATAGTAAAATCACAATAATTTATATAAATAAAACATAACAATATATATATATATATATATATATATGTATATATATATTTTTATTTATTTATAAGTATTGAAACGTTACAAGTCTACTTATTACTACATACAACAAGAAAATTTGGTTTACTTTTTGCACTAAAAGTAACAAAAAAATATATTTTAGGGCACCCATACAAAAATGTGTTCAAATATACATTATTTTTGTCTTTTTCTGAAAAATTACACTAAAAACATTAAAAAGATAAATATGTTAGCAAAGGTTTTTCCAAATAGGATTATATTATATAACAAATAAGAAAAAAAAGCGTAAAAATTAACATAGTACGTTGCAGCAATGGCTAAACATTCCGAATATTTATGCATGTATTACATAACGGTTTGGAACATTGCAAGCAAATGGCCTTCCTACTCTGCACGCATAAGTATTTTGTCATACGATGCTTTGCTCGCGGACATAAATAACAAATCTTACGGTTCTGCAACACTAAGTTTTCTTCAGCTGGTGGTAAATCTACATCCGGTATTTTCAAAATCCTACTTATAGAGGAGCGTATTTCGCGGGGTACTCGAGGATTTCTTACTCGTCTATTCATATTTTCATGAACTAATTGGGCCGCTAATTTTTTTGCATTCACTGACTTTTCCCTTATTTCTTCGTTACTCCTAAAACACTGGTGCAAAATATATGAATTTATAACAGAAATGTCAAGCATTCTAAAAAATATTCATCGTCACGTAGCGCTACAACCCTGGGTGGGTCTTGGCTGACTGTTCAACTTTTTTCCAATTTGTTCGGTCTTCCATCAACCTAGGGTCAAATGGAATGTTCATTTTCCGGAGATCTGCTTGGATCTTATCTCTCCATCGCATTCTGGGACGTCCGAATGGCCTTTTGCCTGTGGGAATCTCCTCCCATACCAGTTTTACAAGTCTTTCGTTATTCAGTCTGTGCACGTGGCCTGCCCATCTTAGTCGCTGTGATTTAATTTCTTGGACAATATCGGCGTCGTTGTAGAGTGCTTTTAATTCGATATTGGTTCTGATCGTATACTGGTTTGTGGTGATGTCATGGTGAGGTCCGAAAATTTTTCTAAGTATTTTTCGTTCAAAGCGTCTGAGCTTTTCTTCGTTTGCTTTGGTCATGGTCCACGTTTCGCATCCGTATGTTATTACAGGTCTGACGATGGATTTATAGATTTTGATCTTTGAACTTCGTATGAGATTTTTTGATTTTATGAGCTTATTCAGTGCAAATAGACAGCGGTTTGCAAAAAATATTACAAGCGGCCATCTTCGAGTGCGTCGACTACTTGAACTTTTTGAGCATTTTTCATTCATGGTGTCGACCCCGCCTTTATTACGATTATAATATGAGATAATTCCGGGTTTTTGGGTATCGGGATCGGTAAATGCTCTGTTGTGCATAGAAGAAACTAGGACTGTGTGGCTTTTCCTTTCCTTCCCACATACGACACCATAGTGACCTCCTCTCGAAATCCATATAACGATGATCCGACCACTCTGCTCTTATTTGGCATAAGTTCAGCTGGAATTTCTCGTTTATTTTTTTTACTGTAACAACATATGTAAGTTTGTTTTTTATCAAAACATCTAGAAGTGGTATAGAAGTAAACCAATTGTCGGCAGTTATATTACGTTTACTACCAAAAAAGGCTTCGCAAGGCGAATTACTGCCTGGGTCGGTACAGCAAATTTGCGTTCTTCCTTACTCAATCCAAATCCATCGGAACCTTTACCGCTGTAAATATAGGCATTGTACAGGTAGTTCGTCCTAGCGTCCGTCAAACACTTAATTTGTATGCCGTATTTACATGGCTTGTTAGGCATATACATTTTAAAGTGAGTTCGCCCCCTAAAACTCACGAGCATTTCATCAATCGTCATTGATTCACCCATTCCGTAACAGTTCTGGCAATTTTCTATAAACTTGCTAAAAATTTGGAAAATTGCTGCTGCTGGATCTTGTTTCTTACGTTCCATTCTAGTCTCGGGATTATCAAATCGTAGAGCAGACAGAAGTACTGAAAACCGTTTTTGGCTCATAACCGCTCTAAATATATCTCTGCCTGTCCCGTCAGTAGCGAAAATTGAGTTAATGTTTTCATGGTTTGAATTGAATATCGATGTAAAAACCAAGAGTCCTAGAAAAGCTTTCAATTCGACCATGTCTACTTCTCTTACGTGACTTATGCTATTTTTGTCTCTATATTCTGAACGCATTTGAGAAAGTTTATGGTTCATCCATTCAATAATCTGAAGTGAAATCTCCTCAGAGAAAAGTGAATTCCATATAGAAAGAGGATCTGCATTTTCGCCAAGCTCACGAGCTCTTCCTTTCACAACGGGAACTTTCGTGATTATATTGTGTTTTCTTACTTACACGCGATGAAGGGACTACTTCCTTTGTACACCACCTGAAGCGATTTTTACCGAATAAATATTTTTTGTCTCTAAGATTAGCACTGTTTTCTTCGTTCTCGTTAAAGCTACTACTATTATCATCATCGTCGGAAAACTCAGACACAGTATCGTGTTCCGATTCAATGTGTTCATTATCTGACCCCCTTCCTACATCACTTGCATCATCATCGAGTTCATTGTACCATTTAAGAGCAGTTTCTTCGAAATTTTTATCCGTAAAACGAATTCTTTTCGACGGACCGGCCATATCACACTATTTAAAATTACTAACACAAACCGACATGTACCGTCTGACAGAGTACGGCGAAGTGAATTGTTCCCGTATATTTTTAACCAATGATCAATACAGTCGACTAAGTGGGGCAACAAATAGTGCATCAGCAGTGGGAGGATTAGGTGGCGTGACCGATTTGTAGGCAGTACCGTTATAGAAATATGGCCTAATTTATATATTGCATAGTCTCTCAGACGCCACATGACCGGTTAAGGGTTAAGTATCTGAAATTTTTTCGGACAAATGTTTAAAAGGCATCATAAATAGGTACTTAGTGTTGTCCTTTGATTTTTTGTTTTATTTCAATTTTTCGAAAACAAATGATGGGACAAATACGCCCCTCCGAGTAATGAGAATGGGACCTATATATTCCATATGAAAATAAACTTAAAAAAAGGTAAATCATTCTGAAAACTCCAGTTAACGAAACCAAATACCAAAACAAAAAATGTAAAAAGTTCTGAAAGGAGCCAAAGACTATACTGAAAACAATGTAGGCATAATGTGACATCGGGTGGTTGAGCGCAGGAAATCTTTTTTCTCTTTTCTTTGTTCAGCTTATGGCAGCGATGACATCTGCGACGAGTTTTTCCTTCCACTCTGGCAAATGCTCGCCAACTCGTGACATTGCAGATTGAGATGGCTTACCGTAAAACCTGAACCTTTTTACAACAAAATTTTGCTTGCCACGGCTAATGAGTTGTTCTGCTAGTCTAGTGGAACAATATACTGAAGAAGAAGAATTTTTTTTATGGTGCAGTTCTCCATATATTATACAAGAGTTCACTACTGACGTAATAAGAAGCCGGTAGAATATTTTTTCCGCTATGGGCTTTGGACAAAAGATGCTACATTGAGATCCATCTATGTTCAGCTTTATGGCAGTTACTAAGTAAGATAACTTCTTTCGCGTCTTTCCATTTCGCAGCCAATAAACCGGTGCTACTGCTATGCATTTCCGAGTCACCCTGAGCTTGTAGGGTTTTACAAAATATTGGCAAATTCTTTCGATCGCTGATGCACGTCAGGATTACTTAGTTCTTCTGCGGGATCTTGAAGAGAAGCGCACTCAGACAGATCTGATTCGGATAGGTCCTGTCAGATGGGACGTATTCGAAACTACTACCTTGAAACGGTTTATCATCATCAACAGGCCTATCTATAATTCCTGTTCTGTTAGCTTCCTCTTTCTAAAATAAATAATTATTTATTGTTGAATAGCGATACACTTAAAACCTAAAGGGACACATTTATACCAAATAGGAAGGCTAGAGGGACACATGCATTCCATGTTGTGATTTTGGCAAAAAAAAGTAATATTATATTGTTTTACTAAAAGTATCACATGTTTACAACTAAAGGCTTACCTATCCGTCTGGATTCACCATACAAATTGAAAAAATCCAATGGCACAGGACCAATTGGACAGGCTTATTTCAGTAACAGTTTTGCAAAAACCCAAAATGAAAAATTAGATACAAAAGTAATAGAATGTTTTGAGATGTACAAAAGTTGTAGAACGTGTTAAGGTCTATGAAAGAGTTGAGTAATTTTTTGCGTCAAATGGAAAACAAAGGAAATACGATTTTTTTCAACTTTGACAGGCCGCCACTTTGTTTTTACTGGGCCGATTTGGCTCATAAACGAACTCGTCGAAGATTTTGTAGCAAGTTTGGTTTCGATCCGTCAAAATATACGCCCTATATCGTGCTTAAGAATTCCGTTATAACATATATATATACAGTGTGGAAAACACTTATGGAATAAAATTCTTTATGTCATTATTTTAGAAAATTATAAAAAATACCGAGACACG
Source organism: Galeruca laticollis (assembly GCA_963921935.1). Lineage (NCBI taxonomy): Eukaryota > Metazoa > Arthropoda > Insecta > Coleoptera > Chrysomelidae > Galeruca > Galeruca laticollis. The sequence continues at coordinate 39,789,970 of OY998178.1, read as the reverse complement.
TCAACTTTTGAATCGAATTGTGCGTTATGTAAAGATAAATTTAAATGTACAGGGTGATTCACGCAAGTATGCCATAGTCGGTGTTTTTTTTTAATGAAACACCCTGTATATTTGCATATTTTTGAAATTCTCTCAATGAACCGATTCCAACAAACTAAATGATGTATGGTCAATTATGAATTATACAGGGTGAATTTTTTTTTTTTACAGTATATTAAAATTAATGCTCAAAATGTTCTCCACCTAGTTGTTGGCAATAGCACAGTCTTCTATAGAACTCCTCCTTAACTTTGTTCAAAGTTTGAGGTGAAATATTCCGTATTTCTGTAGTTATCCTGACTTTGAGGTCTACAATGCTAGTTGGTTGTGTAGCATATACTTTGTTCTTAAGATAACCCCACAGAAAAAAGTCTAACGGCGTAAAGTCTGGCGATCTAGCTGGCCACTCAATAGTACTTCTTCGTCCAATCCATTTATTGGGGAAGATTTCATCTAAATAAGTTCTTACCATTAAAGCATAATGGGGTGTGCCACGCACTATTTATTGATAAGTTTTCTTTTCTGAAATTTCTTCAGGTGGTATGAAGACCAACTGTTCTTTTATATATATATATATATTTTTTTTAACAAAATTTAGAAACGAAAGTGAATTTAGACTAAAGGCAAATTAGCAGAAACAATAGGCTATGGTATAGTACTGGCCAGTGGTTTAAAAAGGTGCGAGCAACACCGGCTAGGGAGTATACTGTAAGTAGGTTCGGCGCCACCGGTTTACCGACTAAACCGGAAGTCTCTAGGTGATCACGAACTGGCCGATACTCTACCAGCCAAATCAAAGTAACTTATGCCTCCTGGACAGTCTGCCAAGTAAAACACAGTCTCTTAAAAGGTCACCAATTTAATAATAATAAAAAAAATGGTAAGAAACATAGTAATAAAGAAATATATAGGTGTTAAAGTTACAATAAGTTTTTTTGTTTTTATTATTATAATATCTTTGAAGCTATAAACCGCAACGTGATCACGTGTTCAACAAGTTAACTTAACTTTAATAATTAGCTTAAAGTAAAATGACGAGTGCGCAATAATAACTATGGCCTCGACTGGCCCACTAGAAAATTAAAAAAGGAACATAAACAGTACGCAACAAACAAAGACTCACAATAAGGTAGACTTCGCTGATTTCCGGTTGTCCCTGAGAATCGCTGTATTGTGGGAAACTTGAGGGCGTGTAGCACTGGGTTTGCAGTCAATGTCCAGGCAATTTTCCGCCAAAAAAAAAACCCTAGAGAGGAAAACATAGAAAATCTCTAATGTCTCAACACAAGATACAGGGAAACGGAGGATACTTACATAATAATTGTATAAAATGAATTATCGAATTACTTAATTATACTCAAAAAGTTAAATGGAATAATCACGGAAAATAAGAAAATTGGAGCATTGTGATTATAAACACATAAGTTAAAAGAAGTCCAAAACCCATAGATCATTACATTACACAAATTACTTGAACCCCATTTGTGAAAAAAAAAAGGAAATAAAAGGTTTACGAAAACATTGACCCCCCCCCGCCCATGAAGTCGTTGAAAAATATGGAACAACAATAAAACTATTTCATATTGTCAACTGAGAAACAAACATTAATCAAGAAATCAAATATCACGTCAATTTAAACTCAAATCAATTAGCAAAATTGAAAAAGTGGTAAACAATAATCATTAAAAAAAACTTAACTCACCTCTGGCCAGCAGGGTTTTTTTTATATAGTATGCTTGCGCTTGTCCAAACAATTCAACAACGAAACAACTAAATACGGTATCCAAGTCAAAGACGGGGTGTAACCACTGAGTGTCTGGAATAAAATCGACAAGTCCAGAAAACGTGATTCGATTATCCACCATAGAATTCTAATAGGAAAAAAGCAAAATAAATAAAACGCTAAATTTAGCATAACAAGCAGAATCGAGAAAATTACTCTTCAGTTATAAAATTTGAATAGCTTACCTGAAGAACGGCAAAAAAAAATCCTACGTAGTAGTATCAATAAAATCTCCTCAAAATATTCAGAAAATAGCCAAGATAAATGAAAGATAAGCTAACTGAATTGATAGATGGAGATTAATTATATAGAGTTTCAATCAAATCCCATACAAACTGGATAATAAAATTTTAGATTGAAATCTCTAACCACTCTTCAATATTGCTTTCTGTGGTAAAAGATGGCCGGAAAAAGAAAGAGAGTTTCCCAAATTTCGCACTAGGATCGTTGCCAAAATACCACATGCGTAAAACTAAACTCCGATGCCAAACTTAATTTTCGGCTAACAACCAGAATAAATCAGATGGACATTCAACTGAATTAGATTAAGGAATGAACTATAAAATGCATGGATTTTCGATAAATTCAATAACAATCGGCAACTGTGTTCCTAATAGTACTAAGCCAGTGTATGAGCAGAAGGAAGAACATGTGTTCATAGCGCACACCATCACGACAAGTAGAACCGATATAAACAATATATTTTGTTATGAATAAACATACTTAGGATTGTTTACTCGAATATTGTGCACTCCTGGACAAAACAAGTGCTCAATAACCGGAGTTGTTAACCAGGGAGAAAAGTGATATAAAAGTTTCCTCCACCAAGTGTTTATTCCAATGTTGTCCCAGAAATTAAAACGAAGTGTTCGTCATGGGTCTGAATTTAATTAAGAAATTAGAATTATCAAATATCAACTTAAGTACTGGAAAAGGAAGTGAAACAGAACAAAACCCACCGGAATTATCAGGTCAGTAACCTAAAAACCAGAAGTGAAGACAATCAAAAGTCGATACACTCAAACTATCAACCAAAACAACTATCATTTTTGTCAATATCATTTGTATCTTCCCAATTTCAGACTAAATAGCCTAATATACATATCAATAGAGAATGTTAGTGCCGATTACCACATAGAGAAGTTTACAAATAACACATCCCAGCTATTCACAAGAGATTTTTCGAATTACCACCTGGAAACAACCATGGATGTGCTAACAAGGACAAATAACAATATAATATACAAAATATACATTAGATATGGATTAGTTCATCGGTGAGTTTGCTAAATAATATGAAAGAGGTTAATAAAGTCAACAATTGATAATCTTTAGTTACCAACAATATTCTATTGACAAAAATAATATTAAAAGAAAAGCAGTTACAGAAAAATAAAAATCGAAACTCAAATATAAACAATGCGTTAACGGAACTCTAAAATTAATGTAATTGTGAGGTATTTTAATTAAATAAAATAGAATAACAATTGGAGTTAACCTTTTGATAAAAAAAACGTCAACACTGAAACAACCTTGCTAATATGGTGAAGGTGACGATAATTACCATAATAAACACAGTAGTAACTTAATTTTGATAGAGGAAATATTTAAATATTATGATTGCGACGTAGTCGATATAGAGAAGTTATTCGAAGGAGCGTCTAGCCAAAACTTAATGATCAATTTAGACCGTGACAGGTGTTGCCCCGTCTTGCTGGAACCAAACATTTTCATTCGATATGCTAGGATCTATTGCGTTGGGATATAAGTTTGCCAACGCAGGAATAACTTCATTTCTTAGCATATTTGAATATTTTTCAGCTGTCAAATTTCCATCTATAAATATAGGACCAATAATATGGTCGCCTATGATACCGGCCCAAACGTTCACCTTTTGAGGTTACTGAGTATGTGTCTCACGTATCCAATTAGGATTCTCTGCCGACCAATATCTACAGTTCTGTCGGTTCACCTCTCCATTCAATGTGAATGTTGATTCGTCAGAAAAAAGAATGGTACCAAGAGCTATCTCATTTTTGTTCAGCTTATTCATCAATCTTTCGCAGAAATCCATTCTACGATCTGGATCATCTTCTGTTAACTCCTGCACAAAAGTTAATTTGTAGGGATGAAGTTTTTCTTTATGAAGACATCTTCGAACAGTGGTATGACTAACACTATTTTCACGGGCAATTTGACGTGTAATAGAAGTTGGATTCTCTTGGACACTAAACAAAATATCCACTTTCATATCATCTTCAACGAAGTGTGGTTTTTTTTCAATGGTTTGACATGTCCAAGTTCTCTGAATTGTGCATGAGTTTTAGAGACAGTACTTTGTGAAATATTAAGCAATTCGGGATACCTGTGATTAAATAAGTTTGCCACTTCAACTTGACTTCTGCAGTTATCCCCATACCCGATCATCATTAAAATCTCAATTCGGTGAGTCTCAGTTAAATATTTCATTGTTTTGTCGACAAGGAAAGAGTGTTTACCAAAAATTTTACTTTTTCAGTATAAACTGTCAACACATCAACAACTGACAGAATAGAAAACAATCCACATTATTTACCGATTAAAAACAATCCACATTATTTACTGTTCTTGTTTGATTATTGGCATTTTTAGGCAATTTTTAGGTATATTATGATAAAATTCATGGGCATTACAGGGTAGAATGAGTCTCATGCTCCCGAATAATAATAAAATAACTGCCAAATAGCCAAATAATGAATAATCAAAACAACAAATTCTAATAAATAAATAACAAGTAAATATATAAACAATAAAATTGTCATAATAAATATATATATATATATATATATATATATATATATATATATAACCTTTGGGACGGGGGGTAATTTTGGCATCAGGGAACACCAAAACGAAAAACTATAGTGGAATTTTCCCGAAGTCGCGTCATGCTACTCTCTACAATAGCCCTATTTCATTCTGAAATCAGTCTAAAAATGTAACGGTATGACCGCAAGAATAATCAAAACAAATAAAACGAACTCGCAGTGATCTAATCGGCTTGAAACTGAGTGTGGTAGCGTACGGATTTGGGTAGGAAATGGTCGATATTGACCCATTACACGAGTGGGACACACTTTCGTGTGCTTAGTTAACGAGATATTTACCCTCTAGGATTTTTTAAGTTTCTCATGGGACATATATAATCCATTAGGAGTGGAAGGGTGAAGATATTCTGGCAATTTTATGTCGCACTGCACACCTATTGGCTCATTCACATTTTTTTGAATGTACGATTACATGAAGCATCTTTAATTATTAGTGAATTATTAATAAATCGGTGCAGTGTACATTCATAACTTTTGTTAATAAATAAAAATATTCAGGCACCCTATTTACATTTTATTATTTACATTTATACAAAACTGTTGTTTTCAATGTTACGCTTAATATATTAGAGATATTTTATACTATTCAAACCCTTTTCATACATCATACATCAATTATATATTACAAGTGAAGTAACATCTGTCATATTATATCAATGTCAAGAAATCATAGAGTATATAACAGAGAAAGGACGTGCATTAGGTCATTTTTCATAACAATAACAATGAACTTTCACATTGTTAATACTATTTTCATAATTACTAATGATAATATATAAGTAGTTTTATCGAAAACACAATTAATTTAACAAAAGTAAGAATACCAGAATGGCAACAACAACCAAAAAAGATATTCAATATTATGAAATGTTACATCTTCGAATTATTAGTTATCACTGCCCTCATACAGAAGAAGTGATAAAATTTAAATTTAGGCTACCTACAAAAAGGCAGTAATTAAATTTCTGAAGAATTATGGGAAATATTTAATTTTCATTTCCATAGAAACTGAAGAAAATCGACTTCTTACCGGAATTCCATCAAGCTAATATTTTTTAGTCAAAGAACAAACTTTTGCTTGCTTATTTATTAAATGTTTATTTTTCATAAGTAAATAATTTTCTTAAGGACCGTGAAGTATAGGAAAACTACCTTTAAGCTTAGAAAATAGCACTTTATAGTATAGGACGTTTTGTTCAATTAGTTACATGTTTAAGCTAAATTAAAAGGAAGTAAAATCATTTAACGTGCTACTAATGTAGAAATGTTTCAACACAATTGTACACTAAATACGTGGAAGTTTCTATTTGCCACTTGCTTACTTTATCACTGATTTTGGTTAGAATTGATAATACTTCATAGAGGCGTAAAACTAGGAACTCCTGCATATTACCACCCTTAAGAAATATATTTATTGACGATTTTTTACTAAACGCCGTAAGTAAAAATAATAGAATTTGGAACACGATTAATTCACAACTTTTATTAAAAGTAAAAACAAACATTGGACTATGAAATTAAATAAGTTAAAACTCTGACAACCAAAATAAAAATAAAATTCAATTGTTATATAATTCTAAAGATGCACTACAGTGTGTTCCTAAATATAAAAACTTTAATGAGACAATAGAAAATTGAAATATGTCATTAGTCTTGTTCTTTATGTTGGGCATTATTATTGGCACACATTCTTAAAGATTCACAAAAACGGCGTTTATGAAGGGGCTTCAGACTTGACGATTTATCGATAATTTTCTTTTTTCTTTCTAAGTCTATTCTCTTTGGGTTAGTCCTATATGTAATCTGCTGCAAAATAATACTTTTTATAAAGGTATTTTTTAAGAATCATAGTTGCAATTCAGTGACTTCAAACACGTTTTTCTAGAATGAATAAGCACATCTTTAACAATTATCTTGTTATTATTTGCTGAAGAAACTGTTTCAACAAAGTCTTGAAAATCGTAAATTTCTCCTTTTTTTTCATAGCTAATTCCACTTGACGGTAGAAGTGATTGCAACTCATGAAGGAATGACAAGGCTCAAAATAATTTAAAACAATTTTTTCAGCTCATGTTTGGTTCTAGTTCACTGAATAAGCGATGTAGAAGAAAAATAGCCAATTTTTATTTCAACAAGGATAAATGAATTTGTAAAGACGTGTGTAATTTTTTTTATTAAATTCAGCAAAGCGCTTTCGACATTACGTCATCTTCAGGGCTCTAAAATAAATAACATACACTACAAACTACTGTCCTATCAATCTAACATAACAGTAAATGTAACTTACTTCGTCAATCGGTCCAGAGACGTATTAAAATTGTAAACAAACAACAAATTACAAACATTTACACATATATCAAATTAAAAACGACACTACACAAACCATGTCGACCAACTAATGGAATTTATAATCAAGTTGTTGAAATAAATAAAAGAAAAAGTAACATTTTTGTTGACTCAAAAACCCGATCCAAAAACGAGGATTATTATTATGATGAAAAATGGTAGTGTCTAAAGTTACACAGTTCACAAATATATTGTAAATTACTGAGTGAAAGTTAATAAAATTAAAATAAATCAAAATTAAATTAAAATTAAATTGACTGATACAATTTAAAATTGAGCTCATTACCAAAACACGGATACAAATTATACGAAACAAATCGCACGGACTAATCCAGAAGGCACGCCCCAAACAACTTAAAAAGAGGTGTGAAAGTTGAATTAATATTAATCCCAGTGTTGATACAATAATCGTTCTTTTTGCACTCTCTGTATATCTCTAGATCTTCCATAAGGTTGGGTTTGTGGAAATTCCGTGAAAAAACATTTGTGCAAAAATCTGCTATCATCACCGGGTGAGAAACCATGATTATTAAATGTGAGGTGATGACCAAAGCCAGATTGTTCTGTCCTATTTAAATGTTCGTTGATACATATATTAAGTGGTCTTATGGTTCTACCAATGTACGCAGCCTCACAATCACCACACTGAAGTTTGTATATACCACTCTGTTTGAGTTTGGGTAACTTATCTTTGGTCTTAGAAAGAAGTGATTTCAGGGTATTTTGAGATGAAAAAGAAACCCTAATGTTATCTTGACAGGTTCTAAAAATGTTGCTTATTTCATATGAAATCTTCCCTATGAATGGGAATGAGCAAAATCGAAAACCACTAACCTCGACAGTTTGATAAGCCAGTTGTCTGATATCTTTTTGTTTTATTTTCCTAATTGTGTTCTCAATAATATTTGAAGGATAGCCGTTGTTAACTGCGATCTGCTTCAAGATGTTAAATTCTTTATCAAAATTGTGAGGCGCCATAGGGATTCTGATCAACCTACGTACAAAGGAGTATATGGCGGCCATTTTGTGTTGAAAAGGATGATTAGAATTTGATGGAAAAATATGGTCAGTCTGAGTAGGTTTTCTGTAAATATTGAAGTCTATTTCATTGTTTAATCTAGTAAGTGTCAAATCTAAAAAGTCAATCCGATTATCTAATTCTAATTCGATTGTAAAATTTATGCATGGATGCAAACCATCTATGAAATCTAAAATCTTGAAACAATCATCAGATGTACCATCTACAAAGGCCAAAACATCATCTACATATCTATACCAGCTGATTATTTTATGGTAACTATTCAAAATTATTGTTTCCAAAGAATCAAGAAAAAGGTCCGCTAACGAAGGAGACCCATAGCTAAACCTTTGGGTTGTCTATACATTTTATCATTGAAAATAAAAAAATCCTGCTTAAGACAAATCTCCAATAGGTTCAAGGCTATATCAATAATACTGACATCCACAGTGAGTATTCTTTTAATTATAGGGATTGTTTAATCTCTGGGAACATTTGTAAAAAGATTGCTGACATCAAAGGAAACCATGAAAAAATTGTTGGGGAGTAATAACCTTGCAATATTGTTTACCAATTCTATTGAATTTTTGACTGTATAAGTACATTTAAATTGTAACACCCTATTCAAAAAATTGTTCAAAAATTTAGCTAAGTGTATCGCTGGAGTATTTGTAAAACTGACAACTGGTCTCATTCGTATTTCATTTTTGTGAATTTTTGGCAAGCCATAAAGTAAAGGTATGTTCGGATTTAAGACCAAAAGTGAATTTAATTTCATGTTTTCTTTATCGAACTTTAATGAACTATATTTTAAAGCGGTTCTCAGCTCAGCATTAAATGCTGGCATTGGACTTCTACTAAGAATTTCGAAACTATTGTTATTTAAAAATTCCTCAACTTTAAGTATGTAATTGACCTTTTTCATAATAACTAAACCATTCCCTTTATCAGATTTGGTGACAATGAGGTCGTGCGACTTGATTTTAGCCATAAGTGATTTTAAAATAAGATATTGTTGACTTGATGTACTATTATTTGTATCTATTAAAAACTCTAGGTTCCCTAAAATGTTTTTGAAAAACTGTTAAACATAAGTTTCTTGATCTTATCTTTTGTTCGTATGTATGAAAATAACTTTCAATCAATGTATCAACCTCCACCGAATAGAGTTCAAGTGATTTTTCATTTAAATTCGGTTTAAGTGAAAATTTCAAGCCCTGACCGAGAAACCTCAGCTCCCCCTCTGACAAGAAGCAATCCGACAAATTTTTAACTCTCTCGTGAAAAGTAATATCTGTAAACATTGTAGACCGATCAACACCAGAGGTCCGGCTCAGAAATCTGCCGACCAATCGCTTCAACTTAGATTTTAAAGTATTAAATTTGAAAAACTTCAAAGAATTCACCTTATCCTGGATGTCGTTGAAGATTGACTGAAGGTCAGCATACGGAAGAGTCCGCGCGAGATGGTCGTACAAAATTTTTAGTTGAATGTCTATACTATTAAGTTTTGCATAATGTTGACAAATGTGCTTCCTCATCAACCGTTTCTGTAATTGGATTCGAAAGTCATTGGGAACGTTCCTTGATGTTCTGCACTTAGCAAAAGTGGGAACTACATTTTCTTTAAGACATTGATGAATGAACCATATATCAAGTTTACGAAGTGCTCTCTTGATAGAAGGTCTCTGGTACCTTATATCTCCTTCTACCATACCGTATAAATTTAAAAATTAAAATATGGAGTGTACACACTCTTGTTTTTAACAAGGATAAATAAATGCATTTGTAAAGACGTGTGTAATATTTTTTATTAAATTCAGTCAAGCGCTTTCGGCATTACGTCATCATCAGGGCTCTAAAATGAATTACATACACTACAAACTACTGTCCTATCAATCTAACATAACAGTAAATGTAACTTACTTCGTCAATTTTTATTTCAATCTGTGCAGTTGTCCAGCCATAGGTCAATATATTTTGCATCAAGGTAGTGTTACAAAAAAGCAATTGTAGCGCACATTATATTCTCTTGTTCCCTTCCGGCAAGGGCACCATGTCATAGAACAGCGATTGGTTTCTTCACCGATTTTCCTAAGGCAGCGAACGTTTAGTTGTACGCTACAATTCTTGGACAGAAAACCACCTTTTTATAAGTCTCCATTCGTGGCAACATCATAACTTTTACTAAGTTAGTAGAAAACTAAATATGAGTATCATCCTGTTTTAGCTCTTTATCTTCTGCATAAAGTTGCCTTGCTTTTACTACTCGCAACTTAAGTTTTTTCCAATTGATGCACACTTCGCAATCGTCTTGTATGTTTTATTCATTGCGAGAATCGCCCTCGCAGTGAATGTGGAAAGCATCGCATCTCTCGCATTTTTCATTTTCCAATCAGGCGAAAGATATATACATTGTTTTCCAGAGATATCGTAAGAAATTTTCATTGCGTGATATTTCTGGAAAAATTTGCGTACATAAATTTTATATTATCATTGGGTAAGTATCACCTTAATGGAGCATACTTCCGGCGATAGTGGATATAGCCGTTCTTGCTTGTTTACCACGGTTATCAATTACATCTGGTTGATTCTGAGTCAATAACGATTTATATAAAACTTTATCGTTAGTTTTTTTAGAACCCAAATTCGTTAAAAAATATTTTGCACCTCTAAAACTAATTTTCAAGCTTCTTTTTAAAGTAAGGAATTTTCATTTCGGGATATTTCTGGCAAAAATCTGCGTACATAAATTTTATATTAATATCACTGGGTAAGGACCGCCTTAATGGACCATGCTCCCGGCGATAGTGGCTATAGCCTTTTTGCTCGTTTACCACGGTTGTCAATTACATCTGTTTGATTCTGAGTCAATAAAGATTTATATGAAAGTGTTTTAAATGAAACTCACTGTTTCTAGTTAAGGGTCGAGACAGTTAACTTCATTTATATAAAACTTTATCATTAGTTTTTTCAGAACGCAAAGTCGTTAAAAAATATTTTGCACCCCTAAAGCTTAATTTCAGACTTATCTTTTAAAAGGAAGTCCTTTTAGCGTGTCTAAACTTTCATTTTTGGTACAACAACGGCTGCATTATTCTGAATAAATACTCGCCATTCTCTCCAGGACATTTTCCAATAATTTTCATTGATATTGCTCCTCACTTCTTCTGAAAAGTTGGTACTGCATTTTATAGTGTATTTTTCGTCACACCCCGGTCTGACGATATATTTGGACCGTAAAATATTTTCTCCTCTAATCGAGACTCACAGAATATCTTTTTGTTTTATATAACGCTCCGGACTTGGTGAACTGATTTGTTTCCTTTATGTTATCATTATTATCATTATTTGCTCTTTGTTTTACCATAGCATTGTTATGTGGTTCTAGTAATTGGGTTGCTTGGTGTTCACCAAGTTCGTTAACACATGTCTCAATATTGTCAGAACTCTCGGAAGAAATTGATGGAATATAATCGGAATATTTCATTAAAACATCAGAGTGCAATTATGTTGTTTATCAACGGTTGAACTTTTACTAATTTCCATCAGCCATTTAATAATTATAAATAAAAAAAAACCATTTTGAAATCCCAACATTATAGCCCTATAATTCGTTAACGACGGGCGTAAAGGAAAATTTTCATATGAAATACCATCATTATTTCTAATCTCACTTTCAACTCCTGTGACATCCTGTATATAATAATAAAGATTGGGTCATTTTAGATATATTTTTCGTCAAATAGTTAGAATTTGTTCTATTATTACTTTGTAAATAGAAACTGACACATGTTTACTACATCTGCATTGAACTAACTTTGGGAGTTTGGAACACTAAGTATTCTAAAAATTATAGCTTTCATTTCAAAAAGACATTCCAAAATGAGTGAATGTTTTAGACAGAACGGCAGCATCGATATGGAAGATCTGTTCTTAGAATTGGGAATTACATCTGCTATAAATTAATACCTTTCTTAAACATTTACCGTCGACACTAGAGTTATTACGAATGGAAATTAACATAAAATGCTTAGACAATGAACACTCTATTTAATGGTTAAAGTATGTACAAGAGAACTGATTTGCTAATTGTAACGAAATCTTAATATATTGCTAATCTGGTGGAATACTTGGAGTAAGACTAGTTGTAAGAGAGTCCATGTGAAGAAGAAAAAACAACAAACGCAAAAATAATGGAATGGCTCCTCTGTACGAATCCCAAAGTAATGGTTGATATCAAGTTGCTTCTTTTCAATCAAAATGAACCCATAATGCTCAACTGTAAATATGAATAACAAAAGTAATATTGTTACCTTTAAAGCACAAAATATCTACTTCTCATCAAAATTCATTGGTATCAGCTTTAAAGTAGAATCCCATTTAGAGGAATTGACTTCAGTATATGACGCGAATTCTTTTTCATATTTTTTATTGACTTAAAAAGCTAATACGGAGAATACGGTGGTTATTCTATAGTGTTTGTTGAGAGAGACCAAAAATTTCATCACATTGTCAGCCTTGTGGAATGGCGCGATATCGTGATCTCCAATCAATTTGTATGACAAAGGAATTCTAGCAGCTATATCTCAGTTTTTAATAACGATATTCAGTAAACCTTTCTTCTATTTTAGCTGTGTTAGTTGACGAGATTTTGTCAAGTAATTACAAATATAAGGTCTAAATTCGTGATCTCTTTTTTTGCAAACTTTTGATTTAGTCGTAATATTTCTTTAAAATCATCAACTATTCCGGATTTCCAGTTTTGAGTTAAATTTACCGTGTATCTATGTTTATTTAATATTTTTTTATAAATTAAATCATAATTTTCCGAATCTGTTATGAAAATTATTTGATTTAATGATAAATTAATAGACTCTTCGGAGATTAGGATTCCCGAGATAGGATTTTCGGTTGCAGTATGTTGTGTATCGTCTAATGATTGATTTTGATCAGAATGCTTTAAAAATTCATCTATGTCAAACATTTCATCGGAGTCTGGGGGTTCAGCACAGTTTGAACCGTCTGTAAGTGCATTTGTGTGTATTCTAGAAAGAGAGTCGGCTACTTGATTTTGTTCTCCTAATTTATATTACACCTCAAAATTATAATCCTCTAATTTCAGTCTCCAACGCGTTAATCTAGAAGTGGGGTCTTTAATTTTATAAATCAAGACGCGAGGGTTATGATCAGTTTCAATAAGAAATTTTTATCCGTATAAATAAGGACGGAAATGTTTGCACAAATCCACGATTGCCAAAAGTTCTTTTTCTATAGTGGAGTAATTTTGTTCTGCTGAATTTAAAGTTCTCGAATAATAGGCGATAGGGTGATTGCCTTGTGAAAGTACAGATCAGATAGCTAAATTCGAGGCATCTGTAGTCAATACCAAAGGTTTTGAAAAATCGAGATATTGAAGGATGGGGACGTTAATTAATAATTGTTTGCATTTTTCTAAACATTATAAATAGTTAGAATTAGTGGGGTCGATTATTGCTCCTTTTCTAGTGCATCTAGGAAATGGGGATGGTATAAATTTTCGATAATATCCTATAAGTCCTAAAAATGATTTTATCTCAGTGTTTTAAATGAAACTCACGCTTTCTAGTTAATTCCCCAATATAATAAAAGTTATTGAAAATTCAAAAAAATTGACAATTGTTTCGATAAATCAATATCATCGTCAGAATGACAGAAGTTACATTTCATTTGATGCCTACCTGATGTTAGTAGTTATTTTTGGCTAGACAAAGGAAACTTTTGAATAGCTTCAATCTTACTAGGTTTTGGTTTAATAAAATCAACAGTTACTACGTGACCAAGGAAAGCGACTTCCTTCTTAAGGAATTCGGATTTGTCCAATTGAATTTTAAAGTTATTTTTTCTAAAAACTTCTAAAATAGCAGAAATATGAACAAGATGTTCGTAAAGAGATTAGGAGAAGATAATCACATCGTCCATGTATACAAAGCAAGATTTGGAGAAGATGATCACATCGTCCATGTATACAAGGCAAGATTTATATTAGAAAGGTCTCAAAATATTGGCCATTACTCTCTCAAATGTTGCTGGGCTGTTTTTTAGTCCCATCGGAAGTTTTTTGTGTATTCGAAATGACCATGTGGTACGGTAAAGGCTGTTTTTTGGATGGAATTGGGATGTAGTTCGATTTGATGAAATCCTTGGGCTGAGTAGAGAGTAGTAAAATAAGTAGCTTTTCCTAGATTATCTAAAATTACGTCTATTTTGGGTATCGGATATTCATCATCAATAGTATTCTCGTTAAGTTTTCGATAGTCAATTACCATTCGAAATTTCTTCTGACCGGAAGCGTCAGCTTACTTTGTTATCTGATAATTTGTTAACCTGTTCAAAGATTGCGTCTTGCATTACCTGAGGGTGTTTCTAACTTCTAACATGAATCGGATTTTCGCCTTTTGTTTTAATTTCATGTTTAATAGCGAATGTGAACGTTAAATTAGATTTATCGTCATAAAATACGTCTCTGAATTTTTTGCATAACTTTAAAAGTTTTTTTTCTTCAACATTTAAATGTTCTATTCGAATAACTGACTCATCAAAATTACACTTAGGATTTTTTATTTCATAATTTTCTAAGTTATCTACTACTACGCGTTTTATGTAATGTAATATCATCTATAAAACCATGTCTTAATGTGTGAATTATTATATTATCCACAACTGTTTCCGGGAGTAGTATTTCACCATGACCTATATAAAGTTTCAAACGGAATTATTATATTTAAGTTTCTCAAGGTAAATGTTTTATTCGAATAGTCTAAAATAGCATTAAATCGTTCTAGATTAAAATTACCAAGTAAAATGTCAAAATTTTCACTCCGTGGAGCAATCCGGGCATCAATAAATTCATCTATGTCATATTTATAAAATGAAGGTGTATTTATATTTAAGTTGTATTTTCGACTTAATTTCATAAGGCCAGTTTTAGCGAGGATACCGTTGAAGCTTCAGTAACTGGTGTCGGTATCGTTCCGGTAACTAATTTGTCATCCCCACTACCAGTAACTGGAAAAGATCGCTAAAACACAAACGGTGGTAAAACGGTTAACTTGACATATTATGCTTTACATTTGGTTATTTAGGGTTTGCTTTTATTTTGTGCGTTCTTGTTGGAAAAATTAAGAAGATGGAAATGAATCTTCAGTTACTTCCAGTAATTTGGAAGCTATTTGTTGACGAAAACTTGTTTTTAATAAACAATGCTCTTATAATTGAAAATAATATCGATGTTTACTCAACGTCAGCAATAATAAAAGAGACACACATAAGAATGTTTACGAATGAATTTGTTTGGCTTAATAATTACAACAACACTGCGTTTTACGAATTATTTAAATTAAAAAAATCTACATTTCAAAAACTTCTTGAAAATTTATTAAGGATCGATAGAGAAAAAATTCTTCAAAAACCTTTTAGAGGAGGTAGAAAATCTCTAAACCCTGAAAAGTAGCTACTTATGTTTTTGTGGTATATTGACTACCAAGACACCCTAAATGAAATAGTGCATAGATTCGATGTTGTTCGATCAACAGTTATGAAAGACGTTAATAATATATTGTTTTTAATGCTACAAATAAAAAATAACTATATCTATTCGTCTTCCATTGTTTTTCAATAAGCAAATCAAATGTTCACCCGACTCCTTTCAAATAAATATAACATATAAAATAATTTTAAAGGATAAACCACAGATCATATAACTGGATAAACGACAACGACTACAAGCAGGAAAAGTTGAAGTTACACAAATTATTAATACACATACATGTGACACATGTTTGTGAACAAAGTTTTCAGTAACCGCCAGTAACCTATCTCTTTACTTGTTGAAATGTTTCAGATCGACGGTATCAAACAATGACGTCACAACACCTTCTTCTATGATACCGTTGGACGCTAAAACAACGCGGTTAGTGTTCGGTTACTGAATCACTTCAACGGTATCCTCGCTAAAACTGGCCTATAGACGTTGTGAATGGTTTATGATAAATATGGCATTTGTTGAAAAATAATGCGGCTTCGGGGGAGATTACGGTGATATATACACCTGAATCAATTAAAACTTTCAATTTTGATTTTGGCATCATGAAATGAGGCAATTGAGGGTATTCTCGAATATTATTCACATTTATACAGGAGGCGGTTGTTCCTCGGAAAGGTTCTCGTGAAAATCCTGAAAATTATTCTCATGGTAATTTTCAATTTCGTCGTCGTTTGAGGAATTTATATTGAAATTGTGAGTTCGTCTAGTAGAAACACTCATCGACTGATTTATTTCGTGAATTGTTTGTACACCGCTCATAGGAGAGGAATTATTTTGTTAATTCGGTGTATATCTGAGAAGATCAGATCTACTGAAATTTTGAGCGTTATTATTTTAATTCGGATGTTGAAAAATATTTCTTTGGGAATGGTTCTGAAAACTATTTCATGGAAAATTAGAATTTTGTTGAGAATTGTTATGAGGGGACGGTGAAGAATTTGCTGGTTGCGAATTATTATTATTTCGAGGAAAAGTATTGTGAGAATTGAAATTACGCTGTGGGTTATTATGTGGTTGTGTCGAAAAATTGCTGGATCTCTTATTATGTCGATTTTGGTATGAATTCTGTCTAGATGATGTCGGTGTTTTGTTGCGTTTTTAAGAAGTTCATATATTGTTGCTGATTTTTATTATTATCATAGGCTATACATTTTTGAAGAGCTTTTTAAAGAGAAGTAATTTGAAATTGTGACAAATATTCACAATAAGGTTCATTTATGTCAGAACAAAAAGTTTTGAGGGCCATATTTTTGAAATAAGGGGTTTTGATTGCTACCGTTTCTACATTGTCGTTTAAAGTGATATGTGGAGTAAGTCATTAAAATTATTTGAAACACGCGGATGATATTGGTCGTAAGTCCCGTTATATTTTTGTGCTGTTGTTGATAACTGCATTACTAAAATGTCTTCCGAATGTCTGTCAACGTACTTGGCTACTGAGGCCGGTCGTACGTCAGTCCAGATGGTTTTGTTGGAATAATTCAATAAATCTCTTAGCTCTTCCTTGATACGAGATACAATATTAGCATTTAATATAAATTTTTGTGCTGGGGTAGAAAATTCGGGCAAAGTAGCGCAAATGCTAGATATATCACAATTATTCATTGGTATATTGGTTACTTCATTATCTAATATATTTGAAATACGTTTAGTAGAATTATTTATGGTTAGGGTGTCAAAAAGTAAATGTAAATTATCTTGAGAAATGTCACTAAAAACGCTCATGACGGAAAGAAAGGAAATAAACACTTACATAAGGATGATCACTGATGATTTCTTCTGCATGCTCTTCGTTCTGTTCCCAGGTTCGGTGTATTCTCGTCAAACAATTGAAATTGACCAGGAAACGATGAATGTTTCTGTACGAGGATCCTGTTCAAGCAGCGCCAGAAATGTAGTTCGGAGCACTTTGTGACTTTTAAAAAACAGTTTTATTTTCAAAAATACAACTAACTGGAATTTCAATAGCAAAAATAGATTTTATTGACAGAACTTGTATAATAAAGATCTTACTACAAAAAGTCGGTGAAATATGTAAGTGAACTGAATTCATAATTTCCTATTTGCTGATCATGCATCTAGGTTGGTTATCATCTTCCTTCTCGCTTATGGTTATATTTCTATATATTGTCTTACTTAAGCAGGATGTGTATCCACTTCTCCTAATTAAATAGTATTGGTTGTCATTATTTTTTTAATGTATACTCAACAGCAGTCATATATACAGAGTTTCTATCAGCCACTCTGTAAGCTATTAGACCAATAGTTGGTCTTAAGAATGTCCTGATTACACTTCTCCAGTGAGAAGGTCTCTTACGCTTTATTTCAAGTTAATTGGCCAGCTTCATTTCAGTCTTCTATTGTTTGGTTCTTGCAATAGAGGCTGTAGTAGTAGATTCGGGTGGGTGTCTAGATTTAGGTAGGGGTTACGGCTTCTTTCTTGCACTGTATCTTGTACTGTTAGAATACTGAGATCTTGATGGAAATTGCCATTATTTGAAGTTCGATCGATCGATTGAACGACGGGACGTGGTAGTGGGGCGGTACTGCAGCAAACACAGGAAATATTCACCATCGCTAACCAACTCCGATCCTCCTACTTTCGAAACAGGAAAATGAGAGGAGAAATTTGAACTTCTTGTATTTTTTTGTAGGTAAAGTATCGATAATTGTATACTTCTTCCTAGATTACGTCCCGTTTTAGTGGATGAAGAGATTACTAATCAACTGTAAATTGCAAGTAACATTAATTATAACGTTTTCCCCTTAAACCACATATGCTCCGTCTATGGATCTGATAACTCATAATTTGACTACTATTCTATCTTTTCCTGCCATCCTTGCTGATAAGGCTTATTCACAAATGAATTGTTGCCATTATTGACATAGGCCATCTTTCCCCTACGACCTACTTTCGCCGCTTCCTGTTCAAAGAAGAAACCTAATAGAAATATGATAAATAAAGTCGGCAATGGAAACAACCATCATAATTTTTATGGAATGTGGATGATTAGTTGCGATTTTCAACAGATTTTAAATATCTTGGAAATTAGTTTGTAATTGTTAACTAGTTTGTATGACGCATAAATTGTGGAACACAGGGATTATATCGGATGAGACGAAAGAAACCCACTGCTAAGCAATACAGAAAAAATTGGAACAGAATGCGAGAGCTACAAAATGCTTCAAGTACACCCGGTGGTGTAGCGAGAAATAGCGGCGCCAGGGGCAAAACTATCGCCTGGCGCCTAAAATAAACACATATTTTGGATGATCCCTAAAGTGATAATACAACATAGTTTTCATCTCATACATCAATTTTTGTATTATAGCGTAATGAAATATATAACGGATAAAACAATTAAATTGAATAAAACAGGAATTAGTCCTCAGATTTTCAGTTAAAGCAAATTGATTGACTACGTGATCAAAATTAGTTTTATATGAAAAGTCATTACCTGTACTCAGTATTGCTAGGCCATTTAGCCTTCTGACCCATGGTACTCCTCAAATAGTTTCTTATGAGACTCAGCTAGCAGAAGCTGACGTGAGAGGAATTATTAAAAATAATGAGGAGCAGTGCACACATTGGGAAAATTTGAGACAGTAGTTTGATGTTTACAAATAGATAAATTAATCACTTCTTTACTTGTAGTTTTCTGTTGAATCTTCAGCATATTTTTCATGCTGTAATTAGATTTCCTGTGAAGGTAACAACCACTTAGGGACACTAAATGGAAAGGTTCAAAAAAATTTTATGCAGACACTATATTTTGAAAACTTGTTTGATTCTCCAAGATTTCGACAGTTCTAAAGCATCTGTTAATATATAAAAATGTTCTCTTGCCAGAAGCTGACGTTAGAGGGATTGTTAAAAATAATGAGGAGCAGTGCACACATTGGGAAAATTTGAGACAGTAGTTTGATGTTTACAAATACGAGGGTTGCCTTTCATATTTCGGGAATAGAGAACAAAAACAAATATTAATCATCGAAAATCACTTCATTGTTTTTCAAAATATTCCCAATGAAGATCTATACACTTTTGCATGCGTTTGAACCGATTGTCGAAGCACTTTTGTCACTCTGATTGAGGTATCTATTTCTATACTATTTTTTCAAATTAAATAGTTCACCTTATTTTCATATATTTACCTATTACTAGCCGGTGTTAGTACCATTACCATATTTTTATATTTCTAAATTACAGTTCCATTCTCACTGGAATATGCTGAATTATTTGTTAAGTACGTGCAGTGACATACTTGTGAACGTTACATGAGAACATTCGTCATAATATGAAATGTATTGTTTGAATTTCCTGACCACAAAGACGCATCACATCAGGATAACTACTAGCGTAGCTATTAAGATGTATATATGCAGACACTTGAAGCTGTTTCTCGCATATTGTTACGGTCAACTCTAATGAATGATAGACCACTTGAGAGTATACAGTTTTCAGCGAGGAGATATGTGGGGGAATCATAGGAAATAGAATTATCTATTTGTTGAAAAATGTATTGCAATTTGAAACAACAGTAATGATAAAAACTTAGGATTTCAAAATCCACTAACTTTCGATAAAAGTACAGACATAATTCAAAATAGACTTGAACTCGATATTCTCTATGAAGCATAAATATTTAATCGATTTCAGTCGACAGTCAAAGATGGCATTAGTACAGAGTTTACAAAAGTAGGGATCTTTCGACAGCACCTCTGTAGAATCAATGTGAAGAGATGCAATAAATCATGGAATAGTGCAACTACATAATAGAGGTCGCATGGAAGGATCATGTGGCTAATATGGTCTTCGATAGCGTATGTCCACATTGTGGAACCTATTAATCGACGAACTAATATCCCAATTAAACGGTTAATGCAATCTAGCAATTGGGTATGTCGAGGCTTTAGTTGTCTTTGTAATTGGATGGCACATTACCATCCACAGGGACCTAATGCAAAGGGCCCTGAATATGATACATGGATGGTGCAACGATCACGGACGTGCAGTGAATCCTGCCCTGGTACTGGGACAATTATGTTGGCAAAGAGGGAGATTTATTCATTGTGGATCGCTTTAAAATGGAATAGAACGGTGGGTACTTCGCATTTCGTCATATCACGGTCAGTTTAGCCTCCTAAAATTGGTGTGGAAGGAAATGAAATGATGAAGTAGAGAGGTATGACACTACTCCCAACATGAGTGACGTGACCTTATCTGTGGGAATAGGAAATAAAGATAGAGGAATGCAAAAATAGAATGTTTACGACATTTATGAAATTTAAAAACCCCAAAGGAAAGATTGATTATGTTTACTCATTTATTGTCTGGCCAGTACAGATGAAACGACCAAAGAAGAGTGTCGAGTTTGGGATCCTTAATGGGCTATTCAAATCTAATTTAATCGTAATATATTTTAGCAGCACAAAATTTGTAAAAGTTTCAGTGGTAGCGGATAAAAAATAATTACTAATTTGAATCGAACGATAAATATATAGTTTTACACTAAATTTGAACGTACAGATGACAATTTAAATGTAAAACAAAGACAAACTGAATGAAAATGTAACAATAATAAAGGAAAAACTCACCTGAAAATACTAATCAAACCAGGTCACAAAGAAGTGAAAATACATTTGTAAAACACAGATGTGGGTAAAAAACAACAAAAACAATCAAAAAACAACACACATAGCTAATCGATTAGATAGCAATTAACGAACTGAGGATATAATCAATATATCAGAAAACTAAATAGCCGATTTTTAGGTGTTGCCAGATTGTGTCGAAAAATCAAATAGAGTTATTGATTAGATTGTTATATATACGACTAAATTTCTCTGAATATGTTTTCTTGGGCAGGTTTCATAAACCATAGTAACAATACCTACTGCAAGATATATCCTGCTCTTCCCTATACTCCTCTAGCTGAACGAAGCCTTCCTTTCAGGAAAATATATACTTGGTATATCACATGCCGTTTTGGACATGATACAGGTAATTCATACAGTCACAAAATTAAATTGTCTACCGCAGATATATGTGACTGTGACGGAAGTTTCGACGATCTAAACCATTGGATGTTTAACTGTAGGTATAATAGAGAAGCAACGGAATATTCACTTAACTCCCTATCAGCTAAGAAGATATCTTTTTCTCAAAACATAGTTTTCTCTCTTGTTCATAAGCTCTCAGAAATCCATCATAAGAGATGTTTTATGGGAATTCCTTAAACGCACCAAACGAAAAATATAATATTGCAATTTTTATTTTGTTTTGTGTGAATCCATATATGAACATAGTATGAACGTTTTTGATTTGGTTGCCTCTCTTTGTCCTTTTGTAGAAAATCCCCTTCAACCGTTGCCTTTCTTGAATGTATAATCAAAGTCGCTATGACGGGCACCTTAGCGTGAAGAGGGTGTCCCTGTTTATCCCATTTGTTTTTCATCTTTCATTTTCTCCAGAATTTTGGAAAATTAGGAATATTTGCATGAATGATAGAGTGACAGTATGATAATTAAAATATAATAAAACAATTGTGGGGCATTACTATTAAAACACCGCTCGATCGGTTCCATGATTATTTAATTACAAAATAAAAACAGTACATAAATCATAACCAAACTCAACAACACCACCACGACTATCGTTGCCGTCAATTCTCTTCGTCTCTTCTGTTTTATTAAATTCATGTGACAGTTGACGTGGCCTCGGATAACAACCTTAACCAGCCATCAACCCAGAATGACGCAAGTCCTACACAATAAACTCTCGTGACTAAATGGGGTGTAATCCCAAAGCCAAATGGCCTCCGGGCCAGTAAGGAAAAAAAACAAATGTTTTCTTGTTAATTGAATTATTGCTTTCATGGATCATAACCATCCCATTAATTAGTCTCTTCTTATAATTCTCCTCAAAATCGATAATACTCACGATTTCAAAATTAAAGTCACGATTCTTCTCAAAATGGTGAATCTGCAAAGCTGTTTTATTAGGGACAGTGGAATGTTTATTCTTACAAGAATTTTTGTATTCTTGAACTCTATCACGTAGTAACCGTTTAGTTGGGCCAACATATGAAGCAGAACAATCCTGATAGGAAACTAAATTCTAATTATATAGTGTAATGTTTTTCTTATGTATTAAAACGCAAACGGGTGGGATAAACTTTAAACACACGGTATGGCTACTTACGAACTTACTTAAACACTAAACTACTCACTAACACATAATTTATATACACTACTCACTTAAATTTAATTTATATTCACCCAACCTTAATTATTAATTTATATCAACACTTTACTGTTCGCTATTTCGGTGAATTCTTGTTTATTTGTCGACATCACTTTATAAACTAAACTAACTCGCTGGTCGGTCCCTTATATATTAGTGCCTTTCTTACTAGATAATTGTAGATTGCGGCTTACACAAAAACAATTGGCTCTGGCAATTTCTAGATAGGACTGGTCACAAAGCAATGTCTAGATAATATAGTCACAATCGTTAACACTTCTAAGGAATCCCTGCGCATCCTCCATAATTTTAACTTCCATACATAGCTTAGACAGAGTCGGATTCAGGGACTATAACAGTGTGCTGAATCGTAAAATTACCCCCTCCTTAAATGGAAGTTCCTCCTGGAATTTTTGTGTAGCCGAGACTGGATGTTTGAATCGGCAACTGGCCCCATTTCTACAATTTCCGATCTTATGGAAATAACAGGGCACCGTCTTGATCGGATACTGATAACGGGGGTAGTAGCTGCAAATTAATATCTGGACACCAGTATCTCGAAAGATAATATCTACCATACTCCTGATAACTCGCCAATCCAACTATTTACTCGCTATCTTGAGCATAGCCAGTTTCTTCACGCTGGAATCAAACACATGGTCTCGGAGGTTTCGAAGTGCTTCCTACGCATCGCGGTAGGTAGATCGATCTTGAAATTCATTTTTAGTTATCACGTAGAAGATGTACCACGAATTATGTTTCAGTTTCAGTGTCTTGCCAGCGGCTGGAATCTGGCCTTCAAGTTTTTCTAATTGCCCGAACTTCTTCCGAAAGAGGGATGCCAACCCTCGTGCGTTCTTGAGACGGGCGGGGATTTTGTATGCCAGTGAATAATCTTCCGGGAGAGTGAACACATCTTGCCATTGTTCTGAAGTGACTCCATATCTAGCTTTCCCGGTACCTTCATACGCGAATATGGTTTACACCTTTCTCAAGGTCATGGTCTCATTCGAATGGCGCTAGTCGGTTTTGGTGAACTACTTTTGGTTTGCCGTTGGGGATCTTGCCTATGCGATATATAAGATCATTGATCCTTTTCTTGATTAATTATAGACTTTCCCAGGATTTTAGTAATTTTGGAAAAAATCCTTTTCTCCTCGTCGGGTTGTGTAACCATACTTTGTCCCCTTCTTCAAAACCGCCTTCTGTGGCCTGCGTGTCGTACCGACTTTCCATTCTGTCGCTGGCAACTTGAAGATTTGTTCGAACTAATTCATGAATATCGTCCAGCATTCTTCTCAATTGGATCACGTAGTCTCCTCCTGCTAGATCTTCTCCAGGCCGACAGCCAAATTCCAGGTCACAAGGAAGCCTCATTTCACGTCCAAACAGGATTTTGTGTTTCATTCGTGGACTCATTGACGGCAGATCGATAAGCCACTGCGAACAGGGAAAGATACTGGTCCCAATCTCTCTGATGGATGGAAACTACTTTGGACAGGTATTTTACAATGGTCCTGTTCATTCTCTGTGGACGTAATGCTGTTGTCCAGTTCTTCTTCATTCTCAGCTTCTCGGAAATCTCCTGGAATAGATGGCTTTCGAAATTTCTTCCCTGGTCGCTGTGGACTTCCAAGGGCACTCCATATCGACTGATAAATTCTTTCACCAATACATCAACGACAGTTGTGCCTCTTGGTTCGGGATAGCGTAAATTTCCACCCACTTTGTGAATTAATCCATTACAACCAGTATGTATTTGCCACCATTTTCGGTCGTCGGAAATGGTCCAGCTATATCTAAAGCAATCTTTTCGAAAGGGCTCCCAACATTATACTGTTCCATAGGTGCCTTTCTCTTGCGATGTGGTCCATTACTCGTAGCACAAGTCGTACATTTCTTACATCAGTCCTTCACATAATCGGAGCTGTTCATCCTATAAAACCTCTCACGGATTCGTTGGAGAGTTTTCTTCACTCCCTGATGACCTCCCGATGAACTGTCGTGTAACTTCTTTAGTACTTCAGCTACTCTTGTTCTCGGGATAACTAGCTGTCTCCCCATCTCCGAACCATCATCGTTTTCAAGGACTCTTTTCAACAGCCCTTCTTCCAGGACAAGGGAGTCCCACTGAGCCCAAGACGCCTAGAGTTTCGCTGAAAATCTTGACACTCTACTGTTCGCTATTTCGGTGTACTCTTGTTTATTTGCCGAGATCACTTTATAAACTAAACTAACTCGCTGGGCACTAATATATAAGGGACCACCCTTATATATTAGTGCATTTTTCACTAGATTATTCTAGATAGATACACAAAAACAATTGGCTCTGGCATTTTCTAGATGAGACTGGTCACAAAAACAATGTCATGATATTCACAAGCGTAAACAGTTATAAGAAATCCCTGCGCATCCGTCATAATATTAATTTTCATATATGGCTTAGACAGAGTCGGATTCAGGGACTATACCAGTGTGCTGTTTCGTAACAAGAGTTTACCTAACACATCCTTCATCAAACTAAAAATCGCTGAAGCTTTTTGTACAATAATAAACTATCTGATTTGTATCGTTAGATATAATGTGTTTGATTCTCTGAGATAGTACATTGATAAACGGAATTTTCTAGTAATTTTTTTGATTGCTTTGATAAGTATTTCGAATTCTAGTGTTATCAGTGTTCTGTATGATTCTATTAATAATAGGTCTGAAAGAAGTATGAAACCGTAACCCATTTTTATACATTTCTAGGTTTTCAATAATATATTGTGGATGTGATAATCTTACTATCCTACTCTTAAATTCTCTCATTATAGCAATTTTTTGTTAAAATAGATGATATGTATGGTTACTGAGAAGTCTGCCTGAGGCGAACGATTTTCCATAGAAATTGGTGATTAAAGTCTGGTCTTCAGTTCTGAGTACCATAACATCTAAAAAAAGTAAACCGCAGGATGAATTTTCACTTTCTATAGTAAATTGTATATTACGGTTGAAAGAATAAAAATAGGTCAGAACATTATCAACTTCTATTTTTGGTACCTACGGACATGATGGTATCATCAACATAAAACCTTAATAGAGGCACTAGAAAAGGCAAGCTAAACACGATTTCACTCAAAACATTCTCCGTAGCTATATCGGTCAAAATAGGGCTCACTGGATTACCCATTGTAGTTCCACTAATTTGTTTATAATGTTTACCGTCAAATTGAAAATAACTGTTGTCAAACAAATGTTATTAGTTTCAAAATCATTTCAAGTGGAATGTCTGGAATGGTAACTGAATTCTCCCAAGTTTTCTTAATATATTTCACTACTAGATCTTGACTAACAAAGTGAACTAAGATACAACATCAAAACATATCAACACATCATCTTCTGGCAAAACAAAAGGTTCCAGATGATTTCAAATGAATTGTTCATTGAAAATTTAAAGCCAGAAGCAACTGGTTCCAATAATTCAACCACATATTTCGTTTTCTTATATGAAGAAGACTATATGAAATATACCACAGGCCTTAATTCATTATTTTTGTGTACATTTACTAGCCCATAATTTCTAGGTGGAACGGCATTATAGGTTTTCAAACCCTTTAATTTTCCGTCATTTATATATCCTCAGAACTGAAAAAAGCAATTAATGAGTTTGTCCACAAAAGGCCTTTTTGATAGTGGGGACTCATCATTTGCTAAGTAACATGTCATTAATTATAAGGTTTTTGCAGGGTGAAGTCTATTTGAGACGATTCTAGAGTTGATTTAAATAGTCAACTATCCATCTTTTCCAAAAGTTTTGTTGGATAAACGTACAACATTGCCAAAATTTCAATGGGCCTTTAGGTGTAGAAAAAATGCCCTGTTCAGGGAAGGATGTGAGAGGGGCTCCGATTAAGAACTGACCAGGTGTTATCTATACGTCATTTGGATCATTGGGATAGGGGAACAAGGAAGGAGAATTTAGAATAGCTTCTATTTGCGTTAAAATGGTAGCAAACGGTTAAAAAGTGTAATTCGATTTTTGGAGACTTCGGACAATATTGTCTTTACCACTTTTAATGGCTGATTTCCATACTCCATTCCAATGTGGAGATCTGGGAGGAATGAAGGTCCAGTCAATGGATAAAGAAAGAAGGTAATCATTAATGGGTGAGGAGTTGACCTTTGAGAATGTATATAAGTCTGTAATATGATTACGGGCTCCAACACAATTAGTACCATTGTCACTGTGAATAACAGATGTAACTGTGAAATACAGATGGCAAAACTCTACGAAAAATAACTACTTTACTACTACTGCTTCAGTGGAAAGGCAAATGAATAGGGCTAAATAACACTTTGTAATAGGAGCTTTCCGTAGTGAAGAGGACTTATTATTAAAAGGACCTCCGTAATCAACACTAACCAATTAAAACGGTCGTGAAGGCGACACACGAGGTGTGGGTAAGTTGGCTATTATCTGTTTGGCTGTTATAGCTTTAAATCTATAGCAAATCAGGCAATTGTTAATAATTTTCTTTATGTCTCTAAGGCCATCTAATGGCCAGTATTGGAGTCTGACATTATATAAAACATTTAGAAGAACACTGTGTCCTGAACGACTATGTTCTCTTAGTAAGAGTAATGAAGGGAAATGATTATGTGAAGGTAGGAGAATAGGACCTTTTTTAAATGGAATATTCGCTTGCTTGAGTCGCTCTTACTCTTAATATATTGTCATGATCTAAGAATAAATTTAAAGATTGCATTTTTTTGTTCGACTTAATTTCCTGTATTCTTGACAGAAAACAATGTTATTGTACTTACAGTATTGAAATTCGTAAAGTAGCATCTAGCTCACCCGTAGAAACAAGTGCAGTGTTTTCCTTTTTGGTTTTTAAAACGCATATAAAACGTAAGACATAGGCTGAAGATTTAATTAATTTTATTAACGATAAAAATATTTTGATAAATTCAATCCAGACCTTATCAGGAGATGATACAGCTATTAGAACCTTTTTTCTTCCTTCGGGAGGGTTTAATATTTCAGCAAAGGAATCGTGGGACAAAATATCTGCAGGGTTAAGATGGGAACGGATGTGACTCCAAGAAACCCTAGGAGTTAATTGTAATATTTGAGAGACACGGTTACAAACGAAAACTAACCAACGGTTGGGGTCCCTCGGACCTATGTCAGGGCTACCTGCGAATCTGACCAAAGAACTGATAAATTGTTGGGATGTTGATGCTTAATAATGCTCAGTACACTAGAATAAAGGTTAGCCAGAAGGGTCATGGCACAAAGTTCCAGTTTTGGAATGGTTAATGGCTTACTAATTGGAGCAATATGGGATTTGGAAATAAGTAATTGAGATGATGCAGTGTCATTGTCATAAATGGATTGATGCACCCTCCGTAAGTCATTGAACTGGCGTCGCAGAAACCATGCAGTTCAAGATTAATGACTTTTTTATCTAATAAAGTAAATCTGGAAATATGAAGTTGAGAATGGTGTGATAAATTTTCTGTGAAATGTGGCCATTTTCTAATAAAAGAAGGGTCAGTTATGGGCTCGTCCCATGAAATTTTCAGTGGCTAAAGCTGCTGCATGATTGCATTCCCAAGAACGACTACAGGATTGATTATTATGATAGGGTCAAAACATAGTGAAACGGCACTCAATATTTTTCTTTTTGTTAAGTTATGATCAATTAATGTGGAATGTGAACAATTTGTAATGTGTCCTTTTTATGGTTCTAAGATACTGCTAAGACTTTACATGGGTTTTCTCCTAAGTTAAGATCTTTACCTACAGGTCCTTACGTCAACATAACTCTAATACGGATACGTGTAAATACTTATGACAAGCTAAAAATGTCTAATTTCTATTTATTAAAACATAGAGAGTATAAATGTGCTAGGACAACAGGTAAAGAAGGTGAACTCTTATGTCTACCTAGGTCAAGAGTTAACATTGGGTAAAGCCAATCAAGAACTTGAAATTAACCACAGAATACATCTAGGATGGGCGGCCTACGGGAAGATGCGACACGTCTTCAACTCCAACCTACCCCTCAAACTAAAAACCAAAGTTTACATGGAATGCATTCTCCCAGTAACAACCTACGGATGTGAAACATGGGTCCTAACAAAGAAAATCTTAAATAAATTAAAGATACACCAAAGATCAATAGAACGAAAAATGATAGGAATAACGCTTAAAGACCATAAAACCAATGAGTGGATAAGAAATAGAACCAAGGTAGAGGACATAGTGAGGCGAATAGGCAGTCTTAAATGGAACTGGGCCGGACATGTTGCCCGAAATAAAAACAACTGGAGCGGAAAAATAACAAGATGGAGACCTTGGGGTGAGAAAAGAAGCACCGGCAGACCACAGCAGAGATGGTATGATGACATCAAAAGAACAGCCGGACTTAACTGGAACCAAGTGGCACAGAACAGGGAAAACTGGAAAAATATGAGAGAGGCCTATATCCAAAGGATAGAAAACGGCTAGAAGAGAGAGAGAGAAGTATTATTTGTTTATCATTTGTTGATTTTAACTAATAATACACAGGTATTTTAACAAGTTTATTCACAAAATAGTACGAAAATTATGGCTGAACTGTACGCATGGGCAAAAAAAATTGCGATGAAATGATCTATTCGTCAGAATTATTTTTTTCCTTTCTTCACAGGCTTTCACATTCGCCTCTATTTTTTTAACATAAAATATACTTAAGAATTGTTGTTCTTAAAAACTAGTGCTTAAGCCATCATCATCACGAACTCTAAATACCTATAATTACTTAATTGAAATTACAAGTAATTACCTACACTGAACCAAGGATAATTGAGCAATTAACAGATATGGGTATTAAACCTCATTCATAATATTATTTTTGATCCAATCCCTTAATAAATCACAAGATGACTGCCTTGAAAAAGAATGGTAAAATATAAAATAAAATATACCACAGATTGTTACCAGAGATGGAGACGAGGGGAGAAAAATCTCGCATTCGTGTGAAGCCATCATGCATGCAATATTAAGAGGATTACTTCCAACATTACTATAGTTTATTGAACTTATATTCGAAATAAACACGATTCATGATTTGTACATTTCGACACGAAACGAGATTTTATCATTCCGTAGATTATCTAACAGTAGGTACGAAACTGAATATTATTCATATTGCTACTGTATGGAATTCAATTTTATGAACGGCTCGGCGTTAAGATTTACACAATTCACTTTTTTATTTATTTTGATTGTATACCAAGTCATATTATATATTAGTTGTAATATGAAGGAGGTAAGAATTTTATACTATCTCAGAAATGAAATTTTTGGAATGAAACTTTGTTCGCGGTAGAATATGAACTAACATGAAATTTGGTCGATGTAATATAAAATATGTATTTTCTATTCATTTATATTGTATTACTTTCAAAGTTAGCCAGTTTAATGAAAACCGTATGAATTTTTGCAATAAGTTCGAAAATAATGTGAGTGACGTTCACGATGTACCAAGTAACTGTCAACTTTTATAGATAATTTTCAAATTGTCATTTTCTAAGATATATTTGACAACAATGTCAACTATTCAAAAATTATAATCACTATCAAAAATAACCATACAGAATAATAATGTAAGAAACACTAAGTAAACGAAAAGTATCTAGTGTTTTGAATGAAACTCACGGTTTCTAGTTAATACCACAATATAATAAAAATTGTTGAAAAGTTGAATCTAGGAAGTTCTCCACTAATAAACTGTCTTCTTAAGTGATAATTGTTAAGATCAACAGATATAGTTTTCCTGGTTTTCTATATCATTGCACAGTTATACTGATCTTAATTGGAAAAACGATATCCAGGATATCACCATATGGCTAATAATATCTAAGCTTCAATATTTGTAATATCACATATTCTTCTTTTGTCTATTAACATATATTAAGTCAATCACAAGTTAAGTCACTTCTTGGTCTAGCCAAAAATAACTACTAAACATCAGGTAGGCATCAAATGAAATGTAACTTCTGTCATTCTGATGATGATATTGATTTATCGAAACAATTGTCATTTTTTTAGAATTTTCAACAATTTTCATTATATTGTGGTATTAACTAGAAACCGTGAGTTTCATTTAAAACACTGATATGAGTAGATTCCACGAAGTAAGGGTCGAGACAGAATTCCTCACGTATTAACCCCACAAAATTAACACGATCCTGAACAGAACGATACCAAATTGCTGCATCATCCTTCAAAAGATCAATAACCGAACCCAATAATTCACCAACCGAAATATTACTGGCCTTCAGCTTTTCCTCAACAATCTCCAGGAACGCGGACACACTGAGTTCTCCTTTACCAGTGAAATTTACCTCCCACTTCCTGGGCTCGAACTGATGTTTATGAATATTGGTAACAACAGTGTGGGTACTACCGCTAGAAGAGGGCTGAGCTGGGGCCTACATCAGAATACTTTCGCCACTCTGAGCTAATATCTGTACCTGAAGAGCAATTCGAATTTCATCTACCTGTAATTCAACTGCTTCCAATCTCGTAATAACATTCGACACTGAATTAAGGAGAGGTTTAGTTTCTGGTTTATCCTCGATGTTTAAACGCTGTAATCTTCCATACAAGTGTTTCAATTTTGTGTCTATGTACTATCCCCCCTTTTCCTTAGTATTAATTTCCCATTAGCTAATATATTGTTCTAAAGCCTATGTTTTATTTATAATTATCTCCACCTCTTCTAATGGGGCTGGAACGAAATCACCCTGTATTTTAATTTCCCCAAATGCCTCTGTTCTCATGACGTCCTGTAACTGACGTCTCATAGACGATGCTGTTTCTCTTTGCAGACCAGTAAACCCCCTAACAAGCAGTTCATGCTTAGGTTCATCTTTCAAAAGTTTATTGACATCCATTCTGTATGTAAATACTGCAGCAATAATAAATTACACCAAATAACGAATTACAAAAGTATAAAAAGAACAGAACAGGATTTCCAACTGTACTCGATAACTCAAATGTGTTTGTACAGAATAATCACTTATTATATTATTCACAGATTTTCCTCAGAACATTTCTCAACAGACCATGTACTTTAACTACTCTCATACACAAGAAGCCTAATATAAACTTCACGTAAATACAACAAAATACTATAATAGGTATGGAACAACAAAAATAGAATGTATACATTAATATTCAATTTTCCAATAAATAACAATATCACTCGTATAACCTCTCAACTCTACCCAACAAAATGCCCCACGATATGGGCGCCATATGTGTTACGCGCTTTATTTATTATCGTCTGCTCGATAGCTCAGAAGCGCAACCTCATGCCCGAGCTCAGTTCGGTCGGGGGTGGGTATGCGAAAATTCCTATTTTATTTTGTTGTTGAAAATGGGCGCCACCCGTTAAATTTTAATGAGCCAGCCCTAACTAGTAGACCACCACGATGGTCAGGATGGAGCAGAGAATATATAAGAAGGTAGATATTACAAGAGGGGAGAACAAGAAACACCCTTGTAATGGTTATTCTATAATACTAATTAGACAAAAAGTTACTATATACTGTTACGAAACAGCACACCAGTGTGCTGTCCCTAAATCCGACTCTGTCTAAGCCAGGTATGAAAGTTAAAATTACGGCGGATACGCAGGTTGTTTTTATATTTATTCACGAATAGTGACTATCTTATCTACACTGTTTTTGTGGCCAGTCTTATCTAGAAGATGCCATAAAGCCAATTGTTTTTGTCTAGAATCCTCTAGTAAGAAAGGCATTAATATAAATAAGGACCGATAAGCGGAGGAGTTAGTTGATAAAATGATCTCGAGAAATAAACAAAAATACACCGAACAATAAAGTGCTAATATAAAGTTTGTGTGCAAATAAATTGAATTTAAGTGATTAGTTAAGTACATATAAATTAAGTGTTAGTGAGTTAGTGTTTAAATAAATTAGTAAGTAGCCATATCGTGTGTTTAAAATTTATCCCACCCGTTTACAGTATAAATAAATTAGAAAAACATTACAATACAAACAACTTCTTCACCAAAACGGAAGGAATTATACAGAATAGAAATGCGCCACTGTGACGTCACGGAGCCGCTTTCCAAAGAAAAAAAAAGCCTAAACCTATTCTTAACTATTTTACCACGTAACGATCCAAAGGGGTCTGTTCGCCTCTAATATAATCATCAGTTTTCGAAATAAAGGTATCAAAATAATTCTACTAACGTAGGCGGAGAGACTATACTTATTCTCTTGGCTTAACAGGGATGCTGTCCCCTGAGTGAGACCCTCCGTTAGAGGGTTCTTATTCTATTCTCTCTAAACTCTTTTTTTCCACTCTACAAATCCACATGCGACTCTACTCCTTCCACAATTGTTCTTCGACACCTGATTCCCCAACAAAATTAGTCAAAATCTAATGAATTCCTTACGTATTCTACCCAAATTCGATATTAACAAATCACTACGTACAATCTGCCCTGACAGCAACCTGACCTCTTGATATTATGTTAAACAAGTCAAACTGATGTTTAGCAAGTATAACTCAATTGAAACTACTTTGATCTATAAATGCACTCTCAAAGTAAGTTAGCGGAGAATGTAGGTAGTGAACAAGTAATCTAAGGGGAATCTTTCGGTTTCTTAAATGTACATGACCGATGTGATTGATAATGTCAACAAAGAGGTACCTATGAACTCGAAATATCATAACATTTATTAACAAAAACTATAATTACAGTGTTGCGAAGTGAGTTGCAAGATCAACCCGTAACACCGTTTCTACTGTACTATTAAAGAATGACAATTTGAAAAGTATTTATAAAAGTTTGACATTTACTAACGTCACTCGCAAAAATTCATACGGTTTTCAAATAACTGGCCATAAAATGAGACGGGTTTTGAAAAACTTGAATTTCATTTCATTTTATAGGGTTTCAGAGCTTTTTATCAAAAATTACATTTTTCACTAAAACTAATATTTCCAAGCTTTCGGAAAGTTTTATTTCCATTATCAAGGATCAGTAAATTGAGATTGATATAATTGTTATAAGAAATTGGTCAATATGCCGATTTTTGAACTTTCCAAAAAGTTCTACAATTATACACCCTTTTGACAGATATTTGAATATAAATATTTCCTTTTTATGCTAAAATATTTTTGGAAACAAAAGGAGAAAATAGGTTATGTTTGTAACATGAGGTTGATAGATATTAGAATATTCTTCTTTTATTATATAAAACTCAACTTCAAATTATTATAGATGTCATTTTAATAATTTTATATTTAAAATTATAATAAAAGATTATAGCAAATTCGCTTTATATAAAATTATTTAAAATATTAAAATCATTTATCTAAAACAAAATTATTTCTAAAATTTATCAAACTTTTATTTATATATGTTTTAATTACGAATAACAATTTAATTTAATTTAGTTATTTTTATTATCATTGGTTAGTACGAGTAGTTCTTGAAATATATGAGCCATTTCTAAGAAAAGTCTTTGTTTGGTATTTGATTGTATGTCTAAAATACTATCAGATTCTAAATCCATAAAGTGCTCTTTATCGATTACATGTTCAGCCAAAGCACATTTATCAGTATGTAACTTACAATAACTTTTATGGATACTTAACGGCTCTTTAATTTTCGGCCAGTGTGACCAATATATATATATATATATATATATATATATATATATATATATATATATATATATATTATAATATTAGCATGGAATACAATATATTACGTTGGAAGATTAAGAATCGAAGTTTTATCTTCTAAATTCGTGAAAATACACTTTATAGTGAGACATGTTTTATGGGCAATTTTAATGTTGAGTAGGAATTTCAATCCAATGATCTCTGGTTTTCATTTTTTCAACCAGCAAATCACTTTGATTTATTTATTAGCAGAACAATACTAAAACTAGACGTATTTTAAGAATGTTGAAACAACAGAGTATGTTCGAAACTATAATAAAATTTTATTCCAAAACTAGTGTTTCTCTTAACATCTCTCGTTTACATTTAGGATATTATATATTTCTAAGTTTCTTTCACAACAACTGAAACACTTTGAAATATTAATACAAAAAAAGAAATACAACAAGTCCTTCTCAACTTTATAATGCTGGAGATTCGCAATAAACTGGAAAAGATGCGGCAGTGATGATCTCTCGGAAATAATGGAAATACAAGGAAATAACTGAATGGAACAGGAAAATGTTACAGTCTGAGCTTGGCGAATAATTTCCACTTGTGAATAGCTCCTCTGTAATGAGCAGAATGATAATGAGATGAAAAGTAAAGCAAAGTAAGTAAAGCTAAATCTTTTTCCATAAAAGCTACGAGACTTGTGAAAAACAATTGAAAGCAAAAATAAAGAAGTATTCAAATTATTAATAGAAGCAAGTTTTTTCTGAGATTATTACAGCAAACTTAATCGTGTTGAAATATACTGTACTACATTTGAAAAAATTATTTAATTTGCAACTATCAATTAATATATATGTTAAATATGCGACATTTATCAAGTAATGCCATGCATTACCATAGTTATATAGTTGAATTATGATGATGCGATGGAATAATATTACTCAATCGTTGCGTCAAATTTGACAAAAACGAAGATTCTTAGATAATTCATTGTATCAGGTTAATTTTCCGATATTTGCTAAAAGTATAGCCAACCAAAAACATTTTCATGTAAAAAGTTGCAAAGACAAGACTGTCAAGAAGTTATTAGATCTCTTAGATCATATATCGCTGAGAAGATGCATACCCAGAGCTAATTGTTCGTAACCAACATATCTTCCCTTCCATAACCACTTAGGGTAAGGTAAATATTTACGTTGGTGTGCATTCTATTGGTCGAATCAAATACGGGCGAATAGGATTTTACCGGACATGTCCGATAGAAACCCGAGCTCCGTTATTTCTAACAAAACAAAATTATGAATTCATTCAATTGGGTGTAGTTTTTCCTCAATTGCAAAAGTTTAAGTGATTTAAGGTGACAATACCAGCATTGTTATGAGTATTGTGGATATATCATCCGTTAAAATGAATAATAAGTGCTTAGTTTGTGGGTATATGAACAAAGTTGTAAAAGTTGTAGAATGTTTACCATTTCGTAGGTATGAAAGAAATGTGATGAGTTCAGACTAATAAGCTTGATGAACCAAGTGCTTAAGATCCTACTTAAAACAATACATGCCAGAATCTACCACAAAAGTGAAGACGATCAAAGCGATACTCAATTTGGATTTCGTGAAGGTGTAAGGTTAAACAACAGACGATATGAAGACGACACGGTTATCATTGCAGACAATCCAGAAGCCCTTCAATGCCTAATCAACAAAGCTGTAGAAGTGGGGGATCAACTAGGCATGAAAATTGATGTAACAAAAACAAAAGTAATGGCCATAACCAGATTACCGAACCCAACTCTGATTATAAACATTCATAATACCGCAATAGAGGAACTTGAGGAATTTAAATATCTTGGTAGCTGCATAACAACAAATGTAGACCATGACGTCGAAGTAAGATCACGTAATATAGCAAGGCAGAGCCTAAAGTTGAAAAGCCTATTGTGCAACGCAACTTTCAACTTATGATACCGTTTTGCAAAAGCATACGTGCACTCAGTTCTCCTGTATGGAGCAGAAATATGGACATTAAAAGTTGATACCATGAACAGACTCGAGGCTTTTGAAACGTGGATCTTCCGTAGACTACGAAAAATATTATGGACTCAACATATACCTAGCGATGAAGTGCTTAGACGTATGGGAAGGGAAAGAGAGTTTCTTACAACAATAAAACGAAGAAAGGCCGCTTATCTGGGCCACGTATACCGTAACAACAAGTATGATATACTGAAATTATTAATAGAAGGAAAAATCGAAGAGAATCGTGATCGTGGTCGGAGACAACATTCGTGGTTAAAAAACATACGCGACTGGACTGGTATGAACACATCATCTTTAATTCGTACCACTCAGAACCGAAATAAGTATGCCGAAATTGTCGCCAACCTTCATTAAATGGGGATGGCACCTGAAGAAGAAGAGGGTATGTAAACAAAAAACCACGTCTTATTCCACAGGCGTCACATAATAAATTTATTGCCTATATAATATTTCAAATATCTTATTTTTTTGGTCTTTACTCTTTGCTTGTATCTTTGTGAAACAGTTTTTATTAGCTTTGGAAAAAGATTTTGTGCATTATTTTTTTACTTTTGTATATTTTTCATTATTATGATGCCGACTTTTTTGTCTTCTAATCTAATTATAACAAAAATTACAATCATGCACCGATTTTGACAGCTGATATATCAAATGGGACTAAATATAAAAACTTGAAATTTTCACATATTGAAGATCAAACAGCACTTTATACGTGCTATTAATTTTATTTTGTATTTTAATCTAGAGAAAAAATATTAACAATAGATATAGTATATACTCGCCACGTTATAACCTATCATTACATGCTAATTTGGTTTTATACTAATTTTATACTAGGGACTAAGAACAAGAATGATATTAGGTTATTATTTTTAGGTCAAAAATCTCTGAAACAGAAAAATGTTTATGATGACAGTAGTGGAAGTGGAAGCAATGATTGTGATGAAGATGAAAATAAAATGGTCGGAACATCAAAATCGGAATATATTTTTGAAGTAGGCTTATGTAGTTCTTTGAATCTACATTAAGCTGTCTCTGGAACTGGGATCTCTAAACAAACTGAAGAACGCGATGGCCACCATGAAAATAAGATTGGTTGTTATGTTAGTTGTGCCAATAACTAGCCTTCTGAAAAAATGAAGAAATTGTTGATAAAACCTTGGGTTCCATCATCCAATTACTATTTTGCTTCTGATACCATTCGCTTGAACAGAAAATTCAACCATCGCTGGTTAGATCAATATACTCCATGGCTGGTGTACTTAAGTCGTTTGAAAGGTGCTCCATGTTTGTATTGTGTTTTATTTCCGCCATTGCTACAATTGAAAGAGTTTTGGGGTCATTTATGGTAAGGCTTTACATGAAGTTTAACCCTCTCAGTACGGTTGTCGTATATACACGACACTGACTTTTTTGGCAGACAGATGGATGCCGTGCATTTTCGACAGTGTCGTAAATTCACGACAACCGGCAACATGGCAAAGTCAGGTGGTGCCGTGTCACACCCGTAAGTTTTAGCGCCAGTCTAGTTCAGCAAAGCATTGAGTGAGATATGTTGGTTACAGAATGTCATCTACAGATCAAGCTGGCCCCTCGGGCTTCTGTGGACTATCTGATAGGGATGTGAGAAACATTTTGAATGCGGTAAACGATAGTGATATGTATTTCAGTCAGGATGAACCATTTATAGACAGTGGCAGCGAATATATTCCTGATTCTGAGAGCGAATTGAGCTCCGGAGAAGACGACGAAACCTTATTGGTAGACGAAAATACCGAAGAACAACAACATTCAGTAGCTTCTGTGTCTGATATCTCAAATCAAAGCATGCGTCAGGAGGATTTACAGGTAATATGGGATTCACGTGAGTTTGTTCCCAAAGTTCAACAATTTGACGACACTAATAGTGGACTACAGAATGAAAATCTGAAAAATGAAACAAGTGAGTTAGAGAATTTTTTGGAATTATTCTCAGAGGAAATAGTCAACATTATTATTTGGAAAACTAATATTTATGCTCAACACAAAATGCCAAGGGTTGGAAAAACGTCCATAAAAATGAGTTTCACAATTTTATAGCCCTCTCATTGTTGATGCCTCACGTAAAAAAGTCTGATATAAAGGATTACTGGTCTACAAATAATTTAATTAGCACGCCTTCTTTCCGCCAAATAATGTCTCGAGATCGCTATCTAGAAATACTAAGTTACTTGCATTTTAGTAATAATCAAAATGAACAGGAAGGTAATCGTCTGCATAAAATAGAAAATATTCTCAATATGATACAAAACAACTTCAAAACTAATTTTTATCCATTTCAAA
Source organism: Galeruca laticollis (assembly GCA_963921935.1). NCBI lineage: Eukaryota > Metazoa > Arthropoda > Insecta > Coleoptera > Chrysomelidae > Galeruca > Galeruca laticollis. Next base: position 39,751,030 of record OY998178.1, on the reverse strand, counting down.
ATATCGTCATTGATGAAAGTATGATACTCTTCAAAGGGAGACTGTGTTTCAAACAGTACATCAAAACCGAAAAGCATCGCTTTGAAATGAAACTTTACGTATTATGTGATTGTGAAACGGGTTACGTTTTGGCATTTCAGGTATATACTGGTAAGAGTACCGATAAAAACAAAGATAATAACAGCGGTCTAGGATTGTCAAGCGATCTTGTTGTGAAACTTTTGGAGCCCTACCTGTACAAAGGCCATTCATCGACAACTTCTACACAAGTCCAACGTTGTCCAATTATCTTTTTGTTCACAAGACAAACTCTTGTGGAACTGTCCGCATAAATCGTAAACACATGCCAATTTTTGAAAAAAAATTGAAAAAAGGGGAAACAGAGTGGCGCAGTAGTGATTAAATGCTTGCACTGAAATGGAAAGACCGTCGTGACGTGGTAATGCTTACCACCATCCATGAAAATAAAATGGTTACCCTTCCACAGGTGGACAAACTTACCAATGAACACACAATCAAACCTTTATGCATTCTGGATTATAATGAAAGAATGGGGGCAGTTGATAGAAGTGATATGATGATGAGCATTACAGATTCCACACGAAAAACAGTAAAATGGTATAAGAAATTATTTTTCCATACACTGAAATTATGCATTTTGAATGCGCATGCGTTATATAAGACACAGAATGCCAGTAACATTTTGTTTCCTGCCTTCCATTTAGAAGTTATCAGGCAGCTTCTTGAAAGGTATTTTAAATCTTTTGTTTTTGTAATTTATTTTACATTGTAATCGTTTTTGATTTTCAGATATCCAACCAACTATAAGATGAAAAAAAGCAGGCAACCTACTAACGTAGCGAGGCTATCAGGAAAGCACTTCCCCCTAGAAGTCCCTCGCAAAAACGGGAATCCGCAATTGAGAAGATGCTGGGTCTTCTCTCATACAACAAATGCCCAGAAAAAAAGAAAAGAATCGAGATTTATGTGCAAATTGTGTGACGTCAGGCTATGTGCATGTTTTCAGACATATCATGAAAAAATGAAATATTAGCTCTTTTCTTATTTTTTTTGGTTGTTTCTTTTGATAAACGATACTTTTTATAGGGTGTCGTTTATATTTCTCAGCTGTCTGCCTGCCACTGCAAAAACTCCCGTTGTCAGCCGTCTGTCTGCCACTGCAAAAACTCCCGTCTGTGTATCATGCTACCTACTTTTGGGTGCCGTACTGGAAGGGTTAAAGGCGTACATGAAGATTATAGAAAGCATGTTTGCTGCCATTACTACAAATCTTTAACAACTGCTGCAAAAACATTTATTGAAATAGCTCCTGTTGATGTCCAGTTGCAAATAGGGCACCATAAGACGATTAAAAAAAATGAACAAATATTGTCAGAAATTATTTCATGCATAATATTTTGTGGAATTCATGATTTGCCGCTTAGAGAAAAAGAAGGAAATGAGGGAGTTTTCTTTGACCTTTTAAATTTGAGGATTGACACTGGTGATGAGTAGCTGAAGAGCCACTTGGATAAATGTCAAAAAAACGCAATCTATACCTCACCAATAATTCAAAATGGGATCGTACAATAATGCGGTGAAGTAATCTAAGAAAAAATAATCGAAGAAGGGCAAAAGCTAATGCTGTAATGGCTGATGAAGCAGCAGATATCGCTGGAAAAGAGCAGCTTTCTATTGAATTAAGGTACTATGATAAATGCCAAAAAATAATCAGAGAGGAATTTGTAGGCTACATTGAGTTAAAATGTAAAGATGCTTCTACAATCGCTAGCGCAATTTAAAGGTTTTTGGAAGATAATAATTTTTCCGCCGATAATTGTGTGGGATTCGTATTTGATGGGTATTCCACTATGGCCGGTGAAGAAGCCGGTACAAGCCATTCTTAAAAAAAAAGTATTCTGAATATTCATTCTTTCATTCCTCCCGCCACAGGCTGAATCTTGTGGTCAATGATACTAGCAAGCTATCAGAAATAAGAAACAGAATTGCAAGGGTTAATGACACAATAACCTTCTTTCGTGAATCACCAGTAGGAAATCGGTTCGAAATATTTCACGGTTTTGTGAGACCAGATGGTCGGAAAAATATGAGTGCATAAAACATTTTTCAGAAAGCTTGACTGATATTGTTAAAGCACTAGAACATGTATCTGTCGAAGGAAACTATGCAACATGAAAATCTGCCTACCAATCACACCGTGCAGTTACTAAACCAATATTCATCTTAGACTTAAACACAATTGCAAGATACTATGCAATTTTGGAAACCGTTGTGAAAGTTTTACAAGGTAAAAGTATGGATTTGGATATGGTGAAGAAACATATTGATGATAGTCTAGATGTAATCAAAGAAGATCGACATGATGTCGAAAATGTTTCTCATGATTTATTTAAAAAATCACTTGATATCGCAGAGAAGTAGGGGTTGAGTTGTCAGTACCACGTGTCACTTAAAAGCAAGTACATGGTAGTAATTCGCCATCTGAGTCTGCAGTTGAATACTGGAAGCGGTCAATAATCATCCCCTATCTTGATTCATTAACTTCGTCTTTGGATGCTAGATTCTCCAACGAAAATACACCTGCTTTTGCTTTAAATTATCTTCATCCTTCAAGCATGCTCAAAATAGCTTCAAAAGATATCAAAAATAATGCAGAATCTTTCATGGAAGTTGTGTGATGTCTCTGCAGAATTAGATTTGTGGTACAATATGTGGAAGAAAATGAATTAAGCAGAAGGCAAATTAAAGGACATTGAAGTGGCTGCACGTTTGGAGGAAGCTAATATTTTTTTCCCTGCAACAAGGCACGCACTGCTTTCCTATCCACTACTGCTACCGTGGAAAGATCGCTCAGTACCCTATGAAAGGTAAAAACCTGGCTCAGGAGTACAATGGGTGATGACAGACTCACTGGGTTGTGTTTGATGAGTGTGTTTCGAAAATGTTTGAAGGAAAATCAGAACTACATAGTCAAGAAAGTTTTGTATAAATTTAGTTTAAACCAAAGAAAAATATTTTCAGTTTAAGTATAATTAAAGTATCAAAGTTTTGTTTTCATTCGCCTTTTCTTTTTATCCTAAAATGTTACATTTTGGTTTGGTTCCCCCCCCCCCTGTTATAAATCCTGACTACACCCTTGGCCTCATCACTATTATCTTTTTTACAAATTAATGTTACCTTGCATTTTCTATATCAATTTTTTATATATTTTTCAGAAATAAAGCACATTTTGACAATGGCGCCCGGTGACGGGTGGAGTATAGTCGCTCATCTCGTTATTACTTTTGCAATGATAGCTTCAGTATTTAATGTAATTAAATGGTGAAACTACCTAATATTTAACTTTCCAATTTGAATATGATTGAATTTTAAAATGCAAATTGCTTAGTGAAAAAGGTTGATAAGTGATATTTTTCAGAGGGTGGTTGATATGCCGTAATATGAGTAGCTAGAGTGAGCTGAAGTGCCATCGGGTTTTCATGTGACCGATCAAAGAACGAAATGAATCTGTTGGATTGTGTCTCCGTGACAAAAAGTTACCTGTCAAAAATATGAAGAGTATACTGGCCGCGTGATTGAACTAGACGCTAGACTTTGGATTATACAGTGCTATTCAAAAGTCCCCTCCCCCCTCGTATCTTTTGAACGGCTACACTTACATTAATAAAATTTGGAGGGTGAGAATAAAGTGTTGTAAACTTCTCTACGAATGGTAGCAGGTGACGTGATAGTAATAGATGACGTCACAGTGCCACTCTGGCCAATAATTTTAAATAGCACCTTATGGCAAGTGATATCTCGTTTGAAAGGCATTGACATTGGGTACATAACCATATTAATTTTGTTTGGGCTTAAACTAATTTTGACGGATAAATTAAATAAATACCAAAATTATTATTTCACATTTAAATATTGAAGATTTTTCTGTGCGCCTCTGGTTAGTAGTCAAAAAATTGACGTTTTTAATTTAATAGTATCTGTTGCTTTGCAAAGTTTTTCTAAATAGCTTGAATATTTAATTTTATTATTGTTTAACGAGACGTTTAAGAGTTTACATATGCAAAATGGTACGTACTCAAGTCGACAAAGTAGCAGCTATCTTAATAATTGGTGAATCTAGAAAGAATCTCCATGAAGCGGAACGTTTAATTATTGAGAGATACTCAGATCGCCGTATCTCGAGAACTTATTTGAGAGAGCTTCTTCACAAGTTTGAAGCAACAGGTAGTGTTCAAGATGCCAAACGATCTGGTCAACCAAAATTCAGTGATGATAAAAAATTGATATAGTTGCTGAAATGGTAGTAAACCCTACTTCCTCTTCAACTAAAGTTGCGACTATCTGTGGAGTGAGTAAAAGTACAGTACAGAGAGTGTTGGCTAAGAATAAATTCTATTCATACTAGTTAAAAATGGTGCACCACCTTTCGGATGACGACCCCGACAGAAGACTCGAATTCTGTGAAAGTATGACAAATAAGATTAGTCAAAACCCACATTACAAAACAACAATTTGTTTAAGTGACGAAAGTACTTCTTGCCTCAATGGAAATGTGAATACGCAAAATGTAAGGTATTGGAGTGACACAAATCCTCACACCTTTCGTGAACAACATACCCAATTTCCAGAAAAAGTCAATGTTTGGGCAGGTATTTTGGGAAACCACATAGTTGCTCCTGTTTTCCTAAATTCAAATTTAAGCGGTGAAGTGTATCTGGAGATGTTACAAAATGCAATTGAGCCGTTAATTCTTGAAATTCTGGAAGATAATCAAGATGAATTCGGCCATCTGGAAATGACATTTCAACAAGATGGTGCTCCTGCACATTAACATGGTGCAGTAAAACGTTACCTGGATGAAGAATATCGAGGTAGATGGATCGGCCGGCGAGGTCCTATAGAATGGCCACCTCGGTCACCAGATCTGACACCATTAGATTTTTTCTATGGGGGTACTTGAAATCCAAGGTATATAGTACGGCACCAGATAGCATTGGCGTATTGAAAGAAAGAATTACTGAAAAATGTAATGCTATTACAGCTGACACATTCGAACGAGTACGACAAGAGTTTACTAATAGGATGTATTACTGTCAGGAAGTAGACGGAGCACATTTCGAACACTTGCTATAAGAATTCATTGTTGATATTTGATTAATTAAATTTGAAAAAATAATCTCAATAATTTTGGTATTTATTTAATTTATCCGTCAAAATTAATTTAAACCCAAACAAAATTAATATTGCTAGGTAGCCAATCTCAATGCCTTCCAACCGAGATATCACTTGCCATAAGGTCCTATTTAAAATCATTGGCCAGAGTGGCACTGTGACGTTATCTATTACTATTACGTCACGTGTTATCATTCGTAGAGAAGTTTACAACACTTTATTTCCACCCTCCAAATTTTATTAATGTAAGTGTAGCCGGTCAAAAGATACGAGGGGGGAGGGGACTTTTGAATAGCACTGTATATGCATAAGCAGGAAGAGTCTCATCAGGAGTAACAGAAATTCATTTTCAAAACCTGTTTTTCAAACAACAGATGACTTGACGCGAAAGCCTTTATTATATTATATTAATCTTTCACTTCACAAAGTCCACAACAATATTTGGTAGACAGACAATATGATGTTTGTCCTTTTGAATCTGAGCACTTCAAAGTATCTTTGTCAAGTCATAAATTACACATTTCCGGAGGATTTCAATACAAGATTTCCAAATAATTCGAAGAGCATCCTTAAACCATAGAGTGATTTATTTATATTCTCTTATTACTTTTACAATTAGTTCTCATTCGGTATTAAAACTTGAGGAATTGAGGACATTTGAAGTTATGATCTGATAAAGTAAGAATTAAATTTTACTTCACCATATGTTCCTTGATTCCATTTGATCTATAGTTACAGAATATCTCAGATGCATACTGATTATTTTAGAATTATAACTCTAACTTTATACGTTTTTCCTAATTCTCAACTACATTCTGTAATGTTTTTCTTATTTATTAAAACGTTTTTATTACGGGTGGGATAAATTCATACACACGGTAGGTTCAATTACTTAATTTATTTATTCACTACACTATACACAGTATATTCACTTAAACTAATTTATATAAATACTTCACTAATTTATATTCACTTATTTACTGTTTATCTAACGATGTCAAATTATAAACTAAACTAACTCTCCGTGGTCGGCTTTTTATATATTAGTGTCTTTTTTACTAGATAATTCCAGATTGCGGCTTGAGCAAAAACAATTGGTTCTGGCATTTTCTAGACCAGACTGGTCACAGAAACAATGTCTAGATAAGATAGTCACAATCGTAAACAGTTCTAAGATATTCCTGCTCATCCGCCATAATTTTAACTTTCATACATGGCTTGGACAGAGTCGGATTCAGGGACTATAGCAGTTTGCTGTTTCATAACAATTCAATGAATGTGAACTCGAAGTATAGGTGCATATTCATCACAGTTTATTGAACATTATTATTATTACTATACCTAAGAGCACTTGTATACGTCCGTTGTTTTGACAGGATACCGGACAATGGACCGTTTTTTGCCGGACTCGCAATGTTCATGGCTTATAATAATTATGTGTAGTTGTATATACTCCAAATCAGTGCCATATTATCCAATAGGCTGACTGGGCTATAGCCTAGGGCGCCGTGAAAGAAATAGGCGCCGACTGACCGGACTAACCACTAACGATAGTCTCAATTCGTGCAAATCATTTTTGCTGTATACGTATTTTTTCCGTGGAGATCGAATATATTGTAACGCACCAATATTAAACCAAATTTTATTGACATTAGTGAATAGAGACATCATTATTTCAGTCGGCCGGGTTTGAATAATTGGATAGATTGAAAAGCACCGCTTTACATCCATATATTCTAATTATCAATGCGGTATTGTGGTAACTATAGACAAATCTCTTTTTGCTGATATGCGGCAGTGACAAGATGCCGCTAGAGATAAATATGCTAATATGCAAAGTACTGCCACGTGCACCTTGCGCTCGCCAAAACAAAAAAACCGACAAAGGGTGATTGGAAACGCAACATCAAAGTTGGTAAACTTTGGAAACATTTATTTTAAAAATTGAAGCTAGTCAGTTGAGTTAGTTCAGTTGCTGGCAGTAATCGAGTAATCGTCAATTAAAATATTATTTATCAGTTGTGGTATTTTTGTTTTGTTTATCATTTTATCGGAAACAATGAGTGGAAGTGGAGAAAGTAGAAAACTTAGTGGGTGGGAAAAGAAGAAGGCTGAAAAAGAAAAGCAAGAAAAAATGGAGAAGTTATTGAAAAAAATACCCAAATTAAATTCTTTTTTTTGTAAACCTGTTCGAGGTACGGAAGCCAATGCAGATAATGAACAACAATCATCACTCAGGAATGATGATATTATGGATAGAAGTAAGCAGATAATTGAATAATGCGGTGTAAGAATGTAATTTTTATTTTTGTATCCTCTAGAATCCTCAAGAAACGTCAGAATTATTTTCATAAGTCGATTTCACAGACCCAGCTGGATGGGCTTTAACCGAAAGTTTAATAAATTACATTGTAATAAATCCATCTGTAATTGTACAAGAAATTTCTAAAATGGATTTCCAAAAATCGAAACGTATTCATGATATTCATAGTAGATTTGCTTAAAAGAATATGTTTTTCAAAACTTTGCACAACGGGGAAACTGTACGTCGGCATTGCTATTATATTCAGCACTAACAGGAAATGTTTTATTGTTCGTATTGTAAATTATTTAACCGGACAAAAACGAATTATTTCATGACTGGATTCAACGACTGGAAAAATACCGATCGGATGTCTGATCATGAAAACTCTTCTGAACACTGTGAAAATGCGAAAGCGTATATTGCGCGATCAAATGTCTTAGGGAAAATAGATACGGAAGTTCATAAGCAGTACCTTGCAATAAGATATTACTGGGTTAACATACTTAAACGAGTAGTTGCAGTTATAAAATTTTTGACATCGCGTGGCTTAGTATTTAGGGGTTCTAGTGAAATGTTTGGAGCTATTGATAACTGCAACAACCTAGGTTCGTTAGAGCTTTTAGCAGAATTCGATCCGTTTCTGAAAACCGACATTGAAACAAAAAGCGATCCATTTGTGGTTGATCTAAGAGAACAATTTGCATCAGAAATAAAAAACACGAAATATTTTGCAATAATCATAGATTCGTCACTCGACTTATCCCATACTGACCAACTTACTGTTGTTCTCAGATATGTAATTGAAAATGATTCGGTAGTAGAACGGTTTATTACATTTGCTGCTAAGGTAGGGCACAAAGCTTCAAGTATGGAAACAGCAGTTTTGAAAGTTTTAGAAGATATGTCATTAGACATACAGAACTGTAGAGGACAATCTTATGATAACGCTAGCAACATGCCTGGTGGATATTCTGGTTTGCAAGCTAGAATCAAGGAAAAGAACAAATTGGCAAAATTTATACCATGTGCTGCCCATTCACTGAATTTAGTAGGAACCTACGCAGCAGAGTGTTCTCCTGTTGTAACAAATTTCTTCTTGTTTGTGGAAGAAATATACACTTTCTTTTCAGCATCAACCTATAGGTGGGAAATAATGAGTGTTTAACACATAATAGAACTGTGAGTGGGTCAGAACTACATGTGCCTAGAAAACTCTCAGCTACTAGATGGTCAGCTAGAGTCGATGCCTGCACTGCTCTTTAGGACAGTTACGATGCTTTGAATTTTATTGTGAATGATACCTCGCAAGCACCTAAAACAAAAGCTGCAAAAAATGTTAAGCTTGGAGACTGGTAATATACTCTCTTTCTGGAGAGATATTTTAATTAAATTCCACAAAACAAGCCAGTCTTTGTAAAAGCAAAGTATGGATATAGTGACAGCCGTTCAACTCTACAAATCATTAATTTACTTTGTTACGGAAATGAGAACAACTTATAACAAATACGAGGAAAGCGGTAAATTGTTAACAAAATGTAGTACCTATACGTTGGATTCGAAAAAGAAAAAAAGGAAATGTTTGTCAGGAGAAACTACTTTTGATGGTAGGACAGATATGGAAGTAAATATGTTCTACGTGGTTGTAGACAATAAAGTATCAACTCGGGAGGCGAAAAAATTCGTACGATGAAATCAACGGATCTTTTGGTTTTCTTACAATTTTAGAAAACACTGAAGACAATATAATGAAAGAAAAGTGTAGACATCTTCAAGGAATTTATACTAGAGATTTGGATTGTAATTTTAAAAATGAATGTGTACAATTCAAATATTTTATTCAAACTCTGGACTCACCTAACTCTGAGAAAAAAACATCAAAAACTATGTCATGGTTGCAAACACTCCGCAGCAGAAATTTAATTTGTGCGTTTCCCAACATGGACATTATTTTAAGAATATATCTGTGTCTTTCTGTGATGAATTGTACAAGCGAAAGATCCTTCTCCGTGTTAAAACGAGTAAAAAATTACTTAAGAAATTCTTTAACAGACGATAAAACTGCTGACCTCTTAACATTATGTATAGGATGTGAGGCACTAAAAGAAAGAAATTTTGACGATATCATACAAAAAATTTTAAGTATCGAGTGTCGTAAAATCCACCTTCAAATAATCGATTTGTACATTTTCACAAATACATATATATTTTGTGAAACGCGTTTCATTTTACTTGTATTTATATTTTTAATTTCCTAGTTTAGATGCGCCAAACTGATGTCAGCCTAGGGCGCTCTAATTTCTCAATCCGGCCCTGCTCCGGATATCGGTACAACGACACATTTACGCCGGATGCGACTTCCCTCGGTGCGACTCACACTGGTCCGGCATAAAAATGAGCGGTCACCAGAGCCAGTCTATGGGTGCCTGTAGACGCTACCGTACGTATCGCAGGTGCGGTAGAACCTGCGTTTTGTGATGATGGCTATTGATATGGAATTAATAATAACCTTAGTCGAAAATGTACTAGCACTGTGGGACAAAACCCAAGGATCTCTATCACTACTAGTTCAGAACTGAGTTTAATAAACCGCAGTCGAACTTTCCATCCGGCAGAATATCTAATATGTATACAAGGATCTCCGTTTATTTACGATCCGTTGTCTGACAAAAATAATGGACATATATAAGCACCCTACTGGTTTCAAAAAAATATAGCTAATTTTCTATGAATATAATATCACATTCATTATCAAGTTGGAGATTTTCTGTGCCACATCTGGATATTTTGAATATTTGTTTTCAAATAGATTCGCTTGGATGTTCACTATACCGTATATCAAGATATCGTCGTATTTGTCCTCAATAAGTAGCATTACATTCGAGACCGTTAATTTGATATGCACCTGGTTGCATCAAATATTGACTTTAGCCCGTGACATCGGCTTCTAATATCCAGGTTATACACGCGATTGAATATTGCTTGAAATACGACGCATCTTTCAGTTGAATGAACAAAGTTAATAAAGATCACTATATAGAGACGATACATTCATAATTCAGTGAAAAACTGTCAATTTTATAGGTAAGATTACCGCTGGATGAAATATGGGGTGAAGTTTAGGGTTATTATTATCTTTAAAATGTTCTCGCATCTTAGGATAGTAGGCAGGATGAAATACGCTCTTTGTTAGCGCAGTAAAATTATCAAATATTCAAGGTGTGTTGAAAATCTCATGGTAGTTATCTTGGTTTTACAAATCTTTCATCTAAACCCGACGACAATCTTGATATTATAATCTCTGTATTCACCTGCTAGGAAATGACGTAAATATATTTGATCTAAGTGAAAAGATTGACTCTTTTTGTAAGATAATGCTGTTATGGCATAACAAATTGAATGAAAACAGTCATGAAATATTTCCCACGTTGTGCGATTTTGTGTGAACATTTTGAGTGAACATTTTTTCCCGTTGTTTAACCCAAACAGATGCCTTGATTTTGACAGGTGGCCATAACAGCAATCTAAATTTCTCGAAAAATGTTTCAGTCACGTGATCCAACTGCAAAGTTAGTAAGTGATAATTTCCCTAGCTTGACAGTGACAGCTGTCACGTGTAGATGCCGTAGATGCCAGAATAAGGAAGGTGTAGATTATTTTGACAAATATTTATTTTTAATCTAAAAATAAGTACATGTTATTTATTATTGACAACATCCATTATTATTAACTGCAAGTGTTTTTGAAGTTCATTTTCCACTTTTCTTTCGTCAATGGCGAATGAAGGAGAGCTTGGGTTTTCTTCATTAAATGTCTATGTTTCATGAAATAAAAATAATACTTCGATATGATTTTGTTCTTCTCAACACCAGATTTATGGTTGAAAAATGTATAATTTGACAAGGAATATTGATCATATCTTTGAACAGATCTTCTTGTTTCGGATTTAAGCCAGAATTGTTCACCAAGTACGGTAAATATTTTATATTTTTTTGATAAATTTGAATAATGTGAAACGTCATTTGATCAAAACGCTGCAGTCACATTGATTTTGAAAGGGTAATTATCAATGCTCCTTTCTCTCTAGTAGTATGAAAGTATTTATAGTATAAAGATATGTATTTATTCAAGACTGAATCCTACTTTTTTCTATTAGGGCAAAGGAAAAGTAAAAAAAATCAAAACTATTTAAAATACAATGTTGGTATAAAATTTTCGTACCAAATCTCCCGCTGAGTTTGAATTATTCTCAGTAAATGTTTCCTCGGTTGCGAAGTTTTTTAAGGAAATTTTCATAGGCTGGCGCCTCTGAAAAATTTTCGGAAATGGTTAAAGCTCTTGGGAGATTATTAGTGATAATTTCCAATGATACTTCTTTTCAGAAAATGTTATCAAGTTGTCAGACTGAAGCTGTGTTTTAAATCCATGTTCGGAATTGGAGGGGGACTTAGTACATTTCCATCGGCTTCCGTCGAAGTGACTAATTTACTAGTCGAACAAAGTGGACTGTATTCTTTTTGTTGGCTGGTTTCCCAATCGTGGTGTTCGGATACGTTGACGTCGAAAGTAATGAAGAAAAGAGACTCTCAGTTTTATTTACACAACAAATTATTTCCCTTGCACAACATCCGGTAACTATTTTACAAATAACGAACTTAACATAATTTGAATTTGCAATATGGATTTGCTAAGAATCATTGAATACTTGATACTGACTAGATGTGTAGTTTAGTTGCTGTATTGATGTAGAATCTAAAGATAAAACTTACGTCCAATGTTAGTAAGGATTGGAGAAAGCGCCGTGTGGTTGTTAGCTGATATACAATAGTTAAAGATCAAAAATAGATGACAAATATCATGAATGAACAATGTATAAGGTATTTCAAATACATCGAGCGTTCAATTAAACTCAATATACTTTAAATATATACAAATGTTGAGTCTATATAAATGGTACGTGAATATTTTGAAAGGTATTGGTAAAAGAGCTCACTCTGGTTTCAATCAATAATGATTTATTGCTCTCGCCAAAAGATATCTCTTAATCATTACAATATATTTTTAATAATAATTCGTCGCCCACTTACTTGACTCAACCAAAATTTCTATCTATTTGTTTACTCAACGGTTTTAACACAATATTTTATATAAATATTGAATACGGGCGGGAATTCTGTTCTCTGCGCCTTCCTTCGGACGCTTTCTGATGAGCTTCGACTTCTCCCCTTTTCCTTTTCTTTGAGTGTCTTGATTTTGGCTTCCAAGTTCCTCCAATTTTCATTAGGAGCTCGTCGCCTTTTTCCTTCATATTTATTGCGTATTGTTCCATCTTGTCGATTTCTTCGTCGCTTTCGTCGTAGCTGTCGTTGTCGTCCTCTTCTTTTTGGCTGGTTGGTTTTGGCTTCAATACTGGCGACCACTCGTCTTTTTTATTCGGCATCTCTGGAAAAAAAATTAAACATTTAAAAAATCCGATAAATTACAATTTTAAAAAATTAAAAATATTTCAATATTTTCATAGATCGGAAACTGTTAAAAAACACTATTTGCGTTAATAACGCTGTTTTTGTCTCTTTGGGTAAGCTTTTCGCCGGATAGATTGACTAAAAATCAACCCCGGTCCGATTGATCTCCTCAAAACTCTGCTTCGCTTGTATAGTCGACCTCTCTGCTTGCACTTCCAAAGCTTACTACTCACTACTCTACTCACTACTACTACTAAAAACTTACTAAAAAAATAAAAACTCCGTAATTTTGTATATCAGTACGTTGGCTATAGTACTCTGTAACTAAGTAAAATTTGAGAATTTTATATACGTCGTATACTATGATTCAACGAATACTGATACAAGGGTAGTAGAAAGATTAGAAGCAAGAGTTGATTCTTTAGTTAACTGAAAATCATTATATGAGTATAGGTTTCACAAAGGGTTCGGTAGAAAATTTGGCCCAGTGCACCAAAACTCAAGGAGTTCTGTAGTAAGAATCTCTCTAGACAGTATATCAGCTGGATTTAGATGAGATTCGATATTTCGCTAAGTAGCGCTGGGAACAAGATTTGAATTTGGGATACACAATTACTAATATACGTATTCCATTTTGAAGGGCGCGCCTGTATTCACGACAGGCCAATTTGTGAATCGGACCATAGCTTTATGGATTCGAATGAAATTTGAGTTTCCTATATATTTATAATGTTTATAACGATACATTGATACAAATACTGAGTTTACATAAGTGGAACGGGAATATTTCACTAAACTGTTTCACAAGTACAGCAATAAACTTCTTATTCTTAACATATTTTTGTCATAGGTGCGATTCTAAACTTAGCCGCGATGGGAGTGCAACTAACTTGATTCGTTGAAGCCATGTCATTTATTTCTTTGTAATGTTTTGTTGTTTGAATTTGAGTTTTTTTTTATTAGTATTATTTTTCCAAAACAATCCAATTTCCCTTCTAAAATGTGGATTAAAATTTTTTTCTGGTATCATTTCGAGACTTGTCAGAGAGTCTACTATTTTTTTTGATCGGGTAATAAATTTTCTGACCACATTCGAATTTTGTTTTTCAATAGTTGAAATCCTTAACAGGTGTGTAAAGTGATTATTTAATGCTACTTTTCGGGGCCAACCTATCTAATATGCGAGAAAAGTATTGGTTTACCAGAAAAAAAGTTAGAATTATTGAAAAAAATTTTGAGTTATTTGTACGCTTCCCATAAACAACAACACGAAAAACGGTTTTTAGAAAAAAAATCTTGTGTGTATGTCGTCGTCGTTGTCGTCGGCCACTTTTCCTTACTGTCTTGTTAGCACGATACAGCCTCCGGAGTGCAATGACTCACCAATTTTATGATTGAATATTGTTAAGGACATGCCACAGATGAACCCCATTGATTTTCAGTTCACCAGAGCCAGCACAACGGGTGCTATGGTACCTGAAGAACGACATTTTGTCATTTTTTGAGAAATATCAGTTTGTGAGCATGATACAGCCTTCGGAGTTCAACAAGTCACCAATTTTATGATTGAATATTATTCAGGACATTTCACAGATGAACCTTATTGATTTTCAGTCCACCAGATCCCCATACAACAGGTGCTACAGTACTTTAAGTACGATATTTCTGTCATTATTGGAGAAGTTTCAGTTTGTTAGCACGATACAGCCTCCGGAGTATATACAAGTGACCAATTTTATGGTAGGATATTATTAAAAGCGTCTCAAAGATAAATCCTATTGATATTCAGCTCACTAAAGACAGTACAACGGCTGCTACGGTACTTGGAGTACGAAATTTTTGTCATTTATGGAGAATTTTCAGTTTGTTGATAAACTTATGATTGAATATTGTTCAAGGTGTCTCACAGATGTACCGTATTGGTTTTCAGTTGACTAATGCGAGTACAGCGGATCCTAAAAATCCATATATACTACATTTTTGGTTACTTTTGGAGAAATTTCGGTTTGTTAGCACGATACATCCCCTGAAGTGTATACAAGTAACATTTTTATTTTAGAATATTGTTCATGCGGGAAAGATCGTTTTAATATTTAAAGCCGTTTATTTGTCTTCTGTTAATAAATCGTTTCTTAAGTAAATCAAGTGCAATAGAAAATATTTCGTTTGTGGCAGGTAGTCTATGTAAGGGTTCGTCTGTTAGAAATGATTTAAGATAGAACAATGTTTCCACATTCGTTGGGTGATTGTTTTTTGTAATTAATGCATGAAATAGAACTATAAAGCTTGCGAATTCTAAAAAATTACCAGAAAAATGATTTATATTGACTTCTGACAATCTTATATTTCGCGAAACGTGAATATGATTAGCTTTTTCAGAATTTCGTGACGTTGGTATTTGAAACATTTGTTTTAATGCTTCAAATTGTACCAAATTAATCGAACATATGAATTTTCGAATACATCATCCTCGTTGTCAACGAGGTCATCATTTTTGGAGACTAAACAATATATTTTGTCCTTACCAGAACTATATTTTTCAAATTATTTTTCTAAATTGTTGATACGTTGCAACATTTCTGTAACATTTAAATAAGTTGCGGTAAGATTTAGTTGCCACAAATTTTCATACCGTGTGATTTGTGCTTTAGCGGCTGACCGCGACTTTCTTAATTTTTCCATATTTCAGCTTAACCTTCATAGGACTGGCCGGGGTCCGTTTGTACCCCATGACGTATGTTTTTGCTGTATATTTGCAAACGCAAATTTTTAAACATTGATCTTTCATCTAGCTGCAGTTTATGAATTATTTTGATAAAATATGATGTATTTAGTAGTTTTTATTGGCTGGTATCAACAAAAAATAGTTTTATATTCCAGGGGTCTCTTCTGACCCCGGTCAGCCTTTTACGTCCGATAAAATAATAATCCCGGTAACTGTTAATAAAATCGGGGTATCCCATAAATTTACCGTTTGTTTACTCACAGGGAATTTACCAATATAATTGAAAAATGTAAATAACCAGTTCAAATGGGGGATTCCCCGCACTGCGATATAATTTCTAGACTTGAATATTCGGGTTAGTCTCTTGTGATATTGCGAGTAGGGTACATCGTTTTGAAAATGAGTCAGTTTATATTTAGAAACAATCGCAAGGGGCTTACTGACGATGAAATGTTACGTATACTTGAAAGTGATGATCCAGAGTTTGATAGTGTTATCAATGAGAAAACATCGAGTGACTTAGGAGATGAAGACATTGTCACAGAAGTAGAGGAAGAAAATGATGTAATAGTTGTTGATCAAAGTATAGAGAAAACGAACCCAGAGGAACCAACAGTTAGTAACAGCGAGGGCATTCCAGTATATGAATCTAAAGATGGAACTGAGTGATCAAAAATTCCAGGAAACACAAAAGTAAGACGTTCAAAAGCTAATATTCGGAGACATGCTCTAGGCCTTACAAATTACAGTTCTGATATCTCAAGTATAAAAGACGCTTTTCTCCTTTTCCTCTCTCCGGATATTCTGAACATAATAGTAACCGAAACAAACAGAAAGGCACAAACATATTATGATAGACGAAATATAGAAAATCCGAATGAAATTAAAGTTTTTGTACCTGTTGATTCTACAGAGATTGAAGCTTATATTGGACTGTTGATTATTCTTGGCGCACTTCACGGATCGAAAGAGGCTATCGATATGCTCTGGTGTCAAGATATTTCTTACTGTCGTCCTGTAATTCCTGCTGCAATGTCAAGAGACAGATTCAAACAAATTACTTCATTTTTACCCTTTGATAATTTTGAAACAAGACAAGAACGAAAATTAGTAGATAAGCTAGCTCCGATAAGAGATATATTCGATATTTTCACTTCTAATTGTAAAAAATCACTTAATCCTGCGACCATCTATGTGTAGATGAGCAGCTTGTTGTTGGGGGTAAGGCACCATTCCGAGTCTATATGAAGAGTAAACCTGATAAGTATGGAATCAAAATATGGGCTCTTGTGGACTGCACCACTTCTTATATTGCAAACATGCAAGTTTATTTGGGTAAGTTATTTGAAAAGCAATATAGGCAAACTTTATATTCCTATGTATCTATTAATTTATGGGAAAACAAGGTAACAAAGCGGAGAAGGGTCAAGGTCAAAGGGTTGTCATAGATTTGACAGACCATTTGGAAGGCGGATTTGGAATAACGACCGATAACTTTTTTACAAGTTTAGAACTTGCTGAAAACTTGTAGAAAAAAAAAATATTACTTTATGTGGAACCCTCCGGAAAAATAAAACAATTATTTCCTGGGAACTTCTACCGGCATCGTACAAGTAAGAGTTTTCAAGTATGTTTGCTTTTAGAAATCAAAGAACGCTAGTATCCTGTGTTCCAAATCAAAAACTTGCTGTCATCTTACTTTCAAGTGAGCATACTGATAGTAAAGTAGCTGGAGAAGAGCAGCTCTATAAACCAGAAATTATTCTTCATTACAAACAAAACAAAAGGTGCTGTCGACACTTCAGATAAGTTGGCCAAATAATATACAGTGCAGATAAAGTCAAACCGCTGGCCAATGGCAATATTTTCGCATCTTATAGATATCGCAGGAATAAATGCTTATAAATTGTGGTTACTGCAAAACCCATATTGGCGAAAAAACAGTTTGGATAAACGTAAAATGTATATTTTGAGACTTGGAGAAGAACTCATAAAGAAAAACGTTTTCCGGCGATATAATAATAAATACATTCAGACGAATAGAAAACGGCATATGACAGACGATTTTCCCGAACTACTGGATGCAACAGAACGTAGAGTTGAACAACAAAACATTACCAGGGGGCGCTGTCATATGTGTCAAAGAGGAAAAGACAGAAAATCCAGAAAAATATGTATTAGGTGTAATAACTTTGTGTGCCTAGAACATTCAAAATCGGAGATAGTTTGTTAAAATCGTTGAAATGATATGTAGATAGTAGTATTAGTGATTAGGGTATTTTGTATTTTTTCGTGATGATTTTTTACTAATAAATGGTTTATAGTAAAACTTTGATAACACTTCTTTTCTATATATTTAATTTAAAGAAAAATACAGCATTTCTGCAATTTTACGCATGGGGTCTTCTCGGACCCCAGGTCGTCCTTTTCGTAAAATTTTGATGTCCGTCCCATGAAGGTTAAGATGAAAAATCACTTTGTTTTTTTTTCCTAATGATAATTCAATCAAAGTTGTATAAATAAGTTAAATGCAAATCTCTGAGAAATGAAAATATACCTATACTGCAAGACAAATGATTGTTAAAATAATATGTAAATGTGACACATACTACGTGATGAATACAACGTGGTAATGTCAAATAGTGCCTTGGATATAATAGCAACAGTGGCTTATACCTTTTGAATGGTTTGTAGTTTATAGAAAAATACGACACCATTTACACGACAAATAGAAATAAATGGTTTTCAGTATTTGAATTTGTATAAAAATGTTTGTAAAAAGTATGTGGCAAATGTTATCTAAAGTGTGTAGAAAAAGGTTTAATTACCATGTTTATTCACATGTTTACTACACCTGTCTGTTATTGATTTTCTAATGGTGAGCAGGACTATAAGAGGATTAATCTTGATTCTCGAAGAAACATATGCTGATAAATCCGGCTCCTCGAAGGAACATATGTGGAGTCGTTCGGCTCGAAAGAACATGTGCGGAATTGGCGGGGACATTCCCGTCGGCTTCTTCCAGAGTGAATATTTTAATATTCGGAGAAAGTGGACTGTATTCTTTTTGTTGGCTGCTTTCCTAATCGTGGTCTTCGGATACATTGACATCGAATAAAAGAGACTCTCAGTTTTATTCACACAACAAATTATTTTTTTTTTCGCAAAACACTTGCAACAATTTTCAATTGACAATTTACTGGATTTGACCAAAAACTGATTTGTTCATGTTTTCCGGTCACAATACAAGTAGTAATAATAACTACTTCAGTGACCTAAACTGTTTATTCAGTTCAGTGTAAATATTTTCTATGTATTAATGTATCTTTTTATATATTATTGTATCTATCTTTCTTGATTTGAATACATAAATATTATTTTTCTTAAATATATTAATGTTATTGAAATAAAAAATTCTCATTCTCAACAACGTTCCTATAATAACTTTTGTCAACCGTTTCCGTCATTGGCGTCCCGGCAACTTTCGGGTACTACCAACAATCCATTCAAAACCTACACATGCCAATGTTATGCGTTAATCATTCAAACGTTTCTTTATCACAGTTAAAATTTCAATAAATATGTTTTCCATCATTAACTTTTTATTTTCAATCTGTTGTGCGCCCTCCCCAATCATATAAATGTTCTCCCTTCAGTATGAGAAACGCAGCCGTAGAAGGTTAATAACTTCCATTCAAATCAAAATTTCCCTAGAACAATATCCAGTGTAGGAAAATGAAGTTTCACGTGATTATTCCTTACTATAAATAGCGATTATATATATATATATATATATATATATATATATATATATATATAAATATATATATTAACTCAAAGACTGAAAATAATTGGTAGCTATTTCATGAAGGCAATTTGTTCAAAACACTCCATAAACGTTATGCAATGTAAAAACACTGCCTGTTAGAGACATGAAATGAAACAGTTGGAAATGAAGTGATTAAACGGTTTGAATTATTTACCATATTATTTTCCCGATGAAAAATAAATTGAATTCTCTGGTTTTTCTCGCTTTATATAAATGTTTTCTTCCATCGATGGTTCTCTTACAAGTGAGTTGTTAAACTGAGGAATAGTTTATTATTTTGATGTTATGCTGAATGGAATTTCAATATCTGAAGATTTAATTCCAAATATATAACCCAATAAAGCAAGAGATTATTTCTCACCTTCAATTATATTTGTTCTCACCCGCTACTTTGTTACCCAATCAACGCATGATTAGAAATTTGCGTGCGACGACCGTAGAGCTGTTGCGTGACAAAACGTTGTCTGTCAGCCGTCTGTCGTTGTTTGTCATATGTCTGCGTTTTATATTTTATGATGTTACTGTTATAGTTTCCTTCTTTAAGTTGAATAAAGCCAAGTTCTACTGTTAATCGCTTCCTTCATATCAATTAACTCAGTATGTCTGTGGAAACCGTCTCCATTCACCAATAATCTACGGGCAGAAAGATAGACTCTGAACTTTATGCCCAAGATTCCGATTCGAAATTGATCTATTGGAAGTCGACATTAGAAAGTTTCCTCGCGGAAGAATGCACTGAAGGTACTGTTGACAATCTTAAGATAAGGATTTCAGTGAATCACCTGTCGGCTCCAATTTACAACTACGTAGAGGCCTTACACAACTTTCACGATGCCTTGGAGGCTCTAGAACTCTAGACGGTATCTAGATGACAGTGAAAAACACAATACTCCCCGCTATGTTTTGTTCAATAGGAAACAACGAGCCGATGAATGTATAGCTGAATATGCTGTTTCGAAGCTGGTCTAAAAGAATTGAGGAACGCTTCCTGGAAAATTGCAAACCTTCCCTGGATGAGACGCTCAGCCTAGCTATCACCCTCGAAACTGCGGAAAAGGATACCATTACAATAAGTAGCAACCCCAGGAATATGTTCCAACAACATAGGACTATCAACTTCAACCCAGAACCAACAAACTTAGCCGCAGCCAGGCCCTCGCCAGCGCACTATGTGCCCTCTTCTGCTCCTACTCCTGCCGCTAGATCAGTGGTTCCTAACCATTCCAATTTGATCCGCTTTGACCCACGAGGAAAACTGTTTTTACCCTGCCTTTAAAATATTATCAGAAAAAAACAATAAAAGCAAATACAAACAACTTTATTAATTAGAATTCCTAAAATAAAACATGTAAAAACTGCTAAATGTTAGCTTCCATCGCCGAAACCAACATTCACCAGTCAACCGTTATACTGAAGCGTTCAGTGTGACGGTTGATATTGTTATGCATTCGCAAGTTTTTTAATGTTCCATTTAAAGCTCAGCTCAAGTCATATTCCACAATGCGACGATTTCTGGCCTTTATGTTCGTTGATACTAGAGTAGAAACCCACTCTCACATATGTACATGGTGGCAAATGGAGTTAACATTTTTAAGGCTCTATTAACTAAAAGATGGTATTCGGCACGTGCTTTGAGCCAAAATGTGCTGGTGTTGTAATTCTAAAATTCTACTTTTAAAATAATAATTCTCGCGTAATCCAAGAAACTCCACTTTTGCCGCCAGATCTTCGTCTCGAATAATGTCATCATTAGTAGAAAACGGTATTAATATCCAAGAGTTGGACTGACGATTATCTAAGTCCGAAAAATACTGCTTTGGTGAATCTATTGCAGCAGATAAATGTTGAATTACGGAATTTTTGAACGTGACTTTGTTGGGGTCCCTCAATTTACTGGCGTCTTTTGTACGTAGTTCTTGGTAGGTACATGTTCTCTGCAGTACTTCTTCGTGTTTGTTCTTATCAGTTGTTGTCAGGATAATAACGATGGGGTCACTGGTTTTTCTGACATTTATCTGGATGAAGTCAGTGGGCTTCATTACTATTTTCAATGCGTCCATTGTTTTGCCTGTTTCAACTTCTTTCAACCTCACCATGGTGTCGTAATTCTTGGCTGTTTTTATTGAGTACGTTCAGTCCCGGTTGTGTCAGCGTTTCAGCGTATGTTTTTGTAGGTGGCAATTTGGAGAATCATTTTATGGTAGTTTCCATTTCGTGTTCTTGTACGGTTTATTGTTGTTCTTCTACAATCTGATCTGTTGTGTATCTGGTTCCTTCTTAAATACCGTGATGGCCTCTTTAAGTTCTTTAAGTCCTTCTGTTTCGGGGCAGTGGCTTGGATTTTGCTGATTCATCTTCATGATCTCGGTTTCGAGTTCATTTATTTGCGTTTTCTGCACAAAAAGGTATGTAACGAGCTTATGGCACATATTGATTATTTGCTCTGCCGACTCTATTACTGTCGCCTTATCCTTTTGTGTAACGGAGATGTTTCCTTTTGCCTCTAAGGTGGTCCTCGATACTCACAGCATTATCAACTGTTTCAGCTCTCTCATCTTCTGGTTTTCCAAAACGCCATCAATTACATCCATCTAGGGCATTTTCGTTACTATCCAAGGTGTTTCCGAGGTACCGTCATCGTCCTAGTCACCACCCCTTTGTCTTTTCGTCTGTTCCCTCTCTTCCAGCCGGTCAATTGGATCTCCCACGCTTAGTGATCTATATCTGGGAGGTGATCTTGCCTGAAATCGTCTGGGCTGAAACACGCTGTCCATTGACGTTTATTTGAGGCCTCTAGGATCTATAGTTCACAAGATACGGCCAAAATTCAATTTTTGGTGAACGCGTAAATGGCGAAGTCACAAAAATCTTACTATTTGTATAGCGAGTTTGGAGGTTATAACTCTCTCCATTTAGGAGTTAGTGATTTATTTGTTCATGTTAATTTAAAACTGAACCTGTAACAGTCTATATCTGCCCCTATAACTAAATCTTGTTCAAAGATATATTTGAATTTTTTTTTGAAGCATTTAAAAACCAATTTCTTTTGCCCAAAAATTAATATTCACAAGTTCTAAAGAAATGGTCAAAATTAAATTTTTGGTGCACGTACAAACATGCGTTTGTGTACCGAGTTTATAACTCTCTCCGGTTAGGAGTTAGTGATTTATTTACTTGGCTATGTTAATTTAAAACTTGACCTAAATCTTGTTCAAAAATATATTTGAAAAAAATTTTGATAACAAAGACGAATTTCTTATTTTTACCCAGAAATTAAAATTCCCAAGATCACATTTTTACCCAAAAATTAAAATTCCCAAGATCACCATATGGCCAAAATTCAATTTATGGTGCACGCACAAGTAGCGAAGCCACCAAAAATCGTACTATTTGTGTACAGAGTTTGGAGTTTATTACTCTCTTCGTTTAGAAGTTAGTGATTCGTTTGTTTGTCTATGTTAATTCAGAACTTAACCTAATGTTAACTTAACCTAGAACAGTCTTTGTCTGCCCCTATAACTGAATCTTGTTCAGAAATATATTTGAAAACATTTTTTATAACAAAGACGAATTTCTTATTTTTACTCAAAAATTGAAAGTCCGTTTAATGAAAACTTCCAGAATCTTATCAGTAATAAAATTCTCTGAATCGATGATCGATTTTTACCTTTAGACTTCTGTGCTTTTGGTAGAATAAAAATCTATAAAGTCGTATTGCTCGCGTCGTGATCGTCGCAGCGCCTTCGGGTCAACGCCGCTGTGCTCACGGCTCTAGAAGTTGATCAGGGCTACGCACTCTGGACACAAGTTTGAAAACACTTTGCTGAAAATCAGTATTTAACAACTGAGGATGTTCGCATGAATGACAGAGACGGTCATAAAGCACAAAAATACATCAATAAACACATAAACTTCAACGTAGAGTGTACATCAGTCATGCAACAGCTCTCCAACACGAACAAAGATAAGGCGACAATAAAAACCGGATATAAATAAGGAACAATAACACAAAATATCATATGAAGGAAACAAAATAGACAGAAACAACTTGGGCATGAAGACAGCCGAAAAACTTACCAAACAGCACATACACACTCCGACCGTACATTAACATACACAACTAATCAAGACACAACAAAACAGAGACACACTTAAATTGACAACATGACATGATTGACAAAGGTAGGGAAACTTAGCCGATCCTCAGAACGGTAATGCAATCACAACCGCTCCTTAATTGGAAAACAACTCAATTAGTAACGGGACATGACCATATGGTAGCCTACTATAAAATATTCAAATTGAGGGACACTGATGGTGAATTCAAGGAGTGAAATGAAATTGAAGATAAAAATCACATAATCAATGACTGTGTATCACCCCAAAGAGTAACCGCAAGATAAAGGCTAACAGAACGACTAAGACATAAGAGCAAAATATACCCACCAACTGACATAGACTTAACTGTTATAGACATGACTACCTGGTTAAATGATAGGGGTAAAACAATAATTCTTGACTATGACGTACTTGAATTCCTCTAAATGGAACACTACACAAATACAATATAACAATCGACACCAAAATATTAACACAAAAGAAAAATATGTAAAATTGAACAAAAATTCAATCACTAACAGGATCTTCTTTCTTTGCTAATTTTTGAAGTGCGGCGATTGGGATGGGCTCACTTGACAGGGGTTTCGCTTGATAATGGACAGTCATGGCATTATGCGGAAAAGTAGATCGACCCTTCGTCTCCACGTCTTGGCACTCACTCTAATAGAGGAGTGATGACAGAGACGAGAGAACAATAGAACGCCTCGCTTCAATGTACCACATAGTTTTGGTTAAGGAGTCCAGGCTAGGGACACTGCAGACCGTGCCATCTATAGAGCCCGTTGAGTAACTAAAATCGGTAGATAATTCGAAAAAATTAACGGAAACTGTAACGTCGTTAGTAATCAGATTTTATTGATTTTTATAACTGCGTATGCGCGATATCATATTGCTCGTCCCCATCCCCACATGTTATACTGTTATCATTTCTTAGTTCAAGTGTAGAGGTTATTTTAAGGTTACGGTATTTTGGTGTATTTTTTAATTGCTATAGTGTAATATTTATCTGTTGTTTCGTTGCTTTATTGTTATTAATTGGAAAGACGATGTCAAAGTGTATTCTGAAGGAGTAATAAGTGGTGTACTGGGTAAGTTTTATTAAAAAAATTTGAGCATTTTTTCTTTCACAATTAACAACCATTTTCTTCATTTTTATAAAACACAGAGAATTTTTACTAATTTAATCGACAACTTTAGAGATCATGGTTGTTCTTTACATTAGCTAAACTGAAAATTGCTGTATTGATGAAGTAAATATTTATTTTTACAGTTTTGTTCCTCCAACCCAGGAAGATAAAATTAATATGGCTGGGAAGCAGTGGTAATAAATCATTAAGTTTGTCGACGAAGAAACGATGAAGTATATAGTCCCTCCATTCGCAAAAACAGTGTTTATTCAGATTTGAGAAAGACGAAGAGAGGTTATTAAGACAGTTTGATTTGGCTTCCCATATGAGTGGAAATTAACAAAAATTGATGGTAAGTTTTATTGTATTCAATATAGCATGCTATAATTTTGGACATTTAAAAATGTAAATTAAGTGAACGAAAAGACGAGCACTGAGTGTAATTTTATTAAAATTTCAGGTAAGCGCTTCCATCCATTAGACCATTCTGAAAGCTCTCGTCAAGAAAAAAATATACAGAAAGTGTCAAAAAACATCAAACCCTGTAACTGCTACATACAATGAAATAAAATGTTTGATGTTACATCATTATTTAACTAAAATTTGTTAAAATTACTCTATAAAGAGTGTGTACAATTGTAATTCACATAACGAAACGTCTAATTTGATTACCAACTAAATGATATGTGTGCACACCCTCTTTATAGGTTGATTTCAACAAATTTTACTTAAATAATGATGTAACATCAAACATTTTATTTCATTGTGTGTACATTGTACCTGTTGTATATTTTTCTCTTGTCGACAGCTTTGAAAATGACCCAATAGCTGAAAGCGATTAGCTGGAATTGTAATAAAATGACATACTCAGTACTCGTCTTTTCATTCACTCAATTTAAATCTAGTGTGTACACCGTACTCAGACAATTCCATTTTAAAATGTATCCATTGAAAAAATGATAATCTGGGTTTTATTTTATGTTATAGCTATATTACCTCTACCAGCTATGGGATGGAAGGTATTGATCCCTTGCCGATTTTCATATGGTGTGACAATTTATGGGAAATGAAAGTGAGTATTACCTTTTGTTTAGGCATTACGTCTAAGTATTTGGTCTAGCGGTAACCAAAAATCCAAAATATCCAATAAACACAAAAAATAAAAAAATTGTTAAAAATCAAAAATTCTTAAAAAAACCGAAAGCTTCAAAAAGGGAATCAAAAAAACCAAACAAATGTATGCATTCAAACATTTTTTGATATTTTTTTGGCTTAGTACAAAAACATATGTAAACTTATTTCGATAGTAAGCGCATTTTGTTTTATTTTGTTGACATAAATTCTCAAACATATTTTTGTGCTTACTTATTTATTGTTGTTATTTTGTGTGTTCACTTGTAGAACCTCAACCAGAAACGAGAATGGACTCCATTAGACGGTGGGATTTTTAAGAGCCCTTAAGAAACATTTTAACAATCATACACTGCCAGGAGCTGCAGAGTAACTTAAACTGCCTTATTCAATGGTTTCATAAGAAGGGAATGCTTTTAAATGTAGAAATATACAAATATGCAATATACTAGGTTTAAGCTTGTGTTATAAACATATTTAATACTTTCAGTAAAGAAATAAAGATGTACGATGAAATAAAACAATATAGTTTGTTTAAATCTTCATTTATTTGAACTAATGTTCAATTTAAACTTGTTGACGCATTTCACTAACACAGTAGCTTTGTCAAAACGAAAGAAGGTGAAATATAAAAATGTCTTAATATATACAGTGCTAAATCTATTTACTAAGGTTAACAATGGTATTAAAAGAAATTACCTGGAAATTCATTCACTACAAACATTCCTAAGCTATCTTCTAGGTAAAGAGGTTCAATAAAGGGGACTGATTGATATCTATTTGGTCGTTAAGGAGATTACCTGAATATTTATTTGTGTCAATCTCTAGGGCCTCTAATAAATTTAAACTAAATGATTTACCGACTACATGGAGAATTTCAAAATTTGGGTCGAAAATGTGTTGGTTTTCTAATAAATGATTTGAATAGTTAGAATCTAATTTTTTGTTGTCATAGCTACGTTTGTGTTCCGAAATTCTAGTTTTAAAATTTCTACCGATATAAATTTTATCACAATTGTCATTAACACATTTTAATTTATAAACTCCTGATTTGTTTAATTTTGAAGATTTAGATTTATTATTTTTAATGAATTTGGATAAATTGTGATCAGTTTTAAAGGAAATATTCATGTCTAAAGTTTCTAAAAATGATTTAATTTTTAAGGATGGTGTTACAAAGTATGTTAAGCTTTTAAATTGTTCATTATTTTTATCTGAAGGGAATACTTGTTCTAAAGTCTGTTTTTTAACTTTTTATTTATGATATTGTCAATTAAATTTGGATAGTAATTATTATTAACTGCTATTTGTTTTATGATATTTAATTCTTTGGTATAATTATTAATATTTAATGGGACTGTTAAGAGTCAGTGTATCATACTATTGAAAGCTGCTAGTTTATGACTGAATGGGTGGACCGAACTATTATGAGTTGTAATATCTGTATGTGATGGTTCATGAAATATATAAAAATCATGTTTATTATTTATATTTGAAATTGTAAGGTCTAGAAAGTTTATAGACTTATTTTGTTCAAGTTCTACGGTAAATTCGATATTATTGTGAATCGAGTTTATGTAAGTAATGAAGATCTCTAATTGTCTATTTGTACCGATGAAGCTAGCTAAAATATCGTCCACATATCGGTGCCAGTACATAATTTTTTTTTACTAAGGGGGTGTCCATGAATTATTTTCCCTATATTATCCATGAAAATTTCTGCTAGTAGGGGGCTGAGAGGGTTGCCCATAATCAAACCATCTTTACTGCTATAAACCTCTCCATTGAAATGAAAATAATTTTGATTCAAACACACTTTTAATAAAGTAATGATATCAGAGTGAATTATAAGATTAACATTATTGTATGTGAGCAAGTTATCAAAATTATTTTCATTTCAATGGAACACCATCCTTAAAAATTAAATCATTTTTAGAACCTTTAGACATGAATATTCCCTTTAAAACTGATCACAATTTATCCAAATTCATTAAAAATAATAAATCTAAATCTTCAAAATTAAACAAATCAGGAGTTTATAAATTAAAATGTGGTAATGACAATTGTGATAAAATTTATATCGGTAGAAATTTTAAAACTAGAATTTCGGAACACAAACGTAGCTATGACAACAAAAAATTAGATTCTAACTATTCAAATCATTTATTAGAAAACCAACACATTTTCGACCCAAATTTTGAAATTCTCCATGTAGTCGGTAAATCCTTTAGTTTAAATTTATTAGAGGTACTAGAGATTAACAAAAATAAATTTTCAGGTAATCTCCTTAACGACCAAATAGATATCAATCAGTATCCTTTATTGAACCTCTTTACCTAGAAGATAGCTTAGGAATGTTTGTAGTGAATGAATTTCCAGGTAATTTCTTTTAGTACTATTGTTAACCTTAGTTAAAGATTTAGCAATGTATTTATTTTAGACATTTTTATATTTTACCTTCATTCGTTTTGACAAAGCTACTGTGTTAGTGAAATGCGTCAAAGAGGTTAAATTGAACATTAGTTCAAATAAATGAAGATTTAAACAAACTATATTGTTTTATTTCATCGTTCAGTATGGATCTTCATCAAGTAAAAGCCTCATCTATTCAATTTTTTAAATAAAGATGTGTTTTTAACTGGAAATGGAATGTTAGATATATCATTATAAATGTTGTACAGTCACAATTGCTGTTTAGCACTCGTATATTCAATTACTTGGCACCTTGTATTCACAGAGGTGGGCAGTATTTAACAACTTTTCCTATAGAAAATTTTTAATTACTTTTGTTCTAACATTCACAGTAATTATACTCAAATGTTTTCTTTCACAGAAAGTTGCCAAAAATAGTGGTTAACAACTCATTGTTAACACTCTTTTTGATTTGGTAAGTAGCAGTTTTAGTCCTGCAGTTTGTCCAGCTCTGTGTGTTTATGCGAGTGTAATAATAAATTAATATAAACTTATCATACATAATTTTCTACTTTTATCTTGATTTAACATCATTTGAAAATATAATGATACTCCAATCTAGAATGTATGTTACTCAAAATATTTTTTAATTATTGCATGGTTTTTACACTATAATTTATTTGTTGTCATTATGTTTGTTAAGAAAAGTACTTTGTGAAAGAAATTATTTGTTGTGTATTTTTATACCAGAATAAATAAATTGTCTATATGATTATTGTTTTTTTCTTCCCAATTTAATTAACCATTTATGGTCTATCATTTGATATTTCATTTAATTTAACTCAACATCTAATCATTATTTAGTTAATGGAGTTAAATTGAATGAAATGTCAAATGATGGACTATGAATGGCTATTTTGAAATAAAATAATTAAAATACAGTATATTTGAATATACCGCCAATCCGCCAGAACCTAAAATTACAGAAATCTTTCCAACATCATTCAGTTGTTTACTCGACAGGCTCTTTAGATGGCGTCACGATCAGTGTCTCATCTATCTGTGGGTTATCTGTGAAAGAGTCTAGCAGCGACACTAGCAGCGACACTAGCACACTCATTATTCTGATAATACAGTTTTACTAATTCAATTCTTTATTCCGTACAATAAACACTTTTAAAAATTGATATTTTTATAATACCCGAGTTATTGATCAAGAAGAACTTTGAATTAACATGATAATTTTACCTTTCATCCCTTTCAAACACATTTTTTTGTTATTTACAAAACGCATATTAATGCTAGTCGCAAATTGTTTGCTCCAGGTACATATTGATATAACATCGAGTGAATTTGAATAAAACAATAAGGAAAAATGATAAATTTTGATGTCTATGTGGTTATTCCGTTGATGAAATAATTTTCATTGTTTTTCATTACGAATCATATTTTTCCAAAGATTGCTTACATGGAATACAGGAGCTTCCATGAACCTAGGAATATGTAAATCATTAATAATTAGATTATTGTCTCAGATATGCTTTTATCAATCAAACGATCCCAATATATACACAGCTTTCAGTTTACTAAAAGTTTTTGTTCGAATATTATATTATGACATTACATTGATAAACAATTCAATTAGTAAATCAAACTTCCTTTGAATACATTATCTGTGTCAAATTCATAAATAGCTTACGAGACATCTGGAAGTTTCATGAATGTTGTTTGTGAAGTATCTTGGAATTGATTTTTAGAAGAATATTATGGTTGAAAAGTCAATTTTGAGGTTTAATTAATTTATTCAAAATATTTTGTTCTTGGTAATGACAGGCTAATTTACCTCTTTATTTGTCCGAATTCTGGAAAAAAGTCGTTGAATGAAGCTTGAGAACATAATTATTTCTGTAAATATAGCTGCCTCTTAGGTATGATTCATAAATTTTCTTGCTTGGCAAATACGTGAGATATTGTTTGATACGTGTTAATTTACCAACAGAGTGTAGAAAAGAGAACAACCAATAACTATTATTTCAAGATTAAAATTTTGGAGCTATCAGTAAATATTCCTGTTTTCATTCAGTTACATTTTAGCATTTTTGCTATAAGTACTGAATGAACCGGCCCATTAAGAATATCAATGTACAGCATTTACAGCATTTATTAGAGTACGTTGTTATTAGTAATATTCAACATTGCCTTACAAGAATTCACTAGTATTCGCCTAGTGTTCGAAGAAATGCAAATTATTGGCAGCTAACTGAATTCGAAAGAGATCGAATTGTTGGTCATCCGGAAGCTGGGCTGTCGTTCTCAGAGATTGCAGGGGCCTGATTTTCAAATGTCGACTGAAAATAGTAGTGTGCGATAAATGTCGAATGCAAGTGTGGCGAGTTACAGTACAATAAAATATATTACTCTAAAGGCGCGCGTCCACTAATCAGCGTCAAACGGACGGTACGCATCGGACGAATCGGATCTTTTTTGCGTCCTGCGTTTACTACCACGGATTGTTGGAGTCTGTAACAGCATTTCTCTACAACGGAGGGCCAGTCATTTCTTTACTGCTATTGAAGCCAACGCAATGTCGTTTCTGGACGAAAAAGATGTTATAATTATTTGCGAGAGTATCATTGCTTACTTCAGATTCTCGTATACTTGCATATAGGTTATTTTTTTAGTAAGGTTTGTTGTAGTATATATTTTCTCCTAAATGTTCAAAGGTTTTTGTAATAGGCAATAAAATTTATTTACAGTTTGTTCCAGTGACTAGAATCAACAACCTATTTTGATTTATGTATTTTAGGTTTACGGAACCTGGTCCTTAATGACTTTTTAAATAAAATACGCCAGCAGAGTCCCTATCTCCAACTACCCTCACTGCTTCTTCAACTGAAAAACAACTTTTGGGAATCTTAAAAGAAAACCCAAGTAAGCTGTCCGAAGATGCTGTAGGCCCTTTATCTGATTTTAGAGGTGTATTGAAAATGGTGAAAATAACAAAAAGGTAAAATTAACCCGGGAACAGTCACGTTGTTAGATTTTGTCTAACGTTTTTAGGTTTTCTCTTATAATAACTCACTAAGTAACTAGAATTCTGTCGCCATCTAGGAATGCCTCCAGGCATGACACATACCAACGCTTGCAACAATGGAAGGTGTACAAATAATTGTTACGAGAAATAAAGGCACTTGTTACTGTAAATCTATCACGCAATCGTTTATTTATTCCAAATTTTACGTGTGTATATGGGAAGAAAGTTGGTCCAGTGTGCATAAAATTACAAGGTAATCAATCTAAAATGATATGCAGATACTGTCTTGACAGAAAAACAGATTTACGATACAACAATATGGAACATATGCCTCCCCAATATGTAAAGAACATAAGTACCATAACTACATTAGCTACATGTACCAACTGTGCAGCCCATGGTGAGAATTCTGACGGATAATGTGGGCAATATATGCCTTTACTATTTTCTATTTAAATCAAAAATATATAGACTTTTTTTCAGATGAGATTATGTTTGATCAAATCTAACACGCGACATCTTAAGTTATGGTCATTAACGCGACCGTTCCCGGGTAAAGTTTGTCGCTTGATTTGAGGCACTCGCCTTACGGCTCGGGCCACAAACTTCAGCACTAGTGGAAAAAGTGAACGATATAGAAGTTGATAAGCTGCAGCGCTACCTGTTGGAATGGAAATGTCAATGTCAAATTTTATTTTAACAATCTAAACTTATCTTTGTAATGAATTTCGTTGACAAACACTAATATTACAATTAATTCTAACTTATTATCAAAAAAGATAAACCAGGCTAAACAATTCAAAATTGTTCAAATTTCATTATTAACTATACCTACGCTTAACTAATTTTTCAATATTCATTTTTTAAATTATTTCTGTTCAAAATTTTAATAAAACAACTATATAAGTTACTTTTTCTTTGATTAATAAACGTAATCGTAGAAAAAGTATTGTGCACAACTTGTACGCAAATCGCTTCTCTCGCTCCATTGATTTTCAGCTCTCGCCTTACGGGTTGTGCCACAAACTTCTGCGCTCGTAAAAAAAGTAAACGATATAGAAGTTGATATGCTGACCTGGTGGAAAGGAAATCTCAATGTCAAAACCCGTTTTGACAATCTAATATTATATTTATAATGAATTTCGGTGACAGATATCAATATTAGAAGTAATTAAAACTTATTATTGAAAAAAGATACACCAAGCATACCAATCCAAAATTGTTAAAATTTCAAAATTAACTATACCTAGGTTTAACTGTTTTTCATTTTTTAAATCCTTGCAGTTCAACGTTTAAATAAAATACGTATATGAGTTACTTTTTCCTTCCATCAAGAAACTTGGTCGTAGAAAAAATATTGTGTACAATTAGTATGCAAGGCATTTTTTGCACTCCCTTAATCTGCAGCACTCACCTTACGGC
The DNA here is from genome assembly GCA_963921935.1 of Galeruca laticollis. Classification (NCBI taxonomy): domain Eukaryota; kingdom Metazoa; phylum Arthropoda; class Insecta; order Coleoptera; family Chrysomelidae; genus Galeruca; species Galeruca laticollis. The sequence goes on along the minus strand of OY998178.1, from coordinate 39,718,271 downwards.
TCGTGGCACAAAAATTTGTGCTCCTGGAAAAAGTAAACGATATAGAAATTGATATGCTGCAACGTCTCCTGGTGGGATGTTACAACAAAAAGGATAGGAAATACAAATTCTGCATAGAAAAATACATACATATATATATATATATATATAAATATATATATATATATATATATATATATATATATATATATATATATATATATATATATATATATATATATATATGCCCATTTTGAGGGTAATCGTTTGAACGGTGTAGAATTTCATATGCTACAGCGCTACCTGGTGAGAAATTACAACAAAAATAGTATAAAAATCTTCTCCGTGAAAAAATACATTAATTAAAATCAACAAACTTTAATTTCATCAAATGAAATATTTATATACACCAAAATTCCAATAATATAATTTTATATTTGTTGTTTTTAAATAGATTTGGGGTACGCCTATGCTTTGACGATGACGCCAAGGCGATCTATCCACAATACAATCCCCACTTTTTGTAATTCATTCATGATTTTACTACTGGCGTTTAGAATTGCTGGCCGCAAAAATAAACGTGTTTATGAATGAATAGCAGCCCTCTCTATGTATATCATTACTCTAAGGGGTAAAGCAATATTTTTCTCGCATATTAGATAGGCTGGACGGAAAAGTAATATTTAAAAACAAGGCTTACGACCTAGTTATATGTATCATACAGCTGGAAGATGTTAATTCAGAAGAAAAGCAAAAAGACTTAATAAAAGAAAACCACGAGGGCATAATTAATCGTAGTGGAATAACTGGAAAAGAACTGCAAATAAGATAACGATATTTTTTACTTAATTTGAAAAAAAATATCGGAGACATCTTTAATATCCACTGATACCTCTTGCAACTATATTCCAGTGCAAATGCAGAACACCATCATCCAAAGTCTATCGAACTCTCACTACGTAGCAATATTGACTAGATCAATCAAAATAACAACTAAATATTTCATGACGAATCCAATGGTTCTGCAAGATGTGTACCTCATCAAACTTGCACCACACTGTAAGTTCAGAACAGTAAAACAAATGTTTGATAATATCAAAACCACTACCCAGGGCAAAACAGTAACGTTACCACAAATCAAAATAAGCAACATAAAAAAACCACTGAAGGTAGACCAAGTGCTCCTAGATGACCTCTAACAACTAATTAAGCAAGCAAACCCAATGGAACCCATAGAGGATGCAAAATGGATCCACATCCACAACCATCTATACGGGCGTCACGATTCTCCTAATTTATCTTTGTTATAGGCTAAAGATCAAACGATGCAAGAGAAGGTACCAAACAAAATCCAAACCAACGGAAGACGAACAGAATAGCAAAGTTTTGGTCGTCAATTACAAAACTTCCCCAGGGGATGTAGAAGTTACAGTACTGTTAAGAAACAGCACACTGGTATAGTTCCTGAGTCCGACTCTGTCTAAGCCATGTATGTAAGTTAACATTATGGCGGATGCGCAGGGATTTCTGGGAATTGTTTACGATTGTGACTATCTTATCCAGACATTGTTTTTGTGACCAGTCTTATCTAGACAATTTCAGAAAGCCAACTGTTTTTGTGTAAGCCGCAATCTGGAATTATCTAGTGAAACAGGTACTAATATATAAAGGACCGACCAGGGAGAGTTAGTTTAGTTGATAAAGTGATCTCGTGAAATAAACAAGAATACACCAAAATAGCAAACAGTAAATAAGTGAATATAAATTAGTTAAGTGTTTATATAAATTAGTTTTTTAAGTGAATGTACTGTGTATAGTGTAGTGGATAGTGTAGTGAATAAATAAATTAAGTGAGTGAACCTACCGTGTGTTCAACATTTATCCCACACGTAATAAAAAAGTTTTAATAAATAGAAAAACATTACAGTAAATTGAATTTCATTGCATATGAAGACAGTACACCCGGACTCTAATAGCCAAAGAACATTCGATGGAACCTTCGATGCCGAGCACTATTTTTTATATAAATTAGTCGATAGATTTGTATTATATTCAGTATGATTTTAATTATATTGTTTTTACTAGTTCTGTTGTGTAGTTTTGACAGTTGTTCATAATTAATAAAAGTGATTTTAAAAAGTGAGTTCCCGGGTTGTCCTGATATTCATGAACCGTATTCCCATCAAACGATCTACTTCAATTTCGCACGAAACAAAATTTGTCGAAGGATACGATATGAAAACAATGAATTAAATTCAACTTTCTTGAGTTCCTTGAATGATCTGTATGTTTTATGTGGCTTATGTTATGTTTGTCAGTATGCCAGCTGTTGTTATTGTACCTATATGAACAGCTGATTTAGAATTTGTTGGTGATTTCGTTGAATAAACATTGTAACGAGTGATAAGAAAATGATACAACATTGCACTCAACCATAAAAGAAAACGTTAGCTGTTGTATTAAAAGATGAAAAATTTTCAAAATTAACTAGTGGAAAAGTCACAGCATCCTTCACTTTCAAACATGCCAAGTGGGAACAAATAAGTGAAATACTCAATTCTGTCCCTTGGGAAGGAAGGATTGGAAACAGGGCAGGAAGGATTCGCACCCAGAGTTAAAATTTCTATTTTATAGATATAGCAAAACTTCACGTCACAAACTAAAATATGAAAATCAGAGCAAAATGAATATGCTGTACAAGCTCGTTGAATGAAGTGTAGGAGAAAATTCTCAGCACCATATGTTTCGTTGCCGTATGTAGAACTGACGTAGATGCAACCGTTATAAGTTTCACATTCCCAGTTGGTTCTATGGCAGGTCAAGTGCAAATTGTTCAGGATAATACTTACCTTGATGATCCTGAAAACACAAATCACACTTATTCTATTCAAAATGCACTGCAATCAGAAATATTCATTCATTCAAAAACAAAGAGGATTGTGGCCAGCCAGCCTCTACTGTCCAGTGCTACTGCAACTACCTCTTCAGCTGACATTGCTAAGAGAAAGTTAGCAGTATAAAAAAAATATTTAAAAATATTTAAACAACTTCACTATGACATCCAACATGTACCTCAAACATGAATTTACCATAGAAACTGATCCTAGTTTTTGTTTCAATATATTTTCGTTCATTTCAATGTTAATTCTCAGCTAGGTTGAAATGTTCATAAGATTAGAGTAAGCAATAATTAATGTACTGAGCTAGAAAATATTTCATTTTAAGTTTATTGAACGGGTTGGGCTAACTTCCCAATCCAAGACATTAGAGAACTTAAATCATATGCACTTGCATACCAATCCTTCAATATACATGGACGTAGACAACCAGCACTGGAACTGAAGTAATCCTTCCCAAATTCCTCAAGGTAGTGGAAATAAATTGTTGATGAATATTTTTTAAACTATATTTCAACAATAACAATAAAATAACGTATGCGTCTGGTCGCTTTAACTCGTATTACCTCTCTTAATATAGAAAAAATTATTACCTCAATGGAACAGGTGATAATTCACTGAATCACTTGCATTTCTTAACTTTTTTAATCAGCAAAGAAATTCTTTTTAAAAAACGGATGACAGTGACTGTTACAGTTGTTACTGAACAGACATATTTTTTTAACACACTATCTACGATCAAAAGAACACAGACATTAGTGATAGAGATGAATGCGTTTAACTGGTAGTGGTAATTGAATGAACTAAAATGTTATAAACTGTTTTATAACATTTATTCTATGATAATTTTTTTATTACACATTTAAGTATATTGGTTTCTCTTTTCTTATCTGAAATACTTTATGAATCTTCTTTGTACTCTAAGACCCCGTACTAATAATGGATTACGTCTATTATTTTATTATTATCAACAGCTGAAAGAAGTATGCCCAAATCTAATTTTTCTTGCTCCCTCAATCAACAATAACTCCACATTATTCTCAATATATTTATTGTGTATCACTACACATGCGTTAACAATATGTAAACAGTTTTTTGGTAGATAATGTAGATTTCTATGTTTTGGAAGACACCTTAATCTTATTTTGAGAAGGCCATTACATGTCTCAATTGAGCACCTGGCTTTTCTCAACTTCATTGAAGAAATCTTGTTCACTTTCTGGATTCTGTAATGGTGTTAAGCTAGGGCCGCAGAGGATAACATGAGTCATTGATGAATGAAAATTATTTGTTTTGCATTTTAAAGCAACTACACTTTAGTTACATCTAATTCATGCTTTAATACAGCTTGGCAAAAGTAGGAAGATCCTTGAGATTTTGACGCGCTGTAGACAAGCAGCACCACTGCCTAGTAAATGAACAGATTTCATTTTTTAATTGTTTTCTTGCACTTCGTATCGTTGGTATTGTCTTGGACAGAAGGACAAAAGCTGAAAATATTTTAGTTTGTATATTATTCAAAAGTGATTTTCCCAAAGAAAATGCCACTCAATGGTAAGGTAAAAAATGAAGTTTTAACAGGTCTAAGTCGTGAAATTATAAACAATGTAATACGGTTTTTTTAAGCAAGAAGAAGAAGATAAAACTCCCATAAAGGAATTGAAATTGAAATTAAATGTATGTATTTATGGATATAATTATTTGTATATCAATACCGCGAAAATTTATGGAAATTTGGATGTGTGAATTGAAAATTATCCGGATATAATGACAGTTAATACATTGTTTCATATTCCGTACAAATCAACAACCACTTTCAGCGATTGAGAATAATCGTTCGTGCGTCTCTTTATAGATTGTCTCTAATTCTATTTTTTTTACTGTGGATATGAATATATATCAGAGTACAACTGAAGCAGCATTACTATCATATTGAATAAATTCCGAAGATTAAGCAAGTAACCCTGTTGATTACGAGTGAGTAAGTGAGTAGACTACGTGCGTATGGTACGACTCGAGGATGTTATGTGAGAACTCCTACATATTTATCCAGTGCTATACATACTAAAGATATTGTTTTGCACTTCTTTTGGTATAAGGAGATTCATTTTCCATGATATGTATACGTTCAGCAGCTTATAACATTATTTCCAAAACAAACAAATTAATCCATTTCGTATATGTTGAACACTATCGGCCGAGTGTAATTTGAAAAAGATTTGAAAATTGGATACCCCATAAAATAGAATAGGAAGAATTCACCGCAAAAACTGAGAGCTTATTTCCAAATATAAATGAGTTTTTATCAATCAATCATATCAGTTATTTGTACGTCCATCATAATGGAAATTGAAATGAGATGTATAATGATTTAGGGATATAATTATTTGTTTATCATCACCGTGAAAATCTATGGAAATATCGATTTGTGAATGAAAATAACGCTGATATAATGACAATGAATATTGTTCAAAACTGTGAGTTCTTAAATTTTGTATATGTCACTGTTAAAAATGTGAATTATTGCTATTATGACGGCAATATGTTTGAAAATATAAATTCTTTTTGTATCCACTTGATGTTGTTGTGAATTTGAATGTATAATTTATTTTATACCTGCGGCATTGTTATATGTTTAGAAAAATATCATGTTTCATAATACCATTTTTATTTAGTATTGTTAAAGCTGTAACACCATAGAATACATTCCCTTCGACTGGAAATATCTCATTGTAATGCTTGTAAGATGGGTATCGCAATGCCTGCAATAAAACCATTTTGCACATTTGAAATATCCTTAATAGCAATTTATGCTTTATAATATTTTCAATAGGACCGTCATACATTTGAAATATTTTTCCATGTCAGTTGAAAGCTTAATGGATATGTTCCATTCTTGTCAATGGTATCGGCCGGTTTAGCAATAAGCACCAATCGTCTAGGCAGGTTTCTCTAGTCCCAGCAATATTCATAAAAACACACCCCCTTGAAGTTTTTGTATACAAGAGTCATTAAAGATCTTAATCAAACTATTTGAAAAATTTAATTCAATACAAGAAGACATAGAGGAGTTAGATTAAGAGGAAATTGATCATCGTTTCTCCTACGTCGAGAGGTTTAGTTGGGAAAAAGCACTTGCTGTAATGTTTCTCGATAAATTCACAGTACCACCATGCAATACCTTTCCTGTGATGCAACCAGAGATACCGTGTAAACGGCCACCATCAAAACACGTATAAATGCTAATGAAAAGACATCAACCGTTGTAAACGTACCGGCAATCTCTCACGTTATGCCAGATCAACTGATCCAACGTGAGCAGATAGAGTTACCTGCTAATATACAATTTGCAGAACCGGATTTTTATAGACCTGCACCAGTTGACATAATAGTAGGATCAGGCACTAGACTACATTTAAAAAAAAAAAAATTAATGGAACCAGAGGTCCATCGACTTGCACCGGTCTACATACTAGTAGGTAAAGACACTACTCCGCCTCTAGAACAAATCAAATTAGCAGAACCAGATTTTCATCGTCATTCACCGGTCAACATATTAGTAGGAACAAGCCCTACTCTGCCTGTAGAACAAATCAAATTCGCAGGACCAGATTGTCATCGACCTTCACCGGTCGACATATTAGTAGGAACAGGCACTACTCTGCCTGTAGAACAAATCAAATTAGCGGACCCATATGTCCATCCACCTACACCGGTCGACAAATTAGTTGGAGCAGGCACTACTCTGCCTGTAGAAAAAAGCAAATTAGGAACTCCTGAATACCAAGACTCAGACCAACGCCATATGTCCCCTGTTGTGAACAATCCGTTGATATCAGATGGTTACAATTTACCTCATCAGGCCGTTATCAAGAACACGAGTATGTGTGGTATACGACGATTCTTTAAATAATTCTTTCTACAGCCGTATCGTTGAATGACATCCTGTATACCGATCCTAATAGTCAACCTGATTTATCCACAACTTCAATTCGGTTACGTGAAACTCCTTTCATGATAACAGGTGATTTAAAGCGAATGTATCAATAATTTTTAGTAAGAAAAGAATAACGTAAATTTCAACGTATAATTAGGAGAGATCGACAGAAAAAATTGCAAATGTTCGAATCGAACTTACGGTATCACTTGCGCTTCATACCTAGCAATCCGATGTTTACATCAATCAAGTGAAGATGAGGGCGAAATGTGTCCCATTGCTGCCTCATTGTTATTAATCGAATTTCATGTGGATGATAACCTCAATGGCGCTAAAAGTAAAAAAATGGCAAGAATCATAACACACGAGATGAGTGGAATTCTTTACCCCACCGGTCTAACGAGGAGACAATGGGCTTCTAACGACCCTTCTGTGTTAGAAAATATACCTGCCGAAGATGTTAACCCAAGATTATAACAGGGTGAGACTACCTTGAAAACGTTAGGTATTAACGGGAATTCCCAAAACGACACGATTATGTATACAGTGAGTACTATTCAAATAAATAGGATAATCTTATCCTAAGTTGCCAATATATTCGACCCGTTAGGATTATTGGCTCCCGTTATTATACTTGCGAAAATCATTTTACAAAATTTGGGGAATTATGAGCTCGATTGGGACGAATCGTTGGTATCGATCCGCATAGTGCATGGTAAACCTACCACTTACCAATAACATTATGGGTAAATGACCGAAACCTTGTATCAATATCTCGAATCATTTTAATCAAGTTGGGGAGGAGAAGAAATACCGTAACCGAGAATCTGTAACGGCTTATGTTGCTGTATTTTTTTTGTCACGCTTGAGAAGCTGTACACTTAGAATTAGTTGCACACCTCACGTCTGTGGAATTTTTGACAGCTTTGGGACGATTTATTTCCCGCCGCGGCTTATGTCATGACATTTACAGTGATAACTGCACAAATGTTGGTGCAGCTGACTGGATGCTGAGGAAATTATTTGGAGATATCCATACACGAGGGCCACGACCAAATTCAATGATACGTGAGCGACGAGGTTATTCAATGGCATTTTAGTCCTCCTCGAGCACCACATGTTGGGGACTAATGGGAAGCGGCGGTGAAATGGGGGCTGATGGGAAGTAGCGGTGAAAAGCTTTAAAAAGCATTTAAGCCAAATTTCCGGTCGCGATATGTTATTAACATATGAACAATTTAATACATTGATTAGCGAGATGGAAGCTATATTAAAGTCCAGAGTACTAACTAGCATTTCCTATGACCATACCGATCCTATCGCCCTTACTCCCGGCTATTTTTTCATAGGCGATTCACTGACTAACTTGCGAAGTCGTGATTACTGCACGACTTCCAGTAATCGTCTCTCTCACTGACAGCATGTATAGAAGGTTAAACAGCATTTATGGATCCGGTGGAGCAAAGATTACTTGCACGAGTTGACTGTTCGTACCAAATGGGGAAAACCGGTCTTGAAATTCTCGAAAGGCCCGTGGTCCTACTACGAGAAGACAACTTTCCACCCTCACCATGGGCACTGGGTAGAATCCTGGAGTGTTATCCAGGTAGTTATGGTGTAGTGCGAACTGTGTTAACAAGAGCCTGGAAATCTTCAGTTGTCCGAAATGTGAAAACTCTGCAGTTAAACTTTTATAGACCTTATTCATTGATCGTATTCTCTTAACGGGGGGAGTATGTTCGAGAATGTCATTTCTTTAATTTTATATACATTACTGTAGTTTTAAAAATGTGAATGGTTGCTAGTCTGACGACCATCTGCTCAAGAATACAGATTATTTTCAGTGCTGTTAAAGTTGTAATACTATAGACTAATAATTCCACTGACTCTAATTATTCATTGTGTTTTTCAAATTGTGAACTTCCAAGGTTAATAGGCACGGAATCTTTGAAGAAAAGATAGGTATCGGAATGCCTGTAATAAAACCATTTTGCACATCTGAAATAACCTCAACAGTAATATATGTTTTAAAATATTTTGAGATATTTTTTAATGCTGATTGAAAACCTAATGGCTGTGTTCAATTGTTGATTCTTGTCGATGGTACCGGCCGGTTTAACAGTAAGCATCAATCGGCAAGGCATATTTCTCTAGTCCCACCAATATTCATGGAAACACGCCCCCTTGAAGTTTTTGTATTTTACATACGTTCTAGCGTGATGCAAGTCAGTTAGAAAGTTACCAAATTACCCAGTTGAACAGTTAACCGGTTACTCAGTTGTGCAGCGAAGTCGGGACATGTCGTCCCTCCGAGAGATATGTCTCACCTAAGTCCAACATATCATTTCTTAGTTAGTATTCTAGTCATGTGCGTGGGGGGGCGCCGGGATGGTTTGGACAGAGAGAGGCATTAGACACATTCAAAATTGCCGCCTAAGTAGAAAACAGGTCAAAAGAGGTACTCAACCATATTCGCATTTGAATGTATTTAGTACGCGTCTAAACCCGAAGCATGCAGGTCGCTTCGTTTCGACGCATTACGAATGTCGTATTATGTCATGTGTTCAATCTTATATTTATCAATTGTTAATTGTGCTTTTAACTAACTGTTTTTCTGATTTTTGAGTTGGTGATTTATTGCCATTATTGGGTAAGCTTAAATTGAAAGTTGTTGTTATTTTTAGCATATATGAACATACTTTAAAAGTTTTTTGTATTATATTAGTAAAACCACGTTGCGGGAGGGCTTGGACACCTGTCCATACCGTCCCGCAAGTGTCCAAACCCTCCCTAAATCATGAAATAGTTACAGGTAACATGCCTTCTAAATACAAAAGGTTAACAGATCGTGCCTTTTCGGCAGAATATATGAGAATTGCAACGGTTGGTTGAATGTTTTATCCGGAAAATACTCTATTAGGAAATGTGCTCAAGAGCATGGCGTCAAAAAATCAACTCTAGCATTATATGTCAAAGAAGCAAACGAAATTGGAATTGATAATTTGTCATTCTCCCAAAATTTCGTCACTTGTCAAGTTTTATCTAGTAAATTGGAAGTCTCTCTTGCCTGTTACCTTAAAACATGCTCGAATATGTACCATGGTTTAACTCAGAAAGCAACACGCAGATTGGCATATGAGTTTGGGAAGCAAATAAATCATCTGGAAAGGATTGGTTCACTGGATTTCTAAGTAGACAACCTGAATTCTCCTTAAGAACCCCAGAGAACACAAGTTTAGCGAGAATTTCAAGTTTTAACGAATTTACGGTTGGAACATTTCATGCTAAGTTGGAGGAGGTCCTGAAAAGGCACCAATTTACTGGATCAGCCATATTCAATTTGGACGAGACCGGTGTTACAACAGTCCAAAAAACGCGAAAAGTGATTGCTACCAAAGGCCAGTATCAAGTGGGTACGGTCGTTTCGCGTGAAAGGGAGAGCTGGATACAAAAGTAGGCATTCTTGGAGCAAATGGGACAGCACTTCCTCCAGTGTGGGTGTTTCGAAGGAAAAAAATTGACAAACATCGAATGCTAAGTGTTGTTTCAGACGTGTGTGGTGCAACTGGCTTAGTTCATTCGTCTGGATGGATGATCAGCGATAATTTTTCACGAATGTTAGAACATTTTGTAGCTCATGTTCGATGTTCTAAAGAACGCCAAGTCATTCTTATAATAGACAATCACGAATCCCATTTATCTGTTCCTGTAATTGATTACTGCTAAGAAAATGCAATTACAATTCCATTGCACCGGAATTTGGCCGTTTGATATAAATATTTTTGGTGAAGAAGACTTTCTTCGCTCATAAGTCACAGACAAAATAACTTCTCCAACAAACAATACGTTTTAAAAAAAAAACGTAGAAGCTTCACTGCCATCCACCTTTTCTGCACAGCCATTGCTGGAGCCCTAAATACCAGTTGAAATCAAGCACAAGCAAAATTTTGTATCGCTATCAAAAATGAGATCGTACCCGAAAGCCCCAGAACGAAAACTAACCAGAAAAGGCCCAGCAAAAAGAGAATCGATAATAGCTACCGATATTCCGGAACGCGAAGAAACTGCGGAAAGGAAATTGAAAAAAAGCAGACCAGCAATCAATCAAAATAAAATAGAGAAGGTAAAGAAAAATGTTATGAGCTATTCTTCTTCCGATGAGGAAGAAGTGATTTACAAAGACTCATCCTCAGACTGGGAACAGGATATTGATGAAATTGAGAATATTACAAAACTCGATGCCCATAGTTTCGTTGCTTGTGAAGTGTTTGGGAAAAAATCAGTTAGACTTTATGCCGCTCAAATAGAAGAAGTTGTTGTGGATGGCTACAACTTGAAATTTTTGAAAAGGCAAGTTGCTTCCAACCGGTTTAGATTTAGCGAAGAGCATTTGTATCATATGAAGGAGTGGTTTTGAAACTACCAAATACTTTGACAGATAGAAGTTCCCGATATTTAGATATGATATATTTGAATGTCGATCTTACAGAGTTCAGCTTATCTTGATACTAAGGTTATGGTTTTATTAACATTTTTTAAATATATCTTTGACAACTAAACATTTTGCATAATGTTATTATGTATTCATTAATCGTCCAGACCATCCCGTCATTGGGGGAGGGTTTGGACATATTAGATATGAACATACGTATATATTCAACTCATAATTATGAAATAATTTTTCAAAAAAATATGCACGACACCTATATCAAACGGTCTGATATCAAAATTTAGGTAATTTCTGATTCCTGTCCACGCCATATTTATTTATTTGAATATTGTACAATCCCACCCGACGCTCCCCTACTCAAAGTCGAAACTCATCATTTCTTAGTGTAATTCAAGTCTAAGCTCATCGTTTTTATGTCAAGTTGAGTTACTACGTCAAACATACCGTCAGTATTAAACTCAAATACATGCAATCCATATCGAAACTCATCGTTTCTCTATTACTAAGTAAAACATACTGTTTCTTAGTTAGTATTCATTAAAAGCACGTGTAATCCAAGTGGACACTCATCGTTTCAATGCCAAGGTCAATTATTAAGTTTCTTAGTATTCAAGTCGAGCACGAGTACTCAAAAGTTGAAACTCATTATTTCTATGTGAAGTTGAATCCTTAAGTCAAACAAACTATCTCTTAGTTAGTATTCAAGTAACACCAAATTAGAGATATACAATCGCAACTATTGGTTACGTCATCAAGCCGAAATCATTAAGTTCGTTCTTACGTTCCCTTGATACCGTCGAAATTCACACAATAATCCATTTGTATAGTTCATTTGTAAATTTGTATATAATGAATCAATAATTTCGACATTAACGTTGTCAAATTAAGATTACTAATATAGTTGAATGTCTACTACAGTCGAAACAGTTCAATTAATTAATAATCGAAAACAAATATATTGTTTCTTATTCCGTTCAAATCAACAACCACTTTCAGGGATATCGAGAATAATTGTTTGTGTGTCTCTTTATAGAATTGCTTTAATTCTAATTTTTTACTGTGGATATGAATAATTATAACAGAGTACAACTGAAACTAAATGAGTTGTTAATTCAACTCAGTATAGAGGAAATACTTACAATATGTTCGGGAAACACGTTCCCAAATCTAATAATCCTAACAGATTGAATATTAGTTAATCTAGTTGAATTTATCACATGTGCAGACTCGCGTAATATCCGTGGGATATTATTTGGTGTTGATCAATGCCGTTTCGCCGCATATTGTATGTATCCGTATCTTGATTGTTCTTTATTTCGATATAAAAATTTCTTTACATACAAAATATTATTATTGATATATTGACAGACGGCGGTGAGGCGTACATTTTTTGCAGCCTCACAACATGTAATTAATGTGACAATAATGATTTTATGTTTGAATCTTGTTTATAATTGACGATAAGTGAAACAGAAACATATAACAAAAGATGGACAGGAATCTGCATGGCACTCTGAGAAGAAGAATCCAGATAAAGTCACAGTTATGTACAGCTACAAGTGCAGGACAATTTCTACGATTGATTATTCAGCGTGGGAACTAGTGGAAACGAAAACGTCTTACCTTCTCCATATTTGGACCTTCGAGCAGGATTGCCAACTAAAAGCTACGACACACACATAAGCCCATCTAGGAAAAATTCCCTCGCTCCTGATTCACCGATCGTGTGACAATCATCTATCTACAAGCTTCAGTCACCAAGTAGTAAAATTTATATTTATTCAAGTTCCCGATCCAAAAGTAGGGATCAGGGGGTAAAATATGTACCGTAGAAACAGAAGGGCGTCTCTCATTTTCGTCTCCATATAGTATATCTACGGCTTCTTTCGATAGAAAACCACGTCTGCAATGAAATGACCAAATATATACATTTCAATACTTAGATGCCCCGTGTCAACATTTGGTAACACCAGACCTCTATGAAAAAAAAATATAAAATTATTATCGTTTGTTAGCATAAACATAAAAAAAGAACTAACATTTTACCCTTATTCTGTAATAATAACAACCACTGATAATAAAAATTAAGAGTACAGTGAAACCCGCTTATTGGAATGCCGTTTAATAGAAAATCCAAGTTATTCCAGTAAGAATTGTAAGTCCCAGATAATCTCTCTTAACAGAAAACCCGGTTATTGGAAAACCGCATAATGGAATAATACCGCTTAGAAGAATAATTCATTTACACAATATTTTCGATAATATTAAAAGATCCAAAACATGTTAGCTGCTCATGTCCCTTTTCTAGGAAGTTCTTTGTATGTACGATCGCAACCTGCTGTCGACCATTTTCTACATTCACTTAATTATGCGATAAGTACATTCAGAAAAATTTGTTTCAAAATCCATTTTTAGGAATACTCTATGGGGGTTTAGATTATTTTTAAACGTTGCCTTGAATGTCTATACGTATCGTATGGTTGAAGTTAAAATGGCTAGTTCAACCCTTAAGAGAAAAGGTCTTACGCTTAAAGAGAAAGTGTAAGAGGTTAAGTACATAAACAAAGTTAAGTGCAGTCAATCAGAAGCAGCTCTAAAGTTTGGAATCTCGCAGGCCCAAGTAAATACATGCAGAGAAAGGATAACGTAATGTTTGACAAACAAACTAATTTCAAATCAACACAAAAAAGAACCAAAAGTTGAGAGCGAGTTAATTGATTGATTGAAGAAAAAAAGAGCTCGTAATGTTCCTATTACTGGTTCACTTCTAAAAGCAGAGTAAATTGCTGAAGGTAGTGGAATCGCAGGTTTCAAAACTGAAAATGGTTGGTTTTGTAGATGGAAAGATTGTTCCCAAATTTCATTTGAACAGGTTCACGGTGAAGGAAAATATGCCGATGTGGTTGGAGCAGACCATTGTGTAACTGATATTCTGCCAGATTTGATAAAGGAATATGAACCCAGTTGCATCTATAATTGCGACCAAGCTGTTCTTTATAATCGAGCAACGCTAGATGCGACCCTATGCTTTTGAAGAGAATAAGCCATTGGTGGAGGAACTCATAAAGACAGACCAATGGAAGTCATAAACTACCCATATTAGTCCTACAAAAATCTTAGAAGCTCAGGTGCATAAAAAATGTAAAAACTCTACCAGTAATGTTTACAGCCAACTAAATTCCTTGGATGACTGCAAAACTATTGAATGAATGTCTCAATAATTTTGACAAGGAAGTGGCAAAGATGCAGAGGAGGGCTTTGTTATTAGTTGACAATTGTTCAGAGCATAAGCAGAAGTTATGTTAAATAATGTAAAAATTTGTTATTTACTTCCCAATACAACATCATTGATAAAGCCTATGGGACAAGAAGTCATCTGCATTCAAAAGGAATTACTGCAAGGGATTAAGGAAAAAAGGTATAATAAGTATTTCTATGATCTACCATCAAGATTAACGGTGACTGAAATGTCCAGGAAAATATCAATTTTATCAGCGATTCACGTAATGAATAACGCTTGGCGTAAAGTGTCTGATAACACTATAAGGAAGAGTTTTATTAAACGTAAATTTATTTCGACAAATTAAGTATTGAATTCAGAAAATGATTTGCTCCAGAAGGATTGAATAAAGATGAGTTTCATAGGTTTTCCGAATTTGATACTAAGGTTTCAGTTTTTGCGGAGACAGATAATCAAAATATTCAAAGTGGTAATGTCAATAATGAGGAAGACAGTGGCGAGAGTGAGAAGAGCACTAATAATAATTAGTTGAATCCTGATAATATTACAACTTGTCAAGAAGGGAAAACAGCTTGTGATTGTAATAAGAAAGTTTCTTCAGAGTAAGTCTAATACTGATTTCACAACTTACTATAAACTGGAACACGAATAAACGAACGTTTTATGTGAAGAGAAAATAAACGGTTTTTAAGATCAAAACTAACTTTTCTGCATCTGTGAGACACTCTGAACATTATCCTATCATAAAATTGTCAATTGTATACACTTGAGAGGCTGTATCGTGTTAACGAAATTTCTCCAAAAATAACCAAAAATGTAGTATATCTGGAATTATAGGACCCGCTGTACTCGCTCTAGTGAGCTGAAAAACAATACAGTTCATCTGTGACACACACTTAAAAATATCCAATTATAATATTGGTCACTTGTATACAATCAGGAGGCTGTATCGTGCTAACAACCCGAAATTTTTCAAAAATTGACCAATAATGTGGCCCTTCTAGTGACAAAACACCCGTTGTACTATCTTCAGTGACATCAAAATCAATAAGGTTCATCTATATAACATCCTCAACAATATCCAATCATAGAAATTGTCACTTCTAAACACTCCAGAGGCTGTATTGTGCTAACAAACTGAAAATTCTTCGAAAATTACAATTTGGTACATCAAGAACCATAGCACCCGTTGTACTGGATCTAGTCAGCTGAAAATCAATAGAGTGCATCTGTGGGACTCTCTGCACAATAGCCAATCATAAAATTGGTCACTTGTATACACTCCGGAAGCTGTATCGTGCTAAGAAACTAATATTTCTCCAAAAATGAAAAATATTCAATCATAGAATTGGTAACTTGTTGCAATCCGGAGGCTGTATCGTGCTAACAAATTTCTCCAAAAATGATCAAATTTCGTAATTTTAGTAACATATCATCCGTTGTACTGGATCTGGTGAGCTGAAAATCGATAGAGTTTATCTGTGATTTGTCTTGAACAATATTTAATCATAAAATTGCTGAATTGTTGCACTCCGGAGGATGTATCGTGCTAACAAGACCATGTTACGAAAAGTGGCCGACGACATACACACAAGAGTTTTTTTCTAAAAACCGTTTTTCGTGCTGTTCTTGGTGGAAAACGTAAAAATAACTCTAAAATGAACGGTTTTAACGATTAAAACTAACTTCTCCGCTTCTGTGCGATGCCCTGATCAATATTCTATCATAAAACTGTCACTTGTATACACTTCGGGGATGTAACTTGTTCATAAGCTGAAATGTCTCCTAAAGTAACAAAAAATGCAGTATATTTAGATTTATAGGACTCGCTGTACTCTCTATAGTCAGCTGAAAATCAATAGGGTACATCTGTAAGACACCTTGAATGAGACACCTCGAAAAGTATCCAATTATAAAATTGATTACTTGTATACACTCCGGGGGCTGTATCGTACTAAATCCGAAATTTCTCCAAAAAGGACAAAAATGTGGCACTTCAGGTAACATAGCACCCGTTATACTAGCTCTGATGAGCTGAAAATTGATAAGGTTTATCTATGGGACGCCCTGAACAATATTCAATCAAGAAATTGGCCACTTGTATAATATACTCCGGAGGCTGTATCGTGAACCTGAAATTTTTCCAAATAAACGGTTTTAAAGATTAAAACTAACTTTTCCGCATCTGTGGCCCTGAACAATATTCTATCATAAAATTGTTACTTGTATACACTTCGAGGGATGTATCGTGCTAACAAACCAAAATTTCTCCAAAAATAACCAAAAATTGAGTATATCTAGTTTTATAGGACCCGCTCTAGTCAACTGAAAATCAATAGGGTACATCTGTGAGACACCTTGAACAATACTTATTCATAAAGTTGATCAATCGTATACTCTCTGGAGGCTGTATCGTGCTAACAAACTGAAAATTCTCCAAAAATGACAAAAATTTGGTACTTCAAGTACCACAGCACCCGTTGTACTGGCTTTAGGGAGCTCAATATCAATAGGGTTTATCTTTAAGACGCTCTGAATGATATCCAATCATAAAATTCATCACTTGTATATACTCCGGAGGCTGTATCGTGCTAACAAACTGAAACTTCTCCAAAAATGACAAAAATATCGTACTTAAAGTACTGTAGCACCGGTTGTATTGGCTCTGGTGAGCTGAAAATCAATAGGGTCCATCAGTGAGATGCCCTGAATAATATTAAATCATAAAATTGGTGACTTGTTGAACTCCGGCGGCTGTATCGTGCTAACAAACTTAAATTTCTCGAAAAACGACAAAATGTCGTACTTCAAGTACCATAGCACCCGTTGTACTGGGTGTGGTGAGCTGAAAATCAATAGGGTTCATTTGTGAAATGTCCTTAACAATATTCCATCATAAAATTGGTGACTTATTGCACTTCGGAGGCTGTATCGTGCTAAAAAGACTTGCAAGGAAAAGTGGCCGACGACAACGACGACGACGACATACACACAGGATTTTTTTTCTAAAAACCGTTTTTTCGTGTTGATGTTGATGGGTAACGTAAAAATAACTCAAAAAAAATCCAAAATTCCAACTTTTTTGTGGGTAAACCAATACTTTTCTCGCATATTAGATAGGCTGGCGGAAAAGTGAAATGACAAAAATGTCGTACTTAAAGTACTATAGCACCTGTTCTAGTGGCTGTGGTGAGCTGAAAATTAATAGGGCTCATCTGTGAGATGTCCTGCATAATATTCAATCATAAAATTGGTGATTTCTTGCACTCCGGAGGCTGTATCGTGCTAACAAGACATGTAATGAAAAGTGGCCGACAACAACGACCACGACGATGATGACAACATACAAAAAGGTATTTTTTTCTAAAAACGATTTTTTCGTGTTGTTCTTGATGAAAAACGTAAAAATAGCTAAATTCAATAACTTTTTTATGGGTAACCCAATACTTTTCTCTCATATTAGATAGGTTGGGCGGAAAAGTATAACATTGCAAGATATCTAACTTTTTCATGAAAGTGTAAATTATTTTAGTTCACAAATGTAGTTTTTATTTTTGTAAAATATATGCATGTAACAATAATATTGATATCCAAAGTGTATTATTACAAATGCAAACTACTCTAGTCATTTTACAAACTAACAAATAGAAATAACAAATGAAATCAACTGTCTCGACCCTTACTTTGTGGTATATGCTCATATTAGTGTTTTTAAATGAAACTCACGGTCTCTAGTTAATTCCACAATATAATAAAAGTTATTGAAAATTCTAAAAAATTGACAATTGTTTCGATAAATCAATATCATCGATGATATTGATTTATCGAAACAATTGTCAATTTTTTAGAATTTCATCGATGATATTGATTTATCGAAACAATTGTCAATTTTTTAGAATTTTCAATAACTTTTATTATATTGTGGAATTAACTAGAGACCGTGAGTTTCATTTAAAAACACTAGAAATAACAAATCTACCAAACAAAACAGAATATGTAACAAAATAAAACGGAAAAAATATATAAGAGAATAAGTAGCCCGGCTATTGGGAGTAGCCCGGCTATTGGGATTTTCTTATAAAATCGTTATTCCATGAAACGGGTTCGGCTGTACTACAGCACTTACTTAAATCTAATGTCCACTTTTACTCTTTGACTGAAGTCTTATACAAAATTGACTAAAGAAACTAAAACAATTAGTAAGAAACGTGATTTGTTAGTGGAATGTTTATCTTGTAGGACTATCTATTGTAGAATAAACAATTTAGCTTCTTCAAAAATTGAAGTAATGTAAATTTATGTGACCATATGGTAACGCAGATGAAAAATGGTATAAGTAGACTGAAATTTTTTTGGCTGCTTTTCGAATTGTGGTCTAGAGGTCTTCACTTCAACTTTATCACGTGGTCTTCGTATACGTAGACATCGAATAAAACGCAAAAGTAGAGCGTCTCACTTTTATTTACACAATAAGAATATTCTTGTTTACACAGCACTCAGTAGCGACTTTATAAGTAATTATAGTCACTTAAATTCACTTCGAATTTGTAATATGCATTTACCAAGATATATTTTTGTAAATTAAATAACTTATCTATATAACACGTGTTCTTCATTCGAAGTTACTTGTTGGTAGTTTGTTAGGAGAGTCGACTTTTTCGATAGGTAGTTTGAATGGATACTGTCTACGATTCATTCGACATGGCTTTTATATTATTGAATTAGTTTTGTGCTTGTTTTATAATTAGACCTCGACGACAGGGTTTCATGAAGGGTATATTAAATTTGTATATATATATGAATCTATGTGTATTTTGAAACATCGCCGGGTTTATGATCAATGTCCAGTTAACATTCGTTTGTCGTTACTAAAATTGGCAGAAACATGTCTAGGCACGGTCATCTAATGGAATTACCCTCAGCCGACTTTGCCCATTGGCGTACTGGCCAAACTTGTATGTTGGATATTATATTTCCAACAACCTCCATCCTACGATGGTAGGTTGTTGCCCACTATGCAAAGAAATGTTACAGTCACGTTGATTCAACATCACAATGTGATGATGTTCTTCCTTTTTCTGCTCTTGTTTTCATCACATACACATCTATACAACCGCTTATGCCCAGCATGTGACTGTTAACTTTTGTGATGTTACAAATTAACTTCTCAGCGATGTTAAAGCGCTGTCTTTACATTACTGAGATGTTATTAGAACTTCCTCAAAAGAAAGTCTTTATAATGAACTAAAAGCAACATTTCTGATACATTCAGAAATGCCTTTTAACATCTTGTCGATTTTAATGCAATGTCTATAAAACAACATCTTACCAATGAACTAAAAGCAACATTTCAAAAATTAAAATACAGTATATTATCTTAGATGTTGTATGGACTTTACTTACACCTCTAAATAATATACCTCAAACATTCTAGATGGCATCCTATAAATGTTTCTGTCCCTAATCAGCAAATACAGGGTAACAACTAAGAACGCCGGCTGTCGGTCATATTTGAAAAAATTGTCATGGTACAACTTTAAATAGAATACCTTCAGGAAAATGACCCAGAAAAATATTTTTGAGTTCCTAAAATATCTCCTAGGAGGTGGAATGAACATTTAAAAACAAATAATACTGTGATTATCTCCAAAAAACATACTAAATTTATCCTAAAAATACAATTTTTGAAATATTGAGATTCTGAAAAAATTTTGTTAGGGACTTTTTGACCTCATTCTTCAAGTAAAAGTTGGGGGAAGGATCAAACTTGTTAGAAACAAATGTTATAACCCGTTTTTGCTTTTAAACTGATATAAATGTTTTGGTCGTCATTTAAAAGAGTTTTGCCTCTTTAGTAAAATATGCTTAACAAATATAACAAAATTGGTCAATTGTGTCAACGCTATGACAAAAAGTCGAAAATTTTCCAATTTTTTTTGGAAGTTTCAAATGTTATGAGGCATTTTTCAAATTATGATGAAAAATAGGAGTTAAGTGAAAACAGAAAGTGTAAATCTTAATACTATTCCAAGATATAAGATTTACGATATCAGATTTAAAAATTAAAAAAATGCTACAGTTTACATTTGAAATCACAGTATTATAATTTCGAATATTCATACCACCCCTAGCGGATATTGTAGAGACGCAAAAATATTTTCTAGCGATTTTCCAGGGTCACTTTCCTAAACGAATTTTCTTAGAAGTTGTACCATGATTATCTTTTGAGATATGGCCTATAGCTGTTCTTAGTTGTTCACACTGTACATTTCGAATAAAAAGATGCAATGAAGAATTTAAATAGTTTATTCACTATCAATAAACAGTACAGTGAGTTTGAAAAAACAGGTGCAAAATTAGAAAGAATCCAACATAAAAAAAATGAAATTATGTAAGCATATTACACAAGTGTGGAAAGTGATATATTACGCATCTGCACAAAGATTGAGTTTGTGTGCAACTGTTGCACGCATTCAGTGAAAGCAAGAAATTAAAAAGAGTACATTATTCTGTAGTTGCTATAACGTAACATACTTTGAAACATTATTAATAAAGTTTAACTGATACATATACATTACCTACAGCTAGTTTACAGAAAATTTATTAGAATAGTTATTAAATAATAATAAAACTTATTAAAACTTTACACGATAAAATTTTTTTGGAACATTACGGTAAATCAACAGAAATCGAATCTGTTTAAAGAAAATTCTATCAACTGCTTTAGATCAAATTGTGCCCATGCAGACCATTGATTAGAACATTATAAACCACATCAAACTAGATTTTCAGCCAATCGACTTGGGCCCATTTTCCATCAAAAACATGCGGCGTTCTTCCAAGGAATAATAACATATTTCATTTCGAGAAGTGACATTTCATGGCTTACCTTGTATTACCTTCCTCACTCCTTTTGGCAGGTAAATTTAGGTGTGAGTTAAATGATTTTACTCTTGAAGATATTTTTTTAAAACTTTTATTATTCAAATATACAAAACTTTACTAATTTAAATTTGATGTTTACAATACAAGTAACAAGATTAGAATGATAATTAATAATGCGACCTACACCAAGTAGACTAACTGCTGACAACAGCAATCTTTAGTGTTGTCAACAGGATGGCTTCAAATGACTTGCGTGTATGCAAGATGTCTTCATATGACTTGTGCCATGGAAATTCATATTTCTCTTCTGTATGAAATAATATACTATTCCCATCTTGTTATTCCCATCCTGGAACATATTGTATTATAATATCGTGCAATTGTAAGTTAATGAAATGAAATTCATGTTTTTATGTCTCAACAATCTCTAATTGTCCACAAGAATTTTTAGTATTAATGTTAAAATTTTCTTAACAAGCAAAACTATATTGATGGCTATCACTACTACTATTGCCACTACTCCAAAAACTAGGAAGAGATACTTGATTCAATACTTTCTGTACTATTTAAAACAATGTCTGTATCAGCTGTGATAGTTATTCCCCCTTTTTATACATAATTACCAATTATTTGATTTTTATGAGTAGCTTCTGGAATATCTCGAACATATTTTCTTCTAGATCCAAATCTCTGCAAACATATGAGCATGTTTCAGTATAATTAATAATATCTACCCTATTGCAATATTAAGTTTTTCGTAAGTATATAATGCATATCTATGATTGGAAGTATTCTAAATCGTTTTTAAAATAAACGGTTTCAAAGATTGGAACTAACTTTTCCGCATCTATCAGATGCTCTGATTAGCATTCTATCATAAAATTGTTACTTGTATACACGTCGGGTGATGTATCGTGGTAACAAACCGGAATTTCTCAAAAAGTAACAAAATATGCAGTATATCTGGATGTATAGGACCCGCTGTACTCGCTATAGTCAGCTGAAAATCAATAGGGTATATCTGTGAGACACCTTGAATGAGACACCTTGAAAAAGATTCAATTATAAAATTGGCCACTTGTATACACTCCAGAGGCTGTATCGTAGGTACTAAACCCAAAATTTCTCTAAAAAGGACAAAAATGTGGCACTTCAGGTAACATAGCACCCGTTGTACTAGCTCTGGTAAGCTTAAAATCAATGAGGTCCATCTATAAGACACCCTGAACAATACTCAATCATAAAATGGGTCACTTGTATATACTCCGGAGGCTATATCGTGCTAACAAACTGAAATTCTTCCGAAAATGACAAAAATGTCGTACTTAAAGTACTATAGCACTTGTTGTACTGGCTGTGGTGAGCTGAAAATCAATAGGGTTCCTCTGTGAGATGTTCTGAATAATATTAAATCATGACATTGGTGACTTTTTGCACTCCGGAGGCTGTATCGTGCAAACAAACTGAAATTTCTCTAAAATTACTAAAAATGTCGTACTTCAAGTACCATAGCATCCAGTGTACTGGCGATTGTGAGCTGAAAATCAATAGAGTTCATCTGTGAGATGTCCTGAACCATATTCAATCATGAAATTGGTGATTTGTTGCACTTCGGAGGCTGTATCGTGCTAACAAGACATGTATCGAAAGTGGCCGACGACAACGACGACGACATACACACAGGATTATTCTTCTAAAAACCATTTTTTCGTGTTCTCCTTGATGAAAAACTTAAAAATAACTGGAAACATTTTTTCAAAATTTCACTTTTTTTGTGGGTAAACCAATACTTTTCTCGCATATAGATAGGTTGGGCGGAAAAGTAATATACCTACTAACTAACATATTTTAAAAGTTGAAAAAATCTTATTTTGAAAACTCTATCATATAATTTCGGAGCCACCTGTCGGAAGGCAATGGCAAACCACCGACAGTATTCTGCCTAGTACAGCCTCTCACCATAGACGTTCGGATCCGTCGTTAAACTGTAGGTCCCTTCTATCTGTGGTAACTGGAGAACACAACACAGGTAGAAGTGAGAGGTCGCCTACATCCGATCACGGATATGGCACTGTAAGAAGAAGAATAGGTACTTACTCATAACTGATGTTTGTCCATTATTAACAAGAACTATAACTAAGTAAAGAAACTGTAGCTCATTAGGAACTAACGAAAACGAAGACAACTTTATTGAAGTACTTCCTGCAAAAAATGTGCTTCCTGCAAATAAAATATAACACGAATCCGAAACCACGCCACGATCCGTCATGTCATGCTTGTCATTTGTTCCGTTCATCAGTTCATCTTCTGTTTCCTTCTTTTTTTATGAGTTTATGAATTCATCAATCAAACAGCTCATCCAATTATGTTCCTGTGATGATTAATATGAAATAGTTTTATAAACTAACATCGTATAAACGTAGTTGCAGGTAGGTACTAAAAATTAGTTCGAGAATATTGGTATAAGGCAGCAAAAACTGGGCCAAGTCTTATAAATTTTTTTATTGCCAAATGATCAGCCTAAAATTAGTTGTAGAATAACTATGTATATATAAAAATTTTATCTGAATAAATTTCAGTCAATAAATTGAGAATTATTTGGAAGAATGTTTCTTTGTAAGTATCAATTGAAAATAGAAAAAGGTGGATAAATTTAATATACGACATGGTATTTTACATGATTTCAAAATTTTTGGTGATTTAAATTTGATTAGGTACTTTAATTATTTATTGAATGGAAATTTTATTTTTTCTAGATTAACTTGAGACGTGTACATGGCGCAAAGTTTTACTGACATCCGTAGATTGCATTTTTGGTAGTATTTCTATTATTTTTGTAGTTTAATCTTTTGAATCGCTCTATTGTTCATTTAGTAATTCGTTTTTTCTTACACTATCTACAAAATATTTTCCTCAATTTTTCGACTATTGTTTAAGCCAACTAGATAAAGTGTGGCCAGTCTTTTTTTGGTAGTATATATATACATATATATATATATATATATATATATATATATATGTATATATATATATATATATATATATATATATATATATATATATATATATAAACTAGTGAATATTGGGGGATTGCAGCAAAAAATGGAAAAGAAATACTCTTAGCGTAAAATGTCCAAGCTTTCGAGGATGTTTGTCCTCATCATCAGGGAGACTAAAATGAAAAACAACAGTTGATACTGTGGTCAATAAAGAATAATTAGAAATGAAGTTCACAACCACGTGTGTACTTACCTCCGAAGTGAGGTTAGACTCCATAATGTTGTAAATTCGTAAACTAGAGATCGTAAATTGTGAAGTTGTAAATTCGTAAACTACAAATCGTAAATTGTGAAATGTTCAACAGGAATTGAGTTAACGGACGGGCAAACCAACCGCATCACAGCACCAACTGAAAATGTCGCGACATTTTATGAAATAAAATGTATAATTTCATCTTCATGTGTAACCATGTTGAACGCCAGCAAGGAAATGATATAGTTTTCCTCCAAATGGGATGTAATAAGAGACAACAAGTCCTACCAATAGTCAAATCAGTGAACTGTTGAACAATGCCACCATTTTAGTAATGGACTCTGCTGTAGGGCCAACAATTCGTTTAATAAGAAGATGTAATATTTTCGAATACAGGAAGAGGGAGAAAGAGTGAGGGACAGAGAGAGGGGGAACGCTCTCAATTTTGTAAATTGAGCATGTAGAGCACATCACCTCAATATGACTGACACAAAGGAAGAAAAGAGAAAAAAAACAGTACAATAACTGTATTAATATGTAGTAATAATAATATGATCTAGTAACTAAGTAAATTTTTAATAATTATACAATTTGAATGTATCTACCAACACCAATATACTCAAAATTGAGTATTTATTATCATTAATTATATAATTTGAATGTATCTACCAACACCAATACATTCAAAATTAAGTTTTTTATTATTATTAATGAGTTAAAGTAATAGGGTGGTGCTGTTAGGAGCAGCATGGTTGTTTAACACCACTTGATGAGCAAAATTATTATCTAAGGACAACAAAAATGACTTAAGTGATCAATATCAGTTTTCTTGTTTATTACATTATTGTTTTGTGAAATGAAAGCCATTTCCAAGAATGATCTTTTCGTTCTGTTAGACTCAGTCGCCAACACCTTCACAGCCTCATAATTCATCTGATGATCAGGAGAATTTACATGAAAAGCTAACGCGCACCTCCCTGGGTGTAATCTAGAATCACTCTTATGTGAAACTATACGGTAAGATAGAGATCTTAAAGTCTGTCCGATATATTGTTTATCACAATCTCTACAGGATATACTATACACCATGTTAGTAAGTGAGGTCAAAGGGTTCTTATCTTTTACTCTAGTGTAAATCGATCTGATTGAAAGAACAGTTTTATTAGCAATTTTAAAATCACCACATGAACGGAGCAGTCTGGCAAGTTTCGGAGTTATGTCCTTAATATATGGCAAAGTAGCGAAAACCGGTCGAGAAGGGGACACATCAGTTCCAACATTCGTCTGGGCTAAGTTAGGATGGCTATCTTCAAGCAACAAGTCCACAGCATTAGATGTGCTGAATAATATTTTATTCAATAAAGGTCTTGGGTAAGAGTTATCCAAGAAAAGGTTAAGTGAAATATTAAGATTTTTATTATGAAAAACATTATTTGAAATTCTGAGTACTCTCTGCTTCATTTGTTTAACCAAATTCACTTTCATGGAATGTTTGTGGTAGGAGTGATAATTAAGATATCTACCAGAGCTGCATGGCTTCCTGTACCAATCTATAATAATTGTATTGTTGTTACGTATAAATTTTGTATCTAAGAAAGTTACGGAATTCTCGAAGTCTTCCATTTCGATTGTGAATTGGATATTCGGATCAAAGTTATTAAATGTATCCAGAAGTTCATCAAGGCCTTCTCGAGGAAGCGCCAAAATAATGTCATCGACATACTTTTTTTTAAAAAAAGGAGTGAAAGAAAGAACAGGTATGACTGTATCCAGAACATCGTCCATGACATATGCTGCTAAGATAGGAGAAATTGAAGCTCCCATTGGAGTTCCAAAGGTTTGTTTCAGTAATAAAAGTTTTAAATAATCTATAGGCACTAGAATTACCAATTTTACACTTTGAAAATAACCGTATCTCGCTAAGGATGAGCATTCGGATAAAAAATAAATTGAAATTTAGTGAAGCCTTATTTACGGGAATACACAACTTCGACCTAGAACGAACGCTGGAAAAGCTTGAGGAGCTTTCGGTAAAATTTGAAGTAAAAAGAATTAAGATACACGCAAACGATTATATATTCAAAAAGTGCACAATAGAAGAATTTATAGAAAAAGGGAATGTATGTTAAATATTATATATCCAATACAATGTTACGGTTTTAAAAAACATTGGTACAAGATTTATTGGAATTGTAATCATGCACTCATAAACAAATGGTTGAGTCAATAATTTATTTCAAAAATATACTAAAACTAAACTCTTCAATGTTTAGAGTAAAATCAATTTTAACCAAAAACCAATGGTTTGTTCACATTTACAACAGAACTTTATTTAAATAAATCATAATAAGATTTCGTATCCTTTATCATTATTAGTTGAAAACAACTAATTTACCTGGTTATAAAAATATAATTTAAACTCTAAGCACTTTTGTTTACTTTAATTTATTGTTTTAACCGCTTCTTTACAAGTTGAATTGTCATTTTACATTTTGATAATTGATATATATCATATTTATGGAAAACAATTTATTCTTCTTCTTTTACTATCACATACCAATGCAACTTACTATATCGCTGAATGTTCTGTGTTCTGTAACTTCTCCTAAGTTCTGTGGATGGCCTACAAAACCTACTTGATTGGACTTTGATCCTTCCTTCTTTTTATGTCAGCTTTCATTCGGAGCACATGGTTCCTTAATTTTTCGATTGTAACTCGGATTTTATAAGCTGAACAGATTAAACTTTATTAGATTTTATTGGTCATAATTGTTAGTAAAGACAAAATTATCTATATTGGATCTATACCAAAATCTAAAAACCTCTTTAAGGCCACCCTACAACTTGGGTAAGTAAAATCATGCACCATTCACTTTTATTAAATTTATAGCTTATATTTCACATATTTTTCACTGTCTTCTAGGCCTTCTCTTTTCCTTTTATTTTACTTCTGTCTGTTTCCATCTCGCTTACTATATTTGCTGAGCTTCGCTGTTTCATTCACCGCTTTTCCTAAGTATCGCTGTCTGATCATTTTTACATAACGTCATTCATATGTAGTAGAATAGTAGATGTAACTAGTAACCCAGTACTGTTTAAATTTGATGCATGCCAAGCGATTCATATCATTAGATCTGAAACCCAGGAGGAATCACGTTACGTCATCACAACTACCGCAAGAACTGACGTTGAGCTTACCATCAGTGATACAAGTAAGAACTTTCCAATTTATATTTACACTCATCATTCACAAAGGGTTATTATCCGAAGGACAAGCATCTGAACCTTAAATTTTAACACAGTTACGACAGTTTATGCATTACTAACTCACTTCTACTACAAACACAATTATCTATATTCAAAACTTACCTTTAAACACCAAGGGGTACCACTCGGTCGTACAAATAGCATATGTGTGATTTGCAAATTGAAATTTCAATGGTTTCAATCTAAAAATGTTTAATTCATGAAACCATCTCTACTCTACCGTTGAATAATATTCTCGATTCATTTGAGCTAGCTGGAATCGAGGTTCTTTTCCATCAGTGAAAAAATTTAACATAAAAACGTAGAAACAACTGAACCAATTTTTGAATTAGAAATATATCAACAAAAGTTAAATGAGTTAACGTTTCTATTTCAAAACAAACTTCATATTCAAACTAGAAAATTATTTGAAAAAAGTAAAAAAAACTGGGGGAAATTCAATCCATTGCTAACTTTCTTTATTTCTTACAAGAAAGTGTGCCTATCCGGAAAGAACACAGAAATACTAATTAAAATAGTTCAACACTCAAATTAACTCCGAAGTATTCGTAAACATCAATACATGAAAATACAATGCCGTCCGTCTCTTTCAGCCAATTTTTGTTTAGCATGCTCTTACTGTGAAAATGTTTCACTCCGTATTTACATGTGTGAATCGTTCAGAAATTTAAATTACAAATGCAGATTCAAATTTCTAAGTTCAACTAGCCTTTGTAGAACATCATTCAACAATGAACTGTAAATCATCCAGATCTTGTGCAATATGTCTCACTAAAAACCACACACGCTAACTCATTCTGATTTGTTTCACGCATCAAATAATTTACAAAACTCTTAATCCCGCAATTCAGATTATAACAACGCACATAATAGCTCAAATTATAACAAATCACGAGCCAACACGTCTCATAGTCAAACTTTTACTCACAATCGTCAACATGACGAAAATAACTGCCCTGGCCATGCTACGTCGAGTACCGAAACAAGTCACCGGCAGAAAAGTAACAAAATGACCACGTTCAACCTTCTATTTCCAATACAAACGCGCAGCAAAATCAATCATTATCACATTGATCAACTTCTAGTCATGTTCTTTTAGCAACTGATAAATTACTTCTATATGATTCTCATCGTAATCTAAACAAACAAATTGTAATATCATGCGAAGTGTTGCCAAAAACAACTGCAAACTACCAATGGTCTTCCAGGTTTTCTTCTCATTTCCATGGTTTCCATTCTCTGGCAATTTTTGTCCAACTTTCTCCCTCCATTTTTGCGATGTATTCACCACTTAGCTTTGGATATGGTTATTACAATGTCTTCCATTTTTCTTAGGTCTCTGATACATTTATTGATTTTCCAATCTCTTATACTAATGCCGAATATTTCTACCTACGATGGATATTCGCTATTTATATCTGCGTATGGCATTTATTTGTCAATTCTGATTGATTGGCGTCATCTACAGTTTCTATTACTGTTTCGTTGAAATTAATATCTTCTTGTTGTCTCTCGTATACTCTCTGCATAATTTTAGTTTCCCTCATGTTCAGAGTTAAACCTACTGCTTCGGATTTTTGTTGTAGGTCTTGTAACATCTGTTGAAGTTCTTATGGATTTTATCCTATTAATCCCATATCATCGGCGTAACTTAGTTTGATCAGTTTTCTTCATTCAACGTTTTTACCTATATCCTCCCATTGTCGTTCTTTGAAAATATCTTCCATGGATAGTATAAAGAGTTCAGGAGATATTGTATTACCTCCGTTATATTTATGGATCATTTAATCATAACTGCAGAGTAGTACTGGAATATTAATCACCCAAGAATGTTTCAAATATGTTGAGCTATACGTAAGCGAGTCCACAGCATGTCACTTATCGGTGTACTTTTTATTTTAACACCGTAGTTATCTAACTAAATAATAAATTTATTCTGGATCTGAAATACTTTTCCAATACTTTCATAATCAGTAATTTTGCTACCAAACATGTTTTTATCAGTATATAAATAAATCATATATCATCAAATAATGTAACCACCATAAATACATTAACATCAACCAATCAATTATGATTGGAAATGGTTTGTCAAATAATAAAATATTAACATTTAAATCAATTGATATAGATATTAGTGTTTTTTTATTTGTTGGGTTTCCAAAAGCTGACTGGTTTATAACAGGGATAAAAGTACTTCCATTCAATGAACTGGAATGTTTTAACAATAATGTCTTGGTGCTCTTTTGTTGGAGAATGAAACGGCTCAGATAATTTGGTATTCGAATATACTAAAATGAAAGTTCATTTATTATTGAACATTGTAATACAGTTTTGTTATCAAAGTGTCTATCATGCAAAATTGTTTGCTAATTAATTACTGAGGCTGAAAGTTGCATGAAAATGGCATTCATTCCTAGCGTGGAATCAAAAACAGCCATGGAAATCATACATTGAATCTATTGGAAAACATATCTCATCCTGACATTTTTGTTGATATTGTGATACATTGTTTTGGATAATAAATAAAAATTCACGGATACTGTTTTATTCGGAATTATTTCTCTTTAACATCGGAAAACAAATTTTTATGATGTTCCTCCAATAATTCCACGACGCTTACTTATGAAATAACTCTAGATTTGAAAACTTCGAACACATTTTTCCATTACATCGATACGAGTGAATATCGATTTTTCACTCCAACTCCAACACACTATATTTTATCCACGACCAGAAAGTATTGTAATGTTTTTGTTATTTATCTAAACAATAAACGGGTGGGATAAATTTTAAACACACGGTATGGCTACTTACTAATTTATTTAAACACTAACTCACTAACACTTATTTTATATCTACTTAACTAATCACTCAATTATTAATTTATATCAACACTTTTATATTCATTTATTTACTGTTTATTTGTAAAGATCACTTTATCAACTCCCTGGTCCGCTGACCGGTCCTTTTTATATACCAGTGCCTTTTTTACTGGAGAATTCTGGACTGCGGCTTACACAAAACAAATGCCTTCCGCGATATTCCTCGATTGCCGGCTCAATAAATCCCAATAGACCTTCTCAGAATTCGGCGCGCTCGCCGTTTTTTTAAATACGTTAACATTAGGTTACAGGACCGTACTTAGTATCTGTTTCGGTGTGCGAGTTCGTAACAGTATGAATTAAATTTCAATTAATTCTGAACAAAACAAGTTATATATTGAACTATTTGTATTACATTGTAAGAATTATTATTGCTATTTATTGTGTTGGTGCAATTACCTAGAAAAGACAAGAATATAGTGCAATGTACCCGATGCCAATTGTATTGTCACATGAAAACCTATTGCAACAGACCTTATCTTTCTGTTAAATGTGGTAAAGCCCACGCTACCAGCAATTGGAAAAAAGCAAAGAGACGCCAGCAACCTGTGCCCTTTGTGGAGGGCCGAATCCAGCCAATTATAGAGGAAGCGATTATTACGACACATTGTATAAAAATAGTAGGGTAATAACACCCGTACACTATCAAAAAATACCTCAACAATACAAGACATTAGAGAGACAGAGCAAACAAATACACAACATCCACTTAATTACGAAGATGCAGTGAAATGGCAAAACAATTGAAGCTTAGAAAACTTACTAGGTCAATTTTTAGAGGACTTTGAAAGTATATTCACTCAGTATAAAGTATATTGTCAACTGATGCAACAAAATAGTATGGTTTTAAAGCTAACAATTCTTAGAAATAAGATAAAATTATGGTTAAATTTATTAGGATTGCGGAATGGAATGCCAATGGTATAACCCAACACAAAAATTAAATTACCATCTTCCTTCAACAATCTAATATATATTGTGTTAATAAATGAAACATGTTTTACCATTGAATCATATAATTTTGAAATACTACAGTTCACACTATATCATACAAACCAACCAGATAACAGGGAACTTGCTGGTTCAGCAATCCTAATGAAGTCATCAATTGACTACTATGAATTGCCCGAATATGGAAAGGAGTATCTCAAAGTTACATCAATTTAAATTAAAAAGATGCAATATGAACTTATAGTTTCAGCTCTATATGACCCACCACGACATAACGTGAAAAAATAAAACTACTTTTAGACACTTGTGTGGATAGCCATATGCTGTATGAATTGTTGATAGGTTATATGACGCATAACGACCATACATTTCAAGATGATACCATGAATTGAAGTAATTGGGAATTTACCCCAACCTGGATTATTGGGTGAAATTAAACATCTCGACAAGTATCACTAGGTTTTATTTACACACTAAATAACACTTAAGTTAACTATACATTACCTAAAATTTACTAGGACTGTCAAGTTCAATTCGTACCAATAACATATATTCGTTGTTATCGATAAACAGAACCGAATATTTATTGATTCCAAAATGTTTACGATTCTTTTTCTTATAGTAAATAATTGGTGTGATAATCATAAATATGTTTACAATTAGTAGGGGGAGAGGGGATAGATAAAATAGGAGAATTACGACTGTAGACGAAATCGGTTTAAAAGGAGCGTAGGAATTACAGACGGTTTACAGTCGTAACTACAGATTATGTACATTATTTAATTATTGAGTTGCAACATTGACTTATTTAAAAAAGTAGCCTATTCAATATTGTCAATGTCGTCGAATTATGGTTTTTTATATTATTTTCATTAAAATTATTGAAATTTCAAATTATTTTTGGAATCTTTATAACGATTGGAGTGATATTTGGAATACAATTTGGGCAACTATAATTCTTTGGCATGTTATGATACCTGACCAAGTATTCAACGACATCTTTCACGTTGTCAAATCTGAGAAAAGTGAAGGTTTTAACCACTTTCAAACTGAAAATTAGAACAATTTCCAGCATTACAATAAAATGTTCAACAAATAGATCGGATTAATTATCTTGGTCTGTTACAACCTCTCGATTTATCATAATTAAAAGCTTCTTGTAACTTGTTCTCGTGTTGGAACAATGCATTTTACAATTAATATAAATATACAATGAAAGTTGGCAACAATGTTTCTGTTATCCTGTTAGTAACCTAAAGCTGCCAATATTCAGTGTTCTGATTTCAAATTATTTTACACAGATGTACTAAATTGCGGGTGATTTCTTTAGTGGCCACAGCAGGCTTTACTTTTCCGCCCAACCTATCTATTATGCGAGAAAAGTTGGAATTTTGAAAAAAAATTTAATTATATTTACGTTTCTCATCAAGAACAACACGAAAAAACTGTTTTCAGAAAAACAACCCTGTGTGTATGTCGTCGTGGTCGTCATTGTCGTCGTCGTTGTTGTCGTCGTCGTTGTCGTCGGCCAATTTTCGTTACATGTCTTGTTAGCACAATACAGTCTCCGAAGTACAACAAATCACCAATTTGATGATTGGATATTGTTCAGGACATCTCACAGATGAACCCTATTGATTTTAAGCTCATCAGAGCTCGTACAATGAGTGTTATGGTAATCGAAGTACGACATTTTTGTCATTTTTTGAGAAATTTCAGCTTGTTAGCACGATACAGCCTCCGGAGTACAACAATTCACCAATTTCATGAATGAACATTATTAATAACATCTCACAGAAATAGTCTATCAATTTTAAGCTCACCAGAACCCGTTCAACAGGTGTTATAGTATTTTAAGTACGACATTTTTGTCATTTTTGGAGGAATTTCAGTTTGTTAGCACAATACAGCTTCCGGAGTATATATAAGTGACCACTTTGATGATTGAATATTATCCAGGGCGTCTCAAAGATTAACGCTATTGATATTTAGGTCACGGAAGCCAGAACAACGAGTGCTATGGTACTTGAAGTGCCAAATTTTTGTAATTTGAGGAGAATTTTCAGTTTATTAGCACGATACAGCTTCAAGAGTGTATACAAGTGTCCAATTAGATGATTGAATATTGTTCAGGGCGTCTTATAGATGAAGTTTATGGATTTTTAGCACACTAGAGATAGTACAACGGGTGCTATGGTACCTGGAGTGCCACGTTTTTTGTTCTTTTTAGAGAAATTTCGGGTTGTTAGCACGATACAGTCTCCAGAGTGTATACAAGTGACCAATTTCATAATTGGATATTCTTCAGGGTCTCTCACAGATGTACCCTATTGATTTTCAGATATACATTTTTGGTTATTTTGAAAGGGTATACAAGTGACAATTTCATGATAAAGTATCATTCAGGATATCTCACAGATGCGGAAAAGTTAGTTTTAATCTTCAAAACCTTTTATTTTTTGTTAGTTTATAAGGTTTTGTGTCAGGGATTTTAATTAGTATTTCGATTCCCAAATGTTTAATGTCGTAAATACTAATGGTGTAAAGCTCATTCTTACAAGCACCCAAAACACCAATGGCAATGATGACATAAAAATGTAAAATTACCTTTTATCAAGATTATTATTTGAATCATAATTTTTGTTACTCTTGTGTCTAGATATATATTACCCGCGCTTGACATTTTCTTCGGTAAAATTTTTCGATTTCTTAGCTGCATACTTTTCGAAAGAGCGTTTCAACAAAGTTTCAATTTTTTTATCTTGAAATATTGATATCGTGTTTCAGATTTAGCGTTGATTTTAGGATTGAGAATATTTTCCATAAAGTCGATGATTTCCGTTTTTTCATTAAAACGTCAAAAAATGCAATGAAAGGATTCCGTTTCCTTTACTTGTTGCCAATCCCTCAACAGTCCGTAATACTTCTCATATCACATCTCGATTTTCTCGGAAATAGGTTTTCGTTTATGGCATTCATATAATTCATAATTTCAAGTGGAGTATTCTCCATTTCCTTATCGAATTCACCCGATTTTTCACACATTCTGTTATATTCTATATTCTTCATATATGATCGAAATACATGCAAAACATATAAGAAAGAAGTGTGTCAGAACATTTTATTATTGTTGAACTTGATTCCGGAATTATTACAATCACTAATAGTCCTGGAAAAATATATACTATCACACTCTAGAGAGGCTAATTGTACGTGCCTTCAGCATTATTTTAGATAGTTGATTGGAAGTTACTGGATTAAAGAGATGAGTTCTACATCATCTCTTTAACACATTGGTGGCTAGTCGCCAAGCTATGTATGGGTCATAGTTTGCCGCACTAGTAAATAACCAAGTTTATAATAATAGGAATACAAACCTCCCCCCCCTATGGATCTTATCTGAGACATTCCTAGTATGGATCTGGGTCTGTTCTTGGAACTGGTACCAGATTACCACAGTGTACGTCTGACACCAGGCTATGTATGGGTCATAGTTTGGTTAAGCATATAAGTTATCTCATAAATTTGAGCAAATCACCCTCCTTTTCACTTTTCCTTATTTTCTTCTTCTCCTGCGCATGCCTGGTTCGTGACGGTTCTAGTATGGATCTAGGTTTGTCACAGCCATGGCATAGCTGCCATCCTTTCTTCTTTTATAATTTAACCTCGTTTTTTCTCTTCTTTACATGCCTAGTATGGATCTAGGTTTATTATAACACACCATCTCTTTCTTCTCTTTACACCCCACCCGTTTCTTCCTGTACATGCCTAGTATGGATCTAGGTTTGTCATACCTATTTCTTAACCACATTGTTCCCGTGTAACCTAGCTATGCTTGCAGCTCTTATCAAATTATGCCCTACGCTTTCACTATTAACATACTCCTATGAATTCTTCTCTTCTTGTACATGCCTAGTATGGGTCTAGGTTTGTAACAACTAACCTAAATTTAATAATCACATTGTGTTCTTGACGTCGGGCTATGTATGGGACATAGTTTGAGTCATTAGGTCACAAACAGTTTACTATTTACATCTAATTCATATGGGAGGCCATCAGTTGTTGGGTTCACCTTGCTAGCGTACTTTTCCACCTTCGTCACTAGATTATGTAAACTCCTTCATGGATGTGTTTACAACTAAGTGTTTTTTTAATTTATGTTACCTAACATTTCACACGTTTAGGTTACTACGCTTGTTCCTGACTGGCTGAGGAGTGGATCCAACCCCTAATTCAATTTCAGTATACAACCAAGGGATGAAGGGGATTTTCCTATTCATCTAAAGTAATGTTGGGAATTGGAATTTGAATAGAGCTTTTTCAATTTTTTGTTTTATCACGTCTTTAACTTCATTTTCAAATTCAAAAATAAAAGTAATATACAGGGTTTCCTACAACTTACAGTTCACTATATGAATTTTTTCATCTTTTCAATCATGCGTTTGATTCAATGATCATCACACAAATATGTTGGATTGTCATACACTTGTTTTTACGGCACGCTGGCTTATTAGCCACCGTATTTTTAACGTCAAACTTGTCACCGGTTTTCATTGAGTTTACATTTCTGAATGGGAATTTCCATCATGTAAATTATAATTGTACACCCTTTCAACAGGGTAATTTTAATGTTTTTAATCTAATGACTTCATCATAACAATGTTTTAACTTTGTGCATTGTTTCTCTTTTATCCACTGGATGGTTTTGACACCTGTTTGGATCTATTTTTTGATGACGTAAGTTCAACTTTTTAAATTGTTTTTTTCAAAATTTCACAAACTTTGTAATTTCATAGGACAGCTTTGATAATGGCTTTATAGCCGAAAGCGCTTATCTGGAGATTAATAAACACATACACACTGAGTACTCGTCGTTTGCATTCACTCAATTTACATCTAGTGTGTACACCATATCCACAAACAGTTCTTAGTGCTATGCCTGATAACAGCTGACAAGAATATCCATACTCCTGATTATTCTACTAGCAATTTCTCGGAACCACTGCCTAGATTCCCGTAGACCAAAAATTCCACCTCGCTCTCGAACTCAGCTGCCGATAATTTACCTTTCTTCGCACTCTAGGCATGATCAACATTCAAATTCTTATAATGTGACATCAAAACCACTGTACTCGAATAAATTCTGTTTTCTGATATCGGAATGGGCTGATTCGTCCAGTTCTCACAGCAAAAAAATTATTGAATAAAAAAAGGAATGTTCAACTGATATCACTCAAATTCTAATCCTCTAATAAGCATTTTATAATAAACATCTACGTGGAATATTTTGGAAATAGAGTAGTATTCAATGGGTGTTCTATGTCACTGAGTATATTTGAAATGTGATTGTTAACAGCATTGGAAGTTTCAAAAGTCAGTTTATTTAAAGACTCAGTGAGACAATAACTTCTGAGAACTCTCCATTTTTGTTTATTGTTGATATTTTAAATTTTGTTTTCAATTGAAGAAGATATAGAACTGTTCATAATAATTCCAGTTATCCCTAACACGTATTAACACTAATACAAATTTTATCTTGTCAGTAATCCATGGAATAAACATTTATCCATTAAAATTGAGTTTTTACTGTTAGCAAACAAACCACTCAAAGGTACTTATTGAGAGGGATAACCTGAAAAAATACTTAATTCAATACATTTACAAACTGAAAATCATCAAATAAACCTAAAACTCATTTTATGTTTGTCATGGGTTATTTACGACGTGAAAAGAACAATTTTTATATACTCCATTCTGAAATTCGATCAAGCCCAGAATTTGTGTTCCATTATTAGTTTTATAGAACCGTTGACAACAAATTCTACTTTTTCCATTATCATGTGATACAGTTGGTGCTTTTTGTTCAGGGTAATAAAGTCTTTTATATTATGTTTTAAGGAGAAGTAATAACAAATTTTATTAGGCCTCTGACCTCTAACGAACAAAAAAATATACTGGTAAATGAGATCTCACGAGTAAGAGGGTGAATTGTTTTTATTGCCGTCTATAGAAACTAAAGGGAATTTCTTCATGGTGTATGACTATGTCTTGATATTTTATAAGGTGTAACAAAAATTATGATTTAAAACTTATTTAGGGACAATATTATTTTTTTACTAGATAGTATGGAATGACATATCCCTTATATTTTTAGATTATCAATAATGGAATATTGTGAACGTTTTCAACTACAAAAGGTGACCATGATATATCCTAAATAGATTCCAACTTTTGCCTTTCATTGATGTATATTCAGGCGAACAATATTCAATTGATGATGAATTAAGTAATATATATCTCTCAACTAGCAACATTGTCATTCGTATTAACCCTTTTTCGAATGTTGAAAGCAAAATATTCTATTCTGAGCTCTTCTTTTCTCTTCTAGAGCGATCAGAAAAAATTAACAAAACTGAGAACTGCACTGATTGATCGAACAGGTAGTTTCAGATGAGTTAATCAAACCGTACTATGACTGAAAACACGGTTTCGAAGCAGAGATCATGTGAAAAATTTATATACAGACAACTGCGACTGAACAGAACCATTTCAAGGGTAGAATCAGTATTAAAATCAAGAAATGTGTTTTCTATAGCAAATTTTTATATATGATCAGGTCCGATAGGTCAAACTCAGATTTTATAGTATTTAGTTTCGGCACGGCGTTTGTTCGTCCAAATTGGCCTTATATTTGAATCAAAAGCTGAGCTGGCTATTCGTTTGCGATATTTGACCGGAACAAATATAAGATTCTTATTGAGTACATTTCAGATTCCCAAATTTTGTTAAATCCGCCTTCATAACATTTAGATGGTGAAACACGATTGGCATGTTTCATTCATATCCAGAGAACTAAAAATTCTTGTATACGATTTATACAGGGAGCCTATTACTGCCAACAACATTTGGTGCGTAAAGACAATTTTATTCTAAGTTTACTTGAAGGAAATATCTGAAGGAATGCCATATCATGGACGTCAATATTAAAGAAACGATTATTCAACAAATCACAACTAACGAAATCCTAATAATGCAAATGCATCCAGAAAAAGATCTTCTAAAATGCCAAACAGATCGACATCTCGAAGTAAAAGAACCGACGATGTTCAAAATTCTTCAAAATTGTGAAATATGGATTAATAATCTAAGATATATAAACGACATTGAAAACAACTACGGCAAATCATAAATTCTTCCCAAAATAGAATCAAGCAAAGTTATAACATCTAAACACTATCAGTAAACTAATATTACGAAATTAGACATCGACGAGTTTTTCGGAAACAATGAAGTGTCAAGAAAATTGAAGCCCATTCAAGAAATCGTGAACACCCTGAACCATACGCCAAGAATTGGGAGTATTCTTGGGACTACATTCATTATCATAATGGTGTAAGCTGTAATCAAATTCAGATCCAAAATCTTAAGGTACAGAAGAAAGAAAATAGAAGACTCACACGAAAAAGAAGAAGGAAATTTAGGTAAAAGCCAATCGAAAAGTCAATCCATACTTTTCGATACATATGGAGGGAGGAGTTATATACACCGCTTATCAAGAAACTATATATTGTAATGTTTTCCTTATTTACTTGAACAATAAACGGGTGGGATAAACTTTAAACACACGGTATGGCTACTTACTTAATTCATTTATTCACTACACTATTCACTACTTATACATACAGTATATTCACTTAAACTAATT
Source organism: Galeruca laticollis (assembly GCA_963921935.1). Classification (NCBI taxonomy): domain Eukaryota; kingdom Metazoa; phylum Arthropoda; class Insecta; order Coleoptera; family Chrysomelidae; genus Galeruca; species Galeruca laticollis. The sequence goes on along the minus strand of OY998178.1, from coordinate 39,678,822 downwards.
TATATGAACACTTAACTGATTTATATTCACTCATTTACTGTTTGCTATTTCGGTGTATTCTTGTTTATTTCAGGAGATCACTTTATCAACTAAACGGAACTTATCCGCTGGTCCGTCCTTTATATATAAATATATATATATATATATATATATATATATATATATATATATATATATATATATATATATATATATATATATATATATATATATATAAATATATTAGTGCCTTTTTACTAGAGAATTCTAGATTGCGGCCTATACAAAAACCATCGGCTCTCGCATTTTCTAGATAAGACTGGTCACAAAAACAATGTCTAGATAAGATAGTCACAATCGTAAACAATTCTACTAAATCCCTGCGCATCCGCCATAATTTTAACTTTCATACATGGCTTAGGCAGAGTCGGATTCAGGGACTATACCAGTGTGCTGTTTCGTAACAATATTGTGCAAGCAGAAACACAACGCCATTCTGAGAATTATTATCATTTTAGCAAGTGTTTACGTTTTAGATAGTTCTATATAAGATATTCATTCCTTGATTATTTCTCTTACAAATAAGTTCTATATTTAATAGTAAAATTTTTCTTTTTAAAAAGTTATGCTTCTGAAACATATATAAAACTCGTTACCCTAACCGACGTTTTTACCAGAGATAATATGTTCAACTCCGTTGTCTGACAAATGTATGTATATATAACTTGTATGAGTCGAAGCGAGGCAGGTTCCAAATTCTTCAAGTGTTCGTCGAATGTCTTCCCCAGTACTACGATGTCGTCCCAATAGACCAGGCATGTCTTCCAAGACAACCCCCTCAAGACATTTTCCATGAGTCTTTGAAATGTCGCAGGCACATTACAGAGCCCGAATGGCATGACGTTGAATTGGATAATCCAAATACGGTGGTGAAAGCAGTCTTCTATTTGTCTTCTGGGACTTCAGGTCCAAGGTAGAAAACAGTTTGCTGCCGGCCAAAATATATAGCATATTGTCAATTCGAGGAGAAGGATAGTTGTCTTTCTTCGCCACGTTGTTAAGCTGGCGATAGTCCACGCAGAATCTCGTAGATCCATCCTTTTTCTTCACAAACACTACTGGAGACAACCATGAACTAGTAGAAGGTTCTATTACTTTTTCTTCTGCCATATCTCGAATTATTATTTCAGCTTCCTTTCTCTTCGCTCGTGGAAGTCTACGAGCTGATTGCCTAGTTGATTTAGCATTACCCTTATCGATTTTGTGTTTGACGGGTGATGTTCTACCAGTCTTTCCTCATTTTGGTACGAATTAGTATCGATACTGCAAGAGAAATTCTCTAATTTTTTTTTCAGCTCGATCCAAGGATTGAACTGCTATTGATAACATTTGTTCGAATCTGGCATTAGAATTGTCAGTGGTCGTTGTTTGACGAACTATAGACGTCACTGGTACGCAGGATCCAATCTTGGTTTCCTTGTTGATGGTAATTGGGTAATCGTTCACGTTTATCAATCGTACAGGGATCTCTTTCGCCGACGTAACTAATCCTTCTCCAGCTAGTACTCCTTTGCCAACTTATTCGTCGTGGTGCCTTGGCTCTATCATCACCGGTGTAACTTCCTCCATGACTCCCTGTAGCCGTGCTACTATCATGGTTTCGCTTCGTGCAGGTAGAACGGTATCTTCCTGTACAGCTGCCAACTCCGCGCTGGCTTCATGTGGTTGAAGGAATACCTCCGCGGAACCCACTTTAATGGTTCTGTTTCTAAAGTCTGATTGGGAACCATGTACATTCATTACGTCCATTCCCAGAATCACGTCTTCTTCAATGTCAGCTGCGATTACCGTATGCGTGAACTTTTCAGCGCCAATTCCCAATTGGATTTATGTCTCCCCGTGAAAGTTGGCACTCTCACCTGTGGCGGTCCGTAGTCGCAGTCTCGTTGGTAAAAGCTTCTTCTTGGAGTGTATTAGTTCTGGTCGTATAATGGTTCTAGTTGCTCCAGTGTCAACCAGCAGAGCATATTTCTTGCCATTTACTTCGCCATCCCCATATACACTGTCCTTGCGACATCTGAGAGAAGCTTTCGGTTTGAGAGGGTCTTTGGAACGATCATGAGTCGGTGATGCCCCCTCGTAGCCGACCCGTTCTAGTTTTCCTGTGACTGGGGTTCTTGCTTTGCAGCAGTCCTGGGGCGCCCACGTGAACTGCGTACATGCCCTCGCTCGCCACAATTACAGCATCTGATCTTTCTCGGTTTCTTGTCCATCATTCTTTTGATCAAGCTGACGATCTAGTCAAACTGGTTTTCGTCGCCTTCTTCTTGGATGGTCCTAACTTTGTTCTCACCCGAAGCCTTCGTTGGTGCTTAATATTCAAGAGCAGCTGTCATTGCGTCAACTAATGTTTTGGGATGGGCTAAACGGAGCGTCCTCTGCATATCCGAGTCACGTAAGCCATCAATAAAGGCCTGTGTGCCCAGACATTCCATCATGTTCTCTGCTGCTGATGGATAAGCAAATCGAACGAGATGGGCAATATCCACTTCATAATCTTGAAGTGCTTCGTCACGTTTCTGCCTTCGGTTCTTCAGCTGGGATTGGTACAAATGTTCTAGATGTTCGTGACCATATCGCATGTCAAACCTCTTCCTCAACTACTCGAAATAATCGATTTCTTTCAGAGGTATCGTCTGAAGTACACCTTAGGCATCTCCCCGAAGCGCGATAGTAAGGTTCACTGCTTTCTCCTTATCGGACCAATTATTCACTCTAGCGGCTGCTTCAAACTGTTCCACATAACTGGTTCACGAGATTTTTTCATCGAACGTTGGGGCCTTGACTCGAGTAAAGCTGCCCATGTCTTCTAACTTAGGGTATGTTTCTGTCTTACAAGGTTTCGTTTACTTGGTCTCCTTTTCTTCCGCTGGTGTGTCTTGAGTTCTTATATCTGTCATCTTCTTTTCTAACTCCTTAATTTTCTCGTCCATTGTTGTCATCTTATTCTCAATCTTCTCTCCATCGTTGTAATCTTATTCTCGATTTTCTCGTCCTTCGTTGACATTTTATTCTCAATTTCAGATTCTAGAGACGAAATTTCATTTTCAAAGTCAGCGACAATGTCGTTTTTCATTAATAGGGAATCGGCAGATATATCGTTCTCCAAAGCAGAAATATCGTTTTTCACATTCGTTGAAATCGTCTCTTCCATGGCAGAAATCTTCTCGTCCATATTAGCCGAAATATAATTCTTCATAGTAAAAATATCGTTCTTCATATCAAAAATATTGTTTTTCACATTCGTTGAAAGTTTCTCTCCCATGGCAGAAATCTTCTCGTCCATGTTTTCTTCCATGGCAGAAATCTTCTCGTCCATGTTAGCAGAAATATTGGCAGATAATGACGAGATTAAGGTGGAAGCCTCGTCATTAAATAAAACTGTTTCTGGATCAAAGCCGTCATTTTCCAGTGCCACTTTGAGTCGTTCTATTAATTCACTTTTCTTACCGGACGTTCCCAACTCACGATCTTCCAATTCTGCTCTTAGTTCCGCCACTTTGAGGTCACATAGTCTGTTGGCCATTTCTACGTAGCAATTTATTTATATTACCCAACAACTGACACCAATGTAATGTTTTTCTAATTTATTTAGACAGTAAACGTTTTTATTACGGGTGGGATAAATTCATACACACGGTAGGTTCACTTACTTAATTTATTTATTAACTACACTATTCACTAATTATATACACAGTATATTATCGTAAACTTATTTATATAAACAGTTCACTAATTTATATTCACTTATTTACTTGGTTATCTCACGATGTCAAATTATCAACTAACTAACACAGTATATTATCGTAAACTTATTTATATAAACAGTTCACTAATTTATATTCACTTATTTACTTGGTTATCTCACGATGTCAAATTATCAACTAACTAACTATTCTTGGTCGGTCCCTTATAGACTAGTGCCCTTTTCACTAGATAGTTCTAGATTGCGGCTTACACAAAAACAATTGTCTTTCTGGCATTTTCTAGATAAGACTGGTCACAAAAACAATGTTTAGATAAGATAGTCACAATCGTAAACAATTCCTGCGCGTCCGGCATACTTTTAACTTTCATACCTGGCTTAGACAGAGTCGGATTTAGGGACTATACATACCAGTGTGCTGTATTGAAGACTATGACTACTACTGCTACTACTAAAAATACTAGAACTAGAGATACTTGGTTCAATATTTTTTGTATTATTTAATACATTGGCTGTATCAGCTGAAATATTTACTCCCCTTTTTTTACTTAATTACGACTAAGTGTATTTTATTTGATTTATGTGAGTAGCTTCTGGAATATCTTGAACATTGAACAGATTTTCTTCTAGATCCAAATCTTTCCAAACATATGAGCATTTTTTATTATTAACAATAATATATACCCTATTTCAATATTAAGTTTTTTTGTAGGTATTCTGTATATCTAGGATTTGAAATATTCTGAATCGTTTTTTGAATATACCTATTAACTGCGATATCTTAAAAGCTGAAAAAAATCTTATTTTGTAAACGCTATTATATCATTTAAGGGTAGAATCCCGCCACCCGGAATTTAAATGTTGAATATCGAATTGAAGTATCAAACGAGTATATTTAAGTTTTAATAATTATGACTTTGGAATAGGTATTTTCATCTCGATCCAAATATCTGCAAACATAATATGAGCATTTTTCATTATCAATAACAATATGTATCCTATTGCAGTAACAAGTTTTTAGTAAGTATAATGCATATCTAAGATTTGAAAGTCGTTTTTAAAATATACCTACTAACTAAAATGTATTTTAAAAGTTGAAAAAAGTCTTATTCTGTAAACACTATTATATCATTTTAGGGTACAATCCCGTCACCCAGAACTTAAATGTGGAATAGCCGATTAAAGTATTAAATGAGTATATTTAAGTTTTAATAATTATGATTTGGAAATAGGTACTTACCGATAACTGTTGTTCGTCCATTATAACAAGATATATTCAAGTGTAGGAACTGTAGCTAAGTAGGAACTAACGAAAATGAAGTCAACTTTATTTCATTACTTCACAACTTTATTGAAGTAATTCTTGCAAAAAATGTGCTCCCTGCAAATAAAATAAAATGCGAAACTGAAAACCACGCCACAATCCGTCATGTCATGCTAGTCATTTGTTTAGTTCGACTTCTGATGTCTTCTTTTTTTGTAGTTTTATTAATACATTAAACAAACAGCTCACCCAATTATGTTACTGTGATGTTTGATATAAAATATGACTAAGAGTTTTATAAACTAACATCGGATAAACGTAGGTACAGAAAGTTACTAAAAATCAATTTGAAAAGAGCAAAAGCAACTGCAAAATGTAATAATCTTAGAAACATGTTAATTTGTAATATTACAGAAATGTTCTGTATGCCACATTGGTGAGAAGTATAAAAATTAACATCATATGATTGTTTTCTATAGGAAGTTGCTAAAAAGATGTTCATATGATGTGCATGTAACTGTGTACATCAAAAATATGTTATAATTACATGGCATGGATGTTAATAAAGTTGGTAATAAAATTTAAACATCTAGCAAATATCTTAATAACGTTTTAAATAAACATCACGAAAAGTTTCTAAAAAGAACATCACAAAAAGTACTTGTTATGTTTCTTATTTAGAGAGAATGTTCTGGTTTGTAAATGTAGGTATACAACTTTATATGTATTTGTCAGTACCTATGTATATATGTGCATACGTGTGTATGCAGATATATTCATAGGTAAATTTTCTTATTTATAGGAAATGGCACTGGTATCAGCTCTGTTGTTGTCGTCCCTTTTTTGCAGAATGTTGCTTTATAAATATCATTTTTAAATTTAGCCTAGACGCACCAGTATTGAACAGAATACTATTCGCAGTATTACTTTACAAACTGTCATGTTGTGAATTATTATTCATTATTTCTATCAATCAATTTTTCAGACTATTGGTTATGTTTTAGCTATAATTACACATCCTACAATTATTATTCTTGCAAACTCAACAAAAATGAATTCTTTTGCTTCTTTCCCAATTCATTTTCGGCTCTATCCGTAAAATTTCCTGACAATTTATTAGACATATTCAAGTATGCATGGCCTAGAGAATAAAGTCTTGAGTCAATGCTCACCTTTCGCCGCTGACCTATCATTCCTTTCACTGAGTCTAAATGGAAGGAGTGGTTTGCGTGATAAATATCTGGATATTTTCTGCCAAAAAACGAAGGAAATGGAATGTACTCGAAGATTTATAGACTTACTCATGAAAAATTCACATGAAGTTAAACGTTTTGTTATTGTAATTTAGATTGTAGTCACGTACAATTGCAATTTTTCAAAGTATGAACAAAGAGGAGAGCTAATTTCTCCATTCGCTTTTATCGTCTCCATCCACTTGTAAACTCATCAATTAGAAGGGATTTTTTAATAGCTCATAATAATTTGAAATTTTGATAGCCAGATTATTGAAGATAGAAGAAAGCTCTGACAAGATATTTTTTCAAATATGTGTGGTTGTCATATTGAAGGATGATTAACTTCATTTTATTTTAAGATTTTTGGAGTGCCCTTCAATATAATTAAATTTATATAGTCGTTTCGTTATAATAAGTTTCAATCTGTAGTATTATTCATACTAATTCATTCATGATGTAATGTGATAACAGATAACATTTCAAAGAAAAAGCATCGATATCTCATAATAAGAGCTATCGTGAGTGAATTGGCGAGATAATTTAATGACACTGGCTCGACCAAAGGTGTATAGAAAACTGCATCATTTTTTGATCTCCCAAAAACCTTTTATAATAAATTACATTCAGATGAAGGAGATTGGTTAGATGGTGATTGATTATATGACGATTTTGATAAGTATGAAAATACTCATCACGTGATAATTCGAGTTGTCTGCGTTCATCCCACATCCAATATACAGTAATGCAATGCATTATATATTTTAACGTAGAAATAGAACTAGAAATATCTATCAAGAAGGATTACTAAAAATTGCTTTGATCGAGAGACTTTCAAACCGTACTTTCATGAAATTCATAAAGAAATCAGACACTGTGTTGTTTGTATTCGTTATAATGTTGAGAAAAACTCTAAAATGCTGTGATACTTATGGTGTGGAATTCAATGTTTATGTAGTTTCTTTAAAATTGAATATAAAACACTATTACTATTCAGTAAAAGTAAACAATCTGCTACTTGAAATTTGTAGTACACATAAAAGTTATGCAGTATTCCAAACTAAAACTGAATTCATATCGTGAATCGTAAATCATATTAACGATTATCAAAGAAATAAACAAACAAATAATTAAAACGATAACAATAAATGACAATATTGAATATTGTGGTTAGATTTTATAATGACATAAGTGTCAAGTTTGTCCATAGATAAAATAAAGTTGTCTATGAATGATTATGACAGAAGACTATTCAAACAGAAAACAGGGAATATGAATTTATGTATTATTGTGTCAGAAAATGTATGATCTATTTTCGTGGGTAGGGAAAATAATATTGTTATTTAGTAGTTAGAAAATTAAAATTAGGAATAGTTTATGTAAAATAGAACGGACATTAGTTAGATGAGTTGATTAGGAAGGACTTAAACACATTTGAAGACAATTTCGTGTTAAAGATCTTATGAAATTATAGATAATAGTAAAACATACATTGTACAGCATTGTTAAAAGATAGAGACTTTTTGCATAGATGAAATATTTGATATTGTGTATAAACCATTAAATTAAAAACGCAAATTTTATATCATGTCAACAAAATCAAAAGATACATGACTTTCGTTAGCAACAGGGGGATAACAATTTTGAGTGGACGGAGAGAAAAGTCGCTGGTAAAAAAACATCAACTGGGGAGGACCGTTTGAATTTGCTAATCAGACTATATAAGAGGGTCAGTAAAACTAAGTTAAAAGTCCTGAAACAGTTTAGGAACTGAAAATTAACACCTATTAATTTGAATAAGATATTGACCATATATGTAAGACATTTTACGAAATTACAAAGAAAATAAACTGTAATTCAGCCTGACGGCAGGTGTAATCATTTGATGGAGACTGAATCATCAATAAAATACATACAAATCCAAGTGGGAGGATTTTGAGTGCAGTAGTCGAGGGTGAATTATCAAGGAAGAATTGTGTAATCTGGAAAAAGGGCGTACATACCTGTATACGATTGTTCTGACCCAACACATGGAGGATAACGGCAATCTTAATACATCAGGTTAGTGCGCGTGTATTGCTAGTAATATAATAACTGATCTAAAACGAGTGTTTTGATAAAGATTAACGACTAAAACAGTCACTTAATTGATAGAATAAAACGTTAAATAGTACAACGATAAAATTATATTTACCTGGTAAATTCTTAACAATTCGTTGAATACTAATAATTTCACCAATTTGTTCACTTTTGTACATATAGTAATCATATATTTTCTGACAAATTCCATCATAATGTTGTATTGTTAAAAGTAATTATAACCTTTCTTTTGATACGTTTGTTTTCAATCGTTCCACTTGCCATCTATACAGATACGACTAAGTCTAAATCATTTTTCAACCATATTCATGCGCAAGTTGAATTCCTAACCATGGGCGTATCATAAATTATTAGAAAATAAATTAATTAAATATTGTGAAAATTATAAACACAAATAGTGACATATTTAAGGGAGTTAATACCGCCGGGACTCAAAGAGTAGAGAGCGTATTTCATGCTCACCGTTTATTTTCAAACATATAAACCAGTTAGCCGAATTTTAGAGTCATTAGACATATATATATATATATATATATATATATATATATATATATATATATATATATATATATATATATATATGTCAGAAAACATTAGAAATAATAATTTAGATTAATTAATCGTTTACGTAAAATTTCGGGATGTTGATACCTATATAAAATAGAACACAATAGAATTGTAGTTAGTATGTAAGTGTATATAGTAGGATAAGAAACATTCGGAGTAAATATTTGAGATATCAGTGCTATTCAACGCGACAATCGATTACAATCATTTCCTGTCATTTAAAAAGCAACATGTTCAACAATACATTTTCGATATCAATCGATGACTCTGATTATAATCGGTCTAAAATTATGATGCTAGTGAAAACAATCATAAATCGGAAGCATGTGATTGGTCGAAAAATTTAAATAAACTACCGTTTGTCTATGGGTTATGTATTGTGAGTGATATTTTGCAATTGTATATTACATTTTTAGAAAAGTATAGCTTCTATAAAATTAAACGTGATCAAACTAAATGAACTTGTGAAAAGTGTGATATACATGTGAAATGAGCTAAAAAATACATGTGAATTGAGCTAAAATAATGATGAGGATATGTCACTATTGATTTATTTGATTTGTAAAATGACATGTCAAATGACAATTTTTTTGGTCGTTCAACAAACATCAATCCGTTTTCGATTTCGATTATAAACTAAATCGGAATCAAGATCGAAGTATTGAATAGCACTAATCATAAACATTTTTGACAAGAGATGTCAAGTGATCTTGACAAGACGAGATTTTTTAGAGAAGAACCATATTGATTAACAATAATAAAGAAGATTTTTGACAGGAGATGTCAAGTGATTTTTTTTGACAATAGAGATTTTTTTGTTGAGAGGAAATTAAAGAAAAAGGTATTTTCGTTCGGAAAAGACGTATTTAACGGCGAAAATATGGACATTTAACCGGTTGAGGACAGAGTGATAAGGTCAGTAACCAGTCAATAATACAATAGAATGAAGAACATTTTCATTATAATTGAGTACTCAAATTTTGACAGACATTTATTGGACTAATTATTAGAACATCAACTGTAAATAAATAATGAAATTTGATTTATATGTACATTTTAGTAGGTATCAATATCGATTTATATGTTTCACATGCATTATAGAACAGGGAATAATCAGAATCTTGTTTTATTGATCTATGAGAAATTAAATCTTCACACCCTGAGCTATTATAGATATATTATTCGATTGAGCTGGCAAAATTATTAAAAATTATTTCTTAGATGTATAATATAACATTACAAATGGCTCCCAACGTTCAGGCTCGAAATTCCTCATAATTAGAACTATTTGATAATTTGCGGTTGTGTTCAAGTGATTGGTAGAACGGCCACTATTCTAATTAACCCTTTTTTCACTTGGGCTATTAGATGGAACGGTAAGTTTTTTATTGTTAAATGTTTTTCTCGAAGGAACGTATATTGTATTCACTGTTGTAGGATGTTTGATTAAATGTTTTCTCGAAGAAATTAAACACTTATTTCACTTTCATGTTGCTATATAGCAGGAATTTATAACTTTTTCTTTTGCGTAGACAATTAAGAAATTCACTTGATCATACGCGTTACATTTTGATTATGTAGCACATAATTTGCTGGAGTAATGAATGTTTAATGATTAATTACACATGTTTTTTACCAGGACCAAATGCCGAGTGCTCTGATAACATGAGTACCATTATGTACGACAGTTAAATATGATGAGATAAAATGTAATGTAGTTGACATATTTATATATCGGTTAACGTGATTACGAGGAAGAAGAAAAATAATAGAGTTTGAAACGTAACGGTCAGATACAGCGAGTGAAAATTTGCAGTTAGGATGATTTTTGTTGCCTAAAAAGGTTATATGTCTTGAGCAGAATATTTGGATTGTGTTATACAGGGGTAGTTGAAAATAAAAATCACAGGAGAATTTGGTGATTAAATCAAATTCGAACAGCCACTGTTTACGTTACTTCGCATGTATTGTTTTTATTAATTAAAATCATTGCTTATTATACATAATTGTTGAAATTTTAAATAAATATAAATATGGAGGATAATAGTATCAACATCAATACAATGAAGATGATGGAACTAAAAGAAGAGTTAAGAAAAAGAAACTTGGACGATACAGGAGACAAAAACGAACTTAGACGAAGACAAACAGAAGTTATTGAAACTGAACAAAGAAACGCGGAAATTAGTCAAAGAAAAACAAAAAAGGAAAGCAATAAATCAAACAGAAGAAGGTAAATCAACTCCTGAATCAAATACTTTTGAGATACATCATTACATTGCACAAGAAGAAATACAGGGTAATCCACAAACATCTGATTTGGTACAGATTATGCAGTATATGCAAAGTATAAACCAACATATAATCACTATAAAACAAGAGGTAACAGCGGAAATACAAAAGGTGGAAGCAGATATCCGAAGAATAACGGAAAGAATCGATCAACAATATGAATTACAGGAGAAGAAAATAACAGCTGTTGAGACAAGAGTAGAAACAACTGAATCAAAAATAACATCATTGAAAGAGAGTGTGATAAAAGAATCACAAAGAATAAAGGAAGATAACGATGGAGTAAAGAAAGAAATGAAACGAATGAAAGATACGCAAACGTTGAATGATATAAAGGCCAATAAAAGAATAACAGATCTAGAAGAAACGGTCAAAGAAGAACTAAATATAAATATCAACATGGCAGAGGAGGAGAATAAGAGAACGTTAGCAATTCTTAGAAGGGAAATTCATGAATCAAAACAATTTCACACCAGGATATATACAAGAAATGGACAGAAAATTAGAACAAATGCGTCAATAATTATTAACTCAAGTGGAACCAAATACATTGGTGGAATATGGAATCTCTCATATAACCTGTGCTGGAAGGACAGAATATTCTGCTAAATTCTGTGGAAATTTCAAGAAAATTATTCCAATGAATTTCTTGAAAACAATTAGGTCACGTTATAGGAAAATAAAGAGTACGGTAGAACTGAAAGAGAGCCTGAGAGCCAATCTCATAGGACATGCATTGCTATGGTTCAATTGTAAAGAGACGGGAATTAACAATGTGGATGACTTTGAGTCGCTATTCTTAGCTAATTTTTGGAGGCAACTACAACAAAGTAAAGTCAGAGAGAGACTCTATTTTGGCAAATTCAACTCTTACAAAAATAATAGTCTAACCAACTATGCATTGCAGATTTATGCTCAAGTCCAGTACTTGACACCGAAATTGTAATGTTTTTATCACGCTGAAATAACCGAAATTATTGCCCTAAACAACATATGCAAATTCGACCAATTAATAACATATTTGTCAAGGATCGAACGAAATTCGGAAAGCAATCGAAATGGCAATCATTTTAGTCCAAACATAAACAATACAAATAATAGTAATAATAATCCTAGATCATATAATGATATAATCAACAATCGTAATCAAACACGAAATAATATAATTAGTAATAAATATGATAGATTCAAAATAATAGATATAATAGAAGTAATTATCGTAATTCCAATAGATATAATAATGGTAACTATACCAATAATAATAACAATAGTTATTATGATAGAGGTTATTATCCTTATAATAATAATAAAACCAATTACTCTCGAAACGATAGTTATAATGATAGTAATCAAGTTAATGGTTACAGGAATAATAACAGTAATCAAAACACAAATATGATAAAATCACCGAAACATGAACAGGCAAACGAATGTGGAAAACGCACGGATGAATCATCTGAACACAACCGATAATATAGCAAGAAGTGTAGAAAGATGTGACGAATCTGTAGCAAACAGACCAACTTCTAGTAGAGCTAGAAGTATTTCACCCAGACATTTTCAGTAGAGGGTATGCCAGCTTTATCTAGGTGTATTTTGTATACCCATTTCTCAGAGTTTTCAAAAATTGATGACTCTATTTCACACCTGGAAATAAAACCATTAGGATTAATAATTGTAATAGGTACTATTAACGATAAAGAGGTGAAATTATTACTAGACACATGTTCAACTGCATATTTAATTTCACAAAAAACAATTAATAGAATTGATAATATGAGAACTAATATTCTTCATATACCTTAGATCAATTTGATAAGTATAAATGAAAAAACTTTGGGTTTCATAAATAAGACGGCTTTTGTTACTATTTACAAATTCAGTTATTAATAGTAGATCATTTAGAATGTGATATATTGTTAGGGAGTGACGAATTGGAGAAAAATAATTTTATTATAGATTATGAACAGGGTTTAATAAAAATAAATGGGAAAATTATTTGTGATTTAAGAACAAAAGATTTAAATATGCAACAGAAATGGGATAGAGAAAAATACATGAACATAGGAGAAGTTATAAGTTACGAAAAAGGAAATACAAATAATTGTATCGAATTGATAAATTATAATTTTAATGAAGAATAATATTGATTGTGATACTTTAAGTAAGTTAGTTAGTGATGATAATGAAGATAGGTATTTAGGAGTGGAAAATAGTGATGTTAGGTACAGGCCAAAGGATGCCGCAAAAGGAGTGGTACTAATGAGAAGGATGTCAATTGTGATGTAAAATGGAAGGCAGAAGTGGTTGAATGGTTACAAAATTATATAGGGTTAGTGAATGAAGCAGCGAGAGTGGCTGAGGAATATGTTCATGAAATTAAAGTTCTAGATATGAGGGAATTTTAACCTAAGAGTTATCCTATTCCATATAAACGTCGTTATTGTAAAAAAACGGAGTCAGTAGTTATGAACTGGTATATCCAGGAACAACTCGAGTGAGAGGTGTGTTTAATTTAAACAGCATGTACAGATACATCTAGATAATTCAAGATTTTAGAATAAGTTTTCTATGGTAATTAATAATTAGCTTATGTATTTATGAGAATTGGAAAATAATTTATAACTGTGGAAAACCACAATTAAAATTATTGCCCAATTGAGGGAATTTTTTATGTCGGAAAACATTAAAAATAATAATTTAGATTAATTAATCGTTTACGTACAATTTCGGAATATTGATACCTATATAAAATAGATCAAAATATAATTGTAGTTAGTATGTAAGTGTATATAGTAGGATAAGGAACATTCGGAGTAAATATTTGAGATAATCATAAACATTTTTGACAAGAGATGTCAAGTGATCTTGACAAGACGAGATTTTTTAGAGAAGAACCAATTGATTAACAATAATAAAGAAGGAGATTTTTGACAGGAGATGACAAGTCATTTTTTTTGACAATAGAGGTTTTTTTTGTTGAGAGGAAATTGAAGAAAAAGGTATTTCGTTCGGAAAAGACGTATTTAACGGCGAAAATATTGATAATAATAATAATAAACAGAGGAGACATTTTGCAGACAGTAGCAAAATTTGAACGTGGAGAATAGAAAAGAAAGAAGTCTGATAACAGAAGATTAGATAGCGTATGGACATTTAACCGGTTGTGGACAGCACAAATCACCTACTCTATAGATAGTTCACGACAATGCTTTCTCGAAAAGACAGAAACTAGCGCCACCTATAGAACTGAAACACAATTAAGTAGTGGGTTAATTGTTCCCTAAGTCGCTACTAGGGAAAAAAGAATGGGCGCTAAATTTAAATTGCGATTATCTTTACTGTTGTTTTGAAGATCTTTGTTTATTGTAAGTAAATGACAGGTTTCACTGAAAAGTCTACTATATTGTGCACACTCAATTGTTTGCCAATCATTAACGTCGTTAATATCTTGTAAATTCTTATATAATTGCTAAACAATTTATCATTGTAGATAAATATATTAGACTTTGTAAAAAATCAAGTCATTTACTGAGCAATATTTAAAGAAATTAACAGTTTTTTGGCAATTGACTGTTTATAGAAGGACCAAAATCAGAAACATATGTTATTAAAACATTTATTGGAAAAAGTATATTCACAAAATAGGGACAATGTACAAAGTACATGTAGATACAACAAAATATTTTCAACAGTTAAACGATGAAATTTTAGCTACTATTGTTACTGCAACAAGCTACAATTGCATTAAAATAAATCAGAGACATATCATGAAACAAGAATATGGTAAACTGTAGATATAAAACATAAAATAAATTTATGATTGTGTAGTCATGTCACAAAGTTATAAATTTTATAATATAAATTTACTGCTTTTTCTTTGGATTATATAATAGAAATACATACCACTACAAGGCAATAACAAAGGCTCAGGAGTGTGTGTATTTTCAAGTGACATAACTTCAGCTATAAAAATAATAATTTACCAGTGATATATAATGTAGGTCTGCAATTTTTCCAAGAAATAGTATGTTTATTAATATTTGTTCAGTACATTGTTCTCTTACCAGGTAAAAATTAGGATGAACTAGCAGTTGAATACAATCTATTGGACCAAGCTGTAGTGTACTTAACTTCAAAATGTTTACGGCATATTATCTTTGCTTGATATACAGCTAACGGCTCCATTGTCTTCAATTCATCACAGTTTATTGCATTGCCTTGAATTTTTGACAGTCTTTATTTGGATTTGGAAATATATGTCTAATATTGGATGTTTAAATGTTGGTGTGCAATTAGGCACACAGCATTTCATATAACGTGGCATCATAAAACCTGACACACGCTATTATTTAAAAATTTGAATTTATCACTCAAACTGACTTTACATCATTTAAAAACGAAAATTGATAAAATAGGAAAAATAAAACTATAAATCGTTATAAGACAAATCACCTCGATTTGTGGTTATAAATCAAAATTATTGACGTTTGGCAGCGGTGAGTGGATAAAACAGGAAATTTTACAATACTACTAAAATTCAATGGTGCTTCCATCTGCTTGTCTGAAACACATACTAATAAAATAGCTTGACCTTGATTCATCTGCGTGAAACATCTATAGAGTAGGTGATTTGTGGTGGACAGAGTGATAAGGTCAGTAACCATTCAATAATACAATAGAATAAAGAACATTTTCATTATAATTGAGTACTCAAATTTTGACAGACATTTATTGGACTAATTATTAAAATATCAACTGTAAATAAAAAACGAAATTTAATTTATATGTACATTTTAGTAGGTATCAATATCGATTTATATTTTTCCCATGCATTATAGAACAGGGAAAAATTAGAATCTTGTTTTATTGATTTATGAGAAATGAAACTTTCACACCATGAGGTATTATAGAGATAGTATTTCATTCAAAAAATTTATTGACTCTGTTGATATACCAGTTAATTTTTAAATAATATTATTGGATATAATATCAATGTACACTAATATACCTAACGAATTAATAATTAAGACTGTACAAACAAAATTGGATATTATAAAAGAACACACTACACTCAAATACAATGAAATCATTGAAGCTATCTTATTAATACAAAACAATAATTACTTTCAATAGAATAATGAATTTTTCCAACAACTTCATGGATGCACCATGGGCTCTCTTATATCTTCTACACATGCTCAGTTAGTAATGGAACATCTGGAAGAAGTAGTATTGGAAGATTTGAATCACAATATTCTGTTTTTTAAACGTTATATGGACGACTGTTCAGCAGCAGTACCCAATGATAGTATTATTGACGCATTCAACCATTTTTATGAAAAAATCAAATTCACAGTAGAAACAGAAAACAATAACACAATAATTTTTTCAGATATGACATTGATGAGAACTAACCATAATACTATCCAAACTAGACTGTATAATAAAGTAACCTCATCAGGCCGATACCTTAACTACAATTCCAACCATCCAAAGTCCCATAAAAACAGCCTAATCACTGGATTGTTTTTCTTTAACCTTGTATATAATTTTATTCATTTGTCTTGGGCATCAAGTTAATTGTAAATTTTTATCAATTTATATTTTCATTTGACGTGTCGCTCTCTAATTCGGAGCATTTTCAAAAATTTTGTACTTAACCAAATAAATTTCAATATATTATTTTTTAAAACATACGTTGATGATTGCTTAGCTGCCGTTCCATCCAATGAAATAAATCATATATTGACTGCTTTCAATAATTTTCATCCAAAGCTCCAATTCACAATATAAAGAGGACAAAACAATACCATAAATTTTCTAGACATGACACTTATTAAAACTAGAGAAAATAAAATTACAACAAAACATTTTATTAAAGAAACATCATCAGGTCGCTACTTGAATTACCACTCCCACCATCCTGATTCCCAAAAAAACAGCGTAATCATGGGAGTAGTAGATAGAGCCATCACACTTACATCACCGGAGTATCGTCCAGAAATTTTATATCAAACAAAAACAATATTACAAAACAATCACTATCCATCCAAACATATTGACAGAATTATTAAACAACGCACGCATAAACATTACAATAGTCAAATCCAATTGACACAAACCAATACACGATCCCCTCTTACAAACATCGCAATGCCATACACAAATCAACTATCAGAAAAACTAAATTATATATTATCTAAACATAACATAAAAGTTTGTCATAGGGCAAAAAATACTCTATCACCATTGTTCTCCAAATTAAAAAGTCAAATAAATGCTTCAAAAAAATCTAACGTCATATATTCTATACCATGTTTAGACTGTCCCAAAAAATGTATAGGTATGACAACCCAACATCTAGAAAATAGACTTAATGGTCATAAATATACAAAAAACGCCTGCACTGCACTTCATAAACATGAGAAAAATGAAAAACATAATTTTGACTTTAATAATACTAAAATAATAAACCAAGATTCCAATTACAAAAAACTAACAATAAAAGAAATGATACATATAAAAAAGAGAGCAATGCAGTAAACGATAAACAAGATATCAAAAATCTAAGCCAGATATATTATAATTTATTATAATAATAACATCAATTTATTGAATGTCCCTGGTATATTGTAAAGAGTTGTTTCTAAGGCAGGTATTTCCGATTTTATTGTTTTTGAAATTATTTTTTTAGTTACCAGTTTTTGTGGTCTCTGTGTGTACATTCAATTTTAATCTTTCAATCGTTTTCATTTTATTGTTTAACATCAATGTAAACATTTTTGAAAATGCTCCGAATTAGAGAGCGGAACGTCAAATAAAAATATAAATTGATAAAGAATTTACGATTAACCTGATGCCCAAGAAAAATTAATAAAAATATATATATATATATATATATATATAATGCATTGCATTTCTGGATATTGGATGTGGCATGCACGCAGACAACTCGAATTATCACGTGATGAGTATTATCATCATCATCATCACTTAGTGCTACAACCCTTCATGAGTCTTGGCTGTCTTCCCTCAACCTATAATCGAGTGGGATGCTCTTTTTTGGAAGTCTGATCTTATGTTGTCTCTCCAACGCATTCTGGGGCGTCCGAGTGGTCTTTTGCCTGTTGGAGTCTCTTCCTATAACAGTTTTACAAGTCTTTCGTCGTATAGCCTCTGTACGTGTCCTGTCCATCTTAAACGCTAGAATGTATTCTCCTGGATAATTTCGCCATCTTTGTATAATTCTTGAACGTCAACATTAGTTCTAAAGCGATATCGGTTGGTCGTCGGATCGTCGTAGGGACCAAATATCTCTCTGATAATCTTTCGTTCGAAGCATCTGAGTTTATCTCCGTTTGCTTTGGTCATTGTCCATGTTTCGCTACCATATGTTATTATGGGTCTGATGATAGTTTTATATATCTTGTTTTCTGAAGCCCTTGTAAGACTCTTTGATTTCATAAGGCTATTGAGTGCAAAAAGACAGCGGGTTGCGGCCTGGATTCTGCCTTTGATTTCTTCAGTGATGTGGGTGTCTGTTATAATTGTGGCACCAAGATATTTGAAGTGTTGTACTCTTTCGAAGTTGAAATTGTTTATTGTGATGTTTTGTCCTAATCTATCTCTTCGTGCCGCTCAATTTACGCACATGTATTCGTCTTTTCCTCGTTAATTCTTAGTCCTACTTCGCTTGTTGTTTTCTCAATCTTGTTGAAAATGTCCTTTATTGTTACGACAGAATCCCCGATGATGTCGATGTCATCTGCGTATGCTAACAGCAATTTGGGATCTTTCGTTGTTAGCAGTTCAGTTTTTATATCCGCTGTTCTCACGGCTTTCTCTAGGACCAGGTTGAGCGGTAGTGGCGAGAGGGCATCCTCTTGTTTAAGTCCATTATCTGTTCCAAAGCTGCTGGATAGGTTATTGTTTACACCTTCCTCTGATACTCCTCCCTCTATGCAAATTTTGGTCATCTGAAACAGCTTTTTTGGTATTGAAAACTCGTCCATTGCGTTCCATACTTGGCTTCTTTCTATACTATCATAAGCCTGTCGGAAATCTATGAAGAGGATATGTACTGTTTTATTATATTCCCAAGCCAAGTGAAAAGTTGGTCTATAGTTGACCTGTATTTTCTGAAGCCGGCTTGATATTCACCCAGGATGTTTTCAGCATATGAGGTTAATCTATATAGCAGGATGTTTCAGATGGGTGCGATAATACTTTCTTTCCATTTCGTAGGTATTTTTTCTTCTCGCCATATGAGGGTTATTAATTTGTGAATTTGCAAATGGAGTGAATTTCCACCATATTTTAGTAGTTCTGCCGGTATCTCATCCGAGCCAGGTGCCGTGGAGTTCTTTAGCTTCAATGCCCTTTTTGTTCCATGAAGGGAGGGTTCTTCCACTGGTAGGTCTGCTGTTATGTAGGTCTCTTCTTTGTGCACTTTTTCTGGTTTTATGCTTAGGAGATCCTTGAAGTATCTTCTCTATTCTTCGGTCAGTTATTCTTATTTGAGTAATAAGTGCCCTTGGTCATTCCTAAGTGTCGGAATGGATTTGGGTTTGAAGCCTTCCTTCTCAAAACTAATTGTTCTGTGGAATTCTCTGAAGCCTGGTTTTGGGCGGTCTCTTTCTATTCCTTCATATTTCCTTCGTTCATACTCTTTTTTCTTTGTTCTTATTAGTTTTCTTGTATCTTTCCGACACCTTGCGTATACTTCTATACTTTCCTCTGTTTAGAGTTGCAGCATTATCTTCCTTGCCTTTTGTCTGGCTTCTAGGAGAATCTGACACTCGTCGTCAAACCATTTTTGTGCCCTTTTTACTTTATTTTTACGAATTCTTTTTGAGGGGTTTCTGTTATCACTTTTGAAGTTATCTTCCACAACTTTTCATGTTCATTACATTTTGTCTCAAAGTCCAGAGTTTGTTCGGGTTGTTCTCTGTACTGTCGTTGTTTTGTTTCATTTTTCAGTTCGTCCCTGTTCCATTGAGTGGTTGTCTTAGTTCTGGTGTATTTATGGGTCGATATTCTCATTTCAACTTTCGCTCGAACTAGGTAATGGTCTGTATCCCATATATTCCTCGGAGGCTTCTTCCGTCTAGGACGTTGCTTCCGTGACCCACATCCACGATGATATGTTCTATTTGGTTTCGGGTGGTGTGGTCATTTGAAATCCAGGTCTGTTTGTGCATGTCTTTATGTGGGAAGATAGTCGATTTTATCAGCATATTGTTGGAAGTTGCCGCTTCTATAAGTCTTTGCCCATTATCATTGGATATATTACGTAGGCTGTGGTTGCCTATCGTTGGGTTGAAGCAGGGTTCTTTGCCTATTTTGGCATTGAAATCTCCACAGAGTAGTCGCATGTCTTGTTTAGGCATTGTGTCAGTGGTTTTCTCTAAGATGTCATAGAAGGCATCTTGGGTGGCTTCGTCCTTCTCTTAAGTTGGAGCATGTCTGAGATGATCGATATGTTGTACAATTTGCCTTTTAGTCTAATGTAGCACATTCTTCCATTTATTGGTTTGAAATTTGGAACGTTTGGGATCATATCTTCTCTAATGACAAAACCTGTTCCAAATTCATATTTTCCCTGTTCACTTCCGCAGTTTTGGTCATAATAAATGAACATTCCTACCTTATTATCAAGTCAGACTAGCTTCGTATGTCAACCATTTCTTGTTATACAATCAACTCAGTGATTCAATAGCCTGGCCGCCCAATTGTTTAGCACCAACTGGATTAATATTGTAAAGGAAATATTTACACTCAGTAGAATAGTTACAGTAATCTGAATATACACTTAAAAAGAGTGAACTTGTTATATGTACCATTGAATGTGAACAAACATTCCATTATTCGAATCAAACAGCTGATTTGCCATATGTCATAGCCTTGTTCAGTCTTCTTTTACAACGTTCAGAGATCTGTGATTCGTACGGAAGGTTGCCTACCGGTGTACTATGGATGTACATCAGGATATAATGAGTGAAGTTTTATTTTGTAAATATAGTCGTGGGATGCGATATATTAGTGAATATCGGGTTTATTGTTGATTAGTCAATTATTGTTTTTATACGGAGGGTTTTATTATGCGATGTGCGAGTAGAGTAATTCACTCCGAGGTAATAGAACGTATGTGCTCCAAACAGCTTGAGTGAGAGTGTCTCTCGAACGAAAAGGTGGGTTGTCAATGAAACCTGTCGTGCTTTTTTCTTTCTGATCAGCGTGGTGTTGAATTGAGGTGTTTATTGGGAGCCCCAAAAACCAATTCGAATTAAGATTCCGCATTCATCCCACAGGGGAACATGAATTTGAGGGGGTAGTTTGGTTTGGGTGGAGTAGTGCGGGTTAGAGAAGTTTGTGGGGATAGTATTTCATCCAGACCTCATCTGTGAGATGCAGATGGATATGTAAGCCCAGTCACCTACATCGCCATGTGGTTAAGTTCATGTAACGGCTTTTAACTACTTATTAGCAGCACACAGAAGAACCCTGTCCCAGCCAAACAAGGTTTATTCATACATTCTGGGGTATTGTTGGCTTTTGGTTATTCGGTTTTCCGTATTGGATTAGTTCCGGGGTCACTTAGTGTTGGTTTAGTTGTACCACGGCGTTCCTGCGATGCTTGCAGTCCCACCATAGTGATTGCTACCTCAGGTACAACTTGTGGATCGTCAGGATTTATCACTAGCGGGTGAAGACTCGCAAGTTATAAATATTCAAATTTTTCTATAATTATTTTTATAGTGTATATATAGCATTTCAATGTATATATAATTCACCATTTGTGAACATACAGATGGCTTGTAAATATTTTGGTCATTTATTACTCTATGCAGAGTAGGTTAGTTGCGTCTGAGCTCACACGGAACGTTTATGGTAATTTATTTCTAATATTCCATTTGGTAAGTTTACAATTTAATATGAGTAGATAAGCCACGGTATGGGTAACCCTTCAGGTTCTCACCGTTTTCAAATTGTATGATGTTATTTTTGTTTTACAAGTTTCAGAACCAACTTAAATCAGAACTGGTCTCTGTTTAAAATCCTTCTGAGCATTGTATTATCAATTTTTGGGGTAGGGGGATATAGGATTTAAAATATTTGTATCATTGTATATATTGAACTATTGTTAATTTTTTCCCATAGTAAGGACTGATGGACCTTAAGTGTCCACTGTGGGAATAACTACTCCCCAAAATTTTCTAACTAACTATATAACTGTATTCAAACCAAACCACTACCATAATAAAACATTTCTCTTGTGAGTTGAGTTACGAGTTTGATTTTATGTAATACTTTCCTAATTGGGGGTAAACTACGATTAGGGAATTGAACTGAGGTATTTACTCGGGTACGATTTACCTGGCGCCTTGGGTTATATAGCTTATATTTTGATTGTTCGTTACCAGCGTACGCACCTCCATTCTTCGACTGAAGTTTAGCGGGTAAAATACCTTGTGGCATAGATCGGCCATCCGATCTACTGGTAACTTGGTGAATTAGTAGTAATTGATTTCGGGGCCACAAGTTCGTTTCAATAGGTCGCTAACGTAAGTGGGATAAGTGCATCGGTGCACGGGGTTTGATTTTACGTTACATCATCTTTACGTTTCCGTCGCCAGGCCATTTTATTTCTTGGACTGCTGTTATATCCATTCTTATATTTTCGAATTGTTGAATGGCATTTGTAGCGGCTCCGGCTCTATACCAGCTCTGGAAGTGCCAGTTTGCAATACTCATATTCCTTTTCCGTTGCGTTTGTCGTCTTTGTGTTGTTCCTGTTCGGGTCCGAGGCTAAATTGCAGTTTTCATAACCAAACTTCTTTTTACGAGAGTGGGTGGTTAGTCCTCTGCTCAGCCCTCCTCCTTTATCCAGGCTTGGAACCGGCAGTGACAACTAACAAGCTACTCATTCCACCAATCAGCTGCCCCTGGCGGAGAGATTTTCTCCGCAAACTCATTGCAATTCTTCAAATTTTTTTGATGGTATAACTTAAAAGACTATTTTTAATACCAAATCTACCAGTATCTATTAATTGAATGATGGTTCTTTGGTTATTTTTCATTGTTATCAGCAATTTTTGGAAAATTAATCACTAACTGGATCTCGATTGATAATTGGCTTAGTAAAATAATCATCAAAATAGTGAAATGTATCGAATAATATGAAAATCCCGTTTCCAGAAGAAAAAATGAGGATAAATTATTACACTAAACCTGCGGTTTATATATTTTGTGTTCAAACGCCCTCCTTATAAAAAAACTTACCTCTATCAAGAATTAACATTTATCAATCTGCAACTTAAAATTGAAATTCCCCATTGTGTTGAATACTTCTTTTAAATTAGTGGGTTGTTTTTGTAAACTGGAGTTGAACTTAAGTATGTCCTCAAGGCACACCAAACATTCGTCTTGTGTTCCTCTTATAATATTGTTCATGACTCTTTGAAAAGTTGCAGGATCCGTTTTCAATTCCATGGGCATGCATATCTATTTTCTGTGCTAAAGGCCCCTCTTTGAGAAAAATTCTGCATTCAGCTATTATTGAAATTCGAAAACATATCAAAATTGTTATAATTTGCTTAAGATTTTCAAAAAAGTATCTTCAGTTTATTTAAAAGCTTCTAGTTCTGTCATTAAAAACTTATCAAGTTCATTTGAAAAAAAAATTATTTATTCAACCAGTTCTATGAAGAGGTGGTAGGTTATTTCATACTGTATATTCCGCTTCATTTACATATTTTTGAAAATGTTTTAATTATTTTAAAAACGTAATTTTTCTTCATCATCTAATTATTCAGACACTTTCAATTACTTTTAATCTATTAGAACAAACACTTAATATTTATTACTTATAAGCCTCCTAATCTATTAATTACCCCTATCTAAGAGGTTTGGTAGGCATGACTAGCCAAAGGTAGGTGTAATCTCTCGTTGCTCCCGTCTAGGGTAATTTATTTGAAGTGGTCTTACTAAACCGACAACGTCTGCTCCCTATTTATTTTGACTACATTTTCAGGATACTGAAACACCACAGCTACCGAAACTATATTCCAGTATCGGTTTTGTTTAGCTTTAGAAGTGGTTTGATGCAAAAATTCACGGATACCTTTTCAGTCGTTATGACTATATTTGAAAACTCAATTTGGATCGTATTCAAATAACAAGAGTGAAATAAAATAATTTGTATTCTAAAAGTGATTTATCAGTTACTTGCCGGCCAAATTATCGCTAGATTTCTTGTCCAGTAATATTTTCTATATCATTTGTAGAATATATAATCAATTTTATTTTGAAAAACAGCTTTCAGGAAATAGAAATTCTAGAATTAGGGAACAGAAGAATCTCTAATTGGTATTATGAAAATTCCTCAAACGATTACACTAAGAAAATGAATCGAAGCACAAGAAATATAGGTATTACAAACAAAACAAACAAGGAGGAATTTTAAGCAACCCAAAGCAAGTAATAAAAAAATAATTTCAATAAAAAATGAACGGTTTTGAATATGAAAACTAATGTTCCGCACTTATAAATACACTCCAGCTATATTATCCCATGAAATCAAAATTTCCCCAAAAATTAATGAATATGTAGAAAATCTGTATCCATGGGATCCATTGTACTGGCACAGAAAATCAATATTGGGACGCCCTGAACAATATCCAATCATGAAATTGGTCACTTGTTTATACTCCAGAGGTTGTATCGTGCTAACAAACCGAAATATCTCAAACATGATCAAAAATGTAGTAAACGTGGATTTATAGGAATAGTTGTACTATGAGATTTTCTGAACAATACACAATCATAAAATTGGTGAATATATGCATGCCGGAGACTGTATCCTGCTAAAAAGATATAATTACAAATTGTGGCCGAAGACAACGACGACGACGACATACACACAGGATATTTTTTTCTGAAAACAATTTTTTCGTGTACTTATCTCTGAAAAACGTGAAAATATTTCTAAAAATCGAGAATTCCAACTTTTCTTGAGGTGAAACAAAATTTTTCTCGCATCCTAGATAGGGCTGGCGGGAAAATTGTAAATGAAAAAGCAGATGCCGATGAAAAGGAGAAGAGGGAAAAATTAAGATTACGGAACTAGAAGGGAACATAAAAAAACTAAAACATGAAAAAGTACCAGTATGTGATAAGAAATAAGAAATAATGCTATATATTTATAACAGAATATGGAAACAATAAGAATTACCACAAGAATAATAACATCATTAATCGTAGCGATGTATAAGAATGCAAGGGAATGCAACAATTACAGAGAAATATCACTCCATTGCAAAACAATGTAAAACATTATTGACATTGGGGAAGAACCTCGAAAATACTTTTCTCAAAGCTCTAAGTGAATTTAGAAGCGGAAGATCTCATATTTTCATCCGAACAAATAATACAGAAAGCATATGAAGAGAGGAAAAACGTATTTTCAGCATATATAGACCTAGAAAAAGGATTCGACAAAGAACCAAAAGAGATAACATGCAATGTCGTGGAATAAAGAAGACGTGCCAAAGGCAAAACAATAGAATTTGTACAAACAATATATAAGAAACAACGTCATAACTAGCAGTATGGAATCGAAAACATTTGAAACAACAAAAAGAGTACCGTAGAATGGGGATACTTTAAATCGCGTTTATACTTTGATCATAACATCCCCGTAACATAAATGAGCTTCCCCTACCGTTATTTCTCCAACGTGATATATCCCCCACTTAGATTTACACTTGCATGGTCCTCGGAACGAAATTCAGCTAGCACGCGGTTCACTCGACTGCCGAGCCCACAGGGAGTATGCTACAAGGTCACCGCTTATTTTACGTAATCTGTTTAGTGGAATAACTTCCCCGCTACAAGAGTAAGTTTTCAATAACTGTTTCCTCCTTTGATTCTATGCTTTTGTTTGACTACTAGTACAACTGATTACATAATTATATCAGACATATATGTAGAGAGAGTAGTGTAATAATTAAATTTGTTAACTGGGGTAACTTTGAAAGGGGGTATGGGGTAACATTGATCGCAGCATGTGCGTGATCAATGTTACCCCAGCGGTTTTTTAATGCAATAATATTGTGTTTTTTTAATATCCGTATTATTTCCTGCAGAAGATGGCTCGTAAACATAAAAGGATACCTGGCAGTTGTTCTTACGCAGATTATTTGCCGGAAACTTTAGTAAAAGCCCTTGAGAAAATTGCCAATGGAGATTTAGGCATTCGAGCAGCATCCGAACAATACAAAATTTCGTTTTGCACTTTGTACAATGAATTCAAAGGCATGCATGGACGAAAACCTGGACGTCCTCCAGTATCTAGTCACAAGGAGGAGCAATCAATTCTTGAAGCAGCAGCAAAATGCGAAGACTGGGGCTTTCTTTTAACCTTGTTCGATATACGCATGATGGCCAAATAATATTTAGATAGAAAGGGAGTTGTAATTAACCGATTTCAGAATAATATACCTGGAGCTGACTGGGTATATAATTTACTCGAAAGGGACAAATATGCTTATGGACAAAGAGTGGCAACTAATATAAAAAGGGCCAGAGCTGCAGTTTCCAAATAAACTTTAGAACAGTTTTTAGATAACATGGAGCTTGTCATCAAAGACCTACCTTCATCAAATATATTTAGTTATGATGAGTCAAATCTTGCTGATGATCCAGGGAAGAAAAAGTGCATATTCAGAAGGGGTGTGAAATCCCCTGAAAAAGTCATGAACCACTCGAAAAGTTGTACAACAGTAATGGTTTGCGGTGCTGCAGATGGCACGTTGCTACCAACGTATGAAATATACAAAAGACTTCATGTATATGATACATTGAAGGAAAGTGGACCTGTGAGATATCCATGTTGTACAAAGGCTTGTTGCAGTCGAGGGACACGATACAATCGCACCTTAAGTGGATGGATAGATGGTGAAACGTTTAGGGACTGGTTCAAGACAGTTTTTCTTCCACATGCTAAATGTTTAATAGGCAGAAAAGCCTTGATAGGTGACAATTTATCATCGCACATGGGCTCCTAGGAACTACAATTATGCAACGAATACGTGGTTGATTTTATATGCTTGGTTCCCAACTCGACACACTTGTGTCAGCCACTAGATGTGGCGTTCTTCCGCCCAATGAAAACAGCTTGGCGTGCTATTTTATCGAAATGAAAGCTTCAAAACTTGCGCCTAAATACTGTGCCCAAGGACATCTTTGCTGCATTGCTCAAAAAATGTTTGGTTAAATTAAACAGCGTAACACCACGGGATAATGGTGGTGAATAGGAGGCTATTAAAAGAGATTTGAAAATTGGATTTCGCGATTGTGGGTTGTTCCTACTTAACAGAAATCAAGTTTTTCAGAAACTACCTGATACAGGAGCAGAAAATCCAAGTGAACTCAGAATCTGCTCTATTAAGTCTTCTAAAAGAACAAAGATTTGGCGGGCCTAGCCGTCCTGAGAGAAGGGAGAAACGACTCGCTGTTCTACCAGGATGCAGTGTCGCTACACATGTCGAAAATGCAACTGATTTTGCAGATTCTGGTAATAAGGAAATTGGAAATGAGCCGAGAAATGAACCATTTTTGATCGAGGCTGTTGAGACCCACACTAACAATAATAAAATAGTTGAAAATTGCAGAAATTTAGAGGTGAGCCAATTTCTTTTGGTAAAATTTTTAACTAAACGTGGAAAAAAACCTACAGATATATGTGTGCCAGATTGTAGAGATTGAGAGCGACATCACAGTCGTAGGCTTTATATTAGTGAGTAAAAATAAAACAAAATTTGGACGAGTTTTTGATGATATCTAAGAAATTAACGAAGACGAGATTCTACAGATATTGCCGCAACCGTGCCAACATCTAGATGAAGATGAAAACATAATTTACACTTTTAACAAAAGTATTGATGTGTTTGAATTGGCTGTAATTGTTAAGTAAAATTAGAAAATTACTTCTTACAGTGTTTCTAAGTCAACAATAATACTCGTATGTAGTTACCTATTTTTATAAGAAATGTGTTGTTTGAAACTATTATTTTAAGTTGTGTTTGAGTATTTTAAGAAATCAAGTTTATGTTTTAATTTTTGGGTAGATTTTCTGAATTTTCCCAATAAGAAATAACATGTTTTCAAGAAAACATATTTTTTAAACGCTGGGGATACTTTAGTATTTCGTTGAAGAAACGGACGTGATCAAAGTATCCCCATTTACCGTAAAACTTTGATAAGGCAGTTTTCAATTTTTTACGCGACAGTTTCTTAATTGTTTCAATTCATATTATGGGTAATCGATAGCACACCAAAAACCGATATCACAGTTTCTTTTGAAACGTTTATCTTTATTAGCAAAAAAGATATTCAACATCAAAGAAAAAAGATTATTAAAGTATCCCCGTCTTACTTGGAGGACGCATGAATCCAACATAAGGGAGTATTCGCTGATGATGTGGTACTTTTCACCAACAAGGACGAACACTTGCAATAGAATCTTACAATATGATACTAAGTATCAAAAGAATACGAAATAACAATAAATATGAATAAAACAACAGTAGTGACAATACAGGTAATTATGAGAATAGCAATAGATGGTACCGACATAGAACAGGTGAAAACATTCTAATACTTAGGAGTAATAATCGTAAGACAAGAACTCAAGAAGCCGAAATGAACGGAAGAATAGAAAAAACGATGAAACTCTATTACGGCATAACTAATGTATTAACAAAAAATAAATTACACACGAGCCCTAGGTCTATGAATCGATATAAATACCAATCTTGACATTTGGATGTGAATCTTGGATATTAAATGGAAAACAACAAAGTAAGATACAAGCAATGGATATGAATTACCTATACTTATCGCGATTTCAAAGAATCCGATTGGGATTCTTTCGCAAATCACATATCCCCTAATTTACCACAATCCGTCATTCATCATGCAATCGACGCACAAGATGTCGCCGTTCCTCTAACCACTATAAATACCAACTCCTACGCCCTTCGAAAGGTATTCTTCACAAAATACGCCCGCACTAGACATCCCGCTGTGAAGACACAATGCAACCGCCTAAATGACCAGGTCGTGTTCGAAATCAATTCTGGAAAGCAGAGAGAATGGAAGGCCGACACTACCGGTCTAAACTAAAAACAAGGTCGAGTGTTGGGTCAAAAATTCTACCGTTTTATCGGCCTTAAAGGAAAGGTAGAAACACATCTCGAAATGCAAGGACTGAAAATATACACACCCAAAGACAAAGCCACCGCCTTCAAAAATAACATGTCTTTAGACCATAATAATCCTAAATTTCTCAGGAACTTTGCCAATGAAACGGACCTCCTTACCAGAAATATTACTAGGGGCCCACACTTCAATATCTCCTAATTGAGATCTCTCCGCTTCTTTCACCGTTGACTATAGATGGAGTTCAGTGGGTCTGTCGATCGAGGAGAAACAGTGCCCAGGGAATGACGAAATCTCGAGACAGGCAGTTAAAAACCTTCCAGAGGAGATCGTCCCCCCACCCGCTATGGCGTTCCACAGTCGCCCCCTATTCCATACTCGCCCCCTATTCCATATTTGCTGCCTATTACATATTATTACTTTTCCGCCCAACCTATCTAATATGCGAGAAACGTATTGGAATACCCCAAAAAATAGTTGGGATTTTGAAATTTTTTTGAGTTATTTTTACGTTTTCCATCAACAACAAGAAAAAAAGTCCTGTGTGTATGTCGTCGTCGTCGTTGTCGTCGGCCACTTTTCCTTACATGTCTTGTTAGAACGATACAGACTCCGGAGTGCAATAAGTCACTAATTTTATGATTGAATACTGTTAAGGAGGTGTCACAGATGAACCCTATTGATTTTCACCTCACCATGGCCAGTACAACGGGTTCTATGGTACTTGAAGTACGAAGTTTTTGTAATTTATTTCAGTTTTTGAGCACGATACAGCCTCTCCGGACTTCAACAAGTCACCAATTTTATGATTGAATATTATTCAGGACATCTCACTGATGAACCCTATTGATTTTCAGCTCACCAGAGCCAATACAAGTATTACAGTACTTTGCGTACGATATTTTTGTCATTTTTGGAGAAGTTTCAGATTTTTAGCACGATACAGCCTCCGGAGTATATACAAGTGACCACTTTTATGATTGGATATTATTCAGAGCGTCACAAAGATGAACTCTATTGATATTCACTAGAGCCTGTACAACGAGTGCTATGGTACTGAAATAACAAATTTTTGTCATTTTTCGAGAATTTTCAGTTTGTTAGCACGACATAGCCTCCAGAGAGTATACGATCGATCAATTCTATGATTAAATATTGTTCAAGGTGTCTCACAGATGTACCCTATTGATTTTCAGTTGACTAGAACGAGTACAGCGGGTCCTATAAATTCAGATATACTACATTTTTGGTTATTTTTGGAGAAATTTCGGTTTGTTAGCACGATTCATCCCCCGAAGTGCATACAAGTAACAATTTCATGATAGAATATTGTTCAGGGCTATAGATGCGGAGAAGTTAGTTTTAATATTTAAAACCGTTTATTTATATGTGTGATATACCTGTACTACAAGATCCCCTGGACAAAATTCAATTATATGCGGACTAATCATTTCGGCAACTAACATTTGCTCTCTCAAAATTCGATCCCAAAATCTCCCAACGTAATTCTCTAATTGAAGCTGGAGATGGCAAGTGACCCTCTATACCCAAAAAACCCAAGTAATTATTTTATAAACATCCTTTCACTTAAACAGAACCAATATTTATGAAATTCAAACTTTATTTGGCTTACTTTATATGGCTGGAGTCCTCAAATCAAATCGTTTACACGTAAGATAATTATATAGTATTAAGAGAACTGGAGTAGAGTTATTTCGATTTTAATTCCTTCTAAGACATCAGAGGTTCGGTAATACTGCAACGAGAGATGAACGGAAAAAGTGGACAAATTGGCTCTCCTTACACATGTATTTGATACTTTATCAAGAACTGCAAAAATGCGTATACTCTGTTTCATTTTTTCGAGATTGCTGTTTATTTAGACAGTACATATCGAAGAAATTCAATGAGTATGGTCTGAAGTTCTTTGCATTAGTGGGCTTAAAGTGCTATTTCACGTCTAACCTAGAGGTTTACGTCGGGAAGCAACTAGCTGTCCTTTTGATGTAAGCAATTCTCCATCTCCTGTGGTTCAAAGGCGTTGTGAACCAATAAAAGATTCTGGAAGAAATTTAGCTACTGACAACTGGTTTACCTGCATCGAGTTATTGGAGTCACTATATTCTTATAAACTAACACTAATAAGCACCATCCGTAAGAATAAAAGAGAGTTACCAGAAGATTTCACTCGTCTAACGAATAAATGCCCAGTTCAATTCAGTATGTTTTATTTTCGTAAACACGTAACTTTTGTATCATACAAACCCAAACCAAATAGGAACGTAACATTGGTATCAAGTTTACATAATGATGACAATCTAGATCCTATTACTGGAAAGCCTGAGATCATAATTAACTATAACAGTACGAGAGCTGGCGTCGACACCGTAGATAATCTTTGTGCTGCCTATAATTGCGCAAGAAATACCCGAAGGTGTCCGATGGCAGTGTTCTACTCCTTACTGAACATTGCTGGTATCAGTACGATGGTAATACATAATTGCAATAGCCTTAATACAATAAGAAGAAGGGATGTTTCGAAATCTGGTGTTTCAACTTGTCAACAATCATCTACGCCAACAAGCACAACTAACCTGCTTACCGAGACAACTATCATTAAGAATAAGAGAGCTAACCCGTTATGATGAACCTCCATAACTCTCAGAAGGTTAAGAAAAGGTCAAAAATACAAGTTATACAAGATTAAACTAAAACTAATCCCTAACCAACAAAAAAACTAACGTTAAACTAATAAATGTTCAATATGAGTTCCTTCTATTTTCATGCATTTTATAATTCTATTATGTCTAATAGAATTGCAGTGTAACACAATTCTGTATATTAAATTTTGCATTGTTTGTCCAGGTGTTGCATACACTTTTTTATAATGACCCCAGAAAATGAAATCCGTAGGTTTGACGTATCCTGATCGCGGTCGCCACTGAATGGGAATTTCCCGACCAATTCATCTATTAAAAAACCATGTCTTCAACTGTTGTCATCATCAAACAGCTACCAAAATTCGTTTTGCAAAAAAACCATATATTTTTGTGAAAGTACCGTCAATTATCTATGGCCCTATCAAATGATTGCCAACTATTCCTGCTCAAACATTTACTATAAATCTATGCTGGTCCCTTGTTCGGATAATGCTATGTGGATTCTCATCATCCCATACATGCATATTATGAGAATTATTCACTCAATCTCTGATGAAACCGGATTCATCCGTGAAAAGAGCGTTAGAAATTATGGTATTGTTTGCTTGTTTTTGTCGCTGAAACCACTGATTATACTCAAGTCGTACAGGATAATCGGCCGTTGTCATATTATTGTAATGTTTTTCTTATTTATTTAAACAGTAAACGGGCGAAAAACATTTTAAACATACGGTATGGCTACTTACGAGTTTATTTAAACACTAAACTACTCACTAACACTTAATTTATATTCACTTATCTATTCACTTAAATTTAATTCATATACATACAACTTTAATTATCAATTTATATCAACATTTTACTGTTCGCTATTTCGGTGTATTCTTGTTTATTAGTCGAGATCACTTTATCAACTAAACTGAACTTCTCCGCTGGTGGGTCCTTTATATATATATTAGTGCTTTTTTACTAGATAATTCTAGATTGCGGCCTACACAAAAACAATCGGCTCTCGCATTTTCTAGATAAGACTGGTCACAAAAACGATGTCTAGATAAGATAGCCACAATCGTCAACAATTCTAAGAAATCCCTGCGCATCTGCCATAATATTAACTTTTATACATGGCTTAGACAGAGTCGGATTCAGGGACTATACCAGTGTGCTGATTCGTAACATTACTCCCTCCTTAAATGGCAGTTCCTCCTGGAACTTTTGTGTAGCCGAGACTGGATGTTTGAATCGGCAACTGGCCCCATTTCTACAATTTCCGATCTTATGGAAATAGCAGGGCACCGTCTTCATCGGATACTGATAACGGGGGTTGTAGCTGCAAATTAATATCTGGACACCGGTATC
This sequence comes from Galeruca laticollis, assembly GCA_963921935.1. NCBI lineage: Eukaryota > Metazoa > Arthropoda > Insecta > Coleoptera > Chrysomelidae > Galeruca > Galeruca laticollis. Next base: position 39,645,378 of record OY998178.1, on the reverse strand, counting down.
TCGAAAGATGATCTCTACCATGTTCCTGATAACTCGCCAATCCAACTGGTTACTCGCTATTTTAGGCATAGCCAATTTCTTCACGCTGGATTCTAACACAATACATGGTCTCGGAGGTTTCGAAGTGCTTCCTTTCCACACATCGCGGTAGGTAGATCTATCTTGAAATTCATTTTTATTTACGACGTAGAAGACGTACCGCGAATTATGTTTCATTTTCAGTGTCTTGCCAGGGGCTGTAATCTGGTCTTCATGTTTTTCTTATTGCCCGAACTTCTTTCGAAAGACGAATGCCAACCCTCGTGCGCTCTTGAGACGGGCGGGGATGTTGTATGCCAGTGAATAATCTTCCGGGAGAGTGAACAAATCTTGTCGTTGTTGTGAAGTGACTCCATATCTAGCTTTCCCGGTACCTCCATACGCGCCCATAAATTCATCCAAGGTAGAGTCCGACACATTTCAAATATAGTTTACTCCTTTCTCTAGGTCATGGCTTCGAATGGCGCTAGTCGGTTTTGGTGAACTACTTTTGGTTTTCCGTTGGGGATCTTGCGTATGCGATATATAACATCATTGATCCTTTTCTTGATTAAGTATGGACCTTCCCACGATTTTTGTAGTTTTGGAAAGAATCCTTTTCCCCTCGTCGGGTTGTGTAACCATACTTTGCCCCCTTCTTTAAAACCGCCTTCTGTGGCCTACATGTCGTACCGACTTTTCATTCTGTCCCAGGCAGCTTGAAGATTTGTTCGAACTAATTCATGAATATCGTCTAGCCTTGTTCTCAATTGGATCACGTAGTTTTCTCCTGCTAGATCTTCTCCAGACCGACAGCCAAATTCCAAGTCACAAGGAAGCCTCATTTCACGTCCAAACAGGATGTTCACAGGTGTTTCACCCGTGGACTCATTGACGGCAGATCGATAAGCCAATGCGAATAGGGAAAGATACTGTTCCCAATCTCTCTGATAGCTGGAAACTACTTTGGACAGGTATTTCCCAATAGCCCTGTTCATTCTCTCGACCATTCCATCTGACTGTGGATGTAATGCTATTGTCCGGGTCTTCTTCATTCCCAGCTTCTCGCAAATCTTCTGGAATAGATGGATTTTGAAATTTCTCCCCTGTTCACTGTGGACTTCCAATGGCACTCCATATCGGCTGATAAATTCTTTCACCAATACATTCGCGACAGTTGTGGCCTCTTGGTTCGGGATAGCATAAATTTCCACACATTTTGTGGAATAATCCATCACAACCAGTATGTATTTGCCACCATTTTCTGTCGTCGCAAATGGTCCAGCGATGTCTAAAGCAATCCTCTCGAAAGGGCTTCCAACATTTTAATGTTTTATAGGTGCATTTCTCTTACTCGTATCAAAAGTCGTACATTTCTCACACCAGTCCTTCACATCATCGGAACTGTTCATCCAATAAAACCTCTCACGGATTCGCTGGAGGGTTTTCTTCACTCCCAGATGACCTCCCGATGGATTGTCGTGTAACTTCTTCAGTACTGCAGCTACTCTTGTTCTCGGGATAACTAGCTGTCTGCTCATCTCGGAACCATCATCGTTTCCAAGGACTCTCTTCAACAGCCCTTCTTCCAGGACAAGGCAGTCCCACTGAGCCCAATATGCTTTGAGTGTGAAAATCTTGAAACTTCTTGCCTTGTAGGTCGCCGGTTTCCTTCTTCTCATTACCGGATCATCTTCAGGCGAGGATCATTCTCCTGATCTTCTCTGATCCTGGTGGGTGACCATTCTTCATCGACTACTGTAATTCTTGAAACTGCAACTTCCTCAGATTTCGACTTGTTGCATTGTGAATAGTCTACAGGATATGACCGTCTAGGCAAAGAGTTGGCTTTTCGGTGATTCACATCAGCTGGATGTTCACCCCAGTCTGATTTCCCCAGTGACTGGAGTTCTTTTTATACATGAAAAGGATATAACAGTTGTTCTTTTAGGACACGAATAACATCTGATTTTGAGATATTATGTTCTCTTGATAGTTTTCGTACACACGTTAATGTCTCACTATCATCTGCATTTATTAAGTCTGGTTCAGTTACCACAATACGTATACTTTGTATTGGACCTTCAACATCTTTTTTGGAACAAAACTTCATAAATTTTCAACTTTTGTTCTATTCAAGCAAAATTGTATTTACCTATCCATACTTGTTTCTCGTAACCTCAAATCAATTGGCTCAAACATTCGACTTTCTAACAATGCTCTGTTTGGAAAATGTTCAGCATAAAGCATTCGGGCCTCTAAACAGTTTCTTGAAGCCAATCCATACATTAAATGCATATCGTATTTAGTATGATATCTTCATAAAAATGATGAATACGCAAACCGGTACTCATTGCGAAAAATATGGCAGTACTGACGCATGGCTACAAAAAAATTTGTGAAGAAAATGCCTATATAAGTGGGCGATAAAAATTTTGTTAGAAACCCATTAGTCCCGGGTCATCCTGTTTTTAAAAAGAGGACGGTATATATACATCTAATGATTCAATGTCCATATTAAATGAAAAAATTTATATAATTGGTTCTAAGTGGGCATCAACAAGTTTTTTAGTAACTAGTTAACTTTCTCAAATATACTTAGAAAGTTGTGTGGACACGTACCTGAATTCCTTGAAATCTAATAGATATTTGGACAATGTACGTGGTAACTTTCGTTTATTCGAAGGAAACTTTTTGGTTGAATTCCATTTCAAAGTTTCAATAAACTTGAACTAAAAAGTATAGTACGAAGGCCAAAATGTTAAACTGAATCTTGCTCAAGTTTTTACAAAAGCTTAAATCGAATGAAGACTGGAGCTGTTAATCCGTTAGTTCTTATCAGAGGTAAATTCTAATAATATGCACTACCTGAGGTTATGTATTTCATGTTATAACAAAATTGCACATAAAAGAACGATGTGCTTCAAATCCTCTCACAACTAATCAATGGGATGTTGGCAAATTTTTGGAATTGCTTTTATTTTGAAGATATACCCTATTTAACCCGAAAATAATAATTTTATTAGAAAATATGACAAATTTCAACGAAAATAGGTTCAAAAATCCCTCTAAAATACCCCATACCGTCTCGTAACGTCACTAAACTATAAATGAATCCCGCGTTCTCTCAAAGTTAATTGACCTTGACTGAGTTCATAGAAATTAATGGAATAAATGCCGTAAAAATGAATAGGTTGTCTTACAAATGCTGTGCAGTGCCGATGCGCAAAAGTACGTCAATCAGAACACCACAAAAACATCCCATAAACGTTCCAAAAAGTGCTCGAATAAGGAGAGAAAGACTTTCTAGAAAATTTATAGCTCTATTGACAACAACAAGTACCAGTTATTTTTGCGAACATCACATAACCTATGGATTACTTTGAGAATATTGACAAGTATTAACAGTTCTTACTCTTGTCAATTGAATAATTTTGACAATTCGTCGGAATAATATTATTCAATTATTATGCATTATTTTGGGGCAAGTAGGTGGTGCGAGGTCATGCCCGGCGATCTTTTATAGCCACTGATAAACCGCATTTTTAACGCCATCTATTCGCTTGGAAGCTTACTAACGACATCAAAATGTCAGGAGTAAAACAGTAACAAATGGATCAGTATATTAGAGACTTTGACAGAGTTTATTGTATTTGTCATTTTTTAAAGAGAAATAATTTTTTAACTTGCAGATGAATTTACTGTAGCACAAAGAAAAGCCAAAAAGGCTTTAATTACAACAAACCTTTCGTCTAGTTCCGATATTTACAAAGGATGGGGATCAAGGATACGAAAAAAAATACAAGGTATATGTCCCATCACTCTAGTTCTGATACAGACGGGAGTTCCTCATTAAATCGTAACATTTATCTTGTTTTTAAACCTACACCACAAACAAATTGTGAGTATTTAAAGAAATTAATTAGAATGTTTTGTTCAAATAATATATTTTTCAGTATTGTATAAAAAGTCGGGGAATTATAAATCGGGTAGTGCTTCGCCAGAGATTCAAGTGGAACCTATTCCCGAAACTATGAGGTCTGAAGCTGAAGGAATTTCCCTTGAGAATAAAGAATCAAATGATATAGCGAGATTTGCTGTTCCTGAAGGTAATTTGTTTCTTAAGTTGCATCATAATTTATAATAACCTAAAGTTTGCATATTAAATTGGACTTTTAGTATACAATTACTTAATTTTATAATGTACCTTTTTTAGTGTTTTTAAATGAAATGAAATGACACTAATATGAGTATATTCAACGAAGTAAGGGTCGAGACAGTCAAGTACCTTTTTTAATTTTTTTTAGAGTCAAAACCTTGTGGCAGTGGAATCAGATGAACACTTCACAAAAGAGATAAATCATCACCACAAATGGATACACTTGATGATCAAGGTGACTGAACTAAATACTTTTAATTAGTTTTTATATTTAATCATATTTTAAATTTATTTTAGAATTTAAAAGGTTGATGATAGATGACATACCTCAAATAAATTTAAAAATCAACACTTTAATTGAAAGCGTTGGCACTCTCTTGAAAACACAAAGAATTCCGAGTAACCTGCAAGTAATGTATAAACGTTATATGAGAAAATTCCAGTAATTCGACATTCGACGAATATTTTTGAAATCCAAATTCAACGTACTCGATCAAATACTGTCTCTAGTATGGCAAACCGACATTACAGATCATTTTCCAAGAATACTACAGATAGTACTGGAAAAGACCAAATGCCCCAAGGAACGAGGAATAGTGAAATACATAGATGAAACAAAACCTAAAAATACAATCAGACAATAATCTCGGGATTTCTTATACTTGAATCCAGATCCTAACTATGCAACAAATACTTTAATTGAAACACTTCAAAAATATATAGACGACTGTACTTATACAAAAAAATGTAAAAAGAAAAACACGAAGATCGCCCCTTGGATGACAAATACACTACAAAATACACAATGTACATCGGAAAAAGATTAGTGTTTGAAAAACATTGGAATCCATTATATTGTATCATATGTGTAATATTTGTTAGCACATGCTATTATCAATAAATTATTCTTATCTTAAGTTTGAGACGAAAATAAAGAAAATCACCTGTACTATTTTATAAACAAAATTTTATATTAAATTTTTGAAACTATTTGTCGACATTCGTCTTTTAATAAACTATCCTGGTTAATAAAAACGGATAAAAGCTTTAAACAACTTTTTGAAACAATCTATCCTACTTTTAAGCCAAAATAAAATAACAGGTTGTTTCAAAAAGTTTTTAAACTTTGTGTGACTGTCTTTATTTGTTTATTTAAGAAAACACAATAGGCATAATTTGAAAAACCTTCAGTATTTGCTTGGCTTGCCATCTAGTAGTAGCTAGTAAACTGTGACTAATCCTGCAGGTCTCTTCCTTTATTTTTTCCCTGTAAGTGAATAGTAACCTTCCACCACAATAGATGGCGCAGCACTCGACAAAACTTTGTGGCTTCGGACTTAGTACAGGAGATTCCATTCTTCCCCGTATTAAAAGTATTTATCTATGTGCGAGGCTGCTGTAGCGAAGACATTAGTTCCTACAAACGTTATTAATTTTGTGACATTTTATGAGTTTTTATCTTGAGTACTGTTTGTTTCGCATACAAGATGAGTACTACGACTAGTACGTGTGCTTTTGATGAAGTAGAGACGCGTAGCATCCAAGCTTTCGATAACGTTGGTTTTCATCATCAGGGATGTTACAAATAGAGGAAAAAAAGAACTATTCTCAACTCCATCCAATAACGTACTTACATCCAATGTGAAATTATGTTCTGTTATGTAGAACATAAAATTGAAGAACTCATCACATGGCATCAGTCAGGGAAAATTGACATTCAAAATAAGCAGTAAAATTAACCACATTGAGGCTGTTATAAGATAATATAATTATAAAAATAATAAAAACACTAAACTTGCATGAAATTTTTATCGTAAAATCATTTTAATCAATCACAAATGAAACCGACGCTACAAGGTAGGAATCTTTTCCCTCTAAGATGGAAATGGGAACGGGTAAATGACATGCACTGGTACCAATAATTCACGGTAGTCGTCAATAAGAAATTTCTCGATACGTGAGAGCAGTACCATGGTTCTATCTACAAACTCCAATAGAACTGGAAAGGGGAGAGGGTTCAGGCCGTATTATATATGGCAAGAAGAAGATTCCCCTCTAACGTCCACTCTCTATGAAATTCGAAAAACATGAATTGAATGATAGCTGAAATGTGAATAATTGGATTGTTGATGTATTGTTGTATACATATTGATTGCAAAATAGCATTATTAAGGTAACAACGATACTAATATTAACATTAAAATAACAATATAAAAATATACATTGAATACAGTGGTATTGACCACACAAATACCCTGATAATTAATTGAATCTTAGTAGCGAGGTGTTGTTATTTTATGTACCTTGGAAAGTGTTTATGTTGTGTGAACTGTGATTGTTATCTAATGACAGTAAAAATGAATAAATTTCACTCAAATGATTGATATCTGTTTTCTTATTTATGCAATTACTTGACTGTGAGATGGATGCCATCTCTAATACAGTTTTCTTGGTTTTATGTGACTCAGTAGCCAACCGTTTCAGTGATTCAAAGTCCATTCGATGGTCTAAAGTGTTAACATGTTCTGCGCGGGCGCACTTTTCAGGATGTATCCTGCAATCACTCCGATGTAAGACTATACGGTTAGAAAGCGATTTCATAGTCTGACCGATATAGTGTTTATCATAATCACGACAAGGAATACTATAGATAACATTTATACAAGATGTGAGAGAATTGTTATCCTTGACCTTTGAATAAATTGATCTAATTGTCAATATAGTTTTATTTGCAATTTTAAAATTGTAAGGATCTATAAATAACCTGTAAAGCCTAGGTGTAAGGTAGTGTAGTGACAATTGGTTGAACTGGGTCCTAACCAGAAACTCTCTCCATTGGAGTGATGTTAGGATGGATATCAGCGGTTCGTACATCAATGGTAGCCGAAGTGCTAACTAATAACTTATTGAGTAACAGTCTGGGATAAGAATCATCCAAGAATAAGGTTTGTAAGATATTTAAATTTTTATTATGAAAGTTTTGGATGTGAAATTCTAAGTACTCTATTTTTTATCTCTATGACCAGATTCACCTTTATGGAGTGTTTGTGATAAGAGTGAAAATTCAGATATCTTCCTGAACTGCATGGCTTCCTATACCAATCTATGACTATCGCATAATTCGTCGCAGAAATGGTACGGAATTATCGATGTCCTCATTTCAAACTGTGAACTGGATATATGGATCATAGCTATTGAATGTATTCAGAACTTCACTCAACCCTTCTCTAGGTAAAGTGTAACGAAGTTACTTTTATTTGTTCCGATATTATGTGGTTTATTTAGTTTATTTGTATTTAAAACCTATAACCTATTACTTCCTCTTTACTAAACAAGACAATTTAATTACAAGTTCCTTATTTATAATATTTGGGCCGTCCGGTATATATACATTTTCATTTCATTCCATTAAAACACTTAGACCGTCCGGTATACCTATAGAAATTTTGGTTCAAAGTAATTAAATGTTCGAGTTTTTTTACTAGACTTCTTTTTGAAGCGATTAGTGAAAATATAAATACCGAGACCGCAGTTTGAAAAGGGCTGGTTTGTTCTAGTTTTGACTTTCTCTTGTCCGCTCCCGTATAAATAGTGGAAGTGCCCGTCAAAAGATAGTAAAATTTGTTAAGTGCCTTAAAAGGTAAAATTTTATTTTTTTTCCTCCGCCTGTATATTTCCGAAATAAAATTATTTCAGTGTAAAACTATAATTGATAGTTGAATTCAATATAACCCGTATAAAAGAGTAAATTGTTAGAACTCCCGCAGTTATATGGTATTCAGTGGTTTATTCACAATATATTTCAATTTTGTATAGTTTGCAATAGAGATTGAATCGTAAACTATACGTTATTTCCCGTTGTTAGTTAGTTTTAAATTTTGTTTGATTTATTTCGTCCGAAGATATTTTCAGGTTTTTATTCAGAAACAAGTTTTTTGTAAGCTTTCTTTATTCGATTCTTTTTATTTTTATCTTTTATTTTGTTATTAGAGTATTGTATTTGGGGTTCGAGAATCATATTTGGTTACTGGGTGATTCGAAAGCATTGCTCAGGAATGTCTAATGCTTAATTATTATTGTCTTATTTGTAAACCATTCGGTTTCAATTTAAATCCTTTTACTCGTAGGTACTTCTAAACATAATAAAACAATATTTGAAAAAGCCTACTATGATAGGCGGAACGTCATAAGTTTCTCGTATTTTTTTCATGAAACCTATACCCAAGAAAAATCCAAAAAGATATATATATATATATATATATATATATATATATATATATATATATATATATATATAAGTGAAACATATCTACCAGGTTAAATTAAACCAATTAGCATCATTCGAATAATGTGAATCTTAGTAAATATTCAATAAAAAAGAGATAATTCATATAGACATAGCTTAAACACATCAAGAAATATTTACGTATAGTATCCATTGAATAAAATGATTTAAGAGATTACTATTCAATTTAGTAATTATTTTTCAAAGTATATAAAAATAACAACGACAAGTAAATTACGTCAAACATATTTTGTAAATAATAATAATAATCCCTGTATATAAAATCACAAAATTCAATTATTATATTTTCATAATTTGTAAACACTTTCAGAAACCCTGTATATTGTATAAACTTCCCAATTATTTTATATGAAATGTCAAACCAAAATATTAACGCGGAAATCAACGTTCTTTCAATAGTTCGGGTAGAGTGATTCGGGGTGATTACAAAGTGTAAATAAACACAGTGAATTGATCTACAATACCACAGAAATGGATGTTTTGATTTAATAAAAACAATTATTTACTTAACAACAATGGACAATGAGAAACAAAAAAGGAAAACAGTTGCAAGTTGTTGATTTGAAGCTTGGGGAGAAGCCTCGTGAATTTATAGATGGAGGACGCGGAAATTTTTTCTTCTCCAAAATTATTGAAAAGTTAACATAATTTAACAAATCATATTGAAACGTTGACCAAAATGTTCAACAAAGCTTTAAAAGTAAACTAACTAAAAACATAATTCGTATTTGAACAAATAAGTGAAAATAATTGTGCTATCGTCTAGATTTGGTAAGATTGAACAATTACCTTATTAATATAGTTTCGATGACTATTCATATATCTTGCCATTGATTGTGGTACTCAACTGGTGAAATAATTCACATTTCATCACTTTTCACATCCTGAGTTGCGGTTTATTCGATCGTAGTCACGATCGTTTGCTTCACGTGTATCATGTCCAGGGTTAAGAGGAAACAACTATGAACACTATTTCTCGTGTATATATAAAACTTCTCCTATAAAAAATATTTTCAAGTATATTTACATGTCTAGGTTAAGTTATCATACATATCAATTTCTTAGATAAATATTAGTTTTAAACATTCAATCTCCACTAATATATCGGACATGAAACACTAATTTCTTATTAAAATAATTACTTACCAAGTTTACATCAATCACAATAACAAAATCTTAAATACGCCACACTTTTTTTATCTTTGCTAACTGAATCATACCCATCGCAGAATACACACTCCACGCGACGTTTATATTTAAATAACAAAAGCTGGGATTGGAAGCGCTGTGAATGTACATTCAACGCACACCATAGATAGTTTTGAGCGCAATTTACTTGGTTGGTTTGATGTAAATAAATTTATAACTGGTATTAATCATTTTATGCGAAGGTTTGCGCTAATATTTCAATTGAATGTATCAAATATGTATTATTTAATTTGTTGATTAATAAAGAACTGATATTTCGTTTATTCACATTTTATTAAATCGTTTGTCTATGTTCGTCTTGTATTTTCTTTGATATCTTACCTATAGCTTCCTGTTGCTGGCAAGCGTCAAGTCCCGAATCCATTCCAGAGATATGGTAACAACAATATAAAATAAATTTACAATTTTTCAAAACTTATATATTATTCTGAATTGGAATTCGTGGTAAGCGAACCAATTTTGGCGCCCATAATTTTAATTAAATGAATAAAAATCAATATAAATATTGAACAATAATAAAATATATTCCAATATATATATATATATATATATATATATATATATATATATATATATATATATATATATAAAAGTATTGGTACGTTTGACTGATGAATATTAACAAAATATGTTCATCAAGAACTGGGTGTAGCAGTCAACAGTGGGGCTGGTGAGAAATCAAACAATTTTATTATTCATCAAGCTTTCAACCCTTGTTTGGGGTCTTCCTCAGGATGACTACAAATATTATATATTTAAAAACAATACGTTACAAAACATAGTCGTACTTACTAAAATGGATTGTCAGATCGACTATACCATAAAAGTTGGAATTGAGTATTGAGTTTTTATTGTTTCCAACTTTTATGGTATAGTCGATCTGACAATCCATTTTAGTAAGTACGACTATGTTTTGTAACGTATTGTTTTTAAATATATAATATTTGTAGTCATCCTGAGGAAGACCCCAAACAAGGGTTGAAAGCTTGATGAATAATAAAATTGTTTGATTTCTCACCAGCCCCACTGTTGACTGCTACACCCAGTTCTTGATGAACATATTTTGTTATATATATATATATATATATATATATATATATATATATATATATATTCCTCTATTTACTGCCAGCTTATTTGTTTTATTTACAGTTATAGTTCATGTACTACTCACTTTTTCGATTTTACTTCAATTTTATATCAGTTAATATTTGAAAAATGTAACTTTGATAGCTGTCGCAGTTTTGCAGATACTGTGCATAATACAAAATGTAGAAATATGAAATTTTAGAAATATGGCCATTATTAAACTACATATTTTTATTCGAACATCTGCCAATTAGATGTAATAAATCAAAGCGTATACGGTGGGCCACCCTGTATGTTTCAGCAGTTTGATGTGTTCAATTCCAAGTATTAAATAAAAGTTATATTTGTTTTTTAAAAAAAATGTGATTTTTCTTTAAATAAATTTAATTTATGTTTTAGTATCTAAATTTTACCGACTACGGATCTGTTAATGTACAACGAGAGATTTATAAACTTAAATCCTTAAAGCCAGATGTCGAGTCAACGAAATATTGTGAAAGGTAGTTTACAAAAAATTATTCTTTGTGTGCGATCCATAGGACAGCTCTGTCCCTAGAAAACGTTAATCGTTCAACTTTCCTCGAGCCCGCAAATAAAAAATGTGATTTCTAATATTTTTTTCAATATTTTTCTTGAAATTACACTCTATTTGGAGAATAAAAAGTCAAACAAAATTATTGGGCCGGTGGAGAAGTTTGAAGATTTTTAGTTGGGCTTAACTTGTTTTAACAAACAATTAACAGAAGAGGATTAATTGTAGGTGGAGGGAATAAAAAGCAATCTAACAGCAGGAAATGCCGAGGAAATTAGTAAAATTAGTTGTAAAATTTATATTACGCTATAGCTTTTTAAAAATGAATAACATCATTTTGTTTGATTTCAGGAATGCTGCTTCATAATCACAATGAACAACTCAGATTACTATCCCTGGGTGCTCCAAAATTCAAGCTACTACAATCTGGATAATTGGACGGGAAATTATAGTTCGGAATACTCGGACGCCTGGAAAAAATGGACTAAACTTATGCAAGATAGAGTTGTGGTCGTTAGTCTTTTGTTAATTTTCTCAATGTGCACTGTTTTCGGCAATATGCTGGTTATCCTGGCCGTAATAAGAGAGAGGTATTTACATACTCCCACTAATTATTTTATTACTTCCTTAGCTGTAGCAGATTGTCTCGTAGGATTGGTTGTAATGCCGTTCAGTGCACTTTACGAGGTACTTGGTCATACTTGGTTTTTCGGCTCGGATTGGTGCGACATCTGGCGAAGTCTGGATGTTCTCTTTAGCACCGCATCTATTCTCAACCTCTGTGTAATATCTCTCGATAGGTATTGGGCTATTAATGATCCAATCACTTATCCCATGCGGATGACAAAATTTAGATCAATGTTTTTGATTGCTGCAGTGTGGGTTTGCAGTAGTGCCATATCTTTTCCGGCTATCGGTTGGTGGAGAGCTGTTAGAAACGCTCCTATACCAGCTTTTAGTTGCCCTTTCACAGAAAATTTGGGATATTTGATATTTTCATCTACCATTTCCTTCTACTTACCGTTATTCGTTATGGTATTCACGTACTTCAGGATATATAGAGCAGCGGTATATCAAACTAAGTCTTTAAGATTGGGTACCAAGCACATATTAATGGGCACAGGCACAGGGGAACTAGGTTTGACTTTGAGAATACACAGAGGGGGTACTTGCAAAGCTCCTGAAGCAAAACTGTACTCGACGCAAGAGGACGAGCCTTTGACAGCCCTACAAAACAATGGACTCTCGCGAGTTCCGTCTTCCAGACTCAATCATCACAGTAAGAATTTTTCGTTGAGTAGAAAGTTTTCAAAATTTTCGAAAGAGAAAAAAGCTGCAAAAACTTTGGGTATAGTGATGGGAGTGTTCGTCATTTGCTGGTTACCATTTTTTGTCGTGAACTTATTGTCCGGTTTCTGTAAACAGTGCATTAGTAATGAAAGAGTTGTGTTCGCTGTTGTGACGTGGTTGGGATGGATCAACTCCAGTATGAATCCTGTAATCTACGCTTGTTGGAGCAGAGACTTCAGAAGGTAAGTGTGTAATTTAGGTGTGAAAATGTTTGAATGTATAACATTACTAACTTATAATGTGTATTAATTTGAAAAAGCAATATATTTTATATGGACAATGTGAACCACTACCACGTTTTATGGTGGAAAGTAATTGATTTTAGCAAACACTCAAAATGTTGTTTTGGAAACAAAACATAACATATCCTCAAACAACAACAAAAATAAGTAATAAGCATTTAAATAATGGTTTTACTCAATTATATCGTTGAGATCGTGACAAGTTTATTAGCACTGAAAAACTTTTCAAATATGGGTCGATATTGACGCCAATCTACTATCTATGTTCAAATGAGATATTTCTGGACGAAAACGAAATCAAATATTTCACAATATTTATCACATAAATCTTTTGATTGACAACTAATTACATAATAATGAATAAATATAGTAGATTTTTCTATTTAAGTGTATAAATTCTCTTTATTGCAAAGCGCTTCCGACTTTCGTCCTTTCCAGTGCTTCCTGAAAGTTAATACTTGGAAGTACAGAAATATTTGTTGTAAAAGTGAGGTTATAACTTTGGAAAAATTATTAGGTGAGTACTTACAAGTCAGGTAGACATGAAGTTGCTTAATAAATGAAAAACATTGTTACAATCAATATTGTTCTGCTTAATAACTAAACGAGAAACATGTTAAAATTCAGGCCATGTGCTATGCAGGAGCAACGTCAACCAGATGCGGTATGTATAAAGTCAAATATCAAAAATGTCAAAGTGGAAATACCAGTACCAACCTAAAGAGCGGTCTAGTGAGTATTGAAATGGAAGCGTTACTTAACGTAAATTTAATTATATTTGATCCTCTGATAGAGAGGAAGTAAATCTCTGTCCCAGTTCACTTCTGTGTTTAAACAAAGCTTATTTTCATTAAGTTCTTTGGATATCTCAAGTGTCTCGAACAAATCCAATCTAAGAAATTCCTTATTATCAATCCTGTGCAAAAGTTTTGAGTTTCTGTTAGCGCTAAAATTATGCTTGTGAAATTTGAGATGGTTACCAAATACGTATTTTCAGATGTTCATTATTGCGAGTGAGAAGTGGTCTGCAGGTTCTACCAATGTAGGAGGCCGGGCAATCAGAACACTCAAGTCTATACCCACCGCTACTTTTCAATTTACTAGTTTTATCCTTTGAGTTAACTAAATAAATGCTCAAACTGTTGTAAGCTTTGAAGGAAACTTTCGTACCACGTACTGTACCTTCTATGAATTTGGAAATATCCCTGCACATATATTGATAAAAAAAAAACATAGAAAAGTATTTTACCAAAGGTGGGTTGATTGTAGGAGAAGTAGTGAGGGCGAGTTTTCTGTCTATTCTGTATTTAATGATTAATGTAAGGTTGATAGCCATTGTTGACAGCCATCTGCTCTAATATGTTAACCTTGCTGTTGTAATTTGAAGGAGCTAGAGGAATTGTTAAAAGTTTATCAACGTAGTAGTTGAGGGAGGCCATTTCATGTTGCATAGGATGATGAGAATTGAAAGGTATGACGTGGGTGGGTTTTCTGTAAATGGAAAAATCTAATTTCTTGTTCAATTTAGTTATGGTTAGATCCAAAAAGTTTAACCTGTTGTCTGATTCCACCTCAACGGTAAATTTAATTTTGGAGTGTACATTATTTAAGGATTCAAATACATCAGGAGCATCATTGGAGTTACCTGCAATGAAAACCAGGCAATCATCGACGTAACGAAACCTACTAACAATTTTATTAATCTTGTTGATAATGTATGCATTTTTCAAAATTTCCACAAAAATGTCAGCCAAGAACGGAGAGAGAGGGTTACCCATAGCCAAGCCTTCGGGTTGGCTGTAAGATTTCCCATTCAAAACAAAATATCTTGAGAAATGCAAAAAATCAACAATATTAAGATATCAGTTTTTGTAGAATCAGGAACTGAGTGTAGAGAAAGAAGTTTGACACTAAAGCTAAAGTTTCAGATTTAGGTATGGATGTAAACAAGTTGCTGACATATCATAAGTGTATTGTAGTCGAGTCGAAAACTTTTAATTTTGTTAATTAATTCTGCAGTGTTACTCACCGAATTGGACGGTTTGTAGTTGGTGATATTCTTTATAACTTGCAGGATGAATGATGCCAAAGTTGAGACAGGAGTGTTGTGAAAGCTTACCACTGGTCTGACTGGAATGCCCTCCTTGTGTATCTTCAAGAGACCATATTATCTGGGTATTTGTGTATTGCTAGGAATCAAATTGTATGTTTTGTTGAATTCATAAAAAAGATCTTCACAAACTTTTATGTAATTTTTGGTATTTGAAATGAACTTGTTAAGTGGATTTGAGTTTAAAGGGATGAAGTTGTTGGAGCTCAAAAAGTCTTCAACCTTCGTGATATAATCTGTTTGATCAAGTATGACTAAACAGATGCCTTTATCAGCTTTAGATAAGATGAGATTATTGTTTATTGTAAGTTTATGTGAAGTTAAATTTAAATTCTTATGATTGGACTTCTTCAAGTAACCAGTTACCTACCTCCTTGTGAGAACATTGATATTTGGTTATAGTGAACTGACAGAAATTTTTGATCTTTTGTTTGATGTTGCTGTTATTGGAAAGTTTATAAATCAAAACATCTGATTCGATGGAGTAAGATCTTTTCCATACTTGTCTATATTCAATGAGAATTTCAACCCCAACAATAACAGGGCTATCTCCTGATTATCAAATGAATTACTAGATAAATTTTTAATACAAATTCAGAAAACTTTTTTCACAGAAGGTTGACAGTTTTGCCTATTTTTGCCAAGAATAAGTGAGTTCAGTTTCTTGTTAACTTTCTTGAATTTCAACCCGCTTAGACATACCACCCGGTCCTCTGTGTCATTAAAGAAATTTTGAAGATAAGGTAAAAATAAAGGATTGTCTGAAATAAATTTATCATAACAAATTTTCAAGTCAACATTGGTACGATCCAACTTGGCATAGTGTATACAAACAGCACTCTTGATCATTTTCTTCTCAGTGTTGGGTTTGAGATGAGAAGGTATGTTAGTTGGCATAATGGTTCTGGCGAACCTCGGGATGACACCCTCTATCAGACACCTGTTTAAAAACCATATGTCTATGTGTAACTTACATATTATTGATGAAAGTGTGGCAAATATTGTTAGAGAAATATTTTGACTGACGTTTTAAAAATGAATAGCATATTTCTAATTTAAAGTAGGATTATTCATTCTGTTGATAGAATCAAAATATTTAGACAGAACTAGAAACGAACACATAATGAAATGAAGTAGCAAACAATAATTGATAGAATGAAAAAGATAGAGTTAAACTGTTATGGACATATAAAGAGTCAACAGAGAAAAACTAGGAGAATAATTAAGTTAGGTAAACCAAGGAAAGTGGAAGACCAAGAAGACAGTGGATTGAACTGATAGGAAACATAGGATGAAATAGAAGAAAAACTACTGAGGATATGAAAATACTTATCAGTGACAGAAAAGCATGGAAAAATGGGTTGAAGAGGACACGCGCTTGGAAATGCATAAGGATAGACCAAGGAGAAGAACAGGAGAGGGACAACCGCATAATTTAACCAACTTATTCTCAGCTCACGATTGAACTTCACCTCGTTGCTTGTTAAAAACATCATTCATAGAGAAAAAGTTTTTATGTTTTTGATGCTGTTTCTAAATCTCTTATTAAGGAGTACAAATTCTATCTGATTCCTAGTTATCCCATCATTCGATTTCCATGTGTACAATCTTCTATCTTCTATGATGGTGTTGGAAGAATGTATTGGTAACAATCAGATCATGTTCCGCTACAAATGCTCTTAGAGTGTTGCCACGTTCGTTTCTCTCGCCTAGTCCAAAGTCTCCAATGTGTTCCCCAGTTCTACTTTTCCCAATATGAAATCTTGCATAATGCTGTTTATATCATGTTGTGGCAAGGTTTTGATTATATCTGATATGCTTGTAGCACTGGTCTACGTCCTCGTTGCTATAGTCTGTAGTAGGAGCATGAATTGGGATATGATTAACATTCACGGGCCTTGCATTAATTTGAAGAAGAGCTATTCTCTATGATATTGGCACAAAGTTGGTAACACACGTTGCAATTTGTTTGTGCAGTATAAATCCAACTCCATGCTGGAAAATGTTGTTTGCTGTTCCAAAGTAATATACAGAATATTCCTCCCCGTTGCCATTAGCTCCCGTACCTGGCCATCTCATCTCACTAATGCCCAAAATCTGCACTTTAAGTCGTTTCATCTCTTGAATTGTGTTTTGCAGCTTTCCAGGTTGTGCTAGTGTTCGCACATTCCATGTACCAAATATCACGGTCTCCAACTTTACCTTTATGTATCATCTTTTCTTACAATTAATCAAAACATTCCCTCCCGGAGAACCGAATGAGGCACTATATCCGGACTAGCACGTAAAATTATCGACTTCATTTCGAGAATTTTTCCAGCATTCTGTTCGTCGCCGTGAATTATTAGTAATTGTTTTTTAATTGAGAATATTGGTTTATACCGCATGTCCGTTTGATTGCAAAATACCAACGATTTTCAGAATACAAATTTGAAAGTTATTATCATTAAATATAAAGAAAACAATTCTGCAAATAAATGCTACCCAACCAATGAAATAAATGAATAAATACTCAACAATATCAAATAAATGAAATTTATAAGAAAAACGTGAGTTATACTAGCTGAGCAGGGAATAATTTCAATTAACGCTGTACTTAAACTGCCATCAAACGGTAGCCTACTAAAATGCCGCCATATGACGTCATTGACTAGACGCACTTGATGGTTTTTTATTCACTTTGCTTAAAATGCCGTCAAACGGTCGCGTACTAAAATGCCGTTGCTTGCTAAAGTCCTCACATTTTCGTGTTTTGTGTATAACACTGCCATTTATCGGTTTGGAATGTTATTTTCGTCACGTTTGCATTATTACTGTAGCAAAAATTTGTGCTAAAGTTAATTTTAGGTAAGGTGTGAATCTGGATATTATCGGCGTAGGCTGGGGTAAGTGTTCCAGTTAGTTTTCTGATTGTTAATTTATACCTAGAAGATTTCTAGGTTAGGTATTGAAATACATATCGGTAAGTAATTCTCAGCATGCTGAAAGTTGGCGATAGGTTTAACTCATTCGCTGACGAAAAGAAAGCGATTGAGGAACTTGGTGAAAATAGGTACACAAAATTTTGGAAGGTGGATGCCCGTACTATTGCAAGTAGTGAAATTGTGAGACCGATAGAGAGATCTTTGATATATTATCAACTTCTATATGCATGTAATCATGGTGGAAAAAAGTTTAAGAGCAGTGGGAAAAAATTCGACAGTCTTGGACATTTAAAGAAGATTGTCCAGCACATGTGAGGTTCAAAGCATCGTCTGATGGAAAAGTACTCAAAGTAACGTCGTTCCAAACCAAGCACAGTCATGTAATTTCAAAGGTAAGTTGAGATAAAGTATTATTTTAGAACTCTTGCTTGAACAGTATTATATTCTTAGTATGTACATACACGCACATACCCCTAGCCAGGAAGGCTTTCCAGTAACATGAAGGAAAGCGTAAAGGATTATTTGAATATGAAGGCCAACAGAAAAATGATACAGCAAAAATTTCCAGAAAGAACTGGTAAAATGGTTACATTACAAGATTTAACAAATATGAAGAACGCTTAGCCCGATGAAACAAAAAAGCAAAACTTGGATAACTGCTTAAATATACTTAAAGCTAAATATGGTTAACTATAATTTTCTATTATCATCTTCTTATACTCTAAATAATTACTGTTTTTAGGAGCCAATATAACAGTTTTGCGAGACGAAGACAATAATTTTAGAGGACTTTTCATTCCAACTCCAAATATGAAAATCACAATGAAGGCTTTACCAGAATTTCTCGCAGTGGATGCTACATATAAATTACTTAAAATAGGATTACCCGGTTTTCTCATAATTATTGAAGATGGTAATTATCAAACTGAAATAGTGAGTTTGTGTATATTGGCAATCGAAAATAAGGAAAGTTTTACCTGGTTCTTAAAAATATTCAAACAAGAAAATCCGTCATGGATCAACGTGAAATGCATATTGACAGACAAAGACTTAAATGAAAGAGATGTAATTAAGACTTGTATTTGTATGTGTATTTGACACACTGAAAATTTTCCATCGTGAGATATCGTGTCAAAAGTTGGGTATCACCCCAAGTCAACGTACACTTAGTTTAGAACTTATACAAAAATTAGTTTATTCTAAAACAGACGATGATTATCACAAATACTTGGAAGCCTTGAAGAATAGTGTACCTCAAACTGTATATGAGTATTTTATGAAAAATTGGAATAGTAGCAGAAATTAGTGGAATTTGGGGAAAAAATTACTCTAAGAATAATTTTTTAAATAATACAAATAATTGTCTAGAGCCTATAAACGCCAAATTAGAGTCTGTTATAGACAAAAATAGTCCATTGGAACATTTTATTAACAGCTTGTTTACAATCATTTCAAGTTTAGAGACAGAAAGAGATCATAAAGCAGTTTATGGTATTTTGAAGAGACCCGTCAATATGTTCCCGGAAGATTCTGATGAAAAGAGATATTTTGAATTACATACACGTGAAGATTCGAAGCACGTATTAAGAGAAATTCGTCTTCCCAAACACATTGGAAATATTACCATTTCTATAGACAGTTATTACACCATTGTTGCTAGTCGTGGATCTGTGAAAATTACAGTTTCCTCGTGTAGCTGTGTAATATACACTACAATGATTTAACCTTGCAAGCATATTTTTGCTCAAAGGAAATATTTGAATGTCGAGCTCTTTGACTTGAGATGGACTAAAGCGTACTACAAAGACAACCAGCGAACATTAAAGAGTTTTCTATAAGAAACTGAACCGACCAAATGGGACTCTCCAAGTACATCTAATAATAATGTTCGGTCTATATCACTGACCACAAAACAATTTCAATCACCAAGCTCCTACACGCAAATACTAAAAAAAATATCTTTTGCTATGCACAGAACTGGCAGACTTAGCATCTCAGCGGACGGGCATGTTGTTTGAGCAAAGGCTTAATGTATTAAAAAATCTTAAAACACTGTGGGCCAATGACACCAATGTTGCAATTGTAGCTGTAGATGAAAATAAGACCCAGTTTTTAATTGGAAGCAATGATGAGGTTGCATTTGAAAGTGAAAATTCATCATTTCTGTGTCAGTCGTCTGTGAAGTTACCTGATGCACTTTGGAATGAGGTGGTTATAGAGCAGGAGATGACACCAGATCCAAGTGAAGCACATGAACTTATTTTGAATGACGTCAAAAACCTGTCCCATCAACAAATTGAAGTCAATGATGTCGTTTTGTTAACAATTAAGATGCCCGTTTCAATAAAAAAACGAGGACGTCTGGAAGGACAGGACTTAACAGCCATATGATTATATGACTAACAAGAAAAGGAAAAGGAATTCTGTAGCATTTGCTAAACAATCCTATCCAGAAAAACGAAATGTAATCCTAAAATTCTTCATTAGGGATCGTAACATTGTTGAATATATCATAAATGGAAAATTTCTTGAAAACTTAGACCTTAAAACGTTCCCTGAGGAGATATCACATGCCGTACTTGATGAAGCTGTTGATATCCACATGATAAGGTAAATCAAGCGATACCTAATAATTACCAAATTAATAGCTAACAATGTTATTTTTGATTTTCAGAAGTTTTTGCATAGATGGAGCGTTTGAAACTATAGCTAATCTAGTGGAGTATAAACAACTCCAACTACAATATCCCTGTTCTGTGTGCAGTGAAGACACACAGAGAAACCTGATGGCACTTTGTTGTACCTAGTGGATGTCTTCTATGCAGACATATTCGTTATGCAGGATTGACTAGGCGACCTAAATCGAAACTGTGGTTTTGCAGAGAATGCTATCTGTAGCATACTTTTCAGTTGTCGGTATATAATTTGCAATGAAAACCTGAAAACTAATGTGTACATTTCTCCGTAAGAGACGTGAAAATTATCAAAAAATCGTGGTGTGTAATTATCCAAAATAGCGTTGTATTTTCACCTTCTTAACCAAAAAATGTCTTTGATTTGTGGAATATTCTCCCTATATATTATCTTGTGAATTTTAAGGAACGAGCACTTTATAATTTACCAGATAATTTTTCACTGAAGCGTGGTTTCTTTACAAATTTCATTCGTCCTTCGGACTCATGAAGTTATTGAAAAAGAAGCATACGTGTAAAATTATCGGTAATTTTGAAGCACTCGTGGTATTATCCCCGAAAATAATATTTTAAACCGATACCACAATACTCAATAATATCAGAATATAGTAAGGATAATTATTTGGGTGCTTGAAATAGGGTACAAATGCAACATTTTGATAGTATTCCGTGTCGTCCTCATTCAAAATAGTGGACGGCCGCCATTTTGTAAAATAATTTTAAATGGGATCATATGGCAAGTAATACCTCATTTGAATGCTCGTTCCAAGTCCTGACACCATCACGTTCAAACTATTTGTTGGAATTTACACTAAGTAATTCCAACAGTTCTAATTATCTCTTTCGAGCACCCTGGACATATGTCTTGGAACCAGCGTAGATGTCGCCGGGTACCTAACAGTAACGACTCCCTGCGCGCTTAAATTCATTTTTCAGAGAGTATTGAAACAGTCTTCAAAAAAGTACTGAAGTAGCTTTCGCCTTAGGCACACCTACTGTGAGAGTGTCTACGCACTTTAGACAGAAACTAGCCCAATGTAAGAGTTTCAAGCTTTATTGTGAAATTGGTGCATTGTTGTTATGTGTGGTTCAGTTATGTAACCTAACGCAGTTAACCGCCGTGGACTTTCTTAAGAAAACCAGTAATCCGTGCTCGCTCTAATATCTCTCTCTCTACATCCATTACACGTTATCAATTCTCTCTATTGAAAGTGCATTGCATTTATCAAGTTTCTGATACGTAGTTTTTTTTATTTTCATGTTATAATTATTTTATATTAAGCGCTAACATTACAGACTTGCCAAGTATTGGCATGAACAATTCTTGGTAATACCATTTTCACATGTTTATATATTTTGTTTTTTATGATCTTTCGAAGTTGCTTCATTAGAGATCAATTGAAATGAAACTGACTATGTTATTGACATCTCAGTAGTTAGTTTAACTTTTCGTGGTCAGCGGAGACAGGATAGTTTACGTAAGATGTCAGCATCCACCTTCTCAACAATTATACAGTCCACTGAAGTTACTGCCCGTCTTCGCTCCCCGACATGGTCCATCGAGCCACGAATATGATCCTACGGATGTGAAGTTTCATTTTTCTAGTGCTTTATCGAACTTTCCGGCCATCACGTGATTGGTTTCTCTCAATGGTTCTCGTGTTTTCGCCGGTCACTTGTTCCGTAACGTTAAAACCAGTTACGTGCGGGAAACAAGACTTTCGTATAAGTATCGTAATAGTGCCATGAAGAGTTTTTGGTTTCCATGAAAATCCAACTCATTTCTCTATTTACAAGAAGTTGCAGCGACGTGGCAACAGCGCAGAAAGTCCAGCTCGTCCTAGTTTATTTAAAAGAAGTACATATAGCCAGCTCTCTCGAATTCAGCATAGCAACTGTTTCAACTTCTACGGATAATCAGGTTTTTATGATTTCACGTTTTTAATAACATTAAAGTCGGTACATGTGTGGTTCACTATTTCAATTTCAAAAATTATTGATTCTCGTCTGATGTTTTTGCTACTCTACTTCTACCGATATTAGAATATAGTGGGTCTAATCAGGAAATTTTTATTTACATTTTTTTCATAATACTTGCGAGAATTTATTTACATTCATTGGTGATTAATATGTTATCTATTTTTATTTTGAATAGGTTATTGAACTTTCATCGCTCTATAGATTAGTAGGAAAATAGTTCAGTGGCATATCCTATACATTTTATTATTGTTTTCTCTTCAGATTATTACTAGTATATTTTTATATATTGTATTGTTTTTGTAAGAATGGCTGCAAAACCATATGCTGATTTAATTAAAAAACGTAACTCGCACGTGGGTAAATTGAACAGATTATCTGATTGGATCACAGGTCATTTTGCCACGGTTAAGCGAGTATCTGTTCTCAAAACAAGGGTAGACACCGTTCATGAAAGTTTTGCTGATTATAATAATGTACAGGACCAAATTGAAGATTTAATTTCATGTAACCCCACTCTTACTGACACTGAAGATCGAGCAGCTTTTGAAGGAGAGTTTTACGACACTCCTGCAGATTACAAAGATTGTATTCAAAATATCACCGATACTCCTATTTCTTCCAGCGCTGACAATGGTTCAGGCCCCTTTTCTGGTATAGTTAGTGGAAAACGAGTAGAGCTATTAGTCATACTGGCGCAGAACACAATTTACGTTTGAAATAAGATCCTACCTACTACCTATCTCAACAATTTTAGGCACTTTCATTTCAATCGCGCTCTCGTTCACTTGGATTCTTCCGAGTCAAAATATTTTAATAGTGCGGTGATTTTCGATTTGTTTTAGTCAATTTTCTCTTAGTTTCTAGTTATAGTAGGTATTTATTAGATTTAGTAATTGTTACTATTGTCGGTTTAATTTAGTGGATTTTTGTAGACAATAATTTGTGAAAATATTTTGTGTAGGCAGTTAACTTGACAGTAAGGTATGTGTTTAATTTGTTTTCGATAAAATAAAGTTTGAATTATAGTCGAGTGGCTCTAATTTGCGCAGTAAATCGAATTTTTAACCAATATTTCAGTTGTTACTTTATCGAATGTTTTAAAAATTGAGTATATGAATTTGTAAATTTGATTAAAAAAGAAATGATAGTATTTTTTTTAATTTCCATATTCACTTTCAAATGTTTGTTCATTAATTCTTGAAATCTTCTATTTCAGACAAAATCTGTTAACATGAGTGGCTAATTCATAGTCAAGTTCGACAAATCATATACAGTGTATATCAATTTATGAAAATAGAAAAAGAACAGGATGCCCTAAAAATTCCTTTGAGCAGTTTGCAGGAAAGAGTAGCCAAAGCGTGTAATGTTTCTGTCGCCTCGGTGAAACGTATTGTTAGTGAAGGTAATAGAAAATCCCCCGGTGAACGCTTTAAAACGCCCCGAAAAACCCTCAACAAACCTTCAGCTTCTAAAGGATCCGTTGATGAATTTGAGGAAGAGAAATTATTTAATCATACACAGCGATACATAACAGAAGGCCTATCATGGAAAGAATCTTCGAATCAGTAAAAAATGAAACTGGGATAAATTTTACTGGCAAAATAGATTCGTTTAGACGATCGGTTAAAAGGATGGGATTCAGATGGGAAAAACTAAAGATAACAGAAAAGTTTTAATGGAGAAATTCGACATAAAGGCAAAAAGAATTGAATATTTAAGGAAGTTGAGAAAATACAAAAAAGAGGGACGGCCTATATACTGATGAAACCTACATCCACAGTTCGCATACGGTACCAAAAGCATGGGACGATGGCAAAAATGAATGCTTGAAAGTACCTGTGTCTAAAGGTCAAAGGCTTATTATTTTACATGCTGCAGATGAAGCAGGATTCATACCTAAGACGCTTAGAATTTTAAAATCGGGAATGAAAACCGGAGACTATCACGACGACATGAACAATACAAATTTTGTCAAGAGGTTGAAAGAAAAATGCATTCCCAATGCTCCAAAAAAATGCGTATTGGTATTAGATAATGCCTCTTATCACAATGCATTGTTAGAACTCATTCCAAATTTCTCATGGAAAAAAGATGCATTGCGGAAGTGGCTTACTCAAAGAAATATTTTTCATGAGTTAAAAGCAACTAAAGCTGAACTATATTCAACTATAAAAATGCACAAGGCAGGTTTTAAAACATACATAATAGATAAATTTTTAGTAGAACATGACATTTCAATGTTACGTTTACCACCCTATCATCCGGAGCTAAACCCAATAGAAAAAATATGGGCGTTGGTGAAGAACGAAGTAGCAGCTTGCAACGTAACATTTAAATTAGATGATGTGTGGAAATTAGCAGAAAAACATTTTGCGAGATGACTGTAGAACCTTGGAAAAATATTTGCGCGAATGTGACAAAAGTTGAAAACGAATATATTGAAAGAGAACATATTATGGACATCGTGGCGGATTTAATAATAAACTTAGGACAGGATAGTAGTGACAGCGAAAGTGAATTTTCAGATAATGAAGCCGACGACGATGATGACTTAGGTTGCAAGCCCATCGTGTAGCCTGTTATTTGTTTAATGAAATTCACTGTCTCGACCTTTACTTCGTGGTTTCAATGAAAAACACTGTTATTTGTTTACTTCAATTTTAACCTCAATCATATAACTTTTCAGTATTAAATGACAATTGTTTGATTTAATTAATTATTATTAACATTTGTTATTCTCTATAAAAATAATGTACACAACACATCTGGAAAGTCCTTTTTGGGAATCATGTGATTGTCGTGTTCGGGTTCGGTTTATGAGAAAATATTCATATTGGTCTAAAAATTTAATTTTAACTGAAATTTTGATTTCCAATTCTAATTATCAACTGATGATTAACTTTTTATTTTTTTACTAATATTTATTTTAGATATAGTGAAATATTAGCTTATTACGGCTGTAATAAGCTTTTAATGCTTTTTGGGTAATAAATAAATCAATGTTTTAAATTCTATTTTTAAATAAAATTTAATCTAATTTTTAACCTACTTCTCCTCGGCTATAAGATGCAAACCCATTATATGGTACCATCAGATAAACATTTTCAGGTCTCACTTTAATAATTCTGTGCATCGTTGCCGTTTACTTCTGCGCAACTATTGTCAAGGTCATAGCTCTACTCGATTTCCACTACTTCTAACAAGTGTAATGTTAGATTGCCATAAATTGAAACACCCCTTTTTGACGGATCTAAACCGTCCGAATTGGCTCCCTTTTTCTATATATTTGAAGCTGTAATAGGTTCAAATTCCAAATTAAGGGAGGCTGAAAAATTATATTATTTGCGCACTTTGCTTAAAGATTCAGCCCTTCAGATAATAAAAAATTTAAAAGTCATTGATTCAAATTATGATGTAGCTATAAGTGCCCTAAAAAAAGGGTTTGAAATAGATCTATTGTTGTTAATGAGCATTTAGCTAACCTGTTCAATTGCCCCAATATTGTTAAATCCAACGCAGCGAATTTAAGAGATTCGACTAACACTCTTACTAAGGAGCTAGAGTGTCGAAATAATCTAGGTATCCGTGGAAAAAATGCTTGCTGAAGTACTTCTAGTTTTTATGTTTGAAAGAAAATGGGACCCTCTTTCTCGTAAAATATTCAAGGAAGAGAGAACTAATAACGATATCTCTACTCTTGAAGATTTTATTACCTTCGCCGAGCGGAGGAGCATTATTTTGGAAAACTTACCTAGTTTTGATGCGCTGCAGGATCGTAAACCTGCTTTTCAGGATAGGAAAAATACTATTTACCCCATTTTCGAGTCAATTTGCACGCGACTAACGATTCAAACCGACGGCTCTCCTCTTCAGTTTCAACAAACCTGAGGAGTAGTTGTGCTTATTGTCAGCAAGCGCATTGAATTTATCCTTGTTCTGCATTCGTAAGAAGCAAATCCCTTTGCTTTAATTGTTTAGGAATAAATCACGCGGTAACCAATTGCCGTTCTGCGCATCGTTATAGCGCATATCAAGGTATGCACCATAGTTTATTGCATTAATGCCCTCTTGACGGATCGTCCCCTGAATAATAATAAAATTCTTTCTTTTAAACCCTTTGTTGATAAGAGCGGTTTTCCTCGTGTAGGAGGTAGGCTAACATATGCAGACACTCCTGAATGACACAAGTACTCCATTTTGCTCCCCTCTTAGACTCATGTGGCTTCACTCATGCTTCGTCAAGAACATGGTAGGTTAGGCCATGCAGGCGCAAAAAATACTCTGTCGAATTTCAGATTATGATTTTGGCCTTTAAATAGACGCAGAGAAGTTAAACGTATAATACACTCTTGTGTTACTTGTCATTGCTTCAACGCAATAGTAGACGAATAAATCATGGCGGATCTCCCTAAGAATCGCGTCCACGCAGTTCGTTCCTTCCAGAAAGTGGGCGTGGATTTTGCGGGACCGTTCATAATAAAATCCTCTAGGTTGCGGAAATCCCCACTTAATAAAGGTTATGTGGCTCTTTTCATTTGTATGGTCACCAAGGCGGTGCACATCGAATTTGTAACCGGTTTATTCTCGAAAGCCTTTTTAGGTACCATAAAAAGATTTATTTCCAGATGTGGAAACCCCACTCGAATTTTCAGTGATACTGTCACGAATTTTATCGGCGCACGCCACAGGTTGAAACAGCTTTATGATTTTTTTCAGTCTCAAAGTAATTACGACCCGATTCGTGAGTTTGTGTCCCAAAATGACACAGAATGGAGTTTCATACCACCTCGCTCAACTCATTGGGGGGGGGGGATTGTGGGAGGCTGTGGTGTCAAAAGCACTAAGTATCACCTCATACGAATTTTGGGTGACACTTGGGTAACTTACGAAGAGTTCTCCACGATTCTTGCTCAAGTGGAGGCAATCTTAAACTCCAGGCCCTTGTGTGCCCTTCCTAACGACATCTCGGATCTTCAATCGCTTACTCCAGGGCATTTTTTGATAGGAGCCCCTTTAACTGGTATCTCTGAAAAGGATTCAACTCAAACCCCAGATAACAAACTCTCATTTTGGTATCTCTGCTCCAAAATGCAGCAAGGTTTTTGGAAACGGTGGACGGTAGACTACATCTACAGATTACAGCAACGACCTTAATAGTGACTTCCCTCAGCCAAGCTAGAAGTTGATCAAGTGGCACTTAGCACGTATTGTTGAGGCAATATAAGGCAAATATGGTAAGGTGTGGGTAACACGTCTCAAAACTCATGATGGTGAGGTGACTAGACGTATTGCCAAGTTATGCCCTCTCCTTTCTGCCTCTAGGATAGATAATATTGTGTGAATTCACACTGGTGGAATTTACCGACTTTTCACACTGGTTAATACACTGTTTTATTTCATATCACCTTCTTTTTCTTGTTGTTTCGACTTTCGATAATAAATAAATACTCGTTTCTCATGTTAGGTTAAGTAATGACCTTGAAGTTTGGTATGCTTTCTTATAAAGTCTTTGCGCTGTGTCGCGCGGGCAGGATGTAGGAATTTACACTAAGTAATTCCAACTATTCTAATTATCCATTACGCAACACCCTGTACATATGACTTGGAACCAGCGTAGATGTCGCCGGGTACCTAACAGTAACGATTCTCTGCGCGCGCAAATTCATTTTTCAGATAGTATTAAATCAGTCTTCAGAAAAGTACTGAAGTAGCTTTCGCCCTAGGCACACCTACTTTAAGAGCACTTTAGACGGAAACTAGCCCTATGTAAGAGTTTCGAACTTTATTGTGAAATTGGTTCATT
The DNA here is from genome assembly GCA_963921935.1 of Galeruca laticollis. NCBI lineage: Eukaryota > Metazoa > Arthropoda > Insecta > Coleoptera > Chrysomelidae > Galeruca > Galeruca laticollis. The sequence goes on along the minus strand of OY998178.1, from coordinate 39,616,963 downwards.
GTTGTTTAAGTTATGTGTGGTTTAGTTATATAATCTAACGCAGTTAACCGCCGTGGTGTTTCTTAAGAAAACCAGTAGTTCGTGCTCGCTCTAATATCTCTCTCTCTCTCTCTCTCTACATCCATTACACGTTATCAATTCTCTCTATTGAAAGTGCATTGGATTTATCAAGTTTCTGATACATAGTTTTTTTTTCTTTTCATGTAATAATTATTTTATATTAAGCGCTAACATTACTGTGTTGCCAAGAATTGGCATGAACAATTGTTGGTGATACCATTTTCACATGTTTATTTATTTTTTGCGCGATCGATCTTTTTTGTTAATTCACAGCATCGCTTGACATGACGGTAGGTTGTGTTTACTGGTTTCTGAGTCCAACACGTCGGTAAGTGATCTACTTACCGTTCAGACGTCGGTGAGTGAATTACTTACCGACGTCTTAGCCCTACACACATTCATGTGGTCCTGAATAATAAAGAATTTCATAGCGATTCCTGGATTTTTCTGGGATTATTGCTTCACATCCTATTTGCCATGTTTTTTCTACTTCAGTATCACTCTCACTCATTTTATATTAGTAAATTAACCAAAAATTCAAGTTCAAAGTATAGACTTTCAAAGTAAATGCATTTGTTTGTTGGTAAATAATATCTTGTAAACACTTAGCAACTTCCCAACGATTATTAAATGATATCATTGGCAAGTTGGCAACCGCCTACTTTATACCAAAATGCAAATATATTTTAAACTGATCGAGAAGTATAAATGTCACTTTTCACTTTTTGTTCTTTTCGGAGAAATTCAAATTATATTATTTGAAATTTATTTCAATACGATCGCGCAGAAAATGGTATAAGCATCTCGAACGTTGAGGGTTTTACCAGTCTCCAGCAAAACATTGCTGTCGACCGGAAAACAACCGTTACCGTTCTTAATACTTAATATACTATTGTTTTTTATGATCTTTCAAAGTTGCTTCAATAAAGATCAATTGAAATGAAACTGGCTATGTTATTGACATATCAGTAGTTAGTTTAACCTTTCGTGAGATATTATTACTTTAAATAGGTTCTTTATGAAGAACAGTCATTATAATACGGGCTTTAAGCATCAATTGAAGTACAGACTGAAATACCATAGTAACGCAAAAGTTAACATAAGCTGTCGGTACAGAAATGAATTATAATAATCCAAAATAATTATTAATCAAAACAAACAAGTTGAAATAAGATGTTCAATATGTCCACCGTTCACTTCTTCTTGGCAATAAAAGATTTTAGACAAAAACTCTTCCTGAACGCGTTCAAGGGCTTCTGATGAAAACTGTCAGCATTCTTCGCGAATCCTTTGTTTTGAGATCTTCAACGGTGCCGACTGGCGTACTATAAACTTTTGTTTTCAAGTAACGCCACAAAATAATCGAGTGGTGTCAGATCCGGGGAAGGAGCAGGCGACTCTATTGAACCCAGTCGTCCTATCCACCTACATCGCCTTACTGGTGTATAATAGTAGGAAGGAACAACATCTTGCTGAAAAGTTATCTACAAATCACGGAATTCATCAGTATTTCAAGGGGTTCAATAGCATTCTCTAGCATTTCCAGATATATTTCTCCGATCAAATTCGCGTTCAGAAATACTGGTTCAACACTGTAGTACCCTAGAATCCCTGCCCACACATTTACTTTGGGGGGGAACTGCGGATGTCCTTCACGGAAAATGTGAGTTGTGTCACTCCAGTGTCGAACGTTCTGAGTGTTTACATTACCATTAAGAAAGAAGGTAGACTCCTAACTAAAACACTCTGTTTCGAGATAATCTATTTTCTCGCAAAATTAAAGCATGCGATCTGGATCACCTTCTGTCAGCTGTTGGAGCATTTTCATTTTTTGAGAGTGAAATTTATGATTTTTTAATTCTTTTTACAGTTTTTGGACACACCTCACAAGTACGTACAACTTTTGAGGTGGATCATGATGGGTTCAGTACAATTTCCGCAACTATTGCAATTTGTTTATCTTCTGTGATGCTTGACCGTCCACTTCGCTTATCGTCATTAACGTTTCTCGACCTCTGAAATTTTTCTAATAGCTCCCTCAGGAATCTCCTTGATATTGGTCGATCTGAATGCCTATCATTAAACATTCTTTCGGCTGCATGCAGATTACTTCTAGTTCCACCAAGAATTAATATCGCTTCCCCTTTGTCCTCTAGACTACGCCTCATTTTGAAAAAGTTGTAAGAACTAACGAATCTACTTCTAAACTATAAACACGGTAATACATTCTTACAAAAAACCTCAATTTTGACAATATTACGATGCTAATGTCAAAAATGAACCGATTAATAGACATTCGTGCTATTCAACACTTCGATATTGATTCCGATTTAGTTTATAATCGAAAACGGAATAATGTTTGTTGAACGATCAAAAAAAATTGTCATTTTTAGTGACATAACCTCATCATTATTTTAGTTCATTTCACGTGTATTTCACACTTTTCACAAGTTCATTTATTTAAATCACGTTATAATTTTATAGAAGCTGTTCTGTTAACTAAAAATATAATATACAATTGCAAAATATCACTCACATCACATAACCCATAGCCAAACGTTAGTTTATTTAAATTTTTCGACCAATCACATGCTTCCGATTTACGTATTTTCTAGATGAGCAACTGGGTTGAAATTCATAAATAAGTAGAAATAAATTGATCGTTATAGTGTCGTTGAACAGGACTTGGAACGAGCATTCAAATTAGGAATTACTTGCCATGTGATCCCGTCTAAAATTATCTTAAAAAATGACGGCCATCTGGGCACTGTATATACCTCATCAGTTACATATTGATGTTGTAGAAGATACAAGATGTAGAAAATGGAGAATAAGTAAGTTGCTTTTTCAATTTTAAAATTAAAATAGAAATTGCAGAAGCATGTTCTTCATATAATGAAAATAAGTGTGAAGGTTTTTTGTAAAATAAAATAATTTTTCCAGCTTAGATTGAGAGAGATGAATATTTGGAGAGTAATAGATAGAACTTTTATCTATAGAAATGCATGTAGGTATTTGGGTAACAAAATTTCTCCAAAAAATTTAAAACTCAGTTTCGAAAATATTGTAAATGGATATAAATCTTCGATCACTTTCACATGTTTGAAAATTATATGAAGCAAAACAAAGTCTAATAGTTTTTCGAAGGAAAAAGCAACTAATTTTCTAACTATATGCCTCGACGAATATTGAATTACATCTTCTTTGACAAACGTATCGTTGATCGGCTATTTTATCAAGGTGAACAAGAAAGAGAAAATGATTATATATGGTCCAGTTTCGATCTACAAGTTTCCTCAAGACAGCAACATGCCCTTCCGTTCAACTCTCTATTTTAAACTGATGACGGCCCAGGAAACGACTACTATTTGGTTCGAGTAAATCTAGACGTACAAGCAGACGGTAACCACGCCATCTCCACTTCCAATTGCGAACCAACAGGGAAGGTTTTCTACCGTATCCGCAGTAACATGAAGTAAAATTAAGTTAAAATGAAAAACGGTCAGACTTTATTTTAAAACATCGAGTAGAATTAATATGTCTAGATTACAGACACAGCTCAAAATATATTAAATTTAATTTAACATTTTACTTCGGAAATGGCAGAAAACCTGAGCACATATAGAGGTCACGTTGAATTCTCACATTGAATTCGTTTTCTTTAGTGATTTACTAGGTACTTTTCAATTTCATTTTTCCGGAAATGGTTGGAATGAAATATCACAACTTCAGCTGCCTGTATTTTCTTTCGCTTCATGTGAGCACTTTCTGAAAATAATTAATATTCTCTTTTTTAATTTTTTGCATTTGCATACATTAACATTCTTACATTTCATTTCACTTTGACCTAATAATACGTAACTGTCGGCCATTTTCTAAAATAAGCAGACATGCGATAATGGTTAACAAGGTTACTTTGATTAAGATGTAGGTTGTTACGCAGAAATATTAATGGGAATGTACCTGTTGTTATCTATTCTTCATTACTATATTTTCCAAATCGACATTAGTATGAAATTAATGATGTATTGTATCATTTACCAAAATAATATATATATATATATATATATATATATATATATATATATATATATATATATATTGTCACATACAGGTTGTCCCACCATTGTAGTGACATGTGTTGATTACATATTTAATATTTAATTACTTGAAAGAAAGTGGTATTTTGAGAAACATGATAATTTTGAGTGTACCGATAAATTTATTAGTGTAGGTACTACAAGAAGATGTGAAACGGGTGTTAACGTCTGAAAAGGTATACGGAAGTAGGAAATGAGAAGTGTGTTAATTGATAATTGTTATGATTAGATAGGAAAATGATATGTTCAATGCGGTTGTATTGTTGGTAGTTGATCTATTAATTTCCATCGAATTAAATCAAAGTTTGACAATACATGACATTGATTAAAATAAAAATTTATCTGAACAAGCCTTTAAGGAAACTAAGGAAGTTTTTTATCCCGAAAAGAAGGAAAATAACGAAATAAATTATATTGGAGACGATTTAGAGATTGAAAATTAATAATAACATAGTCAATACGAGGAGTAGAACAAATATAATTGAAAACTAAAACAGTATATGGAAAACAGTTATTAAATATTATGGAATGATGCAAGACTGGGGAAATAGTACGTGAGATTATTTTAACACAGATAGTAGACAGAAATAAAAACATATTTGGAAGATTGTGGGCAAAATAAATAATTTGAGACGTTAACTAATAATTTTAAGAAGAACATTATATTCAGAACAGAAATAAATATTTTGGAAAGAAGCAACATGGTAAAGAAATACATGAACCCAATATAAGACAGCGGAACCACATAAATAAACATATAGAGACGAGTTTGCGGAAAAAGAACATTAAGTTAAAAAGGTCGATTAAATTTTATACTAGTTAATTTTTTTTTAAAGTTGTGTAATTATTAAATTTGGTTATTTCCTTGATAATTTGAGGAAGTTCTATTTGATTTGATTGAAAATTTTGGAAGTCGTCTGAATTATTGAAATTATTTTGTTAATTATTGGATCATTGGATATAGAAATTTTGTTTAGTTGATTGTAATTTTAATAAATTTTCTTTATAAGGTGAGCTAAGTATTCAAATTCATCGAGAACAAAGATCTTTGTTTGAGGAATTCAAAAGAAGCAGTCCTGTATGAAGAAAGGTAAGAGTTTTTAGTATACAATTCAGAGATGGTGTTGGTAAAATTTTGAATAGAATAAATGTAGGTCAAATTAAAGGAAATTAACATACAGAGTGTTTCTTGAATTAAAATTTAGAATGAATATTTGATTGTAGAACTGTGAGGAAATGTTAATTTAGATTTATAAAAAAAACAGGAAATAAAAAGAAAAGATATATTTGAACACTGCAATTCTTTCGAGAACCGAGATATCAAATATAGCCGAAGCAAATAAATTTACAGAATAATTATATTGAATTTTACCTATTTATGGTAAGTTGGCGTCCTTAAATTATTGAATATATAGTAATACGCGTTATATATCAAAAGTTAATTAAAATAAATTGTGTATATAAAATTATTACAATCATAATAGAAGTTATCTCTATAAGTGTTAATCATAATATATATATATATATATATATATATATATATATATATACATTCACGGCGTGAAGTGGCATCCGCCCATGTTAAAATTGCGGTAGCTGTGGCGTCCGCGACACAATGATTCCCGATATACGGACGTCACAGTGCATCGAGCTCCAAAATATTGCAAACGGTTCAGTGAATGCTTGGGAATCTATTGCTGATGAAATCAGCAGGACGTCACTTAGGTCGTTTTTTGTATAAACCCATACACCAAGGTTCACAGATTCTCCGTACGCGGCGTTATAGTAGCACACGTATATATTTATTATACATCTGACGCACAAAGTGACATCCGTCAGTATACATATCGAAGAACGGTATAGTTTGGCGTCTGTATATGTATTTTTCTTGCATTCTGGCATCCTGGCAGTGTTGCCGATCTCACTTTTAGTTATAGAAACCGTTTAACATTGAATGTGATGATTTACATCTGTTTTAATTTATTGATACCATTGTTGACAGTGCGGAGGATGCTAGTTTTAGCAGAATATCTACCGTTATTAATAGAAAAATTAAATCTTCGTAATACAATTCACTTAAATTTGATTTTGAGGCAAAACAAAAAACTACAGGCGATAAAACAAACTAAAGAATTCTGAATTTCCGTAAATAAGGGGCCAATGAATTGAATTTCAAAACCTGAACCACGAGATGAAGTGAAATTACTACTATTTTCAGGTTAATTTTCGAATGGGTATATTTTTCTACTTCAACATAGCAGAAGTAGTTTTTTTTGTGAAAATTCCGAAAACCTAGATGCAATCAGATTACTAGGTAGATAGATAAAAGTTGTAGAGGGCAATAGAAGCTATGTATACACTAGAGTTTTTTTCTCAACACCATAGCGGTTTGGTCTGTTCATTACCACACCACCGGTTCCTAACAGTGCAGAGCAAAAATGAAAGCTATGTTCCAATATATAGGGAGTCTGATAAATGCAAAACTTAAACATGTGCTAATGGTTCTACTTCAACATAGCAGAAGTAGTTTTTTTTGTGAAAATTCCGAAAACCTAGATGCAATCAGATTACTAGGTAGATAGATAAAAGTTGTAGAGGGCAATAGAAGCTATGTATACACTAGAGTTTTTTTCTCAACACCATAGCGGTTTGGTCTGTTCATTACCACACCACCGGTTCCTAACAGTGCAGAGCAAAAATGAAAGCTATGTTCCAATATATAGGGAGTCTGATAAATGCAAAACTTAAACATGTGCTAATGGTTCTACTGGTGTGATGTCTGTATACAGGGTGGCCCAGACCAACATACAATTAATCCTACAGAGTGAACTAGAGCTCAAAATGAGGCCATTGAAATCAACTTTCCTTTATATGCTCTATTGAGCCGTGTGAGTTTGATAAAGTTTTTTTTCATATTTTTGAATAATTCGAAACCCGTGAAAAGTTAGGCTCTGAATTTGGAAGAAAAAATTTGAAACCGAATTTCAAAAAGAAAAATGTGAACACGAAATTTAGAAAAAAAGCCTTGAATCCACTTCAATTGCTAGACTTAGGTGTAACGCTAATGCAGATCATATCAAAAGCTTAAGAAATCTAGAGAAATACTGAAGTAGTGAGGAAAACATCATGACTGAGTACAAGTTTTCAGATCAGTATCATCATTAAAGCTCTTTCTATTGTGCGTTTTAGGGGGAATAGACATAAAAAAATATTTTATGAAACTTATACTAATGTTCGTACAAAAAAAACAGTACATATTCCAATTAAACATGTTTTCTATTTATGTATAATTTGCCAACGAAATTACTAGCCAGCCCGCTATTTTGTTATTAAATGGGCGGTCGGTTTGAAATTTGAATGATTTGTATAGGTACATTGGATAAACATTTCAGGTATTTAAACATCTGATTGTCATTTCCGGTTCAATCGGAAACTTAACGAACTTCGTCATCACGAAAGGAGCTCCTTAAATGTTTGTTAAATTTTGATTCTAAAAAAAAGTATGTTAAACATTTATCATACTCTTGACTTATCTTTGACGATGTTTGAGTCGTACATTTTATCCTTTCTAACAAAACATGAAAGTGTGTGCGAGAAGTCCGATATTATTTTTCAATGTCATTTCATACGTATGTAGGTATGATAAGAACAATAACATTCCTCCCGATTCTACAAGAGGTGGTGTTAAATCTTATAGTCAGATGTTGAGGATGTCATATATTTATTTCAAGTGAAAGCCAACTATTAAACCCCATATTCAATATCTTCCAGAGTGTTCTGGGTCTAAAGTTCGGATTTTCAGAGGTTTCACGATGACATTTTCAATGCTGGGATTTTGATTAATATGATGATGAGAATTAATAGCTGCATGAGAATAATTTATAACGTTGACATTTTCTGAATATGTGACTTAAGTTATTTTCAAAATCAGCGTCTGAATATTAAATTTTACAGAATGAGAATCGCAACGAATGGTTTCAGTACTGGAACATACAAGGTCGCCGAAATTACAATGCAATATATTTAGGATTTCTGGTATAATAGTTTATTTTATTTCAAACTGATAAAATGGGCGACTCATTTGACATGTCTTGGAACCGTCATAGCTAAAGATAGAGTATGAAGTATGATACATGTTTCAAGTTTTCAAGAATCCAAATATTAAAATATATTTAGGTTATTCTATTTGAAAAAATAACAAACTTCATTGAATTTCCATTTGAACCCTAAATTATAGTCATGTTTGAATACCTGAAATATTAATCTTTATGTCAAAATTCATGAATTAAACATGTCGGCTCCAAAATGGCGGACGAGTTTTGTGATTACTGTCCAATTGTGGGTTGAGGTTACTAATTTATCCGGAGATTGTCAAAATTCAATACTGTGGCTCCACGATGGCAAACCAGTTAATCGTAATAGCTTAGAACTCACGGAAAAATTACCTTATAATAATGAAATTCTTTCTGTAACTTGTACCATTTCTTTTGGTTTTAACAAAAAATTTATTTCTGATGAAGGTCAAGGAAAGACCAAAACGTTAAATAAAAATGTATTCACTACTAGTTAAATGTCTTTAAAAATGGTCCTCAATCCCAAGAATATAAAATGAACTATATATATATATATATATATATATATATATATATATATATATATATATATATATATATATATATATATATATTGAACCAGATATCATGGATATTAAGAGAATTAGTTCTATAGGAATATGTTGCTAATATGAAAACATATGAAAATAATATAATTTAAGAAAACATAATTAAAACACTTTTCTTAATTAAAAGCATATCAAGTAAAGATATATTAAATAATTAGTCAATAACAATTTAATAAATAAAGAAATTACCTCAATAATAACATAAAGTTTAGAAATTGCCTTACAAATGTAATGGAGTAAATAAAGTTGCCTAACACGATGAATATATTCTATAACGTAATCAGCTGTTCATCTAAAATGAAACAATTATTAGAATAGTCAAGTCATGATAATTATAAATATAAGTAGTTAAATTATAAAATAAATACAAATATTTAGTAGAATAGGGAGTATAGATTCTCATAGAAAAACTATTAAAAACATAAATAGAAATGATATAGTGTCAGTAAAATGAACATAGAATCAATAAATAATAATTCATCAAAGGAGTTAGTATAGATAATTTAATACAAAGATTAGATAGAGATAACATAAAAGGATTTATGATTCAGGTAATATAATTGTAACAGTAATAGACTGTTAATAACAATATTAGATATTGAAATATTTAAAAAGTATCTATCTATGTATATGACCAATTTAATTGATTTGTATGAAAAAAACTCAAAAGACTCTCTAAAAGTGAATTAATAATGTGAAATAGTAACTGTATGAACTTTTCTACTAAGTAAACTAAGTTGAATAATTCAATTGCATAGGACAATATTTGATTGGTTAGAAATAAAATGACAGATCAAATTTTCAATCAACAAGATATGTGGACTGTGTGTTATAGTGTTCCCGAAAATTTCATGAAATTCCCGAAATAAATTGATAAAACTTATCAAATACTATTAAAAACAATCCTAATAATACTCACAGATAATCAGATCCAGTTTTTCTGCAAAAATCAGTCAAATTTCTCCAAAATTGGTGTTGGAACTTCAGAGGAGTCTTCCTGGGGTCCAGAAGAGTTATCCCAATTCCAGAACATCAGGTCAGTGTTCTTTTCAAATATTATTGGCCAATAATAAGAGAAAAAACTCAAATAAGTGCTTAATTTCGTTAAATTGATAAACATTCACAGCAATGATCGATCTAAAATAAAAAAAGAAAACGGACTTTATTTAGTTAGTTAATATAATAAATCATTGACATTATCAAAAAGGCCTAATTCAAATAAATAAAAAAATATGTACTCACGCCATTTTATCATAAGAATGATGCTTAAATTTATTTCCATGTAATATGTCCATCTGTATATAAATCTTATAATATTTCCATGTATATATAAATCTTCTAATTCTATTTTTTCCACAGCTTATTTGTAATATTTTTATGTATATTCTCCACATAAATTCTTCTATGTGTTTGAAACATTTAAGTATTTCTTATTTGATAATATGATGTGCATCTGAAGATCACTGATGCTCTATCTCGCATTGTAAAAACTATGTTCATTTTACGTTTGAAGTCCGCATGACTGGATTTTGAGCATGCGCACAATAGAAAATATATAATTGATAATTTCTTTAGAGGTAACCATTGGCGTCTCAACGTATAATTATTAAATTGAAAATTTTTATTTTAAAATTAAATGTTGTTTAAAGTAAGGTGTTTCTTTTTATTTAAATAAAGGTAATACATTTTTTAAATGCCAGGTCTCAAAGAGTAGAAAGAGTTTCATGCTCCCGCATAAAATAACAATACATCACAAATATAATATAAAAATGATTAACTGAGCTAGCCACACAAAACAAAATTTTCTACATATAAAAATAATAATTATCTAAACTTGAAAATAAAAAGTAAGTAAAAACGAATCAAATCATAAGTTCAATATATATATATATATATATATATATATATATATATATATATATAACAAAAACAGAATTAGCGGGCATATCACGCAAAATAGGTTACAGAGAATGAGTGGTAACCGTAGACATGCATGTTTCTGGCTCATTAGCCTTCATCGGTACGGCATAACCAAGAAACGGTGTTCAACTTGGGAGCAAGGATGTTAATTGAAACATGAGAAAACACAAACAACGGATTTCAACAAGATAACCAAACGCACATTTGTGCCTTCAAATGATTTGTGCCTTCAAATGGAAGATCCCTCATGTTTCAATTAACATCCTTGCTCCCAAGTTGAACACCGTTTCTTGGTTATGCCGTACCGATGAAGGCTAATGAGCCAGAAACATGCATGTCTACGGTTACCACTCATTCTCTGTAACCTCTTTTGCGTGATATGCCCGCTAATTCTGTTTTTGTTTTATATTTCACGCGTTATTCTTTCATCTTTTCATTGATTATTTGTCTATTTCCAGGGTCGGAAGGTTCAGACAGGAGAGCTATAGACGCCTCCGTGTCTCTGTTGGTTGTTGTCCTGAAAACTCGGGATCTTCCATTTGAAGGCACAAATGTACGTTTGGTTATCTTGTTGAAATCCGTTGTTTGTGTTTTCTCATGTTTCAATTAAAATCCTTGCTCCCAAGTTGAACACCGTTTCTTGGTTATGCCGTACCAATGAAGACTAATGAGCCAGAAACATGCATGTCTACGGTTACCACTCATTCTCTGTAACCTCTTTTGCGTGATATGCCCGCTAATTCTGTTTTTGTTTTATATTTCACGCGTTATTCTTTCATCTTTTCATTGATTATTTGTCTATTTCCAGGGTCGGAAGGTTCAGACAGCAGAGCTATAGACGCCTCCGTGTCTCTGTTGGTTGTTGTCCTGAAAACTCGGGATCTTCCATTTGAAGGCACAAATGTGCGTTTGGTTATCTTGTTGAAATCCGTTGTTTCTGTTTTCTCATGTTTCAATTAACATCCTTGCTCCCAAGTTGAACACCGTTTCTTGGTTATGCCGTACCGATGAAGGCTAATGAGCCAGAAACATGTATGTCTACGGTTACCACTCATTCTCTGTAACCTCTTTTGCGTGATATGCCCGCTAATTCTGTTTTTGTTTTATATTTCACGCGTTATTCTTTCATCTTTTCATTGATTATTTGTCTATTTCCAGGGTCGGAAGGTTCAGACAGGAGAGCTATAGACGCCTCCGTGTCTCTGTTGGTTGTTGTCCTGAAAACTCGGGATCTTCCATTTGTAGGTACAAATGTGCGTTTGGTTATCTTGTTGAAATCCGTTGTTTGTGTTTTCTCATGTTTCAATTAACATCCTTGCTCCCAAGTTGAACACCGTTTCTTGGTTATGCCGTACCGATGAAGGCTAATGAGCCAGAAACATGCATGTCTACGGTTACCACTCATTCTCTGTAACCTCTTTTGCGTGATATGCCCGCTAATTCTGTTTTTGTTTTATATTTCACGCGTTATTCTTTCATCTTTTCATTGATTATTTTTATATATATATATATACAAACTACCTAAAGCTAGGTACTTGTATATCAGCTTTGAGTACAGCTAGGAGGTTAAAAATTTTACTGTAGCAAACCATTAGCCTCACCCTCACTCTTTTCTTTAATATAAACTCAACTCGAATGCCACCATTTCACTTAAGATTATTCATGACAGCAATGCATGCAACATCGTTATCTTTGGAGAAGGTTCAAAAATAGTACCTATATATTATACTGATAAACAAGGATCATGTTCAGCAATTGCAATAAATTGTGGCACGATAAATCCGTATCAGTTTGCTCCTTCCAACTATAAAGAATTTAAACTTCAAGATATTTTGAGAATATGTGTATTAACTGCAATGAATCTTTTTTAACATGAACTGTCTTCGTTTATATCCACATTTATTTTACCAATACATTATTATCAACTATTCACATGACTTAACTTACATTTTCCACACTACTTTCACTCATACTAATTTTTAACTATTCTCAATATTTCAGTCCAGCGCAGTACTATCCAAATAGGAATTACAAGTCACTTGCCTGAATGTGTGTTCATAGATTTTTTCCAACTCATTTGTTAGTAATCTAGCATTGCGTATGTATCAATCGGGACCGTACAAGAATCGGGAAAGGTGTTAAGAAGAGTTGGAACGAATTTTGCTATTTGCTATTCAGTTATTCCATTCCACAGAACTTACATACTTTTTCATGTATGATCGCTATCGGTATATGCAAGAACAGTTTGCTCTATACCTACCTGAATAATGTGCATTTATCACTTTATTTTCATTCGCCTCTACGCTATCGTCATCTGAGCTTGAAACATTTAATTCCCACATCATCCATGTTAAAAGTTTAGGAATAAAAACAAATAAAATCCAATCCTCAAGGAAACACGGTCACAAAAGTAATAAGAATTTTATCGAATAAAACTTGACAGTTTTGTTAAAAAAAGGACAGGAGATGCATTAGAGTAAACATCCCATGACAGTTCAATTAGTCCTTGCTTTAAACCATTTATCGAAATGACAGTGACATAACCGTACTTACCACTTAATCCCAACGTACGATGGAACAGAAACGAAACCGTTCCAAAAAAAAATTTTTTAGTTGGAACATAATTATATTCACTGCGCAGTATCCTAACGATGCATTCATTGTATGACAATTTCTTGAGTTGGAACAAACCTCATATCGCTGTAGAATGCTCCAGATCTCTCTGGAGACACTCTTTTATCTCTTCTGGCGTCGGTGTTCTCCTAGTAATTCCGTTTGTGTTCCTTGTGGCTGTTTTTTAAACTTTCTGAAAAATAACACCAGTGGTGGCGTTGATTTATTACAGTATTTTTATTTGGTACCTACCTACAAATCAAACTAAGCTGGTACTAATGAGCTTTGTTTTGTTTATATTCCATTAGATGTGTATTGCAATATAGCTAAAATATATTCAATTTTCAAATTTAAATCTGATTGCAACATATAAACAAGCCATAGTTCTGATGAAAAATTGTTATCCATCGAATACATTTGTGAAAACACGAATTCTACATTATGACTTTCTATAGAACTCATCGTAATTGTATATTTCTATTTCTGATATGTGCAGTAAAAAGATCAAAATAATGATAAGTTCATTCAGGAGATCTTTGATTTGAAATGTTCATCATATCTGTAGTCTTGAAAAATGATTATAAGGTGAGCTTTGAATTGAAACAAATTAAATACGCTCTAAAAAAACGGAGACCTTCTTTTACCTCTAACTCAAACGAATATTATATAGAAACATGTCATATGGTTTCTAAATTGAACATAAATTGAAAGTTCAATGAGTCAGTAGGAAAAAATATGCAGTTTTATGAAAGAGACTTGGTATACTGCGAAAAATGTTTGTTGGTATTTTTATCATTAAAAATATATAATTGAGTTCTCTCTGACTCCACCGTAGTTCGTAAAAACAGCGAAAGTAGCGTCAAAAATATTATTATTATTAGTGTTTTTAAATGAAACTCAAGGTCTCTAGTTAATTCCACAATATAAAACAAGTTAGTGAAAATTCTAAAAAATTGACAATTGTTTCGATAAATCAATATCATCGTCAGAATGACAGAAGTTACATCTCATTTTATGCCTACCTGATGTTTAGTAGTTATTTTTGGCTAGACCAAGAAGTAACCTAACTTGTGATTGGCTTAATATATGTTTATAGAAAAAAGAAGAAGATGTGATATTACAAATATTGAAGCTTAGATATTATTAGCCCTATGGTGATATCCTGGATATCATTTTTCCAATTAAGATCAGTATAACTGTGCAATGATATAGAAAACCAGGAAAACTATATCTGCTGATCTTTACAATTATCACTTAAGAAGACAGTTTATTAGTGGAGAATTCCCTAGATTTAACTGTTCATTGACAACATCATATTGTGGGTTTCTTAAATGTCTTCTAATTTCCAGTTTTTCAAGGAAATCCAGTTCTTGTTTCTTTTCACAAATATGCAGTACTTCTAGTTCTGTGTTAGATGTCAATGAATGATTGGTGTCAAGTAGATGTTTTGCGTAGTGGGATTTATCTGGTTGTTTTAATCTGTATGCTCGTAAGTGCTCACTGTATCATATTTCAAAATTCCTAAGGGTCTGACCCAAATAGACAGCATTACATTCTGGACATTTGAGTTTATATATACCTGACTTCTTTAATAGTGGTATTTTTGTTTTTACATTTAACAATCTTGTACTAACGTTACTTTCTGTTTTAAAAGAAATTGTTGTATTCGTTGCTGAAGATATTATCTTCGAAATATTATTAGAAATATTTTCTGCATATGTGTTGGTTTTTGAAGTTTTAATTTCATCAGCTTGTTTAGGATATATTAGTTGTAATGCCACTTTTTCCTCTTTTTTATTAATTAGCTTATTTATCATATCTAATGGATAACCGTTAGATGTTGCTATTTGTCTAATTGTATTAGTCTCTCTATCAAAATTACATTTGTTCATAGGAACTGAAAAAGCTCTATGTATCATTGAATTATATGCTGCTAGTCTGTGTGACACAGGGTGGTTAGAATTGAATGGAATTGTTACATCAGTTTGTATTGGTTTTCGGTAAATTGAATAATCAAGTACATTATTAACTCTTTGAATTTTTAAATCAAGTAAATTGATTGAGCTATTTTCTTCAATTTCTAATGTAAATTTAATTTTCGGGTGTAAATTATTGATGTGGTTGAAAAATACATCTAATTGTCGTTCACTACCCATAAAACAAGCTTATATGTCATCTACATATCTATACCAAAATAAAATATTTTTCGAAATATTACTTTCAAAGATCTTTCTAATATGAGCATATTCCACGAAGTAAGGGTCGAGACAGTCAATTTCATTATTATTATTGCCAGCTAAATCGCGGAAAATTTACGAAACTGCGTATGGTTTTTTTCCCAGGGAAAAAATAAATCATTTATCCCTAGGAAAAAAAAGTAGTTTTTCCCATGGTATCAAATTATATAATTCTACACCTGCTAAGTGGGGAAAATCACTGAAAAAAAAGTGTTTTAACAATAAGCTTATATTAAAACACAAAAAACACTCTTAGCCTAAAAAAATATCCACGTAAACAAAACAACTCAATGAAAGTTGAATGAACTTTGTACAGATATATGGAACTATGACGTATTCATGGATTTTGAAAGCTTTGCACCATTGTCAAATATTAAATTTTGATTTGAATGAAGTAAACAATTCAGGTACGTACTATAATACTTAACCGAGGTGATTTTCTTGCAATTATATTGCATTCGATCTGTAGTAAATTCATCAAAATAGTTTGTCATAAGATATTTCATTATGTTTTTAGCACAGGTTAAAAAGAAATGCTTCTATTGAAAATATATTACTATGGACTTGAAAAATAATATGGTGCATATGGCAACATTATTAATTATAATGATACGTTTCTTCAAACAGCGGTTAGAATGTGAGTAGATATCGCCGTTAAAAATTTCGTAGACAATCATATCTGATTTGTTCATACATCTATGCATATCAAGGCCTGGTTTCTCTTACCAGATCTGCCCGAAATATTTCGGCGAATAGTCGCGTATAGAACGCTCTAGTTTCCGTGATTTAGATCGACCAGAAGTTTCGTTTGTGTGTGGGTTGTCCAAAGATTCAATTCTTTGTGATAAATTTCGGTCTTCAAAATTTTACGTATGGTGCTTCTAGAGCTTCAAAATTGATATGGATGTCTCTATTCCTATGGTTCTAGAAGAAAAACAGGATCATGATGATGAGACTGCGTTATTAGAAATGTGTTTATGAATTTTTGGTGTTAAGGGATGTTTCGGATAACGAAACAAAGTTAAAGAATTTTTCCGTTTTACTCCACAACTGATCCATACTATACTAAATCATATAAAGGATGAAATCTGTTCGCAACCTACAAATGAACATTCGACTCCTGTTTATCCAAACAAAAAGTTATGTCTCACATTAAGGTAAGAGTTGTCAACAATGAGAAGTACTAAGGATAATATTTCATTATTTTTAATAAATAATAATGGTAAACTTTATCAAATTAGACAACATTATTTATAATGGCGTGTTGTCAGCTAAGCAGCTATGTAGTGTATAACCTGATACCGTATTTGGTTCCTGATTATTTGGCTTGGGGTGGTAAGAACGACCGGGGTGTAAACATGTTGCATGTTCTGATTGTCCTATGGCATGACAAGGAGAAGTTGATATCATTAGAGGATGGTAGGGAACTTGGCGTTTATAAGAATGCTGGTAAATAAGAAGGTTTTGATGATATGAACTATGGTAACGGGGAAGGTTTTGACGGATATTTTTCTTCTATATTTTTACCAATGATTTCAGCCATAATAAGTGAATTTTTTCGTTCAGTACTTCAACGATAGTGTTTTAGCTGCTGCTGCCAATGATTTGAAAAACAGATCAATGTGATCTTCAGTTGATTGAGGCATTCAGAACATTGATATTTTCTGAAGTGGTGTCAATCGCTCAGATCTCCCTTTGTCAATATTTTGGAGTGTTCGGGCCTTTTTGTCGCTCCGTATCTATCTTTAGCGTATTTTGATAACCTTTTTGTGCAGGCTATTTTCTTGATTTGTATATCAGTTCCATCCATCTCACTAACTTGTATTGCTGGTTTAATAATTTCTTGTGTCTCATATATTTGTTCGTTCTCCTCTATTTGTATTTCCTCTATGTATATTTCCCCTATTAAACTTTGATTTTCCATTTCTTCCTTTTGGTTTGCTATATCAGAACCATCTCCTAAACGTTCATTGTCATCATTTTCTTCTCCATCAGCGACGGTAGAAATAGATACATTTGATTTTGTGCTAAAATAGAATATTTCCGAAATAACCTTAACGGCAATAGAAAATTCTGTACTCACGTTCAGTGTGCTATGCAAAAGTTTCATATGATCAAACTTTTCATTTCCCTGCCTACGGGCTGCACTTCCAATAGAACTTACTTTTCTCTGTTTAACATCGTAGTCTAGTAGTTTAGACCATCTCTTTTTGCACTGTTCACCTAAGAATAACCATTTTTATCGTAATATTTTTTTCATGTTTTCATGGGTTTCGGTCAGGAACAAAATCACTTGCTTATAGTGGTAACGTTTCGGTTTATTTGATTTAAACCATATTCAAACATTTCTAAAAATCGGAAAACACAAAACATTCATGTAGGGAAAATCCGTGTAATTTAGACCACCTAAGCAGAAATTAAGATAAGTTTTATTATTGTGATAACAGAATCTTGAAAAAAAATTCTTGTTTTCACCCATTAATTACAATTGACATTCCATTTTATAATGACGGAACTAGGAACAATTCGAATGAAAAAAAAAATTATTGCTAGTTGAACCGTTCGTGTAATTTGGCCTGTTGGCTTATAATTCGGTTTTATTTGTCGTGTAATTTGGTTTTAATATATTTTAGTCTCAAAGTATGTCAACCCAATAAAAAAAAATGAAACAAATGAAGACAGATATTTTTATTATTCTGCCATTAACATAAACAGTTATTGCAGTAATAATAATTGACATCAGTTATGGTAGCACAATCTTCATGTGCCCAACCCTCACATGTTTTGCACTGAATCCAGTCTGTATCATAGTTTTCATCGCAAACAGGGCAACAAATTTGATGACCAGTGCGGCATTTCTCATTTGTCTTTGGATGACATTTTTCCTCGTTGATTTTCGTCTTTTTGCCCTCGTTCTCTCTCTTCTTTTTTTCCTTGTTGCTTTTCTTTTTTGTCGCTACTAACTCACGTTTATGTGTGTTTGTTTTGGGTGTTTGTTGGATTTTCAACTGTTCTTTATAAGGTGTTGCAGTTAGAACCACTCCTGAGACATTGATCCGTTTTTTCTTTCGTGGTCCCATTGAAATCCCACTTGATGACGGTAGAGGATGAATTATTTTCACTGGGATATAATACTGGTTCTGTGTAGACTGTTCGGTTTCGAGATCGCTTAAATTCGTTGTTAATGGGGAAGATTCAGAAATTTTTGAAGGAGTAGTTTCCAGAATAGATTGTGATGTGGATGGGGTCAATACAGAAATATTTGAGAAAGTATCTTCTTGATGCACATGATGGGATGTGGAAGGAGAAGATTCAAAGCTTTTGATGGGAGTAGCTTTCACGACAGGTTGTGATATAGTTGGAGCACATGCAGAAGTGTTTGCTTGATGTACAGGATCTGATGTGAATGGTACAGATGTTGTTATTGAAGAATGTTCTTGCTGGATAGGTTGTGATTTGAATGAGATACCTGTAGAAATATTTAAGGAAGTATTTTCCATCAGAACTGATCATGATGTGGATGGCTGTGTTTTATTTGTAAGCAAATTTATGTTTTCTGATGAAGGGGAAGTAGCAGAATCAGTTACAGAAATGTTAATGTTATTTTCATCTGAATCAATTGGTCGTTCGAATACTGTCGCAGCTGCAAAATCTACATCTCTGTAGACAAAACGGTCAGGAGGCCATAATCCTGTTTTCCGAAAACTGTTCATAGCTGTCTCCATAGTAGCTGCTCTGGGAAACGATTTGCCTACTAGACCGCTAATACTATCAACACTCAAACATTTACCTGGTGTATCGTATAATTTTGAAGTTATTGCGGAAGCGAAGAAAGTATTTATTGGCTTAAAGAACCCAACATCAAGAAGTTGCATCTTATGTGTGCAATGTGCAGGAAATGAAAGCATGATAACACCATGATTACGAGGTAAATCTAATGCTCTGATACTCTGAGTATGACTACTGTGCCCATCTAATACGATTAACACCTTGTTCTTTTTAGGTGGTTTGGCATACTTTATAAAATGATCCAACCAGTAATAAAATCCATCAGTATCCATCCACCCTTTGTCTTGGCACTTAAATAAAGTTCCTGGAGGTGCTCCATACGTTAAACTATCCTTCATAGGCTTCTTGGCAAAAATAAGCATTGGAGGAATATAGCTTCCTGTCGCACCCATTGCATACATGCCAGTGACATTTTGGCCTCTTTCGGATGACGTTATGGCGCCTATCTGATGTTTCCCTTTTTGAGCAATTATTTTCTGTGGTTTCTGGACAACAGTGTGGGATGTCTCATCAGCATTGAAAATACGATCTGCGGAAATAGCGTTTTCCTTTATTATTTTTTCGTAAACGTCAAAAAATTTATAAACAACAGTTTAGTTGAATCTTGCAGCTCGTGCTAATGACGTTGCTTCAGGGAGACGCAGACTTATGTTTGGATGTCGTTTCATGAAGCCTGCGTACCATTCTTTACCAGCTGATTTTTATTCGTCATTAAATCTCGTCTTAATATTATTCTTCTCGGCTATTTCGTACGCTAGTTTCATCAGCCTTTCACGTGTTAGTCCGTAAAACATCCCCTCCAACTGAACAATGTGATTAACAAGATCTTTTTCCACTGCCGGAGGTGAATCTGTTTGCCTTCCGATGATATAACTGCTTCCAGTGGAATATTTATTTCTGTTCCCCAATCTCCTTTTTAACGTTGTTTTTGGAATTGAAAATGCTTTTGCAGCTTCATTTATACCCAGTTGTTTTAAATTAACAGATTTCATTGCAGCATCCATATTTTCTGGTTTCCATTCACCATAAACTCCTTTACTCTTTCTCTCAGATCTCGTTGACATCCTTAAAAAATAAAAAAAATATTTTGTAATTGAATACGTGTAATTCGGACCAGGACCAAATTATACAACAGAGATTTGACCAATTTACACGATAGTAATATTTTCGTCATATTTGTTTTTCTAAGTAAGCTAATAAACCTATCCACTTTTTGATCATAGTATGGATTTCGTAAGTATGTACGAATCAACCTAATATCATTGATATTTTAAAATATATACACACTTCGTAGAAATTCAGACACAAAAATAACCTAACCTTACAACACAACACGTGCTACAAATGAACTTACTGGCAATCTGTAACTAACTGATTCGATTGACATAGGTTCCTGAGTGCACCTCGGTTGGGGAAGGTTTGTAACGAATAAGTGAGATGTCGCTACATACTCCGTTTTTAGAATTATAGAATTGGTCCGTTTTACACAATGGTCCAAATTACACGGACTTCCCCTAAATACATATAGTTAACATATATTCCTTTAAAACTTACTTTTGGATTATGCCTCAGTAGAGGCTCGTCTAATACTGTACAGTAGTATTTCTTAAATCAAAAAAGACGATTATTATAAATAAAAATAAATAAATAATATGAACAATAAACTATGATAAAGATGGTTAAAAATTATTCAGAGTGTCGAAATTAAATAAAAATTAGAATTAGAAACCTCTTTTCAATAAGTAAGGTGTAAATATTCATTTATAAGTAAGTTGGTAGGTACTTAATGATTGAATTAATAATATTGCGCAGTGTAAAATTTATGGTCTCAAATATATAAGAAATAAAGACGTATTAATATTATTATCATTATTAATAGTGAAAAACACCTTAAAAATAACTGATATATACAATTTGAACTTCTTAATTTGATGCTTTTAAGCCGCGGATTTCAGCACTTATAAAATCGTTATTTGTGGCAAAATAACTTGCCATTGCCAGGGAATCTATTTGGGGTAAGTTGTCTGATCGAGCACGAACAAACCCCTGCTCCATTTTTATTAACAAATCAACACGTTAACTCGCAAATCAACTCCATTTGTCGTCAAAATAGCAACTAGCCACTTAGCCAGTAGTAACATTTTGTAGAACAGACCGGCCGCTCTCCTACACAATTGGCGCTGATGACGTACCATCTATTTCGAACGGATCTTGGGTCGTATAGAATATACCCAGATTTTGAACCTTATAGGTTCGTTAATACTAATCCTATTGCCTTGAAATAAACGCCATTATTCTTGTAAAATTGAGTTGTATTTATTTTCGTTAAACAAAATAAACTTTTTTTCTAAATTTTCCAAGCCCATTGTAAGCACCCGCTATGGGTTTCCTATGCCTCACATGCTAACCCCAACGGAAGTACTCTCCTAGGGTTCTGTGACAATACGGACTGCAACATATTCAGTACCGACGACCCTACCCACCTCCCTCATTCCGGTTTCTCCCCTAGCACAATCGACATTGCAATAGGTATATATAAATTCACTGAAATGAAAACTATTCCTGATTTGAACTCTGACCATCCTATTATACTAGAACTCAAAATAACCCACACTACACACACCCCCAATTAGAAAATACGACTACACAACAATAAACTGGAAATTATATAAAAAGTACATTATTGAAAAACTAATCATTACAGATGAAATTGAAAACATAGATCATTTAACCAACATAATACAGTACCTTCAAAACACAATAATCCCTGCTAGAAACTCCACAACTTCCTTAAAACATAAACCAAATCCTGGAAACTCCCTCTCCGACTATATCATAAAAATAATTAAAGACAAAAATAAAATTCGTAGAAGATGGCAAGTCAGCAGAAATGGTAACGAAAGACAATCTTTAAAACACTACCAAAATCTGATAAACACGTTAATAAATGAATACAGAAATTACAATTGGAAATTGTTCTTAGAAAAACTTTCCCCAAAAGATAATTCTTTATGGAAAATTTTAAAACAATTAAAAAGTAAGCGTCAAGAAATTATGAAAATAGTATCGAATGATAATACATTTACTCAAAACTACAACATTGCACAAGCCTTTGGAGAGTACTTTCAGGATAACCGCACAAATAACACAGTAAATACACAACATCATCTTATTATAACACAAACAGTCTCAGTTTATTTAAATAATGCACATACAATACACAACACAAATCTAGCCACTACGTCAGAAATTCTAAACACCATTGCTACACTAAAAAATAAGATTGCGTCGGGGGTGGATGGGATATCAAACATTCTACTAAAAAGCTTTCCGAAAAAAGCAATAGTGCAAATTACTCATATTGTCAACTATATAATTAAAAACGGTATTTATCCAGATATGCTCAAGATTGCCAATGTTATCCCGATTATTAAAGCCAACAAACTGGCCTGTTGTGTGGATTGTTACAGACCTATATCCCTACTAAATAACATAACAAAGGTGATAGACAAAATTATTCTGACTAGAATACAAAAAATTCGTTGACAAACACAACATTATACCCCAAGAGCAATGCGGTTTCAGAGGTAGGTGGACACAGTACAGTCGCGCAAATTATAAGAGTTAGTATTCATATTAGAGAAGAATTTTACAAGAAAAATAAATCAGTAATAGCCACCATAGACATCCAAAAAGCTTTTGATACCGTATGGCAAGAGGGACTATTATATAAACTTATTAAGCTCAACTTTTCTGAATATTGAATAAAAATTATGAAATCATATGTTACTAATAGAAATTTGTATGTGTGAACGAAGGTGTAGCGTGGCCGTCCTCCATACACGCCGGAGTTCCACAAGGATCGGTACTTTCACCCTTGCTGTATTCCCTATTTACCCATGATTTACCCTCCTCACCGTAAATCCTAACCGCCATGCAGACGACACCTGTTTTGTATTATCTGCATCGACACCAGACATTGCACTCCAAAATATTCAAACTCACATAAATACACAAATACTGATTTCCATGAGGGACAATAAACTTACTATCAACCCCTCCAAAACAGAGTACATGTTACTCAGGAGGATGGGGAGGAACAACAGCTCATTGCAATCACAGCTATGTTTGGTTAAGCAAATTTTCTCTCCCAGTAGCACTTTATAGTACCATGGCTACACAGTACAGGGCAACACCAATGCCAATGCACATATTATGAAACAAGTACAAAAAGCGAAGATGGCAATGAGAAAATTGTACCCGCTGATATATAAGAAAAGTTGTCTCTCACAACACAACAAACTGATGATATATTGACAAATTATTAGACCAATACTAGCATACGCCGCACCGGCCTACTACACTGCCACAAAACACAATTTTCATACACTGCAGGTGGTGCAAAATATGTGCCTAAGCATGGCAATACCTCACAAAACAGTTTACCTTAAACTTCCAAAAAATACATGGTTACATGAACAAGCAGATTTGCCCACTATCAAGGACTTTATAACAATATTATCCACAAAAATTTATAATCATTGTTTTCAGAAATCTTCGCGAAACACTCAATGCCGCCAGTCGCGCAGGAGACACCCGTGATAGTGGGTGTAGGCTTCTGCATGGTAATCTGTTCACATAACTTGTAGTTTCATTTTCAACAACCAAATACATCGAATGAAAGGTACTAAATACCTCTGGTCATCCTAAAAATGTAAACAAACATATCCTATAATACACCATAAGAAAGATCTGTCATGTTGCTTTCTATCATAACTTAATCACACTGTTCGTTTTGAAACCCTGTTTTTCAGCTGCTTGTCAGGGATTTACTAGTCGAAATAGCTATGGAGTCATATTTATGAATACGGACAAAGGAAGTTATTGAGTCGAAGCAAATGAATTATGCAGAAATGCAAGGTGCCATATACGTACCCCTAGACCAGTGGTTCCCAACTTTTTCTGGACCACCACCCCCTATAAAAGAGAACAAAAATGTCACCGCCCCCCCCCCAGTCGCTGGTTAGTCCAAAGTAGTTAATTTTATTTGAATATCATCTGTACCACCCCAATTGATCTGTATTTAGCTTTAATTTCAGTTAATGTAAAATTTTTATTTTAGAGGAATGATGAAGTAGAAATTTATTAAACGACTACCAAATGTACAATAAAATTGTTTATTAAACTTTTAAATATAAACACAGAATCAATAAGAAATACATTCACAATAGAAATAAGAAATGCAGTACAATAGGACAAACAAAATTGATAATAAAGAAAAAATCAATGAGACGGTTGAGGCTGGTGGAGTGTTACCAGTTTGTTAATATCGGTTTCCAATTTCGTTAACATCAATCGCAGATCGCCACGTTCAGTGATGTGTAATCTGTTCCTCTTCTTTGACAGCAAATCATTTACTGCACTGAATGCACGCTCAGCCATATAGGACGAAGGAAATGCAATTAACAACTTCTGTACTATTGTCCACAATCCAGGATAGAGAACTCTTGATATCCACTTTTGAATTTCACTTCCAGTTCTTCGTTAGTTGTGAGTTCTAATAGCTCCTCTTGCAATTTTGATGAGCCTTCAGTATCTGTGTTTGTGAAAGGATCTATAACCCAACTTGGTATTTCCATGTTTAAAATTTCTTGGAAACGCTCTATAAAATCAACATGAAGAACCTCCAAGTGGTAGTAGTAAGTAAGTAAATCTTCCGGTTCTGCAGACACTGTTGATAATGTGGGAAAATGGTTGTACTCACCTCTACAAAGATTTCTTTTGAATATAAGAAGTTCTCCTGCAAAAGCAGCTATGACGTTTTTAGTTTTAATTGAATTTAAATCATCACCTTGCAATTGTAGATTAACTTGATTAAATACTTTAAACAGTTCCGTCAAATAAGCGATGTAATTTTTTGACGTAATCAGGTTTTCGCGCAATTGTTCGTTTTCTTCAAGAAATTCCAACACTGAGTCAAATAGATTGAAAAAACGATTCAGACAAACACCTTTAGAGAGCCAACGTACTTCTGTGTGCAGCAGCAGGCGATTGTAGTCTTCATCATTTCCATTGCAAAGCTAATGAAACAAACGGTCATTCAATGAATTGCTTCTAATGATATTGATTGCTTTAATAACGTTATTGAGGGACGCATGCAGACGTTCATTCAATTTTTTTGCAACCAAATGCTGACGGTGAATAATACAATGTTTAGCGAGTACATTTGGCACTGCTTTTCGCAAATGTGCTATAAAACCCTTATGACGTCCGGTCATTGCTGGAGCACCATCAGTAGCAGCAGACAAAATATTGCTAATAGGAATTTCTTGCATGATATTAAATATAGAATGTCCCTTTGTATCAGATTCCAAATTCTTGGCGAATAATAACTCTTGATGAATTTTTTTTCTTTTATAAATCGTACGTATGATAAGAGTAGAGCTTCGTTACTTGTTAGAGTTGATTTATCGAGTTGAATGGAAAATTTGCAAATCTTTAGGTAATCGCATAATGATATTTCAACGTCATTTGCCATTTCATCTATTCTTCTTTGCACTGAATTATTACTGAGAGGAATTTTTTTAATGATATCAAATGGTGTCTTATGATGGAGAACAGTTTTTATTATCTCTTCGACTGCCGGCAAAATTAATTCCTCGCCAATGGTGGCTCGTAGCCCAGCATCGTCTCGTTTAGAAGACGATGCAAGAAGGTTTTATATAGTTGGCTGTTTTCAATATTGTTTTTCGAGTTCTTCAAAATAGAATATACTCGTTTATCTGTTCTTCTTATCAGGATGCATTTAATGTAAATGCTCTTTTAGCCTAGAATGTTTCATAGCTTCATTTGAAAAAACTTTTCGGCAAATTAAACACATAGGTAATGATTCGTTTGTAGAAGATTCCGCAAATCCATATTTTAAATATTCAATACTGTATTGCCGGCATTTCTTTTTTAAGTTAGAAGTAGATTCAGCCATTTTCATACAAAAATTAAATTCTCAATATATTTATAGATAGTAATGTTTATAAAATGACACACCACTCACGATTATTTACTACGACAGAGCTTATGATTCGCGACTATATATCGCGGCCAAGCACATACAACTAACTAACAAAAAATTCGTAGAGCTGTTGCTTTTATACGTTTCATTTCGTAAATGATTCATTTTGTCTGTGTGCGAACATGTCGAAACATGTTATTGTGTATTAACATCGCGCGTTCCCTTATGAACGTGCAAGGACAAGTCATATACTTCTATTCTGATTTAAATTTAAAACTGCTTATTAACCCTTATTAAATCATTTCTATTTCACCATTCCTCTTGACTGCTTATTATTTGCTTCTGAATCCGCTACCGCCCCCTTAAAAGGCTGCATCGCCCCCGTTGGGGACCAATGCCCTAGACGAACGATTATACCAAGATTGCCAAAACATCGGTCTTACTATGTTATATTG
Organism: Galeruca laticollis; assembly: GCA_963921935.1. Taxonomy (NCBI): domain Eukaryota; kingdom Metazoa; phylum Arthropoda; class Insecta; order Coleoptera; family Chrysomelidae; genus Galeruca; species Galeruca laticollis. Next base: position 39,590,099 of record OY998178.1, on the reverse strand, counting down.
TATACAATTGTAAATGATAAATCTTAAATTATTGCAAATAAATACATTTTAAAACAAACAAAGGAGAACCAGAACGTGTGAGTTGTATAAATTGTTTCAATATATATCTGTGGTATCGGGAATATCCTATGATGAAAAGGTTTGAATTAATGAAACACTGGCACATTCGCTACTGGAACCCTACCTTCGTAGGCGTAACCATATTCCTCATCTTCCGCGAGATATTAGGGCACTAACGAACCAACATTTATCCATTAACAATCAAAATGATGCTACCAGACACCAAATTCCGAGCGAAAAGCTTGAGAAACGTAAAAGTGCCCGTCCCCAAAATGCAGAAAAACTGCATTCAAACGCATTAAAAGTGGCGATCCAATCTGTTTAGAGTATAGCAGGAACTTGTGTATCACTTGTTCTTTTGTTGGAGATTATTAATACTTGTGTAATATTTTCGTTTGTGTTTTCAGTATTCTTTGTATCTGAATAACAATACACGTTTCAAATATCTAGAATATGTATTTGTTCTTCTTAAAAATAATTAACTTATATTAAAATGTACTTAGCCGATCAAAATGGAGTTATTTTAAACTAAGTATCTCTGAGACCGTATGTTTCGTATTATGCAATATAGAGCCATGTTTCTGTTTGAGGGTTAAAGTATTCTGTCCCGAGTGCACTGCTGAAAACGTTACTAATCAACCAGTGGATAAATTGCACAATTGCCAGTGGCTATCATTATTTGTGGAAAAAGGTGAGTGTTATTCTGTGCTTGAAAAGCAATTTGTCATTTTCCTGCCAATATGAAAAAGCACTGATGTTCTAAAAAGTCACTTTTGCAGTAAAAGTGATACAAAAAGAACCTACGACAGTGGATGAAAATTCTTTTTTTGTAGGTAATTAAATTAGTTAACTGGACGTCCATTAATTGAAAAACTTTTCTTCTGATATACTTCTTGTTCTCATAACATGAACGTTTAGGTTCTTTGGGATATACCTAATGAAATAACTGGATATTTCATAAAACTAATGGAGATATTTTAGGGAAAACTGACGAGAAAATACAATAAGAAATGTAATCCGCAAATATGATGTTAGGATGATTTATGATAGCAATATGTTATATAAATATAATAAAAAAGAACAAGTAACGAAACGGAATAGAGATATTGAGGCCTAGTTATGAGAACATTGGACTGAAATAACCGAGATAGCAAGAGAGTATTTTTTGTAATATAAGAAGTTTCACATTGCGACAACTTGAATGGATCAGTATAACTATAGATGACGTTGGTAATTAGTAGTACAGAACTAATAAACAAGTCAAGTGCCTAAGCTAGTTAATTAATTTTTTGTTCAGTAATGAAGGCCTAATTTCTCTGATCAGTTCCGAAATATTTCGGTGATATTGCACGAAAAGTTCGATAGTGTTTCCGGTAAAACCCAGTATATTTGTTGTACATAGTAGCGGATTCTCGGTTCTTCCGATTTTTTTCATTTCTTTAGTTAGTTTGAAGAAATGAAAAATTATGTAAATATCCCATATGCTGGTAATATTTCTAATAATATTTCAAAAATAATATCTTTAACAACAAATACAACAATTCCTTTCAAAACATAAAGTAATGTGAGTACAAAAACAAACAAAAATGCTAAAACAAAAATATCCCCATTGAACATGTCTGGTATATATTGTTATGATATTTTATTTTTTTTTATTTATAATTTTATATTCGGTATATATTATTATAATTTTAGTTCTTGAGCGCCAGATGACTTTAGTCTATCAATTTCGTGTGTTATTATAGTCAGCCAGCTATACTCAGTCTATGAGGATGGCAACACGTTATAAAATCAACTAATGTCGATAAGAAAGATCTCTTTCTCTATAGTTATTTGGTTTTATTTGTCAAAAATATTAACCTATTTACAAATGTATTATTATTTAGTTGTAAATAATAATTTCTTAATTGACAAACACGGGTGTTATTATGTTTTAAATGTTAAGAAACTATTAATCGAATTAAAATATTCTACACAATTGAAATGATGGCACAAGTAATAAATCGTTAGGTTTTCAAGATATACAATGTTTTGATATTGTGGTAAGTACTGATTGTTTGATATCAATTTGCTAATATACAAGTTGTTTTTAAATATCCTTTATACCTAGGGGAAGTTTCCTTAAAATGGGACAGTAATCTAAAACGGGATACCATGTTTTTTTTTGTGAAACGAGCGAAATATTGCCCAAGCGCAAGCTGTACTGATTTTAAACTTGCTAACGGACTTTTAGTTTCATAGTGAATGTGATTGTTGACACACGTAAGTTTTTTTGTTTTTCAATATTTTAATGTAATATTATTAACTCATAATAGTAAGGATTGCTTCTTTATTTGTCAAGAGAATGTGTTGATAATTTTTAAAGAATCAGATGAGATATTAAACGTTGATATAGTCATGAAAGTTCATCAATATATTTCAAGGTTAGGTTTGTAAAATTCATGGAAGTCAAATGTTGAGGTATAGATAAAACGGGATATGTGGCATTTATTTAAAATGAGATATCCCATTTTACCTAAACTATTTTGATAACATTTTTTACCTGCTTTTTCTTTGTTGCAGTATCAATAGATACACAATATAGCGGGTGCATACTCATGAAAAACCAACCGACAGGGATGGTCTGAGGAGAACATACAAAAAGCAATAGACATGGTATTAAATCGAGAATGTGGTTATCTGAAAGCGGCAAAACTTTGCCACGTACCAAAGAGTACTTTAGAACGTCGTGTTAAAGGAAAAAACAAAATAAGAAAATATTCTCTCAAAGGTTTAGGTAGCAGATTTGTTACGTTTAACGAGGCGCAAGAAATGGACCTTGTTCGGTTTATTACCAACATGGAGACATTGATGTTTGGTTTGACCACTGATTCCGTGCGACGTTTAGCTTATCAGTTTGCTGAACAGAATAACATATGGCACCACTCCAGTACCGTTAAGAAGAAAGCTGGTTGGCACTGGTTGCAAAATTTCCTTAAAAGAAATAGACTATCACTTCGAATTCCAGAAGCAACCTCAGCTGCACGTGCCAGAAGTTTCAACCGAATAAACGTTTCCAAATTTTTTGACCTACTTGAACCACTTCAATAAAAACATAATTATTCTCCATCAAAAATCTACAATGTTTATGAGACAGGGATCATCACTGTACAGGGACGTCTCTCGAGGGTGATTGCATTGGAAGGACGTAAGCAAGTAGGGTCACTTACTTCTGCTGAACGTGGCAGTTTGTGTACCGCAGTTATTTGTATGAATGCTGCTGGCAGCTATATCCCTCCTATGATTATATTTCCACGTGTTCGCATGAAAGCAGAGTTTCTAAATGGTGCGCCTCCTGAAACAATTTGTGCCTGCCAGCCCACAGGTTATATGCAACTCGATTATTTTGAGCAATGGTTTGACCATTTTCTGAAGATCTCTGGTGTATCCCAAAACGCCCCTACACTGTTGATTTTAGATGGACATAAAAGACACACACAAAATTTGAACGTTATAGAAAAAGCCAGAAAGTATTCTGTCACTATTTTATGTTTACTTCCGCATTGTAGCCACAAAATGCAGCCCCCTGATGTTTCATTCATGGCTCCCCTTTCAACTTTCTACAATCAAGAAGTTGAATGTTTTTTACGTAATCATCCTGGAAGAGTAGTCACTATACATCAAATTGCAGAATTATTTGGTAAGGCTTATTTGCGAGCCAGCACTCCTACAAACGCAATAAATGGTTTTAGGAAGACAGGTATATACCCATTTGATCGTGATGTATTCACCGAAGATAGGTTTTCTGCTGCACAACCTACTGATGTTCCCGAAGAGGTTCCCGTTCACAATAACATTAGAGAAGTTGCGGAAACTGGTTCACATCTCGATGAAAATGATAACGTAGATGAGGTTCAACAAGAAGTGCTACCTGAAACACCAGCAAGACCGTTGGGAATATCAAAAGAGAAGACTCCTTACACTCCTCAACCTTCAACGTCGAAAGGCCAAAAAGAAGTTTTGAGCGAGTCACTGTACTTCTCACCGGAAACAACTCTACCTTATCCCAAAGTGACTAAGAAAACACAACAGACCTCCAAAAATAAAAAAAAACTGGTAAAACTGTTGTTCTAACCAGCACTCCTTACAAAACAGAATTAAGAAATTCATTGGAACAAAAGCGATCGAAAGAAATCAATAAACGTCCTAATATAAAGAAAAAAATTGGAAAAACTAAAAACAAAAAGAAAGCTGTTGCCAAGATTGAAAAGGACGTGGATTTTAGCACATCTGAAGACGACAGTGACCCTGAATGCTTTTATTGTGGAAACAATTGTAGTGAGAGTAAAAAAGGAGAAGGCTGGATCCAATGTGTGGGTTGTAGCCGATGGGTGCATGATGCTTGTTCCGGAGCAGAGGAAGACGAGGAAAACTTTCTCTGCGATTACTGCATTTCTTCCTAATTTCTATTTTTGTTTGTTTATTTTAATAGTGGATCGCTTCTTTCATTTATTTTAATATTTTTATGTCCAATAAAACATTTTTAAGTAAAACCTTGTTATCATTTTGGAATAAGTTTGACAAGTGAATTAACATATGAATTACTATCCCATTTTAAAAATGTAGGGTATCCCATTTTAAACATAATACTCCCTAAAACGTGACAGTTGCACTTTTTTTTAAAAAAGCATTATATTTTTGATATTTCTATGTTGTAAAAATTGTTTGGACATACAATGAAAAACACTTTAGAGAACATGTTTGTAAATTTGTGGCGAGATTTTCTTGATTTCTCGATTATTTATCGCTACTCAAACCTTAAGTATCCCATTTTAGGGACACTTCCCCTTTACTTTTTCCATCACTGATCAATAAGCAATTATTGTTTCACTTCATCTAACGCAATAGTTTCTTCTTTTTTAGATTATATTGCTATCATTAGAGCCGTTTATATAAGAAAAGCTCTACCTCACAGTTCGTAGTCACTATTAATCTCAGTTCTTCAGAAAGTATTCTCTTTTCTGCTTCTTTTAATTTTGAATAAGATGGCCAAGTGGTTCAAATTTATAATTATTCCTATAATGTCACTATCAATTTGTCTTTCTGTAAAATAATGTAGGTATTCTCAATTTACAATTCTTTTCTTTATTTCAATCTAATTCATTATTATCTTAACGTTGATTTTTCTATCATTATAATTCACTATTATACAATATTCAAGTTTTTTGTCCTTTTTATAAATTTCAACAATTTACCTTATTCAATAATTATGAAGTATTCTACTCAGCTTAAGCTTTTCTTTCATATACCTTAACTTCTTTTTATTTCCTTTTACTAGATTTCTCTCTTAGGATAATTATTTTTACATCTCTGCTTCAAAAAAATTCAATCTGTTATCTCTTTTTATTGTCTTAGCAACCATCCATGAATTCTTATTCCTACTAAATTAATATTTTATTTCGTTTAGAGATTAAGTAAGGACTGCGCGCACTACTCTTGAACACTTTTAAATTTTCTTATCTAATGATTTTTTTTACAAATTAAAATTAAAATCGATATAACAAATTATTGGATTAATAGTAAGTATAGAATCAGATTAATTTGAGAAGTAAAATTTAAGTTCCACACTCCTTAAAATTTTCGAGAATTATTCTTCCAAATGTGTTTAACAAGAATATTTTCGAACATTTCACCCAACCCTTGACTAACTAACTTGTATAAGTATATACCATTATTAATAAATGTTCATCGATAATCTAATAATTTATTTATTTGTTCTAGGTTAATGGGCGGAAAAATCTATACTAATTTTTTGAGTTGTAGAATGTACTAAATGTGATTTTCTCTGAATATCAAAATAGTTTTTTTGTGCCAATGTGATTATATAATATGTAATTTTTTCATTACTTTTTTTTTAATCCTCTGTGATTACATAAACTTCGTAGTGGTGGCATGATTTATAAAATACGATTTTTTTCTCTAAACTTCTTTTTCTTCTATTCCCTCGTTACTCGATTCTCCCTTCGTCTTCTAAACTTTTTTTATTCTCTTCCCTGATTACTCGATTCTCTCTTCGTTTTCAACACTTCTTTTTCTTCTCTTGTCTCGTTACTAGATTCTCCCTTCGTTTCTCAAACTTCTTTTTATTCTCTTCCCTCGTTACTCGATTCTCTCTGCGTTTTCTAAACTTCTTTTTCTTCTTTTCTCTTAATTATCGATTCTCCAATTCTCTTCTTAAATTTTTCCTTAGTTGTCTATCAATTTTAGTTATGTCTAAATTTTCTGCGCATTTCATTTTGTTTCTTAAAGTTCTTAAAAACACTATAGAATGTATTTTTTGACATCGCCTTCAAATTTTATTTTATCATCAACTCCAAATATTGGTGATTGTGTAACGATGTTTGAATTTTTCATTTTGTTTTTTAATCCTTGTGTTTTCCCTGCTACGTCTCTTTGTATAGTTCGTATTGCTTCCTCATTTTCTTCTCCAACAATTTGTGAACTTGTTTGTATTCCTGTTTCCATATTTTTATCTAGTTTAGTTTTGCCATTCCAATTTTCTTGTATTTCCACTCTATTTTTCTTCATTTCTCTGGTAAGTGTTTCAAATTTTGATTTCATATCCTCTATGTGCTTATCAATATGTTCGTTTTGTTTGTAGATTTCTGGTCAATTCTATTAGCCAATGTATTCATTTTTGCACTGATTTCTGTACTTTGTTCTTGCATTATTTCGTCATTAGGGTTTCAAACATATTCATCATCTCTGTCTCCTTCCTTCTTGTTTGTTCTCCTCCGGCTTGTTGTTTAGCGTCATCCTCTTTTATTTCCTTGTAATAATCTATTTGTTGTACTATGATGGATTCCTCGTATTCCTGTGCTTGGACATCTTATAAATCTTTAAAAATATAAGTTTCTGGATTTTCTTCCATTTCGATCATTATATCTATTAATTTGTCAATTATTGTTTGTTTGGTTCCTTGTTTATCGATATTTCTTTTCTCCAGTTCTCTTCTTATGAGATGATTTAAATTATGATATAATTAATAAATAAGATAATGAACAGTCAGATTATTATTTTCCAATAATTTTAAAAACAATTAAATACCTAATACAACCCTGTATTTTCTGGTTAACTTATAGAAATAGAGATGGCAACACGTTATAAAATCGACTAATGTCGATAAAAAGATCTCTTTCTCTATAGTTATTTGGTTTTATTTGTCATAAATATTAACCTATTTACAAATGTATTATTATTTAGTTGTAAATAATAATTTCTTAATAGACCAATACAGTTGTTATTATGTTTTGAATGTTAAGAAACAATTAATCGAATTCAAATATTCTACACAATTAAAATGATGGCACAAGTTATAAATCGTTAGGTATTCAAGATATACAATGTTTTGATATTGTGGTAAGTACTGATTGTTTGATATTAATTTGCTAATATAAGAGTTTTTTTTAAATATCCTTTATACATCTACTTTTTCCATCAGTGATTAGTGATTTACTTCATCTAACGCAATAGTTTCTTTTTTAAGGTTATATTGCTATCATTAGAATAGTTTATATAAGAAAAACTTCACCTCACAGTTCGTAGACACTCTTAAACTCAGTTCTTCAGACAATATTCTTATTTCTGTTTCTTTTAGTTTCGAATAGGATGGCTAAGTAGTTCAAATTTATAATTCTTCCTATAATGTCACTATCAATTTGTCTTCCTGTATAATAATGTAGATATTCTCAATTTACAATTCTTTTCTTTATTATAATATAACTCATTATTATCTTAACTTTGATTTTTCTATCGTTATAATTCACTAATATACAACATTCAAGTTTTTTCTTCTTCTTATAAATTTCAACAATTTACCTTGTTAAATAATTATAACATATTCGTCTCAGCTTCATCTTTTCTTTCATATAACTTAACTTCTTTTTGTTCTCTTTTACTAGATTTCTCTCTTAGGATAATTATTTTTACCTCTTTGCAAAAAAATTCTATCTGTCATCCCTGTTTATTTTTCTTAGCAACCATCCATGATTTCTTATTCCTACTAGATTAATATTTTATTTCGTTTAGAGATTAAGTGAGGACTTCGCACACTACTCTCGAACACATTTAAATTTTCTTATCCAATGGTTTTTTTTTACAAATTATAATTAAAATCGATATAACAAATTATTGGATTATTAATAAGTATAGAATCAGATTAATTTATTAATTAAAATTTTATTTCAATATAAACTTAAATGTCCAGAATGTAATGCTGTCTATTTGTATCAAATCATTAGAAATTTTGAAATTAGATACAGTGAACAATATCGTGCATACAGATTAAAACAACCAGTTAAATCCCACTACGTCGAACATCTACTTGACGCCAAACAATCATTTACACCTAACACAGAACTAGAAGTACTACATATTTGTGATAAGGAACAAGAGCTGGATTCCCTTGAAAAATTTAGAAATTTGAAGACACTTAAGAAACCACAACATAAAGTTGTCAATGAACAGATAAATCTAGGAAGCTCTCCAGTTTTAAACAGTCTTCTTAAGTAATAATTGTAAAGATCAGCAGATATAGTTTTCCAGGTTTTCCACATCATTGCACAGTTATACTGATCTTAAATGGGAAAAACATACCCAGACTAATAATATCTAAGCTTTAATATTTGTAATATCATATCTTTTTTTTTCTATTCATATATATTGAGTCAATCACAAGGATGGTCATTCCTTGGTCTAGCCAAAAATAATTATTAAATATCAGATAGGCATCAAATGAAATGTTACTTGTGTCATTTTGACGATGATAGTAATATAGAAACAATTGTCACTTTTTTAGAATTTTCACATTTTTTTCAATATTTGTGAAATTATTTAGAAACAGTTAGTTTAATTTTAAAATAATGAGTATATTCCACAGAGTAAAGGTCCAAGCAATAAATTTAATGTTGTTACAAATAGCTGATAGTGCTTGTCGGACAATAATACTGATCCAACTATGACAAATTCTGAAAGAAAATATTAATGAACGTTATGACTCGCCCGTAAATAAATACCTGCAACAGAAAATTATAAATAGGTACCAATAATAAATGGTAAAAATTAACATAACCATAAAACAAAGTAGGATTTTTTGAAATAATAAGAATATTAAAAAAATCAAAAGTACCTTGGATTTAAATAATGCGTCGAACACTTTCCTAAGATTGCTTAAATGATGATTTTCCGAGACTGACCTCATCTTCGAAAAACTGTCCAAAGGGTAGTCTTGTAAATTGAGAAGAGTTTTTCTCTATACTGAGAGAAGTGAACTTTCTAAAAGATTGTTCTAAAGGTATCTGATGAAAATCTGACAAGGTCTAAAACTGAAAACCATTTTGATCTACCTAACTGATCCAAAATTGCATCTATTCGGGGCAATGGAAACTTATCTGTGACTATTTTCTTATTTAGTTGCCTCAAATCGATACAAAGCCTCCATGCTTTTTCATGACTAACCGATTTTTTCGGTACGCGCAACACTGGACTGTTATAATCTGAAATTGAGGATTCTATGATTCCCTGGGTTACAAGTTTATCAACTTGATTGTTAAGCTCTGATGTTTGTGAGTGTGGAGTGTGATAATTTTTACGTGTACTGGTGTATTATCTCTTACCCATAGCTTTTGCTCATAAAAATTGTTGTGTCTTAAAATGTCGTTTTTCAAAGCAAATATGTCTGCATAATTTTCACACCAAATTTAATGACTCTCTCAATTCTTTCATACGGTTCTTCCTATCATTCGTAATTGTGTATACATCAAACAAACTTGAGACCAAGATTTCAATGTCTTTAGTTTTTAATGAAATGATATCGTAGGTTTTATTCAAAATTCTTACATATGGGGTTTTCCCTGATATTATTGATCTAACTATAAATACTCCCGGTGCTAGTTCCTGTTGTTCTACTACTTTATCTTTCCGCAAATTCTTATAATTCTCGACTAATCTGTACAGCTCACATTTAGGTGGTATTGCTAACGTATTACATTCCAGGTTACCGAAAATCTGAATTGTAACTTGATTTCTCGATTTGTAATTTATGTGTACTTCTGATAGCGAATAATCTAATATACAATTATATTTACTCATGAAATCTCTATCCACAATTCCATTAGTTGGTATAGGAAAATTTTCCTCCACTACATGAAAGTATTGATTAAATGTTATGTTATTGATATAAAGGTTAATATTCATTTTGCCTGAAGTTTTAGCTAAACCTTCTGTTATTCCCTTCATATTTATTTTATCGTTAGTTTGAATTGAATGATGTGGAAAGTTTTTAGAAATTTTGATCAAATAAATGTCTGCACCTGCATCCAATATGAAATTATGTATATGTTCTACTATGTATATTCAAAACGCCAATTGCTTTTGATTCACTCTCGACTCCTCATTTTCCATCTCACATATTCTTACGTTATTATTATTATTGTGGTTGTTATCCCTCTTGAATTTCCTATCTTTATTGCGGTAATCTACATATCCAATATACCCATTTCCGTGGTTGTATTGTCTAAATGTCCTTCCTTGATGGCTACGGTTGTAAATTCTGTCATTGTTCCCTCTCCTCTGATTTTTCCAATAGATGAACCCTGGTTTTATAAAGAAATTTTTATTATCCTTGAAGTTTAATACTTGTTACTGGCTTACTATACCTTCAACTGACACCAATTTAGATACCACTTATTGCGTAGTTTCGATATTTCCAGCTGCTATAATTGTTTTTGTCGAATCCGTCGTAGCGTTCATCGTTACTGCCTCAACTGTCGCTTCTCTTGTGTACTTTTCGCCTAGGTTCGCTGGCATACCTTCCGACTCATATGCTGCCTGTAATTTCTCCGCCAATGTTTCTATTTCCGTCGCTTAATTTGTTACATCTTTACTATTTTGACGTACTTTGTTCAGCTTTGCCAAAAGAAGTCTTGGGACTCTTATTCCGGACTTAAGTTTGTTCCTCATTTCCGTAATTGAATTATCCCTCGTTATCAAACCTCTTGCCTTCCCAGCTAATCTAGTTTCAATTAATAGTACTGCATTTTATTCTTTCCCTGTTGCATTTAATTGCAATAAGTATTCCCTAAAGAATCTTGGTTCACTCTTACTTACTAACCTTACTAAGTTTATCTCTATAAGACCTTCGACAAAGAATCGTGACAGAATGCCGTTCAATTATCTGAGAAATAATGCGAGAAGGTGGAGAATCATTTAACAAGCTGAACCATTGCATGGAAGTTGTAAAGTTGGAGGTCGGCACTTTGAAGATTACATTTGTTAAAATCAAATTATTTTTATAGAACTACTGTTCTTTTCTTGGAGAATAATCTAAGCAGTTTTCTCAAGAGTCCTTCACAATAAAAATAAAAGAATTGAGGTGCACAGATGATGAAAGCTGGTTCAGAATTATGTGGAACACCCTTTGCCATTCAAGGTTTTTCAAGGGGTAATTCTGGGCGCTAGAGTGATGTTGAAGGAAGTTTAAAACAATTATGAAAATTGAGCCCCTGTAGATTAAAATTGACATGTTCTGCAGTTTTTTTAAAATCTGACCATAATTCGAGATATTGATGGGTGCAAATTCTACTTGCGACATCCTGTGTAAACTAGTATTCCAAAATTATCGAAATTTCCTTAAATAGTCTGCGGAATGTGTCAAATGTCGTTGATACGGGAGGAATTTTATTGACTTTGTGTATTTAGGAAAATTTTTGTATATAGCGAAATATTGATACTGACAACGATTTGTGGAATTATTTTGATATTTATTTTAATTATTAATATCAAAGAGATTCTATTTTTTGCATTCACACAGTTCTTGGTTTGTTTTTTCATATTTCAAATAATATGAGGGTTCGTCAAACTGTCTGAATTTATATCATAAAATCTTTATGGACATAGGATCTAAAATTTGTTCCTATGTAAAAAAATGTATTCCATTTGTAGGATCACAATTATTGGTTAACAAGCAATTTCAAAGACGATTTATTGCTTGTGAAGTTACGAGACTCTCAACCGAAAAAATCTTCAAACATGTAAATCCAGATCAAGCGAATTCTTTCACGGTCTCATTGAATAAAGTAATTGTGTTGAATTCTTTTGCTTGAGAAATATATGGATATATTTATCGACAATTCTAAAGATATTGAAATAGGATATTGAAAATTTCTTATACCATAATACACTTTTTTTTGTGATTTTACGAATGAGGCAGTGTATCATTTTTAATTTGGATTTTTTGTCATATGCCTAGAATATATTTGTGAAAGTGAGATTAAAATAAACGGTTTCAATAATGAATACGAACATGTATGCACTCCGGAGTTTGTACCGTGCTAACAAACCGAAATGTCTCTAAAAATGCCCAAAAATATAATCTATCTGGGTTTATAGGACCCGTTGAACAAATATAATGAGCTAAAAAACTATACAATGAAAAAAGTCGGCTTAGTAGACGGTCTTACAAAACATCTTCATATAATAACTATATGAAATTCCAATGAAACATATATGCAGTCTTTCCAAGTTGAAAAATCCATAATACAACGACATATGAATTAATCGTTCTAGAAATATCTATTTAAAATGAAAATGTATCCTAGAAATTCAAATATCCCCTCCTATAAATTTGGTTAACCATTGTCTTAAGTTAGTATTCCGAAATGACCTGGAAATTTCAGATAATGAGTATATTCTTAGCTACCTGATTTTATATTCCCACGTTTTGAGCCCTATTAGACGTATTAGTGTTTTAAATGGAACTCAATGTTTCTAGCGAATTCCACATTATAATGAAAAATGTTGAAAATTCTAAAAAATTGACAATTGTTTGGATAACTGAATATCATCGTCAGAATGACAGAAGTAACATTTCATTTGGTGCCTACCTGATGTTTAGTAGTTATTTTTGGCTAGACCAAGAAGCGACCTACCTTTTGATTGACTTAATATATGTTGAGAGAAAAAAGAAGAAGATGTGATATTACAAATATTGAAGCTTAGATATTATTAGCCATATGGTGATATCCTGGATATCATTTTTCCAATTAAGATCAGCATAACTGTGCAATGATATAGAAAACCAGGAAAACTATATCTGCTGATCTTCACAATTATCACTTAAGAAGACATTATAATAGTGGAGAACTCTCTAGATTTATCTGTTCATTGACGACTTCATATTGTGGATTTCTCAAGTGTCTTCTAAGTTCCTACTCTTCAAGGAAATCCAGTTCTTGTTTCTTATCACAAATATGTAGTACTTCTAGTTCTGTGTTAGGTGTCAATGAATGGTTGGTGTCAAGTAGATGTTTTGCGTAATGGGATTTATCTGGTTGTGTTAATCTGTATGCTCGTAAGCGTTCACTGTATCGGATTTCACAATTTCTAAGGGTCTGACCCAAATAGACGGCATTACATTCTGGACATTTGAGTTTATATATACCTGATTTCTTTAATTTTGGTATTTTTGTTTTAACATTCAACAATTTTCTATTTACGTTACTTTCTGTTTTAAAAGAGATTGTTGTATTCGTTGCTAAAGATATTATTTTTGAAATATTATTAGAAATGTTTCCTGCATATGTGATGGTTTAATAAGTTTTTATATCTTGAGTTTGTTTAGGAAATATTAGTTGTACTGCCACTTTCTTCTCTTTTTTATTAATAAGCTTTTTTATCACATATAATGTATAACCGTTGGATGCTGCTATTTGTCTAATTGTAGTAATATCTCTATCAAAATTACATTTGTTCATAGGAATTGAAAATGCTCTATGTATCATTGAATTATATGCCGCTAGTTTATGTGACATGGGGTGATTGGAACTATATAGAATTGTCACATCAGTGTGTGTTGGTCTTCGGTAAATTGAATAATAAAGTACATTTTTAAATCTTTGAATTATCAAATCAAGAAAATTGATCGAGTTATTTTCTTCAACTTCTAATGTAAATTTAATTTTTGGGTGTAAATTATTAATGTGGTTAAGAAATATATCTAATTGTCGTTCACTACCTATAAAACAAACTAATATGTCATCTACATATCCATACCAAAATAAAACATTTTTCGAAATATTACTTTCAAAGATTTTTCTTTCTAATCTGTCCATAAAAATGTTTGCCAAAATAGGCGATATAGGACTTCCCATTGGTAAACCTTCATTTTTAATATATATGTTATTGTCAAAAGTGAAATAATTCTGATTAATACATACATCAAATAAATTAAGTATATCTGATATTGTTCCTGGATTAATATTTTTATCTTCTAGTAATTTTCTTACAAGTATTAGACATTCTTTAGGAGGAATTTTAGTGAACATATTAGTAACGTCAAATCAAATAAGCTTAGAGTTATCTTGTAATTTGAATGCTTTTAATTTTTTTATTAGTTCGATTGAATTTTTAATTGAGTATTTAGATGTATATCCGTAACTATTAAGTATATTGTTACGTTTTTTTCGCTAATATAATATTAGGACTATTAACATAAGAAACTATAGATCTAATTGGTTTCGATATTTTATGTAATTTAACGGTTCCTTGTAATTGTGATTTTTATTAATGATGGATTTCTTTTCGTAATCACTTAATAGATAATTTGAATTATTAACAATATCTCTAACATTATTAGAAAACTTTTTTGTTTGGTCTGCTCTAAGAACTTGTACATCGCTAGATTCTGTAAAGTTATATATTTTTGAATTATAATTTTCAGTTGTCAATATGACAGTTGTTTTCCCCTTATCAGTTTTTGTAACTGTTAGGTTATTATCTTCTACTTTCTTTGTTATTGCATATAAAACTGTAATGTCATTTTTTGTTTGACGTTTAACTTTTGAAGGTTAAATATTTTTGATTAAATTGGCAATGTTTATTTTCTCATAAAGAAAATCATTTGAATTAGATTGTAAAGCTACAAAGTCGATTATTGTCGTCACAGAGTGGCGCTATTTCGTTGATGATATGTGTTCTGTATTAGGTGTGGTGTAGGTCATTTTGGTGATAATTAGTATATGGGTATTAGGCAATAACGTGGGGTTGTCCATATTGTTATTTTGTGTTATGTGTGAGGTATATGTATGTAAAAATAGTTAGACCGAGTAAAATCAAAATAAAATATACTAAAGTAAACAAGGTATAATAACAACAAAATATGAAAATAGTAAAATAGCAAATTACCTAACTACTTATCAAATGATGAAAACGTGAAACAAAGGTGGGGCGTTTGTCAGGAAAAGCGCTCTCTCGAGATGACACATCTGAAAAGGAAACAAAATCCTGAGTAACCAGTTCATAAGAGATTTGGAAAATCAGACTACAACAACAACATTAACTGTCACAAAAGTCTAATATATTAATCCCGAATATTCATGGTTCATCTCTAAAACCAGAACCTAATCAGAATAATATATTTAAAAGAAATGTACAAATAATACATAAGACAGTTCAAACGTCTCTCGGGTCATAGGTATTAAGGGCAAACTCGCGAAATACCTCTCCAGGAGCACAAAATTTGCTAGTCCGGAGTATTTGACATCTCGTTGTTGGTTTCTGATAAGTGTCAATCAGTAGTTGAAGATAATTGTAATAGTCTCTTGGCGGGTCTTTATAATTGGTTTGGCATAAATTCACTCTATCTTAATGCAGAAAAACGCAAGCAATACAATTTCATCATAGACAAAAACAACTGCAGTTTATAGATCTAAAAATTAATAATCAATCGATAAAGAGTGTCTCTTATGTCAAATTTCTGGGCTTGCTGATCGACGAATGTCCTAATTGGAGTAAGCAATGTGAGGCAATTATTTCGAGTAATTACTTATTTAGAAATCTAAGATCTGTTCTTACACAAAAACAAATGATTATCCTGTATCACGCACAAGTGGAATCCCGTCTGAGGTATGGCATATCTTTCTGGGGAATGTCTACCAATTCTAAAGACGTATTTGTGTCACAGAAAATAATAATTCGTTGTATTGCTGGTGTCTTTCGTCTAACTGGTTTGTATATTTTGGATGTTCGTGTTCTCATATATAACAACATATGTGATCTCAAAACTAACTACCAGAAGCATAATATCAATACAAGACGCTGTAATAATCTGTCTTTAACTTTTCCTAAAAATAATATCACTTTCAAATCCCCTCCTATAATGGGACAACGACTTATTAATAAATTACCATCATATATTAAATCAATCAAGTAAATTTTACTTAACTCGTTTTTAGTAGATGTATGTTTTTATTCAGTCGATGAGTTATTAAATTTGTAAGAACTCTGTGTGTATATCCTATATTTTTCACTATGCGTCATTTTCACTTTACTTTTAGGCTGTACTAGTTAGTTAGTTAGTTAGTTAGGTATAGTAAAAATCAAATAAAGTTGCGTTTACGTCACCAAGGGCGTATTTCTATCGCAAGTGTGGCTACATTTCTATCGAAAAGTGCATATACTTAAATTTGTTAATTAATCGGTTCTAAAGATAACCCAATCAATAAAAAAACCATTGTACCAAAATAATGTATAAGCAACATAGCTTTATTGGGTTTAGACGTCCCTCGATGTAAACATTTGTGTTAAAATTTTCATAAAGAAGCTTCCAATTATTGACGGTAAAATAGTCACTGCTAGAAATAATGTCATGATGCTGCGTTGTTTGTGACTTTTCTACTCGTGTATTGTCATCGATTTCTGAGGTTATAGTTACGTGCTTTATAAAATTTCCTTGTGAGAAATATTTATAATCAAAACTGTTTTTGTTTTCAAAATAACAAAGCATTTTCATCTGTGATTGTTAAAATGCCGCTGAATAGCCGATGCAAAGAACTTGTGGCTTCATAAGTAAACTATTTTGAACAACAAAGGAATAATGGTTCTTTGTTGCCCTTAAATGCTGTACACGAGGTGGGTAATACGTGAATAAAATATCCTTACTCTACTTTACGAAAATTTCTATTATTTTAGTGTGTAGCTGCTGCTTTAAAAATCAGTGTAAGAACAGTTAGCAAAATTCGTGAAACAAAGAAAAAAGGTGAAGAGTTTGAGTCACCAAAGAAAAAACGTTGCGCCCATAAACGAGTAACAAATACAGAAACTTCAAATACAAGCTCTATCCGTGATACCATGCACAACATGTACCAGAGAAGTAAGTATAATTACGACAATTGTACATTTAACATATTTCTATTTCTGTATGCTTTTGAAACAACACATAACGATTCAATCATTGTGGTCCCAATTAAGAGAAAAAGAATTATTTAATGGTAGTACCACTTTTTTAAATAGATTGCTCAAAGAACTTGGGTTTAAGTGGATAAAGGATAATCCACGACGAGGACTTATGGAATTACCTAATGTTGTTTTGAAAAGGGTAGGATTCTTAAAATATTATAAAGAAGCAAAGGACGAAGGTATATACCAATTTGTGTTCATCGATGAGACCTGGATATTTCAAAATGGCATCATAGGTCATTCATGGCAAAATGAAAATATCAAGAGTGGTAGAACCACTAAAACGGATGGCAAAAGGTTTGTTGTATTGCAAAACGTAAGTGGTTACTCAAACATTATTTGAACAATATTATTTCAGATATATTATACTCCATGCTGGAAATAAAAACGGATTTATTGAAGGTGCTGAAGCAATATTTTGTTCAAAAACCCAACTTAATTTGAATATCAATTGCTGCAAAATTTAGAGAATCCTTCTCTAATTTTACTTGATAATTGCACCTTATCACAGCATGTTATTGCATAAAACCCCAAATACAGGATGGTCAAAATGTGCTATTCAGGAATGGTTGACAGAAAAAAACATCCCCTATTTTCACATGATGTTCACAACAGAACTGTTGCAAATCGTTTCTCAGTAAATATACAGATATATTCTCACCTATTGCCATTTATTTTAAACTTTGTTTTTGTTTTTTTTCAGAAATAAGCCACCCATCAAGTATATAGTGGACGATATGGCAGAACAGTATGGACACAAAGTGTTACGTCTACCTCCTTACCATTGCATATTCAACTCTATCGAATTAATTTGGGGCATAGCAAAAAAATTACTACAATAGGCATACTGGTAGGGATGGTGACAGTGCGAATAACTGCCTGAACATGTGACACGAGGCACTGCACATGATAACTCCTGATATGTGGAAAAATTCTATACAACATACTGGAAGAGAGATATTTAAATGGTATGAGAGGGAATGAATATTTGATCGTCCAGAAATTATTCCGATAGTTATAATTTTAATAGTGAAGAGAGTGACACAGAAGTTGAATCAGATGAAGAAAATGAACACGAATTTGAATCTGCCTAGTTTCATTTCACCATATATTGATTTGTTTAATGTTAGTTTTTGTCTTCGATAACACGTTCATTATTGAACATATTTTATTTTATTGCTTGTATTTTCATTATATTTATTTATTAAAAGTTTTGTTAAGTCAGTAATAACCTTACCACTTTCATTCTACAATTCCTTACTTTGTGTATTCAATTCATAAATTTAATTAACAAAAAACGTAAATGAAAAAACTCCACACTATATTAAACGAAAACTATCAAACTATCGATAATTTTGTAGTTTTCATTTATAATATTGTGAAATTTTCTACATTTACGTTTTTTGTTGACTTCAGTTATTTTCTGTTAATTTCCATATTTCGTAAACACTCTGACAACGCTACAAATGTTCACAATGATGACGTAAACGCAACTCCATTTGGTTTTTACTATAGTTAGATTAGTTTTTAAGAAAACTGTTGACGAATTTTATACAAACCTTGTTTGTCATATAAAAAATAAAGAGTTTTATTTTATTTATTTTCATTTATTTATTATGATAAACAGTTTATTAGACCTTCACTAAGATACTAGAGGCAAACTCGCAAAGTATCTACTCCTGTCAATTAGTGAAGTACGAAGGGCAAACTCGCGACGCACCTCAAATCAATGTATTGTTTGTTATTTCTTAATATCAAATTATTAAATTATTAAACAGTTATTTTATATAAATATATAGATTTGTCAAATAAGAATTAGTTTAAGTTATAATAGCTCATCAAAACAATATATCAAAATAATAATAATTATTAAAATAGATGAATTTGATTACTCTGTGATAGAAACTCACAAATAATAATTGTTACAAAATATGAAAAGGTTACTTTGTGAACAAAATAATAATTGTCACAAAACATGAAAAGGTAACTCTGTTACTCTCCTATTGTACTGAAGATCGTTCTTATTAAACTTTTAAAATAACCACAATTTTCTCTGATCAAACTGAACTCTAATCTGTTAGATTCAACAATTATATGCCTCCTCATCTAAAAACTGAGATTGAACACTCGTTCCAGTTGGTATGAAAAAGGATGCTATAAACAATTTTGGTCTTTATTTCTTATGTGATATACAGCGTAAAATGATATAGCAACCACCGAAATATTTATTAGTTGCCAGAAACTGGTTTTACAAAACTTTATCGGCACAAATATTGGTTTGTTTATGTTATCGGGATAAGTGCCCTTACTTCAGATCTCCTTCGACTAATTCTTTGTTATAGAGATATTTTGGAATATACGTTAAAATTCAACCTTGTAGAATATGTTTAGTATGTTAAATAAACTTACCCTCCAAGTTCGGCCATCCTGCAAATATCTCGTTCCGATATATAGACAGAACGACTCCGTCTTCTCCACTTTCGCTGTGGGTAGTATCCGAAATGCCTCCTGATGGACACCATGGACGCAACGGCTACAGTTCTTTCATTGGTCGATACTTTCCTTGTGTGATAGGATTTGACCATATCTTTGACAATGTATCGATCATTTGGTAAAACGGTCTTAACAATCATTGGCCCGGTATACGGGGCATTCAGTTTTCCACTGGTCCCAGTTCAAATGACTGATTTTAAAATGACAACTGGATCGCCTTCCTTGTATCATTTTGGTTTCTTCCTTTTTTATCAAAATGTTTCTTATGTCCAACTTGCGCAGCTCTAATTTTATTTGCAGCTTGCTCGCGCTCCCCAGTAAGGTTTTCAAATAATGTAGCAATGGTGTTGATTCCATCTTTAAGAGTGGTATCCAATGAGCTACTTCTTGGAGTGAAACCGAAAAATAGTTGACTAGGTGTTTTTCCAGTGCTCTTATTTATGACATTATTGATAGAAAATTGTACGGAACGTACTTGCTCATCCCATAATTCTTCTTCGGCTATAGACAGTAGTTACGCGTCAATGATCGTACTGTTTAGAAGTTCCACTTGGCCGTTTCCCCTGGGAGAAGCTACAAAATGCATCACGTGTCTAATGTTGTTTTGGTGACAGAAAGATTCGAATGTATTAGAAGTGAATGAGCTTCCTTGATCAGACACTAATATCTTTGGGACTTCATAGGTAGCGAAGATGTCCTTGAAATAGTCGATTACATATTTGGTTTGTGTGCTTTCTGCTGCTCGTAAGAAGACAAATTTGGTGAATGCATCTATTCCCACAACTAAATATTGATTGTTTTTTTTGGATTTTGGAAATGGACCTAGATGATCCACATGGAAAATATTTAATGGTATATATCCTTTGGGTATTGGATGCAAGAATCACTCCTTCTTTCCGTGATTTCTTTTATTGTATAAAAATGGTATACAGCAAGATATGGACTGTTTTATATATATCTTCACACGTGAAAACCAAGAATTCTCACACAGCTTGTGTAGCGTTTTTTCCAATCCGAAATGCCCAAAATCGTCTTGAGCTGCTTTTTAAATGCGCTACCTCTTGGAACAACACAAAGTGTTCCTCGAGCTGTGCTCTACCATCTCGCAAACAGTAATTTTTGTAAATATTCTTTCCATTGTCCGTCTCCGGAGGTTTTGAGAGTATCTTTTGTATCTCTTTAATTTTGTCATCTGTTAATTGTCCTGCCAGAACCCAGTCGGCTTCTTCAATATGTAAGATAACTTTACACTCTTCTTTAGTCCCTTCGTTGGCAGTTGGATTACGACTTAGTGTGTCGACGTAACCGATTCGATGTCCAGGGCGATACTGGACTTCAAATGTAAATTTTTGAAGTTCAAGTCACCATCTTGCTATTCGTGGTAAAATATCATTTTTCTTGCTTGCAGCTTTGGGATAATTACAATGACAACAGAAAAAAATTCAAAGTAGATAGCTTCGAAATTTCCTGAGGCTTTTGGCAACAGCCAAAGATTCCAATTCGAAGGAGTGGTATTTCTACTCCGTATCAGACGTTTGACGACTATAATACGCTATAGGCTGCAGACGTGCATCTTTTTGCCTTTGGAACAATATTCCAGCTAATCTAGCTTGGCTTGCGTCGGTGTGTAGTTCAGTGGCAGTTTCGGAATCAAATAGGCTTTATACCGGGTGAGTCACTAGAATCTCTTGCAACTGTTTTATCCTATCATGAAATTGGTCACTCGTGTACACTTAGGAGGCTTAGGAACCTTTCCTATATGTTTTTCGACGAGAATTGTCAAGAAGTTTTATCTAAACAGTACATTAGCTACCAGAATAGACCCGTTATCATCCAAGAAGGAACTCCATGTGAAATCCAGATGCTTCGCTACTTCAAGAACGCCTCATCATGCCAGCAGTTAACTATTCAAATACCTAAATTACGAATTCAAAAATTGGAAAAGAATCATTGGATTCTGATATGTCCTGGAATAAGTAAAGTTAATCAAAAGTGCAGATCTAACAAAGACAATTTTCCAATTCAGGGAACTTTTATTCTAGAACTGATTCGGAGTGCGAATTGGACATTGATAGTATTAAAATTGAACATTTTGAAAATTGACAAACCGAACTGAAACTAATAAACTTTCCAAATTTAACATTTTCAAGTGAAATAACAAATATCCAAGTGGAACCAATCCAATTAAATTCTATCAATTTAGACGTCTCTAAATATGTTCAAAGATCTTCAGACATTAGAAAACAAAAAAACGCCAACATTTCGTCTTCAATAATATCTGCAAATTTCAATATTTGGACTATTTTTATTCATTTCATCATATTAATAATAATTTTCTATTGGACTGTAAAATGCATTCAAACAAGAAGACTCCGAAGAAGAAGCCAAGGCCAAGAAATCCAAAATGGCCTCCAAAATTTGGAACTCTGAAACTCAACAAATTCCTGGAATTTCTGTCTAAGGGCAGAGGAGTTATGGGAACGCATATGGTAATAAGGATTGCCTGTTATATATAGGGATTAGACAACAAAAACCAATATTATTCATTGAAAATCACTTCATTGTTCTTCAAAATATTCTCCATGAAGATCTATACACTTTTGCATGCGCTTGAACCAATTGTCGAAGCACTTTTGCCACTCTAATTCAGGTATCTCCAAAACATGCATTCTGAATGCAGCAACCGCTTCTTCGAGTGTCGAAAAACGTTGACCTCTCAGTTTGTTTTTTACGTACGGGAATAAGAAGAAGTCATTCGGTGCCAAGTCAACACTATACGGCGGATGACTTATCAAATCGATATTTTGGGTGCTCAAAAAGGCAGTTGTGTGAGCCGATGTGTGAGAGCTCGCATTGTAGTGGTGGAGAGTGATCCGTCTCCGGCGGTTGGTTTTCCTGATTTCTTGGAAGACAACTGGCAAACAAATGGATGTGTACCACTCAGAATTGACTGTTTTGCGATCGTATTTTTTGAGCATTTCTTTCGACCAATCGACACGAGCCTTTTTTTGAGCGATTGACAACTTGTGTAGGATCCAAAGCGAACAAATTTTGTTGACAGTCAAATGTTTATGCAAAATTGAATGTATGCTGGTCCCACTAATGCCTAAGGTTGTCTCAATCTCACGATAGTTCATCCATGCACTGTTGCTAAGTTAATCCACGTCGCAAGTTGTAAAAAATAATCGCACGAAAATGTTCACGATTTAATTCTTCCATTTTTGGGCCGAGATGAATCTTTTAAGTTACTGTAAACAACATAAATAGCGCTCGTATGTCAAAACTTTCTGAGTACGTATAACCTCAAAAATGTCCAACTTTGCGATAGAACTGTCAGTTGCCAGATTGCAACACTAGGGTTGACAAATCCCGGAACATAAAAGTGAACCCTCGTTAGGACACCGCTAGATTGCTGAAATGCAATCCCAAGGATTGTTTTCTTCGTAACGTTTTTAATCATCGCATTCAGATTTTATATAGCTTCCTAGTTGTAAAGTCTCATTTTAGTTTGTAGACATAAAAGTTATTTTTTAAAAAGTAATTTTGATAAACTACGAATTTAATTTGTACGTATTCACAATATGCGAATACAGTAAATGAATGTGAGGGCAATTTTTAATGAGTAGATTGTAAGATCTATTACATCAATAGGAGAAGGTAGGCTACAGTGAGACGTTTTTTACATAAAGCAGTATGAGAAGGTAATGGATGAATAATAACTATAAATAAGGATGACATGTGATAAAGTAATGGATTATCTATCACAAATAACGAAGTTTCTCTATTAAAAAAACACACAAATTCAATTATAAACCAAAAAAACAACAAAACCGTCTCACTGTGTACCACACAGTCGGGTACCGTGAGACACCGTTAATATTGCGGTAGAAAATAAACAAATGAATTAATATAACGGTAGAAAATAAACGAATGGAGTTATATTGCAAAATTTCAATAATTAACGTATATTAATGTTATCGAAATTAACAGAGAAACAGAGATATCTACTCAATCGTTTCGTCTGCATCCTAATCGGTGCGGTTAATGCATGACAATGTCAGACAAGTTCACCATCGCAATATCTGGAACATCTGGAAAAGTAAACCCATTTACTCTTTCTCGTTTACGAAGGAAATAAACTTGATAATCTCCTGCTGTATCTTTATTTGTAAGTATTTGAGCTACATAATGCACTTGATTGGAAAGCCGAACAACAACATAATCATTTCCAGTGGGTTCTCTGTCTAAATTTTCCTTTTCCGAAAATGATTCCGAGTCATCTGAATCATTTAAAACAACCTAAAAACGAATATGGTAAGACAAAATAGGTATCACAAACTATTAAACAACATTATGTGCCTTACCTCAGAATCTGATTCTCCATTTGACGATTCGGAACTCTCATTATTTTGGCATTCCTTCTTAGTTGCTTGTTATTCGTTGAAAACAAGTCCTTGGTTACCTTTTGTTTTTTTCGTTCCATTTCCTTTTGTTTTTCTAATTCTCTTTCTAACGCCAATTCAGCAATAAGTGTTTCTTCTGGTGTATCTGTCATAATGGCACTTTTTCCTCGTTTGCAACATTTAGTTGTTTGTTTTCTTGGTAAAGCCTTGGGATACCCTTTGAATGCTTTGGGAGAAATGAAAATATTTTCTTCTTGTGGCTTATTTGCAACAATGTCTTCAGATGTGGTAGGAATGTTGGTGGAAATGGGTTCTTCGAATGTTGAAGCTAATTATTCAACATTTAAATGTGCAGAAGGACGCAATACATCTGATTGAGGACAATCTGTAACGGAGGAAGTCAAAAAGTCTGATTCCGTAAAAACATCCCTGTCAAGCGGAAAAATTCCCGACTCTTTAAACCCTGCAATGATATTGGATGGAGTTACTGCCTTTGATAGCGCTTTACCAAAACATTCAGCTACTTGATAAGTTGTTAGCGGAATACCAGGATGGGCAAGGAGCCAGTTGTCGACAGCTTCATTATAATACGCCATTAGAGGTCCGTAAACAGACACATCCAATGGTTGGATTTTATGACTAGTGTGGGGAGGTATAGTCAGAATTGTTACTCCATTCTCCTTCGCTATATTCAACGCTGTTATGCTTATGTGCGATTCATGGTTATCACATATAAGTACCGTTGGATTTTCTTTGCTGCTGCCGGTATATTTTATAAAGTGGTTTAATACTTCAGGAAACAACTCTGTCACCATCCATCCAGATAGAATAGCAAATCCAAGTGTTCCTGCTGGAGCTCCTGTAACCATGTGTTGTTTAAAAAATTTTCTGGGGAATTTGAGCACAGGAGGAATAAATGTACCTATTCCTGAAATAAATACCACAGCAGTTATTAGTTGCCCTCGTTCGGCACTACTACATTTATTCAATTGTTTGACTCCTTTCTTGGCGACAACTTTTTTAGGTTTCTGAACAGTTGTTAGTCCCGTTTCGTCAAAATTATATGTCCAAGAACCATCTGATAGTTGTGGTAGCCTTTCGTAAACTTTTTCCAAATTATCAAAAAACATGTCAATGTTGTGCTTATTAAATTATTAAATTAAATTAATTAAAAATTATTAAAGTTTACCTCGATAGGCTGCAAGCTTCAGGTGTTCTAATGCTTAAGTTACCGTTACGATGTAAAAATCCTCTGAACCAGTCCTTACCTGCACTTTCATACTTTTTCCAAGAATCAGGCATTTTTAAGTTATTTATTAGCGCCATTTCGTACGCTAATTTTCTCACCTCTTTTGTTGACAGACCATAAGTCATTGCACTACACTGCTCTAGATATTCAGCAAGGTCTTGTTCTTGTTTTGCAGTAAAAATTTTACGAGCGTCATAATGAGGATTCGTCCTTATATTACCGTCTGAATTTGATTTTGCCTTCTTAACGTACCTATGAAGCTTTTGAAACGCAATATTTGTTTCTCTTGCTGCTTCTCGAATGGACATTTTTTCTTCAATAACTAATCTAATAGCTCCAGCCATTTGATCAGCTGATGTTTTGCCAATTTTTCTCTGTGTATCTGTTGGCCTTACCATTTTCAAAGAAAACTGAAACGAAAATTTAATACTTATAATATGTTTTACCAACCTATGGTACACAGTGAGTGTTATAGTAAAATGGCCGTATCATCTGATCCCACGAGCCGAATATATATTTTGCATTACTAATACAACATTGTATCGTTGAAATTCAGTTTGACAGCAAAAAATGCTGTTTTTTCTACACACTCCATAAGTTTCCAACAGGGAGCCGTTAGACGACGTTACCGGATTCCAGTCATAGATTACAACATATTGTTAAAATAAAAGCAGTTGAGTTATTTAGTCATAGTCGTATTCGTACCATTCAAATATTTTCTATTTATATTGAGACAAAGCCTTTCAGAGTCAATTTAATTTAAAAGTATCAACTCAAATCAAACGCCCAGTGACGTATCCAAAAAGATTCGTACTTATATTCTTCACATAAAAGTCAGATTAGATTAAAAATTCATTTTCCGTATTCCAATTGAGACAAGTATTGAGATTTAAGTCACCTCTCCAGGGGCGTACTTGAAAATTTTAACTTCTGGTTAATTTTCGCGTTTTGTTATTTAACAAGAAAAGTATTAAATGAAATCGACTTACATTTGCGCCGTAATTAAATAATTTCGGTCACATTCTTGACATATTTGATTTATCATTGTGCATGTATATTTTATAATACCTTTAGGTATTTCTGATTGATTTAAATTGTACTTATTGTTGTTTATGTCTTTCATGAGAATTATTGAGTGATTATTCCTATAGATTTGACAAACATTTCATAGTCCTATTTAGCTTAAGTACAGTTTACGCTAGTGTTTGGATTTCAGTGCCATTAAATAATTTCGAGTGATTTGGGCTTTTCCAAGATCACTGCGTGATCTTTTCATGTTATAGTATGGTTGTGAAACATTTCCTTTCATCCGAATGACCTCACTTTTTCATTCCAATGCACGACATGGCGGACATGAGAGCCTTAAAGAAAGCTAGGAAAAACGCTAAAGCAGCTATCACACGGATCCAAACTTGGATCACAGATAAGATAAATTCCAAAACCGATTTATTTGAAATTCAATCTAGATTTAATACATTAATCACAGAGATGAGTAAATATAATGCTGCACAAGATGAAACTGAAGATTTAGATTCTGATAGTACAGATTTAGAAGATAGAGATAACTTTGATAACAATTTCTATAAATTAGGATCAATTTTCAATGGAAAAATCAGCCTAAATAGACATGCACTTCTCACTTCAAGTCCAAGCAGTTTAGTTTCTACCTCCATTGATCAGGGGGTAGGGGTTAAACTCCCCCAAATTTTAATTCCTCAATTTTTAGGCGATTACTCCAAGTGGTCATCGTTTTATCAGTTATTCAACGCGTTGATTAAAAATAATGATTCCTTATCCGATGTTCAGAGATTGATTTACAGGGAGAGCCTTTATCTCTCATTGAGTCATTAGAAATTATTAATGATAACTTTCAGATTGCATTAGATATCTTAGAAAATAGATACGAAAATAGTTTAACCATTGTAAATTCTCATATAAATGCTATATTAGACTATCCAAACATAACTAAATGTATAACTTCACTCGGAGAATTTTTAGTGAATATCCGAAAAAAATTAGAATCATCAAAAAATTTGAAGTGCCCGGTCGAGCATTCTCAACATAATTATGAGAAAGTTAGATTACGGTACTAAAAGGGAGTATCAATGAAATGGAGACTTAATTTCAATTCATACATTAATAGAACTTTTGGATATCATTGGAGACAGATGCAATGCGCTAGAGTCCATAAGTTGTTCTTCCTCATTTGTGACGTACGAAACTAATTCCCAAAAAGGTGTTTCTAAGGCAAAGAGCACCTTGCATGTAAAAAAATGCTCTTTCTAGTTCACCAACAAACAGACGAAGAACTTGTTGGTACTGTAAAATCGCGAATCATGACATTTATAAATGTCAAAAATTTTCGAATCTAACTTCACAGGTCACTTTCGTTATGCTTCAATTGTATGGGAGCAGAACATTTTCCATCAGAGTGTAAGTCAAAGGGTTGCACCATGTGTGGTAGAAAACACCACACTCTCCTTCATAGGAACCCTGTCCAGAATCCTACTCTATGTCATTCCAGTGACCAGAATTCACAAAATCCCAGGTATAGACCGAGGACCGTTTCCAGGCCTCAAGTCAGCACAGGGGTCACTCCAACGGTAGTTTTAGATAATCGTAATTGTTCTAATAGGTCTTCGAATGAAAACTGGATTTCTTCTCAGTCTTCTTCCATTCCGAATGCTAACAATGCACATTCGACAAGCATCTCCGAGCCTGAAACTCGAGTGAATCTTCCGGAACTTTCCATGCCATCCTCTCTGTTAATAGGCAAGGGAAACCCTGAGATTCTACTAGCAACTGCGGTGGTAAATATTCTTTCCGACAATGGTCCTGTCAAGGCTAGAATCATCTTTGACAATGGTAGTCAATGCTCATTCATCGCCGAAAAACTCGTAGGAAAATTAAATGCAGAAACTTACTATAATCCACTCCACAGCATTAAGTGCACTCCAACGATTTCTAACAAAATGTTAGGTATAGTCATTCTTTCCAATGCACAAGAAGACTTCCAGTTTAAAGTGGTGGTGAGGCTGCTCATGTTATCTTATCTTTACCTCTTTTTGGCGCTAATTACGTCACCGCCTTTAATTTATTATCTGAAAGGAATGATAATCGGAAAGCCGTTATTAATGCACATCTTAAAGAAATATTTGAGTTACCATCTCTACATAGAGAATCACACGTCAGCTTACGCAATTTCCTCGATACATTTTCAAGAAATTTACGCGCTTTGAAAAGTTTGGGTGAACCAATCGACAGTAGTAGTACCATTTTATTATATCTTTTGAGTTCAAAGCTCGATTTTCCTACAAAACGTTAGTGGAAAAACTTCAGCAATGAAATTAGTAAGCCCAAAATTGAAGATTTCTCTAAATTTTTAACTCAAAGGTGCCAAATATTAGAGGCCTTAGATATAAAACCACCAGTTTACCACCCCGTAAACCGCAGTACTTCCGGTAATCACTTCAAGATTGCCTAGAATTCCGATAAACTAACAATGTTTGAATATTCATCCCGGGTTCAATTTAGCCGACCCAGAATTCCAGGTCCCTTCAGACGTAGACCTACTATTTGGTGCTGAACTTCTACTTCCACAGGTACACAATTTAAGCTCTAAACTTCCTACCCTCCAGTTAACAAGGCTGGGATGGGTGATTGGAGGGCAGTTGCCTCCACAAACTTCTTCTAATTGATCTCAAGTCTCTCTTTTCTGTCACGACTTATCCGAGCCCACTAATGCTTTGGATGAAGTCGTTGCCAAATTCTGGGAATTAGAAGAGCTCTCAGAAGTCAAGTCTTTGTCAGCTGAAGAAGTATTGGCTGAACAAAGTTTCATTCAAACACACGTACGTTTGGAAGACGGAACTTTCCAAGTGAATTTTCCTTTCAAAGATCCCACCGGTAATAATCTACTCAGTGATTCCTTCCATATTGCAAAAAGGCGATATTTTCATTCAGAAGAACGTTTCCAAAATAACCCAGAGTTATTTTCAGATTATAAAAGATTCATTGATGAATATGAAACATGCAACCTACGTTTCATTTGATCCCAATGACAAACCCGTTGAGAACAAATAGTTCCTTCCACATCACTGTGTGATCAAACATTCCAGTGAAACCACTGAACTCAGGGTAGTTTTTGATGCTTCTAGCAAAACTTCGACTGGAATTTCGTTGGATGATGGATGATATCCTACACAACGGCTACGGAGTTCAGCTGGACCTATACGACATACTATATCGATTTCGTTTTTACAAGTTTGTCCTGACCTGCGATATCGAGAAAATGTATCGCCAGGTTAACATGATTCTTCGCAATTGCACTTCCATAATATCTTGTGGAGAAACTTACCGCAAGAGGATCTTAAATGCATCCAACTCTCCACAGTGACTCATGGAGTCAATTGTTCGCCATTCCTTGCTACAAGAGTTTTAAAAGAACTCGCTTCCAATTCCAATGGATTTTCTTCAGCGCAAAGGGCCTTGTCACAACAAACGTACGTAGATGATGTACTTCATGGTGCTGATTCAATATCCGCGTTGGAAGAGTCCTATCACCAACTCAATACATTATTAAATTCCGCGTGTTTCCGACTGCATAAATGGTCATCCAATTGCTCGCAATTTCGACCAAAATATTGTGACTCCTCTAACCTAATTCAACTTGAAATAGAAATGGAAGACACTCCCAGCATGGTCTTGGGGTTATGTTGGAATCCGTCCTCGGATGAATTTGCCATCTCCTTACCTAAACTCATTCATTCAGAAACTCCTTTTAAGCGCAAGGCGTTATCCCTCCTGGCTCAGATGTTTGATTCAATAGGATACTTGAGCCCATTCATAGTCGTAGGAAACATTTGCATGCAAAGATTGTGGCTATCAAAGCTTTCCTGGGACGAACCTCTAACTCCTGAACTAGCCCTAGAATGGAAAAACTCATATACTCCATTGATTCCTTAAGACGTTTGGAAATTCCCAGATATCTGTTTTCCAATGAATCGATAATAAATGTTCAAATTCATGGCTTTGCTGATAGCAGCGAGCGAGCTTATGTTTCCTGTTTATATTCCAGAACTATTTATTCCGACAACACCGTCTCCAACACTTTAGTAAGTTCCGCGTCGAGAGTTATGCCTCTCAAAACGGTTGCACTTCCGCGCCTTGAACTATGTGCAATGGTACTACTTTCTAAGTTAACCCAAAGGATTCTCAAGATATTCGAGAATTGTGTAGAATTCGAATCCATCAATCTGTGGACTGATTCCCAGATAGCCCTTTGCTGGATTCAATCACATCCTTCCCGCTGGCATACATTTGTAGCCAACAGAGTTTCCCAAATTCAAATTTCCATACCGCAAGCTAATTGGAGGCATGTTCGTTCTTCTGAAAACCCTGCCGATTTGCTGTCCAGAGAAGTACTCGCTCCCGATCTCTTAAATTCCGAGTTATGGTGCAATTGTCCTGATTTCCTGTCCGAATTAAATGTCGACTTTTATAAATTCACGTTGAAACCTCCGAATGTCGCACCCGAACAAAAGGGCAACAATCTTCCAGTGTTGGTGGCAACCATCCACTGCGAATTCAAATTTTGGAACTCCATATTTGAAATGTTTTCTTCGCTCAATAACTTGTTGCATACCATAGCTTATGTACTCCGGTTTGTGTCGAATTCCAAGCGCAAGGAACTAAGGCTCCACGGCCCCTTGTCCATTACAGAAATGAATTTAGCTTTAGTGCTGGTCCTTCGAAACATACAGTTCAAATACTTTTCCAAGGAGATTTCAGAATTGAGATCCCTCAAACCCATTTCCGACAAAGGCATATTAGCCATCAATCCTTTCATTAATGATGAAGGACTCCTCTACGTCGGAAGCCGTTTGCAACATGCAGACGTTCCTGAGCCTCATAAGCATCCCGGGCTCCTTCCTACTAAAAACCACGTAGTTTCCCTCCTACTAAAGGGAGAGCATGTCAGATTGGGACACGCTGGTGCCCAATCCGTTCTTGCTAACGTCCACTTGTAATATTGGCCCCTGAATGGAATCAGGGAATTGAAAAGTGTGATTCATGAATGTATGACTTGTTTCAGTTTCCGAACTGTTTCTGCTCAACAAATTATGTCCGGGTTGCCAGCAGACAGGGTCATGCCTTCGAGACCCTTTGGAAGGGTTGGCATCGACTATGATGGCCCTTTCTTTATAAAATCTTCCCGCCTCCGACAGGCTCCTACACAAAGTGTTACATGGCGGCTTTCATATGCATGACCACAAAGGTCATCCACTTGGAGCTAGTGTCCTCCTTATCCACTGAAGCCGTCCTACTCACCTTGAAGCGTTTCATTTCACGTAGGGGAATTCCTACCGTCATTTACTGTGACAACGCCACCAATTAAGTAGGCGCCAGAAATCATTTGTAGGAATTGCGCGATTTCTTCTCTAATTCCGATTCATCCGATCACATCAAAACATTCGCTTCTGAAACCAGCTTCGAGTGAGAGTTCATTCCTCCTCGCAGTCCCCATTGGGGAGGTCTGTGGGAATCCGCTGTCCGTGGTGATCCCAATTACTTCCAAGTCCTAACTCCCGGCCATTTCCTGATTGGCTGTCCTTTAACCGCCTATCTTGACCACAGTGTCACACACCTGCCTGAAAACAGACTTGTATACTGGCAGCGATGTTCTCAAATGCAACAGTACTTCTGGAAAAGATGGACTACAGAATACTCAAGCCGTTTACAAAATCGGCCCAAATGGCTAGCCCCTTCGAAGAATCTCCAGGTCATTGACGTGGTCCTGGCCTTTGACAAGGATTGTCGAGATTATTCCTGGCGTGGACCAAAGAGTCCGTGCTATAAAAGTCCGTACCAAAGAAGGCACATTCGTCAGCCCGATTACCAAGGTTTGTCCTCTGCCGAGTTCAGATTCCAATCCGTAATCAAGCGGACCAACCTGCACACAGTTGCTTCGTTGATTGCGTTCTCGGGTTGTCTTTCGCGTGGCTAAAAATGATGCGGGTTTTTCGTCATAAGTTAATGTTTGTAAATTATCATATTTTACCTTATCTTGGGGATTATCTCGCCAAAGTATCCGTTACAGATTTTGATGATCAGAATGTATCAATACTTGGCGATACATTTTTGCTAAGTCTCCAATAAAAACCACCGTGTGTCTTCGGAAACGTAACAAAATTGAAAAAAGATAGTTTTGTAGAATTGGTCCGTTCATTGAAACATCATTTAGAGATAAATTTGAAGAACTTTTAGAGCTAGCATCGAATACAACTCTCACTTTAGTTGTGACGCTATCTAATTTTAAAACGCTGTAATGAGGCAAGTAAAAATTCGGGGTTGATGAAATTTGGTCTCGTGAAATTTGTCTAATATGATCGAGTTTTTCAGATTCGTGCGTGAAATCAGTATATTGTGTTTTTAGACTTTCGTTCTTTGCAAGTTTTTGTTCTATCAAGTATAAACGATTTAACGCGCGGTTTTCTGAATCTCCAAGACGCAAAAATTTACTTTTCAATGGTAGTTTAGGAACAAATCTTCCCTGCTCATTTCTGGAAAAAGTATTTAGAAAATGTTGTTCGCATTCGCGTTCTTCAAGTGTCAAAGGAGTTTCTGGGTTTTGAGGAACTTCCTGGATTTTCCAGAATTATTCTATTTGTGCACTCAAATTACACTCATTATTATTATTTTGCGAATTTAGAATGAAACATTTTGACTGTTGTAGATTTATCGGTATGGGACCTGCTACTACCCAGCCAAGAACACTGTTTTGTAGTATGGGCAGCCCTTTGCCAAGCTTAATTTGACCCGCAATAAGTAAATTATAAAACAATGATGAACCGATAAGCATATCGATGCTTGAAGCAACATTATAATGGGATCAGCAAGAGGAAGATCGGGTATAGTTAAATTCGAAACATCAAATGACACCTGCGGAGTGAAATCCCTTATTTTGTCAATAACTAAACAAGAAATATTTAACTTGTGTGAAACACGAATCGAGGAAAAAGTTATAATAACTTGTTCGTTAATTGTTGTTTTTATTTGATTTATTTCAGAAACCGGCATATTTACCTTTCGAGTATTTAAATTTAATCGTGTTACCATATTTCGAGTAATAAAATTTGATTGTAAACCACTATCGAGCAAAACAACCAGGCACGACACTGGAACATTATTTGAGTCAAAAACGGGAATAAGAGCAGTCGATAATAAAACAAAGGGTTCTAAGAATGATGAGACAAAACAGTACAATTTTGAACTTCGTTTGGGTCTGGAGTATTTTGATAATTATCGTGAGTAGTATTACTTGTATCAATATTCATTGAAGGAGGTATATGTGCAAAATTATTATTCATTCGAGGATTCTGCTGTTTTGGCCGAGAACTATCATTATTACTATTATTAAATGTTGCCACACTTTTTGGTTGATGTAAAAGAGTTGAATGGCGTCCATTGTAAATCCTGCAACCAGGTGACCTACAATCCGAATTCCTATACCCCTTTCGGAGACAGTTTGAGCATAAAGGTTTTACTTTATTAAAACGAGAGGACACCAAAGAAGATTTAAATTTTGGACACACATAAATAAAATGTTTTAATTACAAGAAGGACAAACGGGATCGGTTTGTTCAAAAGACTGAAAACTTTGTTTTGTGCGGTTTATGGGGTGGTTAGCTGATGGTTTTATATCTAAGGCCTCTAAGACTTGGCACCTCTGAGTTGAAAATTTAGAAAAATCTTCAATTTTGGGCTTACTAATTTCATTACTGAAGTTTTTCCACTCACGTTTTGTAGGAAAATCTAGCTTTGAACTCAAAAGATATAATAAAATGGTACTACTACTGTCGATTGGTTCACCCAAACTTTTCAAAGCGCGTAAATTTTTTAAAAATGTATCGAGGAAATTGAAATTGAAGTTGACGTGTGATTCTCTATGTAGAGATAGTAACTCAAATATTTCTTTAAGACGTGTATTAATAATAGCCTTCCGATTATCATACCTTTCAGATAATAAATTAAAGAGGTAAAGATACGATAACATGAGCAGCCTCACCTTTCAAGCATGATTGAGGGTGGTAGAATTTTTCAATATTTTGTAATGAACCGTTATTATGTACCAAGGCTGTAAAAGTATCTCTAAAACCCTGCCATTCAGAGTGTTGTCCTGAAAATTCGGGAATTTCTATGGCTTGCAATTTTGTATTTGATTGAACCTGTTGTGGTACTGATGTTACGGAAGTAGCGATCTGTATAGGAGCTGGGGCACGTTTAGAAATTAAATCTTTAGCGGTAGAAATTAATCTAAAATTTTTTTTTCTTGAAATTCTTCGCATTCCGAACTAGCTGTTTCTTCTTTTGAGGTACCTGTAACGAGTAAAATAACTTTAATATAACTTTAAATTCGGATAAAATGTTTTTTGTGACTTTGTAGCGAGTTTCGATTTCTGTTAGCGAGTATTTTTCGGGACTACATTTATTATAAGTAATTTTGAAAACGCGTAAGTTCAGCTTTGATTTGTGCGCGACGAGCTATTAACCTTCTTTCTTCATTTGCATTTTCCATTGTATAAAATTTTTTTTAAGAAAGTTAATTAAAGCTTGAAATTGATTATATGAACGAGTGTTTTGATAAATTTTAACAACCCAAGTATTTTATTCAATAGGAATGTATTGAGACTTAAGTGAGTTTTGTTGTCTATAGCCTGCCGATAAATGCACGAAATTATCACAAATAGTTGAAAATAATGCGAAAAAATTAAAGAATACATATTAAAACAAGTTGAAACGCGACTAGGTAACGTAAAATCAGCAGCAAAGCAAGGATAATTATTAAATAATTTGTACCTGACCTCGGAAGTAATTATTTCTGTTCTGTCAAGAGCTTGATTGGTGGATGTGGTATTCTTATGTGGCGTGCTATCACAATGGTACTACTAAAAAGGTGCTGAACTGCTGAATACTTATCGTCTGCGTCGATTCAATCTGTTTTCCAGCTCGGTTTTCAATGATTGCATACAAGTGTGTCTGACATCTTCTCTTCGATTTCAATTTTCGCTTCGGCAAAGCTTTGTTTTCTGGCTAACTATCCTGCTCGAAGGACCAATGTTGCGTTATCTTGCCGTCAGTTCCTTATATGGTTCTGAATGGACGAGAACTTCGTGAGAAATTATATTATTTTTTATGAAAAAACACTGCTCTTATTTCTGATTAATATTTTCATCACTCTTGACAGGACTGTCACACTATTTTTCTATATTATTGGTTCCTTAGTAACAAAATAAATGCCACACAGTTGGCTGGGCTTTATTAAGGCACACAGATCGTCCTATTGACTTTGTTTTTTAAAAATTAAAAAATGGTAATGCGAAACTGAACAACATTCCTTCTTTCCTGCCAAGTGCATTTTTTTATGTATAAAGTTGGAGATACGTTATTTTTATATTGTTTATAGTGTTTTGGAAACTAAACGGAAAAAAAAGTAAGATTGTTCTTTTATTCTTAGATCATACTGAGAGGGCTTGTCCCCATTCATTGTTTCAACTGTATATATTTCTGTCAGTAGAAGTTTATTAAATATTACTAGATTGTTGACGAGATTACAGTGTATTTATTTTTGCCTAGAACCGGCTACTACGAAGACGCAGTCCGCTAATCGAAGGCAGATTTATCCAAACTGTGTTATGGTGAAACGACCGTATTACAAATGAATTTGAACCGATGTTTGATATAGTCTAAATAGAAAAACAAATGATTAGTTCATATGTTTTTATTAAAAAACATTTTCAATTATACTAGATACGAGTGGATGATTAATTAATGGAATCATGGGTTGAACATTGTGTAATAAATATGATTTAGAAATAGAAACCTACTAGATAGAATTAATGCCTTTATTATATTGCTGACCTGAAATCATTCTAATCTATATACCGACAAACTAACTCTGACATTTTTTCATATCATCTATCAACTTGATGAATCTGAGAACAACGTAATTGAATTAGAAAAACGGGCGCTATCAGTAGTTACGACAAACTGCGATTCCTTTATTCAGAAGTTATTGCTTTTTTTGGACCGGCCAAACAGCAAATTTGGCGATTCTACATAAAACCTACATCAGAAGGGACGCGATTTATTGAGACGAACCGATTTAGATAAGAGTCCGAATTCTGATATAATCCAATAGTTCTTCTTGTCTACGCATTTTTGCAGAACAAGGATAGAAGCTCAGTGCAATAATGTTTTGAATTCGAAGGGTGAGGCAATATAGAAGTTTTATCATCCAATAATGTAGTTCTTGATGTTTTTTCGTTTTGATTTTCCATATACTCTGCACTGGTCATGTAATTACATTCCATGTGAATGTCTCCATTATATATGATCGCGTTAATAAGCTGAAATAATGAGATGAATAATTATAGGGTACACATATGAAAAATTATCGACCATATCGGTTTTGTGTAGAAAATTAAGGGAATTCTCTCGGTATATCATTTTCGGTAATACGATGAGCTCGTTAAAACAGTTCATTTGTAAGGTTGATGATATATGCTGATTACAATCTACTGAACATCAGCGCTCAATAGATCTTGTACTATTGACTTTGTAATGATAAACAATACACAATAAGTAGGTACAATTTTCAATTAGATTTTCCTATTTTAATATTTTATGCACGTCCGAGATGCTGTTAACAGGCATTGGAAAAGACTTCAGACAATCCTAAATCGAGGAACAGGCTACTGCATCAGTGCCTACGACAACTCGTGAGCGACAGTAAAAATTTGGCAGATCGAATTAGTAATTAAAACGAATTTATACGAACTATGTTTTATGTCAGAAAATCGAATAGATGTGGGGGCTTCTATTAGCCCAGACCTGTGATACACATTTACAGGTGGCAAATTAATTTTGGCAGTTGACGACGCGCGAGTAAGCCTTACAAATTGACAACGTTGTAAACGCAGTTACCGGGAAGAGCAGGCGACGTACATTCCGCATGCAAAGTTTCAAAGGTTGTCAGACTGCTAATACGTATGAGGGTAACACAATATTTTGAATTTGGAATTAAAATTAATAAATTGTGGCACATGTATAATGCTATATAAAATCGAGTTTTTAGAATAAAATAACATTAATGTGTGCTTTATTAAGTATTAAATGACTAAGGAAATGAAAACCATTATATTTTTTCACGAAAATTGGGTTTTTTTGTACAGACATAATTATTTATTGCTTCAATAAACATACAGGGAATTATTATTATTTTATGTGGTGTAAATAATAAATAGATTCCAAAGGACATAAACTTTCACCTTTACTTCAAATTAATGTCTTTAGAGTGGTCCCTTCTCAATATTCGTCATCGCGGATTATTTGTTTATAAAATGGAAGTAGATTTTGTAGATAAAGCGTACAATATGATAAGGATTGTTAAACGACTTTCTAAATTTAACAATGGCCAACAATTTTTCCTATCTGTTCGTAGTAATCGTTAATGACATACCTACCTGTTATGCTTTCTAAAATTGTTATTCTTAATAATATGTAGTAGATAATAATGTGAAAATTCCGGTTTATACATAAAATTTGAAAAACAAATTGGGGA
Organism: Galeruca laticollis; assembly: GCA_963921935.1. NCBI lineage: Eukaryota > Metazoa > Arthropoda > Insecta > Coleoptera > Chrysomelidae > Galeruca > Galeruca laticollis. Next base: position 39,552,001 of record OY998178.1, on the reverse strand, counting down.
AATCGCCTTTAGAGACGGTCTAATAAGTATACCGATAATACGAATGAAATATTAAAGCTTTTTTGTGGTGGATATTTCTACTTTCATATGTAAAGTTTTGGATTTGTTGCAAATATTTACTATGAAATTAGAACATCCCTTCACACTTTTTACAGAGTTAGGAACGGCAAAACAGAAAAATCCTGGTTCTGGGGCCGTCAATTATTGTTTATTTAGAACTATGTACAAATGTGCTACAAATATTATATTACTCTAGTGGAATTCGTCTCTAATATCTACAATTTTATAACACCTATTTACATTTCTACATTTGTTGCGTTTAATGTATTCAGTCATACCACCTACAAACACACACTATAATGAAAAATATGTTTTAGCTGTACAGAGATTATCAGTAAAATAATGATGTGCATCTACAAATGATTCTTTAAAATAACTTTCTATATCAACTTAATCATCCTGGCTATCGCCGTCTTCGGCCCAATTAATAATAATATTGTCTACAACAGTATCTAAAAGTTGTTTATTGTTCATAAATTCCTCTTCAATCTTTTTAACATGGTGACATTTAACTTTCCAATCATTTGCAGAAAATGTGCCAAAAAATTCATTACCGAATTCTATAACCTTTGTAAAATTGAAGATAATATTTCGTTTGGCCACATATTCTTTAAGTGTCGCCCAAACACTCTCGATCGAATTCAAGTCCGGGTGATAAGGGGGTAGCCTTAAAACTTGAAATCCAATAAACAATTCCTCAATTTTAGAAGTTTTATATTGTGGTTTGTACATTTTTGCAACGTTATAAAGATCCGGTTTTAACATTTGTTTACTGTAATATATGCTTCCTTCAGAAAGCCAGTTTTTTTATTGTTGTTTAGTCCAAGCAGTCGTAGGTAATTTTTGATGTGGAACATTGTTATATGGGGCGTTATCAATTACCACAACAGCGTTTTTTGGTAGGTTAGGATTAAGTTTTTCTCCTACCTACTTCTCATAATTCTCGTACGTCATTTCATGATAATCACCTGTTTTTGACTGGGAGTTCCACATAATACCAGCATTAGGTACAAAACCATGTTCACTCTCTGCATGCACAATTATGATCCTATTACCTTTTGAAACTGGTTTTCTTACTCCTCCGTTACTCTTGTCGCACCATCCTTCAAGATGAGTGTGACATGAATGAATGTATATTCCATATAAATGATACGTTTGTTCTGTTCTCTGCACTTTTTTTTGTTTCTTAAATATAGTTGGCGTAAATGTCTGATTTCGTGACGTTATATTAACAAACTTCTCTTGTTTTTCATGTTGGTCTAACGAAAACCTGAAGAATATATTTGTTTCCGCAGAGATTCGCGATTTCCTGCGAAGCTATAACTATCTGCAACGGTTTGGTGTACATTTCTTAACGTGGGTACTTTTTTCTCGGATATGTGATGATTTATTAAGCACCTTCTAAGCACAGTTTTGTCGAATTGATCCATACGGATACTGGACGCTCTTTGTTTTTTAGTAGGCACGTCAGTGTCATCGTTACTTCCTGCCAGAGCTTCTTTTTTAATATGGGAAAGCGTTCTTATGGTTATGGACACAGGACACGCGTGAGACACCATTGAAGCTTCTGGAGTTTGTAATTTGTTGAATTTTTGTGTTAATAAGTGATATCATGAGCCAGCTTCCACTGATCGAGCATCTAAAAGGACACGAGAACTATGGTACGTGGAAATGCGCGGTACAGATTTATTTAGAACACGAAGAGCTTTGGGACGCAGTAAAAGGATATTTCGTGTTTTTTTTAATTATTTGTTTAAAAATAAGGTGATCGTAGAAAAAATCTTGTGTGCAATTCGAGCAGAAGTGCGTTGCTGCTTTCGGCAGATTGCTCGCGCTCCGCTCTGCCTCAAGCGGCAAAGTATCACTTTCCGCTCTTAATACACAAATAGCTATTTTCACTTCATATAATTTGTTATTGTCATTACTAGCGTGCCAATCTTTTTGACTTAGATGTCGATTTATAGGGGAGAGGAAGGAGCCTAGCTTCTTTTGAGGTTTATAGGATTAGGATAGGTGAGCCATCTGTAGTTGCTTGTTTGGCAAGGAAATCTTCTCTTTCGTTGCCAGTTATGCCTTGGTGACTGGGGATCCAGAGGGAGCTGATTTCTAGATTTCTCAGTTTGGAGATATGAAGTAGATCTTGTATTTGGATAGAGATAGGATGGTTGGGCGAAAATTTTTGAATAAGTTTTAGCGCGTTAAGGGAATCTGATATTATTTAAGATTGAGGTGTTTTGTATTTTAAGGCTTCCCGAATGGCGAGGAGTTCTGCTGAGAGGATTGTATTATTAGGGTGAAGTTTTAGTTTTGTAGAAGAGTTAGATGAATAAAAGGCAGATCCCACACCGTTTTCAGATTTAGAATCGTCTGTGAATATTAAGAAGTGTTGATTGTATTTTTGGTGGATGAGTTGTGAAAAGTTGTGAAACTCGTTCTATGATCTGACAAAATAAGTTGATATTAATTCTGTATCAAAAGTTTTACTCATGTGTGTGTTTATACAAATAAATGAGGAAGTAGTTAATATTGTTATCAGTGACCGTTCTTTGAAATAAACATTTTTATCGTTGTTGTCGGCCGTCTAAGAGAAGTATTAAAGTCAAAAATACTATATTACGTTTCAGCTCATTAGTTGTTTTAAACGATCTTTAGACTTTAGTTCAAACATATTTTAATATGACCAAACCTCAATTGTAACTGAAATCGGAAGATGGTTCAAAACAAATATTAAAACCGAAACGTAATAGAGATAGGTATGAAATGAGTATAATAATAATTATTATAAGCTGAAAAACATATTACATTTAAATAGCTGTCTTACACAAAATAAACATGTGTCCTGTTATATACTCCTGCAGACAGAAGCAGAATAGTAATTTATGCTTTTTTCACGAATGGAAAAACTGACGCATGAGCCGCAGGCATGCAAAAACCAAAAACTGTCTCATTTAGGTTGCTCTAATTGGACTAAAAATGGCGTCGATTTGTTTGTAATGATGACATAACGGTGCATAAAATTGATAAATGTGTGCATGAAATACTTTACAATTAAATATTTTATGTACGAAAATCGATTTAAAAAATTTACTATCGATTGTAAATTTGTTAAAAAATTACTTTGGTTTAAAAATTCTTTTGCAATAATGAATACTCACCTTTGTTTATTGAATTGTCGGCTTGCTATTGTTTGCCTCCTCGGTCATGAAATTTAAAACGTTCATAATTATTTCACGACACTGCTCACTCGACTTTTTATGAACAACTTTACTTTCTGGAGTCGCCATAACAAGTTATTGTTGCACAACTCCGGTTATCACACTTTTCTCTGAACTGTACTGTCGAAACAAAGCTTACGAATTCTGCCAGCGAAGTGAGCTCTTGCAATCCGCATACGTCTTTGCTACGGTCCATCGGAAGTTGCCAAACTTCCGACTGTCAAAATTGATGTGCCAACCTTTTTTGTATACAATTACACTCTCATCTACCGTTTGTTATTTTATGCTGTAGTTGATTGACAAATTGTGACATGGGTTTCTTGCTATTTGGTTCGAATGATAGAAAAAACAGCGAGCAAATTATTTCATAGAATATATCAAATAATCTGAAATAAGTTCAATCAAGGAGTTACAGAATTGCTGTTTCGATCCTTAACTTTTCAGAATCTTGACGAAAATATTAACCGTAGGTTTTTTTAGCCATAAATGAGAAATTATTTGAAAGAAGTCGTCGGTACTTGCTGACGGAATCAGTACAAATCTGTCTAACGTAATGAACGTGTCTTATCAGGTAATTTCTAATTCACACTATTTAAATATGAAATTTTCCAAATCAAAATAAACTGTCATCATCATAAACTAGTTATATGTTCGTCCACCGTAAGCGTCCCGTAAGTATTTCCATATCCCTCTAACCTGTGCCGCATTTATCCAGTTTGCGCTTCAGATCATCGATTGGGCGCTCTGCCTCTGCTGCGAAAAATGTGGTCTAGCGGTTTTCACTCAGTTATTTTCTAGTCCATCTGCCATCGTTGATTCTGGCTAGGTGATCCGCACAGTTCTATTTAATATTTGACATTCGCGTCCGTGCCTCTGCGTTTGAAACTCTATCTCTCAGGGATAAGACCAAGATTATATCATCTACATATATTGTACCAAAGGGCAAAGTCAAATTAGATTGGAGAAACAACACTTGCGCAGATCGATATTTTGTTGCACGCTTAAACATCAACGAGAAAGTTGAACGTTTTCTATACGTATGATTGAACTAAGATTATACAAGATATTTACATTTGTTTAATAAAAAAATTATTTGATTTTAAGAGAAAGGATAAAATTAAATATATTAATTTTACAAATAAATGTTGGCAATCTTTAAAACAGGTAAGTAAATTCTTATTAATTAATTTGCTAGTTTGATTTTGAATTTTAGTCTTTTTAGTATTTACTATGACCTTTATATTCATTTGTTTCTATTTAAGAAATGATCATTTCATTATAAAGTTTTGCTTTGGGACCCAAAGAAGGAATTTCACTAACCTTATTTTGTTGAAATTTTTAAGATTCAAAATATATGCATCTTGGCGTTCCTTATGTACTGCTATGGATCACTAATTGTCTGTATTTTCTTCCCGTATCCTTACTTCTTGGTTGGAAAACTGTTTTCAACTTTTTGTTGTATCTTTACTCATAAATTGAATTCATAATTTGACCAACTTTTTAAAATTTACATAGTTTTTATCAAAATTTTGAGGAGCTCAACTACATGCAGTTCTAGTTTTCAAATCTCCCTGACGACTCTCATTTGTTTATCCAAACAAAGTTTTCTCACCGGATATTCATACGTTGCTTGATATTATTTTGTTTTAACAGTGATCGATTGTCATATTAAATAAATGTTTCTAAATTACATCATTATTAACAGAAATGTCTTGTGGTCCTTTTATTACACTTGATTATGCATTTTCAAATTCGTCCTCTTAACAGTTTTAATACCATTTTTCTAATTTTAAAGTCCTTCCATAGGTATAATTTTAAACCTTATTTACATAAATTTTACAACATAAATAAATAAATAGCATATGTGGAATTGCTCCATTCTCATTTTAATTTCCAATCGTCTAACTATTGATTATAACCTTTCAGTGATTTAAAATTTTGTTACTTGCATCCTCATCAAATTTGTGTTTGTCTATGATCTATTTCTGTGGTCTAATATACTGTTTATGTTTTATATGCATCTGTCCTTATACATTGTGACGTTTCCATTTTATCATTATCTCCTTATATAGGTTATAAGCTATTAATTAAATCGTAGTATCCAAAATAGTAATGATGAATCTCTAATTATAACATTAATATTAGTTTATTTTCAGATACTAACTACTACAAATTAATCCTAAGTATGAACATTACATATCGCTATTCTGATGGAAATTATAATATATTAGTGAATTTGGTTACACTACTTCAAAAGGTAGGATTTCATTTAAAACAACAATAATCATTGTTTTGAACTTGTCTTTCATGATTCTAGTGATGATTTATAATATATAATAAGTATATCGCTAATTTCTCATATATTCTTCATTTTAAATTTCTCTGTTCATATAGCATTCTGTTTATTGTTCCGCCATGCGTCACGTTAATTTATTTTCAAAACTTATATTCGAATATAATATTTTTCTTCATTGTAACAACACTTTGTGTGCTTTATTTTAACTCATTTATTGCAAAACTTATTTTAATAGTTTTCGTATTCTTCCATTATGGTGAATTAATGAATTTAAACATCAACTAACAGAATTGGTTATATAGCTATTATAAAAATATGATCTTTATTTATTTTATTCAATATTTCACTTGATTACTGTATGAGCACCCATTCATACTACAACAACATTCCCAAAATTTGTTAACTTGATTCATTTTATGTATTAAAGAAATAAGAAAACCAAATTTTATTTGATTTAATAATTTATTATCTATTATAGCATCTCATTCCTATAATTCTTTTATCTCCGATCCCATTTCAATATTTTAATTATGTTCTTTATTTATAACTTTTCACATTCATCATTCCAATTATTTTATATTTCAATAATAATATTTATCATTTCAAATCAATTTATTTGTAACATTGTTTTCCTATCTTATTCTTACGTCTTACCCTAATAATTAATATGTTATCAAATATTATCGTATCCTTTTTCCAATGAATGTTACAATTTTAAAAATTTCTATCTCAATTTTGTTTTTTGATTTTCTAGATTTTGGATTTTAATTGTTGATGGTCAAATTTATACCTTGATATTTTTATCTGTCATTTGTTTGCTTATTTTCATTTTAATTATAAAGACTAATTTAGTTTCCATTTTTAAAATGTATGTGAAAATATCATTAATGTCCCTAAATGTCTGTTAATATGTTTTAATTATAAAATCTATATAAACGACTATGAAAAACTCCTCTTATTCTTTTACTAATAGGATCTTTTAAAATATAACTGTTAATTCCTATAATTCGAAAACATTTCCTGTATTCTATGCCACTTATTCTATATCTACACTTTTTCTAATTATTCACAATTTCTACTATAATCTTATTTCTTCCTTTTTTTAGCTTCTATAAAATGTGTGTCAAGAACGATTTGAAGTGTTGCGGTTCCAGTGAATAATACGTATCATGTAATTTTTTATTTCCTTCTCTTTCCATATTATTCTCATCCCTTTTCCTAAACTTCTTCTTATTCTCCTCTCTTACTATTCGTTTGTCTTTGTGTTTCTTAAACTCCTTTCTATTTTCTTCTTCTTTCTATTATAATTTCCTTGTTCAACATTTCCATTTCATTTTTTTTTCTTTCGTTCATTCCGTGTATTTTCATTTCGGTTTTGATATTTATTAATTGTCTTTTGGTCAAGAAGTATGTGAAAATTTTAATTTCAAAATCTATAAATTCTATTACATATTTTTCTCTGGCAGCAAACTATATCAACGCGTGATTTTATGAATGATCTCTCAATACTTCCTTTATCTCCTCAATATCATTTATTCCTCTTATTCTATTCTTTGAAATTCTAATAAATATCTTCGGGTGCAATTTCTTAATGTTTCCATCAAATTTTTGGTATGTAGCCCCATAAATTGTTTTTAATCCCCCAACATGTTCACTCCTTCCTCTCAATTTGTTCTACTTTCTTTGGATATTTCTCATTTCCTCATTTATATCTGTCAGCTTTCTATGCATCTTCTCCATTTCCTTTTTAAAAGTATTGTCTATGATCTCATTTCTTCTGTCACATATGCCTGTTGGCTTTTTTTTCTACCATCTAAATTTTTAATTTCCCCATCTACATTTTCTTGAAAATGCTGCATTAACTCTTCACTTGCTTGTCCCTATAATTTAATGTACCCTACTTCCTCAGTTTCCTCCTTAATTTTTTCTTTCCCCTCTGTGACCTTTCTGAAGTCCACATTCTCCTTTCCAACTTTCCATTAAACTTTATATTTTTACCTAATCTACTTTCCTTTCCAACTTATTTCATGTTTTCTGTTCCACAGTATTGATATTTCTATTTATAGTCTCATTCATATTTACATTCATCTTATCCTCCTTTCCATTCGTTTCTTCTATAATGATACTCATATCATCTAACATCTCATCCGTTTTCCCGTTGTTTCCCTCTATTCTGTTAAAATCTCCCATTCATTGAATACTTGTTTTTATTTCCCCATATCATATTTCGTCGTTGCGCCTTCAAAATGCGACATGTGCTTTTTTATAAATTGTTCAGGAAAGTACAAAAACTGTATATTTTTCATAGAAGTTATGGAATACGAACCATTTACTTAATTTAGCATTATATATTGCCAATATAGTTAACCATTTTAATGCGTATTATTTTAAAGAAAACAAGAATAGTAAATAATATAAATTATTGTTTATTATGAAGTGCACATAACTGATTTTGGATGCGCCTTTGGCACACATAGCTACTTTTTACCTAAAACTATATAATGACGAATAGTAACAGAAGTAAAATGTATAGATACTGAAGTTGTATTAAATAACAAAAAAATAGGTGTAGTTATTTACAAATGTCCGTTTGCGACACAGGGATCGTTATTTGATGCATGAAGTATGTTTTTATTATTATCTATAAAAGAGGTAGTTATGCATTACAAAAAAAGCAGGTAAGTATAATGATGCTTTATTTAAGAACACGAAAGAATAGAAAATATTTTGGTTATTGCGAATTTTATACAAAAAATAGGCTAGCTATTCATACAGTTAAAGAAACTACTCTGATTTTAGGTGGTCATAGTAAAGTTGGTAATCTTCATGCATGTAGATCTTCAATGCCTGTAAACTTAGAATCTTTTTTTTCTCAATCTTCCTTGGTTCATGATACAGATTTTTAGGCTCCATTTCATTTAGTTTTAGTCTTCTTTGAGGTGAGGTTTTCCACTCATCAGAATGTCGCAATTTGTGAAATGTGTCCCCGTTCACATATCTCATCCCTCTGATATCGGCTACAGTTGGATCGCCGCTTTTTTTACCTGGACGAATCGAAGTAAAATTATTGGGTGATGCTTCATAATCTCTAAAAAATGAATCATCAACGTGATTTAAAATGTATGGTTGTTTTTTTCGTGCCTGTCCCATTCTGTCAACATAGTGGGAGGGTGTGTATATAAGAGGCTGAAAAAGTTGTTCTAATGTTGAATGAACACTATCAACCTCCATCATAGTATGCCCTTTTTCTAATATAATTTGTTCAATTTCTAAGGAACTTTTTTTGGTAAAATCTGATAGAGCGCATGCTAATATTCGATTTTCATTTTGGTATGCACAACCATCTGAAATTAGAACAATTTTCTTGAACTGTGAATGCTTTTTCACAAGGTGTATTATGCAGCTCGTAAATTCGTTTGATGTTACTGTTCCGTTTTCTTCACTGCATACATAAAGATGAACATCTTTATTATTGGAGATATAAAGAGTAAAGTTGTGAACTTGGAGCTTTTGGGAATAATATTGCTTTGAAACTAAGAGTTTCGGACAAAGTAAGATGCTTTGTACGTCCATGGTAACTACCAATATTTCATCGGAAATATTAGCGATGGCATCTTGCTTTGCCTGTCGAGCTTCTTCCTTCTTTATAATGTGTTCTTTATAGTCTTGCTCTGGTAAATTCCCTTCTTTAAATGAAACACAAGTGTCGCATTGATCTTTTCTTGGTTTAAAAATGGAAACTTTTTCTCTTTTCAACATTTCACAAAATTTCTTCCTCTCTACAGTATCTTTATCATTTTCTTGACACCATTCTTTATAAACAGTGTGCATATGATTTGCTGAATTGAATGTAGACTCTACATAGGTACGAGAACTTGAAGCCCTACAATAATGACTTTCTACTTTTGGTAAAATGCTTAGCCATTCAGCAACGGAATCGGACTTAAGTTTCTTTTTAGTTTTAGCTTGTTTTGTATCCTCGCATCTTCGTTTGTTAGTATTCAGATCACCATCAGGATTTAAATCTTTGTTGGCTGTAGGATTACTTTGTTGTACCCATCTGGATAAAGAACCCTTCTTTATATCTAAAGTAGCCAAAAAGAAGCCCATTCACACTATTACTTTAATACCTTCCGATGTTGGTAAGAAGCAATCATACACGTGGTGTTTTTTCAGATGATCTAAGTTAGTATTTTTCCGCCGTCTTTTTGGCATTGTAAACTCAACCAAACCTTTTAAGTAGGCCTTCTTAGATTCCCAAGATTTCATCGACCAAAAGTGTTGGAAAATAGATTTTCTTGTATCTTCGCTTATTTTTCCGCACATATATGACCTTTTCGATTTTGCAACAGTTAAGGTGTGAATACACGTTTTTGGTTTCATTATTCGGGGACCTCGGTCATGTTTATAACCACGGTACCTTTTGCCAAGCACCCTTAGAGTTTTGTTTAATTGTCTTGAATTTCCTGCGGTTGCTTCTTGTTTGCTGCCTTCAACATAATTTTGCAAATTACTGCCACTAGATGAATTATCTTCACTACTCTCTTCATCTTCTTCACTTTCCCTATAACTTCTATCTTTATCAGAATCTTCCACATCTGATTGTATTTCTTCTTCACTGTTCATGTCAAACACTGTAGCCTGATTTTGTTCTACATTCAAGTTAATGGTAACTTCATTTTGTGTAAGGGCTTTATCCTTCTGACCCTCTTTGTTAAGTGTTTCAAAAACAAGAGGGCTTTCAGAAGGTATGACGTTATCGACGGGTATGGACGTGGAGTCGTCAAGAGGAATGGATAATAATATAGAGCTATCAAGATTTATAGCTGTGGTATCACCAGGAGGCGTAGAGATGGTTATTGGATTTGGAACTTCTTGAACGTTAAATAATGTTTCAATAATAATATTTTCTCCAAACGTATTATTTGGGAATGGATTTTCAACATCATGCGTCTGTTCCATATTGGATCGAACAATAGTATTATTTGCGCTACTAATGTTATCCAAGGGAAGCACACTAATAATATTATCCTCGTTAGTATAACTTTTTTCTGTAGGGTTCATTAGGAGATTTTCATCTTCGTCATGTTTTGTCATATTTTGTGCTAAAAGCAATATTTCTCTTGCTCTTGTATTCTCCATGATTGCAAAATCTATAAAAAAAACCCTGGTTAAGCACAATTAGTCTCGAGCCAACCGCAAAATTATCTTTACATAAACGATCAATTTGTAATTCGATTCATTATTTAATAACTATATGTAATCACATTTTATTTTCCATTAAAAATAGTATTTTTTTATTTTATGAAACCAATTATTAAAACTTTTGTACGAGAGCACACAATTAGTTATTTATATATTTAAAGCAAAAGAGTAACAACTACAAAGCATGCATGATATAAACTACAATAAGAAAAAATGTAACAAAGTAGATTCCATTTCCAACTGTAGTTGAATTCCTTCTGAAAAGAATTTTTTTTAATCCGTTATGAAAAATATTGACAACTAATGAGTAACATTAAAATAAAATAATAATAAGATTTTCTATCAAATATCACAACACCGCTCAAAGATGAATCGAATTGTGCGATTTACTTTGCCTATCTTGGTATTTCTCTTTCTGCGCCCTTGGAGTTAAGGAAATTGTCCTAGTCCATAAAATACCTTGTATTTACAAATGACAACAACAGTAGATTTATTATATTTGAGGAATAATAAAACTGAAGATTATACGAGGTACATAATTACATAGTAATTGACTACGTCCATTTCCTAACCTATATTAGCTAGTAATAATCTATGTAAGTACCAGACATTCTAGTTAAGGGTTGTTATTTTGAACAATTGTCATTAGCTTAGATAGGTACCATACCTTAGAAGAAAAGTCCAGAGATTTGTAAAACTATTATTACCGGGTGTTCACCAGTATTTTCAACGACAAAACTTTGAGCTCTAAACTTTCGTGCCCAATATCAACACTCAACACGAACTGACCTGTTGTAATGTCACAAAAAGCGACATGTGTATATAAACACATAAAAAATGCGCCTTCAAATGCGCTATGTGCATCTATACACATGGCGTGTTTTGAAGGCGCATATTTTAGATTCTGTACGTGTCTCTTTTTGATGAAACTCACCTAGAATTAAAACTAGCATGAATATCACATGGTCGCTTTGGACGAAGCATCCGGCTTGAGTCATCAATCCGAACATACACTTAGCGCGTTTTGCAAAAAATATGCACATGTCGCGTTTTGAAGGCGCAATGACGATTTGGAACATTCAAATCATTCTTCTCTCCATTTTGCTTTTATTTATATCAAACCAATTCTTCTATACGCCAAATTTTATATGCAAATTTTTGTTTGCCCCACGTTGGAAGCGCCAATTTTGTTATAAATTTGTTGATTGTAAAATTAACTTACCATCGGCAGCTTATATATATATATATATATATATATATATATATATATATATATATAGGATTATTTTTTGTGGGTTTGTGGCAATGATACCAAGTGTACTCTTTTAAATATTTATTCTACGAGCTTTCGAATACAATCGTATTCATTTTCAAGTACTAAAAATTATAAAATATGGTCAAAAATTAAAATAAAGGGTATATAAAAAAAAATACTTACATTATTTAACGAGATTGCAGGTAAAGTTGTAAAATATATGTATAATAAATCATTTCAAATAGTATCCAAAAATTATTATAAAATTTCAAAAAACAATATATGTATTAAATAATGTTACCAAGTCAATATGAATTTTTTTTGATTTGTATTACTTTGATGTTAAAAATAATTTTATTATAGGTTACTTATATGATTTCTACTCAAATTTTTAAATGTTGCTTTTCAAATTCTAATAAATATGCGTATATTACACTAAGATTATTCAGGTCTGTTTTTTTATTTATACAATCAACATCTTGATTGATGTAAGCTGTTTCTGAAAATAGACGTTTTTTATAATTCCTTTCTGTAGTTAACACCTTAGCGGATTGATAATTCATGCTATGGCCTTCATAAAACACATGTTCAGCAAGTGCACATCTGTCAGGATACAACTTGCTGTCACTCCTGTGAGAGGTAATTCGGTTGGAAAGTGACCTCTTAGATTGACCATAGTACTTTTTATTACAAGTATCACAAGGAATCTCATAAACTATATTAGCCAGTTTATTGGTAGGAGTTTTATCTTTTATTTTACTGAAGATTGACCTAATAGTAAGATGTTGCTTGTTACCAACTTTTATATTATGATTTTTGAATATTGCAGAAATTTTTGGTGTAACTGATTTAATATATGGTAGAGACACATACATTGGCATATGATTATTGTCAGTTTCAGCGTCAATATAATTCAAGTTTGATGTGATGTTTTTAGAAATGTGAGTCATTCTTTCAGAAGTATTATATAAAATTCGTTTTAAGAGATATGGAGGATAAGAGTTTTCATAAAAAAGGTTGTACAATAATTTTATATTTTTTTGATGAAATATTGGATTTGAAATTTCTAAGACTCTATTTTTCATTTGACGGATTAGGTTGATCTTTGTATTACGTGGATGATAAGAATGATAATTAATGTATTTACCTGAACTCATTGGTTTTTTATACCAGTCAATTAAAATTTTATTTTCATTATTTAAAAATGAATTTAGTATCAAGAAAAGGTAAGGATTGTTCTGTGTTTTCTTTTTCTATAGTAAATTGTATATGAGGATCAAAGCTATTAAAATAAAAAAGAATATTATCAATTTCTTCCAATGGAAGAGATAAAATTATATCATCCACATATTTTTTGATGAAAAACAATTTAAATGGTAAAACAGATATAACAAAGTCTAAAATGTAATCCATTACATAATTAGCTAATATAGGAGATATTGAAGAGCCCATAGGTGTCCCAAAAATTTGTTGGTAGTTCATATTATTATACGAAAAATATGTATTATTGAAAATGAATATTATTAATTCTAAAAGAGTTTCTTTACTAATTTTACAATTTTTACTTATATCACTCCATTTTTGTTGAAGGGCTGTTAAACATATATTTAAGTGTACATTACTAAAAAGGGATACTACATCTAAACTTAGAAGAACATAATTAGGTGGTAATATTATATCATTGAATTTTTTGCTAATTTCAAAGGAGTCCTTAATGTAATACTCATTTTCATAATCATATGATTTTGTTAATATTTCAGTTAACCAAAGAGTAAGAGGTTCAATTGGGGTGTTTATTGATGCTATAATTGGTCTAGCAGATAATGTTGGTTTGTGTATTTTAGGTAAACAGTAAAATTTTGCAGAAATACCGTTATAGCTAGTTAATTTATCTTTTGTATTTTTGTCAATATATCTTTTATTGAATAATTTCTTTACTAATTTATTACAATCATTAGTTATTTTATAGGTAGGATCATTTTTGATTTTCTTATATGATGTATTATTATCTATTAGTTCTTTAGATAATTCGAAATATTGTTGTTTTTCCATTACAACTGTAACATTACCTTTATCAGATGGTATGACTATTAAATTTGGATTTTCCTTCAAAAATTTTTTGGTTTTATATAATAATTCTCTAAATACAGAAGATTGTTTAGGTTCATGAATATGATTAGTTAGAACATTTGTTGTTTTAGCAATGACAATATTTCTTTCTTGTTCGTTTTGTATAAAAGACGATATATAATCAATATTGGCTAACATAGTTTTAATTGAAATATCCTTTGTAATTATAGGTTCAATACTGAACTTTGGGCCTAGTGATAAAAATTGTAGAATATCTTTAGGTATATCTATATTAGAAATATTTTTTATCCAATTATTTTGTGTTTTAAGAACTGAATGAATTTTTTTGTTAATTAAATTATTAAGTTTTTTTTGTTGTTTATTTTTAATTCTAAAATATAATTTGTTATAAATAATTTGTTGTCTACCAGAAAAATTATCAAAGATAAATTCATTAGTTGTATCAATTATTTGACTTTTAAATTTTGTAAGGTTATTTTCAAGTCTATATATTGTTTTTTGATTACAAATAATCTCGTTATTTAAAAGCTTATTGACTAATCTATTATAGATGAAATAACTATTACTTGTTTCTTGTTCTTGTCGGATAAGTACTTTTTCTACATATTTGATGTTATTTTCCAAAAACTTTGGGATAATATTCTTCTTTCAGCATTGTAAAAGAAAGCATCTTCTATTGTACTCTTTCGCAAGCTTAAGTTTAATTTTGGACCATGATTTCAGATTTATTATTGCTTCTTGACCATACGTTCTTGAAATGGTTTGGTAATAACCCATATTAGTATGTAATTCTAAATTAATTATTTGCCAACTAAATAATCAGGATTATTTTTTGTGGGTTTGTGGCAATGATACCAAGTGTACTCTTTTAAATATTTATTCTACGAGCTTTCGAATACAATCGTATTCATTTTCAAGTACTAAAAATTATAAAATATGGTCAAAAATTAAAATAAAGGGTATATAAAAAAAATACTTACATTATTTAACGAGATTGCAGGTAAAGTTGTAAAATATATGTATAATAAATCATTTCAAATAGTATCCAAAAATTATTATAAAATTTCAAAAAACAATATATGTATTAAATAATGTTACCAAGTCAATATGAATTTTTTTTTGATTTGTATTACTTTGATGTTAAAAATAATTTTATTATAGGTTACTTATATGATTTCTACTCAAATTTTTAAATGTTGCTTTTCAAATTCTAATAAATATGCGTATATTACACTAAGATTATTCAGGTCTGTTTTTTTATTTATACAATCAACATCTTGATTGATGTAAGCTGTTTCTAAAAATAGACGTTTTTTATAATTCCTTTCTGTAGTTAACACCTTAGCGGATTGATAATTCATGCTATGGCCTTCATAAAACACATGTTCAGCAAGTGCACATCTGTCAGGATACAACTTGCTGTCACTCCTGTGAGAGGTAATTCGGTTGGAAAGTGACCTCTTAGATTGACCATAGTACTTTTTATTACAAGTATCACAAGGAATCTCATAAACTATATTAGCCAGTTTATTGGTAGGAGTTTTATCTTTTATTTTACTGAAGATTGACCTAATAGTAAGATGTTGCTTGTTACCAACTTTTATATTATGATTTTTGAATATTGCAGAAATTTTTGGTGTAACTGATTTAATATATGGTAGAGACACATACATTGGCATATGATTATTGTCAGTTTCAGCGTCAATATAATTCAAGTTTGATGTGATGTTATTAGAAATGTCAGTCATTCTTTCAGAAGTATTATATAAAATTCGTTTTAAGAGATATGGAGGATAAGAGTTTTCATAAAAAAGGTTGTACAATAATTTTATATTTTTTTGATGAAATATTGGATTTGAAATTTCTAAGACTCTATTTTTCATTTGACGGATTAGGTTGATCTTTGTATTACGTGGATGATAAGAATGATAATTAATGTATTTACCTGAACTCATTGGTTTTTTATACCAGTCAATTAAAATTTTATTTTCATTATTTCTAATGAATTTAGTATCAAGAAAAGGTAAGGATTGTTCTGTGTTTTCTTTTTCTATAGTAAATTGTATATGAGGATCAAAGCTATTAAAATAAAAAAGAATATTATCAATTTCTTCCAATGGAAGAGATAAAATTATATCATCCACATATTTTTTGATGAAAAACAATTTAAATGGTAAAACAGATATAACAAAGTCTAAAATGTAATCCATTACATAATTAGCTAATATAGGAGATATTGAAGAGCCCATAGGTGTCCCAAAAATTTGTTGGTAGTTCATATTATTATACGAAAAATATGTATTATTGAAAATGAATATTATTAATTCTAAAAGAGTTTCTTTACTAATTTTACAATTTTTACTTATATCACTCCATTTTTGTTGAAGGGCTGTTAAACATATATTTAAGTGTACATTACTAAAAAGGGATACTACATCTAAACTTAGAAGAACATAATTAGGTGGTAATATTATATCATTGTATTTTTTGCTAATTTCAAAGGAGTCCTTAATGTAATACTCATTTTCATAATCATATGATTTTGTTAATATTCCAGTTAACCAAAGAGTAAGAGGTTCAATTGGGGTGTTTATTGATGCTATAATTGGTCTAGCAGATAATGTTGGTTTGTGTATTTTAGGTAAACAGTAAAATTTTGCAGAAATACCGTTATAGCTAGTTAATTTATCTTTTGTATTTTTGTCAATATATCTTTTATTGAATAATTTCTTTACTAATTTATTACAATCATTAGTTATTTTATAGGTAGGATCATTTTTGATTTTCTTATATGATGTATTATTATCTATTAGTTCTTTAGATAATTCGAAATATTGTTGTTTTTCCATTACAACTGTAACATTACCTTTATCAGATGGTATGACTATTAAATTTGGATTTTCCTTCAAAAATTTTTTGGTTTTATATAATAATTCTCTAAATACAAAAGATTGTTTAGGTTCATGAATATGATTAGTTAGAACATTTGTTGTTTTAGCAATGACAATATTTCTTTCTTGTTCGTTTTGTATAAAAGACGATATATAATCAATATTGGCTAACATAGTTTTAATTGAAATATCCTTTGTAATTATAGGTTCAATACTGAACTTTGGGCCTAGTGGAAAAACAACAATATTTCGAATTATCTAAAGAACTAATAGATAATAATACATCATATAAGAAAATCAAAAATGATCCTACCTATAAAATAACTAATGATTGTAATAAATTAGTAAAGAAATTATTCAATAAAAGATATATTGACAAAAATACAAAAGATAAATTAACTAGCTATAACGGTATTTCTGCAAAATTTTACTGTTTACCTAAAATACACAAACCAACATTATCTGCTAGACCAATTATAGCATCAATAAACACCCCAATTGAACCTCTTACTCTTTGGTTAACTGAAATATTAACAAAATCATATGATTATGAAAATGAGTATTACATTAAGGACTCCTTTGAAATTAGCAAAAAATTCAATGATATAATATTACCACCTAATTATGTTCTTCTAAGTTTAGATGTAGTATCCCTTTTTAGTAATGTACACTTAAATATATGTTTAACAGCCCTTCAACAAAAATGGAGTGATATAAGTAAAAATTGTAAAATTAGTAAAGAAACTCTTTTAGAATTAATAATATTCATTTTCAATAATACATATTTTTCGTATAATAATATGAACTATACTCGATAGTCGAAATTCTGTAAAGTGACTCATCGCTCTTACTGTCCATAAAATCAGTTGCAGAAGCGAACTTCATGAGCGCATCATTTTTGAAGGGTTCTTAATAGTCCTAAATAAAAAATAAATAGAAAATGTTCTTGTACGCTCTGGCGTTTAAATTTGAGAGAACAGAAATACGAAATTATTATGGTAGCTATCATTATGTATATACAGGGTGTTACCAAGAATAATACACATTTTTAAGGATGAGCTATAATAAGATGTATATAAAAAAGTCGATAGTCGAAATTCTGTAAAGTGACGTCATCGGTTATCTACCGATTTAAAGTGAACTCCATGAGCGTATCATAGTTTAAGGGTGCGAATACTGAAATATCTGGAATTTCAATTTTTAACTTTAATAATAACTTATCACAAGTTGTTCATAAGTAAGTTAAAACAAAATAAAAAAATGTTTAAAAGTCAATTCCAACTTACTACTACTAAAACTAAAAAAAAGTTGTTTGTCAAGACCAAAATAAATTACCAATAAGTATAGGTATGTTGCGAGGTCACTTGTAAAATGTCTGACTAACTGGAAGCGGTATCACTCCCTGACGACTCCTCAGAATCATCGCTTTCTCCTCCTATATCGATAATGAGTGGTTCCGTCATTACTTCTACACGTATGTCTAAATCCCAAAACTTTATTTCTTCTTTTAATACGTGTTGAATACATTTACGCCAACTCTCAGCAGTAACGGTATGCAGCGCCTCGTCAAACAGTTTCTCAACGTCAGCCATTTTGAATGTACTGTTTTTTCTCGCAACATAATTTTTCACTTGGGCCCAAACCAGCTCGATGGGGTTTAACTCACAGTGGTAGGGAGGAAGTCTAACAACTGAGACGTTGAAATCTTTCGCCATTTCATCGACAACGTACTTAATATAACTGCTTTTATGTTTCCGTACGAGAGATAATAATTCAACTTTTAGCATTGCCTCGTTGTGCGGAATGCTTTTACTCTCTAACCAATCAAGTATAACCCTCTTGCGGCTAGCTGAAGTAGGTATTTGCTCCAGTCGACGAGAGTGGTATGAAGCATTATCCATAACTATCACTTAAGCAGGAGTTACCTTTGTTAAAATTGATCTAAACCATGTTTCAAACCGGTTACCATCCATCTCTTCATGGTAATCGACAGTCTTTTTGGACTGAAAACTTAGTAATCCACCTTCTACAAATCCTTCCTCGCTGCCAATGTGAGTGATAATCAGTCGACGTCCTTTCCCAGAGGGAGCTTTTAAACCGGAAGAGAAACCCTCCATAAAGGCTTGTCGATTGCTTCGTATATTCATGTCTTGCCACACTTTTGACACAGTGTGGCCTTCATTTAACCATGTTTCGTCAAGATAATATATGTGCCGTCCTTCGTTACGAAACTGTCGTATCTGTTTTAAATAATTTCTCCTCCATTCCACAATGTAATTTCGTTCAATTAAGGCACTGTTTCTACTTCTTGTTTGGTAACGAAAATTCATTAATTTTAAAGTTCGTCTCAAAACTTTATCACTGATGTTTGGTAAAGTATCATCAGCTTCTATTACCTTGCTCAATTTAGCTACCGAGGGGATTTCATTCCTAAAATAAAAAGAATGTATTTCCCTACGTATAGCATTCCGTGTTTGGTCGTCCAAAACAATTTTCTTTCTTCCTCTACTTTCCGGTTTACAGTTTTCACCTCGTTCTCTTGTCAAAGATCCGTCCCGCGATTTCTTTAGAATATTGTATATAGTACTCTCAGAAACTTTAGTTAAATAACTGCACTTAATCACAGCGTCACTAACACCCAACTGTTTGTCCATGGCACGCAGTCCATCGTACACATTTAATATGAGGACTTTTTCTTCCCGAATTAAATTGTTACGACGCTGTTTTTTATCGCCAACACCGCTACACTCCGCCATTATTGTCACTAAATATACCGATATAAATATTACAATAAATACCAATAATAACCGATTTATCACACAAAACCACAACACAAATACTGATGTTACGCTCATGAAGAGAATAAACACCTCACATAACTGTTTACTATCACTGTCTCATTCGCGTAGCTCGATCTATCTATCTCGTTCTCAAAGCCGGAACATTGAAGCGACTCTCCAACATTGTCAAATCGGCGAGTTTTTCACAACAAACTTTGCGTTCAAGAAATATACATAAACACTTTATTTCACATTTCAAGTAAACTAATTATTATTAGTCTGCTTGAAATTTGAAATAAATATATTAAATTGGTATTGACTTAATTACATTGCATCTTTTGTACCTGAAATATTGACACAATGGATTTGAAGTGTATTTATAAAATACAGCATTTCTCTCTAGAATACATATGGCAACTGCGCTTTAACCAAAGTGTTGATTAGATAGCTCTGACTCACTTTACACAATTTCGACTATCGAGTATACCAACAAATTTTTGGGACACCTATGGGCTCTTCAATATCTCCTATATTAGCTAATTATGTAATGGATTACATTTTAGACTTTGTTATATCTGTTTTACCATTTAAATTGTTTTTCATCAAAAAATATGTGGATGATATAATTTTATCTCTTCCATTGGAAGAAATTGATAATATTCTTTTTTATTTTAATAGCTTTGATCCTCATATACAATTTACTATAGAAAAAGAAAACACAGAACAATCCTTACCTTTTCTTGATACTAAATTCATTAGAAATAATGAAAATAAAATTTTAATTGACTGGTATAAAAAACCAATGAGTTCAGGTAAATACATTAATTATCATTCTTATCATCCACGTAATACAAAGATCAACCTAATCCGTCAAATGAAAAATAGAGTCTTAGAAATTTCAAATCCAATATTTCATCAAAAAAATATAAAATTATTGTACAACCTTTTTTATGAAAACTCTTATCCTCCATATCTCTTAAAACGAATTTTATATAATACTTCTGAAAGAATGACTCACATTTCTAATAACATCACATCAAACTTGAATTATATTGACGCTGAAACTGACAATAATCATATGCCAATGTATGTGTCTCTACCATATATTAAATCAGTTACACCAAAAATTTCTGCAATATTCAAAAATCATAATATAAAAGTTGGTAACAAGCAACATCTTACTATTAGGTCAATCTTCAGTAAAATAAAAGATAAAACTCCTACCAATAAACTGGCTAATATAGTTTATGAGATTCCTTGTGATACTTGTAATAAAAAGTACTATGGTCAATCTAAGAGGTCACTTTCCAACCGAATTACCTCTCACAGGAGTGACAGCAAGTTGTATCCTGACAGATGTGCACTTGCTGAACATGTGTTTTATGAAGGCCATAGCATGAATTATCAATCCGCTAAGGTGTTAACTACAGAAAGGAATTATAAAAAACGTCTATTTTTAGAAACAGCTTACATCAATCAAGATGTTGATTGTATAAATAAAAAAACAGACCTGAATAATCTTAGTGTAATATACGCATATTTATTAGAATTTGAAAAGCAACATTTAAAAATTTGAGTAGAAATCATATAAGTAACCTATAATAAAATTATTTTTAACATCAAAGTAATACAAATCAAAAAAAATTCATATTGACTTGGTAACATTATTTAATACATATATTGTTTTTTGAAATTTTATAATAATTTTTGGATACTATTTGAAATGATTTATTATACATATATTTTACAACTTTACCTGCAATCTCGTTAAATAATGTAAGTATTTTTTTTATATACCCTTTATTTTAATTTTTGACCATATTTTATAATTTTTAGTACTTGAAAATGAATACGATTGTATTCGAAAGCTCGTAGAATAAATATTTAAAAGAGTACACTTGGTATCATTGCCACAAACCCACAAAAAATAATCCTGATTATTTAGTTGGCAAATAATTAATTTAGAATTACATACTAATATGGGTTATTACCAAACCATTTCAAGAACGTATGGTCAAGAAGCAATAATAAATCTGAAATTGGGGTCCAAAATTAAACTTAAGCTTGCGAAAGAGTACAATAGAAGATGCTTTCTTTTACAATGCAGAAAGAAGAATATTATCCCAAAGATTTTGGAAAATAATATCAAATATGTAGAAAAAGTACTTATCCGACAAGAACAAGAAACAAGTAATAGTTATTTCATCTATAATAGATTAGTCAATAAGCTTTTAAATAACGAGATTATTTGTAATCAAAAAACAATATATAGACTTGAAAATAACCTTACAAAATTTAAAAGTCAAATAATTGATACAACTAATGAATTTATCTTTGATAATTTTTCTGGTAGACAACAAATTATTTATAACAAATTATATTTTAGAATTAAAAATAAACAACAAAAAAAACTTAATAATTTAATTAACAAAAAAATTCATCCAGTTCTTAAAACACAAAATAATTGGATAAAAAATATTTCTAATATAGATATACCTAAAGATATTCTACAATTTTTATCACTAGGCCCAAAGTTCAGTATTGAACCTATAATTACAAAGGATATTTCAATTAAAACTATGTTAGCCAATATTGATTATATATCGTCTTTTATACAAAACGAACAAGAAAGAAATATTGTCATTGCTAAAACAACAAATGTTCTAACTAATCATATTCATGAACCTAAACAATCTTCTGTATTTAGAGAATTATTATATAAAACCAAAAAATTTTTGAAGAAAAATCCAAATTTAATAGTCATACCATCTGATAAAGGTAATGTTACAGTTGTAATGGAAAAACAACAATATTTCGAATTATCTAAAGAACTAATAGATAATAATACATCATATAAGAAAATCAAAAATGATCCTACCTATAAAATAACTAATGATTGTAATAAATTAGTAAAGAAATTATTCAATAAAAGATATATTGACAAAAATACAAAAGATAAATTAACTAGCTATAACGGTATTTCTGCAAAATTTTACTGTTTACCTAAAATACACAAACCAACATTATCTGCTAGACCAATTATAGCATCAATAAACACCCCAATTGAACCTCTTACTCTTTGGTTAACTGAAATATTAACAAAATCATATGATTATGAAAATGAGTATTACATTAAGGACTCCTTTGAAATTAGCAAAAAATTCAATGATATAATATTACCACCTAATTATGTTCTTCTAAGTTTAGATGTAGTATCCCTTTTTAGTAATGTACACTTAAATATATGTTTAACAGCCCTTCAACAAAAATGGAGTGATATAAGTAAAAATTGTAAAATTAGTAAAGAAACTCTTTTAGAATTAATAATATTCATTTTCAATAATACATATTTTTCGTATAATAATATGAACTACCAACAAATTTTTGGGACACCTATGGGCTCTTCAATATCTCCTATATTAGCTAATTATGTAATGGATTACATTTTAGACTTTGTTATATCTGTTTTACCATTTAAATTGTTTTTCATCAAAAAATATGTGGATGATATAATTTTATCTCTTCCATTGGAAGAAATTGATAATATTCTTTTTTATTTTAATAGCTTTGATCCTCATATACAATTTACTATAGAAAAAGAAAACACAGAACAATCCTTACCTTTTCTTGATACTAAATTCATTAGAAATAATGAAAATAAAATTTTAATTGACTGGTATAAAAAACCAATGAGTTCAGGTAAATACATTAATTATCATTCTTATCATCCACGTAATACAAATATCAACCTAATCCGTCAAATGAAAAATAGAGTCTTAGAAATTTCAAATCCAATATTTCATCAAAAAAATATAAAATTATTGTACAACCTTTTTTATGAAAACTCTTATCCTCCATATCTCTTGAAACGAATTTTATATAATACTTCTGAAAGAATGACTGACATTTCTAATAACATCACATCAAACTTGAATTATATTGACGCTGAAACTGACAATAATCATATGCCAATGTATGTGTCTCTACCATATATTAAATCAGTTACACCAAAAATTTCTGCAATATTCAAAAATCATAATATAAAAGTTGGTAACAAGCAACATCTTACTATTAGGTCAATCTTCAGTAAAATAAAAGATAAAACTCCTACCAATAAACTGGCTAATATAGTTTATGAGATTCCTTGTGATACTTGTAATAAAAAGTACTATGGTCAATCTAAGAGGTCACTTTCCAACCGAATTACCTCTCACAGGAGTGACAGCAAGTTGTATCCTGACAGATGTGCACTTGCTGAACATGTGTTTTATGAAGGCCATAGCATGAATTATCAATCCGCTAAGGTGTTAACTACAGAAAGGAATTATAAAAAACGTCTATTTTTAGAAACAGCTTACATCAATCAAGATGTTGATTGTATAAATAAAAAAACAGACCTGAATAATCTTAGTGTAATATACGCATATTTATTAGAATTTGAAAAGCAACATTTAAAAATTTGAGTAGAAATCATATAAGTAACCTATAATAAAATTATTTTTAACATCAAAGTAATACAAATCAAAAAAAATTCATATTGACTTGGTAACATTATTTAATACATATATTGTTTTTTGAAATTTTATAATAATTTTTGGATACTATTTGAAATGATTTATTATACATATATTTTACAACTTTACCTGCAATCTCGTTAAATAATGTAAGTATTTTTTTTATATACCCTTTATTTTAATTTTTGACCATATTTTATAATTTTTAGTACTTGAAAATGAATACGATTGTATTCGAAAGCTCGTAGAATAAATATTTAAAAGAGTACACTTGGTATCATTGCCACAAACCCACAAAAAATAATCCTGATTATTTAGTTGGCAAATAATTAATTTAGAATTATATATATATATATATATATATATATATAATATATATATATATATATATATATATATATATATATATATATATATATATATACATCCTGCTATTCATCCGACGTCCCTTTCATAGGCAAGCATCGGACTTCCTTCCCAAAACACGAGATATTTTATACTTTTTTGCAAGTATACAGTTTTAAATGCTATCCTTACCTATATATTTGTGTTAGATTCTTGATAAAATTAGTTTTAATTTTTTGTCAAAATTTGATAATTAGGGAATATGACGTCCTTTCAAAAATGAGCTATTGGACGTCGAAATGTATAAAAATTGTACGTACTGCAGTCATTGGGGTACCTACAGCGTTGCCACATTTTCATGACCTGGATACTACAGTTATATACTAATCTTGAATTGCAAACCGTGATATAACAATTTAATAAAATATTTTCACTCTACTAGAAGATAGGAAACCATATCAGAATCACTGACTAGATACATTTAAAAATTGTTTACTTTCAGGTACTACTCAGTTTTGATTAATTTTTTAAACTATTGTTTGTATATAAATAAATACCTATATAGATAATTGAATAAATTTCTCAATTCTACTCTCAAATTTGCCCCCTTGCCTTTTTTGTAACTCCAGAAATCTAACAGAACACATTCTTTTTGATTTTATTCATTCAGCTTGCTTTAATATTTTTTTTTAAATTCAGTGGTATTTTCTGTAACACTTAATTATTTTACACTAATGCGGAAGGTTTAATAAAACACGGTAAAATTTTTTGTTAATATTTATTTAAAAATGCAATGATGCACCACATAAAATAGTTTGTTCAATATTTTAGTCAAAATAGCACCTACAAATAATAATAAAAATAACAAAAAAATACAAGTATTATGTCTAACTTTCGTAGACATTTTGTACGAAAACTTTAATTTTTAACCAGTTTTTGTTTTCGAGAAGTTTTCCAGTCAGAAAAATTAATTCTTCATATGCCCTTTGTTTAGGTGGCTTCTTATTTCTAATGTGATTTGAAAAAATCACTTAATTTTGTCGTTCTTGCATCCAAGGTTCTCTCTTCATTTGTTTAGGTAATATTCCCTGTTCTCCTCCAGTCCTTTCTTGAATTTCGTTAACTTGAACATTACAATTTTCAGTAAATTCAGTAATTATCCAAACGTTTTCCTTTAAATGCTGCAGCACCTCGCAGATTGATATACATCATCAGGCAAACGATAGTGACTCTTATGTGTTCGATAAACGCGTTCCATAAAAGTAGACAGTTGTTCCAAATCAGTGTCAGTCATACTTAAAATTTGGGAAAGAGTAGCTAAACGTTTTCTTAGCCTTGTAGAGGTTAAATCTTCACTATCGCGATGGGGATAGGGACATGTAGTCGTTTTTCTCGATTTTCAACCGTTTGGTTACTCCAGCTTTCTAAACTCAAAAAAATGTGATTTTCAGTTGGTTGTAGATCCTTTACTATACATAACAGACATCAAGTATGATACCTCGTTGAAATAAGCTCGTCGAGAGAATTGAAAAATGTAAAAATATACAGGGTGCCCCATTTAAAATGAACATAACTTAGATATTTAACTATTTTTGGGACAACCCATTTAATTGAAAATAATTTTAAAATATGGCTTTTTTGAAGATATGCACAAAATAGTCGGTACTTATGAAATGTTCATAAAATGGGGCGTTATGGACTGTCTCTAGTATGGTGAGATACGCTGTATATCAATGAATGCACGAACTAGGTAGAATACTGGTTTATACATTTTTACGATAATATGAATAATGTCTCAGTGAATAAGGAAAGAGTGTTACTTATTTCAGATGAAATATTTTTTCCTTCTGTTACAGGAACGTTACAGAAGTCTTAAAGTTTTTTATGGGAAGTGTTATCTAAAAATAATATCTAAGTATAAATTCTGTTGAATTCAAATTTTAACATGATTTAATAATATATAATAATTTCTAGTCAAAAATAATAAATTGATCAACTAAAACAAAGTTCCATATTGTAATTTATACCATTATTCCATTATTGGTATTGGTAATACCAAAAATCTAGCCTAGCTTGTTTTCTCATTGTTAAATAAAGTAAATGGAACACAATTGTTTCTGGCCGGAAAATTCTATTGCGTTAATTAAGCAGCGCATTTTACTTCAGAAACAATTTTATGTTTCATTTGTTATAACATGGGAAAACTGAGACGCGCTAAAAATCAGCAAGTCTGGCGGAATTTCCTCCAAATTGTGGGACTGGCCTTAGAATAGCGGCCTATGAGGGAAATTGCGCTACAACGGAAATTCGACCAAACCTGGCGCTAGACTAATTATCCATATAATGTAATGTGTTGTTGCCGCGTGAAGAAAGAACGAACAAACTAGTAACAAGTCGAATTGCAACCTTGACAGCTGTACAAAAGTTTTGAAACAACTCTAACGGCTTGTTTTCCCTTTTAAAATAAAAGATCCGTGTCGTATATTAAAATTTATAGAAACTGACTTTAGAATACTTAAAAACATACATATCATTGCTGTACTTTTTCAGTTTCCCTCCAAAAAACCTTCTTTATAAATAACTTTAAATTATAATTTTGATTGGTTTGAAATTGTGAATCATCTCTTGTATGATGCTTTCGAGTGCATATAGTATAAATTCAAAATAAAAATAAATAATTTGTTTTGAAATAAATATAGATTGTAGCCAGATATGTATAGATATCATTGTTAGATATTTACTTCAAAAGTGTACCACCTTTTTCTTTAAAATTTGCACAACGCGGTGCCTGAGAATGATAGGAACATAATTTGAAATCAATTAAATATTATTTTTATATAAAATGTATTTTAGCGGGAACAGAATGTATAGTATTTCTGAATGCTAATAAGAAACGTATAGAGGTTAATCATATAATAATAATTAAACTTATTAACTAAGTAAGTAATATAAAGAAGGCAATTTCTATGACCTCTTCGTTGTTTAAGATGCACAAATGAAGAACTAAGTTACGAAAGCGATAGAGCGTTGTTGCCAAATCGAGGGACGTCTGATAACTTTAAGGTGAAAGTAACAACAGAATGTATATTTATATACAAAGTGATGTAAAATCTATAGTCGCGCTTCAAGCAGTAAATCGGTGAACTAAGATATACGATTTAGTTCATAATACGATTTTTGGACGTCCCCCTTGATATAGGTATAGTTCGACTCCATTTTTTTGTTCAGATTACGGAAAACTTAAAAGTATGGTTTTGCTATCGGACGTCCCTTATACGGACGTCCGATGCAAAACAGACGTCCGATTGATAGTAAAAGCGTAATGTATGGACGTCTGATGGCTGGATGATATATATATATATATACATATATATATATATATATATATATATATATATATATATATTGACCCATATATATATATATATATATATATATTGACCCATATATCATAGATAATAAGAGAATTAGTATTATAAAAATATGTTGCGAGTATGAAATATATATGAAAATAATATAATTTAAGAAAACAAGTAAAAAGGAAACACTTTTCTTAATTTAAACAACATATCGAATAAAGATATATTAAATAATAGCCTATAACAATATAATAAATAAGGAATTACCTCAATATTAACACAAAATATAGAGATTGCCTAACCAATGTAATGATGTAAATAAAGTTGCCTAAGACGAAGATTATTTTCCATAACATAATCAGCTGTTCATCTGAAATGAAAACAAATATTATTATAGTTAATTCATTATAATCATTAATTTAAGAATAAGAACAAATACAAATATTGAATAGAATATAATTCAATAGATTTCATAGATAAACAAATAATGACATATAGACAAATGATATATGGTAAATAAAATAAACATAGAATCAATAAATAGTAATTTGTTAAAGTTTATTATAAATAATATAATGCAAAGAGTTTAGACAAATAACATAAGAGAATTTATATTTATAATTAATATGAGTGTAACAAGGATATACTATCAATAACAATATTGAATGTTGTACCATGTAAATGTATCTATGTATAACCAATTTTAATTTATTTGTATGATGAAAAAACTCATAGGAACTCTATAAATGAACTAATAATGTAAAAGAGTGTATGTATGAAATTTTTTAATAAGTGATAGAAGTTTCAATTAATCTGATTGCAAAAGACAATATTTTATTGGTTATAAAATATGACAGAACAAATTGTGAATCAACAAATAAACTTTGAAATAGTGACCTGAAAAAGAACAAAAGACTGTTTGTTGAAAAAAGTAGAGAATCGAGGGGACGCTTAAAGGAGAAGGGAAGCTGGTGTCAAGAAGCGAGGAGTGTGTGTGATGGTGTTCCTGAAAATTCAAGAAATTCCCGGTTTAAGACATTTAAACCTATAAAGTACTATTAAATACAATATTAGTAATACTCACAGTCAATTGTATCAAGTTTTTCGGCAAGAATCTACGAAATTTTCATCAATTTTGGTTTTTTGGAACTTCAGAGGAGTGTTCCTGGGATCCAGAGACTTTCATCCCAATTCAAGAGCAACAGGTCAGTGTTTTTAAATCATTATTGGCCAATAATCAGTGTAAAAACTCAAAATACTCAATTAAGTACTTAATTTCATAAATTGATGAACTTTTGCAAATATGATCGATCTGAAAAAGAAAGAAACAGACTTTGTATAGTGAATTCATTGCATAAATCGTTAAATTTAATAAAAGGCCGAATTTTCAATAAATTAAAATATTTACTTACGCCATTTTGTAATTGCATAAATCTGGTGATTGAGATTTCATAATGTAATAACTATTTCCATCTGTATATAATTTCTATTCTTCTATCCATGTATATAACAATATTATTTCCACAGCAATTTGTATCATATATAACTATGATTTATATATAAATTCTTTTATGTGTTTGAACCATTCACTTGTTTGCATCTTCATCAAACTTTGTATAATATGAATAGATGTTTCTTACGTATCAGAATTGTTCGTTTTATGTTAAAGCGCATGAATGGTTTTTCACGCATGCGCATTGATGAAATTATTAAAATAAATAAGTAGGTACAATATAACCATTGGCGTCGCATATTAATTTTATCAGATATAAATATTGCATTGAAAATTAAATCTATTTCAAATAATGTATTTTCTTTTTATTTAAACAATTACAACAATATAATGAGCCAGGATTCAAAGAGAAAAAGGATTTCATGCTCCCGAATTAATTAATATATAATTAAAATAACAAAATAACAATAACCTACTGAGCTAGCCAAACTAAACAAAACAAAAATGCTAAATAATAAACATCTACATATAAATTGCAAAATAAAAGTAAGTAAGTATTTATTATCATAAATAGTTAATAATTGGCGCCCAACGTGGGGCGGTTTATTAAAAATATAGGAAACAGTTGTGAATTTTAAACTCAATTAAAAATGGCAAAACGAATGACGTTGAGAGATGGAAGGCAGGTAGGAGCAGACAGTGGATCAGAAGAGGAAAGGGAAGAACGAAGTCATGGTATGGGAGACTACCAAGCGGTCTATTTGGAGCAAGGACAACAAGCGGAAGGTGATGCACAGGAAGAAGGTTTGACAGGAGACGAGGAAACTATAGAACAAGTAGATAGAATACAAGAGAGAAGGGAAACACAAGGAGGAATGAATAACAATGATACAATGATGCAAATTCTGATGAGCATAAGTAGTATGAAAGCTAACATAAACAGTATGAAGGATGAATTAAAAGGAGATATGGACAATATGAAGAAAGAGTTGAAAGGAGATATCAACACAGTAAGTGGAAACATGGAAAATATGAGGGGAGATATGAACAATATGAGGGGAGATATGAACAAAATGGAGGAGAATATTAGGGAAGATTTGAATGGAAACATGAATAGATTGGAAAAAAGATAGAAGAGGTGAAAAATGAAAGTATCCAAGA
This sequence comes from Galeruca laticollis, assembly GCA_963921935.1. NCBI lineage: Eukaryota > Metazoa > Arthropoda > Insecta > Coleoptera > Chrysomelidae > Galeruca > Galeruca laticollis. The sequence continues at coordinate 39,521,376 of OY998178.1, read as the reverse complement.
ATTCAGAAAACTTAGGGAAGACAATGAAGAATGTAGGCAGCAGATAAATAAGGTGAAAGAAGATATGGTGGAGCAAAACAAACATATACGGATTGAAATTCAAGAAAACGGTATGAAAATTAGAGAGCAGATAGAAAATCAAGTAGTAGAAAAAATTCAAGAAATAGAGAAAGGTATAGAAGAAAAATTACCGGGAACGATCCAAGCGGAAGTTATAAAACAAACAGAAGATATAACGAAAGAAATGGAGTATATGAAATTCAGGGAACAAACAATCGAAGAAATTATGCAAAATTATCAGCAAAACGCGGAACATACATTTAAGGAATTAGATGTAAAGTTTCAAAAACAAACAGGAACATGTGAGGAGAGGAACGAGCACATTGGACAAATATTTCATAAAGAACTTGAAGAAATGATCAGAAAATTACAGGAAGGCATGGAAGAAATTGAATTTAACGTTAGGAGAAATGGAGGTGGAGTAATCTATACGGGAAACATGGATATCGGAGTAAAGTTTGATGGGAATATAAATACTATTCATCCGAAGGTGTTTATTAAAATTATTAAAAGCAAACTCAAAGGAATGAGAGATATGATGGAGAAGAAGATTTGTATTAGAGGGATGTTATCTGGACATGCCCTATTATGGTTCTGTAATAAGGAAGAAAGCATAAATAATCTGGAAGAATTTGAGAACCAATTCATGAATTATTTTTGGGGTGAAATTCATCAAGCGAATTTTAGGGAAAGATTGTATTTTGGGAAATTCGATTACAATCGGAATAAAAATTTAAATGCATATGCTATGCAACTCTATAACATGGCACAATATTTGGAACCTGTTATGAAGGAGGAGGAATTAGTTTTATATGTCGGGAGACATTTCAATTCCGAAGTCTCAGAAACGATAGCCTTACACAACATAAAAACAATGGACAATTTATCTAGGTATTTGCAGAGAGTTGAAAGAAGTGTCCAAAATGGAAATGGTTTTCTTAGATATCAAAATGGAAATGGAAATATCAGAAATGATACCCGAAGGGATAATGGAAATATAAGAAGAGATGATAATGAAAATAATGGAAATAGAAATTATGGAAACAGGAACTTTGATGATAGACGATACCAAGGAAATGGGGAACAAAATAGAAATCGAGAAAGGAATAATGGAAACAGATATCCTGAGAACTATAGGAATCATAACAATTTCGAAAGAAGAAATCAATATAGCAATAATAATAACAATCGAGGAAGGAATTGGCAAAATGGCAGAGAAAACCGAAACAATCCAGAACAAAACAGAAATAGGGAGGATGATAATAGGAGACAGGTAAACATGGTTAGACAGGAGATACAGGTAGAAGAGTGTATACCTGGACAGGATAACATAGCGAATTTTGCTTAAACCGTCCTTACGTACATAATATCATCTATTCATCGCGATATGAACATCCTCGAGAATTTATTATAGATTATGAAAATAATAGTAAAAAAGTAGGAAAACCTAATTTAATATTTATCCAGGGTAGATTACAAAATATTATTTGTAGAATTTTAATAGATACGGGTTCAGAGGTAACATTAATTAAACAGGATATAGTAGACAATTCAAATAAAGATGATATTATGATGATAAATACAAAGAAACTATCATTAGTAGGGGCGAATGATGAAAATTTATATTATACAAATAGTAGCATAGTCGCAGATTTTTATTTGGGAAATATAGCTTATAAAATACAATTATTAGTAGTTAAGAATTTAAAATATGATGTAATTTTGGGAAATGATGAATTGAGCAATCACAAGATGATTATTGATTATAAACAGGGGTACATGGTATGTGAAGATAATATAATAACTTTTGACAAAAAGGAAGAACAAGAGGAAGGAGAAGTACCAATCAGTTTTATTTCCCGAGTAACGAAAAACTATGAAAGAAAATACTCAGTTACTGAATTGGAGATGGCAAGCATTGTATTTTGCATAACTAAATTACGTTTTTATCTATTAGGAGCCAAATTTTACTTGGAAACAGACGATTCAGCTTTAACAGCAATGTTTAAAAATCGTTATGCAAACAATAGGATACATCGATGGATACTTCTATTACAGGAATATGAATTTGAAATAAAATTTATTCCTGGGAAAACTAATATAGTAGCGGATGCTCTTAGCCGTGAAACAGAAATGAAGAAGAAGGATCAACAATTCCAAATTGGCATAAATAGGTTGCAAAAAACTGAAGGTTTGTTTACTTTGGAAAAAATAATGGAGGATCAGAGAAGTTTACAAGAATCTTGTAAAAGAGGAGCATTTCAAAACGAGGGAATTTGGTATAAGAAGATGGAAGATAGGGAAATTTATTTAATAACACCTGAATATGCTAAGGAAATTCTCAAACAATTACATGAGGAGTATGGACATATAGGATCTCGAAAACTATGGATGTTGTTTAGAGAAAATTACACTGCAAAGAAGGACATATCATTGGTTAAAGAAATCTGTAAAATTCGTAGAATTTGTCAGTTGGCGAAGGAAAGGAACTATCATCATATTAGTGGACCGAAACCTATAATAGCACTCAAGCCTTTACATATAGTAGCTATTGATTTCATATCACAATTAATACCTAGCAAGCAAGGCAATAAACATATTTTAGTTATGGTAGATATATTTTCAAAATTTGTAAGAACTTTTCCTTGTCAACGTACCAATGCAAACACAGTAATATCTTGTCTGAAAAATTTTATAGAAGAAGTAGGAACTCCGGAAAACTTAATATTGGATCATGCTACTCACTTTGTGAGTGAAAAAGTCAAACGCTTGTGTAGAAATCATAATATTAAAATGAATTTCATAACTATAAGAAGACCTTCATCTAATCCAGCTGAGAGGTATATCAAAGAAGTTGTTAAGTATTTAAGGATTTTATGTATTGACACAATTTATGGGAAAAAAATCTAAATCAAGTCGAGAAATTTTTAAATCAATTACCTAATGGAGTTACTGAAGAGTGTCCACAATTTATTTTGAAAGGAATACCTCCAGAACGTGAATGGATAATACAGAGAGAATGGGATATGTCTCAAGTTTTGGATAAAGTAAGCAAGAATTTGGAGAGAAGTGCTATAAGATTTATTAAAAGAAAAGGAAACAAAAATAATAAGAAGAATAGATTTGAAAAAGGAGATTTAGTCCTAGTAAGATCTTTGAGAACACCAAAGAAAGGTGAAAATCAATGTAAAAAGTTATTATCACCATTTGAAGGGCCATATGTAGTCGACAATAGTGATGCTCAAAATAGTTATCGCTTATTTTATCCAGGTACACAATTAGAAAGGGGAGTGTTCAATGTAGAACATGTATATAGATATTATGAATAGATGATGTTATGTTACGAATAATACTTAAAAAAAAAGGAAATGATAGTCATAAGGATAGATTTAAAATTTAATATTAAGTTGTACAAAGATAAAGTAGATATTAGACAGAGTTTTGTTTTCCATTTGGCAGCTGGTGATCCAATTAAATTCATCTCGTTTATTTCTTCAGTACCTTAAAAAAATAAATATAATATAATATAAAGAAAAATTTATTAGGTAAAACTTATAATTAAAACATTTTAAAAATTTGTGAGTATGGCAAATCAATATATATAGCAAATAAAGGAAACAATTTATAAGAGATACTGGTTTTACATAGAATGAAACTATTAAAGAATATAGGATAGAGGGGATAAAATAAGAATAACTCAAGTATCAAATAGAAGTTCACATTTTTTAAATAAGGAAATAAGATGTAAGTAATAAAGGATAGGAAAGGATAATAATGAATGATATTGATTAAAAATATAGGAGGTAATGTTTAATGTCAATTAGAATCTTATAGATTACTTGAAAATACAGGAAGGAATAAGGAAGTTGATATTGATATATATATGAATTTAAGAAATAATTAATTATATTGAATAATGAATATTGAAAAGAAATATGATATGAGGAGTATATAGAAGTATAATGTAATTACTAAAGAAATAAGTTGATATATAAATGGATGTTAGTAAGAAATGATAATAGAGAAGTATAATATGAAGTAATATTAAAAATATAAATTGACATTGATCTTAATCAAGTGTATTTTAAGGAAAGAATTAGGAGACAGTTATAGAAAGAAATAGATTTTGTAGTAGGAAATATGTGAACAAATATTTGAGAAACAAAGTTAAAAAAAGTAAGATTATGCCATAAAATTGTTAAATTTTTTTTTGAATAAAATAAAATCAATCATTTATAATAAGAAAATTGAAATTTAAATAAATATCCAGGGTATGGATATCATTTAAATTTAAATTTGAGGGGAATTGAACCAGATATCATAGATAATAAGAGAATTAGTATTATAAAAATATGTTGCTAGTATGAAATATATATGAAAATAATATAATTTAAGAAAACAAGTGAAAAGGAAACACTTTTCTTAATTTAAACAACATATCAAATAAAGATATATTAAATAATAGCCTATAACAATATAATAAATAAGGAATTACCTCAATATTAACACAAAATATAGAGATTGCCTAACCAATGTAATGATGTAAATAAAGTTGCCTAAGACGAAGATTATTTTCCATAACATAATCAGCTGTTCATCCGAAATGAAAACAAATATTATTATAGTTAATTCATTATAATCATTAATTTAAGAATAAGAACAAATACAAATATTGAATAGAATATAATTCAATAGATTTCATAGATAAACAAATAATGACATATAGACAAATGATATATGGTGAATAAAATAAACATAGAATCAATAAATAGTAATTTGTTAAAGTTTATTATAAATAATATAATGCAAAGAGTTTAGACAAATAACATAAGAGAATTTATATTTATAATTAATATGAGTGTAACAAGGATATACTATCAATAACAATATTGAATGTTGTACCATGTAAATGTATCTATGTATAACCAATTTTAATTTATTTGTATGATGAAAAAACTCATAGGAACTCTATAAATGAACTAATAATGTAAAGGAGTGTATGTATGAAATTTTTTAATAAGTGATAGAAGTTTCAATTAATCTGATTGCAAAAGACAATATTTTATTGGTTATAAAATATGACAGAACAAATTGTGAATCAACAAATAAACTTTGAAATAGTGACCTGAAAAAGAACAAAAGACTGTTTGTTGAAAAAAGTAGAGAATCGAGGGGACGCTTAAAGGAGAAGGGAAGCTGGTGTCAAGAAGCGAGGAGTGTGTGTGATGGTGTTCCTGAAAATTCAAGAAATTCCCGGTTTAAGACATTTAAACCTATAAAGTACTATTAAATACAATATTAGTAATACTCACAGTCAATTGTATCAAGTTTTTCGGCAAGAATCTACGAAATTTTCATCAATTTTGGTTTTTTTGGAACTTCAGAGGAGTGTTCCTGGGATCCAGAGACCCAGAGACTTTCATCCCAATTCAAGAGCAACAGGTCAGTGTTTTTAAATCATTATTGGCCAATAATCAGTGTAAAAACTCAAAATACTCAATTAAGTACCTAATGTCATAAATTGATAAACTTTTGCAAATATGATCGATCTGAAAAAGAAAGAAACAGACTTTGTATAGTGAATTCATTGCATAAGTCGTTAAATTTAATAAAAGGCCGAATTTTCAATAAATTAAAATATTTACTTACGCCATTTTGTAATTGCATAAATCTGGTGATTGAGATTTCATAATGTAATAACTATTTCCATCTGTATATAATTTCTATTTTTCTATCCATGTATATAACAATTTTATTTCCACAGCAATTTGTATCATATATAACTATGATTTATATATAAATTCTTTTATGTGTTTGAACCATTCACTTGTTTGCATCTTCATCAAACTTTGTATAATATGAATAGATGTTTCTTACGTATCAGAATTGTTCGTTTTATGTTAAAGCGCATGAATGGTTTTTCACGCATGCGCATTGATGAAATTATTAAAATAAATAAGTAGGTACAATATAACCATTGGCGTCTTATATTAATTTTATCAGATATAAATATTGCATTGAAAATTAAATCTATTTCAAATAATGTGTTTTCTTTTTATTTAAACAATTACAACAATATAATAAGCGAGGACTCAAAGAGAAAAAGGATTTCATGCTCCCGAATTAATTAATATATAATTAAAATAACAAAATAACAATAACCTACTGAGTTAGCCAAACTAAACAAAACAAAAATGCTAAATAATCAACATCTACATATAAATTTCACAATAAAAGTAAGTAAGTATTTATTATCATGAATAGTTATTAGTATATATATATATATATATATATATATATATACACAAACCGGGGTATGGAGTACTCTCTCTTATAGGGTTCAGACGCTATGATATGTGAGGAATTAACTGATATTTTTTTATATGTATTCAATAAATAATTGATTTGATATATATTTTGAGTTGATTTTTTTTTATTTATTCAAAACATTTTTTTAAATAAATCAAATTCTGTCACGCCGCTGGCGATTACGATATGCTACAAGAAATTATTATTATACTTATTACTGTTTAATAAACTGTAAAATACATTCGGTATTGTCGATATGTTATTTTTGTAATAAAATAGATCACTTATTCACCTGAGAATATGAAAAATGAAGAAGTGAAGTAAGAAGGGACCATTAGTTAATGTTTATCATCCATGACTCGTATCTCAGTATTACAGAAGCACAGCGTATATTTCATTTTATTTTCAAAAAATGCAACATTGATGATCATGTACTGTATGGAACGGATCCTTAGTTCGTCATCGAAAGTTATAGTTGACATTTCTAGGATAAAACTCCTAGTATTATGAATAACTTCTTCTAATTATGATTTCCTCTCTCACACATGCTCAAATCTAGACTATTAGTCGGATAACTTTCATGACAACTTGTTAATTAGAATACTATTTTCTAGAGTTATTATAACTTTTCACATCTTGGGCATATGTTTTTTTCGGTTAAGTTTTGAATACATATAAACAATAGGTATTAATTAATAAGGGATAGTGAGACTTTAATATTAAAATTGGTGAACACCGGTCTTCTGGCAATGTTGAAGTAACTCAGATTGATTTTACTTTATTTGTTTATATTCTTCTATACTTATGTGACTATCATAATTTGTACCTTTTGTATGAAACCGGCGTGTATGTTTTCATAGTTTCAAATTTGTAATTTTCCATGTAATTTAAAATAACTTGTTGCACGTAAGTTACCTGAAAAATACAAATTTGCAGTTGAAACCAATATCAAGAAAAGCTACTTGCTACTAAATGTCGTATTTGCTCTGTCTCTTTTTTTACTGAAACCATTACATGTACCTCATTTTCTTCGTATTACATTTCCCGCCCTCAGGGGTTTGATAGGGTCTTCCTAATCTTTTTGAGAAATAGTGTTGTAAGTAGGTATTAGAGACGCCGTTACTAAATCGATACTCGAGGCGATGGCTTTATTTTTCGTTTTTATATAAGAACTCAGAGATCGTATAAACTCTTTCCAAACAACTATTTAGGGGCTTATAGTTTTTAACAAATGTAATGGGAGAAATTCCGGCTTTATTAAATATTGAGTGAATGAAAACGACGAATACTCAGTGTGTATTTTCTTTTTATTAAATATGTCCTTGTCCTCTAGTGCCAGTCACCGCAGGTGCTGCCGTTTGAGAATATTCTGTAATTTTTCATTTTGTTGATATATCTATCTTAGCGATGTGAAAGTCACATTGAGAATAGTTTGAGCAAATAGCCCAATATATAAAAAAACTTCTCTTGCTCCAGATCGATGAAGCTTTGTGCTGTCTCTATGAATTCATATTATCCAATATGTGATTTGAATAATTTTAGATATACATATATAGCACTTCCGAATTTTATATTTTCGGCGTTGCCAAATGTACAGTTACGCTTCGGTGTACATATACATAGATTCTCACTATTACAAGTCTCTTCTCCGAAGCATTTTTTGAGTTGGCTTACAATGGCGAGGCATTCTAGAACTAGATGATTCGGAGTTTGTTCCTCCTTCCTACAGCATCTACACTCCAATTTTTTTCTCGACCTATTTTCATTAGGTGCTTCCTAAGGCGGCAGTGCCCTGTGAGGGAGCCCGTGATGATATGTAGCTAACTTTGACTGAGATCCAAATAAATTTTGGATCTAGTGGTGTCAAAGTTCCGCAGGAACTTTTTGGAGTGATCCAACCCGGGAAAGCACCGCCAAAGGGCTTCTCTTTCGGTTTTCTCCTTCTAGCGAAACTATTCCTTATATGAGTATTTTCAAACTCCGCAGAAAGGCTTCGGGCCAATAAAAGGCGTTCGTGCTCTTCTCTTGGCAAGTGTATTGGGCTCTTCATTTCCTGTGATTCCCGAGTGACCAGGAACCCACACTGAAGAGATCCTGTTGTTCTTACCTTGTTCATAAAGTTTTATTCGGCACTTCCATACAAACTTTGAGTCAATGACATGGGAGCTCAATGTTTTGATAGCTGCTTGACTATCAGAATGAATCGACATGTCACATTTACACGCATCTTTCAATCGCACGTATTTCTGCTTGGAATACGCTCGGACAGGAGCCTAACGATAATGATAATCTGGTGTCAGGCCTGAATACTTCAGGGTCAGCTCCGCCCTCTGGTGGTGTTTTGTTTGAGAGTTTCGGTCGTATATTCCCTTGCCCAGTCTCTCCGCTCACTAAGCATCGCGGTGAAGCTCTTTCGATAATAACTTTCTTGATCATTTCTCTACTGAGTAGATTCGCTGTATTAGATGTATTTTGTTAGAGAGGACCAGTGTAGTGATCCCTAAAGGACAGTAACGGCAAAAGGACATTAGCTTAGAAATAAGATTTGAATTTAGGTTAATATTAATTATAGTATTTAGCGAGCATTGATCCGAGACGGGCAATGTCAGTCACGTTCTTGTTAATGTATAAACAAACACGTACAACTTATAGACGGAGGTCAGGTATGTAGTAAAACATAGCTACACTTCCTATAAAATGAGAGTGAACGAACCAAGGAAGTGGAATTGTTATTAATACTTTTACTAAGTCGATTGATATTTATACGAGTGTGTGTATTTTAACGTATTAAAACTCGATCCAGTGATTTTATAAATGTTATGTTGTTTATTCTATTCCCGAATACAGGTTGCTAGGTAAGTGGTTTCCTCAATGATAATATGACTTTACGGTAAACGTCGAGTATACGAGGGACACTTACTAAGTAACCACCACATGGCGATCCTGCAAACTAAATGGAAATGGTAATTGTATAATGGAAATGGTAAAATTGATAGTAAAATGGTAATCGCCACTACATGGCGATCCTGCAAACTAAATGGTAATGATTGGTAATATGGAAACAAATGGTTATTGTAAATGGTAAAATGGAAATGGTAATGGTAAAAATTAATGGTATAATGGTAACAAATGGTTATGGTAAATTATCCTGAAATTAAATGGTAAAATTTCATTCTGCGAACGAAAAATTATGGTACAATTGATGTTATAAGAGTAGAACTATATGGTTTTCAATTTAAATTTGGGACCTTGGAGAAGAGAAACAATGGGAGGATCATCAACCAAACAAGAGGCAAAAGGAACAGGAATTGTCAACATCACTTTCATGGTACAGCAAGATAATGTTGCGATGCACATAATGGTATTATTATACATTATAACTAATGCTTTCATCTTAAAATTTGTTTGGTCATTATGGAAAACGCACCGAGGAGCATTGAAAAGGGATATCCTGATTTTTAATACTCTCATTGCCTGAACATTCCCCAGATATTCTAAAAATTGCATCTTGGGCTAATCTTCCTATCACCAGTTAAACACGTTCTCATGGCTCCAGTTATTCACACACAGGCAAGTCTTTGAACTTTGTCGAGGGTCTTCCTCGTGCTGTACGGACTAGCTGTGGTATGCCAAACTTTTGCACCATACGTAATTGTTGGTCTCACAATCATGGCTTTCATCCATCGCAGTATTTATGAATTACAGACCCAAGTCTTACCAGCTAGACTTTTGCACGCCATCAAAGCTTTTATTACTTCACTGGCAGTTATTTGAACATGCTTATTCGACAGAAATTCACTGTCTAGGGATATTCCTAGGTATTTAACTTCAAATTTCCGTTCTATCATTTCCCCGTTTAACGATAGAGGTTTCATAGCTGGAAGTACTATTTTCCGGGTAAAATGAATTACTGTGGTCTTGTTTGGGTTGATATTAAGCCCCACTGACAAGTACCATTGTTCACTAATTCCTTTTCTACTAAATCACAGAAGGTGCTCTCGAACTTGCCTCTAACTATTAGAATTATGTCATCAGCATAGTCCATACATTCGAAGAAAATCTCCGTTTTAGCCTGTAGAGCAACTCATCTACTACGAGGCTCCATAGAAGGGAATATATTACTTCTCTTGAGGTGTATCGCGAGTGGTTTTCACTGAGTTGGTTTGAATCTCAGCTATTCTCGCCGTTAACAACTCATAGATACATTTTACGATGGTTTTATTCACTCCTCGCCTTTTTAGTGCTTCTCTGGATGACTTGGGTCAGCTGATACAGAGCAGTCTTCGTTGATCGACTCGTTCTGTGGGCATGCTGACATTTATGATGTTGTGTATTCTCCAGATTCTCCGTTCATATGTAGTTGTCCACTACTTTCTCCATCGTTTTGAGTCGAAACGATATTAGGCAGATGGGTCTGAAAAATCGGGGATCGCTCCCATCAATTTTCCCTATTTTTAGTTTGAAGGTTTCTCCATTTCCTAGGTATTAGACCCACAGCTGACTGCTTCTTGTAATGATCAGCACGTAAGGTAGAATCCCCTCCATCCCTTGCTGCAGGAGTGATTAGAATATTCCATCCACTCCTGATGATGTATATGGTTTAAAAGTACTTATTGCCCATTTCAATCGTTGTTTGGTAAATATTTTCTTAGCAATGTCCCAATCCTCCTTGCGAGATTTTTTGGTGTAATTGTTATTTCAGTGATTGTTGTCGGTTCACTACCTGGGTAGTGGGTTCTAAGAAGATGAGTCGATCGTTCCTCTCCACCTTCCGTCTATGATCCGTCTGGCTTTTGCGGCGACATTGTGGGGTTAGTTCACCCAGTTGCAATGACTTTTGTAGGCTAGCCGCTGTATGAGTAGAAGTGATATTTTCTCAAAAGGCTTAAAAATTGAGCCTATTGGCCTTCCTAATCTGTTTATTGTACTTAGTAAGCTTCTCTGCGCGCCCCTGCAAATTTCCGTCACGTTTGGTTCTATTAAATAGCCGACGAACCTCTTTTCTGAGGTTTGACAGGTTCTTGTTCCACCAAGGATCATCCTTGTCTGAATGATCTCTTGACAGTGGGCAACTAGAATGAAAAGTGTCCATTGTTGCCTCACTTTTCTGTTCGACCCTTTGTTTCAGGTCGTAGTCCGGGTGATTTAGCCCATTTAGTTCGACGTTTTCCTTCAGATTAGTTTTGTAGAGAAAGTCAAACACCTTAGATTCTACCAGCACTGGTGAAGTGATTGCGATGTACTCCAGTAATTGCATACAATTGGGTACCCTGAATGCATAAGTACTGGTTCAGAAATAAAACTCTGGGAAACAAAGCAATAATAAAGAGTACATCTCGAGACAGGGTTCTACTCTACAGCTTTTGTTATTCATTTAATACACAACGGATGGGATTAAGTTAAATACAAGGTATAACTACTTACGTAATATATTTATACACTTATACACTATTCACGTATACTTAATTTATGGACACACTCCATTCTAATTTATAATAAATACACTGTTCACATTTTATCCATTATCTATTTATACTTTCACGTCTGTTCATAATCAGATTAAATTGAAGACTGGCTTGCCGCTTGTAGGTAGACTCTTATATATTAAAACCACCTTCTCGAACTTTCGGATTCCAGAAATTTCTGGTATGCGACTCCCAACAAACTGGCGACCTTCTTGGAGATCTCTATAAAAACAATCACAAAAAATATAGCTAGTCCCCGAAATAAATGCGCTGTCAGCAAAATTTTAACTTTAGATATCGAACTAGAACAGGGTCGGCTTCAATGTGCCATTTCGTATCGTAACGTAACCCCCTCCCGAGACTTCTGCGTAGCCAAAACTGGATGTTTATTTCAGCAACAGGACCCATTCCTACAGTTTCTAGTCGTATGTCAATAACAGGGCACCATCTTCATCAAATACTGATAACGAGGGTATAGCTGTAAATTGATATATTGATAACGATGTCTTCAAACGTCCCCTCTAACATGATCCTGATGACTCACCAGTCCAACTGGTTGCTCTCTATCCTATGCTTGCTAGTTTCTCCACGTTGGATTCCAGTACGAAGACTTCGTAGCCATTGCCACACATCACGGTAGGTGAATAGATCTTAAAATTAGTTTTTGGTTACCACGTAGACGACGTACCGCGAATTGTGTTGGAGTCTCAGTGTCTTGCCACGGGCTAGAATCTGATCTTCAAGTTTTTCTAATTGCTCTATTCTTATTCTAAATGCCGTTACCAGCCCTCGTGCGTGTTTTTTACTGGTGAAGGTGTTGTGAGTCAGTGAATACTTTTCCAGGAGCATGAACAAATCTTGACTTTGTTCTGTAGTGACTCCGTATCTAGCATTCCCTGTACTTCGGCATGCGCCCATAAATTCTACGTAGGCTGTGTCAGACTTTTCTTGTACACGATTCACTCATTCCTCTTTGTCACGGTCTCCTTCGAATAGCGCTAGTCGCTTTTGATGGACTATTCGCGGTTTTTGTTAATTAAGTACGGACCTTCCTATGATCTTCGTAATTTTGAAGAAAATCCTTTTCTCATTGTCGGGTTGTGTAACCATACTTTATCCACTTCTTTGAAACTGCCTTCTGTGGCCTGCGTGTCGTACCGTTTTTTATTTTGTCGCTGGCAACTAGACGATTCATTCGAACCAATTCGTGTACATCCTTCATCCTTCTTTTTAATCGGGTCACGTAATATTCTCTTACTAGATCTTCGCCAAATCGACAGCCAAATTCCAGGTCACATGGGGCGTTATTTCACGCCCAAAGAGGATTTTCGCAGGTGTTTCACAAGTGGAATCATTGATGGCGGATCGATAAGCCGATGCAAATGAGGAGATATACTGGTCCCAGTCTTTCTTTTGACTGGAAACTACTTTAGACAGGTATTTTCCATGAGTCCTTCAAATGTAGCAGGCGCATTACAGAGCCCAAATGGCATGACGTTGAATTGTCACAATCCAGATCCGGTGGTAAACGCAGTCTTCTCTTTGTCTTCTGGGTCCATTTCTACTTGCCAATAATCAGACTTCGGGTCCAAGGTGGAAAACGGTCTGCCGCTGGCCGAAGTGTTTAGCGTATCGTCGATTCGGGGCAGAAGATAGCTGTTTAGCTGGCGATAGCCCACGCAAAATCTCGTAGTCCCATCTTTTTTCTTGACAAGCACTACGGCAAACACCCATGGACAAGTAGATGGTTCCATAACTTTCTCTTCTTCTATCTCTCAATTATTATTTCAGCTTCCTCTCTCTTCGCTCTTCAAGGTGATTGCTTTGTACTACCAGTATCGATTTTGAGTTTGACGGCTGATGTTGTACCAGTCTTTCCTCATTTTGGTGCGAATAGATCTCAATACATCAAGAGGAATTCTGTAATTTTCCCTTTCTCAGCTAGACTCAAGAATTGACCAGCTACTGATAACATGTGTTCGAATCTGGCATCGGAATTGTTAGTTGTCGTTGTCCGACGAAATATAGACGTCATTGGAATGAAGGATCCAATCCTGAGTAATCGTTCACGTTTATCGCACGTACTGGGATCTCCTTCGCCGACGCAACCCATCATTTTTCAATTAGTACTCCTATGCCAACCTCTTTGTCATGATTCCTTGGCTCCATCATAACCGATGTACCTTCCGCCATGATTTCCTGTAGCCGTACTTCGATAATGGTTTCGCTTCGTGCAGGTATAACGGTATCTTCATGTACAGCGGCCAACACCATTCTACCTTCATAGGGATGATGGAATACCTCATAGGAACCCACTTTACTGGTTCTGTTTATAGAGTACAACTGGAAACCATGCAAATTAATTAGGCCCGTTCCCAGAATCACGTATTCTTCAATGTCAGCTACGATTACCGTATGCGTGAAATTTTCCGAATCAATTTCCAATTGGACTTGTGTCTTTTCTTGAACGGAGCACTCTCGCCTGTGGCGGTGCGCAGTCGGAGTCTCATTGGTAGAAGCTGTTTCTTGGAATTTATTATCTCTAGCAGTATAATGTTTCTAATTGCTCTAGTGTCTACCAGCAGAGTATATTTCTTGCCATTAAATTCATCATCCATATATACACTGTCGTTGCGACATCTAAAAGATGCTATCAGTATGAGAGTGTCTTTGGAACGATTCTGGGTCTGTGCTGCTTCCTGTAGTCGACCCGTTCTAGTTTTCCTATGACTGGGGTTCTTGGTTTGCAGGATTCCGAGGCGCTCACATAAACTGCATGCATGCCCTAGCTCGCCACCATTGCAGCTTCTGATCTGTTTCGGCCTCTTGACCATCATACTTTTTATCAAACTGATGAGATGGGTAAGTCCGTCCTCGTCAAATTCTTCTTGGATAATCTTAACTTTTTTATATCTCGAAGCCTTCGTGGTTGCTTTATACTCAAGACCAGCAGTTAATGCACACTGTTTTGGGATGGGCTAACCGAAGCGTCATCTGCATATCGGGGTTACCTAAGCCACCAATAAAGGTCTGGATGACTAAACATTCCATCATACTATCTGGTACTGATTGATAAGCGAATCGGGCAATATCTACTTCATATTCTTGAAGGGTTTCATTACGTTTCTGCCTTTGGTTTTTCAGCTGGGATCGGTACAAATGTTCTAGATGTTCGTGACCATATCGCATATCCTACCTCTTCTTCAGCTGCTCTAAGTCATCCGTTTCTTCAAGTGATATCGTCTGAAGTACATTAAAGGCATATCTCCGAAGCGCGATGGTTAAGTTCACTGCCTTGTCTTTATCGGACCAATTACTTACTCTAGCGGTTGCTTCGAACTGTTTTACATAATTGGTCGACGATGTCTTTCCATCGACCCTTGAGGCGTTGGCTCGGGCAAAACTTCAAGTGTCTTCTACCTTGTGAATTATTTCTGGCTTGCAAGGTTCTATTTGATCGATCTCTTTTTTTCTGCTGGCGTGTCTTGCGTTCTTAAATATGTCTCTCTAATTCTTAATTTTCTTGTTCATCGTTGTCATCTTATCTTCAATATTCGATCTTCGAGACGAAATTTTATTTTTAACGTCAGCAGTCCTCAGTGCACCGAGTCAACTGATGGAATTTCATTGTGATCTGTGATCACGTTCTTATTTTTCGGCCATTTGAAAATTGACATTTTGTATGATAAACAATTACTGTATATATAGAGTGACTTTTCACGGTTTGATTTATATATATATATATATATATATATATATATATATATATATATATTGAACCAGATATCATAGATAATAAGAGAATTAGTATTATAAAAATATGTTGCTAGTATTAAAATATATGAAAATAATATAATTTAAGAAAACAGGTAAAAAGGAAACACTTTTCATAATTTAAACAACATATTAAATAAAGATATATTAAATAATAGCCTATAAAAGTACAATAAATAAGGAATTACCTCAATAATAATAATAAAATATAGAGATTGCCTAACCAATATAATGATGTAAATAAAGTTGCCTAAGACGAAGAATATTTCCATACCATAACCATCAGCTGTTCACCTAAAAAGATATAATTATATAGTCAAGTCAAGAGAATTTTAGATATAAGTAGTTACATTAGAATACAAATATTATTATAGATAACTCATTATAATCACTAATTTAAGAATAAAAAACAAATACAAATATTGAATAGAATAGAATTCAATAGATTTACATAGATAAACAAATAATGACATATGGACAAATGATATATGGTAAATAAAATAAACATTGAATCAATAAATAGTAATTTGTTAAATTTTATTATAAATAATATAATGCAAAGAGTTTAGACAAATAACATAAGAGAATTTATATTTATAATTAATATGAGTGTAACAAGGATATACTATCAATAACAATATTGAATGTTGTACCATGTAAATGTATCTATGTATAACCAATTTTAATTTATTTGTATGATGAAAAAACTCATAGGAACTCTATAAATGAACTAATAATGTAAAAGAGTGTATGTATGAAATTTTTTAATAAGTGATAGAAGTTTCAATTAATCTGATTGCAAAAGACAATATCTTATTGGTTATAAAATATGACAGAACAAATTGTGAATCAATAAATAAACTTTGAAATAGTGACCTGAAAAAGAACAAAAGACTGTTTGTTGAAAAAAGTAGAGAATCGAGGGGACGCTAAAAGAATTAGGGAAGCTGGTGTCAAGAAGCGAGGAGTGTGTGTGATGGTGTTCCTGAAATTTCAAGAAATTCCCGGTTTAACACATTTAAACCTATAAAGTACTATTAAATATAATCTTAGTAATACTCACAGTCAATTGTATCAAGTTTTTCGGCAAGAATTTACGAAATTTTCATCAATTTTGGTTTTTTGGAGCTTCAGAGGAGTGTTCCTGGGATCCAGAGACTTTCATCCCAATTCAAGAGCAACAGGTCAGTGTCTTCAAATCATTATTGGCCAATAATCAGTGTAACAACTCAAAATACTCAATTAAGTACTTAATTTCATTAATTGATAAACTTTTGCAAATATGATCGATCTGAAAAAGAAAGAAACAGACTTTGTATAGTGAATTCATTGCATAAATCGTTAAATTTAATAAAAGGCCGAATTTTCAATAAATTAAAATATTTACTTACGCCATTTTGTAATCGCATAAATCTGGTGATTGGAATTTCATAATGTAATAACTATTTCCATCTGTATATAATTTCCATTTTTCTATCTATGTATATAACAATTTTCTTTCCACAGCAATTTGTATCATATATAACTATGATATATATATATATATATATATATATATATATATATATATATCATATATAACTATGATATATATATATATATATAAATATATATATATATATATATATATATATATATAATATATATATATATATATAAATTCTTTTATGTTTTTTATGAACCATTTACTTATCTGCATCGTCAAACAAACTATGTTTGTATAAATATAGATGCTTCTTTAATGCAAGAATTGTTCGTTTTATGCTAAAGCGCATGACTAGTTTTTCACGCATGCGCATTGATGAAATGATTAAAATAAATAAGTAGATACAATATAACCATTGGCGTCGCATATTATTTTTATCAAATATAAAATATTGCATTGAAAATTAAATCTATTTCAAATAATGTGTTTTCTTTTTATTTAAACTATTACAACAATATAATAAGCCAGGACTCAAAGAGAAAAAGGATTTCATGCTCCCGAATAATCAAATAAAAATAAATTACTAAACAAAATAACAATAACCAACTGAGCTAGCCAAACTAAACAAAAAATCTAAATAATAAACATCTACATTTAAATTTCATAATCAAAAGGAAAGTAATTATACTAACCTATTTAGTATAATATATATATATATATATATATATATATATATATATATATATATATATACAGGGTGTCCCGGAACTAATGGGAAAAAAGTCAGGAGCGTATAATCTGAGTCAAAATAATGTTAGTACTTCATATAAACTTTTTCTATTCAGGCTCTCGTTTTCGAGTTATAGGCCTCCAAAGTTTTAATTTTGAATTTGGTTTTTATTTTTACTTTTTGTACTAGTTATTTGATCTTTATAAAATTTACGGCAAAGCTATAATGTACGTGTATGTTTATTTTGGTGAGGTAAACAGATTTACAATAGTGCCTTAAAGCCAGGGACGGACTACTCGCAATGATTAGTGGTCCAAAAAATTTGCAGGGATGACACACCCTGTATGAAATTATCGAAATTGACTTCCCCACACATTGAGCTAACGAAAAGGTACTCTTGTTGGAATTCGATAAAATAAGCCGCTTGGCTAATATTGACAGTTTTATTAATGCGCTACGTACCAATGTACGCATTCACCATTTTTATAAGTACACAACGAGGTAAAACTAACTTATTAATACGATGACCAAGATTTACCTTCAGTACTACAAAAACATAATTTAACGATAGCAGAAGATGAAAAACATTAACGACTTATTAATTGGAAAGTTGGTAAAAATTTTTTAAAAGTGTTTTTACCGTTTATCAAGTAACCGTAGGATTAGTTGTCAAACATTGTGTAGAATAGTTCGTAGTCAGTACTTGTCAATAATTCATAAGTCCTTAATTTAATAGTTACAATGGCAGAATTCACTTTTATTGAGTACGCAGATATGAATTTAATGTATGGACTGGTTTCTCGAAACTGTTTAGAGGCCAGAAGGCTTTATGCAGAACATTTTGCAAACAGAGCATTGCCAGACAGACGAATGTTTGAGCGTATTGATCTCAGGTTACGAGAAATAGGTGGTATGAATAAGTAAATGTGATTTTCCATGTATACAAAACAAAGTTTTGAATTTTAGGAAGGTTTTTGCCAAAAAAGGTGGAGAAGATCCAGTACGAAGCGTACGTACTGTGGCAGTTGAACAAGACTTGTTAAATGCAGTTGATAGATAATTAACCAACAACGAGATTACAAAAATTATCAAGAGAACATAACGTCTCGAAATCAGTTGTTCATCGCGTTCTAAAAGAACAGCTGTTATATCCTTTTCACATGAAAAAAGTACACAGTATGACAGTGGCTGATTATCCTTCACGACTTGAGTATAGCCAGTGGTTTCTGCGACAACAAGAAGCAGACAATACATTTATTAGTAACGTTCTCTTTACGAACGAATCCGATTTCACCAGAGATGGAGTCATAAATTCTCATAATATGCATTTATGGGATTATGTGAATCCAAATGGCATTAGCCAAACTAGGAGCCAGCATAGATTCATGGTTAATGTTTGGGCAGGAATAGTTGGCAATCATTTGATAGGGCCATACTTTATTGACGGTTCTTTGACCGGTCAGAGATATTTGGAGTTTTTGCAAAATGAGTTATTGAACCTGTTTGATTATGTGCTACTACAAACTCGTAAGAATTCATGGTTCATGCATGATGGGGCCCCTCCTCATTTCAGTTTAGATGTACGACAGCATTTACACACAAGGCTTCCTAATAGATAGATTGGTCGTGGAGGCCCTTTTCAATGACCACCGCGATCAGGAGACGTTAATCCTATGGATTTCTTGCTCTAGGGTTATCTCAAAAGGAAGGTATACGCAACACCTGTGCAAACAGGGCAAGATTTAATAGACAGAATTGTGTTACACTGCAATGTTATTAGAAATAATGTGGGATTGCTCTTTCAAATGCAAAGAAACAACCTTCGTAGACTTAGAATGTGCGTGGAAGTGGGAGGAGCTCATATTGAACATTTATTAGAAGAACGTTAGTTTTTGTTGTTGTTTAGGAATTAGTTTCAGACCATTGTTTTATAACTAATGTTTTTTGAGGTTTTCTTAATGGTTTATCAATGTTGTGTTCGTAATTTTGATTAAAAGCATCTAATTACGTTGTTTGCGTACCTATTTAATTCCCATTAAATAAGTTCTTAATGTTTTTATCATCTGCTATCATCAAATTATTTTTTTGTAGTACATCGTATTAATAAGTTAGTTAGGTAAATTTTTACGTAGTGCATTAAGAAAACTGTAAATATTAGCCAAACGGCTTATTTTATCGAATTCCAGCAAGAGTACCTTTTCGTTAGCTTAATGTGTGGGGAAGTCGATTTTTATAATTTCATACAGGGTGTGCCATCCCTGCAAAATTTTTGGATCATTAACCATTGCGAGTAGTCCGTCCCTGGCTTCAAGGCACTACTGTAAATCTGTTTACCTTTCCAAAATAAACATACACGTACATTATAGCTTTGCCGTAAATTTTATGAAGATCAAACAACTAGTACAAAAAATAAAAATTAAAACCAAATCCAAAATTCAAACTTTGGAGGCCTATAACTCTAAAACGAGGGCCTGCATAGAAAAGTTTATATGAAGTACTAACATTATTTTGGCTCAGATTATACGCTTCTGACTTTTTTCCCATTAGTCCCGGGACACCCTATATATATATATATATATATATTAACATAGAGTGAAACCTGCAACACTCTGTATACTGAATTATGGAATAATAGACTACATACTGTAATTAATTGAAAATTTTGGAATTTGAATTTTTTTTTAAATTATTTAAAAGGAGACAATCTGTACTATTCACTATTTAATAGAGAAAGTATACAAGAATCTAAATGTATAACTATGGAGAAGATTTTGAATAAGCTTTATAAGAATATAGGTGAAATGAAATAACAAAATTTCCAGATTCAAGAGAGAGAATTTTATAACGTTGTTCCATATAAATAAAAATAATAATCCATTGTTCTCATTGTCAAAGTAAAATAATAATATGATTTGTTTCAAAGAAGTAAATATTAGAGATTGAAAGGAGTTTTCGACAAGATTATGTAACTATTTAAAATATGTTAAGGTAGGAAGTCGAATGAAAACATTAATTTTATGGAACATGACACTTGTTAAACGATTTGTCATTCCGAATAAATATTTTAGAAAATAAGAACTGTCATTTTAAAAATTTATTGAAATACAATTTAAGGGAGTAATATATGGGTTATATAATCATTTAAGAAACTCAAAACAGAATGTTCTAAAATGATGGATGGACAATATACTATTTTAAATGAAGATTTTCAATAAGAATTTTGATAACCAATTTTGATTGGTGGAATACGTTTAAAATATTCTCATCAGCGACAAGCAGATTGCTAATAATAAAAAAAAATTGAATGGGGACAGTTTTGTTGATAATGTAGACTATTCACTAGGTACTTTCTTTTTGGTAGCAGAAAAATATTAGGAAGCAAAATTTTTGAGAAAAATTATTAAAACTTTCGGAGAAACAACAATTTGGTATGAAAATTAGAGAAAGGAATACATTATACTTTGAAGCTAATCAGTAATATAATTAATCAAGTAGATATACACATTATAAGAAGAAAATTGGTAATTATAATTGAATACAAACCATAAAATTTATCGACGTAATTAAGTAAAATGTTGTATTGTGGAAACGGTGTTTCCACAATACTTTTCAGAAAGCTTTGAATTATGGGATTTGTATAAAATGTATTGATGTGGACGAAATATAGCATCGATTCTTGATATTATGCAAGCTGGACAAATTGTATGGTGTCTTCCAAGAGGTAACCTAAAACAAAATAAAAACCAATCATTGATGTGAATTAATTGAACAATACAGTGAACAAAGGTATTTAAAACTATTTTTATTATATATAAAGAAGGTAGAGTAAACTTACCGATTTTGTAAAAATAATTGAACTTTGATATTGCATAGACGCTCATAAACTTTATTATTCGCCATTTTCTGTCATAGACTTTGATATAACGGATTTCGTGTTATAAAATTTGTATAAAATGTTGCCTATTTTAAATCATGTATAGAAATAATATTTCACCATAGTGTATGATTTTATTTGAATGAGTGATCATACTAGATAGTAGGTTTTTACAAATTTATGTCTTGTAAAAGAATAATGTATTTGTTTCTATAACATTAAATAACGTTTTTCCATTTGAAAAACATTTTAAAATTATATTCTTGAGATTTTTCATTTCTTTATGGTGATTACTCCATCTAATTTCAACAGTTAGTAGCTTTGAACTGACATCTGTGAATCGTGGAGAGGTTCAACATTAAACAGACAGGACCGTCTCCAGAGTTTAATTGGAAATAATAAAGCAAGTATATTTTTGATTAACTAAATTCCTTTATTGAAATATAGGGACTTTATTTAAACTTTGACGCTCATATTAGAAATTAAAATTGTTTTGTTTGTCTACATTTGAACCCTACTCTGAGATTATGGAGTTTCTCATGAAAAAAGTATAATTATCTTACAAATTAATTTTAAATTTTACAATATACCGGGCAAACAAAAACTAAATATCAACTAAACTAAACTAAACAATAATTTTAATATTCTCTCTCCCAATACAAATGACAATAATATATATATATATATATATATATATATATATATATATATATATATATATATATATATGTATATATATATATTTATATATATATATACATATACATATATATATATATATATATATACATATATATATATATATATATATATATATATACAATAAAAAAGTTTTCCATATGATTCCAACTTACGGGGACATATTGTATATCGGTATTTTTAATGTGTATTAGCAAGAAAAAGCCTAATTTCTAAAAACTTGGGGAGAAATTACTCACTGGCGGATAAAAATATGAACTTCACTCTAACATCCCCTTCGCATTATCTATCATTCCCCCGTAAAATTTTAACGCTCGAAGAGATGAAAAAAAATAGAGAAAATAAATTTATCTCAACGTAACCTTTCCTTGTATGGATGGGGTGTAAGGAAAGGCAGAGACAAAATTTCATCCGGATTTTAAATCTTATCCCAATATCAGCTGCGAAGTTGCCTACTCAGGTAAAATCAGAAAATGGTGAAAAGTATGTAATTGAATAGAACTGTTTTCTTATAAGTGAATGTATAGGATGAGTCTAGAATTAATTCAGATTCATTTGAGCGTAACTATATATTAATATAATCAAGTTCACCGATCAATATTTTTGAATACATTAACATATTGTAGTACTAGTGAGGGTTAAAACAATTTATTTCTACTAAACTACAAACAATTCAACGAACTAAACAACAACTAAAAAGGATATTTACATTGAGCACTATTTCTTTTTGAAATCTTTTCAAACGTCATCTTTTTTTGTCAGTCCTCCTCTTTATGTCAGCATTTGTCAGCTTCTCTATTCTAGGTTACGTCGCTGTAATATGTCCGAGGCCTGTTACTATGTGGCCATTTCGTTGTACTACCCCCTTCCATAGATGCATTATTCCTGGAATGCCTTTACCATCTTCGGATTTGTGGGATTCGATAAATAACATCGTTGATCTTCTTTTTGATGACATATGGACATCTGTAATTTTGGACATAACCCTCGTCTTCTTCGTGGATTGTAAAGCCAGACAAGTTTACCTTCTTTGTAGCACGATTTTTCGGCTCGGCTGTCGTAGTACTTCTTCATTCGGTTGCTGGCTAATTGCAGGTTAGTACGAACCAGTTTATGGGTGTCTCCCATCTTCTTCTGGAGATTGGAGACATAATCTTCTCCGGCAATATCTTCACCCGGCTTGCAACCAAACACCAGGTCACATGGAAATTTTATTTCTTGACCGAAAAGGACTTTCGTCGGGGTCTGCCCTGAAGACTCATTCACAGCTGATCGCTATGCCATCAAGAAGAATAGAATATGTTCGTCCCAGTCCTGCTGATGATCAGAGACGACCTTCGACAAATACTTGATTAGAGTCCGGTTCATGCGTTCCACCATTCCATCGGACTGTGGACGTAGTCTTTCGGCTTCTTGATTGGCAACTGCATATGCTTCTACCCACTTGGTGAAGTAGTCCAATGATGAGGACGATGTACTTCATATCCGCTTCGCTCTCTGGTAGCGGTCCCATCACATCTATGGCGACTCTCTTGAATGAGCTCCCCACGATGTACTGCTGCATACCAGCCCTCTGCTTACGGTGTGGTCCGCTGCTTGCATCGCAGGTGGTACATTTTCGGCACCAATATCTTGCAGACTCGTATCAGTTTACCCAGTAGAGTCGTTCCCGTACCTTCTGCAAGGTCTTCTTCACACCTAGGTGTCCTACGGACGATCCATCATGAAGATGTCGTAATACTTCAGAGACACAATTCCTAGGAACCAATAGCTGTTTCTTGGATTCGGTGCCCTCGTCATTCTCGATGATTCTTTTCAGCAAGCCATCCCTAATAACCAGGGAATTCCACTGTGCCCAGTATGACTTCAAAATCGGCGAAGATGACGATACTTCTTGCCAAGTCGGTCGACGATTTACTGACTTCCAATCAATTATTTTTCCAAGGTCCGCGTCGTTCATTTAATACTGTTGAATTCTCTCTTGAGGCCATTCTTCACTGATGACTTTGATATGGTGCAAGCTGGCATCATTATCTTCCTTGCGGCTGCAATGGGAGCAAGTCGGTTGACATGGTCTTCTGGAGAGTGCGTCAGCATTACGGTGCCTTATGCCGGGTTGGTGTTCGATCTGGAAGTCATATTCTTGAAGTTTTTTCAACCATCTTGCGACTTGGCCCTCAGGATTCTTGAAATTAAGTAGCCACTTCAAGCTGGCATGGTCGGTTCGGATCAAGAACTTCGTTCCATACAAGTACTTGTAGAAATGCTCAACAGATTTCACCACTGCCAGGAGCTCTCGCCTGGTAACGCAGTAGTTACGCTCAGGTTTAGATAAGGTCTTGCTGAAGTACCCAACGACCCTTTGTCTGCAATCCTGGAACTGGGAAAGAACGGCACCAATTCCCACGTTGCTGGCGTCTGTATCGAGAATGAAGTTTCCCTTAGGGAGTGGCTAGCCCAAAATCGGAGTTGATGTCAGCTACTCCTTCAAAGTTTCGAAGGCAACTTGGCACTTTTCATCCCAGCTGAATCTTCTACCTTCCTCAGTCATTCGGGTTAGCGGTTTGGCGATGTCTCCAAACATCTTCACGTAACGTCGATAATAGGAGCAAAGTTCCAGGAAGCTTCGAAGTTGATGTTTGTCGGAAGGGGTCGGCCATTGCTGGACTACGTGGATCTTGTCTGGATCTACAGCTATACCTTCTCCGCTGCCTACATGCCCTAGATAGTTGTCTTTAGTCTGGAAAAGGTGGCACTTCTTCACGTTTAATGTCATATTGGCTGCTTGAAGTTTCTTGCAAACCTCTTCAAGATTCGTCAAATGTTCGCCTCAGAATGATGACGTCATCCAAATACACTAGGCAGGTCTCCCAAGACAAACCCCTGAGGATGTTCCCCATCAGTCTCTTGAAGGCAGCGGGTAACTGTCCTTCTTAGTGACTTCTTTGAGCTTGCGGTAGTCAATGCAGAACCTTATCGAACCATCTTCCTTTTTCACAAGAACTACTGGAGAGATCCAAGGGCTGTGTGAAGGTTCTACCACTCCGTCTTTTATCATCCCTTGAAGACTACTTTCTGCTTCTGCCTTCTTCGCCTGTGGTAGTCGCCGAGCAGCTTGACGGATAGGACGAGCATCACCAGTGTCGATCTTATGTTTTACCACACATGTTCTTCCTAGTTTGCTATCGGATGGACCGAGAATGGAATGGTAACGGTTAACTAGATCTCTCACCTTCTTATTTTGTTGCCGGGACCGGGATGGATGGACGGTGGCTAGGATCTGACTGAGCTTGTCCGAGTGCTGTTCTTCCTTAGGGGTCCCCGGTGGATAACTTCGGTTATTGGCTCGAGGGTTCCTACTTAAGTGCCTCTCTTGAGGGTAACTGGATGGTCGTTTAGATTGACCAGACGAACTGGCACCCTTGAAGCGGATTGGATCAGTGCCCTACCAACAAGAATGCCCCCACACCTGACACCAATTTTAGTACGAGTGAGGGTTAAAACAATTTATTCCTACTAAACTACAAACAATTCAACAGACTAAACAACAACTAAAAAGGATATTTACATTGAGAACTATTTTTTTTGAAATCTTTCCAAACATCACCTTTTTTTGTCAGTCCTCCTCTTCATGTCAGCATTTGTCAGCTTCTCTTTTCTAGGTTATGTCGCTGTCATTTGTCCGAGGCCTGTTACCTATGTAGCTATTCCGTTACAATATCTTCGTTCCCATTCAAAAACTCTATCTCTAATAATAATCAGAAACTAATTTGAAAATATTAACAATTACAATCTCAATCTTGATATTCTCCTTTTTATTTCACCTCGAAACTGAACGTTAGTTGCTCTTCAGTATTTTTAAGCGGACTTCGTCATATACTGATTCTATTGATATCCATGGATCCATCAAACGATCATCAAAAAATGACAATACAATAAATATCTAAGCTATTACCTTCTACAAGGCTGGAAAGTAAGTTCATCTTTAATTTTTTTCTGAAGTTATCTATCACACTGGTCGAGATCACACTGGTCGAGATCACACTGGTCGAGATCACACTGGTCGAGATCACACTGGTCGAGATCACACTGGTCGAGATGTGTTACAATCCTCATCCTCCTCTCCTATTCATCTTTTATTTCTGAACTGTTTTTAACTTTCCTCCCTCGAAACCATTTTTCAGTTCTGACTCGTTGAACATATCATTTTCTTTTCCAGGTACTTTCAATGATTAAATACTAAATCACGAGTATTATTAACATCCATTAAAACTGTGGTGTTAAGGTAAAAGAGGATAAGTCAATAAACACAACTTTTCACCAGAGGAGAACAGAGAAAACACTCTTTGGTTTCAAAAGATAAATCTATTTTAATTAAGTACATATAGTACAAGGTAATATTTATTTTTGTTTAACAATATTGTCTCGTGTTTAACGTAATTTTAAAATTTGTTTTTATTTATTATTAATTGAAATAAATGACATGTCTCGTTATTCCGTAACAAGAAAAAAATATATATAAAGCTCATACTAGTGACTTGTCTCTTTATGCAATGTTTATTTTTCTTTTTTTCTGCTTATTAATGGTGGTTTTAATTTTTTTTAAGATTCTTCAAACAGGATTCTATTTAAATTAGTAATATAATTGGAATAGTCAGTAGGGTTTGCTTACAAATTGAAAACTACTAAAAACCTAAACATCATTGAAATCTTCAATATCGGGATCTACGTCACTTGCGCTTGTACTTGTTTGTAATTGATTGTAGAAGTCATGACAACTACTGTCGACTAAGTGAAGAATACTTAACAGGTCTTGATTTTTTTCCTGGCTTATGAGCACTTGCCCCTCATAACATTTCTCAGGATTCAAAGATACATGTGCTTTGCCCTTTCGACATAAAGCAATGTCTTGAAATTCGTTTGTGGTGTCTAATTTTGTTTTAAATTCAATTACACCAGATATGTATTGGCAACTATATCTGAACCATTTTACATCATGCCATACGAATTTATCACCAGATGAATCTACTTTTCGTAGCTGAAATGACCCTGCGCGAAATTCAAAAACATATCGTTTGTCATTATTATGACAGAAATATTAGTACTCGCCATTCTTACAAGATTAAACCAATATCTCGGCACATGTATAGCCATGTCAGTCCTTTTTTTCTTTCTTTCGATTTATGCATGGACAGAATCGCACTTCATATGCGTATGTGCTGACACTAAAAACTTATGATCTATTAGCAAATCTGGTCTCAGTTTGCTTATGCATAAAAACATAGCAGCGACGTGGCTATTTTTATTTTACTCACCACACGTATCGGAGTAAAAAAAGGTTATTGCATTTACATGAGGTGGCAATGACATTAGAAAATGAAATAGGCACATCGCTATTTGGTTAGCTCCACGTCCTCCATCAGCTTCACTCCACATGTAGCAAAAGCTTTTTCTGCTGTAGCAATCGTAAATTGTTAAATTGAAAGTCCATAGAAGTCGTTTGTAAAAAACGATATTAGTTTTTAAAAAAGGGGTTGGGAGACATTGTTGCAGATCAAAACAACAAACTCTTTTAACATCGCTGGACTCTTCTTTGTCTTTCTTCTTCATTGACTATCCTGAGTCAGCTTCAAGCTGGTGAATCTCACGTTCCGTCTTCAAAGTTTCAGAATCTGACGGCAAAGCCAGTTTAATTTTCATCTTATATGAGTCACAGGTATTGCAGGTATCCAAAGAGGGTTTTTCAAAAGACAAACCCATTGAACGAAAAACATTTCCAAAATATGTGTATGATACGAGACTAGCCAGTTTTTCTTTGTACATTTGATACATCAATATCAGTGAGAGTCCTGTCGGTAAATATTTTCTGTTAATATTACTTCAGCTATAGTGCGATTCGTATAATGGATACGAATTGATGTGATTCTTTATAATCAGCATTGCTTCATCTCCTATTTTATTAGGAGATATATGTGATCCACGTTTATCAGGCCTTGGAATTCCTGATATTCTAACAGATTTCTTCTTTAATACCACCTCCACACATTTATTAGAAACTCCAAATGTTTTCAGAAAACAACCCTTACAAACTTCAATCATAGTGCCATTTACTTTTAAGCTGTAAATATGATTCGTACTTCTTAGTTTAGGTTCGCCTGATGTATTACGTATGCGTTGGGTCTTCTTTGGTATATCTAAAATTAATGATGACAAATACGCCGTACGTTTGTTGTAATCACCCACCGCACATAATTCATCAAAAGGTGCTTTCAGGTTTTCTGAACTAATTTTTTCGGATTATTTTTCACGGCAAAAGGGTAAAGATGTAACTTGTCTTGACGAAATTATTTTACCTGATTTTGCTTTATACGTCACTCCTGCATTTCTTTTATTGTGCATTATTTTCCGAATGTTTGTTCCCTTACGTTTCCTTCGTTTGCTGTTTCCTCCAACAGTGACTTCAACATCACGGTTGGCATTTTCGTGAAGTGGTGCAATATTTTCAGAAAGAGAAGACTCGAATGAAGAACTAACTGTTTCAGGAATGAATGTCCGATAACGCACACTATCGTCTGAGTTGTAATCAGCTGGTTCGGTTGGCTCTGGCATGGATATTCCATGAACTGAAAGAAACATATGAATCAATAATCATTCGGTACCTACATATCTGCATTTGACGATGTTCCCGGTAAACCACTTTTCAACGTTGTTTCAAGTGCATAAGGTTCAATAGTTATGTACCGCGAACAATGTCGATTGTGCAGACCGTATAATTAAAAATAACTTTATTTTTTTTAAGAATGAATTGCTAATACCCACTCCAATCAGATTACCACCTAGATCAAGGCAAAATATTAGGTAGGTTATTAGATACCAATTTAAATAACTATTTGAATTCTTATTTAAAAATATTATTAACCAACCAATTTGAAAATTATCTTGCGATTGGGTATCCTAGCTCAGAAGGAGTAAGTAACTCGTCTTATAATGTTTGGGCAGCATGCAATTGCTCTCCAGTCAGCTCACTGCTTACTATAGATATATTCACCGTCGTGCTGCTGAGACTGTCTTCTGATAAAAATCCTCGTGAATCTGTAAAATTACACAAATTGTCAACAATGTACCTACAATAACGTAATAATAACTATTTTGAAGGTTAGAAAGGTAAAAGTTGTTATAAAAACATTTTAATTACGTTTAGAAGGACTTTCATTTAAAGCCAATGACATTATCTCATCAATTTTTCATTGAATTGTAATAATATTTTGTAAGGTTACGAAAATAAAAGTTGTTATTAACCAATTATACTTACGTTCAGGACTTTTATTTACAGCCAATGAAATTATCTTATTAATTTCGTTTATTTTCAAAAATTATAATACTCTTAAACACTAGGAACAGAAATGTATAATTTTTTCACACACTTCAAATACTCTTCAACTTCGCACGTGAAATGCGACTGCACAACAATATACATTTAGGGACGAGTCGACTCATCTTATTATGCATATCACAATTAAAAAATATTACGTACCCAATAACGAGACGAGTGTACTTAACTCTTTTCACATTTTTAAGTATCCAATTGCTTCTTACTTGACTCGATTTGCAACTTTGAACTTGAAACACAAATACTGACTCATCTCCTTTTTACCTTAATAAGATATTAATGTTTAGTATCGTATCATGCTAGTAACTTGTTTTTTGATATATATGACTTTTTACCTTTACACCACAGACAATGGTGTGCTAATATACTTCTGATTTTCTATTTAGATCACCCGGTAAATCAGTTAAGTGATGCTTTCAATATACACACACAACCCTTAGCAGTAACGAACTCCATTACGATAGCAATTGAAAATAATTTATTTTATCCTCAATACACTCGTTACATAAAAAGCGACCTCGTACATGTGAAGCGTCAAGATAATTTTAAGCTCGACGCCGGTTTTTGAGAAAATCTCTGTAATCGACAGCTCAGCTGCTAGTTTATGTACGTGATCTACTCTTCTGATTATTATTCGCAAGAAAATTTGATATATCCAATTTGTTAGGATTTATTCCGCATATCACTTGCACGTTTAATCTATAATCGTTTTAAGTTTGAGTAGGACTTTTGGAAAACTTCAGTAAGGGGATTTCGTTCATTTACAGGATGTGACTTCATCATTTTCAGAGAAGATGACGCTATCAAGAGAGCCGAAATTTGTTGAATTGAAATTGAAGGACGTAATATCATCAGAATATCCTAAATTTTTCTGTAAACGTCAAAAATCGCACTGTCAACATTCTTTGTAAATGACATTTAACAATAACATGCACGTAATGAGATCTCATAACATACACGTGCGTTTTGAGAGGAAAACTTAAACTTCTTTGTTTTATTAAATTACAATCAAATTTCTATTTACGTAAGACTTTATTTGGTCTATTTACACAAATTTAGTCAACTAATAAACATAAAAACTTTTAGCATTAGCGAGATATATTTAGGATTGGAAGAGTGATGCTCCTAAATGTAGGCAGCACATTATGTAATTTCTTTTTTCTACGTCCATGTCTGTAAACGTCAAAAATCGCACTGTCAACATTCCTTGTAAATGACATTTAACAATAACATGCACGTAATGAGATCTCATAACATACACGTGCGTTTTGAGAAGAAAACTTAAACTTCTTGGTTTAATCAAATTACAATCAAATTTTTATTTACGTAAGACTTTATTTGGTCTATTTACATAAATTTAGTCAATTAAAAAACATAAAAACTTTTAGCATTAGCGAGATGTATTTAGGATTGAAAGAGTGATGCCCCTAAATGTAGGCAGCACGTCATGCAATTTCTTTAAAAATAGGACACGTTTTCTTAAGTAGTATGCTATGAAAATAAATGTGTAGTCATTTATATTGTCAGTTTCTTGAACAAAATATAATACAATTATAAATAACCGGTCATCACCATTAAATAATAAAGCACAATCGATTTACAATAATTGTTCAGTTGTTATTAACAACTATTATAATAAAGTTTAAATGATTGCGATGTTTTTTCTTAATGGAAGAAAATGAATGGGCGTAGAAAAAGTATAGTACGTTACACGAGTTGTGAGCCCATTACGCACTCATGAAATTTATGCACTCGCCGCTGCGCGGCTTCGTGCATAAACTTTTTCATTTCGTGCGTAATGGGTTACTTACAACTCTTGTTACGTAATATACTATAAAGATGGGACACGTTTTCTTAAGTAGCATGCTATGAAAATAGATGTCATTTATATTGTCAATTTCTTGAACAAAATATAATACAATTATAAATAACCATTCATCCCCATTAAATAATAAGTCACAATCAATTTACAATAATTGTTCATTTGTCATTAACAACTATTATAAGAAATTGAATAGATGAGGCTTTTACTTGATGAAGATCCATACTGAACGATGAAATAAAACAATATAGTTCGTTTAAATCTTCATATATTTGAACTAATGTTCAATTTAAACTTGTTGACGCGTTTCACTAACACAGTAGCTTTGTCAAAACGAATGAAGGTAAAATATAAAAATGTCTTAATATATACAGTGCTAAATCTATTTACTAAGGTTAACAATGGTATTAAAAGATATTACCTGGAAATTCATTCACTACAAACATTCCTAAGCTATCTTCTAGGTAAAGAGGTTCAATAAAGGAGACTGATTGATATCTCCTTAACGACCAAATAGATATCAATCAGTCACCTTTATTGAACCTCTTAACCTAGAAGATAGCTTAGGAATGTTTGTAGTGAATGAATTTACAGGTAATATCTTTTAATACCATTGTTAACCTTAGTAAATAGATTTAGCACTGTATATATTAAGACATTTTTATATTTTACCTTCATTCGTTTTGACAAAGCTACTGTGTTAGTGAAACGCGTCAACAAGTTTAAATTGAACATTAGTTCAAATATATGAAGATTTAAACAAACTATATTGTTTTATTTCATCGTTTATTATAAGAAAGTTTAAATGATTGCGATGTTTTTTATTTAATGGAAGAAAATGAATGGGCGTAGAAAAAGTATAGTACGTTACACGAGTTGTAAGCCCATTACGCACTCATGAAATTTATGCACTCGCCGCTGCGCGGCTTCTTGCATAAACTTTTTCATTTCGTGCGTAATGGGTTACTTACAACTCTTGTTACGTAATATACTATTATGTGTCGAAGTAGTTAGTTTAGGTGTTGCCTAATGATGTCTTATTAAAATTGGCTGTTTTCTTTCATAACCAACCTAAAAATATTGTTGTTAATTTTTATAACCAGAATTCCTATTTTGAGATATCAAATGGTTCTGAATTTGAAACTATCTCAAATTAGGCTCCCAACACATATATTTTGATGTTTTATTACAGATACCTAAAAACACAAGAAATGGGATCCTCGTGGTATGGTGAAAGCTGTGAAGGCTGTGGGTAATAAAGAGATGAGATATCTAAAAGCTTCAAAAGGCAAAAGGCAGCGTGGAAAGATACTCAGTCAGATAAAAGCCCAGAAGAACTTGTCAAACTATCAATAGGCCGGAAACCAGTTTTCTCTGAACAACTATAAAATGAACTAGTTCAATATGCATTAGCCATGAAACAACGATTTTTTGGTCTAAGGTCGGGCGATATTAAACGAATGGCATTCCAACTGGCAATTAGGAATAAGTTGCCGCATCCATCTAATGGCGTTAGTAAATCTGCTGAGAAAAAATGGTTGAGGTTATTTTTGAAGAGGCATCCACAACTTTCGATGAGAACACCGCAAGGCATGTCTGTAGCTCGTATCAAATCTTTTACTCCCGAAAAAGTCTCAGCGTTTTTTGATCTCTATGAGCCACAATATTCCAAGCTTCAAGATCCTTCCCAGAGGGTATTCAATGTCGACGAAACGGGCATTACCATCGTTCTACATAAGCATTGCAAGGTTTTATCGTTGAAGGGAAAACAACAGGTTTCTACATTAACCTCCGCAGAAAGAGGTAAACGAATCATCGTAATAACTTGTATGGATGCTGTAGGAGTTTATGTACCGCCATTATTCATTTTTCCACGGAAAAATATGAAGTCCGAGCTAATGATTGGTGCTCCAACTGGAACCATAGCTGAGTGTCACATTTCTGGTTATGTTCGATCAGATATTTTTACAAGATGGTTAAGTCATTTTATCAAATTCACGAAACCCACAGCTGCTGACCCTGTTCTACTTGGTTGGATGGACACTACTCCCACACAAAAAACATTGCTCTCCTATATTTGGCAAAACAAAATTATGTGACGATAATTTGACTTCCGC
Source organism: Galeruca laticollis (assembly GCA_963921935.1). Lineage (NCBI taxonomy): Eukaryota > Metazoa > Arthropoda > Insecta > Coleoptera > Chrysomelidae > Galeruca > Galeruca laticollis. Next base: position 39,487,710 of record OY998178.1, on the reverse strand, counting down.
CACATTCTACTAATAAAATGCAGCCTTTAGATGTTTCATTTATGTCTCCGTTAAAAACCTATTACGCTCAGGAGAAATAAAATTGACTTTGGGAGAACTATTTAAGTACTGAATTCCCATACGCAATTGCTAGTATTTTGGCAAAGCCTACAGTAGAGCTGCCACTATGGAAACATTGTGCAATGGTTTTAGAAAACGGGACAAGTTCCTTTGAAATGAAACACCTTCAGAGACTATGATTTTGGCGTGCATAATGTAATGGAAATCAAAATAGGCCTTCAAGAAGAACACCTCCCCGAAAAATCTAATCATCAGGAAGATCATCTGAGCAACCAAAATGAAAATGAAGCAATGGCTCTACCAACGCCATAAAGAAATGAACGTACGCCAAGTCCATCCTCAACAAATAAGCCTCAGAGAGAATACTTTTCTCTCGCGGATATTTTTCCTCTGCCTGAATACAAAACCAGAGAAAGTAAGGTGAATGTTAGCGCTGGGAAAGCATCAACAATTACCTTAACTCCTTACAAAGATGAATTACAAGGTAGTTTAGAGAAAAGAAGAGGGAAAATACTATACTCAAAAAAACTTCAGTGAAGAGCTAGAACCAAAAGAAAAACAATCAAAGAAACTGGTAAAGAAGTCTACTGCAATTGTACGTAAACAGAGATCAGCAGTTTTAAAACTGGACCAACCTTCCACTCCGGGATTAGAGCAGAAGAGAAAAGAACGACGGTTTTCTTCTAGTTGAAGCTCAGAAAGCGACAGCAGTATTATATTGGCTAATTTCTCTTCAGACGAATTCGAAGGAACTGATGCTGAATGTTTATTTTGTTCCGGAAGATTTTCCGAGGACAAGCATGGCGAGCTATGAGCAAAATGTCTTCACTGCGGCAGATGAGCCCATGAAGATTGTGGGGAAATTAAATATGCTAATTTTATATGTTCTTTCTGCGAAGAAACGGGTTTTTTTTAGTAGTATCCCAATTCAGGAAATCTGTCTCAAATTGGGACATCAGTGTGTCTCGAATTAGGCAACCTATCATTTTATGGGAAAATTGACAAAAACAAACGTCAAGTTAAATAACTTCAGTAGCTAGCTATTTTAATGTAGATTCTATATTACGATGTTTTGTTAATACACCAAGCAAGCGATTTTGTACGATAATAATAAAAAAAATTTCAATGATGATTTTTTTTTCGAATTTACAAAAAAATTGTCTCAAATTTGGGTCGCTTCCTCTATATTCTCAATACAATACGAACAACAATCATTTATTACAAAAAAAATGTCCAACTCAATATTCTATATCTACCAAAAATAAACTAGGGACTTATCTAAGGAAGACTCGGAACGTACAGCTTGCAGTAGTATTCACGGGTTCCTGATCCCTCGGTGTTTGGACTCTGCACTCTGGAGCTTTATGGTCCGGTAGAGCTGAATGGTGCGATAGACTAAACTGTCCCTAGGACCCGTAAAGTCTGTAAGGTGCGTAGGGTCAGTGAAGGCTGCAGAGCTGTAGGGGAAGAAACAAAAAAAACAGGAGAAACAGTACAAAATTGAAAATTAAAAATAAGGAATAAAATGAACAGGTAGGGAGCTTATACTCCAATACATATAAAAATTGAATTGAATTTTCAAAATAAAACCACAGAAATCTGTTCATTATTATCCGTCCTGTTCCCAAAATGATCAGAAAAGGCAAATTCAAATCAGTGAGAAATAACCATAAAGAATCTGTTATAAATTCGCTTCATAAAATAAATTTTGACGCCACCAGATTTTTAAAGATACTTACGGCGAAAAAACTGGAAACGCTATAACAAAAATATTGTTTATTAAAAAAACGAAATATTTTAACTAAATAGAAAAATCGAAATAGAATGATTTGTAAACACACAATTACAATTTGAAAAGATATAGAGAACTTACCAGCCAGAAGAATTTATCACAAACAAAATTATTTAGAAACTGAATGCTGAAATGCTTCTCAGCGAAGAATGAACAAGCCACGATTCGACTTGAATCGTAGTTTAAATAGATATTTTACGATGGGTAAAACGATTGCCAACGCATTCTTAATATTTGAAATACAAGGATTTGAATTAGAGGTGGGAGTAGCCAATAAGTAACGCTCCAAAATAATTAATGAAAATAGAAACATGTTACAACACACGATATATCTACTTACTTAATTTATTTATATACTCAATTATTCACTTATACTTTAATTTTGTACACACTTCTAATTTATATTGTATACACTTATTAATATTTAACTAATTTATATTAAACACAGTTCACTTTTATGTCCAGTTGTTCATTGCTCTGCTGTATTCGCTATGAAATCCAACTGTAGATGGCACTACGGTTCGTAGGTAGTCGCTTATATATTAAAACCCCTTCTGGAACACACAATCTACCTTCTTAGAAATGCCCCTATAAAAATAATCACGAAAAAGTCATTCTCAGAAATCCGTGTGCTCCCGTCCAAATTTTAACTTTAGATATCGAACTAGAACTCGGTCGGCGTCAATGTGCTATTCCGTAACATTGAAAGGAAGTTGCTCGCGGGATATCTGTGTAGCCGGGAATGGATGCTTAAATCGACAACTGGACCCATTTTTACACTTTCTGGTCGTATGGAAATAGTACAGCACCGGCTTCATCGGGAACAGATAACGGGAGTTATAGCTGCAAATAAATATGTGTGTGGTGGTTACTTAGCAAGTGCCCCTCATTTGTACTTCTTGAATCATCGAACCATTCATCTTCGGGAAACACTTAACTCGTGAACCATTCTTTACGGTTAAATAAATAACATCGTTTAAAAACTCACTGGGACAACAGGTATTTAGAGACTACGTATATAAATTACTGACGATATGTAACACAGAATATAAACGTTTGCACTATTAATAACAATCATAATAATGAATAATCTTCAAGAGAAATGAACTCTCTATATATAGGAAATTGTCAGACTAACCCAGTCAACGATCTGTTTCTCGACCTTGTTGATAGATTATTTACAAAACGGACGTGTTTGTTATTGATTTTACTAAACCTTGCCAATGGCTTTCAAGTTCACAGGCCGCTAGCAATATTTGAAATTGATGTCAACTAAAATCTACCAATATCTTCTAAATAATGTCTTTTGGGATCATCGCATCATCACAACATCACCTGTGGACACCGGTATCTTGGATGATCACCTCTACCATATTCCTGTTGACTCGTCAACCGAACTGGTTGCTCTATATCCTAGGCATTTCTAGTTTCTTCACGTTGGAATCCAGCACATGATCTCGAAGGCTTCGTAGCGCTTCTCACACATCGCGGTAGGTGGATCGATCTTGAAATTCGTTTTTGATTACTGGGTAGAAGACGTACTGCGAATTGTGTCTGACTCACATTGTCTTGCCAGGGGCTAGAATCTGATCTTTAAGGGTGAACAAATTTGCAACCATTTTATGTCGTCGGAACTGGTCCAGCGATATATAAAGCAATCCTTTACAAATGGCTTCCAACATTATATTGTTTCATGGGTGCCTTCCTCTTGCGATAGGGACCATTACTTGTAGTACAAGTCGTACATTTCTTACACCAGTCCTTCACATCGTTGGAACTGTTCATCCAATAAAACCTATTACGGACTCATTGAGGGGTTTTCTCTAATCCCAGATGACCTCCTGAGAGACTGTCGTGTTACTTCCTCAGCACCTCAGCTACTCTCGTTCATAACCAGCTGTCTTCTATTCTCGGAACCATCATCGTATCCAAGGATTCTGTTCGGCAAGCCCTCTCTAGGACAAGGCAGTCCCGCTGAACCCAATATGCCTTGGGTGTCAGTGAAAATTTTGACACTTCTGGCCAGGTAGGTCACCGATTTTCTTCCTTCCATTGCCAAATCATCTTTAGGTGGGGATCTATCTCCTGATCTCCTCTGATCCTGGTGGGTGACCATTCTTCGTTGACTACTGTACCTCATGGAACTACAGTTTCTTTAGATTCCGCCTTTTTTTGCAGTGAGAATAGTCTCCTGGGCACGGCCGTCTAGACAGGGAGTCGGAATTTCGGTGACTAACACAGGATCGATTTTCGGCCCTGTTGAGTTTTCCTTGTTACTGGGGTTCTTAGGTTGCGCTTACACGAACTTCGTACATACTCTAGCTCGCTACAATCACGTCATCTGATCTTTTTCTGCTTCTTGTCTACCATATCTTCCAATAAGTTGACGATCTGGTCAAGTTTGTCATTGTCATCTTCTTCTTGCATGATCCTACCTTTGTTGTATTCCGAAGCTTTCGTGGCTGCTTCATATTTAAGAGGTTGGTTCTTGATTTGCAGCAGTCATGGGGCGCTTACACGAAATGCGCACATGCTCTAGCTGGTCACAATTACAGCATCTGATCTTCTTCGGCTTCTACTATACCCTTCAACAATTTGACTATCTGGTCAAGTCTATCATCATCACCTTCTCCTTGCATGGCCCTACCTTTGTTGTATCTCGAAGCCTTCGTGGCTGCTTCATATTCAAGAGGATCTGGATTTGCAGCTGTGATAGGGCGCTTACACGATATGTGATCATGCTCTAGCACATCACAACTACAGCTTCTGACCTATTTCTGCTCCTTGTTTACCATACCTCCCAACAATTTGACGATCTGGTCAATTCTATTATCATCTCCTTCTCCTTGCGTGTTCCTACCTTTGTTGTATCCCGAATAATGGTTGGGATGCCCAAACATTCCATCATGTTCTCTAGTGCTGATGTATAAACAAATCTAACTAGTCAAGCAATATCCAGTTTATACTCTTGAAGGGTTTCGTTACGTTTCCGCCTTTGATTCTTCAGCTGGAGTCAGTACAAGTGTTCTATATATTCGTGGCCGTATCGCATGTCTAACCATCTTCTTCAGCCGCTCAAAGTCATTCATTTCTTCAAGGGGTATCGTCTATAGTAGATCAAGGCGTCTCCCCGAAATGCGATGGTGAAGTTCACGGCTTTCTCCTAGTCGGACCAATTATTCACTCAGCGGCATCTTCAAACGGATGCACAAAATTGGTCTACGACGTCTTTCCGTCGAACGTTGGGTCCTTGACTCGGCCAAAACTGCCAATATCTTCTACCTTAGGGTGCGTTTCGGATTTGCAAGGTTTTATTTGTTCGATCTCCTTTTCTTCAGCTGGCGTGTCTTATATTCTTAAATCTGCCATATTTCTCTATAACCCCTTGATTTTATCGTCCATCTGATTTTCCATCGTTGCTATATCAATCTCAATATCTGATTTTAAAGAAGAACTCCCGCTGGTCGTTCCTTTATATATAAGTGCCTTTTTTTTCTAGATAATTCTAGTTTGAGGCATAATAAAAAACAATCGCCTTTCGGGATATTTCTCGAATGCCGGCTCAATCCATGAAAGATTTTCGGAAAACATGTCTATGAAAACGGTCACAAAACATTCCAATAGACTCCATTGACGTAAGGTTACAAGACCGTACTTAATATCTACCGGTGTGCGAGTTTGAAACATTACCCCCTCCTTAAATGGAAGTTCGTCCTGGAACTTTTGTGAAGCCGAGACTGGATGTTTGAATCAGCAACTCGCCCCATTCCTACACTTTTTTATCTTATGAAAATAAAAGGGCACCATCTTCATCGGATACTGATAACGGGAGTTGTAGCTGCAAATTATTATCTGGACACCCGTATCTGGGTAGATCACCTTTACCATGTTCCTGATGACTCGCCAATCCAACTGATTACTCGCTATCTTAGACATAGCCAGTTTCTTCACGCTGGATTCCAATAATAACCATACTTTGTGCCCTTCCTCAAAACCGCCTACTGTGGCATGCGTGTCGTACCGACTTTCATTGTGTCGCTGGCAACTTGGAGATTTGTTCGAACTAATTCATGAATATCGTCCAGCCTTCTTCTCAATTGGATCACGTAGTCTTCTCCTGCCAGATCTCCAGGCCGACAGCCAAATTCCAGGTCAAAAGGAAGCCTCATTTCACGTCCAAACAGGATTTTCGCAGGTGTTTCATCCGTGGACTCATTGACGGCAGAGCGATAAGCAAATGCGAAAAGGGAAAGATACTGGTCCCAATCTCTCTGATGGCTGGAAACTACTTTGGACACGTTTTTCTCAATAGTCCCGTTCATTCTCTCGACCATTCTATCTGACTTTAGATGTAATGCTATTGTCCTGGTCTTCTTCATTCCCAGCTTGTCACAAATTTCCTGGAATAGATGGCTTTCGAAATTTCTTTCGTGGACACTATGGGTACTCCATATCAGCTGATAAACTCTTTCACCAATATATCCGCTACAGTTGTGGCCTCTTGGTTCGGGAAAGCGTGAATTTCCCCCCCACTTTGTGAAATAATCCATTACAACCAGGATGTACTTACCACCATATTCTGTCGTCGGAAATGGTCCAGCGATGTCTAAAGCAATCCTTTCGAAAAGGCTTCCAATATTATACTGTTTCATAGGTGCCTTTCTCTTGCGATGTGGTCCATTACTCGTAGCACAAGTCGTACATTTCTGACACCAGTCCTTCACATCGTCGGAGCTGTTCATCCAATAAAACCTTTCATGGACTCGCTAAAGGGTTTTCATTACTCCCAGATGACCTCCCGATAGACTGTCGTGTAACTTCTTCAGTACCTCAGCTACTCTAGTTCTAGGGATAACTATCTGTCTCATCATCTCGGAACCATCATCGTTTTCAAGAACTTTTTTCAACAGCCCTTCTTCCAGGACAAGGGAGTCCTCATTGAGCCCAATACGGATCGAGATTCGGTGAAAATCTTGACATTTTTAGCCAGGTAGATCACCTATTTTCTTCCTTCCACTGCCGAATCTTCTTTAGGCAACGATCATTCTCCTGATCTTCTCTGATCTTGGTAGGTGACCATTCTTCATTGACTACTGTAATTCTTGAAACTGCAACTTCCTTAGATTTCGACTTGTTGCATTGAGAATAGTCTACAGGGCATGGCCGTCTAGGCAAAGAGTTGGCTTTTCGGTGATTCACATCAGCTGGTTGTTCACGCCTGTCTGATTTCCCCTGTGACTGAGTTGCAGGAGTCTTGGGGCACTTAGACGGACTGCGTACGTGCTTTAGCTTGCCACACTTCTGGCATTTGATATTCTTCGGCTCCTTGTCTGCCATACCGTTCAACAAGTTGACGATCTGGTGACGTTTGTCATTGCCGTCATCTTCTATCTGCATGGTACTACCTTTGTTGTACCGCGAGCCTTTCGTGGCTGCTTTAGATTTAAGAGGTTCTAGGTTTGCGGGAGTCGTAGGACGCCTACACGAACTGCATACATGCTCTAGCTTCACAATTACAGCACCTGATTTTCTGCGGCTTCTTGTCTACCATACATTTCAACAAAATGACGATCAGGTCAAGTCTGTCATCGTCACCTTCTTCCTGTATGGTCCTACCTTTGTTGTATCCCGAAGCCATCGTGGCTGCTTCATATTCAAGAGCAACAGTCAATGCATCGACCAATGTTTTAGGATGGGCTAATCGGAGCGTCTTCTCCATATGGTGATCATATAAGCCGTCAATGAAGGCCTGGATGCCTAAACATTCCATCATGTTATCAGGTGCTGATGGATAAGCAAATCGAACTAATCGGGCAATATCCAGTTCATACTCTTGAAGGGTTTCGTCATGTTCCCGTCTTCGGTTCTTCAGCTGGAATCTTTAGAAATGTTCCAAATGTTCGTGACCGCGTGTCCACCTTCTTTTTCAGCTGCTCAAAGTCATCCGTTTCTTCAAGTAGTATCGTCTGTAGTACATCTAAGGCATCTCCCCGAAGCGCTATAGCTAATTTCACTGCTTTCTCCTTATCTGACCAATTATTCACTTTAGCAGCTGCTTCAAACTGTTTCACATAATTGGTCCACGGCATTTTTCCATCGAGTAAAACTGCCAATGTCTTGTAACTTAGGGTGTGTTTATGTCTGGCAAGGTTTCTTTTGCTCGGTCTCCTTTTCTTCCGCTGGCGTTCCTTGAGTTCTTATATCTGTCATCTTTCTTTCTAACTCCTTGATTTTTTCGTCCATCGTTGTCATCTGATTCTCAATTTTCTCGTCCATCGTTGACATCTTCTTCTCGATTTCAGAGTTTAGAGATGAAATTTCATTTTCAACGTCAGCTGCAATGTCGTTTTCCTTTAATAAGATATCGGTAGATATATCGTTCTTCATAGCAGAAATCTTCTCGTCCATATTAGATGAAATGTCGTTCTTTATAGCGGAAATATCGTTGATTATAGCAGCAATATCTCTTTTCATATTCGTTGAAATCTTCTCTTCCATGCCAGAAATATCTTTCTTCATAGATGAAATATCATTTTACACATTCGTTGAAAGTTCCTCTTCCGTGGCAGAAATATCGTTCTTTATAGATGAAATATAGTTTTTCACATTCGTTGGAAGTTTCTCTTCCATGGCAGAAATCTTCTCGTCCATGTTAGCAGAAATATTAGCAGAAATTGACGAGATTAAGGTGGAAGCCTCGTCAGTAAATAAAACTGTTTCTGGATCAAAACCGTCATTTTCTAGTGCCACTTTAAGTCGTTCTACTAATTCACCTTTCTTACCGGACGTTTCCAACTCACGATCTTTCAATTCTGCTCTTAGTACGTCACTTTCAGGTCACGTAGTCTCTTGGCCAATTTATTTATATTACCCTACACCTGACACCAATGTAATGTTTTTCTTATTTATTAAAACGTTTTTACTACGGGTGAGATAAATTCATACACACGGTAGGTTCACTTACTTAATTTATTTATTCACTACACTATTCACTAATTATATACGCAGTATATTCACTTAAACTAATTTATATAAACATTTCACTACATAGACTATTTATTTGTTCGCTGTTTATATCACGAGATCACTTCATCAACTAAACTAACTCACTCTCCCTGGTCGATCCTTTATATATTAGTGTCTTTTCTACTAGATGATTCTAGATTGCCGCATACACAAAAACAATTGGATCTCTGGCATTTCCTAGATAAGACTGGTCACAATCGTAAACAGTTCTAAGAAATCCATGCGCATCCGCCATCATTTTAACTTTCTTACATGGCTTAGGCAGAGTCGGATTCAGGAACTATACCAGTGTGCTGTTTCCTAACAATATTGTTATTCTCATCACTAAACTACAGCCCACATTTGTATTTAATCTATTATTGGCTGACATAAAGAAGTTTTCCGTCACTTATTAGGTATAAATATGGTTCTAATTGATTAGGTAAATATCCATTTACCGATTTAATATTTTTACAAACCTTAATAATTTGTTATTATGTGCATAATGCCTTTCAAAAATTAAACAGTCTAGGGTTGACGAGCACAAACACGATGTTGATTATACATATAAAATTGGAGATAACTATATCTTGAATGAATTAGTTGAAATGTGGAATTTTTGAAAGTTATCTCAATTGAGTAAATGTCATATTATTGCAAAAATATATCCAGGAGAATATTTATTATGGCTATAAATAGAACGAGATATAGAATTTTATTACTTCATATCTTATCCTTCCAGTTTATTAGAGGAATTTGAATCACAGCTTGAGTTATCAGCGTATAAAAAATTGCTTAATTTTATGTTCAAACTGGATTGTATCAATTTGTCTCGCAGAGAGAATGCTTCTGGAAGTTTTATATTCTTTCGGTTAGTATTTTCAAAGTAATGGAATGTCAGAAAACAGACAGAACACTTTCAGATAACCTTGGGCGCCATAGGTATGAAAATCCGTATCGTATTTATAAAAATCCAATACAATCACTGCAAAATATTTTACATAAACCACATACTCCTACTAATTATGAAAGGAACATATTCCGAAGGAAGTGAAAATAGATTTCCTGGATTCGTGTCACTGAAAATTTGCATGGATTTGTAGGAGATGTTCCGAAATTCAATCTATTTATTTTTCCTCTTCACATATTATAACTCATTATATGCATCAACATAGCAATCTTACTTATAATATACACTGCGGGCTATCTCGCCATGTCCTGAGGAGCTTTCCTGGAGGTCTTGTGTCTGTTAAATTCCCTGCTGTCTAGATATGAGAGAAAAAAATTGATCGGTTAGCTGCCGTGCGAGAAATATTTGAGATGTTGAAAACAGTAAAACATCTTATTCACTAGGAGCTAATGTAACAATTGATGAAAAGCTGGAAGCGTTTCGAGGCAGGTGTAAGTTTATTCAATATATACCAACAAAACCGGCCAAGTACGGTATTAAGATCTTTGCGCTGGTTGATGCTAAGACATATTACACCAGTAATATGGAAATTTATGCTGGAACACAACCAGATGGCCCCTATTCTATCAGCAACAAAAGCGTTGATGTTGTAAAAAGGATGATCTTACCCATACACAACACTGGACGTAACGTCACTATGGACAATTGGTTCAGCGATGTTTCATTACTCCAAGATTTAGCTATAAACCATAAGTTGTCCATATGAAACTCGAAAAAATCACTTTCTATAACGAAACCAAAGGAGGTGTCGACGTTGTAGACAAATTATGTTCCTCTTACAGTGTTGCCAGGAATACAAGACGTTGGCCGATGGTTGAATATTTTTGGATGCTTAATGTGGGAGGAATAAACTCCCAAGTTATTCATATAGGGAACGGAAATGAAACAAAAAGTCGGCAGCATTTTTCGCGAAAACTTGGTAACGAACTAATCAAACCACCCCTCCAAAGACGTAGTACCTCCAACACTGGTCTACCTCGCGAGCTATCAACCAGACTCAAAGAAGTAGTTGGACAAGAAGAAGAAAAAGTGCAGCAACCAAATGATCAAAACAATGAGCAAACTTGTAAACGTTGTGTGCCATGCCAGCGAGAAAAACGCACCAGGTTATCAAAATTCCAATGCTCCTCCTGCCAAAGACATCTTTGTCTCCAACACTCTAGTGTCGTTTGTCTAGACAATTGTGGATTGCCTACCAAGAAAAGTAGACTAGAAGATTAAGATACGTGAATTATTGGCTCACAATACTCAACTTATGCAAATAACAGAAAATTATTTCATTTTTTATATATTTTAAGAATTATTGATTTATGTAATCATCTTTTTACTGGAAATACATATGTTAACGAATTTAATCATTGCTCTCTATTATTTACTAACACACAAAATTCACCGTTTCAAAAATTGGAATTGTATTTCAATAATAAAAGTTATGTATCCGTCGAGTACATCCGCGACCATTTTTGTTGAGCAGCACCCGCGATACTGGAAGGTTAAGCGATGTGTCAAGCCTGAGCTCTGAGGTTCGCCGTTTCTTCCGGACCCTGTACGTTCACGGGTCCCAGTCGACCTGTGTCTAGGGGGGATTTGTCGGAAGTAAAGGAAACAGACTAGGTAAATAACATATAAATAGGCCTATATTACGAACAAGTAAGTAGCAAAATAAAGTCAACAATAAAAAATAAAATAATTCAGGGTACACTTTCGACGCCTACGGTATACAATGAAAGCATAAAACAATAAAATATATTCGTTCGGCAAATGGAAAAATAGCTAGGATTCCTTAATATATTCACCATCTCTTTCAGTTAGTGTCAGGTAAGGACAACGAAGTTCATCTCCTCAGTGAAGAGTAACCGGGGTTTTGCTTAAGAAAAAAATATCTAGCGTCTCCTTACTAAAATATGAACATGAGACTGTAACCTAGCTTGTAGTTACTCCATTGACTTTCATAACAATGAATTACTTACTACAAAAAAAAATGATTTTGTAACCGTACTTTTCTGCTGACATGGGTGACCTTCGGCGCCCGATACATTTTGAATGAATACTGAAATCTTAGTTTTCGAAGCGAATACAATTAAAGCTATAAATATAAGGTCCTTGGCGTCTTCTATATACCAGGGGTAAGAACTGGTATCGAGTGGACTTCTCCCTGATTAAAGTGTAAAATGCTTATTCACTAGTCTTGAAAAGAACATACAGAATACCAAATCGACAGTGACATAAATACATATCTCAGGAATAAAGCTCTATAATAACTGATACGAAAATGTGTCAGTGTGTTATTGGAGTAATTTGTATAGCTCAGGTTTAGGGGGGTGTACCACTCGTAAATATCCCTGAATAAAATTGTATAATAAAAAAAAATACAAAGTATAATACTTTATAATTAAGGTGATATACGACTAAAGCTTCAGTATAACACTTATATGGCGGGATGGATAATCAGACAAAAAAAATATTATGGTTTTCCCCAAAAAAAAATTGAAAAGGTTTTCAGATGCAAAAGTTACAGTAAGGAAAATCCGGGTCTAACGTCACACAAGAACAAGACGGCGTCTGGATTTTATTCTCTATCGGTCGACGGGAGATGAGCTCTGATCGGCTATCTCTGATTCAAGCACTCCGCGAAAATCACTGTCAAAACGTGTGCTGTCGTATCTTGACCACCTCTGGAAGTACCGTACTGTACTGTACTGTTCCGTCGCTGTAACTGTCCTGTCGTCGTCTTTTTTCTTTCTATTTATTCCGAGTTTTTTGGGACGAGTTGGTTCTGCCATCTCAGCAAACGTTGCTGTTTTTCGATGCGTCCCTTTCTTGTCCTTGCTTCTATATGTTTTGTGTTTTGATTGTTGAAGATTATCTTTAATTGCTGTTCTAAAATTTTGTATACTAATTGCATAAGCCGTCTGTATTTTATGATATTCATAAGCAACGGTGTCTTGGTGTTCGTCATTTATGCGTGACAACCTTGGGACTAACTTGTTGATTTTTCATAATTGCTCATTTTACTTTTACTGCCTACAATAATAGAAAACTAGGTCGCTTTTTTATACTTATGTATCGTATTTTGATTAAAATTATATTTGATTTAAATTTTTTATATATAGGGTGTCCCTATATTCCCTTGCCACATTTTTGCTTATTACAGCTTATTATCAGTATAGCGTTTATACTATTATGTGTCTAAATGCATACTCTCGGGCCACGTTCACTCACAGCATAGAAAAGACTACGCCCGGGTGTACTCAGATCTCGCATATGACTTCTATACACCCATGGCTCTTGTATGAGGCATATGCCTATCTGCAGTCTTGCCATCCATTGCGCGACAACTCCCGCAGCAGCCCGGCAATGCGGCAGGTTTATCTGGATAAATTGAAGGCCACGACATAACGATTCTGATGGGGTGACTCCTTCACCCGTTTTCTTACTCGAGCGTACTCTCCGTAGTTCCCGAGTAGATAAGTCTTATCTACCCGAGCCCATACCAGATTTCTCCCGGTATTCGGTTGATCATCTCAATCGACCTAGGATCGATCAACAATATGATGCTTTGTCTCAAGGACTCTAGGAAGCAGCATCCCATCGGGAGGCCCGAACCACCCACCCCTCAGTCCCCAGAGCCGGATTGCTAGTCCGTATTCTCCTGAGCGCCTCTTGGGGAGACGTTGGTATCCATACTAGCGCCCCCTTTAGACGTTGGAGGGCCGACTGCTAAATGATCTTGAGCGTTAGTCCCTCCAACTTAATCCCGCACACGGCCCTTTTATGCAAGGCCAGAGAGCCCTCGTCTTAACAGGATCTACGGTACCTTTTCGCCTCCTCAGGTGTTGGGGCAATTGTGCCCGTCATCGCCTGGGCCCTCACCGCTCCCACCACCTGCTTCTGCTTTGGGGATGGGGTGTCTCTCGGGAGACTTCATCTGAATGGCACTGTAAAGTTCGCCCATCTCCAGAGTCTCCTTTGAGGTCCTCTTCTCCGGGGCCATCCCCCATCTCCTTCATTCTCTTCTGAGTCCATAGATGGTCCCACGAGCAGCTAGGGAAATCTTCGTTTCACCTCCGTGACGCCCTGCATGTGGAGCTAAGGCTGCTTACAATGGGATTTTGCCCGGATGCCTAATGTCAGAAACCAGTAGTTGTCGATCTTCTGTTCGGCCACGCATCCTATGGACCTGGTCCTCATACCGCAGGATTCAGGGTTTTGATGAAGTTCTCTTCTCTTAGTCCAGACGGTTAAGCCAAGACCTCCGTCTCTCTAGCCCGCGAGACATGACCACAGTCAGCCAGATTGTCGGTCTTACAGAGGACCAGCATGGGGCCTTCCAGCATCATTTACACCGTGCAGACCCTAAGCCACGACACTACAGCCGGGTTGGGGGGATATTTATCGACCTCCCGTTCTAGATCCGCTGAGCTTAGTTGCAATAGGGTCACCACGTGAAGGGTGCGATCTGTGATCAGACACTCCCAATCATGTTGGGAGTACCCAGTGATCTTGGGATAGTTTAAAGAGGTGCAATGTCCTAAGACTCTCCGTGCAAAACCTATTCCCTAGGCTCCGTGTCTCTCTTTCGTTCAAATTCACGCTGATTGGAAAACGAACAGACACCCTAACTTACTATCCAAGCTATTATATACTAAACGCATATGCCCCTACTACTCAAAAATCCTACATAACACAACGTAGTGTGTGGTCTTTTGCTAATCTTTTTTCTGAAGAAAATAAACGATTCCCTACGCTCCTACGCGAATTGCCTTAAATATCTAGTGTAGTTTTGAATGATAAAGATGCTCTTCTTGCACGATAAAAAATACTGAAAGTGTTGAATTTAAACTGGGTATTTTTCCCATTACAAAGTAACCGATAGCCGTTTGTATAGGCACAGGTGAACCCAAAACACCCACTATTCGGCATTGGCCTAAAATTGTACCTGAAAACTTTGTACCCAAAATACCATCCACAGTTCCGAGTTGGTCAAAACGATCATCACTTAGTACAACCACTTGAAAGTCGGGTCAAACATTGGACAAACATTAATAGTGAAACATTTTTTCGAATGAAAACGCGATGCAATTGTTAACGTAGTTATACCCTCAACCGTTTGAGGGATACTGCCGAGACCTTGAATAAAAGAACAATATTTAGAGATTTTCATTCCTGACCTTTTTCAACACTCGAGTGTTAACACATTTGCTCGGCTGCCCGAATCCAAAATCAACCGAACAGTGCTATTTTTAGCATCTTTAATTACCACCGTAACCACCACAGTCAAAAGTAAAGTCCTATAATAATTGAAAGTATTTTTCATTCTCACCCCTACGAGAATATATTTTTACTTTTCCATGCAAACTATCTAATATGCGAGAAAAGTATTGGTTCACCCCTTGGAGTAATAATGCACATAGAGAGGGCTATTCATTCATAAACACGATTATTTTTGCGGCCAACAATTCTACACGCCAGTAGTGAAATAATGAATGAACTACAAAAAGTGGGGATGGTATTGTAGCTACCTGGCCTTGGTAATTTCGGCTGTTTTTCTGACAAATTTGGCACCGACGAACCATGATAATCCAAAAACATTAAATAAATTATGTTAAAAGTTTATTTTGTCACTAAAAGTTTTGAAAACCACATCAAAACGAAAGAACTAAATGTTTACTCTCTAGTCGTAATAACGCTCGTATAAACAAACCACGTTTGACATTATTTACTACAATACTACGACCAATTCGAAATGATCGTCGATCACAGTCTGACAATATTTGCATCTCTTTTTATATGGTAATTAAACAAGGACTAATCTACTTAATAGATTACTATTGACACATTAAACAGGTACTGAAATTTTGAGCAATGCTGCCACTTTTAGTTATAACCACAAAGGTTATAAGAAATACTTGTTTAAAATTTATATAAGAATATGCCTTCAATAAATAAAATTCAAGTATTAATAATTGACTTCAAAAAGAGCGACTCAAATGCATAAATTAGTATGACTTACTTTTCCGCCCAACCTATCTAATATGCGAGAAAAGTATTGGTTAACCCCAAAAAAAGTTGGAATTTTGAAAAAAAATTTTGAGTTATTTTTACGTTTTCCATAAACAACAACACGAAAAAATGGTTTTTAGAACAAAAATCCTGTGTGTATGTCTTCGTCGTCGTCATCGTCGTCGTCGTCGTTGTCGTCGGCCACTTTTTCTTACATGTCTTGTTAGCACGATACAGCCTCCGGAGTACAATAATTCACCAATTTTATGATTGAATATTGTTAAGGACATGTCACAGATGAACCCTATTGATTTTCAGCTCACCAGAGCCAGTACAACGGGTGCTATGGTACTTGAAGGACGACAATTTGTCATTTTTTAAGAAATTTCAGTTTGTTAGCACGATACAGCCTCAGGAGTGCAAGAAGTCTCCCATTTTATGATTGAATATTATTCAGGACATCTCACTGATGAACCCTATTGATTTTCAGCTCTTCAGAGCCAATACAACATATGCTACAGTACTTTAAGTATGATATTTTTGTAATTTCTGGAGAAGTTTCAGTTTATTAGCACGATACAGCCTCCGGAGTAAATACAAATGACCAATTTTATGATTGGATATTATTCAGAGCGTCTCAAAAATGAGCCCTAATTATATTCAGCTCACTAAAGCTAGTACAACGGGTGCTATGGTACTTGGAGTACCAAATTTTTGTCATTTTAGGAGAATTTTCAGTTTGTTAGCACGATACAGCCTCCAGAGAGTATACGATTGATCAATTTTATGATTGAGTATTGTTCAAGGAGTCTTACCCTATGTATTTTCAGTTGACTAGACCGAGTACAGCGGGTCCTATAAATCCAGATATACTACATTTTTGGTTATTTTTAGAGAAATTTTGGTTTGTTAGCACGATACATCCCCCGAAGTGTATACAAGTAAAAATTTTATGATAGAATATTGTTCAGGGCCACAGATGCGGAAAAGTTAGTTTTAATCTTTAAAACCATTTATTTTTATTTGCATAACTTTTAAACAAATTTTCAATTAAACATCTAATTTCATTTTTCCTGCAACTGAAGAGACTTTGTAAATATGGCAAAACAGTGGAAGTGTCCGCAAGTGAGCTTAGGTTTTTTTGAGTTATTTTTACGTTTTACATCAACAACAACTCGAAAAAAAGCGGTTTTCAGAAAAAATTAACGGTTTTTAAGATTAAAACTAACTTTTCCGCATCTGTGGCCCTGAATAATATTCTATCATACTTGTGTTACTTGTATACACTTCGGGGGATGTATCGTGCTAACAAACCAAAATTTCTCTAAAAATAACCAAAAATGTAGAATATCTGGATTTATAGGACCCGCTGTACTCGCTCTAGTCAACTGCAAATCAATAGGGTACATCTGTGAGACACCTTGAAGAATATTCAATCATAAAATTATTGATCAATCGTATGCTCTCTGGAGACTGCTATTGTGCTAACAAACTGAAAATCCTCCAAAAATTACTAAAATTTGTTACTTCAAGTACCATAGCACTCGTTCTACTGGCTTTAGTGAGCTGTAGGGTTTATCTTTGAGACGCTCTGAATAATATCCTATCATAAAATTGGTCACTTGTATATACTCCGGAGGCTGTATCGTGCTATCAAACCGAAACTTCTCCAAAAATGACAAAAATATCGTACTTAAAGTACTGTAGCACCTGTTGTATTGGCTTTGGTGAGCTGAAAATCAATAAGGTTCACCTGTGAGATGTTCTAAATAATATTCAATCATTTAATTAGTGACTTGTTGAACTCCGGAGGCTGTATCGTGCTAACAAACTGAAATTTCTCAAAATATAACAAATTGCCGTACTTCAAGTACCATAGCACCCGTGGTACTGGGTCTGATGAGCTGAAAATCAATAGGGTTCATCTTTGACATGTCCTTAACAATATTCAATCATAAAATTGGTGACTCATTGCACTCCGGAGGCTGTATCGTGTTAACAAGACATGTAAGGAAAATTGGCCGATGACAACGACGACTACGACGACGACATACACACCACAGGATTTTTTTTCTAAAAACCGTTTTTTCGTGTTGTTGTTGATGGAAAACGTGAAAATAACTCAAAAATTTTTTTCAAAATTCCAACTTTTCTTGGGGTAAACCAATACTTTTCTCGCATATTAGATAAGTTGGGCGGAAAAGTGAAATTCTTTGTGTATGTCGTCCTCGCCGTCGTTGTCAGTTGCCACTTTTCGTTACATGTCTTGTTAGCACGATACAGCCTCTGGAGTGCAACAAGTCACCAATTTTATCATTGAATATAATCCAAATTTTGAAACACACGTGCCCTATTTTATAATTGGATATTATTCAAAGCGTCTCACAGATGAGCCCTATTGATTTTCAGCTCACCAGAGCCAGGCATAACGGGTGCTATGGTACTGAAAGTACGACACTTTAGTCATTTTTTGAGAACTTTCAGTTTGTTAGCACGATACAGCCTCCGGAGTTCAACAAGTCACCAATTTTATGATTGGATATAATCCAAATTTTGATACACAAGTAACCTATTTTATGATTGAATAATATTCAAAGCGTCTCATAGATGAACCCTATTGATTTTCAGCTCACCAGAACCAGTACAACAGGTGATTTAGTAGTTTAAGTACGATATTTTTGTCATTATTGGAGAACTTTCAGTTTTTTAACAGGATACAGCCTCCGGAGTATATACAAGTGACGAATTTTATGACTGGATATTATTCAGAGCGTCTCAAATATTAATCCTATTGATATTCAGTTCACTAAAGCCAGTACAACGGGTTCTATGGTACTTGAAGTACCAAATTTTTGTCATTTTTGGAGAATTTTCAGTTTGTTAGCAAGATACAGCTTCCAGAGTGTATACAAGTGACCAATTTTATGATTGAATATTGTTCAAGGTGTCTCACAGATGTACCCTATTGATTTTCAGCTGACTAGAGCGAGGAAAGCGGGTCCTATACATTCAGATAAACTACATTTTGATTATTTTTGAACAAATTTTGGTTTGTTCGCACGATACATCCCCCAAAGTGTATACAAGTGACAATTTTATGATAGAATATTATTCAGGATCACAGATGCGGAGGAGCTAGGTTTAATCTTTAAAACCGTTTATTTTATTTTAAATAGGCAAACGAAAGCGAACGTAAAATATGCTAGGTTATCGGTAGGTAAGTATGAAAAACTTTCATGACCTGGACAACGAACAAATGAAATGTCAAATTACTTGTCAAATATTTATTTAGATTGAAAATTAAATGCAAAATTACAATTGTTGTTTGTTCCAGAAAGATTTAATGGCAAATGTTGATTGAAATCTTGTTTATAAACAACGTCACTGGAAATTTTGACTTGCTTTTCGATTTGCGCAACATTATCATCAAATTATTTTTCTTAATTTTGTCTTTCCTGGATAGATATCGATTTTGTGGGCATGATTTCTTGCCTGTTGCTCTGCGCAACATGATCATTAAATTCTTCTGAATATTTGCTTTCCTGAATAGATATAGATTTTGTGGGCATGATTTTATTAGCAACTTCTATTTTATGCGTCACTGAATTTGCTATATATCCTTCCGCTACCACTGACTACCTCAACCCCTCGTGCCTTTTCTTATCTAAAATATCCACACCTGAGACATTTGCTAGTAATGTAGAGTACGTTCGTCGAAACGAGTGGCCGGTGTACTGATTTGGGTTTGCAATTTTAAGAAATTAAGCTATGTCGTACGGAATTTTTGAAATTGTATAGTTCCCAACCACCTGATTTACACATCTGCCTCGCTCATAACGAAATAAAAAGCGTTCATCTTACGCCTTTTTTGGTCGGAGCTGCATATAACGATTAACAAATGTTATCCAATTTTCTGTTACTACAAATCTTCTTTGCACATTATTTTTTGTAGTAAGAATCTGCACTAAAATATCACAATTTTTATACTCCACGTCCTTCACTTTTAAAATATATAACTCGTCTGATCGGCATGCCCCAGCTACTCCAAAAATCACTACCTTTTTTTCATCAAATATATTTCATCAGGAGCTTCTAACAAAAACTATGATATATCACCTATTGTAAATATCTGAGAGTTTAGAGGTTGACATCCATCATTTCTCCTTTTTATGAATGCCTTCAAGCGGCCAAATTTCGAAATATCCTGGTTCTTATCTAATGAAATAGTCAATTTCAACATTGAGTATTCTGACCATATTGTAGCAGAGGACAATGTCTTTGATTTTTCTAAGAAAAATACCAATAATACATCTTCAGTTATTGTGGACACATCTTTCGTTGTACACCATTTTGCTGCTTCTTCAATGGAATTCATTTTTAACTAGATTCTAGCCAAATACTAAACTTAAAAGATGTAGACTCTATCGAAAAATAATTATTTGACAACTGTCAAAATATTAGTTTTTGTTGACACGAATGTTACCAAAGTAACGTTAACCCACGCCTTCTACCCATTTTATTGCATTCTACAGAGAATTTTCAGCATCTTTAAATTGTGTACTTTGATAATAAAATCGGGGGAAGAATGAAAAGTTTAATACATTACACGCTGCAAAGCGCTTTTAGGTGCTTCGTTTCGCCTCGGGTATTTAAATACACCTTGCACCTAAAAGTAAGCTTTCGCAGCTTGTAATGTAAATAACTATATAGTTCGTTAGCTTTGGCACATAGATAAATATCTAAAACAGCCCCTTCCAAAACCGGGGGGGGGATATGCCGCCTCTTGACTTAAACCACGCCCGTCTCTGATTTACCCGTGTTTGATAAAATATGGGTTTTTTTCGCAAGTCCTTTCCGTAGGACTACTTTTCACCCCGTGGCTCGAAGACAAGCAATTAAAACATCAGTTATTATCTCGTACCGCTACGTACGGATACTTGTCACATTTTTTGTTTTCCGAAGCAACACAAAGGTTCCCATGGTGTTTTTCGAAGCAACAAAGGTTTTCATGGCATTTTCCGACTTAACCGGATTCGCCACCTGAACTAGAAAGTTTAGCAATTAAAAATTTCAGATTGATTTTTTACAAAATTTATAAATTCTGTATAAGTAGGAAAGTCCGTGTCACTATATTTCATTTCAAGAGTTCTAACATTATATTTATCTAGCTTACTCAAAGCTAACTGAAATAAAATAAATTACGACAAGCTGGGTAAATTTAATCTTTTTAAAGCCGACACCGCCACACCAAATCTCTCTAAAAATACATTTAAAACGTTTTCAGAGTCTCCTTCAATATTTGCTGTAAGTCAGAATTCGCTTATTTTCATATTTATCTTTTAAGGTTTTGTGAACAACCTGCAAAAAGTCCCAAAGCTGGACCACGCAAACGTTCAACTAAATAATGAATTTTGTTTAAATTAGTTGAACCCGCATTTTTATGAATTATATATTTAAATAAAGATTGGAAAGTTTTGCACTGACGAATTTCACCAGAAAATTCGAGTAGATTCTACCACGGTAGTACTTAATGACGTTTTTGCTTCCAGTTTACCAATCTTTTTTAAATGTGTATTTTTTATGAGATAACAAAGTTCGTTACCAATCATAAGTACATTATAATCCGCTACGTAATCTAGAACCGAAATAAATGGACCCCTAGTAGACTCCAACGACATCTGAAGAATTTAAAAAATTTCATTTTTGCCGTACGTGACTTAAATTGGTTTTCCGTTGTAGTAGCCATTTTATGTAAATTAAGTAAGAAACAACAGACCAATACTTCAGCTAACGCTAAGAAAATAAAGCAAATAAACAATGTTTTAGGCTAAAATTCCGTTAAAATAAGTTATCAGTATAAATTAACCAACGGTTAGTCCAAAATTTTTATAAACAAATTTCAATAAAACTGAAACCTTATCGAATTTGGGCAACACCGCCAAATAATTATCTAGAATATTCAAAGTAAATGAGTATAGGATTTAAATTCGGTAATTGAAAAAACAGTTGTCACAGAAAATTTTACATAAAACCCGCTGTTCCAAGTAAACTCGACAACACCGACCGAAAAGTATTGGATTACCCAAAAAAGTTAGAATTTAGTATTTTTTTGGAGTTATTTTTTCGTTTTTCAGCAAGAACAGTACGAAAAAACGGTTTCTAGGCAAAAAATCCTTTGTGTGTGTCGTCTTCATCATCGTCGTCGTCGGGCACTTTTCGTAACATGCCTTGTTATTCAGATCAACCCTATTGATTTTTAGCTCACCAGACCTAGTACAACGGGTGCTATGGTAGGTACTTGATGTACGACATTTTTATCAATTTTGGAGAAATTTCAGATTGTTAGCACGATACAGCCTCCGGAGTATATACAAGTGACCCATTTTATAATTGCTTATTATTCAGGGTAATTCACAGATAAACCTTATTGATTTTCAGCTCATTTGAGGTATAACAACGCGTACTATATGGTACTTAAAGTACCACATTTCAATCATTTTTGCAGAAATTCCAGTTTGTTATCACGATAAAGCCTCCGAAGTATAGACAAGTGGCCAATTTTATGATTGGATATTGTTCAGAACGTCTCATAGATGAACTGTATTGATTTTCAGCTCACTAAAGTCAGTAAAACGGATGCTATGGTAGTTGAAGTACCACATTATTGGTAATTTTTGGAGAAATGTAGGATTGTTAGCCTCCGGAGTGTATACAAGTGACCCATTTTATAAGTGGATACTTTTCAGGGTGTCACACATATGAACTCTATCGATTTTTAGCTCACTAGAGCCAGTACAACGGGTTCTATAAATCCAGATATACTCGTACTACAGTTTTGGAAATTTTGGAGAAATTTTGGTTTATTAGCACGATACAGTATCCAACGTGTATACCAGTGTCAATTTTTTCATAGGATATTATTCTGGGTGTCTCACAGATGCAGAAAAGTTAGTTTTAATCTTTAAAACCGTTTATTTTTAAGGACATTTTTATTATGCCACAACTTCTATTAATTTTGGAGTGTACAAGATTTCTGCTCTTCCTTATGATATATTTCAGTACTGAATACACAATTTACTATCACTACACCAGCACTCACGTTTCGACAACCAACTTGTCATCTTCAGTCAGACAGTGTGAATGTGAGTATTGACGTAGTGGTAAACGTGTGTTCAGTATGAATATCCCCAACGGATCCAGAAATTCCAACTTACTTAATTTATTTGAGTTTCATTGGTATTTTACATTTTAGAATATAAATGTTTATTCATATGGTATCAATAGTTTCCAATAAACATAAAGTATGAGCTACTCGTTACACATCCTGTATATCAACAGAAAACTATTAAACTCAATTTATGATGCATAACTTTGTAATTTGAATTCTTTGGATGATCCCCGAGCACAAGATTCTCTACGTAATCTACATAATTCTTGTAAATGTAACATCGCTTCAATTTTCTCAAATACTTTTTTATCATTAAAGTTAAGATTTTAAAAGCAACCCTAATAAAAAATCATTTGTTCATGACCTTGGCCCAAAATAAGACTTTTGGATGGAAAGGATCCGGGAAAATGATGCCATTGTAAAATCCTGATGTTATTCTTCTTATATCTTTTATTCAAACGGAAAGCTTTGTCCGTTTTTTGCGCGAAATTACTCGAGAGTTCCCTTATTCTACGTAGGAACTTATTCCTCAATGATATTTGTAAGTAATCAATTTGCGGCGCTCTATTATGAAAAATTGCTTATTCATTCTCGTTAATAATTGTAATCCTTCATTGCGAAATTCTGTTGAATACTTATCTATGATTATAATTAAATCATTTGAAATCCATCTGATAAATGACTTTTATCCATTATAAAACCACATTCGCCACCATTTTAATTACGCCTATAGTTCAAAGCGTCAGGATAACACCGTAGAAAAAGTCATCTTTCTCTTTTATCATTTCCTACATTCCGGCAAATTATTAAATTGAATTAAATGGAACTTTTTTACAGGAAAAGCCGAGATAAAACAGTTTTATGACTTTTTTCTCTAGGAAAACATCGAGTTAAACTTATTTCTAGAAACTACCATACTTTAGGTACAGAATTGTTGAAATTCATGTAAAGAGTGTTCAAGATTAGAAAATCTTGAATTATGTTATTTACGATGCTTTTAAAAATTTGTAAGATATTCGTATGTTACTTCTTTTCGTCATTATATATATTCAAGGCGTAAATTCATTTCAGTTGCTAGGGCTGTAAAAATGTGTTAAAGAGTTGAGATCTTCTGAATTGTAAATTCAAAGAGTAGTTACACTTTATTCGTAGCTTTTGGTGAATATTTTTTAAATTTCATGTTTCACAATAATAATTGCAAATAGTTTTGTTGGAGTATTGAAATTACACATTTTGAAAGTCGTGAGAGACATATTGTCGCATTGTGTTTGAAATCCTATAGTTAAAAATTTAGGAAAATGTCACGTTTCACACTATCTATTGTGTTGTAAAAAACCTAAAGCAAAACTAAAATTGTAACTCATTGTCACTTTGTGCGTGAATTTTTATGGTAGATGGTCGGAAGCCTGTAATAAACATTTGAATAACCTTTCTGAGTAAAAAGGTTACAATAGGACGGTCTTGCTATTGGAGTATTTAATATAAATTGAAATATCGATTGAAGGCGTCCATTGTTAATTCTTGTCGATGATCCCGGCGAGTCGAATGATACTGACCAATAGGAAATGTTTATTTCCTTTTAGTCAACCCAATCCACGTGTAAACCGTCCCTTGCAGATTTCTATTTAACACGTCTTATAACATAAAGAAATCAGTTCACTACTCATCGAATCGAGTTCAACACTCAATAACGAAATCAGTTCACTACTCATCGAAACGAGTTCAACACTCAATAACGAAATCAGTTCAATACCCAAGTTAGTTCATAACTCAGTTCAACACTCAATCTAGTTCATCGAGTCGTCGTAACATATCGAAGTAACTTCACTAAAACAGTCAGAGATACTAAGTCTAACACATCGTTACTTAGTTTCTATACGAGCCAAGTAAGTCTTCATCAAATCGGAACATAAAGTGCCTTCCTATATGAAACCACCGAAGCTCAAACATTCATAACTTTGTACCATTCTTGTAAATTTGTACATACTAAATTATAAATTTCGACATTAATTTTGATTCGTGCAATTCATCCAATAGTAGTCGAGATTTAGTGGAAGATTTGACTTCCTCTGACAGTCCATAATTCTTATCCACTGAAGTTAACACTGCAAAAGTAAAGAAAGCGGTTTCTGAAAATAGCTGAATAAGCTCGCCAATCACGATAGTTTTTTATTTTCTCGAGGACGAAGCTATCTGAGTTTATTTGAAATCTGTTCAACGAAGCTCGGCAGATCTGTCTTTTCTTACTGCTATCATGAATATTCTCAAATTTTTCGAGACCCACGAAATCTCTTTCTTCTAGGCACCATACAACACCATCATTTCTGAATATTCCAACAATCTTTATAGTGTAGAAAACTTAATGTTGAGGTTGGAGAAATTATATACAAGCATTTTTTAATGAAAATGTATGAGGAATAACTTCCTAAACAACATAGTAAAAGTCCAAGCAAATAGGATTATGGAAAGTTGAGAAAATAGGTCGCCATCTTGTTTTTGTCATTTTATTGCAAATATCTCAAAAACTATGAAGTAAAGTCAGGAGATAATTATGTATTACAAGTTTAACATAATTATTGATATGAAAACATTATTTTAGTCGTCATTTTCAGGTATGATGCAGGAATTGCAGCAATCAATTCCTCGGCACTGACCACACTTGGAGGAACATCTCAACTCTAGTTTTTTGCACGAGCACGATTTGCCACATGACACTTTTTTGCAGTTACAGAAAACCATTTTAAATTCAGAAGGAGCAATTTCTTTTATTGCCGATGTAGGAACTTTGATGTCCCTCTTTATCTCATTGCCAACCATATGCTAATGGATCCAACTTGCATCCCATCCACTCATGTACCTAAAAAGTTTATAAAACTTTATTATTTCCGCTAAGTAATAATAATGATTAGAGAACATATCGGATATAATAGACTCTCAAAACATGTTGTACAGCAACGTCTTTGGTTGGGGGAAGCGCTGCCACATTAAAATTTCCAGACAGGCCTTGACGATTATATAATGTGTCAACTTCTTCTTTGCTCTTCTTGGGCCTATATAACTTCGTAATAATTTTTCTAATAAAATGTTTGAAGGCTTTCGCATTGAGAAATGTCATCAGTCATCTGTAAACAGAGTGTTTTGCTTTTTTGAATATGAACGAGGTTGTGTCACAACCTGATATAGCAGGTAAAAACGATATATATTGTATAATATGACCTAGTTTTTCTTGGAGCTCTGATATTTTCGATACTTCATCAGCTTTGGTAGATTCTCCTGGCTGGAGCAAAAACATTTTATCATATTCCGAATGATCAATAGAACGGTAATATCTGTGTGGTGGTTACTTAGTAAGTGTCCCTCGTATACTTTACGTTTACCATAAAGGCATATTATCTTTGAGGCAAACACTTACCTAGCAACCGGTATTCGGGAATATAATAAACGACATCACTTCTATAAAAATCACTGGGATCGTTTAATACATTTAAAAATACACAGATATAATATCAATTGACTTATTCAAATTATCAATAACAATCAATCATCCTAGTTCGTTATACTTTCGTTTCATAGGAAATGTATGCACGCTATACGCCATGCCTGACCTCCGTCTATTAATTGTATGTGTCCGTTTACATTGCAATTAGAACGTGCTCACACATATAACTATCATTGGCCTCCCTAGATCAATGCTCGCTAAATACTATAATTGATATTAACCTAAATTTAAATCTTACTTCTAAGCTTATGTCCTTCTGCCGTTACTGTCCTTTAGAAATCACTACATCTGTGTCATCAGATACAACTACGATTGGTCTACTAGAATTTGAATGTGCTACTGTAGTTCTAATAATAGTCTGCGTCACTTACAGTCAGTGTTACCCTCAAGACTGTTTTTCCAATGTGAACTTTAAAAGCTCTATCAGTTTCGGTTTGTTATTATTTCGTAAAAATTCTTCTTGTTACGAACAATTGTATTCTCCAACTTTACTGATTCTAAAGCATTTTGTGATCTGACCTGTTGCAAACCATCCTTTGTTGAAAAATAATCTGAATTGTATCCACCAACAACAAATACACAATCCTGGTCATAAACACTTTTAACGTAATTAACATATTGGTCGCAAATTTAGTTAAACGTGGCAGGCTTCTGCCATAAAACTTTATGTAAGACAAAACCACCATCAATTACATATATTGTATTTTGCTCAGTACTTGACGTAGGTCTAGCTAGAGCATCAAATTCTTTTGAGAGAACGCTTTTTGTTCTTTTTCTCAAGACACCATCCTTAAATAGTGACAGCGGATTTGGAGATAATTCGAATCTAAAACAGTCTTTTATTTCTTCAGGAGTTTTGTTAGAGCAAATAATTCTATCAAATAATTGCATAAGAGACACGTTAGCATAATTTCTATTATGCTACTACTCATTTGTGAAAAGTTCTTGATTCGATCTGTTCGTTTGCACCTAATATCTGTGGATAATTTGCCTACATTTTTGATGAGTAATGTTCTTCCAATTCCATCCGATAAATCGGAGTTTATATCGGGTTTAGCTATAAGCCAATCGAAAAGTTTTCGGAAGTCGTTGTTGGCGTGAACGACTGAACTCTATATGTTGTTCAGAAGAGACTAAGTTACATCCCAAAAAATCTTCCATAGCTGTTGATACAGGCATACAAACTGACGTACCTGCTATTCATCTGGCCTAAGAAGAATTAGTAAACACACGCCCATGGGTTAAGCCTTCAGTGGTTTTGATTGACCTCATTAAATTTTTCTCAATGACCATATCGGTCCAAGTACCGGACCAGAAGTTGTTGGTTCTTCTCCCAGTGAACATTCCCTCAGAATCAAAAATCAAATTTTTATTAATTTTCGGGACTCTTATTATGAAGTTTCTGAATCTGTTATAAATAAATGTGGGCAGTTTTAGCATAATTGTTATGACCTGTGGCGTATAATATTGGGATCATCAGTTTTAAACAGTGAGTTTGAAGAGATCAGTTGCCTGATCTTTCTGCTCCAACAAACAGCTGAATAATATTGACCAATTCAAAATAAATATATCATAACCGTGCAGTTCGACTGCTTTGAGAGAGCTCACTAATTTTAAGATCAATTTTTCCAACATGTTCTCGAGAAACTGATTGATTTCGACTTCGTTTGGTAAAGGCCGTTCATATAAAATACGGATTTCCTCAATTAGAGAGTAGCATTAAACCAAGAGCTTCCAGTGTACGAAAATGGCATCTTGGACCTCGTACATATGCATGGCCCTAAATCATGTAAGGAACAAAATTCTTCGATTCCACTACCGGACATTATATTGCCAATGCTTCCCATAAACGACATATATGGAAGCCGCCGAGTCGAACTATAACTTTAGACAAGAAACCTATTGAGTTGGATACGTCTATAATGTCCACAGCTTTTAAAAAATGTGGTTGGTAGAAGGTGATAATACAAGGCATGCTATACGAGCAGCATTTTTCAGTTGCAAACAAACATACTGTGTGTATAGTTTATGAAGAGCAGAGGTGTTATACTGCTAGTCGTAAATTCGGTCTCATATGAGACAGACGACATGTATCCATTCCATGATAATTTTCTATAGAGATATTTAGTAGCAAATAACCAGAGTGTATCTAATCTTGCTGCTATTTTTTTAACCTTAGGTTTTGTAAAATGTATTTCTGGCATTGTGACTGTTTTGAGACCAGACTTTGCAGGTTTATTGTAAAACTGAAAGACATATAAGAAGTTGAAAAAGAAACACCAATTTGAATTAAAAACCAACCTGTATTGGTAAACTTCCGGAGTATCTAATTTCGCTTGCTTGGATTTTTTGTTTTGCTGTTGGAGCCTAGAAATTTTCTATTGCTGGTTCAGGAGTAATGCATACGATACCGCCCGCCCATGGAATGACATGTGCCGTGTCCGTCGATTGTTCTGGTGTTGACGTCGGCGTTATCAAAAAGGAACTGCAAAAAACTGTCCGCTGACATATTTTCCTGAACATTTTTGATTGCCGAACATTCAATATTGAGACAGTCTGAATAGGAAATGGAAACGCCGAGAGTCAACAGGATATCTATCAAATATTTTGAGCCATATTTCCTATGTAGAAGTATTCCAAGGGCAAACTATGTGGGTGATATGAAGTATCTTGTGTGTGCGTCTAAGTTTTTCTCATCTTTCAGAATCAACTTGTGAAAGAAAGATTTAAGAGAATCAGGAAATACCTCTATTTCTCCAGTTATTATCTAAGCTTGGATATTCCTGCAAATTGAATGTTACACCTCTAATATCCTTTATTAAAATTTCCACTGCGACAGTTACAATTTTAGCACGATCAAGGGTTTTATCATTTGACCACTCTTCATTTAAAAGTTTTTCACAGTTTCCTCTAAAACTGACGATACTTTGTTTTCCTGATAGAGAAGATTTCAAAATTATTTTCAGACAATGGCTGGTAAAAGGGTAACCCATCATTTCAATTATTTCTTTAACTGCAAACTGACAATTCTCGGAATCGTTTTTACTAAAATAACAAATTTTTTCGAATGTCCCTCCTGAAGGAGGATTTACCGGTCGGCCTACATGATCCTGAGATTTATCTTGCATAAATTCATTAAAGCAATTTACATGATAACTCGCTTCTGCAGCAAACAGATCTATTCCATTATTTATTTTATTAAATACTTCTAGCCCCAACTTGTCATTTTTTTCATTGCAGCGGTTAATTATCTTGTTTTCAAATTCTAAAATGCAGACCTGTCGAAATTCAATATTTTTCTTATACTTCTTAATGGCTTGTATATCAATGTATTCATCCCATAAAAAACCATACTTCATTAAATCAAAGCATTTACTGGTCCATCTAAGTACCTTAGATGTACTTGGGCGTTACCTTGCAGTTTTATAAAATTTGTAGAATGCGTGTATTTATTTCTACATTATCTGTGTACAAAAACGCCGCTCGCTTTTGTTAAATTTTGCCACTTACTATTGGTACGTTCCTTACTAGTACTTATTATTGTTTCAATTCATTGGTAACTTTCCTTACATCTTGGCTTCCACTTTTATCGAAAATCTCAGTAATTAGTTATTCAGCCTCACCTCTAATTAGTCTACAAACAGGTTGAAATAGAAATATTTACCGTCACAAGTCCCAAACAGAAACAGAATAATTATTCTCACTACCGAAAACAAACCTATCGTGTGCTGGAAAAAACGACACTAAACAGAGACAACACACGAGACGTGTAACTTTAATGGGCAGATTAGTACGATAGCACAGTTAATAAGTGAAATACATTGTCCGTGATTGTCATATATTCTTTGGAATAAGTTTCTCTTTGTCTGTAAGATGAAATAATAAAGTAGAGGGCGCTGATATTGCTACGATGTTGCAATATTGATTGCAGATTTGTGAAAATTAATTT
Organism: Galeruca laticollis; assembly: GCA_963921935.1. NCBI lineage: Eukaryota > Metazoa > Arthropoda > Insecta > Coleoptera > Chrysomelidae > Galeruca > Galeruca laticollis. The sequence goes on along the minus strand of OY998178.1, from coordinate 39,457,264 downwards.
TTCAGTATTTATGAAAGTGTATTGCTAAAATAACCATAATATGTATGTAAGTCGATGAAAAAAGGAGTTTTCTCAAAAAAATCCACATCCAAAATAGAAGAATGAATCTAAAACGTGACAACTGGCTGAATAACTAAACAACAGAGTACGAAATTGCACAGCGAAGAGGGATATACTTGGCAACAGCACATTAACCTCCATGCATGTAAATATTATAATGTATGGATTGCCGGTGTTTTGATATTTTGATCAGTGAGTTTTGTTCATTACCTTACGCTTGAGTTTATTCAATATTTTTTTAGTTCTAGTTGAATATAATATCTGTAGATCTACTTGCTTCAGTAGTGAACAACTAACAATGGGTGCGACCTGCTTAATTTGTGGAAACAATGAACAGGAAGTTCTGAAAATGCATTACTTTCCCAAAAATGAAGTCAGGTACGTAAATAAGTACAACTTCAGTAAGAGACCGTCACAATTTATGAAACTAAAAATATGTTTTGCAATCAAATTGATTGTAAGAATATACGAAATATATCCTAATAGGTATACAAATAACATGAATATAAGATATCTAGTTATAAACACTCTAAAGCTGTGTATATTCTTTCTGTTGTCAGAAATAATAGAAAGGACGAGAAGAAGTTTGTAATAATGTGTATAAATAGTTGGGAAAAGCTATGAGTGAAAAACTATACGTTAACATCTATTGTATTGAAAATACTGTTTAATATATTTTCAGGTGCAAAATCTGGTTTGAAAGTCTTGGTGTTAATTATCCTAACATAGACATGAGGAATTACAGAATATGTAGTAATCATTTTAATAGAAATGATTATAGCAATATCATTACCTGGAAGTTAAAACCACATGCCGTACCAACTAAGTTCACTATGATAGAAGCAGGTGTAGATTTGGAAGAGAAACACATAAACATATGTAAGTTGATGAAATTGCAAAATTAAAAGCTAACAATTGATCAATTTTATACTAAATATTTATATTTATAAAATGTAAATAATGGCTAATATGATATGAAGAGAACTCTTTCTTTTATACTAAATATAATAGTCGCAACCAGTTTATTATACAAATACTCATACATAAATTTACAAGTATATAAATACAAATGTCATCATAAACAAAACAACATTAAAAAAATAGACAGATCATACGCATATTCCAATATAATTTGCATGATCACTATTGAAAAAAAAATGTATTTGTGAAACACGTAAAACAAAAAAAAATACATTCGTATAGTAGAATTGTTTGAGAAACATTTGTTTAATTCATAATATACATATTCCACAAACTAACAGTAGAAACATGATTACAACTAAAACATGAAAATGTTTATATGTTTATTTTGTACAATTTTGCATGCAACAAATTAATAGAAAATTTTCTAATTTCAAGGTCTGCCAAGAAGTGAACTTTTTTGGTTCCTAACAGTTCATTGAAATTCTGTGGCTTTCTTTTATATTGAATGACTATGACTTAAAAAGTTGAAAAAATATGTTATTTTCAGATGAGAAAGAGGATCAGTTGCAAGTTGAAGCAGGTTCCTGTAGAGAGGTATCTGCGGTAACTTCTAAATTGGTTTAAATTTTCCAATAAACTGTTGCGATATAGTTATAAACAATATATGATAACTGTTTTGCTTGAATTTATTATACTGGTGGTCTTACTAAATAATACTTTTAACAAAATTACCTTTTATTACGATTGTTAAAGATATTGTAGATATAAATTGTAATTAAGGCTTGGATTGTGGTAATACATTTTTTAAGTCTATCTAAAACCGCTCAAAAATGAAAGTTAGAGTGTATTTTTTGTCTGCTACTTAATTGATTTTCGAGATTAAAATTAGAAATAAACTTCCCGCTGCTTCTGCAGATGATAATAGAACAATTCTTATGGGTTTGTTGAAATCAGAAAATGCAGACAGAAGTTTCACTTCTATCTATATTATTCCAATAGTTTCGTTTGATTCTAACATAACTGAAATTGGAGCATCCTTAGATACAATTAGAATTAATTTTGATGATTTTTCTGAGGTTAATAATAAAGAAAACTTAAAACTAGATTACATCATGTTAATAATCGTATTAAAATGTTGGCAGCCAAAAATGCAACTGAAAAACAATTGATTCGTTAAGTTAAACATACAAGTTTAATTATTGAATCAGATTTTGATGAGAAAGTAGCGCAATTGTACATTTTTTCAGACGCACAAGTTTGTAAAGTAAATATTCAATCTCCAACAAATTATCTATCTAAAATATAATGTTGTTCCGTTATATAAGTGGAATCTAAAATTTTCTGGAGATGATAAAAAAGAAACTTTGACTCCACTTTTAGAAAAAGTTGAGAACTTGTGTTTTTCTAGGGGTTTAGACAAGCATGGCCTCTATAAATCGTCGTGGAATTTATTTTAAGGCGCAGCTTGGACATGGTTTATTAATAATAAAAACTCATTCAGATCATGTGATGATATTGTCGCCAAATTAAAATCAGATTTCCTACTCTACAATTATTATTTAAAGGTAGAGATTCAAAACAGAAGACAACTTGTCTCTATTTGTATTTCTAATATGCTTGGTCTATTTAATAAACTACAAACCAAAACCAGATGAAAAAGAAATAACAACCTTTATAAAACTTAATATGCTTCCACATTTCTTCAATCAATTAGCTATGACAAACGGTTTCTGAACCTCTAACTGCTTACAAGCAGATAGAACAGGCTAAAGAATGGATGAAATGTTACAAGCCACCACCTAAATATGATGTTGGATTTGCAAATGCTTGGGTAACGCTTATGGAAAATGCAAATTTTCGTCGAAATATCAATTGCTACGGTAGTGGACGATCTAACATTACTAAAAATGTTTGTCTCAACTGTAATAAAAATGAATCTAATGAATATTTGCCTCACAAAAATTCCTCAACAAATCTACCTAGTGATAATAAAAATTCAAAAACCAAATAATGAAGTTCCGACTCACTGGACGCCGGAGTTTTGTGGAAAATTATTGAAAATATATCGATAGTCACATGAATGGCAAAATTACCTAATGTTTGTAGAGAAGTTCGACGAAAACTATAAAAATTCATCTTGCAATCAAAATATCATAACTGCTTCGTTATCAGAATCCAAAAAGTGTGTATTACCTTTATCTCACAAATTACCTCTATCTAATGAATTATCTTCATCGGGTAAATTTTATTTTTGAAATACAAGCGACTATTCTTTAAGAGGTTGTTTTGTAATTTTAAAGGTGAGTTGTGATTTTTCTGTATTTTGATTTTCTAAAATTGGTTCAAATTTTGCAATAAACTGTAGCGTAAACATTTTAAACCATATTTGTACTTCAAGCCTGACCAAAAACTTGAAAAAATTAAAGATTTATCTATATTTTTGTTTATATGAATTATATTGAAACTTCTACTCCTGTGTCCTCTGTGTATGTATATTTTCAAATAAAGTTTGTTTGAAGTGTGAAGTATTTATTTATAACAAAATTATTTCAAAAATACATATCATCATTACTTTATTTATGGATGATACAGGAGGTGACTAGAATCAAATTTAGTGTTTCAGTACAGATGTGTGTTTCTAGCTCGACATTTTGGTATAATAGCAACCTCTACGAGATCAAAATGCACATAATACTGTTATTGAGAACACTAAATTTGTGAATGGATACTTTTATACTGGGCCAAAGAATGTATGGATATTCAAATTTCCCGCGTTTGCACTTTTTTTTTATTTCCCGCATTTTCATGACGTATTTTACCTGACCGTATATGCATAACAGAAAGAGGCCACTTTCCATTACAGAAGATCGATTAAAGCGCCACCTACAGAAGTCTTCCATTACAATCGTCCAGATAAGTTTTGCCGAACTAAAATAATACATTGAGTTACACGTCTCGTGTGTTATCTCCGCACTAAATCAATAAGCTTGATGTCGCAAGGCGTAAATACCGTGTAGTCAGCTGACGCGGCGTTGTCAGATCTGGTGTGGGTGTCTAAATGTCAGAAAACAAATACCATAAGTTTTATTTGTGGCTATGGCATTATTAATTAACTAATACTACAATCAGAATTTTTTTTTATTAACACCTTAACCCCTGTAGGCATTTCCATAAAAAACTTCGAACTGTACTGAGTAATTTCAAAAATGTGGTTTCTAAATTACTTATTAAGAGAATATTTGTGCAATGTATGAGATTTTGTCACTTTTTAGTGATTTTGGAATGCGCGTTTGTCTTTGATACACATAGTGCACGGAGATTAACATTTTCTAATATATTATATTTTAACCAGCGTGAATTAAAATCAATACACGGTCATTTATAGCTCGTTTATTCAAAATATAATACAACTTACAGATAAAGAAATGTCATTATTTTAGAGATACCGTATGTGTTTTGAAAAAGCAAGCTAAACATAGAAATTTCATGTCAGCACAGGCGGCACATTTAGTATTACCTTGTTTTGCATGCTAGGAAGCATGCGTTCTTTTGAATATTTCTGAGTAATGGTTATAACATACCACGCACCGTCCTCTCTTATCTTGTTCATCTAATCGATGTGTATAGGTTGGTTGAGTAGGAATATCTACCTCGTCTTTGCATAAACCCTCAACAAGGCTCTCCCTAAAAGTTGTGTCACACCCATTTTTTTGTCCAGAGCTGTATTATACAATTTTAATGCGTTGGCAACGAAAGTACTAGCAAATATCTCGATTCCCACCTTTCGATACCATTTTATATAGATCGTCTGACAGGATTACTATACGAAGATATTTGATCAGAGATATCAATATACGACTTAACAGAGTTGTACTCGATTATCGTGGAAGGTTTATTTTTCATTCCAGATCTTGTCTGAACCTCAGTCATTTCTGGACATGATTTAGTAGTTGAAAATGCAACATCTTGATTGTCTACTAACTTACCAACAATAACTTTGGTGTTGCTCTCTTGACATATCATTTCCCCACGGTTTAGTGTTTTCTAAAAAACACGTTTTGGATTATATTTCCTATTTTTGCGTAGTGCCCTGATCAAATGAGTTTAAGTATCGTTGAGTTCATGAGCCAGACTAACACTGGTATAGTAATTGTCGGTGACTAAGGTTCTTCCTGTCTTCAAAATTGGTTGCATCAACTCCATATGTTTCGGAGTTAGTAAACTCCATAATATTTGTTAAATACTCTTGATTATTCAAATTTTGTGTGTGTATATATTCAGACAATGTTTTGATGTGTTGAGCAGCTTGCGCATGAGATTTTTCCGTGCAATAGTACATCTAGGGATTGTCTTGTACAGTGTTACTTTCTTATAACGTTCACATCTTCTCACAATGTCCTCACTTGTTTTAACTATAAATAAGTAAAAACAATATAATTAAACTAAGGTACAAAGCCCTAGGACGTATATATTCATAATACCACAATATTAAATTATCATTAAAATAATGTAATTTAGTTTGTTAATAATTTTTAATGTTGTTATCACTTTGATTTTTGTTCATTCAAATCTGTAGGTGTGTTTCTTGTGTATACTATAAAATATTGCAATTTAATGAGTATTGTTATTGCATAAAATTTTTCTAAAATATACGCTAGTTTAATTAGGCCAGAAAAAGAACAATTTATTATTACTTTAACACAATCCTATTATTTTTTGAACGTATTATTCAAATCATCTTATTTTTTAATGAAGTGAAAGAATACATGAAAGAACAAATTATACTATTATATTACGTAAACTTTCCATTAGAACTTTGACTGAAATCTGGTTGTTGACTGCCACCTTTCTAAAACAACAAAAATTAAATGAAGTGGCTATCAAAAATAGTATGTTTATTTTTATTCTTTATCAAAAACCATTCATCTTCACAAAACACACTAAATTATTAAAATAACCTTAATTATATCTGGAATTCTAGTATATATCCACTGGTAATTAGGAATTTTACATTATTTAATAATAAATCAACTACGGTATTTACCAGTTTGTCTCAAGTATAAAGTAGGTACTACATCTCGTTTTAAATTTGTTCTGTTATTTTTGGTTTGGAATCTCCAATCCTCAGAAGAGTGGACATCACAAACTCTATAGTTCCGAATGACTTTATCTTTATCCTGGGTTAGTAAATATTCATGGTTAATGTTATTCATCGATCCACATACGGAAAAGCTAACAAAAAAGAAATTGTTAATTATAAGGAAATTCCTATCGACACATATGAAGTAAAATAAAGCAAAACAACTTTTTCTAAACTATTTCTATTGTGAACAATGTGACAAACAAATTTGTAATGTGAAAGCTATGTGAATATATTTTTTATATACATCATAATATTATGTTTTAATGCGAAACGTTGCGTTGACCAAAAAGTTATAAATATGCTATGCTTCATTAGTCCTACATTTTTAGGTCTTTATGAATAAAAGATTATGAATTTGCAATTTAACTTACCTCAAGATCTTTAGGAAAAGCATGCATAGGCTTTTCAGTGTTCAATTAGGTAGACAACACGTAAATACCATTATTAAAATGAAATGAGAATCAAATATGATATCAATATTATTAAAAAAAGATAAGAATGATGAGATCGAATACATGAAATAACGAATATTCAATGCTTTGAAATTAAAATAATCAAACATGAAAGATGGTTTATCTGTTAAGTTCTGACGTTAGGATCGACACGGAACCACCGTGATATCGAAAACAGCAGATTTTACCAACAATAAAATATAATTTATTACCAACTGGGGAACAGCAGCGCTTAGTTGTTGTTAGTCATAACTAAAAAGTGAACAACCCCTGTGATCTTGGAACGACTGTTTATCCGTTAACGACTGAACACGGTTTCTGAACCATGTTGCCAAACTCAACAATTTTTTTTTCTCAATCTAGGAACAAAAACTAGTTGCCACAGCCTAAAGGTAGTAAATCGCCCATATAAATGCGTGATAACTGTGTTCACGAGAAATACACAGTCCACTTAATGCGCCAAACATCTGTGTATCAAAAAAATTCACACAGGTAGAAATGAATATTTTCTTTTGTATCACTTTTGATACATATAGAGGTGAAAGTGTTAATAATTGTTGAAAAAAAATTTTTGTGCACTAACTAATATAGTTGAAAAAGGGGTGTCAAAACTATGTTATTCGATGTATTTTTACATTTACAGCAAATAATATCTTTTTAAACTTATCCGAAAACTTCAGAGCTTTCGAGATACAAGCATTATTCTGAAAAAATCAAAATGGCGACCATTATTTTGCAATTGCCAGAATCTACTGGACTTTTAGTATGTCATTCAGGTCTATATTTTAAGTACTTCCCCGCTGAAAAACATTTGTATATAATTTTTTTACAAGTTTGGACAAAATTCCGACAACTTCATCACACTATTAGAATAAGGGCAATACTTGAAGAACATCTTATATCATGAATCGGCCGATCCCAAAAGAGCGATAATATTGCTTTCCTAAAAATTTTTCTCTATGTAAACAATTTCCAATAATCAGGCCCAACTAATCAATCATATAATGTATACATAAACTGATGTGGGTATGACAACTACGTTTCAATGTTTATTTTAGGTCCTATGTACCGGGTGTCTCAGTAAGATAAACTTCCGACAAGAGCCGCCCAAAATTGAGACACTAAAATAATATAAGTTATTTCGGATATATGAAGACTTGTGGCTTCACCTCTAGAGGGTCTACTCGAGTAACAAAAATTGGAAAAGCAGAATTTCACCAAATGTTATCTTCAATTACAGTACAATAATACTGGATTGAATGATTGCAAGTCCATTTCAAGAAATCTAGAATTGCTAGATTTCGTCCGATGAAACTAAAAAATTGCAGGTCAGACTTATAAATAAATGCAGCAGATACCGTCATAATAGCTTATTGCCAAGAATACCTATAAAATGCTATTTAAGAAAAATTTAAGTGGAGAGGAAATACTAGGTATGGTAATTAAACATAAAAAAACTAATTGAGACACATATACCTACAGAGGTTCTAAATATTAGTTGTTAAAGCCTAATTGTCGAGGGCTAAGTCAAGAGTAGAATATGTCCCCGTTCAAGACAATGTTCAAAGCTGAAGAATATGAGGAATTGCACTAGTCTAAGCTCACAAACACTGCTCAGAATTGCACAAAAGACAGTGAACGATTTGGCAACGTTGTGATTAACCATCTAAAAAAAGATGGTGCTTTGAGTGATAACCAGAACGATTTATACTTGAAGAAAAAAGTTCTGTCACACATTGTCAGGAAGGTCTCGTAATGAATAAATCGTAGATTGTTAGAAGGGTAGTAAAGTCTCTGCAGTCAATCAAATACTTCGATCTATAAGATCTTTTGTGCATAACTTTAAATCTATTCGAGGCCCGCGATTCCAGTTCCCTTGAAGCTAAATCCCTGATATCAGAGGGCGTTAAGAAGGCACCTCCTAGTTACTTCAGCCTTTTTCAGAAGAGTGCTGGGCATTCGCAAAGCAAATGTTCTGCAGTTTCAGCGATGCTGTCGCAGTATCAGCAACATTAAATCTCTGATTTGCCCATTTCTTTGAGTTGATATCTCAGAGGGCAGTGTTCAGTGAGTCCCGATACCAGTGTCAAGTCTTTTTTCATCTAACTCGAGAAGCTGTCTTGCTTTATTTGGCGAAAGGCTCACTAGCCTTTTCACTTGTCTGTCTTTGTCCTGGTACTTTATTCCAGTGAGTTCTCATCAGATCATTTTCCCAGCATCGAAACTCCACTTTCAAGTGGGCTTTAGAAAGTCCACAGAAGCGTTCAGGACCAAGGAATTCAGAGTTTGGTCCTTCTATCGCAATTCTGTCTGCTTCCTCATTAACTCTAACTCCCCTGTAATCTGGAACCCACATTAGAGTGACCCAGTTGGTTCTTGCCAGTTGTCTCAGGGATTGTTCACAGTCCCAAGTCAGCTTAGACTAGCCAGTGAATGAAATCAGAGCTCTCAATGCGGCCTGGCTATCTGATAGTATGTATATTTCTACCCTCCGGATGAATATATGGTTGGAACTCTGTCAAGGGGCTTTGAGAGCCTGAAATTAGACCCCGTCACTCCCATTCCAGGCCCTCCATCCAACTTGGATCCATCAGTATTCCAAACTGATGCGTTCCTTCCCAGTTGAGGTCCATTTTCTATGTGTAATTGGGTGATTTTTATGACCACTTCAAACTGTCTTTCAAAGTCGTACCTAACTGGCATAGTATCATTCGATTTAGACATGGCTTCTAGCTAAATCTGTTCAAAAATATTCAGGTGACCAATCAGATTTTCCATTTTTAATATTACTGATTGGCTCAGTCTGAAGACACTGATTGCTGCTCCTTCCATTACACATATGTGCAGTGATGGAAGGTTCATCATTGCCTCTAGAGCCGCAGTAGGGCACGTAGATATTGCTCCTATGATACCTAATCAAGCTAATCATTGCACTTTCTGCACATTGGCATGTGCCGATGTTTAATTTACGAGTATCTTTGGCCACCATATCAGAGAAGCATAGGTGAACATGGATTAAGTGATCGTTTGGTATGTTCAGTAGATCATTTTTGGTTTAAGTCCCCATGTCCTTGGTGTCATCAGTGTATCCTCTTTTCGTTATTTTCATCAGTCGGATACCGTTGGAATAATCCTTCAAGAGAACAGTTTGGTGGCGTTGTGCTGGGGTCAAACTATTAACCTCCTCGCACATTTGTCTCCATGTTTTCCGTTTCGATTTCCGGAGTTCTTTATTGTATTCCGAAAGACCTATTTTGTAGTCTTGTTAGTGTCCTAAGTTAAAAAGTTTGGCTAGTTCCCTATTTCACCAAGGCACATCTCTAGTGGTTAGCTTTCTGCTTTTTAGGACAGCTATTTTCATGTCCTTTTACTATGACCTTTTAAAGTTGTTGCGAGGAGTTTGCAAGTTCAACGATTGATTCAATGGATGGGTCAAGAACCTCTTTCCTGATCATATTTATAAAGGTGGGTTTAGTTCCTATATTTTTAATGTCGATATTATTAGCTGAAAATGTTTTAAAAGGTACTCGCGCCGTGTATTTATGTCTGTGCTTCCCCATGTCAAGCGGTGGGCGTTCGCGTCGCATCACAGAATGAAATGTCTGCTCCCTTTCCTACACCATTTGATCAGGCCTTAGACTTCTTCTGGTGGAGGGTGTGTTGTTGGATCCCTTGGGAAGTTGGCCGAGGCAATAACTGCCTGCCTCTATTGGCACTTCCACAATGGCGGTTACCAAATCTCCAGTGATGAACTCATGAACCGAAAAGAATTTAATATTAGGTACGAGAAATATAGGTGCTCGTGGTGTTTCGTTAGAAGTGCTATATAGTAACTTACATGATGTGACATTGAGTCCTTTTATCCATCTTCCAATGATCCAGGGCTCTAGGAGTAGCCTTATATAAATATCACTTTCAATAAACCTCCTTCTTAGCACACTGGTTTTAAATGTTGGAGGTTTCTTTAAAGAAAGCTGAGCTTTCGGTTGCTCATTTTGTCGGTATCTTTAGAGGACCTTTTGGCTTATCCTCCTCCCTAGCTTTGCCAGGATGAAGGATATCCTTTGTCCTGAACACTTTTTTACCTTTGGTGAGGTTTTGCCTTCTTTGCAGATTTCTCTGCGCCTTTCGCCTTACTTATATCCAACTCTTTGGCGCTTACTTTATCTGTTTTGGTACCTACGTGAGGTACCAGGTTGTGCGGGGTCAAGTGTGGCAGATTTCCCCCGTAACTGTTAAAGCGGCCTTTTGTATAGCCTCTTCTATTGGGAGGTCTTGTTTGATGAGCTATTTGAATATTTTTCTAGCAGCTTATAGAACCTGAATTTTCCTTTCCTGTTCAAGAGGGCTTTTCATGTCGAATCACTTTCCCCCTCACTGCTAGATTCAAGCAGGGCAGCTTCAATTTAGGGACATTCAACGTCATATACGATGCTTCCATGAGGACAGAGCAAATGCGACATATACAAGAAGTAGGAATGAACTTGGTGATGAAAATGTAGAAAATATTGGACAAAATATCTCAATCTTGGACTTTATCCAATGGAAATTGATAGATAAAACACTAATACCACAACTGCATTGAATATACCAATTTCTTTCCAAATGATGATAACTTTTATCTAACATAATTCTTATTTCTGTATCCCGGAGACTTTTGTAAGACGTTAACGCGAGTTTCATACCTTTGTGTAGGACCTACACTAACCAATTTCTCGCTACAATCAGAATAATTGTGTTTCACAATACAACTTTCTATAGACTCTTAAATCCTCAGTACGCGAGACAAATATTTATCGGAAAGATGAAAAATTTCAATCAGGCAAGCACTGATATAGCAAATGCAACATCTACTAAAGAAATATGGATAAATACAACGATGAAAATGTGTGAAATAAATCTCAATCCGGGATTTTATTCAATGGAAAATTGATTAACATTGCGTGCTCTGCTTATGACTTTCATCAAAAGCTTACGTGAGTTTCACAGATTCATGTAGAAATTGAACTATCCAATTTCTCATTACAATCAGAAATATAGATTGTTTCACAACTGCCACTGCTTATAGACACACAATCCTTCAGTAATATAACGAGGATTTTGTTCACTGTTTTTACTATCGGCATCTATAATTGATTTAGACATGTTTTTTTTTAATTTCATAAATATTCGTAAAAATGATGGCTAATAAAGTATAAGATGTGCGAATCAATTTAACCCATTTCACGAATACTCTTAATTATTATTAAATTGAATATAACTTAATAAGACTGTTTCAATATATACTGATCTCGACTAAGATCACAATATATTCCAATCGGGCTCTCGCCTTGGTTGACTTAACACAGAACTTCATTATAGAACGATTCGAAGTTAAAAATGTTGCTTGAAAACGATGTTGATGATCAGCAATTACTTTATGAATTTCTAAAAATTTCTACATTTGATTAAGCATCGCATACACAAATATTTTTATAGAACTGGTGCTAGCGGCATTTTTTTGATTTATTTCCACAGTGTTTGCACGTCCATGAATAAAAGCATACTTTCGTCAAAAATATATAATCACTAACCTGTGGAATGTTTGGTTTGCACCGGTAATTTCCACTATGTGGCTCATCATGCACTTTGCCTTTACACTTTTCTACACCTAACATCTATAAATCAGAAAAAAATTTGAAACTTTACGAAAAAGAGCAAAAACTCTCGATTAAATTTTTACTAGTATATAATACTACCATCTACGGATGTCAGTAAAACTTTGCGCCATGTACATGTCTCAAGTTAATCTAGAAAGAATAAAATTTCCATTTAATAAACAATTAGTTCCCCTAATCAAATTTGAATCACAAAAATTTTTGAAATCACGTAAAATACCATGTCGTATATTAAATTTATCCACCTTTTTCTATTTTCAATTGATACTTACAAAGAAACATCCTTCCAAATAATTCTCAATTTATTGACTGAAATTTATTCAGATAAAATTTTTGTATATACATAGTTATTTTCCAACTAATTTTAAGCTGATCTAAAAAATCATTTGGCAATAAAAAAATTTATAAGACTTGGCCCAATTTTTGGTATAAGGCAGCAAAAATTGGGCCAAGTCTTATAAATTTTTTTTATTGCCAAATGATTTCTTAGATCAGCTTAAAATTAGTTGGAAAATAACTACGAGTATGTATAAATAAAAATGTTATCTGAATAAATTTCAGTCAATAAGTTGAGAATTATTTGGAAGAATATTTCTTTGTAAGTATCAATTGAAAATAGAACAAGGTGGATAAATTCAATATACGACATGGTATTTTACGTGATTTCAAAAATGTTTGTGATTTATATTTGATTAGGTAAATTATTTGTTAATTAAATGGAGATTTTATTCTTTCAAGATTAACTTGAGACGTTATTACTTACATTTATTATTATGTATTTTAATAATAAGGGTTAAGCTAATGTTTGCACCCACTTCAGCCTTACTACCTTTGAATGTATACAGTGTCAGTATTCAAAAGTTATTTACCTGAAGAAGGCCTACGGGTTCGTCTCTACCATTACAATCTAAATCAGAAGTTAACATAAAAAAAAAGGAAAGGTGGTAGTGAATAGTTTATTGTTGGATTAATATGGTTTCTTTCAACTCACATATATGAAGATATCAATCATTAACAATTATGAAATTTCCCCTTTAGTACTAAAAGGTGTACAGAACTTAAATTTGGGTAAGTTTATCATATAATATTCTATTGGTTTATTAATAACTGAATAGCTACACTACTTATTGAGAGTCTGTTATCCTCCAAAATTTTCGAAACAGCACCTCTAATCGGTATACTCGATATATACCTGGATTGCAATATATTAAAAAGTCTAAGTTACCTTGATAATCACTATAACTTCAGTTATTTATTGATAAGTGTCTACTCTGGGTATTCCATACAGCAGGACATATAGGTTAGTCAGTTATAAGATGAATAAATCAAAACCAAAGAAAAAAAGCCTAAAAGAATTATAGAATTCATAACTAGATGTCTAATATTAAAAGAATAACAATCAATGACAAGCAACTTGATTAACTTACCAAGGGTGGTGTGTGGCTTTTATGTGAAATAAATTAAACCAAGTAAAGATCCCCCTTAGGGTTTCTCCCCAATTCTCTTGAAGATAAAATTACTCAGAAGTTTAATTTACTATTTTCCTTTTTGTTTTCAGGCTATTTTATATCCGAAATTGCTTCGAAAAATTGTAACCCATGTGGTTAAAAAGCAGCCATTTCCAAAAAAAAATTATAAAAAAATGACAAGGTACAAGTCAAGGTTTCTAAAACAGGTATTGAATGTTTATGTTATTAAGCCAGGTAGGGCTAATTAACCTATAAAGAAGTCATTAGTGAGCCAAAACGTTGAGTGCTGTTTTACTTAATAATCACAAATCAACAAATAATTCAATGAAAAAGAAGAACATTAGATTGTAAACAATAAAGGTTATTTTTCACATTAAAATCAACACATTGTAATATTCATGATTTTGTTTTACAAAGTGTGAATCAGTATAGACGAATTAAAAGTTATATATTTTTCCATTTTCAAAGTAAGCATTTGGTCATTTATAGCGAATACTTTTCATAACTCATTTTAAACCGTAACAACGTGTACATGGCGCAAAGTTTTACTGACATCCGTAGATTGCAGTTTTGGTAGTATATCAATTATTTTTGTAGTGTAAACTTTTAATTCGTTGAATTGTTCATTTAGTGATTCGTTTTTTCTACACTAACTTCAAAATATTTTCTTAAATTTTTCGACTATTGCTTAAGCCAACTGGGTGAAGTGTGGCCAGTCTTTTTTTGGTAATATATATATATATATATATATATATATATATATACATATATGTAGTCGTTGACCCAAGATTCATCTGAACGACTTGGTGTAATATTTTTAGATGTCAAACATAAACCAATAACAACCAAATATCAACATTTGTTTTACTTAACCACACTGAAACAATATTGATAACAATAAACATTTGTAATACCTAATTGGTTGATATTTGTGAGTGCAATAATGAATACAAAGGTAGTCCGAGAGTTAACAAATATTATATTTGAAGATAGTGGACAGTCATTATCTGACGATGATATTGAAAGAAGTATATTGGCATTAGTTGGAGAGGTTGGTAGAAACAATATTTTTCGAACTCTCGGATTTTTGAAGATCATAGAAAAAATGAGTGACGCAGAATTCCAACAACATTTACGTTTGACGAGGTCTGCTTATAATTATTTATTCAACCAAATTGCCCATTTGCTGAAAAGCAACAACACATTCAAAGAAAACATTGATCCTAGTACAGTAGAAGAAAGAACTCAAAGTGAGGAACATTTTTATTCAATGTGTCAATTTCATGGTTGTATTGGAGCAATCGATAGAACATACATTCCCATAAAAACACCTAATGAAAATCCAGAGACAAACATAAATAGATAATGTTTTTATGGTGTAACTTTACAAGCCATTTGTGATAGCAAAAGAAAGTTTATAGATATTTTCTGTAGTTATCCCAGCAGTGTTAGTGATATTCGAGTTTCTAGGAATTCAACCGTATTTTAAAACATCATAAGACAAAAGATGTTTATTTTCAACCAGGCTCTTTCATAATCGGAGATAAAGCATATCCAATGTATGATTGGTGTATAGCACCTTATAAAGATAGGGGATATCTCCATCCTTATCAAGTTAGATTCAATACCCAACTTGCTAAAGCCAGACAGGTTATTGAGAGGGCATTTTGTCTGTTATTTGGAAGATTCAGAAGATTGAAATATTTAGACATAAATCGTACACGTTGTTCAAACTGCCTGTGTTCTACGCAACATATGTTTAATGTTTAACGATGATGAGGCAAATTATGAAGAAGAGGACAATTATTTCTGCACGAAGTCAATGCAATAGTAAATAACATCCAAAATATTCAAGAAATGGAGAATGAAGGGACTAGACCTAGAGAAGAAATAGCAAATAACTTTGATTTATCTAGTTTTGTAGTTTTTGGTTAAGTTAGTTATACCTATTTGTTTTATTTATTTTGTTATTTTGAAGCCAGTTGAAACATTTGTTTCTTCTTTTTCTGCATTTTATTTCTTAATCTTAGTTTCAAAATTGCGAATTTTCTTGAAAAAATTTGCAAATGAGAAAAAATGTATGGAAAATAATTCGAGCTCGCGGGAGATTTGGTAAGAAAGTTTTATAGCTACATTGTATTCGGAATAGCTCCATTTTTTTACTTTCCCTTTGCCCTAGTAAAAAAAATAGGAATCAGTCTTAAATAAATGTATTACTTCTTACTATAGATATTAGAACTAGAGTCACAAAGAAAACATCATAAAATGAATCGTACAATTTTTGTTCCTTCTGAGCATATTCAATTTTATCATAAAAATATAAAACATTTTTTCTACGACCATACAGAAAAATGTACATTTAAAGTGCGTCTTCGATTAAGGAGTCTACCACATTATAATACAGGTTTTCATTTCCCATTGGCTGACTGTATCGAAATACCTATTTCATTTTCCACGATTATCATGCGCTACTAGACTGTCATTATATTAACGAATTTTTTGGTCATAAATATTATAATGTATGATCGAGTCATGTTTGTTAATGTCTATCTAATCATTGGACATTTCACATCGGTGTTTACAAAATTCGTTTGTAACAAAAATTTAAAATCGAAAATGGGTCGCGATAGTGAGGATAATTTGACATTGACATGCTGATCCAGATATGTTAACTAGCCATTGCTTTAGAAGGACATCGGTCACTATCCTGGTAGATGCAGAAGGTGATATAACTTTTTCAAAGAGACACGATAATTGATAACCTTTTCCGCAGGTGAATTATAACGATTTTTTCTGCATAAAGTATTTTTATTTCTGAATTGTGAAAATTTTATAATTTTGAACGTTATTTATTTCAGGACGTAGGTAGGTACATGTACAAAAAGAAAATCAAAAATTTTAGAGTAAGGGAAACTGAATGAGAAGTAGACTGTAGGGATATCCAAGGTTACGATATAGCGTCCCCTATTCTTCCATTGCGTATCAGAGAAAACCATGCAACAATGACGGCAGGAAACTTTATAATAAAAATTGTCATGTGAAATATTTCAGTTTTGATGATGATTTATGATGGTCGGAGAAAGAGTATAGTGTACAATTTCCTTAAAATGACCCATTTCCAACTCGATACGCTCGTACTATAAAATTTCATATACCTACTTGTGGGAAATGTATGTCATTTCATGCTCATTGTACAATATACTATAACGTATTTGGTGAACAGTTTTGGTTATAATCCCGAACAAGAAGATTTATTCAAATGTATGATCAATATTTATCATGAATTTTTTTACTTTTTAAGGCGTAAACAATGTCCCGTATATAAATTGGCATCTGGTAATTTAAAAAATTCAGCAATAATTTTTTCTGCTTACCAATTTCGTTAATTCCGACTACTTTCTTCGAACATTTTTCTTTTTGGTAAGTAATTAACAAAAAATTGTTCTATATCTGGTGGTTCAAGCAGAATATATTTTTTGGAGACCTCGTAAAACATACAAGAAACAACAAAGGATCTGGGTTTGTTTATCAATTAAATTGAAATTTATTTTCTAAACATTTAACATGATTAATATTTAAAATTTTCAATTTTTGAAGAGGACGTCTTCCATAAATTCCAAAAATTAACAATAACTAGAATTTTATGAAAATTACTATTGATAATGCAAATATCAGCAATGAAAATAAGCGCATTAAGCGGGGATTCAACCAACGATATTCTCTTCTGCATACAGTTAGAGACGTACGTTAACAGACTGATCCGTCACAAACGTATATGAAAGCAGCGAAATTTAGAGTAACTTGAAATGTCAATGTTACTTTTGATATTTATCATTGTTCTTTACATAGAATATGTTGTCCAAAGGGTTGAGAACTTGTTTTTACTCGATATTTCATTCATATAAGCAGTGATAACATGTTCTGATAATATTTTTAATTCTGTTTACCAGAGTTCAATCCATGAACTTTTTGTTACAAAATTCATATTAACTTTTTGATTTTTGGGGTAATGATGTGTGTTATACGTCTCCTTTGCGACATAACGAATATCTGGAGTAATATTTATTGATTTTTCATTCATCACTGGAATCACTCATTTTACTAAAATATTTTTCTTAAAAACTAAAGAAATATGCTGACAAGTTATCTTGACATTACATTGAAATTGAAAAAAAGAAAAGTTGACTGGTAGGTACTAAATGCAGATGCTGATTGGTGGATTTCATGTACATTCTAGGATGTAAATGAAATCATAGGTATGCGTTCAGTTAACCGAAATGGCCTACATTTCCATTCTGTATATTGTGCAGAAAATGGATAATATACATGTGAGTGTAGAAAAAAATGTGAACAGTCTCGTTGAATATTTTAATTTATTATTTGTAATTTTGTAAACACAACCCAAACTTCTCAATCATGCATTTTAAACAGCAAAGCGCATGCGGGTCTATTTCTACCGATGTGTCGACTGTGTTAAATGGTTGCACGATTGGTAAAATTCACTGCTAGCATCTGAACGACTCGACTATTTACCAGATCTAAGCATCTGATCGCATAAAACGCGCCTGACATAGCATCTGAATGCACCCTTACATTTGACATAACCAAATGACATTTGTATTGTGACGTCAACTGACGCTGTTGTGAGGGCGATACAATTCGATGATTTTAGTAACGGTGCTCGAGAATATCATCTAAGGAACTATTCGCAAATAGAGTATTCACAGGCTTGCGTATGCATGACGTTGGGAAAGACGTCAATAATAACGCCCCGATTCGAGTTCCAGGGCATCAGTAGGGATGAAACTCAATCATCGACCACCACACCTGCAAGAAATGAATCACCGGTGGCGACATTGATTCTCTTTCCAAAATGTCGAAACCACACATGACCAACGTTCAACTTCAGAAATATTTTTACAAAAGTTACAACTTTTATTTTTTAGAACTGAATATCTTTTTAATAAATACATGCAAACTTATCATTGATGCTGCAACTGGAAGATCATATATGAATTATATGGCAAATGTATGCATACTTTGCCCGTGGATAATATATTTTCAAATAATTAAGAAATATAGAATTGCGGGGAGAGGAAAAAGACGAAATTTTCGGTATAAGAGTGTCTGCCGTCTAGCGCAAAAATATATAAAAGAGGGCGTAGTCGAGACGTGACATTGCGCGAGTGACGAGCAGTCACTCTTGATAATATATGCATTCAATAGAAGACAGCTTCAGAATTGATATATCTTCTTGTGTTGTGAACAATTTAACTTTTAAATATGCACTAATTAGGGAATTTTGTAATTATTTTGTCCGTGTAAATAAACACTCTAAACTATTGTTATTTAGGACAATGTGGCAACATCGATAAATTGTTTTTATTATGTTGAATGTTTTTGGATTCAAATAAGAGACTCCTTAAATATCTATATAAAAGTTGTACATTCTCAAGGACAAGAAATATAAGAAACAAGAACAAAAACTTAAAAAAATTTGTATGGGTACATACAACAAAGAATTCATTCAAAACTGTAAACATCATGAAGCTGTAAGTAGTTACATCCCAACACCTCGATTTGAAAACTTTTCTTACAATAACTTTTAGCTCACCACTGAAATGTACGATTAATAATAAACTAATATTAGCTACAGAATAAGAAAAAGCTTAAAGATCCAAGTAAAAAAAAATATTTTTGAGAAACTATAATTGCCAATGTAATCCAAAATATTAAACCAAAAAAGTTTAAACGTCTAACAAAAATAGTATATTGTATTTAAAATAAAAGATTTCACACGAGTTTGCAGAAATGAGCCACGAGCCGTTGGCGAGTGGCTTAAGCATACTAATTTTAAATCAAATTTTCAACAGATGCTGTACGACAGAAAAACGCAGAGTAAGTATTTATTTTTATAATTGAAGTTTATGGTAAGGTTACTACAATATTACAAATAAACTGTTGCTTGAAGACGGTTGTTTTTATGTTCTTTAGTTGATACGAAGTTTTTAATTCTATGCGTATGAGACTCACAATTACAGAAAATTCAATGATTCTCTTCAATTTCCTCTATCATTCATTATTAAGTAATTATGCCGTTGTGCGGAAAAGTAGACTTCAATAACCATCGACCTGTGTGCAAAATAGAAACACACAGCTGTCGGCCAATCAGATTTCTCAATGTTTTGATTTCACACGGGTATGCCCTTCGTTCGTCGTCGAATTGAAATTGTTTGCAATTTAAAATTTTCACTTAGGGAAAACGGTACGAAATGTGCCATATTTAATAGTTGTCAGAAAACTACATTTCAGCATTAAATTCAATTACAATGAAACTGAAAAATTAAAACCTCACAATTACAAAATCTGCCGAAGGTAATACAACTGTTATATTGAAAAGCAAAGATTATAAATCTATGGTAAATAACTTTATAGTCTCTAGTGATGAGAAAATTCTAAGTGAGGACTCAACAAAAAAGTTTTCTATTAATGTAATAGAGATTGTCAATTACTCAAATTATATTTCAAGTGATTATAAAAAGAAATGCATCATAAATAAAATACTCAATTTCCACAATTATATATGTAACCGTTGAATTTCATATAGTATCGAATCCAATTAGACCTGAAGTTTCTTATATTAACGCTTCCATATCCTTCAGTTTGATTACTACTTCCCGAAAATTACCTAAAATACCTCAACAAGTCTACTATATTCATCAGATAATCACTTCAAATCACTATATTTACACCCTTTTCCAACCATCCCAATACACCGGTGTTCTGGTAAATTGATAAATATAATCGGCGTATACGACAGTGAAAGTCGAGGAAGACGATGAAAACGCGAGTTAAATTTAATAAGTAAAAAATATACTTTTTAAAAAGATTTAATAAAACTTTATGATTAGTTACAGTTGATGTTACAATTATGACTGATTTCTTTTTAGTTTACAAAAATAAGGAGAATGTAGTATAATGCTGAATAACTAAGAAAAATATATGATAAGAAAATTATAACAATTGTGTAAACAGGATGTCTCCACGTGTTTGCTGATAAAGGTTGAAATTATAAATCCAATAATGTGGGAAACGTCCTGTCAGCAATTTAACAATAATATTATATGAGTTTAACAGGATGTCTCCATATGACTCGCGAATGAAAAGTGGTAAGCAAGAATGAAATGATAAAACGCAACATAGAGACATTCATATACCCTAATAACATGGTACTGAAAATAAATTGATGAATGTTTGGGAAGAAATACTGAGAATGAATGTGGAGGAAAGTGAGGTATTAGTGAAAAAAGGTCATGCTGAAGTCTTTGTTAGAATTCGTATCTGTTTTTTTCCACTACTAGCTGTGAAGTTGACAGCTATTGCGTCTTCTAGCCAACTGAGAAGTTAAATTTCTCTATTAATGGATAATAATTTTTTCTATTGATAACCTAGGCCAATAATAGACAAATTCAAATGTTTTGAGAATTCAGGGATAATAGCTTGACAAAAACCAGTGGAACCTAATTTTGTATACCCAGGAGATGGTCTTTAACATATTTACTGCTTGAAATTACCTAACAAGATGAAATTATTTCAAGAAAACTGCCATTAGTTCATAATTCGCGCTCAACCAAAAATTTCTGATGACATAAGGAGTGCGTTCATAATATATGGGTGAGATGAGGAGCGAAAACAGTGTCGGTGTCAGTCAGACGACGGAGTAAACGCCTAGGGAGAAATCAGTTTGAACTAATTGTAGATCGACACTATTGATCGCTCACGATACTAGCTGACGATGAAAAGACAATTAGAACGTGGACTATATATTATTTGTACCGCGAATAACTTTGATTTAGTTATTGAATAATTGTCATTGATAAGATTCTAACGATATTCACACCATTTACTTGATGAATAAGAGGGAACTCGCCGAATTTATTCCTGGACTTTCACTTTCGGGTACCCAAGTTGGCCGAAGGCGTTTAATGTTTCTGTATACACAATTGTTTTCTTTGGCTAACTTCACACCCTCAATTTTGTTCTGTACACGCCGGAAAAAAGGTTCAGTTCGTCAGCCATCTGTCGACGCACGTTGCTTGTCGCATCTGCGCGTAGTTCGTAACCCCTTCTTCAAGCTATGGTGTGTGTTTTGAATTATTATAACCGCGAAAAATAGTTTGTGAACAAACAACTATCAAAATTTGATTTTGACATTGCAATGTGTTGTTAATTTTCCATGAATTGCAGAAAAAACGTGAATCGAGGAATATTTTACCTTCAACATTATCACCAGTGGAATTTGAAAATCTTATGTTGATAGAATCTGGTAGCTAACCTTGACCCACAGAATATCGATTACCGGTGCCTTAAGCTCTATAAACAAGAACATGTGTACATTGTACAAATTATACGAATAGCGCATATCAGGGTAATAGTTTCCACGATAGCAAGCGGGTAACTAAGAGTGAACTCTCGTCGATTCTCTTGGTTCGTTTGTGAACGCTGTGGTGTAGAGTGTGAAGTACATAGACAAATAATATATTACGTTTTCTATGGTGAAGTATATGTTAAATATTTTATGAACGCTCACTTTGTACCCAAGTGTTGTCAACGCACTACCGCTGTAATTGTCCAAAGTTCAAAGTAAAACATAAACCACGTTTTGTAAAATCTTTGGATGTGACCGTATAATTAGTTTCGTTAATTCGTTGCCCTTAAGATTGGTGATTATAAACTATAGGAATAATAGTATTCTAATGCTGTGTGATTAAATTGTACATGATTTTTATAAGATTTTTATTATGTTTGTCTTAAATTTGGCTAGTAGTGGAAAAAAATGTTATTACAATGATAATTATGGTGCTCGGTCGATAATAATAGTCTTCACCACCTTGGTGTATAATATACTGTAATGTTTTCGTTATTTATTTGAACAATAAACGGGTGGGATACATTTTAAACACACGATATGGCTACTTACTAATTTATTTCAACACTAACTCACTAACACTTAATTTATATGTACTTAACTAATCACTTAAATTTAATTTATATGCACACAAACTTAATTATTAATTTATATCAACCCTTTTATATTCACTTATTTACTGTTTATTTGTAAAGATCACTTCATCAACTGCCCTGGCCCGCTGATCGGTCCTTTTTATATACTAGTCCCTTTTTTACTAGAGAATTCTGGACTGAGGCTTACACAAAACAAATGCCTTTCGCGATATTTCTCGATTGCCGGCTCAATCCTTAAAAGACCTGCCGAGAACATGTCTATAAAAATTGTTATAATAAATCCCAATAGACCTTCTCAGAATTCTGCGCACTCGCCATTTTTTAACTCCGTTGACATAAGGTTACAGGACCGTACTTAGTATCTGCTTCGGTGTGCGAGTTCGTAACAATTCTATTGTTGTAATAACTTTATTTATGACTATATTTTGTTGAAATGCATTGTAGTAATTACCTTTTTCTGTTGCAGGTACGCACAATAATTATATGCATTAGTTAGTAGGTAAGTTTGCCAAAAACTGTATATATTTTCATTCTACACGAGTTTCCACTAAATTGAGTATCTGATAATGTCAATAGTGACAGTTGTCATGAAGACGACATTTCACGGTATATATCCCAATGCCTATAATTGCATGGACCAAAATTGATTCCTCTTAATTAATGATTATTATTCTTTATTAATATGGCCACGTTCAAAGAGCGAAGGGCAAGTAAATAACATAAATCCGCCAGAAATGTATGTCAAACTAACGCGGTCCGAAGACAATAAAATTCATGATTTTGTTCATAGAATATTGAAGACAATTAATTAACCTGCAATTTCCGAAAAAACGAGATTTCTTCATATGAATTTTTTATCCTTAACATACATTTCTCTTAAAGACAATTTTTTAAATTAGATTTCAATAATATTTCTGATTCTGTAGCTGATATTTGTCTAATATTATTAATTACAAATTACCAATTCAATCAACAATATTGAACCGTCAAAGATTAAACGTCAAACAGTAAATGACATTTCTTTTTTAAATTCTATTGAAAAGAGAATGGAGAATAATAACCTCACAATTACAAAATGTGACGAATGAAATGCCACTGTTATATTAAAAACTGAAGATTATAAATCCAAAATAAGTAACTTTATAGAATGTAGCAATGTTAGAGCAGACCCAACAAAAAGGTTTTCGAATAATGTAAGAGATTTTGTTGATAATTCAAATCATCTTTTAAGTTAATATGAAAAGAAATATATCATAAATAAATATCCTCAATATTCACAATTATATGGAACCGGAAAATTACATAAAATATTGAAACCAATTAGACCTGTAGATTCTATGTTAATAATCGTAATAATAAATGTGCTGAAAAGAGATAACTTTACAGCTGCAGCCAAAATAAAACGTCGTGAATCTAACAGCTCTACCCCTGGACGAATAGTGGATCAGATATCTAAACAGTTATTCGTAAATGAACACCTCACTAATTCGTTAAAAATGTTGTTGAAAAAGGCGAAAAAAATAGCCAAGCTGAAACATTTCAAATTTGTTTGGATTAAAAATTGTGGCCTGTTTATGCGAAAGAGAAAGTGAATAATCTTTCCTTTCACCTATTAATTATAACTCATTGTTTTCGCAAAGACTGTCTCGGTTTGAAATCAAAAATCGTTATCGTTTAGGTCATTTAACTCTTCACCTAGTTCGAACACATCCTCATCATCAAATTCCAACTCCGACACGTCGTATGCTGGCTCCTTAAAAAAAGGAAGACAGCGGCCAAGGAATCCATCTATCTGGAAACAAATGGAAGCAAAAAAATTAAGGAATATGGGAAAAGCATATACATCTGTAGGTAACAAAAATATAGATGCAAGGTCTATGAAGTCAACTTGTCTAGCAAAATGTCGGCTGAAATGTGCCGACCGCATACTTACCAAACAAAGGAAAGTGATTCGCGACAATTACTAGAAACGTGGCGATGTGGATAAATATAGAATATTCATAAAATCCTGCATGAGGGACGGTGCTCCTAAATATTAGTGTACAAATGCCGCCAATCCAAGGCAAGCAAACCAACCATTTTATTTTAATCGGAATGGAGAGTCTGTAAAACATTTTTTCGAAACATGTCTGACATTTCTTATAAGACTATTAGAACGGTGAAGCAAAAAAGTAACAGTAATGGTTTTGTAGCTAAATATTTCAGAGGAAGGTATATAAACCCACATACTAGTGAGGAATTAATTAAAGATATTAAAGAGCATATCAATTCTTTACCGAGAATTGAGTCTCATTATTTAAGGAAAAACACTCAGATATAATATATTGATGGTTGCAAAAGTATTACAGACCTATACAGAGTCTTTCAAGGATGCGAAACAAAAGAAGGCAAAGATGCAGGAAATTGTAGTACCTACTATAATATTTTTACCAAAGAATTCAACATTGGCTTCTTTCAGCCGAAGAAGGATCAGTGTGATCTGTGTCTGGCTTACACGAATGCTTCGGAACATGACTACGTAACACAGTTAGAAGAAAAAAAGCTCTACAGGGCAGAGAAAATTGCCGACAGCAATAATACGCAAAACAAAAAAGTTGTGGTGTACGATGTACAAGCAGTTCTTCAGTGCTCAAGAGGAAACTCATCGGCGTTCTATTTCAAGTCAAAGTTAAATAGTTACATTTTTACTATCGTTGAATTAGAAAGTAAACAAGTAATAGAAAGAACAAAAGAACAGGACCACGGAGCTTATAAAGATGTGTTTTGTCATTATTGGGATGAAACTGAGGCTAAGAGAGTTGCAATTGGAATAGACTCTTTCTTGTATATTACAATATTTTGAAAATTTGTTTATGACAGCTACTTTTTCAGATAGTGGCCTAGAAGTAATATTTTACTCCTACAACTGTTAGGGACAAAATAAGAATACATTTATTGTAAGCATGTTGTAATAGACTCGAAATATGGCAAAGGGAAATTTAGGGACACCCTATATAAATATATAATTTTCTTGATATAAAAATAAGTCGAATCCAATTTAATATAAAAACAATTGTTGACCTAGACCAGAAAAGAATTTAAACAAACAATTCTACACAACCGACAAGGTCGATGACAAAACACACGATGGTGTGTTTATCAAAATATAGACAAACCCTGCAACTTAGTATAAAGAAATTGAAAATTAACCTTCAATTACGAAAATAAAAAAAATGTGAGACAAGGGCAACACGAAGGAAATTAAATAACATATCCCAAATCTTCTGAAATAAATATTAGAAAATTTGGTAACAGAGGCAGTGAGGTAGTAACCCTCATAGAGTGCTTAGGTACTGTATGGCCTAACACCTCGACGGCCGTACGTAAACAGTGATATTGTGTTGTTGTGATTTGTGATATTTCAAAAACGTAAGTTTTTTCTATGTCATTATAATTATTTTTTTTGAACAAATATCGTATTGACATTTTATTTGATTTGACTGGGTGTCCAAAGATACATTTCCTGGTCATATTAAGTGCACTATTGACGTTTGAGCCCCTCACCTAACATATTTAGGAAATAGTACGATTTGCAATCGATTTATTAATCCAGGGGAACCCTAAATTTTAGTCAAGGGAATTTGAAGATTATACAGGGATTTTCA
The DNA here is from genome assembly GCA_963921935.1 of Galeruca laticollis. Classification (NCBI taxonomy): domain Eukaryota; kingdom Metazoa; phylum Arthropoda; class Insecta; order Coleoptera; family Chrysomelidae; genus Galeruca; species Galeruca laticollis. The sequence continues at coordinate 39,430,891 of OY998178.1, read as the reverse complement.
TATGTAAGAATTATCTGGTCCATATCATAACCAGGTCAGATTACCGTCAGATTTCGAAAGAGCTTCTTTCGACAGTTACTTTCTTATATTGTACAGGGATATTCATATGTGAGAAATATCGTATTTATACCTTCAGATTTCGAAAGACTTTTTTGATAGTTACTTTCTTATATTGTACAGGGATATTCATATGTAAGAAATATCGTATTTTCACCTTCAGATTTCGAAAGACGTTTTTTAATAGTTACTTTTATATATTATACAGGGATATTCATATGTAAGAAATATAGTATTTATACCTTCAGATTTCGAAAGACTTTTTGCACTTGTCCTGATAGTTATTTTCTTATATTATACAGGGATATTCATACGCCAGATATCTTTCATTTATGTCATAATCAGGAAAAACTACTTTCAGATTATGGAAGACGTTTTGCCCGAGTCATATTAATTTTTTCTCGTTCCTTATACAGGGATAGTCATATGTAAGACATCTTCTACTTTTGTCATAATAATGAGAAACTACTTCCAGATTATGAAAGACTTTTTCCCAAATTAATTTCTAGTGTATCGTACCGGGACATTCTCCCCCCAATTGACTTTTATTTTGTCCCAACCAGGGCTGAATTACTGTACTTAATTATTTTGTGTTTGTAATATATATGTACATATTATCCATCCAGTCTGTTTCCTTTATCAACAACTCCTACCCTCGGACCAGCAGGATTGAACGAGTTGACGCGACCTGCCTTAGAACTCAGGCTGGTCACATTGTATAAGCCCAAGAGGCCCCACGGAGACCTTGTTCGCTCGTGCCAGGAAACCACCTCCACCGAGTTTACTCACGGGGGGATTCCTGGCTCTAAATTGTGCCATAAGGCACTGGTGACAGCACGCTGCAAAATTCAAGGAAATAGAAATTCATGGGTTGTCCTACACTGGTAGCGGAGGGCTGTAAACCCTAAACGACCACAGCGGTTATTACAGTGGTGACCAAATATTCATTACAAAGGATAAATATACAATCGGAATCTACCGATTCATTTCACTGGTGACAGCGGTGGGATAAGTCAGCAAAATCGGCTGAGTTGATCACTGCTTCACCATAAGAATGTAATAATAGGGATCACAGTTCAATACAATGTATCTTTATACTGTTCATAAGAATAATATAAAGTCACTTACACCTAAGTTCCTCATTAAGGGATACACACAAAATGAGGGAGATAACGTCCACAGTTTAATCGGAATAGAAATAAAAAAAAATTTAAAATCAGCTCCAATATATACCCCGCACCAATACTTTACCATAATGCAGAGAGCAAAAAAATCCCAACGTTATTTTACAGTAAGAGAAATGGCTAACAAACATTTCATAGATCTCAAAAAGCTTGAAGCAGATATAGGAAGTAATTTTACTAAGGATGCCAATGGATTCAATATTAGCTCTAATAGTATGAAAGTGGTTAAAATAGAAAAGGAAAGTCCCTGGGACCTTTTCCTACAAAACCTCTTATAAAGGAGAATGGATAAGCAATAATGTACGCCTACAAAAAAAACATTTCTACCGATGGAAAAGATAGATTAAGTGCCAGCTTATTAACGAAAAATGTCACTATCTGAAGACAAACAAAAAGATTTAAGAGAACGTATCGATAAGAAGCAAATACCCAGTCTGGACTTTTGCGACCCACAATATAAAGTCGTCAATGAACAGATAAATCTAGAGAGTTCTCCACTATTAAGCTGTCTTCCTAAATTATGATAAATGTAAAGATCAGCCGATAATAGGTTTTCTTGGTTTCCTACATCATTGCACAGTTATACTGCTGTTGAATGAGAAGAAATATATCCAGGATATCCCCATAGAGCTAATAGTATCAAATCTTTAGTATTTGTTATAGCACATATCCTTTTTTCTACATATATATATATATATATATATATATATATATATATATTGAGTCAAGCACAGTGTAACCAAAAATAATTATTAAACATCAGGTAGGCATCACATCAAATGTAACTTCTGTCATTCTAACGATGATATTTTAAAAAAATCGAACCAATAGTCAAGTTTTTAGGAATTTTTATAATTCTCTCATTATACAGTCAAATGATTTATAAACACTTAGTTTCACTTATAACGATAATTTATTGATCTGTTTGTTTATAATGTATAATTCACTTCAATATTTACTGTAAAATGGATATCAGACATTTCTAAAGACACCAGTGCTTAGACTACGTGTTTAAATTTACTTTTTATCCATCATTTCATAGACTGTATTCTACCAATAAAATCTAAGACCAGCTGTGAGATGAATTGAACACATTCATTTCGTTGGTTCATTCAGAAAATTTTCAATTGAACAGACGCAACAATGAATCCCTCTTATATACACAAAATTAATTCATTTGGCAACATTCACCGCAACAGCAGTTAAGCAAACTAATAAACTCTCCATCTCATCGTATTACCGCCCAAACAAACAATCAATGTCATAAATATCGAGGAAGAAATTCAGAAATGGAAAGTCGGTAAGCTTTATTAAATGATTATTGTAAATATGGTTCTGCGTTGTAACGATAACTAGTACATTAATTAGTAACATTATTGTATCGTTTTTATTATAATTAGTCACGCCAGAACCCTTTTAGACGTGATTATTCCAATTGACCATTGAATTAATTTAGCTGTCACAGAAAAAAAAATACAGCTTACCGAAAATTAAGAAGAAAAAATTCAATATACCTACTGGAAAACATTATTGCCTTATTTCCAGTCTAAAATAGAAAAAAATATTCCTTGTCCATCTGAACGGTGAACAATGATTTATAAAAATTATTTTAGTTCATAAAACATTAAACAAATCCATTAATATCGTTGAGTTTCAGAAAGGGACAGAGATAATATCTCATTTTATTTGAAGATAATCATATATTTCCGCTTTGTGAAGGAGTCTGGTTTGTATCATATAGTTTAATTAATCTTACCTCTTTAAGTAGTCAAAAACACACAGTTGGCAATCAATGTAAGACGTCTATTACGCACGGCTTCCATAGCAACCACTTAGCAACTGTCAATAGACTTAGCCATTTTATTCAAAATGTATTACTTGGATATTGAACGTTTAATTGTATTCTTTATATAAATGGTAGATAACATTTATTAGATATGAGATTGCATTTAATAGTAAGAGTTATTTGGAATTATATGATAATTGGTTCCGTTCCATTAAATCCGCATCTTTTAGCTGTCTGAATGTATCTCATATTAGTAAACAATAGTATATTATACACCAAGCGACTAAAGTGGCCCTTTTAATCCCGCGGGTGGTGTTTGATTCCTGAGGGAAGTAATCCACCTAAGGGATTAATGTCACTTTAGTCGAAATGTGTATACGCCATTTTATGCAATTCCGGTAATTCTACATACTTTTTAGTAAAAATAAATACTACTTAGGATGGACTTTTACGAAACCTGGCTGGGCATCGAGGGTGAACTTGTAAGATGCTTAGGTGGGCATTGAGGAGCGACTTTCATAAAACTTGGCTGGGCATCGAGGATGTGCGTTTTTATTTGTACTTTAAATAACTTAATAAGATTATGAATACAAGTACAAGTATGTCGTAGGTAAAGTATAGTACGTAACTCGTGTTGTAACGCATTTTACGCACTCACGGAATAACGCACTCGCCGCTACGCGGCTTCGTGCTTTACATTTCCGTTCCTGCGTAAAATGCTTCTTACAACACACGTTACGTAATATACTATTACAAATTGAACTTCCGATGTTAGTGGTTACAATATAATACCTTCATTTAATGTAAGTTAAACTAAACAATTAGAAACGAGAATACCGTCAAGTTGGGTGACTTGAGACTGCCTGGTGTCTTGAGACAAAACTTTAGGTACTTCTGAGAAGGGTTGACAACGACGCAGATTGTACTGGAATTCAGTTTCCACGCGGTATTCATTCACGACAAGTCTATGCTAGTTGTTTTTATAGTTTTTGCTGGTTAATTGAGTAGGTAAGTGCGGTTTTAGTATTTTATTGTAAGAATAGGGTTTGTGGGATTTATAGGTATATTAAAAAACTTTATGTATGTAGTCCAAACTAACAAATTTAAGGGAATGGTCATATTTTATATTGATGTTAGTGTATATGGGAAGTATTTATTGCTAGATACATTTTAGTGTTTTTAAATGAAACTCACGGTCTCTAGTTAATTCCACAATATAATAAAAGTTATTGAAAATTCTAAAAAATTGACAATTGTTTCGATAAATCGATATCATCGTCAGAATGACAGAAGTTACATTTCATTTTATGCCCACCTGATGTTCAGTAGTTATTTTTGGCTAGACCAAGAAGTAACCTAACTTGTTATTGGATTAATATATGTTTGTAGAAAAAAGAAGAAGATGTGATATTACAAATTTTGAAGCTTAGATATTATTAGCCCTATGGTGATATCCTGGATATCATTTTTCCAATTAAGATCAGTATAACTGTGCAATGATATAGAAAGCCAGGAAAACTATATCTGCTGATCTTTACAATTATCACTTAAGAAGACAGTTTATTAGTGGAGAACTCCCTAGATTTAACTGTTCATTGACAACTTCATATTGTGGGTTTTTTAAATGTTTTCTAATTTCCAGTTCTTAAAGGAAATCCAGTTCTTGTTTCTTTTCACAAATATGAGCATATTCCACGAAGTAAGGGACGAGACAGTTAATTTCATTAAAAGTTAATGACTTTATTTTGGTGCAATTTTCATATGAGGCTCCCCATAAGCCAGTTATTTTGAAGAAATTCATTGGACAAATTATTGAACTGAAGCTGGATTTAGTTTTGTGTAAATTCATGTGCAAATCACCACAAGGAAAAAATATTTACGCATTTCCAGATATTGAGGACGTCACAGATATTAATATAAATCAAATTCTGTCAAAGCTGGTTCCTGTGTTTGTTCGACGAGGAAGATTCACTTTTTCTATTGAACTTAAAAATCTGGCACAATTGTTTAAAACCTTTTTTTTCCATAAAATGAGTTTTTTATTTGTTTTTTAAGAGTTATGTTTTATTTAGATTAGTTTCTACCAAAGTTTTTGAAGTTCCTACTTATTTTTCTAAGAATTAAAACTTTAGTTTTGTATTAAAAATGTAAAATGTTTAAAATGCATATATTTTTCCAAATAAGAGTTGTGTTTATAAAACAATATGTTCTATTACGTTTTTAAAAACACTATTAATGTCTCGAGTCCGCAAGTTGAGTTTATAATGAAAACAAAAAACTGTCTCAAGTCACCGCCCCTGTGAAGGTGACTTGAGACATCCAAAAAAACAAAAAAAAATGTATGATAAATTTTAGCTCAATTTTATCATTCAATTTTTGAAGAATGTATGTAGACTCAAAAATGTGTCCTTGTTTCATAATTATAATTTGCTGGAATACAATTTTACAGTCTTTTGAATTTTGAAACTGTCTCAAGTCACCCAACTTGTCAGTACAAAACATAATATACATAAAAATATGAATTTAAATTAAAAAAAAAGTTACTGACTTAAAAGGTGCCCTCTTGCTCATAGAACAGAACGTACGCTTCCCCACTGACTAAAGATTTCGATGATATTGATGACACCCTTGAATCATTATATTCGTGCCACTGTCCAGTGTATGTATGTCGGCAGTATGCCGTGTAGTGACCACTGTAAGTGGTTTCGCTGTGATTTGATATAGCGTAGAGGTTGTACCTACAGTGTGCCACATTATCAGCCCCGTAATGGATTATATCAAGCCCTTCTATTGGAAAATCTATTTAAACATTAAGTTTTCCCCTAAATCTTTCTGTCGGCGAAAAGCGCTTCAGGTGAATAACAAGGATTTTCGGAAATTTATTAATGGAGAATGATTTAGTGCATAGTCTTCGTTCCTTACATTTCGAACATGTCGTTCTCTCATCACAGTCGAGCGATTCTTCTCTTGTAAACGCATCCAAATATTGAGAAATACGTAATTGACCTGTTCTTTGGGGTATGGGAAGGGATAAATCCCGAAAGAGATCAAAGGTAACAGGACAGTGACCACAATATGTATACTTGAGTGTACATTTTAATTGACCAACGAAGTTATTTACGATCTTGGAGTTGTCCATTCGCAGATGTCTTAACCAAGATTCTTGTGCTTTTTCATTGTCACTAAGATTTTCATCAATATCTGTTAATATGGGTTTAGGTTTTTCATGTACCCTGTTGATATCTTCGTGAAGTCCTTTTAATAGGTAACGAGGGAACTTCTGCGCATCTTGTTGAGAATATCCCATTTAATGATACGCTATTAACCACCCTGTCCGAACCGTCTTCAGACCAAAGCTCTTTAATAACTTCAGCAAATGCTTTAATTAGTGCTTCCTTCATGCTGGATATGCATGTGTTAATATCCCTCATGTATGTATCTTTACTTAAATATTCTAATAGCCACCTTGTGTTCGATAGGCATTGGATAACGCTATTCATGAAACATGTGTTAGCTATATTTTTGAGGCCATTAAGACCCAGAGATTTTTGGGAAACAACATCCAAGGACCTGATCGTGGAGTAATTGTTAACAGATATTTCGCAACCACTATCATTATCCGAATAATCTCGGATTCTATTACTGTCTCTCTCAATTGATCGACGTGATAAGGAATTCGAGTTGATGTTATTTGCAATTGAATTGGATGGAGTAATTGCGATTTTGGTAAGTTTGGGAGATGTCGATAGATCGTTGGTCTGGATCACTGTGTTAATACATTCCTTGACATCCAAATCATTTTTGGACGTGTTCTTTTGTTCTGCTTGAGTGTCATCCCCTATCTAAAAATCTTTGGTCGAAATTGAAATGCACGAAGAGAAGTTGTTAACTCTCGAATTATTTTCATTGAATTTACTGAAAAAGAAGAAGAGGAATCAATCACTTGCAAATTAACCTTGGTAGGAGACTGATGACTAGCTCTCGGCTTGTCTCGAAGAGATTTTGGTTCCGTACTGAAGTGAGGGCAATGCATAATCTCATGCAAATTATCTGATGGAGGAATAGTTCCAAGAACCGAATAAGCATTACCACGTTGAATAGCAATACTAATTCTCTGTATCAAAAAAGAAGTAGAACGGTTATCTTTCGTTGCGTGGCCTAATCTCCTTGCGAGTTCAGAAACAAATAACAGAGATTCCGGGCCATAAACACCTAAAGTTTCAACTGCTACTGGATGGAACAAATAGTTGTTACCAAGATTTTTGTATTTTTTTTGTTTCAATGGACAAATAGGGAGTGCTAGGTATTCATTCATTTTATTTTAATTTGTTATGATCTCTATTTAATATGTAATGTTATTTAATAATAAAATGTAAATGTTAAAATCTCATGCAAATCGTTGGTGGTATTTTTACACCTAGCGGACATACATTATGTTCAATTTAAAAACCCAGTTCTCCAAGCAGAGAAAAGTGAAGCAGAACAGTTGTCGAAGTGAACCGTTCGTAGTTAATATTTAACGCACTAGTGCCAGGAACTTTAATAAAAAAACCCTTTGAACCCCTGCCACAGTCCACAATATCGCTTCCAAGAAGAGTTGCAGCCCCGCAGAAGATCATCCGAGACCTTCAGGTAAAAATACCATCTTGGGCAATTTGCTTGCGTCATATTTTTTTTATTATATATATTTGTAACCTTTCATAAACTTAATTAAAACAGTTTTCATTATCCGAAACATTTTTTGGTCACTTCTCGCGGGATGTTAATTTTCAAACTTGGCTTGTGAAATTGGAAAATATAAATCTTTATATCAACTTTTTATAAGTTTCAAGGTTAACTGGCATTAGCATTCTCGATAATTAGTAGTTTTTACTTTCTACGAAATTTGACTATTTAAACATAATATACTTAGTTTAAATAAAAATAAGTTCACTCTATTAATACAGTTTGGCCCATTTCTGCTCTTCAAATAGCTCCATTCTTGAGAGTACTAAATATTTATAATTTATTGGATTCAACTCTAGTTACTTAATAAAAAATAATTATTGAATTAAATATTCAATCTTTTCTCTCTCCATTCACTTATTATTATTGGATACCTACTACCCTCTTGTGTATCGGTCTTATAATTTAGTTGTCTCAGATTATTAGGTAGTATAAAGATTGAGTGGAATATTCATTAGACACGTTAATTTAATTTCTCGAATCAGGTATTTTAGATTGAGTTGTATAACTTTAATCTGTATGTACCTATATAATAAATTTATCAATTGTAATTCATTATTTCTGTGTTCGTAAGTTTTATATAGGTAAAAGGTTTGGCATTAGAATCTGATCAATCTCATTATTGTATCACAATGGCGGCTAGATTACGTCAAGCAAAAGCTCTTAGAGACTCAGCCTCTGATAGAATTTCGATACTGCATGATCTTGCCATATAGGCAAAGGGGGATCAAAGTGCTCATAACCATTTTAAAGCTAGATATGCTGAATTAAAAACATTTTACAGTGACTTGAACCTTCAGAATTCTACAATTATTACTGCTCTCGCAGCAAATTAGGAGGCAGATCTGAATATTGACACATTGCTCAGACAGGAAGTAAAAAATAAATATTTTCATATAATGAATGTTTATTATGATTTGTTTGATGCTAACTCTACCTTGCATTCCAAGAACAAATGTTCAAATGTGAATCTTCCAAAATTGAATATACCGGTTTTTTCAGGAGTTTTAAAATTATGGCCAACATTTTTTGATCTTTTCAAGTCTCTTATAGATACTAATGAATCTCTTACAAAAATTGAAAAATTTAGATATCTAATGTCGTCTCTGTCTGACGACGCTTTGATTCTCAATAAAAATATTAAACTTACAGTAGCTAATTATGACTTAGCTTTTAGTAGATTGATTAAGCATTATCAAAATACGCGTGCGCTAGCCATATTTTATTGGGAACAGGTTTATAATTCTCAAAAATTATCTTCGGAGAACCCAAAATATCTTAGACAGCTTTTGGTACTTTTTTTTGATAACTTGGAAGCTCTAATAAATTTGGGGTTACCGGTCCGAAAGTGGGATTTTGTACAATTTCACCTTTTGAGCAAAAAAATTGATTCGGAGACTCTACAGCGATTCGAACAAGAAAATGCCACTTTTGCATCCGAAATTCCTAAATATGATGATTTATATAAATTTCTTAAAAAGCAATGCGATGCTTATGATTGAGTTATTTTAATTCAACCTCCTTAGAGAAATAACTCAAGTAAATATCAAATAAAAATGTTAAGCTGTACAATTCTGCATGTCTTGCTAATGTTGCAGATTTCACTGAATGTGTGATTTGTAAAAATAATGACTCGATTTATAAGTGTCCTGATTTTTGTGCCAAGCACCCAAAGGAAAGATACGAGATATCCAAACGATACAAGTGGTGTACTGATTGTTTAGGAACCAAACATACTTCAAAGAATTGTACTTCTAATGGTGGTTGTAGAATTTGCAATGTAAGATATCACACTCTTTTACATTTAGATCAACAACCTTTAGTAAATAGCTATATGACTCCTATAGATGCTCCCTTTTCTTCCAATTCAACTCAAATTTCTAGTTTTGATCCTATTGATCCTAAAATCGCCTCTGTCTTGCACACGTCAGTAGGTTCTACTAATTTACTTCCTACTGTCCAGGTTGAGGTACTGGATTGCCGTGGAACTTTCAACAGGTTAGAGTTTTAATTGATAGTTGTAGTCAAGTTTCTTCAATTACTGATAAATGTGCCAGCAGATTGGGTCTGCCCAGATGTAACACTCCTATGCAAATAGGAGGAGTCGAAGATATTGGAACTTTCTCTAACAAGTGTCTAAGTTGTATTTTAAAACCTATGCATAAGTCAACTCCCTTATTCAATTTGGATGCTCAAATAGTGTCAACAATCTGTAACACTATGCCCGTCCAATCATTTTCAGTCGATACATTTCCCTGTATTTCTAAGTTGGAATTGGCTGATAAGATATTCAACATTTCATCTCCTATAGATATGTTACTGAAATCCGATATATTTGCCAAAATCTTTAAACCTGACAAAGTTCAAACAGCAAAAGAGGAACCGATTGCTGTTAACACTCAATTTGGTTGGATTTTAATGGGGAAAATAAATACCGCTAATGAACCATTAGTCTCACACTCTTTTCTTTCATCATGTCCTATATCCCTCCACAATACCCTTCAAAAATTTTGGGAACTTGACAGTATTCCTCGGTCTGATGATGATAAAAAATGTGAAATGATATTCCGAAAAACTCATAAAAAATATCTACGGGTCGTTTCAGTGTTACTCTTCCTTTCAAAACCGTGGATCCATTATTTGGAGATATCAGAATATCTGCTCTAAAGAGATAGAAAAATATGGAGAACCGTCTTTTGAAAAATTCACAGCTTCACGATGAATATAACAGCTTTATGGAAGATTATCTTTCCAATGGTCATATGGTTGAGACCTCTCCTACTTCTTCATTCGACAAAATCTATTATATCCTACATCATTACGTCATAAATCCTAATAGTGCTACAACCAAGCTCAGGGTTGTATTTGATGCTTCCTGCAAATCTCCTACAGGTTTTTCGCTGAACGACACTCTTTTCATAGGGCAAAAGTTGCAAAAGGATATAATTGAAATTTACTTGCGATTCCGACTTCATCCCTTTACTTTTATTGCTGATATTAAGCAAATGTATAGGCAAATATCAATATCGGAAGAGCACCAGAATTAACAAAGAATTCTTTAGCGCTTCGCTCCGGAAGATCCCGTTCAAGATTTTAAGCTTACTACTGTTACTTATGAAGTATCGTCCACTCCTTTCCTGGCCCTTCGTATCATTCAGCAGTTAGTACAAGAGGAAAGGGAAAAATTTTCTCGAGCTGTAAAGTGTCTATTCTCTGATATCTATATTGACGATATTATCACAGGTGCCTCAACTTTACAGGAAGCCAAACTTCTTCAATCAGAATTGATTTCCATGCTGGGAAGAGGAGGGTTTCTTCTTCGAAAGTTAATGCAGTCCTTGTCTTCTTTTGATACCCATGACCTTGTGGTAAAAGTTTTAGGATTGCGGTGAAATAACTCCTTAGATGTTTTCTCTTATGATATTCAACCCCTTGACAGATTCTGTTCTAAACGCATAATACTCTCAGAAGTGGCTCGAATGTATAACTCTCTTAGGTTCTAAGCTCCACTCTCCTTCCTAGCTAAACATCTCTTAGAACGACTTTGAAGTTTGGGTTTAGATTGGGATCAAATACCCCCTTCGGACATAGTCGACAAATGGAATCAGTATAAAACTGAACTTCCGCTCCACTCATATTAATATTCCTGGCTGCTTACCTAATAAATATGTTTCTTGTGAACTGCATGGTATTGCAGATAGTTCAGGGAAAGGGTACTCCAGTGTAATATATTTTAAATTTACTTCAGAGAATAACGACTCCAAAATCCGCCTAATTGCTACTAAATCTAGAGTGGCCCCACTTAAAACTCTCTCAATTCCCCGACTAGAGCTGTGTGCAGCTGTTCTACTCCCCAATTTAATAGAATTTGTCCTCAACGCATTCCAAGATAACCTCGAAATTAGTTATATTTTTGCTTGGTCTGATTCAATGGTAACTTTATCATGGATTAAATCACCCGCTTCTCGCTGGAAAACTTTCGTCGGTCATGGTGTAGCTCACATACAAGAAAAGGTTCCCCCTGACCGTTGGTATTTTGTTGAAAGCTCCGATAATCCAGCCGATTGTGCCTCTCGTGGTCTTCTGCCTAGTCAAATTCTTAATCATCAGTTGTGGTTTGAGGGGCCTCCTTGGTTAATGTCTCCAAAGCCCCTAGGGCCCAATCCTAAATTTTCTCCAGTTTCCTGTCCGGAAGAAAAACCCTCAGTTCTTGTAACACTTATGTCTTCGGACACATTAGATCTTCTATTGGACAAATACTCATCCTTAAGTAAAATTCAACGAATTATTGCGTATGCGTTACGCTTTGTAGCCAATTTAAGAAATCCTCAAAATAAATCATTGAATTATTTCCTGACTCAGAAATCCACGAAGCTTTAATGGTTCTCACTAAACGAGTGCAACATATTTGTTTCGCACAAGAAATTGAAAATTTGGAAGCAGGCACCCCCTTATCAAAACCTTTTAGACAGTTGAGCCCTTTTCTGGACAGTGAAGGTGTTTTGAGGGTGGGGGGACGCTTGAAGTTCTCACGATTGTCTTATGATACAAAATTTCCAGCAATTCTACCCCGTCAACATCGTTAGACACATTTATTATTTGAGTCCGTTCATAAAAAATATTTTTATCCAAGTTTACAGCATTTACATTTCCTAATTGCTCAGAATTTTTGGAGCTGCTGTATTCGATGCTTTAAACTGAAACCTGTGGCCCACGAACTCTTCACGGGAAACTTACCTCCTACCCGCATCAACCAAATTAAACCATTTTCTTGTGTAGGTACTGATTATGGAGGTCCCTTCCTGGTCACTCCCCTTGAAGGACGTGGAATTAAGTCACAAAAGGCCTATATTTGTATCTTTGTGTGTTTCGCCACAAAAGCCGTATACTTAGAATTAGTATCCAGTCTCTCTTCGAATGCATTTATTGCTGCTCTGCGTCGGTTTGTTGCCCGTCGAGGCAGATGCACCCATATTTTTTGTGATAATGCAACCAACTTTGTAGGGGCTTCTCGCATTCTCCATTAATATATGCAAAAGGCTTGTGGATCAGAAAAAATAAAATTTTCATTTTCTCCTCCGTCCGGTCCACATTTTAACGGTCTTAGTGAAGCGGGCATAAAGTCTGTTAAAACTCATATTTATCGAGTTGTTGGCTCTCAAGTTTTAACTTTTGAAGAGTTTTACACCCTATTAGCTCAGATTGAAGCTATTCTCAATTCCAGGCCGCTCTATTCTTCAAGTTCAGACCCAATGATTTATCCGTGTTAACCCCAAGTCATTTTCTTATGTTAGAGCCGCCAACGGCAGTTGCCGATCCGGATCTTTCCCATTTAAATGTGAATCAGTTGGATCGATGGCAGCTTATACGAAGACTACAGCAAGATGTGTGGAAACGGTGGCATAGTGAATATTTAAATACACTCCAACAACGGAATAAATGGCTAAATCAACAAATTCCACTCAAACTTAACGACATAGTTATTATTAAAGATGACAATGTCCAATCTTAAAATTGGAAATTGGGATTAATTGTAAAGTTATTTGCGGGTTCTGATGGTATTGCAAGTGCTGCTAATGTCAGAACCACTCAGGGTCTTCTTCAAAGACCAACGGTAAAGTTATGTCCTTTACCAACATGTTCGTAATAAGTTAGTTAAAATACTATGTATTTTGGTGGGGGGTATGTTAAGTATTCATTAATTGCATTTTAATTTGTTATGATCTATATTTAATATGTAAGGTTATTCAATAATAAAATGCAAATCGTTGGTGGTATTTTTACACCTAGCGGACATACGGGACATACACATTATGTTCAATTTAAAAAACCAGTTCTCCATGCAGAAAGAGAGAAGCAGAACAGTTATCGAAGTGAACCGTTCGTAGTTAATATTTAACGCGCTAGTGCCAGGAACTTTAATAAAACCTATTGAACCCCTGCTACAGTCCACAATATCGCTTTCAAGAAGGGTTGCAACGCAGCAGAAGATCATCCGAGACATTCAGGTAAGAATGCCATCTTGGGCGATTTGCTTGCATCATATTTTTTTACATATAGTTTGTAACCTTCCTTAACTTAACCAAAATATTTTTATTCTCCGAAACAGGGAGTATAACAAAGGTGGTAGTACTGAGCCTTGGTTACTCCAGCCCTTATGTTATATAGACCTGCCACGTAATCATAAATTTCTGTATAAATATTCTGTTAGTCAAATACGAGTGTATAATTTTAGTTAGATAGTCAGGAACTTTTAATTTAATTAGTTTATATATCAGCTCAAGCCATACGGAATCAAAAGCTTTTTGGACATCTATTGTGACAATAATAGATTTTTGTTTTTGTTGGAATCCTTCCCGGATATAGTTTGTGACTCGGATTATTCGATCCACAGCACTATATCCGCTTCTGAAACCGTACTGCTCGGGAGGAATGATGTGAGTTTCATTTACAAAGGATTGCAATCTTTTTAATAATATTCTGTCTATCACCTTTGCGATATTGTTTAAAAGGGAAATTGGCCTGTAGCTATCCACATAACTATGTTGTTTGTTAGCTTTGACGATTGCTATCATGTTGGAAATCTTGAGCATATCGGGATAATAACCAGTTTCCATAATGTTGTTTGTTATGTATGTTAACTGGACGATATCTTTTTTCTGAAGATTCTTCAATAATATATTATGTATTCCGTTCAAACCTGGGGCTGTTTTGTTTTTTAATGTTTGTATCGTGTTATAAATTTCTGTGTGAGTTGCCAAGTCTTTTGTATTTAGTGTGTTTATTGAATGTAGGTGTTGATGAACTGTGTGTATTATGTTATGATGCTGTTGTGTATTGGGTGTGTTGTTTATGAAGTTGTTTTGGAAGTACTCCCCGATTTTTCTAAGATCTCCGTCATGTTTGTTACTGTATGACCGTTATCTATAATTTTATTAAGATCGCGCATTGGTTCTTGTGGCATTGTATAATCGGTTTCGTCTGACTTCGATGTTTCCACTGGAGTCTCGTATGCTCTAGGACTCTGACAGTTTTATTCAGATACTCTAGTGTAACTTTCGAGTCCGTTACCATTAGATAAAGTAACTTTTATTTTGTGTATATTTATTAACTCATCCTTAATTTCAGATATTTGCATCCCTTCTTTTAGGCCTCTGAACATGAATGCGTGCGTCTTCTCTTCTCTCCTACTGTAAGTATGGAAGGGAACTTTTTCTTATCTTAGTGTTTTTTTTTAGATTTTCAAAATCACTTACATCTTTTGCGAATATAATTGTAGAATTAGCGGTGTATTTTAATTCGAAGTTCTTTCTCAATTCTTCTTTCAACACCCCAACCATTTCTTTGTGTGCCTGCCCGTTACCATCAATAACGATGAGCGATCAGGGGGCGTGGTCTTTTTTTGTCAGTGTTTTTTCTTTTAATGAAATTGACTGTCTCGACCCTTACTTCGTGGAATATGCTCATATTAGTGTTTTTAAATGAAACTCAAGGTCCGTAGTTAATTCCACAATATAATATATTGTGGAAATAACTAGAGACCTTGAGTTTCATTTAAAAACACTAATAGTTTTTTCCTTTGTTTCTCTTCACTTCCTGGCTGACTGTATCCTCTTCGGAACTGGGTTGTGTTTCCTCAAACTTCCGGAATATTATTTTTTTCCTTTTTTTGTGTTTGTTTAGGGGGTTGTTGGTCTTCAGCAGATTCAGATAAGGTATTATATTTGTTATTCGTCTCTGTTATTTGATTTTTTTGTGTGTTTAGATTGCTAATGTTATTTAGTGTGATACATTTCCTACGCTCTGTTACTACTCTCTCTAGAGATCGAACTATCTGGAATCAACTAAACTTGAGTCGTTGTTAGTTATTGATCTCCAGCACGAGATCTCTCTATTGGGAATTACAGATAGTGAAGAATAGTCAACTGCGCTAGTGCTTTCGACCCTTAGTGAAAATTGGGGGTGTTCTGTGGTGAGAATATACAGTGCGCATCGTTAATACGGCTCAGGCTAGTTCTTTTTCAAGAACGTCTGGGCTTATTGATCAATTCGCTCTATACGACCAAATATAGTTATATATATATAAAATATAAACATTTATTTATGAATTTTTGGAACATGTCGTTCATGAGTGAGAGCTACGTGGTACAGGACAGTTGCCTCTCACCCAACGAGTCCTTGAATGAAAGTGCTGATGTGCAGCCCTACGAGACCGTACGAGACACGCCCATTAGGGAACATTCATTATTAAAAAGAGGGTGTGATTTTTCAAAACACACTTAAGCACACAAAGGGTTTTGTGCGTTTAAACTTTATTTCACAATACGGCTCTAAACTTTTTCAGAACTTATTTTAAAATTGATATTTTCGTATTTCGTACAGCAGGGAAAAATACAAGCGCATCCTATATTCCTCCAAAAATAGTCTGAATTTATAGCCATTATTCTGTCGTAAAAATCGTTTTTGCGTCGGAGGCATTTCATTTCTTTACCCCAAGTAGAAATTTACTTCTCTTTACTTATTGAAGATAAAATTGAAAGTAGTAATTTTATCATCGTGTCGGTAAATTGTCCTTGCTGTACGGAAAACTGTAAAAAATCTGAACCATTTTTGAAGCTTTCAATCATTATATCCTATAGGAGGTGTAATATAATAATACAATTTGAATTCCATTGAAAATGTAGAGTAATCGTGAGTAATCTTATTTCGGAATTAAAACACAAAACCATTAGTAGCATGTAAGGTTTCTCCAGAAAATATTCCTTGAAGCTGAGATACATAATTTGATGAGAGTATTGGTAAATTCATAACATCATATTTCTTTGTATATGCCGCAGAATTGATCGTGAAGTTCTAAACTATTGTAGAAAATCAATTAATTGAATAGTGATATTATCTAAAACAATAATTCATTATTATATCAATGAAAAAACAACTACAATAATACCTAATCAAGGGACACCGCACATATCTTATGCAAAATGGGGGTCCCAGTCAAATCGGCTGAAAATGTCGTATGATGTAGTCTGTGATGCCCTCATCAAAAGTCTCCATTGGCCGAAAAAGATCTTATGGATAGTTAATCAGATACAGGGTGTCAAAACTGCGGAGAACGGATTAGTCCACGAAATGAGATAAGGAACAATATGGCTTTTATACTATTCCCAAGAATTTTTTAACAATCTTTATTCAGGGTCATTCAGAGTCAGTTGTAAAAATAAATACAATGTGCGTCGCGTTTATCAATTTTTGGCAGGAACTACACGCGCTGTGTTCTTCGATAATATTGAAATAAGACAGTTGAAACTTTAGTCAGTAGGATTGAATGATACCACTTTAGAGGTGTTTTGTTTTGACGGACGTTTATGAAACTATTTATCATGAATGGAGCGTTAATAAATCAATTTATATACACTTTATGTCCCTCTAAGTTGGAATAATATGGAAAACTTTTTTAATATCAATTTTAGTAGAAAAAGTTATTTTTCATAAAAAGTTTTACATTGAATTAACTGTCTCGACCCTTACTTCGTGGAATCTGCTCATAATAGTGTTTTAAATGAAACTCACGGTTTCTAGTTAATTCCACAATATGATAAAAGTAATTGAAAATTCTAAAAAATTGACAATTGTTTCCATAAATCAATATCATCGTCAGAATGACAGAAGTTACATTTCATTTGATGCCTACTTGATGTTAGTAGTTATTTTTGGTTAGACCAAGAAGTGACCTAACTTGTGATTGACTTAATATATAATTATGGAAAGAAGAAGAAGATGTGATATTACAAATATTGAAGCTTAGATGGTATAAGCCCTATGGTGATATCCTGGATATCATTTTTCCAATTAAGATCAGTATAACTGTGCAATGGTATAGAAAACCAGGAAAACTATATCTGATGATCTTTACAATTATCACTTAAGAAGACAGTTTATTAGTGGAGAACTCCCTAAATTTAACTGTCCAATGACAACTTCATATTGTGGGTTTTAAAAGAAACTGTTGTATTCGTTGCTGAAGATATTATCTTTGCAATATTATAAGAAATATTTCCTGCATATGTGAGGGTTTTATAAGTTTCTATTTCATCAGCTTGTTTGGGAAATATTAGTTGTAATGCCACTTTTTGCTCTTTTTTACTAATTAGCTTATTTATCATATCAAATGGATAACCGCTGGATGTTGCTATTTGTCTAATTGTATTAACACAGATTGATGTGACAATTCAATCCAATTCCTATCACCCTATGTCACACAAACTAGCGGCATATAATTCAATGATACATAGAGCTTTTTCAGTTCCTATGAACAAATGTAATTTTGATAGAGAGATTATTACAATTAGACAAATGGACTCAAATGTCTAGAATGTAATGCTGTCTATTTGGGTCAGCCCTTAGGAATTTTGGAATCCGATACAGTGAACAATTACGAGCATACAAATTAAAACAACCAGATGAATTCCACTACGCAAAACATCTACTTGATACCAATCATTCATTGACACCTAACACAAAACTAGGAGTGCTGCATATTTGTGAAAAGAAACAAGAACTGGATTTCCTTGAAGAACTGGAAATTAGAAGACATTAAAGAAACCCACAATATGAAGTTGTCAATGGACAGTTAAATCTAGGGAGTTCTCCACTAATAAACTGTCTTCTTAAGTGATAATTGTAAAGATCAGCAGATATAGTTTTCCTGGTTTTCTATATCAATGCACAGTTATACTGATCATAGTTGGAAAAATGATATCCAAGATATCACCATAGGGTTAATATCTAAGCTTCTATATTTGTAATATCACATCTTCTTCTTTTTTCTATAAACATATATTAATCACAAGTTAGGTCACTTCTTGGTCTAGCCAAAAATAACTACTAACATCAGGTAGGCATCAAATGAAATGTAACTTCTGTCATTCTGACGATGATATTGATTTATCGAAACAATTGTCAATTTTTTAGAATTTTCAATTACTTTTATTATATTGTGGAATTAACTAGAAACCGTGAGTTTAATTTAAAACACTATTAGTTTTACATTATATAAAACCTTAAATACAGTCATCAAATATAAAATTTTTAAGTCGTATACGAGGTTTGTCCAAAAATATGAGTTTTACTCAAGGCTATAATACCTTTAAATTTGACAATATCGAAAAATGTTACTAAAAAAAGTTGATCAGAATTAAAAACTACGTTCAAATATGCAAGTACGTCCATTTATATTAAAACTTTTAGATTGTTTTATTTTTTACCAATATTTCTATTTTGAATGAACATTTTTCTCTTGTGATTACCAAACACATGACAACCTTTTAGTTTTTCGATGCCTTCTAATAATTTTGCAATTAAAACGGGTAATAAGTGCATATTCATTTATTTTGCAAATAATAAAATACATTCAAATACTAAGTTATAAAATTAACATCATATTAACATTAGAAACAAACAAATTATATTTTCACTCATACTAATGCTTCGACATATTCACCTTTCGTTCAATATACTTAATCGTTCTATTGGGAAATTCACGTAATACATTCCTCATCGTTTGTGGAGGAATTTCTTGACATGTGTCTAAAATTATCATCTCCAAGTGGTCAATATCTTGAAACGCCGCTTTCTGGAAAACTTTTTGTTTCAGGTAACCCCATAAAAAGTAATCAAGGGGGGCTAGGTCAGGGGTTATAGCAGGCCAAAAGAGATCAGAGTATCTGTGAATAACTTTTTCATGAAACAAAGGACCCCGCCCTTTTCTAATGACAAAGTGGCATTCGGTCAAATGTAATAAATTTCGTATATGATGTTGTACTCGACTTGTTGACCAAAAGTATCCATGGGACCAATTCAATCCTATGACTAATTTTTAAAATACAGGGTGTTAAAATCGAGAAATCCATATTTTTTGAAACTACGTAACTTGATTAAAAAGAGAAAAAACGAGCATTTTTAGTTGATTGTAGCATTATTATGTCCTAGTCTAACGCAATCGTGAACATAAATAATTCAAAATGTAAACATATACAGGGTGGTTCTCAGTTACACCAGGAGAAGTTTTTGAAACTCTGTGAGAATGTGATATGGAATGAAAACATGGTCAAAAATAAAAACTCACATAATTTTTACTATTCCGACATTATAAAAACCCATTTTACATTATATGTATACAGGCTGATTGTTAATTTATCCACAGAAAGGTGTTTCTTAGAGAATAAAAAATTGCACTCTGTATATTAGGGAATTTGTTATTAATATTCATTATGCATTTAATAACTAGAGAACAATAGTTTTTGTGGAATACAGGGTGATAAACACATCTAATTCGTTTTTGATGCAGCAATGATTAAAGAAATTTTCCTTTTCTAATTCGTTTTTGATGCAGCAACAATTAAAGAAATATTAATTTTTCAGAATCACCTTATATTTTTCAATTCGATCCGTAAAAATATACGATCTATTTATTTTTGTCATTTTATGCGGTGAGTAATTGTACGCAGAGTCGAGTCAAATGTAACCGCTCTTGCTGATGTGATGTGCGCAAGTCAAAATGTCTAATATAACATACCGGCTTACAGGTGGAGGAATTCTTGCACGTGCCTAACATTTTTAGTTAATTTCAAGACATCATTGAGAGGACACGTAAATTCTTATGAAAAATAGCCGTGCAAAGTGTTAACATTGCAGTTTTAGTAAAACGTTCCACCTCTTCGTAAATGTTAATCAAGGAAACCATCCCCAGTGACCAGAGGGTCAGCACACTGCTTGATATTCCCCGACAATGAATTAGCCCACTCTGTCTTTTCACAGACCTCATAAGTACTTGTTCAGTAGTCAAATCTGTCCAGAGACCAGACTCAGTGAACATGCAATACTGTTCTGGCTTCATGTGTTTTTCTAGGTCAAGCATGTCTTGAAGATAGAGTCTGGTATTTTTGCGTAGAAAAAATGTCCAACCGATTGAAATAATTGAAGCATCTTGCTGACACATTCTAGATGAAGCTGCCAGTCTCCTATTCTCTCAGCCTGAATAAATAGTTTTATCAAAGCAGTCATTCGATAATATTGGTACCAGAACTTCTGTTTAATTTTTACCAATGCATTTCTGAAGTTGACATTGACGAGTTTGAAAAATTCCCTTTTCTTTGGCAAGAAGGATATCATTTACACATAACAGTTTTTCCAATTAGGCTCGTTCAACATTGGTAGATGAGGTCTATCTCATTCATCATCAGTTCGGCTCATACTAGATTGGTGAATATGTACGTTCCTATGGCCTTCGAATAAGCATTTTGTCATCCCTGTTTTCAGCGTAAATGATTGTTAACAGCTCCTTAAAACCGCTGCCACTCATGACTTCACCAATGCATCCAAGGAAAGACATAAGGAGGTGGAATCCATCGAGCATCACCACTACATTCTGCAATTCAGTGTACTGTCCACTAGCAACAATATCTCGAGCTTTTAAGAATAGGGGTTGGACGAACGTTAAGAAGCAAATGTGTTGAGAATGTGGTGCTGGTTTCTACAAGCGCTGTGAATATAATGTCATAATATGCTTGTGGAGCACGAACGAATGGTAGATATATCACTTTTGCAACCTGGACATCCATGTCAGTTGTCTGCAGCTCCATGAAACCGTTCCAGCCAGGTATCTCTGGAGTGTTCGGCTGTTGCCCATACAACCACAATAGATCTGGCGCCAAGGGTAGTATATATCACTGATCAGCTGAATGGCACCTTGTAAAGCAGCAATTGGTACTGTAGGCAATCCAGCATTTTTTCGTACTGTGCCGGGTTTTATGGGAATTATTCCAAAATAACTGACAGTTTCGATAGCCATGTAAGTATGTACACGAGGAATTGGCTTGTCCGTTAGTACAGCAGAGCGTGGTCTGATTCTCACTGGTAATTTGTATGTTAATTTCATGTCGATCACGATAGTTTTTGTGATATTTTTATATGATTTAAGTAGTTGCTATGGTATGGAGTAATATTGCGCACAAAATGAGGGTAATTTTACGCTGCGTAAAATTACCCGATAGTTAATCACTGTCTTGTTTACCACAGAGAAAACAACTCTTGATATACCTAATATTGATTACTCAATTGCAGATGCCTAGAACATACGTTCGAAAAGTGCCGACTAGTGACAATATCGCAGATGAGGCCCTTCAAACAGCTCTGGATGCTATTGCCTCAGGCAGAAAAATTCGAGAAGTTGGGCGAACTTCCAGCATCCCTGAGGCGACTCTTCGGTACAAAAAAGGATGAAACAGAGAACAATGTCCAAACTGGGTCGAAAGCCTATATTTACCAAGAAACAGGAGAAAGAGTTAACTGAACATATCTTACAGCTGGCGAAAATGTTTTAATGTATCACTATTGAAGAGCTTAGACAATTTGTATATAAATATGCTGAGACGAATGGAATCAGACACAATTTTCGTAGAGAGACTGAACTTACTGGAAGAGACTGGGTAGGTCTGTTCTTAAAAAGGAACCAAGAAGTAAGTTTGAGAAAACCGGAGGGCACAAGTATCAATCGAATAATCGGATTCAATAAAACCGAGGTCAAGCAATTTTATTCCAACGTTGCGATAATACAATTGATGGACTCTCAGGACAACTTCAGCTATGTTTAATGAAATGGCTCATTACTTCAACAAATAGTTCAGAATTCATCCATCCTGTTGGAGTAGCAAGGCCAAGAGACCCAGCGGGGGCACCTTTTAGCATGAAATCTTTGTAATTTTTCCGAGGAAAAATTATTGCTGGGGGTAAGACATAACCACCAGCACATATAAAACAGCATGTTGTTAATACACATCGGTCGTCGCCTTACTCGACCTTAGTTTGTTAATTCAATGTTTATGTATTTGACGCGTACAATTATAAACGAGTTATTACAAATATTTAATTTAACGTATTTCTAAATATTCATGGTTCAATTCTTACTAACTAAATCTTCCTACAATAATTCGTGACTTTACGGTTCAACGACCGCCACAATTTGTTTTAAATTATAACGAGTAAGATGAAAAGCAAAAATGAGAAGATGTCGGATTTAACAGTTATTCATTGTATCGAAATTTTAATGATGATTGGATTTGGTGACAGAAGTCGAACACAATCTGAATTCCCTCGTATATGTGATGAAATTCATCCTTAATTTTCTCCTCGGAGTCAATTAGCAAAATTGGAGCTCGATATCGGTAGTTATGTCCACGTAAATGAAAAAAGGATTTAAAAATCCGGTTGAACATGTGATTGGAAGTTGAAGAAATTTCTGTTTCTCCAGCTAGGCAAATAGTGCCATTCATAGTGTCAATTTCACAAACTGGTAAAAACATTTAAAAGCTGCCAAAAGATCCTATTTATGATGCAAAACCTGCTCGATCTGGACGAAGAAGATCATGATCGTAGACTCTAATTTTGCGAACGAATTATGGCTTTTATCGATGAAGGACAAATTGCGTTGGAATGGTTGCTGTTTGCTGACGGGTTAACATCAAATGGAAAGGTTAATCGGTACTTCTAGCATTATTGAGGTAACAAAAATCCTTTCTGGATGCATAAGTTACATATCCAAAGGCCTCAAAAAACAAACAACTGGGCAGGAATTATTGGGGATCGCCTAGTGGGTCCTTTTTACTTCGGTGAAAATGTAACCGGATTAACATACCTAATTATGCTCCACAATGAACCGCTACCTATTTTAAGTTCAATAAGTTGGATTCCAACCTGTTTGACCAACGGATGTGGTTTCAACAAGACGGAGCACCACAACATATTGCTCAAAATGCACGCACCTATATCAACAGTGATTTCGAATAGGTGGATTGGAAGGAGGGTAAATTTTTTTGAGGATCGTCGTGCTTCTACAAAAACTCATAGACAAGTAACTGCGGAAGTATTAAGAAATGTCAGCAATACGTGTTATTATCGACTAGGGTATTGTTAACAACTAAATGGTGTTCATTATTTGTTGCATTATAATAGTTCCAGTGAATATTTTGTTATTTTATTTGTTGCTTGCAAAAAAAGGATCAAAATAAAAAATAACCATTCTACCTTTTCATTAAGAAAGTTGCGGATTGCTTTAAACCCCCAGATATTTGAAGAAATGAACAAACCTCTTTCTATTATTTCCCATAGAAGATAAAAATTGATGGGTTTTAGGGATCCAACGACAAACCTCCAATTATTAAGTTACCGAATTTGATACGGATATACTTTTCCATCTGTGTTACAGTTGTAACGACATAAATGCGTTACTATAAAACTCGATTCAGAAAACCAGTTATCGCCGCGATGACGATATACCCCACCAGAACAGCATAGCCACCACGCCGGATGCGCACGAGGAATCGACGGTAGAAGGGACATAGACTACCACCACCACCACCACCACGATGGATATAAAATGCGAATCAACAGACGAAGAGACGACTTGGTTTACGGACTCCTGCTCCTACAAGCTCAGCCGCCTTCAGTGCGAAGCGTAGGTCGAGGGTACTAACTTCAACCTGAAACGCTTTACACTATCTTCCGCCGAGTGTTGTACTAAGTCGGAGTATTGACCCTACTTTATACATCATTCATTAGAACGGCCGTTGGTTTCTGGTATTGACGGCAACGTGAACGATTGTTCTAACTGTTAGAAGAATTTCGGTGTGGTAATGACGCACCGAAATCTCTGCAGTATCTCCGTAGGGAAGCGCCGTTAAGCTGGGTACTGACTGGCTATAAACGATCGCTTTAACTGTTAGAATAATTTCGGTGTGGTATTGACGCGCTGTAATTACTACAGTCCCTGCACGTAGAAGTATTCGTTAAGCTGGGTAGTGACTAGCTACAAACGATACTCCCGAATTTTGAGACTAAAACCGAAAGAGTATTGATCCGCCGGTTGCTCAGATCCCCGGTTAGCTGAACATTTCACGGAACATAGAGAGTCACGTCCACCGTCTAGTATATCTCCGAAATCGAAACACATATCGCGTTAGTTCCACCTAAGTATCATTCAGGCCGCCAGTACCTATCAACCGATGAAAGTATATAGATCGACGAAGCCTGACCTCCGAAATATTTACGTACCGGAGAATTATTAAGAATATTGAATTTTCATTTATTTTTGTCATTGTAAATATTATTTTCAGAAATAAAACAGTTCATTTAATTGGACTATGTCCCCTTTGAGCTTACCTTGGCAATACGCATTACACAGTTATCAGGCTCAAAAAATCTAACATAAAAAATTGTCATCAATCAATAAGAAGGAGAAAAATTGGGATACGGCATTAGACACTTTATACATACAACATGTAGCTGAATGTTTACATAACAGAGATATGTCTTCGTCATTTATCATTTCGATTGGAAGTTATTCAATCTCAGAAAAATCCATAAGCATGATAGTTCATATTTTCAGTCATGAATGAAAGTATAATAGATCTTCAAGTAACATACATGTTTTATACTGAATGGAAACAGCAATAAAATTTTGTTTATTATTCATCAGCATAAAATTGAAATTAGTAAAAATAAGAAAATGCATGATAATAATCATGGGCAAAATAATTATACGAATGGTCCGTTTGAAACTAACATAGAAACAAATTTATTAGGGATAGTAAACTCCTTAATCAAATGATAATCAACAAACATCTTACTAGAAACATTCAAAAATATAACTGAGAAGCTTCTGGGAAAGCTCCCATTTTCCAATATATTTTAGTGTGGAAAAGATTTGCGTGGTAAAAGCTTTTTTCTATAATAGCTGTAAACTGTAGAAATATTTCATTTGGGTCATTAGTAAGCCGTTAGCATTATCACAAGATGAGATTTCTCACGTAGTTCCAGAGAAATTAAAATGAAGCGTCTTAACCTTTGGATTTCTCGAGTGAAAATAAACTAGTATCCCAGTGGAAGTGTGTGATACGGAACAACGCTTCAACCCTTGTTACCTTTTATTATTGAAAAATTTTATTCTGATTAATATTTGTTGTTTTGCTTTATAATGAATGGATGAATGAATTTGCAGAATGGGGTCATATCGTTTTCCACTTTCCATCCACTGCAGAGTACTTGAATTTGGATGTAAATTTATACAGTGTGGTTTAATATACAGGGCTCGGCACCGAAAATTAAACAGATTGAATATAATGAAAACAAATGTTTTTTGCGGAAAATGTAAGAACTGGACATCCTCATCTTTCTTTCCTCCCCTCTGTCACTATTACCAATAAAATTTAAATAGTGAAAGTACTTAGTGTGTTTACATCAATAAAATAAATTGTTTCAAAGATTAAAACTATCTTTTCCGCATCTGTGGCCCTGAAAAATATTCTATCATAAAATGTCACTTGCATACAATTCGGGGGATGTATCGTGCTAACAAACCGAAATTGCTCCAAAAATAACCAAAAATGTAGTATATCTGAGTTTATAGGACCCGTTGTACTCGCTCTAGTCAGCTGAAAATCAATACGTTACATCTTTGAGGCACCTTAAACAATATTCAATCATAAAATTGGTCACTTGTATACACTCTGGAGACTGTATCGTGCTAACAAACTGAAAATTCTCAAAAAATGACAAAAATGTGGTACTTCAAATACCATAGTACCCGTTGTACTGGCTTTAGTGAGCTGAATATCGATAAGGTTCATCTTTGAGACCCTCTGAATAATATCCAATCATAAAATTGGTCACTTGTATATACTCCGGAGGCTGTATCGTACTAACAAACTGAAATTTCTCTAAAAATGACAGAAATATCGTACTTGAAGTACTATAGCACCTGTTATACTGAATCTGGTGAGCGAAAAATCAATAGGGTACATCTGCAAAATGACCTGAATAATATTTAGTAATAAAACTGGTGACTTGTTGAACTCCGGAGGCTGTACAGTGCTAACAAACTGAAATTTCTCCAAAAATGACAAAAGTATCGTACTTAAAGTACTATAGCACCTGTTGTACTGGCTTTGGTCAGCTGACAGTCAATAGGGTTCATCTGTGAGATATCCTGAATAATATTCAATCATAGCATTCATGACTTGTTGCACTCCGGAGGCTGTATCGTGCTAACAAATTGAAATTTCTCAAAAAATGACAAAAATGTACTTCAAGTACCATAGCACCCGTTGTACTGGCTCTGGTTAGCTGAAAATAGATAGGGTTTATCTGTGACATGTGCTTAACAATATTCGATCATGAAAGTGGTGACTTGTTGCACTACGGAGGCTGTATCGTGCTAACAAGACATGTAACGAAAAGTGGCCGACGACAACGATGACGACGACGACATACACACAGGATTTTTTTTCTAAAAACAGTTTTTTCGTGTTGTGGATGTAAAACGTAAAAATAATTTTTTTGGGGTAAACCAATACTTTTCTCGCATATTAGATAGGGTGGACGGAAAAGTAAAAGTATGGATTTCCACTGTGTGACTATTTATGACGTTATTTGGTGCCATCTTGTGGGAACAACAAGTGTTGCATATGTCATTAAATTGTTGAATGTGACTTTCAAATGAAGTGTCCTCATTAGAACTATCACATACTCAAATTTCCTTATAAAATTACCTTCTCAATAATATGTCACACTTACCACTTTCCCTATTCAAATTTGCTCCCACATCTTCCTATTTTGTACTCGTTATATAATTTTTGTGTGGATACGTCTAATGTCATCTGACCTTCTAGTTTGTGGTCGTTACAGCACCGAACACATACAACGGTTACACACCATTTGTGTTAGTGTATGGAAAAAATCGAACATACCAGAAAATTTATATACGGGAATAGAACAAGGTTATGACTTTGAGTCGTATCACAACGAGCTCAGGTACAAATTTCAATGCGCACATGAGCGAGATAGGGAGTTTTTATTAAAACACAAGGTAGCTAGTAAATTTAAGAGTGAAAAATTTTCATCTCCTGCCGAGTTTAAGGTACAAGAGTTGGTCTTATTAAAAAGGAACAAAATAATCAAATTCATTCCCAATATTTAGGCCACCCGCGCACGAGAGGTTGTTTAACCGTTAAACCGCCGCGGTGGTTTTGCCGCCCCAATCCAACGTATGGTTTGTAATGCACGTAAACGCACTCGCCGGCTTGTACCCGCAGCTGTGGGAAAAACGCATCTGATCCTATTTAGTAAGCGATGCGGTGACCGCTTATCAAAGTAAAACTGGTGTTCTCGAACGGGCTACCGCGCACAAGCCGTTGAACTGCCGGCCGTCGGGATATTCAGTTTGTTGCTTAGTTGCAAAAGGAGTAGACAACAAAATGTCGGTTTCTGATTATGATACTAAAAAATTAATTATCGAAGTTGAAAAAAGACAAGCTATTTATAACAAACAGAATACAGTGATAAAAATGTAATTGAAAAGCTCTGGGTAGAAGTATGTGAAGTTATAGTACCAGAATGGTGTAATTTAGATGCAGAAGAAAGAAAGGTAAATGCGTAGTTAAGAGAAATTTATCACATTGTTTTTTAAAACAAAATACTTCCATAAATGGTCACTCCATATCAATTTGAGCGTGGTATTAAAAAAGTAAACAATACTCTTTGTAGTTTATTCTTGCAGTACATATAACATCAAAATGTCGAGTAAAAAATAATATTTATGTATCTAGACTATATTTTCTCATATCGCCAAGATACACATCCCTCTGGAGAAGTGAAGTAATGAGTAAAATAACCTCTGATATCACTCCCTTTTAGGGTACTCCGAACTTCAAGTGCTGCTATATTGTCCATAGAACATGCACGCAGAGTATCTTCAAATGTTATTACATCTCGTTTCCTAACAAAACTATGAAGAATGCAACATGCCTTCACTATATCATCACAAAAAGATGGGTTAACGTTAAGAGCACGATGTAAATTTCGCCATTTAATAGAAAATATACCAAATGCACATTCTATCATCCTTCTGGCTTGTTAATCTGAAATTGTATACCCTTCTTGCTATTATCAATTTTTTACAAGGATATGGCCGTAGAATACTTTCTGATGAGGCAAAAGCTTCATCTGCTACCATGACGAATGGCATAGGTGTTCCCTTGTCATCGCCACGTAAAGTACTACGTGCTGGAATGTGTAATTCATTCTTTTCCATTTTTTGGTACACATTTGAGCGTTCAAATATATTCGCGTCACATTCCGTATCATAGGCACCAACATCAATATATGTTAAACAGTAATCTGTATCGACCACCGTTAAAAGAAGCATGGAGAAAAATGATTTATAATTAAAAAACAACAAACCACTAAAATTGGGTTTTGTCAAACGTATATGTTTCCCGTCGATTGCGCCAATGCAGTCCTTTCTTCAAATTGGGTTGCAATCTGTATCCAGTTGTTTTCTGTTTTTGGAGCCATGAATGTAGGTTGTAGGCATATCCATATTGCTTTGCACGTCGTTTGCACAATCTCTCGAATAGTGGTAGCTCCAAGTAAATATTCATCATGTAATGAATTAAACCTGTTACCTGTTGCTAAGTATCTGAAACGAAAAATAATTTATCTTTTATTTGTATGCAGGAAACGAAATCCAACATAAATGAAAAAACTTAAGGGACAGTTTTCGGAAGGAACTGAATCTTCAAAAGAAGACTACATCAAGACAAGGAAAGCAAAAAAGACGTAAATATTTGTATTTTGAGAAACTTCTATTTCTATTATCCACAATTAAATAACGAGAGACAAGTGACAACTATAGTCCATTACCAACCAATGAAATACAGGAATACGCAGCAGATGCCCCTATAGCAAACGCTCTCCCAAACAACGATCTTCCAGGCTCAGATGATGTGTAAAATAAAACAGCCAATACAAAAAAAAACGACATAAAAATCCTTTTTACGAAGAATCATTATTAGCAATTCTTGAAGATCAACAAAGAGACGATTTTGATGACGATGAAAGTTTTTTACTCTCTTTATCAGTAAGAAAACTCTCTGAGCAGCAGAAATTACGTGTGAAAATGGGATGTTTACAAGTTTTGCAAGATGTTTCTCATAATTCACTCGATCGTACAGATTCAACTCATTCCGTAAACCAACGTATACCCACAAGCTTTCATTATTCACAACACGTGCACTCAGGCGGGAGAAACTCCTACCAAAACTGGATTGCAGCACCTTCAACCTCTCATTCAACATCACCACACCTCATTCCACGCATACCAAATACATCTGCAGATTTACACCCAGCCCACAACAATCACCTTTGTCAACAGATAATGGTTCGTTCCTATCGACATCTGATTCAAAACTACTTGAACTTCGATAATATGTGTGCAATATAATATACTAAAATTCTAGTAGAATATGCAGTTATTCTATTAAATATCATGATGCTTAAGATTCAATAAATAAAAGTTGTTTTCTAACCTGAGAGTTACTGCTAACATTTCTTCGGCTCCTATAGCTATTCTCATGTTTGTATTCTTGTATGTAATATGAGGTCATATAATATTCAATAGTAGATCAAATGAACTCTTGCTCATCCTAAAATAACCAAAAAATTTCCTCGGGTGTGCACATAAATCAGTTTATATTTTATGAAATTGTCTCTTCAGTAATCGTTGTCCAACTAATGGATAAGCCCAGTATCTTTTTTTCTTTCGCTTTTGTCGCAAACGTAGTCATACAGGACATAACGTAGCTATCTTGACGAAGCTCCTGATCGAACGGCGACGCGGCAGGCCCATTTCAAATAATAAAAATAGAAGACGTCAATTGCTAAATCAAATTAAATCAAAATAAAAGTGAGATTGTTCGTAAGAAGAGACAAAAGAGATTGTACAAATGTGAACTTCAAACAATAATTGTAATAGGTGAAGGTCACGAAGGCTAAAAAGTATCATAACGAAACATGAACATTGACGGACAATAATTGATATCAACTCAAAAAAGTGATAGAGGGTGTGCAGTGGAAAGAGATCATGTTTTCCGGAAAATCCCATATGTAATTCTCCTCTCCCAAGAGAGGGTGATGCATTTCTTCTTTCTATTTCAAACACCAGGAATAATTTTGTGTTTTGATGTAACGCGGACTCGATATTTGTTTGGGCACACATTCAGGAAACAACTATTTTCACGGGATTGTTATTTTAAAAAGTAATCTAGATTCGAGAAAAGCAAGCATAATTAATTTAAAATATGAAATAATTTTCATCTGACTCACAATGTAGGTAAACAAACGAATTAATGGCGGAAGTACGATTAAATAAAAATTTACAAATTGGTTTGAATAAAAATCCACTTTAAACAGCAAATAGAACAGTAATTCGTTCACAGTTTTAAGAATTAAACACATTTCCAAATGTTGAATGAAATTCTCACTATCTGGGGTTCTGAAACATAATTATACCATTATCCATTTAGTTGCTCTGTGCAATCGTTACGAAGGCATTTCCATCAACATACGCTATATTTCAGTGATTTCTAATATATTTATAGTAGATCTAATTTACTGTTATATAGGATAACATAATTAGAAAGCGGAGAAAATTATTTATGATTTCAATGGAATACCAACTCATATTCATTACCACAACTAATGGATACGCTACCATTTGCCAATAACTTTCTCCAACCTGCGTTGGAAAACAATTGTGTATTTTGGTACTGGATTTTAATGTGAGCAGAGCCCTTTTTGTTTATTGACAAACCATCATCAGTGCCCTGTAAGAGTAAGAAAATTGATTTTGCAGTATCAGAATGATAGAAACGGTTTTGAAGGAACTAAAGCGAGTTAGATTGAATTCACTTACATAGTCATGGGGTACACCATATCCACACAATCAGAAGAAACATTTAACATGAATTAAATGTAGTGTTTAGAACAGTATTAAAATAACAATAAAAACAACCTGTTTCATTATATCACGGTATTTCCCCATGAATTACCGAAATGCGGGAAGTTTAATCACTTGTATGTTCATTACTCTTATTATATCTCGAAGGACCAGCCGCTGATTCGCGACAATAATTCACTGTAGATTTATAGGAGTAGGATGGTTAAGTAAATTAAATTCGTTGTACACTTGCACTTACGTATATTGCAAAACTATTTTACATTTGTACACTCTGCATAGGAATTGAGAGTATCAATACTGTTAACGGTAAGATGTATTAAAGTACCATTTTCTGATATTGATGAATGGTTGTATAATGTATTATACCGGGGCAAAAAGCCCGTCGGTTATTGAAATGAAAATAACATGTTGTTCGAAGGTTGACTGAGAAGTGCATGAAAAGTTGGGTCTCAGTCATATTAATATGTCGTTCAGAGTGACTGGGAAAAAGGAGAATCGTGTTAGGATTTGACCAATGGGAGAAGAGAGTTTTGAATTTACCGTCCGTACAAAACGGTTGATGAGTGTAATCAGGGAAGCTTCTTCTTATAGGAAAAAACGTTTGTTTGTTGTGGATAAGAAAGGTCTTAGCGGTAGTTTTCATGAGGCGATAAGGTTAAAACTGATATGGAGTGCTTTGAAGTTTTGAGTGGAGTTGATTTTAAGGCAATAATTATCTGCGTTTTTTAGATGAAAGGAACGTTAAAATGGGTTTTTGCGTATTCAAAGAAATATTTGAATAGTTGAGAAGAATTATATTTTTATTTATGATGTATGTGGGATATATCATAACGGATAAATAAGACACAAATATTAGTACAGAAATAGTCACTATTAAATACTAAGACAGTAACGGTCTAGATCAGGGCTTCTTAAACTTTTGTAATTCACGACCCCATTTATGATTGCGAGTTTCTTGACGACCCCATACAAATATAAAAGAAAAATAAATTAATATTTTTTGATGATTTATTTATTAGATAACAATATACATATGAAAATATATAAGTATAGAATTCGTTTTGAAACATACAAAAATCTAAAATTAAAAATTGCACAAAAAATTGTAAAATTGTATTTATTATACTGCGACCAGTCTTATCTAGAAAATGCCAGAAAGCCAATTGTTTTTGAGTATGCCGCAATCTAGAATTATCTAGTGAAAAAGGCATTAATATATAAGGAACCGACCAGGAAGAGTTAGTTTAGTTGATAATTTGACATCGTGAGATAAACAAGTGAATAACTGAATATAAATCAGTTAACTGTTTATATAATTTAGTTTAAGTGAATATACTGTGTAAATAATTAGTGAACAGTTTAGTGTTTAAATAAATTAGTAACTAGCCATACCCTGTGTCTAAAATTTATCCCACCCGTTTACTGTTTAAATAAATAAGAAAAACATTACAATATTTATTTATTTTTGCATCATTTATGCAAATGTTATAGATAAACTATTGTTATTTAAGACAATGTAAATTAATTTCCTTAAGTGTGATTGCAACTATTTGGATTTTAGGTAGTCTATTCTTTAGTTGAATATTTTTACCAAAAACCTACTGTGATTCTGCAATGATTTGAAATATATGGAAATAAACACATTGAAAAATATGATTGAAATCTTAAAACAGGACTGGACTCGTGTAATATGTCTATGAAAATATAAACAGATTTCGTATTCAATGTGGATAAGGTGAAATAAAAATTAATGGTTTATTTATGTGAGAAACTAACATGTAGGTATTCAAAGAGTTACCATGGACATAAAATGAACTTATTGATGACAAAATTTTCCCTGGTCCATAGCATTTTCACATTTTCAAATAACTAGAATTCACGTTCATGGAAGACTGTTATTCTCACTGTTGTTCTCGTGTGAAATGAAAACTTTCAATTTGAACAGAAATGGAAGTAGTGGGCTCCTGAAAAACAATACCAAGACCGTAATGACTTCTGTACCTCTTTGTTTTCATGTCACATAAAGGGGATGAGAAAGCACTTTGAGAAACAATGATGGCACAAGCCAGAAAATTACTTCTCGCTTAATGTGCAAATGTGCAACTAAAATGAAACTAAATCCTATAACTCGAATACTATTATGGTTGAAAAGCATGAGAAGAGAAATATATACAATGAGGGACATGACGTAATTGGAAAATCTGTAATAAAGAAAGGGATGCATGATGTTTAGAATCCTATATTGAACACATACTTTTTATTATATGATATAAGAATAGTATTTTTTATGAATATAATAAAATGTTTGGTAGTTCACACATGAGTAGTCTTTCGGTAGCTTAAGTTATCTCTTTTATTACAAAATGGATTCTATATTCAAAAATTAAGGGTGGCGTTAAGAAAGTGTCAATCACAAGAATGTAGCGAGTCTATCCATTTTTTTAGTCAAAATACGTTTATTACAAGAATAATCTCTTGTGGATATTTTTGTAACTGGGCAGTACGCAGTTACATGTTTTGATCAAATATTTCATATAATCAGATCAGTAGGGCTTGATGTGAACATATGAATTAACTAAAACTCGTTATACTCATTTGAATGCACATTTAACGGCAATATATAGAGGAAGATCATGAAATATATGTACATTTTCATAATTTGATTAGTAGCTTTGTAGATCCTAATAGTGATTACATTATGAAATTCTCGAATATTTGAATACATATAGTAAAAACCAAATAAAGTTGCGTCTACGTCATTATTGTGAACATTTGTAGCGTTGTCAGAGTGTTCACGAAATATGGAAATTAACAGAAAATAACTGAAGTCAACAAAAACGTAAATGTAGAAAATTTCACAATATTATAAATGAAAACTATGAAATTATCGATAGTTTGATAGTTTTCGTTTATTATAGTGTGGAGTTTTTTCATTTACGTTTTTTGGTAATTAAATTTATGAATAGATTTCACAAAGTAAGGAATTCTAGAATAAAAGTGGTAAAGTTATTACTGACTTACCAAATCTGTTAATAAATAAATATAATAAAAATACAAGCAATAAAATGAAATATGTTTAATAATGAACGTATTATCAAAGACAAAAACTAATATTAAACAAATCAACATATTGTGAAATGAAACTGGGCAGATTCAAATTCTTGTTCATTTTCTTCATCTGATTCAACATCAGTGTCACTCTCTTCACTATTAAAATTTATAACTATCGGACTAACTTCTGGACGATCAAATATTCTTTCCATCTCATACCATTTAAATATCTCTCTTTCAGTATGTTGTATAGAATTTTTCCTCATATCAGGAGTTATCATGTGCAGTGCCTCGTGCCACATGTTCAGACAGTTATTCGCACTGTTACCATCCCCACCAGTATGCCTATTGTAGTAATTTCTTGCTATGCCCCAAATTAATTCAATAGAGTTGAGTATGCAATGGTAAGGAGGAAGACGTAAAACTTTGTGTCCATACTGTTCTGCCATATCGTCCACTATATACTTGATTGGTGGCTTATTTAAAAAAAAAACAAAAAAAATGTTTAAAATAAATGGCAACAAGTGAGAATATATCTGTATATTTACTGAGAAACGATTTGCAACAGTTTTGTTCTGAACATCATGTGAGAATAGGGAATGTTTTTTTCTGTCAACCATTCCTGAATAGCACATTTTGACCATCCCGTATTTGGAATTTTATGCAATAACATGCTGTGATAAGGTGCATTATCAAGTATAATTAGAGAAGGATTCTCTAAATTTTGCAGCAACTGATATTAAAAATATTTCAAGAAATTTGCCCATGATAATCATTAAGTTGGGTTTTTGAACAAAATATTGCTTCAGCACCTTCAATAAATCCGTTTTCATTTCCAGCATGGAGTATAATATATCTGTAATAATATTATTTAAATAATGTTCAAGTAACCACTTATGTTTTGCAATACAACAAACCTTTTTCCATCCGTTTTAGTGGTTTTAACACTCTTGATCTTTTCATTTTGAAATATCCAGGTTTCATCGATGAACACAAATTGGTATATACCTTCGTTCTTTGCTTCTTTATAATATCTTAGGAATTCTACTCTTCTCAAAACAACATTGGGTGATTCCATAATTCCTCGTCGTGGATTATCCTTCATCCACTTAAACCCAAGTTCTTTGAGCAATCTATTTAAAGACGTGGTACTACCCTTAAATAATTCTCTTTCTTCTAGTTGGGACCACAATGATTGAATCGTTATGAGCTGTTCTAAAAGAATACCGAAATAAAAATATGTTAAATATACAATTGTCGTAATTATACTTACTTCTCTGATACATGCAAATGGTATCACGAATAGAGCTTGTATTTAAAGTTTCTGTATTTGTTACTCGTTTATGAGCGCAACGTTTTTTCTTTGGTGACTCAAACTCTTCATCTTTTTTCTTTGTTTGACAAATTTTGCTAACTGTTTTTACACTGATTTTTAAAGCTAGAATAATAGAAATTTTTGTAAAGTAAAGTAAGGATATTTTATTCACGTATTACCTACCTCTTGTACAGCATTTAAGGGCAACAAAGGACCATTATTATTCCTTTCTTGTTCAAAATCATTTACTAATGAAGCCACAAGTTCTTTGCATCGGCTATTCAGATTTTTGGGAATTTTAACAATCACAGAAGAAAATGCTTTGTTGTTTTGAAAACAAAAACAGTTTTGATTATAAATATTTCTCACAAGAGAATTTTATGAAGCAGGTAACTATAACCTCAAATATCGATGACAATACACGAGTTGAAAAGTCACAAACAACGCGGCAACATGACATTATTTCTGGCAGTGACTATTTTACCGTCAATAATTGGAGGCTTCTTTATGAAAATTTTAACACAAATGTTTACATCGAGGGACGTCTAAACCCAATAAAGCTATATTGCTCATACATTATTTTGGTACAAAAGTTTTTTTATTGATTGGGTTATCTTTAGGACCGATTAAATAACAAATTTAAGTATATGCACTTTTCGATATAAATGTAGCCACACATGCGATAGAAATACGCCTTTGGTGACGTAAACGTAACTTTATTTGGTTTTTACTATACAGGGTGTCCCGGGACTAATGGGAAAAAAGTCAGGAGCGTATAACCTGAGCCAAAATAATGTTAGTACTTCATATAAACTTTTTCTATGCAGGCCCTCGTTTCCGCGTTATAGGCCTCCAAAGTTTTAATTTTGAATTTGGTTTTTATTTCTATTTTTTGTACTAGTTTTTTGATCTTTATAAAATTTACGTCAAAGCTATAATGTACGTGTATGTTTATTTTGGGAAGGTAAACAGATTTACAGTAGTGCCTTGAGGCCAGACTCGCAATGGTTATTGATCCAAAAATTTTGCAGGGATGGTACACCCTATATGAAATTATCGAAATTGACTTCCCCACACATTAAGCTAACGAAAAGGTACTCTTGTTGTAGTTCGATAAAATAAGCCGTTTGGCTAATATTTACAGTTGTATTAATGCCCTACGTACCAATTTACCTAACTAACTTATTATTTACCTACAGTACTACAAAAAAATAATTTAGTGATGGGAATTAAATAGATCGGCAAACAACGTAATTAGTTGCGTTTAATCAAAATTACGAACACAACATTATTAGACCATTAAGAAAATCTCAAAAAACACAAGTTATAAAATATTAAACTAAAACTAATTTCTGAACAACAACAAAAACTAACGTTATTCTAATAAATGTTCAATATGAGCTCCTCCCACTTCCACGCACATTCTAAGTCTACGAAGGTTGTTTCTTTGCACTTGAAAGAGCAATCCCATATTATTTCTAATAACATTGCAGTGTAATACAATTCTGTCTATCAAATCTTGACTTGTTTGCACAGGTGTTGCGTATACCTTACTTTCGAGATAACCCTAGAGAATGAAATCCATAGGATTAACGTCTCCTGATCGCGGTAGCCATTGAAAAGGGCCTCCACGACTAATCCATCGATTAGGAAACCTTGTGTGTAAATGCTGTCGTACATCTAAACTGAAATGAGGAGGGACCCCATCATGCATGAACCATAAATTCCTACGAGTTTGTAGTGGCACATAATCAAACAGGTTCCATAACTCATTTTGCAAAAACTCCAAATATCTCTGACCGGTCAAACTACCGTCAATAATGTATGGCCCTATCAAATGATTGTCAACTATTCCTGCCCAAAGATTAACCATGAATCTATGCTGGTTCCTAGTTTGGATAATGCCATAAGGATTCACATCATCCCATAAATGCATATTATGAGAATTAATGACTCCATCTCTGGTGAAACCGAATTCGTCCGTAAAGGGAACGTTACTAATACATGTATTGTCTGTTTGTTGCTGTCGCAGAAACCACTGGCTGTACTTAAGTCGCGCAGGATAATCAGCCACTGTCATACTGTGTACTTTTTCCATGTGAAAAGGATATAATAGATGTTCTTTCATGACGCGATGAACAACTGATTTCAAGACGTTATGTTCTCTTGATAATTTTCGTAAACTTGTTGATGGTTCATTATCAACTGCACTTAACAAGTCTTGTTCAACTGCCACAGTACGTACGCTTCGTACTGGACCTTCTCCACCTTTTTTTGGCTAAAAATTTATTATTTTGTTTTGTATACATGGAAAATTACATTCACTTATTCATACCTGTTTCTCGTAATCTGAGATCAATACGTTCAAACATTCGTCTGTCTGGCAATGCTCTGTTTGCAAAATGTTCTGCATAAAGCCTTATGGCCTCTAAACAGTCTGGAGAAGCCAGTCCATACATTAAATGCATATCTACGTACTCAATAAAAGTGAACTGAAACTGTTAAATTTAGAATTTATGAATTATTGACAAGTACTGACTACGAACTATTCTACACAACGTTTGACAACTAATCCTATGGTTACTTGAAAAACGGTAAAAACACTTTTAAAAACTTTTCACCAACTTTCGAATTAATAAGTTGTTGATGTTGTTTATCTTCTGCTATGGTTAAATTATTTTTTTGTAGTAATGTAGGTAAATCTTGGACATCGTATTAATAAGTTAGTTTAACCTCGTTGTTTACTTATAAAAATAGTGAATGCGTGAATTGGTACGTAGTGCATTAATAAAACTGTAAATATTAGCCAAACGGCTTATTTCATCGAATTCCAACAAAATTACCTTTTCGTTAGCTTAATGTGTGGAGAAGTCAATTTCGATAATTTCATATAGGGTGTACCATCCCTGCAAAATTTTTGGATCACTAACCATTGCGAGTAGTCCGTCCCTGGCCTCAAGGCACTACTGTAAATCTGTTTACCTTCCCAAAATAAACATACACGTACATTATAGCTTTGACGTAAATTTTATAAAGAGCAAAAAACTAGTACAAAAAATAGAAATAAAAACCAAATTCAAAATTAAAACTTTGGAGGCCTATAACGCGGAAACGAGGGCCTGCATAGAAAAAGTTTATATGAAGTACTAACATTATTTTGGCTCAGATTATACGCTCCTGACTTTTTCCCATTAGTTCCGGGACACCCTGTATAAAGCATTGGCGTGTTATTATGAATATAGCATCTCTATCGAATCATCAAAACACTTTTTTTTGGAATTTGAACTTCTTATGATCCTGAGCATAGAACAAGGAGTTATGAGCTCTTCATACTAGCCATGGAAGATAGTTTAAAGGAACTGCAATGGGAGAAGAGAGGCAAAAATGTTAGAGAAAGAAACCTCATCAATCTAAGATACGCCAATGATGATGTGCTGATTGCAGAAAATCCACAAGAACTTCAAGAGATGTTTTATCGTTATAAAACAATACTATCAAGCAGTAAGTTTAACCATGAACATGATAAAGAAAACTATAATTAAACAGAAAATATAAAAAGGACAACAAAAATATATCACTCTCAACGAAACAGTAATAGAAACTGTAGGAGTATAAAAATGAGAAAGATTTGACAATGACATGCATTATTTGGAAATATCTTCAGTAGACGAATGAGGTTAGCGGCGACAGCATTCGATAAATTAAGTCACATCCTATTGTCACGTTTAGAAATAACACCCAATATATGGTAGGTCGAGCAAAAGTAGGTCAATGTTTTAGTAGTTATTTGTAAAACAAGTGTCACAATGACTCGTTTTGTAGTACGAGTACCACAGAATGTCATTGTGGCACAAGTTTTACACAATATTTTTTATAATTCGCATTTAATTAATTATTTAAATAAAATAGAATTTCATATAATCCCTCTCCTTAATCTAGGAGGAGTGGTTTGAATTTAAGTTGGTAATTCTGTAGATTCCTAATTGGTCAGATCACAGATGGTTTCATTCAGCACTTCTGACTTTTGACATATTATAACCGAATAATTGTGTAAATTGTAAACAAACTCTCATTTAAGTAATAAGACGATGATTATTTGTTTCGTATATGCTCTTGCGATCTATTTATATTATATCATGAACAGAATTATTCCTGTAATACATCTTCACATAGATATCTGGTAATTTATCCCAAAAATCGAGAGTTTTGTTTACCTATAGGATTGATCCTATACAATATAAAAATAAACAATTGACACATCATTGATAAATAAACGTTAGCGTACTTTATTCATTGACATTTTTAATATATAAATCATTCTAATTTACCTTTAATATAATAAATTACTAGCTAGAACAACGCTAGACCATTTTATTTATAATTTGTGTCCAGGGTAAAGCAAATGTCAAATAAAAATATACCTAAATACAATACCCAACTGTACACTAAAAATTACTATAACAGTGTTCAAAGAGCTTCATTGTGAGACTGTAAACAATGTTATAATGAAGTCTCTTTTATACGCGAATTATAAAAAGTATATTTTGCTAATTAATTACAAAGGATAACGTATTGTTCCTTGGAATAAGAGGAAACAAAAAACAACGAACTCAGCATTTTTCGAGGGAACACTTTCTTGGTTCAAAAAATATATTTTTGCGGGGAGTTGGTAGAGACGAAACAGCGAATAGTTGAGTGAATTCAGTAAAGCCTACCCGACCTCACAATTTCAAAATCTGACAAAGGTAATGCTACTGTTAGATTAAAAACTGTAGATTATG
Source organism: Galeruca laticollis (assembly GCA_963921935.1). NCBI lineage: Eukaryota > Metazoa > Arthropoda > Insecta > Coleoptera > Chrysomelidae > Galeruca > Galeruca laticollis. Next base: position 39,390,144 of record OY998178.1, on the reverse strand, counting down.
AATACAAAATAATTAAATTTATAGAATCTAGCAATGTACAAATTCTTAGAGCAAACCCATCAAAAAGTTTTCTAATGATGTAAGAGATACTGTTGATGATTCAAATTATATTTACTGATTAAGCAGAGAAATGCATCATAAATAAAAATCCGCAATCTCCACAATTATATGGAACCGTTAAATTACAGAAAATATCGAAACCAGTTAGACCTGTCGTTTCTTATGTTAATACTCCTAATAATGAATTAACTGAAAAACTTAGCAATATACTTAATAATTTCGGATATACATATCTAAATACTCAATTAAGAGTTCAATAGAATTAATCAAATAATTAAAAATATTGAACTTAATAGATAATTCTGGACTCATTTCATTTTATGTTACCAATATGTTCACTAAAATTCCTCCAAAAGAAGGACTTATAAGAAAATTATTAGAAGATGAAAATACTTATCCAGGAATAATATCTGATCTACTTAATTTAACTGATGTATGTCTTAATCAAAATTATTTTCCTTTTGACAATAAAGTATATATTCTAAATAAAGGTTAACCAGTAGGAAGCCCTATATGCCCAATTTTGACAAATATGTTTATGAATAGTTTAGAAAAAAAAGTAACATTTCAAAAATTATCTTATTTTGGTACAGATATGTGGATGACATATTAGCTTGTTTAATAGGTAGTGAACGACAATTCAATCTTTTTTTCCAACCGTATTAATAATGATGTTAGCAGCAATGATCATAGAACATTTTCAACTCCTATTAACAAATTATTTTGATAGAGAAATTAATACCGACGGTTATCCATTACATATAATAAATAAATTACCTAATAAAAAGAGAAGAAAGTGGCATTACAACTGATATTTCCTAAACAAACTAAAGATATACAAAATTAGAAAACCATACAATATGCTGGTGATATTTCGAGTAATTCAAAGTAAGTATCTTTAGTAATGAATTCAATTGTTTTTTTTAAACAGAAAGTAATGTACTTCTGTTGTAATGTGTTACTGTCACCGTCATATGGCTCAATATTTTCCAATTTTAGTTCAAATAGCTCCCAATTTAGGGTTTTTGTAGTTGCAGTAGCCATTCTGTTCATATTTTCAGGTGAAAATAAACTCTCAATTATTATTAGAATTATCATTATCTTCAATATTTAATTTATGGAATGCTTCCAATAAATTTTCCAATCCGTTCATAAAATAAATTGACCGCAAGTATATTTAAAATATTACGCTACACTTTTTATAGAAATGTACTGAAAAGTGAAAAGGAAAGGCAGTTACAAGTGATTTGAAGAGATCCGGTTTCTTCTTTCTACGTCGATAGTAGATTCTTCTGTGGTTCGCGCTCGTTGTTGTAACACCAAATCGTAAGTTATTTATTCTACCGATTCTATGAAGTTCTTTTTCACGACCGCAGGAATCCTACTGACTTTGCCAATAATGATTTATTAACTTCGAAAACCATTTTTATAAACTTTATTTTCACAATATATTCAAAATTACAAATACTTTTAAAACAATTACTTGAAATAGGTAATATAATTATATATATGTATCAACTATCTTAATTCATTGACAACACTATTTTTAACAACATTTCTATATATATAGATATATATATATATATATATATATATATATATATATATATATATATATATATATATATATATAGTCATGTTATGGTTCCACTTTTAGTTATAACTATAAATGTATTTAAGGTTATAACAAATACTTGTTTAAAATTTCTATTAAAATATGCCTTTATTGAATAAAATCCAAGTATCAATAATTAATTTTAGAAGCAGTGACTAAAATGCATAAATTAGTATAACTTTTCCATTTGCATAACTTTTTAACAAATTGTCAATTTACTTAACTTCTAATTTAATTTTTTTTGCAACAAAAGAGAATTTGTAAATATGGCAAAGCAGTGGAAGTGTCCACAAGAGAGGTTGGAATGTGACTCGATGTTTGAGGCTGTAAAAAATCAAAACAAACAAATTAATTTTATTTGATAATCTGAGATGCGAATATTACAATATTAAAAAGGCATGGAGGCTGGACGTATTCGCAAGTAGCAGAAGGATATATAGAAAACTCTCTTCAACATCGAATAAATATAGCAAATGAATTAGTTTTTTCAATTACTAGATCTAACCTGGATCTATACCGTCGTATGTTAAGAATATAGTGGGGGCAGAAAATCACCAAAACGGAAGTCCTTGCGCGGATGGAAAAATCAAAAGAACGGATGCAGATTGTTAAGGAGAGAACGACAAGATATATAGGCCACATAATGAGAGGCGAGAGGTATGAACTCTTGAGACTGATCTTTGAAGAGAAAATACAAAGAAGAAGATCAGTGGGAAGAAGACAGAACTCCTGACTGGAAGACTTTAGAAGATGGTTTAGATGTACCTCAATTGACATCTTGAGAGCCGCTACATCCAGAATAATGATCGCCAATTGGATTGCCAACTTCCGACGGGAGACGACGGGTTAAGAAGAAGAAGATCTAATTTATCAATAACCTAACCCGCACTCTCTAATCATTCCGGCCACTCACACGACTAAAAATCCATCTGTTTTGAAAAATATAACTGAAAATACTTCCACTACATCAATTTTCCCCAACTTTAGTAATGGAACCAACACAATAAATATAAATATGAACTAATACAATGTGGTACAAATATTTCAATAAATAACTTGTATTCATCAGATTTAATTGAATTTTGTTTAATATTCTCTGGTCGTGGAGAAAGTATAGTCTGTAACTTGGTTAGAATAGAAAAAAATCAACAAGTATCCATTTTTTTAATTCTAACCTTGTTACAGAATACACTATTCCGTTGTTCGTTCATCTAACAGTACCTTATATCTTTCACAGTTAATTCTTAATAAAAGTGGCTGAAAGAATACTCGCGAAAACTGTAATAATTCTCTAACAGTTCTTATTAAAGGACATGGAAGGAAATTTTCTCTTTCTACAACAAGGTAGGTACAACTGGAAAGATTCTGTTTGGGAAAGATGGGAGAGCAAGAGTGAATGTAGCTCAAAAAGAAAATAGTTCATATCGTCTTGTTGTCCACTCCAAAACCAGAATTTTACAGTCGACATATGAATAGGTTGCATATATATATATATATATATATATATATATATATATATATATATATATATATATATATATATATATATATATATGTATGTAAATCGGCTGAATTAATTGTTTCTTACTGTAGTTACGGAAAATTTTCGGAACATTCCACTCATATGGTAGAAATTCCAAATGAAGTAGGATCTTTTCGGAGATAACTCTCCTGCAGGGCCGATAATTTCCCTTTTAAGTCCGTATATTTTCAATCTACATTTTCCATTTCATATGAAGTTGATCGATTTGCATGAATATTGTAATATTTGGAGCATTCTATACAGGATGAAAATTTACAAAGAGACATCAAACAACAAATACGGAATGTGGAAACTTTCAACCAAAAAAACAACAGGAATAGAAAGACGTAAGTTGCATGAATTATAATTTTAAAAGCAAAAAACACGTGAATTAGGAAACAAATGAGCAATACCGAAATATATCAATTCAACAAGAAATAAACTATACATATGAAAACTGGTAACATAGAACGTAAACAAAAATTTTAAACAGACAGAAAATTGAAAGAAAAGAAGCGGAATAAACCGAAATTTTTCACAAGAATAAAAGGAATTAGTCACGGTGAAAAAGTCAGCAGTGAAGGTGAATTTAGTAGCTCCCTTACAAAAACTGTTTGCGAGACACATGAAATCCGGTGCTGAAAAAGAGAAAATGGGGGAGATGGATGAAGAATAATGTTTTAATGTCTGACTGATAAAATAACGACAATCGAAAACAAACTAGAAAATAGTGTGGAAGAAATAAGAAAACTGAAAGAGGAAAATAAATAGCTGAAACAAATGACAAAAACACAAGAGAGAAGAATGGAAATGATACAACGAGGGAAAAAAAGAATAGTAATTATTCGCCAAGGTAGAACAGTGAGGTATTATTGTCGAGGCCATCAGAGACCGAGAAGCGAAGCTTCGATGTCTTTAATGGATCCGACACAATAATACACTTTTCTACCGTGGCTCACATAGCATTTTATTCACTACTGGCATCTTATTTTTTAAATATTAGTTTGTCAAACTAATAACAAACGAATATAATATGAATTTCAAAATTTTCTTAAAAATCAAATCATTCAAGCTTCTGTCAAATGTAAAACACAAACGTCACTTAATAACATTTTGCTGGTGGTCGAGATTGCTAATTATGAGCACATCTAGTGAATGTACTCCTTCTGAAACTAGGGCAAAGGCCGTAGAAGTGGAGCTATTGCCAAAAAATCATAGGTATTTTATGAAAAGGCCTACATTGCATATAAAAAATGGTGCGATGAGAAGAATGTATTAGAGACTTCAGAAAATGTATTACTAGTCTACTTTCGAGAACTAGCCCAAACGAATAAGGCTTGAACTTTGTGGTCCAAATACTCGATTATAAAATCCGTGCTTAACAATAGAGAAAATATTAAAATAAAACAAATAATTAACCAGTTATTAGTTATCGAAAGAAAAAGGAAGCCTACTTCTGATATAACTGGAAATGGTCCATTGATAATAATATTATATTTGTCCTCAGCACCATCCAGAACTTACAACTTAATAATTTCAGATTTTTAACATAAAAATCGCCACTATCTACATTTATCTAATCCAACCTCTTCGCGCCACATTATGACTAAAAGATCGAGTTAAACTAACGAAATATTATAAATACCAATTTTTCAGCTGGCTTTATCCACAATTTATTTCCTGTACGAATGTATAAATGTCAAATGAAATACCAACCTATATGTTTATTTTTTTTCCATTTACCGACTCAGAATACATACCCAATCAGTTCTGAGGAATTGTTCGCATTGATTTAACAGCAATTATTCCGAAGAAACGAATATTTCAGATGCTTCCTCTCACAGACGGAGGTTTTCAATTTCCATTTCTTTCAATTAGGCGTCATTTATTTTACTTGTTGACGTTAACGACCGGACAAAGCGACACAATTCTCCCACATATCTCGACTGCTTTTCAATTTATTGGACCAATTGTTCCCACGTGTATTTAAAAAAACCGAGACATCATAAACGGGCTATTCAAATAATCAATTCATGATAACTAACTTACTGTATATGATATCAGTCCAAAAACCTCTTGCCGAGGTAAAAATAGGTGACGTAAGTACACCTAATACAAAAGATGTGATATCAAATCATACGATGTAGAAGGTGACACAAGTTCTATATCTACTTATAATCTTTCTTAAATAAAGGTAAGTTATGGTTACGTATTCAAATTTTATTCCCTATTAATTTGGAAGTTTCAAATAGTTGATGTATATGCGTTCAGCCCTGTTTAAATAATGTTATTGTTACTTTGCAGTATCATTTTATTGCAAGTTATAGGACTAGAAATAGATAAGAGAATATTACAGTGAACAAGATAAGAAACGCAGAGTTAGGATATATTTTATTATATATATATATATATATATATATATATATATATATATATATTCTTGTGATATGGTTTTTTTTTAAATAATCTATATGCTTAAGAAACTTTTTATATTTTGCATCTGCAGCCCTCACTTTTCAAATGAAACAAAGACGCTGACTACAATTACAACTTTATTTATATTTTACAAATTTCAAAATCAAAAACCAATTAATTACTACACCATTCGTCCTTTCTTCACTCACACTGTAGATATCCTGTAATAATTCTACCGTTTTGGGACCTTAAACCGATAATAAATCTAGTATTTGTAAAATTTGTATATGTTATTATTATTTTAATTCCAGCTAGCTATTATTTATTATTAATTTAGACAATTGATATTAATTTGAATTTGATAGTCGCAGGCTTATACGGATATAAGATAGTGGGTTGCCAATATGAAATTTAAATGTATATAAAAAAGCGTGATTTTGTAACAGAATCTTGAAGAGACATGAAGTCCCACCTCTTATTTCTTTTGAACTTCGCTTGGTGTTCGATTAGGTTCGTTATCGTAGAAAAGATTATTTCTTTATGCTTATATTCTGTGGTTGTGTCAACGTTCACAGGTTAGATTCATATTATTGCGTTTAATGTTGAAAGTAATGATTTATTCATAATCAAATTAAACTCTGATATGAAATATAGAACGAAAAGATGATATTGAACTTATTTACCTCCCGTGACAACAGTATGTAAGTTAGTATAGACGGACTTACTTATATCCTTGTTAACACAAACCCTCTTACTGTAAAATTTTATTCTGGTAACTGATGCACTTGTTATTTCTTTTCAGCTCGAGATATTGGCTTGAATCCTTGATGTTCGCAATGGAATACTACTGTATCACTTTGATCATGATGATATATTATAAAACGCTACGAGCTGGCAATCCAATCACAATCTACTCGTATTTATTAGAATTGTGACAACGATAATATCCTTTTTTAATTGGGGAACTTTTTTGTTCATACGATGACTTTACTTCTATTTATAAGGTAATGAATAATTTTAGTTTATCTTACCACATTTTATCTTCTCTAAACAATATAGGTATTGTATTACCAAAATGTATTAAATTTTTTCATCAATTTATCCCGTTTATCCGCAAATTTATAAACATATTTGGGAAAGAATTCTCCGAAGCTGCTCTTCCAAGATTCAACAAAAAACTCCGTAACAATCAAACAAAAAACCATCAAATCGCCTCCTCATTGGCAAGGATCTCAAAAATGTCTATTGTTGCTAAGGCAGTTGTCAACAATTTCATTGTTTTACCTTTATGAAAATTATCATTTTATAAAATTAGTTTGAATAACTTTAAAAATAAAATTGATTAATATTCTCATCTTCCTTTCAAAATAACATTTTCAAAAATACAACATTTGCCAGGATTGGTACTATATTAATGTTAGGAAACCGTAAAACGTACCAACACAGAAATGGTCTTCTGGAGCCCTTTGAATTGTCCCCAGGTTTAATATTATACTCCCAGGTTTATCTAGAGATATGATTTTAACAATAAGTGATTACAAATGTGGCTAAAATAGGTTTGATATATGGAAATTTGTGCCATAATAATGTATAAATTTTGACAATCGATTCCCATGTTATTCTTATAGAGAATCAACTCTACTTTTAACGTTTCATTTTAACCTTGTTTCTCTGTTATATTTTGATTTCCAAGTTAATTATGGTCACTAATTAGGTTATAAGAATTATCTTTTTGATTTAAGTTTCTTTTATGGTTTCAGGATAATAATAACTTTGATGTGAAATATTTATTGTTGATATTGTAATTTTTAAACGCTCATACCTTAAATTATGAAACATATCTATTCAAATTAACAAAACTATACTTCCAAACAAATATGTGGTTCAAAGCAAGGAACAACTTGCCATGAAGTCCAAACCAAAAAGTAGAGTATACTTACATAGTCGGAAATACATATGTACACAACTTTAGACAACAACTTCCATAGCTACAGTACAATCGAAACATCCCCTTTACAATTCTGAATTATAATGTTTGGGTGTACAAATCCAGACACCTTAATACCAGTGGAATGATATACGTTATCTTAAGAATATATAGTCATATATATATATATATATATATATATATAGTCATATATATATATATTTATATATATATATATATACATATATATATATATATATATAGTCATATATATATATATTTATATATATATATATATACATATATATATATATATATATATAGTCATAGTCATGTAATTCATGTTTACAGAAACACTACCTAATAATATTATTAAAAACTTATCGAATTCTTAAGATAACGTATATCATTCCCCTGGTATTAAGGTGTCTGGATTTGTACACCCAAACATTATAATTCAGAATTGTAAAGGGGATGTTTCGATTGTACTGTAGCTATGGAAGTTGTTGTTTTTTTGGTTGAAAGTTTCCACATTCCGTATTTGTTGTTTGATGTCTCTTTGTAAATTTTCATCCTGTATAGAATGCTCCAAATATTACAATATTCATGCAAATCGATCAACTTCATATGAAATGGAAAATGTAGACTGAAAATGAGATCCATAGACGTTATTTAAATACGGACTTAAAAGGGAAATTATCGGCCCTGCCGGAGAGATATCTCCGAAAAGATCCTACTTCATTTGGAATTTCTACCATATTAGTGGAATGTTCCGAAAATTTTTCGTAACTACAGTAAGAAACAATCAATTCAGCCGATTTACATATATATATATATATATATATATATATATATATATATATATATATATATATATATATATATATATATATATATATATAGAAATATTTGTGAGGATGCAGCAATTGGCTTGGAAATTAAACTCCTATTTTAATTTAGTGAAAGCTTTCGTAATAGTTTTATTACTTCGTCAGTCACGCTAAAATACAATGTATAACTGAAAATGAAAAATCAAAAAATGGGTACTTACATTAAACGAGTAAAATATATAAATTAAAATTCAGAAAAAACAGTGTAAAAATATTGATATATGCTTGAGACTTTTCAAAAATTATTGTCAATATGAAGTTGACAAATGGATGATATAACAGAAATGTTTGTAAAAATTATTGTAAAAGGTTGAACTAAGATATTGATGAAAAATTATTATTAGATCTGTGATTCTTTTTATTTAATTTTGTCTCAATGTCCAGAATATTAGAGTAAATAATGTTTAAATTTTGGAAATCACTTTTCTTGTTCAATCTATTTGGTTCATTTTTTATATAAACCATTTCTAAAAAACATCTTTTGAACAAATTATTTTCTTTGGTTAAAATAGAAATGTTATTGAAATCTATGGAATGTCCTGTTACACCAACGTGCTGTGACAAAGCACAAGCATTCGGTCTTAAAAGAATATCGCTCTTATGTGAAGTAATTCGTGATTTTAAATTTCTTGAGGTCTCACCTACATATTTTTTATCACATTCTTGACAACTGATTTTATAAACAACTCCAGTCTGATCAAGTATAGGTGTTCTATCTTTTAATTTTGTGAATAATGAGTTAACAGTTTTGATAGGTTTATTAGCCAGAACTATGTTTTTTTCTTCTTTCAGTACATTACTAATTTTGGGAGTGAGTTCTTTTATGTATGGGAATGATCGAAATTTTTTTATGATATTTTCTTGAGAGTTTTCATCAATAAAAAATTTAATGATGTGAAGAAAATAAATTTAAAAAAGATCAAAGAATTAAAAGAGAACTCTAGGACTAATATAAAAATTAAAGAGAATTGGTTTCAAAATTTAACAAATAATATAATTCCCAATGAAGTCAAAAATATGTTATCATTAGGCCCTAAATTTAGTCTTCAACCTACTATAAAAGATATTTCTATAAAAAATATTTTAGCAGATATTGAATTTTCAATAAATGAAATAAAGGATCCTGAAAAAAAGAATATTTACATTTCTAGAATAACCAATATTATCACCAATTTTTTACACAATTCATGTTCCCAATATTCCGAATTTAATTCATGGTTTGATAAAACAAAAATTTTCTTAAAAGAACATCCTGAAATTTACATAACAAGATCTGATAAAGGTAACATCACAGTAGTTATCGATAGAGATAAATATATTGAATTAGCCGAAAATAGTGTTGATAATGAAATCTATTACAAAAGAATTCCCAGAGATCCAACATCAGGAACACAACAAAGAGCTAATAAGTTAGTTAGTCAATTGAAAAAAGATAAATATATTGACGAAACTGTTAGTAAATCACTAACAATTTATAACTCTTTGTGTCCAAAATTCTATGGTTTGCCTAAAGTTCACAAACCAATATTATCACTAAGACCTATTATTGCATCTATTGATGCACCTACTGATAAATCAACATCTTTCCTCACAGATATACTTACCAAAGCATATAACGTAGATAATGAATATTATATTGAAGATTCTTTCAAATTTTCAGAAATAATTAATGATTTCCAATTACCATCAAACTACGTTATTATAAGTCTTGACGTCGTTTCACTTTTCACTAACATCTCTGAGGAATTAGTTATCAATAGTGTCATCAATAATTGGAACTCTATCAAAGATCATTGTTCTCTGGATAAAGATAATTTCATTAAGATAATTAAATTCATTTTTAATAATACTTTTTTCTCACTTAATGAAAAATTTTATAAACAGATTTTCGGAATTCCCATGGGATCAAAAATATCACCTATTCTAGCTCAATATGTTATGGATGACTTACTGAATTATTGTATACCTAAATTACCTTTTGAAATTCCTTTTTTAAAAAAATATGTAGACGATATTATTTGTGCGATACCCGAAGGTAAAGAAAGTGAAATTCTTAATTCTTTTAATAATTATAACAGATATATTCAATTTACAATTGAAACCGAAACTGAAAGAAGTGTTCCATTTTTAGATACAAAACTCATAAGAACACCAGAAAATAAAATAATATTAGACTGGTATATTAAACCTACAAGTTCTGGGAGATATATGAACTATTTCTCTTATCATCCGGAAAGAACCAAAATTAATTTAGTACTTGGGATGAAGAATAGAATAGACAAAATATGTCATGGAACTTTGAAAATGAAAAATTTCAAGAAATTATTTAATTTACTTATTGAGAATTCCTACCCAAAACGACTACTTTATAAATTAATATTTTCAACAAATAATATTATAAATAATAATGAAAACTCTCAAGAAAATATCATAAAAAAATTTCGATCATTCCCATACATAAAAGAACTCACTCCCAAAATTAGTAATGTACTGAAAGAAGAAGAAAACATAGTTCTGGCTAATAAACCTATCAAAACTGTTAACTCATTATTCACAAAATTAAAAGATAGAACACCTATACTTGATCAGACTGGAGTTGTTTATAAAATCAGTTGTCAAGAATGTGATAAAAAATATGTTGGTGAGACCTCAAGAAATTTAAAATCACGAATTACTTCACATAAGAGCGATATTCTTTTAAGACCGAATGCTTGTGCTTTGTCACAGCACGTTGGTGTAACAGGACATTCCATAGATTTCAATAACATTTCTATTTTAACCACTGTTCACTGTTTCATGAATACTAAATATGGGTCATTACCTTATGTTAAGAACATTTCAGACAAAATCAATATAATATTTAAAAATGAAAACATTAAAATTGCTAACAGGAATATTTTAAAGGTGGGAGACGTTTTTTCAAAAGTTAAACAGAAAGATGAAAAAGTAATGAGAACTAACGTAATATATAACATTCCATGTATACATTGTAACTTAACTTACACTGGCCAGACCTCACGTACCCTAAAGCAACGTATAACCCAACATCAAAGTGATTGCAATCTAAATAAAAAAACTTGTGCACTCACAGAACATGTTTTAGAAACTAAACATAGAATGAATTATAAAGAAACTAAAATTTTGAGTATAGAATCTAATAAAACTAAAAGAGAATTCATAGAATTAGTAAACATAAAATTAAATCAACCATCGATGAATAAGAGGTCAGATATCAACAATGTCAGTGCAATATATACTCAACTTATTTACCTACAAAATAAACCAACAACCTTTAACAATGACACGGATTTCCTACACATAACATCAGATGATGAATATTAAATAAAATGCATGATTTTATGATAACTAACATAGTTATTATAAAGTTTCAATTTCTTTCATATCCATTTTTTTTAAATAAATTTAACTTGTCATTACAAAAAAATTTTTATTGGTAATTTTCAAATTTAAATGAAATTAAATGAATTTCAAATCATATAATGAAAATTTATACTAAATCTACATGTTAGTGTTAATCAGGATATTCAACCTTTAACCTTTAACCTTTATATTTACATTTGTCATTAATATATGAATGACAAGATGTAATTTCACACTAGATAAAAAAGTTAGTGTAAGTTAAGGTATTTAACCTTAAACCTTAATGTTGTCAGTTGTCACTGTTATCAAAAAAAGTCAAAAAAACTATGACTGATCAATCATTTCAAAAAATTTTTATTCCTTGATACTACAGACAACGTTCTCAGCAATTGATATCAGTGTTTTTTAATTATATGAAACTGAAATCATAATAATGTTATCAATTTTGATATCCTTCAAGAATTTATTCAATTTACTAGTAAGTTTTACTTATATAAAACATAAACCTTGTTTTTTAGTTTAACAAAATTGTATTTTAGCCTTGAAAAAGATAATAATAAAATTATCGAAAGCTTGGTATAGTGAAAATCGAATTTTCTTAACCACCCATACATTTTGGCTGTACCCCATATTATTTAAAAGTTAGTTATATATATATATATATATATATATATATATATTCAACCTATTCATATGTCGACTGTAAAATACTGGTTTTGAAGTGGACAACAAGACGATAAGAACTATTTTCTTTTTGAGCTACATTCACTCTTGCTCTCCCATCTTTCCCAAACAGAATCTTTCCAGTTGTACCTACCTTGTTGTAGAAAGAGAAAATTTCCTTTCATGTTCTTTAATAAGAACTGTTAGAGAATTATTACAGTTTTCGCGAGTATTCTTTCAGCCACTTTTGTTAAGAATTAACTGTGAAAGATATAAGGTACTGTTAGATGAACGAACAACGGAATAGTGTATTCTGTAACAAGGTTAGAATTAAAAAAATGGATACTTGTTGATTTTTTTCTATTCTAACCAAGTTACAGACTATACTTTCTCCACGACCAGAGAATATTAAACAAAATTCAATTAAATCTGATGAATACAAGTTATTTATTGAAATATTTGTACCACATTGTATTAGTTCATATTTATATTTATTGTGTTGGTTCCATTACTAAAGTTGGGAACAACTGGTGTAGTGGAAGTATTTTCAGTTATATTTTTCAAAACAGATGGATTTTTAGTCGTGTGAGTGGCCGGAATGATTAGAGAGCGCGGGTTAGGTTATTGACAAATTAGATCTTCTTCTTCTTCTTAATCCGTCGTCTCCCGTCGGAAGTTGGCAATCCAATTGGCGATCATTATTCTGGATGTAGCGGCTCTCAAGATGTTAATTGAGGTACATTCAAACCATCTTCTAAAGTCTTTCAGCCAGGAGTTCTGTCTTCTTCCCACTGATCTTCTTCTTTGTATTTTCTCTTCAATGATCAGTCTCAAGAGTTCATACCTCTCGCCTCTCATTATGTGGCCTATATATCTCGTCTTTTTCTCCTTAACAATCTGCATCCGTTCTTTTGATTTTTCCATCCGCGCAAGCACTTACGTGTTGGTGATTTTCTGCCCCCACGATATTCTTAACATACGACGGTATAGATCCAGGTTAGATTTCTATATATCCTTCTGCTACTTGCGAATACGTCCAGCCTCCATGCCTTTTTAATATTGTAATATTCGCATCTCAGATTATCAAATAAAATTGATATGTTTGTTTTGATTTTTTACAGCCTCAAACATCGAGTCACATTCCAACCTCACTTGTGGACACTTCCACTGCTTTGCCATATTTACAAATTCTCTTTTGTTGCAATAAAAATTAAATTAGAAGTTGAGTAAACTGACAATTTGTTAAAAAGTTATGCAAATGGAAAAGTTATACTAATTTATGCATTTTAGTCACTGCTTTTAAAATTAATTAATAATACTTGGATTTTATTCAATAAAGGCATATTTTTATAGAAATTTTAAACAAGTATTTGTTATAACCTTAGATACATTCATAGTTATAACTAAAAGTGGCACCATTGCTGAAAATTTCAGTACCTGTTTCATGTGTCAAGGGTAACCTATTTAGTAGTTTTCTCCTTGTTTAATGACCATCTAAAAAAAGATGCAAACATCATCAGAGTGTGCTCGAGGATCATTTCGAATACGCCGTAGTATTATATTAAATAATGTCAAACGTGGTTTGCTTATACGAGCGACAAAATAGACTTTCAAGTTAATTAATTAAATGTTTTTGGATTATCATGATTCGTCGGTGCCAAGTTTGCAGCAGAAATTACCAACGCTATATGTCTACATTAGCATCCCCTCTTTCTGTGATTCACTCATTATTTTACTACTGGCGTTTAGGATTGTTGACCTCAAAAATAAACGTGTTTATGAATGAAATTCCCCTTTTCATTGTATATTATTACTCTAAGATTTGCACCTTATTTAAAAATTGATAAAATAAATTATTAGAAGGAATATTACATGGTCTTACAGCCCAGTATTTCATTAGAATATTATGAAAATCTCCCGTTATACTAAACTCTCTTGGTTTATTAATTTTTGTTGAGGAAGTGATTAGGTTTTCAAGAATCACTTCAACTAGAATACTTGACTTGATGGTATCGAATAATTGTTAGCCTAGACAAAATGATTCGTAAATGCTTTAGATTTAGAAAATGTGTGGACACTCCGAATTATATACCCAAATAGTTTGATGAGTGAGTGAAATTCACTGCGCAATGGATTTAAGGTGGTTGCTAAATCCACGAACGCAACATTTCAAAAAGTAGCAAAACTTGAGATAGAAGTCACTAAATGCATAATGAACACTCTCCAAACAAGAAATAATTTAAATTGGAAATTATATATTTTGAACATGTGGCATGAGACAAGCGTGGAAAAATAACAATTTTAATAATCTCTTATTTTTAACCTTCCTCTTCTCATCTCATGCTGCCTATTCAGTCGTAGGATTGGGATTGCAGTACTGATTCTTTTTGTTTCCACTTTTTCCATTCAATTCTTTTTCTTGCCATTGCTCTCATTCCGTCCAACGTCATTCCCTTTTTCAAACCCACTTCTCTTATTTGTTCTATCCCTTTTGTTCAGGGTCTCCCCCTTCGTGTTTTATTCGAGTTTCCAGCTTCCATTCCTTTTTTTGTTACCCAATCTGTATTTATGCTGATAACATGTCGAAACCAATCCAGTTGTTCCTTCTTTATTTTCGTTGTATTTCTACTATTAATACTTCTCGTGCAACCACACGAGCCAAATAGAGGTTGTCGGAGGACGGAATCTTCAGTTCAGATTAGAGACTCTGAACTAGAAGACATTACGGCACTCTTGGAGAGACCCAAAAAGGTCGGAACCGGTTAGCGTACTATGCCCTTTTCCTTGCGGTTGCGAATCATCACAGATCTCTGTATCGACAAAAGGTTCGATCGACGTTACGTTCATCGAAGGGGATGTAATTCAATATTCTACCTGGTATAAGCCAGGAAAGTAGTTGTTTTTATCTTCGATGAACGGTTAGGCTAATATGTCTTAATGTTGTCATTCCACCATTTTGTCCGATTTAAGTGCTTATTCAATTTTCTTCTGTCCCATATATTTTCTGCTACGTGTTTGACTATTTCTTCAGGTGCTATCCATCTTTCTTCCAGTGTCCATTCTGTTTTTCTCCATACAATCTTTGAAATTCCATATCTGTAATTTATTCACAGCTTTCCCTATTTTCTTTCTAACTAAGTTTTGTGGCTATATGTTGCTATATTCCTGTACTTCTATTCTCCTGTTCATTCTTACTAGGCTACCACTAGTCTGTGATACGTCCCCATTTCCGTTTCTTCCTTTGTTTATATTATTTGTATACCTTAATTTGAATCTTGTGTATGTACTATATAGTCAATCAAACTTTTAGCGTCTCGATCTTCTGCTACAAATGTGTATCACATCGTATTTCTCATAATAAGGTCGTTTCGTCTACAAAAATCTATCATCTCTGTTCCATTTCTGTTCAGTGTTTCTTCTCCGTAGTCTCCCAAACATCCCATTCCTCCAATTTTACCTTTGCTCACTCTACTATTCCAGTCTCCCATTATTATTGATATTTCGTTTTCTTCACGCAGCTCGTCTAAATTTGAATGTAAAATTCTGGCATTTCCTCCTCGGTTGCTCCTTCCATTTTTCCGACTAATTTTATCGTGATTTTTATTTTTCTAGAGTTAACTGCCTTGAGTTATGTTATCTTCTTGCATATTCCTTCTGTACTCATAACTCCAACTTCCTCCTTAGCTCTGCATCTCGGATGCGCTCCTAAGTAATATAGTATCTATTCATCTGTAAGTCGTATTATTCCATTTCCTTTCTTCTTCGCATCACTTAATCCTAAAATCTGTAAATTGTTATTATTCATTTCCTCAGATAATTCTTTATATTTCCTTGTAAGTGTATTAATATTCCATATGCCTACAGTTAACTCTTCCCGTTTAGGTTGTTCTGCTTCAAAATTTTGGTTTGATCTAGGGAAAGCAGAAAAAGAACGCCTTTTATACCTGTTATTATTTCGCTTATTTCCCTCTTTTATAATTTTGTTTTGTTATCAGTTTACATGTTACTTACCCCCCCCCCCACTCATTATTCTCTCCACCCACCCTGTTATTTATACAAGTTCCTAAAATGATTTGGTTAATTCCGCTTGTGATACTTTTCCTATTATCACTATTAATATTATATTATTCCCTATACTACTTACATTAATGTTCTTTTGTGCATCTAGTTTTTTGGCTTGTGTGACCTTCTCTGCAATTATCCTGTCTTCTCGTTCCAATCCCAATATTCTTCATCTATAGTCAACTTCTGATATCATATCTTCATTTGTTTTCCCTTCTGTCTTTCTTCCCTTGCTCTTTGTCTTATGATTTTTTCTGAGAGGTGCTTTAATTTGTTTTTATTTCTCACTATTTCCAACTTATCTGATAGGGTCTCCATTTCTATTAAGCATACCATGTCTTCAATTTTCTGCGCGCTCCTCAAATTAAGTTTTAGTTGCTATGTCATTTTCCATGTTTCTCCTCAATTCTTATCATTATTTGTTTTCTTCTTCATTCCATTTAATATTAGATTTTTCTTCTAATTTTTCAAGTTTTCCAAATTTTTCATTCAAATACATTGATTTCTGTTTTCATACCTTCGGTTTCCATTTTGCTTTTCAGAATTTCTATGATATATTCTCGATTTCCTCTTCTAATCTATTTTAACTCTCCCATAATTTCTGTATTTCTGGCCGTCAATCCTCTCATCATTTCTGTCATGATTTGTTCTTGCTCGTATATGTCTATTTTTAAGGGTAATATTTTCATTATTTTATCTCTTCCGAAACTCTTTTCTAGTTTCTTCTTTTTACTTTTATACTCCTCATCTATACCTGTCGCATTTCCTTCTTTCATTCTTGTGGTCTTGAGCTACAATGTCCAATCTTGGTATCTCTTTCCCAGTTTATGTACCCATGGCTTACTAAATTCTTCCCTAGGCCTGCTCAGAGCTGACCAATACTTGTTATTTCCGACTTTTCCTGGTTTTTAATGCGTCACTTTTAAAATATGAATATATTATATAGTTATTTCAAGTCCGCCCTTGTCTTTTTATTCTGAATAAGGTTTGTTTCTATTTGACCTTCTATTAAATGTCCTACCAGTTCTTTATTTTTTTGTACTTGTGTTTTTTTCGTAAGTGTTGACTGTTGTTTTTTAGAAATTACAGTATATTGTAACGTTTGTTATAGTCTCAATTAAACTCAATCGTCTCCAAAATTTTGTTATTCGGATGGTACACTGGTACACTTTTCGTTAAGTGAATTTTTATTTTATTCACCGAGAATTTCCTTTTTTGCCCTGGAGCTTAACACTCAACATTTTACTCTCACTACCAGGGCCGGAATCTCTCTTATTTTTAACATGAATTAAAATAAATAACATATTATTTAGATGCTTATTTTCACTGGACGGGATATTAAATAGTATTTATGCATTTGCATAAGGAATATAGTAACCGTCTGTTCAAAAGTTAAGGATATTGATTAAATTCGATTGTATAAGCTAGAACAGAAACGTTTAATGGTATTTTCTAAAAGGGTATATATTTTTTAACTGTTAAAATCCAAAAACGAATCATAAAATATTTTTTTTTGCTAAGATAGATTATTAAAACAAAAGAATTTGACATGTAATTTAATAAAAAAGAATTTTTAAACGACAGCTAATATTTTGTGTGACCCCCATTTGCACGTACCTTATCAGCACATCTTCTTGGCATGCTTTCACCCAAGTTGTCCAACCAATTTTATGCGATTTCTGCTAAAAGTTGTGGAAGAATATATCGAAGCAATTGCATGGCTTCTGGTCGCGGATTGTGGTCGTCAATGACTTTTTGTAACTGATCCCAAGCATGCTCTATGGGATTCAGATCAGGCGACCTGGGTGGAAGCGGTAGATGAAGGAAACCTTGATTTTCTGCTCTTTCTAAAACCACCGCATATCGATATGGTCTCGCATTACCAGCAATAAAAATGAAATGAGGGCCTATAGCGGCATTGAATTGTGTCAGTATGTTGGCCACCACTTGACCCCTATATACCTGTCATGTCATGTTTCCAGCTATTGCAATCAAACTCAGTTCGGCAATTAAAAAAAAAAATTTCTGCCCATGCCATAATTGTACCTCCTGGAAAGGGGTGAGTTTTTTGGACATGTCGTAGATGCATGGGCGTCAAAGGATTTATCCATGTTCGTTCTTGTCTTCTGTCTGAAAACAATTCATATCGAGACTCATCTGTGAATATTGCCTTCCTTCATTCACTACGCTAGCTTTGGTGTTCTAATGCCTAAACAAATTTTTTTTGCCTATATGCAGGTGTCAATGGTACTCTCCTTAAAAGTCGCCTGGATCTTAAATTAGCATTACGGTTCTTGGTATTTATTGTTGAAATCGATATAGAAACACCTCTAGCATTACAAAGTCGTATTCAAAGGATTCTGATGGTATAACGAGGATTTCTATGTGCCATAAGTCCCAGGTAATGATCATTCTGACGATGATATTGATTTATCGAAACAATTATTATATTGTGGAATTAACTAGAAACCGTGAGTTTCATTTAAAACACTACTTAATACTGTTGTTACTCTGGGTCTTCCAGTTCTTCGTCTTCGAGTAATCCCGAGAAGACTCTTGGATTGTCAATTTTCATCTCAGCATTATTCAAATTAACCAAACTCTTCAAAAAATTTGTATAGCCGCTCAATATTTTCACACAAATAAAAATAAGCAATTCTGAATTTAAAAAATTTAATAAAAAATTCCCGAAAAGTAACACCAAAATAAAACTCATTAATGTTTTCTCTAATGATAGCAAGTTTCTATAAATAATTTCAAATAGATCGATTTAGTCCCGAATAAAGGACTATTCAGAAATATCGTTAACTTTTGAATAGGTGTTCATTTTAAGATGAACAGTAACGTTGGAATAACTTGGTTTATAGTCTTAGTACCATAGATTCGACTAGACTGTCACGAAGGAATTACCTTTACCCTATAATGTGCACTTTTCCATTTATTCTAGTACAAGCTTATTAATTTTATGCGTATTGAGTTGTCTTGTAGATCTGAAAATTATAAATCGGTTTTTATTTGTTCAATCAAAGAAAATCCTGTTCCATTAAATTTGAGACAAAGTGTGTTATTTACTAATTTAATTAATAATATAATAATTTAAGAAATTGCACGAAACGATTATTGCCTTTATTTAGACACAAATATACTCCACATTTGCTGCACTTTACTTAGCAGCTGTACTTGCAAGTGGGAAACTTGCAACGCTGCTTGGCTTCGGTATACATTGGATAATGAGATTGTCCATTCATTATAACGTCCCTCGGTAGAATGTAGGAAGTTGAGCGTTTCCTTTTTTGTCCAATTTTTTGCTATCTACATCGGATGTTCCTTCTGTACAAATTTTGCAAAGGCAGTCAGCAAATTCTGCGCTACATTCCGCTAACTGTAGTATTTTCTTTTCATTTCTTAGAATTGCTGTTCTTTTATAAAACAGCCAAGGATTTACCAAAGTCATATCTAGCAAATAAGAGAAGAGCTTCATATCGAAGAAAGTAACCTAATTTTCGATAGCTTTATTTATTTAACTTTTTCTGTGTGAAAAAAACATATTTTATTAATTCTTGTGTGGCTAAAATATGCTATTACCTCAATAAAAACAGGATACGTTCACAAAAATATTTATTTCAACCCTAAAGAACATAATAAAGCATATTTTCAAATAAAAAATAGGGTTTCCAAAATTGGATACCTATCCAAAATTGAGAACCTATTTTTCAAAAAAATCACAAACATAAACTTTCGCTTTATCACTACTAGCAAAGTCTTCGTGTGTCCATCGGTCCAGGCTTCTCCATGTTGATCGGCTGAAAAATATCCAGTGCAGAAAATACATCCTGCATCTCCGTTTTCATCTGCATCTATATCTGAGTCATTTTCATAAGGAAGATCTTGTAAGGAGTATTCACTTTTTTCTTCAATCTTTGGACATTTATTATCTTCTTAGTCTTACCAATCATCTCGTTTTCAGTTTTACCAATCTTCATTTCAAAGAACTATGTTCAATATCGTTATTGCATCGCCTAATTTATGAATACCTTCTGTAATATCTATTTCTAACGTTAAACACACATGCGCGAAACCAGCGCCGAGCGTTCGTGGAGAGAAGGTTCGAGTGGAGAGCGGATGCGCGAACATTAGTAGCTCCAATAATACTATAAGAGAAAGATGTAATAAGATATATATACACTGTGTTATTTATAAAATGCTACATAGGGTTTCCCTTACAAAACTGTCAAACGCGAGCTAACTTTTTTACCAAAGAGCGGTCGTCAAAAATAATAACAGATTTGAAAACGTCGTTAAAAAATAAATTCAAATGCACTTTTAATTTTCTTAAATTCGGTCTGGTTTACTAAGAAAATTCATAATTGTATTTTTAAAAGTTGTACGCCATTTTTATGAAATTTTGGAATACTAAGGACCGGTGTCGATGTGGCCAAGTTGGTACGTGGTACTCAAAATTTAAAGTTGAACGTGAAGGGTCGCGGTTCGCTCCCGCAGAGTGTCCGAAATGTTTTTTTCATATTTTTTGTCCTAAAAGAAATTTTAAGTAGAGATATTTAGAATAAGACAATTTTTTTAGGTTACAAATTTATTTGTTTAATTAAATGATCAAATTGTTTTCCGTTTGCTGCTAACAGTGTCCCAAACGATCATAAAAGTTTCGTCGTACATTATTAATAACAGTTCTACTAATTTTCCGACATTCAGTAATAATATTATTTTTCAAATCATCTTCTGTCTCCGGTTCATATTCCGCTACCTTATTTTTCAGGAAACCCAATAAAAAGAAATCGGGGGGTGCTAAATTTGGGGATCTTGTCGGCCAATTTATTGTACCCCCTCGACCTAGCCACGTATTTGGTAAAACAGTATCAAAATATTCCCGTACTTCTCTACTGGAATGAGCCAGGCAACCATCATGTTGATACCATCATCATCATCATCACGTAGCGCTACAACCCTGGGTGGGTCTTGGCTGACTGTACAACTTTTTTCCAATTTGTTCGGTCTTCCATCAACCTAGGGTCAAATGGAATGTTTATTTTCCGGAGATCTGCTTGGATGTTATCTCTCCATCGCATTCTGGGACGTCCGAGTGGTCTTTTGCCTGTGGGAATCTCCTCCCATACCAGTTTTACAAGTCTTTCGTTATTGAGTCTGTGCACGTGACCTGCCCATCTTAGTCGATGTGATTTAATTTCTTGGACAATATCGGCGTCGTTGTAGAGTGCTTTTAATTCGATATTGGTTCTGATCTTATACTGGTTTGTGGTGATGTCATGGTGAGGTCCGAAAATTTTTCCAAGTATTTTTCGTTCAAAGCGTCTGTTGATACCATACTGAAACATTTCTAGGTGCGTCATTTGCAATTTGGGGTCCTATTTCAATTTGGAGGAGATTCAAATATTCTTGGCCATTACTTAGGAAGGAAGGACCAATTATTTTATCACAAAATATGCCGGCGCATACGTTTACTATTTTCTTGTAATGGGTATGAAACACATTTATTTTACATGGATTTACCTTTGATTTTGTTTGTTAGTTTTTCTCTTTAAAACAAAACTAGACTCGTCGGTAAAACAGATGTATCTTAAAAAAATCTTATTTCGGTTGGCTTTGTCTATCATAATTTCGCAGAAAAATTGTGTATTAAAATAGTCTTGCTGAAAAAGTTCTTGCACATCATGAAGTTTGTAATCTTTGAAGCCATTTTTTCTTAGAACACTGTGTACTTCAAAAATACTAACATTTAATTATCGTGCCACGCGTCTAATGGTGGTCCTAGGGTTTTCGACAAAAGCCAACAAAATGATCACGTCAATCTCCATTAATGTTGTTTGATTCCTTCGTCAGTGTTCCGGTTTTAGGCACAACGTTGTATCAAATTGTTTAATAATTTGATGTATCCTGTGATTGGACATATTAAATGAAAATTGTTTAATATCGCGACTACTGTGACCGCCATAATACATAAGAACAATTTGCACAGTTTCTTCACGAGTAAGCATTTCACAACTAACTGATAAGAATTAAAAACTATCAAAAATATCAACAATAAATAAATTAAATATTGGGAAAACACAATTTTAAATGAAACTATAACTATTATGATAAATTATAAATTTTAAAAAATGAATCTGAAATTGAGACGACAAATGAACTTACAAAAATATCGACAAACGAAACATAAAATTACTCACAAGTACACTAAAATAACAAATCGAATCGCTGCAAAAATACTTATTCGCTCCAAAGATTACAAATTGTCAAGAATAAAAATGATATTATTTGGAAGGCTATCTACTAGATTTTGCTTTTTAAAATTGATATTAAATTGTCTGAACTTTCCTTTAAATAAATGAATTTTTGAAACAAATAACTTTGCTTTATTTTAAAATTAAAGTTTTTTAGATAAAAATTGTAAAAATAGAACTAAAAACAAAAAAATTCGTTACAGCGTGGGATCGAACCGTCATCCTCCACATTCAATTTTCAAATTTCGCGTACCAAATACTAACTCGGCCATATCGGTCTCGGTTGTTTCTATTCGAAAGTGATATAAAAATGGCGTACAACTTTTAAAAACATAGTTATGCATTTTCTTATTAAACCAGATCGAATATAAGAAAATTAAAAGAGCCTAGAATCTATTTATTAACGACCTTTTCAAATCTGTTTGTTATTTTTCACGAACGCTATTTGGTAAAAAACGATAGCTCGCGTATTGACAGTTTTGTACAGGAAACCGTATGTCGCATTTTATAAATAACACAGTGTTTATACGGCAATTGCAACAATAAAATATGTTTTGAATAATAATAAGTGTTTAACAATATACAGTCCATGAATATCACTTGCTGTTGTGTACATATTTATGGTCCTTTGAAGCCCGATGGTTGATCCTGAGTATAATATGCTACTAGAAGTCAGCCAATAAAGAATATAAAGTGACAAAATAGGCAGAACTCCCGGAAAGCCGCTGTAAGTACCTAATCCTCTATCTAAATTTTGTGGAGTTTAAATATAATAAATTACCTCCACCTCTGCGGTATGGCGGGAAACCTACAAATGTTGATGGGCCAAGTAAAAAGTAAGGTTAGCAGATTCAAAAGTTAATTCGACAGTCTCAATAAAGACAATTTAACAGATCGATTTGAAAATATCAACGAACAATTGATTCAGAAGAATCCCGACAAAGTTAACTCAACGCACTAGGAGGAATTTGAGATCATTCATTATGAACTTGAGGCCAACGCCAGACATGTACTTAAAAAATATGGTAATAATATTGTTGTTAATGATAGTGCATTTGTAGAGTCTAGGAATATTTCTAATTTTTGTACAAATAATAGAGCTAGTTATAAGTTGCCGCCATAAAGTTGCCAACATTCGACGGAAAATACCAGGATTGAGCCGAGTACAAAGATACATTTCTTGCGGTCGTCGATCGGGATTCGTCTCTGACGGATTCGCCAAAATTTTACTATTTATGGTTAATCCTGGGCAAAGAAATTTTAGAAGTAATTAAATCTTTCGAAATAAGCGGAAATAATTACGCTACAGCTTGGAAATTCCTCCAAGAAAGGTACGAAAATAAGTCACTAATAATTCATAATAATCACATTCAATCAATAGTTGAATACCCACCGCTGAAGAGAGAGTCATAGAAAGAATTACGCTTGTTGTATGATACATTTAAGCGCCATTTGAGGTATCTAGAGGCCCTAGGGGAAAGTGTAAATTCGTGGGACAGATTGATAATTTACATTTTAGCAAATAAATTTGATACCAATACCGGAAAGGATTGAGTGATTTTTAAGTGTTATGGGGATTTACCAAATACGACAGATATGCACAAATTTCTTAAGAATAAATGTGAAATTCTCGAAAATTTGGAAGGTCATTTAAGTGAAATTAAAAATTTACAGAATCAAAATAACAATATTTTTTCTCATAAAAGGTGACCTTCTAGCCACAGTTTAGTAGTTATAAATAGAGAAACAATATGTTATTTTTGTGAAGAACTGAATCACACTGTATATAATTGTAACAAATTTTGAAAACTTTCAGTGTCAGATAGAACTCAAGAATTGAAACGAAAAAAAATATATGATTAAATTGTTGTAAAAGCTCGCACATTTCAGTGAATTGTGAGGCACAGCATAAATACCAACTTTCACGCTCTTCCGCAATGAATTCTTCTCAAAATCCGTCAGAAAAGACGTTCAAAAAGCTGTCGATCAAGTCTCGCACGCCGGACTAGTGAGAAAGCTACTGAGCATCCGATTGCCAAATCAAATTTCAAAATTATTATATTCTTAACTCACCGACCGATCGATCAGCGTCAAAGTTGGTTACAGCTTTTCCGACTCTTTTACACCCCTAACTGCCGTTCCGCAGGGCTCGATACTCGATCCACTATTATATATAATTTATAAGTATTATACACCAATACCACGACACCACCAGGACAATATCCAGCTATATGCGGACGACACCGCACTAATCATTTCCGCCACTGACATTTGCTCTCAGAAAACCCAAGCCATCGTGTTCAAACACTCTACCGCTAAGAGCGAACGACTACCCACAAACTTTCGCCTCATGCTCTGGGGAGATCAACTCGAAATCCGCAGGGAAGTCGTTTATATGGGAGAGAGATTTACTCACACTCTCAACTTGATGGCCGACCTCATGGAGACTTTAAATAAAGTCCGACGTCTAGTCAATCTTCTTAAGGCGCTCGACGGCAGCAAACGTCTATTGCACCCTTCCCGACCATCTTGTTAAAAAACTTCGAACTTGTGAGCAGTCAATCCCAAGATATTGTCAATACAAGGCACCCTCCTCACCTAGCAATACTGTTTACGTCAATACCGACATCGAGCCTATCACTTTCTGTCTGAATAACTTACAAGCCCGATACGTTAGTCGCACTATCGAATCGGACAAGAAAATTTCGAAAAACGCCCTCCTCACACCGTGGATCTCCAACAGACGGCCTCTCGGCAGAAAACCTAAGAGGAAGCTCCCATTTCCTCCTATACGCTTACTAGCCACGGCTTACGACGACCTCCCCGACGAATACATCGACTACTTAGACTAATCCCCAATTTCCATTCGATAATCCGAAATTACGATTTTTCACAATTTAAATCTTTTTCACACATCTTAATTATCTAGACCACTCACATAATTCCCACTTCTAACAATCATCATTCAATAATTCAAAAATCCTCATTTTCTAGAACTTTCACTAATTTCTTCAACACTTTGGACAAAACCTACACATTCCAACCGCCACCTCACTACCCACGTCGGCGTTGCACGTTTTTCGGCGGTTTTCCTGCAACTCCGTGAATTTATTCACTAGCCAAATGGACCGACGAACGTCGATAGGGAACAAATGCAGCCGCAGCTGTACGAGCCTTTGCTTGATGATGATTATTGTTTAACGCCGTACCAACGTTAAATATCCTAAACCCCCGTACGCACGCCTCCACAACACATTTTGAAACCAATTGAACGATATACACCAAATTCCATACACTTTTCAAAAAAGTCTCATATACACTTTTTTCTGTTAAAAATCCAAATAAAAATCTATTAAATTTACAAATGTTTAATATCCTTTTGTTAAAATGTCGGAGACATCCCAAATTCAGTAAACTCCACCTATCTCACTAACAATTTCCGACACCTAGCCAGCTCAACTGATATCTTTTGTATCGGCAACGATGTATAGTTTGTCTTCCACCTTAACGCCCCAATCCCGACTTGTCGTCGCACCATTTCATACACTTTTTGAGCTTCGCTGTTTCCAAATATAGATTTTCGACACAAATCAACAAAACCTTTCCTCCGAATACTTTCTAGAGAAAAGCCCGCTCCAAAACCTCATTTCTATACACCTTTTCATCTTCTTCCTAGTCACTTTTCTGAAAACTTTCTAGACACTTTTTTAATACAACCAATTTCTACCAACAAACTTCTACACCCAACTCAGTCTATGCGCGCGCACATAAACCCCCCCAACCCAGCCCTGAAGAGGAAACCAATCCTACACCAGGGCACCCACATGAAACGAACAAACATCAACCAACACACAAACACCATTCAACCCAATATCTTTACGAATTTCTCTCTCGCTTAGAAAATCCATCAACTATCCTTATATGTATTATAGTAATAGGTACCTGGAACGGTTGTTCTTGAGACCTGACCAGGTAATAAAAATAGCTCCCAATCGGATAATAGGCTTCCTTAGAAGCCTTGTACTCTGGGACAAAAAATAGATGGAGGGTATACACAAAAGATATTTTCAGGTCGCAGTGTGGAAAGGCCAGCTATAGGCCAATCGACCTCTTTGTTATCTACAATCTACATTGTATTATAGTATTAATGGGTTACCAGTTTGAACAAGGGAGTACCTAAGCAGCGAAATATATTCAAACTTTCCAAATGTCAATAATTCAAAGAGAGTTTAATAGTTTTAACTTTAATCCAACTATATCCTCTGTCTCAATATATTCTTTAAACTGATTCTCATCTCCTCTCGTATATGGAATAATTGAAGGCAAAAATACCGGAGAGAGTGGTTCCTCTCGATCAGAAATTAACAGCTCTTCGCGTTTTTATGGAATGTTTATGCCAATTACGATTCACTTCTTTATTGAAACTAGAAATTTAGTAGTCAATTTACAGCTGAATGCTATTAACATTATTTTGGAATATCTTTCTCGTAGAGCTAAAATTCTTTTGATACACTCTATATCTAGATATATCTCCATCATTTTGAATTCATTCCATTTTTTGGGAGAGCTGGAAAACTCAACTTATTATCACTCATATTTCTCTAGATATACTTCTGTACAAACTGCAGATTTTTTCATTCAACCACACATTCTTTTGCACAATCCTTAATTTCCACAAACCTCAAAATCCAAGAGGTCTCTTTGCCATTCAATTAGCAAAAATTAGTTTCGGCATCAATAGTGGCAACCCTAATCCCCGTAGAGCGTCCCGTTCTGGAGAATAGTCGGGACAATCCTCCTAATCCCGTGAGTTATCTAACGGAAGATCTGCGGATGCGAGGAGCGCTCGCTGAAGCTCTTATCTGATTTTTCTAGAATGTCTCCGGCTCTCAAATTGTCCATTCAGACGCTAATTTAGTGAACTGATCTGGGCCCCCGAATCGATCTTTGCCTAAAATTCCCTAGCCTTGAAAAGGCGCCTAATTTTTCTGTTTGTCAACTTTGGGAAGTTTACATCGTGCATTTAAATTGTTCAATTATCCTTTTTTGAGCGCAATGATTATATTCTGAATGAAGAGATAGGCCGTAATTTATTATGGCTATAATATGAACAGAAACGTATAATATAAATAGCTTCTCAAAAATGTATTGACATTTCTGATATCATTGATTAGTGAAAAACCTTCAGGAATATAACCGAACAGGAGTGTATTTAGCTCAAATACCCTAATCTGGAGCAGAGAAGATGGTTTTTTGTACGTACTCGTATATTCTGAGGCGAAATTATTGTTTGACAAAAGTGGTTGACCTATTTACTATTAAGGGGATGGTGGAATATAATTATGGATCATTTTGTTACAATTTACGCAAGGAAATAAAATATACTCTGTGATATAGAAACCCGATCATCCAGTAAATAATATTTTATTTCAAACATATTTCATGTACATCTTTATCATAAAAGTCTTAATACGATATTACAATTTAAGCGCTATCATTTGAACAGTTCTCTTTTTTTTTGCTGTAAGTACTGGGAAAACTAATATCAGAATTCAGAATAAATTCTCTGTGTAAAACTTTTTGATATAGTTCCAATGACAAATAAATCGATCATCTAATCCTTACAATTGCATCTTTCTCTCAATTTATTATATCATGATTGCACAAACATTTTAGAAATAATGATTGACTTTTTAGAATGTGATACCAATACACACAATACAATCTGGGGCAACACAAACCCAAATTAAAGTTGACAAATGTGAGAATATATCCTTAGAGAGAAACCTAAATATACAGGTCATAGTGGAAACGTTTGTAACAAGGGTAAGGCAGGAAGTGGTAGACATTACACTGAGCACGTCAGACCTGAAACAAATCGTTAAAGATTGGAGAGTATCGGGAGAACCTTCTCTCTGACGTCGAAGAAAACGCAATTAGAGAAATATAACACTAGTCTGAAGCAAAATCTTCCTCTTATCCAACAGAGAGAAAAGGATAGAAACCACCTCAAAATGAAAGAGGACCTCGAAGATCTGAACTAAAGCATTCGTATCGAGCAGCCCCCTACAAGACCAACAGCGCAGCAAAAATGCACCTTGGTAGAGTAAACACATGTTACAACTAAGATCTCAAAGCAAGAATCTCTTTAATAGAGCCAGACTTGCCGAGAACTGGCAAATATATACCGAGGAACGTAACACTTATTACAAAGAAATAAGAAAATCTGATTAGAAGAACTTCTGGAAATAGGAAACATTGCGAAGACATTAACACTACTCCTACTGCGGCTAGATTATACAAGATCATGGCAAAAGGTAGGCCCTAGAAAATTAGATGGAAATTACAATGAGAATGAGAGGGATCAAACACATATCCTACTAGAAACTCATTTCTCAGGAAGTAAACCAAACACCAGAGATAATACTATATGTCACAATAGACCTTCCAGTAAAAATATTGCAAGGGCTAGGTACATGTGCAGCAATGAATGGTTGAGATGGACAATGAGTATCTTTCAACCTCATAAAAAACGTAGTACAGATGGACTTTTCTCAGCTCCATTACAACAGAGATAAAATGCAATTCTACCGTACCAGGTTAGAATAAGTCGAAACAGCCTAGAACAATGCCATATACCATGAACATGGAGAAGGGAATAGTCACATTTATTTTAAAAGCAGGACACAGGTTTACAACAAATCCAAAGTCCTTTAGACCGATCAGCGTCACATAGTTTTTGCTTGAAACAACAAGAAAGCGGTTGATAACTATATTAGAGAGAAATCTTCTCCAACCAGACATAGAAGGAGCTCTTGACAATACTCCAAAGCTGTCAAAAGAGCGCTCAATAACAGAGGTATAGATAGTACGGAATCCAGGTGGATGTCAGAACTACTCATCACTAGAGTAGCAGAAGCAAATTTAGGCTAACATACCCAAAAGTACCACCAGAGGTTGACGAGCTCCTAGATGGTCTGGCCGATCTCAGAATAACAAGTCAAGGTGACACCGATGACATAGTCATAACTAACAGAGGAATGTTTGAAAATCTTCTGTATGAAATAGTGCAAAGAGGCCTCAACTACACGAATATCTGGCAGGTGGGACTCAATATTAACATTACCAAAACTATTATTATTGCATTCTCTAGGATTAACAAACTCAACCTAAAATCCAATAACATTGATCGAAAATAGCTTGGATGGAAACAAGAGTTCAAGTACCGAGACGTGAGACTAAACAGTAAACTCCTGAGGACTAAACTGGAGAGGGAGATAACACATATGGTAAAAATGATCTCATGGTGTGCAGAAATTTAGCAGAAAAAATTGGGGCTGTAACCCAAGTATCCAGAGATGGATGTACACCGCCATTGTGAGATCTATCATCACATACGGAGCTATTGCATGGAGTAGCAGAACTATAAGAGACTACCTCTCTAGATTCCAAAGGCTAGTCGGCACATGTATAACAGGGGCAATGAAAACATGCCTTACACTGGCCATGGAACTAATTCTGAACCTCACACCCCTACATCTAATAGTGGAAAGTGTAGCGAAGAGAACGAGATACAGATTGAGTAGAGAGGGAATTTTGCGGAAAAAGCCTCTCTAGTATAAGAACAGGAATCCTGGCACACGCTACAAGACAGAATGAGGAAAACGTATGGTTTCCTAAAGAAATTCAATACAGAATATACTAACAGAAAGGACGGGGATTCAAACAGCACCACTAAACAAGGTTAGAATACCATCAAATCATATTCAGACGATTCAAAAACAAAGGAAGGAACTGGGATAGGAGTGTATGGACCTAAAACAAAACACTCTGAAAGCTTGGGAAACATCCGAAGCATATTTCAAGCAGAATTTCACACCTTTGGGAGATGCGACCAGTTCAACATCAATAAGAAATATAGAAGGCAGAGAATAATCATGATGTTGAACAGTCAGGCAGCCATTAAAGCGATGTTCTCTTCTGTGATCAGCTCTAAAATGGTTTTGGAATGCCCAAGCATACTAAATTGACTAGACAGAAATAACATGGTTACCCTGGTGTGGGTGCCAGAGCAAACTGGAGTAGAAGGGAACGAGATAGCTGATGAGCTAGCGAAGAGAAGGGGGCGAACACCCTTCTAGGGACCAGAACTCTTTTGTGGAATCAGCGCCGATACAATGTTGGAAGGAATGAAAAATTGAAGAAACAAATAATACATTGGACTACTGGGACAACATAATAGGACAAAGATAAGCGAATATAATATTGGGAAACTATTACCACAAGAGATCGGAAAAATGCACTAATTAGTGCAGCCTGAATGCATACCTCAAACAACTGAACTGGTAGACAGAGATCACTGCAGATTCTGTGCGATACAGGAAGAAACACCCATCCGCATACTTGCTGATTGTAAGGAATTACGGAACCTCAGGGATATATTCCTGAACAGACACCTCAAAAACTTAAACTGGTGTACAGAGACCACTGCAGATTCTGTGGGATACAGGAAGAAACATTCATCTAAATCCTTGCTAATTGCAAGACATTACAGAATTTCAGGTCTAGATACCTGGGAGCACACTGGATGGAACAGGAATATTCACCCAAACTGTGGACAGTGGATATTTTGAAATTTATCATATAATTAGGTATAAAAGAACTACTAATTTAAGAGATGAGTAGAGAAAGGAGCATAATAGACCTTTTGGATCTCATTGAATCGTTATCCCATAAAGCATACCTACATACGTACTTCTCAATCAAATTGGAGGATATATGGGAATTTTTTAATGGATCTACAGACGTGTATGAAATAATATTATAATATTAGTGTTGTTCTACTCTGTTTTCATACACATTAGAATGATAGCGGAACAACAAAATCAAATTCTACGTAATGTCATGTAACTCGCTGTTTTGGTAACAACTAACAAAAGTATGTCATACAAAGGAGTCCGGAAACAAAAAGACTTAATTTGTAGTACAAAACTAATTCCGCGAAGCATCTTTCCCGAATAGAATAGAACACAATTTCACCCTTCTCTCAATAAAACTTAATTGCCAAGGTTAAGTGTATAACCGTTACATTGTAGAGGAGGGTTTGAGAAATCCTACTGTTATGAAGTTCATGAAGTAGTAAGGTATAATAAATGCCGCATGCAGTCATTCTGATTAGGAGAGCTTGAACAGAAGTAAAAACTTTGTTTTTTCTTCAATGCCGCAGTTGTGAGTCAGGTTGTTCTCTTATCTTTTAGTTGTCTATAATGACAAATTCAAAATAAATTTTTAAGTTTCAATGTAAACAAGGTATTATCGATGAGGAAGCAGTTTTATCAGTATAATACTGAATGATTGGCTAGAATATTGTATTGCCATTGGCTGAAACCACCAAAATGTCAGATTTTGACCAGTGAAAAAAATAAACAGATTAAATTGGTCAAGACATACTTCAATTTCATAGGGTAATTCGTTCAATGATAATATTGATAATTATACTTCCTCTTAAAAATTCAAATCTTTTATAACTTGAAGTGACATACGTTTGCTATAACTCTATCAGAAGTGTAACTTTTTTCTGATTATTTGTCAACTTGCTTCCAACATACATTTTCAGTCCTTATACAACCTGAATATATTATTGAGCTTATAATTATTCAGAGAAGATTGTTTCTCATTTTTATGAACAGATTTAACTTTAGTGAATATATTATAGCATTTGTGTGGCTGTATATCTTGTTTCACTTGATTATAAGTATATTGATATCACCTTCGCCATTGCCCTTAGGTGGAGAGTATATTGTGCAGATTATTGATTCATTTTATCGTATAGTTGCTTAGTTTGTTTTTATTGAAAAGTTATATAAATTCATGTTTGCAATAAAAATATCAATCTTGTATTTAAAATTGTTATTAGAGTTTTGTGTTAGAAATAAGTTAATTTAAGAAACATCGTTTCAGTTAATTTAACGTTAAGTGGCGCAGTTAGTGGGATAGTCAATTGAAAGTTGAAGCATGTAAGATTCGGTTCGTTTCTACGATTTGTTGACTATTCGAACCAGTGAAGTTATAATTATTGGAACTCTTAGTTGGGCGAATTGACTAACTCAACTAGAAGATCTGTATTGTGCCAGGAACCGGAAGAATCGAGAGGATATTGGTTGTTCCTGTGCAGTCCGAGTGAATGAAAAGAATCTTCGTTCTATTACTGTGAGTGTTTTTATGACATGTAGAAGAAATATTAATTATTTTCATGATACATTCGAAGATTCTGACTCAAATTCTGATTCAAATAATTCAAATTCAGACACAAATTCTTTTAAAACTAAAATAAAATTAATTTCAGCATCACCTAACCTTCTTCCCATAATCAATTTCAATAAAATGATACTAGAATTTGGTTGATGGAAACAATGCATTACTTCCTAGGTTTATTGAGATTTCAGAGAGATTAGTGAATACATTTTATAAAACTGTAGATATAGGGGATTTAAAAAATGGATAATTAATATCCAGCATCTTAACAAAAATAAAAGGTGAAGCAGCTATTAGCATTTCTTATTGTACAATAAGAACTTGAGAAAATCTGCTTAATGCTTACGCTGACTAAAAAGATATTAACACATCAAATAAAGAACTTTCAATAATGAAGTAAGGTTATGTAACGCCGTCCGAATATTATAGTAGAATTCAAGACGTCTTTAAACCAAAGATTTCCAAATTCAACTCCAATGAGTATGTCTACCAGAAACACATCAAGACCTCAACCCCAAAATTATCAAAATAGATTCAAACACAATTATAATCAACCTAGAAATGGAAGAATTCCATAATATAGACGATTCTGATTACACTAATGTCGAATCCGATTATTTTTTAGAGACACCAGCCTCGGAACCAAACCAAACGATATCGAATTGTTAACCTCAAATAATTGCGAGAGTGTGTTACTCTATATAATTTCTCCAGAACAAAATCTAAAAGTTTTTATCAATACCGTTAGCTGTAGCTGAAAAATATTTCAAAAAATGTTTTTAACAAAAACCGTTCCATGTAAAATCAGCCACTGGTAGCAGTCAAGAAAATGACTTCACCTTCATTCCAATCCCCAAAATGTTTTATTATAGGCAACCGCTCAATTTGGATTATTGCATTTTCCATATCCACGATAATTTATATTGTTTGTGAGGATTAGATCATTTGAAAAAGCTTAATGCGATTATTGATTCAAATAATAATTTAATAATGAATCCTTATAGTCAAATTAAATTGAATTACTTCGATACTAAAACTGGATCCAGGAATTGTATAGTAGTGCCTCCACATTGTGAACAAGTAATTAAACTTTATATTGAAAATGTTATACTATAAACACAAATCGGAAAATTAGAAATCCCGGAATGTTTTAACAAAAGCTGAAAATAATATAGCTTTATGCTCCATTTTAAATCCTTCAGAATCCAATTTTCGAGTAGATTTAAGCCCTTCTATTAATGTTTAGACGTTCGATGAATGCGAGCAAACCATCAACCCAAATATTAATAATATTCATTCCGAAAATGTTAAATTTTATATTTTGAAGGTTAGGAATGAGCACATGAATTCCAAAGAGGAGTAATCAATATTGAAGTTAGTTCAAGACTATAATGAAATTTTTCTTGTCGAAAGAAATCATCTTACCCTCACAAGTAAATTAAAACATCACAATAAAACTTCTAACAAAATACCTATCTAGTCAGAATCATACAGATTCATCGAGAAGAAATTCAAAAACAAATTTGAAAAATTTTTGAATGAAATTATGATTAGACCTTCTATTCTCCTTGATTTGCAAGATTTGGCTAGCTCCAGAAATACTAGATGCTTCTCGAAAGCCTAAGTTTTGACTCGCTGTTGACTATCGTATATAGAATGAGATCCCAATTGGAGATTGTTAGCCATTGACAGATATTACAACGCTACTAGATAAGATTTGATGTTGTCATTATTTTATAGCATTAGGTCTCGCTTCTGGTTTCCATCAGATACAGATGGCAGAGAAACACATTCCGAAAACAGCTTTTAATATAGAAAATAGGCACTACGGATATGTGCGCATGACCATGGGTCTGAGAGGGGCTCCTGCAACCTTTCAAAGGGTTATGGAGAATATCCTAATAGGCACACGGAACAAGAAATGTTTGGCGTACATTGATGATATAATTGTGTTCAGTACCAGTTCACAAGAACACTTTACAAATTTGATTCAATATATCAAGAGATTCTAATTTTAAATTACATATTGATGAATTGCAAATCTTGCGGAAAGAAATAGCATCTATGGGACATATTGTCACGCCAGAAGGGGTAAAACCGAATCCAGATAAAATTTTAGCAATTCTAAAATTCCCGATACCAAAAAATTCAAAACAATTGAAATGATTACTTGGGCTCTTAGGATATTGCACAAAATTTATGAAAGATTTATCAAAATTAACTAGACCATTAACTATCAACGTAAATGATTCATATTATGTCGAATATTTTGAAATGTGTAAAAATTTGTTGATAAATGAACCAATATCAGGATTTCACCAAACCCTTTAACCTAACCTTAGATACAAGCAATTATGCTTTGGAACATTGGAATATTTTATAATTTGAAGCCGTCATAGACATAGTTTGTGAAGTAGAAAATAGTTAAGTACAATTGTTTTTATCGATACCTAATAATTATGATATTTTATTTAATCTTTTTTAAATGTGTCCTATACCCACAGAAAATGGATCAGAATAAGTAACATTGATACCTAATTCAAAATTTTTACTGAAATCGAATAACGTCATTTAACCTCTAAATGACATTTGCACTTGCGGCAATATTTTTCAATGTCCTAACCATTTGTTAGACAATAATAATTATGGGTGCGAAGAAAATATCTTGCTAGCAGAAAATTTTACATATTGTCAATATACAAAAATTGAAATAATAAAAAGAATCACATTGAAGTTGCTCCGGAGATTAATCATATTTTTGGTAATATTTCCAGTCGGAAAATAGTTAACCGTTAAATATAGGCAAGAAACTATAGTGAAAACTCTTAAAGGCATATACTTAATAGAAAAATTATAATGTAAAATTATCTTTCAAAATCGAGAGTTCATATTTCAATAGAAAATGTTTGGGAAAACTTTTGTAATGAACGAATTAAAATTGTTACACGTCTCTCCAATGAATATTGATTTAAAAAGTTCAAAAATACAGAATATTCCAAATAAACTGGTAATGCCAATGTTCATGGGAAACAATAATTTTCACATTCCCAGAATGTGTACTATTCTTCTTAATGTAGGAGTGGATCATGTATAAGAGGAAACATTCAGGAAGGGATCCAGCTTCCAGGAGAAGCTTCCTTCTAAAGGGGGAGGTGTCAGCTACGCCATTGCCCTTAAGTGGACAGTATATTGTGCTTATTAACGATTTATTTTGTTGTCTGATTGCTTAGTTTGTTTTTATTGGAAAGTTATATGAATTCATATTTGTAATAAAAATATCAGTCATGTATTTGAAATTGTTATTAGAGTTTTATCTTAGGAATGAAGTTAGTCTTTAAAAACACCGTTTCAATTAATTGAAAGTTAGGTTTTTAATTAAAAGTTAAGTTTCATATTCTTGAAATTGACTGTCTCGACCCTTACTTCGTGGAATATGCTCATATTAGTGTTTTTAAATGGAACTCAAGGTCTCTAGTTAATTCCACAATATAATACAAGTTATTGAAAATTCTAAAAAATTGACAATTGTTTCGAAAAATCAATATCATCGTCAGAATGACAGAAGTTACATTTAATTTTATGCTTACCTGATGTTTAGTAGTTAATTTTGGCTAGGCCAAGAAGTAACCTAACTTGTGATTGGCTTAATATATGTTTATAGAAAAAAGAAGAAGATGTGATATTACAAATATTGAAGCTTAGATAATATTAGCCCTATGGTGATATCCTGGATATCATTTTTCCAATTAAGATCAGTATAACTGTGCAATGATATAGAAAACCAGGAAAACTATATCTGCTGATCTTTACAATTATCACTTAAGAAGACAGTTTATTAGTGGAGAATTCCCTAGATTTAACTGTTCATTGACAACTTCATATTTACCGAAAACCAACACAGACTGATGTGACAATTCCATTCAATTCTAATCACCCTGTCTCACACAGACTAGCGGCATATAATTCAATGATACATAGAGCTTTTTCAGTTCCTATGAACAAATGTAATTTTGATAGAGAGATTAATACAATTAGACAAATAGCAACATCTAACGGTTATCCATTAGATATGATAAATAAGCTAATTAGTAAAGAAGAGAAAAAAGTGGCATTACAACTAATATATCCTAAACAAGCTGATGAAATTAAAACTTATAAAACCATCACATATGCAGGAAATATTTCAAAGATAATATCTTCAGCAACGAATACAACAATTTCTTTTAAAACAGAAAGTAACGTTAGTACAAAATTGTTAAATGTAAAAACAAAAATACCACTATTAAAGAAGTCAGGTATATATAAACTCAAATGTCCAGAATGTAATGCTGTCTATTTGGGTCAGACCCTTAGGAATTTTGAAGTACGATACAGTGAGCACTTACGAGCATACAGATTAAAACAACCAGATAAATCCCACTACGCAATACATCTACTTGACACCAATCATTCATTGACACCTAATACAGAACTAGAAGTACTGCATATTTGTGAAAAGAAACAAGAACTGGATTTCTTTGAAGAACTGGACATTAGAAGATATTTAAGAAACCCACAATATGAAGTTGTCAATAAACAGTTAAATCTAGGGAATTCTCCACTAATAAACTGTCTTCTTAAGTGATAATTGTAAAGATCAGCAGATATAGTTTTCCTGGTTTTCTATATCATTGCACAGTTATACTGATCTTAATTGGAAAAATGATATACAGGATATCACCATAGGGCTAATAATATCTAAGCTTCAATATTTGTGATATCACATCTTCTTCTTTTTTCTATAAACATATATTAAGCCAATCACAAGTTAGGTTACTTCTTGGTCTAGCCAAAATTAACTACTAAACATCAGGTAGGCATAAAATGAAATGTAACTTCTGTCATTCTGACGATGATATCGATTTATCGAAATAATTGTCAATTTTTTAGAATTTTCAATAACTTGTATTATATTGTGGAATTAACTAGAGACCTTGAGTTTCATTTAAAAACACTTTCATATTCTTGTCTATTTACATAAACGTAGAATCAAGAAGTCTGTTTCTTATAACTTTTCATGTGGACATTGACAGTTTAATGTTTTTCAGCTAGTCAACAGTAATCATTTTCACTAGTTCATTACCAGAATGTCTTTAAATTTTCACAACAGATAGAAACATCTAACAAAGACAAATTTGGCTTTTCACTCGAATTTCATGTGTGGAAAAGCTAGAAGCGACTTCATCTTGGTCAATTCAAATTCAAAGACGTGGTGGAGAGTTTCCCTTGCTTTAGAGTCTACGACGTATCAAAAGTAAATGAAATGGTGACCGAGAATTTTTGTGAACGAAACGAGCTATTGCTCTAGTGGTAACTAGAACCAAAGAATTAAATTTTCTGCGAAAACTCCATAGACTAGGTATCGCCGTCGATATGTTGAAATAAATCAATTTCAAACCATCATTCATAGAACGTATCATAAGTGGTGACGAGATGTGAGTTTAGAAAACTCTCTTGTTAAACTGTTAACCAGTTTCGAAATGACCTGTATCTAAAGATACAGCACTTCTCTTATAAAAACGGGAGCACCGTCAAATTGTCTAAATCTTTGATACGTACAGGTATTTGATGTCCTGATCAAAAGTCTCCATAGGCCCAAACCTTATCACTAGATTTTCAGATACAGGGCGTTGAAGTTGAAAATCCCGACGTTTTTAAAACGGTCCCCAAAAAGTCCCTCTTAAATATTTTTTATGGTACTGCCAAATATATCAAGGCAAAATACATACCTATTAGTGAAAATAAAATATCTGTTGTTTAGAGGGTGATTCGTGCTTTCACAGAAATGCTTTTGTTAAATTACGTATTTTTACAATGGAAAAAATAATCAAATATCATTAAAACAATCACCGTGAAAGTTTCTGAATGTATAGTGTAGATATCGATATCCTCGTTAAAAGTTCTTATTGCTATAACTAGATCTTAGGCTACTCTTCGAAATATTAAACGCTTAGGGTCGGTTTTTCAATCTCCGGCTATCTCATTTAGCTGGCAGCTACGACGATAGCCGTCCGTCACCGACTGTTAAACTGTTTATTGACGTAATGGCTGTCAGCTATTTCAACTGTAACCGTAACTTTCAGGTGGTAGTTTCATAGATAGCTGGCAACTACTGTTTTGAGCTTGCGCACTCGAAATTATTCGAATAGTTATTTCAATATTATTGGTACGTTATGTTTATTTAAGTATTTTGAAGAAATCACTGGATTCAAGGACAATTGCCAGATTTCAGATTTTTTTTTTCGTTATTATTGTTTCAAAAATAGGATGTTTGAAGACATACAGAGTGATGATGATGAAGAAATTATTGAATACGAGCGTCGACGATATACTGTAAGAGAAAGGACCAATTATATTGACACCCTAGATGATCTAGATCCAACGATGAGATTTAGATTAAAAAAAGAAACTGTTTTTAATGATATTACAGCAGATTGAAGCTCAAATTTGAGCCACTACAAACCTTCAACTGGAACATGCAAACTTGACTAAGAAATTTCATATTCTGTGGCTGTAGGAATTTTTCAGTGTTTCCCATCAATTAATTATTATTGGCATAGAGATTCTATGCGACGGGCAGTTTTTTCAATACGTGCAGGTGATTATTTCAATGTCAGCAAATCAACAGCTTGCAAAATAGTCACTGATGCAATAGCTTCTCTCTCACCTCAATTTATTAGAATGCCATCCATGGAAGATGAAATAAGTGCGAATCATTTGAATTTTTATAGCATTGCCAGGCTTCGAAGAACAAAAGGGTCCATAGATTGCACACATATCAAGATACAGTCTCCAGGTAAATTCCTATACTATTTAGAATGCTAAAGTAAATAATATGTGATGTTATAGGCGGAAACAATGCAGACGTATTGCGAAATCGGAAGGGATATTTTTCAATAAATGTCCAGACTGTTTCATCAGCAAAAATTAACATCATTGACATAGTAGCTCGTTGGCCAGGAACTGCAAATGACCAAGTAGTGTTTGAAAATTCTGCAGTTTACCAAGAATCTAGAAATTATATAAAAATATAAGTGGAATAAGCCTGTACGCACTTATAGGGCTCTACCTCACGGATGGTGTGGAAATAAACTCAAAATGGAGCTTAATGGAGTATTGAATGAACCCGTGTGCAGTTTTTTTCAAAAGGCACTTAATAACTCAAATTCAAAACGCAAAAAAAAGTAATAGCAAAATTGTTTCTATTGTTTGGCGGCTCTTTTGAATTTGTTGATTTTGTCATCTCAAAGTTCAAGTCATATCACTCTGTAATTATGAATTTTGTAGCCTAATACTCAATAATAAAACGATGCAATATAATCTAACACAGTGTGTAAGAATATTCAGTTCACAATGTTTCTATTATTTTGTAGTCCAGGCGCAGTAAAGATTGACATAATTGTGTCGTTACGTTAACTTAGATATTCTCGAGATTGATCGAAAATGATATATACAATCATATTATAAGTATGCGCTAGCTCAGAAAGTTGTGCTATTTGCAAAAAAAATCGAGAACTGCAAAAATGCACGAAAACGCCGCTTTTTCTATCACTATTTGCAATATAACTATGTACATATGCAGTTTAGAGAAAAAATCATCACTTGTGAATTTGTTGGTTATGAAATTTTCTACAAGATAGAATTGGTTCAAAAGTCGAATTTATTATATTTTAGTTGCTAAATAGCAATAACTCGGAAAAAAGTGACGAGAATCGTGGTACTTTTGAGGCGTGTAACAACCAGGTAAGAAATTGCACAATTATACTATAAATAGAGATTTAAGTACTTTAGAGTATTACAAAATGAAATACCAAACCCCGATTCAAATTTATTTGTTGGTTTTGACGTGGTTGATTTTTTGATTTTACCGAGTAAAAAAAAACTATGTTTTTCCGCGTCAATGCTGGGAACAAAATTTTGCATATTGATTGCTGTCGATTTTTTTACACATTGTTAGGCCCGTTAGCTAACCAATAAAATCGTTGTTACGAGCAGTTTAGGTGAGAAGTTACAATAACGCCATAAAACAGAACAAACAATTATTTTACCATAAAATTAGATCTTGTTCTTCATAATTTTCAGATATGGTGCAGGGATTGCCGCACGTAATTCAAAGCATTGTCCACACTTAGACGAACATTTTAAACCCAACTTTCTGCAAAAACACGCCTTGCCGCATGGCCCTTTACAGTTGCAGAAAACCATTTTGAAAATATCACTGGGAGCTATCTGTTCCGTTAATATTATGGGAGTAAGATGATATTCCCTATCTTTTTGCCACTCGTAATGTAATGGGTTATTATTTTTCCCCAGCCAATCTTGTATCTTAAATTAAAATAAATTTAATTTTGTCTTTTATTTTACTATTGTCATTGTTTACCTGATAGTATGTCCTCATAATATGATGTGTCGCAGCATATCTTGTTGGAGGTAACAGTGCAAAGTTAAAAGTTCCTGATAGTACTTGACGTGACGTGAGTCTCTGGTACATGGTATATCTTAACTTTTCAATTTCCTCTTAATTGCATTTGGGTCGATATAATTTGGTAATACATTTTATGCCTACATCTATGAGTTCGTTTTTATCTATTATTCCTTGCAAAAAAACGTTGAGACCGTTACTTGAAGCCTCATCTTTCAATAACATGTGCAATATATAATTTTTACTTTTCTTGAAAATAACAGAAGTTGTGTCACAACCTGAAATAGCATGTAAAAACAAAATGCACTCTTTGATGTGTCCTAATTTTGCTTGAAGATCAGCTATGTTTGTTACCCTATCTATTTTGGCAGCTTTCCCTGGTCGAAGAAAATACATTTTCTCATGTTGTGAGTGGTGAATAAGTAGAACAGCAACGTCGGAGTCCTCAGATACCACTGTCACCGTCTTATTTCCGCTGGAAAGTTCTACTGCTGTTCTTACTAATAAATAGTCCGCGTCGCCTTCAGCCTGTACAACTCTAATATCTGTGGCTACTAAAGAGGATTTTAAAAGATCTATAAGTTTTTGCTTATTCTTATTATTTCTTAAGGAATCTTCTAGTGGCGAACGACTATATTTTCCATTTTCACTGAAATTTTTACGGCGATTTATGATCTTATTATTTGCAAAGCTTTTTTGGTTGAAAATGTGTTTGAATTATATCCATCAAAAACAAATACGGAATTTTCACCATAAGCATGTTTAGCGTAATTTGTATACTGGTTACATATTTGGTGGAGAGTAGCAGGTCTTTGCCAAACAACCTCATGAAGAAAGAATCCTCCATCAATTACGTATATTGAATTAGTCTCACGCTGTGAAAATGGTGGGCTTAGAGCATCTAGTTTTCTATACAGAAGACTTTTTGTACCTCTTCTTAAAACGTCATCTTTAAAGAGAGATAGCGGTAATGGTGACAATTCAAATTTAAAACAATCTATGATCTATTCAGGGGTTTTGTTTGAACAAATTATTCTGTTAAATAATTGCATCGGAGATACATCAATATAATGTTTATCAATTTTGGTATTATTACTCATTTGAGAAAAGTTTTTAATCTTGTCTGTTCGTTTACATTTAACATCGATATACTTTTTTCCTGCATTTGCTAAACATATCTTGCTACCAATTTTTTCTGCTAAATCACGGTTAACGTCTGGTTTTGCAATTAGACCAGAAGCAACCAACACCAGCTCCTGGCATTTAAAAGGATTGTGGTCTTCTAGCCAGTCCAATATTTTTTCCAAATAAATATTGTCTCTTTGTTGCCTGGAACGGCTTAAGTCTATATGTTGCTCCGAATAACTGGACTTAACTCCTACTAAATCTTCTATAGCTGTAGTAACTGGCATACATACAAACATTCCAGCAATCCATCTAGCCAAAGATGAGTCGGCGAAGCCGCGCCCATGAGTTAGACCGCCAGTTGTTTTAATAGCCCTCATTAGATTTAGTTCGATCAGCATATCTGTGTAAGCACCTAACCAAAATTTATTTGATCTTCTTATGGTAAACATTCCCTCTTCACTAAATTTTTTGTAGTAGTCCGCGCTCATATTGTCAAGCTTCTGCATTTGCTGTAGATAAATATGGGTGCTTTTAGCATAATTACTATGTCCTGTTGCATAAATGATCGGCATCATTAATTTCAAGCAGTATATATGAAGATCCCAATTGCCTGACCTTGCTGATCTAATAAAAAGCTTAATAATATTAATAAAATTAAAATAGCTGCACCAAAGGCGTCCGCTCCTACTTTACCAAGACAATTCATTAAATTTTTTAGTTTAGTTTTTCCAAAACATTTTCGACCATCTCATTATTTTGTACTGTAATATCTGAAGGTTGTTCGCTCAATAAACTGACTTCATCAATTTCACTTTCATTTAGTACTGTGTCATGTAAACTCATTATACTAAGGGCTTCATGTGTCAAAAAATGGCAGCGTAAAGCTATGGAAAATGCATGACCTGAAAGCATATGGGGAACAGTATTTTTTGCATATCCGTTTTGCCATAATTCTTCAATACCACAACCGGACATTATATTCCCAATGCTTACCATAAATGACATAAGCATATGGCATTGATTTTTAAGACAACATATTTCTGTTAAATTAGTGCATTATGGTATTGTCAAAATGTTATTAAAACTAAAATGGTATTAAGTTTTTATCAAGACACAATTTAGGCGCTTTCTAAGAAACTTAAAGCGATAAAAAGCTTTTGATTTTTGGCGCTATTATTTTTTGTTAAAAGTATATTAATCGTAAGAAATAAAAACAATTTTTGACACAATATTAACTACATACATTTATTTATAACCAATAAAAACACTCAAAAGTTTTTAAAAAACCCGGGTGTTTGGGTAATATATCCAAAAACTTGAAAAATTCAAAATGGCGGCGATTTTTCAATAGTTGCCATTGTTAGATTAGATGGGACTTTTAGTATATTATTTAAG
Source organism: Galeruca laticollis (assembly GCA_963921935.1). Classification (NCBI taxonomy): domain Eukaryota; kingdom Metazoa; phylum Arthropoda; class Insecta; order Coleoptera; family Chrysomelidae; genus Galeruca; species Galeruca laticollis. The sequence continues at coordinate 39,346,114 of OY998178.1, read as the reverse complement.
ACATCCTTAACTTCAAATTTCTACCATTAAACATTTGTATTTAATTTGTTTCATCTTACTGCCTAAAATCTGCTAATTTGACTACACTAATTTTAAAAATACGTAATTTAACAAAAACAGGACTGTGAAAGCACGAATCACCCTGTAAACAACAGATAGTTAATTTTCGCTAATAGGTATGTATTTTGTCTTGATATATTTGCCATGGTTGGGCCCATGTAGACTTTTGATCAGGAAATCTAATACCAGTTCGAACAGACAATTTGACGGTGCTCCCGATTCCATAAGAGAAGTGTCCTTTGATAAAAACTGAAGTGGATGTAGACAGTCTTTAGTCTCATTAGTTGATTACTCGGAACTGTTGCCAGTATAAAAAAAATATTTTCTGAGCTTTTTGCGATATGTAAGGGAGTAGTTTCCCCAATCCTAGGGTGGACGTGTGTGCAATGCACTATTTCTACACTATCTCGCATTTATTCCAAAGGAAAATTACCACTTCGAAGCACTCATTTCTGGCGATAGAAAAGTAAAGTCTGTTCCTAAAACTGCATTCAAGGAATGTTTAGATTAATAAATTTGAATTAAATTTAAGTTGATGAAATACGTCAGCATTGTTTCATATGTTGTCAAATGAAGCTTATAAGTTTTGACTTTTGACGATTTTCGCTATTTTCTGAGAATACAGTAAACAAATTTTTCAGAATGGTACTGCCCTATCTTGAAATAAAGACATTGTTTTGAAATTGATATCTATTTCTGTTCATGAGCTCGTCCTCTTGTATCGACCTAATATAGAAATTTCAAGTTCATTGTATAGGTATTCGTTTATAGAAAATATATTATTCACATGAAGTCGTCTATTTATAGCATTTCGTTGACATGGATTTAAAGATAATTTAATGTTTCAATAGATCAACTACAAACTGTCGTAGATCGTATAAAATATTTATTAATAATGACAAGTATTTTTTATAGTAACTTTCCACTACTAAAATTAGATTTAGATATTGATTGGAAAGTGTTATCATTTTATCACTATTTGAATACTTGAAACGAATATAGAAATTTAAAATACTACCAAAACTGCTATCTACGGATATCAGTAAAACTTTGCGCCATGTACACGTCTCAAGTGACTCTAGAAAGAATAAAATTACATTTAATAAACAATTCAAATTCCTAATTAAATTAAAATCACAAAAATTTTTGAAATCACGTAAAATACCATGTCGTATATTAGATTTATCCACTTTTTCTATTTTCAATTGATACTTACAAAGAAACATTCTTCCAAATAATTCTCAATTTATTGACTGAAATTTATTCAGATAAAATTTTTATATATACATAGTTATTTTCCAACTAATTTTAAGCTGATCTAAAAAATCATTTTTCAAGAAAAAAAATTTATAAGACTTGGCCCTATGTTTGGTATAAGGCTTATACATTTTTTTTCTTGCCAAATGATTTTTTAGATCAGCTTAAAATTAGTTGGAAAATAACTATGTATATATAAAAATTTTATCTGAATAAATTTCAGTCAATAAATTGAGAATTATTTGGAAGAATGTTTCTTTGTAAGTATCAATTGAAAATAGAAAAAGGTGGATAATTTTAATATACGACATGGTATTTTACGTGATTTCAAAAATTTTTGTGATTTTAATTTAATTAGGTATTTGAATTGTTTATTAAATGGAATTTTATTCTTTCTAGAGTCACTTGAGACGTGTACATGGCGCAAAGTTTTACTGATATCCGTAGATAGCAGTTTTGGTAGTATTTCAATTATTTTTGTAGTTTAATCTTTTAATTCGTTCTATTGTTCATTTAGATTCATTTCTTCAACGTGTGACAAGATTATAGTTTTTAATCGAAAATATTTTTTTTCTAAGACTAGACTATCAACAAAATATTTTCTTCACTTGTTTAAATATTGTTTAATCAAACTATATAAAGTGTGGCCAGCCTAAAATGGAAAACCTTCTCATCAATTTTGAAAAGACTATTAACATTTCTATTTTTGAGGTATGATTATTAAACTATACATCAAAAAAAAAATTAAAATACTGAAATATGAAATTCGAGACCGACAACCCAGGAATTTAAATATTTTACACTTAAAAACCCCAAACTTGTTAATATTGTTACAAAAACTTTTATAAACAACAAAATATACGTTATTTATTAATGTAAACAGTTATCGAAGAATTACTTGAAGCAAAGGATGAATAATAGTAATAAAAGAACCTTCCGAAGACTTCATCATAGAATTATTTATTAATTTCACCTAGAAAACTACAACTAAAACGGAAAACCTTCTCTTCAATTTTGAAAAGACTATTCAGATTTACGTTTTTGGAATATAATTTTCGAACTACAAATAAAAATAAATTAAAATACTGAAAGATGAAATTCAAGACCGACAACCCAGAAATTTAAATATTTCACATTTAGAAACCCCAAACTTGCTAATATTGTTACAAAAAATTCCATCAACAACAAAATATACATTATTTAATCATGTAAACAGTTATAGAACAATTACTTGCAGAATAAGTATCAATAATAGTAACAAAAGAACTTTTCGAAGACTTCATAATACAATTAATTATTGATTTCACCTAGAAAACCACAACTAAAATGGAAAACCTTCTCTTCAATTTAGGAAAAAACTATTCAGATTTCTATTTTAGAAATATTACTACCAAACTATACTTAAAAAAAAAATTCTGAAAGATGAAATTTGATACCGACAACCCACAAATTTAAATATTTCACATTTACAAACCCCAAACTTGCTAATATTGTTACAAAATATTCTATAAACAACAAAACATACGTTATTTAATAATGCAAACAGTTATCGAACAATTACTTGAAGAATAAGGATCAATAATGATAATAAAATAACTTTCCGAAGACTTCATAATACAATTATTTGTTGATTTCACCTAGAAAACCACAACTTAAACGGAAAAACTTCTCTTCAATTTTGAGAAGACTATTCAGACTTCTATTTTTGAAATAAAATTATCAAATTATATCTTTTAAAAAATTTAAAAACTGAAAGATGAAATTCGAGACCAACAACCCAGAAATTTAAATATTTCACAATTAGGAACCCCAAACTTGCTAATATTGTTACAAAAAAATCTATAAACTACAAAATATACGTTATTTGATATAGTAAACAGTTATCGAACAATTACTTGAAGAATAAGGATCAATAATGGTAATAAAAGAACTTTCCGAAGACTTCATAATACAATTATTTATTGATTTCACCTAGAAAACCACAACTAAAACAGAAAACCTCCTCCTCAATTTTAAAAAGACTATTCAGATTTCTATTTTTAAAATATAATTATTAAACTATACATAAAAAAAATTTAAATACTGAAAGATGAAATTAGAGTTCAACAACCCAGAAAATTAAATATTTCACATTTAGAAACCCCAAACTTGCTAATATTGTTACAAAAAGATTCTATAAACAACAAAATAAACGGTATTTAATATAGTAAACAGTTATCGAACAACTACTTGAAGAATAAGGATCAATAATGGTAATAAAAGAACTTTCCGAAGACTTCATAATACAATTATTTATTGATTTCATCTAGAAAACCAAAACTAAAGTGGAAAACCTTTTCTTCAATTTTGAAAAAACTATTCAGATTTCTGCTTAGGAAATATTTCTATCAAACTATACATAAAAAAAAATTCAAATACTGAAAGATGAAATTCGAGACCAACAACCCAGAAATTTAAATATTCCACAATTAGAAACCCCAAACTTGCTAATATTGTTACAAAAAAAATCTATAAACTACAAAATATACATTATTTGATATTGTAAACAGTTATCGAACAATTACTTGAAGAATAAGGATCAATAATGGTAATAAAAGAACTTTCGGATGACTTCATAATACAGTTATTTATTGATTTCAAGTAGAAAACCACAACTAAAACGGAAAACCTTCTCTTCAATTTTGAAAAGACTATTCAGATTTCTATTTTTGAAATATAATAATTAAACTATACATAAAAAAAATTTAAATACTGAAAGATGAAATTCGAGACCAACAACCCAAAAAATTAAATATTTCACATTTAGAAACCCCAAACTTGCTAATATTGTTACAAAAAAATCCTATAAACAACAAAATATTCGTTATTTAATATAGTAAACAGTTATCGAACAATTACTTGAAAAACAAGCATCAATAATGGTAATAAAAGAACTTTCCGAAGACTTCATAATACAATTATTTATTGATTTCATCTAGAAAACCAAAACTAAAGTGGAAAACCTTCTCTTCAATTTTGAAAAAAATATTCAGATTTCTGCATTAGAAATATTTCTATCAAACTATACATAAACCCAGGAATTCAAATATTACACATTAAGAAACCTTAAACTTGCTAATATTGTTACAAAAAATTCTATAAACAGCAAAATCTACGTTATTTAATAATGTCAACAGTTATCGAACAATTACTTGGAGAATAAGTATGAATAATGGTAATAAAAGAGCTTTTTGAAGACTTCATAATACAATTATTTATTGATTTCACCTAGAAAACCACAACTAAAATGGAAAACCTCCCCTTCAATTTTGAAAAAAACTATTCAGATTTCTATTTTAGAAACATTACTATCAAACTATACATCAAAAAAAATTTAAAATACTGAAAGATGAAATTTGATACCGACAACCCAGAAATTTAAATATTTCATATTTAAAAACCCCAAACTTGCTAATATTGTTACAAAAAATTCTATAAACAACAAAATATACGTTATTCAATAATGTAAATAGTTATCGAACAATTGCTTGAAAAATAAGGTTGAATAATGGTAATAAAAGAACTCTACGAAGACTTCATAATAGAATTATTTATTGATTTCACCTAGAAAACCATAACTGAAGTGGAAAACCCTTTGTTCAATTTTGAAAAATTTATTCAGATTTCTATTTCTGAAATATGATTATTAAACTATACATGAAGATGAAATTCGAGACCAATAACCCAGAAATTAAAATTTTTCACATTTAAAAACACCAAACTTGTTAATATTGTTAAAATTCTGTAAACAACAAAATATACGTTATTTAATAAATAATTATAACAAAAGAACAATTTTGGATTCTGTGTTATTCATTCTTTGTATAAATGAATTGTTTTCCGTGAGCAGTACTGGATATATACAATTAGAGTCGCAGACGATATAGCCATTATTTATGAAATAGATAATTGGTATGATTTGAAATAGTTGAAAATGATCTAAGATTAATTAAGGATTGGTTTCATCATAAATTACTTACTCTAAATTTCAATAAAACATAATTGGTCATTTCTTATTTCTAGAGACCATAAGAATAGCTTCACATATTTTTTATAGAGAAAAACTAGAGATTGTGCTTTATAACTTTAAGTGTTTAAATAAGTTTATGTATAATGTCAATACTTGCAGATATTGTACTACGGTCTAGTGGAAAGCCATCTCAGGTATGGCCTATTTTCTTGGGGATGTGCTTCCAGAATATTTATAGGTCCCTTTTAGAGATTATACAAAGAGCTTTATTTAGATTATTATGTCTAGTTCCAGCATGTGCCCTAGTGACGCACTGTATAATATAAACAAAATCTTTGACTTGGAGAAATTATGTTTTCTGTGTGCATCTGTTAAATATCATACTATGAAAAATAGAATTAAGTTACCTACACATACATATGAATCCAAAAATAATAATATGAAGCTCCTATGATGACAAAATCTTTATGTCAAATTTTTCCTATTAACACAACTAAAAGTTTTGTGAAATTAACGTTCGTAATATCTCTTCATTCTCTGCAATATCTATCCACTTCATAGATTTTATGTATAATTAGGTATAGTGTTTTCTTATTTACCAAAACATATGTTGAGGTAAATTCGTTCATCTCTGGCATAAATTTTTTAGTATTTATAATTAACAAATTGGCTTCAAAAAATTGTTCGATATACTAATGTTCAATTTGGGTTTAATACTACTGATTAACTGATTGTAGAATTCATTTTTATAGGAGAAATTGATAACATATTTGAAAAACTTATTTAAATTTGACGTTATAAAATGGCAAATGACATCTGTGTTGTGACGTCAACTGACGCAGTTGTGAGGACGATACATTTCGATGATTTTAGGAACGGTGCTCGAGAATATCAATTCTAGGAACTATTCGCAAATAGAGCAATCACAGGCTTGCGTATGCATGACGTTGGGAACGACGTCAAGAATAACGCCCTGATTCCAGATTCAGGGCATCTGTGCGGATGAAACTCAATCATCGACCACCACACCTGCAAGAAATGAATCACCGGTAGCGACATTGATTTTTTTAGCGAAATATCGAAACAACACGTGAGAAACCTTAAAATTTAGAAATATTTTTACAAAAGTTACAACTTTTATTTTTTAGAACTGGATATCTTTTTAATAAATACATGGAAAATTATCATTGATGCTGCAAATGGAAGATCATATATGAATTATATGGCAAATGTATGCATACTTTTCCCGTAGATAATATACTTTTCAACTAATAAAAAAAAATAGAATTGCGGGGAGAGAAGAAAAACGAAATTTTCGGTATAAGAGTGTCTGTCGTCTTGCGCAAAAATATATAAAAGAGGGCGGAGTCGAGACATGACATGACGCGAGTGACTGGCAGTCACTCTTGATATTCACATCAAATAAAACTATTATTATTTTATATTAGATACACCCTACATAGTAGTACCTATATATGTATATATTAAAACATTTTTAAATTATACCTTCATTCGTTTTGGGAAAGCTACTGAGTTAGTGAAACGCGTCAACTAGTTTAAATTGAACATTAGTTCAAATATAATGGAGTATTAAACAAATTAGATTGTTTTATTTCATCTTTCAATACGGTATATATTCAAAATGAAGGTTTAGGAATGGGAAACCCTATATCACCAATTTTGGTAATTATTTTTATGTACAGTTTAGAAAGAAAAATCTTTTGAATATGACATTTCAAAAATATCCTATTTTGGTATAGATATATAGATGACATATTAGCTTATTTTATAGGTAGTTAAAGTTATAGCTAATATTATAAGTATTTTTCAACCATAATAATAATTTACCATCAAAAATTAAATTTACGTCAGAAGTTGAAGGAAATAACTCAATCAACTACCCTGATTTAAAAATTCAAAGGGTTAATATTGTACTTGATTATTCAATTTACAGAAAACCAACACACACTGATGTAACTATTTCATATAATTCCAATCATCCCATGTCACATAAATTACCATCATATAATTCAATGATAGTTCCTATGAACAAATATAATTTTGATAGAGTAATTATTACAAATAGCAAAATCCAACAGTTACCCATTACATATAATAAATAAATTACTCAATGAAAAAGAGGCAAAAATTGGCATTACAACTAATATTTCCTCAACAAACTACAGAAATAAAAAATTACTGACTATCATAGTAATATAGAAACAATTGTAATTTTTTTAATGTTTACCATTTTTTCAATATATTGTGGAATCTGTTAGAAACAGTTCCATTTAAAGAAGTTAAATGAATAGATTCCACGGAGAAAGGGTCGATACAGTGAATTTTACGAAGTTATGGTTTGTCATACTCAACCCACGTAAAATGAAATTTGCTTCAAAATCTGGTTCAGCGCCACAAAATCCGCATTTTTTTTATTTAGGATTAACATTTGCAACTACTCCCGTGCATTAAAATATTTTAAAGGTATTTTATTATCCTTAGTCAAATAATTTGATACAGTTTCAGTATATTGTGGACACTGTATTTCCACTAGATATTCATTGAACACCGCATCTAGAGAAACCCCAAACATTAGATATTTTTGATTTAACTGCAAACCACTTTGATTCAGTTTAATTTTGGAAGATATTTCTGACCATTGCACCATTGGTCATGATACCTATGATATGGATACATATCACAAAAAAAGCAAACTGTTCTAAATTCTAATAAGAAAATTCACAATAATTAGGAGGGGCCTCCTCACAGGTATATAAACCTAAAAACCGACACAATACTAGTTACTTATCTAGTAATAATTTGGTTCAAAATATTTACGATAGATGTCTATAGTAGTACTGAATCGGCTTTTACTTATTCAACATATTTTCTCTCTATGTCTTTCCACTCTTGTCGGTTCAAAAAAACGCATCTCTGGACCTGATATTCGGATGTTTTGATTTCAAATATTTCAACTTTTTGTGAGCACAGAAACCTTAGCTCTGTTTTTTAGGTTGCATCCAAACAAAACTTGCTGACATAAGTATTTCCATTTGAGTGTAGAATTTTGATTATTTAAGTGTTTCATAAATGTGTTTGAAAGTAAGTAATCGTATCGACCCGACATCAAAAATTATAGTTATGATAATGTAAATTATCCTGTAATCTGTATTTTTGATTTTAAAAGCTATGTTTGATGTTATGTTTACTGGATTATTTGATTACTGTGGAAATATATGAGATAAATAATAGTGATTGTTTGTTCTACTATCATCAAAACATCTTTTAACATTCTCTTGAAACCCTGTTTTAATGATAATATGGATTTGTTAGCGAAAAATGCTTAATTGAAGTGACCTTTCAAGTCTCTGAATGGAGAAAAATTAAAACCGCTCTCAAAAGACAAGAATTACAAAATTAATTTTGATGAAAATATAATAGTGGTAATTGAAAAATATAATTATTATCACCTGATACAAGGTGCATTACATATTGCATGAAAGAACATGAAGCAATACAATCTGCAATTAATTGCATGCAATTTATTGCAAAGTCAAAATATTGCATGTGATAAATCTTGCTCGTTGTTTGACATTATGCAAGGCAAATAAAAAGCTTGAAAACAAATGGCATTAACAAAAATCACGAATCAACAAGAAGGTTAGTTTTGCAAAAAAAAAATGCTAGTGTCAATCAAGTGCACACAAAATGAACTCGTCGTCAGTATTTTGTGATCAAGTGATTTGACTGACATTTGATTGGTTGTTAAACAAAAAGTATTTGATTTCTCCCTAGAATTGCAATAGAAATGGCACCAAAACGATAAAGTTACAATTCGGAGATCCATCAGCTAATCTTCATCTGCGCATCCTTGTGATCAAGAAGTATTGCGTCTTGCATTGCATTGCAGATAATATTGCTCGATGTCAATCGGCCTTTATTAATAATATATACACCAAGTGACTGAATTGTGGGAATTGCTAGAAATCACCAATGGAAGAGAAATGTACGTACTTTAAAAACATTCTACCTTTCAAAATTTGTACCATTTATATTAACATAATAAAATGTTTTCATAATTATAAATTTTTGTTTGTTTCATGCTAAGAAAATTGAATTGCGGAACAGTTGCAAATTTACATGATTGAAAATAGACCATTTAGTCTGAAAACACAGAACGTCGTGTTACAACTTTTCCTCAATCTAACCATATTTGTATCAGTTTCAGAGTTTCTATTGGTTACTTTCAAATTTCATTTGACATGTAGACTCTTTTCAACTACATATGTAAATATATTCAATTTAATCTAAAAAATAATATAAACAAAAAGTTTCCAAATTTCTTTATTATACAGAGAAATATTTACTTGTAATACAATGCTTTACATTTAATAGAAAGAAAGTAAGCTACAGGGAGGAATCTCAATTTAAAATAACAAACTTTTAGAAAATCATACAAAGCTATTGAAAAAAATATAAAGCGAAAGATCTGTAATGACAAATGATAATGTATATATTATAGGGACATAGATACATACAGATCTATGTAAAACATACAATCAACATGTACAAGTTTGCTTCTACATTGTTTGCAAAGATTGATCATGTGTGTTGTGGAGATTGGAACTGAAACATTTTTCCTTCATTGTACAAAAACATAGTTCGCTCATTCTCATTTTTCCATCTATAAAATGACAGATACACATATGTTTGATCACCTGAATGGTGAATAACTTTTTTGTTTTTATATAATACACTATTGGTATAATTTCAGTTCCGTCCAACCCATCTAATTTACGAGAATACAATACACCCTAAACTATATATTTGGGATATTTTCATGGGCACAAAACATATGACAAGAACATTTAACCCATAGAGAAAATATTAATATTATTTGTCTATGATTTAACCGCCTTATCTGTAATTGAAGTTCTATACAGCGCCATCCATCAAGACGGTGGACCGGTTGAACTAAAGTAAAAACTTATTCGTTTGTAAAAATTTGCGTGCAACAAATCTCAAAAAATATAATGATTTGAGTTTTCATATTTTCAGAATCAAATTCTCTATGCTTCCTTTTGGGAATCAGGTTTTGGCGTCCAAATTGGTGACCACAAATTGACAAAACTGTCAAAATCACACCATCACTTAATGGCTTATAATAATTTTGTAGCGTTTTTTATTCTTTACGGTGATTGTTTGGGACAATAAAAAGTAGTTTTTTTGCTGATACAATATTTCATATAATATATAATTTTGATAGGCAGTATTCTTCCCCATTTTAATGTTTTGTCAAGTTCCCTATGTCTGCCATCAGAGATATTTGTATCGGCAAAGAGGCCGACGTTAAGTCTTTAGAAGGAGATTCAATTCAATATCAATATCCAGAACGGACAAAATATCATGCAGTTATAACGGAAACGGACAACATATGCTATTATTCCGTGCCTATATATAACTTTCTTAAAAAGCATTTTCCTTTTATCCTTATGATTCTGGACAAATACGTCTACTAAATTCTATAAGGTTTGGGCTTCTGGACATGAATGAGAATTTATTCAATTTAATAACATTGTGATGTACAAATCAAGCTAATGAACTGGTGTCAAGTATTAGATTTTTAATAGGAAAAGGGTACTCACAATTAAAGCAACTAAATAAAGTTATTATGAGCAGAGAATAATTAAAACGATACAGCATATGTTATAAGACTGAATCTTAATATTTGTATATCAGAAAATATTCAGTTATGCTTTCATCAACAGTTTTCGATAATGAAAGCATGTGTTCATCAAACATATGCAAATCTCTTATTTCTCCTTCTTGAAATATAAAGACACGTACCAGATATATATATATATATATATATATATATATATATATATATATATATATATATAATAACAGCAAAGAGATTCATGGGTAATTCACGCAAAATAAAGGGTTACTGAAATAGAGTGGTAACCGTGGACATGCATGTTTATGGCTCATTTTGCCTCTTCAGCACGGCATAACCAAATAAGGATGTGAAATTTGGGAGCAAAGATGTTAATCGAAACATGGGAAAACACAAAATAACGGATTTCAGCAGTGAAACCAAACGCTCATTTGTGTCTTCAGTTGGAAGATTCCGAGTTTTCAGGACAACAACCAACATCGACACGGAGGCGCATATAGCCCCCCCGCCATGAACCTTCCGACCCATAGTAAATAACAAAGAAGATGTAGGAACATGGCGTCATATGTCAAGAACAACAACAGAGAGATTCATGGGTAATTCACGCAAAATAAAGGCTTACTGAAATAGAGTGGTAACCGTGGACATGCATGTTTCTGGCTAATTTTGCCTCTTCAGCACGGCATAACAAAATAAGGATGTGAAATTTCAGCAGGGAAACCAAACGCTCATTTGTGTCTTCAATTGGAAGATCCCGAGTTTTCAGGACAACAACCAACATCGACACGGGGGCGCATATAGCCCCCCCGCCATGAACCTTCCGACCAATAATAAATAACAAAGAAGATGTAGGAATATTGCGTGATATGTCAACAATAACAACAAAGAGATTCATGGGTAATTCACGCAAAATGAAGGATTACTGAAATAGAGTGGTAACCGTGGACATGCATTGTTCAAAATCCCTTTTAAACTTAGTGATTTTCTTTCTACAAATCTAACGATTCATATATTTTCAATATCGGCAGTTACAAACGATCCCGAAACGAATAGGAAAAAACGCTAATTTTTTGCTAGCCCTAGCCGGCTGACGTTTATTTCACATTTTATATTCTCTTCTTCCTTGAACCGTCTAACAGTAAACATGTAGTTCGCCACCATAATTAGTTAAAGTAGTGTTTTAGTGCATTAAGGAACCAAGCAAGTAAGATTAGATTTTCTTCAGTTGTATTAACTCGCATAAAATTGATGGCAACTGAACATTCAACAATATTTTTATATAATTAAATTAGTTTTATTTTACATCGTTGCCGGCTCTCTTCCATCAGTGTTTCTAGATTTGTGTGTTTGTAATAACTTTATATTTAATTATTGATAGATTTGGAGGGAAATATTTCAGGAAATTGTTTACTAAGTGAAGTGATATAAACATCCGGTCATTTCTGGCTTTTGTATACATTTTCCTGAATCCTAGTCAATTGACTAATAAATCGTAATATAAGGTATATTTATATTATGTCTCGTTTTCATTAGTTTCCTATTACTCCCGTTTGACTTTTAAACCGTCTCTAACGGTCAATTTAGAGTGGTCCTTCGAGAACAGAATGCATTTAGCTATCGCATCGCTCAAGGATATGTAGGAACGGAAAAATATGATGTTAAATGTTTTCTCATACCATCTAACCAGCGCAGAATAAATCGAAGTTTTTATTCCCTTCCTCTACATGCATATTTCTGGCTCATTTTGCATTTTCAGCACGGCATAACCAAATAAGGATGTGAAATTTGGGAGCATAGATGTTAATCAAAACATGGGAAAACACAAAATAACGGATATCAGCAGGGAAACCAAACGCTCATGTGTGTCTTCAATTGGAAGATCCCGAGTTTTCAGGACAACAACCAACATCGACACGGAGGCGTATATAGCCCCCCCGCCATGAACCTTCCGACCCATAGTAAATAACAAAGAAGATGTAGGAATATCGCGTGATATGTCAACAACAACAACAAAGAGATTCATGGGTGATTCACCCAAAATAAAGGTTACTGAAATAGAGTGGTAACCGTGGACATGCATGTTTCTGGTTCATTTTGCCCCTTCAGCACGGCATTACCAAATGAGGATGTGAAATTTGGGAGCAAAGATGTTAATCGAAACATGGGACGACACAAAATAGCGGATTTCAGCAGGGTCTTCAATTGGAAGATCCCGAGTTTTCAGGGTCGGAAGGTTCATGGCGGGGGGCCTATATGCGCCTCCGTGTCGATGTTGGTTGTTGTCTTGAAAATTCGGGACCTTCCAATTGAAGACACAAATGAGCGTTTGGATTCCCTGCTGAAATCCGTTATTTTGTGTTTTCCCATGTTTCGATTAACATCTCTGCTCTCAAATTTCACATCCTTATTTGGTTATGCCGTGCTGAAGAGGCAAAATGAGCCAGAAACATGCATGTCAACGGTCACCACTCTATTTCAGTAACCCTTTATTTTACGTAAATTACCCATGAATCTCTTTGTTGTTGTTATATATATATATATATATATATATATATATATAAATAATGTTTTAATTATAGAGTTTATAATTTATATATTTTTAAATGATTTACTTACCTTTATTTTATCTTATCTATTTTTTACCCTCACATTTAACCCTACGTTTTGTTGGTTATATATTGTATTGTTAGTTATATATTATTTTGGAACAATAGAAGTCATATAGAAAACTTATTGTGGTTTAATTACAAGTACTGTATCTACAAGAATCCAATAGTATAGACGTGAACGTATCAATAGTACAGGTCTCCCCTCGTAAGCCTCATGCTGGAAATTTTGAGATAGCCGAGCAATATTCATGTTAATGGTTCCTTTGATAGTGGAGCAGTCGGTGATGAGTCGGCCCACCTCAGAGGTGTACGGTAACAGCAGTGTGAAAGTACCACTGATGTCAAAATTTTGGACTTAGATTTATTCATGTATTCACAATAGTGAAGGAGAGCAAGAATATAATGAAAGATTTTAGAGAATCACTGAATTTAAATGTACCAGAGCACGTGAGAGATTATTCAACAAATCTGTGCAGAGTATTTTCAGATATTTTCGCTTCGAAAAATGACATTTAACTATTGAAAATTTTAACAAGCAAAGGCTATTGGCAGGGAGAATACCCACGTATACATTAAATACTATCGCAATTCTCATTCCCAAACTTCCAAATTAAATAATCAAGTGAAGGATCTTCTAAGACAAGGAATCTTTGAAACTTCAACGTCAAATTATAACAGTCCAGTACTATTAGTACCTAAGGAGTCTACTGGCACTGGAAAGGCATGGAGACTGTGCATAGATTTTATGCAATTGAATAAGAAACTAATTTCAGATAAATCTTCATCACTCAGAATAGATTCGATTTTAGATCAGCTTGGCAGATAAAAATGGTCATAAGTTTTAGACCTTATGTCAGGATTGCATCAAATCGCTTTGGAACAAGCTTCTAGAAAATACACTTTATTCAGTACCGGAAAAGGTTCTTTTCAATTTAGAAGGTTACCCGTTGGTTTAAATATAAGTCCTATCAATTTCTCCCCAAAAGTGTCAATAGCTTCCTCCGGTTCAATGCCTAACACGGCCAAAAATAATCTGATTGCGCATCTTTGCAGCATTTCCGGATCACGAACCAGATCTGGATACCACGAAGGCTCGACGTATTCAAGTATGGGTCAAACATAGCACTTTTAAAGTTTGTAATTTATTTGGTATAAGAGAAAACTTGAGTTCACACATTTCCACATAATATAACATGATGTTCTAGTTTTCTATTAAACCCAAGTCGGTATGTGGTGAGACCGTGCCTAATGCTTGTCCACTGACGAAATACAGAGTTTGAGGATTATTATTTCCGACGTGTAATACGACACACTTATTAATGTTTAGAGACATCAACAGCTACAACACCATTCTTGTAGTTCATCGAGATCATTCTGCAAACTAAGATAACTGATGTTAGGATTTCTGTATAGATCCGTATCGTCAACATAAGCAGAAATTGGGGTTGACAGATAGTATCAAAGATCACTGTGATATGCGATTGGAAGTATGAGTCCAAGGATACTGTGAGATACCCCTAGTAATGGGTGTTTTCTCTTTATCACGTTAATTCATGCTCAAACTTAAACCTGATAATTAGGCTCTGCAGATATTTTAAATAACTTTGATATGACATAAATTCAATATGTCAGGCGACTGTACATGAGGAATTATAGTATGAAAAATATTGTCTGAAAAATAACAATTACATTCAAGAATCGCAATTACTTGGTTCAAACCACAATTTTATAGCCTGGATTCAAAATTGAAATTTCAGAGGAATTTAGAGAATAGAGTTTCACAATTTTAGATGTGACAGTAAATTTAAAAGTATCTCATTCGTTTTCTCGTAACCGAGCTATTTCATTTGATGCGCCACCATAACAAAATACTTTTCTGTTAGCTTTAAGTAGTCAAGTGCTTTCAGTGACTTTAAGTGATTGAGGATTATATAAGCCTGCCCGCAGCAGAGCACCATAGACCTAAATAAATAGCCGCGTAATCTACTAGAAAGAACAGCACGGTCAATGCTTCTCAACTGACAATCGATGGCAGGAATGTCTTTTATCTGGAAATTTTCATATAAGTATATAGACTTCATTATGATCATAATTAGGCTTATAACAACAACAGACACAAATGAAAATAATATTCAATCATACATTAATCAGGTTAGAAGTATGGCAGATATATGTGATAATGATCTCATTGGTATTAAATTAACTCATCTTTTACATGTGAATATGCGATCTAAGCGTCACCATAACTTGTGAAAAGTTTCATTACGTCAGGAAGCTATCCCATTTCATAAATGCCGTTTTTTTAATATCATTTCAACATTTTCATCACTCAGATTTCGTGTGGTATAAATAAGTTGGTGATGTGCTTTTACAATATAATTGTTTTTTCCGTTTCCTTTAACTATATTGGAAAACTTTCTGAAGAACTTTTTTTCCTTTTTGATGTTCAACTTCTAATTGGTAGGTATTGAACAACCTAATTCAGTACTTTTATTTCACAAATCTTACTGAAATTATTGCGTTCACCATTTCATATAATTCTACAACAGTGGAATACAGTATCAAGGAGTTTAATAATTCCATATAAATAATTCAATAATTTTGGAAAAATATTACCCACCTTACTCAAGTTATACTCAAAGCGATTCTTGCCTGTACGTTTCTTATGGGACACATTCACTCAAGCAATTCGAATTCTCATAGCTCCTTCTCTAATGAATGAATCTTGATCGTTTCTCTCTCAGAACACTCAGTGGATCAAGCTCTTCTTTTCAGCTATTAAATGTTTAAATTCGTTGAGTTTGAGGAAAGTTATGTATGCACACTCAACTTCACTTTCAATTTTTTCCAAATACTGCGTCCGACGCACAGCTAGTATTGTTTGGAAGGAAGTACTGTAAAATGATTTTATGTAATTAGTACACCCTCTCATACATAGTCTGTATTTTAAAAATCCCAATGGCACAGGATCAATTGGATAGGCTTATTTCAGTAAAATTTTTGCATAAAACCCAAAATAAAAAATTAGATACAAAAGTAATAGAATGTTTTGAGATGTACAAAAAACCGAAGTACCATTTTGGCATCAAATCACAAACAAAAAAATAAAAAAAAATTCTGGTAAATTTGTAAATTTTCTTAAATAAATGTTTTAATGTACGATTTAGAAAAAAATGTTAAATACAAAAGTTGTAGAACGTGTTAAGGTTTACGAAAAAGCTCAGTAACTTATATATATATATATATATATATATATATATATATATATACAAAAAGACAAATACTATTGAGGTTAGCAGCAAAAGGAAAAGTGTACTATTCTTAGATTTCCAAGCTTTCGCAAATATTTATTTGCATCTTCAGGGAACTACAAAGACAGAGAAAAAACATAAATTACAAAAACAGTCCGCTACAACAGTTTCATAACTTACGCTAATTTAGAATGTATCCTTGATCTTAACATAAGGACAATCGTTAAACAGTTAAAATTAAAGAAAGAAACAAGTCCAGATTGCATTACAAACACTAACAGTCACATATTAAAATATTTTAAAATCATTAAAAGGTTGAAACAATAAAACAGCGAGAATTCACACAAGCACATGGATCTATTTTAAATTGTATCTAAATTTGAAAACAGAATAAGGACAGGTTCTTCTTTCCTATGAAATAGAAAAGAAAAATTATTAAAAAATTATTAAATTATTAATTACCACGACCATAATGACCTAAACTCAAAACGATCGAAACAATATATACATTTGAATAGAATACGAATACGAGGGAGGTACAATAATTCGGTCGATGTTATGTAGAAATATTGTTAGAATTATTACCAATCTGCTTACAGGAATTTTACTTGTCTAGAGTCAAGAGGAGAGAGTACAAATTGCTTAAATTTTGAATGTCTGTTTTCTTATTAATACGGAAATCCTCCTGAGAAATGAAGGCCATTTCCAAAAATAATCTTTTACTGTAGTTTCTTTCACATGATAGAATCTTAATCCCTTCAAAATCTATTACATGATCTAAGGAGGAAACATGATTGGCAAGAGAACATCTCTCTGGATGCAGTCTTATATCGCTTTTATGGAGAGATACACGACTAGACAGCTTTTGAGAGGTCTGGCCAATATATGTATGATCACAGCTATTGCAAACAAGTTTATAGACCACATTACTACTATCTAAGGTAGGTATTTTATCTTTTAAAGGACTATAAATCGATTTCCCCAATACGGCACTCCTACAAGCAAACTTAACATTTTGTAAATATTTTGAAAAAATCCTTGTTAGTCTGGGAGTAACCTCCCTAATGTACGGCAAAGAAACAATTGAAATGGTCGATACCCCTTCCGAAGTTGAATGGACATCCCGACCAGCTGTACTCGCTTCAACTCGTGAATGCATCGGGACCTGTGTCAAAACAGAGGATGTGTTGAAAATAATCTTCCTTAGCAATGGTTTGGGATATGCATTATCAAGGAACAAATTGAAGAGTATATCACGATTTTTATTCTTGAAAATGGAATCAGAAAGACTCATAACCCTTGTTGTCATCTGTCTAACCAAGTTTACCTTCATGCTGAATTTATGGTAAGAGTTGTAATTGAGGTATCTCCCAGAGCTACTCAACTTTCTGTACCAATCAATTATAATCACGTTATCCGGTGTCCTGGTAAAAAGAGTGTCCAGAAAAGGCACAGCCATATTATGGTCTTCCACTTCTAGAGTGAACTGGATGTAGGGGTCGATAGAAAGGAGATCATTGGTAGAATTCTTAGGACAAGCCAGAATAATATCATCAACATACTTCTTGATGAAAGGTATGTTAAAAGGAAGTACCGGAAGGACCACATCCAACAGATCATCCATTACATAGCAAGCCAGTATAGGAGAAATTGTAGCTCCCATAGGTGTACCAAAAGTTTTTTTATAAAATTTATTATTAAACGAAAAGCACGTAGACTCAAAAAGGAAGTCAATCAACTCAATGAAAGTATCTTTGTCAATATTACACTCAACACTGATTGAGGACCAATGTTTGTGTATTGACCGTACGACAGATTGTAAATAAACATTATCAAACAGCGAAACCACATCCAGACCAACCACAACATAATCATGAGGAAGAACCTTTCTGTTAAATAGTTCAAAAATATGAAAAGAGTCCTTAATGAAATATTCATTATCAGCATTATATGCCCTTGTCAAAATGTCTGTGAGGAAAGTAGCAACAAACTCAGTTGGAGAGTTGATTGATGCAACTATGGGTCTCATAGTTAGAGTAGGTTCATGGATTTTAGGGAGCGCGTAAAACTTGGCTATAACAGAATTATATGAAGTCAATTTTTTCTTAGTGATTTATATATATATATATATATATATATATATATATATATATATATATATATATATATATATATATATATATTTATATATATATATATATATTAAAGTGAAACATTTGATACGGGGAAAATAAACTAATAATATCACTTGAATGATACTAATTTCTAATAAATAATTCAACAAACAATTCTCATAACGACATGCTATCTGAATGTATATAGTTCAAACATGTAAATAAATAAGCTAACCTACACACTGTATACGTTTTAGAGTCATTTATGAAACATCTATTTAATTTAGAGAAGAATAAAACATTAGAAATAAATCTCAATAATTATATTTTAAAGAATAAAACAATTACGAGTAAATTTCAACAATTATATTTCTGATATGTATTTTTTTAAAACCCTGTATATATAACAACAATAATTCCGAAACAATAATTCCATAATTATATCTTTATTAATTATGGTTATTTTTGGATGAACCCTGTATATTGTATAAACATTTAGATCAAATTATAATATAATGTCAAATGAAAATATTTGATACGGTAATTGACATTCGTTGATAGTTCGGTAAGTGCAATTAAGAGTGACAACAGTGCGGTTTCGAAACTTAATAGAACACAGTTGAAATATCGTAAAGAACGCAAAAATGGGTAATTTGATTTAAGAAAAACATTTTATCTGTCCTAACAACAAGAAAACCATTAAAACAAAATCAAAAAAGTTGAACGTTGTTGATTGTTGGCTTGGGAAGAGAAGCGTCGCAAGTGTAAAAGACAACAGTCATGCAAAATTATTCTCTCCAAAATTATAATAAAAAAGGTAAAATAACTACAATAAGTTCAATAAAAAATCCATAAAAGTCTCAAACAACGTATACAAATATTTAAACAATTTGCTGGTCATCAATTTGTATTGCTGATAATTGTGGAACAATCCAGGAAAATAATCCGCAATTTTATTATTTTCCAATCCTGAGTTGAACATTTATTCCATCGTAACTACGAACGATTTTCTTACAATCTCCACAGTTGATGAGAAACCAATAACGAACTTTCTATTTCCATGTGTATATAAATCTTTCCTGAAAACAATAATAAAAAGTAATTTTTCAAATGTTAGGTTAGGGATAATTATTGCTACTAAAATTTTATATGATAACTAGATATTAAATAGACAGTCTCCACTAAATTACGGACATAACACACTAAATAAAATCATTACATTTCCAACACACCACCCTTGTTTTCACGTAAGATTCAACAGCTATTCATAAAACCACTCGAACGCAATATTGGAACGATTAGAGTTGGGATGATCATGGTTACGAAATATTAAATGCACGTATTTTGATTGAAATTCACTTGGTATGAAACTTAAATGAAATTTCGTAACAGGAACTGCATTTGATTTTATATAAAGGTTTTAACAATTTTTTTTGGTATTCGAATTGTATAATATTTTCCAGATTTCTTTATGAAGTATTAATAACCTTTTGAATTTTACTGTTGTATTAAAACATTTGTCTATGATTTCTTACGTATTTCACTGATATCTCTACCTATAGGTTTCCTGTTGCTGGCGAGCGCTCAGTGCCGAACACATCCCTGAGTTAACAATAATGAAGAGTAAAATTTTTTATAACAAATCAAAAATTTTGAATTGAATATACAACAATATATATATATATATATATATATATAACAACAAAGATATTCATGGGTAATTCACGCAAAATAAAGGGCGACTGAAATAGAGTGGTAACCGTGGACATGCATGTTTCTGGCTCATTTTTCCTCATCAGCACGGCATAACCAAGTAAGGATGTGAAATTTGGGAGCAAAGATGTTAATCGAAACATTGGAAAACACAAAATAACGGATTTCAGCAGGGAAACCAAACGCTCATTTGTGTCTTCAATTGGAAGATCCCGAGTTTTCAGGACATCAACCAACATCGACACGGAGGCGCATGAATATCTTTGTTGTTGTTGTTAACATATCACGCGATATTCCTACATCTTCTTTGTTATATATATATATATATATATATATATATATATATATATATATATATATATATATATATTTATATATATAAACAACGAATAGATTGGTGGGTATTGCACGCAAATAGAAGAAGGGGCTACTGAAAGGAGTAGTAACCGCAGACATGCATGTTTCTGGCTCATTAGCTGTCATCGGTACGGTACAACCAAGAAAAGATGTAAAACATGGGAGCAAAGGTGTTGAATGAAACATGAGAAAATATATCAGAATTCATATGTCACGCACTATTCGTAGATCTTATATATATATATATATATATATATATATATATATATATATATATATATATAAATTATTTACTTTCTTGACCACTTAAGATATATTTTGGTTACTTTCTTGGATTAAAGGTCAAATATACTTAAAAAACATTTAATAACGACGTACGTTTCGACTTATGAAGTCATCTTCTGGTTAATAAAATAATCTAAAATTATTACATGTATAAATTAAAATTCTGTTAATATTTATAAAATCAAATTACACGAAAACAATATAAATTATTACCTTTCTTTCATTATTTCCGATATCACACGAAAGTCAAAACAATTTCTGAACAGATACATATTTATCACGCATTGCTTGGACATTGAACTGAATACAAATTGGTCTCTCTATAGATTAGTTGTAATTTTTTTATCATAATTAATATTTTTCCTTTTTATACTTTATCGTTAGTACGGACAAATTATGATTTTAATGCACTTTGCTATAAAATTAAACAGCATTAAAATCATAATTTGTCCGTACTAACGATAAAGTATAAAAAGGAAAAATATTAATTATGATAAAAAAATTACAACTAATCTATAGAGAGACCAATTTGTATTCAGTTCAATGTCCAAGCAATGCGTGATAAATATGTACCTGTTCAGAAATTGTTTTGTCTTTCGTGTGATATCTGAAATAATGAAAGAAAGGTAATAATTTATATTGTTTTCGTGTAATTTGATTTTATAAATATTGACAGAATTTTTATTTATACATGTAATAATTTTAGATTATTTTATTAACCAGAAGATGACTTCATAAGTCGAAACGTACGTCGTAATTAAATGTTTTTTAAGTATATTTGACCTTTAATCCAATAAAGTAACCAAAATATATATATATATATATATATATATATATATATATATATATATTTATACAAAACTTTCTTGGATTTCAGTCAATTGAAACATTATTGATGAATGATTAAAATGTCATTTTACTAAAATTCTGTCGAACAATGGTGACTTTTTTGTCTTAAATTTAGACCTTTATCAAACTAAAATAAATCAGATCGCCTATGGTTAACAACTATTGGAATACAAAAATAAACTTATTCCAAAGTGTAGTCAGTTAGTTTTCATTAAATATCAAACTCAAAAATACGATCACATCATTATAACACATTTTAAAATCATTGGATTACAATCCTTTCATTAAGAACACATACGTTAATAACAAAACATATATATTGGTGAAAATATACTAACATAGTTAGTGACATTAAACTGTATTAATGTGAGACTAATTGTATTGTTTATAGGAGTTGGATATATGCAGTGCTAAGTTTATTTACATCTTTTTTGTCATTTATACAAAATGTCAATTTTTGGATTGCTATAATTTCATGAAACTCTCTTTTTTTTTCAAATTATTTTCCATTTTTAAGATTTTCGTCCCTGCATAATTAAACTGATGGTCTTCATTCCTTTCATGGTTAGTAAGGTCAGTAGCATTTTTTTATCATATTGATGGCTTTCTAGTCTATTTTATAGATATTGACTTGTTTGGCCGATATAAGTAGCTTCACGGTTGTTACAGGGAATTTCATACACAATGTTACTTTTCATTACTTTTGGTGTTATAGATTTTAGTTCGGAATAATATTTTGCCAAGACGTTATACGGTTCATCACATATCTCTATGTTATGCTTCATAAACAAATGCTGGAATTGTTGTGACAATCCATTTATGAAGGGAAGAGAAATAAAGTGTTTATTATTTTTTTATTAATATTTTCCTTTTTATTTTCTGAACTATTGTTATACTTATGTATCCTGTCTCTGAAAATTCTATCCACCAATTTCGTGGGATAATCATTGCACCTTAATGCCTTTTTAGCTCTTATAATGCTAGTTTGTCGAAACTCTTCATCAGTGAGTTTGAAAGCACGATCTGCAAGGCCCATCGTTATAGACTTTTTTTGGTATGAAGGGTGGTTTGTTTTAAAATTAATATATCTCGATGACCATGTGGCTTTAGTGTACCATTCTGTTTTCATATTGTTATTGATGTGATGTAAGGTAGTGTCCAAAAAATTAATCTTATTGCATTCCTCAAGTTCTATGGTGAGTTGCAATTTTTTATGAAAACTGTTAAAGAGTTTCGACGTATTTTCTTTCTCATTTTTAGGGATTGCCGTTATGCAATCATCTACATATCTATAAAAAATGTAATATCAAAATTGAAATTTTTTATTGTTTGTTCTTCAAGTTCTTCCATTCTATCTGTGCTATAACACTTGAGATTCATGACTCCATGGGACATCCTTCTATTTGTTTGTACATCTCATTTTCGTATAAAAAGTAAGTGGAATTAAGTGTTAGTTCAAGAGCATATACAAATTCATTTTGGGGAATATCGGTATATTTTTTATTTCGTTCTATTTTGTTCTAATAATTTTTGTGGCTAATGAATTTGGGATATTAGTATATAAGAAGATAACATCCAACGAAATTAGTAAATAGTTGTCAGGGATCTGTACGTTTTTTATTTTTTCTTTGTAATGGAAGGAGTCTTTTATGTAGTGGCTGTTCTTGTTGGTTATGTTCTTTAATATGTTGGATAGATACTTCGGAAGGGGGGTGAAAGGTGATTAGACACATGAAACTATTGGTCTAATGGGTACATTTTCTTTGTGTAGTTTTGGCAACTCATAAATTTTTGGTTGCAATGCATTGCGAATTTTTAGTTTTGTTGCAACATCTGGAGATATATATAGTTTTTTTCCCATGAATCTATTAGTTCAGTGTTCTTCTTTTGTTGTTGATTTGTTGGATCTAATTTTATTTGCTGGTAGGTTTTTTTATCCTTAAGTATGTCCTTCATTTTTAGGTCGTATTCTCTGGATTGCATTAAGACAGTTTTGTTTGTCTGAAACGTCACCATTATTCAACATTTTTAGGTCGTATTCTCTGGATTGCATTAAAACAGTTTTGTTTGTCTGAAACGTCACCATTGTTCAATAGAATTTTAGTAAAGTGTCATTTTAATCATTCATTAATGTTTTAATTAACTGAAATCCAAAGAAGTTTTATATAAAAGAATATACTTTTAGTTAAAGAACTAGTAATATATATATATATATATATATATATATATATATATATATATATACATCTTACTATCATTTCTGCATCCGATAAAATGACTTTTGCATTTAATCCTGCGTCCTCTGTAAACGTACGTCCGTGTGTCGGACGCAAGACTACATCTTTCGTTTTTGGCAATTTCTGATGAATATTTGTCCCATAGAACATACGGAAAAGATAGACCACCTAAAGTACTATGGTTAGCGACGGGTGTCAAACTGCCATCTTTTGCAGATACTTCTATATTTAAGTATTAACCAAGGTCAAATGGACGCAAAGATGATAGGAAATGTATGAAAAAGGTATAGTTTTAGTTCAACGAATTTTTGCTGGTGGCGCACCAGAATATACTTTAATATACATAAAATTGAAATTTCGTAACATTCTGACGTCCAGTAGATTTGGCAACGTAGTGTCTGGTATTGATAATAGATTTTAAACTAAACTCATTTCTTTAGTTTGCGGTATTATAGTATAGTTAAACTTTGGCGAACGTTACATCCGTATTAGTAGTAGTGATTTGTAAAAAGTTTGAATATGAGCCTGAACCCGTAAGACTGGTAAGTATATGTATGAACTTTATTTACGATTTATGGTTAGTTAGCTGATGTGTTATATAAAAGGCGGGAAGCGTATGTACGAAAAACTAAACCGCAAATTACCAATACTTCTATAATAGCATGGGTAGTTTAGTGTCAAATAAACATTAATGAACGTCTTAACCGTGCAATATGAAAAAAAAGGAAAACTTTGTAAGTAAGTTTTGGGTCGCGTCCTATTATTTGTACAGGTTGGCTCATTTTCGATGGCTTTTTAGGGCCTATTAGAAACCAGCGGTATTAGAGAGAAATTGATACTATACTCTCAGGCCAATTTTTTTTGAGACAAATTCAACGGTGGAAACGCAATAAACTTAACTTGTATTTTTTAAAATAGAAAATATAGTTGGCTTTAATTCTATTAAGTTGCTGATTTTTTAAGCTTTTCAAGAATATATAATTATTTCTTTCCGAAAACAAATGAATAAAAGGCATTCTGTATAATTATGGAATAAATAAATAAACAGAGGCGGGAAACATTTGACAAGTAGGCTTTGAAATAGTATCTGTAAATAATTCAGTTCGTATGGACTACGATAATCGGACATCGGACGAACACATATGATCACTCGTAAAAAGCTCACATCTCCAGCTATACTTTTTTTTGCCGACACGACCATCACTCCACCATTCACAATCGTTTCTCGGCCGTGGTGTAGAAATTGGTAGTGGATTTTAATTATTTTATTTTGAATATATACACAGGAGGCTGGCGGCTACAGTATCAAATATATGAATTTACCATTTTGTTAAAATACATAACACTCAATATAACTTTATTTTTTAATTTCAATATTAATATTATTTTACAATAATATTCAAACGTTTTTAAATGTTTCCGAATCATGTGAAAATAGTTGGATTAGGTTGAAAACGATGGGAGTACCTTTGCAAATATAATTTAGATGCAGCTTCTAAATTTTGTCGGCTTAAGTCGATGATTGCGTACAGCATATCCCACTTCATAAAACTTTCAAGTCTTGATATTTGTAAAATAATGAATTTTTTTTAAGACCGAGAGTAGAAATCAACTTCTCTGATGTCAAAATCGCGAAGAAGTGGCAAATTAATCTCTAGGTAAATAATATTCCAAAAATGTTAATTACGTATCAAGCTGTTTCTTAGAACTTTCTCTAATTTTCTTGTGGTAAATCGACCACCGCAGCATTTGATACTTCAATAATTGAGCAATTGTAATTTTTCAATATCCACATAACATAACAACTCAAACAAGCTCGTTTATTTTTGAATTTTCACGATGATCAAAATTTGTTTCCTAATTTATTGCCAAAGACTACCAGTAGGTATTATTAAAATTAGTGAATCTCAATAAAATTGGATTTTTGGAAACGTTTTTCTCTCTACATCTTGCATGAGTCGCGAAAAAAGTAGTATATGCAACTCATAGAGAATGCTGTTTTACCCTCAATGCCCCCTGGTTATAAAATACATATTTTTCCCTCATTGCGTATTCTACTATTATATGTAATCCTACCAATAATAAAATTGTCTGCAAACACGTTATGCTAGACAGTTCTACTATTATGTTTACTACTAGCTTTTGTAATTGTGCACAAGACAGCACACTTGATCATTAATGGTAATTCATAGAAAAATACAATAAAATTTATATTATTTTTTCTATTGATGCCGCATATTACCTTTTTAAAGCACGCGTCAGCGTGTTTAAATCGAACTTTCAAACACGCGCGTTTTTTAAAGTCCCCATGGTAACAACAACAACTTGAGAAACGTAAGTATCAATGACAACTTTTTTTATTAGTTTTTAAATTGTATATTATCATTAGGAACCAATGTCTTATTTGGTTTTTCCTGCAAAATGTATTTATATATTCATATATACATTGTTTTCCTTTAAATATAAATAAAGAAACTTTTTGATTATTGATCTGACAGCCCGTAACGTCAACTAAAAATAAATACTATTTGACGTTCACGAATCTTGGCTGGGCATCGAGGATGGACTTCCATTTTTTTGTAGTAATAATATAATGATAATATTTTATGATTCCAAAGTGCACCAATAAAAAAAAATAGCGTAAAGTATTCGTGGATAACTGGTCTTTCAAACACTTGCTCTATTTCGAGCACTCGGCTGCGCCGTCGTGCTCGAAAACTCGCGCGTGTTTGAAAGACCTCTTTATCCACTTATACTTTAATATACTAATAATTTCTCACCATAAGTGCTTCCATCTTTAAATATACATTTCTGAAATATTTAAACAGAATAATTAATCTTTTATATTTATATTATATAACCATGTTGTCAAAGCATTCTTTGAATGTTATTCTTAAAACCCTCTTGTCACAGGTTATCCGCCGTTGTTTATACCGTAATGATACAAAATTCCTATTATCCACTTGTTTTTGAAAATAAGTATATTAAACTATTTTTGATAAGCATAAACCAAAGCAAAGCAAAGCCAACTGTATATTTCATTTAAAAAAATACAAGTTAATGTCATATCTCGATAGCCATGGAGGAACAATTACATTTTTTTGTATCATTGAAATCAAATGAAATACACAGAATTTTAGAAATTTTGAAAAATTCAATTTTGACCTATATCTCGAAAACAAAACAGTTGTAGAGTTTCTGTATCCACCGTTATATTTCACGCCTGAGGTTACTGTATCAGTTTCTCTCTAACTCCGCTGTTTTCTGAGATACCCTAAAAAACCATCGAAAATGGGCCACCCTGTACACATCAAAGTGATGCAAAGAGAGTGTTAGTTTCTATCAGGAGTACTTGTATTAGGGTATTATAAATTAACATTAGAATCCCTATGTTGCGTTCGCCTATTCACCATCCAGTTATACAGTGTTTGTTACAGAAAAAAAATAAATGAAGGAGAAGCCTAATCCTAATACTAAGTCTGTACCATCACACAGGACTCATAAGATTAGACAACTAATTGGTAAGTATTACTTTGTTTATATTTTATCGCTATTAAGCAAAAGTTTTATAATCCCAAAGCTTTAAAGTACTTCTGAAAGTACATTTTATATGTTAGTTATGTTGTAGCTGTTACTTCACGGAAAATGCGAGAACTTGCAAAAATGTTATTGGAAGTCATGCAACTAGAACCATCTATTCGCTCTATGTTTGATGCTTTACAGCCACATCATTTTGATATATTTATTTTGAATTTGGCACATTTGCTAACTATTAAGTACTACATTAAAAGAAAGATTTTCGTAAACTTCACTTAACTGTAAGGGGTACTTAACATAACTTTGAAATATATTATTAGCTTCATGCTTTCTGTAAAAAAATGTAAATTTGAAGTTAGTTGCTAAAGAATTTTTCTTTTAATGTAGTACATAGTAGTGAAGCCGATGAATTTAAATTAGATATTTATCTTGAAATATTTAGGAATTTATCTTGAAATATTTAGGAATAACCACACAAATGAAAAATTGAATTTTCAGGTCCTATAACTTATTACTGGAAGATTTTCTGCTGAGATATATTAGTAATATTTCAACCTATAGAATCTCGCCGACCACCCTCTATGTGTATTGTTTTATTATTTCATTTGTTCGTGCAGCATTTAAGTATTATATTTTATTTATGGTTTTCACAATATATTTTATATTCTATCTATTTTACTGTATTTTTATGATCCTGACGCCAACACTTTCGTAATTTAACAAATTTTTGGGCGATTGAGCTCTATTTGGCTGTTTACTACTTGTGATTCCAAGCTCGTAAGTTGTGTTTGCTGGTTGCTAACAATAAATTCGAAAGTAAGGTTTTTGGAGTTCTAGAACGGTAAGTGAATTTAATAATCGGAAAATTAGAAAAATACGAGGAGATACATTAAAAACATAATAAGAGAATTAGTGTTGCTAGACATCATGAATCTGTATTAGGTATTTTTATTTAAAATGTTTTGTAATACATTCAATCGCGCGAAAAACGTTTTAAGCATCACGAAGTTTTCGCGCATAAACGTCATAAGCATCACGAAGGTTAAGGACTACCGCTCTTAGACAATAATACTTATTGTAATCGTCGCTATGCTCCTCCTCCAACAATTGTCTTCCATCGGTGAAATTTCCTTACCGTTCTGGATACTCAATATACTATTACAAATGAAAACCCTTAATAACATTTTCTAGTATTAGATACATCAAACATGAATAAACCTTACTTTCTCCTCAAATTATTCATTGACTGTTACTTTAATATACACGATTAACTGATATATTATATCCTGCTGAAGTGACTACTCAGTTATATCAGAGCAATCGAGAAAATTCTGAATACTGAGATGAAAATTAGGAAAATAAATTTTCTTAGATGAATTATTCCATTAACCGATTAATCAAAAATCGAATAGTAGACTAACTAGTCGATTACTCGAATAGTCAAACTTCCATTTGTAACATTTAGAGAAGCCCTTTACAACTATGAGGTACGCGCTTGGGTTAAGCAGACATAATATCATACAAGAGCAGCAGTTTATTCAAAGTTGCTGTGCTGGTAAGGAGATATTAAAACAGTCAACAAATCGATTAGGCGACTAACTGACTAATCGACCATTCTATCAATCCAATAACCGTTTAATGGACTATTCTTTTAGTTGGCTAATCGATTATTCTACTAATCAATTAATCGAATTTTCGACTATTCGGTTAATTGATTTTAAAAACCCGCAACTTTTGGATAATCGATTTTTTTTGTCAAACACTTTTTGTGTTTCAATAAACTATATCTAGAAATTATTGAGAAACGATAATATAAAATCACTACGACCATGAATGAGCACACAACCCATTCGACTATCTACAAACTTTACAGTTGTTAAATGTTGCCTACACTAAAAAGTTCTACTGATATGTGCGCCTAAAGTCACACTAGTAAAATTTTATCAATCTAAGATATTTCCGATGTTGCATAAACATGTACAGGGTGAATATCAAATTTGAAACTCTAAGTTATTGTCCCTGGGAGTTGTAAATCAACATAGTACAATTTCAAATTGTAGCACTACCACATATTCTCACGTTTCTATCACGATAATAGTTATCATATTGACTGTATGAATTACCCCAATTCTGGTATTTATCATAATTATTGCTTTTATGTTGCAAATATTTTGATAGTTACTATATCACCTGTAATTGTTTCCTCTCATATTTTGATAACTTCTGTTTGGATTAAAACCCAGTCTCCTATGAAAGGTATCCTGTAAAATGTAGTATTTGTTAGTGTTGACGAATATTGATGCCTTCAACTGATACTAGCTTGGTTATCACCTCTTGAGTGCCACAAAATACAATTATGCTGCACTTCTGACTCTTACAAAAATTACTCAACGACCATATTGGTAATTTTACGTTCACTTTGCAGGATTTTTTGACCACTTTGATATTTCTGCACTACTTCTACTCTGCTTATTCCAGCTGGTGTAGGAAACGAAACACGCCTATTTTCTCTTTCTGTCAAGTGAACCGTGACATTTAGAGAACGCCACAAGTATTCATTTCATGCCAAGGGCGAGAATGAATATTCTTGCCTAGGGCTAGAATAAGGTTATTCCATAATCAAATATAGAAATTCTATAATAGTCGTAGAAAAATTATTCTCACGAACCTATATGTACTAAGACTTTGGCAATGATGACACACCTCGAACATTGGTTTAACTTTTATAATATTATTCATAAACATAATACATTTTAGTAAGGTATATTTCCACTACTCATAAAACGTACTTAAAAACATATAAAAAATTATATTTACAATAAATAAGGATTATATTATATTCTGCTCATCATAACTAATCAATCAAAATGTATATTATTGGTACGAGTTGAACTTGACCGTTCCTAGTAATTAACAGTATATTTTAAGTGTTATTTAGTGTGTGAATAAAACTCAGTGATATTTGTCGAGATATTTTATTATCACCCTCTAATCCAGATTGAGGTAGCCATGTTCTACTACACCAATATCGACATAACACAGGCACCTTAGGAATAATTAGTATAATCTCAGTTTATCTTGTACTTCAGCCCAGTTAAGGTAGGATTCACTTAACTTCATACACTACATTAACATCCAATTTTCTTCTCTCGAATTTTTTCTCGTGGATCCAAAATTCCACTTATTAATTATGTACATTATGTTTCAAATGTTATTGACGCATGAGTACAGACCTAACGGACCAACTCCATATAACTAATATATAGGAAACAATGAACACAACTCTGTATTTCACGTTTAATTTAGACGACAGTAGAATTTGGAATATGCTATTTGATTGCGGTTTTCGTAGCTAACTTTTCATTATTCTCCATGACTCCAAAGTTTGAACTTTATCAAGTTTTATTTTCCGAAATAAAAAAAGGAATTGAAAAATACATCCACATTACGCCAAACAAACATCACATTGGTATTCAAATTAATTCATGTTCAAAACTGCTTCATTTGAAAAAACAATTCCCCATCTTACTTTGTAGCACTTGAGTGACTTATTAACAAAAACTCTAGGAATTCCCTTGGTTCGAAATTCAATTTGAAAACTAATTATTTTTTCGAATTTTACCCAAATTAATTTCATAGATGCAGCAGAATCAAGCTTGTTACAAAATTCATGATCTCATTCTAATAATCCATAATATAACAATGGCATAATTGAAGTTCCAAGCCAGACTCATTAACGATCTTCGGAAAGTTAAAAGTGAGTTTTTTCCTTTCCTATCCTATACATAGATACATTTTTAGTAGAATACAAATGGAATAAATGATTTAAAAATAGTTAAGGAAACTAGATAGTATCATGAAGTGGAATTTTATTTAGACAAACGAATTGTTAAGATATACAGCTGAAATAAATGGGAGGTCGAAGTACGGAGATTTTAAACTTAGACAGTGGCGACAATAGAGTGCATCATTTTTCATTGGCTCTTGAACTCAAGTGCTATAAACTGCCATTAAGTGTCAAATTTTTTTGTGTTTTCTACAGTTCAATATAGAAATTATAGTTAAAATTCGTGATATTTACTCATTAATCTATCAGTTACCTTTAATTAAGGCGTGTGTAGTATCAGACATCGTTTAAGGATTATATTACAGACAACAGTTGTGTATAAATAGTTTGTGGCCTGTGGTCTACTTAAGGTGACTTTTTAAAATAAAACTAACTGTTTCTAAAATAAACGGTTTTAAAGATTAAAACTAACTTTTCCGCATCTGTGGCGCTGAACAATATTCTATCATAAAATTGTTACTTGTATACACTTCGGGGGATGTATCGTGCTAACAAACCGAAATTTCTCCAAAACTGTAGTATATCTGGATTTATAGGACCCGCTTCACTCGCTCTAGTCAACTGAAAATCATTAGGGTACATTTGTGAGACACCCTAAATAATATTCATGAAAATTCTCCAAAAATGAGAAAATTTTGGCACTTTAAGTACCATAGCACCCGTTGTACTGGCTTTAGTGAGCTGAATATCAATAGGGTCCATCTTTGAGACGCTTTGAATAATATACAATCATAAAATTGGTCACTTGTATGTACTCCGGAGGTTGTATCGTGCTAACAAACTGAAACTTCTTCAAAAATGACAAAAATATCGTACTTAAAGTACTGTAGTACCTTTTGTATTGGCTCTGGTGAGCCGAAAATCAATAGGATTCATCTGTGAGATGACCTGAATAATATTCAATCATAAAATTGGTGACTCGTTGAACTCCGGAGGCTGTATCGTGCTAACAAACTGAAATTTCTCAAAAATGACTAAATATCGTACTTAAAGTACTGTAGTACCTGTTGTATTGGCTCTGGTGAGCTGAAAAAGAATAGAGTTCATCTGTGACATGCTCTTAACAATATTCAATCAGAAAATTGGTGACTTATTGCACTCGGGAGGCTGTATCGTGCTAACAAAGACATGTAAGGAAAAGTGGCCGACGACAACGACGACGACGACGACGACATACACACAGGATTTTTTTTCTAAAAACCGTTTTTTCGTGTTGTTGTTGATGGAAAACGTAAAATAACTCAAAAAAAATTTTCAAAATTCCAACTTTTTTTGGGGTAAACCAATACTTTTCGCGCATATTAGATAGGTTGGGCAGAAAAGTAATAATTCCACAATATAATGAAAAAAATGTTAAAAGTTCTGAAAATTGACAGTTATTTCGATATTACTAAATATCGTCGTCAGAATGATACATATAACATTTCATGTGATGCCTACCCGATGTTTAGTAATTATTTTTGTATAGACCAAGAAGTGACCTACCTTGTGATTGACATAATACGTAGAAATATGAAAAAGGGGGAGATGTGATATTGCGAAGATCAAAGCTTAGATATCATTAGCTCTATAGATATGTCCTGGATGTATTTTTCCTATTTAAGATCGGTATAACTGTGTAAGGATACAGGAGACCAGGAAAACTATACCTGCTGATCTTTATAAATGAAGCTATCAGTGCATAAAGGTGTTCAGTCAGATTTTGACTGAGACATTAAGGGTTAAAGTAAGGTGATTGTAGCTTTTTCCGTTTTAAAAAAATAAAATCAAATACACTGCCTA
This sequence comes from Galeruca laticollis, assembly GCA_963921935.1. NCBI lineage: Eukaryota > Metazoa > Arthropoda > Insecta > Coleoptera > Chrysomelidae > Galeruca > Galeruca laticollis. The sequence continues at coordinate 39,312,527 of OY998178.1, read as the reverse complement.
TAAAAGTAATTTTTAAATTATAAAGTAGTTTCTCTTGATATTTTTGGGGCATAAGCGGTTTTTAATTTTTCTTGCAAAAACATGTGTTGGCACCTTCTTGGATAATCAATCAAATTTTTTTCCAAATTATGATGAATTAAGAAAGGATTAACTTATGTTTATTAGCTGAAAAATACAGAAAGAGGACATATCATAATCAGCTTCAGATCAACTTGAACTAATATAAAATCCCTCAAGTTTTCATGAACAAACGGCAGCTGTTCTTAGATATTATCAATTTTTTTCGTTGCCATGGGTCGTGACTTATTCAAAGGAACAAAAAAATTGTCCTGTTGTCCTGTTTCACGGGATGCTTTGTGTTTATTATAATCTACCACTCGTCGTTCTCATTTAATGAGTATCTATACTTTGTTGTGCCAAATGTGGCGACACTTATCCATCTGACATTGCAAAAAAGTAACTTTTAGCCCTTGTTATTTCTCTTCCTCTCAAATAAGTTCAACGTTCGGGGAAATTCCTTTAGATCAACAAATTTATCTTCCATTTTCGTTAGCACAAACGGATTCATTTTTCTGGTTTCCCTCAATAATATCATGTACTGATCCACTGTATAAATGTTTTGGAGTTTTCGAATAATTTTCTCGACAGCGTCAAAGTCTGTATAAATATTCATAAAACTGTGACCAAACTGGTAACTTATGGTCAACCATTTTAAAAATTCCTTAGTGTATTAGGTTCTATATTTTTGTTTTTTCCGCCTGCTGAATCGCTCCAAGCTACTAAATGTCCGTTTTCAATAGCAATGAATGATAAAACGCTGCTTCCAACTTCTTCTGGGCTTCTACCACATTTATTTTTGGTCCAAAGATGAAAAATCCGTTACCAAAGTTGTCATCTTCACTTACACAATGTATACCCAAATTATATAGCCACACTTGTCTTAAATAAAATGCAACACTGGTAGACAGCTTCGGCAGAGGTAATGTTTTTCTATGTCAAAATTTATGTACAGAATGGTACCCTCATGTCTGTCTCTCTTGTGTTCTTCAAAGACTGCCTTATAGCGAGTAACTTGTTTGTCATATTTTTTCTGGGACTCACATACTTTGCTAGGATCTGATTTTGGTGATCCAAAGCCAACATTAAATTCCGACAAAAAAATTTACATCGCTAAAATTTATACCTTCAAAAATTAAAGTTTGATCTATAATTTTTAAGAGAAACCTAATTTTAAAGGCGGTTTTTTGATCATGAGGGGTCTCATCTCGGTGTTCATATTCAAACAGTTTTGGTTGAAATTTCAACCTGGCCGCTGGTAACGGTGGAAAGTCTTCAACAATTTCGGGAGAGGGGGAGAGAGAGATAGAGAGAGAGATAGAGCTACTTCTTTTGCTTGTACAAGAATTTCTTGAAATGATTGGTATGCATTACTGGAAGTGATCAACTAAATTTTTTAGGTAGGTTTGGCATACTTTAATATTAATTGTAGCACTTTGCAATATTTATATGAAATAAAACGTCATGCCAAATAATAATTCCACAAATAAATTGATAATTTTGTACAGGCGTTAAGAGGGAACATTGGCCTAGGAAGAAAAGAAAAGAAGAGGACTACAACGAACATATTAACAAGAAAGATAGTGCATGAAAGGAAAGAGAAGAGGATAAAAAAAGGCCTTAGAGGGGCAGTATAATCTTATTGTAATGAATGTCCAGTCTGTTAAGTTAGCACCACAGCTAAAATCTAGCGCTTTGTATTACAGAACTAAATTGTGCTGTCATCATTACACAATATACAATCTTTTAAATAAACAAGCTACTTGTTACTGGTACGATATGACCAACTCGTATGGTTAAGCATCTACCTACGCATCATTTCTTGTAGACGACTTGGAAGAATTTTTTTAGAATTCAAGTAATCCAACTATTCCCTTAATTATTTATTCAGATGGATGCACTACTCAAAACCGCAATTGTGCAATGGCTAACGCTTTACTTCATGTGTCTTGCATCAATGTGAAAGGAATTTATCTTTAGCTACTCCTAGAAGACTTTCGCAAACCTCAATTAAAAGAAGTTTAAGGGGCTTTATTGCATCAATTCTACTGGAACATCTTGTCTCACTTAGAGCCTTTAAACTTCACCCGGGTACATTGTTTCTTATAACATCCCACCTTTTTGTAGATGACGAAACTGTTGCACAAGATTACAAAAGTTTATTGTAGCATCTGACTCTTTAGAAGCGTCATTTACTGTTAAGTTCAAAGTACGAACCGCACAAGGTACAAAAAGGGGTCTCGATTCGCATCAAGAATGCTGTTTGCACCAATTGTTGAAATTTAAGAAAATTATTGTCAACACCGCATTTTTGTTGAAACAGAATTTAGTCGAATTCTAAGTAGTAGTAATAAAAGTATCAAACGGCGATATCGTTTTACAATAAAAATTTTAAGTGGAAACCGTGTGACAAATCTGGACAATATACACTCACTTTCAAAAGTCTTGCACCCTCCCTATATTGGGATTATATCTATTTTTTTCTTAATTTTAATCCCATCATGTTAAATATTAATTAAAACCATACATTAAAATCGTACAAATTTATTTACTGGAATAACATAGGTTGGTTTAACAGAAAATTAAAATTGAAATGATAAAAAACGGGAAAAGGATGAATGTTATAATAAATTTAGTACTAAGTAGTGTTTTTAAATGAAACTCAAGGTCTCTAGTTAATTCCACAATATAATATTATGTTGTGGAATTAACTAGAGACCTTGAGTTTCATTTAAAAACACTAATATGAGCATATTCCACGAAGTAAGGGTCGAGACAGTCAATTTCATTAGTACTTAGTATTTGCACCTCTACTTCTTATCAATGCATCAACGCGTCTATGCATGCCAATAATCAAATTATTAATCACTGCCTGTGGAATATTATCCCATTCCTCTGTAACCGCAACAATAAGCTCTTGCGTGTTTCTTGGAGGGTTATTTCGGTTAAAAATGGCTCTTGAGACATAATCCCACACATGCTCTATGGGATTCGGGTCAGGGGACATTGCCGGCCATTCCAATCTTGCAATGTTTCCGTTTTCCAAGGCTTGTTGAACGGCTCTGGTGCGATGGGGTCTGGCATTATCGTCCATAAAGATGAACTGGGCTCCGATTGCATTACGTAATGGTTGAACGATAGCATTATTGATGTTTTGCAGGTAATATGCACCGGTCATTGTTCCTGGAATATGAAGGAGTTGTGTTCTTCCATTAAATCTGATACCACCCCAAAACGTTTGCGTTCCGCCACGATAAGGAGCAACACCTATGGCAGTTGCTAGTCTATTTTGTCCTCCCGTCTCCCTCCAAACCCTTTCCCGATAGTCATCACTCACTAATCCAAACCTGGACTCATCTGAGAAAAGAACGTTCCTCCATTGTGGCAATAACCAATGTTGATGAGCTCTTGCCCACTGCAATCGAGCGGTACGGTGACGAGCAGTTAACAAAGGCACCCTTAAAGGCCTTCTGCGCCTCAATCCTGACGCCAAAACTCTTCGACGGATTGTTGCGGTCGAGATCACGCGATTAAACGGTCTCTGGAATTGAGATCTTAGTACTGGTACAGTGACTGATCGTTCTCTGCGGGCTAATTGAGCAATATACCTATCTTCTCGTCTAGTACTAACAGTAGGTCGGCCAGTTCGAGGCCTACTATTCACTTCCCCAGTCTCTTCATAGCTCTAATGGTCCTGCTAACCGTAGATCTCACAAAATTCAGCCTATTGGCTATCTGGTGACGAGACAACCCTTCTTGCCACAAAGCAATAATTCGAGTCCTATCAAAAGCAGACAACTCATTTCTAGGCATTTTTAACGTTTATACAACTTATTCGTACCAACTAACAATATAAACTGATAAGCAGAAACAGGCATTTTTTACCAGATCGGAATTTACACGATCCAAAACACGTTTTTTGAGGTATAGTGTAAACAAGTTCTTCTTATTAGCAAAATACTTTTATAGAATATTTATTTCTACATATTTCGCTAAGATACAGGGGGGGTGCAATACTTTTGAAAGTGAGTGTATTAAGTGAAATTTTCCCTATCTCTTCCTCCAATTTAGGATTCATTTTTATTCTCTCCTAACTAACCTTGCATAACAAGAAAATAAATCTAATATAGTCGTCTGAAATCGGTATCTTATTTTCAGTATTTCTTTATTAATAAAATTTCATATCTATTCATTTATTGGAAAGAATGTATAGGAATTAATCTAAAGTATCTAGTTTAATTCAGCTACGAAGGAACAAATGGGCTTTTCCCTTCATGTTTGCCTCATTATCATAACTTTGTCCCCTAATACCTATCTTTTATATCTGAATTTAATTTTTTCAAAATTTCTGGCACATATGTTTATCCCTTCCCCTGTAGAGTCCAGTATTGGAGTAAACGCAATAAACCTTTTTTGAAGTGGTGTTAAGGACAACATGTCTCAGAACTAATTTGCTCAGTATGACTAGTGTCTGGTGTACAATCTAATATTAGTGAAAAATATTTTCAACTGCGAATCATTTCTAAAATATTATTTCTTACTTTGGACAACAATAATACAATTATTTCATTTTGTATTTGCACGCCTAAATAATGAGTCATTTTAACAGATTTTCTTAGGAGTTACACATCATCTTCGAGGAAACAATACAACCATCAGTGTACGAGTTTGAATTAACACTCAAATTCCTACAGTAAATTCTTACTTTGTCTTCACCCTGTATATCATAATTTATAATTTCCGTATATATCATAAAATGAAAATATTATTATTCCCACATATTTAATATGTATTTAACCATACAAAACTCATCTCAAACTTCCTTGCATTTATAAACCACAGATAACTATATAACAATTTTTTTGTCCACAAAAATACATGCATCGGCTGAGTTTTCAACAGTCGTTTGACGGTTTGATTTAAATCCCAACTCTCCTTGTTAGCACTCACTTTGAACGACATATAAAATATCCATAACAACCCATTTTCAACTTAATTTCATCATCATACAAAAACACCGTTAATCAAGTTACAAAAAAGCATTAAAAAATCTAATGTCACTTCTTGTTATGAATTAAACACGAAAAAGTGAAAATATATGAATTGCATTGTACCATAAGCAGTTGTGATATTAGTTGTGACGCAATATGAACAAAAATGGGGGATAATGCAAATATAGGAAAAGTGCATGTGATCATCGAATTTCATTTAATATAATAACCAACTCATATACATGTGAAAGCAGTCATTACAGTAATATACGGTTGGCCCTCAGAGCCCATTAAACTAACAAGTAAGTACGACTTCCCGCATTTTGCTGTCCCATTATTGAAGATGAGAACGCAAAACAATCAGAACTACTTAAAATCACCCCAAATAAGCTAGTGGCCTACATCAAGGACACGAAACTTTTAGAGTGGAAGTAGAGTAGAGTAGAGTATTGAGAACGGTACAATGACTTAGGTCAAGTGCCCGAGCTGTTGCGCACAACTCAAAGGAATGAAATGAATGAATGAATCATGTACGAAAAGTAATTTAAAAGGATCTTGAAATTCCAAGCATTGTGTAGGTGAATACTCAACAATCGCAATAATTCTTTCCAACACGTTGCGCCAATATTTTTTTCCGTTTCTAAAATCCGCGGGTGATGAGCATCAACAGTTGTAGATATCTCAAACATTTTTGGAAAATTTACCCTCGTGTTCATATAACTGTCGTGTAAAATTGACGTTTCGTGTCTCTCCATTAGCAAAGACAAGTGTTGCCAATCAGATACTACATTTGTGTCACAAAAATGAGTTTTACAAAACAACTTACAACAAAAACAAAATACAGAATCTTTAGAAATAGAGTAAATTAGCCAATTCCTTTCGACTTTTACTCCATTTGCTAGACTTCTTACAAAGTAATGGCACTAAAACTTTCTCCTATCTCTATTACTGGGAAAGCTAAAACTGATGTCTATCAAGGGCGACCCACCTTTAACCAATATTCTAGCTATTTCATTAGTAATTCTTTCGGGCCACAAACCGGGGTCGGACGGAATTATGTCGACACTAACCTCAATAAAGCCTTCATCGAAAGTTTCACTTGCAGCAGGTATTTCGGTAGCTAACATTACCGAACTTCTTACACAAGCTGAATTACCTGAAGTGGATTGTTCAAGTGCTGTAGACGAGGATGGTGTCATCGCTTCATCGGGCTCTGCATCAGTAGAAGCTGTTTTGCTGTACAACCGTTGCCACCTGTTGCAGGACCTGATGTTACCGTGGTCGCCTCTGTGGAAATTTCAGATAGTCCATTCGCGGTTGCTGATATTACGGATTTATAATCTTGAGATTCGGTAACATCGATAGTCTCCGTGGAATCTTGATTGTTTTGCAAGAAGTGCTTTAAAGATCCAGCCATTTTTTCCCTTTCTTGTAGTCTCAAATTCTTTTGCTCGCTTACTTCTAAAGTAAGCACAATAATAAGCACCAAGTTTGCATATTTGAGTGAAAAGCAAGTGGTTCGAGCCCTTTCAGCTTAAATTCTTTAAAAAATAAATGCCGAAAAAATATTAAACTAATTTGATCTTATAGCCCTTAAAGACAACATGGTTTTTAAGAAAGATAGATACAATAAAAACTAAGCGAGTTACGGATAAAAAACCAATTACTTTTTTAAACTCGTACATGACATTCCAATTAATAACAAGATATTTGGATGAAAAAATAAATATTTATAACCAGTATGCTATATAGGATTAATGTTGATAGTATAAAGTACGGAACACTTACCATTTTATGAAAAATCAAACCGTTGAAATTGCAGTCAGCAGGTATTCAGCACGTAACTTATTAGAAAAAAAAATAGTAAACAAAATATTATACACCACAACACTTGGCAAAATAAAAATAACTATACAGGCATAAAACAAAACTTCGTATCGTAACGCCGTCGCGTAACAAGTGTGTACGGCACTGCGTAACACCGTAACACCAGAACATAGTAACATTTCGGCGTTCCATCGGTTGTCGGTTTTTTGACGCCGCATCAAAGAAATGATACCCACTGATGTTGCACCACTTGTTAGCATGTCTGGACAGGTCTGCGGTACACAGTTGCGATTTATTTTTCGTTTTGTTTATTCAGTTGAAAACATGGATTGGACAGAAGAATCTACCCTGGATTTCAAAAAGAGTTATCGCAATAAAGAAATTTTGTGGGATGCAAAACACCCCAAATACTATAATAAAATAAAGGAGCATGATGCTTGGGAAGAACTTGCTGTATAGTGAATGAATGCAAAAAAACATTAATGTTCTTCTGTCAAGAGCCACGGTACGGGTAAAGGTAAGTTTGAATAATTGAAAATTAATTTCTTTTCTATTTTGTTTATTTACTTTTCAATTACAAATTTTATTTTTATTTATTACAGGGCCTTCAGATATCTATGAAAGTAGTTGGTTTGCCTTTAAAAGTTTGCTATTCCTTTGGGACAAAAATAAGGTTCGGGAAACACAAAGCACCGTAAGAATAAAACGAATTACGTATAATTATCTTGCCACAAAAGTCGATTTTCGTTCTGAAAGTACGATGACAATTCGTCTCTAATTCGTGTTGCATTTTCGGTTGGTCTTCTCGGAATATTTCTAATTGGAAATAAAGAAGACATTGGTTCATTAGTTATAGTTTTATACTTTCCTTCTACAAGCTTTCCATCAATTTCTGTATCTGTATCTAAGGTGCACAAGCACAATTATGTAGATGAGCTACTGCCATTATAACTAATTCAGCTTTTCTGGGCTCAAGTAACATCGGTTTACGAAGTACTCTAAAAACGGCTGAGGCGATGCCAAATACATTTTCGACAGTTCTTCGTGCGCGAGATAATCTGTAGTTAAACACTCTTTGCAATGATCATTTAGGATGTATTCCCGAAAACGGTTTTATTAACGACTCAGTTAAGGCAAATGCCTCGTCTCCAATAAAAAAATAAGGAATTTTCTATTGCCTGTCATGTAAAGCTTCTGGTTTAGGTAAATTTAAGTCATTTCGCTCTAATTATTTTTAAATCGAGCAGTTTTTAAAGATACCACCATCTGAAATTCTTCCTTGGCCTCCAGCATCAACATACAAAAAGTTATAATTAGCATCCACTAGGGCAAAAAGAACTACTCTAAATGTTGATTTGTAATTAAAGAACTCGCTTCCGGTGGTAATTGGAGCTTGTAGAACAACATGCTTCCCATCTAACGCACCCAGACAATGTGGAAAGTTCCATGTGTCCTCAAACTGTTTTGCCACTTCTTACCATCTTTATGGTGTTGAAGGTATCTGTAAAAATTAAAACAAATTATACAGTGCGCCAAAAATAGGACATATTTCTATTTTCTAAATAAGTTTGTTTATTAAATACTTATTTCAAACTATTTTTTATTTTACATTGTACACGAAGAAGAAGATAATGGTGAAAAGGAAATATCTGGTGATGAAGGAACATTAGCAGATAACGCTAAAAATTCTGATGTACAAGTGAATCGGGAAAGTATAGAAAATGTACCGAAAAGAAAAGCAACACCTAGTACCGAAAAGAAAAGCGATGAAGCGACACCTAGTAGGAAACGCCAAAAGTGGAATGAAGATTCTGAGAAATTAGATAAAGCTATTAAAATACTGTCAAAAGCATCAGCAAACGCTAGAAACCCCCAGGAGCAAAACGAATGTCAAATATTTGAAAATTTTGTGGCTAAAAAACTGGCCAAATATTCTCTTGAATTACAAAGTACTGTACAACAAGATATTATGTTAATTTTGTTTTGAGCAGACAAGACCCATCTCGAACAAAGTTCAACCAATGTTTATCATTCGCAATCATACCTTACTAATACTCATCAGTCATCTTTTTCAAATTCTGTGCCACAACATTCTCAATTTGAACAGTATCAGGATAGCCAAGCTTCCAGTTTTACTCAACAGCATTCACAGGTACCATCTCCAGCATATAATTATGCCAATTCTACTATTTCGGATCATTCAAGTCGCAGTACTCCAGTCAATTCTTTACTACGCCAACTATTGGATATGTCCGATATGGAATTAGAGAATTTAAGATAAACATTTGTTTTGTTTAATGTGTGCTTATTATACTTCTTTAATAAAACAGTTTCTTACCTGTATATTTTCTTTTATTCCTTCTATAATGGCTTCGCACACTTCAGGAACTATAGCACTTATCGATCGTTTAGAAATTTTAAAAAGGTATTGTAGACTTGTGAAAGAGTCACCAGTCGCCAGAAACCGAATTGTTACTGCCAACCTTTCTTGAACAGAAATTGCCGTTCTCCATCTAGTATATTTCCGTGCTATTTTGGGTCCAATTAAATTAATCGAGTAATCGAAGTCTGTTGGAGACATTCTAGTAAAATTTTCGTAAAGGCCACTAGTTGCCTGAAATTTTAAATCCAACAGTAAATGATTTCCGCTGTACACACTTCTATTAGTATACAACCGGGTCTGCTACCAGCGTCTTTCAGCGCGTCTCTTTTTCTTTTTTTAACTAAGTAATGCATGTATATACGAGTATAAGCTGCTGCAACAACCTCCATTGCTCACAAGAAAAATACTAATTTAATTGTTCTGTTTTAGTGAAGACGGAACGGCAAAATGATCCGTTTATAAGATACGCGATGATGTATTGATACGCTATATTTGTTGACACGCCATATCTTCGATGCGTAGCAAACAATTGTTGCGTGACGGAGTTACGATACGAAGTTTTGTTCTATGTCTGTACCCGTTAAATGTGAAAATCAATAGTATTACTTGTATTTATGTACTTGTTGCACGGTCCAGTGAACTAACCGGTTTAGAAACGCCCCTGGCGATGCATCGCTTTTATAGCGCTCCAGGCATTATTCATGTCTGAACAAGAAAAATAAAGAAACTACCGCCTGACATGCTCTCGCAACATAGGAATCAGCAGTAAGTGGATGATATTCTATTGAAATTTCGTATGTATTTATATCTAATCCTATTAAATTAAAAAATTAATTTTTGTTTTTTGTTTTTTTTGCAAATGGTTTTGCAATTTTTTTTGGACCCTGTTTTATGGCTCCCCTAAAGGGTGATGCCCGTGTGCATTGCACACTTTGTACATATGGTAGCGGGGGCCCTGTTCTTTCCACAAAAACGTTGTTAGTCGTATTTCGACACAACATGGCGGATGGGCGGAGTTTCCTGCTTATTGTCGCCACTGTCCAAGTATAAAGTTACTGTATGTCGAAGGAGTGTATTTTATACACCAAATTCATCATGTTTAATATGTTTTTGATATTAAATGAAACTAAATATTTCTAGATAATTCCACAATATATTGATAAAATGTTAAAAATTCCAAGAAATTTGACAGTTGTGTCGATAGTAAATAACATCGTCAGAATGACAGAAGTTACATTTTCTTTGATGCCTACCTGATGTTTAATAATTATTTGTGGTAGGGCACTTCATGTTCTAGCCAAAAATAAAACATATAATTATTAAACATCAGGTAGGCATCAAACGAAATGTAACTTCTGTCATTCTGATGATGGTATTTAGTATCGAACCAATTGTCAAACATTTTATCAATATATTGTGGAATTATCTAGAAACATTTAGTTTCATTTGAAACATTATTAAAAGTAGATTCCACAAAGTAAGTGTCGACACAGTGAATTTCAGATTTATGATAATTTGTTTCTTCAAAATAAGTATAATTTTGCCCAGTTACGATGGAAAATGTTATGCAGTAATTTACTGCACTATTAATTGCTGCTAATCACTTAGTATGGGATAAAGTAAAACTTGGGGAGTTTAAGCATTAATTTCAATTATTTGTTAGACGGGAATTTATGTTGCAAAAAATCAAGGTGATCAAGTTTTTCTTTCCGTGTTTTGTTGTCTAGTGGCGGATACATGTTTTATCACTTAGCACATAGATAGCGTCATCTAAGATGCCGGTTGAGAGAAATTTTTTCGTATATATCTTTGTAAACAATGGTGTTCAAGAAAAATCGTTACAACCGATATTATCATGTAGATAGACAGGTAGTTAGACAGATAGATAGATTAATTATTAAACAGGATATCCTGATGTACATACATTTTTTTAGTATATACTGGTTTAAAATGAGTCATTATTGATTTTAAATATAGAAGTAGAATTAGGAACGTATAGTTAGTTAGTAGAGGAGCAGAAGTCAGAAGTTATATTTACAAGAAGACAGTATGATACCTATTTTCACTTAGTTATAAAATTACTTCGTATTTTATTGAATTATTCAGATTATTTGTTAAAAACTGCAGTTGACATAGTTTCAATGAGATGAGTGAATCTGAAATTTTTATAAAATGAATTTGTTATATAGAATAGTAAATGATAATCTTTATTGTTATGAGTTAGTTAGTAAGTAATGGGTTATGTTGAAAAATGAAACGGACAATGTGGTATTACAATTTTCCAGACAATTATAGTTAAAGTAAGGTGTAATAGGACATTGGTTCATGCAGAGGACTTAATATGAAATGGAATGTGAGGCAAAATAATATTTGAATATGATGGAAATTAGGAGAATTGGGAGCTATCATAAGAAAGAATTGAAAGCAGATAAAACTTATAATATTATTAAAGAAGTGATAAAAAATATATTTACTGTAATTAGTAAGTTATTAAGAAATATTAAGACCATTTGTACAATTAACAAGACGAAATTTCTGAAAAATTTATAAATTGAACAGCAAAATCTGTAAAATTTCATGACATGTCATCTTATACATGAATCTATCAAAATATAAGGATGAGCAAACGAAATGTAACCGATATTAAAAGAAAAAAGAAAAAACAGGCATTTTAGTGATATGAATGAACATTAGACCAGAAATTGTAATGAAATAATGTCAGCATGCAGTTTAACGAAAATTTAGATACTGTTGTGAATGAAACTTACTTAGATATTTTGGTAACTAAGGACACTAATAAATGAATGGGACGGTGACATCAATTTGATAGATTAAAATTACAAAGAAAAAGTGTTGTCAGAAAAAGATATTTTCTGGAGAAAAATCGTATTGAAAAGAAGTTTCTTGTAGAAAAACGTAATCAAAAAGTCATAAAAAGGTGTAAAGCTAATAATGACAAGAAGAAAATACATATATTTGGAAGTGACTAAAAATAGAATGATTAGCATGATCAAAATAACTAGAAGTGATAATGGAAAGAAGTACTTATCTGTGAATTGGTTATAATTTAAGAAGTTATTGAACATACCTATCAGTAATCTACCTGAATCCAAGAGAAAAATGTCATCTGTATGCAATAAAATTCCTATATCCCATTAAGATAAAATGCGAGTGAACGATATCCTGTTCCAATTCCAGTAGAATATTAGAATCATGTGTATAAATTGCTTTTGTGATAAGACTTTCTTGATTAATATGCATATTATCAACTTTTGATATCTCGTCGCGAAAATCCTGTTTCTTTAGATTAAAATTCTGATTTGACAGTTATAACGAAATATCTTAACTCATAACCTTAATCATTAGAAATAATTACAAAGTTTTGTTAAGATAAGTCGTTTATAGCTAATAATTCTAATTGAGAGTTTATAATTTATACTAATTGAAGATTTATTCACAATAAAAACATATATTAAATTGTTTCAAGAGCAAATGTGTGACTTGTCACTGCCAAGTTTATTAAATAGTAATTTCCGTCATTGAATTATTATATTGTACGAAAAAGAAGAAACTGTAGCTTGTCTACAGAAAACTTCACAAGGCGCCCAAGTTTATTTTAATAAGTGCTGAAATTCAATACCAAATAATACACCACTAATTTTTGAACGCACCTCTGGGAAGAAGATCATCTCATTGCTTAGACATATTCAAGGCCAAATAACGTTGGTTACTGTTAGTCCGGAGGCTTATTCAAGTTATGGTAAGAAGGTAAATTTAAAATTGGATATTAAGGAAAACCATACTGTTTATACCAATAAAACAAAATTTATTACACAAGGTAAAATAAAAATTCCTATATTAAATAAAAATAACTTAAAACATAACAATTTGTCGCTGCAACTTGGGGCAAATTAAATTTTATTTATAATATTCATATATTGATAAAAATTCATAATTATAACAATAAATTAGCTCATAAAACTGAAAAAAACACGCTCTGATAAAAAAATGTCGATAATCCAACAATCAATTATGATTAATCAATTTGGAATAGCATCAATATAAAAATTAGTATATTAACAGAAAATAAAGCGTAGGGTGCAGTTAACTATATTTACATGATAGGTCTATTTGTAAATAGCGACTAATAAAATGATTATCACATTTAATATCAAGCTTTCTACCCTTTTTATTATATTTGAATTTTTTGTCAATAATATATTAATTGTTATATTGATACAATTCCAAATTGATTAGTAATAAGTGATTGTTGAATTTTCTATTCTATTAGTCGAGTTCACAAGTGCCAACTACTGATAAACCCTAATCTGCACCACACAAAATTATGATTTTCGTCTAATTTGATTCGAAATGGCATCTAGAACAAACAATCAACTGGATAATAGGGGCCGGCCAAAATTGGAAAAGTTATAAATAATTACATAAGAAAAAAGGGAGGGTTTTTTGAAAATATTTTGAAAACTATTTGAGATTATCAAAATTTTATAGAAGATCCCAGAAGAGCTGAAAATTTTTTAAAGGACGCTCTCTTCTTTTGGAACTGTACCAATAATGTTTATAATTGTAATTTGGAGGTGAAAATTGGACTAAAAACAGGTAGTTACTGTAGCGGGCGCCTCAACCGAATCAGAAGATTGATCAACAAAATTATTCTAACGGACTAAATATGGATATTCATTGAAAAAAAGAATTTGCCACCATCTAAACATATGAATAAACAATAAAAAAAATCCCAATTCTTTTATTAACTATACTTTTGTTAATCAGTTAATTTTTACAAGTTTCAAATTAACATAGAAACACTGATTATTTCTAAACTAGAAACGCAGATTTTTTTTAACTTTTTGGAGCTATTCTTACAAGGGTATAGTAAAGATTCCAGTTGGAAAATTCCGAAAATTTGCTTTTTCATTATTTTATTAACAATCAACATCAGATATTAAAAAATTAATAATGTGAATGAAGCAATGAAGAAATATTTCTTTCAATTATTGCTATTATTTTGGTTTCTTATTGCATAAATCTATATAACAATACCTTTTTCAAATGTTTAATTTCCATTATTTAAATAATTGTTATAAGCAAATGCATTGTTATTGATATTTGAAAAAAATTTGTTGCAATTCAATTCCTAATAAAAATTATTTTTTGTGCTACTTAATATTAATATTAAGGAACCATGTAGATATCTCAAACCTCCGTGGTTGATGGATAATATTCAAACTATGATTAATATGAATAATAAAGCTTATAATGGATTTGAAAAAACTGAAAAAATGCGCACTAGAATTATTATAAAAAAATTTGTAATCAAACAAATATAGCAATAAGTAATAGAAAGAAGAGTTATTCAAATTTTTGCATTAATAACAATACCTGGAATAGACTGTACCAACTAAACATTCTTAATAAGCGAAAAACAAATACAATACATGAATTACTTAATAAACCAATTGAAATAAATGACTTCATGCAATATTCTTCACAAGAAAAACAACCTAATAACAATTTGTTGAGTTACTATTGTATCAAAAACAAAATGAACTTTTTTCCTTTGCGACCGTTAGTATTGAAGAAATAGAAGCATATTTAAATGAAATAAGTAAATAAATACAAGTCAAAATATATATATATATTTTTTATATAAATTTTCTTGGATTTCAGTCAATTAAAACATTATGGAATGATTAAAATGTCATTTTACTAAAATTCTGTCAAACAATGGTGACGTTTCAGTCTTAAATTTAGACCTTTATCAAACTAAAATAGAACAGAATGCATATGGTAAACAAACTATTGGAATACAAAAAACAAACTTACCCCAAAGTGTAGTCAGCGAATTTTCATTAAACATTAAACTTAAAAACACATTCACATCATTATTACACATTTTAAAATCATTGGAATTACCTTCCATTCATTAAGAACACATATTTCAATAACAAATCATTCATATCGGTAAAATTATAATAACATAGTTAGTGACATTGAACTGTATTAATGTGCGACTAATTGTATTGCTTATAGGAGTGGGATATATGCCGCGCTGAGTTTATTTACATCTTTTTTGTCATTTATACAGAATGTCGATTTTTGAATCGCTATCATTTCATAAAACTCTCTTTTTTTCAAATTATTTTCCGTTTTTAAGATTTTAGTCCCTGCATAATTAAACTGATGGTCTTTATTCCTTTCATGGTTAGTAAGGGCAGTAGCATTTTTTTTATCATATTTATGGCTTTTTAGTCTATTTTCTAGATATTGACTTGTTTGGCCGATATAAGTAGCTTCACAGTTGTTACAAGGAATTTCATAAACAATATTACTTTTCTTTACTTTTGGTGTTATAGATTTTAGTACAGAAAAATGTTTTGCCAATATGTTATGCGGTTTATGACATATCTTTATGTTATGCTTCATAAACAAATGCTGGAATTGTTGCGACAATCCATTTATGAAGGGAAGAGAAATAAAGTGTTTACTGTTATTCATATTAATATTTTCCTTTTTATTTTCTGAACTATTATAAAATTTGTGTATTCTGTCTCTAAAAATTGTATCTACCAATTTTGTGGGATAATCATTGCACATTAATGCCTTTTTGGCTTTGATAATGCTTGTGTGTCGAAACTCTTCATCAGAGAGTTTGATAGCACGATCTGCAAGGCCCATCATTACAGACTTTTTTTGAGATAAAGGGTGGTTTGATTTAAAATTGATATATCTTGATGACTATGTGGCTTTAGTGTACCATTCTGTTTTAATATTGTTATTTATGTGATGTAAGGTAGTGTCCAAAAAATTAATCTTATTACATTCCTCAAGTTCTATGGTGAATTGCAGTTTTTTATGAAAACTGTTGAAGAGTTTCAACGTATTTTCTTCCTCATTTTTAGGGATTGCCGTTATGCAATCATCCACATATCTATAAAAAATTGGAATTTCAAAATTGAGATTTTTTATTGTTTGTTCTTCAAGTTCTTCCATAACTATCTGTGCTATAACACTTGAGATTGATGACCCCATGGCACATCCTTCTATTTGTTTGTACATCTGATTTTCGTATAAAAAGTAAGTGGAATTAAGTGTTAGTTCAAGAGCATATACAAATTCATTTTGGGGAATATCAGTATATTTTTTTATTTCGTTCCATTTTGTTCTAATAATTTTTGTGGCTAATGAAATTGGGATGTTAGTATATAAGGAGATAACATCCAACGAAATTAGTGAATAATTGTTAGGGATCTGTACGTTTTTTATTTTTTCTTTGAAATGGAAGGAGTCTTTTATGTAGTGGCTGTTCTTGTTGGTTATGTTCTTTAATATGTTGGATAGATACTTAGAAAGGGGGGCAAAAGGTGATTGGACACATGAGACTATTGGTCTGAGGGGTACATTTTCCTTGTGTAGTTTTGGCAACCCATAAATTTTTGGTGGCAATGCATTGCGAATTTTTTTATATAGATTTTTTTCCCATGAATCTATTAGTTCATTGTTCTTTTTTTGTTGTTGGTTTGTTGGATCTAATTTTATTTGCTGGTAGATTTTTTTATCCTTAAGTATGTCCTTCATTTTTAGGTCGTATTCCTTGGATTGCATTAAAACAGTTTTGTTTGTTTTATCAGCTTTCAAAACTTTAATCTGGTCATGTTGTTTCAAAAATTTCTTTGTTTTCCTAGAGTTTCGATCATTGATATTAGTTTTTTTGTTATTTTGAGATTTTATTTTATTTTTAAAATTTTGTAAAATATTACTAGTTTTATGACGTATATTATTTTTTTCGTCACATCTCAACATCGAAAATGATATTAGGGATTTGAGATGTGACGAAAAAAATAATATACGTCATAAAACTAGTAATATTTTACAAAATTTTAAAAATAAAATAAAATCTCAAAATAACAAAAAAACTAATATCAATGATCGAAACTCTAGGAAAACAAAGAAATTTTTGAAACAACATGACCAGATTAAAGTTTTGAAAGCTGATAAAACAAACAAAACTGTTTTAATGCAATCCAGAGAATACGACCTAAAAATGAAGGACATACTTAAGGATAAAAAAACCTACCAGCAAATAAAATTAGATCCAACAAACCAACAATAAAAAAAGAACAATGAACTAATAGATTCGTGGGAAAAAAATCTATATATATCTTCAGATGTTGCAAAAAAACTAAAAATTCGCAATGCATTGCCACCAAAAATTTATGGGTTGCCAAAACTACACAAGGAAAATGTACCCCTCAGACCAATAGTTTCATGTGTCCAATCACCTTTTGCCCCCCTTTCTAAGTATCTATCCAACATATTAAAGAACATAACCAACAAGAACAGCCACTATATAAAAGACTCCTTCCATTTCAAAGAAAAAATAAAAAACGTACAGATCCCTAACAATTATTCACTAATTTCGTTGGATGTTATCTCCTTATATACTAACATCCCAATTTCATTAGCCACAAAAATTATTAGAACAAAATGGAACGAAATAAAAAAATATACTGATATTCCCCAAAATGAATTTGTATATGCTCTTGAACTAACACTTAATTCCACTTACTTTTTATACGAAAATCAGATGTACAAACAAATAGAAGGATGTGCCATGGGGTCATCAATCTCAAGTGTTATAGCACAGATAGTTATGGAAGAACTTGAAGAACAAACAATAAAAAATCTCAATTTTGAAATTCCATTTTTTTATAGATATGTGGATGATTGCATAACGGCAATCCCTAAAAATGAGGAAGAAAATACGTTGAAACTCTTTAACAGTTTTCATAAAAAATTGCAATTCACCATAGAACTTGAGGAATGTAATAAGATTGATTTTTTGGACACTACCTTACATCACATAAATAACAATATTAAAACAGAATGGTACACTAAAGCCACATGGTCATCAAGATATATCAATTTTAAATCAAACCACCCTTAATCTCAAAAAAAGTCTGTAATGATGGGCCTTGCAGATCGTGCTATCAAACTCTCTGATGAAGAGTTTCGACACACAAGCATTATCAAAGCCAAAAAGGCATTAATGTGCAATGATTATCCCACAAAATTGGTAGATACAATTTTTAGAGACAGAATACACAAATTTTACAATAGTTCAGAAAATAAAAAGGAAAATATTAATATGAATAACAGTAAACACTTTATTTCTCCTCCCTTCATAAATGGATTGTCGCAACAATTCCAGCATTTGTTTATGAAGCATAACATAAAGATATGTCATAAACCGCATAACATATTGGCAAAACATTTTTCTGTACTAAAATCTATAACACCAAAAGTAAAGAAAAGTAATATTGTTTATGAAATTCCTTGTAACAACTGTGAAGCTACTTAAATCGGCCAAACAAGTCAATATCTAGAAAATAGACTAAAAAGCCATAAATATGATAAAAAAATGCTACTGCCCTTACTAACCATGAAAGGAATAAAGACCATCAGTTTAATTATGCAGGGACTAAAATCTTAAAAACGGAAAATAATTTGAAAAAAAGAGAGTTTTATGAAATGATAGCGATTCAAAAATCGACATTCTGTATAAATGACAAAAAAGATGTAAATAAACTCAGCGCGGCATATATCCCACTCCTATAAGCAATACAATTAGTCGCACATTAATACAGTTCAATGTCACTAACTATGTTATTATATTTTTACCGATATGAATGATTTGTTATTGAAATATGTGTTCTTAATGAATGGAAGGTAATTCCAATGATTTTAAAATGTGTAATAATGATGTGAATGTGTTTTTTAAGTTTAATGTTTAATGAAAATTCGCTGACTACACTTTGGGGTAAGTTTGTTTTTTGTATTCCAATAGTTTGTTTACCATATGCATTCTGTTCTATTTTAGTTTGATAAAGGTCTAAATTTAAGACTGAAACGTCACCATTGTTTGACAGAATTTTAGTAAAATGACATTTTAATCATTCCATAATGTTTTAATTGACTGAAATCCAAGAAAAATTATATAGAAAAATATACGTTTAGTCAAAGAACCTTAAAACTAATAAATATATATATATATACATATATATATATATATATATATATATATATATATATATATATATATATGAACCAAGAGGGGATTCTTGAGAGATTTATATATATATATATATATATATATATATATATATATATATAGCAAACAACAAGTCTTTTCTCATGGGAAAGCACGCAAAAATGAAGAGGCAACTGAATAGGAGTGGTAACCGTAAACATGCATGTTTCTAGCTCATTAGCCTTCATCAGTACGGTATAAACAAGTATGGATGTGAAACTTGGGAGCAACGATGTTGAATGAAACATGGAAGAACACAAACAACGGAAAATAACAGTACAACCAAACGCACATTTGTGCCATCAATTGGAGGATTCCGATTTTGGAACAACCACCAATATCAACACGGAGGCGCATAAAGCCTTTCTGTCTAGAAAAAACCAACCCAAGGTGAAGAAACAAAATCAAAAATGGATAACGCGTGAATTTAACAAAAACAAAGAGCAAACAACAAGTGTTTTCATGGGAAAGCACGCAAAAATAAAGAGATTACTGAAGAGGTGTGGTAACCGTAAACATGCATGTTTCTAGCTCATTAGCCTTCATCAGTACGGTATAATCAAGTATGGATGTGAAGCTTGGGAGCAACGATGTTGAATGAAACATGGAAGAACACAAACAACGGAAAATGACAGGACAACCAAACGCACAGTTGTGCCATCAGTTGGAGGATTCCGATTTTGGAACAACAACCAATATCAACACGGAGGCGCATAAAGCCCTCCTGTCTGGAAAAACCAACCCAAGGTGAAGAAACAAAATCAAAAATGGATAACGCGTGAGTTTAAAAAAAACAAAGAGCAAACAACAAATGTTTTCATGGGAAAGCACGCAAAAATAAAGAGGTTACTGGAGAGGAGTGGTAACCGTAAACATGCATGTTTCTAGCTCATTAGCCTCCATCAAAACGGTATAACCAAGTATGGATGTGGAACTTGGGAGCAACTATGTTGAATGAAACATAGAACACAAACACCGGAAAATAACAGGACAACCAAACGCAAATTTGTGTCATCAATTCGAGGATTCCGATTTTGGAACAACAACCAATATCAACACGGAGGCGCATAAAGCCCTCCTGTCTGGAAAAAACCAATCCAAGGTGAAGAAACAAAATCAAAAATGGATAACGCGTGAATTTAACAAAAACAAAGAGCAAGCAACAAGTGTTTTCATGGGAAAGCACGCAAAAATAAAGAGGTTACTGAAAAGGAGTGGTAACCGTAAACATGCATGTTTCTAGCTCATTAGCCTTCATCAGTACGGTATAATGAAGTATGGATGTGAAGCTTGGGAGCAACGATGTTGAATGAAACATGGAAGAATACAAACAACGGAAAATGACAGGACAACCAAACGCACAGTTGTGCCATCAGTTGGAGGATTCCGATTTTGGAACAACAACCAATATCAACACGGAGGCGCATAAAGCCCTCCTGTCTGGAAAAACCAACCCAAGGTGAAAGAACAAAATCAAAAATGGATAACGCGTGAGTTTAAAAAAAACAAAGAGCAAACAACAAATGTTTTCATGGGAAAGCACGCAAAAATAAAGAGGTTACTGGAGAGGAGTGGTAACCGTAAACATGCATGTTTCTAGCTCATTAGCCTCCATCAAAACGGTATAACCAAGTATGGATGTGGAACTTGGGAGCAACTATGTTGAATGAAACATAGAACACAAACACCGGAAAATAACAGGACAACCAAACGCAAATTTGTGTCATCAATTCGAGGATTCCGATTTTGGAACAACAACCAATATCAACACGGAGGCGCATAAAGCCCTCCTGTCTAGAAAAAACCAATCCAAGGTGAAGAAACAAAATCAAAAATGGATAACGCGTGAATTTAACAAAAACAAAGAGCAAGCAACAAGTGTTTTCATGGGAAAGCACGCAAAAATAAAGAGGTTACTGAAAAGGAGTGGTAACCGTAAACATGCATGTTTCTAGCTCATTAGCCTTCATCAGTACGGTATAATGAAGTATGGATGTGAAGCTTGGGAGCAACGATGTTGAATGAAACATGGAAGAATACAAACAACGGAAAATGACAGGACAACTAAGCGCACATTCGTGCCATCAATTGGAGGATTCCGATTTTGGAACAACAACCAATATCAACACGGAGGCGCATAAAGCCCTCCTGTCTGGAAAAACCAACCCAAGGTAAAGAAACAAAATCAAAAATGGATAACGCGTGAAGTTAACAGAAACAAAGAGCAAACAACAAGTGTTTTCATGGGAACGCACGCAAAAATAAAGAGGTTACTGAAGAGGAGTGGTAACCGTAAACATGCATGTTTCTAGCTCATTAGCCTACATCAGTACGGTATAAGCAAGTATGGATGTGAAACTTGGGAGCAACGATGTTGAATGAAACATGGGTTGGTTTTTTCCAGAGAGGAGGGCTTCATGCGCCTCCATGTTGATATTGGTTCCATAATCGGAATCCTCCAATTGATGGCAGAAATATGCGTTTCGTTGTCCTGTTTTTTTCCTTTGTTTGTGTTCTTCCATGTTTCATTTAACATCGTTGCTCCCAAGTTTTACATCCATACTTGGGTATACCGTACTGATGAAGGCTAATGAGCTAGAAACATGCATGTTTACGGTTACCACTCCTCTTCAGTAACCTCTCTATTTTTGCGTGCTTTCCCATGAAAACACTTGTTGTTTGCTCTTTGTTTTTGTTAAATTCACGCGTTAACCATTTTTGATTTTGATTATTCACCTTGAGTTGGTTTTTTCCAGACAGGAGGGCTTTACGCGCCTCCGTGTGGATATTGGTTGTTGTTCCAAAATCGGAATCCTCCAATTGATAGCACAAATGTGCGTTTGGTTGTCCTGTTATTTTCCGTTGTTTGTGTTCTTCCATGTTTCATTCAACATCGTTGCTCCCAAGTTTCACATCCATACTTGGTTATACCGTACTGATGGAGGCTAATGAGCTAGAAACATGCATGTTTACGGTCACCACTCCTCTTCAGTAACCTCTTTATTTCTGCGCGCTTTCCCATGAAAACACTTGTTGTTTGCTCTTTGTTTTTGTTAAATTCACGCGTTATCCATTTTTGATTTTGTTTATTCACCTTGAGTTGGTTTTTTCCAGACAGGAGGGCCTTATGCGCCTCCGTGTTGATATTGGTTGTTGTTCCAAAATCGGAATCCTCCAATTGATGGCACAAATGTGCGTTTGGTTGTCCTGTTATTTTCCGTTGTATGTGTTCTTCCATGTTTCATTCAACATCGTTGCTCCCAAGTTTCACATCCATACTTGGTTATACCGTACTGATGAAGGCTAATGAGCTAGAAACATGCATGTTTACGGTTACCACTCCTCTTCAGTAATCTCTTTATTTTTGCGTGCTTTCCCATGAAAACACTTGTTGTTTGCTCTTTGTTTTTGTTAAATTCACGCGTTATCCATTTTTGATTTTGTTTCTTCACCTTGGGTTGGTTTTTTCTAGACAGAAAGGCTTTATGCGCCTCCGTGTTGATATTGGTTGTTGTTCCAAAATCGGAATCCTCCAATTGATGGCACAAATGTGCGTTTGCTTGTCCTGTTATTTTCCGTTGTTTGTGTTCTTCCATGTTTCATTCAACATCGTTGCTCCCAAGTTTCACATCCATACTTGGTTATACCGTACTAATGAAGGCTAATCAGCTAGAAACATGCATGTTTACGGTCACCACTCCTCTTCAGTAACCTCTTTATTTTTGCGTGCTATCCCATGAAAACACTTGTTGTTTGCTCTTTGTTTTTGTTAAATTCACGCGTTAACCATTTTTGATTTTGTTTATTCACCTTGAGTTGGTTTTTTCCAGACAGGAGGGCTTTACGCGCCTCCGTGTTGATATTGGTTGTTGTTCCAAAATCGGAATCCTCCAATTGATGGCACAAATGTGCGTTTGGTTGTCCTGTTATTTTCCGTTGTTTGTGTTCTTCCATGTTTCATTCAACATCGTTGCTCCCAAGTTTCACATCCATACTTGGTTATACCGTACTGATGAAGGCTAATGAGCTAGAAACATGCATGTTCATGGTTTCCACTCCTCTCCAGTAACCTCTTTATTTCTGCGCGCTTTCCCATGAAAGCACTTGTTGTTTGCTCTTTGTTTTTGTTAAATGCTCGCGTTATCCATTTTTGATTTTGTTTCTTCACCTTGAGTTGGTTTTTTCCAGACAGGAGGGCTTTAGGCGCCTCCGTGTTGATATTGGTTGTTGTTCCAAAATCGGAATCCTCCAATTGATAGCACAAATGTGCGTTTGGTTGTCCTGTTATTTTCCGTTGTATGTGTTCTTCCATGTTTCATTCAACATCGTTGCTCCCAAGTTTCACATCCATACTTGGTTATACCGTACTGATGAAGGCTAATGAGCTAGAAACATTCATGTTTACGGTTACCACACCTCTTCAGTAATCTCTTTATTTTTGCGTGCTTTCCCATGAAAACACTTGTTGTTTGCTCTTTGTTTTTGTTAAATTCACGCGTTATCCATTTTTGATTTTGTTTCTTCACCTTGGGTTGGTTTTTTCTAGACAGAAAGGCTTTATGCGCCTCCGTGTTGATATTGGTTGTTGTTCCAAAATCGGAATCCTCCAATTGATGGCACAAATGTGCGTTTGCTTGTCCTGTTATTTTCCGTTGTTTGTGTTGTTCCATGTTTCATTCAACATCGTTGCTCCCAAGTTTCACATCCATACTTGGTTATACCGTACTGATGAAGGCTAATGAGCTAGAAACATGCATTTTTACGGTTACCGCTCCTCTTCAGTAACCTCTTTATTTTTGCGTGCTTTCCCATGAAAACACTTGTTGTTTGCTCTTTGTTTTTGTTAAATTCACGCGTTATCCATTTTCGATTTTGTTTCTTCACCTTGGGTTGTTTTTTTCCAGACAGGAGGGCTTCATGCGCCTCCGTGTTAATTTTGGTTGTTGTTCCAAAATCGGAATCCTCCAATTGATGGCACAAATATGCGTTTGGTTGTCCTGTTATTTTCCGTTGTTTGTGTTCTTCCATGTTTCATTCAACATCGTTGCTCCCAAGTTTCACATCCATACTTGGTTATACCGTACTGATGAAGGCTAATGAGCTAGAAACATGCATGTTTACGGTTACAGCTCCTCTTCATTAACCTCTCTATTTTTGCGTGCTTTCCCATGAAAACACTTGTTGTTTGCTCTTTGTTTTTGTTAAATTCACGCGTTATCCATTTTTGATTTTGTTTCTTCACCTTGGGTTGGTTTTTTCCAGACAGGAGGGCTTCATGCGCCTCCGTGTTAATATTGGTTGTTGTTCCAAAATCGGAATCCTCCAATTGATGGCACAAATGTGCGTTTGGTTGTCCTGTTATTTTCCGTTGTTTGTGTTCTTCCATGTTTCATTCAACATCGTTGCTCCCAAGTTTCACATCCATACTTGGTTATACCGTACTAATGAAGGCTAATGATCTAGAAACATGCATGTTCACGGTTACCACTCATCTTCAGCAACCTCTTTATTTTTGCGTGCTTTCCCATCAAAACACTTCTTGTTTGCTCTTTGCTTTTGTTAAATTCACGCGTTATCCATTTTTGATTATATATATTTTTTGATTATATATATATATATATATATATATATATATATATATATATATATATATATATATATATATATATATATATATGTTTATATATATTCAATTTAAAGTGAGTGGGATTTTCTTTTTTACACATTGATTATTCTGAAGCTTGTACTTTATTTAAAATTAATTTTTGTAATTATTACAGGGGTCAGACTAGAACTTTTTGAATTTGTTTTCTGGCCCATTTTTGCATTAGGTAAATTGTTATATTCTCTGTTTAGTAAAACCTGTTTAAGCATGCCAATAAGTATTATTATAATTATTATTATTATAATTATATTTTCTAAATCATTATTCATCACTTTCATATCGTCGCCTTCGGGGGAAAATTTCGAAACTCCATGTAACAAAATGTTACAGGAGAAACAAAAAACATTTTAAAGTCAGATTTTTTAACAGTATTTATATTGTTTGTGTTGATTTATTGAAATATGTTTAATTTTACTTATTTAAAAAGGAAGAAGGGTTTTTTTCAAAAAATTCCAATAATACATAAAAACAGGAGATACACATTTTACGTTTTTAAAAATATGGATATACGTAATATTCCTATGACGTACACAAAAGGAAAAAGGATAGTCTATTGGTAAACTTTTTTATGAAATCATTTTTAAAAAACAATTTACACAAATGAGCTTAGGACCTTAAACTGATTGATATTTAAAGTATTTTCCAACAGGAAGATTGCCGCCATGAAAGTCGTGATAATAAGGCAACACGCTTCTTTTCAAAATTCTAAGGTGTTCATATTTTCCTTTTTTTAAGGGTTCCTATTTTCTGGATAGAGGGTCGTTAAGCTGCTTATCGTAAGGGGTGCGAATATTTTAGCTCTCTGATTAATCAATTCCCAAGAATCAGTGTCTCTCAACTTAGAAAATATTCCTGCTATGCTGTCGTATTCAAGGGCTCGGATCTTTGTAACTATAGCTACTCCGGGTCGAATTGATTTGTAATAATTGAGGTTACCAATGTTTTTAAATAACTCATACGTTAGGTGTATTACATTATACGGTTTCGGATGGTTTCTGGCGATTTTGCAGGCATACATGATCTGCAGGGATTTTTACTTTCCGATTTCAAATTTTCTTTCGATGCAAGTGTGCATGGAATCTACTTCCATCTGTGTATGCCCTTTTCCAAGTACTTCTGAATAATTGTTATCTTATAAAGCATACACAGATTAACGAAAGCGTTGGCAAGGATTGAGTTCCGATTCTTCCCTGTCCATTGATCGCTGTATAATTTCCATAATGTTATTAGGTAAATTTGGAATCACAGTATCTTCTAGAAAACTGGATAATACAGATGAGAACTCATTCGCTGTTAGACCAACTTCAGCTTCGTGCCAGGTGAAGCAGTAGCCATCTTGCGTTTTTAAATTAAATAAAGTGAAATTATGAACCACTAATTTTGTTTTGTAGTTCATTGAGCATACAGTTGATTTGGGGCATAGAAATACCGCCTATAAGTCCATAGTGAAAACTGCAGAAACTGAAGCATAATTCCTGTCCTTGTATTTCTCTTCCCTAGCTTGAATCTTCATTTTCTGGTGCAGGACATACTCTTCTTGTTCCAAGTTTTTTGAATCATAGGCTACGCAGGTGTCACACAAGTCTTATTTTGGAATATAAATGGAAAGGTTTTCTTTAACAGATTCCTTGAGAAAGACAGTCTTGGATACATGTATAATATTATTTTTTTGGCAATAGTTACGTTTGTGAAATTTAAATAACTCAGTCGTGGAACTCCACACTGTTTTTATGTATAGTTTGCTGCTGGATGACCGGCAATAATGCGACTCTACTTTTGGCAGTGAGTTTAAAAATGTTTTTAATTCTGAATTTTCGCTTTCATATATTTTTCTTCTAACTGTATATTTCACGAGCTCTTCAATAAGGGATGGACAGGTCCAAAAACTCAATAGAATGGCTATGTTCTGATAGGGACAATAGTGGTACCATGGTACCATTCCCAGAAGAAATTGGCCCTTTTCCATTAAAATTTTATATCGGTTTTGGCCTTTTTCAGTGGTTGCAAGGTTTTATTACTTGGTTGGCTTTTGTTGGATTTATTCTCGCTTTCTTCATTCGAATTTTAAAATGAGTCGCCTTCTTCTTCTTCCTGTATGTTCAATAAAATACCCCTATCTACTCTTCTAGACATAAGTTCCCCTTTAGTTCTGAGTTGTCGGCTACTCAAATTGCTTGGATAAGTTTCTTCCTCATCTCCTGAATCATAGTCCGTATTTTCGCCATAAGTTTCAGGGGAAGTTATATACATGCCTTTTGTAAGAATATGAGAACCAGCCATGTCCAAATTTTTGGGTTCCTCTACCAGTTCAGTAATTGAAAGTGAATACTTCTTAAAATAAAACCGATTTACGAATAGTGCGATAGATGCCCAAGGGGTTGTTAACGACCCAGCGAACAAAGACGGTTCATCATTCGCGTATATCGTACTCAAATCAAATAAAATGGAGATATCTATTGACAAGAAAAGCTAACAAACATATAAATATGAATATATGAACAAACTAATAACACGAAAGGTACTTACCAATAGTCATTTGAAGACATTGTTTCTTTTTATATTTACGTTCGTAATTCGCAACATCTGAAAACACGTGTATTCTTTCGAAATCGCGCGGGAGTGAGAATACGATGAAGCAAGTACATTCTTTTACACGGACCTACTTTTAGTGCCATCTGCAAATAATGACACTGCGTAATGGAGTCATTTTCAGTCTGTAGGTCATCAATGACTCCTTGGGCATTAATAGGTTATTAGGATCCGATGCAATGTCAATAATATTTGTTATGTATTTCCGGTCTGATACATAATTTTCAATTCAATTAGACACTTTACCCCTTACCCCACACACTTATAATTTTTGAAGTAGAATATTTCATGTTTTTTTCTCATTCAATGACTGTATAGCTGATTCACATGAATTATTTGATCTAAAACCTGACGTATGTGAAAGTTATATTTTTGTCCTGTAGGTAAATAAGCAATTGATTATAAACAATTAAATCTAGCAGTTTTTCAAAAGAACATAAGGTATTAATTGGTCTGAATTCTTCACATTTATTAGTATTTTTAACCTTTATTTAATGAGGTGTTTATAAAATGACACCAGACATTTCTACATACATCGAAACTATTTTAAAAATCTTGTCACTAACAATATCATTTCAAGATACCTCATTGTCTAGATTTGCTATAATTGTTCCTGAGTTTATAATTGATAATAAATTAAAATTAGCAAAAACATAATATGTCGAATTAAATACCTTTTGTTGTTATCACAACACCGTTAATTTTTCTACGATTTTCAATATATTCAATGAAATGCTTAATTTTACAGTGTATACAAACAGAAATAATACCTCGATTTATATCAAAGTTTGAGTTCACCATAAGAATTCTTGGAATTGTTCTCTTTAATATATGTCACGGGAATTTCAATATTCTTGGAAATAACATTGTTGTACGTACACCTACCACTTCATTTATAGTTTCAAGGAATGTTATATAGAATAGTGAGTGTATAGTATCCGATACAGGAGTTGGGTGTTTTAGGAATTTATTGAAAGCGCATTTTCAAATAACACGAATAGTCTATAAGTAGTGGGACAATGTATATTGGAGACATTTAATTTTCCAGCAGTGATATATTAGAATTGGTTCAATAAAATGAATTATGATGTTAACAGAATCCATTGTGTTTGATACTATTGTGAGTTCTATTAAGCCATAATCTCAGATGTTTTTAGAATTCATCTTTTGGCTTTTCTCCTCTCTGAAATTGTCCATAATATCATCTTAGGAAAACAAAATTCAGTATTAATGGGAACTAAACATAAAGGAAAGTTATAATGAACATTTGGTTGCCAGTGAAACACTCTGTTAATAATGTAAGGGAGAGTTGGGTAATGGTGCGCGGCGGGTAATCGTGCGCTCCGACTTATTTTGAATTTCCCGGCATATAGAGGTCAGTTGAGCGATGCCGCAGGGTACGACACGTCACGCGACTTCCGAATGCAATCGGACGTGATGCCAGTACGCATACAACCGAAGTGAAAGCACATGGTCGGTTTGTTTACTTTTTTGTTATAATTTTTGGGTGCTCAAAAATAAGACGGTGAGTCCACAATTTTTATCCATTAATTTCGCATGAGGTATCTCTTTGAGAAGTAGTGTTTGAGGAATGTTTTAGTATTCTTTAGCTTCAATTAAATTAGTTTTTTCTATGAAAATATTGGCAATTATCCAAAACAAACAAAGAAGGGTAATCGTGCGCACTAGTGCGCACGATTACTCCTCACGTAGTTGAATAGTAGCAAATATTCATTTTGAATTTTGATTTCAGATGCCTCAGAAGTACACTCGTAAGACAACGATCTATTCATACACAGCCCAACATCTGCAAAACGCCCTGGATGCAATAAGAAATGATGGCAGAAAAATCAGAAAAATAGGAACTAAACATAAACGAAAGTTATAATGAACATTTGGTTGCCAGTGAAACCCTCTGTTAATAATGTAAGGGAGAGTTGGGTAATGGTGCGCGGCGGGTAATCGTGCGCTCCGACTTATTTTGAATTTCCCGGCATATAGAGGTCAGTTGAGCGATGCCGCAGGGTACGACACGTCACGCGACTCCCGAATGCAATCGGACGTGATGCCAGTATGCATACGACCGAGGTGAAAGCACATGGTCGGTTTGTTTACTTTTTTTTTATAATTTTTGGGTGCTCCAAAATAAGGCGGTGAGTCCACAATTTTTATCCATTAATTTCGCATGAGGTATCTCTTTGAAATGTAATTTTTGAGGAATGTTTTAGTATTGTTCAACTTCAATTAAATTAGTTTTTTCTATGAAAATATTGGCAATTATCCAAAACAAACATAGAAGGGTAATCGTGCGCACTAGTGCGCACGATTATTCCTCACGTAGTTGAAGAGTAGCAAATATTTATTTTTAATTTTGATTTCAGATGCCTCAGAAGTACACTCGTAAGACAACGATCTATTCATACACAGCCGAACATCTGCAAAACGCCCTGGATGCAATAAGAAATGATGGCAGAAAAATCAGAAAAATGGGAAGATGTTTTAAAATACCCGAATCGACGCTGAGAAAAAACTCTCAGAAGATGATCCCAAGCTACCTCGTCTAGGCCGTAAAACTGTATTCACCCACGATACTGAAGTCGAGTTGAATGAATATATTCTGTTGCTTTCTAAATTATTCTACGGATTGACTCCTGGTGGGCTCAGAAGGCTAGCATTTAGGTATGCAGAGCATCACACAATCAATCACAATATTAATCGACAAAAGGGTATTGCTGGAAAAGCATGGCTTTGTGGTTTTCTGGAAAGATTTCGTGAGATAAAACTTAGGTAGCCGGAGGGAACCAGTTTGAATCGGATCGCATCCTTCAATAAGTAAGCTGTGGAACTATTTTACTCCAATCTTCAGATTCTGATGCAGAAGTTTGAACCAAGCAGAATATTTAACATGGAGGAGACTGGAATTACAACGGTCCAAGCCAAATGCCCAAAGATTTACGGAGTTAAAGGAGCGAGCTTATTTATCCTCGGAAAAGGATGACAGCAACTCTTCAAAAAAACGGCCCCGTGGGGGCCCTTTATCGGTGTTCGAAGAATGGATGAACCAATTCTGAGCTATTTCTAGACTGGTTATCTCACATGGTAAAGCACTCAAAACCTACATCTACCGACCCCATACTTTTGGTTTTAGACAACCACTCAAGACACATTCCGATCTTCGCTTATAATTTCTGTAGAGAGAACAATATCCATATGGTGTCTCTTCCACCCCACACTTCGGATCACCCTCAGCCGCTGGACATTTTTCAGTCCATTGAAGAACGCTCTTTACCGAGAATATGATCTGTACCTATCTACAACTGGCCATCAAAAAATAACAGCTTCCTCACAAATTAAAATAGAATGTATCACTATATTAGGTTTTATTGAATATTCCAGAACTTGGAATAAGTTGAACGCTTTGATAGATTACAATGCAGATTAACAGCATAAAGATTGAATTCATATCATTTACTCTATCGTAAACATTATGCTGTTCTGTGCATCACTTTGTTATGATCACTTGATTTATTATTCAAAATTTCCCAAACTGCCTGTCATATTTCTGAATGTATCCATTACAAGTACAGTATCAGTTTCACAACTAATGGTGGAACCTCCCAATTTGGCTTATTCAATATGCAAATCATCAAATTTGTATAGGATTTGCAGATCTGGACTAACCAGTTCCTGGAGTTGAAAAAGCAACAATAAAACTGGAATAGAATTAATCGAAAAAATTTAGCAATATAAACCATTTAATTGGCATTAATTTTTCTATTCAAATGTATATAATTAGGCAATCATAGAAGCGTATTATTTCTAGTTTCACAGAACGCTTTGAACATTCACAGCTTTTATATGCTTTGATGATTATACTGCAATAATATTTACCATAGTATGTTTGGTAAAAAAGGATTTCATATTTATTACACCCATATGTTCGTTCTAAAGCCAAACATTGATGAGCTCCATTTTTAATAGTTAATGGTGTCCATTAATTACATAAAGAACGTTACATTTCTTGAAGAAAAATGTGACGGACATCAGGGAAGATGCATAGGTGTTCAAGTTTTTGGATCTTGCAGGTTTAGTATATCGCTCCTAGTTCACATTGTTTTCTTTATCTTGAGGATTGAGAGAGCTATACCGGGTGTATGATTAACCCTTAGTTAGTAGCGTGGGATCATTGTGACCCCGCGCTCCGTTCAAAAATCGATGATTTTAAAACTAAGCATTTTTTGGCGCTCTCCCTCACTCTACCTTCCTAGCATAACGTCTTACGGACATACCAGTCAGGCTAGGGACACTGCAGACCGTGCCATCTATAGAGCCTGTCGAGTAACTAAAATCGGTAGATAATTCCAAAAAATTAACGAAAACTGTAACGTAGTTAGTAATCAAATTTTATTGATTTTCATAACTGCGTATGCGCGATATCATATTGCTCGTCCCCATCCCCACATGTTATATGTTATACTGTTATCATTTCTTAGTTCAAGTGTAGAGGTTATTTTAAGGTTACGGTATTTTGGTGTATTTTTTAATTGCTGTATTGTAATATTTATCTGTTGTTTCGTTGCTTTATTGTAATTAATTTAAAAGACAATGTCAAAGTGTATTCTGAAGGAGTTTAATAAGTGGTGTACTCGGTAAGTGTCATTAAAAAAAAATTGAGCATTTTTTCTTTCACAATGAACAACCACTATCTTCATTTTTATGAAACACAGACGTTTTACTAATTTAATCGACAACTTTAGAGATCATGGTTGTTCTTTACATTAGCTAAACTGATAATCGCTGCATTAATAAAGTAAATATTTCTTTTTACAGTTTTGTTCCTCCAACCCGGGAAGATAAAATTAATATGGCTGAAAAGCAGTGGTAATAAATCATTAAATTTATCGACGAGGAAACGGTGGAGGATATGATCCCTTATTTGCAAAAAGAGTGTTTCTTTAGATTTGAGAAAGACGAGGAGAGGTTATTAAGACAGTTTGATTTGCCTTCCCATGTGAGTGGAAATTAAGAAAAATAATGGTAAGTTTTATTGTATTCAATATAGCATGCTATAATTTTGGACATTTTAAAATGTCAATTGAGTGAATGAAAAGACGAGTACTGAGTGTGTAATTTTATTAAAATTCCAGGTAAGCGCTTTCATCCAATAGACCATTCTGAAAGCTCTCGTCAAGAAAAAAATATACAGAAGGTGTCAAAAAACATCAAACCATGTAACTGCTACATACAATGAAATAAAATGTTTGATGTAGCATCATTATTTAACTAAAATTTGTTAAAGTTACTCTATACAGAGCGTGTACAATTGTAATTATTCACATAACGAAACGTCTAATATAATTGAGTATTAATTTTATTCTTAAACTTTTCAATATATCAAATCTCCTTTCTTAAATTGGAATTAAAGGTGAAAAAATGTTTGGCGTGCATCAATGTTTATAATATATGATATATTAGTGTTTTAAATAGAACTCACGGTTTCTAGTTAATTCCACAATATAATAAAAGTTATTGAAAATTCTAACAAATTGACAATTGTTTCGATAAATCAATATCATCGTCAGAATGACAGAAGTTACATTTCATTTGATGCCTACCTGATGTTTAGTAGTTATTTTTGGCTAGACCAAGAAATGACCTAACTTGTGATTGACTTAAGATATGTTAATAGAAAAAAGAAGAAGATGTGATATTACAAATATTGAAGCTTAGATATTATTAGCCCTATGGTGATATCCTGGATATCATTCTTCCAATTAAGATCAGTATAACTGTGCAATGATATAGGAAAGCAGGAATACTATATTTGCTGATAATAATTGAGCAGATTCCACGAAGTAAGGGTCGAGACAGTTAATTTCGTCTAATTTGAAATTACCAACTAAATGATATGTGTGCACACCCTCTTTATAGAGTAATTTCAACAAATTTTACTTAAATAATGATGTAACATCAAACATTTCATTTCATTGTGTGTACATTGTACCTGTTGTATGTTTTTATCTTGTCGACAGCTTTGAGAATGACCTAATGGCTGAAAGCGCTCAGCTGGAATTTTAATCAAATGACACACTCAGTACTCGTCTTTTCATTCACCCAATTTATATCTTGTGTGTACACCATAGACAATTCCATTTTAAAATGTATCCATTGAAAATATAATAATCTGGGTTTTATTTCATGTTATAGCTATATTCCCTCTAACAGCTATGGGATGGAAGGTATTGACCCCTTGCGATTTTCATATATAGCCCAAGGTGTGACAATTTATGAGAAATGAAAGTGAGTATTAACTTTTGTTGAGGCATTACGTTTTTGGTCCAGCGGTCAACCAAAAATCCAAAATTCCCAATAAAGACAAAAAAATAAAATATCAAGAATTCCTAAAAAAATCGGAAGCTCTAAAAAATGAATTCAAAAAAACCAAACTGATGTATACATTTTTGGCTTAGTACAAAAACATGTGTAAACTTATTTCGATAGTAAACGCATTTTGTTTTCTTTTGTTGACATAATTTTTCAAACATATTTGTGTGTTTACTCATTTATTGTTGTTATTTTGTGTGCTTACTTCAACCAGAAACGAGAAAGTACTTCCATGAGACGGTGGAATTTTTAAGAACCCTTAAGAAACATTTTAACAATCATAGACTGCCAGGAGCTGCAGAGTAACTTAAACTGCCTTATGCGATGGTTTCATAAGAACGGTATGCTTTTAAATATAGAAATATACAAATATGCAGTATACTAGGTTTAAGCTTGTGATATAAACCTATACAATACTTCCAGTGAAGGAATAAAGATGTGTTTTAAGTGGAAACGAAATGATTATTTTAAATGTTGTACAGTCACAAGTGCTGTTTAGCACTCTTATATGTAAGTACTTGGCACCTTGTATTCACAGAGCTGGGCAGTATCTAATAACTTCTCCCTTAAAAATATTATAATAACTTTTGTTCTAACATTCACAGTAATTATACTCAAATGTTTTCTTTCACAGAAAGTTGCCAAAAATAGTTGTTAACTACTCATTGCTAACACTTTTTTTTATTAACTAAGTAGCAGTTTGTCCAGCCCTGTGTGTTTATACGAGTGTAATAATAAATTAATATAAACTCATCATAAATAGTTTTGTACTTTTATCTTGATTTAATATCATTTGAAAATCTAATGATACTCCAATCTAGAATGTATGTTACTCAAATTATTTTTGAATTATTGCATTGTTTTTACATTATAGTTTATTTATTGTCATTCTGTTTATTAAGGAAAGTACTTTGTGAAAGAAATTATTTGTTGTTTATTTTTATACCAAAATAAATAAACTGTTTATATGATTACTGTTCTATTTTTTCCAATTTAATTAACCACTTATGGTCCATCATTTGATATTTCATTTAATTTACCTCAACATCTAATCATTATTGAGTTGAATTGAATTAAATGTTAAATAATGGACTATAAAGGGTTATTTTGAAATGAAATAATTGAAATACAGTAAATTTGAATATACCGCCAAAACCTAAAATTACAGAAATCTTTTCAACATCACTCAATTGTTTACTCGACAGGCTCTTTAGATGGTGCCACAATCAGTGTCTGTCTGTGTCTATCTGTGAGTTATCTGTGATACCAGTGTCCAGTGTCGTGTTAGCTATTATACAGGAAACAATATTACATATTTTGTGAATTTTTGACCCCACGCGACTAATTGCGTAACAGTTTTATTTCGATCGGATTATTAGTATTTGGCAAGGTAAGTGTCCAAATATTTGTTTATTTCTATGATGTATGGTATTTCTTTTTTGGAAACAGCTGTTCATTGACATTATTGTTTGTAACAATTATAGATAATTCTTTGTTTCAAATTGATTCATTTTTTTGTGATGAAACAATAATAAAATATAAATTTCAGGATGTCTTTATCGGATTTAAAAAGAATCCTAACTGAAGCAGAATTACAGGCCATTATAAATAATTTGAACGACGACGAAGATGATCTAGTTCCTGTTGAAGTCGATAGTGATGACACTGATACAGATCATCCTGATGAATACAATGAGCATCTTTCTGACACGGACCAAGATGCTAGTGAAGACAGCATTGAGGAGAAAAGTGAAGACGAAGAGGTACAATCAGTAAACTACTTTTACACCAGAGATCAAAACGTAAAGTGGAGGAAAACAACTCCCCCGATAAATGTTAGAACCAGAAGACATAACATTGTTTCTTGCTTACCAGTTACTAGACAAAGTGCAAGAAATGCATCCACCCCTCTCGAAACATTTTCTTTATTTTTTGATTAAAGAATTTTCAATACGCTTGTAAAATATTCAAATATGTATATTGCGAATGTGCGAGGAAATTTTGCGTGAGAAAGAGGCGCCAAGGATGTAACACATGAAGAAATGAGCGCATTTGTAGGTCTGCTTATTCTTAGTGGCGTTTTGAAGTCTTCACTTCTAAATTCTGAGGAGTTGTGAGCAACAGATGGCACAGGATGTAAAATGTTTCCGCTAACAATGTCGTCTAGAAGATTTGTTTTCCTATTGAGATGTCTGAGATTTAACGACCTCGCAACTCAAGATGAAAGAAAACAGACAGATAAGCTCGCTGCCGTTAGAGAGTTTATTGATATTTTGGCAGAAAATTTCTCTTCTTCTTATTCAACAGGAGCATATGTTACAATCGACCGAACATCTG
Source organism: Galeruca laticollis (assembly GCA_963921935.1). Taxonomy (NCBI): domain Eukaryota; kingdom Metazoa; phylum Arthropoda; class Insecta; order Coleoptera; family Chrysomelidae; genus Galeruca; species Galeruca laticollis. The sequence goes on along the minus strand of OY998178.1, from coordinate 39,276,189 downwards.
ATTCCCTTTCGTGGTCGCTGCAGCTTTAGACAATATATGCCAAACAAACCAGGCAAATATGGCATTAAAGTGTTTGCTATGGTAGATGCCAGGACATTTTATTAGAAACCCTCCGAAGTATAGCAGGGACTCATTCAGAAGGTCCGTGTAGAACCAGTAATTCGGCGTCGGACATTGTAAAACGTCTGGGCCAACCAATAAAAAATACCAATCGGGATGTGACTACCGATAAATTAGTATACAAGCATACCTCTTGTGAGGTCATTACTCACAGATTATGAGTTGACGATGGTTAGTAACTTGCGTAAAAATAAAAAGGAGATTTTACGATCTGGCAAAATCTTATATCGACTTAACCCGGTCCTACACCCAACAGTGCTTACAATAAAGTTTCTGCTATTTCAAATTATATTGTTGTCCAAAACTATGGGGAAATTCAATAAGGATTGATTTTGAAGGTATCAGCTGATATTGTTCCCTAATTAGTGCACTAATTATTTGCTGCTGATTTGAGATATTTGTTGTCAATCTCAGTTAAATGTGTTCCTTTTATTCACCATTGGCGATCTCTAATGTATGTGAGAGTTTAAAAAACATTGTTATTCACCATAAAATCAAATATTTATCAGTGGAATTAACAATAACGTTGTCAGTGGCGGTTCGTGGTTGGAAGCGTAGGGTGCTCGAAAAATGAGAACAAGCAAATTTTCAATCAAAATCGTGAAAAACTTACATGTCATATAGTAACCTTCATTGCATTCACTTTTCACTGTCTAAACTGTATTATTTGAGGGAATTAAACAACGAGAACTGAGTGTGTAGTTTATAAAACTACAGCTGAGCGCTTTCAGCCACTAGGCCATTATCAAAGCTGTCCTATAAAAATTATAATAGTTGACTAATTGAAAAATCAATTTAAAACATTGAACTTGCGTCAAAAAAGTTTACAAACTACCATCCCCAAAAATCAAAAAACACATGTGGTATACAAAATACCCTGTAAAAATTGCAATGGAGTATACATTGGTCAAACCACTCAATATCTAAAATATAGAATCAGTGGTCACAAATATGACAAAAAAAATAAAACTGCTTTAAGCAATCACATGAAGGAAAATAACCATAGTTTTAATTTTTAAAACACAAAAATACTTAAGACTGAAAATAACAAAGGAATACTGGAATTCTACGTAATGGTATATATTAAAAAAAACATTGCATTAACTGAAAACTGATACAAATAATCTAAGCAAAATATATTACAGCCTAATAAATTAACAACATTTCGCAGTGTACAATACTTTAATACATTTTTCAGTGTAAAGATGTATACAGTGCTATTCAATAGTCCCTCTCCCCCCCTCGTATTTTTTGAACGGCTACACTTACATTAATAAAGTCTGGAGGGTGAAAATAAAGTGTTGTAAACTTCTCTACGAATGGTAACAGGTGACGTAATAGTAATAGATGACGTCACAGTGCCACTCTGGCCAATAATTTTAAATAGGACCTTATGGCAAGTGATATCTCGTTTGAAAGGCATTGACATTGGCTACATAGCCATATTAATTTTGTTTGGGTTTAAATTAACTTTGACGGATAAGTTAAATAAATACCAAAATTATTGAAATTTTTTTTTTTAATTTAATTTAATTAATCAAATATCAGCAATGGATTCTTATAGCAAGTGTTCGAAATGTGCTCCGTCTACTTTCTGACAGTAATACATCCTATTCGTAAACACTTGTCGTACTCGTTTGAATGTGTCAGCTGAAATAGCATTGCATTCTTCAGTAATTCTTTCTTTCAAAACGCCAATGCTATCTGGTGCCGTAGTATAGAACTTGGATTTCAAGTAACCCCATAGAAAAAAATCTAATGGTGTCAGATCTGGTGACCGAGGTGGCCATTCTATAGGACCTCGCCGGCCGATCCATCTACCTCGATATTCTTCATCCAGGTAACGTCTTACTGCACCATAATAATGTGCAGGAGCACCATCTTGTTGAAATGTTATTTCCAGATGGCGGAATTCATCTTGATTATCTTCCAGAATTTCAAGATTTAACGGCTCAATTGCATTTTGTAACATCTCCAGATACACTTCATCGCTTAAATTTGAATTTAGGAAAACAGGACCAACTATGTGGTTTCCCAAAATACCTGCCCAAACATTGACTTTTTCTGGAAATTGGGTATGTTGTTCACGAAAGGTGTGAGGATTTGTGTCACTCCAATACCTTACATTTTGTGTATTCACATTTCCATTGAGGTAAAAAGTACTTTCGTCACTTAAACAAATTGTTTTTGTGTAATGTGGGTTTTGACTAATTTTATTTGTCATACATTCACAGAATTCGAGTTTTCCGTCGGGGTCGTCATCCGAAAGGTGGTGCACCATTTTTAACTTGTATGGATGAAATTTATTTTTAGCCAACACTCTCTGTACTATACTTTCAACTACTTCACAGATAGACGCAACTTTAGTTTAAGAGGAAGTAGGGTTTACTACCATTTCAGCAACTATATCAATTTTTTTATCATCACTAAATGCTGGTCGACCAGATCGTTTGGCATCTTGAACACTACCTGTTGCTTCAAACTTGTGAAGAAGCTCCCTCAAATAAGTTCTCGAGATATGGCGATCTGGGTATCTCTCATTAAATAAACGTTCCGCTTCATGGAGATTCTTTCTAGATTCACCAATTATTGAGATAGCTGCTACTTTGTCGGCTTGAGTACGTTCCATTTTGTTGATGTAAACTCTTAAACGTCTAGTTAAACAATAATAAAATTAAATATTTAAGCTATTTAGAAAAACTTTGCAAAGCATCAAATACTATTGAATTAAAAACGTCAAGTTTTTTGACAACTAACCAGAGGCGGTCTGAACAATCTTCAATATTTAAATGTGAAATAATAATTTTGGTATTTATCTAATTTATCCATCAAAATAATTTAAACCCAAACAAAATTAATATGGCTTTCTAGCCAATGTCAATGCCCTTCAAACGAGATATCACATGCCATAAGGTCCTATTTAAAATTATTGGCCAGAGTGGCACTGTGACGTCATATATAACTATTACGTCGCCCGTTACCATTCGTAGAGAAGTTTACAACACTTTATTTCCACCCTCCAAATTTTATTAATGTAAGTGTAGCCGTTCAAAAGATACGAGGGGGGGAGGGGACTTTTGAATAGCACTGTATATATTTTATAAACATAATTAACTTCAAACCAACAACAAAACACAAAAAAAAAACAAGAATTGAACCAAAACTTGTCCTTTTATTCTCACCTTAAGTTGTAAATGTCGATTATCTGTTTGTGAATGTTTGTAATTTCATAACGTGTTGTTTTTAATATATGTTTAAAACAAGGATGACTTTCCTCAAATCTTTAAGGAGGATATATGCATCGTTTTGTGGTGAGCTGTTTTGATTTGAAAGATGTTTTACAAATATTGACACTGCTTTTTATTTTTTTGTAGTATTTTGATAAAGACTAGACTGTATAGCCGAAACGGTAATAGATATGTTTCTTCTAAAACTAAATTTCCGTTAGATTTATAATAAGGACCTTATCCTAAGAGTATATATATATGTATATATATATATATATATATATATATATATATATTTATATATATACTATATATAACAAAATATAATGGTGGGAAACCCCAAAACAACCAAGGAGGAAGCAATGAAAGTTCTGAGTTAGCTTCTTACGTAATTGCCTTTATTCCAAGTTCAAGCTTTCGTTTGTGATTACTAACTTCATCAGGATAAACTAAAAAATATATGGAGAATGCGTATTAGTTAATTATTATTACACTCACCAGAATTAGCATTAAAGCTCTAAAAATCTAGCGACCACATTACTAAAAGAGGTGTATGGAGACACAACCTCACATTTGGAAGTATTGAAACTGACTTTAAAAAACGAATATGAAAATATTAACATTAAACTGTTTCTCTGTGACTACCACTGACAAGGAACTGGAGAGAGCAGAACTACACATGTCAAAGATTGATTGATGTCACTTTTTCAATTGGAGTAGTTCTGGTGTAACTCTCAGTTTTTCTTCTACATTATATACATTTAAATTGAATTCAATGGTTGAGTATTTCTGGCCACTTATTTTTCTTAGTAAGTTGTTGCTGTAGCAAGTATGTATACATATAACTTAAGCCATCTACGTCTTTCTAGTGGTTGAGAGTATTTCTGCATTCCGTAATGTAGCACATCTCAAATATCTTCCGCTGAAATATATTATTTTCTGAGTCAAGGATAACAGCATTTTCGTACTACACCCTGTGATCACTCTGATTTACATGTATACTAAGGCTAGTGGCCTGTGGTTTGTTTTTACAATCGCTTTTATGCAAAGCTAATCTTTTTGACAGTTTTTGTCCAGTGTGCCCTATGTATACCAACCCACATTCACAAAGGATACCATATACTACGCCAAACTCTTGTAATGTTGGTGTTTCATCTTTTAAGTTATAGTAGAATAGATTAAGTTTCTTACAATTGTAGTTCGCCACTACTATGTTATAATTGTAAAACAACCTAATCAAAGAAGGAGACAAATTGTGTATGTGTTATAATTTAGCATACCTTAAGGGTTCTGCTTCATTAGTAGTACTTAAATTACGGCCAGTAATACCGTCATTGTTACAAAACCACAACCTATTCACAAGTTTTACAGAATATTGAATTTTTATGAGTTAGTCCTTCAGAATTACAAGGTTTTTTTGTACAAATTGCTGGTGACAAATTCTATTTTTCATAGCTAAAACAGAATTAATTTTTTGCTTTTCTGGGTGGTATAAAGAAAAAGGTATGTATCTACCTGAATTAGCTGCTTTTCTATACCAATCCAGACAAACAACGTTATCTATATTCCTAACTACTAATATATTTAAACAGGGGACAGATGAGTGTGACTCCTCTTCCACCGCAAACGTAAGGTTACAATTAAATGAATTGAAAATATTAAGTACTGACTGTACTTTTTCTGCAGGAACAGCTGTAAGTAAGTCAACGACGTATTGAAAGATAAACAGAAATTCAAAATCAATTGTCTCTATTACATAGTATAAAAGTTTGTTCATGACTATCTCAGCTATTACTGGTGAGGTTGCCCCACCCATCGGAAGTCCCATCTTTTGTTGATAGAAATTGTTATTAAATGAAAAATAAGTGTTAATATATAAGTATTTAACAATATCTAAGAAATCTCGTTTTGAAATATCACAATGTTGTTGTATAAGAGCAAAATGTTCATCAAAAATGGTAGTAATTAAGGCTAATGGAATATTAGTAAGCAAAGATACCACATCAAAATAAACCAAGACAAAACCATAAGGAAGTTCATAATTATTTATCTTTTCTGAAAATTCAGAAGAGTCTTTAATTCTAAATTTATTAAAGTTACTGAACTTAGCTGAAGGTTGTGTAGAAGCACCTATACATGATACTATCGGTCTAAGTGGTATATCCTCCTTTGAGGAACCTTCGGTAAGCCATAATATTTAGGACAAATACCGTTATAGGTAAACATGGACTTTGCCTCTAAATCAGTAATATATTTTTTGTATTTCAGTTTTTTTATCCATCTATTGCAACTTGTTTCAAGAGAGTTACTTGGGTCTTCATTCACTAGTTTATATGTGTTAGCATCATTAAGCAATTCCAAAGACTTTTCAATATATGAAGTTTTGTTCATCACAACTGTAACATTCCCCTTATCAGATTTCGTTATTATCAAATTTGGATTGTCTTTTAAAAAACGTTTATATTATATATATATATATATATATATATATATATATATATATATATATATCAAAAATCTCTCAATATCTTAGGGATTCCGTCGTAAGGGGCTGAATTAAACTCTTATTTACTACCCAACGTTTCTAAAAAAATCTTTATTTTCTTTTTCAAGGCTGAAATATGGACATGTTGGTACATTTCATTAATTAACAATTTTTTTATACTTACGTGAGAAGTGAGTTAATAATTATTAAAATAGTTCATACTCGGAACAAAAAAAAATATATTTTATGTATAGATACTTTTTAAGTACTAATTCAAAAGGATCTTCAAATCGAAAAGATCCATTTGAATTAGAACTTAATGATTCAGAAAAACGTTATGTTTCGATTTAATGAGGTGATTAATAGTAGCGACCATATACCTCTACCTTGGCGTTACCTGAATACTAAGTAAGAAACGGTATGATGGGCCTAGTTAACTTAACATAGAAACGATGAGTATCGACTTCTGAGTACACAGTTGACTCGAATAATAACTAAGAAACTATATGTTTGACTCAGCAACTTAACTTGACATACAAAAGATGAGTTTCGACTTACATCTGTTTGACTTGAAGACTAACTAAGAAGTTATATGTTTGACTTAATAGCAGTGAAACGATGAGTTTAGACTTGGGTTACACATGCTTAACTTGAATAGTAACTAAGAAACGATCTATTTGACTTAATAGCGGTCAAAGATATGTTTCGACTTGGGTTACACGACTTGACTTGGACACTAACTAAGAAATGATATGTTTGCTTTAGCAACTTAGAAACTATGTGTTTTTACTTGAATTACACTTAGAACTTGAGGTTCGACTTTGTTGCACAATTAAACAACCGGTTCACTATTCAACCAACTAATTCGTTGACAGCGTAACTGGTAACTTACTAACTGAATGCGTAACTGTTTAAAAACTGCTAAACTATATGTGACTGCTTCGTAATTGAGTGATGGCTGACTAAATACTTACTTCTTCACGTTGTAAGGCGTGTTAAATAGGATAACTTCAAGGGGGTGTGTTAACACAAATGTTCTTGGGACTAAATGAAGTACACCCTGCCAATTGGTGCTTATTATTGGCTTGGCCGGAACCATTGACAAGAGTCAACAATCAACACTTCAATTAGATTTTTCAACTACTATTGAATGATATTTCAAAGGAGTGACCGTCCTATTGAAAATAGGAATTGTCCATTCAAAGGTGTGAAAGGCTTTATTACAGACATTTCGATACCGACCCATTAATCAATGATCCCGTCTCTTTCAACCATAGAATTTCAAATATAATATGACAATAAGTCTTACAAACTCTACAATGAGATATTTCGTTTCGTCTAAACAATCCCACTTAATGGTGTTACAATTTTAATAACATAAATACATATAAATGATATTATGAAACGTTATATGTTTCTAAACATCATTCAACAATGTTTCACACTTAAACGAAGTTATGCTTTTGAATATACAAACAATAGCGGACGTATACAAAAAGAAATTTATATCTGCAAATAGATTACCGCTAAACTAACAATATTTTCCACATTTCAAAAAATACAATTATATATACAAATCAAGAATTTCCAATCTTGAACATCTAGGTTAATTCCTATATAAACTTCAGTTAAACACGTAAAAGTAAGTTGAATCTTCAAAACAAATCTTACTCGTTGCTTTAGTCGTGTTCAAGTAAGGTGCAGTTCTGACACTACATAAACTAACATCAATAGGAGAAACAACTTTAAATGTAACTTTTTGTTTACTTCTGATGAACTGTAGTCATTAATTAACCGATAACTTGATATTTCCACATATTTTAGAAGAATATATGATATTTTTTGTTTTGTATTAGATGCACTTGAATGTGAGTTTTACCTGTCCTGTGATAGACTCCATATAAAAAATATTCACTTTTGGTAATACTGGACAACTTTTTTCAATTTCTGAATGCATTTAGGAAATGTAAATACTTATAAACAAACATAAATTTGTCAGTGAGCAATAATTCACAAGCTTTCATTTGTCAAACGTTGTGATAAAGTTGATATGAATATTAAAATAAGGAAATTTCCATTTAAATTGTTCTCGCTATATCCGAGACGCTACGAATTAATTTGAATAAAGTCAGAGGGATGGTTTACTTCATCCTTTGTCAAAAAATCCTCTTTTCACATATTCTTTTGTGTAAGAAAGTAATGGGATCTTCCTATTCCAATACTCCCATAGGCATATGAGGTTGGTGTTATTTGTAATAAATCTGGAAGATTATATTATTTCAAACAGGTAAACTGTTTACGGTACATTTGTGTAATAGGACGTTGATAACAACAGTCATTAAGTCCGTTATGCCGTACAAAAGGATTTGGAGATACAGAGTTTGAGGTTTCAGTTCTCTTTCTAGATTTCTCACCAATTTTTGCGATTTTATTATAGTATATTATTTTATACGGAGGAAAAGTGATACTTTTCATGACGCGCTCGTGTTTAACAGCCGAACGGAGTGAGGCTGGTAATAGAGAGCAAGTCATGAAAAGTAACTTTTCCTCCAAATAAAATATGCTGTTTTTGCTTCAAATGTCGACAAACTAATGCAAAAACGTCTCTTTTTGATAGTAATAATTTTTGATCATAATTGGGTTCGCAAGGCGGTTTAGACCGGTGTCGGTGAATAGGCACAGGTTGTTGCTATAGTAATGTAACATAAAGCTGTCAGTGGATAGTATCAACAATATTAATTTATTTTTTACAATTATTGCGTCTCCGGCTGATAAGCAGTTTTATCGAGTGAGTTCACTCAAATAACAACCTATTAGTTCCTAAATTAGTGATTTATAGAAATGCAGTGCACACCACCGGAAATTATGCAAGAGGCAAAAGAACTAGCATCTATCTATGTTGCTATGATAATACCTTTCTCTCCGCTGGCAGACAGGTGAAAAATAAATCTCCGGCGGAGGAAAAATGAAACTTTACGGTCGCCTACACAGTCGAAACATGACAGATTTACTGACATTTGAAGAAGGAATTTTTTCTATACGGACACTTACCATTTCGAGGAATTTTTCCTAGTACCCACCTTCACTTCTTCTTCACCCTACAATTTAATTCTAAAAGTGTTTTGATTATTTAAGAATGTATACTGATGCTCTGGAAGGTAATTATCCATTTTTAAGTTGAAAATATTGTAAATTGCAGATGTTTAAGGGTCTATTGAGCCTCCAGTTCACGTTCGTGGATGTCGCATGCAAAGTTTGAGGCCGAGTGTAGCCGACCACCTCAGAATATTTTGGCTATTCCTTGTACTCCTGCAGTTTACGTTCATGCCGCTAGGTTCTCCCAGTTTTGGCAGATAGAACGGCATACGACATTTATGCCGCTTGGCCTTTTTTTCCTCTGTCGGGTGGAGGTTCTTTCCACTACTTTTCCTATGTTGTTTTTTTTCTCTATCCATAAATGGCTCTACGAGAGCTAAGGTCATTACGGTCCAAGGCTGCAGAAATCCGCATGCAAAGGTGAGGGGTTTAATATAATAGAGTTTTTTCTGGTGGTCCAAGGTCAAAACCAGCAAGGACAACTCTTCTACATAGCATCAAGCTTCCCACTTGTAGTGGTACGGCCAAAGGCCGAGTGGTACCAGGACAGATGCTGTGAGAGGGGGACGGCGGACGCCAGGCTTGGGGTAGGAACAGAAAGAAAGCGGGTTACCCACTTACCGGTTATCGGCGATGATCGGCACCTGAATTTATATCTGGTTAATGAATGTAAACGAACAGGGACAAAATAGGCTCAAACTTGTCGGCGCGTGTAGCAAGCCGCAGGCAGTTTACCGGAATGAGTATGTAATTATAAGCAAGCGAGTGATGGATATGAAAGCTTTAATTTCTGCTGTTTTTAAACAAATTCCTGTGTGGGAAAAACGTGATAAAGCCCACAGTAACAGAAATATAGTTGAAAAAATTGCATCGGATATAGCGATAAAAGCGATTCGCATAATATTTCCATTATTTAAACCACTTATGATATTCTCCAAATTGTGTTATATTTTGATTAATAGGATGAATACCTCTTTTCCGCCTTTCTAATATTAAAAATGGACTGTTTAATAAAATTTCTTCGTCCGGTAAATTAGACATTTTTGCAATAATTTCAACCTTCAACTAAGCTACAAAAACAGAAGCCGATTCCGATTACCCGCTTTCTTTTTGTGTGTTAGCCAGCCTTTATCGGCGCCGATCTTCGGCGCCGGGAACCAGCGAGTAGGTAACCCGTTTTCTTCCTGCCTCTACACCAAGAGATTGAAAGCGCGGGCGCTGACACTCAGCTAACGACTATAATTGGTGGCAAACGTTAAAGCGTAATACTGTATTTTTCTTGTTATTCCATATTTTTTACCCGAATTATGTGTATAATAAAGTGTTGTGTTCAGTCTTCATAATGATTAGTTTCACATGTCGAGCCCAACGAGATTGTCCAGGATACATTGGCCCGCAAGACATGACCACATACAGCCAGAAGACATTGGAATCACAGGTGATTTAGAGGTTACCTCGAAGTTTAACCAGACATCGTAATCCTGTGTACAATATCTTATCCACGATACCACGACTGGGACAGATAACGTGGGTCCACGGCAAGATATTTGAGGGACGCAAGTTGAGTTTTTACACACAACGAGCCCCAGATATTTCCCCGCAGACCCTCACATATGAAATCATTATCAGGGGCTCCTCCTATCCGCCAGCTGGAGATAGATCAGGACCTGATGTGGACCCCGAAGAAAATCGGAAAAAAATGATAATTGCCTGAATGTTTCATAGTGTTTGACAATAATAGGATAGATAAGGCTTTTATTTGATGAACGATGAAATAAAACCATTTAATTTGCTTAAAACTTCATTTATTTGAACTAATGTTCAATTTAAACTGGTTGACGCGTTTCACTAACACAGTAGCTTTCTCAAGACGAATGAAGGTATAATTTAAAAATATTTTAATATATACAGTGCAGAAATACCGAATTCTATTATACTAATGGTAACAAAGTCATTGAAAGATATTACCTGGAAATTCAATCACTACATACATTCCTAAGCTTTCTTCTAGGTAAAAAGGTTTAATAAAGGAGAGTGATTGATATATATTTGGTCGTTAGGAAGGTTACCTTCAAAATTAAATAAATCAGGAGTTTATAAATTAAAATGTGGTAATGACAACTGTGATAAAATTTATATCGGTAGTACTATTAGAAATTTTTAGACTAGAGTTTCGGAACATATTTATTTTTGCTTATCTCAAGAGCCTCTAATAAATTTGAACTAAAAGATTTACCGACTACATCTAAAATTTCGAAATTTGGGTCGAAAATGTGTTGGTTTTCTAATAAAAGATTTGAATAGTAGTTAATAATAATTACGATCCAAATTTAATTGTCCATATCATGAATAAAAAGATGAAGAACAGACTTTAGAACAAGTATTCCCTTCTAATAAAAATAAAAATAAACAATTCAAAAGTTTAACATACTTTGGAACACCATCCTTAAAAATTCAATCAATTTTGGAAACATTAGACATGAATATTTGCTCCAAAACTGATTACAATTTATTCAAACTCATTAAAAATAACAAATCAAAATCTTCAAAATAAACAAATCAGTTTATAAATTAAAATGTGGTAATGACAACTGTGTTAAAATTTATATCGGTAGAACTTTTAGAAATTCTTAAACTAGAATTTTGGAACACAAACGTAGCTATGACAACAAAAATGTAGATTCTAACTATTCAAATCATTTATTAGAAAACCAATACATTTTCGACCCAAATTTTGAAATTTTACATGTAGTCGGTAAATCCTTTAGTTTAAATTTATAGGAGGCTCTTGAATTAAACAAAAATAAATATTCAGGTAACCTTCTTAACGATCAAATAGATATTAATCACTCTCTCTATTAAACCTTTTTACCTAGAAAATAGATAAGGAATGTATGTAGTGGATGAATTTCCAGGTAATTTCTTTCATTTCCTTTGTTAACATTAGTATAATAGAGTTCTGTATTTATGCACTGTATATATTTAAACATTATTAAATTACACCTTTATTCGTTTTAAGTGTTAGTGAAACGCGCCAATCAGTTTAAATTGAACATTAGTTCAAATGAATGAAGCTTTAAACCAATTAAATTGTTAATTTCATCGTTTTCTGGCAATATCTGTATATTCTACCGTCTTTACTTCGACTAAGGTGTTTTTACAATCCTGAAACTTTTAGGATTAGTGTGGTTGTAGTAATATCAACTACTTTTCATTGACTTCTACAATTTCTGAATATCTTATTAAGATTAAGAAAAACATAAATTCACGTATTTAGCTATTAGATTTATTTCATACTACATTATTGTTAGTATAAAAGTATTGCTAGTCGAATTTTTTGACTGCAAGTACCTGTACGATTCGTCTAAGGTAGTAGATCGACATGAAAAAATTCATCCTTTGCTTGAGGAATAAAAATTTTGGAAATAGAGGAGATACTGGCATACCAGAACAGCAAATTAAGTTAGAGTCATCATTACCATCAAGTTAACCAGCATTTCATGCAATGATAGGTGCGATTTAAGTTATTTATTTTTGCAAAGTGGGAGAAAGAGGCTTTTCGGAATACTGAAAAAATAGCAGCATTTTAAAGAGCCTTTAAATAGGTTGGAAATGCTTATATTATTGAAAGTAGCTCTGAGCTATAAAAAACTATCAAAATTCATAGTTTTAAAATAGCCAACGTTGAAGAAGAAAATTTACCTTTCAATGGAAATATTTCTATTATGATTATTTACCGCCCTTTGAATCAGAATTGAAACAACAGCTCGGAGGGGCTCAATATATAACAGTTATATGACAAATTGGCCATCCAAACTGTCAAACACCGTAGAAACCAGAAGATTATAGATGGATAATACACGGGGAGCATTATATTTTAAAGTTGAAATCTGATTTAAACAGATAACACCACCTAAGGTAGAGAATTTTTAAAATAAATCATATTATTTTTATAAACATGTAGGTGAGATGTTATGCATTTCTGTATTCATAATATTATGTATTGATGTGATATAGACGACGACGGTGTGACTGCCGGAAGCAAGATTATTTTCAACAAAGAGACATAGAATTAATGATTTTAAAAAATATTATTTCTTAAACAAAATCATGTTTTGTTTCGATTGATTGAATATAAAATATCGATCTGAATTACAATTTATTTTAGCAAAATATCAGATAAGTGAAAGTCAATTTCAGAAATTACTTTATTACCTGTCTCAGAAACTTAATAACGATCTGACAGATATTTACTACATTCAAGCAACTTTACTGAGAATTTTCTGATACACAAAATAAAGAAACCTGATTAGATCCAGAATCCAGATTTTTTTGTTTCTAATTCAAATTAACGAGCTCGGCTACGATGGCCTCTTGCACAGAAGCGGTTACTTTGTATTATGTATAACAGTTCATTAATACAATATGAGTTGGTAAACAATAATTACTGAATTGTTCTATAGTTTATGGTGAAGCTGCACCTCTTTGAGGAACTGAAGTAGGTAGATAACTTGATGTGAGTTGTTTATGATGTATTTATAGTTCAGTTTAAGCGGACGGCTTTGGACGGCTTATTTGTGACACAATATGTTCACAGTCAAAAAAAAATTGGAAAGAAAGGGGAAGATCCCGCCACACACCCCTGGCCCAGCATGACCAGTCGATTTCAAGAGGATGAGGAGAAGAGGAGGGGCCACTATCTTTATTTTATACCAAGACATCTTTCTGTGCCTGATTATGGCGAGACTGCAAGCCTAAGCTAGGTTTTAGGCATTATTTCATAAGGGTCCCTATGATTAACTCCTGGTCTCCTGCTCGCATCACGTCATTTAAACTTAATATTAGTTACATACGAGTACTAATACTAATACTAGAACTAGAAGGCCGTTGAAGGTATCTAAATTTAAAGTATATACGTACGGGTCTCAAGGGTGAGAATTATATAGCATAATATAAACTAAAATCCCACACCACGAAAATTATCCACAACGACCCGCTAAGCCCAGACTTATCTAAACTAGTTTTACAAATCTAAACCTAGGTTTGCCTATCAAATTTGTAGGTACAATGTACCTTTTATGGCTGAATGCCCATTACATTGTTAGTGTTACTCTGGTTTCTTCCTCCATAATAAAATTACCCAATACATTTATATTATTACTTAATAGACGGATAGTCTCGTGGGCCGTGTCCGGATGGTGGTACACCACCCCAACAATTTTCTCTCTTTGATCCGCGAATAAGTGACAAGCCATAATTCTATGGGATGGACTATCTACCAGGTCGCATTGTTCGCATGCTGAGCCCCCTTTCCCTATTCGAGAGAGGTGTACACCGACGTTACCATGACTACTAAGGAGTAGCGTAGTTTGCCGCTCCAATCTGACTTGACAATTACTAATCCAGTCTGTAACATTCGGAATTGTCTCGTGCAAGTATCTTTGTCCTTTGTCGGAGTGGTCCCACTCTTCTTGCCATTTGTCGAGAACTATTCTATGGACTTCAAGTTGCACCACCGTCCAATATCTAAGCTCTACGCTGTTTATTCTTGTACCAAGAAGGTACGCGTTCCCAGGCTTCTTAAGCGCTGCCAGTGCCTCCATTTGCTGAAGGTGCAGGTGAAGTGGTGGTATTTGTGACAAAATGCACAGAGATTCGCTAGGCGTTGAACGGTATGCGCCTAGCATTGCCCTTAAACACATAGCTTGTGTAGTGCAAAATACTCTTTTCTTCACCACTTTTGCTACTCTATGGCCCCATATTTCAATCCCATACGAAAGGATGGGAATGATTGCGCGAAGATAAATTGTTTTCATCGAGTCCTGTATTCTTTCGATTTTGCCCCAGTTTCTGTAGGTATACCTCCTTAGAACTTGGAATGTGTTTCTTACTTTCTCGTTGATGTACGTAATGTGCTCCCCGTAGTGCAGTTTCGCATCAAGTATTATCCCTAGGTACTTCATGTGCGTTACTCTGCGTATGGGGTTCTCTTGCATCCTAACCACTGGATTTCTATTGTGAGATAAGTTCGAAAATACAACGTATTTAGTTTTCTCTTTTAAAATGGTAAATTTGTTTTGTAGCGCCCATTCCACCAGAGTCCCCATGCTTTGAGCAGCAGTTCTTTCCAATTCGGCTCTATTATCAGCGTGGATGGATATCGCAACATCATCCGCATACGCAATCACTCTCGCCCTCTCCGGCCACTCCATCTCGAGAAGTGTATTCATCACCAGCTTCCACAGAAATGGACCCAGTACTAACCCCTGGGGACAGCCTTTTGCGCACCGCTTTTCTGTTACAGTGTAAGTGGCCTGGTATCTAACCTTCCTGTCACTCAAATTGCTTTTCATGAGATACATAATCGAGCCGGGTACGTGCTGTCAAGTGTCAAGTTGTTTAATAACGCTCGGCCACCACAGGTAGTCGAAGGCTCCCGCTATATCGACAAATAGGACTAGACTGTTTTTCTGTGCTTGCCTGATATGTGAAGTTAATGTAGATACTGCTTGCACGGTTGACAGCGCTTTAAGAAAGCCATATTGCATGTTACTGAAGAATGTGCGCTCACAATGAAGCTAGAAAATTTTATTCAAGATAAAACGTTCAAGGATTTTGGCCAGTTCCGAAAGTAATGTAATTGGTCGGAGTGCTTTGGGATCCCTGGGATCCCGATCGGGTGATTTGAGAATAGTAACGAGGTTGCCTATCTTCCATTTGTTCGGGAAATAGCCTAAAGCCAGGCAAGCATTATAAAGCCGAAGAAGGTAAGGTTTAATGTGCTGATAGCACATAACTACAATTTTGCCGTGTATTTTGTCAATACCGGGAGCCTTGTATGGCTTGATTCTTGAGACTGCTTCTTCGAGGTCCTCTTCACTAGAGGTAACTATGGTATGTACATCCCCAGTGCTCAGTCTCGCGGCTTCTCTTACTCCAGTATGGTATTGATTTTCGTTATTGATATCATCGTCTGGCATGAGATTGCTCAGAATTTCTTCCAGCGTATCCTGAAGCAGAGTAGTCACAGAGCCGTCGGAGCGTCCCACATTCGACATCGTGGTGCTGGTTTTTATCTTATTTGCAGCTAATTTATAAACTGTTCCCCAGGGGTCGTTCTACAGATTTTCATCCACAAACGACATCCACGAGGTGAGTTTCGCCTTCTTCACCTCCTCCATGTATGCTTCTCTTGCATCGACGAATTGTCGGTGTACCCCCCTCCACTCTAAGTCCCTACGTTCAAGACGTTGATACTGCTTGAGCAGCCTAGAGACTGTACGCTTCTTATTTGAAAGGTGTTCAGACCACCAAGGAGTATGCATACTGTTTCTTTTGGTAACCTTGCAGGCCAGACCTGTAATTATTTGCAAGCATTGCGTTAGTTCTTCGACAAAAGAGTTGATCTTAGTCATTTGCCTCAAAGGGAAACCACCAAGGCGCTCTGTGAGGAGAGCAGTGACCTCGTCAATAACATCTTGTTTTGCTGATCTGACACAAGCCATCTCATAGACGCCCCCGTCCGCTTAGTATTCTATATGTAACTCAATATACCTATGATCACTTTGGATCATATCCTCATACACCTTCCATTGTACGATATTATTTAGGAGACTTCCACTTGTAAAGGTAACATCGATATTGTCTTCGCCATTGTCTGTAGCGAACGTGTACGGCTAATTAGCATTATTCACTATCTATAACTGATTGCCTGTTATGAAGTCATCTAGTAACTTTCCTCTCTCATCAGTTCGTTTCGAAAGCCACGAGTATGATTTACAGTTAGGATCTCCAAAAACTAATATTGGAGTACCTCTATATGTACTGAGGATGTTCTGAAGATTTCTCAGATCCTCTTCGATGTTACCAGCCCATTTAAAGTAGATTGAGACCACTACGAGACTGCGCTCAAAATAGTTTACCCGACAAACAGAAACCCACCGGGTGGTGTATTGGCTGATCTGCATGACTTCTAAGTCTTGATTTAGGATCACAATTGCTGTCAGAGGCTTCTGGTCTTTTTCGTATATTAATTTATACTTCGTAAAACCAGGAATATAGAACCCGTTGTTTCGGTTGATTGAGTAGGGTTCTTGTAAACAGATTATTGACACATTTCTTGTTTCCGCAACCGGTCTAACCTCGTTCACAGTCAGTAGGGAATTACAGAAAAAAACATTTATTATCCACTCAGCTTGAACTCAAAAAGATTAAAGTCAAGCCCTGTGCAAAATAGCCCGCGGCATATGGCTAATGACTATCCATCATCTAGCAATGCCAATTCTCAAGGAGAACCCATCCAAAAATTTAGCAAGAAATGAAGACCCTGTCTTATTGTCTTCACAATAAGCCGTAACGTCAGTAGTAGTCAATAGATTAAAGTTAATTAAAAAATTTAGCGATTCAACAGTATTTTTGTGAGTTATAAGCGTTGACCAAGCACCAATATAAGAATCAAGTATTGTCCTCATCGTCTCGTATCATGTCATCCCCTCATTTGTTTATTAAGCTGACGACCTCAGAGTCATTCAAATCGTTATTCTCAGGGGGGTGTGTTATTTGTCTGAGTTTAAGTCTGTTAGTCAGTAGTTACCTAACGTTTTGTCTGTTCTGTATTATGATTAACAAGGTACTTTATTAAAATGTTTTGATTCCCAAAAATTACATATAACAAAAAGAAACAATTGTGTATGCCGGTGGTATGGCTTTCTTACTGTTATCGGCGTACGTCGTGTGTAAATTTGAGGCTCCTTGCGGTAACAGTATTATCCAAAAACTTTCGTTATTACAACTAACTCTGTCCCCAGCTCCTAGATTCTTTCAGATCAGTTTTCCCTGAGAAGCAGCTAAAAATCAATAATTGATGGGTGTTTTAGTTTTGGAAAAAATTAGGGTAGTTCAGTTTGATTTTGTGCCGAACTGAGTGTACCCCTGTTTGTTGAAATGTGCGTTGATGGTTAACAACCTTGTTATGTAATTGACGATCCATGCAGAAGCCTGCACCCACTATCGCGGATATCTTATGCGCGACTTGCAGCTTTGAGAGCATTTCGAAGATCATTGGCAGACAATTATTGTAACAATTTGTAGATAATTTAGCGATAAGTATTTGATAGTGGGCATTTCAACTTTGTCATGCAACCAAGAGTATCTAGGGTATTTTTGGTAGGTTGAGTTGAGTTTTATTACCATTCTCAAACACTTATTTTGTACCACCTGCAGGGAGTGAAAGTTATGTTTTGTTCCTGTGTAGTATACTGGTGCCGAATATGTTGCTGGTGGGGGTGTAGTCGTATATGTGTTTTGTGGGGTGTTCGTGATCGAAATTAAGGTCCTTTAGGGTTTTTATTTTTGTAATATTATTAATGGTTGTTTCTATTCCGATATCGATTGTGCTGAGGTATTGGTTTGAGAAGGGAACGTGGGTGGAATCGTCAGTGTTGTATATATTGCAGTCGATATTGTCGCAGAATATCAGGAGGTTCTACTAAAACCACATCAAATAATCATTCATACTCAGTCAAAGTGACGCCTAGCTTTGCAGCTATAAGATAAGGTGATCTATAAAATAGGGCGAATTTGAGAAACGGGTAAAGAAATGATAACAATATTGAATTGAACATAAATCATCGCATGAAAACAGTGATGCAGATTGCACTTCTAGAAAACTAGATATTTTAGGTATGCTACATTCAGGTACTCGCCGAGAACAGACGAATAGGCCCGAATATGAGTATGTAAGCAACTTATTCGGGTGTTTTCGGTACTCGTTACGAATATATGCCCGTTCTCAGCTCAGTATTCGTTCGCGGTTTTTACATATTCGTCAATGTTCAGTTGTTATCTTTTTTTGCGATGGATTAGAAGAACAAAGGTTTATTAAAATTTGAGGAAATTTACCATGGAGAAGCGGTTATATGGGATCTCAAACATCGGTTTGACAAAGACAAAGATGTTTTTAACGATGCTTGGATTCGAATAGTGCTGTCATCCACCATCTGATTTACAGTATTTTCTCCTTAGGACTTACCCTCTCACATGCTGAATCGGAAGTTATTGAATTCAGTAGGAGAGCGCAAACTTATATCCCTAGTATCACAGTCAACAACTTTCGATTACCTGTCGTAGATGATTGTGAAATCCTGGGAATATTATTTGACTCTAAATTATCCTGGAGACACCATAAACAGGAAATTAAAATAATATATTCTAAGCGACTAAATATTATTAAAACACTCTCACATTATCATTGGGGCGCGGATGAATCTACCTTGCTAAAAGTATATAGAACCCTCATTCGTTCCAAAATTGATTGTGGAAATTTCATTCACATGCCTGCAACAAAAACTATTTTACGTTCCCTCAACACAGTACATAATACCGCCATCCGTATATGTCTGGGAGCGTTTCGGTCAGACCCAGCTGAAAACCTCTAGTGAAGCTAATGAACCCCCTCTCTGACTCAGACGACAACACCTTCTTCTCAACAATATTACCGCGATTTACTTCAACCCATCCAGTTCAGTATTCCCTATATTACCATCATACAAACTTCATGACAGCCCTCCATATACCTCTATTACACGTTATATTCCTCAACTTATACAACCACTATACCAAGACGTAAACCTATCACATACCCGAACCCGCCCACTCTCCAACACTCCTCCATAGACCACATTTCTCCCACAATTCGATCTCTCCCTCTGCAAATTTAACAAAGAAGGAGCCAATAGAGATGTTATTCGATCAGATTTCCTTGAGTTGCTGAATAATAAAGAATATAACATGGTCATATATACGGACGCATCCAAGACAGAAGTAGGAGTTGGGTGTTCCATAACCACGGTACAAGGATTGATCGGATCCTACAAAATATCCTCTATACGTAGTGTCCTTACAGGCGAGCTATGCGCTTACTTACAAGCTGTCAAACATGTCCAACAACTCGCAAATACACACATAGCCATATGCACAGACTCATTATCCTCCATCCATTCCATTAAGAATACATTTACTAACCACGCCTTTGTCCAGATATACACGACATACGTCAACAACTAAAAAGACAAAATAAAACACTCACAATAACATGGGTCCCTTCCCATGTTGAGATTATTGGAAACAAAAAATCCGATTGCCTTGCCAAATAATCTGCCTCAGCTGCTACTGCCACGGTGAATATTCAGCTTTGTAATTACTTAAAAGCTAGCCTGAAAAAAGCAATCGTCCAACTGGCAAATTCACTGTAGTCAAATTATGTGTTAACTGCGTGAAATCCAACCAATAGTGAATCAAGAACAACTAAACAGAATTTAATCGAAAAAGAATTTTTATTTAAATAACTTCGCTTATATCATGTCATGTATCATGTAATCCCATACTCATGTTTCTTTAAGCTTCTAGTTTGGATTTACATTATGTAATGTAACTTTGTCTGTATTGTACCTCGTGCTAATGGCCATAGTTGTCTTATGCTCGTTAATTTAAATAAAAAAAAATTCAGAGAAAAAAGATCTCTTACAATATATTGTTGTTATCCATTTTACTGGTTGGACATCATCTGATACTGTACGATACGCTCAGCCTGAACTGTATCAATTTTTAGTAACTCAAGATTTATGGTTCCGGTTTGGTTCCGATTTCTATCACGGCTTGCTAACAAGAACACTTGGTACAAACGCAACTCTTTCTCATTGCCTGGGTATCGCAATTTTAAGATGATAACTTCTTCATAGTGGTAATTGTTTTTTTGGATATTCTCACTTCCGCAAGTACTGAAATGTGAAGAATAAGAGGGAATCAAGGGTAGTCTCTACGGAGACCATTGAATGTCAAGTCGATGTTATATTACTTTTCCTGAAAACATTTTGCTATAGATTTTTTGCAAGAATGGGACTTCCATGTCCAAGTGTTTTAACATTGGAATTGGTTTAACTACAAATGGACAGCGATACAGAACATTGTTATGTAACAGGATTCCAAAGGAACAAGAATCGATCATTGAAAATGAAGAAATTTCTGCCCAATTTGTGGTGATTGATTATTTTTATTCATTTATCCAGTTATAACAATTTTGTTCATTTCCATGTCAATCAGGTAAAACACATGGCTGTGTCTAAAAAGAATACGTTTGAACTTTGAAAAAATTATAACATTGTTATGACAAACCAAAATGTAAATATTGACTTTACATTTAAATTTTTGGACTAATTGGACTTTGTACTGATAAGACCTACCCTCGGAGTAATTATAATCATTTTGATCAGAACTGCCAAAAACAGTAACTTTGTACTTTTTAAACGTGGAAGCCATTGGCAGCTTCGAACTTTCTAATCCAAAAACGAATTGAAGATTCACTTGGTCTCCGATCACGTAATCTGTATTCAGAGATGAATACTGACTGAAAATGCAAAAATCACTGACACTTTCACAAAAAAAGCTCCTGTTTCTCTGAACTGAGATAGTAATTTCTAACACCAACAATTCCATTTGTGGTGCCGCTTCACCACAATGTTTTAAAATGAGTACATTCTCATAATATCCCCAATATTTAAATTTTTGTTCTCAGATTATTAACTTACGAATGAGAATTAAAATGAACATTTTCCTACTTTTTATAATAAATTAGTGCCGGAGTTCATCAATATAGTTTCGTCAATATTGTAAAATTAGTTTAGTTTTTCATGTAACAACGTGTCAAGAGAAGTAGATTGATTATCATAAAAACGAGAAACTTTTACAACACTCCAACTAGATGTTACATCCCATATAGTTTATAGACCTTTTTAGAATGTTTGCCTGCAAGCGTTTCTAATGTTTTCTACCAAACAAGCTATTTCATCAGGTTTGATTTATGGAAGGGCTGAAAAACTGAACTTCACGCAGCTATATAAATTGGGTTGGCAAATATCCGATGAAAGAGGGGAGATGGCTCTATTTAATTTTATAATGAAATTATACAAGATATGTTACTCATCTTTCCTACTGCATAGCCGGAGGCCGTAGTTTACGAAATGAAAGCAAATATCCAATTAGATACAATAAGAGTATGATAGCAATTATTTCTCTAATTTTTTTGGATGCAAATATACATCATAAGTCAACAGTTAAAGTTGTAATCTAACTCCAACAGTTGTTACTTTTCCAACATAGAATTTATAGTCTTCACAATTATTTTCTTATTGGAAGAGGTTTAGCTGATTATGGAATGATAATGTCCATGTTCATAGTATATGGGACATACTAGCTAAATATGTATAAATAAATTAATTACAGCTGATTTAGCTGATGCAATTTATCCATACACTTTCTTCGTTTCCTTGTACTAGAACATTTTTAAAATCTTCTAGATAAGTGCTGTAGAGCTAGTTCTAGCTCATGACCTGTAATGTAGGCTCGTTTTGAATATCTACACGGTCTATTTCAAGCAAACAATTCTGATCTTATGGACCAGGATTTCAGTTTCATATATTTCATGGTCCACTCTATGAATCTTTATCATTCACACAATTGTTTACAAATCGCTAACTGAACTTTGAGGTACCACTTGTATGGGAAGAAGTTATTGTTCAATATATTCAATGCACTAGTTCAATCGTCTCACTTTATAATACCCTGAGCGCCTGCTAACTATGTAAATCAGATTAATTATGACAACTTCTTCTTCGTGCATGTTTGCATGATCACAGGCAACGGTAGTTGCCGAGTGCTGCAACTACACTCCACAAAAACTACCATACCGAAAAAACCGAATACAAACTGTCAACGGCATGTCAATCAAACCATGAAGTAATTTTTTTATCATACAAAATGTCAATTTTCAAATGGCCGAAAATATAGGAATGCGGTTACCGATCACAATGCAGTTCTGTCGGTTAACTTGGGGCGCTGAGGTGATGCTACAGTCTCCTAGCTGTTCTCTAAAGCTAATATACAGGTACCTTGTTTCAGGTAAATTATAGGTATATATATATATATATATATATATATATATAATTATACCGATATATATATACCCTTCAGCTTTCGTATATATATATATATATATTTTAACAAACACTGTATTATATTTACTTATTTTTATTGTGAAATTTAAATGAATATGTTAATAATTTAGAATTTTTGTTTTTAGTTTGGCTAGCTCAGTTTGTTTTTACTATTTGTTTAGTAATTTATCTTAATTTGATTATTCGGGAGCATGAAATCCTTTTTCCCTTTGAGTCCTGGCTTATTGTATTGTTATAATTGTTTAAATAAAAAGAAAACACATTATTTGAAATAGATTTAATTTTCAATGCAATATTTATATTTGATAAAAATAATATGCGACGCCAATGGTTATATTGTACCTACTTATTGATTTTAATAATATCTTCAATGCGCATGCGTGAAAAACTAGTCATGCGCTTTAACATGAAACGAACAATTATGATACATAAGAAACATCTATTCATATTATATCAAGTTTGTTGAAGATGCAAACAAGTAAATGGTTCATAAATAAACATAAAAGAATTTATATATATATCATAGTTATATATATGATACAAATTGCTGTGGAAAGAAATTAGTTATATACATGGATAGAAAAATAGGAATTATATACAGATGGACATAGTTATTACATTATAAAATTTCAATCACCAGATTTATGCAATTACAAGATGGCGTATGTGGCGTAAGTACATATTTTAATTTATTGAAAATTCGGCCTTTTATTAAATTTAACGATTTATGCAATGAATTCACTATACAAAGTCTGTTTCTTTCTTTTTTAGATCGATCATATTTGCAAAAGTTTATCAATTTATGAAATTAAGTACTTAATTGGGTATTTAAAGTTTTTACACTGTTTATTGGCCAATAAATGATTTAAATACACTGACCTGTTGCTCTTGCATTGGGATGAAAGTCTCTGGATCCCAGGAATACTCCACTGAAGCTCCAAAAAAAACCAAAGTTGTTGAAAATTTCACAGATTCTTGTCGAAAAACTTGTTACAATTAACTGTGAGTATTACTAATATTATATTTCATAATACTTTAGAAGTTTAAATGTCTTAAACCGGGAATATCTTTAAATTTCAGGAACACCATCACATACACTCCTCGCTTCCTAACACCAGCTTCCGTTTTTTCTAAGCGTCCCCTCGATTCTATACTTTTTTCAACAAAACAGTCTTTTGTTCTTTTCCAGGTCACTATTCCAAAGTTTACTTATTGATTCACAATTTGTTCTGTCATATTTTATAACCAATAAGATATTGTCTTTTGTAATCAGATACTTGAAACTTCTATCACTTATTAAAAATTTCACACATACACTCTTTTACATAATCAGTTCATTTATAGAGTTCCTATGAGTTTTTTCTTCATACAAATAACTTAAAATTGGTTATACACAGATACACTTACATGGTACAACATTCAATATTATTATTGATAATATATCACTGTTACACTCATATTAATTATTAATATAAATTCTCTCATGTTATTTGTTTATCTATGAAATCTATTGAATTATATTCTATTCAAAATTTGTATTTGTTCTTATTCTTAAATTAGTGATTATAATGAATTAACTATAATAATATTTGTTTTCATTTCAGATGAACAGCTGATTATGTTATGGAAAATCTTCTTCGTCTTAGGCAACTTTATTTACATCATTACATTGGTTAGGCAATATCTATATTTTATGTTATCATTGAGGTAATTCCTTATTTATTATATTGTTATAGGTTATTATTTAATATATCTTTATTTGATATGTTGTTTAAATTAAGAAAAGTGTTTCCTTTTTACTTGTTTTCTTAAATTATGTTATTTTCATATATATTTCATACTAGCAACATATTTTTATAATACTTATTCTATTATTATCTATGACATCTGGTTCAATATATATATATATATATATATATATATATATATATATTGTTTTTTTTCTTGGGATTAGGTCCTTATTATAAATCTAACGGAAATTTAGTTTTAGAAACACATTTATTACCGTCTCTGCTATACAGTCTGGCCTTTATCAAAATACTACAAAAAGACAAAAATTAGTGTCAATATTTGTAAAACATCTTTCAAATCAGAATAGCTTCCCACAAACGATGCATATATATCCTCCTCAAATATTTGAGGAAGGTCACCCTTGTTTCAAAACATTTATTAAAAACAACACGTTATGAAATTACAAACATTCACAAACAGATAATCGACCTTTACAACTTAAGGGGAGAATGAAAGGACAAGTTTTGTTTGAATTCTTGTTTTTTGTGTTTTGTTGTTGGTTTGAACTTAACTATGTTTATAAAAAATATATATATATATATATACAACTCTATATTGAAAAATGTGTTTATGTATAGTACACTGAGAAATGTTGTCAATGTATTAGGTTGTAATATATTTTGCTTAGATTATTTGTATCAGTTTTTGAGTTAATGCAATGTTTATTTTTTTCAATATATCCCCTTTCATAGAATTCCAGTTTTGTTATTTTCAGTCTTTAGTATCTTCGTGTTTTCAAAATTAAAACTATGGTTGTTTTCTTTCACGCGATTACTTGAAGCAGTCTTATTTTTTTTGTCGTATTTGTGACCATTGGTTCTATTTTTTAGATATTGAGTGGTTTGACTAATGTATACTCCATTGCAATTGTTACAGGGTATTCGTGTTCTTGGATTTCTGAGGATGATGATTTTTAATTTACTGAAATTACTTTTCAATAGATTATGTCCTTTATAACTGACAGTGACTTTTTCATTTTTGAATATATTTTGTATTTTTTCTGACAGATTAGGCACATAGGGTAATGTTAGAAAATTGGTATTAGTGTTTTCCTGTTTTAATTATATTTTCTATGTATTTTATTTTTTTCTTAAATATGTTGCCGACTAGATTCTGTGGATAGTTGTTCAATTGCAAATAGCTTTTTTAATTGAAAATTTTCGATATTGTGGATCTGATAAGTTTATAGCTCCATCTGCTAGGCTTATTACTACTGATTTTTTTTGTGAGTAGGGATGTTGCAAGTTGAAATTGAGATATCTACCTGACCAAGTGTGTTTTGTGACCCTTTCTGTTTCAATTTTGTCGTTTCTATGATGTAATGTTAGATCTAAAAAGTCAATTTGATTGTTTTGTTCAGTTTCAATCGTAAATTTAAGTTTCTCGTGGTAATTATTAAATTGCTCTCGAATGTATTCAGCTTTATTATGAGGGATTGCCAATAAACAATCGTCAACGTACCTATAAAAGAATGGGAGCTCAAAATTCAGATTACCTATTACTGTTTTTTCTAGATCTTCTAATACTAGTTGGGCAATTACGCTTGAAATGGATGCGTCCATTGCACAACCTTCTATTTGTTTATAGTATTTATTATTATATAGAAAGTAAGTAGAAGTCAACGTAAGTTTAAATTTCTTCTTATTAATGTTAGAGTTAAGTCCAATGGAACATTTGTGTATCGTGATACGACGTCTAAAGAGATTGAAATATAATTATTAGGTAGCTTAACGTTATTGATTTTATTTTTGAAATCCCATGAGTCTTTAATGTAATAGTTGTTGTTATATACTACATTACTTAAAATATTTTCCAAGTTTTTCCAGTATATACGATTTTTGGCCGCAGGTAGAGAAAAATCATATTTTTTGTAGTTCTATTCAAGATCATTGTATGATATTTTAGGTTTTCTGTGTAGCCTTGTGGAGTTATAACCAAAATAAGTGGCCCACCGATTGATTTTTTTTTCGATTTTTCAAGTTAATCCAATTCATTCGGTTTTCAACTACAGATAGAGAAAAAGCACCCGATATAGATATAATATTCCGGCTTTCTAGTGTACATTATTTTGATGCATTCTATAGCTATTTCAAATGATTATAAGTGTTCGGGAATGGTTTGCGTATAATCGATTTCCGAGTGATTTCAGAGGCCCAATGTGGGTTCTTCCAAAAACTTATTTTTTTACAAAAAACAAAATTTTTTATGAAAATACATTATTTGTGAAAATATTGAAATTTCACTCAATTTTGATCGGATCGGATCGGATGGACAAAATGTAAATGGTTTGCAAAAAGAAGAAGAAAATGAAAAGGCTAAATCTTTGGAATGAAAATGAAATTGTGTAGCCGTTACCCGGACACCTTGTACATAATGTACAAAAATCAGTGGAATTCTGTTATTTGCCCAAAAAGCGAAAATCAATTAAGAGGAAGAAAATAAGTGAATTTTTTTATTTCATTTGAAAAAATATGGTGGCTTGAATATAGATAGCGAAGAAAACATAAGAATACGACGTCTATGCATAAAAAAGAGTAACGTGTATATAGCGCGCAAAAATCCACGTCTAATGTCTTTTATGGACCACCTACTTGTCAAAGTATCTTCTAACGGAAATAATAAAAACGTTGTATTTGAATACTACGAATTCATAAAAGGAGGCAGCAGCATCGCTAAAAATCAATATTAGTTTCTATTGAGAAGTATATAAACGTGGCTAATACAGAATTAGGATATGTAAAAAGTATTAAACGGTTTACAGTACAATACGCGGAGAATTAATACGCGGAAATTTCTCATACAAATACGCATACACACTACAAACACTTTGAATGAATAAAAAAGATAGACCTAGCATCGCAACACATAATACACGAGGAAAGATGAAGCCAACCTAACAACAGTTTGTCATTATTTTATCGCACCAGAAAGGATATTCGAAATCAGCTCAATCCAGCCGAGTATAACTTTATCGGTCTATGAGCACATATAATTTATTCAATTCTTAAAATTAACTGTCGACCCTTACTTCGTGGAATCAGCTCATATTAGTGTTTTAAATGAAACTGACGGTTTCTAGTTAATTCCACAATATAATAAAAGTTATTGAAAATTCTAAGAAATTGACAATTGTTTCGATAAATTAATATCAATGATATTCAATTCTTGGTTACATTTTACTCTCTAAACATGCATAAGTGAATTCTCATCTACTCACTTGAGACTTGTACCACTTCATTCAAAAATATCTACTTGGTTAAGTGAACATTTACCTATTCATGTTTAGAGACTAAACTTATTATTCGTAAAATCAGTGAAATCACTTACCAATTTCTAACATTGGTCACTGCTTGTTATTATTAAAGCTTATTCAATGTTTATTGACAGATTAGACGCTTAAACATCATTCAATTACGTATCTAAAAACAAAATTATATACATCATATATGAAATGAACTGTCTCGACCCTTACATCGTGGAATCAACTCATATTAGTGTTTTAAATGAAACTCACGGTTTCTAGTCAATACCACAATATAATAAAAACTGTTGAAGATTCTAAAAAATTGACAATTGTTCCGATAAATCAATATCATCGTCAGAATGACAGAAATTACATTTCATTTGATGCCTACCTGATGTTTCATAGTTATTTTTGGCTAGACCAAGAAGTGACCTAACTGGTGATTGACTTAATATATGTTAAAAGAAAAAGAGGAAGATGTCATATTACAAATATTGAAGCTTAGATATTATTAGCCCTATGGTGATATCCTGGAAATCATTTCTCCAATTAAGATCAGTATAACTGTGCAATGATATAGAAAACCAGGAAAACTATATCTGCTGATCTTGACAATTATCACTTAAGGAGACAGTTTATTAGTGGAGAACTCCCTAGATTTAACTGTTCATTGACAACTTCATATTGTGGGTTTCTTGAATGTCTTCTGATTTCCAATTCTTCAAGGAAATCCAGTTCTTGTTTCTTTTCACAAATATGCAGCACTTCTAGTTTTGTGTTAGGTGTCAATGAATGATTGGTGTCAAGTAGATGTTTTGCGTAGTGAGATGTATCTGGTTGTTTTAATCTGTATGCTAGTAAGTGTTCACTGTATCGGATTTCAAAATTCCTAAGGGTCTGACCCAAATAGACAGCATTACATTCTGGACATTTGAGTTTATATATACCTGACTTCTTTAATAGTGGTATTTCTGTTTTTACATTTAACAATTTTGTACTAACGTTAGACATTATCTTTGAAATATTATTAGAAAAATTTCCTGCATATGTGATGGTTTTATTAGTTTTTATTTCATGAGTTTGTTTGTTTGTTTAAGTCAACTAGAAATATACATTCATGAAATAAAACAACATTTTCACTGCATTGTTGTCACAGAAAGATGGAATATCTCAGACATAAATATGTTTGAGCTGGATGGCTACGACATACTGTATAACGAGGGTAACATTAATAAATGCGATGGCGTTGTTATTTACGTAAGAGAGAATATATGCTATAATTATGATATTCTTGATATAGGTGTATGTAAATCGATTCGAATCACACTAAAAGTAGACGAAAAAACCATACATCTAACGGGTTTATATCGTCCGCCTTCAACAGATAAACAAATATTCGTCAAAAAACTTCGGGAATACCTCTCTAATGTTTCTGAAGTCAATGGTGACTATCACATATTTTTGGGGGATATCAACTTGAACATTCTAGATGAAGATGACATAATTACTGAATATCTAAATAGCTTTTATGAGTTTGATTATCATTCCGTCATGAATACTGTAACTAGACAACAAAGTAATACATGCATTGATCACATTTTTGTTAAGAAAAAATCGAAGGAAGTTTTACCTATTGTACTAAAAAGTGCCATTACAAATCATTACACTACAATCGTTAAACTCCCCTCCAGAAATGACGAGGAATATGAAACTTCAGATGCAAAATACTGTAAATACACTGATTATCCATCCTTGAAAACAGAATTAACCCTCTATGATTGGTCTAATATTATCTCACTAAATATCGACGAAAGTTTTGCACGTTTCCTAGAATTGCTGAAGAATCTCATCGCAAGACACACAAAAACATGAAAAGTTGAACACAGAAACATCAAACGGAAGCAATGGATCCCACGAGGATTGGTAAACTCCATAAATACCAGAGATATCTCATTCAAAAAAGTTCGAAAAGATCCAAATCACCTAATGTTGACAACACAATACAGAAATTAACGAAACACATTGAATAGTCTTATCAAGAAATCAAAAATCAATTTCTATAAGAGTTGTCTGGATAGATCACAAACTAACACCAAGGCGCTATGGGAAACGGTGAAGGATATTTCTGGGAAAAATAAAACTATCAGGATTCAAACAATAAAAAATGAAACAGGTGGTCTTACCTATGATAAAAATGAGATTGCAGATTGTTTCAATAATCACTATTTCTCTATTTGGCAAAAACTTGCAAAAAAATTCAAAAACCTGTGAATTCTCCCCTGAGGAAAGCATCTTTTATGCACTTTATATTTTTGGAACCTACAACAGAGAAGGAGATAATTGAAACAATATCATCTCTCAAAATGGCCAAACTCCCGGTATCGATGAAATTAGAGCTGAAAGTTTGAAAGAGATAAAAACAGAAATAGCTTTTCTCTGAACAACATTTTTAATCGAATAATAGAAACAGGAAAATTTCCCAAAGAACTCATAACGGGGGTTATTAAACCAATTTTCAAAAAAGGGGGCAGACATGAAATTCTAAACTACAGACCAATTACGCTCATTTCAAACATAACTAAAACATTAGAAAAAATAATCAAAAAAAGAATGGTCTCTCACATTAACAAGCATAATTTCATTTCAAATAATCAGTATGGCTTCAGAGAAGGGATTTCTACTCAAGATGCTATTATTTTTCTCACCTCCAAAATATCAGAAAATCTAGAAAAGAGTAAACCAAGTCTGTGCGTTTTCTTGGATCTTGCTAAGGCATTCGACACTGTGAACCACTCACAGCTGTTGATGAGCTTGCAAAATATGGGTTTCAGGGGAAGCACATTGAATCTCATGGAGAGTTACCTTAAAAAAAGAGAGCAATACGTGAAAACTGATAACGTCGTTTGTGAAAAAAGGATTGTGAAGTGTGGAATACCGCAAGGAACAGTTTTGGGGCCAATTCTCTTTACAATATATATCAATGATATATTGCGTCACGATACTTGTGGCAGCATTGTTTGCTTCGCTGACGATACACCAGTATTGTACAGTGCTGATAGCTGGAATGACCTCAAAGCTAAAGCAGAGGAAGACATGGGTAAACACTTTGAATGTTTCGCAGATAAAATTCTATCAATAAGCTACGAAAAAACATTCTTTTTACCATTCTCTTGCTATGCCAACTCACTACCCCAATATGATACATTGAGTATCGGGAACAGTATATTAATACGATCAGTAGAACAAATCAAGTATTTAGGAGTAGTGATAGATAGACACCTGAGATGGAACTATCATGTTGACCAAGTGACTAGGACATTGAGGAGCATTCTTATAGATTCAGATATCTACGAAATATACTAGATACCTCGCGAATTAAAACAATCTATTGTGCAATTGTGGAGTCTCGTCTTGCATATGGGATAGTTGGCTGGGGTGGAGTAGCAATATCGCATTTGAAAAAATTAGACGTATTACAGAAAAAATTCCTGAAAATTCTCCTTGGAAAATCACCACAATACTTATCGAAAGCACTTTTCAAAGAATCGAAATTTTTGAATCTCAGGCAACTTTACTTCCTAAGAACTGTTGTTGAACAACATAAAATCCGAACCAATTTGAATTATGTAAATCATAGGCATAAAACAAGACTTAAAGCCAATGCACAACTGAGCACAATATGCTCAACCAAAACAGTCGTTCAGAGAACATATAATCATCTTGCAAATCGGCTCTACAATTGCTTACCTCTGGAAATCAGACTTGCAGCGACAATTTTTTCATTCGAAAAAGATGTCAAATGTTTCATTTCTAAGACAGATAGAGTCTCTATATATCGATTAATTGACCCCTCGATCCCATGAAATATACTATGTAATGGAGATAACATTATTCAGTTGTTCACTGTACTGTCATATAGAGAAAGCGAGTTCATATCCCTTATATTGCTTTTATGTTCCTTTAACCCCATTATTTATTCAATAAACATACACGATTAATGAACACCCACGCCCAGGCAATGCCTTAGTGGGTGTTTATTCATTATTGGAAGAATAGAGTATATTGTTGTATTGACGTTTTGTTCTATATTTATATTGTTATTTATTTATTTATTATTATTATTAAATTGATTATGCAATATCATTGACGACTCAATTTCCTTACTGCTTTGATTAACGCAAAGTTTAGAAAGAAACAGATCCATCACTCTCATTTACTAACTGTGCTTTATGTTGATTATATTGAATGCATTCTGTACTTTTCTCTTTTTTTTATTATCATATTTTATATTTTGTGTTTCATATATTGGGTTTTATATTTCACATTTTATATTTTCTGTCTTATATTGTATGTTTTGTATTTTATACATTGTGTTTCATATTTTTGTATTCATGTCTTATATCATAATATATATTGGATTGTTAATTTTCGATATCTACTACGTACAAGCTGTTTACGACAGCTTCTATGTAGTTACCATGTGTATTTGCATTTGTTATAATATGTATTGTATTTACTATTTTTTTCGTGAATGAACATTATATTAATATGGCATCACATTTATGTGGTCATCACAAGAGCGCTGAATGATTTCCTGCCGTCGACCATTTGGCTGGTGAAGGTGTACCATATTACAGGAAAACCGAAGAAAACCTGTAACATTGCAGGGTCAAATTTCAAAATTGTGCTGTAATTACTTTTGCATTCACTCTGACTTTGCATCGGAATATTGACTTTCTCTTGGTTAATAATATTTTATTTCAAAATAAAGATTTTGCATCTCATGCACTACCCAAACCTTGGGGCCGCCTCTGAGATATTCTTTGGCAAATCTCTTGAAAATAAGATATTTTACTAAAAGTAGAGCTTAAAGTTAAACAAAGAAAATGTTTCAACAAAGTCGTAACTTGGATTGTTACAGGAGAATATCTCATAATTTTATTTTGTAAAATGTATTTTCAAATGATAGTATTCTCGGGATTTGTGTTGGGAATCTAATAAAACCGTCAGTCAGATTTGATATCTCTAAGACAGTGGGTTACTGCAGCTTATTTATGAGCAGATAAAAAACATTTGCTATAATTTTCGATGAAATATTTCTCATAACAAATGGCATATCCTAAGGTGAGGAATATTGAAATTAATTGAGGCGGAACGATGAGGGATGTTAATCAAAAGCAGGAAAGAAATGAATCACTGAGACTGCTTTCTCGTTAAATATTTTTCTCTTGTTTGCTCCGTCTTTAATTTTTAATAATGCCTCCATTAAGAATGACAAACGACTTTCTGTGACAAAGATTACTTTCACAAATTGATAAATTTCCTAATAAACTTGAAAAATTTTGCTTCCAATCTATTAGCGCTTCTCAAAATTAATTTGTGAAGTATGGGTTCAACTGAAAATTGGGTAATAGGTAGAATCAATTGATTGAAATGTATATCTGGAAAAGAGGAACTGAAAACAATTTTACGGTACAGGAGGTTGGCATCAGTCCGATTAGGAGGCTCATCACACAATGCGAACATTTGAGATATGTAAACGTCTATGAAGAGTATGGTTAATCAGTTTTGAGAACTAAGGAAATACTGTTAGCAATGTTGTTTTATTTTCTAGAGTAACGCATAGTTTGCTCGGAACTCTCTGTTCACTTGCACAAATATTTCAGTAATTTAAGCTCGCCAACCAGAATTCAGGACAGAGTTTCTGCGTGTTTGCAATTAAATTATCTACGTTTCAATTTAATTTTTTTCATTATACAGATTAGTGAATATTACTAATATCCAATAACCTGTTTATACCTATGAGTCCAATAGTTATTGTTGGGAGTTTCCATCTTGATTGAGTGAAAGAAACACTGGATTAGCTCCAATATTCTATCCAAAGGCCAGCACATCGGACGGACGTGATCTCCTTTAACAAAAACCAATGTTCCATCAGTACAAGAAGGAACAAGTAACTCCTACCTAAAGCTAGACATCCATCCTAATCTACGACTGCAACCCCTAACCCAAGAACCAAACAACAGGAGATTGAAACGAAGCTGGCCAATTGACCTAAAATAAAGCGCAAGAGACCTTTTCACTGGAGAGGTGTCATCAAGACATTTTTCAGACCAACATAGTGGTCTAGTAGCCAAGAGATTTGCTCAGAGAAACTCTGTATTTCTGATTGCTGTTACGTGTACAATAAAAAAACATCGATCCCTACACTGCTATCAAACTGCCCATTCGTTCGTTGTTGAAAGTAATTAATATATTCCTTGCTCCATCTGGACCAATAGTATTCTCGCATTAGTTGAAGATGGCATCTTCTAACGAAATTGACGTTGGTCTTTAATAAATTCCTCCCAGGTAGGGCCGTAAGCTCTTGACCAATAAAAAAAATGCGCCGGATTGATCGCTTGTAGGTCATTGGTATCGGAGGACAAAGAAATAAGCGGGCTTCTGTTTGTAATTGCCTCAATTTGAGTAGTTGTATAAAAATCTTCGTTATGTGGGCGAAAACCGTTTAAAATAGTTTTTAAATGTATACATTTTACTGCTACTGTATGAAGCCCACAAAAATGGGCCATCCTGTATTGGAAGAAGTTATATAATTTTGGAAATTACTAGATTCAATTATCCTTTCAATTCATTTTTGACCATACAACATTTGTAGCAATATTGCTGTAAATACTTGTGCTAAACCCTCTTCCTGAATCAAACTTCTTCAATAGACTTAAAAAACACAAGTCAAGTCCTTGTTGAATTCAATGTGTACAGCATTAGATACAAGACAAACAAAAATGCATCGTACTATCTTAACTCAAAATAAATGGTTTTAAAGATTAAAACTAACTTCTCCGCATCTGTGAGGTGCCCTGAACAATATTGTATCATAAAATTGTTACTTGTATACAATTCGGGGGATGTATAGTGCTAACGAATCGAAATTTCACCAGAAATAACCAAAAATGTAGTATATCTGGATTTATAGGACCCGCTGTACTCGCCCTAGTCAGCAAAAAATCAATAGGTTACATCTCAGAGACACCTTGAAAATTATCCAATTATAAAATTGGTCACTTGTATACAGTCCGGAAGCTGTATGGTGCAAACAACCTAAAATTTCTCCGAAGAGAACCAAAATATGGCACTTCAGGTACCATAGCACCAGTTGTACTAGATCTGGTAAGGTGAAAATCAATGAGGATCATCTATAAGATGCCCTGAACAATATCCAATCATAAAATTGGCCAATTTCATATACTGTGTGGCTGTATTGTGCTAACAAACGAAAATTCTTCAAAAAAGACAAAAATTTGGTACTTCAATTACTGTAGCACTCGTTAAACTGGCTTTAGTCAGCTGAATATCGATAGGGTTCATCTTTGGGATGCCGGGAATAATATCCAATTACAAAATTGGTCACTTGTATATACTTCGGAGGCCGTATCGTGCTAACAAACTGAAGTTTCTCCAAAAATTACGAAAATGTCGTACCTAAAGTACTATAGCACCTGTTGTACTGGCTCTTGTGAACTGAAAATCAGAAGGGTTCATCTGTAAGATGTTCTGAATAATATTCAATTATAAAAATGGTGACTTGTTGTACTACAAGGGCTGTATCGTGTTAACAAACTGAAATTTCTCAAAAAATGACAAAAATGTCGTACTTCAAGTACCATAGCATCCGTTGTACTGGCTCTGGTGAGCTGAAAATCAATGGGATTTATCTGTAATATGTCTTGAACAATATTGAATCATGAAATTAGTGACTTGTTGCACTCCGGAGGCTGTATCGTGCTAAGAAGACATGTATCGAAAAGTGGCCGACGACAACGACGACGACGACATACCCACAGGTTTTTTTTTTCTAAAAACCGTTTTTTCTTATTGTTCTTGATGGAAACCGTGAAAATAAAACTTTTTTCTCCAAAATCCAACTTTTTTGGGGTAAACCAATACTTTTCTTGCATACTAGACAGATAGGGCGGAAAAGTAATATCAATTATTACATACAATGAAAGCAGATAACATAGACATATGACTCATATAAGAGCCATGACAAAATATTTGGCAAAACAGCGCCTACTTGCGTATTGCTAAAAATTATTCATCCAAAGCCATAATTTTAATTAATAAGAATCTTTCAAGTCACATCACAACCTTAATGAACAGAACCAACGAAAACACAACAACAATTACCATAAAAACAAAAAATTAAACCATAACAATTGTAAATATCTATGACGAACCAGGTGGAGCAACAAACCATAGACTCAACATACATAAAAGATGTATAGTAAATGATAAAAACAAAATGATTGTGGCAGGCGACTCCAACGCGAAGCACACCAGCCGGGAGGTACTAGAACCGACGTTAGGGGAAAAGACATAGTAAATTGGACCACTAGAAAAAACATGTACATAAATAACAGGCACGACAGCATTCCTACCTTCCAAAACTCAAGTGGTAAAACTGGATAGAGTTAACTTCAACAAAAGACATCCACTTACAATACTGGACAATCTCAGATCAGATATATATATTATGAAGGGCATACACAAGATGAAACAAAATAGAATAGCAAAGAAAATAAACCTGGATAGTTTAACTCGTTTCATACAAGAAACTCAATGGAAAACAAAGGGAACTATGAACAATGAAGACGAACAAACGCAACACACGATACTTAGCCTAATAAAAAAAACATCACAAAAATCAAATAAACATAAAGGAAAGAAGATACAATTATGGTGGACAACTGAACTAACAACACAAAAACAAAAAACCAATAGACTAAGGAAAAATACCATCAAGAACCAATATATAATCTAAGGGACCTAAATAGCTATAAGTCGCAGCGAAGAACCCATAAAAATTTGATAAAGCAAATAAAACAAAACGCAATTAGACTCTATCTAACCACAAATGAACCTGAAAACCCTCGTAATTTTGCTCACAGAATTATAAGACAAAAAACAACAGAGAACAAAGTAGTAACGACAACTAAAAGGGGTGACAGATGGACACAAACTAGACTTGAGACAATTTCTTATCTACAGGACAAATATTTCTCCAAAGATGACGGAAGCATAGACACAGAAATACACAAAAACGTAAGACAAAGACAATACGAAAAAAGTAAGGGACAAGATCAAACAAAGATTACACAAACAATCAACCACATGAAAAACAAGAAAGCGACCGCACAGGACGGACTCAGCAAATAAATACTAGAGATAATGCATACATTAGACTAAACAATATATACAACGACTGCTTGAGAGAAGGAAAATTTCCGGATATATGGAAAAAAAGCAGACATGGCTTGGTTGCCAAAAAAGGATGGAGGTAAGAGACCAATCTGCCTCATGCCAGCCGAGGGGAAAATCCTGGGTAAACTACTGAAAGATACGAAATACCTATGAAAATAATAATACCTATTGAAACATTCAATTCATGTAATATAAATATTCAGATTAATAACTCACCACAAAGATTTACAATGAATAATTCTAAAATTTCGTTCAGTTGCCATGCTATGAGTGAAAAAAATACTGGTGACGCCAAAAAAATAATATTCTGAAGTTGCTGTAGAGAAACCCCTTGCAGCAATAGAGGGGGATTATCAAAAAAAGCTGCACCCAAAAAATTTTGAATACCTCGTACTACATAAATTTTTCCGGAAAATCGATCCTGGACCTTCCCCAAGTCTACGTGTAGCAAAAGTAGCAACATTAGTTGAGTGGATTTTATGAACAATTATAATGAAGATGAACTACATTCACTCAATAAATCGTTTCCATGGCCGGTTACTCCTGAGAGAAAAGGGAAAACCTATTGGGAGAAACTACCATTCGTGATTACATCAGCAACCTGGAAAGAAATGAAGAATACGAAAATTATTGAAAAGAAAGAAATAGAACAGGCTCGAAGCCAAAACTAATGTTGGCTGAAGAAAAGAAAAAAAAGAAATCTTCTGCAAGATGGTAAATTCTGAAGACGCTTTCACGGAGAACACCTCTGTATTTGGCGGTTTATGTTTTACTTGCTGCATCAATACTAATAAAACAATATTGGCATAAGATGCATATGATACAAGAGACGATATAATCAAAAATTCCTTATGAAAACGTATCAAAAAGTCGTAAAATTTACTAGCGCTGCATAATAGTTCGGTCCACCCATTCACCTTTCAATATTATGATACACAGACTCTTAACAGTCCCAATAATTATTTATAATTATAACGAAGAATTAAATATCATAAACCAAATAGCAGTTGATATTTGTACTTTACAGGTTGTCCCACGACGTTTTGACTGTCCAATTTATCGAAAACAGTTTAAACGACATATATGAAATTTGGCAGATATAAACAGTCGAAACTGATGCTCATATTTATTATAAAATGACTTCTGTTTCTCCTGTCATTTCGGGTCACATGACCCCATAATAGTTTTTCTTAATGGGACAACCGGTATAGTATTGCAATTTTGGATATATCATACAAAAACAAATTCAACGATATCACACTTGTCATCATTGTATTGTGAAGTAATGATAATAGGGGCAATTAAATGAACATCTGTAAAATATATTTTATTAAAAAACGTAACATAGGGAATTGAAAAGTACAGGTGATTAAAAAAATTAAAGGAAATGCTCAAATTGATGACCATGTGCATTGACACAATGTTCAAACCTTGTTAAAAGATTTCTTGTGTGCTGCTGTAATCATTTCGGGTGTTACGTTCCGACATGCCTGTTTTATTTTATCCTTTAAATCATCTAAATCAATCGGGGGTGTGACATAAACTCGACCTTTTAAGTAACCCCAGTGAAAGAAATCTAGGGGTGTGATATCCGGAGAACGGGGTGGTCACAACATTGCACCTTTTCGACCAATCCATTTTTCAGGAAATGTGTTATTAAGATATTCTCTAACTGGCCCAAAAAAGTGAGGAGATACTCCATCTTGCTGCCACCACATTGTTCGCCTATCATGTAAGAAAATATCTTCAAATAATTCTGGAAGAGTATTTTGAAGAAACATTAAGTATATTTGCCCCGTTAATGTTCCTTCATAAAAATAGGGACCACTCAACCGACCGTTAAATAAACCGCACCCAACATTGATTCCCCATATTGTTTGAAAATTGGTTTTGCGCATCCACTTTGGATTCTCCTGCGACCAATAATGACAATTATGGCGATTAACAATATCATTGTTATGAAATCTACTTTCATCACTCCATAATATTTTTTTTCTAAATAAGAAGGGTAATCATTAATTTGTACTAACATTTCAGCAATACAATTTATTCTCTTTTCAGGATCTGCAGGAATTAAACTCGTGTTGAATGTATTTTATAAGGATGGTATTTGTGATTTTTCAAAACTTTTTGTATTGAACTTCTACTTATTTGTAATTCTTGTTCAAGAAATCGTATTGAGGTGTGTGGATTTACCTGAAGATATTCTATGAGGAAAATGATTTTTGTACAAACCTTGAGCATGAGTTTTGTTTTTTCCACATTCTTCATAAATACGTAGCATGTCAACATATTCATCATAAGTAAAAATTGAAGGCATTATTCACTTATTATTATAGTGTCTTTACAATATTATGACTAATAATTAATGACAATTCTTGAATAAACTTCACCTAACAATAACAAATGACAACCTATGCTGTAGCTACTATAGTTATTTGTTTCAAAGCCACCTAAATTTTTGAGTGCAAAATATTGCTTTAATAAATTTAGTAAACATAAATAGCCCTTAATATCATTAATACACAATATAATGATGACAAGTGTAGTATTGTTGGATTGATTTTCAAACGATATATCCAAAATTGTAATATTATACCGGTTGTCCCATTGAGAAAAATTATGTTGGGGTCACGTGACCCGAAATGACAAGGTAAACAGAAGCCATTCTATAATTAATATAAGCATCAGTTCCAACTGTTTATATCTGCCAAATTTCAAACATGTCATATGAACAGTTTTCGCGAATTTGCACTGTCAAAACGTCGTGGGACACCCGTATAATAATAATACCAAGCCAATTTTAATTGACAATATCATAAATAGAAAGATACATAAACAGACTTTAGAACAAGTATTCCCTTCTGATAAAAATAATAATAAACAATTTAAAAGCTCAACATACTTTGGAACACCATACTTAACAATTAAATCATTTTTAGAAACTTTAGACATGAATATTTGCTTTAAAACTGATTACAATTTATCCAAACTCATTGAAAATAACAAATCTAAATCTTCAAAATTAAACAAATCAGAAGTTTATAAATTAAAATGTGGTAATGACAACTGTGATGCAATTTATATCGGTAGAACTTTTAGAAATTTTAAAACCAGAATTTCGGAACACAAACGTAGCTATGACAAGAAAAAATTAGATTCTAACTATTCAAATCATTTGCACGAATTGTGTGAATATATTGATCAGATCAGATCAGACAGCTATGTTCTTTAAGAACCATTTAATTTCACACAGGAGTGATTGTAGATTGCACCCGGAAAGATGCGGCCTTAGTGAACACGTGATCAGGGAGAGTGACAACATGAATTATCAGTCCACAATAATATTAGCAAAGGAGAGGATAGCTACGAGGCGATTGTTTTTGGAAATGACATTCAGAGCACAAACTTTTTTAATAAAAAAAGTGATTTGAATCATATGAGTGAACTTTATTCACACCTTTTACTGTTAGACAGAAGCATGAGAGGTTTTGATACTAGTTCAGTCGTTACAACTCATAAATGAATAATTATTAGAGTCAATTGTTTTATTTCTATCTTATACATTTCATCTTCATGAACGTGAAAAGTGAGAGTTTCCACTTTCAGGGATAATTTATTCTTTTAAGCAACTACAATTGTTGTAACTTGTTTAACAATAACAGCACAGAATAATAGTGCTCTTGAAAGCTCCATCTAGTGGTAGAAGACCAAGCAGCTCTCAGATATCTGCAAATTTTTAGAAAAAGCGACTGATACCGTCATTGATTCGTTGTAAGAGAAGATGTCGTAATTTTGCCCCAGTTTGATTTAGCCAAAATGACTCCGTCGAGATGAATTTTCTTGAATCGAACTTCTCATCAATCATTATTCATTCATCTTCCATCACAATGATAGCTCGTCATGCATAACCCAAGTGAATAAAATTAAAATTAACTTGTACAACTCAGAGGCCGTAACAAAAAAGCCAGACAGTATACCTGATGAATAGTACATACTTTCCGGGTTTCGCTAAAGATATGTGTTCCTTCTTCCCCAAACTTCGCTTTATGTTTTAACATCCCTAAGAAGATACTTCCGGCCGACACTGCTACTACCGACTGAGGTTAATTTAAACCCGGAATGGAATATACTTCACTACAGATACAAACTAAATAGAGGAGCAAGTATTCGACGGTGAACTGAAATGAATTTATATCAACCGCTTAACCCGTTATGAAACGCAGAAAATTTAATGTAGGGTGTGAAATTTATTAGCGGATTTAATGTTTTAGTTGTATAAATGAGAAACTGTTCAATTTTTTTGTAGAAAGGAGAGAGAGGATTACTTTTTGTATCATAATCCTCCTATTTTTTCAGTTCTAGAACGGTAAATCCTTAGTTACTCCGTTCTTCACTTTTCTCTATTAGTAGCACATTCATTATCTTAGAGATATTCTCATTGTTTATGGTTATTTGAATTTGCCATAATCTTTTTCGTATAAAATTTGCGTTTTGTCTTTTCGATAAGCGAATGCAGTTTTTTTCTATATAACTTGTATTTTACCAGTAAATCACAGTCATTAAGATGGAGCTTTTTGTTTGTCGATATTATCTATTTCTTCCATTAATGGATTCGATGATTCGCATTGTGCAATTTTTGTGGTTTTTCTATCTCCCTTTGTGAAATAGGTACTTTTATTGATGCTTTTCTGTATGATTGTTATTGATTTTTCTGTTGCAGCGCCTGGATTACTACAATTTAGGATAATACCTCATGATTCTTTGGATATATTGTCTACAAGACTTAGTTGTCTATAGTTGTCATGCTTAGTATAATACTCAGCTACCGTTTTAGTTGTTTTATTATCGTAAACTGTTTGCAGCGCTATTGTATAGTGGTCTGTTATATTAGTTTTTATTACTACAGGGATAATATTTTCTAGAATGTTAGTTTTTGACTTAATGAATGAATCATCTAAGCAAGCTGCCATTCTGATTGAGTTATTAATGGTGGATGTAAATCCAAACTCACTTAGGCCACTTTGGCCATATTTGAACATTTGATAGTTTTCCTCCGAGCCTATAGTTTATATTTTTTTGTTTGTGTTTCTTGGGCATTTTTAGTCCTGGCTTAATTAAAACTTGAGGTGTTTTTTTAAAAATGTATACTACATTGACGTTTCGGTCATTTTTGACCTTCATCGGAACATCAAAAAATCACTGCGAACTATATATCAGTGAGTGCTACATCACATTACTTGTTATAAACATTTACACTTCTGAAATTAACTGTCTCGACCCTTACTTCGTAGAATCTACTCATATTAGTGCTTTAAATGAAACTCACGGTTTCTAGTTAATACCATAATATAATGAAAATTGTTGAAAATTCTATAAAATTGACAATTGTTTCGATAAATCAATATCATCGTCAGAATGACAGATGTTACATTTTATTTGATGCCTACCTGATGTTTAGTAGTTATTTTTGGTTAGACCAAGAAGTGACCTAACTTGTGATTGACTTAATATATGTTAATAGAAAAAAGAAGAAGATGTGATATTATAAATATTGAAGCTTAGATATTATTAGCCCTATGATGATGTCCTGGATATCATTTTCCCAATTAAGATCAGTATAATTGTGCAATGATATAGAAAACAAGGAAAACTATATTTGCTGATCTTTACAATTATCACTTAAGAAGACAGTTTATTAGTGGAGAGCTCCCCAGATTTAACTGTTCATTGACCACTTCATATTGTGGGTTTCTTAAATGTCTTCTAATTTCCAATTCTTCAAGGAAATCCAGTTCTTGTTCCTTTTCACAAATATGCAGCACTTCTAGTTTTGTGTTAGGTGTCAATGAATGATTGGTGTCAAGTAAATGTTTTGCGTAGTGGGATTTATCTAATAATATTTCAAAGATAATATCTTCAGCAACGAATACAACAATTTCTTTTAAAACAGAAAGTAACGTTAATACTAAATTGTTAAATGTAAAAACAAAAATACCACCATTAAAGAAGTCAGGTATATGTAAACTCAAATGTCCAGAATGTAATGCTGTCTATTTGGGCCAGACCCTTAGGAATTTTGAGATCCGATACAGTGAACACTTACGAGCATATAGATTAAAATAACCAGATAAATCCTACTACGCAAAACATCTAATTGACACCAATCATTCATTGACACCTAACACAAAACAGGAAGTGCTGCATATTTGTGAAAAGAAACAAGAACTGGATTTCCTCGAAGGATTGGAAATTAGAAGACATTTAAGAATTCCACAATATGGAGTTAAACAGTTGAATCTAGGGAGTTCTCCACTAATAAATTGTCTTCTTAAGTGATAATTGTAAAGATCAACTGGTTTTCTATATCATTGCACAGTTATACTGATCTTAATTGGATAAATGATATCCAGGATATCACCATAGGGCTAATAATATCTCAGCTTCAATATTTATAATGTCACATCTTCTTTTTTCTATTAACATACATTAAGTCAATCACAAGTTAGATCACCTCTTGGTCTAACCAAAAATAACTACTAAACATCAGGTAGGCATCAAATAAAATGTAACTTCTGTCATTCTGACGATGATATTGATTTATCGAAACAATTGTCAATTTTTTAGAATTTTCAACAATATTTTTATTATATTCTGGTATTAACTAGAAACCGTGAGTTTCATTTGAAACACTAATTCACACTTCTGCTTGTGTTTAAAATAAATTGACATATACAATTAGAAACATTTAACAAGAGTGTGTATATGTGGTCAACATTTTTATCTGGTTTT
The DNA here is from genome assembly GCA_963921935.1 of Galeruca laticollis. Lineage (NCBI taxonomy): Eukaryota > Metazoa > Arthropoda > Insecta > Coleoptera > Chrysomelidae > Galeruca > Galeruca laticollis. Next base: position 39,232,164 of record OY998178.1, on the reverse strand, counting down.
GTTCTCATTATTCCCTTTTTCTCGCAGACAATCAGAGCTTTCTATCTTTTTAATAAATCAAGTATTGCAGATTGATTCGATTTTCATCTTTTTTAAGAAAACACACGAGAACACAACACAACTACCCGACTGTATGCTCATGAAAAACTGCCGAGAAGGTATAGGTTATTATGTTTTATCTACATACCAAAGGGCCATATTAAATGCAATTAGAATAACACAATCTGAGAGAGTGATGCTCGCACTGTCCATCCCGTGGTATGATTACGAATTAAAACATGAGTGACTGACAATGCTATAGAATTTATACTATTCAAAAATTAATAATCAATATTAGCCTCAATATTCCAAAATACCGCATGATATATATTATAATATCTAGTTTTAAAACTGTTCTAATAACAAACTTTGGAAGAAAAAGAAATTTAGGATATAGAATTGTGTTTTCCCCCAAAACACTAAAAAAATTTAATAAAATTGTATGTATCCCTTGGAAAACAACTTCCGGCATACATTCAATAATGGTGACTGTAGTATATCATCTGCGTAGTCATATCCGGAATACTAATCCAATCAGGCAAAAAACACCACAAGCGACTGTTATCTCTCGCATTGTGACCATTTTTGTGAAACGCGACTTGACTGTTCTTGTGCATATTGACGGAAATTGTTTTTCCTTTGTTTTAAATTCAGAGCACGATAGATGTGCTTTGTATCGGAATATTGAGTTAGTAAAATGCTATCTTTGATTTCTTTCTATTTCGGGAACATAAGTCTATTTTGAATATCAAGATCAACTGGCTATTAATTTTGCTTACGATCTCTCATCAGCTTAACGAATGACTCATTATTACAAAAAGAACATATTATAGTGCAAAAGTGTATCATAGTTGATTGTTAAGATCCTCTGGTTCTTAATGTAACGTTTTTATTATTTATTTGAACAGTAAACGGGTGGGATAAACTTTAAACACACGGTATGGCTACTTACGAATTTCTTCAAACACTAAACTACTCACTAACACTCAATTTATAAACACTTAATTATTCTAACTATTCACTTACATTTAATTTATATACACACAATCTTAATTATTGATTTATATCAACACTTCACTGTTCGCTATTTCGGTGTATTCTTGTTTATTTGTCGAGATCACTTTATCAACTAACTGAACTCTTCATGGTCGGTCCTTTTATATATTAGTGCCTTTTCTACTAGATAATTCTAGATTGCGGCTTACACAAAAACAATTGGGTTTCGAATTTTCTAGATAAGACTGGTCACAGAAACAATATCTAGATAATATAGTCACAATCGTAAACAATTCTAAGAAATCCCTACGCATCAGATATGATTTTAACTTTCATATATGGCTTAGACAGTGTCGGATTCAGGAAATGAACCAGTGTGCTGTTTCGTAACATTACCCCCTCCTTAAATGGAAGTTCCATCCCGAACTTTTGTGTAGCCGAGACTGGATGTTTGAATCGACAACTGGCTCCATTTCTACACTTTCCGATCTTTTGGAAATACTGATCAAGGAGGTTGTAGCTGCAAATTAATATCTGAACACCGGTATCTCAAAAGATAATATCTGCCATGTTCCTGTTAACTCGCCAATCCAACTAGTTACTCGCTATCTTAGACATAGCCAGTCTCCTCACGCTGTATTCTCACACATGGTCTCGGATGTTTCGAAGTGCTTCTCACACCTCGCGGTAGGTAGATCGATCTTGAATTTCTAGTTATCAAGTAGAAGACGTACCAATTATGTTTCAGTTTCAGTGCCTTGCCAGGGGCTGGAGTCTGGTGTTTTTCTAATTGCCCGAACTTCTTTCAAAAGACGGATGCCAACCCTCGTGCGTTATTGAGACAGGCGGGGATGTTGTATGCCAGTGAATAATCTTCCGAGAGGGTGAACAAATCTTGTCGTTGTCCTGAAGTGACTCCATATCTAGCTTTCCCGGTACCTCCATACGCGCCCATAAATTCATCGAAGGTAGGGTCAGACACATCTCAAATATGGTATTCTCCTTTCTCTAGGTCATCGTCTCCTTCGAATGGCGCTAGTCGGTTTTTGGTAAACTACTTTTAGTTTTCCATTGGGGATCTTGCTTGTGCGATGTATAACATCATTGATCCTTTTCTTGATTGAGTATGGACCTTCCCAGGATTTTTGTAATTTTGGAGGAAATCCTTCTCTCCTCGTCGGGTTGTGTAACCATACTCTATCCCCTCCTTTAAAACCGCTTTCTGCGACCTGCGTATTGTACCGACTTTTCATTCTGTCGCTGGCAAATTCAAAATTTGTTCGAACTAATTCATGAATATCGTCCAGCCTTCTTCTCAATTGAGTCACGTAGTCTTCTCCTGCTAGATCTTCTCCAGGCCGACAGCCAAATTCCAGGTCACAAGGAAGCCTCATTTCACGTCCAAACAGGATTTTCGCAGGTGTTTCACCCGTGGACTCATCGACGGCAGATCGATAAGCCAACGCGAATAGGGAAAGATACTGGTCCCAATCTCTCTGATGGCTGGTAACTACTTTGAACAGGTATTTCCCAATAGTCCTGTTCATTCTCTCGACCATTCCATCTAGCTGTGGAGGTAATGCTGTTTTCCTGGTCTTCTTCATTCCCAGCTTCTCGTAGATCTCCTGGAATAGATAACGTTCGAAATTTCTTCCCTGATCAATGTGGATTTCCAATGGTACTCCATATCGGCTGATAAATTATTTCACCAATACATCCGCGACAGTAGTGGCCTCTTGGTGTGGGATAGCGTAAATATCCATCCACTTTGTGAAATAATCCATTACAACCAGTATGTGTTTGCTGTCATTTTCTGTCGTCGGAAATGGTCCAGCGATATCTAAAGCAATCCTTTCGAAAGAGCTCCCAATATTATACTGTTTCATAGGTGCCTTTTTCTTGCGATGTGGTCCATTTCTCGTAGCACAAGTCGTACATTCCTCACAACAGTCCTTCACATCATCGGAGCTGTTCATCAAACAGAACCTCTCACGGATTCGCTAGAGGGTTTTCTGCACTCCCAGATGACCTCCCGATGGACTGTCGTGTAACTTCTTTAGTACTTCAGCTACTCTTGTGCTCGGGTTAACTAGCTGTCTCCTCATCTCGGAACCATCATCGTTTTCAAGGACTCTTTTCAACAGCCCTCCTTCCAGGACAAGGGGGTCCCACTGATCCCAATACGCCTTGGATTTCGGTGAAAATCTTGAACCTTCTTGCCAGGTAGTTTGCCTTTTTTCTTCCTTCCACTGCCGGATCATCTTCAGGTGAGGATAATTCTCCTGATCTTCTCTGATCCTGGTGGGTGACCATTCCTCATTGACCACTGTAATTGTTGGAACTGCCACTTCCTTGGATTTCGACTTGTTCCATTGTGAATAGTCTACATGGTATAGCCGTCTAGGCAAAGAGTTGGCTTTTCGGGGATTCACGTCAGCTGGATGTTCACCCCTGTCTGATTTCTCCTGTGACTGGAGATCTTGGGTTACAGGAGTCTTGAGGCGCTTAGACGGACAGTGTACGTGCTCTAGCTCGTCACACTTCCGGCATCTGATCTTTCTCGGCTCCTTGTTCATCATACTTTCTATTGAACTAACGAACGGGTCAAATCTGTCTTCGTCACCTTCTTCTTGGATGGTCCTAATTTTTGTTATATCCTGAAGCCTTCGTTGCTGCTTCATTTTCAAGAGCAGCTGTCAATGCGTCTACTAATGTTTTCGGATAGGCCAAACGAAACGTCCTCTGCTTATCGTGGTCACGTAAGCCATCAATGAAGGCCTAGATGCCCAGACATTCCATCATGTTCTCTGGTGCTGATGGATAAGCGAATCGAACTAACCGGGCCATGTCCACTTCATACTCTTGAAGGGCTTCATTACGTTTCTGCCTTTGGATCTTCAGCTGGGATTGGTACAAGTGCTCTAGATGTTCGTGGCAATATCGCATGTCCAACTTCTTCATCAGCTGCTCGAATTCATCCGTTTCTTCGAGTGGTATCGTCTGTAGTACATCTGAGGAATCTCCCCGAATCGCGATAGTTAAGTTCACTGCCTTCTCCTTATCGGACCAATTATTCACTCTAGCGGCTGCTTCAGATTGTTTCACATAATTGGTCCACGACATTTTTCCATCGAACGTTGGGGCCTTGACTCGGGTAAAACTAGCAATATCTTCTAACTTAGGGTGTGTTTCTGGCTTGCAAGGTTTTGTTTGTTCGGTCTTCTTTTCGTCTGCTGGCGTGATTTTCTCGTCCATCGTTGACATCTTATTCTCGATTTCATTTTCAACGTCAGCGGCAATGTAGTTTTCCATTAATAAGATATCGGCAGATATATCGTGCATCAAAGCATAAATCTTCTCGTCCATGTTCTCTTCCATGACAGAAATCTTCTCGTCCATGTTCTCTCCCATGGCAGAAATCTTCTCGTCCATGTTAGCAAAAATATTAGCAGGAATTGATGAGATTAAGGTGGAAGCCTCGTCATTAAATACAACTGTTTCTGGATCAAAGCCGTCATTTTCCAGTGCCACTTTAAGTCTTTCTACTAATTCACTTTTCTTATCGGACGTTTCCATCTCACGATCTTCCAATTCTGCTCTTAACTCAGACACTTTCAATTCACATAGTCTCTTGGCCATTTTAACGTAGAAATTTATTTATAGTATCCCTTTTCTGATACCAATGTAACGTTTTTATCATTTATTTGAACAGTAAAAGGGTGGGATTAAGTTCAATCACACGGTATGGCTACTTACGAATATATTTAAACACTAAACTACTCACACTTAATTTATATACACTTGACTATTCTAACTATTCACTTACATTTAATTTATATATACACAAACTTTATTATTAATTTATATCATTACTTCACTGTTCGCTATTTCGGTGTATTCTTGTTCATTTGTCGAGATCACTTTATCCAGTAACTGAACCCTACATGGTCGGTCCTTTTATATATTAGCGCCTTTTTTACTAGATAAGATAATAACAATCGTAAACAATTCTAAGAAATACCTGCGCATCCGCCGTAACTTTAACTTTCATACATGGCTTGGACAGAGTCGGATTCAGGAACTATACCAGTGTGCTGTTTCGTAACATTAATATCTAATCACCTTTACTTTCACGAGCTTGTCACGAGTAGCACGGAACCCTCGATAAAGAGAATGTGAACATATATTAAATGACACGTGGAGATTCTTATACACATATATTTACAAAAATCAAACAAATTGAGAGATATGTTACAAAACTGTTATTCACAAAAAATATTGAAGGTGCGATCTTAAATCGTTGGTGAAACCGCACTAGTCACAGGTTTTTCCTACTTCTATGCTACTGAACATTTAGGACACCAATCTGGCATACATTTTAATTGACCAACTAATTTGTTGCCTTGCGAAGTAAAAGAAAAACACTACTTGTATGTGTATTAGCGAACAAAATATACCTATGTGACAACTGCAAGTTGTGGAAGTACCGAGTTTTAGAGCAACTGGACTCTTCGAAGGAAGCAACTGCTTAAAGTTTGGGTTTTACGTTGTTACGTGTATATTTGTCAAAAGATTTGTTGCAAACTTTGTTGCAATTTAATATCTGGTGAAAATATGTTCATCTTCCTAATGTAATTTTTATCTCTAATTCATAAGCTCATATTAATCACCATAGCTTGATGGGGTGATTCGGTAATTGATCACTATATGTAAAATTCAGTAAGTTCCCAACTTACTTCTCTCACAGCAGTTAGAGGAAATAGTGGTCCATTATTATATAAAGTTCAGTTTCATGCTTTATAATAATGGTGATTTGAAGAAATATTGGACTCCGCTCAATAAATTATGAATCATCATAGGAAGGGAGTAATAACATTAAGTAGGAACGATCATTGGAAAAAGAAGGAATAAACTTTCAATTTTTAGCAATTTGAGCTGGAATAACAACTTCCAATGATCTCACTCACTATTTCAAAATATTTCAGTGTTCCGAAAAAATATTATTGATATTCGAAACATCAGATAAAATTGAAATTACCTAAGTGAATTCAACTGCATCTTCCACAATTTAACGTTTACGAAGTCTACTAGGAGCAAGTGAGAAATCAAGTGAATTTTGATGGTGTAATGATCCCTTGTAGGCTCCTCCAGCCAACTCTAATGAGATATTGATGTAGTTTACAACTAATTATGAATTAACGGCACTATTAGTGACTAATCTAATAACTGGTGCTAAGACTTTAATAATAACTGGCCAAAATTTAGGATCTTAATTAATAGGGGGGTTAACAATGTTTTAAAAAATTACCATAATAGATCACAAACATATTTTTTGTTTTTGATGGTTGAAAGAGTAAAAATTTCCGATCTTAAATTTAACTTTCAATGACCAGTCAAAAATGCTGTCGGCCACGATGAGCTTTGTCGTGACGTCATGCTAATTAAAAACAAACCTCTGAGATAACCACTAGACGTAACTGTCGGTGAAACAAAAACGTGAAAAGTATCCGCCAATTTCTTAATAAAGAAATATGATTTCTAATGTATTAGATGAAAACTGTAGTTATTATAATTACTGTGTAGTAACAGAATGTAAGAATACATCTGTCAAGACTCAAGAAAAGTTGTGGATTAGAGCACCCAGCAACTTGCTAAAAAGGATCCTTCATTTTTATTTAGTAAAGCTCCAATGCATTTTTGTGCAGATCCTTTCCATGTAAGTACCTACTTACTCAGTTAACGAATCATTTATAATAATAATTGTTCCTTCATTCTTAGAATTTTATACACTAACATATAGGTTATAATTATGACATTGACATACGGATATTATCACCATTTTACATTTATGTTTTGTCACTGATGGAACTGAACCTAGATTTCAGCTAGCACAAATGAACCGAGAAGGTTATTCAACGGTACAGTATGGATGGATTCATAAATTAAATATTTTTAAATTGAAATCATTGAAATTTTGATTTGTAAATCACACATATAGGATATTCGTAGGACCGAGGGGTACCTCTTGGTGTTTATAGGTAAGTTTTGAATATAGATAAAAAATAATTGGAGTAGAGGTTATTGAGTAATGTATATATTGTCGTAAATGTGTTATAAACTTTCAGGTTATTGTCCTTCAGATAATAACCCACAACCCTTTGTGAATGGTGAGGATAAAGATAAATGAGAAAGTTCTCAGTTGTATCACTGGTGGTAAGCTCAACGTCAGATCTTGCAGTAGTTGTGATGACTTGACCTGGATCCTCCTAGGCTTCAGATCTCATGTTGTGAATAGATTGGCATACATCAAATTTAAACAGTTCTGGGTAACTAGTCACATCTACTATTCTACCACAGATGAATGATGTTTTGTGGAAATTATCAGAAAGCTTAGAGGAAGTGAAGTTTAGGAAAAGCGGGAAGTGGAACAGCGATGCTCAGCAAATATAGTAAAAGAGATGGAAACAGACAGAAGAACGAAAAAATGCCTGAAAAAGTATGAAATATAAGTTAATAATTTGATAGAAGTGAGTGGTGGATGATTTTACTTACCCAAGCTGTAGGGTGGCCTTAAAGAGGTTTTTAGATTTTGAACTGTCTGTGGGTATGGTGTATACACTAGATATAAATTGAGTGAATGTAAACGACGAGTTATCCGTGTGTATATATTTATTAAAATGCAGCTAAGCGCTTTCGACCATTAGGTCATTATCAAAGCTGTCGTCATAAAAAAAGATCATAAAACAGGTGTCAAAAAATATCCAGCTAACAAAATTGAAACAATGTATGATGTTAAGTCATTGTTAAAATGATATCATTAAAAAACATTAAAATACCCCTTTAAGAGGGTGTACAATTATATTTCACACCATGGAAATTCCCATTCCCGAATGGGGGTTTCCATTATTATTATAACTGTTACTCTGTTACTAAGCATTATCACAACTTTTTTCATAAGGACACTTTGAAAAATTGCGAAATAGCAGCTGTGAATTTGAGTGAGTGAACTGTGATATATTTCTCCAAATCTACACGAATATTGAATTTAAGATATATGTTTGTCCTTGCCCGTGACATATTCTTACTACTTCTATCATTTATATAGTTTTGATAATCAGTGGTCGCTGTCGGATTTATTGCCGGAGTAATTTTTATAGCACTGAGCATTATGACAGTTAGGCTTTCCTTTCTATTTCCGAATTTCCGATTGAAATAGGAGTTTCCATTTATCTGAGAAGTTTGGAAACTCTTAATGGATGTTGTCTTCGCACGTTGACACCCACTGCTTTTCAAATGCACTATATACAATGGGGGCTTGAACTTTTTTTAGAATTTTATATATCAAAATTTGTATAATAGTGAACAAGTTGGCACATTGTTTTCATTAAAATACGTTGAACTTTATTAGAAATTAATTATTTGAAATTTTACGATGACGTCACATGGTTTAATGGATGTCAAAACGATTGAGAAGATTCGGTTGAATTTCGGGACAGCCCTGGCTGAATTTGATTGGTAAAGAAGAAGACAAAGCTCTGTTAAACATCCGCGGTCTCGCTGATACCGCCGTCATAAGTAAACTTAACCTAATCCGCTTTTAGTGATCGTTCAAGCACGTTTCAAGTAGTAAGTAGTTTCTGCAGAATTTATCTGTATTTCTATCATTATGGAGCAAGGATATGTGAAAGCAAGCCCGGATAATCTACCTTAAGTAGGTAACTAAATGGTTTCAGAATATATAGCTCAGAATGCTAATTTGATTAGCGCAGTGTTAAAGCCGCAACGCAGATAGATCAATTTAATTGCTATATTCTATAATTATTATTAATGTCGGTGGGTACCAATCCTGGTTACAAAACTAAAATTCGTATAAATGACCTCATTAAGGGTTCGCGGCAAAATTTGTGCGTACTTTAATATTTTACATTTCCAAACTTAATTTTCAATTTAACAGCACAATGCTAATTTCTGCCGTTCCAACTCCAACTCCAATAAAGCTGGAGGAATTAAACATTTTCCTACCCATATCTCAGGTATTTATATTAATATTTATTTCTGACACAGTTTTTATTATCACTAACAAATCTAATGTAACCGAATGAGACCATTTCAACTCCCCCCATTCACATTTTAATATATGCAAACTTCTTTGATTCTATTAAAATTTAAATCCGTTATTATCAATAATTATTTTGCTCCATACTGATAATAATCTTTTTTATTAGTTTCTATTTGATTTTTCTCGATATTCATAATATTTATCATATTCTCACTAATGTCGCATATTTCTTCATCATATAATAAATATTCTCAATGAATTATTCATCTATTATTTCATGATTAAATCTTATATATATATATATATATATATATATATATATATATATCTGAACGGCTCTCTTATTTTTAATTCTCTTCTGATAATAACAATAAAATAAACTATATTTTCTGTGCAACTAGTTTCTCACACTACATCTTTCAATAATTCTCTATAGTCCCATTTTAATAAGTTTCAGTGTTCCATTGTAAATTCGGTAATATAAATTGGTCTAAATATTTATATAAGTTTGGTATATAAATCACCTGATGCTCCTCCCTATCCAATTTTAAGTCTAAATAGTATATACACCTAACCTATTTTATTTAAAAAATTTCTGTATATGAATGTTGATGATATTGGAAAACACTCAAAATAAATACTCCTCTAATTATCCCAGTGTCTGGAAGTGGATGATGGATTTCCATTCACCACCTCATAAGCTCCTTCCTGTGGCAATAGCAATTTAGCACAAACATATTCTTTCCTCCATCTTCCTTCGTTTTCCAAACGTCTTCTTTTTTTCTTCTCTTACCATTCGATTTCCTTTTCGTTTTCTAAACTTTTTTCTATTCTCTCCTCTTATTACCTGATTCCCCAGTTCTCTTCTTATATCGTCCTCTAGTTGTCCTGTCCTCTCTTATATCTCCTGTCCTTGTTGTATTTCTTTTTCCAAATTTATTATCCATTGTCCATATCCATTTACATGTTTTTCTAATTCTACTAATTCTTCTTGTCTATTCTTTTCTACTTTATTTATTTCTTCTTTCAATTCTTCTTTTTGTTTAACACATTCTGCCTTTTACACTTTCATCGCTATGCTTACATTCTCAAATTCCTCTACCAATTCACCTTCAGATGTGTGAAAAACTTTCTCATACAGTCTACTGTTCAACTTAACCTGATCCATTTCCATCTTTTCTTGTATCTTGTCCTATAGTTTTACCTGTCCACTCGCTCTACAAATCTCAACTGTATGTTTCTCTACTTCCTTCCCGACTTCCACTATTAAATTCTCCGCTATTTGTCTCTCCACAGAAATTAATTTTCCGTCTACATTTTTCTCTATCTCTGACCTAATTTGCGTACCAATCTGTTGTATTTCCGCTTTCATACTTTTAGCCTGCTCCTCCATGTCCACTCTAAAACTCTCCAATTCCTGTCTCATTTTATTGTGATCTTAGCACGTGCCTTTCATCTCACTCAAATTCTCAACATGTTGTTTATTTATATCGTCTTGAATATTCTGCATTTCTTCTCTGTTTTTTCTAATTACGTTCCTTTCCATATTTCTTAGCATATTTTACATTATACTCAACACATACCGAAAATTCATCCTGCTTATATTCTTTTGTACTCCCACATACTGTTATCCCACTCACACATGTGATGCTTCTCCAAATTATCCCCCAAATCATCTATTGACCTGTCAAGTTGATCTCCCGCATCTTATACCTTGGTCTATTTCTTCTCTGTTCAATATACTCGACTCTAAAATCACCAGATCCTAATCTCATTTATAGCTATTCTCGTACTGCTACGTCTCCTTCTATCTCCGGCACACTCTCAACAGTTTCTTTCTCACTACTGCTGTTTCCAATCTCCTTCCCTCTCAAAGCCATGCGTCTTGACATACTAATATTGTTCGTACCAAATAAACAGAGAATCAAGAATATTGAAACAGATTATTTAAATCATTTTTATTCGATTCGAAATTCCCCAAACTTACTTCAATTAGCGATTTTCAATGCCCTATGTTTGGCGCCATTTGTATTAGTTTGATTCTTATAAAAGAATTTATAATTTATTATTGCTATTACTGTTATTATTATCTCAGTTTCAATATTAATTTATTCATAAAAAAATGTATTGCCCACACTATTATTTTTATTTTGATAGCTCAGGTTTTTAACTATTTTGCCACGTCTATATTTATCACCACAACCGAGATAGAACAGAACAAAATAAGTATTGAACATGAATAAATCTCTCAAGGTATAATTCAATCGCGCCCATTCAAAATTACTACGAGAAATATGTTATGAATTTGAAAATTTATATAAATATTTTGTCAATTTTATTTTATTTATTAGCTGAATGCTGTTGTGTTGTCTCTTATTAATATAATTTTGTTTTCTCAAACTGATGTAAAATAAATTTTGCAATCGGTAACCTTGATAAATATACCGCAGATATGAATCACTTGTCAATCTCGTCAAGATATACAAATTATTATTATTATTATTGTAACGTGAAATTAGAAAACAAACACGAATCAATTATTTCAGGAATAATAATTAAAGAATATATTCACTGTAATTAAATACACATATACCGTAAGTAGGTACAATCCAATATTATTGCGATAATATAACATAGTTGTAATTTCTTTATTCTATGAACAGTCAGTAACCATGAAATTTGATAAAATGTGAATTCATTTTTCCGCAAATGTTGAAAGTAAGCCGAAATGACACTGATACCACATAGATCCGTTTTATGAGCTCATAAAATGCATATATTTGCATAGCTGACATTACACAAGAGTTGAAGTTATGTATTCCAAAACAAACTTCCAACATCAGCCAAGACTCCCACAAGAAATAGGTGATCTATCAACTATCCTAATATTGATAACGCCGCTCCATTCAAATTTTTAACAAATTTCAGGAAGAATCAAATTCGATTGTATAAGTTTAAATCGTATTCTTTCTTCTTATTATTATTTTGAAATTGTGTTAAATTTCTTTCTTTATTAAATATAAACTTTTAATCGTTTTTATTGTGGATACAAATCATAACATCTTTCCCTTTTTTGACGTTTAAATCAGACTTACTTTTCTCTTCTTTCCCATAATACCTTGATCAATAAATTTTTGTTAAGGGTCGTTGGGGAAACTTTTTATATACAATAATGGTTTTTATCTTTGCAATTCAGAATTTAACATGATAATTATTTAAAATTGAAACTTTTTATTTACAAATTGAACTGTTTAACTTATAATCTGGAATTTTAGATTCATTTTTCTATTCATCATTTGACATATTTTAAAAAAAATGTGAAAACATAATGTATTTTGTGATCAATTTGGACATTGCAAAAAACCAAACTATCACTTTTTGCGGATATTTAATTTAATTCATCAATTTAATTCTTCAATTTATTAAGACAAAAGTCTTCCTTATATACCACTTATATAATGGAATACTCTGAGTTTACTCGACAAACAATAATTTTCGAATTACTATTACACTAGTACACATTTTGGATATTTTACCTGTCCAATTAAATGTCTATGTGAAACTTCACTCCAAATTTGCAGTGTTTCATAATTATCTATACCATTTTTCAGCTCTTACCAATTTTAATGTATGTTATTTTTGTCTATCTAGAGGAAAGTCCATAATCATTGCACAGGTTCGTGTTCCAAGCAAAGCTAACATTTTTCATGAGAATCAAGAGTGACTGCTCGTCACTTGGGCCATGTCACGTCTCGACTCCGCCCTCTTTAATATATTTTTGCGCTAGACGACAGACACTCTTATACCAAAAATTTCGTATTCTCCCTCTCCCCGCAATTCTATTTTTTTTAATCAGTTAAAAAGTATATTATCTACGGGCAAAGTATGCATACATTTGCCATATAATTCATATATGATCTTCCAGTTGCAGCATCAATGATAATTTTCCATGTATTTATTAAAAAGATATTCAGTTCTAAAAAATAAAACTTTTGTAAAAATATTTCTAAAGTTGAACGTTGGTCATGTGTGGTTTCGACATTTCGGAAAGAGAATCAATCTCGCTACCGGTGATTCATTTCTTGCAGGTGTGGTGGTCGATAATTGAGTTTCATCCGCACTGATGCCCTGAATCTGGAATCGCGGCGTTATTCTAGACGTCGTTCCCAACGCCATGCATACGCAAGGCTGTGAATGCTTTATTTGCGAATAGTTCATAAAAATGTTATTCTCGAGCACCGTTCCTAAAATCATCAAATTGCATCGTCCCTCACAACAGCGTCAGTTGACGTTACAATACAAATGTCATTTGTCATTTTGTTATGTCAAATATAAATATAAACAAGCTTTTCAAATATGTTTACGAATTTCTTCTATAAAAATGAATTCTACATTGAGTTAATCAGTAGTATTAAACACTAAACATAAAATTATACATAAAATCTATGAAGTGGATAAACATTACAGAGAATGAAGAGATATTTTAGACATTAATTTCACAAAACTTTTGGTTGTGTTAATAGGAAGAATTTGACATAAGGATTTTGTCATCATAGTAACACCATATAAGTGTTTATTTTTGGATTCATATGTATGTGCAGGTAAGTTAATTTTATTTTTCATAGTATGATATTTTAAAGATGCACACATACAACATAATTTGTTTAAGTCAAAGATTTTGTTTATATTATACAGTGCGTCACTAGGGCACATGCTGGAACTAGACATAATAATCTAAATAAAGCTTCTTTGTTTAATATCTAAGGGACCTCTAAATCTGAATAGTTATTTCAAAATTGAACAAAAGGTTTGTGACGTTCTTTCTTTCCTCAAAAGAATTACGGACGTCACTATGACACCCACGGCTTCTGTACTTCCTAGATTTCCTCGGGCGCCAGATTTTTGGGGTGGTTTACTCCACCGAACTCTCGAAAATATGGCGTCGAGAGTTACCAAGGTAGCCACAGATGGAGGTTCAGTAATTCCAGGGGTCTGTTGTTATTGACCTTTCTGGATACGTAGTGTGAAAACAGGCTTTAATTGCTTACTACTATCAGAAAATGAAACTACTCGCTACTGGAGAAATTATAAATTTTAATTCCACAAACAAAATTGAATTTTACATAAATGAGAAATTGAACTAATTTTAGTGTTTCACAAAAATATCAAAATCTACTACTAAAGATCTACGTTATTAATAAAACCAAAAGCGGCCTGACACCAAGTAATAAATATTCTAGCTATTTTACAACGGAGACGGAAAATAACGTGCAGAATTCTACTAGTACGTAGCAGGTGAAAACAATACAAAGTTTGTAGTGATAATATGTCAAAATGCACAGAGAAAGCGTTATGGTTGCACTAACAGAGCGTACTAAATTGGTTCCTAGTATTTGTGTACTTATTAAATATAGCGGAGGAAAATAATCAATTAACTAGTCTCGGCTGCCGGTTTAATCTCACTAGCCACCGGAATTTCTTAGCGATTTCACTAGATTCGACTAAACTAGGTTTTACTGATCAACACAACGGCCTATCGTACGAAATCAAATATTCCAGATAAAGGAAACTACCAGCAGAATGCGAAAACCTTTCCTGGGTATCATTGCTCGGCAGCGAATACTTTTGAGATTATTTCGTATCCCTTAAATCAAATCTGCCTTAGAGGCCTCTCGAATTGATCCCTGTTCAGCAGCGAATCCAGACGAGATTTTTCTAAGCAAGTGCAAACGAACTAAATTTTCTTAACTGTATATACAACGGCCTATTGGGCGGCATTAAATACTCAGATAAAATAGACTCTAAATGTTCTAACTAAGGTTTTACTGGCAAAACAACGGCCTGTACGAAATCAAATTTTCAGATAAAATAGATTAACAGAAGAATCCTAAAACCTCTTCTTCGTACTCCTGCTCAGCAGCGAATACTTTCGAGATTATTTCGTACCTCTTAAATCAAATCTGCCTTAGAGGCCTCTCGAATTGACCCCTGCTCAGCAGCGAATCCAGACGAGATTTTTCTAAGCAAATGCAAAAGAACTAAATTTTTTTAACAGTACAACGGCCTATTAAGCGGGATTAAATACTCAGATAAAATAGACTCTAAATGTTCTAGCTAAGGTTTTACTAACAAAACAACAGCCTATTGTACGAAATCAAATTTTCAGATAAAATAGATTAACAGTAGAATCCGAAAACCTCTCCTTCGTACTCCTGTTCAGCAGCGAATACTTTCGAGATTATTTCGTATCCCTTAAATCAAATCTGCCTTAGAGGCCTCTCGAATTGGTCCCTGCTCAGCAGCGAATCCAGACGAGCTTTTTGTAAGCAAATGAAAAAAAAACTAAATTTTCTTAACAGTACAACGGCCTGTTGGGCTGGATTAAATATTCAGATAAAATAGACTCCAAAATATTTTACTTCGGAATTGTACAGAAATACTATGAATTCAAACGTTAAAAATAAAAGCGGCTAAATGTTGAATGATAATAATTATTCACAGAAAAATTTTATATTCACTTACTTGATCCACAAAAACCAGTCACAATCTTCGGTGTAAACAAAATGAATTTTTCAAGCCGGAAAAGAAAGAAAAAGCCCCGTTTACCTGGATGCTACGTCCTTTTATTAATTTCTCCGACCCCACTTACGAGATCCCCTTCTTGAAATTTTGAAAAATGCGCGCACATTAGCAGACTGGTTTAAGTGAACTCGACAAAAGAATATACCGGATGTCTCAAAAGTAGTACATTTATATAAAAATAAATACTCATAGGTAAATATTGAAAGAGAAGCGATTTAATTATTAAATAAAATGAAATGTATACTGCAGGGTAGCTGGAAATGAGAACAATAAAAAGTAACATCGTTACAGGTTTTCCATTTTAGTTGTGGTTTTCTAGGTGAAATCAATAAATAATTCCATTATGAAGTCTTCCTAAAGTTCTTTCATTATCAATATTCATCCTTATTCTTCAAGTAGTTGATCGATAACTGTTTACATTATTGAATAACGTATATTTTATTGTTTATAGAATTTTTCGTAACAATATTAGCAAGTTTGGGGTTTTCAAATGTGAAATATTTAAATTTCTGGGTTGTCGGTATCAAATTTTTTTTTGATGTATAGTTTGATAGTAATGTTTCTAAAGTAGAAATCTGAATAGTTTTCTCAAAATTGAAGAGAAGGTTTTCCATTTTCGTTGTGGTTTTCTAGGTGAAATCAATAAATAATTGTATTATAAAGTCTTCGGAAAGTTCTTTTATTACCATTATTCATCCTTTTTCTTCAAGTAACTGTTCGATAACTGTTTACATTATTAAATAACGTATATTTTGTTGTTTATAGAATTTTTTTGTAACAATATTAGCAAGTTTGGGGTTTCTAAATGTGAAATATTTAAATTTCTGGGTTGTCGGTCTCGAATTTCATCTTTCAGTATTTCAATTTCTTTTTATGTATAGTTTGATAATTATATTTCAAAAATAGAAATCTGGATAGTCTGTTCAAAATTGATGAGAAGGTTTTCCGTTTTAGTTGTGGTTTTCTAGGTAAAATTAATAAATAATTCTATCATGAAGTCTTCGGAAAGTTATTTTATTACCATTATTGATCCTTATTCTTCAAGTAAGTATTCGATAACTGTTTACATTACAAAATAACGTATATTTTGTTGTTTATAGAGTTTATTGTAACAATATTAGCAAGTTTGGGGTTTTTAAATATGAAATATTTAAATTTCTGGGTTGTCGGTATCAAATTTCATCTTTCAGTATTTTAAATTTTTTTGATGTATAGTTTGATAGTAATGTTTCTAAAATAGAAATCTGAATAGTCGCTTCAAAATTGAAGAGAACGCTTTCTATTTAAGTTGTGGTTTTCTAGGTGAAATCAATAAATAATTCTATTATGAGGTCTTCGGAAAGTTCTTTTATTACCATTATTCATCCTCATTCTTCAAGTAATTGTTCGATAACTGTTTACAGTATTGAATAACGTATATTTTGTTGTTTATGAAATTGTTTGTAACAATATTAACAAGTTTGGGGTTTTTAAGTGTAAAATATTTAATGTTCTGTGTTGTCGGTCTCGAATTTCATCTTTCAGTATTTAAAATTTTTTTTTGATGTATAGCTTAATAATCATACTTCAAAAATATAAATCCTTATAGTCTTCTCAAAATTGATGGGATGGTTTTCCATATTAGATGTGGTTTTCTAGGTGAATTCAATAAATAATTGTATTATGAACTCTTCGAAAAGTACTGATATTACTATTATTGATCCATATTCTTTAAATAATTGTTCGATAACTACGTATATCATAAAATCTCTCTCTTCTACTAATTACTGTTATTTATTTTTGCAATTGATGAATTAAATGTAACTTTACTAGATTGTGCTTGATGGCAGATCTTCTCCATGAAGGACATTTCGATCATTTGATTGCCGAATTAGCTATGTACATATCCCTTTCTATTTTATAAGTATTCAACTAAAGACACAATAAAAAATACAAAATAATCAACTTTCAACTATGCTCTATTTGTAAACTGTCCACGCTGAAACGGAGTTAACAGAATTCGTCAGGATCTAGTACGCTAAAACGATCGTATTGCGCTGTCAAATTGAGTCCGCTTCAAATCCGCCCGTGCAGACTCACCTTCAATAATAAGTACATTTATAGCGTTTTCGATTTACCTGCTTCGGCTGAACTGAGTGCGCACTCAGTTCAAAAGTTGTGTACGATTATTGTTGTCAGAGTTGCACTCCTCCAGTTTCACGTGTTCGATTTACAAGCGGCACTGTCGGAGTGCGCCTTCAGTTCAATATTATTTGCCATGAAATGAAAGACGGTGTAGTCCTGTTAGTTCAGTTTTAAGTGGCGCCAAATACAAAAAATTCGAATAGGCAATGCTAACCAAATTACTTCCATCTTCCGATTCTATAGTTCGTATGAAGAAACGTTTCTGATAAGTCCTGAAGAAAAAATCAAGATACTCGATTGTACTAATATGATAGGAAATATTCAGGAAAAGATGAAAATGTACCATTTTTCGTTGAAAGACATTTTTACATTTTAATTAAAGTTTTTTCTCTCTACTTGAAGAATTAATTTGTATGTTTCATTTATTATAAAATATATATTTCCCATGCTGCTGTTCATGTTCATATGGTGTCTTGCTCCTTGCTTTTTGTTTGTTTTCCGCTTTTTGACCGAAAGTTGAGTTTTAAACACTGTACTCGTAGTTGAATGGATGTTCAATTTAAGACGCACTTTTTAGTGCAATCAAGTGAACTAGCATGCCCTCGCCAAGTTTTGTGACGTCATTTTTTGGGCAAACTGAACTTGCCCTACTTGTAATTTCCACTATTTTTTTACAAGTGCTCAAATACTGATCACACTTGGTGAGCACGTAATGAGAATGGGCGTAGTTTCCGTCAGATATCGCGGCACACTAAACATGGAAGAAATATGTATGTTTAACATACAGGCGCAATATGAACTTCCATAGAATAGAGATTTACTACAATGAAAAGCTGAGTTCAATAAACATGAATTACAATAAAGTAGTTTAAAACTTGTAAGGTACTGAGATGGAGCTGGTGTCGACTGATTAATCAAATGAAGGTTTTCAAAAGATGAATTTAACACTTTTATTCTGACATTAAGACAATAAAAAAGAGGGAAAGTTAACGACGAGGGTAGAATCATAATAAGAAAAAATTGTGAACGCGAGAAGATGTTTACACCAAATGGTAAGTGAATATCGATTTGCAAAAACATATTTACGCCGACAAGTGCCATATTTCATGAAAGCAATCACAAATCTGATAGTCGTTGTTACAGTATGGTGAAAGATTAAAAATCCTCATCATGGACAATGATTGAGGACGAGACAATCACAAAACAAAGATGGTCTGTTGAAAAATAGAGCTAAGATTTCATTCACGGCTCTGTAGAATAAATATTCATAAAAAAAGTTTTCATTCAAAATTGATTATATTGTACATTTATTGACATATTAATTTATCTTGAAATTAACATTCATGAAGAATCGTAATACAGCAGTAAAAAAAGTTTATACTTGCCAGATTATCAATAACTGAGTTTTAGCAGACGATGTAGATTCATGTGAATAAAAGAAAAAGAGAACGATCAGTTTGATGGATGGCAGTCAGTAATTTAAGGAAATAATGACTCCATGTTAGCAAACTAAAAATTGTTTGTGAGGACTGTGGTGACTTAGAGGGGTGGAGGAGGCTACACTAAAATGTTCATACAAAAATATGAAAAATACACTTCAAATTTGCTAGAAAAAAAGGCTGGCCACTCTTTATATAGTTTGATTAAACAATATTTGAACAAGTGAAGAAAATATTTTGTAGATAGTCTCATCTTAGAAAAAGAATATTTTCGATTAAAAACTATAATCTCGTCACACGTTGAAGAAATGAAACTAAATGAACAATAGAACGAATTAAAAGATTGAACTACAAAAATAATTGAAATAATACTAAATCTGCTATCTACGGATATCAGTTTTGGTAGTATATAATATAACAATTATTACTTTTAACGCTCGTTCCTTTTATTTTTGTGAACCTATTCAATTACTACCAGAAATATTTTACTATTTATTAAAACTCCTGAAATAGCTTGTATAAAAGAATATTTATCAACTACAAATATTTGTCCTGTTTCATGAAGTCTATTCATTTTATTTATATTTTATTTTTATTATATTTTATTTTAGGTTATGACACCATAGCTACCACCTATCGAAATTGACAATAAGATTAAAAACTACCTAGAAGAAAAATTAAATGTATTTGTAATAACAAACAACTGAGTATTTTATAAATTTATAGTTAACTCCAATAAAGCTAGCAAAATTGAAACATTTTCCTACCCGTATCTCAGGTATTTACAACAATATTTATTTCTCACACGGTTTCTTTGATCATTAATGAGTCTTATGTAACCAAATGAGACCAATTCTATATATACATATTCATCACTTTCCTTGAATTGTGTATTTATTTTGTTTTAAAATGAAACGTTTGTGCAATAACATGCTCACTGTAACCAATAAATTGGTTGAAAGAGGTGATTATCACTCCAATCACAAGCTAATATTGGACAGTCTGTCCTTATCCAAAGCGTATTAAAAAAGCTTGATGAAGACTGTTATAACAAAGCTTTTCATTTAAATATTTTCCAACGATATTCTGGAAAGAAGTTAATGAAACACCCAATAAAGCTTACACAGACAATAGAGTTTAATTCTCTCTTTGTGTCAAAGAATTGTTTTACATTTTCTAATATGTCCTCACAAGAAGAGAATTCAGTATTTAAACAAGCCTTTAAAGAAAACAAATGGCGAATAACAATAGTAATCAATCTAAAAACAAATTAATTTAATCGTAACGTTCTCAAGATTAGTAAAATATGCTATTGTATATTTCACGTAGTCCCTATTAAGCATAATATGCCATATTATATCGATTTAAATTGGAGGTAAAACATATATTACGGCATTAATAGTCAGTCGCTTATAATGCCACGCCAAAAATTCAATTCAAAATCAGGCTGAAAATGTCTTACTTCAACAGCATCTAGCTATTCATCTTCTCAGTTATAACTGTTTTGGCAATTGTCTTGTAAAAGCCGCTTTGTCAGTGGATAAAATCCGGTTATCAATATGCTTGTTGACAAAACGTTGGCGAAACTGTAACCGTCGTGGCAAATTAAAAACAGGATGGTTTCCTCTTTTAGAATTCTTATAGTCGATGATTGGTTTACGCCTGTTGTTGCTACCAGTTGACGTGAATTTACTTCAGGATTCTCGTCTGCACAAATCAAAATTTCATCTACTTTATTAGCTGTGATTTATTTCGGAGGACAATCCAGATTTCAACTATGAAATTATCCGGTTTCACCCAAATTATGGAATATATTTACAAAAGTTTTGTGATTTGGTTGCCCTCTGTTTGGACACAATTCATACCTTCTGGCTGTAATGCGGCCGCAAAAATTTTCTTGTGCGTTTACACAAACCATATCCTATTACTATCATAAGTAAAATGATTATAATGAGGCATTTGATTTGAGAAAGCTCTAAAAATGCAACATTACAGTATAATATCAGAGCAAAAGTAATTTACGAACAAGAAATTATATTTACCGGAAACAAAAGCACACTTTTCGTAAATGAAAAAGTATTTTAAATGTTTATCTGAGTCTCTGAACTGTTCAACCTCGTTTTTCTCGAAAACGGGTGACATTGTCCTTAAACAAAAGAAACAATACGTCACATTCTCTAATTCATCTAAAAAACCACTTAATTTCATCATTAGGAATCATTCACTTGGCGCTCCCTATAACAGAATGTCTAATAGTACATACATAATATTACAAGGGTATTGAAATAATTACACTATTTCTTCAAAAATCGCTCTCGCCGTAACACAATAGAATGAATGCTTAAAAATATCCAATACCTAATTTTTTTCTGTTATCGAGTTTATATGCGTTTTAGTCATACTTGTTTTGATAAAAGTACAACACATTTATTACATTTTAAATATTTTCCACTAACTTATTTACTTAACAAAATATAATATGAATTCATATTATTTGATACTGAAATTGATTGTCTAATTAACTGAAGAGGATTATTAATAATGCAACTTATGGATTATGTGAATGAATATAAGTAATGCTCTTTGTCTTATATACAGTGTCTAACAATAATATGGTTTGGTATATCTAATCTACTTAAAGGGTAACAAATACATAACATTCGGCCATCCTATTCACTGAGCGTCCTCGCGAGTCGACTGGGTGGGTAGGTTTTTATAATATTTTTATGGTTTCTTCTTGTTTCTGAAATATAGAAGAATTTGTAGGTATAAAAGTTCACACAAAATATTTAAATCAACTTTTTCCATTATTGTTATTATTCAACTTCATTGATAAGATGATCCATTATCAACTAGTATAATATATATCAAATAATTGTTGAATATCCATATATACACATACACATATACATATTTTTGTAAGCACATTACTCACAAGTAATTATTCACTCTAGAGTTATATCTTGTGAACATGTTTCGGTATGGTGTTCCATACTTTTCAAAACGATCATCTTGTTTTACATGGTGTTCCATTTTTTTATTATTTTTTTTGTTTAAATTTATTACGACTCTAATAAATCAATTAATTCATCCGTGCTATTCACATCAGAATTTGAAGAAGTAGCAGACTCGATGATAGCACCGGATTTAAATTTTCTTATTTTATCTGAAGCCACTACTGCCGAGTATCATCGGTAGCCTTTCATTCCTTTGAGGGCGACAATTTCATGTCGATCGTTTTCAAAAACTTTGGATATCTTGTAAGGCCCTGCATATTTTACCCCTCACTTACGGCTTTGGGGTCTTTTTTAGCTCCGCGCCAAAGAACTAAATCTCCTATATTGTATTTGGTACTTACTTTTCGTTTTTTAACAAACCGCTTTTTCATTTCCTTACTTTGTAAGTCGATTTTTTGTTTAGCATTTTCTGCAATTTGTTCCCTATTTTCGCTAATTATGTCATCTTGATATAAATTTCCGTGACGGTCTTTACTAAAACCAAATATTAGTGTATGAGGGGTGTACCCCGTACTTTCACTAATAGTATTATTCATTCCCCAGACAACATCCGGTAGTTTATCATTTCATTCGCTTTCATTTTCTATGCTTGTATTTATACCGTCTAAAAGAGTTCGATTATAACGTTCGACATGACCATTTGAACGAGGTGAATATACTGCATTTAGAACTAATTTAATTTTTTTTTCGTCGCAAAACTCTTCAAATGTTTTGGATTTAAAAGTTTTGCCACAATCTGCAATAATTCGCTTTGGAACTCCAATCATACTAAATAAATCTTTTAAACAATAAATGACTTCTTTTGAATTTGTCGTTTTAGTTGGCATGGCAAACAAGTATTTAGAAAATGAATCGACGATCATAAAAATGTATGCGTAAGTTTTGTTTGTTTTACAGAAAGGTCCCAAATGATCAATATGACATGTACAAAGGGGTTCCTTTGGTTTAGGTATAGGATGGAGGAAACCTTCTTTTCTACCATATTGACTTTTTTTTTACGCGCAGTCAATACACGCATAAACATAGTTTTTTATAAATCTTGTCATTTTATGAAACCAAAACTTACTTTTTATTAAATTTTCACAATGTTTCAAGCCAATATGGCCTATTTCGTCATGGTATTTTCTCATTATATTAAACCTACATACTTTTGGAATTACAAGTCTTAATTCATTATTTAATATTTTCCTATTAACCCTGTCATTTGTAAGACAATATGTGGATTTTATCTGTTGGTCCGCTGAGATCGATTTTAATTTTTCGCGAATTATTCGAATTTCTTCGTCTTGCATTTGTACTGTTAGTGCCCAATCATTAATTTCAATTTTTAAAATATTTTCAGGGTTTCGACTTAAAGCGTCTACATGTGACATTTTGCACCCTGGACGATGTTCAATCTCAAAATCGTAATCTTGAATAGCTAGCTACCAACGGGCTATTCTTGGCACCAATTCTTTTTTCACAAATGTGCTTCGCACAGCTCTACAATCCGTAGCTATTTTAAAATGGGTACCATGGAGGTAAATTCTAAATCGTTTTATTGATTCTACGACTGCTAAGGTTTCCAATTCATATGAATGGTAAAAAGATTCATCAGCGGTTGTCGTTCTGAGATAATAAGCTATTGGCTTTAATCCGTCATTTAATTCTTGAAATAGAATATCTGCAATGCCTTTTGAAGTAGCGTCAGTGTGTAATTTTTTTTTGTTTCCGGATTGTAAATCGTTAAAACAGGTTCGTTTGTTAAAATGAATTTTATTTTTGATACCGCTTCATTTTGATTTTCACCACATTCCCAATTTACATCTTTTCTAAGTAATTTTGTTAATGGTGCAACTATTTCTGCATGATTATTAATAAATTTCCTAAAATATGAACTTATGTCCAGAAATTGTCTTATTTCATGAATATTTGAAGGGGTTCCAAAATTTTGTATAGCATTTACTTTCTTTGAACCAGGTTTAATTTGGTTCTCACTAATTTCATACCCTAGAAAATCAATTTTAGTTTTGAAATAATAGCATTTCTCCAAGTTTAATTCTAATTTGTATTCGTCGCATTTTTTTAAGATAATTTTTTCATACCTTGCGATATTGATTTTGACGGTATTAAATTGTCATCAAGATAGACTAAAAGTTATAAATGTGGTTTTATCAATAGAATCTTTTGTCAATGGAATTTGATATAAACCCTGCTTCATATCTAGACTACAAAAATATTTATTTCCGCCTAATTTGTTTATAAGATCTTCAACATTTGGCAATGGATAGCGGTCTTTTACAGTAATTGCATTTAGTTTTCTATGGTCAACACAAAGCCGGTACTCTCCATTTGGTTTTTTTCCTAAAATCGCGGGGCTAGCATATGATGAACTGGAATTTTGTATAATACCTACAGTTAATGATTCATTTACTTGATTTTGCATTATTGTTTTTCCTTTTTCTGATAATCTATACGGTTAATAGTATATTGTTTGTTTTGAATTTGAAGTTATAGAAAATGTAATGTTATTTATGGTACCTAGTTTGGCAGGAGATTGAGCAAAGCATGATTGTTTTAAGTTTAGTAGTATAAATAATTCATCAACATTTTCGGTAGTTACATCATCATGTTTTATCAGAGATGACTCAATATTATTTAGTTCTTTAATTTCACAATTATTTTTATTTTCGTATTTTGATATAGTTACCTGATTTGGCTTTATTTCCACCATTAAATTTGGTTGACTTAATATTGGTTGTCCTATAATAATATCAATTTCATTCATAGGTGTATTTACTATCATTATTTCTGAAAAAATTCCAATGTCATCATTAATTACTACCTCAGTTTTTATCGTGCCTTTTGACATAACTAAAGACCCACCAAATCCTTTAATAACCGTATTAGAGGGCATTAATTGTAGTTTCGTTTTATTTAAAACTTTCATATTTGCCACATTTACTGAACTTCCTGTATCTAAATACTCTCTAAACGGAATATTATCTATCTTAATGCATATTTTATATAAATTATTCTGTACTTGCCCTAGAGTATTGACTTATTCGACATTTTTGTTCGTATGCCAACAATCTTCTGTACGGTGTCCAGTTTTTTTGCAAACATCGCATCGCTGTTGGTCTTTTCTTTGGTTTGATCCACCTTGCCGTATGAAACAATCCTTGATGGCATGATTTGTAAGGCGACATATTGCACATCGTGATAGACCTGATGATCCTCCCTGTCTTGAAGTGCCTGGTTTACTGCGGCACCAACAGTCCTTAGCAAAGTGTCCTAACTTTCCACAGACGTAGCACTCAATCTTTGTTCGCTTTTTCCAATTTCACTCATTTTTTTGTTATTGAAAGTTACTTTTAAACAAAAAAAAAATACAAAGAAAACTGTACTGTCTATCCCACTTCTGAATTATTACACGGGTGTTGAAATAATTACACTATTTCTTCAAAAATCGCTATTTAATAATTCTACCACCGCCGTAACACAATAGATTGAATGCTTAAAAATATCCAATACCTTATTTCTTTCTGTTATCGAGTTTATATGCGTTTTAGTCATACTTGTTTTGATAAAAGTACAACACATTTATTACATTTTAAATATTTTCCACTAACTTATTTACTTAACAAAATATAATATGAATTCATATTATTTCATACTGAAATTAATTGTCTAATTAACTAAAGAGGATTATCAATAATTGAACTTACGGATTATGTGAATGAATATGAGTAATGTCTCTTTGTCTTATATACAGTGTCTAACAATAATATGGTTTGGTATATCTAATCTACTTAAAGGGTAACAAATACATAACAATAAACAAAAATAGTATTCCTTGTTCAAGTATATGCTGCTGTTTCGATTTTTATAACAAAAGCGCTTTTGTGTCTCTGGCTTATTTTGGCAAATTATCCCTCCACTGTCTATAGAAGATATTAACAAAAACACAAGATTCATCAGACATATTTGAATTTTTCACTTAATACAAGGTTCACAAGCAAAGTTACATTGGGTTATACACATTTTCTATTAAGCACACTTGTATATTAAAAAAACTGTGACATTAAAATGTTTAATTGGATAATAATTCGCATTTTTGAAAGTAGCTCTTCGTTCGTTTTGATTATATATATAAAGTCGCTAGACACCGCTTTCTGGAGTGGATCAATCCCCGTCATTTCAGCATTTTCTCGCTTATTTTTCTCCATAGAGTCCTATCTCCAGTTTTTTCCTTCCATCTAACGATTCCTATTCTTCTTAAGTTCTCCTGTACTCCTTTCAGCCACTTAGATCTGGGTCTTCCTTGCCTTCTACCACTTGGATCTCACTGTATCATTGAGGAAATGATTGCGTGCTCTCCTTCTCTCCATACATGGCCGAGCCATTTTATTCTTTACCTCTTTATTTTCTTTACCATATCTTTCCCGTTCATTTCTCTCAATATTTCATAGTCCATACGTTGCATATATTCATTGTCGTCAACTTTTATTGGTCCTAGAATTTTTCTCATTATTATTCGTTCTACTATCATCAACTACTCTTCATTTCTTTTTGCCATTGTTATCGTTTCTGCTCCATGCATTAAAACTGGTCTTATTATTGAGCTATAAGTGCTAAATTTCGTGGAACTAACTTTTTTTTTCCACTTGCTTCTCGTATTCGCTTCTTATATTTTCACTATTAAATATTTCAAGGTTTTGATTAAAATATTTATAAGTATTTTCAAATAATATATACATTCGACCACAGAGTTCATTACTTCGTAACAATGGACAAAATTATAAAGGCTTACGTACACTCAGATTAAGGCAACAATTTCTTTTTTCTCCAATAAAGGTGTATTACTCTAACAATTGTATCGAACATGAGATGAGCTTCTAATTCCAAAGTGGATTATTTTATATATGACCCAACCGGCTTAATTCTGGTTTCCGAGATTAAATATAGACATGGATCAATCCTACAATTCGTTATTATTACGGTGAATTGTGACTGTATGCGTAGTTACCAGGGTCGTATTAAATAGTTTATTCGAAGTGAGGAATTTTGGTAAATTCCATTTGAAATTTAATTTTTGTTTGCAAGTTTTCCAAAGGATCTGACTCCTTACTCCTTTCCATATTATTTCTAACATATTGAAGCACAAATACAATATGGATTAAACATATGAATAGAGACAGACTTTCCACTGTGGAACTGTGGATAAATAATCGAGTGAAAAAATTTGATAATGTTTGAGTTTTTGGAAATTGAAATATTTAAATCAGAATTCACAAGGAATTCCACGCACAGAACATTTCTTAGTCTTGATTATCACAAAATATATCACGTTTCGCAATCAAACATATCTTCTTAGGCAGAGGAACGATAAAATGGATACGTAACAAGTTCAGAAAAGAAAAGTCCATAGTTATACAGTGTGGTAAAGCCTAATGGAATTGATTGATTAAGTCAGTACATAAATATGAAAAATCATTTTTGGAAAAATTTCAGTTTGTTAGCACGATACAGCCTCGGGAGTATCTTCAAGTGATCAATTTTATGATTGGATATTGTTCAGGACGTCATATAGATGAACCTTATTGAGTTTCAGCTCATTAGACCTAGTATAACTGGTAATATGGCATTGCAAGTGCCACATTTTTGGAGAAAGTTCGGGTTGTTAGCACGATAAAGCCTCCGGAGTGAATACAATTGACCAATATTATAATTGGATATTTTTTAGTGTGTATTACAAATGAACCATATTGATTCTCAGCTCACTAGAGCGAGTACAACGGGTCCTATAAATCCATATATACTATATTTTTGGAGAAAGTTCGGTTTGTTAGTACGATACAGCCTCCGAAGTGTATATAAGTGACAATTTTATAATAGGATATTATTTAGAGTGTCTAACAGATGTGAAAAAGTTTTTATCTTTGAAACCGTTATTTATTAAATAGAACGCTTTCTGTTGAACTTAATTTGCCGGTCAATAAAGTTAATTCAACGAGACGCTTAAGCTTAACAAATATTGTGAAATATATGCTTTAGCATTTCTTTATACATAGTTTAAGTTTCTGTTTTTGAAGAACAGTTTATTACTAAAATAACATTTTGTGTTGAAGTCGAAGGAGATTGTAAAGGTACAGGTCGTAACTCAGTACTTCCCACTAACGTCCATTTTGAAAGGTTGATTATCTGAGAAAAAAAATACAGGAAGACTATATCAATGGACACAGAAGTGTATGAGTAGGTTTTATTATAGACAATGTGTTGTTTTATTCATCCGACACTTTAATTTTCTAGTATCTATTTTACCAGAAGACTTCTCTTACACATTAATAGCATATCAGAGACTGATAGTTAATACTGCCACAAAGTGAACATGGGATTAGTAAAAAAACATTTCCCAATCATAACAAAATCATAAAAAATACTCTTTTATAACAAAACCAAGATTTTTTCAAGTGAGACACAGGTAGGCTGAGCATTGTAGGTGAGACTTTTGTCTAGTTAAATTCACAGTTGCAAACACTTAATTTGTTACTAACTTATCTAGTTATGAGAAAGCCATCTATTTTGATGTATATTGACTTACAGAGGTGAATCTAAATAATAATTATATTTACCAAGCAGTGGAGAAGCGTCACGGTCACTGGTATGTATTGCAGCGGCATTGAAGGTATTAATTCATCCTGTCGTAAAGTATCAATTGATCCTGTCAGAAAGTATTAATTAATCCTGTGGCCAGGTGACAATAATATTAATAACAGTTTATTGTAATGTCTACTTAAATTTAATATGTCCCTTGCATTTTAACCATGGAAATATGGCAGGGGCAGCTAGCTGAAACAAACGCTTGGAATATCCTCCTTTCTCAAAGTGAAGTTCACACAACCTATAAATTATTTTGTAAAGCATCTGTAGTCTTTCCAAACAAATCTCTACGGTTACAAGCTTCCAATCATAACTGTACCCTAAAAAGTAAATAAAGGTAGGTATATCTTTATATTATCACATGTCTATAAAAGAAATCAACTATTAATTTTTATTGAATATTATGTATTTTCATTCAACATGTTTTTTGCAGAACAGGGCTCGTCAGCAGAAAGCTTATTGTAGTACATAATATAATCATTACATGTTATTAAAGGTAGAGGGACAGACCAACGTTAACAAACAAAAACATAGATTTACACAACTTACAATGCATAGGAACATGTAAAATATTGAAAAATGAACATATACCTATAATACATTGCATATAGAAACAATTTCTCTTACCTCACAGGGTCTTTGGGAAAACCAAACATAGTTATCTTTTCTCCTGTTGTTTAGTGACATCCACGAACTTCACAGCTTATTTTTTCCATCATAAATACAATAATTTCTCACTAAAAGTGCCACTAGTTACTTTTACTAAACGGTATTGTTCAAAATCAAAGTAAATAAATAAATAAAAACCACATTTATGTCTAACAACAAAGAATGACATTGACGTAAAACACATATAAAACAATGGCGTCTATCACACATGCGCATTCAGAAAATGAATTGTAAAAAATCCGAAATTTCGCTTCTGGTTGGTTGGTGTATTCTTTGAGAATACTGGTTTTAGAGCGGTGTTGTGGTCAGCGACAACGGCAGTGAACAGCGGCAGGTGACAGTGACGTCTTGTTTGTAATGTTTTCCGTATATACATGATGATTCAAAAAGACACTTACAACGTCTGCCTGTAGATAGCTCTCGTAAAGTTGGACAAAGTGTTATAAGGAATGAGTGGTTTAACTTGATTAATTTTCGAAATACATGGAGTTGAATTTAAAAAAGAACCAAAAGTTTTTATTTGATAACTTTAATACTGATTATTATAGTAATTTGAAATTTAGTAGGTCATTTCAAAATGATGATAGATATTTTTAAGAAAAACATGTTTCATTCTAGATCCAACGTTGTACAGTTAGTTATTATAGTAATTTGAAATTTAGTAGGTCATTTTAAAATGATGATAGATATTTTTAAGAAAAACATGTTTCATTCTAGATCCAACGTTGTACAGTTAGACTAGATTGAATTTTAACTGGGTAACAAAGTACTGAAACCAAGGGTTTATTGTTCCCACCCTCCCCAATCAGGGCTGTCCTGTAGTATTTGGGAAGGCTTCAGGAAGGTTAGACTCTCAACCTTACAAGTCTCCTGTCCGAAGCATTTTTTGCGTTGGCTTACAATGGCGAGGTATGCTAGAACTAGATGATTCGAAGTTTCTTTCTCCTCCAAACAGAATTATGACTTGTCAATCTCTTCTAGACCTATTCTCATTAGGTGCTTCCTAAGGCGGCAGTGCCCTGCAAGGAATCCAGCGAGAAGATGTAGCTCATTTCAACTGAGATCCAAATAACTTTTGGATCTAGCGGTGTCAATGTCCCACAAGAACTTTTTAGAGTGACCGAACCCGCGGACGCACCGCCACAGTGCTTCTCTTTCGGTTTCTTCCTTCTTCCGAAACTCTTTCTTATAGGAGCATTTTCCTACACCACAGAAAGGCTCCGGGCCAATAAAGGGCCTTCGCTCTCCTTTCTTGGTATGTGCATTGGCCTCTTCATTTATTTTATTCCCGAGTGGCCAGGAACCCAGACTGAAGAGACCCTGTTATTCTTGCCTAATTCATCAACTTTTCTTCGGCCCTCTCATACCAACTTGGAGCCAATGACATCAAAGCTCAATGCTTCGATATCTGCTTGACAGTCAGAAGAATCGATATGTCACATTTCTAATAGGTTGATAGGTTCTTTCTAGGTTCATTTCCACGCATCTTTCAATCGCAAATATTTCTGCCTGAAAGACGCTCGGACAGGAGCCTAACGATGATGAGTATCTGGTACCAGGCCCTAATACTCCAGCGCCAGCTCCTGCGGTGGATTTTTAGCCATATGTGTACCATCTGATAGTGTTTTCATTGAGAGTGTGGGTGGTGTACTTAGCATTGTAGTTAGGCTCTTTTCGCGGGGCACAAATAACATTTTCCTAGACGAAATTTCCCTTCGAATATTCTGAAACATACGATGGAGTAATTAACGCTATTTCAAATTATTTGTTTCTGAAGTACCTGAACTTGTAAACAGTATTTTTAAATATCCCAACAAAAAATCTAGATGGGTAAGATCAGGTGGCCTAGCTGCCCAAGGATTAACTGAATATCGCCCAATTCATTTTCCTCCGAATTCAATATCGAACCATTCCTTTGAAAATACAGTTCCATTGGCTCAGAGTGTGGAAGATTATCTTAAACTCCGACAGTTCCATTTTTTAAAAATTTAAATATTTTTTTAAATTGAGGTTTTGTCGAACAAAATGGCACAATGATTTCTAATTAAAACATCCTGCACCAAACATCAACTTTAAAAATAATATTTGACCACGAAATGGGAATTTTCGGTTGTCTACCACTGACAGTTTGGAGAGCTAATATGTCCATTTGCTGTGAATGTGTCTTTATCCGTAAATAATATTAGATAAAATTTCGTTCATCTTCAAATAAACTTTAAAGTCAGGCACAGAAAGTAAACTTATAATCGTAATCTCAAAGATAGCAAACTTTTATAATATCTTTACAAAAAATACACTTTTAGCCATTCGTTATACATTTTTCCAAATTGCTGCCATATTGGTGATCCCGTGACGTACGTAAAAATTTTGAATTATTGATGACCTAATCTAACCTAATAATTGTATTAGATTTTTCAATATGCAGAAACGATCCCAGATGAAGTATATTTTATAATTCTAATAATAATTTTCCCATGTGCTAGAAACATTATGGCCCACACTGTATATTATGATTATTATATGCAATACTCACTCTCACTATATGGGTTCTTCTCAACGAATACAATTGGTTTGTTTGAAAGTGGTCGACAATGTGTCAGTGCGAGTAGAATTTTTCTATACTTCCATTATCTAGAGAATAAAGGAAATCAATTATCTGCATGTATTTGAATCACGACGCCCCAACAGTTAACATCTACTGTCGTTATCAAGTGTGTGAACGCGAAAAAATATCTAGGAAAGATGTTTACTGTTGAAACGTCGTGACTGAAACACATACAGAGAAATAATTTTCATTGTTTTCTAGACTATCTAAGTCCAGAAAAATTGTACTGAAATAATTGAAGTTAATTTTCAATCTCACTAAGAGAATTCGTAGCTAATTATTAATTTGTCATGAGGATGCGAGACATAATCTATGATGAGAGTAAACGAGAACGTTTATACCGATAACTGCGAATACCGTTGTCAATGCCGATAATACGATGGCAAAAATCTATTCCAATGGGTGAAACTTGAAATAAATTCAGAATTCTAGTAGGTACGTGTTCCGTGAAATATCAATACAAATGTTTTCGTAAACAAATACCTATAATTGATTTCTGAAAATATCGAAACAATTGGTAATATGAAATCGACACCACCAGAAAATACTGAAGCCGCTCAAGCAACGTCATTTAAATCGAAAAACGATACGATTATGTTGGAGATTTTCATTCTTCTTATTATTATACTGACCTATCTATTAGTAACAGTTTGGTGTATTTTTGCCGAGATTGAATATGATAAGATACATGATAACATGATAATAATTATATACTTAGAATTCATATTTTAGCGCTTATAATTCACATAATTTGAATATTTATGGTCGTAGGAAAAATAGAGTATATAACTCGTTAGAAACTGGATTTTCTTGCTCAATAATTCTAAGGCCCTTTTGTAATAAATCAGACAAGGAGCTCTCGAACTTGCCTCTGACTATTAGAATTATGTCACCAGCACAGCCCATACATTCGAAGCCAAGCTCCGTTTGCCTGTAGAGCAACTCATCTACTACGAGGCTCCATAACCCGTTCTGCATGGAAAAAAAGTTTACAAATTTTATGGAAACTCACACTATTTGGCCACTGGGGCATTAGTAGATGATAAAAATTGGCCAAAAAAATTATGCTACAGGAGGTTGGAAAAAAGTACCTACACGGTTGTTATGTTGGGCCATATTTGATAAGAAAAACATTTTAAAAGATAGTTATTAAAAAAATTGATTTAATATGCAACTTTAGAAAACAATTTTGATCTTTTGTTAGACATAAATAAACATTGCGGTTGAGGCACATTGTACGGGTTCTACTTTTGCAACCATCATGCCGGCTAAATCTCACAGTTGTTAGTGAATCTGCGGTGGGAAAATAATACTCATGCTGTTGGTCGCAAATATCAACGCCATCCATGTTATCATCGTAGCTTTTAACTATTTCAGGACAACATGCAAGTAATGTTTTCACTTTTTATACCAAAAAAAATTCGGTTGGGTTCCTTTTTTGGTTTCTTAACGATAAAAACACGAAAAACGTGTTCTTAAAAAAATTGTGTGTGTATGTGGTCGTTGTAGTCGGCCACTATTTATAACATGTTTTTTAGCACGATACATCCTCCGGGGTGTATATAAATGACCAATTTTATGATTGGATGTTGTTCAGGGTGTCTCAGAGATGAACCCTATTGATTTTCAGCTCACCAGATGTACCACATGTGTTTAAGATTGGGAATTATTTATTTGTATATATTACGGTATTTGTTGAAATGTGTGAAGTATTAGTAGGTATGAAACTCTCTTTGTATCCGTTCGCTATTGTTGTACATTCAAAGCACAATTTTATTTTATTTCTGTAGCTTTGTTAAAAATTTAGAAAAACATCACGTTTCACACTATTATTTCATAGTGTTAATAGAATTGTAGCGCCATAAAGTTGAATTGTTTAGACCAAATGAAATAACAGATTGCAAAATTCGTAAAAGACTTATTGTCATATTTTATTTGAATTTCTATGGTTAATAATGGATCGGTGTCTGAAGGCCTGTAATAAACAATTGAATAATATTTCAAAGTAACAGGTTTCCAATTGGACGGCCTCACCTTTGACGTTCAACAGTAATTGAAATATTTATTGCATGCGTCCATTGATTATTCTTGTCAATGGTACCGGCCATGTGAATAATACTGATCAATAGGAAAGGTTTATTTACTTTTAGTGCCACCAACCTACGTGTAAGCACGCTCCTTCGAAGATTTTTTTAACACGTCAAACAACATGAAGAAATCAGTCGTTATCACATTTCGGAATAGTCATTACTCCATCACGAAGTAGTAATCACTCAATCACGAAGCAGTCACACTTAGTTAAGCAGTTATCACATAATTACGCAATCGGTTAGTAAGTTATCGGTTTCATTATTAACGAGTCAGTTGGTTGAATAGTGAACCGGTTTCTTAAGTTGTGCAACAAAGTCGAAACTCAAGTTATAAGTGTAATTCAAGTTGAAACACATCGTTTCGAAGACACTAAGTCAAACATATGGTTTCTTAGTTGCTATACGAACCAAGTGCATACTTATAAGTCGAAAATCATCGTTTCATCGCTATTAAGTCAAGCCCATCGTTCCTTATTCAGTTTTCAAGTCATCACTAAATTTTCAAGCTGAAACACATAATTTCAGGGATACTAAGTCAAACACATCGTTACTTAGTTGCTATTCGAGTCAAATGCGTACTCATAAGTCGAAACTCGTCGTTTCATCGCTATTGAGTCAAGCACATCGTTTCTTCATTAGATTTCAAGTCATCACTAAATTATCAAGTCGAAACACATAATTTCAGAGATACTAAGTAGAACAAATCGTTACTTAGTTGCTATTCGAGCCAAGTGCGTACTCATAAGTCGAAAATCATCGTTCCACCGCTATTAAGTCAAACACATCGTTCTTTAATTAGTATTCGAGTCCAGGGTGGACTCCATTTGAATTCTACCGCTTCTTAATTAGTATTCGATTCCAGAGAGTACTCAAGTTCAAGCATACCGCATCTTAATTAGTACTCGAGTCCAGAGTGTACTCCAGTTCAAGCGTACCGCTTCTAAATTAGTATTCGAGTCCAGTGGGTACTCAAAGCCGAACAAATCATTCTTAGTATGTATTCAGTTAACACCAAAGTAGAGATATAGAGTCGAAACATAACGTTATTTTTCCGAATCATAAAGTTCTTGTTTACCTTTCGAACTGAAATCCATCGAGGTTCAAACATTTATCAATTTGTACAATTCATTGTAAATCTGTAATAGAATATTAATTTCGACATCAACGTTGTCAGATTAAGATTATTAATATAGTTGAATGTCTATGACAGTCGACGAAGTTCAATTAAATTGTAATCAATAACAACATGTTTGGTCATTTTTGGAGAAATTTCGGTTTGTTGACACGATACAGCCTCCGAAGTGTATACAAGTAACCAATTGCAGAAAAGTAGGTTTTAATATTTAAAACCGTTTTTTTTAATTTCACTTTTTGCAATAAACCATTTTTGAACAGTGGATGAGAATAGCTTTTAAACGATAAATCACAAGCCTGTCCTTCAAGGGGTGTTGAAGGTAGATATAACGTTGAAGAGTGTCAATTTATAATTTGAGTGAATGAAACGACGATTACTGAGTGTGTATTTTATTAAAATTCAGCTAAGCGTTTTCAGCCATTCGCCATTCTCAAAGCTGTCGTCAATAAAAAAATCTACAACAGGTGTCAAAAAACATCAAATCCTGTGATTTTTGCATACAATCTAATAAAATGTTTACTGGTACATCATTATTTGAATGAGATGGTCAAAATTACCCTATAACGAGGGTGTACAATTGTAAATCACATAATGGAATGTCCAATTTAACATTATCAAAAAAATAATATTATACGTTATAGCGTAATTTTAACCATTTCATTTAAATATTGATGTAACATTAAACATTTTATTAGATTGTATGTTTTTATACACTCAGTACTCGTCGTTTCATTCACTCAAATTATATCTAGTGTGTACACCAAACTCAGACAATTCTAATTTATATTTTGAAGTCTTTCGAGTTTGTTTTATAATTATGTACAGTAGCTGATATAATGATTTATTCCATTTGACTTTTCCATGCTGTGTGAATTGTACATTCCCAGATTCATCACTTCGCGACATTCCCGACTTATCTTCATTCAACTTCAGTTTTTTGTGTACTCAATAATCTCGTTCAGTATCGAAGAATATTAAGAACGTTTAATACCCACTCTCATTTTTGTCAAACTCGCTTCGAATGAAGTAAAGTAGAAAAATCATAACCATCCCCTCCCCTTCACTGTTATTGTAGTTAACTTTCCAGAGAACAATTTTTTATCTGGTGGTATCAAAAAGAAATAGGTCATTAAACTTTTTCCATCAACACCGAACTCTACTTCAGTTAATTATTGTTGGCTTCAAACTTTATATTTCGTCGTAGAAAAAACGAACTGAATGAAAGTGGAAGTCACAAATTTGTTGAATATACTCAGTAAATGTTTTGGTCTAATGCTCTAGTTAGTTATGGGGGGCATTGTTTTTGTGATATATCGATTTTAGTTCAATTACACATGGTAGGCATACTTAATGTCACAAATATGAAGTGAGTGTCTGTAAAATCGTGTATTATATAAAGTATTGAATTTGTGGAATGTATCGGGAAATTTGTAAGTTGAGACAAAATTTAGACACGTGAACTAATAACAGTTTGTACAATAAGGCGGGTCAAATAAAACAAAAGGAAATTTATTTTCGATATAGCAGTTAGTATAGTAAAAAAAGTTGTGAGAAGTTCGGACAATCAACCCGGTTTTTTTTTAATTAGCTATTGCCAAATTTAGCAGCGCCCCAGTGGGTTGAAAAATATTATTTTTCCAATCATGTTCTTTGGATTTGGTATAGCATGAAACTTGAAGATATTAGTTTACTAATAATGGAAAACAAATTTGGAGAAATTATTTTCATGTTTAACTGCGCCCTTGGCGTTTTGGAAAAAATGTATACCACTTTTCAATATTCAGCCTTGCCCTTCGACAAAAAAATTTAAATATGAATCTCTTTGCTTGAAACAATGATGACTAATTCAAATTTCGTAATAATATTTTCTTTTTTATCATCATTCATTCAACCCACAACTCACCATGGGGAGGTGATTGCATGTCGAGTTTTACGTCCCTTAAATGACATCTAGTTAATCCAAATATGGTAAATTCCATAGGAGTCGGATAGAATATAATTGTTATTTTATGTTTTTATCTGGCGAGTACTCAGACTTGATTTCAAACGATGGTAAATTCTGCCTTGCCTCTAGAGTAGCTCTTATAAAACCGCCTCTCGTCGTGTGGCCACAAACTTTGCTAGATGCTTCTGTTACAATACACGGGCAAACAAAAAAAAGTATTTTTTTTTGGTGTCTAGGTTTTTTGAACTGGTTAAAGCTATATTAAGGGCGCTGAATCTAAATATAAAGTCAGGTTTTCCCTATCAGCTCTAGTTTTTTAGATATTAGTTATACTTACAAAGGTTACACGCACCTGCTTGCTATTATCCACTCCCTGTTTTAACTAATGGTATATATTTTTATATAGGTCTAGTATTCAATTAGTAATTTAAAAAAAACATTATACGATCTATGTATATACGAGGTCTGACAATTAAGTAATGCGACCGATTTTTTTTCTCGGCCTGTGGTAACACTGCGAATCTGTAACTCAGCTACCGTATTAGCAGATCCCTACTCTCTCGATTGAGACCTTGACGACTCTCGTACGATCATTTCTTCGCCAGCTGTTCAGTGTTTTGTAACAACACGCGAGTAGTGCATGTCACGAAAATGGAAGAGAGAAATTTAGAGCAACGGTGCGCAATAAAATTTTGTGCGAAACTCGGCGAAACCGCGACAGAAACTTATGAAAAAGTACTTGAAGTGTATGGTAGTGATGCCCTAAGTCGTAGTCAGGTGTTTCGGTGGCATGCCGATTTTAAAAATGGCCGTGAGAGCGTCAAAGACGAAGCGCGGAGCGGAAGGCCAATTCAAGTGCGAACCGACACGAATGCGCAGCGCGTGCGCACCCGTATTCGTCAAGACCGGCGACTAACCATTCGAATGTTAGCTGACGAGTTGAATATTAACCGGGAAACAGTTAGAAAGATTTTAACCGAAGATTTCGCCATGAAAAAGCTGTGTGCGAAGATGGTACCGAAGAACCTTTCAGACGAGCAAAAAGCCCACCGATTGAACATCGCTCAAGATCTTCTCGAGCAGGTTGAAAGTGATCCAACTCTTCTCGATCGAGTTATTACTGGTGATGAAAGTTGGTTTTTTCAATATGACCCCGAAACTAAACGACAAAGCCAACAGTGGCTATCCCCTGGGGCGCCAAGGCCAAAGAAGGCGAGAATGAGCAAGTCCAAGGTGAAAACCATGTTGATTTGCTTCTTCGACAGCAAAGGGGTGGTTCACAAAGAGTTCGTACCACCTGGACAGACCGTAAATCAAGTATTCTACCGCGATGTACTCGAAAGATTACGAAAAAGGGTGCTCAGAGTGCGTCCAGAGATCGCGAAGACTTGGGTTCTGCATCACGACAATGCTCCCTGTCACACTGCGTTTAGTGTCTCTCAGTTTTTGGTGTCTAAAGGCATCGCAACGTTACCGCAACAGCCCTATTCACCGGACATGTCACCCTGCGACTTTTTCCTATTTCCCCACATGAAAACATTCGTCAAAGGTCGACATTTTGACTCCGTTGAAGATATCCAAGAATCTGTGACGAGGGTACTAGGAGAGGTGCCGCAAGAACTGTTCCAGAATTGTTACGAAAACTGGAAAACTCGCTGGAATAAGTGTATAGGTGCGGGAGGGGACTACTTTGAAGGGGATCGCATTGATGTACCTTAATTTTTAAATATACTCGATTTTTGAATATTGTCGCATTACTTAATTGTCAGACCTCGTATTTACAACACCTTCAATGAAAAAATAATAAAAATATTAGGTATTTTCTAACAGTAACCCAGTGTTAAACTAGACCCACAGTATCATAAACTAGGGGTTATTTGCAATTTATTGGGTTCTAAGAAAAGACGACAATGGCTTATCAACACGTGCACTGTCGCATCATACTGGCGCCATTTGCGTTGCCAGTTACGGGTTTCGTAATAACCTAAGGTATTAACACTTGAACTTGAGTTAGTTAGTTTGCAGACTGACGCCATAGAAAGTAGAATGGAGTTGCGGAATATCTAGAGTTTTTTTGTTGTGCTTTTTTATTGGGATGAAATTAGTTGCACTGCTGGTTCCAGTAGAAGAAGTTGTGTAAATCGCCCTGGCACATATGTGGGGAATTCGCTTTAAAAGAAAAAAACTACATGGTATTAGTATTCTATTATTCCACATTATACAATATGATTCAATAGTTGATTCATGTCTGATCCGATAAAACTTTTGTAAACTTGGAATTTTACCATATGATTTATTTTGAGCCCAGCCGTTTTCAACAGCTTTCGATACTTTACCTAAAGTTTCGTCTTTAGCTGTAACCTCTTTTACGTGGTTGGAATTTGATGGAAATTCATTATTACTTACGAATAAGTAATTTACATAATTTATTTCCACATCTAATAATGCATCTTTTTCCAAAACTAAAGGTAACCTTGACAAAGCATCTGCTGGAATTTTATCAGTTTCTACCACTTCAATATCCTATTGATAACTTGAAAGAATTAACGCCTTTCTTTTCAATCTATTTGCTGAATATTGAGGAATATGTTTGTGAGGGTGAAAAATATACGATGAAGGTTTATTGTCTATCACTAATGTAAAATAAAAATAAATAGTTATGTAATTTACATAAACCAAAAATTATTCCCAATGCTTCTTTCTCCAGCGTACAATATTTACGCTCAGCATTAGAAAGCATACGTGAAGCATACCCGATTACTCTATGGCTGCCATTTGGCAATATGTGTGAAATTAAGGCGCCCACTCCATAATCACTGGCATCAGTTATTAACCGAATGGGAAGTTCTGGATTGTACTGCACAAGAATTGGAGCTTCGACCAGTACTTCCTTCATATTGTCAAATGCCTGTTGATAGTTTTCCTCCCGTCCACTCCCATTTGACATTTTTTTTTTAATAAATTGTACAATGGATATAAAACCGTCGCCAAATTATTCATAAATTTTCCGTAAAAACTTATAAGACCTCAAAATGAACGCAAATAAGTAAAATCCGTCGGAATTGGTGCACGTGTATACTGATATAACCCTTTATGAGTTGAAATAGTCATTAGCTTCTTAGCTTCTTGAACTAATCAAATTTGTTGATAGGCATTAGATAAATCAAGCTTGGAAAATTGCACTCCACTTTGCAGTTTAACGAACAAATCCTCAATTTTAGGCAATGGAAACTGATCACTTTCAATGAACGGATTTAAAGTTACCTTTAAGTCACCACATATTCTAACCGAACCGTCTGTTTTTAAAATTTGATACTATTGGAGTACCTCATTCACTATAATCAATAGGTTCAATAACTTCAGGATTACCCAGTTGCTCTTATTCTCTTTCCACCTTTTCTCTCATAGCAAACGGCAGAGAACGTGTGAGAAAAAATTTTGGTGTACGTTGCAAGTTCGACTTTAATTTAATTGATATAACTCCTCTATTAAAAGTTCCTAATCCCGTTGAAAATAATGTGTAATACTTATCCACTAAAAATATTAAATCCTTATGCAAATCCACAAAATTCAAATTTTAAATGAAATTGACTGTCTCGACCCTTACTTCGTGGAATATGCTCATATTAGTGTTTATAAATGAAACTCAAGGTCTCTAGTTAATTCCACAATATAATACAAGTTATTGAAAATTCTAAAAAATTGACAATTGTTTCGATAAATCAATATCATCGCCAGAATGACAGAAGTTACATTTAATTTTATGCCTACCTGATGTTTATTAGTTATATTTGGCTAGACCAAGAAGTAACCTAACTTGTGATTGGCTTAATATATGTTTATAGAAAAAAGAAGAAGATGTGATATTACAAATATTGAAGCTTAGATATTATTAGCCCTATGGTGATATCCTGGATATCATTTTTCCAATTAAGTTAAATCTAGGGAATTCTCCACTAATAAACTGTCTTCTTAAGTGATAATTGTAAAGATCAGCAAATATAGTTTTCCTGGTTTTCTATATCATTGCACAGTTATACTGATCTTAATTGGAAAAATGATATCCAGGATATCACCATAGGGCTAATAATATCTAAGCTTCAATATTTGTAATATCTCATCTTCTTCTTTTTTCTATAAACATATATTAAGCCAATCACAAGTTAGGTTACTTCTTGGTCTAGCCAAAAATAACTACTAAACATCAGGTAGGCATAAAATGAAATGTAACTTCTGTCATTCTGACGATGATAATGATTTATCGAAACAATTGTCAATTTTTTAGAATTTTCAATAACTTGTATTATATTGTGGAATTAACTAGAGACCTTGAGTTTCATTTAAAAACACAAATTTTGAATGCTTAATTCAAATAAATTGAAAAATTCACGTCCCAACAAAGGTGGTCCTCCGTTTTCAATAACAAAAAAATCAATATAGTTAATTTTCTGTTTGAACTCAACTAAACAGCAAATATATCCTAACAGATTGATTTTATCACCATTGTATAGGTTGAAAATTTTATTTGTAGAATTCAACTCTTTATTAGAAAAATGTCGTTTGTAGAAATTTCGGTGCGGCATTTGATTTCCGTTTCGGACGTCCAGCTCTCACATACCCAAGTGCCTAAATATTTAAATTTATATACTATTTCAATGGAGCATCTGTTGTGTATTAGGCTTGCATTTTCATGTTCTTGCGAGAAACTATCATGAATTTTGTCTTCTTGGTGTTGATATTGAGGCCCAAGCTTTTGCTACTATCGCCAACGGCATCAAGAAGGTCCTGCAAGTCTTTCATATTGCCAGCAATTAGGACTGTGTCGTCTGCGTATCGTATGTTGTTGACCCATACTCCGTTCACCCTAACACCTGAAGTGCGTTCCTCGAGTGACACCTGGAAGATGTTTTCAGAGTACAGATTGAAGAGGAGTGGAGAGAGAACG
Organism: Galeruca laticollis; assembly: GCA_963921935.1. Taxonomy (NCBI): domain Eukaryota; kingdom Metazoa; phylum Arthropoda; class Insecta; order Coleoptera; family Chrysomelidae; genus Galeruca; species Galeruca laticollis. The sequence continues at coordinate 39,189,877 of OY998178.1, read as the reverse complement.
CATCCCTGTCTGATCCCTCTAAGGATCTTTGTTGGTTCTGTGTGTTCATTGCCAACCTTTACTTCGGCTGTTTGGTTCCAATAAAGGCTTTCTATGCAGCGGATATGCTTCTGATCTATATCTATCCTCCTCAGAATTTGGATGAGTTTGTGGTGTTGAACCTTGTCAAACGCTTTATCGTAGTCGCTGAAGCATAGCATCACATCATTCCTCTGATTATTGCAGTTCTGGACTAATACTTGAGTTGCAACTATAGCCTCTCTCCTGCCTAGTCCCCTTCTAAATCCAAACTGTGTGGATTCGACATCTCTTTCGCACTTCATAAAAATTCTGTAGTGAATTATCTTGAGGAATATCTTCAACGTATGGCTCATTAGACTCATCAGCACTTCGTTGCTTTGTTCTTTTTTGCCAAGGGAATAAAACATGATAATAACCCATTTGGCAGGGAACTCTCCCGTGTTATAATTTTGTTAAATATTTTGTGTAGGACGGAAATGCCTTTATCGTCTAATATGTTCATTAGTTCGACAGGTGTGCCGTCTGGACTAACTGCCTCTCTGTCCTTTGATGATTTTATAGCTCTTATGATTTCTTCTTTGGTGATAGGGGGTCCAGACAGATCTTCACCCTCCGTGGCTTCTATATCAGGTCTGTTATCGTTGGAAAGGCTGCTAATATATTTCTCCCAAATAATTTTTCGCTGCTGATCATCCTGCGCCATCTCTACATAATCGTTTTCTATATTAGAGAAGTGTCTTTTCCTGTAAATTCCGGAAGCCTCTTTTATCTTTCTTTGTAGGTTAAATTCATCATGTACTTTCTGTAGTTGTTGTAACTCCTCGCGTTGTTTCTTCAACCAGTCATTCTTTGCTGTTTTTATTTTTGCTCTATTACTTTTTTGGATTGTTTATAGCTCCGAGAATTTCGTCTATCTTCGAAAAAGGGCCATGATTTCTGCTGTTATCCAATTGTGTTTTTGTGTTTTTTGCTTTAAACCTAGCTCATTTACAGCGACCTTTGTCATAGCCTGTTCCACTCCTCCGAATACGTCATCTATACTTGAATCCTCCTCCAACTCCGGTTCTACGGAAGTCATTATGCTCTTATTAAATTCCGCAACCATTTTGTTCTTAATATCTCCGCTTCTAATACTATCGTAGTCTATCTTTTTCTGTTCTATATGGGTTTTGATGTTAGTGATCTTATTTTTGATTACTGCTACTAGGAAAACATGGTCCAATGGAACGTCGGCACCAGGATATGTACATAGTCTTTTTACTAATGTTCCGAAACGCTTATCAATTAGTATGAAATCTATCTGATTACGTACGATGTTGTCTGTGCGATAGGCTGAAGCTCTCCATGTGTACAATCGCTTAGGTGGCAGCCTGAACAAGTGTTTGCTATTTTCAGGCTTTCCTCCTGGCAAAATTGGCAAAGGCGTTCACCCCAGTCATTTCGGGTTCCTAATCCATAAGGGCCCACCATTTCCTCGACTCTTCCGTCTCCAATTTTTGAGTTAAAATCTCCCATTATGAGGTTAATCTCAATTTTTAACCTGTTTTAGTCCCTCGTTGAACGCGTCGATATCTTCTTCAGACAAATCCGCTGTGGGTGCGTACACCTGAATAAAGTTGATGTTGACTGGTTTGGCATGAATTTTAAGTAGCAAGATCCTGTCTGATTTGGGGCATGCCCTGCGATCTTTTATAGCCACTGCTAAACTGCATTTTTAACGCCATCTATTCGCTTGGAAGGTTACCAACGAACTTTATTTTACTGATTGCTGTAATACCGTCATCTGTGAATTTACCCAAACCAAGCTGTTTGGATGTCAATTTTAAAAAATAAAATAATTTTTGACAAATGGGTGGCTTTATGTGGAGACAGAAGGTTGTAGGAGAAAATGACTTCGGAGATTATTTACAACAATTGTAAAGTGTGTGCTTCACACTTTTCACCTAATGATTTTGGTCCAAATAAAATTCTGAAAAGAGGAGTTTTGCCATCAGTCAATTAACCAGGTAAATCTATAATAAATAAAGAAAAAAAACTAACAACTAACTAGGATACATTTATTCAATAATTGTTTTTATTTTATAGAATCTTCAGAAACTGATGATGTTAATTCCTCAATAATTGAAGCTGATCCATCAACCTCTTTAGCTGTACCACAAATTGGCACTGCATCTGTAACTGAGAGTCCTAGGACTTTAAAGTTACGAAATGCCCAGTTTTTGAAACTGAGAGCTAAAGAAGCACAAGAATCATGTGCTATTAATGAGGCTAGTTGTAGCTATTCAGTTGAACCCGAGCTGAAATTATCAACACATGCTGTTCAAGATTCTACTTCTGTCACACCAGCAGACTTGAATGCCACAGTTACTCCAAAAAGAAGTGAGTGATTAAATAATTGATTTATTAATATATAGGTGTTTAACACAGAAATTTTCACAGAAATAGTAGATATTAGGTATAGGTCAATATTTTGATTTATTAAAAAACATGAAAAATTATTAGGTACTCAGAAATGCATTTATAATTTCATATTATTTAGTTACATCAAGTTTTGACTGTATACTTCTACTAGAATATTGTCTAAAATAGGGTTTAAAATTTAACATTTCAACAAAAATGTTATCTAAATGCAATGTATATTGCATATTCATATTATTTTTTATTATTAATGATATTCTTTTTTAATTTAGAAAGATCTGATTTACTTGCTGAGGTGAATGTCTCTAGGGTTGAAGACCAATCACCAAAAGCCAGACGTCTCTATCAAGTAGCCACTCAATTTAAAAATAGAGCTACCCAGTTCAGTAGAAGTCGTCAGTTGCTGTTAAAAAGGTATGCTGCTGAAACCTTTAAAAAATCTGAACTTTTTGAAAAATGTGTATCCATTATATTGTATCATATGTGTAATATTTGTAAGCACATGCTATTAGCAATAAATTATTCTTATCTTAAGTTTGAGAAGAAAATGAAGAAAATCACCTGTACTATTTTATAAAAGGAATTTTATATTAAATTTTTGAAACTATTTGTCGACATTCGTCTTCTAATAAACTATCCTGGTTAATAAAAACGGATAAAAGCTTTAAACAGTTTTTTGAAACAACCTATCTTACTTTTAAGCCAAAATAAAATAACAGGTTGTTTCAAAAAGTGTTTAAACTTTGTGTGACTGTTTTTATTTGTTTATTTAAGAAAAAACAATATACTTAGGCATAATTTAAAAAACCTTCAGTATTTGCTTGGCTTGCCATCTAGTAGTAGCTAGTAAACTGTGACTAATCATGCAGGTCTCTTCCTTTATTTTTTCCCTATTGGTGAATAGTAACCTTCCACCACAATAGATGGCGCAGCACTCGACAAAACTTTGTGGCTTCGGACTTAGTACAGGAGATTCCATTCTTCCCCGTATTAAAAGTATTTATCTATGGATTGGGGGAGCAAATTCATTACAGATCTGGATATTTTTTCAGACATTATTATTCCTACTCCCTTCCTATCGTTTAGATTTGTGATTCGTTTTTTTTAATTCTTGATCTACTTAAATAATAAGGTTCTGTTCTACCATGTAAATTTCACGTATGAGAAACGAGATGTTATATTTGCCACATTTCTATGTTGAAGATAAGTTATATGTCATTGTTGTCAGTGGTCATTCGGCATTGTTCTAGAATGGCAGCTACATAGTTACCGCGTGCATTATATTTATTTCAATTAAAAGTGAATCTCAATCTGGATTCGCAGTGATTTATTGCAAGGCATTCACCCATCTCCAGTTCTACCATACACAACAGTTCCCAAACCTAATACTCCTAATAGTAAATATTAGTTATTTGGTTAGGTTAGATTGAGCATTGGCGTGTCGCCACCTATTGTATTCAGCCGTACCTTAACTGTTCTTTTTCTTTTGAATAAGTGTTGTTAGAAACCATTATTTTTGACATATTGACAGACGTCTGTGAAATGTACATTTTTTCTTTGATCCAGCTTTACAACCTGAAATTGATATCTTCATATTATGATGAAGTTTATACGTTTAAATGTTGCGGGTTTGGTGCACTTCACGACCCTCCGAATTTTGCAACGATTTTTTTTTTATTAGAAAGCCTTATTGTTTTAGAATATTTTAAGAGAAAAAAATTCTTGGATCATGCACTTTTTAAAGTGAAAATGGCAATTAAAAGTACTAAAAATTCGCCATTTTTCAAAAAAAATTGACAATTATGTCTAGATATCAGATGGTCCCAATTTTTAGAAGGAGGAGTGTTGCCAGTTCTCATTTCCATGACTCGTGTCTGCTTGGAAATTCTTTATACAAGATTTATACTATCTTCATGATCTGAAATGTATGTATTGAAAATGTACTTCTTTGGACGTATTATATATTTTTCACAGGTACTAACTTAGTACGTATATTTTATGTGGTTAGGGTAAATATAAAAAAGTATGCATATATTTGTGATTTTTAGTTAAAAGTTAACGTTGAATGCCCCGATAAGTATAAGTATTCTTCGTATAACGAGCGTATTGTTGATAATTAAAGGAGAAGTATTTTTAAATTAATCGCGAGAACACAGTTCTAGTGGATCGTTCTATTCAATGTTAGTCATATTTTATATTTATATTGCTATAATTTCACATTTGCCTAATGTTCACTTGACCAAATGGAAAAATGTAGTTTCCATCAAACGCTCGAAAAACCTAGCTAACTTGGGCGATAGACAAGGCGAGAAAAGTAGAAGCAATTCAACATAACACATAACCTAATATTTTAAATTTTTAAAAACAACGGATTAATATGATCAGTGATTTAATTTTCTCCTCGTTAAAAATGAGTGCAAATGTGAATGTGATGAATTTCCGCAAGTTTTGTGCCTTCTTCGCGCTAGCTTTGTGCAATTTTAATGAAATTTTTAGTGCCGAATTAGCATAATTCACAATACTTTTCATATTTCAATTCAATATCGCTCCCTTACCAACTGACAGATCAAAATGTAACTATAATGTCATTAAATATGAAGTCAGGAATAGAAAAAACATTACTCACCTTACCTAAGTATATAGAGCAAATAAAAATCAACAATGTAGTAAACTAGAGAGTATAACACGCCGAAGTTTGATTAACTACTAACCTAACCTATTTCTTTGTTGTGGGGGAAATCTTGTAAAGACCTTGGGAAGGAGTCCCAAGTTGCCGGATTCCACCAACCATGTTTTCATCCTCAACCCTTAACGGGTCAAGGACACGTCACTCTAAAGATCCATGGTCGATAGCCTACCTGCTAAAACTTATCACCAATCTGTCCGCGCTCTGTACCTGAGATGTCTTTAAAAATGTGAATTCAGTCACCCTAACCTAAGCCAATCTAACCTACTTATGAATACTTAAACTGACCTAATTTAACCTAACTAAATCTCAACTATAAACTACAGAGGATAACGCGCCGAAATTTATTCGATAATATTATAGAATCGCGCACTAGGAGTGACACCAAACACTTGACACCACATAAACTGATCCACACATTCCGATAAAAATCTTGAGGACATCACCTCGGGCGCCTCAAATATTATTTAAGGCACGACCAGTGGCCTTCAATATGGTTCGTGCACACTCGCGTTACCGGATCCACAAAGTTTCTGGAATGGTTAACCTCCTTATGTATCTAAGGGGATGCACCTCCCAGATTTTTGAGGCCACTATATCCCCTCCAGCAGTCAGTCCATATTTCAGTACCCGGCAATACGTGACGAGAAATTATTAATTCCAAAGTAGTGGCTGTTCGGTTGGGAACAAATACTACATAGACACGTTTATTCGTGACATCATAGCACCCACTGCTCTGGAATCATGCGCCCCTATTATATTTTCGTTTGGTCAACACCGATTCATCGATTTGCACGATGTGACCGTCCTCACTTACAAAATGTGAACAATTATAGTAACCCTACATGGAATCGATACCGGTCAACTTTCGTTCAGCTGAAATCAGTTAAGCGCGAGTTGCACAATCTGTTGAATTTTTCCATTTGCGCGCATTTTTCACAATCCGTCGTCTACATGGAATCGATACCGGTCAACTTTCGTTCAGCTGAAATCAGTTAAGCGCGAGTTGCACAATCTGTTGAATTTTTCCATTTGCGCGCATTTTTCACAATCCGTCGATACCTGTCCACTCAATTTTTTCATTTGCAAATTGTGTATGTATTTCTGATAGTATACCTATTTGAGGACGTATTATTTCATAATAATGTGGATAATAATTTGAATGATTGAAGATTGAATTTCCGTTTGAAATACTAAAGCTGATTGATATCGCGCGCGCGAATTGCGAAACGTCGAACTGGCTGGCACTTTTCACAAACTGTCGATAGCTGTTCACTCATTTTTTTAATTTGCAAATTGTGTTTGTATTCCTGATAGTATACCTATTTGAGCACGTATCGTTACATAATAATGTGGATAATCATTCGAATGATTGAGGATTGGATTTTCGCTTGAAATACTGAAGCACATTGATATCGCGAGCGCGCCTGTTCATCGTTTCGCAATTCGGGCACATCTTATATTCCGCAGTAACAAGTTCACATTTTGGAGCCCATCTAACAATTCCTCATCGTTCAAATTAATAATCGAATTCAGTTGAAAAAGGTTTTTGATTTCCATTTTGACTACTGTGTAACAAGCCGATCGCCTGTTACGATTTCTATCGGACTATGGTATTTTAATTTCGTCGTACTAATGGTTCGAAATTAAAAAACTTGTTACTTTAACAAAATTCGTGTATTTAAACGATATCGTACATTGGAAAAGTCTCTTCCTATCAGTGAAATTCATGAGTTAGTACCTACATCGTTGTGGTTTCACATATTTGCTGGTGAGTTAGATTTTTGAAATATTTTTCCCGATGTTTTTACTGTTTGATTTAAAATTATAATATCGGCTGGCGTTTGATGAATGTTGTATGTTTAATTCTTTTTTATTGTGAAAAAGAAACATTTCATATTCTTTTTGAAGCAAATTTTTAATAATATCTTTTCATTATTTTTTTAGCTTTTTATAATTCCGCATTTTCTGTTTATTTAGGGAACAAAGCGAATATGATAGAACAGACTTCTGTTAGTTTTATTTTGAAAACTAGATTCAGTTTTGTATGTGTTGAAGCATAAGCTTCCCATTTGTTCTATTTATTCCTTCCTTCCCAGAATTTTTCCTTAATTTTTACTCTATTTTCTTTCCTCAGCTCTGCAGCCCCTGGGTAGGCCCTATGACAACACCACCCTAGAGACACATATAACCGGCCGGGATGGATTAAGAAGACATCTCCATCGACTAGGACCTAGCTGAGAGCTGAATAATTCCAGAACCTCTCCAAAGATAAGTCCTTTGTCTTATATTCAATTCATGGAAATCTAGAATTGGAGATTTTCATTGTATAACGACGTTCATATTCGTCTTGTATTTTGAATATGCAGTTATTAATAAATATAATTTGCTGAACATTTGATATTTGATTTTCAGCAATTTATATTAACTTGGACCATCGCGTTAAAATATTTTTAGTATTTCGTTTGTTAAGTTAAAGTAAATATAAGGTTTTCCAGCTTTTAACCTTCTTAGTCACATATGATCTCCCCCGGCTGGAGACTCTTCCTCAGGTTGTGGTATTCGACTCCAGTTAATGTATTTTTGTAACAATCACTGGGATGGGGTGAACAATCGATATTAAATTGGACGCCACCAGCTTTTTAAGCGATACTTAAATTAAACAAAATATTAAGAAGTTTAAAAGCTGGAAAACCTTATATTTACTTTAACTCAACAAACGAAATACTAAAAATACTTTAACGCGATGGTCCAAGTTAATATAAATTGCTGAAAATCAAATATCAAATGTTCAGCAAATTATATTTATTAATAACTCAATAGATAATTCACATTAACTGCATATCCAAAATACAAGACGAATACGAACGTGGTTATACAATAAAAATCTCCAATTCTAGATTTCCATGAATTGAATATAAGACAAAGGACTTATCTTTGGAGAGGTTCTGGAATTATTCAGCTCTCAGCTAGGTCCTAGTCGATGGAGATGTCTTCTTAATCCATCCCGGCCGGTTATATGTGTCTCTAGGGTGGTGTTGTCATAGGGCCTACCCAGGGGCTGCAGAGCTGAGGAAAGAAAATAGGGTAAAAATCAAGGAAAAATTCTGGAAAGGAAGGAATAAATAGAACAGATAGGAAGCTTATGCTTCAACACATAAAAAACTGAATCTAGTTTTTGAAATAAAACTAACAGAAGTTTGTTCTATCATATTCGCTTTGTTCCATAAATAAATAGAAAATGCGGAATTATAAAAAAGCTAAAAAAATAATGGAAAGATATTATTAAAAATTTGCTTCAAAAAGAATATAAAATGTTTCTTTTTTACAATAAAAAAGAATTAAACATACAACATTCATCAAACTGAAACGTTCACTTAGCAGTTAACATTTCTAATAGAGTTTTAAATATATAATTCAGCGATGCATGTTAAATTTATTGGTGGAATAGACCACACGTCCTTCCTTGCCAATGTTTTAAACAACTATTTAAATGTTGGTGGAATAAACTGTATAGATATCTCACAGAAAAAAAAACCTGAATAGAAATTCGGAATGCGGCACTATACGAGAGATTGTAATAGAGAATGGTAGTCGCAGAAATCCTGATAAAAGTTTTAAATATTCTGTATGGTTATTAAAAAAAACTTGTTCTAAGAACAAATTCGCAGGGATTACTGGTAGGTTTTATTTTTTTTGTGTAATATTTTCGTAAATTGATAAAGGTTTTTGTCCAGGACAAATCATTAAACTAGATTGTATATCTGTAAAAAAATGATAAGTACAGTTTCATATATGTCACTGGACAGATATCTAATTATCGTGTTAATTAAAAAAAAGGTCTATCTGTAACACACTTGGTGTTCTTGTAGCGATACCGCCTGGAATAATTTAACTATTCCGGTAAATTTAACTAAAATCACCCGACGGAAGAACTAAGGTGAAGATTTGTCGGCAATTTGCATTGACTCACAAGAAATGGTGTTTCCATAAGAGCCAATTCATGATCTAGATACTCAACTATGTATTATACTGAGAATTATTTAACCTAGGAAGATTTTATGGAGAATCGACTTCGACTTGCTACTTCAAGATAAGTAAAATTATATTGTATGGCTTCACCATTCATATTTGTACAGCTTGTCTTAGTTTTTATTTATACTTTCTTTTTCTTCTCACATACACACTTTTACTAACCTATTATTGTCAAACTATGTAACACGATTAAATATTTTTTCATTCATTATATTCATACATATTATTAGTCTGTTGTTTTATTTATTATACAGAAAGACCTGTGAAATAGCCTTCAGTACATTTTTTTGCATAAGTATTGTCTAAAAACTAGCAGAGCACAGCAGGTAAGAGTTGACTGATTAAGGAGGTTGATTTCTTTCTAATTTTGTTTAGGAACAAAGTTAGTGGCGCCCTTACTATTGATGTAACTTTACTGTTTTTTAGTTTTTCTCTCTCTCTCTTTCTCTTTCTTTTTCACATTTTTTTTCTTTAATTACACTTCTTTCAGATAACAGAGCCCTGAGAACTGGCTCCGTTATCTCCAATCTCTTTGTCAGTTTGGAAAGAACCTACTCTCTTTTAATACTTTCAATTATTTAAATAATTTTTACCCTGAGAGTAAGAGGTTTTTGTTTCATTGGCGCTCCAACGTGTATTAACTCTTACATGTTGTTATCTGCTATTTCTTTTTGGTAAAAAAATTTTAATACTTGAAATTTTTTTTTTCCTGCTATTAGGGGGGAAATATCTTTGATATAATGTTCACTGTTTAACTTTTAATTATATTTTATGCTTTCTGCTTTTATAAAACAGGTCCTGTGTAATAAATATATACATCTTTTTCGTTGTTTGAAATATTATATGATATATGTTATATTATATTTATAACTGGTGTGAAGCTTAACGATTCATATATTACCCAGTTTTTATATCAATTCATTTGTTACCTTTCAGTGACCTTCAAATTGTAAATTAATGTTGTTGAGTATTTGTTTCAAAATTTTTTTTCTATCATTAGAGTATAAAATTTTAACTTAACTTTAATTACCAAGAAAACTGTATTGAATTTAATTACAAAAATGTCTTTGCCTTATAAATTGAAGGTCGAATATTTATTATCTCATGAGCTGGAACACGAATTGGCATATAGAAATGTTGAAGTATTACCGACAGTAGCGGAGCGTAGAAAATTGTTGAGGGGTATTTTAGCTCAAGAAGCATCCGGTCGCAGTTCTATTTTATATGAGAATAGTCAATTGAATTTTGATAGTGAAATAAACGGTATAGAGTTAACTTTATCTGATTTGAGCAGAAAAATTTCAGAATTTGTAGGATCAGATAGGGACAATGAATATCTCAGATTAACATGTAGATTAGCTCATGCAAATAATCGGGTGTCTCGTTTGTCATGTAATAATGATGAGGAAGAATTAAAGAAAAAACAGTTTGCTACTCAGATTTTGTTGTTAGAGGGTGAACTTGATGGTAGATTACCGGGCACTATTCAGGCTCAATCAACTCCTGTGGGTCAGAACCAAAGCTTTACTTTCTCTAAGCCAGTACCTATATATAAATGGGGAATACATTTCTCAGGAATTGCACAAAATGAATCTTTGGCAGGATTTTTAGAACGTGTAGAGTGTTTAAAGATTTCTCGAGGGGTAACAGATAACGAATTATTTTCTAGCGCTGCAGATCTCTTCACTGATCAGGCATTTTATTGGTATTTAAATAATAGAAGTCAATTTCAAAATTGGTCAGAGTTAGTTTCTAAATTAAAGTCAGATTTTCTCCCATATAATTATCAGGAAGATTTATTGGATGAAATTAAAAATAGAAAACAAAATATTAATGAAAAAGTTACCTTATATATAAATTCTATGTGTAGTCTATTTAATCGATTAGAAATAAAACAGGATGAATCATCAAAAATTAGAATCATTAAGAGAAATTTGCTTTCTAACTATGTTCAACCGCTAGCTTTATTAGATATTAGCAGTATCGAAGAGTTAACCGATAAATGTAAAAAGTTGGAAGAATCTTTTACCTACTCACAGAATTCTCAGAATTCAAGTATTAGTTCGAGCAAACCTAAAATATATCTAGAACCACAGTTAAATAATACTTTTACCTCATCTTATCGGTCTAGGAATCATAATAATTCAAGGCATCTATCTACAGTGTCTACAGTAAGTTCACATAAAGTTTGCTGGAATTGTGGTGAACGGAATCATTTTTATCCGCAATGTAAATACGCTTTAAAAGTATTCTGTTATGGATGTGGAAATCCTGGATTTATAAAATCTAAATGTCCAAATTGTTCAAAAAACGAACCAAGCGGTCAGGTCAATGCTTTGGTGACACCTACCGCTCCTCAAAATCCTTCAGGATCCACACATCCAAAGCAAAAAAATTCAAAAAAACAATCAAAGTCAAGAACAGTTTCCGAAATAACGCCTTCAACCAGCAACCAATAAGTGAAATTTATTCCTTATCTAATCTATCTAGAAATTCTAATAAAATTAACTTATCTTATTTCAATAAAAATGATTGGTTAGCTTGGTTAAATATAGTAAGATCGTTTTACAAACCAAGCAAAGTAAATAAATTTCAGAATTCTATAAATACTCAATTATCTAGTAATTACTTTTTAGACTTGTTATATCGAAAAGATAATGATAACAGGCCTTATGTGGATATTATTATTTTTGGGAAGACATTCTCTTGTTTGATTGATACAGGAAGTAATCTGAGTGTTTTGGGTTCTCTAGGTCTTGAGTTTCTTAAGAATTTATCTATACCTATTTCTATTACCGAACAGTTTCAAGTTTCGACTGCTGATGGTACATACCATGATGTTGGTGGTTTTGTAGAAACTTATGTCACAGTTGTTAAAGACATTCAATATTAAAATAGATTTTTCTAAATTTACTATGAATTTAAATGCCTTATCTTTAAATGTCATCAATACTGTTAAGGACGTCACAACTTTAACAAATGATGAAAAAATTAAACTTGATGTTGTTATCGAAAAATTTAAAAGCATTAGCCCCAAGGATAAAATTGGTAGGACACATATCTTAGAGCATTTTATCGACACAGGAAATTCTCCTCCATTTAAAATAAAACAGTATCCATTGCCTCAAGCTATGGAAGTTCATGTGAATAATGAGATAGATACATTATTAAAATTAGGGGTTATTGAACCAAGTACATCTCCTTATTGTTCTCCTATCTGTTTAACTCATAAACCTGATGGTAGTATAAGGTTACTTCTTGATGCTAGATTTTTAAACAAGCAAACTAAAGCAGATTCGTATATGATTCCAAATATCGAGGTAATTCTTAGTCAACTAAGGGATACGCGATATATTTCTAGTATCGATTTAAAACATGCTTTCTATCAAATACCTTTAGAAAAGTCGTCTCGTCCAAAAACAGCTTTCGCAATACGTTCTAGAGGACTATTTCAATTTACAAGTACACCATTTGGTTTAATCTCAAGTTCAGCTACCATGTCACGATTAATGGATATGGTAATAGGTCCATCTTTAGAACCATATTGTTTTTATTATCTTGATGATATAATTGTTTGTACATCACAGTTTGATAAACATGTTGAAATTTTGTCTAAAGTTTATGAGAAATTAAAAGAGGCTAATTTAACGGTAAATATTGATAAATGTCATTTTTGTCGTCCTTCTCTTCGCTATTTAGGTTATACCTTGGATGAAAACGGGTTAAGTATTGACGGTGAAAAAACTAAAGCTATTACTAACTATCCTGTACCGAGGACAACTACAGAGGTGCGTAGATTTTTAGGTGTTGTTTCATATTATCGTCGTTTTTTAAATAATTTTTCTACTTTATCTGCTCCCATTTCTGATCTTTTATCTAATAGAAAAAAAAAATCAACCAATAAGTTGGACACCGGAAGCTCAAAAAGCTTTCGATGATATAAAAACTGTCTTAACTACCGCTCCTGTACTTTGTAGTCCTGATTTTGACAAATCATTTTATCTAATGTGTGATGCAAGTGATGTAGGTATTGGAAGTGTGCTTTTTCAGTTGGAAGATGGGTTGGAACATCCAGTAGCTTATTATAGTAAAAAATTGAATAAATGTCAAAAGAAATACACAACTACTGAAAAAGAAGCCCTTGCAGTCCTATTATCTATTGATCATTTTCGTTATTATCTTCTGGGACGACATTTTACTGTCATCACCGATCACTCTTCTCTTGTTTGGTTAAATAACATGAAGAAACCATCACCACGATTAGCTAGGTGGATTCTACAACTTTCACAATACAATTTTTCGATAGTCCATCGTAGAGCAACGGGTACCGTACCTGCAGATTTTCTATCAAGGGTGCCGGAAATAAATGTATTAGATTTATCTTTACTAAAACCTGATAATTGGTATAAAATTATGATAAATAAGGTTCAATCCGATCCGGATAGTTATCCTAATTTCAAGGTGGAAAATAATATTCTATATAAGCATGTCTTTAACAAGTATGCCAATATTTGCAATTTAACTGACTGGAAAATTGTAGTTCCAACGGAAAACAGACTTGAATTGTTATCTAAATTTCATGATGATCCTACTGCAGCTCATTTCGGTGTTTTTAAAACATTAGAAAGAATTTCAGAGTTATATTATTGGCCCAAAATGAGACAGAGTGTACAAAAATATGTGAGCCGCTGTAAAGTTTGTGCTGCCTGTAAGCCCACAAATTTGCCACAAGCTGGTCTCATGGGTAAATATCGTAACATAGGGTTTCCTTTCCAGTTAATTTCCTGTGATTTAATAGGCCCATATCCTAGATCTCGCCAGGGAAATACGTGTGCATTGGTCATTGTTGATTTCTTCTCTAAATTTGTTTTAATTCAACCTTTAAAACAAGCTACCTCTTCTGCGATTGTGAAATTTATTGAAAATAATGTTTTTCTAATTTTTGGAGTTCCTCAAATAGTAGCTGTAGACAATGGTAAACAGTTCACTAGTCAGTTGTTTAAAAGTTTGATGTCTAAGTACAATGTCCAAAGTATTTGGTACACTGCAAATTACACTCCTCAAGCCAATCATACTGAGCGTGTGAATAAATCTATTGTCACTGCAATACGTTCATATTGTTTTTCTGATCATAGAACTTGGGATGTAGAATTACAGAAAATAGCTCAGGCAATTCGTTTGTCTAAACATGAAGTCACAGAATTTCCACCATCTTTTCTTGTGTTTGCTAGAAACGTACCTGTATCAGGGTCATTCTTCGGGAATATTGCAGAAAATGCAAATAATCAGCCTGCAATTGCTGATAAAATACACCGTTTACAGGATACTCAAGAAATGCCAAAAATTTTCGAAGATGTTAGAAAAAAATTACACAAGGCTTACATAAAATCGAGTAACCGTTATAATCTTCGTAAGCGCGATATTAAATTTCATGTAGGTGATCATGTTTGGAAAAAGAATTATCAGAAATCTGATAAAGCTCAATTTATTTCTGCAAAATTTATGCCTAAATATATACATTGTACTGTTAACCGTGTTATATCTCCCTTGATTTATGAACTTAAAGATAGTAATGGCAAAAATATAGGACGATGGCATATTAAAGATCTAAAAGAATATAACTTATCTACTGATGAATCAAGTGACTTTACCGATGATGAAAATAATCCTGACTCAGTATCTTCGGATAGTGAATGAACATTTGTTAGATGAACACATTTTTACCTTATCTGCAAAAGTAATTTTACTGTAGATTTTTCTGTGTTGTGCAGAGAGTTAAAAATAATCTCTTGGCTAAATTAATTTGTTGGTAACCTAGGTTTATCTTGTAGATTATATTTTTGAAATTAGAAAGTATTAAGAAATTAATATTATTTTTGTTTACTGAATTAGAGTTATGTGATGTTGGAACGGTAATTAGTATCACTAAAATTTGAATGTTCCATATTATATTTCTAATTTGTAGACTTATCTTTTCAGTCGAAATGTGTAGTTACACATACTGAAAAATATTATCTTATCTTACCGTTTTCAGTTGAATTGTGTCAAATGACACAAACTGAAATAATTTATCTTACCTAGGGTTTTTGTGTGTTAGAGAGAATGACACACATAGCTTTATCTTTACCTTATTTTATCTCGTGTCGAAAATTTATCTTTACCTTATCTTATCTTGTGTCGCAGCAGACATAAATCGTGCGTCTTCTGTACATTTAAATATTGTCCCACCAGACATCTATTGTATAGTATATATCCTAGCTTGCTATAATAGTTATAGCAAATTTGACTCTTACCTCTTTTGGCACAGCAACACAGAAATGATCTATCTATGTTACTTAATAGTTGGTTTAATTTTATCTTAAAATTTTTATCTTTATCTTTTCTAGTCAGATTCCAAATGAATCCAGTTCATTGTAAGGAATTTTATTTTCAGTGTTCTTAAACGCTTATCTCTATCTAACAAATAGTTATTTTCACTATTAAAAAATATCTATAATTATCTTGATATATCTTACCGTAGAAATTGAAATTTCTATCTGTCAAGAAAACATATTTTCTTTATCTTATAGTAAGGGAATTTGAGAGGATAGAACAAATAAGTTTGGAGTTTATTGCCTCACCTTTAGAATATGACATATGGTTGTTAAATATGTTAGTGCTGGAATAATCGTCCATTCCTTTGTGACAGTATTTGTATTTCCTCTAATTTACTTTCTCTCTGTTTGCTATTTAGGATTCTTATGAATTCTTATTATTATCTACATAGAAACATCAAAATATCTTTTTGATATTTCTTTACCTGACTATGACTCATATACACTAGATTATAATATTAATCTAGGCATTAAAAACACAATATCTTTACCTTAATGATTCACAATATCGAAAAGTAGATACGAATAAGTTTGGAGTTGGTTACCTCACCATTAGATAATGACTTGTTGTTGTTAAATATGTTAGTGCAGGAATCATCGTCCATTCCCTTGTGACAGTATTTGTATTTTCTTTAAAGTTTACTTCTTCCCTCTTGTGAATATTGCGAAGTGTTTTTGATGTTCCTTTACCTGATTGTGACGTCTATATTCTCAATGAGAATAGTAAGTTTTTTTATTTTTTTTCCTTTCCTTTCATTAGTTATAGGATACGACAATTAGTTATGAGTTTTATAGACCTATTTATCTGAGCCATATTATGTTATTCTTTTCTCTTCCTATTATCATTTTATTTTAACTTTTATTTTTGATTTAAAGAATTTATCTGGGGTAGTATTCTTGTGAGTTTATTCTCACCAGTGTTGCTTGCAGTTCGGTCTACGGATAACGAGGGGCAACCCTGAAATATCACTCCTGGGCAAATGTCTTTTCCTATATTCCTTACCTTCAGAACAAATATGCACTCAGTGAATAAGGTTCGTGACAAATACCTAACTTGTCTTTCATATAATGGGTGGTTAATGTTGGACCATCTTAATAAATTTCCAACTTTTAATCTTTTTCTATATCTTTTTATGTTTCTTCCCGACTTTGTCTTTTTGGTATCATTTAATAACCCTTCAGGTTATTATTTTAGCGTTAATGATATGCTAGAATATCATTGAGTGTGCAGTACTCTGAACTGGACGTTGTGTAGTGTCTTCGTTCGAGCTACATTGCGGTGTGGGGTGTTTGAAGTTGTTATGGGGCAATGTGGAAGCAGTTGAATCGGAATACGAGGCTCTCTTTGCTGCTAAGTTTGCGCAATTTCGGTCTTGTGTGATCACTTACAACTTGGCACACCTTCTGTTTCTAGATTGAGCCAAGGGGATTCTCAGCATCTGACCTGACGGTGGATATCGGATGCAGACAGTGCAGAACATGTATGAGGGTGTGTTTTTTATCTTTCATTTCTTTTTGTCTAAAATTTTCTTTTGTTATGCTGTATTTTAAGGGTTTGAGTAAGTTCAGTTACTAAACGGGTAGACTGTTCCCTTGTATCAGTACTTAAGTCCCTGAAAATGCATATCTGGGTTTTTGGTTTTCCTAATGTAAATTTTTTTCATATTCGATTTAGGGTTCTATGTTGATAAGTAAGAGCAGTTACTAATTGGGTAGACTGTTCCTTTGAATAAGTACTTAATAACACAGAAGCTTAAAGTTTATGTTAGTCTCAATATGGGGATGAACTTTATTGGGGGTGTATAAATATGTACAAAATATGTATGTATATATATATATATTAATATTGACTTCATCAATGTTTTTTTTAAAAATAGTAAGGACTTTCCTTTTTACTCATATGTGATTCTCATATTTTAAAGTTTCTATTTTAAATTTTCTTCCCTCGTTTTTTTTGGTCTCAATAGTTTAATTATATAACAAAAAATTTTTTTTTGAAAATTTTTTTCTTGGCTGTTAGGGGTATGAAACGTTCACTTAGCAGTTAACATTTCTAATAGAGTTTTAAATATATAATTCAGCGATGCATGTTAAATTTATTGGTGGAATAGACCACATGTCCTTCCTTGCCAATGTTTTAAACAACTATTTAAATGTTGGTGGAATAAACTGTATAGATATCTCACAGAAAAAAAAACCTGAATAGAAATTCGGAATGCGGCACTATACGAGAGATTGTAATAGAGAATGGTAGTCGCAGAAATCCTGATAAAAGTTTTAAATATTCTGTATGGTTATTAAAAAAAACTTGTTCTAAGAACAAATTCGCAGGGATTACTGGTAGGTTTTATTTTTTTTGTGTAATATTTTCGTAAATTGATAAAGGTTTTTGTCCAGGACAAATCATTAAACTAGATTGTATATCTGTAAAAAAATGATAAGTACAGTTTCATATATGTCACTGGACAGATATCTAATTATCGTGTTAATTAAAAAAAGGTCTATCTGTAACACACTTGGTGTTCTTGTAGCGATACCGCCTGGAATAATTTAACTATTCCGGTAAATTTAACTAAAATCACCCGACGGAAGAACTAAGGTGAAGATTTGTCGGCAATTTGCATTGACTCACAAGAAATGGTGTTTCCATAAGAGCCAATTCATGATCTAGATACTCAACTATGTATTATACTGAGAATTATTTAACCTAGGAAGATTTTATGGAGAATCGACTTCGACTTGCTACTTCAAGATAAGTAAAATTATATTGTATGGCTTCACCATTCATATTTGTACAGCTTGTCTTAGTTTTTATTTATACTTTCTTTTTCTTCTCACATACACACTTTTACTAACCTATTATTGTCAAACTATGTAACACGATTAAATATTTTTTCATTCATTATATTCATACATATTATTAGTCTGTTGTTTTATTTATTATACAGAAAGACCTGTGAAATAGCCTTCAGTACATTTTTTTGCATAAGTATTGTCTAAAAACTAGCAGAGCACAGCAGGTAAGAGTTGACTGATTAAGGAGGTTGATTTCTTTCTAATTTTGTTTAGGAACAAAGTTAGTGGCGCCCTTACTATTGATGTAACTTTACTGTTTTTTAGTTTTTCTCTCTCTCTCTTTCTCTTTCTTTTTCACATTTTTTTTCTTTAATTACACTTCTTTCAGATAACAGAGCCCTGAGAACTGGCTCCGTTATCTCCAATCTCTTTGTCAGTTTGGAAAGAACCTACTCTGTTTTAATACTTTCAATTATTTAAATAATTTTTACCCTGAGAGTAAGAGGTTTTTGTTTCAAAACGCCAGCCGATATTATAATTTTAAATCAAACAGTAAAAACATCGGGAAAAATATTTCAAAAATCTAACTCACCAGCAAATATGTGAAACCACATCGATGTAGGTACTCATGAATTTTACTGATAGGAAGAGACTTTTCCAATGTACGATATCGTTTAAATACACAAATTTTGTTAAGGTAACAAGTTTTTTAATTTCGAAACATTAATACGACGAAATTAAAATACCATAGTCCGATAGAAATCGTAACAGGCGATCGGCTTGTTACACCCCCTCTCCTCGGAGAAAAAAAGAAATTCGAAGAATTACTTTTTTTTAAACATAAACAGTCTACGAAGAAAAGTAGCCAAAACATCAATATTGTGGTGATTAGCAAAAGAAGAAGATGTGCTTACATGTTCAAAAAAATAATGGAGACAAACGAGAAATAAAAATGGAAAGGTAAGAGCAATGAGAAGATAAGAAAACAAGAAAAGAAAAGAGCAGAATGCAGTAAACTCAAAATGTATAAAATAGGAACGTATTCCTATTAGCGATAATAAACCATTGCAAATGATATGCAATTATAATCAAAACATTGAAGCAAAATGCAGTAATCAATTATAACAGGAGACCATTCCTATTACCACAAAAAAAAATATCAGAGATGGAACGATATCAGTTCTTGGTACCGTACAGAGATCATAAAATATCAAGAAAAATTAATTGAGGAGTAGCCTTTCCAAAAATATGAGATGCTAAACGCTTCAGCAAAATATCCAAAAAAAATTAGAGGGGTAACCTCTACTTAAATATGAAATGCTAACATCTCAACGATAAGATAAGAAAACAACTACATTTCTTATCTTCATAAAAATAATCACTAAGTGTCATATAAAGTGCTTAAGATCTCAGGTACACGAAACTCAAAAGAAAAAAACTTAAATCAAGTAAAGAAAAGAATTAAAAAGTATCAACCATGTAGGAAGAATTTTGCGAGATATAGAAAAAAATACAATATAAGGAACAAAAATCTACTAAGAAAATTTTATGACGTGACTAAAAATGTATGTGTGTTTTTAAAATACATTACGTAACTATAAAGAAAAAGAAAAATAGAAAAAAATAACAAGCATTGGCCTTTCCCCCCTTTCCTACAATCGGAAAGTTTGAAGAGAAGAAACTCACCAAGTGCTAAGAATTTAGCGATAACACACACAGAATACTCAAAACCGAAATCGGAAGGTATATGGAAGAAAACATTATAAATCGGAAACACTTTCGCTATGTAAGTAACGAAAATATAAACTGTAGTATTCCAAACCACATAGAAAATTATCCAAAAAAAAATAGTTTTGTCAACAACTCGAAAAAAAACTAATATATGCTTAAAATACTATCAGTATGTATCAGTACACCAAAATAATCTATAAATTGTCGTGCAACAAAAAGAACTTGTTATTATCGTATCAAAATACAGGGAAGATGAAAATAACTAAAGCGTATACTAAGAACAAAAACGCTACCAAGCAAAAAGATAATTTCTCAGTATACACACAACAAAAAAGGCACTGCTACAAAATAATCTGAATCCAAAATTTGCCTGAAGCAAGGAAGTCCAGAGAATATTTGAGCAATAGAGGGACTATAAAAATAAAGCGTATACTGAGAATAAAAACGCTACCAAGCAAAACAGAATTTGTCAGTATACACACAACAAAAAAAAGGAATACTACAAAATTAACTGAATCCAAAATTTACCTAAAGCAAGAAATTTCAGGAAATATTTGAGTATAAAGGTCGTTCCAAACTAAACTGATTTCTAATGGTGCACAAAGCAAGAAAAACTCAGAAAATTTGAAACATTCACGGAAGTTTGTTTTCTATAGAACAGAATTTTTTGCGTTTCAAAAACCCAAAAACTAAAGCGATACGATAAACACAAATATAATACACAATTGTATTATGCACAACATAAGAGAAAGATACAAAATAATGTACTCAAGATACATCAAAAAATAAAGCTAAGGCATAAGAAAAAATTATATATGTGCTTTTGCACATCGGTAACTATAACAAAAGATAATGTATAGAGGTACCATGACATATACGAAAGTAGAAAAGTTAATTCTACTATAAATAGACACAAAACGTATTTGTGACCTAACACAATTGTTGTCAACAAAAAAATACTCAAGATATATTTTGATAATAAATCAAAATTAAATGAAAAAAAATAGTCACGTCCAGAAATATTGATACAGAAAAACCAAACTAATCAGAAACATAAATAGATCTGATTCGCAAATCGTAATGATGGCCTGGTAAATTTGGATCAACAGTATGTTGATCACAAAACGTCATCAGGAAGATTTACGTAAACAAATTTAAAGGTAACTGCAGGGTAATTAAAGTAATAACTGTAAATTAAAAATATGAAAAATTAACAATGTTACTTATGAGTGACCCTGTATACTGAATATTTCAAAAATATTACAAGCTATTAATTATATTTACTTTGAGTATACTAATTATTCCAAAAAGGAACGACTGATTTGCAATAATTTTGAAAACCAATTAACACCAGGAGTTTTTATGATAACAGAATGAAATAATTTCAAAACATATTAGACATTATCAAAGTTGTAAACTACGACAACTTTTTTCAAAACAATGGAACAATAAGTAGACAAATTCCTTAATGTTAACTATTATTGCAAATATACGTAATTACCTTCTCGAAACACAAAAACTGATCATCATATAACTTGTAATATCTTCCTGACGAAAATAACTAATAAGGAAACTATATGAACTTGAAATTGTGAAGCAAATTTTATCATAAAACAGCGTCTATGAAAATGTGAAATATAGCTGGAATAAAAATTTAAGTTAAAGTAATCAAAAAAAATTAAGTTGATAATTGAAATTAAATAAACTTTTAATATAGATTTCCCACACCATCTCAGTAATCAGCAAAAAATACAATTAACGTGGGCGCCACTTTGTCACATATGTTCTCCCCCGGCTTGAGACTCTTCCTCAGGTTGTGGTATTCCACTCCAGTTAATGTATTTTCATAGCAATCACTGGGATGGGGTGAACAATCGATATTAAATTGGACGCCACCAGCTTTTTAAGCGATACTTAAATTAAACAAAATACTAAGGAGGTTAAAAGCTGGAACCCCTTATATTTACTTTAACTTAACAAACGAAATACTAAAAATATTTCAACGCGACGGTCCAAGTTAATATAAATTGCTGAAAATCAAATATCAAATGTTCAGCAAATTATATTCATTAATAACTGCATATCCAAAATACAAGAGGAATACGAACGTCGTTATACAATAAAAATCTCCAATTCTAGATTTCCATGAATCGAATATAAGACAAAGGACTTATCTTTGGAGAGGTTCTGGAATTATTCAGCTCTCAGCTAGGTCCTAGTCGATGGAGATGTCTTTTTAATCCATCCCGGCCGGTTATATGTGTCTCTAGGGTGGTGTTGTCATAGGGCCTAACCAGGGGCTGCAGAGCTGAGGAAAGAAAATAGAGTAAAAATCAAGGAAAAACTCTGGGAAGGAAGGAATAAATAGAACAGATAGGAAGCTTATGCTTCAACACATAAAAAACTGAATCTAGTTTTTAAAATAAAACTAACAGAAGTCTGTTCTATCATATTCGCTTAGTTCCCTAAATAAACAGAAAATGCGGAATTATAAAAAAGCTAAAAAAATAATGAAAAGATATTATTAAAAATTTGCTTTAAAAAAAATATGAAATGTTTCTTTTTTACAATAAAGAAGAATTAAACATACAACATTCATCAAACGCCAGCCGATATTATAATTTTAAATCAAACAGTAAAAACATCGGGAAAAATATTTCAAAAATCTAACTCACCAGCAAATATGTGAAACCACAACGATGTAGGTACTAACTCATGAATTTTACTGATAGGAAGAGACTTTTCCAATGTACGATATCGTTTAAATACACGAATTTTGTTAAAGTAACAAGTTTTTTAATTTCGAAACATTAGTACGACGAAATTAAAATACCATAGTCCGATAGAAATCGTAACAGGCGATCGGCTTGTTACAACTGTTATAATTTTATCATAATATTATCATTTTTTTCACACTTGCGATTACTAACAACTAATCCTATCGCAATAATAAACTCATCAATATAATAACACTTTTGTCATGGACCATAAACTGAGGAAAGTACATTTAGAAATAACGTCGGCGTCGTTCCGCGTATTGTCGTTAAAGGGAAACGAATAATTTATTGAATAATTAAAAAGTTCGCGAAATGTCGACGTTACTTAAGCGCAGGCGCAGATTACTATAGCTGCAACCCACGATACACACATACTATATCGATCGTGGCTGCAATGGGGCACAAGAATAGGTTATCGATGACTTTGCCTATAAACATATCAAAACAAATCGATAATATATGGAAATCGCCATAAGAGATTTATAATCTGTTCTTTATTGTTGATTCTGTGGTCCAGCAGAAAAGTTTGTTTTGATCTCTTTTATTCAATGTAACCTATAAATCAAATCTAAGATGAACAGTACATTCTAAGGATATTTATTATTTCAATTTTCATGATTAACCCTCAACTACTACCGACGGGTCCTGGGGACCCGAACGAATTTTTGAACTGATGTTTTTTCTTTTAAAGGTAGCGAAATATCTTGCGCGCCCCTGTACTCTCCTACTCCAAAGATCACTTACTGCAGCAAGTTCAAGTGCTACGCTCAGTATCACAGTTGCCGTTCAATAGTGACGTTCGGGTCACCAGGACCCGTCGGTAGTGCACGTGATCTAAGTTTGTTTTTATTAACTGTGTTTTGGATTTTAAATAATTCTAGGATTTTTGCGGTGGTACTCAAGTGAATGGGTTTGTTTTATTTACACTATTTATAATATTTAAATCATTCTTTTCAAATCAGTAATGTATTATTTCATTCAAAAAAAAATATTTTTTAAATAATAATGTGAACTTATAGTGTTCATATTCATTTTCAGAAAATGGCATCCAGATCAGGAGGTTTAAATGATAAACAGCTAGAAGCGATATTAAATGATGAAGAGTTTTGGCAAGAAGAAGAGGACGGAGGTGTACACAGATTGGCTGAAAGTGAAGAAAATGAATTAGGACCGGTGGTTGGTGAGGCTGCAATACTACAAGAAATAGAGACCTTCGCAAATGAAAGTGACCAAGACGAAGAAGATAACGAGATCTATAGCGACCATGATACTATTACAGACCAAGAAATATCCGACTCAGAGGACGAAGAAGACGAAGAAATTGTGAGAAATGCCTGGTATGGAAAAGACAATACCAAATGGGCAAAAACACCAAGTATTAGAGGACGAACGGCATCTCATAATATAGTTACTGTTTTGCCGGGATTAATCGGCGCTGCTCGAAATAATCGTCCACCTACCCCCCTCGAAGCTTGGAATTCACTGCTTTCTGAGGAGATACTGCAAAAAATTGTTACCTACACTAACATGAAAATTGCCTTGTGTAGAGAAAAATATGCGACATTCAGAACACGTCCTCAGGCGAAAAAGGAATGCAAACCAGCTTTTAATGCTGATACCACTTTAACTGAGGTAGAAGCGCTGTTAGGTCTTTTGTATCTACAAGGTATATTTAAATCTGGACACGAAGGCATTCGATCAATATGGGCTGCAGATGGGACTGGGAGACCTATTTTTCGAAGTACCATGAGTCTCGCTAGATTTTCATTTCTACTAAGTTGCCTGAGACTTGATAATATACAAACACATAAAGAGAGGCTCAAGACCAATAAATTAGCCCCTATTTCCGATTTTTTCAATGAGTTTGTCACCAGATCGAAATCATGTTATTCCCCAGGGTTTTATTTAACCGTTAACGAAATGTTAATACCATTCCGAGGAAGATGTTCGTTTAGAATGTTTATTCCGAACAAACCCGCTAAATATGGTATTAAGGTACAGATATTGGCCGGCCCAAAAACTCATTATATGGTCAACCCAGAAATCTATGCTGGTGCCGAAAATAAACCCTCTGCTGCAATTAAACCCACCTTAGCAAATCCTACCAGGGTTGTTTTACGACTAGCAGACTGTATTGAAGGAACTAATAGAAACATTACGGGTGATAACTGGTACACCTCTGTAGAACTTTTAGAGGAATTAAAAAAGAAAAAATTAATTTATGTTGGCACCGTAAAGAAAAATTATTGCCACACAGAAACCGACCTATTCAGTCATCGATTTTTGGATACTGCTCTACCAATACTATAGTCTCCTACGTTCCCTAGAAAGGAAAAAGTGTAATTATGCTTTCCAGTATGCACCATAGTGGGTCCGTTAATTAAGAGAGTCAAACGCCAGAAATTATCCATTTCTATAATGATACAAAGTCAGTAGTTGATGCTCTTGATGCAAAATGTGTACTTTATTCTACATCTAGAAGGACAAATAGATGGCCAATGGCAATTTTCCATGCAATCCTGAATATTGCAAGTGTCAATTCTCGTGCATTGTATCAATTTGCTTTACATGGTGGAGAAATAGCACGATTTAATTTCAAAAAAAAGCTTGGTATGCAGTTAGTTGATGCACATTTGCGGTCCAGAATGGTTAATAATAAGGTCCATTTAAAAATTCGAACCGTGATAGCAGATACTTTAGGAACGGTGATTACAGCTACAGAAGAACCAAAACAATCTATCGTAAAGAGCAAAAGAAAGAGATGTGCCATATGTCCAGCCGCCAGGGATAGAAAGACAGCCATATGTTGTGATGTTTGTAACATACCAATATGTAATCAGTGTTCTAAAAAGCTATGTCCAAAGTGTTTTGAAAAATTGGTTTAGGTTTTTTTTGTGTTGATAACAATGTAGCAAGTATGTTCTTTAATAATAATCTTTCCTGAGATTGTTTGTTATAAAATTTTCTGGCCACCCTGTACAGTGGGTCCCAGGGACCCGTCGATAGTCAATATGTTAATGAGATTGGTCGATAGTAGCTGATGGTTAGGTATAGGTGCAATTACTTTTATATTTTTATAATATATTCATATATCTATTACAACACAAAATTATTTCAACTGAAAGAAAAGAAACACCATTTGACAGCGCCGCTAAAACACACATGATGACAGAAAAGTATCCTAATTTGTGACCCTGGCTGCCTAGGTACAAGATGTCAGTGTCTAATTTGTAACCTATATGTCATGTGAGAAAAAGTATGCGCAAGAATATTTTTAAAAATTGGCAAAATTTAAGTATTTTCTTACGGTTTTTTTTTGTGAAACGGACTTATATTTAGTTCAACATAATAACCTTTACAATTTAAAGTGAAAATATTTATCGTAAAATAGCATTAACTAGTGTTGAAAAATTACCATTTTTCGAACTTAATTTGTGATTTTTAAAGTGAATATTGAATGATCCAGCGAAATTTTTGTTCTAATCTGCTTTATTTATGGTGAGCTATCAAACAAAATTGGAATTAACATAAAATTCCGAGGGTCGTTAAGTGCACCGGAACCGTTGCTACTAATTGGCGATTAGAAAAACATATACAGTCTACAGTAACGTGCAGCAACAAGTGCAGGACACTTTCTACGATATCGTGAAAATGAGTAGAAAAGCGGAAGTCTTTCCTCCTCCAAAATGTGTAAAATTTTATTCTATTCAATTTTGTATTGAACGTTTTTTTGTCGTAGGATCAACTGTTAAGTTATTTTATTGAGAAAAAAAATCAGATTCTAACACCTTTCATTGAGGATGGCGGCCCGAGGGATCAATCCTCGAGGTCAGAAACTTAGATTTATCACCAGAGTACAAACATAACCGATAAATTTCAAAATTGTTACTACACCACCTTTTGTATCGCAAAGTTTAATCCCCACCGACTGGATTATTCTACGGTCAAGTGAAATTTCTATGTCAAAAAGTATTTCCGAGATAATTCAAGCAGATACCGATTATCTCACTCGAATTTCATGATGAAATGAAAGAAATTCTTATTAGAAAAATATAGGAATAGAATTGCGTCGTTCATTTTTAGCACCGGAGGGAAAACTTCGCTTTCTATATTTCATTTGAAAGATTTTAATTCTGGTAATATTGATGGTTGTTATACTGTTTTAAAGTCACTTCAAGTAAAGTACGTACTCAATTTTAATGAAGCGGTTTTATGTAAAACGAATTGCGGTACAGAATGATTGCTTTATGAAAGTTTCATGAGAATTGTTTGAATTTCAAATTATGGGAATAATAATAATTTTAATAGATACATTTACTGCCGTCGTTCCAATGGTACTAGAAAAAATACTACAGGTCAACAATAATTACAATTTATTATGTTCATATCACATAATAAAACTCAGGGGTATTCTAAATAGTACGAAGTGGATTGATTTCAACGTTTCATACAGGATGGTTCACTCATCTTGATGATAATAGAAAGAACTGAATGAAAATCACATGATGATATTTCCAATGATACACAACGTGTTGGAAATCCATACTTCATAGAATCAGGGCCTTTTTCATGGTGGTGAAAATGTTCTATGAACAATAAGAAGAGTAGACATCAATTAACTGATTCAAAAAATATCTATTTAATCTCACTTGATTCTTTACCAATGAGCGGGTGGCGCAAAATGAACCTTATGGTTTTTTAACGGCATCAACCACGTAGGGTTATTAGCGAATTGGAATGATGTAAGTTCACTTATTGTTGCTTGGTCATATTCTCTAACTTTTGCTACTGAATTTGCAATCTATTAGGTAGTTAATAAGTTTTTTAATTTCTTGGTTTTCGTGTAGAGGTTTTTTCAGTGATAGTGGCAGTTGATTCTTTTTACGTTCCTTGTCGTATTTCGCACATTCGATTACCAGGTGTTTCACGGTTAACTCACTATTACACATTTCTCACATTGGTTTATTTTTTCTCGCTAGTAAGTAGTCGTGTGAGATACGCGTATGATCGATTCGAAGGCGAGAAAGGATCACTTGATCTCTTCTATTTAGTACTATATGTAGTGAATACAGATAACCCACAGATAGATGAGACACTGATTGTGGCGCCATCTAAAGAGCCTGTCGACTAAACAATTGAGTGATGTTGAAGAGATTTCTGTAATTTTAGGTTCTGCCGGTATATTCAAATTTACTGTATTTCAATTATTTTATTTCAAAATAACCATTTATAGTCCACCATTTGACATTTCATTCAATTTAAGTCAATAATGATTAGATGTTGTGTTGAATTAAATGAAATATCAAATGATGGACCATAAATGGTTAATTAAATTGGAAAAAATAAAACAATAATCATATAACCTACAATGTAATAACAATGCAATAACTAAAAAATAACTTGGGTAACATACACTCTAGATTGGAATATCATTATATTTTTTAATGATGTTAAATCAAGATAAAAGTAAAAAATTATTAATGATAAGTTTATATTAATTTATTTATTTATTATTATACTTCTATAAACACACAGAGGTGGACAAACTACTGGAGTATAACTGCTTCTTACTACATCAGAAAAAGTGTAAGCAATGAGTAGTTACCTACTATTTTTGGCAACTTTCTTTAGAAGACAACATTTGAGTATAATTACTGTGAACGCTAGAACATAAGTAACTAAAATACTTTTAAAGGAAAAGTTGTTAAATTCTGCCCAGCTCTATAAATACAAGGTGTTAAGTAATTTACATATAAGAGTGCTAAACAGTGTTACTGTACAAAATTTGAAGTAATATATCTAACATTTCATTACCACTTAAAATACATCTTTATTTCTTTACCGGTGAGTATTGAATAGGTTTATATCACAAGCTTAAACCTAGTATAATGCATATTTGTATATTTCTACATTTAAAAGCATTCCGTTCTTATGAAACAATTGCATAAGGCAGTTTCAGTTACTATGCAGCTGTGATTGTTAAAATGTTTCTTAAGGGCTTAAGGGTCCACCGTCTCGTGGAAGTCGTTTCTCGTTGCTGGTTGAGCTTCTAGAAGTGAATTTACAAATTAACAACAATATATAAGTAAATACACAAATATATTTGAACATTTATATCAACAAAAGAAATCAAAATGCGCTAACTATTGAAATGATGAGTTCACACACGTTTCTGTACTAAGCCAAAAAATAATTTAATGTTTAAATTTTTTTTGTTTTCTTTGAATTCCTTTTTTTGGAGTTTTCGATTCTTTTAGGAATTCTCGATTTTTTCTGGTTTTTAAGTATTTTTTTATTTGTTTTATTTTTATTTTTTGTCGTTATTGGATATTTTGGATTTTTGGTTACTGCTAGACCAAATACTTAGACATAATACCTCAACAAAAATAATACTCACTTTCATTTTCCATAAATTGTCATACCATGGGCTATATATGAAAATCGGCAAGGGGTCAATACCTTCCAGCCCATAACATGAAATAAAACCCAGACTATTATTTTTTCAATGGGTACATTTTAAAATGGAATTGTCTGAGTACGGTGTACACACTAGATCTAAATTGATTTGATGAAAAGACGAGTACTGAGTGTATCAATTTATAAAAATTCCAGCTAAGCGCTTTCAGCAATTAGGCCATTCTCAAAGCTGTCGACAAGAGAGAAACATACAACAGGTGTCAAAAAACATCAAATCCTGTAACTGCTACATACAATGAAATGAAATATTTGATGTTACATCATTATTTAAGTAAAATTTGTTAAAATTACCCTATAAAGTGGGTGTACACACATATCATTTAGTTGATAATTTAAAATTAGACGTTTTGTTATGTGAATTATAATTGTACACCCTCTTTATAGGGTAATTTTAACAAATTTTACTCAAATAAAGATGTAACATCAAACATTTTATTTCATTGTATGTAGCAGTTACAGGGTTGGGTGTTTTTTGACACCTGTTGTATGTTTTCCTCTTGAAGACTGCTTTGAGAATGGCCTAATGGCTGAAAGCGCTTAGCTGAATTTCTAATAAAATTACACACTCAGTACTCGTCTTTTCATTCACTCAATTTATATTTTAAAATGTCCAAAATTAAAGCATGCTATATTGAATACAATAAAACTCACCATCAATAATTGTTAATTACCATTTATATGGGAAGGCAAATCAACCTGTCATAATAACCTCCCTTCGTCTTTCTCAAATCCAAAGAAACACTGTTTTCGAAAATATATGGAACATATCCTCCATAGTTTCCTCGTCGACAAATTTAAAGATCTATTACCATCGATTCAGCCATATTAATTTTATCTTCCTGGGTTGGAGAAACAAAACTGTAAAAAGAAATATTTACTTTAGTAATGCAACAATTTTCAGTTTAGCGTATGTAAAAAACAACCATGATCTCTAAAGATGTCGATTCAATTAGTGAAAATTCTATGTTTTATAAAAATAAAGAAAATAGTTGTTAATTGAGAAAGAGAAAATGCTCAAATTTTTTTAACAAAACTTACCGAGTACACCACATATTAGACTCCTTCAGATTACACTTTGACATTGTCTTTTCAATTAATAACAATAAAGCAACGAAACAACCGATAAATATTACACTATAGCAATTAAAAAAAAACACCAAAATACCGAAACATTATAAGAACCTCAAAACTTGAACTAAGAAACAATAACAGTATAACAGATAAACTGTGGGGACGAGCAATATGACATCCCGCAAATGCAGTAATAAAAATCAATAAAATTTGAATACTAACGACGTTACAGTTTCCCTTTATTTTTTGGAATTATCTACCGATTTTAGTTACTCGACTGGCTCTATAGAAGGCACGGTCTGCAGTGTCCCTACCGTGGTAGTGACTTCGTGTGTTGGTTATGTCTTGCTTCTTCATGCAACTTGTCGTAGATCTTGCTCTTGTAGAACGCTTTCGAATCAATATGTACGGTATAATCGTTTCTTTCTGGTTGTTGATTGGTGCATGCATTTTTACCTATTTGATCTACTCTCTCATTTCCTTCTATTACGGTATGGGATAGGACCCACATGAATTTAATATGTATGCGGCTGTTTCTGCAATTCTGTAGCCCATTCTTGATAAGGATGACTATAGGGTGATTAGAGTACTGTTGACGAAGTGCTGTGAGTGAGCTTTGGGAGTCGGACATTATAAGGACATTTTTATGTTTGATTTTCTGTACTTCTTGAGTGCTTCTAGGATGGCAAATAGTTCAACTTAATGAATAGATGTGGAAGATGGGGGTATGTAGGATTTCAAAAAGTCCTCGGAGGTTTTTTAAGTATCTGTATATACCTTATAAATGCTACCGTATTTATCTAAGGCTCTTAGGAATTCTTATTTATTTCATTCTGGCTGTTGGAGTCTCTGATTTATTGAGGTAGGGAAAGCTTAGGTCTAGGATAGGGAGTGCTATTGTTCATGGAGAAGGATAATTTATTGATAGGACATCATAAATATATGGGAATTGAGAATTTATTTTTTGTAAATATGTTTTGACTCTGTGATAGAAAGGGGGAGTAGTTCAGCTGGATAAAAATTTAGCTTTGAAACGATCAGATAAGACATTGCGGATAACTGGATTTCTTTTGTTTGATATTACAGAGACAGCATAAGAGATGCTTCGATATTCTCTTCGGTAAGGAAGTGGTAATTCTTCAGTCTCCCGATATAAGATTTGAATAGAACTTGTACAATGGGCACCCAAACAGATGCGAAGGACTGTGTTTTGGATAACTTCCACTGACTGAAGAAGGTATTTGTGAGCAGAGTTATAGACAATCGCTCCGTAGTCAAGTTTTGATCTAATTAATTATATATAGATGTGCTGTAAACTTGAGTTATCTGCGCCCCAGTTTTTGAATGCGAGTGATCTGAGTAAATTAATTCCAGATTGGCATTTTTTCTTCAATATCAGAATGTGTGATTTCCATGTTAGTTTTTGGTCGAGTATCATTTCTAGAAAACTTATTTCTTTCACATATTCTATTTTCTGTCTATAAAGGTTCAAGTTTTCAAGTTGTAGTTTAGTTCTTTTCTAGAAACATAAAGCTTTGGTTTTTGTCTTCTTGAAACGCAGTCTACTTGTTTTTGACCAATCCTCTATTGTAGCTATTGTTTGTTCGATGGTTTTATATGTTGTAGTCATATTTTTCTCTATAACTAGGTCATCTGCATATATTATGCATTTTACGGATGATTTACAGTTGGTTCTATTTGAATTTGTTGCTATAAGAAATAATGTCGTACTGAAATTGGACCCTTATGGTATGCCATTTTCTTAGATGTTCAGCTGTGACTATACTCCATCTAATCGCACTTGATATTGTTGTTGATCTAGAAAGTTCGATATATATTTCAATATGTTACACCGTATTGACCAGTCGTAAAGAGTTTTGATTATTGAGTATTCAAATATCAAAAAATACTTCTATGCAGTGCTGTTTTATTGCAAAGGCCTCATGGATTGCACATTCTAGATAGATAATATTGTCTAACGTGGAGCGATTTTTACGGAAATCACGCTGTTCGGGTATAATTCGTTTTTCTGATTCTAAGTGCCATAAACTGTTGTTAATTATCTTCTCAAGAACTTTTCCCATGCTACAGGTGAGTGAAATTGGTCTATATGTTTCTGGATCTGATTTCGGTTTACTTGGCTTTGGAATGGGAATTATAATGGAAAAAATTGTTCACGCTTTGGGATATACTTTATTTGTTAATATATATATATATATATATATATATATATATATATATATATATATATACTCTATCTAAATTCTAAAGAAAACATTGAAATAAAGAAAAATGTACATATTTGGATGTAATACTAGTGATATACAATGTATTATAAATAATTTAAAAGATTCAATATGCAAATAAAATTTGACATTACAATTTCGAATGACAATAATGCAGAAGATACTTAATGATACATAGATTTTATAAAGATTTTAAAAAAAGAAGACAGATGTCGCTGGTAGAAAAATTACAATTAGAATTAAAGAATGAAAATCTCTCTTTGTTATATGAAAACAAAAATTTGTATTTTTTTTAAAAAAAGAAATTTTTTGGTAACCAAAGGAGAACAGAATTATTTATGGAAAAAGTTTAGTTAGTTGATTTTGAACCCCTCTCGAGAGAACATCTAATATGAGTTCTCTCAAATTTGCTGAATAATATAATAGTAATTGATACATTAAAATAGCATCAGATTATAATAATTAGCATGATAAGATCAGTGCGTGAATAATTCCTTAAATAATTATATTGAAATAGTGTTAGTGATTTTTCCGGGTTCTAAATTATAAATTTAGAAAAGTGGTTCCGGCGATTCTAAAAGACGTGCTTAGAATCAGAACGAGTGATCCTGATACCTAGTTGGTGAGTCCAGTCCAGATTGTATAAATTATTTTTCAAGAATTAACAGGCCTTTGAATAAAATTAAGATAGATGCATCTATATCACATTTTTGAATACTGACAAAATTAACGTTAAAGATATATAAAATTTCACCTGAAGAGAAGAGAAAATTTTTTGAATAGACAATTTTATCGCATATAGTTATTTGACATTTATATACGTCAAGTGTAATTTTCGACGATTTGAACGTTTAGAATAAGTAGTTAATTAGGTTGTTCTTCTAGTATATAGGTTTTTTTTTGTAATTTTAAGGTTCGTAGAAAGTACGATTATTGTTCTTCATTATATTTTGGGAATAATAATTCATTTTCACTTGTTATCTGATGGTATATAATATATAATTTTTGATTCCAACTCACTTTGGTATTAATTCAACTCCTATTTCATTGAATTTGAAAAATTTTGGATCCTATAAAACTTTTGATATAATCAGTGACATTTAGTTAATTTTCAGTGACAGAAAAATTGTAGATGTCATTAGATAATTTAATGGTCTTAGAATATATTGAACAAGCAGTCACTATAGATTTGCAATAGTATAATTGACAATTTTGGAATATTCTTTGGAAATTTATAAATTTAAAATTTAAATTATTAATTTTTTTTAATCTTTGAACCCTCCCTGAGGTAAGAGCGAGTAAGTCGATTTTGTAGTAATTAATCTTTCAGAATATAAAATTTCATATTCATCTGAGCCGGGCATAATAATTTGACAATTCCTGTCAAAATTTCAAATAGGTTATATTCAGTGATAAAGGTGTTTTCACATTAGTGTAGTTACTACCACGATTGTAACAACAGCATCTAATAATCAAATTTCAAATAAAATCATATAATACATAATTATAAAAACAGTAGAACATTAAATATATTATAATATATATATATATATATATATATATATATATATATATATATATAAAACTGGTGAATATTGGGGAAAGCAGCAAGAAGGAAACGGAAAACGTGTACTCTTAACGGAAAATTTTCAAGCTGTCGAGGATGATTGTCCTCATCATCAGGAATACTGAAATGGAAAAACAGCATTAAGATACTGTAGTTGATAAGTGATATATAATATAGAAGAAATCGCAACAGGTGCGAACTTAATGCTGTTTTTCCATTCCAGTATTCCTGATGATGAGGACAATCATCCTCGAAAGCTTGAGAATTTTCCGTTAAGAGTACACGTTTTCCGTTTTCTTCTTGCTGCTTTCCCCAATATTCACCAGTTTTATTCCTAACAGTCAGCAAAGACTATCTTCCTTATATCATCATCATCATATGCAGCTTATTCAACCATTTTGTTATGGTGTAGCCTCCCTTTACATATTTATATATTCCACTTCCATGTAGGCCCATTGTTGTCTATTGCTAGCTATGCGGCCCCAAGTTGATCCTGCGAGTTTCTTTATGTAGTAGTCCCATCTTAAGTTGGGGCGTCTTCTTGGTCTTTTCACGCCTCGGGGATACCATTGCGTTATCTTTGTGGTCCATCTATCGTCTGTCCTTCTAGCGAGATGCCCCGCCCATTGCCACTTTAGGGATCTGATTCTATTTATGACATCTATCACTTGGGTCTTTTGTCTGATCCAATCAAGCCTTTTTCTATCTCTCCTTGTTATTCCAAGCATGCATCGTTCCATAGACCTCTGCGTTACCTGGAGTTTTCTAATGATATCAGTTTTCAGGGTCCAGGTTTCACAGCCGCTTTCTTTTTCAAACGGAGTGACATTCTAGACTTGAAGATGATAGAGTTCTGTCCAAATGTTCTCCATGCTAATTTGATTCTTTTGTTTATTCCTGGAAGTAGAGAGCCTGATATGTGTATTAGTTGACCCAGGTATATGAATTCCTCTACTATTTCCAGGGCAGTGTCATTAATTGTTATTTCTTGTGCGTTTATCAGTTCGTTGTACATTATCTTGGTCTTACTCAGATTTATTTTAAGGCCTACTTCGTTGCTTGCTGCATTCAATTCATTTATTTGTTGTTGCATTTCGCCAGGGTTACTCGCTATCAGGATGATGTCATCAGCGAATCTTAGATGGTTCAAGTATTCTCCATCTATATTCAGACCTGTGTTGTTCCAGCCCAGTTTTCTGAAGATGCTTTCTAGTGTTGTTGTAAATAACTTTGGTGATATTGCGTCTCCTTGTCTAACTCCTCTGCTGGTGGGGAATTCTGGTGTGCCCTCATATATCCTAACTCTCGCTTTACTGCTCTGGGGTATATAGAGTCGAATGCTTTCTCAAAGTCGATGAAGGCTAGTGCTAGTGGTTGGTTGTATTCTCCCTCTTTGAGGGTATGGATGTGATCTATTGTACTGAAGCCTTTGCGGAATCCAGCCTGTTCTCGTGGTTGGGCCGAGTCTAGTGTATTTTGTATTCTGTTGTGAATGATCTTTGTGAATACCTTGTACGTCACTGGTAGTAGACTTATTGGTCTGTAGTTCTTAATGTCTTCTTTGCTGCCTTTCTTGTGGATCAACACTATAAGGGCGCTGTTCCACTCTTTAGGTATGCTCCTGGACATCAGACAGTTCGTGTATAGTTTGGCAAGGTACTTCCATGTTTTAGCTCCTGCATATTTGAGTATTTCGGTCGTGATGCCGTCATTTCCCGCTGCTTTGCCATTTTTCATGCTTTTCAGTGCCATTTCTACTTCCTCCACCAAAACTTCTGGTATGGCATCTTCTGAGTGTTCTATTATTTATTCCAAATTTTCAGGGGCCTTGTATAGGTCTCCATAGAATTTGGCTACTAGGTCTATTATTTCATACCTGTCTGTGGTTCTTGTGTTTCCATCAGTTAATGCAACTATCTGTCTTTTCCCTATTATTAGTGCCCTTCTTGCATTTTTGTAGCTTTTACGGTTTTCTATTGTTGTTTGTACCAGTTTCTCGTTGTAATTCCTGATATCTTCTGCGATTTTCTTTCGTATCGTCTTGCACAGTTCGGTGTATTCAATTCTCTGAATGTTTGTTGTCTTTTTCATTTCTCTTCGTTTTTGTAATAGTGCTTTTGTTTCCGGAGTTAGTTTTTTGTGTTCACCTCGTTGTTGCAGACCTCCCACTTCTACGGCGCAGTTTCGAATTGTGTCTATCAGTTCAGGGTTGTTATATATATATATATATATATATATATATATACATATATATATATATATAAATATATATATATATATATATATATAACTATATATATAAATATATATATATATAAATATACATATATATATATATATATACAATAATAAAACATTTTAAAATTACTACTTACAAAAAATTGGAGTCAGTTAATTAAAATATATAAAACAGCACAACACGTTCAACACATTTTTAGACAATAGGTACATTTTAGAATTAAACACGTTGATAAAATTAACAACCAGTTTTTTTGTTATAGAAAGTGTAGTAACGAATTAGTTACAGGGAGATAAAACTGACTTACTTTTTAATTGTATAGGGTGATACTCAAATTTTATTTAGAATGTTACAATAGATATTACTTAATTGATTGACGTCAGATTTATAATTTATGGTGATTTTTGTTTTAGTAATGTAGCACCTTTCCAGAAATAACCTGTTCTTATATCTGTTCTCTCTTTCT
Source organism: Galeruca laticollis (assembly GCA_963921935.1). Classification (NCBI taxonomy): domain Eukaryota; kingdom Metazoa; phylum Arthropoda; class Insecta; order Coleoptera; family Chrysomelidae; genus Galeruca; species Galeruca laticollis. The sequence continues at coordinate 39,152,973 of OY998178.1, read as the reverse complement.
AAAATTTTTATATCCGTGTAGTCCAACTCATGTCCCGTATTTATATGGTGTTCCACTGCCGCACAGGTGTTTTTGTTGTTGCGGCAATCGCTTTTGTGTTGAGTGACTCTTTGTCTTAACCATTGGCCCGTCTGTCCTATGTAAGATCCATTGCAACCAGAACAGGGAAAACTGTAAACAACATTGCTATTAAATAACGTGGGTGTTTTATCTTTAACTTTTGAGAAAATGTTTCTGATTGTTATCGGATTGTAAGGGGCAATTTTCAAATTAGGAATACTATTTTTAAACAGTATTGTAATACGATGAGTCAAATAGTGTATTCCAGTAATCCGTTTATAAATTATGCTTGTAGGCTCCTCTTCATTTGCGGGACCATCGTAAAAGCCTGTGTTGTATATTAACTTTTTTCAAATAGTTCTATTCTATTTTTCATGGCAATTACAGTGTTGTATTTTTGATTTTTTGGATGGTTAGAGAAAAAGTTCAAAAATATATCAGGTGTTGTTGGGTTTTGATACCAATCCAAACTTATATTCTGTGCTTCGGTACGTATTACACTCGTATCTAAGAAAGACACAGAACATTCTCGCTCGATATCCACTGTAAACTGCAATCTATCGTTAAATGAATTAAATATATCTAATGCTGTTCGTATATCGTCAGCTGGAATAGCGCTGATCATATCATCTACATATTTATGAAAAAAGCGTAAGCTGAATGGTAACAGTGGGATTACATTATCAAGTAACTCATCCAACACTATAGTAGCCAAAATGGGACTTATAGGAAAACCCATTGGAGTACCAAATTTCTGCTGATAAAAATTGTTGTTGAAACTAAAGTAGGTATTGTTTATTATAAGTTTTATGGGAATTGAGAATAATGGATAATGTAGTGTGCTTTTCAATCATGTTCCATATCCTCTGTAAAATGTCGATTACCAAATCTATAGGAATGTTGGTGAAAAGTGAAACAACATCTAAAGAGATCAGAACATAATTATCTGGCAAAGTAATACCTCTTACTAGGTTGACAAAAGAAAATTCAAGGAATCTGATGTGTACTTTGAGTTGCTTGAGTTTTTTTTGATATTCACTTGCTAAGATGTTTGTTATTTCATTGCGGTTTTTAACAATTTTGCAATTTTATCTCCAGAAAGTTTATTGTATTGGATTGTTTAGGTTTTGATATACTTTTGACTTTTTCCTATATAGTGGACATTGGAGTTGAGCTGTTTATTGTTGAAACATACTCTCTCAAGGATTCCCGTTTGGCTTTCTTTATTGTGTATCTAGCTTTGGCTCTCAATCATTTCAATTCGTTTGAATTTTGTTCCGTCTTGTTTCTTTTAAATCTGTTAAAAGCTTCTTTCGATTTCTTCACAGCCACTTTGCATTCCAAGTTCCACCAGGGAACCGTTTGGTGTTTGTTATTGTGTTCGTACCGTCTAACATATTTATTTGCTTATTGCTTTATTAATCCTGTGGTAAAGTGTATTTCTTGATCAATATCTGCATCTTCGTTCCACTCGTGGAGATTTTCATGTATAAATTCTTGGAATTCCTTCCAATTTGCTGATTTTATTTTCCATTTTGTTGTTGGGTCCGGTGTATTTTCCGGTTCGCCGCTTTTGCACGGTATTTATGCCGCTTTCATCAGCAATATACATATTATAAGGCTCAAATTTGTAACGGGCCATGACTGTAGCCATATTGTCATAGAAAGCATCTCCGTTATTTCTATTAAAACTAGTTCCTCCAGAAATACGTGTATCCTGTACTGCACGAACAGAAAGTCCAGGATTTCTTCTCTTAACATGCGAAACCATTCTTTGCCAGCCATTTCGTTCTCATCCCATGTTCGAGGTCGTGATAAATCGTACTTCACAGTTAGTTAGTATGCCAGTTTCTTAACATCATTTTTAGTTAAGCCATAGTATATGTCTGCCCACATATTCAAAAATTTAGACAGCTTACGCTCGTGTTCCTGGTTAAACATTCGATTGTGAGCCTTATATCCCATTCCTTGATTTTCATCGCCACCAGTCGCATTTCGATTACGTACACACCTCAACAGGGAACACTGGTTCAGTTAATTCTTTTCTGCCGCTATTCTTAACGATGATCCGGATTTTGAATCTTCATTGGCTTGTTGGTACTTTGATAAGTCGGCCTGACCTCTCGTAGTATTCCTTTGGCATACCCTTGGCATATAAGAAACAAGAAAATCAAATGAATTCATTATTCCTACCATCCTCACAAAAAATGTTTCAACTGTCTCCAACCCGCCTTCTAGGTATAAAACGATTCCCAGTAAGAATGATAATAAATTTGAATAAAAACTAATCATACATCCAATTTCTACAAAATTTCAATTGAAATAATACAAAACTCTCAATACTCTAACTCTACTAAAACAATATTAATAGCAAAAATTTACGCACAAACAAAACTTATTTTTCCGTCTAAAAACAAAATGGGGCGTCCCATACACAACCCAAGTGCGCGAAGAGCAACGCAATACTAAAATTCGTGTTTGGACTAGTCGCCCGTTTAGTTATCCCATTGTACCCCTCACCTCATCTCGCACAGTCAGGAAATTTACAATCGGTTTTTGTTCCCAAATTTCAACATATCCAAGAATATAAATAAAGCTTATGGCCTGGCGATCTTTGAATTTGTTGTGTGCTCCTTGCGTCCGCCGCAATAACCATATATTTTCATTCTATAAATAACTTTGTCCCCGGTACATATTTGTAGCTCCTACAATATTTCGGCTGGGGCTTCCCTGAAAAACAGCTGAAGAACAGGGTCAGTCAGGAGATATTCGCTTTGTTTGACTCGTTCTCCGTTATCTGCTTCACAAAATCGTGCTCTTTTCAATACATGTTGCAAGACTTTTCTCAAAATTTCAGGGATTATGACATGGATTTCATTACGAATATTGTTTTTTCAGTTGAGTTATGGCCTATGGGTTATTGACGTGTGTTCCTTCTTTTAAGTAGCCCCCGAAAAAAAGTCCGGAGCGGTCAAATACGACCGATTAAAATAGCTTCTATGCGGAATAATGTGTTTACCAAAGTTTTTGCGTAACTAAACCATTGCGTACTTTGCTGTATGAACCACATTTGTGGGTGGCTTGCCACATCTGGCTTAAAAATGTTACGGTAGTGGACAGCATTGATTGTAACTGCGGCACAGAGTGCATTTTCGAGGAAATCTGGCCTAAAGATCCTATCGGACGATACGCCACACTAAACAGTAGATTTGACTGGGAGCAGCTCTCGCTGATGAACTGCTCTTGGATTCATCGTAGCCCATTAACCACTTTTTTGTTTGTTGAGAAAACCGTTTAATTAAAATTGGGCTTCATCGATCACTATCAAATTGTTGATGAAATCACGATTTTCACCTGCTTTTCTATGTAACGCAATATATTAATCAACCCTCCGCTGGTAGTCTGTCGGTTTTACTTCTTGGACTAGTTGGTTTTTGTATGGAAACAAGTGGAATGTGGCAAACAATTTCTAGTCCAAGTTGTACCGAATATCTCGTGCTTGGTGTTTCTGTACTTTCTTCCACACTCTACCGCCAACAGGGAGGTTCTTTACTGAACTTTGTTGCTGAAAATTTGCAACCATGCGATTTATTATTGCCACTGAGGGCCCAGCCTGCCAATTTGAATATGAACGATATGCACGCTGCGTCAAAATAACTGACTATCCGTTTGAAAAATCCAATTCAATGATTTTTGTTGATTGTTCTATTATGTAAGGTTAATACGTATAAGAGTGCGCATGTATTCATATTATGTCGCATATCTGCAATACCGTAATAACGCATATTACTGAACAGATCCTAAAGTGTAGCACTGGTAACAATGCGTTCTTCTATATTTGGCGCCAATTCTTTCAAAATGACATGTGAATTGTTTGCAGCCGGCTGATGTAATTTTCGCTCGTGCTAGTTTTAGTGATTGAGCAAGTATGTACGACCAGAATTATATCTCCATAGCTGTATTCGCATGCTTTAGGGTCTATATAATGTTGACATCATTGAAATTTCCTCAACATAGTGCCTAAAAAACTAGGATAATTGAAAATAATCGTGAATGTAATAATGCACAAGAGTGCACATTTAAATTTGCACAAGAGTCCGCAGTTCAAAACTCTTCAAGCATTGTATAAGGTAATTCAGATAACCCTTTAAATAGAAATATCTCTACTATTTTTGGAATTAGAAACGAATATTCCAAACAAAAGTTGTTTAAAATCATCTGCTGCTACACACGCTTTTGTTTTAATATATACATGGTCTCTTAAACAAGCAAACTGAATGCCGATTTTGTCTTTTAAATGGAACACACTATTTTTATTTCCTTTTTGAATTCTGCATAAAATATTTTCAATACAACTGCTTCCGACAAATATTGACGAATCAGAGACCACTTTCGAAAAGAGTATTCAAACGGCTGAACTTTCCGGAATTAATTTTTAATTATCTATAGTCTGACCCCAAGTTCAGGGTAAACAGAAAGCGATAGATTTCCCGCTTAGTGCTGCATCGAGCAAGTCTCACAATTCAAATATCTGGGTATGGATCTGTCGAGTTATCACGACCCAGTGAAGACAGATTACCAAAGCGACTGCCATATCGGGCTGCTTAAAGCAAACAATATGGGCAAACGAATACATGCGAAAGGATAGCAAGGTTAGGATCTATAAGACTTGTATCAGGCCAATCATGACATACGGAATAGAAACCAGAGAAAAAACCAACAAAACGAAAAGCATGCTTAGAGTAGCCGAAATGAAAACGCTCAGGACTATAGTGGGAAAAACAAGAAGGGACCGAATTAGAAACAATGACATCAGGGAATAATGTGAAGTGCAAGACATCGTAAGATGGGGGAAACAAAGAAGAAGACATTGGTACGCTCATGTGAGAAGAATGGAGGAGAGCAGACTGCCACGCATCGCACTTAAAGGGAAACCATTAGGGAAAAGAGCACCCGGTAGACCACCTAAGAGATGGAAGGACAGTTGGCAGTCCACCTCCCAGGAAACGATAAAGAGGAACCTTCAAAACTAACAGATCGCAAGATCTTAAATACGAATAAGAAGAAGAAGAGTTACTATTACTTTTTTTCTGCAATTAATACATTTTTAGACCTTTAGTCAACTCAGATTCTCACTAACTCACTGCGCCTATATTTATAAAGAGTGGTTAGATTTTTACGCGCATAATTTCCGGCTGCAGGAGTTCAAACCTATTGCAAAAAAATCAGTTTATAAGACAACCGTATAAGGGCAAATCAAGGCATTTTATACCATAGATGAGTTCTTTTTCGCAAAATATTGTAATGTTTTACTTATTTATTTATAGGCTTTTTTATTTCAGGTGTGATAAATTTTTAAACACACGGTATGTCTACTAACTCAATTTGTTCATTCAATACACTATTCAGTAATTTATATTATATACACAGTATATTCACTTACATTAATTTATATAAACACTTCACTACTTAGACTATTTACTTGTTCGCTGTTTATATCACGAGATCACTTTATATACTGACTCCTCCCGCTGGTCGTTCATTTATATATAAGTGGCCTTTTTTTCTAGATAATTCTAGTTTGCGGCTTACACAAAAACAATCGCCTTTTCGCGATATTTCACGAATGCCGGCTCAAGGCCGACTAGTAGTTAGGAAAGACAATTGTTCCAATGTCTATAGTCTTTGATAGTATGAAACAGAATCGTTTTAGTAACTCCTTAGAAATTGATATTTGTACACGTTAATTTCATATAACAGATAACTTATCCAACGTTCTCACAATTTTAAACACAATTACAATCACTTTTGTTTCCGGTTGATCATGTAAGATTTGTTTATAGAGATTGACAACGTTTCATTTTACTGTAGTTGAGTAGTTGTCTAAACCTTTTGGGTGCGAATGAGAAAGTAAACAAGTACATGCAATTTTATCTATTCTATTTTCAAATTAGTCCTGACACTGTTTTTATATTTTAATAAAACTACAACAAGAAACCACGAATTCAAGAAAAAACAAAATGAATACTCTTTGTTTACAATTTATACAATTGGTGGATGATATGTCAAAAGTGCTGAGTAAAACCCGCTGCGATCTGACGAATCAGGAATCGATAGAATTCCAACTTACATTCAAATTACTCCTAATTTAAAAACAATGTTTAGCTTTGATATAATTTATAATTTGTCAAACAAATGAATATTTGGATTCTGTTTTATTTTTAATCATAAATCAGTTCGTAATCACTGACTACTTCAATTTCATTCATAATTATCGCAAAAACTTTTTTATGGCATTCAATAACCAACTTTTTTGATTTATTTTCAGTCGAATCTTTGGAAACGTTTGAACGCCCCATTATATCAGAATATTAATTCACCCAAAACGAAATTACTCCCGTAAATGATTAAAAGTATTCAGATACAAGAGACTGAATTTCTTCAAGAGGACTAATATTTGTGTTTATGTTTTATCAGGTTCGTGCCCGATTCGCATGAATACAAGAACTCCTTTGGTAATGTTAAATAATTATATTCGTACGATGGAGTGAAATGAAGAAATTATTTGAATCATGATGTGATGTCTAAGCAATTTATTTTTACAAGCGATTACTTTTGGGTATAAAAATAAATGTTTTAAATGGAAGTAATATGAATATGAGGTTTCTTCCATCATATTATCGGCCTTTATCGCGATTTGAAAATATACATTATCCGAGCCAAAAATAGAATGACTACGTTATTGGCCATATTGCGTCGTATGTAGATTGATAAAATATAGTGGTAATAAACCAGTATTTTAAGTCAAAAGAGAGAGATGTTTATCACTAGAAACATTTAATAGTCCGGGACTTAACGACAGAAATTTTCGAGTCACTTTAGCAAGCTTCAATTTTTTTTATATATTATAGTAATATGAACGTCTGCCGGCGCACCTCCAGGATAGGGGAGCCCGGGGCTGGTTGACGCACCAGGTTGGTTGACACACCTCAATTTTTTTTAAAACAGTACACTTGGCAACGTCGCCGACCGGTTTGTCTTAAAGCCGCCATTAAAAACCACTCTCGAACGTTCGTTTCTGTTTGATTGCATCAGTGGTGTTGTGTACAGTGCGGTTTGTTGTTTTTTGGCCGTGGTAAGTAATTATTCACTTTTTTACAGTTTTTGATCTAGAAACTTTATTTTTAGAGATAATTGAGATCGATTGGATGCTACATAAAGCTTCAACCGTCCCAAACTGTTAAATAGATTTTCTAAGAATAAAATAGTATAGGTGCAGTTGCATCACACACACAAAAACATGGTCAGGGGCTGGTTGACGCACACAACAAGGGGCTAGTTAACGCATGCGTCAACCAACCCCGAGTTTAAAATAAAATATTTTAATTTTGGTTTTATATTTTAGCGAGATGCGTTCTCGTAAACGAACATCAGAATGGGGTATCACTCCACCAGATATCATGCTCAGGGCAGTTAGAGAGGTTAAAATGAACAATAAATCCATTAGGGCAACTGCAAAAGACTTTGAGATCCCGGAGGCAACTTTAAGACGTTTTTGCAAAAAATTTACTGAGGAAGAAATTAATGGTGATGCCGCAATAACGACAGAAGTTGGATATTACAGGAATCGCCAGGTATATTATATTTTAAATTATTCTTATAAATATTACATCAACAAGAGAATCATTTGGAGGAATACCTTAAAATGGCAAGCGACATAAATTTTGGATTGGCTGTCAGAGAAGTAAGAAAATTCGCGGATGATTATGCCACTGCTTTGCGCATTAAATACCTTGAATTCTGGAACGTGACAAATATGGCTGGAGAGGATTGATTTACATTCTACATGAAACGACATTGTGCTCTTTCGGTAAGAACTCCAGAAGCAACCAGCTTAGCTCGCGCTACTAGTTTCAACAGAGAAAATGTTTCAATGTTTTTTGACAACCTTAAAACGGTCCTCAACCGCCTAAAATTAGAAGCAGCACAAATATGGAACATGGATGAAACTGGGATTACGACCGTGCAAAATCCTAACCGAATTGTTCTGTCTCGCCGTTCTTTGTTTTTCCAAGGGTTAACTTCAGAGAACATTTTCTCGCTAATGGCCCTCCTGGAGCAGTTGGAACCGCAAATCCTTCAGGTTGTATGAAAAAGAGCACTTTTTGGAGTTTGCTAAGCATTTTGTTAAGCACGTTGGTTGTACTACTTCTGCTGGACAAACATGATTCGCATTTGTCTGTAGCTGCCTTTGATTGTCTAAAAAGTAAAGGTGTAACGGCGTTGTCATTTTCAGCCCATTGCTCACATAAGCTCCAGCCTCTCGATCGATCTGTTTATGGACCATTACAACATTACGTTAATTCAGCCAGTGACTCCTGGATCACTAGCAATCCTAGACGCACGATGTCAATATACGATGTCCCTCTAAAAGTTTGAGACTCACTGCCACTGGCAGCAACACCGAAAAATATTATGGCGGGATTCAAGGTGTCTGGAATTAGCCCTTCCAATAGAGACGTTTTTGACGATGAAGAGTTTTTACCAGCATATGCAACTGACCGTCCCGATCCGCAGAAACTAATGCTGACAAGGACGTGGTTCCAGTTCAGCTAAACTCGATTTTAAAACCACGACCGGGGTGTTCACAGGAACCTGATGATCTTAACCAGCCAGGATGCTCCAAAGATAGTGTTAGCAAAAAGTCCACTGCCTGGGAAAGAAAACAACATTTCAACTAACAGTTCTATTCAAGAAAAAAATGCGAGCTCGCCTCCCACTGTAAGTCCGTTTCAATTGAAACCGCTACCAAAAGCCGGACCTAGAAAGCAGGACGCTAAACCTAATAGAAGAAAGCGTGTGACAGCAATTCTAACTGACAAGCCAATAAAAGATGCTCTTGAAGAACAAGAGAAAAATGTAAAGTCTGTTAAAAGGAATATTTGCTCAAATAAGAAGTCCTATGCAAAAGAGAAAAAACAAAAAAGAAAGGAAAATAGTCAAAGTCGATGATGAGTCCGATGAAGAGGAATGCTTTTGCCTTTATTGCACAGATAGCTATAAAAATAGTGCCTCATCCAAAAAATGTATCCGGTGCACTAGTTGCGAAATGTGGGCACATGAAGCTTGTTCTGGGGAACCTGGCGTCTTCTTTGTTTGTGTAAACTCTGAAAGCGAATAATGACTCATATTTTTTTTAACCTATAATATTATATTTGTTAATTACGTTACCTTTTTTATTATTAATGCATCTTTCACCATTTTTAGAATTTATTATAATTTTTTTCTATTTTGGATTATAACAGATGTTTTACTTTACTTTTTTGTCTGCGTCAACCAACCCCATGGTATGCGTCAACCAACCCCGGCCCGGGGCTGGTTGACGCAACCTTACATCCATCTTTACAAAAAAATGTATACCTAAACTGTTGCTAAAAAAATTATTTTTCTTGTCTAATATGAAAGATAAAACATTGAACTTTCCTATTTGGTACCAAAAGCAAACCAAAACTTGATAATGTGTAAGCTAAAAATAAAAATACAAAAAGTCCGTCAACCAGCCCCGGGCTCCCCTAGTTGGTTACAGAGGGATTACAACTAGAGTAAAAAATCAAAAAAAAAATTTATATCCGTTTATGCGAGGCTTATTGTATATATCAGTTGAGAAACATAAAATGCTTAAAAAATATGTAAATTCCTTAACAAAACTCGTCTGCCACCCACATAAGTACAAAATAATGCACAAAAATATGAAAAATGTATACCCGCCAGAACAAAATTAATTGAAATGCTTATTTTTATAGCAACTAGCAACACATAAAAAAATAATAGTCTGTCACTAATAAGATACAACAAAGGTCGTCTACCAAGCTTAAGAAGTTGCGCTCGGCATATAGCGCACGAGCACCACGGCTCGATGCGGCGTCTTTATCGGCCTTTACCCGGCGTTTGTGAGGTCGAAAATAGTTACAAAAGATGTGTGGCACGGTATTTCAAACCCCAAATTTTTTTTAATAATTGACAAACTTCAAGCCTTATTTGCCTTATAGATCGTTAAATAATAATATACTTCATGAAATAAACAAACGAAATGTTAATATTGTAACCGTCTTAACTGTTCTGTACAGAGTTGTCTAAAGTTTCCTTGGATGGAACAAAGATGGCCTAGCGAAAAACTGTTATTCGGAACGGTAGTGGGGGATAAACAGTTAAACGTATACGATCGGCGCTCTTAGGTTTGATTGGCGAGCTAGGGTCGTAGGTATATAAGTTGGAAGTTAATCGAACAAGAAATTAATTATGGGGCGCCAGAAATTTTAATTTACGGGAAAAATTTCAAAACTGCGATACGAGAGATATTGTGAATGAGAAATTTTCAGAGACAATGTGTCTGTGAGAAATATGGATGTAATCACTGAAACGCGTTCATAACAGTAACGATTTTTTTAATATCCGTTGACTAGCGTCAGTGATCAAAACAATATAAAAACTTATAATATGAATACATGAATGACAGGGTACCAACAACCGACAAAAAAAATAAGATCCAAAATCTTACATACAAACTTGTAAGAAACTAAAATGTCTTGGGGTGTACGTAGGCCCTGCCCACGTCGACGATGTTATCGATATATACATAAACAATAAAAAACCAAATTATCACTCAACACTACAAACTCGGAGTCATTCGGTAATTGTTAATTGTTCGAGTTTAGGCACAAACATAAAAAATAATTTTATCACTGAACGGTAAACTCAGTTAAAATCTTGTTAAAGTATAACAAAAAATGAAATGTTACATTGGACGAAAGTATCAGAAAAGCATTTTTATAAGTTTGGACTGATTATTCCAAAATCTCAAAAGTGAGAGATTTATGTATGCTTTTTTAAAAAAAACTTCAATTATTTTCCCTACTACAAACTTGCTGTTCCGCGTTTTAATTGGGGCATGGATATTGTACGAAAAGTAGTGGTATAATAAATATTTTTCCGAGTAGAGCACAACACGTTCAGAGGCTTGGTAATGTGCGCTAGAAACCAAAAGGATATATGGACTAAGTTGTTTACTATTTTATTTCGACTGTTTTAGAACGCTCCGTGCTTCCCATAAATAATGGAACATGTATCCCTCGCATATTATGCAAAAAAGCTAGAAGCCAAACATGAATCAGTAGCACAATTTTTCATATTAATTATGTAATCGTTACGTGACATACTTTGCATACAATTGATGCCTTTTAAAAGAATAACTCCACGAACGAAATAGTTGAACGAATAAGTTCAAATTGAGGGAAACTTCAAGAAAAATACTCCCTATTCAATAAAAGGTGATGAAGTAATTTTGATAACGATTCATAATTCTTTCTCATACACAATTTCTTTAGTTGCTTTTTCAGCAAATAGTGAGATTTTGATGGGATTTTCAATAATTTACCCTTACCGACCATCTTTTGAAAAATAGGAAAATGAAGTTTCCTACAATAAATTGGACTCTAATTTGTAAATGAAACTATTTTCTGTTTATAAATACATAGATTTATTATTAAATAGGATACCCTAATAGTCTACTAAGATCTCAAGTAAGGTCGACAGTCACTCATCTTCTCACCGAATAAAAATTATATTGTATCAAATGAAATATGTTTCTGAACACATTCCAATAGGATGCTATGGAAATATGATTATAACTATAATAAATTAAATTATTAATAGTAGTCCATTTTTGAAATTTCATTGACTTGCTTGCCAAATGATCTTAATTCCATTGGAAAGCATACAACATACATAATATGCAACAGCTAGGTTGTCTACCTTCTTCTAGTTCCTATTACTTGATTGTCCTGTACAAACAGGTAGTATAGGGCTCTTAAATTAAAAATCTGAACAAACAGCGATGTATTTTAATGATGGGTGTAAATAAATTATAAAAGCGATTATTGGAATTGGGACAACCTGTATCATATAAAAAAAGTAAATAATATTTTTTCAGTTATTTCGTTACGAATCTATAGTAATCAAAAAATGTTTATCATTCGTAAAACTAGGTGATTGGAAATTATAGCGTAAGCTATTTCACTTTATTGTAGAACCATAATTTAAAACAAAACAATTGAGAAATACGTTAACTCATGTATGAAATCGCAAACTCAGCAACCCACATATAGAGTTTAGTCGACAGGTAACCAAAAAAATTAATGAGGAGGGGAAATTTTGTAACCCGTCGATGGGGAATGAAAAAATTAGAAAGAGTTAGAGTGGGTTCAGCCAGCGTTCTAGAACCACGCGGAGTTTTCGTGACCAGCGCAAATCACTAGCATAAGTAATTGCTCCTTTTATTCGTTAACATAAAAATCAACGTCATTTATCAGACTTAGTTTTTCTTTTGTTTTGTAGTGTGCATATTCTTTGGGTTACTCGCTCCACGCTCTACGTCTGAGAGGAAGAGTTCGTCTCCGGTGAGTAATTTGAAAGTTGATTTAACCTACTAACCATTATTCAGAAGATGTGTGTAAAGGAAGAATCAGTAGATAAACCAATATATCCTTCAATACATTGCTTCTCGTGATCGATGACACATAACTACTAATCAGATTTGACAGGGTAGTCATTTTATCTTAAAAGGGAAGTATTGCGAAATATCGCCACTGAAATTCATGAGAGGTCATTAACTGATCTACAGATCAAGAGGGTCTGCAAGAGGCGATAGTTTGTAACGTTTTCACAAGAAACTGATTTTTATTTTAATATAAATATATATTTTTATTACTAATACTTTATTTGATCAAATAGTCCCAGGCAGTTTCAAAGCATTTCATGATATTTTTAACAGTATACAGTGACATTTAGCGGATACATAAGTTTTTTTAATAGTGGGAGGAACTAATCCTCAGTAGTTCATGATATTTTGGACTAAATTTCACTGTAACCGTGTGGACTAGTTCCATTAGGTTACGGCCCTCTAGGGTATAGCTAAACGGCTAAATATATAATTTTTTTGTCATTTAAAAAAAGTCCTATTTTAAAGTGTTGTCTTACGTTCTCTTATAAATTTCGTATTGTTTATATTTTTATTAAAAGCTAATGGGATTGTAACTTCAGCGATTTTTTTTTGAGTTTACTCTTTTTGCGCCAATTAGAGAATATGCTAATTGTAAACATTCTAGATCTTCTTTAATTTGTTTTTGCTCATTTTTTTTGTTGATTATAAAATTATGGTTCTACAATGAAGTGAAATAGCTTATGCTATAATTTCCAATCACCTAGTTGTACGAAGGATGAACGTTTTTTATTTAATATAGTTTCGTAACAAAATAAATGAAGAAATATTATTTCATTTTTTTATATGATACAGGCTGCCCAATTCCAATAATTGCTTTTATAATTTATTTATATCCATCATTACAGTATGACAGGAAAGCAATAAGCGTATTAGTTGATGCGGTAAATGAGGACGCAGTACAACAGCTAAAAATAGTATGGTGTTAAAAATAAAATGATCTAACTTTTCCTCTAGTATAAAAAGTAGCCGTATAATCGGAACCTGTGTATACATGAAAAGCAGGTAGACTTGAGCACAAATTTGATCCCAATTTAATTGCCAATTTCGTGCAATTAAGGTGATTATTTTTCTCTTTGTCATTCAGCTTACAAGATAAATTTGAGGATCTGGAAATTTATGTATATTGCCAAGCAAAATTACCAAAACAACTGTGTCAGCTGATTTAATTGAAATTCTTGAACTTGTTGCTGCTTTATAAACGGGAAAAACTATTCTTGTCTCGGCCTCTTCCTGATGACATAGATAATCATTTTCTTTGGTTCTAATTACGCAATTCCTTGGTATTTGATAAGAGTAACAGTTTTATTCTACGGTCACAAACATTTTATATTCCTGGATTATAGATACTAAATAGTCGTTATCCCAGTACTCAGCTAGAAATTTTATCAAAGCTCCTTGGATACGAAAATTTTGCAGACATTGCAAAAAATCTATAGGTCTGGTTTTGCGTGAACCTGATAGTTTTCCGATTTTTAGAGTACTAATTTAAAAGATATATTGGTGTGAACTTTTCACCTGTAATAACCTCAAATTTACGAGACTTGCAGTGAAAAATAGTTTATTATTAGTCAATTAGTGGGGAATACTCATAGTGGGTTTGCCTGTGCGGAGGACCTGTGTCAATTTTTGAACTGCGATGACAATAAAGTGATTACTGTGAGTAAAATAATTATCGAATTATTTCCATATAAACACAGCAGATAAGACGACGGTTGCAAATATTTTGCGACGTTGCCAACTTGTGCACAAAAGTGTGGAAATAACAAAAAGATAATACAAAAGATAAAAGCAAAACGTAGTGGAAGAAATTCACTTACCTCCGAAGAGTCGATCTGGGTAGTAAATTTAACTATCAACGCTAGAACAAATCTTTTCAGAAATAAACAACAAACTGCACACAATGGAGCAAAATCTGAAGAAAATAACAAAGGAGATAATACCTTGACTTTAGGTTTTTAATGAGGTTGATCCGGGCAGTAAAGCCAAGACTCCCCCACATCCCACTGGCCCGCGAGACTTGACAACAGACAGCCAGGAGACATTGGTATAACAGCTGATTTCAAGTTGAGCTCGAAATTTCACCTGGCATAGTTACCCTGTGTGCAATCCCTTAGCTGGGACAAGTAAATTTGGTCCGCGGCAGGGTATTCGAGGGCTGCCAGTTGAGTTTTTAGACACAACGAGCCCCGGGTATTTCCCAACAGAGCTCCTCCTCGGAGGCCCTTCTCCTATCCGCCACCTGGAGACACGCCGGGTTGGTACTTCACCCCCTCCACATCAGTAATTATCCCGACGAATAGCGACTAACTACGTACATATCTACCGATGTACGTATTTGCTATGGTACGTGCTTCGTCGTGTTCAATAATTTTAATCGCTTCTCAGTCACTTTTTAGTTTTCCGCCCAACCTATCTAATATGCGAGAAAAGTATTGGTTTACCCACAAAAAAAGTTGGAAATTTGAAATTTTTTTTTGAGTTATATTTATGTTTTCCATCAACAACAACCCAATAAAGCGGTTTTCAGGAAAAAAATCCAGTGTGTATGTCGTCGTCGTCGTTGTCGTCGGCCACTTTTCGTTACATGTCTTGTTAACACTATACAGCCTCCGGAGTGCAACAGGTCACCAATTTTATGATTGAATATTGTTAAAGACATGTCACACATGAACCCATTTGATTTTCAGCTCACTAGAGGCAGCACAACGGGTGCTATGGTACTAGAAGTACGACATTTTAGTCATATTTTGAGGAATTTCAATTTGTTAGCACGATATTGCCTCCGGAGATCATCAAGTCACCAATGTTATGATTGAATATTATTCAGGACACTTCACAGATGAACTTTTATATACTTTAAGTAAATAAACATTATTACTAATATTATTATTTTTATTATTATTATTATGATTAATTTCAAACAATGACACCAATATATTCAAGGGAATAGAGAGAATAATAAAACAATTAACTAATCATTAAGCCCTCTAGTCTGATTTAAATACGTCTCCCAGTCATCTCTATTTTCACAAAGCCATTTCATCACTAATTGTCCATTTATAGACTGACTGCACCAAGTGGCTTCAGTGTCTGTTAGTATACCAGTTACAATAAAACGAGTACATTCACATCTTGGTGGTAGTATATCATTACACCTTCTGATTGTAAACGTTGTGGTTCCATGGCATTTATAACCAGTTATTGGATCGTATTTAGCTTCGTATTTTTCCCAACAATGACAATCTTCCTTATTGGTTATTATAGTTGGATAACAGTTCACAAACGCAACTGCTGCAAAGAAGATAGAGTGAATCAAGATCGTCTTCATCCTGAAAGTGAAAGAGTATGTCAATAACTGAATTGTTCTATTCATCTCCTAATAATGATGACTAAACAACTGAATTCTCTTACTAAAACAAATTAATCCACTGTATTTATGCTGTTTATTGAGTTGAAGGTAGTTGAGGACTCAATGGACAGAACAAAATTACAAAGTACTACAAGTTGAAAAGTTTTGTAAACTTGTGAAGTTAGACTTGAAAAAACAGGGGACAGGCAGGAAAAACAGAGTACTTAAAGTTTAAAGGAGAATTTAAAAAAATCCGTAATTTTCAGGGTCTAAAATAAGACAAATATCATTGGTATAGTATTATCTATTTATTAATATAACTTGAAGTTTACAGGAGTAAACGATTTTCTGATATTACAAAGAAAAGAAAACAATGCTAATTACCCCATTATACCCGCCATATAGGGCAAAATGGGGTACGCAACTTAAACCAAAGAAAATCCTATTGACAAAGTTTGCAAAACAAGTACTGTTTCGTCATCTTCGTCTTCTACACCTGCACATAAATTGTGAGCCCATTTATGGCCTCTAGAATTGCTAAACCATCCTTCCGTGGAACTTAAATAAAAGTCTCCACACTAGAAGCAGTCAGTGTCACTATCCTCGCTTTGTCAATCTGACTCTAATATAATTTTTTTTTATTTAGATTTCTTAACCGTTTGTGATTATTGGTTACTGAACGCTTTGACATCTCGAGAGCATTCTGGCTGGCTGGATTGAACACGGAAATTTTAGTTTTGTCTAATTGGTTATTCATTATTCGTTGTGTATCGAATGGCGTAAGCCGTTGAATTTTATATCACATTTTCGGAGGATATCATTAAGAATTCCACCTTCTATTAACAAATGACCGACCTGTGACACATATTATCCGGGTATCGTTGGAGATTTTTGGAGTTGTTTGGAGATTATAGACCCATGGAAATACCAATTTTACTTTTCCGCCCAACCCATCTAATATGCGGGAAAAGTATTGGTTTACCCCAAAAAAAGTTGGAATTTTGAAAAAATGTTTGAGTTATTTTCAGGTTTTCCATTAACAACTACACGAAAAACCGGTTTTTAGAAAAAAAAAATCCTGTGTGTATGTCGCCGTCGTCGTTGTCGTTGTCGTCGGTCACTTTTTCTTACATGTCTTGTCAGCACGATACAGCCTCCGGAGTTCAACAAGTCACCAATTTTATGATTGAATATTGTTCAAGACATCTCACAAATAAACCCTATTGATTTTCAGCTCACCAGAGCCACTACAACAGGTGCTACAGAACTTTAAGTACGATATTTTTGTCATTTTTTGAGAAAGTTCAGTTTGTTAGCACGATACAGCCTCCGGAGTTCAACAAGTCACCAATTTTATCATTGAATATCATTCAGGACATCTCACAAATGAACCCATGTGATTTTCAGCTCACCAGAGCCAGTACAACAGGTGCTATAGTACTTTAAGTACGATATTTTTGTCATTTTTGGAGAAATTTAAGTTTGTTAGCACGATACAGTCTCTGGAGTATATACAAGTGACCAATTTTATGATTGGATATTATTCAGAGCGTCTCAATGATGAATCCTATTGATATTCAGCTCACTAAAGACAGAACACCGGGTTGTATGGTACTTGCAGTACCAAATTTTAGTCATTTTTGGAGAATTTTCAGTTTTTTAGCAAGATACAGCCTCCAGAGTGTATACAAGTGACCAATTTTATGATTGAATATTGTTCAAGGTGTTTCACAGATGTCCCCTATTGATTTTCAGCGGACTAGAGCGAGTACAGCGGGTCCTATAAATCCAGATATACATTTTTGAACAAATTTCGGTTTGTTAGCACGATACATCCCCCAAAGTGTATACAAGTGACAATTTTATGATAGAATATTGTTCAGGGCCACAGATGCGGAAAGTTAGTTTCAATCTTTAGAACCGTTAATTTTAAATTATTTCCTGCTTGGAAGCTATCGTCAGATATTTAAATTTGATATGATTGTTTATAGTCTTATGGTTAAAAGTACATGTCCAGGAGAGGCTTCCACAGTCACAAATGTTTTATTTACAAATTAGTTCATATCACTACTTAAATTAGCACTTAAAAATAGTTTTTTTAGAAATTAGTTCATATCACTACTTAGATTAGCACTCAAGTATAGTTTTGGCTGTTGATTATTTAATTTTTAAATCTCATCTTTCAACCTACGAGTATACTCGGTAGGGTACGGAGTAGTCCCCGTGTTTGTGGTTGAATGTAAGAGTATGTAATCTATGAAGTCTTTATTCTTACAAACTAAAATTCTGATGGATTTGAAATTTTTTTAATAACACACTTGTATAGTTAACAGTAGACTGTATTGTTATTATTATTATCATATTTTTCCTCCTCCCCTAACTCTACATTTGGTAGTGAAATGGGTGAATATAGTTCTCAACTATAGATCAATGTCATTCAACCTAGCACCTTTCTTATTGTGAGGACAATTCGGATAAATGCAATGTTACGCACCTCATACATGGACAGTTCACAGGGGATCATCCCTAAGTATTTTTTTAAATTGTCCTTTATTATTCTCATATGATCCAACAATATCGGATTCTTTGGTTTTTGTATTCAACATCCTCCACATCCAGCTTATCTCGCTTTCTAGATTTTTATACTTGCTTATTCTTTCATTTTCTTCGTTCAGTATATTGCTATTATCTGAAATAGACACTTCGATTAGAAGACATGAATTTCTGTTCTTATCATGTAGTGACTATGACTGGTCGATTTGTCAGTATTATTAAAATAGTAATTACTGCTATATCCCACATAACATTGAAACATGATGGTTGAATGAAGCAATAATATCATGTCTGATTTTGAATCGAACAACAATGGGAAATCTTTGGAAAGTTCATACGTAATTCTGTCAGCAAAAGCTCTTATTATATACACTCTGTGTAATTCAAATAAACCGATCAATCATGAAATCTTTGAAATGATTAAATACACAGAAATCTTAATGAAAAAAAAATTTAAAAACCAAATCAGAAGGCGACTATTCTTGTTTGTCAAAAGTATCCCCACCGGCCATCCAACAACAAACACGCTAGACATTGCAAAAATGTCCAGAAAAAATTTCAAGAAGCTTTACTGTAGAGGATGATATTCCTAATATAGTGCCCATTGAGTCTCCTCGAAACCAATGCGACTTATGTGAAATTTTGTTTGAACCAGACCTTATTAGAAAGAAAAATATGTCTCCCAAAACATACTCCTCTCCCGAATTAAGGTCTTCGCTCACTATACCGTACCGTACCTTGACAAAAGCGGTACCGACACATGCAAAAAATATTCTTTGCACAAAATCTTATGAGACGTTGCCCACTACATCGTTCCGTATACTACTGGAACCGCACCTTGCCATAACCGATCCGATTCGGTATCTTTGGGACAATATTTTGCAGGCGACTGAATGCTCCGCGCTTGGCACTAAACGTGATAAGACCGATTTGTGCAGCCAGTAGTACGCGTGGAAATAAAGTCATGCGGAAATAATGATAGAACTTTCCTCCATTATCAACAAGTCCTGTATTTTCCTTCATATTGTCGTGTTTTCAAAATATCGCTAATCCAATACCAACTAGATGAATGCTTCAGTTGAGTATGAGGGACTTGAGCGTGGGAACTTTTTGCCGAGTGTGGGCGGTAACCTAACATAGAAAACCCCACGAGGATGAGTCAAGTCATGACCACGCCCTCTGACGTCACATGACCACGCCCTCTGACGTCACGTCACCACGCCCACCTCCTCTCTGATTGGTCCGCCATTCTTTAGTCCACGCCCCCACCTCCTCTCCGATTGATCCATCATCCCCTCCTCTGATTTGTTCGCCATCTTTCTCTCTGATTGGTCCATTATGCCCCCCCTCCGATTTGTCCGCCATTTTTTTAGGCTATCCTCCTTTCTGATTGGTCCGCTGCTTTGGGGCATCCTCGTCTCTGGTTGGTCAGCTTCCTGGTGTCTGATTGGACTCGTTCTCTGGTTGGTTACCGTCCTCGTGTCTGATTGGCCAAACTACATAATCCACCAGATGTCGACAATGCAGTTACCTTGCCATCTATCGTCGTCAACCTACAATATCCACCAGGTGTCGGTAATACAGTTACCTTGTCTTGCCATCTGTTGTCGTCAACCTACATGGTCCACCACGTGTTCTTAATATAGTTTACCTTGTGTGACCTATCTTCTGTGTGACATATAGTCTGTGTCGTCTGTCGAACACCTTCTGCTGGGACACGTTCGATATACAGGATGTAGTCATAAAGATGCCATAACGGCACTAACATATATCTATCTGTTATTCACCGGGGTGCCAAAACGACCGTGGGTGGTTGGCTACTTTTTCCGTATACTACGCATGTTTTTCGTTACAGACAGGCCGTAAAAGACACATTTCAACGTTCTGCGCAGGTCCTAAAGGAATTTGCCCATATCTCTGTTATTATTTGTCGGATTGGAGTCTAATAAACGCCATTGTGATAGATAGAGCATGTTTATTCACAGCATGGAGTCATAAATATGACATATGCAAATCCCTTCCTATCAACTATCGACCAATATCACTAGTACCACATATATCAAAAATTTTTGAAAGAATATTGAAAATAAGATTGGATTCATACATAACCAAATAAGGGTTGATATCGTCCCACCAGTTTGGATTTAAACAAAACAGTTCCACACACAATGCTTTATTAAATTTAACAACCAAAATGTTTGATGCTCTAAATAGGAATAGAACGTGCCTATGCATTTTTTTGGATTCAGCGAAGGCATTCGATAATGTCAGCCACAGTAATCTATCAAAAACGCTGGAGAACTACGGGATACGGGATACTTGTTTGAAGCTATTCAGGAGTTATCTCTCACATCGACAACAGGTCGTCAAAATCAATGGATTTATTAGTGAAGAACGCGATACAACATACTGAGTACCACACGGTACTATATTAGGCCCCGTGTCATTCAATCTCTACATGAATGATCTATTTTATCTAAATAGCGCTGGTCATATCATTGGTTACGCGGATGATACTGCAATTGTTTATGAGGACAGTAATTGGTATGATTTAAAGCTAAAAGTTGATTCTGACCTAAAGCTAATTAAGTCGTGGTTTGATAGTTAACTGTTAACCATAAATTTTGAAAAAACTTTTCACTTGCCTATTCTTAGCTCCAACTCATCTAATAACCGATTTTATCCACTGAAAATATCACAGTTTGATCAGGATTTATGTATTGGACCAACAAACAAAATAAAATATTTGGGGGTTATATTGGATACAAATTTAAAATGGGATTGTCATATTGAATATATAATAAAAAAATTACAGTTTATATTGCATAAATTTAGGCACTTGAAAAAGTATATTTCTAGCCAACAAATCCGCAATTTATATTTTGGATTGGTAGAAAGCCATCTTCGATATGGAATTCAGGTTTGGGGAAGTGCGTTGGAAACTCACCTGCAGCCGTTAAATATAATCCAGAGGAGATTTCTGAAAATCATAATGTCTAAATCGAACCTTTATTCTTCAGATCTTTTGTATTCTGAAAGCAGAATATTGGATCTGAAACGACTATACTTTTCGTGCGTTTCAGTGGAATATCATAGATCAAAGAATACATACAACTTACCAATCCATAATTACAATACTAGGAATAAACATTTCCATACAGTCCCTAGGATGATAAAAACTAGTTGTCAGAAAACATATTCTTTCTATTCCGTTAAGATTTACAACCGTATTCCAGATTATATTAAAAGCATCCTAAATATTCGATTATTTAAAAAGAAACTAAAACACTTCATTTTAGAGCAGAAAAGAGAATTCTGCGATATAAAAATCGTAACGTGAGAAGTATCTACACCTACACATGGTTACATTGGCTGAAGGTTGGAGTTTTCGGTGTTCAATAGTTTATTATACTACAGGTTTTTTTCTGTAGTTGTACTGGTTCATTTTGTTTATTCCTTCAATTTTTCATATTATATTTTTTTTAAATTCATATTTTGTTGAGATATTCTGATTTTGCTATGTATTATTTGTGTTATTACTACTATCATTATTGTTGCTAAGTTTACTATTGTTTTGAGTGTAACTAATTTTGTCGCTGTACTTGATTTAGATACCACTTACAAGCTGTTTTTTACAGCTTCTGTGGGGCATTGTGTTTATTTACGATTTTTGATCTACATTTGTTATACTTTGTAATTTATAGTGAATAAACATATATTATTATTATTATTATTATTATAAGGGCACTGTTAGATTATCATCGTATACAGGATGTGCAAAAAAGATGCCATTAGGGCAGTAACGCATATCTCTGCTATACTGTATACGATAATAATCTAACAATCATGATGGCGTTTATTCGACTTCAATCCTACCAATAATAGCAGAGATATGTGCTAGTGCCCTAATTGCATCTTATTTTCGCACATCCTGTATACAATAATAATCTAACAATCATAATGGAGTTTATTCGACATCAATCCGACCAATAATAGCAGAGATATGCGTTAGTGCCCTAATGGCATCTTTCTTGCACATCCTGTATACGATAATAATCTAACAGTGCCCTTATGGCATATTTATGACTACATCCTGTATATAAAGATGCTATATCTATCACAATGGCGTTTATTAGACTCCATTCCGACAAATGATAACAGAGATATGGGCAAATGCCTTTAGGACCTGCGCAGAACGTTGAAATGTGTCTTTTACGGCCTGTCTGTAACGGAAAACATGCGCAGTATGCGGAAAAAGTAGCCCAGCTACCACCAGCCACCCACGGCCGTTTTGGCACCCCGGTGAATAACAGATAGATATATGTTAGTGCCGTTATGGCATCTCTATGACTACATCCTGTATATCGAACGTGTCCCAGCAGAAGGTGTTCGACAGACGACACAGCCTATACGTCACAGAGGATTGATGACACAAGGTTAACTGTATTAAGGACACGTGGTGGACCATGTAGGTTGACGACGACAGATGGCAAGACAAGGTAACTGTATTACCGACACCTAGTGGATAATGTAGGTTAACGACGATAGATGGCAAGGTAACTGCATTGTCGACATCTAGTGGATTATGTAGTTTGGCCAAGACACGAGGACGCTAACCAACCAGAGAACGAGTCCAATCAGACACCAGGACGCTGACCAACCAGAGACGAGGATGCCCCAAAGCATCGGACCAATCAGAAAGGAGGATAGCCTAAAAAAATGGCGGACAAATCAGAGGAGGGGCATGGTGGACCAATCAGAGAGAAGGAGAGGCATGGTGTACCAATCAGAGGAGGGGATGATGGACCAATCGGAGAGGAGGTGGGGGCATGGACTAAAAAATGGCGGACCAATCAGAGAGGCGGTGGGCGCGGTCACGTGACGTCGGAGGTCATGGTCATGTGACGTCAGATGGCGTGGTCATGACTTGACTCATCCTCGTGGGGTTTGCTATGTTAGGTTACCGCCCACGGTCGATGAAAAGTTCCCACGCTCAAGTCTCCCATACTCTACTTGCTTCTTTCAGTTTTTTTTTCCTCGAATAACAGGAGGGCAATGATAAATAATTGTCTACTGTTATATTTACTATGAGCGATTTTCAATCACACAGTGACAAAAATAGTAATTTTTGTACAAAGAATATAAATTGCGTCGCGTTGCTTCCAAATTGGGATGAATGAAACTGGTACAGTGTTGTAGGCGTCCGCAAGATGTCCACCCGTTGTAATAAGCGGAGAGTACCGAATCGGCTCTGGCAACGGGCTGGATGTGCTACGCTTACGGTGATGGCATGGTCCAGGTTAGTGAGCGAAGACCTTAGGACGGTATAACTGCAATTTTATTTGAAAAACGTTCTGGTTCTATAAACTTAGCATTATCTATTATAATGCGAACATCCTTTTCCACTGGAGACCTCCCCATGATATGGAAAATATCTAGCGTAGCACCGATTTTTAAAAAAGGCGATAAGCTGGATTCCGACAACTATGAAACCAATTAGTTGAACGCCTATCACTGTTAGAATTATGGAATCAATAATACGCGCATCTTGACAAATATGTTGACGTGTGTAAACGATTGGTCTCTAGCTCTAGATGATAAGCAACCGGTGGATATTATATATTCAGCTTTTTCCAAAGGAAGAGAAATGATGGATGTTGTCAGACTGCACACAAAACATATACTAAAACTCAGAAATGTCTTCTATAGTAAGCAGTCATTATTACATAGAGCAATTGTTCAAGCAGACAGAGAATACACACCTCTCAACCTCTCTCACACACAGCAAATATACAATACACAAACGCAACAGCAGGAGATAGAAGAATGGACACAGAAAAAATTACATGGTTAACATACTTACAACGTGAAAAACGAATACATCAGTGAGACAGACTCGCTCTAAAAAGGTGAACTGTATCCTGAAACAGAAGGCTTCACATTAGCGATCCAGGATCAGGTTATCGCTTCAGGAAATTACAAAAACATAATGAAGAACCCTAACACCACAGACGACAAATGTAGAAAATGCCACCAATTCTCTGAAAGAAACAATCGACCACATTACGGCAGGATGTAAGTTGATGGCTGGATCTGAATTTACTAACAGACATAATACAGCGACAAAGATCATACACCAGAAGCTTGCACTACAACATGAACTCATCACAGAAACACAACCATAATACACATACACACCACGAACAATATTAGAAAACGAAGAATACAAGTAATATTGGGATATAACCATTCATACAGACATAACAGTAATGCATAATAGACCTCTCGACTTCGAAACACAGGACCACTTAGATTATAACTTACCTTTCAGTTTAGACGAACTAAACACTGCAATACGCAATTTAAAAACCTCCTCTCCGGGAACAGATGATATCACCAACGAAATGATTAAACAATTAACTCCTGAAATGAAAAGTACTTTATTAACACTTTTTAATAACATCTACGAACATAAAACTTACCCTAAACTATGGAAAGAGGCAATAATCGTCCCAATCTTCAAAGAAGGTAAAGATCCAACCGACCCATCAAGCTACCGCCATATAAGTTTAACTTGTTGCATTGGGAAATTACTTGAACGAATGGTGAGCAACAGACTTCAGTGGTATTTGGAAAAATATCAACTTTTATCCTATTCTCAATCAAGATCCCGACGATAAAGATCAACAATAGATCACCTTTTCTATATTGAAAATGCAATACAGGATACTTTCAAAAATCGGGAACACCTAGTAGCCGTATTTTTCGATCTCACTAAAGCTTTCGATAAAACTTGGAGATACGGAATTATCCACAAATTTCATCAATATGGACTCATAGGTAATCTTCCACTATTTCTTTCCTCGTTCCTCCAAGACCGCACTTTTCGTATCAAACTGGGTAACATTTTGTCAACTCCTCGAATACTTGAAAACGGAATCCCCCAAGGTTCGGTCCTTAGCGCAACCCTCTTCCTTATTGCAGTCAATAACGTAGCCACAATCGAATACGTGTCCATTCACAAATGCATGTATGTGGATGACCTCACTATCTTCTGCTCGGGATTAAAAATACCAGAAATTGTAAGGAAACTTCAAATTGCCATAGACCAGATATCTCTGAACGCAAATGAATTGGGATACCGATTCTCCAAAGAAAAGACAGCCTGCGTTCATTTTTGTAGATTGCGAAAACCACGTTACCATCCCTCCCTAACATTATATAATGAACCAGTAAGATGTCTAGAATCAACCAAGTTTTTGGGACTTACATTCGACTCAAAACTAAATTGGCAAAAACACGTTGACAAACTGAAAGTGAAGTGTAAGACATCGCTTAATATCATGAAAATACTGACAAATACAAAATGGGGAGCTGATCATGAAAGTTTGTTGAGAATATACCAAGCTTTAATTCTCTCCAAGATTGACTACGGAAGCATTATCTATGAATCAGCCCGCAAATCGGTACTGAAAGAACTGGACCCAATCCACCATGCCGGAATTCGCTATTGCATAGGTGCATTCCCTACAAGCCCCATCCCAGGTATACTCTCTGAGGCAGGACTCATGCCATTGGAACGTAGACGCGAAGAAATACTCGCAGCGTACTATACATGCATTTCTGCACAACATCTACACCCAAATCATTCGATTTTTTTCCAGAACCTCACTGAATACGAGAATCGGCCAACAATTACCAGGCCAGTGCGAATACGGTTAAACGAACAGATGCAAAGAGCACATTTTCAACCTATTGAAACTTTGCCTATCGGCGCTGCAGAAATCCCTCCATGGCTTAACCCAGCACCAACAATCATAGTAGATCTGTCTCCATATAAAAAGCACGATACATCTCCATCAGAATATAAAATGAGATTTCAAAGACTATTTGCTTTATATTCTGGAGCAACGATCATTTACACTGACGGATCAAAAACCAACAGTGGTGTCGGATGTAGTTTTGTGGCTGGCGGTACAGCACATTACTGGACATTACCAGTTCACACATCAATCTTCACCGCAGAACAATACGCAATATGGCAAGCACTCCTTTTCATCTTGATATCAACCAGTGTGAATGACCGCTATGTGATTATCTGCGACTCGCGTAGTGTTCTCGAAGAACTAAAAAATATGTACACGAAAAACCTACTGACACAAAATATACTCAGCCTTCTTAATGAAATCAGGAATCAACGGAAAAACATATTTCTATCTGGGCTCCTAGCCATGTGGGAATAATGGGAAATGAACAAGCGGATAGTGCAGCAAAAACAGCTGCTGGAGAAGACGAAATTGATGTTCAAATAACCAAGCATTCAGACCTTAAACTTCACTTTAAAAACATCAGTAAGGAAACCTGGAAACGCGAGTGCCTGGCAGTAGATACCCAGATAAATACAATTAAAAAGAATGTAGATCGCTGGAAGCCATCTCTTAGACTGTGTGGGGAAGATAGGGTAAAAATACAAATATTACGGTTAGGGCATACACAAATAACCCATGAACACCTATTGACAGGCCATAATCCACCAATATGTGAAACTTCCAATACTACAATCCCCACCAAACATATACTAAGTGAATGTGTACAATATAACTATATGCGCATCATTTTCAATATATCGAACAACCTTACGAACGGATTGAATGAACCTGAAAAAATAGAAAATATACTCAAGTACCTGAAAGCAATAAATGTATTTAAAAAGATCTGAGTGAAACCTGATGAAAACAATTACCACTATCCCGCTGATACAGCGGGACCAGACTAAAGACCACAACAGTCGACGTCTGGGTCAAACAAGAAAATAGTAATAATAATAGATAGATGGTTTATTGACCCCATTCACATACATAGTACATTAGAAGTCAGTGAAACTAGTACATATGAATACATTTTACCAACTAAAAATATTAAAGATTGTATAGTGTTGTATATGACAAATTTAAAATATAATAAAAATAATAGAAAGTAAAAATTTTACATAAACACAGACATACATTTCATAAAGTAAAAATATTGATGAAAATATGACAATTTTAAAATATAAAATAAGTTAAAAAATAATAGAAAGTAAAAATTAAATTAAACAAAACAAACAAACATATAAGCATTAAGCCCAAGTATTCAATTCCTCCAAAAACTCATCAACTGTATAAAAACAATAATTTAAAAGAAAAGACTTAGCAAAATGTTTAAATTGAACTCTCGTCATATCACTTATATTTATATGTTCAAAATATTTCACAACTGAATTGTACAATGTAACATCCAACTTATTGTTTTTTGTTGTTTTCAGTCTAGATTTGAGAATGACACTGTCTTTACTATTTCTAGTATCATAATTATGAACATCTGCATGTTTAGTCAGAACATATCGATTTTTATGTGTTTCAATTAACACTTCGAAAATATATAAGCACGGAAGCGGCAATATTTCAAGTTTTTTGAATATTTTTTTACAATTGGTGTTTCTTGGTGCGTTGTAAATTATTCTAACTACAGTTTTCTGTAGCACAAATACTTTGTGCACTGATGTGCTGCTGCCCCATAGCATAATACCATATGTTAAATTGCTATGAAAAAGTGAATAATATACAGACTTTAACAAATGAGTTGGTATACATGATTTTAATTGACGAATTACAAAAACTTGGCTCGCTAATTTTGAACAAAGGTAGTCAACATGAGGTGACCAACTTAAGTTTGTATCCAAATGAATGCCCAGTAATTTAACTGGCTCTGATTTTATAAACCATTTATCTAAACTGAAAAGAATGTGTTTCGTTTTAGTGTCGTTGAGTTTCAATAATAATAATAATAATAATAATAATAATAATAATAATAATAATAATAATAATAATAATAATAATAATAATAATAATAATAATAATAATAATAATAATAATAATAATAATAATAATAATAATAATAAGGTTGCAAGAAAGGGTCATTGGCGTGTAAGGAGCAGTTAATCATAGACCAGATCATAATGTCAGAAGCCATAACGAAGCAGAGAAACTTATTTACAACCTTTATAGATTACCGCAAGGCGTATGACTCCTGTCCCCACGACTGGCTTCTGAAAGTCCTGGAAATTTATAAAATAGATAAGAAACTGATCACCTTCCTGGAAAAGATCATGAAAAAGTGGCGCACGACCTTAAACCTGAAAACACCTCAAATAGCTTACACCACAGTAAAAATACAGATGAGAAAAGGTATATATCAAGGAGATACATTAAGTCCACTGTGGTTTTGTATGGCCCTAAACTTGCTAACGGACCTGTTAAATGACACGATGAAAGGATTTGAGATGAAGGATGAAAACGGACAAAAGCACAAGATCAGCCATCTACTCTACATGGACGATCTCAAACAATACGCAGCAACAAAGACAGGGCTTCAGTACCAACTAAAAGTAACCGAAAGTTTCTCCGAGGATATAAAGATGAGATTTGGGGTAGAAAAGTGCAAAATCCAAAGTATAAACAAAGGGAAACTCAACCAAAACCTAACATATGCAACGGCCCACCAGGAAACAATAACGTCAATGAATACGGATGAGCTGTATAAATACTTAGGGATGAACCAGAGCAAAACTATCGAGCAAACGCTGATTAAACAACAACTTAGGAGCGAGTTTCAGAAAAGAGTGAGAAGGGTATTGAAAACATCTTTGAATTCCAAGAACACTACCATCAACACATACGCCTTAGCAGTCATCACTTATTCTATGGGAGTTGTGAAATGGAGCAATACAGACCTGGAAGATATGGACAGATGGATCAGAGTTCAACTGACCAAGTTTAGAAGCCGTCACCCGAAAAGTGCTGTGGAAAGAGTTTATATACCCCGCAAAGAAGGTGGATTGGGCATAGTAAACCTCTATGACATGAACATTCGTCAAATTAAATCAATGAGAAGCTATTTCCATAGGAAAGCAAGGATTTCCGTTCTTCATAATATAGTATGCTCTCAAGATGATAAATACACCCCATTGAACCTAACTAATAACTGTGACATTAACCCAACATCTGTACAAGAAAGACGAGAAGCATGGCAGAGGAAAGCACTGCATGGAAGACATCCTACTATCCTAGCCGCAGAGGGTACAGATAAAAAGTGGTCGAATCACTACTTACGAACAGGATACCTTTTCCCTGAAACTGAAGGGTTCATGATCGCCATACAGGATCAGGTTGTACCAACTAGGAACTATCTCAAATATATTATTAAAGATCCAACCGTGATAGATGACACTTGTAGAATGTGTGGCAGGATGGGGGAAACCATCCAACATATAACTGGAGGATGCAGCTCCCTCGCCGCATCTGAGTACAAGAAACGCCACGATCAAACAGGAAAGATAGTACACCATGCTCTGGCTTCTAAATATAACTTGATACCCGGAACAGAAAAACTCACCTATAAGTATACACCAGCAAGCATCCTAGAAAACGTCCACTACAAATTATACTGGGATAGAACAATATTTACTGATCGGACAAATGAAGCAAACCGGCCGGATGTGGTTCTTTGGAGCCTGAGAGAAAAACAGGTATGGATTATCGACTTCGCAGTTGTGAATGATAACAACATGGAAAACACAATCAACCTAAAGCTTCGAAAATATGATGAACTCGCTTAGTATATCAAAGAGCAGTGGAAAGTAGACCAAGTTACTATCCTACCCATGGTCCTATCCACAACAGGCATTGTACCACGGCAGCTTGGTAAGGCTGTGGATACTCTTAAAATCAGTCCATCTGCAATTGGAAAGATGCAGAAAACAGCTATTCTTGGCACTTGCACCATTGTAAGGAAAGTACTGGGAAAATAACGCTAAAAAGTGGAAGGTCAAACATGCTTTGATAGATTTATATCTGTATATTTGAATAAACCACACTCAGACCAAAAGGCCTGAGTTTATGTAAAATGCCTTAAGAAGAGAACTAGTTAAAATAATAATAATAATAGGGGGTTAAAATGGTAGTGAAGCGTCTCTTATAGCATCTCCTACCAATTCCTGCTCGCACCTCCACGTTGGTAGCCCCGGTAACAATCTCTGGAGATTCAGGATCGGGTAACCATCCCCGGTGGCGGATCTGCAGCAGATGGGTTAACGCGAGAGGGAGAACCACCACCACGCGGGGTAGCATCCCGTATGGTGTGAAAAAAAAGTGCTTTCAACGGGCGGGGAAGGATTAGATGCTGGTCCTTCCAATCGGAACCGTCAGGATGTCCAGCATGTAGATGAGAATGGTGGGGGCACCGCTCATCGAAGCGTACCCCATCAACCGCTTGAACCTACGGCGCCTCGGAGACGTGTTGTGCGACAGCCTGTCGCACCCACTGAACCAAATCAGGCACAATCAGAAAGACGACGTTTTAAATGGAACAATGAAACCAACAAACAAGTAATACGTTCGTTTTTCACAGTTACGGCACTGGAAACTGATATGACGATGTACCGCATGCGACTGCATAATCACTTCATTGAGAAAATGCCACACCTAAATTACCTCTCAGAACAACGAATAGCAGATCAACGTAGAGCTATCATAAGAAATAACCTAATACCTCTACCTGCAATCGAACAAATAAGGGCAGAGGTGGAGAGGGAGATTAATCAACAGCCTATAAATGAAACCCCAGAGACTCAGGAACAAGAAAGTAGAGGACCTGAAGCTGACCTACCACTATTAAGTCTTCGACCCTCAGTAATCAACCGTCAAACATTATGGGAAGAAAACTACCAACAACATCTTACTGAATTCAGAGGATCCGACCCTGCCAGCAGGCCGGCGCTACCAAAACTCATTTATACTCCAAACACGCACTCTCTCTTAGGAATTGCTAATCAAATTCTGGAAAGTCAATTGGATGCAGATATGAACCTCGAGGAAATACATCTTCACGTGTATTGCGCAGCTCTAGCAACAATCAAAGCCAACAAACAAAAAATACTAAAAGCACCTAAGACACGTACGCCTCAAAAACCGAGATGGGAACAAAGACTTAGTACCAAAATAGAGAATTTGAGAAAAAAAATTGGTAGAATTCAACAAATAGCAAATGGGCAAAAATCCAAAAAGCTGCTAAATAAAATCCCGGTCCAGATTAAACAACAGCTGGAAGGAAAAACAACAAATGAAATAAAAACAATTATAGATGATACCTTAGATACCTGGAAACAAAATCTTGCAGTTGCTTCTAAAATATTAAAAAGATATCAGGAGAGCTACCAACGCAAAATCCAAAACAACTTCTTTTCAAAAAATCAGAAGGGCTTCTATAGATCTTTTAACGAACAACCTGGTTTTAAAGGACAACCGCCAAAGAAGGATGATTTACAGACATTTTGGGAAGGAATGTGGTCGAAGGAAATCGAACACCAGGAAAATACACCTTGGATCAAATCAGAAATTCAGAACAACAACCATCTACATATGGAAGAAATAATATTTACATTACAAGATCTAAAAAAGGTAATGAAAAACTTGGCCAACTGGAAAGCACCAGGGAACGACGGTATCCAAAATTTCTGGTACAAAAAACTTACGGCTACCCATCATCACCTGACCAACCAATTTAATATCGCTCTAAGAAACCCTGACCAACTACCAGACTTCCTTACAAATGGTGTAACTTATCTTCTTCCAAAATCTGATCAAACCCAAGATCCTTCTCAATATAGACCCATCACGTGCCTTCCTACAATGTACAAAATCTTCACTGCAGCACTATGTGATAAACTGTACGCATACCTAGAAACTAATGATATTCTAACTGAGGAGCAGAAAGGGTGCAAAAGAAAATATATGGGCTGCAAGGAACAAATAACAATCGATAATGTGATATTGGAACAAATCAGAAAGAAGAACAGAAATCTATACATGGCTTATATAGACTATCGGAAAGCTTTCGACTCAGTGCCCCACAGTTGGTTAATAAAAATTTTGGAAATTTACAATATACACCCTGTGGTGGTTAGGTTTCTAAAAAGTACTATGAGTAATTGGAAAACAAAACTCAAAATTAACCTAAATCACACAGAACTAGAAACTGAATCTATCAGTATTAAAAGAGGAATCTTTCAAGGAGATACACTTTCCGCTCTATGGTTCTGCTCGTGTTTAAACCCATTATCACGTGGCCTAAACCACACAGGATATGGAGCAACTATTAGAGCGGATCGAAACTCAACAACCATAAGTCATCTATTCTTTAAGGATGATCTGAAACTCTATGCCGCGTGCAAAAAACACCTAGAATCCAACTTAAAACTCATGCACCAGTGGAGCACAGATGTCGGAATGTCGTTTGGTATGGAAAAATGCCAAACTGTATCGGTTGATAAGGGAAAGCTGAAAGAAGGAGAACCTATAGAACTAGAGCCAGGCAAATATATTGAAGCCATGACAGACAAACCCTACAAGTACTTAGGAATCCTTCAGACACACAAGATAGAACATAAAGAAATAAAAGCCATATTAACCACCGAATTCGAAAAACGCCTTTACAACCTCTTAAAAAGTAAGCTAAATTCAAGAAACCTTACCACGGCCATAAATAGCTACGCCATATCCGCTCTTCAGTACTCCTTCGGAATAATTAAATGGACTCAAACGGACCTGGAAGCAGTAAACAGAAAGATTAGAACCGAGCTAACAAAACATAGAAAACACCATCAAAAAGCGTCCGTCGAAAGCGTAAATTTACCTAGAGAAAAAGGAGGTAGAGGAATAAAAGATGTTGTGGAAGCTTGCACTCAGCAAATTGCAGGCTTGAGGAGTTTTTTCCGCCACCAAAATAGTCAACTTCATAAAGCCATAGTGAAAACAGATACGGGTTATACACCTTTAAACCTAAGCATGGAAAACTTTACGCCCTTTAATACACGAAATGAGGAAGATAAAATTAGAAATTGGCGTTCAAAAGAATTGCACGGAAGATTCATTAATGATTTACAGAAAGACACGATAGATCAAGCTAAATCGGTTGAATGGCTTAAAACTGGAACGCTGTTCCCAGAAACTGAAGGTTTTATGGTTGGTATACAAGATCAGGTTATAAAAACGAGGAATTACCAAAAGTATATCTTGAAGGAAGAAATACCAACAGATAGGTGCAGAAAGTGCAACAGAAGTCAAGAAACGATTGAACACATTCTTTCTAGTTGCCAAAGAATAGCTGAAACTAAATATCTAGAACGACACAACAAAGTTGCCACAGTAGTATACCTAGAAGTACTGAAAAAACTTAACCTTGATCCACAAAACAACGAGCCATATTACAAATATAAGCCCCCTCCTGTTATCGAAAATCAGTATGTTAAGATCTACTGGGATAAAACTATCATGACGGACGTAACAGTACGACACAACAGGCCGGACATCACAATCATTAATAAACAATCCAAGCCAGCTCTGCTTATTGACATATCGATTCCAAATAATTCTAACACAGAAAGCAAATACAATGAAAAACTAAGCAAATACGCCGAGCTAAGGACCGAAATAAAAGAATTGTGGAATCTTAAAGAAGTCAAGATCATTCCAGTTGTTTTATCCTGTATGGGGCTAATTCCCAAGAAACTAAGTACTTCCCTCAAAGACATTGATATTCCTGAGTCAACCTACCGATTAATGCAAAAATCTGTAATCCTGGATGCGACAAACATTGTTAGGTCATTTCTAGAATAGTGACACACAACGAAAGTCTTGCTGTTGAGGCCGACTGTCGTTGAAACACGCCGGGTGTAAATCCGGTGACACAAAAAGGAAAATAATGATAATAATAGTAATAATAATAATAATAATAATAATAATAATAATAATAAGTTGCTTGGATAGACTATCGAAAGGCATTTGATTCTGTCCCGCACTCGTGGTTACTCAGAGTACTAAACATCTACAAAATCAACAACCACTTGATTGAGTTCCTTGAAAAAGTTATGGAGACGTGGGAAACCTCCCTGAACGTGAATGTGGGAGCAACTCATTACACCACCGCAGGAGTGAGAATAGAGAGGGGCATTTTCCAAGGGGACAGCCTCAGCCCGCTATGGTTCTGCTTGGCTCTAAATCCACTTAGTAGTCTACTTGAAGACAGCTACTGTGGCTACACAATATCCAGGGAGCCATCCGTGAAAATCAATCATCTTCTCTACATGGACGATCTGAAACTATATGCGTCGAACTCAGACCAGCTCACCTCACTGCTAGAACTGGTATCTAGTTTCAGCGGATCCATCAGGATGGAATTTGGGCTTGAGAAGTGTGCATTTGTCCATGTCAAAAAAGGAAAAGTACAAGACTCCGAAAATATTACACTTATAGATCAAAGCCAATTTGAACCACTTCCTCCAGAAGAAATGTACAAATACTTGGGAATCCAACAAACAGTTAACATAGATCAAAAACACTCAAAGGAACAGATTGAAAACACACTGAAAAAGAGATTACAATCAATCCTCAAATCACACCTCTATTCTAGATCAAAATTCTCAGCTATCAACTCTTGGGTGGTACCAGTGGTAACATACAGCTTTGGCATTGTCAAATGGAGTCCTACTGATCTGGAAAGTCTAGACAGATTGATTCGAACATCGCTTACAAGGAGGAGGTTACATCATCCCAATGCATCTACAGTCAGGTTATATCTCCCAAGGAGCAAAGGCGGAAGAGGACTTATAAATCTGAAAGAAATGCACAATAAAGAATGTGAAAAGCTGTTTACTTATCTGAAGTCCGTAACACACCCCGCATATAGAGCAATAACAGCTATTGACTCCTCTCTTTCACCCTTAAAGTTAGCGAATGAAAATCCACCTGAAAAAGAAAATAAGAACTACTTCGCTGAACTAGAACAAATCTGGAAAGGTAAAGAACTGCATGGAAGATATGCTGCAGCTTTAGCAGGCCAAGAGGTTGATAAACGCTTATCAAATCTGTACCTGTCGAGTGGAACACTCATGGCCGAAACGGAGGGTTTTCTACTGGCCATACAAGATCAAATAATAAGCACACGAAACTACAGACGATTCATCATCCGACAGGAAATCCCATCCGATAGTTGCAGATTATGCCAGGAAAAACCAGAGACCATTCAACACCTCTTGGCAGGATGCTCCTACTTGGTATCTCGGGACCACAAGAAAAGACACGATGATGTAGCCAAAGTATTCCACCAGGCAATCTGCATAAAATATGGTCTGCTGACAGAACAAGTGCTCTATTACAAGTACACCCCGAAAGAACAACTTGAAAACCAAAATGTAAAAGTATACTGGGACAAAAAGATAATTACAGATAAGGAAATAGCACACAACAAACCAGATATACTTGTACTAGAAAAACAAGGAAGGACAGCTAATATAATAGACATCACTATACCTAACATATATATATATAACATTAAAGAAGCTAGGACCCAAAAAATACACAAATATATTGACTTAGCGCACGAACTAAAGGATGCTTATCAATTAGAACACGTAACCATACATCCGCTGGTTATCTCAACTACTGGCCTCGTTGAAGTACACTTACAAAACGAGTTAAAGAAACTGAAATTGGAAAATGTTGATAAGAACATAATTACCGCCCAACAAGCAGCTATATTGGGAACATGCCGAACCGTCCGACGAGTGCTCACACATGACTAGGCTGCTGAAACCTTGAGAATCCCAGCCTGGACATGCCAATCCTCCACTAACAAGTGTGATATAATAAAAAAAAAAAAAAAAAATATAATAATAATAATAATAAATAATTCAGTTGGAGCAAAAGTCGTACCTCCGGCTATTAAGTTTATCTGCCTTACCATAGAGCCTTCATTAATTGTTTACTATTTGATTTAGTATGTGCTTTTCTAGTAGCAAGTACCTGATCCTAAGCTGCTTCAATCAGGTTTTCAGCTTACCCTTTAAGTCGAATCTTCACTTTTCGCCTCATTAACTGTTTAATTGTTGAGATTTCTAAAACGTTGTCCATGTAGTGGCTTTTGTTGCAGTGTTTGGATCTAGTCCCTTTCAATTACACCTTGAACCGAATTTGTATTCATGAGAACATTTTCTCTGATTCTTACTGACTCTATTTATAACTTTTTATTTGTCAATTACTAATATTATCATTATTATGGTTAATATTAATCACATTTTTAGTTCTGTTGAAACAACTCAGTTAACTTCTCACTGAGAAACAATTCATTTTTCAAAAATGTTGGGTGATTTATCTGTTATTACCATCTTGCTGAACTTATGTTTCCTCACCTCTTCCTCAAGTTAATAATATTCAGCAGAATCAAATTCTATTTACGAGTATACATAAATAATATTCCCTCTAGGGCACGTTCTCGATAAGAGCATACATTTGAGGAAGATTAACGTTGATGCGAGTTAAAATTGCAAATATGTGATTTCAGTGCTTCGCAAGTTCAGCAATAAATTATTTAGGTGATAAAATTTAAACACATCATAAAATATGATTTCTCATATACATAAGGGTCTTTTATGTATAAAGTATCTCGCATAAATAGGAACATGATATCATGTTTTCAGTGTTAGACGATTTGATGAGAATTAGAGTGATGATTAACCATCTATAATGAAGTTCAAAGTACTGAATCAAATTCGTCGATCACAAACTGTATCCAACGATTTTGGATAATATATAAGAAAATAGTTCGTTGCCGATTCTAGTTAGGTCAAACTTTTAATATGGGGAATGTGGCAATGGGAATGAAGGAAACTATTTTCAATCCAATTCTAAGCTTTCGGCCATTTATTGTAACCATTATCAAAGAACTATACGAGATATACATTC
Source organism: Galeruca laticollis (assembly GCA_963921935.1). Classification (NCBI taxonomy): domain Eukaryota; kingdom Metazoa; phylum Arthropoda; class Insecta; order Coleoptera; family Chrysomelidae; genus Galeruca; species Galeruca laticollis. The sequence goes on along the minus strand of OY998178.1, from coordinate 39,115,616 downwards.
TAAGTATTGAAAAATAAGTTTAAAGTGAAAATCTTACTTACGAATTAAGGTTACTCACAATATCTATTAAATGGATTTAAATGGAGAAATTTTATTGTTTTTAAAAAATATTGACGCATTCGAAATTTATGAGAATTTATAGTAGTTATAGAAATTTCGTTATATTTAGTCAATAAGTAAGGGAGATCATAGTTATTGAATTATAAGATATTCACTTTTTTTAAATGAAATATTAAAAAATTGTGAAAAATAATTCTCCTCCGTAATACTTTGATTTATTTTTTTTCATGTTTTTTCAAATGATAGAAAAAAATTGTAAATTGAACTTAGTTTCTGAATATGAGGTCTTTTATATGAACAATTATCTTCTTGAGAAGTGAATGCTATTTCCAGGAAAACTCTTTTAGAGTATAGGAACACAAGTACAGTGGCGGCTCGTGGTTAATTTTATAGGGGGATCATAGGTAATGTGACCAAAATCTTAAAATACAGAACGACACTGACCAGTCCCTCGGAAGCCTATTCGCCGTGGTCGGAAATTTTTCGAAAAACCATGCCCAATTTCTTCCCAGAAGTCGTTAAAATCGCTAAAAACGCAAAATTTGTGGAGTTCTTTTCCAAAGCCAGAGAGGAAAAAAAATTTTTGGGTCACGCTTGTTTTATATAAAAATAATGCTCTCTTAAAAAACAACCACATTTTATTCTTTTCTATACATATTAAATATGACAAACTTAAATTAAATGATAATTAATCTAAATCTTTTTAAAATTCAAGTGAAGCCTTCGATCTTTTGTATTAACAAAGTGATCAATAACCCTTTCATTGAAATTATGAATACTATTCACAAATTGCTTGTCTATGCTTAACATAGCTAACGCCGAAGTAGGTAATACACGTATGTTCTGTGACACTTTATCGGATGAACAGGCGGATGGCCTATGGGTGGTTACCGATAGGAAGAAGTTTCCAGAGGGTTTACAAGAAGTAAAAGAAGTCTCTAGATGGTTAGCAAGTAATGACGGTAGCGTCTACGGGGGTTATGCAAAAAGTAAATAAGTGTGTATGTTGTTACGTGTATAAGGTAGAGGGTGGTTTAGAAGAAGCGAAGGGGTTTTTAAGGGTAGCGTCTACGGGGGTTATGCAACAAGTTTTTTGGGGGTTTGGCCTGGGCCAATTGCCAAAATTTTTGGGATAATGACGGTAGCGGCTACGGGGGTTATGCAAAAAGTAAATAAGTGTGTATGTTGTTACGTGTATAAGGTAGAGGGTGGTTAAGAAGAAGCGAAGGGGTTTTTAAGGGTAGCGTCTACGGGGATTACGCAAAAAGTAAGGGTGTATACGGGAACGGGGGTTATGCAAAAATTAAATAAGTGTGTATGTTTTTACGTGTATAAGGTATCTAGGGGGGTGATTTAGAAGAAGCGAAGAGGGTTTTAAGGGTAGCGTCTACGGGGGAGGGGAGCGTCTACGGGGATTACGTGAATAAGGGTGTATACAAGAACGGGGGTTATGCAAAAAGTAAATAAGTGTGTATGTTTTTACGTGTATAAGGTATCTAGGGGGTGATTTAGAAGAAGCGAAGAGGCTTTTAAGGGTAGCGTCTACGGGGGGGGGTTGCGTAAAAAGTAAATAAGGGTGTATACAAGAAGTAATGAGAAGAAAGAAAATATATGGAGGATTGTGTGTGTAAGAGATGAGGGGTAGTGCTTACGAGGGGGAGGGGCTATGCAGTTAGCTGATTTTTTAAGGGTTCTATATTTTGAAATTCTCAAAGGAATGTTATTAGATTGATAACCAACATTTTTTTTAAAACGGATATGTGTGTGAATTCATATCATTTTATAAAAGGTTTTTTATATTGTAATAAATGAAATCTCGCATGATCATGAATACATCTAAGACAAACAAGCAGATTACAGCAACCACATTAGACTTTGCAACTTAGCAATAAGTGATGGGATCTAACCATTGGTACAATATTTTGAAATTCTCAAAGGAATGTTATTAGATTGATAACCAACATTTTTTTTTGAAACGGATATGTGTGTGAATTCATATCATTTTATAGAAGTTTTTTTATATTGTAATAAATGAAATCTCTGCAAAAGCAGTGCTTATTGTATTAATCTCATTTAAAAAATTCATCTGTAATCAAGAAAGAATTATTTGAAAAGATAACAGAATAATAATAATAATAATTTGACAATTAAGTTTTTTAAAATAGTTAAAGATGGATGAAAAAAAAAAATAGTAAACTTATAAATAACTTACTATGAATTGTGGAACCTTAAACGACAACTTTTCACTGGAACCCTAAGTACAGTCTATTGTCTAGTATTTACTGTGAGCACTATTCAAAAGAATATTTTATTATAGAGGGGATGCACAAGTCCAATGAGTTATTTTTGATATCATCATCATATTTCCAGAAAACTATATTTCTCTACGATTTCGTACAATCTAATCTGTTACTAACAATTGTAAACCAGAAATCATGACATTCCAATCTTATCATATTTGAAACAAGTTCGCTATTGTCTGAATAAATGATTTGGTCTGTACGTGCTTGCTAGCTATAGAATTAACGCATAATTATTACCTACTAAGCGAATTTAATATAATGCGAGATTTCATTTATTACAATATAAAAAACCTTCTATAAAATGATATGAATTCACACACATATCCGTTTTAAAAAAAAATGTTGGTTATCAATCTAATAACATTCCTTTGAGAATTTCAAAATATAGAACCCTTAAAAAATCAGCTAACTGCATAGTCCCTCCCCCTCGTAAGCACTACCCCTCATCTCTTACACACACAATCCTCCATATATTTTCTTTCTTCTAATTACTTCTTGTATACACCCTTATTTACTTTTTACGCAACCCCCCCCCCGTAGACGCTACCCTTAAAAGCCTCTTCGCTTCTTCTAAATCACCCCCTAGATACCTTATACACGTAAAAACATACACACTTATTTACTTTTTGCATAACCCCCGTTCTTGTATACACCCTTATTTACGTACTCCCCGTAGACGCTCCCCTCCCCCGTAGACGCTACCCTTAAAACCCTCTTCGCTTCTTCTAAATCACCCACCTAGATACCTTATACACGTAAAAACATACACACTAATTTAATTTTTGCATAACCCCCGTTCTTGTATACACCCTTACTTTTTGCGTAATCCCCGTAGACGCTACCCTTAAAAACCCCTTCGCTTCTTCTAAACCACCCTCTACCTTATACACGTAACAACATACACACTTATTTACTTTTTGCATAACCTCCGTAGACGCTACCGTCATTACTTGCTAACCATCTAGAGACTTCTTTTACTTCTTGTAAACCCTCTGGAAACTTCTTCCTATCGGTAACCACCCATAGGCCATCCGCCTGTTCATCCGATAAAGTGTCACAGAACATACGTGTATTACCTACTCGCCAACAATCTCTTCTGTCCCATAGTATTACACAAAAATGTCTTGATTCTCTTTAATGTAGAAAAACATCTTTCGCTTTCTACAGTTGTCATTGGTAATGTACACAAAATAATGAACAACTCTACAGTTTCCGAAAAAGTTTCCGAGAGATTGTTACTAATAAACAATAGCAGTATTGGCACAGCTCCTGAATTCTTATTAAAATCGTCGCGTTCCTAAATAGTAATTAATACTAGAAAAGTTTTCTCTTATTGACTTAAAAATACGATCTGGAAAATTAATTTTATATTGTTCGAACTGGTCGCTGTAAAATAACTGGGCAATCACTAAATGATCACTGAAACTAATGCGGTGGTTAATCTCAGAAATTATCATGTCGCAAACCTCCAAAGCAACTTGGCGCTTTGAGTCTTCATTTTTCCTTGGTCTTTTTGCACCAAGTGTTGAAGAAGATGAAGGTGCGTCGGGAAATATCTCATTTAATAAAATCTTTTTGAATTGACATTTTAAATGAGTCTATTTTTTTTTCATCAATATCACGTCAATACCATGTTTTTGAAGTTGATTAAAAAGAACTTCACAATTCGGCATTATTAAATGGACAAAATTTAGCCAATAAAGGAAATCCACGCTTTGCAAAAAAGTTTTTAATCCTATTGCTTGATTAATTGTATTTGAGTCTTCTTCAACCTCAATTATCTTTTCTATTGAAGCCAGAATATCAGCTTGATACAAAAATACGGTTTCCACACAACGCGTATTAAAATACCACCTTGTCAGTGCCGCTCTAGGTAAACGTACTTTAACAAATTCATCGAGAATCGCTGTACGTATTAGAGATCGACTAAAAAATGTGGAAAATCCCTGTAAATTGGCAAAAAAACTCCAACATTTTTATTCTGACTTGCTGCTTTTCCCAGAATTAAATTTAATTGGTGAGCATAACAATGAATAAAATTTGCTTGAGAATATCGTTCTTTAATTTTTTTTTGTACTACGCCTAATCGACCACTCATAGTAGAAGCTCCGTCATAACTCTGTCCAATTATATTTTTTGGTGTTTTACTAATTTCTAGTACCTCTAATTCTTTAAAAATTATCTCCGATAAATGTTCGGCTGTGGTGTCGGTAGGATTTACAAATTTTATAAACCTTTCGTGAACGACAGCGGATAAAATGTACCGTATAATAAAAGTCATTTGAGTTGTGTTCGAGCTATCAGTAATTTCATCCACCTAGACTGCGATATATTCAGCTGACTGAATCTCCAATGTAAGTTGCTCTTGAGCCACCGATAACATTGAATCAAGTAATTCATTTTGTACAGTTTTAGAAGTACCCTTAAAAACCGTAGCCTTATCCAAGTATTCTATGAATATTGGATCCAGCTCTGAAACAAAATTTATAAGCCCACGAAATATTCCCGGGTTTACAGAAGATTCTGTCTCGTCGTGCCCTCGCAAAGCAAGTTTAAACGCCTCACAAAATTTCACACAGTCAATTATTTTATTTATAATATATCTGTTTTTCGACACATTTTCATTAAAAATTATTACCGATTGTCTATAAGCATTGTCTAATTGAGAACGAATATCCACAGTACCGATTGTAGCAAAACTCATGTCACATTTCATTGGTCTGCTGATAAACTATGTTTTTTTTATTTTCTCTTTTAAATGTTTTAAGTCTTGGACACCGTTTTCACACCATAAAGAATTATTCGAAAAAAAGCAGACAAACGAAACAGTGAAATGCATTACTTACTTCACATCCGCAAATCCAATCAGACAAATCATACATAGACCTGCGAAAATTGCGATGAACTTCTTTATTATTGTCCTTCCCTTAGTTTTAATAGTTTTTCAAAATTTAATTCACTTTTCGTTCTCAAATTTTGAACCATTTGCACCACAGACATGATAAAAGGCGTAGAATGAAATAACACCAAATAATTAAAACACAAGCCCTCAAAAAAACGAATCAAAAATCAAAATAATAACAATAACAACTTATTACATCAAAACACAAATCTTATTTGACTCCAAATTGATCTCCGTTAAATCAAAGTATAGCACAGCCTGCCAACCCCTCTACTCATCTCTTTTCTAAGCGTGTGATAATCGAACGATATTAACCCGGGCTTTTGACCCAATACATGTAAACTTCGGGCGTGTTTCTTTCACGTTACGAAGATGTCAACGTTCGGCAGATTCCGTCCCCATTTAACGCGTTGAGGTCATTGATGGTTACCAGCCCGTTTTGCTATTTTGAATGTCGCAGAGATGTAGGTACTTGCTGCGAAATAACGTTTACACGGTTGTCTTGAAAAACGTTTACAAGGGATCTTGAAACATTTTAGATAAATTTTATTTTTTATTTAAGAGAAATACTTAGTATTTGTATTTAATATTATACTATGTGTATAGTAGGTATATTTCATTTTTTTATATATCTATTTAAATATTTTTTTAAATTATTTTTTAATGGGAGGTCATTGACCCAATGACCTAATGGAGGAGCCGCTACTGCACAAGTATTATATCTACTCATACCACTTTTAAAATAAAGATAAGCTATGAGTACATATTCACACTTTATCCCTTATTAATTTGAAAGCATCAAATAATTGATGTACTTGTGTTCAGCCCTGTTCAAATATTAGTAGTGTTTGTTTTAACCCTTTCTGTTGATTTGTCCTCCTGGAGGGACATCGATTCCCATAGCATGCAATGGCGAAAAATAAAGAATTATGAACCTAAGTCGCTTTGTACCTGCCACGAGTCATCGGTAACAATGCGTTGGTGCCGCGTGCGCCGTCTGCGGCTCGAGTTACGAATTTTAGATGTAAACAAATACGAGTGCGTTGCTGGTAGCCGATGTACGAACATATATGAAGTGACACTTTTAGTCGTTTGAGTGTAGTAAATGTTGAAATATTTCCTCTCTACTACTGTTTTTGGTAAGTATGAAGACTATTCATTGAACTGGAATATACTTGATAAATAGCGTTGGCATCCTTACGTTGTGCGGCCCTAACGGTTTGCGATATATTCTCGTCATTAATACCACCTATCACTGCATCAATCAAATACGCATCAGGTATAGCTATATTAAGTGCCCTTAGTTTAGACATTTTCTTGAAACAATAATCCCCTAAGTTTTGACCCGGTTTAGTTTGATAATTAGCAGCGTCTTTCAATAAATTAGAAAATGGAACAGACTTACGTAAATAAAGGCTCATTGATGTTTCAATTCCACTCCAGCGCGAGTCATATTCCACGTTTTCGTCATACCATTGACGTGCATTGCATTGTAATCGGCCAGAAATGAGCCGAAGAATAGTATCGTCGTCCCACTGATACCGTTCTGCTAGGCAGTCTACTTTATTCAGCTACTTATTCACTATCACATTATCCCGATTTGGAACGAAAATAGGCACTAAAAATTCGTCTTCCGCACGGTGTGCAGAATAAAATATAACAGAATGGTAAATCTACATGCTTTAAGAGGCTATAAACTCACATAGCATATTTTAAAAACTATTTAACGAACATTAGTGTTTTAAATGAAACTCACTGTTTCTAGCCAATTCAACAATATAATATATATAGCTAGAAACAGTGAGTTTCATTTAAAACACTAATATTAGTATATTCCACGAAATAAGGGTCGAGACAGTTAATTTTATTTAACGAACGTTAATAAATAAATGTATTCGGTAATGCACGAAACCGATTATTCCCAAATTTTAAAAAATCGAAAAAAAAATACTTCCGTTATAAAAACTGATATGTAGATAGTCTAAATCTCTTGTCGCCGAGCTAAATAAGCACCTCTATAACTTTTAAGATTATCAAAAAACTGGATAGTAATGTTATAATTTTGATTTAGTTATGATCCATAAATAGATCAGTGGACGTTAATGGGTTAAACACAGCTGTCGGCCAATCAGATTTCTCAATTCTTTGATTCCACACGGGTATACCTCTCGTTCGTCTTCGTGTTAAAACTATTTGCAACTTCAAATTTCCACTTAGAGAAATTTTATAGTGGTCGTCGGAAAACTACTTTTTCTCACATATTTTCCATGAAATGGATCAAATTAGGTGGAATATCGATAATAACACACAAAATCGATTTTTTTACGCACTATATTCAAAGTACCTTGTATTCCACTGGTTTGTAGCGCCTGAAGCAGTTGCTTATGGTTGCAATGAAAAAAAGCTTTACAAAAAGGGTCATAACGTTAACTTTATTTCACGCTTTCCGTTAGCTAAGACAATGAAACTTGGCTAGACATCGAGGGTGGACTTCTAAGATACTTGGCTAGATATCGAGGATGGACTTTTGTTGAAGGTGGCTAGGCATCGAGGATGAGCTTTCATGAAACTTGGAATATGTATAATTGTAATTTACCGAAGGAGCTTAATTAAAATATACCAAATTTCTATTTCAATTTTATTTCTTTGCATGGGGATGTAGAAAAAATATAGTATGCAACACGTTCATAAAGTGTTTTTTTTTCACTCATGGAACTGCCGTCAACTTTTTCCATTCGTGAAAAAGGTGCCCCTTTATGTGAAACGTATGAAATTAACCTCTTAATGCACCTAATAAATTTAAAAATCGACCCTTCTTCGCCAATTATATTATTCATGAATTTGGTTCTACATATGAAAACACAAAGAAATACTGCTAAAACATTTGGAAATTTTTTATATTTTGACAGAAAAATACAACTGAAGTAACCTTATTTCGCCAAACCGAGTTAACTCGGGCAAAAAAAATGTATTTCTGTCCAAATTTGCAACAGTGTGATACATTTTGAAGCATGGTATGCGCAAAGAGGAACATCACAGTCACGACACATATATCTCGTTTCTTTACAGATTTTTTTATTTTTCTCATCTCTTTTCCGTGCGCAGATAAAGCACTGACGTGTTGGGTTTGGTTTTTTTTCCGTTTGCGGTATGAAATCTGGGAAATGTCGTGCTGATAATCTTAGTTGTGTTGGAGCTGAAGATGGACGACCGCTTCTGGAAATAGATTTGTACATTTCAATCATGAGTTATGACCTTGAGACGGAAATCAAGGGTACCCATCCGATCACCACATTTTTGGTATAACAAAAAAGCGTTCCACATTGCCAGATCTGGGATGAGGAAAAATATTTTTTTGCGATATTTCTTTCCTCTTTTCCTTGGTACAACATAGGAAGATAGATGTAGATCTACACGATCAACACCCCCATTGTATTGTTGTAGTCAAGAACAGCTTGCGGTTTCTTCATTTTGCCTTTACGCGTCTCGATTTCTACCATCGAGCGGTTATGAATTGTAGAAATGAAAGAGACATCGTTTTTATCCTTCCACTTCAATACACATACTTTTCCTCTCTGAAAAGCAATTATTTCTCCCTTCTTCAACTTTTTATTTTCAACTTCTCCAGGTACTTCTTTCTTCAAAAGTCGCAACGTTCCACATACATCAGTCCTATCTTGAAGTAGAATTTCTGCCATTTGTGGAAAATTATAGAAATTGTCCATTGTGAGACAATAACTCTTGTTCAATAATGGTTTCATCAACGTCATGACTATTTGGGAGGATGCGGGGAGATCTTCAGAATCTCGATCTAAGAGAGTACGGTTTCCTGTATAAATTATGAAAGTATATACATAACCACTTTTTGATTCGTATAACAAATATGTTTTTATCCCAAATCTCGCTCGCTTGAGAGAACTGTTCTGCACCCATCCCAAACAGCCTTTATAAACTAGAAGACTCTCATCAATCGTCACTAATTGATCCGGCGTAATTAGGTTTTTACATTTATTGTTTATATTTTCATAAACTTCCCAGATTTTGTTTAGTTTTGGACAAGGATGGCTATCTGGATCAAAGTCTTCGTTAATTGACAAATGTAAGTATTGTTTTATATTTTCAAACCGTTTTTCAGTCATACAGTTTAACCTTTATAATACCAAGCTTTTTTACATACGTGCGATACCAAGCGGGGCTCATTTGCACCCCATTTTTTTGTCTATCTTTGTAATTTTCACACTTTTCTTAAGTAAAATGAAAAAAAAACGCAAATAAATTATTTTGTATCTATTTTTAATTCCATTTAGTTACTAAAAAATAAACAAACCTTAATTAGGTATTCAAAATTAATTTTAATTTTTTTGCTTTACATGGGATACAAAAAATTTATTTTTCAAAGTGATTTACACAAACAAAACGCTCACATTTTACACAACGTTGTCTTGATTTTCTATCTTTGGTTCTTTCACAGAGAAAACATCTACCTTGAGTTCCTACAGGTCTTGTTGAAGGGATATTAAGAATATTTTCTTTCATGCTTGCTTGCAAACCATTAGTATTTCTAAATCTATAAATCATATTTTCCTTAGCCAGTTCCTTTCCCAACTGAAGAAGATATTTTCTTCTTGCATCTAAGTGCCCAGACCCGTAATTTGGATTTTTAATTTTCCATATTTTATAGGCATTTATAGCTCCAATATCGATAATATGGTAAAAAAGTACCATGGGCCATCTACGAGTTTTTCTTTGAGTGGTATATTTTGCTGCCATTTGGTCTGTTGCATCTACAGCTCCTTTCGTACTATTATAATGCAAGACAATATCTGGTTTGTAGTCTGACTCCTTATTACTTACTTTGTCATCGTCATGCTCGGTTGATAACAAAATAACGGCATTGTTCTTTTTCGGCACATAAGACACTTATGTACAATGTTTTGTAAAAGTCAACATTGAAGAATATTCTTTTTTTGAAGGTTATGGAAGTAGTTCCTTTGGTATAAACGTCTTATTTTTGCGCAGAGTGCCACATAATGTAATCCAACAATTTTTGAGACAGCTGAAGACTAGTAAAGAAGTTATCAGTTGTGATACCATATCCTTGACTTAGATAATCAGAAAGTTCAAGAACAACCCGTTAACCTTTTCCTTTTTCAGGCTTGTTGCCTCTTTTGCCTAACAAAAAAAATCGGTAGATAACATAGCATAAATGAAAATAAATGACTTACCTAAATACACTTGCATATTCAAAGTATAATTGTATTCACAATCTGCCAGTGCCCATATCTTTATTCTATACTTTGCTGGCTTGCTTTTCATATAGACTCTAATTGGAGCCTTTCCTCGAAATAGGAGGAGTTTCGCGTCGATGCACACGTGCGTACTCGAATATAGTGCTTTTTTACAGTTTGATACGAATTTATCATATACTAATTGGTGCAAGCTTGTCTTCTAACTTTCTCTCAGCGCTGGCCTCAAAATTATCGAATCTCAAAAATTTGGTCAGAAAATGGAATCGATTTCTAGGAAAAGTTGCTGTTATTATAGGCCGACAATATGCAGGGTCACTAGTAAAAAGCATTTCAATGGGTTCGGTACTAGCTTGCAATGCTCCTAACGTAATAAGTATCATCATTATAATTATCAAAATAAAATTTAGCTTTCCGGTTGGTTTCAGCGACAATATTGTTAAATATATCGTCTGATAAAAACAGCATAAACGATTCTTTGATCGTACCTATTTCTGCACTGGTAGGTGTAAGTCCTGGAACATGCACAATCTTGTTTGCCTGCGAACGTCGAGCTTGATTATTTATTTGCATTTTATACCACTGGGTACCATCTTTAGCTGTATAAACAGGAATATCAGCTACAGGTACCTCTAAGTTAGTGTTTTCTTCATCAGAAGAAGCATAGATTTCTTCATCGAAGTCTTCTTGGTCGGATATATGGTCCTCACTTTCAATGTCGCTTGCATCATCTTCCTGCAATAATGCCTCACATTCTGGATCATCATTTTGCAATAGCATTAACATTTCCTCCTCCGTTAGAGCTTTTTCATTTCGAATTCAGAAATTACTCATTTTCGACCGAATAAACAACCACGTGACGCACTATAGATCGACTCGTTTTTCTTACACAGACGCTTGCATAAACGACACTATATAGTAATAACTATTACTCCTGTACCAGTAGGCGGCCGGCGGCGTAGCAATGCAAGCGCCGCGCCGTATAAGAGAAGTAGGGATACGAACAGTACGACATGTAAGGATTTTACCCTGCCGTTAGCTCATAATAACATAGAAATATTGGTATACGTAAAATGCCAAGCGGGGTGCGAATGCACCCCACACTCTAAAAACCAAAATAATTACTGAGATGGAAATAATCCATGTAAGATTTTAGGTAAATTACATTTGGAACCTAAAAAAATGCAGCTACTAAAAAGAGGAAATAAAACAAAATATAATTGGCTTAGATATATACAAAAAAGTACATTTGCACCCCGCTTGGTATTGTAAGGGTTAAAAAAAGGCGTATGCAGTATTGGATTTTTTGTCCAATCATGCCGGTACTCGGGTTTTCTTACAATACTTTGCAATAGAATAACAGCAAGGAACACTCTAATCTCATTCGCATTTGTTTCATGCCACACACTATTTGCTCTTCCCTGTATCGTACTGGCCGCATATCTGTTAGTCTCGCTTGTTATATGTTGAACTAAAAAATCGTTAAAGAAGAGCTCTAAGAAATTCAAACAATTACTATTTTGATCAACATTTGCAGCTATACCAGGAGTTCCCGTAAACGGAAACTGGGAGGTGCCTGACAATTTCCAGGAAGCTGGAACCATTGTCGTGCAGCTGCAAATTTATTGTCGTCACTACTTTCGCCATCGGAAATATTTTCAAGTTCGGAATCGCTCTCACTCATTTCCAAGGTTTCATTTTCGAAACCTGCATCCCATTCGGCATCACTATCCAAAACGTCAATTCGTAGAAAAGAACGATATCAAAATATAACACATAAAGTTCATAACATGAAGTCAAAATAAAACGTGTGTTAAAACAAGAGCAAACGCTGCGAATATACTAAACTCGAATTTTTACCATGAGCTGCTTTTACCAAAGCATGAAATAGCAGAAGAGTGGTGGGAAACCAATTGCAGCGACGCTCGGTTGACCGAGAATGCGTTTCGAACTTATATCAAGAGTAACTGCTCGTCACTCGCGCCATGTCAGGTCTCGACTCCGCCCTCTTTTATATATTTGTGCGCTAGACGACAGACACTCGTATACCGAAAATTTTGTCTCTTCCCTCTCCCAGAAATTCTATATTATTCAATTATTTGAAAAGTATATTATCTACAAGCAAAGTATGCATACATTTGCCATATAATTCATATATGATCTTCCAGTTGCAGCATCAATGATAATTTTTCATGTATTTATTAAAAATATATTCACTTCTAAAAAATAAAAGTTGAAACTTTTGTTAAAATAATATAATAAGTTGAACGTTGGTCATGTGTGGTTTCGATATTTCGGAAAGAGAATCAATGTCGCCTCCGGTGATCCATTTCTTGCAGGTGTGGTGGTTTATCATTGAGTTTCATCCGCACTGATGCCCTGCATCTCGAATCGGGCCATTATTATTGACGTCGTTCCCAATGTCATGCATACGCAAGCCTGAGAATGCTCTATTTGCGAATAGTTTCTAAAATGTTGTTCTCGAGCACCGTTACTAAAATCATCGAATTCTATCGTCCCTCACAACAGCGTCAGTTGACGTTACAATACAAATGTCATTTGGTTATGTCAAACGTAAGGGTGCATTCAGATGCTACGTCGGGCGCGTTTTATGCGATCAAACGCTTACATCTGGTAAATAGTCGGGTTGTTCAGATGTTAACAGTAAATTTTACCAATCGTCCAACCATTTAACCCAGTCGACACATCGGTATAAATTGACCAACATGCGCTTTGCATTTTATAATGCATGATTGAGAACTTTGGGTTGTGTTTACAAAATTACAAATAATAAATTAATATTCAACGAGACTTTTTACATTTTTTACTACACCCACATGTATATTATCCATTTTCTGCACCATTTACAGAATGGAAATGTGGCCATTTCGGTTAACTGAATGCATATGATTTCATTTATATCCTAGAAAGTATATGAAATTCACCAATCAGCATTTGCATTTAGTACCCGTCAACTACATAACAATTTTTATTATAAACTTTCCTGCCGTCATTGTTGCATGGTTTAGAGAATTTTTTCTCTGATATTATTAAGTCTGGCTCTTAGCCCTATGAATGACCCATATATTTTTTTCTTCTTTTACATGTATCTACCTACGTCCTGAAACAAATAAAATTTCAAAATTTTGACAACACGGAAATAAAAATACTTAATGCAGAAAAATCGTTATAATTCACCTGCGGAAAAAGTTATCAATTATCGTGTCTCTTTAAAGGAGTAATATCACCTCCTGTGTCGACTATCGTTACACTAAGCTAATATACAACATATATAAGAATGCTACCATGATGGTAAGACTGCACGGAAACACCAACCCCATAAAAATAGGTAGAGGAGTGAGGCAAGGTGACACTATGTCACCAAAACTGTTTACCACAATTCTGCAATACGCCTTTGGAATGCTTGAATGGAGCGGAAAAGGCTCAAATATAGATGGGTTAAACCTAACAGACCTGCGCTTCGCAGATGATATAGCCTTGATGTCAGACAGCCTACAGGATATTAAGATAATGCTGGAAGATCTTCAGGAGGTATGTGCTCGGGTTGGATTAAAAATTAATATATCGAAAACGAAATACATGACGAATCTGGTTCCTAGTGGAAATATTGCTATTGGTGATGGGGAGGTAGAGTTGGTGGATAAGTATACATACCTGGGTCATGAGATAAAAATCTCGAGAGACAATCAAACATGTGAATTAAGAAGACGAATTACGCTCTCTTGGGCTGCATTTGGTAAAATGAGGGAAGTGTTTAAGGGCAATCTCCCAATGTGTCTGAAGCGAAAGGCCTATAATCAGTGCGTTCTACCAGTTATGACCTACGGAGCCGAAGCTTTGACTCTGACAGCCACATCCGCTAGGAAGCTTAGAGTAGCTCAACGTAGGATGGAAAGATCGATGCTTGGTGTGTCACTCCGTGACCGCATAAGAAATGAAGACCTAAGGGCGAGAACAGGAGTCACGGATGTTATCTATCAGGTGGCAAAACTCAAATGGAACTGGGCTGGACATGTGGCCCGCATGACAGATGGACGATGGACAAAAAGGCTGCTCGAGTGGAGACCAAGGACTGACAAAAGAAACAAGGGAAGACCTCCCACGCGATGGACGGACGATATCAGAAGAATGACTACAAACTGGATGCAGAGCGCTCAAGACAGAAGACAGTGGGCAGAAATGAGGGAGGCCTATATCCTTCAGTGGATGCGACAGGCTGATTGATGATGATGATGATGATCACCTCCTGCATGTACCACGATAGTGACCGATGTCCTTCTGACGCAATGGCTAGTTTACATATCTGAATCAGCATGTCAATGTCAAATCATCCTCACTATCGCGACCCGTTTTCGATTATAAATTTTCTTTACAAACAAATTTTGTAAACACCAACGTGAAATGTCAAATTATTAGATAGATATTAACAAATATGACTCGATCATATACTATAATATATATGACCAAAAAATTCGTTAATATAATGACAGTCTAGTAACGCATGATAGTCGTGGGAAATGAAATAGGTATTTCGATACAACTAGCCCATGGGAAATGGAAATCTGTATTACAATGTAGTAGGTTCCTTAATCGAAGACGCACTTGAAATGTACATTTTTCTTTATGGTCGTAGAAAAAATATTTTATATTTTTATGATAAATTTGAGTATGCTCAGAAGGAACAAAAATTGTACGATTCATTTTATGATGTTTTCTTTGTGACTCTAGTTCTAATATCTATATTAAGAAGAAATACATTTATTTAAGAACGATTCCTACTTTTTTTACTAGGGCATAGGGAAAGTGAGAAAATGGAGCTATTTCAAATACAATGTAGCTATAAAGTTTTCTGGCCGAATCTCCCGCGAGCTCGAATTATTTTCCATACATTTTTTCTCATTTGCAAATTTTTTCAAGAAAATTCGCACTTTGAAATTTTTTTCGGAATAATCAAAGATCTAAAGAGATTATAAGTGAAAATATTTCAGGTATTTATTTGTCATATAGATGTAGCTTATTATGCAAAACTTATGCATTCAATAGAAATACAACCATACAGTAAGATCAGGAAATAAAATGCAGAAAAAAAAGGAACACATATTTTAACTGGCTTCAAAATAACAAAATAAATAAAACAAATAGGTATAACTAACTTAACCAAAAACTATAAAACTAGTTTAATTAAAATTATTTGCTATTTCTTCTCTAGTTCTTTCATTCTCCATTCCTTCAATATTTTGGATGTTATTTACTATTGCATTGACTTCATGCAGAACTAATTATCCTCTTCTTCATAATTTGCCTCATCATCGTTAAACATTAAACATATGAAATTGACTGTCTCGACCCTTACTTCGTGGAATATGCTCATATTAGTGTTTTTAAATGAAACTCAAGGTCTCTAGTTAATTCCACAATATAATACAAGTTATTGAGAATTCTGAAAAATTGACAATTGTTTCGATAAATCAATATCATTAAACATACGTTGCGTAGAACCCATGCAGTTTGAACAACGTGGGAAATTACATTTGTACGATTTATGTCTAAATATTTTCTCCTTCTAAATCTTCCAAATAACAGATAAAATGTCTTTTCAATAACTTGTCTGGCTGTAGCAAGTTGGATATTGAATCTAACTTGATAAAGATGGAGCCTATCCCCTATCTTTATAAGGTGCTATACACCAATCATATACTGGATATGCTTTATCTACGATTATGAAAGAGCTTGGTTGAAAATAAACATCTTTTGTCTTATGAAGTTTTTAAATATGGTTGAATTGCTATCACAAATGACTTGTAAAGGTACACCATAAAAAAGTTTCTATGTATGTATGTCTCTGGATTTTCATGACGTGCTTTTATGGGAATGTATGTTCCATCGATTGCTCCAATACAACCATGGAATTGACACATAGAATAGAAGTGTTCCTCACTTTGAGTTCTTTCTTCTAGTGTTAACCATTTCAAAACTTTGTCGGTAATCGAAATAATTGCATTGATTACTCTCTCTATTGACACAAACACAGATGATTTTGCCATATCAAACCTGCTTGCAATGCTTCTGCAAAATAAAATCAGTGTAAATATTTCATAATTTATTAATTTTTCCTACTTCACCTATAGCTATCTGTTTTGGTAGTATCTAATATATACGGTTGAGATACGTCTAAATAAAAAACATACCAAAATGCCTTAATATACTCAGGCTCGCGGAAAAAGGTCAGACAAGCCATCCCGAGTTAACTCGGTTGGTGCATTAAGGGGTTAAGCAAAATTTGGATATTTTCATAAAAAATCTGTTTTCCACACGTTTTCTTCATGAAACAAGCAAGGTTAGTAATATTTTGGTATTTTTCACAAAAACTAAATTTTTGATGGTGGCCAACATGGGCCTCTGGAATCACTCGAAAATCCATGATAGGCATGGTGAACCGGGTTTTTCCGATTAACAATTTATTCAACTCAGATGGCAGTTACACCTGTAATGTACACCAAAAACCAGGAATATTTTATCTATGGCGTTGGAAAAATCTTTAATAGAGCTACAAAAAACATATACCTATAGGGCGTTTTCCTCTATATGTGGTTGAAATGAGTATAAATTAGAAAAACTTGAAAAAACGAAAAAAAATGCAAAGGTGGACCACTTTTTGTGGCTATAATTCCGCAAGGCTACGCCGAAAATATCAAATTATACAAACTATTAGAAAGGTGTTGAATAGAGCTACAGAAAAGATATAGAGTGTTTTTCCCCATCTGGGGTCAAAAACAGTATAAACTGGAAAAAACGAAAAAAGAATCATAGGGTAGACCACTCATTTTGGCTATAACTCCACAAGGGTACACCAAGTATATCAAATAATATACACCGTTGGAAAGGTCTTAATTGACGCTACAAAAAGTATCTGAGGTGTTTTTTTCTCCATCTAAGGTCAAAAACGTATATACTGGAAAAAAACTTAAAATACTCGTACACATATTTCGAAATTATAGATAGCCATTAGGATTTTTTCAGGAATCGTGGTACGATGTGATCGTAATAATTTCCCGAGCTCTATCATCCTGCAAAGTTTCATCGAAAAACTGTCGGGCTAATATATCGAAATTATTGAAATTTCTACTAAAAGTAGGTGCAATAGAAAATCGAAATTCATTTTTCATATAGACACACCTCGTATTATATGAAATTTTCATTAATTTTATTTCATACGACTAATACGGTCAAATAATTATCTGAGATGGTGGTTCACAACTGAAAGTGAAGATGGCGCCAGCTGACTAATTCTCGCACGTGTGTAACCACACGGGCCAAATAGAGTAGAGTTCAGATTAGAGACTCCGAACTAGAAGGCATTACGGCAGTCTTCAAGAGATCCAAAATGGTCGAATCCGGTCAGTGTACTATGCCCTTCTCCTATCGACAAAAGGTTCGATCGACGTCACGTTCTTCGAAGGGGCTGTAATTCAATATTCTGCGTGGTATTAGCCAGAAATGTAGTTGTGTTTCTCTTCGAAGAACTGTCAGGCTAAAATGTCGAAATTATTGAAATTTCGACCAAAAGTATGTGTAGTAGAAAATCGACAATCATTTTTCTTACCTCAGCACGCCAAGTCAAGTGACAGAATTTTAACGTGATTGGTTAACACGTCCCTCTTATTTCGGAAATTTGAAAATTGACATTTTGTATGGAAAAAAAAATAAAAATTACTGTACATATACAATGACTTTTTCTGGTTTTATTAACATACCGTCGACAATTTGCATTTGGCTTTTTCGGTGTGGTGGTTTTCATGGGGGTGTACTTGCGTCATTCGGCAACTACCGTTGTTTGTGATTTTATCATCAAAATAATGTATAATATCAACTATTTATTTCAAAATGGGTATATTATATCTACATTTCCTGAATTTTTTTCTCTTGTTTCAGGTAGGCAACTTATGGTTGAATCATAAAGAAAATGATAAATTGAAAGCAATGCATTAAACAAGAAGTTTGTGGTTTGTGAGGAACATTTTCATGAAGGGTGTATTTTGTCCAACAGCAATTGACGTTTAAAATTAGGTTCATTACCCATACAAAATTTTGCAGGTAAGGTTAGAGTAGTTACATTTGTTTTAGAGTGAAAGATAACAACAATTTCTAGTACTACAATCTGCTCACATAGACTGTAATTAATTATATAAACCACTTTAATATTTTTACCGAAAATTGCTATTATACATGTTTTCTCTACTTATTGAAAGGAAGCCTCTCTTCGTTGAATCTATTTGCTCATTTTTAACACATTGTAATCATCTATTTTATGTACGTGAAGCAAATTGTTACTGCAATGAAAAGCTCCCTACTTGAGACAGAAATCAGTGAGATATTTTTCACTGAGATAATGTTGAACGGCTCATACATATAATTATTTGAAAAATAAAACATTAACATTAACTCTTCACCCATTTTACCAATGCAAAATAATTGTTGCTGATAATTCAACATTACAGTTGACACCGCTAACAAAATTTCCCCAATAATACCCACTACTGCCCCAGTAATACCCACTACTGCCCCAGTAATACCCACTACTACCCCAGTAATACTTACTACTACTCCAATAATTACTACTGAAAACAGCAGTCCAGCACTATAATAATACACCGATTCTGTCTGCTTATACCTTGGCTAATATTTACCATTACCTGGTAATGCCCATCAAACTGACCAGCCAATTACAGATACATCAAAAAATATATTTTGAGGTGGTTAATTAAAATAATTTTACTGGTAAGTTATAAACATAAATTTATATTTTAATTACGAACAAGAACGAAGCGTGGATAAGATGTTAGAAACGTTCAGCTTAAGTAAGTTGCTCTAAACTGTAACTACATAAATCCACTTAGCTTTAAGGAACATACGTGAGAATTATTTAAAAAAGTAGGGCAAAACAAAAAGGACACAGGAAAGAATATAATTTGTGCTCTATTGTTTTTTGATTTCTCTGCATTTTTTATGATGAGGAAATCATTTATTTGTATTTGGAAAGGCCCAATTCCAACCAGCTGTACAGGACCATGAAAAACGAATTTCTTCTTTACAGCATCCTGTTTTGAAAACTTCATGTCATCTTCCTCTTTATTGATTATTGTAACAACACGTCCAATATAATATTCACTGTCATAATGTACTGCACAATAATTTTACAGGTGAATATGAGACAAATAATCATCACAGCCAACGTTTCATGTCAATCTAAGTGTTATCACGTACAGAAGTCGGGTGAGTTAGATGAAATTTCAGAACTATTCTGGGTACCTTTGGTTTTTTGAGTTTTTTTTTCTGATCGATACTTTTTGTTGATTGATATAACACGATGTAATTTGTCGTTACTTACTCTACCATCAGATTACCAATCAAACATAAAAAGATTTTGTTTATTATTGCTGTTCTGCCAGTAATATCAATTCTCAAAAATCTTGATTTTTCGTAAATGTTGTCTACTTTTTGTGAATAATCTAAAAGCGATAAGTTTTCTTCGCATACTCCTTTAATCTGTTCCTCATCATCACTGTCGGTATATGAAGCATTATTATCATATAACGAATTGTCATATTAAACATAATATTTTTGTCAATTTCTGAGGTAAGGTTTATGTGGTCGTTATTAACTAAGATTTCTTCACTAGCGTTATGAAAGTGCCATGAAACATTCATGTTTTTCCTATCGGAATCACTTGGCGAAATGCATAGATATTTAGCTGAAGATATTGCATCCACTAAGGGTTTAACCACAATTGCTTCTTTATATATTGTACATAACTGTTCGTTTGTCACAAACCAGTATTCTTTCTTTCTTGCTTCTTGTTGCGGAAATACATATGCTTCTGCCATGTCACTAATCAGTGAATTGATCATTTTAATTCGTCCAATGCGTTACAAAAAGCCTTGTATACTAAAGTTGATCATAGTTGAAAATGCAGATATAATTAAAGCAGATCGAAAAAGTTTTATATAATTCACATATACAAAACTTACTTTGTGACATCGAAAATAAAATATCCATTTCAGCATCGGTTTTGGTTACTTTTTATACAGTTGGATGCACTGTTTTACTTGTGGCTGACATACTCAGACTGACATTTATAGCTGACTTGAACCTTTTCTGTGTGATCTTTCACATTGTTTCCAACGCACCACTCTAAAAACCATTCATATTCCTTCTCATATTTTATTATTTTTATATTTCAGGTATTTTCCAATGTGTATTTCCTGACCGTATTATTTAAAATTTCGTTTCAGTTTATTCCTGGTAATCGGCCAACATGTTTGATAGTTAAAAATAAAGAGATTTTTTGTATTGTTTACATTATTTTCTCATTTATTTTATTTTCTCAAACAACGTACGTCTCGGCATATTCCCATTTTCAAGTTTTTCTTTTCCTTCTACAATGAATAATGTGTTACTCAATCATAATACATTTGACAATAAATGATAAGACAAAATTAATTTAAAACAATGAGCTACTAAAACTTACACATTATAAATCTGCTGTCGACTGTGGACATTGCATTCTAAAATATTTCAAAATGAAATAAAGTTACTCGAATCTGTCTGATTTATAAAATCATCAACAAAACACACAAATATATTTCAGGTAGTAAATCATTATCAGCAATATTACGAAGCTCTGGTGGAGCTATGTATTAGTAATATTCAAATTTAAAGACTCTGTCAACTGTCACTTGTATATGAGGGG
This sequence comes from Galeruca laticollis, assembly GCA_963921935.1. Taxonomy (NCBI): domain Eukaryota; kingdom Metazoa; phylum Arthropoda; class Insecta; order Coleoptera; family Chrysomelidae; genus Galeruca; species Galeruca laticollis. The sequence continues at coordinate 39,094,334 of OY998178.1, read as the reverse complement.
TACCAACATAAATAAATAAGCACAAAAATCCCTAATTGCAATTTAATTCTTATTAAAAATATTTTTGCACGTTCATTATGAAAAATAGTATGGTGAATGCGTACCACAATGATTTTTTGTAGAACTCTTGCTTTGTGTAACTCACCGCTTCGCTGTTCGTTACGAAAACCGCACTAGTAGTACTTTGTCATTGTGATACTTGTTTTACATAATACTACTCGCATGCTTAACTGCTGAATACAGGTAAACAAAACAACAAAACACGTTTTAATTAAGAAATTTCCTTTTCAATAAACTTCATAATGAGTGTGATAGGGTTATGCGCATTGCGCTCAATATAAAGGTGACCATTTATGGTAATGAAATTATCCTTTAAAGTTCCTTACTTCTAAGTTAATCGGCTATCCATAACCTATACCATATATCATATAATCTGATGCTGATGTTAACATTTTCGTCTAATAATATGAAATATTGTTACAGCTGTTATTACAGAATAAATGATTTTCAGATATGAAATTGAACCTTTCGGCTCCTTAAATTCTTCAATTAATTTTGTGACTGAAGGAGAGCACATTCTTGCAGCAGGTTGATAGTTCATTTTGTACTCAGATTTCGGGTCAGATTTAGTCAAAATATGCCGATCGTTTGATTTCATTATTGGTAATCTAAATTTGTTTCAACATCATGAAAAAGCCAGTTTTTAAGGCATGTTAAAGATGAAAATATGAAAAAATTACTGTTGGACTGTATTTCTAGTAGTTGAACTAAATATAGCACAACATCAACGCATATAAAGAAAAATAATTTATAAGGCTCCTACCTCGTGAAGCTGTCTTGCCGTCCGTATCCAGGCGCCTGGGAAGGTTGAAGATATGTTTTTGGTACACCTTTTGATAGAATTTCGTCCGAACAATTTCACCGGTTTGTATCTAAAATTAATGTTTACCGTGCGGAAGGTTTACGAAGTACTACTGTCTGAACATGTCGACGTTTTATCAACCATACGCCAATGATGTGTTTAACGGCAAAAATTAAATATAAGGGATTCCTTAACATTCACTCCACCCAAACGAATGTTTTTTAACTAAATGGAATACAAAGATAAGAAAAATATAATGTGAAAAAAAAAGAATATTTCCGCCTTTAAATCTACGAAACGACTTAAATAATATAGCTAATTAAAGTAATAATAAATCAACTAACCGGCAAGAGGCAAATTTTTACCACAGGGCGTTGAATAACGCCATGGCTGGTTTTCAACGTAACTATACGAACCACATTGTCCCGACCAGGGTGCAAATCGATCACTCTGCCAAGTTCCCAATTCAGTGGAGGCGTTTTGATCATCTTTAATCAAAACTTAACCACCTTTAACAATCGGAGGTGAAGGTTGGGTGCATTTATATCTGTCTTGGAGAGAATGAATATATTCTTGCGACCAACGCTTCCAAAAGTTACTCCGCATACGTTGCAGCAATTATTGCTATCGATTCAATCTATTTAAAGATAGATGCGCTAAATCTACCTCGGGAATAGGACTAGTGAGGGGCTCAAGAATTAGAAAGTGCCCCGAGGTAAGAGGTTGTAAATAATTTGGATCACTACTAATCTCACAGAACGTGTGTGAGTTCAAAAGTGCTTCGATCTGAGACAACAGGGTGTAGAATTCTTCAAAGAATATCATTTGAGTACCTAGGACTCTATAAAAATGAGTTTCGAATCCAAATAGGAGTTTCTAAAAGCTGTGCTGGGGTTTGACCTCGACTAGCACAGTCAGCTGGATTGTGGAATGAGGGAACATAATCTCAAAGAGAGGAAGGAACGAGATCTCGAGCATGACTGACTCTATTAGATACAAATGTTTTCCTGAAATTGACTGTCTCGACCCTTACTTCGTGGAATATGCTCATTTATTTATTTATTTATTGAATTAAGATCCAAACAGGCTTAATAGCCTTATTACATGGATAGTATATTATAAAAAAAATATTTTTACATGTGATCTAAGGGAATACCTTATTTTATTCTAACTGCAGAGGAGAGACACAATAAATGGTAGAATAATTCAAATTTATCTTTTATGAAATGTTTTAAATTCTTATCAGAAACTCATACCCGTGTTTTAATCATAGAAGTATTAAATCTAATCTCTCATATTAGTGTTTTTAAATGAAACTCAAGGTCTCTAGTTAATTCCACAATATAATACAAGTTATTGAAAATTCTAAAAAATTGACAATTGTTTCGATATATTGATTTATCGAAACAATTGTTAATTTTTTAGAATTTTCAATAACTTGTATTATATTGTGGAATTAACTAGAGACCTTGAGTTTCATTTAAAAACACCAAATGTTTTCCATCTATGTGGAGCTGAAGATAACCAAGCAAGAGTTACCATAGAATCTGTCCTAGCATAAATAGCATCAAAAACGACTAGGTCACTATAGCATTCTTTAACAAAGTGCATTAGATCGACCAATAAAACGGACGACCAATAAAACGGAACCCATAAGTGCAAGTCTTGCTATAGATTGTGTTTTTAATGGGGATACTCGACATTTTGCACAAATTAAGAACGTTCTCACAAGTTCAGAAGATTCAAGAATTCGGAAATAGACGACACTAGCAAAGCCAACTTGTGAGGCGTCACAAAACCCACATGTAGCTCAATCCGGGAAATAGAACTGGAACTTACATGGCGCGGAATTTTAGTATTATCTAAATTCGGCATTTCTATCTTAAACCTTGACCAGACATCCAAGATAGCCTTTGAAGAAGGATCATCCCAGGAATCCTTGGATTCCCACAATTGTTGTAAAAGACGTTTTGCAAGTAGAAGACATGGGGAAATAAATCCAAGGGGGTCAAAAACTCGACTTATTTCAGACAGGATGTTTCGTTTTGTACAAGGCCGTTGAAATGGAATAAAGTTATAAGAGAAACATCCTATATTGGGATCCCATTTGAGCCCTAACACTTTAATAAAGGAAATTGCATCTTTATGAAAGTTGCACGATTCTTGGCGATCGGAATGACTTACTTGAGCTAGAAGAGCAGGATGATTACTTGCCCATTCCCTCAATTGAAAACAACCTCGTTGCAGGAGCTGAATAATTCAGATGTGAGTGAAATGACTGAATTTAGATCATTGCTTCCAAGCAAGCCATCATCTATGTAGAATTGATGATGAATCATTTTAGATGCTCGAGGAAAAGAAGAGCTAAAAACGGAGAACTCGAAATTCCGTAGACTACGGTTCGCAAAAAAAATTCCTGAAGCGACTCACTGGGCTTAAAGCGCCAAAGAATTCTTCGATAATTCCAGAACTGAGATTCTACGCTAATTTGTCTGTACATTTGATTTATATCGCAGACAAAAACATGAGTGAAAAATCGAAATCTTGAAAGTATTGTAGAAATATTACGTTGAAGTTTTGGGCCAACTGAAAGAGTGTCATTAAGTGAGACACCCTGTACATCACGCAAACTGGCATCGAACACAACTCGAATTTTGGATATTATTTGACAACCTGAAAGTTGTTCTATAAAGACCCCGTGATGGTGTATGTAATGAGCAGATGAAGATTTATAATCATTCAGTGGGACCGGAATCATATGTCCACAGTTAAGATAATCTTGCATGAACTCATAGTATTTGATGTGTAATTCAGACGATTTTAAAAATGTATTTTCTAGCATTGAATCTGTCCGATGTGCTTGCGTATAAGTATCAATAAAATTGGGGAAAGATTGACGAATTGGCAGAGGTATCGAGAATCCTCCAGAAGCTTCTCGAAAAGTGGAAGTCATAAATTTCTTCGCATATCTTATCTTCTGGGGATGATGGGAAAGTAGCGTTGACAACCTGTTCGATCTCCCAAAACCTTTGCAATTGTATATCAAGATTTATATCCAAAGATGCACGGCATCTCATAGATTAATTGTTTGAGAAATAGGAGCAGTTCGTTCGTCCTTGAAGAATATAACCGAAAACAGTTTCTAATGCGACAAGCTTATCCGGATTTCAAAATATACGACCTGATTTCAAAATTAAAGGTATTAATTCAGCTCCAAGAATCATATCAAGTTTAAATTTTGAATATGTCAATTTTGCAGGGTTAATGAAGACTTTCGGCTGGTCAGAACCAACTTGACGAATAATAATAGCTTCGAATGAAAAAACAGGCTTTTCTTCGCCACATGGTTTAATGATATAATGTGCTGTGCCTCGATTTGTAAAGGTAGTCATTCCATTGAGGCCTTCAATGGGAATCGAGCAGTGTTTGCGAGAAAGTCCAAGTCTTCTAATCATCATTCGGATATAAAGTTAGCTATGGAGCCTGTGTCAAGTAAGACGCGGATTTTTTGAAAATTACCACGAATGTCCTTGATCTGCACTTCACTAGTGGATAATAATACCGTAGATTGTGATAACGTTCAAGTAATTGTAATACAATGACCATTTGTAATTGAAGAGCTAGAATTGTCACTAGAAGTGTTCGTGAGATTGTCAGAAGTGGAAATCGAATTATTCATGTAATTAGAATTGAGAGAATTTTTTGGAAAATGTAACACAGTATGATGAGAAAATTCACAAATTTTACATCTTTGTGTGGATGAACACATTTTAATAGGATGAGGAGATACTAAACAGTTAACGCATAACTGGTGCTGCTTAGCAAAAGAAAATGTTTCTTGTGGCATCTTGGCCAAAAATGATTGACATTTATACAGTTGGTGAGAGGAGGAACATCAGATACATTTCAAGTTACTACTGTTCTGTTGTGTATTTGCATCAAATGTAGATGTTGAAGGTTTATTGCAATGTTTCGAGTTTGAAAACTTGTTTTTAGATTTATATCTACATGGGTAGATGAAGTAGTAATAGAAAATTGAACCCATTCCAAAGCTATACAATGCCTTTCTAAACATGTTATTAATTGTTTGTATGTATGCAATTCTGAATTCAAACTATTCTCAAGTTCACAATCAGTTCTAGTTTTAGGATCAAGTTCATTCATAAGCATATTAAACAACAAAAAATCCCACTGATCAACTGGAAATTTGAGAGCTCGAAAAGATGCTACATTTTAAGAAAAGGTATTTAGAAGTTTCCTTAGCTCCTTAGAAGTGGACATTTGAATTGAAGCTGCATTTGAAAGTTTATTATAGTTGTGAGTAGTTAGAATTCGTTTGTTTTAGTATCGTTTCTCCAGCATTTCATATGCATTTAGGTAATTTACATCAGTGAGGGGAATACCCTTAATTGAAGCTAAATGTTCTTTGTCTAGTGACGTAAGCAAATATTGAAATTTTTCGGCGTCGGACAAATCAGTATTGTTGTGAATAATCGGATTGAACAGATCATAAAAGAAAGACCAATATTTAAAATCTCCGTCGAATACAGGTAAATTGATTTTTGGAATCTTTGCTACACATCGTTGATGTGAAGAAGTTCTATTTAAATTGGTCACCGAATTATTGACTGAATCCGAGATTAAATGAACGGTTTTACAGATTGACACTAACTTTTCCGCATCTGTGGCCCTGAATAATATTCTTTCATAAAATTGTTACTTGTATACACTTCGGGGAATGTATCGTGATAACAAACCGAAATTTCTCCAAAAATAACCAAAAATGTAATATAGCTGGATTTATAAGACCCGCTGTACTCGCTGTAGTCAACTGAAAATCAATAGGATACATCTGTGAGACACCGTGAACAATGTTCAATCGAAATTGATCAATCGTATACTCTCGGGAGGCTGTATCGTGCTAACAAACTGAAAATTCTCCAAAATGACAAAAATTTGGTACTTCAAGTACCATAGCACCCGTTGTACTGGCTTTAGTGAGCTGAATATCAATAGGGTTCATCTTTGAGACGCTCTGAATAATATCCAATCATAAAATTGGTCACTTGTATATACTCCGGAGGCTGTATCGTGCTAACAAACTGAAACTTCTCCAAAAATGACAAAAATATCGTACGTAAAGTACTGTAGCACCTGTTGTATTGGCTAGGGTGAGCTCAAATTCAATAGGGTCCATCTTTGAGATGTCCTGAATAATATTCAATCATAAAATTGGTGACTTGCTGAACTCCGGAGGCTGTATCGTGCTAACAAACTGAAATTTCTCAAAAAATGATAAAATTTCGTACTTCAAGTACCATCGCACCCGTTGTACTGGCTCTGGTAAGCTGAAAATCAATAGGGTTTATCTGTGACATGTCCCTAACAATATTCAATCATCAAATTGGTGACTTATTACACTCCGGAGGCTGTATCGTGCTAACAAGACATGTAAGAAAAAGTCGCCGACGACAACGACGACGACGACATACACACAGGATTTTTTTTCTAAAAACCATTTTTTCGTGTTGTTGTTGATGGAAAACGTAAAAATAACTCAAACAATTTTGTCAAAATTACAACATTTTTTGGGGTAAACCAATACTTTTCTCGCATATTAGATAGGTTGGGCGGAAAAGTAAAAATCATGCTTAATAGATTTAGCACCATAAAATGCTTTATCCGCCGAACTACGCATTGCATCGTAGGTTACGAAATCATCATCGCTAACTAGAGATATGCCAGTATTATGTGCTGTTTGGAGGTCATTATAAATAGCTTCGATATCCTCTGCTCTAGCTAAGAAAGATTCATCGTTTAACCCTTCAAGACCTGCTTGATGAGTCTCTTGTAACCTTTAGTGAGCAAGCGTGCGATTTAAATTCGCTTTTGTTAATTTATCTGATGGCGGAGACATTACAAATATAAATATTTCTTGGGAAAATTATAAACAAACAAATATCGAAACAGCTGCTTAAGGTCAATGTGGTTTTTTTATGCCAAGAAAACGTTAACTCGAAAAGGTAATTAAGAACTAGAAAATAAACTTAAATAATTATTTTCGAGCAAAGCAATAAAATTCACTAACAAAGAATGCAACATTTACGTTTAAATTTGATTTCAACATTGATATTTAACGGTGATATGATAATTATAATAACATTTGGGGGAAAAAACCAATACAGAATTCATCTGCGTAAAAATGAATGGGAAACCGGTAAACGGATTTGAAATGTACCGAAAGAAATGAACTTAACCTGAAAAAATAAAAAATAAATGAGGTATATTAATCCGCCTGAGAAGGCCAATGTTAAAGATGAAAATATGAAAAAATTACTATTGGACTGTATTTCTAGTAGTCAAATATAGTATAACACATCATCAACGCATATAAAAAAAAATTAATAAGGTTCCTACCTGGTGAGGCTGTCTTGCCGTCCGTATCCAGGCGCCTGGAAAGGTTGAAGATATGTTTTTGGTACACCTTTCGTTAGAATTTCGTCCGAACAATTTTACAAGTTTGTATAGAAAATTAATGTTCACCATGCGAAGGTTTACGAAGTACTACTGTCTGGGCATGTCGACGTTTTATCAACCATGCGCCAATGATGTGTTTAACGGCAAAATTCAAATATGAGGGATTTCTTAACATGGCATATAAAAATAAGATCTATTTTTTTAATTCAAGTATAAGTGCCTCGACAGCCATGGAAATTGGCACGGTACATTACATAATATCATGATTCATAAAAAATATTAATGTCTTCGAGAAACTGTATAGTTTTGGATACTTCACTGGGAGAACTTAACATTTCTTTTAGTATAAGCTGATGTCGTTGTACACTTGACAGTCTATCAATACGTGTTTAACGGTAACAGGACCGTTGCAGGCGTGACATGTTGGGCTATTTTCGAAGGGCGTTAAGTGGTCATGAGTCACACATGTGTGGCCAATTTGCCGTCTTCTAACAATCCTTGTGTCATGTCTTGAAAACTCGGTAAGTAAAAGACGGCCAAGGATGGGTTGAATTTCAAGAAGAGGTGTATTCTCGTTGGTCCAATGAATTTGCCAAGATTTGCGGGTTAATGCCTTGAATAAGGATTTCCGATGTTGGCTTAGTTGAATTGTAGTAGCAGTGGAAACGAGGGAGGCATCTTTTTGGCATGTTGATCGGCAGTTTCATTGCCATCAAGACCGATGTGAGATGGAGCTAAATGAGTGGAACTTCACTATGTCGACCATGAAAGGATTGGTATGCCATGTACGTTTTGAGTTAAAGGGTATTCAGTGAATTTAGTGTTTGAGCTGAAGAGAAAATAGAATGTCAGGTCGCTGGTTTCAGAAGCCAAACAATGTAAAAATGCTCATCACATAATAGCTTTTAGCAGTTTCGGGAAAAAACGAAGGACCACCGGCTTTGTGCTACAGGAGCTTGTTATCCGTACCAGAGTCAGAGGGATAACCTATACATAAATACATATGAGAATAAATAAAATTAAAATATTACAATAGATTCTTTACTATAAGATGCAACTTTTTTGTAAAATAACGTTTTGAACATTGGCCCGCGTCTTGTATTCGAGCACATACCTATAATAAGAACATTTATCACCTGAACACCATTATTATTATTATTGAGCTCAGAAGATTTTTGAATCAAATCAGCCGAGCCTCCAGCACAGTTTATCATGAAACAAAGTAAAAGCCGAGGTAAAATATATTTCACACTTTCACACCATGCTATTTTACATTGTATAGGTATACAAAACGCTTTTAATGTAGGTAATCAATCAAGGCGAAGCACAGGAAGACCACAGAGAAGATGGCTTGATGATATCAAAAGACAGGCCGGAAACAGATGTTTTCAACAAGCACAGGACAGGACTACATGGAGAAATATGAAAGAGGCTTACGTCCAGGAGTGGATAAGGAGTGGCTGAGGAAGAAGAATCAATCATAAATATCAATGAAATATAGGAGACGTAACAATATTCACAATTAAGGTAAGAAATAACATATACGTACCTTATTTTTTCCAAATCCAAACTAGCGATAAAAAATAAACAACCACTTTTGCACGTGTTTAAAACTATGATAACCTACCACAACAAAAATGACGAGGCTGAATGAAACGGTCAACCCCTGCATCGACCAATGAGAGAACCTTCGTGTATGGTTGGTTGCATAATTTTGCGGGTATGTAATATGGAAATACACTGATGTATGCATTATTGTCTATTATAGCATTAAACGTTGTCATGAGATAATTGTTGTGTGTTAAGAACACGTTTATATTTATATTTTTTCAATTACACGTCTTGAATAAAACCAAAAATACGATCAGTACTGACAAAAAATTCGACAGAAAATAGTAATAGATATCCATGGATATACAATGGATATAATATCAGGAGATTAAGACATTTATGTATTGAAGGTATTATGTATCAGAACTTCCGTCCCGATAATTTTTTATGTGATTATTCAATATATTATAAGTAAAATAGAAAATAATTTGCTTTTCATATCCATGAAATGCGTTCAGTGGATACCCATTAGATATCTTACATGGACTGGATACTCAGTGGATATTGGGCTATCCACTGGATATCTAGTGGATATTGTATGCTGTCTGGGCACAGTGATCCAGGCCTGTAACAAAATAACTGCTTTCAAAATAAAATTATATTTTTGGATTATTTGCGTCGGTAAGATAAAAATCGAAAGCTTTACGTCACTCAGTGAATTTGTTAGTTTCAAGATGATGCATTCGAAGAATTGGTCAAATATCTCACTTCGATGCGCGCATCTTCTGAAAAATATTTTCACGAAGAACAGAAAACAATAAGGAAACTGAATTCATGGATTCATGATTTTTTTTACCCAACTTGCAGAAGCCCGAAAGTATGTCAAACGAGATATATGAATCTCTTTTAGAAATGTCGTCAGATACAAGTATGGAGTCACTGTTCAAAACGTCGCCTCTTAACGATTTTTTGTGCAGAATTCGTGATGAACATCCAGTCCAACAACATATTTGTGCGAAACAGGATACTCAACCTATGCAGCCACGAAAACAAAATACCGCAATATAATGGACGCCGAACCTGATATGAGACTTGAACTGTCTTCTATCAAACCTGACATCAACCAGTTATTGAAAGATAGAAAACAGTTTCATACCTCCCATTAGTTCATTATTTTTCTTATTCTATATCTTCTATTATTACGCTTGTTATATAGTAATTTACTAAGAGCCGGTTTTTCAATGCAGGGTTACCTCTGAGTTAAGAGTTAACCGTGAGGTAAATTATGTACAATCGTTTATCAAAGGCAGAGAGATACATAACCTAGGGGTAAATAAGATGGTAACTCAACTCGCACTTTAGAGTAAGAGATAAGAAGATAACCTCGAGATAACTGTCACAGAACAATCATTTTATGTTTACGATAGTTGGTTTTTATAGTTTTTGTAGGTTATAGTGTGGGTTTTAAGTTTAACAAAAGTCTATTGTGCCGTTTGATTATTGTTTATTATTAAAAAAACTTACCAGATGGATCTAGAAGTTCTATTTAGCGATGATGATTATGAGGAAGTATTAGATTTTTTGAATTTCGAAAGAAAAGCGTATACGGTAAAAGATAGAATAATAAATCCATTTGAAGATATGGACGATGGCGACTGCCATAAAGAGATTTAGATTGAAAAGAGAAACAGTATTGTATATATTGACAATGATAGAACATCAATTAGAAACACCCACTGATAGGTATATTAGGTATGTGTATCAAATATTACTTGAACAATACAATTTATGCTTTTTAGAAACCATGCCATATCTCCATTGAATAAATTGTTGGTGGCTTTACGATTATATGCAACTGGCAGGTCTCTAATGACGATAGGAGACACAATGAATATTTCAAAGTCAGCCACTTGCAACATAGTTGCAAAAGTTTCATTAGCAATTGCATCTTTAACACAATTTATTAATATGCCAACTAATCGAGAAGAAATTCTTCAGACAAGATCCAAGTTTTATGAAAAATCGAAAGTTCCGAGAATCGTTGGTGCTATAGATTGTACACACATACGGATTCAGTCTTCAGGTAACTATATGAACTATGTACTATAGAGTAAATAAAATGTAGTTTTAAGGGATAGTGTGTTGTAGAATGCTGCACAATTTATTGTTTTATGTGGCCACAATGCTGAAGTGTTCAGAAACCGTAAAGGTTTTTTTAGTATAAATGTGCAAACAATTTCTGATACTAAATTGAAAATATTGGATATAGTGGCTAGATGGCCAGGATCAGCACATGATCAAACTATTTATGACAATTCTGCAATTCATCAGAGGTTAGAAAATGCCAATGAATTTGGTAATAGCATTTCAGTAGCAGACTCAGGGTATCGAAATACAGCTTATATAATTACACTACTGAGAAATGTGAATACTGAAGTGGAACAATTATATAATGATGCAGGTTAGTACATTTTACTTAATCGTTAATTTAAAAACAAACAATATATATATATATATATATATATATATATATATATATATATATATATATATATATATATATATAAATATATATATATCCATACATTTCTTTTACAAATGAAATAATATTTTGTCTTTGTTGATTCTACACTTGTTTTGGTCTAAATCAGGAAATTATTTTAGTTATACGTACACGCAACCCTGTCGAAAGGCAATATGGTGTTTGGAAAAGACGATTTCCAGTTTTGGCACTTGGTCTAAGACTAAAATTAGAAAGAAACTTAACTGTTATTGTGGCATGTGCAGTCTTGCAGAATATTGCAATTGATCATAACGAACATCTACCTCCTGATGATGCAGATGTCCTTCCTCAATACATCAACTTTGAAGAAAATGTTAATCAAGACATTTTTAACATTGATAATAAGAATGCTATTGCCAGAAATATTTTAATGAATCGTCATTTTACCGGATTATTAGAAAACAATATCTAACTGTTTCTGTGGAAATAATACAATAAAATGTCATGTTTAATTGGATTTTTATTTAAATAGACTAATGTGCAATTGAATATATATTCTATTCCAACCTAATAATTGAGAAAAATAATTAAAATTCAAAAGATAATCGTCCTTTGAGCAACAATTCTTTTTTTAATTGAATGAGCTCCATTCGTGCCTCATGCTCTTTTTGATCCTGCTTTTCTATTACCGCTTTTTTCTGGATCTCTATTAGTTCCATTTTTTTTCGGCCATTTTTTCAAGTATTTCTGCAGATGACGAAACAGTTCTATTCCTTTTTGGAATGTTTGTTAATATGGGACGCCTTCGTTTTGCCCAAGATTCTGCAAAAAAATTGAGTACGGTGTTCATATTTGATTAACGAAGCTCACATTGAAAGGCTTTCATCTAACAGTGAAATAAGTGCAATAGTATCAAATTAAATAATACAGTACATGGAATCTTAAAAACCTGTATGAATAAATCGTAAATAAATCAGTACTCAAAATAATGAAACTTACTGCTAGAACAGGCAGCTTCTTCAATTGGTTTCTCAACCTTTTCTTGTATAGCTGATATATTAACTTCTGTAATCTCCTCAGCTTCTGGCATCTCCTGAGCTTCTGGTATCTCCATATTATATTTATGAAAATCAGCAATCTCAGACATATTATCAGTTGGATCTTCCCATTGTATTCCAGTTATACCTAGAAAATCAAATCTCATTAGGTTACCTCCAAAATTTTGGTTTTTTGACTGCAGGGGATTTAACTAGTAAAACAAAATTAATAGCTAACCAAAACGACCATCAGCATCTGTAGTATTGGTCAGTCCTTGAACACTCAAACTAATTGTTTCTGCCAATAATGATTCCCCATCATTTGTTGGTTGTGGAGGAGGTACATAAGGTCCACCTCCTGTACCTCGCATATAATTCTTATTGCTACTGTGTTTTTCTATTTCTTTTTTAATTGACTCATACTTTTCCATCAATTGTTTACCTGTCCTTTGCTAAAATTATGATTATTAGTAAAAAAATACAAAAAATATCTACAAAAATACTTAAGGATTCTGTCTGAGAACCATTGAAAATCTTGGTTATTTCATCCCAAGCAATCTGCTTATCCCTCCACATTACACCATTGGTTTGCTTATTTTCCAGAACGTGCTTATACTTATTTGTCAGTCCTATAAGCAATTGCCGTTCAGTAACACTGAAATTGGGGCCCCTTTTTTCAGCCATTAAATATAATACGTAATGAAATTTCGAATTTAAAAAATAATGTCAAAACAACCGTACCACCATATAAACTAAAATAAGACGAACCACAATGAAACAAACGAGCTATCTAAGCATAAAACTTCAAAACTAGAGCAATCAATCACGTGTTTATATTTTCACCAATCAGAATTGAACTAACACTTGGCAACACTAGTCTCAGTGTAGCCAACACTGGGTTAGTTAGCTCGTGGGGTAAATTGCAATGATAAACGCTTCCAAAATTTAACACTAGGGTTACCTCTAACACGGAGATAGTAAACCCTTGGTTTTAAACTCGCATTGAAAAACCGGCTGTAAGTAAAGTAAGTAATAAGTGGTAACTGTTACATTGCACTGTTATTATGCTTACTAATAAAAAATACATTTTCAAAAGCAATTGTTTTATTGTAGTGTTCCGTAAAGAATTTCGCTTTCCAACAGGGTTCCGTCACCAAAAAGATTGAGAGCCGCTGGTAGACAAATCACCGGTATAGTTCTGGCAAGTTTAGCCTATATAAACATTGCTTTTGTTATTGAAACATTCGGAATTTAGATAAAATTAATAACATGTTATGTTTTGTTCCTTATACTATTCCATTATCTACACATATGTTTCCAATAGAGCTTGATTCGGGATAAACATTCGGTAACTGAATTTGTTTTCATTCAAACTTTGACTACTTCATTAGAACCAATCTGCTGCCTATATTGTACTTCCATTATTTAACGATAAATACAAAAAAATTCTATTTTTCACAAAAATTTCCAGAACGGCCGAAAAAATTCTATGAAATATCATTCATTAATTTTTACGAAAAACTAGACTGGATTATGGAGAGTACTGTATAAAAGTGGATTTTTATACGAATTTTTCAATTGTCTGTTGCCGATAAATCAACAACTGTTGACTGTTGAATATGTTCCAGTTCAATATCAACCGAGTTCATAAAACTCATTTGTTTCCAACATGCCTCGGGTCGTACACGTAAATCTGTGAACAATGGACAAGTGAACTATTCATTCCAGAGGAACTTACTGGATATGATTATTTACTTTCACGAAGAAAGTGTAAATATGTGTTGAGTAATATTATTTATTGAACCGAAAAATCTCATAAATATAAGTAGAAACAAACATTAAATGAAAGCTTACAAATTTCCAGAATACCAAGACTCTCGTTTAGAATGAAGCTACGAGGCAGAAGCTTAGTTATAAATAAGATTGTACTTGATTTATATACTTTTCCGCCTATCTAATTTGCGAGAAAAGTATAGGTTTACCCTAATCAAGTTGGAATTTTGGAATTTTTCATTGAGTTATTTTTACGTTTTTCATCAAGAACAACACGAAGAAACGGTTTTTAGATAAAAACCCTGTGTGTATGTCGTCGTCGTTGTTGTCGGCCACTTTTCGTCACGTTTTGTTAGCACGATACAGCCTTCGAAGTGCAACACATTACCAATTTTATAATGGAATATTATTCAGGACATATCACAGATGGACCCAATTAATTTTCAGCTCTGCGGAGCCAGTACAATAGGTGCTATAGTACTTTAAGTACTACATTTTTGTCATTTTCGGAGAAATTTCAGTTTGTTAGCACGATACAGTCTCCGGAGTATACACAAGTGACCGTTTTTATGATTGAATATTATTCAGAGCGTCCCAAAGATAAATCCTATTGATATTCAGCTCACTAAAGCCAGTACGACGGGTGCTATGGTACTTGGAGTACCAAATTGTTGTCAACTTTATTACTGAATATTATTCAGGGTGTCTTATAGATTATAGAAATTTCGGGTTATTAGCACGATACAGCACCCGCAGCGTATACAAGTGACAAATTTTATAATTGTATATTTTTCATGGTGTCTCACAGATCTACTTTATTGATTTTCAGCTGACTAAAGCGAGTACGGCTGGTTCTATAAATCCAGGTATACTACATTTTTGGAGAAATTTCGGTTTGTTAGCACGATACATCCCCCGAATTGTATACAAGTGAGAATTTTATGATATAATATTGTTCAGGGTATCTCACAAATGCGGAGAAGTTAGTTCCAATCTTTAAAACCGTATATTTTATCTTCAATTATATAAAATAATTTTAAACTATTCGGATAATTTTATTTCTCTGATATAGGTATATGATTCTGAGTAATATAAATTGTTAAAAGCAGTGTGAATTGCTAAAGATTATAAATATATATTATAGTGGATATGTTTTATATTTTATTATTTATACTTATATGATTTACCTTTATTTACCCATTTTTACCTTCGGCTAGCCCTATATAATTATATGAAAATTTTGTATTGTTTAAATTTTATACTGTAGTCGGAAGCATGAGACTTCTCTCTTTGAGTCCTGGACACCTATTAGAAAAAAAATTTACATATATGAACATTTACTTATTATGATTTCATGATAGGATAATCGAATGAATGATTTAAACCATGTTCGTGAAAAGTGTTATGGACATTGACTGGAATAAAAAAAAAATACCAACACTTAAATAAAAATATTTTAATAAATTGTTGATGAAATCTTCAAAATTTTACACACACAAATATTCCTGAGCCTCCTCTGTATTCTTTGATAGTCATGCGCACTGAACGCTTATAGTAGCTGCTTCGGCGCAACGGAGCAACTCTTCCGGTACAACGTTTCTCGTCGTCACAAAATTATAGTATGCAATTAACATGGAGGATGCAAACGTTTCACAGTTCAATGTGCATCAATTTAGTGCATTTAGAATCATATGGTTGAAAACTTATATTAAACAGTTACATATATAATTCAAGTTGTAAATTAAGTGTGTGTTTGATAGTTATAAGAATAGGTTAGCATGCAAAGCGGAAATTAAGATTGGAAAAGCATTTATGAGTGGTGTGAACTTTGATTATTTTACAAACGAAAAACTTTTTACAAGTAAGTACATATTTAATATCTAAAATTATTGTTGCAGAAAATTAGAGTTCTTTAATTATCCATGGATAAAATTTGATATTAATTATTTTAAAGTTTCTTTGGCCAATTTTAGATTATTCAATTTTAAATGTTCAAATTAATTTCAAAAGTTCACTTTTCTTTGTTTGTTTGGAATTCCAAATTAAAAAAACTCAAATAACACAGACCTTATATTCCATTCTCGGCGTGGTGGACCTGCAACATCTCGTCTCTTTTCTTAGGTATTCCTTACCCAAGAAATACTCGTTCGGCACGTTTCACTTTTTCACAGGGGTTAATCGACATTAATATCATGAATTTTTTATTGATTTAGATTTAAAATTATAACTTTTACTTTAAAGTTTTTACAAAAACCTTCTCAGAGAATTACATCCCAGTTCCTCCTTCCCCAACTAACTCTCGACCCTCTTTTTTTTTCAAAATCAACAACATTTTTACAATCTCTAAAACACAGCTTCCTAATCTGTTATTTTATTCAACAATTGTCAATGATAATGTTTTTTTATAGAAATACTGAATTCTTCAATTAAAATAGTCTTGGAGAGTGAAATCACTTGTATAAATGGTTTAACAATATCTTATAGAATATATAAATAATCTTTCACATGTATTACAATGGTTTCAATCCTTGTAATTCCTTTTTTTTTAGTAAATTTGTTTACAATTAATATACAATTTCTACAATCTAAATTTATGATTTATATATATGGAACTGTTTATTTTTTAATTCTTTAATTAGCACTAATTTCGCTTTATATAAACTCTAACTTAATTTCAAATTTACATTCTCTGTTTTATATTAACTTCCAACTCATTGAATTTAGGTTGGCAATATTATAACTAGATTCAATCACTTCCTTCATTGATTTCGATTTGATTACTAGATTTCTATGACATACAATATGGCTCTTATTCCGAATGTCATATTTCATACAGTTTTTTTTCATAAATTACTTTTTTCAAATTGCAACTTTTTATTGTATTTGCATATCGTTAATAAATTATTGATTTGATTATTAATTCTTATTATTTTAGGTTTTGAACAAATTAACATCCTTTTCCTGATTCAAGTGTGGACATAGCAGCGTTCAGATTGATTTTAATGAAAATTGTTGACATTGACTTGACCTTAGGATTTATTTGTGAAGGTAACATTTTCTTAAGAATTAATTTCTATATTATCATTACCATTCTATTCCTTATCCTTAATCCATTTCTTAAATTGATGTACTCAATATTTTATAATACATTTGCTTAAGTCATTCATTCGTTTTATGTTAAATTTTGTTCTTAATTAGGTAGTGTCTAATGATACACCATACGTATATACAAAAAAAATTCCTTTTTAATTCAATCTAATATATGAATATTTATCTATACTAGAGGACTGGCTTAACTCCCCTCAAATTTAAATTTTAAAAGGTATCTATTTAGATAACTTCTTAAAATTTCAATTTTCAATCTGTAATCCATGCTAATCGATCTATAGATTTCAGCTCAGTACTTACATTTCTGATAACATTTTTATTTTTATTCTTATTATTAAAATTTTTATGATATTCTTATAATTTAACCGTATCAAACTCATTCCAAAATAATTTCTCATTAGGGACATAACAATAATGATTCTTACATTTTATTCTCATAATTCCTATTCTTATTAAATTATTCATATCTTATATTCCTTACTCTTTTCCACCGTTTCTTATTCAAATCTCAATATTTATACTTCCACCTTTACCTATCTACTCTTCTATTTTTTCTATTTCATCTTTTATACTAAGAACATAATTTTTAATTATTTCAGTGATTTCCTATAATTTCATATCAATTTTCAACCTATATTCATGTCAATTTATCAATTCTTATAGTCGAACCTTTAACTCTTTACTTTCTATCCATATTTATATTTATTTTCATATTTCTTAATCATAATTCATCAACTTTATTTCATAACTATATTCATTATATCATAATTTTCTCATCATATCTCCCTATCTCATAATAATTAATCATATCATATACTTTATAAATATTTCTTTCCATTATTTCACTATACTTTTCTCCCTAATTCCTATAAAATTTTTCTTGACATGAATATTTCCTACTTATATCTTGATTTGAAAACTTTCTTTCCTTCTCATCTCTTTTACTGTTTATTTAATTATTTCCTATCTTATCCTTCCTATTTCCTACCTGTCCTTATTAATGAGTGTTTATTTAATTAGTCTATTATGTCCTTTATCTAAGAAATTCTCATAAAAATTTACTATTATACTAAAGCTTAACTTGCCATCTTTCTTTGATATTATTCATTTATCATTAATACATTATATTTCCTTATGTTTCAATTTTTTAGATTACATTAACCACGGATACTGTATGCTGCCTACTAGTACACTACCTATGAAAATTGAAAATCTTATGTTTAACTTGGTCATAATCTTCACGTTGTATATGAGAATACGTCTTATGAAGTAAAATCGAAAAAAAAATCTTACATCTACCTATACTACATCTATTTACATGTAAGTAACATAATATTATCTATTCCTCTTATCACTCTTTTATGGTGAATTATACTTATAAATTGATTCTATATTAAAAATACCCCTAATCATGTTTGTTCCTGGGTATGCCAATTTATAACTATTTTGTGCATTATCATTTATTATTTCATAAGGTCCCTCGAATGGCAATTGCAATTTAATACATTGGTCTTCTGCTTTATTAGATGTCTTTAATGCTCTGATTATAACCAATTCTCCTTTATTAAAGGTTGTTTTCTTCTTAATTTTCTTGTTCTGATCCCGTATATATTTTTCTGCATTCCTCCTTATTCTGATATTCACCTTTTCTAGTGTCTCTTCTAGAGTAGTATCTCTATTCAGAATCCAGTTTCTTTTAGGTTGGATACCTTTCATTAAATAAATTGGACTTTCACCTGTTACCCCATGTGGTAAATTATTTATAAATTCTTCAATTTTGTCCAAATTTTCATCCCATCTAATATGTGTCTTTTGACAAAGAATTCTTAAATATTTTAAGATTTCCTTTATATATCTCTCAGCTGGATTGGAGCTAGGTCTTCTAATACTAATAAATTGTAGTTTTATTTGTTCTTTATCACAATACTGCTTTAATTTTTTACTTTCAAAGTATGTAGCATGGTCAAGTATAATTCTCTCAGGTCTTCCTACTTCTTCTATATATTTTTCCAAACATTCTATTACCACCTTAGCCGTTGATCTCTTACATGGAAAAGTTTTAACAAATTTGGTATAAACATCAACTATTACTAGTAAATCCTTATTACCCGATTCACTCCTAATTAAGTTTCCTATAAAATCCATTGCCACAATCTGTAATGGTTTATTTGTAATTATTGATTTTGCTGTCATGCTATTGTGGTAATTTTTTTCTTTGGCCAGTTGACATATTTGACAATATTTACATATTTCTTTCACTATACTCAAATCCTTCTTTGCCACATAATTTTCTCGAAACAAAGTCCATAGTTTTCTTGTTCCTATGTGTCCATTCTCTTTATGTAGATGACGAATAATTTCCTGTGCAAACTCCTTACTTATTACAAATACTTCTCTGTCCTCCAATTTCTTATACCACACTTCATCAATTTTATAGGCACCTTTAACTTTCTCGTTATCAAAATGTCTCTGATCTTCTTTAACCTTTTCCAATGTAAATATCCCCTCTGTTTGGTACAATTGGTTTATTCCAATTTGAAATTTGGTTTGATTGTTCCCTACTTCATCTACTCTACTCAATGCATCTGCTACCACGTTTAATTTCCCTGGAATATATTTGATTTCGAATTCATATTCTTGTAACAACAAGATCCATCGGTGTACACGATTATTGGCATAGCGGTTTTTCAACATAGCTGTAAGTGCTGAGTGGTCAGTTTCTAAAATAAATTTAGCTCCTAATAGATAGAATCTTAGTTTGCTAATGCAAAATACAACACTTGCCATTTCTAATTCTGTTATCGAATATTTCTTTTCTGCTGGCTTAGTCACTCTGGATATAAAACTAATAGGTACTTCTTCTCCATCTTGTATTTGAATTAATACCCCTGCCAATCTTTCTATTGAAGCATCCGTTCTCAAGATAAAAGGTTTGTCATATTGTGGATGAAATACTTTTAGGCTGTTTAGAAAAATTTTCTTTAACTCCTGAAATGCCTTTTCTCTTCTCTCGTCCCATTTCCATCTCATATCCTTCTTTAATAACTCTATAAGAGGAATTTCTCTCTTACTTAGATCAGGAACTAACTTCTTGAAATAATTGATGATACCTAGAAACCCTCGTAAAGTTCTTAAGTTATGTGATGTTCTATACTCTAGGATTGCTTTAATTCTCTCAGGATTCATTGTTATACCAGTGTCACTTAAAACATATCCTAAATAATCCACTTCTCTTTTATAAAACTGACATTTCTCTAAGTTTAATTTAAGTCCGGCATTTTCTAATTCCTTTAATATTATTTCCAGATGTTTATGATGCTTCGTTTCTGTTTCAGAAAAAATCAAAATGTCATCTATGTAGTGGAGAGTGAAATCTTCATACGGATTCAAGATTGTATGCAACGTTCGTACTAAGGCTGCACAAGAACTTTGGAGTCCAAATGGCACTACACAAAATTGATACACCACTCCATCTACCATAAATGCAGTGTATTGTCTACAACGATGATCCAATGGAATTAACCAAAAGCTATGCTTTAGATCTAATTTTGAAAATATATTAGCCTTTGTAATTCTTCCAAATATACCTTCAATATTTAATGGACTTTCGTATTGTTTTTTAGTAAATGTATTTATATTCCTAGCATCCAAACATATTCTAATATCCCCCGATTTCTTCTTTACACAGGTTATTGCACTTATGTATTGTGAATTAGATCTTTCAATAATACCTTCTTGTAACATTTTATTAATTTCCTGATATACCTCTTGTTTTAATTTATAAGGTATAGGATAAATTTTGATCTTAAAATTTTTTATTTCTGGTATGACTTCCATTTTGTGAACATATCTAGTCGCAACGCATACTTCCTCATTGAACAGCTTTTCGTGAGAATCAAGTAATTCATAGACTCTCTGTTTGTATTCCTCTGGACATAATTCCTCCCTCATGTTTTGTTCTTCTTTAGCAATGTGATTTATTTGTCTAATTGCACATTCGTTTTTTCCTATATCTGTTTGATAATTTGTTATAAACGGTATTGTATGATTATTATATATTATGTTTTGCATTTTATAATTTATTATAATTCTATGTTTACTTAATTCATCTGTACCCATGATTATGTCATATTTTAAATTTTTCACAATCAACAATTGTACTGATAAAACCTCACCATTTAATTCTAGGTTTGTCATAATGGTTTTAGTAGTTTCATATAATTTTCTTTCATTTGCCCCTATTAATGATATTTTATTTGTATTTATCACCATAATATTGTCCTGTTTTAAATTGTCTACTATATTTTGATTTATAATGGAAACTTCGGAACCCGTATCTAATAAAACTCTACATTTAATGTTATCTAAATTTCCCTCTATAAATACTAATCTATTTAATTCTGGGTTTGTTGGTTCTTCATCTAATATAAATTCTCTAGGATGTTGATATTTAGAAGAATAGACAATATTATGCACATAAGAGCAACTTACTCGAAATTTGGATCAGAACTCGGGCCCTGATCACTATCCCTTCTTATCTCTTCCTGGTTTTGTATCATGTTCACCTGTCTTCTATCTTCACCTCCTCGACTATCTCTTTGATCATAATTCCTGTCTCTGTTTTTATTTCTTCTGTCCTCTTCATTATTTCTCCCCTCTCTTCTGTATTGTTGCCAGTTCCGATTACGATTGTCGTTATCATTCCGTCTTCCATAATTTTGGTAATTTCTTCCATTATATCCATTATTCCGATTCCCATTATTACCATTCTGATACCCATTACGATAGTTTCCATTTCCGTTTCTGTAATTATCATATCTCGGATTTCTATCATCCCGTCCTGGTCCTCTTCTCTCGTAATTTCGATTTTCATAATTTCTCTGATCATTTCTCCTTTCATTTTCTCTTCTATTCTGTCCATTCACATTTTCATTTAATCGATTATCTCTTGTATCGTTATGATTTGTATAGCTCCGTTCCACTCTTTGTAGATATCTTGATAAACTATCCATGGCTTTAATATTATGAAGTGCTATTGTTTCAGCTACTTCTGAATTGAAATGTCTGCCAATGTATAGCACTAATTCCTCCTCCTTCATTCCCGGATCTAAGTACTGGGCTATATTATATAATTGCATCGCATAATTATTCAGGTTTTTGCTTTTCTTATAATCAAATTTCCCGAAGTATAACCGCTCTCTGAATGTTGCTTGTTGCAATTCTCCCCAGAAATAGGCTAAGAATTGTTGCTCGAACTCTTCTAGGCTTTGTTTTAGTTCTTCCTTATTACAAAACCACAATAAAGCATGGCCCTGTAATATGCTCCTTATAATAAGCTTGATCTCAACAATATCTCTGATTCCTTTAATTTTGTTTCTAATTATTTTGAGGAATACTTTGGGATGTATATTGTTAATATTCCCATCAAATTTCACTCCGATTTCTAAATTGCTATGGAAATTTCCTGGACATACATTGACTCCTCCACTTCTTCTCAAATTCTCTTCCATTTCCTCTACCGTATTCTTTAATTTCCTATTCATTTCTTCTATTTCTTGATTAACTTGTCGATTTATATCTTCAGTTATTGCTAATCTCATCCCCGTTCTTTCTTCTATCAGGCCTTCAAAATCCTTGAATTTTCTGTTTACGTTATCTTTCATCTGTTCCACTTCCTTTGTTATATGCTTATTTTGTTTTGAGACCTCTTCTTTAATATTCTCTGGTAAATTCTCTTCTATATCTCTTCTTAATTCTAGTACTTCTTCTACTATCATCTTTTCTATGTTCTCTCTAATTTTCACACCATTTTCTTGTATTTCTTGTCTCAAATTTTTATTTTTATTCTCCATTTCTTCTTTTACCTCAATAATGTTCTTCTTAAATTCTTCCTGGTTTTCCTTGAGTTCCTTAATCTCCTTACAATTTTCCAATTTGACTTCATCTATTTTCTTTTCCAATCGGTGCATGTTTGTATGAATGTTGTGAATGTCTTCCCTAATTTCTTCCTTCATACTATTCATGTCTCCCCTCATCGTGTCCATATTTATCCTATTTTCTTCAAATTTCTGGTTCATATCTCCTTTCAACTCTCTCTTCATGCTGTTTATATTTTCATTCAGTTTGTTCATGTCTGTTCTTCTATTTTCCTCCATTCTGTTAAACAATTGTTGCATCATCTCCATCTGATTATCATTCCTTGTTCTTGTTTGCGTTTCCTGTTGACTATGTGCTATACTACCCTTGTTTCCTGCTTCTACTTGTTCTACCTCTATTCCATCTTCTTCATCTCGTGTTGTATTTTCTTCAGGTGCATCCACTTCTGATTGCTGACCCTGGATCATATATTGAACCTGGAAATCTCCCATTCCATGGCTCCTTCCTTGTCTCTCTTCCTCTGATCCACTATCATTTCCGACCTGCTTTCCATCTCTCAACATCATTTTCATATTTTCCATTGTTCTTTGTTTTTAATTTAATTTTTTAATATATTATTTTTATAATCGCCCCACGTTTTTGGGTGCCAATTTATAGTGGATATGTTTTATATTTTATTATTTATACTTATATGATTTACCTTTATTTACCCATTTTTACCTTCGGCTAGCCCTATATAATGATATGAAAATTTTGTATTGTTTAAGTTTTATACTGTAGTCGGAAGCATGAGACTTCTCTCTTTGAGTCCTGGACACCTATTAGAAAAAAAATTTACATATATGAACATTTACTTATTATGATTTCATGATAGGATAATCGAATGAATGATTTAAACCATGTTCGTGAAAAGTGTTATGGACATTGACTGGAATAAAAAAAAAATACCAACACTTAAATAAAAATATTTTAATAAATTGTTGATGAAATCTTCAAAATTTTACACACACAAATATTCCTGAACCTCCTCTGTATTCTTTGATAGTCAT
Source organism: Galeruca laticollis (assembly GCA_963921935.1). Classification (NCBI taxonomy): domain Eukaryota; kingdom Metazoa; phylum Arthropoda; class Insecta; order Coleoptera; family Chrysomelidae; genus Galeruca; species Galeruca laticollis. The sequence goes on along the minus strand of OY998178.1, from coordinate 39,070,097 downwards.
GCGCACTGAACGCTTATAGTAGCTGCTTCGGCGCAACGGAGCAACTCTTCCGGTACAACGTTTCTCGTCGTCACAAAATTATAGTATGCAATTAACATGGAGGATGCAAACGTTTCACAGTTCAATGTGCATCAATTTAGTGCATTTAGAATCATATGGTTGAAAACTTATATTAAACAGTTACATATATAATTCAAGTTGTAAATTAAGTGTGTGTTTGATAGTTATAAGAATAGGTTAGCATGCAAAGCGGAAATTAAGATTGGAAAAGCATTTATGAGTGGTGTGAACTTTGATTATTTTACAAACGAAAAACTTTTTACAAGTAAGTACATATTTAATATCTAAAATTATTGTTGCAGAAAATTAGAGTTCTTTAATTATCCATGGATAAAATTTGGTATTAATTATTTTAAAGTTTCTTTGGCCAATTTTAGATTATTCAATTTTAAATGTTCAAATTAATTTCAAAAGTTCACTTTTCTTTGTTTGTTTGGAATTCCAAATTAAAAAAACTCAAATAACACAGACCTTATATTCCATTCTCGGCGTGGTGGACCTGCAACATCTTGTCTCTTTTCTTAGGTATTCCTTACCCAAGAAATACTCGTTCGGCACGTTTCACTTTTTCACAGGGGTTAATCGACATTAATATCATGAATTTTTTATTGATTTAGATTTAAAATTATAACTTTTACTTTAAAGTTTTTACAAAAACCTTCTCAGAGAATTACATCCCAGTTCCTCATTCCCCAACTAACTCTCCACCCTCTTTTTTTTTCAAAATCAACAACATTTTTACAATCTCTAAAACACAGCCTCCTAATCTGTTATTTTATTCAACAATTGTCAATGATAATGTTTTTTTATAGAAATACTGAATTCTTCAATTAAAATAGTCTTGGAGAGTGAAATCACTTGTATAAATGGTTTAACAATATCTTATAGAATATATAATTAATCTTTCACATGTATTACAATGGTTTCAATCCTTGTAATTCCTTTTTTTTTAGTAAATTTGTTTACAATTAATATACAATTTCTACAATCTAAATTTATGATTTATATATATGGAACTGTTTATTTTTTAATTCTTTAATTAGCACTAATTTCGCTTTATATAAACTCTAACTTAATTTCAAATTTACATTCTCTGTTTTATATTAACTTCCAACTCATTCAATTTAGGTTGGCAATATTATAACTAGATTCAATCACTTCCTTCATTGATTTCGATTTGATTACTAGATTTCTATGACATACAATATGGCTCTTATTCCGAATGTCATATTTCATACAGTTTTATTTTTATAAATTACTTTTTTCAAATTGCAACTTTTTATTGTATTTGCATATCGTTAATAAATTATTGATTTGATTATTAATTCTTATTATTTTAGGTTTTGAACAAATTAACATCCTTTTCCTGATTCAAGTGTGGACATAGCAGCGTTCAGATTGATTTTAATGAAAATTGTTGACATTGACTTGACCTTAGGATTTATTTGTGAAGGTAACATTTTCTTAAGAATTAATTTCTATATTATCATTACCATTCTATTCCTTATCCTTAATCCATTTCTTAAATTGATGTACTCAATATTTTATAATACATTTGCTTAAGTCATTCATTCGTTTTATGTTAAATTTTGTTCTTAATTAGGTAGTGTCTAATGATACACCATACGTATATACAAAAAAAATTCCTTTTTAATTCAATCTAATATATGAATATTTATCTATACTAGAGGACTGGCTTAATATATATATATATATATATATATATATATATATATATATATATATATATATATATATATTTATATATATATAAACAATTATATCCAGCCCATGTTATACCCTTATATTCCTGTCCGGAAGAACGGTAGTCGCAGCATCATCACCCCGGTCCAGGCAGAAGCAAATGGTAAAGTACCCCAGAAAAAGTACTCGTTCAGGAAAAGGTAAGTATCCAAAAACAGGAGGCATCTCTCCAGGAAAACCCTTAAATGTACAGATAACCTTGAATTACTAAAATGTTATCATCAACGATGAAACTATTAACTAACTGAACTAGCTTAAGGCTATATGTCCAGACTATGATATTATCAACACCAGATGTGTTGTTAAAATCAGATGAAAATAATAACTGAAATGAAATTGAAGATTTCCCCCAAGGAGTTATTATCTAATATACTGAAGTATTGCCACTGCGCCATAGAAAACTATATTCACATATTGAACCAGAAAAATGCTACCTCCCTAGTCTTCTACTAATTGCATCAAAGTTTTACTTGAAAAACCAGCATAACCACTACGTGAATAAAACATACAATACAATACAAAATCTAAATGATATCTAAGGAATTAATCTTATGCATATCAACTGATTGACAAAATGAAAAATTACAATAATAAGCAAAAAATTATCTAATATGTGATCACACCTTACAGCAGTACGTGGAGATATGAAACAGAACGATACATTTCAACTATTCAACAAATAATATTGCAAGTACATGTTCCCATATCCTATACGTAACATGCTAATCAGTCGATCAGATAATATAAAAAATACTTGACACCTTTTACCTATTCTTCGAGTACGAAAATCATAAGATCAAATATACAATCATAAGTTGAACACAGCTGGTTCAAACCGACAAAAATAACCCTGAACTGTACAAAAATATATACTACTTTACAACGAATTGAAATATATTGAAAGTTACAAATTAAAACCCACCCAAAATCCTTTCCTTTATTCGAAAATGAGTGGAAAATATCTAAACGTACTTTGCACAATAAATGATGTAAGATCTCTTTTTCATACCTCTAATTGATGCCCTAAAATTTCCTCGAAACTCTTACAATCGTCTCATCAAAAACGAGGATCAGAAGAAGCTATCCAAGTCCAAAAGACGCTATGATTTCAATCAAAAAATCTCTTCAAAAAAGGTCAGGCAGTGTGGTTTCCAAAAACGGCCATTATCCACCAAATCTAAAGAAAATACGGCCACCAACAGCTTCCCTAATAAATTTACACAGTCCTTATTAATATCTCCAACTGGGATGGTTTCAAATACAATATATAAATCAAGAACTTACTGACAACTCAGTAGCCATCTCGGAGTTCAGATTAGAAAAGAAAGTCAATGACGCGCCAATAATGCATGTAAGTCAACTACTGCCTCAACGCATCTCGACTAAGTTTTCCAACCAATAGCAACCCAGCTGACACGAATTCGTCTTAACCACAGTTCATGAACCACAATACGCATACATAAGACATCGAACAAAAGTCGAGTAATCCCAAAAATATTAACAATAAAATTCTGCGCATGTCATCTACGGGCACATCGGAGAGGAAATCTGTAAGCATAATGAGTTGTCTATGACTCGTAAAGTCAAACTACAATAGCTAGATAAAGATCTCGACCACTCCCGGCGCGAAACGACAAACGAACGCAGCTATCCACGACATATCTGTCATCGAGCAAATTGTCAACTCCAACATATCAAGACTTCTCAACAAATAACAACTACAGTGATTCTTAAATATTAGGAATTATTTATAAGATTTTAAACAATCATAGTACCGTAGTACCCCCGCAGATGTTAATGTACAAAGCTAAAATACCTGGAGTTATCACACAAATCAGAAGTAATGAAACAGTTAACGTATAACAAAAAATTCTAATGATAACCAAGTCTTAAGCAGTAGTTTCTAACCGATATGGATATACTTACTGAAATCATGACATGGTATATAAATGAATATCAAATATACAAATGTCTCGATATACAAGTATGTATAAACTAATCAGCAAATTTGTTTTAACCTAACACTAGTAACATGTTTTATTACAGAATGTCAAAGAGTCGACTATAATTAAACCCTAATAAGTTATATCACTTATCAGCTAAAGCGGGCAATTTTTCAGACTACTGAGGCTAACACCCCAATATGATGTAACCAAAGCAAAAATCAGTAGTGTCATGGTCACTTATATCTACAATAAAAACCGCAAGAGAAAGAAAATAAACCCTTAATACCCATGGAATATACAACGAGAAAGCTAACAAGAAAACTAATTACAAGACTTTTCAAAAGGTAGGCGCACATTTTGTATCATACAATAATAAAAAAACGTTTCATTCAAAACTTACCCAGCGACAATAGTGATAAATAAAAATCGCTGACAAGATGTAACGACATATTGGTTACAGGCTGCATCTATTCGCCGCTGAAATAATGGCAGGGTGATTACTAAAACCCTGGTCTAACAGAAATGATTTCAAACTATTATGATATGAAGTAGGGTCGGAGTCTGACCGTTTCACATTGTTCTGTAATAACAACTCTCTGCGGGAATCCCAATTCCTCCAAAATCAAATACAACTCGTCTGTTTGATTGCGTATTGACTGAATAACAATTAGAATCATTCTTAATTTACTGTCCTTAAAACTAAGTGAGGATTCTAGCTCCTCTGGAAACGTCCTGCCAACTAAAAACTTTTCTTCGAAGAATCGGCAGTAAAGTAACGGCTAATACAATCTCTAATTTTGGTTTTTATCTATTTATTATTATCGATCCTATTATTATGAATAACAGTTGATAAACAATTACAAATTATATGTAGTTTATGAATATAAATATCTCCTAGTATATATTCGTATTCCTCTATTCTTTTTAATACCTTCTTGTTAACAATTTATCATATTTTACTTTGACATCAAGAAAATTATTACTAATGCAAGTTTTATACCGTCAATAATGAGATACGAGTATAAATGGATTGTCACATTTTCGTCGAATCAGTGTTTGGTGTCGACCGGAGGCAGATGTTAAAAGCAGAAGTTTTGGGTATTGCTTGAGAACTTTTATACATGTGAATGCTCGAATACACTTGAAGTAGGGAGTTTCCACATTCATGTACATTGGATTGGAAAACTTTCATTCAATTCCAGTGTATAGTTACAAATACACTGACTGGTTAGTTAACCTATTTTGGAGATTATAACATGTACCAAAAGTACTGCTTAAAACGGGTTATTAATCTGAGTAACCAGAAACGCTCATCCCATATCATGTTTGTGAAGAGATTATAGTGACAATAATCTGAAATGTACATTTCGTTCAAGAAACACTTCAGCATATATAGTCAGCTTACTTTCAAAAACTCCTAAGTCCGATTTTTAGTATTTACGGTGTTTTGAAACAAATAGGTTCTCAATATCATTATTTAAGACCCTGCAAAACTACCAACTCTTAAATTGGTTATAGCGACATATTTCTAACGTTCGCGACCCCGAATGTGCTTGTGATTATTAGCCAAAAACAAAGAAATATTTATGAAACTGACCTTTCATTAATACATGAGGTAGAGTTACACGACTACACGCGTGGACGGGTTTTGTTCATTTAACTATAATAATTATTTTTATTGTAATAAATGGAATGAAAATCAAATAATCTAACAGAATGGATTTTAATTATTTAGCTCAAAAAAAAATTATTATTTATTCTTCGTCATCTGCATGGATTGAGCAATTAACGCACGTCACATTTTCTGAGGAGTGTTCGTTACAAATAAAATGTTTGCAGAAGCAACATTTTCTCGTACTTACCATATTTTTTGATGTTTCACACATTCTAAATCGGCATCTCCTTCTTTCAGGATGTTCTGTATGTTGTTCTGTTGTTTTATATTTCTGTAAATAAAGACGAATATCTCTTGGTAATGTAATTGTCATATTATTACCCTCTTGATTATATCCATGACATTGTTAGTGGTGTTACAAAGTTGTCAATAATTTTATGTCAGTTATTTTCTGTAGGTCTTATTCTGAAGGTAATCCATTGTATTCACTACAATTTATTCTACAGAAAGTATTAAATGGATAAACTACTTCGCCATGATCGTTTAGATATAGATGTTACACTTGGAAACGCAGGTCAACTTTGGAATCATTAGTACAGATCGTTCGTGAATTTGCTGGAAATGCGAAGGACAACACGAAGAAGCTGAATCTACTAATAAACTACGTGAGTCCAGTCGTTTTTGAATCCATTCGTGAACGTACAACGTATGAAGATAGCATTAAAACCCCTGAGAGCCTCTACGTAAAACCCAAAAATGTTATATTTTCTCGATATTCTCTCTCATCAAAAAGATAGCTAGCGGGTGAGTCAGTTGACCAATATTTACAAACTTTGAAGCAGATAAGCAAAGACTGCAAATTTAAAGCTGTCACGGCCGAACAGAATAGAGATTATTGTATCCGAGACTCATTTATCAGTGATTCAAGTTCACCACAAATTAAACATCGGCTCCTAGGACACTCTTCTTTGAGCGTTTGATACTGCAAGAGCGTTAGAAATAGCCAAGCAACATGCTGAATCATATTCATCAACTCTTTATTCAAGTGTTAACGTTTCACAGAACGCAGAACCGTCACAAGATTCTGGAAATGTTTCTCTTGTAGCAGAAATAGACACCTGCGAGAACACTGTCCTGCTAAAAATACAATTTGCAATAAAAAAAGTCATTTTTCAACTGTGTGTAGATCAAGTAACACCAGAAAAACTCTGCTGCTGCTATTTTGTCTACAATTTCTGCTGCTTCTCCCAGTTGTTTATCCAAATCTATTATTCAAATTAAAATAATCACCATAATCACACATGCACTAGTCTATACAGGGAGTTCTGATAGTTATATTTCAAGTAAAATTGTTGCCAGTAGAAATATGTATGTCATTCCATTAAGAATCAATGTTAAAATCGCTTCAAGATCTCCCACGTCGCAAGCTCTTGGATATTGTATTGTACGCCTATAAATTTTTGATAACATTTATTCAAATGTAAAGCTTCTAGTCCTTGATGAACTCTGCACTTAAGTGAATATTGGTTATGATATTCTGACGCAACATTCCCGACTGAAAATTCTTTTTGGAGGCGACACATCTACCCTATCAATATGCAATTTAGCAGTAGCAAATATCGAACCATTCAGTCCATTTTCAAATTTGACGTTAAATTGCAAACCAATCGCAATAAAATCCCGTCGATGTAAAACTTCAGACTTCAACTTTATTGAGCAAGACATCAAACATCTTCTAAAAGAAAAGATCATATAACCCAGTATCTCCCCTTGGCGAGCTCAACCTCTGGTAACTTCAAGTGAAAACCACAAGAAACGTATGTGTATTGACTATTTTCAAACCATGGATAAATATACATTATTGGATGCGTACCCATTGCCACGAGTAGGAGACATTGTAAACCGAATTTAGAAATATTTCGTTTTTAGTACAATTGACCTCCGTACTGCCTAATCGTTAATCAAAGCCACCTCACCATTTGAACGTCTTAATTCGGATTTTAAATGTTCTTCGCCTCCATCTTCAAGGAATAAGCACTTACTAACCGTTGTTGGTGAATTTTCCAGATTCCCATTCGCATTTCCATGTTCCGACATATCCTCTACAGTTATCCAAAGTTTGCGTCAAATATTTTCTACATTTGGCACTCCGACATATGTTCATTCTGACCAACGTACTTCTTTTATGCTCCGTGTACTTAAGTCATTTTTAGAGTCTCATGGTATTGCTTCAAGTCGCACGACTCCCTATAATCCTCAGGGTAATGGTCAGTGCGAACGATTTAATGGAATTATATGGCAAACCATCCAGTTGGCTTCAAAATCTCATAATTTGGAAATAAACCAGTGGGAGCAGGTTCTAGTGGATTCTCTTCACTCTATTAGATCTCTTTTATGTACTGCTACCAACTCGACCCCACATGAACGTATGTTTAAATATGTGAGACGCTGAACTTGTTCCTACATGGCTAGCGGCACCAGGACCAATACTATTGAAGATATTTGTCCGTTCGAATAAATACGAATCCTCAGTTGACGAGGTCCAACTTCTAGAAGCCAACTCGGAATACGCCCATATCCGACTGGAAAATGGAGAAGAAGAGACAGTTTCAACTCGGCATTCAGCTTCTCGAGGAGACATATCAATAATTCGCTGCGATGAAAATTCTGTCAATCAAGGTTAAGTCCATTCAAATCAAGAGCATAAAAATCAAGACCAAAGCATTCACGAAAGTCGAGACCAAAGCTTCCAAGGAAATCAAGACCATCTAATTCAAGACCACTCCATTCAGGAACAGAACAATCAGGACCCTGTACCGAATATCGATAGTCCAGTTAGGACACGAAGGCGTCCTCAATATTTAGAAGACTCGAGAAATAAGAAGGTGAGAAAAATGTCATAATATTACTCTCTTGATTATATACATGACATTGTCAGTTATGTTACAAAGTTGTCAATAATTTTATGTCCATTATTTTCTGTAGAATAAAGCGTTATTCTAAAGGTAATCCATTGTATTCACTACAGTAATTATTACAGCTCGTTCTTTGAACCAGTTTCCCATAAGTTGCATTGCAAGATTTTTCAGAAAGTAGCGCTGTGGGTTTTCTTTATTACCTTCAAATATAATTTGTGCATTGATACCAGAAATATTCATCAAGGTATGAAACGAAGATTGTGTCCATCTACGAGTCTTTCTTGCTACTGAGTATTTAGCCTCCATTTGATCTGTTGTATCAACTACCTATGGTATGATTGTAGTCAAGTATTACAGCAGGTTTGTGTGTCTCCACGTCAATGGAATAGATGTCAAAATTAGTTTTATTCACTTTTGGTACATATAACATAAGCATCATATTGATCTGGTACCCAAATAATGTAGTACATACCTTTCTGTGTCTGTGTGGCAAAAACTTCAATGGTATTTCTTTTTAATTTTTGCGAAGGATACAAACGAATATCATCATATGATCAAGTAATTATTCGACAAGATCGTAGCTTGTATACTAGTTATCAATCGTTAAGTTGCGTTTAGAGCCTCTCATGCGATCTAATAATCTATGGACTATCTCAAAGCGTTAACTGACATAGACCACTTGGCTGCTTTCCACAATATAATTCAATTGAAAATGTTTATAAGCTATTTGCATCATGCATGTATTGTATGAATGAGCAACAGCCCCTAAATAGAATTAATTTTTCATCAAAAGTAACTAATTCGCTAAGAAAATATTACTTTTCCGCCCAACCTTTCTATATGCGAGAAAAGTATTAGTTTACCCCAAAAAAAGTTGGAGTTTTGAAAAAAAATTTTGAGTTATTTTTACGTTTTCCATCAACAACAACACAAAAAAACGGTTTTTAGAAAAGAATCCGTCGTCGTCGTCGTCGTTGTCGTCTGCCACTTTTCCTTACATGTCTTGTTAGTACGATACAGCCTCCGGAGTGCAATAAGTCAGCAATTTTATGATTGAATATTGTTAAGGACATGTCACAGATGAACTCTATTGATTTTCAGTTCACCAGAGCCAGTACAACGGGTGCTATGGTACTTGAAGTACGACATTTTGTCATTTTTTGGGAAATTTCAGTTTGTTAGCACGATACAGTTTCCGGAGTTCAACAAGTCACCAGTTTTGTGATTGAATATTATTCAGGATATCAGACTGATGAACCCTATTGATTTTCAGCTCATCAGAGCCAATACAACAGGTGCTACAGTACTTTAAGTACGATATTTTTGTCATTTTTGGAGAAGTTTCAGTTTGTTAGCACGATACATCCCCCGAAGTGTATACAAGTAACAATTTTATGATAAAACATTGTTCAGGGCCACAGATGCGATAAAGTTAGTTTTAATATTTAAAACCGTTTATTTTTCATTTCAGTTCTCATCGAAAGAAGTTAAAAGTGATCTTACTGTGGCCAATCGATCTGTTTGTACACGGTGATCCCTAGTTGCATGGTCATCTAATCAAATAGCTCTCAACAAAAACCAGAATGTATTCAATCCCATGCAAGCCCTCACTGCTATCATTCCGGTACCATATTTCACATACGTTCGTATGCTGCTGACCTATAAGCACAAGTAAATAAAGGAGACCTATTAATACCATAATTTCTGTTTTAGTTGTAAACTATGCGTCCCTGATTCTGGAATCATGTGTTTCTTGTCTTTCACGTTCAATGAAAATATTTGTGAATTTTACAATGTCTTCTATAATTTTCTCCGTTATAAATTTGTTTTTGTTGTTCCCTAACAGCTATTTTTCTGGGACCTGGTAATATCTTCACTATATTTCTCACTGGCACTGGCTGGTTTTTTTTAAAAGGCCTCTTTGACCACATAAATTCTTCACCTTTCCCCTTGGAAAAGTTTACATATGATTCCACGGTATCATCGCTGTCGTCATCCGATGAACCACTTTGTTCTGTTCCACTTTCGTGGTTATCAAGGTTTACTTTTCCATCTTCTCCTTCAGACCAGTCACAGTCACTATCAATATTGTTGGAAATGATTTCTCCTCGTTCATTCGCTTCCCTTTCTTCATCAGATAATTCGCGAACAACTAGCTCATATGATTTGTCACTGATAAATTTAGGCCTAAAATAAACATTCAACACCTGTTACTTTTCCGCCCAACCTATCTAATATGCAAGAAAATTATTAGTTAACCCAAAAAAAGTTGGAAATTTGAAAAAAAATTTTGAGTTATTTTCAAGTTTTCCGTCAACAACAACACGAAAAAATGGTTTTTAGAAAAAAAATCCTGTGTGTATGTCGTCGTCGTCGTCGTTGTCGTCGGCCACTTTTTCTTACATGTCTTGTTAGCACGATACAGCCTCCGGAGTACAATAATTCACCAATTTCATGATTGAATATTGTTAAGGACATGTCACAGATGAGCCCTATGGATTTTCAGCTCACCAGAGCCAGTACAACGGGTGCTATGGTACTTGAAGGACGACAATCTGTCATTTGTTGAGAAATTTCAGTTTGTTAGCACGATACAGCCTCCGGAGTTCAAGAATTCACCCATTTTATGATTGAATATTATTCAGGACATCTCACTGATGAACCCCTTTTGATTTTCAGCTCTCCAGAGCCAATACAACATGTGCTACAGTACTTTAAGTACGATATTTTTGTAATTTTTGGAGAAGTTTCAGTTTGTTAGCACGATACAGCCTCCGGAGTAAATACAAGTGACCAATTTCATGATTGGATATTATTCAGAGCGTCTCAAAAATGAGCCCTGTTCATATTCAGGTCACTAAAGCTAGTACAACGGGTGCTATGGTACTTGGAGTACCAAATTTTTGTCATTTTAGGAGAATTTTCAGTTTGTTAGCACGATACAGCCTCCAGAGAGTATACGATTGATCAATTTTATGATTGAGTATTGTTCAGGGTATCTCACAGATGTACGCTATTGATTTTCAGTTGACTACAGCGAGTACAGCGGGTCCTATAAATCCAGATATACTAACTTTTTGGTTATTTTTTTTTGGAGAAATTTCGGTTTCTTAGCACGATACATCCCCCGAAGTGTATACAAGTAACAATTTTATGATAGAATATTGTTCAGGGCCACAGATGCGGAAAAGTTAGTTTTAATCTTTAAAACCATTTATTTTTAGTCAATTTTGAATTATGTTGGTTCATATAGTAATACAAGTCACTTTGATTCATTACCAACAAGGTTGTGTTCTTGCAAAGTGAAGGTTTACTTTCAAAGTAATTTTTGGATAGAAGCGGACTCCAGGGTTATATTTGGTCAATCACGTCAGTATTTCAAGATGATTGAAGTTATGTGTTTAAAACATATCGTTTTTGGCTAATCTTGAGATTATGTAGAGAAAGCCCAACTTAGTTTGCAAATATATAATTTAGTACTACAGTTACCTTCCAATTTAACAGTCATAGAGTTAAATTATTATTTTATTTGTCTCAGATACGCCCATTTGTAGTTATGTTCCAATAATGTCTTTTTATTTGCAATAAACTCTTTGGAAGATATATTTCTCGCTAGGCATTGACATAATGTTGAGAAAATGAAATTTGAAGTCTACAAACCCTAAGGCAAAGTTACACCCACCTGAAATAAGTTCTAAGACACCGCTTCTGAAGGCATGATCAATAAAAGATCTAGACACCTATTTATAAATTGGAACGGCACCTCGAAAAACTTCAATGATATCACGATGGAAGCAAAAAAAGGTTTTCTTAGTTTGGAAGACGGTTTTCAAGGATCTAATCATTGAAAACCCTCTGCCGATTTAAGATGACATATTATGAGTTGGGGGAAAATTCATTAATTATGTAAAACAAATCCTAATATAGCGAAAAATTGAATTTTTCTGAAATTGCTCAAGAATGTCTAGTTTCTCGGTGCTACTTTCTAACCCAAAAATACTGTATTCTAGTATTCTAGGTCATCAGTCCTTACCGGATTTTTATATAGATTTTAGACAGTAAATGAATACTCGCCAAAAACCAACACATATTAAGAACATTAAGAATTAAATATATTCTTACATATATGGAACGATTATTAGAACTATTTCTTTTCCGCCCAACCTATCTAATATGCGAAAAAAGTATTGGTTTACCCACAAAAAATTGAAATTTTGGAAAAAAAATTTGATTTCTTCTAACGTTTTTCATCAAGAACAACACGAAAAAACGGTTTTTAGAAAAACAATCCTGTGTGTATGTCGTCGTCGTTGTCGTCGGCCACTTTTCATTACATGTCATGTTAGCACGATACAGCCTCCGGAGTAGAACAAATCACCAATTTTATGATTGAATCTTGTTGAGGACATCTCACAGACCTACCCTATTGCTTTTCAGCTCACAATAGCCTGTACAACGGATGCTATGGTACTTTAAGTACGCAATTTTTGCCATTTTTGGAGAAATTCCAGTTTGTTAGCACGACACAGACTCCGGAGTATATACAAGTGACCAATTTTATGATTGAATATTATTCAGGGCGTCTCAAAGATGAACCCTATTGATAGTTAGCTCACTATAGCCAGTACAACGAGTGCTATGGTACTTGAGGTACCAAATTTTTGTCATTTTTGGAGAATTTTCAGTTTGTTAGCAGGATACAGCCTCCAGCGTGTATACAAGTGACCCAGTGAATATTGTTCAGGGCGTCTTATAAATGGATCTTCTTGATTTTTAGCTCATCAGATCTAGTACAACGGGTGCTATGGTACCTGAAGTGCCACATTTTTTGTCTTTTTTGGAGAAATTTCGGGTTGTTAGTACGATACAGCCTCCGGAGTGTATACAAGTGGCCAATTTTATGATTGAATATTTTTCAGGGTGTCTCATTCAAGGTGTCTCACAGATGTACCCTATTGATTTTCAGCTGACTATAGCTAGTACAGCGGGTCCTATAAATTCAGATATACTGCGTTTTTGGTTACTTTTGGAAGAATTTCGGTTTGTTAGCACGATACATCCCCCGAAGTGTATACAAGTAACAATTTTATGATATAATTTTACTCAGGGCATCTCACAGATGCGGAAAAGTTAGTTTTAGTCTTTAAAACCGTTTATTTTATTTTAGACCAAATCGATGATTTACGTCTCTTACGACAACGAAAACATTCTACTCATAAAATGTTTGTGAAAAAAATATTTACATGACTATACGCTTTGATGAACTAACACCGCCACAAAAATCCTCTGATTATTACTCTTCCGCCAACCTAATATGCGAGAAAATTATTGGTTTACCCCAAAAAAGTTGGAATTTTGAATTTTTTGTGTGTTATTTTCACATTTTTCATCAACAACAACACGAAAAAACGGTTTTCAGAAAAAAAATCCTGTGTGTATGTCGTCGACGTCGTCGTCGTTGTCGTTGTCGTCGGCCACTTTTACTTACATGTATTGTTAGCACGATACAGCCTCCGGAATGCAATAAATCAACAATTTTATGATGTAATATTGTTAAGGACATGTCACAGATAAACACTATTGATTTTCGGCTCACCTGAACCGATACAACGGGTGCTATGGTACCTGAAGTACATTTTGTCATTTGAAATTTCAGTTTGTTAGCACGATACAGCCTCCGGAGTTCAACAAGTCACCAATTTTATAATCGAACATTATTCAGGACATCTCACTGATGAACCTTTTCGATTTTCAGCTCACCAGATCCAATGCAACAGGTGCTACAGTACTTTAAGTACGATATTTTTGTCATTTTTGTAGAAGTTTCAGTTTGTTAGTACGATACAGCCTCCGGAGTATACACAAGTGACCAATTTTATGATTGGATATTATTCAGAGCGTCTCAAAGATGAACCCTATTAATATTCAGCTCACTAAAGCCAGTACAACGGGTGCTATGGTACGGGAAGTACCAAATTTTTGTAATTTTTGGGGAATTTTCAGTTTGTTAGCACGATACACCCTCCAGAGAATATACGATTGATCACTTTTATGATTGAATATTGTTCAAGGTGTCCACTTATGTACCCAATTGATTGACTAGAGTTTCAACCAATTATGTCATTATTGTAGTGGGAATAAATCTCTTGTGATTATTCTCGGGAATAATCAATGTTGCTTTTATTAATCTAGCAAGTGTCAGATAGTTGTCAAAATAATTACCTAATTGTGTCAACGCGATATATAAAATGGGTGAAAATCATCGGTTTAGTACCTATTCTAAAGCAGAAATAACAAAAAAGATTTTAGAAACTACTTCGAAAAATACTCTAATAAGTAATCAGTCTATATGGAGACAATTTATTGATCTTTTTTATTGTAAAAATTTTTGAATCAAAAAATAATATAGTATATAATATAACTCGCGAGTTCCATAAATTAGAAAATAATTTGACAAATTTGGTTCAAACTTGTTGCCATTTGAAAATAGCCATTCAAGCCCTGCTGGCTCTCGTGACTATTGCCTGGCAACAAGTTTTCAAAAAATCTGTCAAATAATTTTCAATTTATTCTCACTCTCTTGTTATATTATTACTGACAATTTAACTGTAAATTACTCAAACATTAACATACTACTGAGTGAGTTGGCACCATAGAGAAATAAACATATAAAGAGAGTATTCGATCCCGTATAAACAGCTGGCATCGCGTCGATCTCAGCGCACCCCTTGCGGTTGGCGGAACTAATTCTTACAGGCGGGATATTTTAATTTGGTTGTTAGGATTATGGGTAGATAAATTTTAGTTTGTCTTAAATTTTTTTATTATATAATTATTTCATTCCAAAAAATATAATTATGTATTATTTTTTATAATGAAATAATTATAATAAAAAATTTTGAGACAAATAATTTAGGTAATAAATAATAAAACAGCAAACATTTAATTTTTTCATTAACCTGCACATGATATAAAAACAAATTAATAATATATTGGTTTATTTTACATAGGTCTGTTATTTATACATGTTATTCTATGTACATTATTAACTTTAAAATTCTTATTCTACTAGTTAATGATAATATCAAAATAACAAAAAAATCTGATTAAATTAACAGTTTTCTCATTATTTAAAAAATTTCATTCACATTTTTTCAACTAATAAAAGGACAAAACATGTGAAACAGAGGAAATCCCACAGTCGTATAAATACACAATGAATCAATGAACATATACTTAATGGAACCTAAAATTTAAATGGCAGATTAGCTTAAATATTAAATGTTTCAAATTGGTATTACAAAGCATGAAAAAACGATCTATATCTATATCATTAATGTATCATAAAGTTACATATTATTATACATATTAAGAAAGTTAATCCCATATTACATCAAATTGCACATTCTCATTTTAAAATTATTGACAACAAAACCAACAAATTTTTGAATAAAAACGATTTAAAAAGTAGATTCCCCATTTCCATGAAGACAGGAACATATCTGAAAAAAATAAATGCAGTACATATTAAGTTACTAAAAAAAATATTTTCATTTGTTAGTCGTCTTATCTGGCACTCCAGAGGCAGTATCGGGCTAATAAGACCATGTTACAGGTTTTTTATGCTTACATTTTTCATTGACAATTAATACTTTCTCGGAATAATGTTTAGACAATACATTAGTGAACAATTATTTTTTGGAATGTTTGATTTACATTTTTTTCTGCCTGTAAAATATACCTTCACAATTTTTTAACCTTTTCCTCAGTGTAAATATTTATTAGCTTTCTGTCAACTTCAGTTTTACAAGGTCATGAAATTTTGCCCCCAGAACATCAAACGATTTATGCCGGCTTTCGATTCTTGTTGTTGGTGTATTATTTGCTTTTATTTTATTAAATCCTAAATAAATGAACAAATAACTATAGTACTTTTTGACGCCATATTTTCGCAATTTTTGACACTGTCACTTTCAATTTGACAAACAAAAGCCAGTTTCACACCAACCAATGTAAGATTGATTTTGTATATGTTTATTTTTATAGACTTAAAAATTAATATACTAGGATATTTTATAATATGTATCGACATTGAAGGCGATATGTTAAAAATGTATTGTAATTCAATATGTATTGAACTATTTTATTCTATTTGGTTTATGTAAAACAGTCTTGTAGTTCGCGACTGCAGAGACTCCATGCGCGGGTCAGTTGCGCAGAAATGTTGTGCCACATACCGCCTATGCATCAAACTGTCTCTTAGATTATTATTTGTCCATAGTTGGCACAATAGTGCTTGTTATAAGGGTCTAGGTGGGAGGTACTGAACGTCACAAACGTCAAAGACTGGAATTCAATCCGTAAATAGGTAAATAGTCGAAACATGACGACTGGTGGACAAAATCCGCCAGCACTAATACTTGAGGGTTAAGTTGCTTTTCTTTTTCAAGATGTAGGAGGGTATGAAAAGAAATAAATACAAAGGTAATATATCTAATTCCAAATTTAAATTGAACTGATGGTGGATCGTCTTCCTCAGGAATGGATAGTACCTCAACTTCAATATTATTGGATATCAATGAAAAAAAGTTTCAATTGATGATGCTCTAGTTATAAATACAATCAATGGGGCTGAAAATAAAAATTATTCCGTAGAACTTGGAAGGGGAAATAGAAGAAGCTATGATAATATCGCACCTCCGGAAGAACAACGACGTAAACGTAAATTTTTCATTTTTGTGTTACACATGTCAAAACGCTAAAAATAGTTAAAATATTCCAGAGGAACAATGCCGTAAACATAACCCACATAACTTACACCAGACGGCAGTTGCGTAGTTGTGCAGAATATCGACTGTTGATGGTTTCTGGCGCCAACATCGTCGCAAGATCCAGTTATGCACTGACCTTCGAGCGGGACTGTCTGTATTCGCATGAACACTGACGTAAATGCAACTAACGGCTTTGTGAAAGTATTTTTCGTCTTAAGCTTAGTGCTACATTGACGTAATTGTGAATTGTGCTACTGTTATCCTGTCATTTTAATCAGATTCAGTGCAACACTGACGTAAGTGTTAATTAAGTCATAATTGACGTAGAAATTTGTAATACTTTGGGAAAAAAATAGTACAACAACGCCGTAAATGTACGGTATGTCAATATTAACCTTAAAATTGTTAATATTTTTTGACGTAAACAATCTTTACGTCATTTTTAAGACAATTTTGAATAATAATAATCAGTTGTTTAGGATTTGATTTGTTATTGTTAATATTTTAATTTTAGTGGGAAATTAATATTAAAATGGAGGGTAGAGCAAAAAAGATACTAAATTTGGTGCTACGAAATATCCGAGAACTACACATTCAACATTTTGACGACGTTCAACCAATGCCCAATTCATCTAAAATAACTGTGAAAGTCGGAAGCCCTAAAGCCATTACAGGTATATTTTCAATAGCCAGATTCACTAACGCTAAACCGGGTCTAAATATTTAAACCCCTTATGTAGGTTTAGGCTTAAACAGTAGTAAATTATAAAATATTTTCATGGTTTAGTGTTTCTTTAAGTGAACTATTCCTTAAACCTCGGTGGGTTTTAGTGTTTATGCCCTACAAGGGGTTTAAAAATTTAGACCGGGTTTAGCGGTAGTGAATCTGGCTGTTCATGTTTAAATTGACTTGTGCTACATTTTTTTGATACATTTCGATACAAAGTTCAATATATACATATTGTTTTATTATTTTTAGATTCTGCATTGAACGCTACGGATGATTTGGGACCGGTGCCTTATACATCCTATGAGGCCATGGAAGTAGAAAGCCCTGGAACCGTTATAGGTATTCACTTAAGTACTTAAATTGGCCTGTATATAGTAGTTTTTTGCTACAGTTTGATACAAAATAATATATATATATATATATATATATATATATATATATTATAACACAATAACACATAGTGTATAACATGTAACACAGAAGAAATATCAAAGTAAGTTTCATAGCAAACTGATCTGTTAAGGGTCATTAAAAGTGGCACGATAAGACATGCTCCCTGATTGTAGGCAAACATAAATGAAAAGACCAATTGTCACAATAAAAAAAAACTGTACATGATACTATTTAATAATAATTTAATAGATTATGTTATATGTAATTTCAAAACAATTCGTAGAAATTAAAATGAAATTTGAAAGAAACGCGTTAAATTTTCATATAGATAGTAATTAGGTTATTTTATGCAAGGGATTTCAGGAATTTTAATAAATAGTAAATAAGTTATGTTAATATTTATATGTATAAAAATCTTTATCTCTATATGCTAATTTCTAATACAAAAATGTCATTTTCATGTTTCATATACGGCTTAAAAATTCATGATAATATAAACCAAAACAACTATGGTGGACAACGTTCACAGAATCATATAAATAATTATCCTTATACTAACAATAATCAAAGAAATAATTTTACTAATGCTAGCTACAGACGAAATTTTAATAATGACAATTACAGAAATAATGACACAAACTATAGACACGACAATAGACAGAGACCTAGACGTAACTCAGACGGTCAAATTCACAAAAACAGAAATGACGAAAGGGAAAATGAAAGAAGAGTTAATTTTGGGAGAACTACGAGAAGTCAGGAGAGGGCAGATGATTACGAACAAAGATCAGAAGATAGAAGGGAAATACAGAGAAATGAACAGTATCCCTCAACATCAACCCAAGGTAATGACATTCCTGGAGTAGAAGACACCCAGGATTTTCAATAAAAAACGATGTAATAGCCAAAACGTATAACTACATGCATCCAAGGGAATTCTTAAGAGATGTCAAAGATCTAGATCAAAACAATTTAGATTTAGTGATCATTAAGGGTGCAATTGAACAGTTAGAGGTAAACATTATAGTAGATTCAGGTTCACAATCGTCTTTAATAAATGGTAAACTTATCAAAAAAATTAAAAACTTAGAACAAAATATAGTTAAAATTCCAAAAGTCAACTTAATTGGTATCAATTCAAAAAAATTGACAGAAGTAAGCAAGGCAGTTATAATAAAACTTCAGTTGAAAGATACAATAACTGATATGCAGCTTTTGATATTGGATAATATAGAATATGATATACTTCTGGGAAATGACGAACTAGAAAAAAACAATGCTATCATAAACTATGAGAAGAAAATTTTTATATTTAATGGTATAGAGATGGAATTTAGTAGCAATGAACAGGATGCACAAAGGCAACAGGATGAATTAAAAAGCATAAATGGTAAAATAAAAAAATAAAACACCAGTAATAATAAATATTATATGAGCGAAGAGAGAAGGAAATTGACGGAAAATGAGACGAAGATTTATGAGGTTGGAAAACATATTAATATAAGTAAATATAATATAAATGGAATGGAATTCACGTGTAGTAAGGAAAATAGAAATTATGTAAGCAGATTGCTAGAAAAATATGTAGGATTAATAAGAGAAGAAGCAAGAGTAGCTGCCGAATACGTGCACAAAATAAAAATAAATAAAAAAATAGAACATTTCAAAAGTAAAACATACCCTATACCATATAAATTAAAAAATAAAGTACAAGAAAATATACAACAACTTTTAAAGGATAAAATAATAGAATACAGTAATACGTCATATATAAATCCAATAGTCATAGTTCAAAAGAAAGACGGAGATATCAGGATATGCCTAGATGCCAGGAATTTAAATACATGTACAATACCTGAATATGAATCACCCTTAACGATAGAAGCTATATTTGGAAGAATCTCAAAAGCCAGCGTTTTTACCAAATTAGATCTCAAGCACAGTTTTTGGTTAATACCGCTACATGAAGAAAGTAGAGATTATACAGGTTTTATTATAGATGGAGTAGTATATCGTTTTGCTGTTACACCGTTTGGATTAAATACATCTACAAGTGCATTATTAAAAGCATTACATAAAGTTTTAAACAAATATGAACATTTTACACTACACTACGTGGACGATATAGTGATTTTTTCTGATAACAAAGAAGATCATTTGAAACATATTGAAATAATTTTAAAAGCATTGGATGATGCTGGACTGAAGCTGAATATAAAAAAATGTCAGTTTTTCCAGGATCAAATTTTATACTTAGGATACAAACTAGATTCTGAAGGAGTGAGTATTGACGAGGACAGGATAAAAGTTATAAAAGATTACAAAAGACCAACAAACTTAAAAACATTGAGAGGTTTTCTTGGTACTATTCAATATTTCAAGAAGTTAGTTCCGAATCTTACTGAAAAGGAAATTCCTTTAATAGAACTGCTGCGCAAAAATGAAAGATGGAAATGGGATAACAGAAGAGAAGAAGCCTTTAATGATATAAAAAACACTTTCACTAAAAATGCCAAAATTTATCACCCTGATTATACAAGCACATTTACTTTGAAAACTGACGCTTCTATACATCGATTCGCTGGAGTGTTGACTTAGGTGCAACATGGAGTTGAAGTACCGATAGCTTTCGTTTCAAGACTAACCAAAAATGCTGAAAAAAATTATAGTGTTGGTGAGCTAGAATTAGCCAGCATTTTATTTTGTATACAGAAATTAAGATTTTATTTATTGGGAAACAAATTTGTAATAGAAACCGATAATCAAGCGTTGACAACTATTTTAAAAAACAAATATGGTAACAATAGAATACTTAGATGGTCATTATTATTAATGGAATACAATTTCGACATTAAACATGTTAGTGGAATTTCAAACACTATACCAGATGCAATTTCCAGAATGGATAATCTCACAGAAAAGCAGAATATTCGAGTAGGTATAAATATTATGAAATATGAAGAAGGAATATTTTCTACGGAAGAAATAAGAAAAGATCAAGAATTATTAACAGATAAACAAAAACAAAAAAGTCTTGTAAAAGATGGTTTGTATTATAAAGAAACAAATAATTCTGAACCTTTTGTAATATCCAAGAGGCTAACAAATAAAATTGCTCAGGAATTACATATAAAATATGGCCATATAGGTGTAAAAAGATTATTTCACATTTTCAGAGAGAACTACATTAGTAAGAACAATTTGTCGAATATTAAAAATATGGTTAGAAGTTGTGAAATATGCCAATTTGCCAAAGAAAAGAATTTTCACAATGAAAACCTACCCAAGGCACTGATTACGAGACAACCTCTAGAGACAATCGCAATAGATTTTTTATCAAATTTAGTTCCGAGTAATCATGGCAATTCACATATTTCAATAATCACTGATTTGTTTTCAAAATATGTAGTAACTTATGCATGTCGTCGAACCAATATAAAAACAGTAAAAACCTTCCTAGAAGAATATTTTAATGTTATAGGCATCCCACACAACATTATAATGGACAATGCCACCTATTTCAACAATAGAGAAATTAAGACTTGGTTAAAGAAACGTAACATACAACAATTGTACACCAGCATTAGACACCCCATGTCAAATCCCGCTGAACGAGTAATTAGAGAAATAGTAAAGTATCTAAGAATTCTAGTACATTATGAACAAACTAATTGGGAAGATAGGTTGGAAGATATAACTTACTATTTGAATCAAACTCCGAACACTACAACTGAATTACCACCTATACTTGTTTTAAAAAATGAGTTACCAGACAGACCATGGATAACGCGAAACAATATACCATATGAGGAAATTTTAACAAAGGTTAACAACAGAATTGCCGAGAGGGCAAGAAAAAATATAGAAAGAAAAAATAAAAAAATTAGGAACCATGTTACGTTCAATATGAATGAGCTGGTGATCCTCAAAGCACTAAGGACTTCTAACCGGAAAAATAAACAATGTGCAAAATTAAAACTTGTATATGAAGGTCCTTACATAATCAATAATGAACAAGGTGTGAATAGCTATGAACTAAGAAATCCAGTTGACAACACCAATAGAGGAATTTTTCACGTTTCTCAAATATATAAATTTCATCCAACACCTAGCTAATTTCATATATATTATTCAGACGATAACTATTTATAATAAAAAATTTTCAGGATTATTTTTAATTTGAAATTATAAATAAGTTCTGAAGATTTTGGGGGAATATTATAACACAATAACACATAGTGTATAACATGTAACACAGAAGAAATATCAAAGTAAGTTTCATAGCAAACTGATCTGTTAAGGGTCATTAAAAGTGGCACGATAAGACATGCTCCCTGAGTGTAGGCAAACATAAATGAAAAGACCAATTGTCACAATAAAAAAAAACTGTACATGATACTATTTAATAATAATTCAATAAATTATGTTATATGTAATTTCAAAACAATTCGTAGAAATTAAAATGAAATTTGAAAGAAACGCGTTAAATTTTCATATAGTTAGTAATTAGGTTATTTTATGCAAGGGATTTCAGGAATTTTAATAAATAGTAAATAAGTTATGGTAATATTTATATGTATAAAAATCTTTATCTCTATATGCTAATTTCTAATACAAAAATGTCATTTTCATGTTTCATATACGGCTTAAAAATTCATGATAATATAAACAGTGAATCGTCGTTAATGACACTATATCTATACATTTAATACGATATAGGGAAGTTTCGATAGCAACCCGCAACGGGATAGATTATGATGAAAATCAGAAAAGTCAGTGGGTTTTTTTGAAATGTCAAAGTGAAAAGTGGTATTATAATTGATCTCGTCAAGAAGAACGTAAGAATACAGTATATATCATCTGACAGAAACAGTAATAGTTTATGTAATTGGGTAATACCTTCACCAGAAAATACAATAAATACATTAAGAATATCAAAATTGAACTTCTCAAGAAATTTCACGTGTTTGTTAATTAGAAACTTCGACAATATTCAATTGAACGTGTGCAGTAACGACATACTACCCAAACCTGTTGTACTATCGTCAAGAAACAAATTCTCCAACAGCAGAATTCGTTTTGTACAGACCATTCTGATTTAACAAGATAGATGTTTCTACCCGTATAAAGACAGATGTGAAGAAATCATTAAGTGTCCAAAAGGCGAAGGCAAAATAAATTGTTCAGAACTTTGTCCTCATCTTATCAAATGTCCAATTGAAGATTAGTTTGAAGTGGATACAAACCTAGTAAATAAAAGGTACCATTTTAAAATATTACATTAGAGATCTCTAAATTAAAAAAGGCCTTTATTTAAAAAAACATTTTAATTGTTCAATAGTAATAGTAGTTTTATTAATTTTGTTGTATATCTGTACACATTTTCTGTTTGTAAATTTCTATGTTTAAAAAAATTACTGAAATCATAATTTTGTTCATTTTAATTTCACAAACCAATAATTAGAGTTAATTTGAATGGCGCACTTGAACACTATCCTTTGATAGAGTTGATATACATGTTTAATGATTTTTCAGTGTCAAATAATAAATAATAAATAACAAATAATTATTATAACCGTTACAATATATATATATATATATATATATATATATATATATATATATATATATATATATATATATATTTATATTGTTCTATTATTTGTAGTTTCTGAACTGAATGCTACAAACGATCTGAGACCGATACCCAGTACGTCCAATGATGCTATAGAAGTAGAATGCACTAGAACCATTATAGGTATTCACTTAAGTATTTAAATTAGCTTGTATGTAGTATAGTTTTTTGCTACATTTTGATACAAAGTTAGATATGTAAATATAGTTTTATTATTTATAGTCTCTGCATTGAATGCTACAAACGATCTGAGGCCGGTGCCCAGTACATCTAATGAGGCTATAGAAGTAGAATGCCCTGGAACCATTATAGGTATTCATTTAAATATTTAAATTGGCTTGTATGTAGTACAGTTTTTTGCTACATTTGCATACAAAGTTAAAATAGATATAAACGTATGGTTTTATTATTTTCAGATTCTGTATTAAACGCTACTGATGATATTGAACTGGCGCCCGGAACATCCAAACAGTTTATAGAAATAAAAAGCCCTGAAAATGTGTATTACGCTCCGACATAAACTGGCCCAGCTAAGCTAACATTAAGGAAAGTTTCTAGACGATTATACCACGAGGATTCGGAAAATAAGGAAGCCTTCTCAGCGGAGGAGAGTGACAAGTATTTGCCATAAGATACGGATCAATCCACTAGTGCTAGTGATTCAGAGAACAAAACCGATTTTAATTCGCTCGATGTTAATAACTCCCCTATCAAAAAAGGAAAGAAAAGAGAGCGCAATCCAGCAAATTGGAAGAGAAATAAATCTAAAATCCTGCAAAATATGAGAAAGGGTTATGTATATCGTACTGGCAAGTTTGTTAAAGAGAAAGTAATGAAGCCACCCTGCTCAGAGCGTTGCAAGCTTGGATGCCAGAATAAACTTTCTGAGGATGATAGAACCAAGTTGTTCACGAATTATTGGAAATTAGGTTCACTACAGCGTCAGCGCGACTTCTTAGGCTCGTGCGTTGAACCACTAGTTTTTAAATAAAGGCGGATTTCAGGTGCAGATGCTAGACGTAGAAATTGTGTATTTTATTTGACAAATATTGAAAACTATGCTCGGATAACACCGAGTAACATTGGATTTTTTATACCGCGCAAAGATCAATGCGATTTATGTGAATCGTATAAAAATACAAAAAATGAAGAAAAAGAATGTTAAGATATAAAATATAATTCACATCAAGAAGAAAAAATATTGAGTCGGAACGAAAAAGCAAAAGAACAGGCAGATAAAGAAGGCTCTAATATAGTTTTAGCTGTTTATGATTTACAAGCTGTCCCCCCTATTCCTACTGGACAAACATCCGATTTCTTCTACAAATCAAGACTGAACTGCTTCAATTTGACTGTAAGGGCTCATTTAAATCTTAACGAAGTATATTTCTTACATTTTTTATATTTTATCGCAGGTATCTGAAATCACAAAAGACCATACAGTTTGTTTCTTCTGGCATGAAGGTCTAGGACATAGAGGACCTATAGAAATTGGAACCTGAATCCTAAAGTTTCTTGAAGAAACAGCCAATGATCATCCAGGTTGCGACGTACTATTTTACTCCGATAACTGTGGAGGGCAGCAAAAAAATAGGTAATAAACTTAAATTAAGTAACTCTTTTCGAAATAGCGAGTTAAGCACAACAGGGTGATATAAACACTTTCTACCAACATCTTAAGAACATTTTTTTTTAGTTTCATAATTGAGATGTATTTGTATGCCGTTGAGAACTACCGAATTAATTCAATCACACATAAATATTTAATTCGGGGTCATAGTCAAAAGGAAGGTGACGCAGTACATAGCGTGATTGAAAAATCTTTAAAGAAACTGAAAAAATATGGTCCTATATACGTTCCAGAACAATTTGTATTTTTAATTAGAAATGTTAAAAAAACGAAAATCCTTACATAGTTGAGGAACTGAGTTACAACGATTCTATAGATTAAAAACGACTCAGTGAAGAGCTTGGCTTTAATTATAGTGAAAATAGTAATGGCGACCAGGTCAAAGTATCAGAAGTAAAAACGTTTTATAAATGGAAGTGATACTTACTATTATAAAACAAGCTACAAGGAAGATACATGGGTATTAGTTCCAGTCAGAATTACTGTAACCAGAAAATCGAAGGAGAAAATTCAAGAAAATGTTACTTTACATCCAGCATATGATTCAAAGATCGAAGTATCCGAGAATAAAAAAAGAGATTTAAAAAGCTTATTGCAATCAAACATAATTCCAAAATTATACCAAACTTTTTTTAATACTTTGTTTAAAAAATAGTATCAGTTGGATTAGAAAATATTTTTTAGTTACCTTTGTTGAAAATTATAACGATGTTTGATACACGGTATTATAATAAAGTGATATACACCGTTACATAATTTATTTCTCCAATAATACCTGTCTTTTGTCGGATAAATTTGTCAGATTTGTAATGATTACACGACTTTTTGGAAGAACAGTGACGTAACTGTATTTTTTTCATTTTTGGGAGGCAATAATTTTTATATTTATTTTTTAATCCCAATATTACTCATACAATAAAAGCTATACGTCCGCACTATATCTCCTTATATACTTTTACATCTTGCCTGCCTTTCATTCTTATTGTAATATTACTAAATAAAATATATATTTTTTCAATTGCGTTTCCTGGACAATTACACTTTTTGCATTTAGGTCGTTGTTTTTTCGAAGGTGCGATATTAACCTTCATCCCCACGACGTGGTACCTGGGTGTCATTTATATGTTCGAGCATCAAATACTCAGATTTAAAGTTGACACAGTGGCTTGTAATATCATGACATCTTAAAGTTTAGTGTATAATAGTTATTTCCTACAAAGAAACGTTAATTTGAAGAATGGATTGGAGAAGAAATTACTAGCAAATGGTTTGGTGCTTATCCCTATGACGAGGAATTCAGGTACCACTTGTATGTATGTTAAGTCCAAAGAAAATTGTGTTGAAAATTATTTGTTTATTCATATAAGAACTGAAGTTTC
The DNA here is from genome assembly GCA_963921935.1 of Galeruca laticollis. Taxonomy (NCBI): domain Eukaryota; kingdom Metazoa; phylum Arthropoda; class Insecta; order Coleoptera; family Chrysomelidae; genus Galeruca; species Galeruca laticollis. The sequence continues at coordinate 39,043,256 of OY998178.1, read as the reverse complement.
TATCATAACAATGGTATTGTATATATGACAGAATAATAATATTGAAAGGGACATCCAGAAAGTATTTATGAACTACCACATTGGACACATTTTTCAGTTTTTATGGTGTGTTCAACGCGTAGTAGAAATAGTACTTGGAGGTGTATGCTGATACTGATAGTTTACAGAAAGTTGTTGTATAGTAAACCACATTTCTATATTTCTCACAGTTGGAAGAGCAGCGGCGATGAACTAAACACATAAAATCAGCTTTTGAAAGTCCATTCTACATAAATATTTTGAATTATTATTGAATTTGACGGCTCGTTATACATGTTGTAAATGGTATCACGAATAGAGCTTGTATTTAAAGTTTCTGTATTTGTTACTCGTTTATGAGCGCAACGTTTTTTCTTTGGTGACTCAAACTCTTCACCTTTTTTCTTTGTTTGACAAATTTTGCTTACTGTCCTTACACTGATTTTTAAAGCAGCAGCTACACGCTAAAATAATAGAAATTTTCGTAAAGTAATGTAAGGATATTTTATTCACGTATTACCTACCTCTTGTACAGCATTTAAGGGCAACAAAGGACCATTATTATTCCTTTCTTGTTTAAAATAATTTACTAATGAAGCCAAAGTTCTTTTCATGGGCTATTCAGCTGTTTGGGCATTTTAACAATCACAGAAGAAAATGCTTTGTTGTTTTGAAAACAAAAATAGATTTGATTATAAATATTTCTCTCAAGAATTTACCGTCAATAATTGGAGGCTTCTTTATGAAAATTTTAACACAAATGTTTACATCGAGGGACGTCTAAACCCAATAAAGCTATATTGCTTATACATTATTTTGGTGCAAAAGTTTTTTTATTGATTGGGTTATCTTTAGAACCAATTAATTGACAAATTTAAGTATATGCACTTTTCGATAGAAATGTAGCCACACATGCGATAGAAATACGCCCTTGGTGACGTGAACGCAACTTTCTTTGGTTTTTACTATAGTAAGTTTCTTCTCCCGTCACACTGTACGTCATCGAAGGACTAAAAAATTGCACGTATCTGCATCCAATGTAACCATACAATCATTCAATAACTGCTATGAGATGAACATGTGAATTTTTAAGCTGGTTTTACTAATTCTCCCTATTTTTACAAGGCAGCTGTAACTTGATTTGTTATTCTCTATTAGGCTAGTACTATCAAGAATAATATATTGCGTTGTATTTACTATTATTATGTATTTTTGCAACTCTATAATTATAATACCAAAAATTAATTCAAAAAATTTACACCTTTTTTGACAACACACTTAAATGGTTATGCATGTATCAAGGGTAGATGATTATGCCCTTAGGGCGACATTCTTACAAAGCCTGGGATCTCTGGCCCAAGTGTTCCTAAGTCATCCGAAGGTATATATCTATTTGTACCCGTAGTGTATACAAACTTTCATGTCATACTAGTTCGTTTCAAATAATAAATATATTTTTAATTCAATTTGATTTAGAGTAAACCACCCAGTGATTGGCCTCCCATTCCATTAAGTAAATTTAAAAGCTCATTCTATTTCCCCAACCCACATAATATAAACGGCACCTTACGCTTTAGATCCAAATTGTTTGAAAATATGTTACTTATACTTATTTGTTAGTTAATTGTGCAAAATTAATTAATCAGTTTTGTGGATACAACAAGCTAGACAGAAAGTGATATAACTGATCATTATTCTATAGTGCTTCAAATAATTCTTGACACTAAGATACATAAAAAAGATAACAAAATTTTTATTAAAGGTATAAACTACAAAAAACTAAGTAACGATATAAATAAAGTGTCCTGGAACACCATATTTGATTGCATTAATGCTGACTCTGCAACAGATAAATTTATTTCAATTTTACAAGCAAATATTAACAATTGCACTTATGTGAAGAAAGCAACAAGAAAAAATACTAAATTAACGCCTTGGATTACTAATGCTCTTATACAATCAATTAGTGAAAAAAATAGACTTTACCGTCAAACAAAGTTATTGCCTAATGATCGCGACCTAATCTTGCAGTACAGAACCTACAGAAATAAGTTAATTTCATTATTAAAACGAACAAAACAAAAATATTACGAAAAACAAATTACACAAAATTCAAACAGTAACAAACACTTATGGAATATTGTTCAAGATATATGAAAAAAATTAAGAACTTGCATAGAAGCTATTAAAAGTCATAAAGGACATATAATAACTCATCCATTTCTAATCGCAAATGCATTTAATACAACATTTTCAGAAATGGGTGAAACTTTGGCCACAAAAAATCATTGTAGACTCTAATGAAACTCCTATTGTTAGTAATACTTCTTTTCGACTACCTAACTCAATGGTTTTACTACCAACAAATAAACTGGAAATCCAAGATATAATAACAGACCTAAAACCAAAAAAGGCAGCGGGAATTGACAGTATCAATACGGAATGTCTAAAGGCTGTGTCTCCTTCCATCTTAGAACCTCTTAAACATATTATAAACATGTGTATTGATAAGGGCATTTGGCCGAAGGCTTTTAAACAGTCATTAATAATACCGATTTATAAAAATAGGGACAAAACCGATACTACCAATTATAGACCTATATCATTAATCTCAACTGTATCTAAAGTTTTCGAAAAGCTATTAAAAAATAGGATAACATCTTACATAAACAAATACAATCTAATTTCACCTAATCAGTATGGTTTCAAACAGAATAACTCCACACAGGATGCCTTGATAAATTTATCATCTAAAATATTTGATGTAATAAATAGTGATAGGGTATGCCTAGCCGTATTTTTAGACCTAGCCAAAGCATTCGACACTGTTAGCCACAGCAATCTGCTACAGACTTTAGAAAATATTGGTATACGAGACAACTGTCTGAAATTATTTGCTAGTTACCTTCCAGATAGACAACAGCTTGTACGCATTGGTGGAGAGACAAGTGATCAGTGCAATATTACATATGGTGTACCGCACGGAACAATTATGGGCCCTATATTGTTTAATTTATATATAAACGCATTGTTTTCAATAGATAGTACAGGACATATGATTGGTTTTGCTGATGACACAGTTATCATTTACAATGAAGACAACTGGTTCGACCTAAAAAAGAAAGTGGAAAATCACTTAAAATTAGTAATGAAGTGGTTTAATAGAAAAATACTAACAATAAACTTCAAAAAAACCTTCTACTTACCATTCCTTAAGAGTAACTCTACCATTGACCATTTTGAACCTCTGGTAATACAGCAAGACAACCAAAACGTCATCATATATCCTCTAACAAACATCAAATACTTGGGAGTAATTATAGATAAAAACTTAAAATGGGACTACCACATTAAATTCATTGTAAGAAAATTACAATTTATTCTTTATAGATTTAAGTATTCAAAAAAATGTACACCGTTTAAGTATCTCAAGACTTTATACTACGGTTTAGTGGAAAGTCACCTTCGGTATGGCATACTTGTTTGGGGTAGTGCCTTAAAAACTAACATGCATCCTTTAGAAGTTCTTCAAAAGAGATTTCTTAAGATAATGCTACATAAACATTACACCTATTTATCAGACCTTTTATACAAAGAAGCCAAGATATTAGATCTGCATTAACTATATTTCTTATGCGTAAGCACAAAATTTCACACCACAAAAAATAAATTTGACTTACCTGAGCATAGATACGAAACTAAACGGAGACATCATTTTACTGCTCCTAGAATGACTAGTTCTTCATGTCAGAGATCATTTATGTTTTTAGCAACAAGGATATACAATTGCATTCCTATAGAATTGCAAGGCATTCCAAATATTAACTTATTAAGAAAAAAGTTAAATTTTTCCTCTTAGAAAGGGCAAGAGACTTCTATAGTACTGTCCTTACCAGTGGATAAGTACTAGAGATGCCCGAATATACATTTTTATAGTTTGTATGAACCTTAAAATAAAAACACAGTCGGATATCATTTGAAAGGTTTGATATTTGTCTACTGGTCCATAGTAATAGTAATAGAAATAGAATTGTTTTTTCGTGTTAGGCTAATTTCAATTATTATTTTTTAGTTTAGTCTTATAATAAGCAAATTTTTATTGATATGTTTTAGTGACATGCCGAAACAGATGTTATTATTATACCTTTCGGAACCCTTCGGGTTAATTTATTCATGATTAGCTGTACATTTATATACCACGCTATATGTTATACGATTCTCTCTCATATTTTGTGATTTATTGTTATCATAGTGTATGTATTTTTGAAAATAATGGAATAAATTATTATTTTTATTTTTATTTGTCACACTTACTCAACGATTGGCCCCCGCAATTCCAATTATAGGCCATAGAATGCAAGCAAGCAAGGAAAAATAAATTGGTGTTGTTTTTCATTTAGGATAAACTTTATTTTACTAAAATCAAAAATAACATATGGGTAGGTAGGTATGTATATAATATATTAGGTACTTCCAAATAAAACGCAACTTAACAAAATTTTCAAAAATATCTGCGTAATTTAGAAATAAAGCTTTTTTCATTCATAATATTTGAACGTAGGTACGTACCCACAAACATTTTTGACTCTTCAAACAAGTTTGACACGTAAATATAGTAGAATTCGATTTGTTCAAGTTTAAGAGTTCAATACATGAGCCATGGTAAACACGCCTGCATACATATTACATTTCACTCCAAAGTTTTGATTACTCAAATTTCTAGTGCAAGAGAATCATAACCCGACGAATAATCTCTGGTTTGCGAAACTTGAAGCAAATTTGACTTCTGAATTATTGTTCTCGCAGAAGAGCCATTTCTTCACCTTTTCAAGTCTAGCCCATTTTGGTGTGCTTCCGTTCCATGATTGCCCACAATCTTTCCAGATGTCCTGTCAGCTTCTGATAAAATCTCACTTTTTTTCATAACTGTTCGTGTAGTCTGGGAAGTTATTTTGATTTTCCTTTGCACAATGTGCTGAATTTTCCTCCGACAAACTCTTGCTACATTGTTTTGAATAATTTTCGCTTCAACTTTTTCATTTCTTATTTTCTCAGTACTCTTTTGTTGCAGCGTTTTTTCGCATGTGTATTTAGAGACCTCTGTTTGTATTTTGAGTTTTTTTGGGCAGACATTAGAAGTTGCCTTCTATTCGATATTCTTGGTTTTTTTAGTATGTTAAGCCTTCTTGTTCTCATTTTGTTTGTCAAGTCTCACATTTATCTCTCTTCCTTTTCAAACAGTTTCCGTTTTTTTGTTTCCTCTTCTTCCGCTTTTCTCTTAGGCCATTGAGTAGACGTAATCGCAAAAAGCATTCTTTCACTTGCTCTTTTACCTTTTCTAATAGGTGTTTTAGCGTATCATGATGTTTTGTCTAGAGAAATTGAATAATCTTGATCTGTTTCGTTTGCTTTTACAACTGTTTCGGAATCCTTTTTTAAACTTTCTTGATTTTCTGCTCTTGACATCGTGACTTGTGTGTCGGTTTGACTTATTGGAGGGTCTAGAGTATCAGGCTGATTTACAGTAGTTTCATCTGTCAGGAGCAGAATGGGAATATCATTTATAATAATCAAATTCCAGTTACTCTCGTCGTTAGTTGGAACTTCTTTTAAATCTTCAATTATAACATTTTCAGTTAACGGTTGAGTCGATTTCGAATATTTAACAACCTCATTATGTTCCTTTTTCAGTGGGGCAAAATTTTTCCACAGCTTATAAAGAAGACATTGCTCGTTTAAATCATTCTCATACAACTGCTCACGCAATGAAAATTCATCCATTAACTCAGATCCATAAATATTTGCGAAATATTTGTAGCTCAAATATGTACTATGACGGTTTTTACTAAATGAATGAAGCGCTTTATTTTGACCACCGAGACATTTAGAAAAATCTAAGACGTCTTGAGTCCAAGGGTGAAGTCCAGAAGCTCGAAATCAGTTTTTAATTGTTTCAATTTTAGCAGAGCGTTTTACAGCCAGTTTGAGAACAGGGGCGAAATGCTCCTTGGTCAAAGTTTCCAGCGGATGAGTTCTTCTCCACTCGATAACCGCTTTTTTCCATCCATTTTTTATCGGCTTGAATGCTGCAACATCCGCGGGCTGCATGATTCGCGTAGCATTGGGGTATAGACAAACTAGAATTATCTGAAGCTTTACACATAAGGAACTAAGTTTGTATGAGAGATGTCTACAATGACCGTCTAGGAAGAGAATTACAGATAAAATCGTACCTATATTCTTTAAATAAGGATGTGAGACATTATATATATTATATATATATATATATATATATATATATATATATATATATATATATATGGCCGATTCCCCATCCTGGAGGAACGAATTTTGCGATATTTGTGGGGAGCTTTTTATATGGATATACGATCATTGGTGGCGTTACCTGACCAGAAGCCGTAAAAGTGAACATTACTGTTAATGTGGTCTTGGAAGAAGCATGCTCCACCTCATAAACATTTCGTGCTGCTCTTGGAGCGAGTACTTTCTGGTTCTAAGGGCATAGATGGTAACACGTTTCATCCGCGTTCATTACTCTAGTTGGATCGTCCAAAGTTTCTCTAAATCCTTTTGATGTTATGTAATCTTCTATTTCCGCAAACCATTTTTCGATATTTGACTCTGATATGTTCGCACTTGTTGATGTCACAGCTTCTGACGTACGTTCCGTAACTTCTGGATTCCTTAGAAGAAAAGCTCAATACCATGTCTCGCCAGGGCGATTGTTAACAAATGGGTTTTCTCTTGGCCTTTGGTCCAGAAATTCCTTAACCGATTCCTGGACATCTTTACGTTGAGGAAATTCACGTTTCTGATTCTCAAAGGTCCGATGACCAAAATTTGCTTCTCATCATCGGAGAGAATTGGGTTAGGACCAAAAGTTGGTTCCACATAATTTTGACTTTTCCTGAACTGCAAAGTAGCTCTTGGAATTTTGTATTGTCTTGAAACCACTTCCAATTTTAATTTCTTCAAGAGCTTTTCATATATCATTTTCTGTGTATTTCTTATAATATTTTTCACCCTGAACTATTTTTGGCATTGTCTCCACCTAAAAATACATAAGTTTCAGTGATTGTCCTGTAATGAAATTTAGTTATTGGACCCGGCCAGTCACTGAATCCGAGGCACTTATTTACCAGTTTTATTAACAAATATCATTATCCAACATTAAGCGATAGTACGGAAACTATAAAATTAATTTAGTCCGATCAGTTAAAATATTCATGGTCATGCGGCCAATCACTAAATAAAACGTTCCACATACTGTTCAGTGATTGGCGTCCAGATTTTATGGAGAATTCTAGGTTATGATGGAAAATTATATCAGAATTTCATCAAAAATATTATTAGAAAGATACCAAATTCATTTCCCCAATAATAAACTTGTAAATATTCTAAAAAATAACTTACCAGTGGCAACAGACTCTTGTAGGAATACACAATATTTCCAGAAAACACAGCTTGCGGATACTAACTCGCACACCGTTATACCTATTTGTGAAACTGGCGTTTGACATCAGATGTAAGTAGAATGTTGCCGGATTGTCACAGATACGAGATAAATATCAACAAATTCCTAATAATTTGTATTTAAGTGGAACGGCCAATAACTGGAAGCTAAATGGGAAATGGCCACTAACTGGGTGTTTTACACTACCAATTTTTATTTTTACCTGCGACATTATTTTGAATTTAGTATTGTCTGCTCTTTCGTTACTAGGGTGATAAGTACAAAAATTTTCAATGTGTCAAAGTCAAAAATGGAACTAGATTTCGAAATTCCCCACGAAATTACAAGTAAGGCGGAGAAGGCAAAGCAAAACCAGTTCCCGAGAGTCTCATATGACATCGAATATGACCAATTTTTGAAGTAAAATGTAAACCGAGGTTATAGTAAACGCTCCCAACAATTATTTTAAATGTGCCGCCAAATCCCAAATTCCCGCCAATTCTTGAAGGTTATCCATTTTACTATATGAAAATGAGTCACTTTGATCAGTTGCTTCTGGTTATCAGCAGTGTAAATATCACCCTCTGCAAAAAGTTTGTAATTTCTTTTTACACAAGTGTTTGAATATTGATGGGAAATTTTTGTTATCAAGGTAAATATTAGCTGTACAGTATTTTTAGTAAATAGAAGGGCCAATCTTCGTTTTTAGACCAGTTTGAAATGGTTTTTTTAATTGTTAAAGTTTTTATGGTGTATTTACTTTTACCCCAACTATTTTTTAGATTGGGGTAAAAGTAAACAAGTTTTTGGAGTAAATGTAAACGCATATTTCATAATTTAAAAGCCTAGAAATTATGTCCGAAAGACAAACGGGCCAGTCTATTCTAAAGAAGACTTAATTAACGCAGTCAATGATATTCAAAACAAAAATAAAAGTTACCGAGAAGCGGAAAATTTCTACCATGTCCCAATATCAGTCATATCGCAAAGGATTAATGTTCGAAAGACATATCTAGACTCTTCAGGCAGGGGCGTAATACAGCACTTTCGGCAGACTTGGAATCTAAAATTGTGGAATGCTCAGTTGCTAGGGCAAGAGCTGCATATCCTTGTGACAAAGAGGAATTATTAAATCTTATCAAGGAATATGTGAAAGTCCAACACCTTCTGTTGGAGATGGATCAGGGAAGGATTGGTACTATTTATTCCTCAAAAGACATGATAATGTCTTATCACTGAAAAACCAGATGTATTATATCAATTTTATGATGATCTCAAGCGCACCCTATCTAATCTCGATATCGTATCTGAAGAAAAAGCCTCTTTTATTTATAATGCTAATGAGTCAAGATTTAAAAGTGACCCTAGTCGGTTACGTGCAATTGGTGAAAAGGGCAAGCCTTTGAGTAGAGTCTCTGGTGGGTCAGGGCGAGAATCAACCACCGGTTCTTTCCTTCCGCCTCTAATTGTATTTAAAGGGGCAGAAATTCAAGCAAGGTGGACCTCAGAAGAAGCATATCCAGGCACTTTGTACAGTGTATCGAAGAATGGGTGGATGGAAGAACCACAGTTTTATACTTGGTTTACCCAAGGTTCCATATCCCATATAAAGAAACTTCGGGAGGCAAAACAACTTCCAAACCAAGCAGCTGTCCTTTCATATGATGGCCATGCAAGTCACATAAGCGTTCGTATAATTGAAGAAGCAATAGCTAACAATATTACCTCAATCAAATTGCCAAGTCACCTTACCGATATGCTAAAGCCTTTAGACAAATGTGTCTTTGGGCCAGTTAAAACCAGTTGGGAAAATCAACTTATCGCCTTTGGCAAAAAAAATGGGTAAAGGGACTGGAAGGTTATCAAAATCTGACTTCGTCAAAATGCTGGGAGAAGTTGGGTCAGATACCTTTAAACAATCCAACATTATTTCTGGATTCCAGAGTTGTGGAATATTTCCTGTGGCTGAAACAAAATTTCCTAAGGATGCCTTTGAAAAAGAAGGTCTGGAGGCATACTTGCAAAGGCACACAAATTCAACTGAAACACCAAAACAATTAACAGCTATATCCAACACAGTAAATAATTCTTTGCCACCAAAAGATAAGGCCACTTCAGATCTTCAAGATAAAAAAAACGTATGCAGTCATCTTCCCAATGACGCCTGTTCTTCTAAGTGTACTGCTTTCGCCACTGGCCAAGAAACGAATAATGATGACATAAATGTTCATCCATCTGCAACTTCCTCTGACACATCAATAAAAAAATTATGTTTTCAATCTCCGGAAAAAAGCGAAAGCACTACTATTGTCGAAAACACAAATGCATCTACAGTAAAAAAAGAAGTTATACCAAGGTTGAGACAACTGAAGTATGGCGAAGTATTAACCACAGAAGATGTATTAAACAGATTAAAGGAAGCTCAAGAGAAAAAATCGAATAAAACCAAGCAAGAAAAATCAAAAATTGCCAGCCTACCAAAGAAAAAGATTAAAGTTGACAGAAACAAAAATGGCAATAGGAAAAACGTGTAAGCTCCAAAGATATTTTAAGTGAAGTAGAAAAATCATCATTCAAAAGTGATTCAGAGAGTCCATGAGAAGAAAGCTTCAGCAGCGATGAAGAACCCATAGATGTCACCAAGACACCCATATGAGAACTAAAAAATGGTGATTTTGTTGTGGTTCAATTTAAATCAGGCAAAAGAAATGCAACTGTGCATAAATATGTATGCGTTGTAGAAAATGTTGTAAAGAGCGGTCAAGGAAATGAAGTTGAGGTAATAGGACTAAAATCTATTGATGATACAAAACATTATTTTGTTATTAACTCGAATGATGTTAGCTTTGCCTTTGAAGATCAAATACTAGGGGTTTTGCCATTCCCTGAAATCAAAATGAAAGGAGAAAGGATGTATTATTATTTTAATAAAAAGGTTTCTACTATGTCTTAATTACAGTTGTGTTATCATTTTTGATTTTTTTTCAATTTCATTTACCTATTCTGACTGTTCTTGAGTTAAGTAGTATACTTATATTAAGAAGTTTTTGTATTTTTATAAATTCGTAACCTAATAAATACTTTGATAGTAAGAAGTCACGATTGATTGTTTTTTAAATACCTACTAATTGGGGTAAATGTAAACAAGCCTTAAAAAATACTTCAAATTGTGTAGATGTTCTGAATGTCAAATATTCACAATTAACCCATAAAAAAATATGCTATCTTCTATGGTTCTGGTAAAGCTTGTTTACATTTACCCCGAATCAACTGGGGTATAGGTAAACACTGACAGATATTTTTGTATTTTTTTTTAACCAAAATTATATTTTTTTGCAGAAATTTCCAACTATTTAGAGAAATATGATATCAAAATAATATAATAAAAAAAATCACATACTAATTTAAAATAGGAAGGCTGCAATGGTCAAATGAAATAAAAATAAATCTAATTTGCAAAAATCGTTTACAATTACCCCGGCTGACCCTAAATGCCGTGATAAAATATTAACGAGAGTGTGTTATCAAGAGAAAATATCCTAAAATGTATTTATGAGGCACCAAATGAAACGTTTTTAATGAACAAGGTCGCATTATTATTTGGTGGATGTCGGCGGCAAGAACTCTTATAAATATGTTAGTCACACATGTAGAATATACTAAATCAGTCTTTGTTGTAACGGTGCCAGAAACCACAACTGACAGAAAACGAGTTTTCACCTTGGTCGATGAAGACGAAATGGAGAGTTAGAAACTTATAAGAAATTATATGTTTTTGCGGCCACATGGCTTCTGAGAAAAAAGGCTATTTGAAGCTACAGACAAGGCCGCTGTACTGTACAACCTGTTGGAAAAGACACATTTGGAAAAATTCCCTATATAAATGCAAAATATTGAATATTGAACAAGCCCGAAAAGTACACCGATCATTGCTTACGTCGAACATCGGCAACTCATTTAGCAGAAGCTGGACCAAGTATGACTACGATGAAGCGCCATGGTAGACGGTTGCTGAAGGATATTTAGAGGACAGCATATCCTCAAAAAATGTGTTTTCAAGGATTTTGGCATCCGTTCCATCTGGAACTTGCATTCCATTACAGAAACTAAGGACCAAGACAATGAATCATGAGGCAACCTTTGCTGTAGGAAATTTGGCTATCAGCGGAACCTTCCAGAATTGCCATTTTATGTAAATACAACAAAATAATAAATGAAAGTAAATTTATATTTTGTTAATAAGGAATAAGTTAATCGAAAATTATTTTTGCGCCTTAATTCCCGCGCGGGTTATAATGTGTATTTAAGCCCACACGGCCATAAAGTAATCCGTTATATAGATGTTATCTAAGGTATAAAAACACAAGAATGTACTACAATGTATGACACAAAAAATATTTATAAATTTTTTTACTATTAAATATGAAAAAATGTGACAATAAAACAAACAAATACCTAATACCGTGTACCGTGTGCGACTAGTAGTGCATAGATTTAAACTACGTCATCTGAAGGGTTGAATATGTTCAATCTCTCATTTTGTATAGTACCACTTCATTGTATATTTGTTTCAGTATCTCATTTTTTGTTCCACACTAATTCCTGTGAATCGCTGCTGTTATTTGATTATTTGTTCGTAAACTGTCCATCTCATCATTCACCTCTTCATTTCTGTTTGTTCTGCATCATTGTCTACTTCTATTTCCATCTGTTGGAATGTACTATTCATTTCAAAACTATTATCAAACTATTATTCTCAAATATTGTTGGTTCCCAACAAGGAAATTCATTCTTATCTGTAGAGACAATACTATACAATAGGAACCAATATAAAATAATAAATTTTTCAAACAAAGGTAGGAAATAGTACCATTGGAAAGATTCAGCTAACTATTCCTTTTTATATTTATGGGCATTATAAAGAGAAATGAAAAAAATACGCACATAAGACTTTCATCCAGCTCGTACTGAACAACGATTGGAATTTTTTTACTATAGAAAATAATATTTTCCCATTGTCTTTCCATACCAATATTCGTCGAGAATGTTACCGAACTCGAATCACATCCAGTCCCATTTCTGTTTTACTATCGAGCTTTAAGGGAGCCAAGAAAGCGAAAGGCCGTAGGAAGTTTAGGCCCATTTTGATGATTGATCCTGTTCGATAAGCTTTTGGGTTGCTTTATATCTGGTTTTCTCCAAATTAAGGAATTTGAAGACGTATAATATAATAGGAAAAAAAGATAATATATTCAATTGAATAATCACGACACGGATCTTGATTGTTTTTTTAAATATTACTTTTTCATTGCAATAATAGGGAAAATCGATAAGAGTGAGTTATCATTCAACATGATATCTAGCCATTTTCTCCTAACATAAACTGACATCATTAGAAACATTTGGAGATGACTCTGATAATGTTAATTACTGATACGTATACATCACACAAGACGCACATTTATGGTAGTAAACTACGAATTTTTTTTTGAATATTGTGACGATAGGAAATTTTATTCCAATTAACTGGGACTAAAAATCCCTCGCCTTCTAAGTATTATTAGGATTTAGTATGGAGGTCCCTACCCCTCTACTAACCGCTTGGGTCAATTAACGTACTAGTCTACTGAACATATATTCAATTATTTCAGATCTATTACTTTTCCGCCCAACCTTTCTTTATGCGAGAAAAGTATTGGATTACCCCAAAAAAAGTTGAAATTTTGATTTTTTTTTTTACGTTTTCCATCAACAACAACACGAAAAAACGGTTTTCAGAGAAAAAATCCTGTGTGTATGTCGTCGTCGTCGTCGTCGTCGTTGTCGTCGGCCACTTTTCCTTACATGTCTTGTTAGCACGATACAGTCTCCGGAGTGCGATAAGTCAGCAATTTTATGATTAAATATTGTTAAGGACGTATCACAGATGATCCCTATTGATTTTCAGTTCACCAGAGTCAGTAGAACGGTTGTTATGGTACTTGAAGTACGACATTTTATAATTTTTTGAGAAATTTTAGTTTGTTAGCACGATACAGCCTGCCCAGTTCAAAAAGTCACCAATTTTATGACTGATTATTTTTCAGGGCTTCTCACTGATGAACCCTATCGATTTTCAGCTCACCGGAGCCAATACAACTAGTGATACAGTACTTTAAGTACGATATTTTTGTCATTTTTGAAGAAGTTTTAGTTTGTTAGCACGATACAGCCTCCAGAGAGTACATAATTGATCAATTTTAGGATTGAATATTGTTCAAAGTGTCTCACAGATGTACCTTATTGATTTTTATTTGACTAGAGCGAGTACAGCGGGTCCTCTAAATCCAGATATACAAAAATTTTGGTTATTTTTGGAGAAATTTCGGTTTGCTAGCACGATACATCCCTCGAAGTGTATACAAGTAACAATTTCATGATAGAACATTGTTCAGGGCCACAGATGCGGAAAAATTAGTTATAATCCGGAAAACCGTTTATTTTCTCCTTGTTTCACCTTGGTTATATTTGTTTTACGCTATACGTTGTGAATAATTAATAAAACATTTGTTGAAAAATTTTCTATAGATCTGTCCGATCAAATGGCAACTTACAATGCTTGTTTGAGAAGGACATTGAAGTGGTATAGGAAAATTACTCTTATTATTTGGTACAGCAATGGTAAATGCTCATATTCTTCATAAAAAAATAACACAAAAGAATATAGCAATTACTGATTTTCAAATCAGGGTAGCAAAGGAATTACTGAAGAAAGAAACTACTGATGTTACTAATCAAGATATTCCAAAAGCAAGAAAAACCCATTGCCTGGAGAAAAAAGAAGGTGAAAGTCGCAAAGTGAGAAGAGATTTTGTAGGGTGCTGCAAAATAATTCAAAAGAATAATTGGTAAACCAAATGTTAAAAAAGTTATTACGTTTTGCAGTGTTTGTATTAGAAAACCACACTATTGTATCCCGTGTTTTTCGGAAGACACAAATAATTGTGATTGTAATAAAAATTATTTTTGCAATGTATATTTTGTAATAAAAGTTCCGTTTTTTCAAATTTGTCTTTTTTTGTATACATAAAAACAAAATTCACTAAAAACAGGTACAGGTAATGTAAAGGTGGCACAAATTAAAAATTACAATCAAATATTATTGAATTATGTTGAAGAAAACAAAAAAAAATATGAAAAGTAAGGTTTTTTGTTTTTCAATGTAGTTGAAAATCATAAAAAAAATCAAATGGACCAATTGTAGGGTAATGTTTCAAGGACCCAGGACGGTCCAACCAAATTGTGGAACACATTTAAATGCGGTCCCTTGAGCCGTGGAGGATCGGAGTAAACTACATCGTGCGGTCCGAGTGACCGCTCTGGGTTGTGAGGAATCTTCAGTTGCGGGCCTATGGACCGCTCTGGGGCACAACGTGTTGAATAAACTTACATATTAAATATAGATAAAACAAGGATCATAACCTATGAAAATAAAATGAATGAATACTTAACATATGGATGGCTCGGCTAAAGTCCAATAAAACAAATATTAGTGTTTTTAAATGAAACTCTTGGTCTCTAGTTAGTTCCACCATTCAATAAAAGTTATTGAAAATTCTAAAAAATTGACAATTGTTTCGATGATATTGATTTATCGAAACAATTGTCAATTTTTTAGAATTTTCAATAACTTTTATTATATTGTGGAACTAACTAGAGATCAAGAGTTTCATTTAAAAAGACTAATATGAGCATATTCCACGAAGTAAGGGTCGAGACAGTTAATTTCATAAAAACAAATATTGTACATCCACTCCGATCAGTTGCAATGAGGATGTCATCCGTAATATGTAGTTAGTACCATCAAATCCTTTACGATAGGCCGTCTAAATAAGAGGAAGAAACAATTGAAAGTGGAGGTTATCCTGAACTTGCGTTTATAATGCCGTTTCCAATATTTAAGACAGCGTTGGTAGTATACTTATTCCCCGTAGGTCCTTATATTCAGATGGGGATTGTTTTTTAGGCAAAATTTTTACGACCGCTCTTTACCGCATTTCAGGAACGACACCTTGACTGATACAGTAGTTTATGATATGAGTAATATAAGGGACAATGAACGGACAGCATAGCTTAATTAAATTTATATGTAATCCATCACAACCTGCAACTTTTGTTGTTATACCACAAATTGTTTTAAACGCGAAACAATCGTTGATTTCGTCAAAGTTGAAGTCCGTATCAACACATTTATTTCTTTTATAAAATGTTTGAATATCTTCAGAAGGGTCATTGCTGATTACAGAACTATAATAAAGTACCGAAATAATGTAGAGTGATTAATGTTTTAGTGAGGTTCACAGTCAAACTAAAGCGGAACACAATAGTTCTTAAGAATAAAATGAATTAACTATAAAAATAATATCTTGTTTTGAGGCCGCCTACATGTTATTGTAATCCAAACTATAAGTAAATAATAATTTATATAAAACTGGCCTTTATTTTGAAGCACTGTAGCGTTTATCACCGGATAAAAAAGTCTAGAACTGTATAAAATTCCAATCCTCGATACCAACTGATAAGACGTCCATAAATATTCGGTGAAGAGGTAAAAACATTATTTTTTTAAAAGCAATTTACAAAAAAAAATTGAACAAATCATTTGATTGTATTATATTTAGTTGTTGATATTGTAACGATCAGTATTGCTACTTTATGAATTTTGAGTTTTCAATTTTGTGAGTTTTGGATTTTGGCTTTTGAATTTTGTGTTTTGAGTTTGGTATTAGCAACATATTGATAATGAATCCAAGTACTAGCGGTGTGCCAGAAGCCAAAAAACGGTGTCATTATTTAACGCCCGAAGAAAAAACGATGATGAGAAACATGTTTGAAGGACTTCGCGAGAGAAAAAAATATGACAGTAAGTGAAGTAGTTACATTATGTAGTATTTTGACAAAAAATGGAGAAAGCACTGTATACAAAGTAATTAAATCAACAAGTCAGTTAAACACGTCGACGCCTACGCCTACGACTAGGGGAAGAAAAAAAGTTGAACTAGACGATCAACAAAAGCAGATGATACGTCGCGCAGTACATGAATTTTATTTTAAAAATGAGGTACCAGCTTTGAAGAAAATTGCTTCGTTTCTTCAGTCTAATGAAGCTTTGCCGCCAATATCAAGAAATCTTTTGTTATGCACATTACGTAACTTGAACCTTAGATATTTGAATCGAAGCCGGAATAGTGCCTTAATTGAAAGAAGGAGATAATTTTATGGCGCAGAAAATATTTTAAATCCATAGACAAGTATCGAAGAGATAACAGAAAAATATATTACACCGTTAAAACGTGGTTAAATGAAGGCCACTCAGTTACAAAAGTTTGACAAGATTTGAATATAAAAAACAAAAGCAAGCATGCATAGAAGGACTATCGACTGGATTAGAAGCTCCATCTGGAAAACGCAAACGCCTCATTATAACACATATCGGCAGTGATTCAGGATTTGTCGAAGGGTCAAACGCATTCGTTTCTAATAAATCTGGCGATTACCATGAAGAAATGAATTCGGAACATTATGAAAAATGGTTTACTGAGATTCTCTTAAGAATTGAACCAGGTTCTGTTGTCGTAACAGACAACGCACCGTATCACAGCCGATGTATCGAGCAGTTACCAACAACCAAATGGAGAAAAGCCCACATTGCAAAGTGGCTTAATGAAAAAAATATTCCATTTGATAACAATTTGTTGAAAGTAGAAATATTAAACTTGGCGCAGCTGCACAAACACAAATATATTCGATACGCAGTAGATGAATTGGCACAAAGGCGAGGCGAAATTATTCTTCTCAGATTGCCGCCCTATCATTGCGAGCTGAACTCAATAGAGCTTGTTTGGGCTCAAATAAAAAATGGAGTAGCAAAGAAAAATGTCACTTATAAACTAAACGACGTTAAAGAACTTCTCAATGATGCTGTATAAATTGTATAAAGCATGTCATAAAAGAAGAGAATAAGATGTGGGATCTTGATAAACACATTGAAATCACTATATAACCAGTGGTTGTCAATATAATAATAATAATAATAATAATGTCAATTTGTACGACTCATCTACAGATAGAAAAATTTATAAATAAAAAAGTACAAATGAACTGTTAACCACAAAGTAAAACTAAGTTTACTTGTATTCACAAAAACACATTAAACAATTAAACTGTATATAATACAACGTAATATACCTTATTAATATCTTAAATCTAGCCAGAACTGGAAATTATAAACGATATGGAATTTATCAGATTTATAAAATTGTGAAAGTTTTGAAAATAAAAATACTGAAGGTATAGGATGGATACTATTTTCACTATAACTATTAGTATTTCTCTTTTGTATATATAGCGTTTGCTTCACTTCAATCAATCAAGTTACTTATAAAATCTCTCGGCTTACTGCTGACAAAATCTCTTAATTTTATTTTATATAACGATAGTATTGTGACTTCCCTAACTTCACTCGGCAGTGAAATATATGATTTAGGGCCTAAATAGGTATATTATTTTTGACCAACCGTTTTTTGCGTATGTGGTGTAATAAATGTTGTTTTATTTCGCGTTTCGTATTGGTGCCCTGGAGTTCTCAGTTCCGTCTTATGTGTATGTTGAATAATACATACATTTATGAAAAATATTTGCCTAGGACCAAATATTTCGCTTTCCCTATATAATGTGTTACTTGGACAATCATAACCTCGGTGAAGAATTGTCCTAAGAAAACGTTTTTGAAGGATTTCTGATGGTAGTCGGTACGTCTTAGAAGCTCCGCCCCATCCTATCATTCCATAACCTCCTAGACCTCTATAAACTATTTTTCCTTGTTTTAAGTTAAGTATTTTACATATTTCCTTGAATTTAAATAGTATGTAACGTAGCTTCTTTATTAGATATTGTATATGCTGATCTCATCTCAAATTATGATCTATCATGATACCAAGATACTTCACTTTGTTAACTGGTGAACTTGTAAGATTTTCAATAGTTACGCCATCAACGTAGGAACTGAATGGTAAGTATACAGTTTCATTGATATTTAATGATAGAAGTCTATTGTCAAACCACATCTTAACTTGTTGCAGATCTTTCTCTAAATTATGTTTTAGGTCAAACCATTTGCCGTCATCGCAAAACAATACTGTGTCGTCTGCAACACTAACTATTTTGCTATGTGTTTCCAGCATAAACAGATTATTCAGATATACATTGTTACGTTTTTTTTCTGGTTAGTAACTCTTTTATATTTTGTAGAAACATCTATACATTTTTGAATTATATCAATAAAATGATTTATTTCAGTTTCGATGTCAACATCGGAATTAAAGACTGAATCCCAATTAACTTGATGAATCTCATTTTTTAATTTATTTTCGTCTATTATTTTTATTGAATTGTTACTTGTAATATTTTGTTATCTATTTATGCAAGGAAGTGCAAGTTGGATTAATATTGACTAATGATCTGTTATATCGCTTTCCAAAGTCAGTGGTAGTATAGTGTCATAGTTTAGGTCTCTATTTTTGATGAAAATGTGATCAATACATGTTGCGGACCGATTTTTCACTCTAGTTGGCGAATTGATTGAAGACGTTAATCCATGTTCACTCATAATATCGATATAGTTTTGTGATTCTTTAGTATTTGTTGATAGATCTATGTAAATATCCCCTATAATTAAACTGTAGTCGCCCGTTTTGTTTTTTTGACTTAGGAAAGAATGCAATTCATCAACAAACTCATCCACTAAAATAGATGGCGACCTATATAAAGCATTTATGATATAAACTTTATCGTGGAAATATATTTTCACTTGCAAAAGGAAACTGTTATTAAAACGAATTGTTTCATGAGAGTCATAAATATTGGATTTTACAAATATAACACCGTTGTTATAAATTGTCTTATATCCCGGAATGTTAAAGATGGTGACATCGGGGACACGCCACGTCTTTGTGAAAACTATACAATCAAAAGAGATATCTATGTCTTCCAGTAGCAATGCGAATTCGTTAAAATTGCGATTAATGCTACTTATGTTGTTATGAATTATGTTGAAGGTTTTAGACTAATAGTTAACTTCTAGAGCACTTTTGGCTTCTCCAGTGTTAAGATGAAAATTTTCAATTATCTTAATAGAGAAATCTCCAATATATTAATCCATCCTATATATTTGCGATTAAAATAAACAATTTCTATTCTGAATCAAATGTAAAGGGTTTTTCTTATGTTCTATTTGACAAAACAGTTGAAAGACTATGTAAGAACACTGGTGATTAAGCTATTATTTAAAAAATAACTAAAACTAGATGGACAACTTTTAATAATATTAGTAGCCCAGACAGTGAGGCTTAAAAAAGTTTTTTCGGGTTACACGGGTTTCAGCTTGTTGTATATTTTTTCTGACAGTAGGGGGAGTGTTTTCAGTGAGTGTTGCAGAAATGTTGATATTTTTTAAGCTTTTACCTTGAGTTATAGCTGATCCTTTGAAATTTTTGATTTGATCCACTGCAGTTTGAGATAGAACACTTGTTTTTATTGCAGCTTTAGTTTCGTTTCCGAGTTGTCCTTCTTATATTTCGTCAGGTTTGGTTGTTGGTGTAGGTGGGGCAAAATTATATTTTTGTGGAAGGTCGTATTCAAGTTTAGCTATTGATTCTTCGTTATATGTACTTTCTAACTCTTCATCGGTGTATGGTACTCCAGATACGTACAGTTTGAATTTTTTTATGTATGCCATATGTTGTTTACTCCTGGCTTTTTAAGATGTTCAAACAGTATTCTATTAGATGCTTGATCCTCTGGTCGTAGGTCACTTGATATAGATATTCCACTACCTTCAAGCTTTTTCAAATTTTGGATATTTCTCTGTTAGGTCAGATAAGATACAAACTCAAGGATTACAGTACCTTTTTGCCCAATAGTAAATAAGTTATTCACGGAGGAAACACGTCCAAATAAAAAAAAGTTTCTAGAAAAAAATGGCTTGCTGCAAATAAATTTTTATTAGTGGTAGAAACATTATTCATCAGTAGTTGAAAAAAACAGATAGCTAGTTTTGTTCGTTAAAGCGATTGACAAACCTTAGTCACCAGGTAATTTGTACTTAATAAAAAAAGTTTCTATAATTTAATCATTTACCCTTAACTATCTATCCTTTATCGTAAGTGAGCTCAATATTAATCTTTAGTTATCTAAGTATTTGGAATCACGTCTTCGACCCATTCCGAAAACACTCGGATTGCTCGGCTGATCGTTAAGTTGGTTTCAGACAAGAAATTGCATGATTTAATTTTTAAAATTCGGGAAGACAGCAAACAAACAGCACGTGTGGAGTGTAGTGAATGTCTGAACGATATTTCTTTGTGCGGTGAGTGGTTTTTGGTTTCATCACAGATTAGAGTCTGTGGTTTCACTATTATGCGAGGCCTACAGTGGAATACAAGCAATGTAATTTCCTTTAATCAACATATTTTTGCATATGAGGTTAAGATAACTGATAATCTATCTTTCTTTTCAGAGATTCAATTTTATTTTCAGATGGTCACTTTGAATGTACAGTCTAATAGCAGAAATCACATTACTTTTTTTCAAATATTTTCTCATTTTTTAGGTAAGTTAAAACAAATCTTCATACAGGGTGTCCCACGACGATTTAGACAAGCAATATCTCGGAACTGAACAGTAGTACGGAATTGTAATTTTGGGGCTGTATATTAGAACAGATTCTGCAGCTTTTCTTGTTATTATGTTACCAATTACCTTTTTGTACCTATATCACATTCGAATTTATTAATGGGACAACTTGTATATTTTTAATGAAATTGACTGTCTCGACCCTTACTTCGTGGAATATGCTCATATTAGTGTTTTTAAATGAAACTCAAGGTCTCTAGTTAATTCCACAATATAATACAAGTTATTGAAAATTCTAAAAAATTGACAATTGTTTCGATAAATCAATATCATCGTCAGAATGACAGAAGTTACATTTCATTTTATGCCTACCTGATGTTTAGTAGTTATATTTTTGGCTAGACCAAGAAGTAACCTAACTTGTGATTGGCTTAATATATGTTTATAGAAAAAAGAAGAAGATGTGATATTACAAATATTGAAGCTTAGATATTATTAGCCCTATGGTGATATCCTGGATATCATTTTTCCAATTAAGATCAGTATAACTGTGCAATGATATAGAAAACCAGGAAAACTATATCTGCTGATCTTTACAATTATCACTTAATAAGACAGTTTATTAGTGGAGAATTCCCTAGATTTAACTGTTCATTGACAACTTCATATTGTGGGTTTCTTAAATGTCTTCTAATTTCCAGTTCTTCAAGGAAATCCAGTTCTTGTTTCTTTTCACAAATATGCAGCACTTCTAGTTCTGTGTTAGGTGTCAATGAATGATTGGTGTCAAGTAGATGTTTTGCGTAGTGAGATTTATCTGGTTGTTTTAATCTGTAAGCTCGTAAGTGCTCACTGTATCGTATTTCAAAATTCCTAAAGAAGTCAGGTATATATAAACTCAAATGTCCAGAATGTAATGCTGTCTATTTGGGTCAGACCCTTAGGAATTTTGAAATACAATACAGTGAGCACTTACGAGCTTACAGATTAAAACAACCAGATAAATCTCACTACGCAAAACATCTACTTGACACCAATCATTCATTGACACCTAACACAGAACTAGAAGTGCTGCATATTTGTGAAAAGAAACAAGAACTGGATTTCCTTGAAGAACTGGAAATTAGAAGACATTTAAGAAACCCACAATATGAAGTTGTCAATGAACAGTTAAATCTAGGGAATTCCCCACTAATAAACTGTCTTATTAAGTGATAATTGTAAAGATCAGCAGATATAGTTTTCCTGGTTTTCTATATCATTGCACAGTTATACTGATCTTAATTGGAAAAATGATATCCAGGATATCACCATAGGGCTAATAATATCTAAGCTTCAATATTTGTAATATCACATCTTCTTCTTTTTTCTATAAACATATATTAAGCCAATCACAAGTTAGGTTACTTCTTGGTCTAGCCAAAAATATAACTACTAAACATCAGGTAGGAATAAAATGAAATGTAACTTCTGTCATTCTGACGATGATATTGATTTATCGAAACAATTGTCAATTTTTTAGAATTTTCAATAACTTGTATTATATTGTGGAATTAACTAGAGACCTTGAGTTTCATTTAAAAACACTAATGTATATTTTTACATTTCTCTGTTACGACTCCAACAAATTAGCACACTTGTGGCGTAAAACGACTAATTTAAGAGCTACAGCTAATTAAAAATGTTTGTCCCATGATGGTTAAGACAAGCAATAACTCGGAAATTGGCGGTTTATTTTGAATTTATATTAAATACAATTATAATGTTGCAGGATTGTATTTTAATTACAAATTCAAAATGAACTATATAGTTCTGAGAGATTGCTTGTCTTATTTGTCGAGGGACAAGCATTTTTAAGCAGCTGTACCTGTGATTAATCGTTTTACACCACAAGTGTGCTAGTTTGTTGGAATCGTGTTATCAGTAGTAATACCACAAGTGATTGAATTTTCGCGATAAGTCTGTCGATTCATTTTTGAACGAAACTGAATTGTTTCGAGAAAACACCACGAGTCCGCAGGACGAGTGGTGTTTTCTCGAATCAATTCAGTTGAGATCATACATGAAAGACAGACTTATGAGATAAATTCAATCACAAGTGGAATTTTATTAGACTATTTCACAAACAGAGTGAGAGATAAAAAATCTGAAATTCGGCAGGATTAGAGGAAATTGACAAAAAAGTTGACCTGAGAAATCAATAAATTTCAATGAACAGAAAACATTGACATCGAAAGAAATACTACACTACCAACAATAACCATAACATACTGAAATATTTTTCAATTATAATTATTATAAATGGTACAGTTATTATATACAATGTTTTGAGCTTGATTATTTGAACACACGCTTGTACTTGCAATATTTGTTACATCTTGATTGCTATAATTTCTGACATTTGCTATAAGTTTTTCGTGATGTTGTTTACTAAGTTGGATGTAGGGTTTCAGCGAATTAGAGCTCGAATGCCCAGTAATTTTTATGGTTTCCTGTTCTCCTACTCCTCTACATAAAAGTTCACTGACTGCAGTTGCTCGATTTGAATGGTTGGTAATTTTTTACTTTTCCACATCAAGCCCTATATTCTGAGCTGATGTTTTGGTCCATTTACTGATCGTATTGATCCCTAGAGGCATATTTTTGTACCTAGGAGTGCAATGATCACCAGGCTTCCAATGTCCATTCACGGTGAGAAACAACCTATTAGATCTTACATTATTACCTCGTTTTGAAATCATCTTTTTATAAAGTCTCACGGGGCACATTGTTGCATTTTGCACATTTTCAATCAACCATTTGCTGTTCGCACATCGCTGACCACCTCCTTGGCAAGTTTTTGAAAAAACTGTGTTATATTCGATTCTGCCGGTAGGCGCCCCCTTATTATCTAATTCTTCTTTAAAATAATCTAACAAACAATATGCAGCTTCACCTCCTCTCCAAGCAAGTTCTACTGCTGCGATATGGAAAAATTTCTTTTGGAGTCCTGTGGAGTCCCATTGTGTACATATTGCTTGATGTTCTTCATGGGTCAACGGTGCCGAACTGATCTTTCGTTTCTGTACGTTACCTTGAAGCAACTTGCGTTTTGTATCTCGCGCATTTCTGGCCGATTGGAAGATAATATCTTTGAATGGGTCGAAACTTCGTCCATATTCATTATAGAATTTTTCTTGCAATAATCTAGCACTCACATTCCAAATCGTCTTCACAACACATTCCTTGTAATCAGAACCATCGATTTTCCTCATGTTGAAGCCCCAGTCCTTCAAAATAATAGCTAGTCTCTCGACAGGCGTTGCTTCATCTAATAGGTATTTTCGTTCATCGCAAAATCTGGTAAATTGCTTCCAAATGTACTCCTTCGATTTTCTCGTATTTTTCGGTACATTTTCATCGATTTTTTCGTTGATTGATTCGATAGAATTCATTCCAAATCTACTCATTTTTGAATGCGTGCACAGCGTAATCACTTATATTTGACGTTTAACTGTCACATGCACTGTAAACAAATCTGAAAACACCGAACTTGATAGGCCAATCAGAGTCAAGAGTCAAATTTGGTATTATTGGTAAGCCGAACTTGACTAGAGCTTCTGATTGGTTCATTTCGTAGGTGAGTGAAATAGTCGATAAAAACTTAAAAATATGCAGATGGTCCCATTAAGTTTGAATCTGATGTCACGTAAGCCAAAACATAATTGTCATTGGGTAACATAATAAAAGAAATGCTGCAGCATTTGTTTTATACCACCAAAATTACAATTCTGTACTACTGTCCAGTTCCGAGATACTGCTCGTCTAAATCGGATAATTACCATGTCCGTGATATAAGGATGATTAATAATCACTTTTTCGTTTGGTTTAGGAAAAATGAAAATTTTAAAATGTCTTACAGTTTGCAGCCGTCGATTAGAGAGATCTCTAACCAATTTTCAGATTTGAAATCATTTTGGATTTCAAGATTTCTCTAAGCGACGGTTTTATCAGCCGCACCCTGTATAGGATTTTTTTATTTGAAATTGTTCCTTATTATTTTTATTTTGTATAATTTAAAAAACATTAATAATTTTAAAACTTACGTGTTCCGATATGATTTGTACTGTACTTATACTGAAAACGTTCCTTATACTATTTTTAACTTTTATTTTCGTCTTTTTTAAGAAAATTAATAAGCTTAAAACTTAGATGTTTTTGTATTGTCGGTACTTAGACTGAAAACTAATTCATTACTACTTTTAAGTTACTTTTATCAATTTCGTATTTTTTGTTAAGAAAATTAATCATTTTAAAACTTAAATATTTTTGTATTATTTGTATTATTGTACTTAGACTGAAAACGTTCCTTATTATTTTTAACTTACTTTTATTTTTGGTTACTTTGAGAAAATTGTATATTTTGAAAAGTTATTTTTTAATTACTTAAAAAAATACATATGTTAATTTTGATAAGTTTAAAATAAATGTTTTTTATAAATTTGCTTTTTTTAACCCGTTTCTGAGTGTTTCGCGAATATGGAAAACTGATGATGGAAAAAATATGAAATTTGAAGTTTGTATTCCAAATCTGTTAATTTATAATTATGATTTATAAAATACATTGGACATACCTGGTATATAAAACTTCAACTTTGGATTCGTTTTCAGTAACGGGTGCCCACTTATATTTTTCCCTAATAATCTTTAAATGCTTCTAAATTCTAAACGGTGCAGAATAGAAATATGCAGTTTTACTGAAATGTTTCATTTTAGTACAAGTTTTGGTCGAATAGATTGGATTTTTTCCATCGCTTCCGATTACGTCAAAACAAAAATAGCGGATTTTTAGAATTTTCGTCAGTTGCTAACCGATTTTGAAAAGTTTCCATCGCTATATAGGTGAAGATCACTTATCAAATTACAAAAAATATACAGGTCGTTCCATTAACAAAAGTCAATAAAAAAAATTGTCAAAAATTCGCCATTTCTGTAGTTTCGTAAACGAAAACGATAGAAAAAAATCAAGCTATTCAAACGAAACTTGTAGCTACTAAAATGAAACAACTCCGTGAAAACCGCATATTTCCCTCCTGAACGGTTTAGAATTTATAATAGGCAGTTGAAATAGGGGAAATGTAAGTGGATACCCTGTATAAGCCTAAATACCAAGATTTAGTTTAATAAATAAATCGATTACTGTAAATAAACTTTTCAATTAGTCCTCATAACCTGTATTACTAAGGTAAATATACATTTTATCTATTATAGGTTATAAAGTTACTAGAGATAAATAAATAAATCACTAAGGATAGGTATACAATATATCAGATTTAATGAACGATATAATATTAAATAGCTAGTAGCAAGTTATCTAGGTCGATAACTGTAAGCAACTAAATAATTTACGGTATATAAAATAGACTACTTGAAATATATCTATGATAAGTGATCTCTATATTAACTCTAAATGTTTAATTGTAGCAATAAGGTTTTTTCTGTGGTAAATGAATAAGTCATTTGTCCCCTATTTAATCGATTTTTTTGCTACTGCAAGTGGATATTCGCTAATGGCTAGCGAATTTTTTTCTCTATGTTTATATCTCTTTCTTCCAAGTCGCATCCGAAAATTTGATTTAATTTCTCAATAGTTATATATATATATATATATATATATATATATATATATCAGCACTACAGGCCTATCTGGCCCTCGGCTTCGAGATCTTTCACTCTCTCTCTCTCCATTTTTTTCTATTCCTCGCCTCGTTCTGCCAGTCCCTTACTCCCACTGATCTCAGGTCTCTCCTAACCTCCTCCAACCATTTCTTCTTTGGTCTTCCTCTTCTCTTTTTACCACCTTCTCCCCCTTTCAGCACGCGTTTTACCCATCTATCTTCTGCCATTCTACCTATATGTCCTAACCATCTCGCTCTCTGTGCTTTAATTATATGGTTTATACTTGGGTGATTATACAAATCTGATAATTCTCTGTTTGCTCTTCTTCTGTATATTCCATTTTCTTTTATTCCACCATAAATCTTTCTGATCATTTTACGTTCCCATATCTCTAGTTTATTCTGCTCTTTTTTGTTCATTGTTCAGGTTTCACGAGCGTAGGTAACTGACGGTCTTATCATTGTTTGGTACATTCTTATTCCAGCTGTTCGTGATATGTCTTTTGAGTTAAACATCTGTGATACCATTCCTGCTGCTTTACTGCCTTTTGTTAACCTTTTTTCTATTTCCCTTTCTTCGTCTCCTTTAATTGTGATAGTGACTTCTAAATATTCGATTTGTTCCACTTTTTCTATTTTGTAGCTTTTGTTTCCATAACAATTTATAATAATATCGGTTTTTTCATTATCCTTCATTACCATGTATTTTGTTTTTTTTCTCGTTGATCACTAGACCATATTCTCTTGCCTTCTCTAGTAGCTCAAATACGCTTAGCAGTTCTTTCCTGGATCTTGCCATAAGTACTATGTCGTCCGCATATGCTAGACACTGATGTTTATTCCCACCATCATTTAGTAATTCCACAAAATAGTGTGCACATCTATTTATTTTTTCTTCCCTACCCCCTATTAGATATCCCTCTTTGCTTTTCAAAAAATAAGGTGCTTTCCGGTTGTGGCTTTTCCCTTCTCTTATTTCATGATAAAAAATGCTCACTTCTTTATTTCTATAAGCTTCTTCAATTTTTATTAATTCCCTTTCAAAGTAATTTCTTTTGTTCTTTCTGCATATTTGTTTAACTTCTATCCTTGCTTTTTTATACTCCAGTCTATTCTCTTCACTGTTTTCTTTTAATAGTCTTTGTCTGATTTCATTTCTTTTTTCCAACGCCTGTTTACATTGTTCATCAAACCACTTATCTTTTTTTCTTCCCTTGGGGCTCCCCAGTATCCTATTTGTTACATCTCTCATTACAGTTTCTATCTGTGACCATTCTTCTCCTAGTTGCTCGACGCAAGGTCTTAAATTTAATTCTCTATTAATTTCTTGTTGGAAGTGATTTACTTTGGTCTCGTCCTTCAATTTTTCTAAATCGTATTTTTTCCGTTTTTTTTATCTTGTTCAATTTTAGGTGGCTTATCTTTATTCAGTTCTGTAATTACTAAAAAGTGGTCACTATCCGCATCAGCTCCTCTATAACTTCGTACATCTGTTACCCTTTTTAAGTGCTTCGTTTCTATTAAGACGTGATCTATTTGGTTTTTTGTTCTGCCATTTGGTGATAACCAGGTTTCCTTGTGGTTGTTCTTATGGTCAAATGACGTACTTACGATTTTCATTTCATTTTCTAAAGCAAATTCTATCAAATTCTATGAGTCGCTTGCCAATATCATTACTGAGTGCGTGTTTACTTTTTCCGCCCGTTACTTTTATATACTCTTCCTCTTGTCCGACCTTTGCATTCATATCCCCTATTACACATTTAACATCAAATTTCGGTATTTTATTGACTGCTTGTTCCAGTTCTTCATAGAACTTTGCTTTCGTGTCTTCATCTTTGTCCTCAGAAGGGGCATGCGCATTAACTAATGTCGTTTTTCTGTGTTTTCCTTTGATTCTTATTCTACATAGTCTATCTGATACTCCCTCAAAATTTATAATAATTGCTTTAAGTTGACTGCTTACTATAAACCCTGTACCCAGCATTCTATTATCTACTCCACTATTAAAGAACATATAATCGTCTATCTCTGTAATTACTTTCCTTTTTTGTTAAGTTTCTTGTATTGCTAAAACATCCATTTTGTATTTTCGCATTTCATTGATCAAGTGTTTTATGGCCCCCTCCTCAAATGTACCTCTCACGTTCCATGTTCCTATTCTCATTCCATATTGTTTCTCTTTTTGTTTTCGTTTAACGCTGGAGTTTACCTTAAGTTGTTGCTTTTCTGTAATAATTTTATTTATACTATTCTTCATATATTGCAGTTCCTTGTCCATTTCCATTGCCTGGTCTACTTTATTTTTCTCTGCCTCTGAGTTTATGCTTGTCGCCACTGGTTTTTTGTCGATAAGTTCTGTTTTGTTTTTTCCGACTTCTCTTCCTCCGTGTTCCATCTCCATTCCTCTGTTTATATGTACATTTTTCTGAACCCAATTTTCTCAATAGTTACTTCAATAAAATTGTTTTTGTTAGCATTTATTCCGAAAATTACAATATTATTTCCTTTATTTGATCTTTCAATACATGTAATTCTATTTTCAATTTTTAGACAGCGCTCTTCAATATCTTCTATTTGTTTATTTATATTATTGTTCAGATGTTGTATATCTTTCCTTATTTCAGCGGATTAGTTCTTGCAATTTTACTAGCAAATCTTGATTAGTTAGTTGGTTCATATTTATATTTTACACCTGTTCACGAGTTCCATATATGTACATATGCGAAGAAAGTAACTATTTTATTATTATTTTTACCTTCAAAGCTTCATTCATGGAATGGTTTCATAATTTTTCTAGCATGGTTTTTTACTTAGAATGTATAAACTTGAAGAATTGGGCTTAAATTACTGTGCAGACCGATATATATTTTTATGCTAATACTACGGTATTTACTTCATTTATCGTTTACTTTATCACAGTATCACACACACACACACACACACCCACACACACACACACACCTACCTTCGACGACGTTCGACCTGGACGTAAATGAAGAAACTACTACGGGGGATGAATATGAAGATATGTTTGATGAATCTAAAGAATTATAATAATTAGCGACTGGAATTTAAACGTTATGCTTATTGCTTAATTTTTTAAACAACCATGAGAGATTTACTTTAGCTGTTTTTATGCTTTTTTTTAAGTTTAATGCCTTCTTTTTCCCCAAAGGCCTTGCGCTGTGCCATGCCTTTTAATGTTTAGTTAGTAACGAGAATATCGAAACTTTTCCCCATTGGAGACAAAAACGAAGCTTGAAAATTGGATTTTTATTTCACCTGTCCACCTTTACATATAATTTAATGTCTGGCGGATCACAAGACCGAGGAGTAGCTGTTTTTTAAAAGTAGGTGATGGTCGCACAATTATATTTTTCGT
Organism: Galeruca laticollis; assembly: GCA_963921935.1. Classification (NCBI taxonomy): domain Eukaryota; kingdom Metazoa; phylum Arthropoda; class Insecta; order Coleoptera; family Chrysomelidae; genus Galeruca; species Galeruca laticollis. The sequence goes on along the minus strand of OY998178.1, from coordinate 39,013,051 downwards.
AACTTACTTTGAGTTTTAATTTGTTTTTTTACTAATTTTATTTAATTTTTACATTGGTTTATAAATTTATTTTTGGCTTAATATGCTGATTTATTGCTGTTTCCTCAAATTTTGAGCTGTTCAAGTACTTTTCGTTTAATATTTTTATGCTATTAGCACTATTTTCGCAATTTTTTGCTCTAATAATTACCTAATCAATATTTTTTTTATACTTAAAATAATCTGTTATAGTATTGGTTCCATATTATAAGGTGAAACAGTTTGTAATATAAAGTTTTAATTTTTTAGTAGTCAAGATTTGTTATTGGCTATCATTGCTATAATTGCCCTCAACCAGTCTTTTAGTAGGAACATTTTTAAAAGAAAATCATTTTTTTAATGCGCAAAACCATTTATATCTACATTGCTAAAAGATATTTTTTTTAATAATTAAATACTTGTGTCTGTAAATATTAAATATCATCGTACGCTCATGTGTTGGTCATAAAGATGCGAGTCTGAACCTCTTCAAACGATAAGAATGGTATGAGTCACTATACGTAATTTCGGTACTTTATTATATTTAGAAATGTAATAATTATATTTGGATTGCATAAGTGTACAGTTGAATTATTGCATCTTTTCCCGTGCGTCATTAATATCTGATAACCGAACCAACATAATTATTACATGGCATCTCTTCCTATTATTAGTGAAGAACAGAACAAAATAATTTGATATTTGACGGTTATATTATCAGATATTATTGACGCACGGGTAATGATCCAATAAATCAATTAAAAATTTTTTAGAAATGTATCATATTAATAACATTGAGGAACCAATGAATAGAAGGTCTGACATTGAGTCACTTAGTAAGATTTATACATATTTGTTGCACTTTAATAATGTCCACTCCGGTAGCGAGGAGATTGATTCCCAAATTAGTGTTTTGAGTTAATTGGTTGGCTGAAGTGACAGGTCAGTCGAGTGTTGACAATACAAACATTATTTAATATTTCATTTAAAAAAAAAACAATTTTTATACATTATGGCTATCACAGCTCAGTTGCGAATGCGAATGATTTCCAAACAGTCGGGCCTTAACGTGAGAGGTTAGGTCCTTTCCATGTGTTAAAAGTTACAGATCTTACATCACTTTTCCTAACTGACATCATTATTGTTATGAGAATTTTGAATTAATAATACTGATTTTCAAGGAAATTAACATCAGACGAAAGTGGAGATCGTTAGTATTTGCGGGTGGGTTTTGTTTGGCTTTTTTATTTAATAATAGTAATGCTGGAATGGGTTGACAATTGGGGAATACCGAATGTGAGAGGTTTGAGTGTTCAGTGACTGTTTGCTTATTTCGTCATCCCAATTTTTTACATTTTACAAAAGACAGGTGGCAGCTGTCAGACAATAGTCTGGTTAAATTCAAAGGTGTAATTTTTCAATCTTGACGTGATCCTAGGTGTGGACATTAATCTTTTATTGTTTTTCTTTGAAGTTTTCGCCAAAGCAACCAAAAAAACACAACAGTATTGCTGAGAAATTTAGATTTTTATTAAATGTTTTTACTTCAACCTTGTAATTGCCCCCCGTATCTCTACCTTTCGACAGCAGTCGATTTCATGTCGAAATATATATTCAACAAAATCAGTTCGTTTCTTGTGTACGTCTTTTGGTTTTTCAAAAACAGGAAAAAAATCCTGGCTCTCATTACTATACGTAGGTGAGAAATTATATTTAGTCGACATTTTAATCTTTAGTGGATGAAAGTTTTCCTGCAATTTGTGAAATGTGAGTTTAATTTTAAATCAACACTACAAGTAAGTCGTAATGATTTCAGAAGTTGTTTTCTTTATTAACTTAACCGATTTTTTCTTTCTGGTTTATTATAGTCTTTGAGAATGAAGACAATGCTCTTCGAAAGCTTAGGTAATGTACTATTTGATTCACTTTATCTCTAACCTGTAAAGTTTTTTTGGCTGCTATCCCCACGAGTTTGAGGGTTTTTTAACAAAGACCACTCTGAAGTTTTATTTTTTAACTAGTCAGCCGTGACTAACTGCCAACTTTTGGTTTTTGGTTATATATATATATATATATATATATATATATATATATATTTATATATAATTATATACGGCAAAATAAGGGCTACTGAAATAGAGTGATAACCGTGGACATGCATGTTTCTGGCTCATTTTGCCTCTTCAGCACGGCATAACCAAATAATGATGTGGAATTTGGGAGCAAAGATGTTAATCTAAACTTGGGAAAACACAAAATAACGGATTTCAGCAGGGAAACCAAACGCTCATTTGTGTCTCCAATTGGAAGATCCCGAGTTTTCAGGACAACAACCAACATCGACACGGAGGCGCATATAGCCCCCCGCCATGAACCTTCCGACCCATAGTAAATAACAAAGAAGATGTAGGAATATCGCGTGATATGGTAACAACAACAACAAAGAGATTCATGGGTAATTCACGCAAAATAAGGGCTACTGAAATAGAGTGGTAACCGTGTACATGCATGATTCTGGCGCATTTTGCCTCTTCAGCACGGCATAACCAAATAATGATGTGGAATTTGGGAGCAAAGATGTTAATCTAAACATGGGAAAACACAAAATAACGGATTTCAGCAGGGAAACCAAACGCTCATTTGTGTCTTCAATTGTTGTCGATGTTGGTTGTTGTCCTGAAAACTCGGGATCTTACAATTGAAGACACAAATGAGCGTTTGGTTTCCCTGCTGAAATCCGTTATTTTGTGTATTCCCATGTTTAGATTAACATCTTTGCTCCCAAATTCCACATCATTATTTGGTTATGCCGTGCTGAAGAGGCAAAATGAGTCAGAAACATGCATGTCCACGGTTACCACTCTATTTCAGTAACCCTTATTTTGCGTGAATTACCCATATATATATATATATATATATATATATATATATATATATATATATATATATATATATATATATATATATATCTTATATATTAAAGAACATCAGCTGATTGAGAATATTTTGCTTAGTATTTAAAATGGATTGAAACTATGTTAATTAAAAACACATTAAAAAACCACAATTATAAGTAAAAATGCATATAAAGTTAGAATTTATTAAATCATTCGTTTATAATAATTAAAAAGAGTAACAATAAATATGAAGAAATTACCTCAATAATTGCCTAAATTTAGAAAACGCTTAACAAGTATAGAAGAGAACATTAAATCTGCCCAATATTGATGTTTGTTTGTCTTGAATGAATCAGCTGTTTATCTAAAAATAAACAAGTTTCAGTGATCTAATTTAATATAAGTATTAGTTAAATAGTAATAATATAAATCATATTCATATTTAGTATAGAGAATTAGATAAGTTTAGAAAATGAAAATATAAATGACATAAAGTAATTATATGTCAAAATTTTATATCAAATTTTATGGAGGTAATGAATCATGAAATGGTGATGCATATGAGTGAATATTTGCAACTAGAGAATTTGGAAAGTTCAAATAACGAAAGCAAAAAGATATATATATATATATATATATATATATATATATATATATATGTATATATATTATATGGGAGGAATTTTCTTGAATAATGGTCCTTACTTTTTAATAATTTGTTTATTGTTTGCCAATAGACGCGTTTCGACTTGTTAAGTCATCTTCTGTTTCAGTTTAATAACAGTGTCAAAAACATGGAAGGTTAAAAATTAAAACTAAAATGCTGTATACATTTTGTAACTGTTGTCGGTAAACTTTTAAAATGTAAAAGGTAAAGGTTATTTGGTTATACCGTGCTGATGACAGCAAATGAGCCAGAAACATACATGTCCGCGGTTACCACTCTTTTCAGTAGCCCCTTCTCCTATTTGCGTGCAATACCCACCAATCTATTCGTTGTTTATTGTTCATATATCACGCACTATTCGTTACCACTCTATTTCAGTAGCCCTTTTTGCGTGAACTACCCATGAATGTCTTTATTGTTATATATATATATATATATATATATATATATATATATATATATTAGAAAATTCGAGTTTTTTTCTTGGACCTTAAAGTTTATATTTTTTTCATTTATATTTCTTGGGAACGTTACATCTTATACAAACTAACATCAACAATACAAAACAGGTTTTGCAAACCCTATTACCACATGACTTGTTTACTTTATTTATTGATAACGAATCAAAAAAAGTCGAAACTATGTTTCAGAAAATCAAACAAAAAAATATAAATAAATTCAACAACCTTAGTAATAAAATAAAAAAACTCTCTGTTAGCAACCCTTGCTGGGTAGAAAATCTTACACACGTCGACATCCCGGACTATGTCAACGAAATACTTAGTTTAGGGCCCAATTTTGCGATACCTTTAAAAAACCCTGAGGATATACCAGTTTCAGACATAATTACAAACATAGAAATCTCCCTAGAAAGTCTTAACCATGTAACCAAAGACGAACTAAGGTCAAAATGTTGTAATATAATAACCAATTACAAAAATAATTTTAATAATAATAAAAAAAATTTGCATATAAAACGACAAAAATCATTTTTGAATATGGTTGACAAAACCAAAACATTTCTTAATAAAAATAAAAACTTACTTATCCTAAATTCTGATAAATCAAATAAAACTGTTATTATGTATGAAAATGATTACGATAAAAAAATTAACGACCTTTTGCAAGACAATAACATCTATAAAGAATTAAAAGCAGACCCAACTAATATTTACCAAAAAAATAACAACTCGTTAATATCTCGCTGGGAAAATTTAATGTATATTTCACCAAATACGGCTAAAAACCTAAAAATCCTAAATGCCCAACCTCCAAGAATTTACGGCCTTCCTAAAATACACAAACAGGGAATACCCCTTAGACCAATCGTTTCCTGTATCCAATCACCCTTTGAAAAACTTTCAAAATATTTAAAAGGAATTCTACAAAATGTTATTAATCAAAATAATTACTACATTAAAGACTCTGTAGACCTCAAAAATAAAATAAAAAACTTACTTATACCAAATGAGTACTCCTTAATATCCCTAGATGTAGTATCGTTATACACTAGCATACCAATAACAAAAGCTAAAGAAATAATAACAAAAAAGTTCGACAAAATAAGTAGATATACCGATATTCCTTTAAATGAGTTCCTAGAAGCTATAGAACTCACTCTTAACTCTACTTATTTCATGTACAAAGAAAAATTTTTCAAACAAATTGATGGTTGTGCTATGGGAGCATCAATCTCCAGCGTAATAGCCCAGATAGTGATGGAAGACCTGGAAGAAACCATTCTAAAAAGTTTAAATTTTCACACTCCTTTTTTCTTTCGCTATGTAGATGATTGTATCACTGCCGTACCAAAAAATAAAACTCAAACCATCCTAGATAAATTTAACAGTTACCACAACAAACTTCAATTCACAGTAGAAGTAGAAAAACAAAATAAAATTTCTTTTTTGGACTTAACACTCCATCACAAAAACAATAATATAAAAACAGAGTGGTATACGAAAGAAACCTGGTCATCCAGATACCTGAATTTCAATTCACAACACCCCATGTCCCAAAAAAAGTCAGTAATCATTGGTCTAGCCGATCGGGCAATTAAACTGTCTTGCCCTGAATTCCGGGAAAATTCTATAAAAAAAGCAAAGGAAGCCCTTAAAATCAATAACTACCCAGAAAAACTGATAAACACCATCTTTAAAAAACGCATTCATAAATTACATAATCAAAACCTCCAAAAAAACCAAACAAACAATCAAAAGTACCTTTCCTTGCCTTACATACCAGGACTATCCGAAAAATTCAACAACATTTTTAAAAGCCATAACATTACAATTGCACATAAAGGGTACAACCTCTCAAAATCCAACTTCAGTAAATTAAAGTCAAAACTTCCTGATCAAAAGAAGAGCAATATAGTTTATCAAATTCCATGCGGGGACTGCGACAGTGTCTATATCGGGCAAACTAGCCAATATTTAAAAAATCGGTTAAATGGTCACAAGTACGATAAGAAAAATAAAACTGCCTTAACAACACATATGCAGGATAAAAAGCATAGTTTTGATTTTGAGAACACAAAAATTTTAAAAAGTGAAAGTCACACCAGAAAAAGAGAAATTTATGAAACTATAGAAATACAGAGAAATAAAAAAAACCTAAATTACAAAACCGACACAAAATCTTTAAGCAAAATTTATAATAATATAATAAAATAGAATAATAAAGTAAACAACTATTTCATGTATGTTTCCCAACAAAAACCATAACAACTATTATTAAAAAGAAATAAATGCGTATAGGAAAAAACAACATTTTCAAATAATACCATTAGCCATAGACACCAGTACTACTATGAAGGTTGAGATACACACACCGTTACTTGTAAAATGTTTTTAAATGTATCGTTAAAGTTCATTTTATTTTAACTTAATTTAATATATGATGTGGCACTCGCGCTGGAATGTAATCCACAGGTATGTCATAGTTTTACAATGTATACACTAGGATTTTAAGAACCTATTTCTATTTTAGTGTTTTATATTCTGATGAAGGTCAAAAACGACCGGAACGTTAATGTATTACAATAAACATTTAAAAATCATCTAATATTTAATTAATCCAGGACCAAAAATTCCCAAGAAATATAAATGAAAAATATATATATATACATATATATACATATATATACATATGTTTTTGATTATATTTCTAGCTGAACTTCGTCAACTGGCGTAGACATCCAACTAGGTAAATAATTTCAATTTGACAAAATTAATGTCGAAATTAATAATTTATTATATAAAAATTTACAAAATGGTACAAAGTTGTAAATGCTTGTTTGTGTTACTTTTATCTATTTGTATTTCTAAGTCTGAAATAGTTTTGTATCACTTATATACTTTAAGTAAATAAACAATATTACTATTATTATTATTTTTATTATTATTATTATTATGAACAATTTCAGATAATGACACCAATATATTCAAGGGAATAAATAGAATAATAAAACAATTAACTAATCATTAAGCCCTCTAGTCTGATTTAAATACGTCTCCCAGTCATCTCTATTTTCACAAAGCCATTTCATCACTAATTGTCCACTTATAGACTGACTGCACCAAGTGGCTTCAGTGTCTGTTAGTATACCAGTCACAATAAAACGAGTACATTCACATCTTGGTGGTAGTATCTCATTACACCTTCTGATCGTAAACGTTCTGGTTCCATGGCATTTATAACCAGTTATTGGATCGTATTTAGCTTCGTATTTTTCCCAACAATGACAATCTTCCTTATTGGTTATTATAGTTGGATAACAGTACACAAACGTAACTGCTGCAATGAAGATAGAGTGAATCAAGATCGTCTTCATCCTGAAAGTGAAAGAGTATGTCAATAACTGAATTGTTCTATTCATCTCCTAATAATGATGACTGAACAACTAAATTCTCCTACTAAAACAAATTAATCCACTGTATATATGCTGTTTATTGAGTTAAAGGCAGTTGAGGACTCAATAGACAGAACAAAATTACAAAGTACTTCAAGTTGAAAAGTTTGGTAAACTTGTGAAGTTAGAATTAAAAAAAGGGGGGACAGGCAGGAAAAACAGAGTACTTAAAGTTTAAAGGAGGATTTAAAAAAATCCGTAATTTTCAGGGTCGAAAATAAGACAAATATCATTGGTATAGTATTATCTATTTATTAATATAACTTGAAGTTTACAGGAGTAAACGATTTTCTGATATTACAAAAAAAAGAAAACAATGCAAATTACCCCATTATACCCGCCATATAGGGCAAAATGGGGTACGCAACCTAAACCAAGAAAATCCTATTGACAAAGTTTGCAAACAAGTACTGTTCCGTCATCTTCGTCTTCTACACCTGCACATAAATTGTGAGCCCATTTATGGCCTCTAGAATTGCTAAACCATCCTTCCGTGGAACTTAAATAAAAGTCTCCACACTAGAAGCAGTCAGTGTCACTATCCTCGCTTTGTCAATCTGACTCTAATATAATTTTTTTTTATTCAGATTTCTTAACCGTTTGTGATTATTAGTTATTGAACGCTTTGACATCTCGAGAGCATTCTGGCTGGCTGGATTGAACACGGAAATTTTAGTTTTGTCTAATTGGTTATTCATTATCCGTTGTGTATCGAATGGCGTGAGCCGTTGAATTTTATATCACATTTCCGGAGGATATCATTAAGAATTCCACCTTCTATTAACGCTTGACCGACCTGTGACACATATTATCCGGGTATCGTTGGAGATTTTTGGAGTTGTTTGGAGATTATAGACCCATGGAAATACCAATTTTACTTTTCCGCCCAACCCATCTAATATGCGGGAATAGTATTGGTTTACCCCAAAAAAAGTTATTCTCACGTTTTCCATTAACAACAACACGAAAAAACGGTTTTTAGAAAAAAAAATCCTGTGTGTATGTCGCCGTCGTCGTCGTCGTTGTCGTCGGTCACTTTTTCTGACATGTCTTGTTAGCACGATACAGCCTCCGGAGTTCAACAAGTCACCAATTTTATGATTGAATATTATTCAAGACATCTCACAAATAAACCCTATTGATTTTCAGCTCACCAGAGCCAATACAACAGGTGCTACAGAACTTTAAGTACGATATTTTTGTCATTTTTAGAGAAACTTCAGTTTGTTAGTACGATACAGCCTGCGGAGTTCAACAAGTCACCAATTTTATCATTGAATATTATTCAGGACATCTCACAAATGAACCCATTTGATATTCAGCTCACCAGATGGAACTTCTGTCCGTTGAAATTTTGAATTTACATTAGTTTCTAGATTACTAAGTTCAAACACATCTTACTTTTTTCAAGATGTATTTATCAAAATTGCGATAACTAGCTATCATTAAACTTTTGGACGTTTCAGTATAGCCGCCTTTTCAGACGGGTAAACCAACCCACCTACTCACACAATGACTTTTTCACAAGTGAAGTGAAGGACAACGAGGCAACAACAAACAAAAGGTGGGGGGAAATTTCGAAGATGAGAATTAGCGGGAATTTTGCAAGGAGAGCGCGCGAAATATATTTAATTTGAATTTTGTTTGTTAATTAACACATGATGTTAAATACAGTTTAACATCCTAAGAGGGGGGGGGCAGGTAGAAAAATGAATAGAACGCAAAGATACATACTATTAATTGGAAGGAAGAGGAGGTAATTTTACGATAGGGCGGGAATATTCACCGTCTGCCGTTCGAACCATGGCTGCTCTAAACTTACCATCGCGTCCAGGAATTAAATCTATAATACGTGCCAAAGACCAATTGAGATGAGGTCGGTCCTCTGATAAGACTGAGACCAAAACTCCAATGGCTAAGTTCTTTTCAATTTAATGCCACTTAGGGCACTGCTGAAGCTGGTGTAAATGATCTGTAGACCACCGCTTCCAAAAAAGTTGCTGAATTTTGGAACACTGACTCCAAAATTTGAACCTGTTATAGGGAATTTCGATAATATCCTTCTCAGGAAAGGTGGTAATTAGAAATCGGATATAACGGGCGACTATTGAGAATAGCTTTAATTGGGATTAAAATTATGGAAGTTTCTTCGTAGGTAAAAATGGAAGAGACAAGCAGTCTGGTCAGATGTGAGTTGGCGCTTTTGACTGCTGCTTCCCAAAGCAACGAGATCTAATGCTTGATCTCTAAGTAGACTTTTTAAATAATATAAGTTTTCACTATCACTCTGTAGCTTATTATTATTTAAAACAAGAGCGGTGAATAAATCTATAAATAAGGCCCATTTGGTACTATTTCCACCGAAAGGTTTGATATTAATTTTTGGAAGTGAAACATTTGAGTAGCCGGGAGAATGAGTAGTAGTACTGGTATTTTCACTATTCTCAACCAGAGATGCCAGTTTTGCTATACAAGATTCAAATCTGTCCGCAATATCATCTTCTGCCCGATCACTATCTGACATAACGTCATCTATAGTAGTAGTCATACCAATAATTTCCAATTGAAGTGATTTATAAATATCGTAATGATTAACCAAATTATATAATTTAACTTTGGGAAGATATTGCTCTTCCTCTCCAGTTAGAGGGGCTAAAAATTTCTCTATGCGAGTTAATTGCGACTTCGCACTAGTTCGTTTATTTTTTAACAAATTAAGAAGGTGAGCCATCTTAATAAAATCGCAAACAAATACTAATTAATGAATGTTTGAAACTTTATGCGTGTGCATGAAACAAAATTTTAACCAAATTATACAGATTTTACCATAGCGACAATTATAATAATAAGTAGGTACGCACGTACAATTTTGCAAATAGTATACAATATTAGCTTTAAAACAGAAAATATATACATATGTAAATGGCACACTAATTCTTTGCTTAAACAGATATATATCAATAATATTCAGATATCTGTATCAAATATAAACCCAGGTAGTGTAACAAATATTTTTCAAATTAATCAACAAATTTATAGCTAGCAAATTAAGAATATTGTGGATTCCCAGATCTCCTGCAACAATTACACATTAACCTAAATAAATAATGCATAGAAAATCAAGAAAAATAACTATAAACAAATTAAACAAATCAAGTTACCATACAAAAGGGTGAAGAAATTTGTGTAGTTTCACACCAAATAAAATTAGTGTCTATTCTATTCTTGAAGCAAAATATATTTCTTTACAAAAAAGCAATGAAAAACATTCAAATATGTTCTGAAATAAAATCCAGTGATGAATTTCCATATAAAAACAATTGGTCGAGTGGAGTCTAGCAGCCACACGTGTTCTTGTAGATTTTTTTATAGTCGCCGTTAGCCGACGACTCAAATAATTCAGTTCAAACCAAATATGCAAAATAAAAGGAACTTTCCACGGTTGCCAAATCAACTTAATATCGCGATATCGCGGAACTTTCAATCACTAAGCACTTTCACAACTAATTAAAAATTAAAGTTTCAGGTTATAGGTCGCTATACCATGAGCAGCTTAAGTCTATAGTCTATGGGTTGAATAAATGTGTATTCTGACTAGCATTAAGGATACAAATGTAGGGATGGATATGAACAAATTCAGTGTCAATTTGACATATAATAGGGTATAAAATGTGGGTCAATGATATAATTTTGAGCAATATCCGGCTCTAAGGACCAACACTATGTATGAATAAACTGAGGGAAGAACATTGAGAAGAGAGCAAAGGACTGTCTGGTGACGTAACAGTAGCCAGTTCATAATTATTCATACTAGTGATTGCGTTTAATCGAAGGACCACCCCTAAATAGGGAAAATAAGGAATCAATAATAACAATAAATTATAAGGGTTTACTATAGAATACATTTCAATGATTGAATTATTTAACAAATAGTTAAAAATAGTCACCAGCAAGGACACAAAAGATTTACAATAATGCAGGTAGGTATAATAGGAAAGGATAAGGCACTACTTAGTCATTACACAATTAATGTTGGCTATTTATTGAAAGGTATTCACATTTTAATTCGAAATTGTCTCATGGCGAGATTTGGCAACATTGACTTGAAACAAAGAGCAAAGATGGAACTTCTGTCCGTTGAAATTTTGAATTTATATTAGTTTCTCGATTACTAAGTTCAAACACATCTTAATTTTTTCAAGATGTATCTATCAAAATTGCGATAACTAGCTATCATTAAACTTTTGGACGTTTCAGTATAGCCGCCTTTTCAGACGGGTAAACCAACCCACCTACTCACACAATGACTTTTTCACAAGTGAAGTGGAGGAGAACGAGGCAACAACAAACAAAAGGTGAAGAAAAATTTCGAAGATAAGAATTAGCGGGGATTTTGCAAGGAGAGCGCGCGAAATATATTCAATTTGAATTTTGTTTGATAATTAACACATGATGTTAAATGGATTTTAACAATAGTACTTTAAGTACGATATTTTTGTTATTTTTGGAGAAGTTTCAGTTTGTTAGCACGATAGAGCCTCCGGAGTGTATACAAGTAACCAATTTTATGATTGGATTTTATTCAGAGCATCTCAAAGATGATCCCTATTGATATTCAGATCACTAAAACCTATACAACGGGCGCTATGGTACTTGAAGTACCAAATTATTTTCATTTTAGGAGAATTTTCAGTTTGTTAGCACGATACAGCCGCCAAAGAGTTTACGATTGATCAATTTTATGATTGAATATTGTTCAAGGCGTCTCACATATGTACCCTATTGATTTTCAGTTGACTAGAGCGAGTACAGCGGGTACTATAAATCCAGATATACCACATTTTTGGTTATTTTTGGATAATTTTCCGTTTGTTAGCACGATACATCCCCCGAAGTGTATACAAGTAACAATTTTATGATAGAATATTATTCAGGGCCACAGATGCGGAAAAGTTAGTTTTAATCTTCAAAACCGTTTATTTTGGGATCAGTTAATTCAACAGGAGATTTTTTTATGATGTAATTCCATTTGGAAGTGAAATTTAATTATCAGAATGTTTCTATAGTTTCATTAACTAGATTGTTCCTAATTAAGTCTACAGGATTTGTCCATTATCTGATGAATTGATTTTTTCTTTATAGTGCATACAAAAACTAGTCAGAGAGGAATTATCATTTGAAAAAGGCCTTAATTACCACGTCTATGGTAATAATAGCCCTATATTAGGACTCAATCTGGCCATTTGGTGAGAATTATCACAGCTTTTTTGGATAGAGATGAATATTCAAGTATTCTTAATGTAATCTTTGGCTAATGTATTTTTTGAGGACTGGAGGTCAACAGGTTTTATAGCTTAGGTACTCAGTGCATGGGTATTGGCTTCATATAAAGTGGTATTTTTTTTGTTAAATTAAAGAAAAAGGTAGTTACGAGGCATGTTTTTTAAGTAAGTACCGTTTTGCGATTCCGCTGCCGCAGCGCTATGGTAGACATTTCGCGCATGCGTGCTGGTTACCTACATATCTTGTCTATGCGCTGACGCCATTACAGTCTGATTCTTCATTGTATACGTTGTTTACTGAGTGTTTAAGATGCCTCCGACAATCGTGAGTCCCGCCGATTGTGAAGTACGGGCTGTTATACCATTTCTTAGTGCTAAAGGCGTGAAACCGATCGATATTCATCGTGAGATCTGTGAAGTTTACGGACAAAACATTATGAGTGATGGAATGGTAAGCAAATGGGTGAGAGCATTCAAAGATGGCAAGTTGAGTAAGGGTATCGTTTTGCTGCATGACAATACCCGTCCACATGTGGCTAATCGGACCAAAGATCTTATCAAATCTTTTCAATGGGAAACTCTAGATCATCCTCCATACAGCCCTGATCTGGCGCCCAGCGACTACCATTTGTTTCAGCACTTGAAGAAACACCTGGGCGGTCAGCGTCTTCAAGACGATAACGAAGTCAAAACATTTGTGATACAGTGGTTAACAAGTCAGGCGGCAGAATTTTATGAGGAGGGTATTCAAAAACTGGTGCCACATTATGACAAGTGCCTCAATATTCACGAAAATTATGTAGAAGAGTAGATTAAGGTACAGGCTTTCATGTAAAAATAAAATTATTGCGATATCTTTGCACGTCTTTTTTTAATTCCAAAACGGTACTTACTTGAAAAACATGCCTCGTATTATATTGAACTCAATCAGCATTATAATTTTCTGGTCAAGTATGAAATAAAGTAGTTTATTTGTTAACTTTTACCAGTGTTAAGTATTCATTAATTTCATTTTAATTTGTGATGATCTATATTTAATATGTAAGGTTATTTAATAATAAAATGTACATGTTAAAATCTCATGCAAATCGTTGGTGGTATTTTTACACCTAGCGGACAAACGGTATACATACGTTATGTTCAATTTAAAAACCCAGTTCTCCAAGCAGAAAAGAGAAGCAGCAGTACAGTTGTCGAAGTGAACCGTTCGTAGTTATTATTTAACGTGCTAGTGACAGGAGCTTTGATAAAAACCCATTGAACCCCTGCTACAGTCCACAATATCGCTTCCAAGAAGGGTTGCAACCCTGCAGAAGATCATCCGAAACCTTCAGTTGAGAATACCATCTTGGGCGATTTGCTTGCGTCATATTTTTTGTTATATATATTTGTAACCTTTCATAACGTAACGAAAACATTTTTCATTCTACGAAACAACCAGCAATCTTAATATTAAAAGATTGAGCTTTATGATTAATAAGAGTCCCACTCGTATTAGTTTATTAGATATTTTTTTAGTTTAGAGATCAGTAATGGAAATTACTCGTACAGGGTATAAGAGATTTCAAAGAAAGTTAAACGATTAGTGGGTAAAGTTTAGAGTTTAGATAGAGATTTCATCTTGAGCATTGAGACTTAAGGAAAATGTATGAAATATTAACATATTTCTTGTTGTAGGGTTCTCGTTCTTTTTGTTTGCTTCTCTTCTTTTCCTTCTTCCTGTTTTTGGTATTATTTATCTTAACTTCAACTTGGGATATTGTATGGGTCAACGTTGAGTCACATTAACCTGAATGGGAGGAAATTTGTATTTTTACCGTGGACTTGAAAAGTAAGATATCGGTTCGTATAGCGTTGGTAGCCACCGTTAGCAGTAATCGAACACATTGTGGATTTCACGCAAGTTTCAAACTTTGACTTGTTCATGTAAAGTACATTTTGCCTATAATAATTGTTCATAATATCAGTCGGTGTATTTTGTAGTTCATTGATTTGTCTGTTACCGTAAGCAACTAGTGGAACTTAGTTCATGATCATACTTATTTTAATCAAGTAGTTAATCACTGTGATCTACATATAATATTAGATTATATCTGTCATACCATTTACAATTTGCGAATGTGGACTGGTGATAACTACACGCATTGTAAGACTATGTGAAGATTACTGTGGGTATTCAATTTCAATATTCTGAGTTATTCGAGTTAGTGTTAATAAGCGTATGAGCTCATATGATATTATTACGCAATATTATATTTTAATAATTACTTTCAAATTTCATATTTAACTTTATAAACATTAACTTTCTGTGCCATAGATACGTATGGTATACTGGATTGATTTAACCATATAGTGTATTCAGGACTCAAGTATATAGTTTTCTCATTTTTATCGTGTAATTGAGTACTCGTTCGAGAAGTTTTATTTGTAAGTAGATACTGACTTGTACATATTTATACCCAACGAACAACCCAGGCTGTAACGTATGATTTCAACTAGGGGAAATTTAAAGCATTTTACTAGGGGGTATCATAGGATTTTACTTGGGCGGAATTAAAGAATTTTAATGAAGGGATTCATAGGATTTCAAAGTACCATTGGGTACTCGAGGGTACAGTCTGTCAAAACTCTTTAGTAGAAATTGTGGTACTCAAAGATTGAGTTACTACTGGGGAGGGATACATTGGTTTCAAAGGTACGGGATATATTTTTGCTTGGGATATTTGCATATATATTTGTATATATTTTTTTATTTGAATATCATTCAATCAAGGGGGAATTTTACTTACCTATGATCAATTGTGGTTAGGATTTATGCGTTTTTAGGACATTTGGGGATTTACTGTAATTTTTGTGATTGATTATACACTTGTACATACTAGTTATACTAGCGGAAACTTTGTAAGATTGTCTTGACAAACTAAGCCATCGTATTAAACTAAGACTTGGGTAAGTGACATCTGACATTTATTTCTCCACATATTTGGTAGTCTAAGGATGGGAAACTTTGTATAGGTAGTTGTCGGGAGGCAAGATTATCTGGCGCCCTTTTACATTTTATTTAGACTTCGAATAACGGACCCCCCGTTCTCCGCTAGATTAGAGGCAACGCCTAAAAGCGCACAGTATGCACCGAGTGTTAGGTTGAAGAATCTTAGAGTGAATAACGGTAGGTGGTATTACCTGTAAGCGAGTAAACCAATCGGGTAATATGAAATTTGGAAATAAAATACGGGAAGAAGTTAAAGGGATGGAAAGAACTTAAAAATTCAGAGAGGTTACTTCCTCGTCAGGCATAACAAAAATGTATCCAAAAAAACATCCAACATAATCCAACCTCAAATTATACAAAAACGTACATGATAAAACTTTTAATTGAAATTGTTAAAAATACAAACCCATAAAGGGCTTATTGTGGATTAAAAGTCACATGATGTCAGGAACGAAGTCAACCAGTTGTCACTTTTACATACAGACAATTGTAAGTGAGAACTGGAAATACACATTTTTTTTTTCATTTTTCAATTTTCCAATTTCGTATATTAAACAAATTCGGCGATATTTTGCGGGGGGTTTCTCGATAAGTGATAGCTTTGTTCTTTTCCATTCTTCTGGAAAACACTGCCTGGTTAAAAATGAAAGTTTACAAAAATTGGACATTACTACTTATCGCAGATTTTATTATAGCAAATGGTATATTATCTTGCTCGGGAGCTTCACCAGTCTTGATTCTATCACAGGCATCCAATATTTCGTGGCCGTTCTTTTCCTCGCTGTTCTCTGTTTGGGTTGTTGGGGACGAACAACTCCCTAAAATGTCTCTCCTTCACCTCGCTTGAAATTTCAACGCGAGTGAGCAGGTATTGCAGTCGAGATCTTGTTATTTGGAATCCCTGGCCAAATATGTCGTCTTCCAAGCCCGCCTTTTAAATGTCTCGATTTCGGTCTTCAACATATTTTTTGCAGTTTTGTATTATCTATGTTTTTCTGCACGTCGGTTTGGGTCATTTGTTAATCTTTGAAAGATACGCTTCTTGTACTGCAAACTTAACCCTGGAGTAGTAGCGCCAGATAATCTAACAACACTAGTCGCGCGGAGTCTGTTAGACTCCGTATCCGAAAAGGTCCTGTTTGAAATTATTATTCCAATTTTTTTTCTATAAAAAATTGAAGAAAACACCAGTACACGTAAACAAAACTTTATTTAAGTATAATGAACAAAATAAAAAACAAAACTTTTTGTATATATAAAAATACATCATAGCCAATGAGTCTACGACCTAACAAAAACTAAAGCAACTAACTGAAATCAAACAAAACTCAAATTACTCTAAGAGAAAAAATCGGTTCCAAGACTCACGCTTCTGCACAAGAAAAGCACAACATCTTCGCATGTGTTAGATAAATGTGTAGCATGATAAAAATACAATGTTTTTTTGTATTGTATTATACCACCCACTGAGTATGCAACTTTATACACACTTCTGTATAGTTGGTTGCATAAGGGAATTTACTATGGGTTTTGAAATTATTTAAGCTTATCCTGGAATAACGGGATTTAAATGATTAAATGGGTGTCTAGAGTAATATTTTTATTAATATTTTTCATGTGATTTAACCAATCCATGAGTATTTTATCATTTTATGTGGAGATTTTATTTGACTGCCATTGGTAACACTGATTGTAAATGTGAATGGTAAAGGGAAGCTAAAATTATTGAAATCACTTGTCTGATACTTTTCGAATGGTTAAGTTGAGTGTCAATTAGGACAAGTCGTGAGTATAAAGAAATGGCCGGTGGCACATGGTTTAATCCATTTATTTTCGGGACTATCGTGGTGAAAAGCCCTTGGTAACAAGATAAGCTTTCATCTTGTATATATTTTCAAGGCTATAACCCCAATTTCTTTTTAGGGTTCTTCAATACAGCATAGTTTCTCACATACAAGTTTTTACAATATTTTTTGCCAAATGGATATGGTTTAATAGTTTTTATGGGTGATGGTAATCAATGATAGGATGTTCATGTCCAGATTTTAAGAAGCCTCAAATTTCGGATGCTTCCTGTATAGCTGACAGGCTGTTCTCCGTTCAGGGTTGTAGAGACGTGTCGTACCTCGGATTGCGATTAACGTTACAGAGCGACAAGAGCTTTTAACGGCGTTTCCAGTTCAAAGGACGAAGCTGGACTTGGTTTGTTAGTGACAACTGCGGAATAATTCCATTATGGACAACGATTATTAACCGCATAGCCGAATCTTGTTCCATGAGTCAGATATTGCTTGTCAATTGAGCCAATTGACGTTTAATAGTTTGGACACTAACCGCAAGTAACATTTGAAATTTTATTTGTTTTTATCTGAACTTCTTTGAGCAAATTATTCATTTTATAACTTCATGTTTTAACGTTTAATGACACATTAGCTTCAATATTCCACTATTCAGTAA
Source organism: Galeruca laticollis (assembly GCA_963921935.1). Lineage (NCBI taxonomy): Eukaryota > Metazoa > Arthropoda > Insecta > Coleoptera > Chrysomelidae > Galeruca > Galeruca laticollis. The sequence continues at coordinate 38,994,825 of OY998178.1, read as the reverse complement.
CATCAAATTCTTATAAAGACGTCTATCAATTCACAATTTTATTATTACGTTCTTTCAACTTTTTAGAGTTGAAATATCAACTTTGTTATTGCATATCGCCCTGGAATTATATTTCAGCCTAATCTTACTATATCAGAGATGCTTTTGATCTATTTGGTTATATCTTGTTAATTATTACAGTTGTAAGGCTGTAACTGGTATACCATTTACATGTTACTAAAGATTTAGTGTATTGTACATAATAATATCAGTTAGTTGATAACATTAGAAATTGTTAAACATTTTAAATTAACCAACCATTGATAACTGATTATCAGTTCATAATTAGAGTTGATCAGTGAACTTAACTATCGCGCTTCGGGGAGATGCCTTAGATGTACTGCAGACGATACCACTTGAAGAAACGGATGACTTCGAGCAGCTGAAGAAGAAGTTAGACATGCGATATGGCCACGAACATCTAGAGCACTTGTACCAATCCCTGCTGAAGAACCGAAGGCAGAAACGTGACGAAGCCCTTCAAGAGTATGAAGTGGACATTGCCCGATTAGTTCGATTCGCTTATCCATCAGCACCAGTGAACATGGTGGAATGTCTGGGCATCCAGGCCTTTATCGATGGCTCACGCGATCTCGATATGCAGAGGACGCTTCTTTCAGTCCATCCCAAAACATGAGTTGACGCATTAACAGTTGCTCTTGAATATGAAGCAGCAACGAAGGCTTCCGGATATAATAAAATTAGGACCATCCAAGAAGAAGGTGACGAAGACAGATTTGACAAGTTCGTGAGTTTAATAAAAAGTATTTTGGACAAGCCGAGAGAGATCAGATACTGAAATTGTGGCGAGCTAGGGCATGTACGTAGTTCGTGTAAGCGCCCCAGGACTCCTACAAACCAAGAACCCCAGTCGCAGGAAAACTAGAACGGGTCGGCTACGAGGGGGCAGCACCTACCCATGAACGTTCCAAAGATCCTCTCATACTGATAGCTTCACTCAGATGTCGCAACGGCAGTGTAGAGTGTATATGTAGATGGCGAAGTGAATGGCAAGAGATTACTCTGTTAGTAGACACTGGAGCAACAAGAATCATTATACAACCAGAAACAATCAACTACAAGAAGGAGCTTTTACCAACGAGACTGCGACTGCGGTACGCCACAGGTGAGAGTGCCAACGTTCACGGTCAGACACAAATCCAATTGGGAATTGGCGCAGAAAAGTTCACGCATACGGTAATCGTAGCTGACATTGAAGAAGACGTGATTCTGGGAATGGACGTAATGAATGTACATGGTTTCCAATTAGACTTCAGAAACAGAACCATGTAAGTGGGTTCCAAGGAGGTATTCCATCATCCATATGAAGGCAGCGAGGTGTTGGCAGCTGTACAGGAAGATACCGTTTTACCTGCACGAAGCGAAACCATGATTGTAGCACGGCTCCAGGGTATCATGGAGGAAGGTACAACGGTTATGATGGAGCCAAGGAACCACGACGAAGAAGTTGGCAAAGGAGTACTAATTGGAAAATGATTGGTTGCGTCGGCGAAAGAGATCCCAGTACGTGAGGTAAACGTGAATGGTTACCCAGTTACCATCAAGAAGGAAACCAGGATTGGATCCTGCGTACCAGTGACGTCTATAGTACGTCAAACATCGACCACTGATAATTCGAATGCCAGATTCGAAGAGATGTTATCAGTAGCTGATCAATCCTTAAATCGTGCTGAAAAAAAAAGAATGAGAGAATTTGTCTTGCAATCTCAAGACCTATTCGTACCAAAAAGGAGGAAAGACTGGTAGAACATCAGCCGTCAAACACAAAATCGATACTAGTAATGCCAAGCCAATTAGGCAATCAGATCGACGACTACCACGAGCGAAGAGAGTGGAAGCTGAAAGAATAATTCGAGAGATCGCTGAAGAAAAAGTTATAGAACCATCCCATAGTCCATGGGTGTCTGCAGTAGTGTTCGTCAAGAAAAAGGATAAAACTACGATATTCTGCGTGGATTATAGCCAGCTAAACAACGTGACAAAGGAAGGCAGCTATCATCTGCCGCGAATTGATGATACGCTAGATACTTTGGCCGGTAACAAACTGTTTTCCACCTTTGACCTGAAGTCGGCTTATTGGCAAGTGGAAATGAGCCCAGAAGACAAAGAGAGGACTATTTTTATCACCGGATCTGGATTATGGCAATGCAACGTCATGCCATTTTTGCTCTGTAATGCGCCTGCGAGATTTGAAAGACTCTTGGAAAATGTCTTGAGAGGGTTGTCTTGTAAGACATGCCTGGTCTATTTGGACGACATCGTGGTAATGGAGAAGACTTTTGACGAACACCTGAAGAATTTGGAAGACGTATTCAAACGACTACAAGCTGCCCAGCTCATGTTAAATCCGAAGAAATGTCAGCTGTTCCAAAACCGAGTCAACTATCTAGGTCATATAGTGAGCAATGAAGGAGTGGCGGTGGATCCAGAGAAAATTGCTTGCATTCAGCAATGGCCGCAACCAACCGACAAATTAGGAATTTCCTTGGACATGGCACGTATTATAGAAGATTTATTAGGAAGTTTGGAGATAGTGCCAAGCCTCTAATTCGACTTACAGAAGAAGCAAGAGCTTTCCAATGGGACGAAGACCGTCAAGCGGCTTTCGCAACCTTGAAGAGGTATTTAACCTCGGCACCGATATTAGGATATCCATTACCAGAGGGAGACTTTATTCTTGACACTGACGCAAGCAACGTAGGAATTGGTGGAGGGCTCCCACAGATCCAAGGGGGCAAGAAAGAGTGCAGGGATATTTCAGTAAAGTCCTCTCCAAACCAGAACGAAACTACTGCGTCACAAGAAGAGAACTTTTGGCAGTAGTGAAGTCCGTGGAACACTTTTACCAGTATCTCTATGGTAGGAAGTTTTAAATCCGGACTGATCATGCAGCACTCAAGTAGTTGATGTAGTTCAAGAATCCCGAGGGCCAGATCGCTAGATGGATTGAACGACTTCAAGAGTACGATTTCAACCTCGAACATCGAGCTGGTGTGAGTCACCTGAATGCCGACTCCCTGTCCAGACGGCCGTGCCCAATAGACTGCTCCCACTGCAACAAGGCGGAATCAAGGGAAGCTGCAGTTTCAAGAATTACGTTGCGTGTGCAGCTGCAATGCTGTGTCGTATTCTATCACACGGGATACTCAGCTCGGACCTCTCTGTTTCCATTCGCATTAAATTTTCAATTTTGGAAACTCAACAACCGTCATTCAAACCAGATTTTTTGCAGACAACTCTATATCATCGTGTACACAATGAAATAGCATTTATTTTGTTATAATTTTTTTTCATTAAAAATTTGGATAAAAATTACTAATATCAACATACGCCAGGAAACAAATAGACAACTCAACGTTTGTATATAGGCTCCATTCTTTCGATTGGTATTAAATTTATTCATTAAACTCAGTGCAATGTTTGATAAAAAGTCATTTATCAATGTATAATTGATCATAGTCTGGCCAGGAATTTTTTAGGTAACCCACTAGCAATATATTTTTTAACATACTAACTTTGACATAAAATACTTCTCATCAATTAAACAGATGGGTGAACGTCGTTTCTAATTCGGATCTTAGACTGGAGGAATCTGATCAAGTTTAAGTAATGCATCTCTCAGATACAGTGCGACTGTATTTCTTAAAATATTGGGCGCGAATATCGGAGTAATAAAAGTGAGGTAAATTCAACTTAACTGCAATGGCTACTATTTATTATATTCATAGTGTTGGAAAATATTCTTAAAATTGAAGTCGTAGTGGCAAAGAATTACCTAAATTTTCTCCTTTAAATCGGCCGAACAAAATATTTTTTAGTATTTTTAAGTTGCTTAATTAGGATGACAGAGGTAAGCGTGATTTCTGAAATATTTAACAAAGAGTTTGTCGAAATTTGAGTCCAACTCGTTTTGACTCTAGACATAATATCAAAGAAAATATGTAGAATAAAATTAATTTCCATAGTCAAAAACCACCTTAATTCTGCATACTTTGGTTGAAATAAATTATTTTCAACGTAATACAACAGTTATTTGCATTTTTTTTGTTTATACACTATAGATAAAAATCAACAAACATTACTTCACAATAATTTCAGCGTTGATTCAAATATTACATTTATTTTATAATGAAGTTGGCATTGACATCTCAGATTAGCAATATATAGCGGTCGAGATGTGCTATGTAGAGGAACAAGGAATAATGTGTTTTGTGATATAATAATAGAATCATACGTTTTGGAATACTTACATTTCAATTTCGGAAAATAACTTTTTTATTTATGATAAACTGGAAACAATTGTGAGTACTTGCAGTTGTTGGAAGTAAATACCTTGAAAATATGTTTACAATAAGTTTATATAGCAACATATAATTAGTTTAATGGTTCTAAAACTGTGAATTTTATCTGACTTATTAAATTTGTATCAGTATCTAATGTACATGTAAGTGCAGGGTGTATTTTGTGAATTCCAAATAGTCGTTTTATTGAAATTTGACAAAATTAAAATTTGGGGTATGTGTGTTTTGTGATATAACAATAGAATTAGATGGTTTGGAATACTTACTCTATAATATAGTAGTAAATATAATTTTATATAGCAGCCTAAAATTAGTTCAATAGTTGAAAAACTTTGTGAATTTCTACTGACATTGAAATTGTATCAATATCTAATAGACATCAAAGAACAGGGTTTTTTTTTTTGGAATTCCAAATAGATGTTTTATAGAAATTTGATATAATTAAAATAGGAGACTTTGGGGTACGGGGTTTCAAGACTTGCTTAGTTGATCTAAAATATTTAAAGCCTTCTACCATTTCCGCTTCTAGTTGACAGAAATTCACTCATTTCAACCCTTAACTACTATACACCGACAGCCAACTTTTTCTTCAGCGCAAACTGCGAAAACAGGTAGCTAAAAGAGTGCGCAGGTGTACAACATATCGATACGGTAATTACACAAATGTCTTTAATAACAATACATTTTTTAGTTAAATGTTGAGATAATTATTTAAATAGGGGAGCGCGGGGGAATTTTACGCGGTGTGAAATTGTACGCAGAGTCGATTCAAATGTAACCGATCTTGCTGATGTGATGTGCGCAAGTCAAAATGTCTAACATAGCATCCGGCTTACGGGTGGAGAAATTTTTGCAAGTGCCTATTATTTTCAGTTCATTTCAAGACATCATTGAGAGGACACGTAAATTTTTAAAAAAATAGCCGTGCAAAGTGTAACAAGGTAAGCGTTAATCTTCAATATACGACTTTTTTTTTATTATCAAATTAAAACGTGATTCTTACTGATAATGTGTTAATTTCATATTGATCACGATGGCTTTTCTGATATTTTTATATGATTTAACCAGTTGCTACGGTATGGGGTAATATTGCGCACAAAATGAGGGTAATTTTACGCTGCGTAAAATTACCCGATAGTTAATCCCTGTCTTGTTTACCACAAAGAAAATAACTCTAGATGTACCTAATGTTGATTATTCAATTGCAGATGCCTAGAACATACGTTCAAAAAGTGCCGACTCGTGGCAATATCGCAGATGGGGCCCTTCAAACAGCTCTGGATGTTATTGCCTCGGGCAGAAAAATTCGAGAAGTTGGGCGAAGTTTCAACATCCCTGAGGCGACTCTTTGATACAAAATAAGGATGAAACGGAGAACAATTTCCAAACTGGGTCCAAAGCCCATCTTTACCGAAAAACAGGAGAAAGAGTTAACAGAACATATTTTACATCTGGCGAAAATGTTTTATGGTATCACTATTGGAGAGCTTAGACAAATTGTATATAAATATGCTGAGACGAATGGAATCAGACACAATTTTCGTAGAGAGACTGAACTTGCTGGAAAAGACTGGGTTAATCTGTTCTTGAAAAGGAACCAAGAAGTAAGTTTGGAAAAACCGGAGGGCACAAGTATCAATCGAATAATCGGATTCAATAAAACCGAGGTCAAGCGATTTCATTCTAACGTTGCTTCTGTGTTAGATAAATTTCAATTTCAGCCAGATCGGATGTACAACGTTGATGAGACTGGTATAACAACGGTACAAAGACTCTCAAGAATTTTGGGTCCGAAGGGACAGAAACAAGTAGGTTCTGTGATTTCTTTTTGAAAAGAGGAAAGACCGTTACAATTGTTTGTGCGATGAATGCGGCTGGAGGGTACATTCCACCAATGTTCATCTTCCCCAGGAAGCGAATGAATACTCAACTTCAAAATAATGGCCCGGTAGGTACAATATATCATTGCTCCGATAATGGATGGATAAATAATGAGCTGTTTTATGAGTGGTTACAACACTTTAAATGTCATGTCTTTCCCAATAAAGAGTCACCTGTTTTATTAATATTTAACAACCATACCAGTCATATTTCAATGGAGATATATTTATTTTGTCAAGCTCATTCAATTGATCTCGTTTCCATACCTCCGCACACATCCCATAGGCTACATCCTATCGATCTGACATTTTACAGCCCTCTCAAGGGAGCCTATAATAGAGAGTGTGAATTATATCTCAGAACATATCCGCATCAGAGAATAACTAACTTCCAGTTACCTGAGATTTTCAACAAAGGCTATTTGAAAATTGCTGCAATGGAAAAAGGGATTGCTGGCTTTAGATCTGCTGGCGTTTTTCCCTTCGACCCAGATAAATTCACAGATGAAGAGTTCTCACCAGCTCCAGAATTTCTTCCAGTTGCCATGGAGCATGAAGTAGAAGATCAGAACGTTACTGACGCCGAGCTACTAAAAGATCGGGTTACTAATGAAAAGGGAAACAACACTCCAGAGGCAACCCCACAGGTAAATTCTGAAATAGAACCTATACCAGGAACAACAAAAGCCAATGTTTCTTTTTATGATTTATTGCCAATACCAAAGGCCCACATGATCTCAAAAAAAAACCAGTAAGTGTAGAAAAAAATTATCTGAAATCCTTACATCCACACCGATGAAGGAAATTCTTGAAGAATCTGACTTGAAGAGAGAAGAGAGAAACAAGAAGAAGGTAGCTGCTGTCGACAAAAAGATAAGGAAACCAAAAGTAAAAGAGAATGTTTCGCAAAAAAGAAAAAAATTACTTCTCGTTAAAAATATTGAATTTCAAGATAGTGAAACGGAGGAATCGGAATATGACGAGGAAGATATATGTGATGATGATGAATTGGACGATGTTGATCCTACTAGCACAGAGAATATCAGCCTAGTTTGTGGCGAATTCGGGAAAGATAGAGAACTGTGGTATCAATGTGTGTCTTGTTTGGATTGGGCGCATGCCAATTGCACTGAGAGAGATAAGCAATATGAATGTGACATATGCAAGAAATAAATAGTTTGAATCACAATGTTCTCTGTTCTCAATAAACATTCAAAGCTGTCAAGTTTTTCAATTTGCCCAAAATTTCCCGGTACCCCGCGCAAAATTACCCACATGGATGGGTAATTTTACGCACCGACCCAAAAGCTAAAATTGGTAATTTCAGATTGTTTATTTACGTTTTGACTATAATGTGGTATACAAATTTAGGATGCCCCTTCAACTGTTAACTGTATCAATTTGAACAGTTTCAATCACTTTGTTCAATACAGATGGTTTTGTTTATGTGCGTAGAATTCCTCCACCTTCCCCTAATTTGGAACATTTGTCCGAATTTAATAAATGGTTTGGTTTAGTGTGTCCTCTCCTTAAATATGTAACAATTACTGGGTCAGAAAAAGTGATTAATACCCGGCTGATGTTTTTATTGTATTTTGATAAATAATAGTATAAATAAATGGTCACATCATCCTACAAACAAAGGGGTATGTTTTATTTATTTATCTATTTATTTATTTATTTATTTATTTATTTATTTATTTATTTATTTATTTATTTATTTATTTATTTATTTATTTATTTATTTATTTATTTATTTATTTATTTATTTATTTATTTATTTATTTATTTATTTATTTATTTATTTATTTATTTATTTATTTATTTATTTATTTATTTATTTATTTATTTATTTATTTATTTATTTATTTATTTATTTATTTATTTATTTATTTATATATTTATTCATTTATTTATTTATTTATTTATTTATTTATTTATTTATTTATTTATTTATTTATTTATTTACAGAAGCAAACAGGTTTCCCTTATTCTATGCAACTGTGATTACGAATTAGTACCAATACTGCAACGCTCGCATATAGTTTATGCGGCAAAAACGACTGAATGTACACATAAGGTTAATTCTCTAGTATCAGATCTGCAATAGATATTTTAAATTCACACAGTGTCGAGATTTTCACTTACGCTATTGTATAGATGACATATTTTATCTAGCGAAATTATCGAATGTGTTAAGAATAAATAGTTCTTAGGACGGATTCGATGCTGGGGTACGTAGGAATTTGATTGACTGAGAAGATCAGCTGAGTCTATTAAATGGTTGCACAACTTATAAAGAAAAATTGAATCTCGACGTTTTCTCCTGGAGACTAATTTATCAATAATAAACTCTGACCCTTGATGGATCATAAGAGTCATATTTAGAGAACTTCTTGTGTTTTTTAAAATAAATATATGTCACAAACTTATTTTGTAAGGCTTCAATTTGGCGACTCAGGCTTATATTAATAAGTGAACTCCAGATGATGCTACCAAACGTCAACTTGCTTGTTATAAGCGAATTAAAAATACTTCTAATTGACTTAACATTTGTGAAAGCATGGGTAGTACGTTTTATAAACCCAAGTAAATTATATGATTGAGAAACAATATTAAGTATATGTGGTTTAAAGGTAAACTTACCAGTGAGTAAAATACCAAGGTCTGTTATTTCTCTCGTTAATTGAGCATCCCCCATTGTATAATAAAAATGGATAGGGTTTTTTTGGCGACTGAATGTTAAAACAACACATTTGCTAGTGTTAAATGATAATGTATTAGTTAGCGACCAATTATATAATTTATCTATGTCGTGCTGTAATTGTAGGTGATCATTTGAGTTATTCACTTTTGTATACCTCCCTATTCAAAAACAAATGGAAAAAAAGTACAGTACATAAATTACGTATAAGACAAAAATTGAGAAAATGTAGTATAGAAATAAAATAAAGTATTATATATAAACTGACCGGACTAAATTAAACGATTTCTCCAAATGTATGAACAGAATCTTCGAAAACATAAACAGTACACAGACAAACATGAAAGAAGTGCTATCACTATATGTATAAATGTAAAAACATGACACATAAAAAGTTACAGCAAGTTATAGAACTGAAAATTTCAATAAATAAATAGGAATATTATGTTACTGTAAATAACATGAGAAATGCATAGTTAGCTTTCATTTTAATATATATATATATATATATATATATAGAAATGTTGTTTGAAATAGCGTTCTCATAGTTATTATATTTGGTTAGTCGTTGAGATACTTTTGATTCATTCTTAGCATTGTCGGTTCATATTTAGCTTTGTCAAATAGTTACTCGGGAATTATTGTAATTTTAATTATATTGTGAAAATTAAGTTTTTGAAAATAGTTTTTGGTGTTAAAAATATATAATTGGCGCAGTCAGTAGGATCTGTGCGGTCGTGAAAAACTTTGTCGAATCGTTCGTATAGTGAACTCACGATTTGGTGTTTCAACGTCGAGCGCGGATTCCAGAATCTACCATAAACGAAGAAAGAAGAAACCGGAGATCTTCAAATCAATTGTAAGTGCCAAGTTTCTTTTTTTCTACTTTCCCATACCTTTTAAAAGAGTAGGAGAGATAATTTTTATTTTAAATATGCTTTCTGCCGATTTATTTTATGAGCGGATTAGAAAATTTATGGGAAACATTCAATAAATTAAATATTAAAGAAAATACTAAATCTAATAATATTTTTGAGAACTCAATTTCATTTGTGAATATAAGCGAAATGGCTACTGCTACTATAAAAACCCTCAATTGGGATTTATTTAAATTAAAATTAGAAAATATCAAACCATATGATGGTAATAGTAATACGTTGAATAAATTTATAATCAAGTGTGAGGAATTAATTGAAACATACGCGGTATATAATGACGTCAAAATAAACAACCATATATTGGATTGTATACAAGAAAAACTTATAGGAAAACCTGAAGCCATGGTGGACAATCTAATGGAACTAAACAAAAGGCAAAAGAATAAGGAAGCCTTGAAACAGTGTTTCTCATATCGAAGAGATCTGGACTGCATCGTGCAGGAATTAACACAAACAAGGCCATTTAAAAATGAAAATTTGATCGACTTCGGGGCTAGGCTCCAATTGCTAAAAATCAAGATAATACAGAGAATCAGTAATGACTTCAGTCTTACTGAAATGATAAGAGATGCAATATAAATCATTGTAATAAGACGGCAATGAACACATTTGTTTCAGGATGTACCGATCTCCTTAAAAACAATATACATTTGAAAAAGCCTAACTCTGTAGAGAATGCCTTATTTCGAAAACTTTGAGAATATTGAAAAATTATACGGTCATTTGAATGAGTCGAGATCTTGCAAAAGTTCTAGTAGTTATAAGTCACCTAATAATAATTCATATAATAATCGAAATGAAAATGATAACTATTCAAATTATTTTAGAAATAACTATGACTAATATAATTATCATTTTCAACGACATTTTCCAAGCCCACCAATTAATATAAAACAACAACCTCGACATTATCCGACTAATGCGCAAGTATTTGGTTCAAAACGAAATGTTTTCAGGCCACACCAAATACCCGTACATAGTTTACCTAGACCGGAGCCTATGTCGACAACATCGAGAAATTTTACGGATTCTCCAAGAAGAAATAATAATTTTATAAATCGAACTAATAATAATAATAATAATTATGCTGTCAATAATAATAATAATAATAGATTTAGAAGTATTAATAATAATTATTTCCAAAATAATAATCAACGATCAAATTTTATATCAGAGTAATTATACAAGAATAATTATGACGAAACGGAAGAAGTAGAAGAAATAGTTGAATTAGCAGATGATTTTGAAAATTTCGCTGTTACGATAGAAAATTATTCTCGAGAACAAAATCAAAAGTTTTAAAAAAATTCCCCAGAAAGGAAAACTGGGGTAGTAGAAATAAATACTGCTTCAAATAACCCACTACCATATATTGAGATAAAAAAACCCAAACTTAAGCTTTTAGTAGATACAGGTAGCACAAAATCTCTATGACGACCAGTAATAGTTGAAAAATATTATCCGCAGTGTATTTATCACTCAAACATTGATATTAAAAACGCATTTAATAGCAAAAAAGTAAGATTTCAGGATGAAATATCGGCCTTTAAAGAATTTAACTATAAAGGTAATATTAATTTCATATTGTATGATTTTCACGAATTTTTTGATGTTATTATAGTACTTGAAGATATGATTAAGATGAAGTTGAATATTGATTTTATTAATAAACAAATAACTGGTGAACATGCCTCTGTTCCTATGAAATTTAGGTTACCAACAGAAATTAAATTTGAATTTACTATTGGTCCAACGGAAAAATTATTAAAATCCTTACCTGTTAATGTATTAAACGGAGACATTTTAATAAATAAAGCACATTTAGGTAATGCATATACTCCAGAAACAATAACGGTAGCTCAGAATGGTTATGCAATAGTATAAATGATAAATGAAACAAACAAACAATATATGTCTATCCGAATCAACCCAATATGAAATTCATAATTTTGCATATATGAATGAGTTAAATGAGAGTAAAGATATAAATGATGATATACAAAAAATAGAAATAGGTAATTTAATCAGAACAGATCATATGACTTCCGAATGAAGAAAAGATATTATTAAATTATGTAAAAAAATTTCTGACATTTTTCTAAAACCTGGCGATCCGCTAACATTCACTTCAAAAATTAAACATCCAATCAAGACAACTGACGAATACCCTATCCACGTAAAATCATATAGATACCCATGTATACACAAAGAAGAAATACAAAGACAAATCAACGAGATGTAGGAAAAAGAAATTATACCCCAGATAGCACTAGAGATTCAATGGACGTACTAAAAGTATTCGTTTTCGGATATTGTATTATTCTATAGACCCACTTTAAATATTTATATCCTTTCTCGAATATTCTATGGACCATGAAATGGAATTTTTTTTAATATTCTATGAATATTCTGTAAATATTTCCAAGGAATATTCAAGAATATTCTGAGGATATCTGTTGAATGTATATAGCAAGATAATCCAGAATATTCATATAACATTCCAATAGGCATATTCTACAAATATCAAAGTAATATTAGGAATATTATATGGATATCTCTGGAGCATATATAACAAAATTTCAAATATTTGTAGAATATCCCAATATGGATGATACCTGTTGAGCAGGTGACACTGAATCATAGTACTTCTCCCTTTTCGTCCTTAGTTTCAAAGATAATTGATTGAAATTTGGGAAATCCTGTATACTTAATGAACGACAGTATTGCATATATCAATTCTTTTCAAACTTGTTGTTCCACCGGGAGTGATACCAACTTTCGTTCAATATTGCCAATTATTTTATCCATAAGCTCCATTAGTGTGAGAGAGAATAGAATTACTCGCCAGGGAAAGCTTCTCTCTCGCACTTATCGAGATTATGGGAAAATTAATCGGCGATATCTCTCCGTAGTCTTTGGAGATATCATCATCAAACCTAGTATCCTTGGATTACTTAGAATCATCACTAACCGACCATGTAATAATATACAGTGTTCCATTTGAAAATCGGAAGTTGGTATCACTCCCTGTGGAAGCAAAAAATAATAATATATGTACATAATTGTCCTCCAGTAAGTGAACGAGATGTCCCAAATTCAAATAAATATTCTCTGAAACTAAAGGAGAAAAGGGGGAGTACCATGATCCAGTGTTCCCTGGTATATATCTTACGAATATCTAAGGAATCTTACAAAATTTCGAATTGTATATAGGAAAAAATATTTTTAATTGAAAATTTAGAGCACGGGAAACATTGGGTTCAACTTAATTTATTCATACATAAATATAAGATGAACCTCATAACATAACTGAAACTAACATAATTTTCAAATCCGAGATTACAAAATTCACTGTCTTCCTCCATACTCAACTTTTTAAACCGATTTCAGCCGTTCCTTACATTTGGCTAAGAAAATTCCTGTTTCCAATTCAACTTCCTTGTTTGTTATGTTCTTGTGCAACTTTTAGACGGCATCTGAAACAATAAGATAATTACATATTTTGTTAATAAGCAATTTCTATTCTACTATGATTTTTGTGTATGTATGTATAACAATCAAAATATAATCCCAAAAACTGAAACTTTAAAAATGAAGTTAAACATCAAACATGTAATTTAAAAAATAAGTCTTGTAGGAGACAAGTCAAAATCAAAATATTCCAAACAAAATAGTGATTAGAAGTTATTTGTTTCTTATACATGATATATTAAATTAATTTACATGTACATTCCAAAATAAAATAACATGATTATACCTACTACTGGTTCAAAGAGCTCTGTTTTTCCAAAGCATTTTCCCCTATTTATCCATGCATACTGTAGCCCTCCATTAAATACTCTGTCAGGATTTTTTGAAAGAATCTTTTAATATATTGTTGCAAATAAGAACCTTCCAATCTTGCCAGAGGTACAACCTAAAATTGTATTAATTTGGAAGTTAATCTCATAAGTTTTAAAAATTGGACTACTTTCATCTGTGTGAACAGTATACATATGCCTGAAACTAGACAATTGACCAGCAATAACTCTTATTTACAAATGTCAGAACTAATTTAACTTTGAATGATCAGATTACCAGTTTTGTAGAGCTCTCTAGTCAATCCCAATTAATAAAATAAATGGAGGAAACTATAGGCAATTTGATCAAGGAACTCATAGCATACATCTCGGTAACATAATTACATGAAACTACCTGAGAAAATAAAATTTATGAAAGCAACAATTATTTTGATATTTTCATGCACTAAAATATAAAAAGTGATAAATAAATACTCCAATATTTAGACGCAGTTTCATTTTGATTTGAATATAATATTGAATGTTCAACTTACAACAAATTCATAGGATTCTTTGTTCAGCAAAGCTGACTCAACTTCTTCAAACTTTGCCTGATTATTTATTGGAAGTTTTAGCAGCAAATCAATAATTTCCTAAAAAATGCAATGATAAATCAACAGAAATTAAAAAAAATACAATAAAACATACCTGTTTGATGTGTGAGGTCGTATGCATTAGTTTCTCCCGTAGTATAGAATACACCGTAGAAACATATTTAAAAAACTTCACAGTGGCAAAAAATTGACTAATTAATTAACGATCAAGAATAATTGATCATACTACTACTATTTCACCAATAACAATAACCTGTGTTGTGTCTCTGATAACCTATATAAGATGGTCGAACCGCCATTTTTCACTGGTCGTTACCGTCGACTGTCAACTGCAACTGTGACTGCAACTACTGACTCTTGCCCATGGAACAGAGGGAGGGTTAGAACAAAAATCAAATAATCATAGAAAATTCTTAGAACTATTTGATTCGAATATTCTAAAAATAATAATCTGAGGATATTCCAACTGGACTTATATTGAATATTCGATTTAGGTGTACCCACGTATATTCTAGATATCCCCAGAATCCTTTTTAATATGTGGATATATATATCTTCCAAATCGAAGACTGTCAGAACATCCCATGGAAATCTGGTGCTATCTGGGACGACCCTCTTATTCACCATGGAGCTCATCAATTTGGCTTGTGAGTAAGGAAATGGATGCAACCGGTCATCAAAAATGGTGTTTGGTAATAGATTACCGAACATTAAACGAAAAAACAATTTCTGATCGGTCTCCAGTTCCAAACATCACCGAGATATTGGACAAATTAGGCAGAGTACAGTATTTCACTTTTTTAGATTTAGCAAGTGGATTCCACTAGATCCAAATATCAAAAGACTCGATAGAAAAAACTTTTTTCAGTGTGGACAATAGTCATTATGAATTTCTGAGAATACCCTTTGGATTAAAGAATTCTCCTGCCACATTTGAGAGAGTGATGGACGAAATTTTAAAAGAACTTCAAAATGAAATTTGTCTAGTATACATAGATGATATTATAATATTTAGTACAAGTTTACAAGAACATATGCAAAATCTACAATTAGACTTTTATAAATTACGAGGAGCTCATCTAAAAATCCAGTGAGATAAATGCGAATTCCTTCGTAAAGAAGTCGAATTCCTGAGACATATTGTAACATCCGAAGGAATAGAACCAAACCCCAAAAAAATTGAAGCTATAAAGAATTTTCCTATACCTCGTACCCAAAAGCAAATAAAATCATTTTTAGGACTTTTAGGATATTATAGAAAGTTTATTAAAAATTTTGCGAAAATCACAAAACCAATGACCAATTGTTTAAAAAAAGATAATAAAGTCGAACACACTGAAAATTTTATAAATTGTTCTAATATTTGTAAAAAGTTACTAACTTTTGAACCAATATTAGCATACCCAGATTTTAACAAGTCATTTGAATTAACGACAGACGCTTCAAATTATGCGATTGGTGCTGTACTATCTCAAGATAGTCACCCTATTTCATATGCATCTATAACTTTAAATAATGCTGAAGGTAATTATTCTACTATTGAAAAAGAATTACTAGCAATTGTTTGGGGATGTTTTAGACCACGTTTATTTGGCCGTGAATTCTTAATATTAACTGGCCATAAACCTTTACAATGGCTATTTTCATTGAAAGAACCAAATTCTCGTCTAGTCAGGTGTAACTGTTTAAATATATTTTGAAAATACTTAATTTAAATTCGTACATTATACAAACATAGTAACCGATGTTTTAACATTGGATGAACAGAAACAAAAATTAGAATATTATCATGTGTATAAGAAAGGACACTAAGGAATTAATTAACTCAAAAAATCACTTAGTAAAAGATACTATTGGCCAAAAATGTCGGAGGACATAGTAAATTCTGTAAATAATTGCGAAATATGCCAGAAAAATGAATATGATAGAAATCCCCCTGTAATCAAATTTAATTCAACCCATTGATGTTTTTAAAATATATAACCATTCTTATTTAACGATAATTGATGTGTTTTGATGTTAGGGACAGGCATATCCAATTTCAAATATAACAGGCATTTCTATTGTCGATGGTTTACTAAACTATATAACACATCATGGTCTCCCATACAAAATTACAGCCGATTGCGGCTCAGAGAGACATTTTCTATACGAATATGTCAAGATAAAAAGGGAAGGTTTATATCAATTTGTGTTGTTGGATGAGTTCTGGATATTTAAAGACTGTACTATCGGACGTTCTTGGCAAGATTCTAATCATAGAAGCGTGAAAAAAAAACAAAATTGGTGGTCCAAGGTAATTGAATAATAAAATTTAGCAATCAATTTATGATGTACTAACATTCCTGCCATTCTAAGACCTTTTCAAATATTTACTAATCACACGATTTCATTTGAATTTATATAATTAATAATAGTTGTTTTGAACTATGCAATCTATATAGAAAACCTGGTAGTAATTTGTTATTTCCTTATTGTAGGTATATTGCATGCTGGTTCCTCATCTGGATTCATTCCTGGAGCACGGCTGTTTTTTTTTTCGAAAAACAAGATGGTGATTTCCACGGTGAAATGAACCTAGAAATTTTTTTGCATCGGTTTGAATACCAGCTTTTAGTGAACTTGGAAGAACCTGCCACAATTGTAATGGATAATGCAAGTTACAGTGATCAATAAATTACCAACAACAGCTACCAAAAAGGCTGATATACAGAACTGGTTCATACAAAATGATATTTCTTTTGGAAATACTTTCCTCGAAACCCTATTATGGAATTCAGTACAACGGTAAGTTGATATAAACATTTTTCAATATATTATGGTAATACTTAGATACCTTATGTTGTTTAAATATATGCATTTTTGTAGGAATAAACCACCAACAGTATATGAAGCTGACATATTATCTGAAACATATGGTCACAAAGTGCTTCGACTTCCCCCTTACCACCGTATGTTCAACCCAATTGAACATATTTGGGGCATAGTTAAAAAATTTTATAGAGATCATATGGGAACTGATGGTTCTTCAACAGAAGAAGCAATAGGTGTATGGAAAAATTCTTTAGAAAAAGTGACTCCTGATATTTGGTCAAAGACAGTAGAGCACACTGAAAAAATTATAAAAGATGGGTGGGATAGAGAAGTAGTATTTGATCGACAGGATGTGCCTCCACTTATTATCAATTTTGACAGTGACGATGAAGATATTGGGGATTTTGTAGTGGAGAAGTGGAAATTTTGTGTTTTATTTTTTGTTTATTTTTATCCAATTTGCTTTATTCCCTCCTTATCACAATCACTATTAACTATTATTAAGTTAATAAGGTACAGTTATTTTATAATACACAAATTAAAACAACGACCACAGTATCTCTACATTAATAATACTGATGCAATGGGAGACTTTTTATTTTTATATCTTGTAACAAAATTTTATTTTGTGTATCTATACTTTTCTTTTCCATTCTATTTTTATTATAATAAATATAATAGATATTGTATAAAGAAAGAATATTTAAATTTGCATGAAGATGATTACAGCTTGTATTGATTCCTTTTAGCGTAAACCCTTGCAGTGCTCTTGAAGATGGTTCTATAGAGTATAGAATAAGGTATAAGGACCTACAGTTCGTCATTTACCCCTCTTCGATGTAAAATAATTAAATGTTAATTCCAATATGGAATGACTGGTTACTGTTTCTTGTATCTTATCCACAGTTTTCCATGAATAAATATTTATATCAAATTAATCAAGCCTATCATACAAGCCTTTCATTTTTAAATAAATATTTTTGACGCCCTACGAGGCACGGAATAATAAAAAAGAGGGCTTTGTCTTAAGAAACCTTTCTAATGTGAGTATCCCCCTAATGTAGAGAAGTTTCTGTCGTTAGGTCCTAAATTCAGTGTGGAACCTCAATTAGGTATAGATATACCAATTATATCCATCCTCTCTGATATCGATTACATTTCTTCTCTAATTCCGGACGTTGACAATAGAAGTTTTGCTGTTGCTAGGTCCATTAATGTTATCACTAATCATGCTCATTAAGATGATTGCCATCCATCTCCTTTTCAAAATTTGTTGTTTGAAGCAAGATATTTCCTGAAAATGCACCCTGAGTTAATTGTTACTAAATCAGATAAGGGTAACGTGACGGTTGATATGTTAAAGGAGGATTACCTCAAGTTATCTCAAGATATAATCGACAATGATTCTTCCTATGTTCTTCTCTCGAGAGATCCCAGTAGGACGATTCAATCCAAATCCAACACTCTTGTTAAGAGATTATATAATAAGAGACAGATTGATGAGATCACGAATAAAAAATTAACTTCGTATAACTCTGTCATAGCAAAATTTTACACTCTTCCTAAAATTCATAAGCCTACCTTGGCAATGAGACCTATTGTCGCTACTATCAACTCTCCTACTGAGTTTATTGCCTCTTTCCTCACAGATATCTTGACTAAGGCATACAGTAATGAGAATGAGTATTTCATTTAGGACTCCTTTCAGGTTTTTGAGTTATTCAACAGAAGAACTCTTCCACAAAACTATGTTTTGATCAGTCTGGATGTGGTTTCACTTTTTAGCAATGTTTATTTACAAGCAGTTATACGCTCAGTTCACAAACACTGGCCATTCATTAGTGCGGTGTGTAATATTGATTTTGACATGTTCATTGAGTTGATTCAATTCCTGTTCAGTTCTACCTGCTTTTCTTTTAATGATAAATTTTACAAACAGACTTTTGGTACTCCTAGAGGAGCTAGTATTTCTCCGATATTAGCGTGCTATGTAATGGATAATCTGTTGTACGTGGTCCTTCCGGTACTTCCTTTCAATGTACCTTTCATCAAGAAATATGTAGATGATATAATCCTGGCTTGCCCTGTGGACTCCACCCAAGATCTCCTTTTCACCTTTGATAGCTATGATCCTTATATTCAGTTTACTCTCGAAACAGAAAACTCTAACATGGCTGTCCCCTTTTTAGGTACTTTATGGACTAGGTCTCCTAATAATGTGATTATAATTGATTGGTATAGAAAACAAAGTAGCTCTGGGAGGTATCTTAACTACAATTCTTACCATAAATTTAGCATAAAGGTTAACTTGGTTAAACAAATGACAGCTAGAGTTATGAACCTCTCTGACCCTATGTTTAGAAATAAGAATCGTGATATTCTCTTCAATTTGTTCCTGGACAATTCCTATCCAAAACAGTTACTAAGAAAGATCATCTTCAACACGTCTTCTGTTTTATCAAATACTTCAATACAATCAATTGACGCAGCAGGTGCAGCTGAGTTGGATCCTCTCTCGGCCTCTAGAACGATTCCTTCCGTTTTGACGGTTTCTCTGTATATATATATATATATATATATATATATATATATATATATACACTACTCCAAGAATTCAACGCACCACCAAAAAATAACCAAAAGTTTAAAGTAAATGTTTGTCTAAACTGCTTGTCCGATTTGAATGAATTTTTTTTTAATAAGAGATTGACACTTCCAGAGAGTTAGTGTGCTACTGTATTTGCATACAAACTCATTTTTGTATAAATACGGGGTGTTGCAATGATAACCTGATTTTTTCATAACCCTGTGGAGTTCAACAGTAAGAATATCAACTTAAAATTAAAATCAAACTGTACCTTTATCTTTTTGTAACATTTCGTTTTTTGATTTACTTCATTATTTTGGCCACAACAAGAGAAAATAAATCAATTTTATAGCATAACATGTTTTTTATTAAAATTTATAATAATAAAAGTGAGTAACAGGCTACGAAAAACAATAAGTTACAGTAAATTGTCATTAGCTAAATACAGGTGTCAAAAAGCATTTCATAGAAGTGTATTCTTAGTGTCAACCCTTACGTTTTTTTTGTAAAACCCTTTATTTTAATTAATATGCAACGTGAAACACGAAATCTTACTGGCGAAGAATGTGCTCAAGCATTAATATTGTTCGAGGAAGGCTGGAATTACCGAAGAATTGGTAGACGATTTAATGTATACCATACTGGCTGAATTTTGCCATGGAACATCGTAACTGGTTAGAAGCGGAATGGCAACAGGTATTATTTACGGATGAGGCAAAATTTTGTTTGTACAATTATGACAGGCGCATACGTGTATATCGACGCCCTAACGAACGATATGCTCAGTGTAATTTCTCAAATAACACATTATTTGGAGGAGGATCTGTGATTGTCTGGGGAGGTATTTCTTTGACTGGTTGCACAGAACTTGTGGACATATTGGAGGTTTTAGACCAACATGTAATGCCATATGCGCCATATATAGGGCAAGGATTTTTGTTGATGCACGATAATGCCAGGCCTCATGTTGCTGGAGTTGTGAGGAATTATCTAGAGGAAGTTGGCATCGATACCATGGCATGGCCAGCTAGAAGCCCTGATTCAAATCCCATAGAGAATCTCTGGGACACTTTTGGGATGAGGTTACGAGAGGAACGGAACTTGAACACCTTGGAAGACGTGGGGAGGCGACTGATTGAAATATGGGAAGAAATTGACCAAAATGATATATGGTCGCTTATTTTAAGTATGGGCCATCGGTGCCAAGAAGTTATTTCTGCCAGAGGCGGAAATACTCTCTACTGACTTTTTTCTACGTTTTGTTTCTTTGTTTTTCGTTGTTAAAGTTGGATAATAAATTTTAATAAAAAACATGTTATGCTATAAAATTGATTTTCTCTTGTTGTGGCCAAGATAATAGAGTAAATCAAAAAACGAAATGTTACAAAAAGATAAAGCTACAGTTTGATTCTAATTTTAAGCTGAGATTGTTACTGTTGAACTCCACAGGGTGTTACAAATTTTATGAAAAAATCAGGTTATCATTGCTACACCCCGTATTCATACAAAAATAAGTTTGTATGCAAATACAGTAGTACACTAACTTTCTGGAAGTGTCAACCTGTCATTCGAAAAAAAATTCATTCAAATCGGACAAGCAGTTTAGACAAAAATTTACTTTAAACTTTTGGTTATTTTTTGGTGGTGCGTTAAATTCTTGGAGTAGTGTATATATATTTCCTGGTCCACACATAGGTTCTGCCACTAATATCTGTTGCACATATGTTTTCTCTACATTCCGTTAAAATCTGAGATGCTGTCGTGTTATTATCAGTAGTAATACCACAAGTGATTGAATTTCCGCGATAAGTCTGTCGATTCATTTTTGAACGAAACTGGATTGTTTCGAGAAAACACGAGTCCGCAGGACGAGTGGTGTTTTCTCGAATCAATTCAGTTGAGATCATTAATGAAAGACAGACTTATGAGATAAATTCAATCACGAGTGGAATTTTATTAGACTATTTCACAAACAGAGTGAAAGATAAAAAATCTGAAATTCGGCAGGATTAGAGGAAATTGGCAAAAAAGTTCATATTCATTATAGAATTTTCCTTGCAATAATCTAGCACTCACATTCCAAATTGTCTTCACAACACATTCCTTGTAATCAGAACCATCGATTTTCCTCATGTTGAAGCCCCAGTCCTTGAAAATAATAGCTAGTCTCTCGACAGGCGTTGCTTCATCTAATAGGTATTTTAGTTCATCGCAAACTCTGGTAAATTGCTTCCAAATGTACTCCTTCGATTTCTTCGTATTTTTCGGTACATTTTCATCGATTTTTTCGTTGATTGATTCGATAGAATTCATCCCAAATCTACTCATTTTTGAATGCGTGCACAGCGTAATCACTTATATTTGACGTTTAACTGTCACATGCACTGTAAACAAATCTGAAAACACCGAACTTGATAGGCCAATCAGAGTCAAGAGTCAAGTTTGGTATTATCGGTAAGCCGAACTTGACTAGAGCTTCTGATTGGTTCATTTCGTAGGTGAGTGAAATAATCAAGGAAAGTGTGGGTGTTATTAATTATAAGAAAATTCGGACAGATCTGTATCTAAAACAAAATGTTCATAGATAACTGACTACTTTCCATATTTTTCGATTAACCCTACGACTAACGACAGTTTCGAGTTCGAAGAAGGTACGCGCGTGGGCCTCTCAGTAGCTGTCAATTACGTGCAGTGGATCAGGTTGTTTTCAATTGTTATACTCATCCGAACACGATTGGTCTACGACCGCGCGTCTGACTACATAACATTTCTTGACAGGTACGTATTTTTTTATTTCGATATGAAACATCATATGAATTGAACTTTTTCCTGAACCATGTTTGATATATATTCTTGATGATGAACAAAACATATTTCGTTTATGCGTGAGGGTATATGTGTCATTTTGAGAGAAATATTTCTAAAGTCATCACTCTTTCGTTTCAGAAAAGTATGTCTAACTCAAAAAAAAGACGTGCGGAAAGTAGTAGAGATCCAGACGTTTGGCAAAAATGTTTGAAGGAATCTCGAGTGGTGAGGAGAATCAACCAGAAGAGGATCAGGAAGATGAAGTAGAAGAGGATGAAGTAGAAGAGAATGAAGATATCGTGGAAAGAAGCGAGCATGACATAGATTCTGAACAAGAAGTTTGATCAGATGACAACGAAATTTCATCAGAAGGTGAGAGCGAACGAATTGCCTCTGACACATTTTATGTTGGCAAGGATAAAAAAACTAGATGGAGAAAAATTGTAATAATATACAAGTTCGTACACGTGCTCATTAGATAATTTCACATTTTTCTGGATCAAAATGTGATGCCCGCAATGCCGTATCTGAAATTGACTGTCTGAAACTTTTCGTGAGCGACGCACTTATTCAAATCCTAGTTAGTATATATTGGACAGATAAAAAATGAGTTTGACAGAGACCGCGATGCTAGACTCGCCAATGAAACTGAAATGAGAGCTTTGATAGGAATTTTAATCTTGATCGGAACAAAGAGAAGTTCCAGAGAAAATGCTCATAAAATATGGGATAATTCCAAGGGAAATGGCGTTGAATCATGTTATCTCACCATAAGCGAACAGCGGTTCAGATTTCTGCTTCGTTATTTGAGATTTGATGATGTCACTACCAGAAACGAAAGAAAGAAATTAGATAAATTAGTACCAATCAGGGAAGTTTTTGGAATATTTCTGGCTAATTTCCAGAATTCCTCCATGGCCAGTGAATACCTCACTATTGACGAATAATTACTGGCTTTCAGAGGGCGCTGCTCATTCAAACAATATATACCAAGTAAGCCAGCAAAATATGGTTTGAAAGTGTTTGACATGGTTGATGCAAAATCTGATTACACTTTCAGTCTGGAGATATCCGTGGGAGCTCAGGAACACGGTTGGTGCATCCAGTAGAGGGAACAAATCGCAACACTACAGGTGATAACTGGTTTAGCAGTATTCCATTGGTCAGAGAATTGTTGCAACAAAAAAAATTAACATATACTGATACTGTACGTAAAAATAAATGTCAAATTCCCTTGGAGTTCTTGCCAAATAGGCAAAGGAAAGGGAACACCTCACTTTTCGCATTTCAAGAGAATATAACAATGGTTTCGTATTGTCCTAAAAAAAATAAGTCGGTTATTGTAGTGTCTTCAATGCGATTGATCTAGCAACAGGTGATGCAAAAAAACCTGAAATGATTACTCATTATAATCATACTAAAATTGATGTAGATTTGGTAGATCAATTATGCGGTAATTACAATGTCGCCAGAAATACTCGTCGTTGGCCGATGGTTCCCTTCTACAATCTTTTGAATATTTCTGATATAAATGCTCTTTGCGTTTAAAGCAAATCATCCTAAATAAAAAATGTCTAGAAGTGATGTAATCGAGAAATTTGCTTGAGAACTGATAAAACCCCAGATAGAGGCGAGGTCAACTATGACCTCCTTACTAGTAGAGCTTAGAAGACGAGCACGTGCACTTCTCGGATTAGAGGTAATCATTCCCCCCACCACTTCACTGCAACAACCGGAAAATTATGACGAAAAATATCATATGTGTCCTAGAAGCCGCAACAAGCTAATTAGTGTTTTTTTGTAAAAATAATTTTTAATGTTGAGTTTTGATGTATTTATAACAGAAAAATACGTTTCGTTGACTTTAGAATTTTTTTCTCGTTTTATACTGGCCAAATGCAAATAAAGCTATAAAAAATCATATTTTGCGATTTTATTTTATAAAATGAAAAAAAAAACATCAGATAATGGTACAAAATAGATTATACGAAAGAATGTATGCATAAACGAATACATAATCTATATGTTCCATTTGTGCCATTGAGTACCATATATTGACAAAAAAATGGTCTACGACCGTAGACCGCGCGACCAAACTCGTAGGAAAGTACAGCGCGCCTTACCGAGGGTTAAGACAGGCTAGGGACACTGCAGACCGTGCCATCTATAGAGCCTGTCTAATAACTAAAATCGGTAGATAATTCCATAGAATTGAAGAAAACTGTAACGTCGTTAGTAATCAAATTTTATTGATTTTCATAACTGCGTATGCACGATATCATATTGCTCGTCCCCATCCCCACATGTTATATGCTACACTGTTATTATCTCTTAGTTCAAGTGTAGAGGTTATTTTAAGGTTACGGTATTTTGGTGTATTTTTTAATTGCTATAGTGTATTATTTATCTGTTGTTTCGTTGCTTTATTGTTATTAATTGAAAAGACAATGTCAAAGTGTATTCTGAAGGAGTCTAATAAGTGGTGTACACGGTGAGTTTTATTAAAAAAATTTAAGCATTTTTTCATTCACAATTAATATCCATTATGTTTATTCTTATAAAACACAGAATTTTTACTAATTTAATCGACAACTTTGGAGATCATGGTTGCTCTTTACATTAGATAAACTGAAAATTGCTGCATTAATAAAGTAAATATTTCTTTTTACAGTTTGTTTCCTCCAAACCCAGAAAGATAAAATTAATATGGCTGAAAAGCAGTGGTAATAAATCATTCAATTTGTCGATGAGGAAACGATGGAGGATATGATCCCTTCATTTTAAAAAATAGTGTTTCTGTAGATTTGAGAAAGACGAAAAGAGGTTATTAAGACAGTTTGATTTGCCTTCCCATATGAGTGGAAATTCACAAAAATTGATGGTATAATTTTGGACATTCTAAAATGTAAATTGAGTGAACGAAAAGACGAGTACTGAGTGTGTAATTTTATTAAAACTCTGTCTCTCGTCAAGAAAAAAATATACAGAAGGTGTCAAAAAACATCAAACTCTGTAACTGCTACATACAATTAAATAAAATCTTTGATGTTACATCATTATTTAACTAAAATTTGTTAAAATTACTCTATAAAGAGCGTGTACAATTGTAATTCACATAACGAAACGTCTAATTTGAAGTTACCAACTAAATCATATATGTGTACACCCTCTTTATAGGGTAACTTTAACAAATTTTACTTAAATAATGATATAACAATAAACAGTTTATTTCATTGTATGTACATTGTACCTGTTGTGTGTTTTTCTCTTATCGGCAGCTTTGAGAATGACCTAATGGCTGGAGTTTTAATCAAATAACACACAGTACTCATCTTTTTATTCACTCAATTTATATCTAGTGTGTACACCATACTCAGACAATTCCATTTTCAAATGTATTCATTGAAAAAATAATAATCTGGGTTTTATTTTATGTTATAGCTATATTCCCTCTACCAGCTATGGGATGGAAGGTATTGACCCCTTGTCTATTTTCATATATAGCCCATGGTGTGACAATTTAAGGGAAATGAAAGTGAGTATTAAATTTTGTTGAGGCCATACGTCTAAGTATTTGGTCTAGCGGTAACCAAAAATCCAAAATATCCAATAGAGACAAAAAATAAAAAAAAAGTTAAAAATCAAGAATTCCGAAATAAATCGAAAGCTCCAAAAAATGAATTTAAAAACCAAACAAGTGTATACATTCAAACATTTTTTGATATTTTTTTTGGCTTAGTACAAAAACATGTGTAAACTTATTATTTCGATAGTAAGCGCATTTTGTTTTCTTTACTTGACATAAATTTTCAATAATATCTGTGTGTTTACTTATTTATTGTTGTTATTTTGTGTGTTTACTTGTAGAACCTCAACCAGAAACGAGAAAGGACTTCCACGAGACGGTGGGATTTTCAACAGCCCTTAAGAAACATTTTAACAATAATAGACTGCCAGGAGCTGCAGAGTAACTTAAACTGCCTTATGCGATGGTTTCATAAGAACGGAATGCTTTTAAATGTAGAAATATACAAATATGCAATATATTAGGTTTAAGCTTGTGATGTAAACCTATTTAATACTTCCAGTAAAGAAATAAAGATGTGTTTTAAGTAGAAATGAAATGTTAGATATATTATTTTAAATTTTGTACAGTCACAAGTGCTGTTTAGCACTCTTATATGTAATTACTTGGCACCCTCTATTCACAGAGCTGAGCAGTATTTTTAACAACTTTTCCTATAAAAATATTATAATTACTTTTGTTCTAACATTCACAGTAATTATACTGAAATGTTTTCTTTCACAGAAAGTTGCCCAAAATAGTAGTTAACAACTCATTGCTAACACTTTTTTTGATTAAGTAAGTAGCAGTTATTCTCCAGCAGTTTGTCCAGCTCAGTGTGTTTATACGAGTGTAATAATAAATTAATATAAACTTATCATAAATAATTTCCTACTTTTATCTTGATTCAACATGATTTAAAAATCTAATGATACTCCAATCTAGAATGTATGTTACTCAAATAATTTTTTAATTATTGCACTGTTTTTACATTATAGTTTATTAATTGTCATTCTGTTTGTTAAGAAAAGTACTCTGTAAAAAAATTATTTGTTGTATATTTTTATACCAAAATTAATTAACTGTTTATATTTTTACTGTTTTGTTTTTTCAATTTAATTAACCATTTATGGTCCATCATTTGATATTTCATTTAATTTAACTCAACATCTAATCATTATCGAGTTAAATTGAATGAAATGTTAAATGATGGACTATAAATGGTTATTTTGGAATAAAATAATTAAAATACAGTAAATTTGAATATACCGTCAAAACCTAAAATTACAGAAATCTTTCCAACATCACTCAATTGTTTACTCGACCGGCGCTTTAGATGGCGCCACAATCAGTGTCTCATCTATCTGTGGGTTAAGATTCAACTTATATCACGAAATAACAGTTGTTGAAGTGAAACAATTTTATGGATAAATGGAAAATACACAAATCGGATTCAGAGAGTTTATGATTATAGTTTGGTCATTTTCCGATTTTTGAATTGACAGATGTTATCCTTGATCCGTTCGCAGATCACAAGAATCAGATATCAGTCAAGGACATGTTTCAAACCGCACTTGCGCAGAGAAAAATTTTCAGCTATTCCGGGATATGCGTGTTAGATATATTATGTTTTTGTGAATTGGCACCTGGGGATAAGGCAGGTAGCGCCCTTTGAAGATGTCGCTGTTTTTTTAGCATATCTTTAAATAGCCGCTACCTATAATTTTCAAACTTGGTACAATGTGTGAGCCTGCAGTTATAAATTGTTTACAACAAACCCGCGTTTTCTATTGCGGTCACAAGCATTCAACATGGGAGGTGTAACGGATAAATTTGTATACATTTTTTTGTCTTTTGACAAATTCTACAGTAAATTCGAAAACTCTAAGCTACTTTCCAAATAAAGTTTCTCTTGCATAAATTCGCTATTATGTGTCGTTTTAGAGAAAAATCATTTTTAATTTTTTGTATTTTTATCATTCATAATAATAAGAATATTTATTTAGGACACCCTAATATACATAAAAATTTGGAATTCACAAAAATAATTACAATATCTTAGTTAACTACAACTTGTACACTAAGTATACACTAACACAAATGTGACATAATAATTAGTTTATAATAACGTTGAAGGTACTGAAAAGAACTGATTCAAAATATTAAAACACATTGCAAAACAGCGCAATTCAGCACCTTCACAAATGTACTAAAATGTTTCATATTTATCTTTATACAAGAATGATAAATGTCTTTTGAATTCAGGAAGACTTTTTGAATTTTTGATATTATTCGGTAAATTATTGTAAATAATAGATCCTTTAAAGAATAAAGTTTTCACATTATATGTACTACTTTGAGTATTTACATATAAATTATTCTGGTTTCTAGTATCATATTTACTGAAATATATCGGCAATAGATTGTGTAGCTTTTTGTAAATATAAACCATAGTCAAGTATTTCAACCGTCTCTCAACAGTAAACAACTGCAAAGTTTGGAGCATCACTGATACAGGAGTGATTCTACTACACCTCAAAATAACTCTCATTGCTCGATTTTGTAACTTTTCTAATTGACACATCTTATTTAAATCAAGAAAGAATAGCAATGTTGGACAATATTCAAAATGAGGTTGAAGCAAAAAACAGCAATTCTTGAATTTAAGCTTAAGTGTTGTGACACTCTTGAAAAAAAATATAGCTTTTTCAAAATTTTCTTCCTAATATATTCAAAGTGACTACTAAATGACAAGATATTATCTAACATAAATCCTAAATATTTAAACTCTTTTACGATCTCAATTTTCTCATAATCTGTGTTGACATTAATGTGATCAATATTAATTTGTTTGTATTTATGTGGTGTAGTAATTATTATAACTTTGCTTTTATTCACATTTAGTTTTAATTTATTCATTTTCAAATAGGTATGCATACTCCTTAAAACAATATTCATTTTTGCTATAGCTTTTTCTAAATTTACATCACTCACTGAAATTAAAGTGTCATCAGCAAAAATATGAATATAGTCACATTTAACACACTTATCCATGTCATTTACATACATTAAAAAGAGTAAAGGACTTAGAATACTACCCTGAGGAACATCATGCTTTACCTCAATAGCTGATGACATTGTATCGCAGAATTAAGTTATTTGTTTTCTATTTGTTAGGTATCCCTTAATCCAATTAAACACTCTACCCTTTATACCATATCGCTCCAATTTTTGAAGCAGTATTGCTCTATTAACAGTCTCAAATGCTCGTCTTAGATCCAATAATACTGCTATATTATACAAATGTTTGCTAATGTTATTTTTCCACTCAGTGACAGTCAGCTGAATAGCTGATTCACATGAATGTTTAGATCTAAAACCAGACTGGTTAACAAATAAAACATTTGAATTAATATGTTCTAATAGTTGTTGGTAAACCACAGATTCCAATACTTTTTCTACGAATGGTAACGAATTAATTGGTCTGAATTCACCACTTTTAATTCTATTAGCAACCTTTTCAATAGGCGTGACAATACTAGTTTTTAATTCCTCAGGGAATGTACCACTTTCCAATGATACATTCACAAAGTGACACCACATATGCCCAATAACTTCAAAAGGATTTTCCACGATTGTACTATTTAGTTCACAAATTGTACCTCACCATTTTCTAGATTTTTTATAACTATTCCTAATTCGTGTAAAGAAACTAACTTAAAACTACTAAAAATATTCTCACACATTTGAATATCACAAATAAATTAAATATCTTCAATACTAGACACCATATCATCAATACCATTAACAAAGAAGTTATTAAAATGTTCAGAAAGCCCACTAGCATCCCTCACAAAAGCAACCTGGCCATTATTCTCGAATTGAACACCGTTGAAGAAGTTATTATTAAGTTGTTTCGGATTGGTTAATTTCTTCAACGTTCTCCACATTAAACGGGGATTCATTACATTTTTATCAATATGATTATAATAGAAATAATTTTGTTTTCTTAATCAAATTAACAACAGCTTTACTTTTGTGTTTATAGCTTTCCCAGGAAATATTATTGAAGTTACTTTTAAATATTTTATATGCAACATCTCTATCTTTACTTAGTTTTTTTATATCACCATCATACTAAGGTGAATCGTTCTCAAAATATGTTATTCCTTTTATGGGTGCAATCTCATTAACAACTGTTTAAAAAACACATTTAATATTATTATAAATATCGTTATCGTCAGTACTATTAAGTAAAAATTGACTATCAATTGAATTTAAATTTATGGTAAATAAGTTTTCGTCAGTTAATTTTCTAACCATTCTAGTACAACTATTTGTAATAATAGATTTATCTACCTGAAAACATTTAACAGTTATTACAGAATGATCAGTGAATTTGGGCTCATCTAATACATTAACTAGTAAATTGTCAACATTTGTTACTACATAATCTATTAAAGTTTTACAGGTATTAGTAATTCTTGTATATGTTTTTACTTTCTGACATATTCCCTGAGCATTAAAAATATCTTTAATTTTTTTTACATGAAATTCGTTTGACAAAAAATCTAAGTTAAAATCACCCGTTAAAATCACTCGAGAATTCTTACACAATACCTCCTCACATATTACCTCCAATTGATCAAGAAATGCTGCATGGTTACCACTAGGTGAATGATAAAGGTTTCCTATTACCCATTTAGCACCACCATAACTTACAGATATAAATCTGCACCAATAATTTTCATTGTGAACATAAGTTTTAACATTAGAAAAGTGTATATCGCTTCTAATATACATAATCACTCCTCCTGTGTGTCTTGAGTCACATCTTATGAGTGAATAGTTAGATATTTCAAGTTCAAAATTCTCTATTTCCCTTGTAGTTCTACATTCTCTTAGCAAGATGATGGCAGGATGGTAATAAACAATGTCAGCTATCAATTGAGTTTTGTTTGCCACCAAACTTTGAATATTTAGGTGAATAATATCTGAATTATATTCAATTGACGAAGACTCCTTTTCGCTAACTCCAGTATTTAGTTTTTTGAGAGATCTTTATTTACTATCTTGGGAACGCCATTCACATATTTAATAATTTTTGAATTATCATCAGCAGCAACTAATTCATTTAACTTAGATTTTAACTGTTTATAATACTCACGCTGTTTTACTGTTTGATCTGCGAATATTTTGATAGAGGGAATTTTCTCAGTCATTTTTTTACGGTTTTTTAGAATATTTAATACAGCCTCATTAGCTTCCAAGATAACCTTTATGGGACGCGTTTTTCTTCCATCATATTTTCCAGTTCTCATAACTTTAAAATAATTAAGTGTAATATTCGCATTTGATCAAACCTCTCTCATTCTTCTTTTCTCCTCTTTTATTCTTTAATTTCTATTCGCAGTAGCCGATTCATTCAGATTAAAAACCATAATATTGTTTGACCTCTTTCTTCTTTCGTCCACTTCATTCATGACCTCTTCCATATCAGTTGATGTCATTTCAATATATTTTATCCTTTGCACTTGTTCTTCCAATATTTTCTTTTCATTCTTTAGTATATTTACTTCATTTTTTAAATCCTTTACATCATTTTTGAGATCCTCCATCTGTCTTAATAACAATGGAATTTTTTTAAATGCCATTCGACAGTCATTACAGAAGAAGAATAGCGATCTGTTTTGTAATATAACAGCCCTAAATTCAGATGCTGCAATTTGATTTGATTACTAAACGATATTTCCTTTACCCAGTCGGTTTCGACAAATCATCATTTATATCAACTAAGCATGTCTAAAAACCGCACACCCCAAAATTTCATATTTTAATTACGTTACGTTTCTATAAAACATCTATTTCGAATTCCATAAGGAACACTCTGTATTTTGATACATTGTTAACATTGAATATTCATAGTATTTTAAATAGGCTGTTAAACCTTTAATGAGATTGAGAACCGCTTAAACAATTCATAAAATATGCGAGCTGATTATTATTTAATATTATAATAAACATATTATCCATGAATTAACTTCCTTCAACTCCAAATATTCATAATTATTTGATAAACAATTTTCAATTTAGCATAAAAAATTTACAATTGAAATTTTAACAGTTATCAGTCCAAAAACCTCTTGACGAGGTAGTAATAGGAGCCGAAATAAACCCCATACAAAAGCCGTGATATCAAATCATAAAATGTCTAGGGCAATGGAATAAACAGCGTACTACCCACACGAAAGCCACGTAACGCAACGTAAATGAAACAATCCACAATCAATTTATCATTATATCTATTTATTTTACTATTTAACCTGTAATACATAATACATAGGTACTAATAATAAACTAATAACAAAATAACTAATAATACTAGTATGTACTTGTTCATAGCTACATTCCTACCTACCAAACAAAGGTGTTTGAAAAATAAACACAAACGTTTATCCAGCCACAACGGCATGTCACGTTAGATTTAAAAATATTTAATAATAACAACAAAAAAGTAACGCACTATCATGAACATGAACATTGAAAAATAAAAAAGCACGTACAATGAGAAGGCTGACACTAGGCTCATCGATAACACAGGTCTGCGACAAACATTTTTTTGTCTGCTGCATGAGAAATTTTTACTGAATCATATGTTTCAAAGTGCGCTGATTCCAAAAGTGATGGCCATTTTTTTCTATCACATAAGGTTTTTTGCAAATTGAAACACAAAACTTGGTTAAAGCACTCTTTTATTCAAAATTTTCAAATAATGAATATTTTTTTAAAGCAAACGAAAAATTATTTTGATACATATACTTATTCATGTTTTTTATAAAACCTCTTCTTCTTCTTTTCCTTGATACTTGGACGAGTCCTTTTGCGATTTCCATCTTCAGTTTCTCGCTTAAGCAGCCAACAGTAATCAGCAAGCATAGTGACATCCCATCGCACTTGGTACCTTCTCTCGATATCACGGACATACTGGTGAAATCGCTCCCCCTGCTCTTCACTGTAAGCTCCCAGGTTTTCAGGAAAATAGTCTATGTGAGAGTGTAAAAATGGACCTTCAAGATCATCTTGCAGCCTTGAGCTTCGTATGCTGCTGGCATCCGTTGCACAATGGTTTTAAAGTTAGGATCGTTAATATTTCCCAAAAACTTTCGCACTACGTCCTTGAACGATACCCAAGCTTCTTTTTCTTTCTCATACATAGTTTCCACAAATGGAGGGTCCTTTAAAAGTTTTCTTATGTCGGGGCCGGTGAAAACTCCCTCTTTCAACTTTGCTTCTGACAGCTTTGGGAATTTTGTACATTAATATTTGAAACAGTCTCCATCCTTTTGCAGCGGTTTCACAAATTGTTTCATCAACCCCAATTTGATATGGAGAGGGGGCAACAAAACCTTTTCTGGTGGTACCAAGGTAGTGTTTATAACATTTTTACTCCAGGTTTTAAAGTTTGTCAGGATGGCCAATCACTTTTTTCCAGTGCTGTTTTCTGGCTCTACTATCCCACAAGCATAAGAAGCATGGGTATTGTCAGTATTTTGAACTCCCCACAAATCATCCATTGATGGTCTTCATACTTTTTTCCAGGATCATGGCCAAATCTTTATAATCTTCTTTCATATGCACAGAATGTCCAATCGCTTTAAGGCTAGTCTTAGATGAGTCAATGAATTGGCGCCATTCGGATGAGTCATACTTTATATCAAAGCGTTGTATGAGTTCTTCCACATTATTGGAGAAAACTACATTTCCTTCTTTTGCGAAAAACTGAGTTAATTATTTTTCTCGGTATCTGTACCAGTAGAAAGAAGTGCCAGGTGATAAAAGGTTTTTATTTGTTAAACTAGAACCTAACAGTTCGGCTGTATCTTTTGAAAGACCTAAATCTCTTACTGAATCATTGAGCTCACCTTGAGAAAATAGTTGAGGCCCTCCATCTTCGTCAAAAGATAAATCTGAGCTTGATTCAACCGGAGGAGGTAATGTAGCTTCGTACTCCAACTCATTAGGGTGTTCATCCAAACTGGAAGGTGGCTGCGGGATAAATATCTTGGAGCTATGGGGCACTGGACGTATAGCAGATTAGAATAACTTATGTTTCTTTTGTTTTTTGAATTGAATCCCTTTACGTCAACTGAGCAGAAGTAGTAGTCAGTTGTGTGATTTTTCTGCTCACGCCATATCATATGAATTCCAAATCGAAATGCATTTTTCTTTCCCTTAAACCACAAACGAAGATCTTCGCATCTTCTACACACCTTATGCGGGGCCCATGGTTTATCTCGATCACCAATTTTTAATTTAAAGTAGGCAAAATAAACTTTTCTTACAAAATCACTCATATTTCTCTGTTGACTTCCAATAGTGAATTCACCACAGATATAACAAAAACTGTTTGGAGAAATAACACAACCCCTTGTAGCCATGATTAACAGACAACAGCACTGATCACTTGAATATCAGTATTTCTACTGAGCGATTTTCTTTGTTTTAAGCGATATGCGTCATTTGACTTGTCTCAACATGTTAAAACATTCCCAGTCTCATCGACAGCTCAGGTTGTTTTTCTCCATTATCAAATAAAAATCATATAGGTTTATTACCAATGAACATAGATACTGCAATATACACAAAAACTTAAGTGATATAATAATTTGAATATTTTTTCTGTTTTTGGGAGGTCAAAATCTGTGAGAAAATGTAAAAAAACCTATGCAGTTTTTTGGTCGCAGACCTGTGTAATTTTTTTAATGTTTGCTGTAAAATTTGATACAGCCATTCGAATACAATCATCCAAATGTTCATCTGTAAGTCGATTCCGATATTTGTTCTTAATAAACTTCATATTTGAAAAAGAAGATTCACACAAATAGGTTGAACTGAACAATGCTTTCACTTTCAAGTCAACACGGCAAAGAACTGAATATTTGTCTTTACTGACAATAGGCCAGATACATTTGGTACTTGAGACTAACGATGTTAAGGCTAAATCATTTTGAAACTCAATTATTCCCATTTCTATTGCAGCGATATTTTCGCCAAAGTTCTGCATGACACAAGTTGCAAACTGTTGGATATCAATTTCCATAAAGGGTGAAACATCAAACTCCGCTACTGAAGTCATTTCGTTGAATTCCTAAAAACGATTTTTGAAGTTATTCTTCAGGGTAGAAACTATTTCTACATGATATTTGCTCGCATAGGGTTCTAATGGACTTTGAGATATTTTTTCTGAGAGAAAAGGAAAATGCTTGGCATCGCTGTTAATTAGGTTTTGTTCCCAAAACTTCAGATTTTTGATAAATGCTTTTATATAAGAAATCATTTCCGCTAGTTCTTTGTCTCTCCCCTAAAGCTGCAAATTAAGTTCGTTTAATTTATCTGTAATGTTCACGAGAAAACCAAAATCTTTAAGCCAGATTGAATTTTCTAGTTTCGGAGTCGGTTCATCGCGTTGTTTGAAAAATTGAACTATGCCATGGAGGACATCATTAAAAGGTTTCAGTACCCGTACTCTACTTAATCATCGAACTTCAGAGTGGAGGAGTAGGTCCCCGTATTGACAGTCAACTTCATCGGCCAAGGTTTTGAATAATCTTCTTTGTAGCGCTTGAGCTCTAATCTTGTTCACAATTTTTACCACCAGTTTCATAACGTTGTTTAGTTTCAGGAAATTTCCACATATTGCTTGCTGATGGATAATGCAGTGGTAACAGAGAAATTGCGGAAAAGTTTCATCTACACGACATAACGCCACCAGACCCTTATCACAACCCACCATAGCTGGAGCGCCTTCGGTGGTCAAGCCTACCATTTTCGATATTGGAATTTTCTCGGAAGAAATAATATTTTTTAAATGAGAAAACGACTCCTGTCCAGTAGTGTGTCCTATCAGTGGAGTGAACTTCAAAAGATCTTCTTTAATCGTAAAATCACTAAAAACCATCCTGACGAACACGGCCATCTGGGCAGTGTCAACGACTTCTGTTGATTCATCCAGATGAAATGAAAATTGACACAGTTATCTAAGTCAGTTCTTAACTGTAAAAAAATATCATTGCTCATTACTTCTACACGTCTCATCACTGTATTAGCAGAAAGTTGCATAGACTTTATAGCTGAAACTATCTCGTCTTTATTTCTAAAGTTGGCAAATAACGAATCAGCAGCTTCTGAAAACGCCTATTTTATCATTTCCCCGTCTTCATAAGGTTTCTTTTTTTGTGCAATTATCTGGGACACACGGTACGATGCTTCAGTTGCAGCCTTATTTTGGTCGACTGTTCTTAAAAATATTGATTGTTGTCCAATTAACTACTTTTTTAACTGTTTCAGTTTCCCCTTTCTGGCAGAATGTAGTGGGAATGATTTTTCAAAATTAGAATGTACAATATTATAATGTCTCTCAAGATTTCCTTTTTTAGCAACGAAGAGCGAAGTATTACATAACAAACACACATTTTTATCTCTAATTTCTTTAAAATAGTATTGTTCTTCCCATTCCGAATGAAAGTGGTATGTCTTTACCTTCTCACAACTGCTTGCTATAATATTATTTTTTGTTGTTCTCTACTAACCCAACCGCTGGACGTTGGTTACGCGTCCAGTTTTAGACTAAGCGCAATGTCGCCGCGCTGTGCGTATTTATCCCGTTCATAGCAATCCTGATCGTTCTCGAACATTAACGCGCTGGTCCGGCTGGTCGGTTCTAGCCGATTCTAGCTTGATGGCGTCAGCGGCAGATCGCTCACCGCAACGTTGCCGCTGTTTAGGTTTAATATGACAATTAGATTTTTTTGGGGAATGTTCGGAAGCTTCTCTGATTTTTGCAGTTTGTATTTTTTAAATTAAAATCGTTGTGAGAACTACCAGAATTGCCTCCGCGAGCTACCAGTAGCTTGTGATCGACAGGTTGGCGACCACTGGTCTAGGATGTCATAAGTACTATATCTACTCTTTAAAATAAATGTTAGTTTTTGCTACATATTCACACCTCACTCCTTATTAATCCGAAAGTTTCAAATATTTGATGTACTTGTGTTCATCCCTTTTTGAATTTGAGTTATTTTAACGTTTTTCATCAAGAACAACACACAAAAACGGTTTTTAGAAAATAAACCTGTGTGTATGTCGTCGTTGTCGTCGGCCACTTATCGTTACATGCCTTGTTAGCACGATACAGCCCCCGGAGTACAATAAGTCAACAATTTTGTGATTGAATATTGTTCAAGATGTCTCACAGATGAGCCCTATCGACTTTCAGCTCATCCAAGCCAGTACAACTGGTACTATGGTACTTGAAGTACGACATTTTTGTCTTTTTTGAGAAATTTCAGTTTGTTAGTACGATACAGCCTCCGGAGTGCAACAAGTCATCAATATGATTTATGAATTATTCAGGACATCTTACTTGAGAACTCTTTTGATTTTCAGCTGACCATAGCCAGTACAACCGGTGCTATAGTACTTTAAGTACGACATTTTTGTTATTTTTTGAGAAATTTCAAATTGTTCGCACGATACAGCCTCCGGAGTATATACAAGTGACCAAATTTATAATTGAATATTGATACTTAGCTCACTAAAGACAGTACAACGAGTGCTATGGTACTTGTAGTACCAAATTTCTGTAATTTTTGGAAAATTTTCAGTTTGTTAGCACGATACAGCCTCCAGAGTGTATACAAGTGACCAATTTTTTGATTGAATATTATTCAGGGCATCTTATAGATAAACCTAATTGATTTTTAGGTCACCAGAGCTTGTACAACGGGTGCTATGGTAACTGAAGTGCCACATTTTTGGTCCTTTTTGGAGAAATTTCAGGTTGTTAGCACTGTTCGTCCTCCGTAGTGTATACAAGTGACCATTTATATAATTGTCTATTTTTCAAGATGTCTCACAAATGTACCCAATTGATTTTCAGCTGACTAGAGCGAGTACAGCGGGTCCTATAATTCCATATATACCACGTTTTTGGTAATTTTTGGAAATATTTCGGTTTGTTAGCAAGATAAATCCCCCGAAGTGTATACAAGTGACAATTTTATGATAGAATATTGTTTAGGACATCTAACAGATGCGGAAAAGTTAGTTTTAATCTTACAAACCGTTTATTTAAGATTTAGACGGACGTGCAAATTAGGATTCATTCTGCTCATACTACCAAAAATATATATGATTACAATGTACAGAAAATCTCAATCAATACTTCAAAAAGCCATAAAAAGAAAAATTCCTTCCGATTTTTAGTTACTATCAAAATTAATGACGTATGAAAACAATAGATACATTTAGAAACTGGGTGTCCATATTTATTTTCCCGCATTTTAACGGCCCATAACTTATAAACGGTTTGAGATAGAAACATTCGGTTCTCACTGAAATGTTCCATTTTAGCACGAGTTTTGTTTGAAAAAGTTGAGTTTTTTTTATTCGTTTTGCCCACGTCACACCAAAAATGGCGGATGTTTGACAATTTTTTTGTTAAATTTTGTTAAAGTAATGCACAATATTTTTTTGGTAATTTGAAAGAACCGACCTTTACCTATTCTTCAGTGCAAAATTCTTTGAAATAGGTAAACATGTGACCGAGCCATCAACTTCTAAAATGAGAGATGCATAGTAGTACAGGTTGGCAAATTAATTTTGGCAGTCGGAAGTTTGGCAACCTCCGCTGCGCCGTAGCAAAGACGTATGCGGATTGCAAGAGAGCACTTCGCTGGCAGTATTCGTTAGCTTCGTTTCGACAGTACAGTTCAGAGAAAAGTGTGATTACCGGGGTTGTGCAATGCTAACTTGTTATAGCGAAAGTAAAGTTGTTCATAAAAAGTTGAGTGAGCAGTGTCGTGAAATAATTATGAATGTATCAAACTTCATAACCGAAGAGGCAAACAATGGCAAGTCAACAATTCCATTAACAAAGGTAAGTATTAATTATTGCAATAAAAAATTCAAACCAAAGTAATTATTTAACAAATTTACACTCGATGGTAATTTTTTTAAATCTATTTTCGTACATGAAATATTTATTTGTTAAACGATTTAATAAAGTGACATTAGGGTGAGACAATAGTATATTCAGTGCAAGTGTCGAAAATGTTACTTAAGTCATGAGTTTTACTAGTGAAACGAGTGTTTAAAACGAGGTGCTTACTATACTGTATTTTTGCTTCGCCCACAGTAATGAATGAATT
Organism: Galeruca laticollis; assembly: GCA_963921935.1. Lineage (NCBI taxonomy): Eukaryota > Metazoa > Arthropoda > Insecta > Coleoptera > Chrysomelidae > Galeruca > Galeruca laticollis. The sequence continues at coordinate 38,955,567 of OY998178.1, read as the reverse complement.
ATATTATATTTTAATTATATTCATAACATGACGGACGATGGCTGACGGCTGACTGGTAAATCCTGTGGCACCGAACAACAAAATTTATCAAGGATCATGAAATTTAACATACAAAAGATACACTTGATGTGACGTTTAAAAAACAAAAGATAAACGAGATGTGACTTTTCGCATTTTTTTAAAGAGTCGATTTGTGCATGTCAAACCCGTGTTAAAAATGCGGTTTCAGTAACGGAAGTAGAAAAAGTATTTTACCTACGACCACCCCTGTAAGTAGTCAAAAACGTACAGTCGGCAATCAATGCAACACGTCCATTACGCACGGTAAAACAAAACGCACGTCTGTAAAGTAAATCGCACGGCTTCCCTAGCAACCACTTAGCAACTGTCAATAGACGTAGCCATTTTATCAAAAATTCATTATTTCGATATTAGACGTTGAATTTTATTCTATATGTAAATGGTAGATAACGTTTATTAGAGATGAGATTGCATTTAATACTAAGAGTTATTTGGAATGATATGGTAATTATTGGTTCCGTTTCATTCAATCCGCATCTTTTAGCTGCCTTAATGTATCACATTAGTGAACAATAGTATATTATACACCAAGCGATTAAAGTGACCCATTTAAAGCCACGGCGGTGTTTGATTTCTGAGAGAAGTAATCCACCTCAGGGATTAATGTCACTATAGTTGAGATGTGTATACGCTATTTTTTGCAATTCCGGTAATTCTACATACATTTTTGATAAAAATAAATACTACTTAGAATGGACTTTTACGAAACTTGGCTGGGTATCGAGGATGTACGTTTTTATTTGTTCTTTTAATCCTCTAATAAGGATATCAATACAATTAGGTCGTAGGTGAAGTATAGTATGTAACACGTGTTGTAACGCATTTTACGCACTCACGTTCGTGCGTAAAATGCTTCTTACAACACTCGTTACGTAATATAATATTATGTACCCATGTGTCAATTTTATGTACCGTTATATCATCATGTCAAACAAATTGACGCCATTTTTAGTCCATTTGTAGCAACCTAAATTAGACATTTTTTGGTTTTTGCATGCCTGTTGCTCATGCGTCAATTTTTCCAATCGTGAAAAAAGCACCACTTCATGCACTAGTTGCATAAATAACTATTCTGTTTCTGTCTATAGGAGTATATAAAAGGACAAATGTTTATTTTGTATAAGATAGCTATTTAAATGTAATAGGTATTTTAACTTATAATTATAATTATCATACTCATTTCATACCTATCTCTATTACGTTTCGGTTTTATCATCTGTTTTGAACCATCTTCCGATTTCAGTTACAATTGCGGTTTATGCGTCAATTTTTCCAATCGTGAAAAAAGCACCACTTCATGCACTTGTTGCATAAATAACTATTCTGTTTCTGTCTATAGGAGTATATAAAAGGACAAATGTTTATTTTGTATAAGATAGCTATTTAAATGTAATAGGTATTTTAACTTATAATTATAATTATCATACTCATTTCATACCTATCTCTATTACGTTTCGGTTTTATCATCTGTTTTGAATCATCTTCCGATTTCAGTTACAATTGCGGTTTGGTCATATTAATATATGTTTGAAACAACGAATAAACTGAAACGTAATATAGTATTTTTGAATTTAATACTCTTTTTGAATGGCCGAAAACCACAACAAACATTTTTATTTCAATGAACGGCCTCATTTTATTTGTATAAAAATACACATTAATAAAACTTTTAATACAACATTTATATCGACTTATTTTATTGTCAGGTCATTGAACGAGTTTCTGCTGCTACGAAAGCTAGCGAAACAACGCTTTCCCGTATTAAAAAAGAAGCTCTGGCAGGAAGTAATGCTGACACTGATGTGCCTACTAAAAAACAAATAACGTCCAGTATCCGTATGGATCAATTCGACCAAACTGTGCTTAAAAGGTGCATAATAAATTATCACATATCCGAGAAAAAAGTACCCACGTTAAGAAATGTACACCAAACCTTTGCAGATAGTTATGGCTACGCAGGAAGTCGCGAATATCTGCGGAAACAAATACATTCTTTGGGTTTTTGTTGGACCAACATGAAAAACAACAGAAGTTTGTTAATAGAACGTCACGAAATCAGACATTTACGCTTACTATATTTAAGAAACATAAAAAAGTGCAGAGAATAGAACAAACCTATCATTTATAAGGATGAAACATACATTCATACATGTCACACGCACCTTAAAGGATGGAGCGACAAGAGTAACAAAGAATTAGGAAAACCCATTTAAAAAAGTAAAAGGCTCATCATTGTACATGCAGGAAGTGAAAATGGTTTTGTACCTAATGCTGGTATTATGTAGAACTCCCAGTCAAAAACAGGAGATTATCATAATGAAATGGCGTTGGAAAATTATGAGAAGTGGGAACAAGAAAAACTTATTCCAAACCCACCAAAAAACGCTGTTGTGCTAATTGATAACGCCCCATATCATAATATTCTAATTGAAAAATTACCTACGACTGCTTGTACTAAACAACAATAAAAAAACTGGCTTTCTGAAAGAAACATCTATTTCAGTGAACAAATGTTCTTTATAATGTTCTTTATAACGTTGTAAAAATGTACCAACAGCAATAAAGAACTTATAAAATTAATGAATTGAGTATTCGACATGGATTGCAAGTAGTAGTGGAAATATCCGGAAGTATCTAGAAATGGTTTTAAGGATATCAGATGCTTATTTGAAAAAATTTTATTCCTCGAAAGATCCGCTATTTCTGTTGAAAATGACAAACTTTGAACTGGTTTGATGATGAAGTTTAATGGTGAATTCAATTCACTGACTGACAGAGGTCCTTTGAATCGATTTTCTTTGTTTCTCGAATTGTGAGTAAATCTTAGAACGCACGCCACTGTGCGTTGTACTTTCGAAAACGAAGAGAAGTTTGAGAAAGTGTTTTGCCAAAAATTGTATTGGTCAGAAATGATTGTTATGGCTACCTTTCTTTCCTCAGGTAGGTTGACAAGCTTTTTATTAATCTCGTGTTGGGGGAAATTCGAACCAAATTCACTGAGGAATTTGGGTCCATTAAACCACAAGGGGTGGATTTCAGGAGTGAATTTTCCGCGTGACAGCAGACTTGATTTCACATGCCGCTACTGGAAATTTTGTATTAGCGTTTGTATTTTTGCTACTCTATTCGATACAAATACCGACCATCGACTTGGGTGGCTTTTGCAACAACAGAGTGCAATTTGAGAGTCTGTCCACAAGTTAACAGAATTTATGTTGATTTTGGTTTCCAAAACGATTTTGACTCTTTGAGTCAGATTCGAGGATAATAGCATACCAGAGAGTTCAAGTCTGGGAATTGTGATAGTTTTCAGTGGCGGAACACGCGATTTTGCTGATATCAGAATACATGAAAATGTTTTATCGGTGTAGATGGTTCTGATGTAGACACATGCGCCGTACGCTTCGATACTCGCATCTGAAAAGGAGTGAAGTTCAATTTGGCTTATTTCTTTGTGATTGAAGACAAGACGAGGAAGTTTTATATTCCTGATTGGACAGACGGCCTTTAGGAATTCTTCCCATTTTTGTAAGATTTCCTTATCGGTGATTTTATCATTCCAGTTACACTTTAATTTCCAGATTTTCTGCATTATCATCTTTCCTTTAACGACCGCGGGGTTAACAAAACCCAGGGGGTCATAACATTGTGAAATATGTGACAGGATATTTCTCTTGGTGATATTGTCCTCACTGACGAGTTTAGTGGGTACGGATATCTGGAACTCATCACTTATGGGATTCCATTTTAGGCCTAAAACTTCAGACGGAGATTGATCAAGGTTTATGTCCAATTTAGTCATTTGTGTCTGCGATACCTTTTCCAGAAAAGTTTGAGAGTTAGAATTCCATTCATGCAAATGAAATCCAGCCGGTTGAAGCAATGATTTCAGTTCTAAATAGAGGTTTTCGAGGGATTCGATTGAATCGCACTCCGTTAAAATATCGTCTACGTACGTCTGTGTGAGAACTGCGTCCGAGACTAGAGGTAGAGTGTTATTGGTACTTGCAATCTCGTTCAGAACGGACTACTATTCATACCATAAGTTATTGTTTGTAATTCAATACATTTTAGCGGTTCTTTAAGTGAGTCTCTCCACGTCTTTGGGGTTAATTCGAATTTGTCTAAACATTTTCTCCAAATCAACAATTAACGTGTATTAGAAGGTTCTGAACCTTCACAAGATATCGTATAGGTCAGACTGAATTTGATGACCATTAAAACAAATGTCGTTTAATGAAAAACCGGAGTTGGTTTTGCAAGAGGCATCAAATATGAGTCGCAGTCGTAATTTGATCTTGCCGATAAACTGGCAAATGAGGGATAAAATATTTGTTTTCTTAGCGTGAATTTTGCGACGATATTGGTACATATTTCGCATGTTCTAGAGATATATATACATCAATAAATTTCTTATATTCAGCATAGAGTTCGTGATTTTGTTGCAATCGTTTTTCCAGAGAGAAAAATCTATTTTTAGCAACTGTGAGGGAGTCACCTAACTTTTTGTGGTCTGTGACAGACTTACACATACGCGAACACCCCTGAAATGGAGGATGGACAAGAACACGTACAGCAATATTTCTTGATCTGGTGGTTATAAGAAAGAAATTTATATAGCTATGGATTCGTGAATACATCAGTAATGCTTCTGTGACAGAGAAAAATGGGACTGTTATGACAGTCCATGTGCACTCACATAGACAAAAGTGAAGTTGTGGTCCGATTCAAACCGAATAGGAGTTAGAGGGTGCAAGGACTGCAATAGCAAACGGTACAATGATAAACTTCACTTAAAAATGAACATATTTAATCATGAATGAGTATTGAACAAAAAAACAACAATTTGGTTTATCAAGGATAAAATGAGAATTTGTAATGATCAGGAACAAAAATACATTTATTCTTTATGCCATGCCTCGAAACATTTGCCTGGACAAAGGGGTACTTTGCTCTCGCAATCACGACATCTCCATGAAGTAGCCTTCTGCAGCTTATTCTTTCTACACTGAACACATCTCAGAAAATATGTTTCCCTTTTAAAATTGGGTGGGTGCGGAATTTTTTCTTGATGATTATTGCGCCTTTCTACTGGTGGTGGAAAGAAATGTCTCCTAGGTGGTTTAGCATAACTTCGGCCGTTATTTTTATCCTGTGGTACATCAATCAGAGATCTTATAAGAGAATCACGAAATTTTATGAAATCAACTTTTTTATCAACTTTTTGTTCATAGATATTGAAAGAATTCCATACAGCTATGTCAAGTAGATGGAACATGACTTTTTATACCATCTCACAGTCTTTCGTGGACTGGAATAATAGGCGATCATCTGATCACAGCAATCAACACCAGACATATATTTATTATATTGTGAAATCTGCAATGGTTTCATTCTCTTTTTTCCATACCGATTCGACACAGTCACCAAATCAGGATGGTAACCTGTGGTGATAGAATAGACGTCTCGCTTGTCTTTCCATTTGGATGAATAAATATCATTCTGACGTTTCCAAATATGTTGCCCTTTTTTCAATTCCTCTCTGACCATTTATTCACATACTCCTTTCCTCCTTTCCTATTCGGCCTCAATGTACCTGTTGAATGAGTCTTTCTACTGAGTAACGTGTTGGACATTCCTATACTATTATAGCAATTATCCATAAATAGATGATGGCCTTTATCCAAGTATGGTTGCATGAGTCTCAAAACCAAATCTTCCAATTTTGATTTGCTAGGATTTTCATGAATAATTTGTTTTCCCTCAATATTCAAGACATATCCAACAGGGGTACCTAATTCGTATAGTTTTATACCATACTTGGCTTTTTTCCCTTTGATATATTGTCTGAATCGCAAACGTACTCTAAACAATAAGAGAGACTCATCCAGAGAGAGTTGGTCATATGGATACATAGCAGATTGGCTATTGTCCAGTATAAGTCTCATCAAAGGGGTTATCTTTCTAAGAGCGTCATCATTACATGTGAGAAGTTCACATGAGAACGCTCTGAGAATTTCTTCGAACCTGCGACCAGACATTTTACTGCTGAAAATGAGATGATAGTATAGTGGGTCAAGGGTGAACATTTTCCGTAATGTAGGAAATTTAATTTGTCCCCCTAGAAGGCACAGACCTATAAAGATTCTCAATTCCTTTAAGTCCAGGTCGTGGAAAATCTTACTTCTGCTACCACGATCCTTAGGACGGTTTTTTGATACAAGATCATTACCATATCTGTTGGTAGATACTAATATCAACTCTCCAACTTCTGAAGACCATATTTTAGAGAACACGTCCATTGGTATGGATGTTACAGGGATATCCACCTTTACGCCACTTTCGTTTTCATTGAATGAAAAATTCGGTATCTCAATATTATTTCTAGCGCACTTAGCTCCCTCTACTTCATCAAGTTCATTGTTTTACAAAGTAACTTCCGGAATAATAAGATGCTCACCTCCCAAAATGTCTGCATTTTCGTCGTCCTGATTATTGTCACTCTCAGTGATGGAACTTGAATCATTCTCCTGAATGTATGTAGGATCGTCTGTCATTTAATCGCTATCCGCAAATGGGTCAGTAGGCGAACTGAGATTTTCACTTTCGTCACCTTCAAAATCAAATAATATTATTGTTTGCAGTTGTTACATAAAATTATTCTACTCACCACTCGATTCGATTCCATGCTCATCGTCACTACTCAATTCGTTGTACCACCGTAACAGCCTTCTTTAATCTTTTCGGTTCATCGTTATATAAAGAATACAGCCTCTAAGAACAAGCCGACAAACATCACTCATTGACATATAAGAGCGTACTTACACTACTGACTGCTTGTAAGGCGTGAACAATCTGTTCAAATATGCAGTGCGCAGCGGTTATGATGGGTAGACAAATTCCAGTAAATTCCCATTACACTCCGAAATTCCCGCCATAAATGAAAATATTGCTCTAGCGGGACGCACAAAGCATAACTCTATACATTTAAATGCAAAGAACGACTGCTCTAGCAGTTCTTGTACTATCTAAGCGCATGTGAAGATGGACTGCAGAAACAGCCCAAGTCCCAGCTAAGAAATGTTATATGACTGCTATAGCAGTCCGTGTCCGCGACTGTGTGAAGGGAATATCAACTTGGAAATGTCCGTTTTGGGGAATTTTAGTTGTAGTTTTGAAGATGAACTCTGCCAGTTCATCTTCGGATGAGAGAGATTTGAGTTTTTGGCGTTCTTTTAGTATCTTGAAGAAAATTGTAACCAACTATCAACTCGCTGTAGACATTCTTGTTGCTCTATCTTGTTACTATTTTGTTCTAAAATGATTTATGTGTTTAAAATAGTCGTATTGGGGTGTTTTATTGAACGTTACTTAAAATTACTACTGGTCATTATTTCCACAACCTTATCTAAGAAAAAAAACACATCTACTTAGGTGCAGTAGTGAACGACAAACTCAATAGTCCACTACACTAATCAAATACAGAGTTAGTGTTATATTTGAAAATAAATATATTATTTGAACAAAGATCTGTGTTTTCATCGGTTAGTTGTGTACTTTCATTTTACCTCCATTTTTGAAAAACCAGTTCGGCGATAAAGGGGGATCTACTCATTGAATGATTTTCAAACTCAAAAGTTATACATTTTAACATTATGAAATACCTAAATCACAAACCCGCAAAAAATTACTTCCTTTAAACTGTTTTAGTTTTGATATCTGATATATATGATTTGAGGGATGCTGACAGCAAAATTAAATTCATAAATGAAAACATTATTACTCTTCTTAATATTCAAGCTCCTATAAAAACATATAAAATAACAAAAAAATACGCACCCTGGATTACTAACACACTACGAGCTATAATGCATGATAGAGACAATGCTTTGTCAAAATTTAGACGAACTAGACGTAAATCATACTGGACTACATATAAAATGTTGAGAAATACTACAAATGTATCTGTCAAAAAAAACTTTCTTTTACTCAAAGTTTAGTACTGCCTCCAGTAAAGTTGTATGGGATACTACAAGATCGCTAAGTTTATTGTCTAACAACAAACTATCGATACTTCCTGATGAACTCAGTGATGTTGAAAGATTAAAAAATCATTTTATAACATCCATTCCCACTATTTCAGTATCTGATGAACTGGTAGAGTATTATAATAATAATAAATTAACTGACAATTCATTAAGATTTGAAACCATTTCAGAATTTTATAATTATCACAAAATTAAAAAGTAAGGCTACGGGCTTAAATGGCATTAATTTATTTTGCAATTATGTATTCCTTATATACTTCCATTCATTACTCATTTAATTAATTTTAGTTTGAAAAATTCTGTATACCCTGCTGCCTGGAAAAAATCTAAAGTTATTCCTTTGATGAAGGTTGCCACTGCTACAACATTTAATGATATTCGTCCGGTAAGTATCCTTCCAACCATGTCTAAAATACTTGAAACGCAGCTTTTAAGTTTTACTTCTAAACATCATGTTATTCCAGAAACTCAATCGGGTTTTATAAAACAGTACAGCTGCTGCACTGCGCTTTTAAAACTTACGGATGACATTGTGAAAGCAAGTGATGATGGAAAACTCGCCCCTTTGGTTTTCTTAGACTACAGTAAAGCTTTCGATTCCATTAACCATAAATTAACAGAATCACTATTTAAATACAATAATCTTTCAAGAGATGCTTAATTACTATTAAAATACTACTTAAGTTACAGGCTAAAAGCCGTTAGTTACAATAACAAATTATCTACGTTTCTGTATAATACAAGAGGCGTTCCACAGGGTTCAATCCTTGGGCCGCCATTCTTTAATATATACATTTCTAGATTTCCACACTTCTTTACATCTTGTAGGCAGAATTACTATGCTGATGACATTCAAATGTATGTGTGGTTTCATGCAGACGAAATTAAGCAAGCTATTACGGCGGTGAATTATGATTTGAATACATTATATACACAATCTCTGCAAATGTGTTTAACTCTTAACCCAACTAAATCTAACTTTGTGCTGTTTGGTAGAAAATCCAGTCGCTTTAAAATGTCTGACATTATGGGCAGCAACGAAATAGTTGTTAATAACCAAGATATTGAGCGTCGACAGGTTGTTAAGAGCTTGGGAGTGATTATGGATGAGAATTTACGTTTTACTAAGCATGTATCTTTTTGTTTGCAGAGATCTTATACAAAATCAAGGTTTCTTTACCTGAATCGTCATCTACTTACAAGAAAAACTGAAATTATTTTATGTGAAGCATTGATACTTTCTAACTTAAACTATTGTGATGTTGTTTATGGTACTTTCCTAAGTAGATCCGATGAGACAAGACTTCAAAAGTTGCAAAATGCTTGTATACGATATATATTTGGTGTTAGAAAATATAGTCATATCAGTCATCATTACACGACACTGCAATGGCTCAGATTAAAACAAAGGAGAATATTACATGCTGCTTGCTTGTACTCCAAAATTTTTCAGTATAAAACACCCGCTTATTTGTATGAAAAAATAACGTATCGATCAGACGTACATAACTTGAATGTTCGTTTTAGGGGGACACTTACTCCGCCATTTTTCAACTGTATATTTTTCAAATGTTGTTTCAGCTATTCAATTGTCAATATATACAATAACTTGCCAGCTAATATTCGTCATAACCTTTCGAGTAATGCATTTAAAAATAAATTGCTTGTTCTTTTACTCTCTCAACAAGAATGAAATTGTAATGTAGTTGTATGGATATATGTATTCTCCCCTGTATAGGTTTTATATGAACATTTTTCATTACGTTGCTCAGCTTTTGCTGTGAATTAACTATGCTAAGGTTAGGTGGAAGAACAGACATCCGTTTCACTTGGGACGGATGAATTGAACCTCACCTTAATTGTATATCTCTTTTGTTAATATTTGTATGTTTCCTTTTGTTAATATTTGTATGTTTCCTTTTCTAAAAATTAATGAAGGCATTATTATTATTATTATTATTATTATTATTATTATTATTATTATTATTATTATTATTATTATTATTATTATTATTATTATTATTATTATTATTATTATTATTATTATTATTATTATTATTGGGTCCTTATTAGTGCTGATTTCAGAAATTATATTGTTTTTTCTATCACGTTAGGTTTGTTTACTAAATGATATTATTATTAGACCTTTTAATTCTCCGTGTTCTACAACATCTGGATAGTCCCAAATAATCTAGATGTTTCTCAGAAGCCGAAGTTTCGATTCGTCGTTGATTCTCCAAAACTAAATGAGGTCAGAATTGGAAACAGACGTTGTCAATATTGAACAACAATAGATCTCGCTTTTCGTTTCCATCAGATCAAGATGGCAGAGGAAGTCATTCCAAAAACAACCTTTCATATAGAAAATAGGCACTATGATTATGTGCATATGCACATGGGTCTGAAAAAAGATCCTACAACCTTTCAAAGGGTCATGGATAATATCTTTATAGGTATACAGTACGAGAGATGTTTGGTTTACCATGATGATATAATTGTGTTCAGTACCAGCTTACAAGAACACATTCTTGCAAGAAGAAGTAGAATATCTGGGACATATTGTCACGCCAGAAGATGTAAAACCGAACCCAGATAGAATTTTAGCAATTCAAAAATTCCCGATACCAAATAATTCAAAACAATTAAAAGGATTTCTTGGACTCTTAGGGTACTACCGAAAATTTATAAAAGATTTTTCTAAATTGACTATACCGTTAACTATAAGTATGAAAAGGGTGCAATTATTAATGTGAATGATTAAGATTATTCCGAATGTGTAAAAGTCTGTTGATAAAGGAATCAATAATTTAATATCCAGATTTTACAAAACCCTATAACCTTACCACAGATGCCAGCAATTATGCTTTAGCTGCTGTTTGAGGTCAAGGCAAAATAGGCTCTGATTTATCTGTGGCTTACACCAGCAGAACCCTAAATGATTCAGAATTCTTTAATCGAGAAAAAACTGTATGCCATTGTTTCGGCAGCCAAGTACTTCCACCCGTATCTATTTGGCAAAAAATTCACAGTAGTAATTGATCATAAACCAATACAATGGTTATTCTCACTCCAAGTTCAAAACTTGTTAGATTGCGCTTGAAACTTGAAGAATATGATATCATATACGAAAAGGTGCTTTGAATACCAATCGCGATTGTTTATCCTGAATTCAAATAAATGATAAATGATACTGAATTACAAGAACCCCACTTTTCTAGTAATTTATAAGTTTATATTGACAAATTTAAAAAAAAACACTCATCATCTCCCGATGATAAGGTATCTCAAATAAAATTAACTGTCTCGACCCTTACTCCGTTGAATCTACTCATATTAGTGTTTCAAATGAAACTCAATGTTTCTAGCTAATTCCACAATGTAATGAAAAATGTTGAAAATTCTAAAAAATTGACAATTGTTTCGATAACTGAATATCATCGTCAGAATGACAGAAGTCACATTTCATTTGATGCCTACCTGATGTTTAGTAGTTATTTTTGGCTAGACCAAGAAGTGACCTTATGATTGACTTAATATATGTTAATAGAAAAAAGAAGAAGATGTGATATTACAAATATTGAAGCTCAGATATAATTAGCCCTATGGTGATATCCTGGATATCATTTTTCCAATTTAGATCAGTATAACTGTGCGATGATATAGAAAACCAGGAAAACTATATCTGCTGATCTTTACAATTATCATTTAAGAAGACAATTAAACAAATAAATCGGATATGTTTGTTTTGATTTTTTCTTGCTCTAAACATCGAGTCACATTCTAAGCTTACTTGCTGACACTTCTACTGCTTTGCCGTATTTACGAAGTCTCTTTAAGTGCAATAAAAAAAATTAGAAGTTTAATTAAAAATATGTTAAAAAGTTATGCAAATAAAATAAGTCGTTCTAATTTATGCATTTGTGTCGCTGCTTTTAGAATTAATTATTAATACTTGAATTTAGTTTAATGAAAGCATATTTTTATATGAATTTCGAACAAATATTTGTTCTAACCGTAGATACCTTCAAGGGTATAACTGAAAGTGACAACATTGCTCAAAATTTGAGTAGGTACCTCTTTTATGTGTCAAGGGTAACCTATTTAGTAGTTGTGTCCTTGTTTAATAACTATATAAATATTGTCAGAGTGTGCTCGACAACAATTTCGAATAGGTTGTTTTAGTAGTAGATAATATCAAACGTGGTTTGCTTATACAAGCGCTATTAAGACTAGAGAGTAAACATTCAGTTCTTTCGTTTTGATTTGTTTATCAAGACTTTAGTGACAAAATAAACTTTTAAATTGATCAGATTATTGTTATTGGATTATCACGATTCGTCGATTACAAGTTTTTCAGAAAAACAGACGAAATTACCAAGACCATGTATCTATAATACCATCCCCACTTTTCGTAATTCATTCATTATTTCACTACTGGCGTTTAGGATTGTTGCCCGCAAAAATAAACGTGTTTATCCTCTCTATTGTATACTATTACTCTAGAGGTTCTCCGCTGTTAAAGCTTATGTTCCCAACATTACTTCCCACATTCTAAACACCGCATGATTATGGAGATGTGAAATTTTTTATGACGTACGCAAATGGTATCGAATTTCTGAAAGAATCGTAAATTGCGAACACGTCAATGATATTCTACGATATTCCACGACATTCTACGATATTCTACAAAATTCTACGATATTTTACATTTCACGATATTCTTCGATATTCTAAAATATTTTACGATTTTCTACGATATTCTACGATATTCTACGATATTCTACGATATTCTACGATATTTTACGATATTATACGTTATTATAAGATATTATACGATATTCTACGATAGTCAACGATATTCTACGATAGTCTACGGTATTCTACGATATTATACAATATTCTATGATATTCTACGATATTCTACAATATTCTATGATATTATACGATCTTCTGCGGTATTCTTAGAAAGCTCTGGTTTTTTCTTAAATCTACAACTGTCTCAATCCTCTAAGCGAGTGTGAAATAATTTTATTTTTGTAACTAATGAATAGAACTGCAGTTGAAAGTAACACATACAAATTGTGTTATTGGCTATCTACGGGTCGTTCAGAGAGATAGGATACGCATGGAGAAATGAAGCCGAGTATTGACAGAATTGCGATTATCCAATGCCAAGACTTTTAGTGACAAAATAAACTTTTTAGTTGAATAATTTATTGTTTTTGGATTATCATGATTCGTCGATAACAAGTTTGTCAGAAAAACAGACGAAATTACCAAGACCATGTATCTACAATACCATCCCCACTTTTTGTAATTCATTCATTATTTCACTACTGGCGTTTAAGATTATTGGCGGCAAAAATAAACGTGTTTATCCTCTCTATTGTATATCATTACTCTAGGGGTTTTCCGCTGTTAAAGCTTACGTTCCCAACATTCCTTTCCCACATTCTAAACACCGCAAGATTATGGAGATGTAAAACTTTTTATGACGTACGCAAATGGTATCGAATTTCTAAAAGAATCGATTAAATTGCCAACACGTCAATGATATTATACGATATTCTACGATATTCCACTATATTCTACGATATTGTACGAAATTCCACGATATTCTACGATATTCTACAATATTTTACGATATTTCACGATATTCTACGATATCCTACGATATTATACGATATTCTACGAGATTCTACGATATTGTACAATATTCTACGATATTCTACGATACTCTACGATATTCTACGGTATTTCACGATATTCTACGATATTCTACGATATTCCACGATATTCCACAATATTCTACGATAGTCTACAATATTCTACGATATTCTACGATGTTCTACGATATTCTACGATATTCTACGATATTCTACGACATTATACGATATACGACATTCTTGGATCTTCTGCTATATTCTACGATATTCTACGATATTCGACGAACGATTTTCTACGATATTATACGTTATTATAAGATATTATACGATATTCTACGATAGTCAACGATATTCTACGATAGTCTACGGTATTCTACAATATTATACAATATTCTATGATATTCTACGATATTCTACGATATTCTACGATATTCTACGATATTCTACGATATTCTACGATATTCTACGATATTCTACGATATTCTACGATATTCTACGATATTCTACGATATTCTACGATATTCTACGATATTCTACGATATTCTACGATATTCTATGATATTAACGATATTCTACGATATTCTTGAAAAACTGTATTTTTGACTTAAATCTACAACTGTCTCAATCCTCTAGGCGAGAGCGGAATTATATTATTCTCCTTAGTAATAAATAGAACTACAGTTGAAAGTAACACATACAAATTGTGTTATTGGCTATCTACGGGATGTTCAGAGAGATAGGATACACATGGAGAAATGAAGCCAAGTATTGACAGAATTGCGATTATCCAACGCCAACACTATTGGCATATTATAAGGCAATTTATGCGATTTTGAACGTCCGCCTATTATACAGGGTGTTCCGCACAAGAACCGACACAGAGCAGAGGCGTATAGGGGAGTCCAAAATATGACGATGGGGGAAATTTACCTCTATACCAAGTTGCATCTCTGAGGAGTTTTAGGGCTTCATAGTAGTGCCCAAAATATCGAAAAATAATTTCTTTGCAACACTTTAACATAAAAATACCAAATGGTACACTCTATCAGACTGTTGAGGACATTGAGTAATGGTAAGTAGAAGGCGATCGAACAATTCTGGAAGGTTAATTAGGGGTGACTCAACCTCAAAATTTCATTGAAGTTTTTTATATTTCGGTTGATTTGAATAATTTTATTCTCATACCGTGGATAATTTAATTCTAAGACTTTTTTTACTCTTGTAATTTTGCATAAAATTTTGGCATTTGAAAGGAAAAGTCGAATAACTATTAGACGTAATTTACTCCATCCATATCAAGAATTTTATATCAGGTTTAACAAATTAATACATAGATTTCAATAAGAACAAATTAATAATACTGTATAAAGAACATGAACATTTTAATTTAAAGAAATCGCTGGAAATGATCACCATTTTCTCTTAGACACAAACTTATTCTTCGCCCAAAATCAAGTCAACTCTGGCCAGTAGCTGATGATCATTTTTTATTGTATTACATTTTTCTGGTACTAGAAAAGAATAAACAGACTCCCTTAATGCCCCCAAAGAAAGTAATCATATTTATTGAGGTCCGGTGAGCGGGGAGGCCAATTATTTATTTTAGGTTATTCGACGTTTCCTTGCAAAATTACAAGAGTAAAAAAACTTTTATAACTAAATTATCCATGGGATGAAAATAATTTTTTCTACAACCACCAAAAAATGTTGAAATTTTTGTACTATTTTCAGGTGCAAAAGCCATCAATTCTCTTACCGTACAAAAATTTGCTTGTTGCTTAGCAACACTTTTAATCCTAGGATTAAAAACGCTACTTTTGATCCTAGGACTAAAAGTAATTGCATTTGAGCTCTCTAATTGAAATTTGGAAGAAAAAACATTGTCTCTGACTAACTTAGTAAAACAAACTAATTGGGCAACTATATATAGGTATTTATTTGTTATTTATAGTGATATTAAATGTACAATTGGAACAATTATTGCCAAAATTCAAGCCACCACTAAAATTATCACTGACAATTTTCGAACAATTCAAAAGATTTTCATTATTGTTAGAACAACTCAAAATATTCTCCGTACCTGTTGATGAAACATTCGAGGAAATATCTGAACAGGTACTTGTACCTTATTTTTCAGGTTGCAATATTTTCTGGCAGTATTCTCTTTGTTGATACGTGATTCTTCAATATATCATTCTGATACCGTACTAGATTTCCAACCTCCATGTCTTTTAAGACAAGTGAGGTCACCGCCACCATCAATAAGAAGTGTAGCAGATGTTCTTCTTAGCGAATGTCCAGTATACTCCTTCCAATTTTCTAACTAAAATTTTTGCAATTTCTTGCGACACGGCACTAAATTTGTGAATACCAACAACCATTCTTTGACACTTCCCATTAACATACTTCAAAAATAAACGACGTTCCTGTATATTTGATGGCCGCAGTGCAACATATTTTTGAAATAAACGCAAATAATTATCTTCTATAATGGTAAACAAACGAGGTTTCTTGTTTTTTGTCTGCAAAATTTTTACGACCAGGACCGAGTCAATATCTTCAATGTCAGCCATTTTCAAATGAACTAGTTCGTCACAACGCATAGCACCTCCAATTCCTGATACTAGAACAACCTTTATCATCAAATATACATTATCAGGTGCCATATCCAGGAATCGATCCACTTCCTCCTTTGTAAAAACCCTGGACTTTTTAGGTATATATCCATCACTTTGCCTTTTTAACAATGCTCGTAATTTTGAATATTTACAAGTATCCACACCATTTTTGATATCCAGTGTGGATCGCAACATTGAATACTGTGACCAAAGAGTGGATGGCTTGACGGTCTTCCTCAAATTTGCGAAATACACCATAAGAACACTCTCCGCATAGTTTTGCAAATTTTTTTCTTTACACCAATCCATGAATCGCTGATATGCAAGTTCATAAACTTGGCGAGATTTGGGTGGCAAAATATTTAGATATACTGCTTCGGAACTTTTCAATATATCCGCAGGTATATTTTCATCGTGTTCGGGATTCATTTTGAAAGCAGCGTAAAAACTACTACAAAAATTATATGATTAGTACGTCTACTGACGTCTACTTGACAATCAACGCAATATTTGCATTCGCTCGGCTGCGCTGCGCTCCGCCTCGCAACTGCAAATATTGCTCGTAAAAAAATATGCACTTTTAACCCTTATAATATAATATACTATTTTCATATCAACTGATAGACCAAAAACTTCTGTAAATTTTAAGGTTAAGTCTCCCCTAAATTATCCTCCAGAATGATTCGATCGCCTTCCACTACTTAATGCCCTTAAGAGTCTCATATAGTGTACCAAATTTGGTATTTTTAAAATGAAGGGTTGCAAAAAAATTAATTTTTTTCTAAATATTGGATCCAACTTTGAGGCCATATAACTCCCCAGGTTGAAAATTGGTATTGAGTTAAATTGCCCCCAATCGTCATATTTTGGGCTTCCCTATACGCATACGCTCTGTGTGGGTTCTTATGAGGGACACTCTGTATATTGACCCTGTGAGGACGTTTATAATCTTTAGCGAAAAAACTATACCAGTTTCCGGAGATGTATAAAGCACGCTTGTTTATTTCCGCGCCATAAAATACATTTTGTATTATTAGAAGATTAGTTTGTTTTTGAAAACCAGTATCGCTATATCACCAGACGTTTTTTCCTTTTGATTAACTCACTCAATATATAAAATTACTTACATTCCCATGTATCATATTGGCATTTATATGTACTTTATTAGACTGATTATTATAATGACTTCATTTCATTATGATAAAGAAAATTACTAAGTATATCAGACAAAACAATGAAAAATTTGTAGAAAATAACACAATCAACCGATTAAAATGGAATTCCCACCACATTATTGAAATTTGTTAAATTAATGTTAGGGGTATTCGTAAAAAATGTCCAATTATTCTGGTTTTTATTTGTAAATTTTTGGTTTCTAATACTACACTTATGCCTTTTTTCATTAACATTTTAAATAGCAAATATTTCTACTCCTCCGCCTCTTGTAAAACCTTTGCAATATTTTCTTCGATCGGAATTCTGAATTTTTAGGTTTTCAATTATCGGAGTTTCGATTTAAAAAATCAAATATGTGATAAGACTTACTTATTCCAATTTTTTTTCAAGTTTACAACGTGTTTCGTAACATCAAGTAATTACTATTAGAAATGAAGCAATTTCTTAATAATTCCACAATATATTGAAAAAATCACAAATTTTTTAGAAAATTGACAATTGTCTCGATACTATCAAATATCATCGTCAGCATGACACAGGCTAAATTTTTTTATGTGATGGCTACTTGATGTTTAATAATTTTTTTTGGATAGTCTGATTAACTTAATATGAATGAATATATAAAATAAGACGTTATGATTTTACAGAAATTAAAGCTTAGTATTATCCCTATGAGGATATCCGGGATACCTTTTCCCATTTGAGATCAGTATAACTGTGCAGTTATATAGTAAACCAAGGAAAACTATTATCTGCTGACCTTTACAATCATTACTTAATAAGGCAGATTAATAATGAGCTCGCAAGATTTATGTGTACATTGACAACTCCATATTGTATCAAGTAAATATTTTACGTCTTGGGATTTCTCTGGTTGTTTTAATCTGTATGCTCATAAGTGTTCATTATGTCTAATTTCAATATTTCTAATTGTTTGACCTATATAGACCGCATTACATTCTCGACATTTGAGTTCATAATACAATATACCAGACTTTTCTGTTAATTTATGTGATAATGGATAATAATGTAAGAGATGATGTTAATAGTTCAAATTATATTTTAGATAAAAGAAGAAGAAATGCATTATAAATAAAAATCCTCAATACTCATAGCTATATGGAACCATCACAAAATCCTTTTCAAATTTTAATCAGTTTCGTTTTTCTAGAACTTACGATTTTTTAAATGTAAAACTCATTCAATTTTGATTTTGTAAAATTTTAAGCGCCGCAATTTCTATTGCGAATTTTTGCGATTGGCTTTCACCGTTTTCGAGTAATTGCGAAAAAATACTTTCAAATTTTTTTTTCCACTCTTGCCGGCGGTTGCACGCACTAAATCTTTCAGACATTGTTATTCTATTTTTGAAACTAGATTATATCAATAATGCAAAGTTCTGTAAAAAAAATTGATTTCAAACTTTATTTTACTGGACTCTATTGTATCATTCTTATATCACTGGCATAAAATTGGGTAGAGAAAGATTCACACATATATCCGCATCTCTTCAATTTTGTATAATGTTTAAAGTGTTATTTTTATATAGTCAAAGTTTTCTCAAGTGATAAGCTATAAATCAAGATGCTTTCGCGTAATATATGTCTCCGCTGGGTTTCTATTTGAAATTACAGTAATTTATAGGAGTCTTGTACAAAAACTTGGCAGAAATCGATCCAAAAACGAGACAAATAGAAGGAATGGGGAGATATACGACGACGCCATTGTTAATTCAAATCAAAGGGTTAGATGGTTATTTCGAAAATGTGGTTTCCTGTTGAAAGTAGGATAGGAAGTAAAAAATTGAGATATATTGATACCGAATCTGCAATGAGACAGTTGATACGGTGTTTGGAGAAGGTATTTTTTTAACTAAATTGCGGGTGTAAGAAAATTAATAAAGTATTTAGTTAAGATTAGATTTCGAATACTATATAATCTCAGTAATTGAAAGAAGTGAGCAGCATCGTAATATCTGACCTGATGAATTTTTTTGTTCGACATAACTTTAATATTCTGTTCGAAACAGGGACATTAGGATTATTCACAGTTTCTGTTGTGAAGAGAGACTTCGAAGGACCATATTTATGCACATTCTTTGATGTCAATTTATAATAATATTGTAGTTCATTTCGGTTTTAAATGACTTGATGATTGGGTGTGGTTTAAATTAAACGATTTACAATTTTTACTGTTCATTCATTGGTTTGTAAAGTTTATTTTTCGGCATTGCAATCAATAGCGTTAGTGTTGAGTTTATGTATTTTTAATGTATGTGATTTTAAGAGATACTAGCATTGTACTTGCTATTAAAAAAGCCGGGACTTGCCGGTTAATGATGATAAAGCGTCTACATGTTCGTGCTGTGATTTAAGTAGGAATAGGTGTGATTGGTGAAAGAGAAAGAGAGAGAGAGAGAGAGAGAGAGAGAGAGAGAGAGAGAGATAAGTTCGATGTTTGTTTATGTTGGGGCTTATAATTGTTTTAATTGAGGGTAGTATATATTTTGAGATTTGGCCCTGATATAGGATATATTTGCTCTGCAGGGCTGGATTTGGGGTGTCTTATTGGAGGTTTGTGTGCGAATATTGTGCTTGGGTTGCGTTAAAGTGGTGATTGAAAATTCGGTCCAGTGGAAAGTGTATAGGATGCTTGAGAAGAAAAGTCCCAGTAATCACATAAGGTTTCTGAAATATTACAACGGAACCGTAATAGATAAAATTTGAAACATTCAAAAGATACGTTCCAGAAATATATCTCCAGAAATATATCTAATACCACCTAAATTGGTCACTAGCTTCGCTAGTATGGACCCTATGGGCGACAGGTAAGTCCAGCTGTCCCCGGTGACAACCTTTCGGGCCTTCAGCTCACTTAGTCGGTGAGTGGGAGTGAGTTATTTCGGTTATCCGGGATGTTTTGAAAATATAATGGGCGCCAGCCAGGTTTCTGCTCGGCCAAAATACTCGTCCTATCCTAAACCTAGCAAATGGATAGGAAAGAAAAAAAGAAAACAGGTACCTAAACTTACCAACGTGTTTATTAACTAACAGAGTTTTTTTTTAAAAGACTGATACTCAAATTTCTTGTCAATTTCCAAATATTCAAAAAAAGGATGAAAAATGACTGGACTATATCCAGTTGAAAAATAACTAGGCTACACAGAGCTCAGAGTTATCAATAAAACATGTGAACCAAAAAAAGAAAATGAAATATATGAACTAATAAAAAATACGCAAAATGAAATATAACTGGGCTATATAAAACACCAGTTATCTGTTATACATGTGAAATGATAAAAAAATACGCAAAATGAAATATAAATGGGTTATACAAAACACCAGTTATCAATTATACATGTGAAATGATTAAAAAAATACGCAAAATGAAATATAACTGGGTTATACAAAACACCAGTTATCAATTATACATGTGCTTACACTTAGCTAGGATATAACATACGTCATCAACGCAAAAAAATAGTGATACTAATACAGACCTTAATTCAGGGGATAGCTTTGGTACCAAGGCAATCTACTGTAACTCAGGTTGGATGTGATACAACACGATTAGAAAATATGTTACATAAAAGAAAAATATATATATATATATATATATATATATATATATACAATTAAATCCCTCCAGGAAAAAACCCTTAAATGTACAGATAACATCGAATTACTAAAATGTTATCATCAACGATGAAACTATTAATCGACTGAACCCGCTTAAGGCTATGTGTCCAGACTATATTATTATCAACACCAGACGTGTTGTTAAAATAAGATGGAAATAATAGGTAAAATGAAATTGAATATTTCCCCC
The DNA here is from genome assembly GCA_963921935.1 of Galeruca laticollis. NCBI lineage: Eukaryota > Metazoa > Arthropoda > Insecta > Coleoptera > Chrysomelidae > Galeruca > Galeruca laticollis. The sequence goes on along the minus strand of OY998178.1, from coordinate 38,934,150 downwards.
AGAGTTATTCTCTAATATTCTAAAGTATTGCCTCTGCGGCATAGAAAAACTTTATTTACATACGGAACCAGAAAATGCTTCTTCCCTAGTGTTCTACTAATCGAGATAAAGTTTTACTTGATAAACCTGAATGACTACTATGTGGATAAAATATATACAAAATCTAAGCGATAACTAAGAAATTAATAATTTGACATTTCACATCAGTGTTTTTCGTTTATAAAAAAAATTAATAATGGAAAATGGGTAGCGATAGTGAGGATGATTTGACATTGATCGGTCACTATCCTGTTAGATGCACGAGGTGATATAACTTCTTTAAAGAGACACGATAATTGATACATTTTGCCGCAAGTGATTTATACCGATTTTTTCTACATAAAGTATTTTTATTCCCGAGAGTCAAAATTTGGAACGTTATTTCACGATGTAAGTAGGTACTTGTACAAAAAGAAAAAATAATATGGTTCATTCAACTGGTTAAGAACCCAACTTAATAATTTCAGATAAGAAATTCTCTAAACCATGCAACAATAACGGCAGGAGAGTTTATCATAAAAATTGTTATGAAAAATATGACAGTTTTGCTTATGATTTATGATGGTCGCAGAAAAAGTATAGTGTACAATTAGCATGAAATGATCCATTTCCAACTCGTACCACTCACTCGCTACGCTCGTACTACAAAATTTCATATACCTACTCGTGGGAAATGTATGTCATTTCATGCTCATTGTACAATATACTATTCTGCAATGACGGATAATGACTTTGAAAAGTTCAATTCGACATGGTTTCGCCAAGCAGACCTTAGATATAAGAGGGAAACAAAATAAGCAGTTAGTGCATATACATTATAATTTGATGATTAATAAAGATTTATGAAAACATACCCGTTTTTCGGCAGTTCACACTTCCTCCTCACAGTTCTCATATCCATTTTATAAATCTGTAGCTATACTGAGAGGACACTTAAAATGATTAGAGTGATTGGTTTCAGGTATGTGTTTTCATGTATTCATATGCAGTTATGTTATGTATCTGAAATGATGTACATGGAATATTCGTTGTGAAACGTTTCATACCTAGGACATTTCTGGTTTCTGCAATGTTTCAGGAACGTGTCTGAGTCAAAAGAAGGAATGTTTCAAATGGGAAATGACCGAACTCAGAAATGTTTTAGACACATATTTTGGTTAAGTGGGGTGTATAGTAATTTAGAAGATTTTGTTTTAATTGTGGGTGGTTGGTGGTTTTTGCTAGGAATCAACCGGAGAGAGAGGCAGTCTCAATTAGCAACGACATTGGGTGTTTTGAGAGAAACGTGGTTTTAAAGGTGTCTGGGATGGGGGATTAAGAAGTGTCTAGGAAAGTTCGGAAATGTATAAGGCGAACCACGTTCCGTTGCGAATAGTTAAAAGTATATGAAGTGGGTGTTTAAAATTATGAAATTATTTTTGGAGTTTGGATGTCCACGATGCCTTAAGAGTTAATAAGAAGGTTAGGAGTTATTTTAATGATTTTTTATTTAGAATTTGTTTGAAAAGTGAGACATAGAAAGGTGTGTAGAAGATGTTTGGTGGTGGCGACTGGCTTTTTTCGAGTTCAAGGAGAGGAATTTAGTGAGTTAAGTGTTTATTGTCTCGGAGAGGTAGTTAAAATGTTGAAATTTTTAATTATTAAGTGAATGGCGGTATTAACATCATGTAAATCCAAAAATCTCGTCGTTACGTCGGTCCATTTGGCTAGTGAATAAATTCACCATGCTACATGAAAAATCGTGAGAAACCTGCAGCACCGACGAGGGGGCTTTCGCTCCTGATGGGAGTGGAAGCAAAGTAACCACGCTTGCCTATGTTTGTAATAGAGCAATTGTGTCGATAAATTGATGGAGTTAAGTGGCAAAGTGTTTCGGCTATGATGTCCCTTGAGTTGGGAATGGCGTTCATGAGGGTGACTGTAAGGACTTCAACTAAGATTTTACAATCGGTAGAGCGTTGAAAGGGAACTAATGGCTTTTCGAGTGAGACTGGGACGGTCTCTTGAGGGGTTTTAGGTGTTGTTAGCCTGTGGTGGCAGCGAGGGTGGAGGGCGGGGTGAGGACCACCGCAATTTGTGCATGTGGGAGTTCTGGACTTGGAGCAATTTTCGGGACGGTGGCCTGTTTGGCCGCAAGAAGGGCATATCGGTTTAGACCGACAAGAATTAGTGGAATATCCGGTTTGCGTGCATCGATTGCAATGTTCAGGAACTGGGTGCAGAGGATTGATGTTGGATGGCTCGCACTGATGTGGAAGACCATGAAATGAGAGGCCGGAGGTGAGAGCCTGGTGGTAATGGGGTTCGGAAGTTGTAACGATGCGAAACATCGATGTGGGTTTGTTGGTGGACTTGGCGATGATTCGTATTGAGGAAGGGAATTTGGTGATGGTGAAAAATTTCTTCAAATTCTTCGAGGCTGATCGTGGCATCCACATTCCTGCAGACGAAAGAGAAGGTGAGTATGAGCGTTTTGGTTGCTGGTCGGGGTGGACGTTCGGTGGAGTTGAGGATGTTGATGGTGATGTTAGAATCACCAGTAGAATTGTGAATTCGTCTCTGAATTGTTGAGACTGACATTGGAGAGGAAGTTTTGAGAAGGGCTATTCTGTTGAAAGCTCGAGGGTGTTTAGAACGGTGAAAAGGGATTTTTGAGTTGAATATTTGGTTGGGAGTTTTCTGATGTTAAGGGTTTGTGTGGTGTTGTTGTTGGTGGTTATTGTGGGATTGTTATTAGAGTTGGAAGTTGTTGGACGGGACTTGGTCTACCCGACAAGGGTGAAATCGTCCTCGTTGTGGATAGATGGATGTCGGGCAATTGAGGGTGTGGGCGATTTCGATCTTACGAAGGAACTGTAGGTTAGGTTAGGTTTATAATGAGTGGGTCAATGAGGCTCTCCACTGCGACTCGTGAGAGTCTATTGTGGCTCATACCTATTCAAATTTCACCAAACAAATTCAGCTTCTTGACGAAGCCGATTAATTTGTTAAGTGAATGATATTTCAGATCCGAGGGCAAGAGAGTGGCCCTGCCAAACATCAGATACCTGATTTGCGCCGCGGTCTGGCGGGCACAAATTATATGCTCTGCTGTTTCATCATCTTACAAACAAAGACGGCAAATCGGATCGTCCGACAGTCCAAGTTTCAGCATATGATGATTCAAACGACAGTGGCCTGTTAGAAGGCCTGTTAGGCACCGTAGATCGTGTCTATTATAGCCTAACATTTGTTTGGATACATTATTCGAAGGATGTATGAAGGCCTTTGAATGAACCAATCCTGGTATATTATGCCAGAAGTCTAAAACTCTTCTTGCAGTCCAAGTATTTAGTGTTTGTTCGAAAACACTTGTTGCGATGCCAATTGTAGGTTCTGGTCCGATAAAGTCATGAGCAGCACCCTCTCTTGCAAGAGAGTCAACCTTCTCATTACCATCCATACCAGAGTGGCCAGGGATCCAAACCAGCGATACCCTGTTGCGTTCTCCTATTGAGGCGAGTCTTTTTTGGCAGTCTAGAACCAATTTCGACGTTACACGGTACGAGCTAAGTGCTTTCAAGGCCGCTTGGCTGTCCGTGAAAATTTTTATTGATCTGTGTGACAGGTTGGATTGCCCCAAACTCTCCACACATGAAGCAATGGCATACATTTCCGCCTAAAATACGGTTGCATAGGATCCCAGAGATGTTGAGACTTTTGTCCTAGGTCTTCGACCGTATACACCCACACCAGCGCCTGAGGGTGTCTTTGATCCATCAGTGTTCCAACAGATGTCTGCTCTTGAGAGTTCATCCTTGCGGAGGACCCATTGATCTCTATTTGGAAATAGGACGGTATAAGGCAGATTATAGTTTACTGTTGGGGGCATTATATCAGAGGTCATTCCCAGAATACTATGACTTTCGGTGGCCGCTAGCATTCTACTTTGCTCTGTATAAGCCTGTTTCGTGCATTTAGAAATATGCACAATTCTATATGCTGTCCATATGGCCTCCTTTTCCAGAAGTATGTGGAGAGGAGGAAGGTCCAGGAGGACTTCCATGGCTGCTGACGGTGTGGTGCTGATAGCACCAGTTATAGCCAAACTAGCCTGTCTCTGTATGCCAGAGAGCTTTGCTTGGGCCGTTTTCTGTAAAGATTTTGACCACCAAGCAATGGCTCCGTATGTGATCATTGGTCTAACAATCATCACATATATCCAATGGATTTGCCCACAAGGAAAGTCAGGCCTTATGGATGACTTTTTCCAAGTGAGTTTTTTATCTAGGATGATCCCCAAATATTTTACTTCAGCTGCAAATGGAATAACCTCACCATTATAGGAAAGTGGCGGAAGGTCCGCCAAATTCCTTCTCTTGATGAAGGGAACTATTACAGTTTTGCCAGGGTTAACAGACATCTGTTCCCTCTGGCACCAACTGTAAACATCGTTCAAAGTCCTTTGGAGGGTATTATGTGCAACCCGTCCTGACTTGGTTCTTGCCAGAATGACAAGGTCGTCTGCATACGCTTGCAATTCTACCCCTCTACCCACAAGAGTACCAAGCAGGTCATCCATCAGGAGTGACCACAAGAGGAAAGATAACACTCCACCCTGCAGGCAACCCCTGGAAACCTTAAAGCTGATGGCCTCGTCTTGAATAGATGTAGTGGCTGTTCTATTAGTGAGCATGGCATATATCCAGCCGGTAATCGTTGGTTTAATGCCCTTTTCAGTCAATGCTGCACCAATGGAAGCTGGTAGTGCATTGTCGAACGCTCCTTCGATGTCGAGAAAAATGGCCACTGCAATCTCCTTATTGTTAAGGGATTGTGTGATTTTCTCAACAAGGTTATGTAATGCTAAATCTGTTGATTTGCCTGCTTGATAAGCGTACTGGTGGATGCTCAGGGGAGAGCAGTATAAAGCTACCTGCCTGATATGGCAGTCCAGTACTCTTTCTAGTCCTTTAAGCAGGAAAGATGTTAGGCTAATTGGTCTGACAGATTTAGGGTGTGGGTCTGTGCGGCCCACTTTCGGTATATATACTACCCTAGTCGCCAACCAACTGGGTGGTATATAATTCCACGCCAGACTAGCTCTATACAATTTAATGAGGATGGGTATAAGTAATTCCAGTCCGTTTTGTAGCAGAGCTGGAAAGATGCCATCCTCACCGGGAGATTTGAAGGGATGAAATGATTTTATTGCCCATTCAATCGCCGGTGCTGTGATAACGTTCTTGGCGACCTCCCAATCATTCTTTTTGGGCCGCCTTGCGCCCTCAAAGTGGAGAGGTCGGTTGTTATCCAGAGTTAAACTTCCGGGAAAGTGGTTTTTAATCAAAAGCTCTAACGTTTCTTTTCTAGAGGTCGTAAAAGTGCCATCTGATCGTTTCATCGACCCTATCTCGGCAATCGGCTCTTTAGAGGAACTGAAAAGTCCTGGTTGGGAATGTGTATGAAGTGCGTGTGTGTTGTTGTTCGGGTGTATGTTTTGAGGAGGTTGGTTTTGATGAAGTTTGAGGAGATGGTGTTGAGTGACAGTGTGTTTGTTTGTAAGTGTGTGCTGAGGATGTGTTGGGTTTGGTAGGTGTGAGAAGAGGGAATTCTTTCTCACAAAGGTCTGAGACTTTTTGTTTTTCGAGCGAGTTAGGGTGTATGTTGTATTGTTCGTATAATTTCTTGCAGGAAATTGTGCGGTGAGGGTCGACTGCGTCGAAGATTTCTTAGATTTCAGGAAAAATGTATATTCTTGGTATGCTGAGGGGGTTTTTGCAGCTCTGCTTTTTGGGTTGAGAGTGTGGTGTAAGATTTGGGGGTGAAAGCTAATACCGACAGTGGACTCACTGCCGGAGGGAGTTGTCTCCCTACTTAAAGGTTTTCTGACTCATTAGCTCTCAAGAGTACTATATTTACCTAGGTGCTAAATGTCCTTCCCTCTTCTGGTTGGTGTGGCTTGCTTATTTGGATCTAAAATAAAACAAAGTTATTACACAATTTTTATTTTCATAAATAAGATTTTGTTTCTAAAGAATCAATTGGATTTACACTTCCTAGTGTAGTTGAGTGAACTGTCGAACTGAAAAGTGCGGCAGAACATGCGGTTGGTTGGGCTTCTGATGGAGGCGTCCACGGTGCCGGTGAAGTCGCGGTGAATTGGTTTGGATAAGTGACCAATTCGGGCTTGTATCACCTTTCTCAGGCGATGGACTGGCACTACTCGGGTGATTGGTGAGAGAGAGAGGGGGAGAGAGAGAGAGATAGAGAGAGAGAGAGAGAAATTCGTAATGAAGTTTTGTTGGATTGGCTTGATTATGGGTCAAATTGTTGATTTTCGAGAATGGTGCCCTGGCGTAGGATTAGTTTCCTCTTTAGGGCTGGATTGGGGGTGTGGTGGATGTTTTAGTGCGTGGTCGAGACTGTGCAACGTAAATTGGTGGCTGATTAAAGTTGGTGAGTTGAAAAAGTATCTAGAAATTTTTTTTAAAAAGTGATTAGGAAAAAATTCTAAAAGTGTATGGAATTGAGAAATTTGAACGGGCTTGATATTTGGAAGCAGCGAAGCCCAAAAGTGAGCAGAATGTTGTCACAAAAAGTGTCTAGAATAGGAGCGTTCAGGTGGAAGATGAACCATGCATCGCTGCCGATACATAAGATATGCGGTTGAGCTGGCTAGGTGTCGGAAATTATTTAGTGAGAAATGGGTGGTTTTTACTGAATTTGAGATGTCTCCGGTGTTTTAAGAGAGACATATTGAAAATTTGCAATTTTTTAGATTTTTGGAATTTAGCGAAAAGAGTGTAGAGGAGACATTTTTGAAGTGTATAGAAGTGGGTGATTTGTTGAAATTGGAATGAGATGTTGCGGAGACGTGCCTTCGAGGGTTTGGGATAATTTACGATAGTCCGCGTTAAACAATAATCATTACAATCAAGCAAAGGTGGGTACAGCTGCGGATGCATTTGTTCCCTGTCGATGATGGTCGGTCCATTTGGCTAGTGAATAAATTCACAGAGTTGCAGGAAAACCGCAGAAAAACCAGCAACACCGACGTGGGTGGTGAGGGGGCGGTCGGAAAGTATAGGGTCTGTCAAAAGTGTTGAACGAATTAATGAAGTTGTGGAAATTACATTTTTTGTTTATTGAGTGAGAAATGTTAGAAATGGTAATTTTAAATATAAAATGAGAAATGTTGGATGGGAATTTACTGAGTGGTCTGAATTAAATAAATATAGAGATTTATTGTGAGAATTGTGGTTTCGGATTATCGAATAGAAATCGGAGATTCGTCTAGTTAGTCAATGTATTTGTCGGTGAGGGCGTCGTAAGCTATGGTTAGAAAGCGTAAAGTAGGAAAAGGGAGGGAAGAATATATATATATATATATATATATATATATATATATATATATATATATATATATATCTTATACGTATGAAGTGAGGTGGTAGGGTGAATGCGTCCGAAGCTGACGCCGAGCGCCTTAAGAATATTAAATCGACGTCGGACTTTATTTAGAGTATTCATGAGGTCGGCCATCAAGTTGAGAGTGTGAGTAAATCTCACTCGCAAATAAACGACTTCTCTTTGGATTTCGAATCGATCTCCCCAAAGCACGAGGCGGAAGTTTGTAGGTAGAAGTCGTTCGCTCGAGGTGACAGGCTGTTTGAATACGATGGCTTGGGTTTTTTGGGTGTTGAGAGTCACCCGCCGTCTCCGGCACCAATTTGAAAATTGGTGCAGTAGATTTTGGAATCGAATGTTGAGAGAACGAATGTCCGTGGCAGAAATGATTAGTGCGGTATCATCCGCATGTAGTTGGATGTTATCTTGGGGATGTCTTGGAATTGGTGTATCATACGTATAAATTATGTATATGAATGGGCAAGTATCGAGCCCTGCAGAACGCCAGTGCAAAGTGTAAAATAGTCGGATATGCTGTAACTAACTTTGACGCTGATCGATCGGTCGGTGATATGGGAATATAAACGTTTTACAATTTGGTTTGGCAATCGGATGCTCAGTAGCTTTCTCACTAGTCCGGCGTACTAGACTTGATCGAAAGCTTTTTGAACGTCCATGAAAATGGCGGCAGAACAGCGTCGTTGATTTAAAGCTCGGGTAACGATAGTTTGAAGGGGTTAGTGACAAGAGTGGCCTGTCCTGAATCCGAATTGAAATGCCGGAATTATGTTATTTTCAGTACAGAAGACCCAGATTATTTCTTTCAACAATTGTTCGAAGACTTTACCTAGGACGCTGATTAATGAAATGGGCCGGTAGGATTCAGGATTTGTGGGGTATTTGCCGGGTTTGGGGATGAGAACTATGTTGGCTGATTTCCAATAACGAGGGAAGTAAGAGAGTGCCAAACAGGCGTTCAGCAGGGCACAGAGCGGAGGGAAAATCTCTTCTGGCAGGTTTTTGAGTGCCTCTCTCGAGATTCTGTCGTGCCCTGGGGCACTGTTTTTCCCCGCTCGGCACGCCTGCTGAACTCCTTCGATTGTAAATGGTGTAAGAAGCGGAGAGTTTTCATTTAGTGGAATATGAACATGTGGGCCTCGTGTTATATTGCGGGTAAAGAGGCCTGTTTCGATGGCAAACTCCCTGAGAAATATTGGGTTGCCAGATGGTGTAAAGATAGTTTGTAGGCGATTTTTGGAGGCAGTGGCTTTGTCTTCGGATGTGTAAATCTTCTGTTCGTGCACTCCGAGATATGATTCCACCTTTCTCTTGATTGATAGGTTGTTCTTCTATTTATACGTAAAGCATATGTGAGGAAGGGATTCGAAATTTCTAGATGTGCATACGTGACTTCTCACATGTGTCGCTTAATCGGTATATGAAAACGGTTGTATGATCTCGATATGGCTACGTGACTATTCATATGTGTGAATTTAATGTTTATTTTCGAATGGAAGGTTATATGAAAAATAGATAGTCGTATGGAATGTGGCATAATTAGTAGGGAGGTGTTGATGAATGCAATTAATTAAATTTTTCTAGGTGGAATTTTTAAGTTGGTTGGTGGTGCATATGAGTACATTAGGAGTGCACTCCACTGTCCTATACTCTTTTCTGCAATTTATAATAAGGTTTAACTAGTTAGGGAGCGAAAGTGTTTAGTTGGTGGTGCATAGGAGTGCATTTGAATTGGATTCCGATGCCATTAATTTTTTTGGAAAATTATCATTGGGGCCAACTTTACTTTATATATATTGAGGTTTCACTAAGTAGAGGGAGGGGGGATTTTAATCTACTTGATAGTGTATATGATTGCATTAGAAGTGGGTTTAGCTGCAGTATACCTTTTTTGCAAATTATCATTTGGGGAGGTCAACTTTACTCTGAATAATGCGATACTACTAACTGAGGGGAGGTGTGCGAAGAATTTTTTTGATGGAGCAAAATTCCAATTAGGGGGGGGGGGCTAGCTGTTTTTTGCCAACCCCCCTCCCCCTCCCATAAACAAATAGATATAGTCTCTACGGAGATGCGGTGCACTCGAGATCCCACTGGCAAGACGCAATGGAACCGTCTTAACGCCCAGGTTCGGTACGAAATCAATGCTGAAAAGCAGACAAAATTGGAGGCCGACACAGCCGCACTGGACTTCAGCAAGGTTGCGTGATTTGGCAAAAATTCTACCGCCTCGTCGGCCTCAAGAGGAAGGCGGAACCACATCTCGAAGTGCAAGGACAGAAGATCTACACCACTGAAGACAAAGCCACCGCCTTCAAAAATAACCTGCGAACTGTCTTTACACCACCGGATAATCCAAGATTTCTCAGGGGCTTTGCCATCGAAAGATACCTCCTCACACCCGCAACATTACTCGAAGCCCACACGCCCATATTCCACTAAATGAGAACTCTCCACTTCTTACACCCTTTACAATCGAAGAGCATTGTGAATTCATCCAACAGGATAGATTAATTCACTAGTCAAATAGACTGACGAATCAATCAATCAATCAATCGACATAGGAAACCAATGCAGCCGCAGCTGTACCCGCCCCCATTTGCTTGATGATGATGATTATTCCCCCAAAAAATCAAAAAACAAAAAAAAACATCAAAAAAACCAAACCGAGAATGCTTTTCCTCCGGAAGACTTTCTAGCGAATAGTCATCTCCAAAACCTCAATTCCTCCCCTTTTAATTTCTTTTTAGTCACTTTCTCAAATCTTCCAGATTTTTTCAACCAGCCCAACCTTCAACCAACCACCTTTTTCACCAGACTCAGATACAAACGCGCACAAAAACCCCTAATACAGCCCCAATCCAGCCCTGCAGAGGAAACTAATCCTATATCAGGGCACCCAACCAAAACAAACATTCCAACTTATAACGATACCCATCCAACACAAACTATTCGATTTTCTCTCTCTCTCTCTCTCTCTCTCTCTCTCTCTCTCTCTCCCTCATATCGGTGCATTAGGAATTAATTAGACCAATTATGGTTTGGTTGAATATATCTATTTGGGAGGCCAACCTAACTCACCTGCGTATCGGTACATTACAATCAATACATTAATATCATCCGATATTCTCTTCGAAATTTAGTAGTTGGATAAATACTATCTTTTCTAATATGAAAACAAATTTTTGTTAACAATGAAATCAAATAGATTTGAACATTAAGATTTTGTGAATCCACTCCATCATCAAAAGTTTTCACAGCTCGCAAGGGAATATAGATAATTTCGATTGTTTGTGATAATATTTTCTCAAGAACATCGTCTTAATAGTATACGTTAACAAGTGAAACTTGGAGAGAACTTTCTGTCTCTCTCAAAACTAATTACTGAAAACATTATCATGATAAAAGCTTTTACCTTGGAACTATTTGTGACGGAACGAGATTCTGCAAACATAGTTAAGCGATGTAATATTGGTATATGAATAAAATTACTTGCAGTAGAACATATGATCATAGAACAATATGAGGCTATAAATACTTTGTGTTTTTTTTCAAACAGACTGCAGAAAGCTTTAAAACTATTTTAATTAGGAGAGTTGAATGATTCAATTTCGGATTCCTTTTCGAAACAGACTGTCGGGTTAGGTTGTGCAAGAACTGTTTGACACGTTATTGATACGGGAACCGTTCTTCCTATTAAACAGAGATATTATCCTTGTTCTCCTTATATGCAGGAAATTATTAATGATGAGGTGGACAAAATGTTAAAATTAGGTGTGATAGAACATTCACAGTCTCCGTGATCTTCACCGGTTGTCATTGTCAAGAAATCTAATGGAGAGCACAGATTTTGTATTGACTTCAGGAAGGTTAATGAAGTTACTAAGCCGCATGCCTACCCTATCCCTTAGATTTCTATGATCTTGGATAGGCTTAGAGGTTCTAAATTTTTATCCTCAGTCGATCTCAAGAGTGCTTATTGGCAAATTCCCTTAGACAAGTCATCAAGAGAGAAGACTGCCTTCACAGTTCCTGGTAAAGGCCTATATCAGTTTACCCGAATGCCTTTTGGGCTGCGGAATGCTCCCTCTTGTTTCCAACGATTGGTAGATAAACTCGGTGCTGATTTAGAGCCCTATTTATTTGTATATTTGGATGATATAATCATCGCCACTCCTGATTTTGAAACCCATTTGAAGATTCTAAAGGAACTTTTTGTTAGATTGAACGATATGGGACTGGTGGTGAACAAGGAAAAATGTGAGTTTGTCAGAAACGAACTCAAATATCTTGGCTGTGTTGTAGATAAAAGAGGATTGCGTCCGGATCCAGATAAAATTAAAAGTATGGTGGATTTTCCAACTCCGAAAAACGTTAAAGATGTTCGGCGATTTATTGGTTTAATTTCCCGGTATCGAAGATTCGTTACTGATTTTGCAAGTAGAGTTCATCCGTTGACTAGTCTTACCAGGAAAAATAAGCCGTTTTTGTGGGATCAAGCTACAGAGCGAGCTTTTCTTGATATCAAACAATGCTTAATATCAGCTCCTATCTTGGCGTTTCCGGATTTTTCGCGTCCATTCACGATTCAAACCGATGCATCACAAATAGGTTTGGGGTGTGTTCTTACACAGGAATTTCCGGAGGGGGAGAAAATTATCGCTCACGCAAGTCGTGCTCTTACCCCCTAAGAGACTAAATATAGTACGACTGAGCTTGAATGTTTGGCTGTAGTTTTTGGAATTGAGAAGTTTCGGCCTTATATCGATGGAGTTCATTTTGTTGTTATCACAGACCACAGAAGCTTGCGTTGGTTGTTTAATTTAAAAAATCCTAGTTCCCGTTTAGTAAGATGGATGCTAAGACTTCAGGGATATGATTTTGAGATCGTGCACCGAAAAGGAACTTTGCATTCTGTACCTGATGCACTGTCTCGAGCCATTTGTTATATTGATGTTACTGAAAGTGATCAAGATAGATGGTATTCGGATTTGTTGGAGAAGGTAACTGAATATCCTCATAAGTACCCAAATTTTAAATTAAAAAAATAATAAGTTATATAAACTTGTGAATGCGGGCATTCAGCAGTATGATAGTGAGTATGACTGGAAATTGGTGATCCCAAAGAAATTGCGGGAGGCTGTTCTTTTGGAAAACCACGATGAAGCCACGACAGGTCACTTAGGGTAATACAAAACCTTAAAAAGAATTTCGTCCTTTTATTATTGGCCCAAGCTATCTGTTGATGTGGCTAGGTTTGTTAGGAGCTGTGATGTGTTCAAAGCCCAGAAACCAGAGCAAAAGCTACCACATGGCAAGATGAAGCCCCGGGTAATAGACTACCCATGGCAGTACGTGTGTACAGATCTGATGGGTCCTTTATCCTTATCCAAAAAAAGGAATAAGTATGTGTTAGTTATTTCTGATATGTTTACCAAGTTTTCTTTGGTGTTTCCTCTAAAAGCCGCTACGGCTGGGGCTGTTGCTAAACATTTAGAAGAAGACGTCTTTCTGGTATATGGTGTGCCACAGTTTCTTCTCTGCGACAACGGTCAGCAATACACTAGTGGCTCATTCAACAGTTGGTTAATTCATATGATTGTCAAATTATTTATAATGCATATTTTAGTCCACAATGTAACCCCACTAAAAGAGTGAATCGGACCCTAAAAACTGTGATTCGGTCATTTATAACAAAAAACCAAAGAGACTGGGATGGTAATTTACCTAAATTAGGCTTTGCCCTACGAACTGCAGTTCATGAAATCACTGGTTATTCGCCAGCTTATTTAAACTTTGGAAGAAATCCGTTTATTTCCGGGAAAATGTATAAAAATTATGACGACGTTCAAGGTAGCTCTTCCTTAGAAGTCATCGACACTTCTCACTTAGCAGCTCACGTTAAGTTGTTGAAAGAGATTTGTTCTCAAGTCCGATCACATTTAGCTAAAGCCTACGAACAGAGTTCAAACAGATATAATCTCAGACATAGGCCTCTTACCCTCACAGTTGGTCAAATTGTGTGGAAGAAAAACCATTGTCTATCAGATAAAGCTAACTATTTCTCATCCAAATTAGCTCCTAAGTTTATTAAATGTAAAGTCCGAAGGAGGATTAGTACTAACGTCTACGAATTAGAGTCGTTGGATGCCAGCGCGTCATTGGGATCTTGGCACATTAAGGATATCAAGGAAGACTGATTTTTTTTTCGTATTAGATTTTTCTCCTTTTTTTTTCTCTTTCTCGTTTCCTTTTTTTTGTTTACTTTAGAAAGGGGAGAGTGTTACGAACTAACATGCATCTGGGGTAGTAATAATCAACTATTCTCACCGCAATAAATTTAAGTATATCCGTAATATATTTCATCACTTTCCGTTAATTAATCGGAACAGCCGGTACAATTAACAGCAGAATAAAAACCATTTGAACTGGTTGTGTTTTACAATTGCCGTATCAACAAAAACATGCAAAAAGCGACTACGAGTGAAGAGTTGAAATGTGGGTTTTGTGTTAAGCGAAAGGATAGCTAGTTCACCTACAACTGGTAAAGAACTATTTTTAATATTAAGTTTGATTGCTGGTAGGCAGATCTGTTAAATGTTTCTTTAAAATTGTGTAATTTGGGATATTGTGGTTTACACAATTTTCTACACGTGTATGCGGATATAACTGGTTGGGGTTAAAGAAGAATTAAATCAAACGTCTCTGGCAATAAGGGTTACTGTGCGAGAGGTCAGTTTTTGTGAATTTTAACTTGAAGGTTAGCACAATGCATTTTTTTCTTCTTTTTTTAGGCGTTTTTCTTCATGGGTGATTACAAGGCAAATTATTACAATTAAAATACGAGTGTGGATTTATTGAAACCCCTATTAGAATAATGGATGGAAAGTAATCGGGAGCTAAAATATACAGCTGTTTTCTAGTTGAATTTACGGAGGCTATTCCACAGTGTCAATTTCTTCAATTTAACGATAAGTACCCCCTTTGTGGGACATTTCACTTATTATAAACTAAAATAATGCTTATTTTATGAACGTTGGACTATTTTCTACACTTTGCGCAACACTCTTTTCTGCAATTTACCTAATTAAATGAATTAGCTATCTAATCAATTATTTATTTGCTGGATACTTGGGGAGAGGTAATTATTTAGGGGGTTATATCATCTCCAGGAATCCATACACTCTTGCAAGAGCTAGGGACCGATCATAATTGTGCTTTATTCAAGTAATATATAAATCTAATACGCAGATTGCTTTTTAATACTCTAGACTTTCCCTATGCAATAACTGTTTCACGTCAGCACGCGAAATTAACGTAACAACTTTTTAAAACATTATACATCTGATGAAAAAATACAGGCAGCATGAAATCAGCATTCCTTGGGTCGAGTCGACAAGTATCTGTATCATTCGATTTATTTTAAATAATATAAGGATTCGACATTCAAATATGCTTGATCAAGTTCGATAATAGCGTTATAAGTTATGAACAGAGGAAAATGTCGACATTATTAGGAATTTACGGTGGCTGTTTGATAGAGTTTCCTGACTTTCTTCCTAAAAATTCGTTCACAACAATAGCCCTGTACTACGTTATGGTGTTGCAGAGTTTTCTTCATACAAATCGATTTCTCTTTTCCAAATCTCTCACAAGGCATTTCCTATTCACTATCTGTCAAACATTCAGTGTACAACCACGGACTTAGGATCTATGGACTACTAATTGTATATTCGGTTTGACTCCTCTACTGTGGTCGCCATGTTGTGCTAATTTTAAGTTGGCCGGCCTGAGTCACGTGATTTGTACAGGACCGGTTTAAACAATAAATCAGAAATCATTTATGAGATAGGAAAATATGAAACGGCGAGAAAAAAGTATACCTACTTTATTATTTATACTAGCTACTGCGTATTGTGTATCTACCCCGGAAAACTTTTTCATAAATTTTAAGAAGTGTTTATTTATAAATTATATTATTATATATTTTCATTCAAATTCAATTATTCAGGAAATAAATAAAATAACCGTTGATTTCAATTTAATCACGGTTAAGCCCAATTTACATTAATACAATATGGAAATATAAAAAATGCTACAATAACAAAAAAAGAAAAATATGTAAAACTAGAACAATTGACACATGCATTGAACTTATCTATAAAACAAAAGGAAAAATCTAAAGTATAGTATAAATCACAAGAAAAAAGCAAATAAAGTAAGAGGAGAGATGACACATCAAACCAGAAATAAAAGATATTCGCTCTAAAGTGGAAGCTCCAGCAAATGTTTTTTAAACTTGAAAGTGGACACATCAAAAATTAAAATTCCATCGGCAGAGTTTGCTAATCTAAGTGACCTAGGTAGAAAACTATTCATTACATAGTTGTTCCTATGGAATGCGACATGAAACGTTTGTACCTGCCTAGAAAGACGAGAAGGGACAACTAAATATATTTTAGAGAGAAGCTTGGGACTATCACAAATACCATTTACTATGTTGAACAGCTGTATCAGATCCCTCTGCCTTCAGCGAGCCTCCAGAGTAGAAATGTTTAAAAAACGTTCTAAGAAATCATAACAAAGGTGAATTGTGCTGAACAGCTTCATGTACTATAATGAGGAGACCATACTGGTAAACAATAATCAAGATGAGTTCTGACCAGTGAGCAATATAGAGATCTAATAGCAGTGATGTTAGTAAAATCAGAAGTGGTTCTCTCTATAAAACCAACAACTTCATAGATTTTTGCACAACAGCGGTAACATGAGACTTATAATTAAGTGTGGAGTCCAATATAACACCCAAGTCCTTAGTTTGAGAAGTACATTTTAGAGTTTCATTATTAATATTGTGATCAAAAGCTATTGGGTGGTATATTCCATGAAAACGCATCACATGACATTTGGATGCATTTAGATTCACACCAATAAGTGTACACCTAATTGGTGGACTATCTAAATCAGATTGTAATATTCATGCATCATCCATGCCACTAATCACACTAAAACATGCCAGGTGGTCATCATCAAATAACAAGGCTTTGCTACCTTAAAAACAATGCATCATATCATTAATTAATATGTTAAATAATAATACTCCTAAATGAGACGCTTGGGGAACTCCAGAGGTTACCGGTAAAGTATGAGAATATTCATGAGTAACTCTGATCATTTGTAAAGAGCTAATGATTAACCCTGTCAAAAGCTATAGAGAAATCAGTGTATACAGAATCAATCTGTAGACCCCCTTCCAAACCATCAGACAAAAAGTCAACATATGTGAGTAAACCCAATTCTGTAGACCTCTTAGAAGTGAAGCCAAATTGTTGTGATGTCATAATACTCGAGCAGTCATAGGTGAGATAATCTAAAATAATACTCTCAAAGACTTTGGGAATTATACTAAGGATTGATATAGAACGATAGTTTGAGATGTCTGATTTTCTACCCAATGTATACACTTGAGTGACGTATGAAGTTCTCCAATGATCTGGAAATTCGCCTGTAAACAAGAGACTCATATATAAGAGAGCGGACTAGATAAAAGGAAGCTGAATTCCCTAAGAATGAAAGGTATTCCGTCAGGACCGGGGCGTTTTTTAATATAAAGTTTAGATAAGCATAGATGTTCGAAGTCAGATGTTGATTTGAATAAACTGATGAGAAATGTTTATAGATTTGCAATATCATTCCCGTTACCAGCAGTAAGGTCCCCAAGAGTCATTTCAGAAGGTATAGTGTTATTCACCCTCCTACTATTTACAAACTTCCAAAAAACTTAACATTATCTGTAACACAATTTTCAGTATATCTTACATAATTTCGGTAGCACTCTCGTGATAAAAGTTTACACTGAGCCCTTAATCTACTAAATTCCATTTAGTTTACAGGACACCTAGTAATTTTGTGAGCCACTTCTTTCTGGCACAAATGCCTCTTCAACACCGGAGTATACCAATATGGAAACCTCTTCTTGCATACTTTTTTCAGCGGAACAAATCAATTTATTATATTGTACATTATATCGTAAAATATGGACACCATCTCAGTCAATTGATTCCAAGGAAAGGCGCATTGCCTCATAATTTTCACGATTAAAATCGTAGTTTTCGCCTCCTGCTTGTTTTTCTGCAAATTTCTAGTTTGTTTCTGCATACTTTTAATTGCCTCTTCAAAAATCGAATCTTCTCTCTCAATTTTACATTGGTATCTTCTGTGGAAGGTTTGCTGAAAATAGAACATTTCTTTAGACTAGTTAAACTTTGGTACTAAGGCATTATATAAATGCTACGTAAAATTTATATAAATAAAATACATATTACATTCTGATTTTAAAGAAAATTTGATATTGAACTCACCTATACGGATGAAAGAATTGTACCATCCGTACTATATCAGAAGAATGAGCAGATGGAGACGAGTCTGAATCACTCCGTTTTATTGGAGAAAGTTTTGTTGGAGATTTTGGTGAACTACTTTGAGGTGAATCAACACTTTCCAGCTTGCTGCTACGATTAAGAAATATTTTTTGATTCTTTGTGAGTACTAAGTGAAAATCAACATACCATGTAGGTGGAGGTGAGCTAGGTAAATAACTTTTCTCCATGTGATCTACTTCAAAACATTGAGGTAGTTTTAGTGTTGGAATTAACTTTATTCTCAAACGTTTCCGTTCGTCTGCCACTTCAAAATTGGTTTGTACAAAATGTTTGGAGCATACCCTTTCATAGGCAATATTATAAGCTGGATCTTTTCCAAGTGCTACCAACCAGGACCTTTTAAGCGTATTGTCACTGGGAAATCTACAAATTGGAGAAAAAGGAAAATGTGAACTAACTTACATACAAAAAATATCATATAACTTACTTATGAAATGTTACACCCTCTTCCAAACGAGAAATGTAAGTAGCGTTAGAGCAACCTCGTACAAAACAGGAAGGCATTTTAGCACAGTTTGTAGCTAGTCTCCTAGGGTTCTAGATCTTACAAATAACACTATACTATTAACTACCTTACTGAAATAACACTACTTATAAAATGTAATTAACCACTATTAATTTGTAATAAACAAGAATATAATCCAAAAGTTAACACACAAATATCAATACGATGCGAAAATTGCGAAATTTGACCTGATGCCACTCCTGATGCTGTCACAAATCAGTCAAATCGCATTGCAACAACGGAACAAAGGAAACAGAAATTTACAGAACGAAAATGTCGCGTCAATTCATCCAGCTAAATTCTAATTGGTTAATTATTTCTATTATGCTGTCAATTATTTCGCGCAACCAACCAACGTTACATCCTCAATATCAAGAAAACGCATATGAACTGTAGCTTCTTAATACCAACTCAAAATTAGCACAACATGGCGGCCATGTGTAGGAAAAGTTAGGGGTCATTTCGGATGTATGGGAAACATATACTATTAGAAGTCCATAGATCCTAAGTCCGTGTGTACAACACAAAAAGTAACTCTCAATATCACCTTCAGTTTTAACCAATTTCCTCTCCTCTCCAAACTAAAGGGCATATTATATGCAACTCGCATATATTTTCTTTTTTGAACAAGATAAATATAGATAATAATGTGGACAAATTACATTGATTAGAGTTAGTTGACGGTAATTAGTAATTGTATATATAGCATATTTGAGCATGCTCATGCGTATTTCATGGAAAGCTGCGTATTCACGTCATTATTAATATATTTTTTTATTTCTGAATATAAACTCCAGCCATCCACGAAATCATTTGCAACCGCCACCCATCTCGCGCATCTACTTCCCCAAATGAGAATTTGTCTGGGAAATTCCAAAATTTTATTATTTTATTCGCGCCAATGGGGCGCGGTTGGTTTGTCAGCATCGTGAATCCTGTTAAAGAATCTCTTTTATTCAAATTTTGCCGCGTAAAACACATCATTGGCGCTTAGTTGAGAAGAACGTCGAATGCCCAGACAGCAGGTTCTCGTAAAACTTTGTACGGTGAACATTAATTTTCGATTCCAAACCGGTAAAATCGTTCGGACAAAAGTCAACCAAACGAGTGTGCCAAAACATATCTTCAACCTTCCCAGTTGCCTGGATACGGACGGAAATATAGCTTCACCAGGTAGGAGCCTTAAATATTTTTTTTCTTTATGGGATACGTTGATAATGCTATATATTGTATAACCACTAGAAATACAGTCCATCACAATTTTTCATATTTTCACCATTAACAGTGTCTCTTCTCACGCAGATTAGTATACCTAATTTCTTATTTTCAATGTTAATTTTTTCGGTACAATTAAAACTTGTTTTTTGGTTTCCCGTTCATTTTTACGCACATAAATTCTATGTTGGTTTATTCCACTAAATGTTACTATAATTATAATTTCACAATTAAATGTCAATGTTCAAATCAAATTTAAAAGTCAATATTGCATCCTTTGTTTAGTCAATATTATTGCTTTGTTCCAAAATAATTATTTGAGTATTTTTTCTATTTCTTATTTACCTTTTCGAGATAACTTTTTCTTGGAATGCAAAAACCACATTGACCTTAAGCCGGTGTTTCGATATTTGTTTGTTTTTCAGTTTCCACAATAATTATTTATATTTGTAATGTCTCCGCCATCAGATAAATTTACAAAGACGAATTTAAATCGCACAAAAAGTTACAAGAGACTCCTTAAGCAGGTCTTGAAGCGTTAAACGATGAATATTTGAGATCCATTTTCTTAGCTAGAGCGTACCTCAATGCTATTTATAATGACTTCCATACAGCCCACAATACTGTGATATCTCTAGTTAGTGATGATGATTTCGTAACCTACGATACAATGCGTAGTTAGACAAATAAAGCATTTTATAGTGCTAAATCTATTGAGCATGCTTTTTTAATCTCGGATGCAGCCAGTAATTCCGCGGCCAATTTAAATAGAACTCCTTCACATCAACGATTTGTAGCAAAGCTATCAAAAATTAATTTATCGACATTCGACGGAGATTTTAAAAACTGGTCTTCCTTTTATGATCTGTTCAATTCGCTTATCCATAACAATACTGATTTGACCTAAGCTGAAAAATTCCAATATTTGCTCACGTCACTAGACACTAAAGTAAGAAATGTGATTAGTATTATTGTAGTTTACAGTAAAAGAGTTCCTAGTTATGGGAGCGCATATGGTAGTAGGATATCGCTAGATTGCTGAATTTCAATCCCACGGATTGTTTTTCTTCATAACGTTTTTTTATTATCGCATTCAGATTTTATATAGCTTCCTAGTTGTGAAGTTTCATTTTAGTTTATATAAATAAAAGTTATTTTTCAAAAAGTAGTTTTTATAAACTACGAATTTAATTGGCGCAGTCAGTAGAATTACAAATCGGTTCAAGAAAAATCGCGACACCGGTCCGTATCTACGGTTTATTTGCAATCTCGAACTTCATGTTATGTTAGTGGTTTTGAGTTAAGTTCAAGAATCCAGTCCAGGGAAGAGGGACCACATCGCCCAGATCCTAGTGGAGAAAAATGAGCATTTTCTTCATAATACTGTGTCAGAGAACATTCCATTTTTTCTTTTTTCAAATAATCTTTCGCTTTTATTCACGTTTTATATACATTTAGAAAAGTAAAACAGTTTTTTTAACCTAAGCAATATCATTTAGACTAGTTAATGGATGACTCAATTGTAGAAGAATTAGCAAATTCATTTGATTCTAGTATAACTTTGGAAGAAAAAAGTAATATACCAGAAATTAAAGCAAAGGCTAATCCAATTTATCATTTATTAAAATTATATATTGATACTATTCTACAATACGACGGTAATCATCATACTTTAAATATTTTTCTAGATAACTGTGATACACTAATTTCTCAATTTTTCGATGCCACAAATCCACAATTAAATAGTTTTTTATTACGCGCATTGTTAAGTAAATTAGTAGGTGAAGCTTTAATGCTTATAGGTTCAAGAACTGGATTACGAACATGGACAGAAATAAAACAAGCTCTCCAATTATGTTACAGAGATCAGAGAAATATAGATTGCTCAGTGTAAGATTTAATTGTTTTGAGGCCATTAAAAAATGTAGCACGTAGCTTAGTAATTTCAAAATTAAATGTTTCAAAAAAAAACTAGTAAAATCAAAAATTATAACTATTAAGCACTTGAAACTTTTATTAGAGGTTTAACTGGTCAATTGCAAAATAATAAACGTTTGAAAAACCCAGATAGTTTAGAAGTAGATATGTCTTTAGTTATAGAAGGAGAGAATTTTGTTTATAGTCAGAATAAAAATAATACTCTAAATAATCAATCTTACAAACCAATACCAAGAATCACTCCATCTAGACAAACTAATCATCATTCCAATTTTTTCCAGAATAGCAATTCTAATTACCAACATTTCAATTCGCCAGCTTCTCAACCCATTATTCCAATTAATCGAAATTCAAATTCAGGTGTATCTAATAATCTATTCTTGCAACCCCAACAGAATTTTAATAATTTCAATCGTCCTTTCACCCATAATTTTCAACCCCAGTGGAGCAACAATAATAATTTTCAAACTCGGAGACAACCATTTTCTAATGAACTTAAGCAAAGCCAGATATTGAGAGCACCCTCAAATTAAAGCAGAAATCAATCAAATCCCAACAAACCATATAAACCTACTCCAATGGACACATAGTCAGGTAATACAATGTTAGCACCTCAGAGAAAATTTACGTCCACAGAATTATTTGCACATGATGTAAATCATCAAAATTATGAACTCGATAACCCGTTTGAGAATCAAATACAAGGCGAATGCTCATGTCAACCCCATAATGTCCAAAATTCTGATTATTCTAATCCACATGAGACCGATGAAACATATCCAGAATATGACAATTCTAATCAATATCAATTCGATGATCCTTATTAAATTTCTCAAGATTCAAATGAAAATGTTCATCAAGAAGCCTCACAAACAACCCCCCCTAATAACCTCAAACATGTCCAGAGCAAATTTACCACATATTTACATCCCCGAACTAAAAACAAATTTTTTAATCGATACAGGTAGTACTCGTAGTTTAATTAAATCTGATTTAGCTTATCAATTTTATCCAAATGGAATTTTTAAAGAAGATTTTCAAATACAAAGTGCTCATGATAGAACATATCATGACGAAGTAACATAAATACCAGTTTTTAAAATTTTTAGAGTTTCAGAATATCACAAATTCTATCTCTTTAACTTTAGCGATACATATGACACGGATTAATAGGCACTGATTTATTGAAACAATTAAAAGCTTCAAAAGATATAAATTTAGAATGTATCGTAACTCAATTTGCAAAAATTCCAAAAATATACGAAATTGAGAATGAAGTATCGAATATTCAAAATCCTAAATATCAAACATATCACTCAATAATACCGCCTAGAACTCAACAGAAAGTTAAAATGCCAGTAAAAATGAAACAAGGCACCGACCGGACTTTCATCATAAACTCTAACAGTAAATCTGGAAAAATCGAGTTTTTCGAATCAATCGATATTGAAATTTTTAATATAAACGAAATTAATTTCATTGAAAAAATGGAAACGGATCATGGAATTAGTGAAGAACATGACTATATTATAAAGACAAATTTAAAAAGTATTGATCTAAATCATTGCAATCCAGAAGAAAAAGACGTTATCAAAAAATTATGTTATGACTATCGTGACATTTTTCAATTCCTCTAATCAAATAAAACACAAAATAAATTTCACAGACGAAACCCCAATATTTACTAAGACATATCGTTACCCCGAAAGTATTAAAGAAGAAGTCAAAACACATATAAACAAAATGCTTGATCAAGGTATTATTCAACTTTCCAATTCTCTCTACAATCTCGTATCTGGATTGCACTGAAGAAAACAGACAAATCAAATAAAAAGAAATTCCGTTTAGTAATAGACCACCTCAAATTAAACGGAATAACCATACCTGATAAATACCCATTACCAAACATCGTGGAAATTATAGACAAATTAGGCAAAAGTCAATATTTTAGTAATCTAGACCTAGCTAGCGGATTCTGCCAAATCCATATGCATGAAGAGGACATTTCGAAGACAGCATTTTCAACTCAAAACAAACATTGAAAATTTAATCGTATGCCAATGGGACTACGGTAATCTCCTTCTACATTCCAAAGAGTTATGGATAACATTTTACGGGGTTTAAGTAACGAAATATGTTTAGTATACTTAAACGACATTGTAATCTACTGTACAGGGTTTTTCATTATATATGGACCCTTCTATATCTCACTTATTATTTGATGCAGATAACAATGTTTGAAATAAGAGGTAGAAGGTTATTAATGTAGTTTTCAAAATTTAACAAAAATATTATACAGGATGTCCCAGAGAAGAGGGTCAGAGCCAAAGTGTTCTTTCTTAAATGGGACACCCTATATATTTCTATATTTTTAAACTGTTCACTGGTATCCGAATTCAGCGATATATAATTATTATAGTCTAACCTTAACAGTTCAGAAAATATATTCATTTAAAAATTGTTTTCTGTGGGATGAAAACCAACTATAAACAACGGGCAATGGACGCATTGTCATATTTGACAAGTAGTTATTTACACCATTATAAAACATTGTGTTTGATAGTTTGGAAAATGCGGTATACAGATGATAATAAGATAGAAATATTTTCTCTATTTGTAAAAAAAATATTAACAAATTAGATGCAGGGAGAGAATTTCTGGAATTATATCCAAATCGGCATGCGCCTAGCAAAAATACGTTCAACAGAATATACCAGCATGTAATGACAACTAAGAACTTTTCTAGGAAAAAACGAACGTGTGTAATTAATGAGAATTAATCCACAACCACGAGTCCGATGAAACTACGTTGGAGAGAAAAATAGTGACGACTTCATGCAAGCGCAAAGCTGAGGAAGACATATCGGAGAAACCTTCAAAAATTATTAAAAGCGTTCTTTCAAATCATTTGCCAGAGAATTTGTCATCGATAGATGTCAGTCTAATAAGAAGAAATTTGTACAACAGCCGCCGTAAGCTCTTACCAGCCCTGCCTAAGGATATTCACGATGTACATTCTGTACTCGATAGTTATGGACCGAAAACCACAACAGGTGAAAATTTTTTGTTTATTAACAGCACAGCTGATAATATCATTGTTTTTTCTTGCCATACAAATATAATAAGTTTATGTAAAATGAAAGATTTTTACATGGATGGCACATTTTCTTATTGTACAAAATATTTTTATCAGTTATTTACCATCCATGGACTGGAAAATGGGCATTATGTTCCTCTTTTGTATTGTCTGTTGCCCAATAAGACCAGTGACACATATATGAGACTTTTTCTGTTGGTAAAATCTAAAAATTTTGAACTTTATAATATTGTTTTTGAACCGAAGGAGGTATTTGTGGATTTTGAAATCGCAATTCATAACGCATTAAAAGTTGTCTTTCCCAAAACCAAACTAAATGGTTGTAGATTCCACTTGCACCAGGCGTGGTATAGGAAAATACAATCATTAGGGTTAACCCAAATGTATAAAGATAAAAACTGCGAGGAAAGCAAATGGCTTACTCATACTTTTGGGCTAACTTATTTAGACCCCTCTGAAGTTGAAGATTGTTTCATATTTGATCTCATGTCATACAAACCGGACCATAAACTTATAGATAAATACGCAGACTATTTATTAGAAAACTACATAGCGCCAGAATCTCATTTTCCACCAAATATATGGGCATATGAAAACCCATCAATTAAAAGAACCACAAATGCCTGCGAATCATTCCATTCGCACTTTAATTCTAGTTTTTATTCAAGTCACCCTTCTATATTTATTTTTATAGAAAAATTAAAAGATTGTCAGATCGATGCATATTTAAAAATAAAAAATTTAAATATTCCAGCAAAAATTAAAGACAAACAAGTGAAAAACAAACTAAAATTTATCGAAAACATGGTAAATATGCTTCGATCTGACAATATTTCTAGAATTAATTTCGTTAAATCTGTATCACATCAAAACGTTTTTTAAAAATTTATAGTTTACCTAAGTTATAGAAATAAGTTGATGTAATAATTTTATTGAAATAAAGAAATATTTTAATATAAAGCATTCTGTTATTTTATTTGATTTGCGGCCGAAAATACCTATGAGATAAGGAAGCAACTTAAAACCTCCGGCCGAATTTACCTACCGGCTTTTAGTACCTGCCCTTTTTCCGGCCGAAATTACATCCGCCCGTATATATTTTATGAACTGTTGAGGTTAGACTATAACTATTATATATTGTTAAATTCGGATTGAAGTGAACAGTTTAAAAATATAAAAGTATATAGGGTGTCCCTTTCAAGAAAGAACACTTTGGCTCTGACCCTCTTTTTTGGGACATAATAATATTTTTGTTGGATTTTAAAAACTACTTTAATAACTATTCAACTCTTATTTGAGATATTTTTAATTGTAACAAATAATAAGTGAGATATGGAAGGGTCCATATATAATGAAAAACCCTGTACATCCTTGCAAGAACATGTAGAAAGACTTAAAACGGTATTTGACTAATTATGACGATCAAATTTTAAAATCCAACTTGATAAACCTGATTTTCTAAGAAAAGAAGTCGCGTACTTAGGGCATGCTATTACACCAGACGGAGTAGAGCCAAATCCTGACAAGATAAGTGCGATGAAAAATTATCCAGTACCAAAAACTCAAAAGGAAATCAAAAGCTATTTAGGACTATTAGGCTATTATAGACGATACATTAAAGATTTTGCTAAAATAACCAAACCGGTAACTTTATGTCTGAAAGTGAATGATAAACTCAAACACGATCATAATTTCATCTCAGCTTTTAACAGTTGTAAAAATATATTAATCAATTCACCTTTACGTCAGTATCCAGACTTTTCTAAGTCCTTTGTTTTAACCACGGACGCTTCAAACGTATCATTAGGCGCAGTATTATCCCAAGGTCCAAATGGTTCGAATAAAACAATTGCATACGCTTCAAACACCTCAAATAACTCTGAACAAAATTATAGTACTATTGAGAGAGAATTACTTGCCATAGTATGGACTTGTAAATACTTTAGACCATATCTCTACGGTGAACTATTTAAAATATATTGTGACCATCGTCCTTTAATTTGATCAACTGGATCTTTGAAAATCACAAACGTGGATTTCCTCGACGTGAAGAAGATGTCCAGGAATCGGTAAAGAAATTTCTGGACCAAAGGCCAAGAGAAAACCCATTTGTTACCAATGGTCCTGGCGAGACATGATATCGAGAATTTCTTCGAAGGCATTCAGAAGTTACGGAACGTGCGTGAGAAGCTGTGACATAGACAAGTGCAAACGTATCAGAGTTAAATATTAAAAAATAGTTTGCGGAAACAGAAGATTACTTAACATCAGAAGGATTTAGAAAAATTTTGACGATCCAACTAGAGTAATCAACGCGGATGAAACGTGTTTCTATCTATGCCCTAAGAACAACAAAGTACTCGCTCCAAGAGGAGCATGAAATGTCCGTGCCTCCAGGATGGGGAAATCGGTCTTTCAGATACAGGCTGGATAAAAATTGACGTTATGAGTGACTATAAAGAAAATGTCGT
This sequence comes from Galeruca laticollis, assembly GCA_963921935.1. Classification (NCBI taxonomy): domain Eukaryota; kingdom Metazoa; phylum Arthropoda; class Insecta; order Coleoptera; family Chrysomelidae; genus Galeruca; species Galeruca laticollis. The sequence goes on along the minus strand of OY998178.1, from coordinate 38,907,036 downwards.
ACATCCTTATTTGAAGAATATAAGTACGATTTTCCCTGTAATGCTCTTCCTAGACGGTCACTGTACACATCTCTCTTACAAACTTAGTTCTGTGTGTGAAGCTTCAGATAATTGTAGTTTGTCTATACCCCAATGCTACGAGAATCATGCAACCCGCGGATGTTGCAGCATTCAAGCTGATAAAAAATGGGTGGAAAAAGAGGTAATCCAGTGGAGAAGAACTCATCTGCTGGAAACTTTGACCAAGGAGCATTTCGCTTCTGATCTGAAACTGGCCCTAGAACGCTCTGCTAAAATTGAAACAATTAAAATCGGATATCGAGCTTCTGGACTACACCCTTGGAATCCAGACGTCTTTGATTTTTCTAAATGTCTCGGTGGTCAAAATAAAGCGCCTCATTCAATTAGTAGAAACCGTGATAGTACATATTTGAGCTACAAAGATTTCGCAAATAATGGTGGATCTGAGTTTATAGATGAATTAACCTTGCGTGAAGAGGAGTATGAGAATGATCCAAACGACCAATGTCTTCTTTATAAGTTGTAGAATAAGTTTGTCCCACTAAAAAAGGAACATAATGAGGTTGTTGAATATTCCAAATCAACTCAACCTTTAACAGAAAATGTTATAATTGGAAAAGTTAAAAGAAGTTCCAACTGCCGAAGAGAGTAACTGGAATTTGACCAATATAAATGATATTCCCATTTGATTTCTGGCAGATGAAACTACTGTAAATCAGCCTGATACTCTAGATCCCCCAATAAATCAAACCGATACACAAGTCACTATGTCGAGAGCAGAAAATCAAGAAAGTTTAAAAAAGGATTCTGAAACAGTTATAAAAAGAAACGAAACAGATCAAGATTGTTCAATTTCTCTAGACAAAACATTATGGTACGCTAAAACACCTATTAGAAAAGGTAAAATAGCAAGTGAAAAAATGCTTTTTGCGATTACGTCTACCCAATGGCTTAAGAGAAAAGCAGAAGATGAGAACACAAAAAGACGGAAATTGCTTGAAAAGGAAGAGAGAAAAATGTGAGAATTGAAAAACAAAATGAGATAAAGAAGGCTGAACATATTAAAAAGACAAAGGATATCAAAAAGAAGGCAACTTCCAATGTCTGCCCAAAAAAACCGACAGAGGTCTCTAAATACACATGTGAAAAAACGCTGGAACAATTGAGTACTGAGAAAATAAGAAATGAAAAAGTTGAAGCGGAAATTATTCTAAGCAATTTAGACAAGAGTTTGACAGACTGCGTAATATATGATAATCAAAACGATGTGTCAAACGTCTGTGAAGAAAATAACAGAGTATAAGATCAGATGAGGATCCTAGCAGAGGTTGATGAACAAATGTCGGAGGAAAATTCTGCCCATTGTGAAAAAGAAAATCAAAAAAACTTTCCTGACTACACGAACAGTTATGAAAAAAAGTGAAATTTCATCAGAAGCTGACAGGTCATCTGGAAAGGTTGTGAGCAATTATGAAAAGGAAGCACACCCGAATGGGCTAGACGCGGAGAAAAAAAATATTGAAAAGCTGAAGAAATGGCTCTTCTGCGAGAACAATAATTCAGAAGTCAAATCTACTTTTAGTTTCACAAACCAGAGATTATTCGGCGGGTTATGTTTCTCTTGCACTAGAAATTTGAGTAAAATGTAATTTATGCGGAAGTGTTTACCATGGCTCATGCATTGAACGGTTACACTGGCACAAATCGAATTCTACTATATTTACGTGTCAAACTTGTTTAAAGAGTCAAAAATGTAGGTAGGTACGTACCTACGTTCAAATATTACGAATGTGAAAAGCTTTGTTTCCAAACTACGCAGGTATTTTTGAAAATTTTGTTAAGTGGCGTTTTATTTGAAAGTACCTAATATATTATATACATACCTACCTACCCATATGTTATTTTTGTATTTTAGTGAAATGAAGTTTATTCTAAATGATAAACAACACCAATTGATTTTTCCTTGCTTGCTTGCATTCTGTGGCCAATAATTGGAATTGCGGAGGGCAATCATTGAGTAAGTGTGGCAAATGACTAGCTTGTGGTATCCACAGATCTGTTTAATTAATTTTGCACAATTTACTTACAAATAAGTAAAAGTTACATATTTTCGAAAAATTTGGATCCATTACCTATCAAAAGCGTAAGGTGCTGTTTATATTATGAGGGTTGGTAAAATAAAATGGGCTTTTAAATCTACTTAATAGAATGGGAGGCCAATCACTGGGTGGTTTACCCTATTCGACTGTAAACTTCATTCTAACAAGAAGAACCCGAAAAAGAAGACAATGCCAAGAAATCCAGGATGGTCCCCTAAATTTGGAACTCTGAAATTCAACAAATTCCTTGAATTTCCGTCTAATGGCGGAGCAGTTATGAGAGCGCATATAGTAATAGGACACCGCTAGATTGCTGAATTACAATCCCACGGATTGTTTTCTTGATAACGTTTTTTATGATCGCATTCTGATTTCATATAGCTTCCTAGTTGTGAAGTCTCATTATAGTTTGTAGAAATGAAAGTTATTTTTGAAAAAATATTTTTTATAAACTACGAATTTAATTTCCTATTAATTTACGCAAGCATATGGATAAAAATTTAATCAGTTATGCAAGAATCACAAATTGTATTTGTAGGAGATAATTCAAATTCAATAGCTTGGGAAGAAGATGGGTTGTATAAAATGACTAGTTTGATTTGTTTTGAAGATAATGCTAATGCTAACGCTGACGTTGTCAGCAAGGGTGGGAATTTCATGAAATCAAAAGATAGATGCCACCGTATACTGGGTCATGTGATTAGACTAGATACCAAGAGACAGCTTTGCAGAATACATTCAATTTTAATAACTACTATAAAAAGTTATTTGACAAAAATAGAAAATATTTTGAATTCCACGTAGGAAACTGGATGTATATTGAAAATGGTAACAAATTTTACAGGAAAAAACTGGATGTATTGAGAATTGAACCATCCCAAATCATAGAAAAAATTACAAATTCCATATATAAATACAGGCCATAAAAACGCAGAGTCCAATTTATTCCATATAACTAAGTAAACTTTTTCCAGTGAAAAAGATAACTCATAACCAAGACCAAATTCAATTATCAATTATCTTCCCAACCGGAGGAGATAATAAGAAGTATATTTGGATCAGATAAACCACGATTATATTATATTATATTGTATTTTCATAATAATTTTTGAAGACTAAGGTCAATATTTTGTGAAAAGTCAAATTTGACATAATTGTTAGGAAAATTTAATTTAGTTTGTAAATAGTGGTTGTAGAAAGAATATAACTAAATTGTCGTTTCTCTATTCACGGGTAAATATTAAAATTTTTGTTAATATGATTAAGGTTAACATAAATCTCTATTTACAGAGCAACACTTGAAGTTTATTTACCAAACTCACGATTTGAAATAACGTTGTATATGAATAAAATATTTTATTGTTCTATCTTTTCCTATACCGCACAGAGAAAAAAAATCGCTAGCCATTAGCGAATATTCACTTGCAGTAGCAAAAAAAATCAATTAAATAGGGGACAAATGACTTATTCATTTACCACAGAAAAAACCGTATTGCTAAAATTAAACATTTACAGTTAATATAGAGATCACTTATCATAGATATATTTCAAGTAGTCTATTTTATTTACCGTAAATTATTAAGTCGCTTACAGTTATCGACCTAGATAACTTGCTACTAGCTACTAGTTTATTAAATCTGACATATTGTATACCTATCCTTAGTGATTTATTAATTTATCCCTAATAACTTTTTAACCTATAATAGATAAAATGTATATTTACCTTAGTAATATAGGTTATTAGGACTAATTGAAAAGTTTATTTACAGTAATCGATTTATTTATTAACCTAAATCTTGGCATTTAGGCTTATACAGGGTGTCCACTTATATTTCCCCTATTTTAACTGCCTTTAAATTCTAAACGGTTCAGGAGGTAAATATGCGGTTTTCACGGAATTGTTTCATTTTAGTAGCTACAAGTTTCGTTTGAATAGATTGATTTTTTTCTATCGTTTTCGTTTACGAAACAACAGAAATGGCGAATTTTGGAAAAAAAATTTTTATTGACTTTGTTAATGGAACGACCAGTTTATTTTTTTAGTTTGATAAGTGATCTTCACCTTTATATATATAGCGATGGAAGCTTTCCAAAATCGGTTAGCAACTGACGGAAATTGTAAAAATCCGCCATTTTTGTTTTGACGTAATCGGAAGCGGTGGAAAAAATCCAATCTATTCGGCCAAAACTTGTACTAAAATGAAACATTCCAGTACAAACCGAATATTTCTATTCTGCACCGTTTAGAAATTATAAGCATTTAATTTTATTAGGGGATAATATAAGTGGGCACCCGGTACTGAAAACTAATCCAAAGCTGAAATTTTATATACCAGGTTTGTCAAATGTATTTTATAAAATATAATTATAAATTAACAGATTTGGAATACAAACTTCAAATTTCATATTTTTTCCATCATTAGTTTTCCATATTTGCGAAACACTCAGAAATGGGTTAAAAAAAATCAAATTTATAAAAAACATTAATTTTAAACTTGTAAAAAAATAACATATGTATTTACTTTTCAAAATATACAATTTTCTCAAAGTAACCAAAAATAAAAGTAAGTTAAAAATAATAAGGAACGTTTTCAGTACAATAATACAAATAGTATAAAAACATGTAAGTTTTAAAATTATTAATTTTCTTAACAAAAATATACGAAATTAATAAAGGTAATTTAAAAGTAGTAAGGAATTAATTTTCTCAAAGTAACCAAAAATAAAAGTAAGTTAAAAATAATAAGGAACGTTTTCAGTACAATAATACAAATAGTATAAAAACATGTAAGTTTTAAAATTATTAATTTTCTTAACAAAAATATACGAAATTAATAAAGGTAATTTAAAAGTAGTAAGGAATTAATTTTCTCAAAGTAACCAAAAATAAAAGTAAGTTAAAAATAATAAGGAACGTTTTCAGTCTAAGTACAATAATACAAATAGTATAAAAACATGTAAGTTTTAAAATTATTAATTTTCTTAACAAAAAAATACGAAATTAATACAAGTAATTTAAAAGTAGTAAGGAATTATATTTCTCAAAGTAACCAAAAATAAAAGTAAGTTAAAAATAATAAGGAACGTTTTCAGTCTAAGTACAATAATACAAATAGTACAAAAACATTTAAATTTAAAATTATTAATTTTCCTAACAAAAAAATAGGAAATTAATACAAGTAATTTAAAAGTAGTAGGGAATTAATTTTCTCAAAGTAACCAAAAATAAAAGTAAGTTAAAAATAATAAGGAACGTTTTCAGTCTAAGTACAATGATACAAATAGTAATTACACGATTTAGACGATCAGTATCTCGGAACTGGACAGTAGTACAGAATTGTAATTTTGGTGGTATAAAACAAATGCTATAGCTTCTCTTTTGTTATTATGTTACCCAATGACAACTTTGTTTTGGCTTACGTGACATCAGATTCAAACTTAATGGGACCACATGCATATTTTTACATTTTTAAGTTTTTCTTGATAACACGATTCCAACAAACTAGTACACTTGTGATCTAAAACGATTAAATACAGGTACAGCTGCTTAAAAATGCTTGTTCCTCGACAAATAAGACAAGACAGTTCATTTTGAATTTGTAATTAAAATACAATCCTGCAACATTATAATTGTCTTTAATTTATAAATTCAGAATAAACCTCCCATTTCCGAGGTATTGCTTGTCTTAAGCATCCATGGAACAAACATTTTTAATTAGCTGTAGCACTTAAATTAGTCGTTTTACACCACAAGTGTGATAGTTTGTTGGAATCGTAAATATATAAGAGTTGTCCCATTAGTAGATCCGAATGTGATATAAATACAAAAAGGTAATTGGTAACATAACAAAAAAAGCTGCACGATCTGTTCTAATATACAGCCCTAAAATTACAATTCTGTACTACTGTTCAGTTCCGAGATATTGTTTGTCTGAATCATCGTGGGACACCCTGTATAAAGATTTGTTTGAACTTACGTAAAAAATAAGAAAATATTTAAAAAAAAAGTAATGTAAGTTCTGCTATTAGAGTGTACATTCAAAGTGACCATCTGAAAATAAAATTGAGTCTCTGAAAAGCAAGATAGATTATCAGTTATCTTAACTTCATAAGCAAACATATGTTCATTAAAGGAAATTACATCAATTTTTTTAAAAATGAAGTAAATCAAATTTTTGGAATTAACCAATATATGATCAATTTTGCTAAAATTAGGAGGATTTCTTTCAAATAATACAACATCTCGAATTTTGTCTTCTGTATTGTTAATTGAAATTGACCGACAAACATACACTTTTTCAAAAAGTTTGCCGTCTATATTTGAACAAATTTTTCAAAAATTTGGAATAACAGAATTAACATTCTGAAAAATAGCTTTATCATATGTAAGATTATCTTGAAAGCCCCTTTTGGGAAAGAATTCTGTAGCATAATTTTAATTGGTGTTTAATAGCCAAAGTTTTTGTAATGTTGACTCTTGAAGAAACTACATTTGCTGATAATTTGGATTCTCTATGTTTTGCTTCAAATCTAAGAGTAGAAAGATGTATAAGTGGACCACTTTTTAACATAATATCAGGATAATGAGTAAGGTTGTGAAATTTGGGTTTTAATGGCAAATTAAATAGATTCTGATACAAAGTGTTATGCTCTTTAACTAACTGTTTTAATGAAATATGGTTTTCTTTAACAATAACAAATGGTGATAATGTTATGGCTGAAATTTTCCTCAACAAAATATATAAATTCCAAAACTTATTATTAATCGGAATTAAATCGCCAACTATCAAACCGAGAAATAGAATTAGGGTTTTAGCTTCTGCACAGGACATGTTTAATTTTTTCTTCTTCAAATTATCATAATTTATAAGTGGAGGTTTATTAACGTTTTTACCGTAATCAAAATACTTTATCTTAGAATTCAAAGTATCTATAGTAATAATTTTATCGATGAATATAAACTGACAAAATATCTCTATAAAATCAAAAATTGCAAAACCTTCGAAAATATCATGCGCAATGTCAACCGCAAAATTTTCAGTTACATGAAATGATGGTATTTTATTGAACACACACTCTTCTCTTATACCAGTTAAAGACAAATCATTTTTTTTGAGATCACTGTTGTAATTACTTTTATTTCTTAGCTTTTCGTTAACCTGTTCACATTGTTTTTGCATTTCTTCACGGTCACATTTACAAAATCTACAATAAAAGTTCGCTCGAAAACTTTCAGTAAATCCTAAAATTGAGTTCAACCCCAAATTGTCTCCTAAGACAAAACAAACACAAAAATATATGTTTTGTGTTCCATTTTCAGTTTTAATTGTAATCCCTTCAGATTCCAATTTTATCAGTTCTTCAATTAATTTGTTTAAAACAATACTACAACCAAATTCACTGTAATCTGCTCTATGAAATAACAATGCTAAGAATATATTGTCCAAATGAGCTAAAAACTTTTGAGGAATGCAGGGAATTGAAAAATAGACGGCTCCTAGTTTATGAATACCGGCATGCGAACCTAATGGGTTTCCGGTTTCATATTCATCAAAATATATTATTATTGGAAAAACACTACTTGTTGAAAGATTAAGGTTTTTTACTTTAGACTTCCCAAAATCTGTATTGACTATGTTTGAAACATGCTTTTTTTTATCCATTGCTTTAATATTTTGTAAAGTTTCTTTATCAATAAAAGGTAATTCAAAAAGTTTTCTCAGAACTATTTGCATTGGAATAAATTCAGCCGTATACGTTTTGGGCAAGCCAATTCCCTTATAAATTTTATCAATTCGTTCTCCTACAACATATTCCACTGGTTTAATATAAAATTCACATTCCTCAATTTTTTTTAGCCTAAAATATTCAGTTTCAAGGCCAGTAAATATATTTTGCAAAGCATTAACATATTTAAACACTATAATTTTTCTGCTTTCCTCAATACAATATTCGGAAATCAGATCATTTAAACTTTCTCTAAATATATAACTCACTTACAGCATTTAGTATATGTTGAATGTCTTTTCTACAAAAAGTATTATTAGAATATAACTCAGAAACAAAGTGTGTTCGAATTTGGTTTTAATTACCAAATTCTCCCGTGATTCTATTTCAATTTCCCCTGTATAATACAAGTCGAATATTATGCTCAAAATACATAACTAAATATATCCTTATTTTCAACAGTTAATATTTCTTTACTTCACTAAAAAAGTCATTTAAATTTACTAACACCTAAGAAAAACAGATAAATATCGTTTTCTGAAATTCTACTGAACATATCAAAGTCCCCGACATCTTATCTCTTCATAAAAACTCTCTTCCAAACTCTGTTATCTGTATCTACGAAACCGTTGAAAACCCCACAAAAAACATCTTCATATCTGCAACATTCACTTGTTGTTCGAACGTTACATTTTAAAATACTTTTATCCCATTGGCCAGTTTCTAATAGTTTACTCATTCCTCGATTCTACGTCATCAAACATATAAATACGAAAATAGCCTCATTTTTACTTCACTTCCCAGATAGCTTTCACACTTCTCATACACCCTCTTTCATCATATAACATGCTACAACTTCGTAAAACCAGCCGGCGTTTTTAACCCGGGAACCACCATGTGTCCGTAATCTTTATTCTTTTCATAAACCAACATAGTATGTGCACAATACTTTCAGTTATCGCGAAAAGTCAAGTGAATTCTTAATTGTCGAAGCAACAGTAAATAACTTATATTTCATGACAATATAAATCATAACGTGATAACAGTGTTTTAATTTCATTCTACGGTTCATCGTTACTTCAGTGACAAACGGCCGTAGTGGTCCTTCGCAAAACCAAAAATACATTCCCTCTAATTAACCCGAAGTAAAAGGGTTAAATTAGAACAAAGTGTAAAGATTTATTTTCCACTACTTCGGTAAACTTTTCAAAACTGGTGAGGTATTTAGAATCTTCTGAAACTAAAACCTCCGCTGCAACCTCTTCTGTAGAGTCATCAAAGTTATCAACATATATTTCATTACTTAAATACTCTTTTTCAGAACTAGTGTGATCTAATATTTGGGTCGAATTATCGTCAAGGCAATGCTTTTTAAGGTGTTTCCGAAATGAATCAAGAGATTCAAAGTTTCTGTAACAATTTGATTGCACACATTTGTAATTAAATATTTCTTTAGCATCATGTAATAATTTCATATGTTTCAGCATTATTTTAACATCTTCGAAACTAGTTTGACAAAAGCTGCAAGTAAACATTTTTAACAAAGCACCGAATTATTTTTATTAAATGAAAATAACATTATTAACTTAAAACCACAACAAATCTAATATCAGAACATACATTACTTGATTTAAGTGTGAAAAAAATTTACATGTGTGATGACACATCGGCCACCACAGAAGAACTTGCACTATTTTTGGACTTATTTGGTATCTTAAACACCAACTCTTGGATAAAATTCCATACGTGCCTGCTTTCTACTGGGTACTCTAAATTTAATCTGTGAAAGATCTTAAAAAGAAGCTCCAAGCACCTAATAGCTGATGTGCATTTGTAGTGTCTTTCATGGTAAATGAAAAAATTAGCCTCCGCCTCGTTCTCTAACTCTTCGTTCCAAACCGCAAAAGGCTGAAGTGGCAAATTGAACTTGTCCAATTTTGCCTTTCTTCTGTGTAATATTTCTTGAAACTCTTGAAAATCCTTGAAGAAACAATAAATATAAGAAAATATATAATACACAGATATTACTTATATTTTCTTTTCAATCAATTATTCCTTTGCAGTAAGTGACATGAACAAAGACAAAAATAGAAGTTTACACATGACCACATTTTATAAATTTTATTGATATACTGCAAAGAAGTGATTTAGACTCAGTACTATTGCTGCAGTCTATATTATTCATATGATAATTTACAAACCTAACCTAACCATTCAACTGGTTTTTTTATAAACAATCTAAAAATGTAATAAAATACAGTGTGTTCTAAGAAAAATATACTTTATGCTACCACCACATAATGATACGCCCTGTAACTTTCTAAATATTTTCAAAATGTGCCTTTTTGGAACCTCATAACTTTTACTTGAAACTTGATGTTTAGATAACTATAACACAAATTGAAATATCAAGCAATTGCCCACTATTGAGACACTCTGTATAGTTACTTCACTAGAACTTTAGATAATAATTAATACATATATATATATATATATATATATATATATATATATATATATATATATATATATATAACAGTAGGTGGGTACTCATTATAAAGGATAAAAAATATATTTCTAATACAGGTATGACAACACCCAACATGTTTTTTTATCATTTGTCTTAATATCCCAAAAATAATTTAAATAAACTGCAGTGAAAAATAAAATAGTGATAAAAAGAAATGTTTAAAAATGAATGTATCTATAAATATTTTTATGATATAAAAACTTATAGGTTAAAATCAGAATGACATAATATATCAATCATTTTATTCTAAACAACCTAAAATTAAATTGGTGGTTTAGATAAAAATGTGGAAGGCTGATAAATAACAAGCAGGGGAATTTTTTTAAAATAAAGTTTTGGAAAATTAATAAACAAAATCGTTTCAATAAAGCCAAATCAAGAACAATATACACCTTTTTACTAAAAAAATAAGAAAAAACAAATGAGGTAGCCCATTTTCAGGTTTAGAAATAGTTTATAAGCAAAATTTAGTGTTACGACTAATATTCCATTTTGGTTTATGTCGATTAAAATAATAAAAGCTGTTAAATTTATAATAAGTAATAATTTAATTTACAGGTTATAGTAAAAGTAGTGAAAGGTTTGTTTGCTCTCAAGTAGGTACTTAATGTAAATTTTGATTAGACAGAACTAACCGGTAAAGAATATTTTGTTTTGGACATTATATAACTTAAAAAACCTATATTCATATGTAAGAGTTTAGCCGGTTATTGTTGAAATTAATTAAAATTCGGACATTAGCCGTAACAAGTGCATGAGTAACTAACAATAATTTTGATACTGAACGTTTTCACAAACCAGAATTGAAGTTCAAGCATTTCCCGCCTGATATCTCGGCCCTACCTTTGAACTTTTGGATCTTACCTTCCAATAATGGGATAAAATCACCTAAACCCCATTCGGTTAACCTTTGCTTGTATTCCATTCTCGGCCTAATAGTGAAACCAGAAACAAAAACCAATCACTGCACAAAGATTGTTGAGACATTAACTACACCCACACGTGCTACCTTCCCGAATTTTAAAAATTAAATGATGCAATTTCTTATCTGCAACCAACTCAACGGTCAGCCGAGTAACCCGAGTGTTATCAGAATGTGTCGAAGACGTGATTGCAAATACTTAGATAACTAAAGATTAATATTGAGCTCACTTACGATAAATGATAGATAGTTAAGGGTAAATGATTCAATTCTAGAAACTTTTTTTATTAAGTACAAATTACCTGGTGACTAAGGTTTGTCGATCGCTTTAACGGACAAAACTAGCTATCTGTTTTTTTAAACTACTGATGAATAATGTTTCTACCACTAATAAAAATTTATTTGCAGCAAGCGATTTTTTTCTAGAAACTTTTTTTATTTGGACGTGTTTTCTCTGTGCGCATACTACCACAATAGAAATTAGGCAATTAGGCAAAATGGCAATTAGGTGATATTAGTTAAATTTAATTTTCAAAATAATTTTTGGCCGTTACTAATCAATTAATGTGAAGCATCTATCAACGTTCAACATCTTACGGCTTTAATAATTTAATGAAGAGATTACACTATTTTTAGCAATTTGAAGAGAATCATTAACATAAATTTCATTTATAAGATATTGGAATCATTAATATATAGTTCAATTATAAGATATTGATAACATTTTCAACAATCTTTGGTTTTTAAGATAACTTGCCGAATATATCAATTTAGGACACACTGGATATATCGAATATTTTTCTGTGCACTTTACACTGAGTTACACTTTTAAATTATTTTATTTACTCGGAAATTGTTGGATCTTATCCTTGGCCATAAAAACAATTTCAGTAAATTTCCAACAAAAGCTCCTGAGAAGTTTCTCCTTCCTTCTAAAACTTTTGACATAAGTATCATAAAGCGATAGTTGTAGAGTGTAGCGCTCTCGGAACGGCAACAAAACCATATAAATTTTTTTTTGTAATAAACTGAGCTGATGTATAGTGGTTACATGAATAGAAGGTGGTAGACAAGTGACTCGCTCCGCCGCTTCTCAGTAACAAAACAGATTTATTATTTCGTTGAAACTTTTTCATCCGCTGGATCACATCTGTTAAGGACAACAGGACAACTGTATGTTCAGAGGTTTATTTAGTAAATGCAAAGCACTATTAAAATGTCCGATGATGCCCATAATTTCAACGAGTAGGCGTATTAGTGATTAGTATTCACATGAGAGAGGAATTTAATTTATTAAATAGGTTGTAAAGAAGATTAATTTCTCGTGAGGTTTAGAACTCGCTTAATCAGCAGGAAAAAAACAAATTCAGAACACGTGATCTATAATTTATTCGGAAATGATATTGCATCGATGTAAAGCTGTTTTTTTTTGGTAATTAATAGTGCGACATAGCATTTATGTTCTCAACTAATCTAAAAGGATGTGCTGGTTCAGAATACTTCTCTTTGCTTTTAGACTTTGGTATTCACATGAGAGAGGAATTTAATTTATTAAATAGGTTGTAAAGAAGATTAATTTCTCGTGAGGTTTAGGAATCGCTTAATAAACAGGAATAAAACAAATTCTGAACACGTGATCTATAATTTATTCGGAAATGATATTGCATCGATATAAAGAAAAACCAGACATTACATATGGATATAGTCCATAAGACTTTTGAGATTTTCTGTTTTTTTCCTTGGTAATTAACAGTGCGACATAGTATTTATGTTCTCAACTAATCTGAGTGGATGTAATGGTTCAGGATACTTTTTTTTTGTTTTTAGAATTTGGTATTCACATAAGAGAGGAATTGAATTTATTGAATAGGTTGTACATAAAATTTATTTCTCGTGAGGTTTAGGACTCGCTTAATCAGTATGAAAAAAAAGCAAATTCTGAATACATAATCTATAGTTTATTTGGAAATGATATTGTATCGATGTAAAGAAAAACCAGAGATATGGATATGGTCCATAAGATTTTTGAGATTTTCTGTTTTTTTTGGTAATTAATAGTGCGACATAGCATTTATGTTACCAACTAATTTGAGGGGATGTGCTGGATCAGAATACTGTTCTTTGTTTTTAGAATTTGGTTTAAAACTGTAATAACTACTCGATTATTAAGATTTTTTCTTTTGTAACCTTCTTGTAAATTATGTGGGCATTGACGATGACGGAAGCTGATAATATATCAATGGCAAGTCTCCTGTACCACTTAAAGGCCAGGAGAAATACTTCCAATAATGGCTGTTTTTAGACAAAATTCCGAACAGGGTATGCTCTACGAGAAAAGGTAGAAAAAGTAATTATAAATTCTGGGTAAAAAACTCAACGCACGGATCTTTTCCTTATCGAAGGGGTGGGAGAAACGGGTTTTAACGATTTGCGGAGTAAATTCTGGTTTTAATTGAAAAATATACAACTTTTATATAAACCATTTTTGGAAATAACCTGAAAATTTCCAAGAAAAATGCAAAAAACTGTTTTTTTTTTGTTTTTCATTCCTCCAAAAACCATCCAAACATTTTCAGATTTGGTGATATTGTAGCTTTTTAATTCTATGTGATTTGCTTTTGTTGTTTTCTGAGAAATGAATGTTTTAAAAAAAAAAGACGTTTGTTCCAAACGCGTAATCAACCATTTTTTTCACTGCAGAAAACTTCTGCTGGCATTATTTTTTTTTGTAAGGACTTAAAATTTCACTTTATATATTAGAAACATACTACTTCTAGCAAAAAATCTCGTAAAAATGGCGAAAAACTGAAAAATCGATTTTTTTCGTAAAAACCACGTTTTTCTGTCTTTCGCGGATCGTAGCGCTAATTTTTTACTTAAATTACATGACTGTTATTAAAAAACTTAAAAGAAGAGAACATATCCAAAGTTTTAAGATCTATACATTAATAATTGAATCAAAACATTGGCAGATTTACCGTTGTTAAATCTCGATGGGCACTGTGAGCCGCTTTGAGAGAGAGAGTCACAGAGCTAGACGAAGCGCGGTGGTACACATAATATTCATTGGCATACACTATATAATAAACACTATATAGATATAATAGGCATTCATATAATATAGCTGATACACAAAAAGGCGAAGGCCATCTCATTTCGGAGTAAGATTTTTGGAGCAGTATAACAGCAGTGTATCGCCCCAGGCTCATACGAAGAGTTCAGTGTTTTCGTTAGTATTTGTATTTGCAGAAAGAGCCTTAGCTAAGCTTATTTTAGCGATGATAAATCTTTTTGAAATTTGTAACGAGATGGAAATTTTTTGTAATGTAGCTTATTCAACTTCCGAGCAACATCACGATACTAGAGAGTCGCGCATCACAAGGGACGTACAAGACGTTAAAAAATGAACTAATTTTTTTAATACGTATAATCCTATTCCCAAAACGACCAATATAATAACATTAGGTCCATATTTTCAGGTATAGGGGAAAGGTGGGTAAGATGATGAAGTCGCTGAGATGACGAATTGGGAATTTCTTCTACGGGAATATAGATGCCGCGATCCGCGCAATCTTTGTAGGTGGGGAAAGCGACAAAACAGCTGTGGGCAAATTTCAGACGATGTTAGTTCCAGCGGCAGTTAGTTACAATGCTTTGTCTACATTGGGTGTGTGTTGTTATAATTCCAATACTGAACAAAATAAGGCCGTGTGTCCACGAAGTAAGTTATTTATTTATCTGATTTTTTTATGATTATTGAAAATTGTTAGTTATAGCACAAATTAATTGAAAGATGAATACAATCAGCGTACATTGAATTAGGAATTTTAAAAACTTACCCACGTGTTGTTTCTAAGATGACGAATACTGGTTGTTGCTAAGTTGACGACTTCGTCATTTTAGATGCAAGCTAAATTTTTAAAACTTAGATAAATTCAGTGCTCATGTTATGACGTAAACCATGGGTAAATTTATAAGAAAATCAACTAGACAAGTGTAATAAACACGAGATATGACACAAGTTCTAAAAACACCCTATATAGATAATTTCTTTTAATTCAAAATCGTGATCAAATTTACCGACATCAAATAAATTAAAACATTTAAACAAAACAAGGCTAACACTATAGAATTTCGTTTTTTAATTCAAAATAGTTATTAATTATCGACCTCAACCAAAGGAAAATATACAAACAAAACAAAGGTTAACACAATATTAGATATCACGTACAGGTCAGTTTGGTAAACCACGAAATAAAACAAATATGAATAATTAACCTTCATTGAAGGTGAATTACGGAAATAAATATGGAAAAAATATTAGGAAAAGGGACAGTCAGTCCGTCAGTCAGTCGGTGAGATAGGTATTATCTCTCCCCTGGTGAGGCAAGTCTGAGTCTTGACGGACCCTCACCCTCAAAAAGTAATAGTGTGAATATTTATGTGACCAGTGGAATTTTCAAAACGTAAGTTTTTAAAAGTACAAATTCATTTAATATATTGAATATTGGATTGTGTTATTATATTTTTCTTTGACTAAATCGGGTATCCCAAGATAGTTAAGGGACCCTACAGAGTGTTTCAGTCATATCGAGTGTTCCTTATACATCAGCGCCCCTCATCTACTGTTAAGGCCTAAAATTGTAGAGGCATCTTATTTAGTTATATTCAGAGATTTTGTTTGTGCATATTATCTCTTTATCATCTAATTAGTTTAATCAAACTACGTAGATATAACTACATTTGGCTCGTTACTATACCTAATTCGACATTAGAGATCTTTTCCACTATATGTAATCTTTTTTAGAGTTATTTACGTTCCACTAGGAATTTTAGTCAAACATATTGATATTCTCCGTTGCACTGGAGATCCATAAGTTAAAACCATTTCAGAGATATTTTATATTGTACACTTGAGAATTTTAGTTAAATCCTAGATCATAGAGTTTGGTAGACGTTTATACTAGAAATAGAGATCATAGTTCAGGTACCGCTAATACTAGTTTACTTTCGGAGGTTATTTGACACAGTTTTGTTTTTTTTTGTAATATATTGTTATCATATGCTCTAACCTTTCAATTATCTCAATCCTCACCACCCCATACCCGTCAAATAGGTCGGACCAGCTAACCCTGCACTACGAACTCGGGCTTGGCACACTGTATAAGCCCAAGGGGCCCCACGACGTCTTCGACCGCTCGAGCCCGGAACAACCCCCCCTTCCTCGAGGAAATTCCGCAGGGAGAATCCCGGGTTCTATAATTTTTTTTTTTGTGCCATCAGGCACTGGTGACAGCAGCTGTACAGTTAGAGAAAAAAGAGACGATAGATAGAGTTACTACACTGGTAACAGAGAACTACTATATACATTACCCCAGATATAGGATACTACTAGGAACTATAGGATAATACCGATTCGATACAATACAAGTTATTACACTGGTGACAGCGATTAATATTTTTGGTAGCTACATAGTGGTGTTTATTAGATTGGAGACAGCCTGGGATACTCAGCAACATCGGCTGAGTTTATCACGGCTTCACCAGAAGAACGAAAAAGAAAATACCCATTTATTTGAGTGGTGACATCAGTAAAAAATAGGGATAATAGTGATACATAATCGTATATCATTAGGGGATTACAGTGATACAATAGTATATATTATTAGAGTGGTGACAGCGCATATTATTAGAGTGGTAACACGGTGGGATATCTATCTATCTGAGCGCAATATTGTTAGAGTGGTGACAGCGGTGCTCCAGATACTGAGTCCGTACAGCAGAGGTTAACAAGAGGGGAAGTCCTGGCAATAATCCTTTTTTTTTTCTTTTCTTCTCTATCCCAATTAAACTACCCATTTCAGGCATCGTAGAAGCCCAAAAGGTAGGAGGAGATAGTTACATTCAATTACATTAATTAAGGCCGTGTAAATTTCACCTACATAATTTACATTTGATACATACGTTATTTTTAATTTCATATTCATATCATAAAATAAATATTGCGACATAGGTCTAATCAAAACTAATATATAACCAAAGTGATATAATTTCAATCAGATATATCTGCTTACTCAGTTATTCTATTTATTACAAACGAACGTTGAATCCAAATCTATTTTTATACATAAACATTTAGACAACGGATGAAAAACAGCAAATATACAGGTGAGGAATTCGCAAAGTCAGCAACAAGCTTCCGCACAAGACAAAAATAGCAATATAAAATATAGTACGGAGGAAAGCTGCACGTCCGGGAGATATAAAAGGTTTTACAGGAAATGTGGATATATTTTGACTAACGAACGGACTATTCTCTAAATGAACTAGACATTAACGATTTGAGAAAAGGTGTTAGGAAATATTCACGCTTTAAACGCAAAATAATAAGTTAAATTAAATTTGGTTCAGGGCTAGTTAAAGTGAATAATACCGATTCTTATATATTACAATATTAATAATTATTTGTCTTTATTTTCCCAACTATCCATTTCAAAACCATCTAGGTAAGTAACACTCGCGCCAGCTAATAAAACAACATGCCGTTAGAGTCCACAGGGGATTCGAGTAATATGCCAGCAGCACTAAGGATACCACAGGCACCACCACTAGGGGTGATCGCCTCAACTTTAACAGACTTCACGGGAAAAGACGCAGCCAGATATATAGAAAAATTGGAACTAAGGGCCAAACTCGACGGATGGTCAGAAACAGAAACACTAACACTACTGAAATTCAAACTCGCAGGCGCAGCCCACGATTTTTTCAAAGCCGACCCAAGATTAGACACAGCAACATATGTTGAATTTAAGGAGAAAATACTCAGGAAATTCGTCCCAAGGAAATCGATCGCGGACTGGTGGATGCAGCTAGTCCAATGCTACCAGAGGCACGACGAAGATGTAGCAGCTTTCTGCACAAGATTACGGCTCATAGGGAATAAAATATTGGAGGAAGACATAAAAGGAACGAACAGAGAACAGATACCGAACATTCAAAAGAAACACAACGCAGTACTGATGAACCAATTCAAAGTAGGGCTAAGAAAGGACCTGCTTAGAGAAGTAGGATTCTACATATTGCACAAAGATGACCTAACACTAGAAGAAGCAGAGGAGATAGTAAGTTGCCAAGAAACGGCAGCCACAATGGTGAGCGGAAGGAATAATGGCCACAGAGTCGCTTTTACGAATGAGCAACGGAGTTGCACAGCATGTGGCAAATCAGGACATGAATCGGAAGAATGTAGACATAGCGCGAAATGTATGTACTGTGGCAGACGAGGCCACTGGGCATCAAACTGCAGAACAAGAGAAGCGGAAGAAGAAAAAATAGAGAAAAAATGCCAAATATGTAGGAAACAGGGACACTGGGCAGCGGATTGTAGAAACAAAGAATCCAAGGAACCATTAACAGATAGAGATGTATGCCACTACTGCGGAAAACAGGGCCACTGGGCTAAGAACTGCAGAAAGAAAATGTTAAGTGAAGAAAATAAACAATGGAATACAAAGCAATGGGATCAAGGAAGAAGAATCACAACGCACCAAAATAACTACGGGGAATACAGCGGACAAAGGAATTCCAGAGAAAAGACTTGGAACAGAGAAGCACCACATGCAAACGAGAAACAAAGGCTCCAAAGAGAAGAGAACAGAAGAGGACAGTCCACAGAGAGAGGACACATAAACAAGGAAGACGGAAGAAAACATTTAAACTAACAAGGACCACCGTTACTCCCCAAACAAGTGGTCAATCTGAAACTAGGGGAAAAAACTGGACTCACACAGAAAAAAACTGGAATCAACAGGCAACACAAAAGGGTAACAAAGAAGAAGACAAGAAAAACCAGATAAAAACAATGCATCATAACGGACCGACGATAAGTAAAAGCGAAGAACCCCCGTATATAGTACTCCTAAGAATAAACGGTAAAACCGAACCTTGTATGATAGACACAGGCGGAGCATACTCACTAATAAGTGAATCCATAGTAGCAGACAACGAATTAGACACACGGATCACAGACCAATTAACCTTAAAAGGCATAACGGGACACACAATCCACTTATACGGATCAACACAAATAGCCATAGCAACAACAGAAATGGATTATAATATTCACACGGAAGTAATTGCAGCCGATGATGGTATAATGGGAGACACAGCAGTACTATTAGGAAGAGATTTCCTAGAAGAACACGAGGCAACTATTTCATACAGAGGAAAACCAACATTAGAAATATGGGGAAGTAAAATACCACTAATGAACCCAAGACAAATCAGAGATTTGCTGAATAATTATAGACAAAGGCGGACAGAGGCATACGGAAAAATAACGGCAACAAGGGATCAAGAAAACGCGAGGGAGAAAGAAGCATGGCAGAAATGGCTAAAAACAGTGGAATCAATGTACAGACAAGAAATAACCAAACCAGAAGTAGACCTAAATAAAGATGTAGGAAAAATAAAGGAAACTACAAGCACGGACATAACCGTAGGAAGAGAAACTACACACACAAACCAAAAACCAATAATGAACGGAAAAGGGCGCACAGACCCAGACTCGAAGAAAGAAAACGGAAAAAACGAAACAACCGAAGACATCAGGAATAGCAGAGAAGGAACAGAATGCACAAGAACCAGCACAGACATATACACGGAGGACAGTTTGACCATACCAGCACTAACGGAGGTTCACACAATAGGGATCCTAAAACATGAGATAAAAGGAAGACATGGAAACGCGGACGCACTAAGCAGAATGTACGACAAAACATGCAACTACATAGAAACCACATACGAAGACTACTTACAGTATATTGCAGAAAACGACCTACCAGGAAAGGACACAATAAACTGGAAAGAAGGAAATCTAGACTACATCCAAGAAGAAGAATCAATAGCCCTCCTACTAGCAAAAAACAGACCTAATCAGGAATCACTAATTAAAAAGATAGAAAACATATACACTTTACCGGACATCTCACAGGAACAAATAGAATCGGTCAAAGAATGGGACACATTAGACACGAAATTCTACGTAGCATTAAATAGGACATCAGTCAAAGAAGAAACATCATATGAAATAATGTGGAATATTATCCAAAAGCTAAAAAAACAATGCGAAGAGAACGCGGAAAAACGCTTAACCTTCATAGCTAGTCAAGAACAAATTCCAGGATTAAGCTGGCACGAAATCACAAAGATGATACAATTCACATTCTACGGGTCAACCACCCAAGTAAGCATACTGAAACCGACACCAACAAAAAACACAGGAAAAATCCAAATAATCAAGGAAGAAGAAGAATGGGAACCACTGTGGGACAAAGAATTATTGAAGAAAGAACAAAAACACGACGATTTCTGCATTAGCACAGTACAACAGTTAAACCAAGAGGACGAAACAAAACAAAAATATTACCTCGACAAAGAAGGACTCCTATACAGACAAGATCAAGAGGACAACAAGGACCAACTAGTTATACCCAGGAAATATATCACCAAAGTTATAGAAGACTTTCACGACTCACCCATATATTGTCACCAAGGACAACAAAAAACGTTATTGGCAATAAAAAGGCGTTGCTTCTGGCAAACGATGAGAACGGACATAATAAATTACTGTAAACGCTGCGACGCATGCAACAGACGAAAGACCTCACCACACTTTAAAAAGGCACCACTACAAAGATTTACAAAAGTCACAGAACCGTGGGAAATAACGTCAATGGACATAGTAGGCCCGCTACCCACGTCAAACAAAGGAAACAAGTACCTTCTAACATTTCAAGATCATTTTACGAAATACTGCGGAGCAATTCCGATACCAGACCAGAAAGCAGATACGGTAGCAAGAGTTTTTGTAGAACAAATAATATGCAGACACGGAACACCCCAGAAACTGTTAACAGATAGAGGAACAAACTTCATGTCAGAACTAATGAGAGAGACATGCAAACTACTCAACATAAAAAGAATACTCACAGCGAGCTACGCACCAACAACCAATGGTCAAATAGAAAGATTACACAGAGTAATAAAAGATATGCTAGCGCATTACATAGCCCCAAATCAACGAGATTGGGATAGTTGGATACCATATGTACTAATGGCATATCGAGGAAGTATACATACATCAACAGGGTACAGCCCGTATTTTCTACTACATGGGAAAGATCAAGCACTACCATTCGACAAATTCATCAAACCAAGAAGACTAAAATACAACTTAGACGATAACTACGTGTCAGAACTAGAGACGAGACTTAACCAAATATACACAAGAGTACTAGAGAACACAGAAAAGGCAAAAGACGAACGGATAAACAGATACAATGAAAAAACCACCCTAAGAGAGTTTAAACCAGGAGACCTAGTTTACCTTCTAGACATAAGTAACACAACAGGATTATCAAAAAAACTTCAAAACCGATGGATAGGACCATTCGAAATAAAAGACCAAGTAGGACCAGTCACCTACCAAATAGCGTCCAACAAAGGAAAGAAGATACAAGTTGTTCACGTTAATAGATTAAAAACATACTACGGCAAGCTGGACGACGATCAACACGAAATTTTAGAGACGACAACGACCCAGAATGAGGAGAACACAACACACGAACAGGAAGAGCAACAAGAAGAAACCAGCATAGATTTAAACATAGGGAAGTTAGCAGCCTTACCATTATGGTCAACACAACCACACAGCGATAAGACAGTACCCCGCACAAAACCACTAAAAGATAAGCCGAGCGGAAGGCTCCCCGTCTCACTAAGACCCCCACCGGAAATTCGAAGATCAGCCAGGATAAGAAATCGAATTCCGAGTGCACCTAGCTACATTAATATAACATGGGCACAGGCGTCAAAACTATACAGGAAAAAGACGGAACTAACCAAACGCTATCACACACCACACAAAACCAGGCGGAAATATACACACAGACGACAAATTTAACCGCCAAAAACACAGGTCACTCACACACACCGATCTCACACGAAAGTCAAATTTTGCTTTAAGAAGAAATAAAATTTTATGAAACAGTAATACATATAGATATACACAAGCACTCATAAACAATAAGTTATAAAATACATAATAAGTACACTAGAATTAAGACAAACACAGATTTATTAACTATAAGTAAAACAATAAACAAGTAATTATTGTCGACCAAGACAAAATAAAACACGGAAAGAAACTCCATTACACACCGACAAATGCAAGGTCATAGCAGGTAATCATATTAAAAATTTTGCTGTGTTGCACCATTACAAGGTCAACCGAAGTATGATTAAAAGAAATATTTTAATTGCAATAACTACAAGGTGAACACATAAGTTACATTGTAGTAACCAATTAGAAATTCAAAAAAAAATGATCTTACACAGGGGACTCAATTGACCGTCCTAAAAGATTGTACAGTTCAGTCAATTGAGAAAAGAAAAAAATATAAGCTAAGGATAAAACCGAAAATACAACGTTATCATAGGGAAAATAAAAGTATTAGTTTTTTTTGAGGAATAGTAATAAATAACTGTAATAAATAATCATCCTGCTTATATATATGAAACCAATGAATGTTAATAAATGTAATTATTAATAGTTGTAGAAAACGGTAAGAACGCAACCATGGAACGACACACCGCCCTCCTGACCTGGGTAACATTAGTTATGTGCGGTCTTCAAACAGCAATGACGTTAATCGCCTACGATTGTGCGAACCCCAACACAAACATTACGGTGATCTCCCTAAAAGACGTACAAAAGTGCCCGGAACCCGAGACGGCGTACGCGAGTGAAAGCAAATACCTCCAAGTGATTCAACGCAACGAAATCAAACTACAAAAAGTCTGGACTTGCCTAGCAGAAGTAACCAGACTCATGTTTTACTGTGGAATGCATAGCCACACATCCCTAGTCAACGAAGGGCTGTCCACCTACATACATAAACTGGGATCCGAAGAATGCAGAGCCATGCATAGATACAAAACAATACAACTGCATCAACAGACAATCGACAATATACCTGGTCACATAGGTAGAGTTCTGGGCGAGGTACTTTACATAATGAAGTGCACACCCACCACAGTTAACATAAGAAGAACCGAAAAATGCTACAACGAGTTACCAATCGAAGTAAATAACGAAACGAAATTCATGGCCCCACTAACCAGAATAATCCAAAACCACGCAGAAGAAATCGACTGCAACAACATGATACCGCCCTTATATTACATACAAGACCAATGGTTGGGCTTACACCCGCACCCCACAATAGCGAACGAACCAAAGACACTCAACCCCGACGAAGACATGGACCTCCACTTTGGTCCCATCCAACCCTTGGGAGCAAAAGGCCTGTACACACCAGAAGAAATTGACGCAGCGCAAAGAACCCTCACATTCGGAACCGAAAGAAGAGCGGTCGAAAACATAATCACCCGCAGAGCAGCCGGACTGAACGCCAACAGCCAAGGTTATTCAGTATCTGGTATTTTCGATGAAAAAGAAATCAAAAACCTAGCCGAATCAACCCTAAAACATACTTGGGAATGGTTCACAGAGATAGGTTCAATAATAAGCGGTATAATTGGTATATACTGCACATACCAACTACTAAAATACATAGTAGACACAATACTAAACGCAATTCGCATCCAGCAGACTGTAGGATGTGGGATAGCGATGTTATGCAGCATATGGGATTCCCTTACGGCATGGGTAATACATACCCATAGCAGAACCCAGAAACAAGACGAAGAGGCGATAGAAATGGAGCAGATACAGCATCACGAGACGAGCCACCCCAGTACGCAACACTGGACGGAGAGAAATCACTCCATGAACGATCTACTAAGCAGCAGTGTCGCGAGTGTAAATAATCGTGTCCTAGGTCAGGATCAAAACAGTTAAATCGGAACGCGAGTGCGGTCAAGTGCGCGGTACGTAAAACTTACTATATGTAGTACAGAATTCATGTTAATGTAATCATCAATGTTAATGTATTAGTTAAGGTATAAAAAAGGTGTTGGACCTGAAACGTCACAACACTTTTACAAGGGGGGAAGTGATGTAATAAACACGAGATATGACACAAGTTCTAAAAACACCCTATATAGATAATTTCTTTTAATTCAAAATCGTGATCAAATTTACCGACATCAAATAAATTAAAACATTTAAACAAAACAAGGCTAACACTATAGAATTTCGTTTTTTAATTCAAAATAGTTATTAATTATCGACCTCAACCAAAGGAAAATATACAAACAAAACAAAGGTTAACACAATATTAGATATCACGTACAGGTCAGTTTGGTAAACCACGAAATAAAACAAATATGAATAATTAACCTTCATTGAAGGTGAATTACGGAAATAAATATGGAAAAAATATTAGGAAAAGGGACAGTCAGTCCGTCAGTCAGTCGGTGAGATAGGTATTATCTCTCCCCTGGTGAGGCAAGTCTGAGTCTTGACGGACCCTCACCCTCAAAAAGTAATAGTGTGAATATTTATGTGACCAGTGGAATTTTCAAAACGTAAGTTTTTAAAAGTACAAATTCATTTAATATATTGAATATTGGATTGTGTTATTATATTTTTCTTTGACTAAATCGGGTATCCCAAGATAGTTAAGGGACCCTACAGAGTGTTTCAGTCATATCGAGTGTTCCTTATACATCAGCGCCCCTCATCTACTGTTAAGGCCTAAAATTGTAGAGGCATCTTATTTAGTTATATTCAGAGATTTTGTTTGTGCATATTATCTCTTTATCATCTAATTAGTTTAATCAAACTACGTAGATATAACTACATTTGGTTCGTTACTATACCTAATTCGACATTAGAGATCTTTTCCACTATATGTAATCTTTTTTAGAGTTATTTACGTTCCACTAGGAATTTTAGTCAAACATATTGATATTCTCCGTTGCACTGGAGATCCATAAGTTAAAACCATTTCAGAGATATTTTATATTGTACACTTGAGAATTTTAGTTAAATCCTAGATCATAGAGTTTGGTAGACGTTTATACTAGAAATAGAGATCATAGTTCAGGTACCGCTAATACTAGTTTACTTTCGGAGGTTATTTGACACAGTTTTGTTTTTTTTTGTAATATATTGTTATCATATGCTCTAACCTTTCAATTATCTCAATCCTCACCACCCCATACCCGTCAAATAGGTCGGACCAGCTAACCCTGCACTACGAACTCGGGCTTGGCACACTGTATAAGCCCAAGGGGCCCCACGACGTCTTCGACCGCTCGAGCCCGGAACAACCCCCCCTTCCTCGAGGAAATTCCGCAGGGAGAATCCCGGGTTCTATAATTTTTTTTTGTGCCATCAGGCACTGGTGACAGCAGCTGTACAGTTAGAGAAAAAAGAGACGATAGATAGAGTTACTACACTGGTAACAGAGAACTACTATATACATTACCCCAGATATAGGATACTACTAGGAACTATAGGATAATACCGATTCGATACAATACAAGTTATTACACTGGTGACAGCGATTAATATTTTTGGTAGCTACATAGTGGTGTTTATTAGATTGGAGACAGCCTGGGATACTCAGCAACATCGGCTGAGTTTATCACGGCTTCACCAGAAGAACGAAAAAGAAAATACCCATTTATTAGAGTGGTGACATCAGTAAAAAATAGGGATAATAGTGATACATAATCGTATATCATTAGGGGATTACAGTGATACAATAGTATATATTATTAGAGTGGTGACAGCGCATATTATTAGAGTGGTAACACGGTGGGATATCTATCTATCTGATCGCATATTGTTAGACAAGCATGGAGCAAAGACTCGATGAGGGCAGCAATGAAAGCCGTTACAGATAATAATTTAAGCACAAATTCAGCTGCAAAACAACACTCAATTCCAGAACCAACTCTAAGGCGAAATCTTAAAAAGCATAGCGATGAGGTAAGTTGACATGTGCCTGCAATTTTTAGGATAAAACAGGGCTTGTTTCTTTTACAGAATTTCCCACGAAATCCTGGTCGATTCATTGGCATTTAATAAAGAGAATGTTAATAAGTTTTTTACCGCACTCAAGGAAGTAAAGCAAAAGCATGGGTTCACTGCCAACTGTATTTATAATTGTGACGAAACTGGTATTGCTACCGTTCCAACCAAAACTCCAAAAATACTACCACCTACAGGAACCCGTAGGGTAGTAAAATAGTCCTCCGGTGAGAGGGGAAGCCACGTAACAGCTCTATGCTGTATTATTGCGACAAGGAACGTATATTCCTCCATTATTAATATTCCCTAGGGTTAGAATGCAACCAAGTTACTTAAATGGAGCTCCTCCAAGTACCATTAGATTAGCCCATGAAAGCGGATGGATGACTACGGAGAATTTCACGAAATTCCTACAATATTTTATTCACCATGTAACACCAGGAAAAGATAAGCCAATACTTTTACTGATGGATTACCATGCGAGACACATTAGTCTAGATAGTATCAATTTATGCCGAGAACATCACATTACTTTACTGGGCTTTCCACCCCATACGAGTCACCGAATGCAGCCGTTAGATGTCTCATTTTATGGGCCTCTTAAAACAGCTTACATTATTGTCTGTGACGATTTTTAAATCAGTAATTCGGGAACAACAATCAGATTACAATAAATTGGCTCTTTTTTCGAAAATGCTTATTTGAAAGCAGCAACAGTTGCAAATGCTGTAAACGGGTTCAAAGCAACGGGAATAAAACCACTTGATTCAGATGTTTTCTCAGAAATTAACTTCGCACCTGCTAATACTACTGATAAGCCCCCTGTGACTACACCCTCAACAACACCTTAATCTGTTAAACCAGAAGTTTTGTCTAAATCAGACCTATCAACCGATGACCCAACAATTGATGGCGATTTGGATGCTGCACCTTCTACAGTAGTTCAACTAATTACACCAACATCTAGGATTTTAAGGGTCAAAAATTCTCAACAATTGACAAAAAATTCACCGTCATCTCTTCAACTTATTCCATCAACATCTAGGATTTCGAAAATTCTCAACAATTGATAAAAAAGTTACCGTCTTCATCTCTTACGTTCACCACCAAACAGTTTTATTCTAAATTCACAGGCCTTCACCATTAACAGTTGCAGAAGTCAAAATTACAAAACAAAGAAAGTGAAAAATGCCATCGCTAATCATTTCGAGCACACCAGTAAATACTGTTTTGGAGAGAGTAGCAAAGGAAAAACTAGAAAAAGAGAGAAAACAGATAGAAAGAAATGAGAAAAAGAAGAAAGTAAATGAATTTAAACAAGACAAAATGCAGCAACAGAAAATTAAAAAGCAACAAAATAAAGCCAAAATACAAGAGGAAATAAGGAAAAGCAAAAAATTCAAGAAAAGGAGTCAGCAGTAGCAGTGGTAAAGCGCAGAATAAATTTTAGCTCAAATTCTTTAGACTCATCACTTACAGTTGATTTTATTGACAGTGATGACGACAACGATCCATTACTTTTAGAAAATGAGAAAAACTGTATCATCTGTGACGATTCAGGCAATGATAATGATCTCTGGTTTCAGTGTATTAAGTGTCTTAAATGGGCTCATGCAGATTGTACTGGCCTTGACCAAAAAGAGGCGAAACGAAAACTCTGGTTTTGTGACTTTTGCAGTTAGACATTCTATTCAGTTGTTTGATAGTTTTTATTCTTTGATAAATCGGTTTTATTTCTTGTTTTTCCAATGTGTATTTCATTTTCTATTATTAAAAAGGCAGACGGCATTTTTTTTTAATATTGTTTTGTTACTAACTAGGTACTTCGCCAACTTACCATCGACTAAACGTCATCTTGGCAACAGGTGAGTCTTAAATGACGAATTTGAATTTTTTTTGCAAAAGTATCAAAATGAAGGAAAACATAATATTTATCCACATTATTTGCAATAATATTTGTTTATTAATGTTTAAAATACCAATACATAAAATATAGTTTGTATACAACTACGAAGTTAACAGTAATCAAGCAGTAACCCTTATGGTCGTCATCTTACCCGCCTTTCCCCTACAGATGCCACAAAAATTGAATTGGTTGTGTTGTAGCGATATTAGAATGTCCGATTTTATTTACCTTTATCAACAAGGAATTGCATCCATGTCAATCAATACCATAGGGATTTTCCGCAGTAACTTTTCTCCTATATATGTTTGGGCGACAGAACATTCCCATTCATCCTTGTTATCCGCTCTCACTAACTTTTTTTTAAATCACAAAACCAATATTATACAGTAATTACCAAACAACTCCAATGTCAATCTCGTTAGAACAATAAAAGAAATATTTAACGATAATGTGGTGTGATCGCTTAAGATTTGATTACGACGCTTTTAGTAATATCATTCATTCAATTTCATCACACTATTTTTAGTCTAGTTGTCATAAAATTTGGAAAATACCCAACATATTATCAATAGAGTAACTGATAATTTCCGAAACCAATTTGTAGAAACAGACTTTTCCGAACTAAATTTAATATACAGATAAAATATATTTCAAAATAAATTATTTTCAACTTCGAAGTTAAATTTATATATTTTGAAACAACGTTTTAAAACTTTGAACAAATAAACGGTTGGAGCAAAGCAGTAGGGAAATCTATGAAACCGTGTGGCTTTTTCGAGCTCATGCTTGAAAGCATTTGTTTCAAGTACACTCCTGAGAGATGAAAATGGACTACAATGTCCTTTACAAGGAAAAAATCCAACATTATAGTTAATATTACCGATTTCATATGTCTGCCTATTATCATATAATAACCACAATTTAAAAATTAACCCTCTCTTTCTCTATTTCTCTTCAATCGTGCTCGTTGTGCTTGTGGCAGAGGTTAGTGATTATTAATTAATTGAAAATACAAAAATCTGTTATAATAAAAATGTTTAATTCAAATAAAGAATATACCATGTGTTAGAACAAAATTATAACTCAACAAACAATTGCAAGACCATACACAAAGCTGGAGCACCTCTTACTGGGTCACTGCACAAAGGAAAAGATGATAATTCAAAATTAGTAAAAACATATTTTAAAACACCACAATCTAATGAGAAACATAGATATTAATGAAATAGTTGAGGGTGGTGGAGTTTTAACAATGTATTAATTTCGGGCTTTAACTGAGTTAACATCCAGGGCCGTTCCAACCTGGTCGAGCGCCGTCGTGCAAATGTGATCACAGTGCCAGTAATTAAAAAATAATACAACTTTAAAGCAAAAATAAACATTTTATTACCAAACAAAAAATAAATATTCTTTGAACAAGAAATAGTTACCTAATCTAAATAACCTGAATAAAACTAAATAACCACTAAATAAAAGTAGCTTTACGCACTTTATAACCTGAATAAAACTAAATAACCACTAAATAAAAGTAGCTTTACGCACTTTCTTTCTGGAAAATTCAGAAATAAGTTCAGTCATATTTATATTGTCCAACAAATCACTTTCAATCGATATGATAGCCAAATTATCGAGCCGTTGTTGGCCCATTGACGATCTTAAGTAGTTTTTGATTAACTTTATCTTTGAGAAAGTTCTCTCCGCTGAAGCAACCGATACAGCCATTGTCAACAAAATTCGCAAAGCTACGCTTGCATTTGGAACAGAATGAGTTAAATTATTTTTTATAATGTAGTTTAACATTTGTGTCGGTGTTTGTAGATTAAGATTTTTTAAAAATTGCAACTCGTGGAACAATTCTGTTCCATTTATGTCACGTTCATTACGATTTTTGTCTGTTAAAACTCCTTCAAACTGTAAACACAACAATTTAGTTGTTTCTTTTCTGGTAAATCTGAAAATTTACAAATATCCCATAAAAATTGAAAATGGTCGGAATGGGACGACAATAAGTCGAACCTTTCACCAAATGATCTTATAACAATATCAAGTGTACTAAAAAAAATGTTTATTTTAAAATCCCGTTCTCCATCTGTAATTGGTTCATCGTCATTCTCGTAATTAAATTGTTTTTAACACGCCTTGGTCTAAACACATTATTAGTTTTGAGGGTTGGCTCTACATCTAGAGATTTTGCAAGTTCAGAAGCATCAACTAATACATCTCCAAATCCTTTATCACTTCGGTAACTATTGAAAAACTTTAGCAAATTATTCATTTGGGTACATGCTTCCGAGATATTAAAATCTTTGGTTTGTAATGTTTTGCTAACAGTACTGACTCTAAACGGAACATTGTACCACAATACTAATGTACATATAAACCGGTAACTTCCTAATTTATTTGCTAAAGATTCAGCCATATGCTTTGTATTGTTATCGAAAGAAACTCCACTGGATATACTATATAAAGCATCATAGACTTCCCCAAACTGATACCTCAATGGAGTAATGGCATCAATTCTGCTCGACCATCTAGTTTCAGAAAGTGGTTTTAAAGTTAAATTGGAAATATGTTCTTTCAAAACGGTGCAACGATTAGTTGAAGCCGAAAAAAAATTGTAAAGTTCTTGAACCGTAGAAAGAGTTGTTTCCCTTAACTGCATCATTCACAACCAAGTTTAAACTGTGATTACAACAAGGTACAAAAAATTATCTTGGATTCAAATATAGAATTTTTTTTCGTAAACCGGCATGCTTGCATCCCATGTTGGCACCATTGTCGTATCCCTGGCCTCTCATATCATATAAATTTGAATTATGTTTTTCTAAAACATTTAGTAGAAATTTTTGTAAGCCCTCAGCTGTTGTGTCTTCTATTGGAGCAAAATGTAAGAAACGTTTATCAACAACAATTTCCCCTGATGCTGTATCTAAATTTACGAACCTGATACAGACAGAAATTTGTTCTTGATGGCTCATGTCTGGAGTACAATAAAAAATAATAGAAAAATATTTCGAATTTTCAATCATATTTAAAATCTTTTCTCTTAAATTATTGCCTATTATTTCAATTATTTCATTTTGAATGTGGATGCCAAGGTAATGATTCATTCTGTTGCTTTGCATTTGTACCCTCTTAGTATGTTCAGCCATTATAGGATCGAATTTGGTAATCATTTCCACACATTATAAGAAATTGCCATTATTATTTTGAAACAATTCCAAATTTTGACCGCGAAAGGACAGAAAGAACTGAATAACATAGAATACTCGCTCAATAACTGCATGCCAATATTCAATTTCAGCATTAAACAAATATTTATGAGTTAGATCAATCGTATTGTTTGTTTTAAATCTAGTTAAACAGTCAGACCATGTCTTAAGATTTTCGAAATGCATTTTACTTTTTTCGTGAATATTTAAATGTTCACTCAAATGTTGCCAATCATTATAGCCATTTTCATCAGCCAATCGGGCTTTTGCGGTGTTGAGGTTGAATATTTTGCAACAAAAACAAAACTGAATTTTTCGATACCGAGTACAGAAGCCAATCACGCTTGATTTTTTCATTATTTGGCAAAATTCGAGTGAAATATGATTCAGAAAATTTTCGCCCGGTCTTGTCTTTCGTAAAAACGCAATTTGAATTGTTATA
Source organism: Galeruca laticollis (assembly GCA_963921935.1). Taxonomy (NCBI): domain Eukaryota; kingdom Metazoa; phylum Arthropoda; class Insecta; order Coleoptera; family Chrysomelidae; genus Galeruca; species Galeruca laticollis. Next base: position 38,875,173 of record OY998178.1, on the reverse strand, counting down.
ATAGGTTGGACCATATTTTATCAGAAGTTCAATATTCATTGAAGATAATATTTTCGGCCACAAACCTCGATCTTTAGACAGCTGTACAGTTTTACTATCAAAAACTTCATCATCATCAGCTTCGATAAACGTTACAGTTTCTTCAACTTCAACTGAACTTGATGTCGATGGCTCCATATTATCATCATCATTTTTTACGGAAGCCTCCGAAGGAGAATCAATGGGTGCTTTGAAAAATTGAGTTATTTTCTTATTGCTATTTTTCAACACCTCCTCCCGTTTACGTTTGTTAATTAGATTTTGGTAACCAGAAAGTTTCTTTTTACCTTCAGACATCTAATAAAATAATACCACATAAAATTTTGGGTTTGGGTTCGGGGTTTGTTGAATCTAATTAATTTATAATTACGAATTATAACGATCTGGATATACATTACTTACCTTAACTTTATTTTATACTTACAACTTATACTTCAAAGTTTGAGCTTCCAGAAAAGAACAAAATTGCAAATAAGCAAATAAGAAATAAGTATAACTTTTTAGCTGATGCGAGATGCGATTTACTCTACTGCTTAAGACAAAAGCCAATGCTCAAATGAACATGATTTCACTGCAATACTCGCTTGGCCAGACAAGAATGAACTTGTGAAATGAAACATAGGAACTAGGAAATATAGTGCGGGCGCACGGCGCTCAGTAATAGAACAAAATATTCAATAGGTCGGGACCAAGCAACTTAAAGAAGTCATATTTGAATCTATAGATGATAATAATGATCATAATAATACATTTTATAAATTATTTGTTTAAATATTATTACTTATTTCCTACTTTAATCTTAATTCTAGCATATTCAGACATTGGTAAAAATAAAAAAAATATCTTCGGCGCCTTTTTTGTGATGGCGCCGACCTGCACATATGATTGGAACGGCCCTGTTAACATCTGTCTAAAATAACCACGCTTAGTATTCTGCAGTCTATTTCTTTTCATAGACAGTAAGCTAGCTACTGCACTAAGCCCACGCTCATCCAAATACGATTAATGAAAACGCAATTAAAAATGTCTGTAGTATTTCCCACAAACCAGGGTAAAGAGCTCATATTGGTTTTTGGAACTCTTGATATCTATTTCTTAATTTTAGTCTCAATTCTTCATTAGTTCTGAGTTATAGCAGTCAACAACAAATTCTTGCAAATGTTCATAACAAATCTCACTGTTCATATGTGAGAACAATCCAGTAGAAGTAGATTATGATTTGTGCTTGCCATGGTACCTTTTTTATGGAAGATATTGACTTGATATTAGTGACTTCATTAACTAATGAGATGTCTGATATTTCAAAGCTGATTGCAATCAAGAATTATATTAATTGAAAATATCATCCATATAAATACATAATATTTAGCGTTCGTCAGGCAATAACTTGTCGCCATAATATTTCGCATAACGCCCATGGTTTCTTCAACGTTTTATGTCATCCATTTCGTCGTGGTAGCGTCGGCTTACATGATAGATTTAAACATTTGTTGATTGTAGGTGCGGAAACACAAATTCCAATTAATTTCATATTGTCAATATTGTTCAGTCATCGTGCGTCGCACTGCTCCTGATGAATTGTGGAGTTGATAATTTACCTGAATTCCTCCTATTGAGAGCAACAAAAGGTGTGGGGGCAATAGTGCCTTAAAAATCTTAAACCATTTACGACAAGGAATACTGCCAGTTCGACGAATGGTTACAAGACATCGCTATACCAAATAACAATTAAGGAGACTGTTATGTTAGCATATTTTCAGAAACTGGTACGTTCATAATCATTGTTTGAAAATTGACTATAATATAGGTACATGTGTTTGTTACAGTCCTAACTCATGGTGGAGTAAATCATCTATGTTGCGAAAAGACTGGATGGTAACGAAAAAAATATGTTGACATTTATTTGCAGGCGTTATTAGTGAACGTTATGAAAAAATAAGGCTGCTACCAAAATTTTCGTTGCTAAGTTAGAGAGAGTTTTCTGCTATTTAACGTTTCTCAAATTAGATATATTAGATATAATTAAAAAACACGAAATAGTGATAAAATGAAACCTCATTTAGTAGGGAGAGAAGTTAAATCATGATTAGAACACTCCACTCACTTTTAAATAAATGAAGAGTTTAATCGATTGTATCTAAGTGAAAACATTTAACGAATATACACATTAACGAATCAAGCGCATTGAGTTGGTGATACATTGAAACTCTAAATAAACATTTCGTATTCACATTTTAAAAAGAAGGATTGGCTGTTAAAGTATTTAACTTTACTGCATTTATTTAATAAGTCGAGAATTTGAAAATAATGAATAAGAAAATGGACAGCGATAATTATACCTCAGAGGTCAACAAAAAGAGACCTAGAGATAGTGAAGATAACAATGAAATGTTTAGATAAAGTTAACTTACTATTGAACACCGACAAAAAACAAAGATCAAGATAAAAAACTGGATAAGTTAATAACGATGATGGGAAATTTAATAGTGAAAACAGAAGAACTGACAACAGAATTGATAGGAGTAAATGAAGAACAGAAACAATACATCAAAGAAGTGAACGATTTAAGAAGATAAGTAGAATCCATCTATAAAACAAATCAAATAATACAGAGAGGAAAAAAAGAATTAGGAAAATAACTAACCATCGCAAAAGCCAGAGTTGAAAGACTACAAAAGTGAGAAAAATCCAAAAATGTGATAGTCCAAGGTCTACCGTTAGTTGCAAATGACTCAAAAATCCTGGAAAACTTCTTAAAGAAAGCTAGGAATCAAACTGAAAATAGTTAAAGCCATTAAGCTGGGTTATAAAACATGAGTAGTAAAACTAGAAAGCAAACAACAGAAAAACTTGGTAATACAAAATAGACATAAATTAAAATCAATAAAACAACACCAAATATTCATTAACCACGATCTCACTAAAGAAGAGTTAAAAAAGGATACACAAAAGAGAAAGGAAAATACGTAAAAATCAATTTTAACAAGTTAATAATACATATAGAGCTTTGGCAATGTAACAGAGTTACACATTAAATGGATAATCCACAATCTCCAAAAAACGAATTAACCCAAAAAGAGAGGCAAGAAGCGCGAGACATCGCAATAGAATAAGACATATAAGTAAATTAGCAACACTGATTCTGGCTCATTCCTTATGTAAAATAATATGGGAAATCGCCAAGGCTCTTCGTGGTAATTTTTGACTCAATTCGATCTGCGCATGCGTCAATCATGAGGCGACGTTAGCAATCTTGTACCGCGTGCGCATCCATCTTGCGCTGAAACAAGTTCAATATACAGGTTGTAGTCATAAAGATGCCATAAGGGTACTGGCATATATCTCTCTTATTATTGGCCGGATTGAATTGTAATAAACGACATTATGAGGAAGAGAGGACAAGGGGTTGAAGTGTAAAGTCATAAGGGCACTAGCATATATCTCTGTTATTATTGGTCGGATTGAAGTCGAGCAAACGCTATTGTGATAGGTAGAGCAATTTTATACACAGGATGTACAATTATACCATAAGGGCACTGGCACAAATCTCTGATTAGTCGGATTGAAGTGGAATAAACAACATTTTGAAGAAGAGAGGATTAGGACAATGGTAAACATGTAAAGCCATAAGGGCACTGGTGTACCAGGATGATGACGTCACCCCTTCTCATATAGGTAAGAAAACCACATTACTTTACTTTCGGCGAAGCAGTTAAGGCGACCCCCACGCTTGCTATGTTAGGTTAGCCCCATGGGGCGCGCATTGTCAAATGAATAAGGAAAAGAGGAGCCAATTTAGATAAAATTATAAGATATAGGAACCTACAACCGATAAAAGTATGCGATCTTCTCTACGCAGACGACGTGGTCCTTATAGCAAATTCGAAAAACAAAATGCAGGTTTGTTAACATATGAACAGAGAAAATAGGAAAAGTGAAAATGGAAGTCAAAATGGGAAAAAAACGAAAGTGATGATAGTGAACGAGAAACAAACCATGGATCCAGACATGAATCAAACAATCTGCAAGGAAAGGAATTTATAAACGTTAACCACATTCGAATACTTACTGTGATTACAAACGACGGAAAAATGGATACGGAAATAGCAAATACAGGAAACAAAGCTACTAAAATATATTATGTACTAAACAAAACAATACTAGGACATAAAGAAATAGAAGTAGAAGTAAAAAAGAAAACTCACTATGCTATAACAATACCAATAATAATACAAGCTAGCGAAAATTGGATACTAAACAGAAACATATTAGGAAAATAGCAGGCAAGACTAAATGAGACAGAATGAAAAGTGAAGAAATACGAACGAGTATTGGCCTAGAACCAATACTAGCAAAGGTCAAAGGGAAACAAAAATGAATTGGTTTGGTCACGTGGTGAGAACGGACCAATATCGACTGGTAAAATGAATAATGGAGATGGGAACGTTGACAAAAAGGAGAAGTGGAAGTCCAGAAAGGAAGTGGCTGGATTAAGTTGAAGTATATGGAAGGAAAATCCATGAGGGACATGGAAGAAATAGCAGGGAACAGAAGAGAGTGGAAAAAATGGATAAATGATAAACCGGAATCACACTTCGACACCTGAAAGGATATGGGGAGCGCAGAAGAAATTAGATGTGTTATTACAAGATAATGAATAAGGATGACATAAAATAAATTACATACCTCCGTGGGAAGTGCCACTATTGCCTATGAATGTAATTGACCTTGATATATCAGGTCTCTGTCCACTCCCTGCACTATCGTCTTCTTCTTTGTTCCTTCTCTGCTCAGCGAACGTTTACTATCATCAAGGCAATAGAGACCGTGTTAACAGCTGCTCGAAACAGTTCACTACGTGTTTTGTTATATCATTAACGTAGGTTTTTCAGCCAGGATACTCTTCGTCTATCTGGTCCTCTCTTGCTGTCTACTTCACCTTGGATAATGAGTTGAAGTAAGGCATATTTTTCGTTATGAATGATGTGCCTCAAATATACAAGCTTTATCACTTTATTAGTCTTTAGCAATTCTCTCTGTACTCCTATTCTATTTGAGACCTCGTCATTGGTTCGGTCCAACTGATTTTTAGAATTCGCCGAAACATCCGCATTACAAAAGCTTCTCTTGCTTGTAGCTTCTGTAAGCGTCCATCCCTCTACTGTGTATAACAAAACTCACCAAATATATTATATAAATATTCTCATGCGCTGTGGTAAATTTAGGGTGTTGCTGGAATGCACACCTCGTATTTTTAGGAACGTTGTACTAGCTTTTTCAATTCGTTGTTGTATTTCCCTGTTGAGGTCTCATCAAACATCCAAGATAAGTAATGCTCTCCATTCTTTCCAGTGCAATTTCATTCGCATATAGTCTATTCGCGTTGGCCTGATTAGATTTGCCTATTACCATATATTTGGTTTTATTTGTGTTCAGGCTTATTCCATATTCCTTTCCCACGACTATGACTCTATTTATTAGCTGTTGTAAGTCGTCCAGAGAATCAACTAACAGGACCGTGTCATCCATCGGCATACCTCAAATTGTTGACCAAGACTCCGTTGATGTTTGTTCCATTTGTTATATTTCCAAGTGCTTCGTTGAAGATCTCCTCTGAGTATATATTAAATAGAACTGGTGATAGAACACAACCCTATCTCACTCCCTGCGCATTTCTATTTCTTCTATAAATTTTCCTTCCACTCTTAGCGATGCTCTCTGACTGCAGTTAAGGTTATGTAAAATCCTTATGTCAGCTTCGTCGATGTCTTTTGAGCCTAGAATGTTAAAATAGGATTGTCATTTTCTACCACGTCAAAAGCCTTGTCTATAAAACACATGTAGATATCAGCAATTACATATCTACACCGTTGGACTAGTATCTGAAGAGCAAATAACGTTCCTCGCGTTCCCATTCCATTCCTGGGTCCAAACTGACTCTCTTCAATATGAGCTTCTAGTTTCCTATATATTCGTTCGTGTGTTATTTCCACGAATAGTTTTAGTATGTAACTCATGACGCTGATTGTACGGTAGTTTCTTGCAGTTTGTTTTTTGGTAAGGTAATGAATATGGATTTCAGACAATCTAGAGGTATACTACCGGATTCAATAATTATATTGTACATTGCCAACAGTTTCACTAAATATGGATCAAAAGCGGTTTCGGTTTTTCTTTTGATACCGCTTTCAGTAGGTTCAACTGATAAACCTGGCTAGTGGACTTACTCTATAAAACTGAAAAAGCTCTATTTAGGGAGCTCTATAGGTCAATGGATTTAAAATGTAGGTATTAAAACTATAGTATTTGTATATGATACGAATAATCTCACTTAACAAACTAAATTCATCCAAATCTAAAGAAATGTAAAAGAAAGGTCCATTTCCACGGTAACTTATACCTAATTAGTTCGAAAGATCATCTATATGATACATATATGAGGCTATGAGTGTATTAGTGGACTAACCCATATTAAGGTTAATAGAAGATAAGAAGAACTAATCCAGCACCAGATATATATATATATATATATATATATATATATATATATATATATATATATATATATAGAAAAGGACTACCCATCGAAAACGTAACCAAGTTTAAGTATTTAGGTACCTGGATGACATCTGATCTGAGTCCTAGTACAGAAATCAGATCGCGCATAGAACAGGCCAGATCAGTATTCAATAAAATGCGACCAGTGCTTTGTAACCGATCACTGAACTTGAAATTACGCCTTAGATTTGTGAATTGTTACATATATTCCGTCTTGCTGTACGGATCCGAAGTCTGGACCCTAAAGGCCGAAACACTAAGGCGGCTAGAAGCTTTCGAAATGTGGGTGTATAGAAGGCTCTTAAAAATACCCTGGACAGACCACATCAGTAATGAAGAAGTTCTGAGAAGATTAGGTAAGGACAGAAACTTAGTTGTCGACATAAAGAAGAGAAAAACCGCATACTTGGGACATGTAATCAGGAGTGATAGAATGAGGCTGCTGAAAATAATAATGGAAGGCAAAAATAGAAGGCAGACGAGGTATAGGAAGACGCCAACATTCGTGGTTGAAAAACATAAGAGACTGGACCGGACTAGACTCACATTCCTTATTCCGAGCTGCTCAAAACCGAACCCAGTTCGCCGAGATTGTTGCCAACCTTCACTAAGGTGAAGACGGAACCGAAAGAAGAAGGAGAAGATAAATGGGTTTACATTTTGTATGAAATTTGTCTGTGATGTACTGATCTTAGTTTTAAGTATTTCCTATCAAATCAATTTCAGATCGCGAAATTGTATTGAAAATGAGATATAGTTATAAGATACCTTGTATATTGACAAGGTATCGACATGTTAATGTTGCTAAGTCCACTTTGCTTAATTGTTTTTTCGACTTCATTCAGCTTTTAGTATCAAACAACAATGGAAGTTTTGACAGTATTTTTAATATCCAAACACAAATAATTTTTCAATTGGCAGAAAAAAAACAAGCATACTGCTCTATGACATAACTGAGTTGAAAAAAGTTTTTTAATTAAAGTTTTCTCTTAATCATCTTCTTCCAATGATTCAATTAGATCTCCGCCTGATGACTGAGTCGAGGACTTCAAATTTTCATAAAACTTGTGATGCAGAGGAGGGATAAGTTCCATGAGTTGAAGAAGATCCTTCTTTTTTGCCTCATTTATTACATTGCCGTTGGGGTAGAGTAGTGGAAGTGCATTTTGAGTCAATACCTTTTTTTTTCTTTTGCTGATGTCAACCTTTTCAAAATAATGATCATCTTGGTTTGAGTATTTGTACTGGATTGTATCAGGATATTTTCTATCAAATCGCAACCATTGTGTTTTTAACCATTCCACCTTGTTCTTGGCGTCAGACATTTTTCGGTTCGTAATGTTGTCCTTGAGCACCTTGGTAGAATAGAAATTGTGTTTTCCCATTTCGATTACTGTAAAAGGATTTTTTTTCTTTGCGTTCCTAATTACGATATGCCAATCTTTAGGAATAAAAATATTAGGATGAAACTTTTTTTCCTTCTCTATCAGGCGAAAATCCTGATCACAGGAAATATACGAGTGACCACTGACTAAAAATTTGTGGTCAATTTCTTCCACAGTATAATCTGGGGACGCAGAGATGTAATTACAGAGCACAGGCATTTTTATATTGCGGCTCTGGCCTCCGCATTGATCGGAGTACATTATACGTTTTTTTGAAGTTACAAAGTTCTTGATGCAGTATAAAAGGCAAGAGCCTATTTCTTGGGGACCTCTTGAGGCAACTGTTTCATCCCATACAAACATGAAAGAACGATCAGTTTCCATATCGTTAATACCGAAGCAGTAAGTCCATAGTTGTCTTTTATAATAGCATATTCCTGTTGTTATTACCGGTGTTGGCAGAGTTTTCATCAAATCAACACATATTATGGAGATCTCTCCATTTCTCGAAATCTCAGTGTCAGTTTTGAGTCCCTCTCTGGCACTTTCAGCTTTCCTCTGATGTAATTCTCTGTAAATTTCCAATTGACTTTTTTGTGTTTCATCTCCTGCCTGGATTTTTATATTGAAAAGATCACACTTCTTACAAAAATCTGTGATTGGGGGATGGAAGTGTAAATTGAATTCAGTATTGAATATTTTTCGGAAAATGACATAAGATACCAGATTTATTGTTTCAGCCTTATACAGCTCCTCAAACATTTTGCCAATGCTTAAATCTGGTGAAAGAAACTTTCTATGGTTACTTTTTTCCCTGCTATAGTGGGATTCATAGCAGGGGAACTTCTCGATACAATCTTTCACCTCCTTTCTCTTTTCATCGCTTGTTTTATTGGCTGGTGCATGTTTTCCTCGACGGTCGTATGGAGGAGGTGTTCCAACTGATTTGTTCTTCAGTAGTCTGTCAAGCCTGCCAGCAGATACCTGAAATAGAAAAAATATGAAATTATTCTGCATAAAATATCGAAATAAAATACAAACCTGTAGAATAGCTTGGAAGAATGATTTGCAAACCTTTTGCTCTATACCATCTACGTCCGGCAAATAATAGATTCTAGTTCTCTGTCTTCTATTGTTTGGATTTGATGTGTATGTACGTAGTTTGTTCACCACTTTTATTGAAGAGAATAAGTAAGAAGTTTGTAAGTTGAAGGTTCCGTTCTTGAGTAATCTTGAGAGAGCATTAATTTTTGCAAGTACATACAATTGGACTGAACTGGTTTGCTGGAACAATTTTTAGAGATTTTGTTTCATATTCCTCACCGACACATCTCTTCTTTTTATCAATAACTCTCTTCCATCTTTCAGAATTGCGTACTCGCTTTTTTGGTTTAAGAGTTGTTGCTGCTATAGCTGATCTCGTTTGCTCAGTTGACTGGTTGCTCAAATGTTCAGCTTCTGTGTCAGATGGAATATACTCGGATCTAGAATCCGCAAACGGATCAGATTCTGACGAGGCTGTAAAAATAATTTACCACTCAAATATTTTAGAGCAATAGTGGACCAACACACGAAATTATGAAAACTTTTAAGACAGAAATTGATTGATATCAACAGACAAATAATGTTGATAGAGTAGCTCTTAATGAATCATTATTTTGTTGTATGAATAATCCCTAAGATTGAGAACATTCTGAAAATATCTTATTTAGTTCTAAGTTATAACCTTCAAATTGATAAGAACAAGTTTTCAAGTGAATAATTCTTTTAAATGGAACATAGCATAACAATAAATAATAACTTACCCTCTATTTCAACTTCCATTACACTATTGATACTGAATGTTATTATTCTCTAGAATATTTGATTATTTATACACAACAGCATGCAAGTAGGGCTACATAAAGGAATATAATCAAGAAGCACAGTGGACTAACCGCACTTGATCCACTTTGCTACTTAGCAGTCACGTCAAACTAAAAACGGCAAAAGTAGCTTAGTTAAGCCATCTAGTGATCAATAGGAAAAGTTGACTTGGTCCATTTTGCAGCCGATAATATATGAAAATAGGAGTTGAATAATGCAATAAAAGCAAATTATTTTTTTTGTGGGTTAGTCCACCATAGCACTCATAGCCTCATATAAAAATTGTATCACTGTTTACCTGTTTTATTAAACAGTTACTGTATTTGGAACATAAAAACGTGAAACACTTGTTGTTTAAGACTTATTTATAAGTCTATTTTAATTTTGAATGTTTAATTTGAGGTTAATTCGTGATGACATAAAAATTGGAAAGCATTTACTTGTTTTATGCCATTTGGCCCAGATGCACTATACAAAGCTCCCAACTTGGCCGATTTGCACCATCAAATATCAAATTTCCTATTGTCTGAATATTCCAATAACTAGCAGTTATACAAAATGGACGCCGTCATGCAATTCAGAACTTCATTCCACTGTTTGCAGGTATCACTCGATTCACTAGGAAAACTTCTACTGCCTCAAATTTATGTAGAACTGCTTCTACAGTACTTTTTATTTACTACTTAAAGCTCAACATGTGCGGCTGTGCGCTATTCTTAAACATAAAAGATCTAGGTTGTTGAAAACTCCCTTAAACATTTACAGTGTTTATGCAAAAATAATCCTTGGGTCCAGTATAACATTAGTGTTGACCTAACACTTGAAGTATTCTATAAATATGTCGCTGTGGACAAAAATAATACTATGGGGCCTACTGTTTGATATTAAAGAGGGATGTGCCTTGCATGATTTCTATATCTCGATAGAGATGTGTCGCTAGGAGTGAGGCTCAAATCAAGGAGAAGGCGGAAGTGACGAAAAACTGACAGCTAACATTTTCCTTGTTTGACCAATCACAAAAAATAGAATTTATTGAATTGATGTATCAGCCAACTAGATAAAATGTGTTGTATGGCTGGTTGCATATGTTTGACGTTAATAAATACATTGTAGGAAATTCGAAAGACAGTGCCGTACCTAATTTTATCATTTACTAAAAAATGTGTTATATTTTTTTTCTTTGGTTGGGACATTTCCCAAACAAAATATACCCCATCAAACAGCTTTAACATTTCCGCTGGTATTTTATCGGGTACACGCGGTTTTATTCTTTTTAAAGCTTATTCCACTTCTTCTTTCATTATGGATGGTCCAGAAGAGTACACGGTAAATTCATCTATTAACGTTCTATTGTTTCTCTGTAGCCTCTCCAGGTCTGTAGTTTCTCTTCGGTGCTCTGCATAATCCTTCCCATATTATTATATAGGGTACTACTCTTTTTTTTATGACCAGTTCCAAGACTCCTTATAATTTTCTGTGTATTGCAACATTGTTTTGTTTTCTGTCCATTTCTTCGATTGTGGCACATTTTGCACTAAACTATCTTTCTTTAGCCTTTTTAATATGTTTTCGTATTTCTTTGTGTTTTTCTTCATATTTTAGTATTTGTTTTTTTTTTAACTGTCGTCTCTCTTTTTCTCATACTCGATATGTCTTGGGTCATCAATTTTTTCTTAGCTGATTTTACATTTTCTTGTTTCAACTGTGTTCTTGCTGTTTCCACTGTTATCGTCTTTATGTCTGTCCGTATTTCCTCAACACTTGCATTTTCGTTGTATTGGATATTCTGCACTTTTCTTGAGGTCATTTGGGCCTACTCTGACCTAGGATCAAAGCAATAGCTCTACTAATTGTTTTTTTAATAAAATATAACAACAGTAACTGTAATTGAGTCCCCGCATAAAAGTATCATCTACCTAATATCACTTCAGACAATTTCAAAAATTAATTCTAATGTTCAGATGAAAGCTATTATTGCCCAATAGCCCACAGACTGAAAAATGTTGACAAGGACGTTTATTTTTTCGACGGAGAGAACTATTTGCATACAAATTTTCTAGTTAACATTTATATAGGAGTAAGTTGTATTAATATTATCTCCGCATCCAACCCTTATGATCCTCACGTAATTGTCAGGACGAAAATAGAAGAGAGAAGTAAATCGCATTTATTGCGGTATACTGTAGTTAGCAATTTAAAATTATTGATTTTTCAAGTTCAATGTCGACGCTGGCCCAGTTATGGAATCGTGCCAAATATTAGTTGATGGGTGTGAAAAGCTAGGAGACTAACACGTTAAATTGTGCATGTCGACCTTCTTGCTTGGACATGCAAATGATAATATAAAAAATCTCATTCATTATAACTGTAACAACGAAACAAACTGTATTTCTAGACGGCAAGTAATCACGCTAATCATTTTTAACGTTTTGAACGAAAAGATTTCAAATGTGGTTCCACTTCTAATTAATCATTAAATATTGTATATCAACAGTTATTTCAAATTGACTAATATACAATAAGTGAATATTACCAAAGAGGTACAATTATTTATTAAAAAAATGAGAAGTTCATGAATTTAGCTTCGAAAAACTTATAACTCTGAAAGATTGGTCCCTATGTCGTTTAATCATAAATTGTGACAAGAATTCTATATAAGTACGCATTTTCTACAAAAAACAATTTCCTCGTTTACAATTTCCAATATATTATCTTTTCAATGAAATTAACTGTGTTTTGAATGAAGCTCAATGTTTCTAGCTAATTCCACAATATAATGAAAAATGTTGAAAATTCTAAAAAATTGACAATTGTTTCGATAACTGAATATCATCGTCAGAATGACAGAAGTTACATTTCATTTGATGCCTACCTGATGTTTAGTAGCTATTTTTGGCTAGACCAACAAGTGACCTACCTTGTGATTGACTTAATATATGTTAATATGAAAAAGAAGAAGATGTGATATTACAAATATTGTAGCTTAGATATCATTCTTCCAATTAAGATCAGTATAACTGTACAATGATATAGAAAACCAGAAAAACTATATTTGCTGATCTTGACAATTATCACTTAAGAAGAGAGTCTAATAGTGGAGAACTCCCTAGATTTATCTGTTCATTGACGACTTCATATTGTGGGTTGTGTGTCTTCTAATTTCCAACTCCTCAAGGAAATCCAGTTCTTGTTTCTTATCACAAATATGTAGTACTTCTAGTTCTGTGTTAGGTGTCAATGAATGGTTGGTGTCAAGTAGATGTTTTGCCTAATGGGATTAATCTGGTTGTTTTATTCTGTATGTTAGTATACTAATTAATAAAAAAGAGGAAAAAGTAGCATTACAACTAATATTTCCAAAAGAATCTGAAGGAATAAAATGTTATAAAACCTTTACATATGCAGGAAATATTTCTAATAATATTTCAAAGATAATATCTTCAGCAACGAATACAACAATTTCTTTCAAAACAGAAAGTAACGTGAGTACAAAATTCTTAAATTTTCAAACAAAAATACCAACATTGAAGGAATCAGGTATATATAAACTCAAATGTCCAGAATGTAATGCTGTCTATTTGGGTCAGACCCTTAGAAATTTTGAAATCCGATACAGTGAACACTTACTAGCATACAGATTAAATCAACCAGAAAAATCCCCTTACGCAAAACATCTACTTGACACCAACCATTTATTGACACCTAACACAGAACTAGAATCACTACATATTTGTGATGAGAAACAAGAACTGGATTTCCTTGAAAAGTTGGAAATTAGAAGACACTTAAGAAACCCACAATATGAAGTCGTCAATGAACAGATAAATCTAGGGAGTTCTCCCTTATCAAACTGTCTTCTTAATTGATAATTTTAAAGATCAGCAGATATAGTTTTCCTGGTTTTCTATATCATTGCACAGTTATACTGATCTTAATTGGAAAAATGATATCCAGGATATCACCATAGGGCTAATAATATCTAAGCTTCAATTTTTGTAATATCACATTTTTTTTTCTACTAACATATATCAAGTTAATCTAGTCTAGCCAAAAATAACTACTAAACATCAGGTAAGCATCAAATGAAATGTAACTTCTGTTCTGTTCTGTTACTTTTTTTGAGTAAGTTTTTTAGTTCCATTTTAAAAAAGTAATTAAGTTCAAGAGTTGACAAATACATTTTCCCATTTGAAATTGCATGAGGTCTGTTCCAAAACTTGCTTCTCAATTAAGTTTGCTCGTAAATGATCAAGTCTTCTTCCCTTGAAAAGCAACATGAATAATCTGTGGAATATGGACATTTTAGAGTTACTCTCTTGAAGTTGATTTTATAAAAAGTATGAGCAACGCACTTTTCTGTCTTCAACTTCAGGAAAATATTTTCTGAGAGACGAAATCGCAAATAAATCTATATCTTCAGTGAGACTGCAATCATCAATCGATAAGTTATTGCGTGTCCAAAAGACATCAGTCGATTCGACAGAAACCTATTTTTCAATTTTTTACTCGGCAAGTGTCTACTTAGCAAGTAAGCTTGTGATGCCAACATATGGAAACTATGTAGATATTTAAAACAAGTCGTGTACTTCATGTATATGATTCTGGCGATATGTTGATACGGGACAACCTCTTCACTCCATTCTTAAGTGAAGTTTAAGCCAACTCAACTAAATTTCCTGGTATATGAAAACTTCAGCCTATTTTTCAGAAGTCAACCTATCCCAACATCAACTATTTTTATTCAAAATACAGTGATTTATTTGTACCGTTATCCCATAAATAAATTTATTTGCTGAAATTAACTGTCTCGACCCTTACTTTGTGGAATCTACTCATTTTACTGTTTTAAATGAAACTTACTGTTCCTGGTTAATTCCACAAAATATAGAAAAGATTTTAAAAATTCTAAGATAATTGACACTTGTTTCGATATTAACTAGAAACAGTAAATTTCATTTAAAACAGTAACATTTATTTGCAGTGGAAATATTTTTTAAGTTAGCAAGTTATCAAAGTTCATTGTAAAATTATGGATGGGTTAGTTTAGATAAAAATATTGTTCCTCGAAAATGTAGTTTATGCTTAAAGTCAAAATATTGTTTGGCAACCTTGTCGGCTACACAAGAAGTTACATTTTTTATACGTCTTTGCATCCCAATATACAAGCTAAATATGGAAGGAGATACAATTGGGTATGAGACAAACGAATCTACCTCATAAGCCCCAAACAGTTCACAAACAATAAACTTACCCATAAAAATGACAATTACTAATGGCCAAGTACATAGACGAATGAGCCTATCTTGGGCTCAGGAAGTAGAATACCAAATTGAGAATATCGCCGATAAACCAACTACCGACAAATGTTAGTCACAGTACGAGACTCTGATTAGAAGATGTGAAAGAAGTACGCCAATTACAGCCAGAACACTAGGCATGACGCCCAAGGAAGGAGAGGATCTGAACGCTATTACTACTCTTACGCAAAGTGAACAAATGGAAGTAGAGATGCCCGCAGATTTTAGTGAACCAAAAAAGTATAGAAAATTCATTGAAAGTATCAAATAATCATCCCAGAGTCAACAATTCACAGTTATTCATAACAAATATGACTCGTTATTAGAAGATTCTGATGATGACCTACGCGAACCCAACACCACGCAGAACAAACGTAAAAAACTGAGGTCTAGAAAATTCAAAGGTTCATCTATCAAAAGATAACGTAAATAAACAAGATAGCAAGCAAATTAAAGCTAAAGAAACTACCAGCACCACCAACAAAAAAAGCTCCTCCACTTACCCTCCCATCGTTATTGATGGCAATGTTTCTGCACACAGACAATTAGTTAGCATAATAAAAAAATAAATAAAAACAATTTCGAAATCAAATACACTTATAATTCTACCATAATATTTACAAAAAAAGTATCTTATTACGGTACCCTAAAGAAAACACTACGGTAAGAGCTATTTCACACATATACCAGACGCGAGGAAAAAACTTCGCATTGCGAGGGTTAGCGGAGGAACTCCAACTCGATGACTTAAAGAACGAACTTACCATAACATATAAAATCATAGGATGGCTACCAAGGGTAGGTCACTATATCTAGTGATAACTAATTGTGAAGTCACTCTGGACTTTTTAAACCAAAACGCAAGAGTAATCGAGCACACACGTCGCCAATGAAAGCACATACGTCAAACCAAACCTATCATACAATGCCACATCAAATTGCGGCAGAGCCTCTAAATGTCTCAAATGTACGGCCTCACATTTAACACCTGAATGCCCGAAGGATAGGAGCAAACCTACAAAATATGCAAACCGTGAAGGTGACTATCACGCCAATGCTGTAATCTGCCCAGAATACATGAAAAAAAGAGAATAGTTAGAACTTGGAAGAACTGAATGCACATATAACAAGCCCCAGTCGCAACATTCATTCCCGCACGCATTCCTACTGATAACTCATGGAACCAGAAAACAACAATCTCCGTAACACAATAATTCTCTAGTCTTTCCACCAAAGCAGTATCTAGACCAATACCTCCAAGCTCTACCTCTAATCTTTGCAGTAAAACCATTAACAAGGAAGCCACTATAGATATACATCAATTCACACATCTAAACGATTTATTTAAACAACTCCACGAAACTGTTAACAAAGACGAACTGACCAGGGCTGTCGCTGACTTATTGCACAAAATGGAAGCTGCCGCCTACAAGTTGGAGGAGGAATTCACTATATATAACAACTTTGTCGCTGGAATAGATAAATATGACATCTAAACAGGTAGGTGGTAAAACAGGAACTCAGAAACGAAATAATCTCAAAATAATTTTTAGTGATGTACGTAGAGAGACCACCCCGCTAATGTCACCCACCTCAGATTTTGCGATAACAGTGACTGTAACATTTTCAATTCAGACGATCCCATCCATTTCCCTTATTCTAACTACAAACCCAGTACAATAGATCTAGCCGTAGGGCGTAATATAAATCATATTTCCAAAATGAAAACCTTACCCGACCTCAACTCCGATCATGACCCCATCCTTATGGAATTAAAAATTACATATAACATACACACACCCACTAAAAAAGTGAATAAAGCACTACAAGCTGGATAAAATTCAGAAAAATTATTAATGAAAGTTCAATAATTACTGATAAAATAGAAAATACAACACAATCAACAAACATAATTTAAAATTTGCAAAATATCATAACCGCCAGAAATAATGCAACTTCCCTTAAACCTAAATTCCAAATCAACAACACCTTACCCGATCATATAACCAAAATAATACATGAGAAAAATAAAATTCGTAAAAAATGGCAAACTACCAGGCACAACAATAACACGATACGGCTGAAATATTGCCAAAACTTGATGAATACGTTAGTACATGAATACATAAATCACTCTCGGTAGATATTCTTAGAGAAACTGAAACCAGCAGATAACTCTTTCTGGAAAATCGCTAGATGCCTAAAAAACAAGAATAACGAAATGGTCAAAATTGTCGTTGATGGACGAGCTGCCACTAATAAGTCTAAAATAGCAAAAAACTTTGGAGAGTATTTCCAAAATAATTTCACAAATAACACACAAAAAACATAACTACACAATAATATTACACAATTTGTTCAAAACTACCTACACACCAAACACAAAAAATCTGGCCACATATATCTAATAAAATTTCTAGCACCATACAGTCGTTGAAGAATAAAAAAAGCCCCTGGAAAAGATGGCATTCCTAACATTCTATTAGAAAATCATCGTAGGTAAGCTCTTGTAGAACTCACATATATAACCAACTATATAATTAAAACAGCCAACTATCTCGATATGTTGAACATTGCCAATATCATACCTACCATCAAAGCCAACAAACAACCATTTTTTGTGGATAGCAACAGACCTATTTCCTTATTGAATAACATAGCAAAGGTCATAGACAAAATAATTTTTAAAAGAATGGACTATAACAACATTACACCCCTCGAGCAATACGGTTTCAGGGAACGGCACAGTACTATTGCACAAATCATTAAAGTATTGAACCACGTCAGAGACGGAATTCGAGAAAAAAACAAATCAGTTATGGTCACTATTGATATGCAAAAATCATTTGACTCTGTATGAATTCACTTAATCAAAATGAATTTATCTAAATACTTAATTAATATGTAAGCATCAATGAAGTCTCGGCTGGACATTTCCCCATGAAAGCCGATGTTCCTCAGGGCCTATCACCTTTGTTATATTCAATATTTACCCACGATTTAACAACAACACCACAAGTTTTGATAGCCATGTATGCAGAGACACCTGTTTTGTAGCATGAGCAAAAGTCTCAGACACCGCACTACACAACGTACAGACACACATGAACACACAAATCATACCATACCTGAGTGAGAATAAGCTAACTATCAACACATTCAAGACAGAGTACTTGTTACTCAGGAAAATTGCAAGGAAAAAACAGCTCATTGCAATATCAGCTGTGCATTGATGGACAACACCTTTCACCCAGTAATATTAAGTTAGTTATCTAGGATATACTCTACAAGCTAACACAAACGCTAATGCACATTTGAAGAAGCAAGTTCAAAAAGCTAAAATTGCAATGAGCAGATTATATCCCATCTTATGCAAAAATAGCTATCTCTCTATGGCGAATAAAATAATCATATATAAACAAATCGTCCTTCCAATATTTACATAAGCCGCCCCAGGTATTTTAGTAGCACAAAACATGATTTCCCTACCCTGCAGGTGGTACAGAACAAATGTCTCCGCATATCAATCAAATAAAAACATGCTACTTCAAACTTCCGAAAACCTCATGGTTATACGAACCGCCGACATACCCACTGTCAAGGACTTCATACAAAAATTTTCAATTAACTTTTACAATCACTGTCTCCCAAAAAATTTTCGTGAAAAACTCAAAGCCGCCAATCGCTCAGAAGACATTCGCGACAGTGGGTGTAGGCTTCTGCACGGGTCGCTATACACATAACTGATTGTTATTTCCAACAACCAACTTCTTCAATCTAGGAGTTAACCTAGTTACTCCTAAAAACGATTCCATAACAAAATTGCATCATAACCAACTTCAGCCAAGTTGCCGTCTCACATAACCTAACCCAACATTCGATTTTGAAACCCATGTTTTTCAGCTGCTTTTCAGGGACAAACCAGTCAAAAAACAAGGGAGTCATAATTCTATACCAGGGACAAAGTAACTTCTCCACCCGGAAACAATTGGATGATGCCACAAAAGCAAGGAGCCAACTCATACCCTCAGACGTACACAAGTGGTTCGGAAATTGTGTATTTCTTGAGCTACCTTTCGGAAATGGCCAGAACATCGGCATTGCTTACTTATATTTCTTGAGCTACCTGTAAATAGGGATATAAACTATTGTGAATGAAGACCTTTTTAGATTAACTGATGGGTTGAGAGCAATGTAAAAGAGAATCTAGTACCTTTCTGGAAATACTAGTCGTATCAATAACTTTTAAATACACAAATGAAATTAGGTTTAGACTAACATTATTCATACGGTATTGGTGGAATGATTAATTTTATTAGCGGAGTTATTGTTAGTCTTCTCAAAACCATTTATAATATTTAATAATGATTTCATTCAAAGAAATTAAGTAGGAAACCGATGGAATAGTTTCTAAAGTTTCAAGTCAAAATTTCGCCTTGATAAATATTTTCAGTATTCAAAATAGATAGATCCCCATTTTATATGTTCGGAATTTCAGCAGGCAACCCTATGGTTCATAAGTTCAGAAGGTAATCCTGTAGTTCCAACAATTGCTCTGTCTGTGACCAAACAAATTACATGATATTATAATGTCGATCGTAGAGTGCTAATTGGAAAAAGCTCCTTACGTTTTTTCCATTTTGTTTGTTTTCCAACTATATCCTAAATAGCGCGCTCTTGTTATAAGAATATTTAGTTAAGATATTGGCTTTTGTTTCTTCTCCGAAATCCTTGCTCTTCCTTTATTCATCATTACTCCGATAAGTTGTGTTTCCGAATGAAAATTGGGATCGACTATCTAAGATTGTAATCCGTTTATCTATTAACCACTTTCTCAAATTCACGATAAACAACCTGAAACTCATCTTGTAAATTAAACTTCTCAATTTTTTTCTATTTTTGATATAAACAATAACGTAAGTTATCTCGAATGCAAAATAAATCACAGGCAACGGCATCACATTATGCTTTTGATACAATTTATTATTCGCTTCAGTGTGACAATAAAAACATGAGAAAAAAACTAGCACAAAAATTAAATTTAATTGAAAATGCAAATTTTCAAATGATTGCACATAAAACAAAACTGCGGCAACCTTAATACTAGCCAGTATAGCTTCCTCCATTCTGGAGTAGCGAATTAACCCGCCGCAATATTGAAATAATTAATTTGTTGGTGTTCCACTCCTATTCAACCGCAATAGCAGCTCCCGAGGAGTTGTGGGGGGATAATGTCTTCTAAATATTGCTCTGCCAATCATATCTCACATGTGCCCAATTGGGTTCATATTTCGGTGTGTATGCCGGCCAATTCAATATTTGCACACTTTCTTCCAACACATTTTGGAAGCATCTTGAGCGGTGTGGTCGAGCATTCTCGTCGGTAAAAATTAAATTTTCTTGTAGTTCTCCTTTCATAGGTTGAATAATTGGTCTAATGACATTTTCGAGGTAGATGTCTCCTGTCCACGTCTGTGGTACGTGAATCAGTGTTGACCGTTGACCGTTGACCATGATTACCTTCCCAAAACATATCTGTTCTTTCTGTAACAAGAGTTAGTCGTACTGCACGTCCAGGTTGTTGCCATTCCCTCATACGTCGGCACTTTTTATTTGTGCTACTTTGAGTATTTATATTATCATTGTTATTCAGGTCATACCTTTTTGACGCTCCTTCCAAGTGCTGATCATATTTCTCTTGAATCTGTTACCTTTCTTTCCCAGAAGAATCCTTTACCTATACCAGAAATTCATCACACTTGTCGCATGTATTATTATCCGGTAGTTTAAAATAGTAGTTAAATTCATTATCAGATATCTCAGAATACAGCCAAGCTTTAGGGATTTCATTTTCAGGAACAATATTTTCCAACATTTCTCCTCTGTACATTTCGTTTATCTTGGAAATTGTTGAATTGCTATCCAGATATTTTTTAGTTGAGCGTTCTCTGCTACTGTGTGATTGAACGATGAGAAATTTTGATATGTGACTTCTCATGCTCTCTTTTATGTGGGCTGATATTTTATTTGCTGGATATTTCTTGCCAAGTTGATCTCCTTGCGTCATTCCACCTTTCATTTTTTTTTGACAAAGCCGTTGTAACAAAAAAAATAGCTTGCATACTTCAGTTTGAATACTGTAAGTGCTAAATGTGAATTTTCTGTTATATTGTTCTTGGTTTTCCCTTTCTCTTGTTTTAAGACGCCTTCTTTTGATTTTAATTAAATGGACGCTAGAAGCCCCGAACTGCCTTTTAAGGTCAATTGACCTGGTTGGCGACCAAAATGTTTTAAAAATATTTCGTCGTTGTTCCGGCGTTATGTTTAGAGAACATTTAAATCTACATGCGTCACTACATGGAGAGCCCAGTGTCTTGGGTTGAATTAAAATTCATTTCTGGAAATGTATTCTTATCCAGAATGGTATTTCCGTTTCCTTACGTTGCATTTTCAGCTGTTGATTACTCCTCCCTAATGGCAAAGAAACAATTGAAATGGTCGGTACCCCTTCCGAAGCGTCGGGATGCTCTTCCAACTTCGGAAGGGGCACCGACCAATTCAATTGTTCCTTTGCCGTACATTGGGGAGGTTACTCCCAGACTTACTAGGATTTTTTCAAAATTCTTACAAAATGTTAAGTTTGCGTGTAGGAGTGCCGTATTGGGGAAATCGATTTATAGTCCTTTAATACACATAATACCTACCTTAGATAGTAGTAATGTGGTATATAAACTTGGTTGCAATAGCTGTGATCTTACATATACTGGCCAGATCTCTCAAAGCTGTCTAGTCGTGTATCTCTCCATAAAATTGATATATGACTACATCCGGAAAGATGTTCTCTTGCCAATCATGTTTCCTCCTTAGATCATGAAATAGATTTTGGAAGGATTAATATTCTATCACGTGAAATAAACTACAGTAAAATATTATTTTTGGAAATGGCCATCATTTTTCAGGAGGATTGCCGTATTATTGAGAAAACAGACATTCAAAATTTAAGCAAATTGTATTCTCTCCTTTAACTCTAGACAAGCAAAATTCCTATAAGCAGATTGGTAATAATTCTAACAATATTTCTACAAAGCATCGACCGAATTATTGTTCCTCCCTTGTATTCTATTCAAATTCATATATTATTTCGATAGTTTTTTGTTTATGTCATTATGGTCGTGGTAATTAATTCTTTTCTATTTCATCCTTAACCTGTTTTCAAATTTTGATACAAATTAAAATAGATCCATGTGCTTGTGTGAATTCTCGCTATTTTAATGTTTCAACCTTTCAATGATTTTACAATATTTTAATATGTGACTGTTAGTGCTTGTAATGCAATCTGGACTTGTTTCTTTCTTTGATTTTAACTGTAGCAATTGTTCTTATGTTAAGATCAAGGATACATTCTCGATTAACGTAAGTTATGAAATTATTGTAGCCGACTGTTTTCTAAATTATGTTTTTCTCTCTTTGTAGTTCCCTGAAAATGTAAATAAACATCATTTTCGGAAGCTTGGAAATCTAAGAAGTGTACACTTTTCCTTTTGATGCTAACCTCAATAGTATTTGTCCTTATAATATATATATATATATATATATATATATATATATATATATCCACTAAGACAGCCTTTGTGTAATTTAAAAAACCTTATTACTTATAATGAAACAGAAAAGAAACATTACCTTTGACTATAAACACATGTATTTGAACCATTAAATAAACATCATCCAACAATAAATATTCAACAATGCGAAAGATAATATTCAACGTTATGATTTAATATTTACATTATATATTCACAAAATATGTTTGGTTAGAATTCCTGATGCCATAAGTGTCAAAATGCTACAGCGACAAACGCTAGCGACAGAGAGAGCAGAACAAGGACACTCGTAAAACGTGCGAGTTGATTTGTTTGTAAATAATATTAGTTTTGCGAGGAACGAAATATCATCTAGGAATAGTTTATTCAAACCAAATGTAAAATTAGATTGAGTGAATATTTAAAAAGGTCTCACGTACATTTTAATGTAAATTAAGACTGTAGATTTGTAATTCAAAATATTTTCAATATGAACACATTACTCAAAATTTTGACGTATATGAACAATTTTAACGGCTTAGACAATTGGAAACAATTAAAAAATGAAATACAAAGACTCAAATTATATTTTTTAACAAGTGATATTGTTTAAAACTATTAAATTAGTGAAATACCTTTGAACGTCAAAATAACATGAGATCAAGGCATACATGAAATTGTTTAGCAACAGATGCTAAAAAGTTTGTTGATTTGGAAGACAAAATGGAGTCGGGAAGAAGCGTGGTTTGAAGAAGGAGTCATAAGGCGACGCATCGTAAGAATTCATAAAAAAATATATAAAAGTCCTTAAAAAAGTCGTCAAACAGTAAAAATAAACATAAAAACAATACAACTAACTATTGAAACATTCGTCATGCAGTATATAATGAAATAACCAAAAGAAGCAACACATTTATCATCCACGAAACGTAACAAGAATAAGTGAATTTGTACTCACCTAAAAATTAACTGAGAGTCTATCATCCAAGAAGCATTTGTACAACAATCCATTCGATTCACGGAAAACCTCATCAGCTGATTTTTATTTCATCAAAGAAAATATAGAAGTTTGTGTGCGGCAACGTGAAAGGTCAGTGATAACAAAATAATTGATCAATTATAAAAAAATCATACTTTCTAATGGTACCATTTGAGTCGAACAATAATTCTAAAAGACAAATAAAGCATAATTAAAACATTTTATAGGTTAAAAAGAATTGAAACATTAATTTAAGTAATACATAGCTTGTAAGGTACTCACCTAATTATATATAAAGTTATTCATTTCATTACATCATTATCTACACACACACACATTCCATTATCAAAGTTTATTGTTTATTAAATTGTACATAACCAAAACGTTTGTATAATTTTCATGATGTTCTACGAGTCTCTCTGTGAATGACGAACTGTCGTAATCGATTCTCGCAGAGCCAATGATACAACTTCCATGGGCGTATCGTAGTGGCTATTGGGTCACAAATCTAGCATTTATAGAAGCACAAAATCGATAGAGTTTTTAAAGAGCTATTAACTGCCAGGACTCAAATAGAAAAAGAGAGAGTTTTTCATGCCCCGGCTATAATTTCCAACAGGTAATTATAAAACTTTTATAAAATAATTTGAGCTAGTCATATAAGGGAAAAATAAAACTTAAAAATTGTTATTGTACTAGATTTCATTAAATAAAAAAGTTCAATCATTCACATTTATGTTATAATAAAATGGCACCCATACATACATATAAGAAATAATTAACTTATTAAATTGTTACATTATTAATTAATTATACATATTATAACATATGTCGGCCCAAGGTGTGGCAATTTAGCTCTTTATTAAAATCATTAACTTTTCGGAGATAATATTGTTTGGAGACTTGTACTGTTTTATCTACTAGAAATAAAAGTTTAAACAATGGAGGTGAACAAAACCATCAACGAATTGAAAACAACCGAATTGAAGACATTTTTGGAGAAAATAGGATTTGACAAAACGGGAATTAAACAGGCGCTCGTAAGAAGATTGCAGGAGGCCATCATAAAAGAAGGGAAAGATCCAGAAACATATTGTTCTAATCAAGAGGAAAATAATGAAGATCGGGATAAAGAAACGACTGGAGAAATACAAAATGTAACGGAATCAATAGAAAACCTGCAGCCAAAGTGAGGAGAAAATCACACAAGCTGAGGAAAAATCAAAAATTTGCGAACAAACAAAAATAGATGAAAGAGGAACAAGTAGGGGAGATAGGGACAATCAACTACTAGGGAGTATAATATACTTGATGGAAGAGCAAAGTGAGGAAATGATGGAGAAAATAGAAGAACAAAAGGAATACTTGAAAGAAATAATTACAGAGAAGATGAACGAGCAAAATAAAAAATTGAAAGGATGAATAACTCCATGGAATTAAAATTAGAGAAACAAGATGAAAAGGTAGCGGAAATTAGAAAAAAGTAAGAAAAAATGGAAAAAAGTTTGGAAAACCAGGATGAAAAATTCATAAGCATAGAACAAAATTTGATAGAAAAAACAAGGAAGGTCACAGAAGTAAATATTACCAGAGCAGTAGAAATAATAGAAAAAACCGGAAAGAAGGAGATAGAAGATGCAAAAAGAAGCATAATTGAACATGGAAGGGACATGGAATCCATCAGAAGTGATGTGAAGAGAGAAATACATGAAGTAAGAGAAGAAACCGAAAAAGATATAATTAAGACAAGAAACGATATAAAAAAGGATATGAAAAATGAATTGGAGCAAATGAAGATGCAGCTAAAAAGTGAACAAGGAATGGTCACTTATACATTCAAGGGGGGAACGAAGAGAGTATTAAATTTGATGGGAACATCGGAAAAATACACCCTAGAATATTCTTAAGAATATTAACAAATAAAATCAAATATATCAGAAACTTCGAGGATATCAGGGAGGTATTAAGGAAACAGCTAACAGGACAAGCTTTATTGTGGTTCACGAGCAATGAAATAGATTTTAACAATTTCAAATAATTTGAAACTGCCTCTCTAAAATTGTATTGGGGTGGAATAACCCAAGGTGAAGTCAGAGAGAGATTATACTTTGGCCGGTATGATGAGAATAGAGGAAATACTATGTATCTCTACTCGTTATTACTCTATTGGCAATCACAACATTTGGAACCTATAATAAAGGAGGAGGAGATAATAATATTTTTATCCAGACATTTCATGTCTCAAAAACCGGAAACTATAGCGATACAAGAGATTAAGACTTTTGAACAATTATCCAATTACCTGATGAGAATAGAAAGAAATTTAACGAGCAATCGCATTAAACAAAACAATAATAGAAATAATTCAAATTACAGCCGAAACATAGAGAGTTCAAGCAGAAATAATACCGGGAATAATTTCAATAACACAAGCTACGAGTACAATAAGACTAATAGAAATTTTAATAGCAACACAAATAATAGGACACATAATACGAGATTGGGTAATTTATCCAGAAAACAATTATAACTACAATAACCAAGGAAGGGGTAGAAATATCTGCAACAATATAAATAATAAGTATAATAACAATAGAAGATACAATCATAACAGTACTAATAATAATAATAACAACAATAATGGTTATAGTAATAATAATTCAAACAATAATGATCATCAGAGCCTTGAACCAAAGCAGTAACAATGGTCATAACAGACGTGTTAATTTCCAGAGGAGAGCTAGCAGCCAAAGCAGAGCAAACTCTCCAAACAATCGCATTGAATTGGATGAGTCTTCAAATAATGAACATTTTCATATCACGACGACAACTACTGATGGTGGTGTACAAAACGCCACTAATCAGAATTTTCATTGAAGGATGGTGTAGCACGCAATCGATATAGTTATGTCCATCCTAGAGAATTCCTCAAAGAAATGGATTGCCTAGAAATTATAGAAAACAATTTATTAGTATCTATTACAGGAAAATTATTAGATTTAAATGTAAATATTTTAATTGACACAGGTTCAGAAACATGTCGAGCACACGTGTGAACTTACCTCCGAGTTGAAGTTGGATTCCATTATATTATATGAAAGTAAACTACGGATATTCAAAATATTAACAATGGTTGAAATATAGTTTAAAATAGCACAATCACATTAAGATGACTAAAAAAGCCAATATCTAACACCATTTTGCAGACAAACGAACACGAGTGCTTTTTTGTCAAAATCCGGCCAGGAAATGATATCGTTTTCCCTCTAAAATGGAGGGATATGTTGACATTCAGTGATGCCAACCAATAGTTGAGTAGATAAATATGACATCAGGTACCCATTAGAGAATGGCCTCTGATGTGATAGTTATTATTTGAGATGGAAAAGAAGAATGCAGAGGGGTTGAATATTGCATTCATAAGAAGGAAGAAGGGGAAATAATGTATTCTCAACAGTGAGAGGTTGGTTTAACAACAAAACCAATCCGGTAGAGGACATTGGTAACTCATCACAGCCAAAAAGACAAACAGGCAATTAAATAATGTAGAAATAATAATATTAATATTGTAATATAGTAATTATTAAAGTAAAATAATAATTATGTAATATATATATATATATATATATATATATATATATATATATATATATATATAAAAGGAAGATAGTCTTTGCTGACTGTTAGGAATAAAACTGGTGAATATTGGGAAAAGCAGCAGAAGAAACGGAAAACGTGTACTCTTAACGGAAAATTTTCAAGCTTTCGAGGATGATTGTCCTCATCATCAGGAATACTGAAATGGAAAAAACAGCATTAAGATACTGTAGTTGATAAGTAAGGTACAATATAGAAGAAATCACAACAGGTGCGAACTTACCTCAGAATTGAGGTTAGAATCCATTATGTTGTATAAAAATAAACTACGGATATTAAAAATATGAAACAGTTCACTAACAAAGGTTTAAAATAGCACAATCACAATGAGATGACATATGCTGCTAAGATAGGTGAAATGATACTCCTATGGGTGCCTCTATTTCACCTATCTTAGCAGCATATGTCATGGACGATTCGCTGGATATTGTCATACCAGTACTTCCTTTCACTCCTTTGTTCATTAAGAAGTATGTGGACGATATTATCGTGGCACTTCCTAGAGAGGGCCTAGATGAGATTCTTGAGACTTTTAACAGTTACGATCCTTATATACAGTTCACATTAGAAAAAGAAAACAACGAAAATTCCGTACCTTTCTTAGACACTAAGTTCATTCGTAAAAATAATACTATTATCATCGATTGGTACAGAAAACCTTGCAGTTCTGGTAGATACTTAAATTACCATTCTTACCACAAACATTCTATGAAAGTGAACTTGGTAAAACAAATGAATTTGAGAGTCCTTAGAATTTCAAACGGTGTCTTCCACAATAAAAATCTTAACATTTTATTCAACCTTTTCTTGGGTAACTCTTACCCAAGAACTTTACTTAATAAATTATTGTTCAGCACATCTAATTCCATGGAACTGCTGACTGATGATAGCCATCCTAACTTGGCCCAAATGGATGTTGGCGCTGTTACGACCCCTACTCCTCCAATTTTCGCTTCCTTTCCATACATTAAGGACATTACTCCAAGACTTACCAGACTGTTCCGGGCATATGGCAATTTCAAGATTGCTAACAAAACTGCTCTAACAATAAGATAAATTTTTACTAGAGTTAAAGATAAATGTCCGTTGACCTCTCTTACCAATGTTGTGTACAGCGTTCCATGTGGGGACTGTGATAAGCAATATATTGGTCAGACTTTAAGATCACTTTCAAACCGTATTGTTTCACATAAGAGTGATTGTAGATTACATCCGGAGCGTTGCGCTTTAGCAAACCATGTTCAATCTTTTAACCATCGTATGGATTTTGAAGCTGTAAAGGTGTTGGCGACAGAGTCTAACAAAATTAAGAGATCATTTCTGGAAATGGCTTTTATTTCACAATTTAACAATGTCATTAACAAAAAAACTGACACAGACCACTTGAGTGAGATTTATTCCTTTTTGTTATCCTTAGATTACAACTATAACCTTCTTTCCACTAATGACAATCACGTTCCCTCAATTGGCACTACCCCTTTTGCAGATAGCTAACATATCTCCACCTCCTATTTTGGGTGCATTGGTGTTGGTAGATGCACCCATTATCACTTTATTATAATTTTACATATATATTACATAATTATTATTTTTACTTTAATAATTACTATATTACAATATTATTATTATTATAATAATTGCTTTTGCTCTTTGTCTTTTTGGCTGGTGATTTCAACTTTATCTTCCACGGTATATGTTTTGTTATTGTACAAACCTCGTACCATTGGGGATATATTATTTCCTCTTCTTCTTTCTTATGAATGCAATTTCTCAACCCCTCTGCATTCTTCTCTTCCATACAAATATGAACTTTCACAACGGAGACCACTCTCTTTTGGTACTTGTTGTCACGTTCATCCACTCAACTATTGGTTAGCATCATTGCCTGTCAACTAATCCCTCCAAATTAGAAGAAATATGATATCACTTTCCGGCCGGATTTTGACAATAAAAAAGCACTCGTGTTTCTTTTGTCTGCAAAATGGTGTTAGATGTTGGCTTTTTTAGTCATCTCATTGTGATTGTGCTATGTTAAACCTTTGTTAGTGAACTGTTTCATATTTATAATATCCGTAGTTTATTTTTATACAACATAATGGATTCTAACCTCAATTCGGAGGTAAGTTCGCACCTGTTGCGGTTTCTTCTATATTGTATCTTACTTATCAACTACTCCTAATGCTGTTTTTTCCGTTTCAGTATTCCTGATGATGAGGACAATCATCCTCGAAAGCTTGAAAATTTTCCGTTAAGAGTACACGTTTTCCGTTTCTTTTGCTGCTTTCCCCAATATTCACCAGTTTTATATATATAATAATAATAAGAGATAATGGGTGCATCTACCAACACCAATGCACCCAACAGAAGAGGTGGAAATATATATGCTAGCTCTCTGCAAAAAGGGTAGTGTCAATTGGGGGAATGTGATTGTCAATTGTGGAAAGAAGGTTAGAGTTGAAATCTGAGGACAACAGAAAGGAATAAATCTCACTCAAGTGGTCTGTGTCAGTTTTTTTGTTAATGATATTGTTGAATTGTGGAATAAAAGCCATTTCCAAAAATGATCTCTTAATTTTGTTAAACTCTGTCACCAACACCTCTACAGCTTCAAAATTCATACGATGGTCAAGAGAATGAACATGATTTGCTAAAGCGTAACGTTCTGGATGTAATTTACAATCACTCTTATGTGAAACAATACGGCTAGAGAGTGATCTTGAAGTCTGACCAATATATTGCTTATCACAGTCGCTGTACACAACATTAGTAGAGATAAAGATAAATGTCCGTTAAATGCTCTTACTAATGTTGTGTACAGCGTTCCATGTAGGGATGCACGATACGATCCGATTATTTAGAGTATCGATACTTTTACGTCCGATACTCGATATTTTGTATCGATACTTTGCTTTTCGATACTTTGTAAGTATCGATACACTTGGTACTGTATCGGTACCGACGTTCCGCGACATAAATACCTTTATTATAATGGGGTGCAGTTAACGACATCTACAAGCAAGAGCAAATACATCCACGCAACCGTCGTTTTTTGTTCACTGTAATCTGTTAGCTAGTCAGCTGTCAACAAGATTGGGTGAATCCCTGAAATTTCATATATTCATCACACCCATTAGCAAATGAACCAAAGAAATATATTAAGATGTCAGAGTTGATGAGCTGCAATATTAGGGATCAACAAGCGTGAATATTTAAACAGTAGGCTAATATGCCTCCTGTAGAAAGCAATGTGTGGTTATTTTTTGTTAAAACGAATTCCGGCGGAAAGTGTAAGTTATGTCAGGTTGAAGTAAAAACCTCCGGAAATACTACAAATTTAAGAAAACATTTACTGAGTAGGCACCCAAGTTACAAGAAAAAGGAGAAACAGGAAGAAGATGATAATTTTAAAGAACAAATTGTAAATATTTATTAAAAAATTTATTTTCAAAGTTCAAAATTCTCCAGCAATTAGTACATATATTATTGTATTTTGTCATTATTATAGCCTATCAACAAATCATTGAATATTGAGGACAGTTATCTAGAAACGGTCGATAACAATGATAATTCTGCCGATGATGACTCTCATTCAATAGCGTCAACTTCAACTACAACTGCGTCAAAATCAACAATAGTTTCTTTGGAATCTTTCGATGATGAACCAGATGAACCGATGGCTTCAACTTCCAGTCATTCGGGCAAGTCCTCCACGATACTTTCACGCCAATCTACAATAACAGAATCGTTCTCAACGATGAAATCATTTATAGGTAAATATGTAATTTATTTTCTATGATTTTTTTTATTTTGAATAGAAGAAAATAATTAGGTACTTCAGTGCATATAAAAATGTCGAGAAGGTCAACTTTACACATACAATCTGTCTATAGAAAACTTTTATTTTTGATTAGGGTTTTTAAATGAAACTCACGGTCTCTAGTTAATTCCCCAATATAATAAAAGTTATTGAAAATCCTAAAAAATTGACAATTTTTTAGAATTTTCAATAACTTTTATTATATTGTGGAATTAACTAGAGACCGTGAGTTTCATTTAAAAACCCTAATATGAGCATATTCCACGAAGTAAGGGTCGAGACAGGTAGTTTTTTATTTTTGGTATTATGAAAAAAGTTATTCTTTATAAAAAATGTGAAACCTAAAGTGAGACATTTTTTATAGTTGGATACAACGTCAGGAAATATTCTAATGTATTTTTAAATTTTTAGATGGTAGTAAGAAAGCTGGAAAAATTACTAACGCTATTACATTCATGGTAGCAAAAGACAACTTGCCATTGAATACTACGGAAAAGGAGGGATTTAAATATTTAATGAAGACTGTTGTTCCGATGTACCAAGTACCTGGACGCAAGAAAGTGAGAAGTTTAATTGAAGAAAAATATTATTATCAGGAATTTTTAAACAAAAACTACAAGAAATATCCCATATCACTCTCACAACAGACATATGGACAGAAACCATGACCACAAAAAGCTTTTTAGAAGTGACAGGTCACTTATTATTTGAAAATAAATTGACATCAGTTACAGTTGGAGTATTTGAACTAGATCAGCGATATACTTCTGAATATCTTGCACAATGCCTTTCTTTGGCTTGTAAAGAGTGGAATACTGCTCACTCAAAAATAACAGCTGTTGTTACAGATAACGGGCCTAATATCGTAAAAGCAGTTTCGGATACATTTGAAAAAAACAAGCATCTTCCTTGTTTTGCCCATACTTTGGATCTAGTGGCTTCCAAAATTACAGACGAAACAGAAAATATAAAAATTGTTATAGATAAAATCAAAGCCATTGTAAGTTATTTTAAGCAAAGTGTTGCAGCAGCTGATGAAAAACACAGCCAGATGAAAATATTTTGAAATTAATTCAATCTGTTCCAACTAGATGGAATTCAAAGTTTTACATGTTAGAACGATTTTTAAAATTATATGAATATGTAGCACCAATCTTATTAAAAAATCCAAAGTCTCCAGCTCTGATTGACGCATCTGTCTTAGAGGTAATAAAAGAGGTATTGACAGTTTTATCACCTATAGAGGCAGTATCCAAAGAAATGTGCGGAGAGAATTACTTGACTTGTAGTAAAATCATTACCGTAGTTAATTGTCTCATACAACGGATAGAAACTTTGTCCCCTTCAGCTCTGAAAACATCAACCTTAAATGAAATACATTAGCGTTTCCGTGCTATAGAGCAAAACAAGTTATTAGCAGTCGGAACTGTATTAGACCCCCGTTTTAAAAAAAATCATTTCAATGAACCAGTGGCATCATTTCGAAAAACAACATCCCTTCAAGTTTTATCGACCACTGTGTGTGTGCTTGCATCGAATTGTTGTGTTGTTTTATTTTCTCTAACCATTATTGTTTTGTAGACTCCATCGCCCAATTCTAAATCTGTTTCTGCAGTCCATTTTCTATCGTCATATTCTTTTCCTATTTGTTTTTGTGTTTGGTCAGATATCTGCCTATCAACCGTTTCTAACGAGTTTGCTTCCGCGATAATTTTCTCCAAAGTTATTGAATCTCCTGTAGCCAGTATTTCCTTTTTGATGTCATCGGAGTGGCACTTCTCAGTAATTTGATCAATTAGTTATTCTTCCAAATTCATGAACTGGCACTTTTAATATTGGTGTCTCAGTCTAACTAAAAATTTCTCAAATTTCTCCCCAAATTCTTGCTTCAAAAGCCGGAATTGGTGTCGCTCATAAATTCGGCTTAACATCGGGGAGAAATATTCGTCTAGTTTTCTAATGGCTATAGTGAAGACGTCATTATCTTCGCCATTAATATCTGTAACATTTGCACCAGGCAAGTTGTAAAAAATTTCTTGGATTCCTAGTCCTCCGAGATGTAACAGATTTGCTCTTTGTTTGTTAGGTTCACTTATGGAGGCAGCTTTCAGTTATATATCTAGGGCTCTTTTCCACTTTTGCCATCGGAGTCCAACAGTACTGACATCTCTGTCGGAATCAAATGCTTCAAGGGATGGAATGCTCGACATCGTTTCTGAAATACACCTTCATTCCATTCGGTTGTTCTGTAGCTTTCACTTCTACAAATGAATATATTTTTTTTCATACAATTATATGTTTCTACCATTATGTAGTTAATCCGGTGTTTGACACATATGCCTTATGGCTTCATACAATTTTATATTTTATCCTTACAATATTGATGTATTTCACAAATTGTACTTACTTGGTAGGTTTTATCCTCGTCACCAATGTAACGTTTGCCACTTATTTGGTTGAGGAATATAAATAACACACTCTGCTTATTTAGTCCGATCTGGACTTCACAAACGTCCCGAATCCACTGACTCTACAGTCATCGATGCTCGTTCTCGTTTATGTAATTAATCACCGGTTCTTTATTACTAATTAGTATACGGAGTCATACACTACAATTTCTAATCAGTATACGGAGTCATATACTACAATAGTCATGATTACAACAACAACGTTTATTCAAGGCTTTTAATGGTGGTATTAACCAGTAAATAAATTTTCAATTATAACAGAAACAAGTACAAAGCACTGTTTATTACCTACTGGATTGAAAGGACCTTTGGTGAAAAGAATTTAGCATACTGTGACCTATCAGGTATTTTTTGCTGGAGTAATATTAGTGTAAATTACTTATGGGCTGAATTATACTGTCAAATGATATATTTCTAATTATTACTGAAAATAGCTAATTACAAATAACAAAAGTTTCAAATTACTTACCGTTTTATCCCTTCCCTTGGATAAACTTCCGCCGCCGCCTTTAAGGTAGCAAAAATTTTCGCAGTACTAGATCACATTTTTAGCGTACCCTCTAATCACTAAAATCGACTGAAGACTAAGCAAATAATATGGCAAAACAGAGAATTTCCTGTTCTAACGTGTCAGGCTGTTTTGATGTAGATAGAATCTAGAGTTTTGACGTGCGATGGAGGTAGTATCTTGAGTTTAATACCAAGTCGGGCTTACATGAAGATAGTACAGCAGCCCAAAAATACTACCTCCATTTGATATAATTTACCTCCCAATGACTTTGTGACTTAGTACAGTTTACCTTTGGTTTTCTCGTTACTCTGTCTGGGTTTGACTTTAAAAGTACTTTTTTCTGATTTCCCGTAAAAAGTTATGCCAGTATCACTAAAAACCCGATTTTCGTGAAAAATGGAGATAATACAGTTTACGTCTGGGATACAGAACTGTACTTTTCACATTTATCTAAAAAATTGAGATTGTTGAATATTTGAAACATTCGTAATTTTATTTGACGTTACAAGCTACTTACTATTGTCAAATCAATAATTGATAAGTTGACATTTAGAATAGACTTCACGTTTCTCGAGTTGTTGATATTGTCATTGAAACTTTTAGAACACGTACAGGTGAGTAATTTCCATAATAACATAATCAACCATCCATATCGTGAGTTAAGTTTACCTCTTCCACTTCAGATTCTGGGACGTCTTATTCAGAATCTGTTACTTTCCTTTCGCAAGGGTCCATTATACTATAAAAAGTAGTAATAAAAACTAATGGATAAAATATAATTGAAAGTAAAAACCTGTGTCAACTGAACAAGAACACACTTGGAGAGATTTCGTAGAATATTGCTCAACGTACACAATACGGGCTCATTCCGCAAAACAAAACTAATCAAACTAATCAAAAACACCCAACCGGGATCTAACTAGATTTCACTGACAACTGATAACAATAATTCCTATAAAATAACAACCCAGCAAACTTTTCCGTTGGCCGCTTGATGAGAACATCATTTAAATAAAATTTCAAATGCGGTCGACGGTGGTCTATTGGGACACATATATGAACTCCAAACATATATAAAATACCGGGTGTCCATCTTTATTTTCCCTCATCTTAACTGCCCATAACTTCTAAACGATTTGAGATAGAAACATGCGGTTTTCATTAAAATGTTTCATTTTAGCATAAGTTTTGTTTAGAATACTAAAGTTTTTTTTTATTCGTATTGCCTACATCACAACAAAAATGGCGGAGTTTGACAATGTTTTTGTTGACTTTTGTTAATGGAAATCCCAGTATATTCATTTGTAGCATATCCTGAAGATATGAATTTTAAAAAATGAGTATTTTCTGAGATAAAAAATAAAAATGATGTGATCAAAGTTATACTAGTATTGGGGACACTTTGATCGCCATTGCGTATTTATATGGAATTTAAAAGTTACCCCACTGGAATGAACGAAAAATAAAAATCTGCGGTCGATATTTTAGGTTGTGCAAACAAATTCATTCAGTGATGGAACTTTGATCGGATTAAAACAAATGAATTATTCAAAAATAATGCAATTAATGCACATGAACACATATATAGTTTTTAGTTCTTGAACAAAAAATTGTACTACAAATGAGTAGGTACGTACGAAAAAAAAAATAAACATGATAACACTCCAAACTTCGCGAACTTCGATGTCAGTCTCAAATTCATAGAACGAATTACCATCAGAGTCGATATGCTCTGAAGGATTGGCCTAGATCTTGATTACGTCTTCAAGTCTAATCACGAAGATATCGTCGGCAATGAATTTAAATTTTCTTTTATTTTTTCCAATGGATTCCATTCCCACGACAACAATTGCAGGTACCACTTCTAAAATTTTACACATGTTTTTTATGTTTTGTCCCTCGTTATGAAGAAAATTCTGTCAGAATAAACTGACCAACTTCAAAACTATCAGGTGCTTCTCCACTGTCAAATTCCAGTTCACTGTCTGGCATAGATTCTCTAGCTGCGTGATCCTCTTCATTCTGCTTTGAAGTGGAGGGTAACACATCGTCACTATTATTATTATCTGTCGTTCCATTATCAACTCCCGCTGTCGATATACTACATAGGGTCCAACAGCCAGCCTTTTTTCCTTCCTCTGTGGCCGACTTGGACCACCAAACCTTCGCTATTTTGGCAAAGCAATTAGTGCACTTTCAACCTCATTTGTCGGATTTTCTCGTTCAGTTTCCTTTGGAAATTTCTTACACTTGCTGACGATCTAGAGGATAGATACCAGAAGAACAAAATGAGCTTATCAAGTTTCGTCTGATGGCCGATGAGTTGCAGGTGTCTTCCCGTGGTTGATTACTAACCCTTGCAGCTATCGCGTCCATGTCAATTAAAGTTTTTTTCAAAAGACTGGCAAATGTATCTTTCGGAACAGTGGACAATCGTAAATTTTGTCATTTCCATTCCGACAGGGTCTTGCGCCAAGCTTCTTTCATTGGCCAAAAGAACCCAACGTCTAGCGGCTGGCACATGTGTGTGGAGTGTGAGACTAAACAGATGAAATCTATATCATTTGCCGCACACATGTTTATTACGTCAACATTCATATGAGGGGATAGGTTGTCACTAATAACAGCCTTTCGGCCTTCTGAACGTTTGGCATGCGGTAAGAAAGAGCTTTGGAACCAGTCTCTGAGAGTAAGGCCCTGCATCCATCCGCTTGACGTGCGATTGAACCGTGTGCCTGAACTACAACATAGTTTGTCGCAGCAAGGAGGTCCCCGTATACCATTTTCCTTCCAAGAATCATGAAGGTGGATACTCTTGAATACAACGTAAGGAGTAACAATGTGCCGTCCTCTGAACCACATATCGTGATAGTTGTGTAGCTCTTCGAGTGATTAATAATTTTCTCTGGATATTTCACCCCTCGTCTGTAAACTCCTCGTTTTTTTCCAGGGTCATCTGATAAATTTGATTCGTCGTAATTGAATATGTTGGAACTCAGTTGTTACGGTTCCACCGAAACAATGTTTTATTCGGATTTATAACAACATAAACACATAATGTAATAAATTACTTACCCTGCAGTTGGAAGCTATTTATTAATTGATAACAAATTCATTTATTGGATATCATAAAAATCCTTTGTTTACAAAGTAATTAATCTAGGTTAGTTCATATATGTCGACTTAATCTGCAAGTACTTCTTCTTTCTGATTAGTGCAGAGAACCTAAGTACATTTATCAGTTACCTGTGAAGTGGATACCTGTTCTATGGAGGTAAAATGATAGTCTGACATAAACAGAGGAAATTTTACGTTTCTGATTTCCCTCCATATTTCATGCCTTTTTTTTGGTTTTGAGGTTGTCTTAGCATGTGCTCATGTCATATTTTCGTACTTAACGGATTTTGTATCTTGAAACCAAATAAATAATTGTTGATTAATGTTGAATTATTACTATAAATTTCTGGTGAAACTGTACTTTAAGTGGATTCAATAATAATTCAATAAGAAACCTGAAATATAAGCAATAAAGCCATCCTCCACCATCGGCCTTCTTGTCTTAAGTTTCACTTGCACCTATCAAGATAAACATTCTTTTATCCAGATTGCTGCATGGTATTCTGTGTAACAAGTATTTAGTACATTGCTCGACCTTCACATCCAGTATCATAGTTTTATGCATGCTAGTTCGTAGTCTGGTGATTGCACACCCCTAGGATTACACCCGTAGACTTCACCACCTGCTTTGTACCTGCTGATGGACGGTTTCTCCTGCTACGTAAATTTGGCTTTGCATGCACCCAAGTAAGAGCTTTCCATTTTTATAAATAGCATCTGTTGACCCTGTAAAAAAAGAAACGCCATAGTAATAGTACTACCTCTTCTATATATTCACTGATTGATTCCATATTTTTTTGTAGTTTAGAATATAGATAATAATACTTACAATTTATGTAAACCAATTGGTCCAATTGGGGCAACTACTAATAGTGGCATAGCCACTAAGTTCACATATTATTTATCCTCCTGTAACCAAATAGTATCAATTAGTAAGATCTGTGTCTCGAAACTAAGTAGTGAATTCAAGGATTTTAAAAACAAAAACATAATACCACTCAATGTTAATTCTACTTAACAGGTCGATTATTCTCGTATGTATCCAACAGAACTATATACCCGAATAAATGTATATAGTCCAACATTAGTATTAATTTGGATACACGAACCTTATTGCTCAATTTACTCTCCAGCTAGCCATAATTAAGTAAGTATTCTGCCAAGCTTTTAGGTAGACGTTTAGGGCAAACTGAAGTGGAATGTAACACAGTAAGTCCTTAATTGATTTTTCCAAGTTGTCATAAAATACTCCTAGAGCTTCTCTGGATACTGCGGCCCTGTCTCGTTTTATGTTGGTGGCCAATCTCTGTCCAAACGAGTTTTAATGCCGATTTAGAAGAGTGTCAACTGCCGATACATTATCCACGAACATGTTTATCGTTATCCCTTTTCTATCTAAATTGTACTTTGCCATCATCCTTATGTCCATAAGATTCAATGGAAAACCCCAATCTGAACATTTGGCTGCTGCTTGAAGGATAGCCTCTCATTATTGCTCACTGAAAACCGTTGGACGGCCACGAGTTCGTCCATGTTTTCCTGTAAATTTATTATAGAGTGTGCCAAACGGAATTCCACACTGCCTAGATGACCCACGCAGTGAGAAACTGACATCGAGCACTGTTTGGATTCCTCCAACTTATCTGATAAATAATCTCGGTATTTTCAGCTGCCAAGTAATCGATTATGCTTACGTGGCATTTCTGATATGAGAGAAAACAATTTCATGCTCAATTGTTCCTGAGATCTATGTGATGGGGTAACATTGGTCACTAGATCAATGTTATCCTTCTTGATCAAAGATACCCCCTGAATGGAAATCCCACACAGAAGAAAAACTAATTATAATGGAGAGTAGGTATTGCGTGCATAACACTTCTAAATATATGTTTCACCCACAAGAAATAGATTTATAATCTAAATATGAAAACTCACCAATCTGATTATAAAGTTTACCAGCCAAAATGAATAGTAAAATTCACGTGGAAAACAACGGATTGAAGCGAAGCGACGATGCTTCTTATTTCGACGTTTGCAACCGACTGTCGATGTAGCGAACCTATCGATGCTACAACCCACGCGAACAAAAATTCGTTACTTTGAAAAGCAGCGGCGCGCTGTGGGGTTTGAACAAATCATGAAGTTCCGATCAAAGTATACCCAGAATTTAAAGTATCCCCAAGTTACGGTAATGCTGTTAAATGCATGACGAATATTAATCTTTTTTCCTTCCAAATTTTGTGGTGCCGAATTATACGCTAAAGATTTTACATATTCTCATACAAAAAAATTAGGAACTGTTAAGTCACGTGAATTAGGAACCCATTCTACTGCCAATTCAATTTTCACCAAATTTATTGGAAATATAGTTTCTAGCTATTACAGAAAAGTGGGGTGAAGGGTGCCCCATCCTGCGGGAAATAGATTCCATTCCAGTTACCATTTAACTGCACATCTTGATCCAACGGTGAATAAAGAAATAATTCCAACATGTCTGTATAAGTATTTCCATTGATTGTTTTTCAGCGAAAAAATGGTCCATGTAATTTATTGTTGTTGACAGCCCACCACATATTTACCTAAGGTGAATCTCTTTCATATGGTTCAAACTCGTGCGGATTTACTCCAGACCAAATTCTGTAATTATGTTTATTAACTGTTCCAGTTAAATGAAATGTGGCTACAACAGACATTATTAGATTGACGTTTGGTGCACTCCTTCTAAGATCCATTAACATTTCACACATAAAAACACGCTCTTCGAAGTCCTTCTTATTTAATTTTTGCTGAATATGAATTTTATAAGGTTTCAGTTATATTGCTTTCAAAATGTTATGTACTTTAGACTTACTAATGATGAAATGGGAAGCAACTTTTATTAACGATGATTTTGGATATCTCCTAACAAAGTCATTTACAGCTATGGTGTAATCTAAATAATTGTTAATTGGTATTCTTTTCATTCGAGATAATGATCCAGTTTCTTTATAAGTGCGGAACCAACTTCTAATTGTCTTTGAAGTGGCTGGTTGTTTATTAAAATCTCTGAAAAAAGGTCTTTGAGTTAAAATCACAGATTCTGTTTTAGCAAAGGTAAGTACAACATTTGCTTTTTCTACGTCTGGAAACACCATTTTCACATAAAACAGACCATAACAATGACTGACAATTCGCAAAGTTGATGAAATCGACATAATACTTCCAAAGATTACTATGATTAAAAGTACTAAGTAAGCATCTCTCATCTCAAAAATTAATTGCTCAGTCACTCGGTAACCAATTCTAAAAATGTTTACACTTAAGGTTTTTTCAAACTACAAAAAAATATGCTGAGTGTTCCATTAACAAAAGTCAACAAAAAAATTGTCAAACATCCGCCATTTTTTGTTGTGTCGTAGGCAAGGCGTATAAAAAAACCTTACTTTTCTAAACAAAACTTGTGCAAAAATGGAACAATTTAGTGAAAACCGCATGTTGCTATTTCAAACCGTTTAGAAGTTATGAACAGTTAAAATGAGGGAAAATAAAGATGGACACCCGTTATATTACTGTCAAATAAAGTATAAATTATACCTTTTCAATTACCTAGCAGGTACAGGCAGATCTAGATAAAATTTGTTATGACCATAACAAAGTTTATTGTATTTTGTAGAGACTAATAGACAACCGTCGTAATATCAGGGTCTACATTTTTTTCTAAAGTAGGATGTTCATTTGAAAAAAGAAACTATGTACGAATTTTTCTACGAATATCATTTTTCAAAAAGTCATCTATCTGGTTTCCCAGGATTCTTCTCAGGTTCTTTAATTTGTCCGTGAACTTTTTCTTATCTTAAAATTTCATATATAGTTGGTCCACCAATAATAATATATCTGTAACATATCTCAACCAAATCATTTCTCAACTTTGTTGGATGATTATTAAAAGTCGTCGACAACATTTTACGAAACTCTTGTTTATTGTAATTACAAATAAGTAAATGACTGGTATTCGAAGAAATAAATCAAAATTCTCAAATTCAGTTTGAAATTAATAATCTAAACGGGCATAAAGTAAGAAAAATGTTTCATTAGCGTTTTGTAAATATACGAATTATTACAATTAATTATTTCCGTATTTCTAAATTACGCCTATAGACCTCACTAATTGTTTCATTACTAAGGTTTGCATAGATTTGAAAAATAGATTATTTGGAATTCAAAACAAATATTTCACTCCATCCGGAACAAACAAACCGTTACTCAAAGCCAGTCATAACTACTAGGACATAGAAAGTGCAAAAGTAATTTAGACGAATAAATTGATGTAAAGCCCATAAATAAACTAAAGTAATCCTAGGAATGACGACTAAATAATTATTCAGATTTCATTTCACACTGTAGTTGAGGGGAGTAATTGTCCAATTAGCATACAAATGGCGCAATATAAATACAATTCCGTGATTGTCCAATTTTCTCGAGCTACACTTCTAATCTAGATAGA
Organism: Galeruca laticollis; assembly: GCA_963921935.1. Classification (NCBI taxonomy): domain Eukaryota; kingdom Metazoa; phylum Arthropoda; class Insecta; order Coleoptera; family Chrysomelidae; genus Galeruca; species Galeruca laticollis. The sequence goes on along the minus strand of OY998178.1, from coordinate 38,833,413 downwards.
ATCTGATCAAAGATTAGTCCTGAGGCGAATAATATTGCAGTTTGTTTTAAAAAGCAAGATTATTAGCTTGGAAATCAAAGACCATAGTAGTTTCTAACTATTGCGGTTGTTATAAGCAGAAAGTGTCAACTTTACTCGAGAATATGCAACTTTCAATTATATTTTTGCTTCCTCTTTGTAAATGAAATTGACTGTCTCGACCCTTACTTCGTGGAATATGCTCATATTAGTGTTTTTAAATGAAACTCAAGGTCTCTAGTTAATTCCACAATATAATACAAGTTATTGAAAATTCTAAAAAATTGACAATTGTTTCGATAAATTAATATCATCGTCAGAATGACAGAAGTTGCATTTCATTTTATGCCTACCTGTAGTAGTTATATTTGGCTACACCAAGAAGTAACCTAACTTGTGATTGGCTTAATATATGTTTATAGAAAAAAGAAGAAGATGTGATATTACAAATATTGAAGCTTAGATATTATTAGCCCTATGGTGATATCCTGGATATCATTTTTCCAATTAAGATCAGTATAACTGTGCAATGATATAGAAAACCAGGAAAACTATATCTGCTGATCTTTACAATTATCACTTAAGAAGACAGTTTATGAGTGGAGAATTCTTGTAATCTACCGTTTTTGTTCCTATTTTTACTGTGCTTCCATTAATTAATGTTGTGTATCGGCTTAAGCATTTTTGTAGGGCTGTACATTATTCCTGTTTACCTTATCTATCGGCTTTCCTGTAATTTTCTCTGAAATTGTTTTTTTATCATTGTTAGTTTATATTAAGTTCTAATGAACCGAAAAGTGAAAATAATGTTAGTGAGTGATTTAAGGAAAATGTCATCCATTGGCGACTATCTGGATATCAGGTAGGAGCAAGGTGGAACGATTTTATGAGGTGGTTTGGATAGTATGCAATGCGATTCTCAAAACATCTGTAGTTGTAAATATTAACATCATCTACGGAGGAAATGTTGAGGTTTTAATGTTAGGTTTCATATTTGAACTTCATTCTCACAATATATATTCCTTTCTTCAACTAGTTCACACACATATACGTTATATTAGATATTACTTGCTCATAGCTTTTAAATCTACTTTGAATTTGATATTTTTGGAATAAACTTGGATTAGGCAGTATTGTATTCTTTTGAAGCCAGATCACTTTCCACTATTTAAATTTTAGATGAAAACCCTTTATTATTGTAATACGATATTTTCAATTCACGCAATTTGTTAGTTCAATTGCTTCATTATCTTATTTTCTTGAGAAATTTTTAGATACATATCCAATTTTGAAGAGGGGATGGGTGATTCAGTCTATCGAACACTGGATTTTGCTTCGAGACCTCTCAAAGCGACAACTTACGTTTCGATTTATCTCAGAGGTAGGCTTGTATAGTCATGACTGTGTATATACCGCAACGTGTTTGTTATCAAATTTGAGCAGGCCAAAGAAGTATCGGAAAATGATTCAGTCAACATGTGCCAGAATACTATCGACTTGTGTACCAGAACGAGTGTGCCTACAAATCTGCTCAGGTATTCAGTTGTCAGACTTTTCTAGTGGAAGCGCCTATTTCCGAGAGCGTGGGTTGGAATTATTGTTGAATATTTCATGTCTTCATAACTTCTGCCTTTTGCTATTAATCTTGAAGTTGTAGTTAATCGATAATGAGGTGTAATAAATTTTCTCATTACTGTATACTTGTTTGCAATAAAATGCGTAACTAATGAATCCAAATTTAAGTATGTTTCAACGTCCATTCGTGGATAGTTTTGGAAATATTCAGGTACCATTTTCAAATAATTTAATAAATTAACCTGACCAATATTTGTACCATATTTGACGTTTTATTTTTCTTCTTACCACGTTTTTAATAGCTACAAAGAGACCTAGCATTATTACTGATTTAAATGAAACTTATTCTTTATAAATAATTCCACAATATATTGAAAAAAATGTTAAAAATTCTAAGAAATTTGGAAATTGTTTCGGTATTGAATATCATCGTCAGAATGACAGAAGTTTCATTTCATTGGTTCCTACCTTATGTTTAATAATTATTTTTGGCTAGACCAAGAAGTGACTTAACTTGTGATTGACTTAATAGAAAAAAGAAGATATGATATTACAAATATTAACGCTTCGATATTTTTAGCCCTATGGGGATATCCTGGATATCATTTTCCCAATTAAGATCAGTATAACTGTGCAATGATATAGAAAACCAGGAAAACTATATCTGCTGATCTTTACAATTATCACTTAAGAAGGCAGTTTAATAGTGAAGAACTCCCTAGATTCATTTGTTCATTGACAACTTGATATTGTGGGTTTCTTAAGTGTCTTCTAATTCTTCAAGGAAACCCAGTTCTTGTTTCTTATCAAAAATATGGAGAACTACTAGTTCTGTGTTAGGTGTTAATGAATGTTTGGTGTTAGATAGATGATTTGCGTAGTGAAATTTATCTGGTTGTTTTAATATGTATGCTCGTAAGTGTTCACTGTATCTGATTTCAAAATTTCTAAGGGTTTGACTCAAATAGACAGCATTACATTCGGGAGATCTAAGTTAATATATACCAGACGTCTTGAATGACGAAATTTTTGTTTTTAAGTTTAACAATTTTGTACTCACATTACTTTCTGTCTTAAAAGAAATTGTATTTGTAGCTAAACATGAAATATCATTAGAAATATTACCTGCATATGTGATGGTTTTATAGATTTTTATTTCGTTAGATTGTTCAGGAAATATTAGTTATAATGCCACTTTTTCCTCTTTTTTATTAATTAATTTATTTATCATATGTAATGGATAACCGTTGGATGTTGCTACTTGTTCAATTGTATTATTATTTCCATTAAAATTACACTTGTTCGTAGGAACTAAAAAACTCTATGTATCATTGAATTATATGCTTATAACTTATGTGACATGGGATTATTGTAATTATATTGAATAGTTACATCAGTGTGTATTGGTTTTATGTAAATTGAATAATCAAGTTTATTATTAACTCTTTGAATTGAATAAAGAAAAATTATTGAGTTATTTTCTTCAACTTCTAATATAAACTTAATTTTTGGGTTTGTTTGTTTTAAAATGCATTTATTCCAATGGTTTTTAACATAAAATTAACAATTGTAATCAGAAATATTGTGGCCGATGTTCTGGCATTCCTGTTACGATTGTTGTATATCGTGAGTGTATGTATATGGCACCTTGCTTAAGTGCATCGATGTGTTTGGTTCAGGAATTTAAACAACTTGTTATGTGAATAATGCTGCAATTCTGTGTACGCAAATAGTAAAATCGTTAAACCTTAAAACCTGTACCCGATAGACTGAAACAGGTTTGATGATAAATGATAATAATACATTGTAGAAGTTTTTCTTTTGATATAATTCAAAATGAGGTAAGAAATCATTATTTTTTATGTTGTTTTACATTATCATGTTATTTTTTTAAAATAATACTGTCGAAACTTTATTAATTTTAAATGTTATCAAATATTTATATGTTCAATGTTCCTAATGTGTAAACTTTTTCTAGTTGTGAAAAGCCAAGACGTCTAAGAACCAGAAACACCAGTTTGGAACAGTATAATATATATTTAAGTTTCATGGAAAATGATTATTATTTTAGAAGCAATACGTTAAATTCAGCAATTGGGGCCAATTATTTGGTATATAGTGGAACGAACTTACAAATTTGTTAAATTCTGCTGGAGATAGGCCTCAAATAACAAACGAAGAGTGAAAGAAGGTACGTATTTATATCAGTTTAAAATCTGTCATGGCATTTTTTTTAGAGATTTATTGATTGGGAATATGCAGTAAGACAAAAATAGTGAAAAATCGTGTATGAAAGAAATAAAAAACGGGTTCTGGTCCATGCTCAGACATTAAATTAGATTAATTTGAAGAGCGGGAACTCTCTGTATGGGGGGAAGGAGTGGTGACTGGCTCCCAGCAAGTCATAACTTTTGATGGATGACCATCCGAAGAATTAAATAAACCGGAATATACAATTCTGGAAAGTATTCCAGAAATTGAAGAGAACATAATTATAGAACGTATACCAAGTTATATTGAAAACGATATTTCAAATAAAAAACCCTTTTGCAATCCAGAAAATTCTGAAGAGAATATTATTGTTCAAACTCCATTAAGACAAAACTTAAAAGCCAAACTTAAACAAAAAACACCTACTAGAATGAAACTATTATCACAATTAACTGAACAGTTATTACAATCAAACAATGTGTAGAAAATTGACTAGTAGTGAATAAAACATTGGATACCTATATATTCAAGTAGAAAAATTCAAATTTGAAGTTGCTAAATTCTAAAATCCCGAATTTAAATTTGACTTATGATTTCAATAATTAACTCAAGGAATTTTTTGAAATGCTTTCCAAAATTCTTATAATGAATGTTGTTTTTGTATTTCTTGAGGATAGTCATTATTTATTTTCAGAAAATTTGATTATTATCTTATAGGCATACTAAAACATTTATAAATGTTTAAAAGTATATATTTATTATATTTTTTATTTTGTTCTTGAGGTTAGTGGAAATACACATGTGATATACAGAAACATTTATAGTGTTTGAAAAATAAATGTTTATTTTTATTCAATTACATAGCTAATTTTTTCAGATAATAGGTATAAATAATATAAAACCTACCCAATACATAATCAATAGGATTTTCTCTTTATTCAATTCCCTCTTCTGATAACAGGGGATAACCGCTGTCTCCTGAAAAAAATTGATGAAACGCAACTCAAAATTCTCTAAAAATTTTACCTAATAAATGCGATTATCTGTCTCCACGACTATATTCGTTTCTTAAATAATTGCGAATATTGCTCATTTGCCAAATAGCTGAATCATGCACGGAGCCAGCATATCCAGTATTACAACCAATAATTTTAGAATTTGAATCTGAAATCTACAAAATTAAATTTCATAATATTTTATCCATTTATTTATTTTGTATTTACCAGCATTACATTTTTAGAATGTTTTCCCTTTCTGTTTATGTAGTCGAATGGAGGATGATGAACATCGTTTATGGGTGGTGCAATAATTTCAACATGTGTACCATCAATTACACCTACAACTACTCGAACATTCCATTTTTCATAAAACCTGAAAATAGGTATATTTAAAACATTAAAGTTCAAAATGTATTGAGATAGTTACCCTTATTTTATATCATTTTTTCCTGCAGCATTAATAGGAAATTTTATCCATATGGGAAATCGAAAATTGCTAACTGGAACAGTTATTTCAAAAATTATCCTAAAAATCATTGTTTGATAATCATATATTGCACCCCACAGGATTTTGGAACGAACTTTATGGATAAATACTTTCAAATGTAATGGAATAGATCCTCTAACAATGTGATGGGGATTTATTTCGTTAACTAAGTCCAATACACTTTGTTTGTCTAGCCGAAACATGTGTTTGAATGCTGCTTCAGGTATTTCAAATGCTTTATGAGTGTCACGTAACTTTTGCCCGGTTATACGTAATACATTTCTGAAAGAATATATGAACAATGAACAATTATTTAAGAGTTCAATATATAAAACAAACTGAGTACTTATCTGTTTTCACCTTCTTGCAAAAGAGCTCCTATAAATAGGTGAACATTATTATTATTCATATTATTTACTGCTTACATACACCAAACTTGTCACTGTAAATATTTACGAGTCATATAGATCGTTACGATCGATAATATTTTTACACATTTCAATACACATTTGAAAAATAAATTAAAATAAGCTTACGCACAAAAAAAGTAACTTAGAATGTAAAAAATGAAAACAAGAAGTCAACAACACTCAAATTCTTCATCATTGTACGACTCGAGGCCAACGCATACCTCATGGTACCAAGGAAGACATTTTGTACACATCCGCATAGTCGCGTGCTTTGATTCTCGACATCCTTTACTTTTGTACGTAAAAAATAAGGATAAAAAGCTTGAGCACGTGACGTTCTGTGAATGCGGCGTTTTTGAAAGTACCAATCCTATGTTTTCATGCAAAACGTCCTTAATTATCAAGTTTTCTGTCCCACTCGATGATTAACTTTATCGTGTGACTAACTCGATTTTCGTATACTTGCAAAAAGATGAGACATAAATTATACTAAAAAAAATATTTAACGGCACGGAAAAACATATTTATAAAATTGGGTATCTACTTGACAAAGCACCTCTACTAATTTCTTCCCGACGAAAATTCTAAAAAGCAATCACAAAAAATGTTTGGTCTTATTAACCACCCATTCATGACGTACTTTCGACCTCATTCAAAAGACGTCATTAATTACGCATATATGTGACGTCACATCGACGTCAGTTTCAGGACAACTGACGCAAATGACGTATATTGTACTGAAAATGATGTCGTTTTGACGTCACTCTGCTACCTGGGTTTCTTTTTTCATATTCGGTTCGACACTTGAAATATAGATGCCGGGTAAATTGCCCATTGACAATAGAAATACGTTGTGTCATTGTAACATTTTCTTAGAGTGCTCTCTTTGAATCGGGGATGTTACTTTACTCATGATTGAAGGTTCTGATCATATCGTAAAGCCATAAAATATATTTTAGTATTGGTGGGGGGTACGTAAATTATTTACGTCAATCATTGTAGTCCAGCATCAATTACTTTAGTAGATTGTTTTTGATGGTTTTAGGAAGTTCCATAATTCTTTCTTATGAATGGATTTTTAGAACTAGTTAAGTTTGAAGTGTTATTCTCTTGTAGAGAAGATTTTTCTTTCGGGAAAATGTTTGTTAGTTTATCGTACATGAATTGATTTTTACATATTCTCATTAATTCTAAACTATTTTCAACAATCGTCTGTATTCAGATCATTCATAAGTTCGGGTAGATTGGAACGTGGTAATCAAACAAAATTCTTACTTCTCATTGGCTAAAAAATATAAGAGTAAAATTCTATCCAATTAAAATATGCTCACTGTATCCCCCAATAGTATAATTCATTTAGCTCGACATAATCATTTATATTTGTGAATATATAGAAAATCTGTATCCATTGGAAATTACTCTAGATTTATGAGTCGTTTGCTAATAAACGTCAAGCATGTTCATGTATAAGCAACGTTATAAAAAATCGAGAACCATTTAAAAGGGAAATAATTTATACATTAACTTCATGCTGGTATACAACTCAGTTGAATGAAATTAATGTTTCAGCACCAGTGATTAGTTCGGAAAATATGCAGTCTATTAACGAGCTTTTTCTACGTGAAAAAGCGGATCATGTTTAATCAAGGGTATATATACGTGTGAAGCCAATTTGTATAATACGTTGTGTTGAATTTAGTGAAAATTATTATTTTATGTGGAAATTTATTACTGATTCGGGTTTAGTCAGTACAGAGTACTGTTTCAAATTAGGCTGTTTTTCGCGATGTATTGTTTCGCATTTCATAATATAATTTAGTGAATGATGCAGTTTACTACACAGTGGACAGATTATGAAAAATGATCTAGATCAATTGAAATTTCTGAAATTTGAGAGTATTTTAATTGTGAATCAATACAATGGAATCAAATTCATAATTAATCAAAAGCCATTTGGCTTATTTTGATCGTCCTTGTCTTTAAGGTATTATATGGCATCCCTTTTCGTGGAAATTTATAATTTTTCAGGATTTTTTAATAAAATCTGGCAAACTTCCAACCAGTTTCAAGAGAAACGATGCAGAATAAACGATTTTGTTATTTCTTAAAAATTCCATTGAGAACATATGTCAAGATGTTTTGAGTGATGCCTACAGAATTGACAATTGACAAATTCATTATAAGTTCTAAAGGGAAATCATAGGACGGGTCAATTTCTACAGTTTTTTAATGGAATTATTCACTTGCCCCTTAAACAGTTCTTGTTATTCTAAAGATTCTCAAAATTTGTGCGTAGTTGGTAATTTAAAAAAAAACCTTCCCAAAACTCCAAAAATTGATTATTATTTTGATGGAAATGACTTATGAATCATGAACGAATTCTGGAATATGCATAACATTGGATGAGTATTTGGATAGTCACATTTCACAGTCTACGATAATCAGAGAAGAACACAAATACAGTAGATTTGCTATTCTCAAATATATTCCTAAACCTAATAAACTAAATGACTGATTGAAATTTGATGTATTATTAAATTTTGGGTACAAACCACATTCACTTACAAAAGAAGTTGACGGTGATTCCAAAAGTGAATCGACATAATCACGAAATTTCAAAAAAAGGACCCTCATTTTTAAATGGTGCAACTAGTCGTATCCTACAAATAGAAAATTTTATTCTAAAATTTACGATCACTTGGCAGGTCCATATGTCATAAGGGCTGGAGTACCTCAAGGCTCTGTTCTATCACCTTTGTTATACTCCCTATTTGTCCATGATCTTCCAACATCCCCTAAAATATTAAAGGCAATATACGCTGACGATACTTGTTTTGTAGCAACAGCAAAGAATCAAGAACAAGCACTTAACACTGTACAAACAGATATTAACACCAAAATTACACCTTATTTCAAAGAACATAAACTAGCTATTAACCCTTCAAAAACAGATTATTTATTACTCAGAAGAAGAGCTAGAAAAGCCGATCCATTTCAATCTCAGCTTTGCGTAAATGGGCATTACATTGCCCCTAACAGTACCCTAAAATACTTAGGGTGTACAATACAAGAAAATACTTCGGCAAATGCGCACATTTCACAGCAAATACAAAAGGCTAAGATTGCAATGTGTCGACTATATTCACTCCTATGTAAATACAGTAATCTCACAAGTCAAAACAAAATTTTAATAAACAAATAAATCATAAGCCTTACTCACTTACGCTGCACCCATATACTACACGGGCACCAAACACAATTTTCACTCTCTGCGAGTGATACACAACAAGTGGCTCAGAATGGCATTAAATCACAATACGGTCTACCCCAAATTACCTAAAACTTCTTGGTTACATAACAAGGCGCATATACCCACTATTAAAGACTTTATCAACAAAATATCAGATAGCTCAAAGCCCCTAATCACGCGGAAGGCATCCGAGATAGTGGTTGTAGGCATCTGCATGGATCGTTAAACACATAATTAGGTTGTTGGTTTCCAAACCACAGTATTCCAGAAAGGGAGTAAATGTCTCGCAGTAAATATACAGTGATGCCTTTGCTCCACAAAACTCAAATTTATTTATCCATTTATATATTATATAACAACAAATCAACGTCTGCCATGTTGCTTTCTCGAAAACTACTACCCCGTATCAATTCGAAACTCAGTTTTTCAGCTGTTTTTCTGGGAAAACCCGAGTCGAATGATCATAGGAGAGAAATGTTTATATTAGGGACAAAGTAACACATCCAGAGACAACATACAGATAATGCTAGTAGCAAGGAGCCGTGAATACTTACCGGAGAGGAGAGAGGAGAAGAAAATCGCCAGATCATCGGCACTTTATATATTTATTGTATATATTTATTTTCTAACACTCTGTTAATAAGGAATCAAAAAATTCAATGAAAGACCCTTTTTAATCTGAAGCTGAAGCTGAAATAAAATGAAGTGTTCTCTCAAACTGTAGCCGCTCAAATCAAAAAATATCTAAGGACCAGCAATAACTCAAGGTCAAAACCTCAAAAATGGCAACACTCACTGAAAACAGTCCTCCTACTGGCAGAAAAAATATTGTAATGTTTTTCTTATTTATTAAAAGTTTTTATTACGGGTGGGATAAATTTCAAACACTCGGTATGGTTACTTACTAATTTATTTAAACACCAAACTAATCATTAATACTTAATTTATATATACAGTATATTCACTTAAACTAATTTATATAAACAGTTCACTAATTCACTTATTTATTTGTTTATCTCAGGATGTCAAATTATCAACTCACTAACTCTTCCTGATCAGTCCCCTTATATACCAGTGCCTTTTGTACTAGAGAATTCCGGGCTGCGGCTTATACACACAAATAATTTTTATGGCCTTTTCTAGATAACTCTGGTCACAAAAACCAGTTCTAGATAAGATAGTCTCAATCGTAAACAGTTTTTCATAACTGCGTATCCGCCATAATTTTAACTATTATACCTGGCTTAGACAGGGTCGGTTTTAGGGACTATACCAGTGTGCTGTTTCGTAACATTATCCCCTCCTTAAATGGAAGTTCCTCCTGGAACTTTTGTGTAGCCGAGACTGGATGTTTGAATCGGCAACTGGCCCCATTTCTACACTTTCCGATCTTATGGACATAGCAGGGCACCGTCTTCATCGGATACTGATAACGGGGGTTGTAGCTGCAAATTAATATCTGGACACCGGTATCTTGAAAGATAATCTCTACCATGTTCCTGATGATTCGCCAATCCAACTGGTTACTCGCTATCTTAGGCATAGCGAGATTCTTCACTTTGGATTACAACACATGGTCTCGGAGGTTTCGAAGTGCTTCCCACACATCGCGGTAGGTAGATCGATCTTGGAATTCATTCTTAGTTACCACGTAGAAGACGTTCCGCGAATTATGTTTCAGTTTCAGTGTCTTGCCAGGGGCTGGAATCTGGTCTTCAAGTTTTTCTAATTGCTCGAACTTCTTTCGAAAGACGGTTGCCAACCCTCGTGCGTTCTTGATACGAGCGGGGATGTGGTATGCCAGTGAATAATCTTCCGGGAGAGTGAACAGATCTTGTTGTTGTTCCGAAGTGACTCCATATCTAGCTTTCCCGGTACCTTCATACGTGCCCATAAATTCCTCGAAGGTAGGGTCGGACACATCTCGAATAAGGTTTACTCCTTCCCCCAGGTCATGGTCTCCTTCGAATGACGCTAGTCGGTTTTGGTGAACTACTTTTGGTTTTCCGTTGGGGATCTTGCTTATGCGACATATAACATCATTCATCCTTTTCTTGATTAAGTATGGACCTTCCCAGGATTTTTGTAATTTTGGAGAAAATCCGTTTCTCCTCGTCGGGTTGTGTAACCATACTTTGTTCTCTTCTTTAAAACCACCTTTTCATTCTGTCGCTGCAACTTGAAGATTGGTTCGAACTAATTCATGAATATCGTCCAGCCTTGTTCTCAATTGGATCACGTAGTCTTCGCCTGCTAGATCTTCTCCAGGCCGGCAGCCAAATTCCAGGTCACAAGGAAGCCTCATTTCACGTCCAAACAGGATTTTCGCCGGTGTTTCACCCGTGGACTCATTGACGACAGCAGATCGATAAGCCAATGCGAATAGAGAAAGATACTGGTCCCAATCACTTTGATGGCTGGATACTACTTTGGACAGGTATTTTCCAATAGTCCTGTTCATTCTCTCGACCATTCCATCTGACTGTGGATGTAAAGCTGTTGTCCTGGTCTTCTTCAATCCCAGCTTGTCGCAAATCTCCTGGAATAGATGGCTTTCAAAATTTCTCCCCTGGTCACTGTGGACTTCCAAGGGTACTCCATATCGGCTGATAACTCCTTCACCAATACATCCGCGACAGTTGTGGCCTCTTGGTTGGGAATAGCGTAAATTTCTACCCATTTTGTGAAATAATCCATTACAACCAGTATGTACTTGCTACCATTTTCTGTCGTCGGAAATGGTCCAGCGATATCTAAAGCAATCCTTTCAAAGGGCTTCCAACATTGTACTGTTTCATGGGTTACTTTCTCTTGCGATGTGGTCCATTACTCATAGCACAAGTCGTACATTTCTTACACCAGTCCTTCACATCGTTGGAGCTGTTCATTCGATAAAACCTTTCACGGACTCGCTGAAGGGGTTTCTCCACTCCCAGATGACCTCCCGATGGACTGTCGTGTAACTTCTTCAGTACCTCAGCTACTCTTGCTCTCGGGATAACTAGCTGTCTCCTCATCTCGGAACCATCATCGTTTTCAAGGACTCTTTTCAACAGCCCTTCTTTCAGGACAAGAGAGTCCCACTGAGCCCAATACGCCTTGAGTTTCGGTGAAAACTTTGACACTTCTTGCCAGGTAGGTCGCCGATTTTCTTTCTTCCATTGCCGGATCATCTTCAGGTGAGGATTATTCTCCTGATCTTCTCTGATCCTGGTGGGTGACCATTCCTCGTTGACTACAGTAGTTCTTGAAACTGCAGCTTCTCTAGATTCCACTTTGAGGCAGTGGGAGCAGTCTGTTGGGCACGGCCGTGTGGAAAGGGAGTCGGCATTTCGGTGACTCACGCCAGCCCGATGTTCGATGTTGAATTCTTATTCTTGAAGTCGTTCAATCCATCTAGCGATCTGGCCCTCGGGATTCTTGAACTGCATTAACCACTTGAGTGCTGCATGATCAGTCCGGATTAAAAACTTCCTACCATAGAGATACTGGTAGAAGTGTTCCACGGACTTCACTACCGCCAAAAGTTCTCTTATTGTGACGCAGTAGTTTCGTTCTGGTTTGGAGAGGACTTTACTAAAATATTCCAGTACTCTTTTTGCCCTCCTTGGATCTGTGAGAGCACTCCACCAATTCCTACGTTGCTTGCGTCAGTGTCAATAATAAAGTCTCCCTCTGGTAATGGATATCCTAATATCGGCGCCGAGGTTAAATGCCTCTTCAAGGTTTCAAAAGCCGTTTGACAGTCTTCGTCCCATTGCGAAGCTCTTGCTTCTTCTGTAAGTCGCGTTAGAGGCTTGGAAATATCTCCAAACTTCCTGATAAATCTTCTATAATACGTGCAAAGTCCAAGGAAACTCCTAATTTGATGTTTGTCGGTTGGTTGCGACCATTGCTGAATGGAAGCAATTTTCTCTGGATCCACCCCCACTCCTTCATTGCTCACTATATGACCTAGATAGTTGACTCGGTTTTGAAACTGCTGACATTACAGAGCCCGAATGGCATGACGTTGAATTGCCATAATCCAGATCCGGTGGTGAAAGCAGTCTTCTGGGTCCATTTCCACTTGCCAATAACCAGACTTCAGGTCCAAGGTAGAAAACAGTTTGCTCCCGGCCGAAGTGTCTAGCGTATCGTCATTCCGAGGCAGAGGATAGCTGTCTTTCTTCGTCACGTTGCTAAGCTGCCGATAATCCACGCAGAATCTCGTAGTTCCATCGTTTTTCTTCACGAGCACTACTGGAGACACCCATGGACTAGTAGATGGTTCTATTACTTTTTCTTCTGCCATCTCTCGAATTATTCTTTCAGCTTCCTCTCTCTTCGCTCGTGGAAGTCTTCGAGCTGATTGTCTAATTGGCTGAGCAATACCAGTATCAATTTTGTGTTTGACGGCTGATGTTCTGCCAGTCTTTCCTCCTTTTGGTACGAATAACTGTCGATACTGCAAGAGAAATTCTCTCCTTTTCTTTTTTTCAGCTCGATCCAAAGATTGACCAGCTACTGATAACATTTGTTCGAATCTGGCATTGGAATTGTCAGTGGTCGTTGTTTGACGAACTATAGACGTCACTGGTACGCTGGATCCAATCTTGGTTTCCTTCTTGATGGTAATTGGGTAATGATTCACGTTTATCACACGTACTCGGATCTCTTTCGCCGATGTAACCAATCCTTTTCCAATTAGTACTCCTTTGCCAACTTCTTCGTTGTGGTTCCTTGGCTCCATCATAACCGGTGTACCTTCCTCCATGATTCCCTGTAGCCGTGCTACTATCATAGTTTCGCTTTGTGCAGGTAGAACGGTATCTTCCTGTACAGCTGCCAACACCACGCTACCTTCATATGGATGCAGGAATACCTCCTCGAAACCCACTTTAATGGTTCTGTTTCTGAAGTCTAATTGGAAAACATGTACATTCATTACGTCCATTCCAAGAATTACGTCTTCTTCAATGTCAGCTACGATTACCGTATGCGTGAACTTTTCTACGCCAATTCCCAATTGGATTTGTGTCTCACCGTGAACGTTGGCGCTCTCACCTGTGGCGGTCCGCAGTCGCAGTCTCGTTGGTAGAAGCTTCTTCTTGGGGTTTATTATCTCTGGTCGTATAATGGTTCTAGTTGCTCCAGTGTCAACCAGCAGAGCATATTTCTTGCCATTTACTTCGCCATCCACATATACACTGTCGTTGCGACATCTGAGCGAAGCTATCAGTATGAGAGGGTCTTTGGAACGGTCATGGGTCGGTGCTGCCCCCTCGTAGCCGACCCGTTCTAGTTTTCCTGTGACTGGGGTTCTTGGTTTGCAGGAGTCTTGGGGCGCTTACATGAACTACGTACATGTCCTGGCTCGACACAATTCCAGCATTTGATCTTTCTCGGCTCCTTCTCTATCATATTTTTCATTAAACTGACGAACTGGTCAAATCTGTTTTCGTCACCTTCTTCTTGAATGGTCCTGATTTTGTTATATCCTGAAGCCTTCGTTGCTGCTTCATATACAAGGGCAGCTGTCAATGCATCGACTAATGTTTTCGGATGGGCTAACCGAAGCGTCCTCTGCATATCGGGGTCACGTAAGCCATCAATAAAGGCCTGGATGCCCAGACATTCCATCATGTTCTCTGGTGCTGAAGGATAAGCAAATCGAACTAGTCGAGCACTGTCCACTTCATATTCTTGAAGGGATTCATCCCGTTTCTGCCTTCGGTTCTTCAGTTGAGATTGGTACTAATGTTCTAGATGTTCGTGACCATATCGCATGTCCAACCTCTTCTTCAGCTGCTCGAAGTCATCCGTTTCTTCCAAAGGTATCGTCTGGAGTATATCTAAGGCATCTCCGCGAAGCGCGATGGTTAAGTTCACTGCCTTCTCTCTATCGGACCAATTATTCACTCTAGCGGCTGCTTCAAATTGTTTCACATAATTGGTCCACGACATTTTTCCATCGAACGTTGGGGCCTTGACCCGGTTAAAACTGCCAATGTCTTCAAACTTAGGTATTGTTTCTGGCTTGCAGAATTTCGTTTGCTCGGTCTCCTTTTCTTCCTCTGGCGTGCCTCGCGTTCTTGAATCGGCAATCTTCTCCTCAAACTCCTTGATTTTCTCGTCTATCGTTGTAATCTTATTCTCGATTTTCTCGTCCATCGTTGATATTTTATTCTCGATTTCAGATTTTAGTGACGAAATTTGATTTTCAATATCTGCTGCAATGTCGTTTTTCATCAATAAGATATCGGCAGATATATCGTTCTTTAAAGTAGAAATCTTCTCGTCCATGTTAGCCGAAATATCATTCTTCATAGTAGAAATCTTGTCGTCCATGTTAGCAGAAATGTTCTCTTCCATGACAGAAATCTTCTCGTCCATGTTAGCAGATATGGACGAGATTAAGGTGGAAGCCTCGTCATTAAATAAAACTGTTTCTGGATCAAAGCCGTCATTTTCCAGTGCCACTTTAAGTGTTTCTACTAATTCACTTTTCTTACCGGAGGTTTCCAACTCACGATCTTCCAATTCAGCTCTTAATTCCGCCACCTTCAGATGCCTTAATCTCTTGGCCATTTTTACGTAGCAATTTATTTATATTATCCCACTCCTGACACCAATGTAATGTTTTTCTTATTTATTAAAAGTTTTTATTACGGGTGGGATAAATTTCAAACACTTCTAATTTTATCGACAATTTTGTTTAAGGGGATGTGATACGAAGATATATAATTAAGACTATTATTTGAAGTAGTATTGTTGGTGGTTGTGTTAGGAAAGTTTAAGACAGAACTGAGGTAATTTGAGAAAATATTGGAAATCAATTGGCCATCAGTAATTAGTTTCTTGTTAGTATCTCTAATGGCATCGATAGTACCAGACTTGCCCTTTTTTGACTTTATACACTGCCAAATGGGCTTTGGGTTTGTAGTTATTTTAGTCTCAACATTATGGATATCGTTTTTAAAATCTGGTTTAATCAAGTATTTTGCTCTAACTCTGAAAAGCTTAAACGTTAAATAATCTAAAGCATTAGAATATCTTTTCTACTTGACATGATATTTTTTTTCTCTTTAACAACCTTGATGGTGCTTAGACTAAACCAATGCGGGAATTTTGACTTATATTTTTGAACATGCTTGTTGTGGGAAATCCATCCAACATGTTTGGCCGATAAGCCACTAGGTCATTGTTTCGGCAGTACCAAGGAGCATTGGTGATATTCCTCAGTATTTTGTTTTGAGATCGTTGTATAATCTGGGTGTTGCTTTCTTTGGTACAGCCCCAAAGCTGAATTCCATAAGTCCATACAAGTTTCAGGATCTGCTTATATATTAGTTATTTATTGTATATGGACAGAGTGGAATTTCTTCCCAGTATCCAATACATTTTTCTAAATTTGAGCCCTAATTCTTCTCTCTTCTTTTTGACATGGGTTATCCTGCGTAGCCCCGCATCTGATGTCATACCCAGATATTTGGCTGTGTCGGTATAAGGTAATTGAGCATTATTGAGTCTAATTGGCACTGATAAGCCTCTTTTGTCAGTGAAATTTATGTGCACTGATTTCGTTCCGTTAAGCTTGATTCTCCATCTTTCAGTCCATATTTGAATCTGGTTCATGGTTGTTTGTAATTTGGCTGTAGCTTCGTCATGACTATTTCCGACTGCTAAGATGGATGTGTCATCAGCGAAAGGGGCTATAGTGTTACACCTTAAATCAGGGATATCACTACTATATAGAAGGTGTAGGACTGATCCTAATACACTTCGGAATAAGCTTCTTCCTATTTTATTCTGAAGACTATGTTTGATTTGTAAGAAATTAGAAGTTATGAGTACTGTTTTGGCAGAAGATGTCTCATAAGTCTACTTAATTTTGCACAACCTTTGTAGTGTGCTCTTTATGGTTGTAACAGAAAAGAATTCGCAATGAATATCAAGAGTGACTGCTCGTCACTCGCGCCATGTCACGTCGCGACTCCGCCCTCTTCTATTTATTTTGCGCTGGACGGCAGACACACTTATACCGAAAATTTCGTCTTTTTGCTCTCCCCGCAATTCAATTTTCTTATTTACTCAAAAAGAGTATTATCTACGGGCAAATTATGCATCTATTTGCCGTATAATTCAAATATGATCTTCCATTTGCAGCATCAATGATAAATTTTCCACGTATTTATTAAAAATATATTCCGTTTTAAAAGATAAAAGTTTTAACTTTTGTAAAATATTCCTAAAGTAGAACGTTTGGCTAGAGTTGTTTCGATATTTCGGTAACAAAATCACTGTCGCCACCGGTGATTCATTTCTGACAGGTGTGGTGGTCGCTGATTGAGTTCTATCCACGCTGAACCTCGAACCGGGGTGCTATTCTTGACATCGTTCCTAACGCAGGCCTGTGAATGCTATATTTGTGAATATTTCCTAAAAATGATATCCTCGAACACCGTTCTGAAAATCATCGAATTATATCGTCCACGCGTTTAAATATACTTGAAAACAGCATCAGTTGACGTTACAATACAAATGTCATTTGTCATTTTGTTATGACAAATGTAAAGAAGCTATTCAAATGTGTTATCAATTTCTTCCATAAAAATGAATTCTACAATCAGTATTAAACCCAAATTGAAGAGGCATTCATTTGTATCTCGAACAACGAATGGGCGTGGCGCTATTCTTAACATCGTTCGCAGCGTCACGTATACGCAAATCTGTGAATGCTCTTTTTGCTAATACTTTCTAAAAATGATATTCTCGAGACTCGAGCACAGTTCCCAAAATCATACGAATGGTATCGTTCTCATGCTTGAATATACATGAATTCAGCATCTGTTGACGTTACAAATGTCGTGTTACAATAGAAAAATGTATCAAAAGGGAGATGAAGAGTTCCAAACATTCCGTACGGAATATTCCCCAGATCTAAACTAAATAAACCTGCGCTGGCTAAATACCTAATGGATGGAGTCCATTAAATTGAAAGAAAAAGAAGAATGTATATTTACATTCTTCTCATAAGTCATAATATCAAATGTAAACCAGTTGTAATTTGAACTTTGAGAATAATTTTTGTGTGACTAATTGTAATAACGCCAATAAAGAAGTTCATATGCGCAGTTTTTGAATTAAATATCCTTTAATTAGTATACTATTTTAACATTAAAATAGTGTATATGTCAATTATTTACTTCAAAATAGATATATCATATCTACATTTTTTGAAATATTTTTTCCTTTTACAGGTATGCATCTACTGGTTGAATCGTGTAAGAAATGTTAAACTGAAAGCTAGGCATATGAGGAACATATTCATGAAGGGTGTATTTAGCCCAACAGCAAAAGAAGTTTAAAATTAGTTTTATTACTGATACACAATTTAGCAGGTAAGGTTAGAGTAGTTACATTTGTTTTTCAATGAAAGATGATGACAATTACTAGTAATCTGTGATAAATTATATTAACCACTTCATTCTTTTCACATAAAATTGTTATTACGCATCTTATTATCTACTTATTGAAACTAAGCATATCTTCACTGAATATATTTGCTTCTTTTTAACACATTCTCATCAATGGCTTATATTACAATTTCATGTATGTGAAACAAATTGTTATTATGACACAACATTGTTGATATCATTTGACAACTTATGTGGTATTCAATACTTTAAAAAAATTTGTTGTTTCTATAAACAATGCATCCGTTTAAAAATTAGTAGTCAAAAAACAAAAGTCTGCAACCAACAAAAATTACTATTTGTATTTGAACATAAGTTTGATGAAAATGATGCAATTATAATACCTCTCTGCAAAAGTTTTACATTTAGTGACTATGCCAATTAATACATTTGAACCAAGTACGTCTGCTACATATTCCAATTCAGAGAATAGCTCCCTACTTGAGACAGAAAACAGTTAGATATTTTTTACTACGATAATGTTAAATTGCTCATACATGTTTTGTATTTGAAAAATAAAAACATTATCATTATCTCTCTACCCATTCTATCAATGAAAGACTCAAGCAAAATTTTGTACACCACTATCTAGTAATGCCCACTATTTACCCAGTAATGCCCAGTACTGACCCAGGAATGCCCATCACAGCCCCAACAATACCCACTATTACCCCAGTAATCAGGGGAGTAGCTAGATAGTCAGAGGCCGTGGTGCGAAAAATAGGTGGGGTCTCCTAATAAATTGTACAGTTTTTATCAAGTCGAATTATAAATACTTCAAGGAACCAAGCTAGTTTATCATAGGAAAAAGGGCAATGGAGAGGACTGAATTCGGACTAACGAAAAACAACTTTTGCTTTCTGTTAGTCCGCATGATAATAATTATATATTCAGAATTCATATTTCAACACACATAATTCACACAATTTGTATATTCATAGTCGTAGGAAAAATAGAGTACATACTCGTACTCGTTTGAAATTGTATTTTCTGCACTCGTACGGAATAAGTCACTTTCCAAACTTTGTATACCATGCTATTCAAATTCGAGTCTATGCATTGGAATCATGGTAACGGTAAGAGATATGGAGATATTAGTGTTTTAAATGAAACTCACGGTTTCTAGTTAACACCACAATATAATAATCACATCTAATTGTCGTTCACTACCCATAAAACAATTAGATGTATTTTTCAACCACATCAATAATTTACACCCAAAAATTAAATTTACATTAGAAATTAAAGAAAAGAGCTCAATCAATTTTCTAGATTTAAAAATTCAGAGAGTTAATAATGTACTTGATTATTCAATTTACCGAAAACCAACACAGACTGATGTGACAATTCCATTTAATCCCAATCACCCCATGTCCCATAAACTAGCGGCATATAATTCATTGGTACATAGAGCTTTTTCAGTTCCTATGAACAAATGTAATTTTGATATAGAGAGATTAATACAATTAGACAAATAGCAACATCCAACGGTTATCCATTAAATATGATACATGAGCTAATTAATAAAAAAGAGGAAATAGTGTCATTACAACTAATATTTCCTAAACAAACTGATGAAAAAAAAACTTATAAAACCATCACATATGCAGGAAATATTTCTAATAATATTTCAAAGATAATATTTTCAGCAACGAATACAACAATATTTTTTAGAACAGAAAGTAACGTTAGTACAAAATTGTTAAATGTAAAAACAAAAATACCACTATTAAAGAAGTCAGGTATATATAAAGTCAAATGTCCAGAATGTAATGCTGTCTATTTGGGTCAGACCCTTAGGAATTTTGAAATTCGATACAGTGAACACTTACGAGCATACATATTAAAACAACCAGATAAATCCCACTACGCAAAACATCTACTTGACACCAATCATTCATTGACACCTAACACAAAACTGGGAGTGCTGCATATTTGTGAAAAGAAACAAGAACTGGATTTCCTTGAAGAATCAGATATTAGAAGACATTTAAGAAACCCACAATATGAAGTTGTCAATGAACAGTTAAATATAGGGAGCTCTCCACTAATAAACTGTCTCCTTAAGTGATAATTGTAAAGATCAGCAGATATAGTTTTCTATATCATTGCACAGTTATACTGATCTTAATTTGGAAAAATGATATCCAGGATATCACCATAGGGCTAATAATATCTAAGCTTCAATATTTGTAATATCACATCTTCCACTTTTTTCTATTAACATATATTAAGTGAATCACCACTTAGGTCACTTCTTAGTCTACCCAAAAATAACTACGAAACATCAGGTAGGCATCAAATGAAATGTAACTTCTGCCATTCTGACGATGATATTGATTTATCGAAACAATTGTCAATTTTTTTAGAATTTTCAACAATTTTATCATAATGTGGTATTAACTAGAAACCGTGAGTTTCATTTAAAACACTAATATGAGTAGATTCCACGAAGTAAGGGTCGAGACAGTTAATTTCAGATATAGAGATGGTTAAATGGGGGGAAAGTTGTGTATTCCAGAGGTCATTTATTTGATTCAAGACAATATAGCTTCTTTAGCTCTGGAGTTATACCGGAAAAATTGAAAAATTTTCTGATTCTTCTCTCGTCTCCATATTTTTATTTGCGAGGATTTTCCAAAACTTTGCCATATCAACTTTTTGTAGACTATCCAAACATGCGAATAAAAATTATATAGGAAGTATGGTACAAATTGAGCCACATTCAACATTTTATTTTCAAATACGGACCTGTAATTTTCATTGCAATTTATTGAATACCAAGAGGTATGTTTCATATTGGCGTAGTGTTTTCATCTGAACTACATAGTGTTTTAAAAATATAGAACTATTACCAGAACAATTGTACAGCTGTAATTGAAAAATATCAGTGAGTAAGAAGTGAATCAATGCCAAGTTGATCATATAACAAGAACTTGTTTAATTATTCAAGATTTGAAATTTTACCGGTATAGTTAAATGTTTCCAAAACATGTAGTTCAGATGTAAATACTACGCCGATATGAAACATGACTCTTTGCATTAGAAACAATGCAATTAAAAATATAGATTCGTATTTGAAAATAAAAACTTGAAGGGGCCCAATTTTAACGATACTTTGTATACACTTTTTTTTCACACAGAGCATGCCGCAAAAATGTTTAGTTCGAATACACAAGCTTTTCAATCTGTAACCTACAGAATAATCCACGTCATGCAGCCGAAGAAATTATTTTTTACTTTCTAGCGCATTTGAATAAAAGTTAGTCTTTAAAAAGTTTTTTAAGATTCTATTTTATTCGTCAAAGATAAGACAAGGATATGATAAATGGTTAACATTGTTTTTCTTAGAATTCAAATTTAAGAGAAAAACATTTATGTAGTTCCTTTTGTAACGACGAAGTTCGTAAAGTTTCCGATTGAACCGGAAATTACAGTCAGATGTTTAAATACCTCAAATATTTATCCCGTGTATCCATACAAACATTCCAAATTTCAAATCGTCCGCTTATTTAATATCAAAATAGCGGGCTGGCTAGTAATTTCGTTGGCAAACTATACAGGGTATTTCCTACATAATGTAAAATATTGTAGTGGACGCTTCATCACTTCATTTTAAGACGAATAGTTCTTATAAACATGTGTGATAAGTCTTGTCGTTAATGAGATACAGGGTGCTAAATTGTTGTATTAATTCAATTTTGATGTTTTATAATTCAGTCTGTAATGCCGGTGGATAATTGCACTTACTCCCATCTTTCGATTTTTGATAATTTCATTCTTTTCAATTCATAAACGTTGCCGCTACGAATTTTTATTAGTTAGCTAAATTTTTTTGTTAAAATTCGCCCTAGAAAGTTACTCACACATAAGATACTGTACCAATATATATATATATATATATATATATATATATATATATATATATATATATATATTATTGTGATATGTTAGGTGTGTAATTTTAATGTTTCAAAACAAATATACTTTCCCTAATTTGCCCTACGTTGGGCCGACATGTTATTGTGGATAGAATGGGGAGAGAGAGAATGTTTAAAAAGTTTAAATACTATGAATTATTATTTTTAGTTTAGTTTTGTTGATATTTAATTTTTATTTGCCCGGTATATTGTAAAATTTAAGTTTTATTTGTAAAATGATTATTTCTTAGCATGAGAAACTCTCTGATCTCAGAGTAGGGTTCAGATGTAGAAAAACAAACAAAACAATTTCAATTTCTAATATGAGCGCCGAAATTCAAATAATATTCCTATCTTTCAATAAAAATTTTGTTGATCAAAATATACTTGCTTTATTATTGTTTCCAAAGAAATTCTAAAGACGGTCCTGTGTTTAATGCTGAACCTCTCCACGGTTCATAGATGTCAGTTTAAAGCTACCAAATGTTTAAACTAGATGGAGCAATCACCATAGATAAATGAAAAATCTCAAGAAAACAATTTCATATTGTTCTTCCAATAGAAAAACGTTATTTTAATGCTATAGGAACAAATACATTATTCTTTTACAAGGACATAAATTAATGAAAACCTATTTTCTATTATGATCATTCATTCAAATAAAGTCATCCACTCAAATGAAGTACAATTTCTATATCTAATTCAAATAGGCAACTTTAACACAAATCTTATAATACGAAATCCGTTATATAAACGTCTATGATAGGAAAATGGCGGAAGATGAAACTCATAAGCGTCTGTTTAACATCAAAGTTCAATTCTTTGCACTAAATGGGTAAGTTTACTCTACCTTCTTTTTATATAATTAAATAGTTTTAAATACCTTTTTTCACTGTATAGTTCAATTAATGCACATCAATAAATGTTTCTTATTTTGTTTTAGACTACCTCTTGGAAAATACCATACCATTTGTCCAGCTTGCATAATATCCAGAAACAGTGCTATACTTCGTCCACATCAATACATTTTAATCAAATCATATAATCCAAAGCTTTCTAAAAGGTATGGTGGAGACACCGTTCTACCATACAATATTTTACTTAATTACATCTATAAATTTTATGGTTAGTATTCAAATATAATTACCAATCTCCTATAATGTGTACTTCTGCTAGCTTTAAATATATTACTCTAGCTTTTAAGTATAATGTATTTCTTTCTTTGATTTGAATGCCAAATTATTGTTTTTTTTTTAAGTTTCAAAATTTTTCTCCAAAAGATGTTGCTTCTTCAAAATTTCTACCCAAAAAGAAAGTACTTAGTCAATAGACTGTATAATCAACAAACTGTTCCCATTCAATTTTTTTATTATTATTAGCAACCTACTTGTCGCTGATAAATATATCTTAAAAGCATTCCACCAATCAAAATTAGTTATCAAAATTCTCATTTGAAAGATTTCATTCCAAATGGTGGATTGTCCATCCATCATTTTAAAACATTCTGTTTTGAGCCTCTCAAACGATTATAACTCATATATTTGTCCCCTAATTTGTATTTCAATAAATTTACTAAATGACAGTTCTTGTTTTCTAAATTATTTATTCAAAATGTCAAATCGTTCAACAAATGTCATATTCCATATAATTAATGTTTTTCATTTTACTTCCTACATTCACATATTTTAAATACTTATACAATCTTATTGAAAACTTCCTTCAAACCCTAATATTCACTTCTTTAAAACAAATCACAATATTAATTTACTTTGACAATAAGAACAAAGGGTTATTATTATTTCATTCATATGTAACAAACGTTTTAAAATTCTCTCTTTTAAATATGGAAGTTGTTTTTATGTCACCTATATTCTTATAACGCTTATTTTAATTCTTCTCTATCATCATACAGTTAGATCCTTTATATGCTTTCTCTATTGAATAGTAAAAAGTACAGATTGTCTCCTTTTTAGATCATTTTTAAAAAAAAAATTCAAATTCCAAAAAATTTTAATTACTTGACATATGTAGTCTATTATTAATAATTCTGTATACAGGGTGTTGCAGGTTTCACTCTATGTTCACATCCCCTAAATTTTGCGTTTATCAAATTTTTATGAAGGGAAAAATTTTATGAATGCAAATTGTACTTCAAATATTTACAAAATTCCTTTTTTATTTTTCTCAACGTCTTCATTAATTATTGTATTTATATAAATCTTTTATATTAAAAACACCTCTTATTTCATTACTTTCTATGTATCTTAGAACATAACTATTTACTCCATTTTCATTTTCTACCACATATGGTCCCTCGAAAGGTGGTTTCAATTTTGCACATACATGTTTACTTCTATCTGATACCCTTAGAGCACGGACGATTACTAAGTCTCGTTTATTAAATGTAGTTTTAACTTTTCCTTTTCTTTCCATTCTTCTTAGATATTTGTTTGCATTGTTTTGCAGATTTTTATTTACTCTTTCCAATACCTTTTCAAATTCTTCTGTTGTATTTATTTCCCATTTCCTTTGAGGTCTCAATTGTTTCATCAAATAAATTGGACTTTCCATTATTACTGTGTTCGGTAAATCGTTTAGATAATTTTGAATTTCCTCTATGTGATTTTCCCAATTATTATGATTTTGATTCCACAAAGTTTTTCTCAGAAACTTTATCACTTCTCTTATGTACCTTTCAGATGGATTTGAAGATGGATGTCGAATACTAATTGTTCTTAAATATATTTGATTTTTACTGCAGAATTTTTTAAATCTTTCATTTGTGAAATAGGTAGCATTATCTATTATACAATTTTCAGGTTTTATGATTTCCTTCATGTACTCTGATAGTTTTTCCATTATGACTTTGCTTTTTGTTGTTTTTGTAGGGTATAATTTTACAAATTTTGAAAACAAATCAACCACTATTAAAATATGGCAATTTCCTTGTTTACTGGGTATCAAATTGCTCAGAAAATCTATAGCAATTATTTCCCCACATCTTGTTGTTAATATGGATTTTGCTATGTTCTCATTTCTTCTGTGTTTACTTTTTCCTAATTGGCAAATATGGCATGTACTGGTGATCAATTTTGCAATACTTTGGCCCCCTTTACTAATGTAATTTTCTCTGAATAGTAACCATAATTTCCTAACTCCTATATGTCCATTTCTTCTGTGTAAATTTTCCAAAATTTTTCTAGCTAGATTTTCTGTTATTATAAATAAATCTGTTTCCCCATTTTTCTTTATCCATATATCTTCTTTCAATTGTCCTCTCCGTTTCTGTTTTTCAGTTAATCCCATTTGGTCCTCAATGATGCTATTTGAAGAAAATATTCCATCTAAATCTTTCATGACATTCACCCCAATTTTAACAATTCTTTTATTTTTATTATAATCCCCCTTAGTTTCTCTGCTTAACGCATCTGCCACTACATTTGTCTTTCCTGGAATGAATTTAATTTCAAAATCATATTCCTGTAATATTAAACCCCATCTATGAACTCTACTGTTGCCAAATCTGTTTTTTAAAATAGTTATAAGTGAAGAATGATCGGTTTCTATCGTAAATTTTGCTCCTAATAAATAAAATCTAAATTTAGTCACACAGAAAATTATACTTGCCAATTCTAGTTCTGACACTCCATAATTCCTCTCATAATTTTTCGTTACCCTTGATACAAAGCATATGGGTACTTCCATGCCATTCTGTATCTGTAATAGCACTCCTGCAAACCTTTCTTTGGATGCGTCCGTTCGTAGTATGAATGGTAGATCATAATTAGGATGATAAACCTTCAATTGTTTAGTAAATGCTTCCTTCAAGTCATTAAAAGCCATTTCTGTTTCCTCAGTCCACTTCCATTTATTTTCCTTCTTTAAAAGCTTTATTAAAGGTATTTGTTTCATGCTCAAATCAGGTATCAGACGTTTGAAATAGTTCATCATTCCTAGAAATCCTCTAAGAGATTTTAGGTTTGATGGTCTCTTATACTCTATTATTGCCTGTATCCTATCTTCATCCATGGACATCCCATTTTGGTCTATTTTATAACCTAGGAAGCATATCTCTTCCTGATTAAATTTACATTTATTTTTAAACCTGCTCTATCTAATTCTTTTAAAACAATTTCAATGTGTTTTAGGTGTTCTTCTTCATCATTCGAGAAGATTAATATATCGTCAATATAATGAAGTGCAAAGTCTTCAAATTTATTTAGTATTTGGTGTAATGCTCTAACCAAGGCCGAACAAGCACTTTGTATACCATATAGAGCTACACAAAATCTGTACAACACACCATCAATAGAGAAGCCTGTGTAATCTCTACTATCTTCATCCAAAGGAATCAGCCAAAAACTGTGTTTTAAATCAATTTTAGAAAATATTTTCGTATTCGTAATGCGCCCAAAAATTGCTTCCACATTCATCGGAGCCTCGTATTGTGGTATAGTGTATTGATTTATATTTCTAGCATCTAGGCATAATCTTAATTCACCATTTGCCTTCTTTACGACCACAATAGGGTTTACATATGTTGTGTTACATCTCTCTATAATACCGTCTTTTAACATATTTTGTATTTCTGAATCAACTTCTTTCCTATATTTATAAGGTATGGGATAAGTTCTTATTCTAAAATTTTCTATTCCTCTAAGTTCTATCTTATGTACATAATTATTTGCCATTCTCATCTCCTTTTTAATCAATCCTTCATATTTCATTATTAAATTCTTCACTTTCTCTTCATATTCCTTATTTCCACACACTAATTCCAATTCCTCCATAATTATATTCCTTTCTATATTCCATAACTGCCTATTATCCTCTTCAACTTCCAATTCTTCCATATTTCCACTCCTTTTTATATTCCATAACTTCCTATTATCCTCTTCAATTGCCAATACTTCCATATTTCCATTCCTTTCTATATTCCATAACTTCTTATCCTCTTCAATATCTAATTCTTCCATATTTTCTTCTTCAAATTCAATCTTATTACCATTTAATTCTATCTCCATCTTTTCAAAATCAATTCTTGCTTTATACTTCGTTAATTCATCTATTCCTATAACTATGTCTGTTTCTAAATTATCCACTAGCAATAATTGCATCTCAACTTCTTTCCCATCCTTTAATTCAATACTTTGTATTATAGATCTGCTAACTTCACACAATTTCTTTCCATTTGCTCCTATTAAGTAGTTTTTTGGTATCTTGACTAGCTTATTTTTATAATTTTTAATATTTTCTTCTATTAGTTTTGTTTTTATTATGGACGCTTCCGAACCTGTATCTATTAATATTTTTACTTGTTTCTCATTCAATTTTCCTTCAATTTTTATTAATCCCGTTATTTCCTTTAATTCCAAATCTTCCCCAAATTTAATGTATTCCCTTAGATGTTCATATGTACAGATGATATTTCTTACATTTGGTATGTGCTCGATCCAAAATTTTGGTCGGGCTCTTGTTCAGTGATAATTTCTGGTTCTACCGATATCACTCTCTCTTCTCTTCTTTGGATATTGTTTACTCTTCTCTGTCCTCCATTTCCATTTCCTCTTTCTTTCTCCCTATAGTCTTTTCTTTGTTCTCTATTTTCTTCTCGTTGTCGGTTGTCATATTGTCCATTTCTGTTATTTTGTTCTCTGTAATTCTGTTCTCTATAATTGTTATTATTATTATATCTAAAATTTCTGTTATAATTGTTTTGATTGTTAAAATTTCTGTTATAATTGTTGTTATTTCCTGAATTATTGTTATAATTATTGTTTCTGTTGTTATATCCATTGTTATAATTTCTATTATTCATGTTATTTATTGTATTATAATTTTGTTCATAATTATTTCTTCTATTATTTTGATTATTTGTATTATTATCATAATTATTGTTATTGTTGTTATTATATTGATTGTTTCTATTAAAATTGTTATTTTTGTTATTATGTTGATTATTTCTGTTAAAATTGTTACTATTATTGTTTTTATTCCTGTTATAGTTATTATTATCCACTTTGTTTCTTTCTAATCTTTGCAAATAACTACTTAGTTGTTCTATGTTCTTAACATTCTGAATAGCGATTGTCTCAGTTATCTCACATTTAAAATGTCTAGATATAAACATCATTATTTCCTCCTCTGGTATGGGTGGGTCTAGGAATTTCGCATTCATGAATACTGTCATAGCATAATCATTCATGCTTTTTCCTCTTCCTGTCTCATATTTTCCTGAGTAGAGTTTTTCTCTTACTCTTGCTTGAGCACTATTTCCCCAGAAATATCTTATAAACTGCTCTTCGAAATCTTCAAAATTGTTGAAATCGTCTTCTTTACTTGTGTACCATACTAATGCATGATTATCTAAGTTTTCTCTTATCATTTCCTTTATGTCTTCTCTATTTTGCATGTTTTTGATTTTATTCTTTAAAATTTTTATGAATACCTTTGGGTGTATTTTCCTATTATCTCCTTCAAATTTGTGTTCCCCTCTGTTTCCAATGTAATTGTTTATTATCTTTGTTTCCATCACTCCATTTCTTACTCCTTGAAAATTCCTATCTTCTCTTTGGTCATGTTTTTGCTGTAAATAAAATAATCTTTCTTCCATAACTTCTTATTTTCTTGTCCATATTCCATAGAGTTAATGTTTTTCATTTCACTTCCTACATTCACATATTTTAAATACTTATACAATCTTATTGAAAACTTCCTTCAAACCCTAATATTCACTTCTTTAAAACAAATCACAATATTAATTTACTTTGACAATAAGAACAAAGGGTTATTGGTATTTCATTCACATGTAACAAACGTTTTAAAATTCTATCTTTTAAATATGGAAGTTGTTTTTATGTCACCTATATTCTTATAAAGCTTATTTTAATTCTTCTCTATCATCATACAGTTAGATCCTTTATATGCTTTATCTATTGAATAGTAAATAGTACAGATCGTCTCCTTTTTAGATCATTTTTTAAAAAAAAATTCAAATTCCAAAAAATTTTAATTACTTGACATATGTAGTCTATTATTGATAATTCTGTATACAGGGTGTTGCAGGTTTCACTCTATGTTAATATATATATATATATATATATATATATATATATATATATATATATATATATATATATATATACATGAAATTAGGTTTTCTACTGCACCTACATTTTAGTCAAAAATTCAATAATTTCAACATATTAGCCTGACCGTTCTTAGAAGGGAAACCCAACTACTTTCCAGGCAAATACCACGCAGAATATCGAATTACATCCCCTTCGAAGAACGTGACGTCGATCGACCCTTTTGTCGATACAGACATCTGTGGTGATTCGCAACCGAAAGGAGAAGGGCATAGTACACTGAGCGGTTTCGACCTTCTTGGGTCTCTTCAAGATTGTCGTAATGCCTTCTAGTTCAGAGTCTCAAATCTGAACTGAAGATTCCGTCCTCCGACAACCGCTATTTGGCTCGACTGGTTACACACTTGCGAGAAGTAGTCAGCTGGCGCCATATTCAATTTCAATTGCAAACCACTAACTCAGATAATTATTTGACCGAATTAGTCGTATGAAATAAAATGAATTGAAATTTCATAAAATGCGAGGTGTGTCTATATGAAAGAAGAATTTCGGTTTTCTACTGCACCTACCTTTCAGTCAATATTTCAATAATTTCGACATATTAGCCTGACCGTTCTTCGAAAAGAATAACAACTACTTTCCTGTCCCTGCAAAAATTACGGACTGTTAACCATTGGGCATGAGCCGCCCCTGGCTATCAGATAGTAGTGTAGAATTATTCATTCTGTCAAACACACTACATGGACATACATAATCATCTATTAAAAATTCATAATGTTCCAAAGTATAATTTAGAAAATTAACTTAAACAAAAGTTCTGATTTCGCATATTTAAAGGCCTAAAACTCAGAAACGAGGGGTCGTATGAGAAAATGTTTCCTATGTCACAGCATTATTTTCACTCCATCTACTCACACCCGAATTTTTTGCATCAAGTCCCGGAACACTTTGTATAGTGGAGTGAATTATAAAAAATATTGTGTAAAACTTGTGCCACAATGACTTTCTGTAGTACTCGTACTACAAAACGAGTCATTGTGATACTTGTTTTAGAAATAACTATCTTGTGATATCAAATTTCATAATTTGCATAGGTTTTTTCGTATATTCAGACATCAATCCAGCAACTTTTTAATTACAGGAGGTAAATAATTCATTTTACAATGCTTTATGAACTCTTCCATTAATTTAACATTGACAATGACATCAGAGAGTGCGTAAAAAATGCTGTTGTTTCTTTTGCTTGCTACGAACATCACTGGAATTAAGTTAAGTTTATAACAGTAACCCAAATGCAACAAGAAATTTATGTCAAAAGTATTTGGGGAGTATACATTTTTGTATGAATTTCGCATTATGCCACACGGCATATTATCATCCTCAGCGATAATGATCATGCTAGTACCAATAAGTTATTATGATCCTCATAACATAAATATTCATTGAATTATCAATTAATGAACGTTGATTGCAGAAACTGACTTTGATAACAAACTTTTTTTACAAGCCCAGATTCATTTCAATTTCCATATATATTTGATGAGAATTCATTCATCATGATTATCTATAGATGAAAGATATATTCACCTAAACAATTTGATATACATATCCCTTTTATATTGAAGATGTCAATTAGAATTTCATAAGAGATAATCTAATCATAATTAGGTTGGGCGCCAATTTGAAGCGTAATATTCTCCGGATGGAAACTCCTCCTCAGGGAGCGGCATTCGTTCCTAGTTAAGGTATTTCTATAAGTATTCATAGGGTCGGAAGAACCATTAATATTAAATTGTATGCCACCAGGCTTTTATCTGAACTAAATCTACAAAACAAGGAAATGATGAAAAGCCGGAAACACCATGTTAATAATTAACGTTAAATTAAATTGTAATCAATAATCCCCGAACACAATCACCCGATTTACTACAAGGGAATGTATCTTTTAAATTGATTGAATGAAACGACGAGTACTGAGTGTGCAGTTTATTGTAAAATCTAGCTAAGCGATTTAGCCACTAGGCCATTATCAAAGCTGTTGTCAAAACAAGTTAGTGCAGGTGTCTTACAACAGAAAATTGTGCACTTGTTTTGCATAAGTAGAAGAAATTGTTAAAAAGATAATGACTTGAAAATTAGTGGAAATTAACCCTATAATAAGGGTGTACAATTATATTTTTACATGTTTGCATTGATTCATTCATTATTTATTGCTTCTTTCCAAAAATTACTGATTACTCCCATATTTCAGCACTCTTTTGCGTGGAAACCATACGACGTACGAAAAAATGTTGAGTAACATAAATTATAGGAAATTTTCTTATTTCTATTTTACTATATAACCATATTTTGCGTAAATAGCTTGCTAGTTGATAGAGTAACAACAACGATATTTGTCTATGCTCCGACAATTCGGAACCACTTCCACGTCACGTCAATCATAATCATAAGGATTCTTTCGAAAGTTTTTTTTCATTTTTTTGGAAACGACTTGATAAAATGTAAATGTGTATTAGTGTTTTTAAATGAAACTCACGGTCTCTAGTTAATTCCACAATATATTAAAAGTTATTGAAAATTCTGAAAAATTGACAATTGTTTCGATAAATCAATATCATCATCAGAATGACAGAAGTTACATTTCATTTTATGCCTACCTGATGTTTAGTAGTTATTTTTGGCTAGACCAAGAAGTAACCTAACTTGTGATTGGCCTAATATATGTTCATAGAAAAAGAAGAAGATGTGATATTACAAATATTGAAGCAGTGATATTATTAGCCCTATGGTGATATCCTGGATATCATTTTTCCAATTAAGATCAGTATAACTGTGCAATGATATAGAAAACCAGGGAAACTATATCTGCTGATCTTTACAATTATCACTTAAGAAGACAGTTTATTAGTGGAGAACTCCCTAGATTTAACTGTACATTGACAACTTCATATTGTGGGTTTCTTAAATGTTTTCTAATTTCCAGTTCTTCAAGGAAATCCAGTTCTTGTTACTTCTCACAAATACGCAGCACTTCTAGTTCTGTGTTAGGTGTCAATGAATGATTGGTGTCAAGTAGATGTTTTGTGTAGTGGGATTTATCTGGTTGTATTAATCTGTATGCTCGTAAGTGCTCACTGTATCGTATTGCAAAATTCCTAAGAGTCTGACCCAAATGGACAGCATTACATTCTGGACATTTGAGTTTATATATACCTGACTTCTTTAATAGTGGTATTTTTGTTTTTACATTTAACAATTTTCTACTAACGTTACTTTCTGTTTTAAAAGAAATTGTTGTATTCGTTGCTGAAGATATTATCTTTGAAATATTATTAGAAATATTTCCTGCATATGTGATGGTTTTATAAGTTTTAATTTCATCAGCTTGTTTAGGATATATAAGTTTTAATGCCACTTTTTCTTCTTTTTTACTAATTAGCTTATTTATCATATCCAATGGATAACCGTTAGATGTTGCTATTTGTCTAATTGTATTAATATCTCTCTCAAAATTACATTTGTTCATAGGAACTGAAAAAGCTCTATGTATCATTGAATTATATACTGCTAGTCTGTGTGACAAAGGGTGGTTAGAATTGAATGGAGTTGTCACATCAGTCTGTATTGGTTTTCTGTAAATTGAATAATCAAGTACATTATTAACTCTTTGAATTTTTAAATCAAGAACATTGATTGAGATATTTTCTTCAATTTCTAATGTAAATTCAATTCTCGGGTGTAAATTATTGATGTGGTTGAAAAATACATCTAATTTTCGTTCACTACCCATAAAACAAGCTAATATGTCATCTACATATCGATACCAAAATAAAATATTTTTCGAAATATTACCCTCAAAGATCTTTCTTTCTAAATTGTCCATAAAAATGTTTGCTAAAATAGGTGATATAGGGCTTCCCATTGGTAAACCTTCATTTTGAATATATATCTTATTTTCAAAAGTGAAATAATTCTGATTAATGCATACATCAAATAAATTAAGTATATCTGATATCATTCCTGGATTAATATTTTTATCTTCTAGTAATTTTCTTACAAGTATTAGACATACTTCAGGAGGAATTTTAGTAAACATATTAGTTACATCGGAAGAAATGAGTTTATAGTTATCTTGCAAGTTGATTGCTCTCAACTTTTTGATTAGTTCTATTGAATTTCTAATTGAGTACTGAGATTCATATCCGTAAGTATTGAGTATATTGTTGAGCTTCTTTGCCAATATAATATTAGGAGCATTAACATAAGAGACTACAGGTCTAATTGGTTTCGTTATTCTATGTAAATTAACTGTTCCATATAATTGTGGACAATGAGGATTCTTATGTATGATAGACCTCTTTTCGAAAAGAGTGCAGCCCACGTGTTTCTTGCTATTTATCTACAATTTATTAGAGGTTTTTGCAGTTTCGACAATTGTTCTCCACTTCTTTCTGTCCTGCATCTGTCTCTCCCCGCCTTGTACTCCCAAAATTTCTATATCTTTCACAACCTGATCTCTCCATCTAATTTTTGGTCATCCTGATAATCTTTCCTCATTCGTTCTCCATTCTGTAATTCTCCTCACTTCCTGTTCTTTCTCCATTCTTTTAACATGTCCGTACCAACGAACCTTTTTGATTTAATTGTGGTTACTATGTCCTCATTTTCTAATATATTCCTAATTTCATAATTCAAAAGTCTTCGGTACTCGTTATACCCTAGTTTGACTGGTCTATGGATTTTTCTAATTATTCTTCTTTCATATATCCTTAGTTGCTCTTCGTCCTCATTTGTCAGTCTCATAGTTTCTGCTGCATATGTAACTACCGGTTTTATCGCCGTCCTGTAGACTCTTAATTTTGCTGCTCGGCTCATTCTCTTACTCTGCATGATGTTTTTAAATTTATTATATGCTCTATACCCTGCTTGAATTCTTTGCCTTATCTCTATTTTTGTGTCATTATTGTTACTAATAATTGTTCCCAGATACTTAAAGGTGTTAACAACTTCAAAAATGAATTCAATTAACTTCACTGCTTCTGGTTAGTAGACTTCCTTCTTTCTTTTCATTTCCATATATTTAGTTTTCTCCTGATTTATTTTTAATCCGATTCTCACGCCTCCTTTACAATTTTATCTAATCTTTCTTCAAGACTTTTTCGGTCTGTCGCTATTATGGTTAAATCATCAGCATATGCCATTATTTGTTTCCATTTATTAATTATGCTTCCATTGATATCACAAATCTTAATTATGTCATCCACTGCTATGTTAAACAATACCGCTGACAGCCCATCTCCTTGCCCTACTTCATCATTTATTTCAAATTCATCTGATGGACCTTCCGTTGTCATTACTCTTGCCTAGAATCTTTCATCGTCATTTTCACCAACCGTATGATCTTTTATGGTACATTTAGTTGTTCCATATTCTTTATGATTGTCCTTCGCTTTAGGCTGTCGAAAGCTTGCTTGAAGTCAATAAATAGCATTTGGACTCCAACATTGTGTTCATAACATTTTTCAATTACTTGGTTTATAGTATGTATTGCATCTACTGTTGATTTTCCTTTCCTAAAAACTTTTTGATACTCCCCTATTTTTGATTCCATTACCTTCTTTAGCCTTTCATTAATTATCGTTGTTAGTATTTCATATACGGTGTTGAGTAAACTAATTCCTTTATAATTGCTACAAATATTACGATTTCCTTTCTTCATTATTGGTATAATCATACCAGTAAACCATTCTTTCGGCATTGTTTCTGATTCCCATATTCTTTCCATGATTTTAAATATTTTATGTCGTAGGTCATCTCCTCCATAACAAATCAATCTATGCTACCGGAAAATTCACTGATAATTGACGTCATAATTGGGATATTGACAACGTAATAAAAAATATGAGTACATCAAAAATTTCACAACTGAAAAATAAAATCGATATGTCTGATCTTTTTCCCCAAAGGACAAATCCATTTTTTAACGTATTTAACTTAATGATAAATGAATTATTAGTTATAGAATGCTCCAATAGCTATCTATCAGTTTCACCCTTTCTCTCTTGTTTGCTTCATAGTGAGTTGGAAGTGACATAATAACTGATGCACTCGTTATTATACATCCGGTATACATCCACCTTTAGTTAGTGGTAACGTTAATTTAACCGCATTACAAGTAAATGTGGCCCATAAGGTACATAAAACATGATACAAAAACAAAAGTGCATAATTGCAACTGAACCCAGTCGTGGGAGTTATACAACTACTCTCTGGAGTGCCATTAAATGCTATCACCATCGCTACTCTAATTCAATTCTAATGGCGCAGTCAAGCAGGAAATAATTTAACACGGTTAAAGTGAGCATGTATCTTTCCTTCTCTGATTAAAGGTAACCACTTGTAATATTCTCATGCAAATTAAGTGTTGCTCTGAATATTACTGACAAACCCTTACCTTGAGGATATGATGAAGTTGAAGACTAGTTTTACACTACAATAGACACTAACTGGAGTTGTGAATTATTCTATAGGGTGCATCAAACTGACGTCCCGATTCACGTGAAATATTAACGAGAAAACTAGAAATTAATAGTTCTGTTGTTCCCAGTTGATATGAATAAACATCTTCAACCGAATCGGTCCCTACCAAATTTCTATATACATTTTTGACAGTAAATGGATACTCGCCAACAACCAACTCAAATTATGAACATTTATTAAATATATATCAACACATGCGGCAGGTGTATTATAACTATTCGCGTATAGTTATGTTGCAGTTTGTACAATAATTATTAAACATGGACCGGATTCTAGTTGTCAATTTGACTTTCCAAGAAAGCACGTGATTTCAAATGTCTTGTACTAACAATAGATATATACGTAGACATACATATGTATAAATAATGTAGATATAAATTGAGGGAATGAGACGACGTGTACTGAGTGTGTATTTTATTAAAAATCCAGCTAAGCGCTTTCAGCCATTAGCCCATTCTCAAAGCTGTCGTCATAAAATTATAACATTTGGAAGAATTGAAAAAACAAGTTGAATTTACGTCAATGAGAAAACCTACAACAGGTGTCAAAAAACATCAAATCCTGTGACTGCTGCATACAATCTAATAAAATATTTGATGTTACATTATTATGTAATCGAAATGGTCAAAATTACACTATAACGAGGGTGTAAAATTGTAAATGGCATAATGAAACGCCCAATTTAAAATTATCAAATCAATTATATGTGATGACAAATTTGATGTTAATAGACGGTGGCTAATAAGCCGGAGTACAATAAAACAACGTGATTTTATGATGAACATTGAATCAAATATCATGTTTAAAATAATGAAAATATCAATATACTGAATTGAAAATTGAAGGAAATTCATTTATTCCCTATTTTTCAAAAATGAAGTTTAAATTGGGATAAAAATTAACACATTAACACCAAGCGAAGTAAACATATATGTATGAAGTGACAAATTAAATAAACATTTGGTCGTAAATTCATCCATGGAGGAGTTTACACAATGTAGTGACGTAGGTGGTAGGGTAAGCTGGCAAGTTGAAACCAACAGCTGATGGCATCATATAGGAATTAAATGTAAATGGTAAGTGGAGAGGTATCTATTGTCAAACGCCCTCTAACATTGATTGTGAACTGATGGACCAAACTATGACCCATACATATCCTGGTCTCACGAATACAATGAAGTTGTGATGTACAAGGTGATTGAGACAAAACTAGACTCATACTAGACATGCACAAGATGAGAAGATGTCGAAGAAGTGTGTCAAGAGTAGACGGAAAGGAAAAACAGATTTGCTAAAGTTAAAAGATATAGAACGCTTGTATTCTGATAAACCCAACTATGACCCATACATAGCTTGGTTTCGGGGAAACAATGTGGTTGTGAAGTTTCTAGATATTTATGAAGGACATCAAATGATGCTGGTGCCTGTGTACACGTATAGGGTAACGAAGAAACATTACATTTGTATCACGTGTAAAATTTAATTTATTTTTGCATAGCGCGCTTTCAGCTCTTTAGACATAGAGCCATCATCAGTGCTTAATCTAAAATACATATTCAAATCACAACCAATAGTGCTAAATTACAAAGTGAAATTCATGTTGAGAAAGTTAACAATACTAATATATGAATTTAATTTAAAGGTGATACAAAAAGGTTTTTAATATTAGAAATTTAATAATAGAAATGATTTTAATTACATTGAAGTTACCATTATTTAAATATAGTGAGTGAAAGGTTGACTAAGTTCTTATAAATGAAAGATTTTTTACTTTAAAGATAAAAAGGTTGATAAAAAATACGTACTGTCAGATTATATATAACAAAATTTCCTGGCTTCATCGCCTCCATTAATATTGAAACAGGTTAATAATTTTTTTATTTTATATTTACATTACACCAACTTGGACATCACATTTAAAATCGAATTTTACTTCCAAAGAATTATTTTATTTTCTTAAACGCCCGCCATGTTGGAACCTCTACAGGTGGCTGTGTCGGTTTGACTGACAAATACAAGAACTTCAACTGTCAATTGGGTTTGTTCGATTGTTTGTGAATGCTCTGTTCAATTTGAGAGATCAAATGCAAAAATGATTATTTATTTAACTTCAGAAAAGTAGTTGTAAACAACAATTAAATCAGTTAGGTGTAATATTTTATTTAATTTAGTAATTGTAATGAATGATTAGCAATTTAATCAAGATATTCAAAATTATTCAGAAGGTTAGGTTGAGAAAACAAACAAATTAGAATTTTCCTCATGTTGGAAGGGTGAGATCTAATGATGTATTCACACTATATTTTAAGGCAACACAAAAAACATGCTCATGATTTAATATCATGGTCCTGAAGCAGGTTCTAATGTATTGTCTCTAAACTAACCTATTTTAGCAAGCATTATTGGTCTAGTGACAAGCAGGTTAGGACATTATCATTATTGAGGGTTACATGAGTTGACGATGTAAGGGTATATAGTTCCTATTTGGGCTCTCTTGTTTGTTTAGACATTTATCATTAATTTTAAGCTCATTACTGATTTCAAGGTCTTCATAAAAATCTAGTAAAGTAAAGTTTTTAGAGTTGATGTTAACTAAAATCTTTGAATTTTCTGTGGGGCTAAAATTATGATTATTATATTTTAAGTGATGACCGAATGATGACTTGTTGGGTTTACTAATATGCTCATTTATACGGACTCCCAAAGGCCTGCATGTCCTTCCAATGTAGCTTGCCACACAATCTGAGCATTGTAACCTGTATACTCCACTTCTTTGTAAATGGTTAATTTTATCTTCAGAATTGATCAAAAAGGAACCCAATTTATTGGAAGTTCTATAAGATACTTTAATTGATTTATCAATATCTAGAAAACTTTGTGAAAATATTTTTGTGATATTTGAGTTAATGAAAGGTAATGAAATATAAATTTGATCAGGGATATTTATTTCGGGGTAAGCTAATTTATGTAATTTCTTAGAATTTACTTTTTGAACAAGGGTGTCGACTATTGTGGGGTCGTAACCATTATTGTAGGCTATTTGTCTAATAATATTAAGTTCCTTCCTGTATTCAACTTTTTCCAATGGTATGTTGAAGAGTCTATGAATATAACAATAAAACGAGGCCATTTTGTGTTGGTTGGGGTGATTGGAAGACATGTGGATGGCATGGTCTGTCTGAGTGGGTTTTCTAAAAATACCAAACTTAAATTTTGAACCATCTCTATGTATGTTAAGGTCTAAAAAGTTGATGTGAGCTTCTTCTTCTATTTCTAAAGTGAATTTTATGTTTTGGTGTATTTCATTGATGGAAGATAATATATTGGAAGCAGTGGTATTGTTGCCTCTTATCATACAGAATATGTCATCCACATATCTAACATACAATTAGATTTCAATATGTTGTGGAATAATTAAGTTACTTTCAATGTGATCCATGAAAATGTCTGCTATT
This sequence comes from Galeruca laticollis, assembly GCA_963921935.1. Taxonomy (NCBI): domain Eukaryota; kingdom Metazoa; phylum Arthropoda; class Insecta; order Coleoptera; family Chrysomelidae; genus Galeruca; species Galeruca laticollis. The sequence goes on along the minus strand of OY998178.1, from coordinate 38,794,003 downwards.
AGAGGAGAAAGGCCACATCCCATGGCTAGGCCATCTGATTGTTCATAAAATTTATCGTTGAATACAAAAAAGTTTTGTGAAAGGCAAAGTTCAATTAATTTAATCATATGTTCGCTTGTGTTATCTGAAATTTTCGATTTTCTAAGAATGTTTTTAACTAAAGGAAAGGTTTCAAATTTGGGAACTGAGATATACAGGTCACTAACGTCAAATGAAACCATAATGGCGTCAGGTGGTATAAAGAAGTCTCTTATTTTGTTAACTAAATCAAAGCTGTTACTTACTGTGTTCACTGGTTTAAAGTTGGTTAGTTCTCGAAAAAGTGTGCTAATGAAACTTGTTAATTTTGATACTGGTGTGTTAATGAAACTTACGACAGGCCTTATCGGAATATTAGCCTTGTGAAGTTTTGGGAGACCATATAAACGAGGCATCATGGGGTTGCTTGATATGAGCCTTCCTGTTGCATTGTGTTCATCTAGAAAAGACTTGTGTGTGTTTAGTGTATCTTTAAACTTTTTTATAAATCTGTTCAAAGGATTGGAGTTAATACTTTTAAAATTGTTTTCGTTCAAAAAACCCTCCACCTTAGATATGTAACTTTCTTGATTAATAATAATTAGTGCATTTCCTTTGTCTGCTTTAGTGATTATCAGTTTATTTTGTTTGATTTTGTCTTGAATGTTTTTAAGAATCTTATTTTGATGTTTATAATAGCTATTGTTTGGTTTTTTTTACCAGATAGTAAAGATTTTTTAACCGAAAACAAGTTGTGAAGAGTTGTTTTTCTAAATTCGCTTTTATTAAAAATTTGAGGAAGATATTCTATAATTGAGTCTAATTCTATTGAAAAGTGCAACAGGTCCCTCTCAGAAATTTGTCGATGAAACGCATGCTTAAGTCCCAGTCTCAGCAACGCCAACTCTTCCTCATCAAAACTAACATTTGAAAGATTTTTAACTCTTTCGAAAAACTTGTGATTAGAATATTTTTTGTCAATTTGATTTAGTCTATTAGTTTCTGCATGTTTTTTTGAATTTATTAATCTTTTTAGTTTGTTTTTGACAATGTTGAATTTTATACTTTTTCTAAGATTTACTGAATTTTGCATTGAATTATAGAAGTCTTGATTTAATAAAAAATTTTGATTGTTTAGTTGCATTATTGTATGTTAGATATGTGGATGACATATTCTGTGTGATAAGAGGCAACAATACCACTGCTTCCAACATATTATCTTCCATCAATGAAATACACCAAAACATAAAATTCACTTTAGAAATAGAAGAAGAAGCTCACATCAACTTTTTAGACCTTAACATACATAGAGATGGTTCAAAATTTAAGTTTGGTATTTTTAGAAAACCCACTCAGACAGACCATGCCATCCACATGTCTTCCAATCACCCCAACCAACACAAAATGGCCTCGTTTTATTGTTATCTTCATAGACTCTTCAACATACCATTGGAAAAAGTTGAATACAGGAAGGAACTTAATATTATTAGACAAATAGCCTACAATAATGGTTACGACCCCACAATAGTCGACACCCTTGTTCAAAAAGTAAATTCTAAGAAATTACATAAATTAGCTTACCCCGAAATAAATATCCCTAATCAAATTTATATTTCATTACCTTTCATTAACTCAAATATCACAAAAATATTTTCACAAAGTTTTCTAGATATTGATAGATCAATTAAAGTATCTTATAGAACTTCCAATAAATTGGGTTCCTTTTTGATCAATTCTAAAGATAAAATTAACCATTTACAAAGAAGTGGAGTATACAGGTTACAATGCTCAGATTGTGTGGCAAGCTACATTGGAAGGACATGCAGGCCTTTGGGAGTCCGTATAAATGAGCATATTAGTAAACCCAACAAGTCATCATTTGGTCATCACTTAAAATATAATAATCATAATTTTAGCCCCACAGAAAATTCAAAGATTTTAGTTAACATCAACTCTAAAAACTTTACTTCACTAGATTTTTATGAAGACCTTGAAATCAGTAATGAGCTTAAAATTAATGATAAATGTCTAAACAAACAAGAGAGCCTGAATAGGAACTATATACCCTTACATCGTCAACTCATGTAACCCTCAATAATGATAATGTCCTAACCTGCTTGTCACTAGACCAATAATCCTTGCTAAAATAGGTTAGTTTAGAGACAATACATTAGAACCTGCTTCAGGACCATGATATTAAATCATGAGCATGTTTTTTGTGTTGCCTTAAAATATAGTGTGAATACATCATTAGATCTCACCCTTCCAACATGAGGAAAATTCTAATTTGTTTGTTTTCTCAACCTAACCTTCTGAATAATTTTAAATATCTTGATTAAATTGCTAATCATTCATTACAATTACTAAATTAAATAAAATATTACACCTAACTGATTTAATTGTTGTTTACAACTACTTTTCTGAAGTTAAATAAATAATCATTTTTGCATTTGATCTCTCAAATTGAACAGAGCATTCACAAACAATCGAACAAACCCAATTGACAGTTGAAGTTCTTGTATTTGTCAGTCAAACCGACACAGCCACCTGTAGAGGTTCCAACATGGCGGGCGTTTAAGAAAATAAAATAATTCTTTGGAAGTAAAATTCGATTTTAAATGTGATGTCCAAGTTGGTGTAATGTAAATATAAAATAAAAAAATTATTAACCTGTTTCCATATTAATGGAGGCGATGAAGCCAGGAAATTTTGTTATATATAATCTGACAGTACGTATTTTTTATCAACCTTTTTATCTTTAAAGTAAAAAATCTTTCATTTATAAGAACTTAGTCAACCTTTCACTTACTAAATTTAAATAATGGTAACTTCAATGTAATTAAAATCATTTCTATTATTAAATTTCTAATATTAAAAACCTTTTTGTATCACCTTCAAATTAAATTCATAGATAAGTATTGTTAACTTTCTCAACATGAATTTCACTTTGTAATTTAGCACTATTGGTTGTGGTTTGAATATGTATTTTAGATTAAGCACTGATGATGGCTCTATGTCTAAAGAGCTGAAAGCGCGCTATGCAAAAATAAATTAAATTTTACACGTGATACAAATGTAATGTTTTTTCTGGATATTTATGACAAACCTAGATCCATACAAGACATGTACAGGGAAGAAGAAACGAGTCAGAGTGTAAAGAGAAGAAAAGGATAGCAGATATGCTAGAAGTTACAATTATAGATGGAAGGATAATTAACCAAACTATGACCCATACATAGCTAGGTCTCAGGGAAACAATGTGGCTGTAATATTTTAAGACAATTGTGACAAAACTAGATCCATACTAGGCATGTAACGGAAAAGGATTAACCGAGGAAGAGTGTAGCGAAAACAGAAAAAATAGCAGATATTGTAGCAACAAGATTAGGAGGGAGGTGTTGAAAACATTATGCAACACCAAATACACCAAAATTTATAAGTGTAAAGTTCATATCCTAGATGTCGTCTGCGGCACGCATCTGAGGTTGAATCATGCGCAGAGTAAAAAATAGCCTGCGGCAGTATAACACGAAACATGGTGCAAGCAAAAGCTCTCGCATACGAACGCGTTGTAACTACGATGTACCATAATTTTAAGTATTAAAAGAATCGGGCTAGTTCCCACAAGTGGTAAAGTGTTTTTAATACGCATACAATCGGGCAAGTACCCATAAATAACAAACCATTTCAACAGTGCAGTTGATGTGTAAATATGTTAGTGTAAATAACCCAGTGTAAATATATGTAAATAAATTGTACATAGCAAGTAACATCGAAGGAAACTCATTTATTTTAACACAGTCCAAAAATCCATGAGTGATATGTGCTTAATCAAATTGTACATCTCAAACAGGAGGTATTGCTTATATTCTGATAAACCAAACTATGACCCATACATAGCCTTGTTTCAGGAAAGCAATGTGGTCGTTAATTATGCCACACCTAGAACTATACTAGACGTGTGCAGGAGAAGAAGAAATCAAGGAAAAGTGTAGTGAGAAGAAAAGGAAATTAACTGTCTCGACCCTTACTTCGTGGAATCTACTCTACTGAAAATTTTCATTATATTGTGGAATTAGCTAGAAACAGTTAGTTTCATTCAAAACACTAAGAAGAAAAAGAGTTATAATGATTTGCTCAAATTTATAAGATTGCTTGTATGATTAACCAAACTATGACCCATACATAGCCTGGTGTCCAACGTACACTGTGGTTCCCTAGAACCAGTTCTAAGAACAAACCCAAACCCATACTAGGCGTGTCTCAGATAAGTTCCAAGGGGGAGATATGTACTAGAGAACAATATACAATTATTCTGCCATCCTAAGCCTAACCCCCGTATTTGAAAATTTGTAGAAATGGCGGAATATTGATTCATAGTTTTTATTTTTTTGTAGCTTCTCATATCTAACAACAGGGGCACTAAAATCCCTATGTATACTCTAAAAAACTTTATTTTATTGTTTTTATGCTATTAACACCCATACGAGTAAGTTTCTACTTCTATTTGGCTAATTTCCTACGCAAAATTTGGCAAATACTGGTAATCAACCTAGGAAATCTAGCTATTAATGAAATGAAAATATAGTAATACATTATTTTTTAAGTTACTTTGATTAAAAAAAACTAGAACACAATGTGACATTATGAAATATTTGAAATACTTCAAAAAACGAATAGTAACTGAAAAACACATTGTTACGGTTAGATACTAAATTAGTACCCCGAAAAATACTTTTTAAACAATAACCTTCTCTGGAAGATCCTTCTTACATTTTTTTCGATTATCTGGCATGATGGACCCTAAAGCTTTGAACAAATTGTCAACTTTATCTCGTTCAAACCCATTTGGTGCCGTTTTTATCTAGTTTTTTCCATTCTTCATTGAATTTTTTTTAGTGAACTATAAATTAATTTCTCTTTACCAGTAATTCAGTTATTTTGGCAATATAGAATTAAGGATTTTGATCTTTAATTTTACTAGTCGAACTGAGGTTTTTCCATAATTGAAAATCATTTACTTGCATGGACTTAATCTGTACTTTCCCTTTGTTGCTTGATTGCCCAGCATTTTCAAAGTCTGCGAAATCATATGTTTTCTTCTGTCGTCTTAGTGATTATTCCACTTGATGATGGAATGAATCCGCAGACATGAAGGTATGCGCTGGTTCAAAACAGTTTACATGTATGATTTCTGCAGCCACACCCGCCGAATTCACAATATAAACGAAAAAAGGCAGGAAAGCTGAGTTTTTGTTCTGGCTAGAGTAGTGGTCCAGCTTCAAAGTAATATTTTTAACATCTCTATGGTGGAGAAAAAATGCATTGAAGGCAGTGATAATATCTTCTTGATGTCGCCCACTGACGGCCTCATGCCACAAAACGGCAAACGGAACAAACTGTCTGATTTTTCCTAAGGGTACAAAACTTTCATTGTGGATTATCAGGCGATGAGCAAATATTGCTTTTTTTGAACATTTCCATTCTGGGTAACATTATTACTTTTTGAAGGTCAACAGACACGCATAAATGTTCTTGTTCTTCATTCCAGTTTTCTTTGTTCAATGTGTAGGGTAAAGTTGGGTATATCGTACCGCCGGGTAAATCGTACCACCACTGTTTTACTCGAAGCAGAAAACCGAAGTCGACATCTGTCAACGGGAACTAAAAGTTTGTTACATTAAACCTGAAGTCATAAACACCCGTTCACCTGTCGTCTATTGTTAAACGTCAGAAAGAGGTTATGTGAAATGTGTCATTGTCGTTGTTATTTTGCGAGTCAATTTATAAGTGATTTTCTTGAATTTGGTAAGTAAAAAAATGTTGGGAACGTTACTGTATTACACCATAAGAGTTTATTTAGTAGTTGAAACAGTTTTATGTTTGGAAATTTAAAGTTTAGGGCTCAATTCAAATAAAAAATATTAAAATGCGAGAGTTTGGTAAATCGTACCCATGTCTGTTGGATAAATCGTACCGGTACGATTTTCCCGACTAATGAAAATTTTTATACGAAAATACTAGATAGCTAACTACCAAGTATTTTCAGATATGGCTTTTATAATTTATGTTAGGTATTTTATTACAGGAAAAATGAATAATCCGAAAACCAAACAAAAACGAAAATATTGCGGATGGACCCCAGATGATATGGAACGTGCCCTAACAGCTTACAAAGAAAAGCAGTGTGGTTTTAACGAGTGTTGTAGGAGGTACAACATTGCCAAACCCACTTTTAGAAGGCATTTGCATTGTTTGAATAAAAAAGCCAATGAAAAAGTTCAATCAATGGGTCGACTAACTGTCTTCACTGCTGACATAGAAAAGGAACTGGCAAATCACATCTTAAAGTTAGAGGAAAGATTTTTTGGTGTCACCATAAGCGATGTTCGTCGCCTTGCATTCCAAATAGCTGTGCGAAATAATATTCCACACAATTTTAATATGAATAAGCAAATGGCAGGCAAAGCCTGGTATTATTCATTCATGAAGCGACATGATTTTTTATCACTTAGACAACCCGAAAAAATATCAATGGCTAGGGCCTCAGGATTCAATAAGCAAAACGTTTATGAATTCTTCAACATATTGGAAAAGTGCGTCGACGAAAATGGTTTTACGGCACTCACCATATTTAACGTCGATGAAAGTGGATTCTCAACGGTGCAAAAGAAAAATCAGAAAATAATTGCAAAAAGAGGTAAACATCAAGTTGGTGGAATATCAAGTGGTGAGAGAGGGGTAAACACTACCATAGTTTGCTGCGCTAGTGCTGCAGGTCAGTGTATTCCCCCCATGATCATTTTTAAGCGGAAACGTATGGCTCCTGAACTTGCAATCGGTGCTTCCCCTGGAGCTATTGTTACTATCTCTGACACTGGTTACATAAATACCGAACTCTTTGTTACATGGTTGGAACACTTCATTAAACACGTGAAACCCAGTCCAGAAAATAAAATGCTTCTGTTGCTCGATGGACATACGACCCATTCAAAAAATTTAGATGCGCTTATTCTGGCTAGACAACATGGTGTCGTGCTCTTACAGCTCCCCGGACACACAACACACCGTTTACAGCCCTTGGATGTAAGTTTCTTCAAGCCTATGGAAACCTACTTCTCCCAGGCAGTTGAAACCTTTCTGAGAACAAATCCGGGTAGTACCGTTTCTCAGTATAACATGACTGTACTTTTGTCTGATGCTTTTGCAAAAACTGCTACCATAAGCACTATTGCTAATGGTTTCAAAAAATCTGGGATCTGGCCTGTTGATCGGACAGTTTTCGCAGAAACCGACTTTGTTGCTGCTAGTATTTTACTAGAGAAAGAATCAAACAACAATGATGTGTCAGAAAATTCTATCCAAGCTGCTGATATCCAAAACCAAATGAGAGTAAAAAATACTGAAAATGATAGAAAGAGCATGTCAGTAAACGAAAGTCAATTATCCCAAAGTAACAAACATGATCTTTATGTTCCTATCGACGAAATTTATCCATTGCCCGAGCAATTGAACAATGAAAATAAAAGGAAGTTGTCCCAACCGGCTGTCATATTGAGCAGTACACCATACAAAGACGACTTGGAAAATCAACAATCGCAACGGAGAAACAAAGCAAAGCAAGTGAAAAGAAAAATCTGTAAGCCATCAACTTCTTCAAATGCAACGAAGCAGTCTCGTAGTTCAAGCGTCATCGCCCCTCAATCAATAGAACCTGTACAAGAAAACAACAATATCGAAATATGTGTTAACCCAAACGATTGGTTTTGTCACGTTTGTGAAGAAAACATAGTTGAAGATATGGTTCAATGCTTAAAGTGTAAAAAATGGGCTCATACGTCCTGTGCAGGAAGTGGCAAGAAACTGAAAAAATACAAATGTGAAAATTGCATTTAAAAAGTTATCGGTACGATTTACAAACCACCGGTACGATTTATCCGACGAGTTTGGTAAATCGTACTGTTTGCAGCATTTCATATTTTTCAGTTTTTTTAATAATATTTCCTTTTCAATGCAGGTATAAACATGTTTAACCGATAAGGAAATGTGTGTTCTTATTTGTCTGATTTTCATTTTTAATAAATATTTTGAAACTTAATCAGAGCGTTTGAAAAACTAAATATTGGTACGATATACCCGACCTTACCCTATCTTCTACGAGATTCTATTGCCTTCTCAATATGATCTTTACAACTACAGCATATCTCACAATCTTCATTTGAGGACTCAGCTGTGTGTTCTGAATTATGTATATGATAAGATTCACAGAGTTGACATTCTTCGTTTTCTAGCTTGGCAAACGATTGAATGACTTTTCTATATTTTTCATATGAGCAAATGAAATCGGGATATTTTTTTATAAAGTCTCCAAACATAAGATTCAAATCACTAGAAGCGTGTACTATTCTGTAGTGAGACACAGATGGATTAAATGAGTCGATGTGACTTTCTATTTGGGTATTTGACAGTTTTTCAGGAGGGTGTCTACCACATCGATCTGAATCATTCTGAACTTGATTTTTGCTATTAGCGCTAACCCAAACCGAGTGTATTATCCAATCATTAGTATTTTTGTACCCTAATGTTGTGAGGCAAAAATTTTTACAAACACGTCTTTTCGCACCATTAGCGTTTTTCAAAAAATATGCGAAAGTTTTGTTTTTCTTTGAGCCTTCTACTTTGCGCCTTGGTATTTTATTTTCAGTTGAATTCATAACAAACGTTCTTTTTTCTTTCCAGTTCAATTTTCAAAATTCTTCATTTGTTTTTGTTCTGTCCTCCTCAGAGAAAAAACTGTGACAGTTAAATTTAGGCAAGCTGGTCTAGGATTATGTAGCCCAATTTTGTTCTTCTGTTTAATTTCAGTTCTTACAATTTTGGAGTGTTTATATTTTCTTCTTCTTCTGTTTTCACCTTTCTTCGTGTGGGTTTGAACTAGTTCATTTGGATCTAAAAATATATAATTACAATGAAAAATTCTTGTCGAATATATAATAGAAAGCATACACTTACTCATTAATAATATTCACCTACCTATCATCTCCTTAGGTTTTTCAACTTCATTTTCTTTATTGTTATTTCCATTTTATTGATCATCTCTATTATTCAACTTATTCAAGTTAATACCATAAGTCTCATTCTCTTCCATTTCTTCAGCAGCGCTTACTTCCATTCGTTTGTTTTCTTTCTCATCACGGTGATTATAATTATTTCTATCGTTCTCCAATATCCCAATCTCATTATTGTCCGTTTCCCTATTTGAGCTATCTTGAATATTGATATTATTTTCATCAGAGACAATAACATCTTGACCGTTTACAGATTGTTGGTATACTTCATGATTCGATATATCTTGCAATTGGTAATCACTCTGTATGGGATCTATGTAATGACGATATTCTTCTGCGTCTAAAATTAATAGTTGAGTACATCACAAATATTTATTAACTTTGGTCTAGCTTTAAACATAGCAGAGTAACATAAAAAAATACCCAAAAACCAATTATTCACGATATTTTAATATTCATAGTTTCATATACAATCGTTACAATATATTTAGTTATCTATTACTCACAATTTATTTTTTACTTACCATTAGTAACACATGTATCCAAATATGAAGTATCATTATTACCATAACTTGAATCTAAATTTCCCAAGAAAAACTCATCATCCGAAAAAACTGGAAGCTTTGTTGAGGTGGTAGCCAGCGCTACTAATGTTCTCCCTCTACTGCCGATGACCCACGCACTCATTTTACACTTTATTGTTATTCACGAAAATAAAAAAAAAATGCAATTTATATTTAGACGACCGCCTTGTCTGTTAGTTGTAGACGAATAAGGTTACCGTTAAACATAAAAAAGGGCGGGATAGCAATAGACACGATTTAATAGGTTTAATTTTAACGCATAAAGAACGTATTTGGAAATTGCTATGCAAAATACCCGTATCTGATGAGAAATACGGGTAAAACGGTGAACTAAAAATACTTGGTTTAGCCTTAGTATTTTTAAAGTTGTTTTCAAATACGGTCTTTTATATTATTCGATTTTATATATTTCTGGTCCAGATACGGTGATACATCATAGGAAACATTGAAATTTACCATATGTTAAAGCAAAAATCTCATTATTCAATTTTATTCAAATACGGGGGCTAGGCTTAGAAGGGCAGTATTGTAATTAGTTATTTATTTATAATTGAATTTGATTGGTCCCTAATGAGCCATACCATGACCCATAGATAGCCTGGTGACCAGCAAACATTTTATAACTAGCCTAGACCCGTACTAGGCGTATGCATGAATAGTTTCAAGGATAGGTAGGAAGAAATTGTTCTTTTTGATAATGTGAAGATACGATGGATTGGTGGTTGAATGAGGTATGAAAATTCCTTTATGAGAAGGTAGTACTAACAACAATGAATAGTTTGGTCACGATGTACCAATTATAACCCATGCACAGCGTGGTGTCAGGAACACAGTGTGTAAAACAGTAATAGGTGTAGTACAAATGTGAGAAGTAAATAAGGTTGAGCAACCTTAAAGTAGAAGAGAAGAGGAAATTGAAGTGAAGAATGGGTAGAACATAGGAAAGACTCATTCATTCGCCTTTTACGAATCAGCCGAGTGCTGGGCGAAATATTTTTGGACCGAATGGTCACGGTGAGATGGTGAGACGAAAGCTCTAGAGGACCACAAGGTTTTGAACAGAGGCTAAAATTCACAATTAAGATGTACTTGGATGTTGAGACAGTGGTCTGAGTTAACCTTCATTTTTCTAAGTATTTCTAGATCTTCAAGTAAGTCCATCTTTATGAAGTTGTTCTTGAGAATGTTATGCAGGATTTTAGACTTCCGTGAGGGAGAAAAAGTGTGGTTAGTAAACATAATATGGAAGCCGAAATTAGAAGAAGTAGGTTTGTCTGTTTGTACTACACCTATTACTGTTTTACACACTGTGTTCCTGATACCACGCTGTGTATGGGTCATAATTGGTACATCCTGACAAAACTACTTATTGTTGTTAGTACTACCTTCTCAAAAAGAAATTTTCATACCTCATTCAACAACCAATCTATCGTATCTTCACATTATTAAAAATAACAATTTCTTTCTACCTATCCTTAGAACTATTCATGGATATGCCTAGTATGGGTCTAGGCTAGTTCTAAAATCATTTCACAACCACATTGTGTGCTGGTCACCAGGCAATGTATGGGTTATGGTTTGGCTCATTAGGAAACCATCAAATTTAATTATAAATTAATAACTAAATACAATCTCCCCCTTGGAACTTATCTGAAAAACACACGCCTAGTATGGGTATGGGTTTGTTCCAAGAACTGCTTATCGGGAACCACAGTGTTTGTCGGACATCGGGCTATGTATGGGTCATAGTTTGGTTCATCATACAAGCAATCTTATAAATTTGTCAAATCACTCTCTCTTTCTTCTCTTTACACATTTCCTTGATTTCTTCTTCTCCCGCACATGCCTAGTATGGTTCTAGGTGTGGCATAATTAACGACCACATTGCTTTCCTGAAACCAGGCTATGTAAGGGTCATAGTTTGGTTCATCAGAATATACGCAATTCCTTCCTTCTATTTTTATTGCTAGCATATCCTTTCCTTCTTCTCTACACTCTTTCTCGGTTACTTCGTCTCCGTTACATGCCTAGTATGGATCTAGGTTTGATACAATTATCTTAATACTTCACCGCCACATTATTTCCCTAAAACCTAGCTACTTATGGGTCATAGATTGGTTAATCATCCTCCTTTCCATAATTATAACTTCTAGCATATCTGCTATCCATTTTTTCTCTTCACACTCTGAATCATTTACTTGATAATTTTAAATTGGAAGATTCATTATGTGATTTACCATTGTACACCCTCGTTATAGGGTAATTTTAACCATTCTATTCAAATAATTATGTAACATCAAACATTTTATTAGCTTGTATGCAGCAGTCACAGGATTTGATGTTTTTTGACACCTGTTGTAGGTTTTTTCATTGATGTGAGTTCAACTTTTTTAAAATGTTCTCTCAATTTTTACGAATGTTATAATTTTATAGGACAGCTTTGAGAATGGCCTAATGGCTAAAAGCGCTTAGCTGGAATTCTAATAAAATACACACTCAGTACTCGTCGTTTTATTCACTCAGTCGATTGATTATGTGCCTTAGATTATTTAAAATACTAGAATGAATTATTTTTAGCGTTTTTGATGTAATTCCGTCTGTGCCTAGACATTTTATAAATGCATAACATTATTCGATTACCATCTTATTGCCTGTGAAATCGTATTCTGACAAACAAAATGTTTGTTATTGTTGTGACAAAAGTCAGAGACTCAGTACTTAAGTTTAATACTGATCACTATGAATATTTAAAATGGACAGTGAGGATGATGTCTTGGTATGCGAAACACCACCGGAGTTAGTAAATGTTTTTGAAGATATCTTAAATTTATCACCAAAAAATTCAAGTCCAATTATGAATACACTTACAAACCATTCATAGATTATTGCTATTAAAAAAGACTATTGCATACTATTCTCATCTATCTAGTTTGTACAGAAGGAGATATTGATAGTACAAAACATTTGAAATAACGTGGTTTCTTGAAAAGTCAAATTGGCAACTAGAATCCAGCCTATGTTTAATAATTATTGTACAAACTTGAACATAGCTAAAAATACATGTTCTAAATTTGAGTGGGTTGTTGGCGAGTATATATTTACTGTCAAAAATGTATATAGAAAATTGGTAGGGACCGATTCGGTTGTCTTTGGTCGGCAAAAATTTTGCTGGACCGTTTCCGGTCCGAAAAAATTCGTTACATAGCAACGGACTCAATTATTTGAATAGCTCATTTTGATATCTGAAGTTGCGCCAAGTAGAATTTCTTGATCGATATCAGAAACAAAAATTGTCGATACTGATAAGGAACGGCAAAGACTATTACTTTTATATCCAGTTTTCGCAATTTAAAGTAGATGGGATTCAATAAAATCCTTTCTTCTCCAAAGTCAACGTATAATTTATATCAAAATCCAATTATTTTGTTGGTACACAGTGTTTATTTAATTAAACAAATAAAAAAGCGCATATTGATTCCAAGGATTGTTCAACTTAAATACCAAATAATGGAAATCTCTTCCATATTATCATGGAAATTAACACAATAAATAATATAAAAATTCCAAGGCTAGCTCTAATTAGTAAGCTGTGTCCATTCGACAATGTCCTTTTGACCTATTTATATTCCCTCGACCAACATCCAGATAAAAAGAGGTTAAACAACGATGAGGTCGACAAAATATAAATCGTGAAGATTTTCACTTATTGAATTATATCGCTCTTTGCCTACGAATTATTTTGAGCTAGCTGAATTCGGTAGACGTTGTCCTGTCAATCATTAGTTATTTACTATTTGTTATATTTAAAGATACTAAATAATCCCGGTCACAAAAAACATTTGTTATTATTATTGATATTATTATTCAATGTCTAATGACAGATGAATCGCATGAAGATAGTTTAATTACGAATCTATATACAAAAGAATGATAGTTATTCGTTTGCGCTTAAATTTTAAATTTACGATTCGTGGTTATTGAAATTACTCACTAATTATTATTCAGTCTCAATTTCTATTTGTTATGATGGAACTTACCCATCACTTTATATATCGATTCATAAACTCAAACATATTGTTTTGATTATAAATTTCTATCAATATATTTCTATAAAGAAAATGAAGTATGATAAGTAATAGATTTCATCGATTCTTCCATACTTATTCTTCTCTCTCTAAAGCCCTTATGCCTTTCAGCATCGGGTTGGCCATTGTTTGCCCATTTCTTCCAGTGGCTTCTGTTTCTGAACAGTCCTCTCATCTCTTCTATTGATTCCCCTCCTCTCTCTCTCTCTCTCTCCAATTTCTTGTATCCTCCCCATCCACGTTTTCCTTGGACTTTCTATTTTTCTCCATCCCTTCGTGCCTCTGTAACTGCTTTGACCAATTTGTTTTTGTTAATTCTTACAATGTGTCCATACTAGATTAGTTGCGTGTTTTCAATCTGTGTTAAAATTGGTTCTTGTTTCAGTTGGTCTCTAATTTTCTCATTTCTACGTCGGTCATATTTGATAACTACTGCCATCTTTCGCAAATATTTCATTTCAACTGCATTTATCGGAGATTCCTGTTTTCGTAGAGTGGCTCACGTCTGATTTTTGAAAGTATTTTCTGGTAGGGTTATGCAGTTATAAACTCTTAATTTTATCTCTTCGTCAATTTCCCTCATTCCCATTACGGTTATATTATATTATATCCTTTCGGTCTTTCTTAATTTATTATTTATATCTGCATATATATTCCCGCCTTCTGTTAAGATGTTTTCCAGGTATTCATCATATGTGAACTGTTTGATTTGTTGCCCGTCGAGTCTTATAGTTGCCTCCCCTTATTTTATTCTTTTTGGTTAGTAATCATATATTTTGTTAACTCCCTGCTGATTTTCATTTTGAGTTTTTGTATTCTCGTTTGCCATACGTTTGCTAAACTTTGCATATTACTGTTCGTTTCTGCTATTAGGACTATATAAAATCTGCTTATAAAACAGTGTCTACCTTGACTGGTCTTAAATTTCGAGTAGTGGGTTTAGGCTATCTCCTTGTTTAATACCCCTTTCCACGTTGAACGTTTCAGATATTTCGCCACTTATTTGGATTTGTGTTATCACTTCATTATATCGTCGGCTTACTGCCAAAATCCAATAACCGAAAAAAATTCAAGATGGAGTTAAATGTACAATCGTCACAATTTTGTACTCTTTTTCTTCAAACAAATCCAACGGCTGATACGCAATGTGTTAGCAAATTAATTTTTCAACAACTACAGTTTCTGCAAAATTGTTTGCCACAGAGATGAAAACTAGAGTGCGGCGATTAGCAAATCTTACAGTGTCACAAATAACAGGTTAGTTAATTCTTAAGGTTATGTTTATTTAGATTGTTATTTCGTTAGTAAGGATGTTATATTCATTCGTCTTCCTTTTACAATTTCAGAAGAAGGCTTCTATGAGAACCATATAGTCAGTTGCAGTTTCAAGAGATTGAGGCAGCTTTTGAATCTGATTTTTCCGACGAGGATCCGTCTTGCTTACCCCCTGCTCAAAATCGACTAGATGATGTAGTTCTTCTATATGAAATTGGTGATATCCCTTGTGGTTACACTGTTTTGCAAAATGTAACACCAGAAGTCGAACACCGTACAGTGCTACTAGAAATGGACTCAAATTCTGTGACAGTGTAGCATGATAAAAATAAAATGCTTTTGTATTGTATTGTAACTCACGGAGGTGCGATCATTCGGTTAATCCACCCACTGAGTATGCAACTTTATACACATTTTTATATAGTTGGTTGCATAAGGCAATTAAATACGGGTTTTAAAATTACTTGAGCATATCCTGAAAAAATGGGTATCAACTAATTAAATGGGTGTCTGGAGTAATATTTTTATTAATATTTTTCTTGTGATTTAACCAATCCACGAGGAGTTTATCAATTTATGTAGGGATTTTATTTGATTGTCAGTGATAATACTGATCGCAGATGTCAAAAGTAAGGGGAAAATAAATTGGAATTACTTTTCTGATACTTTTCGAGTTGTGAAGTCGAGAGTCGAGTATGACAAGTCGTGAGTATAGAAAATGGTCGGTGGCACATGGTTTATACCATCTATTTTCGAGACTATAGTAGTGAAAAGCCCTTGGTAACAAGGTAAGCTTCCGTCTTGCACGTATATTTTCACACAATAGCCCCAATTTCTTTTTAGGGTTTTTCTGTACAGCATAGTTTTTTACATAATTTTTTTTTCATAAATTATTTTACGCAAAAATTTTTGACAGATGGATATGGTTTTAACAGTTTTTATGGGTGATGGTAATCGATGATAGGATGATCATGTCAGGATTTTAAGAAGCCTCAAATTTCGGATGTTTCCTGTATGGGATATATTTTCAATATTTTCGTAGAGATTGCTGACAGATTATAGTACTCCGTTCATCGCAGTAGAGACGTGTCGTATCTTGTATGGCGTCAGCGTTACAGAGCGACAAGAGCTCGTGATGGCGTTTCCACTTCAAGGGACGATGCTGGACTCATGTTTGTTGGTGATAATTGCGGAAAGATTCCTTTATGGACAACGATTCTTAACAGGTTGGCTGAATCTTGTTCCACAAGTCAGATGTGGCTTGTCAATTAAGCCGATTGAGGTTTAATAGTTTGGACACTAACCGCAAGTAACATTTAAAGTTTTATTCGTTTTCATCTGAACTTTGAGCAACTTATTCATTTTGTTATTTCATGTTTTAACGTTTGATGACACACTAACTTTTATATTTCAATATTTACTAACTTCACATTCTCATATAGACGTCTATCAATTCACAATTTTATTATTACATTCTTCCAACATTGTAAAGTTGAAATATCAACTTTATTATTGCATGAAGCCCTGAAATTATATTTCAGCTTATTATTACTACATAAGAAACACTCTTGATCTATTTGGTGACATCTTGTTAATTATTACAGTTTGTAAGGCTGTAACTGGTATACCGTTTACATGTTACTAAAGATTTAGTGTATTGATGATCTCAGATAGTTGATAACATTAGAAACTGTTAAACATTTTAAATTAACCAACCATTGATATCTGATTATCAGTTATTTATTAGAGTCGGTCACCTCATATTTATTGAGGTAGGTTATTACACCATCTGTTCAAGGTACCATTAAATTTAATTGAACTGATTCATTGGCAAGAAAATGTGTTTTATTTGATTCACAAACGTAAGGGCAAAACAATATAAATAACATATTTGAAAAGATATAATAACTAATTTATTCACTATTGGTTTCTTGATTAATCAATAAGAGTTTCTTGAATGTGCTACTAATCAAGTGGCGCCTCAAAAAAATAATACAGGACCAGCTTTCAAACGTTCCTCACTAACTCACGGCCTTATGCTCTCCGGTGGAAAGCGAACATTTGGCAATGTACCTTCACTTCTTGTAGTAACAACAGCAAGGTAAGGTTACAACAGAACCTGAAGTCTCCCCAGATAATCAAAAATTTCCTTCTTCATCTCCAAAAAGTCAAGTATTATCAAATGTATTATTACCAAATGTTGAAGTGGTAGCTGAATTGAAACTTTTAAAAATATGGAAAGAAAGTCATTGTACCGTTCCCAATATTGTCTACTTCCAATTCAAAAGTTTCGTGTCCTCGAGTTAAGATACGACAATGGCTGATCCATATATAATATTAGCTTACGTTGTATTTCTTTTAAAACTTATATTAATGAATAATGATGTAATAAAGAGAGAGATTGTTTGTAACTTTCATAGAATAAATGTCTTAAGTAGTAATTTTTTGTTTTTAAAAAGTATTTTTCGAAGTGACGAAATATAATTGGCGCAGTCGTAGTAGGATTTTCGGAGTTTTTTAACGTATAGTACGTGAGCTTTCGTATCAACGATTTACCGAAAATTTCGAACTTTAGTGACCGGTTTCTTTCGAGTGAATATCGAACTTTGAACTATTCGACTTGTTCGAGCGAATATCGAATACAATCCGATAGTTCTGAACCGATCAATCGTCAACTTCGAAGAAGAAAAGAAACACGAAGTTTACATCTTGAGTTTGGTCTAACATCGATCGAATCTATAAGAATTAGAAATAAGTTAGAAGTAAGAAGATCTTGGGTTTGGTACCGCATCGACTGAACCTAGAAGAACTAGAATTAAGCTAGAAATAAGAAGATGATCAAAGTTTTCCTTTTGTAAGTACTTTTCTTTCCTCAAATTCCTTTTGATAGTAATTTATGAGTGATATAGATATTAGTACTTTAGAAATATTATTAGAAAAAAGTTTAACATTAAGCGAACCAGATAGTCCTATAGAAAACCGTTTAAATAATACTCTAAACTTAGAAATGTCTACTCCTTCAGTAAATTATCAATTACTAAAATTATATTTAGATTCTATTCCTTATTATGATGGAAACCCTCATACTTTAACAATATTTATTGGAAATTGTGAAAGTTTAATATCAGTATTTGCTAGTGAAACTGACATAGCTTTAAATACATTTCTATTAAAAGCTATCTTGGGCAAACTCGCAGGACGTGCACAAATATTATTTGGTTCTAGAATAGAGTTAAAAACATGGAAGGATGTTAAATATGCTTTAAATTTAAGTTTTGGCGATCAACGTAATATTGATTGTCTTATTCAAGATTTAATTAATTTGAAACCATTTAAAAATGAATCACCCTATAACTTTGGCATGCGTTGTCAAGATGCTCGTAGTTTAATTATTTCAAAATTAAATTCGTTTAGTAATATTAGTGATATTGAACGGAGACTTCAACTTGAAAGTTATAATAATTTAGCTTTAAAAACCTATATACGAGGTTTACCTTCACCTATTCAAACAAATGTTAGATTAAGAGTACCTGATAGTTTAGAAAAGGCAATGAGCTTAGTTATTGAAGAAGAAAACTTTATGTATTCTACTCAAAGAAGTAATCAATTAAACTCAAACACTACTTTTAGACCTAGTTTAAGAATTACACCAGCTGAAAATCCTAATTATAGACAACCAACACCTAACTTTTCATCAAATTTCGGAAATAATCAATCATTTCTCACAGTTTTTCGACAAAACTCAACACCTCTTATGAATTCATCACAGTTCAGACCAAATTTCCAACCAAATAACAATTCTTATAATTGGCGTCCCAATAACAATTTTTCAGCCCAGCGCTCTCAAATTTTTCAAAACCAGAACAATCGCCCAACTTTTCAAAACCAAAATCATCACCCCATTTTTCAAAACCAAAATCGTCAAACAATATTCCAGAATCAAAATCATCAACCAGTTTCTCAAAATAATTCAAGACAATTTAATTCACCTAATAATTCCCAAAACTATAAACCAGAACCCATGGACACATCTTCTGGCAATACAAGATTCCAGCCTAAACAACAAAAATATATTTCTAACGAACTTTATAATCAAACCATAAGTGATCCAAATCAAAATCAACAATTAAATAATAATCAAACTGAAAATTTATTTGAATATCAAAATGAGTTCCCAACAGAATCTCTAGAAAACATTGACCCATATTTATCTGAACTTGAAACTCAATATTCTTACGATTATAATAATTATCTCTCTACACATGTTAACAATGATGTAACAGACAACCAGGATATTTTCTCATGTGACAATCCTTCAAAATGCAACTCAGGATTTTACTCACATCCCATATCCACACAACCAGACGTAATATTAGTAAACGCTTTAAAAGCAAATTTACCTTATATCAAAATTCAAGAAATAAATGCAAACTTCCTAGTCGACACCGGCAGTTCTATGTCTCTGATAAATCCCGATTTAGGTTACAAATTTTATAAACACTGCATTTTTGAAGAGCCATTTAATATACAAACAGCACACGGAATTTCGTATCATAATGAAATAGCTCATATTTAGCGACAAATTTGATAGTATCATTGGCGTCGATTTATTAAAACAATTAAACGCAAATATAAATGTTCACCAAAAACAAATTGAAACACCCACAGCAATTATTCCTTTAATTTTTGATTCAAATGTAAATAATAATAGTAAGGTACAAAAAAATAATTATTCGATTATCATTCCTGGCCGTTGCCAACAAGTTGTTAAAATCCCTGTAACAGAAACAAATGGCATAGGTATACTCGAATACGAAAACTTAGGAAAAGGTTTAGAAATGCCTAAGGCATTAGTCAATATTCATAATAATTTTGCAATTACAACCATCATGAATAGTAACGAAAATCCAGTGAAATTAGATATAAAAGAACCTTTCGAAATTGAAATTTTAAACTTACTAGAAGTAAATTTTCTTGAAAACATGGAATGCGAATCTGATTCAGAATTAACAACTATTCAACAAAATAAGCTTAAAGCAAACTTAAAAAATCTCAGACTTGATCACTGCAATAAAGAAGAAAAACAAGCTATTAGAAATTTGTGTTTTAATTATAGAGACATATTTTATTGTGACGGAATACCATTAAGTTTTACCAATCAAATGAAACATAAAATCACTTTGACTGATGATAGCCCTATTTATACAAAATCTTACAGGCTTTCCGAAATACATAGGGAAGAAGTTAATAGACAAATTACAAAAATGTTAGACGAAGGTATTATCGAACCATCTACATCTGCATTTTCCTCGCCAATCTGGATTCTTCCCAAGAAATTAGATGCATCAGGCAAAAAGAAATGGCGTTTAGTTATTGATTATAGAAAATTAAATGAGAAAACAGTTCAAAATCGATACCCAATTCCAAGAATACACGAAATACTAGACAGACTAGGTAGAGCAGATTACTTCACAACACTTGATCTCGCAAGTGGTTTTCACCAAATTGAAATAGATCCTCAAGACATTGACAAGACAGCTTTCAGTACTCCCCAGGGACATTTTCATTTCAAACGTATGAGTTTCGGACTTAAAAATGGTCCATCAACTTTCCAAAACGTAATGGACAATGTATTGCGTGGTTTGACTGACGAAACGTGCATAGTTTATTTAGACGATATCTTAATATATAGTACATCCCTTCAGGAACACTTAGAAAAATTAAAATCTGTTTTTGAAAGACTTAGACAACACAATCTAAAAGTTCAACTTGATAAATCTGAATTTTGAAAGAAAACAATTATGTATTTAGGACATATAATCACACCCAACGGCGTAAAGCCTAACCCAGACAAAATTTCAATCATTAAAAATTATCCAGTTCCCAAAAGTCAAACAAAAATTAAAAGCTTCTTAGGTCTCTTAGGTTACTACCGACGTTTCATAGCAGACTTTGTTAAAGTAACAAAACCCATGACCAAATGTTTGAAAAAAGGTTCAAAAATTATTCATAACGAAGAATTTCTTAATTCATTCCAAACTTGTAAGGAGATATTAACCAATGACCCCATTTTGCAATATCCTGATTTTTCAAAAACTTGTTTCTCACAACCGATGCTAGTAAATATGCAATAGGTGCAGTTTTATCCCAAGGAAACGTACCCAATGACAAACCCATAGCATATGCTTCTAGAACTCTAAATCAATCTGAAATTAACTATTCGATTATAGAAAAAGAATTGCTTGCCATTGTGTGGGCATGTAAACATTTCAGGCCTTATTTATACGGCAGACAATTTCATATTTACACAGATCACAAACCTCTTTCTTGGTTATTTAGTCTTAAGGAACCAAATTCCAAATTAGTCCGATGGCGTTTAAAGTTGGAAAAATATGATTATAAAATCTTCTATAAAAAGGGAAAATTAAATTCTAATGCCGATTGCTTATCTCGAATTCCTATCAATGCATTAGAAACAGAATCAATAGTCAATAACCCCGGAGATTCCCAAGACGATATTCTAGATTTCTTATAGCAGTTTGCTGGAAATATTCCCATAGATCCACAACCTTCTACAAGTAACACTAATCAATCAAAAGTTAACATTATATCTGACGTACAAATACAACCCCCAACACTACAAGGAAATGATGATCGTAATGATTTAAACACTCCTGAACCCTTCTGGACAAAACCTGACTCAGACGACTCTGACAATATAACAAACCATTCAGCAAAAGAAAACAACAGTAACGGTATACCCATTTTAGACGAAATGATAAATAATAAAGTACATCAAGTTCTTGTTTATCCAAATATATATTCAAAAACAGATGTTTCTCATGAAACATATGAAAATAAAAAAATAATGAAAATTAAAATTCCCGAGATAGATAACGAAAAATTCATTTTCTGTTTTATAGCTGAATATACAGATTTATATAATACATTTTATATGTACTTTCATAATGATAATTTATATCGTGATTTTAATAATGTTTATCTAAAACATTTTTCTGCGAACGGACCGAAATTAATTAAATGTACTAAATTACTTAATACTGTGAAAGATCAGGAAGAACAAATTCTTTTGTAAAAAAACTACCATGAAGGTAAAAATAACCATCGAGGAATCCATGAAACTTTAGAACAACTACGTAAACTTTATTATTGGAAAAATATGAAAAATACAGTCACAGACTACATTAATATTTGTACCATTTGTCAAAAAAATAAATATTCAAGACATAATCCTTATGTTCCTCTAATGTTGACAGAAACAGCTTCTAGACCATTCCAAATTGTTCACATAGATGTTTTCGTTTTTGCGGAAAAAGTTATTTAACATTAATTGACGCATTCACAAAATTTGCACAAGCAATATTCATTCCAGGCAAATCTGCAGTTGTTATAAGCAAAGCACTTATAAAATATTTTGTTTCTTTTGGAATTCCCTAATCAATAACAGTCGATAAAGGTACAGAATTTAACAATGAAACAGTTAAAAATCTCCTGGCATTACATAAAATAAAAGTTCACTTCACAACTCCTGGTCATCACGAGTCAAATTCAATAGTTGAAAGATTACATTCCACCTTAATAAAACATTTAAGAATTATAAGAGAAATTTATCCCAATGAAAATGACTTAATGGACTATGCTATTATTGCCTACAATAATTCAATACACAGTGCCACGAATTTCACACCTTTTGAACTTACCTTTGGACATACACATTCTAGAAACCCTAACGAAATTTTTATGACTCATTCATTTTATACAGATTACGTTAATAACCATAAAGAAAAATTAGAACATATTTATGAAGATGTTCGAGAAAATATGAATAAAAATAAACAAAAAATTATAGAGAAAACAAATATACAAGGTGGCACAAATATACAAGGTGACACAAATATACAATTTAAAATAGGTCAAACTGTATTCAAACGAAACCCCAAAAATCGGAATAAAAAAAGTAAAAGATTTTTAGGACCTTATAATATAACAAAAATATTAGATAGAAATAGAGTAGAAATTTCCAAAAAATCATTAAAACATAAGAAACAAATAATAGACAAACAAATAGTACATATTAAAGAATTAAGGAAACCTCCTATTACAGATTCTTCCTCTGGATCGCCAACGCAGAACCAGACACACCCCAGTACCATAACCTAAATGATAATCCCGGTCTTTTCCCTCTTCATTTAGGAACAGCACAAATTAAAATAAACTATTGGACGTTTATACCTATATTTGATATTACAAACATTAACGAAGAATTTCTTGCTTTAAAGGAACAATATAATAATCTCTATAACTCTTTATTGAAATCACCTGAAATTTATAATTTTAATAAACATTTTCAAAATTCTTTTCACCTGATCAAGTTAATTGAACAGAAGATTACTCTTCAATTGAACCAGTTAAATCCATTTTGGAACACAAAATCAAAGAGATCATTATTTGACGGATTAGGATCTGCAATAAAATTTATAACCGGAAATTTAGATCAAAATGATGCAAAGCGTTATGACGAAGCCATTACATATTTATCTAACAGTCAAAACAAGTTGAAATCTCTTATTCACGATCAAATAACTTTACTCCAATCGTCTATCAACAACTTTGAGAATAATACCAAAATATTAGCTCATAACCAATTAATATTAAATTCACGTATCAATGATTTACAAAAAATAATTACACACTTGAATATAGATAAAGTAGAAACTTATCACTATTTTACAATAGAACAACTTGTTCCACAATTCTCTATAAGTTTTCAAATAACATATGATATACTTGAAAAAATTGGAACGGCAATCAGTTTTGCCAAACTTAATACTTTTCACAATTCATTAGTTGATCCTAACGATCTGTTTTCTGAAATATTAGAAGTCAGTAAAAACATAGACAAAAATGACAAATTTCCAATCAATTTGTCTTTGCAAAACATTTTATTGCTTGAGAAAATAATTGAAATCAAAAGCTATAGTAAAGGTAACAATATAATTTTCATACTAGAAATACCAATTGTCGAAAATTCAGAATATAATTACTATCATCTCTATTCTTTACCTACACCATCAGAACAATCCTTTAAAACGATTGTACCACAATCCAAATTTATCCTTTTAAACGATCAACATTACACCTTCTCAGAAGAAAGCTGCAAAGAAATATCTCAAGAAGATTTCCTGTGTAGTGATCTCCAAAAGTTACCAATTACTCAACACACTCCATGCGAAGTACAACTAATTAAGTACTCTCAGTCAAGAGATTTAGTATGTAAACAAATTCCAGTGATTATCAATAATGTAAAAATTCAGAAGATAGAAGACAACCAGTGGATCGTAATATCTCCATTTAACACAGTGGCCATCCAAAAATGTGGTAAAAACATGAATAACATTCCACTAAACGGTAGTTTTATAATTGAATTAAATAACCAGTGCGTAGTCTCAATAAACAATTTCACATTAAAAACTTTTTCAAGTAATATACCAAAATATAAAAGTGTAGAACTTCCTGAATTGCAATTTTCGAACGAAGACTTTAAAACAGATTCTTTTCATTTAAATAAAGTGCAAATAGACTCAGTGAATTTAGATGAATTGAGTAACATTCAGAACATACTCCAAGAAGACAAATCGAAATTAGCAAGATTGGACTTGGCTCCTGTTCATTTCAAAAAGATTAGTTTTTACACAATAATATTATATATTATTGTCTTTTTAAGCATAATCCTAGTAGCTTTCAAAATTTACAAAAGAAAACAGAACAAGATTAAGAAGAAAAATGAGAAGAAACAAGGAAAAAGGGATTTCAAAAACTTTCCTGGCATCTCAAACTCTGGAGAAACCCCATAGTTTTCTCTTTGGCCGGAGGAGTTAAGATACGACAATGGCTGACCCATATATAATATTAGCTTACGTTGTATTTCTTTTAAAACTTATATAAATGAATAATGATGTAATAAAGAGAGAGATTGATTGTAACTTTCATAGAATAAATGTCTTAAATAGTAATTTTTTGTTTTTAAAAAGTATTTTTCGAAGTGACGAAATATAATTCTCGACATAGGCCACTAGCTCAATTGGGGGGATTTTGAGTAGTTCCGATGGTTGTATCGTTTCCTTTCGAAAATGCTTCTGCATGGGTCCTTGTAAGGTCTTAAATAAGCAGAATATATGAATAGGTGTTTCATCCGATAGTTTGCATGTCTCACAGATAGGTTCACTAACTTTCACCATCCTGTATAAATGTTTCCCTAGGGTACAGTGTCCAGTAACCAAATCGGTAACTCTCTTCAAATGTCTCATGCTCAGTTTTAATAAGGTGATTGAAAGTTATTTGTTAACCTTTTTCCGTAAGCTTTTTATATGAGGCTGACCTTCTATCAACCTCCATTTGATTTGGCATTATTGTCTAGCCAGATTTGGCTTTCCCCTTTTATGTAATCCTCTGTGATTCCATAGAATGGTTCCGGACCAATGAGGTCTCATTAAGAGCCTTGTTTAGTTAGCTTGTCTGCCAGTTCATTACCTGTAATCCCTCATGTCCCGGTACCCATAATAAAGACAATGTGTTGTCTCTTCCTAGCTTGTGAAGGAACTAATTATAGTGTTTTTAAATGAAACTCAAGGTCTCTAGTTAATTCCACAATATATTGTGGAATTAACTAGAGACCTTGAGTTTCATTTAAAAACACTAATATGAGCATATTCCACGAAGTAAGGGTCGAGACAGTCAATTTCATGAACTAATTATAGTTTTTAACCAGTCTAGATTTAGTGGTTGGATTACTGTTTGCTTTCAGCAGAGTCTGGATGTCAGTATATATTTTCATTCTTTGTCCTTCATAATTCCTCTTGATGTTTTCATCAATACCGACTATAGCAGCAATTGTATCTGCCTGAAATAGAGATGTATATCTACCAAGGCCGAAGAATATTTTCTTTCTAGGTCCATTAATACCAACGCAAATGCGCGCATCATGCAACAAGTGTAACGGGTATGTTTTGACACTAAGACTACCAACTCATTTTTTTTAAATATTAAATGATG
The DNA here is from genome assembly GCA_963921935.1 of Galeruca laticollis. Classification (NCBI taxonomy): domain Eukaryota; kingdom Metazoa; phylum Arthropoda; class Insecta; order Coleoptera; family Chrysomelidae; genus Galeruca; species Galeruca laticollis. The sequence goes on along the minus strand of OY998178.1, from coordinate 38,767,900 downwards.
ATTAGATTCTTTAGTTGATAACTTAACTATTAATAATATAATATGGAAATTTACCTATTTGGAATTTTTTTGTAATACTTCACATATGCTTCTATAAGTATTTGCAGGTTGTGAAACAATGTTGACGGATTTTAACAGAAGTCCTGTAAAAGTGTTGTTGTTGTTGTCTGTTTCTGTCAGCCCAGCGTTTTAGTGATTACTCTGCCATCATCTTTCTGGTAAATTGGTGCAGGCTATAGCCGACATATCATAACATCTTGACAGTAATTTTATATAATCAATCACTATTGATTGCTGGGTAAGTTGGTAAGTTGTATCCTCTGATACAAAAACGAGCGCCGCTGTAAATAGACTAATTTTAGTCATTCTTATTATTTTTAACTTACATTTTCGGGGTATTAAGGGGCCTTTCTCTCTCTTTTGTTTTTTACTGTAGACATAAATAACCGTGGAACTACTGATTTTTGTTCTGGTTACATCATATTGGGGTGTTAGCCTCAGTAGTCCGAAAAACTGCCCGCTTCAGCTGATAAGTGCTATAACTTATTAGGGTTCGGATATAACCGACTCCTTGACTTGCAGTCTAAAATATATAACTAGTATTAGATGATTAACTTACACATACTTTTCATTCAGATAGGGGTATGTTTAATCTTCATTTGTTGACCACGTGGGCTTCAGTGAATATTTCCATACCTATTAGATAACTTCATATTAGGACATGAATGTCGTTCGGTATGGTAAACATTTACCCATAATACGTTAACTGTTTAGATTCCATCTGATTTGAATGGTAATTCCAGGTATTTTGGCTTTGTACATTTGAATAATTTCTAATATGTGAGCACTTTGTGTACGTTGTGTAAATTGAAATTGACAATTACTCGATGACAGATATGCCTTCAATAAGAGCGTCCGTTTGTCGCTTCGCACTGGGAGCAGTCGATATCTCTGTGGCATTTGCTCTATAAGTTTACGGGTCATAGACAATTATATTTACACTTAGATTTCCTCTCTGATGTGCTCGTAGATGATATGTGGAATTTACTGGTATCATTTTTGGGTTTATTCGACTTTTGTTCGATGTCTTATGTGGATTGTTCTTCTATGGTCCGCGGTTAAGACGAATGCATGTCTGTTGGATTTCTATTGGTTGGAAACTTACTCGAGTCTGCGTTGTGAAATGAACTTTAGGGACAGGAAGAATGGTAACGACATATTTCAATTTGGCTTTTGAAGATGTCTAGTTGATTGCCAGTCAGTGAAACGGTATTCAATTTCATATATGGTATTCGAAACCATCCCAGTTAGGGGAGATTATTAATACCGTCTTAATTTATTCGGGAAGTTCTTGGTGAGAGTATTTTTGGGAGATTTCACGAGATTTTGTGGATGATAGCTGATTTTTAGAAACCATGCTACCTGACTGTTTGAGAGGAGATTATCAACTGGAATCCTAGTATCTTTGATGAAATTTTCAACTCTGTATGGAAGAGAAGTTTGTTGGAATCTATAGAAATTCTGGAAGCCTCGATTAGAGGTAAATGAAGTTTTATAGTATTTTTATATATGTTATCGAGAACATTTTCACTCATTTTCTATTACAGAAAACTATGGGTGGGTTCATATTGGTAACTATTAGTATTTTTTCAATCAGTTGTAAATTAGTATAATCTTTTTGAACAGTTTAGGGTCATTTTTTTGGTTTTATAGTAAAATAGTCAGTCACTTTGAACATAAAAATATCAATTCTTTTTATGACTGTCACCTAATTGTGTTCACTTACAGATAACGGGTTTCAAATAGTAGTCTAAATGATTTAATTGAGTGGTTAGCAGTATACAGCATGTCACGTATAAGATATTGACACATGTACTTGCAATATACTTAGTTGAATAGTTCACAAGTATCACTCTGTTTTATATCTCTACGTACCGCGTGTAATCGTTATTTTTTTTATATATATGATGGTATTTTTTTTTCATTTTGTTAGATTGGAACTTCTATTCACATATCAATTATTCATGTTTCTTTAGAAAAAGTTGTAAGTCAGTTAATAGGACAGTAGGGAAAAGTATTTTTTCTAACGTAAATTGTGAATATAGATTTTTTAGAGCCATACGCGATACTTCCGAATATTAGATATTGGATGGTTAATAGATATATGTCATCTTGGGAGGGTAATGAAGTCGTGCCTCATGTCCGATGCACATTGGTCTTTTTAGGGTTCTTCTCCTGCTTGTCAGCTTGGGGAGATTGTCTTACCTTGATTGGGATGCACCATGTGGAACTTGACTCTGGTTTTGGGAGGCTGTAGTAATAGGCTGCCAGTAGTTTTGCTCGACTTATATTCATACCTGGATTGGTGGCCTACTTCATTTTCTCTGGGAATCCAATACAGAGAGCAGTAGGCTTATTATTATTGTGGTTTATATTACACCGTAATACGAATATTCTGAATATGTAAAATTTTCAGGCGACAGGGGAATATTTCCGATTAATTAGTGGCTTTTAATGTAAATACATTCTATTACTGTGGTCTAAATTGTTACAATATAATACAAATGTTTTGAGCATTCAAGTATTTTGGATAATAAAGGGAATGTGAGTTAGGTTGTTCTTCTAGTCTTCCCTTCACGTTTATCAAATTTAAGTTGGGATAAATCTCTTTACGGCTCAGATAAATTTGACTGGCGCCTAACAATAATTTTTTTTCAAATTTAACATCCCAGATTCGAGACGCTCACCCACTCCCGGCTTCACTTGAGTGAACCGGAGCCACATCGGTTGACATTTGAGACAATCGAAACTTAAAATATAAACAAAAGTTCATAATACAAGTACTAGAAGCCAAGATTGCAATGAGTAGACTATACCAACTGATATGTACACACAGCAAACTCTCATGCCAAAACAAAATATTTACATAAAAATACATAAAAAAGACCTTATACCTACTTTTATATGCAGCCCCAGTATACTTCACAGGTACCAAACATAAATTCAACTCCATCCAGTTGGTACATAACAAGTGTCTACGGATGACAATCAATCATACCTGTCATCCTAAATTACCCAGAAACTCTCAGCTTTATAACCAAAATATCGTCCAGCTTTTATAATTATTATCTGCCAAAATATAACCGTAACACGGCGCAAATCGCGCAGAAGGGGTTTAGGCTTCTGCGTGGCTATTAGTTACATAAAAAGGTTGTTTACCTTTAAACCTATATTCTCCACACAATGCAGTCTAAATAAACAACTAATCAAACATATATAAATCAACGTCAGTTATGTAGCCGTCCCAATAACTACTCCCCTGATCAATTTTGAAACCCTGTTTTTCAGGAAAAACCCAGCCGAAAGCATCTAAGTGCCACAAATACATACCAGGACTAAAGTTATTGTAAATAGTTAAACTGTATGGTTATGCTATTCAGAAAGGAGCCAAGTCTCGACCACAAACGCGCACAATAATTTGAAGAATCGCCAGAACCAATATCAAATAAAGAATATTTTTTTAATACTTATCCGGTTAATAAATATGATTTTGATACTCATTCGTGACATAAATAGAGTGAGTATGATATTATTATTTGCTGAGCCTTTCGTAAGTTGAAGCTTCCATTTATTCTCAGAAAATGCATCCTCTAAAAACTACAAGAAAAGCGTTGCTCAAAGTGTGGCATATCCAGAAAGTGATACAAACATTCGGTTTTGCTCATACATCCAGCAAAAGGACGAAATGGAAATGAGAAAAGAACATCATGTCCCCTATCGAGACTCTCGGCACTTACTTGTCGCATATGTAAATGTTTGCTTTGTATATCTCCAGATCTATTGGCTTTTCGCCTTTCTGAAATCCCACAGAAATATTGAGAACGGAAGCAGAAACTGTAACATCGGTGAATATTATTCTAAAGAAAAACATATTTTCTTTCTATGTTATCACAGTACAGAGTGGAAGTATAAAATAAGGTTTTTAATGAAACATTTTATGCACTGAGCTACATTCTATCAATTTACTGATTCAAGTCAAAATAATATATAAGTTTTTTAACTTTCATATTATTATGATCTCAGCAAATGAATTCATTCTAACTTCAGCTGATCGTAATTATATAGTTTTCCAAAATTGTTGATACGAATAATCATTTTAATTTGTTTAAAACTTCATTCATTAGAACTACAGTTCAATTTAAACTGGTTGACGCATTTCACTAACACTGTTGTCAGATGACATGCTGTATATATATCACGATGACAAATCAATCGTACGAAATTTTACATTACCGTGAATTCTCGGACAAGTTTGAATGTCTATTGTAACGTTAATCCCTTATTATTCACTTTAATGGTCGTAAACGCCCATTAATAGAAGGAAGTTTAGCTTCAAGTGCCCGATCAACAAAAGACCAAAAAATTGAAGTTTACATGGTTCAAATGAACCTCATGATCTTTTTATGAAATAGAGATTATGGAATTATCCAAAACTATTAAAATGTTACTACAAATAACTTTGAGTAATCCACGATCCTTCAATTAGCAATGTGAAGAATATTCAAAACCCTCTCACAAATGAATAGGGAATCGAGTATTCGAAATATATGTTTTATGGATTGACATAAATTAACTAACAGAACACCATTTATCGCTTCACGATAAAGTAGGTAATTAACTTTATGTCAAAAAATATCACCATCCAACTCTTAAAGAGAAAGTTGTACCCCCCAAAAACTTGGGAATATCTATAGAAATCAACCAATTTACAAACAGTCAGTTTCTCAACATCAGGCAGGACAGAACAATTCCTCGCGTTCGATACATACAGTGTGCGTAAACTATAAATTTAAAAACGTGCAAATTTCTGTGACTTCGAGAATTAGCGAAAAAGTATACATATCTTCCACACGAGCATTTAGTATGTTTAAGAAAACTGTAACCAACTATCAACTCGCTGTGGACATCCTCATTGCTCTATCTTGTTACTATTCTGTTGTAAAGTGATTTACGTGTTTAAAATTGTCGTATTCGAATGTTTTATTAAACGTTACTTAAAATTACGACTGGAGCTTCTTTCCACAACCTTATCGAAGAAAAACAAACAACACATCTACTTAGGTGCAGTAGTGAACTACAAACTCAACAGTCCACTCCACTAATCTAGTTCATTACAAATCCTAGGATTGTTAGATTGGCCCTTCGAGCCGGATGAAAACCAGTGCAACTCTAAACTAAACGTAATCTCATACACGTAAATCGAAGTGACTCTCGTTAAATAAAGTGCAAACAAAAAAGTGATAAGACCCAAGTAGCATTCAATGTACAAAGAATATTTCTAGTATGTCTATAATGTTCAAAATATATACCGAATATAGTGGGTACATTCCCAACATATTGTTTTAAATTTTGGATGGTATATTCCTACCACAATGTACTAACAATATACCAGGAATGTACTTCATATTTAATTTACATATATGTGAACACTAACACGGTATATCCATTTAAGGATATACCTGTGACATTCATAGAATATTGGAGAAAGTACATAATATGTACACGTAAACACTAGTAGTGTACATCCATTTATGGATATACTTTTGACATTCATGGAATATGGGATCATAGACACGCAGACGTTTGTCAAACGAAAGAGAGTATTTTGTGTTGCCAGCCAACAATATAGTCCGAAGTCGCGTTGGTTGAAATTTTAGGTTATGTGATCTGAAAGCAAAGAGGTTTTAGGAAGTATTTGTTAATTTGTGATAGGAATACTGGAAAAGGTGGTGAGTATTATGTTATTTTAACCCATCAAGGGATTGCAGATTTATGTTAACTATTAAATAGTTACTTATTGCTTTTATTTCTGTGATATGTTGTATTCTGCACTGTTGTCTTAATAAAGGTTATTAATGTCATCTTCACAAAGGAGCCGCAGGTTCAATTTAAAAGATGAAAAAAGGTGTAATGGTATTGTTCAAATAATTCAGTCTAGTGTGAATAGGAATTAATTTCCAACGACTGTATTTGTTAGTAGTGCAAGTGGTTCTCAGCAAGAGCGAGTAGCACAAGACTCGCTCCAACAAGAATGTACTTTAGCCCAGAAACACGAACGTCTCCCCTTGCCCCAACAGAAACCACATCATGCAACTAACCCAACAACACGTTTACAAAAAGATATTGCATTGAAATCCAAATTAGCCGCTTGGTCAGTTGAAAACAATATTACTTTATCTGCATTTAAGTCGTTATTGAGTATTTTAAATGAACATGATAAAACACTTATTTTGCCAAAGGATCCCAGGACTATTTTGTGTACTCCCAAAGTAACCACTTGTGAAATTCTTGGCAAAGGCAGCTACTACTACTTTGGTATTGCAAATGACATTAATTTACAAGTTAATAAATATAATGTTGAGGTTACAAATAACACTGTATTTAATTTAGCTGTAAATATTGATGGTTTGCCTCTCACAAATAGCACTAACAGTTCTTTTTGGCCGATACTGTGCGAAATTGAGTCAATTTTAAGTTCGAAAAACATAATATTTCTTGTGGCACTCTATCAAGGTTCCGAGAAACCTTCTGATGTTGACAGGTTTCTTCAAAACTTCGTTAGTGAAACAAAAGATTTACTCAATAATGGCAATAAAATAAGGAATATGTTTAATTGTACGGTAAACATTCGAATGCTTATTTGTGACTCACCAGCAAAAGCATATATTTTAAAAATAAAATCTCATTCTGAATATTATAGTTGCACAAAATGTATCATTGAGGGTGATGTAGCAGATAGAACTGTATGATTTCTAGGAACAGATGCTACGTTAAGAACTGTCAGTCATTTCGCAAACAACAACAGCCAGAACATCATTGTGGACAAACTGTACTCCAACATATTCCTAATTTTAATATGATCAATAATGTTCCTATAGATTATAGGCATTGTGTTCTATTAGGAGTTATAAAAAAGTTATTATGTGGAAAAAACATGTCTAGATATTTGGAAAACCTCCTTACAAACTAAAAGCATCTCATATTATTCAGATGTCTCAATACTTACTTAGTTTAAACAAATTTATACCTATTGAATTTTCACGTAAATATAGAGCAATTTCTGAATGTAAACGATACAAAGCTACTGAATTTAGATTGTTTCTGTTATATGGTGTTCTAGCATTAAAAATTGCATTGCCATCCAAAATGTACAATAATTTTTCAACTTTTTGTTTTGCTATTTCAATTTTATCAAATAATAACTTGATATCTAATGAAAATTATATTACATATGCTTAAACTCTGTTTTATAAATAATTCTTTGAACATTTATGGAACTGATTTTATGTCTCATAATGTGCATAACTTGTGTAAAACAATTTGGAATTCTAGACAACTTTAGTGCTTTTCCCTTTGAGAATTACATGCAAACAACAAACATAATACAAAAGTTCGTTCTCATGCAAATCCATTACAAGTCATTCGTAGAAGTGATGAAGAATGTTTAGTTATTAACTCTAAAAGTGCTACTTATGAAAATAGGTTTTCAAAACCACTTTTGAGTGGCCTCTTTTGTTAAATTGTAGTTCTCCTCAGTATAAAGCATTGGAAACCCAAACTTTCATAGTCCTTTTAGAAGAGGGCTATCGATTTCTTATTTTATTTTTTGTTTCCGCAGGAAGTGTGAGACTGATGTTTCCCATATGCACAGAATTGGAGATAATTGCTGTGATTAAACTTTGGCTGGTAAGATCCAAAGATAGAACGGTGCAAGCATCAAAGGAAGCTGAAGATATACCTTACAATTGAATGTAATTTTTGTTTGTTTTAGTGTTTATATTTTTCAGTTTTATATTTTCTTTGAAATAAACAAGAATATTATTATTAATACTGTTTTCTTTAGTAAGTACAGCACTCGATCAGACCATCACCTTTATAATTTAACTATTTTATTATGATTGAATGAAAACAAAAATAGTATTCAATAGATTTAAAGAAACTTCAGTATATTTATAATTATTATGCATATAACTCAATAATTATTACTACCTAATACAATAATATACATAATATTTTACTAATTACAATAAAATGGTGGATGCTACCATCTGGGGGTACATCTTAGGAATGGATATACCTAGTATTTGTATTGCAGCAATTCTAGACATTTTTAGTATATGAACGGAATGTTCGTAAAGTATAATTTCTACGGGATATCCCTGTTATATAACATGCATATGTAAGGAATATTCCAAATATCCCTAAAACATTCCACACATATCCACTGCAGTACATTGGGACATACATACTTGACATACAAAATGCGTAACCCTAGTATGTCCTAGGGATATACATAATGCTATTTATGAACATTCTATGAATGTACCCTATACTATGCTGAACATTCTCTGTACGTTCCTAGGACATCAAAATGTTACTTGAGGAACAGATCAACAAATGTATCATCAGCAGCTGTTCTGGAAAAGGTGGTCGGTAGACTACCTGAATTGGCTGCAGAATAGACCAAAATGGCTAAAAACATATGATAACCTACAAAGAAACGATACAGTCCTCTTAAAGGAAGAAAACATTCCACCTCTTAATAGGCCTATGGCAAGGGTCATAGAAACCATAAGCGGACCTGACGGAAAGTTAGGGTAGTAGGGCACGAAACTGTGTCCACTTCCTAAACAAGACACCATATCTTGTGAAGAACAAACATAGTAGCTTTCTCAAAACGACTGTGTTAGTGAAACGCGTCAACTAGTTTAAATTAAACATTAGTTCAAATAAATGAAGTTTTAAAAAAATTAAATGGTTTTATTTCATCGTTCAGTATGGATCTTCATCAAGTAAAAGCCTCATCTATTCAATTTTCAAATAATCATCATTCCTGATTATGGATGTTAAATCGACCCTTAACAGCTCTGTTTGGATGGACTAATCAAAATAATCAAGTAATAATTTCAGTAGACATGCTGATAGTATTGCTTTTAAGAATATACATATCTAACAATCTAATAAGAAAATAGCGTGTTTCTATCAGTAACTGTTTGTCTTTTCCTAATCTCTTGCAAATTCATCAATTCTTTATTCTTATCCTCAGCCTTGACATCATGTTGAAATGTGTTTAAATTTTCGTCAGCTCTGGGCTCTTCGTTATCAGTATCAGAGGGTTTAGTTGGTTGTTCAAAATCCTCGTCTTCAACATCATAATTCAAGGTAAGGACATAATTCAATTCACGTGAGGTTGAAGGCACATAAATAGGTTCAATAGGTTATACTCTAGGAACTTCAAAATCTCCTCCTATGCTTGTAATAATTTGGAATGCTATTTGATGGGAGATGCAGCAGAAGAAACGTGAAAGAAGGACAAACGAGAATCAAAGGAAAAAGAGGAAATGGACTTGATGAGTATGCTCCAAATGATGATGAAGCAAAAAAAGAAGATATGAATAATATTGAGGGAGAAATGAATAAGATAATGAAAAAAATGGACCAATTTCATGAAGAAATAATACAAGCAATAAGAGGAGAGGGGATTAAAGAAATAACGGAAATAGACAATTCACAGATTAACAGAATTAACAAAATGGAGAAGAAAGAAAAGGATTTCAAAGGAGAGATTCAAATAGATGTAATGATACAAAATGAAAATATAAATAGAAATGATGATACTATAGAACAGAAATTAAGTAATAAAATGGAAATTGACGAAGTGAAAATACAAAGTGTGATGGAGTTTAAAGAAGTTGAAGAGGAAACAGAAGAAATACAATTTATTAAAATACAAAGACAAATAAATGAGGAGATGATAGATAGCAATTTACAGAATCTAGGAAGTGAGGAAGTCATGAAAATTTATGAAAAAGAGATTTATTGGAAAATAACAGACCCAGATGTTAATATATTGAAACGAATAGTGACATATGATAAAAGAAATAATAATAATAATAGGGGGATACAACTTAATTAGGAGTTAGAGGAAATAAATAAGATATTACAAGAGACCAAGGAAGAAATAGAAGAAACCATAAGACAGAATATAGAAACAATTATTTATGCAGAAAATTTAGACATGAGAGTAAAACTTGGCAGAAATATAAAGGTGATTAATCCAAAAATTTTTAATAGGACAATCAAAAATGGAATAATAGGAAGTGAGAGTATTATGGGGAATGAAATAATAAAAAAAAAACAATAATATGAAAAAATTGAAAACGCAAATTTTGATTAATGTATTGAAAGAAATTGATGAGATAGGGGATAACAAAATAAAAAAATACTTAGTGAAACATTTAAAGAAATTTAGGATACAAGAGAATCAAACAATAAGAGAAGAGGATAAAACGAAATTTAGGAACAGAAAATAAAATTGAATAATAAGGCTGTATTATAGGACTGGAAACTAGAAAACGAATAAGGAATTCTAAAAGGTCAAGAAGGTATATAAAAACAAAATGTAAATGAAAAGTTTATAATTAACAAATAATGTTAAACAAAAAACATATGTAAATATAATTTAGTACATTGATAGAAATTAGGATATGTGAAAATATAATGATGAAATACAGAAATAAGTACATTAACAGATATAATACCAATGGAGATTATAACGAAAACAACAATTATAACAACAATTCAGGAAATAACAATAACTATAATAAGAACGATAGCAACCAAAACAACTATAACAGAAACTTTAAATATAATAACAACAAAAATAACAATTACCGAGAACAGTATTCAAAGGAGAGAAGAGAGAGTGATAACATATGAACATCCAAGGGAATACATTAAATTTGGGGAAGATTTGGAATTAAAAGAAATAACGGGATTAATAAAGATTAAAGGAAAATTAAATGGGAAACAAGTCAAAATATTAATAGATACAGGTTCGGAAGCGTCCATAATAAAAACAAAATTAATAGAAGAAAATATTAAAAATTATGAAAATAAGCTAATAAAAATACCGAAAACTACATTAATAGGAACAAATGGAAAGAAATTGTGTGAAGTTAGCAGATCTATAGTACAAAGTATTGAATTAAAGGATGGGAAAGAAGTTGAGATGCAATTATTGCTAGTGGATAATTTAGAAACAGACATAGTTATAGGGATAGATAAATTAACGAAATATGAAGCAAGAATTGATTTTGAAAAGATGGAGATAGAATTAAATGGTAATAGGATTGAATTTGAGGAAGAGAATATGGAAGAATTGGCAATTGAAGAGGATAATAAGAAGTTATGGAATCTAGAAAAGAATGGGAATATGGAAGTATTGGCATTTGAAGAGGATAATAGGAAGTTATGGAATATAAAAAGGAGTGGAAATATGGAAGAATTGGATATTGAAGAGGATAATAGGAAGTTATGTAATATAGAGAGGAATGGAATTATGGAGGAATTGGAATTAGTGTGTGGAAATGAGGAATATGAAGAGAAAGTGAAGAATTTAATAATGAAGTATGAAGGATTGATTAAAAAGGAAATGAGAATGGCAAATAATTATGTACATAAGATAGAAGTTGGAGGAATAGAAAATTTCAGAATGAGAACATATCCCATACCTTATAAATATAGGAAAGAAGTTGATTCAGATATACAAAACATCTTAAGGACGGTATTATAGACAGATGTAACACAAGAAATGTAAATCAATAAATTGTACCTAAATAACAGACTCCGAGAAATGTATAAGTAATAGGACGTACAACGAACACTAAAGAATTTTTCAAAACGGGATTTATAACATGATTTTTTAACTAATTCCTTTGGATGAAACTTGAAACTAAAAATAAACTAAGAGTTTATAGTAATATAAATAGATTAAAAACTATTTGAAGAGGATACTGCAACACAGGATTCCAGAATCATCTTTGTAACAGCGACCTGAAATAAAAAGAAATGTGTTATTAGTAAAATACAAAAGACAATCCTAGAATATAGTATTTCAGGTGAAATTTGCGTTCATAAAATTTTTCTTAATATAAAAATTTGATAAACGCAAAATTTAGGGGATGTTAACATAGAGAGAAACCTGCAACACTCTGTATACTAAGTTATGGAATAAAAGACTACACACTGTAAGCAAGTACAAAATTTTAGAATTTGAATTTTTTTTTAAAGAATAGTTTGAAATGAAGACAATCTGTACTATTCACTATTAAATAGAGAAAGTAGACAAGAGTCAAGCTGTAGAATTGTGTTGGAAATTTTAAATACGCTTTATAAATACATATGTGAAATAAAATAACATGATTTTAATATTTAAGAGAGAGAATTTTTGAACGTTATTCCATATAAATAATAACAATCCATTTCTCTCATTGTAAAAGTAGAATAATACTATGATTTGTTTCAAAAAAGTAAATATTAGATATTGAAAGAAGTTTTCTAATAAGATTATGTAATTATTTAATACATGTCAAGGTAGGAAGTCAAATAATAGCATTAAATTCATAGAGCATGACATTTGTGAAATGATTTGTCATTTATAAATATTTTGAAATACAATTTAAAGGGAATAATATATGGGATTTATTCATTTAAAAACTTAAAACAGGCTGTTTTAAAAGCATAGATGGACGATCTACAACTTGAGGTGAAACTTTTCAATAAGAATTTTTATAACCAATTTTAATTGGTGGAATATTTTCATCAGCGACAAGCAGATTAATAATAAAAAAAATTGAATAAAACAATTTTGTTGATAATGTAAACTATTCACTATGTAGTCTTTCTTTTTCGGTAGCGGTGAATGTTGGAGAAGCAAAATTTTTGAGAAAAATTATCTAAACTTTTTGAATAACAATAACTTGGATTGGTAATTATAGAAATAAATACATTATCCTTAAAAGCAACTCAGTAATATAAGTAATCAAGCAGATAAACATAACTTAACGAGAAAATTGGTAAATATAAAAATGTACTGACCATAAAATTCATCAATTTAACCAAGTGAAATATTGTATTGTGGAAAATGTCTCCACAATACCTTTCAGGAAGTACTGTATAATGGGATTCATCTAGAATTTTCTGATATGGATGGAATGTGGAACCAATTATAGTTTTTGTCCAGGCCAACGGATTATTCGGTATTCCAGAAGGTAACCTAAAACAAGATAAAAAAAAACCAATCATTGAAGTGTACTAGAACGATACAGTGAACAGGTATTTAAAACTATTTTATTTATATATAAAAAAGGTTAAACAAACTTACCGGTTTTGTGCAAAGAATTGAAGTTTGATAATTCATAAGTTTTCATCACCATATTTTTCGCCATCTTATTGCATAGACAATGTGTAACAGAATTAGTGTTTGCAAATTTGTATAAGATGTTGCCTATTTTGTAATCGCACATAGAAGTAATATTTCACCTGAGTGTATGGTTTGTTTGAATAGATAGTTTATTTTCACAATTTATTTGTAAAAGAATGATGTGTTCGTTTTCACAACATTAAATAGCGTTTTTCCTTTGAAAAACATTTTGAAATTATATCGTTGAGACCTTTCATTTCTTGGAGATTGCTCCATATATGTTTAACAGTTAGCTGTATCAACCTGACGTCTATGAATCATTGGAGAGGTTCGAAATTATGCAGACAGGACCGTCTCTAGAATTTATTTAGAAATAATAAAAGCAAGTATATTTTTTTTATTAACAAAATTTCTTTATTAAAACGTAAGGATTTTATATAACTTTGGCGCTCATATTTGATATTAAAATTGTTTCTTTTTAAATACTTGAACCCTACTTTGAGATTGTAGAGTCTTTCATGCAAAAGAATAAATACTTTACAAACTATTTTAATAGGGCAAATAGAGAAAGTCTATTAACAAGAATTAACAATCAAACATCAATTAAACTAAACAATAACTTTGAAATATTCTCTTATCCCATTCATATCCACAATAATATATATATATATATATATATATATATATATATATATATATATATATATATATTGAACCAGATAGCATAGATAATAAGAGAATTAGTATTATAAAAATATGTTGCTAGTATTAAAATATATGAAAATAATATAATCCAAGAAAACAGGTAAAAGGGAACACTTTTCTTAATTTAAACAACATATCAAATAAAGATATATTAAATAATAGCCTATAACAATATAATAAATAAGGAATTACCTCAATAATAATACAAAATATAGAGATTGCCTAACCAATGTAATGATGTAAATAAAGTTGCCTAAGACGAAGAATATTTCCATACCATAACCAGCTGTTCACCTAAAAAGATATAATTATATAGTCAAGTCAAGAGAATTTTAGATATAAGTAGTTACATGAGAATACAAATATTATTATAGATAATTCATTATAATCATTAATTTAAGAATAAAAACAAATACAAATATTGAATAGAATAGAATTCAATAGATTTTCATAGATAAACAAATATTGACATATAGACAAATGATATATGGTAAATAAAATAAACATTGAATCAATAAATAGTAATTTGTTAAAGTTTATTATAAATAATATAATGCAAAGAGTTTAGACAAATAACATAAGAGAATTTATATTTATGAGTAATAAGAGTGTAACAGTGATATATTATCAATAACAATATTGAATGATGTACCATGTAAACTAATTTTAATTTATTTGTATGATGAAAAACTCATAGGAACTCTATAAATGAACTAATAATGTAAAAGAGTGTATGTATGAAATTTTTTAATAAGTGAAAGAAGTTTCAATTAATCTGATTGCAAAAGACAATATTTTATTGGTTATAAAATATGACAGAACAAATTGTGAATCAACAAATAAACTTTGAAATAGTGACCTGAAAAAGAACAAAAGACTGTTTGTTGAAAAAAGTAGAGAATCGAGGGGACGCTTAAAAAAAAGGGAAGCTGGTGTCAAGAAGCGAGGAGTGTGTGTGATGGTGTTCCTGAAATTTCAAGAAATTCCCGGTTTAAGACATTTAAACCTATAAAGTACTATTAAATACAATCTCAGTAATACTCACAGTCAATTGTATCAAGTTTTTCGGCAAGAATCTGCGAAATTTTCATCAATTTTGGTTTTTTGGAGCTTCAGCGGAGTGTTCCTGGGATCCAGAGACTTTCATCCCAATTCAAGAGCAACAGGTCAGTGTTTTTAAATCATTATTGGCCAATAATCAGAGTAGAAACTCAAAATACTCAAATAAGTACTTAATTTCATAAATTGATAAATTTTTGCACATATGATCGATCTAAAAAAGAAAGAAACAGACTTTATATAGTGAATTAATCGCATAAATCGTTAAAATTAATAAAAGGCCGAATTTTAAATAAATTGAAATATGTACTTACGCCATCTTGTAATTGCATAAATCTGGTGATTGAAATATCATAATGTAATAACTATGCCCATCTGTATATAATTCCTAACTTCTATCTATGTATATAACTATTTTCTTCCCACAGCAATTTGTATCATATATATGTATGATTTATATATAAATTCTTTTATGTGTTTGAACCATTTACTTGTCTGCATCGTCAAACAAACTTTGTTTGTATAAATATAGATGCTTCTTTAGTGTAAGAATTGTTCGTTTTATGCTAAAGCGCATGACTAGTTATTTCACGCATGCGTATTGATAAAATGATTAAAATAAATAAGTAGATACAATACAACCAGTGGCGTCTCATATTATTTTTATCAAATATATAAAATATTAAATTTAAAATTAAATTGATTTCAAAATAATGTGTTTTCTTTTTATTTAAACTATTACAACAATATAAAAGCCAGGACTCAAAGAGAAAAAGGATTTCATGCTCCCGAATAATCAAATTAAAATAAATTACTAAACAAAATAACAATAACCAACTGAGCTAGCCAAACTAAACAAAAATTATAAATAATAAACATCTACATTTAAATTTCACAATAAAAGTAAGTAATTAATTCAGTAAAAAATTAGTTAATATATATATATATATATATATATATATATATATATATATATATATATATATATATATATATATATATATATATATATATATATATATATATATATAACCAAAGAGCAAACAACAAGTGTTATCATGGGAAAGCACGCAAAAATAAAGAGGTTACTGAAGAGGAGTGATAACCGTAAACATGCATGTTTCTAGCTCATTAGCCTTCATCAGTACGGTATAACCAAGTATGGATGTGAAACTTGGGAGCAACGATGTTGAATGAAACATGGAAGAACACAAAGAACGAAAATAACAGGACAACCAAACGCACATTTGTGCCATCAATGTTATATAGGAAAAAACGCTTATGTTTAAGTAATGTTACGCAATGTCAAACATCAGATTACGATTTCCGTATTTTCATGAGAACGATGCTACGTTGCGTTTTTATAAAATAAACACATTAAGTAACACAAATATTATGTTACAGAAAAATAATGATTTCTGCACTTTCATGGGAGCGACGCTACATCGAATTCTCCATGAAAATAAACGCTGACGTTGATTTAACAAGTTCTATAAATTCTTTGACTTTATGTAAAATAGTTAGTTACAATTATAATTTCAACCTATCAATTCTTTTTCTATATAACATAAAACTGTGTAACTCAATAAAAATTGTTTTTAAAAAGTTTAACGTGAATTTGTGAATATAACAGTGGCGCAGTCAGTAGGATTCCTAAACACATTTAGAACAAGGATTGCCTAACTAAGTGTGGTGGTTCCTAAACCTTTAAGGAATTTTCAAGTACCAGCTCCAGATCTTCAAGACGGTCTCTCCGGCACCAGGAACACGCAAACTGCTAACCAGGTGTAGCAAAGCTCACGGATAAGGATTTCAGCTGCCAAAGAAGGAATGAAAATATTTACGTAAGAATCATCTCGTTTTATTTTTCTTGAATATTTTGCAATTTATTTTTTATTTTTACCAAGTTCTATTGTCATAATTTACTTTTATTTTGAATACAATCATTTTAATATAAAGCAAAATGCCTGAAACACGTAGTGCAACAAACGCTAATGCCAATGCTAATACTCCAGTTGCTCAAACCGATCAAGCGTCGAATCTAGAGCCTTACAGATTATCCGAAATATTTTCAATAATTGTAAAACAGCTTACAGAATGGCCGGCAACGACCAAAAAGTACTTTCAACTCTTCATATTAAAAACAAACTTAAAGGAAATGCCGCTGAATTAGTTAATTCACGCGACCCTTCAAATTGGGAAGAAATTAAAACTTTATTAAATACTCACTTTGGAGATTCTCGCGACTTAAATTCAATGATTCAAGACCTTCAAAGAATGAAACAACTACCAAACGAATCGCCTTTAATTTTTGTTTCGAGATTACAAACTCTGGAAGCAAAAATGTATTCAGCTATAAGTAAACAACTGCATTTTACAACAGATCAAAAAGTAGCACAAACACGTCTAATAGAATCATTAACTTTAAATTCGTTATTAACCGGTCTAGATCCAAAAATCGGTCAAATTGTTAGAGCTAGTAATCCAATAAGTGTTTTATCAGCTATTTCACGAATCAGAAGAGAACTTCAATTAACTTACTATGAAAACCACAACAGACTAATCGTAATACAAATAATATACCTACTCGTAGATTTAGCCAAAATTCACCAAAACAATGTAATTTTTGTCACAGAATAGGACATACTATAAATGAGTGTCTCACACGTCAAAGACAATCTCAAAATTTAGCTCAGGGTTCCTTTAGACCAAATCAAACTCCTAATTCACATAACCAAATAGGCCAAAATTTCCAACAAAGGCCACAATTTCAAAATAACCAACAAAATCAAAATCGCCCATCTGTAATTAGACCAAATCCAAGTTTTAGACCTCAAGGACCACCGGGAAATCGACCCAACACAAATTTTAATCAACAAAGAACTTTTCATTTCAATCGAAATCGCGATTTTAACAAACACTCTCATAACAGTTATGACTATTATACAGATGATAGTCAAAATTATTATGAAAATCAAGAACAATACTCCGATAATTCACTTGATTATCAAGAATATTACCAAGAAATTAACCCCAGTGCTCCTGACTATTATACTGTTAATAGTGAAATAGAGGAAAACTATTATACTGCTGATAGTGATCCTAACTCTGATAATGGTGTACCAGTTTGCAATACGAATGAAGACGAAACTTTCGATTATAGCCATATCGAACAAGACAATTTTAATTATAATAATGAAAATGTTTATAATTTTGATTCTGATAACCTCCTAAATCCATATCCTGATTATTATCAGGATTTTCGACAAGGCCCTTTACAAACGAAACCCCCAGATCCGCTAAACGACCAAACTTCAAATTTGTCGATCCCAGACCTCAGTTCACAAATTCAAACCATGAGTTTGAACAGTCCAGAATCGGACTGCCTCGAACAGATATTCATGTAAAAGATACCTTACCGGTAAATTCTAAGAACTTATACTATATTAAAGACAGAACAAACACTTATAAAATTCTAATTGATACAGTTGCTGGATTATCAATTTTCAAACCCAAAACTTGCGAAAATTATAGAAATCGATCCCCTGAAAATGTAATTATTCAAGGTATAACGAACCAAAAAATAAGAGTTAACGAATCAACCCTTATTCCATTTAAACCTAACGATCCACACAGAGTATTCATTTGTAATTTAGATATTGATTTTGATGGATTATTAGGCATGGATTTTTTAGAACATTATAATTGTATAGTTGATCTAAAAAATAAACAACTTATTACTGATTTCAAAATTGTACCATTATTTAAAGTAACAGATAATGAAACTACCAATATTTCAATCGAAAACCAATTTTCACAAATTTACAAAAATACAATTTCCATTGAACCTAGGACTGAACAAATATTTAAACTAAAATGCGATTCAGTTAATACTGATGCTATACTGGTAGGTCAAGAAGTAGAGAAAGTTAAACTACCAAACGCATTAGTTAAAATAAATGAAAAAGGAGAACTTTTTGTTTCAGTATTAAATGTTAATTGTATACCTAAAACTGTAACATTTTCAAAACTTAACTTAGAACTATATGAAATAAATACTGTAAGTAATATTCAACTAACTACCCAAGAAATGTGCACCGATAGAACATCGGAATTAAAAAATCAACTAAGACTTGATCATCTTAATGAAGAATAACGAGACTTAATTTCCCAACTTTGTCATGATTTTTCTGACATTTTTCATTTAGAAGAAGACATACTTACTTTCATCAACGAAATAAAACATTTTATAGATACGCAAAATTCTAAGCCCACTTATGTAAAATCATATCGCTATCCCCAAATTCATAAACAAGAGGTAAAAGATTAGATCAATAAAATGCTTTCACAAAACATTATACAACCCAGCAATTCTCCATGGTCGTCGGCCGTGTGGTTTGTGCCCAAGAAGCTCGACGCATCAGGTAAACAAAAATGGCGTGTTGTCGTAGACTACAGAAAACTGAATGAGGTTACTGTAGACGACAAATACCCGTTACCAAACATTGGAGATTTATTGGACCAGCTTGGTAAGTGTCAATATTTCACGACACTAGATCTTGCATCAGGCTTTCATCAAATTGAAATAATGCCTGAAGATATACTAAAGACCGCCTTCACAGTTGAAAACGGACATTTCGAATTCCTCAGAATGCCGTATGGTCTAAAAAATGCACCTTCAACATTCCAGAGGGTCATGGACAATGTCCTTGCTGGAATTCAAAACGAGCGATGTCTTGTCTATATGGACGACATCATCGTCTATTCACCGACAATTCAAGAACAAATTACCCGCTTAACATAAGTATTCAAGAGACTTCACAAAGCTAACTTAAAACTTCAGCCAGACAAGTGCGAATTCTTGAGAAAAGAAGTCGCCTACCTTGGACATTTAATCACGGAAGATGGCGTTATGCCGTTTCCGGCAAAAATTGAATGCGTTCAAAAATTCCCTCAACCTACGAACCAAAAGGAAATAAAATCCTTTTTGGGACTTGCTGGTTACTACAGAAGATTTATACCGAACTTCGCTAAAATATCCAAACCAATGACAAAACTTTTACAAAAAGATGTCCCATTTAATTTTGACTCCGAATGTCAAAAGTCATTCCAAAAATTAAAAAATGCTCTTACCTCTACTCCGATATTGATATACCCAAACTTTGAAGAACGATTCCTTTTAACTACCGATGCTAGCGCATTTGCAATCGGTGCGGTTTTGTCACAAGGCCCAATAGGTAAGGATTTACCGATAGCCTATGCGTCCAGGACATTGTGCAAAGCAGAAACCAAATACTCTACGATAGAGAGAGAACTTTTGGCAATTGTGTGGGCAGTTAAACACTTTAGACCCTATTTATATGGCCGAAAATTTACCCTTATAACTGACCACCGTCCACTTACTTGGTTATTCTCTATAAAAGACCCCGGTAGTCGTCTAGCACGATGGCGCCTCAAATTAGAGGAATACGACTGTCAAATTGAATTCAAATCTGGCAAATCCAATAAAAATGCCGATGCCCTTTCTCGAATAAAAATTAAACACATAAATGACTTTGATTCATTTCGCTCAAATTTAGGAAACTTTAAATATTTACCTTACCCAATATATCCCGCTCTTGAAGATGCAGGGCCATCCCAACAAACTGAAAATAAACCTGAAATTGACTGGGATGCCGCTGCAGAAGAATTTTTGTCTTTTGAGGAACTTTATAAAACAAAATCACTGATTGACTATTCTAAAATAGAATATTCCAATAATCATCTTCTAGACAAACAAAATAAAAACATTTCAACCTTTTTTCAACAAAACAATTTACAAGATTTTCATGAAAAAATAATTGAGGATATATTTGAGGAAAACCCCGACTTTTCTTATGCAAAAATTAATGTACTAAGCAGTAAAACTGTCAAAAATAGAAAATACCTTATTATTGCTATACCATGGGATCCAGACAGTATTAGTGAATACTTATTTGCTGCAATTTACAGAAATCGAGATTTATTCAAACCTTCAGAAAAATATTTTATCGAAAATAATCCTGACCTACCAATACTAGAAACACTATCATTTCTACTTTCGGAAGTTGACGTAAAATTCACTATTTGTCAAAATATTACTAAAGAGCCAGAACAAATTCAAATACCTATCATCTTACATCAATTCCATAATGGCAAAAGCCACCTTCACCGCGGAATTAATGAAACTATTAGGCGAATACGACAAAAATATAATTGGGCCGGCCTCAATCGAGATGTCGAAAATTATATTAAGTCATGCCGGGCATGCCAAGAGACAAAAATATGTCGCAAAAATTTGGACAGTCCCCTCGTTATAACTGAAACGCCTAAAACACCTTTTGAACGTATTAATATTGATATTTTAGAGGTACCTCAAAAGAATTACGCTCTTACAATAAGAGACGAACTAACAAAATTTTCTCAAGCATATCCTCTTGAAGATAAAAGTGCCAAATCCGTTGTCACTTCATTATTAGCTTATTTTCAGCATTTTGGTGCACCACTTCGCATTCATTGCGATGCCGGTCGCGAATTCAATAATGCGCTAATGAAAGACCTTTGTAATATGTTCGATATTAAGTTAACATATTCAAGTGTCGGTCATCCGCAATGTAACGGATCTCTAGAAAGATTATATGCTACTCTGTTAGAAATGATTCGATTACATTTAGCAGACCACCCCAATGAACACCCCTTCAGTATTTTACCATTTGCTATTATCGCTTATAATAACTCTATAAACAAAACACACGGATTCACACCATACGAACTTGTATTTGGACACACGTCCAGTAGACCTCCCGAAAAATTATACAATGAACAAGAATTAATTACTAAACATATTAGAGATCTAAATAACCGCATATCCTATTATTATAAAATAGCGAGAGGAAAAAACATAAAGCAAAAAGAAAAAGCTAAAGACCGATTTGAGAAACATGTCTCCGAAAACAAACCAAATTATGAAGTAGGTGACAAAGTTTACCTAAAAGAAACTCAAATAAAAAACAAGTTAGAAAATAAGTTTAATGGCCCTTTTGAAATACTAGAGATACACAGAAATTCCGCAACAGTATTAAATTTAGAAACAAATAACAAATCAAAAATAAATTTCGATCTTATGAAACCCTATGTTGAAAATTACCTCATTTTCAGGTTTCTGCTGCTGATCGGAACAGCAACATGTCAATATAAAATCGAACCCATAAACAATACAGTTGGAATCTACTACCACGACGAAACCAGAATAATGGTTTCGAACGACGAATGGACTTTATTAGTGCATAAAAATATATCAGCTTTTAAACAAACTTTTGAAAGAAATAATAGAATTCTTGACACAATTCAAAATACCTTTACTTCAAACTACTCCAGTATGAAGTCCTTCCGATCCGAAGTAAAATCACATTCGGCATTATTGCAACAAATTACAAAATCTATTGGCGATAAATTTAGTGAAATATCTTTCGATGTTAAAAGACAAAAACGAGGGTTAATTAATGGTATTGGCACCATATTTAAATCAATTACCGGAAATCTCGATGCGTCTGACGGTGAATATTATATGGACTGCATTAATAAATTAAAAACTGATCAAAACCAGATAGAAAACTTATTAAAAAATCAAATGTCAATCACAAGCTCAGTCATAACAAATCTCAATAGTACCATAGGACAATTAAAATTAAATGAGAAAATATTTAATTCAGATATAGAAAAAATTGAAACCATCATTCGACAATCAACAAACGAAATCGCGCTTATCGAAGCCAAATTAAATTTCTTTGAAATTTGCGATCAACTGATGGAGAGTTATTCGTATCTTGAAAATACTATTAATGATATTCTAAACTCTATCACTTTTGCATAGCTTCAAATAATTCATACTTCTATTATTGAACCAGAAAATTTGATCACTGCTCTTAAGAAAATATCAGAAAATACAGTAAGGAAAGGTTTACCGCTACCAATAAAATATTCTGAAATTTCACAGTATTTGGAAATAATCGATCTCGAAGCATATCAAACAAATTCAGATCTTGTTTTCGTTCTCAAAATACCTTTGATTGAACCACAAGTATTTACTTTATTCCACCTATACCCAATACCAATTTATGATAATAGAACTGGATTTCACCACATTTTATCATTTTCACAAAAATATTTAGCGCGAGATGATGATTCTTTATCCTACATTCCAATCCACGATTTACAAAAGTGTAAACAGTTATCTACGCATCAAAAGTTGTGTCGCGATGTTTACGCGTACCCTATAGACGATAACGCGATATGTGAAGTCCGTTTGTTAAGACAATATAAGACATTTCCCGCGAATTGTAAAAGTGCGGTAGTAAACGGACAAGGTTATAATGTGCAAAAACTCAAAGAAAACGTGTGGCTAGTGTCGATTGCCGAACCGGTACACGTGACCATAAGTCTTCCAGACACAAAAACGAAAACATTAACCGTAAATGAAAATTCTATTTTACAGCTATACTCAGGATGTTCCGCTTTTGTTGGCATTACTAAAATACAAGGTAGTACCAGAAAAACTATAAACATTCCTCATGTACTTCATCCCGTAATGGTTGATTACAACTGTTGTCTAGACATTCCAAACAAAGTAGAAGTACCCAAAATAGAACCACTAGATCTTAATAACATTAACTTGAATGATCTGCAAGTGACAAAACACAAACTGGACCAATACTCAAAAAGATTGGATGAACTCATAAACAAACCGTTTGTTGAGAAAAATATTTCGTGATTCACATATACTACGATCTCACTCATCGTTGCCTTGATCGTCCTCTACACCTGTTATAAGTGTAGAAATATTAAATTCAACAAATCGCCAGGAAAGCCTGTTCCGGACCAACAAAATGATGTTTTTATCAAAATTCATAACATTCTGCCAAAAAGAAGACCCAAACTTGACACCGAAGCCTCTGAGGAAGTGGAAATCGAAAATTGACAATTTCATGGTTTAATGTATACCTTTATATTTTTATTTTTTGTATTCTCCGTATTTTCCTTTTAATCTTGAAATCTCTGTATATATTGTATTTTATATTTTATGTATTTTGGTTTTTATTCTCAAAATTGTTGTTTATTAAACAACAATTTTAATTAAGGGGGGAGTTGTTATATAGGAAAAAACGCTTATGTTTAAGTAATGTTACGCAATGTCAAACATCAGATTACGATTTCCGTATTTTCATGAGAACGATGCTACGTTGCGTTTTTATAAAATAAACACATTAAGTAACACAAATATTATGTTACAGAAAAATAATGATTTCTGCACTTTCATGGGAGCGACGCTACATCGAATTCTCCATGAAAATAAACGCTGACGTTGATTTAACAAATTCTATAAATTCTTTGACTTTATGTAAAATAGTTAGTTACAATTATAATTTCAACCTATTAATTCTTTTTTCATATAACATAAAACTGTGTAACTCAATAAAAATTGTTTTTAAAAAGTTTAACGTGAATTTGTGAATATAACATATATATATATATATATATATATATATATATATATATATATATATATATATATATAAGAATCAATTGGGAATATGAAAAGAGGAGACAAGACAGTCTAACGGTATATTTACTCAGTATAATACCAATCTGAATCCAATGTATTAAAATTTGACAATGGTGTCTAGCTAAAATATTTTTTCTCCAATTATCTATTAGATATTGTGCTCTTCCGCTTCAAATTTGATGTATGTAGGTGTTTGTGAACCAATGGGCTCCTACTTGAATCACTTTTTTAATAATTTTTTCACCATTTGTTATCACAAAAATATTTGGTGAAATTATAATGTGTTGGAAACAATGTAGTTTTCTGCTGATTTGGTCCCAGTAGAGTTGAGGAGCTATTTATTCAGATTTTTCAACTAAAATTTCGAAAGCATACCTGTTATGTTACTATATCTGCTTTCTTTTTGCTTCCATTGCACATAGAGAAGAAAACCGATAATACAATAAATTAAACAATATTTGAGTGAGGATACAACTCATGTGTCATCTGACCCTTTTTCTAAGATTTTAATTGGCTGGAATAGAGTAGTAAGAGGCAATCAAACAGATGATGGTTTTATCACCGCATGCTACTACATCAATATTTATTATTATGGCACACTAATGAGACAAATGAGTACTGTCAGTTTAGACATTTAAAATATTGCTGCGTAAAATTCACAGAGAATCCAAGAACAAGGCTGTAGTAGATGAGGTGACGCGATTGAAGTCAACATACACTAATCAATAAATTTTACTACCCAATAAGCCTAAAGAACACACAAGTCAATAAAAAGTCACAGTGGAAAGATTTGACCCAATTCAATGTATCCAAAGGTATTAAATTAACACAAAATACAACAATTCCAGAAATCGCTTCAATTTTACGAAATTTTGGATATAATATGCGCAGAAAAGTTGGTTAGGTTAGGTGTTATTAAAATCTTATGGAACTCAACGGCTAAACAGATTCATGAAATGAGTACAATATTAAGTTTAACCCTTTTACTTATATTTAAAGAAGTAAGGGGTCCAGGGATTGCAAAATAAAAACATCAACATCAAGTTGCTTTTACGCTAGAGCAATGAAAAAAGTTTGGACGGAAGATACACCTGAAGGTCAGCAGAAAAAGTTCCTTAACATTGTCACACAAAAAATGGCATGGCGAGGTAATGAAGGCGCATTTACATCAATATTTCATGTTAAAAAAGAATTACATAATTTTGGAAATTTCTCTAACAGATTAGAGTATAATCCAATTTTAAATAAGGCCAATCAAGGAGGAGACAAAAGCTGCTGTGAAAGCAAATGGCTAGTACAAAATATAGTAGAGCATGATGTATGCCCAATAAGATTATTCCTAAAACTTATCACGAAACGCCCAAAGAATATAACAATATTTTCCATACACCCAACCCAAATTTGAAATTAGGAAGGAGATATAAAAACCTTCCTGTAGGTATTAATACTTATTACTTAAGCAGAATGAATTTGTGAAAAACTGTGAAATTGAGCTACTATCAACTAATTTTCCATTATTTTGTGTAACTTAAGTAGGTTAATTATATTTCATTTAACCTAATAATATTAAGCGAGCAAATTTCATTGTTACTAAATAGTACTTCGGTTACCTTGTGAGAAAATATATTCCTACCAACTTCAACTATACGAATTTATATATATATATATATATATATATATATATGAAACTCTAGATGGGAATGCAAATGGGATTAAAAAATTGTCTTTCAACACTACATAACCCAATCGTGACACGGCTTTCGTATCGATAAAATTGGTTCACTTCCTTGACCCAGAAAAAATAAACGACACATAATATATATTGACGTTTTATGGCCGAATCAGTGTAGTTTGAATTACGTTAGTGTTTACAACAGAAAAAAGCCGCAGATTTATAAACCCATGTCCGGCAGTTAGTACGAGCTAGGGGGTATCAAGACTGGTCCATAAATTCACCGTGCGTCTAATCCAACCACAATAACGATGGAAATGCCGACTCCCAGCGCCGGAATACTTTGAAAACTTTCATCCCTACAGAACAGACCACATAAATAAGATTTAAATCTAATGATCGAATAGGCAAATATATATTTCCATCCACAATAGTTCTCTACACTCCTATTAATTACTAAGTGAAATTAATATCAAACGAGGAATTTGTTGATTTCCTTCTAACTGGTAAAATATTGATGCTTTGGCGATATTTTGCGCGACTGCTGAACGAGATAAAGTTAAAGCTACTCACTTCAAAGAAGTAGCATTCAATCCAATAACGCCAAAGAGTTTTCCATTGATTTCTTCTTGAAGAGCAGCTGAAGAATGATATTTCGAGAACAAGATTAATCAATTTCTCGACCGCAGCATATGAGATATTATTTTGGACGTTCAATATATGAAGTAAAAATGTTTCGAGTCTGAGATGTTCGTCTCATCTCTGAAATGAGTCCTGTCAGTATTCTGGGACATTGAATTTTCTTGAGTTTTATTCTCATTTTGTAGTGAACATATGAATCATATTAACATGCGGAAGTCTATAACTGTTATTGTAACGACCTGGGGATTTAATTCTCAGTGATCATTAGGTTAATAGTGGTTATGAAAATGTAGAGAATATTAAACTGCTGAGAAGCCAGAATTTGTCAGACAATTTTGAGAATATACTTAATTCTTTTTATTTTTCTGTGCACTTCCATTCATCATTAGTTTCAAATGTACTCCATGCACTTATTATAAATTGAAATATGGCTATTGAATTCGGTTTATATAGCAATAAAAATATTAAACAGAAGCGTTTCCTCGATCAAGAACATGAAGCATCAAAGGTAACGGTAGTTACCGAGTGACGCAAGTACACCTCCATGAAAACCACCACACCGAAAAAACCCAATACAAACTGTCTACACAATGTAAATCAAACCGTGAAAAGTCACTCAATATATTACAGTTGTTCAATAAACAATGTTTATTTTACACATTGAATCCCATTTTAAAAATACCTGCGCCGCTCATGGCTGCACTAGCATATGTTAGGTATTTGAATTGTCACTTTGACAGGATATTTAACTCCCTTAACCTTCAGCTACATACAGAATTTCAAAAAGATAAGAATGTTTGGTACTTGTCACTAGTCGATAGGGAATGAAACGCAGTTTTTTTCTCCCCTAGCCACCCCGCTTGTCTAAAAGAGGCAGTAGAGTAAGAACCTTGTGAGACAAAGTACCGTTAACTTCCCTATATAATTTTGAGGACTAGGTGTTCGATTTCACCTTTTCTCCACCAACGATTAATAATTTCAAGTAATTGCGATATTATCTTAGTAAGCATCGGGTTACTTATAATACGGTTCTCTACAAACAGTTCAATGTCATTTTTAATGAAGTTAACGGTTTTTAAATATCCTAACAGTGTCATCGAATAAATATCGTTTTGTATTAAGTAATGGGAAATATTACTTCCTGTTAATAGTTAACATAAGTGTTAAGTTTTCACACGAGTTTCATTTGGAGGAGAACCAACTTTCACAATTATGTGGATATTGGTTAACAGTTATTAATCAATATCGTACAACAGTAACTTATTTTACATACAAAATGTCAATATCCCAATAGCCGAAAAAATAGAAACGCGTTGACTTGGGGCGCTGAACTGATACTACAATTGAATTTTCGCCTCCTAGCTGTATTCAAAGCTGAGATACAGGTACCTCGTTTTAGATAGTTTGACGGTATACATATTTGTGGCAAATGTGTAATGGCTTTAACGATTTCGACGAAACTTTGCAGGATGATAGAGCTAGAAAATGTATTACCATCGCATCATACCACGCTCTCTTAAAAAATCCTTTTCCTTCTTCTTCGAATGTCGTCCCCATTTAACGGAGGTTGGCGACCACTCTCTTAAAAGCGTCTCTGTTCTTAGCAATATGAAAAAGTTCCTCAACGCCCATGTCTGTCCATTCTCGGATATTCCTCAGTTATGATTTCTTCTTTCTCCCAATTCCCTTCTTTCCTTCAACTCTGCCCTGTATAATCACTTGTAACAGAGAGTATTTATCGTGTCGTAATACATGTCCGAGATATGCTGTCTTACGTTTTTTTATAATTTTTAGTAGTTTTTGGTCACGACCGATTCTATGTAGTATTTCCACGTTAGTAATTCGGGCTGGCTGTCCATGGTACTTTCAGCATACGTCTGTAAATACACATTTCGAAGGCTTCGATTCTTTTAGTTATTTGTGCCTTCAACGTCCATGTTTCTACACAATATAATAGCTGGGACCAAACATAGCACTCCATAAATCTCAACCGGAGTATTAAATTCAAATTTTTATTGCAAAACATGGATTTAAATTTTAGAAATGCCGATCTTGCCATTTCAATCCTTACACGGATTTCCTGGTCCCGATTTAGGTCTGAGGTAATGAAAGCACCCACGTATTTAAACTTTTCTACCCTTTCTATTGCTTGATCGTTCATTATTAATTGATCATTATGTGCGGGTGTTTCGGAGATTATCATGAGTGTTGTTTTTTTTGTGTTAATATCTATTCGAATTTGCTGACATTCCACATTAACAGCATTTACAAGTATCTGCAGGTCCCCCAGACTCTTTGCCAAGATCACCGTGTCGTCAGCGTATCTTATCGTGCTTATTACTTCGCCGCCGATTTTAACCCCTTCGCTTGTTTCCCATAAGGCTTTCTCGAAGATAACCTGAGAGTATACGTTAAACAGTGTTGGTGAGAGAATACATCCCTGTCTAACACTTCGTGCAATCGAAATATCATTAGTTTCAGTATTATTGATTCTCACTGTAGCTGACTGATTCCAGTACAGGCTCTTTATTATTTCGATGTCTTTTTTGTCTAAATTGATATTTTTGAGTTCTTCTATTAGTTTTGTGTGTTGTACTCGGTGAAAGGCCTTTTGAAAATCTATAAAGCATGCATATACGGTTTTGTTGTATTCTCTGCACTTCTGTAAAAGGACTGTTAAGGCAAACAATGCCTCTCTTGTTCCCAAGCCCCTACGAAATCCAAACTGAGTTTTATCTAATTTTTCTTCACATTTCTCATGTATTCTGTTTTTTATAATTTCTAAAAGTATTTTTAGTGAGTGGCTCATAAGGCTTATTAACCGATAGTCATCGCATGATTTGGGGTTGGTCTTCTTTGGCAAGGGAATAAACGTGGACTTGAGCCATTCCGTAGGTATTTTACTCTGCCTGTTTATCTGATTTAGAATAACTGTAAATTTTCACTATATCGGTATCTAATGCTTTTAGTAGTTCTGTAGGGATTTCGTCTGGACCAGGAGTTTTCTTACTCTAAGCCGTTTGACCTCTGACTCCAAAATTTCAAGGCACTGGTACTCGTCTAACGTCTCTTGTCCATATTCCCTTGTATCGCTGAAAAGAGCTTGAATGTATTGTTCCCATACCTTCTTTATTTGTTCATCCTCCGTTTCTAATTGACCCTGGTTATTCCTAGTGACGCAGGGTGTTCTGTGTTTAGTGTTGCCCGTTATGTCTTTCAGTTTTTTTATGAAGGTTTCCTGTATCGGGTTTATTATTTAGCTCTTCCAATTCTTTACAGTTTTCTTTCATCCAGTTCTCGTTGGCTCTGTCGATTTCGTATTTTATATTGTTCTTCAGTTCTTTATATTTTTGCCTGTTTTTGTTTTCATATTTTCTTTTTTCGTTGACAAGCTGAATTATTTCAGGTGTCATCCATTCGTTTTTACTAGCTTTTGTTTCCGTGCCAAGTACCCTACTGCCAGATTCCAGCAAAGCATTTTTTAACATACTCCAGTTCTCGTCCACGTCTTCGCTTTCAGATACGGTGTTCAGCTTGTCCCTTATCTCTTCATTTAGTTGTTCTTTGCGATTTTTGATTTCATTCAGATTTATTTTAGGAGATTTGTTATGTCGTTTCAGGTTTCTTAGTTTTATGTTTACATTTGCAAATAATAAGTTATGGCCTGTTCCTCCGTCGGCACTTGGATAGGTCTTAACGCTCTTAATCTCATTTCTAAATCGATTATTAACGGTTACAAAGTCTATTTGATTTCTGATTATTCGGCTGTCATTGTGTCGAGGCGAAGTCCAGGTATATAGTCTTCTTGGAGACAGATCATAAAAGGTGTTTGTAATTATCATCTAATTTTCTTGGCAGAATTGTAGCATTCTGTCTCCCCTCTCATTGCTCGTTTCCAGCTCAAATTGGCCAACGAATTTTTCGACTTTTCCTCGTTAAGAGGGGCCTCCTCACAGGTATATAAACCTAAAAACCTACACAATATTAGTTACTAATTTAGTAATTATTTGGTTCAAAATATTTACGATAGATGTCGATAGTAGTACTGAATCGGCTTTTACTCATTCAACATATTTTCTTTCTCTGTCTTTCCACTCTTGACGGTTCAAAAAAACGGATCTCTGTTCGATTGTCTTGATTTCAAATAATTCAACTTCTTGTGAGCACAGAAACCTTATCTCTGTTTTTTATGTTGCATCCAAACCACAGTACACCTGTGCATAGATAAGAGAATATTATATACACGGATTCAAACAAAATTTGTTGACATACTTTCCATTTGAGTGTAGATTTTTGATTATTTAAGAAATTCATAAATGTTTTTGAAAGGAATAAATTGTTAAAAAGTACGTAATCCTATCGACCCGATATCAAAAATTATAGTTATAATGTAAATTATCCTGCAATCCGTATTTTTTCAATTTTAAAAAGCTATGTTTGAGGTTATGTTTACTGGATTATTTGATTAATGTGAAAATGTGAGATAAATAATACTGATGGTTTGTTCTAGTATCATCAAACCATCTTTCTACATTCTCTTGAAACCCTGTTTTAATGATAATGTGGGTTTGTTAGCGAAAAATGCTTAATTGAAGTGAAATGACCTTCGAAGTATCTAAATGAAGAAAAATCAAAACCGCTCTCAAAAGACAAGAATTGCATAATTCATTTTGATGAATATATAATAATGATAATTGAAAAATATAACTATTATAACCTGATACAAGGTGCATTACATATTGCATGAAAGTACATGTGCTATTCAATAATATGGATACCAAGTGACAGCATTGCGGAAATTGCTAGAAATCAAGAATGGAAGGATAATATGCATACTTTAAAAATATTCTACCTTTCAAAATTTGTACCATTTATAATAACATAATAAAATGTTTTCATGATTATAAATTTTTGTTTGTTTTATGCTAAGAAAATTAAACTGCGGAAAAGTTGCAAATTTACATGATTTAAAATAGGCCATTTAGTCTGAAAACACAGAACGTCATGTCACAACTTTGCCTCAATCTAATCATATTTGTATCAGTTTCAGAGTTCCTGTTGGTTGCTTTCAAATTTTATTTGCCATGTAGGCTATTTTTTCAACAACATGTGTAAATATATTCAATTTTATCTAGAAACAAATAATATAAACAAAGAGTTTCCAAATTTATTATACAAAGAAATATTTACTTGTAATACAATGCTTTACATTTAATAGAAAGAGGAAAGTAAGGTACAGTGAAGAATTTAAATATAAAATAGCAAACGTTTAAAAAACTTACAAAGCAACTATAACAACTAATGAAATATTCAAAGCGAAAGATCTGTAATGACAATTAATAATGTATATTTTGTGGGGAGATCGATATATACAGTACAAAATCAAACATACAATCAAGATGTACAAGTTTGCTTCTACCTTGTTTGCAAAGATTGATCATATGTGTTGTGGAGATTGGAACTGAAACATTTTTCCTTCATTATACAAAAAAATATGTGTGATCACCTGAATGGTAAATATTTTTTTTTGTTTTTGTATAATACATTATTGGTATTATCACTTTTCCATCCTACCCATCTAATATGCGAGAAAAGTATAGGTTTACCCAAAAAAAGTTGGAATTTTGTATTTTTTTGAGTTGTTTTCACGTTTTTCAGCAAGAACAACACAAAAAATGGTATTTAGAAAAGGAAACCTATCTGTATAACTTGATACAGCCCCCGAAGTGCAACAAGTAGACAAAATTAACTTTTTAGTCATCCTTTGTTTTAAAATCTTTCTTTTAATATCAACAACTAAGACTATTACTAAGTCATCCTTTAATTATAATTTGGTTTCTTATTTTATTTGATTTTTTGAAATGCTTATATAATCAAACAATTTGCAAAGAAATTTTGACTATTAGCTAGACAAAGTTTTGAAATATTTATGGTTCAAAGATTTTTAAAATATAATGTTACCTACTTCCTTCATTAATTTTATTCAACAATTACTATTACCTATGGTACATAGGCTAAGGCAAGCTAAAAAGTGGATAACCATCCTAATTTCTCATAAAATCTTTGGACAGGTTGTTAAGAGAAAAACAAATACACCTTGTCATTCTCTTGTTAAAACTGTTCTTAAAAAGACTTATTGTATGACGGAGGTAATAGAGTATGGAACTCTTGAGGAAAAAGTGGCTAAGAGCATTTTTGAACAAGTACAAAATGTTGTGGTTGATCCATGATTGTGGGTAGATGTTCAACACGGGTTTCTAGGTGCTTCTCCTGATGGTAAATATATTTAACATAACAAATAATTACCATGTGTTATGTTGTGGGTGATGATACACTACTTGAAATAAAATGCCTCTGCATCAAAACTGAATTTACAAACAAATACAATAAACGAAATAATTGACCTCATGAAGAACAAAATTTGTCTAGAAAAACACAATAATAAAATTCAACTTAAGCGGAATCACAATTACTATTATTAGGTATAAACATGATATATTCATTACAAAGAACAAAAACTCAAAATCATTCTCACATAATATATTTAATCACTTTGATGTATTTATCAACAATAAATGAAGAATAACATTAAAAAGTGGTTATTTGTGTAATAGGTGCAAAAAGTGCATTTTTGTTGCAACAAAGTATGAAGCACTAAACACAATCTTGTGGAGTAAATATAAATAGCATTTACGAAGCACAAATTTACTTATTTAGCATGAACATTACTTAATTATAATCAGTTACAAATACAATACACACTAAACTATAAATTTGGGATATTTTTATGAACACAAAACATATGACAACAGCATTTGACCGATAGAGAAAGTTATAATATTATTTGTCTATGATTTGACCGTCGTCTCCTGTCATTGAGTTCTATACTGCGCCATGCATCAAGACGGTGGAGCGGTTGAACTAAAGTAAAAAGATGTTCGTTTGCAAAAATTTGCGCACAACAAATCTTAAAAAATACAATGATTTGTGATTTCATATTTTCAGAATCGAATTCTCTAGGCTTCCTTTTGGGGATCAGGTTTTGGTGTCCAGATTGGTGACCACAAATTGTCAAAGCGGTCAAAATCACACCATCACTTGATGGCTTATATCTTTTTTATAACAATATGAAACTCAACCAAAATACCTGATCCCCAAGACAAAGGTCCAAGTTATATTGTGTTAAAATTTCAACACTTAATTTCCCTGCATTCTTTAGATTTGTGGTGTACAAAATGACCTAAATTTTGCTGAAAATCACGGGTGCCAACTGTTTTCAGGCTCCTGAAACGTGAGGCCCCTCTTAAAGGGTCCTAATGGCCATTTAAAATTTCGAAATATGGGTATTATAAGTTTTTTCCAATTCAAACGTTTTTGACCTCAGAACAGAAAAAATATTCAAATTTTTTTTATAGCTCTCTTCAAGACCTTATCAATAGTATATATCATTTGAGATACTCGGTGGACCCTTGTGGCCTTATAGCCAAAATTAGTGATCTACTATTTGATTTTTATTCGTATTTTTCCAATTTATACGGTTTTTGATCACAGATAGAAAAGAAACATTCTCAACATTTTTTTTACATTGATTCAAGAACATTCGAATATTTTGCAATATTTGAAATTTTTGGTGTTGCCTTGTGAAGTTATAGCCAAAATAAGGGTTCCACCCATTGATTTTTTTTTTCGTTTTTTCAAGTTTTTCCAATTTATACGGTTTTAAACTACCGATCAAGAGAAAACACCCGATATGTTTATTGTAGCTCTATTCAAGATATTTTCAACGACAAAGATGAAATATTTCGAGTTTCTGGTGTACATTACGACAATATGAGTGGAACAGGTCGTTGATTAAAAAAAAATCGGTTTTTTGACTTATAATGCATTTTTTAGCTATTTTAAATGGGAGTAGATGGTAGGAAATGGTTTTCACCATGCCTATCATCGATTTTAGAGTAATTTCAGGGTCTCATGGTGGCTACCATCAATAATATTGTTTCTTAAAAAAATACAAATTTTACATAATTCCATTAGCTTCATGAACAAGATGTGACAAAAATCGATTTTTAGTGAAAATATCAAAATTCTACTAAATTTTGTTGGGACAAAATGTGACAAAAATTGATTTTTTTGTAAACATCGAAATTTCAGTTGCTTTTGTTCGTTCCATGAACAAAATGTGGGAATAATTGATTTTTTGGCTTGTAAGACGATATGAAATGAAAAGGCTAAAAAAATTAAATTTTACTGCCGGTTCCCGGACACCTTATACAGAATATACAAAAATGAATGGAATTTCGTTATTGTCCCAAAAAGCGAGAATCAATTGATAGGACGAAAATAAGTGAATTTTCCGATTGTCCATTTCCACTTACGATAGGTAAAAGTGCATAAAAATACGTTATGAAATAAAATAAATGGAATTTATGCACGCCAAATTCCACGTCTAATGTCTTTGATGAGTTAACTACATGTCAAAGTATGTTTTAACTAAAATAATAAAAACGTTGTATTTAAGATATGAATACTACTAATTCACGAAAGAAGGCAGGAGCATCGCTAAAAAGCAAGATTAATTTCTATTCACAACTATATGAACGTTCGTGATACAGAATTATGATACGTAAAAAATATTAAACGGTGTACATTACCATACGCGGTGAATTCATATACACATACGCATACACACTACACAGTCTTTGGTCGAATAAAAAAGATGGACCTAGCGTCGCAACATATATTACACGAGGAATAATGAAGTCATCTTGACGACGATTTGTTATTGTTTTCCCGCAACTGAAAGAATATTGACATGTGAGATATTCGAAAACAGTCGAGTATAACTTTATCGATCTATAAAATATAAAAGTTATGCACTTTTCGGTTATATTTCATTCTCTAAACATGGATATGTGAATTTCAATTCACTTGAGTGAGAATTGCACCACTTCATTCAAAAAGTGCTATCAACAGCACTTATAACAATTGAATACCTACTAATTTAAGTGAACATACACCTATTCATGTTTATAGTAAAGTTATTATTCGTAAAATCATTGAACTTACTTCTCGATTCCTTACATTGGTCACTGTTTGTTATTATTAAAGCTCATCCAATGTTTATTGTCAGTTGAAACGTTTAAAGATAATTTAATTTCGTATCGATAAACAAAACTATATAATTCATACATTATAAAGATTGATGCATGTCAAAATGTTTCCCCTTAATTCTAATTCAAGGAAGGTGAGTTAATATTTTAAACAGTATAAGAATAAAATTAATAGTTAATTATATTCAATAATTTATACTTCTTAATATAATAAATCTACTTTCTAGAATTAGATTTAAATATAAACAAATTATCACGTGCATCAATCTTGTAAATTTACTGTTTCGACACTTACTCTGTGGAATCTACTCATAATACTTTTCCAACCCTCCATAGGTCGCGCTACTATTTGAAACTAAGTAGGTCGCGCTGGTCTATGAAACCGTATATCTGTATATATTATATAAAGAGAGCCCCGGACTTTTAAAATCTACAGTAAGTTTCACTACAGGAACTAAAAAATATTAAGAACTGTCTGAGTATGGCGTGAATCAACGAAAAGTGTAATATGAAGAAAAATGGGTTAGAATGATTCGCTCAAAATTATAGTCTTGCTTATATGCTTAACCAAACATGACCCATATATTGGCTGGTGTCCTACGTACACTATGGTTCTCTATAACCAGTTCCAAGAACAAACCCAGATCTATACTAGGCGTGTCTCAGATAAGTTCCAAGAGGGAGATTAATCCTATTATTTCAAATAATTATTATTTAAAATTAAAGTTCATTGTTTCCTAATGAGCCTATACATAACCTGGTGACTAGGCAACAATGTGGTTGAGAGTTGATTGTAGAACTAGACGTAAGAATAAATCTAGTCCCATACTAGGCGTATCCATGCATAGTTCTAAAGGTAAAATGAAAGAAATTGTTATTTTTATTAATATGAAGATACGATGAATCGGTTGTTGAATGGGGTATGAAAGTTTCTTTATAAGGAGTTGCCATGATGAACCAATTATGACCCATACACAGCATGGTGCCTAGAACACAGTGTGTGATACAGTGATATATGTTGTGCAAATGTGAGCGAACTTAAAGTAGAAGAAAAGAAAAAATAGATGTGAAGAATGGATAGAAGATAGGAAATACTCATTCATTCACCTTCTACGAATCAGCCGAGTGCTGGGTGAAATATTCTTGGACCGGATCGCCACGATGAGGGGTGAGACGAAGGCCCTAGTGGACCACAAGGTTTTAAACAGAGGCTGAAATTTACAATTAAGATGTGTGGATTTTCCTGTATATGAAAAATTCAATTTCAGAATCTTTCCTTGATAAAGTCAAGTCCAAAAAATCTATTGAACCATTGTTTTCGATTTCCAAGGTACACTGGAAGGATGGATATCGTTAAGTTTGCTGAGGATACTGTATGCATCCTATTCAACTCCAGTAATAAAAGTTAAAACATCAGCTACATATCTGAACTATTTAACGACTTTATTAAAATGTGGATTGTTATTGAAGATAACCGTTGACTCTAGGTCATCAAGGAACAATTCCGCTAATAAGGGTGAGAGAGGGTTACCCATAGCTAATCCATCTGGTTATCTGAATACTATGTCATTAAAAGTGAACAAATCCTGCGAAAGACAAAACTGAAGTAGAGCGACAATGTGAGATGTTGTAATTAGATCAATGTTCTTCGATTGGAGTAGGTTGCTAACGATAGGGACTGTTTCTATTTTGGGGACGTTGGTGAAGAGATTGGAAACATCAAAGAAACCATTAAAAAATTAGACGAAATAACAATTTTTAATTCTATCTGCTGAGTGCAAGGTGATCTTAACAGTGAACACTGGTTTATAATTTAGAGTTGTAGAGAGGAAGTTGTTGACAAATTTAGATAGAAGCTCCAAAAGAGTGTTGGAAAAGCTAACCACTGATCTAATTAGCAGGTTTTCTTTATGTATCTGGGAAGACCATAAAGCCTAGGTATGTTAGAGTTAGTAGCTGTGAGATGTCTCGTATTGATGCCATGAGAGGAGAAAATTGTCTTATGCTCATTCAATATGTCTTTTAGATCAGTTGTTAATTTCTAAGTGAGAATATTGTTCATGATTAAGAAGTTATCATTTTGTAAAAATTCTTCAGTTTTATTTATGCAATCATATCGGTACATTATGATCAAACCATTACCTTTATCATCTTTTGGTCTTCACCTTACCAGCAATACCCTCGCCAATTTCTGCTGTTTAAAGAATTTTGACTTCAATTTAGTCTTGTTGTTATGAAATTTAGTTTTTTTGTGAAGATGAATAGCATTTACTCTTTATGTTATTTCAAATATTATCTTATACATTTAAACTTTCCAGTTTCACATCTACATCGATAGCGAGTTCTTCTAAAGTTTTTGAGTTTAAATTGTTTGAGGTAGAAAATGTAAGACCATTTTTCAAGAACTCAATTTTTTCACGATTGAATGTAATGTTTTTGAGGTTAATAATGCGATCGTGAAATTTGAAGTCAGAAAACTTACCTGAGTTCGAAGCCGCATGACCATGACTAGCTGGAGACAAGACCCTGGCCCTAATAAGCTGGTGGAGCTTTTCATTAACCCTATTAAATTTGTTGGTACGTAATAACCCAGCAGTATGCATATGTTCATTAAATCTCTGTTGAAAAACCTCGTAAGGAACAAATACAATTATGTAATCATGAAGTATTTTGGATTCAATGTTCTATCTATCTAATTTGGCGTAATGTGAACATATCTCTTTATTTAAAGGCCGCTGCTCCATCGATCGTAGAAATCTGAGGGGTACTTTCTTAGAAGCTTTACTTCTTGCTAAGGTAGGAGTAACATTATGTTTTATACAATTCTGGATAAACCAAATATCAATATTAACCAACTGTCGGTTTGTAGACAACCTGAAGTATCTATCCATCGCTACCGTACAGTGGTTAATTAGAACTGTCTGAGTATGGCGTACACACTAGATATAAATTGAGTGAATGAATATAATACAACATGATAAAATATTTGATGTTACATCATTATTTAAGTAAAATGGTTAATACTACCCTATAAAGGGGGTATACAAATGTAATTCACATAACGAAACGTCTTATTTAAAACTATAAAATAAATTCTATATGATGACAAGATTGACGTTATAGACGGTGGCTAATAAGCCAGCGTGCAGTAAAACAGCTAGTGTGTGTTAAGGATTCATTAGTTTCATTTTAATTTGTTTGATCTATATTTAATATGTAAGGTTACTTATTAATAGAATGTAAATGTTAAAATCTCAGGCAAATCGTTGGTGGTACTTTTACACC
Organism: Galeruca laticollis; assembly: GCA_963921935.1. NCBI lineage: Eukaryota > Metazoa > Arthropoda > Insecta > Coleoptera > Chrysomelidae > Galeruca > Galeruca laticollis. Next base: position 38,728,583 of record OY998178.1, on the reverse strand, counting down.
TAGCGGACATACGGTATACATACATTATGTTTAATTTAAAAACCCAGTTCTCCAAGCAGAGAGGAGAGGAGCAGAACAGTTGTCGAAGTGAACCGTTCGTAGTCATTAATATTTAACGCGCTAGTGCCACAAACTTTAATAAAACCCATTGAACCCCTGCCATATCGCTTCCAAGAAGGGTTGCAACCCCGCAGAAAATCATCCCGGACCATCAGGTAAGAATACCAGTTGGGGCGATTTGCTTGCATCATACTTTTTTTACATATAATTTGTAACCTTGCATAACGTAACGAAAACATTTTTCATTCTCCGAAACAGTGTATAATAATACAACGTGATTTTATGATTAACGTTGAATCAAAGTTAACTTATGGTCCCGGAGCAAAGTATCTTGGTGGGCTTTGACCGTATATATTATCTAAAATTATATTTTCCTCTGAATGCTCTAACATCCATTGTTCATCAATGGTGAAAAATTCTAATAAGCAGTATGCTGCTTTGCAATTATTCACAAAAATTACAAAAACATCTCGAATAGGAGCCAATTTATCAAGACTCAGTCATTCTAGTCGTGAAGCTTCATCATCAAATCTAATACAACGCAGTAAAAATTTGAATCTTCATTCAGACATAATGAGATGCGAGCTGTACACCCCATATCCATCTCGTCTCCAAAGATCTTCACGATTTATACGATTCTCATGGCAAATTCCAGCTAAATAGAGGAGTCCAAATAGTGTTCGTATTTCTGTCTCGTCCGTAGTATGTGCATCCCGCTCTCTACTGAAATTGTTTGAGTCTGACATGATATATTTGTTAGTAGAGGTTACTATGATATTATCTATTTCTTTATTGACAAAGTATGACCATACATCGACTGGCGACTTGAAATTCCTAGTTTCTACTGTTGGTGATGGCAGCTTTCTGATGAGATTTTCTTGCCTAGTGCGGACTCCTTTTGTGGCGGGTGGATGTTTTTTCCAATAGGTTATGTCTTTTTTTGCTATGGAGAAGTTTATTTTTGAAGTGTCCAATATTTTATACCAATAATTACTCACCTTGACCTTTATAGCACAATCGCGTGCGGATAGTCTGTTCCTCTTCATTTTGACAGGTGGAGACAGTTTCTGTATCTTCATTTTCGCCCCCAGAAACATCTTGCTGGCTGTTTGTGTCATGAACTTCTACATCATCCATTTTTATGTCAATAATCTCCTCATTATCCGATTCATCGTCATAATAACGTGAGCTTTCATTCTGCACATCGCTCTCCTCAAGGAGTACCCGGAGACGTTGTTGCTCCCGTTCATTGCTGTACATGACTGAAACTACTCATTCAAATAACGAATTTTCATTTGTAACATATTCTTACCTGTCCAAAAAATATCCCAATTGGTCTTGACGGAATGGCAAACCATATACGGAACTGGTCGCGGTGGAATGTAACACCGTAATACAAAATAACTCACTAACACCTCACTTGGCTGTGGTCCGCAGAATACTGTGATTTCAGGTACCTATTAGGGGGTAGGGGGGGTACATCGAAGAGCAGCTTTGTATTCGAGGCGATCCGGGAAGGAACAATGAAACATTGTTTATATGGTTTCAAAGAGCATGGCTCAACCTATGGAGGGTTAAATCATACTTCTAAATTCCACAATATATTGAAACAATGGTTTTTCAATATATTGTGCAATTATCTAGAAACCGTTAGTTTCATTTGATAAAGTGAAAAAATGCATCAATGTTTATAATGATATTTGAAACTTTCAAAGTAATAAGGAATACATTGTGAATACGTAGCCACAGCTAACCTTTATTTCAAAAAGTTTATAAGTAGATATAATAATTGTGTCACCCTATACATCGTATGACTTGATACCACATTTTTTATAAGGGGTATACTTGCGTCACCTATTTTCACCTCGTCAGTAGGTCTTTGGACAGGTAATAAAATGCCTTTAAAAATATTAAACTATTACAAAAAAGTTAGTAAACTTCACTCATTACAAGTTTGTATTTAATTTATGTGATTGAATTAATGCATTCGCTAATTTATTTTGTTTGACAGCTGTATTTCTTGGTCACTGATATTGCGGGATTTTCATACAACATGCGTTTTGGAAGCGTTTGTGGTCAGTTAATTATTTTGTAGGTGGAATAAAATATTAATTTTCTGCTTTATACAGTACTTTTTCAGAATTTATTGCAAAATATGTAGTAGTCAGGCGTATAGAGCTGTAAGTGTCCGACTTTCTGACAAGGATGAATAGGGTATATAGAAAGGACGAATATTTATAATTTGCGTACATGGTTCGGTGTAACATCCATTGGGTTATTCATAGCTGAAGTCAATGAAACACGCATAGTACGATGACAGGCAACGTCCGAAACGGATAGCGTAGACGAAGAAGTGAATAAAGAACTGTACCTTCTCGTACCCATCTTATTACATGAAAATAACAGTTTAAATGGAATACAGGTTTACAAATCAATTTTGCAGTTAACAATGCGCGAGAAAGCCATACAACTTGATAACGTTGTAAACGCAGTTACCGGAAAGAGCAGGCGACGTACATTCTGCATGCAAAGCTTTAAAAATCGTGAGGCTGCTAATACATACGAGGGTAACACAATATTTTGAATTTGGATTTAAAAATAATAAATTGTGGCACATGCATAAAGCAATATAATATCGAGTTTACAAAACAAAATAACATTAATGTGTTCTTTATTATCAAATAAATGAATAAGGAAATAAAAACCAATAGATTTTTCTACGAAAACTGTTTTTTTATACAGACATAATTATTTATTGGTTCAAAAACCATATGGGGAATTCTATAATTAGCCATTATTATTTGTGAAGTAAATAATAAATAGATTCCAAGATACATAAGCTTTCACCTTTACTTCAAATTAATATCTTTTAAGTGGTCCGTTCATAATATTCGTCATTGAGGTTTATTTGTAAATAAATTGGAAGTCAGGTAGATTTTGTAGATAAAGCGTGCAATATGATAAGGGTTGTTAAACGACTTTCTAAATTTAACTATTCCCAACAATTTTTCCTATCTGTTCTTAGTAATAGTTAATGACATGCCTACCTGTTAAGCTTTCTAAAATTGTTATTCTTAATAATCTGTAGTATGATGTAAAAAATCGGGTTTATACATAAAATTTTAAAAACAAATTGGGGAAATCGCCTTTAGATTTAGAGATGGTCTAATAAGTATACTAATCATATAAATAAAATATTGAAGCTTTTTTGTGGTAAATATTTCTACTTTCATATGTAAATTTTTGGGATTCTTGCAAATGTTTCCTATGAAATTCGAATATTCCACACTTTTCACAGAGTTAGGACTGCCAAAACAAAAAAATCTTGATTCTGGGTGCCGTCAATTATTGCTTATTTAGAACCATCTACATACGTGCTACAAATTTTATATTACTCTAGTGGAATTCGTCTCTGATATCTACAATTTCATAACACCTATTTACATTTTTACATTTGTTGCGTTTAATGTATTCAGTCATAACACCTACAAACAAACACTATAATGAAAAATATGTTTTAGATGTACAGGGATCTTTACCCACTAAAATAATGATGTGCATCTAGAAGTGATTCTTCGAAATCACTTTCTATATCATTTTCATCATCCTCGCTATCTTCGTCTTCAGCCAAATTAATAATAATATTATCTACAACAGTATCTATATGTGGTTCATTGTTCATAAATTCATCTCCAATCTTTTTAACATGTTCAATCTTTTTAACATGGTCACATCTAATTTTCCAATAATTTGCAAAAAAAGTTTAAAAAAATTCATTACAGAATTCTTCAACCTTTGTAAAATTGAAGGTGACATTTCGTTTGGCCACATATTCTTTAAGTACTGCCCAAACACGTTCGATCGGATTTAAGTCCGGGTGATAAGGAGGTAGACTTGAAACTTAAATAATAAACAATTTATCAATTTTATATGTTTTATATTGCGTTTTGTACATTTTTGCAACGTTATACAGATCCGGTTTTAACATTTGTTCACTGTAATATATGTTTCTTTCAGAAAGCCAGTTTTTTAATTGTTGTTTAGTCCAAGCAGGCGTAGGTAATTTTTCATTTAGAACATTGTGATATAAGCGTTTTTCATTACTACAACAGCGTTTTTGGTAGGTTTGGAAAAAGTTTTTCTTGTACCCAGTTGTCACAATTTTCGTACGCCATTTCATTTTGATAATCTCCTGTTTTTGACTGGGAGTTCCACATAATACCAGCATTAGGTACAAACCCATTTTCACTTCCTAAATGCACAATGATGAGCCTATTACCTTTTGAAACAGGTTTTCTTAATCCTTCGTTACTCTTGTCGTTCCATTCTTTAAGGTGCGTGTGACGTGAATGAATGTATGTTTCATTCATATAACTGATAGGTTTGTTCTATTCTCTGCACTTTTTATGTTTCTTAAATATAGTTGGTGTAAATGTCTGATTTCGAGACGGTCCAGTAACAAACTTCTGTTGTTTTTCATGTTGGTCCAACGAAAACCCGAAGAATGTATTTGTTTCCGCAGAGATTCGCGAAGCCATAATGCATGAAGTGGTGCTTTTTTCACGAATGGAAAAATTGACGCATGAGTCACAGGCATGCAAAAATCAGAAAATGTCTCATTAGGTTGCTGTAAATGGACTAAATATGGCGTCGATTTGTTTGTCATGATGACATAACGGTGCATATAATTTACACATGAGTGCCTGAAATACTTTTTATAATTCGCTTATAAAAGAGACTTCATTATAACATTGTTTACAGTGTCGCAATGAAGCTCTTTGAACACTGTTCTAGTCATTTTAGTGAACAGTTGGTTTTTGTATTTGGTTATATTTTGATTTGACAATTGACTTTAACCTTGACACAAATTGAGAAAAAGATGGTCTAGCGTTGTTCTAGCTAGCAAGTTAGTATATTAAATGTTCTTAAAGGTAAATTAGATTGATTTATATATTAAAAATATTAATGAATAAGGTACGCTAACGTTTATTTATCAATGATTTGTCAATAGTTTATTTGTATATTGTATACGATCAATATAAAGGTATACATAACTTGGGATTTTTGGGATAAATTACCAGATATCTATGTGAAGATGTATTACAGAAATAATTCTGTTCATGATATAATATAAATAGATCGCAAGAGCATATACAAAGAAGCTCTTTTTCAAACAAATAATCATTCTCTGTTTGATTAAATGAAAGTTTGTTGACAATTTTGACAATCATTTCGTTATAGAATGTCAAAAGTCAGAATTGCTGAATAAAACCATCTGTGATCTGACCAATTAGGAATCTACAGAATTGCCAACTTAAATTCAAACCACTTCTCATAGTTTGAAAACAGGAATTATATGTAATTCTATTTTATTTAAAAAATTAAATAAATGCGAAGTATAAAAAATATGGTTTAAAACTTGTGCCACAATGACTTTCTGTTGTAATCGCGGTTCGTTGCGCAAACTTCACGCGTACTAGAAAACGAGTCATTGTGACACTTGTTTCACAAATAACTATTGTCTCACCCTAATGTCACTTTTTTGAATCGTTTAACAAATAAATATCGATTTAAGAAATTTATTATCAAGTGTAAATTTGTTAAATAATTAAACCTTACCTTTGTTAATGGAATTGTTGACTTGCCATTGTTTGCCTCTTTGGTCATAACATTTAAAACGTTCATAATTATTCCACGACACTGCTCACTCAATTTTTTATGAACAACTTTACTTTCTGAAGTCGCCATAAGAAGTTAGTATTGCACAACCCCGGTAATCACACTTTTCTATGAACGGTACTGTCGAAACAAAGCTTACAAATTCTGCCAGCGAAGTGAGCTCTTGCAATCCGCATACGTCTTTGCCACGCCGCATCGGACGTTGCCAAACTTCCGACTGCCAAAATAATTTGCCAACCGGTACAGAGCTTTGCCGCAACAGTAAAGAATGATGAACGAATTTTTGTTATCGCGAGAAAAATCTGTATACCTAATAATTCTGAGACCGGAAAAAATTGTTGTTTTGTCTTCACCTCTGAATTAGAATTGTTTCCACTTGGGCTTGCTTCATCGACTTCACATTCTTGTTTCATTCTTATTTCCAAATGCTTGAGTAGAGTATTTCACTGGAAATTGATCCAAACTGTCCAAGACAGGAGCCTCCATACATCTCAGCATAAGATCTATGTCAATGATTTTGAAGGTCTCAAAACCCGTTACCCATGAGCTATGAGTAATGCTTGCATCTATGTTGTTACTTATTTTGGCATTATATAGACAGTAAGTGGGGAGATTGAGGCTGTGTTCACTCAATGTAAAAATGTCAGTTCTTAATCAATATATTGATATAATACTTTTTAAAAAATTTGCAAATAATATCTCACAATTTTTATTAAACAAATTTTGATGTTAATCTCCATCTTGATGATTGCCAATATGACCAGACGAATGTTCATCATCCATAGAGTTGAGTTCCTTTTATTTAAAGTGAATGTGAGAAATTTGATGTCAAATGTTCCCCATTTTTGATATTAGTCAGTTCTATTTACTGGACTATATACCACCATATCTTTTTGCGTCGAGATTTCTAAGTGAAGTGCAGGCGGACATTTAGATTCATGTTTGTACATTCAAAAATCCTGTTATCGGTAAAAGCTGCTTCTCGAGACCGTATTTTTTGTGTAAGTATATAAAGTACATGTTTTTTTTATCCAATTCCTTTAAAATTTATTCTCTACATTATGTATATTGTAAATGTAGCAACCCTGCTTCGATCAATGATGAAGCGTAAGTTTCGAAAAATTTCACACGTTTACCTAACAAAACTTGTGGTTTTGGAAAAATCAGTTTCAAACCATATTTTTCGAAAATAGATTTAGTTTGGTCCATTTGTGCAACATATACAAAAGTGTAAACTCAATATAAATCTGAGCTCGTAATCTGCTACCAGAAAATTTCTACATTATTCCGACACCTTTTAAATCCAGAAGAATTATTTTGAAAGGTTTGGTTTATCTCACTGTGGCAAACTCGTAGTTACTAGCAATATTATTAGTGGTGGGCACTACAATTATCGTCTTTATTCTTAACTACAAAGACAGCTATCGCGATCAAGGAGGTCAAACGAATATTGAGGAATATTTTCCAGCAATTTTTTTTCTCGCAATTTCAGGAGTAAGATTATAACGTTAGAGTGGTAGTTTCTAGCTAGACTAGAGCCAATACTAGTACAACATGTTGTAATGATTAGAGGTACGCGTATCATATACTAAACCATTTCAAACTACCAGACCAATAATTCGGGAAACACATACCATATCATTCAATAGTCACTGGGATATATGAGACTAACACAATAATAACAAATATATACAATAACCATGGCCAACGTTAACATGTCGTTGACCAGAGTTACACTTACGACTAAGAATCAACTGTTGTTGACTATCTAAATTATATTATTTATATATGCTGAATGGATATTATGTAGTACATTACCATCGCAAATATGAACCTTATACGGCTTGATTGTTTTATAATTTATTAACGTATTATTTTGAACCTGTTTTGATAATTACTCAAATAAACGTCTTCCTAGTGAATCGTGGCTCACTCATGAACTGATTAACCGTACTAAATTTATTAACGACCTTCTGGTTCAATAACAGTCACATCATCCTCTTTTGTAGGAGAAAAATTATCCCTGATAATTGTTCGATGCTAGAACTAAACAATAATGGTTTTTATTCACTTAATTGTTAGTTTGTCTTACATTGTTTGTTTATTTTCATTCACTAAGTTGTTTGTTTGTTGTAATTGCCTGTTTGTTACAGTCGGTTTTTATGAAAGATTTGTTTTTTATTATTTTGAGAAAGAATCTCACAGTTTACACCTATTATTTTGTTATGTTAAATGGGCTTATGTAATGAGGATCAAACTTTGTTCTTTCCTTTTTCCTTAATACATTTAGAATATACTGGTGAGGATTAATTTTCACTCTTATTTACTTTACATAACTTATGTTTTAGCAAAAATTCTCTAGCTCGATCGTGTGCATACTATAATTTGTATTTTAATTCTTTATTGTACATTTTAAAATTGCAACAAGGTTCAATTTCTATACTCAAACATTCCGGTATATTGTCTAGTATACAGTAATTCGAATGGAGTCCATCCGGGATACGTGTTAGGTGTTTTATGTTATTCACATACGCATACACAGGCTTTGGATGAATAAAAAAGTTGGACCTAGCATCGCAAAACATAATACTCGAAGAATAAGGATGCCAACGAAACAACGGGTGGTTATTGTTTTCCCGCAACCGAAAGTATATTGACATAAAGTATTGGAGGCAAATATGACCCAGCGGGTAATATGGCCCAAAATCCCTAGCGCAAAATCTAAAACATTTATTAACAATCTGGCAACATCACATAACTGCCCGCAACCGACACTACCAAGGACACTTTGAGCGACCGCTTGCAGCTACAGTTTAGCACGTAGCAGGCAGTTGGTTTCTGACTGCCGAGTTATGCATTATGTGTTGTTATATCTTTTCAGTTGATTTGTTGACCACCTTTACAGGCTAAGAACCAAAGGGAACGGTGTGCAAAATTAAAAGAGGTAAATACATGTTTTTAAGTATCTTTGCATGAAATATTTATTCGCTAGTGAAACTTTGTCTTTTTTCACTTATTATGTTGTCTCGATGTCCTTTCGGTTAATATAACTGACAGAAGTAGCGGGTTATATGGCAATGTGCCATATAACCCGACAGATGGGCACATTACCCTATTTAATCGATGGAAGATTAAATTTTTTTTTGTTTTGAGATGGGCAAAGTGTGCAAGAATTTACGCAAGCGATGGTCTCAAGACAAACTTGAACAGGCTATAGCAGCTGCCAGAAATGGAGAATCTCAAAGAAATGTTTGTACTAGGTTTCAAATAGAGAGGCGCATTTCACGACGATATTTACATCGGGGATTGCTGAAAAAGAAACTGGATGATCCAAGCATGCTGAGTCGTCAGCAGGAAAGAGCTTTTGTGCAGAGGATTAAGCGATACTGTCAAACTCGATTACCGCTCACTCCCAAACTTGTTCGACATCCAAATGTTTCGATATTGTGATATAAACAACATTCGCTATAATTTTAACAAGAAAAGCAGCTTGCTGGGAAGAACTGGCTCTATTTGTTCCTGAAAGGAGATGGTGATTTATCTGTTCGAAAAACGCAATCTATGAACCCTGCACGCGCTCAAAAACTGAATTGTTTCTGACTACTTCACCTAGATATCCGAACTTATGGAAACGATGAATATCAAAGATAAACCTCAAAATTTATATATTATGGACGAGAAAGGCTGTCGCCTCACCATACACCATCAACAACGTGTTATGTCTGAAAATTGAGTACCACGGGTTCGTATGATTGCGCCTGAGCGTACAGATAATGTCGCCGTTGTGGCTTGTTGTAACGCTATTGTCAACTCTATTCCATCTATGATAATGTTTCGAGGAAAACGTCTAAAACTAGAATTTTGTGACCATTTATATTACAAAATTACTCAAACCGTCGAGTCTCGATATCACATTATTTTGTTTGTCGACAAACACCACTCATGAGCTCCAACAACTAGATAAGACAGATAAGGATTTCGCTCTTTTGAAGCAAATTGAGACCAGGATCTTTCGAGATATTGGGATACCTACCTTCAAAGAACCCTAAACAAGGCCAGATTAAACATAATTGTGTCCCGTGTTTGGTCCAAATGTATGACATCAGAAAATATTATAAGCGGATTTAGAGGTACACAATTGTTTCCAATAAATTCTGATGTAATACCTGATGCCGCTATTGCACCTTCTTTAGTAACAGAGCGAACCATGCCTGAGGAAATAAAGGCAGACAATAGTGGAAACTCCGAAAGTTCAAACGGTGAGATTTCGTCTGTTTATGATGTCCCGTTGGCAGCTAGACTAATTAATCTAGTTTCTCAAGAAACTTCTCCAAATAGATGGAATAAGTATTTTCAGGAAATATTTCCAACTCCCACAAAGCTCAGCAAGTGAAAAAGACCTTTTCTCTGAGAGACATGGCGAATCAGCAATGAAGTCTCCAGATTCGAAACATCCAGTTCCATCAACATCCAAACAGAAAAGTTTTGTCCCACAGTCTACATCTAACCAAACTACACAGGAGTCATGGTAATGTGCAGCTTGTGATGGGGGCCCACTTAACATGCGAATGTGTACAAAATGTCTTACTTGGTACCATGTGGTATGCGTTGGCCTCGAGTCGGACGATTATGAAGAATTTGAGTGCGGTTGACTTCTTATTTTCAAGTTCGTTTTTTTGTGCTAGAGCATGTGAATTTAATTTATTTTCCAAATGTGTATTGAAATGTTACCTAAATTTCCTATTTTTTTTGCTGTGTTCGTGAAATGTTCTAATATTTGTTTATAAACAAAATTTGCTTTCTAATTTTGTAAGAATACCTTTAAAAAAATAAACCGGCTCAATCTCCCCAAGTTTAAAGATTTTTACTCTGGGCTACATAATCTCACCAGATTGGTGATATGGCCCTAGAGCAGTGCAAAGGATTTCTGTATATAAAACTATAACGAATCCTTTCTGACCAGGTAAAATTACATATGTATGTCGGCCACATACTTACCTATCATGTGGTTGAAAAACCAATTATAGCTATTGAATATCTACTAATTTTAGTGAACATTTACCTATTCATGTTTAGAATACATTTTTTAATCGTAAATTCATTGTCTTACTTACGGATTACTAACATTGGTCACTGTTTGTTATTATTAAAGCTTATTGAAGGTTTATTGACAGAAGAAACGTTTAAAGTTAATTTAATTGCTTAAACAAAAGTATATACTCCATGAATTATGAAGCTTAATGCACTTAATATTTTTTTACCTTTAATTAATATTCAAAAATACTGCCAAAATAAGAGGTCAAGCCTTTGATTTTTTTTCGTTTTTTCAAGGTTTTTCTAATTTATACAGTTTTTCACACCAGATAAAAAAAATGTTACAAAACAAATATTCCATATAAACTGCTTTCATTTAACAAATAATTGAAAAAATCCATATTACTTATCTTAAAACAAAGGTAAGCTATGGCTACATTATTCACACTTCATTCCTTAATAACTTGAAAGTTTCGAATAATTGATGTATTAGTGTTCAGCACTGTTCAAATAGTGTTTATGTTTGTTTGACGATGACTTTTTTTCTTTCTTTAAGTTTTGCCGAAAATGATTATAATTTCTGTATATATTTTAGGCGGACGTGCAAATTAGGATCCATTCAGTTCATACTACCAAAAATATATATGGTTACAATGTATCCCAAATACAACACAAAGTAAGGCTCCATCAGATATATAAATACTATCAAACACACAAGAAAAAAAAAACTCCCGAACTACACTTTCAAAACATATAACATCTGAGTTATACTATTAAAACACGTTAGAAAGAAAGGGCCCCGTCCGAATTATACTATCTAAATACATTACAAAGCAAAGGCCATAGCTGTTTCGCCTGAGTTATCAGTACTACAAATCAATCAAAAAGCTTTTTCTTCTACGACCATAAAGAGAAATGTACATTTCAAGTGCATATTCGATTAAGAAACCTACCACGCTGTAATACATATTTTCATTTTCCACAGGCTAGCTGTATCGAAATATTTCATTTCTCACGACTTTCATTAGCTACTAGTCTGTCAATATATCAACGAATTTTTTGATTATATATATAATAATATATGATAGAGTCATGTTTGTTAACGTCTGTCTAATAATTTGACATTTCACTTCAGTGTTTACAAAATTCGTTAATAAAAAAATTAATAATTGAAAATATGTAGTGATAGTGAGGATGATTTCATATTGATCCGTCACTATCCGGTTAGATGCAGGAGGTGATATAACTTCTTTAAAGAGAGACGATAATTGATAAATTGTTCCGCAGGCGAATTATACCGATTTTTTCTGCATAAAGTATTTTTATTTCCGAGAGTCAAAATTTGAAAAATTGGAACGTTATTTCACGACGTAAGTAGGTACATGTAGAAAAAGAAAAAATTACATGTTCCATTCAACGGGTTAAGAACCCGACTTAATAATTTCAGAGAAGAAATTCTCTAAACCATGCAACAATACCGACAGGAAAGTTTATGATAAAAATTGTTTTGAAAAATATTACAGTTTTGTTTATGATTTATGATGGTCGTAGAAAAAGTATAGTGTACAATTTGCATGAAATTACCCATTTCCAACTCGTAGGTATATGAAATTTCATATACCTACTCGTGGGAAATGTATGTCATTTCATGCTCATTGTACAATATACTTTTATCTATACTACAATAAGACCAGCTGAAGAACCAAATGCATTAAAGTGAAACTGGGAAGAACACAAGCTAACACACACATTATTTAAACAGGGCTCAACGCAAGTACATCAATTATTTGAAACTTTCAAATTAATAAGGAATCAAGTGTGTATATGTAGCGATTGTTTACTTTTATTTTGAAAAGATTATAAGTAGATATAGGACTGGTGTCACCCTATAAATGGTATGGATTGATATCAGATATTTTATAAGGGGTGTACTTGCGTCACCCATTTTAACCTCGTCAAGAGGTGTTTGGACTGAAATACATACTTACTTGAAATATTTAATGCAGCAGCCAATTTTAAATTGGTTCGATTCTTATCGGTAATAAATTTCATTTCTTCAGAAAAATGTAGATCACAAATTCTTAATACGTGCCTTTGCTTAGTATTCATGTCAACAAGATCGTTTCTTCCTATAGCCAGGCACCATTGTCGTCTATCCATAAATCAAAATATGTATAAATTCGTAGTTAATTAATTCAGAATATCCTACCTCTGGATCTTTTGGTGAGCAATTCAAAATTTTTGAATAATGCAGCTAGGAATTGAACACATTAAAACCATTTTGATAATAATTATAAGGATATAATAACATTAAAAATTATTCCACAACAGTAACTATAAAATTTCAAATGTAAAATGAAGAATATATTAACTACTGTGCACGGTTTGGAAAATATATAACAGTATATGTTTCTTCTTCTGAATAAAGAGTTATATCTTCATTTCCGTGATCTCTTGGCTCTGTTCGAGTTATTCCTTGTCTACGAATCGACGCTCACGACACATGCGACCTGAGGAATAACTACAAATAAAAAACTGTCAAACATAGAGACTGAACATTTCATGGTATTCCATTCAAAAAATATATTTTACAGTAAGATCTAAACGTTCTTATGTTTCACAGAAAAACATATGTATCAGTTACGTATCTAAACAATAAAGAAAAAGGGTTCATTTATCTGACCGAAGTTTCTATGGTTATGAAACCAGGTACTAGAAAATAAAATTATCTCATGTAAAATGTGTTTTTGCAATTCATGATAAAATTCCAAACTAAGATTTATTTTTGATCAAAGAATTCCACACAATTATCCCATTCTGCTTGAGGAATATGTAAAGCTAATAACGAATGGTTGTAATAGAATTCGGCACACCTTGAATTTTTTACTGAACATGACAACTTATGTTTCCTTTTAATGAACGAAGAGTTTCCAATTTTAGTACTAATAAATACTTTATTACTAATAAATACTGTGCATGTACTCGTGATAAAACAAACAACAAAATTTGACATAAAAATGCTGTAATTCTTGAAGAATTTCGATTTTTATTTTTCACAAAAAAGTGGTGAGTTGTTACATGAATGAAAAACGTTATCGTATAATAAATATTATATTGATATCGTAAATTTTTGAGCGCTCAATAAACTCAAGTTCAATTTCCTCAATCAGAACTATACGACACCACTATAATATTTTTCCTTACTATGCGTACTTAAGGCAGAATGTGATTCCTGTTTTATTAGTAGTAAACTCTGTACGAAGATTGAATAAGCACACTTCTGTAAGAATTTGTGAAAAAAGTACTATATACGTATACTAACTTTAGTCATTATAGGATGTGATGCTTGGCTTGTAATATTAAATAGAGGCAAAAAGAGCCCACATTTCTCAATCGAATTCGAAAGGAGGTGATAGACATAACGTTGGCTTCTAGACACCAACTTGATCATATTGAGAACTTGAGGGGCATGGAAGACATATCGACCTCGGATCATGGGATGATCCAATTCAGCTTGAATGCAGGGGTCGAACCGCTCCCACTAAGGCGCTATACAAGATCTACTGATTGGATAACCTACATTCGAGAGCTTAAGAATAGCCTGTATACCCCGAACACCTCAATACGAACATGACCAGATTTGAGAAAGGAGTTTAAGGCTAGCAAATCGTCAATAGTTGGAGGCTACGAAAAAGCGTGTCCCCTTAAGGCTACTCCGTTCAGGAGTGCTAGACTCGAATCCTTGAGGAGGGACACCAGGAAGACTCTCAATAAGGCGATCACACGAATTGGGACGAATATAGAAGAACTAGAAGGTATCTGATAAAAAAGATCCGAAGAAGCAAGAGGTCTGGCTATAGAAGCTTTTGCAGCGAAGTGTACCCACTTCCAGAGGCATCCAGGTTAGCTAGAATATTAAACCGAGAAAATAACGTTCCGATTGGAACGCACAAGAAAGCAGACGGGACCTGGATGTCATCCACATAGGGGTCATTTGAACACCTCTTGAAAACCTACTTCTCTAATAGGGAGCCCCAACATCCAGGCTGACAGGCTCAGTCTGATGAAGACTACGAACTAGCCGACGGGTTGTAACGGATGGATCCATCAAATGGGCGGTGGGAGAGTTCGAATCCAATAAATCAGCGAAACCGGATAAAATATTGTCAGCGCTCCTACAGCAAGGTTTGCATATTCTCCTCCAAGTGATGAATGGAATATTCCAAGCCAGTATTGTAAGAGTGGGTAGGTCCCGGAAAAATAGAAGAAAGCCGAAGTTATCTTCATCCCCAAAGCTGGGAAGAAAGACTATACAGCGGCCAAATCTATCAGACCCATTAGTCCCACACCATTTCAATTTAATACACTGGAAAAGATGGTAGGTGGACGTTTATTAAAAGGAAGTTTACAGCAGTGCCCATTCCATCAACTTCAGCAAGCTCGTCGATAAGGTGAGTCAACGGAAACAGCCCTCTACGCCATAGTGCAAAGGGTCGAGAAGGCACTACAACTTAAGGAGGTAGCACTAGCCGTCTTCTTCGACGTTTAAGGAGACTTCGACAAGGCGAAAGCAAATCTCATTGAGACAGCACTGCTATCCATGGGAACCTTCCCGACTCTGGTCTCCTGGGTAACATCTGGCCTCAAAAGCGACACAAGAAAGCTGCTCTCAAGAGATTCGCGCGGAGAGAGGCTTCCATCAGGAAAGCTGCCTCTCCGCCTCGCCTATGGAGCCTAATTGTGGACAGCCTACTAGAAAGACTAACAAAAGAAGGATTCTATGCGCAACGGAAGACGGTGCAATGAAGTAACACTCTCGGTTAATGCAAAGAAACCCGAGATGGTCTTGTTCACATGAAAAAGAATAATTGGAGACGCAGTGCAAGTAAAGTTATTTGAAACGCCCCTAAAATTTAAGGAGGAGGCCAAATACCTGGGATTAGTGTTTGACAAGGAGGTAAACTGGAAACCACAGAGAGTAGCAAGCTCAGGAGTTACTCAGGAGTAATTTTGAAGATGGTATAGACTCAATCCGTCCAAGTTTGGTCCGAATAATGTACTCATTGGTATATTAACTCGAACACCCAGTAACAATTATTTTATTTCGGTAATATTTCGCATACATATCAGGGAGTTTGTCTGAAGCTCCACAATTTCCTACACATTCTCGAATGCATCTAGGTATACTCATAATCAGGTGATTGATATTCTCTCGGAGTAACTCATTCCTTGCCACCTCTATCTCATGTCGAAGAGCCATCAGAGTTTGCAGAGGATGCTGTAAATTTGTTAACCCTCTACCGATTATGCCTCACCCATGTCCAATTGGGGACAAATCTGGGGATCGTGGGGGCCAAAATAGAAAATTTATTTGAGCCTGGTGGAAGTAGTTCAAGGTTTGCTTGGCTATATATGCCCGAGCGTTATCTTGTTGGAAAGCTGGATTTTGGAGTGTCCTGAGATATGGAATCAGATGAGGCTCCAATATATCTTTAATGTATCGATGTGCACTGCGCTGTACTGAGGGTTACGACAATCGCCTCGTCTCCTTCTCACCCTCGTTTTACAGTCAATTTTGTCTCAGTAGAACCAGGATTGATCATTGAAGACAATATTGTTCCAGTCCTAATTCCACACTAGTCGTTCTTGGCACCAAAAAAATCGATTTCTTCGTTGTTCCAGAGTGAAAGGTAAAACCAATTAAGATCGGTGTGAAGAAGTCCAAACCCTTTTATGATTTGCCTATAATCTGTGCTGAATTTAAATTGGAGCGCGTGGGAATGGTTTTGAAGTGATACCTTTTATGTGACACCATAGGAGTCTTGGCATGAGAGTAAACTCGTAGAGCTTACAAATCTGGTAAACTGCTTGTCCTTTTCTAATTATTATTCACTTAAGCTGAGTGAGAGAGGCAGAAGAAGTAGAAATCTATGAGACTAACAAGGAACGTAATTTTGTTATAATACCATTATCAACAGAGAAAGTACGCTAGACAATTGTTACGATTTTCCTCGTTAGTATACATCTGTTGCATAAAAAGACAATAATCATGCAGTTTGGGTCATAATAAATAAACATTTCTACCATAATATCAAGTCAGACTATTTCTAGTTATACCATTAACTCAGTGATCCAATAGCCTGGCCGTAAATTTGTTTAGCACCAACTGGATTGATATTGTGAAGGAAATAAGTACACTCAGTAGAATAGTTACAGTAATCTGAATATACACTTTAAAAGAGTGAACTTTGTTATAATATGTACCATTGAATGTAAATAAACATTCCATTATTCGAAGCAAACAGCTGATTTGCCATATGTGAGTAGCCTCGTTCATTCTTCTTTTACAAACGTTACGAGATCTGTGATTCATACGGAAGGTTGCCTACCGGTGTACTGTGGATGTACATCAGGGTATAATGAGTGTCTCTCGAACGGAATGGCGGGTTGTCAATGAAACCTGTCGTGTTTCTTTCTTTCTGATTAGCGTGGTGTTGAATTGAGGTGTTGAGCCCCAAAAAAATTCTAATGAAGATTCCACATTCATCCCGCTGGGGAACATGAATTTGAGAGGGTAGTTTGGTTTGGATGGAGTAGTATGGGTTAGAGAAGTTTGTGGAGATAGTATTTTGTCCAGACCTCATCTGTGAGATTCAGATGGATATGCAAACCCAGTCACCTACAACGCCATGTGCTTAAGTTCATCTAACAGCTTTCAATTACCTATTAGCAGCACACAGGAGAACCCTGTCCTAGCCACACAGGTGAGATTTATTTTATTCACCATTTGCTGTAACTAGTAATTGTTACTTATAGTGTTGCGAATAAGATGACACCACCTAATTATAAGTTTAGAATAGAGCTTGTGTATAGTATGTTGGGGGTAAAGTACTTATTAATAAGGGGTGGTTATCTCGGGGTTTGTTTATTTTGGACTTTATAGGGAATAATATACTTACGTTATCAAATAGATGGTTTAATTGATGTTTACTTGGAATTTTTTATTAAAGTGGGCCGTCCCACTCTGGTAGTGAATAGTTATCGGTAGGTTAATAATAGGATTCACACTGGAATAAATGTGATGAACTCCTAGGGTAGTTTAATGTCAATTGAGTATAGTGACAACACTCATTAGTGTTTTTTTAGGGTTTATTCATAGATCATGGGGTATTGTTGGATTTTGGTTATTCGGATTACCGTATTGGATCAGTTCCGTGGTCACTTGGTTATAATTCGTTATACCACGGCGTTCCTGCGATGCTTGCAGTCCGACTATAGTGATTGCTACCTCAGGTACAACTTGTGGATCGTCAAGATTTATCACCAGCGGGTGAAGACGCGCAAGTTATAAACATTTAAATTTTTGTATAATTATTTTTGTAGTGTATATATAACATTTCTATGTATATATAATTCACCCTTTGTGAACATACATGTGGCTTGTAATTTTTTGGTCATTTATTACTCTCTGCAGAGTAGGTAAGTTGCGTCTGAGCTCACACGGAACGTTTATGGTAATTTATTTCTAATATTTCATTTGGTAAGTTTACAATTTAATATGAGTAGATATGCCACGTTATAGGTAACCCTTCCGGTTCTCACCGTTTTCAAATTGTATGATTTTTTTTTACAAGTTTCAGAACCAACTTAACTCAGAACTGGTCTCTGTTTCAAATCCTTCTGAGCATTGTATTATCAATTTTTGGGGTGGGGGTATATAGGATTTTAAATATTTGTATCATTGTATATGTTGAACTATTGTTTACTTTTTTTCCATAGTAAGGGTTGATGGACCTTAAGTGTCCACTGTGGGAATTACTACTCCCCAAAACTTTCTAGCTAACTATATACTTTATTCAAACCAAACCACCACCTTAATAAAATATTTCTCTTGTGAGTTGAGTTACGAGTTTGATTTTATGTAATACTTTCCTAATTGGGGGGTAAACTACGGCTAGGGAATTAAACTGAGGTATTTACTCGGGTACGGTTTACCTGGCGCCTTGGGTTATATAGCTTATATTTTGTTTGTTCGTTACCAGCGTACGGACCTCCCTTCGACTGAAGTCTAGCGGGTAAAATACCTTGTGGCATAGATCGGTCATCCGATCGGCTGGTAACTTGGTGTATTAGTAGTAATTTATTTCGGGGCCACAAGTTCGATCTATTTTCGATAGGTCGCTAACGTAAGTGGGATAAGTGCATCGTTGCACGGGGTTTGATTTTACGTTACACAATGTGTAGACAGCGAATTTTATGTGCCAGCGTAGTTGCGAAAAAATACGAAAATTGAATTGAAGTTTGGCCCAAAATTTGTTCGAACATTGAATATAATAATGTTTTAAAATGAATATTAACTCCTGTTTTTTTTTTATTGTAAATAATTGTTATAGTCTATGCGAAAGAGTATTTTTTTTTCTTTTGGAAAATTTTTTTGAAGAATTATCGTTTTATTTTGTTGATGTTTAAGAATATTCTTTGTATACTCATTGACACTTTTTACATTACATAAAAAGTTTCACTTCTAATGCTTTTTTTTACTGACGCATACATTTTTTTATAGAAAAAACAGTAGAGTCCATTGAGATGGAGAGTGAAGCTCGAATAACTCATCGATTAGTAGAAGTCTGACGTCCAGGAAGAATCAATGACAAATCTAATCAACAGGACAAAAGTTGAGACTCGCTAAATTTCAGTAAAAATCCATATCTCTCTTTGTCTATGAATAAATATATTTCCTAATTGGAATAAATGTTGCCTAGTCAATAAACTAAACATTCCTGCTCGTTTTTTTCTCATTCCAGCTAAGCTAGTTTAATATGTTGCTTTCTCTTGAATATTTGCTGTCAAAAAATATCATTTCAACTACTTTTTCCTGTTGTTTCACAACATCATTGCTCTTAATCTCTCTACTTACCCAAACATGAGATCAAATTTCGTATCGTTTATATTTGCATTAATATAAATATCAAATATGCTTCCACTTCGGAGACGAATTCAAGCCAAGGGATAAACATCAGTTCGTATTATTTTCACAATGCCTTTGGTTGTTCAAATATTTGCCTCATTAACGCATGAATAGTTTCTATTGTTACTTATAACAATATGTGAATTTTGTTAAATGAACACTCTCCGATAAAGCTGAAAGTCCCGAACAATATCCGCCATTGCACAGTGCGTGTGTAAAATTGCTAACTTCGTTCGAAATACCATGAAGGATCAATTTTAGATCAATAGCAAATGAACTTTTTTGGTTTCGAAATAAGCGTTGTGAAAAATTCAGAACAATTTGGATTTTATCTGTAAGGGAAATGAAAATGTTTACTCCTGCTAGAAAAAAAAAATAAAACTATGCAGACTATTCAGTAGGAATTTGAAATCATTCTGAAAACTCATGGTATGAGTTAATAATCACACTAACATGGAAATACATCATACATTTGTTTGTATTGTGATTTATTACAAAACTATCGTCAGTTGCAATACTATCAGTAATACGTATTGTAACATTAACTCATCCGTCGCGTCTGTCTTTCTGTTCGTTATAATCTCAAATACTACGTGACGGATTTTCATACAGTTAAATCCAATAAATAGAGTGGTTCATGAGGAAGGATAAGGTATGAAATTTGTCAAGATTTTGTGTGAATTGGTTGAAATATAACGATAATTGTTGGAAGTGTTGGAAAAAGTCAAGCCATCTGGAAACTTTCATCGAAAACGCTGCCTAATAGAGATGAGTTAAAGGGGCGATTTTCAAGTAGCCGAGACAAACGTTCCTGTTCCAACAAAAAAAGCGTGACAAAAAAGTTTATTTTCGGAGCTGCTTCAGCATACATTACATTAGAAACAAGAACGTCAAGAGCAATGAACACATCATTATCAATATCAAGTTCACCATTTCTGTTTGTACGCAAACTTAATGTTACTAGAGTTGCAGCGGTTCGAAATAATACGTTAGTTAACGGTATAGAGTAGATAGTTAGTTATGAGTTGGTTTTGCTTGGCATTGGCAATAAAATTAAATAACAATATTATTATACGCGCCCCTTACTTATACTTATAGTTATAGTAGCTTACTCTATTATCAACAGTATTTGCGCCTTTATGTAAAACCCGTTCCTTAAATCACTTCTCTATTAGGCCATCTTAATGTTACAGAGATAAGCATAATGTCGTGACAAAACCAGTTACTGTGAAATCACACCACATCTCTACTGCCTAATCTCTTTTGTTTGTTGCTTTTTGAAACCAATTAGTAATTTTTCTACAAATGCTCTTTTCTAATGACACTATCAATAATTGATAAGGTTTTTGTATATCACTCTGAACGAAATCATTGTATTTTTTCACAGGCCAAGCGTAATAGTTTCTATTAACATCAATTTCACGAGTAGAATATTTTTCATTTTAGAAATCACTTTTTCTAAAAATTATACATTCAGTATTCGTAAATATAATTTTAAATGAAATTGACTGTCTCGACCCTTACTTCGTGGAATATGCTCATATTAGTGTTTTTAAATGAAACTCAAGGTCTCTAGTTAATTCCACAATATAATACAAGTTATTGAAAATTCTAAAAAATTGACAATTTTTTAGAATTTTCAATAACTTGTATTATATTGTGGAATTAACTAAAGACCTTGAGTTTCATTTGAAAACACTAATAATTTCAAATGTTTTGATGTGATTAATCGATTTTATTTTTCCAAAGTAAGAGGCGAAATTTAACAATGCACTAGAGATAAATGTATGTTTTTATGAACATAACACTCAGCTCAACATCTGCAGTGTGAACAACAGTGATTAATTTCAACCAACAAAAAGTTGAAAACTTCTTCTTGAAAATCTTTAGCGGAAACAGTCATTATTCCTTGCTATTAAATCTTACATCCCATTCATTTCAGTTACAATGTTAGCTTATGTGAACATTTAATGGCCATATCTCCAAGCGAAGCAACTAAGATTTTTCTTTTTATGTGTTATCGGTGCTGAGAATGATATATACAGTGTATGCTTATATGCCAATACATTTTTATGAATAATATTTTACATAATTTTTTTAATTTGAGTTAAAGTGCCTCGACAGCTAAAGCCATTGGTACGGTATACTACATTTTATCACAATTTAGAAAATATCACAGGCTATGGTACTTACCGAGTGGAAAAAGCCCCATAAGAATTGTATACAGCATGTAAATAAAATCATGAAAAGTCACTTTATATATACAGTAATTTTTCTTTCATACAAAATGTCAAATTTGTACTCAAAGCCGCGACACAGGTACATCGCTTAAGGTAGTTTTTCGGTAAATATATGTGTAATGGCACTAACGATTTCGATAAAACTTTGCAAGATGATAGATCTCGAAAAGCTATTACGATTGCATCATATCACGATCTCTAAAAATATCTTTAAGGGGTCCTAATGGCCATCTAAAATTTCGAAGTATCAGTATTTTCAGTATTCTTCAATTCTAAGTTTTTGACCTCAGAGGGTGAAGAATGACCCTACATGTTTTTCACAACGGCTTAGATAGAAAATTCGAGGTATCTGGTGTAGAATACAGATGTTACGGCCGTCTGAGTGGGATATAAATAAAAAAATTCATTTTCAATGCATTTATTATCTATATTAAATGGAAATATGTAATCGGAAATGATTTTTACCATGCCTATCATCGATTATCGAGTGATTTCATATTCCCCATGGTGGCTACCATCAAAAATTTAGTTTTTTCAAAAGATACCAAAATTTCACTAAATCTTGCTGGTTTCATGAAGAGAACGTGTGAAAAACTAATTTTTCATGGAAATATTTGAATTTTACTTGATTTCATTTCTTTCATGAACAAGATGTGAAAAAAATCGATTTTTTGTGAAAATGTCGAAACTTCACTTAATTTTGTTCGTTTGATGCACAAAATGTAAAAAAAATTGATTTTTTCTCCAAATGACATTAAAAGCAGCCTTTTAATGAAACTTGACAGGCTTAGAAGTTGTACTTTTAATGCCTGGGCAGAAAAAGTCCACTTTTACTGCCTAGGCAGAAAAAGTTCGTTGCTAGGCAACCTTCCAAGTAATAATTTAAATCAAACTGGTTATTAAAATTTACAATGACATTAAGAAAACTCAAAATGATGCTGATGATAATAAACTGGTTTTATTGCTTTAAAACTACAAACTACAACACGAAATTTTTATTTATTAGATATATTTATGGTGAATTGTGAACAATTATTTAATACAATTGAACTCTGTCCACTTCCCTCCTTTCCAGTAAAATGAACAACTTTAGTATGCACACTTGATACTCCGGAAACGCCAGAAAATATTTTATTGCCGATGTTCGACTTATTGGCTAGCGAGTCCTCAATATAGACCTCCGCGACAGCGGAAGACTTCCATCCTCCATGTTTCTTCAACATTGCAGTAAATCCATTTCTAACATGACAACTTTTCAAAATTGATGATGACAAAGTAAACAGTAAACAAACATATTCAACAAACGTCATCAGCGGTAAACATAGTAACGCAGGGCCCAGTTACCTTTGATAAAATAATTTAGTTATTTGGATATTGATAATGAAATGCAATTTAAATATGAAAAAGTCGATTTTGCGTGGAATTGGAACAAATTTGGAGAAAAAATTACATGTTTCACACGGCAGAAAAGCAGATTTAATGCCTTGGCTGGTTTCATAGCCTCACTATGCTCGGCTATGAAACACCAGCCGTGGCATTAAATCTTGTGCTTTTATGCCTAGTAAAACAAATAACTATTTTTTGTAAATATGAAAATGTCACTTAATTGCCTTTGTTTTGGAAGACAAGATGTGTGAAAAAATTTTTTTTGTGAAAATATCAAAATTCCTCATGATTTTGTTTGTTTCATGGACAAAATTGATATCTTATTGTGCCTTCAATTGGAAGATCCCGAGTTTTAAGGACAACAACCAAGATCGACACGGAGGCGCATATAGCCCCCCTGCCTGAACCTTCCGACCCATAGTAAATAACAAAGAAGATGTAGGAATATCGCGTGAGATGAAAACAACAACAACAAAGAGATTCTTGGGTAAATCATGCAAAAAGAAAAAGGGCTACTGAAACAGAGTGGTAACCGCGTATATGCATGTTTCTGGCTCATTTTCCGTCTTCAGCACGGTATAAACAAATAAGGGTGTGAAATTTGGGAGCAAAGCTGTTAATCGAAATAAATGAGAGTTTGGTTTCCCTGTTGAAATCCGTTGTTTTGTGTTATGTCTCGATTAACAGCTTTGCTCCCAAATTCCACACCCTTATTTGGTTATACCGTGCTGAAGACGGCAAATGAGCCGGAAACATACATGTCCGCGGTTACCAGTCTTGGGCTTTTTGGTTATATAGGCAGTCGAAATATATAGTTACCTTATTTTAAATTTTAAAAAATTTCATTTTAATATTTTCAACTTCAACATAAATTTATAAATTTTAATTCAAAATAACAAAGAGTCATAAATATACGTATCGAACGAACAATTAGGAGAAAATATAACAAAAATTTAGGACTGTGATCGGGCATTTGACATTTACCAATTCAGCTGACAATTAAAAATAATTTGAACAATGCGGTAAACTTAAAATAGATATTAGGCATTCTAGTTCGTAATTTATTTAATTTTAATTTGTATTTGATAAGTTTTTTGTGTTAAAAAAAATTATATTGTATATAAACTTCTGAATTTTAACTTTATAATATATTTGAGGAAGTTTGATCAAAATTAGATTTATTCACTCAATAAAAAATTTATTTCTGACAGTGACATTTGATTGATTTTTAGCGACATATAATTTCATTGAAATGTAGTAAGTGCCATAAAGCAATTAAATAATATAATCTAGAATCAACACTTACATGATACTACTGGTTAGAAAATCAGGAACAAGAATTATAATTAATATTTAATTTGGATAAAACTTAAAGACTATAAAAATTTTTTTTGATATATATATATATATATATATATAAATTTCGATTTTCTACTACACCTGTTTTAGTCGAAATTTCAATAATTTCGACGTATTGTCCTGACCGTTCTTTGAAGGGAAAAACAACTACATTCCTGGCTAATACCCCGCAGAATATTGAATTACATCCCCTTCGAAAACCGTGACGTCGATCGGCCATTTTGCCGATACGGACATTTGTGGTGATTCGCAACTGATAGCGGAAGAGCATAGAACACTGACGAGTTTCGATCTTCTTGGGTCTCTTCAAGAGTGCCGTAATGCCTTCCAGTTGAGAATCTCTAATCCGAACTGAAGATTACGTCCACCGACAACCTCTCTTGGCTCGTGTAGTTACACAAGCGAGAAGTAGTCAGTTGGCCCCATCTTCACTTGCATTTGCGAACCAACACCTCAGATAAATGCGACCGTATTAGTTGTATGAAATAAAATGAATATAATTTCATAAAATACGAGGTGTCTATATGAAATATAAATTTCAATTTTCTACTACACCTGTTTTAGTCGAAGTTTCAATAATTTCGACGTATTGTCCTGAACGTACTTCGAAGGTAACAACAACTACATTTCTGGCTATTACCGGTTTTCGAAGGGGACGTTTTTCAATATTCTGCGTGGTATTAGCCAGAAATGTAGTTGTTTTTCCCTTCGAAGAACGGTCAGGACAATATGTCGAAATTATTGAAATTTCGACTAAAACAGGTTTAGTAGAAAATCGAAATTTATATTTCATATAGACACCTCGTATTTTATGAAAATATATTCATTTTATTTCATACGACTAATACGGTCGCATTTATCTGAGGGGTTGGTTCGCAACTGAAGGTGAAGATGACGCCAACTGACTACTTCCCGCTTGTGTAACTACACGAGCCAAGAGAGGTTGTCGGTGGACGTAATCTTCGGTTCGCATTAGAGATTCTGAACTCGAAGGCATTACGGCACCCTTGAAGAGACTCAAGAAAGTCGAAACGCGTCAGTGTTCTATGCTCTTCCGCTATCAGTTGCGAAGCACCACAGATGTCCGTATCGGCAAAATGGCCGATCGACGTCACGGTTGTCGAAGGGGATGTAATTCAATATTCTGCGTGGTATTAGCCAGGATTGTAGTTGTTTTTCCCTTCGAAGAACGGTCACACGTCGAAATTATTGAAATTTTGACTAAAACAGGTGTAGTAGAAAATCGAAATTTATATTTCATATAGACACCTCGTATTTTATGAAATTATATTCATTTTATATATATATATATATATATATATATATATTTGAATTAATTGTTTTTCTTTAACCTTATATATAATTTTATTTCCATTTTTCTTGGGCATCAGGTTATAAACGTAAATTATGTATCAATTTATGTTTTTATTGACGTTTCGCTCTCCAATTCGGAGCATTTTCAGAAATTTTATACATTGATGTTTAGCAATAAATTAAAAACGATTGAAAGATTAAAATTGAATGTACACACACACAGACGACAAAAACTGGTAACTAATAAAATAATTTCAAAAACAATAAAATCGAAAGTACCTGCCTTAGAAACAACTTCTTACAATATATAGGGGACATTCAATAAGTTGATTATTATAATAAATTATAATATACCTGGCTTAGATT
Organism: Galeruca laticollis; assembly: GCA_963921935.1. Taxonomy (NCBI): domain Eukaryota; kingdom Metazoa; phylum Arthropoda; class Insecta; order Coleoptera; family Chrysomelidae; genus Galeruca; species Galeruca laticollis. The sequence goes on along the minus strand of OY998178.1, from coordinate 38,702,177 downwards.
TTTGATATCTTGTTTATCGTTTACTGCATTGTTCTTTTTTTTATATAACATTTTATTAAGGAAACATCATCCGGTCGTTACTTGAATTACCACTCCCACCATCCTAATTGCCAAAAAACAGCGTAATCATAGGATTATTAGATAGAGCCATCACACTTACATCACCTGAATATCGTCCAGAAATTTTATATCAAACAAAAACTATATTACAAAACAATCACTATCCATCCAAACATATTGACAGAATTATTAAACTACGCACACATAAATATTACAATAGTCAAATCCAATCAACACAAACCAATACACTACCCACTAAACAAGAAACATAACAAGTCTTTTTTGTGATGTTCTTTTAAGAGACTTTCTGTGATTTTTATTTAAAACGTTAATAAGATATCGCCTAGATGTCTTCATTTTATTACCAACTATATTGACATCCATGTCATGTAAATAAAACATATTTTCGATGTACACAATAATACTCGAATTCGCAGTTACATACACATCCTATGAACTTCTTTTCAGCAACTTCCTATAGGAAACATTCATACGATGTTAATTTGTATACTTCTCACTAATATCACATACAGAACGTTACTGTAATATTACAAATTAACATGTTTCTTAGATGATCACATGTTGTAGTTACTATGACATCATTCGAAATAATTTTTCGTTCGTGTGATTACCATTGATTACGTTTTTATGATGTTAGTTCATAAAACTCTCAGTAATATCACATATTGAACTTCACAGTAACATAAAAAAAGAAGAAAACAGAAGAGGAATTGACGAACTAACATTATCTGTGGAAACAACAAAACAGTAAACACATGGCAAGCATGAAATGGCGGATGGTTTTCAGTCTTGTGTTATATTTCATTTGCAGGAAGCACATATTTTGCAATTAGTACTTGAATAAAGTGGTCTTCGTTTTCGTTAGTTCCTACTTAGCTTCAGTGTCTATGCTTAGTTATAATTCTTGTTATAATGGACGAACAACAGCTGTCATCGGTAAGTACCTATTCCAAAATCATAATTATCAAAACTTAATACTCATTCAAGACTTTAATCGGCTATTGTACATTGAAATTCCAGGTGGCGGAATTGTACACTAACATTATATAATAGAGTTTACAAAATAAGGGTTTTTTCAACTTTTAAAATATTTCAGTTAGTAAGTATATTTTAAAAACGATTAACAATATTTTAAATCCTATATATGCATTATACCCTACAAAAAACTTAATATTGCAATAGGGTAGATATTATTATTAATAATAAAACGTGCTCATATGTTGGCAGAGATTTGAATCTAGAAGAAAATATTTTCAATGTTCAAGATGTTTCAGAAGCTACTTGCATAAATAAAATAAGAAACAAATAGTTGGTAATTATGTAAAAAAAGGGGAATGACTATTTCAGATAGTCTGATACAGACATTGTATTAAACAGTACAAATAATATTGAATCTAGTATCTCTAGTTCTAGTTTTTGTAGTAGCAGTCATAGCCATCAATATGGTATTGCAGGTTTAGAAAATTTTAACATTAATACTAACAATTCTTGTGAACAATTAGAGACTATTTAAGACTTAAGCAGAAATTTCTGTTGAAAAGCTCATTTCCATTTGAAAATACACTGTATACAATAAAAAAGCTGTCCCTTACAATGGTACCTATATTAATCTAGTTGAAGAATATGTAACTTATGGCACTGAATGCTCCAGTCAACAAACAGAATTCAATTATTTATTATTGTAGAAACACAGCTATTGGATACTCAATTGGATACAATGAATTATAAACTCATTTAACTTGATAATGTGTTCATATCTCTTCTTCGTAAGTAGTTTTTTCGTATACAGTGTATTGATAATGCTTAGTTTTCATTAAGTTACAATTCCCCGATGTTAATATACAATATATCCCAGGATGAAAATAACAAGATGAGAATAGTATATTATTTTATACAGAAAAGAATTATGAATTTTCATGGCACACCTGAATTTACCTGCGAAACGGAGTGAGGCATGTAATTGAAGGTAAATCATTATAAGTCACTTCTCGAAATAAAATATGTTGTTATTCCTTTGAAGAGCCCCGCATGTATCTTGTGGAAAATGGGTCCCAGTCAATTGGCTGAAAATTAAGTTCAATGTAGTTTATGATGATCGGTCAAAGGTCTCCATGGGCACAAATTGATTTAAAGTAATTGTTTCATTAGCTGCTGTTCAGAACACCTCAAAATTTTTCACAGATAAGGATTTTGAAGTGTACGTTATGGAATGGTCGAGGCACTCGAAACAGCGAGTCTTGCGTGCGAAAAAGCAACCGTAAGTAAACGATAGAATTTATTTTAATCAGATTGGATTTTTGTTGATTTAACGTAATGTTTCATAAAATCTTTGTTGAAAAATTTTCATTAGTTTTAATATTATTAAAAAACTATTCTAATAAATGTTCTGTAAACTAGCTGTAATGTATATGTATCCGTTAATCTTTATTAATTCAGTTTCAAAGTATATTACATTATGGCAACTACAGACTAATATACACATTTTTATTCTTTGCTTTTACTTAATGCTTTCAATAGTTTCCATTCTCCACGCTTGTTATGTAATATGCTTACACAATTTTATTTTTTTTAGGTTGGATTCCTGGACAAGATATTTTTTCTCTAGTTTTGTACTGTACTGTTCGTTAAAAGTGAATAAACGTTTTAAATCCTTTATTGCTTTTTTTGCTATTTTATTTTGAATTTACAGGGTGAATAATTAAGAGTGACTGTGGGCCACATCTCAGAAAAGAATCATGGTACAACTTTCGAAAAAATTACCTTTAAGTAAGTGATACTGAAAAATTGCTGGAAAATATTTTGCCGTCTCTAAAATATCCGCTAGAGGTGGAATGAACACTCGAAAACATAATACTCCAAAAAAACTTACTAGAGGTGTCCTAAAAATACAATTTTTGAAATCTTGAAGAGATTATGAAAAAATTTAATTAAGAAGATTTTTTGCCATTATTCTTCAAATAATGGGTGGGGAGGTTCAAACTTATGAACAAATGTATAACTTTTTCGTTTTTTAACCGATATTAATAATTTTAGCTGCATTTAAAAAAGTTTTTCTGTTTATTAAGATGGATTACAAAATTTTGTATTCACTCGGAAATTTCAAATGTAAATTGGAGCATTTTTTCAATTTTCATATCTAATAACGTAAATCCCTTTCCATCAGAATTTAAGAAATGTCTCATTACATTTGAAATTTCCGAGAAAATGGAAAAATTGTCGACTTTTTCACATAGCGTTAAAAAAATTGTCCAATTATGTTATGCATATCTCATTAAAGAGGAAAAACTCCTTTAAATGACTCCAAAAACATTGATATCGATTAAAAAACAAAAAAGTGTTACATTTGGTTTTTAGGTTGAACCTTCCCCCACCCCTTATTTAAAGAATAAGTACAAAAAGTCACTAACTACATTTTTTCATAGTCTCATCAATATATCAATAATTGTAGTTCTAGGATACCTTTAGTATCCCTTTTTTGGAGATAATCACAGTATTATGTTTTTAAGTGTTCATTCCACCCCATAGCTGATATTTTAGGAACTTGAAAACATTTTCCAGCGATTTTTCAGGGTCATTTCCCTGAAGGTATTGTACCATGATTATTTTTTGAAATATAGCCGGTCAGCCGGCGTTCTTAGTTGTTCACCCTGTATTTGCTGATGATGCACAGAAACATCTATAGGATGTCATCTAGAATGTTTAAGGTATGTTTATTTAGAGGTTAAAGTGATGTCCATACAACATCTAAGAGAATACACTGTATTGTTTTTGATATGTTGCATTTAGATCATTGATAAGATGTTATTTTTCAAACATTGCATTAACATTGACAAGAAGTTAAAAGGCATTTCAGAATGTAACAGAAACGTTGTTTTTTTTTCGTTATAAAGACTTCCTTTTGAGGAAGTTCTAGTAACATAAAAGTAATGTAAAAAGGCAGCGCTTTAACATCGCTGAGAAGTTAAGTTGAAATATCACAAAAGTTAACAGCCACAAGCTGGGCATAAGCGGTTGTATAGATGTGCATGTGATGAAAACAAGAGGAAAAAAAGGAAGAACATTATTACAATGTTATGTTGAATTAACATAACTGTAATATTTATTTGCATAGTGGGTATCCCCTCTTACATACATCGCAATACCATACACAAATCAACTATCAGAAAAACTAAATTATATATTATCTCAACATAACATAAAAGTTTTTCATAGGGCACAAAATACTCTATCACCATTGTTCTCCAAATTAAAAAGTCAAATAAATGCTTAAAAAAAATCTAACGTCATATATTTTATACCATGTTTAGACTGTCCCAAAAACTATATAGGTTGTAACAAGCCGATCGCCTGTTACGATTTCTATCGGGCTATGGTATTTAAATTTCGTCGCACTATTTAAACGATATGGTACATAGGAAAAGTCTCTTCCTATCAGTAAAATTCATGAGTTAGTACCTACATCGTTGTGGTTTCACATATTTGCTGGTGAGTTAGATTTTTGGAATATTTTGTTTTCACTGTTTGATTTAAAATTATAATATCGGCTGGCGTTTGATGAATTTTGTTTAATTCTTTTTTATTGTAAAAAAGAAACATTTTATATTCTTTTTGAAGCAAATTTTTAATAATATCTTTTCATTATTTTTTTTAGCTTTTTTATAATTCCGCATTTTCTGTTTATTTGGGGAACAAAGCGAATATGATAGAACAGACTTCTGTTAGTTTTATTTTAAAAACTAGATTCAGTTTTTTATGTGTTGAAGCATAAGCTTCCTATCTGTTCTATTTATTCCTTCCTTCCCAGAATTTTTCTTTGATGTTCACTCTATTTTCTTTCCTCAGCTCCGCAGCCCCTGGGTAGGCCCTATGGAAACACCACCCATAGATGTTAACAGAAAACCGGCCGGGATGGATTGAAGACCATATCTCCATCGACTAGGACCTAGCTGACAGCTGAATAATTCCAGAACCTCTCCAAAGATAAGTCCTTTGTCTTATATTCAATTCATGGAAATCTAGAATTGGAGATTTTTATTGTATAACGACGTTCGTATTCGTCTTATATTTTAGATATGCAGTTAATGTGAATTATCTTATTGAGTTATAATTGAATTAATTTTCAGATGCCTTTGATATTTTATTTCTCCCCAGTCTAGTATTAACAATGGTACTTTAGCTGAGAAAACCATGTTACAAAGTGGAGCCCCAGTTAATTGTATTTTTTGCTGATTACTGAGATGGTGTGGGAAATCTATATTAAAAGTTTATTTAATTTCAATTATCAACTTAATTTTTTTTGATAACTTTAACTTAAATTTTTATTCCAGCTATATTTCACATTTTTATAGACGCTATTTTATGATAAAATTTGCTTCAAAATTCCAAGTTCATATAGTTTCCTTATTAGTTATTTTCGTCAGGAAGATATTACAGGTTTTACGATGGTCAGTTTTTTGTGTTTGAGGAATTTATAATTATATTTGCGATAATAGTTGACATTAAGGAATTTGTCTACTTATTGTTTTACTGTTTTGAAAAAAGTTGTCGTAGTTTACAACTTTGATAATGTTTAATATGTTTTGAAATTATTTTATTCTGTTATCATAAAAACGCCTGGTGTTAATTGGTTTTTAAAATTATTGCAAATCTGTCGTTCCTTTTTGGAATAATTAGTATACCGGTTTACTCAAAGTTAATATAGTAAATAGCTTGTAATATTTTTGAAATATTTACTCTCATAAGTAACATTGTTAAATTTTCATATTTTTAATTTACAGTTATTACTTTAATTACTTTGCAGTTATCTTTAAATTTGTTTACGTAAATCTTCCTGATGATGTTTTCTGATCAACATCCTGTTGATCCACATTAATCTGGCCATTATTACGATTTGCGAATCAGATCTACTTGTGTTTCTGATTAGTTTGGTTTTTCTGTATTAATATTTCTTGACGTGACTATTTTATTATCTTAATTTTGATTTAATATCAAAATATATCTTGAGTATTTTTTATTGTCAACAATTGTGTTAGGTCACAAATACGTTTTGTGTCTATTTATAGATGAATTTACTTTTCTACTTTCGTATATGTCATGGTACCTCTATATATTATCTTTTGTTATAGTTACAGATGTACATCGTTGTGGTTTCACATATTTGCTGGTGAGTTAGATTTTTGAAATATTTTTCCCGATGTTTTTACTGTTTGATTTAAAATTATAATATCGGCTAGCGTTTGATGAATTTTGTATGTTTAATTCTTTTTTATTATAAAAAAGAAACATTTTATATTCTTTTTGAAGCAAATTTTTAATAATATCTTTTCATTATTTTTTTAGCTTTTTTATAATTCCGCATTTTCTGTTTATTTAGGGAACAAAGCGAATATGATAGAACAGACTTCTGTTAGTTTTATTTTAAAAACTAGATTCAGTTTTTGATGTGTTGAAGCATAAGCTTCCTATCTGTTCTATTTATTCCTTTCTTCCCAGAATGTTTCCTTGATTTTCACTCTATTTTCTTTCCTCAGCTCTGCAGCCCCTGGGTAGGCCCTATGAAAACACCTCCCATAGAAGACAACAGAAAACCGGCCGGGATGGATCGAAGACCATATCTCCATCGACTAGGACCTAGCTGAGAGGTGAATAATTCCAGAACCTCTCCAAAGATAAGTCCTTTGTCTTATATTCAATTCATGGAAATCTAGAATTGGAGATTTTTATTGTATAACGACGTTCGTATTCGTCTTGTATATTGGATATGCAGTTAATGTGAATTATCTATTGAGTTATTAATAAATATAATTTGCTGAACATTTGATATTTGATTTTCAGCAATTTATATTAACTTGGAACATTGAGTTAAAATATTTTTAGTATTTCGTTTGTTAAGTTAAAGTAAATATAAGGTTTTCCAGCTTTTAACCTTTTTAGTATTTTGTTTAATTTAGGTATCGCTTAAAAAGCTGGAGGCGTCCAATTTATTATCGATTGTTCACCCCATCCCAGTGATTGCTATAAGGATACATTAACTGGAGTCGAATACCACAACCTGAGGAAGAGTCTCAAGCCGGGGGAGAACATATGTTACAAGGTATGACAACCCAACATCTTGAAAATAGACTTAATGTCCATAAATATACAAAAACGCCTCCACTGCGCTTCATAAACATGAGAAAAATGAAAAACATAAATTTGACTTTAATAATACTAAAATAATAAACCAAGATTCTGATTACAAAAAACTAACAATAAAAGAAATGATACATATAAAAAAAGAGAACAATGCAGTGAACGATAAACAAGCTATCAAAAATCTAAGCCAGATATATTATAATTTATTATAATAATAACATCAACTTCTTGAATGTCCCTTGTATATTGTAAAGAGTTGTTTCTAAGGCAGGTACTTTCGATTTTATTGTTTTTGAAATTATTTTATTAGTAACCAGTTTTTGTCGTCTGTGTGTGTACATTCCAACTTAATCTTTCAATCGTTTTCAATTTATTGCTAAACATCAATGTATAAAATTTACGAAAATGCTCCGAATTAGAGAGCGAAACGTCAATAAAAACATAAATTGCTACAGAATTTTTGTCGCCTATGGTATCAAACCTTTCCTATGTTTAGCACATGACATGCAAATAAAACAAGATGACTAAAAATTTAGTTTATATAATCACCAGCAGACATAAAATCGAAAATCATTATATAATTTGAACAAAATCTTATTATAAACAAAATTATTACAACCTAAATTACTTATACCGAGTATATATTCTTATACATATGAAATTATCAATGTGAAATTTGGCCAAATTAGGAATTTCTGTCTGAATTTATTATGGTTAACCAGATAAATTATTTTCAAAACACTGACCTGATCATAACACTGGGAAGTTCTTGTTCAATCTACTCCTGTCTTCCCTCCTGGAATTACGCTGGATCTCCTTCAACTTGTTGAACTATTTCAATAGTTGGTACAGCAGGTAAGTTGTTACAATATTATCAAATAGCTTCGTTAAAATTTGCTTGTAACGTTTTTATTGCTATTATCAAAGAATTTGATGAATTATTTGACACTATAATATGAATAATCTCTCCAAAATTACATAGCGTCCCCTCTCAATGTTCCATTGCATGTATTTCTTACAAATTACTAGTATTTAACGATATTTTCTCCTTAAAATGTTTGCTAGGTTATAATTTAAAGTTTCCAATATATTTTAACTTTGATTTTCAATATTTTCCAAAGATTTTTACTAAATTTTATTAAAATTGCTTACATGCGTCCATTCCCCTTAGCATCACCTCACCGATTTCTTTTGTTCTTCAAATCAACAAACTCGTTGTTGCTAGCTTTGCTATTTTTAAACAAAACACTAACAACGCGCTAGATACATAACAATCTGTCCTATATAATGTTTGGTATTCTGTTTATTGTCTTTATCTTATTCAAGTTGTTATTCAGTGTTCAGTTAAAATTTTAAAATAATTCCTTATACCTATATACATGTGAAATACTACTGAAATATACCTTATTTTTATAAACAATGATTATATACATCCTACTTTAAATTCAAAATATCACTAAATCTACAATCAAAATTGTCTGAAAACCTTTTATAATGCCTTCCAATTAAATTATTATTCATCATTCAATATTTACTTCATATAACCTTGCCTTATATTTCATTCTTATCAAATTCTTTGAATATCTCTATAGCTATCCAAATAATCAATACTTCAGAAACATGAATAATTCTATGGTTGAATATATTTCTGCCATCGGCATTCCGTGCTAACTGACATGAAGTTTAATTGACACTTCTGTTATTTCATTTAGATAAACATGGCAATTTTGTTTGTATATTGTTATCAAATATTCTGTATATTATTATCTAATAATGATTTTATGTTCTTTTTAGATTCAATGTTGGATATTATAGATGCTATATACTATTATTATTTATGCCGTTGAACAAGAAAGAGAATTCATGATTTACTAACCAAATGATTGAAATTTATGAAAGATATTGTTTACATTCTGGAATTCAAGGTAAATAATTTCAATATTACTTTGGTATTTCTACAATTATACTGGATAAGTATTCGATTCAATATGAGATATATATTTTTCACATATTACTACCAGTAGAAAAGATAATTCTATCTGTTTGAAGGAAGTAATCTCCACTTGTTATTCGATAAAGTTGCAAATTTCATATATTCTTGTCTTATTCTCTTTAATACTTATTAGGATGAGTTCAATATATACATATATATATATATATATATATATATATATATATATATATATATATATACATATATATATATATACATATATATATATATATCGAACTTATCCTAATAAGACAAGAATATATGAAATTTGCAACTTTATCGAATAACAAGTGGAGATTGCTTCCTATATATATATAAATTGGTAAAAAATTGCAGTTTTAATTGCCTACAGACCGCTATACCCGAAATTTATGAAATACTCTATATATATATATATATATATATATATATATATATATATATATATATATATATATATATATTAATACAGATCCTCTATTTGAAATTTAAAGAATAAGTAAAACATAAGGAAATTCATTTTCGGCTGCTATACTTTCGATACACACTGTACTATATGTGAATTATCAAATTTTGAAAGATTCAGTAGAAATATCAAACATGACATTCCATAATTACGATGACATTTGTGTAGAATATATACAATGATAGAAAGAACATAATAGGATTTGGAGAAAATATTTGAAATTGCAAAATATAGAGGTCTCTGCTAGCAACATTATAAATGTAATAAAAGAATTTCAAAATCTCACTTGGTTCTTGGAAATCTTGGATTAGTAATTTTTTTAAAAAACAAGAAAAATCGGTAACCAACGGTAGGGAGAATTATTTATTTTATAAAAATTTAGTCAGTAGTTTTTTATCCTTTGAAGAGACAACATCAGAATTAGAGTTGTCTCAATTTTTTTTTTGGTAGATTGTACAAATTGTATATCATACAATCAGATGAATAACCCATATGTTTAAGCCAGTGCGTGCATAATTTGGATAAGAATTGCATCGTAAAAAGTGTATGTGGTTCCAGTTTTCTAAATTATATATATTTAGAAAGGTAGCAGAATTCTAAATACGTTTAGAATAATTACGAGTTTTCCTGATCCATTTGGTGAGTCTACTCCAGTTTTTCAAATTTATTTCTCGAGAAATATCAGGCCTTCCCAAATACAGTTGAAAATTTAGATGCATCTATATAAGAAATTTTGAAATATACCAAAGTTATCGATACATATATCAGTTTCAACATCAAGTGAATAGACAATTTGAGCAGAAATTTTGTTATTTGACATTGATACACGTCAAGTGTAAATTACACAAGTAGAACGTTTGATAATGATAATTAATTAGGTTAAATTCTAGCATAGTTGTATTCTAATTTTAAGTTTTTGTAGAGATTACGACTGTTGTTCTTTTAGGGTATTTTTGAGAATAATAATTTTGTTGAATTTGTGTATATAATAGTATAATATATAAATTTGATTCTAACTCACGGTAGTATTCATTTAGTATCCAATCTCATTGAACTTATCATTTTACATTTATAGAATTTTCAATTTAATCAGTGACATTTGGTTGATTTTCAATGACAGTAAAATAGTATATATCATAAAATAATTAAAGGGCCTCTTATTATATTGAATTAACAGTTATTCGAGAGTTTGATAATAGTGAAACATTTAATTTGGAAATACGTTTTAAAAAACAAATAAATTTGAAGAATTAATTTTGAACATCTTTGATTTCACCCTGAGATAGGAGTAATAGGTAGATTGCATATAAATTCATCTTTATATTGATATTTATTGACGCCGGGCATATTTCTTTGACAACCACTGTCAAAATTGAAATAGAATACGTACTTAAGTTGCATGTACAATAATTGTCGCTGCGACAACATATTATAAGTTGTCTCCACATCGTAGGGAAAAGAAACAGTGGTACAGACAAGAGTGGTAACCGCGGACATGCACGTTTTTGGCTCATTTGTTGTCCTCAGCAGGGTATAACCAAATAAGGATGTGAAACTTGGCAGCAAAGATGGGAAAGCACAAAACAACGGATTTCAACAGGGAAACCAAACGCTCATCATTTGTGCCTTCAATTGGAAGACCACGTTACTAAAAGAGGTGTATTCTACCATAACGTCACCTTTGGAAGTATTTAAAAAATTGAATTTAAAACCAATTTGAAAATATTAAAAATATGTATATAGACTTGTTCAAAATCACAAAAACTTCTAACTGGCTGACATCATTATTTAAAATCTACCCTAACACAAAGGATAGATAAAGATTTACGTTAAAATAATTCTCTGTCACTTCCGTTAGGACAAGGTTCTAGAGAAAGCAGAAAGACAAATGTCAAAAGTTGTCAGTGTGTAATTGGAGTAGTTCTGGTGTAATACTGCCACCGCTCAGTCCGCCCTTTACTCTATAAGTACTATTCAATGCAATCAATTATGTCAATGGTTGAATGTTTCTGGCAACTCTTGTTGTTTAGTATATTGTTGGTTTGATTGGTATGTATATAGAAAACATAAACTATCTACGTCTTTCTTGTGGTTGAGACTATTTTTGCATTCACTGAAGTAATGTAATAATATTTTCGCTGAAATACATTATTTTATGAGTCTAGAGTAACAGAATTTTCGTATTGCACCCTGTGATCAGTCTGGTTATTATGTATACTAAGGTTAGTGGCCTGTGGTTTGTTTTAACAATCGCTTTTATGTAAAGCTAGTCTTTTTCTCACTTTTTGGCCAGTTTGCCTGCCGTATGTATACTAACCCATATTCACAAGGGATACCGTATACTATGCCCGATTTCTGTAACGTTGGTATTCCCAATATTTTCTCAAGCAATTTTCAATAAGAAGACCTGATGTTAAGGTCACTCTGTAAAAAATTGTGCTTGCTTTTGCCCTCTTCTAAGTGATACTGAACAGTATGAATCCAGATTTCTCCCAATAGATATGCATTTTGCATTACACGAGAATTCGGTGCCCCTGGAAGACCTCATTGTTATGTTCCTGGCGGCGAGAATCCCTGCGACCTCATTAATTTCCATGTATAACAAAGTTATCCCATTTCCTGAAAGGTTCAGTTTTGTTTGTAATTCCTATTCACTATTCACAAGGAGTAATTGTAACTTTTCTAGTTCCCGATCCCATTGCAAATTTGTCTTTTCCAGATTTTCCAGACTCTGGCTGTTCACATAGTTATTTATCTAGGAACAATACATTTTTAGATCTTCCAAAAAACTAGTGATTAATATTAGTGTTTTTAAATGAAACTCAAGGTCTCTAGTTAGTTCCACAATAAAATACAAGTTATTGAAAATTCTAAAAAATTGACAATTGTCTCGATAAATCAATATCATCGTCAGAATGACAGAAGTTACATTTCATTTTATGCCTACCTGATGTTTAGTAGTTATATTTTTGGCTAGACCAAGAAGTAACCTAACTTGTGATTGGCTTAATATATGTTTATAGAAAAAAGAAGAAGATGTGATATTACAAATATTGAAGCTTAGATATTATTAGCCCTATGGTGATATCCTGGATATCATTTTTCCAATTAAGATCAGTATAACTGTGCAATGATATAGAAAACCAGTAAAACTATATACGCTGATCTTTACAATTATCACTTAAGAAGACAGTTTATTAGTGGAGAAATCCCTAGATTTAACTGTTCATTGACAACTTCATATTGTGGGTTTCTTAAATGTATTCTAATTTCCAGTTCTTCAAGGAAATCCAGTTCTTGTTTCTTTTCACAAATATGCAGCACTTCTAGTTCTGTGTTAGGTGTCAATGAATGATTGGTGTCAAGTAGATGTTTTGCGTATTAGGATTTATCTGGTTGTTTTAATCTGTAAGCTCGTAAGTGCTCACTGTATCGTATTTCAAAATTCCTAAGGGTCTGACCCAAATAGACAGCATTACATTCTGGACATTTGAGTTTATATATACCTGACTTCTTTAATAGTGGTATTTTTGTTTTTACATTTAACAATTTTGTACTAACGTTACTTTCTGTTTTAAAAGAAATTATTATGTTTGAAATATTATTAGAAATATTTGACGACTGAAAATTACAATTCCAAAGTATATAACTTTATAGAATCAAGCGATGTAAAAGTTCTTAAAGCAGACTCAACAAAAAAGTTTTCTAATAATGTAAGGTATATTGTTAATAATTCAAATTATCTTTTAAATGATTACGAAAAGAGGTCTATCATACATAAGAATCCTCATTGTCCACAATTATATGGAACAGTTAAATTACATAAAATAACGAAACCAATTAGACCTGTAGTCTCTTATGTTAATGCTCCTAATAATATATTGGCAAAAAAGCTCAACAATATACTCAATACTTACGGATATGAATCTCAGTACTCAATTAGAAATTCAATAGAACTAATCAAAAAGTTGAAATCAATCCACTTGCAAGATAACTAAAAACTCATATCGTTCGATGTAACTAATATGTTTACTAAAATTCCTCCTAAAGAATGTCTAATACTTGTAAGAAAATTACTAGAAGATAAAAATATTAATCCAGGAATAATATCAGATATACTTAATTTATTTGATGTATGCATTAATCAGAATTATTTCACTTTTGACAATAAGATATATATTCAAAATGAAGGTTTACCAATGGGAAGCCCTATATCACCTATTTTAGCAAACATTTTTATGGACAATTTAGAAAGAAAGATCTTTGAAAGTAATATTTCGAAAAATATTTTATTTTGGTATAGATATGTGGATGACATATTAGCTTGTTTTATGGGTAGTGAGCGACAATTAGATGTGTTTTTCAACCACATCAATAATTTACACCCGAAAATTAAATTTACATTAGAAATTGAAGAAAATAGCTCAATCAATTTTCTTGATTTAAAAATTCAAAGAGTTAATAATGTACTTGATTATTCAATTTACCGAAAACCAACACAGACTGATGTGACAATTCCATTCAATTCTAACCACCCTGTCTCACACAGACTAGCAGCATATAATTCAATGATACATAGAGCTTTTTCAGTTCCTATGAACAAATGTAATTTTGATAGAGAGATTAATACAATTAGACAAATAGCAACATCTAACGGTTATCTAATTAGTAAAAAAGAGAAAAAAGTGGCATTACAACTAATATATCCTAAGCAAGCTGATGAAATTAAAACTTATAAAACCATCACATATGCAGGAAATATTTCTAATAATATTTCAAAGATAATATCTTCAGCAACGAATGCAACAATTTCTTTTAAAACAGAAAGTAACGTTAGTACAAAATTGTTAAATGTAAAAACAAAAATAGCACTATTAAAGAAGTCAGGTATATATAAACTCAAATGTCCAGAATGTAATGCTGTCTATTTGGGTCAGACCCTTAGGAATTTTGAAATACGATACAGTGAGCACTTACGAGCTTACAGATTAAAACAACCAGATAAATCCCACTACGCAAAACATCTACTTGACACCAATCATTCATTGACACCTAACACAGAACTAGAAGTGCTGCATATTTGTGGAAAGAAACAAGAACTGGATTTCCTTGAAGAACTGGAAATTAGAAGACATTTAAGAAACCCACAATATGAAGTTGTCAATGAACAGTTAAATCTAGGGAATTCTCCACTAATAAACTGTCTTCTTAAGTGATAATTGTAAAGATCAGCAGATATAGTTTTCCTGGTTTTCTATATCATTGCACAGTTATACTGATCTTAATTGGAAAAATGATATCCAGGATATCACCATAGGGCTAATAATATCTAAGCTTCAATATTTGTAATATCACATCTTCTTCTTTTTCTATAAACATATATTAAGCCAATCACAAGTTAGGTTACTTCTTGGTCTAGCCAAAAATATAACTACTAAACATCAGGTAGGCATAAAATGAAATGTAACTTCTGTCATTCTGACGATGATATTGATTTATCGAAACAATTGTCAATTTTTTAGAATTTTCAATAACTTGTATTATATTGTGGAATTAACTAGAGACCTTGAGTTTCAATTAAAAACACTAATATGAGCATATTCCACGAAGTAAGGGTCGAGACAGTCAATTTAGTGATTAATAATTAATTATTATTGAGGAATTACCAGAATTCCCATCTTTTACATAGTCCGTTGCTCCTTCTGTGAACGGTTATGTTAAGGAAGAAAATTCAGCATTTTCAATATTTCGGCGATACAATATCTACACCTTATAGAATAAATGTTGTTCTTTATGTATTGGATATGGATTATTTAACAATCTAGTTCTCCGAAATAAATTTCATACAATCTGATTTCAAGTAGTTCCAGATATCAGGCAAAATCGGAAAATATATATCCGGAGTAGCGAAATAACCGTCAACTTAGGAGAAATTATCTATTTTTAACTAGTTAAGTAATTTTGTCTGGGGAAGCTTGATGCTAGCAAGTATCTGAAATCGGCCAATAAAGTTATGTCTTGTCATAACGACTCTTCTAAAGTTTAAATTTAATAGTCGGAACGTTATCGTTATCATCTTTCATTATATCTAAAGTTCTTCACAAACTAGGAGAAGTAATTGTTGATTTGGATTGTTCCACGAATAGTCGAAAACACCGGAAAGTGATGAATGAATTCCTTCATTGTTTTCCAACCAGCCGAGTTTGCCATTATGCAAAATGCACGAAAACGAACAACGTGTTACCACTTTTGTTCATTATACTATCTCATGCATGAAATAGTGAGACTAGAATGTTAGTTGAAAATATATCAGTTCAACTTTACATTTATTATATTTAAACAGTTAGAGTTATATTATACGTTATGCTATTGAGAAAATCCATGAAAGAAATTACTGAAATACACTCATAATTAAATTCCTCAATTAAGCTGTAAAAAAGGTTATAATATTTGAAGGAAAGCTCTCCCACCCTAATTATTTCCCTTCAGTCGGTTTTCTAATTATTACCTTAAATTATGACCTTCTCTTCTTCGAAGCATCATCTAGCCTAAAGGAAATATTTATCCCATTGAGTTGTTCTGAGAATCAGATGTTCCAGAGTTTTGGGCTGTTTTTTTGTTTGGATAACTAATAAAATTAGTGTTTTTTCGTATTTGTAAAACTTTGGTTTTGTTTATATGAGACGTTTGTTTTCTAATTATTTGGTCGACACAATTAATCAAAACGTAATTGAATTACAGTCTAACAAGATATTCATTATGTTAGTTGAAAGTTACATGTCTAATTTATTTGTAAATAAAACGGCTCATTACTAAAGCGGCGTCCACACTATGGCGCGATTGGCTGTTGGCAATGCCGGGTTGGTAAAGCCAACGCGGCAAAGCTGATTTTGGCTTGCCGTCTAACCTGAGTTGGCATTAAGTCGCAAAATGTCTGCCGATGAGGATGTACTAGTTGGTGTTTTCAAATGAAACTCACGGTCTCTAGTTAATTCCATAATATAATAAAAGTTATTTGACAATTGTTTCGATAAATCAATATTGATTATTTAAAAACAATAATATGAGCATATTCCACGAAGTAAGGGTCGAGACAGTTAATTTCATGTACTAGTTGCTTTAGGGACGTTTATAATTATCAGCGAAAATGTGCGTGAACGGCGCAAACGACGGTTTTGGATGCGTCCAAGCCTTCAAAGTAGAATAAAATACGGAACTAGTGACTTAATGAAGGATTTGTTATTGGATGATGCAGACGAATTAAATCTCGAGTACAGATCTGGATGAGGTTTCAAAAACTTTTTTTGAATGAGAAGTAGTGACTTTGAAGGTCTTCTAAATAAGATAGCTCATATAATCCAGAAACCAGGCACACCCTTCAGAAGTGCTATTCCTCCACATCAACGCCTTGCAGTTACTCTGCGGTTTTTAGCAACGGGAGACTCTTTCCACTCGTTAAGTTACATATTCAAGATTTCAAAGCAAATAATATCAGCCATCATCCCGATTGTTTGTGAAGCAATTGTCGGCGTTTTACAGGATTACATCAAGGTAAGAAAAAATAGTCTATTACGAATAAAACCTTCATTTGGTCGACATGTGTCTCAAGTTTAATAGTACAAAACATTCTCTATTACAAATGAAACATTTACTCCGTTAAAATGTGTCTTGAATTAATTACAACAAAAAATTATCAAAAGTCTTACTCAAATTTGAATTTTGAAGAGATCGGGCGGGAACTACAGGTGCATCAACATAGTGTCAATAGAGCCATTGTCCGTTACCGTATAGGTTGAAGACGTGGGACTCAAGGCTGACTGTGGAGATGTTGCTTGTTTTTGTCCATAAAAAGATGGCTGCTCAAAAAATGGGCTTGGATTGGGACAAGCTGGTGGCATCGGGGCAGAAATCGGTTGTTGTGCGTAGTTCGGGATTGGGTAGAAAGGCTGTGAGTAACTTCCGCTCTATGGCTTGCCATAGACGTACTTGCCCATTTCAGCTTCAAACAGAATATTGCTAATAAGGTGTTTTACAATTTTCTGAGCATTTGACGATGCGAGGACTTTAATCCGCAGTCCTACTAGGTCTCCAAAAGACTTGAACTCATCCATCCCTGATGTATGCCGTCCTTGGATACTTCTCATAATTGACAGAGCTTCTTCTGTAGCTGATCTCTTTCGTTTCTTCTGTAGGCTTCCTCCTGGCTGAACAGACGGTTCCCTTGGCAAACTTTTATTTGCATTGTCACTTCTTCCAGGTGTGTCTTTACTTGGTCCAGCAACTTGGTCCTGGTCAACAATCTGGGTTTCGTCCGCAGCTTCTTCATTTTCATTTGTATGCTCGTCCTAAAAAAAGGAAAAGATTAATGATTGAATGTTGCTACATTGTTTTATCATTTTGTTTCAAATGCCACGAACTGAAGCAGAGTGGAAAGTTACTTCAAAAGAGTTCAATGATAAGTGGAATTTCCCAAACTGTGTGTTGGCCTTTAATGGGAAGCATATTATGTTGCAAGAACCTATCCGTAGTGGTGCGTAATATTTCAACTACAAGTGGTTCTTCAGTATAGTTCTATTTGCGGTGGTAGATGCGCCTTACAACTTTATCTACGCAAATGTTGGTTGTCAAGGAAAAATATCAGACGGAGGTGTGTTTAGCACACAACATTCAAATATTTCCTGAAAAACAACACAATGTATCTTCCTCCTCCTATTGCTCTTCCTGGAAGAATAGATGGAACACCGTATGTTTTTGTGGCCGATGATGCTTTTCCTATGACAAAGAATATCATGAAACCATTTTCAGGTGCTCAAAAAAAAGAATTCCAAGGAAAGATTGTTTAACTATCGGTTAAGTAGAGCACGTAGAGTGTCTGAGAATGCGTTTGGCATAATACCCTCTGTGTACCGCATACTACGAATACCTGTGCTATTACAACCAGAGCGGGCTACGATGGTGGTATTGGCAGTACTTTATCTGCACAAATACTTGAGGAAAAGTAACTCCAAATCAGTGTACAATCCCCCCGGAACATTTGACTCTGAGTGCTCAACCACAGGTGAGATCAAACCAGGAACTTGGGGAGAATCCCCTCAAAATCAAGCTTTGGTCAACATTCCTCGAACTTCAAGAAGAAGCACAAGCCGTTAGAAATGAATTTGCAGACTTCTTTACTTTACCGGCTGGATTAGTATCCTTTCAACACGACAAATAATAAGCCCTAAACTATGTCAAGTATGTTGTATACTAATGTAAAATATAATAACTAATTATTCTATGACTCTACTGTGTTAGTATAAGTTTACCTGCGTGATTGTGTCCGTCGTTTCATTAGGTGTATTTCGATCCTTGAGAAATAGCATGTTGTTGAAGCAGAACCATTTACTTTTGTATACATCAGAATTTCCCGCTCCAGACTTACTTAACTCTCTCTCCCTCTTTATTTCACGTAAAAAATGACACACTAGGTTCTTAATTTTCTTTTCCACAACTTGTTTACCAACACCAAAAGTATCTGCGATTTCTTGCAGAGCATCTTGTTTCTTATTTCTATCTTTGTACACTTTCAAACGACAGTCCCACAGAACAGGACGATCACGGTAAAGCTCAATGAGTTCATACACTTTCGCGTTAGTCCACTCCATGACTGAATAGGGCGCTGCTTCAGCCACAACTGAACCACGTGCGTGCCGCGTGAAGCCAACGTTAGGCTCGTCCCCGCTACTGGCTCTCATTGGCTTCCTTTGATGGAGACCGACACTAGAGCGATTTTCGTTGGCAAACCGTTGGCTCAGCGGCACATGCCAACGGCCACGTCTACATTGTATTGGCATTGCCAACAGCCAACCGCGGCATAGTGTGGACGCCGCATAAAACTTTACCTGTAACTATGGAAACGACATTTAATATTAATAATATAATAATAATCGTTAATTTTTAAACTCGTGTTCTTGTCTCTTCCGTTTTTACTAATATATTGTCACGTCACTTGTGACAGCTAAACAACAGATTGTGAAATAAGTACCATAAACAATAAATCCAGTTATCATACTACAATGGAACAAGACGCGCGGGAAAATATGAATTAACACTGCATATTCTTTTGTTTTGTTAAGAACTAGTAGCAAAGAAAATATGTTGATTTAAAAACTGCGTTTGATATCTATCATAGTTAAGCCTGCAGATTCAACCAAAAGAGCTGATTTTGGTTCAACTGTAATAATTCTCTGGTAGATTTTTTGAGATTGGATGTAATAAATGTGTATGCCGCTAATGTGCGGACGAAAATAAATTCATATGTTATAGGGCAGTGACACTACAAACTTTTGATTGACAGTAATTAGAACAAATTTTAGCGATATAAATCTGATGGACATTGGAATAATGTACTCGCAAAGAGCGACCTCAAGACAATACATTTTTATATATAGTAAATGAAGTTTGGAGAGTTCCCTCATCATACGCCATTCCCCTTCTCCTCCAAGTACCTATCCGCTCTGGATGTTGGCTACCAGCATGTCTATTCTTACTTGGTTGATGGCGATTCGCTGATAATTTGTCAAACCACGTTCTAAGATTTGCCCACCACGATCTTCTCCTTCGGTCTGGCGCTCTTTTGCTGTTAATTTTGCCTTGGAAAGTTCGTTGTAACAGCCCGTATCTATGTAGGTTCCTTATTATGTGGCCGAAATACTGAAGTTTCCGACATTTTACAGGTTTCTAGCAGGTAATTTTTTATATCCAAGATATTTTCCTGTACAGCCAGTGTTCGAATGCTTCAAGTCTCCTGGTAGTTTCTTTAGTGAGTGTCCAGGTTTCTACGCCATACAGAATGACCGAGAAGACGTAGCAACGCAAGAGTCTAATTCTCATGTATAAGGACAGATTGTGGCTTTTAAAAAGCCGGCCTTCTCGTTTTCACATCCTATTTCGTGGACAGGGATGAGTTGCGCACAGCGGTCATTTTCTACCTGAGTACGAGTAAGATCACCAAAATTATGAGCCGAATTGCGCGCAACAAGATAAACACAAAATTGCGGAGATTAAGAATATATAAAATAAATTAAATGGTAAACGTATTTGTACATTTATTTCAGGAATAATAAGCCACGGATTTTACAAAAGTTTTTAAGTCTATTACATTGGTTTTATATAGATATATTTGTTGATCTAAAAATATCTGTTTTTACTTCGCTTTCCCATAAAGCGGTTTATTAATATTATTACTAGCGCTTCTTATTTTATTATATGTATTTGTTTGATAAGTTCAAAGTACATCAATAGAAGTGAACACATTAGGATGCGAGGAATGAAAACTTTTATTAACATGTGCATGAAACGATTCACATGCATAATATGGGAGGAAACTTAGATTCCTCATCAATATAATTTTCGACCAAATAATCAGAAAATTCAATCACCGAAATATTTTCTGGTTTATCTGACATTAAATGAAAACAAAATATTTCAGATACTTGAAGCGGATCGACAAATGGTAGACCGAACAAATCTTTGAGCCATTTTCCAATATCTGATTTTAAATCATTATAATAGACAGAAAAACCAAGCTGCATAATTTTACGATACCAGGCTTGCTTTAAATGACAAATTCAGCCTCTGATTTCAGATGTTGGGAAAATAGCCAAATATATGGCAATCTCAAATTCAATAATATTTTTTTTTTTGGATTCAAACAGAGTTCAAACCTATTACGTCCTGACACAATGTGCAGGAGTAATTTCTCGTAAACATCTTTGGTCTTAGAAGGTAATAAAGCGAACACTACTGGCACATACTGTCCATTTTTGTACGCATGCAGAGTGAAAAATTGATAGTATTGAACGCAATATTGGAAAGTTCCGTCCATTTAAATCACATCAGAGGAACACAGAAAATTAAAATTTAGAAAACAAGAAAATATAACAATACTATTATCAGTATCGTTGACTAGCAGAAAACTGTCCTGTTGTAATGTTTTGTTGTCCAGACATATTAACGCTCCATGTACATCTTGAATATTTCTTGGTAGAGGAGGCAAGAACGTACGACGTGTAGAATAAATATTCTTTCTTGTATAATCCAAGTCCTTTAACGACAGATTGCTCACCAATTCAGGACTGTTTTTCAACTCCTCATGGATTAACATCATCGGTCGCTCAGAAATATCTTCAACAGTCTTTCTTTTCACGCTGTTACTTAGTTTTTGTCTATCGAGAGTACTATCGACTTCATGATTCTGCACTAATTCACTTTCCACAATTTTCTTTTCGCCCACGGTATATAGTTTTGTCTTGCACATTATTGATGTACAACGCCAGATGCCATCGTTCTACATTTTCGAAATTTTCCACGGTTTACCACTAGAAGAGTTTTTCCCTTTTCACTTAACATAACTTCACACTTAATTTCCATCTTTGTTGTACAACAGTTCGAAGACAAATAACATACAACCCGTGAAATATTTGTTGAGATAGAATTCTAACAAAACCTCTGCCTACTCCGTACCCCCGCCAGGGTAAACTATTAAAACAGTCCCGATAACAGAAAATTTATTGGCTTGTTATTGTCTTGAAATTCTATTACAACAATTATCCTATTCACGGTATTTTGTTTTTTTTTCTCTTTTTATTAGCATAAGCACCCCTTTGCATTATCGTCAAAATTACGTATTCCGGGAATGCCGATAATCCCTTAACGCTTACTACCTGAGACACTCCTTATTAAAAAAAGTAAAATTTTAATCATTGCGCGCAACTCACCTGTGCTGCTATTTCGTGTCACTTGTCCCACTTCTCGTTAATTATTGTCCCTAACTAAGTATACTGCTTCACTCTTTGTATTCTACTGTGATTGATATATGACTTGTTTTCCGTGCTTTTTCTTTTACTTACTACAAGGAGTTTGGTTTTGTTTATGTTAATTTCCAACCCGTACTGCAAGGTACTCTTGGTCACCCTATCCATAAACGTGTGTATTCCTTAAAGATTATTTGCAAACATGATGGTATCATCTACATATCCTAGGTTATTTAGTTTTGTACCGTTTACGGTGATTCCTTTTTCAATGTTGTCGAGTGGTTGAGAAAATATGTATTCTGAGTAAGATAGGGGACAAAATATATCCCTGCCTCACTCCTCGCAATGTTTTAATTTGTTCTGTGTGACTGCCGTCAATTCTCAAAACTGCCTTCCGGTGCTGAACAAGTTTATAGTTAATTCAAATATTTTTGTCTCATTCCTGTTTTCTTCATTTTATCATGTTGGACTCGGTCTAAGGCTTACTAATAACCGATGAAGCAAGCAAATATATCATAACTGACATCTCTGCATCTCTGGAGCAACACCTGAATATTAAATAGGGCATCTCTTGTACCGACGGCGTTCACAAACACAAACGGATTTGGTGCAATATGTTGTCCACAAAGTCTATATATTCAATCCTGTATTATCTTAAGAAATAGATTTAAAAGATGACTCACTCAATAAGCTTAATTCCTAACTCATTACGTGTTTTCGCATTTGCTTTTTTGAGTGATGATATTTGATGAATTCTGACCTCAACCAACCCGCTGGAATTTATCCTATTAAGTAGATGCTGGTAAATATTCGAGTCAACCATTTGATTTTATCCTCGTTCAGTAATTTTAGGAATTAAATTCTCGCAGATTGTCCAGATATGTTTTTCAGGCCTTCTTCTTCTCAGCGTCAATGATGATTTCTCCTGCTTCGTTCACCACAGCGTTACAGTTGTTTTTGTGATATTCCTTGTTACTGCTTGGACTTTCTTGTGAACATTGAAATAATCGTGCCTGTTTTGATGGTGTTCGATTTCACGAAATTTTTCCAGTAGTTCCTTCTCTTTCGCTTTCCTTATTTCCTGTCTTATAATGCATTGTATTTGTTTATATTACGTTGGGTTTCCTCTATTTAGTCTTCTTCCTTCCATTAAAATTAATATTTCTTCCGTCATCCAAGATTTTATCTTTCTTTCGTGTGGTTTCAATATTTCTTCCTTTACCGTTTCTACTGCTTGTTGTAATTAGGTGAGTTCTATATCAACGTTGTAATTCTCGTTTGGTTGAGTGTTGGCGTTGAGCATTGTCGCTGCTGCTTCCTCTATTGCCGGGATTTTTAGTCATAACTTAGAGTCTTCTTTTTATGTTGACCTTCTCCATTTTCATCTTAAACACACCAACTAGGGAACAGTAATCTGATCCAATGTCAACTACTGGATATGTTTTGAGATATAGGCAGCTATTTTTAAACCTCTTATATATAATCTTCTTGGTGGTATTAACTGCCTCGACCCACACTTTGTGAAATTTACTCATATTAGTGTAATAAATGAAACTTACTGTTTCTAGCTAATTCCACAATATTTTGAAAAAATGTTAAAAATTCTATAAAATTGACAATTCTTTCGATATTACATAAATATCATCGTCAGAATGACAGATGTTACATTTCATTTGATGCATACCTGATGTTTAATTATTTTTGGCTAGTCCAAGAAGTGACCTACCTTGTTATTGACTTTATATTTGTTAATAGAAAAAAGAAGATATGCTATTACAAATATTAAAGCTAAGATATTAGCCCTATGGGGATATCCTGGATATCATTTTTCCCAATTAAGATCAGTATAACTGTGCAATGATATAGAAAACCAGGAAAACTAGACCTGCTAATCTTCACAATTATCACTTATGAAGACAGTTTAAAAGTGGAGAAACCCCTAGATTCTTCTGTTCATTGACGACTTCATATTGTGATTTTCCAATTCTTCAAGGAAATCCAGTTCTTGTTTCTTATCACAAATATCTAGTACTTCTAGTTCTGTGTTAGGTGTGTGTTTGTTTGACGTTTAACTTTTGAACGTTCAATATTTTTGATTGAATTGGCAATTTTCAGTTTCTCATAAAGAAAATTTTTAGAATTAGATTTTAAAGCTAATTCTGACTCTGTAGCCATTATCTGTTTAGTATTAATCGTGAATTTTGGTGGTATGCTGTACTTTAAACCTTTATTTGAAAAGTCCATTTCACTGTCTGTAAAATTAGTGTCTAAAAGATTTTCAAATCGTGGAGCAAAGTGTGTTGGTATGTAAGTACTTACAGTTTCATGATGTTTCTAGTTTTGATTTCTATGTTGTGCTTGTTCAAGTTTCTGTAGCTTTTGTTCTTGTTTCTTAAATTTCTTGTGCTTCATCGTGCTGACACTTTCTATGATTTTGTTATCTAAATAATCAAACCCTACTGGATGTAGTTGACACGTGAGTTCAGAATGTACAACTTTTATGTAGTTGTCTAAGAAGTCCCCTATTTTAAATCATTTTCTACATTTTTCTTCAAGCCAAACTCGTTGAGCACATCTTATAGTTTTTTGTGCTTGAAGTGTTTTAGTATGACATTTTATATTAACATAACTTGGTATTATCTCTTTTCTAAGGCATTCTTGGTTAAACTAAATGTTTTGTGATGCTTTGTAACGTTTTTGTAATAGCTTCTGGTACAGTCGGGTGAACTCTCTCGAAGATTTTTCAATGAAATTAACTATCGCAACCCTCACTTTGTGGAATCTACTCATATTAGTGTTTTAAATGAAACTTACTGTTTCTAGCTAACTCCTCAATATATTTTTTTTTTAAATTGACAATTGCTTCGATATTACCTAAATATCATCGTCAGAAAGACAGAAGTTACATTTAATTTGATACCTACCTGATGTTTAATTATTTCTGGCTAGTCCAAGAAGTGACCTACCTTGTGATTGACTTAATATATATTAACAGAAAAAAGAAGATATGGTATTACAAATATTGAAGCTTAGATATTATTAGCCCTATGGGGATATCCTGGATATCATTTTTCCCAATTAAGATCCAGTATAACTGTGCAATGATATAGAAAATCAGGAAAACTACATCTGCTGATCTTCACAATTATCACTTAAGAAGTCAGTTAAAAAGTGAAGAACTCCCTAGATTTATCTGTTCATTGACGACTTCATATTGTGGGTTGTGTGTCTTCTAATTTCCAACTCTTCAAGGAAATCCAGTTCTTGTTTCTTATCACAGATATGTAGTACTTCTAGTTCTGTGTTAGGTGTCAATGAATTATTGGTGTCATGTAGATGTCTGGCGTAGTGGGATTTATCTAGTGGTCTTAATCCATATGCTCGTTTATATTTTCTATTTTTTCGTCTTCTGTATCCAAAGTAGGAGCGTATATTTGTATAATATTCATGTCAACCGGACTCGCTTTGATTTGCAGGAGTACTAGATTCTCTGATACGGATGTAAAGGCTTTCACACACTGCGCTATTCTCTTGTTCAATACTCTATGATCCACGATGTACATATCGCCAGTGTTCGCACATCTTATTTCACTCATTCAATGGATAACTGTACTCATTATTTACCATTACTTGTTGATATTTGTTCAGTAAATTCGCCATTTATTTTTTAATGTGAGGAATTTATATATGTCATTCAATTGAATTCTATTGAAGACCTTAATAAGTTCAATAAAACAGATAAAGGCAGGACAAATTATGACGAAGATGGAATTTGTGCATATTCTTCATGATCCAAACCTTCGTTGTTCGTCTGCTAGTGAGATACATCAAATCTTGTTTGTTATTATCTTTGTGCTTAATTTCAAAGTGGGAAATAGTAGATTTATTCTTCTGTAGTTAACTGGAAAATCTACTATATACCCGCAATTTTGCTTCCGAATATTTCAAAAATAATAACAATTTATTTTTTGGATCTTCATGTGAAAGTGTAATATATTCTCACGGTTCGTAAAGAATAATTCTCAAAAGTATTAACTCGTATATTACTGTCTTTTCACGCATGAAATTTTGTATTCCAGTAAAATATATATACTGGAAATAAGGCGACGTAGATTATATTTATCTTTTATCATTTTTATTAATTCAAATTTGGATTAGGATGAGGTGAAATGAGAAGTTAACAGTTTCTGTGAGAAAAGTCGATATATGTTAAATTTTTTTCTTATAACAACATCAGCTTTTTTAGGCAGGATGGTTTGAAACAACAAAATTGCCGGTATTAGACCCAAATCGTTCGACTGTGTATTAACCTATCTAAATATTATTGTAGGTATGCTGGCAAAGGTGAAATGCTGCGGTAAGTAAAATCGAAAAAAATCGTAGTAAATTATTCTAGAAGTTTCATCCCTTTTGGATAATTATCCGTTCGAGAAAATTTGATTTGTAATAAGGGGTAAACTTTTTTTGGGGTAAACCAATACTTTCCTCGCATATTAGATAGGTTGGATGGAAACGTAACAAGGATTGCTTATAAAATTATAAAAAATTTAAGAAAATAAGGCGTTTCCATTGTCGATCACATAATCTGCACTGATAGGTTATCAACCTGCATAGACGACGAAGTCTTTATAGGCCACCCCATCACCTCAGACCATGTCTCACTACTTGTGAACACGTCTCTGCACATTCCAATCCTCCGGCAACTACTTTCACATATCGCGATTTCAAAGAAGCCGATTGGGATTCCTTCGCAAACCACGTCTCCTCTAATATACCACGACCCGTCATTTACCAGACGACTGATGACATAGGTAATTACTCAGAGGAATTCCAATCCCTCTTAATCGATGCACTAGACATCGCCGTACCTCTTACCACCATAAATATCAACTATCACGCTCTTCCTCAAAGAATTCTTCTCAAAATCCGTCAGAAAAGACAGTTATATAGGTTGTACGTCCGCACTCGAGATCCCGCTGTCAAGACACAATGGAACCGTCTTAACGCCTAGTTTCGGCTCGAAATCAATGCTGAAAAGCACAGAAAATGGAAGGCCGTTACAGCCGGACTAGACTTCAGACAAGGGCGCGTATTTAGGCAAAAATTCAACCCCCTGTCGGCCTAAAAAGGAAGGTGGAATCACATCTCGAAGTGCAAGGACAGAAGATCTACAGTAGGGCGGGCCGAAAATATTTTTTTTGGTATAGTCATAAAAAGTTGAAGGCTATAAAGAAATATTCGCTATATTTTTTTCGGAATTTTTGCTTTATTTTTATCCGCGCCCCATAGACCTTCAAAAGTCAAAATTTTCGAGGTCATTTATCGTTTTGGGTATAGCGGCAAAAAGTTAGGAATCAATGTATATAGTAACCGAAAAAAAATTGAGGAAATACAATAATTTTTAACCGTGCCCCAGGACTGTCTATGATTATCACAATGATTGTTTTATTTAATATAATAATCAAAATGTCTTATTAATTACTCAACCGAGACCTCACCACGAGGAGGTGGCTGTTTACCGAGTTCCACCCACCGCCTTCCTCCCTACCTCCCTCCCTTATTCTTATTCTAATCCTAGATCCAAACTTACTTACTTACTGAGTTTTACTTTTTTTGAATCCATAGAATTGGTTTTTGTATTCAAATGATGGCAAACCACTCCTTGCATCTAATTTTACACTAATGTAGCCGTCTCTATATTCATGACCGCAAACTTTGCTTGATGCCTCAGTAATAGTCATTATACATCGCTCGACCGCTTGAATGTGGAATGGAAATTTTTTAATGGCGATAACAGACTTGTTCTGAAGTGCTGCCATCAAAACGTCGGTAAAAATATTTATTGTAAGAGGCGGTTCGGTTACAATACATTTGTCCCAACGAATTAAGTCGATGTAGTCATTAGCATCCCAGTTGAGGGCGGGTATTTTAAATGCCCTCAACTTTTCCAGATCTCTAGAATTCCTAGCCTTCAAAATACGACGAATCTCAAGTTCTCTCACATGACACCGAGAATCTGATGTCATTGCTGACAAAATGTTTTCGGGGTGCCCAAATAAGCGTTTGCGCTAACAACATTATCAATAACATTCGTCATTTCAATTGGAAATCCTCTGGAGAGACTTATCAATTTCCATAAATGCTGCGCTTCATACTGACATAATGATTTTGTTTTTATGTTAAACCGCATTGCCGAGTAGACTTTCATTATAAAATTTGTCGGTACAACCAAGGTTTCGTAAGGCTCACTTCTTGAAATATATAGACGCAATATTCTGTTATTCATTGTCAACCATCGCGCATGACTTAAATTTCCTGGATTTCTTTTTATCAGTTTCTCATAGCACAGCTTATTTGGTATAAGTACTGTTGGTCGGAACTTAGATCTTTCTCATCAACTTCTGGTAATTCAGTTTCAATTGCTTGAAATTGTTTTATAGGTCTTGCAAGAAGTAAACATATTAGCCGCTGAACGGGTTTTCTAATCTGAACTTCTATTAAACATATCACCACCTTTCCAATCCGTGTTTACATTGGTTTCATCACAACCAACTGCCTTAATAGATTTTGGGTCTACTGATTTAGCTTCTAAGCAAGATAAATATTTCCAGCTGCTCTATAAGGACTACATGCTCTTCTTGTCTAATAATTCGCCTTCCTTCGTTGAGTACCATAGTCTGATCTTTTCTTCCGGCAAAATAAAGTCCTTCTAATTCACTTTTTGTGTCACAAGTTGTTTGTAGTATTTTCCTTCTTTTCAGTACTTCCCTTCTTATCCTATTTTTATCAATTAAATTTCCTGGATTGTCTGGAGAAACTAAGCCAAAATCTTCAAGGGTAGCAGTGGCAATTTTAGCTACTGTTCTATGCGAGGCACCAGTCATATCTACCATTTTTGCAACATTGGATAAGAAAACTCGCATTTGGGTTTGATTTTGTTTTTTCCCATTAATGCTGAATGTTTCTCCAGAGGTTTCTCCAGAGAGTAAGACCAGTTAGTCTTTATCTTCGGATACGTTGTCTTCTTCGCTGGAAGGGGTGTCTTTTAAATAATTTCTTAGAGCTAAGTCATTCGAACTACAGATTTGTTAAAGACCTGAAGGTCCGGGTTCTGGCGATGGTTGTCTCTGCCGTTCTTGTCTTTTTTGAATACTTTTGGTAATCATTGTGTCTACACTGCCAATTTTCATCTTTCGAGTGCCCCTCTGATCTTCAAGAAATAGTTGCTCTAGCTAAGGTACTTCTTCATTCTTTTCATACTTGCATCAAAATATTTACATGATGAAATATCAAACAGTTTTCGTGTTTCTAATTTAAAATTTTCCAGATTTTTTCGAAGCGATACTGTTTTCCTAGTTTTTTTGGCTTTATCAAATTCCTATACTTTTTGTGATACGCTGAAAACATAGCTAATATTCGTTTGTTTCCGATAGTAGGCAAAGAAGCATGTTGCCAAACTCGGTCAATTTTATTCGCGAGGATATTCATATCTTACCATTTTGCTGGTTGCTTGCTAGAAGTACGTTTAACATCCGTCTGAAAAAAAATAAGACATCATTACATCTTCATAAGTTGAAAGTACACTCATTCCAATATTCTGAGCGGTACCAAATATTGGATGCACTTTTTTATCTCTTATTTTAACTTTTTCCTTAATTTTAATTGAGTACACTGAATATTTAACACTGAGTATTGCACTAAACGTTTTTTGTGTCTCTTCCACGCTAAATAAAGTTCAAGGCACAAAATATACAATTATTAGAGTGCTTTTGGGCAAACTAAAAAATAACCTTTTTTGTGGTTATCGTTATTAAGGATAACGATAACGACTCACGATGTTAACAGTGTTTTTGGAACGTCAAAGGAATGTTTCTGTAGTTAAAGCACGGAGCACGAATTTTTCGTGGTTAGGTGAAAGTAACCTATTTTTTTTGTATTTTGTTGGGATTAAGCAATTCCGTTCAAAAAGAGTTAGTGAAATTTCGTTGCTGGCTTTTTTTCGTTAAATATGGATGAAATAATTGATATATTAATAAGAAGGAGGCAGCCAAATATTCAGTTGATGCGTAACATTTTATTGAGAGATATTTTTGATTGGGAACAACCAGAAGAAGATGCAGCCGAATTTTATGAACAATTTAACTTGGATGGCTGACCACAGGAAGACTGTGTGTCCCATTTTAGGTTCAGAAAGCAAGATATGCCCCGCCTGGTCCAGGCCTTCCGTATTCCTCAAGAAATTCAAACTATATCTGTATATATCGCTACAGGTGAGTTCATGTGGAATTTTCGATTTTTGTTTTGTAATTTGAATACCTACTTTTTCACTTAAATTTAATTTTTGCTACAGAATACATGTACTCAAATACGTTGGTATTTTCACACATGTTCCCATTTCATCTAAAGACCTTAATGTTATTAGTAAATCAATATAATTGTTTATTTTATTTTAGGAATAGAAGCACTGTCTATGTTACTAAAAAGGTTGGCATACCCAAACCGTCTAAATGACATAAAAACTGTTTTTGGAAGAAGTATAGCAGCAATGTCTGAAATAATCATGGCTTGAATTACCAAAATTTTTATAATTTGCTTGAAGATTTAAAGGCCCATGTATGGTTGAACCAAGAAAAATTCGGGCAATATGCTAACGTAAGTTCTAGTGTAGGGTAAGAAAAAATTTGTCCATAAAAAATATTTTTCACAAAAGTTTAACATAACAAAGATTCTGTATTTTAAGGCTTCTATTTAGCTAAAAATTGATACTTTTCCTTTAATTTTGTAGGCTATTGTGGCAAAGGGAGCTGCCATTCCAAATTGTTGGGCATTCTTAGATGGGACAGCAAGAGCAATATGTCGACCAACACATGAACAAGAAAACTATTATACAGGCCACAAAAGATTTCATTGCTTCAAGTACCAGGCTCTAGTTACTCCAGATGGTTTAACTGTCAGCCTTGAAGGAAGAAGGCATGATGCGGGCATATTTGGGGAATCTGGTTTATATAACCAACTTGAGCAAAAAGCCAGATTTGCATATGGTTCCCAGTATGTCATCTTTGGAGATCAGGATTATGGAATACGGGAACTTTTTTTGTGTCCATATCCAGGGCAAGGACTTAATGAAGCACAACAACATTTCAATGCCCCCAATATTGAATAGAGTTTTTCGAAAGTAGTAGTAGAGTTTGCATTTGTTGATTTAAAAAAAAACGAAAGTTACTACTACAGGATATGGAACAAATGTATAAATGTGCTACTGTTTTGACTAATTGTCACAGCTGGCACTATGGCAATCAGACAGCCACTTTTTTCAACATAAATCCTATAAATTTGGAAGACTACTTAAATATCAATTAATTAAATAAGTTCTATTTTGTTAAAATATTTCTTTGTACCAGAAATTATGTTTTTAATACAAAAACATTGATATAAGTACCTGTTTATTTTTTTTAATTTGGGATAACTGATGTACCTGTAACCATTAGAAAACTTGTGCAAATTAAACAATTTTTTTTTCATTTTTTAATTCTCTGGAAAACTTCCTTAAACTAACAGAATATGTATCTAAACACTAATTAGGCTAAATAGAATAATGCCCTACTCTGGTTTTCTTAAAAGTAAAGCATCCTCGACTTTTTTTTCCAAAATTTGCAATGTGAATTTTTGCTCTTCCAGGGTGAGTCTTCGATTTTGCAAAGCGATTTTCTCGCGTTCTATTTAGATTTTTTCTTGGGACCACTTTTGTTCATTTCTTTACAAATCGTTTTGTTTCTTGTCAAAATTTTCAAGGTATTCTAGCCCTAGTCTTTGAATATTAGTTAGAAATGAAATCCCATGCAAATAATTCAATTTTTGATATAAAATATTCATAGGTAGTCCTTGTTATTGGAATTTCTGGAGCATGTCGATGTGATGAGCTTATTAAAATGACTATGGATGATATTGAAGAGAAAGACAATCTTTTAGTCATAAATATCCACACTTCAAAAACGTATAAACAACGAACTTTCGTTATCAATACTACAACAGGTAACGGCCCAAATTTTGTTCAAATCGTTAAAAAGTATATCTGTCTACGTCCTATAACTGAGCATAAACGATTGTTGGTATGCTTCAAAGCAGGCAAATGTATAAATCAAGTGGTTGGCAAAAATAGTATATCCAAAATACCACAAAAAATTGCAGAATATCTCAATCTTCCAAATGCCGAACATTACAAAGGGCACAGTTTCAGAAGAACTTCAGCAACTCTGTTAGTAAACGCTGGTGGGGATATTTTAGCTCTAAAACAGCATGAAGGTTGGAAATCAACCAATATCGCAGAAGGTTATGTAGAACAATCTTACACAAAAAAATGAAAAATTTCTGATCAAATTATGGGAAATTGAACTTGATCAAAATCAGCCAAGCACTTCTAGAAATTACCACCATTACAATGTGCTAAGCGAAAATATTTAAAATACTAAAGCTCCTGTTCAAACCCTATGGTGTTCATATAAGTGCTGCTCAAAACTGCACATTCAATATTAACATATATAATTTTATAATATATTTAAACAATACTATGTACTTAATTGTATAAAATATATTGATAAATTTGTTTAATAAATAATTCTTGTGTCCTTAATTATATTCGTTACCTATTTGTGTCGTAAATTTTCAAAAAAAGGTGAGTAGGAGGAAAAATCATATGTATCACATGGGAGTGAAGCGCCTTTTCCTCCCTTGGATGTTTACTGTACTACATCCTGCGGGAAGAAAAGTGGCACTGTCCTCCCTAGTAATACAAATAGCTATTGCAATTCCGAGACTAAAGTGATCACTTTAGTCTCACATGTTAGAAACTATGTTAGAACCAAAGGATATAAAGTGACAGTTAAAATCCCAAGGGATTTTATGTACTAATAAAAATGTACACCCCCGATGCCTAGCCAAGCATTTTAGAAGTCCATCCTCGATGCCCAGCCAAGTTTCGTATAAGTCCATCCTAAGTAGTATTTATTAATTTTGTTTGTTAGTCTCATAAATAAATTGTTGAAAATGACTTGTTATTTGAGGGAGGCGGAAAAATTATATGTATAACATGGGTGTAAAGTGCCTTCTCCTCCCTCGAATGACTACTGCCCTCCGCTACGCATTGGGCAGTAAACTTCATCCTCGGGAGGAAAGGTAGCACTTTCATCCCTTGTTATACAAATAGCTATTGAATGGATAACAGTCTTATGGAAAACTTTGCGTGGTGTATCTAGTAGTGTAATCAATACATTTCCTAACGCATTGGCCAAGGAAGTCCAGGAATATTATTTTACTACGAGGCACACACTATTTTTCTGTGGAATCGTAATCAACATTATCACAAATTAATAATTTTTTATGAATTCGAAACAATTTTTGATTACCATCTTATTGCCTACGTAATTGTTTCCACGATAATCACTGTTTGTTCATTATTGTGACAAAAGTCAGAGATAGACTTCTTATTTAGGTTTAATACCAAATGATCGCTAAACATATTTGAATTGAACCTGATGACGATCTCTAGATGTGTGAAACACCTCCGTAGTTGGTAAATGCTACTGACAACGTCATTTTCAATTTAATAATTTCAAGAAGAGATAGGAATACTCTTACAAACATTTCGTGGATTATTACCAAGAAAAAAACCTACCGATCTGAAATTGTGCCAATCACACACTTTTCTAGTTAATCTTCAAAGTTGAAGGCAGCTACGTTGAATAACTCCATGCTGAGATCTACACGTATAGAAAAAGATATCATGGTATTACAAGATATTATAAATTCCGTGCTTTCTTGAAACCTCAAAGTGACAATTGTAAACCAGTGGGTAAGAGACATGGAAGTTATTTCAGAGACATTCGGGAGACTACACTACAGAGTGAAGTTGGATGATGGATATACTAAAACGCCATGTCGACCAACTTCGACAGTCAGAGGTCACACGTCGAGTTACCTTCGCAAATCCACCAGACGAGTACCCTGTAGCTAGAGAGTAACCAGTGGCTAAATCCTTCATTCAAGGATGTCCGCCGACACGCAATCCAATCGTGACTGTCATTCCTTCGCCAACCTACGTAGTAATGTCCCTCCAGTCGGAGAAATCGGACCGCCACCGCCAGAGAATGTTACAGTTCCAGAGACACCCCCTGTAGCACGAACAGAAACTTCGACTTTATTCCAAAACTCAGACGTTTCATGGCGAATACTCCTCGGAGTGTTGGCGTTGTCTGAATCATTTGACTTCCTCTATCGACTTGAACGCGAAGGGAGGCTTTGTATAGGTAGAGTGTACAAAACACACTGGCATCTCGAAGGTTCTTCACAACATCATCGATTCGTGGAAAAGGGAAATGTGCGTCGTGTAGCTGTTTGTTGACAGCGACTTTATAATCAACTGCTAAACGTATCTTGCCATTTGCTTTTGGAATTGGAACCAACGGTGAACCCCAATCCGAATGATTCACTTAATATATTATATCATTTGTGACGTGTTCTTTCTTTCTCCAAAATATAACGGACGTCACTATGACACACGCGGCTTTAATATCTACTAGATTTTCTTGGGCGCCAGATTTTTGGGATAGTTCACTCCACCGAACTCTTGAAAATGTAGCGTCAAGAGTTACCAGGGTAGCAACAGATGGAGGTTAAGTAATTCCAGGGGTCTGTTCTTCTTGACCTCTATGCTGTGCGAAGTGGGAAACAGGCTTTAATTGTTTACCACTATCGGAAAAATCAAACTACCGGTGCTTGATAAAATTATAAACTTTTTTTCGACCTCGAAATAATTTGGAAAGGAGAAATAAAACGAACCAAGGAGCTATATATTTAAAATAACTAAATGTTGATTAGAACCCTTCGGTATCTACACTATCTAGTTAAGTTATTACTGAGACCCAAAGCATTATAGCTAACAATAAATATTTTACAATCACAAAAGCTAACGTGCAAAGCTTTACTAGTTTATGCGGTTGCAGGTGAAAATCAATGGAAATTAACTAGCAGTAAGATGAAAATTACACAGAGAAAGCGTTTTTAAGGCACTAGCGATCTTTTACGGGAGCGTTTTTTAGTATTTGTACACGGCTTAAAATAAGATAGCCGTAACTAGTAAATTACCGATAGTATACTTAATAAGTACTCGAGAAAACGGAATTTGTATCAATCAGCCTGAAAAACCTCCAGAATTTTGTACCTGCTGTGGCAGCGTACTCGCACGGGATTATTCCAGGTTATCACGGTTGACGTACCCTAATTTTTGTACGGATGTTACCCCGGCTGTTGGTGCTAAATCAATCACTTAAGAACAGTTAGCATGCAGAATAAGGGAACCTCTCCTTGGCGATCCTGCTATGGCAGCGAACGCTCGCGAGATTATTTCATTTCATGCCTTGAAAAACCATCTAAGGGTGCACCTGCTATGGAATCGTATACGAATGAAGCTCCTCCAAGTTGCCTATAATCAAAAAGTCTAGTTTTATAGTCACGCTACCATTGCCTATGGCACTATATTAAACGATTTTCGAAATACTTTGAAAATCCCCCAAGAATCTACCTGCTATGACAGCGATGATACTTGGAAGTTTTCCAACTATATTTCTTTTCTCTAATGTTCTATACCGGAATCGGGATTCCAGAAATACTTTGAAAATTCCCCAAGAATCTACCTACTATGGCAGCGATGATGCTTGGAAGTTTCCCAACTATATTTCTTTTCCCTAATTTTTTATACCGGAATCGGGATTCCCGAAATACTTTGAAAATCTCTCAAGAATCTACCTGCTATAGCAGCGATAATGCTTGGAAGTTTCTCAACTATATTTCACTTCCCTAATAAAACCAACAGATCAAATTTTACTTCGGAACTGTACACAAATACAAGGAAAATCTCTCAAATCAAACAAGCAGTAAGCAAAAATAAATTCTATTAGTATAACTACAAAAGACGCTAGGTGCACATGAAAATATCACAGGAAGAATGATTTACAAAATAATTTTTAAATTCGCTCACCTCGTTAGCGAAAATCAGTCACAATTTCGGAGACGGTGGAAGACAGCGGAGACGGTGGAAGACAGCGGAAACGGCGGAAAGCACGGCAGATAATACCGTTTCAGTTTCCCGGTTTTATCACTTTTTCTCTCGACCTCACTTAGGAGGTCCCCTACTTAACAATCTTAAGAACGGCGCGAACTGATTTCCGCGAACGGTACAGTAAGTAATACATATACAATATGAAATGAAATTATTATTTAATAAATAAATATACAGCTTGCTATGAAAGAGGGGTGTTCAACTTAATAATATTAATAAAATAAGAAACTAAAGTATATACTGTGGGATGTCGGGAATGAAAAATACTAACATCGTTACACATTTGCAATTAAATCGTCCAATTATTCATCGACTGCATCGCGAAGTTCGAACGGAATGTCTTTGCCTTTCAAGAATACTGGCCTGGCATTTTTCTTCAGTTTTAATGAGCACGTAAAGTTTTGAATACACCCCACTTTTTGTTCGAAAATGTCTGCAAATTCTTCCATTATTGACTTGGGGTTTCTTCCCAAGGAATTGACAGATTTGATAAATGCAGTATTATCTTTTGACATATCTAAACGTTTGAGATCAATATTCAATCGACGTATCCATACTATACATAAAATCAGACTGAGATGGTCAGGTACCACAAATAATAATTCATTTGACGTATGGCCCTCATATTTGACAGGAATACCAGCACAACCAAGCGGTTTGAAAATACCGTGGGTGTATGAAGGAAATAGTACATCAGTCTGTTTAACGTCACCTTTGAAATTCAATTTGGCAAAATCACGAAACGGAAGTAAGGTGGATGCCGATCCTGAATCAACTTCAAATTTTTGACAATGCTTCAAATTCAAAGATACCGATGTATGTTTCAAATTCAAAGATACCGATGTGAAAAATTTTGCCGCATCGTTCTTCGAAAGTTCCAGATTAGACAAGAAAATGTCATATATTTTATTCATACCTACAAGGTCATATAAAAAGTCTGATTCGGCTATCTCTTCAGGATCCAATTCGACATTTTTGACTTGAGAATCTACTTGTCTTTTCATTAGAAACGACAAACAAACCTTTTTAACGTCACCTGTTTTTGAACAGGCACCCCAACGTAATTTTTCACGAGGCACTTGACAATTATTCGACCTATGATGTGTCCTAGCACATCGAAGACAGTTCTGCACGTTTGGTTGAATTGACTGATTTGATTTCATAGACTGAAGAATTCCTCCGTTTTGGCGTCAAACTTCAGCCATTGTGAAGAATATTGCCTTTAGATCTTCGGACTGCATGATTCGACGTATCTCGGAGTGTCTTTACGGTTTGGATAGGACTCGGTGATTTTTCTTCTTGTTTTAATAGTTTTTGTACTCGTCGCCACTTTGTTGTCACTAATAAGGGGAGAGACTGACAATGTTGATGTCAACATTATATACTTAATTACTGTATTTCGAATTAAATAAAAACTAATCATAGAAATTAAAATAATGACTTCTTCTACTTGCGTGTCATTCGATTACCATATATCCATATGAATTAAAAATAAAGACTCGGTTACAGGACCCGATAATAGATAAACACGCACCCAACTATAAACTATTATATAGGGTATTACATTATTCTTATACAATAAGGTGCGTTTAGAATGTAAGAATTTTCTCCCGCTATGTCCACGTTGTCTTCGAATCTCTTCCTGTTCTCTCTGAAGAACACGACACAAGTCTTATCTGCGTTAGCGCCAATCTTCCACGTCGTTCACAAGTCGTCAATTCGGTCCACGGGCGGAGATGGCCGTCATGGTGTTGCCTGTCTTGGGTATGTCCACCGTGTAGATGTTGTAGAGCAGCGGAGAGAGGACTGCTCCCTGTGGTACTCCTGCTTCTATTCATCCCGGTTCGGATTTGGTCCTGTTGGGCTTGTTCCAGAATCTGCTGTTCTTCAGATAGTTCCGCATCAGCTTCTTGAGGGCTCTGGAATATCCGTCTTCTCTTGTCGTGTATGGCTCCCGGTGCTTGGTTTCTATTAAATCCTTGGGTGGCGTATTCTACTCATTGTTTCCTGAATCCGAACTGTACTTCTGGCAGAAATCCGATGGCTTCTGTTTTCTCTTGAAGTTTCTTAAGGATTACCCTTTCCGTGGTCATCGTCTTTGTTGCCTTGGTTTCGTACTTCATCTGATCTGAGAAGT
This sequence comes from Galeruca laticollis, assembly GCA_963921935.1. Taxonomy (NCBI): domain Eukaryota; kingdom Metazoa; phylum Arthropoda; class Insecta; order Coleoptera; family Chrysomelidae; genus Galeruca; species Galeruca laticollis. Next base: position 38,663,480 of record OY998178.1, on the reverse strand, counting down.
CCATGTCCTCATTCCATGGTTCTTCTGAAGGATTCTGATTTTTCCGTTGACTCCGTACATTGCTGGGGTCTCTCTTCTGTATTTTCTCAGGATTTTTGCAATAGGCGATAGTTCTGGTGTGTCCGGGTCTAGTTTTTCTAGCCTGTTCTGACAGTCCTTGGATCGGTGTTGCTTCAGTCTTTGGGTCTGTTCGCTTCTCTCGTATCCTCTTAGTTCTTGTCCCTCCTCTTGACTCTTTTTCTTGCTCTGTTTCTCACCCTGATGAGTCTAGTAGTTCGTCGCTGATGTTGGAGAGCCTCTTGTAGTTCTAGCTGTCTCAGTTGATCATCCAGTTCTGCTGCACTCATGATGAACGGTACTGGTCGAATCAGCTGTCCGACTCTGTACTTGAACTACTACCAGTCGGTCTTCTCTGCATCTCTTCCGGTTGTTTTCCTACCTTTTCCCAGCGAGAGGATGACTGGCTCGTGGTCGGTACATCCTTCTCCGTTGGTGATGTACTATACCTCTATAATGTCTTGTAGTATGGCGATGTCCAGTACGTCTGCTTCTTCTCTGGTAGTAGCCGGGATGGTGTGGATACATTAACCTTTCATAAGGCTGACGAAGATGTCCTGCATCTGCTGCATACGGGTTGAGAGCATCTTCATGGCTTCGAAGACGACTAGCTGTTATTGTTGTTGCTTCAGCTGACTGGATGCCGACGTCTTAGTTTCGTTGGCGTAGCTTATTCCTGCTGTCCTAGTGGCGGTTTGTTGGTATTTGGCTGGTCCTTGAGAAGCAGTTATCCTGGGGGTTGTTTGTTGTCCTGTCAACTTTGGCATCACCGTCTTTCTATTGGGTGCTTTGGGGAACCCTATGTAGTTCGCTGGGTACTTACCTTCGCAGTTTGCGCATGATGTTGGGCTTTTCTTCGGCCTCTCGCAGTCTCCGGATCAGTGGCTTCTTCCGCACATTGTCTTGATGTGGCAGATCGGTTGTCAGTGGTGGAAGCCTTGACAGCTGTAGCACTTTGTTTTCTAGCTGTTTCTTCGCGGGTTTTCTTGTCGTATCTCCGCGCTGAGTATGTATTCCACTATTTTCACCTTTTCTGTCTTCTTTATTGAAGTCCACCATGAAGATAGGGAGTCTTCTTTTCTTGACGTACCTGGTGTGAGGTTAGGTGATCCTCTTGATGCGTATTCCTTGTGCCTTGAGGTCCTCTTTGATGTCCTCGACGTCTTCGTTTGGGGATAGTCCTATGATGATAGTTTTTGCCACCTTGTTTTCTGTATCGGTGATGATGTACCAGTTTACACCTGGGAATTCAAGGTACTTACTTAGTTTCATGTAGCCGTCGGTTTTTTCTAGGGTTATTGTGATCCCTAGTCTTTCGTTGTAAGTGGTCTTCATGATGACTTCTCTTGCTAGGGCTTTTCCCCTTATCCGAGGGAAGTCCTTCGTCGTTTCTAGTATTATCGGAGGTGGCCTCTATTCTTTTGTTTTTTGCGTCTTCTTTGTCTGGGTTAGAGCTCGAGATTCTTTTTCTTTTCTTTTTCTGCTCTATGGTGGCGTTGCATTTCTTCAGGGGCAGAGAGAAATCGTCATCTTCTTCTATGGCGGCTCGCATCGCTTCTTTTTCATGCTGTTTAGCCATCGTTGTCGTAGCTCCTTGGCTGATCTGGGTTGGTCTGTTAGATAAATGTCTCCTTGGGCTTCTCGGACTTCTGCGTCGTTCTTTTCTCAGTTGGCTCGTCAACTGGTTCATCAATTGTTTTTGGGACTACCCAATTTCTTCTTGGAATTGGCGGTTTTCCTTCCTTAATTTGGCGGGGTCATTCGTCAACTGGTTGACGATTCTCTCCAGTCTATCGATCGTCGCTTGAGCAACTGTGAGCTGTCTCTTCGGCTCTTGGTTCTCCTGTTCGATCTTCATTTTCTCTTCTTACTCTCCAGGGAATAATTGCGTTTAGATTCATCCACCCTCGGTGCTTTCTGTTCCTCCGCAGGCGCTAACAAAAAAATATTAGTATTTAACTTATCTTTTATTGTGTCCGTTGTGTTCAGTATCTGGCCTAATTTTTTTAAACAGCACGATTCATCCTTGACAGTTCTTATAGTTTTCATATTATCTTCATTGAATCGCTGTATATTCAAAAGTATTATTTTGTAGTGAAAAACTCAATTTATTTCTCAAATAAGGATGAATTCCGAAGACGTTTCAACAATATTCAGTTGTGTTTAGAAAAACAACTTCCATAAGTATCAAATGCGTTAAGAGACGAGCTCCGTCAAGCTGGCCCCCTCCCGGTTATATTTTTGTTACCAAAATGCTAGCACACCTAAAGGGTACCTAGCACAACCTAGCACAACAATTTTTATAGCTAGCACACCAACAGCTTATAATAAAAATGCTTTTGAATTCGGGTGGGGCCAGGTTAACGCTAGCCCCCCCCCCCCGGTTGTAATTTTGTCGCCAAAATGCTAGCACAGATAAAGGACACCTAGCACAACCTAGCACACCATTCTTTATAGATAGCACACCAACAGCTTACAATAAAAATGCTCTTGAATTCGGGTGGGGCCAGGGTAACGCTAGCCCCCTCCGGTTGAAATATTTTCGCCAAAATGCTAGCACAGATAAAGGACACCTAGCACAACCTAGCACACCATTTTTCATGGCTAGCACACCAACAGCTTACAATAAAAATGCTCTTGAATTCGAGTGGGGCCAGGTTAACGCTAGCCCCCCCCCCACCGGTTGGAAGTTTCTCGCCAAAATGCTAGCACAGATAAAGGACACCTAGCACAACCTAGCACACCATTTTCCATAGCTAGCACACCAACAGCTTACAATAAAAATGCTTTGGAATTCGGGTGGGGTCAGGTTAACAGCCCACTCCGGTTGGAATTTTTTCGCCAAAATGCTAGCACAAAGAAAAGACACCTAGCACAACACAGCACAAATTTTTTAATAGCTAGTACATCAACAATGCTTTTGAATTCAGGGGATGGGGGGCGTCTGCAAAATAATGCTATGGTTACAGGAACGAATGAAAATGTTGGATGTATTTGTCCCTAAACATAATTTTCCTATAAAAAATGGCCCCTAAACAGATGTTGCCAGATTGTGCGTGATATCTATATTTTCCCATCTAGCAGGGTATTTGATTAATTAATAACTAACTATTATTTAAATAATAATCATCTATTTATTTTCAATTAATGCTAAAAAACGAAAGAATACAAAAAACCTTCACTTTTAAAAATAATTTTGTTGAAATAATAGTAATTTTAATAAAACAAAATAAATAAATTCAACCATTTAGTCACGGAATCCGTGCACGAATAAGTTGCAAATTACGTCACACTATAAAAAAGGCAACGACAAACGTTTGCGTATAGACATGTTGGATAAATAAATATCCAAAAAAGCGAAGCCGTGTTTGATATGTACTTTGGACAAAGTTGTGCAATCTGGGAAGGGGCGGCTGAGATCCCTAAAAATGTTCCAATATATTGAGAATACATGTTTTAGACTGATCGTGGTTCACTGTAGTCCTCATTTGGAAGAAACACTCAAACTTTATATTTAAATTTGCCAGAATATTTATTGCCGAAGTTAATGGTTAATTAACCATTGTAATGATAACAAAAATTCTGCATTTCACTATCAGACTTTTTTTAAATTCCCAAGTTAACTTAGAACGTGCAGCTTTTAATTCTTAGAGCCGGTTAATCAGAGCTTCGAATATTTCTGTGGCATATCATAAGACACCAACACTACTATGTATTTTTCAAAGTTCTTAGTATGTAACTGGCAATGTGTGTTTGTTCGGTTGCAATTTTGCAACTCAGTTTTGAAGCAGATATCTTCAACCGATTGATTTGAAATTCTGTATATACGTCTAGTTTGCATGCCAATCCATGATTAGGTATGTGACGTCATTCTAAATTCAACATGGCGGATCACCAAAATTGGCGGACTAAAGAAAGTGGACTAATTTTTTTGCTTTCTTACAATATGGGTATTAAATGGAAGGCAGCAAAATTGATTACATAGGTATTCTTATTTTTCTAAAAACTAGGTATAATCCATCTAAAGTTCCCATCGGACTTTTTGAAAGGGTCGTTAAACCAAGTCTATCATTAAAATTTGAATCATTCTTATTATGCCGTTTTCATGGGTCTTAAGAGTAAATAAAATTCTTGTAGGTACATCCAAACTGGCCGAATCAGATGTTTGGGTTAAGAAAGGGTTTCCCCGAAGGGCTGATGGTTGTAATAATATGTATTATTTCTAATAATATTACAAGTAACATGGACTATATGAGTAAAACTAAAGATCTAACTAATTTCATGAGTGTAATTCGATAGAATATTTCTCGATTAGACGACATAAAACTGTATTAATGCGGAATTTATATTATTTAAACAACATTACATGGTATTTAATCACCCTTTTTGGTTCTTTTTCAATCACTTATTTTTGGATTAAACTTGAAGAATCGTTTTCAAACCGTGACATTTTTATGATATTTTGAATTAAAATTATGATAATAACAACAATGGTTACTTAGACGTTACTTAGATACGGACTTAAAAGGGAAATTATCGGCACTGCCGGAGAGTTATCTCCGAAAAGATCCTGCTTCATTTGGAATTCTTACCATATGAGTGGAATATTCCGAAAATTTCTCGTAACTACAGTAAGAAACAATTAAACCAGCCGTTTTACATATATATTCGACCTATTCATTTATCCATTTATTTATTCATCGAGTAAGTATACCGTTATTTCACTGACCTCCGTCTTACTCCCCAGAATTAAAAGTGTAGTTGCTGTGCTAGCTATGAAAAATGGTGTGCTAGATTGTGATAGGTGTCCTTCGTTTGTGGTAGCATTTTGGCGAAAAAATTTCGACCGGAGGTAGCTAGCGTTAACCTGGCCCCACCCGAATTTCAAATCATTTTTATTGTAAGCTGTTGGTGTGCTAGCGATAAAAAATGGTGTGCTAGGTTGTGATAGGTGTCCTTTATCTGTGCTAGCATTTTGGCGAAAAAAATCCAACCGGGGGGGGGGCTAGCGTTAACCTGGCCCCACCCGAATTCAAAAGCATTTTTATTGTAAGCTGTTGGTGTGCTAGCTATAAAAATTGTTGTGCTAGGTTGTGCTAGGAGCTCTTTATGTGTGCTAGCATTTTGGTAGAAAAATCTAACTAGGGGGGGCAGCTTGATAGTAGTTTGCTTAAAAATCTTTCTTAGTACAGACACGTTAGAAACTATTTATACGAACTGATCATGTTTATGATAACACTATGTTGAAAATGTTACAATCAATTTCTGTGTGAATTTATCTCATCTTATTATAATAGTTGGTTGGGTCATGAATTGTTTATTTTAAGTATTATAAATACCCAAAATGTACAATTATGAGAAAGGCCAAAAAAGATAATAGCCTAGACCACACGCGTATCCTCAATAGATTCATTTTTCTATAAGAAGTAATATTATATTCAATTTTTATCTAAAATTCCATCGAAAATGTCAATTTTGGAAAGGATAGATGCTCTGTAACTTAGAATGAAGTAATAATAGAGTTTTTTCACAAATTCAACCAGTTTAACGTTTTTAAAACTCAACGAATATTCTCGTGATGTCCCTATGGGCATAAATTCATTCAAATGAAAAGCAAATTAAATATGTTTTCCATTTGGCACTTCGTTATTCACTAAATCGCGATAACGATGAAAGGCAACAAAAAATCAATTTTCCAATTATATCCCTTATACGGTAGTACACAATTGCAGTTCAAATATCACAAGCTACCAACTTTTGAAACAGCTGTTAGATTCGATAATTTTTTAATCTCCTATAGTGATGCTGAGTTTTCAATTGTAGCAAGAGGCAATTTCATCATGCGGAAAGTATAATGTAATAAAAAATTTACAATATTTCGTTCCGAGCAGGATACATTCACATACTTGACAATATTTCTAAGAGATATTTTAGAAAAATTGACATTAATTAGGGTAAAGAGAGGAGAGATGGACCACCATTTATAAAAGTCAAAATAATTTCATTGTTAATCCAAGTACAAATCTGGTAATTGGTACATAAAATAACTCCAATTTGATACTCTTTTTAGAACAATATTCAAATTTATAACTAAAATAAACGGTTTTAAAGAATAAAACTAACTTTTCCTCATCTGTGGCCCCGAATAATATTCTATCATGAAATTGTTACTTGTATACACTTCGGGGGATGTATCGTGCTAACAAACCGAAATTTCTCCGAAAATAACCCAAAATGTAGTATATCTGGATTTATGGGACCCGCTGTACTCGCTCTAGTCAACAGAAAATCGATAGAGTACATATGTGAGACACCTTGAACAATATTCAATCATAGAATTGATCAATCGTGTACTCTCTGGAGGCTGTATCGTGCTAACAAACTGAATATTCTGCAAAAGTGACAAAAATTTGGTACCTCAAGTACCATAGCACCCGTTGTACTGCCTTTAGTGAGCTGAATATCAATAGGGTTCATATTTGAGACGCTATGAATAATATCCAATCATAAAATTGGTCACTTGTGTATACTCCGGAGGCTGTATCGTGCCAACAAACTGAAACTTCTTCAAAAATGACAAAAATATCGTACTTAAAGTACTGTAGTACCTGTTGTGTTGACTCTGGTGAGCTGAAAATCAATAGAGTGCATCTGTGAGATGTCTTGAATAATATTCAATCATAAAATTGGTGACTTGTTGAGCTCCGGAGGCTGTCTCGTGCTAACAAACTGAAATTTCTCAAAAAATTACAAAATGTCCTACTTCAAGTACCATAGCACCGCTGTACTGGCTCTGGTGAGCTGAAAATCAATAGGGTTCATCTGTGTCATGTCTTTAACAATATCCAATCATAAAATTGGTGACTTATTGCACTCCAGAGGCTGTATCATGCTAACAATACATGTTTGGAAAAGTGGCCGACGACAACGACGATGACGACGACGACATACCCACAAGATTTTTTTTCTAAAAACCGCTTTTTCGTGTTGTTGTTGATGGAAAACGTAATAATAACTCAAAAAAAAATTTCTAAATTCCAACTTTAATTGGAGTAAACCAATACTTTTCTCGCATATTAGATAAGTTGGGCGGAAAAGTAAAACATCAATACTCAGTCCTGTCAACGGTCCATCTATCCTACTCTAGTGAGGTGAAATGGACCTTATTAGGTAGGAGAGATGGACATCGTTGTGGCAAATGTTAACAAAACTTGTGTAATCCTCGTGCAACCAACGCTGGAAAAAAAAGCATTGTATCCATTCGTCTTTCTTTGTCGTTAAACGATAATCTTCTGTACAGTCAACACACTAATTTTCTATATGTAACATCGCCAGCTACCTCTTCAGAAAATGAGGCTTTCACTTGAATGATTCTTTCTAACTCTTTTTTGTATTTACCGCTTTTACTGCCAAATTTGAGCCGACTTTTTTTTCAATTGTGTTTCTTTTTATCCTTAAATAAATTCAGATGAGGTAGCATATCCTGATATTTTCTTACGAACTCTTTTTACAGCTATAGATACGATGGGTACGGGGGAAACTTCATTTAGAGCTTTTCCAGGAGTAATATCTTCAGTAGCTGTTGATTTGTTAGTAGCGGTTTTTTGATTTTGAATATCAAAGGGACCTAGTTGGGGAGATTCAGGTCTTGCTTTAACTGTTTTATTCTGCAATGGATTTTCTGAAGAGCAAACAGGATTTTGGGTGAAAAATGTGTAGTCGGGTATAACTAAGGTATTATGTGGTAGTATTACCGCTGACTTAGGTGCGGAAATTGCATTTTAAGCAGTGGCTGATTCTCCCCAGTAGCTTTCCAGACTGCAATCTGTTGAGAAGGTATCATAATTGTTGCCTAATAAAGACTTAAAAAAGCGCAGCCAACGGCTGTAAGTAATGGTTCCTATGTGCTGGTAAACAAAATAAAATTATGTGGCCTTTTTCTGCAAGTTCCAGTACATCTACGTTGGTAGGTTACTAATAACTGACCAAGAGGTTTTTTTGGAATAAATCGAGTCTTCAACCAATCCATAATCATTTCACTATCAACATAAGCTGACTTGTTAACCTGGTGACATGCCATCACGCCATTCGTATTTTCTATTTTTGCTCTTGAAAATGCAGTAACGGGGTATAAAACTCCCTTCTGTATTACAGCATGCAATAACGCTTAAAGTTTCTACTTTTTCAACAGGGCTTATATGCGGAACACTTTTTTTGGCTAAGACTTGCCCAGCTCTAGTGTTAAGTTGAAAAGCTGTCTCGTCGGTATTGTAGATATGAGCTGGTCATAACTTTGTCAAGATCCGCAAAATTATTACTTTTCCGCCCAACCTTTCTATATGCGAGAAAAGTATTGGTTTACCCCAAAAAAAGTTGGAATTTTGAAATTTTTTTTGGAGTTATTTTCACGTTTTCCATCAACAACAACACGAAAAAACGGTTTTTATAAAAAAAATCCTATGTGTATGTCGTCGTCGTTGTCGTCGGCCACTTTTCCTTACATGTCTTGTTAACACGATACAGTCTCCGGAGTGCGGTAAGTCAGCAATTTTATGATTGAATATTGTTAAGGACATGTCATAGATGATCCCTATTGATTTTCAGCTCACCAGAACCAGTACAACGGGTGCTATGGTACTTGAAGTACGATATTTTGTCATTTTTTGAGAAATATCAGTTCGTTAGCACGATACAGCCTCCGGTGTTCAACAAGTCACCAATTTTATTATTGAATATTATTCTGGGCATCTCACTGATGAACCCTATTGATTTTCAGCTGACCAGAGCCAATACAACAGGTGTGACAGTACTTTAAGTACGATATTTTTGTCTTTTTTGGAGAAGTTTCAGTTTGTTAGCACGATACAGCCTCCGGAGTATATACAAGTGACCAATTTTATGATTGGATATTATTAAGGGCGTCTTAAAGGTGAACTCTATTGATATTCAGCTCACTAAAGCCAGTACAACGGGTACTCTATGGTACTTGCAGTACCAAATTTTTGTCATTTTTGGAGAATTTTCAGTTTGGTAGCACGATTTAGCCTCCAGAGAGTATACGATTGATCAATTTTATGATTGAATATTGTTCAAGGTGTCTCACAGATGTACCCTATTGATTTTCAGTTGACTGGAGCGAGTACAGCGGGTCCTATAAATCCAGATATATTGAATTTTTGGTTATTATTATTGGAGAAATTTCGGTTTGTTAGCACGATACATCCCCCGAAGTGTATACAAGTAACAATTTTAGGATAGAATATTGTTCAGGGCCACAGATGCGGAAAAGTTAGTTTTAATCCTCAAAACCGTTTATTTTATCATTTTTATGGACAGAAAAAAACTTATTGGATGCTTAAGACAAAAATTCAAAATCAATACAAAATTATCACCAAAGTAAATGTCCCAAATTTCGACAGTTTAACAGGTCAAATGTCATTATTCTCTCATTAATTTGGATAAGATCATTTTTATGCATACTAGACCACTTTAGGAGTGGGACGAGTCCTTTTTTTTAAAGAAACCTAGTAATTACAAACAAAATATGAGAGAATAAAAGAATATTGATCTATTTTAAAAGCACTCCATGTGAACATAAATTCGACACCCACATTTTTTCAGTGTTCTTTATTCGTCAGACTGTAGACTCTAATTTCGACAAGTTTCCTAATATCGACACTAAATTGTCCCTAGTTTCGACACAAATGATATAAGCAAATTAAATTAATAATTAATATTACATTTTAGTTTTTGGGGGTGGAATAAAAAATGTTTATTCGAACATTAAACAAAATCTGCTATTACTTTAACACTGAACAAGTTTTTTTCTAATAATTCTGGTGGTTCGATTATATCCTCTATTTCTTCCAATCTGTACCATATTTCGTCCTTCTCTTGAGGCCATTTCCAATCATTTCCACACTTTTCCAATGCACTAATCATAGCTTCATTTTATTTTACATGGGTTATTATACCTGGATAAAGATCACCTTGGAAATTGACAATGACGTGGTATCCTACTTCCAGCATCTCTGCCGATTTTTAGTTTAGTCTGTTTGTGTTCATAGTGACCTAAGTCTCCTTTCCCATCTTTTTTTTTGTGTTGTATTTTTTTGCAATTTTTTCTTACTTTATAGGTCAAGTTTCTTTTGCTCTCGTTTCCGTTTTCTTTCTTCTTTTTCATTGTTTATTCTTTCTTTTTCGGCAGTTTTGTTTCAATAATATTCACGCCAGGCATTCGATATAGTGACACACGGAATTTTTTCCTTTTTTCTCTTTGTCTGATTTTGAGGAATCGAGGTATCTGGCCAAAATAGGGCTTTTTTAAATGGACTTGGTACTTCAACACCTGGCAGAACTTTGGAGCATAGTTCACTTGTATCAGGCCTATTCGTGTTTATGTCCTTTTTTTCCCGTTATTTGTTCTTGACTTCGGATTTTGTCTAATATCAGTGCAAGAGGAATATCTAATTCGCTGTCGGTATCGATGATACCAATTTTATCTTCTACAATAGGATTGGTTCTTTTACTAGATATATTATCGTCAATTGCAGAATGATTTTGATCTTTATCGAGTATCTGACGTTTGATGTCGTTCAAATTACTCTCTTCACTTCCATTTATTTCTCTATTTTCTGGTGATAATTATTCTTTCTTATCTTCTTATTTGTCCTCCCTATCATTTCCTGATACTTTAATAATGGCACTATTACCGAAACTATTTGATTATTTTTCTGTTGAATATATCGTATTTCCATACTCCTATCATCATCAACAACAATCTTATCTTGCCAGTCTTCATCCAGTACTAACCCTTCTTCGACTTCAATAATTATATTATTCGGCTCATTTTCAATTGTATTTATAAGATTCTCATTAATAACTGTTTCCTCATTTACCAGTTGTGGCTATTCTTTCGAAAGATAGACCTGTTTTTTTGAAAATTTTCAACCAAAGCTGATACAATCCTCTATTTTCTGTGTCGAAGTGCCATTCCTTCCCTTCAAGGTTATAAAAATGTGTGAGTAATGGAGATTCGATTTCATTCTCAATAAATTGTAGATGGTCAACAATTTTATTGTCGATTAATTTATTGTCACTCTTTGGTGTTGACTCTGCAAAGTTATTGTCAATTATTTTCCTGTAATCTACACTCTCTGCAACAAATGAACATAGCTCACACGCTCGAAATGGGTTGTTGAATATTTCTTCTATATTTTCAATTTTTTCTATTGAAGTATTCTTGCGAAATATGCTTCGTCCATTTTTTGTTTATTTTCAGTTCTAAATGCTTTAGTCGCTTTTTTCCAAGTATTTTCAGGGCTTTAAAAAACCCACATCAAGTGGTTGAAGAATATAAGTTAAGTTTGGGAGTAAACTAATTAAAATTATATTCTTTTCTCTACAAAAATCACTTAATGGAGACGTGCTATGTAATTTGTGACCATCTACATGCAAAATAACTACTCGGAATTTTGGTTTTCTGAGATATTAACCAGGGATAAAATATATTGGTGATCTACTCATAAAATTCAGTTGGCATACTTGAAGCTATATGTTTTGGGATCCTTTCATGCGAATACATCACCATTGGTGGTGCTTAGTGTCCAGCAGCATTCCCTAAAACATAAAATGAAGGGTCACTTTCTTCAAAAACAATAATAATTAATTAGGAGAATTGAGTTTCTAATTAATTATGACATTTGGCATTCCTCAAAAAAAATTCTATATACTGAAGAGTTATAAGCCAGAGCGTACATATATATATGCATACCTGTTATTAATACAGTCAAGCATTCCTTCTCGTCACCGCTTCTCTCGTAAACAGTTTCACTTCCTTTCTTAACTAATACATTATTTCCTTTGGGATACAAGGAAAATTCGGATTCGTCGCTATTAAATATTCTTTCTGGATCATTTATTTTAATCTCTTATCTCTTCAAACCACCTCCTAACTCCCTGAACAGATACAGCTGCTCGAGATGCACAGAGATTCTGCGTCATTATTTTATCAATTTCGGGATGTCTACGAAGAAATCCTTCATACCAATGTCGTCTTGGACGTCCTTCAGAAAAAGGATTGGGCCTTTTCAATTGTTTCACCAAGAGTTCAACACATTCCAGCAATTGATACTTGGTAACAGGAAAACCCATTTTACCCAAAATTAATTACCCATTGCGATAGCAACTTCTCTTCTTCTGATGATAAGACTGGTGGAGCACCACTTTCACATATTTCTGGCACTCGACCTTTTATTTTTTCTATTAATGTAGTTCGTGGCACATTATACATTCTGGCTGCCGTAGCGCAAGCCACCTTTAATTGATTCGAGTGCAATTTTTAAATCTTCGGGTCAATAAGTAAAATATGTTTTTCCTTCCATGATAAAACTTGTTTTCAATGATCCTGAGAAAAATAAAATATTGTTGATAAGTCGGCAATAATATAGCAGTGTCGAATTTAGCGGCTCAAGGTATCTAATTTCGACACCCATGTTGAATTTAGGACCGGTCGTTTCTATATCACTCTGGCTACAAATGAGGTGCAATGAATGATATATATTTTACTTTTATAGAAAAATAATTTTGTTAATAAAGTTCATGAATGTGAATTAATATAATACTTACCTTAGAAATACAGCTAGTTTTCCTTGAGTTTTAATGGGCCTTGTAGCATTGCATCCTTCTGCGTCAATTTCTTTCTTGATGATCTCATGCACTTTTTTAATTTAATCACGGTTTAGCCGAAAATAATTGGTCAACTTTTCATCACTAAATTCATTAGTTAAGCCAAATTCTCCATGGGTCTTTCTTTTTTTATATGTACAAGCTTCTCACTGACTTTGTATTAGCCATCTGGGAGATAAAGGATATAATTTCGGAATCAAACTCGTCTTCTGAACCAGATTCAGAACTGAATAGAGAATCAATCAGTGCAATAGAAGTTGTCATTTTTCAGAACCGTCCAAGCTTCAACGTGAAAACTACAATCGTATTTTTTGTACGCTCTTGCCGTGACCAGCTACACTCACCTCCTGTGCGTCTTTATTTTGCGCCGAACGCGCACTAGAAGTTGTCTCCTGCCATAAACTCGTCGTGTCTTACGCTGCGTCACGTCACCAAGCTGCGTTTCATTTTGCGGCGGGCCTAATGTATTAAAATCAATTACATCTAGTATTTAATTTTAATTTCTAAAAGGAAAATTATTAATAACTTCAAAATGTCACCTGGTATTATTCGAGATAGACAGTACATGATATAGTCCGTTGTAATAAAGTTGTTAAGGAGCTTTCAAAAATATAAAAATATACAGATTGTTTCATTGAAACGAAAAGTTTGGACTATGCTAGACTTAGGTGAATCGCCCTGTATATTTAAGTATATGTTTAAAAAGCGCATTTGAATTCATGTTTGCGTGTCCCCCCGTTTAATATCTGTTTCTAAAACAAGGAGAAAAACTGTTTTATTCCATAAGTAGTATCCACTCTGTATAACAATCACTCTTATAAATACATTATTCATGAATATTAATTACTCAATTATGGTAATTACAATATAATTAGGGACATTAACAGAAGTGGCATTGTGGAAATTAGACGCATCCCATTGCTACATTTCTTGATTTCCATCATCTGTGTCTCTTCAAGTTGATTATACTACAACCACATTCAGCGTGTAATGTTGCTGAGCCCCTGCGTAAACATTACTCGATGTATTATTTGGGATTCGGTAATTTTAAGAAATTCAGCAATTATGCAGGCCATTTCTTCGAAAGTGTGTCCACAGTACATTGTTCGTTTATATAATAACCAATGAAATCTATACCAATAGGTTATATAGTAAAATATCCGTTTTTATAATAAAATAATTTACGATGTGTTGTGTTCCCTTGATGTCAAGACAAATTAAAACTGGGTTGTAAATATTTTCTGAACTATTTCGGATGACGATTACATACAAGTCTTTGTGTGTACAAGCATTATCCTATTTAAATAGCCAATGTATCAGAATAAATATTGTCTGTTTTAACAAGATATCCACTTTGAATATCAAATTCTGTTGGCCTATTCACCGCGCAAAAGAGGATGCGGAGAAATAACAGAATACATAGAGATACTTCCATAACTGTATATTTATTTAGTTGAAAGTTAAAATATAACCAAATTCTTTCCATTTTGAAAAGTTTCATCTGGTATTAAACGTTCTTGGGTGCAGTTTATATCTCTATTGAGGAAAAATTCCTTTTGTTTTCATTGAAGACATTCCTTTGTCTTATAAACGTTTCCCGAATCCAATAAATAGTTCAGGAAAATGCAACAATGCTATTTTTGACCCCGCAAATAAGGCCAAGCCACTTTGCAAGACGTATATCGGTACAGGCGGAGGTGATTGCACTTTCCAAACTTTATGGGTCGACTTTAGGTATATGTCTTTAACTTTTTTGGAAATATCCAGTTTTCTCGCCGATTTAATGTCAAGAACGTTTTGGCAACATCCAAGTGATTATTGAAATTTTCATCTAACGTTATTCAACTAAGTGTAACTGATCTAATCGAAATTCTTCCTAACCCAAGTCAATGAATTTTCTTTTGTATACAATAGCATAATCAAAAATAAGAATACTCACGTCCAGAAGTGCGTTAGGAACACGTTTTCTAATATTTTCAACAATAAACCATTATACACCAAGATTTCACAAGGTTATGATCACATAAAGAAAGAAACATGGGTAACAAATCTAAGCCCCAATTGGCTATTCATATTTGCTGGGAATTTTGGATGAGAATAAATGTTTATCGAAGTTGGTATGACGCTATTCTGAAGCACCCCTATTGCATGATTTTTTATTTTATGTTGAAATTTTCCTATTTGATTCTTTTTTCGGTGTAAAACAAAGGAAAAATAGTAAAAAATATAATGTGAGAAAAAAAGATTTTATTTAGAAAAAAAATTTTGTGCCTAATATGGCACATTATGCAATAAAAAAACATACTTTTACTCAGTGTGAGCTACCAGAAAACAATTTCCATCTTTGTTAATACATATGTGCAACCGACATTCTCTACAAAGAGGAAATGTTTCAAGAGTACAACTAGGAAACTTGCATCTTTATCTTGCTTCGGTCCAAATGGGAAAATGATCCATTCTGTCTAATGTGTAAACGAACGTCGCCAGAGGGAATGATAAATACAGGACCTTCTCTTCTTTTATGTCCCTGCAGAGTATTTTCCAAACGTTTGGAAGCTCGACCACGTGATCGAGGTGTCCATTTATTAACTTGGCACAAATCTTCAATCACTGCCATTTCAAAATCCGCTAATGCAAATAAAAGTTTTCGCTTTTTTGTTTCCACAAAATCCAGGCATTGACACAACTTAAGTCTACTACATGAAAGAAACATCTAAGATACCATTTCTAGATGTCATCTGTATCCTGTAATAACCAAGCATGGAATCCAGTAGATCTACACCCCCCATGTAAGTATTATATATCTTTACTGCTTGGAACAGTTTATTGTTACATGTCTTCTTTCTTTTTTTGAAAAAAACGTTGAACTCCAACAACTGGATCACAGCCCACATATGTTGACAACATATTAACAACATTATTGTCAAAGATATCAGTGATAATTCAACATCATCTTCTACTGCTACTTTTTCTATAATGTGGCCACGTCCAAACTTCCTCATATCTTTCTCCTTTGGTATCTTTATATTTGGAACTCTTTTTGATCGAATTGTACCCAGTGGCCATATTCCTTGCTTTGTGAGATAAACTTGAAATGGGATTGAGTTAAACCAGTTGTCAAAAAATTCCTTATAATTTATGTTACGAGGGAACTTTTGAGTCATTCTTACGACAACATTCGAACGAGTACCTAGACCAGGAGCATTTTCAGGTATACTATTACTTTGGGCCCCAGCAAATATATCGTAATCATACGACAATTTAGATACCCCACACAAAACAAAAGCTTTATACCCCCATTTGTGGTTTTCTAGCGGATTGTACTGCTTCCAAGATGTTCTGGCTTTGGTTGGTATAATTTGTTCATCTACCACGAGATATTCTTCTTACGGAAGAAGATGCATGCGTTCTTTCAGATAATCTAATAGCGGACGGATTTTGAATAGTTTGTCATGACCTGTTTGTCCTGCAGGTATATGACTAAGATTATCAGGAAAATGGATGAAACTTTTTATCTTTTCCCAACGATTACAAGACATCAAATTATATATGAAAGGCTGAACCAAATGAGAACTCCAGTAATCTCTTGTAAAAGGTAAATGAAAAATAGACATATACATAATTATTCCAAGGAATTGTTCAACTTCTTCTTCTGATAATGAAAGTGGCTTATCAGGTTTATTTTGCGTACAATACAAATTGGACTGAAACACAATTTGCTGGCACAGCTCCTTAGTAAAAAAGAATTTGAAGTATTGAGCAGGTGAAACCAGATTTTCTAACTCAGGAGGCATATTTTCAGAATCCAAAAATTGTAAATTCTCAGGAAGTACCGAAATAGGTCCAATATATTCGAAGTTTCTTTTTTATTTACCTTTTTTGATTTATATTTTTTTCTCCAACGTTCTAAGATTAGCAAATCGTTCTCACTCTCAGTTTCTGATATTATGCCTATATCTTCATATTCTGAATCGGTATCTTCTACAAGCACAACTTCATCGTTTTCCATGTCCTTTTCGGAAAGATTGTCGTCGTCACTAATATTTGAATCAGGTTTATTTATATAAATTCGTCCGTAAAATCGTGCAGGATCCATATCTATAAAACAAATGATATGTACCTCCAGATGCATAATGTGCGATATATGTCACGTAATAATTTTAAAATGTAGTTCCAACAAAATAAAACTTACCTTCAAAATATTTACGATAAGTTATTCCTCAAATATGTATTTATTATATAAAAAATTCATCACTTGTTATTTCTTGAGCAATATCACAAAACAAATTCAAAGTTTCAGTTTATATGAACTGACTGCAGAAGCTTAGTCACGCAGACAGCTAACCTCAAAAAAAACCGCGCAAATAGCGAAACGAAATTGACAGGTGAAGAACGCATCTTCTTAAAGTTATTTGAAATGACTTTTTTAAATATTATACCTCTGCCTAATAGAGGGCGCTACTTCTATATTAAAATTTAATTTGTACCATATATGTTCCATTATGCAGTAAGGGGTTAATTACCATTCGATCTGCCAACATTATAAAAGGAACCTGTGATATGGTCTTCTGCTTGAATATAAACCAATAGCGGCAATTCTGTCAATTAGCTTGAGATGTGAAGTTGCATCCTCAATGAACAAAACACGTCCTTATTAGATCTAATTATCATCCCTCAATTTGTTCACAAGAATCCTTTCTACTAAAATCGATTGCATAAGCTTCCTAATAGCAATATTTTTATGTTGATGCATTTTATTTTCTTATATTGTTCAGATAAAACGATGAATAGCGAACATTGAACAAAAGGAATGCTTCTTGAATAAAAGTGTGTGCATTTTTCAGAAACTCAAGCACAATATCCAATTTGATGTAACTACCTATTGCATTGGCAGCTGCTTATTACATCTTTCATCTGTTTCACGTTCGCGAAACTGTCATTCTATTTTATTGTCCGCCCACAGGGACACATGCAGAAAATTTGGTAGTTTCAAAAGAAATTTGAGGAAAACTTATATTACCTACCAGAAGTAATTCATATTCATTCTCCAATAATAATTATAATATGAAATATATATTTAGTTTATTGTATGGAATTTCTGTAACCAAATATTACCCATTGTTAATGTAAATTTCTGCAAAAATCAGTAATCACTTAATATTTCCAGAATATCTAGAGATGGGCATTGTTCATTAAATGTTTTTTGAAAAATCATCAAATCTAATAATGTACAGATTGTGGTATTTTAAATAGAAAAATTCGTTTCGTCCACTGTTACATGATACAACGTGTGGATAATTTGTTTTTGGAAGAATTCACATCTAGAAATATCTGTTGTTCATTATCGAATGTATTTCAATTGGCTGAAAAAAACTGCATAAAATTGATAAAATCAATTATTCTAATATCGGTATCACTCACACCACAGCAGTCGTTACACGGAATTTGATAAATTATATTACTCTTTTTATTTTTCGGAGTTTTTGATTTTAATTTTGAAAAATTGTTGGAGGGCGTTTGATTTGCTTTATGGTATATGGTAATATTGGGTTTACCAAAAAGCCCTTGAATTTGTTGTGATAATCCGTTTATGAATGGCATGGAGATATATTTTTTATTACTATTATTATTTTGTTTTATATTTTCCATTGAATTATAGAATTGTGTCATGTATCCAATCTCCTTTTAGTTCGATTTCAAAATTTCTAAAAAATATCTCAAGTAACATAACGTGCAAAAATGATTATTATATTAGAGATTCATTTCAATTCAAAAACAAATTAAAAAATATTAAACTTCCAAATAACTATGTATTAATTTCGTTGGATGTCGTATCCCTGTATACCAATGTTCCAATTGGATTAGCTTTGGAAATCATAAGAAAAAAATGGAAGGAAATAAAAAAATATACTGACGTTCCCTTGGACGAATTTATAAAACCACCGATCTTACATTAACTTCTACATATTTCATGTACGGAAATAATTTATATAAGCAATTGGAGGGTTGCGCAATGGGATCATCTATTTCTAGTGTTATTGCGCAGATAGTAATGGAGGACCTCGAAACAACTGTCCTCTCAAAAATTGATTTTGAAATACCATTTTTCTTTAGATATGTGGATTATTGTATCACTGCTGTCCCAGAACAACAGGTTGATAATATTATTAAAAAATTCAATTCGTATCATGAAAAACTTCAATTTACGATCGAAAATGAACAAGATCGTAAAATAAACTTCCTTGATGTCACTCTATACCACATTAATAATAATATTAGGACTGAATGGTATACCAAGGACACTTGGTCATCTAGGTACCTTAATTTTAATTCTCATCATCCAATCAATCAAAAAAAATCTGTTGTTATTGGACTGGCTGACCGTGCAATTCAACTATCAGACCCGGAATGCAGAGGTAATGCTATCATCAAAGCCAAAGAAGCCTTAAACCTCAATAGCTATCCTTCAGAATTTATTCACAAATTATTTAAAAAACGTATAAATAAATTCTATAATTCAATGGAAAATATAAAACAAAATAATAATAGTAATAAAAAATATATCTCCATGCCATTCATAAACGGATTATCACAATAAATTCAAGGGCTTTTTGGTGAACACAATATTATCATATGCCATAAAGCAAATCAAACGCTCTCCAACAATTTTTCGAAATTAAAATAAAAAACTCCGAGGAATAAAAAGAGTAATATAATGTATCAAATTCCGTGTAACGACTGCTGTGGTGTTTACATTGGACAAACTAGCCAATATTTGGAATAAAAGGTCATAAATACGACCAAAAAAATACAACAGCTCTAACTTTTCACGAAAACTCAAAAAAATATACATTTAATTTTGAAAACACAAAAATTATAAGGTCGGAACAAAATACAAAAAAGAGGGAAATTTTGAAATCAATAGCTATCCAAAAAACCAGCAGGCCATTAACAATAAGAAAGATTTAAACAACCTTAGTAAAATATATCTAGCAGTACTACAAATAATTTTAATGTGTACAAACGTTGTGGATTCTTTGTTGTGAATATTGTTTTTAGTAAGAGTGATAAGAATATGTTATGATTCGACGAAGTTCTTGACTGAACATTTTGATGTATATTGACAACTATTATTCTACGTTTGGGGTGAGTAAAAAGGATTTTTTGTAGTATTGTATCTCTTAGTGAGAAAATCGTTTTATTTTAGATGTAGTATTATTTTGAAAAAGGCTGATTAAGCCGAAACGTAAATAAATGATGGTAATCTCAACAACATAAACCGTCTTTTTGTATTTTTAATTTGAAAAATGACCTAAAACCAAGAAAAACTCCAGATATATGTATATATGTATATATATATATATATATATATATATATATATATATATATTGAACCAGATATCATATATATTAGAAGAATTCAGTTGTGTAGGAATATTTTGCTTTTATGAAAATGGATTGTAATGGTGTAATTTAAGAAAACATTATAAAAAGAAAACACCATTCATAATAAAAAGCATATAAATTAAAGATATATTAAATAATTAGTTTACAACAAAAATAAATAAAGAAATTACCTTAATAACTGTGCAAAATTAGAAATTGCCTAACAAATGTAGTGGAGAAAATTGAAGCTGCCCAAGATGATGAATGATCTCATTTGCTATAGCGTAGTCAGCTGTTCATCTGAAATAAAACAAATCTTAGTATAGTGAATTCATAATTATTATCAGTTTAAGTATTCAAGGTATAAAGCATATACATATTTAAGAGAATAAGGAGAATACGTTTCATTGATAAGTTAATAATGATATAGAGAAAAATTATATATCGCAAAGTAGAATAAATTTAGAGTCAATAAATAATAATTTGTTAATGAATGTAAAGAAATATTTGATAAGACAGTATCGAATGAGTGTAAATAATTTAAAGCAAATAATATAGAGAGGTTACATAAAAGAATTCATGTTCATAAATAAATATAATTGTCACAGTAATAAATTGTCAAAAACAAAACTAGATATTGGACTATTAAAAGGTAATTATGTATATCACCAACTATAAAGTATTCATTTGATAAAATTCAAGGAACTCTAAATAAAAACTTATAATGCCAAGTGAATGTACACAACAATATGTGATTGGTTTAAAAAAAAGTGACAGAACGAATTTCAATCAACGAGGAAAAAACAAATATTTTTTTAAATAGTGACCTGACAATCAAAATATTTGTTTGTTGGAAAAAATTGAGAATCAGCAGGGAAGCGTTAGTAGTTGGGAGTTGGCGTCAAGATAACAAGAGGCTGATGTAAAAGTGTTCCCGAAATTTCATGAAAATTCCCAATTAACCTGCCTAAACTTATGATTGACTGTTAAATACAATACTACTAATACTTATAAACAGTTATATCCAGTTTTCCTGGGAGAACAATCAATATTTCTCCTAATTATCTGTGTTGGAACTTCGATGGAGTATTCTTGGGTCCAGAGGTGTTCATCCCGATTCCAGAACTACAGGTCAATGCTTATTTAAAATATTATTGGCCAATAATAAAAGTTAAAACATCACAAACTCAAATCAGTGCATAATTTCAGGAAATTAATAAACTTTGCGGCAATGATCGATCTAAAAAAGAAAGAAAACGGACTTTCGAGTAGTAATATAATTAAATAAATCTTTAATACTAATTAAAAAGGCCTAATTCAATATAAATAAAAGTTTATACTTCCGCCATTTTCTAATCTCATAAGAATGATGCTTCATAAATTATGCATGTAATATTTCCATGTGTATATAAATCTTATAATCTATTTCTTCCACAGCAATTTGTAATTTGTCTTGTATATGTATATTTTTCAACGTCAATTCTTTTATATATAAAACCATCTCATTATATTCATCGGTGAAAACTTTATCTTATCTAAACAGCACACAGATTCTACGCATCGTGAAAGTTTTGTTTGCGTCGCTCTGAATCACATGATGAGAGTTAAGATGGTATATAAAAATCAATAATATCATTTCGTAATCCATAGGCGTCGCAATTATTCACTCTATTATCATTATTCTATTATTTATTTATTATTATTAACTTTATGGAGAGAGCCAACCTGTACCCAGTCAGAAACGACAAAATAATTACAATAATCTCACCTTAACCACAATCCGCTCTGCAGCAGAGCCTACTCGATGACGGGACGACTAGACCTCCGATTCGTCTTACAAAACTCTTCTAGGGTTTGGTACCCACAGGTCTACCGTATGACTTACCTCAAAGTGTACTAAATAATTTGATATTCTCTCACCCTAGATGTAAATAATGATAGATTCAAAAAATCAAAGACAAAGAGTTCAGGTGACCCACTGGCGTTTATTCTATGATAAAAATATTTAGTTTCAGATTCAATTCAAAATTACAATTGAGCACAACTGAGTACAGCTGTCCGAAAGAATAGTCAGTAAACAATAGGTTTCATTGAACATTAATGAATTTCATTTAACCTTAATAAATTCTATATCAACAACTTTAAATAAGAACTCGAAGCAATTGCTTAAAGCGCACAAATATATTAAGTAAACCTTATTATAATTTGAAGTTTAAAAAGCATCCTCAATGGATTGCAAAATTTTTTCGTTGTGGTAAACTCCAAGATTAATTTATTTCATTTATTAACAATAAAGGATTGTTTTAATTATAAAATCCATTTTTGTTATCTTTAAAAGTATTATTTTAAAAGAAGAAAAATGTAGATATTAAAATAAAAGTAACACTAATCAGATAAGACCGAAAAAACTTTGTCTACCTGTACAAAAACGTGTTTTCACGAGGCTGGCAGCAATCAACTGGATACTATGGAAAATAACTTTCACCATGTGGCGACAAATACATCGACTAAGAAAGTAGCCACTGCATTAAATAATATTTCTACATCTCCGATCGCGAACACCATACCATCAAAGATATTTTTATACAGCTTACCCCGACTTACGAATTTGTTTTAAAGTTGATTCCGAAGAACTATCTGAATATCTGGTTTTCCAATGGAAATGTGAAATTCCCAATTAAAACGTGCCAAAAAAAATCTAAAATAAAACCATAAAATATGTAGGTTCGTAAGAGAAATATTATCGAAAAGACTAACCTCAAAAAATCGACCACTAAATCTCAAATCCTAATAATTAGACGTTATGAACGATTGAACAACTCCAATCCTCCAAACAACAGGTGTGCTTAAAATCCCGCTTAATACGGATCCTCCTTTAAACCTATCCACAGGCTATGGAGACAACTTGCTACCACAGGGGCACAGCAAAAGCAACAACACTAATAATGGCGTCTACCTATTCTTCAACAACTCTTCAAGAGGTTCTGCAGGGCGGAAGCCCCACTCCTTCCGAAAAGTATCATTACCAAAATTGCCACTTTAGAAACTCAAAATAATTTCGGAACTCAATAAACAATGTAGACGAAATACTACAGATACGAACTCACCCATATTCACTGCCAAACTTCCACAGAAAACACTTCTCAGCAAGTATCCAAGATAAAGAGATACGCCCACCTACTCTCAAACACATTCCCTCATTTTAGAAAATTAAAATCCTCTATCGTGCTATTCAGCATCCAGTCAAAACCCTAAATGATAATGATATTGATAGCCTAAAAGTGAGGTACAGAACTGACTATAAAATTTAACCATCAGGTCAGCTAATCGCCAACAACTGATAAAGTGATTTGCAAATAAATATCCTAAAAGTAAGCAACCCAATATACATCAATTTTACAATTATTTGTGATATAAATCCAATTAAGTTAGATTTAAGAAAATTATTTAGTGAATTTTAATATGTGAATTTTGAATTTCAATTAATTATAAGAAATTATAAAAAAAAATATTATATATATATATATATATATATATATATATATATATATAAGTTATTTCCTTTCTTGACTTCAACATTTATATATCACCCTGTATATTATTTTACAACACCAATTCATATCATTACTGTATAAATATATTCGATATCTAATCTGCTAATAATATAATTAGAAGAATTGGTCTTCTTTTTGTTTCGTGACAAAAACCAATAATTACTAACTTTGAAATAGATACCTTTCTCCCTTGGTATCTCGTTTTCAATATTCATTCTGACTGTATTTTAATTGTTGTGTTGGTTCAAAGTTTTTACATTTCTACAAGATATTGTAGATATGATCATTTTAAATGTCAGAAAATTGTTTTTATCTCGATTTTTGTTAATTAATTTCATGCTCCTGTTAAAACTCTTGTGATGTTCTTGATGGATAATTTTCAAAACTTATTTTGGTGAGTCAATTGTGTTTTTTTCAAATATATTTTCAACTTCATTAATTTGAAAACATTTTCTGTCCTTTGTAGATGTTCTGATGAAGGAAATAAACAATTTCCGAAAGCTCAACTAGTCAAAAAATTGTTTTCTTTTGATCAGCCCTATATTGACCGCATCCCTACTAGATTGTTTGCAGTTATATATATATATATATATATATATATATATATATATATATATTTATATATATATATATATATATATATATATATATAGGCTATTCACTCTTGTCAGAGCTCTTGAGCTCTTAGACTTCTTCATTTGCGGGGAGTCACCCCGCGTTTTTCTTGTTCGTTTTCCTATAGATTGTCGTTTTTTTTTCCTTTTTTTGTTATCTTGTTGCATTTTTTCCGGTCCTTTATATCTGTTTTCCAATCTCTTATATCCATTTTTTTCATATCTTCCTTAACTGGATCTTCCCATCTTGTCTTCGGTCTTCCTTTTGGCCTTGCTACTTGTGGTGTCCAATTACTTATTCTTCTTATTATTGTTGTCGGCTCCCTTCTGAGCACATGCCCGTACAATTTTAATCGTTGGGCTTTTATGAACTTTACAACATCCTGTCCTTCCATTTTTAGTCTAATTTCATGGTTCATCATAGTTCTGAAGTCGCCCTCTTCTGTTCTGACTGGTCCAAAAATATTCCTCAATATTTTCCTTTCGGCACTCCTTCCACTCTTCGTTTTTATTTGTCAGGGAGATTGTCTCTGCGGCATATGTCATTGTTGGTCTGATAGCGGCTTTATACAGTTTCA
The DNA here is from genome assembly GCA_963921935.1 of Galeruca laticollis. Lineage (NCBI taxonomy): Eukaryota > Metazoa > Arthropoda > Insecta > Coleoptera > Chrysomelidae > Galeruca > Galeruca laticollis. The sequence continues at coordinate 38,638,604 of OY998178.1, read as the reverse complement.
ATTTGGTGTTTTTGGTTAGATGTTTATGTTTAAGAAATTTGCTGTATTTCCAGTATGCTCTGTTTCCTGATGTTACCCTTTTTGCCACCTCTATACTTCTGTCGTTCTTCTCGTTTATCGTAACGCCTAAGTATTTGAAGTTTGCTACTTTTTTAAAATTTTGGTTCTGTACTGGGATTTCTTTTATACTCTCTGTTGTTTCCCTGCTGACTAACATATATTTAGTTTTTTCTGGGTTTATCTCCATACCACTGCTTTTTGCTTCTTCAATCAGGTCACCTAGCATTGTATCCAAATTGCTCCTATTCCTTGCTATAAGTACCAGATCGTCTATATACCCTATTATTTGTGTCATGTTCTGGGCTATTGTTGTGACAGTTTCTATGGCCTTAATCGCTCCATCTAATGCTATATTGAATAATACCGTTGATAATGCATCCCCCTGCCTCACATCATCTACCATATCGATTTCCTCACTATAGCCCTCACTAGTTATTACTCTGGTTTTTGAGTGGTTTATTGACATTTTTGTCAGTCGAATTGCCTTGTTTGGAATACCCATTTTCCTCATGTGTGCTATCAGTTTACGCCTGCTAATACTATTAAATGCCTACTTAAAATCTACAAACAATATATGTAAATCGATTCCATATTCATAGCTTTTTTCAATCGTCTGCGTCATTACATGCACTGCATCTATAGTTGAATTACCACTTCTAAAGCCATATTGATATTCCTTTAGTTTTTTTTCTGCGTATTTGTTTATTTCCTTTTTTAAAAGCGATGTCATAACTTTGTATACTGTGTTAAGCAGGGTTATTCCTCGGTAGTTATAGCATTTTGTTTGGTCTCCTTCTTCGAAGATTGGCATTGTTAGACCTTAACGCCATTCTACTGGCAATTGTTCTTTCTTCCATATGTTTATGAGTAATTCATATATCTTTCTTTTTAGTTTTTCTCCTCCTTTCTTATCAGTTCGTTAACTATTCCATCTGGTCCTGCTGCCTTCTTGTGTTTGAGATTTGTTATTATTTCTTCACATTCTGCACATGTTGGGAGGTTTTCCTCTCCCTCTTCTGCTGTTACCTTAAAATTTGCTTCTGTAAACTCATCCTCCTTTAGATCGTCCTTGTAATATTCTTCCCATTCTCTTTTGCTGATTCTGGTCGTTATTCTGCTTCTTTTACTTTGTTTTCTTATGTAATCACATAGTTTTTATCTCGGTTGTCACTTTCTATTTCTATCATAAACTCCTTTATCCACTCTGCTTTTTTCTTCCGACAGCATTTGTCCGCTTCTTTCTTCTTTTTCTTGTATTCTTTCAGTTCTGTCTCTCCTCCTGTATTTAGCCATTGCTTTCGTACTTGATCTTATGGTTCCTTTTTGTTCTCACATTCTTCATCGTACCATTCTTTACATCGTTGTTGCTTTTTTTGTCCTAGTATTTCCTCGGCTGTGCTAATATTTCAAGCTTGTATTTTCCCATTTCTCAAGCTATCTCATTCATTATACGAGCCTTTAACATTGTCCTTATATTCCATGTGCCGATCTTAACCGTTTCTTCATTTCCTTTTTGCTTCATTATATTCATTGTACCTCTCTTGTTTCTTTTTCTCTTTAATTTGCATCGCTATTCTCGTTGCCTGGTTAGTATGCGTATTTTCCATTTCTTCCATCTTATGGTTCCTTTTTGTTCTCACATTCTTCATCGTACCATTCTTTACATCGTTGTTGCTTTTTTTGTCCTAGTATTTCCTCGGCTGTGCTAATATTTCAAGCTTGTATTTTCCCATTTCTCAAGCTATCTCATTCATTATACGAGCCTTTAACATTGTCCTTATATTCCATGTGCCGATCTTAACCGTTTCTTCATTTCCTTTTTGCTTCATTATATTCATTGTACCTCTCTTGTTTCTTTTTCTCTTTCATTTGCATCGCTATTCTCGTTGCCTGGTTAGTATGCGTATTTTCCATTTCTTTGAATTTTATTCGTTTTTTGAATTTACCAATTTTTCCGTTAATTTGTTCCATTTCCATTCTTCCCCATCAATAATTATTTTACTAAAACCAATCTTTACTGTTTTTCCATTATTTCTTCCATTTTGTGATCTGTCTCGTATTGCTTTTTGTATTTGTCTTTCTTTCTTTCTTAAGTCATGATTTATATTAATTCTATCCTCTTTTATATTTCATAGTTTTTGTTTATTCTGCATAATCTTCTCTTTATCTGCTGCATTATCTAATTATATCAAACAAGCTTTATTACCTAACTTACGTGCTGTTTTATTTTGTATTTGGATTTCCAGTTGCTTTTCCATGAAAGTAGTGACTGCTTTTGTTAACTCCTTTGAATCCGTCATATCTATTTTTAGGCCAGTAATTACAACGTTGTTTTTCCTTCTCTCTTTTTCTATCCATTCTTGAGTAGTTTTGATATTTCCTATTTCTTTCTTAATATCTTCATTCTCCTTCTGTATTGTTTCGTACATTTTTCTGAGGGTCTCGTTTTCCTGTTTCATTATTTGAATCTCTTCCCTCAATTCTTGCTGCTCCTTCCGCATTTCTTTAGTTTCGTTCTTCATCTCCCTCATTTCTGTTCTCATTTCCTGCATCAATTTTAGAATTTGATCTAACTTTTCCTATTTCTTGTTTTTTATTGGTGGTGGTGATCTCATTGTCTTCCTATTTTTCCCGAACGGTTCTTGATCTTCTTCTCCTGTATCTCCTCTTCTTTTATATCCCTCGTCTGTAGAATCGCTCTACATTATCAATTTCTTAAGGGGTTCCTTTTTTTAGTGTGTGTTGTAATAGAATCAGCGTCCCGCAAACGCTATTATCAGCGCTTACTCAGTTCAGCAACTGACACGTTCACGGGCTGACCTTTCCTAATACTGCACACCTCTAAATCCTCCTCGCTACGGCCCTGCATTCTTTGTGATATCTGGTTATTCGATAACCCGACATTCGCTTTTACCTTCTTATAGATTATCGAGTTCTATTGTCAATTGTTTATTAATGAGTTGCTTTATTTTTTTAACCGTTCTAGATTGTTAAACAGGTTTCAGATATATTATATTTTTAAGATTTTGTACTTACGGTTTAGTAAATGTTTTGTAATTCATATCTGTGATTGATACACATTAACTTTAAACTTTGGTTTATTTACAAAATTTTTGCTTTTAATATTCTTGCAAAATTTCGAATTATTTCGAGAGCGCACCTTGACACTTCTTATTTCACTAGTCGCCAGGACCGAACTCCCCATCGGTATCACTTACTAGTGAGAAATTTTCTCTTCATTCCATTTTAGAGAATCGTGGCTAATAACGTAATAGTAATAATGATCTCTAGTTGGAAAACTTTACATACAACCAAATCCAAACAGTTGATTTTCCTGGAATTTATTTGTTAAAGTCTAAATTTTCAAAAGAAAATATCGGGAAACTGCAGATTTCTTACGTATTTTTTGTTCCACACGAAATAAAATGATTCAATTTTTCAAATAAATGAATCCGTCGGTTATAACAGAAGACTTTTTTCACGTCAATGACAAGAGTATAACTATTTGTCATTTTTAATGCCTCACTTTGGTCCATAGATGACTGAATTTACCACAAAGCATCCACATTAGAGGTGAAATTTGATACAAGGAAAGATATTCTCCTTTGTTAAAACTTTTATCAAACCGGCATGTAAAGAAAATATATTTTTCAGAAAACTACATTTTACATGCGTGTAGGCCATGAATATGCCATATAACTTGCTAATAACAGTTCCGAAAACTGATCATAAAAATGAATTGATTCAGTATTCGCAAAATTATGTTAGAGATTGCCGGATAAGGATATATAGATGGAATAGATGAAGAATACAAATATTTGAGGTGGATGAACTCGTATAAACTATCGGAACCAAAAACAAAAACAAAGGGCGAACTTCACAATAACTATTTTATTATTCAAAAGTAACATTTATATATTAGTACCTTATCATTAAATATACCAAGTAGGGGAAACTAGGGAGGGTTGATACTATGGAATGGATGATACGCTTTCAAATTTGCCGCTTAAACACTGAGCAAAATGCCCTAATTAGATTTCTTTCCTAAGATGCCCTCAATAACTGGTACAAAAAATGAAATAGTGGTTAAAACAATTCAATTGCATAATTATCACAAGTATGTTGACTTTGTTGAAACATTTTTATGACAGTTATTCGATAAAATGATGTAGTTAACTGGAAATCTAATTGCTGTTATTATAGTCATTTCGTTATAGACCTCGTTGAGTTGTTTCAATTCAGCACCTTCTAGTCCTAATTAGGTACCCACTTGATACTATTCAGTACTAACAAAATAGTTTACCTGCTTACAATTATGCAGTCCTCGTATAACGGTTATTAAGATATCCAATAGTTTTTTAGAAAGAAACGGCTGTTTAGCATCGAAATGCAGTTTTCTCTGGTCCGAGCATTACCGATGTGATTGTCGATCTCGTCTTATTGGCTATTTGTGGTTGGAACCTTGGAACACCCGCGCGCCGCGCATGTCACTTTCACATTTGGTTTGGGAGTGTTGAGTGTTGAGTGTTGAAAGTTTGTGTGCGGTGTAGGTGATTATTTGCAGTTTTTGCAATTAACTGTGAGGTTAGGTTGAATACGCCGACAGTGTTAAATTGCGTTGAGTATATAAATGGCGTTCAAAAACCTATTAATACAGTGGCGATTAAGTGACTATATATCTGACTATGTTCACGATTCTTATACACCAATCAATCGAAATACTAAAACATTTATAAGTATGTAAAAATTACGTCTCTCATCTTTCTTTAAGTTTATTTTGTGGAAAACATTTTTATTTGAATTGTTGTATTTTTGTTATAAGCTTCTTCAATCTAAGAATTTTTGGGAGCTTTGATATCTAAACTTGACTGGAAAATATGTTTATTTGATTTTATACCTATCATGTTGTATTTTTGTAGTTATCTATAGTTAGTTCCATCAATTTAAATATTTTGTTATATTTTGTTAATATTAATGTTTTATAGCAAATTTAGTTTTATTTGAAAATATCAGATAATTATGCGAAAATATAGTAATCTTTATTGTATTATAGTCTAACCGCTATTAGAAAAGTTTATAATACTTATAAAGTGCACTCGATATCGGATATATGACATATCACATTCTAATAACGTTTACTTTTTACCAGTATTATTGTTACTAGAAAATCCCATAATCCAAATTAAGTGCCCTCGATTCCGATTGTACAAAATTCCGTTTGTTATTTGAAAATCTAATAACCTTTACTATATGACAGTACAATTGCTACTAGAAAAGCCGATAATATTCATTAAGTGCACTCAATAACAATTATATGAAATTATGTTTTTTATTTGAAAATCTAGTAACGTTTACTATAGGACAGTATGATTGCTATTAAAAAATCTTATAATACTTATTAAGTGCACTCGATAACGGTTATACGACATTCTTAAAAAATTTATCCATTAACAGTTATTCAGTGGTGTCCAACAAAGTGACTTTAATAACCATAATCATGAACTTACTTGATGCCTATTTCATCCAAGTTTCTAATAACTGTTATTCAATTTTTGCTAACGGTTAATGGAAATTTCTTTCAGTGAAGCACTTGTTGCTGGGTAGATTTGGCAACAGTGGAAAGTCTCCATGTGATCAGCACATTTGATGGCTGTTTGTTGTAAGGGAGGCAGTTTTAATAAATTTGCGTAGAAAATTTGTTTTTACGGTATAAATTAAAAAGTTTCGGAAGGTAAGTGTTAGCATATTAGTAAGAACTGGTTGAGATTAACCTATTTATAAGTTTTTTATGATATAACCCGATGTTTAGGAACAATTTTGTTACTAAGTAGATGCCTGAATGTGGATTCTGTTCACAAATATTTCAAGTTTTATAGAATAGGTCACGTACGAGAGGATTGATACATTCCATTTCGGGGAGACTTGATACATGTATCAAACCTCCCACTCTCTCAGAATTCTAGACTGTACATACATAAAATGATGATGAAAAGAACTAATACAACACCGGCTTCACCTGAACGGATGGAAAAAGCCTTCCAGGAAGTTATAGACGGAGGTAAATTGAGAAGTACGGCTAATAAATATCTCTTATACATAATGAATCTAAGAAGATATGTTGCCAAATACAAGGAAAAGGGAGAAGAAACGAAGTTGCTTCCAAATTTTGCGACTTCTCAAATATTTAATTCCGAAGAAGAAAAAAGTTTAGCTAAATATTTGCTAACTGCGGCTAAAATGAATTATGGGTTTACTTCGAAAGAGACGAGAGAATTTGCATATTTGTATGCAATGGAAAATGGAAAAACGTCCCTTCAAATTGGCTAAAAAATGAAATGGCTTCCTATGAGTGGCTTACAGGGTGATGGAGAGGAACAATGAACTATCGCTTCGAAAACCAGAGCCAACGAGCCTTTCTCGTGGAACAGCTTTTAACCAGCACACTGTAGGAGAATTTTACAATTTACTTGGCGAAGTACTACGCCGAGATCAATTTGAACCAGATTCAGTATACAACTGTGACGAGACTGGCGTCCAGACTGTCCACAAACCTAGCTTGCGATGATTTAATGGTAAGAAATCCTGGCCAAATTATTGGCTTCAAAGATATTGCCGCACTTGTTGGTACTGCATATTAGCGAGCTTTTACTACTTTGAATATTAGCAAAGGGTTTCCTCAAACTGGTATCTACCCATACAATTCCCACCAATTTGTGATGATCCCGAAAAAGTCAGTATTATAAAAAAAAGACATTTTTACAGAAAAAGATTAAATTGTAAATATTATATTAATAGTGATCATTGATCTGATTAAGGTCAGGTTAACATCCAGAGAGCACGTTTCTATTTAACGTAAACAACGCGTACACACGCGGAAGGTCGAATCTAGCGGTGACTGTCATGAATGTTTCCTATAAAAACAAAGTGTAACTAATCCATGATTCATTCATTTATTATCATTTTGAATAAGTTAAATGGTAGATGATATTGTATTTGTGTTAATTTTAAATATACTAAATCCAGTGATTTTATAAAGGATGTTGTTTATTCAATCCACGAAGAACGGCTACTAGGTAAGTGTTTTCTTCAAAGATATAATGGCTTCATGGTAAACGTAACATATACGAGGGGCACTTACTGAGTAACCACTACATGGCGATCTTGCAAACTAATTGGAAATGGTAATTGTAAAATGGTTATGGAAAAGTTAATGGTATAATGGTAACAATGGTTATGGTAAATGATCCTGCAAAGTAAATGGTAAAATTGATCCCCCGAACGAAATGGTTATGGTAAAATTAATGGTATAATGGTAAATGATCATGCAAATTAAATGGTAAATGGAAATGGTAATTGTACAGAACAAATGGTAATGGTAAATAATCCAGCAAATTAAAGGCACAACAAATGGTAAGGACGAGTGGAAATATATGGTTTTCTATCTAATTTTGGGACCTTGGAGAAGAGAAACAATGGGAGGTTCATCCACCAAACTAGAGGCTAAAGAAACTGGCATTGTCAATAATACTTTTATGGTACAGCAAGACAGTTTTGCGATGAACATAATGGTTCTATTGTATATTATAACTGTAGCTTTCATCTTGAAATTTATTTGGTCATTGTGGAAAACGCACCGAAGAGCGTTGAAAAGGAACATCAACCGACACATTGCAGCGTAGCAGACAACAGGAACTCTAACTGTGTAAAAATAATTGTAAGTACTTATGCAGTCTATTCTTATGAACGAATTTTATAAATGTCAATAACGTGGGAAGATTTTGAAAGTAAGTTACGATTAATTGTGGAAGAAGTTATTAAACAGGGGAAAAGGGTTTTGAAAAAGGAAACTCCAAATATACATATCGAAGTAATTAATAGTATAGTAGATCTTCATAATAATTTTGCTAAGTTAATAGCCAAAAATTGGAAAAATTTAAGTTTAGTACAACAAGAGAGTTGTAAAAATTATTCAGATAGGATTAGACATAAAACTGTTAGGACATTTCAAGCGTTAAATTGTATTGTTAAAATACCTACCTCTATATTTGAGGAAATCGACACTATTATATCACAAACAATAAGCAAACATTTGGAAATGGCGACAAGTATGAATGATTTTTTTAATTTTGCGAGTAAAGTTTTACCGACCGAATTTAACGGCGAAGCAAGCAAATTAATCATTTTGGACTCATTAGATTTGCTACAAACAAACACGACAGGTAACGAAGAAAATGCTATTCTACTAATTAAGACGAGACTAACGGGAAAAGCCAGAAGTTTAATCACGAGGGAAAACTCCATTGCAGAAATCAAGAATAATCTTAAAACGGGGATAAGAGGAGACAATCCAAGCCTTCTCTTAGCGAAACTTGGTAAAGTAAGACAAAATGGAAAAGATGTAACACAGTATGCAACGGAGATAGAAAAATTAGCGGAGATACTACAGGTAGCATACGTATCGGAAGGGATGCCCGAACGACTAGCCGAAAAATATACTAAGGAAGCAACAATCAAGGCAGTAACTACGAATGCCACAACGGATGCAACCAAAACAATAATTGCAGCGGGAAGTTTTGAAACTACGCAAGAGGTACTATCAAGCAGCTGGATTTTATTTTTCGAATTATAGATTTCTGTTTCTAAAACTAAGATTTTTCTTCATAGTGCATCAATTCCAAAGTTCAGTCTTATTTAAGCAGCGCCGATTGCATACTTTAGATCTGTGAAATTTTGAATTATTTTTTCTAGTATCGCCTGATTTGTTATATCATTTTCACTCATATTCTATTTCAATCATATTCTATTTCAATTGTACTCTACACAGTGTGTGGCACCTTTTATTATACTGCTGTTAACAAAGTCTGTTTTTTAATTAATTACTTTTCAATTTATTAATTGATACTGTAGTTTCCAATTTTAGGTTATGAATTATTATGTGGTTGATGGATATAATATTATTCGCATTCAGCCATTGAACATAATCTAATTTTCTCATATACTGAATTATAACAATTCACTAAGTGATCTGCAACATTTATCCCACTGATGAAGTAATAGAATTCACTTTTTCTTGAGATTTATTTTAAATTATTGTATCACTTCAAACGACCAAACACTTGAGTGAGTTGATAATTCAATAGCAATATGTTCAAATCAGTTTTTTGCATTAGTTGTTACTCAGGGTATGGAAGATCATATTTTTGAATAAAATATGTTTGAGCTGCCACTGAACAACTTGTTATATTCACGTAACTTTTATTTATAACTCTTATCTGAAAGTTTAATCTTACAAATACCCTATGTTGTTTTCCTTGTTACTTTATCGTTGTCAAGTTTCTTATGGTTATTTGATATATGAGGGCATTAAGCCTTCAACGTACAAGAGCAGAAATTGAACACGGAACTATAAGTTGCAGTAGATAAAACCTTTTTTGTTTTATTACTTTTTTCTAATTTAGTTCAGAAACAGGAGCAGTTTCAATGCGTAGGCAGTCAACCAAATATAAACAATATGAAATTATTTCTTTCAATTAATTAAACAATTTGTATTTCAGAAGAAATTGGTCTGTACAAATAAGTGAAACTATCGATGAATCTCCTCATTTATTTTTCACCGTTTCATAAAGCGTCAAGAAAAAAAAGGATACTTTCAAATGATTCTGTTCTCCCCTTCTTGACAGTATAACGGATGTGCTGTGACGCGAGTAGCGACAGCAAAGGACAATCGTGACCAAGTCGAATAAAAGATTGAGCATGGAAGGAAAAGGGTCATTACGAAATACAAAAAATAAGCTCACGTGCGAAGTATAGGAATTTGTTCAAAGAAAACCGGAATATCAAGTGGCCATTTCTTCCATAGGGGCAACACAAAAATGGAGATATGAAACTTTTATCAGTTAAATCTAAATACATTTTGCCAAATAATTGTTATATTCAGAAGTGGTAGTGACGTCAACGAATTGTTTGTAGATGTAGAGCTTTTATTGTCAATTATTTTTTTTTCATTATCCACACGAATTATGAGAATATGAAAAAGAAGATGTAAACTCCATGAATTATGATCATATTTTTAATATACATTGGCTTTAATCCACAAACAAATTCAGCAAATTTGTGCTTTAGACATTTCCGGAATTTCACTTTTCTGATTGACTTTTGTGTGTCACATATTACAATCGTGCTACATTTCTTCTTTCCAGATTGATATATATTTATTAATTACTTTACAATAAAATGTTTATAGCACGTCAAAAAAGAAAATACATACAAAAAAATCTTAAGACAACAACAGAGTAAAATGTCACAGCAAAGTTACGGTGTTGAGATTGCGTCGACAATGTACATCAACAGAGTAGAAACTCTTTTAGAAGCATTGGCCTCAAGGTTTTCACAATTAATGGCAAAATAATAAAAATCGTATAGTTTGGTGAATTTGATTGCGCCTTATTTAGCCGAAAGTGGCTGCTTGTGATATGATGAGCAATACGAGTGTTGTAGTCGTGGATATCTGAATTTCTAGACAATATTGACTGACTCCTATGAACTTCAATTAATATGAAATAAAAATAAAGACAGTAATGGTATAATTTCATATTTTATAAAATACTGTTGACAATGATCTCTGAAACCAAAATCGACTTCTTTTGACTTTTAAATATTGTTAAAGCATTGGAGGAATTACACCAGAGTGTACTTGAATTAGTAATACTTTTCAGCTGTCGTGAAATGAATAAGGAACTTGAAAGTTTTTTAACACGTTGAGTGCCATCGTCCAGTATACTGGACATGCGAGTTCTTTACATATAGCCCGCGTCCAGTTAACTGGATGAGCTTAAACAGCGGGTTTATACACTTTGATTTGTTGTCGGGCTACGAGAATGAATTGAGAACACGTGTGTAAATTTGATGTTTGTATTTGTTTTGAAGCTGTGGAAGTTAATTGTTGATTTTTCAAGATGTCTATGAGTGATAATGACGAGACTGCTTTGCTTTTCTGCAAATTGAATCACGGTTTGGGTACTTGTCGTGTACTCGCTAAATAAAGTCTATCATTCATTTCATGGCAGAGTTACGATACTTTGAAATGCGACGTTGCCAGATTCTTTTTATTTTCCAAAATAATTTTATATTTCTCTTTAGTTGCAGTGGTCTGCGGAAACGAAGGAGAAATTTTGAGATGATCAGACCGCTAACCCAAAGTGAATTAGAAACGTATGCGAATGCCTCAGACGAAAATGTTTTTATTTTCTCGAGCGACGATGATATCAAAGATCGTACGTTTAATCCTGATAAGGAAACAAGTAGTTCTAGTTCTGTCTCTACAGAGGATGTAGAACATAATAACCCAATTGACGATCTTCTAAATTACGATCCACCTAATGATGCCAACCAGGCTGAACTAGCAGAAGATCTTGATGGTGAAAAATGGACGGATATAGAAGAAGAGCCAACAGTTTTTCCGTTAACTGGCGTAAAATAAATAAATGTTAGTGACCTGCCGCCTAATCCATGTCCAATAGATTACTTTATGCTTCTATTTGATAAGGATATTATCGAACAAATTACAAAAGAAACCAATAGGAGGGGAAATACAGTATTGGCCTCCAAAAAAACAAGGTCTAGTTGAGAAAAAAAGTGGCAAGATATTTCGACCAACGAAATGCGAAAATTTCCTCTTTTAGCCAAACAGTGGAGTCGCCACCCTATGTACTTTCATCGCGTATTTGGAAAAACTATGTCGAGAAATCGTTTTCAGATAATTCTAAAGAACCTTAGATTTGTCGATCATACTACATTCGCAGAGAATGACAAGTTGTTCAAAATTCGACCTATTTCAGAAGAAATACTAGGAAACATTAAACAAATCTTTAGTCCTGTACAAAACCTATCGATTGATGAAGCCATGATTGGTTGGGAAGGGAGATTATCATTCCGACAATATATATCAAACAAGAGTCATAAATATGGCATACAACTGTATGAACTAACAACTGACGATGGCTTTGTTCTCAACATTATTATTCACACGGGACAGCGAACATTAATTTCAGAAGATTAGTGTTTTTAAATGAAACTCACGGTCTCTAGTTAAATCTGACGATGATATTGATTTATCGAAACAATTGTAAATTTTTTAGAATTTTCAATAACTTATATTATATTGTGGAATTAACTAGAGACCGTGAGTTTCATTTAAAAACACTAATATGAGCATATTCCACGAAGTAAGGGTCGAGACAGTCAATTTAATTTCAGAAGAATCATCACATGCTGAAAGTGTGGTAAAAGAATTGATGAAAGATTATTTAGAAAAGGGTCATACAGTATATCTTGATAACTTTTACACCAGTGTTACTTTGGCTGAATTTTTGCATAAAAAAACAGCTTTGGTAGGAATCATACGTGAAAATAGAAACGGAAACCATAAGGAAACTATGAAAGCGAAGCTGAGGAAGGGTGAGGCAGTTTGGAAAAGAAAGGGACCAGTATTACTCACTAACTAGAGGGATAAGTGGTATGTTAGGATGATGAGTACGGCTCACAAACATTCGATGGTCGAAATTCGGGGCAAGAGAGCTAATAATAAAATAAAACTTGCATGCGTTATTGATTATAATAAACACATGTCGGGAATCGACCGATCAGATCAAATGATGGCTTACTACTCTACCCCTCGTAAGACTGTTAGATGGTATCGCAAAATATTTTTTCATTTAATAGATTTGTGTATGTGGAATTCCTGTTTTTTATATAATTTTCATCAAAACAAAAATATTAGGATCCTAAACTTTCGGAAAGAAGTGATTATGAAACTTATCAATCAGCCAGGCAATTTGCATGTAGAAAATGAGGTTGAAACTAAAGGCAAATTCCACTTTTTAGAGCCAAATCCTCCTACAGAAATAGAAAAATGCACAAAAGTTCAAAATAAAACAATATAATTCTATCCGGTTTGTCCAGATGAACCAGGTCTATGTGTTTACCCCTGTTTCAAAAATTGGCATACAGGATATTCTAGCGCTTGATTTATTATAGTATTTAGGCCAAAGATAATTCCTTTCTTATTTTGAATAAAGCAAATGAATAAATAACAAGTTTTTGTAATTTTTAGGATAATATTTACACGTCCAGTTAACTGGACAGCGGGACATGGAGGGTAAAACCATATGCATACCCCAATGTCCAGTTAACTGGACAGCTACTAGTGACCTCAGAAATGTTTATGGTCAGTATGGACAATAACGGTCGAATATCTACAAATTGGTTCACAAAAAAGGTATGGTCTTAACGATATTTAAACTATAATTCATACGCTCCCATAAGATACAAGAAGAGTGTTGTCACTGGCCTCACTGATAGAGCGGTACAATTATCACATCCAAAACACAGGCCCAATAATAATAAAATAATCAAAAATACCTTAGATTTAAATAATTATACTAAACCTTTTTATGAGCCCATTATTAAACAGAGAATTAACAACTATTACAACAAATTAAAATTTAATAGCCAAAGTAATCCATCAAAATATATTTCACTTTCGTACATTCCCGATATAAATAAACCATTACAAAAATGACTAACACCATTCAATATTAAAATTGCTGATAAACCAAATAACAAAACAGGAAATAAATTCTTTTTTAGACTCAAACCAGATAATAAGAAGACAATAAACTCAATGGTACTTACATTGGTCAGACTAGCCATTATTTACATAAGAGAATTCAACAACACCAGCAATCAGTTCGAAATAACAATGAATGTACTGCACTATTAAAACATTCACTTGATGAAAATCACTCTTTTAATTCCAATAACGTAGAAATAATACCTACAGAAAAAATGATAGTAAAAGATTAATAAAAGCAATGATAAATATTAAGGAGAATCCTGACTCAGTCAATTTCAGAACTGACATACACAACTTAAGTTGTATATATACGAACTTACTGTTATAAACGAATATATGCACCTTACCTAGTTATTAAATATTAAAAAATATGTTTCTAATTCTAATTTTATTTCACTTAGGACACTCTGTAAATACAATATAATCATTTTTAACATAGTTCTTTGTTTTTATTTGTTTTTGTGTACATTAATTGTCTTTTTTTTAATCTAAGAAATACTACTGTACAGTAATAGACAACCCTCTACGGAGGCATAATCAAAAAGTAAGTTTTAAAGAGACATCTTTTAACTATGTGTATTTTGATGAATGTATTGTGTTTCCAAAACATATTTAGAAAGGTTTGAAAATGGTTCAAATAAAATAGACCGAAACGTTACTACTATAAGCAAGTAATTTTATTTCTGACCGAAACCCATGAAAATATAAGAAATTGAGATTTTACGGTCATTAAAAATATATACCTTTCGATTATAGTAGTCTACAGGATTATTTTCAGGTTGCTTTATAGCTATATGACATCCACCTATAGCACCTATTACTCCAGGAATGCCTCGAGAGCGTGCTTCAAATATCTGAAATTATAAATTTTTCAATGGTCTACAAATGGAATGTTATGAATGGATGTTACTTGACACGTTTTCCAAACAACTCAACCTACAGGAGAACATTTAATTTTCATTAAACAAACATTTTACGTTATATTCTCTATTTTGAGAGCATCATCACTGCGGTTTAAAATATATATCTCCAAATTTCTTTGACTACGAGAGAGTTACCTTATTCAATAAGAAGCACCCAATTAGGAGAACATTATTTGAAAGCATACGTTTTGACAGTACTTTGCGTTTCTCTTAACAAGTGTTCAAGAAAAAAAATAGCTAGTCTAATTATAAAGTTTTCCCTCGTGACAACAGCGCAAAATACCTTTGTTTGCCATTGGCTGTAGCCTACCACAGTCTACCACAAGAATTCAAATTTCAATATTTCTTTTCATTTTTATTCGAAATCGTAGAGTTTCGTTATTAGTCGCAAATTCTTACTTCAGACCCAATATATGTTGTGATATTATCATTGAATTTCATTAAACGAGCCCATTTCGAAATAATTTTCATTTCTAACTGGAAGTTCTACTCGTTCTTTTAATATTTCTAACGGTTGTGCTAGTTCAAATACTACATTTACAGCATTTGGAATATTATCGTTGTGAAATAGCTCATGTGACAAACTTATTTTGTTGTTAACCAAAATTGACCTGAGACTTTTCTCAAAATTAGACAAACGTAGCGTTGAATGTTGACGTTTACTCGTTCACCAGATTTAGCGGGTTTGAAATAACGCTGGAACAGCTTTAATTTAGCGCTCCATGAACTGCTTAGTGCTGGTGAACGCACTCATTAATTCGCATTGTTACCAACCCAATCTAGAGATGCAGCTAAATTCGTGTTATCATTCTCTGAAATAATAAATGTTAAATCGTCTGCAAATGGAACCGACATATAAGTTAAGATAAAACGGCTCAGCTCATTAATATGAATGATAAATAAGAGGGACCCCTTTTTTGTATTCCGAGAATTATGGTCCGCGCTGAATAACTTTTGTTATGCATTTTAAAGTCTTCTGACGTTTCAAACTCTTGTGGTCGAAAAATATCCTCACTAATAAAAATTTTCAATTACCCATTTGTAAAAATATCTATTTGATTTTATTGATGGCATTATCTGATAAGGGTTTTCGGTAGCCGTTTTGTTCCAGTTTCAGTTCGAATCTTAATATCGCCGGTCTCTAATGTATCCATCACGTTAATTTCTTCTCCAGTCGTTTTGACGACTTGCTTGTACAAGTTCTTCTACATATATTTTTGATTGTTTAGTGTGACCATCATTTTAATTTGTTTGTCGTGTTCTTCAGCAATTCGTTATGCGATTGAGCTAAATTGTCTAGTTCCGTTTTTAGAGCGGCTATAGCTGCCGGATCGATATTCTCAACTTCTTCTTGTCGTTCTGAAAGTTCTCTAACTAAAACCAACAGTTGGCGATTGTTGGCTTGCGGTTCGGATATATCGTTGAACGTTACAAATTTTTTGCTAATAATGTCTGCGGAATTGACGCTATCGCTTAAATCGTTTTCTGTAGACGTTGAGGATGATCCGATTCGAGAATTTTAGATTTCTTGTAGTATAACGACAACTTGCCCCGATAAATCGGATACTTCTTTTTTTAAGCTCTCGTTTTCTCTACTTTGGACTCCTTAGGATTTATCGAGGCAAGTTACCGTTTTGCTACAAGAAATCGAAAATTCTCGAATCGGATCATCCTCAACGTCTACAGATAACGATTCAAGCGATAGCGTCAATTTCGCAGACATTACTAGCAAAACATTAGTAATGTTCAACGATATATCCGAACTGTGTACCAACAATCGCAAATTGTTGGTTTTACTTAGAAAATTTTCAGAACGATAAGAGGAAGTTGAGAATCTTAATCTGGCAGCTATGTCTGCTCTATAAACGAAACTAGATAATTTGGCTCAATCGCATAACTAATTGGTCGAATAACATGACAAAGTAAAATGATGGCCACACTACGCAATCAAAAAGATATGCAGAAAAACTTGTACATACAAGTCGTCAAAACGAGCGGAGAAAAAATTGACGTTATGGATTCATCAGAGACGGGCGATATTAATATCAGAAACGAGACTGAAACAAAACTAGAAGAAAAAGTTGAAGAATACGAAGCACAAGTTGATAAATAAACGAAACAAGTCGAGCACTTGAAAGAAGGAAACGAAACGTACCGCAAAGAGAAAACGGCCAACGGAAAAATCTGGCACGAAGGTCCATTTGTTACGTATTGCACGTACATTGATAATTTATGCACTGTATTTCCAGTTGTTAGATAGATTATAAAATAAAAATCGAAGTCGGACACTATTAATATATTTACAGAAGTATACTCAAAGGACTTATGATACACTTATTATAATTTTACACTGTTTCTTTTGAAACGTAATAAAACTGCGTTTCATTTAAAATAACTTAG
This sequence comes from Galeruca laticollis, assembly GCA_963921935.1. Lineage (NCBI taxonomy): Eukaryota > Metazoa > Arthropoda > Insecta > Coleoptera > Chrysomelidae > Galeruca > Galeruca laticollis. Next base: position 38,621,588 of record OY998178.1, on the reverse strand, counting down.
CGACGGTAACGTAGACACATCCTATATTCACTTATATTGATTTTGTATAACGGAGTAGATTTTGATTTCTGAACTGAGAATTCACGGTCAGTTGTGTGTATAACTTATCTCACCAAAAAGAGCGTTAGTTCCAAATATTGAAAAATTTGGAGACGTATTTCGAATTTTAATACATCTGTTTTGGTTTTTAAATGTATTTATTTCCGCACGAAATCTAGAAAAGTCTCTCTCATTATTGAACCATCTCAATGAATGAATATAGTTATATATATTTATCAATCAATTAGGCCTTCGATTTAAAAAGTGCATTCAAGTGAATGGTAAGTTCATACATAGGTAAATTTGTTTTAATAATTTTTTCCCTCCAGTATCTCCCTTGTTTATCTTGGTATGGTTTTTCTTTACTAATATTGGAAGGTTCCGATATAAAGCACATTTTTTCCGCTTTCTTTTTATGTTTTTTTACGTATTAGTGCGAGAAGAAATTACTTTTTTCCAATTAAAGAACTTTTATTAATCTAATTTTATAATTAGAGGTTTGAAATAATTATTTCATTTTATATTTGTTTTTATATAACAATTAATATTTCCCTCTCAATTACAATATACCTTATCTGCATAAAATAGTTTGAATGGAATTATATCTAATTCATTGTACCTTTATCGTTCATAAAATACAGGATGATACTAAATGTATGAGCCACGTTATTAAAATAATACTTTCCTTCACTTGTATTTCTGAATTACATTTTAGAAATCCTGAATTTTACTAAATTATAATTCATTCAGTTTCTTACACTATTATAATTTTTAGCATTTTGAGAATGGGCAAAATTGTGTCCAACTTATATAAAACAATATAGTAGATGACTAAAATTTAACTACCAGACGAGCTATAGCTTAAGCTTCCCAAGCAGCAGGGAACATCATAAAAACTGAAGGGAAGTGAAGTTATCAACTATAAATTGCTTTTCCTGTTTTCTCTTCATCTTATCGCCGTTGAAATTTCGTATTCGTAGCTTCAAAATCCATATTATTCATTTCAACTACCAATAATTTTTTGTATACTTTGTACAAAACTTTATCTTTTTGTATTTCTTCATCAACTTGGATAATTTTTGTAAAATCTCTGAATACTCTAACAAAACAATTGGAAACTGCAGTGAATGCCAAATGTGAAGCTCTAGCACAGATTGATGAAGTAGCCTCAATGAACTTGAACATTGAGTATCGTGAGAAGAGGCAATAGTACTGCTAACAAGTCAAGTTTAACACAGAACAAAGTTTAACAAAGAAGTGAATAACAGGACAGAAGAACTTCTCTAGGAACAAAACTATCTCAGGAAACTCAAGAATTAACAGTGGTCCTGAAACAGATAAAATTACTTAACGATCTTAATACCGACCTAACCAATAAAATTGATGAACTCTCGCAAAAGATGGTTGATCAAAGAGATATGGATGCCAAGATGAACGAGTTGTATGTTTAGGAAATCGAAGCTAAAACAATGCTAATGAAAACACGTATGAAAAGGTGCAAACGCATACTGAAGAACTTGAAGAAGCTCTATCGGAGGTTCAACAACTTTTAAGAGCTGCTACTGATCAGTACGGTCAACTAAATACAAGAAATCTCAATTGGCGAACGTGGAAATTTTATTAAAAAAGAACGAATGCATTGAACTGTTGAAAGAAACTCGAATCTGCTAATGAACTTCTTGAAAATTCCAAAACTGGACTCGATGGTGATGGTTTAATGTCTGATGGTTCAATGTCACCGAACGCTTATATATCAAAGATGTCAAAAGTGGGCATGTCTTATTCCGAATTGAATTTGCGTTATGTCACCGTTGGGCATCCTTCAGTGACATATAGGGACAATAGTACCAATTTCGTTGGTGCTCGAAACCAACTCTCCTCTCTTCTCCAAAACGATACTCGAATTCCTCTTCAACAATGGAACTCAATGGAAATGCATACCCCCAAAACCACCGCATTGGTGAGGACGATGGGAAGCGGCGACTAAAAGAGCCAAAAATCACCTGCACATAATTGTGGGAAAGCAAACATTCACCTTCGAACAATTCACTACAGACCTAACACAAATAGAAGCTATACTCAACTCTAGACCCCTGTACCCTTTGTTGAATGATCCCAATGATTTGAAATCACTTACTTCAGGCCATTTTCTGATCGACTCCCCTTATCCTGACAAACACGTATCTACTCGGTCAGGAAAGACTTCTGGAAACAGTTCTGGAAAATACGGTCGATTGATTATCTCAAGCGTCTCCAAAATAGACCAAAATGATTCAAGACCGCTAAGGACATTAAACCTAATGATCTGGTCCTGATAGAAGATGAACTATCCCATTCACTCAATTGGCCACTAGCTCGTGTGATTGACACGATTCCTGGTAAGGATGGACGAGTTCGTGCTGTTCGCCTTAGAACCAGCGAAAGTCAGTTCACACGACCCATCACAGAAATCTCGGTTTTGCCAGTAAAAAGGACTAACTTTTCTATCTCCTCCGATTCTTGTACAGTAGTTATCGTTATATGTTTACGTTGTAAATGACATGCAAATTTTCATTTAGGTGGTTGTTGAAAAGATGATTCGAACTGTAAAATTCTATGTTGAATAGAATTAACAAGACATTATTTGATCTGAATGAAAGGAATTACTACCCTTTTTGTATTCCGAAAACTATTGTCCGCGCTGAATAACTTTAGTTATGCATTTTAAATTTTTTTGAAGTTTCAGACTTTTATGGTCGAAAAATATCATTACTAATAAAAATTTCAATGAGCCATTTGTAAAAATATCTATTTGATTGTATTCATGGAATTATCTGAAAAGAGTTTTGAGTAGTAAATATCTATTGAATATTTTCTCTATAAGTTGCACGCATGACTGATTTTAGTATATCCAGAAAAAGTGGAAGTCCGTATTTCTAATTTGAGGGGGGCTCACTTGCCTTCTTCTGAAAAATATCTCTTCTCAAACGACAGTATTGTTTTGAATGAAACTCACTGTTTCTAGCTAATTACACAATATAATGAAAAATATTGAAAATACTAAAAAATTGACAATTGCTTCGATATGGAAACTATTGTCAATTTTTTAGTATTATCATTATTTTTCATTATATTGTGGAATTAGCTAGAAACAGTGAGTTTCATTTAAAACAATAATATGAGTAGATTCCACGAATAAGGGTCGAGACTGTAAATTTCAAACGACAGTCTTGAATGTTTCTTCTAGAGAATCGGTTCAGCTCAGTTGTATTCTAGTACCTTACTGGAGAAACGCAAGTGTTTTATTTCCGCTCAAGTATCTCTCGGTAACTAAATTAGTAGACACTTCCAAATTTGGTTAGCCAAAATATGCAACAAACCAGAATTTGTTTGTAAAGATGTTGATAAATTCCGTAGCTCATCGGTTCATTAACATCAAACTCATTGGTTACAGAAATTTCCAAATTTCAACTATAGGTGTGAGTATCGCCGAACCTAGACACAAAACAGTAGCAAAATTGATTTAGCTGTGTGTATAATATGAGTGATCTAGGAAGTTACGAAAAGAAACAAGTTACTATAAAAATTGTATTACAATGCACTAATCTTTATTTAAAATGAGATGATAATAAACAGATTTTAATCAGAATAAATATAAGTCATTAGAATAAGTATTGGCTAGTATACTATTTACTAAAATTTAATTATAGTACGTTTGTCACAAAAACCAAGATCTTATAAACTAAGTGATGCAAATTTATTGAATTGATTTTACTAAAACTTGTTGAATTAGAAATTCGATTGATACAAACTGCAGAGTCGGAACATCAAATCCACAAAAAAATAAAGGTACTTAGCTTCTTATTGTTCCACAGAGGGGAGTATTCTGTCGGGTTGAGGTTTTATGAACATGAAATTGACTGTCTTGACCCTTACTTCGTGGAATCTACTCATATTAGTGTTTTAAATGAAACTCACTGTTTCTAGCTAATTCCACAATATAATGAAAATTGTTGAAAATTCTAAACAATTGACAATTGTTTCGATAAATCAATATCATCGTCAGAATGACAGAAGTTACATTTCATTTGATGCCTACCTGATGTTCAGTAGTTATTTTTGGCTAGACCAAGAAGTGACCTAACTTGTGATTTACTTAATATATGTTAATAGAAAAAAGAAGAAGATGTGATATTACAAATATTGAAGCTTAGATATTATTAGCCCTATGATGATATCCTGGATATCAATTTTCCAATTAAGATCAGTATAACTGTGCAATGATATAGAAAACCAGGAAAACTATATCTGCTGATCTTTACAATTATCACTTAAGAAGACAGTTTATTAGTGGAGAACTCCCTAGATTTATCTGTTCATTGACAACTTCATATTGTGGGTTTCTTAAATTTCTTCTAATTTCCAATTCTTAAAGGAAATCCAGTTCTTGTTTCTATTCACAGATATGCAGCACTTCTAGTTCTGTGTTAGGTGTCATATCAATGAATGATTGGTGTCAAGTAGATGTTTTGCGTAGTGGGATTTATCTGGTTGTTTCAATCTCTATGTGTTCACTGTATCGGATTTCAAAATTTCTAAGGGTCTGATAATAACCTAACAGTTACAAAATCTGATAAGGGGAACACAACTGTCATATTGACAACTGGAAATTATAATTCAAAAATATATAACTTTATGGAATCTAGCGATATGAGAGTTCTTAAGGCAGACCCAACAAAAAAATTTCTAATAATGTAAAGGATATTGTTAATAATTCAAATTATCTTGTAAGTGATTACGAAAATAGGTATATCATACATAAGAATCCTCATTGTCCACAATTATATGGAACCGTTATATTACATAAAATAACGAAACTAATTAGATCTGTAGTTTCTCATGTCTCCTTATTTCTTAATACTCCTAATAATATATTGGCAAAGAGGCTTAACATTATACTTATTAGTTACGGATATGCATCTCAGTACTCAATTAGAAATTAAATAGAACTAATCAAAAAATTAAAAGCAATCAACTTGCAAGATAACTATAAACTTATTTCGTTTGATGTTACTAATATGTTTACTAAAATTCCTCCTAAAGAATGTCTAATACTTGTAAGAAAATTACTGGAAGATAAAAATAATAATCCAGGAATAATATCAGATATACTTAATTTATTTGATGTATGTATTAATCAGAATTATTTCACTTTTGACAATAAGATATATATTCAAAATGAAGGTTTACCAATGGGAAGCCCTATATCACCTATTTTGGCAAACATTTATATGGACAGCTTAGAAAAAAAGATCTTTGAAAGTAATATTTCGAAAAATGTTTTATTATGGTATTGATATGTAGATGACATATTAGCTTGTTTTATGGGTAGTGAACGACAATTAGATATACTTTCCAATCACATTAATAATTTATACCCAAAAATTAAATTTACATTAGAAATTGAAGAAAACAACTCAATCAATTTTCTTGATTTAAAAATTCAAAGAATTAATGATGTACTTGATTATTCAATTTACCGAAAACCAACACACACTGATGTGACAATTCCATATAGTTCCAATCACCCCATGTCACATAAACTAGCGGCATATAATTCAATATACATAGAGCTTTTTCAGTTCATATGAACAAATGTAATTTCGATAGAGGGATTAATACAATCAGACAAATAGCAACATCCAACGCTTATCTATTACATATGATAAATAAGCTAATTGATAAAAAAGAGGAAAAAGTGGCATTACAACAATATTTCCTGAACTAACTGATAGAATTAAAACTTACAAAACCATCAAAGATGCAGAAAATATTCCTAATAATACAGAAAGTAACGTTAGTACAAAGTTGTTAAATGTAAAAACAAAAATACCACCATTAAAGTAATTAGGTATATATAAACTCAAATGTCCAGAATGTAATGCTGCCTATTTGAGTCAGACCCTTAGACATTTTGAAATCCGATACAGTGAACACTTACGAGCATGCAGTTTGAAAGAACCAGATAAATCCCACTACGCAAAACATCTACTTGAAACCAATACTTCATTGACACCTAACACAGAACTAGAAGTGCTGCATATTTGTGAAAAGAAACAAGAACTAGATTTCCTTGAAGCTTTGGAAATTGGAAGACATTCAAGAAACCCACAATATGAAGTTGACAATGAACAGATGAATCCAGGGAGTTCTACGCTAATAAACTGTCTTCTTAAGTGATAATTATAAAGATCAGCAGATATAGTTTTCCTGGTTTTCTACATCATTGCACAGTTATACTGATCTTAATTAGAAAAATGATATCCAGGATATCACCATAGGGCTGATAATATCTAATCTTCAATATTTGTAATATCACATCTTCTTCTTTTTTCTATTAACATACATTAAGTCATTCACGAGTTAGGTCACTTCTTGGTCTAGCCAAAAATAACTACTAAACGATGATATTGATTTATCGAAACAATTGTCAATTTTTTAGAATTTTCACCAATTTTCATTATATTGTGGAATTAGCTAAAAACAGTGAGTTTCATTTAAAACAATTTTTTGAACATATCTAATAACATGATCTGTTGTCTGGATAACAGCTTACCATTTTCTGAAACATATTCTTACTTACAAGAAACAAGAAATTTGTTAAATCACCAAAGAAGTGTCAGGAACAAGTGAATGTTAGTATCAGGACTGTAATATTCTGAAAAAAGCTATTGTATCCTTATAACTTTTAACGAATTCAGCACTCACTACTGTTACGGTTGTGCCAACTTAGCGACAAAAAAAGTTTTAATAATCTTTTTACAGACTGTACTAATAATAGATTTTCGTACCTCCTTGATTGTACTTAAAGAAGGTCTGAGAATCACAAAATCTTGCTGATTCTAGGGGCCATCAAGCTTAGATGTATTCCGCTGTATTCCGCAAGCAGCTTTAAGATGGAAAGAAAGCTTCTAACAAGGTCAATACATGAATCTTTGCTATAAAATAACGTCAATCAGAGCAACCTGTTTATCCGGTCAGGTAGAAAATTACAGTAAGAAACAGAGAAGGGAGCTATAGGCTAAAAATCACTAGTAGAGCACGAGAGCATCACAAAATCATGGGAGGGACTGAAGACGCAACGAAGTAGATGGACAGGCATTTATTTACTCTCAGTTTAGAATGGAATCAATTACCAAATTAACGTTTTTTTTCTCCTGTACAACTTAACTTGATTTGGTTAAAATTAAATAATTTTTTGAAATGGTTATATTCAAATTCTCATTTCTACTCTGACATAATTACTTGTCTTTCTTGTAGCTAGATGTAGATATCGAACTGAAATTGTCGAATCCCATTGAAATTATTTAGACGGCTCGTACAGAGGGACTAAAATTGTGGAAAGATGCTAAAAACGTATTTATGGGAAATGAATGATAGCCTCCAAGGGTAGCATCACATATGCTACAGGCATCACAAAGCCCGAGACGTGAGAAAAAACTGGATTTCCTTTTTATAAAAGTGTATATTACGAAGGGTCGGAAGTGTTACTGGGGGAAAAATACATACAGAGATCGTTAGGAAAAATGTCACACCGTCAATTAAAGCCGATTTGAAAAAATATTCGAATTCATTCCTCGTGTGAATTGATGGAAATTTTCGTCGATTGTATCCATCCCAATCATATTATCCTGTCATTTAAAATGCGAGGAGGCGGTTGAAGTTGAAAAATTGGATCAGTCATATAAAGCGCAAATTATTTAAGAGAAATGCGTGATTTCTATGATGCTACACTGAACTCCCTCACTAATTAGTTTAACTACAAATTTGGATACAAAACCTCTTCAGTTTTTCTGTCACTTCTTCTCTTCTATTATTTATTGCATATCCTCTTACTATCTGAGAAGACTTGAGAAAGAGAAACAGCCTTAACAGAAGGCAATTTGAAAGGATATATGTCTCGTTGCTCTAGAAATATTGGAACAATGACAAGTGATGGATTAAGAGCCAATAATTATCTTATTTCAAATGGAATAGAACAGGAAACTTGGAAAAAAATTGGTAAAATTAGATCCTAGCGGAAGGAGCGAAGATCATTTGACCTTAACAACGAGAAATAAGAAAACGATATTGATGAATCTTCCACTGCTGTACGTTACCTCCACTCCTCATTAGATTTTTTTTATTGGAGGGTGATTCTTGAAGTTCTCCCTAATACAACCACCACCATTTTGTTTATCCTCCTCTGATTTTCGTCTGTAAACGCGTGTGTACTTTACAGGCCTTGCAAAACCGATCAATTGTCTTTCTCAGTTCATTTCTAGTCTTAATATTCTTTTTCCATTTAGACAAGACTTTACTCTACATTTTTTCTATGTCCTTCTCTGTTGTAATTGTTGTAATTTACTTCCTTAAAACATTATTCAGAGGTATTACAATTAGTCTTACAATAAGAATTATAATAAGAGAAAAAATATATGATGCCGAATACCGGTAAAAACATATAGCATAAACATATATAAAAATTCATCTTTCTCAACATAAATCATGGAACTACTAACACGAACATATAGCTTGCAGTTTCAGCATTCTCATCTCCATTTCCATATGAGTGTTTGGTAGTGTATCATTCTTTTTCGTTATGAATTTTTCACTTAACTCAACAATCCTAATAATTCAGTTCCAATTCTAACCGTTATTTCAGCTAACTATTTCTGGATTAGTTCGTGTTCTCCTTCATATATGGAGCTAACCGTTTGTCCTTCCCAATATTTCAATTTGACGTCTTTTTTCCGCTTTTATATATATTACTGTGCGTCTAATGATCGTATTGTGAATCCTCAACTTCACCCTCCTTGGGCATTGTTTAGACTTCATAAGTGTCTCAATATTTTCCTACGTGTTCATTTTCTGTTATAAGGATATGTATTTAAATCGAAGTAGATATAAGTAGAAAGGTCGCCTACGTCCGATCACGGATATGGCACTGTAAGAAGAAGAAGATATAAGTAGATCGTTTCCTCTATTATCTGACTCTTGTCTCCGTCTCAATTTGTTTTTTACCTTAAAATGCTATACTTTGTTTCACTATTAGTTCGTTTTTGTTTACAATTTAATATGAATCTTAGTATCAGAACATTCCTCAAATTCAAAATAGGAATGTAAGAAGAAATCACATACTTCTCTAATTACAAAAACACTTCCATATAATTTTATTTTGATTGTGTACTTTGATCGTCAATGCAGACCAAGCAGATAAAACAACGACAATACAATGAAATTCATGATTCGCGACAAAGTGGCGAAAAATCTGGTTCACTTCCGCAACATTTTTGTATTATTTTTGGTTCTGTTTCCAAATTCAGAGACTGATGCAAGTTCCGTCTCGACTTGATAAAGATCATATATTCTCTATTTTGTCCGTATATTTTAAGACAATTTGGTGGCGTAGTGGGGACGGTGTACTCTGACAAAAGTAGGAGCCCAGTAAATCAGTGGAAAATCACACCAACAATTTCGGGAAAATGAGAGGAACACAGAAAATGCTTGCAAATTAGTAGAAGTGTGCTGAGGGAATCCATTATTATAGGACCCCAAATATAAGGACTACAAAAATCCTTATAAGAAATTGAAGGATATTTTTTTAGACACTATAACATGCGAGTTTTTAGAAATACCTTCACCGAATTATATATATTTGAATATAACATTTTTGCGAGTATAGCAATTGATGTTATATCTAGCACAACATCGTTTCTAAAATAAAATAAGAAATTTGTGTATTTGATATTTTGGAAAACGTCTTCAAAAACATATTTTTCAACATGATCACCGATTAACAATTTGCATTCGATATATTCAGAACAAAATCGTAACTCCTGAATTCACATATTGACTTACTCCAACCAATGTTCTCTCCAGACTATTGTGTATTTTATTTCTTTGAGGGGATGGACAATCTGGTATCACCAATACAGATAAATTTTCTCAAATTCGTCATGGAATTTTCATAGTTAATGACATTGGGAGACGTCATAAACTTCTCTTGCGGATGCACTCATATGTGTGATATTTTACTGTGGGTGATATTTATTCCTTCAAAGCTGCAACTATTGATCAATGACGGTTGAACGATTCTTATCAGAATGAATCGATAATAATCGAATAAAACTACAATTTTTAGTTATGGTTATATTTTAATTTTATTTCTAGAACATCCCGATAATATTTTGTGAGAAATATATAAGTCTTAACTTCACATCGAAGTTCGTTTTTTCTCGATTTCTTTGGTGCTGGAAATGACTTTGGGAAGGGAAGGGAGAAATGAGGAAAACACCACACTTGTAGAAATGAATTACTAGACCGAAAGCACTCCGTAAGGCCAAAATAACATTTTCCGTAACAAAGAACCTATTATAAACGAACAATAGGAATTGCAAAATAGATATCAGGACCGACTCACTCCGACTTTCATTAACTTCTTCGTTTTATTTCATATCTGATAAAAACTACTTAAAGCGACGTTGCCAAATCCTCCCCACAAAATTCTTTTACTAAATCAAGTTATGCTACGACAGGTTATATAAATGAACATTTTGACAGAAATTAAGTAATTCTGGCAAATAACCACCACGGTGAAATTCAAGTCATTAGAATCACAATTAACATCCTCTACCTCAAGGATCTAGCTAGATATTCCATATCAATGCGAAGCAGTATCTAATCAAAGTAGTACTCCCACTACTAATTCTTCTTCTTATTTTTTATCTCCACCTCTTTCTCTGCTTCTTCATCTCCTCCTCCTCCTTGTCTGATCATATAACATTTTTTGTGTGGTTTTATGGCGTTTGGAGGTATGCATGCAGCCAAATACTTTGTGTTGGGTTATATATAGAATATATACAGGGTTTCCCGCATAATAACAGACACAGATCAGAGGCGTATTGGGCAGCCCAAAATTTGATGATTGGGGGCAAGTTACCTCTATCCCAAGTTCTATCCCTGAGGAGTTATAGAGCCTCAAAGTAGGTACACTGTATGAGACTGTTAAGGGCATTAAGTGATGGTAAGTAGCAGACGATCGAAATATTCTATGGGTTTAATTAGGGGTGATCTAACCTTAAAATTTCACAATTTTTTATTTGTCAGTTAATATGGAAAGTTTTATTTTCGTACCATGAATAACTTAATATTAAACCTTTTTTTACTCTTATAATTCTGCATAAAACTTTGTCATTTTCAAGAAAAAGTAGAATAACTATTAATAGACGTAATTGTCTCTATCCATATCATGAATTTTATTTCAGATTTAACAAATTGATAGATATATTTCAATAAGAACAATTTAATAGAAGAAGAAATTAATATTATTGTGGAAACAACATGAACATTTTAATTTAAAGAAAATGCTGAAAATTATCCCCTTTTTCTCTTAGACACTAAATTATTTTTCGCCGAAAATTGAAGTAGAATCTGGCCAGTGGTTCATGATATTTTTTTATTATATAGCATTTGTCCGAAATGCGATTTCACAATTCTTCTCGGGAATTAACTGGAGAACAATAAACAGACTCCTTCAACGCCCACCAAAAAAGTAATCAGGTTTATTAAGGTCCGGTGAGCGGGGAGGCCAATATCGAGGTCAATTATTTCCTCGCCCTATCCACTCATTCGATTATTGGCTGTTTAAAAAGTTTCTTACATTGGCAGTAAAATGAGGTGGTGCTCTATCATGCATAAACCACTCTTCCAATTTCAATCTTAACGGCAAATCTTCAAATAAATCCGGAAGAATACTTTGGAGAAACTGTGAATAAGTTAACCGGTTTGGTAAAATAACTAGTCCAATCAAATAATTATCGATAGGGCCCACCCAAACATTAATCTTGAACTCACGTTGGAAATATCGCGGAGTTATTACATAGGAGTGGTCATCTAAATAGTTATGCATATATGTAATACCCCTACGAGTAAAGCAGGCATCATTAGTAAAAAGAATTTTCTTTTGAAAGTTAATATTCTGACGTAAAATGAATCGACAGAAACTCATTCGCTGAACCAAGTCTTGAGATAACAACTCTTGCAGTTCTTGGGCATCATATGGATGGAGTAAGTTACGTCCCATAAATCGGTGTATAGATGATCTTGATATGCCACTCTGTCTAGATAAAGCTCTAGTGCTAATATGCCGTTGATCGTCAATGGTATCCAAAATAAGTTCTTCACTATACACTATAAAACGTTCCTGTTTCTCGAGCCCGTCTTCAATATTAGAAAATGTTACTCTGTAAGAAACCACGCGATTAGGAAACCTCCTCCGATATTCTTCCACACTTCTTCTACAATTTCGTTCACAAAAACCTAATACCAATAACATATCCACTTGTTCGCTAAATGAGAATTTTCCACTCATTTAAAAAGAATTATAACAATTTACTTACTACAAGATCTGAATTGCAAATTGTCAAATTTGATATATAAATTAATAGCTAACTGTAGACTTTTTTGTAACTTTTTAAATAACATTGTTGTAAACATGTCTTTGGTTATTCGCCCTTTCCTTGAAAATGACAATGTTCTATACAGGAGTTAAGAAAGTTTTAGAATTATATAATCCATGGTATGAAAATAAAAATTTTCAAATCAACTGACCGCCTTCTAGTTACCCTTACTTAATGCCCTTGACAGTCTCATACAGTGTACAAAATTTTTATATTTTAAGTTCAAAGGTTGCATAGAAATTCATTTTTTTTTAATTCTCGGCCCTATATCGTGGCCCTATAACTTCTCAGGGATGGAACTTGGTATAGAGGTAAATTGTCCCCAATCGTCATATTTTGCGCTCTGCCCTGTGTCGGTTTTTATGCGGGACAACCTCTATAGTAATATATATGTAATATTTGTATTTGAATATAATTTCGGTGGAGTGCCAATCCAAGTCGATATCGTATTTGTTAGTGATTTCCGTTTTGTGAATATGTATTCTATTACTTAAGAGTACCCTAGTTTAACATATCGAACTATGGCCATCTGCGATTCAAGTTAGTACCAGTATTCGATCCAAGGATTGGTACAGATTTACAAGTTTCTCATCCTGGGGCCGTTCAGGGCATCACTTGAACATATATAAAAGTAGACCACGGAGGGAAGGTGTATAAACATTTGTGTTAGGGTAACAAAAATCACAAGCTAAAACTAAGTGAACTATATCAATATGTTAGTCATCTCTAGATATTTTACTAGGCAATCTAATATTTTAGTGTTATTCAGCGCCAGTAAGTATAACATGTTGATGGGAGGGGATATTTTTTCACGTGTTAGGTTATTATAAAGTTGTTTCGTGGCATTACGATATTTCATGCATTCAAAAACTATATAATCCAGATCTCTCAGGACATTGCAGGCTGGGCATAAGTCGATTACGCCTATCTTGCTAAAGTGGTCTTTCAAATTATACAGCTAATATCCCTATGCGATTAATTAATTTCTTTATTCCACCGTTGTTCTGGTATTTTCCTATGCAGTAGTGTGTATTTACTACGATTTGTTTCTACAGGGTGGTCCCATATCCCTTTTCATGCTTCTTCACATTTTTTATGCAATCTTGTAGTGTCACTTCGTTCAATTCACATTCATCTTTTTAAGCACTTGATTTGTCTAACTGATCAGCTATTTCGTTGTTGGAAATTCTATAATGCCCTTCTACCCATATTATTTGAACGTCACTCTCTTTAGTAAGTAGGTTTAATAGGGATTGAATTTTCCTAATGTGTGGGTGAGCGTTGGTATCTACTGCATCATGATGTATAGCGAATCCGTCAGGATACCTTTTTTTGTTGGAATGAGAGAGACAGCGAGAGAGAGAGAGAAAGACATAATCTTTATTGTCCTGAAAATTAATTACAATTTTATGGACAAAGCGACAAAATTTAAAAATAGATAAGAATATAAAAAAATTAGAAAAAATAATATAAAAAGTACTGACTATACAATACAAAACATAATATATAGAATCCAAATTTAAATTAATAATTATAATACAATCGTACATCATACCAAATATTGAAAAGTCTAGGGTAGATTGCAGATTACTGCCACTGAATAATAGGGTCTCTCAAGCAGAAACGCCGTTGTCAATCTCCGGAACCTATTAAATGTATTTGCCACTTTTAATTCTAAAGGTAGCTGATTGAATAGTTTTTTGGCATTGAAGGTGATGGAATTTTTTACCAGATCAGAGGTGGGTAGTGTTAAGTGAATATCAAATTTTTCCATCTAGGAGGGGAATTTATGCATTGATCTCTCAGTAAAATTGTGAAAGTGTTTGCGAACCAAACACACGGATTCCAAAATTAATTGCTCTTCTCAATTTATTTGAACCGGAAACGAGATAGGAGCCTGCTCCCATATTGCATAAATCCAATGGTCATGGTGATATTATCACCATGTATATACCTTCACATCTATACTTCAGGATCTGTCATCTTTTTTTTCAGATATCAAAAACTTCAAGTTTATTCATCTCAATCTTATTCTGAAATGCCGATGGATTTTCCTTATTATTTTCAGCTGCTTGTCATAATAATTATCAAAATTTGCATTACATCTGAGAACTTATTTATACCTCACCATCTTGAGCCTAGATGAAATCTTTATTTAAAATCAGTTCTCGTATTTTCTTTTAAAGATGCTTCTATTTTCTTAAATTTATTCAAGTTTTCCGTATTTCCATCACCATTACTTATCATGCAGTTTTATTATGTTCCTCTATTTATTTCGATTAATTTGTAGGTATATTTCATTGTTCACTCTATGCAACTGACAAAAATCGATTGTACTACTTTTGGGCTTATTCCAGAATGAAATACGGCTATTGTAGAGGGTGCTTGATGCGTTATAACGGAATTTGTAAGCACGATAGAAGGCATATTTTTTTACCAATCAAAACCAAACTCGCTACAAAAATCGGTTGGGTCAAAATCTTGGATCAGTTCATTGATGAGCCAAATCGGACCAGTAGAAACAAAATAGCGGCCTGTCAAAGTTGAGAAAAAATCGTATCTCCTTTGTTTTTCAATTGACGCAAAAAAGTTACTGAAATTTTTCATAGACCATAACACGTTCTACAACTTTTGTACTTCACTTAAACGTACATAAAAACATTTATTTAAGAAAATTCACACATTTACTTGAATTTTTGCTTTTATTTTCGGTTTTTGATTTGATGCCAAAATCTCATTTTATTTTGGATTTCATGCAAACATGTTACTGAAATAAGCCTACCCAATTGGTCCTGTCTCATTGGGATATTTATTATTCACATTGTTTCCCTTTGTTCTATCTCCCATACCCATTTTTCAATTGAATACGCAAATCGAAACTTGTAACAAAATACTACCATAATGTTTTTAAGTATTCCAATGGAATGAAAAACTTTTAAAATGATAATTTCTGAAAAACCCAAATATTTAGTATCTACAGATATTCTTTCAAGAAAAAACTTGTTGTTGTGAGATGCTCTTTATTCATAACCAAACATATTACATATCCAATGATATAAAAAAAAGTTACTACTATCTGACTGGATTTCAGAAATGATATTTTCAATCCCAACCAAATCGATTCGATAAAAATCATTTATTTATATTCTTGTTTTTGCTACAGTAGAAAAAGTAATTACATTTTTCGTGCCAATAAGTATTTGCGGTTACTGTCGATTGGATCTCTCAGAGAACATTCTTAGGCCAGGTGTAGCCTTTATTCGAAAATAATACGTTTTGACCAGATTATAGTGTTGTTATCTCAAAAATCTTTTCAGACCTTTTTGTTCAATCATATTTTTTCCCAATACCCACACACCTACTTTTATTCACCACGTCACGTACTAGGAGAGGCCAAATATCTTTCTTCAGTTGATAATGATAATTGAAGGAAATTTTCCATTTCAATTCAAAGCTTAATTTATTTGGTTGAAGCTGAGCATCACATATAATGGATACGCTTCCTTTCACTGGTTCACAAAATATTTGAATATTTCAAATATCAGAATCATTGCATTGATTCAGATTTAGATTCCTTCATGACAAAATCAATAAATTTGGATTCTACTTTGGCACCCTGTTATTTATTGAGAACGAGGAGATATCAGTTTTGTGCACCTGACTAGGAATCAGCTATATTGCTGAAATTGATCATTTGCTCATGGCTTTTGTCAATCGCAGAAACCAATTTGATATCGGCAATTGAAAGTATGGAAATCGACCTTGAAACACGGAAGATATGACACCCTTTGAAGAGAAACTATTCACTTAGCCTCCAAACACACTCCTATCATCCACGTACAACTCGATTCATTTCCACTCCTATGAAGTAAATGCCAATACTTTGAGGATCCCAGAATATTGTATGAGTGTATCGACTGATTCTGTATTATACGAGGGTCTAGTTTCTCGTGCCTGCCGTGAATAAACAGTATCCAGCATATTTTCTTAGTAGTACAAAATGGAAATTGATCCAATGTGCAGTAGATAAAATATATGTTGCTGTTTTTAAATGAAACTAACGATTTCTAAATATTCACAATATATTGAAAAAATGTTAAAAATTCTAAAAAATTGATAATTGTTTCGATATTACCAAAATATCATCGTCAGAATGACAGAAGTTACATTTAATTTACAATTTAATGCCTACCTGATGTATATTAATTATTTTTGGCTAGACCAAGACCTACCTTGTGATTGACTCAATATCGTTAATAAATAAAAGAAGAAGATATGATATCAAGAGTGACTGCTCGTCACTCGCGCCATGTCACGTCTCGACTCCGCCCTCTTTTATATATTTTTGCGCTAGACGACAGACACTCTTATACAGAAAATTTCGTTTTTCTTCTCTCCCCGCAATTCTATTTTTTTTAATTAGTTAAAAAGTATATTATCTACGGGCAAAGTATGCACACATTTGTCATATAATTCATATATGATCTTCCATTTGCAGCATCAATGATAATTTCCCATGTGTTTATTAAAAAGATATTCTGAAAAATAAAAGTTGTAACTTTTGTAAAAATATTTCTGAAGTTTGAGGTTTCTCATGTGTGGTTTCGATATTTCGCTAAAAAAATCAATGTCGCTACCGGTGATTCATTTCTTGCAGGTGTGGTGGTCGATGATTGAGTTTCATCCGCACTGATGCCCTAAATCTGGAATCAGGGCGTTATTCTTCACGTCGTTCCCAACGTCATGCATACACAAGCCTGTGATTGCTCTATTTGCGAATAGTTCCTAAAATTGATATTCTCGAGCACCGTTCCTAAAATCATCGAATTGTATCGTCCTCACAACTGCGTCAGTTGACGTCACAACACAAATGTCATTTGCTATTTTATAACGTCAAATTTAAATACGTTTTTCAAATATGTTATCAATTTCTTCTATAAAAATGAATTCTACAATCAGTTCATCAGTAGTATTAAACCCAAATTGAACATTAGTATCCCGAACAACTGATGAAAGCCAATTTGTTAATTATAAATACTAAAAAATGTATGCCAGAGATGAACGAATTTACCTCAACATATGTTTTGGTAAATAAGAAAACACTATACCTGATTATACATAAAATGTATGAAGTGGATAGACATTGCAGAGAATGAATAGATATTTCAGACGTTAATTTCACAAAACTTTTGGTTGTGTTAATAGGAAAAATTTGACCTAACGATTTTGTCATCATAGGAGCTTCATATTATTATTTTTGGATTCATATGTATGTGTAGGTAACTTAATTTTATTTCTCATAGTATGATATTTTACAGATGTACACAGACAACATAATTTCTTTAAGTCAAAGATTTTGTTTATATTATACAGTGCGTCACTAGGGCACATGTTGGAACTAATAATCTAAACAAAGCTTCTTAGTATAATCTCTAAAAGGGACCTATAAATGTTCTGGAAGCTCATCCCCAAGAAAATAGGCCATACCTGAGATGGCTTTCCACTAGACCGTAGTACAATATCTGCAAGTATTGACATTATACATAAACTTTTTTAAACACTTAAAGTTATAAAGCACAATCTCTAGTTTTTTTCTATAAAAAATATGTGAAGCTATTCTTATGGTCTCTAGAATTAGGAAATGACAAATTATGTTTTATTAAAATTTAGAGTAGGTAGTTTATGATGAAACCAATCCTTAATTAATCTTAGATCATTTTCAACTATTTCAAATCATATCAATTATGTATTTCATAAATAATGGCTGTATCGTCTGCGACTCTAATTGTATATATCCAGTACTGCTCACTGAAAACAATTCATTTATACAAAGATTGAATAACACAGAATCCAAAATTGTTCCTTTGTTATAATTATTTATTAAATAACGATTATTTTGTTGTTTATAGAATTTTAACAATATTAACAAGTTTGGTGTTTTTAAATGTGAAAAATTTTAATTTCTGGATTGTTGGTCTCGAATTTCATCTTCATGTATAGTTTAATAATCATATTATAAAAATAGGAATCTGAAAAGTTTTTTCAAAATTGAACAGAGGGTTTTCCAATTTAGTTATGGTTTTCTAGGTGAAATCAATAAATAATTCTATTATGAAGTCTTCGTAAAGTTCTTTTATTACCATTACTCAACCTTATTCTTCAAGTAATTGTTCGATAACTATTTACATTATTAAATAACGTATATTTTGTTGTTAATAGAATTTTTTGTAACAATATTAGCAAGTTTCGAGTTTTTAAATGTGAAATATTTAAAGTTCTGGGTTGTCGGTATCAAATTTCATCTTTCAGTATTTTAAATTTTTTTTGATGTATAGTTTGATAGTAATGTTTCTAAAATAGAAATCTGAATAGTTTTTTTCAAAATTGAAGAGAAGGTTTTCCATTTTAGTTGTGGTTTTCTAGATGAAATCAATAAATAATTGTATTATGAAGTCTTCGAAAAGCTCTTTTATTACCATTATTGATACTTATTCTTCAAGTAATTGTTCGATAACTGCTTACATTATTTTAAAACGTATATTTTGTTGATTATAGAATTTTTTGTAAGAATATTAGCAAGTTCGGGGTTTCTAAATGTGAAATATTTAAATTTCTGGGTTGTCGGTCTTGAATTTCATCTTTCAGTATTTTAATTTTTTTTTATGTATAGTTTGATAGAAATATTTCTAAAGCAGAAATCTGAATAGTTTTTTGAACTGCTGGCTTCTACAATGGAGGAACACCACTTGTTCGAAAAACCCGCTTGTGTTTACAACATGGACGAGATGGTCTCCAGCTAAACAACCGTCCAGGCCAAAAAAGAATCTAAAGGTGTGTCTACTTTGACGGCTGCGGAACGGAGCGAAAGAATAACAGTTGTAAACTGTTGCAACGCGGAAGGCACTTTCTTGCCGCCTGCGTGCATTCTCAAAAATAAAAATCAGAAACTAGAATTCGAGGATGGAATGCCATCCGGATCTATTGTGTACATGAATCAGAAGTCAGCCTTCATCAACACAGAGATTTTTCTTGAATGGCTTAAGTTTCATTTCGTCCCAATAAAAACTGCAGGAAAAGTGCTCCTAATTCTTGATGGGCACTGATCTCACTGCAGCTCAGTGGAAGCTCTGACATACGCTGATGAGAATGACATAATCATGCTTTGCCTTCCCCCACATACTAGTCACTATCTCCAACCTCTCGATAGATCCTTTTTTGAGTCGTTGAAGGCAGCATTTTAGCAAGCTACAGTTCGGACGACTCCTAGGTGTTGTTTGGGGAGAGGCTGCAAGTGTTCAAAATGCAACATCAGGTTTTAAGGCGGGTGGAGTTTACCCGTTTAATCCGCAAAGTATCCACGACTACGCCTATGCAGATACCGATGTGGGAATACGAGAAACGTCTGCGAGAATGCTGTGCCAAGAGGAGGAACGAATTACCAAACCCCAACCTTCAACTTCACGTGCTGACGATTTAGCTGATGCGCCTATAGTTCAAACCCAAACATCTACTTCTCCAAAAATTACGCCTAAAGAAGCCTTGAATATTGTATCTCCTATTCCAGCTGCTGCTTTGCTAGACGCTAAATGGAAATGAGGTAAAGTCCCAGAGATTTTAAATAATGCAGAAGCCATAGAAAGGCGCAAAAGCTTTCAGGAGCACAAACAAGTGGATCTCAACAAAACGAAACATGGCACAAAGGCAGCTAAAATACCTGTGATATGTAAAAAGGAGAAATTTACTGCGAAAACGGTGCCAAAAAGAAAACAGAAGACCCTGAAGCTGCAGGTAGAGGAGTCCAGTGACGAAGATTCAAGCTTGTCTCTTCATGATAGCAGTTCAGATTTGGAAAATCATGATGACGCAACCTGCACTGGATATGGCGAAGAGTATACGAAGACAACTAAAGATGAATATTGGATTCAATGCATTCATTGCCAGCAGTGGGTGCATGAGGGATGTACCAAGTATCAAAATACGTGCAAGATCTGTATTAAAGTGCTTATTAAGAGGCGTATAGTGTAGTGGCATCTCTACCTTAACCTGACGGCGTCTCTCCCGCAGAGTTAAGTGGAGATGCCGATTTGCAGAGTTTAATATTTGTTACATGTTTATTACGGAAGAAAACTTATGTTTATGTTTTGATAAATGAATGTTGAATCTAGCGACGTATTTTTTGATTATGACATGTCAATTTGGAAGCATTAATCAAAGTCGATATGAAAAGTCGGCAACTCTCCCGAACTTACCCTAAGAAAAGGTATTATTGAATTAGTCCCCATATTACAATGCATTTTTGTTAAATATAACAATGGTAATTGAATAAAAAGAAATTACATTCTGAAGCAATGTTCCCATAATAACTTAGAGTCTAAAAAACTCTTACCGTCAGCCGTTTTCGCTTACCTATAATAAACGTTTGTTAAACTTTTCCACCATTGGCGTCCCGGAAATTTTTGATCTTGAGTATTTCCAACACCTAACGAACGTTCACATGTATTATTGAATGGTAGATAATACGTAAATTACTTTCGGAAGAAAGACTTTACCACTTTTTCAGTATCTGATATAGAGATAATCAAGAAGTATGTAAAATAGATAGAAGTATTAGTAACTTTTTTAAATGAAACTAACTATTTCCAAATAATTACATAATATATTCAAAAAATTAAATTATTTAGAAACAGTTAGTTTCGTTTAAAGAAGTAATGTGGGTAGTTTCCTCAGAATAAGGTTCGAAAAAGTATTTTTTGTATTACTAACTGGTAATCAATCGTCTATTTTACACAATGAGAGAAACACGCATAATATCTGTGGCACTATGGATAGCAAAGTTCAATGAAAAATGAAGCGCTTGTGTGCAATTTGACATTTGATCATTTTTTATGAATAAGTGATCTCTGCTGAAATTGTGCAGTCCGATGCAGAATTTTCAAAAAGAAATTAGAAGTTTGAGAGCATACTGAGAAAATATTGTTATTACAAAGAAGCATTCCGAGATAAAAATTATGTAACAATATACCGCTCATAATAGCAAAAAAATATTTCTTATGATCCAATGCCTGGCATCCCTACTGTTTATTTCCAGTTTTTATTTGAGAAATATAGAAACAAGTTGCTTTGCAAAATAATCCAATTCGATTAATTGCATCCAAAATACTGATAAATGGTTTTCTTTTAATTTTCAGTTTATATATTTTGGATATATTTCACAATATGATAATGTCTATGGAAATGTGAACGTATTTTTCATATATTAAGAATTTTGCACGAATCGTAAACTGGCCTAATCCCCTTTAAAATATCTTGACGCGTCTCAAGTTTGTTTTCGTAACTCACAGAAATTAAATTTCTCTTCTTCCCTCGGGGCCCTATAGTGTCTGGACGACTACCCTGTTATTTTTTGCTACACCCCCTTTAGTACTTATCAAAGTCACGAACACCAACCAATCATAAATTTACATGCTTTAATTTAGCAAGAAAAAACCGCGATTCTTTATTTCTACAAAATATTCATAGGTTGTTGCTCTCGTCTTGGAGCAAGTAACCACAGATCTCTTAAGAAAAGTTACTGACAGCTCCGATTATAAATATGTCTTGCACATTTTAACTTGAACAGAACGAGAAGATGAGTGAATTTCACAAATTGACGACTTTTGTACAATTTTCGTTTGGAAAGTAAATAATTTGTTCAGAATTTGTCGTTTCGATAATAAAATTTCTTTCATCAGTTAACGTTAAATTCTGCTTGACATAGTCATAAATTTCTTATTCTATTATAAAGAGGAATTGATGAGTGAAAATGATATACGGATGATATACATGAAAAAATTATGGGCATACTCAAAATTTTATTCTAATCGTTTGAGATAATATCGATAGTTACTGTACGAAATTACCGAATGATTATACCAAGTGAATATTTGGAAGCGGTATCGGTGGTATGAATAAAAACGAAGTACATGCTAATACTAGAAGTATTAGCCTTTTCTATATAGTAGGTACTTCAAAACTAAGAAGGAACTACATTTCAAAGTAGATACTTTTAATTTTACCGGAAGTTACTATACTAAGTAGCTCTCTCGTGAAAATGACTAAAGTATTTACTGCAATTTGAAGTAGCGACTTCTTACAGCAGATACTTCGATTTCAAGAAGAAATTGTAGTATTTGCTTAACATTAGCGAAGTTGGTATAATAGCTGCTTCTTGAGAATTCCACGGTTAGTTTTGTTTGAAATTGGATGGAATACGCAGAAGAAAAATATACAGTGCAAGACGACACGTTAATGATTATATTTTGTATCATAAAATGTTCCGGTAACAGAAAATAGGGTATAACTTGTCAAACGTTTTCAATTTCTGTGTTTCTTTTAGGTTTAATAGGGAAAATGTATTTTACCTAGCTAACACATTTCTAACAGTAGTAAATGAGACTAGAGGCTGTGCGCTTACACACATTCAGCAAATGGAAGTGTTTTTAAGAAGCTTAGGTATGTTTAAATAGAAAAATAGGAAAAATAAAAGAAAGTACAACAAATAAATGATAAAAAACTTGAAAGACCAATTTAACATGTTTCAGCGGACCCTGGTTTTCAGCAAGGTGTTAGTGTTGATGTTGGAATTCATCAAACAACTGTGTCAAAAATTATTGATGAATTTTCACGTGCAATCTGCAGCAAGAAAAAGTATTGGATTAAGTTCCCTACTACAGACGATATATTTAACATAGCCAAAAATTAGTGGGCAGTACATCATCTAGTACTCAACGTTATTGGTGCAATTGACTGCACTCATGTCCAAATTTTAAAACCTTGTGTACATGGTGACGAATATATTAATAGAGAAGAAGTTGCCTCAATAAATGTACAAGCCACGTGTGACAGTAGAGAGATGTTTACCAGCGTAGATGCAACATGGCCTGGATCTGTCCACGATTCTAGAATATGGTATATTTCTTCTACATATACTATTATGTACAACAATCAAGAAAGAGTATATGTTTTGGGTGATTTCGGATATGCTGTAACTCCTTGGATGCTTACACCATTCCAAAATTTTAATAAAGTACATGCAAGAGAACGTGTTATTATAGAAAGATGCTTTGGGCAGTTGTAAGGAGATTTCCAATGTTAAACTCTACAGTTCGACTTAAAACTGGAAGAATAGGTCGATATATTATGTGTGGATTTATTTTACATAATTGTGTCAAGTTTTCGAACGATGCATATCAACATTTTCAACAAATTGATGTAGAAGAAGAACCAGTTATGCCTGCATTATATGCTGAACCAAATAATGCTGCAATTAGATGCCGAGGTATACAGTTTCGTAATGAAATTGCAGAATTGTTGTACCGACAAGGTTGAAACAGTTAATCAATAAAAAATTTTTGGTATTTTGCATTTTTTATCCATATAAATATTTATTTTATAATAATAATTAAACTCAATAAACTTAAGTACAGAATAATAAAACGTAAACTTTAAATCTCTCCTAACAAAAGTAACTAAGTAGGATATTAAAAGACACTAATACTCCTATTTTTCACTTATTTTGAATGCTCGGATTGTCGTGCAAAGTAATCTCCTACAAATTGCTGTACATCCCCTGCGGCTTTTCTTACAGCGTCGGCAGCTTTTTCCTGAGATATAGTGGCCTTTTCTTGAGATATAGCAGCATTTATTTGTTTAATAAGTAATGTTTTCTGCAATTTTTCAATTGATTCGTTGGCATCACTAAAACATGTCCTATCCTCCTCATCAGTAAATCGATCTGCATTTTCATCTCTAGTGGTGCCTGCACTCACTCCCCCTAGAAAACGTATTTCATAATTACATTACAACATAAGTATGTACAAACTAAACTACACTAGAAACATACTACACACATATAATATATTATTACAACATTACATAGATTTACCATGTCTTTACACATAAAAGCTACTAGTTTACCTGGCACAGTTTTAATGACTGGTTTCTCATTTCACTTCCATATGTCATAACATTTTTGTTGCCACTCATTTAATTTTCTTATTTCCTATTGCTGTCATATCCGTAATATTCTTTATTTTGCTCTCCATATTATTAATTTTCTTTAATACTTGTTTAGTATCTAAATTTTGTTTTGTATTTTCATTATAAATATTGGTTTCTTTTGCAGACTTGATGACAGGTGTCATTTTTTTATCCAGCAGTATCTTGAAATCTTCTAGCATTATAACAAATGCTTATTGTACATCTTCATTTTGGGACTTTTCTTGCTGGGGCATTTCTTTATCTGAAGACATTTTACACAATCACGAACACACTTTATTACTTTTAATAATTCAATTGACGACCAATAAAAATAGCAAATAATATTTCGGGTAGTCTCAAGGGTAGTCTCGGCAATTTTGTGTAACAACAACGATGGAACAGAAAATCTAATAAACTTGTCATGACCTGCTCCCCGAGCAGAAGGAGTGGAGTGCAGCATGCACATGTCGAAGCATGTACTACGGGATAAAAGTAGATACTACAAGCAGTATAGTAAATACTTCAACGTTAAGCAGATTCTACCGGAACTGACCAGATACTTTATGATGGAACAGATACTTTGCAGTAGATCCTTAAATTTGTAGTATTAGCATGTACTCCGTTTTTATTCATACCACCCAATGTGTCTAGTGGATAGACGAAAAATTAAAGCCTCTGCGTTCAAATCAAATTTGATTGAGGTCAAATGACGACTCACTCTTAAGAAGGAAGAGACACGGAGAGGAGACGTAATTTTTAGAAATAGTAAAAAAACTAGTATAACCAAGGTGAGTAAAAAGATAGATGACCAAAACGATGTACAATTGGAGGAAAGTGAACAGAAATGGACCAGGTCTAAGAAAAATAAATAAATCAAGTAAAGAGAATGAAACTTTGGACTTTAACTAAGGAAAAGTTCTGGAAACTAGAGTTGATGTAATAGAAGAATTGGATGTAAAAAAGAGTGTCATATATAGATTAAATAAAATAATTAGATGAAAGGAAGAATAAAAGTTGATTTCACAGCGGTTATAGAGTAAATAGTGGAAAGTTGAACTGCCTTTTTTCAAAAATGATAACCTATTATTTTTAAACGTTCTAACCAGAAAAACTGATAAATTATGAACGTCGCATCATACTTAAAGGACAGTATAAATTTACTAAATATATTACCACAATATAACAGAAGAAATATGAAAAAAATTTGTTATGGTTCATATCTACTCCAACATGTAGGTCATATTTACAAAAAAATACCTTATATAAAAAAGTCGTATATTTTCTTATTCGTCGCATCAACCTCTAGGTCTATGATGAGCGTTGTCCAAAAATATACAATAGGTAATTATCTTTTAAAATAGACATTAAGTGTTTCAGAAATTTGAGCACTTTGTCATAGTTTTTACTCAATGCGTGGTTCATATTAGGAGGAATGTTGTAAAACGTTAAATACTGATTAAGAGGTTCTTCCCAGACAGCACAGGATATCCTTAGGACGTCCATATTGAGTCCTAAGTGGGTCCCAATGTCCCAGACCTAATTTGTACGTACTAGGGACGTTCTAATTTGTACGTATTAGGGACGTTCTAATTTGTATGTCCTGGGGACGCACAAATTAAGAGTCAAAAATTAGAAAATAATAAACATTATTAGAAACCACAATTATTTACAATTTTCTGATTCAGATATATAATAACCAAAAATCATAAAATACATAATATCTCTTTTCTAATTTTCTTCAAATTTAGCACTATTTCTATTCATCAAATGCGCATGCGTGGCAGCACATTCGCTACTTCGCCACCATCCCACGTTGATCTAATTTATCCGTCAGTCACCATTTTGGTTGTTTATATGTATAGTTTCTGTGTATAATATAATATTTGGTATAGTTTTGTGTTGTAATCAACAAGTTTTGTGATATTGTGCATAAATATATTTGATGTGTTTGTTGAAGCTCCTGGTACATACGTAAGTGTAAATAAAATAAGACTTTCAGACAGTAGGTGCGTTCTTTTTGACTGAGATCTCAGTTAATCTCATCTCACATCAGTAATGTGAGCCTTATTTTTGTTTTACTCACTTTAAGTGAGCTGAGATTTTTCCTCCCCCTTCACCGATGCTGATTGTGTTGTAAGGGGGTATCAGTTGGAATTGAGTCGGAAATAAAGTGGAGGGGATGAAGAAATATTTGATTTGCTTGGTTTATATGTAGTTTTAATCAAGGTTATCTAAGGTTTTAACCATTGACATATAAGTAATAAACACACGTAATCTATTTTTCTTTTGTTACAAATTATGGATACATTAATTAACATTATTAGATGCTGATACGAATCTGTCGTATAATTTAAATCTATCGACAGATCGCGCGCTTCAATTGGGATGTCGTTCTTTTTGGTGCTTACTTACATCACTTTATCTCAGATCACCTTAACTGAAGTGATCTGAGATCTCAGTCAAAAAGAACGCACCAATTATCTCCAGTAACAACAAAGTTTGCAATGGTGGACCTGATATCTGTGTACCTGTAAATTTCTTGATATGTAGTTGAAATGATTTCAGTAACTTAATTTATTTGTAGAAAACATTATTTTGATAGAAGTTAAAAATCAAAATCGCATGATCAGAGGCATCTTGGTGGATGTTCTTCAAGAAATAAGACAACTTAAAAATTCTCCTAGAGATGCAGAAGTTTCATTTTTTGTTCGATATCCCAATATTAATTTCCCAATTGGAACAGTGGATAAAATTTATAAATTTGAAGAAGAATTACAATATCAAGAAAATTTCAATGATGCGGAAAATAAATTTTTAACAATACCTCCCCTTCCAACGATTTTTAGACGATACATGAAAAAATCAACTCTTAAGTATTTTATTGATTTTAGGTAAATGAATTGGCAAGATATGGGGGTTTATATCCTTATAATTTTATTAAGAGTACACTGTCAGCTACCGTGAAAGATGAAATATTGAATTCATACAGTTGGTTGGGGAGAAAGGGGAAAAAACCTCTGGATAAATCTCCCATCGCAAAACTCTTGATTTGTTAGTATTATACAGGATGTCCCAGCAAAATATTGTGCTGCATTACACTTTTGAAAAAATTACTGTTTCAAAGTAAAGGTTGTCGCAATATAAAGGTTTCCTACTTAAGAAATATACCATCTTTAAATAGGTGAGTATCTTGGTTATTAATTGGAGTTTTGAAGAACTATAGCTGTAAATAATTACTTTCGCATAGGAACATGTAATAAAAAGATTGTGGACTGCATGTAGACAAGCGGTTAAACAAAATATCGTTCTCAGAGGAAGCCTTATGTTGCGACGACTGTATATCATTTGGCAACTTTTATATGCCCATATATTTTTTCAACTAGTGATAATATTTAATTATTATCAGGTGCTGCAAGTAAGTGTAATTTCAACCAGAAGGACGTGGGGTGGGGGGCGATCCAGAGTTTTATAAAAAGAAGTAGCGAGAGAATTGAAGCAAAAAAAAAATAAAAAAAGTGTAAAACTGTTATACATATTATATACACAATGTGGCATACTATGGACCAGGACACCCTTTTCTATAAAATTTTTGAGATGTACGATTTCAACGATTTTTTTTATGTACACATGTATGTATTGAACCTATTGCGGTGATCCAGCTGATAATCCCAGCCTGCAATGATTTTTTTGTCAGCAATTTTTTGGAAAAGCAGAATATTTTGACTTTTTTTTGAATTGAGAATTCCATCAAATTGTCAAATGATAATTTTTTAATAGGGTTTTATGGTTTTGATTTTTAATTTTTTTTTCACTTAAAAAAGGTGGAAGGCATCTTAAATTTTGAAAATTATCATGCCGGGGTCTTTAGTCCTTATATATGAATGTACTATATAAATATTTTAATAAATGTTTATAAAAATATCATGGTATTTATTTTCCTGTGTCCATTAAAAAGATTCTGAAAAGGTCCAGTAAAACATATAAGAGGACGTACTTGGGAGGTACATTATCAAAATTAAGGGGTCGTACTTGGGATGTCCTAATTAGGACTTCCAAGGGACGTATGGTTTAGTAACAAAAGATGTCCTCAGGACGTCCTGAGGGTGGCTAAGGGTCTGAAACGGACGTACCGGGGACTTCGGATGTCTGATAACGGACATCCTGGGAACGTTTTAAGTACGTACTTGTGCTGTCTGGGTTAATTTAACAAATGATGGTGTGTCAGCCCTCCCGATGTCCTATTCCTAACCTGTTTAACACATCCTGGTGTTTTCTGTTCTCTGGAAGTGTTAGTTTTCCCATTCAGATGTAAAATAACGTTGGCTTGACCTTTTTTCCTGAAAACTATAGTGAGTTTTTGTTGTATTGGGTCAGTTTTCTAATTTGTTGAAGTAGTTTTGTAAAATATTTTTTTGTAAATTACTAGATGATCTGCATAAAAACTCGCTACTGGTAAATTGAATTGTTATGCTAAACTGTTTATTGCAATTGAAAATAAGACTGGGAATAATATTGCCAATTGTGGGACTCCGATTTGGTTTATCTTTTTAATGATAGTTTGCAATTTATTCTGTATAGTTCTCTTAGTAAAAGTTTTTTTATAAATGCCAATATTTTGCATTGTATACTTGGTTTCCCTAGAGTGTTTATAATGTGGTATCTCCAAGTTGTTTCAAAACCTCTCTGAGTGTCAAAAAAATTGCGAAGACGTGTTGGTTATCCATAAACGCCTCATGGATTTCCGTTTCTAAGAGAACGATGTTGTCTGTTGTTAATCTACCTTTTATGTAACCATTTTGTATTGAGCTGAAATAATTTAGTTTTTCCAAGTGCTGTTAGTGTCGGTTATTTAAGATTTTTTCAAGTATCTTACAGATTCTACATGTCAATGAAATAGGACGATACGATAACGGAAGATTTTTGGTTTATCTTCTTTCAAAATTGTAATGATTATGACTTCTCTCCATAAAAGAGGAAAGTTTTGGGAGGAAAATAACAGATTAAAAATTTCGGTTAAAATGGATTTGGCTCGGAAAGGAAGATTCGGCAGAAGGTATTTCGTTGAGTTTTTTGTATTGATTAAACTTTCTTCAACCTCCTGAAATGATATGGGCACATTTAGATAGTCGCGTATTATAGTGTCTACCAGTCCCGTTCTTATTTTATGCTCTTTTAATGCTTCTGTGTAATTAGCGTCACTGCAATTTTGTTCGTAGGTTTCATCTGAAATTTCTGTTATTCCTTTATTGTCAGATATCATTTTCTTGTTGCGGCTAAGGTTATTTATATGTTTGTTTTACTAAATGTATTCCAAACCGTATTAAGTGGTGTAGATGAATTTCTTGTAGATACGTACGAAATCAAAGTTTTTTTTTAATTTCCTAATTAAGTGTCTAGATTTAGCTCTACATCTTGTGAATTCATCTAGATTCTCCGCTGATTTAAGCCCTTTAAATTTGTTAAACGCATGTTTAGTGATTTTTTATGCTTCTGCTACCTCTGGATTCCACAATGAAACAGGAAGCTTGTTGATAATGTTTAATTCTCCTACAGCTACAATTGCCGCGTTTGTAATAATTTCATTAAAGGACAAAATGCTACTACTTACGGAAGATGTTACTGTGTAGCTTGATGTGTAGAGGTGTATCAAATATCTTGTTTCCTGTCCTTTCCTTCATAGAATTGTAGATTTTTTTTATCAACAGTATTTTACTGTATGTCTTGCGAAATAAATTGCCTTATAACCACTTCATACACTATTACCAGTACAACCGAAAAGTGCCAATTGTTGAACGGATTAAAGCTTGACTATAACGTTCTGCCGATAACAAAGGTAACCTGTCATCAATAAACCACCCAAACGATAATTGTAATCTCTAGCGGTTTTTTAAGCACTTAGGAATATTATTTTATTCGAGCAGTTGAATCTCCAAGTTGATTTAATTAGTGAATATCCTTTGTTAAATTATAACGTGAACCGATCAGAAGGTAAACACAATTTTATGGTTTATTTATTTCTAAGGTATGAGGTGAATTTAATTTCGTTTTTTTAAAGTATGATGTTAAAGAAAGGCATAATGGAAAAAAAAAATATTTACAATACTGAACTAATATGGTGAGAAAACAATAAAACAATTTAGGGGTATGGCTTACAAGCTACTTGTGAGTTATTTGCACGAAAGAGTGCAGTGTGTGAATGTTGGTGGAGCCCACAGTGAATTCAAAATTGTAAAATATGGAGTACCCCAAGGAACAGTCCTGGGACCAATCCTATTTAACCTATACCTTAATGATATATTTTTTCAGGACACAAAGGGAGAAATTGTGAGCTTTGCAGATGACACCGCTGTATTCTATAAAAATGACAATTGGTTGGCTCTCAAGAATGATATCGATATCGATTTTGTTAAAGTAGTTGATTTTTTTGAGAACAGACTACTTACAATAAACTATAAAAAAACCTTTTTTTTGCCGTTTACTTCATACAGCACCGGCTTGCCACCATTTGAGCAAATATCTATTACTGTGTCCACAAGAGAAATGTTTCATATCAAAACATCAAATAAAATTAAATATCTCGGAATTTTCCTTGATTCCCATTTACGATGGGATAACCAAGTAAATTATTTAATAAAAAAACTTAGATTTGTACTATATAAACTTAAATATCTATCTAATATTCTAAAATTATCTTACCTTAAAATTCTTTATTATGCACTGGTCGGTAGCCACCTAACATATGGTCTTCTTGCTTGGGGATCGGCTGGGGAGACTCTCATCGAGTACCTACAAAAAGTCCAAAAAAGTATATTAAAAGTGTTATTTCACAAACCTAGAACCTACCCTACAACTCAGCTCTACCAAGAAACTGGAGTACTTAACATCTGCCAACTATATGTTAAAGTCATTTTACTAAAGCAATATAAAGACAAAGCCACTCTAAAGGCAATTCAACATAGTTATCCAACCAGATATAAGGAAAGTGCTGCCGAAATACCATTAATGAAAAAGGCTATAGGTAAAAAAAGTTTTACATACCTGGCTCCAAAGTTATATAATCAATTACCGTCTGATTTGAAAAAAATTAACTCTTCAAGTCTATTCAAAAAAAAATAAAGAACTGGATCCTATCTTTTCCGGCCGATATAATGCAAAACTTTATTTCTCCTCGAAATGAAACTTATTATAGTCTGTCAATTTTATCGTGATTTGTAAAACCTGAAAATTTTTTGTCTTATCGATATTCTGAATGATTTTACTTACGTTTTTGTTGTCGTTTGGTGTTCTGTGTTCTATATGTTAGAGCTCATATTTACATTCTTTGAAATATTCCCATATATGTTTGGGATGTTTGTCTTTGTAAATGATGTCTTTTTAAATTCTATACAACTACTTCTTATGATAAATGAACTATCACATTCACGCACAAGCCTTGCTTTTGTGAATGTACGCTCTTTTGCGATGAAAATGAATGACTACTTATTTACTCAACTTATTTTAATGTGCTTGTATCTTTTGAATGTATATTTAATTATTGTAACTGTAACTGATGCAAATAAAGATTATTATATACAAGAGCTGTTTTCATATGGCAATACTTCCATATCACGTAAAGTTGTCACAAGACAAGACTATACGAGATACCTTATTGTCTCATTTGCAAATTGCAAGACAAGACAAGATATTTCATCATTTCCTCTCATCAATTTTATAAATACAATACAATCGAATAAGTCCCAAACATGCAAAATCTCGTCATCCAATGATAATCGTGATTTGAATCGATCGTTAAAGGTATTCGTTACAATTCTGGTACAAGCCGTTTTCGCTTCGAAATCATATGCTTTTGTCATGTGAGCCGTCGATTTGAATTTATTCTCATTCACTTGGCATATTCTGCCTGTAGAATTTTGCGTCGTTAATCCTAACGGATGGAGAGGTTCTTATTCTCATTGTGAATAACATGTTTTCATTCAACTTTATTTGCTCTTAAATTCATTCCTGTGTGCCAAATGTTGTCGAATTGAGGAATGCCTAGAAACGTCGCAGATCAATATTATTTCTCAAAACGTTCACAAATTATGTTATACCAATTATATACATAATTCATTCATTCTTTATTTTGCAGTGTTTACTAATGTCTTTGGTTTTGTACATAATTATCTTTAGTACTATACTATCATATTTCACTGTTTCTAAACCAGATCTCAATTATTTTATATGTTTCCTTATTTATATATTTATAATCATGAACCCATGTGGTACCTTCATACGTTTCTTTTTCATGCTGCAACTGTGTTATCCCATGATTTCTTTGGGCGTTCTCTTTTCGTCACACCCTCTTCTCTAGCTATCCATATCCTTTTTGCCGGTATATTTTTCTCCATCCTACAGAGGAGTTCAAAACATCTATGTTGATGTTTCCTAAATATTTTTAGTGCAGGTTCTATGTTTAATCCTCTATTGCATACTGGTGCCTGAAATACACGAAGCTTATTTAATTACTAAATTAGATATATTCGTGCTTCATTCCCGTCTTGCATATTGTGAAAGACATGCGACAGTGTATTTGTCCAGTCGTAGCTACTTTGAACGTCACGTGATTGTGAACAGAAACGTAATTTTCCCTCCAATTTTAAAGCTTGCTACTTTGTCGTATAAGTGGGTAACAGGTGTTTTGCATGTGAAGAATTTTCTTTTTCGTAACGTTGGAAAATAGTAGAAAAATTTTTGGGTCGTGCTGTGGTAAGTACACTTTGATTTCAGAATATTTTGATTTATTATAAATTATTCTGTACGATATTTTGATTTTGTATTGAAAGCAACTGCATGCAACAACGTCTGGTTGTCTCTGTGGATTATAAGCGACAATATGCTACTTCGTTCATTCATATTTGGTCTACAGAATATTCGAAGAGAGATTTTATTAAACAAGTTGTTCCATAATTACGTATTTTCATAAAAAACGTTCCAATCTTTATCATGATTCCTAGAAAATTTTACGGAAAGACAGTTGTTATACCGAGGCTTCCACCAGAGGAAAGTGAAGACGATGGTAGTGATGATGAAGATTCATCCCAGATGAACCAATTCTATCTTATAAGGCTACAAACTAATTTCTAAAACAAATACATGTAAAACTTCTTTTATATATAGTTTAAAGTAGGTGACACCTCCGATGAAAGTGGAAACGATCAGGAAGAAGATGAAATCGATCAGCAAAATGAAATCGATCAGGAAAATGAGGACGAGCAGGAAGATGAAGACCATCAGAATAATGAAGAAGACAAGGTAAATATAGACCAAAGTAATGGTAGTAAAAAACAAGATAATACTTCCTCCATCATGGAAACCTTCGAAACCTATTTTCTTTGTACCCAAGTGGTCTAAAAAACTTCTCGTTGATAATACAGAAATCAAAGAACCGATTTTATATTTCAAGCAGTGTTTGAGAATTTTGCTCAGCAGTACACTGTTCATTCAACGCATTGTGATCCAAATAAACCAGCTAACATTTCCATGGATGAGATTGAACAGTTTTTCGGTATTGTGTTTTACATGTCCTTGATCCAGAATGAATGGGAATCAGACTTGTCGAATAGATGTAGTAGCTTCCACAATTTAATTATCAAATGGGAACAAATGAAACGATTTTTTCATTGCACTGAAAACTAAATACTATATATATATATATATATATATATATATATATATATATATATTATTTGTATTGGTTTCTATATTTATTTATTATTTGAAACTGGAAAATCATTAAACATGTATACCAACTCTATCAAAGGGTAGGGTTCAATTGCGCCATTCAAATTTACTCTAATTATTGGATTGTGAAATTGAAATGAACCAACTTATGATTTCAGGAATTTTTTTAAACATGAAAATTTATAAACAGAAAATGTGTACAGATATACTACAAAAAAATGAACTACTATTACTATGGAACAATTAAAATGTTTTTTTAAATAAAGGCCTATTTTGATTTAGAGATCTCTAATATAATATTTAAAAACGGTACCTTTTATTTACTAAGTTTGTATCCACTTCAAACTAATCTTCACTATCAATTTCTCTCTGTTGTACTGTCCAAAATATTATTGAAAAGCTCTTCTTAAATTTCACACGCAATGCCTTGATTTCTTCCCCCAGATATCTATCCTTTAACTGGATATACAATTATCTTCTCTCTTCTTCTGATGATTATAAAATTGATTTAAATTTCCATGTTTATCAAATATAAACGTGTTTTATCGTCCTTGTCGAAAAAAATTACAATATCCCTTGCCTCTTTTTTAACGTTTTTAAATCACTTTTCTCTCCTGCATATTGCAATTATCTTCAAATTCTTATTATTATTATAGAATTGGTTTAAATTTCTTCCTACTGTACTTTGGATATCAACTTTTTGTATGGTTCTTATTGACGAGATCAATTATAATACGACTTCCAACTCTGACATTTTAAATCCAACTGACTTTTTTAATTTTTATTATAATCTATCTCGTTGCGGGTTGCTTTCGAAACTTTTCTATATCATATGAATTGTATAAATATTGTGTGATTAACGACGATTCGCTGTTTATATCACAATAAATCATGAATTTTTAAGCCGTATATGAAACATGAAAATGACATTTTTGTATTAGAAATTAGCATATATAGAGATGATGATTTTAATACATATAAATATTAACAAAACTTATTTACTATTTATTAAAATTCCTGAAACCCCTTGCATAAAATAACCTAATTACTAACTATATGAAAATTTGACGCGTTTCTTTTGAATTATTTTGAATGTCATTCTAATTTCAACGGATGCTTTTGAAATTACATCATGTACTGAATTATTAATTTTAATTTCCGTTGTATCTGAATCAAATTTCAATATTTTCGATTCTGATGGTTCAAAGAGTATATCGTCTGTTCCAATATCTTTGGTCAGATTTTCTTCAGTATTATAGTGAAGATTTTGTTCACTGTTTTTACTATCAGCATCTATAATTAATTTAGACATGTTTTTTTTACAATTTATAAATTTTTGTTAAAATGATGGCTAATAAAGTACAAGATGGAAAAATCCATATGACTTATTTCAGTAATACTATTAATCCTTATTAAATTGAATACAACCAAATGAAACTGCTTCAATCTATATCTATATATATATATATATATATATATATATATATATATATATATATATATTCTACAGTTCCTTCATTTCAGATTTAAAAGAATATCATCTGATATTTTTTTATATACAATAATTTTGGCACACCCAGTATTGTCTATGGAATCAATATGGTTGAAAAACCCATATTATGTAATATTTGGCACTATTTAATTTCCGATGTCACCATTGAAAAACATATTCAATTCATAGATATGAATTCAAATTAAGAACGATAAGTATATGTTACGAATAATTATACAATCAGAAGAAGATATAGAAAGTATTGTGATCAGATCTTTGACATTTCGAATTCAAGTGCCATTTCAAAATTATTTCAACAATTCGTTAAATAGATAAAGGGTGTCTTAGTTAGTGATTTATCTAGTTTTTAATTTGTATTTGGATATTTTGTTTTGGTTATTTGTTAAAGAAAAGGGAAACTAAGATTTGTTTTCTTTGTGATTTGGTAATAATTTTTTTTATTTCAACTTACTGTGGTTATCATTTATAATTATTTGGCATACTTTGATTAAAATTAAATTTATTCAACTCAGTAAAAATTTCTATTAATTTTTGACACTGAGATTTAGTGGAGTATTACTGACAGATAACTTCATTGAGATTTAATAAAGGTCAAATAGCAATTAAATAGTCTTGTATAATCTAAAACAAACATTCATAGGATACTATTGGATAGATACACAGGAATAAGAATCATAATCAATATTTAATTTGGATATTACTTTGAAATTATAAAAAATTTAGTTATTTTGATAAAGAATTGAACCCACCCTGAGATTTGAGTAAAAATATTAGTTCATAATATATGAATTAATTTTTCTATACATTTCTTCAATAGCAGGGAATTATTAACAACAACTGTCAATTTGAAGTAAATTAAAGTACGCTGCATAAGCCATATGTACAATATTGGTGCAACCAACGTGAGGCGGTATTAAACAGGCTCGATAAATTAAAATAATAGTATAAAAGTATATATCTTATAATCTAAGAATCAGTATATATATTATCAGCACAACATATGTGTAATATTGTCGCTACTAATGCGGGGCACTAATAGTAAGAAGGCGCGAATAATAGAAACTTTAGTAATATTTGAATTGAAAGTAAAATGGAGAGAAGGATGACATTAAGAAATGGAAAATAAGTAGGACTAGACATTGGATCTAATGAAGAAAGGGAAGAAAGGAGTCATGGAAGAGGTGATTTCCAGGTGCCCTACTTGGAACAAAGAATAGAACAATCAGAGGAAGATCAATAAAAATAGGTACAGCATCTTATGGATAATCAGTGAGAGGAAGCCCAAGAACAAGTGGATAGGAGACAAGAGAGGAGGAAAAATACAATTAACAATAACCAATTAATGCATCTTTTGAGTAGCATGCGGGGAGATATATATATATATATATATATATATATATATATATATATATATATATATAATATGAGGGGAGATAAGAATAGTATGAGTGGAGATTTAAATGGAAAAATAGACAGCATGAGTGGAGATATGAATAGTAGGAGTGGAGACCTTAATGATAAGATGGATACAATAAGGGAAGATATTAGTGGAGATATTAATTATATCAATGGAAACATGAATAGATTAGATAAGAAAATAGATCAAGAAAAAATGGAAACCTTAAATGAAATTGAGAAAATTAGAGATGAAAATGGGCAATTCAATTTAGGAAATAAATGGCCGAAATGAAAACAGAAATGTAAGAACAAAATAATAATTTGAAAATAGAATACCAAGACAATGGAGTTAAAATGGAAGAAGAATTTGAAAATAAGATAGTAGAAGTTCAAGATTTGGATAGATACCTAGAAGAAAATTTATCTAGAGCAATTCAAACAGAACTAAATAAACAAAATAAAAATATAACTGAAGAAATAGAATTTAAAAAATACAAGGACAAACAAATGAGGAAATGGTAGATATCAATTCACAGGAACTATAAAGCGAGGAAGTTATGCAAATTTATGAAGAAGATATTTATTGAAAAATAAAAGACAGATTGTAATATGGCAAGACAAATAGTGATATATGGTGAAATAAATAATAATAATAATAGAGGGAAAGAATTTAATTGGGAATTAGAGGAAATGAACAAAATATTACAATTATCTATGGAAGAAACAGAAGAAACCACAAGACAAAATGGAGGACGAATAATTTATACAGGAAATGTCGGAATAGGAGTAAAACTTAATAGAAATATGGAAATAATTGATACAAGAGTTTTTATCAAGATAATTAAAAATGAAATGATAGGAATTGAGAGTATTATGGAGAAGAAAATAATAAAAAGTAGAACCAATCATGTGGAAAATTTTGATACGCAAATTTCAATGCACTTCTAGGAAAAAGTACAGAAACAAGAATATATTATGAAATTAGTAAGATATGGGACAAAGATTTTGAAAAGGACATAGGGGAAAATAGAAAGTAATTTAAGAAACGAAAAGAGAATCAAACAATAAGAAAAGAGAATAAAAAGAAGTTCAGGAAAAGAAAAGAAAAGTGAATAATCAGACAGGATTATAAGAATGAAATTTCGAAAACGAAAAAGGAATTGCATGGTAGAGAAAGGATATGATAAAATGTATAAATAGATATTTCATCAATAACAAATAATATAAAAAAATGATATGAAATTAGAAACTATATGAACAGGGTTTTGATAATAGAAGATATTATAAATGTGTAAATAGAAATTATGAAAATGAAAATAGATGCCACGTGAACTTTTAAATTTAGATATTGTAGAGTTAATAAGTTTTATGGGGATTCGGAACAATTCTTTAATTTTACTGCAGATAAGATATTAAAAATAGATTAGTCATTATATAGAAAATAATGAGATGTCTTACGAAGATACTAGGGTAATATTGGGCAATGATGAAAGATGAAATTATAATAGTATACAGAAATCGATTTGTTATTCTGTTATTAGGGGGATTTATTACAGTGCCTTTATTTCAAATTTAGAAGAATTTCATTTCATATTTTTTATATGCAATACTTTTGGCACACCCAGTATTGTCTATGGAATCAATATGGTTGAAAAACCCATTATATGTAAGGTTTGGCACTATCTAATTTCCGATGACATTTACCTGTCAGAATTAAAAAACATATTCAAGGTTAAAGAAAACAGAAGTCACTATAGGCATGTAGTTATAATAAAAGAATCCCAAATCTATTTGTGATGAGAAGAACAAATTTCTTTAAATAATAAGGAGAGTGGATAAATACAAAAATGATGTGGGAGTTTGTTGAAAAAAAATAATTCAGTTACGTTTCATCTCTCGAAGAGATAACATATATGTTGAGTCGCTTTGATATCTCGAATAGAGAACATATATGAATTGTTGAATTCCATATTTTGAAGTGAGAATATCTATATAAAAATCCTCCAATATTGTAAATATTTCATAATAATTTGTATAGTCATTAATAGTGGAAAGCTTTATTCGGTATCCAATTTAAATTCAGTGCGTGTGTGCTTCATGAAAAATTTAGAGAAAGATCCTGTAATCTGAATTATATTTAGAATAGTACGAGGTGGCAGCTTTGTTCCGGTCCAGATTTGTGGTGAGTCCGTTCCACACTAATTAAATCATACATTATTTCATTGAAAACGCTAGGCCTTAAAACAAAATTAAAACAATTAGATGCATCTCAATATGAAATTTATAAATTTGAATTCAAATGAAGAACGATAAGTATACGTTACGAATAATTATACAGTCAGAAGAAGATATAAAAAAGTATTGTGATCAGATCTTTGACATTTCAAATTCAAGTGACATTTCAAAATTATTTGAACACATTTCGGTAAATAGATACCCAGATAGCACCAGATATCCATGGGATGTTCTAAGAGTCTTCGATTTGGAAGATATATATCCGAATATTATAGGGTTATTCTCGGGATATCTAGAATATCTGTAAGTATACCTAAATCGAATATTCATTGTAAGTCCAGTTGGAATATTCTCAGATTATTCTTTTTAGTTCTAAGAATATTCTATGATTATTAATTTTTGTTCAAACGCTCTTTCTGTTCTATGGGCAAGCGTCAGTAGTTGACAGTTGATGGTAACGACTAGTGAAAAATGGCGGTTCGACCATCTTATATATGTTATTGTTATTAGTCAAATAGTAGTAGTATTATAATAATTATTTTTGATCGTTAATTAATTATTCAATTTTTTGCCAGTGTGAAGTTTGTTGAACTACGGGTGGAACTAATACATACGACCTCACGCATCAAAACAGGTACGTTTTATTGTATTTTTTTAATGCCTGTTGAATTATCAATACATTCTTTAGAAAATTATCGATTTGCTGCTAAAACTTCCAATAAAAAATGAGGCAAAGTTTGAAGAAGTTGAGTCAGTTTTGCTGAACAAATAATCCTATGAATTTTTTGTAAACTGAACATTCAATATTATATCCAAATCAAAATGAAACTGCCTCGAAATATTGGAGTATTTATGTGTTACTTTTTATATTTTAGGGCATGAAAATATTAAAATAATTGAATAAATGCAAAGCAAATTGAAATTCAAAAAAGTAAACAAGAAACTTAACTCACTCATTCTTAGTAAGAATAGGCAAAACTCTCAACCTTCTGTTGAAAAGTTTTCAGAATTTAAATTTCATGAACGTTTCAAAAATTTATCTAATACTTCTTTTGATGATGACGAGTTAGCTCTGCTATCTTTAGGTATGAAATTCTCATTGAATCCAGATCGGTCTGAAAAGGAACTCACTTCATTTTCCATAGAATTAGATGTTTTAATTGACAAACTTTCCAATAACAATAAAACCAAACAGAAAATTAGAAATTTCTGTCAGTTCACTATAACTAAATATCAAAGTTCTCACAGGGAGTTCCCCAGTTACTCGAGGAAGTCCAATCACAGGAATTTAAATGTGACTTTACGTAAATTAACTAAGAAAATTTCTAATAGTAATCTCATCTTATCTAAAGCTGACAAAGGCAACTGACTAGTCATTCTTGATAAAATAGAGTATATCCAAAAAGTTGAAGACTTTTTGGGCTCGAATAACTTCATCTCTTTGAATTCAGATCCTCTCAATAAATTCATTTCTAAAACCAAAAATTACATTAAAGTTTGCGACAATCTTTTTCGTGAATTCAACAAACCATATAATTTAATTCCTAGCAATCCTCAAATTCCCAGATTATATGGTCTACCGAAGATACATTAGGAGGGCGTCCCAATCAGACCAGTGGTAAGCTTTTACAACACTCCAGTCTCTACCTTATCATCATTCATTTTGCAATTGATAATAAACATCACCAACTACAAACCGGCCAATTCGGTAAGTAACACTTTAGATCTAATTAATAAAATTAAAAATTTTCAACCTGACATCAATACATTCATGATATCTTTTGATGTCAGCAACCTGTTTACGTCTATACCTAAAACTGAAACGCTACCTTTAGTGTCTAATTTACTTTCTCTACACTCAGTTTCTGATTCTACAAAAACTGACATTTTGGCTTTGTTAGAATTTTGCATTTCTCAGGATTTTTTTGTCTTTAACGATAAATTTTATAACCAACCCGAAGGCTTAGCCATGGGTAACCCTCTCTCTCCTTTCTTAGCTGACATTTTCATGGAAGATTTGGAAAATTCATACATTGTTAATAAATTAATAAAATTCTAAGTTGGTACCGTTACGTCGATGATTGCCTGGTTTTCATTGAGGGTAACTCCAACGATGCTCTTGACATTCTTGAATCCCTAAACAATTTACACCCCAATATTAATTTTACTCTTGAAGTGGAATCAGACAATAAATTAAACTTTTTAGATCTCACCATAACTAAATTGAATAACAAATTAGATTTTTCTATTTACAGGAAACCTACTCAGACGGATCACGTCATTCCTTTCAATTCTTATCACCCGATGCAACATAAAATGGCCTCCTTCAACTGCTTTGTTAACAGGCTTTTAAAAATTCCTCTTTCTCATTCAAATTACAATAACGAAGTCAATATATTAAAACAGATTGCTGTCAACAATGGCTATCAACCTTACATTATTCTTAAATTGATTAATAAATTTAAACATAGAACAGACAGAAGACTTGCCTTCAGCACCTCTCCTGTAGTCAATTCACCTTCTGTGAAATATTTTTCCTTACCATTTTTTGATCAAAACATGTGCAGTGACATTTCCAAATTCATTGAAGACACAGTACCTGGTACTAAAGTTTCTTTTAAAACTTTTAACAATTTAAGTAACCATTTGGTCAATTCTAAAGACAAAATCAGTAAATTGAAAAGTAGCGGTGTGTATAGGCTTGATTGTGCTGATTGCTCCGCCTCCTACATTGGTAGAACTTGTAGACCACTTATTACTCGTATTAACGAACATTTGAAGAGACCAGATAAATCTATATTTGGTAATCATCTAAAATTCCATAATCATAATTTTAGCCCCAACAGAAATTCACAAATTTTACACAAAATAGATAAAAAAAAATTTTCTTAGATTGGATCTGTTCGAGGAGCTGGAGATATCCAAAGAACTTACAAAAAATCAGCTCTGTTTGAATACGCAAGTAAACTTGGACAGAGATTTCCTTCCCCTCCATCAGAGGATCAAACATAATTAAATTATAGTTGGTAACACTTCCTTTGCAATCGGTACTAGACCACTCTTCAAGTTGGTACTGGTATTTCACTGTGACTTTCGATATTTGAAATTTGACTTGACACATTCTGTCTTGTCAGTTTTGCTTGTACATATCCACGAGGGTTTTAACA
Source organism: Galeruca laticollis (assembly GCA_963921935.1). NCBI lineage: Eukaryota > Metazoa > Arthropoda > Insecta > Coleoptera > Chrysomelidae > Galeruca > Galeruca laticollis. The sequence goes on along the minus strand of OY998178.1, from coordinate 38,579,019 downwards.
TGTTTTTCGTTGGTTCTCTTATAGAATAATGTGATTTTGTGATTTTAAACAATGTTTTTTACATATTTGAAACTTCTTGTTACCTGACTTGTAAGTACTCACTTGATTTTTCCTAATTTTATAACCTCTCCTTTTTAAATTCAATTTCGGTACTCTCAACTGAGTGTTTACTTTCAGGAAGCACTGATGATGACGACAGTCGAAAGCGCTTTGCAATAAATAAAAAGAAAATTATACACTTTTATACAAAAACTTCGCTTCATTTATTAAAATAATTGTGGATTTCCTAAATTTTTGCAACAAAATTAATGGATAAATGTTTTCTATTGTTTCATTTTGATAAGTGATAAATTAAAATTACAATTAGAAAATATTTATCCATTAGTTATCCTCACCAGCATAACTCCCAATAGCAAAAGTATGCTTGTATCCGAGTAGAAATTCACCTCGTTGCTAAAGGTACAACAAAATATTATCTTCTCAGGTAGTTTCATGTAATTATGTTAACAAAATGTAAGCTATGGGTTCCAATCAAATTGCCTATAGTTACCTCTATTACTTTTATTAATTGGGACTGACTAGAAAGCTCTACACAACTATACTCCGTTTTTATAAAGCATGGAGTAATAAATCACTCATTTTGGCCGGAACCATGCCTTTTAAAAACGGACTATAGTAATCTGTGATGAAAACGGAAGGACATTAGCATAGAAAAAGATTAAATTATGTTAATAATAATTTCGATGTAAATAGCGAGCATTGATCTATGGAGCACGTTCCAATTAAATGTAAATATCACACTCACCTGATATGAGGAAGGTCATGCATGCAGGCCACTGATCGAATGCTTCCTATAAATACAAAGTGTCGGCAACCCATAATTGATTGTTATTATTCTAAATACGTTTAAATGTATGTATAGTGTATTATAATCTGTGTTAGTAATTCTAATATATTTATCCTAGTGATTTTATAAATAATGTTATTTATTCAACCCTCGAAGAACGGTTACTAGGTAAGTGGTTTTCCCAAAAGATATAATGGTTTTATGGCCAACGTAGTTTATACGAGGGGCACTTACTGGGTAACCACTACATGGCGATCCTGCGAACGAAATGATAATGGGAAAATTAATGGTATAATGGTAATCGCTACCACATGGCGATCCTGCAAATTTAGTGGTAAAATGGAAATGGTAAATGGTAATATTCGACAATAAATGGTAAATATTCCTGCGAATTAATTCAGACAAGTGGAAGTATATGGTCTTTTATCTTAATTTGGGACCCTGGAGAAGAGAAAGTATGGGCGGCTCACCCACTAAACAAGAGGTAGAAGAAACTGGCACTGTCAATAATACTTTTATGGTACAGCAAGACAGTTTTGTAACGCACATAATGGTTCTATTGTATATCATAACAGTAGCTTTTATCCTGAAATGTGTATGGTCATTATGGAAAACGCATCGAAGAGCGTTGAAAAGGGATATCAAACGAGGCATTGCAGCGAAGCAGACATCAGGAACTCTGACTGTATAAAAATTGTAAGTACTTATGCATTCTATTCTTATGAACGAATCTTATAAATATCAATAACGTGGGAAGATTTTGAAGATGAGTTAAGATCAATTGTAGAAGAAACGAATGAACAGGGAAAAAGGGTTTTGAAAAAGGAAACTCCTAAAAATCCAGATATTCATATTGAAGTAGTTGATAGTATAATAGGTCTTTACAATAATTTTGCTATGTTAATAGCTAAAAATTGGAAGAATTTAAGTTTAGTACAACAAGAGAGTTGTAAAAATTATTCAGATAGGATTAAAGATAAAACTCCTAGGAGATTTCAAGCGTTAAATTGTATTATTAAAATACCTACCTCTATATTCGATGAAATCTATACTAGTGTCTTACAAACAATAAGCAAACAGTTGAAAATGGCGACAAGTATGAATGATTTTTCCAATTTTGCGAGTAAGGTTTTACCGACGGAATTCAACGGAGAAGTAAGTAAGTTGCAATCATTTTTAGACTCATTAGATTTGCTACAAATAAATGCGACAGGTAACGAAGAAAATGCTATCTTACTAATTAAGACGAGATTGACTGGGAAGGCCAGAAGTTTGATCACGACGGAAAAATCCATTACAAAAAGCAAGAATAAACTGAAATCAGGAATAAGAGGAGACAACCCAAGCCTTCTCTTAGCGAAACTAAGTAAAGTAAGACAAAATGGAAAAGATGTTACACAGTACGCGATGGAGACAGAAAAATTCTAGAGAGAAGAATTTGATAATACATGGTATAAAAGAAGAAAACGGAAAAGATGACGAACAACTAGAAAACAAATTAGAAGGTGTAATGAAAAAGGTTAATAACACAGTAGATGTACGAATAGTGCGTGACATATGAACAATGAGCAACGAATAGATTAGTGGGTATTGCACACAAATAGAAGACGGGGCTACTGAAAACAGTGGTAACCACAGACATGCATGTTTCTGGCTCATTAGCCGTCATCGGTACGGTACAACCAAGAAAAGATGTGGAACATGGGAGCAAAGGTGTTGAATGAAACATAAGAAAATATAATAGAATTCAGCAGGATAGTCAAACACAACATTTGTGTCAGTAATATTAGAAGATCTCGAATATTCGAGACAACAACCAACATAGACACGGAGGTGCATATAACACACCCGTCTGAAACTTCCGACCTAGATTAATGAAATCATAACAAGATGTACGAATAGTGCGTGACATGTTTCACATCTTTTCTTGGTTGTACCGTACCGATGACGGCTAATGAGCCAGAAACATGCATGTCTGCGGTTACCACCCTTTTCAGTAGCCCCGTCTTCTATTTGCGTGCAATACCCACTAATCTATTCTTTGCTTATTATATATATATATATATATATATATATATATATGGATGAAGATTACCCAAAAGATATAGTGGTACAGAGAAAACAGTTAATAAGATACATGAAACAGGCGAGAGAAAGTGGAGCTAAAGCTAAGATAATTGATAATACATTAATGATTAATGACAACGTGTACAGTTTAAAAGAACTAGAAGAAAAGAAGAATCAATTGGAAATACATACAGGATGGAATAAATCAACATTAAAAGGACATAACGAAACTAATCCGAAAACTTTTCAGCGACAAAAGTTTTAATCAACCAAGAGGTTAATAAATTGTCTAGGAAAAATGTGAAATTTGATTGATTTGGAAGAATACTATTTTGAAATACAGTATGTCAAAGGTGTAGCGAACTACGCAGACTATCCATACAAGAACTCAAGGATTTTTACATAAATAATTAACATGTCTTGGCAATCACAAGAGCACAAACGCGAAAAGAAAACGCTCAATCAGAAAACGATCTTAAGATTAACGAAGGAACAAAGGAAGAAATAATAGAAAAACCTTCAGTGATAAAAGTTTTAAATAATCTTGAGGCACATAAATTACCAATTTTACACTTTGAAAATAACCGTATCTCGCTAAGGATGACCATTCGGATCAAAAATAAATTGAAATTTAGTGAAGCATTAATTACAGGAATACACAACGTCAACCTAGGACAAACGTTGAAAAAGCTTGAGGAGCTATGGGTAAAAAATGATAAAAAAAGAATGAAGATATATACGAATGATGATATATTCAAAAAGTGCAGAATAGAAGAATTTATAGGAGAAGGATATAAAAGATTGAAAAATATACAAGTATGTATATGCGAAATACCAAAAACGGTACAGCAGAAAGAAGAGATCCAAAATATTATAGAAAGATACCACAATGATCCAATGTTTGGAAGACATGTAGGGAATAATAGATTATTAAAGAAACTAAGAGCAAATTTTGAGTGGAAAAACATGGAGAAAGGTGTAAGGAAGTATGTAAAGAATTGTCATAACTGCCAAACGAATAAAGCAAAGCTTAGTCATAAGGAAAAATTCGTCATCACAGATACATATATAAAACCGTTTGATATTATTTACATAGACACAATAGGTCCGTTTGTAGAAAGTAACAACGGAAATCGTTATTGTATCACAATATTATGCGAACTAACTAAACACGCACTCATGATACCGGTCAAGAACAAAGAGGCATACACAATAGCAAAAGCAAGATTTGACAATTTTATACGAAACTATGGACTGATGAAGGAGGTAAGGACAGGCCAAGGAACGGAATATAAGAAAGAAATAATGAAGAACTTAGCGGAACTTTTGAAAATAAAACATAATTTATCAACAGCATACCACCATGACGCAATAGGCAGTTGTGAAAGATTACATAGAACGTATAATGAGTAAATAAGAAACTTCATCAAAGATTCTAGGAATAACTGGAGCGAGTTTGTAAAAATGTTTGCATATTGTTATAATACAACACCAAACACGTATAACGGATACACTCCTTTTGAGTTATTATACGGGAGAAAACACAATTTACCAGAATTCCTAAATGTAGAAAAAGAACCGTGTTACAATCTTGAAAGAAATAATAAAGAGTTAAAATATAAGTTACAATACGCAAATGAAAGAGCCAAACAGCTTTTAATCAAAAATAAAATAATAAGAGTAAATAATAGTGAAAAGGAATCCTCACCTGTGAACTTTAGATTAGGGGAATTAGTAATTCTAAAGAATGAGGGGAGAAATAAGTTCGATCTACATTATTTAGGTCCATTTAAAATAACAGAAATAAATGGCGTAAATTGAGGGATTACATCTCAAAACAGTAAACCACAGATAGTTCATAAAAATCGAATGTATAAATACAATAGCGGAAACAATTGTGAACAAAGTGAAATGTGAGCATATACAAACATGTAGTGTTTAGTAAACAAAAACTATCAATGAGAACTGCTAACGTTATAGGTAGTATCGAAAAATTGAAACGATAATTTTTTTCTTCCAAGAGGGGATGATGTGATGATCCCGAATAGACAGTATTGTAAAAAGGACATTAGTATAGAAAAAGATTGGATTATTTTATTATTAATTTCAATGAAAATAGTGAGCATTGATCTATGGAGGCCAGGCTAGATATACGAAGAGCACGTTCCAATTAAATGCAAATATCACACTCACTTGATACGCGGAAGGTCATGCATGCAGGCCACTGATCGAATGCTTCCTATAAACACAAAGTGTCGGCAACCCATAATTAATTGTTATTATTCTGAATACGTTTAAATTTATGTATAGTGTATTATAATCTGTGTTAGTAATTCTAATATATTTATCGCAGTGATTTTATAAATAATGTTATTTATTCAACCCTCGAAGAACGGTTACTAGGTAAGTGGTTTTCTCAAAAGATATAATGGTTTTATGGCGAACGTAGTTTATATGAGGGGCACTTACTGAGTAACCACTACAAATCTGATAATTCGAAGTCAAATTAGTTCTGACATTTGGTAAATAAAAGTTATTGTTGGTCGATTGCGCTATTGGAAAAAATATCCAGAATAGTAAACCGTGACTCGCTTACATACATACATGTTCTCACAGATTATTTCAAATGGATTTGCTAATACAGTTATAAACTGCAATTAAAAATACTTCAGCAGTCCTCTGTGGCACCACTGTAAACATCCAGCTTCACAAAAGGAAATTTCATGGGAAAATTTTAAGTGTAGGTTTCAGTTGATATTCCAGAAATCTATGGCTTTTCCAATACTTCCACTTGACATTAAGAACTTGTTACTTTGAATGATAATTTCCATTGTCTATGAATATTATGAATCTTGTAGAAATGAGGACTTACATTAGGCCAAACAATTTATCGAAAACATTTCCATCCATTCACTCGACGATTCATCTGGGCTCTTAGAAGTAAACAGGCGACAAAACCTTCTAAGCCGGGTGCCTTTTGTTCTCTTTTGTAAGAAAATGGAAACACGCGCGATTACAAAACAATATTGGAGGGTAATATGTAATTGTTTTCTGAGATGAAAATATAAACAATAACATCATATTATTGAGAATTTGTTGAAATACGAGAATAATTTATCAATCTGCAACATTTCTGAACCAAAAATAATCAGATATACATTGTCGTCTCGTTTCACAAGATTGAATGCTCACAATTTTACATATTTTCAAGGAATTTCTATTAATTTTCCTCCAACTTCGTTATAACGCATCAAAAATTAGTAACCGATCTCTTTGTTCTAACTTACCGGTCCTGTGACTGTCTCGTTGTGTTGTTTGAAACATTTGTTACTTAATTAAACGTGGAAAATGTACGTGAAGAGATACAATTACACATCGCAAAGTTCTGTTCTGCCTAAACTGGCAATTTGTTGGCTCAATCTAAAGTTGTTGTCGTTCGCTACATTCAATTAGGCCTAGACCCGGGTCGGAAGTGAAATGGAATGTTGGGAAATAATTTGAATATATTTAACATGTAATTTGTAGCTTGTTCCAGTTCGTTGAAAGGTTAAACATCGAACTTAATATGAGATTTTGAAAACAAAATTTAAAGTAAAGAGAGAGAGGTTGGAATTAGAAATAATATATTTCGGAGAAGACTGAATATTGTAATGTTTTTTTCTTATTTATTTAAAAGTTTTTATTACGACGGGTGGATTAAACTTATGCACACGGTATGTCTATTCACTTAACTTATTTACTCCCTAAACTATTCACTAATGTATACTAGATACATAGTATACAACGTAGTGGAACCGCCTTCGCATTACTTCAGCACGCTACGGTGGTCTCTTAACTAGTCCGGTCTTCTCTCTCTTCCTTTTCTTTTGTCTCGATTATATACCTAATCGCTTTGTATCCATTCTGCCATCCTTGTTCTGATCTTACTAAACTTTCAATAATATTTGTTTGGTTGAATGGTTTTCCTTCTACTCTTTCATATTCAGCTCGTGCTTCTACCCACCTTTGGCATTGGATTAGGGTTCGCTCGGCATAATCTGATTGTGAACAATACACACATAGATCACTACGTTACCTGAATATTAAATTGTTCTATATCACATTTTCGTAACTTCGAGAAAATCACAATCAAAGATGAGTCCTTACAATTCTTTAAATAATATAAATATTTTTTTATATTTGTAAAGACTATCTGCATTTGATTAGAAATTTACTTTTATTTTTTTTATTCAGTTCAACGTGCGCGACAACTATGGCCATTTACACATTTACGATGAATTATACAATTTCTATGTATTAAAAGATAACAATGAATCCACAATTATAATGGATTATAAGATTACAATGGATTTATAAATTGCAATGGATTATACGATTAAAGATAAAAGAAAGAGTAAACTATAACAATTGTCAGAAATATATCAAAATCATTTTTTGGTTCATATTTTGTTATAAAGTTGAATGTCCTTTAATAGTTCAATAACAGCGATGATTTTATGCGGATCATTTAATATGATTTGAAGATCTTCTTCGATATTTAGTTGCTTTCTTCTCATTGTATGCTGATGGCATTCAGTCAGGATGTGTTTAACGGTCAGGAGGGATTGGCAGAATTGGCACATTGGTTTAGCACTTGTTGCCATTGGATAACCATGCGTTAGTTTTGTATGGCCTAATCTTAGTCTTCTTAGAATTACCATCTCTTTTCTAGAAAGTTCGGGGAAGGTCGGTCGATCAAGATTCGGTCGGATCTGATAGAGTTTTGTATGGTTTTGGTGCCAATGTAATTGCCACCTGCTGTTTGTTATTCTCTTTACATCCGATTTCATATCCTTGTAGATCTGGATGTTGGAAGAACCAGTAGTGGATGTGACAGATTTTTTTGCATAACTATCAGCGAGCTCATTGCCTGTTATGCCGATGTGTGAAAGTATCCAGATGATAGTGACTGTTACACCCTGGAAGGAAAGATTTTGGTATGTATCATGTATCTTTTGTACGAGGGGATGGTCAGTGAATATGTTGTGTATGGAGTGGATTGCTGCTAAAGAGTCTGTACAAATGGCAATTCTCTTATTTGTTGGAGTGAGGCTATTGAATGCTAAAAGTGTGCTGAATAGTTCGCCGGTGTGGATACTGCAATGGGAGGGGATACGAGATGAGTTTACGGGGTTATATGTAGTTGTGACAGAACAGTCTACACCAGTTGCGTGTTTTGAAGCGTCCGTGTATAGTACCGGATAATAATTGTTTGTTTGAATGATTTCCACAAGATTTTGGATTGTTAGGTCCTTTGAGGTGTCATATTTATCATAATTACTCAGGAAGGTATTTAAAAGAGGAATATGTTTATTCCAGGGAGGGGGGAAGATGGAGCTAGAAACGGAAGTGTATGTGATAGGTTGATGTTGCTTATTATTGGCGAGGGAAGATGTGGGATAGATTTTAATTTTGATTGATTGGGTTGATTGTTTGGGTTTATTGTTTGGGATATTAGTAAGGAGAGCATGCGTAGGATTTGAGGGGCTCGATGCTGCTGATGCTGCATATGTAAGGAGAAGCTGTTGGCGTCTCAGCCAGAGAGGTGGTTCATTAGCTTCGATATAAAGACTTTCTGCTGAGGTGGTGCGAAAGGCTCCTAGTCACAAACGTATGGCGGTGTTATGCACAGAGTTTAGTAGGTTGAAAAAGGTTTTGCTAGCAGACATGTAAATGAAACTAGCATAGTCAATTTTGGAGCGTATCAGGGCTTTGTATACTTTAAGGAGGGTATTTTCATCTGCACCCCAGTTATAATGCGCAAGAGTTTTAATGATATTTAGCCTTTGAAGGCCTTTACCCTTAATATCCATAATGTGCTATTTCCAAGTGAGACGTGAGTCGAAAATTAATCCTAGTATTTTATATTGTTTAACAACAGGAAGAGGGGAGTCATTAATTAGGATGCAAGGAGTTTGAGATGGGGGTGAAATCTGCTTAATTTGATAATTTTAGATTTTTGAGGACATAGAGTTAAACCTAGGAGCTTCGTTCTGCTGTGTAGTAGATTTACTGCATTTTGCAGCAATGAGCATATAGTGGGTGTAAATTTTCCATGGAAATATAATACTAGATCGTCACCATATAGAATGTATTTGACAGGACTTGGGAAGTCTGAGCTAAGATTATTCAGTGAAAGAATAAATGAAGTAGGACTTAGGACGGAGCCTTGAGGCACACCGTCTCTTTGAATGTGGGAGAGGTGAGGATACCATTGACGGATACCTGGAACTTTCTGGTGGATAAAAAGTTTCGAATGAAGGATAGAATGTTGCCTGCATTGTTTTAATGTATTGATTATCGCTGTTCTGGATATGATGTCAAACGCTCCCTCTACATAAAAAATGGCTGCGATTATGTTGTGTTTATCATTCATTTCATCAGCTATATGTGTTTGAAGAAGCACCAGGTTATCGTAGGTAAAGCGGTGAGGTCTGAAGCCCGATTGGGCTTCAGAGATAATTGTATGTTTGTTTGGAAACCACAAGAGTCTTTTATTTATAATTTTTTCCATAAGTTTGCACATGGTGCCAGTCAATGAGATGGGTCTATAAGATTGAGGTAATGATAAAGGATGGTCGGGTTTATGGATGGGCAGGATAATAGAGTTGAGCCATTGTTTAGGAAAAGTATGTGATGTCCAGATCACGTTATAAATTTCAAGAAGTTTGAAAGAAGTATGCAAATAATTGACATCTTGTGTAAAAGTTGTTGGTAGGGGGGGAAGGGGTTTATAGAGTTTTTTGAGAAGAATGTAGGGGAGGTCGTCGTTACCCGAAGCGATGTTTTTGCAGGGATTGAGAGCAGTTGATAGTTCGAAATAGGTGAAAGAAGTATTCAAATAATTGACATCTTGTGTTATAGTTGTTGGTAGGGGGAGTGGTTGGAGAGTATATGCAGATAAAGGTGATAGAGAATTATACTTGCTTTTAAATTTTTCTTCAAAGCTTTGAGCTAAACAATTAGCAATTTGTAAGTTGTCAGTAATTACTGAGCCATTGCTTATTAGACTAGGAATATTGGGATTCATTTTATTTCCTTGTATTTGTCGCATTTTTTTCATACTTGACTTGGATTTGTATCTTTAGTCAAAGATGATACGTAGTTTTGCCATGAAGATTTTTTGCTTTGTTTTATTATGAATTTGGATTTAGCTTTGGCTTTTTTCAGAATGATTATGTTTTTTTGTGTTCTGTTTCTGCGGAATTTTTTAAGGGCTATTTGGTATTGCTTAACAGCTTTTTCACAGGAGGTATTCCACCAAGGTACAGTTTTTTGGTTTTGCGACGAGAGACTTTTGCAATCTGATAAACCTTCAGGGTAATATTGAGATTCTTACTTTTTTTGTAATCTAGTAATGCGATTCTTGAAGGACCTTTCATTCATTTCTGAATGTTTGAGTGATAGATCATTTAATAGAGCTGTAATATTAGAAGTGAAATTATAAGCTTCTTTCAAGGGGTCACTATGACCAAAATAATTTTGTAGGAAAGCAATAAGTTGTATTTCATCTAGCGAGGAAGCATCAGATGCATTTTCGTAGAGATTATGAATGGTTGTAAGGCATCAGGGCTCAATTTGTTGTCTTGAGAGATGCAAGTCCTGGTTTTTTTCCTGGCATGTTTGGGAATATCTCGGGGGGCTGTTAATTTGGTTGTTTGTATTTCACTAGCCTCTTGTGCAGGTACGGGCATTGGAACAGGTGAAAGTTCAAGAGGAGAATCAAGGTGACTGTCATTAGAGCGAATTCTTTTTTGACCAGATTGATGGGCTGAGCTATATGAAGGAATATCAGATGATATTTGAGAATCAATTGTGGGCATATCTTTAATGGGTTGGGGTGTAGGTTGTGAAGATGGAGTAGAGAGAGTTGGATTATTATTGGAGGAGGAGTTAGTAGAAGAGTTGGATAGCTGTTGTTGGATGTCAGGGGCATTGGGTGTATTTGAGCAAGTATCGGCAGTATGTCCAGTTTGCAAATAAAACACTCTAGTCTATCAGTAGATATAAATATTCGATATTGCGTATTTTCATATGAGACTGGAAGAGATGTTTGAATATTAAAATTGTCACTGTCAGGTATTACGTAGGAGATTCGTCTAAAACTCATGATATGTGCATATTCATCAACGGTGGCACCACATTTTACGAACGAAACTGGTGAGGCTAGTTCCAAGCCAAGTTCTTTGAGAGCTGATTCAATTACCGAATGAGGGATGGACGGACTTACATTGGAGATTAGGATTCGTTTAGCAGGAGTAATTAGTCTTTTAATTGGGGCAGAAGTGGAGTGTATCACCACTATAGAATTTGATTCAAGGAGATCATCTACGATGGCGATAGAAGAAAGGTATATGCAGATGCGATTATTTGAAATCCTAGAGGCAAAAGTTATATTTTTGGGTGAGACAAAGTTACCAATAGCTTTGATGTATTCGAAAAGAGCCATGATTATCGCTTGTTCTCTTTTGGCGAAGGATGGAGGAGGGGGTTTTGTGAGTGTTGCCGCTACGTACGATTTTGAATTTGAGGGGGTAGTGACATTAGGTGCATTTGGATGAATCAATTGAGAAGAAGAGTTGACAAAATTACTATGAGATGATGTAGTTGGTTGGTGAGATGGGGTAGATAATGACATTTTGGGCGTGATTCTGGATACCAAAATGACTACACTAAAAGTGGTATTCTCGGTTTATCGAGGGAAGTAGGTAACAGTCACTTATCAACGAACGAAGATGTTACGCCACTGCTTATTGCTTGAATAGATACACTGGTAAAGTTTTTTTGGCTACCTCACAAGTTATTATCACATTCTTAATGCATTGCTCATTACAGTCCAAAGAAACACGTAGCAAAAACTAATAATGAATACTTAATTGCTGAATTTATTTAAATGACCCACTTGATCGATCTTCACTCGTCGGCCGCTGTAGTAGGAATGACCTACTTTTATTTGAAACCAATAAAATTAACACAACACTCGTCATTTTTTTTAAACTTTAATTTTAATTTTAGATTTAGAACAAACCACTACTTTCACGGCCATTTTAGTGAATTGTTTGGATATAGAACAATCTTTATGGATATACACTAATATAATATTAAGATGTTTAACCGGTATTTCAGATAGATAAATATAATAATAACGCAATAATAAAACAAATTTTTATTCATAAACATGGTAAAATAACATGAAAATTCAAAATAAAAAACAAATTGCACTTTGGGTTTGGTTTAGTAGCTAATTTGAAAAAACATGTTGCTAAATAAAATACCATTTTATTCTTTTTTCTAAATATTTTTCGTGGTTTTACGCTTCTGTTTTTAGATATATTTCCTTTTTGGAAATAATTATTGTCTCCTTTTTTGTTTATAGAATTATCCACCTTCTGCTAACCTAAGTAAACTGGTGTAAAACTGTTTTTCGTCTTTTGGCATATACACCATCATATCATATAGATGTTTTCGTTTTTAAGTTGACAGTCATGAACTCAGCTTAATAACAGGTACATCATTAATAACAGGAAATCTTGAATTACAGTCAATTCTGGTGGTCTTTTTTTTATTCAATTTAATATCCTCACTGACACCTCCAAATAATTGTTTAAAAGAAATGTTCCACACACACTTTTTACTGTAGATAATTGATTTTATTTTTGTGAAGGGAACTGCAGTGAATTGAAAAGTGTCTGTGATTGCTTCATAGTTTCTATAATCTTTAGACTGATTTGTATGACTATAAACGTTAATTTCCAGGTTTTTGGTATTTTTAAAAATGTTCTTACTAACGTCAGAGGAATGCATATTTCTGTATGCTTTATTAACCGTTCTACACAACTGTGAGCAGTGTCTACTTTCTCAACAATCCCATGACCAGGCTCACTAAATTTTTGTTCAATACTCACCATATTCTTTGACTATGGAGAATTTAAGAAGCATTGGAGAGCAAAAGACATTATTGAATTTCTATTCTGTGGATTACCCTCTTCAATTATTTTACAAATTGTTATGACTGCATTAGCCACATGAACTCCTCTCCTTCCGCATATAAGTTTATGCCAAACAGCATTATACCACTTTAGTTTTGTCGATAAATTATAACAAGTCAATTTGGTCTTGCAAAAAAAATACTTTTGGGGGATTTTGGCAGTGAAAAAGTGTTTTGCTAGTCAAATGTTAGAACATCGACAGTTTCATCATTTACAAACGTATTTCTATCCGTGTTTCTCTCCTGCCTACCTATATTTTTCCTATTGATGTGTTCGTCATACTCTTAAGTGCTTGTTCAGTGGGAGATTTGATTACCTTATGAGCTTGATACTTATCACACAAACCTTTTTTTGTTTTAAACAAGCTAATGTTAAATTCGGTATTGAAAATGTTTCTATATATACACAGAGTTACTGGTTTGTCTATAGTGAACCTATATAAGTCATACATTCTTTGCAATGTTAGATCTCTCACTAAATACTTTTTACTGGTAATGGCACGACAATAGTGGAAGTCTACTACAGGAAAAGATGCAATATGAAGCCTTACCACATCTTTTTGTTCCTCTGAAATATTATTTTTATGTTTACCACAAGTGGTGATCTTGCTATATTAGTCTTAGGATCTTGAACCTTTTTAATATGGTGATAAATTCGTTGCTTACTTATGTTTGAGATAATAAGGAAAAATTTTGGACACACTTTAATTTTTACTCCAGAGACAAAAAGAAAATACTCATAGGAAAATGTTCTTCTGCTCACCTCTTTTGTTGTTATTTTTCGTACAGCTAGTTGCCTTTTTGACGTGTTTCGCATGAAAGTGATTTTTATTATCATCTTTCAGCTGCCAGAATTTCCTGTTTATTGTCAGCCTCTCTTCTTCTGTGATTTTTTGTGGTACACTGAAAATCATAGAAATTACTTCTACCACCAAATGGTTTTACCAATTTATTTGGCATCAATTTTCCATTTATCGTTAGTTGTTCTTTTCCATGTTAACATTTTTGTCTGTTAATATTTTATTTCCATATGGCTTGATTACTTTATCTTTTTCAACAATTTTTACATATCCTACTTAGATCGACATTTTCTTTATTTTCTATACATATTTGCATATTCTCTTCATTTGTTTGCTCACTCCTTTCGTTGTTAATTTTGCCAGTCTCAACGTTCTTTGTCTGGTATATTTCTTGTTCCTTGTTTTCAATTTATCTTAGAATATCGTCACTTCCAATTACTAACAACTTATTTTCTTTATTATTTCTGATTACCTCGTCTTTACTTATAATAGAACCAGTTTCTATTATTCTAGATACCTCTTGGTTTTCGGTAATATAGGTAATTTTAAAAATAACTTGTTGCTGTGGTATATTATAGTTTGATTGAGTATTTTCCAAGTCACCAATTATTTGAGACAGTGTGCTAAAAAAAGTACGGTCAAAATTTGTGTTGGCGAAGAAAAGTATCTTTGCTAAATAATGTGAATAGGTTGATCCTTAAATACAATTTGTATAAGGTTGGAAACCTGACAAAAGTTATATATTAAATTTAAAATTTAATTCCATGTTTATTTTGGACAAATTTGGACAAGTTAATAATTGAACACCCTCTATATATTAAATTAAAGTGAACGACGCGGCATTTGAAATAAGAATTATCATTTGGTGAATATATTTTCACATTAAAATATGCTGAAAAATACTGAGTTTATCGAAACATTTACAACCCTATTTTATATAATAAAAAATATAACAAAAATTTTCAGAATCAGCCTAAGAAACAGTTCATTTTAAAAACTCACTCCCAAACTTCAGTAGTACACTCGATTGATTTTTCAGGAGGAGGTGAACTAATCAGTGTAGAACTACTTAAAATGTTGCATCTGCAAAAAATTAAAAAGAAATTATAATCACAATTTTTGTCTTAAAAAAAACAAATCAAGTTAATCTCAACTTCAGTACCTATCGTTCCTTTTTCAGTATAAAAATAACAATTGAAAAATGAAATTAGGGAGCCAAAAAGAAATATGCCAAGGACCGGCCTATTAACTCAATTAATGGAGGCGATTTACCCGCAAAATGAAATTTTAGATTAGAAGGAATGTATTGAATTTTTAAACATCTTCACTTATTTTTCTGTTGTGCCAGATTCGTTCTCCAGGAGAAATTGTGTCAGTTCTTCACACATCATATTAACACTAATACTTTTATTAATAACTTGATCTTACTGAACGAAAACAAAGTAATTTAACAGCCAAAATAGCAGCGGATTAGACGAAAAGGTAAAATAGGCCAGTGGGTGGTGTTAAGTCGATTCATAGAGAGTGGTTATAGAACAACATTATATTCACTTTACCGAAACCTTCTGGTGCATGTAGCATGCGCCCTATTGCTTAGTGGATATTGAACAATATAATTCTAGAACAACTTTCCTCTCATAGGAATATAGTACAAAACTAGAGAAAAAACTTTCTTATTATTGGTATTACATTGATAATTTTTCCGGATATAGAACAAGTTAATATTTACAAATTTTTGTATGTGTATAACTCTATTTTGGCCAAAACTGGATATAGAACATTTTAATATTCAGGATATGACTAGTCGCCTTTTGCCTATCATACAGATACTTTCTAAAGCATCCGTATCCCAATAAGGATTGGGTGATAAAATAGTCCACTTCACCATAAGCTCTTTCAACCCAGCTTCTGATGTTTAGAATTATCCTGCATGTCCAGCGACCATGAGTGCCATTTTATCAGAAAAACTCATTTTTTCTGTACGTCCATATTTTAAGTGAGTAAGTCCTCAAACCGAATGCTTACTGAACTCTTAGTTTACCCTATATACTTTCCGTCACAAACGTTGCAGCTAATTTCGTGAATACTTTTCCAATTTGAATACGAGCTCTATACTTTTCCTGTCTGGAAAATAGTGATATTACGAATTTAGCTGTAACTATTGTGACGAAAAGTATGTTTGGCAAAATAAGAGGGTTCGCTTCAAGGATCAATCAGGGCCATGAGTGTCATTTTATCAGCAAAACTCGATTTTTTTGTACGTCCATATTTTAAGTGAGTAAGTCCTCAAACCGAATGCTTACTGAACTCTTGGTTTACCCTACATACTTTCCGTCACAAACGTTTGCAGCTAATTTCGTAAATACTTTTTCAATTTGGATACGAGCTCTATACTTTTCCTGTCTGGAGAATAGTAGTATTATGAATTTAGCTGTAACTATTGTGGCAAAAAATATGTTGGGCAAAATACGAGGGTCCGCTTTAACCCTAGACCGGTATCGATACGTAAATTTTACGTAAAATACTTTTTATGGCATTTGAGTATCTAAATATAAACCTTAACTAATGAAACACAATTGGTTATTGAAAAAACATTTATTTTAAAGTGAATAATATATGTTAACATTAATGGTAACTATAAATACATTCAGCAAACAATCAAAAACATTTTATATTTTCCTAACGGAAACAATGGTAACTAAAAAATGCTCTAAGCAAACAAATAAAAAATACAAATAAAACTTTAACTACATTTTGAACAGATTTTATTTTGATGCGCACCGCATATGGGTTTATTGCACTTCAAACAGTAGGTCGTGGTCATGCTTCTCTTTGCTGATGGACACATGTGACAGTAAGTTCGACGTCCTTTTTGAGACTCTGGACGTTCCTGTAACGCAGGTTGCTGCCTTTCTCCTAGTACTTCTTCTATCATAGTGCGCAAAGAGTTGCTACATCTTGGATTTTCAGCCAAACGTGAAGATTGCCAAGGCTGAGTCAACCTGATGTGCGAATTCTGCATATACTTGTCTCTTGCTATGGGGTTGCCGCCATGCGAAATAACGTTATAATTGTAAATCACAAACGAATTGATGCACGCCATATTCAGTAAATTGTAAAAAATACACATTGGCCATCTTTTGGTTTTACGATTACAGTTCATGTTTTGACACATTTGGTCAAATGTGTCAACAGCACCCTTCGTGGAATTGCATGTATGTATTATTTCTGGTTTGTGTGTTGTTTAATTTACAGTTCCCGTTTCATGCATGGTTGACAGTAAGAGGACATGTTTGTTAGCTTTGGGCTTATATGATACTAGAGTCGCTTTTTCATTGTATGCGAATAAATAAGTATATACCCTTTGTCACGGTCTAAATTGATCATTAAGTTTTGGCTAGACGCTCCTTCGAATAACTTCTCTATATCGACTACGTCGCAATCATAATATTTAAATATTTCCTCTATCAAAATTAAGTTACTACTGTGTTTATTATGGTAATTATCGTCACCTTCACCATATTAGCAAGGTTGTTTCAGTGTTGACGTTTTTTTTTATCAAAAGGTTAACTCCAATTGTTATTCTATTTTATTTAATTAAAATACCTCACAATTACATCAATTTTAGAGTTCCGTTAACGCATTGTTTATATTTGAGTTTCGATTTTTATTTTTCTGTAACTACTTTTCTTTTAATATTATTTTTGTCAATAGAATATTGTTGGTAACTAAAGATTATCAATTGTTGACTTTATTAACCTCTTTCATATTATTTAGCGAACTCACCGATGAACTAATCCATATCTAATGTATATTTTGTATATTATATTGTTATTTGTCCTTGTTAGCACATCCATGGTTGTTTCCAGGTGGTAATTCGAAAAATCTCTTGTGAATAGCTGGGATGTGTTATTTGTAAACTTCTCTATGTGGTAATCGGCACTAACATTCTCTATTGATATGTATATTAGGCTATTTAGTCTGAAATTGGGAAGATACAAATGATATTGACAAAAATGATAGTTGTTTTGGTTGATAGTTTGAGTGTATCGACTTTTGATTGTCTTCACTTCTGGTTTTTAGGTTACTGACCTGATAATTCCGGTGGGTTTTGTTCTGTTTCACTTCCTTTTCCAGTACTTAAGTTGATATTTGATAATTCTAATTTCTTAATTAAATTCAGACCCATGACGAACACTTCGTTTTAATTTCTGGGACAACATTGGAATAAACACTTGGTGGAGGAAACTTTTATATCACTTTTCTCCCTGGTTAACAACTCCGGTTATTGAGCACTTGTTTTGTCCAGGAGTGCACAATATTCGAGTAAACAATCCTAAGTATGTTTATTCATAACAAAATATATTGTTTATATCGGTTCTACTTGTCGTGATGGTGTGCGCTATGAACACATGTTCTTCCTTCTGCTCATACACTGGCTTAGTACTATTAGGAACACAGTTGCCGATTGTTATTGAATTTATCGAAAATCCATGCATTTTATAGTTCATTCCTTAATCTAATTCAGTTGAATGTCCATCTGATTTATTCTGGTTGTTAGCCGAAAATTAAGTTTGGCATCGGAGTTTAGTTTTACGCATGTGGTATTTTGGCAACGATTCTAGTGCGAAATTTGGGAAACTCTCTTTTTTTTCCGGCCATCTTTTACCACAGAAAGCAATATTGAAGAGTGGTTAGAGATTTCAATCTAAAATTTTATTATCCAGTTTGTATGGGATTTGATTGAAACTCTATATAATTAATCTCCATCTATCAATTCAGTTAGCTTATCTTTCATTTATCTTGGCTATTTTCTGAATTTTTTGAGGAGATTTTATTGATACTACTACGTAGGATTTTTTTGCCGTTCTTCAGAATTCTATGGTGGATAATCGAATCACGTTTTCTGGACTTGTCGATTTTATTCCAGACACTCAGTGGTTACACCCCGTATTTGACTTGGATACCGTACTTAGTTATTTCGTTGTTGAATTGTTTGGACAAGCGCAAGCATACTATATAAAAAAAAACCCTGCTGGCCAGAGGGTTTTTTTTTTGGCGGAAAATTGCCTGGACATTGATTGCAAACCCAGTGCTACACGCCCTCAAGTTTCCCACAATTCAGCGATTCTCAGGGACAACCGGAAATCAGCGAAGTCTACCTTATTATGAGTCTTTGTTTGTTGCGTACTGTTTATGTTCCTTTTTTTTAATTTTCTAGTGGGCCAGTCGAGGCCATAGTTATTATTGCGCACTCGTCATTTTACTTTAAGCTAATTATTAAAGTTAAGTTAACTTGTTGAACACGTGATCACGTTGCGGTTTATAGCTTCAAAGATATTATTATAATAAAAACAAAAAAAAACTTATTGTAACTTTAACACCTATATATTTCTTTATTTCTATGTTTCTTACCATTTTTTTTTATTATTATTAAATTGGTGACCTTTTAAGAGACTGTGTTTTACTTGGCAGACTGTCCAGGAGGCATAAGTTACTTTGATTTGGCTGGTAGAGTATCGGCCAGTTCGTGATCACCTAGAGACTTCCGGTTTAGTCGGTAAACCGGTGGCGCCGAACCTACTTACAGTATACTCCCTAGCCGGTGTTGCTCGCACCTTTTTAAACCACTGGCCAGTACTATACCATAGCCTATTGTTTCTGCTAATTTGCCTTTAGTCTAAATTCACTTTCGTTTCTAAATTTTGTTAAAAAAAATATATATATATATATATAAAAGAACAGTTGGTCTTCATACCAGCTGTAGAAATTTCAGAAAAGAAAACTTATCAATAAATAGTGCGTGGCACCTTCTATCTTCATCTATTTCTATAAATTCCTTTGGAATCTCTTTTTTGTTTCTCCTTAGAGTGCCAACTACAGTTAGTTTATAAGGATTAGTCAATAACTTCTCAGCCAAAGGAATATTGGTAAACCAATTATCCATGGTAACATTCCTGTTTGTTCCGTGGATTGATTTGGTCAATGTTTCAACATAATAATCTGCCAATGGCAATCAATTTGTTTTTGTGGATTTTCCGACATAAGGAGATGCATCTACTAGATATTTCGTAGATACATCACATAACAGAACAAGTTTCAGGCTATATTTAGCTGGTGTGTTTGGTATGTACATACAAAACGCACAGTGACCCCGAAATCCTACTAGCTGTTCGTCGATAGTTACATATGACCTTGGTTTGTACGAGCTTCTACATGTCTCTGTAAACTTATTCCAAATGTCTTCTATTGGTGCAAATCTAGTTTCTTGTCTTCTTTCCTCGCGTGTATTAGCGTCATCAAAACGTAAGCAGGCTGTCAAAAACTCAAAACGCTTTTGAGTCATTGTTGCTTTATATCGAGTACCACAAAAGGTGGTATTGAACATGGTGTCGGTCGCGTAGTGATTATTTTTCAAAACTCCGGCCAAAATATATAATCCAAGTAATGCTTTGAGTTCTTCCAAACTTGTTTCGGAAATAAACGCTAGCTCCTTATCGTAATTTTGACTTGCTGAGCGAATCTTTTGATTAGTGTATTCCACTATTATATTCAATGTATCATCCGAGAAAAATATTTGAAATGCGCGTACTGGATCAAGAATATTTCGTAATTCCGGCGAAGGTCCTGGTTTTACATATATAATGTTTTTCGAAGAGGTCTTGCGTTTCTCCGTGTGGGTTGGTTTGGAAAACCACTGGTAGCCATTTTCTCCATACAACTTGTCTTAAGCTGGGGTAACCACAAAGCTAGGTTCTTCATTGGCAGGATCAGTCTGAAAAATAATAAGGCAATAAAAATGCTTATACCTCACACGTATATAATATAACTTACCTGAACACTTGTTATTTCTTGTAAAGTTGTATCATCTTCTGATCTATTTCCGGGTCCTGACAAATTTTTCCTTTCTTCTGTTCTTTTAATATTGAGTTTTGGACGTTTCGGAATATTTTACTTTTCGATTTTCAAATCCTGTTTTTTCCAAATTTTTGACAAATTACCCAACATCTGAGATTCCATTTCCTCATGTGGCAATCATTCTGGATCATCGTCGTTATCCTCAGACTCGCTTTCCGTTTCAGATTCGGCTCTAGTAACAACATTTTCGGTTTCACTGT
Source organism: Galeruca laticollis (assembly GCA_963921935.1). Classification (NCBI taxonomy): domain Eukaryota; kingdom Metazoa; phylum Arthropoda; class Insecta; order Coleoptera; family Chrysomelidae; genus Galeruca; species Galeruca laticollis. The sequence continues at coordinate 38,558,160 of OY998178.1, read as the reverse complement.
CACCATTTACTAACAGTGCTTTCTCCAGCTCTTCCAATGATAAACCACGCCTTGACATTATACCCTTCCTGGTATTGATACGTAAAAAACTCGTGGTGTAAAATGCACCTATTGGTATCGATGCGTAAAATTTACGTGCAGTGTTCTGGAAAACAATGTGTGGTCACTACATCACTGACAAATACGAACTGGCTATGTATTGAATCGTTGAATACCAGATTGGAGCTAGCATAGCTGGAAGGAGGGCATAAAGCGCACGCGAATAACTGCAGTGCTATTAAATTTCTAATTTGAGTGCGTAAATATTACGTACGATACCGGTCTAGGGTTAAGGATCAATTAGTGCCATGAGTGCCATTTTATCAGCAAAATCGATTTTTCTGTACGTCCATATTTTAAGTGAGTATGTGCTCAAACCGAATGCTTACTGAACTCTTGGTTTACCGTACATACATTCCGTCACAAACGTTGCAGCTAATTTCGTGAAAACCTTTCCAATTTGGATACGAGCTCTATACTTTTCCTGTCTGGAGAATAGTAGTATTATGAATTTAGCTGTAACTATTGTGACGAACAATATGTTGGGCAAAATACGAGGGTTCGCTTTAAGGATCAATTAGTTCACTTAAAATATGGACGTACAGAAAAATCGAGTGTTGCCGAGCATGCTATCAATCGTAATAATACAATAAGCTTAGGTGAAGATGTGGAATTCTTTAAAAAATTTGTCAAAAATAGAATTGTTGGGTGAATTCGAAAGTATTGAAATAGTAAGATCTGAGAATAGCTTAAATAGAGACACAAGATAAACTCTTCGTAGTTTATTCCACAGAAATTAAATGTGAAATTTTTCCCGGTGGTAAGTATTGGAGACGCGTCTTACGTTTATTGAATGGCGTAAGGTAACACATTTTCGTAATTATTGAATTTCTTATAGAATCATGTAGAATATTTTGAAAAAAAAATTCGGGCCTTGACCAAAAAATTTGCACAGGACCAATTGGACAGGCTTATTTCAGTAACATGTTTGCATAAAACCCAATATAAAAAATTGGATACAAAAGTAATAGAATGTTTTGAGATGTACAAAAAACCAAAGTAACATTGTGGCATCAAATCAAAAACAAAAAAATTAATAAAAAATTCTGGTAAATTTGTGAATTTTCTCAAATTAATGCTGTAATGTACCATTTAGAGGAAAATATTGATTACAAAAGTTGTAGAACGTGTTAAGGTCTATAAAAAAGCTCAGTAACTTTTTTGCGTCAAATGAAAAACAAAGGAAATACGATTTTTTTTTCAACTTTGACAGGCCGCCATTTTGTTTTTACTAGGCCGATTTGGCACAATAACAAACTCGTTCAAGATTTTGGCCTAACCGATTTTTGTAGCGGGTTTGGTTTCGATCCGTCAAAAAATACGCCCTCTATCGTGCTTACAAATTCCGTTATAATTTGTGAATTTTCTTAAATAAATGTTTTAATGTACGATCTAGAGAAAAATATTAAAACAAAAGTTGTGGAACGTGTTAAGGTCTATGAAAAAGCTCAGTAACTTTTTTGCGTCAAATGAAAAACAAAGGAAATATGATTTTTTTTCAACTTTGACAGGCCGCCATTTTGTTTTTACTGGGCCGATTTGGCTCATTAATGAACTCGTCCAAGATTTTGGCCTAAACGATTTTTTTAGCGAGATTGGTTTCGATCCGTCGAAAATACGCCCTCTATCGTGCTTAAAAATTCCGTTATTACACACACACATATATATATATATATATATATATATATATATATATATATATATATATATATATATATATATATTATGCCCCACGTTTCAGGAGACAGATTTTGGTATAACCATAATTATCAATATCTGAATATTACAATAATAATTTTATTCTGCTCCACGTTACAGGCACAAATTTGTTAGAATTATAACTATTGTACGTATACATTTTTTTTTTAAATTCAATTTAGATAAATAAAGTGTATACTATTTCGTAAATGTTATAGGGCGCCAACTTACCATTAATAGGCAAGTAAAATTTAATAAAAATTATTCAGACCTTATTGAAATTACCATAAAAAAAAATATCAAAATATATTTGCTCCGGCTCTATACAAAATGTCTTATTTACAGGGAGTCAGTTCTTGAAAAAATGGCAGTACTAAATTCTGTCTTTTGTTTTTTTCTTTTTTTTTAATTAAATTCAAATTTGTTACAATATTACAATTATATATTTATGTTTTAAAATTCTAATTAAAGAAACACCCTGTATTGTAATTTCTTTTGTTTATCCGAAATTTATTATATTCAATCTTTTTACTACTTTAATCTCAGTTTATTAATTAAATCTCTTACCTTCTGATATACAGGAACTGCTTCTTTTTGTATCCCTCAAACAAAGATCTTTGTTTCTGGATTTTCCTTTTCTATGTTAGGACTACCTTATAAGAAAATATATTAATTTAAGATCTACAAGAACATTCAATGTCTTATGATAAAAGAAAACTTCTATTTGAGAATTTTGATAACCATTAACCAGACCTTTTAAAGTGATTCTCTTCTTTCTTCCAATTCTTATACACGTGTTCTATATGTATATAAATTTCTCCTCAAATCAATCTCTTCCGTCTTCCAACTCTTATAAATGTGTTCTATATGTATACAAATCTATTTTCAAATTAATCTCTTTTGTCCTCCAACTCCCACAAACGTGCTCTATATGTATATAAATCTCACCTCAAATCAATCCCTTCTGTCTTCCAATTCTTATAAACGTGCTCCACATGTACGAGTATATAAATTTCTTCGATTATTACAAAATATCCATCTGAATTGTCAATTACAATGTTTTAATTTTTAATTATCACTCCTTATATTAGCCAGTAAAATCCAATGCAATCAACTTTTTAACATTTCAATAGTCCCAACTGCCTTAATATCTGTTTTTATGTTCTCAAAAAAATTCTTATTTTTTTTAACCGTCAAAAATATGTCAAGTGCCTAGTTTTTCTTTTCAATAAACTCCATCCTAACTTAGCTACCTAAATTTTAAAGGATTGTTTGCAAACATTTCTATTTTAATAAATGTCATTTACTGTCAAATCCTAAAATATCATAAACATTCTTACATAATTCTATAAATGATACTTTCATCCCTCTGCAAAACTAACAGCCAAACAGAACTATGTGACGGTAAAAATCCTGGAGGTTCACTCAATATCTGCATAGCTTTGTACATATCACATGGAGAATATAATTGGATAAATAGACAAGTCGTTATCATCTACATTCGACAAGCAGCGACACAGTTCGTCCTCCATTCTCACACGTTAGATCCATCTATCGACAAATAACACGCTGTATACTTCATTCTCTACTGACATTCATAATAAAACATACCACAAAATTTTACGATACAATGAAATTATAAAAATATGGAAAGTATATTGTGACAAATCTTTCAGAAGTAGTTTGTGTACGTAATATAAACTATAAATTGGTATACAAGAGCTGACAGAGCAAATGCGACATTTACAAGACGTATGAATGAACTTGTTGATAAAAATGTAGAAAATGTTGAACAAAATATATCAATATTGGATTTTATTCAATGGAAATTAACTGATAAAATATTAATAACGCAATTGTACTGAATCTACCATTTTGTTTTCAAATGATAATAATTTTTTTAGCTAACATAATTCTTATTTCTGATTGGCGAAGACTAGTGTAAGACGTTAGCGCGAGTTTCATAGCTTTGTGTAGGACCTACACTAACAAATTTCTCATCACAATCAGAAATATTGTGTTTCTCAAATACAACTTCCACTTAAGTAATTAAATATAAAATTTATTATCAACACATGTCACTACCATGGTGGGACAACCTGTATGTGACAATATATATATATATATATATATATATATATATATATATATATATATATATATATTATATATTCTATGTTTTATTAATAATATTATGATTTTATCTATATGGATTTTTAATTTGTAGATGTCACAATTTATGATTGTAACTACACTCTTGTGAATATGCCTTTACCACTGAATATAACCTATTGAAATTTTTGACAGCATTTGTCAAATTAATATGCCCGGCTCAGATGAATATCAAATTTTATATTGTGGAAGATAAATCAATACACAATCGACTTATGATAGTTCAAATTTATAAATTTTTAATGAATTTTCCAAATTACGTTTTACGCTATTCCAAATCTAGAGTAACTGTTTGTTCAATATACTACGAGACAATTAAATTATCTTATGACATATTTGATTTTACTGTCAGGAAATTAACCAAATGTCACTTATTATATCAAAATTTCTATAGCCTGAAAATTATCAAATACAATGAGAAATGAATATGGAATGAGTACCAGAGAGTGATTGGAATTCAAATTCATATAATATATTATCAAATAACAAATTACAAGAAATTAGAACTTTTCAAAAATATTATAAACGCAGAAACAAAGATAGAATTTTCTATCAACCTTAAAATTAAAACAACCTATAATTATAAATCTACTCGCTAAATAATTTATCAAAGTTCAAAATGTTTGATTATATACTTGATGTATATCAATGTCAAAATACGCGAATTTCCGTTTAAATTGTCTGTTCCAAAATTATCTTCGCTTGACGTTGAATTTTATTTGAATAACGTTACTGTAATTTCAATCGAATTTATTACCATAAGATGCATCTAATTTTGAAATATTTCTAATAAAAGCCTATTAATTCTCGAGAAATAATGTAAATAAACTGGACAGGACTCACCAACTAGGTACTGGTTAACTCATTCGTATTCTAAACCGTGTTTAGAATTCAGGAACAACTTTCTAAATTAATAATTTAGAAATCGGAAAATCACCCGCACTTTATCGATGCAATTCGTTGCGAATTATACACGCACTGGCTTTATAATGCAGGATTTGATGATCTGATAATATTCATATAAATTACTATGATATTTTTAAATAAATTTGAGGTAACTCTTATTTCGATGTTGCCTCGTGGGGATATCAAAATCAACTCACTCAACTTTCTATATGAATAATTCTCCTCTCCTTTGGTTACCAAAAAATTCTTTTTTTTTTTTAAAAAATATAAATTTACGTTTTCCTATAACAAAGAGAGATTTTCATTCTTTTAATATAATTGCAATTTTGCTAAAAGAGACATCTGTATTCTTGTTTTCAAATCGTTATAAAGTATATTCTGCATTAATGTCATCCGAAATTGAAATGTCAAAATTTATTTGTACATTGAAACTTGAAAATTATTGATAATACAGTGTGTATCACTAGTATTACATCCAAATATGCATATTTTTCCTTATTCCAATATTTTCTTTAGAATTTAGATAGAGGATATGTAATATATATATATATATATATATATATATATATATATATATATATATATATTAATACATATGCTCTATCTTAATTCTAAAGAAAACATTGAAATAAAGAAAAATGTACATATTTGGATGTAATACTAGTAATATACAATGTATTATAAATAATTTAAAAGATTCAATATGCAGATAAAATTTGACATTACAATTTCAAATGACAATAATGCAGAAGATACTTAATGATACATAGATTTTATAAAAATTTTAAAAAAAGAATACAGATGTCGCTGGTAGCAAAATTACAATTAGAATTAAAGAATGAAAATCTCTCTTTGTTATATGAAAACATAAATTTGTATTTTTTTTAAAAAAAGGAATTCTTTGGTAACCAAAGGAGAAGAGAAATATTTATGGAAAAAGTTTAGTTAGTTGATTTTGAACCCCTCTCGAGAGAACATCTAATATGAGTTCCCTCAAATTTGCTGAATAATATAATAGTAATTGATATATTAAAATAGCATCAGATTATAATAATTAGCATGATAAGATCAGTGCGTGAATAATTCCTTAAATAATTATATTGAAATAGTGTTAGTGATTTTTCCGGGTTCTAAATTATAAACTTAGAAAAGTGGTTCCGGCGATTCTAAAAGACGTGCTTAGAATCAGAACGAGTGATCCTGATACCTAGTTGGTGAGTCCAGTCCAGATTTTATAAATTATTTTTCAAGAATTAACAGGCCTTTAAATAAAATTAAGATAGATGCATCTGTATCACATTTTTGAATACTGACAAAATTAACGTTAAAGATATATAAAATTTCACCTGAAGAGAAGAGAAAATTTTTTTTGAATGGACAATTTTATCGCATTTAGTTATTTGACATTTATACACGTCAAGTGTAATTTTCGACGATTTGAACGTTTAGAATAAGTAGTTAATTAGGTTGTTCTTCTAGTATATAGGTTGTTTTTTTAATTTTAAGGTTCGTAGAAAGTACGATTATTGTTCTTTATTATATTTTGGGAATAATAATTCATTTTCACTTGTTATCTGATGGTATATAATATATAATTTTTGATTCCAACTCACTTTGGTATTAATTCAACTCCTATTTCATTGAATTTGAAAAAATTTGGATCCTATAAAACTTTTGATATAACCAGTGACATTTAGTTAATTTTCAGTGACAGAAAAATTGTAGATGTCATTAGATAATTTAATGGTCTTAGAATATATTGAACAAGCAGTCACTATAGATTTGCAATAGTATAATTGACAATTTTGGAATATTCTTTGGAAATTTATAAATTTAAAATTTTAAATTATTAATTTTTTTTAATCTTTGAACCCTCCCTGAGGTAAGAGCGAGTAAGTCGATTTTGTAGTAATTTATCTTTCAGAATATAAAATTTCATATTCATCTGAGCCGGGCATAATAATTTGACAATTCCTGTCAAAATTTCAAATAGGTTATATTCAGTGATAAAGGTGTTTTCACATTAGTGTAGTTACTACCACGATTGTAACAACAGCATCTAATAATCAAATTTCAAATAAAATCATATAATACATAATTATAAAAACAGTAGAACATTAAAAATATTATAATTTGGCGGCCCAACGTGTGGCGAATTAAGAATTTTTCTTGATAATTAGGTTGACGTTAACATTATAATAATTGTCACCCAAAACGTGGGGTGATTAAAACTGTGCATATAATTATAAAAATATTAAAAATTTATTGACATTATTATAAAAAAAATTTAAATATTTACGATGGAACGAAGAATGACGTTAAGAGATGGTAAACAGGTAGGAGTTGAAAGTGGATCCGATGAAGAAAGGGAAGAACAGGAGGATAGTAGACGGGAACCCCAAGGAGGAACAAATAGCAATGATCATTGGATGCAACAATTTCTTTTGAAAATGAATGAGAATATGAATAGGAAATTTGAAGAAAATAGGGCAGATATGAATAGTATGGAAAATAATATGCGAGGAGATATGTATACAATGAGGGAGGAGATTAAGGGGGATTTTAACCATATCACCGGAAACATGGACAGATTGGAAAAGAAAATAGAAGAAGTAAATATGGAAACCTTAAATGAAATAAAGAAAATTAGAGATGAAAACGAGCAATTGAGTGAACAAATGGCCGATATGAGAGTATATATGGTAGAACAAAATAAGAATTTGAAAACAGACCAAGAAATTGGATTTAGAAAGAAACAAGAATTTGAAAAACAGGGAGTAGAAGAAGTACAAGAATTAGATAGATGCATAGACGAAAATTTATCTGGAGCAATTCAAGTGAAATTAAACAAACAAAATAAGAATATAACTGAGGAAATACGAAATAAAAATACAAAGATTAATACAGATTAAAGAAGTTGAGAAAGAAATTGAAGAGATACAGGCTATTAAAGTACAAAAACAAACAAAAGATGATATGTTAGACATTGATTTACAGAACCTAGGAAGTGAAGAAGTTATGCAAATTTATGAGAAAAATATGTATTGGAAAATAAAAGACTTAGATGGTAATACAGAAAAACAAATCGTGATATATGATAAAATAAATAATAATTATAATAGGGGGATACAACTTAATTGGGAATTAAAAGAAATGAACAGAAGATTACAAGAAACTAAGGAAGAAATAGATGAAACCATAAGACAAATTGAAGAACCAATAGTTTATAGAGAAAATGGCGAAATCAGAGTGAAACTTAAGAGAAATATGAAAATAATTGATCCAAGAATATTTATTAAGAGAATTGAAAATGAAAGAAATCAAATTGTGATTATGATGGATATGAAAATAATAAAAAGCAACTTCAATGATATGGAAGAATTTGAGATGCAAATTTCAATACATTTATGGGAAGAAATTGATGAGATATGGGAGTTTAAAATTAAAAAAAATATGGTGGTGAACAGAAAGAAGTTACAGAAACTCATAGAGAATCAAACAATAAGAGAAGAGAATAAGACGAAGTTTAGGAAAAGAAAATAAAATTGAATTATATGACAGGATTATAGGAATGAAATCTAGAAAACGAAAAGGAATTGTACATGGTAAAGAATGGATATAAAAACAATATGTAAATAAAATATTTATGATTAACAAGTAATATTTAAAAACATATTGAAATAGAAATTATATAAACATGGATTGATAATAGAAGAAATGATAGACATGTTGATATGAATTATGGAAATGAAAATAGAAGTTACAGAACTGAAAAACGAATATATGGAAATGGAGATAAAATTTATGACAACAAGTATTGTGAGAATAGAAGAGATTTTAAAAACATTGATAGAAGAGATGATAATGAAAATAGAAATGAAATTAAGCAACAAAATAGATGGACAGGATGAAATAATTACATTTATAGGAACAAACGGATGGAAGTTATATGAACTAAGCAAATATATGATACAAAAGATTGAATTAAAGGATGGAAAAGAAGTTGATATGTAAGCATAGTCGATGAAGAAGTTAGAAACAGACATAGTTATTGATGAATTGATGAAATATAAGGAAATAATTGATTCTGAATAGATAGATAGGATTAAATGGTAAAATAATTGAATTTGAGGAGGTAAATATGGAAGTATTGGCAATTGAAGAGGATAATAGGAAGTTATGGAATATAAAGAGGAATGGAATTATGGTAGAATTGGAGTTAATGAGTGGAAATAAGGAATATGAAGAGAAAGTGAAGAGTTTGATGATGAAATATGAAGGATTGATTGAAAAAGAATTAGACTGGCTAACTATTATGAGTGTGAGATAGAATAAATAGAAGATGTGAAAAGTAATGGTAATTGGACAGATTGTGATGAAGAATATTATAAATGAATTATTAAAGACGTATGAGAAAATAATCTCGAAGGAACCAAGGGTAGCTTAATGAAAATATGGATGAATCAAAAAAATAAAAAGAAGACCGTTTTTGAAAAAGGAGAATTGGTAATACTAAGATCATTACAAGTTGCAAAAAGATCGGAGAATTGGTGCGCGAAATTAGTATTACCATTTGAGGGACCTTATGTTGTAGGCAATGAAGGAGCACAAAATAGTTATCAATTACTAGACCCCATTACGGGAAATGAAAGAGGAGATTTTAACATAGAACAGGTATATAAATATTATACTTAACTTGGAACAAATGATATTATGTTACGTGAAATTTTAATAGATATAGTAGATTTAAGAAGTTTTATAGGAATTAGGAATAATAGTTTAATTTGACTGAAGATAAATTTTAGAGATAATTATTTGAAAGATATATTTATGTTACTAAGATATTAGTATGATATTTGGCAATTTTGAAAGATAAATAATAATTATATGCAAGAATCGATTTATCATTCTTTTATTAGGGGGATTTAATACATATACTCTATCTAAATTCTAAAGAAAACATTGAAATAAAGGAAAAAGTACATATTTGGATGTAATACTAGTGATATACAATGTATTATAAATAATTTAAAAGATTCAATATGCAAATAAAATTTGACATTACAATTTCGAAAGACAATAATGCAGAAGATACTTAATGATACATAGATTTTATAAAGATTTTAAAATAAGAATACAGATGTCGCTGGTAGCAAAATTACAATTAGAATTAAAGAATGAAAATCTCTCTTTGTTATATGAAAACATAAATTTGTATTTTTTTTTAAAAAAGGAATTCTTTGGTAACCAAAGGAGAAGAGAATTATTTATGGAAAAAGTTTAGTTAGTTGATTTTGAACCCCTCTCGAGAGAACATCTAATATGAGTTCTCTCAAATTTGCTGAATAATATAATAGTAATTGATATATTAAAATAGCATCAGATTATAATAATTAGCATGATAAGATCAGTGCGTGAATAATTCCTTAAATAATTATATTGCAATAGTGTTAGTGATTTTTCCGGGTTCTAAATTATAAACTTAGAAAAGTGGTTCCGGCGATTCTAAAATACGTGCTTAGAATCAGAACGAGTGATCCTGATACCTAGTTGGTGAGTCCAGTCCAGATTTTATAAATTATTTTTCAAGAATTAACAGGCCTTTAAATAAAATTAAGATAGATGCATCTATATCACATTTTTGAATACTGACAAAATTAACGTTAAAGATATATAAAATTTCACCTGAAGAGAAGAGAAAATTTTTTTTGAATAGACATTTTCATCGCATATAGTTATTTGACATTTATACACGTCAAGTGTAATTTTCGACGATTTGAACGTTTAGAATAAGTAGTTAATTAGGTTGTTCTTCTAGTATATAGGTTGTTTTTTTGATTTTAAGGTTCGTAGAAAGTACGATTATTGTTCTTTATTATATTTTGGGAATAATAATTCATTTTCACTTGTTATCTGATGGTATATAATATATAATTTTTGATTCCAACTCACTTTGGTATTAATTCAACTCCTATTTCATTGAATTTGAAAAATTTTGGATCCTATAAAACTTTTGATATAATCAGTGACATTTAGTTAATTTTCAGTGATAGAAAAATTGTAGATGTCATTAGATAATTTAATGGTCTTAGAATATATTGAACAAGCAGTCACTATAGATTTGCAATAGTATAATTGACAATTTTGGAATATTCTTTGGAAATTTATAAATTTAAAATTTTAAATTATTAATTTTTTTTAATCTTTGAACCCTCCCTGAGGTAAGAGCGAGTAAGTCGATTTTGTAGTAATTTATCTTTCAGAATATAAAATTTCATATTCATCTGAGCCGGGCATAATAATTTGACAATTCCTGTCAAAATTTCAAATAGGTTATATTCAGTGATAAAGGTGTTTTCACATTAGTGTAGTTACTACCACGATTGTAACAACAGCATCTAATAATCAAATTTCAAATAAAATCATATAATACATAATTATAAAAACAGTAGAACATTAAAAATATTATAATATATATATATATATATATATATATATATATATATATATATATATATATATATAACCTTTGGAACGGAGGGTGAATTTGGCATCTAGGAACACCAAAACGAAAAACTGCATTGAAATTTTCGCGTCATGCTACTCTCTACAATAGCCCTATTTCATTCTGAAATAAGCCTAAAAATATGCAGTACCAGGTATTTTAATAAGAGGAATCCATTTTTTTGTTCAGTTTTTCAAGTAAAGTATTAGAATTGAAAATGTTGGGTGGGAACTAATAGCCTCGTTAGATAAGGCGAAATCATGTGCTGGGTATATCGACTGGTTATTATAATAGTCATGGAAAAAAAAGTATAGCATCCTTTTCGCTGGTAATGATTATCACTCACTCCATCCTTCATCATTACCCGCTCATGAATAATACACAATTCTTTAGTAGTTCATTTCTCATACTTATTGATTTTTAGTGCTATATAAAATACAAAATCTGAAGGAAATGCCATAACAAATCAGATTTGTGAAATTCAAATACCGTTTCTAAATATGATCTTAACCGTTTTATTAGGAATAACGTTCAAAATTCAGCGTTTCAATAATTTATAGAGCAGCTGTAGTTGAAACCATTTCTAGATTTATATTGGTAAATTCAAGCGGAAATCTCTTTCGGATTTATGCATAATTTTAGTAAATCCAGTATGATGTTAGTCGATATCAGAGGGAAAGATCGTCGACGGGTATAAACTATTCCAACAAGATGTTGCTTTATTCATACGATCATGTTGGTTCAATAAACTCATAAACTATCGATTTCATATTGTTTTTGAAAACATTGATAAGTAGAATTAGAATATTAAGGTACGTTCATCACATCACGTGCAAAAGCTATTTTACATAATCAATTTAACATTGTTTTCAGAAAGAATTAATTTATTCCTGTAGTGACTTGATTTCCAATTTGACCGAACTGATTTAATAAAATTTATAGGAATTTTGGTTTTATACTGCCATCACACTTTACCCCAAACTCAAATGTATTGGTCAACAGATGAGAATAAAAGAATAGATATTGTTCGGAAATGCATGAGATGAAACAGATTCTATAGCATAAAAAGAAATGTGCATCTTTCACACAATACTAAATTAGATAAGAACGTTGAATTCACGGAACTACGGCCCTCTTTTGATGAGATAAATAATCGAAATCATCAGTTTGGAGTTTTCTCGTATGAACTGTGTATTGGGATCCGTTATTGAGATCACAGCGCTACCTAACTGTCAAATCGAAGCAACTGTAGAAGTGAAAAAATTGTTTTTTTGTTTGGTGTTTATATTGTGGCTTATTATTTTCAATCGTTTTATATCTTCATTTATAAATAATTAACAGACTTTTCTTATACAATATTCTTAGTAAATTCAAAACTTTTTGGTTGTTAAACGTACGGCTAAGATGTTGATAGTTAATTACAAATTATAATATTGTGTTTAATGCAACATACTTCTTGGAATGTGATATTTTTGTTTAAAATGAAGTGAAAACGAAACCGTAATATATATTTCGATATAGGTTTTCCTATTCCTAATTTATTTCGCCAAGCTTTTCTAGCGTCTACCATTTCTAATTCTCCATTTTTTATTTTAATTTGTACTCTAAACTTTTCACATTCAGGAAATCGACGGAAACTCAGTTGTACGTCTCATAGATTTGCACTGTGGTACTGAACAATACTGACTACTTTATTCGCAGGTTTTTATTAACAAATATAAAAACGTTTTTCAAATTAAGCCTTATACTTGAAAATCCAATATAAAATGCAAAAAACAATGTCCAAAATACACGAAACAAATAAAATAAGTGGCAAGCAAGCATCTAATCTAGAGAAGTTCACGTTAACGCTGTGTGGTGCAGTGTCACTTTGCAACAGATTCCAATAGATGAACAAATAGTGCCATATTTTGCACGACAATCATGCAAAACGTACAAGTTGGCAAATTAATTTCGACAGTCGGAAGTTTGGCAACTTCCGATGCGCCGTAGCAAAGACGTATGCGGATTGCAAGAGCTCACTCACTTCGCTGACAAAATTCGTAAGCTTCGTTTCGACAGTAAAGTTCAGAGAAAAGTGTGATTACCGGGGTTGGGCAATAATAACTTGTTATGGCGACTCCAGAAAGTAAGTTCTTCATAAAAACTTGAGCGAGCAGTGTCGTGAAATGATTATGAACGTTTTAAATTTCATGACCGAAGAGGCAAACAATAGCAAATCGATAACTCCATTAACATAGGTGATTTTTAATTGTTGCAATAAAATTTTTAAGCCAAAGTAATTATTTAACAAATTTACACTCGATAGTAAATTTTTTAAATGGATTTTCGCACATAAAGTATATATTCGTTAAACGATTTAAAAAGTGACATTAGGGCGAGACAAAGTATTTGTTGCACTCATGTGTCAATTTTATGCACCGTTATGTCATCATTACAAACAACTCAACGCCATTTTTAGTCCATTTTTTTTGCATGCCTGTGGCTGATGCTTCAATTTTTCCATTCGTGAAAAAAGCACCACCTCATGCACTTGTTGCATAAATTACCATTCTGTTTCTGTCTACAGTAGTATATGAAAGGGCACATGTCTTTTTTTGTGTGAGATACCTATTTAAATGTAATAGGTTTTTAGCTCACAATTATATATATTTTACTCATTTCATACCTATCTCTATTACGTTTTGGCTTTATTATTTGCTTTGAACCATCTTCCGATTGCAGTTACAATTGCGGTTTGTTCAAATTAAACTATATTTGAACTAAAATCTAAAGATCGTTTAAGACAACTAACGAACTGAAACGTAATATAGTATTTTTTAATTTAATCGTTCTTTTAAATGGCCGAAAACCACGACAAAAGTTTTTATTTCAAATAACGGTCACAGAAAACAAATTTAACTACTTCCTCATTTTAATTTGTATAAAAATACACATGAGTAAAACTTTTGATACAAAATTAATATCAACTTATTTTGTCAGGTCATTGAACGAGTTTCTGCTGCTAAGAAAGTTATCCAAAGAACGCTTTCCCGTATTAAAAAAGAAGCTCTGGTAGGAAGTAATGCTGACACTGATGTGCCCACTAAAAAACAAAGAACGTCCAGTATCCGTATGGATCAATTCAACAAAACTGTGCTTAGAAGGTGCATAATGAAGTACCCACGTTAAGAAATGTACACCAAACCTTTGCAGATAGTTATGGCTTCGCAGGACCAACATGAAAAACAACAGAAGTTTGTTAACGGAACGTCACGAAATCAGACATTCACGCCAACTATATTTTAGAAACATAAAAAAGTACAGAGAACAGAACAAACCTATCATTTATTTGTAAGAAACATACATTCATTCATGTCACACGCACCTTAAAGGATGGACGGACAAGAGTAACGAAGGATTAAGAAGACCCGTTTTAAAAGGCTCATCATTGTGCATGTAGGAAGGGAAAATGGTTTTATACTTTATGCTGGTATTATTGTTACCTTCAATTTTACAAAGGTTGAAGAATTCTGTAATGAATTTTTTGACAAATTTTCTGAAAATGATTGGAAAGTTAGATGTGACCACGTTAAGAAGATTGCAGATGGATTTATGAACAATGAATCACTTTGGGATACTGTTGTAGATAATGTTATTATTAATTTGGCCGAAGACAAATATAGCGAGGATGATGAAGTTGATATAGAAAGTGAGCAGAGTGCGCCTTTTTGGCATCTCTATGTCGACCCACCCCGTGATCTTCATGGCGATACCCCGTATCGTCACCCCCCTAGCGCCCTCATCCGCCTTTTTGACATCTTTATGTCGACACCCCGTGATCTTTATGGCGATACCCCGTATCGTCATCCTCCGCTGGTATCGTCGACACCCTGTATATTGAACGTCGTAGTGACGTCACCAGCACCCCATTTGAATCGCCCGCCAACGATCAGCGCCATCTAGAGCGAAAATTGGAAACAGTGGGCCAGGACCAAATTAGTATATCTACTCACAAGCAAATATTTTACATGGGTCAGCCATTGTCGTTTCTTAGCTTGGAGCTTCACAGGTATTCAGAAATAAGATAATTCAAATTAATTTTTATTTAAGAAAACACATAAATTGACCAGAACAAAACATCATAAAATATGATCTACCGATACTAATTAGAGACAGATATAGTAAAGATCAATCTATTATAAACTGTCTTGAAATTCAAATTCAGAAATTGACTGTCTCGACCCTTACTTCGTGGAATATGCTCATATTAGTGTTTTTAAATGAAACTCAAGGTCTCTAGTTAATTCCACAATATAATACAAGTTATTAAAAATTGTCAATTTTTTAGAATTTTTAATAACTTGTATTATATTGTGGAATTAACTAGAGACCTTGAGTTTCATTTAAAAACACTCAAATTCAGAAGCTCTCAAACCCTGTTCAACAATCCTCAACTTGGTCGTAATATAAAAAATGTACTACGGTTAAATACTTAATGTCTTGTACGCCAAATGGCTTTATAAATTTTATTTCTACTGATTTTCATAGACGTATAAGTGATACAATATTAATGGAGAAATCCGAGAATTTAGCATTATTACCTCACAATGCCGTAGTAATTCATTTTGTACACAACCTATCAAAAAAATCGAGAACTCCGACAACTTCTAGTGATTTTTTTATTTCTCACCTTGTTTCTGTGACGGGATCGTACTAATGAAATCTATCGAAATAAAATTTCATTTGTAGAGACAGGTAAGAACTAAAGCTTTCCTTGTAACTGGAACTAACTTTATATTGCATTTGGGAAGCTCTGTAAACAGTGTCTCAGAATACCAAGTTGGATTCAACTATCATCAATTCTTCCTCGAAAACGTTTAATGTTCTGGAAAAGTGCCCACTACACAAGGTTAAAGATTTCCTATTAACAGAATACGTTCAATAAGTCGTGAAAATAGTTTCAAGTAAAACTGTATCCAATATTAGATGTGATGTGAACTTTATTGTGGTAAATCACTGATTTAGTTCTATTCTGTTGTTTGTTGGGAAATAATCTGGGAATTTATAGTGATGTAACTTGAAAATTCAATTCGATACGATGGAGTCCTGAAGTAATAAATTGATTTTCCAAGTAATTATGAATACAACAGGGATCTCCTGGAACATAACAATTTTTATATGTGAAGCTACACTGTCCAATACTTGGATAAACTTTGTATCAAAACATTTCAAATTAAAAGGGACATCGTTTGAATTGGTTTATAATTCCTCATACAGAACTGCTTTATTTTTGGTTTTAGATACTCAAGAAAAATGTTGTCTGATTCCGTACACACAAGCAGTGGTAAAATCAAATACCGTAAAACGGGGTTGCAATGAACATTTTCTTCATATTTTGTTGAATAACTTTTGTATCTGTCGCTCAATCAAATCAAGAGAAAATGCCATTTAAGGATCACTATAGAAGCATGACTTTACATACGTTAGATTATCTATTGGGCGTAGCTAAGTAGAGATAGCTATAAAAAAGTTGCTGTTCAATTTTACCCCGATGTCGGAGTAACATTGAACATAGTATAAATTGGTGTCTACGAGCCCACAGGTAAGTTATTCCTTCAATTTAACCCCGCCAGTGAAACAAGCCGAAAAAATTAGTGGGGAGAGTTTTGATCGTTTTTTTGTCTGAATGCCAAGAAGGTTATAATTATTGACAGAATATTTGTTTACATTTTTTCTCTTAAGCTTCAAATTCTTTTACAAAGTCTTATGAAATCATATTTCAAACTAAAAAAATTGGTAATTCTCAAGTCAAATGACAAAAAAATAAGGAAAACGTATAAATGACAGTCTTTAGAAGGATTTTAGCTCAGAGTATACCCATCAAATTGGATTGAAAAAACCACTTTTCCGCGGCGATCTTCAGCTGGAGCTGGCAGAAGTCTCTCAAAATTCCAAGGACTTACGACTAAAATGTCGTCTATCTGAAAATAAATCAACGATCTATTTTGATATACCTAATTCAAAATGCACTGAAAAATTTACCTCTGACCAATAGAAGGCACAATTCTTCGCAATTCTCATAAACTTGACCACGTAATCTCCATCAGGCAGTTTTTCTTTTATAAGACCAACGAGAAATTTCAAGGTCTTTTTGGTTGCGAATCTCACGAGCACATAATCGTTGACGACCGCAGCCCCTGCTGGCCTCTCGATCTCCTCGTTCTCTTCTTGCTGTATTCCATCACAAAATGTCCCGAAATCACAATCAGATTCGTCCTGAAGCATAAATTAGTTGTCTGAACTGTCACTATCCAATTCCTTAGCAGACTTTTTTTTATTATTGGTGGGTGGTGCAGAACATCCAGAACTTTCCCCTATTTCAAAATCTTCCAGTCCAATGCTTTTACCCAGTGCGATGTTAATTTTCTTTTTTCTTCGAGTTCTTGTTCCCTTTTTGTTCCTAATACCCTGTAGAAATTGTATAACTGTGTCGTTTAAACTGTTTTCGAAACATTGATTTGATTCAGTATCATCAGTACTAGGCAATTTCTTTGATATTTGATTTCTGTCTGAAGGGTATATACCCGTTGTCCGAAAGCCACTTTGAAGGTTTTGTTCACCGATTTCTGCGAATTTTAACATAATCTTTTTTTGAAAGTTTTGGAAACATCTTCTTTCGAAGACCAGTTGATCCCGTTGCTAACTTATAATCGCTGAGTATTTGACGCCATTGTTTCCTCAGTGGTGCGAACACCGCGACATCCAGGGGTTGAGCGATATGCGTGGTATTTGGCGGTAAATATATGAATCGAATATCATTTTCAATCGACAGTCTGATAACGTGCTCACAAAAATGGCTCGCCAAGTTATCCCCGATTAATACTTTGACTCCTTCTTGATGTCTCATGGAATATAAGAAACCAGAGGTCAACCAATTTAATAATGTTGCAGAATCGAACCATCCATGAGTTGTTCGGTTGTATCTGGTTTTATCGGGTCCTCTTTCCGTCAGAGTTGTCCAAAGATTTTCTGCTTTGTAGACTACATACAGAAGCAGCAGAACTCCTGAAGCGCTTCCACAAAATATGAAAGAAATGTTCGATTTTGAGTGAGACGATAAATGTTCTGGGTATTTCACCCCTCTTTAAAAAAAGCATCTCGTATACCCAGGGTCATCCACTAAATTTGTCTCATCGAAATTGTATATACAATCGGGGGAAATTCCGTCTAGACATTGCTCAAGGTTATCAAAATATGCAATGAAAGCTTCTTTAGTGGAAGATGCTCTATTTGGGTTTATATTTTGAGATTTTCTTGCAATTATTTCTGTGTTTGTTTTCAGAAAACCTTTAATACAGTCGATACCAGGCAAATTATTTTTAAACTGCTCAACTATCTTACCCGTTGTATCCAAATGGCTCTTCATTCCCCATTCAGCGGTTTAAAACTGTAGGCCTTCCGACGTCCTTCATTTTTTTGTTGTTCAGTTTGTGGCTTAATGTTCCTTTTGGGATTTTGTATTTCTTCGACGCCTTAGAGAGTGACAACTTTTTTGTTTCAATTTCTCGGATTACTTGTTCCACAGTATTATTGGTGTTATTTTTATATGATTGACTATCCAACTTTCTAACGTAATCACGCATTTTGGAATGAGATTATCGCACTGCACTACTGCACCACAACTGAATTTCCTAACCTCACAATATTTCTACCGCCAAGCCAACCAATGTTATACTGATAGAAATTGATTCAAAACTAGGTAGGTAATGCCAGACAATATTTACATGGAACTCGATTCATGCCGCCCGAGCACGTTGAATCCTGCCGTTCAATGTTACCCCATGTTCCCAAAAAAATTAACATATGATTTGTATTGCTTAACTAAAAATATTTCAGAACCCTAATCATTTACGGTATTATGTAGAATAAGGTTCAAATAGGTACTGGTATCGTGGAAAATTAGTTATGAGAAGATATTTTTGCATATCACCGGTTTCACACCAAAGTTTGAGAGATTCTTTCAAACCTTTTATTTCAGAAACAGCATTTCATTTCTTTTTTTTTTGTTAATTTTGAGAACCTGCGACAAATTTTATCAGGGAGTCCAAGAAAATCATATTTGCAACTCTCAAAAAATATATCGGTCCCGAAAACAATTCAAGCCAACTTGTAGAAAAATATAATCTTCATTGCAAAGTTGTTCAACGTAGCCCTGGGGTTCAATGTAACCCCTTTTCACGGTACCAACAATAGTTGTCATATTAATATTGATGTGTGAAAGAAATGAATTTCGCATATTGACGTTCTATAGAAATTAGCTCTTCCTAGAGTTAAACAATTGATATAATGATATCAAACGGAACAGGTTATGACATTTTCTCGAGATAATATCCAAATGAGAATGATACGAGCGCAGTCATGAACTACAGAGCGATGATAATTCAAATTTACACTAAAACCCGGTGTCCCCACTACAACCTGCGGTTATTTCCTTCCTCTATTTATACTCTCAAAACAACGCTGAAATGCTGAAAGTCAATTCAATACAAAGTTGACGATATGTGTGAATTGTAGCCGGAAGCTGGTTTACGGATACTGTTACCAAAAGACTGCATTGTAACTACATAGTGCCTAATAATCGTATATAATCTATTTGGTCATTAGTGAGAGTAACTCTAGCATATTCATGGGAAACAAGCTTTGCATAATCAGTAGCGGAGTTTCACAGCGCAGGTGTAAGTTCTAAATACATTCTTTGTTATGAAATTGACTGTCTCGACCCTTACTTCGTGGAATATGCTCATATTAGTGTTTTTAAATGAAACTCACGGTCTCTAGTTAATTCCACAATATAATACAAGTTATTGAAAATTCTAAAAAAATTACAATTGTTTCGATAAATCAATATCATCGTCAGAATGACAGAAGTAACATTTCATTTTATGCCTACCTGATGTTTAGTAGTTATTTTTGGCTAGACCAAGAAGTAACCTAACTTGTGATAGGCTTAAGATATGTTTATAGAAAAAAGAAGGAGATGTGATATTACAAATATTGAAGCTTAGATATTATTAGCCCTATGGTGATATCATGGACATCATTTTTCCAATTAAGATCAGTATAACTGTGCAATGATATAGAAAACCAGGAAAAATATATCTGCTGATCTTTACAATTATCACTTAAGAAGACAGTTTATTAGTGGAGAATTTCCTAGATTCAACTGTTCATTGACAACTTCATATTGTGGGTTTCTTGAATGTCTTCTAATTTCCAGTTCTTCAAGAAAATCCAGTTCTTGTTTCTTTCCACAAATATGGAGCACTTCTAGTTCTGTGTTAGGTGTCAATGAATGATTGGTGTCAAGTAGATGTTTTGCGTAGTGGGATTTATGTGGTTGTTTTAATCTGTATGCTCGTAAGTGCTCACTGTATCGTATTTCAAAATTCCTAAGGGTGTGACCCAAATAGACAGCATTACATTCTGGACATTTGAGTTTATATATACCTGACTTCTTTGATAGTGGTATTTTTGTTTTTACATTTAACAATTTTGTATTAACGTTACTTTCTGTTTCAAAAGAAATTGTTGTATTCGTTGCTGAAGATATTATCTTTGAAATATTATTAGAAATATTTCCTGCATATGTAATGGTTTTATAAGTTTTAATTTCATCAGCTTGTTTAGGATATATTAGTTGTAATGCCACTTTTTTCTCTCTTTTACTAACTAGCTTATTTATCATATCTAATGGATAACCGTTAGATGTTGCTATTTGTCTAATTGTATTAATCTGTCTATCAAAATTACATTTGTTCATAGGAACTGAAAAAGCTCTATGTATCATTGAATTATATGCTGCTAGTCTGTGTGATACAGGGTGGTTAGAATTGAATGGAATTGTCACATCAGTCTGTGTTTTATGGGTAGTGAACGACAATTAGATGTATTTTTCAACCACATCAATAATTTACACCCGAAAATTAAATTTACATTAGAAATTGAAGAAAATAGCTCAATCAATTCTCTTGATTTGAAAATTCAAAGAGTTAATAATGTACTTGATTATTCAATTCTAACCTAACCCACAATATGAAGTTGTCAATGAACAGTTAAATCTAGGGAATTCTCCACTAATAAACTGTCTTCTTAAGTGGTAATTGTAAAGATCAGCAGATATAGTTTTCCTGGTTTTCTATATCATTGCACAGGAAAAATGATATCCAGGATATCACCATAGGGCTAATAATATCTAAGCTTCAATATTTGTAATATCACATCTTCTTCTTTTTTCTATAAACATATATCAAGCCAATCACAAGTTAGGTTACTTCTTGGTCTAGCCAAAAATAACTACTAAACATCAGGTAGGTATAAAATGAAATGTAACTTCTGTCATTCTGACGATGATATTGATTTATCGAAACAATTGTAAATTTTTTAGAATTTTCAATAACTTGTATTATATTGTGGAATTAACTAGAGACCGTGAGTTTCATTTAAAAACACTACATTCTTTGTGTTATCAATGAATGGTAAATCCGGTAAGAGTAATTATAAAAATAATATATCACATTGTATAATAATTATATTCAGCTTCATTTTATAATTGTTTTAAACTATATTTCACGTATCTATTCCAAACATTCCTATTCTGCTCTAATAGTCTAAACTCTATCCACTGGATTCTCCGTTTTTCTGCATCTTCTCGAACTTGGTTTTCCCATCTCATCCGTGGCTGCTATATTCTGTTCTCGCCGCGTATTCTAGCTTCAAAAACTTTATTTATGTACATGGACTAACCATCTAAGCTGTCTTTCTCCGATTATCGAGTCTATCGGCTTGATTTTTAATTCTGCTCGTTTCTATTTTGGTCTTTTCTTCAGATACCTTCTATTTTTCTTAAAAATCTCATCTCAGTTCACTTTCATTTCCAATTTGTTAGGATCCAACACTCATTGCCGTAAAATATTAATGCCCTAACCACTTTTTTAGACACTTCATATGGTATCTGTTTCTTCCAATTTTTCCAATTCTATGTTATACTTCTCCGACAATTTTTCCAAGTTCTTCTATTAATATGACTAGATAATTGTAAAGTGTTACCTGTTCTAGTTTTGGTTCTTCGATTTTTATCTTACATCTTTTTTTCTTTCAAAACAGAAGCATGGTTTTTACCGTAAAGTTTTTCTTATTTATTTAAACGTTTTTATTACGGGTGGGTTACATTTATACACACACATTATGTCTACTAACTGAATTCATTTATTTACTGCACTATTCACTAATTTATATTAGTTACACAGTATATTCACTTACATGAATTTATATAAACACTTCACTACTTAGTCTATTTACTTGTTCCCTGTTTATATTACTAGATCACTTTATAAACTGGCTCCTTTCGCTGGTCGGTCCTTTATATATTTGTGCCTTTTTTACTAGATAATTCTAGATTGCGGCTTATACAAAAACAATTGAATTCCTGGAATTTTCTAGATAAGACTGGTCACAAAAACAATGTCTAGATAAGATAGTCATGTTGTTGAAATCTATCTTAGGACTTGGCCATATCATCGGCGAATAGTTACTCTAGGGTAAAACGCCAGTAATTGACCAGTTAAGGATATTTTGATGCCAGTGTTTGATCGAACCATAATAATTTTCTTTTAGATAATTATACATTTAAAGAAAATAATCAAAAATGTGATGAAACATACATGCTATTCTTTCAAAAGTTACTCACCCCAATTACGTATATGCCAATAAACTGATAATTAGCGCACTGTTATTCCAATTATCATTGTTTGTAGTTGATCAAATTCCGACATTTATACTATATTTTCAAAGAATTGTTAGACTATTCACGCTTATAATTAATTGTACGTTTCTTCACGGTTGCAAAAATGTGCTACTTAATAATCACTCGTTAACTAATCGAGATACCGAGAGAAAGAATTGTGAAATATTGTTGAGTATGTATGCCATCAATAAAACACGTGCAAATCTCAAAACACGGAGAGACATTTGCGACATTTGCTTTCCTAGGTAGAACTATATCACCTCAATAAACAAAACAGCTATCTTTACAAATAGGTTATTTAATATTTCATGACGTGGCCTTGAATATTATTATAGGTATCACAGTGGCTCAAGCCGCGTGGACAATAGTTGGTAAAATTGTCGCAGCAGAAAAGCACAAGAATAACTAAATAATAATATTTATTCTTGTGACAAAGGTTTGTAAATTGCTCGCGGCCACCACCTAAATGGAAATTCACATTCACAAGTACTCTGTATTGGAGGCATTGATAGTCAGTTTGTTGTCTATTTTGTAGGGTATAATGTGTGTGTTAATAAGTGTTTGAACGTTGTGTGATATTATTTCTGGTGTTGGTACAGATGAGACAAAACAAGTGTCATTTGCGTACATGGGATTTAGGACTTACAATTAGTTATGTTTGAATAAATAATTGTATCTAAGTAATCGGGGAGTTTGACATTAATTAGTTTGTATAACAGCCCCTGTGCCATACGGAATCAAAGGCGTCTTAGATGTGAATTGTGACCATTATGGATTTATTTTTGGTCTGGAATCGTTCTCTTATATGATCAGTCACTCTAATGATTTGAACCACAGTGCTCACTCCGCCTCTGAAGCTGTACTGCTCGGGGGGAATTATTTGGGTGTATTCCGATAGCGCGCAGCGGTCAGTTTAATCCTTACAGATTATAAGAGGGTTCTAAAAGGGACAGGTCGATTGCGCGCAGACATGATATTAGTACCTGTCCCTAATAGCAAGGGGTCTTTCAGTCTTATGATTGTACACATTAAATTACATTTACTCACTTACATTATTCAGAAGAAGTTTACGTGTAAAGATACCGAAATGGAGACCATGTTAAGTGAGCGCGGAAAAAAATTATTAATAGTTAAAAGTTATACTTTTCGCAAAGATAGAGAAACTATATTAGGTGTTTCATATCGCTGTACAAAGCGAGGATGTCCAGCTTCGATTTCTGTGGATAAATCAGAAGAGGTGTTGTTACAGCAAAAAGACAATCACAGTCACGCATTTGATGAAAATTTACACGTTAAGGTAAGTGTTTAATAATTATATTTCTTACTACTAACCTTAGAAATCGTCATTATTAACTCCAAAGCTCGAATGAGAAATAATATTTCTCTCCCTAGGTAAATAATGAACTTTTTTTATATTTTCAATGAAATATAAACAGAAACTCTTATTTCTAATTCTAAACAAAATCAAACTCGCAAATTCAGCACTAGTAGGTACACTTAATTGGTATGATAAAATTATAAAAACTTATTTGAAATTAGCATCATTTCTGCCTTTATCAAAATCTAATTAAATAAAATTTTAAAATATTAGTACAACTCCTCGGTTAATAATGGCTCACTACTCGACCTACATATATAATATAATATGATTAATTTTATTCGTATAAGTTAAATATTTCGGATATTCATCTAATTTCTTAAATTTGTTATTTTTCAAAAATACTCACTCTTATAAACCTCAAAAATTATAGTAGATATATATTATTTATATATTTTAATGTTGTTTCACAGAAATTGCAAAACGGAATTAAAAGGAAGGCTGTAGAAGACATATCGCAAAGACCTTCTAAGATCATCAATACTTAGCTTAAAGAAGCTCCCGCAGAAGTGAATCTCACAACACGGGACCTTGATAATATAAGAAAAAGTGTATATCGATCAAGACGAAGCGTTTTGCCAGTTTTACCTCAATCATTAGAAGACCTCCAAGAAGCTCTAGAATCTATTGTTATTAAAACAAATAAGGACGAAGAATTTTTATTGGTAAATAACACGAACTTAAATGTAATAATATTTTCCTGTCAAACAAATTTACAGTATCTGTGTTCACGACCTAAAATTTATGTAGACGGAACTTTCAGTTATTGCCCGAAATTTTTAACTCAGTTATTTACGATACATACAGTAGAAAACGGACATTATATACCTTTAGTATTTATTTTACTGCCAAACAAACAATCTAATACTTACTTTGAGGCATTTAAGATTTTAAAAAGTTATTGTGCTAGTATAAATTTAAGGTTTGAGCCCAAAGAAATCGTTAGTGATTTTGAAAAAGCGATACACGTTGGAGTTAAGAAAATTTGGCCAGACATAAATATAATAGGATGTAGGTTTCATTTGACCCAGTCCTGGTATCGTAAAATTCAAAATCTTGGGTTGGTATCTGAGTACAGGGATTCTAATTCAGCAATAGGTCTTTGGTTGCATTACACTTTTGGATTATTATTTCTAAATCCTAACGAAGTAGGGGATTGTTTTGTAGAAGACCTTTACTCAGATATACCTCAGAATGCTAAACTAATTGAATATGCTGATTATTTAGTTGATAATTATATATCTGATGATTCCGTTTTTCCTCCAAAAATGTGGGCTTCTTGTAATAGTGATCAAGAACGTACAACAAATGCTTGTGAATCATTCCACAGTCATTTTAACTCCAGTTTTTATGTAGCGCATCCAGATATTTTTAAATTTATTAATGTTTTAAAAGATGTACAAATTAATACATATATTAAAATAAATAGTGTACATTTGCCTAAAGCTTGTAATAATATTAGGTATAAAAAACGCAAAGATTATGTAACAAATTTAATTAATTTATATGTAAATAACCATATTGAAAGATTTAATTTAATTAAAAGTGTTTGTTTTAATTTTGCAAAAAAATAAAAAAAATATATCTTATAATCACTATTTTATATAGTTTTCTTTTCAGGTGTTTTCCTATGGCATGTTACGTGTTAAAAAAATTGTTTAAGACGAGCATATTTCTATAAAGGAACCGTTCGCGCAATTGACCGGTTTACCGATTGTATACCGCGCGCTATTGACCCATAGAATTTCAACTACCTGAAAACATTTCTGACCGCTGCGCGCTACTGACCGTTGCCCAATTATTTGGTGCCTATCCGCATAGTGCAATGTTGTTTAGAAGGGAAATATGTCTCTAACTATCCACATGACAATGTTGTTTTTTAGCTTTGATGATAGGGATAATATTGGTAATTTTGAGCATATCGGTGCCGTTGCCAATTTTTATTATGCAATCAGTTATGTAAGTAATTTGTTCTATTGCTTTTTCAGGTAATTTTATGAGAAGGATGTTTGGTCTACCATCTTTCGCCGGAGATGTTTATTTTTGAGCGACTGAATTGTGGTATATATTTCGAACGTAGTGGCTAAGTTTTTATTGTTTAAGTTCTGTATAGTGAGTATATAATTATGAACTGTATGTGAAATATTGATATGGTGTTGTTTATTTGTTGTCTGTTGTCGATAGTTAAATAACCTTTTAAACCTTTTGTTAGGATTTATTTTACAAAAAGAATTACAGACAAATAATTGACAACTAACTTGTCAAAATGAATTTAAACAAACAAGTGTAGTGAATGAACTTAAGTAAATACCTATATGATATTGTGTTGTTTGTATAGTTGCTCCAAAACAACTCTCCAAAGGCTTCTGCAATTTCCGATTTTTGCGAGATGGTCTGCCCATTCACCATAATTTTCGTGATTTCGTTCTGTTTGTTCATAAATCTTCCGATGATTTTCCATAAAGTTTTATCTTCAGGAAAATGTTTTCATAAGAATGTGTTTCACGTGAAGTTCCCGTATTCGCGTACTAGAGTATTAATTGTGTTTATCGTATCAATGCAGATTGAGACATTTTTATATGAAATCTTTATTAGCGAATATTAACATCATAAACGTACCAAAACTTACATAAAACATCAGTTACTCATAATACATTGTTATGGTCTGAATTTAGAATAAAATTCTTACTTACATTATTTCTTAAATACATACATTAATTTAAGAATAATTGAACAAATTTTGAATTGGTATTTTAATAAATCCCAGTGGATAATAAAAATAACATTGCACATTCATTTCCTGTAGGTAAGTAATTATAGTTCGTCTTAACTTTTTTTCCTTAATATGCATTCTTTTATTGACTGTTGTGGACTATTTAATATTTTGGGACACTCTGTATAGTTAATAAATCTAAAAATGCTTCGGTGATCGGTAAAACTCGTATCCCTTCTACACGGCTGGTATTAATCTCCGACTCGCCGAAATTACTTCGCTACAAGAACGATTTTGCTTTTCACAACATGTATAATCATTTATTAAAGCGACAATAAGGAAGGAGAATGTAGGAAATTTGGACGTACTTCGTTTGTTTCTCCATTGTGCTCGAGAAATACATGTTTACCAACTGGAATAATTTAAAGCCTAGATTCTAATAGTTTTTATTAACGGACTTTTGGATATTTCGAATTTTATAAACTTTTGATATGGTTTGTATTATTGGTTTTGAAGCCATCTTTTCGTAGGAAACGACAAGAAGTAAGGTGTGTATTGTATGGTTTGAGGAACGAAAAGGGTTCGGTGCTTTGTGCGATTCATTTTCTTGGTTTCATTCTCATTTACCCTAATTGGGGGATAGAATTTGCACAAATTGTTTGGAAATCCGACTATTTTGAGGAAACAATTAGCTTGGAAGTCGATTTTCCGCCGTTAATGGATATTATTTTGCACTGGAACCACGATTCACTAAGATCGAATCAACTTTCTTTCAACACCTGCAAGAATTCGCTATTTTGTAAGGCTTTGGATTGATTAATTCCACGTGGCTGGATATTGTAATTTTTGAGAACCCTCATTGATAAAGTAAGGGTTTTTTATTTTTGGTTTCCTACTTCTACGTTATATATTTCCGTCTATTTTGGGATTTATTTTGGAGTCTCTTGATTATCGAGATTGGATTTTGTACTCGATTTCACACCTGGTTCGATCTGCTATATACTAGCAGAAATTATTCTCTGCCGAGACGATCCCTGAAGATTTACCGGATATCTATTCCCGATCGTGACCTTGTGGACGTTTGGTTGGAACCCAAAACGTGCTAAGTATAACAGAGAATTTCGTTTTGCTGAATCACCTCTCAATAAAGACTTATATTATCGTTTTATGATTCTCAATATCACTCGTGATTATTAAGTGATTTTATATTAGTTATTATCTACTAACATTAATTTATATGTTACTACAATTGAACATTTGCGGCTTGATTTGGGCTGGAATCCCATATCCAAAGCATTGATAAGTGTGGTATTTACAATGTTTTAGATACTTATTCGACTTGTGATACTTATAGATACAGGGTACATACATGTAAAGCTCGTATGATCATACCACGCTATAACTACTCAATCGATTACTCTTTTGTTTTATACCTACAATATTTCTGTATTGGCAACTTATATTTGACTTATTTCCTTTTGTGTTTAGTTGTAACAGGAGCTTCGTATTGACGATTTCCTTATTCGCAATAAACGATTGGCCTGTACTAGTTGGACTATTTATTTATTTATTTATACCTTAGTTGTGTACATATATTTTTCCGCGTTTTGGCTACTATAACGTTTTTTTTTCGATCGCCTTCAGCATTATAGTTTCTAAAATTCGGTGGCGCCTATGCACGGTTTTGACTTAAATATATGACCAAGGAAACCATAATACAAATAACCCCATATTATTCCTTAAGGGAATAGTTCTTAATTATTTTTCTCCAGATATAGTTTAATCACTGTAATTCTTTTATTTAGCACGGGGTATCATCTACGATAACGCCTTATATAAGCAGCGATTATTTATTTATTTTTGTACTCCAGTATTTCTCAAAAGAATCTAGTTTGGTATTTTTTTTGGGACTACGAATAACGAGTAGACCCACGATATTATTCGGATAGTTTTTTAGTATACTGTAAAAATTATATTTTAGTAATAACTTGTTGTAGTCTTTGATAATTTTGTCACCTTATATTTTCTCTCAAGAACACTAGTAACAATCGTCTTTTTGGGTAAAGGTTCATTACATAATGGTTAATATATCCACTGGTAACCATAGCTAACCTTTCATAATTGTTTACTTAAGATTAGGACAATCCTAATGACAGCTTAAGACTATAATAACATAAGTTGCCATAATTAAAAACGTTAGTTACTAAACCACAATACGTTAGATAATAAATAATATTAAAACTAGTTTTCGTGGACATGTAGAACAATATTTTGACAGTTTTCAAATGTGATGGATACACCTTTGCCTTTAGCGTCCACCACCATAGGTATATACACTGAAAATTGATTAGTGACCGAGCCAGCACTCCTTCCGATTTCATGCGGTTCCACAGTGCTTAATCAACTGCCGAAAACATCGCCGATTTGAATTTTGTGAGCATTGGAAACTTTTTTTATCACACTTTCTTCCAAATACCCTCTAGCAACTTTCGCCGTTTCCCATCCGCCTAGTTCTTGTAGGTCTAATATATCTTCTCATGCATTTACAAGAAAATTTGCCGAAGATTTTCTTACGCAGTGACCAGTATACATATTGGGATTTTCAAGTGAGAGATACTCAGCTATTTTTTTGAGGTATTTTGGTGAAGAAATGAAGTCCGCAGGGCTGCACCGTACATTTTTCCTTTCTATATGATACAAACAATCTTCGGTGAGTAACATGGACTGACCTTAAAATTGCGTACTTTTCAAAAAAAAGCACATTATTGACTTCGCCGTCAGATACCAAAGCAAAAATCCGTTTCTTGTGGGTTTTTTGAATCGGGAACTGTAACAATCAGCTTGTCTTCTAAAACTTCTACATCTTCCGTAGTCATCTTCACTAATTCATTAATTCTACAGGCTCCTCCGATTCCAATTAAGCAAGCTACTTTCATCATTATAAACTCCTTATCTGGGGCGGAACGCACAAATTCGTTGACTTGTTCTCTTGTAAATACTTGATTTTTTTGCTTTATATCAAACGTTTTTCTTCTTGATGAAACGTATTAAGGCACCGTATTTGTCAATTTCTACTCTTTCCTTCAGTTCTAAAGTCGCTCGAAACATGGAATATTTCGGCCATAAGAATGGAGCAGAATATTCCTCAGAGAGTTTTGCGAAATATGCCAGCAACACAGTTTCTTCTGCACCTTGAACATTACTTTGTTTCGCCACTCTCAAAACTGCCGATATTCTTTTTCATAATGTATTTTAGATTTGTACAGAAGCAAGTTCAACCTTACAGTGTTGGCTGCAGCTAATGTATCGTCAGGAATATCGAAATCTTGCATGATTTTAACGATTACTTTTTGAAATGATAAATGAAATGACATAAAACTGTTTCGTTTGTATTTTCGTATCGCCGTTGTCAATGATACGATAAAGGTTCGAATATAACTTGATTATTAGCGATTTAACACCGTCTCGGATAGCAATGTCCTCGATTATTTTAAATCGCAAAATAATCTCGTTACATTAATAGCTATTTCATATTATTTTATTAGACGTCTATCAATACAAGTTCCATACATTTGCCATCTTAGACGTATTTTGTTTTTATCATTGATTATTTTTACTGTGTGATAAGGTAGTGTGTTGTGGATATGGGGTTTAGGTTTAGGGCGGTTGTTAGGTTTCTAGCTGTAATAATAATGTCTTGTAAGTTGAACGATGAAATAAAACAATATAATTTGTTTAAATCTTCATTCATTTGAACTAATGTTCGAGTACGGAAAGTGGGTGGGATCATCTGTGCTAAATATGTTACAATGCGAATTGTAACAAAACCTCTGGAGAATAGTTCCTTTCGCGTTAGTGTATGTGGCATAAGGGGTCGCAGATTGGTTGCTTACAGTTTAAGTCACCCACTATTAGAACCCCATTGTGTGTTTTTGTGATATTGAAAAAATCTAATTCAGTTAAGTTATCAGTCGGCATACTATGAGCCCCCACAATTTTGATTTGATTTTCTAAAAGTAGTGAGATATGCTCAATTGAGAATTGCGGTATTCCAGCTTGAACTGAGAATGAACCAACTGTGCAGTTAATAATTTTAGTGTGGAATTTTCTATTAGTTAGATACCCCTTAGGGTACAAGGGTATATGATTATATTAGTATGTAGATAATATTTTGATAGTTTAATTGAATAATTAGGCATTTTCCGTTTAATTAATTTGTGGATTTATCCCTCGAGCCAAACGGAGTCAAATATTTTTGTATGTCGATTGAGACCATGATAGCTTTGTGCTTTGCCTGAAAGGGTTCTCTGATGTAGTTTAGTACTCTGATTATTTTAGCAACTGTTTAATGGTCGCTTCTGAATCCGTATTACTCGGGGAGTATAATATTATGTTTGTCGATGAAGTTTTGTGGTCTTTTTAGTACGGCTTTATCTATCACCTTTGCTATATTGTTTGATAAGGATATTGGTCTGTAGCTATCCACATAATAGGGTTGTTTGTTGTACTTCAATAATGGATATGATGTTGGCCCAGTTTTCATAACATAAGTTGTGATATATGTTAGTTGTACGATTGCTGTTTTTATATATTTTTCAATAGGGTGTTGTGTGTCCCGTCTGATCCGAGGGCAGTTTTGTACTTCAGACAATACCACTTGCAGAAACGGATGACTTCGAGCGGATGATGAAGAGGTTGGAAACATGATAAAGTCATCAATATCTAGAATATTTGTACCAATCCCAGCAGAATTACCGAAGGCCGAAACGTGACGGAGTACTTCAAGAGTGAATATTGCCCGACTAGTTCGATTCGCTCATTCATCAGCACCAGAGAACATGATAGAATGTCTGGGCATTCAGGCCTTCATTGATGGCTTACGTGACCCCGATATGAAGAGGATGCTTCGTTTAGCCTATCACAAAACATTGGTCGATGCATTACCTGCTGCTCTTGAATATGAAGAAGCCGCGATGGCTTCGGGATATAAAGTCAGGACCATCCACGATAAAGGTAACAAGGATAGGCTTGACCAGATCGTCAAGTCGATAAAAAGTATGATAAACAAGAAGCCGAGAAAGATCTGATGCTGTAATTGTGTCGAACTAGAATACTAACGCAGTTCGTGTAAGCGTTCTACGACTTCTGCAAACCAAAAACATCTTAATTGTAAAGCAGCCACGACGGATTCGCGGCACAACGAAGGTAGGACCATGCAGGAAGAAGAGTTCTCCTCTTGCAACCCAAGAAATCCAGTCACAGGAAAAATCGGACAGGGGTAACCTGAAAACAGAATAGGAACTTAAAGATTAGCGAAAGAAATATTACAATCAAAACAATTAATGCTACTTACAAATTTAGTCCAGTGGCACCTGATATATGCACTTGGCATTTCGGCTCGCCGTGTTTGACTTCACGAAAGTACTATGGTACTGACAGTCACAGATAACTCACAGCTAGGCTAGGGATACTGCAGACCATGGCATCTATAGAGCTTGTAACGTCGTTAGTAATCAAAAATTTTATTGATTTTTATAACTGCGTTGCGCGATGCCATATTGCTCGTCCACTCATTGTCGTTTATCCTGTTGTGACGTTTCGGGTTATCTGCTATCGTTTCTTAGTTCAAGTGTTGAAGTTATTATGTGGTTTCGGTATTTTGGTGTATTTTTTATTGCTATAGTGTAATATTTATTTGTTGTTTCGTTGCTTTAATATTATTTTATTGTTGTTAATTGAAAAAACAATGTCAAAGTGTATTGTGAAGGAGCGTAATAAGTCGTGTACTCGGCTATTAGAGCATTTTTTATCTCAATTACCAACCATTTTCTTTATTTTTAAAAAATACAGAATTTTTACTAATTTAATTGACAAGTTTAGAGATCATGGTTGTTTTCTACATTAGCTGAACTGAAAATTGTTGCATTACTAAAGTAAATATTTCTTTTTCCAGTCTTGTTCCACCCAGGAAGATATTGTTACAAGTTCATTTGAATATATCCCCCAAAGGTTAGGAATTAGGCTACCAAACCAAGAACACCAGCATTATTTAGAGTAAATTGTTTAAATGTACAAAAATCATTTCAAGAACCTTTTAAGGAACAAAACAAGATACAATCTTACCAGATGTTGCTTCAACCAGAAGTATCTATAACTAACTAAAACTAAAATCCCACCACCAAACATTAAAATAAAATTATTTTCTAAATGAAATAAAAGCAAATTCTAAAACAAAAATACATATAAACTTGAATGTTTATTTTGATAACAAGTTATAATTAATCATGTATCTATCAATTGTCACTATCAAACATCAAAAACCATTACTTCATAAATGTCCCTAAATCGCATAAGCATAAGTGACTGCTAAACCAATATTAGAAATCAGTTTGACCAACATTTCTATGAATCTAATAGATTTAGGTGGGAATTTTCGGTGTACAAAAGAAATATATTTCTTTTTGCTATCCATGTGCATAGAGTGAAACTATTGCCGCATTTCACGGAATTTTTTAGAATTTCCGCAGGTAATTTTGAGTAATACTTAGGTAATAGAGGCACCTATAAGTACCCTGAAGGAGATCAGAAATAAATATTTGTGGAAATTCAATTGTAGTAACTGAAAATTCAATTCACCTTGAGGTCACCCGACATCGAAAGGTATGTACTTCCAATATCTTGTACCTAGTTATAAAATTAAGTAATTCACTATACTCATATACTCTATAGACCGAAGATTTGAACAACGCAAAGCACATTCCTATCAAACTGATCGAAAGAACCATCGGTCTACAATTGCAGCTTTTGTACACATACTCAGTTTAGCTTTTTAATAAAATTAGTACCTAAAGTAATATTTGGTCATCATATTGGAGGAAAGAAATTTCAATATTGATTCCAACTTATTAACTAGCTCTACTAAGCGAAAGTTGTACTTTTCCGTAGATTTCAATAAGCGAACTGTATTATTGCTTGAGAAAGCTTTAGTTTCCTGTAGGAGATTTAGGTCATTTAGATATTAGGATATGCTTAGTATATCATAATTGATAGTATCAGTTTTCTATTATAAGATTAGCATATTCAGATAGTCAAATTTATCTATATAAAGAAAAAATACAAGTCAATATAAGATATCTTACGAACAATAATTGATTCACGTATTAAAAAATTAAAAATGGATATATTTTTATTATTACCTAAACCCCGTCAGCAAAGGATGATACAGAATTATTCTTTTTAGACCTCTTTTGAATACCAATCATCATTGGAACATCGGTTTCTAATTAGTCCTGGAAATACCTTGAACCCAAGATTTCTGTATACCTGACAGGTTAGCAGCGGTTCGTCTGACGACTACCGTGTTCAAATCATGTTAAAGACTCAAGAAGCAACTGTAACTGTATGAAACGAGTTTTCCACCGTAATTTAACAGCTAAGTGGTAGTCATGAGTGGGATTTGTTCTTTGTAAACATATAAAGGTTTAAGACATATAGTTCAACATTCACTTAGGGAAAAACAATCACAATGAATTATTAAACAATGAACTCATATATTATATTGAATTATACATTAGAAAACCCTTTAGGACATATGCTTCTTATTGTAGATCAGTTCACAGTCTGAAAATAGAGTTTAAGGTTTTATTTATTGGAACAATTTGCGAAACTTCAAAGTGGCTTATTTACGTTATGTAAACGGAAAGTATACTCTGCGGTAGATATTCCTTAAATAACATATTTATTGGGGCATTTCAGTCACGCCACTTTGTCATAGCTAATTTACTCTTTTGTTATTCTTACAAAGACAATTTTTTTTTATTCTTAACCTAATCGAGCTTACGTCGCCTCTTCGGGTAAATCTATTAAAGTACCTTGCTATTATTCTATGCAAAGCAAATATAGTTAAACAACCGAACTATATCGTTTTATTTGTAGCCTCAAATAACTGTGCTGTACTCTTCCCTGAGAGGTAATTGGGCATAAAAGTTTAAAATATTTTTATAGAACTTTTTTAATGAAGTTACAATATAAAATTGATATGGCTGAAATGCAGTGGTAATAAATCATTAAATTTGTTGAGGAGGAAAGAATGGAGGACATGTCCCCTTTATTTTCGAAAACGGTGTTTCTTTTGATTAGAGAAAGACGAAGCGAGGTTACCTATATAGTTTGATTCACCTTCTCATTGATGGTAAGTTTTATTGTACTCAATATAGCCTGATATAATTTTGGACATTTCAAAATGTACCCATTGAAAGAATAATAATCTGGGTTTAATTTTCTGTTATAGCTATTCCCTCCACCAGTAAAGTTGTTGAGCCATTGCCAACCTCACCACATGTCGAAGATATTCCCTCCACGAGAGATGGGATGGAAGGTATTTAGCCCTTGCCAATTTTCATATATAGTGCATGGTATGACAATTTATGGGAAATGAAAGTGAGTATTAACTTTTGTGAAGCCATTACGTCAATCCAAAATATCGAATAAAGACAAAAAATAAATCAAAAGATAGTTCAGGAATTCAAAAAATCCAAAAAAATTTGAACATTCAAACATTTTTTGATATTTTTTGGCTTAGTACAGAAACATGTGTTAACTTATTATTTCAATAGTAAGCGCATTTTGTTTTCTTTGGTTGACATACATTTTGGAACATATTTGTGTGTTTACTTATTTATTGTTGTTATTTTGCGTGTTCACTTGACGAAGCTCAACCAGAAACGAGAAAGGACTTCCACAAGACGGTGGGATTTTTTAAAGGCCTTTAGGAACATTTTAACAATCATAGACTCCCAGGAGCTGCAGAGTAGTTGAACTGCCATATGTGATGGTTTCATAAAAACCGAATGCTTTTAAATATAGAAATACACAAATACGCAATATACTAGGTTTAAGCTTGTGATATAAACCTATTTAATACTTCCAGTAAAGAAATAAAGATGTGTTTCAAGTGGAAATGGAATGTTAGATATATTATTTTGAATTTTGTACCGTCTCAAGTGCTGTTTAGCACTCTTATATTTAATTACTTGGAACCTTATAATTACAGAGCTGGGCAGTAGTTAACTACTTTTACTTTAAAAATGTTTCA
Source organism: Galeruca laticollis (assembly GCA_963921935.1). Taxonomy (NCBI): domain Eukaryota; kingdom Metazoa; phylum Arthropoda; class Insecta; order Coleoptera; family Chrysomelidae; genus Galeruca; species Galeruca laticollis. Next base: position 38,521,810 of record OY998178.1, on the reverse strand, counting down.
ATTACTTCTATTCTAACAGTCACAGTAATTAAACTCAAATACTTTCTCTCACAGAATGTTGCCAAAAATAGCAGTTAACTATTCATTGCCAACACTTCCTTTGATTAAGTAGTTAGCAGTTATACTTCAATAGTTTGTCCAGCTCCGTGTGTTTATAGGAGTATAATAATAAATAAATAAATTAATATAAACTTATCAATAATACTTTTCTAATCTTATCTTGATTTAACATCACTAAAAAATCTAATGATACTCCAATATATAATGTATGTAACTCAAATTATTTTTTAATTTTTGTATTATTTTTACATTATAGTTTATTTATTATCATTCTGTTTTTTAAGTACTTTGTGGAAGAAATTATTTGTTGAGTATTTTTATACCAAAATAAATAAATTGTTTATATGATTTTTGTTTCATTTTTTCCAATTTAACCTTTTGATATTTCATTCAACTCAACATCTAATCATTATTGAGTTAATGGAGTTAAATTAAATGAAATGTCAAATGAAGGACTATAAATGGTTATTGTTAAATAAAATAATTAAAACACAGCAAATTTGAATATACCTCCAAAACCTAGAATTACAGAAATATTTTTAACATCACTCAATTGTTTAGTTGACAGGCTCTTGAGAAGGCGCCACAATCAGTGTCTCATCTATCTGTGGGTTATCTATGTTCACAACAACTTTTACCTAACTTTGGAAGATAGGTGGGGTGGCAAGTCGATAACCCACAGATAAATGAGACATTGATTGTGGCGCCATCTAAAGAGCCTGTCGAGTAATCAATTGAGTGATGTTGAAAAGATTTCTATAATTTTAGGTTTTGGCGGTATATTCAAATTTACTGTATTCTAATTTTTTTATTTCAAAATATTCATTTATAGTCCATCATTTAACATTTCATTCAATTTAACTCAATAATGATTAGATGTTGAGTTAAATTAATTGAAATATCAAATGATGGACCATAAATGGTTGATTAAATTGAAAAAATAAAACAGTCATCATATAAACAGTTCATTTATATTGGTATAAAAATACACAACAAATAATTTCTTTCACAAAGTACTTTTCTTAACAAACAGAATGACAATAAATAAACTATAATGTAAAATGCAATGCAATAATTGAAAAATAATTTGAGTAACATTCATTCTAGATTGGAGTATCATTAGATTTTTAAATGATGTTAGATCAAGATAAAAGTAAAAAATTATTTATGATAAGTTTATATTAACTTATTATTACACTCGTATAAACACACAGAGCTGGACAAACTGCTGGAGTATAACTGCTACTTACCTAATCAAAAAAAGTGTTAGCAATGAATTGTTAACTACTATTTTTGGCAACTTTCTGTGGAAGAATACATTTGAGTATAGTTACTGTGAATGTTAGAACAAAAGTGATTACAATATTTTTATAGGAAAAGTTGTTAAATACTTCACAGCTCTGTGAATACAAGGTGCCGAGTAATTACATATAAGAGTGCTAAACAGCACTTGTGACTGTACAACATTTAAAATAATATATCTAACATTTCATTTCAACTTAAAACACATCTTTATTCCTTTACTGGAAGTATTCAATAGGTTCATATCACAAGCTTAAACCTAGTATATTGCATATTCGTATATTTCTACATTTAAAAGCATTTCGTTCTTGTGAAACCATCGCATAAGGCAGTTTGAGTTACTCTGCAGCTCCTGGCAGTCTATGATTGTTAAAATGTTTCTTAAGGGCTCTTAAAAAATCACACCGTCTCGTGGAAGTCCTCTCTCGTTTCTGGTTGAGGTTCTACAAGTAAACACACAAAATAACAACAATGAATAAGTAAACACACAAATATGTTTGAAAATTTATGTCAACAAAAGAAAACAAAATGCGCTTATTATCGAAATATCAAGTTTACACATGTTTTTGTACTACTAAGCCAAAAAAAATATCAAAAAATGTTTGAATGTTTACATTTGTTTGGTTTTTTTGAATTCCTTTTTTGGAGCTTTCGATTTTTCTAGGAATTCTTGTTTTTTTTTTATTTTTTGTCTTTATTGGATATTTTGGATTTTTGGTTACCGCTAGACCAAATACTTAGACGTGATGTCTCAACAAAAGCTAATACTCATTTTCATTTCCCATAAATTGTCACACCATGGGCGATATATGAAAATCGGCAAGGGGTACCTTCCATCCCATAGCTGGTAGAGGGAATATTGCTATAACATAAAATAAAACCCAGATTATTATTTTTCCAATGTAAACATTTTAAAATGGAATTGTCTGAGTGTGGTGTACACACTTGATATAAATTGAGTGAATGAAAAGACGAGTACTGAGTGTGTCATTTGATTAAAATTCCAGCTAAGCGCTTTCAGGCATTAAGTCATTCTCAAAGCTGTAAATAAGAGAAAAACATACTACAGGTACAATGTACATACAATGAAATAAAATGTTTGATGTTACATCATTATATAAGTAAAATTTGTTAAAATTACCCTATAAAGAGGGTGTACCCACATATCATTTAGTTGGTAATTTCAATTTAGACGTTTCGTTATGTGAATTACAATTGTACACGCTCTTTATAGAGTAATTTCAACAAATTTTAGTTAAATAATTATGTAAAATCAAACATTTTATTTCATTGTATGTAGCAGTTACAGGGTTTGATGTTTTTGACACCATCTGTATATTTTTTTCTTGACGAGAGCTTTCAGAATGGTCTAATGGCTGGAAGCGATTACCTGGAATTTTAATAAAATTACACACTCAGTACTCGTCTTTCCGTTCACTCAATTTACATTTTGAAATGTCTGAAATTATAGCATGCTATATTGAATACAATAAAACATAAAATCAATTTTTGTTAATTTCCACTCATATACGAAGGCAAATCAAACTGTTTTAATAACCTCTCTTCGTCTTTCTCAAATCTAAAAAAACACTGTTTTTGAAAATGAAGGGATCATATCCTCCACCGTTTCCTCGTCGACTGCTTTTCAGCCATATTAATTTTATCTTCCTGGGTTGGAGGAAGAAAACTGTAAAAAGAAATATTTACTTCATTAATGCAGCAGTTTTCAGTTTAGCTAATGTAAAACACAATCATGATCTCTAAAGTTGTCGATTAAATTAGTAAAAATTCTGTGTTTTATGAAAATAAAGATAATTGTTGTTAATTGTGAAAGACAAAATGGTCAAATTTTTTCAATAAAACCTACCGAGTACACCACTTATTAAACTCCTTCAGAATACACTTTGACATTGTCTTTTCAATTAATAACAATAAAGCAACGAAGCAACAGATGAATATTACACTATTGCAATTGAAAAATACACCAAAATACTGTAACCCTCAAATAACCTCTACACTTGAACTAATAAATGATAACAGTATAAAATATAACATGTGGGGATAGGGACGAGCAATATGATATCGCGCATACGCAGTTATAAAAATCAATAAAATTTGATTACTAACGACGTCACAGTTTTCGTTAATTTTTTGGAAGTATCTACCGATTTTAGTTACTCGACATGCTCTATAGATGGCACGGTCTGCAGTGTCCCTAGCCTGACGTAGGCCACAGTAACTGTGCCTAATACAACGACTGCATATCTCAGATAAGGCGCGACCGTGGGGGTGTTAAATATAATTTCCCTATATTTCGTTTATATTGTTTCATTGATTGTTCATATTTCTTCGTTTTCGTAAGATTGTCCTCTCATTTTCATTTATTGTACTTATTGAATGTATCGTATTGTATTCAATATCAGCACAGCATAAAATGTAATTGCAGAAAAAAGAAAGGCAACTGATTGAGTGCGAACGAATTTGATTATGCAATCAATTACTGTTAATTTGATATAAAAATAAATAATTTAAATTGAAATTCATTCAAAGCTCCCTGTAAGTAAAATTCATGAGTTATAGATCTAGTCAATAAATTAGTGTGGTATAAAAATGAATGATATGAGCTTAGGGTCGAACTCCTACATAATTTATTTCTAAAAATAAGCTTCAAACTGTATTCTAGTCTCGAGATAACCAATTTTCCCTCCATTTACTCTAAACTTACAGTTTGTATGTATAGTCGCTGTCTCTTCTTTCGTCTCTCTGTGTAAATAAATCTTTCCGCAAGTTTACGCCACAAGATATGATAAGTTGTCATAAGTTAATAACTCACAGCGACTGAAGGTTGTTCCTCAAAAACCAATTAATATTCAAACTGGGTTTACTCGTAATGAAGTGCAACCCTCTCGGTCTCCCATTTCCACGAGATAATAACATGAACACAAAGTCGGTATGCTTTCGTTACAGAAAAAACTAGCAGTGAACAATTGAATTTCGTGATCTAGATTCCAAGCATTTGACCTTAATCTGATTTTCTACTCCACTTAGAGAAATATATTGCTAACTGATAGTTTCTGAAGATTGATGTACCATCCAACTTCACGCAGCGGTTGTTACGAACAAAATAGAGCCAAAAGGGAAAGGGGTGGAAAGTGATATATTAATTTTTTCTAAAGTTTTACTCTAAGTAAATGATTTATCCTCTGATAAAAGTTTTGAAATTGATGCAGATAACATTTTATTGAGTCAGTAAAAAACTGATTCATTTTTGTCATCATGTAACTGATAAAATCCGAGTTACGCGTTGATCAAAGACCAATTTTCCATTATTAATTTGTAACTACTGCGAAGTAATTTCCAATATTTCCGAACTATTCCAATTATTATCGATTTCTGAATTCCCTACTTTCATTTACTGTGTGAGTTTATCCCTTGTGACGTTAACATATGACTGTTTGTTCCATGAGATAATAAACTCCACATACATCTTCTTCCAGCCAATCGAACGAAATAATAGATGAGCAGAAAAGTATTTGACGTACATAAATATAATTCGTATTGACGAGCAGAATATATTCCAGGGAATAGAGAATATGGCTGAAAGAATTAATTACGGGCACACAGTGCATGGCTCTCGAATTTTGGGCCCATATACACTATTTTTATTCATATCCAGCCGAAGGAATTAAGTGAGAAGTGGCGTATATCATTGTCAGGGCCGGAATAAATTACTTTTGGCCTACCGTAGCAAAGAGTATGCGCATCTCTACTCTGCCAATGCAGAAAATTAGACTTTCTGCATCTCAATCGACGATAGCTAACAAGCGACCGTCTCGGTTATAACAGTCAGTGAGTGAATCATATTACTTTCGGCCCACTGCAGCAGACCGTATGCGCGCGTCTCTACCAATGCTGAAACGTATCCTCTCTGCATCCAAATCGAAGCAGAAAACACGTAATTTCTGCCGCGAATGAAGAAATAGATATTATGATATTAGGAAAATAAGTAATAGTTTATGTCCTGTGTGTGGAAACTTTGTCTGACGGATGTAGTGAGTAAGACTATCCATGCGAAGCACATAGAGCATCTTATTCTCCGAATATCATGTACTATTTTTTCTACAAACGTGCATCATTTTATTTGGAATAAAACAATGAAAGGAAACGAATTTTTTCAATAAAAATAACAAGATTGAATCTGTAACTTACTTCACTGTTTATTCCATTTTTGGAATACTTGTCATGGATACGTACAATCTCTATTTAATGGACCCGGTACAAGGTTTAAAAGCACCCTGGAAAAGTTGTTATGAGTAGTACTGATATTGCAAGAAGTTTAGTATTCTTGAATTATGCAAATCTTCATAATTGTACTTGTAACAAGCCGATCGGCTGTTACGATTTCCATCCAAAATACAAGACGAATACGAACACCGTTATACAATGAAAATCTCCAATTCTAGATTCACATGAATTGAGTATAAGACAAAGGACTTAACTTAGTGAGGTTCTGGAATTATTCAGCTCTCAGTAAGGTCCTAGTGCATGGAGATTCGGAGCTTATTCCATCCCGGCCGGTTCCCTGTTGTCTCTGGTTCTAGTGATGTTGGTTGGTTCCTAGGGCCTATCTAGGGGCTGCAGAGCTGAGAAAATAAAGGAGAAAAAAGTAAGGAAAATGTCTGGGAAGCAAGGAATAGATAGAACATATCGGACGCTTATGCTCCAACACATAAAAAACTGAATCTAGTTTTTAAAATAAAACTAACAGAAGTCTGTTTTATCCTAATCAGTTTGTTCCCTAAATAAACGGAAAATGCGGAATAATGCAGCTAAAAAAGAATGAAAAGAAATTATTAAAAATTTGCTTCGAAAGAAATTGAAATGTTTCTTTTTTGCAAAAAAGGAATTCAACGTACCAAATTTAACAAACGCCAGCCCATATTATAATTTGAAATGAAACACATGGAAATAAAATATTTCAAGAATCTATCTCACCAGCAAATATGTGAAACCACTAGCATCTACCAACTAATAACTTTTACTGATAGGAAGAGACTTTTCCTATGTACGATATCGTTTAAATACACAAAATTTGGAAGTGAAACAAGTTTTTTAATTCCCAATTTTGTGTATTTGAACGATATCGTATATAGGAAAAGTCTCTTCTTATCAGTAAAATTTATATAAGTTAGGAGATCGTAGTGGTTTCACATATTTGCGGTTGAAATAGATTTTTGAAATATTTTATCTCTATGTGTTTTCTATGTTTCATTTCGAATTATAATATAGGCTGGCGTTTGTTAAATTCTTTTTTTGCAAAAAAGAAACATTTCATTTCCTTTTGAAACAAAATTTTTGATATTTTCTTTACATTCTTTTCTAGCTTCATAATTCCGCATTTTCTGTTTATTTAGGGAACAAACCGAATAGGATAGTTTTATTTTAAAAACTAGACTCAGTTTTTCATGTGTTGGATTATAAGCTTCCGATCAGTTCTATCTTTACCTTCCTTCCCAGAAATTTTCCTTATTTTTTTTTCTTTCCTCAGCTCTGCAGCCCCTAGATAGGCCCCACGTTGGGCGCCACTGTCACATATATCTCTTCCCCGGCATGGGACTCGTCCTTAAGTAGTGGTATTTGACCACAGTCAATGTATTTGAAATAATAAATAAAAATAAAGTATTTATTTGCACATAACTCAAAAATACATAGAAGGCAAACAAACAAAACAAACGACGTTATGCGAAATAAATATATACATTTGCGAAGGCTTGTTTGCAAGGACAAAATAATATTAATATAAAACTTATACTAGGTAAAAAATAATAATAAGTAATAGATAATTATTAAAAATGTATACTATAATTAAGGATTAATAAAGTAGAAATAGAAATTGATAGAAACATTATCAGTAATTAATTTCGATAAGGTTGTGAATATCGCGCCTACTTGTATTGGTGATATATTCATGAAGTTTTAAAGTAAGCGTCTTTACAGAAGATTCAGATTTAATTTGTTGGGGTATAGCATTATATAGCTTAGGACCTAGAAAGAAAAAGCTTCTTTGTCCAGCTGTTTTTTTCATTCTTGGATTCAGATAAGTATGTTTATTTCTTGTCATATGATTGTGAGTTGGAATTTCTAGATTTGATTCAAGTTTATGTTGTCCTAATACCTCTGTTGTTAAGTATAATTGTCTAACGTCTAATATTTTCAGTTCACTATATAGAAGTTCACTGCTATATCTTCTTGTTTTTCCAAGAAGGATTTTGAGGAATCTTTTTTGCGAAACCTCGAGAATACTTAAGTCTTCGTCACTCCACCCCAGCCGACCAGACCGTAATTTAGGTGAGATTCAATAAAACTTTTCTATAATTGATTGAAAGAAACCTATAGTCAAACCACTGTTTCATACAATTTAAATCATTTTCAATTTTTAACTTTAATTCGTACAAATTTTGATCACTGTATACCAGAACTGTATCGTCTTCAAAACTTATAATTTTACTATTACTTTCAATGATGAATAAGTTATTCAAATAGATATTAAACAAAACAGGGCCTAGAACCGTACCTTGTGGCACATCACAATTAACTGTATGTACTTTACTGCATTTATTGCCCACTCTTACTTTCTGAGATCGGTATGTCAGATAACTTTTGGAAAAAGGATGTGCTGCACCTCTAACTCCAATGTTCTCTAGTGTTTCCAAAAGAAAGCAGTGGTCCACAGTGTCGAAGGCCTTTGTTAAGTCCAGGGTGATCGCAACTGTAGGTAAACCCTCATCAATATTTTTATATAAAATATTTGTTACCTCCAATAGAGCATCATTAGTGGACTTGCGCTGTTGGAAGCCATATTGAGACCATGACATTAGCTGATATTTATCTAGAAATGTATCAAGCCGTGTATTAACTACTTTTTCTAGTATTTTTGATAAACAAGTTATTAATTATATTGGTCTGTAGTTTGTCATCTCATCCCTTTCTCCACTTTCATAAATAGGTTTGACAATCGATGTCTTAAAAGTTGAAGGAAATTGTCCCATTTCTAATGACTTATCTATTATAATTATTAGCGGATATGCTAGATTAGATTAGATTTTAACGGGGTAACAGTGCACACTGAAACCAAAGGTTTATTGTGCCCCCCTATCAGAGCTGTTATCGCTACTACTAGAGCTCGCCTTCCAGTTCCAAGTTTCTAATGAACTCTAGTATTTGGAACTGCTTCAACGAGGTTGGGTCCTCACTCTTACAAATTTCTCGCTCGAAGCATTTCTTGCGCTGGCTTGCAATGGCGAGGCATTCCAGAACTAGGTGATCCTCCTCCTCACAGAATCTACACTCGTCAATCTCTGCTGGACCTCATTAAGTGCTTCCTGGGGCGGTAGTGTCCTGTAAGAAAGCCCGTTAGGAGATGTCGCTTATCTTTACTGTGGTCCAAATATTTTTTGAATCGAGCGGTGTCAAAGTTCCACAGGAACTTTTTGGAATGTTCCAACTCGGAAAGGCACCACCAGAGTGCTTCTCTTTCGATTTCCTCTTTCTTCCGAAACTCTTTCTTGTAGGAGCTTTTTGCTACACCACAGAAAGGCTCCGGGCCAATAAATGGCATTTGTGCTCCTTTCCTGGCCAGTGCATTAACCTCTTCATTTCCCGTGATTCGCGAGTGGCCAGGAACCCAGACTAAAGAGACCCTGTTATTCTTGCCAAATTCATCAAGTTTTATTCGGCACTCCCATACCAGCTTTGAGTCAATGACATGTGAGCTCAATGCTTTGATAGCTGCTTGACTATCAGAATGGATCGATATGTCACATTTTTGGTAGTTTCTTTCTAGGTTCATTTTCATGCATCGCAAGTATTTCTGCCTGAAAGACGCTCGGGAAGCAGCCTAACGATAATGAGTATCTGGTGCCAGGCCCAAATACTCCAGCACCTGCTCCAATGGTGGTTTTTGAACCATCGGTATATTATCTAGTACTGTTTTATTTGAGAGTTTGCGTGGTGCATCCCCTTTTCCAGTCTCTCCTCGTATTTAGCATCGTGGTGAAATTCTTTTCGATGCTTACTTTCCTGATCATGTCGTCACTGGGATGTTTCGCTGATGAGATGTATCTTGTCAGAGAGGACCAAGCTCCCTATTTTCTAATACTCTCATTGCCTGAACCTTCCTTAGATATTCTAAGAATTGCCTCTTGAGCTGATCTTTCTATCACCAGATGTAGAGGTGTGAGATCTGTAATGATCTCAAGTGCCCTAGTTGGACCCATTCTCATAGCTCCAGTGATGCACACACAGGCAAGCCTTTGAACTTTGTCGAGGGTCGTTCTCGTCCTGTTCTGACTTGCTTTTGTGCGCCAAACTATTGCCCCATACGTAATTGCTCGTCTCACAATCATGGCGTATATCCATCGCAGTATTTTTGGATTACAGCCTCACCTCTTACCAGCTAGATTTCTGCACGTCATCCAACGCCATCCATCGTATTGCTTAACTAGCAGTTATTCCAACATGCTTATTCCACAAAAGCACAGAAGCTTACTGTCTAGGGTTATCCCTACATATTTAACCTCTGATTTCCATTCTATGATTTCCCGTTCAAGGATATGGGTTTCATGGCTGGAAGTGTTCTTTTCCGGGAAAACAGAATTATTATGGTATTGCTTGGGTTACTGTTTAGCCCCACTGACAAGCACCAATGCTCAATGATTCTGAGGCCCTTTTGTAATAAATCACACAAGGTGCTCTCGAACTTGCCTCTGACTATTAAAACTATGTCATCGGCGTAGCCCATACATTCGAAACCAAGCTCCGTTAGCTTGTAGAGCAACTCATCTACTACGAAGCTCCATAGAAGGGGATATATCACTCCCCCTTGAGGTGTCCCCCGAGTGGTTTTAACTGAGGTGGTTTGATTCTCCAACTGTGTCTCAGCCATCCTCGTTGACAACAACTCATACATCTATTTTACAATGGTTTTATTCACTCCTCGCATTTTTAGTGCTTATTTGACAGACACATGAGTTGTGTTGTCAAAGGCCCCTGATATATCCAGGAATGCGCACATTGCGATTTCTTTGTTGTTCAGAGTTCTCTGGATGACTTTGGTCAGCTGATAAAGAGCCGTCTCAGTTGATCGACCCGCTCTGTAGGCATGCTGACATTTATGAAGTGGTATATTCTCCAGATTCTCTATTCTTATGTAGTTATCCACTACTTTCTCCATCGATTTGAGTAGAAACGATGTTAAACAGATGGGTTTAAAAGATCGGGGATCAGTCCCATCTTTTTTCCTTATTTTTGGTATGAAGGTTACCCTTGCCCTTCTCCATTTTCTAGTTGATAGACCCACTGCTAGACTGCGTCTTGTAATCTTCAGCAGGCGAGGAAGAATCTCCTCTATCCCTTGCTATAGGAGTGCTGAAAATATTCCATCCACTTCTGGTAATTTATATGGTTGAAAGGTACTTATTGCCCATTCCAACCGTTGTCTGGTAAATATTTTCTTAGCAATGTCCCGATCTTCCTTGCGGGATTTTTTGGTGTAGTTTATTGCTATTTCGGTGCTTGTTGCTGGTTCACTACCTGGAAAGTGGGTTCTAAGAAGAAGAATCGATCGTTCCTCTTCACCTTCCGTGTATCATTCGTCTGGCTTTTTCAGCGACATTGTGTGGTTAGTTTCCCTATTTGCCATGACCTTTTGTAGTCTGGCCGCTGTGTGAGTGGAAGTGATATTTTCGCAAAAGGCTTGAAAATTAAGCTTGTTGGCCTTCCTTATCTCTTAATTATACTGAGTACGTTTCTCACTGTACCCCTGCCAATTACCGTCACGTTTGGCTCTATTAAAGAGCCGACGGACCTCTTTTCTGAGGATTGACAGGTTCTCATTCCACCAAGGAGCATACTTTTCTGAACGAGCTTTCTCTCTTTGCTCCGCAGCCCCTAGACAGTGCCCACGTTGGGCGCCACTGTCACATATATTGCTTCCACGGCTTGAGTATATTTGCAATAATAGTTGACATCAAGGAATTTGTCTACTTATTGTTTTACTGTTCTGGGAAAAGTTGTAGTGTAGGTACAACTTGAAATTATTTTATTCTGGTATCTTCAAAAAACTTTTCGTGTTAATTGATTTTTGAAATTATTGCAAATCAGTCGTTCCTTTTTGAAATAATTAGTATACCGGTTTACTCAAAAGAAAATATAATCAATAACGTGTAATATTTGAAATATTTAGTATACCACTCATAAAAACATTGTTACATTTATATCTGTAATTTATTGTTTTTAAATGAAACTCAAGGTCTCTAGTTAATTCCACAATATAATACAAGTTATTGAAAATTCTAAAAAATTGACAATTGTTTCGATAAATCAATATCATCGTCAGAATGACAGAAGTTACATTTCATTTTATGCCTACCTGATGTTTAGTAGTTATATTTTTGGCTAGACCAAGAAGTAACCTAACTTGTGATTGGCTTAATATATGTTTATAGAAAAAAGAAGAAGATGTGATATTACAAATATTGAAGCTTAGATATTATTAGCCCTATGGTGATATCCTGGATATCATTTTTCCAATTAAGATCAGTATAACTGTGCAATGATATAGAAAACCAGGAAAACTATATCTGCTGATCTTTACAATTATCACTTAATAAGACAGTTTATTAGTGGAGAATTCCCTAGATTTAACTGTTCATTGACAACTTCATATTGTGGGTTTCTTAAATGTCTTCTAATTTCCAGTTCTTCAAGGAAATCCAGTTCTTGTTTCTTTTCACAAATATGCAGCACTTCTAGTTCTGTGTTAGGTGTCAATGAATGATTGGTGTCAAGTAGATGTTTTGCGTAGTGAGATTTATCTGGTTGTTTTAATCTGTAAGCTCGTAAGTGCTCACTGTATCGTATTTCAAAATTCCTAAGGGTCTGACCCAAATAGACAGCATTACATTCTGGACATTTGAGTTTATATATACCTGACTTCTTTAATAGTGGTATTTTTGTTTTTACATTTAACAATTTTGTACTAACGTTACTTTCTATTTTAAAAGAAATTGTTGCATTTGTTGCTGAAGATATTATCTTTGAAATATTATTAGAAATATTTCCTGCATATGTGATGGTTTTATAAGTTTTAATTTCATCAGCTTGTTTAGGATATATTAGTTGTAATGCCACTTTTTTCTCTTTTTTACTAATTAGTTTATTTATCATATCTAATGGATAACCGTTAGATGTTGCTATTTGTCTAATTGTATTAATCTCTCTATCAAAATTACATTTGTTCATAGGAACTGAAAAAACTCTATGTATCATTGAATTATATGCTGCTAGTCTGTGTGAGACAGGGTGATTGGAATTGAATGGAATTGTCACATCAGTCTGTGTTGGTTTTCGGTAAATTGAATAATCAAGTACATCATTAACTCTTTGAATTTTTAAATCAAGAAAATTGATTGAGCTATTTTCTTCAATTTCTAATGTAAATTTAATTTTCGGGTGTAAATTATTGATGTGGTTGAAAAACACATCTAATTGTCGCTCACTACCCATAAAACAAGCTAATATGTCATCCACATATCTATACCAAAATAAAATATTTTTCGAAATACTACTTTCAAAGATCTTTCTTTCTAAATTGTCCATAAAAATGTTTGCTAAAATAGGTGATATAGGGCTTCCCATTGGTAAACCTTCATTTTGAATATATATCTTATTGTCAAAAGTGAAATAATTCTGATTAATGCATACATCAAATAAATTAAGTATATCTGATATTATTCCTGGATTAATATTTTTATCTTCTAGTAATTTTCTTACAAGTATTAGACATTCTTTAGGAGGAATTTTAGTAAACATATTAGTTACATCGAACGATATGAGTTTATAGTTATCTTGCAAGTGGATTGATTTCAACTTTTTGATTAGTTCTATTGAATTTCTAATTGAGTACTGAGATTCATATCCGTAAGTATTGAGTATATTGTTGAGCTTTTTTGCCAATATATTATTAGGAGCATTAACATAAGAGACTACAGGTCTAATTGGTTTCGTTATTTTATGTAATTTAACTGTTCCATTTAACACTAATATGAGCATATTCCACGAAGTAAGGGTCGAGACAGTCAATTTCTGTAATTTATATTTATAACTTTAATTACTTTGCAGTTACCTTTAATTTGTTCACGTAGATCTTCCTGATGATGTATTTTCTGATCAACACCCTGTTGATCCAAATTTTTCTGGCCATAATTACGATTTGCGAATCAGATCTAGTTTTGATTCTGACTAGTTTGGTTTGTTTTTTGGATTAATATTTCTTGCCGTGACTATTTTGTTATCTTAATTTGGATTTAATATCAAAATATATCTTGAGTATTTTTTATTTTTTGTTGTCAATAATTGTGTTAGGTCACAAATACGTTTTGTGTCTATATATAGTAGAATTTACTTCTCTACTCTCGTATATGTCATGGTTCATCTATACATTATCTTTTGTTATAGTTACCGATGTGCAAAAGAACATATATTTTTCTCTCATGCTTTTGCTTAAGCTCTTGATGTATCTTGAGTACATCATTTTGTATCTTTCTCTTATGTTGTGTATAATACAATTGTGTATTATATTTGTGTTTGTCGTATCGCTTTTATTTTGGGTTTTCAAAATGCCAAAAGTTTTGTTCTGTAAAGAACAAACTTACGTGAATGTTTTTAATTTTCTGAGATTCTCTTGCTCTATGCACCTTTAGAAATCAGCTTAGTTTGTAACGAACTTTATACACAAATATACTCTGGAATTTCTTGCTTAAGTCAAATCTTGAATTCAGTTAATTTTGTAGTAGTCCCTTATCTCTTCTGTTGTGTGTGTACTGAGAAATTCTGTTTTGCTTTGTAGCGTTTTTCTTCTCAGTATACGCTTCATATTTATAGTCAGTCAATTCCTCAAATATTTTCTGGACTTCCTTGCTTCAGGCAAATTTAGGATTCAGATTATTTTCTAGCAGTGCCTTTATTTGTTGTACGTGAACTGAGAAATTATCTTTTTGCTTGGTAGCGTTTTTGTTCTCAGTATACGCTTTAATTGTTTTTATCTTCCCTGTATTTCGATACGAGTAAAACACATTCTTTTTGTTGCACGACAATTTATAAATTATTTTGGTGTACTGATACATATCGATAGTATTTTATTAAGGCATATTTCAGTTTTATTTTTGAGCTGTTGGCAAATTTTTTTTTTTGGAAAACTTTCTATGTGGTTTGGAATACCACAATTTATAATTCCGTTATTTTCATATCGAAAGTATTTCCGATTTGTAATGTTTCCTTCTATGTATCTTTCAATTTTGGTTTAGAGTACTCTGTAAAACTTCAATCAGTTGTTGTTTCGTATAATAATCTTCAAAGTACAAATTATTATACATTAAAAAAATTTATAGTTCGGTCTTCTTGTAGCTATTATTTGGTATTTTATTGAGCTGTCGTGAATGATAAGAAGCGTTGTCAAGAACTACAACACTATTTGGCTCTTAATTTTGGATCTATATGAATTCAAACCATATTCAAATCATAGTCAACGTTGCAATCTTCCATTTTTTCCCACATATTTTTAATGCTTCTGGAACGAATCCTTCATTTCCATCGCTATGAACAGAAATAAGTCTGGATTCTTTATTTGCAGGTCAATGTTGGTATACATATTTTTTACCCATCAGTCCATCATGTCTTAATCGTGTCGTGCGTAACATACACCAAGTTTCGTCCAAATAGACAATTGGCCGGCTTTCTTCTCTATACCTAGTTACTGGTTCCAAGTATGTATACCGTCCATATCCATTATTTTTCTGCTTTCCATGACTGAAGTTCATTAATCGTTTTGAATTTGAATCCCAATTTTCAAATCCAGTTTTCAATAGTTTTCATGCAGACAATTATATTACGACAGATATTTCTTAATCTATTTCTTATAATTTCAATCGTTGGTATCTCATCACTTTTCTTACAGTCATATATGGTGGTTTTGAATAATTTTATTACAGACACATCTAAAGGTTTGGTCAATTCCTTGTCATATCGCTTCTTGCGTTCGTAAGGCCCGTTCTTGGATCTTTTACGTACAGTTGACAGGATAATTTCTGTTAAATTAGATACGGCTTGGATTAGTTCTGTTTCTTTTACGAAACCAAACTTTTCCCGTAGATTCTTATACACATTGGAACATATCTTCTGTGTTTCCAAATTTAAATAACGTCGAATCCTGTTTTTCCTTTGATCACAACTATTTAAATTTTCGTTGTTGTTATACACAATAGTTCGGACCTAACTCAATATTTCTCAAACACGCCACATCGTGAATATTTAACTTTTAATCAAAAATATAATTGCTATAAAATAAATATGTATCTTACCGGAATTCATCAAAAAAACACTACACTCTTTCTTGATGTCAGCGTACCAACTAAAGAGTGAGTGTTGCTTATCTCTGGTAAACACCTGTTGTGTTCGAAAAAATTGATATCTGAAAATATACTTATAGCTCAGTGAAAGTTGGGAAAAATGATAAGTTGTTTGAAAATTATATCCCCAGTTCTTCTTAATAAAACGAGATATAAGGCAGCCTTAAATGTCTGGTGTTATGTTTAGCACGTTTTTAAATATAAGTTTGTTAGTATTGTTTGAAGAAATACATTTTGTTCTATAAATTAACGCTAAGTATCTTAAAAAGTAGGATGGCGCTCCATAATTGCGGGATAAAAATAATCGTTAAATGAATTTTATAATTATAAAACTATTGAATATATTTTAACGATCATCAGTTGAAGTTATAATATTAAATGAATATATCGTCAAATAAGCATTTTAAATTATAATATTTACTGAACTACTACGGTATTCAAGTCAAACGATAAGCCAGAATCTTAAAGTACACACTTGCGTCGACTATACCATATTTGCAGATGTATTGCTACTCCGTTATGAATCTTGCCCTTAGCCAGATAGTGGTGTCGTATTAATTTGTGGTTCTCCCACTTCAATTTCTCCCTGTCTTAAATGAAATTAAATTAAATCAAATGTATCCATCTATTTTCTTTAGAATATTGATTAAAAAAAATTACAATTTAATAACAAATCTTGCACCTAGGCAGATACGTATGTATGCAAAAATTAGGGAGAAATATATGATAATATATGTCTCGATGCCCTAATGATAAAATTGAAAATCAGGTGAGTGAAAATATTACAAAATATAATGTAAATCAAGAAGGAAGACAACAGAGAAAAGATTCAACTATAATATAAAATTGACATATATGAATTAAAATTTGTTCCCAGAAACGTTTTGCATTAATTCGAAAAACGATTAATTTTTATTATATGAACGGGATTGTGGATTTTTGGTTCCACGTTTATTACAAATCAAAGTTTTGGTTAGCATCCCTGTTAACAAATGGCGTCCTATAATAATTTCTTTGGCATGTGTTATGTTCATGAGATGCAGTAAGTTTTAGGCAGGGCGTCTATAATTATTATTTCATTTTGACAAAGGTGTAGAGTTTGTGACGTTAGGGCGTGTTCAATTAGAAGCTTGGCTCTACATGAGATCTGATAAGTTTTTGACCGTGCGAGCCAAATGGCAACAATTTACATGAAAATGTTTTTGGTGGGATTAATGTTTACTGTTAGTGACGACAGGGTTGAGGTCAATTTGATCAACTTCAACCATATGTGTACGTTAACATCAATTTCAATTCCCTAATAGTATTTTTTTTCATAAACCCTTATTTTCTGAAATATTGGAGAATGCACTTCGCGCAGACACCAATATTAGAAGTGGAAAACCTATATCTTTTTTGAAATATTGGAGAATGCCCATGGGGCAGCCACCAATATTAGAAGTGGAAAAACTAAATCAGCACCTCCGAAGTAAATTATGTTAGTCACAAATAGTACATTATTTTTCAGAAGTGTTTAACCAGATATACTGGGTGCGGCAGATAAACGGTCAATTAGAAATTTCTCGTGAACTAGAGGTATCTGAATTATGAAAATTGGCAAGAAGTGGTTTTCAATAATGAGCTATTTAATGAAAAAATTGCCGTCATCATTCTACTTCCGGTTGTACCGGAAGTTGCACATAACTTTGTAATTTTTAATGAAAGACCCCGTATATTTTTCAATTTTAGAAATATTTATGTTATTTTGAACATTTTGTGTTAATACTTCCCTTCACCTATATTGAACCGTTTTTGAGTTGTAATGTTTTTTATATGAAAATTTCACTTTTTTACCATGTACTTAAAATTCAATACCCTCTAATGCAATTTCAATGAAAGTTTAAATTTATTAGGAAATATTTACCACATACCGCTTTATCGTGTATACTATGAAGTTACCTTTTTTATTATACAGGATGCTATCAATATTGGATTAAAAACGGAATCCACAATCGTCGAGTAATTTCTTTTTTCAAATGGGTCACTCAGTATGTGATTATTTAGTTTAGAAGAATACGTTGCCCACTATTGATATGTATTACTACTCCCTATACCTATCTCCTGCAGTTTTCAAATAAATCAGCTTTATACATTTTTGTCACAAAAAATTAATTCGCCTATGGAATATTCTGACCAATGTCAGTTATTGTTAATGTTTGGTAGTCACCTTGTTGTATGCCGTTGTGTGAAAGGTATAATAATAGTTTGCCTTTCATTTTCTTGACAAATGATAGTGGCACATTTAGGATATACTAATAATGATTTTTTAAATTTAATTACGATTCACGGTGAGTATAACAGAATAGTATCCAGAACTTGCTGTGTGTTTGCTGAGAGATATCCTGAAAAGCTTCGACCAAATTATAAAACTGTAAAACGTTTGCTGCACAGCTGTTCCCAATATGGCCAGATTAAAAGTAGAAGAAATAAGCCCAAGTACCATGTCGATAATGATGATATTTTGCAGCTCATCCAAATTCATCCTTAAGGGAATGTGAGAAATTGTTAGAGGTGTCGACTAGAATAATTCACAGAATTTTAAAAAAAACATCATTGGACCCCTTATTCGTATACACTAACTCAGCACTTACATCCTGTAAGACGTGTAGAATTTTGTGAATGGATTTTAATTAAATGCCAAGCAGATGCAGATTTTACAAAGAAAAATATATGGTGTGATGAATCAAAGTTTACTAAAAATGGTTTGTTTAACCGTCATAACAGTCACTTCTGGAGTGACGAAATTCCTCAAGTCACATGGGATAGTAAATTTGAAGTGTCCTTTTCGTTTAACGTTTTTTGTGCTGTGAAACAAAATGTTATATTCGCTCTCATGATTTATGACGAAAATTTAAATGGAGAGCGTTACTGCAACATCTTACGGTAAGTAATTGTACCAGCAATGCACGCTTTACCTAATAATGAGAATAACGAAGCTTGGTTTCAACAAGATGGTGCACCTGCTCACAATCTTCGAAGAGTAGGCACATTGCTTGATGAAATATTTAACGATAGATGGATAGCTAATAAAGGTCCATTTCTC
Organism: Galeruca laticollis; assembly: GCA_963921935.1. Lineage (NCBI taxonomy): Eukaryota > Metazoa > Arthropoda > Insecta > Coleoptera > Chrysomelidae > Galeruca > Galeruca laticollis. Next base: position 38,502,901 of record OY998178.1, on the reverse strand, counting down.
TGGCCACCAAGATCTCCACAATTGTCACCATTAGATTACTATATGTGGGAATATGTTAAAATTAAGGTGTTCTCTGAACCTATCACTACTAAGGAAAATATGATAAACAAAGTCCTTCACGTTTAACGAAATAGATGTAGAATCACTATCAAGAGGTACTAATGAAAATCTGATTAAAAGAGTCCATAAATGTTTGGAAGTTGATGGGCAACATTTTTAACATTCGTTGCATTAACAAGCTAGTGCCCTATTATCTTTGATAGTATCTGTATAACTGTTCACTGTTTACCTTAATAAATTATTACCACATAGTCTATAAAAAATTAATTTTTTGTGACAAAAATGTATAAAGCTAATTTATTTGAAAACTGCAGGAGATAGGTAAAGGGGATAGTAATTCATATTTATAGTGGGCAACGTATTCTTCTAAAATAAATAATCACATACAGGGTGTCCCATTTGAAAAAAAAAGGAATTACGCAAAGATTGTGGATTCCGTTTTTATTCCAATTTTGACAGCACCCTATATATGAAGAAAGATAATTTCACAGTGAAAACGATAAAGCGGTATGTAGTAAATAGTTCCTAAGAAATTTAAACTTTTATTCAAATTACATTGGCGGATATTGAATTTTATGTACATGGTAAAAAAGTGTAATTTTCATATAAAAAATATTACAACTCAAAAACGGTTCAAAATAGGTATAGGGAAGTATTGTAATGTTTTTGTTATTTATTTAAACAATATACGGGTGAGATAAATTTTAAACACACGATATGACTACTTACTAATTTATTTAAACACTAACTCTCTAACACTTAATTTATATGTACTTAACTAATCACTTAAATTTAATTTATATGCACACAAACTTAATTATTAATTTATATCAACACTTTTATATTCACTTATCAACTGTTTATTTGTCAAGATCACTTTATCAACTGCCCTGGTCCGCTCATCGGTCCTTTTTATATACTAGTGCCTTTTTACTAGAGAACTCTGGATTGCGGCTTACACAAAACAAATGCCTTTCGCGATATTTCTCGATTGCCGGCTCAATCCTTAAAAGACCTTCCGAGAACATGTCTATAAAAACTGTCACAATAAATCCCAATAGACCTTCTCAGAATTCGGCGCGCTCGCCATTTTACTTTTCCGCCCAACCTTTCTATATGCGAGAAAAGTATTTTTTCACCCCAAAAAAAGTTGGAATTTTGAATTTTTTTTTGAGTTATTTTTACGTTTTCCATCAATAACAACACGAAAAAACGGTTTTTAGAAAAAAAATCCTGTGTGTATGTCGTCGTTGTCGTCGGCCACTTTTCCTTACATGTCTTGTTAGCACGATACAGCCTCCGGAGTGCAATAAGTCAGCAATTTCATGATTGAATATTGTTAAAGACATGTCACAGATGAGCCCTATTGATTGTCAGTTCACCAGAGCCAGTGCAACGGGTGCTATGGTACTTGAATTACGACATTTTGTCATTTTTTGAGAAATTTCAGTTTGTTAGCACGATACAGCTTCCGGAGTTCAACAAGTCACCAGTTTTGTGATTGAATATTATTCAGGATATCAGACTGATGAACCCTATAGATTTTCAGCTCATAAGAGCCAATACCACAGATGCTACAGTACTTTAAGTACAATATTTTTGTTATTTTTGGAGAAGTTTTAGTTTGTTAGCACGATACAGCCTCCGGAGTATATACATGTGACCAATTTTATGATTAGATTTTATTCAGAGCATCTCAAAGATGAACCCTATTGATATTCAGCTCACTAAATCTAGTACAACAGGTACTATGGTACTTGAAGTACCAAATTTTTGTCATTTTTGGAGAATTTTCAGTTTGTTAGCACGATACAGCCTCCAGAGAGTATACGATTGATCAATTTTATGACTGAATATCGTTCAGGGTATCTCACAGATGTACGCTATTGATTTTCAGTTGACTAGAGCGAGTACAGCGGGTCCTATAAATCCAGATATACTAACTTTTAGGTTATTTTTGGAGAAATTTTGGTTTCTTAGCACGATACATCCCCCGAAGTGTATACAAGTAACAATTTTATGATAGAACATTGTTCAGGGCCACAGATGCGGAAAAGTTAGTTTTAATCTTAAAAACCGTTTATTTTTAACTCCGTTAACATATGGTTACAGGGCCGTACTTAGTATCGGCTTCGGTGTGCAAGTTCGTAACAGCATTAACAAAAAATGGTCAGAATAACGTAAATATTTCTAAAATTAAAAAATATACTGGGTCTTTCATTAAAAATTACAAAATTATGTGCAACTCCCAGTATAACCGGAAGTAGAATGGTGACAACCATATTTTGCTTAAATAGCTCATTATTGAAAACCCCTCCATGCCAATTTTCATAATTCAGATACCTTTAGTTCTCGAGATATTATTTCTAATTGACCGTTTATCTACCGCACCCTGTATAGAAGTTGCCGTTCGTGAAAGGATGCAACTACTTTGTTTCGGTGCTTAAATTTGTATTCTATTTGTATAATTAATTAGATACTATGATACGTTTCAAAATTTAATTATAATTTTAGTAAATTATGAATTTGTTTTGACTATATATTTTAATATATCTTATAATGTTGTGACAACACTTTCACAACAGGCGGCTACTATATTGACCCTTACGACTCTCTGATGAATCAGGGCTATTATAGCTGCCGAAATTTCGATCGCATTTCTATGCGCTTAAATTTTATTTGGTACGCGAATGCAAATAAGCAGCACGGTATATTTCTAGTGTGTAGAGTTACATTCTTGGACAATGCGACGTAGCAAGAAATATGATACTTTTCCCAAACCTATATATTGTAGAAAACCATATTTAGTTACTTAGTTCTTTTATTGCGCTTTAATAATAAATAAAATTTCTTAAAAACAAGTTTTTCGTTTTCGAACTTTCAACTGACGCAGTCAGGCATGTCGGTCATTTTTTGCTTTAGGCAGTCGAATCGTAACATTGCTAATCTTCTCAATTTATCGTTTTTTGGAAAACCCTTTCCAGATATTTCTTTAAAAAATTTTTGAGTATCTTCGTCATGGAAAAAATTAAAAGGTAAATATTTTTTTGCCATCAAATCAACAATCGCCAAGTCAAAATGATCCTTTTTTGGTTTCACTGATGTAGTCTGAAAATAATAATAAGTATAATAAAAAATATTCAGACGATATTTCAACGTTTGATTCACTTTTCGCATTGTTGTTTTATGTTTAGTGATGATTTTCACATCAAAATGACAACTGAAAAATAGCATATTTTGGTTGTCAGTGTCAAAATATCTATTTATGTAACCACCTGCGAAATGACACAATTTTTGTAATGCAATAGATAATTGATGCATGAATAGTTCTTCCTCTACTCCCTATTTTCTGCTCTTTAGTATAGTGGTAGAAGTTAGTATGGTTGGCGTAGATTGCAATCACTAAAAAAAACCAACGGCACCTGAAGTGTGAAATAACAATCCAGGCTCATATTTAAAAAATGGAAGTAAATGCTGGTTCTTAAAAAACCGAAACGTTGTGAGTTGTGGGCCTTTTCGGAAATGCACCATTTTAGTTTTTCCAAAATATCTGAAAAACGAAAATCTCTAAAATCACGCAGCAAGCGCCATTTAATATTTTATTACTAACTAAATTGTCTAAAGCTTCTCCCATTTACTCGTTCTCCTATCTCTTACATTACACTTTCCGAGATCGCAATATATCAATCCATTTTGAGCACACTGTATATCAAAATCTAAATGGCTAAAATTTAGAAAAGATTGTACCGTATAGCCGATTTCCACATTATCTATCTCTTATAGTTTTAAAATAACAATACATGTAAGCCCAATTTGATCCACGCTGTATTTTAATATTTCTTGAATATAGTTCATTTATTATCAACTATCGCCACAACTCGTATAAATTCAAAGGAAGCTCCACGATCCACTTGGACATATTGACGCGGCAAAATGCAAAATCTTTGGCAGTATAGTTATAAATCATCATTTAAATGAGGTGTCGGCGTATCAAACGAAATTGATAGGTATTAGACTATTCACGCGGCGCTTTCCGTGGCTTGTCAAACTTTTAAAAGTTGCAGATTTTTGATAACGATAGATGCCGTCAGCATTTTGAGGAAGTTATGGATTTCACTATTCAAAACAAACATATGCCATTAATAAAAATGTGGTTCAACGATGGTATACAGCGTTAAAATAATTAAATTATTAAGTTATCTAACAGCTTACCTTCAATTGAGAATTAGCAGCAAACATTTCGGGAACAGTGAGTCTGGAACTACTTGCTCATGCTAATTGATTTTGTTTATTTGGATATATTTCGAAATATGCTTTTAGATGTTTACTGCGTAGGTTTTTCTTAATCCAGTAGTATTTCCCCGTGACATTTTAATTTGCTTCGAATTTAAACATGGCTATTTTATCTTGATTGGTCCCTTTCAATTCAATGTTGAAATAAGTATCAAATTTGCTTTTGTGAGAGTCGTTTTGTGTTTGCATGCGAGACGAAGAGCGACTGCTATTTAACGAAGACTACAATTCACTTTCAGTCACATTATCACTCAAACTAACATTGTCTGGTATGTAAATATTCTCAGTTCCACTAGAAAAATCACCGGAATTTGATTCATCTTCTAAAGTCAAAAATTCGCTCATTTTCCTCTTGAATCGGTTTATTTTGAATTACCTTGGCACAATTCCGCATGCTCAAAAATTCGAAAAACTACCACCATCCACAACGAACAACGAATAACTTAACTGGGAAGGAATTTAAACGTTTATTTCCATTAATGATCTCTATTCATTCGATCACAATAAGATAGGACAGGTACATATCGCAAAATTTATGGCTGTCGAAATAGGGTTCAAAGATGGCGGCGGCCGCGCACTTCAGAAAGACAAAGTGATTACCGTCAACCGATAACGCCGGCAGAGGCTTTTCGAAGCAATTCTTGGTGTTATACTCATAAATTTTTATCAAAATAAACTGATGTTTATTCAGAAATATTCACCTGCGAGACTCTCGCGCGAAACGCGTTACCTCATTCACGAGACTCGAGACGAGACCAATCAAAAGTCTCGTCACGTTTGGTCCGAGTATCGTCTTGAGTCTCGTGTCGAAAATGAGACGAGACCATGCGGAACTTTCGAAAACGAGAGTCTCGTGCGAATCACTATAGCTTAAAACTATCAGTAATCCAACCACAAAATCTAGACTGGTAAAAAACTGTGAAGAGTCCCTTAATAAGCTGGCAAGAGACAACACAGTGTCTCTAGTATGAGTGCCGGGACATGAAGGGATTGCAGGTGATAAATTCAAGGACCACCTAGCTAGACAAGGCTCTAAAGGAGACATAGGTCAGGAACCGTTCTGTGGAATCACAAAGGATTACATAAGAGGGAATATTGGGAATGGTATAATGACTTAGGTCAACTGCCCGGCCTGTTGAGCACAATTCAAACGATTGAATGGAACCAATAATAAGGGTATACACTTTTAAGCTGGTCACTTATTACGGATTTAATATTCTACACTTTTGTTTGGAAACAATGTCGAGTGATCTTAACATCATATACCTCTATGAAATTGTTCGATTTAACACTGTTTACTGCCCACTATTGAAAAAACTGCGATACTAAGTGCTTAACGTTGTTTACCACAATAAAATTGAAAACGCTATGTATTAAACATTATCTGTAACTAGCAACAAATGGACAATTTGTAGTTTTTTATCGTAACCGGTAGTATTTCTTTTTCTTGTTTATAGAATTACAAGTGATTATTCACGGCAAACTCAGCTTGTTTTGAAGGTCCAATCAGCGAATATCGAAAAATGATATATAAGAATAAGGCGCCGCATCGTCTACGTTTTTCTCCGTAGAAAACTTCTCTTTTCAATCCGAATAGCAATGAATAAATCCGAATAAATGAGGTATTCTTAATGTAGTTTAGTTTTTATTGCATTTTTCCATAAAATGTGTTTAATCTTTGAGAATGACTACTGAGATTTACATTTATCTGGAATAAGCCTGCAACTTTCCAGCCCTTCACATAACTTTATTAGCAAATGTAGTTGAATGATATTTCTTATGAAAGTTAAAAAAGTAGAATTAATAAAATTGAGTGTAGTTCGTATTCAACAGCTTCGAAATTTATATGGCCGATTCTCAGTTTTCATGTATAACGTTTGACATTTGAATTGAACTGACATATTTATGTCTCCATTACATTCTCAGCGACATACTCAGTAGCCTCATTTTTTGTTCTAATCACAAAATTCTAACTGGAAAATGCGGTTGATATGGGATAAAATGCGTTTTTCACATTCATTTTGATTGTATTTAGCTTCATGTTCCGTATACTGGGAATAATTTGGTGATACATTTGACCACTCCAAGTCGCTGGAGTATTTTCTAGTCTCATGAGAATAAATCAATCTCAAATCAGCATCTTACAACTGTTGGGAGGTTTGGGTAATATGCGGAGGCGCACAAATATATTGTAATAAGCACAAAATGTGGCAAGGAAATTTAGGCGCACCCTATATAGATATAATTTTCTCTAAATCACATATCAGTTGAATTCAATTTAATATAAAACAACATAAAACGACCTAGAGCTAGAAAAATTAATCAAACAATTCAAACAAACCACAAGGTCGACGCGAAAATAATTGAATCAAAAACACACCGATGTTTTGATTATCGAAGAAAAAAATTCCGACAAATATTGCAATTTAGCATAGAGAAATTAATTAAAATTAACCTCCAATCATGAGAACAAAAAATGAAAAAAGCAAGGGCAAAATGAATTGGGTGTTTTGAATAACAAACCTCGTCTCAAATTATTAGATTATGAATAGAAAGAAAATTATATTACACTGGTGACAGCGAAGTTCCAGATCCTGAGTTTGAAGGACGCAATCCAGAATATTACAAGCGGGGAAGTCCAATACATGCAACTATCCTTTTTTTACCCCGTAAACCTATCCATTTCAGGCGTCGTGGAAGCCAAATGAAAGTAGGAGTGGAACAATTAAGCTATTTTATATCCAATATAAATCAGGTATACTAATAAATAAAGAGAGTAAACAAATGGCCATTAGATTTTAATAATAGGGCAGGTACAGGAAACCAAGGCGGCTCAGAAACCAAGGCGGCTCAGAACCCACGGGGGATACGAGCAATATGTTGTTAGCATTAAGAATGCCACAGACACCACCAATAGGAGCGATCGCCTCAACTCTAACCGACTTCACAGGTAGAGATGCGGCCAGATACATGGAAAAGCTGGAGCTAAGGGCCCAACTTGACGGATGATCAGAAACAGAAACACTGACGCTATTGGCATTCAAATTCGCGGGCGCGGCCCACGACTCCTTCAAAGCCGACCCAAGATTAGACACAGAAACATATGCAGAATCCAACGGAAAATTACTGCGGGAATTCGTCCCAAGAAAATCGATTGCTGACTGGTGGATGCAACTGGTCCAATGTTACCAGAGTCACGACGAGGATGTATCAGCTTTCTGCACAAGACTACGATTAATAGGGAACAAAATACTTGAGGCAGTCATAAAAGGCACGAGCAGAGAACAATATATAATAATATTTCAATGATAATATCTTTAGCAACGAATACAACAATTGCTTTTAAAACAGAAAGTAACGTAAGTACAAAATTGTTAAATGTTAAAACATAAATACCAACATTAAAGAAATCAGGTATATATAAACTCAAATGTCCAGAATGTAATGCTGTCTATTTGGGTCAGACCCTTAGATATTTTGAAATCAGATACAGTGAACACTTACGAGCATACAGATTAGAACCACCAGATATATCCCATTACGCAAAACACCTACTTGACACCAACCATTCATTGACACCAAACACAGAACGAGAAGTACTGCATATTTGTGATAAGAAACAAGAACTGTATTTCCTTGAAGAGTTGAAAATTAGAAGACACTTAAGAAACCCACAATATGAAGTCGTCAATGAACAGATAAATCTAGGAAGCTCTCCACTATTAAACTGTCTTCTTAAGTGATAATTGTAAAGATCAGCAGATATAGTTTTCCTGGTTTTCTATATCATTGCACAGTTATACTGATCCTAATTAGAAAAATGATATCCAGGATATCACCATAGGGCTTATAATATCTAAGCTTCAATATTTGTAATATCACTTTTTCTATTAACATATATTGAGTCAATCACAAGGTAGGTTACTTCTTGGTCTAGCCAAAAATAACTACTAAACATCAGGTAGGCATAAAATGAAATGTAACTTCTGTTATTCTGACGATGATATTCAGTTATCGAAACAATTATCAATTTTTTAGAATTTTTAATATTTTTCATCATATTGTGGAATTAGTTAGAAACGTTGAGTTTCATTAAAAACACTAATATGAGTAGATTCCACGATGTAAGGGTCGAGACAGTTAATTTCATGATTATAATACTTTTCTGCTACACGCAATCCTATTGTGTTGCATATAGAACAATGGATGAATCAAGCAACCTTATTATGTCTGTTAGTGAATTCTGTTGGGGCGAGACTCGTACATCCGGTAATTAAGTGGCTAATGTGTTCATCTGATTTGTCACAGAGCCTACATTTACTGTCTACCGATTGTTTGATTATGTTTTATTGATAGCATCTAGTAGCTCGTACCTGATCTTAAGCTGCTATAAAGAGACTTTCAGTTTCTCCTTTAAGTCCAGAACTACCTAACCAGGCTATACTCCCCCTCTTATTAACTGTTGTTTGCTTAGATTCCTGAAAAATTGTCCATGTAGTGGCTTTTGTTGTAATGTCTGGATATTGTGCCTTTCAATTACATCTTTGATGGAATTTGTATTCCTCAGAGCATTATCTGTTATAAGATACTTTTCTCTTAACGTATGGTCCTAATGTTTCTGGAAAATTTTTAAATGCTAATAAATTTTTCCAAATTTTTTTAATTTTAAAAGCACATGTGGCAACAATTAACAACATGTACTTTAATTTGCCGTAGGCTGCCCATCCCAGTCTAATTCTTATATAAATCTCCATCTCTTGATTTTGTTTGCCTGGTGTTATAGCTTGGCCCGAGTATATGTATATTTCCGTCTCTTTTATTGTGCTGTCATGAATCGGTATTGTATCGTCTGCATCTGGTATATTTGTCATAAACTGGGTCTTTGTGTTGTTCATGTGTAATCCTACTTTTGCAGTCTCATTTTGTAGTTCTTCCAACATGTCTATCAATTCCTGTTCATCCTTTGCAAACAGTACAACATCGTCAGCATATCAGCTATTAATGCTGATTGCAGACCAAGGGTTGTTAAATTATTATTTTATAATTCGCGTATAAAAGAGACTTCATTATAACATTGTTTACAGTGTCACAATGAAGCTCTGAATGAACACTGTTATAGTAATTTTCAGAGTACAGTTGGTTATTGCATTTAGTTATATTTTTATTTGACATTTGACTTTAACCTTGACACAAATTATAAATAAAAATGATCTAGTATTGTTCTAGCTAGCAAATGATTATATTAAAGGTAAATTAGAATGATTTATATATCAAAAATATTAATGAATAAAGTACGCTAACGTTTATTCATCAATGATTTGTCAATTGTTTATTTTTATATTGTATAGGATCAATATATAGGTATACAAAACGTTCGATTTTTGGGATAAATTACCAGATATGTATTTGAAGATGTATTACAGAAATAATTCTGTTCATGATATAATATAAATAGATCGCAAGAGCATATACGAAGAAGCTCTTTTTTAAACAAATAATCATCCTCTTTTTGCTTAAATGAAAGTTTGTTTACAATTTACACAATTATTCGGTTATAATATGTCAAAAGTGAGAAGTGCTGAATAAAACCATCTGTGATCTGACCAATTAGGAATCCACAGAATTGCCAACTTAAAAACAGGGATTATATGAAATTCTATTTTATTTAAATAATTAAATGAATGCGAATTATAAAAAATATTGTGTAAAACTTGAGCCACAATGACTTTCTGTAGTACTCGTGATTTGCACAACTCACCGCTTCGCGGTTCGTTGTGCAAACTTCACTCGTACTACAAAACGAGTCATTGTGACACTTGTTTTACAAATAACTATTAAGATAGTTGGGTACTATTCCAGTTGTACTGATAATTAATGGAAGGATTATTACACTGTCTTGTTTCCACTGTTGTTTATTCTGGAAGGCCAGGTCTGCGTATTTAGTTAACTTAGTTTGAAAACTGTCATTAATATTTTTGGAGTTAGGGATTGCGACATCAATAATATATGTAATTTTTCGTGATTTGTCAAGAAAAATAACATCAGGACGGTTTGCCACCACCGCTCTGTCCGTTAGTACCGTTCTGTCCCAATATAGACGGAAGTTCTCATTCTCCAAGACATTTTAAGGTGTATAGTGATAATATGATAACCGGTCTTCTGAGAGTTTGTTGATAGATGCTAGTTTCAGGTGAACAATTTTGGCCACACAGTTATGGCGGTGTAGGTATTCAGAGTGTGCTAGGCTTGTACATCCTCCATTGATGTGCTGGATTGTCTCAGATGTTTGAACACATTTTCTGCATTTATCATCCGTTAAACTTGGGTCTTTCGCTATCTATTTAAGATAATAATAATAATAATTATTATTATTATTATTATTTTAACTAGTTCTCTTCTCAAGGCATTTTACATAAACTCAGGTCTCTTGGTCTGAGTGTGGTTTATTCAAATATACAGATATAAATCTATCAAAGCATGTTTGACCTTCCACTTTTTAGCGTTATTTTCCCAGTACTTTCCTTACAATGGTGCAAGTGCCAAGAATAGCTGTTTTCTGCATCTTTCCAATTGCAGATGGACTGATTTTAAGAGTATCCACAGCCTTACCAAGCTGCCGTGGTACAATGCCTGTTGTGGATAGGACCATGGGTAGTATAGTAACTTGGTCTACTTTCCACTGCACTTTGATATACTGAGCGAGGTCATCATATTTTCGAAACTTTAGGTTGATTGTGTTTTTCATGTTGTTATCATTCACAACTGCGAAGTCGATAATCCATACCTGTTTTTCTCTCAAGCTCCAAAGAACCACATCCGGCCGGTTTGCTTCATTTGTCCGATCAGTAAATATTGTTCTATCCCAGTATAATTTGTAGTGGACGTTTTCTAGGATGCTTGCTGGTGTATACTTATAGGTGAGTTTTTCTGTTCCGGGTATCAAGTTATATTTAGAAGCCAGAGCATGGTGTACTATATTTCCTGTTTGATCGTGGCGTTTCTTGTACTCAGATGCGGCGAGGGAGCTGCATCCTCCAGTTATATGTTGGATGGTTTCCCCCATCCTGCCACACATTCTACAAGTGTCATCTATCACGGTTGGATCTTTAATAATATATTTGAGATAGTTTCTAGTTGGTACAACCTGATCCTGTATGGCGATCATGAACCCTTCAGTTTCAGGGAAAAGGTATCCTGTTCGTAAGTAGTGATTCGACCACTTTTTATCTGTACCCTCTGCGGCTAGGATAGTAGGATGTCTTCCATGCAGTGCTTTCCTCTGCCATGCTTCTCGTCTTTCTTGTACAGATGTTGGGTGAATGTCACAGTTATTAGTTAGGTTCAATGGGGTGTATTTATCATCTTGAGAGCATACTATATTATGCAGAACGGAAATCCTTGCTTTCCTATGGAAATAGCTTCTCATTGATTTAATTTGACGAATGTTCATGTCATAGAGGTTTACTATGCCCAATCCACCTTCTTTGCGGGGTATATAAACTCTTTCCACAGCACTTTTCGGGTGACGGCTTCTTAACTTGGTTATTATTATTATTATTATTATTATTATTATTATTATAATTATTATTATCTTATAACTCAAGTTTGAATGTTGTACCTAATAAATAATACGTAACTAGTATCGAGTGTTTGGTTGATCTTTTGGATTTGTTGATTTATTCATTTTACAATGAGATCACCCGGTAAGCCTTAACTTTTAACAATGCCATCAGTTTTTGCTTAAGACATTAGCGATTGCAATAAACATCTAATGATTATACAAAAATATGAGTAAAATAGGTCTATACAGGGTATACCACTTAAAACCAAATGCGCCTAAGGATCTACAACACGAGTGTGGGAACGAGCTTAAAAACTATAATAAATTATACTTAATTTAGATACAAATCGCAAAAAAAGTAATAGCAAAATTGTTGCTATTGTTCGGCGGATCTTTTGGATTTGTTGATTTTGTCATCTTACAAGCTCAAGTCAGATCACCCTGTAAGTATGAATTTTTGTAGCCTACCACCCAATAATACAACGTTGCAATATAATCTCGCACAGTGTGTGAAAATATTCGTTTTATTTTGTATTCATGTTGAATTACTAAAAAATAATATTTTACAGACTAAGCGTTTGATATTTCGAAAAGTAGCCATAGGATCTGATTTTACCAGAAAGAACTTTCAACGAGGTCATCGAGATCTACACTATATCCAATATTCAGAAACTTTAACGGTGATTCTTTTAAATGTTTTTTGATGCTTTTTCCATTGTAAAAATACGTAATTTAACAAATGCAGGTCTGTGAAAGCACGACTCACCCTGTAAACAACAGTTATTTCATTTCCGCGAATAAGCATGTATTTTGTCTTGATGTACCTATTTGGCAGTATCATCAAAAAATATTTAATAGGGACATTTTGGGGACCGTTTTAAAAAAGTCGGGTTTTTGAACTTCAACGCCTAGTATCTCAAAATCTAGCCTTAGTATGATGTTGGGCACATGGAAACTTTTGATCAGGGCATCAAATACCAGTACATATCAAAAATTTAGATATTTTGACGGTGCTCCCGTTTCCATAAGAGACGCACGGCGTCTTTTATTATTTATTTATTTATTTATTTATTGAATAAATATCCAAACAGGCTTTTCAACTCTCCTAAAGGTAGAGACCAGTCCAAGTTTATCAGTGCATTAATAGAGTTGGCCAATCGACAAATAGACTGAATTGGAGAACCAGCAGAATTTTGTATACCCAACATTACGGAGTTTCTCGTGCGCTTAGGAGGGACATGAAACGGTAAATAATATGAAAGTGTGCTGCAATTTATTTTGTATTTCATCACTTTTGATATCAAGTTCATCATTGCAATTTTGCGTGTCGTACTTAGTGAAAGGATTGCAAATTCTTCCCGTAAGATTTGCGTTCTTACACAATTATAGTCTGGCTACTTATGATATTTTTTATGATACAAATGACGTAGCAGTTTATTTTGAATTTTTTCTATTGAATCAAAATATATTTGTGATTGTTGATTCCAAATTACACAAGCAAAATCTAATTTTGGTCTGACTAATGTTTTATATAGTAGAATAATTGACTTCAACTTGTGAAATGAAGCAGTCTGTCTCAAAACAAAGCCTAATATACGATTGGCGTTCTGAACAGTAAATCTAATATGTGAAGCAAATGATAACTGATAATCATACGTGACCCCTAGGTCTTTCGTTTCCTCTACTCGTTTTAAATTTTGTTTATTCATTATATAATTAAAGATAATAGGGTATTTTCTCCGAGTAATTGACATTACACAACATTTACCTTCATTAAAATTTAGTTTATTATCAACACTCCATGAATGAACGTTATCTATATCTCTCTGTATCATCACACAATCCCTAACCGTTTGAACTTTTTTATACAATTTGAAGTTGTCCGCAAAGATTAAACACTGAAAATTTAACACAAGTAGATAAATCGTTGATAAATATTAAGAAAAGCAAAGGTCCCAGATTAGAACCCTGCGGTACTCCCGAGATGGAATTTTTTCGGTTCTAAACAATTCCATCATGTTTTACAACAAACTGCCTGTTCTGTAGATAGCTTTTCAACAATAGAAGCAAACTTCCTGCAATACCCATATCATTTATTTTTCTAAGTAAAATATCGTGGTTAACGCGGTCAAATGCTTTCGAGAAATCCGTATAAATGGTATCTAATTGCGATTTTTCATGAAGAGTACTAGACGCTACTTCCGTGAATATTAACAAGTTTGTGTTTATTGATTTTCCAGTCACAAAACCATGCTGTTCATCAACTAATATGTTTTAATGTGGTTGTAAATTTTATTGTAAATAATATGTTCGAACAATTTGGAAGGATCACAAAGTATGGACACGCCTCTGTAATTTTCTATGTCTTTTTTATTTCCCGTTTTGTGTAAGAATGTAAGTTGCTAATTTCCATTGATAAGGATAGGTTGATTGTTCAACAATTAAGTTGAAAATGTGTAATAGAGGTTTCTGAAGGAACTCTTGGCAACCTTTTATAATACAAGGGAGTAGGTTGTCAATACCAGCCGATTTCTTTGGTTTCAATTTTCTTACCGCAACCTCATAGTCAACCGAATTTATATTATTATAACTCGTAGTATTATTAAGATTTGTTAAGTTATACATTGACTTTTCAGTAGAATCAGCTCATGCAAAAGAATCTGCAAACTTATCTGCAGTATTCTTGTCAGAAACTTCCCGACCTCCAAAGTTAAAAATGTGTGATTGATTTACATTTTTTCTCTTCTGATTTACATAGTTCCAAAAATTATTAATGTTGCCGCCACCTATTATCACCCAAGTCCCGTAGATATTTTTTGTGCCCCTTCCGTATTAATGTTTCTAGTTTTTTCCTTGTTTCTACATAAAGTTTATTATGATATTCTGAAGTATTCTTCAGTTTTTTGCCTTGGCGTTTTTCTTTTAATAGTTTTTTAATTTCGGCATTAAACCACGCAGGGTATTTATTGAAAGCATCGTACGTTTTATATTTTGGTACAGTTACGTTCAATATTTCATTTATGTTTGTGTAAAAACTTTCCACAGCTTTATTAGTATCATTTAATTCAGTTACGTTATCCCAATTAACATTCCTCATATACGCATACATTAAATTGAAGTTTGCTTTTTTAAAATTGAATTTGTTGCATGTTAATTTATCTTTAATAGGAACTTCACATTTATTTAAACACACAGTAGCCACAAGGGCTGGATGAAATATACCTTCTTGAACTAAGGGGCACATTTCCCTGAATACCCCGCAAGAGTTAAAATTTTTCTCAGACATAAGTACTTAGTCTAATGTTTTTCCATGCGCATTTTTCACATCGTTGCAAAGTTTCTAAAAAATGAAATCTAAAAACTCTCCCAAGCTATTTGTTTTAGTATTTACGACAATGCCCAAACTGTCAATTCCCTTGATTTCTGGTAAATTGAAGTCTCCAAAAATAAATGTTTTATTTATACCCTTCACAAAATTTTGTAATAATTGAAAACATGGAGTATACTCATTCCGTTCTGCATTAGGTGGAATATATACTCCAATGATAGTACAGGTAGTTTTTCTACAAATCTTTACATTCACAATTAAAACTTCGAATACGGAAGAATGCTCAACAACATTTAGTGTCTTGAATTTTTTAATTCCTATTAGAACGCCCCCTCCCCGGGTTTTTTCAGTAATTTCCAAACTTCTATCTGCTCTGGATATATTAAAATAACTCACATCTGCTAATTCCCCACCACTGACTCCGTCCTTCAGCCAAGGTTCAGTAACAACAAATATATCATGATTACCTTCTAAAGTGTTTGTGTAAAATTCCGACATTTTCGTGTTCAAACCTCTGCAATTTTGATAACACACAAATACACTAGACATTTTTTGTATTATCTAATTTTATATAAGAAGCATCCTGAAAAAAAAATATAGAAAAATAAAAGAATCTACACAACTAATAAATCGAAATGATAACCCTCAGATACTTTAACATTTTCATAGCTCTCTCCCCTTTCAAACCTACATGACTTATTTATTTTAATTTTATTATAATTGATAAACAATTGCCAAACGTCCTGTACTGTTATTTTATATTTCTAAATACGTAGCAAAACAGTTTTGTCTTATCAGTGTTAATGAGCAAAAAAAATAACAAACATCACAGAATGTTCAACTAACCGATTTATTTAATTAAAGCTGTCCATACACTTGTAATCAGATTTCATTTTCGTTTTGTATTTTCTTTATTACGTTATTGACTTTTGCAAAAATGGTTCCAGCCCTACTCCAAACGTCTTTATTACCATACTTATTCTTAGCCTTCTTCAACAAGTTATATTGTTTGACTGATAGATATTCATTAACAAATATCTTAGATTGTTCTAACGCACTTTTAGCTTTCAAAATTTCATTTCTTTTCAAAAAGGAGAGAAATTCCACGAGTACAGTCCTTGGCCTAGGATTATTCTTGTTGATCTTTCCCATTCTATATATATATATATATATATATATATATATATATATATATATATGTATATATATATATATATATGTATATATATATATATATATATATATTGTTGGTTTTACCGAAGCAAAAGCCAGGTTTGATTCAAGCAAAAGTCTAATTTGACAAAAGCAGAATCTTTCCTGAAGCGGAAGCCGGTATTTCTTTCTTTGCATAAAGCATCTGGATAACTGAGAATTTCGACTGCCTCGCGGCTTGTCGTTTGAGCGATCTTGCGACTTTGCTCTTTCCTCAGAGTTCCATTTGAAATTTAAACAAAAGAACTTGTCTTGTGGTAATTTCCACAACTGAACAGCCGAATTTAAGGCGAAACAAATCCAAAATTGTCTATCAAAATTGATTTTGACATTCGTTTTCCATCTCCAGAAGAACTGGGATGATATATTTGAAATTGAAAACGCACTCGTAAGTACGAGAACAATTTATTCTATAGGTGGGAGTTTCGACATGCTTTCGACCTTACTGGTCTCATCAGTAGGACAAAATAGTCCTAGAGCTATGTATTGTTGGTTTTACCGAAGCAAAAGCCAGGTTTGATTTAAGCAAAAGTCAAATTTGACAAAAGCAGAATCTTTTCTGAAGCGGAAGCCGGTATTTCTTTCTTTGCATAAAGCATCTGGATAACTGAGAATTTCGACTGCCTCGCGGCTTGTCGTTTGCGCGATCTTGCGATTTTGCTCTTTCCTCAGAGTTCCATTTGAAATTCAAACAAAAGAACTTGTCTTGTGGTAATTTCCACAACTGAAGAGCCGAATTTAAGGCGAAACAAATCCAAAATTGTCTATCAAAATTGATTTTGACATTCGTTTTCCATCTCCAGAAGAACTGGGATGATATATTTGAAATTGAAAACGCACTCGTAAGTACGAGAACAATTTATTCTATAGGTGGGTGTTTATATATATATATATATATATATATATATATATATATATATATAGATATATATATATATATATATTTAAAATGTCGGCAATTGAACATCCCACCTTCATAGTGTGCCCTATTAACTTAATAATAATTTGAACCAGGTTTTCATCCTCATTCTCACTTATTCCATCGAAACGTAGCTCTTTTCTTCTGTTGTAAATCTTCAAGTTCCTCCTGTTTGACATGTTATATACTTATGTACTTTTCGTTCGTGTTTACAGAGTTCTTTAGTTCATTTTACTACTCATATCATTAATTGTAGATTCAAGTTTATTAAATTTTTTCTCAAGCTTTTCATCAAATTTATTGACAAATTTTTGACACACCGTAGTAATAAGCTGTTCAATGCCGTCTCGTCCAGACCGATTCCAGATTGGCTACTGCTTCTTGTGTTTTTTATATTTGCCATTATAAACACTTATTAATAATTATTATGGTAATTACGTGTATGGCCCAGTATACCTGCATCAATGAAATATTTTTAAATATAACTATTTTATTCAATTTCTCATTTTCACAAGTTGCAGTAGTCACTTTTTATGTATCTCCTAGCTACTTTGATACAAATTCACTGAACATTTACCGCCGATTCATTTAATTTTAGCAGGAGCTCTCACAAACGTGTCTACTCAGTCACCACCATAATTATGTATGACATTCTGACGTCACACTCTTTAAATTTTTTAAATGCAATGAATCTATATGATTGACTGGACGACGAAAATAGATACTGAATATCTATTTTCAAAAAGTTACCTAATCCTCCAGAGATGGAGTTGTCATGTAAAATTAATTATAAGTAGGTACATCTCAAAATTTGTATGCTCTATCATCGTCGGAAACAAGATACTTTATTCATCAATATCTACTTACAACATTTATCCTAGTGTAGTGTAGTGTCATTATAAAATTTTGGCCAGTACTGTGTGGAATCTACTCATATAACTTTGTTGAATGAAACTTAGCTTCATTAAACACTTTTCATTATAGTTTATTTATTGACCTAAGCTTTTATATGTGAAAACTTAATTAACGAAAAATAGTTCACATAAAATCGTACCTTAACAAGTACGCTTCGTCTTATTTGAATAATATTGAAGATTTTATCACATTTTCTCATGAACGAAACATATTGGTATCATGGTATTTTTATTCAAATACCTCATACATATGATAACTTCAAAATTGGCACACATGGAAGAAGCCTATACATAATCAACGTCAGCCAAATAATATGACGGCTCCTTCAAAGGATAGATATCATTGACTTTCCACCTCGGCAGTTTCAGCCTTAACCTTCAGAAAGTTTTCTTCCTATATCTCATTATTTCTACACCATATACGATGAGCAAGGTTATCCTACTTCGATTTTCATAACATTTTTAGTGAAGACAACTGACCCAGAAAAACATCCAGGGGCAAACTGCCAAATTGTGTTCCCATTAATAAAACCATACTACAAATAAATATACGAATTTTGCAAACTTTTTCAATCTTTCGACTATCTAATTCATGATTTGAATAACTTTCCAAGTTTCAAAAATAGATTTGATGGTAAATGTGGAACTGTTTGGAGTCTTGATAATAGTGATTACATTTAGATTAATTAGTAGGTACTAATCGACTGTATTGAGCACATTTTCATACCACCAATAATTATATTAAATTAAATATTTTTATTTATTTGCTTATAACCATGATAATACTATTAAATTCTCGAGCGAAAGCTTTATAAAAGTAATTGGATATTGGATTAGAAAGCTGGATTGGAAGAGCTGGGCATAAAAGTAATCAAAATAAATTCTTGTTTGCTAACAATTGTTTTTTCGTCCTAAGCAGCTTTATTCGTTTAATGACAAAAAAATCTCCTTTTTTTCTCTGTTTTACATAAAGATTGAGGCGTTATCAGAACCTTTTCAATTAACGAATTGGATAAAGCTCAACTCCGACAATAATGTTAGATAAATAATATCAAGAAAATGGTTGATATCAACTTTCTCACAACTATTTTTAAGAGGAAGAAATAACACAACGTTTCAGGTTAAAATTGAATAATAGTTTTGTTTATCTATTGTGTAGGGGAAAGGGGGGCACATTCAACCTTGGGGCACTTTCAACCAGTGTCGATTTTTACGGAATTAATTTGAATTTACCGCCGAAAAAATTCATACGTACCCGTTAGTAGACCCTCAGCCACTACCAGTAAGGTTTGTTGATGGTGTGTGCTTGTTGTGCGAAAAATAAAATAAATCGTAAATTAACCTAATTCAAGGTAAGTTTTGTCGTGTCAGAAAATGATTCTCTGTCCGTTCTTATACATACTATCGAATTTTTCCACTTATATCGTTTTATAGCACATATATTTAGATTTAAATTTAGGGATAGCCCTAACCTAAAAATGTAACTTTGAGAATTAGAGAGTGTTCGTTGTTCAAAGTCACTGTGGGGCAGATTCCACTCCCTAAGAATGGGGCACTTTCAACCAATTGAAAGTGCCCCACTAATGATATTCAGTTAGATTTGGATTTGAAATTATTATAAACCCGGCATTAATTTGATTATTGTTTGAAAATAGGTAAATTTCTTCTCAGATGGTCCGAACATATAAAAAAAACGACGATAACGGAAATCAATGAAAAATACATGACTAATGCAATCAAAAACATATAAAGTAAAAGAATGTCAGAAAGAGAAGCTGCTACAACATTTAATATCAAACGAGACACCTTACATTCCAGAATTGAAAAAATTAAAACAAAATATCCTACAGAAGAGTTACTAGCCAGTAAATTCAATGAAGACTCTGGGAATGAAAGCGACAGCTCCAATGAGAACAAAAATCTTTATTCCAGCAAATATACGGTTTCCCAAGTTTTTTCAAAGAGTCAGGAAGATGAGCTCGTAAAATATATTTAGCTTTCTTCTAACATGAATTACGGTCTTACATATAAGCAGATAAGAACTTTAGCTTATGACTATTCGAGCGTTTTGCCCGGATACAAGATTCCTGACAAGTGGAAGGCTGCGAAGATAGCTGGCAACGATTGGCTTAGGGGCTTTATTGAGAGAAATAAACAACAAATATCTCTAAGAAAACCAGAAAGCACTAGTTTAGCCCGATCCATTGGGTTTAATAAAAAAAATGTGTCAGAATTCTTCGAAAATCATACTTTTGCATTACAAAAGTATAAGTTTAAGCCTGAACAGATATACAATTTGGATGAGACGGGAGTCACCACAGTTCTAAAACCAGTAAAAA
Organism: Galeruca laticollis; assembly: GCA_963921935.1. NCBI lineage: Eukaryota > Metazoa > Arthropoda > Insecta > Coleoptera > Chrysomelidae > Galeruca > Galeruca laticollis. Next base: position 38,482,275 of record OY998178.1, on the reverse strand, counting down.
TTATGTCCACTAAAGGCAAGAAACAGGTATGCCAAATATCATCTGCAGAACGAGGCGAATTGACCACATTTGTGGGAATAATAAGTGCTATCGGTATCCCACTCCCTCCAGTTCATGTTTTCCCCAGAACACGTAATCCTGACGAATATTTGATTGACGCACCCATTTCTAGCTTAGCATTAGGAAACCATTCTGGCTGGATGACAGGAGATCTATTTCTACGTGTACTGGAGCATATTAAGCAGCAAACAAACTGCTCAATCGAAAATAAAATACTGTTGTTGCTGGATAACCATGAATCCCATATTACCGTGAAAGGGATAAATTATTGCCGTAATAATGGGATCGTCATTCTTTCATTTCCACCACATACATCACACAAGCTCCAACCTCTAGATGTCGGTGTTCACGGCCCATTCAAGAACCATTGCGCAACTGCCTTCAATGACTGGATGACTTCAAATCCTGGAAAAACGATAACAATTAGGCAGATTGCCCATCTAACGAAAATTGCTTACCAAAATGCTTTCACACCGAATAATATTACAACATCATTCCAGAAACCAAGGATTTGGCCTTTGAATAGACTGGCGTTTCAAAAAGAGGAATTTTTGCCCAGTTTTGCAAATCATGAGGAAGAACATGACCAACAACCTCACCAACAACAGACTGATAGTGATTCTTCATTGTTCATGGCTGAGAATGGTTCGTCATCTTTAACAAGAGATCCAAAGCCAGAATGTTACTATGTTCGATCTTTTTTTATTCTATTATTAAATACATTTTCTCAAATTGCAGATACTCGATCAACGCCGCATAAAGACACTCCCAAAAATTCATCCTATACCTCCACCCTTAAGAAACATTTCAAGAATCTCGTTTGTTAATGAAAATCTTGACAAAAATAGGAAAGGTAATATAGCATAGCACTCTACTCTCTTGATTCTATTTGAAGCTTTTTTACAGACTTACTTTCAACATCTGCTGTCTATAAAGTTACTCCGGAGACTGTCAGGCCGATTCCTAGACCCACTATAAAAAAAACTAAGAACATGAAAGAAAAGAAAGGGAAGTCTAGAATTTTTACAGAGACACCTGAAAAGAATCGCTTGGAAGAAATCGAACGTGAGAGAGAAAGGCGTGAACGGATTAAAGAAGAGAGAAATAGAAAAAGAGTTCTCAAACAAGTATTTCCAGAACAGGAAGAAGATTATGTTGCAACAAAGAAGAAAAGAAAGATAAGCACAAGTAGTTCAGATACTGACGAGTCGATTGAACTTTCATCGGACGATATGTCGGATGATTTTAATGAGAGTGCTAACCTCCTTACAGATGATGATATAATTCAACAAGATGATTTTGTTTTGGTGAAATTTCCTTTGAAGACTAGCATATATTATTACATTGGAAGAGTCGTAGAAGTTATAAACTTGAATGAATTTGTAATACAATTTTTGCGTCGTAAGACGCCAGGCTTCAAATTTTACTACCCCTTGGTCGAAGATACATCTACAGTTGACCGTTATGACTTAGTTTTAATATTACCACAGCACAACTCATCTAAGACTGCTCGGACTTCTTCCTTACTAACTTTCAATATTAACTTATCCATGTATAATATCAAATAAGTTGTATGTTTTGATTATACTTATGTTTCAATATTTTTCTCACTAGGTATGTGTTACCAAAATAAAGAGTTGCACTGATCTGTTGTATAATTTCATTGCGGGTTGAAACTGCCCCAGGACGTGGTTGATTGTGCCCCACCGGAGGGGCACTATCAACCAAATGGCTTTTTTTAACTTTGATAATTTTTTTGAAAAAATAAATTTACCGATAATATTTCCTAGACAAAATGTAAGTAAAAGTATCAAATATTGCTATGCCGGGAAGAAACTACAATTATTTGACAACATTTTGTCAATATCTGCGATCTTTGGTGATTTGGTTTAATGTTCCCCCCCTTCCCCTACAGTTATTTATCGTCCATATTATCCATTATTTGGCACGTTAAGTAGACTATTTTTTATTTGAAGGGCTTGTTGTAATACTAATGTTGGAAATATTCACAACCTGTTTATTACTTTTTTTGTGACATATTGACCTTGAGTTTCATTCAAAAATAACTGTCAGTCACATTTGAGTTAAGGATGATATTTATTTTTCATGGGTGATATTTATCTCTCTGTTTTATGACTACTAGTATGTCCAAAAAAATACAATTTTCTTATTTCTAGTGATTGATACCGAAACATGACTATAAAATGGCGGGTTAAATATACTAATTATGGAATTAGTTTTGTTTAGAAATACAGTTTGTCTGTGAAGGCTCTCTCAAAGTAATGACTGACTAGCGTAACCATCGCTCGTCAGTTACTTATCAGGTTGAAAGCAACTAGATGAGTGACCATTTTAACATGAATTAACTAATGGGAACTTCGAAGTCCGTTTTTAAAAACAAACATTTATTACTCTGACATAAAATTACAAAAAAGTATATTAAGTATCAAAATTATTGAAAAGAATGAATTTACAAATCAAAAAACAATGAAGCAAGAATGAATTAATGTCAACTAGAGTGTTCTATTTAAGTGATAAAACCGCAAGGTCTGCAACTTCAATCGGCTTTTTGCTGTATCTTCAGGAAGGGCTGAGAAAATTCTTGTGAAATAACGTCAATTCTTTTCTATGTACAAGTTGTATACATTCACAAATAATGGCAGAAACAGTCTGCTGAATTTTGTCAAACGATATTCCACATAAATCATTTCAAATAGTTCATTTCTTATGGTAACTAGTTCTTCATTTCGACCGGAATAAGCTCTGTTTAGTTTTACTTGCAAAATTAGCAACAACAATAATTCAATTTTCAATGAAACCAGAAATAATCGTCGTCTCCTGAAAAATATTTCACAATCTTTTATGAAATACCGCCTCGATCAGACCCATGAACTTATCAGCTTTATACATGGCTTCTTCAGCTTCAATTACATATTTGATGCACTTACTCTATTTTTCACAATCCGTAGTCTTGATACCCTCTTGTAAGAAATAATTGTGTCATGTCTTGCTTCAAACCATTTCACTTGCGCTTATATAAGGTGGAGTTTATTGTGATATGACGAGAAATAGAATACCGTTATATTCTGTTCCAAAGCGATTCCGTCAACAACAGCTTTCGAACAATGCATAACTTTGAAAAGACGTTGGTAAAATTTCAGCTTATCTTGATTAGTAGCTGACACTGTGCCTAATTATTGCAAACCAAGAAGAAATGGGCTCTATCATTTCACTGCTGGAGAAATTCTGACAGTTTAAGAGAAAATTGAACTTGGCAAAGCCCCGGGCCCTGACGGAATTCCTCCTGAAATTGTTAAGTTCACTATCGAAACAATTTCAAAGAAAATGAGACAATTGATGAACCAGCTACTCAGAGAGCAGATATTTCCTATGGAGTGGAAGAGAGCCAAGCTAGTGCTTATATGGAAATCCGGGAAACCAGAGGAGAGCCCAAGCTCATAACGGCCCATATGCCTGTTGGATGTCCTATGGAAGGTGTACGAAGCTTTGTTAAAGGGAAGACTGGAGAAGGCACTGGAAGAGAACGGGGCACCCTCGGAGATGCAGTACGGATTCCGTAAGGGGAGGTCGACCATACAGGCAGTGCAGTGGGTCGTCGAAAATGCCAGAAATTCAAGAAGAAGATGGGTGGCTCTAGTGGCGCTCGATGTAAGAAATAACTTTAACACGGCAAATTGGCGACTCATAATCACAAGGCTGAGGCAGGAGAATATACCGGACTACCTGGTTGCGGCAATAGAGAGTTACCTCTCTGACAGGGTGATACAGGTCATCCCCGGAAAAACGATGGAACACACGACAGGAGTCCCACAAGGATCTGTCATAGGGCCGACCCTGTGGAACGTGATGTATGATAAAGTCCTAAGGCTGCGCTTGGGAGAAGGGTGTAGAAGTATAGCTTATGCGGATGATCTTGCTATACTGGTGGAGGCTGATAACCGTGAAGATCTTGTCAAGAAAGTAGACCAGGCTCTATAGGCAGTTAATATGTGGATGTACCAAAATAGGCTTGAGTTAGCATATCACAAAACGGAAGCTATTCTTCTTAAAGGCACTAAGCAGGTGAGAGTAAGGGACAGGATAACGTTCACAATTGAAGGTCAGAGGATAAGTCCAGCAACCACATTAAAATACCTTGGCATACATCTGGATCACCAAGGTCTCTTCGGGCCACATATAAAAAATGCCTGCAATAAAGCAGACGAGAGATTTGGGAGATTAAGTAGGCCAATGCCAAATATAGAAGGCCCTAGCAGCAACAAAAGGAAAGTGCTTTATGGCGTCGTTCAATCCATCCTACTATACGGAGGCCCAGTGTAGTGTGGAGGAATGCAGGTGGCAAGTTATAGATCAATGATCATTAGATTTCAAAGAAGAGCCTTGCTAAGAGTAGCCAGCGCGTACCGCACAGTTTCGGCCGAATCAGTCCAGGTGATTACCGGAGTGCCGCCAATCGACCTGTTGGCCACAGAACGTAAAGCCTTGCAAAAAATGGGAGCGATCACGGACCAAGAAAAGAAGGAAGAGCGGGAAAGAACCTTACAGGAATGGGAAAATAATACGACAAAGGCACAGTGGACGAAGGTCTTGATCCCTTCAATAAAAGAGTGGGTGAAATGTAGACATAGGCACCTAAATTAATGGTTTACTCAATTTCTAACAGGGCACGGGTCATTTAACCCATATCTGCAAAGAATAGGGAAAGTGGATAGTAATAGATGTAATGAATGTAAGGAGGAGGACAGTGCAAAACACCTGATCTCCTATTGTAATAGATTCCACCAGAAGAGACTATATCTGGAAATAGATATTAGGCATACTCTTACAGAGGAAAATGTTATCAGAACAATGATGGAAAGCAAGGAAAAGTTCAGCAAGATTCTTCAATTTATAACGGACATTGTTAGAATTAATGAGGAAGAGGGCAGGGGGAAATAGACTACCAGAAGTATTTCTGACGATAACTAGAAATAGTGGTACCAGGGACACTGTCCGGGAATGAGGTGGAATGTTTAGTGAGTAGGGCCGTAAGCCGATTCCCACACTGTGTAGTGGTCGCAAATGGCTTCGGGCATTTGGTTCCACTACACGTGCGTAAAATGCATTTCAACCACCTCACAAAAAAAAAAGGTCTAGATACTTCAATGTTGTAATTAAAAGTGTAAAATGGGTAGCGCGCTTAAACCCATTTGCTTAACGGCATTTACAGTAGTAAAAACCAACCAGGCTCGGTGGCTTTCAAATTTATTACACAAAATATGTGATATACTTGATCAATAAAAAATCATAGCAAAGTTATCATAATACTGTTACGAAACAGCACACTGGTACAGTCCCTAAATCCGACTCTGTCTAAACCAGGTACGATAGTTAAAATTAAGGCGGACGCGCAGGGATTGTTTACGATTGTGACTATCTTATTTAGACATTGTTTTTGTGACCAGTCTTATCTATAAAATGCCAGAAGCCAATTGTTTTTGAGTAAACCGCAATCTAGAATTATCTAGTGAAAAAGGCATTAATATATAAGGGACCGACTAGGAAGAGTTAGTTAGTTGATAATTTGACATCGTGAGATGAACAAGTGAATAAGTGAATATAAGTTAGTGAACTGTTTATATAAATTGGTTTAAAAGAATATACTGTGTATATAATTGGTGAATAGTGTAGTTAATAAATAAATTAAGTCAGTGAACCTACCGAGTGTAAAGTTTATCCCACCCGTTAACTGTTATAAATAATAAAAGACATCACAATACATATTATAATTTTAGTAAAAAATGAATAGGTACTTAGAGAAACAAAAAAATTCAAAAGCTTTAGAATATGTTAATATAATGTATACGGTGTTTGACAAAAAATCTTATCTAAGAAATACCAAAGGGTTTTCTTAAAAAATTTAATAAGCACAAACTTTTTAAGTAAAAAAACACAATAAGAAATCAAGAGTGACTGCTCGTCACTCGCGCCATGTCACGTCTCGACTCCGCTCTCTTTTATATATTTTTGCGCTAGACGACAGACACTCATACCAAAAATTTCGTCTTTTCCCTCTCCCCGCAATTCTATATTTTTCAATAAATTGAAAAGTATATTATCTACGGGCAAAGTATTATTTATATATGATCTTCCAGTTGTTGCATCAATGATAATTTTCCATGTATTTATTAAAAAGATATCCAGTTCTAGATAATAAAAGTTGTAACTTTTGTTAAAATATTTCTAAAGTTGAACGTGGGTCATGTGTGGTTTCGATATTTCGGAAAGACAATCAATGTCGCCTCCGGTGATCCATTTCTTGCAGGTGTGGTGGTCGATGATTGATTTTCATCCGCACTGATGCCCTGAGTCTCGAATCGGGGCGTTATCATTGACGTCGTTCCCAACGTCATGCATACGCAAGCCTGAGAATGCTCTATTTGCGAATAGTTTCTAAAATGATGTTCTCACAACAGCGTCAGTTGACTTTACAATACGAATGTCATTTGATTATGTCAAATGTAAGGGTGCGTTTTATGCGATCAGATGCTTACAACGATAAATTTTACCAATCGTCCAACCATTCAACCCAGTCGCCACATCGGTAGAAAAAGACCCGCATGCGCTTTACATTTTATAATGCATGATTGAGAAATTTGGGTTATGTTTACAAAATTGCAAATAATAAATTAATATTCAACGAGACTTTTCACATTTTTTTCTACACCCACATGTACGAGTATATTATCCATTTTCTGCACAATTTACAGAATGGAAATGTGGCCATTTCGGTTAACTGAACGCATATGATTTCATTTACATCCTAGAATGTATATGAAATTCACCAATCAGCATTTGCATTTAGTACCCGTCAACTCTTCTTTTTCTCAATTTCAATGTAACGTCAAGATAACTCCAAAATATTTCTTTAGTTATCAAGAAAAATATTTTAGTAAAATGAGTGATTCCAGTGATGAGTCAAAAATCAATAAATATTACTCCATTAGATATTCGTTTAGCCGCCAAGGAGATGTATAACACACATCATTACCCCAAAAATCGAAAAGTAAATATGAATCTCTGGTAAACGGCGTTAAAAATATTATCACAACATGTTATCACTGCTTATATGAATGAAATATCGAACAAAAACAAGCTCTCAACCCTTTGGACAACATATTCTATGTAAAAAACAATAATAAATATTAAAAGTAACATTGACATTTTAAGTTACCGTAAATGGCGTTCATTTCATATAAGTTTGTGATGGATCAGTCTGTTAACGTACGTCTCTAAATGTATACAGAAGAGAATATAGTTGGATCAATCCCCGCATCATGCGTTTATTTTTATTGCTGATATTTGTATTATAAATAGTAGTTTTCATAAAATTTTAGTTAGTGTTCATTTTTGGAATTTATGGAGTATTGAGAAACTGAATTTCAAATTAATTCAATTGATAAACAAACCCAAATCCTTTGTAATTTCTTGTATGTTTTACGAGGTCTCCAAAAAATATATTCTGCTTTGACCACCAGATTTAGAACAATTTTTTGTTAATTACCAAAAAGGAAAATGTTCGAAGAAAGTAGTCGGAATTAACAAAATTGGTAATCAGACAAAAATAATTGCTAAATTTTTAAAATTACCAGATGCGAATTTATATACGGGACATTGTTCACGCCCTCAATAGTAAAAAATTTCATGAAAAATATGGATCATATATTTGAATAAATCTTGTTGGGATTTAAACGAAAATTGTTCACCAAATACGTTATAGTATATTGTACAATGAGCACGAAATGACTATACATTTCCCACAAATACCTAGATATATGAAATTTTGTACTACGAGCTTAGCGAGGTATACAAGTCCCAAGTTGGCCCCACAAGTCCATCAGAAATGAAAGCGTTGGTTGGTCTTCTATATTTGGCTGGTAGAATGAGGGGATATAGATTGTATTTATTTGGAGGTCTTGTGGACAGACGATGGCACAGGCTTGTACGTTTTTAGGTCTACAATGCCACTGAAGCGGCTTTATTTCTTATTATGCTGCTTGAGGTTGGACAACAAACAGAATCGGAATGAGAGAACATCCGTTGATAAGTTGGCATCAATTAAGTCCATATTCGACAGGTTCGTTGAACACTGTCAGCAGTAATATAGCCCATCTGAATACCTCACCATTGATGAGAAATTGGAAGCGTTCAGAGAAAAGTGTGGATTCAGGCAATTCATATCTAATAAACTAGCCGAATATGGCTAAAAAGTATTTGCCTTAGTGGACAGCAAAGCATTTCATGTACTAAATTTTGAATTGTATGTAGGTGTACAACCTGAAGGACCCTACAGGGTAAGCAATAAACCAATAGATGTTATATGTCGTATTGTTGCACGCATGATGGGCTCAAGAAAAATGATTACTTTCGATAATTGGTTTACAAGCTATGATTTGCTTATTAAACTACTAAAAGATTATGAACTGGCATCTGTAGGCACTGTCAGAAAAAACAAATATCTAGTGAACTCTTAGCAGTCAGAACAAGGCAACAGGACACCTCTAAATGTGTGTTTCAAACACCTGTTGTAACTAAAAGGAGAGAGACTGACTATTTTGATGTCAGCATTATATACTTTATGACTGTATATCAAATTATATGAAAAAGAAGTGACAGCACTAAAAATACAGGTTACAGAAACCGACAGTAGACAAAAGCGGGCTCAGCGGACTTAACTGTCAACTATTATATAGCGTATAACAACACCTAAATAAATAAGAATGTTTTTGTTATGTCCACGTTACACCACGATCGACCTCTCCAGCGGTGAGCTAAAGAAGCCCAAACTGATATAATTTTATAACATGACTAAAGCCCCCTTTAGTCATGTGTCGACACTGTTGATCAGTTGTCCGCTACATACCATGTCTCTAGATATAGCCGCCGTTGACCCCTAACACTGTTTTTTCTCTCCTGACTAGTGCTGGAATTATTGCTTTTGTTTTACACTTGGACGATAGTCAGGAAAAGATTAAAAGGCGTTACTTTATAAAGGAAATCTCATTATCCCTTGTGAAGGAACACCAATTGAATCACCTTCCAAATCTCAAAATGCGGCTTGGCGTGCGAAGAAAAATTTCGAATATTACAAACGAACCAATGCCAAGTCGAATTGGTATTAGGTAGAATAACAAAAAAAATTTTTTCCAAAAAAATCTTAAATTTGAGGGTTTTTTGCAAAGAAAGTATATAAATATGGGGTATACTATACCGCAGTATACCAGTTTCGTAACTTTTTTCTGTGTACAAGCGCATGGTTAAAAGTGATAATTCCCAACAAATATTTTTTTAATTCATAATCAATTCAATTTAAAAATATGGGCATATACTTTGCATTTTTAAATAAACTTTCAATTTTAAGTAGAAATCCCAAATTTGAATATGAACAAATTTAATATATAAAGCTTCATATATTTAGGGGTAGGGACACTGGAAAATTAAAAAATATTATTTTCGACAAACAAATATGAAAGTTGAACTTTATTATACTCAACTGAGGAGGAAAAATGTAATTATATATATCTATAAATATATATATATATATATATATATATATATATATATATACATATATATATATATATATATATATATATATATATATATATATATATATAAAGATTGGAAGTCTTTGCTGACCAGTTAGAAAAAATTGGCAAAATATTAGGGTAGCAGCAAATAAAAGTACACTCTTTATAATATTTCCAAGCTTTCGGAAACGTTTATTCCCATCTTAAGGGAGCACTACAAAAGATCATAAAAACGTTACAACAACTAAATGCGACAAACACCACAATCCGCCGAGCCAAAACAACCCCGACCAATCGACAAATCTTTCTCTCTCACAAGAAGCAGCGAAATAGTCAAGAATGTTCCAACACAACAAAAAGCACTGATGGTGACACAAACATGAATTGTCAAAAAGGTCAAATTGTGACAAAAATTTACCCGACTATAATACTGAATAATCCTGTACGAAATTAATTATTTTTAATAAGAAAACTAATACATTACATTGAAATATTTAGTCAAAGAGTTTTGAAAACTAATATTAATTATGCAGAAAAACTAGTTATTCAAGCACCACAAACTCTCATCTCTCACTTACGAGAGTGTATGTTACAAGAATCAACCAGCTCAAAAAATATATTTCATTTAATATATGTATGTGATAGAATTATTTCTTTTCAAACATTATCAAACTTAACAAAAATCATTAAATTGGGTATTATGGCACAACTCTAACCGTTCTATAACAAATTACATCTATTTAAAAAATTGCATACTTACATTATGTTGAGATTAATAAAAATAGTTGTTATAACGTTGTGACATAAAAAACATGACAAAGTCGTAGTTACTAAAAAGCTCAAATAAATTGATATTACATTTTAAAATATTCTTTCCGTAAAATGAGACATTTCACACACAAACGGCAAATCCATCTATCAAGTTATTATACGAAACTAGTTATAATTTTTTTGTTGATGGTAGGTACACATTTCAATACGAGAAGAAAAAACCACAACAAGTGGGGGAATATATATATATATATATATATATATATATATATATATATATATATATATATATATATCACCATAGGGCTAATAATATCTAAGCTTCAATATTTGTAATATCACATCTTCTTCTTTTTTCTGTAAACATATATTAAGCCAATCACAAGTTAGGTTACTTCTTGGTCTAGCCAAATATAACTACTAAACATCAGGTAGGCATAAAATGAAATGTAACTTCTGTCATTCTGACGATGATATTGATTTATCGAAACAATTGTCAATTTTTTAGAATTTTCAATAACTTGTATTATATTGTGGAATTAACTAGAGACCTTGAGTTTCATTTAAAAACACTAATATATATATTAATTGGCTTTAGTGTTTACACGGCTCATTTGATTTTATGCAATCGACTGGTATTAGCTAAACTTAGAAATTCCAGGACCAGCTTTGAAAAAATCAATTTAGGGATTCGTATTGAAAATTCCACCATGTATGTATGTATAATGAACTGATATTATAAGTTTTGAAATTAAGTTAACGTCGCTGAAGACGTAACAGTGGACAAAATCATATGTGAACAGAGAAATTAATCGGAAGAATAGGAGAAATGTATTCTTGTTAAATATCATAAAACTCACGATTAAATTATTATATATATATATATATATATATATATTTATATATTTATATATATATATATATATATATTTATATATATATATAGACACAATAATTGGAGTTAATTAAGTATTTGGAAGTAAAATACCCAAATTCATTACACCATATAACTGCAATCAGCACAGCTACATAGAATGTACATGAATAAGCTTATTATATACTTGGTATCTGAAAAGAAACCAATATTAATATTACAATTAGTGATAAGTCATTATTAATTTTGGATACTATTATTAAGTAATATTTCATAAACTATATAAAGAGACATTAATTTATTGATAAAACGGAAACCCTTCCTTGTATAATGACAAATTTATATTAGATTATAGAATTTGGCCCGAGAGAACATGATGTCACAAGTTTCTCATGCCCCGGCTTTTTGTAAAGAGAGCAGCCGTGGGTGAGTCATTACACTTATATTCAAAAATAAAATAAAATGAAATAATATAATTTAATAATGAAAAATTCATACCAATATAAAATTGTCGGCCAAATGTGGGGCGAATAAAAGTTAAAATAAAATCTGGAAAGGATAATGCCATTGAGAGATGGAAAGCAGGTAGGAGTTCAAAATATATCGGAAGTGGAAAGAGAAAAAATGACCCATGGAATGGGAGATTTCTAGATTCAATATTCAATTCAGGGACAACAACAATAGGTAGGATATGTACCAGAAGAAGGTTTGACTGGAGATAAAGCAGAAGAAAAAGAGGATAGGAGACAGGAGACACAAGGAAAAACAGATAGCGATGATGAATTAATGAAATTTTTGATCAGTTTGAATCGAAAGATGGACATAATGAAGGTAGATTTAAATGGGAAGATCGATACAATGAGGGGAGACATGAATAAGATAGAGGGAAATATTGGGGGAGAAATTATTAACATAAATAGAAACATGAACAAGAAATAGAAGAAGTGGAAATTGAAAATTTGAAGGAGATGAAGAACATTAGGGAGGAAAATGGAGAATTTAGAGAGAAAATCGACAAGGTGAAAGGAGATATGGAGGATCAAAATAGGAATTGAAAAATAGAAATACAAGAAAATGGAATTAAAATTAGAGAGGAAATAGAAAAGCGGGTAATCGAAGAGGTCCATTAATTCGAAAGATATATTGAAGAAAAATTACCAGAAACTATTCAAGTAGCTGTAATAAGACAAAATGAAGAAAAAAAAAGAAGTGGAATATATTAAAATCAAGTAGCAAACGATAGAAGATGTTATGAAAAATTATCAGGAAAATGTGAACGGAGAATCTAAAGATTTAGATTGTTAAATAGTAGAAAAAACAGGAACTTGTATCACAAGAAGTGAAATAATGGGAAGGCAACTTAACAAAAAAATAGAAGAAATGAATCAAAAATTGAAAGATACAGTAGAAGGAATTAAGGAGAATATGAGAAGACATGGAGAAGGAATAGTATGCCCAAGAAATTATCATAATAATATAGAAATTAGAGTAAACTTCGACGGCAATATCAATAACATCCATTCTAAGGTTTTTATCATTGTAAAAAGCAAAATGAAAGGGATAATGGAAATGATGGGGATAAAATTAGTCATTCGAAGTATAGTAACAGGCCATACACTAATGTGGTTCTATAATAAAGAAGAATAAATTAACGACATAGATGAATTTGATAGACCATTTCTACTGTATTTTTGGGGGGAAATGCAACAAGCGAACTTCAGAGAACGTCTCTATTTTGGGAAATTTGATTATCACAAAATCAAAAATTGAACAATTATGCGATGTAGCTATACAACATAGCCCAATATTTGGAGCCGGTCATGAGAGAAGAGGAGTTGTTCTCTATTTTGACAGGCACTTCAATGCTGAAGTGGCAGATACCATAGGGGGCGGTTTAGTACCTTCTTAATAAACTGACTTTTTGTTTTGAATTTGTTCATAACCATAATTCATTTCATCTAAAGTTTTCCATACTTATTTATGCTAATGGAAATAATTAGATAATTCAAATTAAACCAGAATCTCATTCTTTCCATGAATTAGGTACCTATATTCATATCTGGACTAATTGCAACTACTTCCGTAACCCCGAACACTAAACACATAGTGAACAATAATTTTCTCATTTTTTGAAAATGCATTTCTACTAATTCGTTCCTCTGCAACAAATTTAGCAACACTAAGCATTTTCAAAAACGAGGTAATCCAAAAAATCGCTGGCTATTCCAAATGTTCGAGACCCTGTGTATCTATCCAAGCTAAGCATCATATTTTAAGAAAAATTTTCCATTTGAGAAACAAATCCTATTGTTATATCGCAGTGACTAATTCGTATATGTACCCAGTATAGCTTAGCATTTCTATGGAAAATTATAAATATTTTCCATGTATGATGCTTTACATATTTCCATATTCTTATCTTAATTTTTCATGAGCCACTCAGGGCATTAACTGATCTATATTATAGTTCAACAAAAAATATTAAAAAAGATTGTAGTTTTGAAACCGTATTTTTCGAATAGCCAATATCAAAAGAATTTTGTACTGAAATTTACTGCTTCAACTCTTACTCATATTACTTTTTTAATTGAAAGTAATTGTTTCTAGATAATTCCACAATATATTGAAAACATGGTGAAAATTCTAAAAAATTTGACAATTGTTTGGATATTGCTATCGAAACAATTGTCAATTTTTTTAAAATTTTTACCATTTTTTCAAAGTATTGTGTAATTATCTAGAAAGAACTAGTTTCATTTAAAAAAGTAAATAATAGCGTTTTTCCAATAATTAAACGTTTGTTTTTTTTGTTTGGAAATTATGTCGCGAATTTTTCCAAGTTGTCCCATTTCAACGCTTTTCCTTCCTTAAACATGTTCTGTCGCCTGCTTTTCTAAGATTTCCATCGGAAAATAATTCCACCCTTTCCTTGTGGCATACATAATCGCAGTGGTAAGTATTCAATTACTCAGAAACCCAGATCAGTTTTCACAAACTTTTTTTCAATCTAAACTCCGAAATTACCATAGAAATGGCCTCGTAAAAGCACGTGAACAATATGAATCAGTAGAGGATGGCAAGTTGAATTTGAATCACTGTAGAATTACGTTCATAATGTACGTAAAACAGTATACTCTCAACTGTGGAGTCCCACACAGAGGCGGAGGTGTTATTTATTACGGTTAGTGAAACAATTCAAATTGCAATTCACATAAGTTTAATGTAAATGAACTTTAGAGAGCATTTAGTGTTTCTGCGATACTTCCTTGAATATAAATATATACAAACTGAGAATTTATCTGATAGCTCTAGCATTTCATTTTAAAAGGGGTCAACATATAGCACCCAACATGAAATAGGTAAAAATTGATTGGGGAAAAGTAACATCATGACAAGTTAAAACCAAGGAAATCCTGGGAAATAATTATAAAATCACAAACAGACATGTGACAAGAAATGGAAAGCAAAGTGAGATACATTTGATATACGATTGGAATAAAAGGAATAATTCTAGTGATTAAGTTAATTTTTCAAACAAAACCACTAATACTTTCTTAAATAGAACCTTTGCTGGTGAAATGACGGAACTAAGAGACAAGGATCATTTTTATTTTCAGTACTCTCAATTCTTTCTACTGAGGCTAGGTCAGTGATCATAGCTGCATCTGTTATTTTTATCCTTCTTTATAGATCTTTATATTTAGTGATTGCATGTCCATCCTTACTTTGTTCATAGAGTGTTTTTCATTCCAACTTTTTTTTGGTCACGATAGGATGGGGGCTGCTCAAAGTTTTGAGTGAATGCGCCCACACAAAAGATGGTAGTGGTAAAATTGGAAAATGTATTGTCAACACTGATCTTCTGATTCTCTCTTCTTTTCACAGATAAATCGCCTGTTTCTCTTCGTCGATTCTCTGCCTACACAGCTAAGTTGTCGATCCATCGTTTCCGAGAGCGTCCTAAAAATCTGCGCCCTACTGTAGATTTGTCCCGTGCAATTCTTACTATTCTTCTGTCGCCCATTCTACTGACGTGCTCGTTCCATTCCCTTCTTCTACTCAGTACCCATTTATTAATGGTTTTTGCCTTGCATGTTCTTCATATATCTTCTCGCCTCTCCATGGCCAAGAGCGATTTCCAGTTATTCTTCTTAGTACCCTAATTTCGGTCCTTTCTAGTAACTGTTTTCGTTGTGTCGGACGAGTTTTAGCGGTGTGTGACATGGTTGGTCTTACTATTGCGTTTTAATTTTTTTTGTTGGTTTATATTTCAATATTTTTATTCTGTCGTATAGTGTCATTTAAACGACCCGCTATTCTCGTTGCATTCGTGCTCTGTTCTCTTACATCCTCCTCATTATCACCACTATATGAGATCTCTATGCATAAGTACTTACATTTTCATTTCCTGCTCGATAAGTTCGACTGCATCTTGTACTGTGCACCTTAATAGCGTTTTTGAATTTGTCATGCATTCAGTTTTCTAGGCCACTATTATTATATTAATCGATTTGGAAATGCAGTTGAACTGATGTTTTAGCCATTGTATGTCGTCTTCACTTAGCCACAAATATTGCATCATCGGCATAACATAGAATAGAAACTTTCCGGTTACTCATTCTGTATTCTATCATTACCAGTACATTTCTTATTACGTTGTCCATAATAAAGTTGATGAGGAGAGGGCTTAGGGAAACCCCTGTCAAATGCTACGGCATACAGCTATCGGTTCAGTCAGGACCCATTTACCTTCCTCGAATCCGATTTGCTTTATAGATATTTTCTATGGTTCTGATGAGATTATGTAGGATTTGTGTACAACATATCCTAAAAACATACGATAAAATGCTATGATAGGCTGTGGAATTCAATTAATTTTACTGTTATCTCTCTTATGACAAACACCGTATCCGTGCATGATCTGCCCAATCTAAATCTTTGCTGTTCCTCTGCTTAGAATGTAGTTATCAATTTTGTAGGCTCTAACTTCAGTTTCAGTGTGGTGCTCAGAAGGTTTATACCTCCGTAGTTTGAGGGCAACTTCTTTTCAACATTTATACTTTTGAATTATTAAACCCCCATTGATGCAATGACTGGAATTCTGTCGAAAATATTCTCTGCAGCCGGAGAAAGTTTATTCTCTTTACACTCAACAAACTATATAGTGGACTGTCTCTATCTTGATACAAAGCAAACTTACAAATTGAGCATATAAGAATATTGAACTAAATATCAACCATATTGAACTAAATACTATTTGGAAGGTCGATAACCTTAAGGAAGTTTATTAGCGTGTCTATTGGAGAATGTTCACTAAGCAACTCTTTCAGATTGATAGGGATATCATGTGTTTTATATATATATGTATATATATGTATATATATATATAGATATATATATATATATATATATATATATATATATATATATATAATGAAATCATATCATATACAGGGTGTCCCGGGACTAATGGTAAAAAGTCTGGAGCGTATAATCTAAGCCAAAATAATGTTAGTACTTCATACAAACTTTTTCTATGCAGGCCATCCACAAATTTAATTTTTAATTTGGTTTTTATTTTTATTTTTTTTAGTAGTTATTTGATCTTTATAAAATTCGCGGCAAAGCTATAATGTACGTGTATGTTTATTTTGGAAAGGTAAACAGATTTACAGTAGTGCATTGAAGCCAGGGACGGACTACTCGCAATGGTTAGTGACCCAAAAATGTTGCAGGGATGACACACCCTATATGAAATTATCGAAATTGACTTCCCCACACATTACGCTAACGAAAAGGTACTTTTGTTGGAATTCCACAAAATAAGCCGTTTGGCTAATATTGACAGTTTTACTAATGCACTACGTACCAATTTACCTAACTCTTATTAATACGATGTTCAAGATTTACGTATAGTACTACAAAAAAATAATTAGATGATATCAGATGATAAAAACATTAAGAACTTATTTAATGGGAATTAAATAGGTACGCGAACAACGTAATTAATTGCTTTTAATCAAAATTACGAACACAACATTATTAAACCATTAAGAAAACCTCAAAAACACAAGTTATAAAATATTAGACTATAACTAATCCCTAAACAACAACAAAAATTAACATTATTCTAATAAATGTTCAATATGAGCTCCTCCCACTTCCACGCACATTCTAAGTCTTCGAAGCTTGTTTATTTGCACTTGAAAGAGCAATCCCATATTATTTCTAATAATATTATAGTGTAACACAATTCTGTCTATTAAATCTTGCCTTGTTTGCACACGTATACCTTACTTTTGAGATAACCCTAAAGAAAGAATGCCTCCTAATCGCGGTGGCTATTGAAAAGGGCTTCCACGACCAATCCATCTATTAGGAAACCTTGGGTGTTAAGGCTGTCGTACATCTAAACTGAAATGAGGAGGGGCCCCATCATGCATGACCCATAAATTCCTACGAGTTTGTAGTGGCACATCATCAAACAGGTTCCATTACTCATTTTGCAGAAACTCCGAATATCTCTGACCGGTCAAAGTACCGTCAATAAAGTATGGCCCTATCAAATTATTGCCAACTATTCCTGTCTAAACATTAACCATGAATATATGCTGGTTCCCAGTTTGGATAATGCCATGTGGATTCACATCATCCCATAAATGCATATTATGAGAATTAATGACTCCATCTCTGGTGAAACCGGATTCGTCCGTAAAGAGAACGTTACTAATAAATGTATTGTCTGCTTGTTGTTGTCGCAGAAACCACTGGCTATACTCAAGTCGTGCAGGATAATCCGCCACTGTCATACTGTGTACTTTTTTCATGTGAAAAGGATATAACAGCTATTCTTTTAGGATGCTATGAACAACTGATTTCGAGACGTTATGTTCTCTTGATAACATTCGTAAACTCGTTGATCGTTCATTACCAACTGCATTTAACAAGTCTTGTTCAACTGCCACAGTACGTACGCTTCGTAGTGGACCTTCTCCCCCTTTTTTTTGACAAAAAACTTCCTTAAATTCATAATTTTGTTTTGTATACATGGAAAATTACGTTTACTTATTCATACCTGTTTCTCGTAACCTGAGGTCAATACGCTCAAACATTCGTCTGTCTGGCATTGCTCTGTTTGCAAAATATTTATTGTAACTGTTAAATTGAGGACTTATGAAGTACTGACTACGAACTATTCTACACAACGTTTGACAACTAATCCTATGGTTACTTGATAAACGGTAAAAACACTTTTAAAAAGTTTTTACCTGCTTTCGAATTAATAAGTCGTTAATGTTTTTTTATCTTCTACTATCGTTAAACTATTTTTACCTCGTTGTGTACTTATAAAAAAGGTGAATGCGTAAATTGGTACGTAGTGCATTAATAAAACTGTTAATATTAGCCAAACGGCTTATTTTATCGAATTCCAACAAGAGTACCTTTTCGTTAGCTGAATATATGGGAAAGTCAATTTCGATAATTTAGTATAGGGTGTGCCATCCCTGCAAAATTTTTGGATCACTAACCATTGCGAGTAGTCCGTCCCTGGCTCCAAGGCACTACTGTAAATCTGTTTACCTTTCCAAAATAAACATACACGTACAAAATTAAAATTGGGGAGGCCTATAATTCGAAAACGAGGGCCTGCATAGAAAAAGTTTATTTGAAGTACTAACATTATTTTGGCTCAGATTATACGCTCCTGACTTTTTTCCCATTAGTCCCGGGACACCCTGTATATAATAAAAACATGCCCACAAAATCTATATCTATTCAGGAGAGCAAAAATTTAGAAGAATTTAATGATCATGTTGCGCAAATCGTCAGGCAAGAAATCATGCCCACAAAATCGATATCTATTTAGGAAAGCCAAAATTCAGAACTATAATGTAATGATGATGTTACGCAAATCGACAAGCAAGTCAAAATTCCCAGTGACGTTGCTTTTATACAAGATTTCAATCAACATTTCGCGTTAAATCTTTCAGGAACATACATCAATTGTAATTTAACATTCAATTTCCAATTTAAATAAATATTTGACAAGTAATTTGACATTTTATTTGTTCGTTGTCCGGGGCACGAAAGTTTTTCATACATAGCTACCGATAACCTAGCATGTTTTACTTTTGCTTGCCTATTTAAAATAAAATAAAAATTTCGTAGGAGGGAGAAATATTTTTTGCGATATATTAGGATAATTACTGACAATTTTGGACCTTTTTGTCAATAGCCCGATCCACGATCGTTCGATCATATCTTGAAACAATAAGAAATCTACAGAATTGACAAATTTAAACATTAAAATTGCTCCTCCTAGTATAAAAATAGAGTATACTACTACTGAACTATTGACAAAAATATATATTTGAAAAAAAATCTTTCCGTTATCATATCTTGCGTTATTGAAATCTTGAAATCAAAAATTATTCAGCCTGAATACTAAAATTTGCTATTCACATTAAATGAAATGAAGTATACAAATTTGGATATATCTCTCCTGTGTTGAATTCTCTGAAAATATCGAATTCTATTATCGTGTAATAAAATCATAACTTTCCACTATTTTCTGATTGATACGTGAATTTAATACTTTGAATTATAGACAATTCCCCTTCATATGGCTTTTATATGTTATCCAACTGGAATTCCATATATTGCGAAAATACTTGCTTTTGACGCCAAATAGTAGAAGAGTGTGCTGTAGTGACAATGTAGAGCAGCTTCGGGGTGGAGTAATCCTAGCGTTACAACTCCGAAATATGGATTTCTGACAAAAAAGTGCCCGTAATTTCTCATTCAAATTGCCTGCACAACGAATTTTCAAGTAATATATTTTTGCCCTTAATTACAATGCCAAAAATGAGCGCGATTTGTACAACATTGTGTTTACAGCAGCTGGATGAATAAATCCCCCTCAGTAGTGCTCTGTGAATTTTATAAATGGATGTATAAAAATGTCGAACAAAGTGTTCGTCTTAAATGTTGTGTTCTGTATCGTTATATAAAATCGATGCAAATGCTTGAAAATGGTTATGAAGATTATTTTTTATCGAATGTATTCTCAAGTTTAGTGGTACAATGCGTTCAAAGACGGACATCGTCAAAGACATGCCTCGTTACTTCGGCCTCTTCAACCGAAGATAACGTCGATATAATCGATAAAAAAATTGTACTTGAATATCATTATACGAGTGTTAAAGATATACCAAATGATCTCGACATATCTCGTAAAACCGCTCGTTTGATTTTAGTCACTCATCGACTGAGCTGAATTTTCTACAAAAACAATATTGTGAACAAGTCGCTGCAGAAATGCGGGATCCTGTCAATTCCAATCCGAAGTTCATGGAACGGATCATAACTGTTAACGAGACACACGGGCCATCAAATATGATTGAAAACACCGCGTTAGAGCTGCTCACAAATCAAGGTGATGCTGATCGTTTTCTTTTATATTCATGGTACGGTTCATCTTGAACTCGTTCTTCAATAGGAAATTCTATTCGACCGTTTCAACAATTCGTGAATTTTTCATGACGATAATGCATCGAATAGGAATTATCAAAAAATATAATGCAATAAATACCATTGTTCACCTGATCCTGCTCCGTGCATTTTTTTTTGTTCTCCAAACTAAAATTGTGGCTTCGGGGATCCCTTCCCAACTTCATCCATGACATCAAAAAAAAATCGTAGAGGGTGCTGAAGTGCCTAAGAAATGTTTTAAAGATTGGAAACGGCATTAGCACATGTGTATCGCTTCGAATGGAACTTATTTTGAAGGTGTAGCAAATTGAAGCCCATATTTTCTAATTCTGCCTCTAGAGTTTCATCGGAGATAGAGGAATAATAATTTGATAATAAAATACGACTTGATGGGGTAATCAATCTTCTTGCTGATATAATTTCGTTATTTATAGATATTTCACCATATTTTGGTAAATATTCTTCTAAAGTGAATTTACTTGATAAATATATGCAAATTCGGTTGTTTGAAATTCTTGATGCAATCGTTATATTTTTTGGTTGAACTTTAGGCCCTAGTGCATATACCTATTCTTCTAATTTCACGCCGTCTAAAGATGGAAATATGAGGGCCAGTGTTTTTGATGGGTAAAATTTCTTAGACGCTGCTTGTGAGTAGGTTGGTTGAGAGATGAGATGAGTTATCGTTTGAGTACTTCTGTAGTCAGAAGACTCAATCGTTTCTACGTTCATTGTTGTTGATGATATATTATTGGACATTTTTTTAAATGTGGTCCCGTTCGCCATTGAACAGTCCGGCTATTAAAACCAGCTGCCCAAGCGATAAGATAATTAAAAACTATCCTATCTGATTGTGTTTATGTATGGATTTGAGTATATCATCAAATTATGGGGAAGAAAAACATAACTCACTGGTTTTCCTCAAATTTGATAACGTTGTTGGTACACTTACACAAAGTAAATACAAATTTGAATGATTGTTCACTACTAAATCAATAAAATAATAGGAGCTGGTATCAACACACCAGTATGGTATAGGTATCAGGACCGAACTCCTGAGTTTAGAGTTAACTTGTAAGTTGGATGTTTCTAATTTTTTGATTGGTTGTATTGAATTTTTAACTGAGTATTTGGATATTTATCCGTAATTATTGAGTATTCTGTTCGGCCAATTTATTATTATGTGTTTTAACATAAGAAACTACAGGTCTAATTGGTTTCGATATTTTATGTAATTTAACGGTTCCATATAATTGTGGAGATTGAGCATTTACATTTATGATATATTCCTTTTCATAATAGATAATTTGAATTATTATCAATCTCTCTTACATTATTATAGACTTTTTTTGGTGGGTCTGCTCCAAGAATTTGGACAATGCTAGATTCAGTTCTAATGAACAAATATAATTTTGACACAGAAATTAATACAATTAAACAAATGGCAATATCCAATGCTTATACATGACATATAATAAATAAATTACTTAATGAATAAGGGGATAACGTGGCATTACAACTAATATTTGCTAAACAAACTAAAGAAATACAAAATTACAAAACCATCACATATGCTGGTAATATTTCCAATAACATTTCAAAGATAATATCTTAAGCAACAAATACATAATTTCTTTTAAAACACAAACCAATGTGAGTACAAAATTTACAAATGTAAAATATCCCCAATAAAAAGTATACATGAACTTGAATGTCTTTAATGTTATGCTGTTTATTCAGCTACTTAACACTTATTGACACCTAACACAGAACTAGGAGTAGGTACTACATATTCGTGATTACAGGCAGCTGTAGTTGCCAAGTGACGTAAGTACACACACACAACACACAAAATACACCACTCCAAAATCCCCAATACAAACTGTCCATGCCATGTAAATCAAGTCATAAAAAATCAATCTATATATACATTAATTTCTTTACATACAAAATGTCAATTTTCATATGGTCGGAAAAATAGAAATGCGTTCACCGATCACGATGGAATTCTGTCTTTGACTTGTACTTTAAGTACGATATTTTTGTCATTTTTGGAGAAATTTCAGTTTGTTAGCACGATACTGCCTCCGGAATATATACAAGTCACCAATTTTATATTTGGATATTATTCAGAGCGTCTCAAAGATGAACCTTACTGATATTCAGCTCACTAAAGCCAGTACAACGGGTGCTATGGTATTTAAAGTACCAAATTTCTGGAGAATTTTCAGTTTGTTAGCACGATACAGCCTCCAGAATGTATACAAATGACCAATTTTATGATTGAATATTGTTCAAAGTGTCTCAAAAATGTATCCTATCAATTTTCAGCTGACTGGAGTGAGTACAGCAGGTCCTATAAATACAGATATACTACATTTTTGGAGAAATTGTTAGCACGATACATCCCCCGAAGTGTATACAAGTGACAATTTTATGATAGAAAATTGTTCAGGGCAGCAGATGCGGAAAAGTTAGTTTTAATCTTTATTCGGCTTATTCTGGATGAAAGGTAGATTTATTTTCAAATATTCAGGTTGAAGAGAATCTTTTGGATTAATGATTACTAAAATGTTTAGATTGTAGCTATAAAATGAGTTTGTTTCTGTCTTCAAAATTAATACTGTATTGTATGGAGATCAAAGGAGTAGTTTCCAGAAAACATGGGAAGATGAATTTTTTATCCTGACTGATATTTTAACGAATAAAATGAATTTATTACTCTGCAGAAACTGTGAAATGTTCATCACCTTCTGAAGTGTGCTGTATCCAACAAAGAAAGGCTACCCTTATCCCTATAATTCTTAAGGCAACGTCCTTGTAATTGTTGAAATAATATAATTGCCTGAGGGACGATGTACATTTTCCAGAGAAAATTACGCTTTTATCTTTTGTATTGTGATATTACTTATTAAAGTTAACAAGTAGGGGGCGGTATTTCACAGCACAAATTGAATTAATCTTTTTATAGCACCTTGATAACAAAGGAACGATAAAGTTGTTGTTAAAACTGAAGTATAAATTATATAAAACGGGTGATCAACTTATAATCTTGAGTTAAATTATTTTTGACATATTACATTTTTACCCACTTCATATTTCTGTTTAAAAATTAAATATCATTACATGACTTTGACATTACTGAGTAAAGAAAATTAAACATAGCCCCCACCTTGAAGGGCACCTTCAAAATAACAAAATAGAAGACTGAACAAAAATAGTTCATAAAATTTGCAAAATGGTTAAAAAACATAAAACAAACACTTTAACCACTTGCATATTTTCACTAAAAGGTTTGTGAATCATTAGTCATCTTGGGTAGGAAGTGGACATAAATCTCGTATAGGTCGTTGGATGGTTCCTTGAGTAGTTTTGACGTCTGCGACTCGGGAAACATTATCTTTTCCGAGATAAGGCTTAAAAATTCTGCCAATATTCCAATTAAAAGATGGCTGGTGTGGGCGTTTTACTAAAGCTAATGTGCAGACATCAATAGAAGTTGGCTTTTCTCGCGATTTCTATTATTTGTGCAATTCTGTGACATATTCTTTCGAAAATTTGTTCCAAAATTGCTGTTGTAGCTGCTGTATAAATTGTAGTCTAGATAATCTGTTAGGTGGTATATCTTGTAGTTCATACTCTGGAGGGGCAATGATGGATAGTCCAATAAGAAAATATGACGGACAAATCGGAAGGACATCCATGGGATCATTGGATTATGCGTATAATGGTCTTGAGTTGAGTATTCCTTCAATCTGTATTAGTAATGTATTCAATTCCTCAAATGTTGCAATAGTGTCTTTGAGAATTCTTTTTAAGTGAATTTTCATACTTTTTACAGAAGCTTCTCATAGACCCCCGAAATTTGGACTATAAGGTGGAATGAAATGCCAAATGAAACCTTGAGTTGAGGCAAACTCGATTATAGTATTTTTTGTATTATATAGAAATCGACCAACTTCTTTGAGTTCATTATGATCCCCTTTGAACGTTGAGCCATTGTCAGAATATACATGAGAGGGCAAACCTAAGTTAATTGATTTTGTCGAGAAACAAACGAAAACACATACATAGGCTTTAGTAATTTTACGCCCTCGACCTTTCCCATCTGACACATAAAACGGACCAGCATAGTCTATGCCTGTGTACTGAAACGGGAATGACTGTGTCACACGATTACTGGGAAGATTTGACATGGGTGCATCACAAAAATTGGGTTTTGTCTTAAAACATGTTATACATTGTTTGATTACTTTTTTCACTAAGTTTTTGGCACCTATTATCCAATACTTTTGACGAACCGCAGCTAATAAACATTGCGTGCTTGCGTGTAATAGTACTTTATGTTCATGAGTGATGATAAGTTTAGCTAATATATGTCTGGAACATAATAAAATTGGGTGTTTGGTATTGTAATTTAATGGAGTAAAGCGTAATTCACCTTCTACTCTGAGGATATCATCTCTATCCAAAAATGGCAGTAAAGGTGATAGTTTATTATTTTTCGGTACTTGCTGTTTATTTTTTAATAGTCTTAGTTCTGGTGAAAATGATTCATGCTGAACGATTTTTATTAATTGTAATTGAGCATAATTTATTTCATGTGCATCAAGAGAGTCAGTACGAATAGGTTTAGATTGTATTTTTAATTTAATATTTCTAATGAATCGAAAAATGTATGCTGTAACTCTTGATAATTTTATAAAATATGAGTACTTATTAAATAAAGCGAATGTAGGATTATTTTTGGGAATATTTGAAGATAGTAAGATCTTCAATTCTTTCTTTAATTCTGGTTACTCATTGTCAAAAGTAAATGTATTACAAGGCCAGCTATCTGAATTTTGATTTAAAAATTGTGGACCGTGCTACCAAAAGTAAGTTGTGTAGGCATGATACCTCTGGATGCTAAATCTGCAGGAATATGCTGACTGGGGACATAATTCCAATTTTCAATGTTAGTAAGATGTTGTATTTTTGAAATTCGATTTGCAACAAATTAGTGAAACCTGGATGGTTCTAATTTTAACCAAGCTAACACCACTTGAGAATCGCTCAAATAGACTGTTGGAATTGAATTAGATAAGGCTATATTGACTTGTTCACATAACTGTGCACTAAGAAGAGCAGCACATAATTCTAATCTTGGAATTGTTGTGGGGAAACCTTGTACTTTGCACAAAGAAGACAACATTCATATTTCTTTTCTAAAAAGTTATAACTACGTGTATATATGCATGAAGCATATGCCTTTTGAGATGCGTCTGAAAAGCAATGCAATTCGATTAGTTTAAAATTGATAGGTATTACGTTTCTAGGGATCCTTAGATTATTGAAACTTTGTAATTGACTAGAAAAATCATTCCAAATTGATAGGAGCTGATTTGTGATCGGTTCGTCCCATGCTAGGCATTGTTGTATCATTATTTTAGCAATGACAATACTTGGACTGAGAAGACCCAAAGGATCGAAAATTCTCGAAATCTGAGATAGTATCAATCGCTTAGTTATTATCTGATTTGATTTACTAGGATTTTCATAAATAAAAAAAGTTATTCTATCAGATTGGCTGTACCACTGAATGCCCAAAGTCTTGGAAGCTTCAATATCTCCTATCTGGAGAACATAATTGGAAATGTTTATGTTTGGAATTGTATCAAGAAGTTCTCGAGTGTTTGAAATCCTTCTTCTTAGTTGAAAATGAGTTGAATTGAGTATTGAAGCAATTTCTGTACATCGTATTGATAAAGTATTAAGATCATCCGCTCCAGTCAAAAGATCGTCAACATAAAAATCATTAAGAATTGTATGAGATGCTTCTGGAAATTTCCTTAAATTGTCTTCGGCTAATTGTTGTAAACATCTAGTTGCTAAGAAAGGAGCTGAAGTTGTACCATATGTGACTGTAGTCAGTTGAAAAATAGATAAAGATTTATTAGGATTGTCTCGCCAAATAATTCTTTGAAACGGTTGATGGTAAGGATGCACTAAGATTTGACGATACATTTTACTCACATCAGCGGAAACTACATACTTATATTGTCTAAATCTAATAAGAATATCAAAAATATTATTTTCTATTTTTGGATCGACATATTGTATGTCATTCAATGACCAACCACTAGTGGTTTCACAACTTCCCTCAAAAACAACACGGGGTTTTGTTGTGAGGCTGAATTCTTTACATACACTGTGATGTGGTAAATAATAGCTTTGATAGTCTGCATAATTGGTTTGAGTCATATTTTGTAAGTGATCTAGTTCTTTATACTCATCAATAAATTGCTTGTAGAGAGATTTTAATAGGGGTTTAGAATTTAACCTTTTTTCTAATGCATGAAAACGATTTACAGCTATATCAAAAGAATCTCCTAATAGACTTTGAGAATATTTGAATGGGATTTTCACAATAAATTTCAAACTAAGTGATCTAGAAGTAGTATTTTAGAACAATGTTTCGCATTCAAGGTGGTCTTTAGATATAAAACGATTAAATGGAATTTCTTCAAGTTCCCAGAACTTGCGTAATTGATCGTCCTCTAGTGTTTTATTTTGAAATAGGAGCTACATCTCCAATTACCCAATCCAATTTGGTATTTTGCAGAGTTGGCAAATGTTTACCTAGTTTTATTTGTCCTTCAAAAAGAAGATTCCGAAATTCACTAGCTCCTATCAATATATCAAAATTACTAGGTTTCGTAAAATAGAGGATCAGATAGCTTTATTTCCTTTGGTATGCTCCATTGGAAGTGATTAATAAAATGAGAAAGAGTGCTATTACTAATTGTGGGCACTACTAAGCAGTTAATAGAAGTGGAAAAATTGGAAATATTAGAATAATGTGTAATAGAACATTTTTGGTTTACAATAAATTCAATTTGGTTGATGCCCATAATTGAAATATGAGTGTTCGATAAGGGTATCTTAAGTTTTTGACAGAATTCTTGTGTAATTAAATTGGATTGAGCTCCACTGTCTAGAATGGCTCTGGCTAAGTGTAAATTGTTACTTGTATCTTTAACTTGAAAGGACCCAGTAGATAATAGTACTTGGGAAGCTGATATTTGATTTTTAACTAATAATTGCATTTGATTTTCAGTTGGGGTGACAAATTGAATTTGGATATTGGTTGTATAAGATAATGGATTATCATTGGTTGTGTTATTATGTGAATTATTATGCAATAGTGTATTGCGCTTCTGAGGACATTTTTTACAGTGTCCTAATCTACATTGATCTTTGATATGGCCTGTTCTAAGACAATTTATGCAGAGTTTTAACTGTTTAACTTTATTAAATCGTTCTATTGGTGACAATTGTAAGAAATTGTTACTATGATATATGGTGTGATCTGCTTGGCACAAGTTGCATTTTAATGTATTGACTGCAAGATTACATTTTACTTCATTTCTAGGATTAAATGGTTTTTTATAGGAATTGTGTGAATAGCTTGAATAATGTGAATAAATTGGTTTTGAATTAATAGATTGGTTTTGTTGCCAATTTTCTAAAGCGTCTGCCTTTTTATTCAAAAAATCAAAAAACTCTTTTAAAGTTGACAAGCCATTTGTTGGTTGAAACTCTTCCCACTTTTTTTGTAAATTTGAATCCAATTTAGAATTTATTAGGTAAATTAAAAATATATTACAGCTTTCTTCATCGCTTAACTTTAAATTTTTTAATGCAGCTAGATGTTTTGAAGTTTCATCTATTAATCTTCTTTAGGAACTTGCACACTCTTTTTTTATGCTTTCTGTTTTAAATATGGCTTTAACATGATTATTTGCTAGTTTTATAAGTTTCTTGTCAAATCTTTCACAAAGTATTTTCCACGCAACTTCATATTGTTCTTCGACAAAATCAATAGTTTCAATTACCTGCCTCGCATCCCCTTCTAAAGAGGTACGTAAGAAATTGTATTTGTTTGCTAAATTTATTGATTCATTGTTATGTGCAATCGATAAATAGTTTGTTTTGAAAGTTAACCAATTTTCATCGTCTCCTTTAAATGTAGGAAGTTCAATTTTTGGTATGAAATTACTTGAATTGTCTATACTACGTGTATTGTTAGAGTTATTATTTTGAGCGGTAATTGTGCTGTTTGCTTTGATATAATTTTTTAAAGCTCCAATAATATCAAAATAATCACTTTTAAAATTATGTCTAAACTGATAATGGTCTTCTACTTCTGAATCTCAACATTTTCCCTCTATCTCTGTCTGAATGGATTCAAATTCAACTAGAAGGTTTGTATACGCATCAAGTCTGAATTCAACATCAGGTAATTCTGGCTTTTTAACATTTAAAGAAAGTGCAAATGTTCTTAGGTTTTCTAACCTTTGTTTTAGAGAATCTCTGTTTCGAATCAATTTCTTAAGCGACATAATCAAATTAAATAGATTTTGCGTAATTTCTAACTGCTGTTAATAAACTTTATTGTATTAAAATTGTAACTATTTGATGGATACTCGGTAAAAATATATAATAATAGTGCCAAATTGTTTGTTATAACTTGAAAATATCTTGAATATGTTGAAAATTGTAAGTAAGTATTATGTATTGTCCAATTGGAATGAATCGTAAGTTGCCGTATTCTAGATTTTCAATCGAAAAAATGCTAGGAATGAGTTGTGAATAGATCTAGTATAAATAGATTACCAATCGAAATAATTATTGTAATAGTTTATGGTAATAGATAATTTTAAATTGCAATGAATTGTGAATTGGTCTAGTCTATATAGATTATGAATCCAAATAATTGTAGTATTTTATGGTAATTAGAAATTGTTGAAATATAATAGACAATACTGCAATATCCAGAAATGAAATACACAACTTTATAATACAGTAATAGAAAAAGTATCAATGAATTGGAATACTGACTCTTTTCCTGTAGATCGCTCAACTCAACTTGCTAGCTTTATTTTTGTTGAATTCAATATGTTGGAGTGCTTAATACGCTGGAGTGTTATGTGGAGAGCTGCTGGAACAAAATCAAATCATGTATCGTAGAAGCAGCCGAAGAATCCATTGGTAAAAGAAAAGTCAACATAAATGGGACCAATAATAGCAAAAAACCCTGGTTCTGTCAAGAAGTTAACCATCGCAGCAGAAAAAGAAATCCTACCTGATATACAGGAGCTCACCAACACCAGAGAAACACTCCGAATATACAGAAGTGAGAAACATAATCAATGCCAGAATCAAAGCCATAAAACGAGATTACTGGGCAAAATTTACAAGCGATATGGATTACGACCTATATGGAGTACAGAAGAAAGTCTGGAAGATGCTAAAGAATATGAAGAAGCCAATAAACGAGTTCGTGCAAACAAAAGGAGTCACCAAAGATGTATGGGAAAAATACTTTAGGGAACTTTACAACACCGAAGAAACCATAAGGATCGAAAACTACGAGTCAAATCATCAAATATCACTGAACGAAGGAGAGGTAACAGCAAAAATAATAAAAATTAAAAACAGAAAAGCTCCCGGAACAGACCTCATCCCAAACGAACTTCTGAAATATGCTGGACCCAAGCTAGGAAAACATCTGAAAATTCTCTACAACAAAATTTAAGAAACATCGGAAATACCTACGGAATGGCACAAAAGTATAACTATCCCTATATTCAAGAAAGGACAGAAGAAACACCCTGACAACTACAGGGGCATAACGCTGCTGAAGACAAGCATGAAACTCTTTACTAGCATTTTGAAAGAAAGACTCGAGGCTCAAATAACAATCAGGGAAGAACAACAAGGTTTCAGATGAAACAGATCCACGACCGACGCCATATTCATTATCAAACAAATGAAAGAAAAATCAATAGAATTAAATACACCAGCGTATGTCTGTTCCATCGATTTGACCAAGGCATTTGATAGGGTTCGTCTCTCCGACATCATAAACATACTGATAGCGAAAGAAACGCCAGACACCATTGTAAGAGCAGTCCGCAGTCTCAATATAAACAACATGACCATAGTAAAGGCAGGAGACACTTATACGGAAGAGATACCAACACCAGGAGGCATCAGACAAGGCGATAGCCTTAGCCCATTTCTGTTCAATCTCTTAATGGACAGAATTATAGAGGAAATATCATCACTAAATATGGGATACCTAATGGGACAGAATAAGAGAATCAGGATGGTATGCTACGCCGACGATGCAGCTATTATTGCGGAAACTCAGGACGATCTACAGAGACAACTGCACAAATTCTACCAGGTCAGCCAAGCGATGAACATGGACATATCCATAGAAAAAACGAAAAGCATAACATTTGCTAAAGAACCTGTAAGATGTAAGCTGGAAGTCCAGTGAAAAATCATCGAGCAAGTCTCACAATTCAAATATCTGGGTATGGATCTGTCGAGTTATCACGACCCAGTGAAGGACCTAGGAAGACAGATTAACAAAGCGACTGCCATATCGGGCTGCTTAAAGGAAACAATATGGGCAAACGAATACATGCGAAAGGATAGCAAGATTAGGATCTATAAGACTTGTATCAGGCCAATCATGACATACGGAATAGAAGCCAGAGATGAAACCAACAAAACGAAAAGCATGCTTGGAGTAGCCGAAATGAAAACGCTCAGGACTATAGTGGGAAAAACAAGAAGGGACCGAATTAGAAACAATGACATCAGGGAACAATGTGGAGTGCAGAACATCGTAAGATGGGGGAGACAAAGAAGAAGACATTGGTACGCTCATGTGAGAAGAATGGAGGAGAGCAGACTGCCACGCATCGCACTTGAAGAGAAACCAACAGGGAAAAGAGCACCCGGTAGACCACCTAAGAGATGGAAGAACAGTTGACAGTCCACCTCCCAGGAAATGATAAAGAGGAACCTTCAAAACTAACAGATCGCAAGATCTTAAATACGAATAAGAAGAAAAATAATATTTCCTGGGCCACATATATATTTTTAAACATCCGGGCTCGTGTTAATTATTTTTGACATATTACATTTTTACCCACTTGATATTTTTGTTTAAAAATTGAATATCATTACATGACATTTCTGAGTAAAGAAAATTGAACAACACTATATATTGAAGTGATTAAAAGTTACAGAAACTATAATTTTAATGAACCTAGATAATTGTGAAGAAAATCATGTCAGTATTCAAATAGATCAAAACGAAACACGAATTATATCAATGATTCCCATGGAATCCGATGAGTTGCTGTTTCACGAAGCAAGACGAAGATCCCGTAATCAGCTTAAATCTACTATATAGAATTACTTGTTTGTAAATTAAAAGTCAGCCAGTTACTATATTTCACATTGTTCTATCGTATTTGTAAAAGTATCATTTCTGTAAAATAGCCATTTTTAAAAACTGTATTTTAAGTTAGTAATTTTAAAGTCACGAATTAGCCATATTTTTTGTAATTACTACTAAATTGAATACAAGAAGCGAGTCAATATTAATATTTATCTGAGTCGATGCGTATGCTTAAAAGAGTCAACATCGTTTGAATTATTGCTCGTCAGTTTATTCCTATTACTAGTGATCTACCGAGTTAAATTTATAGTTAATCAGTGTTACAAAAGCCGACGTATATATTGAACATTTTTATGTATCTTCAATCTAGTTTTTGTCATTGCGCTGATTGATTGTTTTCATTTCTATTCGTTAAATAAACTGATAATAGCCAACTAATCAACCACGTTTCGATAAATTCAGTTTTTGCCTGCACCTCATTACCAGAGGCGAAGGTAACATTTCATTATAACACTAAAATAAAACCATAAAGTTGTAATTAACTAAGCTATCCTAATAATTTGCGTTTGAATACAAGGGCAAGAATAAATCAAACAGTTTGTCCTCAACCCACAGAAATAGAAATGTCGCACAACTTTAATATTAACAACCCAACGACTAGCAACATTTATGTATCATCTGTAAAGTAAGCATCTAAACCATCTTTCCCAAAAAAGGATCAAGCCATAGTGCGATTTATAAAAAATATTGTGTAAAACTTGTGCCACAATGACTTTCTGTAGTACTCGTGTACTCGCAAACTTCACTCGTACTACAAAACGAGTCATTGTGACATTTGTTTTACAAATAACTATTTTTATCTTCTCATCAACTTTGTGATGATTTACATGCTCTCCACATTTGTCAATTTCTAATGCAATTCCACTAGCACAGTGTTTTCGTTTCTTGATCACAGTTTCAATCACTTTATTATTGATGTCTAGCGTTGAGATAAATATTGTTTTACACACTCTCACATTTGTGCTATCTAGAATAAAATAGTAAGCATTGTTTGGTTTCCGTGGTTTTTCCAAAATTACTGTATCTATACTTTGGCATAATTATTTGTAGATTGGAAAAGATAAACTCTTTTATCTGTTGAATACTCTGAAACTTCCAGTAATCCTCCAAATGTTTACCCTTTTATTCTGAGTTATATTTTCAAGGCAATTTAGCCTCCATTTTTCATCACATGGTGGTTTCAGTGATCTTGCTGAGCGTTCTTTTTCTGGCACCATCTTCTCTTTATATAATACTCACTCAGATAACTGTTTCTTTTACCTGTACTTCTTAACCTTTTACTTACTTGCTTTTGCTATTGTTCAGGATTCAACTATCATTTATTAGCGGTTCTTTCAACTTAAGATGGATTTTTGACTTTTCTTGTTCTGGCTATTTGTTCGACAGATCATTTTCAAGACTTGACTCAACTTCTAATTGGTATGTATCATCGCTACTGCCAGGATCTGACTTAGATGAGGACTTTGAAGTGGATGACGACAATATTCAAGACAATGATGAGCTACTTTATGATAAGGTTGAACATCTACGAATCCCATCCTGTGGTTTGGTATTACGTAATATTTGAGTACTGGACTTACCGGTGACATTAGTGATATTAGAACTGTCTGTGGGTATGGTGTACACACTCGATATAAATTGAGTGAATGTAAACGACGAGTACTCAGTGTGTATATATTTATTAAAATCCAGCTAAGCGCTTTCCGCCATTAGGCCATTATCAAAGCTGTCGTCATAAAAAAAGATCCTAAAACAGGTGTCAAAAAACATCCAGCTAACAAAATTGAAGCAATGTATGATGTTAAGTCATTGTTAAAATTATATCATTCAAAAAAACATCAAAAAATCCCTTTAACAGGGTGTACAATTACATTTCACATAATGGAAATTCTCATTCAGAAGTGTAAAGTAAATGATATCCGATGACAAGTTCTGAAAACTTGTCATCGGATATCATTTAGTTTACA
This sequence comes from Galeruca laticollis, assembly GCA_963921935.1. Classification (NCBI taxonomy): domain Eukaryota; kingdom Metazoa; phylum Arthropoda; class Insecta; order Coleoptera; family Chrysomelidae; genus Galeruca; species Galeruca laticollis. Next base: position 38,448,216 of record OY998178.1, on the reverse strand, counting down.
CTTCTGAATGGGAATTTCCATTATGACATAATGACTTAACATCATTGTTTCAATTTTGTTAGATGGATGTTTTTTGACACCTGTTTTAGGATCTTTTTTTATGACGACAGCTTTGATAATGGCCTAATGGCCGAAAGCGCTTATCTGAAATTTAATAAATATATACACACTGAGTACTCGTCGTTTACATTCACTCAATTAGTGATATTGTTACTAGGAAAGCCTTTGGCATAGCCTTGAAACTCAGGAGATTTGTTTCCTGAAAAATAAGAAAAAAATTATTAAAAACTCAAAATCAGTAATTTATTTGTATTTTTGATTTAGCTAGACATGTGACAATTCCATTCAATTCCAATCACCCTATGTCACACAGACTAGCGGCATATAATTCAATGATACATAGAGCTTTTTCAGTTCCTATGAACAAATGTAATTTTGATAGAGAGATTAATACAATTAGACAAATAGCAAGATCCAACGGTTATCCATTAGATATGATAAATAAGCTAATTAAAAAAGAAGAGGAAAAAGTGGCATTACAACTAATATTTCCTAAACAAGCTGATGAAATAAAAACTTATAAAACCATCACATATGCAGGAAATATTTCTAATAATATTTCAAAGATAATATCTTCAGCAATGAATACAACAATTTCTTTTAAAACAGAAAGTAACGTTAGTACAAAATTGTTAAATGTAAAAACAAAAATACCACTATTAAAGAAGTCAGGTATATATAAACTCAAATGTCCAGAATGTAATGCTGTCTATTTGGGTCAGACCCTTAGGAATCCGATACAGTGAACACTTACGAGCATACAGGTTAAAACAACCAGATACATCCCACTACGCAAATCATCTACTTGCCACCAATCATTCATTGACACCTAACACAAAACTAGAAGTGCTGCATATTTGTGAAAAGAAACAAGAACTGGATTTCCTCGAAGAATTGGAAATGAGAAGACATTTAAGAAACCCACAATACGAAGTTGTCGATGAACAGTTAAATCTAGGGAGTTCTTCACTAATAAACTGTCTTCTTAAGTGATAATTGTAAAGATCAGCAGCTATAGTTTTCCTGGTTTTCTATATCATTGCACAGGTATACTGATCTTAATTGGGAAAATGATATCCAGGATATCACCATAGGGCTAATAATATCTAAGCTTCAATATTTGTAATATCACATCTTATTCTTTTTTCTATAAACATATATTAAGTCAATCACAAGTTAGGTCACTTCTTGGTCTAGCCAAAAATAACTACTAAACATCAGGTAGGCATCACATGAAATGTAACTTCTGTCATTCTGACGATGATATCGTTTATCGAAACAATTGTCAATTTTTTAGAATTTTCAATAACTTTTATTATATTGTGGAATTAACTAGAAACCGTGAGTTTCATTCAAAACACTAGTATGAGCAGTTTCCACGAAGTAAGGGTCGAGACAGTTAATTTCATAAGTAATGTTATTCTGGAGAACATTAGCAGCTTCCTGAATCCCGTGACAATCGTTATCTAAAAAAGAAAGACAATAATTATCTATTTCAAAGATTTTTTGTTTGTTCGAAGAAAAAAAACCTTTAATACCAGCAAGCACTGTCTCCTAAAGATAAGCAAAGTTTGAATTATTTGAAGGTATATCACTGGTATCAGCCAACACTTTTTTCATAATTGCTATCGTCTTCTTTTTATAAGACATTGTATAGTCTTGTCTATCTGGAAACAAAATCACCCCTTTTTGTTCACACCCACGGGTTACAAATAATTCAGTTCAGTTCTGGAAAAAATAAAAATATATGCTGCATATTTTTTTGACTGTAAGTAGAATGTTATATTTGTAAGTGTTTATAAATTATTGATAAGAAAGCTACAAAACAAAAGAACCTGGATGAAATTCGTTCATCTGTGATTAGTTAGTGAAACATAGTAGCGGGCGGGTGTTGGTTAAAAATGGTATAAGTCAAATAATGCCAAAAATGAGCTTTGTGTGCAAACCTTCTCAAAAAGTATTTTTGTTTAATAGGGAAAACTGATATGTCTATTTAGATTACAATAAGAGTTATTCCAGTGCGCCAGAATATATAATAATTTTATAAAGTATATTGTTCAGTGAAAACTGTTATACCTAAGTGTTCTTATTATTATTATATTTTTTGTTACCTCACATACAATAATAAACAATTCAGAGAAAAGGGAATTAAGTTCAGTTATACCAGTTTTCCCCAGAAAATAATATTTTTATCATTTGTAGAAAGTGATACAAATAAACTTAAACCAATTCATACATTTTAAATGTATTTGATAGTATTGATATATATGAACATATACCTTTTTTCCCATTAAAAAACTCAACTCGAAGTGGTATATGTCGACGTGACCCATGTTTCTTAATTCAAAGAAGCGACAACAAAAGGTATAAGTGTCCATAAACCATTATTCATTATACCGAAATTATAGATCATATGAATTTGAGCCGATAGTTTTGATTCCCGCCAATTTTTGTCATATTGTTTACAATCATTATTCCTGTAAACGTATGAGCTCAGTAACAGCTCGTGGATGGTTTTTGATAGTGTTTAAATTTTAAGACTATTACAATGAATATTCGTGTTGTGTGATACATTTTTTAAGTCTGTATTAACTTGACTGTTTGTTCAATTTTACAACTGAAAAATACAATTTTGAGGGTTATGTCGTCCCGAAGAACTAAGCTCTTTTTTAAAACGCTCATTGGTACAAATAAAGATAATGAGATAAGCAGCAATGATGTGGAACAAGGTAAGCTCTTATTTTGATATTGATATTAGAAGTGCTATTTCGTTGTTTCAAACATAGCCTTCTAAGCAATTGGATATTATCACTTATTTTATATCACAGGATTCAGTTACATGAATTAAATTCATCTAATACTTGATTTATGTGTTGTTTTTTTTCCAATTCAGATACACACGTTACTATGACCATCTTTGAAGATAATAATTTAACACCTTGTGTAAACACAACATTAGGTAAGTAATTTTATAAGCATAGAGTTAATTCTTTTGCAGTATTCACTTTTTTCTAAATGTATAAAAGAAAATATTTACATTATTTTCTTAATAAAATAATAAATAATACATGAAATAAGTCTATAGAAAATAATAAAAAGAAAAGAGAAAAATAATAATAACTTATGTTTAGTTATTTCATTTCAGGTGACGTTGATTTGGTCAATCCGAAAGCTCTATTTAATGAAGAACCTTTCGATCATAGCGACGCTGACCGAGATTACCTGGAAGGATGCGACGCAGACTCGGAGAGTGAAATTCCAAAAATGAATTAAACGACTAAAGAAAAAAATAAGGGAAGGAAGTATGCAAGGAGATCGAGCTAAAAATGGTGTAAACGAAAGAAAGGACAAGGATGTTGAAGAAGTTGTTAACGAAGGTGTGATAAAGAGAAAAAGAAGACAAAAAGCAGAGAAAAACGAGACTAGTATAATTCGAGAAGAGAGGAAGGCAGAAATTTGGGAATCACACACTTCATGAGAAAGGGAACAGAGAATAGAGAAAGGAAATGTCAAGAGCTATCAAGCTGCCGATTACAATGCACAGAAAGAATTGACGAAGGAAAGAGACAGCAGTTTTTCAAGGACTACTGGGCGAAAGGAAATTTTAATAAATGTGTATCTTTTATGGCTAGACTTATAGTAACGGAAGAAAAGGAAACTACAAAACGTAAATTGGATAACAAAAAAACACAAGAATAGGTTATTATCACATAAGTATTTCCTACGAATAGATGGTCAATTGATTATTATTCTCGAAAATTGTCTTTTCAAAACTTTTATTTAGGTCGCACATTTCGTCAATACCGTAATATGAGAGCCACTACTGCCGAAAAGATACATCAAAAAAATATCTTCCTCATTATTATACCTTAACAAAGACTTCCGAGGAGTATTAAAATTGGTTACTACAGGGTAAAAAACCTCTGTCGAAATTCAAATATCAGGAAGTGTTTCATTCCATGGGCATACAAATCAAACAACCAATAAAGATACTTGTGCTACATGTGACAAATTTCATATGATTTTTAAGGCCCCTAAACATGAAAATAGAAAAAGAGAAATTCAAGAACAGCTTGATGTACATCAAAAGGAAGGATCTGATGCATATGAGACCAAACGTATTGATAGAAATGATGCTTTAGACCCATCCAAAATTGTTTATAGTTTTGATCTACAGCAGTTCCTGCCGACACCGGATCTACAGACTTGGATAGCATTTTATGAAAAGCAATTCTTCTTTCACTGCTTATCCATTAATGGATATTTGCACATGTACCCACTCTTATTTATTTCTGATAGTGCTGAATAGGTCTCCTACTGTTCTCAGCCCTGTCCATTGTCTCACGTATCGGAGCCATGACATCTTCTTCCTGCCGACTCCTCTCCTCCCCTCAATTTTTCCCTCTACTAATTGTAGGAATTGGTATCTTTTATTCCGTATTATGTGGCCTAGATATGCTGTTTTTCTGCGGTTGATGGTTTCCAGCAATTCGCGTTCTCTTTTAATCGTTCCAGGACCCCCTCATGCGTTTTCCTGGCCGTCCATGGGACTTTCATTATTCGCCTATAGGTCCACATTTTGGAGACTTCAAGTCTTTTCGTGATGTTTACATTAAGCGTCCAGTCCTCCATACCGTACAGTAACACTAACCACACGTAACATTTCACAAATCTGATTTTTAACTCAAGGTCAAAATCGGTGTTAGTAAGAACTTTCCTGAATTTCATAAATGTGCTTCGGCAATTTCGATTTGGCATTAGATTTCCGTTTCGGACGTCCAGCTTTCACATAGCCACGTGCCTAAGTATTTAAATCTATATACTCTTTCAATGGGGCATCTGTTGTGTATTAGGCTTGCATTTTCATGTTCTTCCGGCTTGTGAGAAACTATCATGAATTTTGCCTCCTTGGTGTTGATCTTGAGGCCCAAGCTTGTGCTACTATCGCCCACGGCATCAAGAAGGTCCTGCAAGTCTTTCATATTATCATCATTTACGACTGTGTCGTCTGCGTATCGTATGCTGTTGACCCACACTCCGTTTACGCTAATACCCAGGCTGCGTTCCTTGAGTGCCTCCTGGAAGATGTTTTCAGAGTATATATTGAAGAGGAGTGGAGAGAGAGAGAAAAGGCAATTATGGACCTCTAATTTGACAATGCATGATTGAAATAACAATCACGCAATTTGCTTCACGAGGCACCAGGTTGTGGCTGGACCAGGTGCAAATCAGACGACCCTGCAAAATATCGCCAAATTTGTTTAATAGACGAAATTGGAAAAGTCTACGAAAGACTTTTGAATACTCGGTTGATTGCGGAATTGCAAAATCAAATTAACGGCTTCCACGAAAACTAATTTGGATTCCGTAAAGGACGGTCTACTTAACATGAAATGGAAAAGATTCAAGACTTGGTAGCAGCAAACAAAGGAAAACATTGTGCATTAATCTTGGTGGATGTTAAAAATGCGTTTAACACCGCATACTGGTCAGTCATTAGCCACCAGCTCAACAGAATAGGGGTGAGTGCATACCTAAAGGCCATTTTAAATTCCTACATGGATAAAAGAGTAATTATCCTGAAGAGGGACCTTGCAAGACAAGTTTTTGGTGGCGTTCCACGGGGCTAGGTTCTCTGCCCTAGTATGTGGAATATTCTATATAACGAAGTAATGAAATTGCCAACGTCAAGTGGAGTTGTATTATTGTGCTATGCCGACGATGTAGCGGTATTCGTAGCTTCTCGGACCTCCAACGGAATGATTGATAAGGCTAACCATACTCTTGAACTTGTATTTCATTGGATGACTCAACACCATCTAGAGATTGCTGCTGAAAAAACTGAAGATATTCTTCTTAGCTACAGAAGAAAGACCGATGCGATAAAAGTTGAAATGCAAAGCCAAGAAATAAATCCCCAGGGATCAGTAAATATTTGGAATTCCACCTAGACCGAAGGCTAAATATGACAAACCACATCCGAGAAACCTGTCTGAAGGCTGAGAAAACAATAAAGGCTCTAAATTGTTTTTTACCAAATATAGAAGGACCAACAGCACCGAAGCGGCGAATCCTGGCGAGAGTGTGCAATCTCATACGGCGCGCCAATTTGGGTCCTCAAGACATATTCAGAAGTCAACAAAATAAGACTAATACAAAGCGTGGTATTGCGCTAAGAGTTTGTTCTGCTTACTGCACAATTTCAGGTGCATCTGCAATGATTATTGCTGGTTTCATTCCGCTGCACTTTTTGGCGGAAGAGAGGAGGAGAATATTCCACATGGCTGGTGCAGCTTCTCTTGCCTAAAAACAGATGGAGAGGGAGAGGACTCTGCCGCAATGGTAGGAAGAGTGGCAAAGCAGCCCAGAAACTTGGACCAGACGCCTTACCTGGAATATCCGACCTTGGCACAATAGGAAATGGGGGAATGTATCCTACCATCTTACTCAGTTCCTCTCAGGTCACGGTACTTTCGGCACTTTTACTTTTAAAATTAAAAAAAAGAGAGATGAAAGTTGCATATGCTGCGGGGTAGCTGTAGATGACCCAAATCACACTGTCTTCGAATGCCCTCAATGGGCAGAAAAGCGCCAATAACTCTGCTCAGATTTAGGAGAAATAAGTACAAACAACGTCAATAACAAGATGCTTAAATGTGAAAATGGGTGGAATGAGGTAACAGATTTCATAACTTACGTGATAATTACAAAAGAAAAACTTGTTACGAGCCCAGGCAAATGCAAAAAATCAGGCAATATTCCTTTCTTCCTTGAGGAGATGTCCTAACGGCGGGTCCAAGAAGGAAAGTGGAAGTTCTTAAAAGAGGAATAGGTTTTAGTGGGTCGGGGGTCACCCCATCCCCACACTCCCCCAAGCGCCGATATACCAATGCCTGGGGGGGTCTGCTAGCAAAAAAAAGGTGCAAATCAGATTGCATCATGCTTGTATAAACATCTCACATAGATTTCACTTGAAACTAAAGAAATAACGTTGTAAGCTGAAACATGTGCGGGACAAAATTAGAATTCCCTAATCTGATATTTATAAACCACAAATTCCTTATTCCTGGAAACACACACATGTAGTGTGATTCAGATCACTTAGTAATAGAAAAGAGAAAGAAATGATATCCTTGTCCAATGTAGCATCCAAGGGACTGGATGAACTTAGTAAGATTATGTGGAAACAAAAAGCCTTTTTTAGTTACCGAAATGTCCACAACCAATTTTCTTGAGTTTTTCTCTTTATACACAACCATCTTGCAACAAAAGAAGATTAACCCCTCTGGTGAAAAATTAGTATGGAAAAATATGAAATGGTTAAGATTTTCCCAAAATCCTGGTGTTCTTGAATACGAAAACAATTTAAATAAAAATGAGCCATTTAAGAGTGTAAACTTCTTGAGAAAGGAAAAAATTTTCACAAACAATATATAAATACCTTTGTCGTACAAAGATCCCAACTCCATATATGTGGATTAGAAAAAAAATGTAATGGAACTTTTGCCTTATATTTCAGATACACTGCACGACTTTTATAAAAATTTAATGATAAAAGACGATATACAAAATGTTTTACCATAACTTGATAACGAGGAGGTTGAAGGGGACGAAGAACCAGAAGGATATTAAGTAGTTGTAACTAGGTTTTTGAAATTAATTTTGACTCACTCCATACATCAATATATTACTTTTCCGCATATCTAGTATACGACAATTTTATATTGTGCAACAAGTGGGGAAATATCAACTTTTCTCACGAGTGTGGAAGTTTGTGGCACGAGCCAAGGCTGAGTGCCGCAAACACACGAGTCGGAAAAGTACTTTTCCCACATGTTACACACTATACTTTTGCTACAACTGCACAAATTTAATGAATACGAGTAAATAGTTTTGTAGAAAAAGTCTAAACATCGAGGAAATCGGCTGGGTATCGATTATCCCCTACTGGATTCTCCATATAAATGTATGTAGTGTGGGCAAAGTGCCATGAGAAATAATATTTCTCACAGTGTGAGCAATGTATGGTTCTGAAATTGAGTATTCTCCTCCTTAAAGTGCCGACTCCTTGCGAAGGTGGGCGACCATGCTGACTGCTGCCTTGAACAGGTCGTTTTTGATGTACAGTTGAACCAATCTCTGATTTTTTGAAGCCACGAAATCCGTCTCCTCCTATGCTTCTTTTCCCTATTATTTTACCCTGGATAATTTGTTGTATCTTGTACCTTTCATTACGTGGCCCAGATATTGGAGTTTTCTGACCTTTACCTCTTGGGACAGTTCTATATCCTTTGAGACTCTCCGCAAGACTTCTTCATGGGTAATTCTGTCATCGTATGATATCCGGAGTACCCTTCTGTAAAGCGACATCTCGAAGGCATCTATCTTTTTAAGTATTTCCTTAGTTAGAGTGGCAGCTTACATTCCATAGAGCATTATTGTAAATATGAAGCATCTTAGTATCCGTATTTTAAGGTGGTCACTTAAAGTTTTGCAACAAAAGAATTGCTTCATTTTAATAAATGTGCTACGTGCTATTTTAATTCTCGTTTTTAATTCTGATGAGTAATCATTGTTGTCGTTGATCCTAGGGTTTGTAGATATTTATATTCATAGACTCGCTCTATTATCTGATGGTTTACGATCAGTTGTGTGTTTTGGTATGGTTTTTTGGTGAAAATAATGATTTTTATTTTATTGAGGTTCATATTTAAGCCATAATGGATATACTTGTTTCATACACTTTTTGGACCATCCTTCGCGGGTCATTTATACTTTCTGCTGGTAGTACGGTATCATCTGCGGATCGTAAATTACTTAAAGGAGCTCTGTTTACTACTACTCCAGCTGCTTCATTGTGTACTGCCTCCCTCGTGATGATTTTCGAGTACATGTTAAATAATAGCGGAGAACCCCTGTCCTACACCACGTTTGATGTTGATGTTTTCTGTGTATTTATTGTCGATCTTGATGTTTGCTGTTTGGTCCTAATATAGGTTCTTAATAATTCTGGCATCTCTGGTATCTATTTCCTTTTCTCTCAGAATTTTGCTATGTTGTTCATGAGGGAATCTGTCGTACACATTCTTGTTAACGTCCAACGTCCAAATATCGTTGAGTCAACACGTTTATACTAAATAATGCTTCTCTCGTGCCAACACCATTTCGGAACCTGAACAGTGTATCGCTGATATCGTTATTCAGTTTTTTATACACACGGTTGTGAATTATTTTTAGAAATAATTTGAGTGTTTGGCTCATTAGGCTTATTGCGACGATATAGGGTTTTATTCCAACGCTAGGATTTTCGGGTTTGGTCCCTACCCGTCTACCAACTTCGCCGATGTAGCTACTGAATCCACTATTTAGGCCTGGGGGGTCAATTAAGAAACCACTCATCAAAAATTAACAAATAGATTGACGGAATTTCCGATAACAAATCGACATGCGCTCAAAGCTTAACAAAATATATACAAATATAAGACAAATACATCCAGCCTTCACCGGCATATATTCAATGACCCTCAGGACACGATACAATATACTCCCGACAGCAATATAATGTACACTCTCAAATTAACAATATTATGCAAAAGGAATACAATAAACTATTCACTTACATCAAAATTATCCCAGGGCACGACTTCTCCTCTAGAAGTGGCACTTTGTCTTCAGTCACGGTATACACTTCCCGGGTAGGCCTTTCTTGATTCACTTGAATGGTCGCTGGTTTTTCTCAAAACCCACTGCCCCGAAAATTACATTTTTCGAACCAAGAAAGTGTTCTCTCCAAAAATGCTTAGTGCGTTGTTTTTTATATTAGAAAATATCATGCTCTACTTTGAAGTAATTAGCAAAACATATTTTAAAACATTGACCTACCTTTGTTTGGCCTACCATATACTGGGTTCTATTTCTAAACGTGACGTGATGATCTTTACATAATCTTGCGTTGGCTTTCTTCGGAATCACAATGAAGGTTGACACCAACCAGTCATTTGGTATCGTTCCTAATCTGTAGATCGCATCGAAGAGCTCAGCAAGTGCATCCAAGCTATGGTCCTTAAGCAGTGTTACCATTTCAATGGGTAGTTCGTCTGGACCAGGTGCTTTCCCGTTCTTCTTGTTCTTCTGCGCATATTCTATTTCATCTGTTGTTATTTATGGTCCAGGTTCTATATCATTTTCTGGGGATGAGGTGCTATTTCTGTCATCTTCGTACAGCGTTTCGATGTATGTTTTCCATGTCTTAAGCTTTGATCTCAGCTCTACCACTATATTCCCATTATCATCCATCAGTATCCTCAACCTTTTTATGTATATTAGAGGAGTCACGTACCTTTTGCAATTTTTCAATTTCGGCACATTTTTCATTCAACCATTGTTCTTTCGCCTCTTGTACTTTCTTTTGTATTTCCCGATGAATACTTTTACATCTGTTGTTATCAGTGGTTTTAGCCTCTGTTCTTGTTCTGATTAATTCGATAATTTCATCGGTCATCCACTCGTTTTTCTTTTTCGCATTCGCCACGCTCAACTCTTTGTTTCCATTGTCTCCCTTATCTCTGCTGTGTGCTGTCTGCAACTCCTCTGCAATTCGTTCTACAACCCTTGATATAGTTTCACAGTTTCTCAATCTCGTGACGTCCATTTTGTTACTCTTCTTGTACCGTTTGATACGTTTTAAAGCTATTTTGAATGTTGCAACTACAGGGTTATGATCCGATGCCATGTCTGTCCCTGGGTATGTCTTGACTGAGAGTATGCTTTCCTGTATCGTTTATTAAACATGACATAGTCGATTTGGTTTCTTACTATTTTATCTTTTGTGTCCGGTGGTGATTTCCACGTGTATAATCTTCTTGGTGGTAGTTTGAATAACGTGTTTTTCACTAGTATATCTTTCTCTTCTACAAATTCAACCAGCCTCTCTCCTCTATCGTTACGCTGTCCCAGTCTGTGCTGCAGATGACCTTGTCATTTTGGCAAGAACCAAGTCAGGACGGGTTGCACAAAATAGCCTCCAAAGGACTTTGGACGATGTCTACAGTTGGTGCCAGAGGGAACAGATGTCTGTTAACCCTGGCAAAACTGTAATAGTTCCCTTCACCAGGAGAAGGAATTTGGCGGACCTTCCGCCACTTTCCTATAATGGTGAGGTTATTCCATTTGCAGCGGAAATAAAATATTTGGGGATCATCCTAGATAAAAAACTTACTTGGAACGCTCACTTGGAAAAAGTCATCCATAAGGCCAGACTTTCCTTGTGGATATGTCGCAGGATCTGCGGAAAATCTTGGGGCTGGGGTCCCAAACAAATCCATTGGATATATGTGATGATTGTTAGACCAATGATCACATACGGAGCCATTGCTTGGTGGTCAAAATCTTTACAGAAAACGGCCCAAGTAAAGTTCTCTGGTATACAGAGACAGGCTAGTTTGGCTATAACTGGTGCTATCAGCACCACACCGTCAGCAGCCATGGAAGTCCTCCTGGACCTTCCTCCTCTCCACATACTTCTGGAAAAGGAGGCCAGATGGACAACATATAGAATTGTGCATATTTCTAAATGCACGAAACAGGCTTATACAGAGCAAAGTAGAATGCTAGCGGCCACCGAAAGTCATAGTATTCTGGGAATGACCTCTGATATAATGCCCCCAACAGTAAACTATAATCTGCCTTATACCGTCCTATTTCCAAATAGAGATGAATGGGTCGTCCGCAAGGATGAACTCTCAAGAGCAGACATCTGTTGGTACACTGATGGATCAAAGACACCCTCAGGCTCTGGTGCGGGTGTATGCGGTCGAAGACCTAGGACAGAAATCTCAACATCTCTGGGGTCCTATGCAACCGTATTTCAGGTGGAAATTTATGCCATTGATTCATGTGTGGAGAGTTTGGGGCAATCCAACCTGACACACAGATCAATAAAAAATTTCACGGACAGCCAAGCGGCCTTGAAAGCACTTAGCTCGTACCGTGTAACGTCTAAATTGGTTTTAGACTGCCAAAAAAGACTCGCCTCAATAGGAGAACGCAACAGGGTATCGCTGGTTTGGATCCCTGGCCGTTCTGGTATGGATGGTAATGAGAAGGCTGACTCTCTTGCAAGAGAGGGTGCCGCTCATGACTTTATCGGACCAGAACCTACAATTGGCATCGCAACAAGTGTTGTCAAACAAACACTAAATACTTGGACTGCAAGAAGAATTTTAGACTTCTGGCATAATATACCAGGATTGGTTCATTCAAAGGCCTTCATACATCCTTCGAATAATGTATCCAAACAAATTTTAGGCTATAATAGACACGATCTACGGTGCCTAACAGGCCTCCTAACAGGTCACTGTCATTTGAATCATCATATGCTGAAACTTGGACTATCGGACGATCCGATTTGCCGTCTTTGTTTGGAAGATGATGAAACAGCAGAGCATATAATTTGTGCCTGCCCCGCCGCGGCGCAAATCAGGTATCTGATGTTTGGCAGGGCCACTCTCTTGCCCTCGGACCTGAAATATCATTCACTGAACAAATTAATCGGCTTCGTCAAGAAGCTGAATTTGTTTGGTGAAATTTGAATAGGTATGAGCCACAATAGATTCTCGCGAGTCGCAGTGGAGGGCCTCATTGACCCACTCATTATAAACCTAACCTAACCTAACCCAGTCTGTGCTCTCCAATGACATCCACAACCCCTTCTCTACCGATTTTGGCATTGAAATCTCCCATCATAATTGTCACTCCGTATTCCTTCATGTTTTTCCATAACTGTTCTATTTGTCCGTAAAATTCATCAATTTCTCTATCTTCACTTTGTGCCGTTGGGGCGTACACTTGGATTATATTTGTTCGTATCTTTGATGTTCCTAACTGTATCATCATTACTTTTTCTAAGAGGGTTACAAATCCTGTAACGGATTTCTTTGTCTACCAAAATTCCAACACCGTTTGGATTCTTTTGTTGATTATCACTACCAGAGTAGTGTGAAATTAAATAAACTATGAGAAATACGCGCTACTATTCATAGCAGTTGTAGAAAAAAGTATTGGTTTACCACAAAAAAAGTTGGAATTTTGGAAAAAAAATTTGTGTTATTTTCTCGTTTTTCATCAAAAACAACAAGAAAAAACGGTTATTAGAAAAAAAATCCTGTGTTTGCCGTCGTCATCGTCGTTGTTGTCGGCCAGTTTTCGTTACGTGTCTCGTTAGAACGATACAGCCTCCGGCGTGCCACAATTAATCAATTTTATGATTGAATATTGTTCAGAACATCTCACAGATGAACCCTATTGGTTTTCTGCTCACCACAGCCAGTACAACGGGTGCTGTAGTACTTTAAGTACGACATTCTTGTCATTTTTGGAGAAATTCCAGATTGTTAGTACGATACAGCCTCCGGGGTATATACAAGTGACCAATTTTATGATTGAATATTATTCAAAGCTCAACCCTATTGAAATTCAGTAAACTAAAGCCGGTACAACGAGTGCTATGATACTTGAAGTAACAAATTTTTATCATTTTTGGAAAATTTTTAACTTGTTAGCACGATACAGCCTCCAGAGTGTGGACAAAGGACCATGATTGAAGATCATTCACGGCGTGTTACAGATGGACCTTATTGATTTTTAGCTCACCAGAGCTAGTTCAACGGGTGCTACGGTACCTTAAGTGCCACATTTTTGGACCTTTTCGGAGAAATTTCGGGTTGTTAGCACGATTCAGCCTCAGGAGTGTATACAAGTGACCAATTTTATAAGGTGGTGTTTCACAGATGTATCCTATTGATTTTTAGATGAATATAGCTAGTATATCTATACTACATTTTTGGAAGAATTTCGGTTTGTTAGCACGACATCCCCAAAAGTGTATTCAAGTGACAATTTTATTATAGAATGTTATTTCGGGAATCTGACAGATGCGGAAAAGTTAGTTTCCATCTTTAAACCGTTTATTTTTCGATATTTTTCTAAGTAACGTATATTGTAAAGTGACTTATATAGATTTTTTTCAAAAAATTGACAGTTCTCTGTTCTCCTTGGCAGATAATGCTAGAAAATGCTACTCAAAATTGTTATAAGAAGTAAGAATCGATAAATTACTTCAATTTTCAGGCGGTAGCAGATCAAAATTATAGTTTTATTCCGTTTTTCTCAAATGTTTATATTACTTATGACTCATACCACTTCTCACCAACACCCGCCAATTATCAAAAATTATTGAGAAGAGAGTCACGAAACATACAAACACTGAACATAATTCATTGTAATTTGTGGAAAAGTTATAATTAAATGTATCACTACAATGAATAAAACATTGCTAAAAATTGAAGTAACATTTAGGCTTATCATCTTATTGAATATAAATAATTATATAAAATATTACTTGCCCTACGCTATAGATCGTTGTATTACTGAACGTACACTATTTCTAAACGGAAACTATCTTTTGCCATAAGACAACTCGAAATGTAACTGTTTTCAAAAAAATTACGAAGCGCTCTTCACGAAAGTCGCAGCCAAACTGAGATAACATGTTTTCAATAGGTGCTGCGTGAAAATACTGAATTCAGTAAAGCGACAACTTGTCATATTTCGGTCAATAAGTGAAACTCACATGTAACTTTCTTTCTGATGGTACAATATAGGTAATGCTTAAAATATATTTCTGTAAATAAGTCAATGTTACCAATTGTTCAGATATCACCTACCTCTTCCGGATGGACGATATTGTATAGATCAGATAATTGAATTATTTTCGTAACAAGTGTCCTCTTAATCGACGAAACTATCCAGCAATTAGTCATAATGTGTCAAAATGGACAAATACTGGTTGTCAGAAAGCAAATGAAAATTAATGATGATTGTGTATTCCCAATACATGGAGTATATCAAGGTATAGTTTGCATTCAAGTCAATTGTTGATAAGTTGAAATTCGGTCTACTAACAAGGCTACTAATGTAATCAATAGGTACAGTTGGTCCGTTGGTCCGTTATCAGTAATATTAATGGAAAATTAGTCGAAAAATTTTATGTTACATTATTTTGTTATGGTTTTCACTACTAATAAAGAGAGTTGCGACTCAATAATAATTATGTCGATTATGTAATCAAATATTAATGACGGATGCGTGAAGAATCGATGGGCAAACTTTATGCACCAATAGATTCAATTTCGACATTGTTGTAACAATTTTGGTATAGCTCTACTTTTGAAAAATCAATGAAAGTGACTAACTTAGGACTAACAGAAAAAATATTAGCATTATCTGATCTATACCAGTAACCAATATTGCAGTTTAACGTTTGGCTTAGTCGATAATTTGAATTTGCAATAATTGCTGTTACTGACATTGACAAATTTATCATTTCTATTCTACATATAAATTATGGGATTAATGCCAAAGTGAAGAAGTGTTTGCAGCTTAGATGAACGTTCCGTATTAAGCGGTTTTTGTGCGACCTAATACATTCCGGATTAGATCACGAAGTTACCACCGTAGTAAGTCATGCATAATCTGGAAATTGCGATTACCACAGAGAATCCGGTTAATAGTACATGTAATATAATACACACACACGCAGATTATATACACCTCTCCGAGATTAAATGAACGTGCAACTAAATAATACAAAAGTGGTATTTGAAAAATTGTAACGGGTTTGTTTTGACACTGACTGCCAACACAATTTTTTTCAAATATTAAATGATCATTAGATTCTTTATTCGATAACTGAACTATTATTAATATAATATAAAAATTTACCTATTTGGCATTTTTTTGGAACACTTTACATATGCTTCTATAAGTATTTGCAGGTTGTGATACTATGTTGTTTTTTTTCTTACGTTTTTTTTATGTATGGATTTTAACAGAAGTCTTCTAAAAATATTGTTGTTGTATCTGTTTCTGTCAGCCCAGAGTTTTAGTGACTACTCTGCCATCATCTTCCTGGTGAAATGGTTCAGGCTGTAGCCGACATATTACAACATCTTGACAGTAATTTTATATTATCAATCACTATTGATTGCTGGGTAAGTTGGTAAGTTGTATCCTCTGATACAAAAACGAGCGCTGCTGTAAATAGACTAATTTTAGTCATTATTTTTGTTTAACTTACATTCTCGGGGTATTAAGGGGTCTTTCTCTCTCGTTTGGTTTTTACTGTAGATATAAATAACCATGGGACTACTGATTTTTGTTCTGGTTACATCATATTGGGGTGTTAGCCTCAGTAGTCCGAAAAACTGCCCGCTTTAGCTGATAAGTGCTATAACTTATTAGGGTTCGGATATGACCGACTCCTTGACTTGCAGTCTAAAACATATTACTAGTATTAGGTTAGAATAAATTCGTTGATTAACTTACACATACTTTTCATTCAGATAGGGGTACGTTTAATCTTCATTTGTTGACCACGTGGGCTTCAGTGAATATTTCCATATTAGATAACTTCATGTTAGGACATGGATGTCGTTCGGTATGGTAAACATTTACCTATAATACGTTAACTGTTTAGATTCCATCTGATTTGAACGGTAATTCCGGGTATTTTAGCTGTGTACAATAACATCTGCGGGGTTGCTATGGTACTATATTAATTTAAATCCATTCAAATAATTTCTAATATGTAAGCACTTTGATTATGTTGTGTAAATTGAAATTGACAATTGCTCGATGACAGATATGCCTTCAATAAGAGCGTCCGTTTGTCGTTTCGCACTGGGAGCAGTCAAGATCTCTGTGACATTTGCTCTATGAGTTTACGAGACATAGACAATTGTAATAAGCACGAAATATGGCAAGGATACTCAGGAACACCCTATATAGATATAATTTTCTTTAAATCAAATAAGTCGAATTCAATTAATATAAAAATAAAAACGACCTAGAGCAGAAAAAATTGATCAAACAATTTACATAATCCACAAGGTCGACAACAATAATCGAATTAAAAACACACCGATGTTTTGATTATCAAAAAAATACAGACAAATATTGCAACTTAGCATAGAAAAATTAATTGAAGTTAACCTTAAATTACCAATATAATAAAATATAAAGCAAGGGCAAGTGAGTGTAATTAAATAAACACAGCTACAGTTGATGTTTTGAATAACAAACCTCGTCCCAAATCTTTAGAAATAAATAGAAGAAAATTTGGACGAGAGGGCAGAGAGGGAACTCGGGGAGTTAACGGGCAACGTGTGGCCTGGAACTCCCCTTTTACGACGGCCCGTGGGTAAACAGTGATTTGTTTTTTGTGATTGTGATATTTTCAAACCGTAAGTATTTGAACCCGTCATTTTCTTTTTTTTTAACCAAAAAGCACATGGATATTGATTAAAGTTTGATGCCCGACGATCCATCCTGATCATATTCGTGCACTACTGAGACTTGAGCCCCATACTACCAGATTTAATAAAGAGTACGATTTATAACTTGTTTATTTTTTTTGTGAATATAAGATTTTATTCAAGAGAGCTATCTGGGTTATTTTCTAATATATTATACAGATATATTTATTTGCGAATACCGTCTATTTTATGTCATAATCAGAGAAAACTATTTTCAGAACATGAAATACGTTTCATTCTGAACCTGTTATTTTCTAATATATTATACAGAGATATTTATTTGAGAAAACCGTCTATTTTTGTCACAATCAGGGTTAAGTTATTGTATTGATTAGTTAGTTGGATTGTAATATATATGTACATGTTATCCACCCAGACTGTTTCCTTTACCAACAAACCCCTTCCCTCGAACTAGCTGGATTGAACTGGTCGTCACGACCTGCCTTCGGACTC
This sequence comes from Galeruca laticollis, assembly GCA_963921935.1. Taxonomy (NCBI): domain Eukaryota; kingdom Metazoa; phylum Arthropoda; class Insecta; order Coleoptera; family Chrysomelidae; genus Galeruca; species Galeruca laticollis. The sequence continues at coordinate 38,430,331 of OY998178.1, read as the reverse complement.
AGGCTTGGCACATCGTATAAGCCCAAGAGGCCCCACGAGATACCCTTCCGTTCGTGCTAGGTAACCACCTAACCCGACGTTACCCACAGGGGATTCCTGGCTCTTTTGTGCCCTATGGTACTAGTGACAGCACGCTGCAAATCAAAACAATACGGGATAAGATTGTTACACTGGTGACAGGTCGCCATTCTTTACACAATCATATTTACACACAGATTTCCTCTCTGATGTGCTCGTAGATGATACGTGGACATTTACTGGTAACATTTTTGGGTTTATTCGACTTTTGTTCGATGTCTTATGTGGATTGTTGTTCTATTGTCCGCAGTGAAGACGAATGCATGTCTGCTGGATTTCTATTGGTTGGAAACTTACTCGAGTCTGCGTTGTAAAATGAACTTTAGGGACAGGAAGAATGTTACCGACACATTTCAATTTGGTTTTCGAAGATGTCAGTGGAACGGTATTTAATTTTATATATGCTATTCGAAACCATCCCAGTTAGGGGAGATTATTAATACCGTCTTAGTTTATTCGGAAAGCCGTTGGTGATAGTATTTTTGGAAGATTTCAAGAGATTTTGTGGATAATGGTTGCTTTTTGGAAATCATGCTACCTGACTCTGAGAGGAGATTATCAACTGTAATCCTAGTATCTTTGATAGAATTTTCAATTCTGTATGGAAGAAAAGTTTGTTGGAATCTATAGAAATTTTGGAACCCTCGATTAGAGATTAATGAAGTTTCATAGTATTTTTATATAGGTTATCGAGAACATTTTCACTCATTTTCTATTACAGAAAAGGGACTATGGGTGGGTTTAAATTGGTAACTATTAGTATTATTCAATCTGTTGTAATTAGTATAATCTTTTTATAGAGTTCAGGGTAATTTTTTTGGTTCTATAGTAAAATAGTCAGTCACTTTGAACATAAAAACTTCAATTCTTTGGGTTTCAAATAGTAGTGTTTTCAAATGAAACTCTTGGTCTCTAGTTAGATGATATTGATTTATCGAAAAAATTGTCAATTTTTTAGAATTTTCAATAACTTTTATTATATTGTGGAACTAACTAGAGACCAAGAGTTTGATTTAAAAACACTAATATGAGCATATTCCACGAAGTAAGGGTCGAGACAGTCAATTTCATTTCGAATAGTAGTCTAAATGATTTAATTGAGTAGTTAGCAGTATAAATCATGTCACGTATAAGATATTGACACATGTACTTGCAATATTCTTAGTTGACTAGTTGATAAGTATCTCTCTGTTTTATATCTCTACGTACTGCGTGTAATCGTTATTTTTTTATATATATGGAGGTCTTTTTTTTCATTTTGTTAGATTGGATATAACTTCTATTCACATAATAATTATTCATGTTTTTTTTAGGAAAAGTTGTAAGTCAGTTAGTAGAACACTAGGGAAAAGTATTTTTAACCGTAAATTCTAAATATAGATTTTTTTAGAGACATAGGCGGTACTTCCGAATATTAGATATTGGATGTTTAATAGATTTTTGTCATCTTGGGAGGGTTATGAAGTCGTGCCTCATATCTGATGCACGTTGGTCTTTTTATGGTTCTTCTCCTGCTTGTCAGCTTGGGGAGATTGTCTTACCTTGATTATTATACAACATATGGAACTTGAATCGGATTTTGGGAGGCTGCCAGAAGTTTTGCTAGACTTATATTCACACCTGGATTGGTGGCGTACTCCATTTTCTCTGGGAATTCAATACAGAGAGCAGTAGGTTTATATGAAGAGGATGTACATATTCGATAAGTGTTATTAATTGCCTTTTCTTTTATAAATTCAATATAAGTTGCGTTATAGTTTCAAGGGGGAAGGCATTATTTAACTAAGAATTTTGGGATTTTACTAATATAACTACATTATCAGTATGCTGTGAAATTTTATATTTGTATGCCGTTGACTTTTGCTTTAGATCCAACGCAGGGTACAAACGTGTAACACAAGGTTCTCATAGCGCCAGAATTTGTATAGTCTACTTTACGTGAGAACATTTTTTTGAAAAATTTATGTTATAAATCTTAACTATTGCATAACAATATTCCAACTATATTTTTGATTTTTACTGTCAATACATTTTATAATTGTGGTCTATATTGTTACACCATAAAACAAATTGATGAAGACACGTCCAAATATAAAAAGTTCCCAGAAAAAAATCGCTTGCTGCAAATAAATTTTTATTAGTGGTAGAAACATTATTCATCAGTAGTTGAAAAAAACAGATAGCTAGTTTTTTCCGTTAAAGCGATCGACAAACGTTAGTCACCAGTTAATTTGTACTTAATAAAAAAAGTTTCTGGAATTGAATCATTTACCGTTAACTATCTATCCTTTATCGTAAGTGAGCTCAATATTAATCTTTAATTATCTAAGTATTTGAAATCACGTCTTCGACACATTCCGATAACACTCGGGTTGATCGGCTGACTGTTAAGTTGGTTTCAGACAAGAAATTGCATCATTTAATTTTCAAAATTCGGCAAGACAGCAAACAAACAGCGTGTAGTGAATGTCTGAACGATTCTTTGTGCGGTGAGTGTTTTCTGGTTTCACTATTAGGCGAAGCCTACAATGGAATACAAGCAATGTAATTTCCTTTAATGAACATATATTTGCAGATGGTCACTTTGAATGTACACTCTAATAGCAGAACTTACATTACTTTTAATAAATATGTTCTTATTTTTTACGTAAGTTAAAACAAATCTTTATACAGGGTGTCCTACAACGATTCAGACAAGCAATATCTCGGAACTGAAGAGTATTACAGAATTGTAATTTTGGGGCTGTGTATTAGAACAGATTCTGCAGCTTTTCTTGTTATTATTTTACCAATTATCTTCTTGTACCTAAATCACATTCGAATTTATTAATGAGGCAACTTGTATATTTTTACATTTCTCTGTCACGATTCCAATAAAATATCACACTTGTGGTGTGAAACGACGAATTTAAGAGCTACCGCTAATTAAAAATGTTTCTCCCATTATGGTTAAGACAAGCAATACCTCGGAAATGGGCAGTTTATTTTGAATTTATAAATTAAATACAATTATAATGTTGCAGGATTGTATTTTAATTACTAATTCAAAATGAACTGTCTAGTTCTGAGAGATTGTTTGTCTTATTTGTCGAGGGGCAAGCATTTCTAAGCAGCTGTACCTGTAATCAATCGTTTTAGACCACAAGTGTGCTAGTTTGTTGGAATCGTGTTATCGAGAAAAACTTAAAAATGTAAAAATACGCAGGTGGTCCCATTAAGTTTTAATCTGATGTCACGTAAGCCAAAACAAAATTGTCATTGTATAACATAATAACAAAAGAAGAGCTGTAGCATTTGTTTTATACCACCAAAATTACAATTCTGTACTACTGTCCAGTTCCGAGATACTGCCCGTCAAAATCGTGTAATTACCATGTCCGTAATATAAGGTTGATTAATAATCACTTTTTTGTTTACTTTATGAAAATTGAAAATTTTAAAATGTCTTACAGTTTGCAGCCGTCGATTAGAGAGATCTCTAAAACCAATTTTCAGATTTGAAATCCTTTTGGATTTCAAGATTTCTCTAAGCGACGGTTTTATCAGCCGCACCCTGTATAAGATTTTTTGTATGAAAATATTCCTAATGTTTTTCATTTTGTACAATTAAAAAAAATTAATAATTTCAAAACTTACGTGTTCCTATATGATTTGTACGTTCCTTATACTATTTTTATCTTTCATTTTCGTCTTATTAGTTAATTTAGTAAAATTATTCATTCCAAAACTTAAATGTTTTTGTATGATTTGTATTATTGTACTTAGACTGAAAACGTTTCTTATTATTTTCAACTTACTTTTATTTTTGGTTACGTTGAGAAAATTGTATATTTTGAAAAGTTATTTTTTAATTACTTAAAAAAATACATATGTTAATTTTTTATAAGTTTAGAATAAATGTTTTTCATAAATTTGCTTTTTTTAACCCATTTCTGAGTGTATCGCAAATATAGAAAACTAATGATGGAAAAAATATGAAATTTGAAGTTTGTATTCCAAATCTGTTAATTTAGAATTATATTTTATAAAATACATTTGACATACCTGGTATATAAAATTTCAACTTTGAATTAGTTTTCAGTACCGGGTGCCCACTTATATTTTCCCCTAATAAACTTTAAATGCTTATAAATTCTAAACGGTGCAGAATAGAAATATGGGGTTTTTACTGAAATATTTCATTTTACTACAAGTTTGGGTCCAATAAATTGGATTTTTTCCATCGCTCCCGATTACGTCAAAACAAAAATGGCGGATTTTTACAATTTCCGTCAGTTGATAACCGATTCTGAAAAGTTTCCATCGCTATATAGGTGAAGTTCACTTATCAAACTACAAAAAATATACTGGTCGTTCCATTAACAAAGTCAATGAAAAAATTTTTCATAAATTGGCCATTTCGTTGTTTCGTAAACGAAAACGATAGAAAAAAACCAATCTATTCAAACAGACCTTGTAGCTACTAAAATGAAACAATTCCGTGAAAACCGCATATTTCCCTCCTGAACCGTTTAGAGTTTATAGGCAGTTAGAATAGGGAAAATATAAGTGGACACACTGTATAAGCCAAAATGTCAAGATTTAGGTTAATAAAGAAATCGATTACTGTGAATAAACTTTTCAATTAGTCCTCATAACCTGTATTACTAAGGTAAATATACATTTTTCCATTATAGGTTATGAAGTGATTAGAGATTAATAAATAGATCACTAAGGATAGGTATACAATATGTCAGATTTAATAAACGATATTATATTAAATAGCTAGTAGCAAGTTATCTAGGTCGATAACTGTAAGCGACTAAATAATTTACGGTAAATAAAATATACTACTTGAAATATATCTATGATAAGTGATCTCTATATTAACTGTAAATGTTTAATTTTAGCAATAAGGTTTTTTCTGTGGTAAATGAATTAGTCATTTGTCCCCTATTTAATCGATTTTTTTTGCTACCGCAAGCGAATATTCGCTAATGGCTAGCGAATTTTTTTCTCTGTGTGAATATGTAAAGGGAATATTTTCAATTAATTTGTGGCTTTTAAAGTAAATACATTCTATTACTGTTGTCTATATTATTACACCATAATACAAATATTCTGGATATGTAAAGTTTTCAGAGGACAGGGGAATATTTTCAATTAATTTGTGGCTTTTAATGTTAAAACATTCTATTACTGTGATCTAAATTGTTACAATATAATACAAATGATTTGAGTATTTAAGTATTTTGGAAACTCATAATAAAGGGAATGTAAGTTAGGTTGTTCCTTTAGTTCTCCCTTCACCTTTTTCAAATTTAAGTTGGCAAAAACCTCTTACGGCTCAGATAAATTTGACTAGCGCCTTACAATAACTTTTTTAAAAAATTTAGCATCCCAGATTCGAGACGTTCACCCACTCCCGTCTCCACTTGAGTGAACCGGAGCCATATCGGTTGACATCTGGCACAACTGAAACTTGAAATTTAAACAAAAGATCATTATAAAATGTTCTATTAATGTAAAATATAATAATTTAATAGAGATTTCCGTCACTTAGAGGTAACACTCAACAAAAATTCTACCACTTCATAATTTTGAATGTACAGTATAAGAGTAATAATAGAGTCGCTGAATAAAATGTACAAATTAATCGTAATTATACTATTAGAAACTAATTAGTTTTCATAATGAAAATGGAGTGCATGAAATATGTAACATTTCACCAATTTGATAAAAACTTGATGATCATTAAAAGAATTTATAGAACTGTAATTTAACGAATGAAATTGATTACCACATTTTTTCTCCTTAATTCAAATTGGAAGCCCTCATAGTCTGTAAAAGGGGAGACTTATTAATCCTACTGAAACTTGTTATCGATATATCTTGGGATTTCAGTTAATTTATAATCAATGGTTAGTAACGCTCTTGCTTCAGCATTTTCAAATTTTGTTGAAATATGTATACCCATTAATAAAATTTCTACAAAAAATGTGAAATTTGATTGGTCGAAAGAGTGAGAAAACTCATTTTAAATTCTAAAAAAAGCTTTAGATCACCCCACCAATTTTGAAATACCCAAATGTTAGTAAATATATTATTTTAACTACATACGCTTCAAATAGCGCATGTTCGGCGATACTCAGTCAAAATTACCTAGAAAGATATCACAATGACCCAATGTTTGGAGGACACGTAGGAAATAATACAGTTATTTGCCGTGAACGTTTGGTATCTCAAAGTACTGAAAATTAGACAATCATCCAGTCTATCTGTTGTAGTTCTAAGTCGAAGTAGAAATTATGACAGCCCTGTATATTTAATATGAAATGAATATTTATTCGTAGCTATATTGCCCACAACAGGTCATAAGCTGTTGACATTTTTTGCGGCATCTAAAAACTTTTGTACACAAAACAAACCACATAAACCCCATTTATCTTAATTTTTGGGTTATTGGCCTTGTCAATATCCGTTACATTACGGTTGAATCTCGGAGATAAGGGTAACTTGCAATCGATAACGATTGCTAGAAAATCCCACACTATTGGATTTACTCCGGTGCCTAGAAAACCACGAAACTAAACAAGATAAAGTGATCGACCTCTGTTCGAGGATTATTCCCAAGCGGAAAATGAATCATAAGAACGATTTCTTCTACTCAATACGAGAAGACTTCGGCATAATTGTGGAGGGATTCATTATAAATAATGTTTTCACATAAATTGAACACTAGTTATACAGGGTGTAGCAAGCAAGGAAGTCATAAATTGAACCACATATTGTGGGGCCAAATCAACTCGATTGGACTTAGGGGAGGTTGGGGCAATGTGAACTATCTAAGATAAAAAATTGTATAGCCTCATTATTAAGATGAAATTTGAAATTGTAATGAACTCACATTGTTCAGTGAACCTTGTACTATCATTATGAACTTATCAGACTTCATTTTTAAAACTTGTTTGTTAAAAAAAAATCTGAACACATGTCTGAAGTTCATATTGCCCCATGGGGGGGGGGGGTCAATATGGACCACAAAAAGGAAATTCAAAATTAAATCTTTATTTAGGTATAGAACATAAAAATAATGGTACTACCAACTTAAAAATACGAGTACTTGAAATATTAACATTCTGCACAAAATTCACATTTAAATGCCTCGTCATCTTCAGGGTCCAATCCTGCGCAGGCTTCATGAGCCCATCTTAAACATCCGCAGCAGCGCACCCTAACTCCTTCAGCCATTGATGTTGAGTACAACTCATTACAATAAAAACATTCTGCATCGTGGTCTCCCTCGTCTGCATCTTCTTCTACAAATTTTTTTTTCTGCTTCCCTTTATCTGATTTAGAAAGACTATTCTTAGACTCTACTTTTTGTTTCTTCGGTTCATTTTCTCGATTATCAATTTTTCTTTTAACTGTTTCCTTTTTCTTTGCTTCTTTTTCCTCTTTTATTTTTAGTTCAGCTTCTAACTCCAATTTATAAGGACTAGATGTTAGTATTGCTGCTTTGCCCTTTTTATTTTTCCGTTATGGTTTATTATTTGATTTAGTAGTCTTTGGAAGTGGACGAATGTCGATAGGACTTTCTGACCCAAAACTAATTTTCCATTGGTTTTCTGTAGTGCGAAGACATGCTGATGCTGAAGGAACTTCTTTTTCCAGCTTAGATTGTATGGGCTGTGATAGAGTCGTGCCGGCAGTAGATGTTGAAGCCGTTGCTTCTTTATCGTTACAATGTGAAGGATCGTTTGAAGTAGATTCTGTAGGAGGCGCTTCATCCAACTTACATTGTGTGAGCTTCCATAAGGTGCTCCCTGCAGTAAAGGTTGAAGAAATTATTTCTCCCTTTTCAAATTGTGGCAGTTCGTGTGTCGCTAGATTTTTGTCAGTAACAGCAGACGGGGCAAAGTCTAAATCTGTGAAAATATTTGGATCATAGGGGACTAATCCACACTTTTTAAAAGCGTTAATAGCCGTTAAGGGGGTTGCTGCTTGTAAGTACGCATCACCAAAAATTTTGGCGATCTGGAAGACCGTGATAACTCTACCTGGATGATTATTCAAAAACTTTGCCAGAGCCATATCGTTCTAGCGTGCTAATGGGGCCATGAAACCGACATCTGTTGGCTGCATACGATGAGTGCTGTGGGGCGGCAAGCAAATAATATGTACATATCAATCACATCAATATTTTTTGTGTGGCTACTATGCCCATCTAAAATTAGTAAGACGGGATCATCGTCGGTGGGGTCCACTTGTTGAACGAAATGCTTAAACCAGACTAACAAGATGTCGGTATTAATCCAGCCACTTTCACTGCATGCAAATATTGTTCCAGGTGGTGCGCCATCTTGGAGTTCGACCTCCATCCTTTTCCTTGCAAAAATTAATAATGGTGGTACAAAGTTTCCTGATGACGACATACAAATAACTGCTGTGGTGGTTCCACTTCTATCTGCAGAGGTGAGACGGCCAACTTGCTTCCTTCCTTTTTTAGCTAATATTTTACTGTTACATTTTGAAACAGTGCCTAACCCGGTTTCATCACAATTGAATATTCTGGTTAATGCGATATTTTTAGAATCCAAAATGTTTTTGTATAGGTCAAAAAATTGCTTGACATGACTGCAATCAAGGCCAGCTAGTCTTTTGGAGTTATTAAATGTATGCTCTATCTGATTTTTTTCTGCTAACTGAAAAGCAAGAGAACGAAGGTCATGCAATGTAATGCCAAATAACCTGGTTTCCATATCCAGAATATAATTTTCCAATTCTTCCTCCTGTTGTTTGGTAAACACAAGTTTATAAAACCCCAAACCTTTTTCGTTGGGTGAAATTCTTTTATTTTGTTCCTTACATCGTCGAATTAATGTTGCTTTTGGAATATTAAAACATTTACTTGCCTTCAAATAGCCCATTTGTCCGCTTTTAACTGCTGTAATAGCATTTTCCATTGTAACAAGTGACCATGTTTATTTCTCCGTTTTTCTTCTATAATTATGGACCACTTGACTAGGCACCTGAAAACAAGGAAAATAAAATTAGATATATAAAAATGTACTTGGGGTAATGTGGACCACTAACGGTTCAATTTGCCCCACATAGACAATAAATTGAACACGTGGAGTTTATATTCAATGTTTATAAAAAATCGTGACATTGTCGTTTGGCATATATTAAGCACACTCTAAACAACGTATGGAGACTAAAAAATAGATAAAAATACATTTACTTACCAAGTAATTCTGATAGGAAGTCAACACTTTTGTTAGATCAACGCTTCCGCAAATCACGTTTTGGCTCTAAACTCTGATAAACAATCCTGTACGGCTGCCATGTTCTTACTGAGTATCTGTAGGACCCGTATGCACATAAGTAGAATCGAATCTGTTGCATTGCTGCCGCTGTTATGAAAAAAACCTAGGTGGGTTACATTGCCCCCGTAGTCCACATTTCCACAACCTCCCCTAACTTACTTTTGTATGTGCATACATAATAAGTTGATAGAATAGTCAATAGTATTTCTTGAAGACACAATATCTCGAAGCTTGGACCTGTATTATTGATATTATTTTTGATTCTAATGTCTGGAGGTATCTGTAGCAACAACAAAAATATGTCAACTACAAAATTTTTGTAGCGTAACAAAAAAGAGAAAGTATTCCAGTGAAAACTGATATTTCCAGAAAGCACTAGGAACAAAATAGTTTCAATGTTAAATCATTAAATTGAAATTTAACCAAAAATTTTGATGGGTTTTTGGTATCTCAACCCAATATCTCAATAAAATTTTCACGAGAATCAATGATTCTGTTCTTGTTTTGAGAGGTGCTTTGATGTCAATTGTCAAATATTTGGAAGCATCAATTTGTATTTGGTGAATTCAAATGGATGCCACTTTTTTGTTCTGGAGTGATTTAGGAGTATATCGGCAGTTTTTGGAATTAAGTTCCTCCACACCGCTTACAGTACACAGGTGGGGATCATGCATATTTCTTCAAAAGCTGAATATTCTTCCATATTTGAATCGTTATTATTATCATTTTTATTTCTGGAAATACACACCGACCACCCACGAAATCATTTGCTACGGTTCCCCCTCTCGCCCATCTGTTTTCTCACGACTTTCCCTGGAAAATTCCCGAATTTTATCATCTTATTCATTGAATAATAATTACCAATGGGCGCGGGTAGTTTGTCGGCATCGTAAATACCTCAAGTAATTTATTTTCGCACACCCTTTTCAAAATAATTATCAGATGGGGTACGTGGTTAGACACAGCAAGTTTTAAGGCGACTATTCCCCTGGTCTTAAATTCCACCAATCACCAACTCGCAATTTTGAATTACAAATTTATTTATGTATACATTAACAACGAGACGATGTATATATGAATATACAAATAAAATTTGCAGAAAAAATCAAATAAGACATTGGATCACAATGAAAACATACAATTTAAAAACTAATAAAAAAATTATTAATCTCAAGGGTGGGACTTTGTGTCATCTTGTTCATAGAAGAGGACATATGCTTCTCCACTGACTAAAAATTTCCACGATATTGATAGCACCCTTGAATCGTTATATTCGTGCCACTGTTCCGTATAGGGATGTCGGCAATATGCATTGTAGTGACTATTGTAAGTAGTTCCACTGTGATTTGATATAGCGCAGAGGTTGTACATACAAGGTGCCACATTATCAGCCGCGTAATGGCTCATATCAAGCCCTTCTATTGGAAAATCTATTGCAACATTAAGTTTTCCACTAAATGTTCCTGTTTGCGAAAAGCGCTTCAGGTGAATAACCAATATTTTCGGAAATTTATGAATTGAGAATGATTTAGTGCTTCGTCTTCGTTCCTTACATTTCGAACATGTTGGTTTCTCATCACCGTCGAGTGTTTCTTCTCTTGTAAACGAATCTGAACATTGTGAAAGTCGTAATTGACCTGTTCTTTGGGGTATGGAAAGGGATAAATCCCAAAAGGGATCGTAGGTAACTGAACAGTAACCACAGTGTATGCACTTAATTGTTGATTTTAATTGACCGACAAAGTTATCCACAATCTTGGACTTGTCCATTCTCGGATATCTCAACCCAGATTCTTGTGCTTACTCAATGTCACTAAGTTTGTCATCAATTTCTGTTAATATGGGCTTTGATTTTTCATATACCTTGTTGACATCTTCGTGAAGTCCTGCTAATAGGTAACGAAGAAACTCCTGTTCATCATGCTGAGTGTATCCCATGAACCTTGAAGTAAATCGTGAATCTTACTTTTCAATGATACTGTATTAACCACTCTGTCTGAACTGTCTTCAGACCAAAGCTCTTGAATAACTTCAGCAAATGCTTTAATTATTGCTCCTTTCATGCTGGATATATTTATGTTAGTATCTCTTCTGTATGCGTCTTTCTTTAGATATTCCACCTTGTGTTTGATAGGCATTGGATAATACTATTCATGAAACATGTGTTACCAATATTTTTGAGGCCTTTGAGACGCAAAGATTTTTGGGGAATACCCTTCATAGATCTGATTGTGGAGATATTGTTAAGAGCTCCTTCGCAACTATTATCATTGTCCGAATAATCTCGAATTCTGTTATTGTCTTTCTCACTTGATTGGCATGATAAGGAATTTGAATTCATATTGTTTGCTATTGAATTGGATGGAGATATTGCGGTTCTTGAAAGTTCGGTTGATGTCGATGGATCATTTCATGTTATATACATCATTTTTAGACGTGTCCTTTTTTTCTTGGTGAGTTTCATCCCCTTTCTGAAAATATAAGTTACTACAACCCCATCGACTACTGACCCATTATTTTTTTCTACGTCTTCCAATTTTGAATTTCACTGCAAAACATAGTGGTTATTTTGACACTTGTTTGAAGCAATGTCATTTTTTTGGTCACCGGAACATTATTACTAGATTTTTTAACTCTGGTTGATATTGCTTTTGTACTTAGTGGTTTCACTCCATTGGTCACATCAGATATTTTGGATCTAACCTCAGTTGTCTTATTGGCGAGGCTAGTACCACTTTCTACTGTTCTGGAGAGTTTGTCATTAAAATTTTTACCCAAATCGGCTACTGATGCGTGATTTACAGACAAATTGTCTGTATTAGTATTGTTAGAGTATGCCACACTGTTAGTATAAATACCTTCCATTTGGTCGTTTACCTTTTCATTTAATGTCTTCAACTCTATTGGGGGTAAACCGGATTTATATTTTGTTTTGGTCAAAGATAATTCATTGCGTATAATAATCGCATCATTCTCTAGCATAGTCATCTTCTTCAGTATTCCTATGAATCTGGCTGGTGGTTATCTATATTTTTTAGTACACTGAGGCCCAAAAGCTTATTGGAGGCATACTTTATAAAATTGTCAACGCATGTATTATCAGAAGGCACACATTCTAAGGAAGAGAATGGAGATGTTAAATGAGAATTTTGGAAAATGGAAAGATCACATGTTTTATGGTCGGTAATGTGAGAAAGTTTGAAAGTGGTAGAAGAATTAGGTTTCTTATGATTAGGTTTCATAAAAAGTTCTTCTAGAGGCTTAGAACGGAGAAAGGTACCGTGAAAAGATGAAGCGTTTCCTCTTTGAATTGCAATAATTATTTGTTGTATAAAGAACAAAGTTGCTCTTGAATCATTGGTTTCTACTGATATTTTTTTACCGATTTCTTTCATAAATTTTAAAGCTTCATAACTGAGAACACCAAAGGTTTCAATTGCTACAGGAATAAAAATGTAAATGTTCTCCAAATTTTTGTATTTATTGATTTTAAAAGTTTTGCCTTGTAAAGCTGCAGCGCCTGCGGAAGTGGAGGTTCGTTTTTCATTGAAAGCTGATAGAAAGGATACGTTTAACAAAGAAGCACCTAATAGAAATGAATTTTGTCTGTTGGTAATTGTTATGCCTGGTGTTACAGAATTGAATTTATCAATGGTTAAATTATTTGATGATTCTAAGAAAAATAACTCGCATTTGCTGAAATTGAGTTTAAGACCAATATCCTTGGAATTGTTTATAATATAGACAAGAGACTTAGACACAGAATTAGTATTACCACCTAAAGAACCATCATCAAGGTACCAAGCATTGAATTATGTGTCAATGTTGCTTATAAGTTTGTGTATCGATATGCAAAAATGGAGAGGTGCCTTGTTGGACGCCTCATTCCGAATAAATGATGTTTTCGCCAAATAAACGATATGAAGGGAATCGACAACATTGATTGATGAAAGGAAACATCTCAGGAAGAATATCTACTACAAGTTTTAATAAATGGTCGCGATGAATTGCATTGAAAGCATTTTTAAAATCAATTTTCAGAAAAACCTAATTATCAACGTCTGGATGATTAGAGACGAAACGTCTTGCTGCATGTGCAACTGCTTCACAACCACTTTTCGACCCGAAACCAAATTGTAATGGACGAAGTAAATATCCTAAGTCGTCTCTGATGTTTGAACAAATTATTTTCGCTACTAAACGACGGTAAACTGTACAAATGGCAATTGGTCTCATACCTCCTGCTTTTTTAGTTAAAGCTAATAGTGACGCTCCGAATAAAATAGGACGAATATTGATGTTGGCTGTGTCATTTAAAATGAAATTACATAATTTACACAAAGATGATAAGAGATATTTTCCTGAAGGGCCAGCACTGTAACTTATTTAATCTTGTAGATTTGAAGGTCTTAAAGAGTCTAAACCACCAGCAGAACTTGTTTTAAAAGAGTTTATTGCGTTACTGACAAATTCTTCTGTTATAAGATATTAATCCTAGATGGAAAAACTGTATGACAGCACCTGTCAACAGTTTTTCGAGTTTATCCGCGGCAAAACTTGACAGCTGTTGTCATCAAAATTTACAATACTTTTGATAACAAGTAATTACTATTATATTATTAAGTTTCTAATATTATGTGATTAAATAAATTACCTGATGTATTATGTATGCATGTAAGGTAGTATGTTTTATGAGGTATGTGTATACAGAATAATCTGCTACTCGTGAAATAGTCTTGTCAAATACCATTCGTGCATCTAATTTTTCTTGTGAAAAAAATTAGATGCCCTCATGATATTACTTACGATAATATTTGCAGGTTATTTATTTACTGACTCAATTTTCAAAATAAATCTTGCCATTCATTGTATGCTGATACTGTCACAACCACGTATCTAGCAGTGTTGGTCTCGTCTAAAAATTATACAGTGCACATAAAATGGTTAAGAGTAACAAAGCTGTTTCATGGATTGAACCATACCCAAGACTAACGATGGATGGCGATAAAATATTTTTCCGTTTACCTCTATCCAAAGTATTAATTTCCTGGCCTCATTGTAGGGAGCAACGTCGTACTTTTCCTCCCTAGGGAGAAAAAGAAAAAGTGACGTCATAGTACGTTATCAATGAAATAATTTTTGCAATTCCGAGACTAAAATGGTCACATTAGTCTCACATATTAGAAAATATGTTAGACCTAAGGGATATGAAGAAACATTTGAAATTCTAAGGGATTTGAAGTATAAAAAAAACGTACACCCCCGATGCCTAGCCATGCATTTTAGATGTCCGTGCTCGATGCTCAGCCAAGCATTTTTAGAAGTCCATCATCCTCGATACCCAGCCAAGTTTCGTAAGATAAGTAGTATTTATTAATTTTGTTTGTTAGTTTCATAAATAAATTAATGAAAATGTCTTGTTATTAGAGGGAGGCGGAAAAATCATATGTATAACATGGGTGTAAAGTGTCTTTTCCTTCCTCGAATGATTACTGCCCTCCGCTACGCGTCGGGCGGTAAACTTCATCCTCGGGAGGAAAAGTAGCACTTTCCTCCCTTGTTATACAAATAGCTATTATCGAGCCTGCAATAAAATGATAAGTAACCAAAATCTTAATTTAATCATTATTTTTTTGAATTGAGATTTAGGATAAGCAATGAAATCATGATGTTTAAGTTGATTTTAATCAAATACTTGGTGGATGAGCTTGTTAAAACTCCTTCGGATATTGCAAAATGTGAAGAATTGAAGGAAAACAATTTTTCCCAGCTATTCGTTTTTCAATTTTTAACAGCAAATAAGAAGAATTTATATTAATATACCATCTAAAAAGTTACATAATGTTAATTTAAAATCATTTTTACAAAAATATGGTAAACAGACTATACCTGATGAGTTTGGAAAAAATTATGTAAATTTATTTTATATTCAAACAATGTTGGCAATTAGGCAACTAGTTGGCAATAATTTTGATCATAAATGGAAGTACTCATAAATGTGGCCGTTACATTGCCCATTTGTTAATCGGTATTCTACATCCAGACCAAATGGAAAAATCATTTTTAATTTCATCGGAACAACTTAAAAAACTAATAATTTAACAATTACCCGATTCATACAAGAAGTTTTATCAAATTTCTTTTTACCTGAAAGCGTACCCTGTGGAAAAAAATGTACTTATATTGTCAGACGGTGCACCTAGATCATAAAAGCTGTTTAAAATTCAAAAAATATATTGTAACATTATTCATACAACCTGTTTAGCTCTAAAGATATTGGGAACCGACTTTCCGTTGTTAATGATTCAATTAGTAATATCAAAAAAGTATTATTAAAATCCTCATTGAGAGTTTAATTTTATAAGGAGGGAGTTCCTAACGTTCAATTACCGTCTGAACCTATAATTACAAGAGGAGGTACGTGGTTAGACGCAGCAATTTTTTATTCCGAAAATTCGCACCTCGAAAAAATTATCGGAAATTATTCAAGCTCTATGGAGATTTTAATTAACAATTTTGTAGTTATTATAGATATAATTCTCGAAATCAGTGATCTCAGCGCCGCTTTCGAAGATTGCAATGAAATTGTTGAATGTACAGATTTGCCCCAGCACCTTCCAATAATATGCTTCGTCTCAATCTCTATTCACAGACTGGAAATAAAAGGTTCGCCTCTATCCGAATCCTAGGCTACCACAGTGTTTAATATTCAAAGACCAGAATCAATTGAAAGTATAGAAGAATTTGATGAGACCTGTAATAAAGTTAAAGGTAGAGTGGATCAATCTATACAAGGAAAGTTTAAAGCGCTGACACAAAAAATTAAGGATTATTAAATCGAAAAATTTCAACAAAAATTTTAAAAAGCGAATTAGTTGCGGATACTTCTTTAAATTTTGATTTAGCAATGACTATCTAAATGAAAAATGCGCCAAATATTTCTGTAGATGTTGAAAGAAATTTTTCGATTCATGTTTCCAGACAGGAGACAAAAATTTCTGTGCGAAAATTTTGAATAACATTTGGTTATCAGTTGTTATAGAAACCTGTTGTTAAAAATCAAAATCGTTTGTGAATAGACCAGTGGTTAAGTTTAGATATAGATTGAATTCAATAGTGTACTTATAATTGTAAAATAAGAGTTTAGTAAATTTTGTGTGAATAAAAATATTAGATGACCTCAACTATTTCTACATTCTTTTTATCAATTTCTGTCAAAGTTTTGCATATTGTACTGCAAAGATGGTCGTATTGAGTGCATATTTCTTCAAAAATCGATGAATATATATGCGCAGTATATATTTTTGCTACATATATTCCGCTCTTTACTTATTACAGTTACCATAAGCCAATAATTACCATTATACAATGCAATGATATCATTTCAAAAGCATTTTGTCTTATGTACAGTTGTTTATTTGAATTTTTTTTAATCGCCATTTCATATTTAATCATTGAAAAATGATCATTTTTCCTAAAATATAAAATTCGTTGTATTAAATTCTCAATAGGTTTGTCTATGGTATTTTCCTTTCTGCAATATCTGCTACGCCTAAAATGGCTTCGGCTTCTAAGTTCGGTATATGGAAGAATTTTGTCTCGCAATCTTGTTTAGCTATTGTACACGGAATAATAAAGCTTTTTGTAATTTTCATTTTATATACATTTGCTAATGTTACCGATGTATTTTCCAAGTTAGTCTTATATGCGGAATGTTTAATTTTGTGAGGGCCTTTTTCTCCTATATATGATTTTTGTGATCCTGTGTCGATTAATGTGTTTAATCCTTGCTGGTTGTGAGTATAAATTATTATGTGTGGTCTTTTATCATCTAATATACTGTAACTGTTCGCAGCGGAGGACTTTATTGTGGGCTTATCTTTCCTCTCGAAGAATCGGCCCTTCCTATAGTTTTGCGACTTCCGGCAATTGCATTTATTTGACGGTATCCCTTCCGCAATGACTACAAAATAATATTTGTCTCCCGTAACACGTTCCTTTTCTCTGTCCTCTTCTACCGCATCTCCATCAGCAATCTTGTTGGTTATAATTCGGTACTTTTTTACCGCTTTTTTGTGGACCTTGTTCTGAGGGACGATCGTATCGGGTTTTATCTTCAGGTAAGCTCGTCTATTCGTCGTGTGAGGTCACTTATTGATGCAATTTCGTTTCTTCGGACGTGAAGTTTGTATTTCGTGTTCATGTTTCTATATATCTTTCCTAGCTATTGACTATTGTTGAAACTTATATGTCTCCGCAGTAATGTTTGAATTTCCGTGATATATTGTTTAAATGGTTCATTTTCTCTTTGTGTTCTCTCCATTATCTTTTCCTATAAATATGTTGATAAATCCAGCGGTACATAAAATGCCTCGAAATCATCTATGAAATCTTGCCAGGTTTTCCAGAACTGTCTATTATTTCGGTACCAAAGAATTGCTATGCCTTTTATCACTTCTGGTAGAGCTCTGAGTTTAATTTCGTCGATAATTTGGTAACATGTTCTGAGTTCTTGCAAGCTTTCGATGAATTCTATCGGGTCTTTTGAGCCAACAAAATATATTCCCCATCTCCTTATTTTGTACAGTTCTGTGCAATCTTCGTGTTTGGAGCTGTACCTTCCATCTCTATCATCGGATTCGTTGTCTTCCTCTGTGTTTACCCTTTCTCTAGGTTTCCCAGATTCTTGTATGCTGCTTTCTCGTTGGTTCGTGGTATTATTAGTCCGGGAAAGTAAGGAAGTTGAACGTCATATGTTTCCCAGTGCTGATTTTCCATTCTTAAATGAAAATATATCGACCCAGCATCACTCTCTTAGATTGTCTAATAATTTTCGCTGAAGCTTGCGACGCAGCCTGCAAACACAGCTCGGACATCCTAAAATTCAAATGATTTATGCTCATATCATTTCTAGATGTGTTCTTACAAAAAAATTGTAGAGATGAAAATTGCAACAAATCTTACGCTCTTGATGGTGACGTAAGTAGTTTTTCCAAAAAATTTTTTTCCGATGTTAAATTTTACAAAAATGGAAAATTTTTTCGAAAATCATATTTTTGGCTGGTAATTATAAATAAAATATTACTATTAGTTGGATTTATAGATATAAATTATAAATATCATTGTACTTTATTTCCAGCAATATGTAATCATATTAATAATAAACATACTATAAATGCACATTTTTTACAAATAAACCCAAAATAAAAGCTTGAGCTTCGTTGAACTGCGAACGAGCGCTGACCCCCACCACTACGCCAAGCAGCAGCCGCCCCACCGTTTGGCCGAGCGAGCTAGGATTACTGTTCTCTTTTGAATGGACCAATTAACGGTAGAAAAAATAAAAACTGTGTTTAAGTTGAGTTGGGATTCAACAACCTAGCGAAGTGATCAAACTTTGAAAATCTCAATTAATATTATGACAGTATCTAGCAGACTTTGAATTTGTTTATCTCAGCTTGTAAAAGTCGCATCTGAAAAATTTTGTTTTGAAAATACTCGTATTTCGAAAACAAACATATTTATAACGTGAAAAGATATTTTTAACAAATTTTTCAACGCCAAAAAGAGAAAAAACTAGATGGAATTTTTTCTCGGTAAATGTAATTTTGTTAATGTTATTTATATAAATATAACTTTCACTTTGTCGATTGCAACCAACCGCTTCTCGATATCATTAATGTTCATAAATTTAAACGCGATTGGAAAAAATTTGTTTCCAATTTGAGCAGCCGCCATTTTGAATTTTCCAAATCTGAAAAAACGTAAATTTTTAGAAGTTCGCCCTCTATGTTTATCTATGTTTTGACATCGATATTAATATTTTACTTATAATTACCAGCCAAAAATATGGTTTACGAACATTTTTTCAATTTTTGGAAAATTTAACATCGGAAAATTTTTTTTTTAAAAACTATTTACGTCACCTTCAAGAGCATAAAATTTGCTGCAACTTTCATGTCACGATTTTTTTGTAAGAACACATCCAGAAATGATACGAGCATAAATTGCTTGAATTTTATGTGGTCCGAGCTGTGCTTGCACGCTGCGTCGCAAACTCCAGCGGAAATTATTAGTGATGGTGGGTAGATATATTATCATTTAAAAACGAAAAATCGGCGCTGGGAAACTTTTGATGTTTAACCGATTTTTCGACCTTACTTTCCCGGACTATATACCCTATCTGTCTCCTTACGAAGTGTACCTTTCTGGCCCGTAGTGTGTCCACCGTACCGTTAGTGTCTATTTCAAATATTTGTAGATCTGTTAATAATTCTTCCTTATTGAGCTTGTATATCCAACCTACTTTTGCGTCCGCTATTTCCAAACCTACGCCGGCGTATTCTTCTTGTTCATTTATCTTTGGAGAGTCTTGTTTCTTTGCCCTTTTACAATTTTTTTATTCCAACCTTTTTTTCCGGGTGGTGATTGGTAATTCCACCTCTTACGGCTCTGTTTACTAGCCAATATTCCTGTCTACCCCTAACGGCTCTAGTTTATCGAACCTTTTGCTCGGGCGCCAATTTGTTATCGTTGCTCGAGCGTCTATTCGCAAATCTCCTGCTCAGGCATCAATTCGTAGATGCCGCGGGTAGTCAGGGGTAGAACATGAAAGAGGTCTGAATGGTTAGATGTATTTATTCAATAGAGTAACACGTATACTATATGTTAAACTAAAAGATCAATGAAATATTTACTATTTAAAATTAATTCTTTATATAGTTATTATCTACAAAATTGTTGGTCCTTGATTCTGGGACTTCTCCGGGGCGGTCGTCTGGTCGGGTTGCCTACAGATCTCCTCTTATAATACGGCTTCTCGTGGCAAATAGTCTAGATCGGTTGTACTTCGTCTTCTGACTTTATGGCAAGGATTTATCGATGAATCAATATTATTATATAACCTTACTCAATTCTGTCGAACTATGACATTCGTTTCATCCACTCGTTCAAGTTACCTAAAATAAACGGGATGATAATTTGGTTTGTGTAGTGTTCTGTATCCCAGTTCCACAATGTTTGGTTTTCAATTATTTATCGAGGGTGTTTAGTTATATTTCAGATGATAGTGTCGTTACAAGGTAATTTCCTCACAGGCTTTTCCGCCTTAAATTTGAAACGTTATTTAAAATATATATTTTTTAAGGTTCTATTCATACTTAAAAAAATAATAATAAGTATTTGCGGCTACATTATGTAATAATGTAGGGTTTAAAAAACACTTTCCCAAAAATAGTCTACTTCACTATTGCATACCATTCTAATTTTGAATTATTTTATTTTATTGATTAGTTTTTGAAACTATCATTTGTAGTACTATGTGGAAAATCATATATTCAAAAAAACCGGCGACGAGTAGCTTAATCTCAATATGGCCTGAATCATTTCAATTTTTATATGAAAGTCCAAATCTTCTTTTTGGCTGGTTTCGACGGATTTTGGATTTTGGCGAACACTACTGGGTTAGACTGATTTTTAATTTCTGAGTTAGACGAATATTTGAATTGACTGATAATTGGATTCTACGGATTTTACTGAGTTCCACAGTCATTACTGGGTTGAATGATATTTGTATTCAACGGACATTTTTCATTTTTTTAACTGAAGAAGAAGCTAAGTCGTTATTTTTGAGCTTCTGAATACTTAATTTCCGCATATTTTCAGTTTTAAACAACTGTTGATTGATGAACCAATTTTATAACTGGATTTGCTATGCATTATTTATATTTAACATTTCTCATATAATTGTAAGCAAAATTAGATTTTATATTTCTCATTAAAAGGTAGAATACTAAATATACTGGTGCTCATAGGCTATTTATTTTAACACCACCATTACTAACAAGCCAAAATCGTTGAGGCTTGGAAACCACTCGGATTGAACTAATAAATCTTGATTGCTTTGAGCAATAAAATAGATACAAATAAGTTACAAGTGAAGTACGGAGAATTGGGAGGAAATTATTTTTGCGTTCAACATTCATTTGAAACTATGAGATCTACACACAAATTATTATTGAACGGCTTTTATACATCTCCATTGAAAATTAGTATGAAACATTTAAGCATAGTTATAAGCATCTTTATAAACTCATTACTATATTACCCAAATTTCAAATTTAAGTTCTAACATAATAATAGCATGTATACTATTTTATCAAATTACTCAAATTTACCTTAATATGATTTCCAAAATCCAGTGAAGGTTTGGAATTCAAAGTATAATCATGGTTTCGAAACGGAATTAATTCTAGTGTGTGAAAGTTTCCTGTCGCTATAGAGCTGAATCGAGCTAGATGTGAGACGGTATGACCGTGATGTTTATGTAAATGTACTTCAAAACCAAAATTACCGTCTCTCGAGCGAAATTATAGGGAGCATACGAAGTCGTTTCTGAGAAATTGGGAGACTTAGGATATCTGGAGCTCATTGCTATTTACTTGAAGGATTATTATCGAAATAATCGCTACCCCTACAGTGAACCAGTTTGAAGTTAATTTCAATATTAGCAATCGAACAGGAATTTTGAGTTAGTTAATAAACAAATTGATTGAATTACAGAAATAATTGGATTCTCAAGATATCCTGGTGATGAATTGACAGATATAATTGCAAAATCAAAACTACCTGAGTTATGCACCCAAAAAATCAATCACAAATGGAGGATTTAATCTCACTTTTCTAGTTGAGGTCCAGTATTTCACTCCAAATGTTGCTTGATTTCCATGTTTTCAATTACTTCTCTCACATATTTGTACGATTTAACTTACCCAGTTTCCTTATTCTCCTCCATTCTTCTGTTGTCTAAAACTTCTGTTATTTTTTTATCAACTCATTGTCTCTATTACAGCTTGTAGTTTCGTTTATAATTGTTAATTACTAAGTCGGGCCCTGGTATACATAAGTCGTCAACATACAATATTAAGTATTTACATTGTCCCTTTATTTATTTAGTATATAAACAATAGTCGCTATCTTGTAACGTTGTCACTATTGTTCCGATATCCCGAAGTATATATTTCAGTTTTTTTTAGTATTATTAAGTTAATCACCCCTCTTTCATAGCGAGCATGAAATTTGATTATTAATAACTATTTCAGAATTTGTGTATTACTCTTGAAACATTTGGTATATTGTACATGTATTATTTACTGTATCGTTCGCGCAAATCAGCTCGCGCATTTCTTAAGATTGTTGAGTAGGGGACCTCCTGAGTGGGGCGGAGAGAAAAAAAGATAAAGGCGGGAAGCGGCACTGAATAGATCTCTCTTCTCCGCTCTCTTCCACCGTTTCCGTAACAGCTGCTGTCTGACCGACCGTTTTTGTGACTGATTTTCGCCAACGAGGTAAGCGAATTCAAAAAGTATTTTGCAAGTAATTCCTTCTGTTATAAATTCATTTGCTCCCGGATTCTTTTGTTGTTACATTATTAGAATTTATTTTTGCTTATTACTTGTTTAATTTGAGTACTTTTCTGCGTATTTGGGAAATTTTCAAGCATTGTCGCTGCCATAGCCGGTAGATTCTTGAGAGATCCTCAAAATATTACGGGAAATCCCGACACATGTATGTATAAATTTTTATCCGTTGGTTTTACTTAAGGAAAAAGAAATATATTTGGGAAATTTTCAAGCATTGTCGCTGCCATAGCAGGTAGATTCTTGAGAGATTCTCAAAATATTTCGGGAAGTTTAATCTAGTACCATAGGCCTTGGTAGTGTGAATATAAAGCTAGGATATTTAATCAAAGGCAACTTGGAGTAGTCTCGTATGTGTACGCTACCATAGCAGGATTTTCCAAGGCGTGGAACGAAATAATCTCACGCGTGTTCGCTGTCATAGCAGGATCACAAGGAAGGAGGTTTACGGATTCTGCCGGCTAACTGTTATTTAAGTGGTATATTTAGCACCAGCGGCCGTGGTAGCATCAATATAAAAAAATTTAGGGTACGACATTCGTGATCACTTGGAATAATCTCATACATGTACGCCGCCGTAGCAGGTACAAAATTCGGGTGGTTTCCAGGCTATTTGATAAAACGTTGCCTTGAGTATTCATTGAGTATAGTATCGTTAACCGAGGGTAGTATATTAATTACCGTTGTTTTGTTTAAAACTGCACACAAATATTAAGAAACGCACCCTTAAAATACCGCTTGAACCTTAATAACGCTTTCTCTGTGTATTTCTTCATGTTACCGCTAGTTAAGTTTCCTTAATTTTCACCTGCAACTGGACAGACTAGTAGAGCTTTGCACGTTACCTTTTGCGTATTCAAAATATTTATTGATTGGTGTGGTGCTTTGGTTTGAGTAATAACTTGTTAGATATTGTAGATACTGTTGGATTTGAATCAACAAATAGTTGTTTCAAACATATAGCTCATTGGTCCGTTTTATTTCTTGTTTCCAAATTATTCCGAAGTCCATATAAAATTTATACTTTGCCAAGTACATTTTCCGATAGTGGTAAACAATTAAACCCTATTTTTCTCTACGTACTACGTCGAGGTCAAGAACAACAGACCCCTGGAATTACTTAACCTTCATCTGTCTCTACCCTAGTAACTCTTGAAGCTGCAAAAATCTGGCGCCCGAGGAAATCTTGTAGATATTGAAGCCATGGGTGTCATAGTGACGTTCGTTATCTTTTGGAGAAAGAAAGAACGTCACAATCTGATCTATGGAATCCAGCTTCAGTTAAACATTCATTTATTTCTTCATTCCAGCATCGTGCTGCCTGCTTCAACCCTGAGAATTACTTAGTTTTAAGACAATAACTTCTTCACATTTCACTCCTTGTGATAAATAAATATATATTCCTCATTTTAGGTAACCAATTAAGAAGGCACTCTTACATCTAGTTGATGAAAAATATAGTTCTGCTGTTGTCGAACAGACAACAAGGTTCCAATAGCTACCATTTTTGTAACTGGAGCATATATTTCATCGTAAGTGAATGAGTTCTTTTGTGCGAACCCTCTAATCACTAATATAGCTTTATATTGGTCTTCTACTTTGGTTTCCAATGGCTTATATGCAAATACTCACTTTGTGCTCAATTCTTCTTTATTATTTGGCATTGCAACTTCCCTCTATGTTCCATTTCTTTCAATAGCTTCTATCTCTTTTTCTCATCGCGTTCTTCCAAAAATGTCCATCATTCCTATTTCTCAATTATTCAGCATTTTCTGGGACATCTTCCAAATATGAAATTGTATCAATTCATATTCATCATATCTTGCGGTATTTTTATTTTTCTCCCCATTCCTCTCCTTTCTATTCTACTTTCTTCTTCTTCTTCCCGATCCAAGAGCTGCTCAATTTCCTCCTGTTCAATTTCCCCATTAGAATTGTAACAAGCTGATCGCCTGTTACTATTTCTATCGGACTATGGTATTGTAATTTCGTCGTACTAATGTTTCGAAATTAAAAAACTTGTTTCTCTTCCAAATTTCGTGTATTTAAACGATATCGTACAATTTCACATATTTGCTGGCGAGCTAGATTTTTTGAATATTTTTTTTCTCCGTGTTTATTCTGTTTTATTCCAAATTATAATATGGGCTGGCGTTTGATGAATTATCTCTGCTGCCCCTGGATAGGCCCTATGAACAAATAACACCTATAAAACAACACAAAACCGGCTGGGATGGATTCAGGACCCCATCTCCATCGACTAGGACCTAGCCGAGAGCTAAATAAGTGAATAATTCCAGAACCTTACCGAGATAAGTCCTTTGTCTTATATTCAATTAATGGAAATCTAGAATTGTAGATTTTTATTGTATAACGGCGTTCGTATTTGTCTTGTATTTTGGATATGCAGTTAATGTGAATTATCTATTGAGTTATTGTCGGGGGTAATACCACAAGAGCTCAGATTTAGCCAGATATTTTTTGTGGTTGTTTTCGAATAATTACTTTCATTGGCAATTTAACGAGAGCTGTTCTGGCAAAATCACGAGTGCGTAGCTCGAGTGATTTTGCCTGAACAGATCGAGTTAAATTGCCAATGAAAGTAAGTATGAGAAAACCACCGGAAAAAATATCCTACTAAATCTGAGCTCGCGTGGTATTTGGTAAGACAATCCCATGAATAAAAAACTCAATTCAATTAAACTTTATTTAACAAACTATTTCTGCCTTGCAAATATTTCCAAATCTCGACATACTTTTTGGAATTGTTATATGCTGTTTAATTCATTCTGTTTTTGACATTTATAATTGTCAAATTGACGTGCATTGCTTGGTAAACAGACAGTACCTAAATGCTAGGATTGCTACGGTAACGTAATTTATCCGATATTTTTATCCACTTGCAAACTCTCTTCCTTCCTATTTAGCCGACAGCAAACTACGATTTTTGTATTCACAAATGGGAATTATTATACATGAATGGGGTTGTCAAATATAATTTGCTGAACATTTGATATTTGATTTTCAGCAATTTATAATAACTTGGACCATCGCGTTGAAATATTTTCAGTATTTCGTTTTGTTAAGTTAAAGTAAATATAAGGTTTTCCAGCTTTTAACCTTTTTAGTTTTTCTGTTTAATTTAAGTATCGCTTAAAAAGCTGGTGGCGTCCAATTTAATATCGATTGTTCACCCCATCCCAGTCATTGCTATAAAAATACATTAACTGGAGTCGAATATCACAACCTGAGGAAGAGTCCCAAGCCGGGGGAGAACATATGTTACAGTGGCGCCCCAGTTAATTGTATTTTTTGCTGTTTACTGAGATGTGTGGGAAATCTATATTAAAAGTTTATTTAGTTTCAATTATCAACTTAATTTTTTTGATTACTTTAACTTAAATTTTTATTCCAGTAATATTTCACATTTTTATAGACGCAGTGTTATGATAACATTTGCTTCAAAATTTCAAGTTATATAGTTTCCTTATTTATTTTCGTCAGGAAGATATTACAAGTTTTATGATGGTCAGTTTTTGTGTTTCGAGAAAGGAATTACGTATATTTACAATAATAGTTGACATTAAGGAATTTGTCTACTCATTGTTTTACTGTTTTGAAAAAAGTTGTCGTAGTTTACAACTTTGATAACGTTTAATATGTTTTGAAATTATTTTGTTCTGGTATCTTAAAAAACTTCTCGTGTTAATGTATTTTTGAAATAATTGCAAATCAGTCGTTACTTTTTGAAATAATTAGTATACCGGTTTACTCAGAAGTAAATATGATTAATAATATTTTTGAAATTTTTAGTATACAGGGTCACTCATAAGTAACATTGTTAAATTAATTTTTTTTACAGTTATTACTTTAATTACTTTGTAGTAACCTTCAAATTTGTTTACGTAGATCTTCCTGATGATATATTCTGATCAACATCCTGTTGATCCAAATTTATCTGGCCATTATTGCGATTTTCGAATCAGATCTAGTTATGATTCTGATTAGTTTGGGTTTTTTTTGGATTAATATTTCTTGACGTGACGATTTTTTTATCTTAGTTTTGATTTAATATCAAAATATATTTCGAGCATTTTTCATTTTTAGTTGTCAACAATTGTGTTAGGTCACAAATACTTTTGGTGTCTATATATAGTAGAATATACTTTTCTACTTTCGTATATGTCATGGTACCTCTATACATCATCTTTTGCTATAATTACCGATGTGCAAAAGCACATATATTTTTCTCTCATGCCTATGATTCATCTCTTGATGTATCTTGAGTACATTATTTTGTATCTTTCTCTTATGTTTTGGATAATACAATTGTGTCTATCGTATCGCTTTTGTTTTTGGGTTTCAGATGTTTCTAATCTTTATCGTCTCCTTCAGCTTTGACGCTACTTCTTTAATTTTTAAAATAAAATTTCTTCTCGTTAAATACTACATCTCTAGTTGTAACGACCTTTTGTTTCTCTACATTCCATAACCTGTAACCAGTCAAGCTATATCCAATCATAACACAAGTTTCAGATTTTTTATCTCATTTACTTCTCAACTGTTCCGGTACGTGTGCGAATGCCACTGAACAGAATACCATTAAATTCTTTACACACTGCTTCCTTCCATACCATATTTTCACTGGTGTAATATCTAGACTTGCACTTATACTTCTATTTATAAGGTAATTGACTTTTCATTTATGACCTCAATTCAAGAAACAAGAAATTCCTGAAGATGAGATTGCGGGGAATAGTAGCCACTATTATGTACCTATTAATGGGCATTGATTGGGTTTGTTTCTTGCAATAGATTCGAAAATCGCCTCGATATCTGATTAGCCCTTCTTTCCTACGTGCATGAAAAACGATACCTAAAATGGTGAAAGGGTAGATGTTTTATTTCTCCTTTTATGACCTTTTTAGTTCCTGAGCTCTTTTCATTATGTTTCTAAGATTTTCTATTGAGCCTAAAAGAATGGCGTGATTTTTTGGAGAAGAAGTCGATGTTATTCAAGATATCATTATATCCCTCGATTTATTTTTCCTGTTGTTCTAATTATTCACGTATTTCAATAGGATAAATGTAATTTCTACAATTACCAATAAAATGTATTCAGTATTAAATAAACTTCTTGGAAAAATATGAAATGTTACAGAAAATACTTTTTTATTCGGCGTACGTGATAAATTGAAGACTGAACACTCAACCGAAAACTCAACATGCCACCGCCAACCTCAAGTCTAAATCCATTTCCGTGCGGTTACCGCATCGAGGGCCACAACTTCCGGTCAACTCATTCAATTGCTTCCGTTTTCTCATTTAGCCAAGTACATTTAGAACAGGCTTTATACGAAAGGTGAACACAGTCGTAATTTTCACTGGAATTTAACTGAGTATTAGGAATTCAGTTCTCATTAACATTAACAAGATAAAAAAAAGTATTATACACACAAAACTCCAGAAAATTGTAGTACTGCTGGATTAGTTGGTATTAACGCAAAATAATTTTCTCCTACTAGAATCACCGGAATATTGTAGGATAGTCTTAAGGGGAGGAATCAAGTATATCAATGTCTGATTTTGAACTTGTATTCAGTATTAGTTTCGTAGTACGTTTTTTCTTCTCAACTACCAGATTGCTCAATGTATTTCTTGACTTTGGATGCATGATATCATGCAATTTAAGAAAAATACTTTATATAGATCATATATTTCGTAGACTATAAATTGACAATGTTGAACACAATCTTCTTATAACATACCTTAGGGATTTGGGACTGGATGGAACAGATATAAGGATAATCGGTAATCTATATTGGCATCAAAAGGCAGACATTCAAAACTACGCAGGAGCAACTGAAATTCTTTAAACTAAACAACGCATTTGCCAAAGGTATATTCAATCCCCTATATTTTTTAACTTGTACGTGAAAAAACATTATTCTAGTTAATCTCAGATAATTCCTATGGAATGAGAATGAACGAAATACGAATTATCAATATCCGGTACGCGGATGACATCCTGATATTAGCTGATAATGCACATGATATCCAATGTCTCCTAAATCGAGTCAAATAAGAAAGCCATCAGCAAACCAAATTAATGATTGTTAGTATACTCGATAGTCGAAATTCTGTAAAGTGACTCATCGCTCTTACTGTCCATAAAATCAGTTGCAGAAGCGAACTTCATGAGCGCATCATTTTTGAAGGGTTCTTAATAGTCCTAAATAAAAAATAAATAGAAAATGTTCTTGTACGCTCTGGCGTTTAAATTTGAGAGAACAGAAATACGAAATTATTATGGTAGGTATCATTATGTATATACAGGGTGTTACCAAGAATAATACACATTTTTAAGGATGAGCTATAATAAGATGTATATAAAAAAGTCGATAGTCGAAATTCTGTAAAGTGACGTCATCGGTTATCTACCGATTTAAAGTGAACTCCATGAGCGTATCATAGTTTAAGGGTGCGAATACTGAAATATCTGGAATTTCAATTTTTAACATTTGAAATAATAACTTATCACAAGTTGTTCATAAGTAAGTTAAAACAAAATAAAAAAATGTTTAAAAGTCAATTCCAACTTACTACTACTAAAACTAAAAAAAAGTTGTTTGTCAAGACCAAAATAAATTACCAATAAGTATAGGTATGTTGCGAGGTCACTTGTAAAATGTCTGACTAACTGGAAGCGGTATCACTCCCTGACGACTCCTCAGAATCATCGCTTTCTCCTCCTATATCGATAATGAGTGGTTCCGTCATTACTTCTACACGTATGTCTAAATCCCAAAACTTTATTTCTTCTTTTAATACGTGTTGAATACATTTACGCCAACTCTCAGCAGTAACGGTATGCAGCGCCTCGTCAAACAGTTTCTCAACGTCAGCCATTTTGAATGTACTGTTTTTTCTCGCAACATAATTTTTCACTTGGGCCCAAACCAGCTCGATGGGGTTTAACTCACAGTGGTAGGGAGGAAGTCTAACAACTGAGACGTTGAAATCTTTCGCCATTTCATCGACAACGTACTTAATATAACTGCTTTTATGTTTCCGTACGAGAGATAATAATTCAACTTTCAGCATTGCCTCGTTGTGCGGAATGCTTTTACTCTCTAACCAATCAATTATAACCCTCTTGCGGCTAGCTGAAGTAGGTATTTGCTCCAGTCGACGAGAGTGGTATGAAGCATTATCCATAACTATCACTGAACCAGGAGTTACCTTTGTTAAAATTGATCTAAACCATGTTTCAAACCGGTTACCATCCATCTCTTCATGGTAATCGACAGTTTTTTTGGACTGAAAACTTAGTAATCCACCTTCTACAAATCCTTCCTCGCTGCCAATGTGAGTGATAATCAGTCGACGTCCTTTCCCAGAGGGAGCTTTTAAACCGGAAGAGAAATTCTCCATAAAGGCTTGTCGATTGCTTCGTATATTCATGTCTTGCCACACTTTTGACACAGTGTGGCCTTCATTTAACCATGTTTCGTCAAGATAATATATGTGCCGTCCTTCGTTACGAAACTGTCGTATCTGTTTTAAATAATTTCTCCTCCATTCCACAATGTCATTTCGTTCAATTAAGGCACTGTTTCTACTTCTTGTTTGGTAACGAAAATTCATTAATTTTAAAGTTCGTCTCAAAACTTTATCACTGATGTTTGGTAAAGTATCATCAGCTTCTATTACCTTGCTCAATTTGGCTACCGAGGGGATTTCATTCCTAAAATAAAAAGAATGTATTTCCCTACGTATAGCATTCCGTGTTTGGTCGTCCAAAACAATTTTCTTTCTTCCCCTACTTTCCGGTTTACAGTTTTCACCTCGTTCTCTTGTCAAAGATCCATCCCGCGATTTCTTTAGAATATTGTATATAGTACTCTCAGAAACTTTAGTTAAATAACTGCACTTAATCACAGCGTCACTAACACCCAACTGTTTGTCCATGGCACGCAGTCCTTCGTACACATTTAATATGAGGACTTTTTCTTTCCGAATTAAATTGTTACGACGCCGTTTTTTATCGCCAACACCGCTACACTCCGCCATTATTGTCACTAAATATACCGATATAAATATTACAATAAATACCAATAATAACCGATTTATCACACAAAACCACAACACAAATACTGATGTTACGCTCATGAAGAGAATAAACACCTCACATAACTGTTTACTATCACTGTCTCATTCGCGTAGCTCGATCTATCTATCTCGTTCTCAAAGCCGGAACATTGAAGCGACTCTCCAACATTGTCAAATCGGCGAGTTTTTCACAACAAACTTTGCGAAGAAATATACATAAACACTTTATTTCACATTTCAAGTAAACTAATTATTATTAGTCTGCTTGAAATTTGAAATAAATATATTAAATTGGTATTGACTTAATTACATTGCATCTTTTGTACCTGAAATATTGACACAATGGATTTGAAGTGTATTTATAAAATACAGCATTTCTCTCTAGAATACATATGGCAACTGCGCTTTAACCAAAGTGTTGATTAGATAGCTCTGACTCACTTTACACAATTTCGACTATCGAGTATAGAAACGATATTCTACACAATTGAATAAATATTAACCCTGGTACATCACACTTATTTTTTAAGACAAGAACTTCACACTCGGGTCTCAGAAACCCAAAGCTATTTTTTACCAAAAAAAAAACAAAAAATTTTATGGTTTCGGGAGAATAAATAAATTTCGTAGTTTGCGTAGAAAAAAAATATAATCATGGTGTTTTATTTCACAAAGAGATATATTTGTTGAAAGTGAAAAAAAAAATAACATCCAAGCATAAAACATTTTTTTGAAAAAAATAAATTAACATGAAATTCAAATTATTATCTATGAATACAAACTCTATATCTATCCTTGTAACAAAAAATAAACTCTTTTGACATTATCAGTATTAGTTATTCTTAGCCAGGTCTTCAGTTTCATGGATCTTGATGTTCGCATTCACAGCATAGCTGGGCTCCATGCAGTATGGCATGTGACACGCAGAACACGCAAAATTAGTTTTTCTATTTTTCTATCTTTTCCTTTTGGACAGAAGGAGCATCCAACTTTTTTTGCTAAATGAACATCCGAGAATTTCAGAATTTTTTTGCCGCAATGGTTTTTGTAACGTAGTAACTTGCAAACGTTCTCGTAAACATGTTTCAATTAGACTCATTCCTAACTGCTTCAAAAAAGATTTTCGATTATTTTGTCTATCTTCTTTCCAGTGTGGATTTGCGAGAGAAAACAAAACCATTGCATTTATTCCACTAGCATCAAGTATATTGAAAAAAACTCGTAGCGGCCAACGTCTAGTCAGAGCTGATCGAATGTATTTGTTCCTCCCCTTGTTTCATTATAAGAATGTACGATATTGGGCTTCCCAGTAATGGCATTTAGGGGGTCATCAGAATGCAATGTTGACAGCAAAAGTACAATTTTGTTTGGTTTAGGAGTGTATGAAACAACAGTTTTATTTCTATCAAAAGCAAATAGCGATGTACCTACTTCATTTTTTTTGTAGAAAGGAAGTAGGTATTTCTCTCTTATTCTTTCTCAAAGTTCCTAGGAGAGTTAATTGATACTGTTCTAACATTTGTTTAGCTAGGGGAATTGACGAAAACCAATTGTCAACTGTGAGGTTTCGATTAGTTCCATGTATTGGTTCTGAAAGTTTTCGGACATAATAAGCCGGTACTGATTCATTGTTTTCTGTAGTTACTCTTCCTGCGTATGGAATTGCATCGAGCATATAATAAGTTTTTGAACCATTCAACATCATTATTTGAATTCCATACTCATCAGCCTTACTAGCCATGTAAATTCGGAAGGGGCATTTCCCTCTGTAACCTACGAGCTGTTCATCTATAGTACAGCATTCATATGGTGTATAGTACGATTTACAATTATCCACAAAAATGTCAAATAATTCCCGTATAGGTGCAAATTTATCAACCAACCTTCTTTCGGCTCTAGTATCTTTACTATCAAACCTTAGACATAATGCAATAAACTGAAATCGCTGCTGTGACATTGTCGCCCGAAATATTCCATTTCCAAATTTTACTGACCAAAGTTCATCTAAGTTACAGTTTGATACGCGTAATGCACCTGCTAAAAATAGCAGCCCAATAAAAGCTTTGACATCTGCTTTATTTACTGGCCTTGTATAACTCTGTTGTCTAATATCATTGCATTTACGAGTAATTTCTTCATTTGTGTATAAAACAATAATATCTATCAATTGTTCGTTGAACAACAAATTCCAAGCTTGTTCAGGAGACTGAACTGTCCTGGCTTCTCGTTTAGGGCCAGGTAAATGCATTACAATGTTTTCTTGTCTTGTACGACCCTGTCTTGCTGGGGCTTGTGTGCTCCATCGATGACCATTTTTCCCCTGTAAACTATGGACATTTCTAACTGGTTCATCCAAAACTTCGTGTTCATTTTCGCTTTGGTCACTGTTGCTATCTGAGAGTTGCTCTTCAACATAATCTTCGTCGGAACCTTCTCCTCCAAACATATCGTCAACGATCTCGTTTTCGCCCTCATTCTCCCATAAATTTTCTGCGTCTCTCTGCAATTCCACCTCGGTTAATCGACGACGATTTTCTCTGCTAGTTGAAGCCATTATACTAAAATAAATAAACGTAAGTTAAAACAAAATAATTACCATAAACATCACACTTGGGTCTGT
Organism: Galeruca laticollis; assembly: GCA_963921935.1. Lineage (NCBI taxonomy): Eukaryota > Metazoa > Arthropoda > Insecta > Coleoptera > Chrysomelidae > Galeruca > Galeruca laticollis. The sequence goes on along the minus strand of OY998178.1, from coordinate 38,396,795 downwards.
GGAACCCATGCTCGTATTTTTGAAAATATCGTACCTCGCTGTTTCACTCAAATGCAGCAAAACACCCGTATTTTAAGTCGGCTAACTGTAGACCGAATTTACATAGACTGGCGACGCAAACAAACCACTCATACGCATGTCACATTACAATGAAGGACGCTCTGGGTTTTCGAGACCCAACAGTGCAGTTCCAGGGTTAATGAAGAAAATATCGAAAAACTCATAAGATTTTACTACTTAGGATAAAGAATGCGTTTGGATCAGGAGATAAGACAAAGGATCGAACACGCTTGGACAACCTACCTGAGACTTCGGAACTTTATTCGGTCAAAAACTTGAGTTACAACCTCAGATATAGGATTGTAAAATGTTGCATGTATACTGAAAGTACCAATCATTATCATGTAGCATTCGAAATGTGGGTCTTGCTTCGAATAATGGGGTTATCGTGTATCGATCACGTGAGAAATGAGGACATTCTTCGATGGACCGGTTGCATGTAAAGCTTCAGATCGACTCTGAGTTAAGAAGAGTAGCGTGAAAAATTAAATCAAGTCAGTAAAACATAAAACTTACTCACAAGAATTCGAAGGAGCTGATTCAATTGATTTAGACACACTACTATGTTCGAGATAAAAATATTTATAAAAAAATGAGGAAGACGGCAAGGGACAAAATGTGAGAGAAAAAAGTTTTATGGAGTAATAATTGCACTATAAAAAATAAAACAGCCATCTATGGATGTCAGTAAAACTTTATGCCATGTACACAACTCCAGTGAATCTAGAAAGAATAAAATTTCCATTTAATAAACAAATGAAGTAATGAAATTTATGTCACAAAAATTGATACTTACAAAGCAACATTCTTATAAATAATTCTCAATATATTTACTGGAATTTTTATATATACATACTAATGTTCCAACTAATTGTAAGTTGATCTAAAAAATAATTTTGCAAAAAATGGATGACATGCTATTTAATGTAACTACAAAATTTTTAGGATTTATTTTTTATTACTTTGTTTATTAAATGGAAATTCTATTCATTATAGTCACTTGAGGTGTGTACATGAAACAAAATTTTACTTATATCCGTGAATTGCTGTTTTTGTAGTATTTCAATTATTTTTGTAGATTAATTTTTCAATTCACTATATTGTTCATTAAGCGATTAGTTTTTTCTACATGTGACATTGATATACTCCTCAATCTAAAATAGTAGTGGTTATTAAAACATCAGTATTTACAAAGGCCGGGGAATCAGAGTTCAATCAGATTAATGCACTTTTCGCTTACTTCTAAATCAATTAAAAAAACCAACATGGATATTTTCCATATGTTCACTATACAGTTTTAGTTTCCAGTACAAGAACTTCAAATTTTCATGACACATACAAATACTAAACTTTGTGAGCGCCTTCTTTGTGATGAGTCCGACAAACTTTTCCTATGCGAAAACTTTCGGCGTCGCTGCGTTTTCGAATGCCCGGTTCCCGGAATTGTCGTAATGACGTCACTATTCAAAATTGTTTAATAAAATTAACTCATAGATTGTGGTGATATTGCCCGACAAAAATCATGCTGCGCGTGGGGTGTCCACCACCCCGAAAAAGTCCATATAACGTCACCATGACTCCCCGTATATGCAAGCTTATTTTTTTTGAAAATTGTTGAATAAAATTAATGAAAAAAGTGTGGTCAACTTGTCCGACAAAAATCATGCTGCGTATGGGGTGTCCACCACACAGAATATGTCGATATGACGTCATTATGTCTCCCCATACATACATGTCGGATAAAAATAACAGTGATAGACATACATGCAAATATCGACTTGTCCGACAAATATATTGAGTAATATAGTTCGTCCGATCAGAAAACGAAAAATCAAAATCATTGCTAATGACAAACTTCTTTCTAACTGAATAAGCTTAAATATTCACATATATTATTTGAATATACCATATTTACATAAAATTTGTCGTATAAAATAACAATTATAAAATAATTGCATACGACAAATCTGGAAAATGAATAAAAACATTTTTTATCGATATTTTGTTTTATTAAAAAGTTAAGAAATGCAAAAAAATAAGTATTTTATTATTTATTTTAATATGAAAAAATTCACTCACAATCATCATCATTATCATAATAATTATCATTATCGAAGTCTTCATCATCATTTTCATTATCGTCCTCATCACTGTCGTCGCTGTTATCATCAGATTCTGAAACAAAATTGAAAATTGTATTACAAGGTTATTGAATGAGTATTGAATTGATTTTAAATGTTAATAGAGTACCCGATGAAATTTCAGATAATGGTGGCCTTTCGACCCTATCCAACCCATCCGTCGGATTGCGTATATGCGCATTGCACCATATCGTCACCGTAATATTACAAAGTGATATGTGGCATAGTGGCTATTTTGACAAAAAACAATATTTAAAAAAATTACATTATTTTTTGATCATTATTTATTTATTTTTACTGTTTTCAATTTATAAGGCTGTTCAAAGTGGTTAACTGAGAAGCATTCGATTTGAATTTGTTACAAAAAATAAACCAATTTTAAAGAATTAATATATTTAAAAAAACTCTGGTATTCCCAAACCTGACAGTTTTTCTAAACTTTCTAACATAGAACTTTGGTACTTCAAAACTATTTCACCTAAAATTATTCATAGTATCTATTTTTGCTTGAAAATAGTCTCATAATATTGTCTGTCCCTCTCAGGAATCCATTTGAACATGGATTTAATGGCATCCACTTTTGTTGGAGGCAGTGCAGCGGTGCTGTCACACTTTTTCGCTCCAATAGAATAAGCGTTGCAGGATCAGCTGTAACGTGTTGTTTTCTACGGAGATTTCGTTGATGTGAACTTACGACTTTGAACACGTTAGATTCTTCTTTAAAAGAATCTTTATAGTTCAGCTCAAAAAAGCTTCTTGAGAACTGCACTCATCCGACCTTTGAAAATGGCACAGTGTTATAGTTTAACTGACTTGGATAGAATTGAAAATCTATGAAGTCTTCCTTCTTCATTTGATTTATTGTGTACGGTTTTGGTCGGTTGACTTTCAATAAATATCGATGGAGTGAGACTGGGGAATAATATTCTATTCTGTTCAATGACCTTTCTATGAAGCTATGTATTGCATCTACTTGTTGAATGCAAGAATGTCCCGGAACTGAAAATTTCATAGTAATTTTTTGAAGATTTTTGTGGAATTGTATTAGGTGGTCGAGAGCACAACTCATGAGGCTATTCCTATTTCGTGGCACGCAGCTATCAGTCCGCAGTATTATTTCGGTAAATTCTGGATGGTTTTCTAACACTATATGTAATATTTTATAAACTGCGCTAGCCATATCGTTTCCAGCTCTTCCATGTAAAGCCTCAGTCCAAATCGAACAATAAACTTGTTTTGCAATGGAAAGGTGGGCAGTCATATTGTACATATTCAGTTGCCTTTGGACACGTCAGGAGATTTTCGAGATCGAAACATAAAAGAGGTTTCTCACGTTCCCTGTCTTTTTCTTTTTTTCCTCATATGTTCGTTTTCATTTAAATGATTTATGAAGGCTCTTCCCTCCTCTTCTGTCAACCTATTTTCTGCCTTTTTCACTTTTATTTCTTGGCAAGTATTGCACCTATCTTTTCGAGGTTCATGAAATGCTATCCCAGATAGCACCGGATATCCATGGGATGTTCTGACAGTCTTCGATTTGGAAGATATATATCCAAATATTATAGGGTTGTTCTGGGGATATCTAGAATATCTGTGGGTATACCTACATCGAATATTCATTGTATGTTCAGTTGGAATATCCTCAGATTCTTCTTCTTAGAATATTCGAATCAAATAGTTCAAAGAATATTCTATGATTATTGATTTTGGTTCAATCGCTTTTTCTGTTCCATGTGCATGAGACAGTAGTTGCAGTCTGTGGTTGCAGTTGACGGTAACGACCAGTAAAAAATGGCGGTTCGACCATATAGGTTATTGTTATTGGTGAAATAGTGATAGTAATTATTTTTGAATGTTAATTAATCAATTTTTTGTCAGTGAGAAGTTGTTCTAATTTGTTTCTACGGTGTGTCCTATGCTACGGGTGGAACTAATACATACGATCTCACGCATCAAAACAGGTACGTTTTATTGTATGTTTTTATTGCCTGTTGATTTATCAATGCATTTTCTAGAAAATTGTCGAGTTGCTGCTAAAACTTCCAATAAATGATGAGGCAAAGTTTGAAGAAGTTGAATCAGCTTTGCTGAACAAAGAATCCTATGGATTTGTAAGTTGAACATTCAATATTATATCCAAACCAAAATGAAACTGCATCGAAATATTGGAGTATTTATGTGATACTTTTTATATTTTATTGCATGAAAACATTCAAATAATTGTTGATTTCCTAAATTTTTGTAACTAAATGGGTGGATAAATGTTTTCAATTGTAATTATTCCTTTTATCATATGAATTATAGCATAACTCCCAATAACAAAAGAATGCTTGTAACTGAGTAGAAATTGATCTCGTTGCTAAAGGTACAACAAAATTTTATTTTCTCAGGCGGTTTCACGTAATTATCTTACCGAGATGTATGCTATGAGTTCCTCAATCAAATTGCCTATAGTTACCTCTATTTATTTCAACAATTGGGATTTACTTGAAAGCTCTACACAACTGGTAATCTGATAATTCAAAGTTAAATTAGTTCTGACATTTGGTAAATAGAAGTAATTGTTGGTCAATTGTCTAGTTTCATGTATATGAATACTGTTCACACAAATGAAAGCGGTCTTATATTTTTGTTCGTTTGTTATTACTTTGCTTATAAACTATGATTGCTTAATTTTTAAAACGTATGACATTAACTTCCAAATTAATATAATTCTAGGTTGTACCTCTGGCAAGATTGTTACTTATTTGTAACAACATATTAAAAGATTCTTGCAAAAAATCCTGACAGAGGATCTAATGGAGGGCTACAGTATGCATGCATATTAAGGGAAAAAATGCTTTGGAAAAACCAAGCTCTTTGAATCAGTAGTAGGTATAATCATTTTTTTTTATTTTGGAATGTACATGTAAATTAATTTAATATAGCATGTACAAGAAACCACTTCTAATCACTATTCTGTTTGGAATATTTCGCTATTTCCTTGTCTCCTACAAGACTTTTTTTGGCATCACATGTTAGTTCAATTTCATCTTTTAATTTTCAGTTATCAAGATTACATTTTAAATTGTTATACATACATACACAAAAATCACAGTAGAATAGAAATTACTTACTAGAAAAAAAAATAAAAATTTTATTGTTTCAGATGCCCTCCAAAAGTTGGACAAGAACATAACAAACAAAAAAGTTGAATTGAAAACAGGGAATTTTCTTAGCCAAATGTAAAGAACGGCAGAAACCGGTTTCAAAAAGTGTCGTTGAGTATGGAGGAAGTCAGTAAATTTTGTAATCTCGTATTTGAAAATTATGTTAGTTTCAGAGTTTCAGTTATGTTATGAGGTGCATCTTATATTTATGTATGAATAAATTAAATTGGACTCTACGTTTTCCATGATTTGATTTTTACAATTGAAAATTAGGGTATCATCCATTTTGCTATATATATTCCACAGTTATCCTTATAATATTCCTAATATTACTTGGATATTTGTGGAATATGCCTATTGGAATGTTCTATGAATATTCTGGATTTTCTTGCTATATATATATATATATATATTCAACAGATATCCTCAGAATATTCTTGAATATTAAAAAAGTCCAATTGAAGGTTACATAACTGAAAAAGGATATAAGTAATAAGTCCTCGATTTTCAATTTCTCTATCAACAAACTCGCAATTTCATATCCGACCTTTTTTGTTTCAAATTTTATTTCATTTCCGCTACAATTAGGATGTCTTCCATAGATAAAATGTTTTTACTGTAATTTTGAGGTTTCCCATTTCTTACAGCACTTCAAATTTTCTAGTATACATATATAGTTAATAATATTAACTTTCTAGAAGTATTTTCCTTATATATTTACAGGCATTTTAATGAAAATAAGTGTTTAAAACAGAATGAAATTTATTATCATTATAGTTACATTACAACAAGGATTAGCATTTTTCTATGTACAATAGTGACTATATGATATCTTAGACTTAAGGAATAATTCCTTTTATTTAAAATCTGTTTTATTTCTTTTATTCACTCTATTAATTTTATATTGATTTTCTAATGACATTTTAGAATCATCATTATTTACTAGACTCCCTCTTCCTGTTTCCTGTATATTTATACAGTATGATTCAAAATTTGACACAAGAAATCTTTATTGTTATATTGGATTTATATACAACGTGTCAACTTTTCTAAATATATTATTGATCAATAAATTTGTATTATGTTATATTAATTATGACTAATAATGATTGAAACTTTATTTATTTTAGATAACTAGCTGAATGAAAAGCTGATTCATTGGAAATTAATGAGAATAAGCATTTGAATAAAACCAAAGTTTTTTAAAAGAATTCTTCCATACATGCTATAGTGTTTTACCTCTTTTTAACACTACTAACGTAATTTCTTTATATATATATATATATGACTGTTTTTTGTTCTGGTTATTTCCATCAATAATCGCATAGTATTTGCATTGATATATAATTTTATTTCTGACTATGGTTTATCTGTATCACGTTCTGCATTGATGTTAACCAAAATAATATATTCCTAATTACATGAGATGCACTTTTACAGTTTATATATGTGTTTCAATATATATATATATATATATATATATATATATATATATATATATATATATATATATATTATATATATATATATATATATTTATTTATTAACATAGAGTGAAACCCGCAACACTCTGTATACTGTATTATGGAATAATAGACTACACACTGGAAGTAATTAAAAATTTTGGAATTTGAATTTTTTTTTAAAAATTATTTAAAAGGAGACAATCTGTACTATTCACTATTTAATAGAGAAAGTATACAAGAATCTAAATGTATAACTATGGAGAAGATTTTAAATAAGCTTTATAAGAATATAGGTGGAATGAAATAACAAAATTTCCATATTTAAGATAGAGAATTTTAGAACTTTGTTCCATATAAATAAAAATAATAATCCATTGTTTTCATTGTCAAAGTAAAATAATAATATGATTCGTTTTAAAGAAGTAGATATTAGAGATTGAAAGAAGTTTTCGATAAGATTATGTAACTATTTAAAATGTGTCAAGGTAGGAAGTCAAATGAAAACAATAATTTTATGGAACATGACACTTGTTAAACGATTTGTCAGTCCGAATAAATATTTTAGAAAATAAGAACTGTCATTTTAAAAATTTATAGAAATACTATTTAAGGGAGTAATATATGGGTTATAATCATTTAAGAAACTCAAAACAGAATGTTCTAAAATGATGGATGGACAATCTACTATTTGAAATGAAGATTTTCAATAAGAATTTTGATAACCAATTTTGATTGGTGGAATACGTTTAAAATATTCTCATCAGCGACAAGCAGATTGCTAATAATAAAAAAAAATTGAATGGGGACAGTTTTGTTGATAATGTAGACTATTGACTAGGTACTTTTTTTTTGGTAGCAGAAAAATATTAAGAAGCAAAATTTTTGAGAAAAATTTTTAAAACTTTCGGAGAAACAACAATTTGGTATGAAAATTAGAGAAAGGAATACATTATACTTTAAAGCTAATCAGTAATATAATTAATCAAGTAGATATACACATTATAAGAAGAAAATTGGTAATTATAATTGAATACAAACCATAAAATTTATCGACGTAATTAAGTAAAATGTTGTATTGTGGAAACGGTGTCTCCACAATACTTTTCAGAAAGCTTTGGATATGGGATTTGTCTAAAATGTATTGATGTGGACGAAATATAGCATTGATTCTTGATATTATGCAAGCTGGACAAATTGTATGGTGTCTTCCAAGAGGTAACCTAAAACAAAATAAAAACCAATCATTGATGTGAATTATTTGAACAATACAGTGAACAAAGGTATTTAAAACTATTTTAATTATATATAAAGAAGGTAGAGTAAACTTACTGATTTTGTACAAAGAATTGAACTTTGATATTGCATAGACGCTCATAAGCTTTATTATTCGCCATTTTGTGTCATAGACTTTGATATAACGGATTTCGTGTTATAAAATTTGTATAAAATGTTGCCTATTTCAAATCATGTATAGAAATAATATTTCACCAGAGTGTATGATTTTATTTGAATGAGTGATCATACTAGATAGTAGGTTTTCACAAATTTATGTCTTGTAAAAGAATGATGTATTTGTTTCTACAACATTAAATAACGTTTTAAACATTTTAAAATTATATTCTTGAGATTTTTCATTTCTTTATGGTGATTACTCCATCTAGTTTCAACAGTTAGTAGCTTTGAACTGACATCTGTGAATCGTGGAGAGGTTCAACATTAAACAGACAGAACCGTCTTGAGAGTTTAATTGGGAATAATAAAGCAAGTATATTTTTGATTAACTAAATTCCTTTATTGAAATATAGGGACTTTATTTAAACTTTGGCGCTCATATTAGAAATTAAAATTGTTTTGTTTTTCTACATTTGAAGCCTACTCTGAGATTATGGAGTTTCTCATGAAAAAAGTATAATTATCTTACAAATTAATTTTAAATTTTACAATATACCGGGCAAACAAAAACTAAATATCAACTAAACTAAACTAAACAATAATTTTAATATTCTCTCTCCCAATAAAAATCACAATAATATATATATATATATATATAAATATTTACGAAAGCTTGGAAATCTAAGAAGAGTACACTTTTCCTCTTGCTGCTAACCTCAATAGTATTTGTACTTTTGCATATATATATATATATATATATATATATATATATATATATTATATATATATACATATATATATATATATATATATATATATATATATATATATATATATTATATATATATACATATATATATATATATATATATATATATATATAGGGTAACTTTTTTATTGGGCAACGAACTACTTTCGTCTATATATATATATATATATATATATATATATATATATATATATAAAACAAGTTTTGTCCAATTTCTTTTTGCTAATCCTAGCTTTCAATGTTGTATAGATTTATTCAATGATTTCGGCCAATTTAATGTTGGTATTGCATCAGCCTTCAATTCTCGTTGGTTTTTGCTGAATATAAATGTTCAGTTCAGATTTTAAGTTTCTTTCATAATTCTCTTCTAAGAAGTGTTTACTACAAACCCTGGCATATTTTACATTAAATTTGTCCTTGCGTTTACAGGCATTTATCCAAGCTTTTTGTAAATTGGCATCCATTGGAAAACGAAAGTACCTGGTGGCATTAGTGGAACTCTTACATTGATTATAAGTTTTACATAATGACACTGCACACCTCATTATTGATTTAGATAACACTGTGAACCCAAATGGCATCTAATAACACCAGTTTAACAATAAAATATTAACTATTTACTTCAACTATAGTAACAATACAAATAAAGGGTTTTAACGGTTACTTCTCATCTGTGACATCACTCACGTGACCGTCGGATACGCAATATCATATCATATTTATTCATTGTAACATAGTTTCATGTTAGGATATCCAATATAACCAAGATTTTTCTCATCGCCAAACCTTAACACTCGCTTCGTTCTCCCCCTTTCGGTATCTTTTCCTGTCTCTCTTCATCAAAAGACTAGTGGTAACACACAATTCTTGCGCTTGAATTGGACCGCATATTCATTTATGCTACAAGCATGACTGAAATATTTCCAATCAGATCCCGCACTCGCGAAATTGGAAAATTAAGTTACCTATTTTTCTTAGTAATTAAAAAATATACTAAAGTAGTATATAATGAAAAGTATATACTTGTTGCTATTCCAATATTGACTATATGATGATTCCTAAACGCAACAGATTATGATAAAGTAATATGTATAATTGATACCGTGCAAACAAAAATTAGTAGTATACTCTGTTAGCATTCTGCTCAAATATTAGGCCAGGTGGTATTATAAAGGCAGCAATGAATAATTGAAGAGTTTGTGGGTATTCTTCATATTATGAAACAGAATTTCCTTGCGAAGTAGTAAAATATCCACAGAAACTCGACGTTTAAAGATTGTAATCCCTGTAAACTATTTTATAATTGAAAACTGACTCCTTCCCACAAAATATGCTAACTTCACATATTGTGTGCTCATCTACTACCTCAAAACTAGTTATCTATTCCAGAGAATATATATTTTTCTATATTAATATATACATAGCCTTACATTGAAATCAGTGAAGAGTAGTATAATATCTTATGAATTTTTATTAGATACATGAATATCAAATATATGCCATATGCCAGAATTCGACAAGTGAAGAGAACTGAAACATCAAATGTTATTTGCTGGCTTGTTTATTTCCTGTAACAAAAGGTAAATATTTTGGTATATAAAATATCCTACCAAAACTGCCATCTGCGGATGTCATGTACACTAGGGTGGAGCGAAATTTTATTTTCTTAAATCGTGTACGCATTATATGCTAAAAGGTGTCAGTTGCATTAAAGATTATGTCAACATTTTATTTTTTGTAATCACCGACCATCTTCAGGGTCCGCTGGATACCAAAAAAAATCAAGTGATTTAATTTTTGCCTTTTTATTTAAAAATTACATTGTCTATTTGAAGGTTTATTTAACCTCGCATTAGTAAAATTTAAGACCCCCTACAGAATCTAAATAGTCAAAAAATAATTGAGTTGAACAATCGTAATCTTGGGGGTCCGCCGCGAGGTCAAATAATCATACAATTCGGGAAAAGGGAATCGGAAACAAATAAGAACTGGGCAAATTAGCGGATGTTTTTAGTCGAATAGTAGCTATAAGTGTTGTTATGGTCAGCTTGAATATTACCTTGACTAAAATTTCCTCATTTACTGTTATATTCCATACATTCTCTCAGTATTATAAGAGATAGTAGTGCGGTAAGAACGTTTGGTCGTTGTAATACGTTAGACAATTTCGTTATATCGTTAGTACAAAATGGCAAGTGCAAGTATTTGATTTGGACAATAGAGTTTTACCGTCATATTATGATATTATGAAGTGTTATTTACATATACGCGGCCATCTCATGCCTGAAACTAATTCTAAAGAGGCAACATTTTTTAAATCTCCCAGATTCTTATTAAAAAAAAAAAGAACAATGGGAGATGGCTTCAATTCCAACCCTCAGTAAGCCAAGAATAGTAAAAATGTTGAAGGACTGTCACAAAAAGTATATGAACATCAAGAAATCATTCCACAAAAAAGACTTTTTTCACTTGAAATCAGTTTTGTAATGTAAACAAAAACTACTCTGTTTGATACATATTACTGCAAATGCAAGAGTTTTTTAACCTGTACTTGTAGTAAGGATAAGAGAATTGAGTGAATGAAAAGACGAGTATAAGAAAATCCCGAAATTGGAACAAGCCTTTATTATAGATCAGAAGACACTTTGACAAATGACTATAGGAACTGTAGATATTAAAACATCAAAACAAATGTTAAGAAGACGTAATCGAAAATTAGCTTCAGAAATTGCTCGTACAAATTTGCAAATAGCTGCTGCTGCAAGTAATTCAAAACAAGTTGCTGTTGATAACGAACAAGACAACGAAGAAATTGCTCCCACTCAAAATACAAATTTGTTAGAGATAGACTCTATCTGCAATATTCAAAATGAACCATCTACTTCCTCAAGGGTGATGTCAACACAAATGAGAAAATCTCTAACAGCAGTAACTTTAGAGTGTGATAGGACTTCTTTTTCTGATCGAACAGCAGCAAGAATTGCCTCTGCTGTATTAATGAACTTTGGCATCATATCGGAAAATGCAAAAAGTAACGTAATAGACAGATCGAAAATTCGAAGAGCAAGGAAAAGACAAAGGAACTTACTCCAAGTACGTGAAAAGAGAGAACGTCAATGCCCTGCAGTAGTTTATTTTGATGGTAGAAAAGACCGAACCGTAAAAATGGAGCGACGTGGTAGAAAATATTACCGAACAACTGTGGTAGAAGAGCATATTGTCTTATTAGAGGAACCATTTTCCAGATATATGGGCCACGTCAATCCACAATCCAGACATTCAAAAAGTGGCGCAAAAAGTATGTTAAATTACTTGAATTCATATGCAGACGTATCCCAACTCGTAGCGTTGGGATGCGATGGAACCGTTACGAATACTGGTACAAAGGATGGAATTTTAAGACTCATTGAGTTACATTTAAACCAAAACTTGCATTGGTTCATATGTCAGCTACATGGTAATGAACTTCCCCTTCGGTATTTGTTTTATAGCATAGACGGTACAACAACTGGAAAAAAAGTTTTTCTGGTCCAATTGGAACTCTACTTGTGACTTATGAGACATTACCGATAGTGACATTTGATAAAATTAACTCTGAACTACCATTGGGAGACGTAAAAGACCTTAGTTCTGATCGAAAGTACCTATGGGAGATTAGTCAAGCTGTCATAAGTGGAAAAAAGAAATCCAGTAAAGTTGGCTCACGCACGTTGGGTTACTTGCCATACTATATTGCCACCAATCAGCCGAATGAAAATTTGAAAAAAACTGGCGGATTCAGAAAATGTACTTCTTTGTATGGTTGCTTAGTCACGATAGCACATTAGGGAGCGATTACGCCGCATTTTAAAAGTGAGAAGCGCTAAAAAGAACAACATGGCAGCTGTAAGTGTATTCAAATTACTGTCGCTGAATTTTCAAGCCGAAGACTACATTTCAATAAAACTGGCAAAATTGTGACATAACCGATCGTCCAGCACTGATGAGGAGCTCAAATGTTTTATACAAACTGGAGAATCACCAGATGTTCCAAAATTTCCTTGTCGCACAACGCCGGTCGAAAGACATATTAAGCTTGTTACGGATGCCTCCCCATCAGTGTGCAGCCACATAAGAAGATATGGCTTCATTCGCTCCAAACATCATTCTCTGAATGTAAGGCCCCAATTTGAAACAACGAAAGATTATAATGGAATGTAAAAGTATGTTATGTATCTCAACAAATAAACTTATTTACTTTAAATTTTCTTTTATGGCAACTTTTTCAAACTAGCCCTAGTTTGTCAAATTGAATTGTTCAATTGCTGTTCCAATTATCAATACATCAGCATCATTATTAGCTTGCCTTACCAATATATTTTCCGTAGTAAATATTTCTTTCAACATTGAAATGAATCGAGACTTGTTGTGAGTATTAGAAAGAAATTTTTGTTGGCTAGTTGGAACTGTCATATTTTCATCAAATAAAATATCAATTGATGAAGATGTTGCTAAAGTTCGACGATGCTGTTCTGCAGCTTTGGTATTTCTCGTGCAATCATTATAGCCATTAAATACGACAGTAACTCGGGAACCAAAATGTCGACGTACATACTGTACGTATTTATCTAATATAACGCGTATAAATTAAGGGACTGGGTTTAAATTTACTTGATATTCTTATAGTTATAACTTATGTATACTTTATATTAGTAGTGTAAGTTACAATGACCGATAGAAAAATACATATATTACAACTATAGATATATATATATATATATATATATATATATATATATATATATATATATATATATATATATATATAACAAAGAGATTCATGGGTAATTCACGCAAAGTAAAGGGCTACTGAAATAGAGTGGTAACCGTGGACATGCATGTTTCTGGCTCATTTTGCCTCATCAGCACGGCATAACCAAATAATGATGTAAAATTTGGGAGCAAAGATGTTAATCGAAACATGGGAAAACACAAAATAACGGATTTCAGCAGGGAAACCAAACGCTCATTTGTGTCTTCAATTGGAAGATCCCGAGTTTTCAGGACATCAACCAACATCGACACGGAGGCGCATATAGCCCCCCCGCCATGAACCTTCCGACCCATAGTGAATAATAAAGAAGATGTAGGAATATCGCGTGATATGTTAGCAACAACAAAGAGATTCATGGGTAATTCACGCAAAGTAAAGGGCTACTGAAATAGAGTGGTAACCGTGGACATGCATGTTTCTGGCTCATTTTGCCTCATCAGCACGGCATAACCAAATAATGATGTAAAATTTGGGAGCAAAGATGTTAATCGAAAAATATGCGCCTCCGTGTCGATGTTGGTTGATGTCCTGAAAACTCGGGATCTTCCAATTGAAGACACAAATGAGCGTTTGGTTTCCCTGCTGAAATCCGTTATTTTGTGTTTTCCCATGTTTCGATTAACATCTTTGCTCCCAAATTTTACATCATTATTTGGTTATGCCGTGCTGATGAGGCAAAATGAGCCAGAAACATGCATGTCCACGGTTACCACTCTATTTCAGTAGCCCTTTACTTTGCGTGAATTACCCATGAATCTCTTTGTTGTTGCTAACATATCACGCGATATTCCTACATCTTCTATATTATATATATATATATATATATATATATATATATATATATATATATATATATATATATATATACGTGGCGTACTCATGCATATTATGACGATTACAACTATTTGAATCATTATATCTCGAAAACAGTGGCTCGTAGAAAAAATAGTATCAATAAATTTTTTGTAGATAATTTTATGATCTACAATTTTTGTAAGAGGTATTTTTATGATAAAACATACCGTTTTGCTGAAAATCGCGAAAAACTCATTTTTTTGACCTTTGACCTTGAATAAATTTTTTTCCTTACTGGGGAAAGATGGAAAACTTCCAAATTTTGTTTTTAATGATATTTTAAACAATCTTACCAATTTTCAGCTTGGTGGGAATTTAGGTAACTTTACTCTTATTTTTTGGTCTAATTTGACCGGAGTATAAGTGACTCTGGGAAGAATTAAATTTCCACTTAATAAACAATAAAAGTAATGAAATTTAAATCACAAAAATGTTTGAAATCACATAAAATGCCATGTCGTTTATTAAATGTACCCAACTTTTTGATTGATACTTACAGAGAAACATTTTCCAAATAATTCTCAATTGAAATTTATTCAGATAAAATTTTCATATATACATAGTGTCTGTTATTCCATCAATTCGATAGTTGTCCTATTACATTGCATGCCTTTTCCATTGATTTATGTTGGATAAAATTTGTATAACTCCAATGAGTCCTAAAGTCACTCATTAGCCATTAAACATAAACATTGAAGAAAGTTGAAGCAGAAACTTTACTGATTATCACAATCATTAAACTTAACTTTTTTTAATCGAAACCATTGAAATTATTTAAATTGCTGATAAAAATTCAATAATAACAAGTAACTTACTTTTTGAAAAACCCAACAACACGGCTAAGAGACCTTCCAAACACAATAGAACATATCCATTTGCTAGAACATCAATTTTGTAAATAATTTTTTCAATGCAACACTAGTTTGCTTCGTCTCTTACAATCATCTGTTGTTCAGTAGTTTAAATAAACAATAATTGTATTGAAACATAATATACTTTTTATAATTCGCGTATAGAAGAGACTTCATTATAACTTTGTTTACAGTGTCACAATGAAGCTCTTTGAACACTGTTATAGTAATTTTTAGTGTACAGTTGGTTATTGTATTAAGTTATATTTTTATTTGACATTTGACTTTAACCTTGACACAAATTATGAATAAAATGGTCTAGCGTTGCTCTAGCTAGCTAATTATTATATGAACGGTAAATTAGAATGATTTATATATTAAAAATATTAATGAATAAAGTACGCTTACGTTTATTTATCAATGATTTGTCAATTGTTTATTTTTATATTGTATAGGATCAATAAATAGGTATACAAAACTCTCGATTTTTGGGATAAATTACCAGATATCTATGTAAAGATGTATTACAGAAATAATTATGTTCATGATATAATATAAATAGATCGCAAGAGCATATACGAAACAAACAATCATCCTCTTTAAGCTCAAATGAAAGTTTGTTTACAATTTACACAATTATTCGGTAAAATATAATATGTCAAAAGTCAGAAGTGCTGAATAAAACCATCTGTGATCTGACCAATTAGGAATCTACAGAATTGCCAACTTAAATTCAAACCACTCCTCCTAGTTTAAAAACAGGGATTATATGAAATTCTATTTTATTTAAATAATTAAATAAATGCGAATTATAAAAAATATTGTGTAAAACTTGTGTCACAATGACTTTCTGTAGTACTCGTGATTTGCACCACTCATCGCTTCGCGGTTCGTTGTGTAAACTTCACTCGTACTACAAAACGAGTCGTTGTGACACTTGTTTTACAAATAACTATTATCTCATGGATACTTACATTGAACTGCTATAACATATATTTATAAAAGTGCTGTTCATATTTTCATCAACTTTTGATTGAGGTAATGTTTAACCAACAACCTCAATTCTCCAATTCTACACAATGTTTTTAATCATACTAAACTATATTACACTACATATTTATAATAATAAATCAATTATTCCATTATGTTAAATAAAAACGTGATTTTTATTTGTTACATGAAATACAATCTCGACTCACATAGTATCTCAATAATATGGTTATGTCGAACGGTGCGTTCAGAAAACATCATTTATAACTCAACCGTTGAGGGAGTTGAGTGAGCTCTCACTAAGCAACGAATGTTGACGTATGTCTTCTGAACAACGATCAGTTTTTGGAAAGTATAGGGTGGAGTAGAATTCGGGTAGGACCCCTAGCGGAAAAATACTGCAGCTATCAAAGGAGTAAAATAAACACAATCACCATTTTCACCATTACGCTCGAGTTGTTCCATTCTGTTTTTTTGGTTGTACTTTTGCTTTATTATTTTTTTATCGCGTTAATAGAGCATCGGCTATGGCTCTTGATAATCGAAATTGTTGTGTATTTGGCTGCACTAGCCGAAAAGGGAAAAGTCCCAGTCTTTCTTTCCATGAATTTCCCGCAATTGGTAGGACTGTATATACCGAAAATGAGTATGGAATAACTGGAAAAGTATCCCAAAGAAAGGTTTGGATAAATAAATTAAAAATGGGGAAGCTCATTACTGACAATATGAGAGTCTGTTCTTTGCACTTTTCAAAGGAAGATTTTATTCGTCCAGGTTTGTAGATGTTTTTAATATTTGTAAGATGTTGATGCAGGTGTACAGTTTACATATTCATGTGGGGTTGTAATTTAATATTTTTTTAAGGTGATAACAAGAAGAAACATTTACTTGTACCTGCTGCAGTACCAAGTTGTAAATTACCAGAATCGAGTGATGAGATGAGCAGGCCAAAAAGAAATCCACCTAAAACAGGAGATAATCCTAATTTCAGCAAACACATGCCATGTGCCACCATTAGCAAATCAAATGTTGAAATGGAATCACCTCTAGATAATCCAGATTTTTCAAACAGTGAAAGTAGGTACTTATAAACGATTTTCATTATATCATATCAATTCTTTTGTTTTTTGGGTAATGAACGTATTCAGGCTGCTGAGGCTTTGCTTGATATACAAAACTTGGTTGTAAATAAAAAAATTGGAGTTGCTTGTTCCAAAGAAGTAGAAAGTGGTGACTTTATTGAACCTTTTTCAAATACAACAGTCACCGCTAAAGATTTATCTACGCTAACTGGATTGCAGTCTTTCCAACTATTGTACACCATTGTTGAATTGGTCGCAGAGTTATTTCCAAAAAATAGGAAGAAGCGAACAGTTATGCCACTGAAGGACCAAGTAATAATTACATTTATGAAATTGAAAACTGGCAGTCGTTATAATGTACTATCCATTTCATTTGAAGTGAATGAAGTTTCATGCCGTATCATTTTTCACGAGACTTTAATAAAAGTTGCTAAAGTTCTCCAGTATACCATAACTTGGCCATCCAAAGAGGAAGTATTGAATAGTATGCCTCTATGTTTTGAAGGCTTTGAAAAAACAAGAGTAGTACTTGATTGCACCGAAATTCCTCTTCAACAAGCTAAATGTCTTTGTTGCAGGCTTAAAACTTACTCTTAATATAAAAAGAGACATAAAATTAAAGTTTTGACGGGAGTATCGCCAGCTGGTCTCATTACTTATGTTAGTAAGGCATATGGTGGCAGAACCTCAGATAAGGAACTATTTCAACAAATCCCAGTACTGTGTGATCAGTTTGTAGACAACATTATGGTCGACAAAGGCTTTCTAATTGGAGAAATTGCTGAAGCTGAGGGTATAAAAATTATACAGCCTCCTTTTCTTCGAAAACAAAATCAATTTAGCCGTCAGGGCAAGAGTTCATATAGAAAGAACCACCCAACGGATAAAAGTGTTTTGAATTTTTAATAAACTTTTTTCACTGCCTCTTCTGCCTCAAGTCGATAATATACTAACCGTTATTTGTGCTATTGTAAATTTATCAAATCCTATTTTCAGTGAAGACAAATTTTTGTAAGTACCAGTATAACTGAAATGTTAAACTTTAATAAAACACATTCCTATTCAAATTGTTTTGTTTTTTTACAAAATTGGGGTAACATATAATTGAAGTATACGTTTTGTAATTTATCTAACATGCGAGTAGTAAATACTTCATCTTGCTGTACAGTAAGTATTAACAAGTTTTTAAATTTTGTGGAATAAAATATAATGTCACATTCCTTTAGATTCATAATGGCCATGCCAAATTGAATCTGGCTATAATAATTGTGTTTTTTCCTTAACACTACTTCATTTTTTTCATTTGTGGTTAGGTAGTTACAAACCTTGTAAAAGTATTTAGCTGAAGCTTCTTTTCCTAAAAAGTATAACTGCATATAACTATTCTAGTTATTACATTATTTATCAACATTATATGGGAGTATATTAACATGAATAAATTTCACTACTATGTTCAACTCATATAAATTACACCTGATAGTTTATTTAGTTTTACTCAATAATAAGTACTTGTACGAAGAATAAAATGTATGCATTAACATACACACAATAAATACCATTATTTTTGTACAGAGGAATACTAACCTATGTATGGACACTTAATTTCCAGCACTTTAATTGGCACACCATTTTTATTTAAGGTTACACCATCTGGTGAATATCCCATCCAAGGATGTATTTTGGAGACAATCAATCCTGTTTTCCCTACGCTGCTTTCATTTGCACTAATGTATGCTTCTCTAGCAACCCCTTCATTTTGAATTCCATGCAGAATAAACATGTTTGTTTATTTTTTTGGATTCAAGTAATCTACACATTTCTTCGCCCAATCACCTTTGCTATAAATGAAAAGATCATAGCACCTAGAACCCGTAATTCTATATTTCCGTCCATAGTGCAAAATTAACTTGTCATTTTTTGTCATTTCTGCTAACAACGAACAATTTTCTGTAATTAATGTTGTATAAATATTCTTACAACATTCCTCCTTTGGATCTGTTGCTGTTAACGTTGATGGGGAATTCAAAGCATGCTCACAAATTTTTTTTGTTTGCTCGGAAGGTTCAATAACACTTACATTCTCCTTCTGAATTATTTGCCTCTGTCTAGACCTACAATTAAAAAAAGTTCCAAGTTACCTAAAAGATGGCATATCATTACGTAAGTAAAAAAATACCAGCAATCAAAAAACCTTGAGACTTACCTATGTTTTGCTAAGGCTGAATTAGGAGCTGCAGCACAAAGTTTTTTCAAAATAATTACCTTTTTGTCTGATATATCCACGTTTTCCAATATAACAGAATTTCCCAATTTAGCCTTTTTAATACATGGATGATCCTCAAAAGGTATACATCCATATTTGGCATCCACTGTTTTTGAATGGGTGTCTTTCCATTTACAAGTCACATCAGTACTTGATAAAAAATCAAATTCAGTAAGTCCGCAATAGACAACATTCAATGAAAAACAAATATAACAGCAATTAACTGTACAATATACCTTTATTATGGAATCATAGTATTACCTTGTGCATAAAAATAATAGTGCTGCAATATCTTTGCAACGCGATAAATTTCCTGCTTTGCAGCTGCATACTGCCGGTTTCAGACATATGTGTGTCTCCACGATTCTGAATACAATGCGAATTTCATGGGGATCCATTCGCAGGCCACTGCTTTTCAAGCACAACCCATATACCTGAATTGTGTGATCTGTCTTGTTCTCAATTCCATGCAAAATTATATGGCCTGCATTTAGAACAGCTTGTCCTTCGTTAATACACCTTGAAGATAGCGTAGCATTAAGAAACTCAAAAAGAGCTTGAATCGTCAAGGTAAATTCCATAGTATGGCTGAATTAAAATATTAATGGAGTTATCACCTGCAAATATTTTCGACGGCCATATAAATTAACTAAAATAACAATACACACTTTCTCCACAACAAATGATAAGTCTATTATTGGTTATTAAGCAAAAATTATATTCAGATATTTAGATTGTTTATCCTTCGTGGACTCGCCTTTCTAGAAGCCGAGTCAGGAGTTTTACAAATAACGTATCGTGTTTAGTTTTCTTTAAATTTGACTAACTAATATTCCATATAGTTAGTCGTTACGAAGTAGTCCTAGAAAGACTTACAAATTACGGCTCGAAGTGAATAAAACTATTTAGACTTTTTATCTGTGTTTCACTGAGATCCATTATACCTTTCATTAGGTTATGGGCTCAGTCACAGATTGTGATTGTGCGTGAGTTTCAGTTGTTCAGTTGAAATAAAAAAAAAATAACAATGGCGAGTGGTGCGTCAACTGTGATGAAACGGAATTTAAAACTCTTTAATGGAGAAAACTATTTAATGTGGAAATTTAGACTTTCGGAAATAATCGAACAAGAAGTTGCGAGTAAAGTGCTGAACGAGGATCCACCAGAACCACTCACTGATGAGTGGATAAAATGGGAGCGGTTTGCCAGAGGTACCTTGATTGAATATTTGGACGATATCACACTGTCGCAATTACCTCCAGGACGGGCGACAGCTCGACAAATCTTAGAAAAGATTGATGGACTATATGCTTGTAAAAAGGTATCCACACAACTATGTGTCCAAGATCGATTGTTTAACTGCAAACTAAAGCCTGATACATCAATGAAGAAACAAATGCTGGAAATTGAAGAAATTGTGCGTGATTTAACTGCATGTGGTTTGGAAGTGAACGAGACAACAAAAGTATGGTATATGCTCAACTCACTAACTTTAAGTTATGCACCAATTAAAGCTGCAATAAAAACAATGACAGATGATAGACTTACATTGACCTTTATAAAAGGAATGCTTCTTGAGTACGAGGAATAT
This sequence comes from Galeruca laticollis, assembly GCA_963921935.1. Taxonomy (NCBI): domain Eukaryota; kingdom Metazoa; phylum Arthropoda; class Insecta; order Coleoptera; family Chrysomelidae; genus Galeruca; species Galeruca laticollis. The sequence goes on along the minus strand of OY998178.1, from coordinate 38,375,373 downwards.
CTAGCGAGAGAGAATAATGATACAACTAAAGCTCTTCATTTTCGTAGTTCAAACGACAAAGGGTGGAAGAAAGAAGAACATTTTCCTAAAAATAAAACATTTAAAAACAAACAGGTGCAAAAATGTTTCCATTGTGGTAGGAAAAACCACCTTAAACGTGATTGCTTCTTCTATAAACGGAGTTTGAAGACGTATCAAAAACCTCACTATCAAAAGAAGAAAAACAATCATCAGGAGACTAGTGCTAATGTTTCTGCAGCAGTAGAGGAACCGTTTGCCTTTATGTGTACTAATGATTCAAATTACGAAGAAAAAGAACCAGGACGTTTTATATTAGACTCTGGTGCGACCGAGCATATTATCAACGATTTGGGGCTCTTCACAGAACACAGACAGCTAGCGAAGCCAATTTGCATAACTGTGGCGAAGAAAGGTGCAACCATCGAGGCGACACATATTGGGCAAGTGGAAATCAACACAACCCTTGGCTACAATAGAACATTGAAGGATGTCCTCTACAGCAGCAGTGTACCTGCCAACCTCATCTCAGTGAGGCGTATCCAGGAGGCTGGGATGTCAGTCGTGTTCACGGAAACTGGCAACGTGGAAATCAAAAGGGGAAGCACGACAATGATAAAAGGTTAGCGCATAAATAATTTGTATATCATTGAGCTTATAATACAAAATGCGCGAAATACAGCACGGGCCGCAGGCAACGTGGCTGCTGTTAAAAGTATTGACAAAAATATATTGTGGCATGAACGAATGGGCCACATGAGAGAAGAAAAATTTTCAAAATTTAAAGAAAATGAACTTGCAAGTGATAATATTTATTGAAAAAATATAAATCCCATAAATTCAGTTTGTGAAGCGTGCATAAGCGGAAAACAAACACGCCTTCCTTTCGCTAAAATAAAAGATAAACGTCATATTAAAAGACAGCTACTTATTGTTCATTCAGACGTATGTGGTCCAATAACACCATCTACGATAGATGATAAAAATTATTTTGTAAACTTTATAGATGAATATACTCATTATACCGTAACCTATTCAATGTCAAAGAAATCTGAAGTCTTTACTTATTTTAAAGATCACGCTGCAAAAGGCGAAGCCCATTTTAATACGAAAATAGTCAATTTATATTGCGATAACGGTCGAGAATATTTATCTGGCGAAATGAAGGCGTATTGTAAACAAAAAGGAATAACATATCATCTTACGGTGCCATATACTCCGCAACAAAACGGTGTGGCGGAACGGAGGAATCGAACTTTAACCGAAAAAGCACGTGCAATGGTATATAGCTCGGGTTTAGACAAACGATTTTGGGGCGAAGCAGTTTTAACTGCAACTTAGTAAATAGGTCACCTGCTAAAGCCATACAATTTAATTAAACTCACTACGAGATGTGGCATGATAGAAAACCGAAATTAAGTATTTTTTATAAATATTTGGCTGTACAGCTTATGTACATAATAGAACAAAAACAAAAAAAATTTGATAGTAAATCATCTAACGGAATTTTTGTGGGTTACGTGCCAAAGTTCAATAAATCGTTTGTCGAGATGGCAACTTGTGTTTGACAAACTTGTCATCGGATATCATTCAGTTTACATTTCTGAATATTGCTTTTCATGATGTAAAATACACTTGTACACCCTCTTGAAGGGGTATTTTAATGGTTTTAAACATTTTATTGTAACAATGACTTAACATCATACATTTCTTAATTTTAATTTTATTCACTGGATGTTTGACACCTGTTATAGGTTCTTTTTTTATGACGACAGCTCTGAGAATGGCCTAATGGCCGAAAGCGCTTAGCTGGATATTATTAATAAGTACACACAGAGTACTCGCCGTTTTTCACTCAATTTATATCTAGTGTGTACACCATATCCACAGACAGTTCCATTTGTATATACTCCGCCGGCTGTATCGTGCTAACAAACTGAATCTTCTCCAAAAATGACAAAAATATCGTACTTAAAGTACTGTAGCACCTGTTGTATTGGCTCCGGTGAGCTGAAAATCAATAGGGTTCATAAGTGAGATGTCGTGAATAATATTCAGTCATGAAATAGGTGACTTGTTGAACTGCGTAGGCTGTATCGTGCTAACAAACTAAAATTTCTCAAAAAATGACAAAATGTCCATGATCATACCACCCGTTGTACTGGCTCTGGCGAGCTGAAAATCAATAGGGTTCATCGGTGACATGTCCTCAATAATATTCCATTATAAAATTGGTCACTTATTGTACTTCGGAGGCTGTATCGTGGTAACAAGACATGTAAGGTAAAGTGGTAGACTACAACGACGACGACATACACACAGGATTTTTTTTCTTAAAACCGTTTTTTCGTGTTGTTGTTGACTTTATTGGGGTACACCAATATTTTTCTCGCATATTAGATATGTTGGGCGGAATAGTAATAAACGGTTTTAAAGATTAAAACTAACTTTTCCGCATCTGTGGTCCTGAACAATATTCTATACTTGTATACATTCCGGGGGATGTATCGTGCTAACAATCCGAAATTTCTCCAAAAATAACAAAAAATTTAGTATATCTGGATTTGAAGGACCCGATGTACTCGCTCTAGTCCTTGAACAATACTCAATCATAAAATTGATCAATCGTATACTCAGTGGAGGCTGTATCGTGCTAACAAACTGAAAATTCTCCAAAAATGACAAAAATATCGTACTTAATGTACTGTAGCATCTGTTGTATTGGTTCTGGTGAGCTGAAAATCAATAAGGTTCATAAGTGAGATGTCTTGAATAATATTCAATCATAAAATTGGTGACTTGCTGAATTCCGGAGGATGTATCGTGCTAACAAACTGAAATTTCTCAAAAAATGACAAAATATCGTACTTCAAGTACCATAGCACCCGTTGTACTGGATATGGCGAGCTGAAAATCAATAGGGTTCATGGGTGACATGTCCTTAACAATATTTCATTATAAAATTGGTGACTTATTGCACTCCGGAGGCTGTACGTGCTAACAAGACATGTAAGGAAAAGTGGCCTACGACAACGACGACGACGACATACACACAGGATTTTTTTTCTAGAACGTTTTTCCGTGTTGTTGTTGATGGAAGACGTGAAACTAACTCAAACATTTTTTTCAAAATTCCAACTTTTTTTGGGGTAAACCAATACTTTTCTCGTATATTAGATAGGTTGGGCGGAAAAGTAATAGAAATTCCAAGAAGATATAATCCAGATAACACTTACTGAACCTAAATAAAATAGTAACAAGAATTAGAAGAGTAGATTGGAAAAAATGCACATGAAATTCAAAGATGCTAGTTAAGACCCTGAATACGATGACCCAGCGCCACGGAACCCGCTGACGCTGCAGCGATAACGAAGTTATAAATACTAATGTTAATATACTCTTTCACTCTTTATGTCAGATTTGTTGTTGAATAAAGTAGTCATTATAATAATTTTTCGCTTTTTAAAAACATTCTTTTCGGAACTACAAACTTCACTGGCGCAGTCAGTAGGATTTTCCGGAAAATTACACGAGTTTCGCGAGTAGTTTGTTCGTTTCTACGATTAACTGGAAAAACCGAACTTTTTCCTGTAGTACAAAAGCCTAGATTCGAAGGTATATCGGGTCAAAAGTATTAGTTACTACAAGAACTGTGAAAGTGTTCCAAAGAAGAAGAAAAACGAAAAAGCAGTTAATCCAAGTCCTGGGTGAAGAACAAAAATCGTCCTATCCTATAGGCAGTAGATGTAAGAAGTAAGAAAATTATGAAAATCGTCATTTTTGCGTAAGTGCTAATCCTTTTTAAACATTTATTCCTCATATATATTTTTTTTTATAATAGTATTTATAATTGAGAAAAATAAAATTAAATAATAAGAAATAATTCATATACACTAAAGAAATATAAGTTAACAAAGTTTTATTATTTCATGACAGAAGATTATAGAGATCTTAATTTGAGTAGTCTTTTCGAAGTAATAAATTCAATAGAATCAGAAATGGCTGAACCCAATTACCAATTATTAAAGTTATACTTAGATTCAATTCCACCATACGATGGTAATCCACATACTCTTACTATATTTTTAGGTAATTGCGAAAGTTTAATTAATACTTTTGCAAGTCAAACTGATAATGCTTTGAATAATTTTTTGTTAAGAGCGATTTTAGGCAAATTGACAGGTAGAGCACAAATACTAATAGGTTCACGAATTGAGCTAACTACCTGGCAATTAGTAAAAGCCGCGCTTAACCTCAGTTTTGGTGATCAGAGAGACATAGATTGTTTGATACAAGACTTAATAGCATTAAGACCTTCGAAAAATGAAGCACCGTATACATTTGGCATGCGTTGTCAAGACGCACGGAGCTTAATCGTTTCCAAATTAAATTCTTTAAATTTACCTGCAGCCGAAAGAACAGTGAGATTAAGAAGTTATGATGATTTATCGCTAAAAACGTTTATTAGAGGTTTACCGTTTTCAATTCAAACAAATGTTAGGTTAAGAAATCCAGACAGTTTGGAAGAAGCAATGAGTTTGGTTATAGAGGAAGAAAATTTTCTTTACTCGACCCAGAGATCAAATAATTTAAATACTCAAAATAATTTTAAACCATCATCTAGATTCACTCCTGCGAGAAATAATTCAAACTTTACTTATACAAACTCAAACATAAATTCAAATTTCAATCAACGCACATTTCCTTCGCAACCACGTCCGAATTTTCAATCGAATTTCTCACAGTCTCCAATAATGTTTCAAAACTCGATACCACGTCAGTCTCATCCTTCGTCTCTATTTAGACCACAAAATACGTTTACTAACAACTCCTTCAATAGAAATCCCAATAATCATTTTGTACCACAACGTGAACATAATTTCCAAAAATTTTATAATAATTCTACAATCCAACAAAGAAATAATAACCAATCCTTTAACCGTCCTTCTTTTCAAAACCAATATAAACCCGAACCGATGGACACGTCATCAGCATACTTCCTTAAAATCAAAACCCCAACCAAAATTCACCGCCAATGAATTATTTAACCAAGAGGTTAACCAAGTTCAATTTGAAAATCCATTCGAACCAGATCAACTTGATTATTCTAATTATCAACATTTACACCCATATGATTCCACAGAAACTCAATACCTCTATAATGATAACAATTTTCAAGAAAACAATGTTAATGCTTATAAACAAGATAATATGTACACGGAAACATGTGCGAATATAGGGAAAAACGATGATGTAAATTTTTGTCTGGCGTCGACCTCCGACGGTCGGAGATAATACAAGTAAATGCATTAAAAGCAAATCTGCCGTATATTATAATTCCTGAAATAAATGCTAGATTCTTGATAGACACCGGTAGTACAAAAAGTTTAATAAACCCTGATTTAGCACATAAGTATTATAAAAAATTTATTTTCAAAGAGAAATTTAATATACAAACAGCGCATAATATTTCTTTTCACGACGAAGTAGCTAATATACCAGTTTTTAGTATTTTTAATGTAAAACAATATCATAAATTTTATCTTTTTAAGTTTAGCGAGAATTTTGAAGGAATAATAGGAGTAGATTTACTCGAACAATTAAAAGCAACTATAAATGTTAACACAAGGGAGATGTCTACTCCTTACGTTACTGTACCTATTATTTTCCAGCCAAATGATAATAATAAACAATAGCATTCAATAAAAAATTATCGTATCGTTATACCAGGTAGAATACAACAGGTTGTGAAAGTACCTGTTACCCAAAGCAATGGAATAGGTATTTTAGAATACCAAAATTTTGGTAATGGTATTGAAATGCCCAAAGCTTTAGTCAACGTTCGTAATAATTATGCTATAACTACTATTACTAATGTCAATGAAAATTCTGTGAAGTTAGAAATTTCAGAACCATTTGATATAGAACCAATAGATTTAGTCCACGTTAACTGTATAGAAAAAATGGAAACTGATGAAGTAATATCCGAACATTATGATAGATTGCTTAAAAATAATTTAAAAAATATAAGACTTGATCATGCATTGTAACGCGGAAGAGAAAAACGCTATTAAAAACTTACTTTTTGAATATAGGGATATATTTTATTGCGAGGGTACTCCTTTAACTTTTACAAATCAGGTAAAACATAAAATCAAACTAAAAAACGAATCTCCAGTTTATACACAGTCATATCGCTTTCCTGAAGTTCATAAAGACGAAGTTAGGTCACAAATTTCTAAATTGTTAGAGCAAGGTATAATACAGGATAGTAATTCGCCATTTTCGAGTCCAATCTGGATTGTGCCCAAGGCCTTTAATCCCGCCACTGGCAAACGCTCTTGGAGAATGGTAATTGATTACCGGAAGCTAAATGAGCAAACAGTAGATGATAAGTATCCAATACCTCTCATTACAGATATTTTAGATAAATTAGGTAAAGCAAATTATTTTTCCACTATAGATCTTTGTTCAGGTTTTCATCAAATTCAAGTATGTGACGAAGATGTAGAAAAAACTGCCTTCAGCACGGAAGAAGGGCATTACGAATTTAAAAGAATGCCTTTCGGTTTGAAAAATGCTCCTTCCACCTTTCAAAGAATAATGAATTCAGTTTTAAGAGGTTTACAAAATCAAATTTGTGTTGTTTATCTTGATGATATATTAATATATAGTACATCATTACAAGAACATATAGAACGTTTAAAAAAGGTATTTGAAAGACTTAGGCAAAGTAATTTAAAAGTACAATTAAATAAGTCGGAATTTTTGCAAAAATCTGGTAAATATTTAGGTCACGTTATTACTCCGGATGGTGTCAAACCCAACCCTGAAAAAATTTCTGCAATTAAAAATTTCCCAATACCTCGAACTACGAAAGATATTAAAAGCTTTTTAGGTCTTCTTGGTTATTACAGGCGATTTATTCGAGACTTTGCAAAAATAACTAAGCCGCTTACCAAATGTCTTAAGAAAGGAGCTCAAATCATACATAACGACGAATTTATTAATTGTTTTAACGCTTGTAAAGAAATACTTACTAATGACCCTGTACTCGTATACCCAGATTTTAATAAACCCTTTGTGCTAACTACTGATGCAAGCAATTTCGCTATCGGAGCTATTTTGTCACAAGGTGACGTCCCCCGTGACCGACCAGTGGCATACGCCTCTAGAACACTTAATGAAACTGAAACCCGGTACTCTACTATCGAAAAAGAACTTTTAGCAATAGTTTGGGCATGCAAACATTTCCGCCCTTATTTGTATGGCCGCCCTTTTCTGATCTACACAGATCACAAGCCTTTAACTTGGCTCTTTAGTCTTAAGGAACCTAACTCAAAATTAGTTAGATGGCGCCTGCGTCTCGAAGAGTACGACTACAAAATTATATATAAAAAAGGTAAAGTCAATGCCAACGCGGACTGTCTATCGCGCATAACGTTAAACGCTTTGGAAGACGAATCGATGATCAATAATCCAGGCGATATCGATCTAGACATCTTAGACAACCTCAGGGATTTAGCAGAATCTTTTGTTGGTGAAGATCACGAAGAACAACCTTCCACTAGGAAAACCGCGCCCAAAATCAATATATTAGAAAATAAACAAGTCAAACCTTCCGACAAAATACTAGAAAATATTAACGAACATGACAACGACCTTATGACACAACACTCTAATGCCGACGATTCAGGAAATAACGGAATTCCTATACTTGACGAAATAATTAATAACAAAACACATCAAATCTTAGTATTTCCAAATTTATATAAAAAACTAGACGTTGCGGACTCGACTTATGAAAATAAAAAAATTGTAACTGTGAAAATTCCTGAAAATGATTCAAATCATTTTATTTTTACATTTTTGAGTATACTGATAGCAAAACCACTTATCATATTTATTTCCACAAGGACAAATTTTACAAAGAGTTTTGTAATGTATACTCACAATATTTCAATGAAACCGGACCCAAACTAATAAAATGTACCAAACAAATAAATACTATAACAAATGAAGAAGAACAGTTACTTTTAATAAGAAATCATCACCAGTGTAAAACAAACCACAGGGGAATTAATGAAACCGTAGAATACTTAAAAAGAAATTATTATTGGAAAAATCTAAAATCAACAGTAACTAATTTTATTAATGCTTGTAACATTTGTCAAAGATCTAAATATGCTAGAAAAGCCCCTTACGTGCCGCTTATGTTAACAGAATCAGCTACTAAACCGTTTCAAATTGTACATGTAGATGTATTCACATTCGATGGAAAATTATACTTAACTCTCACAGATGCTTTCTCAAAATTCGCACAAGCAATTTTTATTGAAAGTAAGACCGCAGTTATCATAAGTAGAGCTCTAATTAAATATTTTACAACTTTTGGTGTTCCACAAACTTTAGTTCTAGATAAAGGAACCGAATTTAATAATCAAACAGTTAAAGATATACTGGCACTCCATAAAATTAATGTTCACTTTACTACCCCAGCTCACCATGAGTCCAACTCAATAGCAGAACGTTTACATTCGACACTAATCGAACAATTACGCATATTACAGGAAATTCACCCCGATGAAAAAGGCAATTTAATGGACTATGCTATACTAGGCTACAATAATACTATACATAGCTCAACTAATTTTACGCCATTTGAACTCACTTTCGGACATACTGACACACGAAATCCCAACGAAATATTTGACTCACATCCATTTTATAACGATTACGCCGAAAAACATAAGGAAAAACTGAAACATGTATATGACAAGGTTAATAAGACACTGACTGACAAAAAGCAAAAAGTAATTACGAAACGTAACGATCAAGGTGACGATAACCCGGAATTCAAACTTAATCAAATTGTTTATAAACAAAACCCTAGACGACGTAACAAAAAAGACAAAGTATTTTTAGGCCCTTACCAAATAACTGAAAAATTATCTAGAAACCGCGTAGAAATTACTAGACAGTTTAATAGAAACAAGAAAGAAATAGTACATATTAAAGAACTAAAAAAACCTCCCGTAATTGCAGGTTCCTCATCAGGTTGACCAGCACCCAATCAAATTTCCCAAAATTCCATAACCTTAATGACAATCCTGGACTCCTACCTCTATACATAGGTAATGCACAAATTAAGACTGACTTCTGGACATTCATTCAAACTTACGACTTGACAAATATAACAAACGAATTTATATCACTTCAAGACCAATATGAGAACATTAAAAATTCACTTTTAAATAAATCCGAATATTATAGGTTTCATAATGAATTTGAGAACTCTTATCGCATAATTAAGATACTAGAAAATAAAATAAGCATACATTTAAAACAACTTAATCCTATAGGGAAACTGAGACGTAAAAGATCTCTTTTTGACGGAATTGGCTCTGCTATAAAATTTATTACTGGAAATCTCGATCAAAACGATGCGAGGAGATATGACGACGCGATATTATCTCTCAAATAATCAAGAGAAATTCAAAACTTTATTTAAAGACCAAATAACTTTGCTTCAAAAATCAATTGATAGTTTTGAGAACAATACGCGAATACTCGCCAACAACCAATTAATTTTGAAAGATCGTATAACAAGCATGCAGGAAATGATAAAGAATCTTAAGCTGGAAGAAGTAGAAACTTATCATTATTTCGCAATTCAAACTATTGTATCCCAAATTACTACAAGTTTTCAATTAATCTATGATCTACTCGAGAAAATAGAAGTTGCTGTTACTTTCTCTAAATTAAATACCTTTCATAACTCCATAGCTGATCCGAACGATTTGCTTTCAGAAATTTTAATAATTAGCAAACAGCTAAAGAAAAATGAATTCCCATTTGAACCAATTCTGGAAAATATCCTATTATTTGAGAAGACTATTAAAATTAAGAGCTACGGTAAAGCAAACAAAATAATATTTATTTTAGAAATACCAATTGTTCAGTTAAACGATTATAATTACTACCATCTGTATTCTCTTCCAACACCCTCCTTTCATTCCTACAAAACAATAATCCCGCAATCAAAATACCTACTATCCTCTGAGCACGAGTACGCATTTATGGATACTAGATGCCAAGAAGTTCCTGCAGGAGAGTTCCTCTGCGAAGACATCCAGCCAATCCAAAATACCAACAATTCTCCTTGCGAGATCCAGTTGTTGAAATATTCAAAAAACACTACGAGGTGTCACCAAATTTCTACCAAGATCACCGAACCTCAAGTTCAGAAAGTGAAGAAAAATCAGTGGATAATTATTCTACCCCATAGTATCGTGGCAACGCAAAAGTGCGGTAAAGTTATAAACAATATTCCTCTTCAAGGAAGCTATTTACTGGAACTTAGTAATAACTGTGAAGTGCAGCTAGAAGGCATATTATTGAAAACTTTCGAGGATCAATCTAAATTGAAGAATGTTGAAATTCCGCGATTAGAACCACTTAGTGAATTTGCAACTCCGGAAAATATAAACTTTCCAACAATTCAAATAGACTCAATCAAATTAGACGAATTAAAAACTGTTTATAGTGCTTTAGACTCTGAAAGAACTAAAATTGAAAATATAAAAACAGTTCCTGTGCATTTTGACAAAATTAGTATTTACACAATTTTACTTTACATTTTTGGAATTTTAATAGTTATTTACATGAGTTTTAAGTACTGCCGATCCAATGCCGAACCGGACAGAGAAGGAGAGGAAGCCATTCAAGAGAAACCCTTAGAAGTGGATATTGGATTTTCTTCATCGAACTCTGGTTCATCCCCCATAGTTCTCCACTAAGGCCGGAACCCGCTGACGCTGCAGCGATAACGAAGTTATAAATACTAATGTTAATATACTCTTTCACTCTTTATGTCAGATTAGTTGTTGAATAAAGTAGTCATTATAATAATTTTTCGCTTTTTAAAAACATTCTTTTCGGAACTACAAACTTCACTTGCTACACTAGTTCTCTTGAAAAGGAATGGAAAGCTCATCAAATTATTGGAGAAATGGAGAAGATCTCTTTCAAACTAAATATGGATATTTGTAAGTCAAGAAGCTTATTATCTGGAACTACTGGAAACTAGAGATGAGAACCTATATTCAGAACAAAAACCATCGGAAAATCAAAACGAATATAGTGAAAATAAGAGGATTAAAGAAGTAGTGGAAAATTAAGGAATGTCAAGCAAAATGACGAAGTAATACAAAAGTTGTGAAGATAATAAATGAGACCTGAAGATAGCGAGAAGGGAATAATGACACTCATTCAAAAAAAGACACAATCAAAAATAATTTTATGCACCAATTTCATTCGATATTACGTCAAATAGAATAACAAAAATTCTGTAGACGATGACAAAATATTTATCTTCATCAAAACTTTTCACAGAATAAAGTCAAATTCAGAGAAAATTCGAAAAAAATGGACGACATAAGTAAGTAAAATAGATTAACAATAAGGAATACTAAACCACCCACGATTCATATTAATGATATGTTAAATGGGTATAGGAACAATGGAAAATGTAAGGAGACTTTATAGTCTCTGAACATTTGATACCAGTTCTGAACAAACATTGAAGATAAACTATTGTTATGCGAAGTGTGTTAACATTTATTATGGAATAGACAATAACAAACATGAGCAGACAAATTATAGTAATATGTTAACATATCTTGGAAAATAAATTAATTATCGAATTGAAACATGGGTGAAATACGTGAAAAAAATAAATGGTTCTAAGGATTAAAACTAACTGTTCCGCGATTTGAGATGCCCTGAACAATATTCTATCATAAAATTGTCACTTGTACACACTTCGGGGGATGTATCGTGTTAACAAACCGAAATATATCCAAAAATAACCAAGAATGTGGTATATCTGGATTTATAGGTTACTTGTATATACTCCGCAGGCAGTATCGTGCTAACAACCTGAAAATTCTCCAAAGATTACAAATAATTGGTACTTCAAGTATCATAGCACCCATTATACTAGCTTTAGTGAGCTGAAAATCAATAGAGTTCATATATTGGATGTCCTGAATCATATCCAATGATAAAATTGGCACTTGCTTTTACTCCGGAGGCTGTATCGTGCTAAAAAACTGAAGTTTCTCAGAAAATTACAAAGATGTGGTATATCAAGTACCATAGCACCCGTTGTACTGGCGCTGTTGAGCCGAAAATCAATAGGGTTCATTTGTGAGATATTTTGAACAATATTTAATCATAAAATTGGTGACTTGTTGCACATCGGATGCTATATCGTGCTATGTAACGAAAAATGGCCGACGACAACAACGACGACATACACACAGGATTTTTTCCTAAAAATCGTTTTATCGTGTTATTCTTGTTGAAAAATAACGAGAAAAAAATTCAAATTTTCAACTTGTTTGGGGTAAGCCAATACTTTTCTCGTATAAAGATAGGTTGGGCGAAAAGTTAACAGAGATCGTTATATCTACAAAGTGGTACCATACTATGAATAGCCAATACTCATAGATGATAGAAGAGAAGATGATACCAAAATAGGATTAGACAGTATAACGTTACTATGTCAAATAGTGGGGTGGGTAGAAAAAACTTGATAAAGTATGAAATTACGAATTTGAAGAACATTTTGAATCAACAAATATTATTATCAAAGTAGAAACGAAACAACAGTCATATAAGAAAAATGGTGGATAATTGGTTGATGAAGACAATTTGAAAAACGAGTTTGTAAGGGAAACTATGCAGATATAGACCTAGAACGAGAGAGAATGCAGATAATGCAATATGAATGGTCATCATAGCATTATTATGTAGTTTCTCTTCTCCTTATTTGAGAAAATAAGATTGTTCCAGTTTCCTAGAGAGTTGACTCGGAGAGACAGCTTTGCTACTTTAGATACTTAGTTGTCTTGTTAGTTAGTTTGAAACTGTTTCAACCGATCTAAACCATTTTTGTAGCTAACTTCATCCAAAATTATCTAACAGTAACAATATAACTTAAAAATTTTTCTACAATCTACTCATGTAAGATTTATTACATCCCTGTATAACAATCTATTATCACCAATTGCATTGTCTACTTTCGACATGGAAATTAAATCATGTTTTTCGGTTTGCCAGATATATTCTCAAGCGTTATAGGCATCTGAAATTCACTTCCATGGTAATGAAATTCTCCAGATGACTATGGAATCAACTAGAATTTATTCATACCATGCATGCGTCATAATTTCACAATACAATCCAATCAGCATGCATTCTCCTTTTAGATTGACAAAAAGTTCAGGAACATGCTTGAATTCCATTGTTTTTTCATTATTTTCTTCAAAATAGGAAAAATAAATCACAACATGGCCATCCTTTCATTTTTATATTTATCAAGTAAAACAAGATTGAAATTGAATATTTATTTAAATAACAAAGTCATTTCAGGTAGCTGAATTAATTAACATACTCTAATATATGATACAGGAAGTTCAATTTCGTCTGGAAAAATATTAACGGATACAAAACTGGTCGACAAAAAACTTATTGAATGATTTTTCAAAGAAGCTCTTACCACTTTTCAATTGATATAACCGGGATTCATAACTATAAGTAAGAGAATCCATTAATCCTCATCTTCATAGTCTTAACTGTCTACTATGTCAATGATACTGTATCAGTTTATCAAGTATTCTTGAATTGAATATCTATAGAGATAAGATTCTATCTATACCTCTACAAGTTTGAAAATAACGTACCTATATTTGGCTTAAGATTAGTGGTAGTTATAATTATAGACTTAGTGATTTCAAATGAAACTCAGGGTCTCTAGTTAATTCCACAATATAATACAAGTTATTGAAAATTATAAAAAATTGACAATAACTTGTATCATATTGTGGAATTAACTAGAGACCTTGAGTTCCATTTAAAAACACTAATATGAGCATATTCCACGAAGTAAGGGTCGAGACAGTCAATTTAATTATAGACTTAGTTACAATATAAGCAATAGTGGGATTATGAGTGGTATGGATAGGAAATATATTTGTAATAGAATCGAGAGTAAAAATGATGGGGATATTATATCTAATAAAAATGAGGAGAATAATAAAAATACCAATAGATTTAGGAATAAAAAAAATAAAAAACAAATAAAAGAAATAAAATTATGCACGTAGAACGTCAGAACAATGTTAATGCCGGGTAAAATAATGGTAATTGGGGACGAATGTAAATAATACAAAATAGACATAGCGGCCTTACAGGAGATAAGATGGAAAGGTCAAGATGTGGTAGATAACAATGATTTTAGTTTTCATTACTTAGGGAATAAAAACCAAAGACAATATGGAGTAGGTTTCATAATAAGGGGTAATTTACGAACTCTTATATTAGAATTCAGACCAATAAGTGAACAACTGGCATGCCTGAGAATAATGGTTTTTAAATGGAAGAACAGCCTCATTTTACTAATGAAATACTATTAGGATACGTAAAAATCAATTTTATTGTCAAAACATCAACTACTTAAGAACAACAATATCACACAGAGAGATCACATCTACAAATCTGGCAATCTTGAATATTTCTTTCTAACACCCCCACTCGACAGATTATTCATCGATGAGTCCCATTGATGTTTTGAGACGTTGAAACTTTTCTTTGGGGAGAGGCTTTGGGAGAGCATCGGCAATCATATTTTCTGCTTATTTTTTAACAAATCCATTTGACTAATCTCGGAACTCTGAACTTCTCTCAACTGATTGGTAGCTTGTTCACTGGCTTCCAAAAATTATATTGTCTCTTAACATGCAATCCAGTAGGTTTCCAAAATCACATTTTTTAGCTTGTGAACAAATTAAAGTCAAAAATTCGTCAAAAGCTTCACCTTCTTTTTGTACTATTTTAAAAAAGTAGCGCTCAAACGGAATATGTGCCTTTGGGATAAAGTATCTCTCGAACCTCTATTTGATAATTTTTATACCTTTTTGCTGTTCTTTCGTGAGGTTGAAATTTTAAAGATTTGAATAACATCTGGACCTATGGCAATCATAAATAATACGGCTTGTACTTCTGGTGGCTTTTTGAAAAGTTGGGTTGCTACTGTGTACCAATCAAATTGTTGACTCCAATTTTTCCAGATTGAAGACATGTTTTCTGTGCTCAGGGCGGTGGACGAATTCCTGAAAGACCTATATCATGTGTAGGTATTTCATTACTCATTTTCACTGTTTAAATAATCTCTGGCTATGAAATATATCTTGCTTTTCAATTGCCTCGTACTCTAATCACTTCTGACACCATGTAATGTTAATTATTATTAAAAATAAAGATTACGAGATTTTGTGACAAGTATGTTTTTTATGAGATTTTTTTTTATTTATATTGATTCAATGTCGCCCGAACCACTTATGTTATATGCGACAACAGTTATAATTTCTTAATGGAAGTTACTTATGTTCTACGTTAATATACAGTGTATTCTCTGCATTAGCATCATAGATAGTTATGTTATTAGTTATGATTTATGTTCGTTTTAAATTTGAATATCTTTCATGTTAATCTCCTTGAGAAACTTGATAATGTTGTCCATGTTGCTATTGTCTCTGAGTATGTCGGATATGTCCTGTGCAAAGTTGAATTTATTTCTGATGTTGTTGAATTTTTGACATTCCACTAAAATGTGTTTTACTGTTAAGTTAGTTTGGCATGAATCACAATAAGGGATGTTTTCTTTTGTGATGAGATGGAGGTGTGTGTGGCGAGTGTGGCCGATTCGAAGGCGTGAGAGTGTCACTTGCTTACCCCTAGATGGTAGAAAGACTAGTCGTTGTAGCGCGTTTTCTTTGATTTCACTTAGCTTCTCGGAGCACTGCGACCACTTGATTTGCCACGCACTGCGAAATACATTTTTATACACGATTCTAGATCACTGAGCACTATCTTGTTTATTTGAACGCACACGTCTTTTGTTGCTGCTTCGCGTGCCAGATGGTCCGCTGACTCGTTTCCACTGACTCCGATATGTGAGGGTACCCAGATAGATACTGCCTCTTTTCCTCTTTTTCTGGCGTACTGGATTTCGCTGTTAATTTCTTTGTGTAGAGGGTTATTGGGATACATGCGTTGAGTCTCTCGTAAAAGGGCGGATGACATCGGGGGTGAGTTGAGAAGTACAAGTTGAAACCTAGATAGTCTCTCCTGAAGTCTAAGTGAATTTGACCTGCTTCACAACACATGCTAAGAGTGGAGCTTGTACGAAAAGCTCCTAGTGCAATACGTAGTCCGGTGTTTTGAATGAAGTCTAGTTGTTTTAGGATGGACTTTTTAGCTGAGTTGTATACCACTGAACCGTAATCGATTTTTGACCTTATTAAAGAGGTGTATATGCTTAATAGAGTTGATGTATCGCTTCCCCAGGAAATATTTGAAAGTGCTTTTAGTATGTTTATGTCTTGGTGATAGGCGCCCTTAAGGTTTGTAACGTGGCTTTTCCAGGATAGTTTGCTGTCAAAAGTTAGACCGAGAAATTTTGTTTCCGTAACAAAAGTTAGGTTCTTGCTATTTAATGCTAATACTGGGTTATTCCCTGTCTCTTTTTTTGAGAAGATAGGGCATTTTGTTTTTTAGGTCGAGAAATTAGGTCCGGCTGTGTGTGACCATTTCTGGAGGTCGTCTACTGTGTCTTGGAGAATCCGTTGGGTGGATTTTAGGTTTGTTCCTCTCAATAGAAGGACAAGGTCATCCGCATAAAGCCTGCCTTTTACTGGTAAGTGGCATTGTTTCATGATGTCATTGATTGCTACCAAAAATAAAGTCGAGCTCAAAACTGATCCTTGACGTACTCCATTGATATTTTTCCATTTGATGATGATGATGTTGATTTTATGACATTGATTGTCGACTTTCATTGAAGTAATAATGTCAATGTGGCACCACTCATAGAACTATCATCAACAAATTTACCCAAGTCGGAAAGCAAATTGCCACATTTTTAAGTTATCAAATCTACAAAAATATTCAGAACATAGCTACCGCTGATCTTCTGTGACTATCATTGTTGATGCAGCCGGAGATATAACCGCATTGAAGAGACGTGTTGAAGAAATCTATAGCGGTGGCTGAAGGATACATTGATAAATACATCAAAAATAAAATTAACACTTTTACCAAAATTTCAGATTTGACGGCAGATTCTTCATGTAGTTATTAGAGTTACAACCAACAAATATCAATGTGGACATGAACGAAATTCATGTCATAAATATACACAACAACTGTGTAAATCCTAATATTGTAATTAATTTCAATAAGTGATATATTATATAGGGAGTTTCGATAGTTACACATTAGTTGATTTACTCTATCCTTTTAGGACTTGCAGTCAACCAAAGAATTGCATAGAGTATAGGCCGACTTCAACTCTCTGGGGAATCGTCAATGTAATATGTATGCTGCTGAATTTGAATATCTTTCTCTTAACAAAATATATCAAAGAAACAACTAATCACAATCTTCATTAAATGAAGATGGCTCAGAAATCAATCAGTAACACCGTATCATATCTTGATTACACATATTTTAACAATAACGATAGAAAAGATTGCATTCAATAGGTTATAAACACTTTGCAGATACAGAGAATGATCCAGTAGAATTAATCTCAGTGACACCAGTATAAACACTTCACAAATACTGTAGTAAAATGCATGATTTCGCTTACTGTACATATTTTGTAACTTACCGATGTTATTTAAATGCCGTTAGTGGTTGAAGGTTACTAGCTCAGTATGGGTGGCTCTCAACTTTAACGATTCCGGGTTTGTTAGTATAGGAGGTGGTAAAATACTATGTGGGGGTATTTTGTGCATTTGTATTTACATTTATTTGAGTGTATCTATATTTTGTACTTGTATTTGAGTTTATTTATGTATTTATATTTCATGAGCATATTGTAATCACGAAACAAGTACTCATGTACTTATCGTTCATTTCTACTTTATTCGCTCCTTATAATTGTAACCATTATACTTATTTATTGTCAATAAAATTATTATTATATTTAGTTTTTTATGTTTCAATAGATAATATACAAAACCATCAAATACATATTCTAATTCAATTTACAGATTTTACGAGATATATTAAGAATGAAAAGATACGAAACACATCCAGATACAAATAGGTTTTATCAATTAATCAGCTTTTCCTTCAAACATATCACAAATGTCTGTCAGATCCAAAATGTTCGTCACATCCAAAGTATCCGTTGATTTTCAAATCTCAGCGTAAGATCCAATAATAGACAACCCAAATGTCTGTAAAACTCAAAAATATTCGTCGACTCCAAAATTAGCCGAACCCAGAATATTGAGGAAATCCACAATCCCAGTAATATTGAGGAACTCCAAAATTCCGTAATATTGAAGAACTCCAAAGTCACGGTCAAAAATAAAAATTTGGACTGGCCAACAAAATTTTTATTCATTCAGGACATATCGAGTTACTCGTCGTCGATTTTTTGGTATTACCAAAAGCGTAATAGTTTAACAAACAGACACAATTTTATCAACAACAAAAATTTGAATGATATACAGGATGATTCATAACTATTGGAACATAGGCTGAGGGTAGATTGTTTGGAACAGAATATGGCGATAGGACCAAATATACCTCAATAAAATATTTCTGTGTAAAAAGATAAAGGGAGTTAAACTTGAACTTTTTTTCGTTTCTTTCTAATAGTTTCACTGTATATTTATCGCCACAGAGGCATACTTTTACACAGGCAATATTATTTTATGTATTATTTGACATTTTGTTACAGGGGGAGCCTCCTGTCGGATTTCTGATGATGAAATTGACTGGTAATTTTTTTTACGAAACTTTTTAGTGATTTTTATTAGAAAATATGACATACATATAATTTCTACGTAATATTGGTACGCTTGTTCAAACACGATATTCTCATTCGTTTTCGAGAAAAACGCAATTGGACAGTTCAGAGTATCGGAAGGGAATTTCAAATATTATTTCATTTATGAAAAGTGTGCTTTGGACTATCAGATAATTGTTGCTGGCAAATGACATTTCTTGTAACTGAATATTTTTTGCTGCGAGTTTATAGTCAATTGTCAATCAAGGTAGTCATCCGAAACAAGTTTCACCTAATCAAGAAGATGAAATTTTGGTCCGAATAGATGAAAATCCTACAGTAAGTTCACGTCATTTGTCATCAGCAACAGGAGTAAGTCAGTCGCCTACTGTTAGAATTCTAAAAAAAGAAAAGTTCCACCCTTATCATTTCACTCCTGTTCAAAATTTGCTTCCAAGAGATCTTCCACGACGGTTACAGTTCTGCCAACGTATTCTCAACAAGCATAATGATGACCGAAATTTATTAAGAATATTATGTTCACCGATGAAGCGACTTTTACCAGACGAGAGGTATCCAATTGGCGAAACAGCCATTATTGGGAAGAGAAAAATCCGCATGCTCTGAAAGAGAGACATTTCCAGCATGAGTTTAAATTGAATATTTGGTGTGGCATTATAGGCGACCAACTACTAGGGCCATATGTTCTGCCTCCAAATTTAAATGAAGATTCTTATTTATTCTTATCAGTGATATTTTGGATAATCTTTCACTAGCTGTAAGAAATAAAATTTGGTTTATGCAGGATGGAGCTCCACCTCATTTCCCTTTAGTTGTTAGAAATTATCTAAATGACATATTTCCTCAACGATGGATTGGCAGAGGAAGTGATTTTGAATGAGCACCAAGAGGTCCTTAGTACAACCCGCTTGATTTTTATGTCTGGGGACATATGAAGTCCCTAGTTTATACCAATGAAATAAACTCGAGAGACGAACTCTGGAGGAAAATAAAAAATACCGGTAACTTTATAAGGTGCCATAATAATATGTTCTTTGAAGTTCAAAAGTCCTTTATTAAAAGAATTAGAAAAGGCTTAGAAGTCGGAGGAGGCCACGTAGAATATTCAATTTGAGTTTGCTCTTTTTATGTTACATTGTTTTTAATTATGTTTTATCGTCGAAATAGAAGCCTTAAGACACAAGTTTTTTTTTATTGTCCGTTACTTGAAATCCCCTTCCGATATTCGGACTTGTTCAATTGCGTTTTTCTCGAAAATGAATGAGAATATCGTGTTTGGACAAGACTATCAATATTACGTAGAAATGATGTTTATGTCATATTTTCTAATAAAAATCACTAAAAAGTTCTGTCAAAAAAAATTACCAGTCAATTTCATGTCAAATAATACATAAAATAATATTGCCTGTGTAAAATTATGCCTCTGTGCCGATTTTGATAAATCGATAAATATACAGTGAAATTATTAGCAAAAAACGAAAAACAAATCAACTTTAACGCCCTTTATCTTTTTCCATAGCAATATTTTATTGATGTATATTTGGTCCTATCGCCATATTTTGATTCAAACAATCTACCCTTAGCCTATGTCCCAATAGTTATGAATCACCCCGTACATTTAAAACGAACGTTATTGAAATCGATTTGTCCATTTGAAACAACTATAATTTCATAATAAATATTTGATTGAATAAAAATGTCACAAGTGATTTGTTGAAGGCAAAAAAAATTTATTGGATAAAAAGGCAGGAGAGGCGAAGACAAATTTATGAATTTATAGTTTACTAAAACAATGACTAAATAATATAATATTTCTGGCTATTCACTAATTTTATATTAACCCTATTAATTAACTCCTTGAATATCAAAAATACTACTTCTTGAATCGTTCGAAGAATAAAGGATTTTACCCAGCTGCGTTAATTTTAACTGAATACCAATATAAAATGACAAATTCGTACCAAAATCAATTAGGCGAACCAATAGATACTAAAGTCAACGACATATTCTACCTGAAATGTAGTATATTCGTTACAATTTATAGAAAATCCCGAAACAAGTCAAATTTGACTTAGAAATTTATATTCACCAACGTGAAAATGTCATACCTATTGCCAGCCCCCCTCGATTGACAGGTACGACCCCCAATTTTTTAATGGGAAGTATGAGTTTGTGATATATCATTTGAAAGGTCTCTTTTTTCTCTGTTCAAAAATTTGATTATCTTCAAGTTTGTTGCGAAAATTAACTTAAAAAATATTCAAAACTTATTTCTCATTTCGATTTTGATAAAAATTGAATAGGCGAAAATTTTTTAAAATGGTATCCATTAATATTTCATTAAACGGTTTTAGTGGAAATGTTAGTTTATATAAAACGTCAACATAAATGCTTGGAATAACAGTTTTACCAATGATTGGTTTCGGAGATAAAACCCGAACACAACAGGAAGTATCTCGCCTATTTCATAAGAAATTTCCCAAGGGACAATAAATAAAATAGATAAGCAGTTTCGCGAGTTGGGACATGATGTAAAGAAGATAAAAACGTTAGTTGAAAATGGACTGAATGATGATATCATAATAAACGTCGCTCTTGATTTTCTGGCTCGATCATTTTGGTTAACTATAATTACAACAGATTTTGCCAAGCCAGATGACATATATCGCCTGAAAAGAAAAGTATACTGTTAATTCCAGGATGTTTCTGATATGTATCTTATAGAAATGTGACAAAAATAAACATTTTGAAAAATATGCCTTTGAATATTCAATTGTAAATTATTACCTCCACATAAATCTCTGATACAAATAATATGGCTCCAATTGGATTGATCATTATTGATCATTTTAAGGTACTGGTTCCTTTATAGTGGGAGTAACCTTGTGGTTCTCAGGTCAAAGACGATGGTGTTTGTATGTTAAATTCAGTACAATCAAGACTACATAACAATATTTGCGTAATTTTCAAGAAAATTTGGAGGTGGGTGAGATAATATCATGTTTCAATGTGGGAAAAGATTAATGTCCGATACTTGATTGTATAGTAAATTGACCCAGGTTTGAAATATTTTTTCTGCTGCTGATTTTGATGTTAGGAACATGTCGGACATTGTTTCATAGTCCTAATTTCATCAAAGTCAATAACATTTTGTTTAATGGAGTTACTGTATGATTATTTTTCAAAATCATCCTTTTTGATGGGCCATGCCAGTTGTAGCACTTTTTCAGATTTAAAAACAAATCTGAGCAAAGCCATTAATAATTTAGAAGTTTGTATTCCACTATAGTAAAATATCTTGTTATCGTTATACATAGAATATTGATTAATCTAAAGTGATTCCTTCTCAATTTCTTGGCTTATATTTTTTCAATTGTTATAACAATTAGGGGACAATTAGGAACACAACAAAGCATGCTCAAACTATCTAAACACCAAAAATTATAAAACAGATAACACAACAAATAATAGAGTTATTTTTGTTTTGATTGTGACACATGACAAGTAGAAGAGAGGTCGGTTTATCACAACGATGGTAATGTAAAGTCGTTGGGTTTATGCCTAAAGTGTCCACGAATTATGACCGATGGTCGAATAATGGGAAAGGTGAACGGTTGTGTTGATTTCAATTACCGATATATTCGGTTCGAGATTCCCGGCAAACGAAGCTGAATCATCGACCACCGCATTTGCAAGAAGTGAATCACTGGTAACAAAAGCGATTTTCTATTCACCGATGATAACGATATACCGCCCAACACTAGCAATATGCTCAAATTTAAGACATATTTTTTAAAAGTTATAACTTTCAATTTTTAGATCTGAATATCTTTTTAATAAATGCATGGAAGATTATCACTGATGCTGCAAATTGGAGATTATATTTATATTATATGGCAAATGTTCACATAATTTTCCCGTAGATGGTATAATTTTTAAGTAAATTGAATCTGAGATTCAATATTTTTGAAATACCCAGTATTGTATATGTAATTCAATATTTTGAAAATACCTAGTATGTGTCAAATTTGTATTGATTATGATTCATATAACATTTCACACAGAATATAAGAAATGATGGATAGGTAATGTCATAATAAAAGGAAATATTTCAAGATGAAGTCAGATGTCACTATAGTTGTTAAGAAAAGAAGAAAAAATCCCCTTTTTTATAGAGTTATTGGAAAGTAACCAATACAGGTCAGAAAATAAGTTTGGTTTTTTTAAAAGAAAAGAATTTTGTATCTAAGTTATAATAGGTTGTTGATTGGAAAAAAAATTCAGTATAATTTAATATCTTGAACGTGGAGGATCTAATGTTAAAGATTGCTCATAATATAGGGTAAGTTATATATGTCGTGTTTTAAGAAAGTTATCAATGTTTAAAGATTTTATTCATTCCCAAACAACCTAAAATCTGTGCGTGTTTCGACAATGAGCAAAACGATTCGTAATATGCGAAGTGCAATGCTCCTAAAATTCTAAGCTGGACTTGGAATTTGATTCAGATTCCAGTCGCGAATGCAGATAATGAGTGAAATTGTTCTGAACTATCAAAGATAATGCATTATTTCATTAAAGATAACAGGCCTTTTTAATATAAATGATAAATGGATCAAAGATATGATTATCTATAAATGTTGAATAAAATAAATGAGGAAATTTTAAGTATACTTACGAATGAATTGTACAATTTGAAGAACTATATCGGTGTAAGTTAGGATCATGATTAACTTTTGACATTTCGGGAAATTCATTGACAATCATCGGAATATTTAGTATTCAAAATAAACTTTCCGCATCTTGGAAGAATGTACTTGGGGATTCAATTTGATTATTGTATGTAATTTTAATTTTGTATTCTTGTAGATAATATATTGTATCTTGAAAAACTGAGGTTTGTTTAATGACTTGTAGGTGTGAGACAAACAGATTTGAATTGAACATATTCAATATGATATTCGTTGAGGATTTTGAAGGTTTTTATATTAAAATAGATTTATTTATTTAAAATAGGAAAATTTTAATTTGTTACAGTGACATATCTTGATTTCTGGTGACGGGAGAATAATGATAATAAAAAAATTCATTTATATTATACTTAAAATTTATTGAAATATTTTAGCTCATCCTGAGATAAGATATTTTTCATGTCGGCAAATATTTTGTCAAATAAAAGAACCTAAACTTTATATTTTTATATTTTTATCTAACGTTTCTCTCCTTAATTCGGAGTATTTTCAAAAAAATTTACATTGATGTTGTTAAACAGTTTTAAAAATTGTTCAAGGATATTGGAGAAAGATAAATATGAAAAACAGTTTAATACAATTAAGTAAAAAAATAAAAACAAACTTAATAAATCAATTGCACAAACCACGTGCAAAGATGTTGAAATTAACACGACACAATGGATTCAAAAATTTATCAAATACAGATATATCTGCCGATATAGCAGAAGTGTTGGCGTTGGGTGAAAATTTTGAGATTCCATACAATACCGAAAATGAGCTACCCTGCACAGCGTATATTGCATGCATTGAAACCGCGATTGCAAATCAACCTGAATACACACAAAATATTATTAATGTTATCACTAATCACAAAACTAAACTTCACCATTACAAAGGTAAAATCAACAATAAAATACAGGAAGATATAAAGAAAAATTTAAAAAACCGAACATTTCATTAAAAATCACCCTCAGATCACGGTACTACAACCTAATAAAAGTAATAAAACTGTCATTTCAACACTACAGATTATGACACAAAAATAAATGAAATATTGAATAATACAAATGTACATCAAAAAATAAAATCTGATCAAAGTCCTTTCAAGAAAAATATAATAAATTTGTTAAAAAACTTTTGGATAATCAGTCAATTAGTGCAACGAAAGGTGAGCAATTACAAACCCATAATACCATACCACCAAGAATTTACGGTTTACCTTAATTACATAAATCTGACATACCATTACGGCCAATAGTTTCATATGTTCAATTCCCCTTTTACAAACTGTCTAAACATTTATCAAACTGTCTCTCACAAATAATCAACAAGAATGAATTCTATATAAAACATTAGTTTACACTTAAACATTTTTTAGACACTGCTGAAATACCAAACAATTATAGCATAATTTCTCTAGGCGTAGTCTCAGTGTATACCATTCCAAACGAACTGATAATCCATATATTAAAACATAAATGGAGATTATTAAAATAACAAACAACTCTCACATATGAAGAATTCATAGAAGGAATAATGCTAATCCAAAACAATATTTTTTTTCAATATAAAAAAGATTTTTTTGAACAACTCAATGGGTGCACTATGGGTTCACCAATTTCATCAACCCTCGCACAAATTGTAATGGAATACCTTGAAGAAAATGTGCTCAATCAAATAAATTTCAATATATTATTTTTTAAAAGATACGTTGATGATTGCTTAGCTGCCATTTCGTCCAATCAAATAAATCATATATTGATCGCTTCCAATAATTTTCGCCCAAAGCTTCAATTCACAATAGAAACAGAACAAAACAATACCATAAATTTTCTGGACATGACACTTATTGAAACTAGAGAAAATAAAATAACAACAAAACATTTTATTAAAGAAACATCATCAGGTCGCTACTTGAATTACCACTCCCACCATCCTAATTCCCAAAAAAACAGCGTAATCATAGGATTAGTAGATACAGCCATCAAAATTAAAACATCTGAATATCGTCAAGAAATGTTATATCAAACAAAAACAGTATTACAAAACAATCACTATTCGTCCAAACATATTGACAGAATTATTAAAGAACGCACACATAAATTTTACAATAGTCAAATCCAATCAACACAATCCAATACACTAGCCCCTCTTACATACATCGCAATGCCATACACAAATCAACTTTCAGAGAGACTAAACTATATATTATCTAAACTTACCATAAAAGTTTCTCATAGGGCACATAATACTCTATCACCATTGTTCTCAAAATTAAAAAGTCAAATAAATGCTTCAAAAAAATCTAACGTCATATATTCTATACCATGTTTAGACTGTCCCAAAAAATATATAGGTATGACAACCCAACATCTTGAAAATAGACTTAATGACCATATATATACAAAAACGCCTCCAATGCGCTTCATAAACATGAGAAAAATGAAAAAAATAAATTTGAGTTTAATAATACTAGAATAATAAACCAAGATTCCAATTACAAAAAACTAACAATAAAAGAAATGATACATATAAAAAAAGAGAACAATGCAGTAAACACTAAACAAGATATCAAAAATCTAAGCCAGATATATTATAATTTATTATAATAATAACATAATCTTGTTGAATGTCCCTTGTATATTGTAAAGCGTTGTTTCTAAGGCAGGTACTTTTGATTTTATTATTTTTGAAATTATTTTATTAGTTACCAGTTTTTGTCGTCTCTGTGTGTACATTTAATTTTAATCGTTCAATCGTTTTCAATATAATTTTTTTTGAAAATGCTCCGAATTAAGGAGCAAAACGTTAAATAAAAATATACATTGATACATAATTTACAATTAACCTGATTCCCAAGAAAAATGAAAAAAATATATATATACAAGGTTAAAGAAAAACAAATAATTTATTTATATATACATATATATATATATATATATATATATATATATATATATATATATATATATGACATGGCGCGAATGACGAGCAGTCACTCTTGATTTCGACGTAAATAAATGCTTAATGAGATACATGTTGTTATTATAACTATTCTTAATCCAACTCTATATGATATATCAACATTACAGTGAACGATGCAATATCAATCAAAAATTTTGTTTCAGAGCATTCCTGGAAATCCTGTGCGTTTGCTGTCCTTTATCAGTTCAAATGAAATATCAGCCACATCTCAGGAATAAACCTAGCCAAGTAAGTCAAACAGTACACATAAAAGAAAAATTGATCAAACAGAAAGTCGTGATCGCGATGAATGAAGATGAATTGGAAAGTTGTCCAAATATAATTTTATTAATATTATGGCTTTTTACGTTCAAATTTCCCAAAGAAGTAAATATCATAAACTGCTATATGCTCCACACTTCATAATTCTCAATTTTGCGAATAGAATATATTATTCATGTTGAGTTTTAGAACGTTAAATTTTGTCCCTCGAGCTAATCGCTAATTTTCACAAAATTATTACTAATCTAAAATTTTATTAACAATATTTAGTAATCCGATCAGAGAAATAATTTTTTTAATCTTTTACTTCTCTTGACATTCCAATAGAGAAAAATATCGGAAAATTATTTGGCAAACTTTCAAGTTCATTTTAAAAAACGACTGGTGTCTTCCATCGATTCGAATTTATAATAAATGTCCTGTTCAGGACTTTTACTTTGTTCGAAACTGAATTTATTGTCAAACTGCTTCGGGATTTTATTCCGAAACAGTTATTTCAATTATTGAAAAAGTGGTCTATTTTCTCAAGGAATTTCCATGAAAAATATTCTTAAGAACTTTATTGTTATGAATTAATTGATAGTTAAAATTATTATATAAATAACAGAGAAACTTCTCAAAAGTGTTTTACCTTCTTTATATCAGTATTGTTATCTGTTGCTCTCATTTTATTTGTCCACATTAGTTTTGAGAGGATATTATTTATCTTTTGACCAAATCTAAGAACTGGTTATGATATCACAGAATTTGTATTATCAAGAAAAGAAATTTCAAAAATCATTCAGGACTTTGTTGGATGCGTGCTCAGGCAAGAAATTAGAAATGTCTACTACCAAAACATTCCAGGGACTACAGTTTACAGAGTCAATACAAAATGTGAACAGAGTATAAGCCATTCATTAATTTATTAAGGCATTCAAAGTTACTGACCAAGAATCTTATCCACTAATTTCTTACTATACACAGTGATTCATTCTATGTAACATGACGGAAAAACATTTCAAATACATTTATAGAAAAAACTAAAAATGGGTATCTGAAATTTCTCGAACAAATTTGCGCCAAATTATTGAAAATATTTCGAGATTTTCATGAAAAGCAATGACAAATCATATATTTTCATTGTATTGAGATCTACACAATTATTCTGAGGATATCATTCACTTGCCTACAACAATCATCTGAAATGAATTTTGTCAACATAATGATAGGATGGCAATAATAAAATAGTGACATGGCAAATCTCACTGTTATTCTCCAACTTGTAACTTCACCGTCTGTGGCGTAGTATCAAGAGCCTTATTTGTGTATCATGGTGCAAATTGTAATTTTCCATGAACAATTGTTTCGTAGATTTAGCGGAAAACTTTGCCAAAACCAAGAGAAACGATATCTTGGACATATTCCAATACAGTTCGATAAAGTTTTCGCTGGTGCCAGAAGAAGCAAACACAAGTATAAAAATATTGAGTGGTTTGATTGAAAGATACACAAATTAAAATACTTGAATATGTTACCCATACTATATGGTTATTACACCAAAAGGTGGAGAAGTTTTAGCGAAAATATGATTAAATGAAATTTACTGCTTCTATACTTACTCTGAGGAATCTACTCATTTATTATTACCTTTTTAAATGGAACTAACTGTTTCTAAATAATTCCAGAATATATTAAAAAAATTGACAATTGATTTTATATTGCTATCAACGTTAGAATGACAGAGGGGACATTCCAAGTGATGCCTACCTGATGTTTAAGAATTATTTTTGGCTAGACCAAGAAGTGACCTGCCTTGTGATTAACTTAATATATAAGAATAGAAAAAAGGAGATATGATATAACAAATATTGAAACTTAGATATTATTAGCGCTATGGGGATATCCTGGATATCTTCTTCCCATTTAAGATCGGTATAACTGTGCAATGATATATAAAAAATGGAAAAATATATCTGCTGAACTTTACAATTATTAATTGGGAAGACAATTTAGAAGTGGAGAATTCCCTAGATTCATCTGTTCATTGAATACTTCATATTATGGGTATCTTAAGTCTCTTCTAATTTAACGATGGAATAAAACAATATAATTTGTTTAAAACTTCATTTATTTGAACTAATGTACAATTTAAACTGGTTGACGCATTTCACGAACACAGTAACTTTCTCAAGACGAATGAAGTTATAATATAATTTTTTTTTAATATATACAGTGCATAAATACAGAATTCTATTTACTAATGTTAACAAAAGTATTGAAAGAAATTAACTGGAAATTCATTCACTACAAACATTCCTAAGCTACCTTCTAGGTAAAAAGGTTTAATAAAAGAGAGTGATTGATATCGATTTGGTCGTTAAGAAGATTACCTGAATATTTATTTTTGTTTATCTCAAGGGCCTCTAATAACTCTAAACTAAAGGATTTACATGTAGAATTTTAAAATTTGGGTCGAAAATGTGTTGATTTGAATAGTTAGAATCTAATTTTTTTGTTGTCATAGACGTTTATTCTAGTTTTAGAAATTCTAAAAGTTCTACCGATATGAATTTTATCACAGATGTCAATACCACATTTTAATTTATAAACTCTTGATTTGTTTAAATTTGAAGACTTAGATTTATTATTTTTAATGAGTTTGGATAAATTGTAATTAGTTTTAAAGGAAATATTCATGTCTAAAGTTTCTAAAAATTATTTGATTTTTAAGGATGGGTTTCCATAGTATGTTAAGCTTTTAAATTGTTTATTATTATTTTTATCAGAAGGAAATACTTGTTCAAAAGTCTCTTTTCTTATCTTTTTATTTATGATATTGTCAATTAAATTTGGATCGTAATTATTATTAACCGCTATTTGTTTTATGATATTTTATTTTTTGTTATAGTTATTAATATTTATTGGGACTGTTAAGAGTCTGTGTATCATACTATCGAAAGCTGCTAGTTTATGACTGAATCGGTGGACCAAACTATTATGAATTGTAATATCTGTATGTGATGGCTCATGAAATATAGAAAAATCATGTTTATTATTTATATTTGAAATTGTAAGGTCTAAGAAGTTTATGGACTTATTTTGTTAAAGCTCTACGGTAAATTTGATGTTATTGTGAGTTGAGTTTATGTAAGTAATGTAGCTTTCTAGTTGTCTATTTGTACCGATGGAGCTAGCTAAAATGTGCCAGTACATGAATTATTTTTTCTATATTATCCATGAAAATTTCTGCTAGTAGGGGGTTGCCCATAATCAAACCATCTTTACTGCTATAAACCTCTCCTTTGAAATGAAAATAATTTTGTTTCAAACACACTTTTAATAAAGTAATGATATCAGAGTGAATTATAGGATTAACATTATTGCATGGGAGCAAATTATAAACAAGAGTTATAGTTTATTTAGGAGGTATACTAGGGAATAGACTTGTTACATCGAACGATTTGAATTTAGAATTATGGGGTAGTATTATATCTTGAATATTATTAATTAATTCCGTTGAATTTTTAACTGAAAATCGAGGTTTGAGTTAACAATATTTAGAAACAACATCTATGAGAATCTTTGAAATATTGAATGAAGATGCTGTGAAATAAGAAACAACTGGTCTTATTGGGTACCCCTCTTTATGGAGTTAAGTTAATGAATAAAGTTCAGGGTGTTGCGGATTCGGTAACAATAATTTATATTTTTCTTCATCGTTAATTATTGATTCATCGTTATCTACTCCTAATTTTATTTCTTTCTGAAATTTATTATTCGGGTCTTTTTTAAGGGTCTCAGAACTGCTTGCCTGAATAAAATTGTTGGTTTTTAATATATAATATTCTTTAGGTAATGCTATTACCGTATTTCCTTTATCTGCTTTTGTGAAAATTAAACTTTTAAAAAAGACCCAACTAATAAATTTCAGAAAGAGATAAAATTAGCAGTAGATAACGTTAAATCAATAATTAACTTTGAAGAAGAATATAAATTGGTTTTACCTAATCCGCAACACCCTGAACTTCATTCCAATCAGACCAGTTGTTTCTTATTTCACACCTTCATTCAAAAGTTCAAAGATTCTCATAGATGTCATTTGTAAATATTGTTCATTCAAACCTCGATTTTCAGTAAAAACTCAACGGAATTAATTATTAATATTCAAGATTATAATACTGCCCCATAATTCTAAATTCATATCGTTCTATGTAACAAATCTATTCCCCAGTATACCTCCTGAAGAAACTATAACACTTATTGATAACTTACTCACATACAATAATGGTAATCCTATAATACACTCTGATATCATTACTTTATTTAAAGTGTGTTTGAATCAAAATTATTTTCATTTCAATGGAGAGGTTTATAGTTGTGAAGATGGTTTGATTATGGGCAACCCCCTCAGCCCCCTAGCAGAAATTTTCATGGATAATATAGAAAAATTAATTCATGAGCACCCCCTTAGTAAAAAAAATATGTACTAGCACCAATATGTGGACGACATTTTAGCTAGCTTCATCGGTACAAATAGACAATTAGAGAGCTTCATTACTTACATAAACTCAATTCACAATAATATCAAATTCACCGTAGAACTTGAACAAAATAAGTCTATAAAGATTTTAGACCTTACAATTTGAAATATAAATAATAAACATGATTTTTCTATATTTCATAAACCATCACATACAGATATTACAATTCATAATAGGTCGGTCCACCCATTCAGTCATAAACTAGCAGCTTTCAATAGTATGATACACAGACTCTTAACAGCCCCATTGAATATTATTGATTATAATAAAGAAATAAATATCATAAAACAAATAGCAGATCATGATAATTACGATCCAAATCTAATTGACAATATCATAAATTAAGAGATAAAAAAACAGACTTTAGAACAAGTATTCCCTTCTGATGAAAATAATAATAAAAAATAAATAATTTTTAGAAATTTTAGACATGAATATCTCCTTTAAAACTGATTACAATTTATCCAAACTCATTAAAAATAATAAATCTAAATTTTCAAAATTAAATAAATCAGAAGTTTATAAATTAAAATGTGGTCATGACAACTATGATAAAATTTATATCGGTATAAATTTTTTGGAAATTTTAAAACTAGAATTTTGGAACACAAACGTAGCTATGACAACAACAAAAATAGATTCTTACTATTCAAATCATTTATTAGAAAACCAACACATTTTCGACCCAAATTTTGGAATTCTACATGTAGTCGGCAAATCCTTTAGTTTAAATTTATTAGCGGCCCTTGAGATTAACAAAAGTAAATATTCAAATAATCCTTCTTAACGACCAAATAGATATCAATCACTCTCCTTTATTAAGCCTTTTTACCTAGAAGATAGCTTAAGAATGTTTGTAGTGAATGAATTTCCAGGTAATTTCTTTCAATGCCTCTGTTAACATTGGTAAATAAAATTCTGTATTTATGCACTGTATATATTGAAATAACTTTATATTATACCGTAATTCGTTTTGAGAAAGCTACTGTGTTAGTAAAACGCATCAACCAGTTTAAATTGAACATTAGTTCAAATAAATGAAGTTTTAAACAGATTATATTGTTTTATTTCATCGTTCAGTATGGATCTTCATCAAGTAGTAGCCTCATCTATTCAATGTCTTCTAATTTCTAACTCCTCAAGGAAATCCAGTTCTTGTTTCTTATCACAAATATGTAGTACTTCTAGTTCTGTGTTACGTGTCAATGAATGTTTGGTATCAGGGTTTGACCCAAATACACAGCATCACATTCTGGACATTCAAGTTTATACATACCAGACTTCTTGGCAGAAATCAGCTACAGTACAGACTCGGGATGGAGTATTTCGAAGACCAGTGCATTACCAGACTAAAAATTTCAAGATTCTCCAGTTATGTATTGATAATATATGGTTTATTAGCCTATGTTATATAGTTGTTGTTCGTTGAACTTAATCTGTTCAAGGCGGGCGGTATGTTTGGAAATGAACACTCATATCGGCAACGCCGCAAGCGAGAATAAGGAGTTCTGTGTTGTAAACCCAAACGTTAACACCTATGCTACTTGTTTGTACTTTAAATAAAGAAATCATAGTTTTACAGTCCACAAATCCTTATTCCTGACCAGTTAAGTAATTATCCAAAACAACGTTAACTTTACTATTTCGATCGCTGGTTAAAACAGTATAGCATGACATATACCATAAGTATCTCAACAATATGTTTGTATTATTGGAAGGATAATGGGTATTTTCTTTGTATGACTTATACTCTTTTTACCAAATGGTGGGCAACACTTTAAGAATTCAGTTGCTCGATTTTTCTCATTTTGAGCAAATCGTGACTTATACTCTTTTTCCCTGGCACCTTAGATATATTAAGTTAATCACAAGGTAGGTAACCACTTGGCTAGCCAAAAATAATTATTAAACAACAGGTAGGCATCACATGAAGTGTAACTTCTGTCATTCTGACGATGATAGCAGTATCGGAACTATTGTAAAATTTTGAAGAATTTTTACCCATTTCGCAATACATTTTGAAATTATCTAGGAACAGTAAGTATCATTTGAAAAAGTAAAAATGTTATTGTTACCAGGAAATACTTGATGAATATAACGAAGAGATAAGCTCCGAGAAAACAGACGCAATAACTATCAACGACAGTAAAAATTGATAGTCAAAAAGGAAATGGAACTGAAAAGCGTTTCAAATAATAGAGAAATGACGCAATCATTGAAATTTAAGTACGTGGTAGCAATAATAACAGGCGCAGCAAGGTTAAATTGGGAAATAACAGCAAAAACTCCAGCAACAGAAGAACAATTATAAAATATTAAAACGTTCTTTGGAAATCAACAGATACCTGGAAACATAAACGAAGTTATTTAAAGAGTCGCGATACTTTCATATACGCATTTGAATCCTGAACACGAACTAGAGACCAAAAACAGGAAATCACAGCAATAGGAATCAGCAGCTTACGTTAAGGAATACTGATATGTGGAATCGATTGATATAAATATTTTCAAGGAGTTTCAGAAGATATCAACACAATAACTGAAAATTCAATACACTTCATTAATTTTGCTGGAACTGGATCATTGATATTATCAAAACTCATATAAATGCTACTTTTTTAAATGAAACTAACTGTTTCTAAATAATTACATAATTAAATATAGAATTATTTAGAAACAGTTAGTTTCATTTAAATAATATGAGTAGATTCCACAGAGTAAATTTCATATAAACTCCTCAAATTTTCATAAATGTTTGATTACCAGTATACCACAATATCTGAATTCAATATTCATGGAATGATTCAACCAATAACAGCGTTATTATGCTATTAGATTGTCAAAATAACGTATATAATAAAATTCCAGAATTGTTTTTATTCCGTCTGTTTTGACTTACCCGACCTTCGTTCGCAATAACACTGTGGCCACAAAATTGGATTATTGGGCCTCCCATGTTCTTTATGTCTAAAAGTCCTTAATCTTGTGAGTTGATTGTTCTCGTAAATTGTTGCAAAGATTGGATATTCATGTTTGGCATTTCCTTGACCGTTTTGACTTGTCTGGTTGATTATTTCTATATGTAAACCAAACTATTTTTCAATTCTATGCGAACCACAATGAGGCAGCAATGAGTGAGGTCCATCCATTGGCGTCCTTTAGAAAAAATGAAAGAAAAATAATTAATTGTAATAATTCCTATATTAAACTAAATACTATCTAAATTCTTCATTTTTTAGCCAAATTCGGGACTTCAAATATATGTCGTTTACTTATTAGTGGTTATAATAATGTAATGTTTTCCTTATTTATTTATCCCTCGTGGTACCTTGCTAAAAACATTACACGTGGTACCGTCCGGGGTACACTTGTACCCCACGTCACAATTATATACTATAGCGGAATTCATTAAGCATACAGTGCAGCAGTAATAGTTAGTGTTTATCTAAAGTAACAAAGAATGAAAAATGTTTTAAATGAAACTCACGGTTTCTAGATGATTCCACAATATAATAAAAATTATTGAAAATTCTAAAAAATTTAACAATTGTTTCGATAAATCAATATCATCGTCAGGATGACAGAAGTTACATTTCATGTGATGCCTACCTGATGTTAAGTAGTTATTTTTGGCTAGACGAAGAAGTGACCTAACTTGTGATTGACTTAATATATGTTAATAGAAAATGTGATATTACAAATATTGAAGCTTTGATATTATTAGCCCTATGGTGATATCCTGGATATCATTTTTCCAATTAAGATCAGTATAACTGTGCAATTATATAGAAAACCAGGAAAATTATATCTGCTGATCTTTACAATTATCATTTAAGAAGACAGTTTAATAGTGGAGAACTCCCTAGATTTATCTGTTCATTGACGACTTCATATTGTGGGTTTCTTAAATGTCTACTAATTTCCAATTCTTCATTAGAAGACATTCAAGAAACCCACAATATGAAGTTGTCAATGAACAGTTAAATCTAGGGAGTTCTCCACTAATAAACTGTCTTCTTAAGTGATAATTGTAAAGATCAGCAGATATAGTTTTCCTGGTTTTCTATATCATTGCACAGTTATACTGATCTTAATTGGAAAAATGATATCCAGGATATCACCATAGGGCTAATAATATCTAAGCTCCAATATTTGTAATATCAAATCTTCTTTTTTTTTTCTATTAACATATATTAATCACAAGTTAGGTCACTTCTTGGTCTAGCCAAAAATAACTACTAAACATTAGGTAGGCATCACATGAAATGTAACTTCTGTCATTCTGACGATGATATTGATTTATCGAAACAATTGGCAATTTTTTATAATTTTCAATAATTTTTATTATATTGTGTAATTAACTAGAAACCGTGAGTTCCATTTAAAACACTAATATGAGCAGATTCCACGAAGTAAGGGTCGAGACAGTTAATTTCATTAGAGAATGAAAATAATATTCTTATTTCTAAAGTGAGTACACAAGTAAGTAAACAGGCTAATATTCTTCACCACTTAAAAAATTACATTTTTAATGTTTTGCATTACAGCTCGGTTTCTTTGCATCTTCTGCAAATTATTTGCGTTGTACAATGTTCAGAGCACATAAAATTTGTACATTGGATGCAAAACTTTCTGTATTTTCGGTCTCTTTTTCTGTCACCGTCCAGCAGTTGACGGTGGGTTATCCATAACTGGCACTGGTGCTTCGTAACGTGCTAGTTCTGGAATAACATAAATCATGTAGTTCCTAATAGTTTTGTATCAACCTTTTTGAGTTTCAAATCTTCTAACAATATTTGGTTTGACGAGTGCCTTGCCCAACCCAAGCAAATATTTTCTTCTATCATCCCTGCTTTTTGTTTTCGTTTCAGGAAATTTAGTTTTCCATAAAATAAACGAATTTATTCCGGCGATATGCAGCTATTGACCAAATATTGTCATTGGCCAACGGTTGCTAATTCGGCGGGCTGAATATTGTTTTACCATTTGATCAATGGTGTCTACGGCACCTTTTGTTTTATTGTAGTGCAATATGATATCGGGTTTTTGGTTTGGATGCTTCTTCTAAAACAGCATCATCGTTATGCTCTGTAGATAGCAATATAACTGCGTTTCCTTTGTTTCGCATATAGGAGACCATTGTATGGCTTTGCGTGTATGCAAACATGCTAGAAAAAACGTCGGGCAAAAAATTCTTTGGGAATATAGGTCTTATTTGCTCGAATAGTATTGCAAAGTGTTATTCCTTTCTCCGGCAATTTATCTGCCAATGGCAAACTTGTAAAGAAGTTGTCCGTTGTAAGACCGTATTCTGCCCCTTTTGAACATACACTACTCCAAGAATTTAACGCACCACAAAAAAATAACTAAAAGTTCAAAGTAAATTTTTGTCTAAACTGCTTGTCCGATTTGAATGAATTTTTTTTGAATGACAGGTTGACACTTCCAGAGAGTTAGTGCATACAAACTTATTTTTGTATAAATACGGGGTGTTGCAATGACAACCTGATTTTTTCATAAAATTTGTTACACCTTGTGGAGTTCAACAGCAACAATATGAATTTAAAATTAAAATCAAACTGTAGCTTTATCTTTTTGTAACATTTTGTTTTTTGATTTACTCTATTATCTTGGCCACAACAAGAGAAAATCAATTTTATAGCATAACATGTTTTTTATTAAAATTTATTATTCAACATTAACAACGAAAAACAAAGAAACAAAACGTAAAAAAAAGTCAGTAGCGAGTATTTCCGCCTCTGGCAGAAATAACTGCTTGGCACCGACGCCCATACTTAAAATAAGCGACCGTATATCATTTTGGTCAATTTCTTCCCATATTTCAATCAGTCGCCTCCCCACGTCTTCCAAGGTGTTCAAGTTCCGTTCCTCTCGTAACCTCCTCCCAAAAGTGTCCTAGAGATTCTCTATGGGATTTAAATCAGGGCTTCTAGCTGGCCATGCCATGGTATCGATGCCAACTTACTCTAGATAATTCCTCACAACTCCAGCAACATGAGGCCTGGCATTATCGTGCAACAACAAAAATCCTTGCCCTATATATGGCGCATATGGCATTACATGTTGGTCTTAAACCTCCAATATGTACCTTTCAGCTGTAAGGCTTCCATTATTTATGACCACAAGTTCTGTGCGACCAGTCAAAGAAATACCTCCCCGGACCATCACAGATCCTCCTCCAAATAATGTGTTATTTGAGAAATTACACTGAGCATATCGTTGGTTAGGGCGTCGATATACACGTATGCGCCTGTCATTATTGTACAAACAAAATCTTGACTCATCCGTAAATAATACCTGTTGCCATTCTGCTTCTAACCAGTTACGATGTTCCATGGCAAAATTCAGCCTCGCTCTTCGATGATCTCTAGTTACAGCTGGCCCCCGAGCAGCAATTGTAGGTCTCAAATTGTGTTCTCGTAGTCGCTGACGAGCTGTTTCACCACAAATTTGTACACCAGTAGCATCTCGAAGCCGGGTTTGAAGGGTCCGGGCTGTTACAAAACGTTGTCTTAATGCCGATAATCTTAAAAAACGGTCCTGATTAGAGGTTGTTATTCGATTCCTTCCTTGTCCCGGTCTGCGACCATGACTTCCAGTGTCTCTATATCTTTGTATAACTCATTAAACGGTTGTATGGTATACATTAAATCGTCTACCAATTCTTCGGTAATTCCAGCCTTCCTCGAACAATAATAATGCTTGAGCACATTCTTCGCCAGTAAGATTTCGTGTTTCACGTTGCATATTAATTAAAATAAAGGTTTTTACAAAAAAAAAC
Organism: Galeruca laticollis; assembly: GCA_963921935.1. Lineage (NCBI taxonomy): Eukaryota > Metazoa > Arthropoda > Insecta > Coleoptera > Chrysomelidae > Galeruca > Galeruca laticollis. The sequence continues at coordinate 38,337,162 of OY998178.1, read as the reverse complement.
GTAAGGGCTATGAAATGCTTTTTGACACCTGTATTTAGCTAATGACAATTTACTGTAACTTATTGTTTTCATAGCCTGCTACTCACTTTTATTATTATAAATTTTAATAAAAAACATGTTATGCTATAAAATTGATTTTCTCTTGTTGTGGCCAAGATAATAGAGTAAATCAAAAAACAAAATATTACAAAAAGATAAAGCTACAGTTTGATTTTAATTTTAAGTTGATATTGTTACTGTTGAACTCCACATGGTGTTACAAATTTTATGAAAAAATCAGGTTATCATTGCACCACCCCGTATTTATACAAAAATAAGTTTGTACGCAAATACAGTAGTACACTAACTCTCTGGAAGTGTCAACCTGTCATTCAAAAAAAAATTATTCAAATCGGACGAGCAGTTTAGACAAAAATTTACTTTAAACTTTTGGTTATTTTTTGGTGGTGCGTTAAATTCTTGGAGTAGTGTATAAGATCAAGCTTAACTCTTTCTCCCTGATTTTTTTCTACAACATTGTTGAGTTTGCCCAGGTATACTTGCGAATTAAGACTATAGCAAGTTTCATTGTCGGTCATCGCCCATATTTTCATTCCATACTTATCGCGTTCACTCCTCATATAAATCCGAAATGAGCAACGGCCCCTAAATGGAACCAGCTACTCAACGATAGTTACGTTGCATTCCTAGATTGTAGGCCTTTTTGCAGATGCTTACAAAGGTATCGGAAACGTCCCTAATGGGAGCCAATTTATCAACCGCTTTACAAGCCTCTCTGGTTGTAAAGTCATCAAACCGAAGATATGGTGATAGCAACTGAAAGCGTGTACGGGACATTGTTGAAGCAATTATTGGCCTCTCATATCCTTTTTCCGTACACCACAACATTTTTACAGTTTCCATAGCCATTTTCCTCACGTTTAATTCCAACACAAGGACTAGAGGGCTCCGAAGCGTTTACCACATACCGCGGTAGGTGGATCGATTTTGAAATTCGTTTCTTTTTATCAAGTAGAAGACGTACCGCGAATTGTGTTTGAGTCTCACTGTCTTGCCTAGAGGCTGTAATCTGATCTTCAATCTCTTCAAGTTGCCCAAACTTCTTTCGAAGGATGATTGCCAGCCTTTTTTGCGTGTTTGTTACTGGCGTAGATGTTGTATGCGAGTGAATACTCTTCCGGGAGCGTGAACAAATTTTGTTCTGTAGTAACTCCATATCTAGCTTTCCCCGTACCACCATATACACCTATAAATTTTTCTAAGGCATGGTCAAACTCTTCTCGGATATGGTTCATTCCTACCTTTAGGTAATGGTCTTCTTCGAATGGCGCTAGTCGGTTTTGGTGGACTACTTTAGGTTTTGTATTGGGGATCTTGCTCATGCCATTGCTCATGTTATTGATGTTTTTCTTGATTAATTACTGACATTTCCACGATTTTCGTAATTTTAGGGAAAAGCATTCTCTTCTCGTCAGGTTGGGCAGCCATACTTTGTCCCCTTCTTCCAAGCTGGCTTCTATGGCCTGCTTTATGATCCCCTTTTCAATCCAGTCACTTGAATATTCGTTCGAACCAATTCATGCACATCGTCCAACTCTCCTTTCAATTGGATCACGTGATATTCTCCAGCTAGGTCTTCTTCCAGTAGACAACAAAATTTTAGGTCGCAAGTCATCCTCATTTGGTGTCCAAACAGAATTTTCGCAGGTATTTCGCCCGTGGACTCATTCACGGCAAATCGATAAACCAATGCAAATAGGGAATCATTCTGGTGGCTGTAAACTACTTTGGACAGGTATTATCAAGAGGTCCTATTCATTTTCTCTTCCGTCCCCTCTGACTATGGATGCAACGTTATTGTTCTGGTCCTCTTCATTCCCAGCTTGTCACAAATTTCCTAGAGTCCATGGCTCTAGAAATTTCTTCCTTGATTGCTGTGGACTTCCAAGGGCTCTACATATCAGCAGATCACTTCTTCCACCAATACATCCGCGACAGTTTGGCCTCTTGATTCGGATCGAGTAAATTTCCACCCACTTTGTGATATAATTCATTACAACCAGAATGTATTTACTACCATTTTGTGTCACCGTAAAAGGTGCAGCGATATCTAACGTAATCCTTTCGAAAGGGCTTCTAACATTATATTGTTTCTCAGCTGCCGTTCTCTTTTGAAGTGGTCCATTACTCGTCACACAAGTAGTACACTTCTTAGACCAGTCCTTCACATCGTCGGAGCTCACAATCCAATAAAACCTTCCACTAGCCCGCTATAGGGTTTTCTTCACTACCACATGACCTCCTAATAGACTTTCGTGACCTGTCCTTAGTACCTCAGCTACTCTAGTTCTCAAGATAACTAGCTGTCGTCTCTTCTCGACACTATCATCGTTTTCAATGGAGTCACACTGAGCCCAATACACCTTAAGTGTCGGTGAAAATTTTGACACTTTTTGCAAGGTAAGTCGCCGATTTTTTACCTTCGATTGCGGAATCATCTCGAGGTGGGGATCATTCTTCTTATCTTCACTGAGCCTGGTGTGGGTGACCATTCTTCGTTGACTACTCTAGTTCTTGGAACTACAGCTTCTTTAGATTCCGCATTTTTTCACTGAAAATAGACTGCTGTGCATGACCGTTTGGGCATGGAGTCGGCATTTTGATGACACACCAACTAGATATTCGCCCCTGTCTAGTTTACCCTGTGACTGGGGTTCTTGTGTTGCAGGAGTCCTGAAGTACTCACACAAATTGCCTACATGCCTTAGCTTGCCACAATTTATTGTCTACTATACTTTATATTAAGTTGACGATCTGTCGTCGTCACCTTCTTCTTGGATGGTCCTAACTTTGTTATATCCTGAAGCCTTCATTGCTACTTCATATTCAAGAGCAGCTGTTATGCATCGACCAATGTTTTGGGATGAGCTAAACGAAGCGTCGTCTGCATATCGGGGTCACGTGAGCCATCAATAATGATTTGGATGCCCAGAAATTCCATCATATTATCTGGTGCTGATGGAAAAGCAAATCGAATTAGTCGGGTAATATCAACTTCATATGCTTGAAGGGTTTCGTCTCGTTTCTGACTTCTTTTCTTCAGCTGAGATTGATACAAGTATTGTAGACGTTCGTGAATATATCACATGTCCAACTTCTTCGTCAGCTGCTTGAAGTCATCAGTTTCTTCAAGGTGTATCGTCTGAAGTAGATCTAAGGCATTTCTGGCTTGTAAGGTTTTATTTGTTCGATCTTCTTTTCTTCTGCTGGCGTATCTTTTGTTCTCAAATCTTCCATCTTTCTCTCTAATTTCTTGATTTTCTCGTCCATCTGATTTTTTATCATTGTCATCTTATTTCCGATGTTATCATCCATCGATGTCGTCTTATTCTCAATATCCAACTTTAGGGACAACATTTTCTTTTTGACCTCAGCGACAATGTCGTTTCTCATTGATTAGATATTGGCTTAAATATCGTTCCTTATAGGAGAATTCTTCTCGTCCATATTAGCAGAAATATCGTCCTTCATTGTTGAAATCCACTCGCCCGAATTAGCGGAAATCTTTTCCATGTTAGCAGAAATATCGTTCTTCATAGCAGAACTATTGTGAAGTTTTTCTATTTATTAAAACGTTTTTATAACGGGTGGAATAAATTTTAAACACACGGTAGGCTCACTTACTTAATTTATTTATTCACTACACTATTCACTAATTATATACACAGTATGTTCACTTAAACTAATTTATATAAACAATTAACTAATTTATATTCACTTATTTACTGTTTGTTATTTCGGTGTATTATTGTTTATTTCACGAGATCTCTTTATCAACTAAACTCAAGATTCTCGGGTCGGTTCATTACATATTAGTCCCTTTCTCACTAGATAATTCTAGATTACGGCTCACACAAAAACAATTGGCTTTCTGGCATTTTCTAGATAAGACTGCTTACAAAAACAATGTAGATAAGATAGTCACTATCGTAAACAATTCTAAGAAACACTGCGCGTTCGCCATAATATTTACTTTCATACATAGCTTAGACAGAGTCGGATTTAGGGACTATACCAGTGTGCTGTTTCGTAACATTACCCCCTCCTTAAATGAAAGTTTCTCCTGGAACTTTTGTGTAGCCGAGACTGGATGTTTTAATCGGCAACTGGCCCCATTTCTACACTTTCCGACCTTATGGAAATAGCATGGCCCCGTCTTCATCGGATACTGATAACGGGGGTCGTTGCTGCAAATTAATATCTGGACACCGCTATCTCGAAAGATAACCTCTACCATGTTCCTGTTAACTCGCCAATCCAACTGGTTACTCGCTATCTTAGGCATAGCCAGTTTCTTCACGCTGGATTCTAACACATGGTCTCGGAGGTTTCCAAGTGCTTCCCACACATCGCGGTAGGTAGATCGATCTTGAAATTCATTTTTAGTTACCACGTAGAAGACGTACCGCGAATTATGTTTCAGTTTCCGTGTCTTGCCAGGGGCTGGAATCTGGTCTTCAAGTTTTTCTAATTGCCTGAACTTCTTTCGAAAGTTGGATGCCAACCCTCGTGCGTTCTCAAGACGGGCGAGGATGTTGTATGCCAGTGAATAATCTTCCATGAGAGTGAACAAATCTTGTTGTTCTAAAGTAACTCCATATCTAGCTTTCTCGGCATCTCCATACGCGCCCATAAATTCATCGAAGGTAGTGTCAGATACATCTCGAATATGGTTTACTCCTTTCTCTAGGTCATGGTCTCCTTCGAATGGCGCTAGTCGGTTTTGGTGAACTACTTTTGGTTTTCCGTTGGGGATCTTGCTTATGCGATATATATAACATCATTGATCCTTTTCTTGATAAAGTATGGACCTTCCCAGGATTTTTGTAATTTTGGAGAAAATCCTTTTCTCTTCGTCGGGTTGTGTAACCATACTTTGTCCCCTTCTTTAAAACCGCCTTCTGTGGCCTGAGTGTCGTACCGACTTCTCATTCTGTCGCTGGCAACTTGAAGATTTGTTCGAACTAATTCATGAATATCGTCCAGCCTTCTTATCAATTGGATCACGTAGTCTTCGCCTGCTATATCTTCTCCAGGCCGACAGCCAAATTTCAGGTCACAAGGAAGCCTCATTTCACGTCCAAACAGGATTTTCGCCGGTGTTTCACCCGTGGACTCATTGACGGCAGATCGATAAGCCAATGCGAATAAGGAAAGATACTGGTCCCAATCTCTCTGATGGCTGGATACTAGTTCGGATAGGTATTTTCCAATAGTCCAGTTCATTCTCTCGACCATACCATCTGACTGTGGATGTAATGCTGTTGTCCTGGTCTTCATCATTCCCAGCTTCTCGCAAATCTCCAAGGGCACTCCATATCGGCTGATAAATTCTTTCACCAATACATCCGCAACAGTTGTGACCTCTTGGTTCGGGATAGCGTGAATTACCACTTATTTTGTGAAAAAATCCATTACAACCATTATGTATTTGTCACCATTTTCGGTCGCCAGAAATGGTCCAGCGATATCTAAAGCAATCCTCTCGAAAGGGCTTCCAACATTGTACTGTTTCATGGGTGCCTTTCTCTTGCGATGTGGTCCATTACTCGTAGCACAAGTCGTACATTTCCCAGTCCTCAACATCATCAGAGCTATTCATCCAATAAAACCTTTCACTGAATCGCTAAAGGGGTTTTTTCACTCCCAAATGACCTCCCGATGGACTGTCGTGTAACTTCTTCAGTACCTCAGCTACCCTCGTTCTAGGGATAACTAGCTGTCTCCTCATCTCAGAACCATCATCGTTTTCAAGGACTCTTTTCAACAGCCCTCCTTCCAGGACAAGGGAGTCCTACTGAGCCAATACGCCTTGAGTTTCGGTGAAAATTTGGACACTTCTCGCTATGTAGGTCGCCGATTTTCTTCCTTCCATTGCCGGATCATCTTTAGGCAAGGATCATTCACCTGATCTTCTCTGATCCTTGTGGGTGACCATTCTTCATTGACTACTGTAATTTTTGAAACTGCAACTTCCTTAGAATTCGACTTGTTGCATTTTGAATAGTCTACAGAGTATGACCGTATAGGTAAAAAGTTGGCTTTTCCGTGATTCACATCAGCTGGATGTTCACCCCTGTCTGATTTCCCCTGTGACTGGAGTTCTTGAGTTACAGGAATCTTGGGGCGCTTAGACGGACTGCGTACGTGCTCTAGCTCGCCACACTTCCAGCATTTGATCTTCTTCGGCATCTTGTCTGCCATACTTTTCAACAAGTTGAAGATCTGGTCAAGTTTCTCATCGTCATCTTCTTCCTGCATGGTCCTACCTTTGTTGTACCGCGAGCTTTTCTTGGCTACTTTGCATTTAAGAGGTTCTTGGTTTGCAGGAGTCGTAGGACGCTTACACGAACTGCGTGCATGCTCTAGCTCCCCACAATTACCGCACCTGATCTTCTTCGGCTTCACATCTACCATCCCTTTCAACAGGTTGACGATCTGGTCAAGTTTGTCATAGTCACCTTTTTCCTGTATGGTCCTACCTTTGCTGTATCCCGAAGCCATCGTGGCTGCTTCATAATCAAGAGCAGCCGTCAATGCATCGACCAATGTTTTAGGATGGGCTAATCGAAGCGTCTTCTCCATATCGTGGTCACATAAGCCGGCTATAAAGGCCTGGATTGCTAAACATTCTATCATGTTCTCTGGTGCTGATGGATAAGCAAATCGAACTAGTCGGGCAATAGCCATTTCATACTCTTGAAGGGTTTCGTCACGTTTCCGCTTTCGGTTCTTCAGCTGGAATCTGTACAAATGATCCAAATGTTCGTGACCGTATGGCATATCCAGCTTATTTTTCAGCTGCTCAAAGTCATCCGCTTCTTCCAGAGGTATAGTCTGAAGTACATCTAAGGCCTCGAAGCGCTATAGTTAGGTTCACTGCTTTCTCCCTATCGGACCAATTATTCACTCTAGCGGCTGCTCCTAATCGTTTCACATTATTGGTCCACGATGTTTTTCCGTCGAATGTTGGAGCCTTGACTCGGGCAAAACTGCTCATATCTTCCAACTTAGGGAGTGTTGCTGGCTTGTAAGGTTTTGTTTGCTAGGTCTTCTTTCCTTCAGCTAACGTGTCTTGAGTTCTTGAATCTCTCATCTTTCTTTCTAACTCCTTGATTTTCTCGTCCATCTGGTTTTCCATCATTGACATCTTATTCTCAATATTCGATTTTAGTGACGAAATTTTATTTTCGACGTCAGCGGCAATGTCGTTTTTCATTGATAAGATGTCGGCAGATATATCGTTCTTAAATCTTCTCGTCCATACTAGTAGAAATATCGTTCTTCATTGTGGAAATCTTCTCATTCATGGCTGAAATATCGGCAGAAATTGATGAGATTAAGGTGGAAGTCTCGTCTTCAAATAAGAATGTTTCGGGATCGAAGCCATCACTTACTAGTGCCACTTTAAGTCTTTCTACTAACTCACGCTTCTTACCGGACATTTCCAATTCTGCCTTTAGTTCAGTCACTTTCAGGTCACTTAGTCTCTTGGCCATTTTTACGTAGATATTTATTCATATAACCCCACACCTGACACCAATGTAATGTTTTTCTATCTATTAAAACGTTTTTATTACGGGTGGGATAAATTTTAAACACACGGTAGGTTCACTTACTTAATTTATTTTTTCACTACACTATTGACTAATTATATACACATTATATTCACTTAAACTAATTTATATTTACTTATCTACTGTTTGCTATTTCCGTGTATCCTTGTTTATTGCACGAGATCACTTTATCAACTGAACTCAACTTTCTCGGGTCGGTTCCTTTTATATTAGTGCATTTTTCACTAGATAATTCTAGATTGCGGCTCACACAAAAACAATTGGCTTTCTAGCATTTTCTCGATAAGACTGGTCACAAAAACAATGTAGATAAGATAGTCACTATCTTAAACAATTCTAAGAATCTTTGCGCGTCCGCCATAATTTTAACTGTCATACATGGCTTAGACAGAGTGGGATTTAGGGACCATAACAGTGTGCTCGTTCGTAACAATATAATTCTTCCCATTAGTAGAAATATTGTTTTTCATAGTTGAAATCTTCCATAGCAGAAATTGACGATTTTAAGGTGGATGCCTCATCTTTGAACAAAAATTCAATTGTATCACGTCGTCCAGTCCAGTGTAAAACTTTATATATCGCCAATAAACAAAAATGTTTAATAAAAACTTTTGTTAAAAGGAACGACTAATTAGTTTAATAGAATTCTGCTTTTTACTAAATGCTCAATCGAGAATCAAAATTAAATGTCAGGTAAAAAGAGAATATCGAAATCAGCCATTATTTTTACCATTGTTTGAATTTTGGTTCTATGCCCCACTGATACTTTTTGTCGATTTTATATTACAGAACAATAGTTTACCTTACCTTTATACAAAAAAAATTCATAAACATATATTAAAATTTTTGGAATTGTTGAAATTGGTATTAAACTTTAGAATAGTAAGGAAATCTGCCTGATTTCATGAGCAATAGTTCCTAACTTGTTTCACCGACTGTACTTTCCCAAAATAGTGAGTTATTGTTATTCTTTACACAATTGAGTTCTCTGTTTATCTTCTACGTATTTCAGTGTTCTTCGTTCGTTTGCCAAGCTGTACTTCTGTATTTGAATCATCAAAAATAAGCTTCCATTAATTAATTATGTCAAATAATTTTTTCATGCACTTATCAACTTTAATAATTATGAAATAAGGCAGTTACATCAAAATATATTAGCAAGAGTATCAGACTTTTTGTAAAATATAGACTGTTCTTTATAACTTTTTTTTTTATTTTATTATATGTTTGCGTCTTTCAGTTAAAAGCCATCTTCAAATTATTTAAATTCGCAACAATCCTTTGGGACCAGGGAAAAACTTTTTTAGCGGTACTGGTAGATGCCGCTCATATTTTAAGTGGGGCTGTATAAAAAGTTAGTAATTGTGTTGCAGCAATTGTGACTCTGGGGTCCCTTAAGGACCGCGCTGGAGTATCTAATGGTTAAATACATTGTTAAGCAACAATAATATTATCTTTCCTTTTAGTATTATAATATTTTAAATCTCTTCTACTTCCGCTTATGAATGTAAATTCTCGAAATGAATGAAACCGCTATCGCCCAGTGCGATAGTGAAATTTTAGTGCTCGTCATTTGATTTGATCGACTTCATGGTATTGATAAGATTAATCTGGATTGTATTTTTTCATTTTTCAGGAATTTGTACAGAAATGTTTTTATTTAATCCTCGCACAGCGTTTAATACTAATAAAAATGGAAATGTGCTTGTTCGCATAGATTTGAAAAATGGACACCAATTATCATTCCAAAATATTATTTATTTTATACGAGTAGGGCACTGGTATGAAAAGAATTATTGGTGCTTATTAAATAAAATCTGTAATGTTGATATTTAAATTATCAAAACATGTGAACCATCAGCTGTGATAGAATAAACAATTTTTCTACGGCCAATATAGAATTGAGCCGATCCGATACGCTCAGGTATGGGAAATAGCACATTTTGCACACGCTCCGCAGTCAATTAAATAGTTACTACAGGGCACTTCCCCACACCACATATATATAGTCAATATTTTTCTAGTAGGGGGATCCTCGATGCCTAGTCCTTTCCAGTATGGTATCCTCGATGATTAGACGTTTTCAGTAGGGAATCCTCGATGCCTACACTTCTCCTATATAACTATTCACTTGTATTCCTTAAAGTAAAGTAGTAGAAAAAAATTGGAATGTTTCTGGAATGTTTGAAATTCTAATTTCTTTGTGGCTTTAGAAAAAATCGCCTGCGGCACTCGTGGGAACTCGCAATTCCATACTCTTGTGTTCTTTCAAATCATTCACAATCGTATGGAATATAGGCGAGAAGCACTACAGTTTGACATGGCTGTGTCGTGACGTAGATTAGATATTGGTTGGAATTGCTAGGATATCATCTAAGAAAAGAAAATATGAAGGTCCGCCAGCTGGAAAAGTTGTACTATTTGCAGGAAAAATCATAAACTGCAAAATAACGCAAAAATCGCTCATTTTTTCCGATATTTCTTAATATAACTCGTTAAATATGCAAGATAGAGGAAAAAAGTATACTTACGAATTTGTTCTTTATGAACTTCTCTACAAGTTAGAATTGCTTTAAAATCGAGTAGAACACATTAATGTTGTAACAAAAAAGCGAGATATCATTATTTATTGTATGAAGATCTTATAATGAAATAAAATATACCATTACCCAGATAACACTGAAGGTACAAACATATTCTTAGCATGTGCTCACAAGATGATAGTTCGTACATTCTCTAAAGTATATACATAAGACATCCATAGCGCGTGGTGGAAAGAAAAAGTTCGTGCAATTTGTAGTCGAAATTGTACATTCTCTTAAGTACTTGCCAAGTACATACTGATGAGAATGTGCAAGTCACACATTACTTTTAGTACATATTAAGGATGTGCCTTAAAGAATATTTTCTGGTACATGCTAAACACTTGCTAACTAGATTCCCCTTAAAACGATCCCTCAATTTTGCAAAAATAAAATATGAAAAATATACAGTTTGTTCACGTTTTAATACTACAAATATAATAATATTGGTTTCTTATTATTGATGAATGTTTATCGGTTTATTGTTTATCTTTTAGGGAGGCCTTAAGTTGAATAGTTTTTAGTTTTTTTACTAAGATAAAATTATCACAACTGTATGTGTGTAATAAAGTGAAAAATATAAATGTATCCATTTCTAATATTCACTTTTTTATGTAGTGTTTTTAATTTTGTTCCGCTGTCAAAATTGGAAAATTATTTAGGTGGTTGTGACTCCCTAATGAGTCGGCTGAATCTAAAATTGAGTATGTGAGAAGTAGAATACAGGTTATGTCAATATCTAAGTTTTTGACTCAAAGCGTGATAACGAGTTTTGGTTTTTTAAAAATAAAAAGTGAAGTATCTAGTGAAAATTATTGAAGTAGGTAACAAATGTAGTAATTGCATATCATATATTAAACGGTCCTATTCAAAATCAAATAGGAGCACCGAAAAGAGGTTATAAATATAGTTCGCGGTATTATAGGCGTATAGAAAATAAGGGAATATCGGCTTTATATACTCCAAGTGCAGATACTCAATTATTGGTAAATATTAAATAATGATATCGCTAATAAATACTCCTAGGTTGGGGTGAAACAAAAAAGGCCACTCAAGAGTTTACTTCTCTCAAAAGTTATATTAGGTAAGTCATTGTTCATGGATTGTATCGTGACAACATTCTACTATATTATTAACACACCCAGAAAATCATATTTGATTGGTAATTTCATTGAATATTTTTTGCAGATGCAGTAAAAGTTTGTTTTAGGTTAGCTACAGGAACATATATTATTAGTGTCATTAAAGCGTGGCTTATGAAGAATGAAAAATCAAAAGGTAGTATAAAAAGTACCACTCAAAAAAGCTTAGTTTAATATGTTTTCTATTTAACATTTTTCACACATATAGCAGCTTAAGCAGAATTTCTTCTGCCTGAAACATTATGGAAATAAGCAATTAGTATGACATTGTCCATTGTAGAAATTTCTGATAAAAGGTACTACTGATAAAGCTCAAGAGTTTTTGAAAGATATTAAAATTTTTTATTATTTTAGCTATGCATGTAAATCAGGGAGACTAAAGACAAGCTCAACTTATTGTTTGAAATCATATTTCTTGAAATTTCATATAGGCTTTCAATGATTTTGGGCTATTGTTTTATTTTCATATAGTATATTCTGTTAAGATGTTCAGGTTAAGAGTAAATAAGAATTTCTGGAATATTTTAATATTTTATCACAATACCTTTTTATTTTTTGGTACAACCAGGTGTGATAAAATATTTAAATGAGGAAAAATATTTATACTAAACTCATACTTTTGAGTATAGAAAAGCACATGCATAAGATGTGAGTTTGCTCTACTATAGAATATGATTTCACGTGTATCACATTCCCAGCAGATGTACATATTATGTGCAATGTTTGTACTCTCCTTACAAAATTCTAAAATATATGAAATGCACATTTGCTTTGGTATGTACATAGAATGTCTGTAGCACAAACTTATGCGGGACATTTCCTTATTCTTGGAACATCCTTAGTACATGCTGAATACAAAAAACGCATATCCATAGCATATTATTATTCCTAAGATGATATTCCTATCACATGTATAGTACCTAAAATTAATTGTACATCCTGTAATTTTGATTACTAATTATTTCAACTACACGAATTTGCAATGAACAATACAATCCTAGGATGGACATAATTATAATCAATGATTATTATCAACATAAAAAAATTCCAAATTATAAGTAGTTACTGTAGCTTAAATTGTCATAATTGGTAGACACCAGTCTGAATGATGAGTTTCTCTCATTTTGCTACATCGATTTAAAAAAAAATCAAAAAAATCCGCCTAATAGAAGCCGAGATACAGCAACTTTTTGCGCCGCGCTCGATTTGAAGCGTCGATTTCAAGTTTCGCACTATATCCCCACTCCCCTCAGATTTGACGCGCCGAACGCTACCGCTACAACTTTTTTTGATTTTTCCTACTTCATGCACAAGGGCGATGTTATATCTCAAAGCACATATAAAAATTTCTCGGAAAAATCTATCTGCTGGCATTTTTTTCATTGTTACAACATTAATAGTTATACCGCAAACACTCTCGATCTTTGACGTTTATTATCTCCGCACCTATTCGGCCAAGTTAAACGCATTTTTTTCAAAAGGAGCGTCTTTCCGAGAACTTTTTTTAGGTACTTTGAGTATTTTTCTTTGGTATCCAAATTCGCTTCAAAAATTAATTATTTATAAGACGAAATTTTTCAACTTTTCAAAATCGCGTAAAAAAATGATAAAAACTTAAAAATTCTTCATTAAAACTATTGTGTATTATAGTTTAGAGGTCTAAGTAGTTTTAAAAAAAATCGGCGCCTATTACAACTCAAAAATGTAAGCCTGACATGAACGCAAAAATGACGTTAATTTTTTCGCGTAAATTAATTAACAATTAATTCATGAAAAGGTCCATTTAATCGGCCTTTGGTATATTGATTTATACTATAATAAGGTTCTTAAATCCCAATTTATAGCGTGATTAGATGATTTCTTATCTGCAAAACAAATGCTTTAAAATAACCTTGTTTTTTAGCTACTTTTTTTGCATTTATCGCCATTTCTCAACGAAAAACTTGAATATATCGATTTCAAACCAATTCTATTTTGTAGAGAATTTTGTAAAGAACAAATTCGTGGGTGTACGTTTTTTCTTTATCTTGCATATTTAAAGAGTTATATTAAGAAATATCGGATAAAATGAGCGATTTTTGCGTTGTTTTGCAGTTTATGATTTTTCCTGCAAATAGCACAACTTTTTCAGCTGGCGGACCTTTTCTTACATGATTTCCGAGCAGTTCCAACCAATATCTAATCTACGTCACGACACAGTCATATTTCAAAGGTTTGGGGTCTAATTCTCCTGGACTAGGTACTCAGCTACATTCCGCACTTGTATCGGAATATAATATTTCAATATAAAAATATAATATACAGCGACTATAATTACTAAAATTCATAATTTTATTTTAAATGTACACTTCATTTGGCAAGACACTTTGCGACCTACAAAAATAGAAAATAGACCACTTTTACACTATTTATTCATAAAAAAATTGACTTGTTTCAGAGACTTTCGTCGCAGAAATATTACTCATCGTATTCCCTTCGACACAACTCTTGTGAGCAGACGCTGATATAGCATACGGCCCCTCCTATTCGCCCATCTATGGAAATTGCCTCAAACCTACCCTTTACCCGCTCGACTTCCTTATTTTACTTTTGAATGTGCACGAAATTCAGTAAACTGGAAAACAGAGTTTCCAAATTATTTTTAATACAAATATTCTCTATTTTTCGATTATATCTAGACAATTCGTATGCATCAGATCTGATAGAGAACAAAAATTGTGGGTGTGCCAGAGGTCCACTGCCAAGCATGAAGTTTCCAAATTATCAAGTTTTGTCGAATTCGCATTGATTATTATTACCTTGTAAACTAACTAATTGCTTTGAGAAAAAAGATTTTTCTGCTCAAAATTTGAAGACTTTAGTAATTACAACAGATGTTTGCAGACAACTTATGCTTGAATTAAATTTTGGATCACATTCTGCGAAAGATTGGTTCATCACTACATTAGTATGTCGCGAAGCTCTCTACACATTATATTCTTTCTAACTCACTGTTATAATGATTCTTAACTAAAAAGTTCTATTATATTATTCCAATGATCAGTTTAAGTAAGTCGTAGGGAGTTCTCCAAAATATACATACCAGTCTACAAAGAATTTTTGATCTTTATGCTTATGGGAATCAGCTGACAAATTTTAATTTTCAGTTAATTTTGTTGAAAGTTAATATTTTTTTACAATCCTGGATGATTTTGACATTGAACGTATGAGAAAAATGTGACTCTTATTCTATTTCTAAACGCACTGTAGCATGCAGTACAAATAAGTTATTTTTCTAAATTAAAATTTGGAAGAAAATATGTCATTGGCATATTTTGAAGACCAAATAATGAGCATTTTTTCAGCCTAGATACTCAATAAGTGTTTGGTGGGGGGCTGATTTTTCTTTCGTTTACAGAGAACCACTAAATTTCTCTAAAATGAGTTTAAAGATTGGCATGAAATTATCAGCTAAGAAGGTTTCTCCATTTTGAGACCAATATCGATATCTAAGCACCATCAATATGTTCACTGTTAAACATGTACCAGACGAGCAAAACACTTCTTTGGGATCACTTATTTTCTTAATAGAATGTGTCATTTAATGATGACAGTTTTGTCATTGTGACAGCGACACAATCCTTTTTTTATCACCGACGTTTGTTCCTCATAATCAGACTTCATCTAGTTCGCTTGCATTTGCCCTGTCAGTTGAATTATTAATTATTGTTGACACTTGATACCATATAGGTTAGAGAGAAAGGGAACGATCACTGTAGAAAAAAGTGTCCCTGAAATGTGGACAAAATAAGCGAAACGCTGTAATAAAAATTAGAATAATAATAATATCATTTATTGACGAATAAAAAATATGAAACCTATACAATAATGAAAAGTGTATAAATGATACATACTCGATAAGTGAGTGAACACTTGTTTCAAGATATGAATATGAATACAGTATTACTTAAGTATAAAAAATATTCAACACAATATCAGAATAACGAAGTATGTAGCACGCTTAAAAAATATAAATAACATTAATTGTGCGTTACAAAACTGATAGGCAGATAATAAGTTTCTCAAGGTTAACCGTCAATAGTTTATGCTCAAGCCAATTCTTTACGTTTGCCTCCCAATTTTCAGCATCGTATACTATCGCTGTGTCATCGGCATATCCAATTATTTCACCACTGCTTTTCAACGAGAACATTCCGTTTATATAAATATTGAATAAAAGTGGTCCCAGAACACTACCTTGAGATACACAATACTCAACAGTTTCTTCCTGACTGAAGACATTGTCCATTGTACTATCTGCCGTCTATTGGTAATATAGCATTTAAATAAGTTGAGGTTTACATTCCTTATACCAATGTCCTCTAATGCTTGCAGAAGCAGGTCGTGACTCACAGTATCGAAATCTTTCGATAGGTCTATGGAAATACACAGACAAGACTTGCTCTCATTCAAGGCATCATTTAGTTTCATCATTAGTGCCAGAATTGCAACTGCCTGTCAGACAAAATTTTATATTTTTCAAGGTAGGAAGTCACCCTGTTCTTTATTCGTTTCTCGAAAAATTTTGATAGGTGTGTTAATAATGATATGGGTCTGAAATTATTTGTTTTTGTTGTATCCCCCTTTCTATTAAGTGGTATTACAATGGAATTCTTGAAGGCTGATGGCCATATACCACCGTCTATGCACTTATTAATTATGTAACATAATAGTTTCATAATAAAATCACCAATAATTTTGAGAGTTTGTGCTCAAATTATGTCAATCCCAACCGATTTTTCATCCTACAAACCATTCAATATCGGTTTCAATTCGTTGTCGTTCGTAGGTAATAAGACAAGAGTTTGCAGTAAGATGCCTTTTCGGAGTATAACTCTGGTCTCAAGTAATTTTGTCAGCAAGGGTTTTTCCGGTATTTACAAATTTTTCCTTAAATTAGTTGGCGATAATATTTTTGTTGGTTATTATCAAACCTGAGTCAGTTTCGATGGGGCGTATTGGAGTTTTAGATTTATTACCTCTACTCAAGTCGCTTACCACCTCCCATAATATTTTCGTGTTGGTGCCATTTTTTATTATAATATTATTATAGTAATCGAATTTTGTTCTTTGTATTCACGAATTCAATTTATTCCTGTACTGTTTGTATTCATTTTTTAGTTCTACGTTTGCCATATACTTAAGGATATTTTTGAACATTTTATTTTTGTATCTATTAATTTCAATAGAGCATTTGTCACCCAAGGTTCAATTTTAGTATAATTTCTCCTGTTGCTTTTGGATATCGTCGTTTCGCCAATCAAATTTGATAGAGTATTGACGAATATGTTCATTTTAGAAATCAGGATTTTCAGCAGAGTAAATGGCAGCCCAAGATGCTTTCTCAAGAAGAGATTTCAGTTTACTCTGATCAACATATTGTGTGCTAGTTGACATTTTTTTTTGTCTAGTTTAGATATATCGAAAACTATTTGTAGTAGTGTGGAATAATGATCAGTGATATTCGCTTCTGGAACCATAGGCAAAATGTTCTCAAGTATATTGAATTTTGCCTTAATAAATATGTGGTCCATACAAGTTTTCATGTTGTCCCGAACTCTAGTTATACTATCAATTGTTGAGTTGTAGCCAAACTCATTTAGCGTATTTACGTATTTAGAAATAGTATCGTTATTCTTTAATAGATCTTAATTAATGTCTTCCGTGAAAATATTGAAGTATACCTTAAGATAGGTTTTAATAAACAAAATTGAACACGACGACTAAACGAAACATTAGTAAAATATGCAAGGTAACAATTTAAGACTACTACCTATATACTAGATTCTTCCCGCTTGAGTTAATGAATGTAATCCTCCAGGAAAGCAGGAGATCTTCTTGCTCCAGTTGGTCTACTGTTATCGTAATCCTGCACGGGAGTACTAGAATCCACTTCGGACATTTGATGGTCCACTAAATGACTAGGAGGTGTTACAGCATTGTCAACACTAGTCCGTGGATCTTGAAATTGTTCATTCTCAGCAATTATTTGTAGATTTTGAGCAG
This sequence comes from Galeruca laticollis, assembly GCA_963921935.1. Taxonomy (NCBI): domain Eukaryota; kingdom Metazoa; phylum Arthropoda; class Insecta; order Coleoptera; family Chrysomelidae; genus Galeruca; species Galeruca laticollis. The sequence goes on along the minus strand of OY998178.1, from coordinate 38,319,756 downwards.
GAGGAGGAGAATCTTCTTTTGAAACTTGTAGAGTGTCGTAATCGTGAAGTGGGGCTAGATGTCTCAGATGTATGGTAGTTTCTCTCCCGTCAGATAAACGTACTTGAGCATATTGAGGATTCACATGGACAAGCTCTACTTTTTCAAATATGGAATTATTCTTGCTTGTCCGATTAAAATTTCTCATCAAGACGGGACCAGTACTTAGCCAAGTCGGAAGAGAGGTTCCGTTCAGTGAGCGTCTAGGATGGGTGAACATTCGTTCATGAGGTGTAGAGTTAGTGATTGTGCATAGTAATGATCGGATAAAGTGAAGAGCTGCAGGCAGTACTTCTTCTCATTGATTAATCTGAAGATTACGAGACTTAAAAGCCAATCTAATCGTTTTCCATATAATACCATTGCAACGTTCGCACTGCCCATTTCCACGGAGATTGTATGGACTAGTTCTGTCCGTAGCAACTCCCAAAAGTTCTAAAAAGCATTTAATTTCACGAAATATGAAGGAGGAACCTTGATAAGTGTGTATATAGATTTAGATTTTAACGGGGTTACAATGAAATGAAACCTAAGGTTCATTGTGCTCCCTATCAGAGCTGTTCTCGCTACTACTACAGCTCGCCTTCCAGTTCCAGGGTTCTGATGAACTCTAGTATTTGGAACGGCTTCAACGAGGTTATATCCTCACTCTTACAAGTTTCTTGTCCGAAGCATTTCTTGCGTTGGCTTGCAATGGCGAGGCATTCCAGAACTAGGTGATCCGGAGTTCCATCCTCCTCCCCACAGAATCTACACTCGTCAGTTTCTGCTAGACCTATTCTCATTAGGTGCTTCCTAAGGCGGCAGTGTCCTGTGAGAAAGCCCGTGAGGAGATGTAGATTATTTTTAATGAGGTCCAAATAATTTTTTGATTTTGTCAAAATTCCGCAGGAACTTTTTGGAATGTTCCAACCCGAGAAGGCACCGCCAGAGTGCTTCTCTTTCCGTTTCCTCCTTCTTCCGAGACTCTTTCTCATAGTAGCATTTTCCTACACCATAGAAAGGCTCCGGGGCAATAAAGGGCGTTTGTGCTCCTTTCCTGGCAAGTGTATTGGCTTCTTCATATCCTGTGATTCCCGAGTGGCCAGGAACCCAGACTTAAGGGACCCTGTTATCCTTGCCTAATTCATCAATTTTTCTTCGGCACTCCCATGCCAACTTTGAGTCAATGACATGGGAGTTCAATGCTTTGATAACTGCTTGACTATCAGAATGGATCGATATATCACATTTCTGATAGTTTCTTTCTAGGTTCATTTCCACGCATGTTTCAATCGCAAGTATTTCTGGTGCCAGGCCCAAATACTCCAGCGCTTGCTCCAGTGGTGGTTTTTTAACCATCCGTATACCATCTAATGGTGTTTTCTTTGAGAGTTTGGGTGGTGTATTCCCTTTACCAGTCTCTCCTCGTATTTAGCATCGCAGTGAAATTCTTTTCGATACTTACTTTCTTGATAATTTCGTTACTGGGAAGATTCGCTGATGAGATGTATTTTGTTAGAGATGACCAAGCTCCCTGATTTTTAATACTCTCATTGCCTGAACCTTCCTTATATATTCTAAGAATTGCCTCTTGGGTAGATCTTTCTATCACCAGATGTAGAGGTGTGAGATCTGTAATGATCTCAAGCACCCTAGTTGGACACGTTCTCATAGCTCCAGTGATGCGCAAAAACTTTGTCTGTACTGACTTGCTTTTGTATGCCAAACTATTGCCCCATACGTAATTGCTGGTCTTACAATTATGGCGTACATCCATCGCAGTATTTTTGGGTTACAGCCCCACCTCTTACCAGCTAGATTTCTGCACTGCATCAAAGCTCTTATTGCTTTACTAGCAGTTATTTCAACATGCTTATTCCACAGAAGCTCACTGTCTAGGGTTATCCCTAGATATTTAACTTCTGATTTCCCCGTTTAAGGATATGGATTTCATGGCTGCAAGTGTTCTTTTGCGGGTAAATGGAATTACTATGGTCTTGTTTGGGTTAATGTTTTGCCCCCCTGACAAGCACCATTGCTCAATGATTCTGAGGCCTTTTTGTAATAAATCACACAAGGTGCTCTCGAACTTGCCTCTGACTATTAGAACTATGTTATCAGCCCATACATTCGAAACCAAGCTCCGTTAGCCTGTAGAGCAACTCATCTACTACGAGGCGCCATCGAAGGGGAGATATCACCACCCCTGGAGGTATCCCCCGAGTGGATTTAACTGATGTGGTTTGATTCCCAACTTGTGTCTCAGCTATTCTCGTCGTCAACAACTCATACATTACAATTACAATGGTTTCATTTACTCCTTGCCTTTTTAGTGCTTCTTTGATAGACACATAAGTTGTGTTGTCAAAGGCCCCAGGTATATCCAGGAATGCGCTCATTGCGATTTCTTTTTTGTTCAGAGTTCTCTGGATGACTTCGTCCAGCTGATACAGAGCCGTCTCAGTTGATCGACCCGCTATATAAGCATGCTGACATTTATAAAGTGGTATATTCTCCAGATTCTCTGTTCTCATGTAGTTATCCACTACTTTGTCCATCATTTTGGGTAGGAACGATGTTAGACAGATGGGTCTAAAAGACCGGGGATCAGTCCCATCTTTTTTCCCTATTTATGGTATGAAGGTTACCCTTGCCTTTGTCCATTTTCTAGGTAGTAGACCCACTGCTACACTGCTCCTTGTAATCTTCAGTAGGTGAGGAAGAATCTCCTCTATTCCTTGTTGCAGGAGTACTGGAAATATTCCATCCACTCCTGGTGATTTATATGGTTGAAATGTACTTATTGCCCATTCCAAACGTTGTCTGGTAAATATTTCCTTAGCAATGTCCCAGTCGTCCTTGCGGTATTCTTTGATGTAATTCATTGTTATTTCAGTTTGTTGCTAGTTTACTACCTGGAAAGTGGCTTCTAAGAAGAAGAATAGATCGTTCCTCTCCACCTTCCGTTTATGATTTTCAGCAACATTGTGGGGTTATTTCCCCCATTTATCATAACCTTTTGCAATCTGGCCGCTGTGTGAATGGAAGTTATCATTTCGCAAAAGGCTTGAAAATTAATCCATTTGGCCTTAATAATCTCTTTATTGTACTGAGTAACCTTCTCAGTGTACCTCTGCCAATCACCGTCACGTTTGGCTCTATTAATTAGCCAACGGACCTCTTTCCTGAGGTTTGACAGGTTCTCATTCCACCAAATAGCGTCCTTTTCTGAACGAGCTTTTGACAGTGGGCAACTGGAATGAAAAGATTCCATTATTGCCTCACTGATCTGTTCGACTATTTGTCGTAGTGCGGGTTATTTACCCCATTCACTTCGACTTGTTCCAAATTGTCCTTCAGACTGGTCTTGTAGAGGGCCAATCAGTATTTCTAGTATTTCGGATTGTAGGAATCGAGGTAGTATCTCTCTGTATCCTAAATTCGATGATACTATGGTCGGAAAGTGATGGCTCGCTCATCACCTTCCAATCTTTTACATTTTTCCTAGAAGCAACATTAACAATTGTTACTTCCAGGACCTTTTCTCTTGATCTCGTTACAAAGGTAGGGGTTGTCCCCACATTTGAGATCTCAAGGTTATTTGCTAAGAGATATTTTAATAAACACTCACCTTTTGCGTTGTTATTGGTGCTTTCTCACACGATATTGTGTGCGTTGGCATCACAACCAATTATAATTGCCAGCCGTCTGCTATTGCAGTGTCTCACTAGCTCTTGTACTTCTTCTGGCGGTGTCATTGGCCCGTCTCCAGTGCTGTAGGCAGAGGCAATGACGATGTCTCGGTCGATACCCCCAATGTTGAGGTGAACCATGATTGGAACAAGGTCCCGTGACACGTATTCTGAAACCGAAATATATTTTATGTTATTTCTTATGATTACACAGGCACGCGGAGATACTTACCTCGCCAGTGTGTGTATATAAGAACTTGTACCAAATAGAAAAAATAGTTGTTCGAGATGCTAGATAACTTCAGAAGAAGTAATGCTAGAACAAGGAAATGCAAACGGGAATCTGGAGAATTCGTCTACAACCGTAAGCATATAAGGTTTTCCGGAAGAAGTTGGAAGGGGCCCTTCAACGTCTATATCAAGTCTTTCGAAAGGTGTTGTAGATAAAATTTGTAATTTATAAAATGTAGGTTTAATTTCATTGCATATGCGGCAAGAACTTATTTTGCGAACTTTTCAAGTGAAAAAGGCGAATTCTTTGACCTGAGCCAGTGGTACATCCGGGTAATACCAGGATGACATAGTGATACAAGTATTTCCGAGAGCTTAATTAGATTGCTTGTGGAAGAACCAACTCGACTTAAGACGTCAGCAGCTCGATTTAAACACCAGCATGAAAGATAATATCATATTTGAAGGGAGCCAATTCTAGACGCCACCGTAGAATTTTATCATTTCTAACCTTTCCATACAGCCTGTTATGAAAGATAGGCTTCTTCGATCGGTAATCAACTGAAAAGAGTTAGGCAATGACAGATGTCTCCATTTGTGGATAGATTAGACGATCGCATAAACTTCCTTCTCGACAGATGAATGGTTCTTTTCACTACCAGTAAGAGTCCTTGAAAAGAAAGCCAATGTCTTGCTAGATTGGGAAAGAGTCGCAGCTATTACAAAATTTGATGCGTCATTTTCTACAGTCAATATTTTCATTTATGGACGTTAGCATTGCCGATCTTGCTTAAGAAGATTGAACGATTCTCTTGCTGTTTCGGAAAAATGAAATTCTGCACTTTTTCTGAAAAACATGGTACCCACTGAGAATAGTGAAAATACAAACCTTATGCCTATCGTAAAGATGGAAGATCATTGGGTTCTGAAAGTTTCATGAGAGGCTTAATACGATCTGGATCAGGCTTAATCGTGGAATGTGACCTAAAAGTTTCATTGTTTTAGTAAAGAATTTTGATTTGGAGTCATTGATCGTAAGCCTGTACTTTTATGCAATTTTGATGAATTTGTCCAAGCTAAATTCATGTTCCTCCTGAATTTTACCACAAATGGTAGTGTCATCTAAATAAGCAATTGTATCTTTAAGATCCTCTAACTGTGTTATGCTATTAATTACTCGTTCAAATCCAGCAACACCATTTGTTACTCCCAAAAGTATTCTAGTATACTGGTAGAGCTGCCCACAAGCTTCAAAAGCATTGAACTAATTATCAGACTTGATAGGAATTTGATGATAAGCGCTCTGAAGATCAACGACGCTGAAAAATGTATATTGAGATATACTCTGAATCATTTGGTCTATGCTAGGAAGTGGAAATGCATCTAGAAATGTGAATTTATTAACCGTTTGTGAGTAATCAACTACCATTCTTTTTTATGATTACTGTTGCAAGTAATCAAGATTTGCGCTCTCCAAAGACAACGACTTTCTTAAATAATTCCTTCCGGTAATCGATTTTTCATTTCAGATTCGATTAAGACAGATGCAGGATTTTATTTTCTTGAAAATGAAAATCCACACTTTAAATGTCTAGAATATCATGAACTTACATTATCTGTATAGGGCACATTGCTCTGAATCATCAAATTTTGGGGCCTAGAATCGTAGAAGTATTGAATGAGAATCAATATTTGAAATGTTGCACCACTAAAAAAGTTTGAGTGTGAGGGAATTGATGCTACAAACCGTTTAGATAAGAATAATTTCCAAACATTTATCAAATGCCTTGTTCAAGATCATTCAGGTTAGTTAGATAGAATAAGTTTCGGAGTTTTAATACTAAGAACAAACGTAATGTGTATAGTGGCTTCCAATTACATATATCTTTTCATGCTGACGAAGAAATAGTTCAAAATAATACAAATTAACAAAAATTAACTACATATACAAAATGCCTCAAAGACAGAGAGAACGGAAATTTCCTTTATACCAGTTAATCGATAAATCAATCTGAACCCTAAGAATTAATTGAATGTGAGGAGGAATATAGTGCATACTTCAATAACAGTACGTTTTTCAAAGGTTTATCCTCTTATCCTTTTCGGTTCTTCCTCATCCTTCTTAAATCCGGGCCGTGTGTTAGAAGCATCTACGCCTCGAAATAAAAATGTAATTTTAGTATACTTATTTGCGTTTCAGATCTTTGTGTTTTGTCATAATATCTGGTGGGTTGTTTTATAAAAAACTTAATACCTAAATTAAAACAGTTGGATAAACATTGTACATATAATAAACAGTTTTGTACAAAATATATAGCAGAATTCTTTGAATAATTCAAGTAGACATTATTACAGAAATGTATGTTTGCTTAAAAAAGGGAACATTGAGTTAATTTTATGTCTAATTGGTCTAACATTGACACAATTATGTTTATTACGTTTCATTGACGTACCTTAGACTTATCGTGTACATTTTGTTAAGCATTAAAAACATTTAAATGTGAGGGCTCCTTCCTATCGTCTTTACAGTATCTTGTAATTATGTCCGTCTGGTCGACAGAGATAGTGAAATTAAAATAGAAAGTAACATAAATAAAACCAAATGAAAACGACCGTAGTAATAAAGAAATAAAATATAATTGAAAGGGTAATGACATATGTATATCTTTGAAGTATGATGACATAAAACGGGACAATAGATACAGCGATAACTAACATGGCAAATGTATCAACAAAAATCTACTACGCACTAAATAAAATAATATGGGAAACAAGAATATTGGTATTTTGGGAATTGAAATATATTACGCATTAACAGTACCAACTATAATGTACGCAGTAGAAAATTAGACAATTGGGAGGAAAGAAGAAACAAAAATAACCTCAGTGAAAATGAAACATCTAAGAAGAATATCGGGAAAAACTGAGTGGAGAAGGATTAGGAACAAAGCCATTAGAAAAGTAACAAAACAAGAAACAATACTAGAAAGAATAACCAAGAAACAACTGAATTGGAATGGACACATCGTAAGGATGAAGTCGAATAGATTAACGAGCGAAAACATAAAACACAATAAATAAACGAAGGGGTAAGGTATGGATACAAAAGGAACCGGGGCTCCTATCCGACACCTTAAAAGATAAAAGGAAATGAAAACAAGAAGAAGTAACCATTTCCTACCACCATTTTAGATGAATCAAGTTTTCCATGGAAATAATGGAAAGAGTACAAATTTTAGTTGAAAATCAATTCCCAAATCTGCACTCGAGCAAAAGCGCGCTGGTTTACTGTCATATGTCAATTAACGAGATGATGATAACGAATAACAGAATTTCAAATTCTCACATTTATTATGCATTTTCTGCTGACCGGGTGGTCAGATAAGAAGGCTAAGTCAATGTACCAAGAAAATATATATTCTTAAAAGATAAGCTTCATTCGAGTAAGTTTTGTTTGATACTTTTTGACGTATCTATTAAAATAAAGTGGTGGGGGATGATTCAATGTTTTTTTATATACACAGCTGCAACCCCTAAACGACTGACCGGATTATAACAAACATAGTCTCTTTGGAAAAAATAATGTATTGTATTGTTCCATGAAACCCATCTTACCTGAGATATGTCGAATTCTTAGTGATGCCACTAGAGCGCGTTCATTATATTTTTTATATGATTTTTTGTCAAGCCTTTAATGACGAAGATAGATTTCGACCTACGACTAGATTATTTGTTATTGGATGTTGGGCATCATTAGAAAAAATAATCCTCACTGGTTGCGCGAGGTCCAACATTGTTATGTCCAGGGTCGTCGGTAATAAATAGAGACAGGCTTTCAGTTTCTAAGTGGGCCACTCAAGAGCATCGAGATGAATAATCTCAACGCGAAAGTTCTAGACACAACACGTGAAAAGCTGTCCTTTTTAGCAACGATTGTTCGGTCTTTTATACTAATTTAAGTTCTATTTAAGTTCTATAAAAACGTTAGAAAAAATGTTTGGCTATTAACATAGGCGTGCGATTTTAGACGATAATCGGTATTATCGTTACAACCCCCACTCCTCAAAAAAATAATTTTTGTTACCGTATATTAAAAAAACTCTTAAAGAGTGACCTGCAAAGGAAACAAAAGGAAGTTCTACAATGTACAAATAAAAATAGCACTGAAGTCTACTCGTCATGGTTTTATACGTATAGTCTTCATCCCAAGGCGTAGACGGTACACCCTACGCGTTCTTTGTAGCACTAGACTTTTTAGTGGTATTCGAGCAACTATGCTGTTAGGCGTAACGTTGTTCTGGTCCGTCGCGCTGATGGCAACCTTCCTTGGCAGTGGTAGTATGTCCTCCGTTATATCCCGACTTGGACCGGTCGGAGGATAACCGGACAGTTTACTTAGGTCTAGCAGAGACTTCCACGCCACTTCACACTGGCGGCCTGGCGTCGGGGGAAGGTGCGTAATGGTCTGATCTGGGAGCGCCGGGCACCCGGGTATCGGGCTGATGTCCATTATCAGTACATCTTCTGACATATTTGACGTTTAACAGAATTAAGATGGAATGGGTTAGCTTATTTATCATGGTCGGTTTGTGGTGGGGTGTAAGTGGGAGATTATTAGTAGGGATTAATTGTCAGTTTGGGTGTGGTTATCGGTATCGGTGTGGGCCGGAAAAGGTTGACTTCAGGAAAAGGACGGCTATTTAGTCTGTTCTCTGAAACTAAAATAAAATAAGAACCAGTAAAACATGGCTAAAGATGTCAAGCAATGTTGAACCATTATGATGTAGCCAGTAACACAGTCCATAACACACAAAAAATACATACAAGGGCCATAGAAAATAAAAGGAGTTATCGTGGAGCTGACGCGGATTCAAACCATTCCCTAGTTATATTAAAAATAGAACAACACGTACCTACGTTTAAAACCTATGGTAATAGGAAGATAAAAAGAGTTATTTTGAAAGAACTTAAGAACAATGATGTGCAAAAAAATTAGATATTGACATGGAAAATGAATTAACAGGTTTGCCAGAGTTAGAGAATATAGAGATGGAGTGGAAACAGATAGAAACATCAATCATTAAATCCTTGCAAAGTAGCGTAGGACAACCAACACATAGAAATAACAAGGATTGGTTTTATGATGATTGTAAAAAGGTATTCGATCACAGAAACAGAGCACGGTTGAACGTGTTGAGAGTAAATACGGAACTTAATAGAAAAATATATGAGGAAACAAGAAGAAAAGCCAAAAAAGTGTGCCGGCATAAAAAGAGGATGAATATGGAACAAAAGTTAGAGATCATCGAGGAGCATTATAAAAATAAAGAAAAGAAAAGGATATAAAGCTATCGATTTCTGTAGAAATAAACAAGGACAAATGATAACAGATCCACAAGGACGATTAGACAGATGGGGTGAACATTTCGAAGAGTTGCTGAATAGTGGAAGGGTACAGACTGAACTGGAAGATGATAATGTAGAGTATGGTGACCCCGGAGAAGTATAAGAACCATCAGACGACGAAATACTGGAAGAAATAAACAATCAAAAGAATAATAAAAGTGGAGGGGAAAATGGAATAACAGCTGAAGTCCTAAAAACAGGTGGAGCTATATTACAGCAGAGGATATGCAAATTAATAAGAAAAATTTGGAGAAATGAGCAGATACCGAATGCTTGGAACAATGGAATAATCCGCTCGATTTTCAAAAACTGAGAATTATAGAGGAATATCTTTATTAGACGTGACTTATAAGGTATTAGCCAGAGTTATCCGCACTAGACTTACAGAAATATATAACAAGGAAATTGGAGAATACCAAGGAGGTTTCAGACAAGGAAGAGGAACAGATATTCACAATAAAAATGATACAAAATAATAGTGTTTTAAATGAAAGTCACAGTTTCTAGTTAATTCCACAATATAATAAAAGTTATTGAAAATACTAAGAAATTGACAAAGGTTTCGATAAATCAATATCAATTGTCAATTTTTTAGAATTTTCAATAACTTTTATTATATTGTGGAATTAACTAGAAACCGTGAATTTCATTTAAAACACTAATATGAGCAGATTCCATGGAGTGAGGGTCGAGACAGTTAATTTTAAAAATAATCGCTATCAACAAAATTTAGGACTACACTTACTTTTTATCGACTTCAAGGAGGCTTATGACTCCATCATAAGATCAAAGTTTTATGAATCTTCCACAAAAACTGGTAAATTTGATAAGACTAACTCTGCATAGAACAGCATCGAAAGTTTTGGTAGAAGGAAGTTTATCGAAAAGCTTTACTTCAAGACAAGGACTGAAACAGGGAGATCCATTATCTACAGTTTTGTTCAACCTGATGTTGGAAGATATTTTGAAGAAAGCTGGCCTGAATACAAAAGGAATGATATACCATTGTAGACATCAGGTAATTGCATATGCCGATGATGTGACTTTGATAACTAGATCAAAAAGGGGGCTGCAAGTAGTACTAAATAAATTTGTAGATACAGCGAAGACGTATGGCCTAATAATAAACACAGCTAAAACTAAATATTCTGATATGAAAAATCATACAATTGATGGGATAAAAGAGGTAACCTTCAGAACAGACAACCAAGTATATAACTTCGAGAAAGTTGACAGTTTTGATTACCTAGGGGTAACAATTAATAATAAAAACGACGAAATAGATTAAATAAATAAGAGGCTTTCCAAAGGAAGCAGAACAGTAGGAGCCCTCAGTAATATATTGAAATCAAAAGTACTCTCCAAAAAAGTGAAGATAAGAATATACAGAACGATAATTACGCCAACAGTACTATACAGTTGCAAATCCTGGATACTTACACAAAAGAATGAAAATAAAATTGGAATATGGGAAAGAAGAATACTCAGAAAAATATTTGGAGGCAAAAAGCTAGAAGATGGAGCTTGGAGAAGACAAACAAATAAAGAAGTGGCGGAAACGTAACAAGGTAGATTGAGTTTAATGGAAAGCGCAACAACTATAAATGTATGCCACCCCTAAAATTAAAGAAACGAATAAAATTATGGTAGAATTTATCGTCAACAAAATTTACTCTTTAAAACAGAGAAGAATAGTTATTAATAAACCAAATGTAGTAGTTTAGTCAAAAGATAAAAAAAGATTATGACAGTAGTATATAACCTTTAAGAAGAATGAATAAAATTGTAATCAAAATTGTTTCTACAGTAAATTACATAAAGTTAGTGAAATATTATTAACGGCAATTCTAACAATAACCGAACTGACAATATTAAAACTAATTATAAACAAAGGAATACAATAAACAATCAAGAAGGGAGACTGAGGAAGATGTATGGATCTCTTGGTCTTAGTTGTTCATTAAGACAAATAACAATGTTATCGGAATTAATCTGGTTAATCTCAAAAATCTCGAGTAAATTCATCCTAGGACCTTTAAAGCACTTATGTAATCCACACACATCCGATAAAGAAAAGTTGTGGTTGTCAAATATAATGTGATTTGCAAACGCAGATGATGAAGCAGGTGGGTCAGTGTTATGAAATCTTTTAACAAAACTAAGATGTTCTTCAATTCTAGTGTCTAACGAATGACCAGACTGACCTATATAGACAGCATTACAGTCACGACAGCTCAATTTATATATACCAGGAGAATGTAGAACCGGAACAGAATCTTTGTTGTTAACCAAAAGGGATCCTAGATTCTTATTAGTCTTGAAGCCAAATTTAATATTGAGTGAATGAAAATGAAGAGTGTTTATATGTTTATTAATATGCAGCTAAGCGCTTTCGGCCTTTAGGCCATTATCAAAGCTGTCGTCATAAAAAAGATCCAAAAACAGGTGTCAAAAAACATCCAGCTGATAAAATCGAAACAATGTATGAAGTTACGTTATTGTTTTACAATTATATCATTAAAAAAACATTAAAATAACCCTCTAAGAGGGTGTACAATTATATTTACATGATGGAAATTAACAGCTTTGATTATGGCCTAAAGGCCGAAACCGCTCAGCTGCATATTAATAAACATACACACTGAGTACTCGTCATTTTCATTCACTCAATTTACATCTAGTGTGTACACCATACCCACAGATATTATACTTCTTGAAAATGTTGCCAAACTCATAAGATACTGGGCCAATGAAGTGTAGAAAACCAAAACCAATATACCTAGATTCATCTTTGTTTGAAATGTTATCGTGCAATGTAATAGTCAGTTTAAATTTATTAAAATGTCTAGTGTAGATTAGCATGAATTCACTCGAGATTTTTGAGATTTATCAGATTAATTGTGATAACAATGTTATTTGTCTTAATGAACAATTAAGACCAAGAGATCCATACATCTTTCTCAGTCTCCCTTTTTGATTGTTAATTGTATCCCTTTGTTTATAATTAGTTTTAATATTGTCAATTTTATTATTTTAACTAAACTACTACATTTAGTTTAATAATAAGTCTTTTTCTCTGTTTTACAGAGTAAATTTTGTTTACGATAATTTCTACCATAATTTCATTCGTTCACTTAATTTTAGAAGTGGCATACGTTTATAGTTGTTTTTTGCTCTTTCCATTAATCTCAATCTCAATCAACGATTTTATTTGGCTCCATAGATAAAGAGAAATGTAAGATTTTTGATTTTCCCTCTCGGAGGTCAACATTGAAATTTGACATACTTCCTCTAATTATGTTCTTACCTGATATATATTCCATATTGTCTGTGGTTCATATCATATTTGAAGCGTCTGTCAAAAGTGTTTCCGTTGAATGTCTCTATATTTCCAGGATTTAATTTCCTTTTTCTTTGTGTTATGGACTTATATTGGCTACATCATAATGGTTCAACATTTTTAGCCATGTTTTACTGGCTCTTATTTTATTTTAGTTTCAGTGAACAGACTAAAAGGCCGTCCTTTTTCCTAAAGTCAACCTTTCCACTGTTTGTTACATTCCTGTCCACTTCCCACAACCGGTTCTCTTGTCTGATGAATGACCCTCCTCTTTTGGTCGTTCCTTCCTTCTTATTTAGGGAGTTTGAGATCATATTTGTCAACCCTTCCTCCTTTCCTAACACCTACAGACTCAATTCTTTTAATAAGAGTTGGTATTTATTAATTAAACAAAAAGATGTTCCTTCCCTTTATATCATGACCCTAATTAAATTGGTAGTATAGTTCAATTTTTCTTACTTCATCTACAAATATAGTCTGTTTCCTTAAACATTTTTATTTTCTACTACTTCCTTACCAAATTTTTCTATATGTCACACTGATAATTTAACTCAAATTCTGAGTTATAAAGTTTTCCTTAGTACACCTTAATTTCATTCATAAAATTTGCTACTTTTCTCACATCCGTCCCCTTTTTACCGCTGTTACTTGGACGTTACAACCCCATTAATTATTTTAATTCGGGTAAGATATGTGTATTATTAAATGTTTTCTTCCTTAAATCCAAACATTATTTGTAGTCTGAAGATGGTCATTGTAGTCCGAAACTAGTTGCTCATGGAGGCATTATAGTAAAACTTCAAATATTAAAAACTTTGTGACATATTGACTTTGTGTTTTTCATTGATTTAACTACCAGTCACATTTGAGCAATGGATGAGATATTACTTTTATTTACTTTCTATTTCCCAGTCCATTTTAACATATATTCACCAAAAAAAGTCATAAATACATCATTGTTACCTTGTATTATAATTATATATGAACAATCTTGCATTTTCATAATTTTTTTTGATAATTTTTTCCTTAACTTTCTTAACGTAAATATGATATGTACTTACCACAAAAAATTTGACTTATTTACTAGCACAATAACACCTATAATCTATTCCAATGACATATAAAAGATAGACCAGCCTTCACACATTATTACCTATACAATGTTTTGGTAGCAACATGAAACAGGGCGAGTACATTACACAGTAGCGTATCATTTCGAAAGGGTTCATTTAAACTATTTTATGAAAATTGCTTTTATAGACTAAATGATGTAGGTACGTTATTAAATAAGTGGAAATTATGTAAAAAACAAGTAATTTATTTAAAAGATACTTATAGAGGATTTTGAAGTTGAATCAAGTTTTGCACTACAGATTATGAATATGTTAATATAATATGGAAAGGTTTTTCATTTTTTTATATTGATTTTACAAAACTAATAAGGAATAAATAAGGGTATTAAAATGGTAAACAATAAAATAGAATAATTATAACAATAATCATAATATTAATATTTATTGTTCTTAAGAATTATTTACAACCATATTACAAAATAAAATTACTAGCACACAAAATTGTATAAAAAAATTAAAATAAAAATTACTGGTTTCGAAATCAAATAGACTTTGTAAGCATACTTTTTACTTTGGCTTTATTACAATTTTTTAATTTATTGAATTCATGGTGCAGTCGAACGTCTACATATTTCTCCAAAATTAGTTTGGTTACAGTGATGCAGTAATCATGGAGTGGTTCAAAATCAAATATGTGATTTGAAAATACATCAAAGATATTTGAAGGTGAATATATTATTGAGGTGTTTATAATATTTTTCTCTTATATTTTCAATTTTATTAATATTGCTAACATCTAAATTCATGGTAAGTCTCTTTACACATTTCTCAGCTTCACTACAAACAGTAACTACAAATTTAGAAGCTTTTCTAAGTTTTCCACAAGTTTTATTAATTTGTAGTTTAGACAACTGCAATCACCTTCTAAAAGTGTAGAACACTGTTTGCAGTGAATTTTTTTATTCAAGACTTTTACTACAAATCCAGAAATATAATCAACCACATCCTTAGTATATTCACTCAAAAAATAAACTGACAGATAATCATGATCACGAAGCTCTTTGACATTTCTAAGTATTCTTCAGAAGTTTCTGTTTAATCACTACTTATATTCACCGCTATTTTGCTACTACTACTGTAATCTGATATGCTGGTTCCGTCCAAAGCAATTGCATTGGCAGTGTCATTTGATTTAACTTCATTATGAATTAATAATTTTTTGTAGCAATTTTCAAATAACCTGCATGTAGGATTATTATTTGAACCACATCTGTTACGAACTGCACTGAAGAATAGTTCCAAATGGTCCTGTGATAATTTGTATGTGAGAATAAAATTTAAATTAGGGTTTATAACTACCAAATCCCAAAATAAACATTTCATACTTTCTATACAAATCAGAAACCCTAAAAAACTTTCTACCCCTAACAACTACAGGATCATTATTTAATTTTAATTCTAAAATATACTTATAAGCTACAACAAAATATTTACAAAATTCTGCCAATTTTTTTCAGACGCTGGTTGCTTATATTTATATTTGGCAAAAAAATTTTTAGAATTAAAAATATCGAAAATATTATTAAAAATTAATATAAAATCTCAAGCTGCTTGAGAACCCACAGACTCATCCAATTTCAAGTCATTTTTAAGGAATTTAAGAGCATCAGAAACACTTTTACTCAAAATGTGTACAGCAATTCTAACACGCATCTCCTCCCGAAACCACTCTAGATGTCGAGCTTACAGTTTTGTTCCTCCTAACAACCCTTCCCTTTCTTGTAGTCTTATTAATTTACAAATATAATCACACTTTATTAGTCTATCATTGCCATCTTTTAAAATATTACCACCTGTTCCAAATGTATTTCTTACTAATTTAAGCATATGACATGGATCCAAAAATAAATAAACTTTATCATTCGTTATTGGATGGATAAAATAGGTCGTTATTGAGGATGGTATGTCTATGCTTGCTCTTAGAGATTTCATCATAGTGATATTAGCTGCGGCTCCATCACAGGCCAAGGAAGTTACTTTTATATTAACTTCACTCAAAAACTTTAAGCACTGTTTTACCAAATTAGCTTCTTCGCTTTCTATGAAAAAATAACCAACCGGAATTTTCCTCAAATCATTCATAGCTACTACCATGAAAACTAATGCTTGAGTAGCTTCAGGTACACAATCACAGTCCAGCTTGGCTCCCAGATTGATATATCCAACCACTTCTTCTCCTGTCCACTCAACTTTCTTCATTATATGAATTTCATCGAGGACCAAGTTAACACAAATCTTTTTTGTAGAAGTTGCAGTTTTTGCCCTTATTGCACGTAGTGATTCCTTTGTAAACCCTGGTTTACCATCAACTACACTATACCACTTTGTTAGGGTCCTTGGATGTGGTAGGGAATTATTGAACACATCTCTTACAAAACTGTAGGCTTTTGCAGAATAATAATTGAATGTCAAAGCAAAAGTCCTTAACATCGGAGTATATTTTTCATGTGATGGACCTTTCAATAATCTTTTTATCACTTCACTTGCACTTCCAGGTAGAGTTCCCTGAAAAATAGACCATTTTCAATTAATGATATCAGCTGCTGTAGTTAAAATACATACCTCAATTACAGATTCGGCTGATGATGTAATGTACTGATTTTCTCTTAAATGTTTCAGAAGAGAATTGAGATTTGAAATTTTGGACCTCAACTGTTTATTTTGTCTTGGCAGCAAAGATATTTTCCTTCTTTGTTTTTCAACAGTTAGCTTTGCTAATTTTAAGGCTCCTTTAGCGGTTGGACTGGACAAGTCAGAAGAATGAACATCATACAAGTATCGTGGATTCTTGAATTTTCTCCTACAATTTGTTGACAAATTTATTAAATAGTACCTAAGTATCTATGAATATCCATATACATCAGGTTTTGATATGGGTAACCTAATTTATGAACATTTTATGTAACTGATTGAATACAATGTTACCTTTTGGGAGGAGGTGATTCAGATACACTAGATGTAGCTGACAAAGTTGTTGAAGAAGATGAATCTTCATTATTTTTCAACAAACTGAAAAGATAACAAATTGTTCATGAAATAGACCTTTCAATTACAATAGATAAGTTACCTTGTTGTTGATGGAGGGTTTTTTGCTCCAATAGTCCTGGTGTCTTTAGGTACATCTTCCAGAGTCCTTTAAAGAAAAATGTAACAATTTCTGTGCTAACTTGAAGTGTACATAGTTACAAATTAAAAATACCAAGTATATTACTTACTTGAAACGTGTAGCATCATGTGTCAAAACATGTTTGCCACTTAAATTAGCACATGTTCGTTTTGAAAAAATGGTCAGAACACACCAAAGCAACTTTAACTTCAAAAATGTCCTCTTCTACCAAAAATAAATTCTGTAACCAAATTTCACGGCGAGCAATAACTCTGGGAAACCTGATAATAAAAAAATTATCAATATTATTATGAAAACAAATATTGAATCCCTTGTCTTATACCTATACTACGCTTGTGCTAATATAACCTTACCTGTGAAACGATCGTTCATCATTTTTATTCCATGTATTTTCACACACTATACACATTTTCTCACCATCATAAATGTCTTAAAATCACTTTAATTTACAAATATCAATTAAACACCACATATAAGCACAATTATAATTAAAATCTTATTTACAGATCTCGCCAAAAGACAGAAGTAGTTCGAGGTTGCCAAACTAAAAATTTATAAACTGTTTTACGTATGGCATTGATAGATCATGAAAAATCCTGACCGAAAAAACATAGTGAGCTGGACCGTGGGTTGGTCATACCTATTTTAAATGCTTCCCACTTTTTTCTTACTTTTTAAACAGAAAATACTGCTAAAATCTTGAATATATTAATCAATTACTATTTTTGTTAGAAGAAATTTGGCATCATGTTGGAGACAACCAAAGTGTAAACAAGGCTAGTCTATCTTTAATACGTCGTTGATCTATTCAGCATTCTCTAGCTAACTGCGAGGGTTTCATCATCTTAACTTCGGCTGTCTACGTTCGGGAATAACTTCGCTATTGGTTACTGGAAATCCAATAGAAATATTTTGCGTCCAATTAAAAATATTGCGTTCAAATTTACAAATGTGCCAATAAGCCGGCATTAGGTGACTGATTTAGGTAGGCCGTTGATGGGCGACTTTACTTTATCTTGGAAATCTGAAAATATTTTCCACGGTCATTTTTTGACCAGTTAAATAACATTTTTCTACCGCAAGTCTCTACGACGAGCAGTTTCCAAGATACAGCACTTTGCATTCTTATGTGACCACATTGGTAGACAAAATGCTAACGCCGTAGTATTCACAAAAATGAAGGAATTGACAGAAGTTCACTAGAAACCAAGACCTACTGATCGACGTGTTTAATGAGATGGAAGGAAACGAGGCAGAACTGGGACTGATGGTCAATGAAAATATAAAAATCTATATGCGAACTGAACGGTGAAGATAGTGTGAAATTTATAGAATCCCAAAGACCCTGTTGATTTGAAAACGTTCAGAGGATGGAAGACGCTAGAATGTAATGCCAAAGAAAATCCTAAATGCCAAAATCTATACCGCCATGAAAAGAGGAAGACCACGGCTTCGATGGCAAGATTGAGTAAAGCGATAGAAAGACAACATTCGTAGCTGAAAAAATACGAAGGGGGGGAATAATATGTTTTTGTAATAGCGAAACAAACAATAAAGCGCATCAAATTTTAGTGGAGCAATTATCAATATTTGCTGTTTTTTGCTTAAATTATGGATATTACTTTGTACGCAGTACATAAATATGAAATTTTTGAAAACATCTGTGCCGCAAATTGTAACTTGACATTAATTGGAAATGTCTCAATTTACGAACACTTAACTGTCATGAAATATTCTTCTGAATAAATGTAATTAAGCTCGTATCGCAGATGTACAATATTTTTCCGACAGTCTTATGAATCGATATGTAATTGTATTCTATAAAACAACTCAGTCAATTTGTTGAACTCGCTCATAACGAAAATACGTTTTATATTAATATTATAATATATTGTACCTAAACGAATTTATGATATTAAAAAAATTGTAGTTATAGTCCAATCAAAATAGCTCTGAATTCAAAATATTCCGCAGAAAGTTGCATGTTTGTGTATAATGATTTTTGACCATCAGGAACTCAAATGAAAGTAATTTTTGAGCTGCATGGCCTGGGTCACGAGAAAACAACCAAAATGGATCTTTTTGCTATTTATAGATGAAAAATTACATGACCATGATGTAGAGCGGAAAATTCTAGAGCGAATTATGTCTTCATTTGTCAGAAACGGCGTCGTATTAACTAATTAGAAAAATATCGATAACTTCAGGTAGCTAACCATGCCGTCACTGTAATTCATCAATCGTTATCTTCTGTGTATATTTAGGATAATATAAATGTACTGTGAACTGTTTTGCAGCTTTATCTAGTTGATTTTCAGTCATTTTTGGCTGGCACAATATTGATATTCGATCATGAAGATTTGTATTTTTCCCGAGTATTGATGTTGTGCTTTTTGTCTGTTTATTGAAAAATGCACTCGTCATGTCGCAACCCAAAAATGCATGAGCAAACAAGATATACGTTTTCATGTTTGTAATCAGATGATAAAAACAAATCATCGCTTTTTTTGCCAGTGCAATATATAAAATTAAGTCGGTGTCGTTACCATCTACAGCCACAGATTTACAATCGGCTCTCAATAGTACTTTTCATCACACGACAAGCGCAAGCGCAGCCACCATTTTGAAAGAGCGGGAGTTTAAAAGTTTCGTAATGTTTTGTGCAATAATAGCTGGGAATGCAATATTATCTCCGCAAACAAATCCATCATTAATACAAATCATTGATGATGCGGTACTTGTTGAGAAATCAGTTGCAGCGTATAATTATAAAGTACTGGAATGTGGTTAAAGTGTTATGGGCGTTCTCAAAAAGGCAAAATAAGTCTGCTAGTTGAGAGGTTGGCTGTCAATACAATTTATTATCTGAATGAAATTATGTAAATAATTATCTAGATAGAATTAGGTAAATCATTTTATCCTACTTAACCATAATTTATTGTTAGGACATGTAGAAACACTCTAAAATTAACATTTGGCTGGATAATGAATATTATTTATAATGAAATTAACTGTCTCGACCGTAACTGTTAGTCTCTTGGTCATGTTTACGTGACTATTCATTTATATCACCCCACAACTGACACCAATGTAATGTTTTTCTTATTTATTTGAAAGTTTTTATTTCGGCGGTGGGATAAATGTATACACACAGTTTGTCTACTCACTTAATTCATTTAATCACTAAACTATTCACTAATTAATATAATATACACACTATATTCACTTACACTAATTTATAATAACACCTCACTACTGTTCATTTACTTAGACTTCATTTATATTTACTTGTTTACTTTTTATCTCACAAGATCAAATTATAAACTAACTTCTTCCGCTGGTCGGTTGTCTTTATCTATTAAGTGCTTTTTATTCCAGAACCTTCTAGATTGCGGCTAACAAAAACAATCGCCTCCCTGGAAATGTCTAGATAAGACTGGTCACCAAAATGATGGTAAACAGTTCGAATAAATCCCTGCGCATCCACCAAAATTTTCACTTTCATGGACAGAGTTGGATTCAGGGACTGCACCAGTGTGCGATTTCGTAACATTATCCCCTCCTTAAAAGGAAGTTCCTCCTGGAAATTCTGTGTAGCCGGGACGCCTATTTGTATGTTGTACCCAGATTATCCATTCAGAATTCATCGGGTCTACGATCTGAAGGTATTGTCAGTTGTACTTGTGAGAGGCACTTCTTTGGATAAAGTGAGTACAACATTCAGAAACACTTTAAGTGTGAAACATAATAATATCATGGTGACGATTATGGATATTTTAACATCCATAATTTCTCGAATTTTCTCATTTATCACCCTATCCAGTCTTGATTTTCCGGCAGCGCGTCTCCAATAATCCATTTCGGTGGCTTCAAGAGACTTACGAGTTTTTTCCTTTAGAGGCCACATTTCACTACCATAGCATGACACTTTTCAATATGCTGTTGTGAATTATATGCTTATTTTGTTTTGATACTGCCTTATCCCACAAAATACTGTTGAGTTGTCTGATTGCTTGTCTTCCTTGGTTGTTTCCGTGTTTGGTTTCTTCATCTAAACTACCGTCATTACTGATGTGTATTCCAAGATATTTGTATTTTTTACATTGTTTTATCTGATGTTGTTGTTCCAAGATAAGGTCCTGTTGTTCTCCACCAATGCACATATATTCCGTTTTCTGAAGATTTACATCCAGCCCCCACTTATCGTATTCTTCAATTAATTTACGGGTCATGTATACTAAGTAGTCGTAGTCTTGGGCTAGGAATATTTGATCATCAGCAAAGCAGAGAGTATATAGTATGTGATCGTTCAGTGGTATTCCCATCTGTTTGCACTTTCTTTCCCATGTTTTCAGAGCTTGATCT
Source organism: Galeruca laticollis (assembly GCA_963921935.1). Classification (NCBI taxonomy): domain Eukaryota; kingdom Metazoa; phylum Arthropoda; class Insecta; order Coleoptera; family Chrysomelidae; genus Galeruca; species Galeruca laticollis. The sequence goes on along the minus strand of OY998178.1, from coordinate 38,298,441 downwards.
AAATAGATTTTAAACAAAGTTGGTGACAAGCAACAATCCTGCTTAAGACCCTTGTCAATGTTGAACCCCTTTGATAATGTCTGCCCTCTCTTTATTTGGCTTGTGCTCTCTTTATAAAGTTCTCGAACAGCTTTTATCAATGTTATACTGATGCTGGTTTTCTCGAGAGCCTCAAAGAGTTTCAGCTGGAGTACACTATCGTACGCTTTCTTCAGATCTACGTGAAGCAGGTGTATTTCTTGATTCCGTGCCGTGGATCTACCAGCTCTAAATCCAGCTTCTTCTTCGGCCTCACTATCACAAAATTCATCCTCAATTCTCTTTTTCACTAGCTTACCATAGACTCTCGAAATAGTACCAAGCACAGCGATTCCTCTATAATTATCACACACGTCTCTACTTCCCTTCTTATCTATCGTTGTTATGTACGACGTTTTCCATTCTTCTGGCAAACTTTCTCCATTGATGCATTTCTGGAACAGGCAGGTTAATTGTCGATATAGCTTTTCTGTACCGTATTTAAGTAACTTTGGGGGAATATTACCGAGGCCAGGATTGATTCTAAGTGGGGATGCTGTGGTTCGTATTTGAGTGTCGGATTGTGGCTGTTGTAGTTGCTGATATTGTGTCTTTTGCTCAGTCAGCAGTTTCGCGAAGTATTTATCCCATTCTTCTAACGTTATTGGTGAGATAATATCTTTTGTCTTTTCTTGACGAAGAGATCTCAACATTTTCCAGCTTTCGGTACTTCTACTACCTCCCAGGTATGTATTGAGTCTTGTACAATTTCTTTCCCAGCTTTCGTTCTTCTTTTTTGTTATAGCTGTGCGTACCTTCCTTTGGGCTGTTTTGTATTCTTTTTTATCTTGACCCGACTTTGTGTTGAGGAATGTGTTATATTTATCTCTCTTTATTTCTATTATTTCTTCTATTCCTTCATCCCACCCATATGGGGTTCTTCGATTGGGCTTTGCGTATTCTCCCAAGGCTTCCAGTGGGGCGTTTTTCGAGCTTCCTCTGAGATACTCGTATTGATCTTCCGTGTTTTCAAAGTTTTCTTGTATGAGTTTTTCATCAAGTATTTTTTTGGAAAATTCCTTTATGCTATCTTGGTTAAGGCTATCTAGGTTGTACCTGATTTCTGTGTTTTTTTATTCTTGTTCGCTTGTGTCTTTTCCTTTTTTCTTTATTACACGGAAAAACCATGAAATTTAACTGTTTTCTCTAAATCCCGGCCATGCAGCTCAAACATTACTTCATGTTTGAGTTTCTGAGGTTAAAAAATGCAACTTTCTGCGGAACATTTCGAATTCAGAGCTAGTTTGATTGCACTGTATCAGTTAATTCCTTTCATGAACCATTTACCTGATATTTTTTTTCATCCCCTACAAGCATTAGTAAACTTATTTAACGGGTATTCCTACTAATTTTCTGAAAATTCTGTCGAAAAATATTTTTCATAAATATTGTCCGTCCATTTTCATGAGTACAGTTTTTCTCTCTTTTTTCAGTTTTTTTGATACCGAAACTTGCTGTGTCGCCTCTTATTCTGGATCTCCGTTCCCCTTGCCTTGCCTTGATATACTTTTATAACATCATAATTTCATGTTTCATTCCACCTGTCTGCTTTTTGTGGAATACTATAACGCAAAGAACATCATGATAAGCTTGACTTGATTGCTGCTTCAACAGAAACGTACGCTAAAAATATTTACGTCACCGACAAAATCCCACCCGACCTTAAGCAAACGTGCTAATCCTGAACTTGGCAACAGAAACGGCATTATCTAATTTCCAATCCACTTCTATTATTTTTCAGAGAATTATGGTACACTAGCGGTCTCTGAAAAATAATTCCTCAATTTTTGTCTGTCATGAATTATATGATAGACAGTAGCGTCACCTTTTGCAAGGAGGACCTAAAACTGTTTATTCATGATTTTAATTGAATCATAACACTAAAAAATAATGTAGCGATTATAAATTTATAAATTTGTGTCTCTTGATTGTTAATGCATGAACATCCAAGGAAGAGATGGTCAAATAAAAAATGAAGAATACAAAAATAAATTAACTGTCTCGACACTTACTTCGTGGAATCTACTCATATTAGTGTTTTAAATGAAACTCAATGTTTCTAGCTAACTCCACAATATAATGAAAAATGTTGAAAATTCTAAAAAATTGACAATTGTTTTGATAACTGAATATCATCGTCAGAATGAGTGAAGTTACATTTCATTTGATGCCTACCTGATGTTTAGTAGTTATTTTTGAGTAATTAGTTTTGAGTTATTTTTGGGTGTAAATTATTAATGTGGTTGAAAAATATATCTAATTGTCGTCCACTACCTATAAAACAAGCTACATATCTATAACAAAATAAAACATTTTTTGAAATATTACTTTCAAAGATGTTTTTTTCTAAACCGTCCATAAAAATGTTAGCCTTCATTTTGAATATATATCTTATTGTCAAAAGTGAAATAATTCTGATTAATACATACATCAAATAAATTAAGTATATCTGATATTATTCCTAGATTAATATTTTCATCTTCTAGTAATTTTCTTACAAGTATTAGACATTCTTTAGGAGGAATTTTAGTGAACATATTAGTAACGTCAAATGAAATAAGTTTAGAGTTATCTTGTAATTTGAATGCTTTTATTGTTTTTATTAGTTCTATTGAATTTCTAATTGAATATTTAGATGCATGTCCGTAACTATTAAGTATATTGTTAAGCTTCTTTGTCAATATATTATTAGGAGTATTATATTAAAATCTAATTCAAATAATTTTCTTTATAAGAAATTAAAAATTGCCAATTTAATCAAAAATATTGAACCTTCAAAAGTTAAACGTCAAACAAAAAATGACATTACAGTTTTAAATGCAATAAAAAAGAAAGTAGAAGATAATAACCTAACAGTTACAAAATCTGATAAGGGGAACACAACTGTCATATTGACAATTGAAGAATATAATTGAAAAATAAATAACTTTATAGAATCCAGCGATGTAAAAGTTCTTAGAGCATACTCAACAAAGAAGTTTTCTAATAATGTAAGGGATATTGTTAATAATTCAAATTATCTTTTAAGTGATTACGAAAAGAGGTCCATGATAAATAAGGATCCTCATAGTCCACAATTATATGGAACCGTTAAATTACATAAAGTAATGAAACCAATTAAACCTGTAGTTTCTTATGTTAATACTCCTAATAATATATTGGCAAAGAAGCTTAACAAGATACTTAATAGTTACGGATATATATCTAAATACTCAATTAGAAATTCAATAGAACTATTCAAAAAATTAATAGCATTCAAATTACAAGATAACTCTAAGCTTATTTCATTTGACGATACTAATATGTTCACTAAAATTCCTCTTAAAGAATGTCTAATACTTGTAAGAATATTACTAGAAGATAAAAATATTAATCCAGGATTAATATCAGATATACTTAATTTATTTGATGTATGTATTAATCAGAATTATTTCACTTTTGACAATAACATATATATTAAAAATGAAGGTTTACCAATAGGAAGCCCTATATCATCTATTTTGGCAAACATTTTCATGGACAGTTTAGAAAGAAAAATCTTTGAAAGTAATATCTCTAAAAATGTTTTATTTTGTTATAGATATGTAGATGACATATTAGCTTGTTTTACAGGTAGTGGACGACAATTTGATATATTTTTCAACCACATTAATAATTCACACCAAAAAACTAAATTTACATTAGAATTTGAAGAAAATAACTCAATCCATTTTCTAGATTTTAAAATTCAAAGAGTTAATAATGTACTTGATTATTCAATTTACCGAGAACCAACACACACTAATGTGACAATTCCATATAGTTTCAATCACCCCATGTCACATAAACTAGCGGCATATAATTCAATGATACATAGAGCATTTTCAGTTCCTATGAACAAATGTAATTTTGATAGAGAGATTAATATAATTAGACAAATAGCAACATCCAACGGTTATCCATTCTTCTTCTTCTTCTTCTTACAGTGCCATATCCGTGATCGGACGTAGGCGACCTCTCACTTCTACCTGTGTTGTGCTCTCCAGTTACCACATATAGGAGGGACCTGAAGTTTAACGACGGATCCGAACGTCTATGTTGAGAGGCTTAACTAGGCAGAATACTGTCGGTGGTTTGCCATTGCCTTCCGACAGGAGGCTCTCCGAATTTTTGATTGTGATGTTAACTAGGCCCGGGTTTGATCCCGGGATCTCTCGGTTAGCAGGCAGACCACCTTTCCACTAGTCTACGGAGACCATTACATATGATAAATAAGCTAATTAATAAAAAAGAGGAAAAAGTGGCATTACAACTAATATTTTCTAAACAAACTGCAGAAATAAAAACTTATAAAACCATCACATATGCAGGAAATATTTCTAATAATACTTCAAAGATAATATATTTAGCAACGAATAGAACAATTTTGTTTTAAAACAGAGAGTTACGTAGGTACAAAATTGTTAAATGTTAAAAAAAATACCAACATTAAAGAAATCAGGTATATATAAATTCAAATGTCCAGAATGGGTCAGACTCTTAGAAATTTTGAAATCCGATACAGTGAACACTTACAAGCATACAGATTAAAACAACCAGATAAAAATCCCATTACGCAAAAACATCTACTTGACACCAACCATTCATTGACAACTAACACAGAACTAGAAGTACTACATATTTGTGATAAGAAACAAGAACTGGATTTCTTTGAAGAGTTGGAAATTAGAAGACACTTAAGAAACCCACAGTATGAAGTCGTCAATGGACAGATAAATCTAGGGAGTTCTCCACTATTAAACTGTCTTCTTAAATGATAATTGTAAAGATCAGCCGATATAGTTTTCCTGGTTTTCTATATCATTGCACAGTTATATTAATCTTAATTGGAAAAATGATATCCAGGATATCACCATAGGGCTAATAATATATAAGCTTCAATATTAGTAATATCACATCTTCTTCTTTTTTCTATTAACATATATTAAGTAAATCACAAGTTAGGTCACTTCTTGGTCTAGCCAAAAATAGCTACTAAACATCAGGTAGGCACTAAATGAAATGTGACTTCTGTCATTCGGACGATGATATTGATTTATCGAAACTATTGTAAATTTTTTAGAATTTTCAACAATTTTTATATATTTATTATCCATAAAAATGTTTGCTAAAATAGGTGATATAGGGCTTCCCATTGGTAAACCTTCATTTTGAATATATATCTTATTGTCAAAAGTGAAATAATTCTGATTAATGGATACATCAAATAAATTAAGTATATCTGATATTATTCCTGGTTTAATATTTTTATCTTCTAGTAATTTTCTTACAAATATTAGACATTCTTTAGCAGGAATTTTAGTAAACATATTAGTTACATCGAACGAAATGAGTTTATAGTCATCTGGCAAGTGGATTGCTTCCAACTTTTTGATTAGTTCTATTGAATTTCTAATTGAGTACTGAGATTCATATCCGTAACTATAAGAAGAAACGAACCGTTTAAACAATATATCACAGAAATTCAGACATTAATGCGGAGACATATGGGCGTCAACAATAGCCAACAACTAAGAAGGATATATAGAAATATGAACCCAAAATACAGACTTCACGCCCGAAGAAATGAAATCGCATCAATAAGAGACATTACTCGGCGAATAGACGAAGAAGAAAGCGGGCAAACCCGAGAGTAAGACCAAATACGACAGCCGCAAGGGGCAAAGTCCGCAAAACAAGAGCAAATTACCGGATTACAATCGACAATATTGTTGCTGGAGATGCGGTAGAAAAGGACACAGAAAAGAAACTTGCTACGGGAGACAAATATTATTTTGCAGTCATTGCGGAACAATAGGAACACCGTCAAAAAGATGCAGTTGCTGTAATTCGGGAGACGTAACAAGGGCCGATTCTTCGAGAAGCAAGATGAGCACAATAAAATCCTCCACTACGAACAGTTATAGTATATTAGAAGATAAAAGACCGCACATAACAATTTTTACCGAAAACCAACAACAATTAAACGCGTTAATCGACACAGTAGCACAGAACCATATATAGGGATAAAAGGCCTGAACAAAATTGAACACTCCAAATATAAGACTAACCTAGAAAATATGGCAGTTACTTTAGGAAACGGATATAAAATGAAAATTACAAAGAGCTTTGTTATTCCGTGTACAATAGCTAAACGAAAGGGCGAGACAAAATTCCTCCATCTACCGAACCTAGAAGCCGAAGCAATTTTGAGAGTAGCAGATATTGCAGAGAGAAAAATACCATGGGCAGACCTGTTAAGAGAAGAAACCGACTCAACCCCAGAAGAGCTAGAAATTTATAACAAACTAACACAGATAGTGTTTTATTTGAAACTCACGGTTTCTAGTTAATACCACAATATAATAAAAATTGTTGAAAATTCTAGTAAATTGACAATTGTTTCTATAAATCAATATCATCATTCTGCCGATGATATTGATTTATCGAAACAATTGTCAATTTTTTAGAATTTTCAACAATTTTTATTATATTGTGGTAATCACTAGAAACCGTGAGTTTCAATTAAAACACTTATATGAGTAGATTCCACGAAGTAAGGGTCGAGACAGTTAATTTCATTAACACATATAGATCACACCGTACAATACCCAAAGAAACGACGGAAAAATCACAAGAAAGCGGACAACGAAAAAATACAAAAAATAGAACAGGAAGAAAGCATACACGAAGACAAAGCATACATAGAAAGATTACCGAGTATACGATACAATAACAAGAAAAACAGGCAGTAGTTACCATGGAAGAAGTAAATCTAACAGAAGCCAACCCCAAGTTTAATATTAATCCGGAACTACCAGTATTAGGGAAGAAAAGACTAGAAAGGTTTTTAGAAACGGAAATAAAAAAGTTCAAAAACAGCCGGGGAGTAACACCATTGGCAGAGCACACAATAAAACTAAAACGCAACACACCTATCAAACAGCGGTATAGACCGAGGAATCTAGCAATGCAAAAGATAATAAGCGACGAAATAGACAGCATGTTATAAGAGGGAATCATAGAGAAATCCAACAGTCCGTACAGCTCACCGATAGTCATGGTGCAAAAGAAAAACGAAAACTACAGATTTCGCATAGACTTCAGAAAGATAAACGAAATATCGGAAAAGGGCGCATACCCACTACCATTCATAAATAATGTTCCAGATAACTTTAAATCAGTACATATCAACGCTGGACCTTAAAAATGGATACTGGCAAGTATCCCTGGTACAAGAAAGCAGACCAGTAACAGCTTTCACAGCACCAGGCAAAGGACTGTTTCACTTCAAAGTACTTCCATTCAGACTGCACTCGGCAGCAGCAACGTTTCAAAGACTCCTGGACTCAGTAAGAGGGCCAGAAATGGAGCCGCACGCCTTCGCATACCTAAACGACATAATAGTGGTAAGCAAAAAAATCAACGAACACTTCAAACATTTGCATGAGGTATTAAAAAAACTGCATAAAGCAAACTTAAGAGTAAACATCGGAAAGTGTAACTTCGGAAAACATGAAATGAAGTACTTAGGACACGTCGTAAACAAAGAGGGTATTAAAACAGACGAAGACAAAGTCAAAGCAATAGTAGAGTACCCAGCACCAAAGACAATAAGACAATTAAGGAAGTTCTTAGGTATCGCAACTTGGTACAGAAGATTCATAAAAAATTATAACGAAACCACGGCACCGCTGACAAGACTACTGAGGAAGAAACAGAAATGGGTATGGGACACCGACCAAATAAAAGCATTCGAAAGGATTGAAAGTCTGCTAACGCAAGCACCAATACTGATATGCCCCGACTTTTCGAAAATATTTTTTTTGCAAGCAGACGCGTCAAATGTCGGACTGGGAGTAGCCCTACTACAGAAAGAAGAAAACAACTGCGAGAGAGTCATTGCATACGCCAGCAGAAGTCTTACCCCAGCGGAAAGAAACTACACCGTAGCGTAGAAAGAGTTACTAGCAATAATATACGGAGTAGAGAAAATGCGCCCTTACCTAGAGGTATACACTTTCTCAATAAGCACAGATCACCAAAGCCTCAAATACCTTCTGTCAATGAATAAACCTTCAGGTAGGATAGCAAGGTGGGCTATGACCTTACAGCAGTTTGACTACGATGGTATATACAGGAGAGGAGCAGAGAATGTTATAGCCGACTCCTTGTCGAGGAATCGGATAGACTACATTAACGTAGCACCGGGGAAAAGTAAAGCAGATTAGTACGAGAAAAAAACAGAAGTAGGAACACAACCGCAAAAGCATTCGGATTTCACAATAACCCCGACAAATAATCAGAAAACAGAAAACATCGTGGAGCCAGAGGTACAGAACACTGCCCAAGCCAAACTAGACGGGGTTGGGCACCCAGTACCGAGAGGGCAGCACCTTCGCCGTCCCGCTAATAACTTGACCGATAAGACCAAAGCAGACGGACTGCGATATACAAGGCAAGCTCGGTCCTTACGTAGAACAACGATAGGAAGCGATTACAGGCTAATAATATCAAAGCTTTAATATTTGTAAAATCATATCTTCTTCAATTTCTCTATTGACATATATATTAAGTCAACCACAAAGCAGAACACTTCTTGGACTAGCCAAATATAATTATGAGACACTAGGTAGGCATCAAATGAAATGTAACTTCTATCATTCTGACGATGATAGTAGTATCGAAACAATTGTCAATTTCTTAGAATTTTGACCATTTTTTCATTATATTGTGGAATTATTTCGAAACAGTTTGTTTCATTTAAAAACGTAACATGCAGAACTATACAGCTGTTTATCTATTCTTTTCATATTTGAGTTTTTGAAGGAATATCCGGAAAGCTCTTTTTCGATTGAAATTTGATGAAATGAGTAAGTTTGAATGAAAAATCGTAAAAAGCCCGTAAAAGTATGTTGCAATACAATTTAAATCCAGTTTATTGAAAAGTATTCTGTCGTGATCTTAAAAACTATTTTCGATTGAATAATTCCTAAGCTTGTCTTCACCATCCAATATTCTATAAATCCAAGAGCTTTTCGCCTGTAAATGTGTGATATCTATTAGAGAATTGCACGTGAATTTGTTCCTTCCTCTTCAAGTACATTTGGTATTTGAAGACATACGTTAAAATTTAGTTCTAGTTCATTTCTTCTCCTTTTATCTCTAGTTAGTGCCCGATTCACAATAAAATATTTGAAAATCTATCGATTTCACTTATTTTTCGGGTTTCAGTTCAAAAGAAACCGGGAATTCACTTTACTCAATGATATATTTTACACAAAGGAGTTCACTATCAAACTCCACTTGAGAAGTTCTTGTTATCAGCCCAGACCTCGCCACCAGTAACGGAACGCATGGGATTTGAATAATTCGCAAATAAAAGTTCAAATTTAAATAAAAAATATTGATAGTCGTTGAAATAATAGGAGACGAGAATTATATAGAAAGGATTGTTTATATAAATATCACTTTATTGTCATGGTACACAATTTTGTGAGAAGGTTAATACCAATTTAATAGAGAGTTCATCCATTACAAGTTCAACTGATGATATTTGTTCAGTCAAATATTTTATTAGTTGACGACATTTACAAAAAATATACACAAAGAAAAAACGAACATGCTATAAAAGAAATTGAAATAGAACTAAATTTGAAAATAAAAATAAAATATGAGGAAGAAGTTATTAGAAAACTCAAAGTAGGGTCCAGACAAAATAAACAATAAATATTCAGGCAATTAACTACTTAATAGACATGAAATAATGGGAGTCCTAATATCTATGTTTTCAGTGTTTTAAATGAAACTCACGGTTTCTAGTTAATTCCACAATATAATAAAAATTATTGAAAATTCTAAAAAATTGACAATTGTTTCGATAAATCAATATCATCGTCAGAATGACAGAAGTTACATTTCATTTGATGCCTACCTGATATTTAGTAATTATTTTTGGCTAGACCAAGAAGTGACCTAACTTGTGATTGACTTAATATATGTTTATGGAAAAAAGAAGAAGATGTGATATTACAAATCTTGAAGCTTAGATATTATTAGCCCTATGGTGATATCCTGGATATCATTTTTCCAATTAGGATCAGTATAACTGTGCAATGATATAGAAAACCAGGAAAACTATATCTGCTGTTCTTTACAATTATCACTTAAGAAGACAGTTTATTAGTGGAGAACTCCCTAGATTTAACTGTTCATTGACAACTTCATATTGTGGGTTTCTTAAGTGTCTTCTAATTCCCAACTCTTTAAGGAAATCCAGTTCTAATATCAGCAGATTCCACGAAGTAAGGGTCGAGACAGTTAATTTTTGTTTTTATGTTATGTTCAACCTTTAATATGTAGCTTTATTGCAACGATACTTTTGTTTAATATAAAGTTATGCTTTTTTCGTAATAGGCATTTTTCATCATTTTTATAATTTTTTTTAAATGTAGCGCAATGGAAAAATGTTCTGATAATTTTTTTACCATATAGAGTGTTTGAAAGTTATTCATTGATAATAATAATTTGTCCCAAATACGGACATGTCCTCTCATTTTTCAATAAGGTTGGGAATCCGGGAATCAGGAGAATAAAAAATAGATGATGATTTCATGGATTGAACCTGGAAAAGTACCATTTGGGGAAGATATTTTTTACTTTTAATTGTGTGGTACATCATTATCGAAGCATCTAGATTTTACTCAAGTTAATAAGTAAAATAGTGTTTGCGGAAACACCAAATACATTTAGTCTTACTTATTTTTTCCTGCTCTTTCCAAATTTGTAAACAAAATTTCAAAATATTGATATACAGGCTGTTGTTTCAAATCGACACCTACTTATTAATTTTTATAAGGCCGGACCTGGACTAAGACCTTTTTATTATGGTAACCTACACCACTGTGGATACCGAACATACGAACCAAATATCACAGAAATGTATACGGTGGTTCATAATTTATTAATGATTGAAAAATGGGGAAAATTAATAAGTGACCCGGTATCTTCGTTATAAAGAGCGACAGTCCTATAAAATATAGGTTATTTAGAAGCAACTCGGTGTCCTACACCTATCCTAACTGTATTCGCATTTCCCAATAAAAATTTTAAATTGAAAAAGTATCTATGAAGTTCAACATATAGACCAAAATGCAATTTCTATTGAAATACAAATTTCTTCACTGAGCAAGCCCAACTTATTTTGCAGTTTTCGACTTATCCGTATATCGAATGTTGATTTATTAATAAATCCCATCCAATAAATTAAGGCGACTTATTGGTCATAAAATCTTTTGCAATAACACTTCTCAAACTGTTTTGATTTTACGGAATCAAATAAAATGTTTATGAGCGAGTTCAATAATTTCACCAAATTTTCTGCACGCGTTGAATTTAATTTATGTCACACTATAAGCACAAAGTGGTCGTCTTTTTTATCGTTAATCGTGAATCCAATGTGTTCGTCTCTTTAATTGGCTCATTGCAAAATATATAAAAAGTACCAATAGCTAACTTTACTAATTATTTCATGATGGAAGAAGCATCATATAACACTAAAGACTGAGTAATTTTTGCTAAGAATTAACTGAATCTTCGCTATTTTTGAGTACATAAAGGACCCTGATAAAGCCGGCCTTTTGGTGGGTCTGACTTTGACACTTTATGGAACTTCTCAAATTCTCTCTTCGATAGTACCTTTTATAGCGGACTGGAATCTCCAAATAAAACGCCAGTTCATATAAGAATAATCTCTGACAATGTTTATTTAATTCTAAGGATTGGTGAAATATTATAATTATTTTATAAAAGTCTATGTTTTAATTCAGGAAAATTTAGATAGATCAGCTCCAAATACAAATAAATATAATTTAAATAACTACTTACAATTGGTTTTATCGCTTCAAAACACTTAACAGAATTTTTATTAAAGGAAATTAACGCTTTGCGTATATGGAAATTATTTGACACTACTCTGACATTTCTCTTTTTTTTCAATATATATCAATTTTTTGACTGACAGGCCCTGTCTATCTAAATTTAGATCAATAATATTTCGGACGTGTTCCGAACAGACCCCGTACACCTTATATGGGAAAATAGCTCTCCGTTAAATGTTTTGAATTTTTGATATGTTGTAGAATTGATCATTCTAGTGAAATGTTTCAATGGGCGCAACACGATCCTATGACTAGTTTTCGAGATACAGGGTGGTGAATATGACAAATAGTCACTTTTCATGACTCCGTATCTCCCCAGTTATGATTTAGTGCTGATTTATCTTTGGTGGTATTATCATCACATCTTTGTATGACAATTTCATGAGAAATTCATTCACAAATCTTTTCTATTACAGAGCGATTTCAATTGATATTAATGCTATTTTGAGACTTTCATAATTTTGTCGGTGTCGAGCTATGCTGGTTCACGGTTGGAGAGAGAGTTTTTCCAGTTTTGTGTTTTCTTAGGGGGACAGCGTTCCCTGTCAAGGATATCTGAGTATTGCTTTGACGCCCTGACACAACGGAGAGAACTTCTCTCTATGAACCCGCGATCACAAAAAAAACTGACACCCGTTACCGTGACAGGGAAGGACTTTTTCCGTTCGAGTTTTTCACCCGACTCTCTACGTGTCTGCTCTCAACTTACCTCTTATCATTCCCCCAAATTTTGTTCGGGGTTTTGTGTTGAATTGCAAAGGTTGCATTTTGTTTTAGAGTGGCCTCAATTTTTTATTACTAACCGTTTGTATACAACACAATAGTTTAAATTTGCCCTAATTAATTGTTATATTGTTGCAAATTCTCATGGTCCTGTCTCATTTTTGATAAACAAAAAGTATGTCGAATTCTACTTTCATTATATTTGAAATAAAATATATATTTTACCGTGTGTTCTGAAAGTTAGTGATTAAAGTTTTCCTATTTGATATTCGCAGTTATTACAAATTTGAATAGAAATGATTAAAAACTCAACTGCACTGCTGCTACACATCAGCTTGACCGACCCAATATCGACGCAGCCACTGCTGTCGACGAGAATGATAGTGTACATTCATATTTATTGTAACTGGCAGTCTCTGTAAGTTCAGTCTAGTATAGTTACATAATATATGTTGTTTGAAACTAAACATGGTACTTTTTGTATATTTTCTTCCATCGTTTTCACAAAATGTGGAAATATTTGTTAAATGTATTTGTTAGATCAGTTTCACTACATGTTTGTATGTCAACTATTTGTTGTACTTACGGGTCTTAGTGTACCTATAATTATCAATATTACTGTATACTGTTATACTTATACAAGGTGCCAATTACTTTAAACATCTACTTGACATTTTTTATTTAAAGAATGTTCGATAATTGATTATTATCAGTTTTTTACGCAGATTCAACTCTTTGAACATATGTTCGCAATATACGATTTAAAACAGTATAACAGATTTTTTTGTTAACTGTGCTACTACAAAATTTATTTGATTATAACCGATTTTTATATTTTAGTTGGATGAAGGCTTTGGAGAGGTCATGTACAACTTTTTGAACATTTTCCGACTTCAGACCAGAACATAAATTTTCACAAGTGCTAAAGTAAGCTACAAGAAACTTCCACTTCATAGCATGGAGTCTGTCTAATGTTTCCTCTAAGTTTCCACCTTCTTAGCTAGTTTTTAACCTCTACTATTCCTGTGAAACTAAAATCTGTTCAACGTTCAAGAAGTGGTCATTTTGATTATATTTTTCCAATTATCATGATTTTGGAGAAATTTCGGTTATATCAAATATTCAAGATGTCCACTTGATAATACTTCTTAATTACTATATAATTTCGCATGTTACGCTAAATTTCAATAACCTAATCACATGATAAATCTCAAAATACTTCGAATACAAGCATGCACACATCTTGTTATATCTAATTTACAGATGTTATTAATAATACATTCACTTATGAGCATGTTTCGAAGAGCCTGATAATGGAGCTTAATATATTTTTTATGTTCACATTCTCGAATGAAGCTAAAATTTTGTATGTATAGATATCATTCGAAACAAATCACTGTAAATATTTTTAAATATGGCCTGTATAAACTTTACACAAATCGTACAAACGTGAACATACACAACCATTGAATTTAGTTATTTTTTTATAACATATCAAAGGGTTTTGACAACTGGAGGAAAAGTGTTTCTATTTAAGCATTCTTCATTGATGAGATAATGGAGAAAAAATGACAAAAGCAAGTAAGGAATAAACAATGGATTTGCGAAAATGCGATATAATCTTAATTCAAAAGTATATATATATATATATATATATATGTATATATATATATATATATATATATATATGTGTGTGTGTGTGTGTGTGTATGATAATTCGATTTACCTCGTATATTCCTCTGGTTTTCGATTGAGTACTTACCTACAATTTAAATAATCGTCGAAATCAAATTGGTAAATAGTTTAAATAATTTCAACATATAAAAATATAATACAAGGACATAAAATGGATGAATTTGAAACGTGATTTGGCTCGGAAAATACTTGTGACCTGTGCAGAGATAAAAATAAATATGTTAATGTTATGTTATTTTATTCCAAACTCTGAGGAAGTTATATAATTTAGAAGCCAATTATGGATGATTAAATGAAAATAATTTAGAAACAATAGTAAATGAACAATTAATAAGTATGTAAGTAATCCTTAAATCTAAATAAACAATTGAATACGATTTAATTTACAAAGAGGTGTCTCACCACAGTTCAATGATTTTCTTTACTTTACTTTACCGCAAAATATACAAATGGACAATTTACATTTGTAAGGTATGTTTCTCTTTCAGTTTAAATTATATTGTTAATGATTTTGTCAAAATTTCATGAAAATCTCTTACCAAATTCAATATGGAGATCTCTTCCATTCAGCTCAGAACAACCAACTACTTTCTTTTTTTCAAAAATTTATTGATAGTCCTCCCTCTTAGCAACCAAAATCTGACTTCCTGGATACCAGAGTTTCCTTCTTCTCCGATTGGTTTAAATTTTAAACAGGATTTACTCATACCATTCATTTTGATTGCTAAACCTATGTCATCAACCAATGTGACATTTCATTGGTTGGTTTTTATAAAACTTTGTACATAAGTGAAAATGATAAAAATAACTGTTACAATATAAATAATAAATTGAAATATTGTTATTATATTCGAAGATCATTATACATAACTATAAAAGAATTTTTATTCGCAACAATATTAACAAATCCCTGAACTGTCATAGGATATTCTTTTTATGAATGCATATTATATATATTAACATAGAGAGAAACCTGCAACACTCTGTATACTAAAATATGGAATGAAAGACTACACACTGTAAGCAAATACAAAATTGAGGAATTAGAATTTTTTTTAAAAATTGTCTGAAATGGAGACAATCTGTATTATTCATTATTCAATAGAGAAAGAAGACAAGAGTCAAACTGTAGAATTATGGAGGAAATTTTAAATACACTTTGTAAATACATATGTGAAATATATAACATGATTTTAACATTTGAGAGAGATAATTTTTGAACGTTGTTTCATATAAATTATAACAATCTATTTCTCACATTGTAAAAGTAAAAAATATTATGATTTGTCTTAAAAAGTAATAATTAGATATTGAAAGAAGTTTTCTGATAAGATTATGTAATTATTTAATATATGTCAAGGTAAAAAGTCAAATAATAACATTAAGTTTATAAAGCATGACATTTGTGAAATGAATTGTCATTCCGCATGGATATAATTGAAATAAAAAGAACTGTCATTTATCAATATTTTGGAATACAATTTGAAGGAAGTAGTATATGGGTTTTAATCATTTAAAGACTTCAAACAGAATGTCCTAAAATGATAGATGGACAATTTATAACTTGAGGTGAAACTTATCAACAAGAATTTTTATAGCCAATTTTGATTGGTGGAATACATTTGAAATATTTTCATCAGCGACAAGCAGATTAATAATTAAAAAATTGAATAGAACAATTTGTTGATAATGTAGCATCGATTTTTGATATTACCCGAGCTAGACGGATTGTTTGGTTTTCCAGGAGGTAACCTAAAATAAATTTAAAAAAACCAATCATTGAAGTGTATTAGAACGGAACAGTGAACAGGTATTTGAAACTATTTCATTTATATATAAAAAGATCAAATAAACTTACTTGTTTTGTGCGAAGAATTGAACTTTGATATTTCATACATTTTTATCAGCATTGTTTTCGCTATTTTGTGTCATGGACGGTTTGTAACGGAATTCGTTTTCAAATTTGTATATAATGTTGCCTATTTTGTAATCACACATAAAAATAATATTTCATCTGAGTGTATGGTTTGTTGAATGAATGATCATCATAGATAGTTTGTTTTCATAAGTTTTTGTAAAAGAATGATGTATTTGTTTTCAAAATATTAAATAACGTTTTTCACTTGAACTTTTTGAAATTATATTGTTGAGATTTTTCATTTCTTGGTGATTGCTCCATCTATATTCAGCAGTTGGCAGTATTGACCCGAAGTCTTTAAATCGTGGAGGGGTTCGAAATCAAGCATACAGAACCGTCTCTAGAATTTATTAAGAAATAAAAAGCAAGTTTTTTTTTTGATTAACAAAATTTTTTTATTTAAATGTAAGGATTTTATTTAACTTTGGCGCTCATGTTTGAAATTAAAATTGTTTCGTTTTTTAACATTTGAACCCTACTTTGAGATTGTGGAGTTTTTCATGCAAAGGTATAAATATTTTATAACCTATTTTAAAAATTTATAATATACCGGGTAAACAAAAACTAACAATAAATATCAACTAAACTAAAATAAAAATAATAGAGGTACCACAGGAGTACCAATCCACAATAATATATATATATATATATATATATATATATATATATATATATATATATATATTTTGGAAAAATTTTTTCTTGGGATTGTAGGTTCCTAGTTAAACAAATCAAATAGTTTTTTTGGCTTTAATTAACATTTTTGTTAACAAAAATGTTAATCAAGGCCAAAAAAACCATTTGATTTGTTTAACTAGGAACCTACAATCCCAAGAAAAAATTTTTCCAAAAAAAATATATAATGAAATAAGGTTCAAGAAAAAAAAAACTAAATATATATATATATATATATATATATATATATATATATATATATATTGATACAGTTCCTCTATTTGAAATTTAAAAGAAACATTAAAATGAGGAAAATTATTTATATTTGTATGCAATACTTCCGATACACACTGTATTATATGTAGAATCAATAATTTTGAAAGATTCGGTATACATATCAAATTTGACATTTTAATTTCTGATGACATTTATGCAGAGTATATCTAATGATAGATAGATCATATTACGGTTTGAAAAATATATTTGAAGTTTCAAAATACAGATGTCTCTGCTAGCAGACTTACAATTGTAATAAAAGAATTCAAACTCTCTCTTTGTTATTGGAAAATATAAATTAGTATTTGTTTTAAAACAAGAAAATTTCGTAACCACAGGGGAAGGGATTTATTTATTTGAACAAGGTTTAGTCAGTTGAATTTGAAACCCCCACGAGACAACATCACATTTAGAGTTGTCTCAATTTTTTGGAAATATAGTAGAAATTATTCTATTATACAATCAGATCATAAAGCCATACATTATGAAACCAGTGCGTGCATAATTCGAAGAAGAATTGCATCGTATATAGTGTAAGTGGTTCCAGTTTTCTAAATTATATATTTAGAAAGTAGCTAATTCTAAATACGTTTAGAATACGTACGAGTTGTTCCTGTTCCTAGTTGGTGAGTCCGCTGCAGTTTTTTAAAATTATTTCTCGATAATTAACAGGCTTTTTTAAATACATTTAAAATAGATGCATCTATAGGATAATTTGAATTGAACCAAAATTAACGTTACATATATGAAATTTTACATAAAGTGGAGAAATTTTTTGAATGGACAATTTGAACGGAGATTATGTTATTTGACATTGATACACGTCAAGTGTAAATTAGACGATTTGAACTTTTGATAAAAATATTTAATTAGGTTGATTTCTAGCATAGGTTGTACTAATTTTAAGGTTAGTAGAAAATACTATCGTTGTTCTTTTATGGTATTTTTGGGAATATTAATTTTTTTTTAATTTGTTATCTGATCGCATAATATATAATTTTGATTTCAACTCACTGTGGTATTCATTCAGTATCTATTTTCATCGAATTTAACATTTTGCATTCAATTGAATTTTCGATCTAATCAGTGACATTTGGTTAATTTTCAGTGACAGTAAAATTGTAAATGTCATAAGATAATTAAAGTGCCTCTTATTATATTGAATAAACAGTTACTCGAGATTCTGAATAATAGAGTAATATTTAATTTAGAGAATACGTCAAAACTATAAAATTTGAATTATTAATTTTTTTAAAAATTTGATCCCACCCTCAGACAAGAGTGTTTAAGTCGATTCTGAATAAATTTATCTTTCAAAATACAAAAATTAATATTTATCTTAGCCGGGCATTGTTTGACAACTACTGTCAAAATTGAAATAGGTTACGTACACTGCTAAAAGTGTGTATGCAATAGTGTCGTTACAATCACAGATTTTAAATCGTTTGATAAATAATATTTCATATTTTTATATTCATATATCCATTAAAATTAAACAATTAAAATTCATCACATAATAATAAATATATAACAAATTGACGCAGCAACGTGGGGCGATTAAAAATTTTCACATAATCATAAAAATATTGAAATTTATTGACTTTATTATTAAAAAATTTAATATCTACGATGGAAAGAAGAATGACGTTAAGGGATGGTAAACAGGTAGAGGTTGAAATTGGATCTGATGAACAAAGAGAAGAAAGAAGACAAAGTATGGGAGATTTCCAGGTGCAGTACTTAGAACAAGGAAGGGACCAATCAGAAGGAGATATGACAGTAGGAGATGAGGAAGAACAAGAGAATAGGAAACAAGAGAGAAAGGAAAATACAACTAGCAATGACCAATTAATACAACTTTTGATGAATATTAGTGGAGATTTAAATCGAAAATTGGATAAACAAAATGAGAATATGAATAGTATGAATGAAAAAATGGACAAACGAGACGAGAATATGAATAATATGAGAGGAGAAATGAATGAGAATATGAATGATAAAAAGGGGAACATGAATCACTTGGAAAAGAAAATTGATGAGGTGAAGATGGAAAGTTTGAATGAGATTAAGAAAATTGGGGAAGAGAATGAAGAATTTAGAAAGAAAATGGAAAAGGTGAAAGAAGATATGAAGGGCCAAAATGAAAATTCAAGGCTGGAAATTCAAGAAAATGGCATTTAGATATAAACAAGCAGGCGGAGTAATTCAAGTGGAAGTAAAGAAACAAAATGAGAACATAATTGAAGAGATGCAGTCTATTACAATTCAAGGACAAACAAATGAGGAAGTAATGCAAATGTATGAACAGAATTTGAATAACAAATTTAATGACTTAAATGGAAGAATAGAAGAACAAACAGGAGGAAATGAATAGAAAATTACAAGAAATAGAAGATAATCTAAAACGGAACGGAGGTGGAAATATAAATGTAATTCATCCAAAAGTATTTATTAAGATCATCAAAAGTAGAATGAGAGGAATAAGAGATATTGTAGAGAAGAAAATCATTATTAGAGAAATGTTATCCGGACATACAATGTTTCTTTAGCGCATTTTTCCAGTCCAAATTGCACTTTTCTATCATCACTGAATATTTTGACATTGATAAAAAGATCTTCTAATTATTTGTCGTTCCTTGCGTATAATTTTAGGTTGTCAACGTAAAAGACGTGATTAATCGGAGGTTTTTTCTTATTTAGTATGTATACTCTACTGTTCAACTCATTTGATAGCGGGAAAAGTGCCATGCAAAAAATGGGAGGTGATGGTTGTTCCATTTGCGTTGATTGTTAAGTGCGTTTTCCATGTTTCCATTGTAATTTGCAGCATATTTATTACAATCGGATTTATTTTGTATATTTAAAGAGCCTTCAGTAGGCCATGAATGTGGTACGCTGTCAAAGGCTTTCTAGTAGTCTAATTATTATTAACTTTATTATTTAGTTTTCTCTCGGCGTATTCCTCTGGATATTTTCCCCTGTTTACGAGTTGAAAACTAAGATTCCAGGAGAGAATCGGTTTCGTGGTCGTTCATGTGCTTCTTCGTCCGTTTATATGTCCATGTTCAGAAACTTTCGTACCATGTGGCAGGTCTTCAAAATTACTGCCTTTTGCACCTGTTGCTGTATGTTCTGGGAGAGTTCTAGTTGATTGAGGTTCTTTACAAAAGAGTGAGGTGTTACTCCTGTGGGGGACATAATAAATAGAAGGATTGTTATTTATTCTTAATTCCATATATGTTTCAATTCTATTGACAGAGGTGAGTATTTGTCGATTTTTTCTCTTTCTTTCATTTGTATGTTGTTATCATCGGGTATGGAAATGTCTATTATGTAGGCTGTTTGTTCTTTTTTGTTGATCAGTGTGATCTCCGGTCTATTATGTGTTACTGTTCTTTCTGTGTGTAGTGTTCTGTCCGAGAATAATCTTGTTCCTTCATTTTCTATTATTGTTTCGGGATGGTATTTGTTATATGGAGTATATTCGCTAATCAATTTGAATTCTATGGATAGCTCTTGATGAATTATTTTTGCTGCTGCGTTGTGCCTGTCTGTGTTATTATTATTGTGGATCGTTACACAGTAAATTACTGGTTTCGTATAATGATCAGGTATTCTCCCGACACCTCAGGTCAAGTCGTACTCAGAGTACTCTTCTCAAAATATGTGTTGTGCCATTCAATGTTATTCTATTGATCAGTTCTACATTTAGAGTCGTTGGAATTTTCTTCGTGAGATTGAAGAAGTTACTCGTCACAGTCCCCAATACTCCGACTACTACTGGTATTATTTCCACCTTGAGATGCCACATTCGATTAATTTCTATGGACAGTTCTTTATATTTCAGAAGTTTTTCGGCTTCTGTGAACAACATTGTTATTACAAGGTAAAGCCACATCTATTATTAAAATGTTTTAGTTCATTTTTTATAATTATATCAGGTTTATTTGCTGGTATGTGTCTGTCTATCTGAACTTGTTGGTCATATAGTATTGTTATGTGCTCCTTGTTAACAACGACTGTAGGTTGGTGTTTATACCACTTTTCCACGCACTCAACTTCTATTGAGTTGATCAGTTTCCAGTGTATGTATCGGCAAATGTTGTTATGTCTTACGCTATACTCTTTTTTGGTCAATTCACGGCAGCATCCCACTATATGTGTTATGTGTTCTTCTTCTTCATTACATAAACGACATTTGCTATTGATATTTAATTTCAATATATGTTTTTCGTAATATCTGGTTCTACGTGCTTGATCTTGAGCCGCTATTATTAATGCCTCCGTTTCGCCCTTCAATTTTCCTTTTTTCAACCAAGACAATGTTTGTTCACTACTTATAGTTGGCTTTTGAATATTTTGTGGACATTGTACATGTAGAGGTTTATTCGTCCATTTATCTCTTAGTTTTCTCAGTGCTTTCTTTTTTATTATATTTTATTGTTAATTTCCATGATTTGCTTCTTCACTTGATGTGTATAAGTCTTCCATTATACGCTTCACTTTATGTTTGATAGTTTTTGTTGTTGCTAACTGCCCATCAAGATATTTTATCATTCTTATAAATTTATTATAATTTTTGGAGATATACTTGCTTATTGTGATGTGTGCCATACTATACGCAGTTTTTATCTGCCTTAAACCCCTACCTCCTCCTGATCTGGGTACGCAAATACGATCTACATCTGATCTTGGGTGAAGTAAACCATTCGATGTTAGTATTTTACTGGTTTTACTGTCAATTGTTTCTATCTCTTCAGTATGCCATTCTACAATACCGAAGCTATATTCCAAGGTAGGTATTGCCAAGGATGAAATTGCCAGGAATTTATTTTTGGCAGTGAGCTCTTTTTGTAATATTTTCCTGACTCTTCTGAAGTATTCTTTTTTGAGAATATCCTTCATCCGTTGATGTTCGATTTGAGTTCTTTCTTGTACCCCAAGGTATCTGTATGTGTTCCCTGGCTCTAAACTTTGTATTTCTAATTCATCTGTGATTTTAATATTCATGTTGTTAGTTATTTCACCTCGAAGATATGTAACTGTACATTTATATACTCCAAAGTCCATTTTTATTGTTTTGCTGAATTAATGGACCGTTGTGATGAGATTTTGCAGATATTTTTCGTTTCTCCCAAATAATATAAGATTATCCATATAGAACATGTGAGAGATTCTATCTGAATTTGCAGCAGTGAAGCCAAACTTCATGTGATTTAGTTCATTGGTTAGAGGGATCAAACACATGCAGAATATCAAAGGCGAAAGATAGTCCCTCTGGAATATCCCTTGTCTTATACAGATGGTCTTTGTTTCCATTGTCTCTCCTGGTGAAGCTAGAATTATTTTAGTATGCCATTTCCTCATAGAACTCATACACAATTGGACTATATTAGGGTCAAGGTGATAAATTTTCAATATTTGCTCAATCCAGCTATGTGGCACGCTATCGAATGCTTTTTTTTATTCTATCCAAGCTATCAATATATTTTCTCCCTCATTCTACATTCATCTGTTAGTAACTTATTTAGCAGAAGTAATTCTTTGCAACCGTATAAACCCTTAGCACAACCCCTTTGTTCTACTGTATATAAGTTATTCGCTATAAGATGTTCGTATATTTTGTTTGATATAATGGAGGTAATCAACTTATATATTACTGACGGACACGTGGAGGGGCTATCATTTTTAGGATTCTTTGTGTCAGAACTCTTCGGCGATAAATATGTCATACACTTTATAGCCCGATCTGGGATTTGTTTATTATTATTATTATGATTATCTCTTAGTTCTCGCTTTATATGCGGTTTTTCAAGGGCCATCGTCGGGCAGCAAGATGGCTCTCACTATTGCAAACTTAGGGCCTTCCTTACTATATTGGAGGTAGACAAGATGACAGATTTCTGCATTGTAGTTATAATGTTTGGGTGCAGTCCAAGTGATTTGAGGTGGACCGGTAACATTCTAGGTACAACCCCCGTGGATGAAATTACAAGTGGGACTATAATAAAATTTTATTGACGCCATTCCTGTTTTATTTCAAAGGCCAGATATACTCTGTGAGTTCATTCGTCATTGTGTTTTTTAAGTTGTTACTGTTAGGGCTGGCTATATCAATCAGCCAAGTCTTCTTTTTCAGCTTGTCTCTCCAAACAATGTCCGGTCTATTCGAGGGTATTGTTCTGTCCGTAATAATGCTCCTATCCCAATAAAGACGGTGGTTTTCATATTCCAGCACAGCCTCTGGGTTGTACTGATAATGCGGTGTGACAGTGTCAATTAGGTTAAGATTATGAGCCAGCCCCTGGTGGATGATCTTAGTCACACAGTTATGGCGATGAAGATATTCGGTGTGGCCAAGTATGTTGGATTGTCTCCGGGTCAGACAGACATTTGCGGCATTTGTCATCCACCACGGTTCGATCTTTTACTACATATTTCAGACAATTTTTGGTGGGGATTACCTGGTCCTGGATAGCACACATAAATCCTTCTGTTTCTGGGAATAGATCCCCATGAGTCAGCCAATAGTTCGACGCTAGTGTATCGACATTTTCAGAACTAAGCTAATTTGGGTGGCTTCTATGAAGAGTTTTTTGCTTCCAGATGTCCATTTTTTGGTCCATGTATTCTGACTTCGTTTTTCCTAGTCTGTACTCAGATTAAAGGGCGTATATCCTTTGTCAGCAAAAGTGACCGCTTTATGAAGTGGGGAAACGTCGGCTTTCTCGAGAAAGTACTTTCGTAAATTTAGGATTTGGTTTTCAAGCAGAAGGTTCAAATTTGTAATTCCTCTGCCACCATGCGTTCTTGGCAAAGTCATCCTTTCTGCTCGGCTGCTGACTCGGGATGATGAGTTCTAAACTTTCTCATGGACGTCCTGATGCTTCTCTCTATTCGCTCAATATCTGTCTTTGTCCACTTCACAATTCCAAATGTATAGGAGAGAGCTGGTATGGCATATTTATTAAGCGGACTGATCATGTTCTCACAGCACAGCTGGGTTTTGAGGATAGATGTTAGTCGGCTGATGTATTTCTTAATAGCTTGGTCTTTAGTCTCGCTGTGTTCAGTGCGGATGGATTGCTGTAGGCCAAAGTACTTATATGTCTCGTCATCTTCCATAGGGTCAATTGATTCACCGTTGTCTAGCTCGAAAAGAGCAGCCACCGTATGTATTCCACGTACTACAGTCTGAGTTTTGCATTTTTCAAGGCTGAATTGCATTGCATTATTATTTTTTTTGTGTGCGTTTGAGCAGCGACATCTAGGTCATTGTGCTTGTCGATATATCATTGGGGTTATTTAGATTTTATAAAATAAATTTGTGGACTTTAGATAAGTTATCACCTGGTTAAGCTCGTCATTCTGGTTTCTAAGAATGTTTTCGATCTGGGGTGTTTTGAGGAATTGTCTGTGAAAATTGAAGGCTGCACAAGTAAATATATGATGTTGTGCTGTCAGTGGGCTGCCGCACCTCTCACATCTAGGTCTATTCTTTCCAAGGAGGAGATGTGAATGGGTTAGGTTTGTGTGGCCTATCCTTAATCGGCTGAGGACGACTTGTTCACGCCTTGTTAGAGTTTTGGGGTAGAAACGTTTTTGTACGCTGGGTTTAATGTGTCTTAATTGTCCATCATATGTATTCCATCTGTTCTGCCATGCTTCGTAAATTTTATTCTTTATATCCGTTTTCATATCCAGGAAGGTGTTAGGTATGCCTTCGTCAACTGTTCCGCTTATGGCTTTTTTTGCTACTAGATCAGCTTCAGTATTACCGGTAATATCGGTATGCCCAGGTATCCACATTATTGAAATGGTCCTTTGCATACTGTATAGATGAGTTGATAATTCTTGAATGCGTACAACCCATTCGTTTGCAGAAAAACGATTTTTTGTCGAGAGAGTGGCAGTTAAAGAATCCGTCCAAACTAAACATTTTTCAAAGCTGCTCTGACTGAAGTACAACAACGCTTGCCATATTGCATACAACTCGGCATTTAGTATGCTAAACTCTTGGTTTAGGGTCCAAAAAGAGGAATCTACACCGATTACGATTGCCGCCCCTGTTCCATTATCTGATTTTGAACTATCTGTGTAGATGACTAAATGTTCGTTGTATAGATCCATTTGTTCTAAAAAAAGCGTTCGGTAGATCGATTGTGCAGTAACTTCTTTTTTGTATTCACTGAGAGATATGTTTATTTGTGGTAGTTTTCTTAGCCATGCAGGAGTGTCATACGTATAGTGTCATACGTATATTATTATTATTATCATCATCATTATTATTATTATTATTTTTTCACACTTGTACGTGGTTGGTGGTAGCAGTTTCTACCGGACGCAGTTGCATCAAGGTATAAACCTACTCAATTAGGGGGTTAGTGTTCTTCGGACAATTGCAGTTGTTCCCAGAATTACTGCTTTTTGCATCAAACCACAGATATGTCGAGATATGCTTAGCTCTTCCAGGTGTTTAGTTACTTTAACGTGCACTAAGCCATTTGCAGAAATTATGAATGGTTTGATCTCTACCTTTCTTAAATTCCATAAATCTTTTACCTCATCCGCTAGCGAACGATATCGCATTATCTTGTCTTTGTAAGCTCTCCCCAGATTTTCGTCCAGTAGGACCGAAAAATCAATAATGTTCGCAGATTTGCTGTTTTTATCTAGCACGATCATGTCCGGTTAGTTGTGTTGAACTTCTCGGTCTGTTCTTATCAAAGTATCCCAATAGACTTTATTATTATTATTTTTTTTTTTTTTTTTTTTTTTTTTTTTTTTTATTTAGCAGCTTTCGATTGCGAGGATCATTTAGCTGCAGATACACATTTAAATATTGTTATAGATATTCAAGAGGCCCAGGTATAAAAGAGCTTTTTTGATATTTTCTTCATTACTAAATATATTAGTTATTGCGTATTCTATTCCGATATTGTGTCTCAGCTGAGAATAAGTTGGGCATGAGAAGATATGATTAATAGTTAGTCTGGTATTGCAATGATCGCACTTGGGTCGGTGGACTCCAGCTAAGAGATAGGCATGTGTGAGCCTCGAGTGTCCGATTCTCAGGCGGCAAGTGATAACTTGTTCTCTTCTATTCAAGGATATTGGATATGTCCATTTTTTTATTTCCGGTTTTACGGGATTCAACTGGGTGTTTTGCTCCGACCATCGATCTTGCCATGATTTGTTAATTATTTCTTTAATAGCTGTAAGAATGTCCTGATATGGGACAGGGATGCCATCATCTACTGGGGAGAGAGTTGCATGTTTTGCTGCTATGTCTGCCTTCTCATTGCCGCGAATGTTACAGTGACTGGGGGTCCATAAGAGAGTACATTTCTTTCCTACTGACGACAAGTGGGAAACTAGCTCCAATATTCTCAAGCTATAAGGGGATTTTGTAAATTTGTTTTCTAGTGATTGGATGGCACTCAAAGAGTCTGAACAAATAACGCAGGATTTTGAGTAGGAGAAGGAGAAGAATAGAAGAGCTTGCCATATAGCATACAGTTCCGCGGTGAAAATTGAGCAGTAAGGGTTCAAGGTCCAACAATATTCATTTTCCTCTATTACCATTGCTGCACCTACTCCGTTTCTGGTTTTTGATCCATCCGTATAAATGATAAGGCTGTTTTGGTAAAGGTCTAATTCGGTTCTGAACAGAGCTCTGAAGGATAAGGCTGATGTCTCATCCCTTTTCCACAAGGATAGGCTGATGTTTATATGTGGATTGGTGAGTTGCCAAGGAGGAGTTGCAGGAATGTTTTCGCTCATTATTGTGTATATATCAATTGAGTATTTCTCGCAGGCTTCATGGAAGCGAATTCTTGCTGGTCTGGTTACTGTAGGTCTGTTAGAGAATTCATTATCGTCTAAAAAAATTGCATGGTTAATATGTGTTGGACGGGATATAATTTGGGATGCGTAGGTGATAGTTTGGAAATCTCTTCTCAGATCTAAGGGCAGGATGGAAGTATCGCATAGAACTGCAGTTAGAGGGCTAGTTCGGAAAGCCCCTGTACTTAGTCTGAGAGCTGATAATTGAAGACTATTTAATTGATTTAGTCTCGAAGGTCTACAGGAATTGTATGCGATCGCCCCGTAGTCTAGTCGACTCTGTATGAGTGACCTGTAGAGGTTCAACAGGATTTCCCTGTCTGCTCCCCATCTTATATTTGCCATACATCGGATAATATTCAAGGCTCTCTGGCATTTTGCCACTAATTGACTGATATGTTCTTTCCAGTGGAGTTTCTTATCAAAAACAACGCCCAGGAATTTGATACAGTCTTTGGCGTTGATTTGGTGTCCATATATGTTAAGTTCAGGTTCTGGATGTTCTAATCTTAGCCTACAGAAGTGGACATAATTGGTTTTTTCCCTTGAGAATAGAAGACCCCGTTGTTTCGATGACTGGGCCAAAGAGTCGATTTCAATATTAAGATTTTCGTTTATAACGTCCATAGATTTGTGTCTGGAGAGGACAATCAGGTCGTCTACATAGAGGATTTTCTCAACATGGGTTTCTTTTCGATCAAGAAGGAAATTTATGGCAACTGCAAAAAGAGATACGCTGAGAACAGAGCCTTGTGGTATTCCATTTTCGAGTATTTTAATGGGTGACTCTATGGATCCTAAACGGACAAGGAATGATCGGTCATCTAAAAAATTTTGTAAAAGATTCGGCATTTTACCTCTCAGCCCCCAGAGGTGTAGTTGTTTCATGATGGAATATCGCCATGTTCTGTCATATGCTTTCTGAAGGTCAAAACTAACTACTACCAAATGTTCTCTATTAAGGAAAGCGGTTTGAATTTCATTCTCTAGGTAAACTAGAGCGTCGGTTGTAGAGTGTTTGTTCCGACATCCGACTTGCGATTCTGATAAAAGGTAGTTAGATTCCATCCACCAGGTGAGTCTATTATTAACGATCTTCTCAAAAACTTTTCCCATGCAGCTTGTTAGTGAAATCGGGCGGAAGTTGTTTGGGTCTAAAGAGGATTTTCCTTGTTTTAACACTGGAATGACTGTGGCAATTTTCCATTGTTTCGGATATATTCCTGATTCCCATATAGCGTTGAACAACTTTAAGAGTTTATGTTTCTCTTGCACAGGTAAGTTTTGGAGCATGCAATATAATATATTGTCTTGGCCTGCCGCAGCTTCCGAGCTGTTTTCGAGGGCAAACTCTAGCTCGTCTATTGTTATATTGCAATTGTAGTGGAGACTGAGTTGCGTATTGAAATTGAGAACACTATTTTCCTCATGTGTTTTCGTATTCTAAAATTGGGGGTCATAATTGCTTGATTTACTTATCTGCGCGAAATGATCGGCGAATGTTTCACAGATCTCAACTGGGTCTGTTATCATTCTATCATCGCATGTGATAGCTTCTGGGATATCGAAAGTGTTTTTGCCGGCGATTATTCTGATCTTCCTCCAAATATCTCCAAGTCCGATCTCAGGTGTTATTGACGATATGTATTCTTCCCACGAGGCCTTTTTTGATTGGGTGATGAGCCTTCTTGCAAAGGCTCTAGCTTTTTTGAAAATAATCAGGTTGTCAAGAGTTGGATGTTTGTTGAATTTGTTGTACGCTTTTTTCCTTTTTGATATTGCCTCTTTGATGTCGTCGTTCCACCAAGGAACTGGTCGATGAGATTTGGTTGGCTTTGACATTGGAATGCTAGCTTTGGCAGCACTTATCACAGCATTGGTGAGGATATCTACAGCAATTTCATTATCATCTGGGAGGTTGGGGATATTTATTAATTTGGAATATTTTTCCCAGTTAGCTTTTTTTGGTAGCCATCTCTCTTTCATCGAGTATGTTCTCACGAGACTATCCGCGTGAATGATGATTGGGAAATGGTCGCTTGAATGGAGATCGTTCAAAGTATCCCATGTTAATCTCGGAGCAAGGTGAGGAGAGCATAAGCTGAGATCGATCGCGGAAGTTTCGCCAGATCGTGTTTCAAAATGAGTAGCTTTACCGGAGTTCAAAAGTATCAAGTTGTTCTCATCTATCACATATTCCATTCTTCGGCCCCTAATGTCCATTATGCGACTTCCCCAAGAAGGTGAGTGGGCGTTGAAATCTCCCAGGATCAAAAATGGGCGAGGAAGTTGATCGATGATACTCTGGATATCATGGGGTAGCCAATTTCCGTCAGGTAAGTACAGGTTGCAGATAGTAACCTTGAATGGAAGCTGAATCTGGACTGCAATCACTTGAATATCTGAGGCTACTCTTACTTTTTTTGCAGGTATATTTTCACGGACGAAGGTGGCAACACCTCCTCTGGTTCTATGGATGGGCTGAACATCTTTGCGGAAGCACTGATAACCTCTAAGGTGGAAGGGGGCATTGGGTTTCAGATGGGATTCTTGAAGCGCTAAAACGAGGGGGGAGATTTGGTTTTTTATTATTTGTATTTCACTGAGCTTGTGGATGAGGCCGTTACAGTTCCATTGTAGGAATGAATTATATTTGTTGGGTGTGAATTTTAATAGGTTAAATAAGTTAATAAAATGTAATATTATGTGAATAAATTGATAAATATGTAAAATGAATAGAAAAGTATATACCTATATATATACTTGTAGAAATATGATATGATTTCTTATCTGGTGGTTTGTTTTAATTCAGATATCTGATCTGTATCTGTCTGGGAATTAGGAGGGTCGCGTATGGGAATTTCTTTTCTAGGTTTGCCTTTAGGCCAACCTCTTTTTGATCTCTTTCTAGGTTTATCCTGCTGTTCAGAAAAAGTTTCACTCGTTATCGAGTCGAAGTCTGAACTATCAGATCTGTCCCGCTTAGATGTCTGGGATACGGGACGGCTGAAAGGGTATTCTGATGTTGTTCCTGATAGTGGGAGGGGGGGGGGTCGTTTAATATTAGATGATGTGGATAGGGATGGGAAAATGTTATTTTTGAGGGCATCGATCAAGAGTGGGAGAAGTTCTTTGACGATATTATGTGAGATGGGGTCTAAACGAGACGTGGCAGCTTGGGCATAAGACGTATTTGGTTTTGGGGTATGTACAATGACTTTTCTTCTAGCTTCACTATAGGGAATATTATCTTTGACTTTCATTTCTTGAATTGCAATCTCCTGTTTGAACACTGGACAATCTTTTGATCTAGCAGAATGGGGACCTTCGCAATTGACACATTTGATGGGCTGTGAGCATGGGGTTCCAGTGTGAAGTGCTTTTCCGCATACACAGACTTGGTCTTTTGTGCATCTTATAGCAGTGTGGCCAAAAAGTTGGCATCTAAAGCATCTTAATGGAGATGGGATGAAAGGCCGAATCTTTAAACAGTAAAAGGCAACTTTGACTTCTTTTGGAAGCGTGGGGGAATTGAATGTCAGAATATGATTCGGTGTATCGATAAGGGTACCTTCTCTCTTACTTTTTATTCTCCTAACCTCAGTAACACCTACATCTTTCAGTTCTTCTAATATTTCTTGTTCCGTACAGTTGAGTAGGTCTCTACAATTTACAACACCCTTAGAGAAATTGAGCCTCGCATGAGGGGAGACTTCTACGTCGTGGTCTAGGAATTTCGTCATTCTTGATATCTGTTTCGATTGAGCTGCAGATGCCGTTTCAATGAGTAAACCTTCTTTAATCTTCCTCAAATCTTTCACTTGTCCAACTTGACCATAGATATATTTTTGAATTAAGAAGGGATTTGTTGAAGCAAAATCTCCCTCTTTCCTCTTCACGACCAAGAACCGATATTGTGGTATCGTCCCTTGGCTCGTGTCTTTGTTGCCTCTGTTTTGAGAGGGGGGCACCTCTTTTGGGGGGATTTGGTTTGAATTGGCCATTTAATTCCCACGAGAAGGGAAGAAATACTAGGTCAACTGCGGCAGTGCTCCCTTACCGCAGTAAGGCTGGTGTACAGGTGAGGTTCGCCAGGTGCTCACAAGGAATCGTTGGCGGCTAACTACGTGTAGTCATTCATCTCTCGGCACGATATCTTCCACCTTAGATTACGAATTTTTAAAGGTTTATTCCTGGTTTTTTTATCGCTGGTTTACTCCATCGGGACTCTTCTGTCTGGGTTACCATACCATAGCCGAGGGTTCCAGTTTTTCGGCGCCGGAAACTCGCCGCTCGTCCCCCATGTCTGGTCAGGACTTGCCAGTGTGTTCGGATGTAACTTGGGCATGTTGGATCTTCTACTGGCATTTGTTGGTGCTATCACATCGGCATAAATAGCCCCACCAGTGCCCCACTGACCATTTCTGAGCTGTTTTTTAGTTTCACTCCTCCCTTCCCGTCCTTGCGGCTCGAGGAGGGAGGAAGTTACTCAGCCACTCCACCAACGACAAGGTCTTACAGCTCCTAGGAGGGTATTATTATTATTATTATTATTATTATTATTATTATTATTATTATTATTATTATTATTATTATTATTATTATTATTATTATTATTATTATTATTATTATTATTATTATTATTAATAATGCACGATTTAAAACACATTCCCAAAAACCGTCAACATCGCTATGCAATAAATTAGCAAATTGATGATGTAGATAAAAAACAGTTTGCTTCAAACCAATATGGAAGATAGGGAATAAGGAATTTTCTCATGTTTTAGATTGATTGACATCCAATTTACACTAACCGTTCTTAATGCGTATGAAGTTTGACCCGACTATGGTGATCTAGTTAGGTACGCCTTCAGAATAACTTTGTTATTTACTGCTCTCATATATCAAACACTCTTAAACTTGCGAACTCTGTGAAAGTTTTGTCCAAAATTAATAGATCTAAATGCAATTATACAGGATGAGATAAATCCATTTGTGAGTTACTCGGAAAGCTGGAATAATGGATAAGATAATAAGCGGAGCAAACAGGAGATTGAATTCAATATATTTTCAGACGAACGCATGAAGAACCAAATAGAATTTAGTCGAAATTTTTATGTCTATCCGTTCAACTGTTCACTTCTCGATAATATGTTCCTATTGATATTCATTCAAGTGTAAGGGGAGGTGAGTGTCCATTTAGTAACGTATAAATACCATCGTTAGGTAAACATTTTAAGGCGAGATGTGGACTAACTGGCGAATCTTCAGAATTTTATAATTTCTTGGGTCGATATGTCACGAACGAGAAAGTACTTAAAATTATGAACTGCTAATCAGAGATATTACAATGCATTAAAGAACTGCTTCTTCAGGTGAAGGTAGAGGGAAGGAGGGGTTCAGGAAGAAGAAAAGTCTTCTCTCTGTCTAATTTGCGTAAATGGTTTGGCGTAACATCCACTGTGCAATTGAGAGATACAGTCAATAAAACATGCATAGTTATGAAAGGGCGCATTATATGCACAAATAAAACGAAATATATGTGTATGCTGAAAAGTCTCGCACCAAGGGATTATCTTTGAAACGGATAAAGGGAAAGTTATGAAATTCTGGGACGATGAATGAGACTCTCATCTGCATATTTTAGAGCAAATGTCAAATGTTTTTGACGTCAGCGTTTAGTGTACGACCGCCATCTTGAATTTTTTAAAATGCATAATTTTAAAGCATAATTAATAAATGAAAACAAATAATGGCATATGCTCATGATTTAACCATAATAGCGAGAGACCGAAAGAGTCTTGAAGAAACATTAGAGAAAATCGTAAGGGAGGCGGGAGAAGAAGGATTAAGAATAAATCAGGAGGAAACAAAATATATGGAAATGAAACGAAAGAAGGAAGTCTACCAATCAGAAGCAGTAAAGTTAAATGAATTCAGTTTTGAAGTGGTTAACACCTATAAGTATCTGGGAACAATTATTAGTAACAAAAATTACACAAAAATCGAGATAAGGCCAAGAATTCAAGCAGGGTATAGAACATATAAAAAAATTAAAAACATCATGCGGAGTAGGAGAATCAGCCGAGCAACAAAATTAAGAGTCTACAGGACGGCGATGAAACCGGTAGTTACATATGCGGCAGAAACTACTCGTATGAGACTGTTAAATGAGGACGAAGAGCAACTAAGGATATGTGAAAGAAGATTAATTAGAAATATTTATAGACCGGTCAAACTAGGATATAACGAGTACCGAAGACTTATGAATTATGAAACTAGAAATATATTAGAAAATGAAGACATAGTAAACAAAATTAAATCAAAAAAGATTCGTTGGTACGAACATGTTAAAAGAATGGAGAAAGGACAGGAGGTGAGGAGAATTACAGAATGGAGACCGAATGAGGAAAGATTACCAGGAAGACCAGAAATTAGATGGAAAGATTAGGTTGTAAAAGATATAAGTACAAGGCGGGAAGAGACAAATGCAGGACAGAAAGGAGTGGAGAACAATTGTCGTAACTGCAAAAACCTCTAATAAATTGTAGACAAACAGCAAGAAAAACGTGGGCTGCCCCCCACAAGATACAGGGTCAAAAGAGCTCAATCTGAGCGGCTACAACTCCAATTGGAGTGTATAGCCTTGTATATATATATATATATATATATATATATATATATAGGTATGGGCTTAGGAAATATTTTTATCGTATAGACATTGTTAAATGAACCAAATGGGATAACACAAGTATTACAAACGAATATCGCGATCGTTTCTAGCGGTTTTCTGTAGCAACCTAAACAACATTCTTACTACTGTTTTTGAGGCTTCTATGCGTATTTTAAAAACTGTTGTTCGTCATTCTATGATAATAGCCTAACAACCCTTTTACCAGACATAAGTCTTGTATAAAGCAGGAGAAAGTTGGTCTTATAGTAGCTATATAAGCGTATCATTATTTATTGAGTAATGTGTTTATAGCATGCACAGAAGCCTATACCAACTATGGAGCTGTATAAATCTGGGCCTATTTTGCTTCGGTAGATGTCGTATAAGGGTACTATATCATGTTTTGGGAACAAATCTGTTGCATTACATTTTGTTTTACAGCATGATATACGATAATTATAGAGATATTTTTGTTACTTAGGCCATTACGCGGTGTGTATTAAAAAAATTAATAAAGAAGTTTGATTAGACAGGATCTGTTCAAGACAAAAAGAAATTGAAAAAGGGGTATGTTTCGGAGAATGATGCAGCTAGTGCACTAGCTATGCATTCGTTAAGGGAAAATCCCAAGTTGAGTCTACAAAAAAGAGCAGTCGAGGTTGGTTTTTGCAAGAGTCACTAACAGAAAATATTTAAACAAAACAAAATTCATCCATTCAAACCGATTCATACCTTACAAGATCATGAGTATGCTACAAGGTAAGACTTTTGTGTGATGTGACTACTGAAAACCCGAGCTACAGGATTAATTGTGCGGTTATACCGGATCGAATAATCGGACCGTATTTTCTGGAAGATACATTAAATCAGGAGATATATTTGTATTTGCTATACAACTTCTCAATACCTGAATTAGAAAATATTCCCTTGGAGCAAACGCGTAAAATGTACTTTCAACATGATGGACGTTCGTCACATTCGAATTTGCTAATTAAAGGATGGCTGGATGCATATTTTCCTGGGCGATGGACGGGACGTTATGGACCAATATTTTTTCCGCTCCGATCCCTCCGATTTTTTTATGGCAAAAAGTTTACGCAAATAGTTTAATCTATAATATTGAAGACTAGGAATGAGTTATCGTTGATGTCGTTATAGAAATCACCTCAGAAATGCTGCGAAATACTTACAAAGAATTTAGAAAGGGAATTGAGAGATGTTTTGAAACTGCGGGAGGATATATTGTATAGATGTTTTTTGTTTACTTAGTGGTTCTTACATTATTATTCTGTATTGTTATTTTTGATACTGATTATAATTCTTGAATAGTTAACATTATTGTCAAATATTTCATAAAGCATGACAATTTGAAAATTATTTATAAAATTTGACAGTTACTTGGTACATCCTAAACGTCACTCACTAGATTAAGACATTATTTTCGAACTTGAAACATTGATACGATTTTCATAAAACTGCTTAAAAATGAGACGGGTTTTGAAAAACTTGAATTCTATTTCAGTTTATGAAGTTTCAGAACAACCAAAATATTTTATCACGAATGACATTTTTCACTAAAACTAATATTTAAACATTTTTCACCTATAGGATACCCCATCCGTGGACACGCTGTATAAGCAACAATAATCAGAATGTGGAATTCTTATTGCAGAGCAAAGAAGGGAAGCGAACGTTTTAGGAGATCATAATACAGAAAACATGGAATAAAAACATGCACAATTATTATGAGAAACCATCATAGGAAGATTCAGTGGGAAGGTAGGATTGTTAAATTTGTTACACAATCGACCAAATCAGTTTAACATGGAGATTCATTTAATTATGTTGGACTCCTTTTTTTCTGATTAATAATGAGATTTGAGACTCCTCTGTAGAAATTTGAATCCGTTTGAACATGTTAACGACTGGACTGTTTTTCAGCTTATGAGAGAAACAAAATTCTACTTCTCACATATATTCTATTCATATCGCATGTGTTTGTTTTATTCTTGGAGTGAGAGAAGTATACTGTCTAGTATGAAAATAGAAGAAACTTCTCTCAATTTTCACAAAGTCTCTAAGTTAATGTTTTCCGTAGATAAAGTGGTATTTTAACAACCTTCCCTTATGTTAAGTATTGTGACATTTGCATTCGAATAGTGTTTAGAATTACTAGTATGCCGCTCTCGGTGTGGCGATTTCCTTCTCATTGTTTTCGTAATGCTCTAATTGTGCCTTATCTCGTATGCATAAGCGGCATACCAAGTCTTTGT
Source organism: Galeruca laticollis (assembly GCA_963921935.1). Lineage (NCBI taxonomy): Eukaryota > Metazoa > Arthropoda > Insecta > Coleoptera > Chrysomelidae > Galeruca > Galeruca laticollis. The sequence goes on along the minus strand of OY998178.1, from coordinate 38,262,327 downwards.
AGATGCGGAATTTTTTGTTAAATGAAGTGTGAAATTAAAATAGTATCACTCGTGTTATCAGAAGTAGAATGAAATTACCGGGGATAGTTGTGGAGATACAATTGGATGAATTTGCATAGCTGGAGATGTGGAAGTATCGTCATTAGGTCTACCATGGAATGAATAATATATTTTTTGATGAACAGTAAATATGATCAACTTCAAGTATGATATTTACTAATTTCACAAGTACATACAAAAAACTGGATATGAAAATGAAAAATTATATTGATTTGATAAGGAAAACTCAAAAGACTTGTGTTTTTGATTACTAATTAATTGAACTTTGTCGACTACAGTAGACGTATTCAACTATAATAATACTGTTAATCTGACAACGTTATTGTCGAAATTAATAGTTCATTATTTACAAAATTTACAAATGAATTGTACAAATGTTTGAACTTCGATGGTATTAAGATCGGAAGGTAAACAAGAACTTAATGATTCGGAAAAATGTTATGTTTCGGCTTTTGAGGGGACCAATAGTAGCGACTGAATATCTCTACTTTGGTATTATTTGAACAGTAACTAAGAAATGGTATGTTTGCTTAGTAATTGAATTTGATGTAAAAACGATGAGTTTCGACTTAGATTACACGTGCTTGACTTAAATAGTAACTAAAAACGATTTGTTTGACTTAGTAGCTTAACTTGATATAGAAACGATGAGTTTCGACTTCTGAGTATACACTTGACTCTAATGGTGTATACGCCTGTTCGCGAACAGTTCTAGAGCAGCCCGGCAATTCGTTTGGGGTTCCGAGTGGAGTCGGTACTTTCAAAGGGTTCGTTTGCGAATACGTGGCGAACTCAGTATGTGTGTGGACGTTGACTGTTTGGTGTCATAATAAACGCGCTCTTTTTAAAGATTTTAATATCGAAATATTATTATTATTATTATAGATGAGGTGGAAAGGAAAATCAGTGTTATTTTAGTGCAATAGCGAAGAGCTCGTCAAAAGGCTGAACGAATGAAAAAATCAGGAAAGGGCACAGACGAGATTAATAAAGTAGTGTGGTTTGGATACAAACATAGGGGAGAGTGGGCCACCATGAGACGAAAAAAGTCTGATATAAATTGTCGGTTATTGTGAATACGACACATATATGTCGTCGGTGCATAAGTTATGGTTACATTAGTGTAAAGAATGGATATAAACTATTTATATTTGACTAGATTTTGAAGTTATGTGACATTCATTTTTTCAGTGCCCGTCTCACAGACAGACAGGACAAAATGGAAGAAAAAACTAAACATTGTATTAAAATATTTATGAAACACGCAAGAAACCATTATTAGTATCATCACAACATTTGAAATAAGGAAATATTCATAAAACACTCAAAAAGGATTAATCTTTATCTTATATTAATAATAAAAATTAACGCATGTTCAGTTGATTAGAAATGATTTCAAACTTATAATACGATTTCAATCGTTTTGTATTTCCTAAAAGAGTTGGTTAGGGTAAAATCATTTTCACATCAATGACTGGAACGGTGGCAATGTCTGGGACAGTTGGAAATATAAAATGTCCTTCAACCTTAGAGGCTTTTCTTAGGAAATTGATTTTGACATCACTAGATACTGATTCTAGTTCGACTACTTTTCCTACAAAGAATACATCATTTTTTGCCTTGAATTGTACCAAAACAAAATCATTGGGCTCAGGATCCTTATCAAGTTCTTCAAAGCTTGACGGTTCGACTTCAGGAATCCACCCGTCCTCATCAGAATCGTCTTGGAAAGGTATCTCACTGTCAACTTCGGTATCATCGGAAGATATGTTCTTAGTGATCTGTTTTCGTTTCTTCGCAAATACGTTTTTTTGCAAGCTTCCTTTCTTTTCTTCTGTTCTTTTTTTTCCATTTCTCTCTGTGGAATTTTCTCCTTTTCAGGTGTGTCTGTAGGTATACAACTTTTAGCTCTTTTACGCTTGCTCTTTTGTAATTTTCTTTGGCCTGCCTTCGGGTAGCCTTTGAATATCTGGGGACTAACAAAACCTGCTGTAGCAGGTTTATCTTCAGCTGGATTATCTGTAACCTGTGGTGTATTTAAGGAGGTGGATGGAATTTGTATAAAATGGGATGTTTCCACAGAAGTTGATGGTATTTCTTCAGTAAAATCTTTAATGACAGGTGGGACATCGATAGTCGTTGACGCAGTTTGCTCATCAGCAGTGTACAGAGCTGAATCATTTAATACATCTCGATCAGTCACTGAACTACTTAAAAATTCATCAGTGGTGAATATTTCCCGGTCAAAAGGAGAAATTCCGGTTTTCTTGTAACCTGCCTTAATATTTAATGGAGTCATGGCACTTATTATACAACACGTAATAATTAATACTCCACGTTCACCACTGGTACATTGACTGACTTGTTTAACTCCTCTTGCCGATAATACTTTCTTAGGTTTCTGAACGGTCGTCGTGCCCGTTTTGTCCAAGTTGAAGATGCGATTATATGCATTTTTAAGATTATCAAAGAATAACTTGAAGTTATGCTCATTAAATGACGAAGCTCTGAAAAGGCTGCACCCTTCAGGCTGCCGAATACTCAACTGTTTGCTATGTCTTTTTAGAAACCCTTGGAACCAGTCAATGCCAGCCAATTTATTTCTCTCCCAACTTAACGGAATTTTCTTTTGGTTATTTTTTGCCATTCCATACGCCAATTCTCGAGTATCTTTTGTTGTTTGTCCATAACACATTTTAGAGCATATGATTACATAATCCACAAGCGCACTTTCTCCATTATCTGTAAAAATGTATCTATGTTTATATTGGCTTTTCATGGATATTCGCATGTTAGGGTCCGTATTTTCTTTTACTTTTTTAACATATATCTGCAACGTCTGAAAGAATAAACCGTTCTCTTCGGCAGCTTTACGTAGAGACAGTTTAACGCCACCTTCCCCTATCAATACTTGTCTAACAGCTCTTCTCATACATTCTTCTGAAAACAAACCTTCCTGGCTTTTCCTTTTGTGAACATGGGCCATGGGCCACCATGAGACAGTGTCTCAAGGTGGCCCTGAAAATGTGTCTCATGGTGGCCCATTTGCACGTGGTTAGTAGATGTACATACACAATTTTTTTATTTGCCATTTCATACATTTATGACGAGCGAAAGAATGCTTATTAACTGTTCTAAAAAATGGTATATAAAATTTACCTATACTAGTTTTATTCTTCTCTTGACGAACGAATGAAAATGCACGTCTTAAACATTTCGATGAGATACACACCCACTGGAGGTCATAACTCTACTAAGACTAACGTACGGTAATAGAAAATTATATTGGTAAACCGGCAAGTAGTGTTAACTTATTACCTCGACCAACAGAGGTCAACGCTATATCTAAACGGAAATATTTAATTGTCTCATGGTGGCCCATGACTCATAGAGGCCCACCCTACCCTATGGGTTTTGTGAGTGACAGATATATGCCAAATGAAACACGGGATACGGTGAGTATTTTTTTATGTAACTGCTAAGTTTTCATTTACACCTTTTTTTATTCAAAATTACTTTGCCACTGTACTCTTCCAACGGTAGAAAAATATTCAGCGAAATTATCTCGAATTTGGCGTGAATTCACAGTATATTTTCTTGGAACGTTTCTAAAACTCTGAAATGAGTTCATTTCTGAATGATCTTTTCTTCACGAGCCGGGAATCATTTGAGTCGTCTGGTAATCTTCACGATCAAAGGCGTCTTCAGGTGCATATATCTTTGAAGATTGTTTACTTCTAATTAAAAAATTGTGTATATAGAAACATGCAAGTACTACGGAGGTAGCCTTTGTTGGTTCCAATAGAAGTGGTTTACGTAGAACACGAAACACCGATGATACTATCCTAAACGAATTTTCAACTATTCGTCGAGCTCTACATAATCTATAATTGAAGGCTCGCTGACGGCTTCCCTTCAAATGCATTCCAGGATACGGGTTCATAATGTTTTCTTGTAGAGGAAATGCGTCGTCAGCAACAAAAACGAACGGTGTATTTTGTGCCTGTCCCAACAATGCTGTTGCTGCTGGTAGAGATAAAGTTCCATTTTGAAGCTTTGTAGCCAGATCAGTGTTTTTAAAAACCCCTCCATCAAAAATCCTTCGATGACGTAATCTGCCTAAACTGCTGCCATAAAAACAATGCTGACGTACCTTTATAATTGGAATATTCGCTTCCGCTATTAAATGGCGCTTGCAGTGTGATGTTTTACCATCGATAGCACCTATACAGTGTGGGAAATTCCATCTATTATTATATTCTTCGGCAACCGCGAGCCATTCTTCAGATGAATTTGAAATCTGAAAATAAAAATACCAATACATTTCAACTGTCAAGCGCGCGTAGTTAAAATGAAAATCAAATAAATTAATGTAAAATATATTTTGTTTTAGGAGACTCAGGATGCATCTGCCAATGTGGGAACTTCTGCTGGAACAAATGTGGAAACTAATGACGGTGCCGTCGATGAAGCGGATACGACAAACAACAATGAACCTTGGGATAAAGAATTGAATGTAGATAACTTAACAGGAAATGCAAGAGGCAGTTTGGAGGAGTTAAGCAAGAAACGAAAAAGTGTGTTGACAACTAAGAAACACGTGTCAAAAAACATGAAGACTACAGAAAATAACGACCAAGCCGCAGAAGCTTTCGGTATTCACAAAACTATATATGAAAAAAAGAATGCGCCTAACCTGATGCTTGCTCCTTATTTGCAAATCATATTGCTACGAAGTTGAGAGAATTTGATCCGTTAAGCAGAGCACATGTCGAATTCAACATTAACAAAATAATTTATGACACACAAATTAGCATTTCACAATCGCAATCCACTTGAAAATATCCACAGTCAACGCCTCATGGAAGAGTCGTCTCACATCAAACTTCAGTAGATTAGATTAGATTAGATTTTAACGGGGTTACTGTGCACTGAAACCAAGGGTTTATTGTGCCCCCCCTATCAGAGCTGTTGTCGCTACTACTACAGCTCGCCTTCCAGTTCCAAGGTTCTGATGAACTCTAGTATTTGGGACGGCTTCAGCGATGTTAGGTCCTCACTCTTACAAGTTTCTTATCCAAAGCATTTCTTGCGTTGGCTTGCAATGGCGAGGCATTCCAGAACTAGGTGATCAGGAGTTTCATCCTCCTCCCCACAGAATCTACACTCGTCAATCTCTGTTAGACCTATTCTCATTAAGTGCTTCCTAAGGCGGCAATGTCCTGTAAGAAAGCCCGTGAGGACATATAGCTTATCTTTACTGAGGTCCAGATATTTTTTGGACCTAGCAGTGTCAAAGTTCCCCAGGAACTTTTTGGAATGTTCCAGCCCGGGAAGGCACCGCCAGAGTGCTTCTCTTTCGGTTTCCTCTTTCTTCTGAAAATCTTTCTTGTAAGAGCATTTTGCTACATCACAGAAAGGCTCCGGGCCAATAAAGGGCATTTGTGCTCCTTTCCTGGCAAGTGTATTGGCCTCTTCATTTCCCGTGATTCCCGAGTGGCCAGGAACCCAGACTAAAGAGACCCTGTTATTCTTGCCTAATTCATCAAGTTTTCTTCGGCACTGCCATGCCAACTTTGAGTCAATGACATGGGAGCTCAATGCTTTGATAGCTGCCTGACTATCAGAATGGATCGATATGTCACATTTCTGGTAGTTTCTTTCTAGGTTAATTTCCACGCATCTTTCGATCGCAAGTATTTCTGCCTGAAAATTGCTCGGGAAGGAGCCTAACGATAATGAGTATCTGGTGCCAGGCCCAAATACTCCAGCGCCTGCTCCAATGGTGGTTTTTGAACCATCCGTATACCATCTAGTGGTGTTTTCTTTGAGAGTTTGGGTGGTGTATTCCCTTTCCCAGTCTCTCCTCGTATTTAGCATCGTAGTGAAATTCATTTCGATGCTTACTTTCCTGATCATTTCGTCACTGGGAAGATTCGCTAATGAGGTGTATCTTGTCAGAGAGGACCAAGCTCCCTAATTTTTAATACTCTCATTGCCTGAACCTTCCTTAGATATTCTAAGAGTTGCCTCTTGGGCAGATCTTTCTATCACCAGATGTGAGGTATGAGATCTGGAATGATCTCAAGTGTTCTAGTTGGACACGTTCTCATAGCTCCAGTGATGCACACACAGGCAAGCCTTTGAACTTTGTCGAGGGTCTTCCTCGTGCTGTACTGACTTGCTTTTGTATGCCAAACTATTGCCCCATACGTAATTGCTGGTCTCACAATCATGGCGTACATCCATCGCAGTATTTTTGGGTTACAGCCCCACCTCTTACCAGCTAGATTTCTGCACGCCATCAAAGCTCTTATTGCTTTACTAGCAGTTATTTCAACATGCTTATTCCACAGAAGCTTACTGTCTAGGGTTATCCCTAGATATTTAACCTCTGATTTCCATTCTATGATTTCTCCATTTAAGGATATGGGTTTCATGGCTGGAAGTGTTCTTTTCCGGGTAAATGGAATTACTATGGTATTGCTTGGGTTAATGTTTAGCCCCATTGACAAGCACCATTGCTCAATGATTCTGAGGCCCTTTTGTAATAAATCACACAAGGTGCTCTCAAACTTGCCTCTGACTATTAAAACAATGTCATCGGCGCAGCCCATACATTCGAAGCCAAGCTCCGTTAGCCTGTAGAGCAACTCATCTACTACGAGGCTCCAGTAAACTTCAGTAAAGCCAGTTATGTGGTCTCGCAACCACAGTCAGGCTGTAGCACTGCAATGACTTCACCCTTCTCAAACTATGACACCGATTCACAGTAGTCTCAACAGCATTTCGGATCATCATTATGTGATTCAAATAGCGACTCATCTCTTGTAGAAACTGGTTACTACACAGAAGCAAATTCTCAAGTACGACCAGGTTGTTGTAGTACACCAGTGCTGTCTCTCCAAGAGGACGAGCACTTGAGTGATTTTATTATTCCAAAAACTTATCAGAACTCAAATTTACGTAGGTAGGTGTACCTACAACAATATTTTGTATGTTTTCTTTAAATGAATTAATACAAATGTAAAAGAAAATTGCTTACCTTTATTAAGTCACTTAGAACTGTAATTAAACTGCACACACATCTGGTACAATCGCAGAAATGCTTTGTATAGAAATTTTGAATAAATACATCAGACTTGTATAGGAATCTCCTGTTGCCAAAAATGGCAAAGTCAAAGCCAATCTTTCCCTGGATGAAATGCATTTCCGATAATTTGTATCTTGTTTCGATATTATCGGTTCTAATAGAACCAAGAGTTTTTCAAAATCTGCTACAGACATACGGCTAAAATTTCTAAATAAACTTTGGAACTCCATTTTTAAATCTCTGAGCAAAGGCACTCCACCATATCTTGAGCGATTTTTAAATAAACTTCTTTGCCACCACCGCCTAGTCTTACGTTTCTTTTTTTTCGACTCGACATTTTGTTTTATTAAAAAATATGCTGCACAAGCAATGACGATGACATCGCTATCTCCGTTGCTATCCAGCGATGACATTTTTCAAATTTAATTATTTCAATTTTTATGAAAGTGCAGTTCTAGGTCGAACTGGGCCGACCTGAACACAGAACTGAAACTCTTCTTGTATGGACGATGTGTTTGGGAGCTCCTCGGGTTCAATTCGGGAGCTGTTCCCGAACAGCTCGAGAATTTTTTATTTCGGTCTGTACCCAACTTAATACTAACTAAGAAACTATTTGTTTGACTTGATACCGGTGAAATGATGAGTTTTGAGATGGATTACACGTCTTTGACTTAAAAACTAACTAAGAAACGATTTGTTTGACTTTGAGTACACACTTAAATAATTTTTATCACAACTGGTGGGACAAATTTATAGACACGGTATATCTAGTTACGTAATTTATTTATACACTCTATTATTCACTTATACTTAATTTATGTACACACTTAATTTATATACACTGTTCACTATTTATGTTTAATGTTCTGCTGTGTTCGCTATATGTTCAAACTGTAGACAAAATCACGCTTCGAAGGTAGTTGCTTATATATAGAAATGCAGTTCGGAGCACTTTGTGATTTTTAAAAAAACAATTTTATTTCCAAAAAATTCTAATTACAACAAAATTTGGAATATAAAATAGAACGTATCATGAAGATCTTACTACAAAGTAGATCCATAAAAACTAGTGAGAGCTGAATCTACAATTGCATGTTGCTGATTAAGCATGTAGGTCGACTATTAACTTCCTTCTATATTAAAACCCTGTCTTGACCATTCGGATTCTATAAATCTCTATATTGTGGCTTCCCACAAAAAAATCGGCCTCCTTAGAAAATTTTTTATAAAAACAATCAAAAAGAATTAGCCCTTCCCAAAAATCCGCGCGCTCCTGCCAAAATTTTAACTGTTCGATATCTTATTAGACAGGGTCGGCACCAGTGTACGATGTCGTAACATTACCCCCTCCTTAAAAGGAAGTTCCTCCTGGAACTTCTGTGTAGCCGGAACTGGATATTTTAAACGGCAACTGGACCCATTTCTACACTTTCCGGTCGTATCTAAATAACAGGGCACCGTCTTCATCGACGACTTATAACGGGGGTATAAATAACTGCAAATGAATATGTGACACCGATGTCTTAGATTTCTGAAATTTTGGAGAAAAACGTTTTCTCCTCGTCCGGTTGTTCCACCATACTTTGTCCCCTTCATTAAAACTGCCTTCTGTGGCCTGCGTGTCTCACCGTTTTTTCATTCTGTAGCTGGCAACCTGAAGATTCGTTCGAACCATTTCGTGCACATCGTCCATCTTTCATCTCAATTGGATCACGTAATCTTCTTCCGCTAGGTCCTGTCCCGGTCGACAACCAAATTCTTAGTTAGGCTAGGCTAGGTAATTTCACGTCTAAACAGGATTTTCGCAGGTGTCTCACCCGTAGACTCATTGATGGCAGATCGAAAAGCCAATACAAATACAAAGATAATGGTCCCAGTTTTTCTGGTGGCTGGAACCTACGTTATACAGGTATTTCCTAATGGCCCTGTACATTCTCTCGACCATTCCATCTGACTGTGGATGCAACGCTTTTGTCCTGGTCTTCTTCATTCTCAGTTTGTCACACATTTCCTGGAATATTTGCCTCTCGAAATTTCTTCCTTGTTGGCTGTGGACTTCCAAGGGTACTCCATATCGTCTCATAAATTCCTTCACCAACACATATGCCACAATCGTGGCCTCTTGATTCGGGATCGCCTAAATTTCCACACACTTTGTGAAATAGTTCATTTGTTTCACGGTGTCAAACCTTTTATTTGTGTTTGATTGTGAAATGCGGGTATAATTACTTGTTTTTGTCAAGGACCAGTCACTTATTTGCTGTGACGAGATATTTTATTTTATTGTGGTATATTGTTAGTGGGTATATTTCAATTAAACATTTTTTCACTGTTCACCTTTCTACACTCAGGTGCAAAATATTCGATCCATCGTATATTTTCCATTTATTGTGACTTTTAAAACTTGGTACTTATTATATTGCATATATAAATATTGAGAGACCCTCGTATAATTGAAATTATCAATTTATATACATTATTTTAATTTTTCTCATGACATTTTCTATAAACAATACAAATTTTATGTTTTTGTCAGAAATTTACGTCTGATAGAGCAGCAATAAATTCGTTTGTTATTTTAGTGACCCATGCAAACCCACCGAATTAGTATTTAAACTTATTATTTTGTTAATTTAATTGAAATCAAATGGCTTTAACACCAACGGATGCTGCAAGGGCAGTGGCTTTAGTTCAAGATGGTCGTAGCCAATATTATGCGGCTGAGGTAGTAGGTGTTAGTCGTTGTGCAGTTTAAAGAGCAATTCAGCGGTTTAATGAAACTGGAAATTACACGAGGAGACCAGGATCAGGCCGTAGAAGGGCAACATCCGCACGCGATGATAGATTTTTGGTTTCTCCGTGTTTGAGAAATAGACATTTAACGTCAGTTGAGCTGGCAAATCGTCTGAGCGAAGTGAGAAATGTCGATGTAAGCAGGTGGACAGTTCGTCGATGACTCACTGAAGTCAATATTTGCTTTTGCAAGGGAACACGAGGACTGGAATGACGCCGATTGGAGTAATGTATTGTTCTCGAATGAGTCTAGGTTTCGTTTAAGGACACCAGATGATAGAGAAAGAATCTACAGAAGACAAGGAGAGCGATTCGCCCTATGTAACATTGCGGAAAGGATAAGTTACCGAGGAGGCTCAGTTAAGGTTTGGGCTGGTATGAGTTCCGAGGCCCGTACTGACTTGGTTCTTGTAGATGGAGGTTCTATGACAGGATGAAGGTACCTAACAACAATTTTGGATGAGCATGTGGTACCTTTTGCTCCATTTGTAGGGCCTAATTTTATTTTCATGGATGATAACGCGCGGCCACATCGTGCAAGAATCGTTAATGAATATTTAGAAGAAGTCGGGATTGTCCGAATGAATTGGCAATCTTCAAGTCCAGATCTCAGTCCTATAGAACATAACATCTATGGGACACTCTAGGAAGAAGAATCCGATCACGTGTACCTCGTGCTAACAACTTGGCTGGACTTAGTGTGGTGCTTCAGGCAATATGGGACGAACTGGACCAACTCGATGTCCAACATTTAATTAACTCTATGCCAAGACGTATGCAGGCTGTTATAAGGGCCCGGGTAGGAAATACAAATTATTAATAAAAAAAGAACACACTTAACATCTTATTATAACCATTGTTTTGATTACAAAATATACTTCATTTTTCCATTATTCGAATAAAGCCAATTGTTTTCATAACAACATGATTTTCTTGTATAAACTGTCTTTATTATTTATACCTTTAACATTTGAAATCGATCCAAAACTTACATGGTCAAATTTTTGTCTACTTTGCCAAAAAATAGTCGTGCATCGAATTTTTTGCACCTGAGTGTATTTTATTCATTAATTTATGTTATTTTAAGAGATATTTAGCACTTTTATTTGTATCATAAAAGCCGGTACTTTTCAGAGACTTCTACGTGCTCATTCGACGAGTGGTGATGAAAGAGAGCGTTTGTGGGTTGGAAAATTGTTTTATAGGCTGACCCGAATGTTCTAGAGGATCGTTAGAAAGGGGATGGGGCTTATTGGTTTTGGAGAAAGTGTACGAGCAAAACAACACGATTTGTCGAGTATAACGGTTAATTTTAAGAAAGAAGAAGCGATTGGGTGGTTCTTCTTTTTTATTTCATCTTGTAAAGTTTTCAGATGAGGTTTTGTTTGGTATTAAAAGAGTTTTTTATAATTATTTTTTTCACTTGTCAAAATCTGACATTTTGGTAGTTTCAACCAAGATAAATACATTATTCTAGCCAATCATTCGGTATTATACTGATAAAACTGCTTCCTCATCTATAATACCTTGTTTACACTGAAACGTAAAAATTTTACTTTGAATTTGTCATTATTGACAACTAAAAGTGCTTCGAAGTTTATTGAAAAATGAACACAAACCAATTCAGTGCCATCATCCAAGAGAATAATGAACATTCAATACAAAATTCCACTCCACAAAACACAATCAAACCCAAAAAATGCATATGTATGAAATGAAAAGATGAAGCAAAATCCTTTTAAATTGTTGAAAAAAAGAATCTTCCCAAATACAACTCGTTCTTCAAATTTTATCACATAATTTTTCATTTTCATCTCTCAAACTTGTTTATTTGAGGCAAAAACATTCAAACAAACCGAATTTAGATAAAATGACTAGTTTTAACGGACTCGTGATTTTATCAATCGGTTTGTTTTCATAATTTTGTCAAATAAACAAGTTTTTGTGGAAAAGAAAAAATTATCGATAAAATTTGAAGCACTCGTGGTACCTTTGATTATTTTTTTCACTTGTCAAAATCTGTCATTTTGGTGGTTTCAACCAATAACAATACATTATTCTAGCCAATCATTCGGTATTATACCGATAAAACTGCTTTCTCATCGATAATACCTTGTTTATATTGAAACGTAAAATATTTACTTCGAATTTGTCATTATTGACAACTAAAAGTGCTTCGAAGTTCATCAAAAAATGAACACAAACCGATTCAGTGCCATCACCCAAGAGAATATTGAACATTGAATACCAAATTCCACTCCACACAACACAATAAAATCCAAAAAATGTATATGGAATCAGTTTGAAGCATTTTGCAAAATCAGAAACTACCGACTACAAAAAAATACGAGTATTCAAGAAATTGCAAGAATTCTAGAAGACTGGGCAGCAAATATGAAAAAATGTAACGGCGAAGATTACAAAGAATATACTTTGAAAACCATATAGAATGTAACAGCCAAGTTAATACAGGAAAAATACTACCTAGAATTCAATATAAGCTTCAATCCGTTTCAAGATTTGGAATTTAGAAGAGCGGGAGATGTGCGAAATGCCAAAAGAAAAGAATTGCAAAGTTGTATAAAAAAAAGCAAAGTGCAACAGCACTAAAAGGTTTGTTTGACGAAACTACGCCTACGGGTCTCCAAATGAAGTTCTTTCATATTATTTCCTATCCATTAGCATGGCGCGGAGGCGAAGGTGTTAAATGCCTTATCCATTATATGAGAGAGGAACTAAATAATTCAGGCGAAGAAACAGGACGATTAGAATATAATCCTATATTTAGTACTCTTTGCCAGGGTGGGAATTACAAATGCACCGACACAAAATGTTTGACACCTAAGTCAAAGAATCCTGAGCGGTGCCCCATAAGATTGTATACTAAGCTTATGGATAAACACGGTAGAAATATCACGACTGATCGATTTTTTCTTACTCCAAATCCTTATTGGAAAAATGCAAATGCTACTTGGTATAAAAATGTAAGAGTGGGTAAGAATGAAATGGGCAAATGTTTAAAGAAATCAGCTCAGAAATGTGGTCTTGACACTAAGAAAAGAAGAATAACTAATCACTCAGGCCGATCAACTTTGGTTACTCATCTAATGAAGAAAGGTATACAGGTACAACAAGCCATTAAAATAACAGGTCACGCCACAGCAGCATCGTTGAAGCCATATATACATATTGATGATGAACACCATAAAAATATCATGGATAAAGTTAGAACGAACAAATCGGTATTTATTGCCAACACATCAACAACTGCGGCATCATTAACCAATACACCAACTGCGGCAACATCAACCAATATTATATCCACACATGAGTTGGAAGAGACAGTTGTTCCTGCTGGCCAAACTATTTACAAGAGCTGTATTTTTAATAACTGTGATTTTTCAAATAATTAATTTTTCCTCTTGTTCAAAAAGTTCATTGTATTTCCAATTAGCTTATGTATTCTTTGAATTCAATAAGATATTAAAAAGAAAAAATAAAGCAAAATCCATTCAAATTGTTGAAAAAAGTAATCTTCCCAAACTCGTTCTTCAAATTGTATCACATAATTTTTTATTTTCATCACTCAAACTTCTTTATTTGAGCCAAAAACATTCAAACAAACCGAATTAAGATAAAATCACTCGTCCTAACGGGCTCGTGATTTTATCAATCGTTTGGTTTTCATATTTTTGCCAAATAAACAAGTTTTCGTGGAAAAGAAAAAATTATCGATAAAATTTGAAGCACTCGTGGTATTACATTTGATAATATCTACTTATTAATACAGAAAATGGTTCATTCTGATTGAAATTTGATACTGAGGGCTGAATTAGGCACTCAAAAGTCGGAATTAACTTCAATGGCAATATTTGGTTTTAATTCCGTACAACTACCATTTCGTGACGTTTTGCATTTTTATTCAGCGATTCAATGTCAAAATTCATAAAAATGTTTGTAAATCTTTTAAAATGCATTTCAATAAAGCAATGGTCATTCATTTTGCTTTATAACATACCTTATTTTTCCATCATAAAGTTCAGTTCCTTTTAAGGTGTTAAACATTTATGTTTGTTACTTCTTCCAAAAAATCCACGCACTCCCGCCACCCCTTTAACTTTCAGATATCTTATTAACAGGTTCGTGACCAGTGTACGATTTCGTAACATTTTTCTGTCAAAAATCAGCTTCAGAAATTTTTTTGTAGAAATACATGAAAAATGTCTATGAAATCATTCAGATTTATCTAATTTTCAATAAGGAAAACTTTAATTAAGATACCAATAAAATTCGTGAACATGAGCTGATTGCTAATATAAACAGCAATTGATTTCATGTGATCGTCAGTGAAACGTGAGAAAATCGGGAAATTTGTATGAGAAGAGACTAAAGCATGTTATATAAATAGCAGGTGAATCTGGAAATACATCGAAAAGGTACTGATGAATACAGTGATGTTTACGTAGCATTTATCGATTTTCAAACGATGATACGGTTTAATTTTATTTGCTGTAAACTCACTCGAACGTCTCTGTTTGATACATTTTCTTTTAAATGTACTATTCATGTAGAAATATTGGCAAATTCAGTGCAAATTTTTATGAAGAGAAGAAGTATGGATTGATTTATTTGTATTCCTCTGGATTTTGTGAGCCAAATATTTGATACACATTTTTATATTTCTCTCACGATTTCTATTTAAATTTTGTTGCATGTATGGATGAATGAATTGACAAACGTCAATATCATATCATCAGAATACATAAATAAATACAGAACGAATGTGTATATTGAGAAAATATTGCATTATATGTAAACACTGTGATAGAGGCGATATCTCAGCTTTTACCACAATCATAACAGACTGGCAACTAGGTCACGGGAGCAGAAATTAACATTCCCACTCACCACACGTGGAGTCTGTGGAAACAAAATAAGTTGGAATAGACTGAAAGTGTTTTACGACCCGTACGCATATGAAAGCTACTTTTTTGAGTGTTTCGTTTCAAGTAGATGCTATCATCAGAACAAAGACAGTCATACAGTCAACAATTGATAAACTACATTTTTGCACAGATAATGGAACGAGCCTTATCAAGAAGCTTTGTTTAACTCTCTCTTCAAATGTTGGAAATGCTTTTGACAAAGAATTGATGTACCTTCTCTTATTAATACAGATTATGCATATTTCAGATGTGGTAATATTGTTTTTCAAGATTCCGCTCCTGGTAATGGACGAGACGGGTGTGCTTAAGAAGAGTTCCTAAATAATAATAAAATACGGTGGATATACTGTGATTTAAATAAGTATTTACAGATATACAGGGTGTCCCAGGATTTATGGAAAAAAAGTGAGGAGCGTATAATCTGAGCCAAAATAATGTTAGTACTTCATATAAACTTTTTCTATGCAGTCCCTCGCTTTCGAGTTATAGGCCTCCAAAGTTTGAATTTGGAATTTGGTTTTTATTTTTTTTACTAGTTATTTGATCTTCATAGAATTTACGGGTAAGCTATAATGTACGTGTATGTTTATTTTGGAAAGGTCAACAGATTCACAGTAGTGCCATGAAGCCAGGAACGGGGTACTCGCAATGGTTAGTGATCCAAAAAATTTGTGAAGATGGCACACCCTGTATGCAATTATCGAAATTGGCTTCCCCACACATTAAGCTAACGAAAAGGTGATCTTGTTGGAATTCGATCAAATAAGCCGTTTGGCTAATATTTACCGTTTTATTAATGCACTATGTACCAATTTACAAATTCACCATTTTTATAAGTACACAACGAGGTAAAACTAACGTTTACCTACAGTACTACAAAAAAATGATTTAATGATAGCAGAAGATATAAAACATTAACGACTTACCAATTCGAAAGTTGGTAAAAACTTTTTAAAAGTGTTTCTACCGTTTATCAAGTAACCATAGGATTAGTTGTCAAACGTTGTGTAGAATAGTTCGTAGTCAGTACTTGTCAATAAATCCCTAATTTAACTGTTACAATGACAGAATTCACTTTTATTGAGTACGCATATATGCATTTAATGTATGGACTACTTCTCGAAACTGTTTAGAGGCCAGAAGGCTTTATGCACAACATTTTGCAAACAGAGCATTGCCAGACAGACGAATGTTTGAGCGTTACGAGAAACAGGTATGAATAAGTAAATGTAATTTTCCATGTATACAAAACAAAATTTCAAATTTTGGGAATTTTTTTGGCAAAAAGAGGGGGAGAAGGTCCAGTACGAAGCGTACGTACTGTGGCAGTTGAACAAGACTTGTTAAATGCGGTTGATAATGAACCATCAACTAGTTTACGAATGTTATCAAGAGAACATAACGTCTCGAAATCAGTTGTTCATAGCATCCTAAAAGAATAGCTGTTATATCCTTTTCACATGAAAAAAGTACACAGTATGACAGTGGCGGATAATCCTGCACGACTTGAGTATAGCCAGTGGTTTCTGCGACAACAACAAGCAGACAATACATTTATCAGTAACGTTCTCTTTACGGACGAATCCGGTTTCACCAGAGATGGAGTCATTAATTCTCATAATATGCATTTATGGGATGATGTGAATCCACATGGCATTATCCAAACTAGGAACCAGCATAGATTCATGGATAATGTTTGGGAAGGAATAGTTGGCAATTATTTGATAGGGCCATATTTTATTGACGGTACTTTGACCGGTTAGAGATATTTGGAGTTTCTGCAAAATGAGTTAGGGGACCTGTTTGATGATGTGCCACTACAAACTCGTAGGAATTTATGGTTCATGCATGATGGGGCCCCTCATCATTTCAGTTTAGATGTACGACAGCATTTACACACAAGGTTTCCTGATAGACGTATTGGTCGTGGAGGCCCTTTTCAATGGCAACCGCAATCAGGAGACGTTAATCCTATGGATTTCTTTCTCTGGGGTTATCTCAAAAGTAAGGTATACGCAACACCCGTGCAAACAAGGCAATATTTAATAGACAGAAATGTGTTTCACTGCAATGTTATTAGAAATAATATGGGACTGCTCTTTAAAGTGCAAAGAAACAACCTTCGTAGACTTAGAATGTGCGTGGAAGTGGGAGGAGCTCATATTGAACATTTATTAGAATACCGTTCCAGTTCTTCAAGGAAATCCAGTTCTTGTTTCTTTTCACAAATATGCAGTACTTCTAGTTCTGTGTTAGGTGTCAATGAATGATTGGTGTCAAGTAGATGTTTTGCGTAGTGGGATTTATCTGGTTGTTTTAATCTGTATGCTCGTAAGTGCTCACTGTATCGTATTTCAAAATTCCTAAGGGTCTGACCCAAATAGACAGCATTACATTCTGGACATTTGAGTTTATATATACCTGACTTCTTTAATAGTGGTATTTTTGTTTTTACATTTAACAATTTTGTACTAACGTTACTTTCTGTTTTAAAAGAAATTGTTGTATTCGTTGCTGAAGATATTATCTTTGAAATAGTTTTAGAAATATTTCCTGCATATGTGATGGTTTTATAAGTTTTAATGTCATCAGCTTGTTTAGGATATATTAGTTGTAATGCCACTTTTTCCTCTTATTTACTAATTAGCTTATTTATCATATCTAATGGATAACCGTTAGATGTTGCTATTTGTCTAATTGTATTAATCTCTCTATCAAAATTACATTTGTTCATAGGAACTGAAAAAGCTCTATGTATCATTGAATTATATGCTGCTAGTCTGTGAGACACAGGGTGGTTAGAATTGAATGGAATTGTTACATCAGTTTGTGTTGGTTTTCGGCATATAATTCAATGATACATAGAGCTTTTTCAGTTCCTATGAACAAATGTAATTTTGATAGAGATAAATGGTCATACGATGGGCTATATATGAAAATCGGCAAGGGCTCAATACCTTCCATCCCGTTCACCTTTACTGGTGGAGGAAATAGCTAAAAACATACAATAAATCCCATGCTTCCAGTTCTTCTTGCACAAAAGGAGAAAAGGCCTTCCTATTTATCGCATAATTTGATTCGGCTTTTCTATTCGTCTCCGATAAAATCACATCCATAATATCTTGTGAAAAAAATAGTTCAAAAGCTTGTTTTATGGTAGAAAATTGGGAACTATATCTAGTCAAACCTGGTAAAATCTTTTGAATATTATATTTTCGCCTCTTGATCTTCGTAGTAAATGGAACCTTTGCCCACAAACTACCATCTTCAGAAGAATAAGTTGGATGATCGGTATAAAAGTTTACTGGCGGGACTACTTCATCTGCAGAATCTCTCGACTCATTTTCCATATCACTAACTTGTATAAAGTCATCTATCTCATCAGTTCCAGTGACTATGTCAGTCTCCTCAATATCACTTGCACCATCCTCTAGTGCTAAATCATTAAAAAAAGTGTCGTTATCGTCCGTTTCTAATATCTCCCATAGTTCTTCGTCAGTTAGCTTATTTTCATTTCGAAACTTCCGTGGTCCACTCATTTTTATAAACGCGTACTCGACAAGCACTGCAAACGTGACTAAACACACTAAAATTATAAATTATACTGAGATAAATACGTGCTCAAACCGCTATTAAATAAATTGGGAATCCCCGAGAGCGTTGACGCCAAGACACGGGGAATCCTCGTCGTTTGAAAAATTTGGGGTTTATTTGTACCCCGGCTGGTTTTTAACGTAGGCAAAATTTATACCTGTCCTTACATACCGAGCGGGGTGCAGCTGGACCCCAAGCAACAAAACTCTATAATTAGTTACAATGAAAAAAAGCAATTAAATCAAAATTTTGTATACCAATTTAGATATATATTTAAGAAACAGCTTGAAGGAAATTAAATAAAAAAAACTTTTTTAGAAACAATACCCAAAAATTCATGTCTGGGGTACAGCTGTACCCCGCTCGGATTTAGGGAGCTTAATAAAACTTACCGAGTACACCACTTATTAGGCTCCTTCACAATACACTTTGACATTGTCATTTCAATTAATAACAATAAAATAATATTAAAGGAATGAAACAACAAATAAATATTACACTATAGCGATTAAAAAATACACCAAAATACCGAAACCACATAATAACCACAATACTTGAACTAAGAAACGATAACAGATAACCCGAAACGATCACAACAGGATAAACGAAAATGATTGTACGAGCAATATGGCATAGCGCATACGTAGTTATAAAAATCAATGGAATTTGATTACTAACGAAGTTACAGTATTCGTGAATTTTTTGGAATTTTTTGAAATCCATCGATTTCAGTTACTCGGCAGGCTCTATAGATGGCACGGTCTATAGTGTCCCTAGCCTGTTAAGGCCCAAACATGCCTACTCCTGAAGCATGTGAGGCAGCTCCTTCAGCAGTAGTATTTCTCCCTCTGAACGGTTGGCTTAAGGCCCAAATGCGACTACTATTGGAATGAACTACCCCAGTAGCAGTTCATCCCCCCGAACTGATTCAACTTCCCAATACGCCTTAGAGCGGTATGCCTACTGACTAATTTATTGACACACCACGAATACCGGCTAGGACGGTCTTGGGTGCAGCAAAGCGGGCTAGTGGTCATGTCCTCGGCAGGGTCGTATCAGAGCTATTCCTTAACGACGGGAGTTTTGGAACTCACTTTCAAAATTGATTCTACCAGGTACCTACTGTTAGGTACATATCGATGTATTATTATTAACACCGCTCCATAGGAAGTAATCTAATTTATGGTTAATTACTTTATATTATATTGATGGAACGAGCTTTCGCCTTACGGAATAAAAGTAACTCGTAACAAACAAAAGGAAAATGCAAAGGAATGTAAGAATTTCAACGTGAAACTAGGAAAAGCAGACGAAAATACAAGAATCAAACAAGAAAATAACAGTATTAGGAGAGAAAATTCAGAGTGTAACGGATTGATTAGAATTGCTAGATAAAGATTGAAGATTGAACAATATAATAGTCCACGGCATGTAAATACATACAAATGACGGAAATATAATCAGAGACAATGGAAATATGGAAATTGTAATCTAAAAGCACGTTGAAGTAGAAGTAGAAATAAAATCAGCACACAAACTGGGCAAATCTACATCTAGTGAAGATCCATAGTATCCAAGATGAGAATAAGGTGCTGCAAAATAAAAGCAGATTGAGAGATATAAAGGAGCAATGAGTATATATTTAACATTACCTAACATGGAATGAAACGGAGGTGCAGAAGATTATAAGAGAAAGAACACAGGAAAAATTAAGAAAAGGAAAACAAATAAAGAGGAGTATGAAAGGATAGCGATAGACGGAGTGCTTTGGAAATGGAATAAGGACAATACAATCCTGAAAGAGGGGACATAAAGTTAAACAAATAGAAGTTGTAAAGACAGAAATATTTTGGAATAGAATACTTAATAATAGTACTTCTTCGAACATTAATTGCAAGGATTAAACGAGGATACAATTAAAGAAGCTCAAGCTGAAAAGACAAGGCAACAAGAATATAAGATAATATAAAATAGGCATGAAATTATGGTGATAGTGATTTGGAACATAAATACAGTCGCAAGAAATGGAAATAACTGAGGAAATGCAAAATAATAAAATACAGATACTAGGCAATTAAACAATACAGCTTACAAACAAACATACATTATACTATTCTGGAGTAAAATATGATAAAAGAGCGAGAAGGGGAGCAGGAATAATAATTAGAGAAGACGTGAATAAGAAAGTGATGGAATATACGAAACTGGAATTACAAAAACTAGAAAATAAGAGAAGAGTGGACATTACAAGAAAGATGAACGACATTCAAAACAATACTACTAACAGCTGCAGAGAAGATATACAGACAGAGAACATATAAAAATCTTGTAAATAAAACGATTTGGTGGAACGATGAGATAATACAGATGATAATCGAAAAGAAGCAAGCCTATGAAAAATGTATTCAAACAAGAACGTAATAAGATAAAAATTAGTAAAAAATTTTATAAGACAAGAGGAAAAGGAGTCTTGGAATGTGACGTACATGAGGTAGATAACCGAAAATTCTGGACTCGGATAAGAAGAATGAGAGGAAGTGAATGATAAGAAATTACAGCAGTGAAAAATATGAATAATCAGTTGCAAACAAGGAAGTTAAAGATAATGGAAACGTAGACTAAACAGAGAAGATCAATACCACGAAATAAGCAGAGAAGAAGTAGAAGTAGCTATACATAAAATAAGGACTGGAAGAGTAAGTGGAGTAGATAGCATAGCTCCAGAAATGACTAATAGGCTGGAACATAAGGGAAAGGGATGGATTTGGTAAATATGCAAAGAGGCATGGAAATAGCACAGAATACCAAGAGATTGGAAAAATAAATCGATAATACTAATATGCGAAAAATGGGAGACAACGCAATGTGATAATTATAGAACCATGAAGAGAAGCAATGTTTCTAACATACACTGATCTAATAGCTGTTCGTTCACGGTACTAGCTGACGATAAAAAGACAATTAGAACGTGGACTATATCTTATTTGTATCGAGAAAAACTTTGATTTAGTTATTGAATAATTGCCATTGATAAGCTTCTAACGATTTTCACACCATTTACTTGATGAAGAAAACGGTACTCACCGAAATTTCCTGGAGTTTCACTTTCGGGTACCCAAGTTGGCTGAAGGCGTTAAATGTTCCTGTATACACAATTGTTTCCTTGGCTAACTTCACACACTCAAATTTGTCTTTTGTACTCCCGAAAAAAGTTCAGTTCGTCCGCCATTTTTCCGACGCACGTTGCTTATCGCGCCTACGCGCAGTTCGTAACCCCTTCTTCAAGCGATGGTGTGTGTTTTGAATTAATGTAACCGCGAAAAATAGTTTGTGAACAAACAATAGCAGCCTTCGACATAGTATTAAGAAGGAGATGATCGGATAAGATAGGCAGACATAGGGGACTGAAAGGGGATCTCAGAAGAACATACGAGAACTTGAGGGAAGGGACAAAATATTTTATTGCTTATTAATTTGAAAGTTTCAAATAATTGACGTACTTGCGTTCAGCCCTGATTAAATAATGTTAGTGTTTGTTTGAAGCAAACTTTTTTCATTTCTTTAAATTTTACCATAAATCATCAAAATCTTTGTATATAGGAAAAAGAAGAATAAATCCTATTAATTTCTTCCACATCCTAAAAGAATCCCCTTTATTCGCATACATTTCTAATCAAATTTCTCCAAATCTCTTCATTTATTTCGCATTGAGTCTATTGAAAATGGACTGTACTTCATATTACAATAATATTTGTCCCCTGTCCCAAATTGATTTTATATCTAAAACCTTGAATGTGTCTTCCATATACGACATAACAAATTTTCCGCTCAAAATGAAAAATAAGTTACTCGATTTCTTCTCATTTCAATATAATGACCGAATTTCACTCCCACAGAAATATTTGGGCCAAAGTCGATACAAATGGCATGCAAACAAGAGTGTTTGTTTTGGTTTCCGGAGCCAAACAATCTAATCGACGATCCGAGTGGAAGAGGAAGTTATTGTTTCATTTGAATTTATTCAATGAATCATACACATGGAACTAAACATGTATACCTAATATTTGCGATAACGATTCAACTCTGTTTGATATGAAATTGAAATTCATTCTAATTTCATAATAAACTTATGGAAATTAGCGATGCTGGAACCACTGAACTCTATCAATTTTAACCTTTGATATACTCATCAGAGGGTTATGTTGTGAGAACGAACTATTTTTGATTATTTTGTGCTTATTTATAACCATTATTAAGATCGATACTACAACATTCGTGACATCTACTAATAAGTAATGTTATTGAATTTAGCTGATATTTTTTATTGGAAATCGGATTTGGACACTGTACAATGTTCGTAAAAGATTCAAATAATCTGGAAATTTGAAAAAAATTATAACATGGACTTATTGGCTGGAATTTCGGTTCTGTCATTACAAAGTCATTGAAATGTTTGCAGGGAGCAAAATTGTCCAATTAAGTTGAGACAGCGAAATGACTTTGAATTACGGAAATCAGTAGAAAGTAAGAATGATTAATGGACTCGACTATCCAAGTCAATCATTTTCTAGTGCACGTTTTAATCATTAAGATTGAGTTTGTAATTTTAGGCGGAGATCTTCCTCGATAGTTAAATTCCTATGCCTACATTTTTAGATCCATTTTGTCATTCGTTTAACTTAAATCCTGATCAAATGACCAACACAACATGACTTTATATTTTCGCCGTATTTGCACAGTACATGATCAAACTTATAATATATAAACTGAAATATGGTATTTGGACAAACACAACGTGGGAAGGAGCCTGGAGTGATTAATGGAGATATACATCACAAAATTAACGAAGCCAAGATGAAGCAACTCAGGAAAAACACTAGAAAATATAGTTAGATGGTGTAGAAAATGGATGAATACTGGAATAACAACCATTGTATCAATCATAGCGGAAATGTGGTGAAGAATAAAATAAATTATTCTCAAATTATAATAAGAAAAGTAGTAGGTGTGAAAAAATATGAGAAGGGGAGGAAGAGCTATAAAGGCGTATCTAAAACCAGTGACAAGAGGAGGAATGGACAAGATTGAACAATAAAACAAAATAAACGGTTTTAAGGATTATAACTAACTTTTCCGCATCTGTGGCCCTGAACAATATTCTTTCATGAAATTGTTACTTGTATATACTTCGGGGGATGTATCGTGCTAACAAACAGAAATTTCTCCAAAAATAACCAAAAATTCAGTGTATCTGGATTTATAGGACCCCCTGTACTCGCTCTAGTCAACTGAAAATCAATAGGGTACATTTATGAGACACCTTGAACAATATTCTATCATGAAATTGATCAATCGTATACTCTCTGGAGGCTGTATCGTGGTAACAAACTGAGAATTCTCCAAAAATGACGAAAATTTGGTACTTCAAGTACCATAGCACCCGTTGTACAGGCTTTACTGAGTTGAATATCAATAGGGTTCATCTTTGAGACGCTCTGAATAATATCCAATCATGAAATTGTCACTTGTATGTACTCCGGAGGCTTTATCGTGCTAACAAACTGAAACTTCTCCAAAAATGACAAAAATATCGTACTTACAGTACTGTAGCACCTGTTGTATTGGCTCCAGTGAGATGAAAATCAATAGGGCTCATCAGTGAGATGCCTTGAATAATATTCAATCATAAAGTTGGTGACTTGTTGAACTCCGGAGGCTGTATCGTGCTAACAAACTGAAATTTCTCAAAAAAATACAAAATGTCGTACTTCAAGTACCATAGCACTCGTGGTACTGGCTCTGGTGAACTGAAAATCAATAGGGATCATCTGTGACATGTCCTTAACAATATTCAATCATAAAATTGCTGACTTATTGCACTACGGAGGCTGTATCGTGCTAACAAGACAAGTACGGAAAAGTGGCCGACGACAACGACGACGACGACGACATACGCACAGGATTTTTTTCTAAAAACCGTTTTTTCGTGTTGTTGTTGATGGAAAACGTAAAAATAACTCAAAAAACTTTTTCAAAATTCCAATTTTTTTTGGGGTAAACCAATACTTTTCTCGCATATAGAAAGGTTGGGCGGAAAAGTAAAAAGAGCTGACCAGACCTGTAAAAGTATGGAAGAACTAGATAATAAAACAATAAAAATATAGAAAACTTTGATCTCCAAGAGGGTATGAAAAATTACTGATAAAGAAATACTAACACAATAGTTGACATTCGTTAAAGGCCTATGAATTTCGTGAGGAAAATGGCATACGGCAATTCGGCAACAGATGCTCAAAAATGCTTGTGATTTTAAATCAAAACAATGAAGTATACTAATAGTAAATTTATAATACATGATATAGCGAACATAAGAAGAATCGGGAGATAAGGTAAAAATAAAATCAGACCAATGTTAATCAAGATAACAAGCGGAATCAAAAGAAGGGTAATTTTAGAAACAATATCGAAGAAACTTACTGGAGAATTAGCGAAGACCATCCTCGGGAAATAAGGGTACAAATAAAATACCTGCTTCACCACATGATTCAAGTATGGAAACAGGGACACTTAACGACCTTCAAATACAATAAACTCATCATAACCGGAACGTTATATATATAAAGCGATGTAAAGCGATGGGAACACCCCACATAGCAGGACGCAGTGTTGAACAAACGCCTACGGAACTAGAACAGCAACAGAAAGAACGCCCACAAAGAACGATAAAATAAGAGAAGATGCGTATAAAACAATGACAAAAGAAAACTGTGCAAAAAAAAACTAAATCACGCAAGGAAGAACCAGGACAAATATATGGCGATGACAGAGGCTACGAATTCAGCTATTACTGAAAAACCATTGTCCTTGCATTGGTCCTGCAAAGTCAATATGGATTCTCTCCCACGGACCTCGAGGAGTTAACCGCGGATGAGTTTCTTCTTTGCTGGGTTGATATTCTTTTAGTCCACATTGTTTGCATGTTTTCACCATATGTTCAATATCTCAAACGATATTTTTCCAACAAAGAAATAAAACAATATATTTTGTTTAAATCTTCATTCATTTGAACTAATGTTTAGGTAATTTTCTTAACGACTAAATATATATCATTCAGTCTCCTATATCAAACCTTTTTACCTAGAAGATAGCTAAGGAATGTTTGTAGTGAATGAATTTCCAGGTAATTTCTTTCAATACCATTGTTAACGTTAGTAAATTGAATTCTGTATTCATGCACTGTATATATTGAGACATTTTTACATTAGTCCTTCATTCGTTTTGAAAAAAGCTACTGTGTTAGTAAAACGCGTCAACAAGTTTAAATTGAACATTAGTTCAAATAAATGAAGATTTAAACAACATATATTGTTTTATTTCATCGTTCAGTATGGATCTTCATCAAGTAAAAGCTTCTAGCTAGTGCTTTCATTTTCTATATGCCTAGATGTCCGACATGTAATTCCTTAAGCACAGTCTGATGAACATCTGGAAATACTACCCTACTGTCTTTAAAAATACATCCATCTTGCAGGGTAGATTTGTAACGACAATGGCGTCAAACCAGTAGTCCAACACCACGGCGAGTAGCCCCTACAACAGTTACCTACGTCGTAAGACCAGTCCAGAGCGATACTATAACAAGTTTGGACGTCCCACACCGAGATGGCGGTACTTTCGCCGTAAAACGATAGAAATGAATCACGGACATACATTCGAGGGAATTCGAACACCAGTGAAGCTCGAACCTGACACCAGAGTGATAGGTAGCTTCATATTAAAGGTTAAGCCTTTACGCGTAAAATCTAAGGGAGTTGAAACCCTATTTTTAACAATTCATCTAATTCATTCTCCACTTTTAATTTGAAGCACGATACACTTACAACGTTATGATCGACTGGAAACGAAAATTCGTCCTCTGCGCGCAGATGACTTATTTGCGATGCATGCACCGATCGTAGAACACGGACCGATATACAAAGTGTTTTAGATTTCGTCGATTTAACCCCACAAGTCCCACGGGGTTTCACTCTTACAATTAGTCGACGTGAACGATGGAATGTGTGTTTTGAATGTTTGCGGTTTTATTATAATTACGAACTTTTATATACTCTAATTTGCTGTTCAATTTAGCTAGAACGGTCAGTGGTTAAAATGCCCAGTTGCGCTGTTTATGGATGTGCAAATTACAATAGGAAAACTAAGGGAACAGACATTAGATATTTCAGGTTCCCAAAAAATGATGAACTTTGTAACTTGTGGTTAACTGCGTGTCATTAATTTTAAAAACGGTAATTATTACAAAAATGATTACTGATCACTATGTTTACACATTTGTTTTTCTTATAGCGTGTATTTGCTCAATACATTTTAGAAAGATTGTTTCGAAGATATTTCTGTAAGACAGAAACTTTCAAATTATACAGGGAAAAATATGAGAAATTTAAAATACGATCCAATCCCCACTTTGAAACTGATTGGTAAAAGGGAAAATACTAGAAATTCTGATAGAGTAGTTCGAATAAAACGAAGGCGATTGGTAGCTGAATGCCTAGCGGGAGCTACAATGTCTTCTGCCTCGATCACTTCTCAAAGTTGTGAAGATAAAATGGGAATAACGGAAGATGACATTACATTAAGTCGAGCATCTGTAAGGTAAACTTAAGAAATCAAAAATCGTCACATGGATTCTCATTTTACTGTTTTAAATGAAACTGTTTCTAGATAATTCCACAGTATATTGAAAAATATGTTAAAAATTCTTAGAAATTTGACAATTGCTTCGATATTAAATATCATCGTCAGAATGACAGAAGTTACATTCTGACGATGATATTTAATATCGAAACAATTGTCAAATTTCTTAGAGTTTTTAACATTTTCTTTAATATATTGTGGAGTTATCTAGAAACAGTAAGTTTCATTTAAAATGGTAATATGAGTAGATTCCACGAAGTAATGGTTGAGACAGTTAATGTGGATTCTCATTCTTCTATTTCAGTGAGGATGAAAAACAAATACTTGATCTTCAAACAAAAGTTGCAACACTACAGAAAGAAAACAATTTCCTTGTCAATGAGAATTGTGCACTGAAAGCTGAGTTGGAGCAGATGAAAAGTGGACTGCGACAATTTTTTCATAAAATCAAATCAAAAGAATAATACACTCAAAATGTACAGCCAAACGATGGTCGCCAGATGAAATAGCATGTTCGATATCCTTACGGAGTGTTAGCCCCAAAGCATACCGCTACTTAAGAACAAACGGTTATCTTACCGGCGCTTTCGACACTACTCAGATGGGCATCGACACTCTCAGTAGAACCGGGCATTATGAATGACGTTGTTATTTTAATGGCTAAAAAATCTTCTGATATGCAGAATATTGAAAAATTGACGAAATACATTCATCTAATCGCATAAATATTGAGAAACGAACATCAAAAAGTAACAGGGCCACATAAAACTTGTCAACCGGTAATAGCACGTGGTATTTTTAGTAACTGGAAGCAACATGTTTATTATAATTTCGATCAAGCAATGACTATCGACGTATTATCTTCTATAATATCAAAACTTTTTGATGCAGGTTTCCCAGTTGTGGGTATTGTCAGTGATTTATGTACATCTAACGTTAAAGTCTGGTCACAACTGAATATTGGACATGACCAAAATTGTTGTTTTCCACACCCTAGCAATAGTTTGTTAAACGTATATGGGTTTGGTGACGTTCCTCATCTTATTAAATTATTAGGGAACCACATATTGGATCAGGGTTTTTGGGTAAAGGACACATTAATTAATATGGATTTTTTTGGGAATTTGTTGCAACTGTCGTCGTCCGAATTAACCATCGCATATAAAATTAACCGATAACACTTAGATTTGAAAGGTTCCGAAAGACAAAAAGTTAAACCAGCCGTTAAACTATTATCTAATTCTGTTGCAAAAAGTATTCGGTTTTGTGGAGAAAATAGGCTACTGCCATCTGTTTTACTGTGGAAGGAAGTTTCGGATTTTGTACAGTTAATAAATTATTGGTTTGATCTTTTTAATTCCCATACAAAAATTGTGGTAAATTGTACAACTAAAAATGAGTATGGAGTAGATTTAGATAAACAGAAAAAAGTGTTAAAAGAGGTGACTGAAACTATGGGGAATATGACTGTAGGCAAACATAAGTCTCTCATTCCGTTTCAAAAAGGTATTCTGTTGTCAAATAGGTCACTGGAAGAATTGTTTTCTTATTTGCAGGAAAAATATAAAGGAGTCGATTACATCTTGACCTCGCGTCTAAATCAAGACGTTGTTGAAAACTTTTTCTCTTATATGAGAGGCATGGGAGCTACAAATGACCATCCAGAACCTCTAGATTTTATGTATCGTTTGAGTTGGTATATATTAGGTAAAAACTCGGCGGCAATTTTTACAAAGAACAAAAATACAGAGGAATCTGGTGAAAAATGTCTAATACAACCATTAGAATCAGGATAATCGCGTTCTATCTGCTTAACTGAAACACTACTAGCTAATGTCTCCAAAAATATTCAAATAACAAATACCCGTATACTTGAAGAATTTACATATACATTCACCCAACCAGAATATATTCCAGAAGATGAGTCTTTACAGTTATTGACCCCCTTTGGAAGTACCGAAATAATTCGTCAAGAAGCTCTTAAATATCTGGCAGGGTACATAGCGTACAGATTTAAAGATAAATTTAATTTAGGTACTAAAATCAGTAAGATGATTTCCGTAGGAGCTCAAGATGGGTATATTTCCTATCGAGGGGTGATTTATAACAGCCAAATCAAGATCTCTTGAAAGCTACGAAAATTCTTGAATCCGAGTTTCGATCACTTCACGGAACATGTTTATCAAAAGAAGAAAATATTTTTAAGATTTTGGCTGATAAAACTTTTAGTATTGTCGGTCAAAACCAAATGAAATCCCATATGAAGTAATTTATTGTTTGAGTCGAACAAGAACTTACATTAGACTCCGAGATCTAAATAAACAAATAAGTTTGCAAAATTTGAAAGTGAAAATGGAAAAAAACTTTCAAAATTTACGAACAATAAAACGAAAGTGAGATCGGAACAGTGAATATTTGAAAACGAAACACCTTTTTTAATTTCATGTTATTTTTAAATAAGTAAGTTGCATCTTGTTCAATGTCTTTATATGCTCTAATGCATCCAGATTACCCCTGAAAACCCCATACTTGGACTTGCCCTAAAAGGTGGCTTTTGATACAACTCAAAAAGGTTCAATTATTTTTCTGTTTCAGTAAAGTTTAAGTTTATTTTAATTATTATAATATAAATTATCTCTTAGTATGAACAATAAAGATTTGTATAATCATCCCCTCAAACAAATATCGCCATAGATACATATTGATGCTACCCAGAGTGACATTCGTGGCCATAATATAGAAATGAATACTGCATCGCAGTGACGTCACACGCCAAACGCTCGATGCGCGTAAGCATACCGTTGTGAGTGTATTGTGATTTTAATTTTATTTCTAGTGGATTTGCCTTATAAAAAGCAGGAGCCGCATTTGAATTTAGGTGAAGTTTAGCTTTGAAATTTAAGAATCTAATTAATTCCTTTTCAAAAATAAATTTATATTCTGATATTAATTTTTTATAGAGTATCTCCTCAATTAATCTGGTTATTATTACATGCAGATGCTGTGTTATTTATAATATTTGTTTGCAATTCAGAAATCCATTTTCGTCCTACTTGAAATGGACTATCATTTTGCACCACGTGAACCTTTAAATTCATAGAATGGGAATTATAAGTGACATTGGGAACTATATAGCCAACTGTATTTATATTAGTGTTTTAAATCAGTCAGAATGACAGAAGTTACATTTCATTACATTATCTTCTAGTAACATTCTTAAAAGTATTAGACATTCTTTAGGAGGAATTTTAGTGAACATATTGGTAACATCAAATGAAATAATCAGTTCCATTGAATTTCTAATTGGATATTCAGATGTATATCCGTTACTATTAATTATATTGTTAAGTTTCATTGCCAATATATTATTAGTATTAACATAAGAAACTACAGGTCTAATTGGTTTCGTTAGTTTATGTAATTTAACGGTTCCATATAATTGAGAAGATGAGGATTCTTATTTATGATGGACCTCTTTTCGTAATCACTGAAAAGATGATTTGAATTATTAACAATATCTCTAGCATTATTAGAAAACTTTTTTGTTGGGTCGGCTCTAAGAACTTTCACATCGCTAGATTCTATAAAGTTATATATCTTTGAATTATAATCCTTAGTTGTCAATGTGACAGTAGCGTTCCCCTTACAGTTCCAATCATCCAATGTCCCATAAACTAGCGGCATATAATTCAATGATACATAAAGCATTTTCAGTTCCTATGAACAAATTTAATTGATACAGAGATTAACACAACTAAACAAATACCAACATCCAACATTTACCCATTACATATTATAAATAAACTAATTAGTGAAAAAGAGGAAAAAGTGGTATTACAACTAATATTTCCTAAACAAACTAAAGAAATAAAAACTTATAAAACCATTACATATGCAGGAAATATTTCTAATAATATTTCTAAGATAATATCTTTAGGAACAAATACAACGATTTATTTTACAACAGAAAGTAACATAAGTACAAAATTGTTAAATGTGAAAACAAAAACATCGCCATTAAAGAAATCTGGTATATATAAACTTAAATGTCCAGAATGTAATGCTATCTAGTTGGGTCAGACCCTTAGAAATTTTGAAATCCGATACAGTGAACACTTACGAGCATACAGATTAAAACAACCAGATAACTCCCACTACGCCAAACATCTACTTGACACCAATCATTCATTGACACCTAACACAGGACTAGAAGTACTACATATTTGTGATAAGAAACAAGAACTGGATTTCCTTGAAGAATTGGAAATTAGATGACACTTAAGAATCCCACAATATGAAGTCGTCAATGAATAGATGAATCTAGGGAGTTCTCCACTTTTAACTGTCTTCTTAAGTGATAATTGTGAAGATCATCAGATATAGTTTTCCTGGTTTTCTATATCATTGCACAGTTATACTGATGTTAATTGGGAAAAATGATATCCCCGTAGGGCTAATAATATCTAATCTTTAATATTTGTAATATCATATCATCTTTTGTTCTATTAACATATACTAAGTCAATCACAAGATAGGTCACTTCTTTGACTAGCCAAAAATAATTAAACATCAGGTAGGCATCATATGAAATGTAACTTCTATCATTCTGATGAGGATATTTAGGTAATATCGAAACAATTGTCATTTTTTAGAATTTTAAACATTTTTCATTAAACTGTGGAGTTAACTAGAAACAGAACGTTTCATTTAAAACACCAATATGAGTAGAAGTTAGGGTCGAGACAGTATGTCTTAGCTTTGATGGGATTTATGAGTGTTTTCTGATATCAATGAAACAGCTGATCCTGTGTCTATTTCAATCATAATCTTTTCATGTTCTATTATGTCAATTACAATAGGTGAACATTTTTTATCGCTATCCTTATATTATACAAATTTATAGATAAATCTGAATCTGAGTCTTCCTCATCCAACTTCAAACCCTTTAAATTACTAACAACTTCACAATTTTCAGTTTCTACATATTTTTATCCAATTTCCCTTTACAAACAATTTTGAGGTGTCCTTTTCTTCCACTGAAATTACAATAAATTTTTTTCAAATAGCACTCATCAGAACCATGATTTCTCTTACCATACACAATACAAGTTAGAAAATTTTGCATTTGTAATCCTTTTTGAGCATTTTTGTTACCCTTGAACTAGATGATGAAGGTTTGTGGAAATGTTGTTAACACGTTGCAAATGTTCAACTTGTGTTACCTGTTTTTCTGGTTCTTCCATGTTTCTTGCTATTTCATAAGCTCTCGCATAATTTCGGAATTTTTCTGAGAATAACATTTGCTTCACTGTTTCATTTTATAACCGAGACACAAACTGATCGAGCAAATTTTCTTCCAAATTTTTCCTTAAATCACATGTTTTTGCGTAATTTTTTAGAGCTGCGTTAAACTCTCTCACACTTTCATCTTTTTTTGGCGTTGTAACCTAAATTTATGTCTCTCCGCTAT
This sequence comes from Galeruca laticollis, assembly GCA_963921935.1. NCBI lineage: Eukaryota > Metazoa > Arthropoda > Insecta > Coleoptera > Chrysomelidae > Galeruca > Galeruca laticollis. The sequence continues at coordinate 38,229,677 of OY998178.1, read as the reverse complement.
CGATGATAGCTCAGGCTCCAGGTGGTTTTGCACTATTTTCACAAGCACATCGTAAGGTTTATCTTCCGCATATTCTGGACTACAAAAGTCAACCATTAATTCGTATGCAGAATCCTTCAATCGTAATTAAAGTTGATACTTTTAATTATCTTCAATTTTGTTCGCTACAACATATTGTTCCGGTCTGGAAATATACGATTTCCAACTTTCACCGGGCAAAAATTCATTTATTTTGCCAACTGACATATAGTTCACCGTTTTACTCGTCGCCAAATGTAATAAATTTTAGTAATTTTATATTGGGAATAAAGGTATTTGAAACTCTGAAGGTCAAAACTGAACTATTCATTTCTAACAACCAAGTAACAAAAAGTCGGTAATTTATCTTTATAAAAAAACTTCAACAAATAAACTATGTAGACGGAGAAATGAGTATTTGTAGATTTAAATACAACTGAAATATTAATTTACCACAATGAGACTTAATAGGTGACAACAAAGGAATTATACATGATAAAACTAACGATAACATTCAAAGTCTCTGCCAGCTGAAACGATGAACATGTCAATACTATCAACAAAGTTCATACACCCAAAAACACAAAGTAACCTGGAAACTATACAATCAAATCGCATTACACATACAAAGCATAAATAAAATATATTCATATAAATTCAAAACTAAAGCATGAATATAATCAATTACTAAAGAACACATAAATAGCATTTTAAATAACACATATTCATTACGCAACGAACAAGATGAAGAAATCTATCATCTTGTCTACCTGCAATATAGTAAGGAAGGCCCTAAGTTTGCAATAGTGAGAGCCATCTTGCTGCCCGCCGATAGCCCTTGAAAAACCGCATATAAAGCGAAAACTGAGAGATAATAATAATAATAATAATAATAATAATAATAATAATAATAATAATAATAATAATAATAATAATAATAATAATAATAATAATAATAATAATAATAATATAATAATAATATAATAATAAACAGCTATTAGAAAACAATGAAAATCGTGACATTGAACAACGAGAACCTATAGTCGTAACTAGAAGATCGACAATCTTTGAAATCCGAACAGAAGAAATCCCTACTGAAATTCAAAACGCTTTCAATGAAAACATATTAACCCTTTCAGTGGCGATTTATTTTTGCAGCTGTAAAAAATTGTTTGCTTGCTGTAATGTATTATTTCAGTGTACATAAACATGATTTTGAGGTTTTTAATTTTTTTTTCATTTCATTAAAGAAAAAATTTTATGGGTTCATTTGTACCCATCAGCACTCAAAGGAAAATTAATTCAAAAAATTAAAAAACTTCAAACGTTTATTTTTATTCAAATATATGAAACAAACTCTTAAATCCAACAGTTAAAACTATATAAAAATGGGTACTATTATTTTTGATGAAATTTCATGAAACAATTTTTATCTTTTTGAAGACATAGATGAATTTTACATTTTGTGCATTTCCATCTTGATTTCCCACCACAATTTTGATTCTTGCACCTTAGCGGAAGACCTTGGCCGGAATGTTCAGGAAAGTGACCAACATTATCATAACGGACTTCATCTTGTGGCCTAACTTCAACATTTTGACGTTTGACTGCTAAAGGACTGGATTCATTTGCCGACGACGGTCGCCCTCTTTTTCTGTAATGATCTTGTTCAACCTTCACAAGAGATTCACCTACATGCATTCTGAAATGCAACAAATCCAAAATATCTTTCTTTGCAATTCCTAGAACAGCTGCATCTTTTTTGTACTCTAACCAAGAGTTGATAAGCGCCATATCAATAGCATGGAAAATCATTCTCACTGTCCATTTCTTGCAACGACTTTTGGATCTGTAATAAGCAATAAGCGCATCGGCCTTATCAGTTCCCCCCATTGAACAGTTGTACTTTTGTATTATTTCAGGTCGCTTTACATCAACATACGTTTTTGTTACCTTATCCCATCTCTTTGCAGTATCTTCTTCTCCAATACCAACAAAGTTGGAAGCTAAAGTTACTGGTTTATTATCTAACCAGTTCACAATTACGATTCCATCAGTAGATAGTATGAGTTCAGATGTTCCTCTCTTTTTTTAACAAAATCTTTTTTTTTTGTAAGTGGTGGTTTACAAAATCTATCTGATCTAATTGTACTGGCAGCAAGAATACCCTTCTCGTTTAGTATTTGTAGGAGATGGTATGTTGTGAAGTAATTGTCACAAAATAACCTATGTGCGCCGGGTTTCAGATGTTCACTAAGTTGTAAGACGGCTGTTGCTCCTTGCCCATATTTTTTTAACAAATTCGGTTGGAATTCAGTCGTACTGCCTTGGTAGACTATGAAGTTATACGTCAATCCACTTTCTCCGCTCAACAGATAACGTTTTATACCCCAGGGATGGGGTTTATTTTTTATGTATTGTTTGAGAGAAAGTTTACCTTTAAAAGGTATCATCTGCTCATCTACACAAACGTTTGTTTCAATATCTAACTCTCTACATCTTTTCAAAACAGAGTCAAAAATTGGGCGCACTTTCCATAACTTATCTTCACTGTTTCTAGGTGCCAAATTGTCCACACAATGTACGTGCGTGCGTAACCTGAAAAAGCGCTTCAGAGTCATCGTTTCAGTGAATACATTTACTTTCAGCTTCCTGTCCCAATACATACTAAGTCTAGGAAATCTTAAATTCCCTGCTATTATCGTCAATCCAAAAAAGGCTCTCATTTCTAATAAATTTGTTGGCTGAAAGCTAGTGGTCCCATTCTGAATAGCGTACATATTCGTGTATTGGACTATATTTTCAAAAAAAGTATTGGGAACGTATTTTAGAAAGTAAGTAATTGGATAATTATCAGTTATGTTGTTATTAGATGAGCAAGAAGTTTGGCAATACAAATCTTTTGTTTTATATTCAACATTCTCTAACCATTTCACAAGTTTCTTCGGAGTGACTCATTCATAACTATTTTCTATCTCACCTCCCTGGTTATTATTTATATTTTCATTCTCATCATCTGAGCTGTTTTCATTCTCATCATCCGAGCTGTCCTCGTCTTCTCGTCCTTCTTCGTCCCGTATCCTTTCTCTGATTTCCACATCCTCATCACCATCATCTGCGTCGTCACTCAAACATTCAATATCAGATATGCCAGTTTCCAATTCCTGCAGGAGTTCCTCTTCAGTTAAAAATTGCCTTCTGTATCGCTTTGAAGCCATAGTGATCTGAATAACAATAAAAAATAATAATTACCAACTAAAAATGAAACCCTACTCTAGTGTTTTTGGGTACAGATGAAGACAAGAAATAATGTCCTCCAGTGCTTATGGGTACAAATGTACCCATCAATTTTTATGACCACGTAGTCAATCACATAAATAAAATATGAACAAAACATATCTCCCATCCGTAAAATACAACCTTTTTCTTTATATTCTAACAATAAAAAATAAATGATGACTAATAAAACAAACAGTAATGAAAGATTACAAATAACCTTACTTACTTAGACAGTCACTCACATGAATATACTGACACTTTAACGGTTTGAACGTCAAAACGATTACACTTTTGTTGCCATCTATGTACAGGAAGTAAAATTAGATGTACAATAATTACAGTTTCCGTTAATACGACTACATAAATTGAATGTTTGAAGCTTTCATAGGTTCCTAATTTCAACGGGTACAATTGTACCTATGGCCACTGAAAGGGTTAAAATATGATGGTATTCCGTTCAGAAATCGACCTCCATTACCCAAAATAAGGTACTCAAAGACAGCCAAAGAGACAGTTGCCCAAATAAACAATGTCTTAAAAGAAGAGCTACCCGCCTGTACCAACTTGGAAGGCACATGCCATCTAGTCTACTGCGCTGCGCTGACAACATTGGAAATGCTGGGAACACCATTCGACAGAGCTAAAAGAAGTACAAAGCAGAATCAGGAAGAACCCCCATGGGCTAAGAGAATTTAAACCAAAATCAATAACATAAGAAGAGAAATAGGGCAAATTTATACCTACCTCCAAACTACTAAAACCACAGCACGCCTAAATAACCAAATTAAAAAGCTGTGCAAAAAACAAAAAATTAAACACAACTTACCTAACTTCAAACAAAAACTGATGTCTTACATGGAAGATCTTAAACAAAAAATAAAAATGTTGGGGGGCAGAATAAGAAGGTACAAAGAACGCGTTAATCGTTACAAAGAAAATAACCTATTCCAGCAGAACCAAAAACTATATTACCGCTCACTCGGAGAAAAACAGTCGAACCACTATGAAGCAGCACCTGCGGACCAAAACCAAATGCACCAATATTGGTCACAGTTGTGGGAAATACCCAGAAAACATGATGGAAGGGCCTACTGGATCAATCAAGAGAAGAAAAGAATGGTAGGGACCCCGGAAATGCAAAGGATACATATATTGGTGCAAGATGTTGAGAATGCCACCAAAAGGCTATCTAATTGGAAAGCCCCAGGGATTGATAAAATCCATGCATACTGGTGGAAAAACCTCACCGCCTTCCACGAAACTTAAGCACATCAGCTTGATTCGGCTATAATGGATCCAACACAGATCCCTTTATTTTTCACCAAGGGAATTACTTACATGTTGCCAAAAAATAAAAACGTCGAAAACCCACAAAATTATATACCGATTACATGTTTACGTATTGTCTATAAGATTCTCACTGGAATAATTGAACAAAAAAATGGATGTAAAAGCAAAGCAAAGGGAAGTAAAGAGTGGTTAATCCTGGACTCAGTAGTTACGAACCACGCAAGAACTAAAAAGAGGAACCTCTCAGTTGCCTGGATCGATTACCGCAAGGCATTTGATTCGGTGCCGCATTCATGGCTGTTGGAAATACTACAAATTTACAAAATAAACAAAGACCTAATTGAATTCCTCAAAACTACTATGCATAACTGGGAAACGTACCTATCTGTCAGCGTAGAAAACACACACTATACTACTGAAGGAATTAAAATTAAAAGAGGAATCTTCCAAGGAGATAGCCTTAGTCCTCTGTGGTTCTGTCTTGCGCTTAATGCACTCAGTAATATGCTGGAAGAAAGTACTTACGGATACACCATAGCTAAAAGGCCAAGCATTAAACTTTCCCATCTCCTCTATATGGATGACTTAAAATTGTATGCCTCTAATCCAGAACAACTTACCGCCCTCCTGGAACTGGTCGCATCATTTAGTAAAGCCATCTCAATGGAGTTTGGACTTGAAAAATGTGCTTTTGTTCACGTTAAAGCGGGAAAAACTCAGGAAACTGAAAACATACTCTTATTAGATCACAACCAGTTTACACCTCTACCGCTGGAACAGAAGTACAAATATCTTGGAATGCAACAAACTCTCAATATAGAACAAGCACACAGTAAGCAGCTTATTCAAGAAACACTTAAAACTAGACTCCGCCTAATACTGAAAACAAAACTTTACTCCTTGGCAAAAATAACAGCAATAAACGCTTGGATAATACCTACTATTACTTATAGTTTTGGAATACTCAAATGGAGTACCACAGATTTAGAAAGTCTCGATCGATCTATACGAGTGGCCCTAACAAAGAACCGATTGCACCACCCAAATAATTCCATGAACAGGCTGTATTTACCATGGAACAGAGGGGGAAGAGGACTGAGGAACCTCAGAGAGGCACATAACAAAGAATGCGAAAACCTTTTCACTCACCTTAAATCTAGAACCCATCCAACGTATGTGGCAATTTCAACATTAGACAACAACTTGACACCTTTGAAACTGTCGAACCAAGAGCCACCAGTAAAAGAAAATGAGAACTATTACACAGAGTTGAAAGAAAGCTGGAAAAATAAAGAATTACATGGACGCTATGCGGCAATACTAAACAGTCAAGAAGCAGACAAGAACTTATCCACACTATTTCTAATTAGGGGTGTACTGATGATGGAAACAGAGGGATTTCTACTAGCCATACAGGACCAAGTTATTTGTACAAGAAACTACCGACGGTTTATACTGCATCAGGATACATCGGATGACAGATGCAGACTATGTCGAAATAAAACAGAAACCATTCAGCACCTAACAGCAGGGTGCTCATATCTAGCACCGCGTGACCATAAGGCAAGGCATGACAACGTGTCAAAGGTATTTCATCAAGCGCTATGTAAAAAATTCGAGCTAATAAAAGATATAACACAGTACTACAAATATACACCAAGGGATCATATGGAAGACGAGAAAACAGAAATCTATTGGGATAAGCCTATCATTAGTGATCGGGAAATGGCACACAATAGACCCGACATATTGGTGATAGAAAAAGATAAAAAGGTAGCAAGAATAATCGACATTACAGTACCTAATGATCACAATCTCCGAGAAGCGAGAAACCAAAAGATCACAAAATATATGGATCTTTCTCACGAAATAAAAACTATCTATCAGCTCGATCAGGTCACAATACATCCATTAGTTATATCTGCGACCGGCCTTGTTGAAATAAATTTGAAACAGGAACTAAAAAGATTGGAATTAGAAGACCCTACGAAACTGATACTCACCGCCCAAAAAGCAGCAATTCTGGGCACTTGTCGAGCAGTCCGGCGGGCGCTCACACATGACTAATCCGTTGATATGGCATCCCGGATTAGCCAAGCAAACCCAGGAAAACCCTGTGAAAAATAATAATAATAATAATAATAATAATAATAATAATTAGAAAGAAATATCTAACGCAGCTTGAAATCGATACTCTGCGAAGGGAGGCAGGAGCCCAAATACACAACGAGGGAATACACCAACAAATAGAAGACATACCGCAAAGGGCATTGTAGTTATAATGTTTGGGTGCAGTCCAAGTGATTTGAGGTGGACCGGTGACATTGTAGGTACAACCCCCGTGGATGAAATTACAAGTGGGACTATAATAACATTTTCTTGACGCCATTCCTGTTTTATTTCATGGGCCAGATCTGCATACTTTGTGAGTTTATTCGTCATTGTGTTTTGTAATTTGTTACTGTTCGGAATGGCGATATCAATCAAGCAAGTTTTCTTTTTCAGCTTGTCTCTCCAAACAATGTCCAGTCTATTAGCGGTTATTATTCTGTCCGTAATAATGCTCCTATCCCAATAAAGACGGTGGTTTTCATTTTCCAGCACAGCCTCTGGGTTGTACTGATAATACGGCGTGACAGCGTCAATTAGGTTGAGATTATGAGCCAGCTCCTGGTGGATGATCTTAGCCACACAGTTATGGCGATGAAGATATTCGGTGTGGGCAAGTGTCCGGCATTCTGCAGTGATATGTTGGATTGTCTCTGGGTCAGACAGACATTTGCGGCATTTGTCATCCACCACGGTTCGATCTTTCACTACATATTTTAGATAATTTTTGGTGGGGATTACCTGGTCCTGGATAGCACACATAAATCCTTCTGTTTCTGGGAATAGATCCCCATGAGTCAGACAATAGTTCGACGCTAGTGTATCGACATTTTCAGAACTAAGCTCATGTGGGTGTCTTCCATGAAGAGTTTTTTGCTTCCAAATGTCCATTTTTTGGTCCATGTATTCTGACTTCGTTTTTCCTAGTCTGTTCGGAGGACTATTCAGATTTAAGGGCGTATATCCTTTGTCAGCAAGAGTGACCGCTTTATGAAGTGAAGAAACGTCGGCTTTCTCGAGAAAGTACTTCCGTAAATTGAGGATTTGTTTTTCAAGCAAAAGGTTCAAATCTGTAATTCCTCTACCACCATGCGTTCTTGGCAAAGTCATCCTTTCGATTGCTGACTTGGGATGATGAGTTCTAAACTTTGTCATGGACGTCCTGATGCTTCTCTCTATTCGCTCAATATCTGTCTTTGTCCACTCTACAATTCCAAATGTACAAGAGAGAGCTGGTATAGCATATTTGTTAAGCGCACTGATCATGTGCTTACCGCACAGCTGGGTTTTGAGGATAGATGTTAGTTGGTTGATGTATTTCTTAATACCTTGGTCTTTAACGTCGCTGTGTTCAGTGTGGATGGATTGCTGTGGGCCAAGGTACTTATATGTCTCGCCATCTTCCATAGGGTCAATCGATTCACCGTTGTCTAGCTCGAAAAGACCAGCCACCGTATGTATTCCACGTACTACAGTCTGAGTTTTACATTTTTCAAGGCTGAATTGCATTCCTATATCCCTCGAGAAAACTTCTGTGGTCTTTAGCAAAGCCTTGATATGCGACGGTGTGCTAGCGTACAGTTTTATATCGTCCATATACAGGAGGTGAGCTGTGTTGAAACTCGTCATCGGTCTTCAGGAGGGGACCGAGTCGAGAGCTTTTCTATAATCAATATTATTATTATTATTATTATTATTATTATTATTATTATTATTATTATTATTATTATTATTATTATTATTATTATTATTATTATTATTATTATTATTATTATTATTATTAGCATCTCGGAGGACAATTAGAGAACCAGATCGACCAGGGGAGGTATCTGCAAAAAAATTATAGACACAAAAACATGGAGAGACGCAAACTTAGGGATGGATCACTTCCTAGAAATGACAAAAATGAGAGGACTAAAAGACACAAAGCACTATAACGCACCAAAGAACACAAACATTTTCATCATAGAGCTGAAAAAACTAAAAAACAATACGGAAATGAAATTACGAAAAATATCGAAAATCAGACACTCATTACATCAGATATCGAAAGTAATTGGAAAGAAGTGAAAAACGTCGTACTGAAAGAAACAAAGCAAGTGATAGGGAAGAAGAGTGAAGAAAAAGAATGGTATGACCAACAGTGTCAAGGGATAAGAAAACAAAAAAACAAGGCAAGTGGATAAAAACTAACCAAGGATCAGACAGAAGAACATTAGAGATAATCAGAAATTGGGCAAACGCAACTGAAAGAAAAAAAATTACTGGCTAAATGGAAGAATTGCAGAAATAGAGGACGATAGGCGTTACAACAACCTAAAAGATATCAACGAAAAGATAGTAGCACCGACCAAATATTCTAATAAAACAAGGAGAATAAAAAATTATAGTGGCGTAACAGTACATGAAAGCACAGAAATGATAAAAATATGGGAAAATTATAATAGCAGAATGCTTCATTAAGATGTCGCGGGAAGCAGATCCAGAAAACAGGAGAAGACAAAATCGCTGCAGAGATGTTAAAGTATGGCGGATATCCGCTTCAGAAGACGAAACTAATACAACAAATTTGGGAAATAAAATGCCAAACGAATGAAACACTCGAATTATTACACTAATCAACGGAAAATGAGATAAAGAAGTCTGCAAAAATTATAGACAAATAACTCTACTCAATACCACCTACAAAATACTTGCAATCACTATAAATCAAAAGCCGAATGCATACAAAAAAAAATAATAGGAGACTACCAAAACGGGTTTATACCAGGAGAACCAACGGCAATACACACCATCGATCAGAACCTTAAAAATCGCTGGAATACAATATAGTATATAATTATACTACCAAAACTGACATCTACGGATGTCAGTAAAACTTTGCGCCATGTACACGTCTCAAATTACTCTAGAAAGAACAAAATTTCTATTTAATAAACGATTAAAGTACCTAATCAAATTTAAATCACAAAAATATTTGAAATCACGTAAAATACCATGTCGTATATTAAATTTATCCACCTTTTTCTATTTTCAATTGATACAATAAAACATTCTTCCAAATAATTCTCAATTTATTGACTGAAATTTATTAAGAAAATTTTTATATATATACATAGTTATTCTTTGTTCTCCAACTAATTTCAAGATGATCTAAAAAATCATTTGGCAAGAAAAAAATTTATAAAACTTGGCCAAGTATATATATATATATATATATATATATATATATATATATATATTCACTTTTTCTATAACAACGCAGACCTTAAATAAAATATATTTATAATTAAGCTTTTCAACCAAATTATACATTAATAGTAAATGTAATCAATTGTATAGAAAAGGAAGAATCTATTAAACTATCTAAAGATACTGTAGACATACACTGAACTTACAAACTAATAGTCTATACGATTGCCCATGAAAATAAACTGAACACAGCTAACTTTGATATTTATATAAGGGTAGATAGTCATATCAATATTGAAATTTTAGTACATCTGCGTGGTTGTGTTTGTATTGAATGCATAAGTATTCCATAACAAGCTACATCTAGATGACAAATAAATACCTGAAATATTTTCACTTTAATCTCTCTAGAGCTTCAATTATTCCTAAAAAATTTGAGTGCGAATTTTCTTGAAAAAATTTATGGAAAATAATTCAAACTCGCGGGAGATTCGGTAAGAAAATTTTATGGCTACATTGTATTTGTCACAACGAAAACATCATAAAATGAATGGAAAATCATACAACTTTTGTTCCTTTTGAGCAAATTCAAATTTATCATAAAAACATAAAATATTCAACGTATTTGGTGAACAATTTCGGCTTAAATCTCGAACAAAAAGATCTATTCAAATGTATGATTAAAATTTTTCATGAAATTATACCTTATTTCACCCATAAATCCATTGTTGAGATGAACAAAACCATATCATAGTATTCGTTATCATTTCATGGAACAGAGACAATTAGTGAAAAAAAACCCACATCTCATCACTTCATTCACCATTGACAAAAAAAAATGGAAAATTAATTTCAAAATCACGGAAAATTTTTCAAAAAATTGATATTATCGTCATAGCAACCTGTCAAAATTAAGGCATTTGATTGGCTTAAACAACGGGTAAAATTTTTCAGTGTAATGATGAAAATTGAGTAAGAAATGAAAGCAGTTAAAAAAATATATAAATACATAAAAATAAGCTAAGACACATTGTATCAAAGAACCACATAAGTATTATATCTTCAAAAGTAAGTGGTGAATACCTATTTATTCAGAATCACTACTATTTCTTTTTCTTTTGTTGTTTATTATAAATTCCAAATATCTATTTAAAGATTTGATTGCCGTTTCCCTTTGTTCATAGTTATCCTTGTTCCTCTTCTCCATTTCTTTGTCTCAAGATTACTCAAGATAAACCAATAGAACCAGTTTTATTTTTTTCTCTTTCTTGACATTATTTTGTTTAGAATTCAGATTACAGTCGCTATTTTTTTGTTGTTTCTAAAAGTCTCGAGTGATATTTTACATTATCTATTACTATTATAGTTCTGAGGAAGAAGATCTATCATTTGGTCAAACCATTCTTTAAAGACATCAGCAATCACGTCCTCATGGTAGTCACCGGTACGAGTAGATTCAAAAGTCAATAAACAACGTTTAACAAAACCGTTTGAACTGCCGATGTGTACTATTATCACTCTTCGCTCCTTTCCTGACGGTGGATTTGAACCAGTGGATAAATTATTTAAAAAAGCCTTAGACTTGTGACTGATTGATCTTGCCAAAATTTATTTGGTGTGTCTTCCACGGTGATCCATGTTTCATCTAAATAAAATATATTTCTTCTTTGGTTTTTCATTTTTTTATAGTCCTTAGATAATTTCATCTCCATACTACAATATCGCTCCTTTCTATCAAAATAGACTTTCAGGAATGCATTTCCAGCGAAAACTTATTTCGTTCAAAAGTTTCCAGAATTTGCATCGACTCATTTTAGGGTAATCCTTATCACCTCGAACCGTGGCTAGAACTTTGTCGTCTACTGTAAGAAATTCTTTTCTAAAGAAGAACGCATGCACTTTCCTTCGAAGCCATTCTCTCAAAAGATTTTATATTTGAAATTCTGGTTTTCCTGGAGCTTTACATGATGTTTGAAACTCGCCACATTTCGCTTCTTTAATAACTCTGTAAATCGTAGATTTCCCAACATCAAGCGTACTACGAGTATTAACTAATTCCAATGTGTCATAAACACTTTTACATAAATTTGTGTGTGTAAATGATTTAAAACAATTGAATATTAATGTTTTTCCATTAATCGTTTAAGAACCGAATTTTTGGCGTTTAGGCGTTCCTTTCAAAGTTTCCATAATCACATTAGAATTCACAATTGATTGCACACTGCACCTTGCAAGTTGCAACTGAACGACTTTTAGTGAACTGTTACGAATACCCAACTTGGACCTCCTTACTAAATGGATAAACCTGCAATCGCATGTTCGGTGAAATTTGTTGAGAATCAAAATAAAATAAAATTTCATACCTTCATTGGATAATAGTTTCTTATTGACAATAATCTCATGATACGGCTACGTAATCTTTAATAAACATGGCTTTTGGCCTGTCCAAAATTTTTCTATTGTTATGTACAGTTCATAGTTATAAAAGACCAATAAAAGACAGAAAACTTGTATAAGCTCAGGTACGTTTATAAAAATTTTAGAAAATATTTAGATTAGTTTGTAATAATATTTAAAATGACACCGTACTCAGTTCTGGATTAGAAATTAGGTTATAATACTCTCTCGTCATAAAAATAGACTATAATGATCTACACGTCATTTTTATAGACTTCAGGATCGCATTTGACCCAATCGTAAGATCCAAGATTACAGAAGTACTAAAAATATTAGAATTCCCAAAGAAACTTAGGGAACTGGTGGTAATGATCCTACAAAGCACTAAAGGTGTAAAACAGGGACACCTAATTTCTCCGACACTGTTTAACTCAGTATTTGAATCAAACTTAAGGAACGCAAAGTTAAATGAGAATAATATTTTAGTGAACGGGGCCAAGTTAACCGATTATACCGACGACCTAACAATCGTCGCTAGAACAAAGAAAGGCAGTAGTGAAGTTAGACGCAGAGGCACAAATATTAAGGTTACAAATAAATTAAGACAAGTCAAAATATATGAAGGTGGGTAAAGAAAATCAGAACAACCATACTCACTTTGGAATTGTATTAACCTCCAACTATTTAGGAACATCGATAGGACAAACTAGGGAAGGAAGGATAAAAGAAAGAATGGTAAATGGAAACAAAATTTTTGGCGTAAATAGGAAACTATTAAAATCTAAAAGTAAACAAAGCTACAAATCTATAAGACTTTGATCAGACCAGACATTAATTAAAAACTAGAAACAACAACTATAAACACAAAAGACGAAGAAAATCTACAAATACTAGAAAAACAAATATTGAGATTAATACTTGGACAAAACATAAGAAGATATGGAGGAAAAATATTAAGGGGGAACATAGAAAGAGAACAGGAAACAGGTGGAGAAAATATAGCCCGGTATATAAAAGCAATGCGACTGGAATGGATGGGGTCCGTTATGGGAAAAGCATCAACAGAAACCTTGAAGAGAATATCAACATGGGTTCGATTGAAAACGAGAACAAGAGGAAGACCGCGAAGCAGATGGTAGGATCGAGTAGAAGAAGATATGAAAGCATCGAACATCAGAGGCTGGAAAATAAAATGCAGGGACAGAAGAAAATGGAAAACAATTACAAACGACACCAGAACACATGGAAGATTATAATCGTACTGATATAAGAGGAGTTATCCACCTCGTCGATAGGATCAAACACAGCTCTATTATTGGGCTAGCCATATTCCACCGGGATTGAACGGGGATTATGATGAATAGGAGTGTTTTAAATGAAACTCACTGTTTCTAGCTAATTCCACAATATAATTAAAATTGTTGAAAATCCTAAAAAATTGACAATTGTTTCGATAAATCAATATCATCGCCATGATGAATAGGAGTTTCTTATTGGTTTTACCAATTATTTACTGCTCACTTAGAGAACAAACTAAATACTGTTTGCTAAGATATATTATTCATTTGGAACACTTTTCTTAAGATGAAAATATTATTCTCTATAATATTGGAGAGGAAACGTCAAATCAGGATTACTATAAGAGTATTATCGATCTAGCTAGATGTAATTCATACAAAATAAATTATTTTCTTTGGATTGTGTAATGCGCTGAGGCTCTCACGTTCCACTAATAGAAAATCGAGTTCAACTTGATTACGTGGGAGCAAATCAAAAATAAACATTTCAAGTAAAAATATTATTACATTTTCCACGTTCCTGTAACAAAAAGCGAGTTGCCCGAGGCCTTTACTGGAATTTCATTATACGTATTGAACCAATTTATTTTTATAATGAAATATATACTTGACGTGATGAAACATTTTCTGTGCTCTATATATTATAGCATAAGCAATGAAGGAAAACAAAGTTTCAAAGTCTGTCGGGGAAAGGTTTTATCTATAAGTACTGTCTGTGGGTATGGTGTACACACTAGATATAAATTGAGTGAATGTAAACGACGAGTACTCAGTGTGAATATTCTTATTAAAATGCAGCTAAGCGCTTTCGGCCATTAGGCCATTATCAAAGCTGTCGTCATAAAAAAAGATCCAAAACATGTGTCAAAAAAAATCTAGATAATAAAATTGAGACAATGTATGAAGTTAAGTCATTGTTACAATGATATCATTAAAAAATAAACGGTTTTACGGATTAAAACTAACTTTTCCGCATCTGTGGCCCTGAACAATGTTCTATCATGAAATTGTTACTTGTATACACTTCGAGGGATGTATCGTGCTAACAAACCGAAATTTCTCCAAAATAACTAAAAATTTTGTATATCTGGATTTAGAGGACCCGCTGTACTCGCTCTAGTCAAGTAAAAATCAAGAAGGTACATCTGTGAGACACCTTGAACAATATTCAATCCTAAAATTGATCAATCGTATACTCTCTAGAGGCTGTATCGTGTTAACAAACTGAAAATTCTCCAAAAATGACGAAAATTTGGTACTTCAAGTACCATAGCACCCGTTGTACTGGCTTTACTGAGTTGAATATCAATAGGGTTCATCTTTGAGACGCTCTGAATAATATCCAATCATAAAATTAGTCACTTGTATATACTCCGGAGGCTGTATCGTGCTAACAAACTGAAACTTCTTCAAAAATGACAAAAATATCGTACTTAAAGTACTGTATCACTAGTTGTATTGGCTCCGGTGAGCTGAAAATCAATAAGGTTCATCAGTGAGAAGCCCTGAAAAATATTCAACCATAAAATTGGTGACTTGTTGAACTGCGCAGGCTGTATCGTGCTAACAAACTGAAATTTCTCAAAAAATTACAAAATGTCGTACTTCAAGTACCATAACAACCGTTGTACTGACTCTGGTGCACTGGAAATCAATAGGGATCATCTGTGACATGTCCTTAACAATATTCAATCATAAAATTGCTGATTTATCCCACTCCGGAGACTGTATCGTGCTAACAAGACATGTAAGGAAAAGTGGCCGACGACAACGACGACGACGACGACGACATACACACAGGTTTTTCTTTCTAAAAACCGTTTTTTTGTGTTGTTGTTGATGGATAACGTAAAAATAACTCAAAAAAAATTTCAAATTTCTAACTTTTTTGTGGGTAAACCAATACTTTTCTCGCATATTAGATAGGTTGGCGGAAAAGTAAAACATTAAAATAACCCTTTAAGAGGGTGTACAATTATATTTCACATCATGTCAAATGTTCACCGGGTTTGAATTGGTTTGCTTCGCCATAATTGCCCTTATGTTTACCTGTCTAGCCAACTTTATTTTGGTAAAGTATATTTCAAAATGAAACGTGTCCGATTTTTAAAACATATTTTGGATGTAAAATTTTCTTACCGAATCCCCCACGTTCTTGAAATAATGTCCGGAATTTTTTGAAGATACACCTGAAGGTCTTAAAAAAAAGTTTTCTTCATTGTTGCTTATGAGCTCGCATGGAGAGGCGGTGAAGGAGTAAACTGCTGAATTCATTACTTTATTGATGAAATGGATAAAGGACACTCTACTGGCCGGATTGAATATAACCTTGTTTTTTCGAAAACCACTCAAGAAGCGTCTAAAAAACTTTCCGATAGTAGTAAGATTATTTAAGAAATTGATGGTAAAACGTAGTATGTATTTAATAACAACTTTTGAACACCAAATTTAAAATGGAAGGTGTCCAACAAATGATACAAAAATTCTCCAATAGGCAGGATCACAATCTCTACATGGTTCAAATAGTAAGTAGTAAATATTTTGATCGACAATAAAAGAACCAAAGTGACAAATCATTCAGCCCGAGCCACAACAGTCACTTGTCAAGCAGACTCTGGAGTTGAAGAAATAAAAACTCATTAAAATAACAGGTCATTCCAGTCCCAATCTATTGAGCCTTACCTACAAATGAATAGTTTTCTCCACCAAAATATTATTGAGTCTATTCGAAAAATTCGAGCAAGTGAGACTATAACGTCTGCCTTTATAGTTTTACTTCAAATCACTTCAATAAATAGTGTTGTATTATTAACGCTTCAGATTTTCTTTCCTGCTTTCCTTTTGAAATATACATTGTTGGACATAATACATAATTTTTTCTCATTGTAATTTTTTTGCTAAACTACAACAAAAACATATTTCCGGCGGCTTTAGTTAATTGTAACTAATTAGAGTTTTCGAAATAAAGTTCATCTTAGCCGTTAGTAACTCATTTTTATTACTAAAATGTGAGAAACATTAAATCTGGATCTGGAATCCTATGTGTCTATAGTTTTAAATTCAGATAGAACTTTAAAAAACATATTTCCGATGAGCTTAGTTTAATATTGTTACGAACTCGCACACCGAAGCAGATACTAAGTACGGTCCTGTAACCTTATGTTGACGGAGTTAAAAAAAATGGCGAGCGCGCCGAATTCTGGGAAGGTCTATTGGGATTTATTGTGACAGTTTTTATAGACATGGTCTCGGAAGGTCTTTTAAGGATTGAGCCGGCAATCGAGAAATATCGCGGAAGGCATTTGTTTTGTGTAAGCCGCAGCCCAGAATTCTCTAGTAAAAAAGGCACTAGTATATAAAAAGGACCGATCAGCGGACCAGTTAGTTGATAAAGTGATCTTGACAAATAAACAGTAGTTAAGTACATATAAAGTAAGTGTTAGAGAGTTAGTGTTTAAATAAATTAGCAAGTAGCCTTACCGTATGCTTAAAATTTATCCCACCCGTTTATTGTTTAAATAAATAACAAAAACATTACATTGGTGTCAGGTGTGGGGTAGTATAAATAAATTGCTACATGAAAATGGCCAAGAGACTATGTGACCTCACAGTGGCGGAGCTAAGAGCAGAATTGGAAGATCGTGAGTTGGTAAGAAAAGTGAATTAGTAGAAAAACTTAAATTGGCACTGGAAAATGACGGCTTCGATCCAGAAACAGTTTTATTTAATGACGAGGCTTCCACCTTAATCTCGTCAATTTCTGCTATGAAGAACGATATTTCTACCATGAAGGAGAAGATTTCAACGAATATGAATAACGATATTTCTGCTATGAAGAACGATATTTCTGCCATGGAAGAGAAGATTTCAACGAATATGAAAAACGATATTTCTGCTATGAAGAACGACATTTCTTCTAATATGGAGGAGAAGATCTCTGCTATGAAGAACGATATATCTGCCGATATTTTACTAATGAAAAACGACATTGCCGCGGACGTTGAAAATGAAATTTCGTCTCTAAAATTAGAAATCGAGAATAAAATGACAACTATGGACGGTAAAATCAAGGAGTTAGAGAGTAAGATGAAAGATTTAAGAACACAAAACACGCCAGCAGAACAAAAGAAGATCGAGATATGCAAGCCAGCAACACAACCCAAGACAGAAGATATTAGCAGTTTTGCCCGAGTCAAGGCTCCAACGTTCGACGGAAAGACATCGTGGACCAATTATGTGAAACAATTTGAAGCAGCCACTAGAGTGAATAATTGGTCCGATAAGGAGACAGCAGTGAACTTAGCCATCGCGCTTCGGGGAGATGCCTTAGATGTACTTCAGACGATACCTCTGGAAAAAACGAATGATTTCGAGCAGCTGAGGAAGAGGTTGGACATGCGATATGGTCACGAACATTTAGAACATTTGTACCAATCCCAACTGAAGAACCGAAGGCAGAAACGTGACGAAGCACTTCAAGGTTATGAAGTGGATATTGCCCGACTCATTCGATTTGCTTATCCATCAGCAGCAGAGAACATGATGGAATGTCTGGGTATACAGGCGTTTATTGATTGCTTACGCGACCCCGATATGCAGAGGACGCTTCGTTCAGCCTATCCGAAAACATTAGTCGACGCATTGACAGCTGCCCTTGAATATGAAGCAGCAAGAAAGGCTTCAGGATATAACAAAATCAGGACCATCCAAGAAGAAGGTGACGGAGAGAGATTTGACCAGTTCGTCAGTTTAATGAAAAATATGATGGACAAGAAGCCGAGAAAGATCAGATGCTGGAATTGTGTGTGAGCTAGGGCATGTACGTAGTTCATGTAAGCACCCCAAGACTCCTGCAAACCAAGAACCCCAGTCACAGGAAAAATAGAACGGGTCGGCTACGAGGGGGCAGCACCGACCCATGATCGTTCCAAAGACCCTCTCATACTGATAGCTTCTCTCAGATGTCGCAACGACAGTGTATATGTGGATGGCGAAGTGAATGGCAAAAAATATGCTCTGCTGGTTGACACTGGAGCAACTAGGACCATTATACGACCAGAAATAATAAACTCCAAGAAGAAGCTTTTACCAACGAGACTGCGACTGCGGACCGCCACAGGTGAGAGTGCGAACGTTCACGGTGAGACACAAATCCAATTGGGAATTGGCGCAGAAAAGTTCACGCATACGGTAATCGTAGCTGACATTGAAGAAGACGTGATTCTGGGAATGGACGTAATGAATGTACATGGTTTCCAATGAGACTTTAGAAACAGAACCAATAAAGTGGGTTCCGAGGAGGTATTCCTCCATCCATATGAAGGCAGCGCGGTGTTGGCAGCTGTACAGAAAGATACCGTTCTACCTGCACGAAGCGAAACCATGATAGTAGCACGGCTACAGGGAATCATGGAGGGAGGTACACTGGTTATGATGGAACCAAGGAACCATCACGAGGAGGTTGGCAAAGGAGTACTAATTGGGAAAGGATTGATTACGTCGGCGAAGTAGATCCCTGTACGATTGATAAACGTGAACGATTACCCAATTACCATCAAGAAGGAAACCAAGATTGGATCCTGCGTACCAGTGACGTCTATAGTCCATCAAACGATGACCACTGATAATTCTAATGCCGTATTCGAACAGATCTTATCAGTAGCTGGTCAATCTTTGGATAGAGCTGAAAAGAAGAGAATGAGAGAATTTCTCTTGCAGTATCGAGAATGATTCGTACCTAAAGGAGAAAAGACTGGCAGAACATCAGCCGTCAAACACAAAATCAATACTGGTAATGCCAAGCCAATTAGACAACCAGATCGAAGACTTCCACGAGCGAAGAGAGAGGAAGCTGAAAGAATAATTCAAGAGATGGCAGAAGAAAAAGTAATAGAACCATCTACTAGTCCATGGGTGTCTCCAGTAGTGCTCGTCAAGAAAAAGAATGAAACTACGAGATTCTGCGTGGATTATCGCCAGCTTAACAACGTGACGAAGAAAGACAGCTATCCTCTACCTCGAATTGACGATACGCTAGACACTTTGGCCGGCAGCAAACTGTTTTCCACCTTGGACCTGAAGTCTGGTTATTGGCAAGTGGAAATGGACTCAGAAGACAAAGAGAAGACTGCTTTTATCACCGGATCTGGATTATGGCAATTCAACGGCATGCCATTCGGGCTCTGTAATGCGCCTGCGACATTCGAAAGACTTATGGAAAATGTCTTGAGAGGGTTGTCTTGGAAGACATGCCTGGTCTATTTGGACGACATCGTAGTACTGGGGAAGACATTTGACGAACATCTGAAGAATTTGGAAGACGTATTCAAACGAGTCCAAGCTCCCAGCTCATGTTAAACCCGAAGAAATGTCAGCTGTTCCAAAACCGAGTCAACTATCTGGGTCATATAGTGAGCAATGAAGGAGTGGCGGTGGATGCAGCGAAAATTGCTTCCATTCAGCAATGGCCGCTACCAACCGACAAACATCAAATAAGGAGTTTCCTTGGACTTTGCACATATTATAAAAGATTTATCAGGAAGTTTGGAGATATTGCTAAGCCTCTGACTCGACTTACAGAAGAAGCAAGAGCTTTCCAATGGAACGAAGATTGTCAAACAACTTTTGATACCTTGAAGAAGCATCTAACCACGACGCCGATATTAGGATACCCTTTACCAGAGGAAGACTTTATTCTTGACACTGACGCAAGCAACGTAGGAATTGGTGGAGTGCTCTCACAGATCCAAGGAGGGCAAGAAAGAGTGCTGGGATATTTCAGTAAAGACCTCTCCAAACCAGAACGAAACTACTGCGTCACAAGAAGAGAACTTTTGGCGGTAGTGAAGTCCGTGGAACACTTTTACCAGTATCTCTATGGGAGGAAGTTTTTAATCCGGACTGATCATGCAGCACTCAAGTGGTTGATGCAGTTCAAGAATCCCGAGGGCCAGATCGCTAGATGGATTGAATGACATCAAGAGTACGATTTCAACATCGAACATCGAGCTGGTGTGAGTCACCGAAATGCCGACTCCCTATCCAGACGGACGTGCCCAACAGACTGCTCGCACTGCAACAAGGTGGAATCTAGGGAAGCTGCAGTTTCAAGAACACGAGGACTGGTCACCCACCAGGATCAGAGAAGATCAGGAGAATGATCCGGCAATGGAAGAAAGAAAATCGGCGACCTACCTGGCAAGAGGTGCCAAAATTTTCACCGAAACTCAAGGCGTATTGGGCTCAGTGGGACTCCCTTGTCCTGGAAGAAGGGCTGTTAAAAAGAGTCCTCGAAAACGATGATGGTTCTGAGATGAGGAGACAGCTAGTTATCCCGAGAACAAGAGTAGCTGAGGTACTGAAGAAGCTACACGACAGTCCATCGGGAGGTCACCTGGGAGTGAAGAAAACACTCCAGCGAATCCGTGAGAGGTTTTATTGGATGAACAGCTCCGATGATGTGAAGGACTGGTGTGAGAAATGTACGACTTGTGCTAGGAGTAATGGACCACATCGCAAGAGAAAGGCACCCATGAAACAGTACAATGTTGGAAGCCCTTTCGAAAGGAATGCTTTAGATATCGCTGGACCTTTTCCGACGACCGAAAATGGTGGCAAATACATACTGGTTGTAATGGATTATTTCACAAAGTGGGTGGACATTTACGCTATCCCGAACCAAGAGGCCACAACTGTAGCAGATGTATTGGTGAAAGAATTTATCAGCCGATATGGAGTGCTCTTGGAAGTCCACAGCGACCAGGGAAGAAATTTCGAAAGTCATCTATTCCAGGAGATTTGCGAGAAGCTGGGAATGAAGAAGACCAGGACAACAGCATTACATCCACACTCAGATGGAATGGTCGAGAGAATGAACAGGACTATTGGAAAATACCTGTCCAAGGTAGTATCCAGCCATCAGAGAGATTGGGACCAGTATTTTTCCCTATTCGCATTGGCTTATCGATCTGCCGTCAATGAGTCCACGGGTGAAACACCGGTGAAAATCCTGTTTGGACGTGAAGTGAGGCTTCCTTGTGACCTGGAATTCGGCTGTCGCCCTGGAGAAGATCTAGCAGGAAAAGACTACGTGATTCAATTGAGAAGAAGGCTGGACGATATTCATGAATTAGTCCGAACAAATCTTCAAGTTGCCAGCGACAGAATGAAACGTCGGTACGACACGCAGGCCACAGAGAGCGGTTTTGAAGAAGGGAACAAAGTATGATTACACAACCCGACGAGGAGAAAAGGATTTTCTCCAAAATTAGAAAAATCCTGGGAAGGTCCATACTTAATCAAGAAAAGGATCAATTATGTTATATATCGCATAAGCAAGATCCCCAACGGAAAACCAAAAGTAGTTCACCAAAACCGACTAGCGCCATTCGAAGGAGACCATAACCTAGAGAAAGGAGTAAACCATATTCGAGATGTATCTGACCCTACCTCAGATGAATTTATGGGCGCGTATGGAGGTACCGGGAAAGCTAGATATGGAGTCACTTCAGAACAACGACAAGATTTGTTCACTCTCCCGGAAGATTATTCACTGGCACACAACATGCCCGCCCGTCTCAAGAACGCACGAGGGTTGGCATCCGTGTTTCGAAAGAAGTTCGGGCAATTAGAGAAACTTGAAGACCAGATTCCAGTCCCTGGCAAGACACTGAAACTGAAACATAATTCGCGGTACGTATTCTACGTGGTAACTAAAAATGAATTTCAAGATCGATCTACCTACCGCGATCTGTGGGAAGCACTTCGAAACCTACGAAACCATGTGTTAGAATCCACAGTGAAGAAACTGGCTATGCCTAAGATAGCGAGTAACCAGTTGGATTGGCGAGTCATCAGGAACATGGTAGAGGTTATCTTTCAAGATACCGGTGTCCAGATATTAATTTGCAGCTACAACCCCTGTTATCAGTATGCGATGAAGACGATGCCTTGTCATTTCCATAAGATTGGAAAGTGTAGAAATGGAGTCAGTTGTCGATTCAAACATCCAGTCTCGGCTACACAAAAGTTCCAGGAGGAACTTTCATTTAAGGAGGGGGTAATGTTACGAATTCGCACACCGAAGCAGATACTAAGTACGGTCCTGTAACCTTATGTTAACGGAGTTGAAAAAATGGCGAGCGCGCCGAATTCTGGGAAGGTCTATTGGGATTTATTGTGACAGTTTTTATAGACATGTTCTCGGAAAGTCTTTTAAGGATTGAGCCGGCAATCGAGAAATATCGCGAAAGGCATTTGTTTTGTGTAAGCCGCAGCCCAGAATTCTCTAGTAAAAAAGGAACTAGTATATAAAAAGGACCGATCAGCGGACCAGTTAGTTGATAAAGTGATCTTGACAAATGAACAGTAGTTAGGTAAATATAAATTAAGTGTTAGTGAGTTAGTGTTTAAATAAATTAGCAAGTAGCTATACCGTGTGTTTGAAATTTATCCCACCCGTTTATTGTTTAAATAAGTAACAAAAACTTTACAATATGATGCACTAAATTTTTACAATAGATGTTGATTCTACTTGTTGGTAACTAAGGTTTATTACTAAAATTTCAGGAACATTAAAAACGTTAATTCATTTTCTACCATAACATCTGAAATTACATGTCTACATAGTTTCAAGTGAAACTTAAATAAACATATTTCCGATGAGTTTTATTGAATATGACGGACTATATTTTTACGAGGAGTTGACTTTACTTGTTAGTAACTAAGCTTTATTACTAAAATTTCAGGAACATAAATTCGTTTTTAGACAAATATTAAATATTGTATTTTCACAAGAGAATTTTACTTTGACGTTTGGTAACACTTTTTTGTTACTAGAATATGACGGACATTATAAAATATTATTAATTTTATAAATGAGGAGTAATTGATAATACGTTTTTATTTAGATATTATTCATATAATATAAACGAGTAAATAGTTGGTTCTGAGTAACATTTGTTGACGTTTGACATTTGGCAGTTATTGTTTCGGTGATTTGGCATTCAATATGAACCATGATAGTCGTGACGTTAGGCTTTCTATAGAAAATAGTTGCCATGGTAACTTGAAACTTGACAAATGAGGCACATAGAATAATAATGGTCTAACTCCAATAATTTGAAAATTGGCGCCAGTCATCTAAAAAGTATCAATCTACCTTGATCTGTCATTATATGGGTGGTCTAACTCCATACTTCAGTTTCTGATCAATAAATGGCACTATCTTACTCTTATTGTGATTGAATTTCATTATAGTTCAGTATAAAAATGGTACAACTATCACATTCAGAATAATACTGGAACATCTTACTAGCAATAACCGGACGTTGCAGAACGTTTTATGTGTTTATGGTGGAATGAAAGTTTTATCATGAACGAATTAAGTGATTTCAGTGTCTCTTGGTCTGAATATATACCCAGCGAACGCGAATAATCTTCTGGTAAGTCTAATTTTCATACTTTCAGTCAATATTGAGTTAATTATTGATTTCACATGAATGACTTGATTTCTGGAAATTTGGTTCCATCAATTTGCGTTATTAGTTATTATCAGTTATGGTGAAATGGGACTGCTTAATTAACAAACAGAATTCACAATATATGAGGGGATTACTTTTTCACTATTGTAAATTAAAAATATTATTCAAAGAAGTTTGTATGCATATGTTGTTATACAAATTGTCCCACTGGTAAACTGAACAAAGTATTTCAGTGTACTTCTAATTGGCAAAGTTGTAGAATATCTAGAATTCCAGAGAATACTGGAATGTCGATCCAAGGAAATGGTTACTCGTCAGATCGAATATTATCAATAACCTTCATACTATAAGAAATTTCACTGACATCAGCTAACCAGAAACTACACGGTTGGAGTTATTTGAGTAATTAAGTCAAAATTTGACTATGCCACTAATCAAAACCAACTACCAATTAGAATACGAGCTGTCCATGAAATATATACACCATGATAAATAGCGATTAGCATTAAATTGTGAAATAATAATAATTATATAACATCAAACAATTTCTGGTTAAAATCTATTTCCATATTAACAAAGGAAGGTAAACATGATTAATTAATTTCCCTGAGAAATTCATTTCGTGGATTTAGCAATCTCATTCATTCCACAAACTAATTAAATAACATGTAATGCTTGAGTTTGACAAATCTAATGTATTAAATCTCTCTAGGTGCCGCATCTCCATCATACAGACTCTGCTATTTTCTTGGAATAGGAGTCTAATTCATTTGAATAATTCTCAGTCTTTTTGGTCTCGTTTAATTATTTGAAACGAGAAATTTTGGACTGCATACTACTCAAACCGTGTACATGAAATTTTCACAATTAATTTCTTTCAAAATCGAACTACCAAAGTGGATACTTATGTATTGCAAACTTTTCTTCATACCATTTTGTTGATTACAAAATAAGAGTCTCACATATACTCTAACCTGCGGCGGGCACGCCTCGCCTTTAAATCTCCTATCAGCGGTCGCAGCGCAGTACTCTCGGCCGCACGCAAAACAAGTATTGACTTACTAGAAAACTAATTTCATTTGGAAAATACATACAAAACTCAACCATAGCAATTTTCTTGTTGAAAAGTATGAATAAATATAAAAAAT
This sequence comes from Galeruca laticollis, assembly GCA_963921935.1. Taxonomy (NCBI): domain Eukaryota; kingdom Metazoa; phylum Arthropoda; class Insecta; order Coleoptera; family Chrysomelidae; genus Galeruca; species Galeruca laticollis. The sequence goes on along the minus strand of OY998178.1, from coordinate 38,204,465 downwards.
ATATGATTCTGAAATATATTCTGAAAATATCTTTTTAAAAGTGAATATCACACAAATATATCGCAAGGCACATACAAAATATTCAAGAACTAATCTTCATCCATTGGTGGATACAGGCAACTATTACATTGCACTGTAGAGCACGTCATTCCAAACCTTCACTTTATTCAAGTACTCAGTTATATAGACGAACCCTATACGTTATTTGTTATAAATGTAGTCAACAACTAGGTGATGAATGTTATGCTGAGACTGTAATTACGTGCGTAAGTATTAAAACTATATTGTAATGACAAAAATAGAGCACACGCAATATATATATATATATATATATATATATATTGAGATGATATATATTCAATAAGGAATATTATATAAAGATCATAGATATTGAAGATTAGAAATATCATAAGATAAAACAATCATAACAATAACATATGACAACAAATTCAATTTTTTTAGAACATTCAGTCATAACATAAATAAGAAATTCAAGTAGTAGGTATGAATATAATACCAAATATAATTATAAATTCAATTTGATTAGCAGTCTATCAAGGAATAAGTCTAGTAGCAAAATTTCTTCTAAAGACTAAGTTGATTTTAAGTTTAAATTTGTAAGTTATTAAATAGATCATAAATTTAAGGAAATGAAAGTTTGATAATAAAAATTTGTCAAATACATAAAATCCACGAAACATGAGTCATGTCCATAGATTTGTGAGGTAATTAGATAATTAACTTAATAATTTAAAAAAGATGTAAAACTGTTCGTTAAAACGTCTATTTGAAATGTTTCAGATAAAAATATTTAGTTTAATAAAATCTTATGCAATTTGAAACATGACATCTAAATTTTTTCATAATATAGATTCTAGTTTGAAAGGAAAATTAAAAAAAAATTTTCAATAAGATCACTTAATTTAAATTTAGAAATAATGAAAAAAATATTATATATGGAAAAGAATTATAAAATTTATATTATAGCGTATGTAGAATGAACAAGTATGTGAATAATATTGATTACATAATATATAATAAATAATCATTTGTCAATAATAATTCTCTAAACTTATCAATTCTAAGTATTTATCAAGATATCAAATTAAATTTCATTATAGTATAATCCAGGATAAATGAATAAGCTAGATCAAAATCATTCCAAATTATCAATAAGGTAATTTTACGTTATAAGTAACATAAGACCTTAAACCTTAAAAGAAACCAAGCTCAACTAATTAACTTGACGGAAGCCGAGACATTAGACACGAAAAGATTCATTTGTTAGCGACATAAATTTTAATGAAATCTGTAATTTGCATGCAATGTCGATAAAAAAGAAATTAAAACATGAGACAGAAATACCAACTGATAATTACTACCATTATTGACAAATGAAGAGGAAAAAATTTTATAAAAAAAAGAAAAACTAATGAAATGTTATTTTAAAATGTGGTGAATAGAAAACAAATATGAAATAAATTATATACATATGTTTTTGAATATTTCTGTTGTAAAATTGCGATATATCAAAATTAGAGGTGACCAATCAGACAATGGGACTACGAATAGAACATTCTAGATAGTGTAAAACTTCCGGATCCATTCAACCCTTTTCCTATCTCTCCGTGTTATTCCAAGCAAGCATCGTTCTTCCACAGCCGTATGTTGTATTGGTAGTACGCACTGATCAAACGCCCTCTTTTTCAAACAGAGTGACATTCTAGACTTGATGATGATAAATTTCTGTCTAAATTTTCTCCATGCTTATTGGGTCCTTTTATTTATTTCTGGAAGTAGAGAGCCTGATATGTGTATTAGTTGACCCAGATATATGTATTCCTCTACTATTTCCAGGTCAGTGTCATTAATTATTATTTCTTGTGCGTTTATTAGTTCGTTATACATTACCTTGGTCTTATTCATATTTATTTTAAGGCCTTCTTCGTTGCTTGCTGTATTTAATTCATCTATATGTTGTTGCATTTCGCCAGGGCTACTCGCTATCAGGATGATGTCATCAGCGAATCTTAGATAGTTCAAGTATTCTCCATCTATATTTAGACCTGTGTTGTTCCAGTCTAATTTTCTGAAGATGCTTTCTAGTGTTGCGATAAATAACTTTGGTGATAATGCGTCTCCTTGACTAACTCCTCTACTGGTGGGGAATTCTGGAGTGCCCTCACTTCATATATCCTGACTCTCGCTTTGGCGTCCCTATATATATTTGCTAGGGTCTCAATATATGGCTTGTCGACCTCCTGTTCTGTTAGGGCATTTATTACTGCTCTGGGATATATAGAGTCGAATGCTTTCTCAAAGTCAATGAAGGCTAGTGCTAGTGGTTGGTCGTATTCTTTGGTTCAACTGATAACCTCTTTGAGGGTATGGATGTGGTCTATTGTACTGAAGCCTTTGCGGAATCTAGCTTGTTCTCGTGGTTGGGCCGAGTCTAGTGTGTTTTGTATTCTGTTATGAATGATCTTTGTGAATACCGTACGTTACTGGTAGTAGACTTATTGGTCTGTAGTTCATAATGTCTTCTTCGCTGCCTTTCTTGTGGATCGATACTATAAGGGCGCTGTTCCACTCTTTATGTATGCTCCTGGACATTAGACAGCTCGTGTATAGTTTAGCAAGGTACTTCCACGTTTTAGCTCCTGCATATTTGAGTATTTTGGTCGCGATGCCGTCATTTCCCGCTACTTTGCGTTTTCTCATGCTTTTCAGTGCCATTTCTACTTCCTCCACCAATACTTCTGGTATGGCCTCTTCTATTATTTCTTCCAAATTTTCAGGGGCCTTGGATAGGTCTCCACATAAAATTTGGCTACTAGGTCTATTATTTTATTCCTGTCTGTGGCTCTTGTGTTTCCATCAGTTAATGGAACTATCTGTCTTTTCCCTATTATTAGTGTTCTTTTTGCATGTTAGTAGCTTTTACGGTTTTCTATTGTTGTTTGTACCAGTTTCTCGTTGTAATTCTTGATATCTTCTGCGATTTTCTTTCGTATCGTCTTGCACAGTTTGGTGAATTCAATTCTTTGTTTTTGCTTTTGTTTCCGGAGTCAGTTTTTTGTGTTCACTTCGTTGTTGCGGACCTCCCACTTCTACGGCGCAGTTTCGAATTGTGTCCATCAGTTCAGGGTTGTTATATTTCACTTTTTGTAGTCTTTCTTCGAGAAGTGCTTCATATTGGTGAGAGTTCTCTTTAAGTCTTTCGGCGTGATGGTTTTGATTAGTCTTGACCTTTCTAGTTTTATATCTAAGACCAGTCGAGCTCTAATTAGTCGATGGTCGCTTCCTGTAGTGAACTTGTTGAGTGTACTTAGATCTTTTACTGTGTTAATTTTATTGGTGAGGATAAAGTCTATTTAGTTTTTGATATTTGCACCGGGGGCTTCCCACGTCCATTTTCTATAAGCGTTCTTCTTGAAGAAGGAGTTTGCCACATACATGTTCTGAAAGTGTGAGAACTGTATTAATCTCTCTTCTATCGAATTAAACAGTTGTCCCGAATCCCCAAAAAAATTATTAACTCTATAAAATCTAGATTTAAAATTTCACGTGACTTCTATTCTCATTATCATAATTACTATTTACATTTCTATACTATCTTCTATTGTAAAACCATGTTTATATAATTTATATTTTCATATGATTTTTTATATTATTTGTTAATGATAAAATTTCTATTTATACATCTTTTCTGTATCCTTTCCTTACAATGCAATTCCTTTTTCGTTTCTAGATTCTATTCGTGTACCCCTGTCTCATCATTCAATTTTCTTTTCTTTCCCTAAACTTCTTTTTATTCTCTTCTTTTATTGTTTGATTCTCTTTCGTTTCCTTAATTTCTTTAGATTTTCCATTTTGTCCTTTTTAAAATTTTTTTGCAATATCTCATTATTTTTATAATATTTTTGTGTTTCACATTCCTCTATATTATGGGTTCTACTTTTTATTCTTCACAACTTCTAATGCAAGTTAATTTCCTTCACTTCATTTTTAATTATTTCAATGAAAAGTTTGGTTCAAATTCTATCCATATTTCTATCCAGTTTTAATCTTATGTCAAAATTTTCTGTATAAATTATTTGTCCACCATTTTTTCTTGTGGTTTCTTCTATTTCTTCCATAGTTTCTTGTAATAATTTGTTTTCATTTCCTCTAATTCCCAATTGAATTGTTACCCCCTGTTATTATTATTTCTTTTACCATATGTCGATATTTGTCTTACTATTTTACCACTTAAGTTTTTTATTTTCCAATAAATATTTTTTCACAAACTTGCACAACTTCTTCGCTTCCTAGTTTCTGTGAATTATTATCTACCATTTTATTTGTTTGTCCTTGTATTTTTATAAATTGTATTTCTTCAATTATATTCTTATTCTGTTTAATTAGTTCTTTTTGAATTTCTCTAGATAAATTTTGTCCTAGGCATCTATTCAATTCTTGAACTTCTACTATCTCTATTTCAAATTCTGCTTTCATTTTAACTCCATTTTCTTGGATTTATATTTTCAAATTCTTATTTTGTTCTTCCATATCTACTTTGATCTGGGCCATTTGATTTCTAAATTGCTCGCTTTCATATCTAAATTTCTTAATTTCATTTAAGGTTTCCATTTTATTTTGATCTATTTTCTTCTCCAGCCTGTTCATGTTTCCATTGATATTATTAATATCTCCTCTAATATCTTCCCTCATTGTATCCATCTTCCCATTTAAATCTCCACCCATGTTGTCCATTTTTCCATTCATACTATTCATATATCCCCTCGTTCTATTCACATCTCCCCTCATATTCTTTTCCATATTGTTCATATTCTCATTTTGTTTGGTAAATAAATGTTGCATCATTTCCATCAATGCCTCGTGTCCGCTTGTTCTTTTTTGTATCTCTTGTTGTTCTTCATTTTCTTCTCCTGTCAAATCTCCTTCCGATCTTTGTCCTCCCTGTTCTAAATATTGTACCTGAAAATTTCCTCTTCCATGACTCCTTTCTTCCTTTTCTTCATCAGATCCATTTTCTATTCCTACTTGCTTTCCATCCCTTAAATTCATTCCTATCTCCATTTTAATTTTATTTTAAATATTACTGACGTTTCCAAATTTCAATAAGCCTTTTTTATTCGTGCCTTTTTACTATTCGTGCCCCGCGTTGGTAGCGACAATATTGTACATATGTTGTGATAATAATATTTATACTGATTTTAAAATTATAAAATATATAATTTTATACTATTATTTTTGATTTCTCGAACCTGTCTAATAACGCCTCACATTAATTGTGCCAATTTTGTACATATGGCTTATGCAGCGTAATTTAATTTACTTCAAATTGACAGTTGTTGTCATATAATTCCTGGCTATTAAAAAAATGTGTAGAAAGATGAATTTATATATTATCAACTAATATTATTACTCTTATCTCAGGGTGGGTTCAATTCTTTATCAAAATAACTAATTCTTTTATGATTTCAAAGTAATGTCCAAATTAAATATTGATTATGATTCTTATTCCTTTTTATCTATCCAGTAGTATCGTATGTCTGTTTGTTCAGACTATACAAGGCTATTTAATTGCTTTCTGATATTTACTAAATCTCATTGAAATTATCTGTCACTAATACTCCTCTAAATGTCACTGTCAAAATTGAATAAAAATTTTTATTGAGTTAAGTAAATTCAATTTTAATCAACGTCTTCCCAATAATTCTAAATGATAACCAACGTAAGTTGAAATATAAAAAATGATTACCAAATCACAAAGAAAACAAATCTTAGTTTCCTTAGTTTTCTTTAACAAATAACCAAATACAAATTCAAAACTAGATAAATTATCAACTAAAACACCTAATGTCCATTTACCAAAACGTTTAAATAATTTTGGAATGTCACTTGAATTGGCGAATGTCAAAGATCCGATAACAAAACTTTCTATATATTCTTCTGATTGTTCAATTATTCGTTACGTATACTTATTTCTCGTTCTTAATTTGAATTCAAATTTATAAATTTATTTTGTAGATGCATCTAATTGTTTTAATTTTGTTTTAAGACCTGACGTTTTCAATGAAATAATCTATGATTTAATTAATCTGGAACGGACTCTCCAGAAATCTGGACCGAAACAAAGCTGCCACCTCGTATTATTCTAAATATACAGAATACAGGATTTTTCACTAAGTTTTTTATGAAGCACACGCGCACTGAATTTAAATTGGATTCCGAATAAAGCTTTCCACTATTAATGACTATACAAATTATTATGAAATATTTACGATATTGGAGAATCCTTATATAGATATTTCAAAATATGAAATTCGACAATTCATATATGCTGTCTATTCGAGATATCAAAGCAACTCAACATATATGTTATCTCTTCGAGAGATGAAACGCAACTGAACTATTTTTTTCAACAAACTTCCGCATTATTTTAGGTAGTTACCCGCTATCCGTTTTTTTAAAAAAACTAAATTGTTTTTCTTATTAAAAATAGATTTGGGATTCTTTTATTGTAACTACATGCCTGCAGTGACTTCTGTTTTCTTTAACCTTTAATATATTTTTGAATTGTGACATGTAAATGTCATCGTAAATTAAATAGTGCCAAATCTTACATATAATGGGTTTTTCAACCATATTGATTTCATCGACAATACTGGGAGTGCCAAAAGTATTGCATATAAAAAATATTAAATGAAATTCTACAAAATTTGAAATAAAGGAACTGTATTCAACGTATTATCATAGATAATGCTGAAAGCGTGTTGCTTGATAATAGCCCAAGGCCGCAGGCCGAGGGCTATTATCCTTGAGCAACACGCTTGAAGGATTCTCTATGACAAAATTTTGAGTATTTATCAAGGCTCGACGAGTATTCGATAAGATAATATTTTACTTTGTAGATATCAAAAAATTGATTGTCAATCTGACGTTTAATAATTTTCAATACAAAGTTTATTAATTTTAATCAAACTAATATTACTCATTTTTGTTCAATACTACAGTTGTGAAAAGTACAATTGGTAAATGTTAAATTGGAAGAAGAGTTTTCTGAAGTTGACGGATTGTTGATTTTCACTGTTGAAGAAATTCCTCGCATGGTGTTTATTATTTCACCATGGAGTTTTTCGCGGTTAATATTCAAGTACGGTTTAATTGAATTAGAGCTGCTATGTCCGGTTATTTTTATTAATTGCTTTTTACACTTAGTGTCCAAACCAATAGCTTGCGCGGATGATTTGGTCCACATAATAATTGTGTTCTTGCCTGCCGATTTATTGTCAAACCATGTGCCACTTTCGAATTTCCAGAAACGATTTGGTCTCAAGAATAGGCGACTGGAAGTAATATCTTTTCCCTTTTTGGACAATAATTTATGGAATAACCGAACAGGGCATGCACTTTCGTTTGCAATATTTAGAACAAGCCACTTTTACTATTTGTACAACTTTTCGATCCTTCTTGGCATGTTTTACTGAATATTGGATTGTATTCATTTCTTTTGGTTGACGTTCCATGATTATTTTTCTCAATCGTGAAATAATCTATAAGGCAATCAGGTGGTACACCACCTCGCCAAGCTAACTCAACAGCTACAATATGGTAAAAAAAAATTTGTAAACCTTCTGGTGTACATTCATCTCATAATTCAATGATTCTAGCCAAATCACTTGAACTCAAATTTGATGAACTGCATTTTCGTTTGTTTGGATCATGCTGTAATCTTTTACGTTTCGCATTTCTTGCATTTCGCGCATTTTTGAAGTCATTGAAGTATTTTTCCTGGAGTATCTCACTCGTAGTATTCCAAATTGTTTTTACAGTTGCTTCTTTATATTCAGTTCCGTCAGCTTTTCTCATATATACCGCATAATCTTTCAATATATTTGCCAAATTAAGCAAACTCGTTTAAGCATTCAGCTCGTATCCTCTGGTCGCACAAAACTCGAGAAATATTTTCCATACATAGTTTTTTGATTTGATTGGAACAAAGCGGAAACGTCGAGGAAATCAAAGAAAAATCCAATAGTGCTCCAGGAACACCCTCTGCACAAAACCATACCAAAGAATTTCCAAAGGTGCTGGAAAAAGTACTGATGACAAGGAATGAATAACAAACATTCACCGAATCTCCAGTTCTACCACCCAACGAAACAGTAAAAAAAGGCAATCGAAAAAAGACTCAGAAGACAAAGCTGAAATTGAAACCCGCTCTAAGGTTACAAAAAACCCCATAAGAAACACTAACACTTAAGTGAAACTATCTTTTTAATAATCTTATCTTGTAGAATAATACCTGTAAATGTTTTTTATTTCTCTTGTTTATATAATTACACAAAATTTTATTATTTGAATATTACGCACCATAGAAATATTACTCGTAATTTAAAGGATTATGAATCAATATATTCGTGATTTTATTGTTGAAAAAATTGAGACTTACACATTAGAAACCACAGAAGAATGCTCTCAAATCTTGAATGTAAATAAACGTAACTCTAACTTGAAAGTAGTACACAAGAGCATACGAAGCATGAACAAAAATCTAGACGAATTCAAGCTCTATTTAACAAATCTGAATTCCGATATTGATCTGATCATTTCAACCGAAACCTGGCAGATACCAGACACTAGCTTGCATCAAATTGATGGGTATGAATTGATTTATAATGATAGTAGATACAACCAAAACGATGGCGTTGTTATATATAAAAAATAATTATAACTGTTCATACGAAATTATACAACTATACAGTAATATAAACATATTGTCGATGAAAATACATCTATATAAAAATCGTTGTGCTATAATTTATGCGTTATACAGATCACCCAATACAAATCCAAAGTAATTTATTACAAATTTACAAAACTACCTCGAAACACATGATACTAATTCAGAAGAATTATACATTTTCATTGGAGATCTAAACATCAATATCTTGGAATTCGATCTCACCACAATTGAATATACAAACCTTCTAAACGAATTCGGCTACATCTCAACTATTAATAATCCAACAAGACAAAGGGCGTGCTTGGACCATATATTCATGAAAGCCTAAAATAATATTACTGAGAACATACTACCAATCGTACTCCAAACAAATATAACAGACCACTCAACTACTATCTTACAAGTGATATTTAATAAGGAAAAAGTGACTAAAGTAGATAACATAAATTACGTTGAAACAATAAACATAAAAACACTAAATAACGAATTAGAGAATACTCCTTGGACCAAAGTATAGAATCAAAAAAAATCCAGATGTTGCTACTAGCGTATTTATAGAAACATTATCCAATGCAATCAAAAAATCCACAGAAAAACGTCAAATAAATAGAAAATATACAAAAATCGCTCCGTGGATTACTAATGCTTTACTCAAATCCATAAACACAAAGAACACACTACATAAAAATGTGACTAAAAATCCTAACGACTTACAGTTGAAACTGCAATATAACCACTACAAAAACAAGTTTACCTCCTTAATTAAGATTACTAAACGAAAATATTATAATAGACAGATAGAAAACAAAAAATAAGGATTCAAAAAAATTATGAAAAGTAGTGAAAAAATTAGCAAACATAATAAATCACAACGAAACATTGACGCTGTTAAAAATAATACTGGTCAACTTATAACCGACAAAAAAGATATTACCAATGAATTTAACGGAGTGTTTGCATCCATTGGAAAAACACTGGCAAACAAGATAAGCAGAACGCCAACTTATACACCAGCAAATAAATCCGTGTGCAATTCTATGATTCTTCTTCCAATAGATTCTAAAGAGCTGCGAAGTATAATTCAGGAACTAAAAATTAAAAAAGTTGCTGGTATAGACAGCATCAAATCAGAAACCCTCAAATCAGTTGAAAATCATATACTGGAACCCTTAAAAAACCTTATCAATAGATGTTTCGAATCAGGAATATGGCCGTTAGACTTCAAAGAGTTACTCATAATCCCGCTATACAAGAAAGGAGACCGAACTACAATCACAAATTATCGCCCTATTTCTCTGATAACACACATATCCAAAATTTTCGAAAAGGCTTTAAAAAATCGTTTAGATTTTCTCCTGAAGAAATATAATATAATCTCTAATAATCAATTTGGTTTTAGAGAGAAGAAATCTACCGAGGATGAGATATTAACCTTGACATCAAGAATAACCACAGCACTAAATGATAGTAATCCATGTCTTTGCGTTTTTATAGATCTTTCCAAGGCATCCGACCCGGTTCATCACAATTTGCTTTTGCAATCACTTGAAAACATAGGTATAAGAGGACAAAGTCTGAAGCTGTTCGAAAACTACTTATCAAATAGATACCAGCGAGTGAAACTCGGTGAAGTCATTAGCGAGACAAGAAAAATTGAATTCGGAATACCACAAGGTACAGTATTAGGGCTGATTCTTTTCAATATTTATGTGAATGAATTATATTCTCTTGAAAGTGATGGCTTCATTCTTGGTTTCGCTGATGATACGGCAATACTCTATACAGCTGACACTTGGGAAGAACTAAAAGAAAAATCCCAAAACGATTTTAGTAAAATAAAATCTTCTTTAGATAGTAAATTACTCACAGAAAAAACGAACTACGTCCCTTTTAGCTGTAACAGAACTGGATTACCGATTTTCGATAATTTAACTGTAAATATAAACGACAAGCCCTATTATATTTCATCGCTTAATAATATTAAATATCTGAGAGTCATCATTGATTCACATTTAAGGTGGGACTCTCACATTAAATATATCATCAATAAACTACAAATTGTTTTATACAAATTCAGATACCTTAAAAACATATTACCAACCCACCTCCTAAAAATACTATACTACGCACTAGTGGAAAGCCACCTCCGCTATGGAATACTAGGATGGGGAGCTGCAGCGAAAACCTACATACACCTTTTAGAAACGTTTTCTCAAACTCATTTTTTCTAAAGATCAGTACAACACACAGTACAACTCTAATAAACTGTACCTAGAAACAAAAAATATGGACACCAGACAACTACACCAGGGATGTTGCGAACATTCGCATCTGCATCCGCAAATGCGAAACATCCGCATTGATTTGGACATCTGCATCTGCTTCCGCATCCGCATTAATCAATGCGAATGTTCATGCGGATTCGAATATTATACAAGTAGCGACAAGAAAGAAATTGGGCGGGGCCGGTGATTGACGCGTGCCGGTCGCACGTGACAATAACCAATGGGAGCGAAGAAATTGGTGACAAGATTCGACACGTTTGTTTGTTCTAGCTAGTGCATCATTTGTTTCTTGCGAGTGAATAAATATTACGTGTTTGTTTGCGCTGTGAAGTGAAAGTGAACTACTTATCGTATCATAAAGATAGATAGGTATTTTTAATGTTGTTGTGATACAGTGTGTAAATAAGAAGAGTTTACAAGAAAACTTTATATTATTTAAGACTAATATCCATAAGATCACAAGGTAAATTCTATTATATTACGCCGGTAATACGTTTTATTGTAGGAAAAATTATCGTTTTATGACGAAATTCGTTATTTTTCCAGTGTGATTCCCGTTATTGATAGTTTATCTAACTATTTAGTCAACAATGTCACCACCGACCAAAAGTGATGTATGGGATTATTTTGAACCAAATAAAGAAGACCAGGATAAAGCTGATTGTAAAATATGCAAAAAAAGCTACTCTCGCAAGGGCCGCACCACAACGTCTTTGAAAAACCATCTTAAGTCGATGCACTCAGAACAATTTTCTACATTTGAGAACATTAGTAAAGAAAACAAATTACAACAGATGAAATCTGACGCAAGTAAGTTTCATCATTTATAGTTTTAATTAATTAATATTCACTTGAGGCATTTTTTGGTTAGTATAATAAAAGCATAGTTTTAGTTGTGGTTTATTGGCTAAGTTTCCACTCAATATTATAGTTATTTGCTGTCATATAAAACGTCAGTTGTAAAAAGACTGATATATGTAATGTAATTCATTTATCTATTTAAAATACTTTTTTTTATTGAAATCGTTTCAATATAAAATAACCTGAACATAAATATATATTTTTCAATATGATATTAAAATATGAATAGTGAATTACTTAACTCAAAAACTACTTGGCCGATTGCAAAAATTCTATCACCATTGAAAAGTGTCGCTTTTCTTCTTAGTGTAGCTTAGCTTCACGCTATATTCAATGTTAATGCCAGAAAACATTAGGGATCCTTCCTTATTATAAATATTTATAAGGAATAAACTCCTTTTATTTTTATTTTTTGCAATATAAGTTGGACATTTGATTTTGAAAGTTATTTACAAAAATGTATAGAAAGGTTTTCTGGTGTTTTAAAATGTCCTCACTTGTTAATTACTTTTAATTTAAGTAAATAGTTTTTTATAACGAAAATTTTTATTCGTTTGTGTATTTTTTAGATAAAGTTACCACTCCTCTGCAAGAAGCAAAGAAACAACTTTCATTAGAGGAAGTGGTTCTAAATGAAAAGAAGTGGGACGTCAATAATTTAAATTCTAAAAAAATTCATAAACTCATTGGAGAAATGATTGCACTCCAAAATTTACCGTTTAATTTTGTTGAAGGGCTAGGTTTTAGTAGACTGATGCAAGAATTAGCACCAAGATATAACTTTAGGGGACGCAATTTTTTTACAGATTTTGTATGCAAGGAATTATATAGCAAAGTGGCTCAAAAAGTTAAAGAATTAATCGAAAATTTTGATAACATGTCGTTTACGTCTGACATTTGGTCGGATCCTAGCTCAAACGCTTCTTTGCTTAGCCTGACTTGCCATGGAATTGCAGAAAACTTTGATAGATCATCGATAATATTGAAATGTGAGACATTTGACGGCCGTCACTCTGGTGACATATTTGCTGAAAAATTCAGTAACATGCTTTCTGAATGGAATATTAAAAAAGAACAACTGCATTGCCTAATCAGAGATGAAGGGTCTAATATGAAACGAGCCGGGCGATTAGCAGCATTAAATGATATAGACTGTACTGTTCACAAGATACAACTAGCTATCCGTAGTTGTTTAGGTTCTCAAGAAAACATAAAAATACTAAAACAAAAATGTAAGAGAATTTCGACCCATTTCAATCACTCTACCATTGCCCAGAAACAACTGCAATCAATTCAGGACAGACTGAATCAACCGCATCTGAAAGTGTTTCAAGATTGTGTAACGCGATGGAACAGTACATTCTACATGTTCGAGCGTTTTTCAAAGGTAAAGGATGCTCTGAGTCTTTATAATAATGATAATGAAATTGACCCTATTCTACCAGAAGAATGGAAAATGATTGAAAGTTTCATTCAATTACTCGGACCTTTTGAGGAAGCAACGCGGGAACTGAGCAGCTCTTGTGCTCTTATTCCATCTGTGATACCGATAATACAAATGCTTGAAAAAAAAGTTGATGACTATTTAACAAGATCGCAAGAGTTTGATCCGATTCGTCAGGCTGTTACGACTTTGAAAAACGAACTTTCAACAAAGTTTTCTAGCTTGGGAGAAAACAATTTATATACCATCGCTACCTACTTAGATCCTCGCTATAAGCACAAATTTTTCACACCGGTGACTGAAGAAAAGATTAAAGATGACATTTTAAAAATGATAAATACTGAGAATGACAATTTTGAATCTCCCAATACCAATGCCAAAAGGGCTAAAATAATTAAAATAACTGATTGCACGGAAAATGATACGGAACAACTAGGACCAGGGACTTCAGGTTTCAACAAAAAGCCATGCTTACAAAACGACCTGGCTATGATGTTAGATTCGTCAAGTGAAGACAAGAGTCAAGATGAGCCAGAAAATGGTAGCATTGAAGCTGTACTCAAAAAAGAGTTACTTGCTTACCGTACTAAAAAAAGAATAAATGTGAATGAAAATCCTTTAAACTGGTGAAGTGTACATCGAGGGGAATTTGAGGTATTATCGCCGATAGTACGAAGATTTTTATCTGCTCCACCGGGCAGTGTTCCTAGCGAACAACTATTTAGTAGCGCGGGATTAATTTACGAACCTCTGCGTAACAGACTTGAATCAGAAAAGGCGGCAATACTACTCTTCATCAAGTATAATGCTCCTATTTTTAAATTCAATTACTGATATAAAAAACAGTAGGTGAAGTTCAAAAAATTTGTTACATGTATAATGATTATACATTACTTATATTTAACATAAAAATAAGTACTTAATTATGTTTGATTACAATAAAAATGTTAATAATTACGTTGTCATTGTTTTAATTCTTCATTAATAGACTTTATTTACAAAATATCTTATACATCCGCATCTGCATCTGCGGATGTGAGCCTGCTAAACTCCGCATCCGCATCCGCGGATGTGAAAATATCGGCATCTGCAACATCCCTGAACTATACTTCTTTCACACCCTCATAAAATATCACACCACAAAACAAACAGCATTAGTAGATAACCATCAATACAATACGCGAAATCGAAATCAACACCCAGTTCCCTATATGATGAAAACAATAACACAACGTTCCTTCAACTTCTTGGCACCAAAATTTGATAATAATTTACCTGAACGAATTAAAACAAGTATATATCCAGCACAATTCAAAAATGCATTGAAAAAATTCATTCTTGACAATCAAAGACAATTAATTCATCGCCATTTCGATACTTACGCAAGCTGAACAAATCATGATTCTAATATGTTACAGTGTGCTGCTTGCATAAATGAGGAGAAACTAATTGTAATTCTATATATCGTGTATTTATTTTTATCTCCATTGTTTATTGTTTATAAGTATGTTATATTGTCATCTCTATTTTTAGGAATTACTTATAAGTATATATTTGTGTAATGTATGTAATAATTCTTATAAACCTTTTCATATTTATGCGAAACAAGTGGAACAACACTTATCGCTCATTAGCTTTATTCATTTTCTTTTTCTTTTGTAAGATACTCCTTTGTATTTGTATTTATTGAATAAAGATTATTAATTAATTGTATTTTTTGGTATATTATTAGATATAAAGAATTGAATCGTTAGATGCAATACCAAATCTTCACGATATTTTTAAACCAGTTGTCAGTTTGACGGTAATTAATTTTCAATAAAAAAACACCAAACTGAAAACACCACATGTAGGATATTATCACTGTAATCCAGAGGTGATTGGATGAAATTTGACACATGATTTAAAATCAAGTAATTTGATTGGTTACAATATTTTGCACAAATTTATCATTGCCAGTATATTACTAACACACTACGAGCTATGATGCATGATAGAGACAATGCTTTGTCAAAATTTAGACGAACTAAACGTAAATCAGACTGGACTACATATAAAATGTTGAGAAATATTACAAATGTAGCTGTCAAAAAAGAAAAAAAACTTTCTTTTACTCAAAGTTTAGTACTGCCTCCAGTAAAATTATATGGGATACTGCAAGATCGCTAAATTTATTGTCTAACAACAAACTATCGATACTTCCTGATAAACTCAGTGATGTTGAAAGATTACATAATCATTTTATAACATCCATTCCTACTATTTCAGTATCTGATGAACTGGTAGAGTATTATAATAATAATAAATTGACTGATAATTCATTTAAATTTAAAACCATTTCAGAATTAGACATTTTAAATATTATCACAAAATTAAAAAGTAAGGCTACGGGCTTAGATGGCATTGATATATTAAGTTTGCAATTATGTATTCCTTATATACTTCCATTTATTACTCATTTAATTAATTTTTGTTTGAAAAATTCTGTATACCCTGGTGCCTGAAAAAAATCTAAAGTTATTCCTTTGATGAAAGTTGCCACTGCTACAACATTTAATGATATTCGTCCGGTAAGTATCCTCCCAACCATGTCTAAAATACTTGAAAAGGTAATTGAAATGCAGCTTTTAAGTTTTACTTCTAAACATCATGTTATTCCAGAAACTCAATCGGGTTTTGAAAAACAGCACAGCTGCTGCACTGCGCTTTTAAAACTTACAGATGGCATTGTGAAAGCAAGTGATGAAGGAAAACTCACCCTTTTGGTTTTATTAGACTACAGTAAAGCTTTCGATTCCATTAACCACAAATTAATGGAATCACTATTTAAATACATTAATCTTTCAAGAGATGCTTTATTGCTATTAAAAGACTACTCAGGTTACAGGCTACAAGCCGTTAGTTACAATAACAAATTATCTACGTTTCTGTATAATACAAGAGGCGTTCCACAGGGTTCAATCCTTGGGCCGCTATTCTTTAATATATACATTTCTAGATTTCCACACTTCTTTACATCTTGTAGGCAGCATTATTATACTGATGACATTCAAATGTGTGTATCGTTTTATGCAGACGAAATCAAGCAAGCTATTACGGCGGTAAATTATGATTTGAATACATTATATACACAATCTCTGCAAATGTGTTCATCCCTTAAACCAACTAAATCTAACTTTGTGCTGTTTGGTAGAAAATCCAGTCGCTTTAAAATTTCCGACAATTTGAGTAGCAACGAAATAGTTGTTAATAACCAAGTTATTGAGCGTCGACAGGTTGTTAAGAACTTGGGAGTGTTTATGGATGAGGATTTACGTTTTACTGAGCATGTATCTTTTTGTTTGCAGAGATCTTATACAAAATTAAGGTTTCTTTACCTGAATCGTCATCTACTTACAAGAAAAACTAAAATTATTTTATGTGAAGCATTGATACTTTCTAACTTAAACTATTGTGATGTTGTTTATGGTACTTTCCTAAGTAGATCCGATGAGACAAGGCTTCAAAAGTTGCAAAATGCTTGTATACGATATATATTTGGTGTTAGAAAATATAGTCATATCAGTCATAATTACACGACACTGCAATGGCTCAGATTAAAACAAAGGAGAATATTACATGCTGCTTGCTTGTACTCCAAAATTTGGCAGTATAAAACACCCGCTTATTTGTATGAAAAAATTTCGTATCGATCAGACGTACATAACTTGAATGTTCGTTTTAGGGGGACACTTACTCCGCCATTATTCAACTGTATATTTTTCAAATGTTGTTTCAGCTATTCAATTGTCAATATATACAATAACTTGCCAGCTAATATTCGTCATACCCTTTCGAGTAATGCATTTAAAAATAAATTGTTTGTTTATTTAGTCTCTCAACAAGAATGAAATTGTAATGTAGTTGTATGGATATATGTATTCTCCCCTGTATAGGTTTTATATGAACGTTTTTCATTACGATGCTCAGCCTTTGGTGTGAATTAACTATGCTGAGGTTAGGTGGAAGAGCAGACATCCGTTTCACTCGGGACGGATGAATTGAACCTCGCCTTAATTGTATATCTCTTTTGTTAATATTTGTATGTTTCCTTTTCTAAAAATTAATAAAGGCATTATTATTATTATTATTATTATTATTATTATTATTATTATTATTATTATTATTATATACTAAGTATTAATCTGTATACACTTCTACGTAGTTCTTCGCCACATGCTTTTAACACCTCTTCTGGAATTCGGTTTTCTCCTGGCACTTTATTATTTTTTATAGACTTTATTATTTCTAGATCCGTTGGTTCTGCTATTAGTAGCTCTATTCCCTATTCATTGTTTTCTAACGGACCTACTTGCGCGGGGCACCTGTTTATGTTCTCTTGTTCTTTATTTAGGAGCTGCTCAAAATGCTCTGCCCATCTGATTAATCCTTCATTTGTTTCTCATTTAGGCTGTCTCTCTTCATTTATTCAAAACGTTGTTTTACTGTTTGTTTTTAGTCGGTTATTTTTGATGTCTTGATAAAAAATGTCATTTCTTCATTGGTGTATCTACCGCTTTAAGTCCTTTCTCTAGAAGCTCTCTTTTATATTGCCTACGTATTCAGTAGATTCCCTTAAAAATAAGCGAAATATTCAATGAAATCATGAATGAATCATATCTCAGTAGATTCAAAAGAAACTATCTGCGATCCATAACTGTCAAAACAAATATCGAAATACTCTAATTAAAAAATAGTAATGTTTCAAAGAAACGGGTTTTCCAATATTTATCAGGCCAATACTAAACGGGAGCAAAATTATAACAAAGGAGCTTTGCAGTGAATTGAAGTAATAGTGCAAAATCCGAATAAAAAAATTAAACAGGGCTGAACAGCTGAAAAGGCTACGTTCAACAAACTTTGTATTCATGCGGAGCTTACATGTTATGTTTTTCTCATCGATTTTACTTTATTGAAAATTTTCTCCAGCAAACGGTCCACAAAAAGTGAAAAGCAGGTGTTCATAATGTGTTCTATGTTGTCAGCGTTTATACGTTTCTCTTTATGGTCGTCTGAATTACTTATATACTATATACCTTTTAATATCAGATATAGTATTAGAAACTCAATTATAGGTCATACATATTCGAAACACATATGTAAATATTGAACTAAACAAGTCATTTGGTACGAAATGAATGAGTTCTGCTGATTTTCATCACCTTTTTAATTCGCGAAATATGAGTAGATACATTATCCAGGAGTAGCCTTCAATTGAGATTTTATATCTGACATTCATCAAATATTACACATTGGAGTAGAGTTTTTGTTGAAATAAACTACTTACTGGGACAGTAAGTATTGGAACTTATCATCCAAATCAATTTCGTCATCCTCGTTGAAATAAGGCACAAACAGAGTGCGGCGAAAATATTCGCTTATTGAAGCAGCTGGATGATTCGCATTCGCCCTATAGATTTGCCGTCCTGTAGTTCGTGGAAAAATAATCTCTGTGTTCAGATCTATAGCGATTTACCTGGCCTACTCTAAGATTTCCCCACCGCTTTCTTCGGCAGAATGCCTATGTTCTGCAATTGCAGTTGATATTGTTTTGATATGATCTGCGCACTTGATAACATCGAGTGATTTAGACTGCAATATGTTCGCGATTGGTTCCAACAAAGAGTTGTATTTATCTACAGTACATGAAGACAATCTAAATGACGTTTGTTTATCTGCATATAACAGTTGAAAAGCCGTTGTTCCTGTCCCGGAATTCCCTTCTTGGGAAAGCAGTTCTAAACCTTCAACAATTTCAATAAAATGCTTCTTAAATAGTAAAATGCTTGTATATTTGTGAGACCACATTGTTTCGCACAGTAATGGGATTTTTGGTGCATATTTTCGTCACAAAATTTGTCATTCTCCGATTTCCTATCACTATTACCGACACTGATAATAATAGGGATAACTTCATCAGCCATATTATCTACATCCCACATTTTCTTTTCTTCGTTTTGACCATGAGTGATACACTTGCTCCAGTTTTCTGTTGTCACTCGCTCCAATAATTTCTTAAGAAGGCGTTCTACATCGGCTCACTTAAACGTTCGTTTTCCCATGCCACATCCCCTTTAACTTGTGCCCAAATTAATCTAATTAGATTCAACGCACAATGATACGGGGATAACCTTAATATAGTTATTCCATTCATCTATAGCAAGTTTCTTATATTAATAGGTATGTATCATTACAATTTGGAGCAATTCGTTCTTTACACTGCTTTCATCGTAAGGGATGCTTTTTTCCCGTAACCATTCTTGAACATGAGCTTTTCTCCATACCTGTTGTGGCGTTTTTTGGCAGTGTCGATAGTGGTAAGGAGCATTATCCACGCAGATCCTGTTTCCAAATTTTCAGTAATTCGTCCAAACCACTTCTCGTATATCTCTACGTTCATCTCTAAATGGCAAGCAATTTCCCGTTTTCTTAGTATTAAATATCCATTCACCATTTAACATAAATCCGCTATCACCGCCTATATGTGTAGTTATTAAACGACGGCCTTTTCCATATAACATTTTTAAACCGGTTGACCAGCCACATTTTCATTTTGCCATACTTTTTCACAGTGTGCCTTTCCTTACTTAATAAACTTGCTAATTTCACTTAGATACTCTCTTCTCCACAATAATATTTCAGATCTTTCAATAAGAACACTCTATTCATGTTCTCATAATGTTATGGTCTGAATTTATAATAAAAATCTTACTGACATTATTTCTTGAATACATCCTTCAATTTAAGAATAATTAAACAAATTTATAATTGGTATTTTAATAAATCCCAGTGGACAATAAAAATAACATTGCACATTCATTTCCTGTAGGTAATTATGGTTCGTCTTAATTTTTTTTTCTTAATATGTATTCTTTTATTGACTGTTGTGGACTATTCAATATTTTGGGACACTATTTATAGTTAATAAATCTAAAAATGATTCGGTGATCGGTAAAACTCGTATCCCTTCTACACGGCTGGTAATAATCTCCGACTCGCTGAAATTGCTTCGCTACAAGAACGGACTTGCTTTTTCACAACATGTATAATTATTCAATAAAGCGTTTTAAATGAAAATCAACGCTTCTAGCTAATTCCACAATATAATGAAAAATGTTGAAAATTCTAAAAAATTGACAATTGTTTCGATAACTGGATATCATCGTCAGAATGACAGAAGTTACATTTCATTTGATATTATTAGAAATACTTCCTGCATATGTGATGGTTTTATAAGTTTCTATTTCTTCAGTTTGTTTAGGAAATATTAGTTGTAGTGCCACTTTTTTCCATTTTTTTATTAATTAGCTTATTTATCATATGTAATGGATAACCGTTGGATGTTGCTATTTGTCTAATTGTATTAATATCTCTATCAAAATTACATTTGTTCATAGGAACTGAAAATGCTCTATGTATCATTGAATTGTATGCCGCTAGCTTATGTGACATTGGGTCATTGGAATTATATGGAATTGTCACATCAGTGTGTGTTGGTTTTCGGTAAATTGCACAATCAAGTACATTATTAGCTCTTTGAATTTTCAAATCAAGAAAATTGATTGAATTATTTTCTTCAACTTCTAATGTAAATTCAATTTTTGGGTGTAAATTATTAATGTGGTTGAAAAACATATCTAATTGTCGTTCACTACCTATAAAACAAGCTAATATAAATCTATACCAAAATAAAACATTTTTTGAAATATTACTTTCAAAGATTTTTCTCTCTAAACTGTCCATAAAAATGTTTGCCTAAATAGGTGATATAGGGCTTCCCATTGGTAAACCTTCATTTTGAATATAGTGAAATAATTCTGATTAATACATACATCAAACAAATTAAGTATATCTGATATTATTCCTGGATTAATATTTTTATCTCCTAGTAATTTTCTTACAAGTATTAGACATTCTTTAGGAGAAATTTTAGTGAACATATTAGTAACGTCAAATGCAATAAGCTTAGCGTTATGTTGTAATTTGAATGCTTCTAATTTTTTAATTAGTTCTATTGAATTTCCAATTGAGTATTTAGATTCATATCCGTAACTATTGAGTATATTGTTAAGTTTCTTTGCCAATATATTATTAGGAGTATTAACATAAGAAACTACAGGTCTAATTGGTTTCGTTATTTTATGTAATTTAACGGTTCCATATAATTGTGGACAGTGAGGATTCTAATTTATCATGGACCTCTTTTCGTAATCATTTAAAAAATGATTTGAGTTATGAACAATATCCCTTATATTATTAGAAAACTTCTTTGTTGGGTCTGCTTTAAGAACTTTTACATCGCTGGATTTTATAAAGTTATATACTTTGGAATTGTAATTTTCAGTCGTCAAAATGACAGTAGCATTCCCCTTATTAGATTTTGTGACTGTTAGGTTATTATTCTCTATCTTCTTTTTTATTGCGTTTAAAACTGAAATGTCATTTTTTGTTTGACGTTTAACTTTTGAAGGTTCAATATTTTTGATTAAATTGGCAATTTTTAATTTCTCATAAAGAAAATTATTTGAATTAGATTTTAAAGCTATTTCTGACTCTGTAGCTATAATTTGTTTAATATTATTCGTAAATGTTGGTGGTATGATGTACTTCAAATCTTTATTTAAAAACTTTATTTCACTATCTGTAAAATTAGTATCTGAGAGGTTTTCAAATCGTTGTGCAAAGTGTGTTGGTATGTAGGTACTTACAGTTTCATGATGTTTAGGGTATTGAATTATATGTTGTGTGTGTTGAAGTTTATGTAGCTTTTGTTCTTGTTTCTTAAATTTACTTGCTTCATCGTAAACAGTCAAATTCTACTGGATGTATTTTGAACGTGAATTCTGGATGTAGAACTTTTATGTAGCTGTCTAAGGAGTCTCTTATCTTTAATCATTTTTTACACTCTTCTTTTATCCATACTCTCGTTGAGCACATTTGATTGCTTTTTGTGCTTGTGGTGTTTTAGTATGGGATTTTATATTCAAATAATTTGATATTACCTTTTTTCTAAGGCATTCTTGGTTAAACCAAATGTTTTGTGATGCTTTGTAACGCTTTTGTTGTAACTTCTGGTACAGTCGGGTCAAATCTTCTCTCGAAGATTTTTTAATGAAATTAACTGTCTCGACCCTTACTTCATGGAATCTACTCATATTATCGTTTTAAATGAAACTCAACGTTTCTGGTTAATTTCACAATATGATAAAAAATGTTGAAAATTCTAAAAAATTGACAATTTCGATCACTAAATATCATCGTCAGAATGACAGAAGTTATATTTCATTTGATGCCTACCTGATGTTTAGTAGTTATTTTTGGCTAGACCAAGAAGTGACCTACCTTGTGATTGACTTAATATATGTTAATAGAAAAGAGAAGATGTGATATTACAAATATTGAAGCTTAGATATTATTAGCCCTGCCTTTACAATTATCACTTAAGAAGACAGTTTAATAGTGGAGAACTCCCTAGATTCATCTATTCATTGCACAGTTATACTGATCTTAACTGGAACAATGATATCCAGGATATCACCATAGGGCTAATGATATATAAGCTTCAATATTTGTAATATCACATATTCTTCTATTTTTCTATTAACATATATTGAGTCAATCACAAGGTAGGTCACTTCTTGGTCTAGCCAAAAAAAACTACTAAACATCAGGTAGGCATCAAATGAAACTTCTGTCATTCTGACGATGATATTCAGTTATCGAAACAATTGTCAATTTTTTAGAATTTCCAACATTTTTTCGTTATATTGTGGAATTAGCTAGAAACGTTGTATTGTGGAATTAGCTAGAAACGTTGAGTTCCATTTAAAACACTAATATGAGTAGATTCCATGGAATACGGGTCGAGACAGTCAATTTTATTTATTAAAGCGGCAATAAGGAAGGAGAATGTAGAAAATTTGGACGTACTTCGTTTGTTTCTCCATTGTGCTCGAGAAATACATGTTTACCAACTGGAATAATTTAGAGCCTAGATTTTAATAGTTTTTATTACCGGACTTTTGGATATTTCGAATTTTAAAAATTTTTCATATGGTTTGTATCATTCGGTGCTTTGTGCGAGTTATTTTCTTGGTTTCATTCTCATTTTTCCTAATTAGGGGATAGAATTTGCACAAATTGTTTGGAAATCCGACTATTTTGACAGAGTAATTAGTTTGGAAGTCGATTTTCCGCCGTTAAGGGATATTATTTTGCACTGGAACCACGATTCACTAAGATCGAATCAACTTTCTTTCAACACCTGCAAGAATTCGCCATTTTGTAAACCTATTGGTGGAGGCGTCTGATTGATTAATTCCACGGGGCTGGATATTGGAATTTTGAGAACCCTCATTGATAAATTGAGGTGAATTATTTTTAGTTTTCACAAATTACAACTTCGTAGATGGTGAGATTGATTATTTTCTCTCCTTGTTGTAGGGTTTTTATTTTTGGTTGCCTACTTCTACGTTATATATTCCCGTCTAGTATGGGATTTATTTTGGAGCCTTTTCATTATCGAGATTGGATTTTGTACTCGATCTCACACCTGGTTCGACCTGTTATATACTAGCAGAAATTATTCCCGGCCGAGACGATCCCTGAAGATTTACCACTCCCGACTGTGACCTTGTGGACGTTTGGTTGTAACCCAAAACGTGCCATCCAGCTTTGTATAACAGAGAATTTCGTTTTGCTGATTCACCTCTCAATAAAGACTTATTTTATCGTTTTATGATTCTCATTATGACTCGTGATTATTAAGTGATTTTATATTAGTTATATCTACTAATATTAATTTATATGTTAGTACAATTGAACATTTGCGGCTTGATTTGGGCTGGAATCCCATATCAAAGCATTGATAAGTGTGTTACTTAGAATGTTTTAGATAATTATTCGGCTTGTGGTACTTATAGATACAGGGTACATACATGTAAAGCTCGTATGATCATACCACGCTATAACTCCTACCAAATCGATTACTCTTTTGTTTTATACCTACAATATTTTTGTATTGGTAATTGATATTTGACTTATTTTCTTTTGTGTTTACTTGTAACAGGAGCTTCCTAATCCCGATTTCCTAATTCGCAATAAACGATTGGCCGGTTCGTCTTCTTCAATTGTGCCTGGAAAACCCTCGGGGATGACGTTCAGGTCCAGGTTTGGGCGCACCAGGTGTTCGGGGGTCGTTTTCCACAAGAAATTCAGATTCAGCGCACACAAAACGGCCCCATAACGATTTTCGCTTCGTTTTTGTCGATATTTCCAGGAAAATTCTCGAAGATGACGTCCGCGTCCAGGTTAGGGCGCACCAGGTGTCCGTGGGGTGTTCGCCGGTGCCATATTTAAATTAAGCGACCCAAAAAAACCTAGTAACGGTTTTCGGTTCATCTTCTTCAATTGTGTCTGGAAAACCCTCGGGGATGACGTTCAGGTCCAGGTTTGGGCGCACCAGGTGTTCGGGGGGTCGTTTTCCACATGAAATTCAGATTCAGCGCACACAAAACGGCCCCATAACGATTTTCGCTTAGTTGTTTCGATATTTCCAGGAAAATTGTCGAAGATGGCGTCCGCGTCCAGGTTAGGGCGCACCAGGTATCCGTGGAGTGTTCGCCGATGGAATATTTGTATTCAGCAACCCAAAAAACCCCGGGTGCCGAGTTTCTCTCCTTCCTCCCAGGAAGTTCCGGATAGTCCCACGGAGATGATGTTCGGCGGCGTTCCTGAGCTCCAGGTATTCGGGGGGTCAATTTGAACCTCATAATCGTGATCAGCGTCCTCAAAAACCCCTGGGTACTCAACAATTCTGACTCTTATTTACAAATTTATGAAATTTTCCAAAAGGCCTCTCAAAAAATGCATTTTTTGAATGCATTTTTGGCTGCAGCAATGCAACTTCCGGTTTGTAATATGTAGAAAGTAGGTAGGAATGGTATAAATAATTTTTAAAGCGAATGCAAAAAACCGCATTCCGATCCTTGCTGGACTAAAATATTTCCTATCTTTGGCCTTTTTAGTGCTTCATCGCCTCGACTATTACGAAGAAACGTGAAGTTAAGACGCCAATTAAAAACCATTTCACTAAAATGTTCTCCGGGCAATGGGAGATGAGAACATCATGTATTCATATTTTTCTATTTTTATTTTTAATGTATATATTTTTATAATAAATATTGTTTTGGTTGTAAAAATCTGTTAATTTATTTCTTGGTAGATGTTCTAATTTAACCTTTCAAGTCTGAATCTAATCAGAAATTTTTGATTAATTTAGATGCTTAACATTATTTAATAGGTTTTAGATAATATAATCGAACTCCACAAGTAGAATATTTGGAAGTTTCTAATACTTTTATTCCCATCCTTATTCAGTTTCTGTTAACAGTATTGTTCCGCTACTGGTGTGTCTCGTCGGTTCGGTCCGAACTTTGTTACTCGTCCATTCGTCTTTCCTTGTCTAAGGAATCAGCAAAAGCGAGACAGGCGTCTTTCGAGTCGCAATTCAGGCAGACGTTGCCACTATTTGAAGAAAGTTCTTAAACATTAGAAATAAAAGTAAAAAGTTTATTTCATTGAAATAACCTTTTTCTATGTGACTCATAAATCGTAGTATTACATACATAACTGATTTCGAATTCAAGAATACATGTTAAAATTATTAGTTCTAGAAGTGTTTCCGAATCATTCACAAACATAAAGAAATTTTAGAATTAACTATGAAAACAACGCTTTCATCTTTATGTACGTTACCACATTGCACTTTTCGAAATTTTTTGTTTTAGTATAGAACATATTATGTTGCAGTAGATGACGATATATTATCACAAGTAGATAAAGTTTGATCGTCAATTTATCATCTTTTGTAATGTTACATAAATTTTCTCTTTTTTCTCTCTCTATCGCTCTCTGTGCCTCAAATTCTTCTACTGAATAATACCAAAAAAAAGTAATCGAATCCAGGAAATATTATATTATTCTTCTCCTCACAAGATGGTTTCAAGCTATCTCAACTTTTTACTTAGTAGATTCATTTTCAGCCACAATTGAACTAATCTCAGGAGGAATAACCGGAAATGCTTCCCATGACGATAAAGTATATTCGCAAACTAACTTTGTATTCCACACAAAAGAAACTGGAACAACAAAAGGATTTGTTGCGTTGGGAATTGTTAGTTTATCAGGTGTAAGAACAATAGTACCTACGTTATGGATTGGAGATTTTACTAGTTCACTGACATTTTCGGTTGAATGTTGAATTCACAGTTGATACAATCATTTATGCGAGTTCTCATTCGAAGCACGTGATTTAAAATTCAAATTTTTTGAATCCCTTAATCATATAAATACATTTTAAAACTTATTTTTACTCTCTCTTTGGTAAATATTTTTATTTTGGTAGCTCAACAGTTGATAAGGAACAAGTTATAGGTAATTAACTGTCTCGACCCTTATTTCGTGGAATCTGCTCATATTAGTGTTTTAAATGAAACTCACGGTTTCTAGTTAATTCCACAATATAATAAAAGTTATTGAAAATTCTGAAAAACTGACAATTGTTTCGATAAATCAATATCATCGTCAGAATGACAGAAGTTACATTTCATTTGATTCCTACCTTATGTTTAGTAGTTATTTTTGGCTAGACCAACTTGTGATTGACTTAATATATGTTTATAGAAAAAAGAAGAAGATGTGATATTACAAATATTGAAGCTTAGATATTATTAGCCCTACGGTGATATCCTGGATATCATTTTTCCAATTAAGATCAGTATAACTGTGCAATGATATAGAAAACCAGGAAAACTGTATTTGCTGATCTTCACAATTATCACTTAAGAAGACAGTTTATTAGTGGAGAACTCCCTATATTTAACTGTTCATTGACAACTTCATATTGTGGGTTTCTTAAATGTCTTCTAGTTTCCAATTCTTCAAGGAAATCCAGTTCTTGTTCCTTTCCACAAATATGCAGCACTTCTAGTTGTGTGTTAGGTGTCAATGAATGATTGGTGTCAAGTAGATGTTTTGCGTAGTGGGATTTATCTGGTTGTTTTAATCTGTACGCTCGTAAGTGTTCACTGTATCGGATTTCAAAATTCCTAAGGGTCTGACCCAAATAGACAGCATTGAATTCTAGACATTTGAGTTTATATATACCTGACTTCTTTAATAGTGGTATTTTTGTCAATCACAAGTTAGGTCACTTCTTGGTCTAGCCAAAAATAACTACTAAACATCAGGTAGATATCAAATGAAATGTAACCTCTGTCATTCTGACAATGAGATTGATTTATCGAAACAATTGTCAATTTTTTAGAATTTTCAATAAATTTTATTATATTGTGGAATTAACTAGAAACCGTGACTTTCATTTAAAACACTAAGTTATAGGTATGTCAAACTTCAAATTTCTTGAAAGAATAAATTAATATAAAAAAGGAAGCCACTTGGAATATTGATGGAAAATAATGAACAGTTTTAAGTAACGTTGAGTGCTTTCAACTTCTATAGAGATCAGTCTACCTAGCATGGTAATAAGCATTTGATTAGAAAATGACATGTATACTTTCACTCTAGCTATTGATTTCATTCAATACATACCTCAATCTTAATCTTAAATATGCAGTTCATTTGGACGAGACTAAGTAGGTCAAGACACAGAGATTTTCTAAGGTGAAAATGGTGAGAAGAAAACCAGCTGCGCTATTGTTTAGAGATTATTTTCAAATGATGTAGTGAGATGCTAGTAACAATTTTATCCAAAAAACCGCTGGTTTCAGTGTTTACTTATGAAATTGAACCTATCAGGTTAATCGTTATGACGTCAACACAAAAAAAATGAAAGGTCGAACAACTCGATCGGATCGTTAGTTTAGGAAAAATCGGGAAAAACCGGCCAAAGTGTAGCTTTTTCAAAAATTCTTAACTCTTTTATTTTTTGAGTTGTAACGTAGATCCTACGGCCAATATTAGTTTTCAATATAAACTTTATATGTGTAAAAAGCAGGCACTGTCCGATGCGATCTGTGTATATTTCATTATGCAATTTTCCAGCCTAAACAATATCGAAAGTATAATTATAATACTTCAAAACGTTCTTCTTGATTTTGCGATATTCTCGTTTGTTGCCGACATATTCAAATGAGAAGATCATGGAAATTGTAACAATTTTTATACATGGTGACATCACTTATTGCATATTGAACATAATTCTCTAAGGTTTCGGTAATATAAAAACTTGAGATTAGCCTTTTTCTTACCAGAGACTTTAATGCGCTGGCGGTTTCATTTAGTAAATAAAAAAATATTTTCATACTAATGTCACCTGTTACAATTGTACCACCCCTGGCGACAAATGTAAAAGAATTCGAGACAATTGTAACAGCATCATATATAACAATGAAACATCGATGAAACACAAAATATAAACTTTTTTATTATCAAAACAAGAATTAAAATTAAACAAATCTTCCTTAAAACCACATCCCTTGACGCTATTTTTGTTAAGTGCCATTGTTCAAGAACATGGATATTTTTCAACTAACCAAATATGTATGCAAGAGAACGAATATCAGAAGGTGTGAGGCCCAAGTACATGTCAGCTGAATTGCGAATGTAATTAAAAAATATTACCTCGTCTTCTGAGGACGATATTTTATTATGAGAGTTGTAACCAACTTTGGGGTTTTCATTACCACTTGTAACTTATTGGATATATCTGTGTATGGTAACATGACAAATTTCAAATCGTTTTGCAGCTTCCCTTTCGGAGACACCTTGGTCTATTACCAATGAAGTAGCCTGTTGTAGCACTGGTAGGACCCCTTTCCGTCTTTCCGTTTTTCTTATACTCAAACATGGCATTTTCCTACAAAAAAAATTAAAACATAAACAACATTAATTTCATCGTGGTGGGAGACATTTGTCACATTTTACAACCATCCGTAAACACTCATCACATATATCCAATGGATTTATGTGGGACCCAAGCCCCAAGATTTTCCACAGATCCTGCAAGATGTCGACAAGGATAGTCTGGCCTCATGGATAACTTTTTCCAAGTGAGCGTTCCAAGTAAGTTTTTTATTAGGATGATCCCCAAATATTTTACTTCCGCTGCAAATGGAATAATCTCACCATTATTGGGAAGGTCCGCCAAATTCCTTCTTCTACTGAAGGGAACTATTACAGTTTTACCAGGGTTAACAGACATCTGTTCCCTCTGGCACTAACTGTAGACATCGTCCAAAGTTTTTTGGAGAATATTATATGCAACCCGTCCTTGCCAGAATGATAAGGTCGTCTACATACGCTTGCAGTTCTACCCCTCTTCCTGCGAGAGCACCAAGCAGGTCATCCATCAAGAGTGACCACAGTAGGGGAGATAGTACTTCACCCTGCGGGCAGCCCCTGGAAACCTTGAAGATAATGGCCTTATCTTGAAGAGATGTAGTGGCTGTTCTATTGGTGGCCATGGTATATATCCAGCCAGTAATCGTTGGTTTAAGGCCCTTCTCAGCCAAAGTCGAATCAATGGAGGACGGTAGTGCATTGTCAAATGCTATTTCGCTTTCAAGAAAAATGGCCACTGCAATCTCTTTATTTATTGTTAAGGGATTGTGTGATTTCCCCAACAAGGTTGTGTAATGCTAAATCTGTGGATTTGCCAGTTTGATAAGCATACTGGTAGATGCTCAGGAGGAGCTGTATAATGCTACACGCCTGATGTGGCAATCCAGTACTTTTTCAAGTCCTTTAAGCAGGAAAGATGTTATGCTAATTGGTCTGACCAATTTAGGGTGAGGGTCTGTGCGGCCCACTTTCGGTATATATACTACCCTAGCCGCCAACCAACTGGGTGGCATATAATTCAACGCCAGACTACCTCTATACAGTTTAATGAGCATGGGTAAAAGTAATTCCAGTCCGTTTTGTAGCAGAGCTGGAAACATGTCATCCTCACCAGGCGATTTGAAGGGCTGAAATGATGTGATTGCCCATTCAATCGCCGCTGCTATGCTAACTTCCTTGGCGACCTCCGAATCGTTCTATTTGGGCCGCCTTGCGCCCTCAAAGTGGGGAGATCGATTATTATCCAGAGTTAAACTTCCGGGAAAGTGGTTTTTGATCGATAGATCTAACGTTTTTTTTCTAGCGGTCGTGAAAGTGCCATCTGGTCGCTTCATCGACCCTATCTCGGCAATCGACTCTTTAGAGAGAATCTTGTCTCTTCTGGTACCGCGAGGTATGTCAGATATACTCTCACAGAACTTCTCCCAAGACTCCCGCTTTACCTTTCTAATTTCTTTTTTGTAGGTTGTTAGAGCCGTTCTATAAGTCTCCCAGTTGCCTGACTCTTTAGATCGATTGAACAGTCGTCGAACTTCTTTTCTGCGTTTGTCTAGGCTTTTGTTCCACCAAGCGGAGTTGCAATTATTTTTTTTTCAATGGACAGTTTTTAGGATAGGAGGAGATCACTGTTTCCCGAAGCTTGTCCGCCGCAGTATCTATTCCATCACAACTGTTTTAGTGTGAAGCAGTCCTCAATGTACCGTTTGAGGGAATGTTTTTATCCATTCCAGTCGGTAGCATTTGAGTCGCGATATTCCACTACTAGCCGTGGACCTATTTTAATGTTGAATTGAATGTGTCTGTGATCTGAACACGAAGGCTCAGTAGATACTGCCCAGTGGCGTATCGTATTACTCAAAAAGCTTGAGCTGATTTGTTAATTGTAACACCTTTGATCTGTTTCTAGTTACAAAAGTTGTTTCGGAGCCCTTGTAAATAACAGATAGCCCTTCCCCTGGTATATAATCAAAAAGTAACTCACCTCTATGCCCATAACTAACTGGAGTCTGTTCTTCTTACTATAGTCGATTAGCCGCCTCATAGCGAGGGGAGGTACAGTATCCATGTCCCCGGGGAAGTATGCAGAGCAGGCGACTATGTTAGTCATACCATTCTTCTCCGGTAGAGACACTTGGTTGGCTACGACATCAGGAGTACAAAAGCCTGTGAGCAAAAAATAATTAATATTTTTTCTAATGAGGAGGCATGCTCTGGGTTTCACCTCAGAATAGACTACTACCTCACCTGAAATTTTGCTGAGACCAGTTACTCGGTCTGTGTTTTCTGTCCATGGTTTTTGCAGGAAGGCAAGGTCGATTAATACGCCCTTGAACATTTTAGCAAGGATGCAAGAAGCGGCCTTGGCATGCTATAAGTATGCCTGTAAACAGTTGAATGTGGCGAATATGGAGAGCCGCAGGCAATCTTGTGCCTCCTTAGATCCTTAGGGGAGATCACACGGTGGGTCAATTGAGACGCCACCATCTGCTCTTCCCAGGTGTGTAATAGTATTCTGTCAGAGACAGTAGTAGAAAATAACTATTTTCTCTCCCAAATCTGATGCTGATTTCCTATTTGTAAATTTCAGGTGGCCCAAATCGTGCTTTAGCTTTGCTTATTCGTACCGACACATTTAATGTTTTTGTGACACCCGAAATGAAATCAATTATTATTAAGGAGTCAAATTACGAAGCCAACCAAGTATATTATTATTTCAATAAGAACTCACCATCGGCACCAAGCTCATCATCTCTGAGGAACTCAATGCTTTCTTTGGGATCTTACTAACGGCTGGCATTCATAAATCTAACACTGAACATAATGATGAATTATGGAAGTTAGACGCCCTACCACTATACAAAGCAGCAAGAGTAGAGACCGCGTCAAGCATATTCTTCGCTTCATTAGATTCGATAACCTTACAACACGACCAACTAGAGTTGAAACTGACAAAGCTGCTGCCATAAGCGATACTTGGTTAATTCTAAACTTGAGGCTGTATGTTCACCCCTGTCTAATTTCCCCTGTGACTGAAGTTCTTGGGTTACAGGAGTTTTGGGGCGCTTAGACGGACTGCGTTCGTGCTCTTGCTCGCCACACTTCCGGCATTTGATCTTCTTCGACTTCTTGTTTGCCATACCTTACAACAAGTTGACGATCTGGTTAAGTTTGTCATCGTCATCTTCTTCCTGCATGGTCCTACCTGAGTTGTACCGTGAGCTCTTCATGGCTGCTTTGCATTTAAGACGTTCTTGGCTTGCAGGAGTCGTAGGATGCTTACACGAACTGCATGCATGCTCTAGCTCGCCACAATTACAATACCTGATTTCCTTCAGCTTCTAGTCTACCATACCTTTCAACAAGCTGACGATCTGGTCAAATCTGTCATCGTCACTTTCTTCCTGTATGGTCCTACCTTTGTTGTATCCCGAAGCCATCGTGGCTGCTTCATATTCAAGAGCAGCAGTCAATGCGTCGACTAATGTTTTCGGATGGGCTAAACGAAGCGTACTCTGCATATCAGGGTCACGTAAGCCATCAATAGAGGCCTGGATACCTAAGCATTCCATCATGTTATATGGTGCTGATGGATAAGCAAATCGAACTAGTCGGGCAATATCCAGTTCATATTCTTGAAGTGCTTCGTCACGTTTCTGCCTTCGGTTCTTCAGCTGGGATTGGTACAAATGTTCTAGATGTTCGTGACCATATCGCATATCCAACCTCTTCTTCAGCTGCTCGAAGGTATCCGTTTTTTTCGTCATTGAATGAAAATGATTCTGGATCAAAGCCGTCATTTTCCAGTGCCACTTTAAGTCTTTCTACTAATTCACTTCTCTTACCGGACGTTTCCAACTCACGATCTTCCAGTTCTGCTCTTAATTCCGTCACTCTCAGATCACATAGTCTCTTGGCCATTTTCACGTAGCAATTTATTTATATTATTCCACTTCTGATACCAATGTAATGTTTTTCTTATTTATTTTAAAACAGTTTATCCCGACGGTTGGGATAAATTCATACACACGGTAGGTTCACTTACTGAATTCATTTAAACACTGAACTACTCATTAACACTTAATTTATATACACTCAGCTATTCACTTAAATTTAATTTATATACACACAACCATAATTATTAATTTATATCAACACTTCACTGTTTACTATTCATATCACGGGATCACTTCATCATCTAAAACTGAACTTCTCCGCTGGTCGGTCCTTTATATATATTAGTGCCTTTTTTACTAGATAAGTCTAGATTGCGGCTTACACGAAAACTATTGGATCTCGCATTTTCTAGATAGGACTGGTCACATGTCTAGATAAAATAGTCACAATCGTAAACAATCATAAGAAATCCCTGCGTATCCGCCTTCATTTCAAATATGGCTTAGGCAGAGTCGGATTCAGGGACTATAGTAGTGTGCTATTTTGTAACACTATTAAAACACGTTAGAAAGAAAGGGTTATACTAAAGAAACGGAAAGGCACATCTGTTTCACTTGAGTGGTCAGAACTACAAAGAAAACAAAAATAGATTTATCCGTACATACAATAAGGGCGGTGGAAAAACAAAATGCAATAAAATTAAACTGGTAAGAACACAACCAAACACTTATATGATTTAAACAGGGCTGAGCGAAAGTACATCAATTATTTGAGACATTCAAATTAGTAAGGAATAAATTGTGAGGATGTAGCCATAGCTTACCTTTATTTTAAGAAGATTATAAGTAGATATTGTACTTGTGTCACACTATACATCGTATGATTTGGTATCTTTTGTAATGGGTGTACTTGTGTCACCTATTTTTACCTCATCAAGAGGTTTTTGAACTGATGTTTTTTCTTTGAAATGAAAAAGTCGGCCTACAAAAAAGACTAAGTTCACGTCTGGCACCTTGTTTAAATAGAATGCTCTTGTAGGTATGCAGTTTTCTCTCTGCGACGAAAAAAATTTAAGAGGACGCTATTAGATAGTTAGTGCGAATTGTGAACCTAAGTATCTCATTTTGGTTAAAATTGTGTACTTTGCATAACGTCGCGTCGTCCAATTATCTGACTGCCTATTAATAAATACATAAATAATGTCCGTGCATGTTTGCACAATCGATGTCGCCTCGAGACTCCGAAATTTGTTTTTCAAACTTATTCAATTCTAAATGGTAGTAGTTCACTCTCTAAATGGCCTTCGATGTTAGATATTCTACGACTATTTCTATATCCACGCTGGTCTTTAGTAATTAATCCAATCAAATTAGGAAGTTCAATTATTATTTAACTACATATCAGTTTGCTTTGTATTCATGCCAGGAGAGCTTCTCTTATTTATTCAAGGTTTTTCAAAGTATCATGTATCGAATTGTTTGTTTGAAACAAGTGTACACTCTGCATTTTTAAATATAAATTCCTTTCTTAATGAAACAAAGCTATATACTATCAGGAATTTTTGTTTCTGTCTGTCGACAAGTAGGGAAAATATAGCTAGATATTTGCTTTAATAGCTTTGAGGATATCTCCAACTGTTAGATGATTTCTAAGTTATGCCACAATTTTTTTAGTACTAGTCTATAAAATAATTGTAAAAAATAGATATATTTAATCAATGAATATCATCATTGCTCATTATAATCAAAGCCAGTTTTCATTTAGATATTACAAAAACCGATGATTTAATGAAAGTATTCCAATGAAAATTAAGATTTACTTAACGTTCTTCAGTGCGTCCAAACGTAAACTTATTTTTTTAAGGCCGATCAGAAAATATGCACATCCTGGACAATTTTTCGTCCAGAAAATAACGTTTTGCTGATCAAGACCGTAAAATGGACGTGAATGAATACAGAACGAGCAACTTTCAGGTGGCGTCGTCTAAAAAATCTTTATTCTTCAAACGTCAGTAAATCTGTCATTTTTCGACTGTGTAGGCTACCGTAAAGTTTCATTTCTTCTCTGCCGGAGCTTTAGTTTTCACTTTCCTGCCAGCGGAGGGAAAAGTGTTATCATAGCAACATAGATAGACGCTACTTATTTTGCCTCTTGCATAATTTTCGGCGGTGTGCACTGCATTTCTATAAATCACTAATTTGGGAACTAATTGGTTGTTATTTAAGTGAACTTACTCGATAAAACTGCTTATCAATTCGGAATTAAAACGCAGCCGGAGACGCAATAATTGTAAAAAATAAATAAATATTGTTGACAGTGTCCACTGACAGCTTTATGCTACATCACTATAGCAACAACCTGTGCCTACTCACCGACACCGATCTAAACCGCCTTGCGAACCCAATTATGTTTAACCCCCAACCAGAAAGGTCAATTTTTGATGCCTAGACGGTAAGGTGCCGTTTGTGAGACTGCCATGTTTTGACAATGATTAAAATTATTTATAATAAAAAACAAACTTCAACTTTCATATAAACTCAAGCTAGATATATATTTTAATTATTTGATACGGTAAAAAACATGCTTTTTATCCTACACTACTCGAAAACCCAATTTTCGTGACTCTATCGGGACGGGAAAGTAGGTATTTTCACGGCTAGGCGAGATAAATGGCTAGGCAGGGAAAACAACTTCACAAAAATCACACTAGATGGCACCCTATTAGAAATGACGGCTGTCACTTTTAAATTTCAAATTGTGGCTTTATTATTTCTTTGTAATTAAAACTAAAATATAAAACAGTGTATTACACGATATGGATGAATCTGACAGCTATTCTACACCGGAAGAGATAACCCAAATAGCAAGACAGGCTACATTAAATCTACTACCTGAAAAATCGAAGAGAAAATATAACCAAAGATATGATCATTTTATGACATCGCTATTGGCCAAACATGACATAGATATTCGAACATATACCAAAGTATATGCATTTCTAAAAAAGGAAACGAAAGGTTACGTTCCTAAAAAATCAAATGTATTTAACAGGCAAGATATAAACAAATTTTTGCTGGAAGCGCCCGATGAGATTTATTTAATGTTCAAGGTAATATATACTGCTAATATAATAATATTGGTTAATTCAAATGTTCTTGTAGGTGGTACTCATAATAGGAATTGCTGGAGCGTGCAGATCGATTGAGTTGACACGAATGTCAACTGATGACGTATTAGATAAAGACGATATATTAGTAATACATATCCCAGATACCAAGACTAATAAGAAGCGTACGTTTACGATTTGCAATGGTGAAATTGATTTAATTAGTATTTATTTATTTATCAAAGCAAGGGATTACGTTTAAAAAGTGTGTAATGTAATTAATAATCCTGTTTTTAATATTAAGTAATAATTGTTTTGTTTTGACTCTTTAGCATTATGAAATAAATTTAAAACTGCTCTATTGTTGGGATTTTTTCTGTTTTCTAAATAAACGACGTTTCAACAACTAATTTGCCATTTTCTATGACTCGTTCATCTCATAACATTAAACGGTACAATAAAAATATTTCCTATTTACCTTTTTGACATTTTAGAATTTAATAATGGTATGTGTAGGATAAAAACTATTGTGTGTTCCACGCCGCGAAAGTGGTTTTCCGGGCCTCCAGAAGTGGCCAGGCTCGGCTACGCTTCGCCTGGCCATCTCTTCTGTCGGCCCGGAAAACCAGCACTTTCGCGCCTAGGTACACAATATACTATTTTTAAAAATACTTATCAAACAGATACTTATTCAAAGAGTACAAAATCTAGATAAAATATGCACTAATAGTTTAGACATTGAATGTTTAAGTGGTAGGTTTAATTTATAATAACATTGCAAAAAATATTGAAAAAATGCATTCAGAACAATCCATTTTTAGTGAAAAAATAGAACATAAAAAATAAAACTCGCAGCAAGTTCTAAATATCGGCAATGTCTACGCAAGTGTCGCACTTGGGTTTGGAACATTGCAAGCATATCGGCTTCCTACACACACTCCACACATAGATATTTTGTCATTCTGTGTGTTGTCTTATGATAAAGAGGGCGTTTTTCTAGCTTTAGAACTTCATTCCTGGAGGAACCTTGTCATCAGATTTTCCCAGTATTCTATTTATTATAAAGCGTAGTTCGCGAGGAAGACGACAATTTTGAACTCGTCTTTCCATATGAGGCTGAACTAGCTGAGCAGCTACTATTTTTGCAAATAGGGATTTATAACGAATTTCCTGATTTTTCTTGTAGCATTGGTGCAAAATATAAGAATTTACAATTGAAATATTGTTACGGATTGACAAATCCCTTAGACGCTCTTACTATTTTCTATAATACTGTTGAAAATGTAAGAAATTGATGCTATGGGATCCTGTTTTTTCTTTCATCTCTTGTATTCTGGATTGTCAAATCTTAATGCAGCCAGAAGTATTTCGAACCGTTTCAAATTCATGACAGCCCGAAATATATCTCTTCCAGTTCCATCGGTGGCGAAAAGCGTCTCGACACTCTCGTGAAGTCCTAGATTGTGGGCATTCCCTATCAAAACCGGCATTTTGATTATTATGCTATGTTTTCTTGTACGTGAAGAGGGTCTACTTCTGATATACACCACCTGTAACGATTTTTTCCGTATACGTATCGTCCTTCTTCCACACTTTCTTCGTTATCTTCTTGGTCACTACTCTCCGATATATCGCTTTTATTGTCCTGTTCAGATTCCTCATGATCG
Organism: Galeruca laticollis; assembly: GCA_963921935.1. Lineage (NCBI taxonomy): Eukaryota > Metazoa > Arthropoda > Insecta > Coleoptera > Chrysomelidae > Galeruca > Galeruca laticollis. Next base: position 38,166,553 of record OY998178.1, on the reverse strand, counting down.
TCTTCACTACAACCACTTAAATCCCTTTCTACTTAGTGTTTTTAAATGAAACTCAAGGTCTCTAGTTAGCTCCACAATATAATAAAAGTTATTGAAAATTCTAAAAAATTGACAATGATATTGATTTATCGAAACAATTGTCAATTTTTTAGAATTTTCAATAACTTGTATTATATTGTGGAATTAACTAGAGACCTTGAGTTTCATTTAAAAAAACTAATATGAGCATATTCCACGAAGTAAGGGTCGAGACAGTCAATTCCCTTTCTACTTCTTCATACCACTGCAATAAAGTCTTTTCGTAATCATCGTCATTAAAACGTACACGTTTTGACGGTCATGCCATTTCGACTACTCGTAAAATTTTGTAACGCTAACAGAAACGTACCGTCTGACCGACTGCGGCTAACTGAACATCGCCAATGTTTTAGTAATGCATGAAATAAATTTCCTCAAAATCGGGTGATCTATTGTGGACCAATAAGTTAAAGATTAGGTGGAATGGCACAATTGTGGGCGTGACCGTTATAGAATTATCATACCACTTAATATACAAGCAGTCTCACAGACTGCACGTTTCCGGTTAGGGTTAAAAGTTATTACTATCAAAAAGAGACGTTTTTGCATTAGTTTGTCGACATTTACCAGCCTTACTCCGTTCGGCTGTTAAACATGAGCCCGTCATGAAAAGTATCACTTTTCCTCCATATAAAATAATATACTATTTCCGGTCCCTGATCTTTTATAATACCATCTACCTTGATTTCGTTACTATGATAACAACGTTTCGATATATTGTCGAGTGATGACATTTCGTTGATTTTTAATTTGTCGTTTATGTCAAACTCATTTCGCGATTGTGCAAATTTAACAATAATATGAATTGAGATTTGTAATTATCCGACACGGAAAATGAGATCCCAGTAGAAATTTTGGTAGCAGCGAGGAAAGCGACTTACGATATATTGCCAGTAAAATCAAAAGTCCGTTATGAGAAGTCGTACGACGCATTTGAAAATTGGTATCGAGAAAAAAAATTGAAAACTTTGGCCATCAAATATGTGTGTGTGAACATTAATAATTTCTTGAAACTAATAATCTTCATTAATAAGATGTCTATTGGTCATAAACCAAAGAAATCCTTATTTCTGTCAAGAGAACAAATTGAAACGTTTCTGAACAATGCTCCCAATAGCGAATATCTTATGCTTAAGGTAAGTTAAAATAGAAAACAAGTTCAAAACTCGTTACAATTTACAATGAACCTCAATTCTGTTTTAGGTGCTTTGATTATAGGTTCCGCCGGCGCATGTCGCCGCTGGGAACTCGTTAATATGACACTCGATGATATCGAAGATAACGAAACAATGTTGATAGTTAAAATTCCCATAACCAAGACAAATGCCACCAGAACATTCATTGTAAATTCCGAAAGAGATTTGCAACTTCATAGGAATTATTTGCAATTGAGACTACCGCATACTAACCATGAACGGCTTTTTATTTTTTTTTAAGATGGAAAGTGCTCAACCCAAGTAGTAGGATTGCTTCGGTGGGAAAAGCCCCTAGCAAAATCGCCTCTTATCTCAAATTAGAAAATCCAAGCGAATTTACCGGCCACTGCTTCCGTCGAAGTTCAGCAACTTTACTAGTAGATGGAGGAAGTGACATTATAAATTTAAAACGGCACGGAGGATGGAAATCCTTCACTGTAGCAGAAGGTTACATAGAAGATTCAGTAGAAAACAAAATTGATATAGCAAACAAAATCCATGCGGGATGTTCCAAAGAAAATATACGGCAAACTAATTTTGTTACTACAACTACAAAAAATATTGTTACGGTTTTTCTTGTTAGTATAAATCTGTGTCATGCAGTTTTGGTCATAATAAATAAACCTTCCTACCTTAATATCAAGTCAGACTAGCTTCGTATGTCAACAATTTCTAGTTATACCAATAATTCAGTGATTCAATAGCCTGGCCGTCACATTTTTTAGCACCAACTGGGTTAATAGTTCAAAGGAAATAATTACACTCAGTAGAGTTACAGTAATCTGAATATACACTTAAAAAGAGTGAACTTTGTTATATCATGTACCATTGAAATGTAAACAAAAACATTCCATTATTCGAATCAAACAGCTGATTTGCCATATGTCAAAAGCCTCGTTCATTCTTCTTATACAAACGTTAAGAGATCTGTAATTCGTACGGAAAGTTGCCTACCGGTGTACTGTGGATGTACACCAGGGTATAATGGGTGATGTTTTATTTTGTAAATATAATCGTGGGATGTGGTATGTTAGTGAATATAGGGTTTATTTTTAATTAGTCAATTATTGTTTTTATACGGGGGGTTTTATTATGCGATCTGCAAATAGAGTAATTCACTCCGAGGTCATAGAACGTATGTGCTCCAAACAGCTCGAGTCAGAGTGTCTCTCGAACGGAAAGGTGGGTTGTCAATGGAAACTGTCGTGTTCCTTTCCTTTCTGATTAGCGTGGTGTTGAATTGAGGTCTTTATTGGGAGCCCCAAAAACAAATTCGTATGAAGATTCCACATTCATCCCGCAGGGGAACATGAATCTGAGGGAGTAGTTTGGTTTGGGTGGAGTAGTGTGGGTTAGAGAAGTTTGTGGAGATAGTATTTCGTCCAGACCTCATCTGTGAGATGCAGATGGATATGTAAGCCCAGTCACCTACATCGCCATGTGGTTAAGTTCATGTAACGGCTTTTAACTACTTATTAGCAGCACATAGGAGAACCCTGTCCTAGCCGAACAGGGTTTGGTTTTTATTCATAGATTCTGGGGTATTGTTGGATTTTTGGTTATTCCGATTTCCGTATTGGATAAGTTCCGGGGTTACTTGGTGTTGGTTCGTAGTACCACGGCGTTCCTGCGATGCTTGCAGTCCCACCATAGTGATTGCTACCTCAGGTACAGCTTGTGGATCGTCAGGATTTATCACCAGCGGGTGAGAACGCGCAAGTTATAAACATTTAAATTTTTCTATAATTATTTTTTTATAGTGTATATATAACATCTGTATGTATATATAATTCACCATTTGTGAACATACAAGTGGCTTGTAATTTTTCTTGGTCATTTATTACTCTAGGCAGAGTAGGTAAGTTGCGTCTGAGCTCAAACGAAACATTTATGGTCATTTATATTGTTTTTGCTTTTGGTAAGTTTACAGTTTGAAATGCGTAGATGAGCCACGGTATGGGTAACCCTTCAGGTTCTCACCGTTTTCACATTGTATGATTGTAATTTTTTTTACAAGTTTCAGAACCAACTTAACTCAGAACTGGTCTCTCTTACAAATCCTTCTGAGCATTGGGTTATCAATTTTGGGGTAGGGGTATATAGGATTTTAAATAATTGTAACATTGTATATATTGATTTATAAGGGATTTCATATCGATCTGTTTATTGTTTATTATAGTAAGGGTTGATGGACCTTAAGTGTCCACAGTGGGAATAACTACTCCCCAAAATTTTGTAACCCACATAGAACTGTATTCAAACCAAACCACCACCTTAAATAAATCATTCCTCTTGTGAGTTGAGTTACGAGTTTAATTTTATGTAATACTTTCCTAATTGGGGGTAAACTACGGTTAGGGAATTAAACGGGGGTATTTACTCGGGTACGGTTTTCCTGACGCCTTGGGTTATATAGCATGTATTTTGATTGTTCGTTACCAGCCTACGAACCTCCCTTCTTCGACTGAAGTCTAGCGGGTAAAATACCTTGTGGCATAGATCGGCCATCCGATCTGCTGGTAAGTTGGTGAAATTAGTAGTAATTGATTTCGGGGCCACAAGTTCGATATATTTTCAATAGGTCGCTAACATAAGTGGGATAAGTGCATGGGTGCACGGGGTTGGATTTTACGTTACAATATAACATATCCCAGCATTTCAGACACATCTTCCCTTCAGATATTTAACGTTCACAATTGTATATTTAACACAAATATTCAAAAATAACGGATTTATGCAGTTGTATCCAAAATCGTCATTATTTTATCTGGTTTTAGTTTTGTTAATCAGTGTGTTATAGAAACTAAAATAAAGAATTAAATATATATATCGAAGTGCCTGTCTTAAAAAAAATATTGTACGTCACGCAACCGGAAATTAGTGTTTTTCAGGTCTCTGCAAGCTTCCAGGACTCGCCTACAACTCGCCCTGGAATCTGCTTGTCTCGACCTGAAAAACACTACTTTCCGGTCTTGTAACGTAAATTACTATATTAGCTAAATAAACAGAGCAGAAGCATATCGATTTTTAATTTTAATTTACAATTATTTAAAAGAATAACCTTTGATACAGTTTTTTTAATGAAATCCCTCCCTTTTTCAATCTGTTGATGAACCGATTTCAAAAATTTATCACAAGTTGATGAAATGTAACTTCTGTCATTCTGACTATGATATTTAGATAATATCGAAACAATTGTCAATTTTTTAGAATTTCTAACATTTTTCAATATACTATGGAGTTAAATAGAAACAGTAAGTTTCATTTAAAACACTAATATTAGTTACCCATGTTTTATTTCACTCTCATATTTCGTTTTTTTTCATTCTCTTAAGGTGGTGCGTTTTTAAACATTTCTCTGTAATTTTCTTGATTTTGAAGATGTGCTGATAAAATTTAAAAAGTTTATAGCTCCTGTATTTTGTTTCGCAGTTTTGATTTGATTTTATTTGAAATCAAACATTTTATTCAGATGTTTGCTCTTGCGTCGTCTATGGTTCCGCATATTTAAGCTAAAATATTTACGAAAACGCACTTGCCCCATTATTCGGGGCAAGTGAGTTATGGCACCAAAATATAAAAATTACAATATTTAGGAAATCTTCAACTCTTTTCATTTTTTATTGTGATTGGTCATTAGAGTATACTATAACGTGATAACTTATAAGCAGGCAATCTGACGACGCTAATATCAAACACTTCATGAATTTTTAAATTCAACTATTCATTATTGGGTACGCTCTCACCTCAAAATACCTTATTGATAGAAGTAATTAAATTAAACAAGCGCAAGCGTCATGTGACCAGTTTTGGTAATTTTGACTATGGATCCATCCCTTCTCTACCTTTGATTGGCGATAATTACTAAAACAAGAAATACAGGTGGCAATAGAACTCTTTCCTTCACTATCACTACTTGAAACTTCAACGATTTTCTTCTTATCTTTTCTTTTTTGCTGAGCTTCTTGGTTAATTTCCTCTCTCAGTTTTGGCTCTCAGGTTTTCTTTTGCCATCTTTGCAATAAGCTGATTGTTAAATGGAAAACTTATCAATTCTTCAGCAAGTTGAGCTCTACTGGTTTTTTTATTTATATCTTTACCTTTATTTTGACGGATTGACTGTGACCTAGGAGAAAATTTGTAAAAGATATTCTTGAATGGGTCATAATTGCAGTTTGGTTTTGACTGCAGCTTGGTTGGGGTTCTACATCGCACTGTTGAGTCTCAGGTTAGAGACTTTCCTAACAATTTTCTACATGCAGAGAATTTTCAGTTTCTTGCTCCATCAGGATATCTGTAACAGTAGTAGGAAGAAAATCTTCATCGGAAAATATTTCCGGATTAAAAGGGTAAAATACTTTTGGTTTGAAATCCTTTTACAGCCTTTCCCATAGAACAAATGTGAATAATGCTTTCCTAAAAATACCTACGATGTCATGGGATAGGCGTGAACAAGGGTTGTTAGTGTACCACATATCACACTTCTTAGCATATTGGTGTTTTCAAGATCCATGCACAGTGCAATTAAGGGAATGTAAGCCATGGCTTGTATGGGGTGGAAGAGAAACCAATATGACATTCCCACTATGCAAATAAATATTACAGTTATGTTAATTCAACATCACATTGTGATACTGTTTTCCCTTTTTTTCCTCTAGTTTTTTTCACATGCACATCTATATAACCGCTTATGCCCAGCTTGTGGCTGTTAACTTTTGTGATGTTTCAACTCAACTTCTCAGCGATGCTAAAGCGCTGCCTTTTTACATTACTGTGATGTTACTAGAACTTCCTCAATAGAAAGTCTTTATAACAAACTAATAACAACATTTCTGTAACATTCTGAAATGCCTTTTAACATCTTGTCGATGTTAATGCAATGTCTAATAAATAACTTCTTACCAATAATCTAATTGCAACATTTCAAAAACAATACAGTGTATTCTCTTAGATGTTGTATGGTCAATACTTAAATCTCTAAATAATATACCTTAAACATTCTAGATGACATTCTATAGATGTTTCTGTGCCTAATCAGCAAATACGGGGTGAACAACTAAGAAAGCCGGCTGTTGGCCATATTTAAAAAAATAGTCATGGTATAACTTTAAAAAAATGCCTCCAGGTAAATGACCCTGAAAAATCGCTGGAAAATATTTTTGAGTTCCTAAAATATCTGCTATGGGGTGGAATGAACACTTGAAAACTTAATACTGTGATTATCTCCAGAAAAAACATACTGAAGGTATTCTAAAGATACAATTTTTGATATATTGATGAGATTACGAAAACATTTAGTTAAGGACTTTATGTCCTTATTCTTCGAGTAGGGAAGGTTCAACCCAAAAAACAAATATCATAAAACTTTTTTGTTTTTTAATCGATATCAACGTATTTGGCGTCTTTTAAGAGAGTTTTTCCTCTTTAATAAGACATGCTTAACAAAAATAACAAAATTGGTCAATTTTGTCAACGCTATGTGAAAAAGTCGTAGATTTTCCCATTTTTCTCGGAAGATTCAAATGTAATGAGGCATTTTTCAAATTCTGATGAAAAGGGGTTAAAAAAATGAGAATTTAGTGAAAACCGCAAATCTAAATCTTAATTCTATTCCAAGATATAAGATTTACGATATCAGATTTAAAATTAAAAAAATGCTTTAATTTACATTTGAAATTTCCGAGTGGATACAGAATTATCTAATTTTGTTATCAATGTTATTATACAGAAAACTCTTTTAAATGCAGCTGAAATCATTAATATCAGTTAGAAAACGAAAAAGTTATACATTTATTCATAAGTTTGAACCTTCCCCACCCATTATTTGAAGAATAATGGCAAAAATCTCCTGGATTAATTTTTTTCATAATCTCATTAAGATTTCAAAAATTGTATGTTTAGAACACCTTTAGTATGTTTTTTTGGAGTATTATGTTTTCGAGTATTCATTCCACCCCTAGCGGATATTTTAGAGACTGCAAAATATTTTACAGCAATTTTTCAGGAGCACTTACCTAAAGGTAATTTTTTTGAAAGTTGTACCTTGATGCTTTTCTGAGATGTGGCCTACAGTCGTTCTTAGTTGTTCACCCTGAACATTTAAAATAAAATAGCAAAAAAAGCAATAAAGGATTTGAAACCTTTATTCACTATTAATAAACAGTACAGTAAATTTGAAAAAAACACGTACAAAATTAGAAAAAAAATATCTTGTACAGGAACCCGACCTAAAAAAAATAAAATTGTGTAAGCATATTACATAGCAAGTGTGGAAAGTGGAAACTATTGAACGCATTCAATGGAAGCAAGACATAAAAAAGGGTATATTAATCTGTAGTTGCCATAACGTAACATACTTTGAAACTGAATTAATAACGTTTAACGGATACACATAAATTACAGCTAGTTTACAGAAAATTCATTAGAATAGTCTTTTAATAATATTAAAACTAATAAAAATCTTACACCATAAAGATTTTATGAAACATTACGTTAAATCAACAGAAATCCAATCTGATTAAAGAAAATTCTGTTGTTTACTTACGGTTACTTTTTCTCACGCAAGAGTCGCCGTTTCGAGTGCCTCAACCATTCCATAACGTTCACTTCAAAATCCTTATCTGTGAAACATTTAAAGGTGTTCTGAACAGCAGCTAATAAAACAATTACTTTAGATCAAATTGTGCCCATGGAGACCTTTGATCGATCATCATAAACTGCATCAAACTGGATTTTCAGCCAATCGACTGGGACCCATTTTCCATAAGTTACATGCGGGCCTCTTCAAAGGAATAATAACATATTTTATTTCGAGAAGTGACTTTTCATGATTTACCTTCTATTACATGCCTCACTCCGTTTGGCAGGTGAATTCAGGTGTGCTATGAAAATTCATACATCTCTTCTGTATAAAATAATATACTATTCTCATCTTGTTATTTTCATCATGGAACATATTGTATATTAACATCGTGGAATTGTAACTTAGTGATAACTAAGCATTATTCATACACTGTATACAAAAAAACTACTTATGAAGATGAGATATGAACACATTATCAAGTTGAATGAGTTTATAATGAATTGTATGCAATTGAGTATCCAATAGCTGTGTTTCTACAATAATGAATAATTGAATTCTGTTTGTTGTCTAGAGCATTCAGTGTCATAAGTTACATATTCTTTAACTAGATTATTATAGGTACTATTGTTAGGGACACCTACAGTTTCTTTATTGTATTCAGTGTATTTTCAAATGGAAATGAGCTTTTTAATAGAAATTTCTGTTTTTAAAGTCATAAGCAGTCTCTAATTGTTCACAAGAATTGTTAGTATAAATGTCAAAAATTTTTAAACCTGCAAAACTATAGTTACTCCCCTTTCTTTACATAATTTATTTTTTATTTTATTTATGTAAATAGCTTCTGAAACATCTTGAACATTCAAAATATTTTTTTCTCGATTCATATCTCTGCCAACATATGAGCATGTTTTATTATTAATAATAATATCTACCCTATTGCAATATTATGTTTTTTGTAGGGTATAATGCATATCTAGGATTTGAAATATTGTGAATCGTTTTTAAAATATACTTACTAACTAAAATATTTTAAAAATTGAAAAAACCCTTATTTTGTAAACTCTATTATATAATGTTAGTGTACAAATTCGCCACCTAAAATTTCAATGTATAATAGCCGATTAAAGTATTGAATGAGTATTAAGTTTAAATTATCATGATTTTGGAATAGGTACTTACCGATAACAATTGTGGTTCGTCCATTATAACAAGAATTACAACTAAGTTTAGAAACTGTAGCTAAGTAGGAACTAACGAAAATGAAGACCACTTTATTCAAGTACTTCTTGCAAAAAATGTGCTTCCTTCAAATAAAACTAAAACTAAAAACCACGCCACGACCCACGATTCGCCATGTCATGCTTGTCATTTGTTTCCAGAGATAACTACTGTTTGTTTCGTTCGTCAGTTCCTTTTCTGTTTTCTTCTTTCTTTTGTAATTTTATGAATACATCAATTAAACAACCCACACAATTATGTTACTGTGATGTTGAATATGAGATATTATTGAGAGTTTTATGAACTAACATCGTACAGACGTAATCGCAGGAAGTTACTAGAAATTATTTCGAAAGATATAAAAGTAACTGCAACATGTGATCATCTTAGGAACATGTTAATTTGCAATATTACAGTAATGTTCTGTATGTGACATTAGTGATAAGTACACAAATTAACATCGTATGAATATTTTCTCTAGGAAGTTACTTTAAAGAAGTTCATAGGATGTGTATGTAACTGCGAATTCAAGTATTATTGTGAACATCAAAAATATGTTTTAATTACATGACATGGATGTTAATAGATTTGGAATGTAAATTAATACATCTATGAGATATCTTATAAACGTTTTCAATAAACATCACGAAAAGTCTCTAAAAAGAACATCACAAAAAAGACTTGTTATGTTTCTTGTTTAGTGGGTTATTTTCGCTTGCCTTTTCAGATGCGGATAGCGCTCGATGACTATTGTGGTTATCAAGGAATAACACCCTCCGGGGTGGGTTGGGTTTGACGTAGTTTATGAAATTTTACAAAATATTCAAAATCTATCCAGCTAGAACCATTGTATAACCAACTGCATTTGGTGGATATCCTTCCATAAATTGAGGGCTCATACGCTGCCGGGGAAAGAGGAAATATTGAGGGACATAAGAAGCTGCAGTGACATCAAATTCGCGTTCAGTGCTCACACAATTCGTCTAACTTGCTTTTTGGGTCAAAATTTTTCATGAATTGACTCCAGTTTCTTCAATGTCGTAGATCTGCTTTGACTGTAGTTTATATTTCCAAAACGGATCGTACGACGTCAAAAAACTTTTCAACTTGAGGTTTATTAAAATGCTGGTAGACTCAAGACCTCTAATGGTAAGCTGAGAGTTTCTCTTTCTAAAACCAGATAACCAATCACTACCAGACAATCATGCTCTTTTATTAAATGGATGATTATGATTCAAATTTTCTGCTAAATCGAAGGCCCATCGACGGGCGTCCAAAGGCGTAATACTTTAAAAGCGCATTTCTAAAACTAAAATATGTTCAATAAGTTCAATCTTCTGTGCTACGGTAAAAACTTGCTTAAAGGGTCATTTCTAGGAGTCATCGTAATTATTTAACTATGAATTATTCTGAAAGGTCCTTCCTGGTGACCAGTATCATTTCTCATCCATGAAGATTTTGATTTTCTTCTGAAGTAATTTCGCACCATCTGCAAGACAAAATAAAATTTATACAAATAATAAACAAATTGGAACAAATAAATTGTAATGGGGCACATAAGACCACATGATGGACGTCTACGCCCCAGCACCACATTTAATTTTAAAATTACCACTAAAATCCATGTTTATTTACCCCGGTGATGAAAATCTAATGTTATAGCGCAATATTCATCGAATAGGTGGGTGTGTTGAAAAATAATATCACATAAAGGATTATTCTAGAATCACACTTCATTTAATTTTTTTTGCTTACTGAAAAACTAACCTTGTAGCGAGAGATGCATAACTGAAGCACACTGAAAAGTATACTCCTGCGCCCCTACGGTCCTCTGTGCCTCCTTCTCCCCTACTTTTGTTAATCTAATTTATCATACACCCGTATTTAAGAGACTCTTTTGTTAAAATACCTTCAACTAAAGTGAGAGAATTGAATTTTGAAGATGATTTCTGTTGGTTGCAGGATGAGGACTCAACAGGAGGTATGCACATTATTTCATTAAATGAAGGAAATACAGAGAACTAGGACGCGTTAGGAAGGCAGCGAAGCAAGGTAGACTTATACTTAATACAAATATCCAACAAGATGTAATTTTGTCGGCAGTGTACGATCGACACTGTACTGTGCGGGTATTATCTAGGGTGTTGGATATTTAAAAGTCTTAGTATAAAATATTTTTATAGTAGCAAAATACCATCCTTATAGAGTACATCTCATCCATGAGTTGGCTAAAATTGATTGTGATCGCAGAATTGAATTCTGTGAGGACAACATGATGAATCAAAACAATAATAATGTAAATAACAATTTCATTGATAACTTTTTGTTTTCGTACGAGGCAACATTGATTGGAACGGGCATGATATCCGGAAAACGCCCGATATTGGTGTGGCCTTCCGCAGTCGTAGCCTCGCTGGTAAAAGCTTCATCTTGGAGTTTGTTATCTCTGGTCGTATAATAGTTCTAGTTGCTCCAGTGTCTACCAGCAGAGTATATTTCTCACCATTCACTTCGCCATCTACATATACACTGTCATTGCGACATCTGAGAGAAGCTATTATTATGAGAGGGTCTTTGGAACGATCATGGGTCTGTGCTGCCCCCTCGTAGCCGACCCATTTTAGTTTTCCAGTGACTAGGGTTCTTGGTTTATAGCACTCCTGGGGCGCTTGCACGAACTGCGTGCATGCCCTAGCTCGCCACAATTCCAGCATCTGATCTTTCTCGGCTTCTTTTCCATCATACTTTTTATCAAGCTGACGATCTGATCAAACCTGTCCTCGTCGCCTTCTTCTCGGATGGTCCTAGCTTTGTTATAACCCGAAGCCTTCGTTGCTGTTCCACATTCAAGATCAGCTGTCAATGCGCCAACTAATGTTTTGGGATGGGCTAAACGAAGCATACTCTGCATATCGGTGTCGCGTAAGCCATCAATAAAGGCCTGGATGCTTAAACATTCCGGATGTTATTGGATTGTATCTCTGTTCGGAAGAACTTCGTTCTTAGATGGTTGACTATTTGATGGGAGTGTAGAATCATATCGGCGAGGAGCGGATTTGGGTAATTTGAGGCGATGTGCCCGGATTGCTTGCAGATACAACAACATTCTGTTTTCGTTACCATCAAAGGAAAGGACTATGGAAGTTTGGAGTTCGAAGTTGTCAGAGGAAGGGAAAACATCAGATTGACGTCTGGTATTCCATCCTTTAGAAATGAAATCGTAGATGCCAACTATAGCACAAGATTTTTTATTGCATTTTCGACCTGTTCGTGAGGAATGTAGGGGGAAATATTAGATACGATGATCCTTTTAGTTGCAGAAACGAGTCTACGTGTTATTTATTGTTATTACAGGGTGTGGTTTGAGGAGTTTGCAATATATGTAGAAATTCGATTTTTGGAAATTCTGGAGGCAAACGAGATATTTTTTATACCAATAGTAATATATATTCCTTGAAAGTACTCGAATAACGCTAAATTGTCGTCTGCATGTATCCCAATAGCTTACTTTTTTTTGGAAAGCATTGTTTAGGTGTTGTCTTGACTCCTGATACGTAAGATGTTGGAACTGAATTGTTGAGTGGCATTTTGGAGAAGCAGTATACTACGTTTATTACATAATTCATGTGAGTTCGTAGGATAATACATACTACGTATGTAGTTAATAGCACCAAAGTAAAAACCAAATTCATGTATTTATCACGAGAATAGAAGAGCAAAACACAGATGATGTTACTCGCTCAAGCGCTCGTCCGCTTATCCATATACATTTTTGGAATTGGCTCAAGGTAAATCCGCAAATGGTAGTAATGAATTTATGCGTTCTTTTATGGACGCACTGCATATTTGAGAGAGAGAGAGAGACTTAAGCTTTATTGTCATGAATTTTTTTTACAATTTTAGGGACGAAGCGACATAATTTAAAAATAGATAAAAATATAAAGAATATAAAAAATAATATAAAAATACTGACCATACTAATAATATAAAACATTATATACAAATTTAAATTATTAATAATAATACAATGTTAGCAGCATACCAAATATTGAACTACGCCAATGTAACTCAAAAGTCTAGGGTATATTGCAGAATTCTGCCACTGAATAATAAGGTTTCGCGAGCAGAAACGACGTTGTCAATCTCCGGAACCTATTAAATGTGTTTAATTCTAAAGGTAACTAGTTTTTTGGTATTGAAGATGATGGAATTTTTTACCAGATCAGAGGTGGGTATTGTTAAATAAATATAGAAATTTTGTTTTCTAGTAGGGTAACTATGAATTGGTCTCTCAGTTAAATTGTGAAAGTGTTTGCGAACCAAACACACGGATTCAAAACTGAATAGAGCGGGAAGAGTTAAATTTTGTATTTTTTAATGTAGAATTCGCAATGTATCCTACTACTTAAACCATAAATGTGACGAATAGCTCTTTTTTGTAGTTTGAAGATAGATGCGAAGAGGTGCAAACTTCAAGACCGCCAGAAAGGCAAACCATAGCGAAGGTGCGATTCGAGCAAAGAGTAGTAAGTTGTTAAAGCAGTACAAAAATAAAGGTGTTTAGACACATATTTAATGGCGAAACTAGCAGGGGATAATTTTTTCGCTAGAGTGTTTATATGTACAGACCATTTAAGGGCACTATCAATATGGAGACCAAGAAACTTAATAGAATTTGAAGATCTTATCAAATCATTGTTATGTTTGAGAGGTTGCAAAACTCATTTGAAAGATGAAACTTAAAGTTGTTTCAGTATTAAAACAAAGATCGATCGTTCGAGTGGGACCAGGACTAAATAGTAATGAGATATTTGCCTTTGGTAGAATATAGAGATCATATATCTGAACTACTCCAGATTACACTAATGTCATCAGGAAATAAAGTGACATCGATAATGATGACCAAAAAGAGAATTGGACCTAAAACTGAACCCTGTGGTACACCACTGCTAACTGGTAATTTTTTCGAAACTTTACCATTTGCTCGTACCAGTTGTTTCTACATTGTGGGTGAGATTCAAACCATTTCAAATAATATCACGGATGCCATAATATTCTAGTTTGTCTATAAAAAATTTATGATCAACACAATCGAAGGCCTTCGCGAAGTCACAAAAAACCGAAGTCATGAAAAGTTTATTATTAGGTGAGGTATATATTTCATTAAGAACAGAAAACATTGAGTCATTAGTACATTTATTTGGTAGGAAATCGAATTGTTGGAATTTCAAGATTTTATGTTTGAAAAGAAAAGGCTGTAGACGGTTTTTCATTAGTCTTTCGATTATCTTCGATAATATTGGTAATAAGGCAATAGGACGATAGTTACTAGTACTATATTTCTCGCCACCCTTGTGGAGGGGAACAATTATAGCTGTTTTTAGACAGCTGGGAAAGAATCTTTTTCAAAGGATTCATTGATTAGAGAACATAAAACGTTAATCGCCGCATCTGAAATATTTAAAAATAACTTAGCTGATAACCCATCAATACCACAGGAAGATTTGATTTGAATGATGAGTATGGTTTACACTAGCTCAAATTTCTCTATTACTCTGAGGAAGAACCTACAGTAATTCTTTTAGTAGGGCCGAGGAAAGAAAGAGCTTCACGACTTGGAGAGAGATATTTTAGAGCTATTATTCTCACCAACTGTTTCACGGTGTCAAACTTTTTATTTGTGTTTGATTGTGGAATGCGGATATAATTATTTGTTTCTGTCGAAGGACCACTCACTTATTTGATGTGACGAGATATTTTAGTTTATTGTTTCAAATTTTTGGTTAGATATGGTTAATTATACATTTTTTGCACTTTTCACCCTTCTATTTTATTCACTGACGTCCATATAAGTGTGATTGTTGCATCACATCAGAGATATGTAGCATTTTTACTGCTGTCATAAGAGCCGGTACTTTCGAGAGACTTCTAGGTGCTCATCATTCGACGAGTGGTGATGAAAGAGACACTTTGTAGGTTGGTAAATTGTTTTATAGGCCAATCGAATGTTCTAGAGAATTGTTAGAAAGGGCACGGTGCTTATTTGTTTTGGAGAAAGTGTAAGTGCAAAACAACACGATTTATTTTTTATTATTTTCTTGCTTGAAGTTATGAGATAAGGTTTTGTTTGATATGGAGGGAGTTTTTTATGATAATTTTTAATGAAAGGAACGTTAAAATTGGTATTTGTGTAGCGAAGGAAATATTGAATAGATAAGAAGAATGATATTTTTATTTTTAATATATATGGAATGCGTAAATTTTAGTATACAGGGGTGAAGATAAATGTAATGATCGCAGGAAGAATTTGAATGTAAATTTGAATTCGTACACTAACGTTTGCGAAATAAGTGTTAAGTTCGTCTGGGTCGAGTTCAATAAAGTTTGAGGAACGAGTTTTGTTCCTTGAATCATTGATAACAGAACAGTGTTTTAAATGAAACTTACTGTTTCTAGCTAACTTCACAATGTATTGAAAAAATTTTAAAAATTCAAAAAAATTGACAATTGTTTCGATGTTACCTGAATATCATCGTCAGAATGATAACAGAACAAGTTTCTCTGGAAGAATTTTTAGCTCTCGAGATGCGATTATTATGATAGTATTGTTTAATAGATTTGATAGTTTTCCGGTACAATATTTTATAGTTATTGATATAATTGAGTATGTAAGGATTGTCTGTGAAGTTTTTAATGTACCGGGTGTCCCAATAAGAATGGCTCTCGGCCATATCTCGAGAACCGTTCATAGTACAGCTTCAGGAAAAACATTTATAACAAAAGTGACCTCGAGAAAAACCTGGAAATTATTTAAAGAGTTGTAGGTCCACCGCCAGAGGGCGTAATTAAATACCAAAAATTATAAAATGGATAATTTACAAATTTTCCTAAAAGATGCATTTAAACTATGATTATCGATTTCTTCAAGAAATTCAGCGTATATTTGATTTTACAAGTTTTAGTCTATCTCTTCAAATAAGAGGTGGGGGGAAGCGGGAACTTTATTATAAAAACGCCTGTTATTCCAGTTCTACTTAACCTATACATGCAAACTTAGTCTTTTTGAAGAAAGCTCCTTTCTACCAATGTAAGAGTTATGATTTCGAAACAACCTAACGAGTAACGTGTACGCTAGAGGGCGCTATTTATTTATTTTTTTAAATCTAGCTATCCTTGAAAAATGTTGAATGGAAACATGCAGTTTTAATTAAGAAATATAAAAGAAGACCAAATTAGCAACAGAATAGCGAGAACCGCATGTCGATATCTTTTTCGTATTACGAGATATCCTAAGAAATGTGTAAATTTTAAACATTTTCCTTTAAACATAAACTACTCCGGTTTGACTGAACGTATTTTAACATTTTTTGACTCCTCAAAATTGTCTTCCTTTGTTCTAATAACAATAGTTCCAATTATTATGTCAATATTTTTTTGGCTGTCACCGGTTATCTGTGTTATGGAAGTTAAAATGGAAATACAACTCAAGGTACCTCGCTAGTGACGACCTAAATGTTCAAATTGTCGCCCATCATTTTCGATACAAGTGTTTATGCTTTGAAGAGTAGATTGAACAGCAGTCTCAATTTCTGCTCTTGAAATACTCTGAATGGCGTTTCGTATTCTTTCGATCATGTTAACTCTAGTAGTGGGTCTAATTGCACGAACAAGGTCTTTAATCCGGCCCCAGAGATAGAAATCTAAGACGGTTAGGTCTGGTGACCTGGCTGACCAAAAAAATAGGCCTCCACGTCCTATCCACCTATCAGGGTAAGCATTATCTAAAAATTCTCTCTAACTTGTCTGGAGAAACGCGCCGGACACCCATCGTGCTGAAACAACATAGACCTACGAGTTGCTAGTGCTATATCTTCTAGAAGAAGTGGTAATTCATCCCTTATAAAATTTAGGTAGCGTTCTCCGTTAATTGCGTTGTCAAAAATAAAAGGTCTAATTATCTGATCATCTACAATACCACACCATACATTCCTGCTACCGGGATGACGTCTTTGGGGATATTGTATGGCATATACCCTAGCCGCAACAGTTGCATTTCTCATCCATTCAAAGTAAATGCCTATCATATCAAATGCTTCTTCGTTCATAAGAATCATCTTAGATATAACTTTTAAGTAATTTTTATATCGAATATAATGCACACAAATCGCAATGACACGTAAATGAACAAATTACTAGGTTTATCAATTTGACACAAGACATATCTTTTTATTTTGTTTTTTTCATGGCCCACCAGTTGTTTTTATATATTTCCATTTTAACTTCCATAACGCAGTATCCCGGTGAGAGCATGAGTAATATTGACATAATAATTGGAACTATTATTAATAGAACAAGGAAAGACAAGGTTGAGGAGTCAAAAAATGTTAAAATCCGTTCAGTCAAACCGAAGTAATTTATGTTTAAAGGAAAATGCTTCAAATTTACACATTTCTTAGGATATCTCGTAATACGAAAAAGATATCGACATGCGGTTTTCGCCATTCTATTGCTTATTTGGTCCACTTTTATATTCTTTAATTAAAACTGCATGTTTCCATTCAACATTTTTCAAGGATAGCTAGATTTAAAAAAATAAATAAATAGCGCCCTTTAGCGCGTACGTTACTCATTAGGTTGTTTCGAAATTATAACTCTTACATTGGTAGAATGGAGCTCTCTCCAAAAAGACTAAGTTTGTATAGATAGGTTAAGTAGAACTGGAATTACAGGCGTTTTTTTATAATAAAGTTTCCGCTTCCCCCCACCTCTTATTTGAAGAGATAGACCAAAACTTGTAAAATCAAAGATACGCTGAATTTGTTGAAGAATACGATAATCATAGTTTAAATGCATCTTAATTAGGCAAAATTTGTGAATTATTCATTTTATAATTTTTGGTATTCAATTACGCCCTCTGGCGGTGAACCTACAACTCTGTTAATGATTTCCAGGTTTTTCTCGAGGTCACTTTTGTTATAATTTTTTTTTCCCGAAGCTGTACTATGAACGGTTCCCGAGATATGGCCGAGAACCATTATTATTGGGACACCCGGTACATGAGTGATCTCATATTCTTAGATGAAGTACGTAATCCTTTCGTAGACCATGATTTGTGAAGTTCATTTTTACGAGAGGGAAGAGGAAATGATGTATTCAAGCACCTGATAATTTTATTAAGAAAGTTCAAAAATTAAGAATCACTATGTTCAGAAAGATCAATCCAATCATTTGCCAAACATAAGTTATGGAATTTTGTGAAGTTTTGTTGAAATAATATCCTCACCAACTGATTGTTTTTCTTAAGAGATTTACGAGGTAAAACAAATTCGGCGAAAACTGCTTCATGGTCAGAGAGACCTGAGTTAATTACACAGTGATTCACATCGTGGGGTAGAAAGTCGAAAACTAAGTAATCTAAAATTGAAGAGTTTCAGTAGTTCGAGTTGGTGAATCAACCTGCATGTTTAGATCAAATGACTCAAAGATATTCACCTTCGAGTGGCACAATCATTAGTGAAATCAATAATAAAATCACCGCGTAAAACTTTCTTGCTCTTAACAGGAAGAGGGTCAAGTAAATTTAGGTTCTCAAAAAAAGAATGAGCATTTGATTGAGGTGGTCTGTAAATACAAATTATATATAAATCAATATTTTTCTTGTGAAGTATAAAGAATTCAAAAGTATTTTCTACTTGTAGAAAATCATATTTTGATACAACCAAAAAATCCTCGCCAGAAGATAAAATTAGGGTTCCACCGAAAGCTGAATTACCCCTGTGATATCTGCTAATAACTCAATATGTTTCAATAAAGGTTCATTTGCTTGTAACCAGTAATAGCAACTATCTGCGGGAACCGAAATTTTATTGCGTATTGACTGAATATCAATTAGAACCATTATTAATTTCTTGTCCTTATAACTAAGTGAGGATTCTAGTTCCTCTGGACACGTCCTATCAACTAAAAATCTTTCTTAGAAGAATCGGCAGTAAAGTAACGGCTATTACTCTCTCTAAATTTTTTGTTGGTGAATTGTCCGTTCCGAGGTGATGTAAGTTCTGTAGGTGGATAGATCTTCATCCACTTCAATTGAGCTTATGCCATAAAAATAATGAAAGTTATAATAAATTGCCCTTAAAGCTATGGGATCAACAGGCAGACCCTCGGATGCTAAAAATACCTTTACACTTGTGCAATTATAACCTTCAAAACAGAAAGATTGTGGTTGGTCATGTAGATTGGCGAGGAATAACTTGAGAGATGATAATATAGCCGGATCTCTAAATCTATAGATAATATAACGATTACCTCCGGTAGAGGACTCCTGTATTATTCTTACCGTAGGAGGAGTCATCGGGTCCAGCGAAAAGTTAGTGCCATTGTGTGAATATTTTGCTGAAATGATTTATCACACGAAAAGCTGTTTGATTTACATATGGCTATAGCATGTTTGTCAGATGTGATGGCTACTACTACGGGACGAAAAAGGTTAGAACTTTTACTTGATTAACTTTCACATGCTGCAGAGAATCCATCGTCGGAGGAGCTGAGGGTTCTTGGGAGAATGACGATCCAATAGACCATTTTAATGAAACTTCAGGTGGCCATACATCATTGTTAAACAATTTGCTAGCAGAGATTTTTGTTAGAAACCCAATTTTAAATGTTGATGATTTTGATTCATTGCTTTCATTGATTCATTGATTAAGGGAAAGTAACAAATGAACTCTGTAAAATACAGCTTTTCTTTAACATGATGTACAGGGTTTTTCATTATATATAGACCCTTCTATATCTCACTTATTATTTGATGCAGATAACAATGTTTCAAATAAGAGTTAATGGGTTATTAATGTAGTTTTTAAAATTCAACAAAAATATTATACAGGATGTTCCAGAAGAGAGGGTCAGAGCCAAAGTGTTCTTTCTTAAATGGGACACCCTATATATTTTTGTATTTTTAAACTGTTCGCTTCAATCCGAATTCAGCAATATATGATTGTTATAGTCTAACCTTAACAGTTCAGAAAATATATTCATTTATAAATCGTTTTCTGTGGGATGAAAACCAACTATAAACAACCGGCAATGAAAGCATTGTAATATTTGACAAGTAGTTATTTACACCATTATAAAACATTGTATTTGATAGTTTGGAAAATGTGGTATACAGGTGATGAAAAGATAGAAATATTTTCTCTATTTGTAAAAAATAATAATAACAAATTAGATGCAAGGAGAGAACTTATGGAATTATATCCAAATCGGCATGCGCCTAGCAAAAATACGTTCAACAGAATATACCAACATGTAATGACAACTTAGAACTTTTCTAGGAAAAAACGAACGTGTGTAATTAATGAGGAGGATGATTTAGATACACTTCTGCATTTTGAAAGTGAAAAAATATATATTTCTTTGGATTTTATGGTAGTTGAGTAAGAAGGAATAATTTTTGCGCTACTACTTTTTTGCAGAAAACTCCGAAGACTCGTTAGTAACCAGCTCCAATATATTACAAAAACATCCTATGAAAATTTTTAGGACTCTGAAAAGACACAATTATAAACTATATAAGATACTTCCCGTGCAGGCTCTTACTGAATTGCACAAACGGAAACGGTTAATATTTTGTCAGGAAATGCTTCGTCGCTTGAATGGAACTCCAGATATCGTTCAGAAAATCTGTTGGACAAATGAATCCAGTTTTTCTACAGCTGGCGTGTTTAATAGAAAAAATAGACGTTCATGGGAAAATAAAAATCATAGACAGCGGAATGTGCAACAAATAAAGAAATCTGGACGGAAATCAATTAAAGTTTGGTGTGGAATATTCCAGAATAAAGTGGTTGGGCCAATATTTTTCAATTATAAGTTAACAGGAAGAACTTACTCAAACTGCATAATACCCAAAATAAGTGAAATACTAGAAAATTAATTTACAGCTGACCAATTAAATACTATGATCTGGCACCAAGATGTGGCATCGCCCCATAATGTATTAGAGGTGAGAGAACATCTCAACAATCAGTTTGCAGAGTGGATCGGAAATTCTATGGCCTCCTAATAGCCTCGACCCAACTCCCTTAGATTCTTTTTTGTGGGGGATGCTGAAAGATATAGTAGACTTTGGCGAAAATAACAATCTTGAGATAATTCAGGGAAAGATTCAAGGCGAAATTAATAACTTAAATAATCATGCTGATATTATTTCTAAATGTTTAGAGAATTTACGCCAAAGATACCAAATATGCATTGACAAAATGGAGGTGTCATTTTGAAGGATATTCATAGTTTCATTTGGGCTTACTTAGTTTGAGATTACTTTATTTTGTAAACAAATTTACTGAATTCCAATCGATATATTACGACCTCTTACTGTGTCGTATATATTTTCTGAATTGTTAAGGTTAGACTATAACAATTATATATTGTTCAAGTGAACAGTTTAAAAATATAAAAATATATAGGGTGTCCCATTTAAGAAAGAACACTTTGGCTCTGACCCTCTTTTTTGGGACATCCTGTATAATATTTTTGTTGAATTTTAAAAACTACTTTAATAACCATTTAACTCTTATTTGAGACATTTTTAATTGTAACAAATAATAAGTGAGATATGGAAGGGTCCATATATAATGAAAAACCCTGTACAATATTGTGGTGAAGTCTGCAGGAAGGTTGTTGACTATTACATAATGCCATCTTTTATTACTGCTAGGGGATGAGTCGTTCGAAACTTCTGGAATACTAGCCACCTCAAGAAATGTTTCAGCTTGTGTAGAGGATGATATAATATAGGTGGGACGCTTCTGATTATTGTTATTAATTTGGGTGCTCATCTCTTTCACTAAAGTGGATATATGAGTTAAATCACTTTTCAAATTATACAATTCTTCTTTTATCTCCACTGATTTGTTTCAATAACAAGAACTAAATAAGGATAATTGTATTAAATCGCAATTTTTTTATGTGGTTGTGACGTGTGACATGCTTGAGAATAGATGTGTGGCTCAAACTGCACTTAACAATACCAGAAACACTTTTTCTCCAGCATTAATGTTAACTCCAATTACAGTTTTACAATAATATAAGAATTCGATTCAAAAATTAAATACACATAACAAAAACATCTTTTCAGCACATACTAACGTCCCAGTACCTACTCATGTCTTCGCTTCCCTTTTGGTCTATTCAAAATATTATTTCTTCTAAAATCCCCATGCAATTGGATAAATTTTTAATTCGTAATCTTTTACCTGTCAAATGTATATATAGTCATTTAACTATCAAAATTCTTATTATTTTCGAATACTACAAAAATATTTTTTTTATTATCTCAAATAACAATAAAATGTGATAGTGAAAGTGAAAATACGGTTATTTCTGGACACACTTTCAATGTTACATGTCCATCATCAACACTTTGCATAACGGTTTACTCCTGCATTTGTATAAAACGCTCACCTTGTATAAGTATAATCCACTTCATTGAAAATATCATTTATCATTGCATCACTTTATGTAACAATTTTCCAATAAATTATAATATGTATATATGTATATATTCAAAATTAATAATCTAGTTCACAAGTTAAAAACGGTGAAGAAAAATTGCAAAAGTTATAAACAATTATAGATGAAACAGAAAGGGTGGAATATTTCAAACACTATAAACAATTAAGAAGCATGAAAAAAATCTTGAAGTGAATTAGAGATTTCCAAGAACAAATCTCACCTCTCGAAACTCTCTCCATTATTAATTATTTCAATTTACCGCTGAAAATAGGTCTCCGCGCGTCAATTTCGAGATGCGGACGCGGCGTCTAAACGAGTACGATACATAAAATAATGTTTTTAAAGTATTAAATATTGACTTGAAAATTTGGAAGAGTTATGGTTTATTCTGAACATTTCAAAGAATTTATTCCCGTGGGAAATAAATTTTAAACTAAATTTTCAATCAAATAGGTGATTCTTTCTTAACAAAATTTTAGCGGACTTGTATCTACATTGAAGACAACAAATACATTTCAAATAATTGGCTAACAAAAATTTCGCTTTGTAGCCTTTTTTATATGCCTACTAATTAGATTACGTCTAATAGTTCGAACATTTTGTTTATTATAATTTTTTTTACAACTACTTTAATATCCTTTTCCGTCGACCGTTCATTTATGATGTATTTTAACGCACTTGTTTGTTTCAGAAATTTATTTATTTAAAGAAGAGTTTAAACAATTTAGTAGAGGAAAAGATGCAAATATGGGCTGGTCTCTTAATATGGGCTAGGTAGGTTTCTCAGCTATTCGATGCAGATCTCTACATCTGACTATCGCAAACGGTAATTGGGGAAGTTAAATGTTTACCGTGGAGATGGCGCCACAGTAGAAAATAGTTTAAATTTATAATACGTGTTTGTCAGTTACTGTGAGTGTCAAAACTTTTTCGGGTAAGTTTATAAATTCAATTACTTAAAAATGAACAATATTTTTAAAAATTCGCCTGTTTCACGTTGAAGCCCTATAATTAGCCTTTAATGTATGCTAATTAGTTTTCTTCAAATTGATTACTTTTGGACATAACCTCTTTTGTTGTGTGAAGCCAGCATGTTTGCAATATGGGCTATGCCTTTGTTGTTATTATGGGCTAGTGGCCCATATTTAGAACTATGTAAAATATATTACAAAATTGTTTCAGGATGTCAACCAAACAGCAGAAAGATGGTAAAAAAAGAAAAAAATGGAATGTGGGAGATATGGAACGTGCAATAATAGCTGTCAGGCAGCATGCAATGGGTACGCTAAAAGCTTCAAAAATGTTTAAGGTCCCACGTTCTACGTTGCAACGTTCTACAAAAAAGCTAGAACTACAGCCAATTGAAGCAGCCCAAATAAAGCTAGGGCGTAAAGCTATATTAGGGAACGATCTAGAAGACGAGTTAGTTCGTTATATTTTAGAGATGGAAGCTAAATTTCATGGATTAACCAGAAAAGACGTTAGGAGGATGGCGTACACTTTAGCTACCAGGAACAACATCAAACATCCGTTTGGAGGTAACATGGCGGGCAGAGCCTGGCTAATACTTTTCCTGCAACGCCATAAAGAGCTATCAGTACGACGACCAACGGGAACATCGTATTCTCGAGCAAGAGGCTTTAGCAAAGAAAATGTTGCATCCTTCTTTAATGTTCTGGAAAAAGAATATGACAAACATTTATACCCCCCTGAACGTATCTTCAATGTTGATGAGACAGGTCTTACGGTTGTACAAAACAAGATTGCACAGGTTGTAGGCCGAAAGGGGAAACGACAAATTGCATCATTAACTTCTGCTGAAAGGGGTTCATTAATAACCCTCGTGGCAGCGATGAGCGCTGCTGGACAATTCATCCCACCAATGATGATATTCCCACGAAAAAATATTAACCAGCAACTGATGAGAGGAGCTCCTCCAGGTGCCATTATGGAGGTGCACCCCAGTGGATGGATACAAAGTAATATTTTTACAAGATGGTTTCAACATTTTATTGACACAGTGAAACCCACAGAGAAATCACCAGTCCTGCTTATTTTGGATGGCCATTACAGCCATACACGCAATATTCAAATCATAGATTTAGCTAGAGATAATCATGTGACTATAATTGTCTTACCTCCCCATTGTACCCACAAACTCCAGCCGTTGGACAAAACATTCATGGGAGTTCTTAAGTCTTACTACAGCGAAGAGATCAGGGTCTGGTTACGCCACAATAATCGCCCACTAAGTCCATTTGATGTGTCAGAGCTCTTTGGGAGAGCCTATTTGAAATGCCAAACTGGAGAGATTGCTGTTAATGGTTTCCGAGCTACAGGCATTTATCCATTGAATAAAAACATATTTTCAGATGCTGATTTCATTGCAGCTGAAATTGAAGCAGAAAAGACTACGTCAGTCGCACCTGATGACGCTAGTGATGAAGAGGATGAGATGATGGTGGCTTCAACCTCTGGTGTCAATTCGAATGAACCTACAAATTCTGACATTCCAACATACGATAAATCTACCAACTCTGAGATAACACCTGATCGTCGCTCAAATCAGAGCAATTCATCGTCTAATTCTCCCACTTCTCCCTCTGGGCCTAACAAACAGCTTGTTGATATTCCTACAACTAATACACAGCTTGTTCCTATTTCTGCAGGTAATACACAGCAAGTCGCTATTCCTACAACAAGCT
Organism: Galeruca laticollis; assembly: GCA_963921935.1. NCBI lineage: Eukaryota > Metazoa > Arthropoda > Insecta > Coleoptera > Chrysomelidae > Galeruca > Galeruca laticollis. Next base: position 38,141,255 of record OY998178.1, on the reverse strand, counting down.
TTTATAAAAAGTCTGCCACGCCTTTCAGAGGACCTTGTCCAGAACATGGCGTAAAAAGAAAGTTATTTCAGAAGTTAACTCCATCAACTCCTTCCACATCTGGGTCCGGGTCTTCTCGAACATCTCTGGTAACACCATATGATCTTTCTCCTGTGCCTTCTTTGAAGAAAAAAACCTCAAATCGTGGGCGTAAGCCAAGTAAGTGTTCGGTGATAACCTCTTCACCTTATAAAAATGACTTGCTCCAGTCTCTTGACAAGGTTAAAGAAAAGAAAAAAGGGACAGGAGAAGGCAAAGAAAAACAAATTAAAGAAAGGAATAAAAAAAGGGGAAACGCAAGCAGGTTACAAAGAACCAGAAAAAGGAATCTGATTCGAGCACCGAGGATGAGGAGGAATATGTGCCCGCAGATGAGGATAGCGACTACAATGAATTTCCAAATGCCCAGTCTCCAAAGGACGCAGCTGACGTGACTTGTATATTTTGCGAAGCACCTTTTGCAGAGGATAACCACGGTGAAATCTGGATAAAGTGCTTCATGTGCAATTTATGGGCCCATAACGAGTGCGCTGGGGCCGAAAATGAACAATATGTTTGTGATTTTTGCAAGTAGTAGACATTAGTTTTGATTTATTTCATGTATTGTTTAATTTAAAATATTAAAATATATTTCTCACGCATCTATCTCATTTCTCATACATTTATCACACATTTTTGGGGGTAGCCCATATTTAGAGTCTATATTCAAAATGCGCAAAAATGCACATTTTCATTATTTACTCATTAATGAATTTACATATTTTTTTAATCAATGTGGACTTTAAACAGGTTGATACTAACTAATGTAGTTATCGTTAGGTAGCTTTGGAATTGAAATAGAATTTTTTTTTGTTTTTTTACAAACAAAAATAAAATGGGTAGCCCATATTTGCCTCCTTTCCTCTATCAATTTTAAAAAGCAAAGTCTAGTAGGTAGCCTTCCAAATAATGTCATTTTAATTCTTAACAATTTGTAATCATGGGAGCGAATAAGTATTTTTGAAGCGATTAGATTTGTTATTTTAGCGTATTTGTGAGTAATCTCTTGTTTCGTTTGTCGATTATTTTTGTAAGTTCATTTGTTGTTTTAAGTTTAGATTCATTTTTTAATCATTTTTAATTTATTATAATAGTTATAATTTCATTTAAAATTGTTCGTGTTTTCCCATTATTTAATATATTTCATTGTTTATATTTTTGGTAGTTTTTAATTCTTTAATCAGTTAGTTATTATTTATTTTTCTCCTCGTTGTGAAACACTTACTCGTGTAAAAACTGTGCAAATTGTTCGTATGTATTATGGCGGTCACAGTAGTCGCAATATTAAACAATTTTTATTTATTATGTCCAATGGTCAGACTGATATACCGCATCACAGGATACATCAAATTATTAAACAATTTGAAACAACGTTGTGTCTAAAACCGGAACACCGACGAAGAAATCGAACAACATTAATGGAGATGTCCATTCGTTGGCTTTTGTCGAATACCCTAGGAAAAAGAAAGAGCGGTTTCAAAGCTTACAAACTTTATGATGTGCAAGAACTTTTTGAGCAAGACAATTTTAATAGACAATTTTTCTGCGAAATTATGATAGACAAAGCCAACCGAAATGGAAATTTGTTAAGATACATCTGTTATACCGACGAGTCTAGTTTTGTTTCAAAGAGAAAAACTAACAAACAAAATCAAAGGTATTGGGATACAGTAAATCCATGTAAAATAAATGTGTCTCATGCCAAACTAAAGACTTGGTTTTTTAATTCTTCACATAAATTTTGAGGTTGTGTGAAAAAAGTGTAGATACAAAAGTTGTAGATATTTGTGTTATCTACAACTTTGCTATGTGACTTTTTGCTATAGGACTTGTAGTTTAGCCGAAAATCGTGATAAACCGTTTTGTACCCAGATCGCCCTTGAATTATTTTTCCATTCATTTTTATAATACTCTCCTCCTTTTCCAACCTTGTTATACAACGTGTTTCATTACAATAGGACAGCCTTTAACTGAAGATACTACGGGTTAAATAATGATGATTGTCCCAAACAAGACTTTGGGACAATCATCATATTTCCGAATGTTAGAAAATATAGTATCATCGTTTTTCTCGGACTATCGACTTGAAAATTAGCAACTTTACGATTGTTAGTACGTTAAAAAGGTTTGCTTTAATATTTCTTATGCTGCTTATAGAGGGCGCTAGTTACGACCTGTCACTACGATAAATTAGGTCCTAACTTTTCAACCTGTAGGTATATCTAATTTTGCAAGTGCAGCCATTTTTACATTAAACATGTATTCTTACTCCTGTTTGATATTTTAATTCGTTTTTATGTAAAAACGATATAATGCCGATTACGTTTTAATCCCAAATTATTTTGAGTTTGATGTGTCAACTAAAACAATATTAGCTAAATAGGCCTGTTTCCAGGGTTTTTCATAGCTAGAAATTATTATGTCATAAAATAATGTTTGTGTTGTTTGTTTCCTTTAACTCTATGTGAGAATTTAACTTCTTAACATTTATTATGGAAGCATAAGAAACTCCACGTCATAATGACTTTTCCAATAGTGATCAGAAAGATACGGTTTGCGGTTTAGCTTAGACAAATTTTTATGTTTGCGCTGCGATGTACATACTTTTTTCTTCGTTTTGTTTTATTAATATAATAGCACAAAATTATTTTTACAAGTAAGTAAATACAATAACTTCAAGGGATTGTTAATATTGTCATACAAAACATTCATCTATCCCGACTGATGATGCGCACTAAATGAGCGAATTCACTTTAAAATTTATTTCCCACGAGAATAAATTCTTTGTAGTGTTCAGGATAAATCATAGCTTTCCCAAATTTGTAAATTAATATTAAATACTTTGAAAAATTATTTTATATAGTGTATTCGTTTTAGACGCCGCTTCTGCATCCCGAAATTGACGCGCAGAGGTCAATTCTCAGCGGTAAACTAAAATTATAAATAATTAAGTGACGCTACAGGGATTTAGAATGAGCATTTCTCTATGTTGGCTGGTTTAAACTCGTGAACTAGACTATAAGGTTTTAATCCTAATAAATATCCTTTTAGTTATATTATGTGATCACTGTTAAATAATTTGTAATAAGGCTGTGATTCGTTTGTTTGTAGACCATTCACATTGCAGCTCTGTTCGACATGTTTACACTCAATTTTGAAGTGGACAGATCATCATAACATAATGTCAATTATTCCTTACCAGTGAGTAGTATAAGTAGATGAAGACGTATTGAAAATTATTAGAGAGCAGACTAATGGATCCATGGATAAAAAGGCTTTGTAAATATTTTCTTTTACGATAAAGCTATGTCGTCTATCAAGAGCTTCCAGATAGTTTTGCAAACTCTTTGGATTTCATGAGCGACATACATAAAATGTATCAAAGTTTTGTTACATATATTCTTGATGTTAATTCTGTCGTTAATATTGTAGATCACAGAAAAAATTATATCATCAACGTTATACATAACATTAAATAATCTACCCAATCTATTAATTGTATTTATCTAATTTTGACATATAAAGTGTCGTTTTTCAAAACTGACTTCCGTTAGCAAACGTCACATTTTTCGTAACCAGTTACATAATGAAAAATATTATGTAACTGGTGATGGAATAGTATATTAAAGTATAAGTGGATAAAGAGGTCTTTCAAACACGCGCGATTTTTGGAGCACGATGGCGCAGCCGGAGTGCTCGAAATAGAGCAAGTGTTTGAAAGACCAGTTATCCACGAATACTTTACGCTATTTTTTTTTATTGTTGCAGTTTGAAATCATAAAGTATTATTATTATATTATTACTACAAAAAAATGGAAGTCCGTCCTCGATGCCCAGCCAAGTTTCGTGAACGTCAAATAGTATTAATTTTTATTTGACGTTACGGGGTACTGCTGTCAGATCAATAATCAAAAAGTTTCTTTATTTATATTTAAAAGGATACAATGTATATATGAATATATATTAATAAATTTTCAGAAAAAACCAAATAAGACATTGGTTCCCAATGAAAATATACAATTTAAAAACTTATGAAAAAAGTTGTCATTGATACTTACGTTTCTCAAGTTGTTGTGGTTACCATAGGGATTTTGAAAAACTCGCGTGTTTGAAAGTTCGATTTAAACACGCTGACGCGTGCTTTAAAAAGGTAATATGAGGCATCAATAAAAAAAATCAATTTTATCACCAGTTAATAAAAACAAGAGTGAAAAGAAGAAAGTTTAATGTCATATTATAAAAAAATAACAACAACTAGAACTGAAGAGAACTACTAACAATAAGAACAACTAGAACAATTTACTTTTTATTTTATGCATTATAAATATTTATGACACAATTCGAACAGTTTGTTAGGTTAACCGCCGCAGAATTAGAAGTTGATGTAATTTCGTGATGCATAACTGATCTTGAACTTGAGGTGCTTGATTCATGAAGAATATCAGTGGCAATCCTTTTCTTATTTTCTATGGAGTTCTCTACATAGCCCTCCGCTACCGTGCTGGACTTCCAGCCTCCATGTTGTTTTAACTTTAAAATTTCGTCACCATAATCTGCCAACAAGGTAGCCGACGATCTATCTATGAAGCAGTGTCCCGTAAATAAAACAGATTTGGTAACTTCAAAAACAGGGAAATAGTTTTTGGTAGACAACCAATTGTATTAATGCCAACTGGTTGTACGCCGCATGTACCATTAGTATATTTAACGAAAAATCTATCGTGTTTAACGTTACGTGGGCGCAAAACAATGTATTTTCTAATGAGACCAAGAAAATTTTGCCCTTCAATATTGCCCTCTGTAATCACAAACTCACGCGTTACTTTTGTCTTTGTATTGGGAATTTTTACTACAAAATGGGAATCCTCATCGGAAATATCTCCGACACGTAGAGAAATTAACTCAGCCTTTCGACAAGCACCACCGATTCCGACGATCAGTGCAACCTTTGCCATTAAAAATTTTCTATCATCAGCTTCTGTAATAAACTGGTGGACATTTTTCTTCGAGAAGATATTAGATTTTTTAGCATGGTAGCTCCCTGATTGTCTCTTTAGAAATGCGTATAAGGTAGTGTATTTTGTTATATCAATATTCTTCTTCAAGGATAATTCACTTCGCAGCATAGAATAAAGTGTCCAAAGTGTGGAAGCTTTTTGAGTCTTTCTTCCCTCGAAATAATCTAATAAAACTTTCTCATTAACGTGTTTTATTTTCTTTTCTTCAGCCCACTGCTCAAGTTTTTCATAAGCTAGGTCATACACAGCTTTTGATTTTTATGGAATCACGGCCGATAATACACTTCTATTTCGTTTGGTACATCTGAGTCTGAATCAGCCATTTTTAATCGTAGAATGTGACGCTTACGTAGAATCTTAATTAAATATTTACGTAAATAACTGGGAATTATTAATACTTCAAGGAACTACAATTCAAATAGACGAACTGTCAAGCAAATAAATAAACTTGTTGCATATCCGCAGTGGCGCAATTGACTAACGCACAACAAGATAGTCGTGACCAACGCTAGGGTTGAGAGTTCGAGCCTAAACTAGGGAAGATTTTATTTTTATTTTTGTATTAAAAAATTAATTTAAAAAAATGTTAAATAGCTAGGAATCAAAAAGTGCTATTTTCAAATCAGAAAAGTTAATTAAAAATTGTTGAAAAACACATAAAATAAATTAAATTTTCTTTTTGTCAAAAGGGCTGACATAAAATAAATTAAATTTTCTTTTTGTCAAAATTAGATAAAATCTTGTATGAAACGTTATGAAATGCTTTATTGAGAGATAAACTAAATTTTTACTTGTCAAAATTAGATAAAATCTTGTATGAAACACGTTATGAAATCATTTTTTGTGTAACTCGTGTCATTCTGCGGGACCTAGCTCGCCCCGCTACGCGGAGCTCGCTCGTCCCGCAAAAATTTCACTCGTTACATAAAATGATGCATTTCATAACTGGTTCAATAAATAGCTATTATATGTTCAAGTTAATTACGCAAATGAAACTTCCAAATGGTTACTAATAATACCATATTTGTCAATTCGAACGTCATATTCAAAACTTTGGAATATAGGAACTTCTTGTATGATATGTTTCGTAATTATTATTTGAAACAATAACATAGCACTCACAATTTCACGAAATCGTCGCAATATTGTTCAATGGTCTCTATATAAATTAGCGAGAATTAATTAATCGTTTAATAAATTAGTTTTTTTGATCTGTCTAATTGCCACTTGAACATGAGCGAAATGTAACTGGCCGATCATAATACTACTAGAAGGAATCAACGAAAATTATCCGAAGAAATTTTTTTTACAAAAGTGGCACTTTCCTACTATTAATTTAGATTTAAGAAAATCTCTTTTCCGTTCAATATTTTTTATTTATATAAACCTTCGCACTTTTATCCATTCAATTCATTCACCTTGTATATATTATCACATCGATTATTATCGCACATGTAGCTTCAACAATTCTATGAATTTAACATTTTTTTTTATCAATTTCAGCAAAACGTCAATAACTCCCAGCCATTAGAACCAACTCCTAGTACATGTACGTACTCTTCGGTGGGCCAGCATGAACTTCATCCTTTGTGACATTGCTCGATAAGAACGCCTAGGAAGCCTCCATCGCCTACTCTTTCGACAGAATCACCTGTCTCTCCTCCGGACACCATGCCTTTGCCTAGCACATTGTAGTTATCGTGAGAAACTGTCCCTACTTCTTTAAGTGTATATTTTAATAGCAAGATTTATTTAACTATTATATGTTATAAACGGTGACGCTGTGAAAGGAATATGATTGAATCGCAATGAAATTCAATATAAATAAATGTATAAATTGTGAACTTTAAATAATATCAAATCATTGATGTGTCTGACAACAGTATTTATTCAATTTTAAACGTTAAGGTCTGTTTAAAATTATGTGGTATTGTCACAAACAATATCTTTTGTAGATATATTGTTTTTTTTTTCTAATTTCGATGATTATTTCTATAAAATCGATTAATTTAATAAAAGAAATATGGAAACTTACTGAAAGATCAATGCTAGTGTTGTCGCGAGAAGAGTCGAGACGAGAGAAGGCATTATCTCGTCTCGTTTCGTCAGACGAGATAAAATTGATCTCTCGTTGACGCTTCTCGTTTCTCTCGTGATTTAAACCAAACATCAAGTATGAAAAAGATAAAAAGCCGACGATCTATGCGGTATGGTAAAGTATTCAATACACACCTACTAGTAACACATATTTTGTTAAATTCACTGACTGACTTAACAAGTAGTGACATGTCAAAGATTTATTTTTCCACAAACTGTAAACTACGAGAATGTTATAATAAGAGAAATAAATCAATCAACAAAGAATCAAGTTTATTCAGATGCAACATACATTCAAAATACGAACAGCTACTCGCCGAAATAGCTTTTATTATTCTCTGCGACCGCAAAACGGTAATAAAACTGTAATATAAGGGTCCTCGAAGAATCATAAAAATTTGTCATCACTATGTGTTGTAGGTCCGGTGATATATTCAGATAGTAACACAACAATGAGTTGTATCTTTTAAAAAACCGCCTAAATGTAATAAAGGTTGTAAATATTTTAAATCACTGAGTATTACACTTTCTGGAGAAACCTACTCAACATTACCTTTAGCTGCAGTTGGTATTAATATCTTACTAGACAAATAGGAATTTTTTTAAATTTCTCTGAATAATGTACATGCCATAGATTATCATGTGTCAAACACCATAATAGAAGCATTCAAGCAGCGAGAGACAAAGTACTGAAGCATTATTATAAGACGACCTAACTAAACTCTAATTTTCTCTTTGAAGTGTTTATATTTGACAACTATTTCTATCAATGATTAAAGCAGCATCGTCCGCATATTGGATCTTGGTTACAGGGTATCTATTCACTATGATACCAAAAATCGTGGTCTTAATTTTCTCATCAGATATGCCTTTCTCTTCTATGTTAGTCAGTGTGAGGTTTCAAATATCATTACGTGCTTTTGCTGTTTGAAGTAATAACATTTCACAAATAAAATATTTGCCGTATTTAATCATAAAACAATCGTCATTATTCAATTTTTTGCATTGCCTCAAATATTTTAACATATAATAATAACGTCGACAAAAGCAATAGACAAACTTCGCTAATTGAAAGTTTATTGCAATGGATTTTTTCTCTTCCTGCAGCATACCTAATAACATTTTCAGATTTCTACTAAGATCCAGTTTACTTTTCAAATGTTTTTCGCAATGTTTGAGGGGAGTTCGAGAGCAGACTTTATAACTATTTAGAAAATAATCGACATTTCGAAAATTTAATAAATGATACATGAACATCTTCATAATTTTAATTAAGTTCTCCAAAATACTAAAAAGAGAGATCAACTATTTACTATTTTTTAAAAGGTAGTTAAGCGACCTTTAAGATAAAGGTATCACTCAACCCTCTTTTTCATTGATTTAGGGGTTGTGTCCGCCCCTAGTGTAATAAGATTTTGCATATTTTTCAATTATCAATAGGGGCAGAAATACAGAGGTACGTTTGCAAATTAACACCCTGTATGTAATTTCATACACATTTTCAGCGCGTGCCTTCTCTACAGTGAAGAGACGTCACATGCTTAGGCTAATTACGTCTGCTATTTAATTTTCAAACTTGAATAAATTGATCGTCTGCTGCTTGTCATCGACTAATGTCATTATCAGATAGTTTTGATTGTTTCTGGCTAAGTATGACAATCCGGCTCTGTCAAATTTTTCAAGTAGATTTGAGTTTTGAAAGTAATCTCTCACAAAACATGGCAAAAAAAAACAGAGTTAAAATAATGAGATTCTCATCGTGATGGATATATATGAATTGAGTACATCTATAATTGATTTTGAAAATTAATAAAAAAATGTTGACCCCGACGTGATTTGAACACGCAACCTTCTGATCTGGAGTCAGACGCGCTACCGTTGCGCCACGGAGTCTTGTTATTAATAGTTCCAATCGTTCAATCTATTGTAAGCTTATTCATAATTTATTTTTTAAAATCTCCATTTTATTCAATATTACTGTCAAAAATGTTCACACAATGTGTATAAATCTAAATTCCTTTGTTAGATCAAAGTTTGTGTATATATAGGGTGTCCCAAATTATTTCCTTTTCTAATGTAAGCAAGACGTGGTAAATGAAGTTTTCCTTATGTCTCTCTAATATGACAGAAAGTGGTAAAGCCTTAAGATGAGTAAAAATTATTAGATAACAGAAACTTTTAATAAATATGCAGAAGAGAAGTGACAATTCTAGGGGGATAGGTATGGTTTTAATTAAAACTATTAGACAATAAATTGTTGTAGGTACTTATGTTTCAATTATTTACGGTCACATCTACAAAGTGAATTTATTGTGTATCATTGATACGATTTAATACATATAAGATGTTTCTAAAACAGACAAAAAGTTATACAGGGTATTTTCAACGTTTGCATGTAGATGCCTCTCGTAAAATTGGACAAGATGATATGGGGATTGAAGGGTCCAAGTCCAATCCATTTACTTCTCGAAATACAGGGTGTTGAGTTATGAAAAATATAATGTTTTAATTTGATAACTTTAAAATGGATGAATATATTGATCTGACATTTGGCAGGTTATTTTTAAATGTAAAAGGGCATATTTTGATGGAAAAATATGTTTCCATTCTTGATCCAGTGGTGTACATTTGGAAGAATTTGTCACCTTTCCCCTCCCATTTTCAACGCCACTGGCATTTGAAGCTATTACTTTTCCGCCCAACCTATCTAATATGCGAGAAAAGTATTGGTTTACCCCAAAAAAAGTTGGAATTTTGAAATTTTTTTCGGAGTTATTTTTACGTTTTCCATTAACAACAACACGAAAAAAAGGTTTTTAGAAAAAAAATCCTGTGTGTATGTCGTCGTCGTCGTTGTCGTCGGCCACTTTTACTTACATGTCTTGTTAGCACGATACAGCTTCCGGAGTGCAATAAGTCACCAATTTTATGGTGGAATAGTATTAAGGACATGTCACAGATAAACCCTATTGATATTCAGCTCACTAGAGCCAGTACAACGGGTGCTATGGTACATGAAGTACCAAATTTTTGTCATTTTTGGAGAATTTTCAGTTTGTTAGGACGATACAGCCTCCAGAGAGTATACGATTGATCAATTTTATGATCGAATATTGTGCAAGGTGTCTCACAGATGTACCCTATGGATTTTTAGTTGACTAGAGCGAGTAAAGCGGGTCCTACCCAGCAAACACAAAAACATATTGAATACATATATGTTACATATTTCTTGAAATATAAAAGTCACAACTAGATAATATTTATGTATTGAATACTGCCAAGGGCCGGCACAGCAAGGGAACAATAATGATATAAAAAATACATATTATGAATTATATCTCAAATATTTCCAAATTACTATGTAATATATATGTAAAAATGAGATAATATCTAGAGAATATTTATATATTGAATATTACATAATATAGATGTAACAAAAGTTACCTAATTTTACTTTTTCCTCACCCCTTACCTAAAATATTTTATTTCATTGGATCTATGAAAAAATTCAGCGAAATTCTTAATTTATAATAAATTCAGAAAAATCTATTAAAACATTATTTTTCATAGATGAAATGAAATACAATATTTTTAGTAGTGTTGATATGGCCAATAGATTAAGGAACTATTGTTACTATATTACTCAATACCTACCTTATGAATATTTCAAACTTAAAGCAACTTAATACAATTTAATAATGGTATTTATCTATCTTTGGAATTTAGTAGCTGGTACTTAGTTACTAAAAAAACAGCAAATAGATGCATATAAGTACATTTATTTTATTAACATAAAAAAGAGAAACTAAAAACAAAACACCTAATGAAAAAAATATTGAAAAAACTGAAAATATTCAAAAACTAAATGATAAAATATAAAATAATAATGCAAAACAAATGAATCTTCAAAAACAAAACAATAATTAACCATGGAAAATATTCTCTTAGAAGACTTTTCGAGGTCCACTTGTAAGCGAGTGGGCCATATTAAAGAATATTATCCATTGTTTTGAAGGGTTACAGTTTCGCCCTTCTTTTCCCTCTGGGGTCTCTTTACTTAGCCTTATCCACACCAAGGTGAATTGATCAAAATCAGTGAATGTCATATTAAACTGTGTCAGCAACGTTTCTAAAAATGTAGGTATATATTAGTTATATTATATCATATAGTGACAATACCTTGAAATAACTTAATTGATTTTAAGTTCCTTATTTTGTAGTTATCTCTATGTTCTAACCATGAGTGAGATGCGTCTATATTATGTATTTCTTGTTCACTGACACCATTGTAAGATTGTACTACGTATCGTTCTTCTGTCCAATTGATAAATCACACAAGTCTTTCAATTTTTTTCTTTTTAAACAGTTATTTTGCCTGAAATTCATAATTTACATTAATCTAAGTATTCGAATATAAATAACTTTCAACAGATAAGTGTTAATTAATCCATTTCAAGATATTTTGTCTTGACTTACTACCTGTGGTCAAAGAATTAAAGATGTGTATTTTATTTGACATTCTTACAAAATCTACTTGAGCCCTAAGTGCATACCTGGGCAGCAGTATTTGTTTCGGAATAACGACTTCCTACATAGGGAATTATTGTTAAATCATGTCTAAGTTGTAAGTTAAAACGAAAATATTATCTTGAAAAGTACTTTAGTATAGTATGTACAAAAAGTACGAGGAGTACTAAACCCTAATAAGGTATGCAAAACCTTTACAGGGAGCACCATGAAGTTTTTGATAAATCTCTTACTTTAAATTACATTTCTTCCGTAAATCTAAAAACCAGGTAGATCGACCCCGTATTTGTTTCAGTTGTAGCAAAGTTTAGGGTTTATTCATTGTTAAAGGATTAGCAGATAAGCAATAACGCAATGCAGTGGTGTGTATTTTGGGAAAAAAATACGTTTTAAATCATAATATAATAAAAAATGAAAAGAAATAATTATTGGAATACATTTTATTCTATATCCGACTCGGAAGAGGAAGAATCGTTGTTGACATTAATAATAATAGGGTCGATTAAATCATCACAAATATTGTCAATTTTCCACATATTTGCCTCTACTTTGATAACATGCTCGATACAGTTTGTCCAATTTTCCTTACTCACATGACTTACAGCACTCTCAAACAATTTCACAACATCGTTTATTTTAAAAGTAGTATTTTCTTTCCAACTTCCCCCTTTACCTGAGCGCATATTAATTCTATGGGATTAAGTTCACAATGATAAGGGGGAAGTCGAAGAACTGATATACCACGAGAAGAAGCCATTTCTTCTACAATGTAGGTTTTGTATTTATTCTTGTTCATTTTTGCAATTCTGTAAAGTTCTTTCCTTAGTGGATCTTTTGGAAACTTAATATTTTTCGAAATAAGCCACTCCAAAAGCTCTGCTTTACGCCAACGACTTGTGGGCAATGCTTCTCGTAACCGTGAATGGTAACTTGCGTTGTCCATAACAATAACAGCCCCTTTTGGAATCAGATCCAACATTTGAACAAACCATTCCTCGAAGACATCCCCATTCATATCTTCGTGATAGTCCCCCGTGCGTTTTGAAATAAAAGTTAATAATCCACCATCAACAAAACCTTCAGAACTTCCAACATGGACAATGATAAGTCTTTTTCCTTTTCCAGATGGTGGCTGCAAACCTAACGACAAACCTTCCACGAATGCCTGCCTTCCGCTTTTAATGTTTTCATCTTGCCAAGATTTGGAAACTGTATATCCAGCATTTATCCATGTTTCGTCTAAGTAGAAGATTTTCAAATTTTGTTCTCTGACATGTCGAATGCTTCTTAAATAGTCTCTTCTCCAAAAAACTATTTGCGGTTTATCTATCAAGAGAGATTTTCTATTATGTTTTGTATATCTGAAACCCACATCTTTCAAAAGTTTGCATAATGTCATTCTGGAGAATTTTGGATAGTCCGTATCTTCTTGCACTGATGTCATAATTTTGTCAAGTGTTGGAATTTCCTTTCGTAAGTAAAATCCATGGAATTTACGCCTTAGTCTTTGTTTTAATGACTCATCGATCTTAATTGGTTTTCGGCCTGAAGGAGTTTTAGGGGGTTGAAGAGTTCCATTCTTGCTTTCTTTTAGTAATCTATAAATTGTTGATTTAGCAACACACAACATAGCAGCCGTTAATTCCACAATATCATCAACACTTGCACTTGGATCCTTGTTTTTCAATGATATATAACAATTCAATATCAGAGTTTTTCCATTCAAAGATAATGGACTTGTTTTTGGTCGTTTAGATGGTCCTTGGCTTATCGACATTGTTTGGTACTTGCACAATTAACATTAAACAAATGTTTTAAATATATTCCAACTGTTTACAATATTATGACAACCATACAACTTCATACAACTTTACTCAAAGAACTAATACTAAGTACTGATTTAATGTACCTACTTTCTTTTAAAATAATATTCACGATAATGTTTCTAAGAAAACTGGGTTGTTTGGAAAATCCCTCTCAATAATCGAATAATCTGTAAATAGGTGTAATCGTATCAAGCCGATTACAGTAGGCCACTTGCCATTTAAAATTTCTGAGAAAAATTCCCCAAACACTACATATAGGAGTAATACAAATAAAAAATATTATGAATAAACGGGCATATCCGAACTCTGCCACAAAATAAAATTTTACCTGTCTTGTATCAATTTGAGGATTACTGAAATGTTCGAACTGTGCTGCAACCATTTAGTTTAATCCTATTAGAGTCATTAGGGTTTATAATAGATAAAATCGGAGGCCCATAGAATTATGTATATTTCTGAAAGGTTTCAAAGATTTAATGAATTAAATATTTTGAAGAAATCTTGATTGTTTTGATCGATATTTAGGGAATTAGGGGAAGGATGTTGATGCACTTACACTATTGCCTAAAAATCAGGAAGTATTTAATAGTGTTCGTGAATTACAATTACGAACGAACCGAGAAGAGGAATATCTATTAACAGCAGACCAGGTATTTAAAATTATTGTGTTCTCCTGTTTTTCCAACCTTAATTTTTTATGTAATTCGGATTGTATTTTGATGGATGGGACTTTTAAATACTGTTCAACTTTTTTTTACCAAATGTTTACCATTCATGGTTTTAAAAACGGCTATTACGTACCTCTTGTTTTTTGTTTGCTGCCGGACAAATCAAGTCAAACATATTCAAATTTGTTTATAATTTTAAGACAAAAATGTAAAGAAGTAGGCTTAAATTTTCAACCTAAAGAAGTCGTAGTAGATTTTGAACTAAGCATTCATAACGCTATATATGAATGTTTTGGCAGAGATCAAATTCTTTTTGGTTGTAAATTTCATCTCTGTCAAGCTTGGTTTCGTAAGATTCAGGAGTTTCATTTGGTACAAGAGTACAGACAGAAAGGTTCTGTAATTGGCGAATACTTAAAAGTACATTTCGGTATTATGTATCTTAGTCCTGAGGAAGTTGTAGAATTTTTTTATAATGAACTACATTTTTTGCTTCCGAATAACCTCTACCTCTATCACTTTTTTCTATTAAAATTAGTACATCCCGTTATCTCTGACCTAAATCGTATATTCTTTAGCATAGCTGCAACTCATTCGTTCAATACAAAATGTACCTTACGGTATACCCTCTTAAAATATATTTTGGTACGTCTATGAAATCTACTTAAATGAATGATTTATTACTCCTTGTCCTTTCTATATAGACTATAAGATAGGTATAATATGATTTGTAATTGTTTACTTCACTGTATATTTTAATATAGTTAACCTGTTTAATACGTTTGTTAAATAATCTTTTGTAAACGACTGTTGAATGAA
Source organism: Galeruca laticollis (assembly GCA_963921935.1). NCBI lineage: Eukaryota > Metazoa > Arthropoda > Insecta > Coleoptera > Chrysomelidae > Galeruca > Galeruca laticollis. The sequence continues at coordinate 38,126,222 of OY998178.1, read as the reverse complement.
CGGCTTCATTGGCGATGCCCCTTGCCTGTTGAAAATAATAATAATAATAATAATAATAATAATAATAATAATAATAATAATAATAATAATAATCATAATAATAATAATAATAACACTTACATGATGTGTTCTCCATTCCTCTAAAAACAAACACACAGACGAAATTAAAGCAAAACCTTTTAAAACGTTATTATACTTGCAGGTATGTGGGTAGATCGACTCGGTTATAATATTGAATAGCTTTCTTCTTTTTCTTTAGAAAGACACTAAACGAGGTTCGTCAGAAATACATATAAAATATATAAAAAATTTTATGTAACAAAATTTACGTAATAAATATATATAAAAAAATGTTCATATTTATGTACCAGAAATTACATCTTGAATACATATAAAATTAAATATATCCAATATATAAAACATTTTATAATATAAATATTGAGAATATATAACAAAAATTATATAGATTTTGTTACACAAATACCACATAAAAAATATATAAAAGTTTTATATAAAAATCATTCCTCCCCTGTTATATATTTTTATGTAACATATACATTTGTGTTTGCTGGGTATAAATCCAGATATACTAAATTTTTGGTTGTTTTTGGAGAAATGTCGGTTTGTTAGCACGGTACATCCCCCGAAGTGTATACAAATAACAATTTTATGATAGAATATTATTCAGGCATATCACAGATGCGGAAAAGTTAGTTTTAATCTTTAAAACCGTTTATTTTCATTTGATTTTGTATTCCTCAATAGTTTTCACGTGATAAAACGCATAACCTTTACATATAAAAAAAAATTGTAGATTTCAAGATATTTAATGTTTTTATTAAGTCTGCCAAATCACTTTTTAATAAAAAAATGAAAAAAATATTTTTCTTAAAGGTTTTTTAATAACTGCCAAACTACTAATGGTTAGAATATGTAACAGGAACTAACTTGTGAAACAGCAATGCATATAAAACATTGAGAGAGGATTGTTGAAAATACTTTTCCAAACTTGTGATTTTATTAACAAAAGAATTAATGACGATAAGAAATAAGATAATTACAAAGTTAAATAATATCCCATTCAAACATAATTTTTAACTAAGCAGCCGACAAATTACAAAGATGTTCAAAATTCTGTCCATTTACATTTACACATAATCTGCAACGTTTTCTCATTGAAAATCGCATAACTTGGAAAGACTGGCCATTGCCGGAAATAACTTATGTAACTGCATGGATTCTTGCTAGCAGTGCCTCCTCCGTATAGTAGGCTATGGATATAAATAATGAAATGGTAAATGTCATTTTGTTTAACGTAAAACGAAAATGAATTATTTGTAATTAAATTGGTTTGTGCAACTTTCACGCTTTTTGTTATTACGGATTATACTTTTGAAGAAATGGCTGATATGCAACTAATATACGGGGAAGCCAGATAGAATGGTGGACGTAGATTTCCATGTCACACAACATTTTCTCAAATTGACAGGAGATTGCGAGAATTTGGACAATTCATTTCAAAATTACAAGGTAGCGGTAGAAAATGAACTGTACGAACTGTGCAATTAGAGGAGGCTGTTCTAGACCGTATTGAAAATAGACACGATTTAAACACTCGCACCATTGGCAAATCTTTAAATGTAAGTAACTCAACTGTGTGGAATATTTCAAATGAACAGAAGTTCAGGCCCTAAAACCAACACATTGTCCTCAAAGAGTGGAGTTTGCCAATTGGTACACCCAAAAATATTTAGAAAATAGGAATTTTAACGGATTTGTTCTATTTAATGATGAAGCAAAATTCAAACGGGAAGGAATTTTTAATTCAAGGAATAGCCACGTGTGGGATGACGAAAATCCATATGTTATTCGACAACGTGGATTTCAGGAAAAATTCTCGCTTAACGTGTGGGCAGGCATTCTTGGAGATAGATTGTATAGTGTGTCCATATTTATTACCTAATAAACTCATTGGTATTATTTATTGTAATTTTTTGAGAGAAATATTGCCTTATTTATTAAACGACGTTGTACCATTAAATATTAGGGCGAATATGGATAATGCGATTTTCAATGAGAAAACATTGCAGATTATGTGTAAATGAAAATGGACAAAATTTTGAACATCTTCTGTAATTTGTTGGCTGCTTAGTTAAAAATTATGTTTGAATGAGATATTGTTTAACTTTGTAATTATCTTATTTTTTAATAAAATCACAACAAGTTTGGAAAAGTATTTTCAACAATCCTCTCTCAATGTTTTATATACATTGCTGTTTCACAAAGTAGTTCTTGTTACATATTCTAACCATTAGTAGTTTGGTAGTTATTAAAAAACCTTCAAGAAAAATATTTTTTTTTATTTTTTTATTGAGAAGTGATTTGGCAGACTTCATAAAAACATTAAATATCTTGGAAACTACAATTTTTTTGATATGTGAAGATTATGCGTTTTTCACGTGAAAACTATTGAGAAATACAAAATCAAATAAAAACAGCTTCAAATGCCAGTGGCGTAAAAAATGGGAGGGGAAAGGTGACATATTTTTCCAAATGTACACCATTGGATCAAGAATTGAAACATGTTTTTCCATCAAAATATGCCCTTTTACATTTAAAAACAACCTGCCAAATGCCAGATCAATATATTCATCCATTTTAAAGTTATCAAATTAAAACATTATATTTTTCATAACTTTAACACCCTGTATTTCGAAAAGTAAATGGGTTGGACCCCTCAATCCCTATATCATCTTGTCCAATTTTACTAGAGGTATCTACATGCAAACGTTGTAAGTGTCATTTGAAAACACCCTTGTATATCAAAAATTTTAAGGAATCGTGCCCATTTTAAAATACAAACAAACAATAAAAAAGCAGACAACTAATATTATAAACTATAAATTGATGTCAATTAATGTATAGTTCTACCATGCTCCTGATCTAATTGAGATGTCACTCTAATAATTAACAGTTTTCCCGAATTCAGAACTGAATTAAAGGGTCTGGATAGGTGTCCTGAAACGAAATAAGGACCAAAGAATCAAGCAGTGACGTAGCTAGGCCGAGTGGCGCCGGGTATCAGACCCAAATATCACGCCGTAGTTTTGAGCGGGGGGGGGGGGCAGCAATCAAACCCAAGATGTATAAAGTGAATTTTTAATCCTACTAAAAAAATGTTTTCAGCATTTGCTTTCTGTAAAGACATTGGTCACATGATAATTACTTCAGACTTGAGCCCTTTCGTTTTCAACGCTCAAAAGAGCCCAGCTATTAAGTCTTGATTGGGACATATAGTACTCCTTAAATAATTCATCATAATGCTCTTTAACTATTTTACGCCGTTTCCCTAGAAACCCATTTTTCACGCCCCAACTGTTTGCCAAAATAATTGCTTCACTCTTGAGTTCATCAAATTTATCTTCACAGTTTACCATTTCCGTGTACGCACTCTCCTAATAAGTTGCGGCTTTCATTATCTCACTGCCATTGGATTGTAAATAATGATATTTAGACGTTGTAATACATTGGAAAATAGTACAATAAGCAAAATAAAATACAATTTTTCGATATGTTTTTTTAAATCTGCTATCCCAGTTCTTTCGTTTGGCTTGCCTCTTAATATTATATCTGTTGAAGCACTAACATTTCTTCGAATTTAGCCCACGAAGCAACCAATGTATCGTACTGCGAAACCCAACGAGTAGGAACCAGTTTTCTTAATGTTATGCATCTAACAGAAGAAAAAATACATACAACGCAACCACCTTATCAAAAAATATTGAAACTTCGGAGACCCCACTTAACTGCATCATTCATAACCAAATTTAAGTTATGGGCAGCGCAATGCACATAACGAGATTTTTTTCTATTTCAATGATTTTTGCATTATATCCACTCATGACGCTAGCGCCATCGTACCCCATGACATTTAGAAATATCGATATTTTTTTCGTAAACTCATTGTTAACAAAATTTAGCATATCTCTTATGTAGCAGTATAATCCTTCACAGCAAAAATAAACAGTAAAAACTCCCATAATCTTAATGTCTTTTGGCATATGTGAATTTTCGTCTTTGGTAATTTTAACAAATATAAACATTAAGCTAAGTTGGTCTATTTTTGTAATGTCTTGTGTCCAACATAATGGAAAAAAAGTAGCATCTCTAATTTCATTAAATATTTCAGTTTCCAGTTGTGCTGCCACTAGATTGATAAGCTTATTTTGTACAATCTCGCTTAGATACCTAATCGATCCACTTGGTTCCTTCAGTAATCGTTATTGCAGAATTGGGTCGTATCTCGTTAGTGAATTTATTATTCATTGAAAATTACCACCTCCTACAGTGTCCTCATCTTCATTATATGTCGTTCTATGGTTCTCTAAATGCTAATAAAGTCAAACATCTTTAATACTATGTAAAGTCTGCCTCCAACAATTTGCTTTCCTCTTGAATGTAGATTCCATAGGAGAATCTATACATTTATTTGCCTTCCAAGCATCATAAATTAATACATGATTGAATATGGCAATCGGTATTCTCATGTTTCTTAATTTTTCTGGATAGCACGGTCCAATTGGGGATATTCCTTGTACCCAGTTGCTTTTAAAACAATTGTTTGATCTATCACTAAATAACCATCAAAGTTCGCAGTGACAAACGTTTTGCTTCAAGGAATAACAAATCCACTGCCTAGGCACTTCCAAGCCACTTTTTGGTTTTGCGAAATAATAAGTTGCTGAAAAACAAGTTATAGATTGTCGATAATAATGTGCAATATCGGTAAGATATTTTTCGCCCAAAACACTTTCTAAAATTAAAATAGTATTTGCATTACTGGTAAAATTCCGACGTATAGACTGGGCTTGGGCCTTCGAGTTCCGATTTATATTTGCGCGCACATACAATAAAAATGTATAATTATTTAATAACTAAAATACATTTTATTGATATTGGTTTTTGTTTATATAGTTTATTTACGATAAAAAGACGATGACGTTGCAAAACAAAATTTTGTGATGTTGCCAAGCTGTAGGAATTCCTTTACTTAACGAAAACTAGAAAAGTCAATCTGATGTTAGATTGACAGTTCTTCTTTTTCATTGTTCCGTGCCTCGTAGGGCGTAAGTCAAAAATATTTATTTAAAAATAAAAGGCTTGTATGATAGGCTTGATTAATTTAATATAAATATTTATTCATGAAAAACTATGGATAAGATACAAGAAACAGTAACCAATCATTCTATATTCGAATTAACATTCAATTATTTTACATAGAAGAAGGTTAAATGACGAACTGTAGGTCTTTGTACCTTATTCTATGCTCTATAGAACCATCTTCAAGAGCACTGCAAGGGTTTACGCTAAAAGGATTCAATACAAGCTGTAGTCATCTTCATGCAAATTTAAATATTGTTTCTCTATACAATATCCATTATATTTATTATAATAAAAATAGAATGGAAAAGAAAAATATAAATACACAAAATAAAATTTTGTTACAAGATATAAAAATAAAAAATCTCCCATTTTATCAGTATTATTTATGTAGAGATAATATGGTCGTTTTAATTTGTGTATTATAAAATAACTGTACCTAATTTATTTAATAATAGTTATTAGTGATTTTGAAAAGGTGGAAATAAATCAAATTGGATAAAAATATACAAAAAATAAAACACAAGATTTCCACTACTCCACTACAAAATCATCACTATCTTCATCGTCACTGTCAAAATCAATAATAAGTGGAGGCACATCCTGTGTATCAAATACTACTTCTCTATCCCACCCTATCGCTTGTTCTGTTGAAGAACCATCAGTTCCCACATGATCTCTATAAAAAATTTTAACTATGCCCCAAATATGTTCAATTGGATTGAACATACAGTGGTAAGGGGGAAGTCGAAGCACTTTGTGACCATATTTTTCAGATAATATCTCAGCTTCATATACTGTTGGTGGTTTATTCCTACAAAAATGCATATATTAAAACAAAATAAGTTATATAAGTATTACCATAATATATTGGAGAATGTTTATATCAACTTACCGTTGGACTAAATTCAATAATTGTGTTTTGAGTAAAGTATTTTCAAAAGGAATATCATTTTATATCAACCAGTTCTGTACATCAGCCTTTTTGGTAGCTGTTGTTGGTATTTTATTGATCACTGTACTGTGATAACTTGCATTATCCATTACAATTGTGGCAGGTTCTTCCAAGTTCACTAAAAGCTGGTATTCAAACCAATGCAAAATTTTCTCGGTTCATTTCACCGTGGTAATCACCATCTTATTTTTTGGAAGAAAAAACCAGCCCTACTCCAGGAAAAAATCCAGAAGAGGAACCAGCATGCAATACTATATACCTACAATAAGCAAATAACAAATCACTACTAGGTTTCCTAGATAGACTGCATAGCTCAAAACAACTATTAATAATTATATAGATTTAAATAAAATACTGTGACTAGTAAATATTTGAAAAGGTCTTAAAATGGCAGGATGTTAGTACATTATATATTAATTGCTAAATTTCATTATTCAATTACCTTGAACCACCAATTTTGGGTTTTCTCACGCTTCTATGATTATAATCTTGCCAAGAACGTCCAACAGTACCGTCTTTAAATATCCAGGTCTCATCCAAAAACACAAATTGATGTAAACCTTCCCTTTTTATCTTGACAGATTCATGTAGAAAATGTACACGTTTTAATGCAATATGTGGCAAGTCCATTAAACCACGACGAGGATCATCTTTTTGGTATTTGGATCCAATATGTTTCACTAACTTCCAGAGTGATGTTAAACAACCTTTAAAGAGTTCACGCTCCTGTAGTTATTCTCTTAAAGTTTTCAAGGTTATGAGTTCCTCTGAAAAAATATTGTTTTAGTTAATTGTAAATAAAATAACATTTCGTATATAACATTTCTGAAAGCATATTGATCAAAAATATCAATTTCAACAGTAGGTTTTATGCGTTGTCTCTTTTTAGGTGGGCTTTTAGGCTGTTCCCCTCTATTATGCTTGACGGCAATACGGTTAACAGTGGTAACGTTAAGTTGTAAAGCTTCTGCAACTCTACAATATAATTACTTCAATTTATGAAAAAATAACATATTATCAAGTTTAATTAATCTAACCTAACATTAAAAACATTTAATCATTTACATTTAAGTATGTAACAATAATATTAATAATTATGAATACAAATAGCGAATACTATTACTTACGTCTCTTACAGCAGTAAGAGGGAGAAGCGGGCCCCCATTTCGGCATTCTCGTTCAAAATAGCTCAACAAAGATGTTACCATCTCTTGACATTTTCTGTTCAGCTGCCTCGACATTTTATTAACCACACACTGCAGATTTGCCTAAATAATTGGACGATGATCGAATGTCAATAAACGTCAAAACAAACTGGGGAAGTTTACCAGTTGATTTGACAACATCTTGAAGTTTTGCCAACCCGTAAGCTGGAAATTGCCCTGGCTGTTGAGAATAAATTTTATTCACGGTTGGTAAATTAATATTTATTCTGATAAGCAGGAAAGTAACTAAAAATAACATCATTGTCTTTTTATCGTAAATAAACTATAAGAAATAAATACGCTATGATGCTTTGTACTTCTAAAGCGAGTAGAGGGGCACGCCTTCGGCGCCGCCTATAACATTTGCTAGCACGGGGTAGCAGTTGCTGCCCCAGATGCCCCGGTAGCTACGCCACTGGATGCAAGTTAAAAACTGAAAAATTAAAAAGCTGTGCGGATTTTCTTCGTAACCAGCTATCATAAATTCAAAATTGCACAAACAGAATATCTTATGCTCTGTATGTTAGGTATACACATTTAATACAGTTCATGGAAATATAACCAAATTTTACAGAAACGTGCATAAATTATAACCTGATATTTTTAGCGTTCATGTCTCAGTTTTCTGTGAACTATCAAATACTGAATTCGAATGAATGTATCTACTTAAACATGAATGTTTATAATGGAGGAACTTTCTAATAACTTAATAACACACAGAAATTATTAAGTACCTGTTTTGAAACATTTTTACATTGAAAATTATTTTATCCACAGAATGTTTCAACTAGAATAATATATTAAAAAATAGAATGGTGAAGATCTCGAAGTACGACTCAATATGATCTTTCTTGTTTGATTTGGTATGTGTGGTGTATAATGTTGTCATATTTTAGATGTCTAATTAGTTTCCTGTATGCATCGGTGGTGTGGGTATTTATTTTAACTATATTGTTGGATTGTGTTTTGGTAACATATACAGGGTGTCCCGGGACTAATGGGAAAAAAGTCAGGAGCGTATAATCTGAGCTAAAATAATGTTAGTACTTCATATAAACTTTCACTATGCAGGCCCTCGTTATCGAGTTATAGGCCTCCAAAGTTTTAATTTTGAATTTGGTTTTTATTTGTATTTTTTGTACTAGTTATTTGATCTTTATAAAATTTACGGCAAAGCTATAATGTATGTGTATGTTTATTTTAGTAAGATAAACAGATTTACAGTAGTGCATTGAAGCCAGGGACGGACTACTCGCTATGGTTAGTGATCCAAAAATTTTACAGGTATTGCACACCCTGTATGAAATTATCGAAATTCATTTCCCCACACATTAAGCTAACGAAAAGGTACTCTTGTTGGAATTCGATAAAATAAGCCGTTTGGCTAATATTTACAGTTTTATTAATGCACTACGTACCAGTTTACGCATTCACCATTTTTATAAGTACACAACGAGGTAAAACTAACTTTTAATAGATGTCCAAAATTTACCTAGAGTACTACAAAAAAATAATTTAACGATAGCAGAAGATGAAAAACATTAACGACTTATTAATTGGAAAGTTGGTAAAAACTTTTTATAAGTGTTTTTACCGTTCATCAAGTTACCATAGGATTAGTTGTCAAACGTTGTGTAGAATAGTTCGTAGTCAGTACTTGTCAATAATTCATAAGTCCTTAATTTAACAGTTACAATAACAGAATTCGCTTTTATTGAGTACGCAGATAAACATCTAATGTATGGACTGGCTTCTCGAAACTGTTTAGAGGCCAAAAGGCTTTATGAAGAACATTTTGCAAACAGAGCATTGCCAGACAGACGAATGTTTGGGCGTATTGATCTCAGGTTACGAGAAACAGGTATGAATAAGTAAATGTAATTTTCCATGTATACAAAACAAAATTTTAAATTTTAGGAAGATTTTCGCCAGAAAAAGCTGGAGAAGGTGCAGTACGAAGCATACGTACTGTGGCAGTTGAACAAGACTTGTTAAATGCAGTTGATAATGAACCATCGAGTTTTAGAAAATTATCAAGAGAACATAACGTCTCGAAATCAGTTGTTCATCGCGTCCTAAAAGAACGGCTGTTATATCCTTTTCACATGAAAAAAGTACACCGTATAACAGTGGCTGATTATCCTGCTCGACTTGAGTATAGCCAGTGGTTTCTGCGACAACAACAAGCAGACAACACATTTATTAGTAACGTTCTCTTTACGAACGAACCGGGTTTCACCAGAGATGGAATCATAAATTCTCATAATATGCATTTATGGGATGATGTGAATCCACATGGCATTATCCAAACTAGGATCCAGCATAGATTCATGGTTAATGTTTGGCAGGAATAGTTGGCAATAATTTGATACAGCCATACTTTATTGACGGTACTTTGACCGGTCAGAGATATTTGGAGTTTTTTGCAAAATGAGTTATGGAACCTGTTTGATGATGTGCTACTACAAACTCGTAGAAATTTATGGTTCATGCATGATGGGGACCCTCCTCATTTCAGTTTAGATGTACGACAACATTTACACACAAGGCTTCCTAATAGATGGATTGGTCCTGGAGGCCCTTTTCAATGGCCACCGCGATCAGGAGACGTTAATCCTATGGATTTCTTTCTCTAGGGTTATCTCAAAAGTAAGGTATACGCAACACCTGTGCAAACAAGGCAAGATTTAATAGACAGAATTGTGTTACACTGCAATGTTATTAAAAATAGTGTGAAATTGCTCTTTCAAGTGCAAAGAAACAACCTTCGTAGACTTAGAATGTGCGTGGAAGTGGGAGGAGCTCATATTGAACATTTATTAGAATAACGTTAGTTTTTGTTGTTGTTTAGGAATTAGTGTTGGTCTAATGTTTTATAACTTGTGTTTTTTGAGGTTTTCTTAATGGTTTAATAATGTTATGTTCGTAATTTTGATGAAAAGCAAGTAAATTCTGGACATCGTATTAATAAGTTAGTTAGGTAGATTTGTACGTAGTGCATTAATAAAACTGTAAATATTAGCCAAACGGCTTATTTTATCGAATTCCAACAAGAGTACCTTTTCGTTGGCTTAATGTGTGGGGAAGTGAATTTCGATAATTTCATACAGGGTGTGCCATACCTGCAAAATTTTTGGATCACTAACCATTCCGAGTAGTCCGTCCCTGGCTTCAATGCACTACTGTAAATCTGTTTACCTTACCAAAATAAACATACACTTAGATTATAGCTTTGCCGTAAATTTTATGAAGATCAAATAACTAGTACAAAAAATAAAAATAAAAACCAAATTCAAAATTAAAACTTTGGAGGCCTATAACTCGAAAACGACGGCCTGCATAGTAAAAGTTTATATGAAGAACTAACATTATTTTGGCTCATATTATACTCTCCTGACTTTTTTCCCATTAGTCCCGGGACACCCTGTATAGTTAATCTTCTAAGACTTCAGCGAAGTTATCTATAATGGCTTTGAAATTTTGAACTGATATGATTGTGTTATTTTATCTTTTGTGTTTATTGAATGACAAAAAGTCAGCTGACAGCGCTTCTGATTTATTGGCATATTTTTGACAGATAAATAAATGGTGTCAGTTATATTTGCTCGTACTTATTTTAATTAAATAGTAGTTTTACAAAACAACAGTGGCGACGAGGAAAACAAATGTCGGAAAAGGGAGATTTACAGAAACTTAACAAGACACGGGCTGTGATTAAAGGCTAATTCACAAAGGCCAAAAGACATGCAGAAGGTAAGTAACCACATTGAATGAGCTTAGTGTCAAGCTAAATGCTATTGCAGAATACTGGGATCATTATAAACGAATTCAGGATAGTATCGATTCTCTAACTGATGAAAACGAGTTAGAGAACGATAGAATGTATATGCAATGTTGAAGATGAATATTCACATCTTACAGCTAAATTACAGGACTTAACACAGAATCTAGAACCTGTTAGTTCAATTACTATACCTTACTCATCTTACGATCAAACTGTTCGTACCTCACATGGTTTTACACCAGGCAGCATCAATGTTACTCCTCATAATCCTGATGAAACGATTACAAATTTTATTAGAAGACTAAAGGTATTTCTACATCTAAAAGGTCAACTCATTGATGATAAAAGTAAGGTTCACACATTACTGCACGCCCTTACTCCCCAGTTGCACCAGCAGCTTTATGATATATATGCTCCTGAAAATCCATTGTCAAAAAACTATAATGAGTTAGTACATCTACTACAGGATTTTGTTGACCCACAGCCAAGCCAATTTGCTCTACAACACAAATTTATTTCTAGAACACAACACGAACATGAATCTGTAAACGATTTTTCAGTAGCTCTCAAGAAAATGACGATTAACTGCGACTTTAATTATTGTGGATGTGGAAAGTCCGTGGCAAAAATGTTCCTCAAAATCCAGTTTATTCGTGGGATCAATGACGTAAACATTCGAACGAGATTGCTTCAAGATCGAGAGAAACGCACATACCAAGATATAGTTAACATGGCTTCGGCTATAGAGTTGGCCAAGTCAGAGAGTATGAGTATACATAATAAAACTACAGAACCAGTTGGTTCAAATGAAATCGACACCAGAAATGTCAGTGACAGTAGGAATAACAAAACAAGAGACGACACGAATAGACAAACGCCTTTTAGCCGACAATCTTCAAGGTCCGGAATCGACAAACTTGGAGGCAAATGTTATAGATGTGGTTAATCTTCACTCAGGACTAATCAATGTCGATTTATAGATACAGAATGTCGAAAGTGTAGAAAAGTTGGACACATTGCAAGTGTATGTTTACAGAAAAAATCTCAACTATTGGTACCCAAAAATGTAAAACAAATCGAACTGAAAATGGATCTGTAAATAGTGAAAACGAATATGAAATCAACGTTCTTAGTGACAAGTGCAATGACAAATTTATGGTTGAGATTAGCATAGAAGGAAAGCCTGTACTCATGGAATTAGATATGGGAGCAGCCCTTAGTACAATGTCCTACAGTGAATTTAAGAAAACTGAATATACCTCTGAAAATGTTTTCAACAAATATTGAACTTCGCACTTATACTGGAGAAGCTATCAAACCAAGAGTGATCATATTTGCTAAATGCATGTACAAGACACAGACATTTGTGGGAAAACTGTATCTTATTGATCAAAACGTAGATACAATATTCGGAAGGGACTGGCTACGAGAGGTCAGGTTAGACTGGGGTGAAATCAAAAGTCTGTAAACAACTCAACCTTCAAATCTGACAAACATTTTAAGTCAATTTAGTGATATCTTTGATAAAAAAATCGGTGAACTACCTGAGTATTTGGGACAGTTTAGCCTTATCGATGATGCTACACCAATTTTTATTAAGCCAAGACATGTACTATCTTTTCTCAAAACTAAAGTAGAAAACGAACTTAAAAGACTTGAAAAATGTGGCATAATAACAAAAGCTAAACACCCTGACTGGGGTACCCCTATTGTGCCCGTTATCAAGTCAAATGGCTAAGTGCGGATTTGTGCTGACTATAAGGTTACAGTGAACAAAGTCATAAAGGACGAAAACTATCCGATACCTAGAATAAAAGAGATTTACTCACAAATGAATGGAGGAAAACTATTTTGCACCTTGGATATAGAAACGCGTGCCTTCACATAAAAATGAATGAAGAAAGTACACTCACGCAGACATTAGGTACAGACAAAGGACTGTACAAAGTGAACCATATGTTTGGGGTAAAAGTAGCACCTTATCTTTGGCAACAGTTTATGGACAAGACCTTACAAGGAATATAGGTAATACAACGCTTCTTCGACGACATTATATTACAGGGTAAAACGTCTGATGAAGTAATGACAAAATTACGTATCGTCCTACAACGCTTAAGAAACGCCAACCTAAGACTGAACCAGGATAAGTGCAAATTCTTTCAAACCAGTATCAAGGACACGTTATTGACGCTCAGGGCCTCCACAAAACAAAAGATAAAGTAGCATCCATCATGAACAGTAAGAAACCAGAGAATATTAATGAACTTCGGAAATTCCTTGGTCTAGCAAACTATTTAAATAAATTCATAAAAAACTTAGCCACGATTCTTCACCCACTCAACAATCTGCTTCAAAAGGACAAACTGTATATATGGACATCCAAATGTGAAGAAAGTTTCCAAAGGATAAAATCAGAGATAGCAAGTGATAATGTCCTCATTCACTACAACCCAGATTTGCCCTTAGTACTTGCAACCGTCGCGTCCCCAGTAGGTCTTGGAGCTATAATTTCTCATCGTTACAGTGATGGAAGTGAAGGACCAATTAGTTTTGCCTCACGAAGTTTATCAAAATGTGAGCTGAACTACAGCCAAATTAACAAGGAAGCGACGGGCATCTATTGGGGACTAAAGAAATTTTTCCCCTACTGCTATGGTCGTAAATTTACCTTGATTACAGACCATAAACCGTTAGTGTCCATATTTAACACTACAAAGACACTTCCATCGATATCTGCTACCAGACTATTCAACTACGCACACTTTCTGTCTGGTTTTGATTATAACATCGAATACAGAAGCAACTCTGATCGTGCTAACGTTGATTTTTATCTCGTTTTCCTACAGAACACACTTCTCATAACCTGATGGATAGCTGCAGCTTGTTTCAACTTAGTCAGCTTGATTCACTGCAAGTTGATAGTAAAGTGATTTGTAGAACACCTGCTCAGGACAAGAATCTACAATAAGTATTACATGCACTTAATAAGGGAAAATCAATAGAACAGTTTGGTTTTCACGACAACGAAATTACCCTGCAAGATGGATGTATTTTTAAAGGCAGTAGGGTAGTAATTCCAGAAGATCTTCATCGGACTGTGCTTGAGAAATTACATGTCGGACATCTAGGCATAGAGAAAATGAAAGCACTAGTTCGAAGCTATTGTACATGGAAAAATATCGATCGAGATATTGAACATATGGTGAAAACGTGCAAACAATGTCGGCTAAAACAAAATCAACCCAGCAAAGAAGAAAATCATCCGTGGTTAACTCCTCGAGGTCCGTGGGAGAGAATCCATATTGACTTTGCAGGACCAATGCAAGGACAATGGTACTTTATTGTTGTTCACGCATTTACGAAGTGGGTTGAAGTAATTCCCACCAAAAACACTTCTTCAGATTGGTGCGTGAGGCATCTCAGAAATGTTTGCTACATTTGGCCTTCCATTGGTTTTAGTTTCAGACAATGGAAGCCAATGTACACCGGGCACGTTTAGACAGTTTTTATGTGCAAATGGTGTAGCACAAAACTACAGCTCCATATGACCCGTCATCGAACGGACAAGCGCAACGATTCGTTCAGCTAGACATCAAAATTTTTAGTCTCCTCATACAGTTGCGACAAATCCCAAATACCACCGGATCAAATGCATACCACTTAATATACGGAAGGAAGATTCGAACTCACTTGAGCTTAATGCATCCCAAAATCGATCAAGAAACAACTACTATAAAGGAGGCAAAAAGGCACTTTGATGTCGGGGACAGAGTTCAAGCACGGAATTACACAAATCCAAAACATAAATGGGATTTTGGGAACATTGTAGAGAAAGAGAGTACTTTAATTCACAAGATTAGAATGGACGATGGCAGTATTTGGCGAAGACATATTGACCAGCTTCTGAAATGTTCCAGTCCTAACAAATTAGAGGGGAGAGTTGATATGATTGTGTTATTTTATCTTTTGTGTTTATTGAATGACAAAAAGTCAGCTAACAGCGCTTCTGATTTATTGGCATATTTTTGACAGATAAATAAATGGTGTCAGTTATATTTGCTCGTACTTATTTTAATTAAATAGTAGTTTTACAACACAACATGAGCACTGTAGACAAATATTGGTGGAGGTCGGGGATTTTCGTTATTGCTTGGTTTATTCTGAGTAGATGTTTGATTGCTGTCTTCCTCTGTAAGGACTTGATTGCTCTCTTCCTCTGTAAGGATTTGAAAACTATCATATGTTTTATTAGGTTGTTCATTATTATTTCTTTGTATTTTCGTGTGTTTTATTTTTCCGTTAGAGACTTCCACGAAGGAGTTTGTTTACCTTTGTCATTAATGTCATCTCGATCGCTCTCATCTGACGATGGTAGATCTGAATTTTCTTGAGTAGTAATGGCATCATTATGTTGAATCATGTTTTTTTGGGGGTAGTGAGGGGTTGGATTTGAGTTCTGGTTGTAAATATGTGTTGGTGGGGGATTGACAGAATAAAGGTAGTTCGGAAAATGTGGGATTTGGGTTTGATAAGTTTGATAGTATGCAATGTTGGAAGTGAAGTTGCTGACTTGGCACTGTTGTCTCTACATTTGGCTGTTGTAAGTATATATGACTTGAACCGGATCCGTTTCCGGATGGAAGCATTTTAGCCACGTTAGATAATATTTTCTTGGCTTGTGCAGTTAGTCCACTCCCATCATAATTGTTGATAAAAACGAAATTTCGTTTAATTATCGATTTTGTTCGTACGAACAGTCAAAGAACTAATTTGTATTGCGGAACTGTTGCAATAAATTATAAGCTACTAACACCAGTGCAGTAGTTGTTACAATGAATCTGCAAGTTCACTTTCACTTTTTAACTTTGTTGTTTAACTAGTGTATTCGTAATTTCAATAGCGAAATATAATATTTGGTGACAGTTGGTTGATGGCTCAACTGCACCTTTATAAGACATAAGTGGGAAAAATTAAAAGTTGTCCAATTTCAGTTGTTATACATATTATCAAAACATGTTTGTGATATTAATAAAATAATATAAAAACTACTTAAAGAAAATTGTTCATGTTTGTATTCTTCCTTTACAGCTAATATTATCTTATATTATGTATTTATAAGTAGAAAAATATTGGAAAATCCAAAAGTGCATTCGACAAAACGTTGATTCAATTATTAAAAAAAAATTTGAAGTAAATAAAATTTAAAAATTATCAAAACAATAAATAAGCGCAAAATTGCAATGAAAATTTAATTAACCCTCCGCTACTCGCGCGGGGTATTTTAGTTCCCCACGGGCATATCCTATGTCAATATCTTGGTGGGGGAATCGCGAAATTCCACGTCGCCTTGTGTATTCTTCAAGCATAGTGTGTAGATATCTGTGCTAGGGAGTGGTCGCTATCGAGTCACTAACTTTTACGAAATACGCTATTGAACCTCGTTGGGGTATTTAAATACCCCACGTGAGTGGTCGTGTCATATTTTTGGTAAGTGTACTATATACTATAAATCTGCTATTACTTGAACATAGGTTATTATATATAGGTTAAAACATGACAAATCAATCCAAGGATCCAGAACAGTGGTTGAAATGGTATGAGGAACTTGACGAGGAGCCGGAGGTATATGGCGAAGAAGATCCCAACGAGTTCGAAGTTGACACGATTGAAGTACAGGATGAACGCATAGATAGTGAGCAAGACGCAGATCCTGATTATATGGAAGATCCTCTAGCACAAGATGTTGATGACGAATCTGCGAGTGCGTTCGAAGATCCGCTTACACAGGCTGATGATTCTGGTGAATCTACGGGTCCATACTTCATAGGAAAGGATAAACAGAGTAAGTGGAATAAAATGAAACCACCTTCTTCAAGAACAAAATCTCATAACATAGTTTTGAAAGTTCCTGGTCCAGTGGGCAATGCAAAAAATGCCAAGTCTTATATGGAATGTTTTTATAATTTCATTGACGACACTATGTTTGCTATAATTGTGGATTGTACCAACATATATATATATCGCACATTCAACAAAATTTTGCTCGAGAAAGAGACGCACAGAAAACTGATGTTTGTGAAATTAAAGCTTTTGTAGGGATTTTGTATCTTGCCGGCGTCTTGAAATCTGGTAGACAAAATGTTTTATCTTTATGGAACACGAATGGTACAGGCATTGAACATATATTTATTACAATGACATATAACCGTTTTAGATTTCTTTGTCGATGTATCAGATTTGATGATATTTCTACCAGGCAGGAGAGGCGCAATTTGGACAAGTTGGCACCTATTAGAGACATATTCGAACGTTTTGTCTCAAAGTGTCAATCTTCAGTCACACCAAGTGCGTATCTAACAATAGACGAGCAGCTTGTGGCATTCAGAGGAAGATGCCCGTTTAAACAATATATACCGAGTAAACCAAGTAAATACGGGCTAAAGGTATATGCACTCGTGGATGTAAAGACCATGTATACGTATAAGTTAGAAATGTACGCTGGAGTGCAACCCGATGGCCCATACTTCCTTAGTAATAAGCCCGCCGACGTCGTCATGCGCCTCGTGGAGGATCTAAAAGGAACCGGACGCAATATTACTATGGATAACTGGTTCTCCAGTATCCCCCTGGCTTTCGAATTGCTCAGAAATAAGCTGACAATGATTAGAACTATCCGCAAAAATAAAAAGGAAATTCCTCTCGAATTTACCAATACGCGTTCTAGACCTGTACAGAGCAGCATGTTTGCGTTTAAAGACCATTGCACATTGGTTTCTTATGTACCAAAGAAATATAAGAATATCCTATTGATTTCCACAATGCATCACGATGATGAAGTGGATGAAGCTTCTTTGAAACCAGAGATTATACTTGAATATAATCGTACAAAGTCTGGAGTGGACGTTGTAGATAAGATGTGCGCTCATTATGATGTGGCTAGGAATACCAAGCGTTGGCCACTTACAGGTTTTTTCAATATCCTTAATATTGCAGGAATTAATGCCATATGTTTATATGCACTGAACAATGGATTCCAAAAACCCACTAGAGAATGTTTTTTGAGGAGTATCGCTGAAGGATTAGTTCGTCCACAATTTCTGAAAAGAATATATGCCAAAAATATTCCAAGAAATATAAAGAAGCGGGGATTCCTTCTTCTAAATATCGAAGAACCATCAACAACTGCAAGAGCTCAAGATCCTGAAACACATATGCCAAAGAGGCCAAGAACGGGTAAAGGAAGGTGTTATTTGTGTCCCAGAAGTCTGGACAGAAAAACCCCAGTAAGTTGCCTCAAATGCACCAAGTGGATATGTAAGAACCACCAACAAATTGTTTGCAACAGTTGCCTGAAACATGGAGCGGATGACGATTCTGAATCGGAAAACTCAGTCAATTAATGTTTTGTTGCCATTTTTTTGGATTTTTACCTTGTGCTTCTAAATGTTTATAATTATAAATTTTTGTGATTATGAAGTTTGGTTTATTTTGTAAAGCATACAAGTAGGTGTTTTTACGTAATTTGCCATATAATAAATAACCCAAAGAACTCTTTTTTAATGTTTCCCATTAAAATAAAATTGGGGTATCAAAATACCCCACGCGAGTACTCAAGTAAAAAATGTAGGCGCGAGTAGCGAAGGGTTAAAATAAGTTTCCTCTCTAAAATAATAAAATTTAAAAAATTCGATCGTAAGGCACCATCTACTGCTTCGCATTATGAGTCGTGTAGTAATATTTTTATTATGAGTAGACTAAGCCACATCCAAAATAAGGATAGATGGAGCCGTTGTAATTCGTTCTCTTTTTATCGAACCATACCGTCCACTTTTACTCGGTAGTCCCGTTACTAGCGTGGTCTATTCTTATATACCTATGAAACAGCTGGACACTTTTTTAACTTTTCTCCCATATAAAATTATTCCCCTCCATATTTTTTGACAGAAAGTAAGCTGTTCTTTTCTTTCGGTAAGAACAAAGTTATATTTTCATCAGACTTTCTTTTTCAAATCTAGCGATATTTAATGAATGGTAGGTATTAAATCTAGAATTTCCAGGAATACAACGCCGATATACTTTTTGAAAGTTCTCTTTGCTTATCGATTTGAACTTCAGTTGTAGCATTCTTTTAAGTGCTCCTAGCCACGATCACAAGCAGCACCAAATAAGTTTAATATTAATCCATATCAATGTCATTTGGTCATATGACAACTGTTTCAAGCCCAATAACGCATTTGATTAGTAGTGCATTAAGAAGAGGAAACAGTATTTTTTGAATGCTCGAAGCCGCCAACAGAGAATATTGTTTATTTAGGGACAGTAATATCAGTAGTGCGTTGAATTAATAAAGTAAGATTTTCGTGAAATGTGATTAGGCAGTAATTTCTCTACTGCGCATGTGTTAGCATTAGTTTTGGGGGAAAGATATACGCTTTAAAAAAACTAGCATTAAAAACTAGGTTATTATAACGGTTTAACTTATAGTACTGAACGTCGTTTTGTATAAAAACAAATGTGTCGTTGAAAACAGATAGAGATTACAATCGTATTTTTCAGTTTACTGTCAATACTTTTAAGTGTAAAAAAATCTGTATACTAATTATAGAAGCCACATTATGTCGTGAAGCTATTAAAAATGATAGCATAATAGATAGGACTTACTTTCATTTAACCGAAATGAAAAAACTTTTATTTTCGAATGCATATTTCTGGTAAATGTGTCTCCGACATGGAATCATGATTTAATATTGAATTTGAAAGTCCTAAATTTTATATAAAACTATTGTTTTTTGGATTTCAATTTATTGAAATAATGGTTTGTTTGTCTTTATATGAAAAACGAGATTTTTTGTTAAAACTAAAAATATCTCTTTGACTTTTCGGCACAATTTTGGGCTTTATCAAAGTATTTTGACATTTATTTTGTGCAAGCACCATCCCTTCGAGAAAAGACAGCTTGCTGCTTTCTTTGCACGCTTCTATATCTCTATTTACAGAATATATTCAACAATTAAAGTAGAGCCATAAATGTATGAGATTGAACAGTCACTTCAATCTCAGTTGAAATGTGGAAACTAACTTATGAGAGGGTTAAAAACTACCCATATAGAACAAGTATGTCCCCAAAACGTACGGACGATGTCCGACCAAGACTGTACTGGGGACGTCTAGATTTGGTATGGTCGACGTTCTTAGGTACCAGTGTTGCCAGATGACCAAAACAAAATTATCCTATAATGCTGTAGACATTATGGGTTTCTTCATGATTTTATCGTACAACTGACCTTCCTAGTGTGACGTCATCCGAGACTGGTTAGTTTAAAAATTTAAAGGGTTATGTTAGAGACAGAGTAATTTAACAATAATTTTATTAAATAAACATGAAACAAAAAATAACACTCAACCTAATCTTGTTAGCTAATGTTTCAAAAAAGTTCTTCTTCTTGTGATTCTTCCCGACTTTGTTCTTCCAGTTTGCTTTTGTCCATACATTTTTTAAGATGTCATGGATTTTATCATTTTATCTGTGTGTTTAAAACTTGCACATACATTGTCCAAATGTATAGAGCTGAGTGCATAATTTTATTTAATAATAATTTGATTTCTGACTTTCGTTTTTATTAAATTGACTCGTTCGCAGCTTGTACCAGAGTGAGGCAATGATAACACGCACAAAGCAAATTCACTCAAATCTATTAATAAATACCCTCGAACTTTTTTGATCTGACCTAACTTACAATATAATAAATCGAGTTCCTCTTCGATTGGCAGTTTCTCTAAATTTTTTAGGTTCCTCCACTGATCATCAATTCTCTGCATTTTTTTCAAAGTCGTGCGGATGATAAATACGTGGTAATAATTCCATTAGTGGAAGAAGTCTATTAACGTGTTTAATATAGTTTGCTCTCTTTTTAATCTCTAAGCAAGAAGTTATTAAAAAGCGCCTACATCTCTCATAAAGATCTTTCTTAATATCATTTGTTAATTAATTAATATTTCGTAAAACGCCAATTCCCAGATAAATATTATTTATGGAGTAAAATTTTGAATTATTTGTTGGATCAATAAATAAAATAGTTTTATTGCTTTGTCATTTATATATTTCTTCGCTGGCCAGTACTCAATCCTCGATATAAATTACAAACGATTGAATAGATGAGGCTTTTACTTGATGAAGATCCATACTGAACGATGAAATAAAACAATATAGTTTGTTTAAATCTTCATTTATTTGAACTAATGTTCAATTTAAACTTCTTGACGCGTTTCACTAACACAGTAGCTTTGTCAAAACGAATGAAGGTAAAATATAAAAATGTCTTAATATATACAGTGCTAAATCTATTTACTAAGGTTAACAATGGTATTGAAAGAAATTACCTGGAAATTCATTCACTACAAACATTCTTAAGCTATCTTCTAGGTAAAGAGGTTCAATAAAGGAGACTGATTGATATCTATTTGGTCGTTAAGGAGATTACCTGAAGATTTATTTTTGTTATTCTCTAGGGCCTCTAATAAATTTAATCTTTAGGCCCTAGAGATTAACAAAAATAAATATTCAGGTAATCTCCTTAACGACCAAATAGATATCAATCAGTCTCCTTTATTGAACCTCTTTACCTAGAAGATAGCTTAGGAATGTTTGTAGTGAACGAATTTCCAGGTAATTTCTTTCAATACCATTGTTAACCTTAGTAAATAGATTTAGCGCTGTATATATTAAGACATTTTTATATTTTACCTTCATTCGTTTTGACAAAGCTACTGTGTTAGTGAAACGCGTCAACAAGTTTAAATTGAACATTAGTTCAAATAAATGAAGATTTAAACAAACTATATTGTTTTATTTCATCGTTCAATTACAAAAGACCTGAAACTCTTCTAGCATAGCTTGTCTTTTTGCACTACTTCACATCTCCTGGGAAAAAACTTGCAAGCCTCACTTGCACATAAATGTAATCTTTTAATTTACTTGCAACGGAATTATGTTTTCCAAACACCGTATTGCAACTGTCTGAGCCGCACCCAATAATGTTAGTAAGAGGAAGCACCTTTATTGGCCTAATTAGGGTCATATCCAGAGAATATCTGAATAAGGCTCCAGAATAGCGTCACCATTTTTTCGAATTTAGGATGAAAAAACCTAACGCAAATACCCAAAAATTTTACCGAAGCAATGTCTGGTAATTTCTTAAAAACGGTGAAACATAATCCTATCCAACGGCTATCAATGCCACTTTCAAGGTCAGCACGTATTTGACGCGGAGCACGGACTTCTCGGAGGTGGTATCTTGTTTAGACTTGAAATATTTTATGGTTTCGCTGTCGGCGTCAGCCATTTGGTAGTTCAGTATATATATTTTAATTATTCAACATTAAAAATTTTCGTAGGTACGTTTCGGGGACGTCCAATTGGTGCGCATGTGTATGTCCCCAGTACGTCCGTTTTGAGTCCTCGAGTACCTAAGCAGGATATTTTGAAGTATGTAAGAAAAAAGTTAAGTTTAGATACTCCAGGTCCTAAAACGGACGTACTGGGGACATACGATAGCGTGGAAATTGGACGTCCACAGAACTAAAACAATTGTTGTATATTGGAATTTGTTAGGAAAAAGTTGAAATAACCTGATGCCAACAACTTGACTTTTATAAAGTCATCCTTGTTATATGTTACAAGTGAAATTTACATATACTTGATTTAATCTTGCTTGTATACTATAAATTACCATACCATTACCAATACCAGCAAGAGAAATTTAAATGCATGTGAATATTCTTTCTAACATACATTTTTTACTGTTCATTGTCCATAGGATGACTTTATAAAAATCGAAACGTCGACGACAGTTGTTTGGACCTTTTCTTAACCAACTCCAAGTCACCATAACCATTGAGGTCACTACACCTCATACAAAAAAGTATTGTTATTTATACTACCTTTTAGCGCACAAACTGTAGGTGAACTCATTCAAAAATTGAATAAAAAACATGTAGGTTAAATGCTTTTATTAACAAATTATGTGGAACTAAAACTAAAAACTTGATAAAACTTCTCTTGGCATTTGATTTCATTTTTCCCGTAGAGTTCATTCTTCGTTGGCTCCATCAATCATAATTTTACTCACCCTTTTTAACCATGAACTAATTGTTGCTTCTGTTTCTTTTTGTGACTTTGACACTTCTTCTTTACCTGTAGTACCTTCAATAAAATAACACATTAGAATAAATATATTCATATAAGCAAAAATTTAAATTTATATGTAGAATTTGATTTTTTTTTACAAAATTCAGCAGTAAAAAATATTATTGATAAAGTAGTCTATTTCCCGAAGTACCAAATTCAATGCACACCGATTTACTTTACTCAAAATTTCTCTTGTCCAAACTAAATATGTGCCTGCAATTTTGTAAAACTGACCAAATGGAAATATTAGGTTTTTGAAACCTTAACGATTAATAACATTGCCGTTTTGGTATGATAAAGAGATGACTCTGCCTTTCTTCCCAGCCATAACTCATTGCCAACTGATTAGACATTAACAGGAAAATTACCATTTTATGAAAATGTAGTGACTAGTCGCACCCAATTTGAAAATCTTTGTAGCCTGAACAATAATCAGTATACGGAGATCATTGACAGCAATAGGGACTGAGAAATATGACGTGTATGCCATCTGCCGTGAAAAAACACAAACAATGTGATGTATACACTATTAGTAGTTTTGTATAATCAGCGTTTTTAAATGTTCATTTTTTAAAACTGATATTAAATGTTTGTGATGTCGTCATCAAAAGTATCTTTCTGTATTCATGGCTGTTCAAATATGCTGTATAAAAATACTACGCAGTTGAAATTTTATAGTTTCCCCGAAAGTCTATTGAACACTGCGTGGATAACCTTATAACGTCAAAAATGAATAAATGCAGTAAAAACCCATATGTCATTAAAATGTTCTAGTTAAAACATTTTATTAACTATTATTTTGTGTATAATCAGTATGATACTATAATTAGCAGCTATTAGCAAAATTCTAAATGTTTTTTACATAAATAAAAGATTATTATCGAGAGAATAAAATGTTGTTTTCTGTACGATTTCATTGATTATATAAAATAAAAAACTAGTTATGTGCTTGCTGACTTTAATATGATATAATGAGTTCAAATAATTAAATACTAATAAGGGGAAGAAAGTAAAAATTTGTACAAAATGAATCACTTCAAGTTTTTTAATTAAATTTCAGAAAATATCGGGAGGATTGGGAACCAAATATACATACTAGAATTTGCAGTGCTCATTTTGCCAATAATCAAAAATCAGATAATCCCCTACACCCATCTTACATACCAACAATTTTTCCTGGCAAAGAAAATAAAAAGATATATTCATTTTTTGCATTTTGTAGGTTGTTAATTATACTGTTTTCATCACAATGTTTTTCTTATTTAACACCAGGGCGCTCTACTTTTGACAGAAGTGCTGCCTCTATAGTTCGGTCTCGATCCCTATATGAGGCACATTGTGCTTCAAGGGTCTACTCTGATATCTTATCAGGTATATCAACTTCGTCAGAGTTAATTAATGTTCAATATTAAACTATATGGCGTTTGTCTTGACAGCTGTTGATTTTATTCAAAATAGCTGTATCCTCCGTTTTGGAAATTACATTGAGGAAAAAGTGAAGGCTACTACGACAACTATTTCTAGTGGTTCCAGAATCATTAAATTTTGGAGTTAACGTTGAAGGTTTCTCAAATATGAGACAGGAAAATCTTCTTGCCGGTGAAAGAGATGTTCGAATGTCCTAACCTTTTATTTGGCATGTTTTAAATGATTACGTATTTCCAAGCGATCTATAGTAATTTATATGAAATGAACTTACCTTTTCAAGACAACAGTAACAAGTGATCTGTTTGGTTCGGTGGGAAACAAGCATCTGTTCTAGGTTAGCTTTCTAAATTTGCGCAGTTTCGTTTCACAAATGAGTCTGACAGATAACGACCATTGATAAACTCCTAAAAGTTAATTGCAGTCTCATTTTTATTATTTAAAACAGACTACATCATACACTTAAAACAACTTGACACAGTTCACTAAGTTCACATGATCGGTTATTAACTGAATTTGTCGTTCGGTATAGCCAATAAGACAACAGTCTGCAGAAATCTGTAGCCTGTCCTTTCCTCTGTCTAAAACGCTGTTGAAGCCGCCAACTGTCGAGATTCCAGATAATTACAGAATTACAGCCATTAAAAAGCATTGAGTGGTGAAAAAATGCATTATGGACATGTCTACCAGTTTCAACTAGGCAAATCTGCAAGGGTGTATTATTTAAAATATTCTATTAATATTTTTTACTTGAGATAGATTTTAATATTATTCAAAGTACGAGATAAATTACATTATACAATAACGAACAAAAGAAAAATACTTGTTTCAACTGGGTACGTCCGTAAATTGGACGTACCTTAGTACGTTCGTACTGGGTACGTCCTGAAATGGACATTTCCAGTACGTTTTGAAAAGGTCCAGGACGTTTAGACCTAAGTTGGACCTAAAATGGACGTCCCCAAGACGTCTCGCGCTATATAGGTAGCTAACATAAAATGTTAATTATTTTTACAAATTAATACGCACGACCCTAGTTTCCACATTTTAACTGATATTGAAGAGGCCGTACACTCTCATACAATTATGGTTCGATTGTTGGAATGTGATGTTATCGGAAGCTAAACAAAAATAGTAACAAGTTCTCGTAGTAATAGCATTAAGTATACGAAGACGACACGGTATTTGATTAAGAAAGAAGGTGTAGATTTTACTATTTTGAATCATGTACTACGAGGGAGTACCTACCTTATTTAAGGTTAATTGCTAGCTCATTTCCAGAATAATAGTTCACTGATACAATGCAACTTGAAAATATATTTATTCGTGTGAGTGTAAAAATAACAAAAAATATTATAAAAGTTATATTCGCTCTCATAACTTCAGAAATGATAGGAAATTTTCTGCTCAACATCGTAAAAATTTCATCAATAAGTCGAAAGCATTCAGGTAATAAGATTTATATCAATTTTTTTGAGGATAGAAGAGATTTATAGGAACGGGGTCGTGAACCTTCTAAATCGTTCGTTCGTCATCAATTTCGACCGAACAATTCAAACTAATGGGACTATAGTTTGACTTCAATTAATATCCGCTAGAGTTGCTGTTGAAGTCTACGGTGTTTTATAAATTTAGAGAAACTACCTATACCTATATGTACTTGAGTTTTGAAGCGAAACTTTATCATCACTCAAGAAATAATCCATTATTCTGAATACATTATAGATATATTGCTATGGATGTTATGAAATTACAGTAAATTTGTTTTTTATCAGATTTTAACAGTGTTATATTGAGGAAAACGTGTACCACAATATGTTTCAGGCTGATCCACAGGGGTGGCTCTAACTGGGGTTCTTTGCGGTGGCACCACAGGCTTCCGACGTAAAAAAAATAAATCGATTCTTCAGCGCCTCATAATCCATAGTAACTTCCTACCATAAACAGGTGGGGAGCGCCAGAATATTTTTCGCACTCGTGCGTCGAAAAACCTAGAACTGCCCCTGCTGATTCAACTGCACCTATTTTTTGAAATAATTTCTTAAAAATTATTCCACTGAATTTGTAACTAAAGAATGACGTTCCTTTTTGTATAATATGTCTTAGAACACTTTTCCTAATGCACAATACTATAATTAAATTATCTATACCTATTAATATAAATGTAGCTCTTTTATTTGAATATCTGTGATACTACATATAAGCAGGATGTTGTATATAGATCTTTCACAAATAATTATGAATTAGCATTTCGTGTATTTTTATAGTTATAAAACAATTGTATTTTTATGTTCCTTTAGCTTTTAACCATAGTGTAATTAATTGTACAGTTAACGGATGTTGGAGAAAATGTTCTTGAAATTGGATCAAAAGAGTACTACAAACTTCATTTCATTTGTTAGAATCCAAGGGTAAACGATACTGAAGTTAACGAACAGAGGCGACCATTCAAAATAATAATAATCGTGTGATCACCACCATTCTCAGTTAAAATTATAATTTTGAAGCTGTTTTAGGTTTTTTTGAGAAAGGATGGTGACACAAATATCAGAGAGTTATGTTTTATTCTTTGACCCTAAATAAGGCTCCCAAAATACTTAAGAAATGCATTGGCTTTTTCGGGTATTTGAGGAGCAGCAGAGTTTAAATGAAGAATAGCTAAATATGTCTACAAAATATAATAGTTTTTATTATTATTACTAAAAAATATTGGTTTTCTTAAAAACTGTTCCACTCGCGCTCACTACGTAATTAGCAACTGGTATCTTTAATTTAGTTCTATATATTTGTATCTATCACTTGCTCAAAGTAAGTTAGAGCCCATTTGTCACCATTGCACAACCCCCTATTCCTATTTATCCATTACTATTTTTGTTGAGAAATATGTATGACAGCAATCAGTACCGAAACTACGTATATTCGATGATTGCCCTTGTCTATGGGCGCAAACTAGATTAAAATAAAAAGGGGGCGCAAAATTACCGAGGAAACATTTTACATTATAACTTATCTAAATATTAAAAGAAATGACAAGACATATTTACTGAAGACTTTAATATTTTTGGTGGTTTTAAATAATACCTCTCCACTAAAAAGCAAACGAGGCATGATCCAAATTAACGGGATTATTTTAGTAGTTACTTGCATAAATGCAAAACTTGTACATCTATATAAATTTCTTACGAATCAAACCTGGCAACCAGTTTTTACGGAAAGTTATGGACTCTGCAGATGTGGTTGTTTCCAAACTTCCCCTTTTCAATTTTTTTATTGCCAGCTATCCTTCCTGGTAAAGCGATTACGAAGTAGTGTTCAAAGGAACGTAACACTGCTTTGTCCATTGGTTGTAGCTCATGGGTGGTGTTACTTGGTAAGCAATATAATGTTATGTTTAGTTCATCTGCCAATTGAACAATTGAATAATCTAAATGTAAGGAGGCATCATCAAAAATCAGAAGACAAGGACCAGGTGCTCTCTATTTTGAAAAATGTTTCAGCCACTATGTAAAACTTTCAATTGTCATGCTACCTTTTGGACTCGTTAATGCGATACCTCCTGATGAAAACTGATTTGACCATTCTGGTTTTAACCGTTTTCCTTTAAACAAAATTACAGTTGGTATGGCAGAACCCATCGCATTACCACATGACGCAATGGTGACATTTTGTGCATGTTCATTTGGAACCACACATGAAACCATCTAGCTTCCTTTTTTGCCAATACAGACTGCTGATGATGCAAGGTTAGGCGACAGCCTTTCTCGTCCATATTGTATATGTTCTGGGGTTGATCCATTATTTCCAATTTTTGCATAATAGCTTTTAATTTTTCGAAATGGTCATTAACAATGAACTTAAGTTTTTGAGCTCTTGCAGAGTTTAGGTTTTGAGATTTACGATTTCGAATTTCAACATGCCGTTTTAAAAATCCTTTGAAACAATAACGCCATTTTTGATGTGAAAACGGGTTTTTTATTTTATTCGTTTTGCAAAAATTATACACACATCTCCCAAGTACCCTTGATGTTACGGGGAATCCAATTTCTGCTAGACGTATTATTCTTTGACATAAGAGCGATTCTTCATCGTGATTAAGTATGCCCTTACGCGCCATGGAAAGTTTTCTGGTGCATTGTTCTTTATATAATAATCTCTTAATATTCTTCGTGGAATCGCAAAGTGGGCCCTTGCTTTATTTCCGGAGTAACCATTTCTGATGGCAGCAAGAGCATTTTGCATGTTGTCTGCAATCCATTTGCCTCTCGATCCCTGGCTTTTGAATTTGAGCATGATGAAAAATTTGTAAAAAAAACTGTTACTTTTTATCAACCCGATATGCAGGTAATAATGCCAATATGCAGGTAATAAGGCCATGGCCTTATTGTTCTTCAAGTGTATTGGCGATATTACCAACAACCGCATGTTTAAATATTTTTCTTAAATTTAACCTTAAAAAAATATGTTACTAGTTTGATTACATCTACCCTCTAGTATATAACATAAATTTTTAATTGACTCGAAAAAAAAAATACTCACCAAAAAACTGGTTTTATTGATAAAACAATTCACTCAAAATTTATGAACGTACATTCGCGCTTTGCTCAAGGTTAAAATACCTTCACAGTACGGCGCACAAACATCAACCGATGTATTTATTGCCGAGAGATCTTCTTTGTAGGATAACCTTTATATACCTATACCGCCATCTAGTAGTTAAATGTTTAGTTTTGGAGAAAATCTAAATTGGCGTTATTACCTGCAGGTACCTTAGACAACAGTGACACTCACCTCTCAGTAAATGCTCTCCAGTTCTGCCTTGAAAATGGTATAATTTTGATCAGTTTTCCTCCTTACACGTCTCATAAACTCCAACCTCTTGATGTTGGAGATTTTGCACCATTTAAAGCATACCTTAAAAATACCTAAGCAACTTTATGTCTGATAGAAGATAATACTGTGTTGGTATGTTCTACTCGACACCTAGTTACGACTGCTGCAGCTATACTTACCTGACTGATTTCACGATTCCATTTGTCGACGAATTCAAATATCTAGGCATAGTCTTAGATGAAAAATTACTATAGACGAACCACATCAAGTATATTTTAAAAAATGTGAAAAAGGTATACATTTGCTATTAATTCACGTCCCACGTTTGGTAAATAAAAGGAAACTATGGTTCCAACTGGCTGGCAGGGATCCGACACTAAAAAAATATTAGAATTGTTAGGCTAAAAATGAGGTTAATGAATGTTTGTACTCGTTTTATTCTACTTGTCGAATATTGTAACGTACTTTCGTCGCTACGTGTCAATTGACGCCTAAGTTCAGGTAATGGGTTGCCTCGGGCGGCAGTTTTTCTATCAATGTATGCTCCACTTGCTCCAGGGGTCACTATGGTGTTGACGAAAAGCGCTGCGGTCAGTCGGGGCAGATTTTACTGGTCCCCCTGGGTTCATAACCTAGGTATTTCGTTGCTCAAAGTCGTTATCTTTCTTCTTCTTCTTCTTCTATCGTCGTTCTCTCATTACTGAGAATCGTGATCACTGACAGCTTGTGACGGTATTTCTCTCCATTGACTTCGATCCCGAGTTATATCTACAGAACCGGACAACGAACTAGCGGTGGCCTTTTGGATCTGATCAGTCCATCAGATTGGTGAGCGTCCTCTGGACGTTCGCCCTTCTGTGTTTCCCGACACTATCAGCCTCTCCAGATTATTTTCACCTCTTCGCGCGATGTGTCCAAAAAATCTCAATATGTTCGCCAAGCAGGCAGAAGAGAGTCTATTGCGGATGTTCAATTCTCTAAGGATTGACTCGTTCGTTCTGTGTGCCGTGCACGGAATTCTGAGCATGCGTCTTCAACACCACATCTCGAAGGCATCAATTCTTTTTCGTCGTATAGTCGACTCATTGCACCTTTAGCTAGTCCAATTCTGCTTCGGATATCACTTTCACTTGAACCCGTGTTACTAATATATGAGCCCAGGTACATAATATGGTCAACGATTTGAAATATTTGTAGAGCATCTGTCAATTGCAGAGTGTTTTAACGATCAACTATCGTAATTTTGGTTTTCTCCGCGATTATTATAAGCCCACAGTTATTGGTCTCTGTCTCCACTCTGCTTAGGAGATCCAGCATTTCCTCTTCTGACGAAGCTATTAATGTTGTATCGTCTGGATATCTTAGATTTGTGATCTTTTTACCCGCAATTGAGATTCCTCCATGCCATTCATCCAATGCCTTTCTTATTATGAATTCTCCGTAGATGTTAAAGAGATCTGGAAAGAGGATGCATCCCTGCCGATCGTCCCTGCGGGTCTTAAATGGGAGCGAGTGCTGGTTCGCTATTCTGACCTTGGCCATGCTGTTGTCGTAAAGGTTTCTTATGAGTGCAATTAGATGTTCAGGCACTCCCATCTCTCGGAGAACTCTTCAGAGCATTTTCCAGTTGACACAGTCAAAGGCTTTTTTTTTGGTAGTCCAAAAAACAGATGACTATTTGGACATCGAATTCTCTGCATTTCTCTATGAGTTGTCGTAGATTAAGCGTCTGTTCTCTGGTACCCTTGCCCTTCACAAATCCTGCCTGTTTCTGGGGAATCTGTCGATCCATATATGTCTCGCTTTATAATACGAAGTCGAATCTTACTCGGATGTTATACCAAAGAAATGGTACGGTAGTTGCTACACTTTGTGGTTGCACCCTTTCTATGAAGTGGAATGAATATAGAGGTAGAGCAGTCTTTGGGCCAGAGATCATGTTTCCATATTATACTACACAAATCGGTCAAGATTTCAATGCCCTGTTGATCCAAATTCTGCAAATATAGTCCCCGCTTGGTGATTTTCCTCTTTTCAAATGTGCTATTGCGTCCTCTACGTCTGCACCCATGATGTCAGGTTCATGCGTTATTTAATTTATATAGAGAATTCTATCGCCTCCTTCTAGGGTCTGCTGTTCTTTGAACAAATCTGTGCAATATTTCTGCCAAACCTTTAATATTGCTTCGATGTCTCCAACGACAGCACCATGATCAGTTTGAATTTCATAATTGCGCGGTTTGAATTCTCTTGTGAGAAGTTCTACCTTTCGAAACAGATCTTTGGTTTCAATTCGGTACGAGTGTGATTCTATCTCTTGACATATGTTGGATATGTACTTTCCTCTGTCTTTACGACATCTCTTCTGAATATCTTTTGATAGGGATCTATAGGTCCTTTCATCGAGAGGACCTATTTTCAGTTGTTTCCTCTGTTCTATTACTTGTCATGTCTCGTTGCTGATCCATGGGTTGCGACCATTCACATTTCCTGGTCGACATTGGCTAGCCGATTTCAGGAGACCCTCACTAAGACATATCCACCATTCCTCGGCGTCATCGTTGCATTTTATATTTGCTAATACTGGTTTAATACTGTGTCTGAAAATATCCAATTCATCTGCTGTTAACCTATTCTGTCTGGTCGGGGGTCTACGTATATTCTTAAATCTAAGTCCGAAATCCATTACTAGCATGTAATGGTCACTACCCCAGTCCGCACCTGGAAAAGTTTTAGCGTTACTCACAGAAGTTTTCCATCTTGTATTGATTAAGATAAAATCTATTTGATTTCTATATCTGTCACCCGGCGATTTCCACGTGTAGAGTCTGCGTGGATGATTCTTGAAGTATGTGTTCATTATGGAGAGTCTCTTTTGCAAGCAGAAATCCATCAGCTTTTCTCCCCTTTCATTCCTCTCACCCAGTCCAAATTCTCCGACGACCTGCCTCATGTAGTGGTCCATGTTCGTGGCACCTATTTTGGAGTTAAAATCTCCCAATATGAATGTAATATCTTTGTTGCGAATATTGACAAGCTCAGTATCTAGAGCCGTATAAAAATCTTCTAAAATGATGTCATCTGCCGTGGAGGTTGGGGCGTAGACCTGAATTATGTGCAGAATGCATGTTGAACTTTGCAAACGGAGGTGAATGATCCTGTCAATAACTGCATCATAACCACAAACAAAATTCTGCAATTTCTTGGGCACTATTATCGCGACACCGTTAATGCTGTCCTCTGCATGGCCTGAGAAATAAATAATATTGCCTGAAATACTCTGGAAGTGACCCTTCCCCTTCCAGAGAGTTTCACTGATTCCTAGGATATTAATGTCTTCTTCTTTTCGATTATTTGGAGCTTCCCTGGTTGTTGTACCAGTCCCCTTACATTCCAGGTAGCTATTCTTTTGGATTTTCGAAGAGTCAGTCCATTTTGATTCTGTGTATTCACTTTCAAATCAGTTCCTCCCGGAGATCCGATTGAGGAACTACTTAGAGTCCGGACTTGTTTTGAGTTGAAAGTTGCCATGATTCTCTTGAGAATTAAACATTTTCTATATCCGAAAGTGGTTTCCCCTTGCCTTCCTTCGGTCTGTTTGATTTCCTTCGGGATTTAGTCCTATTTGATGAGAGTTATGGTTATAACGCCAATGTTCGGTCGTCAGAGCCTCGTTCGTTATCTAGCAGGGTGCACCGGGTGATCAAAGATCACCGCTCGAGCAAGTGAGGTTTGTGATGATCCCAAAAAGACATTATTCAAAAAGACATTGTTAGATTTGTGTAAACAATAATTTCAAATATTGATAGCGGCCAGTGAAATAGATAACAAATACGTCCGTTTTGTAAATATCGTATACGCACGACCTATAAGGTCAAGAATACGGGGCTTTAATAATTTCCTATATTGCTAAGTAACCACCACATGGATCCTGGCAGAATCGCCGTGTGGTGGTTACTTAGCAAGTGGCCCTCGTATATACGTCTTCAACCATAGAGCCATTCATCTCCGGGAAACAGTTACCTAGTGAACCATTATTCAGGATTAGGAAATAATATCGGTTTTAAAACTCACTGGGATAACATATATTTATAAACTACAGATATAGATTATTGACACACACTACATACGTTTGTACTATCAATAACAATAATAGTGAATCATCAAAGTATTGAACTCTATTTATAGGAACTTATTAAAGGTAACACATTCACTGCGCCGTATTCTTGACCTTGTAGGTCGTGCGAATAGGATATTTACAAAACGGACGTGTTTGTTATCTATTTCACTGTCCTTGTCAGTTCACTGGCCGCTATCAATATTTAAAATTATTGTTTACACAAATCAAACAATGTCTTTTCGAATAATGTCTTTTGGGATCATCACAGGTTGACATTTGGGTAGTTTCGATGTTCTGATGATTCGTACTACCCCTTACCTTTACACGAAGCTTATTAACATATGAAGTTGGGAGAAAAGTAGTCAAACATCAATTATACACAATGAACTTTTATTCGGTAAAAACAAAAAATCAAATCATTACTTATGTTATCAAGCGAAAGCAATAAACCGAATAGCAAAACATACTCAAGTAGAAGCGGGTTACAGCGAAATCTATAGGGTAACAACACAAGCGGGGTGCAAATAGGCGTGTTAAAAGCGGAAATAGTACGGAATGCAATTGAGGCTCTCGGTTGGTCAAAACTCTACTTTAGGTGTTATTGTATCAAATCACTATATCCGAGAATGAATACTCAGCACCCCCAGTGACCGTTTTCCCCCCAATAGGTTTTAACAAATGACTTAAGGCCAAAATACGACTACTAGTGAGATGTGACTATACTCAGCGCCCCCGACAGCAGTTTTCCCCTAATTGGTTATGTCTTAAGAGACAAAACGTGATTACTACTGGTATGTGACTACTCAACGCCCCCGGCAGCAGTTTTCCCATAAACGGTTAGGGCTTGAGGCCCAAAACACGACTACTACTGGGATGCGACTACTCAGCACCCCAGGAGCAGTCCACCTCCCCCCCCCGACTTGACTTAACTCTCTTTACTTACACTATTATACAACCGGCGAATGAGAACCGTATACCCAAAATATATAATTTAACAACTCACCACGGATATCCGTTGCGGTCGGTCCAGCTACGGCGTCTGGCTTGTCGCGGTGGCTGTGCAACAAAAATGAGTTCAAATTTGGTGTTTGATATCGGCTCACCAATATTTCCCAGACTAGAATTCAGACGGTCTTGTGCCGAACCAACTATTCGGACTTCCGAGGCTTACTTGGCTTTGGATCGTGGCTCGGTCTGGGCTATTTTTGTGCCCCTGCACTATGGACGGTTGTTTCTGAACTGCCTGCTCTTTAACACTATTTCTAGTAGGTACTTAGAATTAAAATAATATCGGTATATCCGTTTTAATAAATACTAACGCCGTCTGTCAGAGAGAAACACAATTTGCCATTAATATTATAAGGATACGAAGGTTCCTATCGGTGATAGTGCTTTCGCCTGGCGGAAATTGCTCTGTTTTTAAACAATCAACTGATGTAAAATTTTCAATATCGGTTTTACCATGTCTTGTCGAGGCGATCCTATACTCTACGTTAAAATAATGTTTTTATTTGGATACAGTCAACATCTCTATTGTCCATGGTAATGTTGCTTTCAAATTTCACTACAGCTGGTGTGAAACTGAATAAAATGAGGCTAATGACCATCTGAATCATGTGAGCGCGTTATCTGCTGCGGTATGGGGAAAAGTGAGGAGTCGGTCTGTGAGATGGATTGTTAGCACTGGAGGGTATAAAATCATACTTGATCTAAATCTGAACAAACAGTTGTAGAATTTATACCTGAATCATGAAAGAGATTGGAAATATGCCCATTCTTGTTAGACAAAAACATACAATCTTGCCCCACCACAGCTACTCGAACTCATGTAATCGATAAGGGGATTATATTATAGTAGGAAACTTATTCACCTGATTTTCCTGAATTAAATGTAAAAATACAACAATTTGGAGAATGTTTTTTGTTTGAAAGTGTGTTATGTTGTTATATTTTGCATCTTCAAATTTAATAACGTAGTATTCTTCCATTTGCGAGATAATCTTAAATACCCTCCCGTTTCCAGATCATTAGATAAAATGATAAAGTTGAAGAGGCACTTAAAAATTATAACGACCTTGTCACCCATTCATTAAAATATAATTTATATCTGCCCTCCACTCAACAACGCCCGCCTTCCTAAATACAGAAATCTGCTGGGTAAGGAGATGAAAATATAATATTTTAAAAATATTATCCACGAAAACGATTCATTAATAAAATTTCATGAATTTGCTATTTTTTAATATCAGTTTATTGATTTCTAGATTATTTGATACAGTTTTATTCTATCCGCTAGAGTTTTGGAACTCCAGGAATAAGGTTTTGTTTCGTTTTTATTTGTGCTTTGCTCAAGGTAATAAAACGGCTTGATTTTTCAAGTTTCTTTTACTAGCAGTTGTAAAATAATATTTCATCTGTTATGTTTAAAGCTATATAACTTGGTAGATTGTTGTTTATGTGCGCTAGCAATAAGACACTTTGTAAGTTAAGAGATGGTAACGACATTTTTTCTCATTGATGCAAATTTCTTGTGCTTCAGTCAGTCAATCAGTTGTTCAATTTCCTTATATTTTGAATCAATTTGCATGGCGCCTAATTCGGTGGGAACATTTGACAAAAAATTGAATGACACGATAGGATATGAACTTACTCCTCTATAACTGAAATTATGTTGATTTATGGAAGATAGCCAGTATAGAGAGTTTCAGATAGATGCGGAAGAGCAATAAGCACAATTCGGAGGCCAGTACCCAAAATATAAAGATAATGAGGAACTGGCTATAGAACGAAACATATAAAAATTGTCTTTATTACCGGCGCATAATAGTCTATGTATTTTTAAAGCCAATAGATCGACATTTTCCAGCCGCAAGTTTCTGAATTGCTAAGTTGAGCGGGTGGTCGAATATTGTCAACTCCCCCTATGCAGATAGGCGTAGAAGAGGGTGGGCCACGTCGCGACTTTTAAAAAAAATTATGTAGCAGCTACACTTTAAAGAATTTCAAAACTTCAATCATGTTTTAGGTTTCCAAATTAGTAATAAACTATAATCAAGCAATAGAAAGCAAATACAACCAGTGTAGTTTTATTTTTTTACTTGTCTATAAACTAATGATTTTGTCACAAGAAGACCCATTCAATGGGCTATCTTGAGACATTCTAAAGGCTACCTTGTGACAGTGAAAACACAATCAAAACAAATTATATTTTTAGTCCGTTAACATTCAACGGATTTCAACATTATCGAAATTGATACCAAATGATATGTATGATTGTTGCCTTTTGGTGCCACTCCAGTTAATAATTGGTGGTGGCAAAACGCATTTAACACCAGTTTCTTTAACTAAATAAACATCTTCGATTACGGGAAATATAAAGAAGTTTCTGATTTTTATACTGTGATGCAAAAACTTCACCTCAAAATCAACCTCTTGAATGCTAATCATTTTGGAGACATAAAACATAGCTTTTTTATCTGTAAAGTGAACCAAACTCAAGTTCGCTAACTGACTCTGCATCTGAAGAATCGGAAACAAATCATTTGTTGTCGCTATTGTCAGAAGAAGATAATTGCACTTCAGTCTTTTTGATGGAAATGAATTTTCTTTTTGTTCTTTTAGCCCATTTAATATATGATTTTCACTTCCTCTTATTCTGTTTTTGCTCTATTTTCAAATTCCCTGGCGTATCAGTTACAATTTTGCTCCTACCGTTAAATCTCAAATTTCCAGCTTCCCTGTGAGACTTCAGGGTAGCCAAATATTTGCTCCGGGCTTTTAAAACCACCTTTTTGTTCTTGGATGTTGTTTTATTTTTGTGAAAGGATATTAGAACATGTTTCGCTTTTAGAGGTTTCTTTGACAACAGAATTAATATTGTTTGAAGTAGTTTCTTCGGGCAAAGTGTCCCATTTCTCTTGCAAAGGTTCCTCTCCGTCAGTAACGCTACTCATTAGAAAGTCACTTTCATCGAAAATATTTCGATCAAAAGGCAATATTCCACATTTTTTCAACCCCGATTTAATGTTAGATGGAGTCATTGACTTATCAAATGCTCATTCAGTAACTTGATAAATTGTCACAGGTATTCCGGAATTCCTCATTATCCAGGAATCGATTGCACTATTATAGTAGGTCTTGAACGGAGCAAATATTGAAACATCCAAAGGTTGTAGTTTATTAGAGCAATGTGGTGGCAGTGTTAGCATGATACCTCCGTTGTCTTTGGCTAAATTTAAGATACATTTTCTACGGACAAGTGGTTTTCGTGGTTCTATTAAGAAGGTTGGACTTGCTTTTGAACTTCCCGAAAGATGAATAAAATGTTTCATAACTGGCACGAAGAGGTCACTGTTCATCCATCCGGACAAATTTGCAAGGCTCAAAGTTACTGTAGGTGCTACATTCAACATGTGAGGCTTAACATTTGCTCTGGGGAAAACCATTACTGTTGACTATATTGGCAAAGAAAAAGACAATACACACCTGCTACAATGACTGTACAGCAAGTTATGATTAATATTCCCCGTTCACCATTTGTTATTTTATTGATTTGTTTAACTTCTTTCGGGGCCAAAATTAATTTTCGCAGATTTTTGAACAGTTGTTGTCGAGGTTCCATCTGAATTAAAAATACGCGTGACTTTATCAAATCCATAAGGACGTAGGACGTTTCACGACATCTTCCAAATTTAAAAAAACAAGATCAACATTATGACGATTAAACGAAGTAGCTCATCTGGACAAGCTACATTCTTCAGGTTGACGAGTGCTGATTTCTGGATGCCTTTTAATAAAGTCTTGGAACCAATCGACTCCTGCACCTTTGTTTTTTTTTTCAATATTATTTATTGTAGACACAAAGTTCATAAGCCACTTTTCTTACGTCTTTTCTAGATTTTCCGTTACACATTTTGCTACATTAATTAGTCAATAATACGACTTGCTCACCGTTAAAACTCTTCTGGTATCAAAGTACGGCTCAAAAGACAACTGTTTGTCTGGAATTTTTTTTACATAACGTGCCAATGTTTGAAATTTAACACCATTAACTTCCGCCGCTTTTCTGAGACTAAATAATTTTCACTACGTTTTTCATGGATTGGGGGGTAAATAGTCCTTTGTCACAATTTATGTTTCGACCTCTTGACATCCTAAATAAAAAAGTATATCTAATAATACATACCAAAACAGAATTCACATCCTCAAAACATGTCTCATCGTAATCCAATATATAGATGTCTTAAAGTGGCCCTACTGCTAATGTAATATTAAAATCGATAAATAATCATAACAACGAAATTCAACACCTTATACCCTGGAAATATTTTAAACTAATATCTTTTAAATAGATTGCTCCACATAAACGTACAATATCCTATAATGGTTCGGTTTGTTAAAATTTAGGTAAGTATAGAGTAAAGAAAACTTACCTGGTATTAAAAACATCTTGTACTGATAAAAATTCTAATCGCAAACAAACACTACAAGCACAACAGATCACTGTTTACTAGTTGCATGGTTTACCACAGCAAAGAGACCTTTATACGGCGCCAAATTTAAAAATTATAACGATTGTCACATGGTGCACCTGTCTGAACGTGGCCCACCCTCCCCAATTGTATTCGATTAGTCTAATAGAAAATTTTCTGTAATTTTTACTGAAGGAAAAACGTTACAGTTATCGTACAGTATTGGAAAAATGTAATTTACCATCCAAACAACACTTATCAACAGTGGTGTCGGGCCGCGCGGCACTTGCCCCTCGCGACCCCTCCCCCCAACGTTGATAAAGATTGAATGTCAATTTCTCGAGATGCCGGAAAACCCAAACAAAAATTGGTCTTTCATCTTTTCTACTCTAGCCACTTGCTATTTATTTTAAGAAATTATAACCACGTTGTTTATTAAATCTAAAAAAGTTTTTGAAAAAAGCCTTCGTCAGTTCTGGTTTTAAACAATGGATGAACTTTTTCATTTTCTTTGCACATGCTTTCCAGTAAAATTTATTCGTCCTTAATTTCTTCTAATGACAAATCCAATATTTTTTTTTGTTTTCGCACATTTTTAACTTAGAAAATCGTTCTTTTTTGCGACAGATCACTCGCTGCAAACGCTTCATAGGAAATAAGTATACTGGCGTAAGCCATTTGCGTCAGACATTATGCGGCATCAGCCGCACCCTAGAAAACGCACCTTTACCGAATTAAGTTTCAACCTTAGAGTAATAATGCACATAGAGAGGGCTATTCATTCATAAACACGTTTATTTTTGCGGCCAATAATTCTAAACGCCAGTAGTGAAATAATGAATGAATTACAAAAAGTGGGGATGGTATTGTAGCGACATGGCCTTGGTAATTTCGGCTGTTTTTCTGACAAGCTTGGCACCGACGAACCATGATAATCCAAAAACATTAAATTAATTAACTTAAAATTTTATTTTGTCACTAAAAGTTTGGAAAAACACAAACGAAACAACTAAATGTTTACTCTCTATTCGTAATGGCGCTCGTATAAACAAACCACGTTTGACATTATTTACTACAATATTACGACGTATTCGAAATGTCCGTCGATCACAGTCTGACGATATTTGCATCTCTCTTTATATGGTAATTAAACAAGGATAAAACTACTAAATAGATTTCTATTGACACATTAAACAGGTACTGAAATTTTGAGTAATGTTGCCACTTATAATTATAACCATAAAGGTATCTAAGGATACAACATATA
Organism: Galeruca laticollis; assembly: GCA_963921935.1. NCBI lineage: Eukaryota > Metazoa > Arthropoda > Insecta > Coleoptera > Chrysomelidae > Galeruca > Galeruca laticollis. Next base: position 38,085,818 of record OY998178.1, on the reverse strand, counting down.
CTTGTTTAATATTCATATAAGAATATGCCTTTATTAAATAAAATTCAAGGATTATTAATTAATTTTAAAAATAGCGACTCAAATGTATAAATTAGTAAGACTTTTTTTATTTGCATAACTTTTTAACACATTTTTAATTAATTTTTCCTGCAACGAAAGAGACTTTGTAAATATGGCAAAGCAGTGAGCTTAGAATGTGACTCAATGTTTGGGGCAAGAAAAGATCAAAACAAACATATCTATTTTATTTGTTAATCTGAGGTTTCATCATTATTTTTAAGCATTTTGTATTCACTTTTTGAGATGCGATATGTCATTTCGATAGACGTATGGGGCTGACGAAGCTACGATTGTTTATTATTAGACTGAGCGAATATTGGTCATCCTGTTCTCAACTACCCCCCTCCCCTCCCATCACGCTCTAACACTCAAATCAAGCGTTAGTTAGGCTTCTTTATACAATTTTAGTTATTAGTTCAGACTTTGTTTTATTGGTGACATGAAGAAGCAATCTATATGCTTTTGTTTTTTACTAAAAGTGTTAAGACAAGTGAAAATGTTGAAACAAGTGTGGAGAAAGATAAACAGTTAACCCTGAGTAGTTTGGACGATTGTTTTGAAGAGAAATCGCCATTTTGTTCGAATAAACAACGCAATACGGAATTCGAAGGGAAGAGTAGATATCCTTCATTCAAGGACAATTTTACAATTATTTCAGTCTATTGTTACTTTAAGGTAAACAAAGTTCAATAAAAAACAGGGCAGTTCAAAGGAACATGATATAAATAATTTTCTTGGGTTGATTATAGCCCCATTTTGGATGCCGCTTTTTGTTATCCATGTCGACTCTCTTTCCAGCATAAGACTAGGCGTGGGGATGAGTCATTTACCCAAATGGGTGTGAATAATTGGAGAAAGGTGCTGGAAAATTTAGGATACACGAAAAAAGTGGATTGCGCCTCAAGGCAATACAGTTTCTTAATGAATACAGAAAACCAAGTATGAGTGTTGCAGATGCATTATCCTCAGCACACACTAAAAAGTTTCAGGCTAACAGGAAATATTTAAAATTTATTATTGAACCAGTCTTATTCCCAGGGAAACAGAATCTTGCCCCAAGAGAACACGATGGAAGTAGTAATTCATTCAAAAGGGATACTTTTCTTAAACTAACCTTAGAGCACAGACTATGGTACTACTATGGTAGAAATCCAAACATTGATTAAATATCATCAGTTCACTCATATAAAAGTGCCACAGTTCAGAATGAGATAATTGAATGCATAAAAAATGAAATTCTTGAAGAAAACGTGCAGGTACTTCCTGACACTTTGGCCTACTCCATAATTTGCGATGAAACAACTGAGATTTTATCGCGTGAACAGCTAAGCCTTTACATTCGGTAAATCGAAAGGTAGCCGGCAACATCCCAGTTAAAGAGAAATTTTTAGGGTTTCATGACGTAGCAGAGACTACAGTTGAAAATTAGCTCCGAGTTATTAAAGGTTGTCCGCAACACAGTTAGGTTTATTATTATTAAAAAGGTTCTTTATTTTTAAATTATAGTGCCCTTGTACAAAAATGAAATAAATTACATATAAAATGTCTGCCGATGTTCTGGCCAATTTCCATCCATTTTTGTGTTTTTCTTGAAAGAGAACTATGGCTCCTTGCCGAAGCACTATCCATAGATAATCGTGTTCTACAATAACTTTGTCCCGCAATGTGATTATGGCTCCTAGCATATTTCGGCTGTGTATTCCCTGAAAAGTAGTAAAAAACAGTTAGGTATAAACATATGCGTGGACAGGCATATGATTGTGCTAGTAATATGAACAGGAAGATCAATGAGGTAGCTGCAAGATGAGCCTAGACCTGGAGCATTGTACACACTGCCATGCCCATTTACTTGACCTCTTATTTAATTTATAAATATTTTAGCACTACAACTTAACCAATATAGTAATAATTTCTCACCTTAAACATATACAATGAAAAGTAATACGTCAACAAAAAATGAAAACAAAACTTGTGTGTTAGAGGATTTCCGACTTAAGTCGCCGTTATGCCCCCCCAAACAATAGTCCACGCAACGCCTCTGCCTATCAAGAAACGCACATACTACAAATGCTGATCAATATTCACTAATAATGTAATTTTATTATAATTATTTTATTTAAAAATGCAAGCCTGGCTAACAGGAATACCGTTCGGTGTCGATTAAAAACAATAAGTCATTAATTATATCGAACAGGATAAGCTGTACAACAATACCTACTAGCAACAATGCCGTGAACAATATTGAAAAATAATTATCGTAATCAAAACATAGTTCTCCAGAGCTTCTATCATTTTCATTAAACATTGTTCATTAGGTGCGTTCTTTTTGACTGAGATCTCAGTTAATCTCAGCTCACATCAGTAATGTGAGCGTTCTTTTTGTTTTACTCACTTTAAGTGAGCTGCGATTTTTCCTCCCCCTTCACCGATGCTGAATGTGTTGTAAGGGGGTATCAGTTCGAATTTAGTCGGAAATAAAGTGGAGGGGATGAAGAAATATTTGATTTGCTTGGTTTATTTGTAGTTTTTACCAAGGTTATAAACACACATAATCTATTTTTCTTTTGTTACAAATTATGGATACATTAATTAACATTATTAGATGCTGATACGAATCTGTCGTATAGTTTAAATCTATCGACAGATCGCGCGCTTCAATTGAGATGTCGTTCTTTTTGGTGCTTACTCACATCACTTTATCTCAGATCACCTTAACTGAAGTGATCTGAGATCTCAGTCAAAAAGAACGCACCAAATATGACGATGAAAGATGTCATTATTTGAAGGAAAATAACCTAAATATTATACCCAATGGGTGCGTTCATCCGAGACACCGATCCCTGAGCGCGCTCAGGTATCGATCTTTAAAATTTCTATTAACGCGACACTTCCCCTACTTTGCTACTTGAGCGGTCAAGGAGCGGTCGCCATTTTATAGATCATATTTATTACAGAAAACGGACCCTTTGTTGTGATATTTATTTTTGCTTAGTCGATCAAATAACGGTGATCATAAGACAAGTAGCGGAAATTTTTTATTTAAATTGCGAGCGAGTTGTTGATACAGGATAGTTTTTTAGAATGGAAAGTGTGGGTTTAGATAAACATGGACTATTAACAAATGAGCCCGGTGTGGTAGAGCAAGACGAGGAAGGCGGTATAGCCAGTTGGGGAATTAAAACTCACAAATTATTGCATTTTAAGAATGTCATAAGTATATTATTTTTAAAATGAATCTCTTCAAATGCCTGTCTCGTCATTCTGAAATGTTCTTTGAATAAAACATCGTCAAATCTGTGGACTGATTCTGATTCAACAAAATTTGCATTTCATGGTCTTCTTTCCCGCAATCTACCTTCTAACAAATTTCCTGGAATAGGAAGATCATATGTTTTGCAAACAGATTTGCATATATTCCTTCAGCCATAGTTTTTATTTTTAACAAAACAATACAAATGGAGAAGTAATAGCAATGAATTGTATTTTTTGGTAATAACGGAAAAAACAAGCAAGAAACTGAAAAATAATCAAAGAATGACATAAATAATATGCGCCCGTAAGTGGTGATGACAATAAATTCCAAGAAATGGCCGTTCATCAGAATCAAAGAGCGATCAAGTAAAATATGGTGGGGATCATGATACTATAACTGAGAAGATAAACCCACGCGCATGTATAAGCCCATCTCTCTCGCACGCCTGACGTCACTCGGAGACAAACTTCGCATCAGCAATGGTCAGTTTTATAATGGCGTTTAACGGTGTTGGTGTGTGTTTTATTTTTTATTTAGTTTCTTTACAGAAGAATGTGCGTAAAGCTTATTAAAGTATAATTAAAAACCTTGATACATACGACAACGATGTGGATCATTCTGAAATATTTACTGGACAAATGTTTGGGGCTTTAAATTTACCTAACAATACTGAACATGCTGGACGAAAAGATTCTGCTGATGTTGAGGAAAAAGATATCAAAGTGCATGTTCAACAACTTGAATATATAGATAATTAAAAAAAAGATTAATCTTAGTAGAGTAGGGTAAACATTTGCGTTTAAAAAAGATATACATCCTTGAGCAAAAGTTGAGCTGGCGAATGGACAGCCAAGGAAAACCAAATCACACAAGAACTTGAATGGGATGGTATAGAAAATTTGACAGGGTTTATTGCATTTGAGTTACAGAAAATAAATTTGGTTATATTCCAAACAGCAATGAAATGTCATTTTTCTGGGTAACCCATCTTTCCGAAGGCGATCTACTAAAACCAAATCCAGATTTTCTAACTGAATGTAATGAACTCGACAAAATTTTTAAAAACGGATTTAGCAGAATCTGTTAATTTAAGTATAGTAAATTTTATGAATAATATATATCTATTGAATAGATTAAACAAAATTGTAGACTAGTTATTACTTCTTGCATAAAAGTAAAATAAAACAATTTTTTTTAAAAAAAATTCAAAATCCTCGCACTACGGTGTAAAAATTTTAATCTCCATTTTTGTTTTTATTTGTAAAAGAAAGTAGACAAGTTATTACTATACGCTTACAAATAATTAAAATATACTTTTTTAATAATAATCCAAAAAATTTTAATCTCAGTTTTCGCTTTTTTTTTGAAAAAAATCTATTAATATTTCATCAGAAAATTTTCTCATTGATAAAGACTGGTGCATAATGCGAAACCAATTTCGAAAATATTAAATTTGTTTCTTTTTATACAGGCTGTTCGAAAGACATAACAGAGGAGGAAGTCCTAAAATCAATGTCGGAAATGAAAAACAATAAGGCTCCAGGTGATGACGACATCGTGATTGAGGCAGTTAGGGAAGGTGGAGAACAACTGTTAAAGGCCATAACAAAATTATTCAATAAATGTCTTATGGAAACCACAACACCTACGAACTGGAACAATGCAATCATAATCATCATGCATAAGAAGGGCAACATTGCCGATCTGAAGAACTATAGACCAATTAGCCTGCTTTCTCATCTCTATAAATGGTTTACCAAAATTCTAACTAAGCGTCTAACATCGAAATTGGACTTCTACCAGCCGACAGAACAGGCAGGTTTCCGATCCGGATACGGAACAAATGACCATCTGCAAGTTATTAAGACATTGATCGAGAAGTCCGTTGAGTACAACAAGCCACTCGTGTTAATATTTGTGGACTACGAAAAGGCGTTTGATTCCATCAAGCACAGCGAGATGTTTAAAGCACTTGCCGACTGCCGAGTAGACCACAGATACTCTGCTATACTGCAACATATATACGAAAATGCACAGCGAGCGTAAGACTCCATGAAGAGACAGATAGATTCAGAGTGCAGCGCGGTGTACGACAAGGCGACACAATCTCCCCTAAACTATTTACCACTTTGTTGGAGTATATGTTCAAGAGTGTCGAGTTGGAGAATATGGGTATAAATATTAACGGTGAAAATTTCAGTCACCTTCGGTTCGCTGACGATATTGTACTGATTTCAGATAGCTTGGATAAGGCAGAGAAACTGCTTATGAGACTAACATCTGCTTCACATAAAGTTGGGCTTAAAATCAATCCATCGAAAACAAATTTCATGACAAATCTAGTCCCAAGCCGAAACTACTTAGTAGAAGGAAAAGACATTTTCCAAGTTACATCCTACAGATATCTGAGCCATGATATTACGATTGGCTGGGACAATCAAACCTGCGAAATCAAAAGAAGGATAGGACTAACCTTAACTCTAACACGAAAATCGGTAAATAAAGTAAGAGTGGCCCAGCGAGCCATGGAACGCTCCATGTTGGGAGTCACGCTGAGAGACAGGATTCCGAATGATCGAATACGTCAGAGAACAGGGGTTACCGATGCAATCCAGCGAATAACATATCTAAAGTGGAACTGGGCTGGACATGTCGCAAGATGGACCAAAAAGATCATAGAGTGGAGACCTAGGCAAAATGCGTTCAGGAACAGAGGTCGTCCGCCGACCCGGTGGACGGATGACATAAAAAGAGTAACACCAAATTGGATCCAGAATGCCCAGGATCGAAATAAATGGAGATCGTTAACGGATGCCTATGTTCAGCGGTGGACGAGACAGGCTGTTTGATGATGATGATGATGATGTTCGAAAGATACAAAAAAATGTAGGCTTAGAAAACCAAAAAATATAGGATTATCAAAAAATTTGCCATAGCAAAAATAAGTTTCTAATTAGCCAAAAACAAACATTTTTTCGGAAAGTTTTCTGTTTCAGAGAAAATTGAGTGGAAATTTAGAAATTGAATCAGTTTTTTGCATTTGCTTATTTTCGCCCTCGGTTGAAACGTCAAACTTTCGGAAAAATATTATTGGACTTTTCTTTTTGTTTGACAAGAACTTAATTTTTGCTGTAGTAAGTTTTTATACTCCTTCCTAGATTTTTCCATTTCTGATCCTAAATTTTTGTACTTTTCAAATACCCTGTATAAGATGGACTGGATATAATATTTTTTAACATAGATTTGACATTCGTCACATTATCGAGATACGTGTACCTACCTACTTCATTTAAAGGTTTATTATCCTAGTATAAATCCTACATTAAATCATAAAGAAAATATCTTATACACTATTATAATAATCATAAAAAATTTAACAGATCAATATTATAATACACAATAAGAAAATACACTAACAATTAATAAAAACCGAACAAAAACGATACTTCTTCAACAGACAAGATTATTGTTGTCTCGGAGTGACGTCATGCGCAACGTCGTACGAAATTGGATCGCCAAGTGGGTTTATCTTCTCAAGTAATAGTATCATGGGTGGGGATTAGGTAGCGCTACTTTCAGAGCGATCCCAAACATTTCCAGATGAACGCGGCCACTGACAACATGTCGATAATAAGAAAAAGTGGTAGCCAGTACTTGATTAAATGTCAAAAGTATAAAAAACGTCAAGAAAACTGAAATAATTCTTTTTTAAAATACAAGTCTACAAAAATACCTGCAATCAATTAATTATTATTGTGAGCAATTGCTTATATTAAACATAATTTATTTAAGCAATTAAAAACAATAATTGGCTTAAATGAAGTATTAAGCATGTTTCAAGTGTTTTTCATAACGATTTTTGCGCTTCCACGAACATAATGTTAAAATTACATTTAAAATCAACTATATAGTTCATAACACAAACGACTGTCAACTTTGGGTACTACCTTTCTACAGATTAATACTAATTTAAACTGTACTTACAATTTTGTAATACCTACTAATTTTCAAAGTTCCATCAAGAATACTTTTTCTATCATCCGTAGTAGTTAGTATGTGTATATTATTCCAAATAAGGCTTTGATGTAAATAATTACGGGATAATCAGATTCGTGATTCTACTTTATACCGGAAGACGTATTTTTCGTATACAATATTTAAAACCAACCGGTATAATGATGTATTTTAATTGTTTTTATGTATACTACGGATCCTAGTCAATTGCAAGTTGAATGAAAAAACTTCCGCAGTTCATTTGTATATCTTTCATGTATTATTGTAAAATTCTATTGTATGTTGATTGTTTAAATAAAAGAGATTTGTAATTATTTGAATTTTTATTTCAGTTTAAAACGAAACTGCACTGAAAAAAAAACTACATAACTTCTTTAAAACCTTCTTTCTGTGGGTACCTTTCTAGTAATTTTTGTCAATTCATTACCTCTTCAATCTTAATACTGCCCAACTAAGTAAAAGTGCCGTATGTCACATAGGTAGCCTTTGAGAAATCAAGGCCTAAAATTGAATGATTAGCCCTGAGTGATAAAACTCAATAAATTGGTAACAGTTGGCGCTATTGTGTCACTGACAAATTCAAAAACATTTTTATTCAAAGTTTGCTCCCAAACTATACAGGGAAACGTGTTTTTTCAACAAAATGTGCACATACTGCATTTTTGCTTAGTATTCTCAATATATATCCAAGAAACTTAAACTAAGCAAAAATGGAGTAAGTGACCTTGTTATTATGACTTCTTACCCAAGAAGGCTATTTTAGCAATAAAAAAGGTGAGTAATGAGTAAAAATAGGCTTGGTTAGATTAAGACCCTCGCATTTATTTAGTTTACAGTTAAAGTTTACTTTTAGTACAAAACCTTTAAATTGTCATATTCAATAGAGTTTTGGCCAGTCCTGCATGATTTTAAACACACTTCAAACTTTAGCGGATTAATAAGTCTTTCCAGAATGTTTTCCTGTTTTTGGGAAGAACTTCATCGAGTAGATCTTATTTGTTTAGTATGGATGAAGTGGACAATGTAACTGTTACAAAGCATGTAAAGGATCACATATCTGAGGAGTCACTATTCCCTCCTTCACTTTGGGCTACAAACTCAGCAGAACTTACACGAACTACGAATACATGCGAATCTTTCCATAGACAATTTAACGATTCGTTTTACATGTCTCATCCAAACATTTTTGTTTTTATTAATAAACTGAAAGAGTTTCAAATCGAAACTTATGTAAAATTACAAAGTGTACATTTGAATACTGAAATTACCGATAGTAAAGTTAAAAAACGTCAAAAATTTATTACAAAAATGATTGAATCATATAAGAAAAACGAAATAAGTCGTTTGCATTTTATTAAATGTGCCTCATTTCACTGTGGCGTTTATTAGGTATACAATATTATGTACCTGTGTCCTGTAGCCTATTTCGTAATTTTCGAGAATTTGGTTTCTTAATATTATTAAATATATAATTGTATGTAATATGCTATATTTTTATAGGTATAAACAATATATAGACATATCAATTCCGTTTATGTAAACTTTGTCAACAATGTAAATATTTTTATTTAATTTAATAAAACTAAAATTATTCAATATTACAGTTTTATTGCACTGGTCCAATCTTAAAATATTTTACCCGGGACCGAATTTACCTATACAGTTTCAGGTAAAAACAAAATTAGGGACCGAATTTAACCATTATTTTTGACCCCTTTTTTCTTGGGAGGGAATTTGCCTATCCCCCTTCTAGGATATTATCCCTCTTTTCTTGAGGAAATCCATATGGACACTCATGAGACTTGGGTATCTTGATTCCCTTCATAGCCTTTCTCTGAAGAAAATCCAATTCTTGGTATGGACACATAGTTGGAGTTACAATCTCCTCTTCTTGCACTCACATGGACAATGTGACTCAAATACAATCTACAAGGAGATTTCTTCAATTTATGTTGCGATGTTAAATCAGACCAGTCAATGAAATCAAAATGATGCATTCGCAGCATTTCAACAGTTCCCGAGTTTGCGGTTGACACTGCAAGCACAAAGTGTTCAAAATCTTAATTTTTTTTCTTTTGTCAATGATTGTTCCATCTGCGGTGGTGGAAACTGTCGGCACTCATGAACGAATGGCCTGGTTGAAAATAATTCAAAACAATTTCTTCTGCAGCAATATCAGATGCGTTAATAACATACACCAGAAATGTGAAAAGACACCAGTTTTTGTTCTGAGACGAACAGTTGTCAAGCCAAAGGATTATTTTCTTAACATCCCTATTTTTTGAAAACATATAGAGAGCACTTATACATTATCCTCTTTGTTCCTTCCGGAAATTCCCTCGTTCGAAAGCAGGGCATGAGGTTTGTTTTTTTCCAACAGGAGCAAAAGTTTCGTGATATGCTATGAGTCTTTTGACAAACAATACCTTCTTAAACATGTCAACTCTTGGAAGCATTATTATTTTTTGCATGGCGCCTGAAGAAATAACGGTGTCATTTTGAATATCACCTTCTGAATGTGATTTATAGGCTTCTCTTGCAGCAACCACTAATTCATGGTGATGAACCCATTTACTACACTTTTCACACTCGAGATCCAGTGTATCCTTATTGTGTTCATGGAGAGAACACTTTTCGCAGTTTTCACACTCTTCGTGGCCTAATTGGGCAAATGATATTTTCTGTTTCTTAACAAGTCTTCTGTACAGATCATAAGATATTCTATTTTTGTATTCCGGGTACTTTTGAATAAAATCACCGTGCATTAGAACAATATTGACATCGGAGGGTAAATATCGCACATTGGGTGAAAAGACTCAATATGTGTTATCTCACGATGAGGCCCCTTGCTTGAAAATGGCTATATTCCTCTTCGGTCAGGGGGAGGAGTCAAACTTCCCTGAGCGGTGTTTGTTAAGGTATAGTGTACAAATCTATCATTGGTAGGTTTATAACCTAATGTAGTAAGAAAGGAACTTTCAAATGATACTGGATGGATAGCGTTCTTCTTTCTTTTCCATTATCATTCTTATCTCTTCTTCTTCTTTTCACATCTAGTTTTTGGCAAGAAGTTAGGATAAACTGTCTGCGCTCATCCTATGTCATGTTCCAAAATTGCTCATTTCTTTGAATTCTTCTATCTTCACTGATACTTCCCCCACACTTTTTCTTGCATCCATTGTTGTTACATGGACTCTCTAAAACATTGTGAGCCCTTTTCAATTCTTCGATCTTAATTTTCTTCTTTTCCTTTAAACTAACATAATTTTTTTTCCTTTTATTGCGACCGCTTTCATCTTGGCTTAGGTCTCTTTCCTGTATCTCCTCAACTCCTTCATCTATCACTGCCTCTTGATTGGAACGAGTGTCCTCAAATTCCAAATTATCCAGAAAACCTACGTCATGCTCATTTTCTTCTAGGCCTAGATCGACTTCTTCTACATTTGAAACTAATCCAATCACATTAGTCTCATCGACAATATCACCTAAGTCATTCTCAGTTAGTTCACTTTTTGTTAAAGTATTAGTATTTACATCAAAAACAATAACTTGATTGCTTTCTACAGTTATTTTGTTGAAAACATCAGTTAATACTTCATTTGAAGGATCAATAATTATAGCTGAACAATCATCTTCAACACTATTATTGGGATCGATCACTACAAACGAACTGCAATCCTCTTGCTTACTACAACCTGGACCAATTTGAGCTGTTTTATTACTTTCATCGCCTTGTAAAGCTAAATCCATCATTGGTCTCGTTCTTGAGGATACTTTATTTGGTATCATGTTGAAATACTCAAATTGTCAAATAATATTTACTTAAAATAAAATAAAACGACTAAAATATTCACCCGGTCACATCACTTTACATTTATCGCAAAACAAAATATAACCTAAAAAGTAAACATGAGTCAGCTGTAAATAATAGAGTAAATGTCGTATGTACAGCCATAGTGGTAACATTGTTAAGCAAAACTGCCGTATGTGCTAGAGCTAAGCAAAAGTGCAGTCTGAGCATTGGAGTTATATACTGTATTTATGTTTAGTGTCTTGGACTTACGACACTTTTGCTTAGCAATGGAGGGATTTTAATGTACTTATGGCACTCAAACTCAAACTCAAAATCGATAAATTTGCACTTAGGGCACTTTTTCTTAGTTGGGCAGAATACTTATATTGATGTTGATTAAAATAGTTTGTAACATTGGATTCATTTTAACGGCTAGCAGGGTGGCAATGTTACTTCAATATTTTTATTGAAATTCAAACTTTAATGAAAAAGTAGAAAAGATAATACATCTAAAAATAAGTCTTTTGCGAGGCTGGAGACACGTCTGTCTTCTACCGAATCATGCATAAGAATCCTCGTCGTCTCATCTCTTTTCCCTGACTACTCTTTTCTACCCATGCGGGATGTCTCGGATGTGGTAGTTGGGCTGCAGATTCGCACGCAACTATGGTCTGGGGAATGAGGAATGCAGCACGGGGACGGCTTAAGGAAAGGAACTGTTACAATCTCGGTTTTTCGATCTTTTAGATGAGGAACCAGTATTCCTAGATAACTGTTCGGCTGAGACTGGTTCACGGGTAGCGCAGTCTTCTTGTGGGTCCTGGATAATATTCTTCTTTGGTCTGCCACGTTTTCGGATACTTCTAAGGCGCCAATTATAATTTAGAGCTCGAGATCATTCAACTGTTGATCCCGGATGCCTTTCTCAGTTTTTTACTGGGTAGGTCGATTTGGACAGTACATGCCTGGCAATTCGGTAAGTCATTTGCACATGGTGGTTTGGAGAGGAAATCTGCACCTCGATGGGATCTACCTGGTGTATAGCGAATGTGGAGATTGTACGCCTGAAGTTGAAATACCCATAGAGCTAATTTTCCTGTTGGCATTTTCAAGGTCAATAACCACTTGAGGGGCACATGGTCGGTAATTACTACGACTTTCAGATCCTTCTATGTAGCCTCTAAATTTTGAGATGGCCCATACAATGGCCAAGGCTTCTCTTTCTGTGGTGCTATAATTCCTCTCTGCACTAGTTAAAGGCCTACTAGCGTATTAAATTGGACGCTCCTTATCTCCCTCTCCCTGGACTAATACTCCTCCAAGGGCATAGGTGCTGGAATCCTTCTTGATAATATATGACTGAGAATCATCTGCTTGCTTCAAGACAGGTTTTGTGGTCAGGCGGCGTTTTAAGTCTGTACGGCGCTACTCCATTTCCAGGCAGAATTTTTCTTTGTTAAGTCCTTTAGCGGACGAGCTAGATTAGCAGGGGTGGAGGTAGCGCTACAATGGCTTGAACTTTATCAGGATCTAATAAAATCGCTTTTGGCGTGATCTGGTGTCCCAAATACTTGATTTGGGAGCAGCCGAAGCGACATTTCTTTCGGTTGGCTGTCAGGTTATATGTTCGCATTCGGGTGAACACTTCTTCCAAATCTTCGATATGCTTCTCGAAACTCTCAGAACGAATTATTAGGTCGTCAAGATGTACTAATGAATCCACTGTGTTTAAGGATATCTTGAATTTGTCCATCAGCCTTTGAAACGTCGAGGGCGCGTTACAAAGGGCCAAATGGCATACGGTTATATTGATACCGAAAAATGTTATCGGTAGTGCTTGGGGAATACGAGCCATCTCTTGCATATAGAGCATCAACAGGGCAATCTGTTTATGCTGGGACGTCAATTTCCTGTAGCATATATGATTCCTGACTTGGCAAGGGTGATGCGTATAATTCTAAGAATGGCGAGCGTCTTTGCGGTTCTTGCGTTACTCCGGCCGAGCTTATCTTATTCCCTTCAATATCACATGATGGGGGTGAGTATTTGAGTTGAGGCGTACCTACTGGGTTGTGAAAAGCTCGTTTGGTTTGTCCGCAAAAGACCCCCAACGTTGTGGGAGTACCAAAGCTTGTTCTAGGAAATCGATGCCTAAAAGCGTTCGGTTATCCTCGGCTTCGGGATGTATGATGAGGTCTATATCAAATATTCTATTTTCGATATTTATCTTGACGACAGTGCTAAGTATTTGTTGTGCTCGAATGGATCCATCGGCTTAGGTTATAGTTGCTTGTGTCTTCTTAAACGAAATTCTCGGTATTACCTTCAGACTCTCGTACAGGGATCTGCCTGCAACACTAGTTTTTGCCGCTGTACCCAGGAATACCTTCCACAGTAATTTGGATTATTGGAACCTGTGTAGTTAGATGTGTAAGCGTATTTAATGTCTTTTGCTTCGGCTTCAGACGGATTTTGAGTGCAAATGGGGCAGTTGCTGCGATAATAACCCCCTTTCCACATCCATAGCATATGATCCCGTTTGGTTTGAGTTTCCGTTTTGGACTTACTGACGGTGGCTGTAGCGGAGGTGGAAGGCTCTTCTTTCTCTTTTGCCAACCTTTTTCTACATTCAGTAAATGTATATCCTCTATATGGCAGACACTGCAGCGGTTCTTGTTAATACTGGTCCATTGAGGGGCTGTGTCTGACAAACTTGTTCTTTCGGGTGTTTTAGTGGTTTCCTTTGATTCCTCCTTGTGGAGCTGCTCAATTCCTCTCCCATTTTGGAGGAGGACAGTGTAATTATTGACAGAGTCTCGTGAGATCTTTTGGCGTATGTTGATATGAAGCACTCACAAGACCATATCTAACTGTTTATTCTCGTCATGTCTGTTGGACGGCAACTGTGCCAATATGACTCGATTTTTGCATATGAACTCGTCAATCGGCATATTTTGTTTCTGGTGCTCCTTAAAGAGTTCAATAGATAGGTACTTGATGTGCTGGTTTAGAAGGCGAGCATGCACTTTGGATCAGTGTAATTGCTTGGTCCCATGTTGTTGCTTCTTCCTTTACACCTTGCCACCAAAATGATGTATTGCCTGTCAGCAATAAAGTCAATCCCTTAAGGGCGTCGACATCTGGAATCTTTTCTATCTCCTTGTATATATTAATCGTAGTAATGAAGGATTCAATCGTCATGTGACATATCTTCCCATCAAATATTGCGTGACATTTACTGAAGCTTCCAATCTGCGCTGCAGCAGGTATCACCAGTGATGCAGTAATTGTTCGAATGAGCTGTGTAACGGCAAAGTTCATTAGCAATTGATCATCTAGAAATATGTTTGATTTTAACCTTCCACAAAATCGAAAATCCACTAAATAAAATGAAAGCTTCACGTTGGGGCCAGTGAAACATTGATTTTATTTTACGTCTAGCAGGGCCGTTATGATACTTCAATATTTTTATAGAAATTCAAACTTTTGTGAAAAATTAGAAAAGATAATACATCTAAAAATAAAAGTCTTTTGCGAGGCACGAGACACGTCTGTCTTCTACCGAATCATGGATAAGAATCCTCGTTCCAATCGGTCCTCGTCGTCTCATCTCTTGCTTGTCGCTGACTACTCTTTTCTACCCATGCGCGTTGTCTCGGATGTGATAGTGGGGCTGCAGAGTCGCACGCAACTATGGTCTGGGAAATGAGGAATGCAACACAGGGACGGCTTAATGAGACGAACTGTTATTTCTTCCTTTCTCCTTTTTTAATTTCCATCAGTTTTGTAGAATACATATTCCTAAATGTATGTTTCCTCTGGGATACTGTATTTGCTCTGTATCATTATGGAATAACTATTTGGAGCTAGTTTGGGAAAGATCTTGTTTCAATATCTTCCAATACGTTTCACGGGACCTTGTTCGAATCATAGTTCACCTCAACATTGGTATCGACCGAGACATCGTCATTGCCTCTGCCTACTTCGCTGGAGACGGGCCGATCACACCGCCAGAAGAGGTACAAGAGCTAGTGAGACACTGAAATAGCAGACGGCTGCCAATCATAATTGGTTGTGATGCCAACGCACACAATACCGTATGGGGAAGCACCAATAACAACGCAAAAGGTGAGTGTTTATTAGAATATCTCTTAGCAAATAACCTTGAGACCTTAAACGTGGGGATAACCCCCACTTTTGTCACGAGAGCAAGAGAAGAGGTCCTGGACGTAACAATTGTTAATGTTGCTGCTAGAAAAAATGTAAGATTGGAGGGTGATGAGCGAGCCATCACTTTTCCTACTATAGGATCATCGAATTTAGGATAGAGGGAAATACCACCTCGATTCCTACAATCGGAAATCCTAGAAATACTGATTGGTCTCTTTACAAGACCAATCTGAAGGACAAATTGGAACACGTCGAAGTGAATGGGGTAAATCATCCACACTACGACCTGGAACAAAGAGTCGAACAGATCAGTGAGGCAATAATGGAAGATTTTCATTCCAGTTGCCCACTTTCAAAAGCTCATACAGAAAAGGATGCTCCTTGGTGGAATGATAACCTGTCAAACCTCAGGAAAAAGGTCCGTCGGCTCTTTATTAGAGCCAAACGCGACGGTAATTGGCAGGGGTACACTAAGAAGCTTACTCAGTACAATAAAGAGATTAGGAAGGCTAAAAGGCTTGATTTTGAAGCCTTTTGCGAAAAGATCACTTCCACTCACACAGCGGCCAGACTACAAAAGGTCATGGCAAATGGGGGAACTAACCCCACAATATCGCTGAAAAAGCCCGACGGATCATACACGGAATGAAGGTGAAGAGGAACGATCGATTCTTCTTCTTAGAACCCACTTCCCAGGTAGTGTACCAGCAACAAGCACCGAAATAGCAATGAACTACACCAAAAAATCCCGCAAGGAAGATTGGGACATTGCTAAGAAAATATTTACCAGACAACGGTTGTACCTTTCAACCATATAACCAGTGGATGGAATATTTCCAGCACTCCTACAGCAAGGGATAGAGGAGATTCTTCCTCACCTGCTGAAGATTACAAGAAGCAGTCTAGCAGTGCGTCTAATACCTAGAAAATGGAAAAGGGTAACCTTGATACCAAAAATAGGGAATAAAGATGGGACTGATCCCCGATCTTTTAGACCCATCTGTCTAACATCGTTTCTAATCAAATCGATGGAGAAAGTAGTGGATAACTATATAAGAACAGAGAATCTGGAGAATATACCACTTCATAAATGTCGGCATGTCTACAGAGCGGGTCGATCGAATGGGACGGCTCTGTATCAGCTGACGGAAGTCATCCAGAGAACTCTGAACAACAAAGAAATCGCAATGTGCGCATTCCTGGATATATCAGGGGCCTTTGACAACACTACTCATGTGTCTGTTAAAGAAGCACTAAACAGGTGAGGAGTGAATGAAACCATTGTAAAATGGATGTATGAGTTGTTGACAACGAGGATAGCTGAGACACAGGTGGGGAATCAAACCACCTCAGTTCAAGCCTCTCGGGGGACACCTCAAGGGGACGGAGCCTCGTAGTAAATTAGTTGCTCTACAGGCTAACGGAGCTTGGCTTCGAATGTATGGGCTATGCCGATGACATAGTTTTAATAGTCAGAGGCAAGTTCGAGAGCACCTTGTGTGATTTATTAAAAAAGGGCATCAGAATTGTTAAGCAATTGTGCTTGACAGTGGGGCTAAACATTAACCCAAGCAAGACCATAGTAATTCCATTTACCCGGAAAAGAACACTTCCAGCCATGAAACCCATATCATTAAACGGGGAAATCAGAGGTTAAATATCTAGGGACAACCCTAGATAGTAAGCTTCTGTGGAATAAGCATGTTGAAATAACTGCTAGTAAAGCAATAAGAGCTTTGATGGCTTGCAGAAATCTACCTGGTAAGAGGTGGGGCTGTAACCCAAAAATACTGCGCCATGATTGTGAGACCACCAATTACGTATGGGGCAATAGTTAGGCACACAAAAGCAAGTCAGTACAGCACGAGGAAGACCCTCGACAAAGTTCTAAGGCTTGCTTGTGTATGCATCACTGGAGCTATGAGATCGTGCCCAACTACGGCACTTGAGATTATTACAGATCTCACACCTCTACATCTGGTTATAGAAAGATCTGCCGAAGAGGCAGTTCTTAGAATATATAAGGAAGGTCAGGCAATGAGAGTATTAAAAATCAGGGAGCTTGGTCCTCTCTGAAAAGATACATCTCATCAGCGAATCTTCCCAGTGACGAAATGATCAGGAAAGTAAGCATCGTAAAGAATTTCACCACGACGCTAAATACGAGGAGAGACTGATGGGTAAGGGAATACACCACCCAAACTCTCAAAGAAAACACCATTAGATGGTATACGGATGGTTTAAAAACCACCATTGGAGCAGGCGCTGGAGTATTTGGGCCTGGCACCAGATACTCATTATCGTTAGGCTGCTTCCCGAGCGTCTTTCAGGCAGAAATACTTGCGATCGAAAGATGCGTGGAAATGAACCTAGAAAGAAAGTACCAGAAATGTGACATATCGATCCATTCTGATAGTCAAGCAGCTATCAAAGCATTGAGCTCCCATGTCATTGACTCAAAGTTGGCATGGGAGTGCCGAAGAAAAATTGATGAATTAGGCAAGAATAACAATGTCTCTAGTCTGGGTTCCTGGCCACTCGGGAAATAAAGAGGTCAATACACTTGCCAAGAAAGGAGCACAAATGCCCTTTATTGGCCCGGAGCCTTTTTGTGGTGTAGCAAAATGCTCCTACAGAGTTTCGGAAGAAAGAGAAGCACTCTGGCGGTGCTTTCCCGGGTTGGAACATTCCAAAAAGTTCCTGTGGAACTTTGACACTACTAGATTCAAAAAATATTTGGACCTCAGTAAAGATAAGCTACATCTCCTCACGGGATTTCTCACAGGACACTGCCGCCTTAGGAAGCACTTAATGAGAATAGGCCTAGCAGAGATTGACGAGTGTAGATTCTGTGGGGAAGAGGATGAAACTCAGGGTCACCTAGTTCTGGAATGCCTCGCCATTGCAAGCCAACGGAAGAAATGCTTCGGACAAGAAACATGTTAAGAGTGAGGACCTAGCCTCGTTGAGGCCGTTCCAAATACTATAGGTCATTATGCCCTTGGAACTGGAAGGCGAGCTGTAGTAGTAGCGATAACAGCTCTGATAGGGGGGGACACACTAAACCTTTGGTTTCAGTGCACTGTAACCCCATTAAAATCTAATATAAATCTAATCTTCCAATTTCTTACAAATATTATGTGAACAAATGAAAAATATACTGTTTTTACCCAATCGATATTATGGAGACATTTTCCATTCACACTGAAACGTTTTGAGCATGGACTTGTAATGTGGATGTATTACAAATGTAGTACTACAGACGTATGTAAAGAGGAAATCAAACAGGGTGAAGAATGAGGAAATCTTGGTACTATTTAATAAGTAGTCACTTTACGTTTGCAGAGTTGGTAGTAGATTTAAGTATTATCCATGAAGATACCTACTTTTGTATCAGAACGCATTTAATGCACACAATATCTTAGCCTACACTAGGCTTTGAAGCTGACGACTGCTCAGAAAATGTTCATAACGTCACAGCAA
This sequence comes from Galeruca laticollis, assembly GCA_963921935.1. Lineage (NCBI taxonomy): Eukaryota > Metazoa > Arthropoda > Insecta > Coleoptera > Chrysomelidae > Galeruca > Galeruca laticollis. Next base: position 38,067,045 of record OY998178.1, on the reverse strand, counting down.
ATAACAAACAGCAAACATATTAACAGGGATTAGTTACATTGATTTGTCTCCTGTAGAATCTGCTGTCTATTAATTTTGTGATACTATCTAATCTTATATTTATCTGTAACTTGTCGCTGAGACATGTTCCTATTTTCATCAATTATTTTGGAGCGTTCCTCATTCGTCGGCTACTCCCGCCTCTAATTCAAAATCCTTTTATTTCAATATTTCAAATATTAGGAACATATCGGTGATAGTTTTTACCATCGTTAAAATATCTACTTAAACTAGGATTCATGTCGAATTCGCTCTCTTTTGTTCATTCTTCGCTGATAATCAACTTCTGCACTCAGTTTCCAAATATTTATTCTTGCTGGTAAGTCATCTATATCTTTTCAAATTGTAATTGTGTGCTTACAAATCATCCTAATTCGATTTTTCTGTCTATTTCGATGTTAAAAAACAATGTTTTTGTTATGGCGTTTCCAGTTTTTCTTCGCCGTTCCTTTTAAAAAAATCTGGTGGCGTCCAAAGTTATTTTATGAAGTGAATTTATAACAGATTCTCTATATGGTTATTTTCCACCGATTTCAATTTGCTTTTTCTGATTATTTTGGGAACAGGGCGGATAAGAATTAACAGATTTCTGTGGTTTTATTATGAAGATTAAATTCAATTTTTATGTGTATTGGAGTATAAGCCTCATCTGTTTTTATTCCTCCTTTTAAATTTTCTACCGTTTCTCCTGTTTTCTTTATTTCTTTCCCTACAGCTCTGCAGCCTGTACGGACCTCTACGCACCTTTACGGACTTCACATAATCCACTCTACCGGATCATATAGCTTCCGAGTCCAGACAACGACGGCTCAAGAACCCTTGAATACTGCTGCGAGCTGTACGTCCCGAGTCATTCCAAGTCCCTAACTTATTTTTGGTAGAAATAAAATATTGAGTTGGACATTTTTATTGTAATAACTGATCTTTATTCGTATTGTATTGAGAATATACGGCTTATGTTAATTTATTTTTGTGTCAAATATATTCATTTGTTCCGAAATTTTGTTTGTTGATTCAGCTTATCCCAATTGAGGTAATAAAAAATAGTGTAGCTAAGGCCGAATTCACCACCTGAGGAGGGTACCAAGGCCGGATAAACTTATGAAAGTGACATATCTTGCAATTTGGAGTCATAAATGTCATGTTGTAACAGTAGGTATGTTTTTCAAATTAAAAAAAGCTCCATCTTTCATCTAGTTTTGGGAATTCATGAACACAATTGGAATGTTTTCCTATATAGATTATCACATTTCAAATATTAAAGAAATAAAAAAATGAGCTTGGAGTATTTATTTTCAGCTAAACATTGGAAAATGAAATGAAAATGGAAAATAAACAAAATTTTTTACAGAAACAAGTTTAATCGTTTATTATTCTCGTACCATTCGTTAACGTCGTATATACTCGAATGTCTGTTAGACTCATCCATCTGAAAACAATATTTTATTCATACTATAAATAGTTTTGTTAACAAAATGAAATATAAGAAAGTTTTAACAAAAGTCAGGGTATAACAATAGTTCTGTGTCGTCCAACTTGTGTTCTGTATCATCGTATATTTTGTGCCATATATCTCCTATGTATGTGTGTGTGCGCTTTCGGACAATTTATTAAATAGAAAAAAAAAGTTGATATGATGATGGAGATTCCAACCGTCAGCGTCAGCCTCTCCGTTCAAATATCGGGACGCTAACCATTACGCCACGGATACCATGATGATAGTATGTATATACGATATAGATTTAGTAGCATTCAGCTTTGTTAAAAATGGCACTTTGATACTCACGTGACGTAGACAAACATCATATTGAGGAAAAAATCGTGCTCAGTAATGGGTACACCATAAGACACAAAAGGGCATTATGTCGGTCGTTCGTTCATTATATACAGAATATAACCATAAAGATATTCATTATACAGGCGGGGTGTAGTGATAATAATCAATAAGTCTCAGGAAACTGATAAACTTCGTACGATATGTCTCGGAATCCCGGGCCTCGAATATATATTTAGGGTTATGCACAAAAGATCATATAGGTCGAACTGTTTGATTGGCTGTAGAGCCTTTACGACCCACTTACAATCTACATATTTGTCAAAAATTATAGCATTACATTTTACAATACTTTGTAGTTACTTGTTTGATATATTTCCGAAGGTTAAAAGAACGTCTTTCAATAAATACAGAAAAAATGCCATCAATCAAACCAATATCGCGGAGGTGGTTCAGTATTAATTGTAATTTCTAAAGCTTTCATGAATGCTAATTCATCCGTTTTGCAGTGCGTAGCATCTAAGCACAGCCTAATAAACACACAGCCCAGACTCTTAACGTCGGCACTTTGATATTATTTATTGAAAATCTGTGACCTCGAGGAAGCCATTTGGGTGTAAATCTCAGAGTTGGCTATGCGTTTATTTTAGTACCGCTGGCAGGGCCGTACTTAGAAATATAAACTAAACATGGGAGTATTATGTTTATTTGAATTTACATAGATAATTATAAAAATAGAATATAGGCAGGATGTTCTTGTTACGTGAAATATTCATATTTATTATTTAGCTATATCACCGCGTTGGGAAGTAGGTAGTTCGATTAGAAAGAAAATCAAATGACTTGAGAGATCACACGTTAATAGATCACATACAATCAAAAAGTTAGAATGCTAGAATTATATGTGCTTTTAGAATCATTTGATAAAATTAGGCTACCTATAATAGTTTAGAAGATATACGCCAAAGAAGATCGATATATACACCGTTAGAGATATTTGATGGAATTTTTATAGATAAGTATAGTGTCAAAAGATAATCCATATGTGACAATTTTAAATGAAAATTATGGGAGTGTTATAATCAAAATTAACGATATGCAATTATCAAATTCAGATTAATTTAATACGTATAACATAAAAAGTGAAACGATCAACCCGCAAACAGAATTAAAAAAGACATAAAATCTAGATATATGTTCATATGTGAAAAACGATTTATTAAAAATGTGTGATACTTTCGCAAATACTTTTACAATTAATAATAGTTTCACTCACGGTGTAATGAGATTAGTAAAAAAATGAAATGTGTCCAATAATGACGTTAAATAAACAATACTAACATTACAAATACAAATAGTAAATACAATAACACAAACCTACATTTAAACAATAATTGTTCTATGTGACTTAATAAATTTGTAACTTGAAGTATTCACACAGATATATACTTCCACCTATTGATTACGCCATATAATCAATTTATTACGAATATTTTTTTGATATTTAAAATTATTATTAATATGTTTCAAAGTATAATCAAGTCGTATGCGTAAGTACAATTTTAATACAAACTCTTTGGGAAATTTCTCACAAGGATGCGCAAGATATTGCCTGTGTACAAGTTGGAAAAGATGGAAAAGATTATTGCAAATGTTGGTCCTTGCTATTAGAAGGTGGAAATTTGTCTGAAAAATGTCTTCAACATTCGCAATAAGATCCACAAAAATGTGCTGGATTTTTTAAATTTCCAAAAATAGTTTTTTCGGAATTTTCGTATGCCCTAAAATAGATATATAATGAAGAATCATCCAATTCTTGTCGATGGTTTGAAAATGTTATGCACACGTCGCAACTATGTATATTAAGGGCTTTTTTAACAGATAGCCAAGATATACCGTACAAAATTCTTGTGTAGCATTTCATCTTGCTGATAATCTGTACCTATGAGTTGAGTGGTAATTTCTATTGGCATGTTTTTTGTAGACGGTACCGCATGTGCAGGTACATCTGTCAACTTCAAAAGGATGGAATCTGGATCTGCCTCACAATTTTCGGTCCCTGAGTGAAATATTTTTAAATACACTAATTTTTTAAATGTTCTTTTAAATTGAATTGGAGTAGGATTTCTGCAGTTGCCATTTTGTTGTCTAACAGAACCGAAAAAATTCTCCAGACAATCTGAATTAAAACGCCTAGTTAAAAGATAATCAATTTTTTTCTCATTGAAGTAATTCCATAAGCTCCGAATGCTATTTATACTAATCCTAATACATGTAAAGCTTTTGATCCTTTTCGTCACATTTTTGTTTTGTTCGTTTATAATTTTAATTTTGTTAAAAAGGGCAGTGCATTGATTTAATAATTCCACCTGATGGGGTGAATTCTTGTAAGCTCTATTATATAATTTTGCGGAAGAGGTACTGGATGAATTGAGCATATCAAATAGTTTGTCCATTTTGGATACAAATTCTGAAGTGTGATATGATTCAGGCGGTAATTGTCCAAATCTGATATAAACATTCATGCCACTAGAAACTGTTGTGCTAAATACTTGTAGAGCATATTTGGCTTTCATTTTTTTAAATGAACTTGGAGAAATATGGGACGTAGTTAATTTCGGTGCCGCTCTTACTGCATATTTTTTGTCATGCTCATAAAGTGATTTTATAAATGACCATGAAATTTTGTGATTGTCAATTGAGAAATCATATTTTATAAACATATCCTAATGACTTTAAAAATGTGCGGAATATCAAAAATGTAATAATTTTTTTGTCCCCTGAAGTAAAAATAAGGCCGATTTGCAGTAACACCCAATAAATTTGACAAAGGCATATAATTGGATACCATATCTGTTGTGACAGCACATATTTTCTAACCTATCTCGCCCAACGTATTAATTGCTTCAATTATTTGCTGTTTTAATATATCCGCAGGACATGAAGAATGGCAAAAACTAAATGCCACAGGTTGCTTCCATTTACTGAATATTCCTCTTAACATTAAAACTGATACATTTAATGCCGGTCGTAATATATTATTTGTATCTTCAATTTCTGAAAGACCAACGACAGCATCAGTTCCTCGATTATAAAATAAATGTGCTTTGATCGACATTTCGTCTATACACAAAACACAATATTTACTTTTGTCATCGAAGCAATCGGCTTTCATTTTTAACATGGCAAATACTTGGGGATTATTCAAGCCAGCAAGCACATTTTGTAAAATCCTTAAGAGGGTTGTAGGTGATGGCAGACAATATTGTAAGTTCTCGGACCAGTAAAATATAGCGCTAAGCACTCCATTTTAAATTCAAGTGAATATCTTCGTCCTTTAGGTTTTTTTTGATTGACTAATTTGGCAATTAACTAGACGAGCTACTTCATCGTTGTCACAAAATTTTAAGTCAGTCCATAAAATTGTTCCAAACTTATTTCACTTTCAATATTTCCGAATCTATGTTCTAAGTCCACAACTCTCTTCTTTAAAGCTATAATCTCATTCTTGAGATATGTAACACAACTGCCATATTTCCTCTTTCGTGGACTATTATGGGACAGATCACTGCTAGTTTGTGTGGATGAAGTAGAACGTGGAGTTTGGCAGTTTACATCGGCAATAAAACCTTGATCTGAGATTGCACCTAAAATAAAACAATAAAAGCTCTCAAATAAAGTTCTTAATACCTGAATAAGTTAACTAACTGACAGCGATCTAATTATTTGTTTTGTATTACAAATTAACAAATTATTTAAAATTATCAAGAACCTGAAGCACTTACCTATACCTATATATAAAGCTCGGATTTATAGTAACAAAAATTGAAGAGAAATGCTCTTATATAGGCAAAGATTCTTACTGAAAAAGACAGAAAATCTTAACATATATAAAATAAAATTTAAAAAAGGCAAAAAGATGGATGTTACGAAAAAAAGTAAAATATGCTAAAAAAAACAGACAAAAAGGGCAATTTGCCTATAATCCGAGCTTTATTTAGGTACCTATTAGGCGATTTTGAGTAATTTTTATTCATAAAAAGCCTTAAATTATTCATTTTAAATTCCAAGTATTATATACTGTATTGAACTTAGGCGTATCCGAGAAAAGTAAAAAGTATAATCACGTTGTAGGTACAGTATATTATTTACCTGGAGTAATAATTATATTTTGCAAAATGTTTATCCGTCGCATATTTTTCTCTGATTTATCCAGAGATTTCAAGTCATACAAAGGTGTGTATGTATGATCAAAATTAGGTCCCCTAGAAGATCCCTCCTTGTAATGGGAATAATGTTGGAACCGCATTCGGATTTAACCGATTGCATTGATCATTTGGGAACATTTTCAGTTCAAAGTTGTCCTGACAAATCCTGTGACTTTTATTTAAAGTGTTTACTACACCTAACAAATCCTCCTTATTACAAGCGACAACCCAAGTTCTGGCTCTTAGATAACAAAATATGATTCGAATGTTAGTTTCAGTTTTGAATAGGCCGGATCTAAGACGATAAAGTTATGTATTTGTGAGAACTATTTCCTTAGGTCAAGTAAGGCGTTCCCTTGTGATTCTAGTTCAATGATGAGATTTTTAGCATGGCCGACAACAACTATTTATATTTAAGTAACATATATATCTATAATTTACCTTATGGGATCTACAGGACATCTAAAAAAACTTTTTTTGCATATATCTTTTGTTTTTGCAAAATTTCGCGGCACAAGAACAGCCTATTATAGTCAGTTTAACAAAACAACGGAATTAATATAAAAATCTCAACGACACTAACTAACTAAAATAAGAAAAAAAACCGTTTTAACACTCAAAAATCAAATACTAAGTCAAACTAATCTGATTTTTTATAACAACCCATTAAAAGACACCCAAGTACGTACGACAATGGTTACGACTAGCTCCTTCTGCATTCTCGTCACTGATCTGAGAGGTTTTACCCCGAAGGGCGTGTATGCGCGAATAACTGCGCATTCTGTTCCCGCCAAGTAAGAGTCTCTGCTGTGTGTTCTATATGCTGTGATCTAAGTGCATACCTTTTTTAATATTATTTGGCTGACGCACGGGGGTTGTTCCACAATGTGATTAACTGACTATTTTATTTATGGTTAAAATACAATAAGTAACCCTAATTTTTTCAAATCTAATAAATAAATTCCACCTTATTTATTTACTGTACACACATTGAGGCTGACTGACCAGCTGTTTTCACATTTAACTGACTGACTGACATAACTGTTATTTATATGCGATATATACGATATGTATAACAATTTTCAGCTTTAGTAAATTCATTTAAATGCCACGGTAATTTTAACACATTTGATAGCACATATGTGACATCTGTTCTACCGTTTGCTTGACTGAACGCGGTGTGTGTGTACACAATAACTATAACTACTAAACTATGTTGCTATTTTGTAGTAGTGTAAAGTGTGTTTAGTTTGTTCAGCCTGCTACTATTAGTTGATGGGTCCATTGGTCACAATAATTCATAAATTATTGCCTAGTAGGTATGATGCTCTGCACTAGTACGATTCCTTATGTGGCGTATAGTTACGATGGCAGTTTATGTTGGAATCATCAGAGGAAGAATTTCAATTCTTACTCATGATTTATTCATTTAAATACTCGTTTGGAGATGGAATGGAATGATGACATTCTTTGTTTGTTTATAAAAAAACAATGTTTTTTGAATCCAAACGATAATAACAGAAAATTGGAATAGGGTACTGTTGCACAATGGATGGAGTTCCATGTTTCATCAAACCAAAGTGAATCAACACATAATTAGCAGTCTGTTTGTCTATGCCACGATTTAACTTAGTGACCCAACCAATAATGTTCCCATTTTTAAACATATGAATTACCTGATTATCAATTTACAATTTCAATAAATTGCATGCTACTTTAATTCTTATTATGAAACAGTTTGACAAAAATTTTCAATACTTGTATTGTATAACATAGATATTTTAGCTAACAAAGTTAAGAACAATGAAAAATTGTATAGAAATTAATAAATTGTGTCAAAAATGTCTAGGCCGTAATTCTCAGTATTAATGTACAAAATAATTGTAAAAATTGAATAATATATACTGTAAAACTTACTATTATTACATGACAATCCTTTCTCTCTTTTAACTGCCTGACAAAAAATGCACCTCCTTTATATGGTACAGTAGCTATTACATTTGCAGTCTTATCAAAGAAAATATTGGAGACTGCTTCTTTAAATTTCTTGCTTAACAATTCCATTTTACCAATTTCATCTATTATCAATATTTTTAGAGATGTCTTCTTTGGCTGAAAATTGGATGCTGAATCAAGCACTATAATTTCAAATATCTGATATTTACCTTACTTTTTGCAATATAGGTAATACAAGCTCTTCAAATTCATTTATATGAACTATATATTGACCAACCATTGGTTTACATGATATTTCATTGTCTTCAGTTCTCCCTCTGATTTACAAATAAAAAAAGTTTGAAGCATGAAATTGTCTTTTCAATATTCAAATAAAAATATTCATGTTGAAAATTCATTCAAACAGAGCATAGAATAAGGTAAACCCCCCAATAGATGACACTATTAAGGAAATAAAATGAAAAATAACTGAAATTTTCAATATTTTTAATAAAATTTTAAAAGTGAATACATCATGAGATACTCTAAGGTTTTCTAGAACTGGTCATCATTATCATATGAATATTTTATTAAAAACTGAATGAGAAAAAATATTTTACTTGCACCCATCATTACTACCTAAAGATGACACATCTGAATTGAAATAGTCCAATAGATGACATGTTTCTGACCAATAGATGACTTGATTATTTTCAAACTTCTTTAACCGGCAATGATCTTGGAAAAGCATAACTGATTCTTTCCCCTCTTCTCCTCAAGATTTCTGGTTGAGATACTTTGCCAATTACTTGGTCCACGGATATAAAAGAGATGTCCTCTTGATGTGGAACAAACTCTTTTTTCATTCTGTCTGTGGATTTTAATCCCATAACTTGAATTTTTTATCTTGCACCACACATAGATAAACAAATTTAGTTTGATTACGTTTACCACCTAAGAATTCACACAAGACAAAATCTCCCTCCTTGAGAAGTTCGAAATTAACTGGTTCGTATGATAAATCGTCTTCTTCATTGTTGACGTCTTCGAAATCTTCATCCCATGGAGAAGAGTCGGCACTTTCAATCGATAATGATTCTGAACTCGTTGAATCACTATCAACCTGTCCTTTAAATGTGCCGTTTCTTTTTTTGCCTTCGTTTTATTTCTTCTGTTCTTCAGCAGATTCGTTCTTTTCTTGTAACTCTTTTCGTTTTTATTCTCTTTCTTCCTTCCCTTAGCTTGATTTTCAGCTTTCTGTTGCTTATCTTCTTCCTTCTTCCGGTAATACATAATCTTTTGGGGCGATGTGAGTACACAAGCAATTTTTTCCTTTTTCATCCTTTTAGACGTTTGTGGTTTTGTATCAGGCCAAAATAGCACTCGCTTGAATGGAGATGGAATTGTAGAATGTGCGGTGTTTGTTGACTTCATGCTGCAATTTGTATTATTTTTTTTGTTTAGTGTTAACTCATGAATTACTTCTTTCAACTGTATTCCAGATGGCCCTGGTTCTGCTATGAAACTCTCAGGTATCTGTTCTTGCTGTGGGGCCGCTGCGTTACTGCCAGATGCTAGTGGCTCGGCAACAACATTTTCAAAAGCTGAAATATCATTATTTTCCTGTTGATTATTGCCTGAAGTTTCCGGACCTACTTGCAGCGGCATCTGAAAAATAGAACATACATTGGTGGTTCTAATCGTAAAATATAATGCTGATTTACCCGTTCAATTTTAGATTTACTTTGTCTCCAAATGTTGTAGAGAGACCAATCTTCTTTGGGTCCTTTCCAGTCACCGTCATTATTTTTATACTGCGGCATTTTCTCTTTACCAATGTCTTTCTCCAAATGCAGCAGAAATGTATTTATTACATTCATTTCCATTTTTGCTCTTGGCGTTGGGTTATTTAGTGGCAAATTTATAGTTTGGGGGTTCCAAAGTACCAGCCCGCACTTCTTAAACCCGTTTTGTAAAATGGAAGGATCAATTTTTTCTATAACTTCTTTGAGAAGTGTAGGAAAATCTTTTTTCTTCAGCTCTTCTCTTGTGTGAGACATTCTCCAGTCTTGAACCTGTTTTCTCCAGTGTGTTTTCAAGCTATGAAAGACCACAACGTCCATGGGTTGTATAAGGTGGGTTGCATTAGGATATAACGCAATTAGCTCAATACCATTCTTCACGAAAAATTCTGATACATGTAGAGAAATGTGGGAAGAATGTCCGTCAAGGAAGAAAACAACGGGAAGTTCAATGTTCTCTTTCTGGAGCCACGGATGGAAAATGTTCGCCATATATTCATAGAAAATTTCCTAGGTCATCCACCCGTTTTCGGATCTTCCTACTGCCCAATCCTCAGGGACTGCCCCAGCAATTTGTAGCGGTATTCTCTTGTAACGAAAAACAATCATTAGAGGAGCTATCTGGCCAGAGGCATTGGCAGTTAATAAGACAGTAATGTTTTCTTCTTCATCATTAGCTCCTGCTAAGTATACCGATTTGCTACCTTTCTCAGCCAATACTCTACCACTTTTGGGGTTCAATTAGAACGCAGTTTTGTCCGCATTGAACACTCTAGACGGATTCTGCATTGCATTGACGAGCTCTCTTTCTGAAATATAGGACCATACTTCTTTGAACCATTGTGCTAAATTTTCGCTGGTGACATTTGCTCTGGAACGAGTTAAGGTTTGATAGACCCTGTCTCTAATTCTATCATTGCGGGCGCGAAACAATTTATACCACTTTTCTCCTGGTACTCTCTCTAATCCTAACTCTCTGGCTAGCCTCGCGACAGTTATCATGAAAGTATTTTTTGTTATTGGAAAACCGGCCCTGGACATGGAAAGTATCCACTCTACCAAAATTTTCTCTTGTTCAATGGTAAAAATTCCCTTTGGGCCCATTTTTTTCCCTATTGGCAACTTCCCATTAACTTTGTACAAAAGTGTAATTCTAAGTATTCCATATTTTTTAGCCGTTGCCTTAACGGAATTTCCTCTTCGCACTTCATCTAAGGCATCTAGCATATTCTGCTGGGAGTATTTCATAATGTTTCTTTGGTGATTCGGCATCTAGAAACAAAACTGAAGAATTTTCACTCCAGAGTGAGACTGATACAATGACATAAAACCCAATAGCTGACACCTATACGACCAATTGTTGGCACCCCTGTCATCTTTTGGTTCCCAACATTTCTTTATATCCAAATTTATTTGTGTAGTATTCATGAAGAAGCAAGACGTTAATTTCATCTATCCAGCTGAAGAAATTACGAAATCTGATGCCTGACATCGGATGTCAACTATTAGCCTCAAGAGGTTCAGTTAGAGCAAAAGCTGACACTACACTAACACATCTGTTATTTATTGAATATAAATCTAATGAAGGGAAAACATAACCAAAGCAGTAATACTCATTTTCTAGCTTCAAAGATTCAGCATATTTCAATCCATAAGTAAAACAAATGAAAAAATGTAAACTTACCTCCCTAATATTCTCATTAGACGTGTACAAAAACCAGACTACAATTTGACACTCTTTGAACGAAAACGTGAGTAGGTCTCAATACAGAATGAGAAAACGGTTACAGATAACCAAGCGTGATCTAAGCAATGTTGCCAACTGTCGGACTTCAGTAGGAAATGTTCGTATGTTTTAATAGAGGTAGTTTTTGAAAGGGTGTCATGCATTGGCATGGAATTTGGGGGTGTTATCTATTGGTGGCTTTACCTTAGTTGTGTGCTTTTGGTAAAGTAGGATATTTTCAATTATGACCTACTTTTTTGTCACAAATAATAAAACATACCTACTTGCACCAAGATTTAAAAAAAAACTAGAAGTATCTGTTCTATACGAGTGGCAAGACAGCATCAAATGAGTAAGTTGTGATTTATATTCATTACCTGTGATTTAGCTTAATTAAAGGCGGTTGCAGTGAAAAATAAATCATCAGAAAGCTCAAAAATTGACAAGCTTGGTGCAGTGAATAATAAAGGGAAGAGTACAGACATTCGAAGCAAAAATAACTGTAAAAGCAAATGCAAATCTGATTATTTATAGTAGATAATAAAATTAAACAGATAAATTCTAATAAATAAGCTAATTACCCTGCGATAAGAACAAGTACTGACTGAGATAAGGTCCTGCTTCTGGTCGATCCAAATCACAGTCCTGCCAGAGTGTGAAAAAATAAAGAAAAAACAGGAAATATTAAATAGGTACATATTTAAGGGTAACCGATACAAACAAGGCCTCCGAAGGGATGACCTAGGCTGATTTTCTTGTGGACACTACAAAACGGGAATGAAGCAGAATTAACAGAGAGGTTACAACGAAAATGGAAGCCCCAAACGAAGAAATAAAAACCGCAATGAACCAAAAGAACAACAAGAAGCCGGGGGAAAGCGAAATTATAGCAGAAATCCTAACATAAGGAGGAGAATGGTTGCAGGAAGTTAAATGAACTAATTCAAATAAAATGGGAGACGTACCCCAAGAGTAGCAAAAAGCTTTAATATTCCCGATCCTAAAAGAAGGTGACAAATTACTCTGCCAAAAAGTACAGGGGAATTGCATTGTTAGATTCCTGTTATAAAGTGTTAACGAAAACAGAACAGAATAGACAAGTATGCTGAGAAAGCACTAGGGGAATACCAAGCAGGCTTTAGAACTAATAGATCTATTTGGTTTCAATTAAAAATAAGGATTATAAAAATCAAACTTTTAGGTCAAAACTAAATGCAATAATTTGCTTCTTATTTAAGATAAATTAATTATTTAAAATATTTTAAATGCAAATTAAATGTTTTAATTTAAACTATTATCCTAATTAATTCAATTTAAAGCTCCTTGATGTCATTCATGAAATAGACTCCAAAATAAAATAAAAATAATTAAGATAACTGAATAATTAAAAATATTTGAAATTTTTATTGGAATAATTAAGGATAATAATAAAGTAATTTATACATCAAAAATTTAAAAAACAATTGCGATTAAAAAAAATGTAATGGAAAAGGTAAGAGCAGAAGTTTTTGGATCAAAGCCACATTCAAATGAGCTTCTTTTTTCTCGATCATAAAATTTTCTTTTACAAATTATGTTTAATATTATAATTAATAGAATTAGAATCAAATAAATGATTATTGTTATTATAATTAAAATTTTAATTATTTATACTAGAATTCTAGATTTTTTGATTGGAAGTCAAATATAATTTTTATATTATATAAATTATTTATCTAGGGTGACTGCACCAGTAATTGACACTACACCAGTAATTGCCACTTCCTATTTATAATCCCTGAAATAAGAATATTTTAGTCAAAATCTCACCAAATCTGTAATTAATATGTACAGTGATCTCTCTTCTAACAGCCTGTATCTAAAAATAATCCTATAAGATGGCGCCTTATAGTTTTCATGTCAAAATAAATAGTAAGGTAAGGGAATATGTATATTTTATAAGAATTTTGCTGATTTTACAACTTTTTTGAGTAAAGGGGGGATGGCAATTACTGGACCTATTTTAATTGAATGTTCCAGTAATGGTCATGGATGGCAATTACTGGTGAATTTTAAAATAATACAGGATAACCCTAAAAATAATGAGATTATAAACTCCATAATTCCAAATTTATGTTTGAAATATGTGCAAGAAATTTTGAAGAAATCCAGTAATTGCCACCACTTTTTTTAGTGGCCATTATTGGTTTAGGTTTTTAAAATGGAAAAAGGAAAGAAACCTTTCTTTCAATATTCTCAAGAAACCATGGAAGCCGCTGTAGCAGCATGTCGCAATGGTATGCAGTTTTCTGCTGCTGCGAAAATGTATGAAGTTCCGAGAAATACATTAAAAAACAAAGTGTTAGGAAAAACACTAATGGAAAGAAAAATGGGCCCTTCAAGCATTTTGTCTAGAACTGAAGAAAATGCTCTCGTTAAATGAATCACCACAATTTCAAGCAGGGGATTTTCTCCTCACAAAGATGACGTGCTAATAACAGTACAAAAAATAATGAAAAACACCCAACGTACAAATCCATTTGTTAATGACAAGCCTGGTCGCAAGTGGTTAGAATCTTTTTTTAAAAGAAATCCTGGTGTAGTTGTCAGAACTCCTGAAACTTTCATTACAACTAGAGCTTCAGTAACAGAACACCAAATTAGAAAATGGTTCTCAGAAGTTACTACCTTCCTAAAAAATGAAAATCTAGAAGACACTTTAAATTTTCCAGAACGGATTTTTAATTGTGACCAGTCGGCATTCCAAATTTGTCCTAAATCAAATAAAGTAATTGGTCCTAGGGGTGAAAAAAATATCTATGAAATCGCAAAAGGCTCTGACAAGGAATCTGTAACAGTAGCTATTACAGTTAGTGCTAGTGGTATTTTATTGCCGCCCTTTCTTTTGTTTGCATATTCTCGATTACCGGGACCACTAGTGTCCAATATTCCAGATGACTGGGCAGTTGGAAAAAGTGAAAAAGGTTGGATGACAGGAGAGTTATTTTTTGAATATGTAGCTAATGTATTCTTCTATCCTTGGCTTGTTAAAAATAAAATAACTTTCCCTGTTATCTTATTCATTGACGGACACAAGTCACACTTGACTTTGCACCTCAGCAATTTTTGTGAAGACCACCAAATTATATTGGTGGCTTTATTCCCTAATGCAACACACATAATACAGGCGTGTGACGTTTCTTTTTTTTGAAACCATTAAAGGAAAATTGGAAAAAAACTGTTCATAAGTGGAGATTGGACAGCAATATTGAGATATTAAACAAAACCAATTTTCCGTTAATGTTTCGGGAAGCAATAGATGGGGTTAAAAAGGAACACATTGTCAATGGGTTCAAAAGATGTGGGCTGTTCCCTGATGCCGTAGATTATTCTAAATGCATGAAGGACAGAGCCACCAAATCAGAAGTGACACCTAAAGCTATGCCTGTGCAACAAAAAAAGCTAACACATTTTGAATATATAGAAACTCTGATTGATCCTGATATTATTAATATGTTTAAGGAATGTGTCAAAGATGAAATTTGGAAAGGGGAAGAAAAGTGGTTGGAACTTTTCAATGTTTGGCTTAAGGCAAGGAAACAATATCACTTAAACAATGTCACCATTGACAGAGAAAGACACGTTTCTGGTACTTCCTCGGGTGCTTCCACAAGTCATCAGCTTTTGTCTAAAGTAGATCAAACTGAAACTGTACAAGATGATGTGCCCGAAGTAAGTACTTCAGGGCTTAGCAAAGAAACTACTCCCCTAAAGAACATTACAAATAATTTGATTGAGGACTCAGAATACCAGATATCCCAGTGCAATCTTGTAGTAACCGAACTCCAATACTCAACGAAAACTCAAATTCAAGTCTTGGAACACCCTTTAAAAGAGCACTAATATGGCCAGAATTGAAAGAAAAAGTAAAGAGAAAGAGAAACTTAGAAAAGACACCATCTGTAGTGACGTCCAAAGAGTGGAAAAAATTTATGACACAAAAAGAAGAAAAGAAGAAAAATGAAGAAAAAGCGAAAGAGAGAAAAAGAATGAGACAAGAGAAAAAACAAATGAAACTTCAAGAAAAAGAAAATAAATAATTAGCTTTAAATAAAATTCAAAGCATAAATAAACAGAAAAAAGCAAAGATAAGTAAAGACAGCACATCAGATTCTAATACATCTGAAGAATGGGCAGCTTCTGGAAGTGATACCTCAGAGTTTTCAGAAGAATCATCTGTTCCAGCTCCTCCTTCAAAAGTAAAAGAAAATGATTACATAGTGGTGGCCTTCCCTGGGAAAGAAAGAGAACATAAGTATGTGTGTGTGATTGAAGCCCTGCTTTCCAACAATGAAGCAGAAGTAATGGGTTTAAAAAAGTGCGAAGATGGGAAATCATTTAAACTGAACGAAAACGATGTGAGTGTTATTAGCATAAACCAAATTGTAGACAGACTACCATTTCCGAAGATAATCATATCAGGAGATCGGTTAAAATATGAATTTCAAAAGGAATTTTTTGTTGATGGTTAAAACTGTTCATGGTTAATGCTTTAATTGTATTTTAAGAATTAAAAATGAAATTGTACATTCCATTTTATTTCAGGTTGTTGTTGTTTGTACATGCCAAAATTTGTAGTGGCAATTACTAGCACATACAGTGGCAACCACTGAATTTTTTAAAATATGATCATGGCAATTACTGGTACTCTGGGCTAACTTCAAAAATATTTTATACTAAAGAAAAATACACATTTTTTGTAAGGTTTTAATGTGTAAATATCTCTTATTTAGTCATTACTACATATCTGTATTTTGTGTAGAAACAAAAGTCATGTTTTATGATTTTACAAGATATTCCATGAAATCACCTGCTAATAATGGCAATTACTGGTGCAGTCACCCTACCTCATCAGTAAATAGAAATAAAGATTTTCTCCCTCAAAGAATTACAAACCATTTGATATGAATATAACATGCAGTGTTCGTAGATAGGTATGGCATATGATAGAATAAATAGGACCAGACAGGATGATATCAAATGGAACAAAAAAGAAAGTACTGTGAAAAGGGTATAAGTCCAAAGAGGTCTACGACAAGGTGATCTGCTCTCAACTATGATATTTAATGTGGTTATGGAAGTTGTGGTCTGAAACTCCCAATTAAATACAATGGACAATTCTTAATAACAAATACCTGTGTCTGGCTTTTGCAGATAACAAAACTCTCATATTGAAATCCAAAAATCAATTGAAAAAGATATAAGAAAATTGTAAGAAGAGGCAAAAATGTTTGAACTGGAGATAAATCGAGAGAAGACAAAATATATGGTGATCAGGAATACTCAAAAGAAGGCACAGTATCACCTATCCGTTATGTCAACAAGAGATAAACAATATAAGTTCGAGTGGGTTTTCAATTTAGTATATGCAGGGGTGGTAATAGAAGAATAAGAAGTAGAATAATTGGAACTAAAAGTCAGAATATCCAAAGGAACACTAAAGTTTGGAAGCATAAGAGTACTAATAAAATCAAAGTACATATGTCAAGGACAACTAGAATAATAATATTTATATAAATTGGTAATAAGACCCACCACAACATAATATACATGTGAGACAAGGATAAGGAACACAGATAAAGACATGTTGGACAGATGGATACTAAGAGGAATATATGGCTATGGCAGAGGACTGAAGAAGAACTAATAAAGAACTGGAGGAACTTTATAAAGAGAGGGACACGTTGAGTCTACATAAAGATCTGAGACTAAGGTAGAGATGATATGACTATTATGGAAGACCTAAAAAATAATAACATTCAGAATGGAAAAAAGTGTGAACAGGAAAGAAAAGAGAAACGTAGTGTGGACAATTGGAAACAAAGGACCTTGATTTTTTAATTTAAAATAGGAAACTGTTTAGTACAAAGGGTTAAAAAAAATATTTGTTACCTCTTTGTTGCTAAAATTGCTCTTTTGCCATCTAATGTCACAACTTCAAATCCTACTCTCTCATTATTATCGTTTCTGATTTCTTCTGTATAAAACCCATCCAATTCAATATTTTTAGATTTTAACATGGGTATAATTTTCTTTATTAATGTAGTATTTCCTATACCTACAAACATATATTAACACAAATGGAAGAAAGTTCAAGGACTATTATATTTCTACTCACCTGGAGCTCCGGTTATTAACAAATTATTCATATTGGATTCTCAAATTAAGAAATTATGTATTGAGTAAAATAACTAAATTGTTTGCATTTGCAAAAACCTCCTCAATCAATACCTAACCTCAAATTCCGGTGTTTTGAATGTTTCAATAAATAAATTTTTTATAATTCTGCTCTTTCAGTTGATAGGCAACTAAACATACAGATCTTACAAACAGTTTCGCCATCTACTAGGTTTTTATTGTAACTTCAGTATTCTCCATTGTGTAAGTTTTTTACATAAATCTATACTCTCTACTAGCATAGGGAGCTCCACAGTTCACTTTCCTTACCTCAGGGGAGCTCAGACAAAATGTTTTTTTTTTATTTTTTAATCTATGGTCAGAATAAAATGTTTTGTGGTAAAATATTATCAAGAAAATAGTTGTGTCATCTCTTGTGGTATTCTAAAACTACTAAATTTTATTGATTCCAGTTTACTATATCCACGGACACGAAAACTTTCTTAAAACGTGCTATATCTCATCTTGTTTGAGCAGGTATTGTAGATCCTCACTAGAGGTCACTAGCACATCAAAAATTGTTCAATAGGATTTTATAATAAAATTTGCAATTATTTTTTTATTTTATTTATTTGAGGTGGTATTATATATCTATGTGTTAAATTATGAGTAATTATAATTAAATAAACTGTAATCTACAAAGTGCGGTGGAATAGTTATTACCAATACAGGGTGATACTTTTGTAGGAGATAATATGACGTCAACGACAATTTTTTCAATGGAAATCACTCAATTTCTATTGAGGATTCTGAAAAAATCGTTTTTTCACGTACGGCTGAGTAATTAAATTAAAACTGTTTAGGAATTAGGACCTTTTGCCAAATATATATCTACGGATTCTGATTTAGTATTAGGCATTTGAAATTCAAAATGACCCAATTTGAATAAGCTCAATTACAAAGCGTAACAATTATTGAAAATTATGAAACCAAATTCAGTTATTTGAGGAAATTAATTGAAACTATATAACTGCTGAGGATGTATTAAATCAAAAAAATTAATGCAGAAGATGTTCCCCATTTACTTCTTGGTAGTATTATATATATATATATATATATATATATATATATATATATATATATATATATATATATATATATATATATATATATATATATATATAGTCACAGAACCGTGGGAAATAACCTCTATGGACATAGTAGGCCCACTACCCACGTCAAGCGAAGGAAAAAAATACCTACTAACATTTCAAGACCATTTTATCAAATACTGTGAAGCAATTCCGTTACCAGATCAGAAAGCAGATACAGTAGCAAGAGCATTCGTAGAACAAATAATATCCAGACACGGAACACCCCAGAAATTGTTAATAGATAGAGGAACAAATTTCATGTCAGAATTAATGCAGGAAACATGCAAGCTACTAAACATAAAAAGGCTACATACGGCAAGTTATGCACCAACGACAAATGGTCAAATAGAAAGAATACACAGAGTACTGAAAGACATGTTAGCACACTACATAGCACCAGATCAACGAGATTGGGACAAATGGATACCATACGTACTTATGGCATACAGAGGAAGCGTACACACTTCAACAGGATACAGCCCGTATTTTTTACTACACGGAAGAGACCAATATCATTACCATTTGAAAAATTCATCACACCTAAAAGAATCAAATACGACATCGATAACAATTACGTTTCAGAACTAGAAGCTAGATTAAACCAAGTATACAAGACAGCACTGAAAAACACAGAGAAAGCAAAAGAAGAAAGGATAGCCAGATACAACGAAAAAACCGAATTAAGAGAATTTATACCAGGAGATTAAGTATTTTTAAATGGTAAGTTGAAAGAAGAAATTTTTAAGAGTTCCTGAGGGAATATACTGTAGAGGGAATTATGTTTGTAAACTTAATTAAGCCTTGTATGGTTTGAAACAGGCTGCGCGTTGTTGGTATGAGGAATTTGAAACGTCAATCAAAGAAAAGGGTTTTGAAAATTGTCCTGTTGATAGATGTATTTATATTCTAAATATGGAAGACATTTTGAATAACATTTACATTTTATTATATGTAGATGACCTAATAATTGTAACAACTAATGTTAAAGCCATGATAAATTTGAAAAGTTATTTAATTAATCGTTTTGACATGGTTGATTTAGAGGAAATAAAACTTTTCTTAGGGATTAGAGTCACGTGCAATAATAATAAAATTACTCTTGACCAAAGTGCATACATTAATACAATTTCAATGAAATTTAATATGCATGAGTGTAAGCCAATACACCGTTAGATAGTAAAGTAGATTATGAAGCTCTTAATTCAGATGAAGAGTGTGATGCTTTTTGTCGAAGTTTCATTGGTTGTCTGATGTATGTTATGGTATGTACAAGACCAGATTTGAGTACAGTCGTAAATATTTTGAGTAGATATACTAATAAAAATAATATTGAACTGTGGAAATGTCTAAAAAGAGTGCTGAGGTATTTAAAAGGCTCAAAAGACATTAAGTTAACATACATCAAAGGAAATTACAATGATATTTTGACAGGATATATAGATTCTGACTGGGGAGGAAATGATTCTTCAGATCGTAAAAGTACAGCAGGCTATTTGTTTAAAATATTTGAACGTTGTACCATATGCTGGAATACAAAAAGGCAAACTTCAGTAGCAGCTTCGTCAACAGAAGCTGAGTATATGGCTCTGTTTGAGGCAGTTAGAGAAGCTTTGTTTTTGAAATCATTGGCTGATAGTATAAAAATAAGTATATTAGAACCAATAATAATTTATGAGGATAATAATGGTTGTATTATTATTGCAAATAATCCAGCAAGTCATAAACGATCTAAGCATATAGATATAAAATATCATTTCTCTCGAGAGCAGGTTGAGAAAAAGGTAATGATTTTAAAATATATTTCCACAGGTGAACAAGTTGCAGATATACTGACAAAACCATTGCCAAAGGCCAAATTCATTCAGTTGAGGACTGAAATGGGCTTAGTAGATAACTAATATGTAGATTATATAAATTACTTATTTTAGAAATAATATTAATTAATAATTATAAGAATGTTATAAGGTTTTTCTGGGTTTTCCCCTATCCTTGCAACATATGTTGGACCATTACGTAAGGGTTATAGTATATAACCGGTTTCCAGAGATAGTACAAGGAAGGTATGTCTTTAGCTAATTGAAAAAAAATTATTTATTTTTCATTTCATATCTATTAGGTAAATAAAAATGAATATATTATTTATTTAGAAGAGTAATTTTTGAGGGGGCGTGTTGGAATTTTAATTTAGTTTCAACAAAAACCACTCTATTTTATTGCTTCAACATTCTTATGTGAAATAAGATTAAATTAGAATAATAATAACATTCTTTCTTACAAATAGTTGTCCTTTGACACATGGTTAGGTTTTATGATACCCATATAAATGGGAGTATCTGAATATCCGATAATAAATATCTACACACAGCTTCTAGAGTATACACAAAAGAACCAGATGTTTGTTTTTAAGTGTGCGAAACAAGAGAAGATATTCTTGTGATTTTAAAATTATTTTAGTCTAAATCGAAATTCTCTAGTAGAAGGACATACCTTCCGGGTGCTATCACCCACTATGCAAATAAATATTACAGTTATGTTAATTCAACATCACATTGTGATAATGTTCTTCCTCTTGTTTTCATCACATGCACATCTATACAACCGCTTATGCCCAGCTTGTGGCTGTTAACATTTGTGATGTTTCAACTTAACTTCTCAGCGATGTTAAAGCGCTGCCTTTTTACATTACTGTGATGTTACTAGAACTTCCTGAAAAGGAAGTCTTTATAACGAACTAAAAATGTTAATGTTAATGCAATGATTAAAAAATAACATCTTATCAATGATCTAAATGCGACATTTCAAAAACAATACAGTGTATTCTCGTAGATGTTGTATGAACATTACATAAACCTCTTAATAATATACCTCAAACATTCTGGATGACATCCTATAGATGTTTCTGTGCCTAATCAGCAAATACAGGGTGAACAACTAAGAACGCCGGCTGTCGGCCATATTTCAAAAAATAGTCATAGTACAACTTTAAAAAAATACCTTCAGGAAAATGACCCTGAAAAATCGCTGGAAAATATTTTTGAGTTCCTAAAATATCTCCTATGGGGTGGAATAAACAATTAAAAACATAATACTGTGATTATCTCCAAAAAAGACATACTAAACGTATCCTAGAAATACAATGTTTGATATATTGTTGAGATTATGAAAAAATGTAGTTAGGGACTTTTTGTCTGTATTCTTCAAGTATGGGGGAGGGGAGGTTCAACCCAAACAACAAATGTCGTAACACTTTTTTTTAATCGACATCCATGTTTTTGGCTTCATTTGAAAGAGTTTTTCCTTTTTAATAAGAAATGCTTAACAAAAATAACAAAATTGAGCAATTTTGTCAACGCTTTGTGAAAAAGTCCACAATTTTCCCATTTTTCACGGAAATTTCAAATGTAATGAGGCATTTTTTAAATTCTGATGAGAAGGGGTTAAAAAATAGGAATCTATTCCAAGATATAAGATTTACAATATCAAATATAAAAAAATGCTTTAATTTACATTTGAAATTTCCGAGTGGATACAAAATTATCTAATTTTGTTATCAATCTCATTAAACAGAAAAACTTTTAAATGCAGCTAAAATCATTAATATCGGTTAAAAAACGAAAAAGTTATACATTTGTTCATAAATTTGAACCTTCCCCGCCCATTATTTGAAGAATAATGGCAAAAAATCTCATTAATCAAATTTATTCATAATCTCATCAAGATTTCAAAAATTGTATTTTTAGGGCACCTTTAGTATGTTTTTTTGGAGTATTAAGTTTTCGAGTGTTCATTCCACCCCTAGCGGATATTTTAGAGACTGCAAAATATTTGATGTGTATGTAACTACGAATTCAAGTATTACTGTGTACATCAAAAATATGTTTTATTTACATGACATGGATGTTAATAGAGTTGGTAATAAAATTAAGACATCTAGGAGATATCTTATTAACGTTTTAAATAAACATCACGAAAAGTCTCTAAAAAGAACATCACAAAAAGAACTTGTTATGTTTCTTGTTTAGTGGGCAATTTTAAGAAATTAAACAGTATTCAAACAGTAATTATAGTTTAATTTAATTCGACCGATCAAAGTCTAAATCCTCTTCCATATCCAACACTGAGTTATATTCAAACATAAGTGTAATTAAGATAAAATAACAGTTTTTCCCTTTTTATGGAATCATTTTCACAGAACCCTGTAGATTTCAGGCATGAAACTGTTTTCTACATTAATATTTTGATTGAAACTACTTCAATTAACTTCGATTTGCTGTGTATTTAATAAAAGAATAATTTATATGTACTAGTAAATTTTTTTGGTAATTTTTACATAATCCAACATACTATTGAAGTGATAGAAATTATTTATTGTCATCACTTTAGGGCGACTTAGACAATTCATTGAATGTAAAATATGATGATTGCTTATAAACGGAATAATGTTATTGCAAATATTTAATGATAGAACAATTGACGGCGTCAGGTCGAAGTATATGAACGTCGAACAATTATTCAACTGTTGCGTGTATTACAAAACCAATTGGAGTTAATAAACGTTATAGACGATCATTTTATTCAATTGAAATTATTAATGGAATGAATTTGAGGAATTGATTTTAATTGATTTAATATTTTCTAGAATTGTGAATCATTTAATATAACGATTGGCTGACATTGTTACTGCAATATATCTTGCCTTTTACAGTTGGTGAGGAGGAAACTCATTTCTAAGAAATTAATAGCATAGGGGCCATAGATTGGAGGCGAAATCAGCCCTTGGAAACGTTAACGAAAGAATATTTTGCACCAATCTTAAAAGGTGTAGTAGACCAAACTGCCAAAGCTAGGACAATTAAAAATTGATTCAGAGGAAGTAGACTTTATCCATGGAATTCAAACGCAATAGACTTTTCCAAGTTATTAGGTGGCAGAAAATCGAACACTATTGAAAATGATATTAGATCTCTCAAACAAGATATATTTTAAAGTTATACTGACTTTGTGAACACAGTAGGAAGTGATATAATAAATGAATTTAAAGCTGGAAATAACGGATATATTGATCATAATCGGGCTGTTCCTTTTAAATAATGGAAACATTTTATGCCAAAATCGATCCAACCAGATGAATAAAAAAATTCGCCTAGGTCTGATATACTAGATACCATCGAGAAAGAAACCCTAGGAAACGTTAGCATCAAGGAATTACCGGTTATTTCAAACAATGAGGCAAATAACTTTGTATTGGATGACATTGATATGAATGAAATACCTTTTGTTTATTAACGAAGAAAACCAAATTTCACAGATACAACCTTTACTCGACATAGAAAATAATGGATCTCAGATTTTATTTGAGACTGGAACACTAACAGATGAAATGATACCACAAACAGAAAGGGTATATCTATCCCCTATAGATGACATCAATAAACAAGAAACGATAGAATTGATCAGAAGTTAATCCGAAGTAATAGCCCAGAATTATCTACATAGTTTAGAGGAATGTCTATGGTATGCAGAAACTCCCACCAGAAAAGGAAAAAAAAGAGGAACTAACATTTGCTCTAACATCTCCTCAGTTGCTTACAAGAAGGGCGAAAGAAGAAGAAGTTAAAAAAACATGTAAAACCAGAAAGAAAGAAATTGAGACTTCAGAAATAAAGTAAAAAAATTAATATAGTCAAGAAGGTTTCAAAAAAGAAGAAGAATCAACCAAAAAAGATCACAAGACTGATTATAAAATCCACAAATCAAAAGACTGACTTGAAAATTCCGACTCAAAAAACTGAAAACGTAGAAAATGATCCAAGAGGAAATACAGGTTAATGTAAATTTGCAGCAAAATAATAATTTTAAAGACGGTGAGGTCGTCAAAATAAAAAAGGGATATTGGGCCAAAAAGAAAATTATGGGTAAATCTTAAACAGAAGCAACGAAAAAAATACAGAACATAGAGAAATCCTAAGAGGATGGAATACCTGAGGAACAAAAGAGGGGAAAATGCATACCAAATGGAACGTAAGAAGACAAGTTTTAATTTGGCTTCGGTAAAATCGCCTATTGAAATTTATGACAAATTAGGTTAAGAAGACTTTCATCAAGTATTATCAAGAAATTATGCAGTAGAAAAAGTCAGAAAGTCGCTGTTTCCTAACGATCATTCTAATAAAGAAACTTCTTTAGAATTCAAAAATCAAATAATTTACAAAGGGTCGTGTTTTTCTTGTGCAGCTAATTTGACTTCAGAAAATTCTGGAGTAAAATGTCAGTCATATCAGAGAGTTTACCATGGTTCCTGCATTAAAAGACTAGAATTACACAAATCAAATTCAAACATTCAATTGCAAAACCTGCCTACTAAAATATCATGAAGTAATATGTTATGTATTTTTTAATATTTCATTTTCTTCTCAAAAAATTTACATCTCCTATCTCTTCTTATTTTGTTTAATAAATATGTTTGTGTTTTATTGAACACCTTCCTTATGTTTGTTTCAAGACGTCGTTGACTAGTTCTCATCTACTTTTTTAAGGAACATAAACACTCAACTGTTGGTAAATGGTACGATGAAATTTTCCCAGCTTTAAGACTTACTTAAGTTCGGTGGGGCCCTTAAGAAAGTTTGTGTAAACGGCCGTTAAATACAGTATTAAAAAGGAGGCCAATAACTACTTAAGGTCTAGGCCAATGACACAGTAACTAATGCCAATTAGTGGTATGTGGTGGTTGTTTATGAATATCATTTATTTAAATGAACTTATTGGAAAATAAAATCATATGTTCTTATAATCTATAATAATTATATGACTAACAGAATTGAATGGCGCTACATTTTGATAAGCTTTTCAAGCTTTTTACATCATTTAAAAGAAATTATTATTATTATTTTTACATTCCCATTAGAGAATTATACTCCGTATTCTCCTTTCTTTTTTCTGTGGGAGGGGTACTACCCCATCACTTCTCATTTTAATTTTCTTTTCTGTTGTTCGCATTCGGTTCTCTCATTTCCCCTATTTCCTATTACGACTACTAGACTTCCTGCTTCGGACACATTCTGTCGGACGACGATGTCCATGTTTTCTTTCTTTCTTCGTTTCTTTTATACACTGATCCAATTTTAGTGACTTTTCTTAATGTTGCCCCATTTTAATTTAATTTTATTTTGTTTGACGTTTCACATAATTATGTAAATTTTCATTACTATTTTTATTATTAATATTTCATTACAGTACTATTCCCTTATTGCCTACTAACATACATATGTTTGATTCTGCTGGATGCCACGGACATGTGACAGCCTTCCTTTTACTATACTTTTTCTACTATCGTTACTAAAACCGCACTTTGAACACGGGTTAGACATGCACAAAACCACTCTTCAAACACTTGTGTTTAAAATGCGAAAAGTCACATCTCGTTTATCTTTTGTTTTTTAAACGTCAAATCAAGTGTATCTTTCGTATGTTAAATTTCATGTTCCGTGATAATTTTGTTATTCTGCGTCATTTGATTTGTCAGTCAGCTGTCAGCCATCGTCCGTCATGTAATGAATATAATTCAAATATAATATAATTTTTTCCTTCCCGTGGGCGAAGAAAAAGTATAGTAAGCACCTCGTGTTAAAAACGTC
Organism: Galeruca laticollis; assembly: GCA_963921935.1. Taxonomy (NCBI): domain Eukaryota; kingdom Metazoa; phylum Arthropoda; class Insecta; order Coleoptera; family Chrysomelidae; genus Galeruca; species Galeruca laticollis. The sequence goes on along the minus strand of OY998178.1, from coordinate 38,040,614 downwards.
TTTAGTCACTCGTTTCACAAGGAACTCGTTGCGCTCGTTGTGCCTAGTTAAACTCGTGACTAAAGTAACCTTTTTGACACTTGACTCATTTTAGGTTTCAAGCATTCGGCGAGCACAGGCTAACATGTTCCAATATGAGGGAACTTAATTCAGGCGACGTTATCGCCCACTTCAAGGAAGTAAGCTGGATGACGAGCTAGAGGGAGGTTTTGACCCTCAGAAGAATGCACAATGGGCCAATTGTGGCCTAAGTGCTGTGGGATCACCTACCTTTCAAACTTTTACAGATACAGATACCCCTAGGGGATATTTTAGAAACTGCAAAATATTTTCCAACAATTTTTCAGGATCACTTACCTAAAGGTAATTTTTTTGAAAGTTGTACCATGATTCTTTTCTGGGATGTGGCCTACAGTCGTTCTTAGTTGTTCACCCTGTAAATTTAAAATAAAATAGCAAAAAAAGCAATAAAGAATTAAAAACATTTATTCACTATTAATGAACAGTACAGTAAATTTGAAAAAAAACAGGTACAAAATTAGAAAAAAAAATATCTTGTCCAGGAATCCTACCTAAAAAAATAAAATCGTGTGAGCATATTACATAACAAGTGGGGAAAGTGACAATTATTGAACGCATTCAGTGAAAGCAAGAAATAGAAAAGGATATATTAATCTGTAGTTGTCATAACGTAACATACTTTGAAACTGAATTAATAAAGTTTAACGGATACACATACATTGCAGCTAGTTTACAGAAAATTTATTAGAATAGTTTTTCAATAATAATAAAACTAATAAAAATTTTACACCATAAATATTTTATGAAACATTACGTTGAATCAACAGAAATAAATCTGATTAAAGAAAATTCTATCGTTTACTTACGGTTACTTTTTCTCACGCAAGAGTCGCTGTTTCGAGTGCCTCATACATTCCAAAACGTACACTTCAAAATCCTTATCTGTGAAACATTTAAAATTATTTTGAACAGCAGCTAATAAAACAATTACTTTAGATCAAATTGTGCCCATGGAGACCTTTGATCGATCATCATAAACTACATCAAACTTGATTTTCAGCCATTTGACTGGGACCCATTTTCCATAAGATACATGCGGGGATCTTCAAAGGAATAATAACATATTTTATTTTAAGAAGTGTCTTTTCATGATTTACCTTCCATTACATGCCTCACTCCGTTTGGCAAGTAAATTCAAGAGGGCCATTAAAATTCATACTTCTTTTCTGTCTATAATAATATACTATTCTCATCTATAAGAATACAATTTATATATGAATATATAAATGAAATTTTACAGAAAAAACCAAATAAGACATTGGTTCACAATGAAAATATACAATCTATAAAACAAAAAAAAATTATTAAACTTAAAGGTGGGACTTTGTGTTATCTTGTTCATAGAAGAGAACATATGCTTCTTCACTGACTAAAGATTTCCACGATATTAATAGCACCCTTGAATCGTTATATTCGTGCCACTGTCCCGTGTAGGGATGTCGGCAATATGCTGTGTAGTGATAGGTATAAATGGTTCCACAGTGATTTGATATAGCGTAGAGGTTGTACATACAAGGTGCCACATTATCAGCCGCGTAATGGCTCATATCAAGCCCTTCTATTGGAAAATCTATTGTAACATTAAGTTTTCCTCTAAATCTTTCTGTTCACGAAAAGCGCTTCAGGTGAATAACCAATATTTTCGGAAATTTATGAATCGAGAATGATTTAGTGCATCGTCTTCGTTCCTTACATTTCTCATCACCGTCGAGTCTTTCTTCTCTTGTAAGCAAATCTAAACATTGTGAAACTCGTAATTGACCTGTTCTTTGGGGTATCGAAAGGGATAAGTCCCAAAAGGGATCGTAGGTAACTGAACAGTGATCACAGTGTGTGCACTTGATTGTTGATTTTAATTGACCGACAAAGTTATCCACATTCTTGGAGTTGTCCATTCTCGGATATCTCATCTTGTTATTTTCATCCTGGAACATATTGTATATTAACATCGTGGAATTGTAACTCAATGAAAACTAAGCATTATTAATACACTGTATACAAAAAAACTACTTATGAAGAAGAGATATGAACACATTATCAAGTTAAATGAGTTTATTATTAATTGTATCCAATTGAGTATCCAATAGCTGTGTTTCTACAATAATAAATAATTGAATTCTGTTTGTTGACTGGAGCATTCAATGTCATGAGTTCATATTCTTTAACTAGATTAATATAGGTACCATTGTTAGGGACTCCTACAGCTTATTTATTGTATTCAGTGTATTTTCAAATGGAAATGAGCTTTTTAACCGAAATTTCTATTTTTAAAGTCTTAAACAGTCTCCACTTGTTCACAAGAATTGTTAGTATTAATGTTAAAATTTTCTTAACCTGCAAAACTATATTGATGGCTATGACTACTACAACAAAAACTAGAATTAGAGATACTTGATTCAATATTTTTTGTTCTGTTTAATACAATGTCTGTATCTGACTATCTGAAATAGTTACTCCCCTTTCTTTAACTAATTACCAACCATTTGTTTTTTATTTTACTTATGTAAGTAGCTTCTGAAACATCTTGAACATTGAAAATATTCTCTTCTAGATTCAAATCTCTGCCACTATATGAGCATGTTTTATTATTAATAATACTATCTACCCTATTGCAATATTAAGATTTTGTAGGGTATAATGCATATCTAGGATTTGAAATATTGTGAATCGTTTTTAAAATATACTTACTAACTAAAATACTACTACAACTAAAAGTTGAAAAAACCCTTATTTTGTAAACTCTATTATATAATGTTAGTGTACAATTCCGCCACCTGGAATTTCAATGTACAATAGCCGATTAAAGTATTGAATGAGTATTAAGTTTTAAATAATTATGATTTTGGAATAGGTACTTACCGATAACAACTGTTGTTCGTCCATTATAACAAGAATTATAATTGAGCATAGAAACTGTAGCTAAGTAGGAACTAACGAACACGAAGACCACTCCATTCAATTACTTCTTGCAAAAAATGTGCTTCCGGCAAATAAATTATAACACAAAACTGAAAACCATCCGCCATTTCATGCTTGTCATTTGTTTTCACAGATATCTACTGTTTGTTTCGTTCATCAGTTCCTCTTATGTTTTCTTCTTTTTTTATGTTACTGTGACGTTTAATAAGAGATATTACTAAGAGATTTATGAACTAACATCGTACAGACGTAATCGCAAGAAGTTACTAAAAATTATTTCGAAAGATGTAAAACTAACTGCAACATGTGATCAACTTAAAAACATGTTAATTTGTAATATTACAAATTAAACATCGTATGAATGTTTCCTATAGGAAGTTCATAGTATGTGTATGTAACTGCGAATTCAAGTATTATTTTGTACATCAAAAATATGTTTTATTTACATGACATGGATGTTAATAGAGTTGGTAATAAAATTAAGACATCTAGGAGATATCTTTAACGTTTTAAATAAACATCACAAAAAATACTTGTTATGTTTCTTGTTTAGTGGGTAGGGTATAGTTACTTATCTCGTTATAACTTTTGAAATTTTAGTTTCAGTATTTAATGTAAATGACTGGTTTTACCTTTTTTTACGTCATTAATTTCAGTTCAAGCGTTCAAAGTCTGACTATGCTCCAGTTTTCTCGAGAATGGATGTTTTTACACAATATCACGATGACGAAGGAGCTTTTCTAACAAATTCTGATCTAAAAATTCAGATTTCTCCTAAACCGTTCATTTATCGACTAAACTTAAGTACGCTTTTACTAGTAAATAGATTGGAAAATTTATTTTTGGAATTTAGATATTATACAGGTTGTCCCTTTTAAAATTTCGAATTGTAAACCACTGGGCACAAGCCGCCTCTGAATTTCTGTCTGTAATGTAGATTCGTTTTTACCGTAAATCACAGAATATGGATGTAAATAATCAATCAATGAAATATTATGTCTAAACATAAGTTTATATTTCGATACTTCAAAAACCTATAATTTCGAAACGAAGACTTGGCAAAATTGTATTGGAACATATATAATTCCTGAACACCCAGTACACATTACCTGTAATTAACATAGAGTTGAAAAGGTGATAATTGAAAATAATAACCAAAATATTCTTTTATTAGGTTATAACATCTAATACAATATATGTGGTTTTCTGCGGGACAACCTATGGTTTTAAATTACCACCAAGAACTTTTATTGTTTAATTGTAAATAACATCTTCATCACTCTCATCAATTTATCTACGTTGAAATTAATTATGAATTAACTCAAATCTTTTATCCGTAACGAATATTTTTTAGTAAAAGAGGTAGTTATTCCAAACTGTAAAACTACTTTCATTAGGTACTACTGAAAGCATACAAATGTCTAGCTGTTGGCTCTTTCTAGAATACTTTTAAAATCTGTACTGACTGTATCATTTTCTATAAGATGGGACGTGCTTCTTTCTAAAACTATTCTTCTGGGGCTTCTGGATCTCCCAATTCCAGATGTAGTGGGTGATCGATAAATTTCTTCTGTACTTCCTACCTCATCTTCATGATCTAGAATAAATATTTGATGTGTTATCTAAAAAGTTGTATCGAGCGAAGCTGATAAAATTCTTTTATCACAATGATGTTTTTCATCGTTAACACTGAACATCAATGTGAAATTATAAAGTTGAGGAATTTATAATAGACTGAATAAAGAGTGGAGCCCCACTTCTTCCTAATTGAATAATTATTATCATACTAAGATGATTTTTCTTCAGAAAATTGACAAGTTTCCCTTTCTAGAATATTGAGAATTCAAGAGCTTGGCATTGACGTTCCATTTGACTGGATTTTTGAGAAACATTCAAATGCAATGATTACTATAAAGGCCTGTAACTTTTTTGTATGCAAATTTGAACCCAGATAAGTTAGGTTCATTTGAGTTGTCTTTTGCTGTAGAATATGTGGTAGGTTATAATTATTTTGAGATTAGAAATAACTCAATTGAACTTACCTTAGTATAGCATAGAAAAGAAGTCACAGCCTTTCGGAGTTTATAAATGCAATTTGATTTTTTTAATTGACAAAAATGTAGTCCCTTTTAAATGCATTGCAAAACTTGATACTTCTATATTGCTAGTTGTGGTCTGGAAAAAGATGACGACCCAACGTGCCGACAAAGGGGAATGTGGGGAACGTGAAATGCAGGGCAAAGTGGAATTTGAATTTTATGAGTAGTATAAGAGGAGCCATCTAGATATTTATATCATAAGATGACTTCAGTACACTTTAGTCTCCTACATGGGAAATAATAATTTGTCTGAATGAATGCACATGTTTTGTTTATGTAGTAAAATTAATTAATAACTGTGAAATTGCAATAAGACCAGGTAAGAAATAAGCCAATTATTCTACTGTTTGTAATTATAAACGAGTTTCCTTATTTTTAATAAATGATGGAACATATTTGTGTACATTGAGTATTGTAGTTTTAAACTGAAAAAGAGTCAGGAAATATTTCCAGACGTTAAATTTCGTAGTATAGAATTTTGTGAAATAGTTATGGAAAAAACACAATTAGGTACAAACTTTTCATAACATATTTTGTTGACAGATGAAACGACTTTTACCATACACGGTGCACATAATTCATCCATTATGCGATATTGGTCCGAGACAAATCTACACAAATACTACAATAGTAGAACTCAATATCCCCAAATGTTAAATGTTTGTGCTGGTCCATTTCTTATTAGCGGCAATTTAACCGGACAAAAATATTTGAATATGGTACATAACCAAATTACTCCTGCCCTCATACACTTAGGTGTCAATTCCAATGATATTTGGTACCAACATAACGGTTGTGCATCGAATAATTATCGATTAGCAATAATTGATGGCCTGCTAGATCTCCAGATTTAACACCCAAAGATTTCTTTTTCTGGGGTTCTGTATCTGCATCTGTAAAGGTTTGAAAGGTGGGTGACCACACAGCACTTAGGCCGCAATTGGCCCATTGTGCATCCTTCTGAGGTTCAAAACTTCCTTCCAGCTCGTCATCCAGCCTAAAATGAGAGAGAGACAGTCGCAAAGTATATATTCGACAGTGTCATCTTCTTGTTCATATCCTCTACAAAGTGGAGTGTTAGACAGATCCAGTCTGTGGAGGTGTTTTCGTAGGTGGCAGTGACCAGTCAGAATACCCGAGACTGTTCGTAGGTTCTGCCTGTTCATAGTCACGTATTTTTTGACTACTTTGCTGTCTGGATACTGTAACAGTTCCTTGGCAAGCCTGCAGGCTTCTGCGTCATCCCATCTACCCTTAAAATTATTAATGGAGTGTTCCTTTAATAGGTCGGCCGTCCCTGACGCCGATAGACCAATGAAAGAGCCAGGTCCCAAGAGTTTGTGGGAAGCTGCCTTCCTGGCTAGCGAGTCTGCAATACGGTTTCCTTTCGATTTCTCATGGCCATTGATCCAGCCTAAAGTGACAGTGTTGTTGTTACAGGCTTCTATTGAGGCCATGTGACATTCTAGTACTAGGCCTGATGTAATGCGTGGTCTGTTCAGAGCTAGTATTGTTTGTCTACTGTCCGTAAGGATGAGTATATTATTACCTGTGGGTTTTCTTTCGGTAATCTCTCTTGCAGCGATGCAGATAGCATTGAGCTCTGTTTAAGCAACACTTGCATTGCAGCCCATTGCTCATTTTATGTTTCGATTCAGGGATCTGGAAAAAATGACATATCCTGAGCCCACGTTGGATTTAGGCCCATCTGTGAAGATGCGGATTGCGCCTTCTTCCAATGGGTCTTGTGCGTTGTTTTCAAAGATTACCTAGTAGGGCATGTTGAAGGCATATCGCGGTGGAATCGAGTTCGTTTTGGCCTGCGGCAGTGGGACCTCCCTGTATACCGGTAGAGCGTAGACGTATAATGGTCATCAAAACAACCTCCTTGATGTGTATGTTAAGGGAAGTGATACCAAAGGTTACCTCTATAGCACTTGTTGGTATGGTTTTCATGTCTCATGTTCTGTTGAGGCATGCTGTTCCTTGGATTTGATCCAGTTTTAAGACAACTGGGGTTGTAGGGTTCCTGGGGTTGTGTGAAATCAAGAATTCATGGATTCCAGGAGAACAGGGCCAGTTCGCTTAATGAACTTACGGAACAAATTCTACAAGCCTGTATGGAGTTAACACCTCAAATACTCACCCATGTTCGCCAAGAATTTTATAACAGGCTCGATTACTGTTTAGTTCAGAACGGGGGTTTATTCGAACAGTTGAATTAAATTCATTGAAAAATTAAGAAGTTTTCATTATTTTTCAATTTATTATCTATCAGAATATTACTTTTATTTAAAAATAATAGGTATTTTTATTAGAAATCGATTTCATTTAAGTTTATTATCGAAAACGTTCTTTAATTTGTACTTTTTTTGACAGACTTGCATTTTTTTTGTTAAAACAGTATTTTGACGTCGTTTAAACAGAGAAAAAAGAAGAATCTATTGAAAATGTTTTTATTCTGTTGGTTTTAAAACTCTTTATTAAAAATGTGTGAATGGTCTTTGTATGACATTTATTTTAGGTGGAAAAGATGCAAAATTTTTTCGTTCTAACCAAATGCTTTCTAGACTTTGATGATGATTGAAAAATATTTTTAGTGTTGAAGTGTGTTGAAAGAAGAAGAAGAGTAACCGATTGAAAACGAAGCATCTTTTGAAAATGTTTCTCTCAGCTGCGCATAAAAGTTTATTTATAACAAGAATAATGTGGAAACTTGTATTCTTAATAAAGAGTATATGTTGTTGCTTTCATTGACGAAGACGTTGACCGAATTTACGACAGAGACATATTTGACAATGTATGTTAATAGTGTTGACGACTGACGGTGGACAATGTAGGTTAACCGTTTTGACGACAGATGGTGGAAAATATAAGTTGGTGAAGTTGATGACAAATGGCTGGTAATGTAGGTTCGCTGTATTGACGACAGAAGGCGTGTATTGTAGGTTGACAGTATTGACGACAGATGGCGGACAATGTAGTTTGACCGTATTGACGACTGGTGGCTGGCAATATATGTTGATAGTTTTGACGACACCTGGTGGACAATGTAGGTTAACCGTTTTGACGACAGATGGTGTGTTATATATGTTTATAGTCTTGACGACAGATGGTGGAAAATTAAGTTGATGGATTTGATGACAAATGGCTGATAATGTAGGTTGACTGTATTGACGACAAATCGCGAGTAACGTAGGTTGACTGTATTAGCGACACATGGTGGACAATGTAGGTGAGCAATCAGAGACGAGGACGCTGACCAATCACAGACGAGGAGGATGTGGCCTAAAATGGCTGACCAACCAGAGACCAGGACGCTGACCAAACAGAGAAGAGGAGGATGTGGCCTAAAATGGCTGACCAATCAGAGAAGAGGATGGCCTGAAAATGGCTGACCAATCAAAGACGAGGACGCTGGTCAACCAACCAGAGAAGATGATGGCCTAAAATGCCTGACCAATCACAGACGAGGACGCTGACCAACCAGAGAAGTGGAGGATGTGGCCTAAAAATGGCCTACCAATCAGAGAGGAGGACGCTGACTAACCAGAGAAGATGATGGCCTAAAAATGGCTGACCAATCACAGACGAGGACGCTGACCAACCGGAGAAGAGGAAGATGTGGCCTAAAAATGGCCGACCAATCAGAGAGGAAGGGGGGCGTGGCCTGAAATGGCGGACCAACCAGGGAGGAGGGGCGTGGCCCAAAATATAGCGGTCCAATCAGAGATAGGAGGGGCAAGGCTTATTGGTGGAGTGTTGGGGGTAGGCTCAACCGACGGTATCTCTACTTGTGTGTATTTACACAAAGACGTAAAAACAGTGAAACCATTTTTATTGATACAAAAAACTATACAAGTGTTCGACCGACTTATTTCTACGTTGCCAAATCTGAATAAAACCGCTTTCAAACTGAAAACTAGAACAGGTTTCATCATTACAATAAAATGTTCAACAAATAGATCGGATTGATTATCTTAATCTGTTACAACCTCTCAAATTATGATAATTAAAAGTTTCTTAAAACTTTTTCTCAAGTTAGAATAATGTATTTCACAATTAATATAAATCGAATGCCGGCAACGTATACGATTACTTTCAATCGTACAGTAAATAATTCTTTCACTGATTCTGATATCCTGTTGATACCTACAATGAATTTATACTTGTTTTGTAACACATTGTCCTCGCTTACGGACATATCTTTCACATTTACTTGGTTATGATATCTTGTTACAGAAAAAGAGTAATAGACTGAATTTATGAATAAATGTTCGGAACTTAGAGTAATAATAAACATGGAGAGGGCTATTCGTTCATAAACACGTTTATTTTTGCGGCCAACAATTCTAAACGCCAGTTGTGAAATAATGAATAAATTACAAAAAGTGGGGAGGGTATTGTAGCTACATGCCCTTGGTAATTTCGGCTGGTTTTCTGACAAACTTGGCACCGACGAACCATGATAATCCAAAAACATTGAATCAATTAACTTGAAAATTTATTTTGTCACTTAAAGTATTGAAAAACACATCAAAACGGAAGTAAATGTTTACTCTCTAGTCGTAATGGCGCTCTTATAAACAAACCACGTTTGACATTATTCACTACAGTAATACGGCGTCTTGAAAATGATCGTCGATCACACTCTGACGATATTTGCACCTCTCTTTATATGGTAATTGAACAAGGACAAAACTACTAAATAATATTGCTATTAAAGAGGTACTGAAATTTTGAGCAATGTTGCCACTTTTAGTTATAACCATGAAGGTATCTAAGGATACAACAAATACTTGTTTAAAATTTATATAAGAATATTAAATAAAATTCAAGTATTATCAATTAATTTTGAAAGCAGCCACTCAAATGCATGAATTAGTTTGACTTTTTTTATTTGCATAACTTTTTAACAAATTTTCAATTAAACTTCTAATTTCTTTTTTCCCACAACTAAAGAGGATTTGTCAATATGGCAAAGCAGTGGAAGTGTCCGCAAGTGAGCTTAGAATGTGACTCAATGTTTGGGACAGGAAAAAGTCAAAACAAACATATCTATTTTATTCGTTAACCTGAGGTTTGGAATAATAATAATATGTATTATTCACGATATCAATGATCCCAGTGTCTAATTGTATTCACAGCAACAAAAACTGTTTACTAAATGGACATTTGATACCTACCACAAAATTTTCTTATTATATTGAAAATAGGGTCCATTAAAACTAAAAATTCTTAAAAGTATCTATAGAAATAAAGGTTCAAAGTTAATTTGAGCCATAATAATAATTAAGCTTAAAAAGTGCACAAAAATTTGAGGGGTTGTAGGAGATCTAAACTACCATTAAATTTATGGGGGATGCAGTAATTCCGCAAATTTTTCTTTTGAAAGATGCTCTATCGTAAGAAAGCCACTTGTCAATATTCATTATGCTACGTCAAACAACTCTCTCTCGAATTATTTGGAAAAGTCAATTTTTATTTGTTAACTTCAATTGGTTGTTACTTCTTCGTATGCACACAAAATAGTTTAGTTAGACACAATCGAGTTATTGTGACTCCAGAATATGATTAAATTCATAAGCAACCCTCTTGTTATACCTTGTATATTGGAAATTTGTGAGAATATCACAATTATCTAGGATAGTCTAAAATAATACCCCACAGCCTCAAAATTCGATATAACGCGCTGAAAAATGTTGTGACATAATCTATATTCAAATTTTTCATTCAAATTTAATTTACATTGGCAATCTCAAATATGGGCAGCACGTTTAAGATTATAAATCTTGTTTTATAGATAAATCAATGTTGCTTAATCCTGTTCATGAAATCTTGTGGAACCTTTATAATAATGAATCAAATTTCAACTTACCTAAATAACTTGGATAGTAGTACCTTTCTCTCCACATCCTGAAAACTATGTAACCTCCTATTCCAATAATAACTAACGTAGCAGCTATGATCAGAACTCTTATCAAATTTATCTGAAGAATAAATAAAGTACGATTACTCCAAATAACTGGTGAAATTAACATTATCAATCTACGAAGAATAACGATAATTAGAATATAATATATCAAAATCAATCAAAATCATCTGAAAGTCAAGCCAATTTGACATATAAACATATGATCTTTTCACAAAAAAATGAGGAAAAAACTCTAAGGCTGGATCCACATGCATCCTTGATACGTATCCGTTGTATACCACGTGATCAATATCAACTAATGAAATTTTAGGGATCAAAATCACGCACGTTTCAAGGTCACAACGGATTGAAGTTGGTTAATTTTAACTTTTCATACGTGATTGAGGTTAGGTTATTATTTTGTTTACGTTTTTCTGGTGATTCGCCGACTACTTTTGAAAAGAATTTTTTACCTAGGTTAAAAAAATGTCGAGTCTAGAAATGATTCCTCCATAAAAATTTGTCTTGTCCACATTGCTCTTTTTTATGGGTTTTGTGTGATAAGCCTATTGTTTTGCAGATACATTAGGTACGCTATTGTTATTTTTTTCTCTAAATTGCTTTTTGCCCAGGGAGGAGCATTCACTAATTGTCTGTTTAAACAGGAAATCAAAGTCCAATTATTTACACTAACACGACAAACACTCATAATTTAAGAAGATCGGTGTATCAGTCATACGGCAATGACAAAAATATTAGACTATTTTGCGGTTGTTTTGACGTTTGGTACCATAAGCGAATGCGTCAACGGATTGACACATGTGGATGATGATATTTTCGGCTATCCGTGACACGCACACGTACGTCCGTGATCACGGATGCATGTGGATCCAGCCTAAGGAAACTGTCTGATTCACAATAGATCAAGTAGCAATAATAGTGTGCATAAGGAACCCCTATAAAGGTAGACTTAAAAGGCCAGTTTCATAATCATTGCTCAAATGGGCATTTAACTAAAGGATCCTTTAGCTTAAAAGTTCTCTTAAAGCTAGGATTAGTTTAATAATAGTATGGACTCGTCCTCATAATAAAATGCCCATTTAGGCTTTAATATACTGTGTTGGCTGCACTGCTTGTCAGATGTCTCCTTAATTTGACGAATTTTTGACAAAATTTGTGTTTACTTTTTGGTTATTTGGTGGTTTGAGTTGACTATTATACTTTCCGTATTTTCGTTGATTATATTTATAACCGTAAGTAGAAACATATCTGATTGTTACATGATTTGAATAATGTGAGTCTAGGTAACCCATCTAATTTTTTTTCGATTCTACCAACATAGTAAACATCGGAACACTTTGTTAGGAACTGAACCAAATAGTATATTAAAGTATAAGTGGATAAAGAGGTCTTTCAAACACGCGCAAATGTTTGAAATACCAGTTATCCACGAATACTTTACGCTATTTTTTTTATTCGTGCACTTTGAAATCATAAAATATTATTATTATATCATTACTACAAAAAAATGGAAGTCCGTCCTCGATGCCCAGCCAAGTTTCGTGAAAGTCGATCCTAGATAGTATTTATTTTTATTTGACGTTACGAGGTACTGCTCATAGATAAATACTTTTAATAAGGAGAAGAATGGAATCTCCCGTACTAAGTCCGAAGCCACAAAGTTTTGTCGAGTTCTGCGCCATCTATTGTGGTGGAAGGTTACTATTCACCAACAGGGAAAAAATAAAGGAAGAGACCTACATGATTAGTCACAGTTTACTAGCTACTACTAGATGGCAAGCCAAGCAAATACTGAAGGTTTTTTAAATTATGCCTATATTGATTTTTCTTAAATAAACAGATAAAAACAGTCACACAAAGTTTAAACACTTTTTGAAACAACCTGTTATTTTATTTTGGCTTAAAAGTAGGAAAGGTTGTTTCAAAAAGTTGTTTAAAGCTTTTATCCGTTTTTATTAACCAGGATAGTTTATTAAAAGACGAATGTCGACAAATAGTTTCAAAAATTTTATATAAAATTTTGTTTATAAAATAGTACAGGTGATTTTCTTCTCAAACTTAAGATAAGAATAATTTATTGATAATAGCATGTGCTAACAAATATTACACATATGATACAATATAATGGATTCCAATGTTTTATAAACACTAATTTTTTTCCGATATACATTGTGTATTTTGTAGTGTATTTGTCATCCAAGGGGCGATCTTCGTGTTTTTCCTTTTACATTTTTTTGTATATGTACAGTCGTCTATATATTTTTGAAGTGTTACAATGAAAGTATTTGTTGCATAGTTAGGATCTGGATTCATGTATAAGAAATCCCAAGATTTTTGTCTGATTGTATTTTTAAGTTTTGTTTTAAATATGTATTTCACTATTCCTCGTTCCTTGGGGCATTTGGTCTTTTCCAGTACTATCTGTAGTATTGTTGAGAAATGATCCGTAACGTCGGATTGCAATACTAGGGACAGTACTTGATCGAGTACGTTGAATTTGGATTTTAAAAATATGCGTCGAATGTAGAATTACTGGAATTTTTTCATATAACGTTTTCACATTATTTTCAAACTATGTTACTTGCAGGTTACTCGGAATTCTTTGTGTTTTCAAGAGAGTGCCAACGCTTCCAATTAAAGTGTTGATTTTTAAATTTAATTGAGATATTTCATCTATCATCAACCTTTTAAATTCTAAAATAAATTTAAAAATGATTAAATATGAAAATTAATTAAAATCATTTAGTTTAGTCACCTTTAGTGTATCTATTTGTGGTGATGATTTATCTCTTTTGTGAAGTGTTCATCTGATTCCACTGCCACAAGGTTTTGACTCTAAAAAAAAGGTACATTATAAAATTAAGTATTTTTATACTAAAAGTCAAATTTGATATGCAAACTTTAGGTTATTATAAATTATGATTTAACTTAAGAAACAAATTACCTCTAGGAACAGCAAATCTTGCCATATCATTTGATTCTTTATTCTCAAGGGAAATTCCTTCAGCTTCAGAACTCATAGTTTCAGCAATAGAATCTCTGGAGAAGTACTACCCGATTTATAATCCCCCGATTTTTTATACAATACTGAAAAGTATATTATTTCCACAAAACATTCTAATTAATTTCTTTAAATACTTACAATTTGTTTGTGGTGTAGGTTTAAAAACAGGATAAATGTTACGATTTAATGAGGGACTCTCGTCTGAATCAAAACTAGAGTGATGGGACATATACCTTGTATTTTTTTTCCGTGTCCTTGATCCCCGTTCTTGGTAAATATCGGAACTAGACGAAAGGTCTGTTGTAATTAAAGCCTTTTTGGCTTTTCTTTGTGCTACAGTAAAGTCATCTACAAGTTAAAAAATTATTTCTCTTTAAAAAATGACAAATACAATAAAATTCTGTCAAAGTCTCTAATATACTCATCCCACAGATCATATAACTACTAACTGATCCATTTGTTATTGTTTTACTCCTGACATTTTGATGTCGTTAGTAACCTTCCAAGCGAATAGATGGCGTTAAAAATGCAGTTTAGCAGTGGCTATAAAAGATCGCAGGGCATGATACTGCTGTCAGATCAATAATCAGAAAGTTTCTTTATTTATATTTAAAAGGATACAATGTATATATGAATATATAAATAACTTTTCAAAAAAAACCAAATAAGACATTGGTTCACAATGAAAATATTCAATTTAAAAACTAATAAAAAAAGTTGTCATTGATACTTACGTTTCTCGAGTTGTTGTTGTTACCATAGGGACTTTAAAAAACGCGCGTGTTTGAAAGTTCGGTTTAAACACGCTGAGGCATGCTTTAAAAAGGTAATATGAGGCATCAATAAAAAAAACATAGTTTTCTACTTGCAGTGCTTGGTCGTCCGTTAATTCAACAATTGAATTAGCTCCAATACTACTTTCTAAATGAAATGAAAACAATGAGTCTGTGTCACTTTCTTCTTCAAAATCTTCGAACTTTCTTTTATTTTTTATTTCTTTTTCTTTGATGCTTCATTTTTCGCAATCTAAACATTTTCCTCATCAAATTCTTCTAACTTTTTTTACTAATTTTCTTCTTTGGCGTTTTAATTTTCTTTTTAATGTGTTTGTCATTATTGCCATAAACTACATTTTCGTTACGCTCTCGAAACAATTTTTTTTGCCTTTTTGACTTCTTTTTGTTTTCTTATTGCTGCTCTTTCCATAATTTTCTTCAAGTGAGGGGAATCCGTATATATCTTAGATTTACCCTTTTTTCTTGTTTTTCTACAATTATCAGTTTTCTCAATGAAAGTTGGGAGAGGTCTTACATGTTAAGGTGAAAATAATGTTTGAGTGTTTGACCAGTTACTTCACTTACTAGTTTGTTATTTTTGATTTCTTGTGCTATTTCTAAATGTGAAGTGACCTCCGAGTCCATTATTTCTACAGTAGGTTCTAATGTAACACCTTCGTCGTGATTACTAGGAGCACTTGTACCAGTTAAAGATGTCTCTGCCTCTAATAATGCTGCATTGGGTTGCGAAACTGGTAGTTACAATTGTATAGGAAAATATCTGTGGCACTAAATCCCGCAGTTATACTTTTTGGCGATAATGCGTTCAAAAAAGGTGATGCTGTAAGTTCTCCTATGTCATAAATAAATGCTTTTTGACCAGGGTGGTTAATCATAAAGTTGTTTAGGGATTTTTTCAGGTATGCTTTGAATGGTGCAAAAACTCCAACATCAAGAGGTTGGAGTTTATGTAATGTGTGAGGTGGAAAACTGAGCAAAATTATACCGTTTTCACGGTTTTACTGAGAGGTGGGTGTCACTGCTGTCGATTAGAAGCAGAAGGTATTTGCCTTCTTCTGCCTTCAGCTGCAAGTGTTTTATACCGTTTTACAATTTTTAAAATGTCTATGAACAAGTCTGCTGTACTCCAACCACTTTTATTGCATAAGCCTATGCTGGAGTTTCTCTTATAAACGTGTCCTTAAATCGAACTCTCGGAAATATATATACCGGAGGTAGGTAGGTTCCTTGAGCTGTAATTATACCCACCATTGTTATGAGAAGCGGTGCAATTAGCACACCTCCATATTTGCTTTCGGCAGTATGTGCAGGTGTACTTCTCAAGCGCTCCCGAATCTCGCTTCATCAACTGCCTTAATGCATGTGTGATTCCGCTGCCGGTCGAGTACCATGAAATGAAATACACGCATAAGAGGCAGTTGACCTGCATCAATCATGCACTAATATCTGTTGCCGTTAGAGCGCTTCCAAGGCACTTTCAATCGCCGGGAGAGTATATCACGGCCGGCTGGCGTCCGCCTTGACACCTCGATGCTGGGAAAGTATTATTTGCCTGGCCGGAACATGAACTGCCGGTAGACATATGCGATACAAATGCTGGGCCGATGATCGATGTTATCTGGGCATAGTTCTTTTCATGGGAGCTTGATGACTGCATAATGATGAATATCCCACAACCAGATACTTATTACAATAAGTGTTTCGAATTTACGGAATTATTTCCTAAAAACTAATTTGAATCGATATTCCTACTTATTGAAGATTAATCTTTTACGTCAAATTTATTTTCAGCCTGTTCCTGCCTCAGTAAACTCCTTCACATCAAATGAGCGGGACTCATATGATCATTACTCTGTGTTTAATTCTGGAGAACCTCAAGATCATATAGCGGATATGGATAATCTATCACAAAGTTCATTAGGCGAAAATTATGAATTTTCAGCTCCGAAATCATCTATTAATGAAACTTTAAGCTTTTCTGATTGTTTTGATAGTGGATTAGACTTTGCTGATGTTATTATAGATGGAGTTTTTCGTTTGAATAATTTCCACAGGAGTGAAACTCCTTCAGCATTAGTCAAGGTACAATCGAAAAATTGAGGATATTCAGATATTTCGAATCAAAAATCCTATCTCGAGAATCTGCATGATCTTGACATCAACAATATCCATATTTTTGAAGCTGAATGCTCGGGAACTACCCCAAGTGATGGTTCAAACAACGCGGACCTGAATTATTTGAATATGGAAGACGAGATGGAAGGTGAAGTAGAACTTGTCAATGGTGATGGAACCAACAACTTGAATGAAGAAAATGTTGTGAAATTCCAAAATAACACACACCAGATGATGGATGGATATGAACTCGAGGGAAGGATATTGATAGATATACAACATTTCATTGATTCCTTGAAACGGGCAGCTAATCATGCCCCTCATTTGGGATGTACTTTGATGATGCAGTATTGGGTGTAATGAGTACTGGCTCTGGACATGAACTCCTTAGTCAGACTGGAGCATCGTTGTATATTCCAGTTATGTCTGGCAAAGCATATATTAGATACCAAGATAGTTTGGGCAAGTATTGGGAATCATCTGCCTTGGAGGAGATGACTAAAGCCGCTGAAGAGGAAAATTATTAACTATGTCCTCAGACGTTCTCACCAGTCTCGATGTTTCGCGTCAGTGGTAAGCCACAATATCAAAATTCCTTTGGCAATTTTGAAAAAAAAAAATTGGTGCTGTAAAAGTTGGCTATTATATACAAAACTATAAAAGTTGCTAGAATAGCAAAAGAATAAATAAAAATAAAATAAGACCATTTAAGAAACGGAATGAATATTCCAATTCTCAAAGAGAAAAATCATCACAGTCATATGGAACGCGTTGCGAAAAACCAGATCTCGAAGATTATAAATTACAGCAGGCAATATCCGAATATTTGTAAGGATTACAGTTGACTGTGACAGAAAAGATAAATGTAGAAGAGATAACGAGAAATCAGTTAGATTCGGAAATATGGAAAAATGAAAGAAGAAAAAGAGTCACAGCTTCGAAATTTGTAAGAAAAAACCCGAATCTTCAAGCAAAAATTTAATTAAATCAATACTGTATCCTAAGAAAATATTTGCCAAAACTTTGAAACATGGCGTGGAAAATGAAGAAAATGCTATTGAGCAATTGGAGAAACACCTGGGAGTTCAAATTTCTAAATGCGGTTTATTCATCGATCAGTACATCGACTTTATTGCTGCAAGTCCTGATGGCGTTATTGAAGGAACCAATAAAGTTATTGTAGAAGTTAAGCGTCCTTATTCTGCACGAGATATGACACCAGACGAAGGCATCGCTAAAGGGCTTATAAAATGTTGGAGGAAAAATGGGGAGTTCAATGAAAACCATAACTGGTATTACCAAGTTCAAGGCCAGTTGCATGTAACTGGCTTTGGATTTTGTTATTTCGCGGTATGGACATATAAAGGTATAAAAATTGATCGTAATGATACATTTTGGCAAAATAAGATGGAATCAAAATTAGTAGATTTTTATATGAAATATTTGCTGCCTGAAATAGTTGACAGTAGATACGAGAGAAATATGGAAATAAGAGATTGATATGAGGGATTTCTGTACAATTAGATTGTTATGTATATATTTTTTTTTCAAATATATCCAGTGAGATTTCAAGTTCAGTGAGCATACTGAATACCTTGAAAAATGTCATTTCTTCATACCAATCAAAGAAGAATATTTCTAAATATTTTGTTATGTATGAAAATATTCAATAGACTTTTTCCATTATCAGCATTTTTGTAGCGTTTCTTTTGTCTGTGTGTATCTATTTTTAAATAACTATCTACCCATATCCATATTCATCATACGCGAAATATTCATTACGATAAAAAGGATACTCATTTTATTTTTAATATTTATATGGAAATTTTTTGATAATATACAGGCCTATTCTAAGAATTCCAACGGCCGACGACGATAGCTGCTGACTCCGCAAGGTCAAATTTACTACGCAAGTTACGCGACAGTGAGTTGGAGTGAGACGCAAACAGCGCTAAGCGTTTTTTGTTCGTCATCGTTCTCCGCCCCTTTCACTCGGGATTTTTACTTCCCGCTTTACACCGCAAATTTACCCTGACATGTTTGTAAAGGTTAACCCCCTCTTAAGCATCATTTTATTAAGGTTAGAATGAAATTCATCTACGCTGTCCTTATTAAAGCCTTTTATTCGCGCTCTGGTATTCTCGGTTTTCGCCAAGAAATTTGACCTTTACAATAATATGATAAATGCTTGAAATCAACTAAGACCAATTAAATCAGAACCCTACCACCTATGTAAAACCAAATAAATATTATACAAGTTACTAAATTCAACTTACATCAAGTTTTGACGCGACGTAAGTTGAATTTAGTAATTTGAGGTTAATTTTATTCTTAGCCTTCTAAAATCTAACAACGTACTTTCCCGAACGCCACTTTTCAGCTGAGGATATGAAATCAATTAAACAAATATATATTCGCGTTACAATTGAAGAACTACCATTTTTAGCGCTAAATTTGAAATTGTCAAGTGTGCCTCATTATTAAATGTACCCCGCATTCCCCTATTAATTT
The DNA here is from genome assembly GCA_963921935.1 of Galeruca laticollis. Taxonomy (NCBI): domain Eukaryota; kingdom Metazoa; phylum Arthropoda; class Insecta; order Coleoptera; family Chrysomelidae; genus Galeruca; species Galeruca laticollis. The sequence continues at coordinate 38,021,153 of OY998178.1, read as the reverse complement.
TGATATTGCTTAATACCATCTTACAACAATATTTATAAAAAATATCTTATAATGAAGCAAGCCGGTCCTGGACGAAAAGTGAATAAACATAGTTGAGACTCTCTCCGCAATTAAATCAAATTTCAGAAGGCACCAAATTTTCAAGAATCACTTTCATCAAATAGTGTGGATTGTATAAATGTCAAGAAAGTGCAGGTGAAACGACAACAGAGAACAAATGAGATAAGTACTAAAAAAGTCATAATATACACTTTTATACAATTTAAACTGTTGAATTAATGCAAAAGTAAAAACAAATCTAAAATACCTAGCAAATCAACATAGAAATGAAAACTAGAATTGATAAGAATATTAATCACAAAACTTACTAGAATACCTTAATAAGAAATGAGTGAATGAGTGAAGTCAGCTGAGTGTACCAGAGAAAAACAATTATAAGATTTTTAATATTTATACGAATTAAAAAACAACAGAGATGGACCTAGAAGATTTTTATGAAGAACAAAATATTCGGGAAAGCAGCTCGTGTAGGTATCAGTGGAAGAACTGAGTAATCCATCGGCGATAGCGTACACGAGACACAATACCGATAAAATTAACCTGGAGAGATGGGAGAAATAGAGGAAATAAGGGAAATGTTAAAGTTTCTTACGGAGAAAATGGCAACAATTAGAGAAAAAATTGAGAAGAGAAGAAAATGAGAAACAGAGAAGAGAATCAAGAAATCAAGCAGCAGATGAAAACTCAAGAAGGAAGAATAGAAATGTTAGGAAGAGACCTAAAAAGGAATAACGGTAACCGATAGATCACCTGAAACCCAGAAAGAATTGAAGCAATTCCGGAAAATTACGAAACAGGAACATTCTTCAAAAAACTAATAGACGATAATAAAACGGGAAGGAGAAATGAAGACGAAAAAGGCAATGATAAAAGGATAAATTCAAACAAAGAAGTTGGTCATAAAACAATACACCAGATGAATTAACAGCCAACGGACAAACACGCTAAACAAAAAGATAGGAACCAAAAGGATACTAATTAAGGAGAGAAAGGAAGTGATAAAATAGGTGAAAGTGAAAAAACCAGTGACAAAAACAGAGAGCATTGTAAAACACAAAATGGGAACAAATCATATAGATAAAATAGAATGAAATAAGAAGGGGAAAGAATAGTTCAAACATAATTAAAAATTGTAAAGGAACAGAAAGATATAGCAGTAGCGATATGGAATAGAAATATATTATCAGGATAATAGATAGAAATAAGCGAGGAAATAGAAAATAGTAGATTACAGATCTTGGGAATTAGGGAAACCAATAAAAAGGAAAAGGGTATAAGAAGGCAACAAACAAACACATATTATATTACTCGGGAGTACTAGAAAAACAAAGGGCGAAAGAGGATCTCGGAATAATTGTTACAGAAGAAATGAACAAAAACGTAGTAAAATATCAACCAGTGGATTCAAAAATCATAACATTATCGATAAAAATAAACGACATAGGGGACATAATAAATATAATACAAATATATTGCATAGTGGAAGGAGCACCTGAAGAAAATTAACCGGAATTTTACAGAAAACTACAAAATGAAGTAGACAAGGCAAGAAAAGATAACGAATCAACAATAATTATGGGAGACTGGAACAGCAAAGTAGGTAGTGATAAAAACAGGGGAATATCTTGCATGGGAATTTACGAAAAACCAACAATACACAGAAACGGGATAAAGATGATCGGTTTCTGCAGAAGAAATGATTTAATAATCGGAAATCTGATGTGGTACCAAGAAATGGATGAAAAATACACTTTTGTAGCAGAAGAAAGATATTCCAGAAGTCTATATTGTATACACCCAAAGTTTAATACAAACTATACAAAAAGTACAAACAAGAAAATAAACAAAAGCGGGAATCATTCACAAATAAGTGACAGCACAATTGAAAGTAAATCTTGGAAGCGATGAAGAGAAAATAAAATATAGTAACATAGCAAAACATGAACTCAAAAAGAAAGAAAAATAGAGAGATCTAGAAAGGTAACAAATGAGGAATTTCAAAAACGTGCAAATGAAAGGAATAACTGGACATTAGAAGAAACATGGATGATATTTGAAGGAACAGTGACATCCTCAGCAGAGAAAATATGTGGAAGAAGAAAATTAAATAAGAATATAAAAAGAACGAAATGGTCGACTGAAGAAATTAGAAAGCTTGTGCAAGAAAAGAAAACGGCGTGGAAAAAATTTCTCCAAACAAAGACAATGAACAATAAAGAGGACTACAAAACGAAGAGTACAGACGCTGTAAAAGTTTAAATAAAAAAAGATAAAATACAAAGTTGGAGAGGAGATAACAGAATTACCTAGGATAAATAACAGAATATTTTGGACACAGATAAAAAATTTAGGGGAAGCAGAAAGATGGAGCTAAAAGCAATAAAAGACAAAAAAAATCAACTACGAACAGGGGTAAAACCAATAAGTACTAGACACGTGGAGATACCACTATGTAGACAAATTCCACAAAATAGAAAAAAAGGAAGATACAAAATGGAAGAAGAAAATGTCTGGAAGAACAAGAAATATATTGGATGTGGATAATGGTCAAAGATGTGTGGGAGCAAAAATAAATACCGAGGGAATGCGAAAATAATCTAATAATAATAAAAAAGAGGAACAAACTCAATATGAAAATTATAGAGCAATATGCTTGGCACAAACAAGTTACAAACTCTATACAAGAATTTTAGGAAAAAGACTGAGACACTGCATTGAACTATAACAAGAACAGGTAGCCTTTAGACCAGAAAGACAAACTAGTGATAATACATAAATTGTACGAAACTTCATAGAAAGAACAATTAGAAAGGGGAAGAACTATTCCTGAAATTTATTGATTTGACATCAGCATTTGACACGGTGTTAGAAAAGAAAAATGGACAATACTAGACTAAATAAAAATATCTAGAGGATTAATACAGGCTATAAGAAGCACAAATAAGATAGTAAGGGCTAGAATACAAATTGCAGGGCAGACATAAGAGGAGTTTAAACTGGACTAGATTGTTAAGAACATAAAAAGACAAAGTGAACATCTGAGTATAATAATTGGATACAGAAACATGGATCCCGTATAAATAAGTAGCTTTACTCTTTACTATATGCCGACGATGAGGTTTTAATAGTGCATTCCAAAAGCGAAATTCAAAAATTAATAAAGAAATAAAATATAAGAACAATACTTTAGAAAGGATAACGGCATACGAATATGCTCACAGAAGATGGAAAAATAGATGCTGAGATAACTAACAGGGCAAATATATCAAGAAAAATCTACTTCGCACTAAATAAGATAATATGGGGAGACAAAAAAATTGAAATTGATGTGAAAATGAAAATATATAACGCAATAGCAGTACCAACTATAACATATGCAGTAGAAAATTGGACAATTAAGGGGAAAGATGAGAAAAAAATGAACGCAATGGAAATTAAACACCTAAGAAGAATAGCGGGAAAAACTAAGTGGGGCAGGATGAAGAACGCAGATATTAGAAAAGTAGTAAAGTAAGAACCAATAATAGAAAAAATAAACAAAAAACAACTGAACTGGTATGGACACATCGTAAGAATGAAGGCAGATATATTAACAAGAAAAATAATGGAGCCAGGAAATACTATGAAGAAACGAAGGGGGAGACCAGGGAAGTAATGAATAGACCAAATAAAGGAACTGGGGGCAAAAGGAGAAACAACTTAGGAGGAAATACGAAAGATGGCAAAGGACAGAAGACAGTGGAAAAAATGGGTACAAGAGAGCCGGAACCCCTATCCGACACCTGAAAGGGTAAAAGGAAATGGGAAGGAAAAGAAGAGGAAGCATGAAACAAAAAACTAAACACTGCACCTCTCTAAAGTGATAATTTAAATGGTTAGTTGCAACGAAATTGATGTCTTGAACATGTGATTTGTGTGAATAAAAATAGGTCAATACTTAAAGAAAACAGATTGAATAGGGCAACATATATGTCCACTAAAACCCCAAATTAAACCACTGATTTTAAAATTATGATTGCAATCCAAAGACTTTATCAGAGTAACGTGCGATAAGAGTGAGGTACGCGAACGAAACGACACTTAGAATAATCCAAGTATTATTTCATTCTAATGAGTCACCTCGTTTCAAATGGATGAAGGGGCATAGAATTTTTGTGACCAACTGTATGTATAGAATATTAGTTATATCATTGTCAACAATTTATTCTTACTATTCCTTTCTAAGTCCATTTCATCGCGTACCTGATAAGAGAACCGTCACACAATTAGTCCAAGGGCAGATGACATAAAAATAAATCTTACAAACCACTCTAAAGTACTTTAAGAAGCTGCTTACAAACTACATCATAACAGTGAATAGAAGAAAAAGGATGATTGTATTGAATTGATAAAAAGTCTCCATCACTTTTCGTGTAATGCAATGCCTTGTGAGACATATTGCTTTGTTTATGACTTTTAAGAATTCGTTGATTTCATATTCGTTTCCTCACTGTTTTATACATATATTTCATAAAAATACTTACATTGGAATCATGTTCGTAGACTTCTTCCCAATCTTGTTCTACTATTATCCTAGTTCTTTCCACTTTTCTTTCATCTCCAACTGTATTTTTAGATACGCAAGCATATATACCATCCAATTCTTTTGAAATTGACTGGAAAAACAATAATATATTAATTTTTTTATCTAACAATATAAATGTCTAAGAAATTGTAAACAACTTTATTTGAAATTGTACATGGAACTTACAGTGAAAATCAGAATTGTTAATCAGTTTACTTTTCATACAATTAGATACTATCGCTGAAACGGATTAGGGAGAGAGAATATTCCATTTTTCTCCAAATAATGTGAAAGGAATTGCTTCTATTTGAGACATTTTTATTTTGTTAAACACCAAGTGGGGTACACAATAAACTAGCTGAACACATGATTATAGGTTAACACAATGAAATAATTGTGTATTTTACCTTTTCTAATATGTGCAAGCTAGTGCGTGTATCCTATACCGTTTTTATGCTTCTACGACTGCAATTATCAAATAAGTCGCTCAGAAGGCAAAAATATTTTTCCTCTCGCAAAAATTCATTTATTGATGGCCATATTACAAGGAAGATTTTATTTCTTGATAAACATCATGCCGATTGAAAACTTTCACATTTGGCTGCACCAAGCTAAGATGAAAAGTAATTAAGGGTGTTACACATAAATTCATATAAATTGCTTGCATAAAATGAAAACGATGAAATAAAACTATATTTTCCTACGACCACATAGGAAAGTGACATATATCGCACTGTCTAGTTCTATGCAAAGTGGCCTTTATTCAAACGCGTACGGAAAAAAAACTTATCCGTACGCGTACGGATAAAAAAACTGTCAAATTGAATGTTGAAATGCCATTCCATCGCTGTTACGTTGTGTTCTTATCAAAGATACTTATAACGCTAAGAAAATATACACAACTGTAGTAGTAAATACACGTATGTTCTGTCTCTAGATGGTTAGCAAGTAATGACGGTAGCGTCTACGGGGGTTATGCAAAAAGTAAATAAGTGTGTATGTTGTTACGTGTATAAGGTATCTAGAGGGTGGTTTAGAAGAAGCGAAGGGGTTTTTAAGGGTAGCGTCTACGGGGGATTACACAAAAAGTAAGGGTGTATACAAGAACGGGGGTTATGCAAAAAGTAAATAAGTGTGTATGTTGTTACGTGTATAAGGTATCTAGAGGGTGGTTTAGAAGAAGCGAAGGGTTTTTTAAGGGTAGCGTCTACGAGGGATTACGCAAAAAGTAAGGGTGTATACAAGAACGGGGGCTATGCAAAAAGTAAATAAGTGTGTATGTTGTTACGTGTATAAGGTATCTAGAGGGTGGTTTAGAAGAAGCGAAGGGGTTTTTAAGGGTAGCGTCTACGGGGGAGGGTAGCGTCTACGGGGATTACGTAAATAAGGGTGTATACAAGAACGGGGGTTATGCAAAAAGTAGCTAAGTGTGTATGTTTTTACGTGTACAAGGTAGAGGGTGATTTAGAAGAAGCGAATAGGGTTTTAAGGGTAGCGTCTACGGGGGGAGGGAAGCGTCTACGGGGATTACGTAAATAAGGGTGTATACAAGAACGGGGGTTATGCAAAAAGTAAATAAGTGTGTATGTTTTTACGTGTATAAGGTATCTAGGGGGTGATTTAGAAGAAGCGAATAGGGTTTTAAGGGTAGCGTCTACGGGAGAGGGGAGCGTCTACGGGGATTACCTAAATAAGGGTGTATACAAGAACGGGGGTTATGCAAAAAGTAAATAAGTGTGTATATTTATTTATTCTTAAAATAAAGTGTGTTTATATCTTGCAATTTATAAATTGCACTAATAATAATTTTACTTTTAATTTTTACAGTGATTCAAATAAATAATTAATTCTGAAACGCAATATTTATGTAACAAGAACAGTTTTATTTCTGATGTTCTGTTTCCAATTGTTGTTAGTTGTTAAAATAAATGTTCGTAATATTTTGTGTACCAATATTTATTTTAACTTTTTTATGCAGGTACTCTTTTTCATCGCATGAAAATCACAATTTTCTGGGCCACTTTCAAAGGTAAGAAATCAAAACTATATAAAGTAATTACAAATACACATAATATATATAAAACATCTCACATCTACATAAAGACGCAAGATTGTACATGCCTGATTCGGTAAAAGTATATCATGTGGTCGTAGGAAAAATAGTGTACATAACTTGTGCGAAAGTGATTTTTCACACTCGTGGGATTGTCTCACTTGGCTTGCGCCTCGTGAGACAAAACTTCCCACTCGTGTGAAAAATATCACTTTCCGCACTCGTTACGTAATATACTACATTTGTTTAAATCTTCATTTATTTGAACTAATGTTCACTTTAAACAGGTTGACGCGTTTCGCTACTGTGTTAGTGAAACGCGTCAACCAGTTTAAATTGAACATTAGTGCAAATATATAAAGATTTAAACAAATTATATTGTTTTATTTCATCGTTCAGTATGGATTTTCATCAAGTAAAAGCCTCATCTATTCAATTTTTAAAATAAAAACGTTGAACGAAACAAAAATCAATCTAAAAGAAAGAAAATCAGGCATATCTGATTTTTTTGAGCGAAGTTTCCAATTTCTAAATTTTTCTAACAATATCTTCAGCTGTTTGCTTTCAAAGTGTAGTAGAGTCTCAACAGATAAGGCAAGGATTTAACATGGACATCATGGTTATCAGGAACTCAAATGTCAGAAAAGTGGAATTCCCCATTTATAACATGAAATGTATACTACTTCATAATTCAATGTTTATTAGAAGAAAAACGATATGTGGAAAGAAGAAGCGCATGATTGCTGAATAATCTTAAGACAGTGATAAGGCACTACGGTTCCACGAACCCATGAAGTATGAAGAAATGATCGTGGAAGTGGTGAAATGAGTCGAAAAATATCCTTCAGCAAAGTACTACCACTAAATGCTCGGAGTATAATTTGAACATTTAATTTTCCTAATTAGGCCAGGAGCACTACAGTTTGACATAGCTGTGCCGTGGCGTAGATTAGATATTGGTTGGAATTGCTCGGAAATCAACTAAGAAAAGAAAATATGAAGGTCCGCCAGCTGAAAAAGTTGTACTATTTGCAGGAAAAATCATAAACTGCAAAAAAAACGCGAAAATAGCTCATTTTTCCGATATTTCTTAATATAACTCTTTAAATATGCAAGATAGGGAAAAAAAGTATACCAACGAATTTGTTCTTTATGAAATTCACTAAAAGATAGAATTGGTTTCAAATCGATATATCCAATTTTTTTGTTGAGAAATGGCGATAAATGCAAAAAAAGTAGCTAAAAAACGAGGTTATTTTAAAGCATTTGTTTCGCAGATAAGAAATCATCCAATTATGCTATGAATTGAGATTTAATAAACTTATTATAGTATAAAACAATATGCCAAAGGCCGATTAAATTGGCCTGATAGTCTTTACATGAATCAATTGTTAATTAATTTCCGCGAAAAAATTAACGTCATTTTTGCGTTCATGCCAGGCTTACCTTTTTGAGTTGTAATAGGCGCCGATTTTTTTACAACTACTTAGACCTCTAAACTATAATACACGATAGTTATAATGAACAATTTTTAAGTTTTCATCATTTTTTTACGCGATTTTGAAAAGGTGAAAAATTTCGTCTTATAAATAATTAATTTTTGAAGCGAATTTGGATACCGAAGAAAAATACTCAAAGTACCTAAAAAAAGTTCTCGGAAAGACGCTCCTTTTAAAAAAATGCTTTTAATTTGGCCGAATAGGTGCTGAGATAATAAACGTCAAAGATCGAGAGTGTTTGCGGTATAACTATTAATGTTGTAACAATAAAAGAAATACCATTGCATTGAACAACACAATTCTAGCATAAACATAATTATAATCAATGAATTATTATCAACATAAAAAAATGCCAAATTATAAGTAGTTACTGTAGATGCTCAAATTGTCATAATTAGTAGACGCCATTCTGAAAAATGAGTTTCTTTCATTATGCTACATCGATTTAAAAAAAAATCATCAAAATCGGCCCAATAAAAGCAGAGATTCAGCAACTTTTTGCGCCGCTCTCGATTTCAAGTTTCGCACTCTATCCCCACTCCCCTCAGATCTGACGCGCCGAAAGCTACCGCTACAACTTTCTTTGATTGTTCCCACTTCATGCACAAGGGCGATGTTATATCTCAAAGCACATACAAAAATTTCTCGGAAAAATCTATCTGCTGGCATTTTTTTTATTGTTACAACATTAAAGGTACGCGTCCACTAATCGGTGTCAAACGGACGGTACGCATCGGACGAATCGGATTTTTTTTACGTCCTGCGTTTACTACCACGGATTATTGGAGTCGGTATCAGCATTTCTCTACGACGGAGAGCCATTTCTTTCCTGCTATTGAAGCGAAAGCAATGTCGTTACTGAACGAAAAAGATGTTATAATTATTTGCGTGTTGTTAGAAGAAGAAGATAACGAAAGAAAAAGAAAGAAATGTTGGGTGCATAATATTAACATAAAAAGACCAATATTCGGGGAATATCACAGTTTATTTTGTGATTCAGTTCGAGATGAAAGAAAGTTCTTTGAATATTTTCGAATGTCACACGTTAGATTTGAAACACTTTTAAATATTTTAAGACCAAATTTATTGCGACAGAATACACCATTTAGAGAATCTATCGGACCAGAGGAAAGATTGGCAGTTTAAGGTATGTATGATTTTGAAAATTAATATTTTAAGTAATACTTTTTACCGTTTTTAGCATGATCTATTTAAGCCCTTCAAGTTTTCATTTCTAAAATAACTAGTTTTTTTGACTGCACAACTTTTGCTTTTGACCCCATATATTGAACTAAGAATTATTCTAAAATCAGTGGGATACAGTAAGGTCAAAGAATAAAAGTGATTCTTAAGAAAATCTAATATTATGTTTATTAATAATGAAAAGAAAGTAAAAGGCAGCGCCGGTTTTACCACTTGGTGCGCTAGGCGCTAGCAAAGGGTCTAAAAATCTGAAATGGTCATGTGCGGTGAAACTGGCGCTGCCTGACGATACATTTTGAAACGTTTTTACAAACGGATTAGATTCTGCTACATCACTTTGAATTCTGGATGGAACGCAGTTTGGGGACTATACAGACTTCTGGTGTTCTTGGAAACTTGCAGAAATGTTTTGTTCGGTTGTCTGCGTATTGGGCGGGATACAGCTTGTAGATAAAATACGGCCCTGCTGGTGGTAGACATCCGGAGAAGAAAAATTTGATTCGGTTGTGGCAGTACTTTCAGTCAATAATCTTAGTTCGACGTCATCAACTATTTTGAATAACTGATTCCTTATGAAAATCTGATCTCGTTCTGGAAAAGTTTTTGTGGTGTTAGCCATATTGATAAAGAAGTCAGTTAAAGGATCTGCCGACTCTGGCGGATCTACTTCTTCCTTTTGTGACAAATAGTTTTGCAAAACTGAGGCGGCAGTTGAATTTTGCGGAACAACTTTTCTAAACCTTTTTTTGCCACGAACAATTATTGATGGTGCTGATGCGTATGAAGTAGAAGGTAGTGTAACTGATGTGGTGGGTGAAGGGGGAATGTGGGGAGTAGGGTTAGTCAACACCATTTCTGGCTTTTCCGATTCTTCTTCAATATCACTCTCTTGAGAAGCAGCAGTAGGAGAAAACTGTGATATGTTCGATCGCCTTTCTTGGTCGTCGTTCAAATACGGGGCCAGAAACGCTAGTTCTTTTTCATACTTGGCAGGCTTCAACTTTGATGCACCTTGGCCACTTTTGGTTTTTCGCAAGTTCATAGCTTTCCGAAAATTATCTCTAGTTTTAGTCCACCGTTCTTTGCATAGTTTACCTGCAACAAACAAAAATATTCTAAAATATATTGAATTTTCTGTTCCAGATTTGTGGCTACTGGAAACTCGTTTCGAGCACTGGCTTTTTCTTTTCGACTCGGTGAGCGTACAGTGAGAGAAATAATATATACAACTTGCAATGCAATATGCAAGGTTCTGCAACCAATTGTTATGCCAGCACCAGATGAGAAGTTGTGGACTGCATCAGGAAAATGTTTTCGGGAAAAATGGAACTTTCCAAATGCGGTCGCCGCTCTGGATGGCAAAAATGTGCTAATTCAGGCACCACCACATAACGGATCAGATTTCTTTTGCTACAAAAAACATTTTAGCATAGTACTTTTAGCACTGGTTGACGCAAACTATAGATTTATCAGTGTTGATGTGGGTGCATTTGGTAAAAATTCAGATGCTGGTATATTTCGAAAGTGTCTTTTGGGTCAACCGACTGATGGCCGAGAATTTCAATATGCCTTCCCCAAAAAGGCTACCACAGAGTCAAGTAACTCTGCCCCATGTTATAATTGAGGATGAGGCCTTTCCATTAAGCACATTTTTAATGAGACCGTATTCACGTGATGATGCTCAAGGAGACGAAAAGAAGGAAGTGTTTAATATTAGATTGAGTCGGGCAAGAAACACGGTGGAAAACTCTTTCGGAATTTTAACACGAAAGTTTAGGATTTTTGAACGAAAACTGAGCATGTCCCCTGAACATGTTGTCTGTGTTGTAATAGCAACTTGTCATACCTTTTTAAAAGATGATTCATGCCAATGAACAGAGAATGATCAACGCGTTTCCCTTTCCGATATGGCAGGTTTGCAGCGTTTAAGAGGAACAGGGGGTGTGGCTGGACGTGATGCCCTATATGTTCGAGATTCTTTTAAAGCATACTTCAACTCCGAAGTAGGGTCAGTAGAATGGCCAATGAGAAGGGTTGCGGCTGGAAGACGATTAGAATAAACTAGTTATCAGTAGATAAATAAAGATTTAACTAACTATATTTTTATAATGTAATATTACCCCAGTGCAGCACCACCGAGTCAAAAAATTAAATGAATTTCTCTCCAGCCATGTTTTTTTATTAATAAAATGTAACCTTCTTTTTCTCCGCCCCTGAAGGGGTTGAATAATAAAATCAACTAGTCCAAACCACGACTACTCACCAAAAATTCGATATAAAAAATTGACTTTTTAAAAATTATTTATTACATTTTATAAACATATTATTTACTTACTGGGTTCATTCATTCTCGTTCCGATTTCATCCCAAATATTGTCTCTGCGAAGAATATTAGAATATTCTGTATGCCGCAGATTGTAAATTTCTTCATACTCCTGCACAATCGTGATAAGTCTTGCTACATCCATAATTACTTTTAAACAATGTGGACCAGACGAAAGTCACAAACTATTAAAAAAACAAAATATGCTCTCATAATAATTTTTGTAAAGAAAACCCCCGTGCCTGCGTGTACTTGTCGGTGTTCGTACTATCAGCATCGGCAGTGTCCGCACGAAACAAATTTTGATTTCGTCTGTGGAATCCCGTTCGGAAATGCCGAAGTGCGGTCGCTTCGATGCCGATAGGTGAGCGCAGTTCTATTTGAAACAATGTAGTTAATCAAATAATCAGATTCGTCCGATGCGTACCGTCCGTTTGACGCCGATTAGTGGACGCGTACTTTAATAGTTATACCGCAAGCACTCTCGATCTTTGACGTTTATTATCTCAGCACCTATTAGGCCAAATTGAACGCATTTTTTTTAAAGAAGCGTCTTTCCGAGAACTTTTTTTAGGTACTTTGAGTATTTTTTTTTCGGTATCCAAATTCGCTTCAAAAATTAATTATTTATAAGACGAAATTTTTCAACTTTTCAAAATCGCGTGAAAAAATGAAAAAAACTTAAAAATTGTTCATTATAACTATTGTGTATTATAGTTTAGAGGTCTAAGTAGTTGTAAAAAAATCGGCGCCTATTACAACTCAAAAATTTAAGCCTGGCATGAACGCAAAAATGACGTTAATTTTTTCGCGGAAATTAATTAACAATTAATTCATGTAAAAACTATCAGGCCAATTTAATCAGCCTTTGGCATATTGTTTCATACTATAATAAGGTTCTTAAATTCCAATTTATAGCGTGATTGGATGATTTCTTATCTGCGAAACAAATGCTTTAAAATAACCTTATTTTTCAGCTACTTTTTTTGCATTTATCGGCATTTCTCAACGAAAAAATTGAATATATCCATTTTAAACCAATTCGATATTGTAGAGAATTTCATAAAGAACAAATTGTTCATTATAACTATTGTGTATTATAGTTTAGAGGTCTAAGTAGTTGTAAAAAAATCGGCGCCTATTACAACTCAAAAATTTAAGCCTGGCATGAACGCAAAAATGACGTTAATTTTTTCGCGGAAATTAATTAACAATTAATTCATGTAAAAACTATCAGGCCAATTTAATCAGCCTTTGGCATATTGTTTCATACTATAATAAGGTTCTTAAATCCCAATTTATAGCGTGATTAGATGATTTCTTATCTGCAAAACAAATGCTTTAAAATAACCTCGTTTTTTAGCTACTTTTTTTGCATTTATCGGCATTTCTCAACGAAAAAATTGAATATATCCATTTTAAACCAATTCGATATTGTAGAGAATTTCATAAAGAACAAATTCGTGAGTATACTTTTTTCTCTATTTTGCATATTTGAAGAGTTATATTAAGAAATATCGGAAAAAATGAGCGATTTTTGCAGTTTAAGCTTTTTCTTGCAAATAGCACAACATTTTCAGTTGGCGGACCTTCATATTTTTTTTCTTACATGATTTCCGAGCAATTCCAACCAATATCTAATCTACGTCACGACACAGCCATATTTCAAAGGTTTGGGGTCTAATTCTCCTGGACTAAATGTAAATTGTATTTTCCGATATTTATTCAAAAATTTTAACTCATTTTATTTGTAAACATTCATTTTCTCACTGTAAATGTTATATATTTTTCTAATGCTATATAAGAGTAGTTTTTCTATTTAAAACAATATCTGAAACGTCATTTTCAGAGATAATGTGACCTTGTTATTATTTCAAACTTATATTCACATAATGGACAAAAGAAAATAAATATTGACGTGCCAAAATATATGTATTTCGAAAAATCTCGTGAACACTCATATACCCTTCAAAAACACTTAGTTTTCATCATTGCACATTGAATCAGTTTAATTTAATCAATTCACCATTCTGACGCAATGTAAACACGATTTTAAATATCATTGTTGTACGTAAATAACCGATGGTAAATTAGAAGTCAAGGATAATTGAATAAAATCACAAAATTTTCTCATTTGTAGCACAGATCAATAATGGGATGAAAAACTAAGCCATTGTTTTAGTACCAAGTATTTGGTACAAAAGAAAACAAGTGTCAAGTATGTAATAGTATATTACGTAACGTGTGTTTTAAGAAGCATTTTACGCACGAACGGAAAAGTTACGCACGAGGCCGCGTAGCGGCGAATGCGTAATTCCGTGAGTGCGTAAAATGCGTTACAACACGAGTTACGTACTATATTTCACCTACGACCACTTGTACTTGTGTTTATAATCGTATTAAGGTATTTAAAGTACAAGTAAAAACGTACATCCTCGATGCCCAGCCATGTTTTATAAAAGTCGCTTCACGATGCCCAGCCAAGCATCTTAGCCAAGTTTCGTAAAAGTCCGTCCTAAGTAGTATTTATTTTTATTAAAAATGTATGAAGAATTATCGGAATTACATAAAATAGCGTATACACCTCTCGACTAAAGTGACATTAATCCCTTAGGTGGATTACTTCCCTCAGGAATCAAACACCACTCGCGGGATTAAACGGGCCACTTCAGTCGCTTGGTGTATAATATACTATTGTTTACTAATATGAGATACATTCAGACACCTAAAAGATGCGGATTGAATGAAACGGAACCAATTATCATATAATTCCAAATAACTCTTGGTATTAAATGCAATCTCATACTCAATAAATGTTATCTACCATTTATATATAGAATAAAATTCAACGTCAAATATCTAAGTAATACATTTTGAATAAACTGGCTACGTCTATTGTCAGATGCTATGGAAGCCGTGAGATTTACTTTACAGCCGTGCGTTTTGTTTTACCGTGCATAATAGATGTCTTACATTGATTGCCGACTTTGTGTTTTTGACTACTTACAGGGGTGGTCGTAGGTAAATATATTGAAGGTAAACGTAAAGGAAAAGTTTTCAACGTTTTTGGCAAAAAAAGAACATAGGGTCAAGTGGGGTAAAAATGAGACACGCAATATTTAGGTGAAAAATGGGACGCTCAAATAAAATTGCTATTTGTTTAATTCCAATTCTGTTTCTTGTTATAAATATATAGTAACACTTATAAAAACATCATCACTACCATTCATTCCATTTCTGGAAAACAAATGACGTTAAAATTAAAATTACAAAATCTATCGCGTCGTTTTCGATTTAAATCTTTTAAAACCGGCTTCTGAATTTTTGTTGTGCAAATTCAGTGGACCTAAACAATACGATTGACAAAAGAAATTATTGAAAATCCAGCAAAAACTATAATCAGTTGTTTTATTCGAATAAGAAATAAATTTCATGGGTGGTAACAGGGTTGGGCTAAGATTTAAATAAATAATAATTCGAAATTTTATTTTTACTAGTATTCCAAAAACTTAAATACGTTCCACACATTCGTGAGGTCAATTACTTCAATTTTGAAAAAAAAAAGAAATTTATCTAAGAATTACATAAGGAACTCCAGAATGGCAAAAGAAACAAGGGTTGCCATTTAAAATTTCAGGTGTAGGTGCCCTGGGGGTTGAAAGTAATACGACAACAAACGTCTCAACAGTTTTCCTCCTTGATATCTAAGTTGACGTGTTTCGCCAAATTTTGATACTGTCATTAGTTTAGGCAATATTAAATGCTGTTCGTTTGCAAATCGACTCCCCGTATATGCTACTGGACAACAAAACTGTTTCAGTATAGAAGCAAGAGAGATGGTGAAAACCGATTAAAAGCTTAGCAGTGCATGAGACAACGGGCAATTTAGAAGATGTCTCCGAATGTCACTAGCCGATTTTGAAATTTAACTTAATTTAGTTGGACTTAAAATGAAGAGAATGGACACGCATTTTAGAAAGGCAATATGAGTTGAAGAAAGGCTATGTCGCAATTTACGATTTTTGGCCACATAGTATTCTTATTCAAGTTTGCAATGCATTTTATTTTTTCTACGCCCATGTCTGTAAACGTCAAAAATCGCACTGTCAACATTCCTTGTAAATGACATTTAACAGCAACATGCACGTAATGAGATCTCATAACATACACGTGCGTTGTGAGAAGAAAACTTAAAATTCTTGCTTTAATGAAATTACAATCAAATTTTTATTTACGTAAGACTTTATTTGGTCTATTTACACAAATTCAGTCAATTAAAAAACATAAAATATTTTAGCACTAGCGAGATATATTTAGGATTGAAAGAGTGATGCCCCTAAATGTAGGCAGCACATTATGCAATTTCTTTAAAAATAGGACACGTTTTCTTAAGTAGCACGCTATGAAAATAAATGTCATGTCATTTATATTGTCAATTTCTTGAACAAAATATAATACAATTATAAGTAACCGTTCATCGCTATTAAATAATGTGGCACAATCGATTGACAATAATTGTTCAATTGTTATTAACAACTATTATAATAAATTTTAAATGATTGCGATGTTTTTTATTTAATGGAAGTAAATGAAAGGGCGTAAAAAAAGTATAGTACGTTACACGAGTTGTAAACCCATTACGCACTCATGAAATATATGCATTCATTTTCTTCCATTGAATAAAAAACATCGCAATCATTTAAAATTTATTATAATAGTTGTTAATAACAATTGTACAATTATTGTCAATCGATTGTGCCTCATTATTTAATAGCGATGAACGGTTATTTATAATTGTATTATATTTTGTTCAAGAAATTGACAATATAAATGACATGACATTTATTTTCATAGCGTGCTACTTAAGAAAACGTGTCGTATTTTTAAAGAAATTGCATAATGTGCTGCCTACATTTAGGGGCATCACTCTTTCAATCCTAAATATATCTCGCTAATGCTAAAATATTTTATGTTTTTTAATTGACTAAATTTGTGTAAATAGACCAAATGAAGTCTTACGTAAATAAAAATTTGATTGTAATTTCATTAAAGCAAGAATTTTCTTCTCAAAACGCACGTGTATGTTATGAGATCTCATTACGTGCATGTTACTGTTAAATGTCATTTACAAGGAATGTTGACAGTGCGATTTTTGACGTTTACAGACATGTGCGTAGAAAAAATAAAATGCATTGCAAACTTGAATAAGAATACTATGTGGCCAAAAATCGTAAATTGCGACATAACCTTTCTTTAACTCATATTGCCTTTCTAAAATGCGTGTTCATTCTCTTCATTTTAAGTCCAACTAAATTAAGTTAAATTTGAAAATCGGCTAGTGACATTCGGAGACATCTTCTAAATTGCCCGTTGTCTCATGCACTGCTAATCTTTTAATCGGTTTTCACCATTTCTCTTGCTTCTATACTGAAACAGTTTTGTTGTCCAGTAGCATATACGGGGAGTCGATTTGCAAACGAACGGCATTTAATATTGCCTAAACTAATGACGGTATCAAAATTTGGCGAAACACGTCAACTTAGATATCAAGGAGGAAAACAGTTGAGGCGTTTGTTGTCGTATTACAGGTGTAGGTGCCTCAGGGCACCTACACCTAAAATTTTAAATGGCAACCCTTGTTTCTTTTGCCATTTTGGAGTTCCTTATGTAATTCTTAAATGAATTTCTATTTTTTTTCAAAATTGAAGTAATTGACCTCACGAATGTGTGGAATACTAGTAAAAATAAAATTTCGAATTATTATTTATTTAAATCTTAGCCCAACCCTGTTACCACCCATGAAATGTATTTCTTATTCGAATAAAACAACTGATTATAGTTTTTGCTGGTTTTTCAATAATTTCTTTTGTCAATCGTATTGTTTAGGTCCACTGAACTTGCACAACAAAAATTAAAAAGCCGGTTTTAAAAGATTTAAATCGAAAACGACGCCATAGATTTTGTAATTTTAATTTTGACGTCATTTGTTTTCCAGAAATGAAATGAATGGTAGTGATGATGTTTTTATAAGTGTTACTATATATTTATAACAAGAAACAGAATTGGAATTAAACAAATAGCAATTTTATTTGAGCGTCCCATTTTTCACCTAAATTTTGCGTGTCTCATTTTTACCCCACTTGACCCTATGTTCTTTTTTTACCAAAAATGTTGAAAACTTTTCCTTTACGTTTACCTTCAATATATTTACCTACGACCACCCCTGTAAGTAGTCAAAAACACACAGTCGGCAATCAATGTAAGACGTCTATTATGCACGGTAAAACAAAACGCACGGCTGTAAAGTAAATCGCACGGCTTCCATAGCATCTGACAATAGACGTAGCCATTTTATTCAAAATGTATTACTTAGACGTTGAATTTTATTCTATATATAAATGGTAGATAACATTTATTGAGTATGAGATTGCATTTAATACCAAGAGTTATTTGGAATTATATGATAATTGGTTCCGTTTCATTCAATCCGCATCTTTTAGGTGTCTGAATGTATCTCATATTAGTAAACAATAGTATATTATACACCTAGCGACTAAAGTGGCCCGTTTAATCCCGCGGGTGGTGTTTGATTCCTGAGGGAAGTAATCCACCTAAGGGATTAATGTCACTTTAGTCGAGAGGTGCATACGCTATTTTATGCAATTCCGATAATTCTACATACATTTTTAATAAAAATAAATACTACTTAGGACGGACTTTTACGAAACTTGGCTGGGCATCGGGGGTGAACTTCTAAGATGCTTGGCTGGGCATCGTGAAGCGACTTTTATAAAACTTGCTGGGCATCGATGATGTACGTTTTTACTTGTACTTTAAATACCTTAATAAGATTATAAACACGAATACGAGTGGTCGTAGGTAAAATATAGTACGTAACTTGTATTGTAACGCATTTTACGCACTCACGGAATTACGCACTCGCCGCTACGCGGCCTCGTGCGTAACTTTTCCGTTCGTGCATAAACTTTTCATTTCGTGCGTAATGGTTTACTTACAACTCTTGTTACGTAATATACTATTATTAAAATATTCCTTGTGTGCTTGGCATTACATATTAATATTAATTTCTGATACTCCTGGAATAGGAGTTAATCAACTTCCTGTAACCAGACCATATCGCAATATTTTATTTCGATTTAGCGTATTACTTATATCAATTATTAATCGAAAATTATTGTTATTAAATTCAAATATAAATACAAATTTTATTATTTACAACTACGCACGAAAACGGATCACAATAAGAACACAACGCACATATTTGTCACGAAAATGTTTGTTATTAAAAGAAAAATTTGCGCCGTAAATATTTTTGTCGAATTCATAACACATCTATTACTCTGGACCTAGCTAAATGTTGAGATCGTTGAATCTAAAAATATTCGGATTCGCAAAATATTAAGAATATCATTAATATATTAATTAATTCCTTTCCGTTTTTTACAACTGCCATAAGATTAAAGTATGCGACATAATACAATGAATAAAAAATAACCAAGGCAGTGAAAGACTGGTTGAAGTATTCTAAGCTTAGAATGAGCAGTGGAAAAACAAGAACAAATTTTTATTGTGGGAACTTTTCATTTTAACTTAATTTTTAATCAACAACTTGTGACTAAAAACTACAGTCAGTACAATTGTATTTCAATTTTGGGAAAAAAATGATTAGTGTTTTGAACAGATCATTACATATATGAATTATTTAATATTTATATTGTAATATATAGAAATATATTTAAGTTGATAAAAATTATTAATTGATTCCATATTTTCTTAATTTCTTGATTCCATCGACTTAAAATATTATTTAGGTACTACCAACTACAACAAAACAACTTTGTATAGGAGATATACCTGTGAAGGTTATTGAACCAGAAGGTCACTGATAAACTTAGTGAGGTTAATCAGTAAGAGTGAACCACGATTCTTTAGGGAATATGTTTATTTGGATAGTTAATAAAACACGTTCAGAATAGAACGCTAATAAATTGTAAAACAATCAACCCGGACAAGGTTAATAATTTTCAATGTAAACGGACTGAAGAATATCGATTCAGCATGTATAAATAGTTTAGTTCTGTATAGTAAACATTAGTTGTATTTCTTAATCGTAAGTGTAACTCTGGTTATCGACATGTTGACAGTGCTCATGGTTAATTGTTAATTGCGTTGAGTATAATCAGGAGTGAAGGTAATTCCACTTGAATCCGCGCATTCTTTACTGCCTCTTTCACTTTCTTTCTTATAGTGATGTATTCATTTTTGTCTTTTTGATCTGCAGTCTGGGTGAATATTTTTCATGTATGCGCTTCTTTTTCTTTACTAATTCTTTAATGTCCTCGTTCCTCCATTTTGTTCTCTTCAATTTTCCGCTATAATTTCTGTTCCCGCATATCTTCTCTGCCTTTTCTAGTAGTACTTCTCTAAATTTTTCCCATCTGTCTTCTAGTGTCCAAACTCCTTTGTGCTAGTCTAGTCTTCTAACCTCCTCATCTGTTTCTTTTTGGTATTTATTTCTAAGTTCGCTACCTTTGAGCTTGTGAATTGCAATTCTATTATATTCGTTTTCTTCAACTGTCTTTGTCATATTATTCCGTAGCTTTGCTGTCACTAGTCTATGATTTGACCATATTTCTGATTCTTTGTCTGTCATCACTCGTTTCAATTTTTGCATCAACTCTTGTGTATGTACGATATAATTAATCAGGCTCCTCGCGTTTCTTTCTATTGCTACAACTGTATATTTATCTTCTATATTTTGTTCCTAGAGGGTGTTTCCTATTGCCAGATAGTTTCTTCTGCAAAAATCTATCATTTTGATTCCATTCCTATTTGCAATTTGTTCACCATATTTTCCCATGCACTCCATCCCTCTTTTAGTATTCCTGCCCACTCTTGCATACCAATCTCCCATGGTTATCATGTTTTCCGTTTCCTCTCTCGCTCTCTAGTGTATTTTGTAGTCATATGTAAAATTCCAATATGTCTTCTTCCGGTGTTCCCTCTACTAAGGCGTAGAATTGTATTAATGTTATTATTTCTTTCATTTGTAAAGTTACTGTCATTATCCTAGAGTTAACTGATTGGTACTGGATTACTTTTTGGTCAATTTTTTTTGTTATTATTATTCCTACTCACTCTTCTCCTCTTTGGTTAGCATTCACTCCAGAAAACTATAGTTCATGGTTTTGATCTTCCCTTCGCCTTTTTCTTGGTTTCGCCAGTATTTATATTTGATTTCTTTCTGTTTCCTCGGCTATCTCTATCTCTTTTCCTATTATTGTATTCATGTTCCATGTTCCTATTATTATTTCTTAACGATCTCCTTCTTTTCTGTTTATCTGTTTCTCCTCTGAATTCTCGGGTAGAGCCGAAGATGAAGAAGAAGAAAGAGGGGGCTTTGCAAAATTGTTCGCTAAGCATGATGATGTGATATTTGTTTTATTTCCACAAATCACCTCAATGCTAATAAACCAAATTACTTCATCAACGGTGGACTGTACTTTATTTTTTATACAAATAATGATTAGAAATTAAAATGACATCTCTGACATAATAATGAATAATATTGACAACGCGAATTGATTGATTCGTATATATAAACAATGTTTTTTTTTCATTTCGAGAAGCAAATAAAAATCTTAGTAATATAAACACATGACCCTTTATAATGAAAGTTACTATTGTATTTATGATTTTCTTTTACCTTTCCTAAATGTATTTATTTTCCTTACTCTGATTACTTAAACTGTTTTTGTATTTATTACTAATGTTAGAATCTCTATTATTACTATTACTAAGGTCTATATTTCTATTATTACTAATACTAATGTTAGTCTTACTGCAACAACCAACAAGTTATTACTTTAGCCATAACAAATGTAATTTCTTTTAAATCAAAACGTATCGATCTCAGATTACATTTCTCGCGTGATTTGGTTAAAAACGAAGAAAAATAAACGGTTTTGAATATTAAAACTAACTTTTCCGCATCTGTGAGATGCCCTTAATAATATTATATCATAAAATTGCCACTTGTATACACTTCGGAGGATGTATCGTGTTAACAAACCGAAATTTCTCCAAAAGTAACCAAAAATGCAGTATATCTGGATTTATAGGACCCGCTGTACTCGCTATAGTCAGCTGAAATTCAATAGGGTACATCTGTGAGACACCTTGAATGAGACAACTTGAAAAATATCCAATTATGAAATTGACCACTTGTATACACACCGGAGGCTGTATCGTAATAACCCGAAATTTCTCCAAAAAGGACAATAAATGTGGCATAGCATGCCATAGCACCTGTTGTACTAGCTCTGGTGAGCTAAAAATCAAAAAGGTTCATATACAGTGTTAGGAAAATTCTGAGGGCATGTATGTTTTATCGTCAATGTGTTAGAAAGAAACAAATACATATAAATTCTTTTTCGCTAACAGGATATCATGAAGTGGAAAACGTCTGGTAGGCACCTCTCTCGAGAGGCGTGTCCATAACGTCAATAGAGAGATTTTAAGCCACCTATTTGAACAGCAATATACTTTATCCGTTATACATCGCATGCGCAATAGCGCTAAAATAAAGGACAATGTTATTAACCAATATTGCTTTACGTTATTAGAGTGGAAATAACGTTCCGTAAATAAAGGATATTGATTTTGCCCTGGTGCCACATGTAGAACATTTATATTTAAATTTTATCGTAAACGCCAAAGTCTATGACAAATACATGTAAAAGTTAAAAGATTTGGGTTTAGTCTTTAGTATTCACAATTTTAACCACTGTTGTTAAAATATGAATGAAAATATTTCATAAAATTAAATGTTATGGCAACATCGGATATGGAGAAACGGCCTCAACTATAGAAGAAGACGAAAGACGAATTAAGGCAGTTAAAATTAAAAAAAAATATCGTAAATGATTATTTAAACTATGAGGCTTCTCATGTGTAAGATTATACAATGTGAATAAAACATAAAATGTTACCGACATCAGTATCAGTGACGTCTGTCATCTGTCACGAGTATCACGTAAATAAAGGAAGAATGGGATAGCTTAAAAACTCAATTTTGAAGTACGTTATTAACGTACTGTATTTACTTTAATAGCGGATAAAGGGATATAAGGTATGAAGCTCCAGTTGCGGCTTAAAATCTCGCTAATGTGTTACAAATTCTTTCTGCATACGAACTAGTTAACAGAAACAGTGCTGCCAACTTTCATTGTATATTTATATTAATTGTGAAATGCATTTTTTTAACATGAGGACACGTTATAAGATGCTTTTATTTATGATAGTTCAAGAGGTTGTAACAGATCCAGATAATTAATCCCATCTATTTGTTGAATATTTTATTGTATTGCTGGAAATTGTTCTAGTTTTCAGTTTAAAAGCGGTTGAAACCTTTACTTTTTTCAGATTTGGCAACGTGAAATGTGTCTCTGAACATCTGGGATTTGAATGTATCAGTAAAAAAAAATTTAGTGTTTCACGTTTGCAAATGAGGAACGAATTAAAATTAAAAAACGCTATGATAATAAACTTGAATAACATCAAATTCTATTGGAAGTAATTACTATTTTTAAATATAAGTAATATTCTGATAGGTAATAAATTGAAAAATAAAACTTTTTAATTCTTCAATGATTTCAAATCAAATGTACGAATAAACCCCCGTTTTGAGCTAGAGAGCAACATAGAGTGACGCAAAGATTATATACACAGATAGATCTGCCACTCTGTACAAAAACTTTGTCGACACATTTGAATCTCATCGCCATCTACATTCATGCCCATGTACTAATATTTTAATTGTGCAAAGGTTCAGACCCATGCTAACCCAGTGAATGCGCGGGATATTTGAAAATTGACTTGCGCGGGAAATTAAAAAATTGACTTACGATTGGGCGGAAAATTTAAAAATAAAATTACTCGCGAAATTTAAGCGATCGAATCTAGTCGTCACCTCAAATTGCAAATGAAACAAAAGTATTTTGCAAAATCCTTTTTTTACTAGCATTGCAAATTTATGAGTTGCTGTCAACAACAAAATGTTAAAAGTTGAAATTCTATCAAAAAAGAGTATTTCACACAACGCTTTTGTTCCATTTACAATTTGAGGTGACAACTAGTTCCGATCAATTAAATTTCTAGGGAAAATAATTTGAATGTGAAATTTTATAGGAATTAGTTAAATGGGTTATTAAAACACGTAATGAGCATTAATATCATTTTTATTTTATGTTTGCCATTCTACACGTTACATACATTATCAATGAAATATAAGAAAAAAATAAGTTTCATAATAGTTATTTGTAAAACAAGTGTCACAATGACTTGTTTTGTAGTGTGAATCACGAGTACTACAGAAAGTAATTATGACACAAGTTTGGGAAGACAGAGAGGATGAACCGTACTCTGGTGGAAAGAGCTAGATGTATTATGAATGCTTCAAAGGTTCCTGAGTTTCTCTGGGGAGAAGCAATAAAGCATCATGTTATGTGATAAATAGGTCACCTACGGAGAGTCTGGATGGATATATTACACCAGCCGAGATATGGAACAACAAAAATCCAGATGTTAAACATTTAAAGGTAATTGGGAGTACTTGTTATGCTCATATTCCAGTTGAGTTAAGGAGTAAGTTTGATGATAAAGCAGGAAAATTCATAATGTTAGGCTACGCACCTACTGGATATAGACTGTGGAATATAGTAAAAAATAAAGTAGTTATTGCCAGAGATGTAAGGTTTAATGAAAATGAATTTTATTTTAAACAAATGGCAATATTAGATGTAGATGAACGAGTAAGGAGTAGTCAAGATGAAAATATGGGGAACATTTGTAACAGGCTAGAACAAGAAGTATACGACGAAAATTACGAAGATGTAATAGATCAAGAAGAACAGAAAGCGAGTGAAGATAGATATAGAAGCAGTCGAAGCATAAAACCACCAAAATGGCTAGAAGATTATGAGACTTACATGGCTCTAGATGCTATGAGTTTGGTTGAAGATGTGCCACGGTCATTTGAAGAAGAAGATGATAAAATTTGCTGGCTTAAATCAATGGATAGAGAAATTAATTCAATAAATAAAAATGGTACTTGGGAAGCAGTAAGTGAAAAACCTGTAGGAAAAACTATTTTGGATACGAAATGGGTATATACTTTTAAACCTTTTGAGGAGAATGAATCTGAGAAATATAAGGCTCGATTGGTAGTTCGAGGGTTTGCACAGGAGAGAGGAAAAGATTACGAAGAAATTTATTATCCTGTAGCAAAAATGACCACAATTAGGGTGATCTTAGCTATTGGAAATCAATTTTAATTCTATTTTAGACAACTATATGTTAGGTCAGCATTCTTGAATGGAGTTTTGGAAGAGGAGGTTCATATATATTCGCCAAAAGGGGTAAAATGTACATCTTGAAGTGGGATATATAAGTTAAATAAAGCGTTATATGGGTTAAAACAATCGTCAAAATGTTGGAACATGGAGATTAATTCATACTTAATTGAGATAGGATTTGTAAGGTCTGAAAATGATTTTTGTCTATACATCATAATGAATAATAACTATGCTACTTATCTCTTAATTTATGTAGACCATATAATAATATGTGGTCCTGATAATTATTTTATAAACTATATTGTAAAGTAATTACTAAAAAAAAATCGCAGATGCAACTCCCTTATATCTGCCAAGTTGCCCAGAAGCGGATGGTGTTTTCTTAATTATATCCATGTAGACAGATGTGGATGATTCATCCACAAGCTTACTCGAGGAGCTACCTACAATTTACATAAATACATTACTTTATTGTTTCCTATACACTTCTAATCACTATTAGAGAGCTATTGAAACATGAAATAAAGGCTGCTTTCAATAAAAGATCCTGTAATGTGGTTTTAAAATTAACTATTAAAAGCGACTCTTTGTGTGAACTTTATTATGACATTTGTTGAATTAGACAGTTAATGACTGTTTTGTTCCACACTTTTATAACATAAAAATTGTAAA
Source organism: Galeruca laticollis (assembly GCA_963921935.1). Taxonomy (NCBI): domain Eukaryota; kingdom Metazoa; phylum Arthropoda; class Insecta; order Coleoptera; family Chrysomelidae; genus Galeruca; species Galeruca laticollis. Next base: position 37,995,403 of record OY998178.1, on the reverse strand, counting down.
GAGCTGTTTTTTATTGTTTTCGTCATTTATTATTATTTATTTATTTGACAAAAGAGATTTGGTATATTTGAAATATTATACCTACCACATGGAGCAACAATTCAAAATTGCTATTATGATGGGTGTTGGAGAAGAAGATATAGAGCTTCTACTTCTTCATAATATATAATGAATCCAATAACGAAGGAGTTCCTAATGAAAATCATATTGATGATGTGAATTTTTTTTACAAAATATAAGAAAAAACAAATAAATAGATATTACATGTACATAAAGTACAGAACAATTAAAAAATTGAAAACATCATATATTGACAGTGAATATGACAGAATGACATGAAAGTTGTCAAAATAAGGAACTTTTAATTAACTACCACCTTCCTTTATTTAAGTAAAGTTCAGGAAGCCTGTATTTTATTAAAATACTACGGTGAAAGATCCGATGAATGCGCATGGATACATGTCAATATATGACAAAGTTTATTAAAGTAAAAAAGAAGCTTTTCAATAACTCTCTATTAAATAGAAATGAAATTCTGTATTTTTAAAGTTATTTGTAAGTAGTTCATTAAGGTCTATTTATGAATCCTTGTCATAGTCAACACTATCATTGTCTTAGCATAACCCCTATCATTTTTCAAAATACAAGATTTTTACTTTTAACCCTTTATCACACACTAAGCGGCACCCCGTACCAAAATTTTGACTAGTTTCAATTTTCCATGCCTATTTTAAGAACAACTCCTCAGTACCCGTACACCAACATTTGTATTCAACGAAAACAAGCATCCGAAGCATTCACGAGAGATTGCAAAGCAACTTGTCGATCTGAAATAAAGGCACTGTGAGTTTTATTTATACTAGGAACAAACAAAAGCTGATGTTTGATGTACATAGAAGAATGGAACAGGACTAACCATATGTGGGGCGACATTTGGTAACAGATTCCAATTTTTGCTACAGGCTATCTGTTTTGATGATGTAAGAACTCGAAAAGAACGGATAGTACCTGATAAACTGTCACCAATATGGGTATTTATTCAATATTGAATCAAAACTTTTAGAAAAATTATAGTTCATCAGAATTTGTAACAATAGAAGAAAGATTATACTCCTTCTGTGGAAGATGCGGGTTTGTTATATGCCCGACAAGTCTACCAAGTATGGCCTGAAAATATATTCCATGTGTGAAGCTTAAACTAGTCAACCAGTAGGTTCATTAATATTTGGTACCAATATTGTTGCACAATTGTCTCTTACATGTCTAAAATAAATAAATGCATAATTCTTCTCCCCACCATACATGACGATGACAACGTTTGCCCTAAAACTAAAGTCTCAAATAATTCTAGACCACAATAGCACAAAAAGGGACGTCAACACATGTCGATGAAATGAGTGCTAACTACTACAAAAATAAAAACATTCAGATGACCACTAGCTATTTTTTGCAGATTTTTAAACATGGCTGGCGTAAATGCTTTTGTTATTCATGCTGCTGAAAATCATAAGAAAAAAAGGTTGGAATTTCTGGAAGGGCTGGCGTTTGGACATTTTGAAGAACACTTGAAAGATCTAGCCAAAATTAAGAATCTCCCACTAGTATTGAAAGCTTTCCTCTCAAAATATAAAGAATCACCCGAATTACCCTAAAATCGAACTCAAACAAGGATAGGTTCATGCAAACATAGGAATAATGATACTGTTCGCTGTTTTCATTTCCTGAAAATTTTTGATAATATGGTTAATAATAGATAGTAACTGTGAGCAAATTGAACCATGGCACTTGGTGCTGCTAGCATGTAAGAACAATTGTCAGGAAGCCACGTGTCACTAAGGGTTGTCATTTTTTGTGGTTATGGTTACAAATAAAAATTAAAACTATGTATAAATCCTTCTACTGACGTGCATGAGTTCAATTTGATTTAATTATTAAGACAGTAACAATGGTAGTGACTACGACTTACCAATATATGTTTATACTTACAAGGTTCTTCTTCTAAGGCTTGAAATAATCGCTTCCTTGTGTACACCTTAACAGGTTTTCTTACTTCTTGTATTGAGCTAGCAAGGGTTGTAGCAGAAGAACTAAGTGCAGCAATGGATTCTAAAAAATGTTTCGTCTTAGTTTCAATAAATGAAATGGAAGGAAAACAAGGAGACAAGAATAAATACATACATACACCTTTCACAATACTACTTAATATACTATACCTTTTAGCTTTTTGGGAGTTGAAAATGATAGTTGATGCTCCTGTACCCAAAAAATGTCATCTACACCTTTTTGGTAACCTATAAACAAAAATAACTATTCTTTTTATCTGCATAACTTTTCACAATGATCCCCTATAGGTTTATTGTAACTCCCAACAAGTATTGTTGCAACAGTAAACATAGAGTTGAATACTTACTAGGCAAATGTAGTGTTGGCAGTGAAAGTTTCATTAATTTACCATTAGCGAATTTGGAACTTTCTCCAAAATGAAAATCACATATTCTATGATGACAATAATGTACCTTCAAGTGATAACAGGGTTGTTAATTCTTTGCAACCAAATTCCAGAAACATCTTTATTGGTAGGTATGGAATGTCCATAAAAAGAAATTATAGATAAAGCTCATTCAATGCCTTCAAATTTAACTGATTTATTTCAAGTATACATGCTAATTTTTAATTATCACCCAATAATTCCCACTATTAAGTTCAACATAATATAATTTTATTCATATTAATCGAGAAATAAAAACTTCATCCCCATTTAACTGCTTGGATTTACCTTGAATATTTTAATGAATAACAAAGAATGTGTACATTCTAATCCCTGAACTGCTAGTAATTGTTATAATAGTAGTTTACGTTAATTTAATATAATTACCTTTTCGCTTCATTATCAGTACACCTTGGCACACAGCATTTTTTATTGTTCCACTCATATTAATCTCTAAGCTGTTATACACACACGTAATTTCACAAAAATACAACTAGATAAATGAATAATCTTTGAATTAAATGAACAAACAAACAAACAATATCAAATACCGTTGTAAAATGGACGTTATTTGTCATTATCAAATTGTCACCTTTCATTGTTTCGCTGTTGATACATGATTGCAACCTGCTACGCTCCACAATGGCCAACAATACGAAATAAAAATACCAAATTGAAGTAAACTTTTAGTTTCCGAACACGAGTGTAGATGGCGATAGAGAACGTATTTTATTTCGCCCATCTAAGTGCCCAGTGCCTGGAGTGACGTACCCAGTCAGTACCCAGATGTACAGATAAACATCCTCTAGAGGCGCACGCGCGATTCGTATTCGTCTGGTATAATAATCTACGCTGGCTTTTGATTGTCTGTCTCACTATTGTCTTTCTCTAACACACTGGTAATGCCATGTGACCCTTATATTTTCCCGTTGACTATGAGAGAATTATCGTTTTACGTTGAAATTTAAATTTATTGGAGAATGATTTTTGTTACAAATAAAGAGGAATATTTTAAGGGCATACTTCCAACGTGTAGATTGAAAATGAAAAGAGGGGATACATAAAAATAAAAGAATTACGGCTGTAGACGAAATCGTTTTATCAGGAGCGTAGAAATTACAGGCGGTTTATTATTGAGATATTTTTGTAAATAAAATACAGTTAGAATACAAATATTAGCATACGACTTATTTCGCATGGTTTGATACCCTATTAAAGAAAATGGTGATACACTGAATATACTTGTTTTATTACAACATATTGTCGCTTTTGGACTCTGTATTGTTGCAATAGAATATTCCTTATGATGTTAATGAAAACTATTATGCTTATATTCATTAATTGTACTTTCAATATCGACGAATGTAACTTTTTTAGCTTTTCGCCGTTGATTGATATAAGTTATCAGTCAACGTTATCCTCCAATGATTTTTTGGTGGCATATTATATCATCCAGTATAATCCCATGAATTATTGATGCTTATTGCCATTAGTTGAGAATGTTGTTTGATAAAGCGGCTCTTTGAATAATATTAATATGTAAATTTCCAAAACTTTGGTAGTTGGGGAAGCATTTTTTCTCATAATATAAATACACTTATTTAAAATACTCACTAGGTAGGTTTTAATTTATTGTTCAAATCATATTAGCGTATACTAACCGAACTAATATAGTGAATTAGATTATTACTACTGAATTATTTCTTTGTAAATTAATATGGTTGTTATAATGAAGGAATAAACGAAAATAATGTTCATTTTTTTATTGTTCATTGCATTAAGTTATCAGTTTAGTACAATCTTATTATTTCTCAATTAATAAACTAAACTGTCTAAATTACACATCTGTATTTCTAACCTTAATTTCTTTCATTGCGAACTTTTACATAATGAGATTAATGAGTTGTTGTTTATACAACATTTTGCTGTGGTAAAATGACTAGTAATAGCCTGAATGCATTTCTTGTTTATTGAAAACTGAAAGTAAATGCCTACCAGACAGCTTTTGCACGTTTTCCACTTTATGATATCCTGTTAGCGCAAAAGAATAATACACTGAATTTATATGTATTTGTCTCTTTCTAACACATTGACGATAAAACATATGTGCCCTCAGAATTTTCCTAACACTGTATAAGACGCCCTGAACAATTTTCAATCATAAAATGAGTCACTTGTATACACACTGGAGGCTGTATCGTGCTAACAAACTGAAAATTCTCCAAAAATGACAAAAATTTGGTACTTGAAGTACCATAGAACCCAGTGTACTGGCTTTAGTGAGATGAATATCAAAAGGATTTATCTTTGGGACATTCTGAATAATATCCAATCATAAAATTGGTGACTTTTTGCACTCCGGAGGCTGTATCGTGCTAACAAACTGAAATTTCTCAAAAAATGACAAAAATGTCGTACTTCAAGTACCGTAGTACCCGTTGTACTGGCTATTGTGAGATGAAAATCAATAGGGTTCATCTGTGAGATGTCCTGAACAATATTCAATCATAAAATTATTTGTGATTTATTGCACTCAGGAGACTGTATCGTGCTAACAAGACATGTGACGGAAAGTGGCCGACGACATCGACGACGACGACGACATACACACAGGTTTTTTTTCTAAAAACCATTTTTTCGTGTTGTTCTCGATGGAAAACGTAAAAATAACTCAAAATTTCAACTTTTTTGTGGATAAACCAATACTTCTCTCGCATATTAGATAGGTTGGGAGGAAAAGTAAAATTTAAATACATTCCAACAAATCACAACATTGCAGATTATCTTTACAAAGATCTTATCAAGAGTAAAAACCAAGGAAAATGCATTACAACTTGGAATACAGTTTTGATATGACTTTGGAAGAATTGTTATTTTTACTTTGGAATATTATATATTTAATTTTTGACGTATTGTTACCTAAATGTTGGCCAATTTTACTTAAATTGTTGAACAAAGGGATGAGTAGGAAATGTATTAAATTTTATGTTGATCTATATAATGTAAGCCAACCATGTCAGTTCAGAAAAATTGATAGTCATAGTTGACAGTAATAAATAAATCACAAAAAGTCATTCCAACTTACTTATTTTGGGTATATTGGATAAAACTGATAAAAGCGTGTTTGTTTCTCTGGTTTATTGTGGCAAATTAACCCTCCACTGTCTATAGAAGATATTAACAAAAAACCACTTTTCAAATTGTATATAGGTATATCATATGTTATATCACAGAAAAGTATTTTCATCTTCCCATTTAATTGGCGCCATTTAATAATAATATTAAAATTAGGAGGGAAAATTCCATGTAATGCTGATGAAATACATAAAATACATAGGTTACAAAAACATAAAGAATGATTCGGTATTATTGTCACATTTTAACTATTATTACTTCTCTTATTGAAATTAACTGTCTCGACCCTTACTTCGTGGAATCTACTCATATTAATGTTTTAAATGAAACACACTGTTTCTAGCTAATTCCACCATATAATGAGTTTCTAAAGTGTCTTCTAATTTCCAATTCTTCAAGGAAAACAAGTTCTTGTTTCTTATCACAAATATTTACTACTTCTAGTTTTGTGTTAGGTGTCAATGAATGATTGGATGTTTTGCGTAGTGGGATTTTTCTGGGTTTTTTTAAATCTGCATGCTCGTAAGTGTTCACTATATCAGATTTCAAAATTCCTAAGGGTCTGACCCAAATAGACAGCATTACATTCTGGACATTTGAGTTTATATATACCTGATTACTTTAATGGTGGTATTTTTGTTTTTACATTTAACAATTTTGTACTAACGTTACTTTCTGTTTTAAAAGAAATTGTTGTATTCGTTGCTAAAGATATTATCTTTGAAATGTTATAAGAAATATTTCCTGCATATGTGATGGTTTTATAAAGTTTTATTTCATCAGTTTGTTTAGGAAATATTAGTTGTAATGCCACTTTTTCCTCTTTGTTATTAATTAGCTTATTCATCATATGTAATAGATAACCGTTGGATTTCGCTATTTGTCTAATTGTAATAATCTCTCTATCAAAATTACATTTGTTCATAGGAACTGAAAAAGCTCTATGTATCATTGACATTGAAATGTATGCCGCTAGTTTATGGGACATGGGGTGATTGGAACTATATGGATGTGACAATTCCATAATATTTCAAAGATAATATCTTTAGCAACGAATACAACAATTTCTTTTGAAACAGAAAGTAACGTTAGTACAAAACTGTTAAATGTTAAAACAACAATACCACCATTAAAGAAATCAGGTATATCTAAACTCAAATGACCAGAATGTAATGCTGTCTATTTGAGTCAGGCCCATAGAAATTTTGAAATCCGATACAGTGAACACTTACGAGCATACAGATTAAAACAACCAGATAAATCCCACTACACAAAACATCTACTTGACACCAATCATTCATTGACACCTAACACAGAACTAGAAGTGCTGTATATTTGTGAAAAGAAACAAGAACTGGATTTCCTTAAAGAATTGGAAATTAGGAGACATTTAAGAAACCCACAATATGAAGTTGTCCATGAACAGATAAATCTAGGGAGTTCTCCACTAATAAACTGTATTTTTAAGTGATAATTGTAAATATCAGCAGACATAGTTTTCCTGGTTTTCTATATCATTGCACAGTTATACTGATCTTAATTGGAAAAATGATATTCAGGATATCACCATAGGACTAATAACATCTAAGCTTCAATATTTGTAATATCACATCTTCTTCTTTTTCCTATTAACATATATTAAGTCAATCACAAGTTAGGTCTAGTCAAAAATAACTACTAAACATCAGGTAGGCATCAAATGGAATGTAACTTTTGTCATTCTGACGGTGATATTGATTTATCGAAACAATTGTCAATTTTTTAGAAATATCAACAATTTTCATTATATTGTGAAATTAGCTAGAAACAGTGAGTTTCATTTAAAACACTTCTCTTATTGACCGCTATGAAACTTTATTTTATTTTAAAATTAGTACAATGAAATTGATGTCGCCAAAGAGCTGGAAATAAACGTTATAACGGTAATGAGATATAGGTTAATATAGTATTCAGTTATAAAGCATTTATTTGAAGGGATACAAATATCCATAACTGCATATATTTGAATTTTGTGTAGCAAAAAATTTAAATTATATTGACTTTTTGGAAACTATGAATTTATTTTTATAATTAGGCGGAAATTGAAAATCGGTTATTCCCCGATAACGGCAAATTTCCGTTTAGATAATCTTGATTTATAATTAACATTCAATCAACGATTGAATATTCATATTATTAATAATATCAAAAATTATGTGTTGTACTAACCCTTATTGTCAAGTTTCCAGATGTAGCATCTAAAGTAAAAGTTTCGTTGTTGAAATTTGTATTAGAAGGTCCAATAATAACATTATCATCTAAAATCCAGTATTCAAAGGTGTGATTTGAATCACTGCTTTTACAGGCTATCACTAATGTTTGTCCAACTGACACTTCAATATTAAAATACCCCGTCCTATTGACATTTCCAACTACAACACATTTATGTAACACGAATGTTAGAAAAACTAATATAAATACTTTCCACATATTGAGCTATTTTCCTAGCCAACATACACACATTTGTACACTACTTTCACTTAAATTAAATGAAAACATATGAAAAGCGTTTTCAAGGGTTTCACTGCAACTGATCAAAGTCACACTGTGCTAAGATTTCGTAAGCGGTAGCTGGGTTTACGTCACGATTTATAATTGTAAAATTAGAACCGATACGTCACTGGACATGCCTACCATACTTTTTTTTCGAAATGAGTGTGGCTCGCTAAAATGAATTAGAAGTACATACCGTCTCATTGTGAAAATAATATATTTATAATGGCAAAGATGAAACTTATTTTATCGTTACAATATACACAATAGTAGGTACCCAGTTGTCATAAAAATTAATTATAGAAATTTGGCAACTGAAATAAGATTAACTGTTTGGTGGAAATGATCTAGGAATAATACTGATACTTTAATATTATTTCAGAGTACAAAATTAAAAATATTCCATTACGCAAATTGAGGGTTACTGCCCTAAAAGTCACTGTTTAAAAAAATACTTTATTGACAACAACTACACTACTTATACTCGTATATAATATATTCAATCAATCGAACTTATATACAAGAAAAAAATCCATCTATAGACTGAAAATATGCAATTCTGCAGAATCATCAGTTGTTGTACGGAATTGTTGAAACATGGATCAGCGTCTGCGAATTGTAACGGAAACTTAAAGTTCAATACCATGCATGAACCGTGGGTCAGCGAACTGTAACTTCTCCATCCTCTGAAGAAGTTTTGTAAGGGACGAACAAAAATCATGGTGACGTACTCGAAGTTTATACAATCCCAGTATTGTACAAATGGTTATGATGATGTAGATTGGAGTAATCCAGAAGTGTGTAGGATCTGTCTTCTGCTGATTGATTGTAGTCGTTCTGCTTCCCTGGTGAGAAGGTGGAGTTTGTTCAACGGGATTTTCTTAATCGTCAACGGTTTGGATTTGGCTAACTGTGTCTTTGTGGTTTTTTATTTTTGGCAGGGTTAGAGCTTCTTCTTCTCTTATTATGGATTTTTTGTTTTAAAATGTTTCTGTATTTGTTCTGAAGCGACATCCTGGAAAATTTCCTTGCAGTACTATAATTTTTTAAGTAGAACACTGTGTAGAAATTTTCGTAGCTTGCGGAAAAAGGGCTATATAATGGGTTTCTGACATCTCTTGAATGAATGTGGAATCAATTGAGATTGGTAGATGTTCGCAACGGGCTTCTTCGATGGTGAGCTTCAGAAGCTAGTTAATAAAATCATAGCTTTCTTGAAGTAGCTGTTCTACAAATGGGTATTCAATGCCTATTGGTTCACAGGGTCTTTCGAAATATTTGTACAGGTTTTCATTAGAGGTTAGGTAAGGACATGGTGGGGTGATAATAAAGCTTTATTATGCATGGACGATGAAAACAGATGAAAATACGAGCACGCGTCTGGGTAGAAGACTGGAATACCACCAATATGTGACTGGTGTGATATCCGTCAACTCTTAAAATGTTCAAGTATTTTGTAAATTCTTCTTGAACGTGAGGCAATTGTTCGGATGAGTGATGTTCGTGCATTTTCTCAACTGCCCATTTCAATTTTTTTGGGTTGATTCGGCTGCTATGAATGATATTTAATCTTGCAAAGGTAATGGCTGCTTCAAAGTCCGTGAGAAGCTGTAAGATAGTTTGAAGAGTTAGGTTAAGCTGGTCTAAAATATGGTCCGTACTTCCTTGTAGTGAAGTGAAGTGAAGTCAAATAAAAATTTGTTCAGATCGGTGTTGATTTTGTTTATTTCAAAAGCAATGTTTTCTTGATTGTCTGTAATAAGTGTCACGGTGGCGTTATAATTTGCCTTGATTAATTGGTTTAGACTCGTACGCTTGTTAATTTATTTATCCAGCTAATGGTCTCTGGTGGAAATAGTGAATAAAGTCGGGTTTACTAGTTCGAAGTCTTCCTAGTCCCAGCTTAAGAGGTAGAATTCCTGAGTTGTTCTGGATATCCTGGATCAGGACTTCTACAGCCATTATGTATGTACATAGTAATATCGGATTCATATTATATTCACTTCGCTGGTGTTTAACATTTTTCTTGTGTATAGTTTTATTTTGAGTGTCAACAGTGACTTCGTTGTCTTTTGTAACCGTTTCAGGAGATAATCTTGGAAGTAATTTCTTTTGGTCATTTTTTTAGTATAAATTTTGGTAGAAGGTTGGTAGGATATAGGTATTTGTCGTTTCTCATTCCTTTTCTTTATGACTTTTTCTTTGACGTCTTCTATTTTCTTGATGATTTATTTCTATATTTCCTCAATTTCTCCCTATGGCCTTGTGGGTAAATGTTTAGCTAAGCTCTATCGATGTCTATGTCAAAAGGATCTTGACCGCCAAAATGACCATTCAGAACATCTATTGGTTTTTGTTTGTTTACAGAGTGATGGGAACTGTTGTAACACAAGATGGCGTACAGCATTTTTCCTTAATGCTTACAGCTTTTTTCATTGATTTGAGGATTCTTAGGTGTTCAAGTATTGTGGAGTGGAAGCATTCAACTATTATGTGTGAATTGTAATTTTATGGTTACCTACAAACTCTTGCAAAAGTCCATTTTTGAATTCGATATCGCTGTCGGCTACCAACATGTGTGGCATTCCATGATGTGTTACATAGATGAGGAAGGCGTTTAGGACGTTGATGGGATTAGATCTGTCTATCGGATGGGCTTGTCCATACTTGGCCGTTTGCTTGTAAGGTATCGAGATGAATTATTTCCAAAGGTTTTGTTGGAGTTGTTATTATCAAGAATATTGGTTTTGGGGGATTTCTGTCGTATTTGTTGGTCAAACAAGTATCACACAAATTGATTATATCTTCGACATATTTCTTCAGGGTAGACCAACAGTATACTTTTTGAATTTGGTTTTCGCTTTCATTTATACCTCTACGGTTGGCCTTTCCGTGATGGAATTGATTTATAATGTCCTTTTGTCTTTGAAGGCTATTATTATCTTTTAAAACTTGATTGCTTTTAACTAAATCATAGGCCGTGTTCTTGAATGTTTCTCATACTGTGATACAGAGAAGTGGATAAGGATCATAATTTTCAAAGTGCAGAGCATATTTTCTTTTGGGATCGAAATAGTTCTTGACGAATTTGAAAAAATCTCCTTGTAAATTGTTTCTTCCAACTTGAGCATAAATCCTTTTCTTACTAACAAAAGTCACTTCGATAACTGGCGGAGCTGGACTATGGTTTACTAGTTTGGATATCACTTAATTGTTGTAGTGATTTTGTGATTTCTCGCTGATGGGAATTCCTATGATAGGATTTTCTTGGGCTGTATGTTTTGTTACATTTGAATCGGAATCGCCTTCCTTTTCTTGGAGTAAGTCTTCCATGTTCAGATTGTTTGATTAAGGGTATTACTTCTCTCCTGCTTCTAATATATCCTCAATTATTTGGAGTTATTTGGGATTTAGATGTTCTGTAGTATGAAACATTTCTGTTTCGATATTTTCTAGAGAATCGAGGATGGAGACTGTGTGATCGTGCAAGGATGCTAAATCTTCGTTATTTAGTGTTTTAAATGAAACTCACTGTTTCTAGCTAATTCCACAATATAATAAAAATTGTTGAAAATTCTAAAAAATTGACAATTGTTTAGATAAATCAATATCATCGTCAGAATGACAGAAGTTACATTTCATTTGATGCCTACCTGATGTTTAGTAGTTATTTTTGGCTAGACCAAGAAGTGACCTAACTTGTGATTGACTTAATATATGTTAATAGAAAAAAGAAGAAGATGTGATATTACAAATATTGAAGCTTAGATATTATTACCCCTATGGTGATATCCTGGATATCATTTTTCCAATTAAGATCAGTATAACTGTGCAATGATATAGAAAACCAGGAAAACTATATCTGCTGATCTTTACAATTATCACTTAAGAAGACAGTTTATTAGTGGAGAACTCCCTAGATTTATCTGTTCATTGACAACTTCATATTGTGGGTCTCTTAAATGTCTTCTTATTTCCAATTCTTCAAGGAAATCCAGTTCTTGTTTCTTTTCAGAAATATGCAGCACTTCTAGTTCTGTGTTAGGTGTCAATGAATGATTGGTGTCAAGTAGGTATTTTGCGTAGTGGGATTTATCTGGTTGTCTTAATATGTATGCTCGTAAGTGTTCACTGTATCGGATTTCAAAATTTCTAAGCGTCTGACCCAAATAGACAGCATTACATTCTGGACATTTGAGTTTATATATACCTGATTTCTTTAATTTTGGTATTTTTGTTTTTACATTTAACAATTTTGTACTAACGTTACTTTCTGTTTTAAAAGAAATTGTTGTATTCGTTGCTAAAGATATTATCTTTGAAATATTATTAGAAATATTTTCTGCATATGTGATGGTTTTATAAGTTTTTATTTCTTCAGTTTGTTTAGGAAATATTAGTTGTAATGCCTCCTTACATTATAAGAAAACTTTTTTGTTGGAATATTGTTATTAATTCAAATTATCTTCTAAGTGATTACGAAAAGAGGTCTATCATACATAAGAATCCTCATTGCCCACAATTATATGGAACCGTTAAATTACATAAAATAACGAAACCAATTAGACCTGTAGTTTCTTATGTTAATGCTCCTAATAATATATTGGCAAAGAGGCTTAACAATATACTTAATAGTTACGGATATGCATCTCAGTAATCAATTAGAAATTCAATAGAACTAATCAAAAAGTTGAAAGCAATCAACTTGCAAGATAACTATAAACTTATTTCGTTTGATGTTACTTATATGTTCACTAAAATTCCTCCTAAAGAATCTCTAATACTTGTAAGAAAGTTACTAGAAGATAAAAATATTTATCCAGGAATAATATCAGATATACTCAATTTATTTGAGGTATGTATTAATCAGAATTATTTCACTTTTAACAATAAGATATATATCCAAAATCAAGGTTTACCAATGGGAAGCCCTATATCACCTATTTTGGCAAAAATTTTTATAGACAGTTTAGAAAGAAAGATCTTTGAAAGTAATATTTCGAAAAATGTTTTATTTTGGTATAGATATGTGGATGATACATTAGCTTGTTTTATGGGTAGTGAACGACAATTACATGTAATTTTCAACCACATTAATAATTTACACCCAAAAATTAAATTTACATTAGAAATTGAAGAAAATAGCTCAATCAATTTTCTTGATTTATTCAATTTACCGAAAACCAACACACACTGATGTGACAATTCCATATTGTTCCAATCACCCCATGTCACATAAACTAACGGCATATAATTCAATGATACATAGAGCTTTTTCAGTTCCTATGAACAAATGTAATTTTGATAGAGAGATTAATACAATTAGACAAATAGCAACATCCAACGGTTATCCATTACATTTGATAAATGAGCTAATTAATAAAAAAGAGGAAAAAGTAGCATTACAACTAATATTTCCTAGACAAACTGATGAAATAAAAACTTATAAAACCATCACATATGCAGGAAATATTTCTCATAACATTCCAAAGATAATATCTTTAGCAACGAATACAACAATTTCTTTTAAAACAAAAAGTAACGTAAGTACAAAATTGTTAAATGTAAAAACAAAAATACCAAAATTAAAGAAATCAGGTATATATAAACTCAAATGTCCAGGATGTAATGCTGTCTATTTGGGTCAGACCCTTAGAAATTGTGAAATCCGTTACAGTGAACACTTACGAGCATACAGATTCAAACAACCAGATAAATCCCACTACGTCCCACTACGCAAAATATCTACTTGACACCAATCATTCATTGACACCTAACACAGAACTAGAAGTGCTGCATATTTGTGAAAAGGAACAAGTACTGGATTTTCTTGAAGAATTGGAAATTAGAAGACATTTAAGAAACCCACAATATGAAGTTGTCAATGAACAGATAAATCTAGGAATTTCTCCACTAATAAACTGTCTTCTTAAGTGATATATCTAAAGATCAGCAGATATAGTTTTCCTGGTTTTCTATATCATTGCACAGTTGTACTGATCTTAATTGGAAAAATGATATCCATGATATCACCATAGGGCTAATAATAATATCTGAGCTTCAATATTTGTAATATCACATCTTCATCTTTTTTCTATTAACATATATTAAGTCAATCACAAGTTAGGTAAATTCTTGGTCTAGCCAAAAATAAGTACTAAACATCAGGTAGGCATGAAATGAAATCTAACTTCTGTCATTCTGATGATGATATTGATTTATCGAAATAATTGTCAATTTTTTAGAATTTTCAACAATTTTTATTAATATTTCAAAGATAATATCTTTAGCAACGAATACAACAATTTCTTTTGAAACAGAAAGTAACGTTAGTACAAAACTGTTAAATGTTAAAACAACAATACCACCATTAAAGAAATCAGGTATATCTAAACTCAAATGACCAGAATGTATTGCTGTCTATTTGAGTCAGGCCCATAGAAATTTTGAAATCCGATACAGTGAACACTTACGAGCATACAGATTAAAACAACCAGATAAATCCCACTACACAAAACATCTACTTGACACCAATCATTCATTGACACCTAACACAGAACTAGAAGTGCTGTATATTTGTGAAAAGAAACAAGAACTGGATTTCCTTAAAGAATTGGAAATTAGGAGACATTTAAGAAACCCACAATATGAAGTTGTCCATGAACAGATAAATCTAGGGAGTTCTCCACTAATAAACTGTATTCTTAAGTGATAATTGTAAAGATCAGCAGACATAGTTTTCCTGGTTTTCTATATCATTGCACAGTTATACTGATCTTAATTGGAAAAATGATATCACCATAGGACTAATAACATCTAAGCTTCAATATTTGTAATATCACATCTTCTTCTTTTTCCTATTAACATATATTAAGTCAATCACAAGTTAGGTCTAGTTAAAAATAACTACTAAACATCAGGTAGGCATCAAATGGAATGTAACTTCTGTCATTCTGACGGTGATATTGATTTATCGAAACAATTGTCAATTTTTTAGAAATATCAACAATTTTCATTGTATTGTGAAATTAGCTAGAAACAGTGAGTTTCATTTAAAACACTAATATGAGTAGATTCCACGAAGTAAGGGTCGATACAGTTAATTTATCCCTTATTTAGTTTATCTATATCTTCTTGTAGGTTTTTGTCATGTTCATGTGCGTTGATTCCAACTCTAGAAAGGGCGTCGGCATTACTATTACATTTGCCTTTTTTTATATGCAACTTCATAGTCGAATTCTCCCAATTTTAATCCCCATCTTATTAATTTAGAATTTAGGTTCTTCAATGAGAACAACCATTTCAGGGGTGAATGTCTGATAGAATCTTGAATTTTCTTCCAAAAAGATACGGGCAGAAGTATTTAGTGGCCCATATCATTTCCTTTTCTCTAGTTGAGTATTAAATTTCTGTTTCATTCAGAGTTCTGGACGTATATGCAATTGAATTGTCGTTGCAAATGGGACCTTGGCAAGTATGGCTACAGTGGCGAAGTTGCTGGCATCTGTGGTGAGGTAGAATGGCTTCATAAAATTTGAATATTGAAGCAGTGGTTCATTGGTTAGAAGATTCCCACATGCCTTGAGACATTCCGGGGTGTGTTCTATTTTCGCATCCTTCTTCAAGCATGAAGTTAAAGGTTTCGTTATCCGGGCGAAGTCTTTGATACATTTTCTATAGTAGTCCATTAATCTCAGGAATCCTCTAATTTGTTTGGCTGTTTTCTCAATTGGGTAGTCGATCATAGCTTTGATCTTGTCTGGACTCGGCTTAGTTCCTTCTGGAGTCGCAATGTGGCCTAAGAAGCTAACTTCCTTGTTCAGAAATTCAAATTTGTCTATTTGGATCTTGAATCCCGTTTCTCTAAGTCTTTTGAATATTTTCCCAAGATTGACAAGAAAAAACGATTACGTCGTACATGTATACTAGACATATTTCTCCTTGCAATCCTTTAAGAACATCGTCCACTACTCTCTGGAATGTTGCAGGTCTTGAACCCAAACGGTATTCTGAGGTATTCGTAGTGAACGTTCTGGACGTTAAATGCAATTTTAGGGATGTCTTCTTCTGCCATTTAAATCTGGTGGAATCCGCTGGCTAGGTCGAGGGTAGATGAATACTGACATCTTCCTACTTTGTCCAGGATATTTTTGTTGCTTGGGATTGGATATCTATCATCTATTGTCTTCTCGTTTACAGTACGGATTCCTTGGGGACGACGTATATAGGTGAATGTCACGGTGATTTACTTGGTCAAATGATTCCTTCTCTTCTCTATTTGTTTCAGGACCTATTCTTATTGAATGTGTTGATAGCGGTATGGCTTGGTATAAGTGGGAAATTTATCTGTTGTTCTGATGTTATGCTTGATTTGGTTGGTGAAGGGGACGGGTGACTCTGGATTATGGAAGACATCTGAAAACTTTTTGCACAGTCGTTTCATGTGCTGTACCTCTTCTGGATTGAGATGCTGTCTTCTGCTATTTCTGAGGTATAATGCAGCTATGTAGACATGGCAATCAGGTAAATGGATCTCCGAACTTCTATCTGGATCTGTTAGTGCTATCTGTATTGGTTCGTCTCTGGTATTGATGAGTTCTGTCGATGCTAGAGCATTGGCTGCTGTAGTTATACTTTTGTTAAGGAGAGTTTCTTGTTTGGGAATTATGATAGTTCCTTGGGTTTCCTTAACGGGTACTCGGACTTTAGTGATTTTCTGTGGTTTGAGTTGGATGGAGTAAAATTGGGTTATGTTACTTTCGCAATATTGAATAGGTAGAATAGAGTTTTCTGTGACGAGTTCCGAATCAGAAAAATTGAGTTTAGATTTTAGAAGCTTGAGATTATCAAAGCCTATTAGACCATCAAAGGTTTTGTGGACTTCCTATGCCTTTTTTTAAATAACGCGAAGTCCCTATCCGAAGGTAAATGCGTATGTACACTAATAAAAAAATGATGTGTTATTGTTTTAAACATTTTTTCTTTAACCAAATGGCAACCAAAATGCCATAAAAATCCAATTTTTGTTTTGGCCGGGACAGTTGTCCGTGATAACAATAAGATAATCAACATCATTATTCTTTTTGTCTTCCAGAAATTTAGAAAGTCTGTCCATAAATACATGTGAGCCGTATAGTCGTGTACTCCGATATTATAAAGCCACACTTTTCTGCAATAAAATGCGGGGCCCGTTGTGTGCTTGGGTATAGGCATTGCCTGTTGCAAATTAAAATTGATAATACTTACGTTTCTGGTATCTTTTGATCGCTCCGTCTCAAATTTTCGTAAATATTGCATAGATTTAGCTCTATTTCGATGTAAATGCAAGGAATTTGTTAACTGTTGCACCTCCACGTCGTCTTTGTTTGATTTGACAGTATCAAGCTTGATATTTGCCTCGTCGCATGTTTTACACGTGTCAGACTTGCCAGTTTAAAACCGATATTATATTCGGTACAAAATATCTTGCGGTAGGAACTGTGCTTAACAGGGACGATGTTCTGTTGTTGACACTACGGAACATAATACTCCTTGTACAAGTCTGTAATCGACATATCGCCGTTAAGATAAGTTCTGTTAATATTATTGGCTCTGCTATAATGGCTTTGATAATTTGGTATAGCGTCAATATGGTTTCTTACAGACTGTTTTTGGTGAGCGCTAAGTGCATTGGGTCTGTTCATATGTTTACCACGTGCGTCTGTTATAGAGATAACAGCTCCGGTTGTTTTCATCTTGACAATATAGTCGCTTCTGCCTCGAGGATTCTAAAGCCCATAAACATGCATAAACTCGACTTTGCATATTTTGACATCCCTACTATCAACATTTACAGCAGTGGTTCCCAACCTTTTCTGGACCACCGCCCCCTATAGAAGAGAACAACAATTTCAACGCCCCCCCCCCCAATCGCTGGTTAGTCCAAAGTAGTTAATTTTATTTGAATATCATCTGTACCGTCCCAATTGATCTGTATTTAGCTTTAATTTCAGTTAATGTCTAAATTTTATTTTAGAGGAATGATGAAGTAGAAATTTATTAAACGACTACCAAATGTACAATAAAATTGTTTATTAAACTTTTAAATATAAACACAGAATCAATAAGAAATACAATCCAAATAGAAATCAGAAATGCAATACAATAACAAATACAAAATTTATAAAAAAAAATCATTGAGACGGTTGAGACTGGTGGAGTTTTACCAGTTTGTTAATAGGGATCGAGACGGAACTATAGAGGCAGCACTTATGACGAAAGTAGAACGCCATAGTGTTAAATAAGAAAAATATTGTGATGTAAACAATATAATATAGAACATTTTATAATTTAAATATTGAGAATATATAACAAAATTTATAATGATTTTGTTACATAAATACGACATAAGAAATATATAAACGTTTTATATGAATATCATTCCTCCCCTGTTATATATTTTTATGTAACTTATACATATGTGTTTGCCAGACATTTAGATGTGGCTTGTCACGTTTTAAAGTGAAGCCTATAAAGAACCGCCAAATAACAATAACTCGATTCTAGACATGGTATTTCCATCTATTGAACAATAGCCACACTTTCTGTACTGTGGCTAGTCCTATTAATGCTTAATCAAATTAAAGAATAAACAGATTTCTGCGCTTGTATGGGTTATTACAATAAGCCCTTCAATTGTTAAATGAGCGTACAATGAGGTCTCATCGTTTATCTGTATATAAGAAAGAATGAGATGAGAAATTGAAATGAATGACGATCTCATAATGGACAAGAGAAGGGAACTTTCTCTTATGAACATTCTAATATTTTCCTTTTCGACCAAATAAAGTATGAAATAATGTTATGGGCTAAGGGATCAAAACGAATGATTGCCTATTAGTAAACTAAAACAAACTTTATCGGGAAATTCAATATGATTTAAATATTGAGACCTTTTGTCATTCGCGAGTCTGTTACTGTTTTCTTGTGTTTTGTATATTTACAATTTTGTTGAAGAGCCAATAGTAATTATTATAATAATCAATACTTGAGAAATTGTTCTTTAAATTTCTTTGTGTGAGTTATATTCGTATTTTTTCTAATATGTTTTGTTATAAATTAACAAATTTAATGGACTCTATTCTAAAGGAAATATAGAAGTTATGATTTGAACATAATGTTTGATATTAAAATTATCAGTCAGGTTGGCCGAGCGGTCTAAGGCGCCAGATTTAAGCTCTGGTTCCCGAGAGGGAGCGTGGGTTCGAACCCCACACCTGACAAAAACTTCTCTTTTGATATCACATAATTTTTATTTGCTAAATATACATCGGCATTAGAAAAGTTTAGGTGAAATGACCAATCAATAACTAAATAATGTGCCTCTATTCCACCATATTCTAATTATATTTATAACTAAGTATACCTATATTATACAATTGCTAAAGCAATATATAATAATAAAAAAATTATGAATGAGATAACAAAAAATTGCTCTGGCCGGCATAGAGAACACCTGCAATTTAGTACACCGTGCAAAATAATTTGAAATCAAAACACTGAAGAGAGGCAGTTTTAGGTTAGCTACTCGAACATGAACGGAAAGTAAAACCAGTACAATCCAATACATTTTTGGATGCAAACGTAAATTAAAAAAGGGCCAAAAATGTGAACGGGTCATTTTTGGGCAAAAATGTTTCGAACCAAACTTTTGACCTGCTGATTAATTTTATCTATATACAATTTTACCGTTAATCTGGTCCGAAAGGAGATAAGCATTTTGAATCATTTCTACTCCCCATATACAGGACAATTCATTACTAATTGGAAATAATTCAACAGTAGAATCCTGACTTCAAATTATGAAGATTTAACCCAAAATACCTAAATAAAATGTATAGCTACCCACTAAACAAGAAACATAACAAGTCTTTTTTGCTATGTTCTTTTTAGATACTTTTCGTGATGTTTATTTAAAACGTTAATAAGATATCTCCTATATGTCTTAATTTTATTACCAACTCTATTAACATCCATGTCATGTAAATGAAACATATTTTTGATGTACACAGTAATACTTGAATTCGCAGTTACATACACATCCTATGAACTTCTTTTTAGTAACTTCCTATAGGAAACATCCATACGACGTTAATTTGTATACTACTCATGATCACATGTTGCAGTTACTTTTACATCTTTCGAAATAATTTTTATTAACATTGTACTTATTACGTCTGTACGACGTTAGTTCATAAAACTCTCAGTAATATATCATATTAAACATCACAGTAACATAAAAAAGAAGAAAACAGAAGAGGAACTGATGAACGAAACATACAGTAGTTATCTGTGGAAACAAAAATGACAAGCATAAAATGGCTGATGGTTTTCAGTTATGTGTTATATTTTATTTGCAGGAAGCACATATTTTGCAAGTAGTACTTGAATAAAGTGGTCTTCGTTTTCGTTAGTTCCTACTAAGCTACAGTTTCTATACTTAGTCATAATTCTTGTTATAATGGACGAACAGCAATTGTTATCTGTAAGTACCTATTCCAAAATCATAATTATTAAAACTTAATACTCATTCAATACTTTAATCGGCTATTATACATTGATATTACCTAGTAAGTATATTTTGAAAACGATTCACAATATTTCAAATCCTAGATATGCATTATACCCTACAAAAAACTTGATATTGCAATAGGGTAGATATTATTATTAATAATAAAACATGCTCATATGTTGGCAGATATTTAAATCTAGAAGAAAATATTTTCAATGTTGAAGATGTTTCAGAAGCTACTTACACAAATAAAATAAAAAAACAAATAGTTGGTAATTATGTAATGAAAGGGGAGTAACTATTTCAGATAGTCTGATACAAACATTGTATTAAACAGTACAAAAAATATTGAATCAAGTATCTCTAATTCTAGTTTTTTTAGCAGTAGTCTTAGCCATCAATATAGTTTTGCAGGTTTAGAAAATTTTAACATTATTACTAGCAATTCTTGTGAACAGTTAGAGACTGTTTAAGACTTCAAAAACAGAAATTTCTGTTGAAAAGCTCATTTCCATTTGAAAATTCACTGAATACAATAAATAAGCTGTAGCTGTCCCTTACAATGGTACCTATATTAATCTAGCTGAAGAATATGTAACTTATGATACTGAATGCTCCAGTCAACAAACATCATTCAATTATTTATTATTGTAGAAACACAGCTATTGGATACTCAATTGGATACAATTAATTATAAACTCATTTAACTTGATAATGTGTTCATATATCTTCTTCATACGTAGTTTTTTTGTATACAGTGTATTAGTAATGCTTAGTTTTCATTAAGTTACAATTCCACGATGTTAGTATACAATTTGTTACAGGATGAAAATAACAAGATGAGAATAGTATATTATTTTATACAGAAAAGAAGTATGAATTTTCATAGCACACCTGAATTTACCTGCCAAATGGAGTGAGGCATGGAATAGAAGGTAAATCATGAAAAGTCACTTCTCGAAATAAAATATGTTATTATTCCTTTGAAGAATCCCGCATGTATCTTATGGAAAATGGGTCCCAGTCAATTGGCTGAAAATCAAGTTTGATGTAGTTTATGATGATCGTTCAAAGGTGTCCATGGGCACAATTTGATCTAAAGTAATTGTTTTATTAGCTGTTGTTCAGAACACCTTCAATTATTTCACAGATAAGGATTTTGAAGTGTACGTAATGGAATGGTTGAGGCACTCGAAAAAAGTAACCGTAAGTAAACGATAGAATTCTCTTCAATCAGATTGGATTTCTGTTGATGTAACGCAATGTTTCATTAAATCTTTATGGTGTAAAATTTTTATTAGTTTTAATATAATTAAAAAACTATTCTAATAAATTCTGTAAACTAGCTGTAATGTATGTGTATCCGTTAAACTTTATTAATTCAGTTTCAAAGTATGTTACGTTATGGTAACTACGGATTAATATACCCTTTTTTATTTCTTGCTTTCACTGAATGTGTTCAATAGTTTCCATTTCCAGACTTGTTATGTAATATGCTTACACAATTTTATTTTTTTTTAGGTTGGATTGCTGGACAGGATATTTTTTTTTCTAATTTTGTAACGGTTTTCTTCAAATTTACTGTACTGTTCATTAATAGGGAATAAACGTTTTAAATCCTTTATTATTTTTTTGCTATTTTATTTTAAATGTACAGGATTAACAACTAAGAATGACTGTAGGCCACATCTCAGGAAAGAATCATGGTACAACTCTCAAAAAAATTTCCTTTAGGTAAGGGATCCTGAAAAACTGCTGGAAAATATTTTGCAGTCTCTAAAATATCCGCTAGGGGTGGAATGAACACTCGAAAACGTAATACTCCAAAAAACATACTAAAGGTGTCCTAAAAATACAATTTTTGAAATCTTGATGAGATTATGAATAATGAAATTGACTGTCTCGACCCTTACTTCGTGGAATATGCTCATATTAGTGTTTTTAAATGAAACTCAAGGTCTCTAGTTAATTCCACAATAAATTTAATTAAGGAGATTTTTTGCCATTATTCTTCAGATAATGGGTGGGGAAGGTTCAAACTTCTGAACAAATGTATAACTTTTTCGTTTTTTAACCGATATTAATGATTTTAGCTGCATTTAAAAGTTTTTCTGTTTAATAAGATTGATAACAAAATTGGATAATTTTGTATCCACTCGGAAATTTCAAATGTAAATTGAAGCATTTTTTTATATTTGATATTGTAAATCTTATAACTTGGAATAGATTCCTATTTTTCAACACCTTTTCATCAGAATTTAAAAAATGCCTCATTACATTTGAAATTTCCGAGAAAAATGGGAAAATTGTGGACTTTTTCACAAAGCGTTGACAAAATTGTCTAATTTTGTTATTTTTGTTAAGCATTTCTTATTTAAAAGGAAAAACTCTTTCAAATGAAGCCAAAAACATGGATGTCGATTAAAAAAAAGTGTTACGACATTTGTTGTTTGAGTTGAACCTTGCCCCACCCCTTACTTGAAGAATACAGACAAAAAGTCCCTAACTACATTTTTTCATAATCTCAACAATATATCAAACATTGTATTTCTAGGATACGTTTAGTATGTGTTTTTTGGAGATAATCACAGTATTATGATTTTAAGTGTTCATTCCACCCCATAGGAGATATTTTAGGAACTCAATAATATTTTCCAGCTATTTTTCAGGGACATTTTCCTGAAGGTATTTTTTTAAACTTGTACTATGACTATTTTTAGAAATATGGCCGACAGCCGGCGTTCTTAGTTGTTCACCCTGTATTTGCTGATTAGGCACAGAAACATCTATAGGATGTCATCCAGAATGTTTGAGGTATATTATTCAGAGGTTTATTGATGTCCATACAACATCTACGAGAATACACTGTATTGTTTTTGAAATGTCGCATTTAGATCATTGATAAGATGTTAAAAGGCATTTCAGAATGTAACAGAAATGTTGTTTTTAGTTCGTCATGAAGAGTTCCTTTTGATGAAGTTCTAGTAACATCACAGTAATGTAAAAAGGCAGCGCTTTAACATCGCTGAGAAGTTAGTTGAAACATCACAAATGTTAACAGCCACAAGCTGGGCATAAGCGGTTGTATAGATGTGCACGTGATGAAAACAAGAGGAAAAAGAGGAAGAACATTATCACAATGTGATGTTGAATTAACATAACTGTAATATTTATTTGCATAGTGGGTATGTTAAGCAATCGTTTCTGGCCAGAGGCGTACGACAGGGACAAGTGATTGGTTATTCGTTCCTAAATTCAACGCCACTGACGACATAGAAATTTTAGTAAAATTTTAAGATTCTCCAATAATTTTTACGTAAATAAAGTACTCTTTCCTCATTACGATAAAGTGAATATTTGTCAATATGTATTAAGTTAAACATGAAGCTGCGCATTTTTTAAAATTTTGATGTGTAATAACTAAGTCGATGCTTTGGGCCAGTGGATTTGGGTACATTTTCTCATAAGTTTGAACCTTCCCCACCCATTATTTGAAGAATAATGAAAAAAATATCCTTAATTAATTTTTTTCATAATCTCACTAAGATTGTAACAAGCCGATCGGCTGTTTCGATTTCCATCGGACTATGATATTTCAATTTCATCGTTCTAATGATTTGAAATTAAAAAACTTATTTCACTTCTAAATTTTGTATATTTAAACGATATCGTACATAGGAAAAGTCTCTTCGTATAGTAACAATTATAAGTTAATATACCTACATAGTAGAGGTTTCACATATTTGCTGCTCTGCAGCCCCTGGGTAGGCCCTATGACAACACCACCATAGAGGCACATATAACCGGCCGGGATGGATTAAGAAGACTATCTCCATCTACTAGGACCCAGCTGAGAGCTGAATAATTCCAGAACCTCACCAAGATAAGTCATTTGTCTTATACTCAATTCATGGAAATCTAGAATTGGAATTTTTATTGTATAACGGCGTTCGTATTCGTCTTGTATTTTGGATATGCAGTTAATGTGAATTATACAGGGTGTTCATTTCAGGACTTCCCACCCTAATTTTCTCGAAATGTGTGTATTTAAAAAAAAAATCCTGGGACACGTCAACAAATATATCGAAGAAGACAACTTTTTATCATAAAGGCAACGCGCCCCCTTTCACCCCCCGCCAGGGGGAGTTGCCAACTTCAAAATCTTAAATAGGAAGGGGTATCGAGTTATACCTCATTTTAAAGGTCGGTTTTTGTTTTATTAAATTGATCGATTCGTTGTCGAGATATTTAGGAAAATCTATTTGCTGCTTCGTACCATTAATTTACAAACTGCAACTGATTATTGTCATTCCTTTCATCAAAACTAAATTACAATATTGTACACAGATTTTCAATTTAATAATTGCTCAAAATGTTGCCCATTGTTGGCCAAACAATGGTATAACCGCTGTTCAAATTCGGGACGCACATTTTCAAACACTTCTGTTCGAATTGCTCGACATTCTGCAGTAATTCTTTGTCGAAGGTCTCCTATATTTTGTGGCGGGGGTGTGTAAACAACTGATTTTAAATGTACCCATAGAAAAAAATCACATGGTGTTAGATCTGGGGACCTAGCTGGCCATTCTATAGGTCCTCTTCGCCCTATTCATTTACCGGAAAATACATTGTTTAAACATTGACGGACCGGAAGCACATAATGGTGGGGAGCCCCATCTTGCTGAAAATATAACTCATTTTCGTCGAGAAAGTTGTTGCCATCTCTATCCAGTTGATTTTCAATTGCTTCGGTAATTAACGGATTGATCGTATTTTCTAGCATATTCAAGTACATCTCACCATTTAGATTTCCATTTATGAACAATGGACCAATTACTTGATTTCCTAATATACCGGCCCATACATTAATTTTTTGGGGATGCTGGGTATGCCCTTCGACAAATACATGGTCATTTTCATTGCTCCAATATCTGAAATTATGTTTGTTGACAAAACCATTTAAATAAAAAGTACACTCATCAGTGAAGCAGATATTCTTTATTGTTATTAATAATTGTAGTCATTTGTTCACAAAACTCAATTCTTCTGTCAAAATCGTCTTCACTTAACTCTTGACATACTTTCATTTTATAGGGATGGAATTTATTAATTTCTGTAATTTTGTGGACAGAGCCTAAGGAAATTCCAGTTGCAGCAGAAATGTTACGTAACGAAGTATTAGGATTCATACCAAAATAACCTATCACTTCAATTTGAGTGGCTTCATTCAAAACTCTTGGCTGATCATGTTTTAAATTTGCAACAGATCCTGTTTGAGTAAATTTGGCGATTAGATTTAGGACATACCTATGAGAAGTGTTCTTATCTGGGTGCCTTTCGTTAAATATTGCAGCAGTTCGTCGAGCACATTGGTTTTCGGCGCCGTAAATTAACACTATTTCTACTTTTTCAGCTAAAGTGTAAACCATTTTTAATAAATTGCTTTTTCACACAACTGGTAAGTATGGTACACAATTCAATAGGTATCATGTCTTTTATTTTCTCTATCAAAAACATTTTTTTGCATTTTTTTATACAAAGAAGTTTAAAGGAATAACAAAACAAACAATTGCAGTTTTTATTTTAATGGTACGAAGCAGCAAACAGATTTTCCTAAATATTTCGACAACGAATCGATCAATTGAAAAAAAAACAAAAGCCGACGTGTAGACATAAAAAAGACCTTTAAAATGAGGTATAACTCGATACCCCTTCCCATTTAAGATTTTGAAGTTGGCAACTCCCCCTGGCGGGGGGTGAAGGGGGCGCGTTGCCTTTATGATAAAAAGTTGTCCCCTTCGATATATTTGTTGACGTGTCCTAGGATTTTTTTTACATACACACATTTCGAGAAAATTAGGGTGGGAAGTCCTGAAATGAACACCCTGTATATTGAGTTATGAATAAATATAAATTGCTGAACATTTGATATTTGATTTTTAGCAATTTATATTAACTTGGACCATCGCGTTAAAATATTTTCAGTATTTCGTTTTGTTAAGTTAAAGTAAATATAAGGTTTTCCAGTTTTTAATCTTTTTAGTTTTTTGTTTAATTAAAGTATCGCTTAAAAAGCTGGTGGCGTCCAATTTAATATCGATTGTTCACCACATCCCAGTGATTGCCATAAAAATACATTAACTGGAGTCGAATACCACAACCTGAAGAAGAGTCCCAAGCCGGGGGAGAACATATGTGACAAAGTAGCGCCCTAGTTTATTGTATTTTTTCTGATTACTGAGATGGTGTGGGAAATCTATATTAAAAGTTTACTTAGTTTAAATTATCAATTCAATTTTTTTGATTACTTCAACTTGAATTTTTATTCCAGTAATATTTCACATTTTTATAGACGCAGTTTTATGATAAAATTTGCTTCAAAATTTCAAGTTCATATAGTTTCCTTATTTGTTATCGAGTTCGAACTTATGGGGATGACCCCTAAGAACAAATCCAAGGAAAACAGACTGGAAATTATTTGAACCAATCTAAAGCAAAATCTTCACGAACTAGATTCAAGGTAGGCTCATAACCACTTGGAACTAAGCTCGCATATCCTCAAATGTGGTAATGTCAAATTCAACTTTTAGTACGATCAGTTATTCACGTTACGTCAATAATATCGTTATCACTTTTCACGATTACTACAACAAATAGGAAGAAACTATTACGTAGGTCTTATAGTTGGTCTTGAGAGAAAAACAATCCATCGTACGTTGTTATATTTGATTTGTATTGATAGACGAAAATAGTATGTAGAAAATATGTGTTGCGTGAATCGTAGAAAGGGTCACGTGATGGAAAACCTTCACCGTTTCTACTGTACCTATCATGGTGTGCAAAAATATCGCAAGCAAGAGATGGGGGTGTAACCTGTGGAGCCAACAAAAACTACCCGTTTTATGTGGTACTCACGGGTTTCAAAGAATAAAAACACTGGAACTCAAAGCTGTCTTTATTCCAATAAAAACAATGTTATGTATATAAGTTACACAACCCGTTACAACCAAACTTCCAAAAATACCCTCTTTGATTATTATAATACGTAGGACTATTGAAATGACTTAAACTTAATCGAAAAAACTATGCCTCAACATCGAAATGTTGGTGTTGGTGTGTTGACAAATAGTATCTACTAATTAGAAACTTTCATATAGTTGCAACACAACCCACGCATACTGCGATGGATGAACACCATGATTGTAAGTCCAATAATGACCTATGGAGCAATAACCTTGCAAGGTGCAGAGGCTAGTATGTATCTGCATCACAGGGGCCATGAAAATCTGTCCAACAGCAGCAATGTAAGTTATCTTATACTTAACTCCGCTGCACATTGTCATAGAAAGATATGCCAACGCGTTTATGATTAGGATTTTCAAAAGCGGATTAGGCAAGGGGATAATTCTAAACTCATGAGATTGAAGGAGCCTTGTGGCAAAAATACCCCTCTTAGATCTCTCAGTACTTGGTTTACCAAAAACGGGTAGTTTCGAGACGTAGGTCTCGGTATTGCTGAGTGACAGAAATAATTGGAAGAAACAAATACTCCGAATGAATAGGAAACCACCCTAGCACCTTACAAGTGGAAATTCAAGCCATTGAAAGGTGTGTACAATTCATATTAAATAAGAACTATTGAAAGAGAGACATGGCAGTCTTATTCGACCGTTAAGCGGCCATTAGAGCGATCAACTCACAATAATCAAGTGGAAGTTGGTCAAGGAATATCTAGAGACACTACGCAGAGGAAGTCAACAACTTTGCGAGAAAAGTAGCTACTTCCGCTTTCACCGGACCAGAACCCTTCTGTCTTCCATGAGGTGATAACCTAAGAGCAGAACTGAAGAAAATAGATAACCTCAATACAAAACTCGAATGGGAGTCTTAGACATTCGAGATTGTTTCTCGGAAACTATGACTGCGAAAGATCTAATAAACATATCGACCTAAGTAAAAGCAGCCTACGCATCCGCACCGGGTTCCTGACGGTACACTGCCACTTGAACGAATACCTCGAGAGAATGAAAGTGAAAAATACTGACCACTGCAGATTTTGAGCGGAAGAGAGTGAAGCACTGCAACACATAATATCTGTATGTACGGAGACAGCAAGCACCCGTGCTCAAGTATTCGGGTTGACCGACATCGAAAGCGGGGAATCAACTTTCCTGAAGCCGTTCCAAATAATAGCATTGATTAAAGCCCTGGGAATGTATGAGGAGCTAACGGTACATACCCAGCTCAAGAAAGGGGGGACACAATAGATCCTTTTGGGTCGCAGTGCATACACAACCCTTCAGATACAAATCTAAATCTAGGCGACGATCTTGGCCCTCTGTTATTCTACTTACTCATCCGGTTATCTTGGTGCCACGCCTGATAACATTTGACAACAGTATCCACACTTCTTTTTATTCTACCAGCAAATTCTCGGATCGACAGCCCATTTTCCCGAAGACAAACAATTCGACCTCTCTCGACCTCAGTTAGCTGCCGATAATTTGCATCACAGTCTAGACATGATAAACACTAATACACTTTTTTTAAATTTTAAAATGACTGTACTCGATCAAATTCTATATCGGAATGGGCTGAATCGTCCAGTGAATAAAATAAAGCGGAAATGTTCAACCGATAGCGCTTAAATTCTAAACTTGTATTAAGACTTTTACGATAAACATGCATGTGAAATATATTTGACATAAAATAATATGTCTGTTCCAACCAACACAAAAACCGGGTTCTTCTATGTCACTGACTATATAATATGATGCATAGATTATTAGTATTATGAATAATATATGTGATAAAGCCAGCCCTTTCATGGTTTTGACTTTGACACTTTCGGTAATTACTCAAACTTTCTCTTCGATAATCCTTTTGACAGTGGATTGAAAATCTCCAAATAAAACGCTAGTTCGTGCAAGATTAACTTCTGACAAGGATGACTGATTTATTTATTTAAAGTTGACAAAAATATAATTATTTACAAAGTTACTACGCCGCTTTAATCAGAAAATTGGTAGATCAGCTCGAATACTAAATGTAACTAAAATGACTAAGTACTTACAATTGGCTTTTTCCACTTCAAAACACTTAATTTTATTAATAATTTATTTAAGGGAAGTAACGCTCTGCGTATGTGGAATAATTAATTGACACTTTTTTTTGACATTTCTCTTTTTTCAATATCAATCAATTTTTTGACTGACAGGCCTTGCCTATCTAAATTTAAATGAATAATATGTTCGGACGTGTTCCGAACAATATGAATATATATATATATATATATGTATATATATATATATATATATATATTTATATTTTATATTGGAACATAGAAATAATTAAAGAAATTAAGGTTATGTTTAAATTAACCATAGATCTATATACAGTTAATGTATTTGTGGTTATCTTCTTTTTTTTTTGATTATAGAAATGAAATTTTATTAACCTACAAACTGTTTTTTAAATAGAAGAAGAATTTGAAATTGAAAGACATTTATGGTTTTTATCAATAGTCAATGAGTAATAATAAATATCACTTAAATTATTATCATCACTTTTCTTATTAATGATTAGTAGTTATTAATGATTAGTTTCTTGAGATATGTGAGCCATTTCTAAGAAAAGTCTATGCTTAGTAACAATTCTTCGGCAAAGATCAAGTTTAACTATATATATATATATATATATATATATATATATATATATATATATCTATATATATATATATATATATTGAGATGATATATTCAATAAGAAATAATATATAAAGATCATAGATGATAAAGATTAAAATATCATAAGATAAAACAATCATAACAATAAAATATGACAACAAATTCAGTTTCTTTAAAACATTCAGTCAATAAAAATAAGAATTTCAAGCAGTAGGTCAAAATATAATACCAAATATGATATAAATTCAATTTGATTAGCATTATATCAAGGTATAATGTCTAGTAGCAACATTTCTTTGAAATAAGTTGATTTTAAGTTCAAAATTTTTAGTTATTCAATAGATCATAAATTTAAGAAAATGGAAGTTTGATAATAAAAATTTGTCAAATTCATAAAACCTACAGGACTCATGAGTCATGTCCATAGATTTGTCTGGAAATTAGATAATTAACTTAATAATTAAGAAAGATCTAAAATTGTTGTTTAAGAACGTCAATTAAAAATGTTTCAAATGAAGATATTTAATTTAATAAAATCGTATGCAATTTGAAACGTGACATCTAAATATTTCATAAATAGTTTCTAGTTTGAAAGAAAATTTAAACAAAAATTTGATAAGATCACTCAATTTAAATTTAGAAATAATAGAAAATATTATATATGGAAAAGAATTATAAAACTTATATCATAGCGTATGTAGAATGAACAAGTATGTAAAAATTTCTATTGATTACTTAATACAAAATAAATAATCATTTGTCAATAATTTTTCTCTAAACTTTATCAAATTATAAATATTTATCAAGATATCAAATTAAATTTCATTATAGTAATAATCAAAGATAAATAAATAAGCTAGATCCAAAATCATTACAAATTATCAACAAGATAATTTTACGTTATAAGTAACATAAGACAGAATCTTGAAAGAAACCAAGGACAACTAATTAATTTGACGGAAGCGAGACATTAGACACTAAAAAGATTCATTTGTTAGCGACATAAATTTAATGAAATCTATAATTTGTATGCTATGTCGATAAAAACGGGAGTTAAAACATGTGAAAGAAATACCAACTGATAATTACTATGATTATTGACAAATGATGAGGTTAGAATTTTATAAAAAAGGAAACCTATTGAAATATTATGTTTGAATATGCGGTGAATGAAAAACCAAAAAGAAATAAATTGTATACAAATGTTTTTAAATATTTCTATTGTAAAATTGCAATATATCGAAGTTAGAGCTGACCAATCAGACAATAGAATGAATGGAACATTCTAGAGTGTGTAAAACTTCCGGTTATCAACAAAAGGGTTGAAGAAGAAGGAGAGAATGAGGTTGTTGTAAGAGAAGCCGAGGTGATGAGATGTATTTTTGAATTAGTTAATGAATTTTATTAAAAGAAGTGAAATATCATCGTAACATATCTATCATAAAAATCATTTGTGCACAATAAAATTAAAGTGTGAAACATATTCCTAGAATATGAATAGTTGTATCCAGTTTCCAATTAAATAGATTAGCATCAGGAAGAAAATGCAGCATCAAGAAAGTGCGGACATTTTGTGAAGCGAAAATACAGGTTGGTGATATTTAAATGTATTTTGATCAAAATAATATACAGTACTGAATTAAAAGAGTGATCATATCAAACTTAATTAAAAAAATTCTAAAAGGCCGAAATTAAATAAGAATTTGAATTTAACATTAAGAATAACGAAATATGTGTAATACTATATGAAAATGTTAAAAGATTATATAACTTACCTGATATTTGGTTGACAAATGTAGATTGCATGTAATAGTACATAAGAATTTATAGTTTCATAAGTCACAAAATTTATCATTCACACACTTATATTTTACAAGTATCAAATTTCACTTGCTAAATATTTTAACAATTTAAACCGATGCACCACGAGAAACGTTTTGAAACATACTGTTTTGAATGCTTAAATATAATTCTTTTCCACATAAATTATGATACAAAAAAAGGTTTTTTGTACCATGCAGGTGCTTTCTATAAGCTTTTGAGAAACGATATTAAAATTATGCAAATAATTTCATAGGCGTCACATATATATTTTGTAACATTTATAATATGAATTTACATAAATGATATTAGTTAAAATTTTGTTTAATTTCCAACATATCTGATTTCCGTTTTGAGACTAATCCCCTGAAAAAAGTTTAGGTTTCATGAATATTAGAAGAAGAGGAATTTAAAGAAAATTAAGGTAAGAAAGAATTAATAAATTTCATTGAGCAAAACATTCAGATAAAAGAAAAATTAGAAACTTTAATAATAAATGAATTGAATTGGCATCCTAACAATTAAGTGATACTATTAGATTAAGGTTTTGATAACTAATTAAAATTTAATTAATTGTATCTTATATAGACGGTTATTCTTAGAATTAAAAATTAATCATAAATAACAACAATTAGAAAAACAAATATAACACAACAAAATTAATAAATAAAATTAAAATAAAGCATTTTAATTGTCACCCAAACGTGTGGCAATATATAGAATAAAGAAATAAATGCTTTTTAATATATATATATATATATATATATATATATATATATATATATATATATATATATATATATATATATATATATATATATATACTTATCCGCCAACCTGTCTAATATGCGAGAAAAATATTGGTTTACCCCAAAAAAAGTAGGAAATTTGAAATTTTTTTTGAGTTATTTTTACGTTTTTCATCAGCAACAACCCAAAAAAACGGTTTTTAGAAAAAAATCCTGTGTGTATGTCGTCCTCGTCGTCATCGTCGTCGTCGTCGTTGTCGTCGGCTACTTTTCGTTACATGTCTTGTTAGCACGATACAGCCTCCGGAGTGCAATAAGTCACCAATTTCATGATTGTATACTGTTAAGGACATGTCACAGATGAACCCTATTTATTTTGAGCTCACCAGAGCCAGCACAACGGATGCTATGGTACTAGAAGTACGACATTTTAGTCATTTTTTGAAAAAATTTCAGTTTGTTAGCACGATACAGCCTCCGGAGTATACAGAAGTGACCAATTTTATGATTGAATATTATTCAGGACACTTCACAGATCAACCCTATTGATTTTCAGCTCACCGGAGCCAGTAAAACAGGTACTATAGTACTTTAAGTACGATATTGTTGTCATTTTTGGAGAAATTTAAGTTTGTTAGCACGATACAGCCTCCGGAGTATACACAAGTGATCAATTTCATGATTGGATATTATTCAGAATGTCCCAAAGATAAATCCTTTTGATATTCATCTCACTAAAGCCAGTACACCGGGTTCTATGGTACTTGAAGTACCAAATTTTTGTCATTTTTGGAGAATTTTTAGTTTGTTACCACGATACAGCCTCCAGAGAGTATACGATTGATCAATTTTATGATGGAATATTGTTCAAGGTGTCTCACAGATGTACTCTATTGATTTTCAGTTGACTAGAGCGAGTACAGGGGGTCCTATAAATCCAGATATACAGCCTCCAGAGTGTATACAAGTGACCAATTTTGTGATTGAATATTGTTCAAGGTGTCTCACACACAGATGTACCCTATTAATTTTCAACTGACTAGAGCGAGTCCTATAAATCCAGATATAATACATTTTTGGTTATTTTTGGACAAATTTCGGTTAGCACGATACATCCCCGAAGTGTATACAAGTGACAATTTTATGATAGAATATTATTCAGGGGCAGAGATGCGGAAAAGTTAGTTCTAATCTTTAAAACCGTTTATTTCTTCATAAAATTATTTTTAGTCCTAAATAAGTTGTCAAATTTATATTGACACCATTATAATTGTTTTCTATGCATAGGATCCATGAAGTAATTGTAACAAATATTTTCCAAATATTATTGAAACTTTGCACTTAGTTACCAAAATAGTATTTAAAGGAAAACAAAAAACATCAATCTTTAAATATATTTTGTTGCATTCTGCATCAAATCATAAATACTTTTAGCAAATGGAAAAAATAAATTTGGAAATTTGTTCCAATCTCTGTTTGTTTTCAATCAACAAACTCATAGATTTCATTCCAATTTAATGAAAAAGATGATAAAGTAAAAACGTAAGAGAGATAAGCTAGTTTGTTTATGTTAAAGTTTATATATCAACATCTTCATTATTGAAAGCAGGCATAATCACGCTAAAGACGATGGCCATAGTCCGAAAGTTTTTCAATAAACCCATTCGATAAGAAAAAGATACGTCGTTAATCAACAGATAAACGTGGGTGATCGTAGTAGTATTAATATAAATTAGTATAAATAAGTTTAATTTCAATATCATCAAAATTTTCGTATGAAATGTGGGCATACATTAAAATTCCAGTGCAATATTCTGCTCGTAGACCAGCTGTATGGAACGCGAATGCAGCTTTCACGACAACAGGTGCAAAATGCAAGTGTAGATATCATCAGGTAAGATACGTTATTTCATATAAGATTCGAACTAATTGGTGAAAAATAAAGTCAATTCAATTAACCGCTATTTTATCGAACTGAAAGACTAAATCAACTGAACAGAAATAATGATTTTTAATGCAAAGAATCTATAACTCCATGAAAATCTGCAGTTATATAAAAATACTATTCATTGTCCCCTGTACGAAAGTGCCACTTTCGATTTTGATAAGGTAATTGAAAGCGAAAGTGAAACATGTTATGTGATAGGTTGTTAGGTATGAAAAACTTTCGTTCCCTGGATGACACAAAGCAAAAATGTATATTTGATTAATTTTTATTTTGATAGAAAATGAAATGTAAAATTACAATTATCGTATGTCCCAGAAAGATTTGAAGGTAAAAGTTGATTGAACACTTGCCTAAATGCAACGCACTAGAAATATTAACTTCTTTGTTGATTTGCATGACAAGAATTTCTGATTCTTGAACTATTTCTTGATTTCCGTTTTGCTGAATTTGTATCGATTTCTCGGGCATGATTATATTAGCAACTTCTATTTGATGGCATATGGAGTTTGGCTTCCACCACCGCTGACGATTTCCACACCCTATGTATTTTCATATCTAAAATGTCCACGTCCTGAGTATTGGCTAATAATGTAGAAGACGTTCTGCGAAACGAGTAGCCCGTGTTCTGATTTGGGTTTGGGATTTTAAGAAATTTGGCTGTCGCATAAGTCATTTTTGCAATTATATGTTTCCCAACTACCTGATTTTTACATCTGCCACACTCATACCGATAAAAGAAGCGGTCATCTTGAGCTTTTTTGGCCGGAGTTGCACATAACGATCAACAAATGGTACCCAACCTTCTGTGACTACAAATCTCCTTTGCACATTGTTTTTTGTAGTCGGAATATGGACCAACATGACACAATTTTTATATTCCACTTTCACTTTTATAGCTCTTAAGTTCGACATGCCCCAGCTACCCTAAAAATGCTACCACTTTTTTCAACAAATATATTTCATCTGGAGTTTTAAGAAAGAATTCATCGTCTGTAAATACTTGAGACTTTCGCGGCTGATGTCCATCATTTCGTATTTTTATGCATCTAAACGGTTAAATTTCGATATGTCCTGGTTTCTTCTTCTTTTTCTTTGTGTTATTGGTTTGCAAGCTTAGTGCATTCGCCAGCACATTTTTTTATATTGCATGATTCTTGTTCGTAGCAATGATGCAATACGGTTTGCACAACTATATGTTTACACACATAAATACGCTCACGCTCACATATGTATATATTTTTTTTCATTACTATTTTTGTTATATTAACTGTTTTATACGCTATTTCTATTTTCACTGGTAATGGAGTGTTAGTAACAGATAGGGTAATGCACTTTTCTCGCTCCAGGGCAACGGTGGAGCATTCCACTAGTTCAAGGAGTTGCCTCGGAAAACGTAATTTTTGGGATGGGTGAAGGGAATTAGATTACATTTATACATGTCAAACTAAATTTCAAATTCAGATAATGGATCAATATATATTTCAGGGTGTGACAAAACACTTTAGCTTATTACACCAGAATATTAGAAGCATACAAAAAAATTTCGATCAACTGGAAATACTAATGAACCAATTGAGAAATGACTTCGATTGCATCATTCTGACAAAAACGTTCAGAATAGAATATGAGAATTTCTATCAAATAGACAATTACAACATGTTTTACAATCATGGCGAGATAAATATTTGAAAAAAACTATTACATCTTCTAACAAAATCATATATATATAGGGGAATGTAAAATAATACAAACAAAAGTTACGCACGAAAAAAATTATATTCTTATAACAGCGGTTTAAAGACCTCTATCAATAGACGCTAAGGCATTTGTAACAAACTTGAAAGAATACCTGGAAAATTGTAAAAATATGCCAATATCTTGTCATATCTTTGCTGGAGACTCAAATCTTAATCTGAATGAAATAATTTCGGAATACTTAGACACACTGAGCGAGTATAACTTCATATCAATGATAAATTTGAATACGCGTGTTGATCTGGGCTCCGCGACTTGCATAGATCATATTTTTGTCAATGTAAAAAATGATGAAATAGTGAGTAAATCAATCTCTGGTATCTTCGATAGCTCAATTACAGATCATAAAGCAATAATCTTAATTACCCCGCTAACATTGAGAAATGGAGTCGACCGCGAATACATACAAAAATTATAAAAAAAATATTCAAAGAGTATCTTCTGAATTTGGAGATAGATATTGTTATACAATTCATCGAAAGCAAATCGTGATATTTATATTCCACTGGTTGTTTCACAAAGTAAAAAAAAATAAATCTTTTCAATTTCAATTGTCTATGCACAGTATGCTTGTAATATTGTTTCATGATGATGATGAAACTGTATGTTGGTTTATTAGACAAGAAGTAATAGGCCATGCGCAACCTACGGGTCCTAATGGGTCTTCTCAATGTTTACAATCCTAATCAATATTCTATTGTTATCATTATGAAAATTTATTGTAATATTTGAAATTTGGAAATAAACATATTATTATTATTATATTATTTTTTAAGATTCATCTTTGAGTTTTTTGAAAATTAATAAGTTTTTTTAGGCTTATTTCAGAATGAAATAGGGCTATTGTAGAAAGTAGCATGACGCGACTTCCGAAAAATTTCAATGCAGTTTTTCGTTTTGGTGTTCCTAGATGCCAAAATCACCCTCCGTTCCAAAGGTTATATATATATATATATATATATATATATATAATATATATATATATATATATATATATATATATATATATATATATATATATATATATATATATGTATAGGTATGTGTTATAACGGAATTTGTAAGCACGATAGAGGGCGTAATTTTTGACGGATCGAAACCAAACTGGCTACAAAAATCGGTTAGGCCAAAATCTTGAACGAGTTCGTTACTGAGCCAAATCGGCCCAGTAAAATCAAAATGGCGGCCTGCCAAAGTTGAAAAAAAAAACGTTTTTCCTTTGTTTTTCATTTGACGCAAAAAAGTTACTAAGCTTTTTTATATACCTTAACACGTTCTACAACTTTTGTATTTAACATTTTTCTCTAAATCGTACATTAAAACATTTAAGAAAATTCACAAATTTACCAGAATTTTTTTTATTTTTTTGTTTTTGATTTGATGCCAGAATGTTACTTTGGTTTTTTGTACATCTCAAAACATTCTATTACTTTTGTATCTAATTTTTTATTGTGGGTTTTATGCAAACATGTTACTGAAATAAGCCGGTCCAATTGGTCCTGTGCCATTGGGATTTTTTTAAATATTCCTTTTATTCATATTTAAAAACTGTATTATTAACTTAACTTGGTTTATGTTTTTCAGTATTT
Organism: Galeruca laticollis; assembly: GCA_963921935.1. Classification (NCBI taxonomy): domain Eukaryota; kingdom Metazoa; phylum Arthropoda; class Insecta; order Coleoptera; family Chrysomelidae; genus Galeruca; species Galeruca laticollis. The sequence goes on along the minus strand of OY998178.1, from coordinate 37,957,150 downwards.
TTTTCATGCTTGATGTGTCTGTGACCCCTGTTTTTTCTAGTTCTTGTTTAAGATTCCAATTATTTGTTTTGTTTATTGGGCAATCAAGAAAAATATGATCTAGTGTTTCTTCCTGTCCGCATTTACACCAAAGCTGCTCTATTATTTTAAGTCGATATAGATGAGAGCCATATAAACCATGCCCTGTTCTCATTCGGATGATATTCGTTAAGTGTCTTCTGTCTAAGTATGGAATGGTTTTAAACAAAGGAACACTTGGATGGTTTGATTGAATTTCCTTGTACCAGCTTCCTTTTTTTGTTAAATAATGATTTCTACCATTTGTTATGTCTATCTTTCATCGTTTGTTTTAGTTTAGTGATTAGCTCATCATTCTGTATTGGTATGTTTGCTGGGATGCTCAATGAGCACCCTATTTTTGCAAGGCGATCAACCTGTTCATTCTTCTGAATTTGTCTCAATTATCATTTGCTTAGTAATTAGAGAGGTATAATCAGCTTTACTATTAAGACCTATTTTGGTTAAAGTTTGGATGGCACTCAAAGAGTCTGTGAAGAAAATGCAGTTTTTTAATTTTTTTTTCTTTACAAATACTTATTCCTTTATTGATTGCTGCTATTTCTACATTGCAAATATTGGTAAGTGAAGGTAATTGGGATGAGGAAGCAAAGTTAATTTAAGGGATCTATACTCCAAAACCTGTCTTACAGTTAGGCTGTTCATTACTTGATTTTGATGCGTCTGTGAACACAAAGTGATTATTTATGTTTAGATTTTCTGTTTCTGCTTAAAATGGATTGTTTTTATTTGTGTTATCTTTGGTTATATTTAACTTTATAATTGGTATTGCGGTATTCATTATTTCTAGATTAAAAAAAAGCAGGGTAGTTTTTCTGAACTTTGAATTTGTTTCTGGTATGGTTCAATCATACTTAAAGCTTCTATTAGATATGGTTTTTCTTTTGCCCTCCAATAACCTGAATTTAAATTACTATATTTTCTTATCTCTTTTATAAGTTCAATTAGTGGATGATTTGAAAATATACAAATGCCTGACAAAAATTTGACTGCTAACCACCTCCTTCTGAATTCTAAAGATAGTTCTGCGGTTTTAGCTAGTAAAACATTTGTTGGGGTGGATCTCATGCACCCAAGGATCAACCTTAGAGCCTGAAATTGAATTGTGTCTAGTTTTTTTAGTAGAACCTTACTTGATGGTTTGATGAAGATACTTCCGAAATCTAAATGTGATCTGACTAAACCATAATAGGCTAATGAAAGAATTTGAGGGTCTGATCCCCACTACGTCCTACCGAATTATCTCATGATATTGATACCTTTAATTGCTTTGCCGATAATATTTTCTATATTGCTTGATTATTAATGTATAATGGGGGGTAAATAGGATGGAATTTATTATTTGTGAACCATATAGCTTCGCATTTATTAATCGATAATTGAAAATTATGTTCATTGAACCAATCATTTAGATCTTGTAATATGACATTTGACTCATTTCTGATTTGTTCTGGATTTATATCTTTACAGGCTTAAACCAAATCGTCTGCATATGATAAGAACATATCATTATTGGGAATGAGTGTGTATATTGAATGAATGTAGATATTGAATAGTAGTGGACTTAATGGCGAACCTTGTGGTAGCCCCTGAGTGGTTATTGCTGGTTCTGTTAAATTTTCATCTTTATCCTTAACTAGTAATTTTCTGTTGTTCAGAAGGTTGAATACTAAGTTAATGAGCTCCATGGATAATTTGAGTTTACACATTATTTTATACAGTTTGAATATATTAACATTATCATATGCTGCTTTTATATCTAATAAAACTACTAGTGTTGATTTATTTTCTGATAAAGCTTTCTGAAAATAAGATAGGAACAGTGCTTGGTTGTTTTGAATTCCCATCCCCCTCCTGAAACCTGACTGACTAGAATTGAAAATACTTTTATTTTCTGTGTGCCACTCGAATCGATTTTTGATAATGCTTTCAAGAATTTTCCCTACATACGATGATAGTGCAATTGCTCTGTAACTTTCTACTTCTTAGCAATCTTTTAATGGCTTTAAAAAATGTATGATTATATTGGTTTTACAGGATTCAGGAGTTTCTGATCCTGATAATACATTATTATATATGTTCAATAATAATAATTTTCCGTTATTTGGTAGATTTTTAATCATAAAGTATGTTATATTATCTATTCCCGGGGCTGTATCTTTTTTCTTTGCTAAGCATTGATTCAATTCATTAATTGTGAATAACACAGGTTGTGCTGTATATGTAATATAATTGAAATTCGGGTCTATTTGACAAATTGCTAACTTTTGCGATATGTTTTCGCTCATTACTTTGTTTGGTAATTTTTTTGATGATTGATAATTACAATTGTGAAATTTTTTAACGGAAGACCATACTTGAGTTATGTTACAATTACGATTCAAAGACCCACACAACTCTTTAAATTTTTTTTCTTTTTATGTTTAAGAAATTTTCTCGTTGATGCAATTACCTTCTTAGCATTTATGTAATTCTCTATGGTGTAATTCTGTTTAAAACGGTTTAGTGCTTGTTTTCTCTCATTTACTTTGGTGCTACATTCTCGATACCACCATATGCATCCTGCTTTTGATGCTTTATGTGTCCTGTTTGGGATTGACACATCTGCCGCATCATTTATTATATTTATGAGCTGGTTATAATTTATATTTGTTTCACTGACTGCATTGTTGATAAATGTATAACATTCTTCCCAATCTACGTTTTTGATGTTTCTACTGGTTCTATTATTATTGACATCATAGTCTCCCCCATTTGTGTGGAATTGAAGAATGATTGGAAAATGGTCACTAAACCCAACGTCATCATGTATCTTCCATTCACATTTATGTGCTATGCTAGTAGATACCAATGTCAAGCCCACTGCGCTTATCCTTTCTCCTGGCGGGGTAAATCTGGTTGGGGAGCCATCATTAAGTATAACTAAATTCTTATCGTCTACAAAGTTGATTATATTGTTGCCACATATATTGCACCATTCACTTCCCCAAGCAGTGTGATGAGCATTGAAGTTACCTATCATTACTATTTCACCTTGTAGAGGTTCTATTGGTTGTTTTATTGTTCGATAACTTAAAGTATGAGAAGGATGCGAATAGATATTAACTATATTTAATTTATCAATTTTTACGATGATATATCTAAATTTGTAAGTTTTATTTTTTTCATTGGCCTTAATAAAGGTGTATTTTAATTTTTTTTAATCAAAGTTGCAATACTAGTTCCATTCTCTACATCATTCCTTAATGTTTCTAAATTTTTAATATTGAATCTATGCTTTGGTTTTATGAAAGTTTCATTAAGAGCAATTATGTCGGCATTTTCTTCTCTCATTAGAAATGTTAGGATGGTATAGTTTGAGTTGACACTTCTTATGTTCCATTGAATTATTTTGTAGTCAAATACACTATCCATTTGATTTTTTTATTAATTAAAAGGTGGACTGTCCAAATCCTGTGATTTGGCTAGTTCAAAATAGGTATTTATTGCATCTCTTAATTGTGTTTTAAATTGCATTGGTGTGTGTAAAAAGTCATTGTACCAATCTTCAACTTTGTTCGATTTTTCTTGAGTTCCTTCCATAATGTATGATGCTACCCCCCTTACTGGTTGAGGCAATGTTTTGGTTATACTTTTGTAAATTCGTGAAAATTGGACCATTGTCTGTTGGCCCTTGTCTTCTATTGGGCGTGTTTAGCATGTTGTTATGTAATGATGTATCATATGTTATTGCCGTTTTCTTAGGGGTGGGTTGACTAAGGGAGTTAGCGTATGATTTTTTTGACCTGATTAGGCTACTGCTAGCCACTATTCTACGTTGGCTTACAGTAACAGCATTGTCCCCAGCGTTGTTTTTTTTGGTAATGTTGGGAATTCGTGTCTTGAAAAACTTAAATCATTTGTTTTTACTGAACTTTCAGGTAAATATTTTTTTGGATTCAACAGGTTAGCTTCATAATAAGAAGTATTTTTATAACTCATTGTTTTTTTGATGTTTGTCTTTCGTATTCTGGGCATTTTTATTTGTAAGACCATGATCTGTGGCTTTGCAATAGAAGCAGAAAGTTTGATTTCATTTTATATCCGTATTATCCTCATTTTTCTCGTGTTGCCCACTACAACTAATACATTTTACTTTACCCTTACACTGATTCTCGGTGTGACCATATGCCAGGCAGCGACAACATTGTGTTACCCGAGCTACATACGGTATAATAGGAATGGCTAGAAAACAACATTTGATTTTCCTGGGTAAAATGATTCCCACGAACGTAAATAAAACTGTTCCCGATGGTACATAATCTACCGATCCATCCTCTTTATTTATTTTTCTACTTAACCTTTGAACTTCAAGAATTTTGTAATTAGTCTCGCACAATGACATCAAATCTATTTCCGAAAAAATTGGATTTACATCTCTAGCAATTCCCTTACATGTTATTTTTTAAACGTCCTTTTCCTTATTTAACAGACTTCCTTTTACAAAATTATTAGCCGCTTGAGCAGATAAAAAATTAACGGCTAATTTATTTTTGCCCTTCACTTTAACATCTATAATGTCTTTTAGATTTAAATTGAAAATGTCCCGGGCTATTTTTAGATGATTATACCTCCCAATTTGATGACCTTTTTCTATTCCCTCAATAATTACGCTAAATGGACCTATTGAATTACTTTTATAAAAAATCGTCAGAAATCTGGATTTTTCTTTTTTGTTTTCGCTTTTTTGATTTAATTTATCGGTATTGTTATCTACTGACATGATTTCTTCCTCAATATTAGTTGATTGAATATCGGGAGGTCGACCTCCTCCTGGATCCCCCATCATTTCGTTAATGTATAGACCAAAAGAAAAAACTTATGCAGAAAAACGAATGTTCACATTTTTTATTATTCGTAATTATTTACTTAAAGTTATCTTAATATATTTATACCTAACAAAAATGATAAAGTTGTTAGATTTATTAAAAGGCTAAAGTTAGTAATGTTACCAGTGGTTTTTTGAAATAATTTTTTCCGTCGCCGAGCACACAACACACAACTGTCACCGTTAAAAGTTCGACTTCGAATCAATGTCCTGGTTTTTATTTATAGAATCAGTCAATTTCAACATGGAGTATTCTAACCATAATGTAGCAGGCGATAATGTTTTTGATTTTCTTCGAAAAATGCCAATAACACATCTTCAGTTATTGTGGAAACATCGTTCATTACAAACCATATTATAAAATTTTCGTAAGCATGTGTATAATTAATTGTAATTGTTAATATAGTCCGTCTAGAAAGTATCCGGAATTTAATATTTCTCCTAATTTTAATATATTTCATGTTTGTAACATCCTAAGACGGAAGTAATGCATCAAGTAGATTGTGCTGATAGTAGGCCATGGCTAAAATTACATAACAATACCATCTGTCACATATTGTTGATTGCAACCATGCTTAAGTTTTGGGAAATAATGTCACAACTAGAAAAAAGAAAATTCGCGCCCAGGGTTTCGAAATTTTTCTAAGAGATTTAAAAATCAACGAAGAATAAACGTCACTGAAAAGACGAGAATACATATCAAGACAACCAAAGAAAGTCCCTGCAATGACACCTTTACAAAGGCAGCGAGGAATAGATTTTTGTAAATTTTTTCGAGAAGATGATTTTGGTAATGTTCTTGTATCCGACGAAAGTGAGGGACAATATCTGTGCGTGTTGCTACACCTTTCTGTAAAGTTGATGGTACCGGTAATAGTGAAAAATATTGTGAAGTTATATACAGAGGGCTAGCGGTTACAGCAGGATAATGCAAAATGCCATACTTCTGCATATACTGCAGCTTGGACGCCAGAACAAAACTTCACAACAAGTCCTTGGCCAGCAGCTTAACCAGATCTTAGTTCCATTGAAAATGTATGGGGGCTAATGAAGATCGAAATGGAACGAGCAGCGCCACAAAATAAAAAATATTTGATTCGGTCAGTTATACATGCCTGGACCACCATCACCGACCATTATAGCGTTGACGTAGTTTCGGGTTTGCCTGAACGATTAATTAAGTGTTGAGAGTTAATTGGACGTTGTATAAGTAAATGAGATTAATTATTTATTATAATTTTATTAATTGAAGTAATAAAAATATATACCGAGAAATTATAATTGTGCTTTCTGATTTCTGGATAGTTTCTAGACGGACTATAGATAAATTGGAAATCTTAAAACTGTTTTATTGAATTGAAAAACTGAGATTAATCGGAAATTATAATTGACACAATAATTGCATAAACGAGATATTTTAAAAAAAATTAAATGTCTATATATAACATTTCTGGTTCGAACATAAAATCATTAATAATAGTACATGAAAATTAAACGTAGCCCCCACCTTGAAGGGCACCTTCAAAATAACAAAATTGTCAATAGGAAAGTATTTTATAAAAATAGTTCATAAAATTTGCAAGCTGGTTATAAACATAAAACGAATACATTAACTTTAACCACTTGCTTCTTTCTACTGAAAAGTTTGTCAAACATTAGTCATAATGGAGAGGAAGTGGACATAAATCTCGTATAGTTCGTTGGATATTTCCCTGAGAAATTTTGATGTCTGTGACTCGGGATACATTATCTTCTCCGGCATAAAGCTTCAAAATTCTGCCAATATTCCAATTAATAAATGGCTGGTGTAGGTGTTTCACTAAAACTAATGTGCCCACATCAATACGAGTTAGGTGTTTTCGTCATTTGTTTTGCTAATGCAATTCTGTGAAGTATTCTTTCGAAAATTCATTCCAATATTGCTGTTGTATTAACTGTAGTCTAGATGATCTGTTAGGTGGTATAACTTGTAGTTTATACTCTGGAAGGGCAGTAATAGAATGTCCAATAAAAAAATGGGACGGTGAAATTGGAAGAAGATCGTTGGGGTTATTGGATAATGCATATAATGGTCTTGAGTTCCCTCAATCTGTATCAGTAATGTATTCAATTCTTCAACTGTTGCAGTATTGTCTTCGAAAACTCTTTTTTAATTGAAATTTCATGCTTTTCACAGAAGCTTCACAGAGACCCCCAAAATTTTGGCTGTAAGGGGGACTAAAGTGCCAAATGAAACCGAGAGTTAAGGCAAACTCGATTATAGTATTATGTGAATTATATAGAAATTGATAAATTCCTTTATGTTCATTATAAGCTCCTTTGAACGTTGAGCAATTGTCAAAATAGACATGAGAAGGCAAACCTCTTCTAGAAGTGAATCGACGCAGGCAGGAAATAAAATGTTCACTTCTTAGTCCACTAACTAACTCTAAGTGAATTGATTTTGTCGAGAAACAAACGAAAACGCATACATAGGCTTTAGTAACATTCATATTTTTCTTCTATAAAGTTATAGCTATGTGTATAAAGGGTGTCCCGGGACTAATGGGAAAAAAGTCAGGAGCGTATAATCTGAGCCAAAATAATGTTAGTACTTCATATAAACTTTTTCTATGCAGGCCCTCGTTTTCGAGTAATAGGCCTTCAAAGTTTTAATATTGAATTTGGTTTTTATTTTTATATTTTGTACTAGTTATTTGATCTTCATCAAATTTACGTCTATTTATGTCTATTTTGGTAAGGTTAACATATTTACAGTAGTGCCTTGAAGCCAGGGACGGACTACTCGCAATGGTTAGTGATCCAAAAAATTTGCAGGGATGGCACACTCTGTATGAAATTATTGAAATTGACTTCTCCACACATTAAGCTAACGAAAAGGTCCACCTATTGGAATTCGATAAAATAAGCTGTTTGGCTAATATTTACAGTTTTATTAATGCACTACGTACAAATTTACCTAACTAACTTATTAATACGATGTCCAAGATTTACCTACAGTACTACAAAAAAATAATTTGATGATAGCAGATGATAAAAACATTGAGAACTTATTTAATGGGAAATAAATAAGTACGCAAACAACGTAATTAGCTGCTTTTAATTAAAATTACGAACACATTATTAAATCATTAAGATAACCTCAAAAAACACAAGTTATAAAACATTAGGCTAAACCTAATTCATGAACAACAACAAAAACTAACGTTATTCTAATAAATGTTCAATATGAGCTCCTTCCACTTCCACGCACATTCTAAGTCTACGAAGGTTGCTTCTTTGCACTTGAAAAAGCAATCCCACATTATTTCTAATAACATTGCAGTGTAACACAATTCAGTCTATTAAATCTTGACTTGTTTGCACAGGTGTTGCTTAAACCCTAGAGATAACCCTAGAGAAAGAATTCCTTAGGATTAACGTCTCCTGATCGCGGTGGCCACTGAAAAGGGCCTCCACGACCAATCCATCTATTAGGAAACCTTGTGTCCAAATGCTGTCGTACATCTAAACTGAAATGAGGAGGGGCCCCATCATGCATGAACCATAAATTCCTACGAGTTTGTAGTAGCACATCATCAAACAGGTTCCATAACTCATTTTGCAAAAACTCCAAATATTTCTGACCGGTCAAAGTACCGTCAATAAAGTATGGCCCTATCAAATGATTGCCAACTATTCCTGTCCAAACATTAACAATGAATCTATGCTGGCTCCTAGTTTGGATAATGCCATGTGGATTCACATCATCACATAAATACATATTATGAGAATTTATGACTCCATCTCTGGTGAAACCGGATTCGTTCGTAAAGAGAACGTTACTAATAAATGTTTTGTCTGCTTTTTGTTGTCGCAGAAACCACTGGCTATACTCAAGTCGTGCAGGATAATCAGCCACTGTCATACTGTGTACTGTTTTCATGTGGAAAGGATATACCAGCTGTTCTTTTAGGACGCGATAAACAACTGATTTCGAGACGTTATGTTCTCTTGATAATTTTCGTAAACTCGTTGATGGTTCATTATCAACTGCATTTAACAAGTCTTGTTCAACTGCCACAGTACGTACGCTTCGTACTGGACCTTATCCACCTTTTTTTGGCAAAAAACTTCCTAAAATTTGAAATTTTGTTTTGTATACATGGAAAATTACATTTACTTATTCATACCTGTTTCTCGTAACCTGAGATAAATACGCTCAAACATTCGTCTGTCTGGCAATGCTCTGTTTGTAAAATGTTCTGCATAAAGCCTTCTGGCCTTTAAACAATTTAGATAAGCCAGTCCATACATTAAATGCATATCTGCGTACTCAATAAAAGTGAATTCTGCCATTGTAACTGCTAAATTAAGGACTTATGAATTATTGACAAGTACTGACTACGAACTATTCTACACAACGTTTGACAACTAATCCTATGGTTACTTGATAAACGGTAGAAACACTTTTAAAAAGTTTTCAAATTAATGAGTCGTTAGTGTTTTTTAACGTCTGCTTTCGTTAAATTATTTTTTTGTAGTACTGTAGGTAAATCTTGGACATCGTATTAATAAGTTAGTTAGGTAAATTTGAACGTAGTGCATTAATAAAACTGTAAATATTAGCCAAACGGCTTATTTTATCGAATTCCAACAAGAGCACCTTTTCATTAGCTTAATGTGTGGGGAAGTGAATTTCAATAATTTCATATAGGGTCTGCCATCCCTGCAAAATTTCGATCGTTCAAATGTTCTCAGACTCTCTAAACTTTGTTTTACAGAATCTCTGATTCAAATAAATTTCTTAAGCGTCATAATTAAATTAAATTGACTTTGTGTTATTTCTAACTGCAATAAATGAACTTTCGTGTATCAAAAATTGTACATTTTTTATGGATAATCGGTAAAAATATATACTAATAGTCCCAAATTGTTTTTTATAACTTGAAAATATCTAAAGTATGTTAAAAATAGTAAGTATTATGTGATATCCAATTGAAATGAATTGCAAATTGCTATACAATAAATAGATTTTCAATCGAAATAATTCAAGTATTTTATGGTCATAGGTAATTGTAAATTGAAATGGATTGATCTAGTATAAATTGAGATTATCAATCGAAATAGTTACAGTATTTTATCGTAAAAATTGTTAAAATATAATAGACATGTGCCAATAGTTTTAACCAAAATGTACCTGATAAAATAGCCTTTGAAAATACTGCAACATTCGGAAATCAAATAAACAACTATGTAATACTGTAATCGGAAATTTGCAAGAAGTGATAATGGATTGGACTGCCTCTATTCCTGTAGATCGCTTAACTTGTTACCTGTATTTTCATTGAAACCAACATTCACTGGGGTACATTGGATATATTACACATTTTTTAAACGCCTGGCTCGAAGGACCAAAATATTTCGCATAGAGGAGAGTTGATCGTACCAATTCTCGTCTTTCAATTCATCTCACATGCTAGTTGTTATACCCAAAATTATTGTATGGTTAAATCCATTCTTTCCCCACCTTATAATTTTTTTGAATGTGATACAAGTTCATTTAGTAGGTACTCGAAAACAATAAATTACTAAGGCCCTGCAACTGGTACAATGAAAGAAACTAGTTGCCTTTATCGTACCAGGTGACTCCTTGATCGTACCCTGTACAATTCATATGTGGTTAATAGCGTATGAAGTGAATTACAAATAAGAGATTTATAAAGAGGTAATTTTCATTTTTCAATACATGAACAATTAATCCTGTAGATATAAGGAGTTATAATGAAAACTTGAGTTATAATAAAATTAAGATAAAGGCCTACTATTTATCTACAATTGACACATGCCTGTACAAATCTAACATTGAATCATATCTTCTACCAGGCTGGTTTCACACAAGAAACAGTACCATTTTTCAGGTTGCACTTCTACCACAACAGCAGATGGATTCGAAGAAGATGCGATCCACAGGAAACTTTTGCTTTTTTTCCACAGAATCCAAGGTTTTTCTTCACGTTGTGTATCTTCTTTTCAATAGATTTTTCTTTTTTTATACAAATTCTTTTGGATGCAGAACCCAATTTCTCTTTCAACGATTTAACCTTCTTTTGTAGCTCCAATTGGTTTTTGTATGGGCTGCTAGTCAAAATAGATGCCTTTTGTCCTACATTTCCATACTTGCATTTTGATTTAGGTTTAGGTATAAAAGACAGTGTCTCAATTGGAACTGAAAGCTTTTTACTTGCTGAATGCTGGCCTATGACATCATTTCAGTTGCTGAGTAATCAAGGTTTGAAATTTCTGGCTGCGAAATCAAGTTATTGTCTTTCTTCTTTAAGCACTCAGGGTCAGTAGGCATACACAGTTGGATTAAATTTGAGCTGCCGCAAAGTCGCAGTCTTTAAATACCGAACGATCAACCAGCCAAACTCCAGTAAATTCAAATCCATTGATTGCGTTCTCAATTGTAGCCACTTTTGAGTAAGCCTCTGTACACAACCCAGCCACCTGGTACTGCGTAACACACAGTCCGGGATTTGATCTTGGCCATTTCTGTATAGCTTTGTTAAAGTTGCTTTTCAGTGGACTGAAGGACCTTTTATCGAGGGATTGTAGTCGATGAGTAGTATGACCAGGCAGCTGTAACATTCTTACGCCATGTTCCCTGGCCAATTCAATTGCCTCTCTAGATTCTTCGAATGTGTAGTATGCCCATCCAAAACTAGAATTATTTTTTTGTCATTGGTTGGTTTTACTATTTCAATGAAATTCCCAATCCACTTTTGAAATAGATCACTTTTTATGTGGCCAGTTTCAGAAATTTCGACTAAACTTCCAGGGGGAGCGTCCACTTTCAGCTCATTAGCCATTCGCATTCGTTTAAATATTAACATGGGCGATACAAAGTTCCCAGATACAATGGTGCAAGCGATAAACGTAGTGTTCACTCCACGCTCGCCACTAGACACTGAACCAATTTGTTTTTTTCCCTTCTAGACCAAGTACCTTTTGACATTGATTTTCGACAATATATAGACCTGATTCATCTACATTAAAAATTCTTGTCGCGTCAATCTGATTTCCATCCACGAGTTTCTCAAGGATGTCAAAAAACCATGAACATTTTCTTTACTGAATCCCTTAACCCGTGCCAGAGACGTTGCAGTGGGTTCCCGCAAACTGAGTTCTGGATGGCGAGCCTTGAATCCATCTTCCGGTAATGTGGTTTGCTTCCCGATGATCTTGACTTCTCCATTAGCAGAAATATTTGTCTCCTTCAGATGACGGTTGAAACTAGGTTTAGGAATGTTATATGTGCGGCAGCAATTGTTGAACCCCATATCTCCGCTCCGAAAAAAAATGAGAGCATATCATCTTCGGTCCACTCTCCATTTTTGACATCTAGAACACACACATACATGTGTATTAGAAAATAAGTGTCGTTTAAAAGTTTCAGGTACGATCAAGGGAACCTTAAAATAGCGGTACGATGAAGGAACCTAAAAGTGGTACGACGAGGCAACTCGTCGTCGTAGCGGGGAATATAGAAATCATAACCCACAAATAAAACTACGCCGGAAACCGGCTGATTTTTCATTACTAAATTAAATGTAATAAATAAGTATATCGAGGGCCAAAGTGCAGTAACTCTTATAATTTTTTCAGCAACTTTACAGGAGAGCAAAAAAACGACTATGATGCTTATTTTGTATTTGTTTTGAAAATTCGTTTATTTATCGTTTTATACTAATAAATAATATCGTGTTATGTAATTTGTAGTATTTTAAAAAATTATAAATTATATACGAGGTACTGCTTAATAGATGTAAGGAAGTTACGAGCTATAGCGTCAACAGTATATCTACATAAACTATTTATTAATTAAAAATATTAATGAACAATAAGTAAATAATAAAAATTTAAGGATAAATATTTGAAATGCATTTTTACATATAAAAATAGAAACATAGCATTATATTCTTTTAAAATACAGAACAAAAAAAACTACACATTAAGTATATAGTGTGATAAGTAATAACAAACGATTATTCCTAGCTGGATGATTATTACTAATCATGTTCTAATGATTCATAGAGTGCCCAACAACCTTTCGGTATAACTTGTTTTATTTCATTTAAATGGTGAAACTTCTTCTTTGTAATTTTTTGTAGTCAACTGTACAACTTTGGAAATACTACACCAGCTAAATTCAGTGTCTTTGGTCTTCTGGGAAGCATGTGTAATTTATAGAATTTCACATTATACAACATTATAATAATTATTATATTTTATTAATCACCTGAAATTCTTCATCAAAATTAAGTTTATACTTAATTTCTCCCTTTGAAGTGTACTGAAGAGCTCTTATGTTTGTCACCACCGGATCCGACGTCAGCTTGCCGAGACGAATTGAATCGTATTTCATTAGTGGTTTATGGCCATAATTGAGAAAAAAACAAAGTCTGACATTTTTACTTCGTAATGTTTTTTTTGTTAGCTTCTTTGGTTATTCGGGAATAATCACTCGGTAAATAGATGTCTATCGCATTCCATTTGAGAATGGCCTTTAACAAGAAATTTTTCTATAATTCTTACGTCATAAGTCTCAGCTAAATGAAGCAATGCATTGGATAAAATGCTGTTTCGGTTTCGAGCCGTCCATTCATCAGAAAATATTATAATATCTCGCTTATCATGTAGAAGCTTGACATTCAATTTTGGTTTCATCAAACCAGTAACAAGTTCCTAATTTCTTTGCAAGATCGTACAGTGAAAAATTATGGCAACACAGTTTAACTTTATAATATAGAGAACTAGCCCTTAGTTGAGGAGCATGTTTAACAGATTGAACATCCATGGTAATCAAATTGCATTCCTCATTTATGGCTCTCTTTTTATCCCTTTCTTTTTCTTCCCTTGCCCGATCTTTTTCACTTCTATGCTTGATAAATAAATCTTCTGCCAAATTACCATTTTCGTATTTATAGCAGTCATCACAACGATCCTTTCGAGGTGTGAATAATCCTATATTTAACTCTTTTATCATTGAAGATAGTTTGGTAACAGAAAGGCCTTTTTGCCGTTTTCGTTACATTTAATCTCATATTCTCAGTGCAGTTGAGCTATTGATTGAAAATGTTGCTCAAGGTATTCTTTATTGGTGTCTTTTCGGCAATAGTGAGCTGGCAACTTGTTAAGGGACTTTAAAAATTGTCTCATATAAGCTGCGTCCGGTTGTTTGTCCTAGTTGGTCTTGATTCAATAACAGTTTCGTTTTTTTCCACAATACCGTCAGTATGTTTTTGCACCCATTTCTTAACTGACCATTCCCCAAGACCGGTTGTATTTAAGTACATCTTCTTGCATACCGGAATATTCTCATGGTTTACTTTTAAAGTATAGTCTAATGTAAAATTTCTTCTAGAACCAGCTCTTTTTTTGCTTGTTGCTTTTATCGTTACGGTATTACATATAGTCCGGTCAATTTAAACATTCGAAGCTACATAAATTCCCATCAAGCTGAAAATCAGTAAAGTTGTTAAAAATATGATTAAAAATAAAATTCGAAAGTTCCCCATCTTTCCCCTGAATGGAAAAATTTTTGTTCAAGGTCAAAGGTCAAAAAAATGAGTTTTTCACGATTTTCAGCGAAACGGTAAATTTTATCATAAAAATATCTCGTGCAAAAATTATAGATCATAAAATTATCTACAAAAAATGTATCAATACTTTTTTCCCTACGCGCCACCGTTTTTGAGATATAACGATTCAAAAAGTTGTACAAGTCATAATATGCACACGTTCCCACGCCACCTATGTGGTAGTATACTTAGCGCGTTTTTTAACGTAGTTTCCCCCGTAGACCTACTCCACCGGTCAGTTGTGATCCTGTTTAATTTGAAACTATTGTAAAATTACGGAAATTTGTAAATATTGGGAAAGATAAAAAGCGATGTAAATTAAAAAAGTGGTGCATTTTATTCGTCTGAATTGTAACCGTCAAACTCTTCTCGTTCATCTTCTTCTTCTTCTTCATTCTGAGTGCAAGTAAATTGCGTCAATAGCGATGTATCCTCGTAGGAATCAAAGGAACCCTCCTCTGTTAGTGATTCAACATTGGAGCAACAGACCGGCCTTGACAGTTTGTAAACGCCAGAGAACAAAACAGTCCGACTTTTTTGCAACCACATTTAGCACTGCATCCCTTTTTGCTGTTGCAAAAATTGTGTTCAGCAGTTTTTCTGGTGCATATGGGAGTAAAGTTTGAACTGGTTCCAATGTATTGTCGACCAACTTCCAACCCCAGTCTGTAGGATCTAGCTGATAACCAAGCCACACTTGAACTTGGTAATATACCCGAAGAAGATGTTGATGAGCAGTAACTGAGGTTGAAGGAAGAGAAGCTAATTGAACTGGGTTTTTATTCTTAGTGTTCTTAACGAAACATACATATCTAAGCAGGTAGTTTTTTTAGGAGCTGCGTACATAGAAAGAAGAAAGCGGATGCCGTTGGTGATAATTTCTTCTTGAGTTGAATTACTGTTTTTAAAAACTTCAACATTGAACAAAATCTAGTTTTTTAAACATTTTGAAAACTGTTGTTTTACCCCTCCTGTAAAATGCAGATGTCGTATCACAGCCAGTTATAGCGTTTAAAAATAGGACGTGATTTTGACACTTTGCAAAAGTAGATAAACTTTTTGATGAATATATTTCCGATTGATGTTGAGAAAATAGTATTTTCGGTTGGAGTTCGAGCAGTGAGTAATACAAGTAAGTCTACATCTTCATCAACAACAATAGTTCATTTGACCTGATATTCTTATAGTTATAACTTATGTATATTTTTTATTTTAAGTATAAATTACAATCACCGATAGACAAATATTTCCACATATAACAACTCTATATAAGAGATGTATATACGTGGCGCACTTATCCATATTATGACGATAACAATTTGAACAACTTTTTAAATACGTTATATTTCAAAAACAGTGGCTCGTAGGAAAAAAAGTATTGATACATTCTTCGTAGATTATTATATGGTCTATAATTTTTGTCAAGATATTTTTGTGATAAAACTTACCGTTTCGCTGAAAATCGTGAAAAACTCATTTTTTTTACCTTTGACCTTGAATAAATTGTTTTCCATACAGGGGAAAGACGGGGAACTTTCAAATTTTATTTTTAGCATACTTTTAACAATCTTACTGATTTTCTTCAGCTTGATGGGAATTTATGTACCTTCGCTCTCATTTTTAGGTCTAGATTGACCGGACTAATACGAAAACTTTTCGCTGATCCCATGCATATTTTTCCAAAATTTTTTAAAAAGTGCTGATCTATTTTCTTCTGTTAATAAGTTACATTTCCGGGAATTGTTCTTTTCTTCTACGCATTCACATCTTGGTTTTAGTTTGTTTTTGTGGTCTCATTATATCATTAAAAGTGTTGTTCTGCCCTCTTGGTTTTCTGAAACCTAAATATTCTTCTCCTACCATTCGCTTCTTCTTATTTAGTTTTCGTTGGTTGTTATTTTTTCGTTTCCGTTTCATAACTGGGTCGATATGAATTGAATCATTAGATGAAACCTCTGCTTCATCTTGATTTAGTTCATTGCTTAGATCCCCATCCGACTCTGTATGTAAATTATTGTTTTCGTTAAAGATAGGGCTAATGCTCGAGTGTGTCTTAGTGTTCTGTAGAACTTGATAATTATTATTGTCGTTGTTTAGATCATCTTCAAAAATAATGTCTGCGTTTTCTATATCAATAGCACTTACGTTATAAAAAGTTGATTCAACTTGTTCAACTATCACAGCATTATTAGATTCTGGTCGATTTTGTGTTTCATGTCCTTTAATTACAAATACAGGTAATTCAGTGCTTGAGAAATTCATTTCCTTATCACAATCGATTAAGTCGTCGTCACCACTTTCTCTTTCTCGGTTATTTGACACTTTATTGGTATATTCTTTTATGCCTAATGCTAAATTCAAAATTTTTTTGGCGCGGGATCCCATTATTATCTATAACAAAATAGTTTATTTTACAAAATGTACTGTACTCCCTGATACATTTTGTAGCACGACTAGTTACTGCAGGAACACGTATAATGAAGCATTAACACAAATTGACATTTTTAAATGAATTCGACTAGTGTCTATTTCATGATTTTTATGATTATCATAGTACTATTAAAATACGCGAAAAACAGCGAAATGTTACATGATATACTTTGAAATATGAGAGCAATAATACTTACTGCAACTTTTTCAATGGTAAACACAATGGCCGACGACAGCTATATGAGTAACTGCACTTAGAAAACAGCCAATTCTTATACGAGGTATTGATGCTCTTTTTGTTCTAACCGGTAAAACAGCTACCTTTCAATTTTTCTGAACACTGCAATAGATGGAGCACGCTGTTGTATTGATTGCAAGTAAAAACCGAAATTAATTTAAAAAAAACATACGAGGTACTGCACTTTTGCCCTCGATATGTACTAAAGTGAGTTACTCTTACCGTAAAAGGATCTGTGAGCTTACGAAAGATGGTGAAATGTTAAAAGGAACTAGCCACAAATACATAAACTAATATGAAACATAAACCACTACAAACAAACACGTGCAACTTTTGCTACTGGCTCTCCACAATAGCAAGTACGTAATGTCGCCGCTTGAGTGCTCTAGCATCACTGTTAGTGGGAAAATAGAAGCTAGCACGATGAAGGATACGGTAGGATCATGGCAACTCTCCTTTAATTAATTGTATTTGTTATTAACTAAATTTTAAAATAGTTTTATTGAATTGAACAACAGACATTAATCGAAAATTATAATTGATACATAATAACTGTACTTTCCAGATACTTGAAAAAAATTAAATGTCTATATACATGCCATTTGTGGTTCGAACATAGAATCATTAATAGTAGTACATGAAAATTGAACAGCTTCATTTTAGCGACCTTTGAATTTGTCACACAACAAACATCTACGCGCAATATTTGCAGCTTTTTTAGCGAAATTCACTTTCATTTATGACAGAGTATTCAATGATATTCGATAATCGTCATAAAATAATGCATAATGCAATAACGACAAGCCAGCTGTTATAGGTACGTATTTTGTTATAATCAAAAGTAATTGTATTTTATTAAATACCGAGGGGAGAATGAAAAGTTTAATACATTACACGCTGTGAACGCTCTTTCAGGTGCTGGGAATTTTTAAACAGCCTCGTATGCGTATTTTCGTTCGGCCAATAAAAATACCTCCCATTTCCACGTTCACTTGGAAGATATAGTACTTTTCATCACTTGACAAGCGCAAGCGCAGCAGCCATTTTGAAAGAGCGGGAATTTGAAAGTTTCGTACTGTTTTGTGCAATAATGGCTAGGGATGCAATATTATCTCCACATACAAATCCATCATTAAAACAAATTATTGATGATGCAGTCATTGTTGACAAATCAGTTGAAGCGTATAATTGTGAACGATTAAAATGTGATTTTAAAGTGATATGGGCGTACTTAAAAAGGCAAAATAAATCTGCTAGTTGAGAGGTTAGCTGTCAATACAATTTATTATCTAAATAAAAATAGGTGAATAATTATTATCTAAATAAAATTAGGTAAATTATTTTATCCTAATTAAACATCATTTATTGTCAGCACATGTAGAAACTCTAAAATTAATATTTAGGTTGAATGAATATTGATAATATTGAAATTTAGAACTTTTCTGATATAAACATATTGTTTTTTCAAAGGATGGATCACACGTATATATTAAGTACATCTATATATTGCAAGCAAGGTTGAAGAAAATTTATAAACTAATATATATATTATGTATTGGTTTTATATAATTTATAACATGTATTACTCTTTATACACACAACATAACAACACCGCTTTATTTTTCCCTTTCATACAGATAATATAGTCGACTTGTAAAATTTATTTTTTAATTAAGACACCTATTATTTCAATTTTCTTTCAATTTCTTTTTAAAAAGTATTATTTGTTTAATGTTTGTCGATTTTAACGATTTGTACACATGTATTTTAACATGCTTATTTAGGAAACAGTATGAAAAAGATGGCTGAACTACAAGCACGCGCACAAAAAAAATTGTGATGAAAAGTTCTATATGCAGTAGTTGATATCACATGACTATGTGATCGATCTTTATGAATATGCACCGGGTGGTCTAATAAGAATGCAAATTGATGTATCTCGGAAACTATTCGTGGTAAAAAAATGTATTACTAAAGTGGCCCAAAAAAACCGTGGAAAATATTTTTAGATTTCCAAGATGTTCGCCATATGAAACTT
Source organism: Galeruca laticollis (assembly GCA_963921935.1). Classification (NCBI taxonomy): domain Eukaryota; kingdom Metazoa; phylum Arthropoda; class Insecta; order Coleoptera; family Chrysomelidae; genus Galeruca; species Galeruca laticollis. The sequence continues at coordinate 37,937,876 of OY998178.1, read as the reverse complement.
TCAAAGTAATTTCTCACTTAAATACACTCAGTATATGTACCAAAAAACATATATGTTAAAGGCTACGCTACATTCGAGTAATTTTTGTTGAACACTTTTTGACGTATCTATTAAAATAAAGTGGTGGGGAGTGATTCAATGTGTTTTTATATAAACAGCTGTAACTCCTTAACGACTGAACGTATTTAAAAAAACTTGGTCTTGTTGGAAAGAGCATTTATAGTTCCATCAAACCTGTCTTACATGTGATATGTATAATTATTAGTAATGTCGCTAGAGCGCGTTTTTTTATATAATAGCAGGACATTGCAAAATTCTCTTAAAAGTTAAATGCAATAATATGACTTTTTTTCAAAAAAATGTAGTGAAATGACACCAAAATAGGCTAGTGTCAACCGTATGTCGATATTTTATTTCTAGCCTTAAATATCGAAGAAATAAAGTTTAGTTATAATAAAATTTGAGAAAGACGATATTACACCGGTAATTATTCTTATTAATTTATGTTTTTTCAAGATTTAATGAAAGAATTACATAATTTTTATATATGTAATAAAAGTATTCTTAGTTCAAATATTTAAAAAAAACCTGTAGTAACATAATAAAAAAAGATGCGATTCTGAAATAAAACTAATGCCTCCTTAAATGCTGTCTTCTGTCACATCAATGCATTGTTGAAGACATATAAATCTCTTCATTCAACAGACCATTCAAATATGCTGTTTTTATATCATAATGCCTGATTTTTAATTTACGAATCTCAGTTCAAATCTACAATCTAAAAGAATTATTTTATATTTGTCATTTTAACGTGAACCAAAATTAAGCTTCAAATTAATTCAGCGAATTATCTTCCTTAATTCGGGCAACGGTCAGTAGCGCGCAGCGGTCAGAAATGTTTTCAGGTAGTTGAAATTCTATGGGTCAATAGCGCGCGGTATACAATCGGTAAACCGGTCAATTGCGCGAACGGTTCCTTTATAGAAATATGCTCGTCTTAAACAATTTTTTTAACACGTAACATGCCATAGGAAAACACCTGAAAAGAAAACTATATAAAATAGTGATTATAAGATATATTTTTTTTATTTTTTTGCAAAATTAAAACAAACACTTTTAATTAAATTAAATCTTTCAATATGGTTATTTACATATAAATTAATTAAATTTGTTACATAATCTTTGCGTTTTTTATACCTAATATTATTACAAGCTTTATGCAAATGTACACTATTTATTTTAATATATGTATTAATTTGTACATCTTTTAAAACATTAATAAATTTAAAAATATCTGGATGCGCTACATAAAAACTGGAGTTAAAATGACTGTGGAATGATTCACAAGCATTTGTTGTACGTTCTTGATCACTATTACAAGAAGCCCACATTTTTGGAGGAAAAACGGAATCATCAGATATATAATTATCAACTAAATAATCAGCATATTCAATTAGTTTAGCATTCTGAGGTATATCTGAGTAAAGGTCTTCTACAAAACAATCCCCTACTTCGTTAGGATTTAGAAATAATAATCCAAAAGTGTAATGCAACCAAAGACCTATTGCTGAATTAGAATCCCTGTACTCAGATACCAACCCAAGATTTTGAATTTTACGATACCAGGACTGGGTCAAATGAAACCTACATCCTATTATATTTATGTCTGGCCAAATTTTCTTAACTCCAACGTGTATCGCTTTTTCAAAATCACTAACGATTTCTTTGGGCTCAAACCTTAAATTTATACTAGCACAATAACTTTTTAAAAGCTTAAATGCCTCAAAGTAAGTATTAGATTGTTTGTTTGGCAGTAAAATAAATACTAAAGGTATATAATGTCCGTTTTCTACTGTATGTATCGTAAATAACTGAGTTAAAAATTTCGGGCAATAACTGAAAGTTCCGTCTACATAAATTTTAGGTCGTGAACACAGATACTGTAAATTTGTTTGACAGGAAAATATTATTACATTTAAGTTCGTGTTATTTACCAATAAAAATTCTTCGTCCTTATTTGTTTTAATAACAATAGATTCTAGAGCTTCTTGGAGGTCTTCTAATGATTGAGGTAAAACTGGCAAAACGCTTCGTCTTGATCGATATACACTTTTTCTTATATTATCAAGGTCCCGTGTTGTGAGATTCACTTCTGCGGGAGCTTCTTTAAGCTCAGTATTGATGATCTTAGAAGGTCTTTGCGATATGTCTTCTACAGCCTTCCTTTTAATTCCGTTTTGTAATTTCTGTGAAACAACATTAAAATATATAAATAATATATATCTACTATAATTTTTGAGGTTTATAAGAGTGAGTATTTTTGAAAAATAACAAATTTAAGAAATTAGATGAATATCCGAAATATTTAACTTATACGAATAAAATTAATCATATTATATTATATACGTAGGTCGAGTAGTGAGCCATTATTAACCGAGGAGTTGTACTAATATTTTAAAATTTTATTTAATTAGATTTTGATAAAGGCAGAAATGATGCTAATTTCAAATAAGTTTTTATAATTTTATCATACCAATTAAGTGTACCTACTAGTGCTGAATTTGCGAGTTTGATTTTGTTTAGAATTAGAAATAAGAGTTTCTGTTTATATTTCATTGAAAATATAAAAAAAGTTCATTATTTACCTAGGGAGAGAAATATTATTTCTCATTCGAGCTTTGGAGTTAATAATGACGATTTCTAAGGTTAGTAGTAAGAAATATAATTATTAAACACTTACCTTAACGTGTAAATTTTCATCAAATGCGTGACTGTGATTGTCTTTTTGCTGTAACAACACCTCTTCTGATTTATCCACAGAAATCGAAGCTGGACATCCTCGCTTTGTACAGCGATATGAAACACCTAATATAGTTTCTCTATCTTTGCGAAAAGTATAACTTTTAACTATTAATAATTTTTTTCCGCGCTCACTTAACATGGTCTCCATTTCGGTATCTTTACACGTAAACTTCTTCTGAATAATGTAAGTGAGTAAATGTAATTTAATGTGTACAATCATAAGACTGAAAGACCCCTTGCTATTAGGGACAGGTACTAATATCATGTCTGCGCGCAATCGACCTGTCCCTTTTAGAACCCTCTTATAATCTGTAAGGATTAAACTGACCGCTGCGCGCTATCGGAATACACCCCTTAATTCTGATAACTGCAGAGTCGCGTCATCTATAGTCATATTTATCAAACTAATTAATTGCTTTGGTGACGTTGATAAGATAATCGTATTTGAGATAATTTTAGTACAAATCTAACTCTTCTAATATAAATTTCTGTAATAAAACTAAAACTTTCTTAAACTAACAGATATTTCAAGGTAATTTTAACATGATTTTCAATTGAAAATGTTTACATGTAAAACGACTATTTCATCAAAATAATATCCACGTCACATGTAAACTGACTTTTAAAAGCTCAAAGATCAAATCAATATTTCTTATTTCTTACGTGATCTGCCGAAATCTGCAGGAAAATTTAAAGAATTTGTAATAAACAAAATTGAAAATAGAACTTTGGAACTTCTATAATTTTTTTTTGTAAGAATCGATAAACAACAGTTATTATGTAATAAGCGATAATTTAAATTGACATAATATATGCTAGTGTTAAATCATTGCGAAGGTTATCTTTAGAGTTTTTTTCTGAAAAACTGAGTTCGTTGATTAATTATGTTTACTAGAATAGTGTTCAAGAGGTTTTAACTTAAGACATATAGATATATGATAAACAAAGGATTAAATCAAGAAGATACTCTGAGCCCATTATTATTTATTATAATGATGGATAAGATCATCAAACGAATTAAATGGAATAACGGGGTACAGAAATTTAGAACCAATAAAAATGAGCAGCTTGATGTAGTGTAAACTTGTCAATCGTACCCTACCATTCGAAGAATTGAAATAGAAATTATTTGGAAGATCTTTATTAGAGTTATTAGTCTTAAACTCTTAGTCAATTTGCATAACAAAGACTAAAATCTTCTAAAATGTAATTAAAACATCTGAGATGGACAATTTATTAAAATCTAGAGTGGGGCATATTTTACGAATATATAAGTATTATGTGTCTTGTAAAAAGATTATGCAATCTTCATGTAACCAACCAGAAAACAGAATCCAGACACTTTTCTTCTTCGTATGTGTAACGTGCTTCTCTGCTGAATTTTGCCAGAAAAGGGTTACAATGACACCCTTGGCAGAGCTGTATGCCTCGAGCGCTAATCCTCTCTTACCGTGGAGAATACACGTTAGTTGTTAAAAATTCAACAATGATCCCAGAGTAGCATAGTGGAGAAACGGTAATTCAGGGATCGTGCTATGAAAACCCTTTCACAAGCGTCAAGGGTATATAACGGGAGTCATATGGAGACATCCTGTTGAACTCATGTACTATTATTGTTAAATTGCTGACAGGACGTTTCATACATTATTGGATTTATAATTTTAACCTTAATCAGCAAACACGTGGAGACTTCTTGTTTACACAATTGTTATAATTTTCTTATCATATATTTTTTCTTCTGTATTCAGCATTATACTACATTTTCCTTATTTTTGTAAACTAAAAAAGAAATCAGTTATAATTGTAACATCAACTGTAACTAATCATAAAGTTTTATTAAATATTTTTAAAAAGTATATTTTTTACTTATTAAATTTAACTGGCGCTGCGAACAGTTAGTAGAAAATACCCTTTCTGTGTGGTAAAACGTCTACGTTTTCTATCAAGAAATTAAGATAGTATCCGAACCAATAAACTGTGTGAAACAAGTTACGGTGTGTGAAAAGGCTGACTCCAACCCGACCATTCCTCCAGTGAAGAAGACGCTTGTTCAAGAAGACGGCTCAAGTTCCTTCAGAGAATTGGAGACAAGGAACAAGCTCGCAGATGATCCTTCAGTGCATCCTCCTGTAAGTTTTTCCTTTAATTTTATTATTTATCGGCTAATAACTGTTTTGAATATTATAATATTTTTTTTTACTACAATATAAGTGTTATTTGAATTGCAATTTAAACATTCCAATTTTAATGGTTGTATAAAATTAATATATTATCAAAGTCAATCTCTTAATGTCACAAAATCGTGATCAATCCAGATCTCCATTATCTGTACGTCGATCCAGATCTCCATTACCTCTAAGTCGTAACTTAAACATTAATACCGATATGTTTACTGCAATTTCACAAATCTAATTATCTTTAGCAAGCCATATTGTCCCAACATATAACGGTGGTTCTAAATATTTAGCATATTATTTAAGACAATTTGAAAAATATTTAACTCTTGTTAAAACCGAAAATAATGATTAATTCAACAATCTTCTGTTAGAGCAAGTCAAATCTAAATTATTAGGTCCAGCTAGAGACGTAATCATAAATAGATCTTTTGATAAATGGTCCGATATAAAAACAGCTCTTTTCACCCGTTTTGGCGATCCTAGATCTGAAGAAATATTAGCACATGATTTGAATACTTCTATTCAAACTCATTCTCAATCATTCTCCGAATTTCATGACGAAATTTCTCAAAAATTACAAGTCCTTAAAGAACGCCTAGCTATATATTCTGATAACAGAGAAGTTAGAATTTCTAAGGAAACTGTGTATACTGACCAAGCCCTTATGGTATTTAAAGCAGGTCTCTCAAATCCCTACAGAGATCATTTACTTCATATTTCAATTTCATCTCTAGAACAAGCATTGTACGAATGTAGAAGATTAGACAAAGAAAGATCCCAAATTGAATTTGCTAACTTTCTTAGATCTCAAAAAGGTCAAAGAAATCGCCCACCTACAAAACATAATACTTCATATTATCAATCACCAAGAAACCAACCTTCATTTAATAATTATAATTCGTGTCAAAGACCACAAGTTCCTCAAAACCCTAATTGTACACGAATTAATAGATATAATGATAACAATCAAAGATTCCATTACCAAAATTACTATCAAAGACCAAATAATCAATCAAATAATAGACAAACACAATCTCCTAATAATCAAAATTTTAATCGTCCCTCTCAACCTTCCACAAGTGATTACAAACCAACCCCAATGAGTATATCTACAACAAATACTTATAGATCTCCACAACAAAATTCTTTTAGACAAACAGGACCTCCGAACGTAGTTGTCGAAGAATTGTTCAATATTGAAGATACTGACGAAAATTCTGATGTATCATCATATGCTAATCCCCAAAATGAACAATACGATGAAACTCAAAATTTAATTACGAGCCTCGGAATTTATATAAATAATATAAATTCAGCCCCTAGACTTCCATTTATATACCTCTCAAATCTAGACTTAAAAATATTGATTGAACCCAGTGCAAGCAATTCCATTGTAAACCCAGAACCAGCCTATAGATTATTTTCAGATTCTATTTATGAATCAAAATTTTTCGTTAAATCAATTAAAACAACTTACAATGGCAATTTTAGCTGCAAATGCCCTCTTTTGAGAGAATTCGGCATTAAATACATGTTCCATATGTTTATCGTACCTTGGCACGATATATTCGATGCATTAATAGATAGTCAGGACTTTGATAAATTAAAGGCACTTATTAATTCAGAAAATCATTTATTACAAATTAATTCTATTAAAATACCATTCTATTTGGAAGTCAATCCCAACTAATTCACCCCTTATTCCGAATCTCTAGATAAAATAATTGTAAATATTCCTGTGAATATTGATAATGGACAGAATTAAAATTAAACAACATAATAATACTTCTTCGAACAGATCATCTGAATCCCGAAGAAAAAGATGCAATAATTTCTCTTTGTAAAAAATTTTAGAATATATTTTATAACGAAAACTCCGACTTAACTTTTACTCATGTAGTTAAACATCACATTAGAACAGTCGACGATGTACCGATTTATCCAAAATCATATAGATACCCTTACGATTTAAAACAAGAAATTCAAGATCAGATACAAAAGCTCCTAGACAATAAAATAATTAAACCAAGTATATCTTCGTACAGTTTCCCTACCTTTCTCGTCCCCAAACGAATGGACGCCAGTGGAAAGAAAAAATTCCGATTAGTTATAGATTACCGAAAACTAAATGACAAAACTATCGAAGATAAATATCCCCTTCCTCGTATCGATGAAGTTCTCGACAATCTTGGTCGAAGTACTTACTTTTCTACTTTAGATTTGGCACAAGTCCATCCAAAACTTTCCCTTGCCCAAAAATGAAAAACAAATAAAATCATTTCTCGACATGCTTTCCTATTATCGTAAATTCATTCAAAATTTCTCCAAAATAACCTATCCAATAAATAAATATCTTAAAAAAGGAACTAAACTAGATTTAAACGACCCAGAATACCTCAATGCTTTCCAAAAATGCAAACTTCTTTGTAATTCTCCTATTTTAGCATACCCCGATTTCACAAAAACATTTACTTTAACGACCGACGCTTCAAATATCGCTATAGGAAGCGTACTTTCCCAAGATTCCCATCCAATAGCTTTTTACTCTCGAACACTTAATTCAGCTGAAAGAAATTATGGCACTATCGAAAAGAACTCTTAGCTATAGTCGATAGCTATAAACACTTCCGACCATATTTATATTCCAAAAAATTTACTACTGAGACTGATCATAAGCCACTCGTCTGGCTACATTCTCTCAAAAAATCGAATCAACGTCTAATAAGATGGAAACTAAAGTTGGAAGAATTCGATTTTGAAATTAATTACAAAGGCAAAGAAAATCACGTCTCTGATGCATTATCGAGAATTGAACTCAATGCAATCGATAAAAAACTTCCTAAACGTGATCTAAAAATTAATATAATCAGTGATATAGTTATTACTCTCCCAAACTCAAAAACAAGTACTAAATATTTCAAACAAAACCCTGATGATATCGATGCCATTTCAACTATGGCAAGAGCAAATTCCGATCCAAATCTAGCATTAAGTGATGCTAACGAAATTTTAAGTAAAATATCCAACGATAACAAAAGTACCGCTTCAGGCGAAACTAGACATTCCGCACAAGAAAATCCAATTTTTGGTTTCCCAATTTCAGAAAAAATCTTGAATTCCACACATTTTCAAATAAACCTAAAATACGGAGACAAAAACGACAGATTATTCTAAGCCATTTGGCAAAAATCGCTATATTCTTACTTTTAGAAAAGGATCCGACTATGACGTTATAAGTAATATGTTTTTAGAAATAGTCGATCAAACAAAAACATACTACTCGTATATATACTGCCCCAATGATTCATTACTTAATATTGCTTCTAAAGAATGTTCAAAAATCTTGGAACCAAACGTAAAAATCATTAAAAAAATACTTTTCTAAAAGACATAATTAATAAGGAAGAACAAGTCCGGTTAATTCCAGACTATCATCCAGAAACTCATAACGGTGTCACAGAAACTACGAAATATATAAAGTCCGTGTATTATTTTCCAAAAATCCAAGAATTAGTAACGAATCACGTTAATAATTACGAAATATGTCTCACCTCAAAATATGATAGGAACCCTCGAAAAATTCCATTTTCCGGCCCACTTGTTTCTAAAACACCTTTCGAAAATCTTCACATAGACGTATTCTCTATAAAAAATAAACAATTTCTTACAATAATCGATTTATTCTCTAGGTACCTTCAAGCTTACGAAATTAGTTACTCAAATTCTATCACTATACTTAGTAAACCGCGTCATTATTTTTCTCATCATAACTACCCTTCGCAAATAACTTGCGACAATGCCAGAGAATTCACTAGCGAAATCTTTAAAGAATTAATGTCACTCTTCCATATAAAAATTCATTATACAACACCCCAATCTCATACCGGCAATTCTCCGATAGAAAGAGCACATTCAACTTTAATCGAAAAATTAAGAGTCCTAAGATAAAAATCAAAAGAGAATATTACCGACTTAGTTACAACTGCTATTCTTATATATAATCAATCAATTCATTCAGTAACAAATTTTACCCCATTTTCACTTCTTTATGGACCATACGAAAATCTAAATCTTCATGCAATAGATCCCCATAAACATGTATTCCAAAATTACAACGAATATCGAAAAACAGAAATTATGCCATTTTTCGACGATCTTTATCAAAAACAATTAAACAAAAGGAATTAGAAGAAATTCTTATTTATTTACATACTATTCATTATCACAATGAAATCGCTTCCGATATTCCTACTTTATTAGAAATAATCAAAGTCAATCTTATGTTTAGGTACTTCAATAACTTTATATATTACTCTTAAAATACCCATATTAGCCGATGAATTACTTCATATCTCCAAAATTATCCCTATTCCCAGTAAAGAAAATAATATCCTTCTACCCTAATACGCCTTCACATTAAATTCCAAAGGATCAACAAAATGGATAAACGAAGAATGCAAGAAGACCTTTTCGTTCTGGTATTGCGAAAAGGAACCACACGAAGACCCTTGTAACTTGGAAGACCTTTCACTCTGCAACTACGCTCAAGTAAGAAATGACTTTTCACTTTTCACACAAATAACTAATGGACATACAATAATTTGCTAAAAGAAGATAACTACCATCAATGAAGACTGCAAACAAAATTTTAAATCATTGAAAATCTCAAAATGTAACGTTGTACTAGGAAACAATGATTGTATATATTCTTTTCAAAAGCACACTTTGATAGAGTTCAATAAAACATTTACTTAAGAATGGCCCAGCCTCAAAGAACCCACAGAAATTCATCACAAAATCAGCATCAACAATTTACATCTGGACGTTCCAACCAAGCTACTACCACAGTTTCAAGAACCAAATTTTCTACCTATAGAACTTCATCAAAGCTATTTAGGAATAACAACAATAATAATTTTCATTTTATGAATTCTACTATTTTTGTATTTGTATAGAAAATATTTTAGAAAATCAAAAATCCGGAACAATCCCAGGGTGAACCAATGGAGCTACCCCAATCCCTATTGAAGCCAAAGCCACGAGGTCGTGCCTTTAAGAAAGAGGGGAGGAGTCATATGGAGACATCCTGTTGAACTCATATAATATTATCATTAAATTGCTGACAGGACGTTTCCCACATTATTGGATTTATAATTTTTACCTTAATCAACAAACACGTGTAGACATCCTGTTTACACAATTGTTATAATTTCCTTATCATATATTTTTTCTTCTGTATTCAGCATTATACTACATTTTCCTTATTTTTGTAAACTAAAAAAGAAATCAGTCATAATTGTAACATCAACTGTAACTAATCATAAAGTTTTATTAAATCTTTAAAAGTATATTTTTTACTTATTAAATTTAACTCGGGCTTCGTGATATGGTTACCGGTGGCTGTCTCAAGCTGTTAGCTTGGTAATAACTTTATATTTTCCTCAATGTTTCAAGATACTAAACTTTGAGCGGTTGACCATGTATGTGTAAAATTTTTACTTATTTCAGAAATTAGCCATTTATCAACATATTTATGTGTTGAAGAACTTGTTTCGGTTTCAAGAAAATAAAAGTTTAGTATCAACATAATGTCTGGTTATATTACACAAAAAACTATTTACATAATAAAATGGTTTGTTCGGTATTTCATAGCCCACCCATCTATTGGCTATGAATCAAATAAATTGAAATTCTTTCTCTTTTAGTGTCAGATACGTTTGTTCAGCAATCTTAACGAATTACGGTTTGTTCCTATCTTAACCTGGGTTTTTCATTAAATTGATTAAAATTTTTCTTTTTGTTTCAGAAATTACAACATTGTTTAATTTTAAAATGAAATACGGTGAAAAACGAAACCTTGCAATATTTAGAACTCTAGAAATAGACTCTTAGGGCACCTTTTCGTTCCTATAAATACATTTTCGGTAACTAAATTAATCAAATACCTGTCTCTAGACTACCCATATTTGCAAAATAACAGAACTATTTACTTTTCAGTAACTTTTTGAATAAATAATTTCAAAGAGTGAGTTCCATTGTTAATATCAGCTTACCACTACACTACTGATTTTTCAAAAATCATTTCATTTCCAAGTAAGCTCTAAATTCAAATATACTCCCTCTACTGATGATGGGGGAATTATGCTCGCGCATTGCCACCTGATAACACTTTACAACCAAAATGCTAAACAATTAACAGTTTAAAATGAACTTCGAACTTAATGAAAAATAATGAATGATTTAACAACCCCAGACAACTCCAAAATGAAAAATAAATTCGTTAACTATAGAACTATTTCTGGATTTGTTTGAATACCAACATAAGTAACTTCGTTACATATGGTAGTAAGACATTCTACACAAGCACAGTCGTTTTCATGAGAGCATTCTTCACTTGATTCATTAAGCTGTAGCTCTTTTTCATTTTTCGATGAAGTTGAACACACATTCTTTTTACGATTTGATGGAACAGTAATTAACTTTTTCTCTTGAGACTTCTTTTTCTCTTCAAAGAGTTTACACCTTGTTAAATGACTTTCTGATGTCAGAACCGTTACGTTTTGTTTCCTCTTACTAAATTTCCGAGGTATAACAGGCAATGGACTAACTACTTGTAAGGTATTAGGTGATGTTTGTTTTTGTGAAGCAACAGAAGCATGTGGTGTATGTAGGAAGTTGAACAATTCTAAAGTTGGTAGTTCTGAATATAGTTTTTGTTGGTTGTCAGTTGTTGTTAGTTGTCGAATAACTCAATTGAAAATGATAGCAACTTTAAGCACATGTTGAAACGATTGTATAACTATTGTATTGTTTTGTTAAAATGAACGCTTTGATTTGGAGACTATTCTTTATTACTGCTAAAATAACAGTGTAGACATCTGGACATTTTGGTTTATTGAAGATGTGGAGGTACTCGGCAAAGGAAGGTCATTTGTATTCTGATTTGAATATTTATTATCATTTCCTTCTTGCTGATTATCAACACTGTTTCTAACTAATGCATCAGAAATGCTGAAGAAGTATTCAGGAATAGCATTATGAACAAAGGGATATATCCCTGTGGCTTTAAATCATACGCCCATTGCTCGTATTGCAGACTTGTACCAAGCATCGCCAATAATTTTTGATAATACAGGCTGATTGATTAGTGTGATAATGGACAATCTCAGTTTTTCGAATGGGTTTAATTTTGGATTCGTTAGGGAAAATGCTCTAATGTGTAATATTCTAGAATGAAATCTTTCTACAATTGCATTGCTATTAGGAATATGTGGGAGAGTGTAATGCCAGTGAATACACTATAATTTAGCAAAGTCTTTAAGAATGGATTGGGTAAATTCCGTGCCATTATCAGATACAATGTTTTCTAGAATTTTATACGTAAAAATGAACTGTTACAAGGATTGATAGATGTGTATCGAAGATAAGTTTGGAATTATGTAAGCTTTTCCAAATCTACGAAATCTGTCATATACTGTCATGGTAATTGTATTGTCAAATTTAAAAGTGTCTATGTGTATTGTTTCGAGTGGTTTTCTTGGAGTTGTGGTGAGCTGAAGTTTTATTAAAGGCGGGTGTCTCTCATATTTAACTTGTTGACAAATTGAACAGTAATTAATAAAGTCTTTTACGTCGTTATTTAGTTTTGGCTAATAGAATTTAGTTTTTAGTTGGTTAGCAGTCTCGTGAATTCATCTGTGAATTGTGATACCTTCATGTTGTTGTTTTATAAGTTTTTGTTATTGTGATTCAGTTTAAACATCGTTTAGTATAATATTTGATTTGATTAGGATAAAGGGAGAGCTTTTAAAAATCTGAGCAACTATTCTATACATGATTTTGGCGACGGTGACGATTTTGTATTTATTGCGCGAAAAAATATGGCCTGAAATGCTTCGTACCCCAAACTACTGCCAACAAATCTTTTTCATTTGATAGTTTTGTTCAGCAGCGTTAAGTATACGAGAACCATATGATATAGCTTTGTTTCCACCGATTGGTCCTTGGGAGAGGACTGTTTATATTGCGAAATTGCTTACATCTGTGGTCAAAATGAATTCTTCGGTGAAATCGGGGTAGTCGAGAATACAATATTTGAACGTCCTTATGTAAACCGGGTCAAGTATATTTTTAAGTCCGAGACTCATACGTTTGAAATGAAAATGTCCCTGGAGAGTAGAGAGAGAGAGATGTTCGTGAATTTTTTGAAGTTTGGACTTGTAGTGTTTTTATTTGGGTATATTTTTGTTTGGGGTAAGGCCCTGTTATAGGATTCGTTTCCTCTTCAGGGCTGGTTGGGGGTGCTTTTGTGGGTGGTTTAGTGCGCGTCTTGACTTGGCTTGAGATTTGGGTAGGGCTGAAAATTCAGTTTTTTATTTTTTTTTAAAAAGTGTATGGAAAGTTGAGAGAATAAAAGGTGTATGGGAAATTGATAATTTGTTAAGTGTTGTGGGTGAGTTGTGTTTTTGCTAGAAATCAACGGAGAGAGAGGCAGGAACAATCAGCAGCGAAGCTGGATGTTTTTGAGCGAACGTGGTTTTAATGGTGTCGGAATGGGAAATTAAGAAGTGTCTGGTAAAGGTAGAAAATGAATAAGACGAACCACGTTGTGTTGCGGATAGTTAATAGAGCGAGGTGAGTGATTAGAATTATTGGAAGATGAAAATATTTTTCTTGGGGGGTTTTGTGTCTCCTATGTCATGAGAGTTGATAGAAGCGTTGGTATTGGATTTTGGAATTTTTAGTTTATTGAAATTTGTTGGAAAAGTGACTAGGAGACATTGAAAGCTATGTAGATGATCTCGGGTGGTGGCGACTGGCTTTTCTCGAATTCGAGGCGTAGAATTCGTTGAAAAGGTGTGTTTATAAGCGGTGTGGTACCTGAACGTGGAATTTTGAAGAGGGAGAAAGTTTAAATTGTTTTAAATATTAGGTAATTGAGTTTATTTCTTAAAATGTTGAATTTGAAAGTTTTAGAATGATTGTTTCAGACATTGTGATGAGTAAATGGTACCGGTGGTAATAATAATCTTAAATCCAAAAACTTCGTCGTACGTCGGCCCATTTGGCTAGCGAATAAATTCACTATGCTACAGGAAAAAACGTGAAAAACCTGCAGCACCGACGGGGTGGATGGGGCTCGCGGATCAATTTGGATCGCTTTCACTCCTGATGGGAGTGAAAGCAAAGTGAGCACGCCTGCCTATATTTGTTATAGAACAGTTGTGTCGATAAATGGAAGGAATTAGGTGACGAATTGTTTCGGCTATGATATCTCTCGAGTTGGGGATGGCATTCATGAGTGTGACGGTGAGTATTTCGATGAGGATTTTAGAGTCGGTTGAGAGGTCGTAAGGTGTGGGTGGCTTTTCGAGGGTGACTGGTGCGGTCTCTTGGGGGGTTTTAGGTGTCGATAGCCTGTGGGGGCAGCGAGGGTGGAAAGCCGGGTGTGGACCACCGCAATTGGTACATTTAGGAGTGCCGGACTTGGGGCAATTTTCGGTTCGGTGGCCTGTCTGGCCGCAAGAGGGGCATATCGGTTTACACCGACAAGATTCGGAGGAGTGTCCGGTTTGGGTGCATCGACTGCAATATTTGGGCACTGGGGGGAGTGGATTTGTGTTCGATGGCTCGCATCGATGTGGAAGGCCGTGAAAAGAGAGGCCGGAGATTAGGGCCTGGTGGTAGTGGGCTTCGGAGGTGGTAACGATGCGAAGCATCGAAGTGGGTTTGTTGGTGGCTTTGGCCACGATTCGCCAAGTTTTAAGAAAGGGGATTTGTTTATTGTGAAGAATTTCTTCAAATTCTTCGGGGCTGACAGTGGTGTCTACATTCCTGCAGACAAAAGAGTAGGTGGGTATGAGGGTTTTGTTGGCTGGACGTGGTGGACGTTCTGTTGAGTTAAGAACGTTGATGATGATGTTTTTGTCACCAGTAGAGTTATGGATTTGTCTCAGAATAGTTGAGACTGACTTTGGGGAGGACGTTTTGAGAAGGGCGGTGCGGTTGAAGTTTACCTTGAGAAAGAGGACGTGGCCGTGTAGGAGTTCGAAGGTGTTGATTAGGGTGAAAAGGGCTTTTTGAGTGGCGTATTGGGTTGGGAGGTTTCGGAGGTTCAGGGTTTGAATTGGTGTGTCGTTGATGGTGTGAGTTGGTGCAGGAATGTTGGTAGGTGTGGGTGTTGGTGGTCGGGTTTTGGTTTTACCGACGAGGGTGAAGCCATCCTCGTCGGAGGCAGTTGGTTGTCGTGTGAGTGTAGGTGTTGGGGATTGGGATCTTACGGAGGAAGCGTAAGACCTTCTTGAGGATGTGTATGGGGTTTGTGGGCTATAGTCTGTGTTTCGTTGGTAGCGTGGTGTTGTGTAGTCTGTGTTTTGTAGGTAGCGTGGTGTTGTGTTTGGTGGGTTCTGAGGGGAAGGTGTTGAGGAGTGGTGGGTTTTGTTGGAAGCGTGTGAGGTGGTGCTGGAAGTAACCGGTGAGAGAAGAGGGAATTCTTTCTCGTAGAGGTTGGATGTTTTCGGTTTCGGAGGAGTGTAAGCATCGAGCAAGTTGTTGGGATCTGAGTATAAATTGTTGGGTGTCAGGACAGTATTGAATGGGATCGTCTTTTTGTCTGTAGGGTGTGTGTTGAAGGGGTTCGTCGTAAATTTGTCTGATGGATGATTTGGGTGTTTTTCTGCTGCTGCGGCGTTTTCGGGAGGACATTTTAGGATTGAGTGTGGTAAGGATTGGTGTCGAAAGCTAATACCGACAGCGGACTCACTGCCGGAGGGAGTTACCTCCCCAGTTAAAGGTTTCCTGACTTATTAGCTTTCAGGAGTTTTTATATTACCTGGGTGCTAAGTGTCCTTCCCTCTTTGGATGGTGTGGTTTGCTTGTATATTTTGGCTAAAAATAAAACAAGATTAAGCACTGTTTATTATTTCCATAAATCCCTGGAGAGTACTGAAAGCCGTCTTATCAATGTCGTAAGGGGGCTATTTCAATTTGGTGAAAACCACTTGCGAGATCAAGTGTTGTGAAGTAATTTGCTCTGCCTAATCTGTTTAGTATTGTCTATTTCGTGTATTCTAGGAACTGAGTATCTATTTTGAACTGTTTTCTCATTTAATTTCCTATACTCAATAACTGAACGACATTTCTTTTTGTCTGATGTATCTAATTTTTGGGAACAAGCCATATTGGCAGAGAGAATGAAGACGTAGACGGTTCAATAATAACTTCGTCTAACATTTTGTAATTTGTTTATTAGCTTCTTTCCTATGTATTTCGGGAAGCCTGTAAGATTTTGTGTATATAGGGCTATCATCAGTCAAAGTTATTTTATGTTTTATTTGATTGGTAAAACTTAATGGTATTCCATCACAATAAAATATGTCTCTTTGATTAAAACACAAATTTCTAATTGCTTGTTTTTCATCTTTATTGCACTGATCAAGTCTGAGATTTTTTATGTTTTCTTTAAGCTTATTTTGTTGAATAATTGTTAATTCTGAATCAGATTCAAATTCCATGTTTTCAAAAAAATTTATTTCTAGTTAGTTTAGAAATTCAATTTCGAAAGGTGCTTTTATATCTAATTTTACTGGATTTTCGTTACTATTTATGATGGTTGCGATGCAAAATTATTACAAATATTGATTAATGCTTTAGGCATTTCTAAACCTTTTCCTAAGTTTTCGTATTCAAGTATACCTATGCCATTTGTTCCAGTTACAGGGATTTCAACAACTTGTTGTCAACGGCCAGGAATGACAATCGAATAATTCTTTATTACATTATTATCAGTATTTATATTTGAATCAAAAATTAAAGGGATAATTGCTGTGGGTGTTTCAATTTGTTTTTGGTGAACATTTATATTTGCATTTGATTGTTTGAATAAACCGACGCCAATGATACCATCAAATTTGTCGCTAAATTTGAGTAAATAACATTTATGAGATTCTTTCAAATTAAAAGTTTTAAATAACGGAATATGAAATATTTCATTGTGATAAGAAATTCCGTGTGCTGTCTGCATATTAAACGGTTCTTCAAAAATGCAGTGTTTATAAAATTTGTAAGCTAATTCTAGATTTATCAGAGACTTAGAGCTGCGGGTGTCGACTGAAAAATTTGCATTTATTTCTTGAATTTTGATATAAGGTAAATTTGCTTTTAAAGCGTTTACTAATATTACGTCTGGTTGTGTGTATATGGGATGTGAGTGAAATCCTGAATTGCATTTTGCGGATTGTTACATGAGAACATATCTTGTTCGTGTGTTACATCATTGCTAACATGTGTAGGGAGATAATTATTATAATCATAAGGATACTGAGTTTCAAGTTCAGATAAATATGGGTCAATGTTTTCTAAAGATTCTGTTGGGAACTCATTTTGATATTGAAATAAATTTTCAGTTTGATTATAACTAAATTGTTGAATTTGATTTGGATCACTAATAGTTTGATTATAAAGTTCGTTAGAAATATACTTTTTCATAAGAGGTGTTGAATTTTGTCGAAAAACTGTGATGAATGATTGATTATTTCCGAAATTTTATGAAAAGTTAGATGTTGGTTGTCTATAATTAGGATTTTTAGCTGGTGTAATTCTTAAACTATGTCTAAAAGTAGTGTTTGAATTTAATTGATTACTTCTTTGAGTTGAATACATGAAGTTTTCTTCCTCAATAACTAAGCTCATTGCTTTTTCTAAACTATCAGGTACTCTTAATCTTAATATCTGTTTGAATAGGTAAATGTAATCCTCGTATATAGGTTTTTAAAGCTAAATTATTATAATTTTCAAGTTGAAGTCTCCGTTCAATATCACTAATATTACTAAATGAATTTAATTTTGAAATAATTAAACTACGAGCGTCTTGACAAGGCATGCCAAAGTTATAGGGTGATTAATTTTTAAAAGGTTTTAAATTAATTAAATCTTGAATGAGACAATCAATATTACGTTGATAGCCAAAACTTAAATTTAAAGCGTCTTTAACATCCTTCCATGTTTTTAACTCTATTCTAGAACCAATTAATATTTGTGGACGTCCTGCAAGTTTGCCCAAGATAGCCTTTAATGAAAATGTATTTAAAGCTATGTCAGTTTCACAAGCAAATACTAATATTAGACTTTCACAATTTCTAATTATTATTGTTAAAGTGTGAGGGTTTCCATCATAATCAGGAATAGAAGCTAAATATAATTTCAGCAGTTGGTAATTTACTGATGGAATAGACATTTCTATGTTTTGAGTATTATTTAAACGGTTTTTTATAGGACTATCTGGTTCCTTTAGTGTTAAACTGTTTGCTAATAATATTTCGAAGGTACTAATATCTATATCACTCATAAAATTACTATCGAAAGGAAAATAAGGAAAGAAAAGTACTTACAGAAGGAAAATTTTGATCATCTTCTTATTTCTAGATTAATTTTAGTTCCTCTAGGTTCAGTCGATGTGGTACCAAACCCAAGATCTTCTTACTTCTAACTTATTTCTAGTTCTTATAGATTCGATCGGTTTTAGACCAAACCCGAGATGTAATCTTCGTTTTTCTTTTCCTCTTCGAAGCTGACGATTTATCGGTTCATAACTATCGGTTTGTATTCGATATTCGCTCGAACAAGTCAAATAGTTCAAAATTCGATATTCACTCGAATGAAACCGGTCACTAAAGTTTGAAATTTTCGGTAAATCGTTGATACGAAAAGCTCACGTACTATACGGTAAAAATCTGCGAAAATCCTACTGCAGAATACTTTTTAAAAAACGAAAAATCACTGTTTAAGACGTTTATTACATGAAAGTTACAAACAATCTCTCTCATTAATACACGATTATTTTTTCATATAGTTTTAATTAAAAATACAACATAAGCAAATATTTTACATGGGTCAGCCATTGTCGTTTCTTAACTCGCGATTGAACCCTACCTTTGATAGAGTTTTATTCATGCTTGATGATTATTCTGTTTCTAATAATAATTCATATAGTCGTGGCTGAATAATAATAAAAAATATTGAGCTAGCAATGTTAAAATAGTAGTCTGGGTAACAGTAAAACGAAACTTTTTGATAACAATATTGAAAGAAAACGTGTAAGCGTCCTCATGAATTGTCTGGCAATTTACAAAGTTTCGATGCAAAAACTTATTCTCCACTTTCGTCATCCGAAAAAGATATGCGAATTCATTCATCCTGCGTTGATGTACCTAATTGAACTGTTACGTCAGCTCCTATCAATCAAGTGAAAGAACGTTACTTAATAACAGTATTCAATACAGACGGAATCCAAGGACAAGAATAATCAAATATATAAGCAGCAATGTAGATTGCCAAGAAGAAAATAAAAAGTAAAAGTTTAACTATATCGCACGCTAATATCAGTTGCACGAAACAATGAAAGAAATAATTATTTCCCTTATAAGTGAAAACATTTCAAGGCTCGCACATAATTTTAAGCAGCTGCATATCTTCTTCGATATTTGTTATTTTTATTATTTAATGGTTTTATAGTGTAAAGTGAGTTAACCCTGGAAAGTATGATGAAACATATTTCTTTCTTTCAGGCCGCTTTCGAAAAGAAAGGATTGGTAGATCGGAAACCGAGTAGTTTTTTTGACAGAAGTCAGTTGAAGTACGCAAGAAGGTTAGTGGTCAAATTGGGTAGTGCTGTTATAACTAGGGAAGATGAGAATGGACTTGCATTAGGAAGATTAGCATCAATAGTTGAACAAGTAAGCATAAAAAACGTATTAAAAATGTATGTAAAATGTTTAAACGTAGAATATCAAATGCTGATGTTTTCCTACCATTTACTATCCTTTTGACAAAAAAAACGTGAGATAGATTCGAATAGTTCGATATTTTATTCATATAACTGCCTCCAAAGAATTCCTCTTTTATCCATAAATTTAACCGTGAAGTTATCATAGTTAGTTTTAAAATATGAATAGTTAGGATATCATTATTGTGTGTTATTTCACACAATGAGAAAATCTAATACAAATATCGATGACAATATGGGAGAGTATATTGAAGAATCTGGAAAATTACCTTCAAAATGTTTCATATTAGTAAACTATATTATACATTTAGAATATTTTCCGTTAGAAAAGCAAGTACAACTCAAAATAAACGATTCAAAAATTGTTTTTAACTTCAACCAAATTGACAAAGCACCCGTTTTGTTTGCAATTTTAATTTTGTTTCCACGGAAGTCTAATTCAAAGTCTGTCGAAGCATGTATCTCTATAAGTAACTTAAAAAAATATACTTTGAATTTGTTTCAATACATCGAAATATTCTAAAATACCCTCAAATATGTGACTAAATCTGATAGTTTCATTGCCTGAATTCAATTCATTATTCCGTTTGCACCAGTTCCTGTGGTTGTCAATATTTTAATAAATGTTATCTTGAAACTTCGTTCATATTTACCGATCCTGGAATTTTGCTGAAGCACTTCAACATTCATAAGCTTCTCTCCTTTTGAATTTACTGCGTCTATGGGATACTTTAATTTAAAGTTATTGACAACAATGATATCATTTCAAAAATTTATCTTTATATTCATATAGAAACCGTGATGGATAAAAAAAAAGTGATGGTAAAAAGGGGAGATGAAATATTGTAACCTGGTGCGGATGAACATATTCAAGCGATAACAGTTAAAGTGAAAAACGCTATCACTAAAATAAGTGTTTTGCCAATTTATGACAGGTCTTAATTCATTGGCTCTAATATATAAACTGAATTATGTTATTATCGTCTGATAGGAAATTAGTTTAAGATGTTTTCTAGTTTAGTATATAGTCAGACATTTCACCTTTATTAGGTTGAACTCATAGAGTCAGCAAACCATTCTTTTGAATATGTTTGATAGTTCTAATTTTCTTGTAATATTGATACTATGACGGGGGAGGGAGGACGCTATGTTGCGTTTGCTCCATAACACATTTTACTGAAATAAAATTACCATTTATTATATCATTACTATTACTAACTATCAGACATTCTGCAGAACCAGCTAAATAGCTAAATTCGAAGGAAACGAAAAACTTTAAACATAAATAGTAAGCATCGTAATCTTACTTTCCTGGCTTATGGTGAAAGTGTTTGGCTATCCTCTTTTTCCTTCAGGCGCGTCATCTAGAAGAGGAAAATTCTTTGCCGGCCTACTACATCTAAGAACGACCTAAAAGAGTGGATCCACTTACTAAAGCTGTCCCTACTCGTGAACCTGCTCACCTTTCTGGGGATAGGCAGATTCTTTAATAGGTAGTCCCTTTACTTTCTTTGTTCTATACTTCTACACTGCTGGATGCGGTTCAATTGTTTTCTTTGCCGTGGATGCCTGGTGTAGTTCGTCAGCTCCCTCATCTGGGTGTTCGAGTGGGTCTCTTCGACTCTTCTGCTGGCTGTCTCTTCCATGATGTCCTGAATCTTCTCTTGGTTCAACTCTCGGTAGATCTGCTGGTTCCTGATGTACCAATGGGCATTCACTGCTTGTTTTAGGCTGATATTCTGCAGGACTTGGACTTTCTTTCGGTAGCTCTCTGCAGTGTATTCCCATGTTGTACATGCGTACAGCATTATGAGGATTAGGAAGGCCCTGATGCGTCCAGCCTTGGTCTTCAGTTACAGTATGGATCTTCTTTCGATGAGTCCTCCCATTCGACCCGTTGCCTTGGTTGTCTTGTCAACCAGGTAGTCGACGTGGTCCTTGAACGTCAGTCCTTAGTCTAGGATGACTCCCAGGTAATTTGCTTTGATGCTCCAACTGACTTCTTCTCCTCCTATGTCCACGTTGTCTTCTGGTCTCTTCCTATTCTTTCTGAAGAACACGCCTTGGGCCTCCTCTGCGTTGAGGCTGATCTTCCACGCCGTACACCAGTCATCGATGTGATCCATGGCACTAGTAGCCTTCTTGTTACCATCGCTGGGTAGGTGCTTCTGGTTGCGATGGCAGTGTCGTCTGCGTAGAGGGCCGTCATTATGATGTCTGTCTGGGGATGCCCGGCCCGCCGTTTAGATATTGTAGAGCACCGGAGATAGGACTGCTTACTGTGGTACTCTTTCTTTCATCTATCCCACTTCGCATTTGGTCATGTTTAGCTTGATCCGGAATCTTTTGTTCTTCAGATAGTTGCGCAGCAGCTTCGTGAGGGCTCTGGAGTATCCATCTCCTCTCATCTTGTATATCAGGCCCCCGTGCCCCCGTGCCCCGTGCCAGTCTTTATTCTTTTGATTGTAGAATATTCTAATACTTTATTCCAATCAATTTCTTTCATTTGTCTATAAGCACCAGAAAAATTCGTTCCATTATCCGAGTAGATGGTAGAAATCCTTCCTCTTCTTGCTATGAATCGTCTTAATGCAAGGAGAAAAGAGTCTGTTGAGAGTGATTTTACCAGCTCAAAATGGACTGCTCGGTAAACGGCGCAAGTGAATAATACTATCCAAGACTTCTCGTCACCTTTCAAGAATAAAGGTCCAGCTAAGTCTATTCCAACTATCTCAAAAGCTGTCTTGCAAGTTATTCTATCTTTTGGTAGTGGAGCAATGGGAGTGTTCACAATCTTTGCATTGTATTTCTTGGAAACTACACATTTGGATACGATTTGTTTAACATTCTTCCTACCTTTTAAGATCCAAAATTTTTCTCGAAGTATTCCAAGTAGTGTCTGTACTCCTACATGATAATTCAGTTTCCCGACAATTTGGTGTTTGCTCGGTAATAATTTTGGGTATTTAAAATCTTCAGAGTAATCTCCAAGAAGTAATTTTGTTTGGATTCTCCATAGTCCATTTTTATCTCTGAATAGTTGCAGATTTTCAACAGATTTTGCGTCATCCCCAAAGCTTTCTATCTGAATTAATTTCAATAAACATATTTCTGCTTCATCAATTTCTGCGCATGTTAGCTCATCTAGTCTTTTTGAAGACACATATCTCGCATTTTTAATGAATCTCAATATCCAAGAGATCATCCTGATGATTTTAGAATACTTAGAGAAATAATTGAATTCATTAGTCGATGTGGTTACCTTTGAGATGAGTGTCGTGATCGTCTTTCTCTTTTCTGTACTAACATCCTCTACTGGACAAGTAATATCATGGTGAGGCCAATAATTCGGATCTCTCTTTAACCAGCTCGGGCCATTTATCCAACCACTTTCCAGTAGTGATTTAATATTGTAATGTTTTTCTTATTTATTAAAAGTTTTTATTACGGGTGGGATAAATTTGAAACACTCGGTATGGCTACTCACTAATTACTAACACTTGATTTATATATACTTAACTAATCACTTAAATCTAATTTATATGCACACAAACTTGATTATGTTAGCACTTTACTGTTCGGTGTATTTCTGTTTATTTCTCGAGATCACTTTATCAACTCCTCAACTCTTCCTGATCAGTTCCCTTATATATTAAAGCCATTTTTACTAGTAAATTCCGGACTGCGGCTTAAATAAAAATAATTGATTCTGGCCTTTTCTAGATAACTTTGGTCACAAAAACAATGTTTACATAAGATAGTCGTAAGCTCGTAAACAGTTTTTTATAACTGCGCCATAATTTTAACTTTTATACCTGGCTTAGACAGAGTCGGATTTAGGGTCTATACCAGTGTGCTGTTTCGTAACATTACCCCCTCCTTAAATGGAAGTTCCTCCTGGAACTTTTGTGTAGCCGAGACTGGATGTTAGAATCGGCAACTGTAGAAATGGGGCCCGTTTCTACACTTTACGATCTCATGGAAATAGCAGGGTACCGTCTTCATCGGATACTGATAACGGGGGTTGTAGCTGCAAATTAATATCTGGACACCGTTATCTCTAAAAATAACCCTACCATGTTCCTGATAACTCGCCAATCCAACTGGTTATTCGCTATCTTAGGCATAGCCAGTTTCTTCACGCTGGATTCTAACACATGGTCTCGGAGGTTACGAAGTGCTTCCCACACATCGCGGTAGGTAGATCGATCTTGGAATTCATTTTTAGTTACCACGTAGAAGACGTACCGCGAATTATGTTTCAGTTTCAGTGTCTTGCCAGGGGCTGGAATCTGGTCTTCAAGTTTTTCTAATTGCCCGAACTTCTTTCGAAAGACGGTTGCCAACCCTCGTGCATTCTTGATACGGGTGGAGATGTTGTATGCCAGTGAATAATCTTCCAGGAGAGTGAACAGATCTTGTTGTTGTTCCGAAGTGACTCCATATCTAGCTTTCCCGGTACCTCCATACGTGCCCATAAATTCCTCGAAGGTAGGGTCAGACACATCTCGAATAAGGTTTACTCCTTCCCCCATGTCATGGTCATCTTCGAATGGCGCTAGTCGGTTTTGGTGAACTACTTTTGGTTTTCCGTTGGGGATCTTGCATATGCGATATATAACATCATTGATCCTTTTCTTGATTAAGTATGGACCTTCCCAAGATTTTTGTAATTTTGGAGAAAATCCTTTTCTCCTCGTCGGGTTGTGTAACCATACTTTGTCCCCTTCTTTAAAACCGCCTTCTTTGGCCTGCGTGTCGTACCGACTTTTCATTCTGTCGCTGGCAGCTTGAAGATTGGTTCGAACTAATTCATGAATATTGTCCAGCCTTCTTCTCAATTGGATCACGTTTATCACACGTACTGGGATCTCTTTCGCCGACGTGACCAATCCTTTTCCAATTAGTACTCCTTTGCCAACTTCTTCGTCGTGGTTCCTTGGCTCCATCATAACCGGTGTACCTTCCTCCATGATTCCCTGTAGCCGTGCTACTATCATGGTTTCGCTTTTCGTGCAGGTAGAACGGTATCATCCTGTACAGCTGTCAACACCGCGTTGCCTTCATATGGATGCAGGAACACCTCCTCGGAACCCACTTTAATGGTTGTGTTTCTAAAGTCTAATTGGAAACCATGTACATTCATTACGTCCATTCCCAGAATCACGTTTTCTTCAATGTCAGCTACGATTACCGTATGCGTGAACTTTTCTGCGCCAATTCCCAATTGGATTTGTGTCTCACCGTAAACGTTGGCGCTCTCACCTGTGGCGGTCCGCAGTCGCAGTCTCGTTGGTAAAAGCTTCTTCTTGGAGTTTATTATTTCCGGTCGTATAATGGTCCTAGTTGCTCCAGTGTCAACCAGCAGAGCATATTTCTTGCCATTTACTTCGCCATCCACATATTCACTGTCGTTGCGATATCTCAGAGAAGCTATCAGTATGAGAGGGTCTTTGGAACGATCATGGGTCGGTGCTGCCCCCTCGTAGCTGACCCGTTCTAGTTTTCCTGTGACTGGGGTTCTTGGTTTGCAGGAGTCTTGGGGCGCTTACATGAACTACGTACATGCCCTAGCTCGCCACAATTCCAGCATCTGATCATTCTCGGTTTCTTGTCCGTCATATTTTTCATTAAACTGTCAAACTAGTCAAATCTTTCTTCGTCACATTCTTCTTGGATGGTCCTGATTTTGTTATATCCTGAAGCCTTCGTTGCTGCTTCATATTCAAGGGCAGCTGTCAATGCGTCGACTAATGTTTTCGGATGGGCTAAACGAAGCGTCCTCTGCATATCGGGGTCACGTAAGCTATCAATAAAGGCCTGGATGTCCAGATATTCCATCATGTTCTCTGGTGCTGACGGATAAGCAAATCGAACTAGTCGGGCAATGTCCACTTCATATTCTTGAAGGGATTCATCACGTTTCTGCCTTCGGTTCTTCAGCTGAGATTGATACAAATGTTCTAGATGTTCATGACCATATCGCATGTCCAACCTCTTCTTCAGCTGCTCGAAGTCATCCGTTTCTTCCAAAGGTATCGTCTGGAGTACACCCAAGGCATCTCCGCGAAGCGCGATGGTTAAGTTCACTGCCTTCTCTCTATCGGACCAATTATTCACTCTAGCGGCTGCTTCAAATTGTTTCACATAATTGGTCCACGACATTTTTCCATCGAACGTTGGGGCCTTGACTCGGGTAAAACTACCAATATCTTCTAACTTAGGGTGTGTTTCTGGATGGCAAGGTTTGGTTTGCTCGGTCTTCAATTCTTCCGTTGGCGTGTCTTGAGTCCTTATATCTGCCATCTTTTTTTCAAACTCCTTGATTTTCTCGTCCATCGCTGTCATCTTATTCTCAATCTTCTCGTCCATCGTTGTAAATTTATTCTCGATTTTCTCGTCCATCGTTGACATTTTATTCTCAATTTCAGATTTTAGAGACGAAATTTCATTTTCAAAGTCAGCGTCAATGTCGTTTTTTATTAATAAGATGTCGGCAGATATATCGTTCTTCAATGCAGAAATCTTCTCGTCCATGTTAGCCGAAATATCATTCTTCATAGTAGAAATTTTCTCATCCATATTAGTAGAAATCTTGTCCATGTTAGCAGAAATATCGTTTTTCACATTCGTTGAAATCTTCTCTTCCATGTCAGAAATCTTTTCTTCCATGGCAGAAATCTTTTCTTCCATGGCAGAAATCTTCTCGTCCATGTTAGCAGAAATATTAGCAGAAATTGACAAGATTAAGGTGGAAGCCTCGTCATTAAATAAAACTGTTTCTGGATCAAAGCCGTCATTTTCCAGTACCACTTTAAGTCTTTCTACTAATTCGCTTTTCCTGTCGGACGTTTCCAATTCACGATCTTCCAATTCTGCTCTTAATTCCGTGCCTTTCAGATCCCTTAATCTCTTGGCCATTTTTACGTAGCAATTTATTTATATTACCCCACACCTGACACCAATGTAATGTTTTTCTTATTTATTAAAAGTTTTTATTACGGGTGGGATAAATTTCAAACACTCGGTATGGCTACTTACTAATTTATTTAAACACTAACTCACTAATTACTAACACTTAATTTATATATACTTAACTAATCACTTAAATCTAATTTATATGCACACAAACTTGATTATATTAGCACTTTACTGTTCGGTGTATTTCTGTTTATTTCTCGAGATCACTTTATCAACTCCTCAACTCTTCCTGATCAGTCCCCTTATATATTAAAGCCAATTTTACTAGTAAATTCCGGACTGCGGCTTAAATAAAATCAATTGATTCTGGCCTTTTCTAGATAACTCTGGTCACAAAAACAATGTTTACATAAGATAGTCGTAAACTCGTAAACAGTTTTTTATAACTGCGTATCGGCCATAATTTTAACTTTTATACCTGGCTTAGACAGAGTCGGATTTAGGGTCTATACCAGTGTGCTGTTTCGTAACAATATTACAACCTCTTGATGCAATATCCCCTGGATTCATTTTTCCTGGTACGAAATTCCACTGTTCTGAATCGGTATATTCTCTTATCTCCTTGACTCTATCGCCTACGAATATATTCCAGTTACCTTTGGTAGTTATCCATGATAAAGCAACCATCGAATCACTCCAATAGTATGTCCTCATGTTTAGGAATCCTTCGATTTCCCTGATTGAATGACATAATGTAACTCCTAGTAATGCAGCAATTAGCTCGAGTCAAGGGATTGTTGGATTTTTCGGAGCTAATCTTGACTTTGCCTGAATTAATCTAAGAGAAGTGCACTCTACTGTTGAAGTTCGCAGAAATATACAACAGGCAATGGCTAATTTACTCGCATCACTAAACACGTGAATCGTAGAGTTATGAGGAACGTTGATGTTGAAGTTTTCACCAAGTGTTCTGGGAATCTTCAGAAGAGAAATCATGTTAACCTGTCTTAACCAAACTTACTTGTATCTTCTGGTAAACGTGGTTCCCAGCCCAATTTTATTTCCCAAGTTTTTTGTAACAGTAATTTGGGAATGAGGGTAACTGGACATAAAAATCCGATAGGGTCAAAAATTCTCTGAGCTGTTGACAACAAACCACGTTTGGTTCGTGTTATACTTTCCAGTTGCGTCAGAGAATTGATATCGCAACAGAGAGTATCTTCTTTGAAATCCCATAACAGACCTAACACGCCTGCAACAGTGTCTTCACAGTAGGTATCAGCGGATGTGATATTATCAGTCCATCCTCTCAGATTGAACATTCCAGTAGACATTATGTGTGTAGACTCTTCAACGAATTTCCTTAGTTCTTTTTCGTTATCGAGACTAGTCACACAATTATCAACATAAAGAGAATATTTCAGTTTTTTAGCTGTTTCTGCATATTCTTTAGAAACTTTGTCGAGATGATGTGTATTAGTTGCTGATAAAAGAAATGGACTTAGTTTGACACCAAACACTACTCTGCAGTGTCTATAAATTTTTAATTTTTCAGCTTCGTAATCATCCCACCAAAGGAATCTCAGAAAATCCCTGTCACTTTGTTCAACGCTTATTTGTAAAAATGCTTTTTCAATGTCGGAAATCACACCAATAGGTCTTAAACGAAATTTACCTAGCAAATTGGGAATTAATTCTAGAAAATTGGGTCCTTTTTCCAAACAATTGTTTAACGAAACACCCATTTTATCTTTAGCAGACGCATCGAATACTGGGCGTATCTTACCAGTTTTACTTATTTCCTTAAAAACTGCATGATGTGGCAAATAATGAACCCTGTCTTTCTTTTCAAAATTTTCATTGACTTGCTCAATAATTCCCAACATCTCCCATTCTTGAAAAACATTGTCGTAGTCATCAAATTTACCTAAAGTAATCAACTTTTTTGAATTGAAACACAGTCTACTTTGTGCTATATCTTTGTTACTTGAAATAGTTGGATGACCTTCAGTCCATGGTAACTGAACTTCATATCTATTATCAATATTAAATTTGATGGTATCATAAAATTGTTTCAAAGTATAATTCTCTAAAGTATTATTCGATTTTACTTCGGCAAATTCTCTGATTCCCAATAATTCTAAATTCCACAAATCGGGTATTGAAAATTCAGTAAAACCAGAAAATAGTTTCATATTCTTGTTTCTACAATCATATCTTCCCATTATCGTTCACCCAAGATGTGTTTCAATAGCAGTTAAATCATGGGTGATGTTTTCTGTATTTCCTGTAAGAAGTTTACCAAAAATGTCCCCTCCCAGTAATAATTCGATTTCATGTGGAAAATCTTTGACGTCAATATCATAGATTATTATATTTTTTTTCTTCAGTTAATCAATACAAGATGCATCATCAAGTCTTGGTATAGAGTTGCAAATTTTATTCTGATCCAAAACTTCTAAACTACATGCAAATGAGTTATCTAAACTTTTTATTTGAATATTGAACGTGCTGTGTACTTGTGGTGAAGACTGATAACCTCCGAACACCCCTTGAATGATAGTTTCTTCACCTATTTTTTCCAATTCAAATGTTTCGTACAAGAAAACAGAATATATGAACGCTGTGAACCCGAGTTCAATAATGCTCGAACGAGTTTCTCATCATTTTCATTTCAAAATTTTTACAATTACAGTTTGCAGTAGGACAGTCTTTGTGTAATTAGTTGTTAAAATATTGTCCATCGCTTTCTCTTCAGGTTTTTCTTTCTTGGCATTCAAATCAGGGCACATTGTCGGGTAATGTTTTTTTGAACAAATCAGACACCTAACATAAGACTTACAATTTTTACTAGTGTGATTTTGTTTGAGACATGCAAAGCAACCCTTTCTTCTCATCATAAGATTCTTCTTTTCATCGAATGATAATTTTTGTGCCTTCAAACAGTCCTAACTTGAATGCGACTTCTCACAAAATAGACAAGATGGAAATTTCTTACCGTCTTTTTCTTCCTCCTTAGAGCTAGCTGAGTATAAGGCTGCTGCTGTATAAAGCTCACCCTCACCTATACATCTTCGCGTCTTCGTGGAAATCCTTACTGGTGACATTCCAATATCCATTTTTCCAATAAGTTTTCTTCATCACTAGTCAGAATCGGGTTAGGTCCATGTGTGGTTTTTTGAATTTCTCCCCGAGTCGATACTGGAGTGTCTGTCGGGGTATCTTATACTTTTCTGCAGCTTTAGCATAAGACATGCCGTTGCTTACAGCCTCAATGGCATTCTGAGGAGTCTCTTCATTGTACGATATGCAGTATTTAGAACCATTCTTTACTCTCGGCATTTTTAATTCTTTCATGTTGTAATTAATAAGTACATAAGCATTATGAATATACAGTATAAAATGGATTACATTATACTTAATATAAAGTTTAATCTATAATGTTCTAAAATCCATACTAAATTGAAATATTAATTCAAATCCGTAAAATTATAATCTGCCAATAACTGTTTCGCACTTATTTTTAAGTGAACCAGTTATTGGCAGCAGTGCCAATAACTGTATTTAGGTACAATAGAATATCCAGTAGTTGGCATGTTTGTAATTTTCCTTTAAAATCAGATAAGTTGATAACACATACATCAAATACATTAATCATCATTCTTGACATACACAGTAATAGGATATGCGTAAAAATGGACCTAATTGTAATTAAAACAACCATTTGAAACTTACAATTCACTAACAAAATGGCGAATTTTTAACTCCTGAAATACAACAGAACTTTTCTTTGTCTCTCTCTCTCTCTCTGACCTTCTGATGAATTTTGAGCGGGGTTTCTATTAAAACGGCAGATGCGACATCTCTATTGATAATAGTTGAGCTTGCATTACATTTTACCTAGAAATCTGCCTATTAAACGTATTTTTGTCGTATATCGCCAATAACTAGGTCCCTGCCGACTATTGGGTCCTTTACCCTAATCGTCTTGATGTAGCTTTTTCCATTTCGTAAAGATGGTATATGAGATAATTCACAAGAATATATGTGAATATAAAACTTCACAATATATTTGGTGAAGATGAGTAATTGTCAGTATATTCAAATGGTTGTTAAATATTCAGTACTTAAAGGAGGTGTTTTGGAACATTTTCTTTTAAATTTGAAGATCATATTACTATTTTGTGATATTCCATAGCTATTGAAATTATTTACAGATGATATTATATCTACTACAAACAATAAATAGAATAGAGCAAATTATTTGAATATTAACAATGACCTGTAGGTAAATACAAATAACACTTTAAACAGCAATTATTACCATTGGGAAAACTTTTGAAATTTTATTGTTAGTATTATTATTAATAATTACGATATAAATTTTGAAAACATGGTCAAAGACAATGATGCATGAAAATAGTTATAGGGTTTTATAAGAAGAGTGAATTCGAATCTTAAAATAGGAAAACAATGGTTCAGAAACGAACTGCTTTTGCTGTGAAGTTGGAAATGTAAAATTCAGTGGCGACGAAAATCTAGCCTATATAATGGAAGATGGAGGATGAAAGCGACTAGATCTCAAAGCCCAGTGAAGAAAAAGTAATACTGCTATTCTAAAAAGACAACAAACGTGTACGGAACAATGGTATAATAGTAGAATTGGTAAGGCAAAAAAAAGTAGGAAGTTATCACAACGAGTATGGATATAGGAGATATCACCCACAATTTGGTTAAGGGCAGCAGTTACACCAATTGAAAAAAAAATGTACCCAGTTTCTGAAAAAACTGACTTTAATATAACTACATCGATATTAAATATGATACAATCAAGCTTTGAATTTTTGGTTCGTCCTTCGCTATTCTTGCTTTACTCCACTCACTATGAAAGGATGAATCAATGTCGCCGGTAGCATCACTTATCTGAACGTATAACATAGCATTTTTGAGAGAATATAAAAGTAACCACCGTTGAGTTGCATCTTGATTTTTAGTTATTCCTATCAAGCCTCTAGTTATAGCGGATGATCGATACAGGGACTGCTCGAGGGCTAAATCGCAACCAACAGAATTAAATTTACCCGTTGTTCTCTTAACTGATAGCATACCTTTCCGCAAATTGTCGATAAGGAAACATGGTGATTGAATCATATCTTGCAAATAAAGTGTGATTCCACGAATGTAATTCGTATGATTCATAGCAAAAATGTACGGCAGGATTCTTCACGTGGCTTGTAAATGTAAGTCATAATCACAGTTTCTGTCGGCTTTAATTTAATCCAATAAAATTTCAACCATATCGCAGTAATCACTATAGTACTTAAAAGCTCGCTACGGGCACTCGTATCTCGCAGATAATTGGACAATATCAACAAGAAGTTACAAATAGTATCTGAATATTCATTTTTTTTTCAATCAAAGTTTCATTATCTGTACCAACGATTGTCTGCCGAATCTCTTGTATACTCATGATTAATAGTTCGACGTCACTATGTGATATGGTCATATGATCAACAAATTGTATCAACTGCATGCTCCTTAGTGCTTCGTTTGTTACGGGTTCATTTTGCACAATTAAACCCGTCCTTTTGCTTAAGAGAAGAATGTCTTTCTTAATCGAAATGTTATAATACGATAGAGACAAACTCTTCACCCTTCGTCATAACCGAACGCACTCCTGTTTACTGCACTTCTGCTGACTCTGATTGTTCTATGATTAGAACTAACAGGCCATGTCAATTGGTCCTTTAGTTTGCACTCCCGGATACTCCGATTGTTCTGTGATTAGAATCAACAGACCATGGCCATTGGTCATTACGATTGCTTGAAGGTGTAGCGTGGTGTAACGTAATTTCCACCACACTTTGAGTAGAGTGTAGTTAAGTGCAGTTGGGAATGAGTCAATATTAATTATCGAGTGTAAGGTATTGAGTATAAATTACACCACGTGTGAGAACGACCTGCACTTCCATACATATAAACGAACCTAATAGACGGAGAGCTAGCTACATAAAAACGGCTCGAAACGGTTCCCAAGATCTGAGCCTGAAAATTGCAAGTAAAAGTATCGAAAAACCCCCCCCCGAAAAATAGATACGGTTCCCGCGCCCAACTTTTAACCCAACATTCTTCAGCCCTTAACTAAGAGCTGTGCGTAATGGAAGAAGTTTTGGATGCCAATAAACCCTCGGCAGAGAATATTTAGTCAGAAAATGTCAACAAATTTGTTAATACACGATTGTTCGTTAAGTTTGCAAGGATCTCTCTCTCTCTCTCTGTATCCTGACTTACGAAAAGCGAGACAGTGGCTTCGAATTGAACGCGCGATAAAAAATTCGAGTTTCTCAGCTAGTTTTAACCGTATCGTGATATTTTTTTAAATTGGGGTATAATTGTAATGACTTAGATAAAATTAGCCTCAACTTGCAAACTTAACGAACAATCGTGTATTAACAAATTTGTTGACATTTTTCGACTTAATGATCTCTGCCGAGGGTTTATTGTCATTCAAAACTTCTGCCATTACGCACAGCTCTTAGTTAAGGGCTGAAGAATGTTTGGGAAAAAAGTTGGGCGCGAGAACCGTATCGATTTTTCGGGGGGGTTTTCCGACACGTTACAATCGCCTCTGCCAAGGGTTTTTTGTACGATGAAACCTCTGCCACTGCTTTACCGCTGTTAGTTAAGACCTTAAGAACATTTCTAAACAATTTTTACGTGGAAACCGTTTCGATTTTTCTCGCAAATTTTTCAACATGGAAAACCGGCTGGCATTTTCTGGCGCAAACGTTTCGCACCGGCAGACTAGCCATTTAATGATGTACTAGGGTTTTACTTGCAACTTTCAGGCTCTGATCTTGGGAACCGTTTCTAGCCGTTTTTATGTAGCTCCTGGACTATAACATTACTATTGTTTATTGTGCAAGCCAGCTTAGTTTCCCAAATGTTATTTTGTCCTTGAATTCATCTCAACTATCTCAGGTTTTTCCACAAAATCTAATTGTCTATGTGACTTGACTAATGGCATATGCCTCATTGTAGTTGTGTTGGTTCGGACAGAGATGGCGTGATAGGCCACTTTAAAATTTTCCTGATCTTGCTAAAACCATTATATTTCTATGACAGATGGCTGATTATTAATTGTCTCTTATATCGAATACAAATGTATTAGGCATGATCTGCAGTAAAAATTTGATAAAGTCCTGACATTTGTATTCTACTCAATGTTGGCGTTCTATGTTCCAAGTTACGAGTATACTGCTAGCGCACCTTGGCGGATGAAAGATGACTAAAAGTACACATCTGCCAATTTCTGTCATTTATTCTTGAATCTCCCTATTGAGTTGGAAGAAGATTGGCTGAGTCGAATTTCCTAACCCTTCACTGGAAACTTTCAATTATATAGTTCATCGTTGCATGGTTCTGAGAAATTTCTGGCTGAGAGATTTCCTTATATTGCTTGCGATTATAGACACTGTATATTTTAAGGAAAATCTTTCCGATTTACGGGATTTTGGGGCTTAAGGAATTCCATTCACCAATAATCACGGAAAAGGAGCTGTTTGTCAGATGGCAAATAGACCAACAGGGCCGTCCAAGAACCATCTGTCACATTGAGGGTTTATTCGATCATCTGGTCGTATTCAACCCACATTTTATCATCAAGTCAACGTACAACCTTCACATCAGTTTGAACATTCATATTCGGATATCGAGTTTAAAGCCACTGCATTCGAATTTCAACTCCCAGCTTATTGCCAACTCAATCTTCATCGTCCACCCATCACTGTCAATGTGTACTGTCTGAGCTGTCCATAGTATTTCTCCTCACACAGTCTACCTTCTACTTCCTTCGTAACTACGTGCTTGTCTTCGTGTGTTGTACACCTCCTAGAGTCCACACACCCACCAAGGCGCTGGATTCGTTGGTAAACATATTGAGAAGCTGAGAGGCCACTACTACTACCATAAAGTAACAAAAGCTAAGTCTTGGATCTTAAGTTGATACCGCCCTTAAGGTATATTTTTTTAGTACATAGCTGTTAGCTATCATAGTGACTTCACAGATAGTCTCAATTCAGGTGTGATGTTTGTTTATTGAGCTGATACTCAGTCATAGTTTACCCACTCATTTGGTGGGGTA
The DNA here is from genome assembly GCA_963921935.1 of Galeruca laticollis. Lineage (NCBI taxonomy): Eukaryota > Metazoa > Arthropoda > Insecta > Coleoptera > Chrysomelidae > Galeruca > Galeruca laticollis. Next base: position 37,903,051 of record OY998178.1, on the reverse strand, counting down.
CTTATTTAAAACCACAAAATATTGTTGTGTGCTTCATTTGTGACGATACATTATAACCGTTTCAATATATTTTGTGTAGTAAGATTAATGAATATTTCTTTGTTCTGATCCAAGTTAACAATACCAGTTACCCCGGTAATTAGAAGTAAGCAAGAACCTTTTCTTATTTTTTTTAAATAAGATTTACATAACCTTATAGCCAATCTTTATTATTAAGTAATATTAGTGCAGCGGGTTGTCCCATCCCATCTGGGTGGTTTCGGATTTTGACTGGCTACAAATTTGTGGCGCTCTGGAAAATGTATCCCTATAAATTTCAGTAAAATCGAAATCAATTTTTATTGCGCCACTGAGCTACTGGGACAGTTAGAGGCGAGGAACACTAGTGCACAATCATTCTCATCCCCTAAATTTCGCCCCTAACATCGTATGCAAGTTTATGTACTCGTATACCCCGGTTGTATTGTGTACCTTTAAGGGTAGCGAGAAGATTATTCTCACCGTGAATATTATTTTCAACAAGGATCTTATCAAGCCCACAACCCTCAATAAACAACGTAAGAAATTTTTTTGTAAGTGAAATGAACCAACTCGCAATACCATCGAATTAAATTCATTACTACTCAACTGAATTTCTTTAGCTATAAGGTATATGGCCATGTCACAGGAAAGAATAGCTACTTAATGATTCAAAGATGAACATAAGTCAACATAGTTTTTCATGAAAGTGTATACAACGTCTCTTGAAGTAGGTGTGTGATGATCCCAAAAGACATTATCATAAAAGGGCAGTATCAAGAGAAAAGACATTGTTAAATTCCAATTTCAATGTGGTTAGCGGGCATCGATCTATTAAGATCAAGCAAACACACCGAAAGCACGTTCGCTGTAAAATATAAATATCACATTCATTTTGAATCCGGAAGGTCATGAATACGGGTAACTGAGACATTAGATCGCATACATCCTATAAATAGAAAGTGTCTACAAATTCGGGATGATTCATTATTATTATTTTGAATAGTACAAATGTATGTATCGTGTATTTATAATTTGTGTTAATAATTCTTAATATATTTATCCCAGTGAGTTTTTAAATGATGTTATTTATTCAACCCTCAAATCATGGTTACACGGTCTCCAAGATAAATGGTTTTATGGTTAAAGTAGTCTATACGAGGGGCACTTACTAAGTAACCACTACAGGTAGATGCGGAATGACCAGGCAAAATCCAATTGTAGTTACAATTTTGTCTTCGGTGGAGAGAATTTGTTGAAATGGAGTCCATCCCGGTATGCTATTAGTGCTTTTTCTAAGGAAATTGGTGGGAGATTTGTCATATTCCAATCTGCATAACACCCACAACAAATTTACGTGTTGAGCATTACTCAACTGGTGGTTCAATAAGCTGCTGGTATCGAAATAATTAGAAATGTAAACATTTCTTTTTTCAAAATGACAATGATATATCTCTTGGCATCTTAACATTTTTGAATCGTCGTTGTCGTCCGTTTCAATTGGTTTCGGTCTAGCAATATGTGCAGTGCTCTTTTCATCACCTTTTTGTTAATACACTACCATGGCTGTAACGTGCGTAGAATCTTTGCCACTTGATGTCTCCTCGTTAAAGTCATTGTTGTCCACAGCTGCATAAAGAAACAGTTTTTGGTCGCGTACAATATTTTTCGGTATGACTACTTTTTCATCGATATTATCACGTAAAATTGACTTTACAATATCAGCGTCTACGGCCGTCATTGCTTTGTAACTGACACAGTGTCCAAGATTGTTCAACATTGTTAGAATATGTTAAGGTCTAGTCAGGTGATGAATAGATTCAGCTAGAGCAATATGTTTAGGTGTCATCCTGTTAGTTACACTGAAATATACGTCACTAAACACCGCTAATGCTTTATGGAGCATATTATTTAACAATTTTCGATTTTCACTGCTGAATAAATGGTGTAAATGTGCATTTCTTCAAGGCATCTTCCATGAGAATATCATCACACAACTTGTCCTTAGGTATTAGTTCAGTAGTTGATAGTTCCTCCCGTAATTATTTAGCACACAAGACGATTTTGCTACAGTCTACTCGACGGATGTAATCAACTACTTCGTTTAATGAAATTCCTGCTATAAAAACCAAAGAAGATTGCTGTCTTTCAGTTGGATATGAGAATAAAACTTTATTACCAAATTTATCGATCAGCATCGTTTTGAGATTACGAATAGATATAACTGCATCCTCTACTTCAGCGAGTACAGTCATGCGTTGAGTCAAGTATGTTAATTCAAAGGCGGTCGTTGAAACTCTGTCTATTATATCCGCCATTAATTTTTCAAACGCAGCTAGTAACTGCTCATGACTGATGTTTGTTGTTGGTCGACCTCTTTCGTTACTCGAAGATCTTGGTAATGAAACGTAATTCCTGTAGCATGATTTGTGATATTGGATTTTTTTGCCCAACAAATCTCCCGTTGTTCCATAGATACAAATTTTGGTGAAAACTTGATCTAGTTGTCGCCGCGAAGCATTGAAAATTAGCGTAGCTTCTGAAATCTCAGTTAAAAGACAAATTCTAGTAATAGACGGAGAGACAGAGCCCAAAAAAGTCTCTGAATTTATTAAGCCTGGTTTTTTCTCAGTTGATTATAATCATAATATACAACAAAATGCTGCGGTCAGTCAAGCGAATATTAGAACAGGTGCCTCAGGTACGCCGTCAAACATGTCGTGATTACTGACATAATAAAATCAATTCCTTAAGGCTGAAACTCTATGAACTTTTTTGTTTTTTTATGTAAATCAAAATTATGATTCGCTCTCTATAGATATAACATGCGGCAGCTCGTCTTTTATTTAAAATCAACTTAAAATAAAATAATAACACTATCAGAATCATTTAAAGTACGACATTTATTTTAATGAAGCACTTCCGTGTCGCAGTTGTGCCTAAAAATCTGAGAAATAATTTTTTTTCGAATACAACAGTGAACTTGATTTTTAAACATTTTAAACTCATATATCCATTTATTTCATGAATAATTCAAAATTGTAACAAGCTATAAATTACCCATCATCACATAATTCATCATCTGAATCTTCCATATCATTATTCTCACTATCGTTATCTGAGACGTCAAGCTCAGATGTTTCAGACTGGCAATCTGAAAAATAAATAAATTAATTAAAAAAAATTATTTTTGTGATTGTTTAATTCAGATAAAGTTGTTTGTATACAAATCTTGCCTCGTCTATTGATTTTATTTTTCTCAAACCGTATAGATGGCAAACGAATTCTTGTATCCTATTAAACATGTCATTCCGGTTTCTTTCATCTGCAAGTCCAATGTTTTTTGAAAATCTTCGCTTTGCTTCATTAACTGCAGAGGCTTTTTTTACCTTTCTTGTAAAAAGCCGGGTTAAAATGACATCCGGTCAAAGCATGCAGTCCTGGAAGAGCATTGCAAACAGGATTTCCCAATTTTTGTTGCATTCTGCTGACAATTTTTGTTGCATTCTGCTGACATTGATTATCCTTTGATGATTTCCAGTTCCAACTTCTATCCAAATTGTTGATAAACTTGACAAATTTCTCATGTTTCCTAACATAATACTGAGAATGTCTGTGTCCGAGCACCTAATTAAAATGTTTGCACGATTTTGCAAACATGGAAAGTTATTTTCGTATCAGCCTCTTCATGTGCTTCGCAGGTTAAATTTTGATTGATATTTTTTTGTATTTTGCCATCTAAAACTGCGTATTCATAGCACTTATCGAAGTTTGATTTTACGGTTTTAACGCCAAAATATGGTACTAATTCATCACTAGCCCAGTGATTAATGATACATTTTATGAATGCTATTTTAAATTTCGAGTTAAGCAAATCTTATGAAAAATCTGCCGGGCGTTTTTGTTCCGGCCCAGAGATATTATAATCGCGATTATCACAGTTTCCTCGCAGAGCATGCTCGCAATCTTTAATTGATGACGTAAAGTATCGATCGAAAATTATAACTATTTCTTGTGCATCAAATTTTAAAATATTTTGCAAAAATCTATTATCTATTAAAACAACGTATGTATATTCTGGTGATTCGCTATCGATTGCCATTTCCAAGCTTCTCATGGCCATACAACTTTTATGTCATGAGTTGTGTTGTTCATTAGCATTCGGATCAAACAACTTCTGAAACTTGTCTCCAATTTCGTCTTTTCGTCGATTTGCTGCATTTTAAATAGCTTCAGATGACTTTTTTTGGTTCATTTACCAGTTTACCCGGTACATCACAGAATAAACATAATTTTTCGATCTTTTTTTTCATTTCAAATTTATTAATTGTATCGACATTTCTACACTTCACAAAACTACATGAATCACACAATTTGGAGCACTGCAATTATAAGAATTGAAATATATGTACTTGTAAGAATAATCGATGCGTGTGGGAATAACGTTCAGTTATAACTGAAGCGCCAGAAACGGTTTGAGATAGAGGTGAGCGATATTTCACGAACAGTTATTTTTTAACTGATATTTTAAAATCACATATAACGATAGTTACTTTTTTCTTTCACAACGCGTGAATTGATATCTGTTATTTTTTTATCGCAGTTATACATGTTCATAGATCGCAACTTGGCATTCGTTATCACGAATCACTACGAAGCCGGCTAGCATTTTCATATTTAATGTAGCATATCACAGTGTAGTGCTATCGAAATATATTTTGTAAACCACGTTCATGATCATGGATAATGATGATAGTTTATCAATTTGGATATAACACAAATTAGGCCTAAAAGTACAGCATTGTCTACAGTTATAATAGAAATGCAGCGATATTTAGAGACCGACTTTGCATCACGACAATCAAATCCATTGGAATGGTGGAACGAAAATAAATTTATGTTCACATATTTGCCAATTCTAGTTCGACAATTTTTTTGTAATTTAGCTACTTCAGTGCCATGTGAGCGCCAATTTTCTAAAGCAGGCCAAGTAATTTCTGAACGAAGAAGTCGTTTAAGCAGTAAGATAGCAAAAATGATTCTATTTGTTGGAACAATCGAAACATTAATGGATAAACATTTATCATGTTTTTAAATTACATATTACTTTCTAATGTATAAAGATTTTTTACAATATATGATATGTAATATGTAGTAAACACTTTCTTATGTTTAAATCATCAATCTATTGATAAACCCTACCAAAACCGGCAATCCCGTTCATGTTCCTGCATAAAGTGTTAAACTGTAATGAAATCCTATATGTTTAAGTATTGCTGTTGTTTGTTGGGTAAGGTCGAGTTTGGCCGTTGTTATAATTGCTATTGTTTAAAATCAAAGTCAAAATAAATGAGTATGTTGTCTGGTTTAAGAATAAGTATTATAATTTTCTGTAATAAATTAAATAACAAACGAAAAGACAGGATATTGTTCTCAGAATATTATTAAGAAGAAGAGAAAATAGATACCATTAATATAAGTAAACTGTAGACTAACCAATCTAAACATACACATAACGAGCAGTATCACGACGGCTCAATTGCGACTTACGTTACGCGTACTTAAAACTGTGATCACATCACGTTTAATAATCACTGATATTAAAAAATCACAATAACAAATATCAGTGTGATTGAAAAATCACGATATTGCTCATCTCTAGTTTGAGAAGAGCGCGTCACGCTCCAAAACTCCACAGCAGGTATGTGTCGCTGGGGAGGGGGTGTACAATACAGCTGACACCTGGCTTGTATGGCAACCTTCAATCAAGGTATGTGAGGGTCTTACAAATACATTCCAGTCGAGAAATAACGGTCAACAGTTTTTGGATACTGTACAACGCTTGTTCTCACAGCTACAACGATGGAATCGAAAACTCCTATTATAGGGCCGAAAAAAAAACTGAACCACAATTCTGTACGGCAACCTCCACAATATTTTTTTATCTCTTTCTAAACTCGAATCATCAATCAGAATGTGTCCATCGGTTTTTGCAAACGGAAAGTTTCTCAGCGTCTGCACTATTAAGTACTAATCACTTTCCAGATTAGTTATAGTGATTCTTGATTTGTTTATAGAATATTCGTCAACCCCCAAGAATAACTGGTGAAATTTTCCACAATTTTTACACGTCCAAGAATCAGTTTCTAATAAAGGAACTTATGAAATTCATTGTCTCAACCCTTACTTTGTGGAATCTACTCATATTAGTGTTTTAAATGAAACTTACTATCTCTAGTTAACTCCACAGTTTATTGAAAAATGTCAAAAATTCTAAAAAATTGACAACTGTTTCGATATTACCTAAATATCGAAACAATTGTCAATTTTTTTGAATTTTTAACATTTTTCAATAAACTGCGGAGTTAACTAGAAACAGTAAGTTACATTTAAAACACTAAAGGAACTTCTGTTAATGTTTATTTGATTGTTTGTTTTGATTTGTTAATAAAACTTTCCGATGTTCATATTGATTTTTGGTCACGAATGTGGTGTTATCGTGATAATTATTCAGTAAAAATAGTTTTACAAATGTTATCTTGTTTTAGGTTGCAGAATGCCAAAATGAAGGAAGAGAATGCATTATGGTTACCAGTGGAGCCGTTGCTTTTGGAAAACAAAGATTAACTCAAGAGTTACTTATGTCCCTCTCTATGAGAGAGACTCTATCTCCTAATGATCATACACGTGAGGTAAGATTCAATCATGACCAATTCAGAAAATAAATATACAATTCTTTAATAGTGCCAACATTCGGGTCATTGCCTAAATGATGCAAAGGTTAATTCGGCAATTTGCTGTGCTTATAAGTATGTTTCGATCTTTACATATGTTTTTTCTAAACACACTATACCTACTACATAGATTAAATTCCACTGATAAGTAAATAACGTCCATGACGCGATAAATGTGTGCCAAAAGATTATTGACCCTGATATGTACTATCAATGAGAATAACAATTGTAACAGGCATTGGACGACTGAAGTTCATTATCTCTTGTTTTTATACTAGTACATATTGGAAGATAACCTCAAAATAATCAGTTCCACATTATATACCAATTTATTTACTATGTTATATACACCGAAAAATAATTTTACCATCAATATTAACATAGTTTAGTCGACAAGTTGACATTCGTGAAAAAAAGAGATAAAGCTACTAAAAATATGTGTGATCGCTCATTGGATTCGGAATATTGTCTAGAAAAATGTACCGAAAAAATTTATTAGCACATAAAAAATTGCAAAAGTTATAAACATATTAAGATGGAAAAAAGGCATTCTGTTATTCATCTATATCTCATGAACTATTAACATTTGAGAAACTAAAATAGTATATTAAGTACCAAGTGTCAAAACGGTTACTTTAGTCACGAGTTTTACTAGGCAAGAGTGAAGCGAAGCGGAACGAGTTCCTTGTGAAACGAGTGACTAAAGACGTTTTCAACACGAGGTGCTTACTATACTTATTCTTCGCCCGCGGGAAGGAAAACATTATATTATATTTGAATTATATTCATTACATGACGGACGATGACTGACAGCTGACTGATAAATCAAATGACGCAGATACACTGACAAAAGATACACTTGATTTGAAGTTTAAAAAACAAAAGATAAACGAGATGTGACTTTTCGCATTTTAAACACTAGTTTTTAAAGAGTCGTTTTGTGCATGTCAAACCCGTGTTCAAAGTGCGATTTTAGTAGCAGGAGTAGAAAAAAGATTTTTTAAGAAAAGGAAATGTCCGTAATTTAACGCTGAATGTAGATACCCGCCCGTCATTTTCGGAATGTTCACGAGTAGTCAAAGGTAGTACGTCACAATATAGTTATTTGTGTAACTAGTTCAAAAAGTGCATATTTGTTGCACGATGCATGAAGTTTGCATGTTGAGTGCAACAAATATGCTTTTTGCGCGGGTTGCACACAGCCTTTTTTTGTACGATCGAAATAAAATATGTTTTTATTTCAAATTTTATTAGAGTATTTTACAATAAGTAGGTAACTACAACCAAAATTAGGTACTAATTTTACTTTTTTGAGTTGATTTCGATTTTATTATCGCAGTTTGAGCAATATACAATTGCTAGTGATGGATAAACTTGATTTCCATTGATTTTTTGAATTTTTGTTTTATTTCTACTTGTGAATATCTCATCAGATTCTTCACTTGAAACGGCTCTTTTTCGGACTGTGAAGATTCCTGTACTGGTACTTAGTTCACCTTCTATAAATGGAACAGCTGTTTTTGTCTTTTTGGAAATTGACTCTTCGATGTAGCCCTCCGCTACAGTTGAGGATTTCCACCCTCTATGACGTTTTAATATTAATATATCTGCCCCTGATTCCACTAATAAAGTTGCAGAATATCTGCGAAAGCAGTGTCCCGTGAATTTCATTGGGTTTTCAATATTTAAATATTTGGCAATATCACTTAGGATTTTGCCAAAAGTATTTACGCCAACGGGTTGCACGACACATTTACTGTCATGGTACCTAAGTGGGCTTCCACACCAAAGTAGCATGCAGCGTGCGACTTGCTGCCAGAAAGCAGGAAGCACGCCGCAACTGGCGTCTTCACGATTTACTTTCATACCAAAGTCGCTCCGTGCGACTTTTTGCAAATCAAGATGGTGATAAATGTTTCTTTTTTAAAGTTCTTCGTTTCGCTGTGCGTAGGTACTCCACTAGTAACGGCTGGCTATAAACAATCGGAAAAATATTGATGACGACCATATGTTTTCAAGGCTTCTCGTTCAGTTTTAAAATTCAAATGCTTAACGAATGTGAACTAAACAGCCTTTCGCTTGTTTTTCTTTATTAATGTAACATAACCTAACCTTTTTGGACAGCCAGCAAGTAAAGTCTGTAAATCGATATTTCGCCGGCTGTTTATTAACCTCTTACTACATGATTTTTTTGATTGATATTATTTTAATTTATGTAATGTAATATGACCTCAGAAGATCTGGAGAAATATTAAAAAAATTCTACGGCATGTTTTTTTTCTTATATTCAAACATTTTGACATGTGCTAGATATGGAACAACTTTAGGTAACATTAATAATAAAAAATATACATTTTAATTTTAGTAATGAAAATATAAAAAATATTTCTTACTCAGTATGAAAGCGATAAAAACAGTTACGGTCCGTCCTTATTAAGACACACAAAAACCATACATTTTGCACAATAAATGTGTGATTTTCACTATATTCTTGCAGCGTTGGCGCTCAGTAGGAGACCATTCCGGTAAGTGACCCAAGTTATCAGTTCTAATTTCTTAAGCTGGTATTTGCGCAAATGGGTATTTTTTCTTTTTTAATTGCAATTGAGTTTGTAAGTCATTGCTTGGCCTTCCCCCTTTTTTTTGTAGAACAATAGCCCTGGTTAGAATTTCTGCTAGTGCCGTTTGAATTCTGCTAGAGGCAAGTACATATCGTCCGTGGAGCCCTTATATACATAACAAAATCACGTCATAAAAATTACAAAAATTTTAGTAATTTGTTAATAATAATTTTTTTAGTTAGTAAAAAATAAAAAATCGAGGAAATGTGAATTTTTTTTAATTCACTGTCCTATTACCGTTTTCGTATTAATGGAAGACAATTATTAACTTAAGAGAATATTTTTTCCGTCATTTGTGAACAAATAGACTGATTTGATATTTTAAAAAACCTTTTGACTATTTAGATGTCTTGAGAATACGATGATTTTCAAAAAAAGAGTGTTTTTCTTAATAAAAATGTTTATCATGTTTTTATTTTTCATATTTGAAATGTTAAAATAATTAGTTAAGGAAAAAAAAAGTTTTATAAATCATTATCGACAATAATAGTTACAGAGAAAACATTTTTTTGCAAATTTAATTGTCTATTATCTTAAAAATTTGTTATAAACAAATTCACAACTTTAGGTACTTAATTTTTTTTCCGGAAACTACTAAATATTACAGAAACAACCGTATATGGAAAAGTACCGTTTTCCGTTATGTATTGTACTACGTGTACCGGCCACTCCCAATCCGACTGTTCGACCTAGGTCTGTCAGACAGTCGCAACGTCTGGGGTAGAAAAACCTTCCGACTTCTATATATCTCAGACGTCTTATGAGAATATAGTATATTAAAGTATAAGTGGATTAAGAGGTTTTTGAAACACGCGCGATTTTTCAAGCACGACGGCACAGCCGGAGTGCTCGAAATAGAGCAATTGTTTGAAAGACCAGTTATCCACAAATACGTTACGCTATTTTTTTTATTGGTGCACTTTGAAATCATGAAATATTATTATTATATTATCACTACAAAAAAATGGAAGTGCGTCCTCGATGCCCAGCCAAGTTTCATTTAATAAAAGTCCGCCCTCGATGTCCAGCCAAGTTTCGTGAAAGTACATCCTAAATAGTATTTATTTTTATTTGACGTTACGAGGTACTACTGTCAGATCAACAATCAAAAAGTTTCTTTATTCATATTCAAAAGGATACAATGTATATATGAATATATAAATAAATTTTGCAGAAAAAACCAAATAAGACATTGGTTCACAATGAAAATATACAATTTAAAAACTAATAAAAATAAACGGTTTCAAAGATTAAAAGTAACTTTTCCGCATCTGTGGCCCTGAATAGTATTCTATCATAAAATTGTCACTTGTATACACTTCGGGAGATGTATCTTGCTAACAAACCGAAATTTGTCCAAAAATAACCAAATTGTAGTATATTTGGATTTATAGGACCCGCTGCACTCGCTCAAGTCAGCTGAAAATCAATAGGGTACATCTGTGAGACACCTTGAACAATATTCAATTATAAAATTGGTCACTTGTCTACACTCTGGAAGCTGTATCTTGCTAACAAACTGAAAACTCTCCAAAAATGACAAAAATTTGGTACTGCAAGTACCATAGAACCCGTTGTACTGGCTTTAGTGTGTTGATTATCAATAGGGTTCATCTTTGAGGCGCTCTGAATAATATCCAATTATAAAATTGGTCACTTACATATACTCCGGAGGCTGTATCGTGCTAACAAACTGAAATTTCTCCAAAAATAACAAAAATATCGTACTTAAAGTACTATAGCACCTGTTGTACTGGCTGTGGTGAGCTGAAAATCAATAGAGTTCATCTGTAAGATGTTTTAAATGATATTCAATCATAAAATTGGTGACTTGTTGAACTCCGGAGGCTATATCTTGCTAACAAACTGAAATTTCTCGAAAAATTACTAAAATGTCGTACTTCTAGTACCATAGCACCCGTTCTGCGGGCTTTGGTGAGCTGAAAATCAATAAAGTTCATCTGTGACATGTCCTCAACTATATTCAACCAAAAAATTGGTGACTTGTTGCACTCCGGAGGCTGCATCATGCTAACAAGACATGTAACGAAAAGTGGCCGACGACGACATACACACAGGCTTTTTTTTCTAAAAACCGTTTTTTGGGGTTGTTGTTGATGGAAAACGTAAAAATAACTCAACAAAAAATTTCAAATTTCCAACTTTTTTTGGGGTAAGCCAATACTTTTCTCGCATATTAGATAGGTTGGGCGGAAAAGTAAAAGTTGTTTCTCGTTTCTCGTTTCTCGAGTTGTTGTGGTTACCATAGGGACTTTAAAAAACGCGCGTGTTTGAAAGTTAGATTTAAACACGCTGAGGCGTGCTTTAAATAGGTAATATGAAGCATCAATAAAAAAAATTATTTTTTAGACCGCGGTCTGACATACCTAGGTTGACAGACCGCGGTCGGAGCGGCTACAGTTCGCGGACTTCTCAGTTTTTGAAAATTATTTGACATGCAAGGTGTTATTTATTTAATTCTTTCAATTTTTTTGGAGGCGACAGCAGTTATTTTAATAAAAAAAGTATAATTAATATTTAATTATTTCTTAACATTTTTTTTTGTTTGGGTTTACTGACTAGGGACCGTGTCCATTAGCCTAACCTATTTCTGATTGACTTGGGAATATTAGTAAACATCTGAAGAGTTAGACGGTTTATTAATTTTACATATATACTTCTACAATAGTTGTTATAACTGTATTAATATTATTATCACTTTTTTCTATATTTTTTCTTTTTTTCAATATCTTTTTCATCATTGTTTTCTTTTTTTGTTCTTGTTTTTTCTTTATTACGTCTTTCCTACAGTATTACTTTTCCGACCAACCTATCTATATGCGAGAAAAGTATTGGTTTACCCCAAAAAAAGTTGGAATTTTGAAAAAAAATTTTGAGTTATTTTCACGTTTTCCAACAACAACAACACGCAAAAACGGTTGCTAGAAAAAAAATCCTGTGTGTATGTCGTCGTCGTTGTCGTTGGCCACTTTTGCTTACATTTCTTGTTAGCACGATACAGCCTCCGGAGTGCAATAAGTCACCAATTTTATGATTGAATATTGTTAAAGACATGTCACAGATAAACCCTATCGATTTTCAGCTCACCAGAGCCAGTATAACGGGTGCTATGGTACTTGAAGTACGACATTTTGTTATTTTTTGAGAAATTTCAGTTTGTTAGCACGATACAGCCTCCGGAGTTCAACCAGTCACCAATTTTATGATTATATGATTGAATATTATTCAGTACATCTCACTGATTTCCAGCTCACCAGAGCCAATACAACAGGTGCTACAGTACTTTAAGTACCATATTTTTGTTATTTTTGGACAAATTTCAGTTTGTTAGCAGGATTCATCTGCCGGAGTATGTACAAGTGACCAATTTTATGATTGAATATTATTCAGAGCATCTCACATATGACCCCTATCGATATTCAGCTCACTAAAGCCAATATAACGGGTGCTATGGTACTTGAAGTACCAAATTCTTGTAATTTTTGGAGAATTTTCAGTTTGTTAACACGATATAGCCTCCAGATAGTATACGATTGATCAATTTTATGATTGAATATTGTTCAAGGTGTCTCACAGATGTACTATATTGATTTTCAGTAGACTAGAGTGAGTACAGCGTGTCCTATAAATCCAGATATGCTAAATTTTTGGTTATTTTTGGACGAACTTCGGTTTGTTAGCACGATACATCCCCCGATATGTATACAAGTAACAATTTTATGATAGAATATTTTTCAGGGCCACAGATGCAGAAAAGTTAGTTTATCTTTAAAACCGTTTATATATTAATTTTTTTAATCTTTTTTTGTTTTTTTATTTTTCTATTTTTTTTCTATATTAGTGTTTTTAAATGAAACTCAAGGTCTCTAGTTAATTCCACAATATAATACAAGTTATTGAAAATTCTAAAAATTGACAATTGTTTCGATAAATCAATATCATCGTCAATTTTTAGAATTTTCAATAACTTGTATTATATTGTGGAATTAACTAGAGACCTTGAGTTTCATTTAAAAACACTAATATGAGCATATTCCACGAAGTAAGGGTCGAGACAGTCAATTTTTTCTATATAATCTCATATTTTCTGATTCCTCTTCCTTCAGGTACAATTACAATTATTACAATTTAATTTTGAGATTATTTATTTGGAGAAACAGCAAATCGTACGATCGTTAAATTTTAATAATTGTTGAAGATTAACAGGTCGCATTAATACTTTTCCTGGCATCTGTAGCAAAGGATTTGGGCAATTCATACATTTATTTGCTTCTTCTTATTTTAGAGTGTAGTTAACCCTAGGATGCATAGGTAGGGTCCAAAAGATCCGCGGTGATATTAAATATTCTGTATTTCTTGTAATTTTTGTTGCAATTTTAATTCAGTTTAAGAATGCTTTTAGTGAACAATAATCAACATATTATTGTTTTAAATGAAACTCAATGTTTCTAGCTAATTCCACAATATAATGAAAAATGTTGAAAATTCTAAATAATTGACAATTGTTTCGATAACTGAATATCATCGTCAGAATGACAGAAGTTACATTTCATTTGATGCCTACCTGATGTTTATTAGTTATTTTTGGCTAGACCTACCTACCTTGTGATTGACTTAATATATGTTTATAGAAAGAAGGAGAAGATGTGATATTACAAATAATAAAGCTTAGATATTATTAGCCCTATGGTGATATCCTGGATATAATTTTTCAATTAAGATCAGTATAACTGTGCAATGATATAGAAAACCAGGAAAACTATATCTGCTAATTTTTACAATTATCACTTAAGAAGACAGTTTAATAGTGGAGAACTCCCTGGATTTATCTGTTCATTGACGGCTTCATATTGTGAGTTCCTTAAGTGTCTTCTAATTCCCAACTCTTCAAGGAAATCCAGTTCTTTTTTCTTGTCACAAATATGTAGTACTTGTAGTTCTCTGTTAGGTGTCAATGAATGTTTGGTGTCAAGTAGATGTTTTGCGTAATGGGATTTATCTGGTTGTTTTAATCTGTATGCTCGTAAGTGTTCACTGTATCGGATTTCAAAATTTCTAAGGGTTTGACCCAAATAGACAGCATTACATTCTGGGCATTGGAGTTAATATATACCTAATTTCTTTAACGTTGGTATTCTTGTTTTAACATTTAACAATTTTGTACTTACGTTACTTTCTGTTTTAAAAGAAATTGTTGTATTCGGTGCTAAAGATATTATCTTTGAAATATTATTAGAAATATTTCCTGCATATGTGATGGTTTTATAAGTTTCTATTTCTTCAGTTTAGGAAATATTAATTGTAATGCCACTTTTTCCTCTTTTTTATGTATTAGCTTATTTATCATATGTAATGGATAACCTTTGGATGTTGCTATTTGTCTAATTGTATTAATCTCTCTATCAAAATTACGCTTGTTCATAAGAACTGAAGTCAGGAACTGAAAATGTAGAAACAAAAATAACCCCTTTAAAAAGTATGGTGTATATAAACTTAAATGTGCCGACTGTAATGATGTCTAATTGGGTCAAACATTTAGAAATTTTGAAATTAGACACTGTGAACACTTACGAGCATACATATTAGAACACCCAGAGAAATCCCATTACGCAAAACATCTACTTGACACCAAACATTCACTAACACAGAACTAGAAATTCTACATATTTGTGACAAGAAACAAAAACTAGATTTCCTTCAGGAATTAGAAGACACTTAAGAGACCCACAATATGAAGTCATCAATGAACAGATGAATCTAGGGAGTTATCCACTATAAAACTGTTTTCTTAAGTGATAATTGTGAATATTAGTTGATATATTTTTCCTGGTTTCCAATATCATTGTATAGTTATACTGATATCAAATGGGAAAAAGATATCCAGGATGTCCCCATAGAGCTTATAATATCTAGGCTTTAATATTTGTAAAATATTCTTCTTTCTATTCATATATATTAAGTCAATCACAAGATAGTTTACTTCTTCGTCTAGCCAAAAATAGTTGTTATAAACATCAGGTAGACATACATGAAATGTAACTTCTGTTATTCTCTGACGATGACATTAAATATCGAAACAAGTGTCAATTTCTTAGAATTTTTTTATTATAATATGTAATTATTTAGAAACAGTCAGTTTTATTTAAAAAAGTAACGTTTGTTTATTTTTGCTGCTAAAATACTCTTTCATTCATGTTAACAATCAATTCTAGGCAATTTTTTTTATAACACCGAGACATATTGTGCTCTCTGAAATTTTTATTGTTTTCAATTATTGCTGAAATGAATCTAGAAATCTCATGGCTGTGTTTATTTTCAGGATGCAGTAGCAATGGTCGAACCTAGAGCAGCGGCAGCAGTAGGTCAATCAGGTCTTATGTCCCTCTACGATGCAATGTTTTCTCAGTACGGTGTAAAAATAGCACAAGTTTTAGTAACAAAAGCTGATTTCTACAATGAGGAAACCAGAAAGAACCTAATAAGCACCTTAACCGAATTAATTAGTCTTAATATCGTTCCAATCATTAATACAAATGATGCAGTTTCACCACCACCACAAATAGACGAACCTATCGGTGATAAACCTGGAAAGAGAGGTATCTCAATTAAAGATAATGATAGTTTAGCAGCCATGTTAGCTGCAGAGATACAATCTGATTTGCTTATCATGATGTCGGATGTTGATGGAATTTACAACAAGCCACCATGGGAAACAGGAGCTAAGTTCTTACACACTTTCACATCTGACCAAAGGAACAAAATAGAATATGGACAAAAGAGTAAAGTTGGTACTGGAGGTATGGATTCTAAGGTCAACTCAGCCACGTGGGCTTTGGATAGGGGCGTGTCTGTAGTGATATGTAATGGAACGTTGGATAAAGCTATCAAAACTATTCTCTCCGGAAGAAAAGTGGGTACATTCTTTACTGAGCATTCTTACTGTGGATCTCTTTCATCTGAAGTAATTGCAGAAAATGGTGAGCATGTGCCCAATCTCTAAACTCTAGTCTCTTGGTTCTAAAATATGACGATTTAGTCCAATATGTCTCACATAAACTTTACAGTTTTCCAAGATACAGAGTGTTATATGTTAGAATTTGGTATTTGAATTTCGCAATAATTTTAAAAATTTTCATGTAATACTTAAAAATAGTTAGTTTCAAATTTTTTGGCATGAGATTCATTAATTTAGATTCTACTTTAGCATTCATAATGCATTGCTAACTGCTTCAGTAAATCAAAAAAAAATTCTGTTCAACTTCCACGTCAATCTTGTTTGATTCGTGCTATTTGCTTTCAAAAAATTACAATGAACAACTTCAAAGTAAGTGTTCAGAATTTGCATAATCCACGTCAATACATTTGATAACCCGCTTTAGAAGAGGTTTCTCAATATCAAATACACCTTATATTAATCGCATTATCGGCTTATTCTATATTCAGTCGCAATTCTGGAGAAGAATTAAGTTTTTATTCATAAACTATTTCCTTAGTTCGCACCCATTTTGAAAAATACAAAAAGTTGGAATCGGGACTTCTCGGTAGCCCCACAATCTCAGCGACAGGCAATTATCACTTAAGTATTGATGCATTTGTAGATAATAATATGGTATAGATCCGAATGTTTTGTCTTAACACTGAACATATTATATTTTCTTGTCATTGATTCGAATAAACTTGAAAGACATCTTATTGATGAGGTTCATTCAAATAGTGTGTTACAAGAACATTTCAGATAAAGCTATGTCACTATTAGTAAGAGATATTTTCCCTGGCAATTGTATATTTCAACGTATGAGAAATCATTCGAATATACTTAAAAATGTACGATACAACAAATTAATTTAAATTGCTGGAAGATGGTGGCTCAACAGTGGATTAGATTAGATTTGTTTGAACGCAGATGGCGCCGTAGCATCCTCCACATCTGTAACCCTATGGGATTTATTGTGATTTTTCCAATCTGACCTTAGAGTGTTCTGTCTAGGGCCGTCCTTTCAATTAGACTTCACAGCCGTGACACTGGCCACTCCAAATAGCTTGCCGGTTTCGGTTTTTTCTCTCCCAGACTTCCTAACCTAAGCCGGCATACTGCTTCGCAATTGTACCATACATGCACGGCAGTTTCTTCCACCTCCTGACATAGCCTGCACCACCTACTTCCACTATCCTTACAACTTTTCGGCTGTGACCAAGTAGGTCTGATGCGAACGTCGTTGTATTTGTGTTACAGCCACCAGATCTGAAACTTTCTGTTTATCTGGTTTTTGATGGATGTTTTAAAGAGGCCTGTTGGAATTCCGCAGAATGGTTTGGCTAAGTCATCGATTGCCTCGTTTACTAGGTGGCTCTCATGAACTAGTTCCAGGTGGGTCAACAGTAATATTTTAAATATTTTGCCATGTCCACAAGACTTAAACTTCATTCAAAACGTATGAAGCTCCATAACCGAAGAGATTTTCCCTGATGAAATGATATTATGTCAGCAAACAGTGAACAACAGTGTGAGGTATTGCAACATGCGATATTGAATATTGTCTTTGTCACAAAAATTCGTTTCACGAAAGTTGAAGCCATCTGAAGTTGCAGACGTATGTTCCAACCTGTTGTCAAAACTATCGCCATATTGTAAAATTTGAAATCAGTAGCGTAACGATTTCACATTTTGTAGGTTAACACAAAATTAGAATGTCAATAATAATAGTTTCTTTTTCATGATATAGGGACCGAGAAAGATGACGTTTATGCCATCTGCCGTGAAAAAACACAAACAATGTGATGTAAACACTATTAGTAGTTTTGTATAATCAGCGTTTTTAAATGTTCATTTTGTAAAACTGATATTAAATGTTTGTGATGTCATCTTCAAAAGTATCTTTCTGTATTCATGGTTGATGAAATATGCTGTATAAAAATACTACGCAGTTGAAATTTTATAGTTTCCCCGAAAGTCCATTGAACACTGCGTGGATAACCTTAAAACGTCAAAAATGGATAAATGCAGTAAAAACCCATATGTAATTAAAATATTCAAATTAAAACATTTCAATAACTATTATTTTGTGTATAATCCGTATGATACCACAAATGGCAGCTTTTAGAAAAGTTCTAATTTTTGTTACCTAAATAAAAGATTATTATAGAGAAAATAAAATTGTTTTCTGTACGATTTCATTTATTATATAAAATAAAAAACTAGTGATGTGTTTACTGACTTTAATATTATATAATAAGATCAAATGATTAAATACTATTAAGGGGAAGAAAGTAAACATTTGTACAAAACGAATCACTTCAAGTTTTTTAATTACATTTCAGAAAACATCGGGAGGATTGGGAACCAAATAAAAATACTATAATTTGCAGTGCTCATTTTGTCAATAATCAAAAATCAGATAATTCCTTACACCCATCTTACATACCAACAATTTTTCCTGGCAAGGAAAATGAAAAGATCTATTCATTTTTTGCATTTTGTAGGTTGTTTATTATACTGTTTAAACTGTTTACATCACAATGTTTTTCTTATTTAACACCAGGGCGCTCTACTTTCGACAGAAGTGCTGCCTCTATAATTCGGTCTCGATCCCTATAACAGTTCCTTTTTGAAAACTGGTAGAGTATTTAAAGTTTTATCGCTATGTTGCTTATAGGTTATGGTTAGGGAAAATAAACACTACTGAAAAGTTTAATGAAGTGTAGTATTTAAATTGAAAACAAAATAATTTATAAACTTACCTCAAGTCGTAAGTAGCCACATCATTTAGGTATAAAAAAAGGTGAAAAAACACAAAATTGGAAGTTATAGAATTGTGTATTTCAATTTACGAAAAATAGAGGTGGAAAAATTCCAATTTATTATAAAGCAAACACAAATTTTAATTATAAACAAAATACCCTTAAACAAAGGTTTGAATACAACTTCTGTTTATCATTAGGATAGTATGCCTGTTTATCTGTTTCTATTATTTTACACACTTCCTTTTCTTCTGGAATTTGAATGACATATATTTCTGTTCATTCAAATGCCTTATTGAAATTTGCTTATAGTTCGTAGTTTAAATTGTTGATGCCTCTTATATTTGGAACATTAAATAAACCACAGGTAGACACAATTATAACCGAACAATCTCCAATTAGTCGAGGCACTGAAGCACTAAAAAGGCCAAAGATAGGAAATCTTTTAGTATATGACGTATCGGAATGCGGTTTTTTGCATTCACTTGCAAAAGTTATTTATATCATTCGTACGTACTTTGTACCTAATACAAACCGGAAGTTGCACTGCTGCAGCCAAAAATGCATGCAAAAAATTCATCTTTTGATAGGCCTTTTGGCTAATTTAATAACTGAATTGGGTTCCCGGGAATTTTCGAGGTCTCTGGTCACGATTACGATGTTCAAATTGACCCCCCGAACACCTGGAGCTCAGGAACGCCGACGAACATCATCTCCGGGGACTATCCCAAACTTTATGCGAGAGACGAGAGAAACTGGTCACCCGGGGGTTTTTTGAGTCGCTGAATTTCAATATACCAGCGGCGAATACCCCACGAACACCTGGTGGGCCCCAACCTGGACGCGGTCGTCATCTTCGAGATTTTTTCTGGAAATATCGACAATAACGAACCGAAAATCGTTATGGGGGCTTTTTTCATGTTGAGAGCGACCACCCGAACACCTGGTGCGCCCTAATCTGGCCCTGAACGTCATCTTCGATGGTTTTCCAGACATAATTGGGAAAAAACACTCGGCACCGGCCAACACCCCACGGACACCTGGTGCACCTTAACCTGGCTCTGAACGTCATCCCCGAGGGTTTTCCAGACACAATTGAAAAAGACCAACCAAAAATGGTTACTGGTGGTTTTTTGGGTCACTGAATTCAAATATGGCACCGACGAACACCCCACGGATACCTAGTGCGCCCTACCCTGGCTCTGAACGTCACCCTCGAGGGGTTTCCAGACCAACCAAAAATAGTCCAATAATATCATACGTTCTTTCAGGGGTAGCTCTTCCTCGGGGCCCTCAAAAAATGTGATTCAGTCCTGTAAATACGACGAGAATAATCTCCGGCTGGATCTCCTAACCTTGCCGAGTGGCCTTTCACTTTTCTCCCAACGCTCAAAACGCTTCAGTGTAAGTATACAAGTATACTGATGAATACGTCAGTGAGTGATGAAGAAAATAAAGAGAATAATGGGTCACTTGATGGAGGATTTGACATTTAGTCACGTATTAGAAAATCGAGTTTATTGATTGATAAGGTTACGTGGAGTAACGGGTGGATTATATTTTATTTGAGTCCAATAAAAAGTTTATAAATGTTAATTACATAAACATTGAATTTCTATCCATTCTCTTCCTTTTCTCCATAGATATTTTCACTAGAAACAACAATTCCATATAGTCATTACAGTATATTGCCGTCAATCGCTTAAACCTCAGGTTTAGTTGACATTCATGGGAACGACATCGATGTCGAGGTAAACGTTTCAGTGCACCAGGTGTCCGTGGAGTGTTCACCGATGCCATATTTGAATTCAGCGACACGAAAAACCGGCAGTCACGATTTTTAGTTGGTCTTTCTCAATTGTGCCTGTAAAACCCTCGGGGAAGACGTTCAGAGCCAGGGTAGGGCGCACCAGGTGTCTGTGGGGTGTTCGTCAGCGCTTTATTTGAATTCAGCGACTCAAAAAAAACCAGTATCTATTTTCGGGTGGTTTTTCTCAATTATGTCTGGAGAACCCTCGGGAATGACGTTCAGACCAGGTTAGGGCGCACCACGTGTTCGGGTGTTCGTTTTCAACATAAAACTCGGATTCAGAGTACACAAAAATCCCCCATAACGATTTTCGGCTCGTTATTGTCGATATTTCCAGAAAAATTGTCGAAGATAACGACCGCGTCCAGGTTGGGGCCCACCAGGTGTCCGTGGGGAAGTTCGGGATAGTCCCGGAGATGACGTTCGTCGGCTTTCCTGGGCTCCAGATGTTCGGGGGATCAATTTGAACATCATAATCATGATTAGCGACCTCAAAACCCCCGGGCACCCGACTTGAGCCAATTCTGACCCTTATTTACGAAGTTATTAAATTTGCCAAAAGGCCTCTCAAAAAATGCATTTTTTGCATGCATTTTTGGCTGCAGCAATGCAACTTCCGGTTTGTAATAGGTACAAAGCAGGAACGAATGATATTAATAATTTTTGGAAGCGAATGCAAAAAACCGCATTCCGATACGTCCTATCCTAAAAGATTTCCTATCATAATGCTTCATTGCCTCGACTAAATGTGCTATAACTATGAATTTATGTAATTTAATAATATTTAGATGTTTAGATATTCACTTCTTAGTAACAATAAATGCAACGAAAATAAGCCGCAAAATACCCACATAAAAATTGGAAAAATTGAAGCTATTTTTAGAACCTAAACATAAATACAATTTTAAAGGCTGATTGATGTTTCAGTGTTGCTAACAGAAATTGTCACGCGCTGGCGAACGCATGCTACGTTCATTTACTGAACAGTGGGTTAGCGATCCATTTTGTATTCCTATATACGTGAGATAAACTAGACAGTATTTGGTTTCTGCGATTGTCAATGTTCTAACTTCAGGTGGCATGAACACTCGTGAAATATAGTCTACACAATAGCTTTTTAATAATATATGATATGAGACGATGCTACTTACACCATTTTTGTAGCACCTGTTTATTTTAGACAAGTGCATAGTCTCAATTATTATACAGTAAATTCTACAATATTGTTCTTTTCGTACTATTACTAGATAAATTTTGGCTTTCCGGAAATAATTTCATTGAGAATACCACTTTGAACCAAACCTCGTTCGCGCCGACAAGTTTCATGATTCAATTCAATGGAAAACTTTCAATTTCTTACCTAATAGCAATTATTTTGTTTGACTTGTAATTAATAAGTAACTATGTGCCATATAGATCATTCCATTCCTTTATGAAGCTTTAGTATACAATAGGAATAATGATATTTTTGAATAATATATTCAAACTTTTATATCTAATAATAATTCCGCATTGAATTTTTTCAGCGAGAATTGGAAGTCGCATTTTAGCCTGCCTTTCACCAGATCAACGAGTATCATGCGTGCACACTCTAGCCGATCTTCTAATCAGTAAACAAGCGATAATTCTAGATGCTAATCAAAAGGACCTACAGGAAGGTGCAAAAATAGGCCTACCTAAGCCACTATTATCCAGATTATCTTTAACCCCAGCTAAATTGAGGACTCTTTCGATTGGATTGAAACAAATAGCCGACAATAGCCACAATAATGTAGGTAGAGTAATCAAGAAAACCAAATTGGCCGATGGATTGATATTGAAACAAATTACGGTACCTATTGGCGTATTGATGGTCATTTTTGAGTCCAGACCGGACACCTTACCACAAGTAGCTGCTCTTGCGATTGCTTCAGGTAATGGATTATTGCTAAAGGGAGGCAAAGAAGCAATGCATAGTAATAGAGCTCTTATGGAAATAGTTACTGAAGCATTGAAAACTGTTGGAGCTGAACAGGCTATATCATTAGTGAGTATATGTTAATATATACGAGTATATAGTAAATATTCGGGTCTTTATTTTATTTTATTCGGTACATAACAAAAATGAGCTTTTACAAGGTGTTCAATAAGAGTGGCGGGGTTTTGTTGTTAAACAGAAACAAACGGAGCAGGGGGGGGGAGGGGGGGTACGGAGTATGGTTAGGGTCTCGCGTCACTTCGTGGAAATTCAGTAGCCATGGAGTCATACGGGAAAACATCTCGCTTTTTGCGTGCGCGCGTATTACATAAACATTTGTATCGTGGGGAGTATGCTCTCCTGGATAAGAATATTCGAGGGCACTAAATCAACTGTAAGCATTCAAAACACAGGCCGCCCGCGATCTGTGAGGGATGAAAAAACGGTCGAAGAAGTAGGGTTTTCGGTTAGCCCAAATCCGCCACTATTTGTTGGCAATAGAAGTCAAACCCTCAATATAAAAAAATCGTCATTATAACTGAATCATTTTTTTTAATATCAATTTGATACACCATGTTATATACTAAATAATATTTTTTTAAATAAAATCGCTTTCTTCATCGTTCATGTCCGAATTGGTTTCATTGATGTCTTCTTCTTGTTCACATACAGACTGAGAATCTATAAAAAAACAATTGAATGTTACAAACAAGATATTTGTAACATAATCATTTGTAAAAGTAAAGATTTGCAATTTAAATTTACCTTCATTTTCATTTGTTTGTATGATTACGTCTTTCACGAACGTTGGTAATTGATTCCCTTCAAACCAGTTGAAATCATACCGGCCACAACATCTTTCCAACCATTTTCTATTGCTAACATATTAGTTAGAATTTTCTTGTGAGTGTTTCTCCAAATATTAGAAATGTAAGAAGCACGTTGCAAGCGATTTTTAAGCTCGGCTTCGCAGGGCGGCAGACTCGAAGTATAAACACTCTTGGCATTTATTTTTAATAAATGTTCTTCATCTCTGTATGTATACGTTTTTGTAAACAATGCGAGTCGAGCTCCATTAACTGTATTAACCTTTTTATGGCTATATTTTTCAATATTTGCGTAAAATCGTTGTCCTCTATATTTCTTAATTCAGCGAAAGCTTGTTGAAATTCCAGTGATCCTTGTAGAATAGTGAAAGGACGTTTCTTGCTTTTTTTGTAGGACGACGGATAGTAATCACACCCGGTTAAGGAATGTAAACCTGGCAAAGCAACGCAAAGAGAGTTTCCAAGATGGGAGTATAATTGTGTGACGTTTATATAGCGTTTATGATTTTCAACGCCGGCTTCGATCCAAATTTTGCAGTTATTATTAAGGTTATTCATATTTGCAAGGCATTATAATTAAAATATCTGTATCGGAGCATTAGATACATATATTTAATTCATTGTGGGTTTGTATGTTGCAAACATGGTAGACAATTTTTGTGCCAGCTTCGTCGTGTGCTGGGCAACTGAAGGACTCATCTATAGTATTTTTTACTATACCATTTAAAAACATAGACAATTTTTCCTGTCTTTTATTGACGGCGACTGACATTCGTCAACGATTATAGCAATGCTTTTTGCATTTTGTTTGAGTACGGATTGTAAAATTTGTTTAGAAATATTTCCGAATGTCAAAGGTATATCTTTGAGTAAGTACAAAAAAAAGAAACCATCACATACAATTACCGTCAACTGAGGTGAAGGTGGACAAATTTCAACGTTTTTTTGAGATAACATCGTTAGAAGCGCCTCAAAAATTTTGAAAAAAATTATGGAAATTGCCTTAGGCTTACCCCTTATATGAACTAAATACGAGTTTTGCAAAAATTATAGAATCGCTAATATTTTTTTCAAGTAGTGTCCAACTCTACCCAGAAAAAGGGGTGAAGTTGGACATGGCTTCAAAACCAAGTGAAATCAACTTTTAATGAGAACTAGGTGTAGTTGGACAACTCTAATTTTTTTTTAAGAAATTTGCACCCTTGCTGGGCCAATGAAGAACGTTTGTAGGTGAAAAATAACAGTTTAGTCCCTAAATCACAAAACATCAACTTAAACTAGTTTCTAGAAAAAAAATATAACGTAAAAAACAAAAAATATTTAACAAAATACCAGTAAAAAATGAATGAAATATTTTCTAGAACAAAAAAAAAGGAACACAATACCTAAAAAATATATAAAATCATCGACCTATGGTGTCATAAGTTAAATTATCTCGAAACTGAGAACGGTTCCGTCTTAATTCTACAGGTTGGTGTAAAACATAAATAACATCTTCCTTTGACACCATCGATTGGTCTTCAACATCTGGATAGACGAAAAAATGCCCCATATTTTCTCCAAATTTTTTCCTAAGGAACTTAACAGTTAAAATAATCTCATCAATGTCTTCAACGTGACCTACAAAATTTAGATTTCTTTTAGTTGATTCAAATTTCACCAGGACGTATTGGTTTTTTCCAAAATTTCCAATGCTAGTAGGAACTAATTCAGTCTTATCATTGGTTGGAGCAAGGTTGCTTGTACTTGGCTCAGCCTCGTCATAGTATAGTTCGTGTAATTCATCTTCTATTATTTCTATTTCAGATTGGTCCGACATAGGTTGATTGTAGTTTTCTTCTTCGACATCACTGTCATCTTCAATAATGGCCATTTTCTTACGTCTTGGCTTTCACATTTGAATCACAGGAGAAAGGGTCTCTTCATTGTCGCTTTCATGTTCGATGTCACTATTGTCTTCAGTAAATGTCACACTTCGGCCAGGTTGAATGGCCATTTTTTTACCTCTTGGCTTTCTTGTTTGAGTTGGAGGAGCAAGGTTCTCTTTAAAAAAGCTAACCAAACTGTCAGTCCAATGTTTCTCAACATTAACTTCTTGATAATCTGCCAGTTTTTTCAACACTCGCTGAGGATCATAAGGAACTATTCCACATGCTGCAAATCCTGATTTGACATTATTCGCAGATCGCATGTCAATTCTCTGAAAAGTCTGGGATAGCAAGTTTGGAAAATCGCTCTTCTGAAAGACTCCCCGATTTCTCATGTTCCACTGTCTTAAGACCAATCTCCACGCTTCTTTCATTGGTCTAAAATAAGCCACTTCGAGTGGCTGGCAGATGTGGGTGGAGTTTGGGGGGAGCAATATGAAACTGAAGTCATGTTCAAGACATTTGTTGATAACCGTTACGGATATGTGACTGGACAAATTGTCACCGATGATCACTTTTTTGCCTTGACGCTTTGATAAGTATGGAAGAGCAATTTTATAGAACCAGTCTTCGAAACAAAACTGATCGAACCAACCACTTTTACTCCGGTTATAAGCCGTGCCAGGAGGACCGTTCTCTATCCATGTCGGATAAATATGTTGAGCCTTGTACACTACGTAAGGTGGAAGAACAAAGCCGGAAGCTGCTGCAGCAATCATAAGCGAAATGCTTGCTCTTTTGGCGAGAACTTCAAGTTTTCCTGGGTCATCGGAAAAATTGGTTTCGTTGTAGTTGACGATATTTTCCGCATGAACATTTTCTATAGATTTTTGCAATTCCGTAAAATATGCGGTCATAACAGCAGAGCTGACTTGGGCTCTAGCCCTTTTCATATTCTGGGATAGCCGTACAGATAATTCTCTGTGCCTGTTGAGGAAATTTTTTACCTATTCATCTCCAGGAATATTATCATGAAAAATTGTGATGGTTTTTCCCAGCCGATCCATATATGATTTCACTAGAGTTTTCACGTTTTTTATGGTTAATGGAAAATTCCACTTATCGGCACTCATGATCCTTTCTGCTAGATATGTCTCTTCATCGGAAAATAGTACGGTTTGACCTCCATATTTCTTTTTATTTTTTATTCCTTTAACGTGATTAAATAAAGTCGATTTCGGAATTGAATACTTTTCCGCAGCTTCCCTAAAGCTAAGTTTCTTTAATTCAATTTTTTCCTCCGCCTTCTTTATTGTAGAAAGCAAATAGTTACAGTTGGGTTTCTTGCCCACTTTTCTATTATATACACGTGGCATCTTGGTGTCCAACTGTACCCTGGAACAAGAAACTTTTTTAATGTGACGCCACTGGACTCAATAACTTGTGGCAGATTAGTTTAAAATTTTATAGGTTAGTTACTTAAACTGTAGTCTACATTGTGGCCAAAAATGGACATCAGTATAATACATACAATAGTTATAAAAACCAAATTGCCAAAATAGCACTTTTTAAATCAATTGTTTACATAATTAAAAAATCAACTTACCGTTAAAAAACCGCGCCAAATGTAACAAACTTTCTTACTACATTCACACTGATGAAATACTCACCGCCAAATTGGCCAAAGGTCGAATGTCAGTGGCGTCATGAATTTATTTGATCAGAAACTACGTCTTGTCCAACTTCACCCCGACTGTCCCCCTTCACCTCAGTTGACGGTATATCAGTGTAAGGGGGATTTGTGCTTTCAATTTCCACTACGTTTAATAAAGCTGTCTTATCTGTCTTGCAAATTCTACCGTCATGGTGACATAAAGATAGAGGTACTGGCGTTAACGGGAATGATAAAACCTTTTCTATGTGAATTTTTTCATCTAGTGCAATAGCGAGAAGCCGCCCAAAAAGGTTTCTGCCTCTACAGCACGGAGAGAGCGTACATGCGTTTATCCCATGTACTCATATCCATCACTTTATTGCATTTTCAAATAATAGAATAATGCCATTATGTCCGGTGAATTTCAAAATAAATAACAGTGTAACCAATTCTTGATAAATTGAAATAATCCGATTTCTTATTGTTCAATAATTGACTACCTATGTTCCATTAATTTGTGATGTCACTGTTTTTTTATTTAACTATATATAATAATAGAGCAGTAAGGTCTTTACTAAGCTCTTGTACCGGTATCGTTCCGGCGCCAACTTATATAGTGCGCTGACTCGCAGAGTTCCACAAAAATGCGGTCTGACCACTTTGACCCCTTTTTTATACTACAAACTACTCTCTTGCAAATTTTCAAATATTACTAAGCGCTTGTAGAGCATGGTGCAATTTTACATACATCAAAGCGTGCCGCCGCCAGGTGCTCCATTACCTGACCTTGCGTGTAGCTGCTGACTCATGTACACCCTCAATACTACATCATATTAAATTATGAGCCATTACTAAACTCTTGTCGATTTTTGTCGCCAGCTCTCCGACTATTAGTGAAGAAGCCAATTTATATTTAAACTGGCCTAAGGAAAATCATGAGCAGAAACATCAGCTACCACTTCATAGCCCAAAGATCATTGTCTGGGTTGCAAAATGTCAGGTAAAATCATTATAGGTCCATGTTCCTATGAAGACAATCGCGGACGATCACTAACTGTAAATAGTAAACGTTAATATGAAATATTGTGAGGTTATTCACCCCAGAAGTTTTAAGGTTACAGCTCCAGAATATAGTTCCAGCAAAACGGAGCCACTTGCAATACTTTTGACTTGATTTCTCGAAGAGGTGAGAGTAATTGGCATCCTAGGAGTCCTGACCTCAGTCGACTCGATTTTTTTATGGTGATACCTAAAGAGTAAGGTATACAACGACAAGCCATGGAATTTGACAGAACTGAAACGCAATATCAGATCAGAAATGGCGGAAATCTCGCTAGCAACATGTCATTACAAATCTCAATGCGAGACTAGAAGAGCGCTAGCAGCGCGAAGCCTGACATCTTAACAACATAATTATTATTAAATAATTTTGCAGCTCAAATATCTATTGAGTTGAACTCGATTTGATAACATAGGAATACTATAGAAAACTATATAAATTGTCATTAGAATATTCTATTTCCAAATACACAATCCACTAACGTCCATATAGGTCTGCATCTATTGCAAAGTGAGAATATATAAAAACTGATTTTTAGAAATGGGAGAAATATATGTAAGAAAATCAAACCAGCGATTGCAAATATTGTGACATTGATTCTACGCCGATTAAACTAAATATACGAAATTAACGTCGATATACTAATATGTTCGTGATAGCATTACAATTGATTCATTTCATATTTTCAAATTGCACCGCGCTACATTTTCACCTCACCTTGTATTGGGTCAATCGGTCGAGTCCTGACCTAAACTGAAGCAGTACGCCAATTAACTTTGCTCCATGAACCACCGTAACCGTAAGCACATTTATAATGGCTCATATGTAACACCGATGGCTCGTCACTACTAGTTAGGAATTTAAAGTGCAGCAAAATGCACTCCAATCCCTAATCGAGCAATACGATCACGTGTATTAAAGCTGGGTACATATTCGGACAGTGCAAAAACAGTGATTTTGAAAAAGGGCGTTAGCGAGACACAAATGAACTAACTGCTTTTAATTTGTAACAAAACTAAAACTTCGACTTATACATTAATGTGCAAACACAAATTAACTTATAGCTCTTAATTTGTAAAAAAAATAAAAATTCTACTTCACTAAAAAAATCCGTTAAAAAAACATTAATGACGGCTTGAGTTCGGCTGATTTTGCAGAACATTTATCACGAATGACCTTTTTCTTTTCGGCCTTTTTTGTGAATTCCCTCCAACTTCGATGGTCTGCCTGCTTGGATCGCCCATACGCCGGCTTTTAAAGCTCCATCAGTTTGACGAGAAATTGACGTCGGTTGCACTTTAATTCGTGTTGACGTGTTCCGTGACTTAAAACAAGACGTATACAAATGAAAAACTTTTTTGTATCATCAACTTTACACATCACGGTATTAATTAGAGACATATTTGTCACCATAAATTTTGAACCGTTTTTTTCGGCAACAGCAAGTTCTTTTCAAGTTTGCCTTAAATTTATGCAGTTCTAATTAATATTCTTCAAAATATTCGCTATCTTCTTTTCAGAAGGTTGGATGACATCTTGTGGTTCACTACTATTTTCATTTCTCATCGGCTTATTAAACTTTTGCGACAAGATACTATTTCTTTCGGTGTTGTAATATCAATATTTTTATCCACATCCGCAAAAAAGTGTTGTTAATTAAGCTTCCTAGAGTCAAAGTTGCCAAATCTACACGATCTTTGTACGAGAGTTGAGGTGTGTGAAATAAATGTATTCCACTATTGTACACGAAACATAAGTGTTTAGAAAATTCATCCCCAGCTCCATGAGAACAGTTGCATTGCTCTATGTCTGTACTGTGTACAAATAGTTTGGATCTATTGAAGATGTAACGTGATATTCCAATTCAGAAATCTGGGTAACTTTTAAATGTGCCGCTTTGAAACAATTGTCAAATTTCTTAGAATTTTTAACATTTTATCAATATATTTTGGACTTATCTAGGTACAGTTAGTTTCATTTAAAACAGTAACATAACATTATGTTTTTTCATTTTTGATAATCAAAAAGACTGAAAATGATTTTGAGTATAGATAATCCTCTATAATAACATTCAACTAATTAATTAGGTATCTACCAGAGATGAAATCAGTGATTTATTGTCAATGGAAAATCAAATAGACCTAATTATTCCTAGAGGCTCAAACGAGTTGGTTCGAAGTATCCAGAAACAAAGTCAAAACATTCCAGTATTAGGCCATGCTGAAGGTAAGTTTGTTTTAGTGTTTTGAACCACAAAATATCAAATAAATTTTTGAATAGTATAATCAATATTGTAATAATAACGATATTCCAGGTATATGTCATGTTTACGTGGACAAAGACGCTGATCTAGAGAAAGCTTTAAAAATTGTTAAAGATTCAAAATGTGACTACCCCGCAGCTTGTAACGCTATGGAAACTCTTTTAATTCACAAAGACCTCATGAACGGATCATTCTTCACAGACATTTGTAATATGCTCAAACAAGAAGGAGTCAAATTAAATGCTGGCCCAGCTCTTCACCAGTTGCTCACTTTTGGTCCACCAGTTGTTAAAACAATGAAACACGAATATAGTGCTCTAGAATGTTGTATTGAAGTTGTCGACAGCATTGACGATGCTATTAAACATATTCATAATTACGGTAGTGCGCACACCGATGTTATCGTAACTGAAAACAGTAAGTACCTAAAATCATCATACAAATGAGTTTTATATTTATACTATTATGTCAAAAAATCACATACTCGAAGTATGTATTATTCATCAAAATTCATTGCATCGTCTTCATAGCAGGCCTCTTCTGAAATAATACGCCATAAAATAAACCATTCATAAAATCAATTTCAAAGCTCATTCTCAGAAATTGACTTTAGTACTAGCCACGAGTTATTTTTTATATCTTCAGTCAACTGAAAAAACGTGTTCATCGTAGCAGGTTTTAAGTTTAGCAAAGAAACAGCTGGAGTTTTTGGCCAGAAATTCGTTCACAATTATACCCTCATAAAATGTTACATATCATGGAGACCCGACAATACAATTCTCTCGTTGACCCTTCTATTCAATTACCAATTCCAGTTCATATTCCGGTATAATTGAGGTGGTTGTTGGCCCAGTGGATGGAGCCTTGACTCTATCATATCGAGATGTCCCTGGTTCAATTTCTCTCTCTCTCTCTCTCTCTCTCTCTCTCTCTCTCTCTCTCTCTCTCTCTCCGTAGCTTCACATCACTTCGCGGGTTTCTACTGCAATCCCAATCTTTCGCCATCTATTTCGTCCATCATAAGCCTCCCCAATCATGAATTCCAAAGACATTTAGATCTTTCAGGATAATATTTCTCAATCTGAGTGTCAGCCAGCCTAGCGGCTTCTTGCCGGCTGGGCTCTCTTCCCATATTCGTATAATGAGGCGTTCGTTCTGGACTCTTTGAACATGTTCAACCCACCTAAGACTTTGGGCCTTTATTTCAATGTCTTCGGAAGGCGAAATTGAATCAGAAATTATTCTCATTTATCTAGTGTAGTAAAAGCGCGCCATAGAATTTAAGCTTTCTTTATGTAAAATAACACATATGATAATTGTTTGATTCACCGAAAATGACACAGAATAAACTGAGAATGACACAGAATACAATTTGCTAAACTCCTCGTCATTAGGTTATAGTATATTAAGTACCAACGTTACTTTAGTCACGAGTTTTACTGGGCACGAGTGGAACAAGTGACTAAAGATGTTTTTAACATGAAGTGCTTATTATACTACGCCTGCAGGAATAAAAAAATATCTTAATTATATTATATGTTAATTATATTCATAATATCTTCTTCTTTCCTTCATTTAAGACATTAGCTGCCAAGGCTATTCTGCCTATATATTCATAACATTGAAGACGATGGCTGACAGCTGCCTCACGAATCAAATGACACAAAACATCCAAATTATTCCAGAATAGAAAATTTAAAAATCAAAAGATACATGTGATGTCACGTTTAAAAGACAAAAAATAAACGAGATGTGACTTTTTGCATTTTAAACACTAGTTATGACATTTATACAAATATTATGACATTCTTCCCCGCTGAGGAGATACTACATAATCTTGTGAGTATCCAGGTGGCATTCTGATGCGTACTAACCTTCTTGAAGGGTGAGGGTTATAAACTTGGCTAGGAGCCGAAGAATAAGGTTGGGGTTCAATAGGAATAGGATTTAGAATAGGTGAAGTAGTGTCCATTCTCTGTAGTTCGCTTTTACTAGTCTCTACTTCTGCTTCTTCTACACGTGGGGCATGAACGTACACATCTTTTCATTTAGAGGGAGACAAGTAGGGGACTTATGGTAATAGTAAATAAAATAAGAAATTTAAATGTTCTATTATACACATTTGAGGAATGCTTTAAATATTTGTTTGAAGAGCAATCTTCTTGGATTTTCGGCAATGCGACTTCAAACATCTTCTGTGAAAGAATTACCCAAGCGAGTTATTAGCTTTCTAGGCACACTGAGCCTGCGAAGACTGTTTAGCATATCTTGAGGAATGCTTCAAATATTTGTTTGAAGAGCAATCTTCTTGGATCCTCGGCAATGCGACTTCAAACATCTTCTGTGAAAGAATCACCCAAGCGAGTTATTAGCTTTCTAGGCACACTGAGCCTGCGAAGACTGTTTAGCATATCTTGAGGAATGCTTCAAATATTTGTTTGAAGAGCAATCTTCTTGGATCCTCGGCAATGCGACTTCAAACATCTTCTGTGAAAGAATCACCCAAGCGAGTTATTAGCTTTCTAGGCACACTGAGCCTGCGAAGACTGTTCAGCATATCTTCAATAATTGTTGATCTCATCAAGGTTTTCACGCGTCAGCGGGTAATAAACGACCTTTCAATGGTAGCTGTAGAATATGGCATTGCTAGTAAAATATGTAAGGCCATTTTCACATTTGGATAAAAGTTTTCCGCGTTCTGAATAAGGTCTGTTATCTCCAAAGTGTCCAAAGTTTCCAGATTCTCCTTATTTGTCTAAAAAATCCGCCCCAGCTCAGCTTCTGATCCAATGCCTTCTCATTCGTAAACTTTTGAGACTTCTCCCATGCGTAGTTTTAAATCTGTAGCTGTCAATTTTGTTATCTGAGCAGGATGTAGCAAAGATAAGGTATATACCGGCGATTGATCTTGACTGAACCTCGTTTCTAATGAGGAAAATAACGAATCCAAATAGGACACATACAGAGTGCGGCGAAAATATTTGCGTGATAAAGCAGCTGCAAGATTCGCCCTATAGATTTGGTATCTTGCAGTCCGTTGTAGAAGCTTTGTGCTCAGATCTTTAGCGATTTGTCTAGCCGACTTTAAGGTTTACTCATCGCCATCTTCCGAAGAATGCATGTATTCTGCAACTGCAGATATTGTTTTGATGTGCTCAGCGCACTTTATAACGTCAAGGGTTTTAGATCGCGATATGTTCGCGACTGGTTCCAATAAGGAGGTTATCTATAGTAAATGAAGACAATATACATGACGTTAGTTTAACTGCAGAAAATCCGCTGTTGTTGTCCCGAAATTTCCTTTTTGAGAAAGATGTTCTAAACCCTCTAACAATTTCAATAAAATACTTCTGAGATAGTGAAATGATTTTATATTGGTGAGACCACCTTGGTACAACAATGGGATTTTTGGTGCATATATTTACTTGTTTACTGTTTATGTCATGAGATCAAATTATAAACTAACTTCTGCCGCTGGTCGGAAGTCTTTATATATCAAGTGCCCTTTTTTGTGGATAATTCTAGATTGCGGCTCACACAAAAACAATCGTTTTCGTGGAATTGTCTAGATAATTCTAGATAGGAATAGTCACAAAAAATAATAGTAAATAGTTCGAAGAAATCCCTGCGATTTCGCCAAAATTTTAACTCTCATACATGGCTTAGTCAGAGTCGGATTCAGGGACTACATCATTGTGCTATTTCGTGACAATATTAACATCTCCTAGTTCGTCGTCCAGTTTATTCTGCATAAGGAATATTGGATTGAGAACAACAGTTGGATTTGATTTAGAAATTGACTAACAGCTCTTATTGTGGAAGAACAAACAGCCTCGATTCATAGCTGCAACATTCCAGTCTTATTTGCTTGGTTATCTTTCACAAAGCTTTTAAATTTCATTAGAAATTGTTTCGGAAATTTCCATTTCTGCGATAATGGACAGGTTGTTCTTCAAGTTTTTGGTCTTTGTATGGTAATATTCTTATTATTTAAGGTAAGGTGGGGCAAGTGCGTAAGGGAATTTCCATAGTTGAATTTTAACTAACTATGAAAATCGCTCTTACTACATTTTTTTTGCGTGTTTGTTATATCATTGTGATCATTCAACTATTAACTGATAAGGTATGTTCAACAATAAAACAATATTTGCGATTTTTCTATGGTAATTTTTTTTTATGTGCATATTACGCACTTGCCCCACTGGTCCGGGGCAAGAGCATAATACGCCATTATATTTGATGATAATGCCTGGAGTTTAACGCGTGGCTAGTGCATAATTCCTATATGTTTGCACATTTTTTCGGCATGTTCAACTTCGAGTTATTATCGTGAAAAAAAGATACGAAATATATTTTAGGAGGAAGTCGAATGAAGATGATTTTGTTTTACTGGAAAATTGTTTATTCAAAGGGCAAAACGTAAGTTTAAGAACTAAAACAACAAAATTCTATCCAAATTCAAAAGTAATAGTTGAAAAAGTGAGATTTTCAAGCCTCAAATACTTCAGGAGCAGTCTCAAAAATATACTTCTCGTAATCAGCGGTAATCGACATTTTTGGTACAGGTAGTTTTTTTTCTATGTCGGACAACACTATGCTGCATACATCGTTCTCCTCTAAAATAAAGTGGCATTTATTTGTGAGCCTTTTTAGGACTGTCACTTCTGCTTCTTCATCATTAATAAATTGTTTCACTAAACAAACATATTTGTAGACTTTCTTTTTTCCAACAAAGTTTACCAATACAATATCACCCACTTGAATTTTGGAAAAACCAGGATCCTTAGTAGAAGCTTCGTTTTTTTCGAGCTCTTACAAATCACTTTTACTGAGATTATCAAACTAACTTAATCTGTCTTCGCTTGAATCGCTGTCCCAAGACCTATCATCGTCGCAGCTGCTCTCAGATACCTTTTGTTTACTAACGTTCTTATTTTTTCTGGTCTAATTTTCTGGTTTACTCTTTTCCATTGTTTCTTCATTTAATATTGTATCAACTTCAGCTCTTCTGATTACCTCTGCTCCTAAACACACACGCTTTCTTATTCTCAAATCAGAGTTATTTTCACGTTTGGTGGAGTTCAACAAAAGCTCATCGAATGACACAACTGGAATCTCTGGTTCTTGTGGTGGAAAATAAACTCTCTTGCTAGCTTAAGCTTTGCGTTGGTTCGATGGGCTCTGGTACTGCATTATTGTTTGCTGATGTGCTTTGCGTCGACCCGACACAACATTCCAATTTAACGGGAATATCCCAGCTTTAGTGAAACCACTCACTGAAATTTCCGGTTTGGTTTCCGTCCATATCTCTACTATCATCTTGGAGAACATATTTTTTGATATGGCAGCTCGTACGTCCTTTCTCTGCGATTGAACGAGTTTGGCATCCCAACGAGTCTTGAGTGATTTAAATACGCACAAGTCTAGTGGCTGCAGAATGTGGCTGGTATGGGGTGGAAGGTTAAGTATGGTTATATCGTTTTCCATTGCCAAATTTATGACATCCGCTCCAAGATGAGTAGCGTGCCCGTCATAAATGACTAACACAGGTCGTTCTGAACCAATGCTCTTCAGAAAACTGTTTTTAAAATAGTTTTTGAAAACAGTTGTCTCCATCCACCCTTTAGATGTAGCAGCGTAGGTAGTATTTGAGAATTCTGTACCCGGTGGAGGAGTCCACTGTTCCCAAACATGCTTACCTTCAAAGATTATAAGCGGAGGAGCTTTTTCACCGCTCGCGCTGCAGCACATTAGAACAGTTGTATTTTGCTTGCCAGTTCCACTTATGGTTCTTGTCGATGGCGCTCCCCGTTGACCGACAATTTTTCTTTTTGACGGATCCGTACAAAAGCTACTCTCATCCAAGTTCCAGATTTGTGAAGGACGTTCTTGCAAACCAAGCTGATTCATAGTTTTTTCGAGTAAGTCAAAGTAGTCGTAGATTAAGAACGGATCAAGATTTTTTTTCTGTCGTATTCGACACTCTGAAGTGTTTTAATCGAAAGGTTATGCCTACGCTTAAAATTAAGAAACCAGTCTTCCCCAGGCTCTCCATCTTCAAACTGCGTTTTAATGTGGTTTTCTTTGACATAGTCAGCTACTGTTTGCAATACTTCTTTTCGGGACAGGCCGAAGCCCCATTTCTCCATGACACGAAGACCTTTTGCTAGGAATGTTGGGGCCTGCCATAGCTAGAGCTTTTTTGCCCTCTTCTGCCTCTGAAAAGATCATGAAGTGTCGCTATTGGAATGTTGAACACATTGTTAGCTCGGTATAACGTCATTTGGTCCGACTTTATTGCTGACAACGCAGCTTTAAGGCTCTCTGCGGTATATCCTTTGCCTCGGTTACTTTTGCGGATATATTTTCTCAACATGATGAAACTGAAAATTTGAAAAAACGTTCCACTCAAAACGTTGGGGTAAGAGCGTAATACGTATCGCTCTTGCCCCAGGACTTACTACGCACCAGCCCCGAGTTCAAAAAAGGAAGAGCCAAGAGCGTTATAACCAAAAAAACTATCATCAAGGAAAAATAACAACAAAATATCAATCTAATCGTGAACTACTAGAGCTAATTTGTCTACTCACCAAAAATCAGAGATAGATTGCCAAGAAATATGTGGATCAATGATTGTCGTTGAGCTTGCTTCGAGAGTTGAAAAACAATGTGACACTTTCACTGCTGCATCATAAAGAAGACTCAACTATTCAACTCTGTAATCATTTAGTTCTATGGCAGATGTACCAGGAACACAAAAAAAGTAGATGGCAGCACCTGTTTCAAAAGTAATATTAATTTAATGAGTATATTACGCTCTTGCCCCGTAACCGCTCTTGCCCCACCTTACCTTATTTGAATATTTTATTATGATAGGTCGAATAAATTTATATACACGTATTTCGTAACAATATCGCTATTTCCGTACAACTCGTGATATTTGAATAAAATTATTATCAATATTCAGGCGTTTATGAGACACACAACACAAACCGTACCTTTTTGTTTCTAAACAATAGTTAAAATGTCTACACATATATTCAGAATACTTCTGAATTTATGTCCAACAGTTTGCTTTATCCTAAAATGTATGAAGAATTAAAATCTTCGAGTAGTTGGGCCAACTTCACCAAGACATAGAAATCGAACTCTCCCTACATTATGAAGAATTTTTGTGTGACTATTTAAATACATCTTCAATTTTTATTTCAGAGGATAGCGCAAGAATCTTCCAAACGCAAGTAGACAGTGCCTGTGTATTCCATAACGCAAGTTCAAGATTCGCAGATGGATTCAGATTTGGTTTGGGAGCGGAAGTAGGCATAAGTACTGGTAGAATTCATGCCAGAGGTCCTGTAGGAGTTGAAGGACTCTTAACAACAAAGTGGATTATCGATGGGGAAGATCACACTGCAGCCGAATTCGCTGACGGTGGGAAAAGAACATGGATACATGAATCTTTACCTGTAGATTAGATTATAGAATTAAAATAATTTATTGAGATATAGTTATAGAATGGTTTTTCAAAAATATCGGTAGTGACTGTTATAATTAAAAACGCCGTATGTATGGGCGTTTCTTTTGTAACGATAAATTTAAAATAAATTTTTATCCAATATTAGAGGTGAATGACATGCGATTCTAGCCGAATCGCACAAAGGGTCACCTGTGTACCTATTACTCTTTCTGTTTTCCTAAGAAATAAAAACTATTCAGTAAATACGCTGACTGACTATTTTAGAAATTCTCAAAACATTTTTGACGTTTGCATTAAGATTTAAGTGTAACTGATCAAATTATGAAAGTATTTAGTGGAATAAAACTAATTTAATGAAATCTCAAATTTATTGTTTGAAATTATCGTTAACATACATTACAATGATTGAATTATATGGAATTCAATTTCAATGTATAGCAAATATCCTATACAAATAAGATGGAAATTCAAAATGATCAAATTGTGGTTTTAATCTTCATCAACCCAAATAATTATTTCTATTTTGAAACGTCATATAACGGTCATTTTTGTAATTATTTTAACAAGGTAAAAGTGTAAAATTTATGACTTGTAGCCGGCGTATAAGTGTTATACCCCGGTGGAGTATAACACTTATACGCTCTCAGGTTTAACCTACACCAGTTTCCTTTTAAGAAGTTGTAACTACAAAATAAACTAATATAATATAAATAATTATTTATATTGGCAAACAAAACAAACAGTAATACTTTCCTTAATTAACATTATTTCATTTGAAGTTAAAATTAAAAGTACAATTATGTAAAGTAGCATTATGTGAAAATTGATTTATAATAGATTCTGAACTTGTTTTAGAGTATACGTTATACGATTGAATAATATTTTTAATCAAATCGTGCTGTTCACTACAACATGTTGTTGTTCAAGGTATTTTTTGTATCTGGTTAATTGGTTCATTAATAATGGTTTCATCATTCATCTGATGATATCGAAAAAGTGGCAGTAGGAAGAGTATTGCCTACAGTAGTGTTAAGAAGAATCTTAGTAGCAATATCATTTTTATTTTGTAACGATTTTTTAATATATTATATCCTGTAGCAATTGCATCGGATTTCCACCTAGGCCAGGAGCACTACAGTTTAACATGGCTGTGTCGTGACGTAGATTAGATATTGGTTGGAATTTCTCGGAAATCATCTAAGAAAAGAAATTATGAAGGTCCGCCAGCTGAAAAAGTTATGCTATTTGCAGGAAAAATCATAAACTGCAAAAAACGCTCATTTTTTCCGATATTTCTTATTATAACTCTTTAAATATGCAAGATAGAGAAAAAACGTATACTTACGAATTTGTTCTTTATGGAATTCTCTAGAAGATAGAATTGGTTTAAAATCGATATAATCAGTTTTTTCGTTGAGAAATGGTGATAAATGAAAAAAAAGTAGCTATAAAACGAGATTATTTCAAAGCATTTGTTTCGTAGATAAGAAATCATCCAATCACGCTATAAATTGGGATTTAATAATCTTATTATAATATAAAACCATATGCCAAAGGCCGATTAAATTGGCCTGATAGTTTTTACATGAAATAATTGTTAATTAATTTCCGCGACTTAGACGTCTAAACTATAATACACAATAGTTATAATGAACAATTTTTAAGTTTCTATAATTTTTTTACGCGATTTTGGATACCGAAGAAAAATACTCAAAGTACCAAAAAAAAGTTCTCAAAATGATGCTCCTTTTAAAAAAATGCGTTTAATTTGGCCGAATAGGTGCTGAGATAATATACGTCAAAAATCGAGAGTGTTTGCGTTATAACTATTAATGTTGTAAAAATAAAATAAAATGCCAGCAGATAGATTTTTCCGAGAAGTATTTGTATGTGCTTTGAGATATAACATCGCCCTTGTGCATGGTGTAGGAAAAAGCAAAGAAAGTTGTTGCTGTAGCGTTCGGCGCGTCAAATATGAGGGGAGTGGGGATAGAGTGCGAAACTCGAAATCGACGCTTCAAATCGAGCGCGGCGCAAAAAGTTGCTGTATCTCGGCTTCTATTGGGCCGATTCCTATGATTTTTTTTTAAATCGATGTAGCAGAATGAAAGAAACTCATTTTTAAGAATGGCGTCTACCAATTATGACAATTTGAGCATCTACAGTAACTACTTATAATTTGGCAGTTTTTTATGTTGATAATAATCAATGATTATAATTATGTCCATGCTAGGATTGCAAATTCGTATAGTTAAAATAAAATAAAATAATATATTTATGTAAAAAAGTGAAATACAATAATGTTGTAACAAAAAAGCGAAATATCATTATTTATTGTATGTAGATCTTATAATGAAATAAAATATACCATTAATATACATAACAATTAATTGTACTACCTCTAATTTTGATTACGAATTATTTTAACTATACGAATTTGCTATGAACAACACAATCCTAGCATGGACATAATTATAATGATTGATTATTATCAGCATAAAAAAATGCCAAATTATAAGTAGTTACTGTAGATGCTTAAATATTAATTAATTGGTAGACGCCATTCTGAAAAATGAGTTTCTTTAATTTTGCTACATCGATTTAAAAAAAACCATCAAAATCGGCTGAATAGAAGCCGAGATACAGCAACTCTTTGCGCCGCGCTCGATTCGAAGCGTCAATTTCAAGTTTCGCACTCTATCCCCACTCCCCTCAGATTTGACGCGCCGAACGCTACCGCTACAACTTTCTTTGGTTTTTCCTGCTTCATGCACAAGGGCGATGATATAGTTCAAATGACATACAAAAACTTCTCGGAAAAATATATCTGCTGGCATTTTTTTTATTCTTACAGCATTAATAGTTATACCGGAAACCCTCTCGATCTTTGACGTTTATTATCTCAGCACATATTTGGCCAAATTAAACGCATTTTTTTTAAAAGGAGCATCTTTCCGAGAACTTTTTTTAGGTACTTGGAGTATTTTTCTTCGGTATCCAAATTCGCTTCAAAAATTAATTATTTATAAGATGAAATTTTTCAACTTTTCAAATCGCGTAAAAAATGATAAAAACTTCGAAATTGTTCATTATAACTATTGTGTATTATGTATGTAAGCCTGGCATGAACGGAAAAATGACATTTTTTCGCGGAAATTAATTAACAATTATTTCATGTAAAAACTATCAAGCCAATTTAATCGGCTTTTGGCATATTGTTCTATACTATAATAAAGTTCCTAAATCCCAATTTATAGCGTGATTGGATGATTTCTTATCTGCGAAACAAATGCTTTAAAATAACCTCGTTTTTTAGCTACTTTATCGCCAATTTTTAACGAAAAAATTGAATATATCGACTTCAAACCAATTCTATCGTGTAGAGAATTTCATAAAGAACAAATTCGTAGGTATACTGTTTTTCTCTATCTGGCATATTTAAAGAGTTATATTAAGAAATATCGGAAAAAATTAGCCATTTTTTGCAGTTTATGATTTTTTCTGCAAATAGCACAACATTTTCAGCTGGTGGACGTTTATATTTTCTTTTCTCAGATGATTTCCGAGCAATTCCAACCAATATCTAACCTACGTCACGACACAGCCATATTTCAAAGGTTTGGGGTCTAATTCTCCTGGACTAACCACCCATGCCGTTTGATACATGCAATGTCTCCCACGCAATCTGCCAACAAAGGTCCTCCTCAAGAAATGACCGGTATATTTCTTCCAATTGGATAACTTGAAGTTTAACGCCAGCTCCTTTGCCATATTTCTATTCTTATGGATTTCCATAATGTTTCTGGTATACTTACAATTGACATATTTTATGAAAAGCTGATTTACTTGAAATATGACAGGACGTAATGCTATATATTTACCCAATCATCTCCTACTACCGTAAATGATCTTTTCTTATTAGTTTTGCTATCCGGAATCTTCACATAAAATTAATTAACCGTGATCACTAACATCCTCCAACTTCATGTGTACAAATTCATCGCGTTTGCAAGCCTCCGCTACATCAAACAACAGAACAACCTATAAGTATATAGTAATTGATACATTTTGATTCGGTCATAATCCAGTTTAGCTTTCTTTGAATCCCATATATGTTTCGTCCGGAGCTCCAATTAAAAAGTTTAACATATTGGCCCTTTGTTTAGACTGCTGATTTTTTCACCTTGTAGTCTTCCACTGATATTTTTCAAAAAC
Source organism: Galeruca laticollis (assembly GCA_963921935.1). NCBI lineage: Eukaryota > Metazoa > Arthropoda > Insecta > Coleoptera > Chrysomelidae > Galeruca > Galeruca laticollis. The sequence continues at coordinate 37,860,788 of OY998178.1, read as the reverse complement.
GAATGTAGGTCGAGGAATTTCGAAATATCAATATTTTGTCTGATTTGCAACAATGATGTGAGTGGTAGCTGAGTGGTAGTTCCACTAGGAAGAGCTTTTCATTTAATGAATATCTTTTAACTCAATAAAATACCCCAGTAAAACATTCTTTGAATACTTTTTCATACCTTCTCGTGCGCAGTAATTTAAAAATCTCTGGTAAGACGCTTCGTACATGGCTGTTGATTTTGTCGGTAATAATTGTTGTACTGCTGCTGCCGAAGCTCTGGGTGGCGTAAACTGTAGATAAAATTCGGCTTCATCAGCCACTACCGTATACTCGAAGATTTGAACATACTTGTCACAGAAATATTAATGTAATTCAATATTAAATGACATTGTTAATTACTATCACCATAGAATCAAATCAAATTCTGCTTGTATTATCACTGATGTTGGTAAATAGATTAAACTGCAAAACTCACAAATTTATCCACAATATAATAAAAAATGTTGAAAATTCTTAAAAATTGACAATTGTTTCGATAAATCAATATCATCGTCAGAATGACAGAAGTTACATTTCATTTGATGCCTACCTGATGTTTAGTAGTTATTTTTGGCTAGACCAAGAAGTGACCTAACTTGTGATTGACTTAATATATGTTAATAGAAAAAAGAAGAAGATGTGATATCATAAATATTGAAGCTTAGATATTATTAGCCCTATGGTGATATCCTGCATATCATTTTTCCATTCAAGATCAGTATAACTGTGCAATGATATAGAAAACCAGGAAAACTATATCTGCTGATAGGTATTTACAATTATCACTTAAGAAGACAGTTTATTAGAGGAGAACTCCCTAGATTTATCTGTTCATCGACAACTTCATATTGTGGGTTTCTTAAATGTCTTCGAATTTCCAATTCTTCAAGGAAATCCAGTTCTTGTTTCTTTTCACAAATATGCAGCACTTCTAGTTCTGTGTTGGGTGTCAATGCATGATTGGTGTCAAGTAGATGTTTTGCGTAGTGGTATTTATCTGGTTGTTTTAATCTGTATGCTCGTAAGTGTTCACTGTATCGGATTTCAAAATTTCTAAGGGTCTGACCCAAATAGACAGCATTACATTCTGGACATTTGAGTTTATATATACATGATTTCTTTTTAATTTTGGTATTCTTGTTTTAACATTTAACAATTTTGTACTAACGTTACTTTCTGTTTTAAAAGAAATTGTTGTATTCGTTGCTACAGATATCATCTTTGAAATATTATTAGAAATATTTCCTGCATATGAGATGTTTTCATAAGTTTTTATTTCATCAGTTTGTTTAGGAAATATTAGTTCTAATGCCACTTTTATAACCGTTGGATCTTTCTATTTGTCTAATTGTATTAATCTCTCTATCAAAATTACATTTGTTCATAGGAACTGAAAAAGCTCTATGTATCATTGAATTATATGCCGCTAGTTTATGTGACATGGGGTGATTGTAACAATATGGAATTGTCATATCAGTGTGTGTTGGTTTTCGGTAAATTTAATAATCAAGTACATTATTAACTCTTTTAATTTTTAAATTAAGAAAATTGATTAAGCTATTTTCTTCAATTTCCAATGTAAATTTAATTTTTGGGTGTAAATTATAAATATTGTTGAAAAATACATGTAATTGTCGTTCACTACCCATAAAACAAGCTAATGTGTCATCTACATATCTATACCAAAATAAAACATTTTTCGAAATATTACTTTCAAAGATCTTTCTTTCTAAACTTTCCATAAAAATGTTTGCCAAAATAGGTGATATAGGGCTTCCCATTGGTAAACCTTCATTTTGAATATATATTATTACAAAATTGTTAAATGTAAAAACAAAAATACCAAAATTAAAGAAATCAGTTATATGTAAACTCAAATGTCCAGAATGTAATGCTGTCTATTTAGGTCAGACCCTTAGAAATTTTGAAATCCAAAACAGTGAACACTTACGAGCATACAGATTAAAACAACCAGATAAATCCCACTACGCAAAACATCTACTTGACACCAATCATTCATTGACATCTAACACAGAACTAGAAGTGCTGCACATTTGTGAAAAGAAACAAGAACTGGATTTCATTGAAGAATTGGAAAAGACATTTAAGAAACCCACAATATGAAGTTGTCAATGGACAGATAAATCTAGGGAGTTCTCCACTAATAAACTGTCTTCTTAAGTGATAATTGTAAAGATCAGCAGATATAGTTTTCCTGGTTTTCTATATCATTGCACAGTTATACTGATCTTAATTGGAAAAATGATATCCAGGATATCACCATAGGGCTAATAATATCTAAGCTTCAATATTTATAATATCACATCTTCTTCTTTTTCAATCGACATATATTAAGTCAAACACAAGTTAGGTCACTCCTTGGTCTAGCCATAAATAACTACTAAACATTAGGTAGGCATCAAATGAAATGTAACTTCTGTCATTCTGACGATGATATTGATTTATCGAAACAATTGTTAATTTTTTAGAATTTTCAACATTTTTTATTATATTGTGGAATTAGCTTAAAACAGTGAGTTTCATTTAAAACACTAATAGTTATAAATCGTTTAAAAATAAAATATAGTATATAATTCGGAGTATAAGTTACTTTATGTGACTCGTGTGGATTTAACTAGCCTCGCTTCACTCTGCTGTTGAACTTCCTTAATCATTCACGTGAAGTATAACTAACTCATACTCCTAATCAAATATGTAATCCGAATACTGAATCTCCTCTTTTGTACACATTATCTGGATAACTATCTAGAATCCAGCATTCTGTTTGATTATATTGTTTGTCATTAATTGTTTTGTTTGTTCGAGACTTTTAGTTATTTTGTATTTGTAAATAATTAAGAATGTAATTAGTATATTTTTGTATTCAATGTGATAATAAAGGTAATTGTAAGAAACATACCGTATTTATTTTAATATTTACTGTACCTACAGGTAAAAAAATAAAAATAACTTAATAATATTAAATATAACATATTCGAAGGCTACTCGCATGGAGGCTGGTGATACAAGCAACTTTATTGAAGTTTCTAGATAAAGCAACAGAGAATGATGAATCACAATCAAATGTCTTCATCCAACCTGATCATTCGCAAACGTCAAATGAAACAGACTAAGCAACGGAAAACATTAATGTAAGTAGAATAGGTAAATATAATTTTCTTGCCATGGCACTTTCTCCAAACCGTTATAGTTCGATTTAAATGCATCTGTTATTTCACGTCCATGACGGTTCACCCCAATGTCAACCTGTCTAGCAAGGGCCTTGCATTTCCTGAAGGGCCTCATCGGTGTGAACGATGAGGTATTGGTGATGATCTTCTTTTCGAATAACAACTTCATGGCGTGTATATAGGTGCTTTCTTCTTTCAATTAACAAATTATGCAATGTACAAGCCGCAAGTTTAATACACGTAACTTTCTCGTGTGCTAAATTAATTGCAGTTAAAAAACTCTGAAACGGCTTGCTCATATTCCGAAGCTACTTTCAACCATTCTTCTTCAACGAGATGGTCTGTAATTAAATATTTTTGCTGCTTCACTTATATGTTTTAATGGATCTGGCTTCATAACGTTGTAACTCAGTTGGAAATCATCATCAGCTAAGACAACATACGGCATATTAATGTTTGTTTTTGGAAGATTTTTGCCATCGGGTATGTTTAATATCGATCTATTTAACAAGCACTTTCTTAGTTGGCTTTTCGCAAACACTCTACAGTCATTGATTTGGCCATTTGTTCCAACATCTACGTACAGGAATTTGTAGTCAGCATCAGTAAGGGCAAATAATATAATACTATGATATGACTTATAATTGATGAAATGAGAGCCACCCCTTTCAGGACACTTAATGCGAATGTGTTTTCCATCCGTGGCCCCGGTCGTGTTCAATACATTCCATTTGTTTTCAAACTCGTGAGCAATATTTTCACATTCCTTATTGGTGGTTGGTATCTGTATAGAAAAAGTCTAATTACAAATTTTGCATTATATATGGTTTTAGGACACGCAAAAGTCTAATTACAAATTTTGAATTATACTTTGTTTTAGGATATGCAGAGTAATGATGGGTAAGCGATTAAAACAACAGCATTTACGTCTGCATCTCGTAAACCGGCTATGGATAATAATAGTACACGAAAGCCTCCAAAACTTGAAAGAAAAAAGACTCTTCCGTATGATGACCTACTTGCTCAAGCTTCCACTACTATGATTGAAATGGTCAAAATTGCTAAAGAACCACCAGTCCATAATCCAGCTTCTGATGATAATTTAGATGTTTTTGGAAAGTTTGTAGCAACTGAGTTACGTGAAATTCAGGGTGCCAGCACCAACTGCATGGTAAGACAAGCGAAGCGTAAAATTCAGCAGGTCTTAATGGACACCTGGGATATTATTGATCGGACGACCATGCCACCCAGTCCAGCTTCATTCGAAGGATCCTGGTTATCACCACCTCGACCAGTCCATCCTGCACTTGGTAACATTATTAGTGATGCACTTATTATAGCAGGTGCAGGTGTAATGAATGAATATTATGAACAAATATAATTTCATATTATGCCTTATTTATCTAGTTTACTCAATTTTTAGTTAGAAGTCTTATAAAATATTCAAATAAGGCTTCATGTTCACGATATATTTTTGATAAAATAGTAATAAAACATCCGTTTCAAAATTTGAGGGGTTATTTTACTAAACACCTACCATTAAAAACTCAGATTTCAATGCTTCATACATTGCTATGCTCGTTTCTGAAATGATAGCTGAAAGGGTACACTAAGGTATACGGCTGCTGTACTGTAAACTAGCATAACTTTCTCCTGTTGCCAGAAATCGAAGGGTAACCACAAGACGTTCCTCAACACTGATAGGATTTCTTAAATGGGTTTGCTGCCGGGATATTAATGGAGCTATTTTCGAAACAATAAACTTAAATGTTTCCTCATTCATTCTTAAATAGTTCTTGTAACTTTTTATATCTTCGGATCATAACTTGTAACATGTCGCTGAGACATGTTACTATTTTCATCAATTATTTTGGAGCGTTACTTATTCGTCAGCTACTCCCACCTCTAATTCCAATTCCTATTATTTCAAATATTAGGAACACATCGGTGATAGTTTTTGCCATCGTAAAAATATCTACGATTGAAGTGGAACTCACTGTTTCGTTCATTCTTCGCTGAGAAGTAATTCAGCATTCTCCTTTAAATAATACATTATGTGTGATTTTTAATTAGAACTGTCTGTTGATATGGTGTACACACTAGATGTAAATTGAGTGAATGAAAACGACGAATACTCAGTGTGTATTTATTTATTAAGTTCCAGCTAAGCGCTTTCGTCTATTAAGCCATTCTCAAAGCTGTCGTCATTTAAAAAATAGGTGTCGAAACCATCCAGTTGATAAAGAACAATGTTCAAAGTTGAATCATTGTTATGATTAAGTCATTGAATTAAAAAACATTAAAATAACCCTATTGGAAGGGTGTAAAATTATAATTTACATGATGTAAATTCATTCAAAAATAAAAACGGACCGTCTACAGACCATCCACTCTACCGGACCATACAGCGCCCAAGTCCAGACAACCACGGCTCAAGAACCCTCGACTACTGCTGCGAGCTGTACGTCCCGAGTCTTCCCAAGATAAGTCCCAAACTTATTTTTGGTATATATGAAATATTGAGTTGAACATTTTTATTATATAACTGATATTTATTCGTATTTGTATTGAGAAAATACGGTTTATGTAAATTTATCTTTGTGTGTCAAATAAATCCATTTGTCCCGAAATTTTGTTTGTTGATTCAATTTATCCCAATTGAGGTAGTTCAAAATAGTGCAACTAAGGCCGAATTTACCACCTGAGTAGAGTCCCAAGGCTGGGTAACTTAGGATTGTGACAAACTCATGAAGTAAATTTGGTGTATTCCTCTCAAATCGCGTCTTGCTACCCAAGGCCTTACCCAAAGCCGACTGAATCTTGTTTTTCTTTTTTAGCACCACACACATTGTGACGACAGCAGCACTTATCGCAGCTGCACAAGCTAATCTCATTTTTAACGAAAATAAAACTGAACGTCCTTTAAAAATTATACGCAATTTCACAACACGTTTACAAAATTTCTATGACAGTGTAATACCACTTTAATTTTTGTTAGATGAAATATTATCGAAGAAATTGTTCAAAATATTTTATAAAAGGTATTTGCCAAATATCTTTTACAGTCTAATACCGGCCTTAGTCTATTTTTATTAGCAGTTGGTTTTATAACGTCTGATATATGTAAAATAATTTTACCATATTAATATATTACTGACAAAATTGTATAGTATTATTATATATAGTATATATAGTATATTTTTGTATTAAAGAATAACAATTATTTATGAGGTCCTCTTTGAACGATGTCACTGAAATGAAAATCTACCTGTAGAAAAATTCTTCTCTCATACATATTAATCCACAGTAATCCTTGCACTCCATACACGAAATGTCAAATGATGAGAGCCGTTTACGAACATAGTAGGCTTTGAAGACGTAACTGAGGAGCTTTTAGTGGTGATTTATCTGTTTGCTATTGGCTGTCAGAGTATTCTTTGATGCAAGGAGGGCTGTTATACACAGTTTTAAACAGGTGTTGTAGACAGATCCATTCACATTGCTCCGTTCTACGTTATAGCGTATCGTAACGCTTTTAAAAACGGTAGTGTGATGCGGGGGGTTGAGCGCCAGTTATTACTTCTCCTGGGGAGATTTTTATGTAATTCGCCACGGTAGATAAGCAGACTACTGAAATAAGAAACGTGTTAAATTATTGTTGGTGGTTTATCGCCATTCGTTATATAAAAGAAAACAATTTCTGATTGTGTTTAGAGATTATAATAATAAATAAAGCTTATTAGAAAATTAGATTAACTAACTGCCCACTAAACAAGAAATATAACAAGTATTTTTTGCGATGTTCTTTTTAGAGACTTTTCGTGATGTTTATTTAAAACGTTAATAATATATCTCCTAGATGTCTTAATTTTATTACTAACTCTATTAACGTCCATGTCATGTAAATAAAACATATTTTTGATGTACACAGTAATACTTGAATTCGCAGTTACATACACATCCTATGAACTTCTTTTTAGTAACTTCCTATAGGAAACATCCATACGATGTTAATTTGTATACTTCTCAGTAATGTCAGATATTAACTTGCCAAGTGATTACATCTCAGCAAGCAAAGAGGCCAGAACCAAACCATTCCCGTACGAAGTAGTCAAACTAGGGTTTGATTTTTTTAAAGATTATTCACACAATAGTGTTTTGAGATACACAACGATTCGGCCCGGAAGGAAGCCCAATGAGCCTACTGTTACGGATCTTCGTGCTTTACGCTACAATTTAGAAGGATCGATAGACTATAAGCTAACTTTTGATGACGAATGGAAGCCATTACCCTCAAGACAAAAAAAAATACCCAATGAGACACCTAAATATCCTCCATTAAATAAGGCAAAAATACCAATTAAAAAGACAAAATTTACACACCTACAAGAACTTAAAAAAGTAATTCCAGATGACTGTCATACCTTTTACGATTTGTTACCATATAAGGATAATAATTAAGACAATAAATAAATTAATAAATATTTTTCAATTGTGTTTTTTACCACAATAAATTTAAACAAATGTATAAACCTATTACACCTATACCTCCTATCTTACATTACCAGTTATACCAATACCTCCTATCATCAAAAATGAGCTAAAAAAAGGAAACTAGAAACAATTTTCGCAAATAAACTTAAAATAAACACATTTTAATCACTAGTGATGTTTGTACGTGAATCTAGTTTGGAGTTCAATATTATAATAAAAACATAAATGGTTTTTTGTCTCTCCTGAACATTTTTAGTTTTTGCACTTAGGAGGTATTGGTAGTAAACAGTCGTTATACATGTTTCGAAATAATTTTTAGTAACTTCCTACGATTACGTCTGTACGACGTTAGTTCATAAACCTTTCAGTAATATCTCATATCAAACATCACAGTAACATAAAATGGAATAATACAGAAGAGGAACTGATGAACGAAACATACAGTAGTTATCTGTGGAAACAAAAATGACAAGCATGAAATGGCGGATGGTTTTCAGTTATGTGTTATATTTTATTTGCAGGAAGCAAATATTTTGCAAGTAGTACTTCATATAGTGGTCTTCGTTAGTTCCTACTAAGCTACAGTTTCTATACTTTGTTATAATTCTTGTTTATTGGACGAGCAATAATTGTTATCAGTAAGTACCTATTCCAAAATCATAATTATTAAAACTTAATACTCATTCAATACTTTAATCGGCTTTTATACATTGATATTACCTAGTAAGAATATTTTGAAAACGATTCACGATATTTCAAATCCTAGATATGCATTATACCCTACAAAAAACTTGATATTGCAATAGGGTAGATATTATTATTAATAATAAAACATGCTCATATGTTGGCAGATATTTAAATTTAGAATAAAATATTTTCAATGTTGAAGATGTTTCAGAAGCTACTTACACAGATAAAATAAAGAACAAATAGTTGGTAATTATGTAATGAAAAAGGAGTAACTATTTCAGATAGTCTGATACAAACATTGTATTAAACAGTACAAAAAATATTGAATCAAGTATCTCTAGTTCTAGTTTTTTAGTAGTAGTCTTAGCCATCAATATAGTTTTGCAGGTTTAGAAAATTTTAACATTATTACTAACAATTCTTGTGAACAACTAGAGACTGTTTAAGACATCGAAAACAGAAATTTCTGTTAAAAAGATCATTTCCATTTGAAAGTTCACTGAATTCAATAAATACGCTGCAGATGTCCCTTACAATGGTAACTATATTAATCTAGTTAAAGAATATGTAATTTATGATACTGAATGCTCCAGTCTACAAACAGCATCCAATTATTTATTATTGTAGAAACACAGCTATTGGATACCCAATTGGATACAATTAATTATAAACTCATTTAACTTGATAATGTGTTCATATCTCATCTTCATAAGTAGTTTTTTTTTGTATACAGTGTATTAGTAATGCTTAGTTTCCATTAAGTTACAATTCCACGATGTTAATATGGAATTCGTTCCAGGATGAAAATAACAAGATGAGAATAGTATAATATTTTATACAGAAAAGAAGTATGGATTTTCATAGCACACCTGAATTTACCTGCCAAATGGAGTGAGGCATGGAATAGAAGATAAATCATGAGAAGTCACTTCTTGAAATAAAATATGTTATTATTCCTTTGAAGAACCCCGCATGTATCTTATGGAAAATGGGTCCCAGTCAATTGGCTGAAAATCAAGTTTGATGTAGTTTATGATGATCGATCAAATGTCTCCATGGGTACAATTCGATCTAAAGTAATTGTTTTATTAGCTGTTGTTCATAACACCTTCAAATATTTCACAGATAAGGGTTTTGAAGTGTACGTTATGAAATGGTTGAGGCACTCGAAAAAAGTAACCGTTAGTAAACGATAGAATTTTCTTTAATCAGATTGGATTTCTGATGTAACGTAATGTTTCATTAAATCTTTATGGTGTAAAATTTTTATTAGTTTTAATATAATTAAAAAACTATTCTAATAAATTCTGTAAACTAGCTGTAATGTATGTGTATCCGTTAAACTTTATTAATTCAGTTTCAAAGTATGTTACGTTATGGTAACTACGGATTAATATACCCTTTTTTATTTCTTGCTTTCACTGATTGTGTTCAATAGTTTCCACTTCCCAGACTTGTTATGTAATATGCTGACACAATTCTATTTTTTTTAGGTTGGATTGCTGGACAAAATATTTTTTTTTCTAATTTTGTACCTGTTTTTTTCAAATTTACTGTACTGTTCATTAATAGTGAAGAAACGTTTTAAATCCTTTATTGCTTTTTTGCTATTTTATTTTAGATGTACAGGATGAACAACTAAGAACGACTGTAGGCCACATCTCAGAAAAGAATCATGGTACAACTTTCAAAAAAATTACCTTTAGGTAAGGGATCCTGAAAAATTGCTGGAAAATATTTTGCAGCCTCTAAAATATCCGCTAGGGGTGGAATGAACACTCGAAAACATAATACTCCAAAAAACATACTAAATGTGTCCTAAAAATACAATTTTTGAAATCTTGATGAGATTATGAATAAGTTTAATTAAGGAGATTTTTTGCCATTATTTGAAGAATAATGGGTGGGAAAGGTTCAAACTCGTGAACAAATGTATAACTTTTTCGTTTTTTAACCGATATTAATGATTTTAGCTGCATTTAAAAGTTTTTCTGTTTAATAAGATTGATAACAAAATTAGATAATTTTGTATCCACTCGGATATTTCAAATGTAAATTGAAGCAATTTTTAAATTTTTATATCTGATATCGTAAATCTTATATCTTGGAATAGATTCCTATTTTTTTAACCCCTTTCAATCAGAATTTAAAAAACGCCTGAAGTTGAAGTTTCTGAGAAAAATGGGAAAATTGTGGTCTTTTATCAAAGCGTTGACAAAATTGCCCAATTTTGTTATTTTTGTTAAGCATTTTATATTAAAAAGGAAAAACTCTTTCAAATGAAGAGAAAAACATGGATGTCGATTAACAAAAAAAATTGTTACGACATTCGTTATTTGGGTTGAACCTTCTCCCACCCCTTACTTGAAGAATAAAGACAAAAAGTCCCTAACTACATTTTTTCATAATCTCAACAATATATCAAACATTGTATTTCTACGATACGTTTAGTATGTCTTTTTTGGAGATAATCACAGTATTATGTTTTTAAGTGTTCATTCCACCCCATAGGAGATATATTAGGAACTCAAAAACATTTTCCAGCGATTTTTCAGGGTCATTTTCCTGAAGGTATTTTTTTAGAGTTGTACTATGACTATTTTTTGAAATATGGCCGACAGTCGGCGTTCTTAGTTGTTCACCCTGTATTTGCTGATTAGGCACAGAAACATCTATAGGATGTCATCCAGAATGTTTTGAGGTATATTATTTAGAGGTTTATGTAATGTCCATACAACATCTACGAGAATATACTGTATTGTTTTTGAAATGTCGCATTTGGATCATTGATAATATGTTATTTTTTAGACATTGCAACATCGAAACGATGTTAAAAGGCATTTCAGAATGTAACAGAAATGTTGTTTTCAGTTCGTTATAAAGACTTCCTTTTGAAGAAGCTCTAGTAACATCACAATAATGTAAAAAGGCAGCGCTTTACCATCGCTGAGAAGTTAAGTTGAAACATCACAAAAGTTAACAGCCACAAGCTGGGCATAAGCGGTTGTATAGATGTGCATGTGATGAAAACAAGAGGAAAAAAAGGAAGAACATTATCACAATGTGATGTTGAATTAACATAACTGTAATAATTATTTGCATAGTGGGTGTAATTTTTGTTATATTATTGCAGAAATTCTCGCGTGGAATTTTTCATAAAAGGAAAGTAAGTACTTGAATGTGGCAACGTGAACTAAATTGAATGGTTTAAAGAACAAATCTTATGAGTCATTGCCATAAAACTGCCAGATGTATCTTGTAGGAACATTAAATTTGTTCTATTTCAGCCATATCTCCCATTTTTACTTCTGATCGCGGAGAAAGCAGACCCCAGTCAACTCGTCAAAGTCTAACTTTTATCTATCTAGAGTTTTTAATAAATTAAGTTTATCACAATTAATATGTCTTTGCCTTACTAATTGCTCTGAGGGTCTGCCAACATCGCTTTTTTATCGAGTCAGGGTTCTATTGTAGATAATGTTCAAAGTTAATTATTTATTTCGATAACTCTTGTCAGTCACTATAATGTTTTTTTGGGTAAATACGTAAAATACGTGTTTTTATGTCGGAATTTTTTGGTCAGAGCTGAGCCTAACACTTCAACTACACTAAATAACTTTTGTATTTGTTTTAAAGTGACGTCCTGGAGGAAGTTCGATGAGGTATGTTCCTTGAAGTACCATAATTTTGAAGCAGAACCATTTCGTGAAATCTTCTTGAACGTATGGCAATTGTTCAGATGATTGATGCCCATTTCAAGTCCGTGAGAAGCTGTAAGACATTCTGAAGAGTTAGGTTGAGCTGGTCTAATATGTTTCGTACTTCCATGTAGTTATTGCAGTCAAATACAAATTGGTTCATATCAGTGCTGATTTTGTTTATCTCAAAAGCAATGTTTTCTTGGTAGTGTGTAACAAGTGTCACTGTGGTATTATAGTTTGCCAGGATTAGTTGGTTTAGACTCGCATGCCTGTCAATTTCTGATATAATGTTGTTCTTGTTTTTCTCAAATGAGGTGATGGAATTATCGTATCTTTCGGCATCTTCTTCATCCAAATTAATTGATATTACTTTGATTATGCTTCCCACACCATTAATTAATCCTCTCTTCAGTTTATATTCTGGGTAGATGCTGTGAAGTTTCTGCTTAGCAGCGATTAGTAGGTATCGCAAAATTTGGTCGTAATTTTGAAGCTGATAAACGTAAGGTTGCGTTAGTCCTTCTTGAATTTCTGATGTATATGTTCGATATTGTTTTTCATGTGCATTAATTTCTTCAGCTAATGGTCTCAGGTGGAAATAGTGGATAAAGTCGTATTTTCTAGTTCGAATTCCTGCTAGTCCCAGCTTGAGGGGTAGAATTCCTGGTTTGTCCTTGAGAGCCGGGATCAGGACTTCTTGAGCCACTATGTATGTACATCTGTAATATAGGATTAACATTACATTTGCTTGGCTGGTATTTGACATTTTTCTTGTGTATAGCTGTATTTTGAGTGTCAACAGTGACTTCGTTGTCTTTCGTAACGATTTTAGGAGAAAATCTTGGAAGTAATTTATTTCTTTGGACCATCTTTTTGAGATAAATTTTGGTGAAAGGTTGGTAGGATATAGAACTTTGTCGTTTCTCTACGACTTTTTCTTTGATGTCTTGGACTCTCTTGTTGATATCCTTGTTTTTTTCCTATGGCCTTGTGTATTGTTGTTAAGCAAAGCTCTATCAATGTCTATATCAAAAGGATCTTGCGCGTCAAAATGTCCATTCAGAACATCTAATGGTTTTCGTTTGGTTTCAGAGTGAACGGAACTGTTGTAACCCAAGTGGCATATATAATTTGTTCCTTGTACTGAACTCGGTACCGTTGTCAGCTACCATCATGTATGGCATTCCATGATGTGTTACATAGATTAGGAGAGCGTTTAGAACATTGATAGGATTAGATCCTTCTATCGGATAGGCTTGTCCATACTTGGAAAATGCATTGACGATTGTCAGAAACTTTTTTAACCATTTGCTTGGAAGGTATCGAGATGAATTATTTCCAAAGGTTTCGTTGGCGTTGGCGTTATCATGAATTTTGTTTTTGGAGGATTTCTCTCGTATTTTTTGGTCAGACAAGTATCACTGAAACTGACTATTTCACTCACCTACGAAATGAACCAATCAGAAGCTCTAGTCAAGTTCGGCTTACCGATAATACCAAACTTGACTCTGACTCTGATTGGCCTATCAAGTTCGGTGTTTTCAGATTTGTTTACAGTGCATGTGACAGTTAAACGTCAACTATAAGTGATTACGCTGTGCACGCATTCAAAAATGAGTAGATTTGGGATAAATTCTATCGAATCAATCAACGAAAAAATCGATGAAAATGTACCGAAAAATACGAGGAAATCGAAGGAGTACATTTGGAAGCAATTTACCAGATTTTACGATGAACGAAAATACCTATTAGATGAAGCAACGCCTGTTATTGTTGGTAGTGTAGTATTTCTTTCGATGTCAATGTTTTCTGTTCATTGAAATTTATTGATTTCTCAGGTCAACTTTTTTGCCAATTTCCTCTAATCCTGCCGAATTTCAGATTTTTTATCTTTCACTCTGTTTGTGAAATAGTCTAATAAAATTCCACTCGTGATTGAATTTATCTCATAAGTCTGTCTTTCATTTATGATCTCAACTGAATTGATTCGAGAAAACACCACTCGTCCTGCGGACTCGTGGTGTTTTCTCGAAACAATTCAGTTTCGTTCAAAAATGAATCGACAGACTTATCGCGAAAATTCAATCACTTGTGGTATTACTACTGATAATTTCTTCAACATCTTTCTTCAAGTTAGGCCAATAGTATAGTTTTCGAATTTGGTTTTCGGTTTCATTTATACCTCTGTGGTTTGTATTTCCATGATGGTATTGATTTATAATGTCTTTTAGTACTATTAATATTTTCTAAAACTTGATTGCATTTTACTCAATCATAGGCCGTGTTCTTGAATGTTTCTCATACTATGTTACAGAGAAGTTGATAAAGATCATCATTTTCAAAGTACAGAGCATATTTTCTCTTGGGCTCGAGATAGTCCTTGAAGAATTTGGAAAAATCTCCTTCCAAATTGTCCTTCCAACTTGAACATAAATCCTTTTCTTATTAACAAAAGTTACTTCGGTAACTGGTGGAGCTGGACTATGGTTAACTAGTTTCAATATCACTTGATTGTTGTAGCGATTTAGTGGTCTCTCGCTTATAGGAATTCCTAAGATAGCGTTCTCTTGGGCTGTATCTCTTGTTGCATTTGAATCGGACTCCTCTTCCTTTTCTTAAAATGAGTCTTCTATAGTTGGAGGTTCTTCCATGTTTATATTGTTTGATGAAGAGTGCTGCTTCTCTCCTTCTTGTAATAATTCCTCAATTATTTGGAGCTTCTTGAGATTTAGATGGTCAGTGGTGCGAAAAATTTCTGTATCGATATTTTCTAAAAAATCGAGGATAGATCCTGGTTGCTTGTACATTGATGCTGTGTCTTCGTTATCTAGTTTACCTATTTCTTCTACGAGGTTTTTTGTCAAGTTCATGTGCTTTAATCTCAACTCTAGAGAGGGCGTCGGCGTTAGTATTGGATTTTCCTTTTTTATGTGCAACATCATAGCCAAATTTTTGCAATTTCAGTCGCCATATAACTAATTTAGAACTTAGGTCCTTCAGTAAGAACAACCATTGAGGGGTTGGTGGTCTGAGAGAATCTTGAGCTTCCTTCCAAAAAGATAAGGATGGAAGTGCTTAGTAGCCCATACTATTGCTAGCATTGATGTTTCTCTAGTTGAGTATTTAATTTCTGTTTCGTTCAGAGTTTTGGATGTTAATGCAATGGGCTTGTCGTTGCCAATGGGACCGTGAGAATGTACGGTTCCAATGGCGAAGTTGCTGGCATATGTGGTGAGGTTGAATTGGTTAGTAAAGTCTGGATATTAAAGCAGTGGTTCAGTGTTTAGAAGGTTCTTACAGGTATTGATAAATTCTAGGAATTCTGGTGTGTATTTTATTTTCGCATCTTTCTTCAAGCATGTAGTTAAAGTTCAATACCATGCATGAACGGTGGGTCAGCGAACTGTAACTCGTACGTCGTTAATAAATGATTATTCAGTATATTTGACCTTCAATTCAAGTAAGTAACCAATATATAACTTAAGTGGTTAAGAAAAAAATATCATTTATAGATCCCGTAGCCGAAGGAACAGTCTTCCTGGCCGCATTTCTCTCCGGGAACAAAGGTTTTTGCAACCTACATACAATACTCGGCTTCACCTCGGCCTTGATATTACACACGACAGGGCATTCAACTTTCTGGTCTTGGGTGGCAAGTACGTCGCAAAAGCCGCTGTTCCCGGAGCGAAATACATATGGAAAGAGCGTAATTTCGGCTAAAAGATGAAGAAGAATAGTATAAAACTCGCGGCCCAAAGTGTGGATGTCTTGGCGTGCATCATAAAAAGCCTCGCCTTCGCCTTCGTCTTTATATCACACACGCCGAGAAATCCAACACTCTGGCATTGGGTTGTAATCTACTGTAATACTACTAAGGAGCAAAAGTATCGAATTCCTCTTGATATTAGCTCCCTCAGGAAGGCAACGAAATATTAATATATTTCCTGTGATCCCCATCATGGATATTGTAAACAGTGTTGAGAATCAAATTTACAGTACCTGGTAATAGTTATCAAATAAATAGAAATCAAAACAAATAAATCAAATATCATGCTACTTTCTTCGGTAAAGATAAAACAACTCTACATATACCGCTTTCGTATTGAATATACAACCTATCCAAAACTGCACATAAAAGAAGAAGCACCAACGATGTAGCTACAACAGTCAATCATCTTTCCTTATATAGGAATCGCTAGTAATAACATTTTATGTTATACTAAAATTTCTGTTGTAATAATATTGACCATAATAGAATGGAGTAAAATTAACAAAAATATAAGTGACGATGCTCAGAAGTCCAATTCTACTGAAAACGATACTTGTCTATATAGTGTAATATCGAATGATGTTATTTGATTGTGATGTACAGGTAAACAAAACTTATATTTAATTCCAAGATACCCGATTTCTATATAACAATTCTCTTCTAGTTATGATGACCTCATTCCCATTAAGTCATTTGAAAAAATAGTTATTACAGTTTGATAAATTATCGGGTAATTGTTAACTAATGAAATTTACAGCAAAATCAATATAAAACAATACGAAAAATCAATAAACATGTACATGTGCTAAATACATTAAATATTCAAGTTTATTAAAATTTTGTTTAATTTTGGTCACATTGTTATATGACGTTTGTTTTAGTAGTAAAAGTGTGAAATTTAGCAATATTTTCAAAATGAACAATAAATTATAATGATCGGGAATTTTGATTATATTCAAATTGTTTTTGTACGTCTATATCAAGCGTGACTGCTCGACACTCGGGCCATGTCACGTCTCGACTTTGCTATCTCCCTCTTTATGTCACTGTCTCCATCTGTCATGATACGCTAGACGACAGACACTCATATACACAAAATTTCCTTCTTTTCCTCACCCCGCTATTCTATTTTCTTATTTACTTAAAAAATATATCATATACGGGCAAATTATGCATACATTTGCCATATAATTCATATATGCTCTTCCGTTTGCAGCATCAATGATAATTTTCCATGCATTTATTGGAAAGATATTCAGCTCAACAAAATTAAAATTGTAACTTTTGAAAAAAATATTTCCGAATATTGAACATATTGTCAGTGTTGGGCGATATATCTGTAACCGACAGGTGAATTAAAAATCACTGTCGCTGCCGGTAATTCACTTTCGTCTGCCCGGATTCTCGAACATAATTGGCATCCAGACCACCATTGGAAGTGGAAGATCGCGCTCTTAGACCTTGTGTAAGAGGGCACCGATAGAAAATCGACACATAATATACACCCATGTGCACAAAAAACGGTCATTTCAAAATTTTTATCAAGTTTTAGGCTTGATAACTATTTCATTTTTAGTCCGTTTTGAAATATTTCTTTATAGAATTATTGGTACAACTATCGACTTTAACGTGTCTTTTATCAGTCTTAAGTAATGTTGGTTATTCCGCTGATTATACAAGGATAATCGAAATGTTGTTTTTTTCTCTAATTTCGAAATTTGCTGTGGAATAACCTAGTAGCCAAATCATTTTAAAATTACCAGTTTTTATTTAGAGTCACCTATTCTTCACGATTTGTTTTTTGGTTCATGTCAATACATGCATTCAGTCTCACACAAATGCAAATTGTAATCTTGCTACTTTATGCCGTGGGAGTAATCTAGGGCCTGTTGCTGGTCGGCAAGACTTTAAACCGGCATCCTGTAATCTTCGACGAACGGTCCAAGAACTGATATTTTCACCCCGAACTTCTCTAAGTTAATTTTTCGCCTGTACTGAAGTCAACCGCCGATTGCGAAGGGTTTTAAGACCAAAAAACCGGTCATTAATTGCTGTAGTCTTGCGTTGCCCACCACTACCCGGCCTTCCTGTAGTTCTGGCCGCCCCCCTAAAGCGGTTAACTACTCTTTCGATCGTCGAGCGGCTGGTATTACGTACTCTGGCCATATACCCATAATTTCGCCCGTCACCCACTAAAGCTACAGCACAATTTTCAGCACTCAAAATCATTGCAAATATACAAATTTACTGTCAAACTGACAATAAAGTTTGAAGCAACGAAAGAAACAGCCACCTTGTAAAAAAAATTTTGAATTTATAGTGCATTAGAAATTATGGAAAAATTTTAATTAGTGATAATTAAGATCATTTTGCATTTGTGTGAGACTCAATGCTTGCATTGACATGAAACAAAAAACAAAATGTAAAGAATAGATGACTCTAAATGAAAACAGCGGAATAACCAAAGTTACTTAAGACTGATAAAAGACAAGTTAAAGTCGATAGTTGTGCCCACAATTATATAAAAAAATCTTTCAAATCGGACTAAAAATAAAATAGTTATCTAAAACTTAAAAAAAAATTTGAAATTACCGTTTTCTGTGCACATGAGTGTAGTATCAATATTTACAACGTAGCTCAAATCGGCAAATACATATTTTAAATTACACCTATGAAAATTTCTAAAAACTAAGAATTATAGCTTTGTTTAAAATTTTGTGATTGTATAAATGTGATTTTAAACATATTGTCGTGCTGCACAGTGGCAAACCAGTAAGTAAACATTTATTGAAAAGTTAAAAACTGACTCAATATGTGTTTTCGCGGAAACAGGCGCGTTCGCTGAGTCTAAAATTTCGAACCTATTCGGAACTAATTCTTATATGCGCTCGCGCCGTAGCATAGGTTAAGTTTGTATTATGAATGTGTTCGGAATTGTCTCCGCGAAAACACTTTATATTAAACATTAATAAACGATACATACAGATAAAACCTTGCTCAGTCGATATCAATTTCCTGATAGTAGCAATCAGCCGGCGATTCACGTTGAAATTCCTATCGGTATTGCCGGATTGTGGAGCAAATCGGAAGGCGAACGTTGGATAAAGTTGGATAGAAGCGAAAGCCTCTGAATCGTCGAGGTGGGCCAGCTTTTTATGCTGAAGTCACATAAAAGTCGCTAAAAAATGGATAGTGATGACTATTCGACAGACGATGGGAGAAAGAAAAGTGCTAGAGACGTGATAATTGAACATCATATTTAGACAAAAATCAATTCGAAAAATCTTCAAACCTGAGACAAGGAAATAAAAAAGGGTGGTAGTTCATCGTTAATAAACTTTAAGATAAAATGATAACCGATAATATTTGAAATCATACTTAAAAACTTTCTTTTCACAATTTAATGATACATAACATATAGTGAAGAGTTGGGCAAAACGGGATAGCTAACGTTTTTTGACCCGACACTCTATAACCAAGCTATGGATATCTACGGTTTTTTGACTGAAACATTTTCATTGACCCCTTTCTATGTTTAAGTATGGTTATTTCCAAATATCTCGACGATACTATAAAAAAGTCATATTTTAAAAAAAAAAAGTAAAGTATAGCGTTTTGCCCTCCTGGTCGGGTAAAATGGGATGGTATTTAAATATGAATAGATAATATATTAAGGTAAAATATATTTAACTTGAAAACCGAACACAAGATGCATTTTATTTTTATATAAAAAACAAATTAACAGTTTAACACCGACTAAAATCGCATGAGTACGGTTCACCATCGTTCTCCACACCAGCACAAGCTTCGTGAGCTCAAAGTCGACAGTTCTGGCACATTACCCAAGCGTCGTTCGCCTTAGATTTAGAATACAGTTTTGTACAATAAATGCAAGCTCCTTCGCTATCCTCCTCCACCTTCTGAATTGCTGTCCTTATTTTTATTTTCTTTCTTCTGTTTTCTTATCTTAATGGTACATTTTTTCTTTTCTTCTTTCTTGATACCTACTTTCCCTTTATCTTCAAAATATAGTTTGGGCTTCTTGATAGGTTTTTTTTTAGATGCTTCAAGTTCTTCTTCATAAGGTGTTGAACTTAGCACAGCCATTTTTCCATCAGCATTAATTTTTCTCTCTGCGTGAGGATGTGGCACAGCTTGTTGAGGTGTTACTTCAAATTTCGTGGTAGTGTATGAACAGTAGGGGGTCACATTTGCATAGAACTTGCTGCAAGGCACAGGAGGTGGAGTATTATACAAATTCACCTTATTTTTAATCAGCTGGAAGTCATCAAATTTGTCTGCATCGTTTTGTTATTCACCTGCAACTTGGGTTTTTGATGATCGTTGTATAACAAGCCTTTGTGGTATTGGTGATGGTGTACGTGGTTGAGGGTGCCCATTATTTTCATCAACCGGACCAATTGCAGGAATATTTATCGGCTTGTCCGTGGTTTCAACTGGATCAAACATCCTATCTTCGAAGATTTCCGAATTGAGAGGTTGAATACCCGTCTTTCTAAATCCATTCACAGCTGTTTGGATACTAGCAGCCTTCATATATGCGTTTCCGAAATGCTTACCTATAGAGGATATTGTAACTGGTCGCCCTGGATGTTGCTGCATCCATTTTAGAACCTCTGATGTATAATATGTGCTAAGTGGCGACATAAAACTGACATCGACCGGTTGCAAGCGATGCGTGGTATGCGATGGAAAGCAGAGCATTACAACACCGTTACGTTTATCTTTCTCTATAACGTCTAAGTTTTTTGTATGTGTGATATGTCCGTCCAAAAGTAAGAGGACAGGGTTTTCATTGGAAGGTTAGGAAACTCAATAAATTGATTAAACCAATTCGAAAAAATTTCTTTTTGCATCCATCCTGATGAATGATTAAAAACTTTACTTCCAGGAGGAGCATAATCTAGCAGCTCCGGCTTTGCTCTGGATATGGGAAAATGGACGTAGATGTCATAAACACGCCAGTAGCGCTCATGAAAAATTTCCACAGTGACAAGAATGCTGCGTTCTGCTGAGGATATACACCCAACTTGCCTTGTCCCACGCAGTGTTTAACATTCAGATTTTTTCTTTGGTATTGTCAATATACCCGTTTCATCGACGTTGTAAATCCGTTCGGGGGGAGTTTTATATTTTTCAAGCACGTTGGAGAGTAACGAGAAAATTTTTTGTACAGCAGGCCTATTAAAACCCATGGCTCTAGCAAGTGATGTTGGCTCAGGGGTGCGAAGTTTAACGTTTGGATGTCTCCTTAGAAAACTGTATAACCAAGTTTTACCTACCATTTTTTTGTCCCTAAGCCATTGCGTTGCGCTAACTGAGAAGTCAAACTGCGAAAGTCATTCAAAGTAAAACCAAATAATCGCGATTCTATAGACAAAATGTGTTGCCCCAACTCTCCTTCTTGCTGAGCAGAGAAAACCGGTCTGTGACGCCCTAGACCCTTTTTTTGCTGCATCTAATCGTTCGAGAGACCTATTTTTCATCTTTTCTACTCGGGCTTCAATAGTTGTCCGATGTACACCAAATTGTTTCGAAGCCTTAGAGTAACCCATTCTTCCTTCGAGAATCACTTCCATCGCCTGGCGCATACTTTCCAAGACTGCCGATCGGTTGTTCTTTTATACTTTCCCATCTTGTAACGGGCCTGTAAAAAAATAAAATTCATAATCCTCTATAAAATCTATAACGTTTTTGGTGGGGCACAACGGGATAGTACCCAGTTTTACTCGACCTCTTGGTATCCCATTTTGCCGACTGCACGCTTCAAAATGTTTTGTTAAAATGTTTCTGAAGAAAACTAGTTATCATATTCACAAATTCAACAAAATATAGTTAAATATTTACAGAATCTTGAAAAATACTTACTGTTATTTATTTTGCTTGTTTGAACAAAAAAAATCCTAATTAACTGCTGATAAAACTAAATAGCATAACCACACTTTTTTAAACTAACACCTGCCTTTCACCACAGAATACGAATTAAGCGGAATAATCTTCTACTATATTTAAACAAACGTTAAATTTACCGAATTACACCCCTGGTTGCGAGATGGCACTGCTTGTTTTAAAATATTTGCTGGTATCCCGTTTTATCCGACTATCCTGTTTTGTCCAACTCTCCCCTACTTATCATTATCTATAGGTCTGTTCCAACCAATACAAAAACCGTACAATTACGATACAAACCCAGTTGACCTGCTGATTAGTGAATATAATAAGTCTGTGTAATTTACATCAAATTTGCTGCGTTACTGAGATTGTACGGTAATACGGTATTTACTGCGGTTGGAACAGACCTTATGATTAATAAAAAAAATGTTGAACCTAAGTCTAAAGTTGTTTTAAAAATGTGTAATGTGATAGTGGTAATTATTATTTAAGATAAAAATAATATATGTGTGCTGGAGAATGATTGATTTTTGTCGAACAATAAAAATTTTGTATTTTCCTAATTTCTTAAATTATTCATTAACAATAGAGTGAACCTAGAAGGAAGCTCTCCTATTTTTCTGACAAAAAATAGGTGGCGTGCTGGGCGAAGGAATCCAAGATCTTGAGACAGAGGTTAAAAGGTGAAATAAAATAAATAAATAAAATTTAAAAATGATTAATAACCTTTATTATAGATATATATAGATGTCCGTATCGGCAAAATGGCTGATCGACGTCACGGTTTTCGAAGGGGATGTAATTCAATATTCTGCGTGGTATTTGCCAGGAATGTAGTTGTTTATTCCTTCGAAGAACGGTCAGGCCAATACGTCGAAATTATTGAAATTTCGACTGAAGGCAGGTGTAGTAGAAAATCGAAATTCATGTTTCATATAGACACCTCGTATTTTATGAAATTATGTTCATTTTATTTCATACGACTAATACGGTTGCATTTATCAGAGGTGTTGGTTCGCAACTGAAAGTGAAGATGTCGCTAGCTGACTACTTCTCACTTGTGTGTAACTACACGAGACAAGTGAAGTTGTCGGAGGGCGGTATCTTCAGTTCGGATTAGAGATTCTGAACTGGAAGGCATTACGGCACTCTCGAAGAGCCCCAAGAAGGTCGAAACGCGTCAGTGTACTATGCCATTCCGCTATCAGTTGCGAATCACCCCAGATGTCCGTATCGGCAAAATGGCTGATCGACGTCACGGTTTTCGAAGGGGATGTAATTCAATATTCTGCGTGGTATTTGCCAGGAATGTAGTTGTTTTTTCCTTCGAAGAACGGTCAGGCCAATACGTTGAAATTATTGAAATTTCGACTGAAGGCAGGTGTAGTAGAAAATCGAAATTTATATTATATATATATATATATATATATATATATATATATATATATATATATATTATGAACGAATATTAATACTCTCATCTCAGGGTGAGTTCAATTCTTTATCAAAATAGCAAATTTTTTCATAATTTCAAAGGATTGATTATGATTCTCATTCCTGTTTATCTATCCCGTAGTGTCGTATGACTGTTTGTTTAGATTGTATAGGGCTATTTACTTTCTTTATGACATTTACTAAACCTCAATGAAATTATCTGTCACTAATATTCTACTATACTAAATGTCACTGTCGAAAAAGAATGAGAAAATTTATTGAATTAAATAAATTTAATTTTAATCTAATTTTTCCAAATAATTATAAATGAAAACCAACGTAAGTTAAAATTCAAAAACAAAAATTACCAAATCGCAAATAAAACAAATCTTAGTTTCCCTTTTTTTCAACAAATAACAAAACCTTATCTACCCAAATACAAATTAAAAACTAGATAAATTACTAACTAAACCACCTAATATCTATTTACCAAAATGTTAAAATAATTTTGAAATGTCACTTGAATTCCTATTGTCAAAGATCTGATCACAATACTTTTTATATCTTCTTCTGATTGTTTAATTAGTCGTAACGTATACTTATTTCTCTTTCTTAATTTGAATTCAAATTTATAAATTCACTATTTAGATGCATCTAATATTTAATTTGGTTTTAAGGCCTGACGTTTTCAACGAAATGACTCACCAGAAACTTGGACCGGAACAAAGCTGCCACCTCCTACTATTCTAAATATAATTTGGAATACAGGATCTGTCACTAAATTTATTATGAAGGACACGCGCACTGAATTTAAATTGGATACCGAATAAAGCTTTCTACTATTAATGAATATATATTAAACTTATCGTCATAAATTTTAAACAGAATAACTCCCAAAAATATATGAAATTGTAACATTGTCAAAGGACGAATAGAGGTTATCTACTCAAAAATATATATAATTATCATTTTTACGTATGAACCGATATAATGAAATATATCTCATATCCAATTGAACGTCTATGATATCAATTATCTTTTATAATTATAAATACACTAGTATTATTAGAAATCAGTACCTGAATTTTTCATATTGTAAACATCGTGAGTCATCAAAGCAAATTTCATTCCTTGATACACTATAAATTCATAATTTATTCACAGCACAGAGGATGACATGTATATTTCACCTAGAATATTAAAAGAATCTGAAATAAAATAAAATTATTATTGGGTAATAATAAACAGAAAATTTTGATACGAATATACAAACGAATTATTCACAATTGTCGAAAGTCAACTATTGAAATGTCAATTCAAAGCGGATGAAAAATATCATAGAAGATTCATAGCAGAATAGTCAACCATAGACATATTTCGAAGTCTGAAGTATTGATTTTTTTTAAAGCTGTTTATATAAAAAAGGTTATTGTACTGAATAATAGGATGAGTTTATATAAGATAATGGTCTAGTAAAATAACAGAGAGGGTTTGAAAAATATTATAAAGGATTATAACGAATTATTGATTGTAGATTTATTGATATGTTCATTTAAAGTGGGAGAGATATTATTAGTGTATTAAATTATAAGACATAGTTTGGAACTATTTAAGAGATAGAAAAGTATAATGAATTATTTTAAAATTTTCACAAATAATTAGGAACAATAATAATGAGGGAAAGAAAAGATAAATTTAATATAAAACATCTAATAAACAAGGTTGTAATATCTAGCAACTTGGTAGTGTTTTGTTTGAAATAACAAGGCTAGCAACCGGGAGTTGTTGATTTAGAAAAGAAGGAAGGTATCTGGGGTGATCCGAAGCGGATGAACATGTAAGAGAATTTTTTCTTAAAATTTTATTGAAATTATGCAAAAATCATGTAAATTTGAAATAAAAACATAATACAAAAGATAAAGTAGAATACGAGAAACGTTTAGACCAGAAATTAACTGTAAAACATAATTATTTGTGGAAATATATATAGAATTTAAAATTTAATTGGAGACGCTATGCAAGAATTTTGATTATATTATCACATTAAAGCTATAATTGATAGTGAAGAACATTCAGAAGCATCTTTAAACTGTATAAGGCGAATATAGCTAACAATTTAATAAATTTATTGACTTACCTGTATTCGAAAATATCGAGTTGGTGTCCACGATTCCAGAAGAGAGTCCAGCCTGATACCAGAGGAAGAATCGGGAACAGAGTGCACTTACTAAACTTTTAAGTGATACACAGGTCAGTGTTTTATAATAATTTACATGGTATACCATAATAAAAAGTCAGACTTATAATTTATTTGGCCAAATTTCACTATGAACAATTTTTAGCAATTTAAGAATATCCATTTCATGTAATTTAGTAGTAATAGTAAGGGTTTTCACAAATTTTTCATTATAATCATAATGTTTTTCAATTTTATCACGATTCACCATTATATAAACTAAATTTTGTTGACTTGTCTGTATTTCATTTCTACCATCCACAGAACATAAAATGAGTGATATCATAGAGGTTAAATAGGTATGTTCCGCGCTCAGATTCAAAGCACATGTTGAGTAAATTATGGTAAGACAATATTCAAACTATACAATTTCATATATTTTCATATCATCCGGGACCCAACGAGAGTAAAGTGTTCTCATGCTCACCGTTCATATAAATACATATAACAATTTAAAATATTAACAATATAAAGATCACTGAGCTAGCCATACATACATATATATATGTATAGAAATATTAATAAAATTATATAATAAACTATAATAAACGTATAAAAAAAATAACAACAATATATATATATATATATATTATTATTATAAAATATTTACAATATTGGAGAATTCTTATAATGACATTTCCACTTCAAAATATGAAATTCAACAATTCATATATATTATCTATTCGAGATATCAAAGCGACTCAACATATGTTATCTCTTCGAGAGATGAAACGCAACTCAACATATATGTTCTCTCTTCGAGAGATGAAACACGACTCCACTATTCGTTTTTCTTATTACAAATAGATTTGAGACTATTTTATTATAACTACATGCCTATACTGACTTCTGTGTTCTTTAACATTGAATATGTTTTTCAATTGTGACAGGTAAATGTCATTGGAAATTAAATAGTTCCAAATCTTACATATAATGGGTTTTTCAACCATATTGATTTCATAGACAATGCTGGGTGTGCCAAAAGTATTGCATATAAAAAAATATTAAATGAAATTCTTTTAAATTATGAAATAATAGATATATATATATATATATATATATATATATATATATATATATATATATATATATATATTGTGAAATTATTTAGAAACAATTAGTTCCATTTTAAAAAGTCATCAGAAGGAGTTCATTGGTACATCTGAAGGTGAGTTTTATTCGCTTATTTTCTAGCATAACGGTACAAAGGCGACACTGTTTTCAGTTCCACTGCATATTTACATATTCTTCTTCTTTTTATTAACATTATTTATTGAACACTATTCAATTCACACTCTTTAATCTAGTACCCTCAACCACGTCGCTTAAGCCATGTCCATTTTGCATTCTCTCATTGGAATAACCTATTTTTTGATTTCGTAAACTTGTTTGTTCTATATTACAAAGCAGAGAACAATTACCTTTTATGTTCTTACGGATAAAAACAATTACGAAAAAAAGTTGCGTGTCAAGCATCCAAAATACGGGTTGCCAGCAAACCAACGAACACCCTCTACTCTGTCTTGCAGATGAACCACACTTTTACTATTATATTTCTCTCACACTACTCAAACCGTGAGTTTACAATAACAGCGAGATATAGGCACATTAGGGTCTTTTGTGTTAGGTATTTAATGCGAAATGGTTAACAGGATTCAGGTGATAAATACCAGCGGCGGGTAATCAATTTGTTTAGGGTACAATTGTTTGAATCATATTTTTTATATCGAGTTTGATTGAAGAATTATATTATATGATACGAAGTATGTAACAAAAAAATATATTAATCAGAGAAAGTGGGATCCTATAGGAATAGGAGAGAAACCTAATAGTGTATCAAACATTTCGTATACTAGAGGAAAATAATAACAAATATAGAAACATCAGCTTATTGTAGACGACAGATGCATTCGTAGACCAATTTGATGTAACCTGAGTTGATCTATTTGAAATTTTGATACAGCTGGTTGCTCTCTTCACTTTCATAGTTATATGGAGATTATCTAATTAGAAATCAAAATTAATAGAAAAAAAGTAATGCGTTTTACAAATATGTTGGAACAAACTTCATTTATTATTACAATCCACTAATTCTCTAACACGTCGTTACATCAAAAGGAGTAAATTATCTGGATAATTTAAGGAGGGGGTAATGTTACGAAACAGCACACTACCGACTCTGTCTAAGCCAGGTATAAAAGTTAAAATTATGGCGAATACGCAGTTATAAAACAACTGTTTACGAGTTTACGACTATCTTATGTAAACATTGTTTTTGTGACCAGAGTTATCTAGAAAAGGCCAGAAAAATTATTTGTGACTGTGTAAGCCGTAGCCCAGAATTTACTAGTAAAAACGGCTTTAATATATAATGGACTGATCAGGAAGAGTTAGAGCAGTTTATAATTTGACATAGTGAGTTAAACAGTAAATAAGTGAATATAAAATGTTTATATGAATTAGTTTGAGTGAATATACAGTTAATATAAATTAATAATTAAGTGATTAGTTAAGTATATAAAGAAACATGCATGTCTGCCGCTACCAATCTTTTCAGTAGCCCCTTCTTCTATTTGCGTGCAATACCCACTAATCTGTTCTTTGTTATTGTTCATATGTCACGCACTATTCGTACATCTTTATATATATATATATATATATATATATATATATATATATATATATATTCCAAGGTCAGAAGGTTCAGACGGGAGAGCTATAGACGCTTCCGTGTCTCTGTTGGTTGTTGTCCTGAAAACTCGGGATCTTCCATTTGAAGGCACAAATGTGCGTTTGGTTATCTTGTTGAAATCCGTTGTTTGTGTTTTCTCATGTTTCAATTAACATCCTTGCTCCCAAGTTGCATACCTTTTCTTGGTTATGCCGTACCGATGAAGGCTAATGAGTCAGAAACATGCATGTCTGCGGTTATCAATCTTTTCAGTAGCCCCTTCTCCTATTTGCGTGCAATACCCACTATATATATATATATATATATATATATATATATATATATATATATATATATATATATAAATCTCTCAATATCTTAGGGATTCCGTCGTAAGTAGGGCTGAATGAAACTCTTATTTACTACCCAACGTTTCGAAAAATTTTATTTTCTTTTTCAAGGCTGAAATATGGACATGTTGGTACATTTCATTAATTAACAATTTCTTATACTTACGTGTAAAGTGAGTTAATAAATATTAAAATAGTTCATACTCGGAACAACAAAAAAAAATATATTTTATGTATAGATACTTTTTAAGTACTAATTCAAAAGGATCTTTTTGATTTGAAGGAACATTATATGTCACAGTTTGAGTGACAGTTTTTTGGTTGAGACATAACCTAGTTGATGTGTTCAACTTTATGACTTAATAGACAGTCTTCATTATTAGTAGCATGACTTGTCACTTAATCATGATCCTATGAACAAAGGAAGTCCTATATATCATATATTCTCCCTTGTCAACGAGCGAAAGTTGTAAGGTATTGAAAAAATCTAATGTAGTATATAAGATCTCTTGTAACAATTGTGACAAAGTGTATTATGGACAGACACCTAGAGTATTAAAAGACAGGGTGACCCAACATAAAAGTGACATAAAACTCAATAAACAATCATGCGCTTTGGCTGAACATAGCATAGAAACTGGGCATCATCCAAATTTTAATAACATCATGGTTATACATTCGGAATCCCACTATCACAAAAGATCCTGCCTAGAAATGTTTGAGACTGCCTTAGATGAAAAGTCACTGAATAAAAAGAGAGAAAGCAACCATGTTAATCACACTTATGCGTATCTTCTTTCATTTAACCAACAACATAAGAACAATCAAATTGTAGATATTTCTAACTTATAAATATAAACATCTATATAACTAATGAGTTATAACGGAGTTGTTGTGTATATACTACATTCACTCTTGTTATCGTGAGATTGAGTGGGGTAATTAGTGAGAGTATTATACCTTACAACTTAGGCTCGTTGACAAGGGAGAATATATGATATATAGGACTTCCTTTGTTCATAGGATTATGATTAATATTGTTTAAAGCAACGTATTTTGTTCTCTACATTAACACCAAGTATCTTAAAAAGCGGGTTAAAAATAATCGTTAGATAGTCGATAAATGTATTTATTAATTATAAAATTATTATATACATTAACGATTATTAGTTTGAAGTATAATATTAAACGAATTTATCGTGAACTAAGTATTTTAAATTATAATATTGACTGAACTATGACGATATCCTCGTATTCCAGTCGAAAAGCCGACAGTTTGAAGTTCGCACTATATCTTTTACGCCAACTATACCTACTACATTCCTTTTATTTTAGTATAAAAAAACATGAATTAAAAAAATTTAAAAATAGATAATAAAATAATGATAAAATTCATGTATGTCCAAATATTGATTTTTTCAACAAGTCCCTTGTTCAGTTATCAGACTTTTTTGAGTAAATAGTATAACGAACATTAATGTGAATTTATTATACTTTCTTGTAACCAGTTCCATCAAAATTAAAGATTTTAGACATTTTTACGTGTCTCCTGAAAAATATTGTTTCTAAAAAAAGCCGACGATTTATTCGGTAGATATCGGTATGTTATAGAACATCTTTTTATAGTTAATTTTGAAGTTTCTACATAAAATTTTTTGCTTTCTCAGACTATAGAGGCAACTAAAAACCGAGATAATTTTGTTTAATCAGCTCGAAAAAGTTTCAACAGTATGATGAAGTCTACAGACACAAATTTTTGGTCGAACATAATTCTCGCTTTCTTTTTAGGAGTCTATCATATCTAACACCTGTACTTTATTAACTAAGATTTGAGGATTGATATTCCATATTAGCCGAAGGCAACCAATCCAGGCTGATCTTGTCATTAAATTTAGCTTGTTTTCCTAAAAATATAGTTTATATCCCAGATTAGGTATCAAAGATTCTTTCGATAAACTAATGTATACCCTGAAATAACATATTACCCCATTTTTTAACTTAGTGTCCGTTAAATATTCACTTCTTAAGGATTTGATCTATGCAGCTCTTTTATCCTGGGTTCAGCTATTTTTTCATTTCACTTTATCCTAATACACTGATGGTATCCTATAAAACTCTACACTGTCTGCAAAAATTCGGCACATTTAATCAATGTATAGGATCTAAAACACTTCTTATGATGAAATAACTGGTGATAAGCTCAAAATTAAACACAATTTAACACACTTGCAAGCAAAACTCGGATACAGAATAAGGCCGTCATTTATTGCTTAAACTGTGATAACGCCAAGAAATGATTGTTTACCCTCCAAACGTTTGCTGTGACGTCAGACGCCCCGCGAGCAGCCATGTTAACGCGGGTGTTTGACGCTACACCCTAAGGATTTATTTTGACCTCTTTTGAGAGCTAAGATTTTCATAAGTCTTGTCACCGACATATAAATCACCAAATTTTGTTGGATAGAGAGTGATTGTTTCATTGTTTTGTTATTGTACTTATTAGTCAAATTCGCCGATTTAATAGTTGATTAAACTGAAATTACTATTTAGAAGTCTTCGTATATACCACACTGTGGCGCTTCTCAACTTGTCCAATTGTATATTGTCTATTGAAACACCGATGTTGTTGTGGCTTATTATTTTGGATTTCTGAATATTCATTTCCAGGTGAGCTTTTCCCGATCCATGGTGTAATTCTCTCACCATTCCAGCCTGTTTATTTGAGTTGGCCAAACTGGCTCTAGTATAGTAAAAATACAATAAAATGAAAAAGTCTGTGAATATGTTTGTCGATAGAAACCAAATTTTTATCAATCCTTGTGTTAAAGGTTGACAATATAATTTTACCAAGGAGAGGAATCAATAAAGAACAAATCTTGTGCCCTCAGATTAACAAATAAAATAGATATGTTTGTTTTGATCTTTTCTTGCCTCAAACATTGAGTCACATTCAAGCTCACTTGCGGAGACTTCCACTGCTTTACCATATTTACAAAGTCTCTTTCTTTAGTTGCAGGAAAAATGAAATTGGAAGTTTAATTGAAAATGTGTTAAAAACTTGAGCGAATAAAAAAAAATCATACTAATTAATGCATTTGAGTCACTGTTTTCAAAATTAATTAATAATACTTGAATTTTATTTAATGAAGGCATGTTCTTATATAAATTTTAAACAAGTATTTGTTGTATCCTTAGATACCTTTATGGCTATAACTAAAAGTGGCAACATTACTCAAAATTTCAGTACCTGTTTAATGTGTCAATAGTAATCTATTTACTAGTTTAGTCCTTGTTTAATTACCATATGAAGAGAGATGCAAATATCGTCAGACTGTGATCGACCATCATTTCGAATCCGTCGTAGTATTGTAGTAAATAACGTCAAACGTGGTTTGTTTATACGAGCGCCATTACGACGAGAGAGTAAACATTTAGTTCTATCGTTCTGATGTGTTTTTAAAAACTTTAAGTGACAAAATAAACTTTTAAGTTAATTAATTTGATGTTTTTGGATTATCATGGTTCGTCGGTGCCAAGTTTATCAGAAAAATAGCTGAAATTACCAAGGCCATGTAGCTACAATACCATCCCCACTTCTTGTAATTCATTCATTATTTCACTACTGGCGTTTAGAATTGTTGGCCGAAAAATAAACGTATTTATGAATGAATAGCCCTCTCTATGTTTATTATTACTCTAAGCTTGTGCCTATATTTCAAAAATAATTATAATCTGTGACAAGACAAGAATTTTTATACAAACTCAGTGCGCTCCTGGTTCTATTAATATTGTTAAGTGCTTGATATCATTTTACAGTGTGAATCTGCATTTGGTGTCTTATTGTTTAGATAATTGATATTCCTCGGCCGATGAATTTTCATACGGGCAAGTAAAATGAAATTATTAATTATGCCGCTTCTCCTTACCTCCGTTTTAAATGGGCTGTCATTTGTGGTTTTATTACATAATTTTCAATTGTTGTTTAACAATACGAATGTGGAAAGAGAAAAATGTTTTTTTCTGGATTTAATAAACAGAAGTTGTTGAGAGTCTATAAAATATTTTTTTGGTGAATAGATCTAAGAAGGATAAAATTACTTTTTTGAATGAAACAAACTGTTCCTATATTATTCCACAATATATTGAAAAAATTGTAAATATTCTAAAAAAATGAGAATTGTTTCGATAATACTATCATTGTCAGACGTTACATATCATGTGATGCCTACCTGATATTTATTAATTATTTTTGGCTAGCTTGCTATTGACTTAATATACAGTGCATTTCAATGAAAATTATTTGAAGAGGGACGTCAGGTTACGTACATATACTGTAACATTTACCCCTTCGGCCCCAGGGTCAGCCCCTCAGTTTTTTTAGATGGAACACCCTGTATATTTATTCAAAATTGGTTACGCCTCTGATACTTCCAAAAATGTATAATACTTGAGGTGTGAAATGATTCGTCTTGGAGCTACAATTAATTTCAATTCAATAACAGAAACGATTTAAATCATAGAAAATTAACGGAATTATTTAAATATCAATAACAAATTAGTGTATTAGGTGTTAAAACTGACTTCCATTGGTTGCCATGCAATGGTACAATCGAGTTTTAAATGCTTCTCTCACATTATGTTATGTTTCTGGACGTATTGCTCGACATTCGTGAATAATTCGCTGACGTAAATCACCTAAAGTCTCTGGTTGAGCTGCATAGATCTTGGTTTTGAGATATCCCCATAAAAAAGTCTTGTGGGGTTGAATCTGGTGACCCAGATGGCCACATCATCATTGGGCCTCGTCTGCTTATCCAGCGACCAGGAAATGTTTCGTCTAGAAACTGTCGTACTTCGAGAGCATAATGTGGAGGGGCTCCATCTTATTGAAATGTCCGTAGATCTTCAGACACATTATCATAATTTTCTAGTATGTGAACTATTTTCAATTGCAGCTAGAAAACGAATCATTTTACACCTCAAGTATTATACATTTTGGAAATCTAGTATCAGATGCGCATCCAATTTTGAATAAATATACAGGGTGTTCCATTTAAAAACACTGAGGGGCTGACCGTGGGACTGAGAGGGTGAATGTTACAAAGCGTATAGGTACGTAATCAGACATCCCCCTTGAAATAATTTTTGACCTATTTTTACATTTTTCCATAAAAGTCTCTTGTTTAAAATTATTCAAGGTGGATTGTTTTCATTGAAATGCACTCACTGTATATATGAATGGAAAAAGAAGGTGATATTTATTTATTTATTTGGGATACAAACAGGACAAACCCATAAAAGTATCCACTAATGGTTACACATAATTTTACAAATTAGGTCAAAAAGAAAATATAAATACAATCATATAACTACATTAAATAAAAATAAATACAAGTATACAAAAAAAGAGAAAAAGCGAGAACAAGAGTAGGTAATAAAACAAAATTAAATTTGCAAAAAATAGTCTTTCAGTAGTTTTTTAATCAAATATGCACTGTGGTAAAAAATATCCATTTCAACAATACTGGACAATTTATTGTAAGTATTTGTTATTCCGTGAGCAGGAGAATTTAGAAAATAATTGGTGAGTGCCTGATGTGTGATTAAGGTATAAGTGTTTCTAGTTGAGTGGCTGGGAATACGAAGTGTTATGAAGTTTGTAAGTTCAAGGCAATATATATTGTTATTGAGGATTTTGTGAATAAACAGTACATCTGCAATTTGCTTACCATGCTTTATTTATGTCAATTAAATGAAATTTAGCTAAAAGTCGGTTAATTTCGTGATAATTTTCCAACTTAAAATTCCAGCGATATTGATTTACAACTCTAGTACAAATATTGAGAGGAATATCCATATCGAATTCCAAGGTAGAGTGGTACTGATCCTCGGGAACTAATGGATTAGATGAAAGACGTAAATTTTCGATTGAAAAACCACTGCTAAATATGAGGTCTAGAGTGTTGCTAGATATATTCACATTTGGGTTATACTGAACCATATCAACCAGAGACATAGTGTCGACTAATAAGCTAGATCTAGGATTAATATAATTATTTGGCTTACAATAATCTCCCCCGTTCAATAACCATTTAATTTCAGGAGTATTGAAATCTCCACATATGATGAAAGTATCGTTAATATTATTTAAATAAATATCAATAAGCTTAGTACAGAAAAAATTTGATGCAGCCATGTCTCTGGGAGGTATGTAAATACACCCTATATGCACCTTATGAAGTCCACTAAGAGGAACGATGGTGACCCATACATACTCTGCTTCGGACCGCCAAGAATACTCAGCATAACTAGTTAACTCTTCGGAGACGGCTATGAGGACACCACCTCCTGTATGTTTTGTGGAAGAACTCGTTTCCCTGTCTCGTCGATACACTTTGTACGATGAAAACATTTCTTCACTCAATACGGATGCATTTAGCCACGTTTCCGTGAGATATATGACATTTTGCTCACAATTTAGTATATTTTGAAATATAGTGGTAATTTTTGAATTTAGTCCACGGACATTTTGATATAAGAAAGACAGCGTAGAATCACCCGCCATATCTAAAAATATATAAATTAGGTTGTGAGTACAAAGTTAATTGACGTTTAAGCTAATCGATCAATATCGCCATCACAAGATATTTTTATTATTCGAGACCTGTCATCTTTACGCGCATATATGACTCCATTTCTTGTCCAAATATATTTAAATTGTTTGGATTTAGCAACTATTTTGGTTTCTCGGAGTAGTTTTTTATTTTTTGAGCTTCAATATTCATTGATATATAATTTTTTAGAGATATTTGCTAATTTCAATCCTGCAACGCTTCCATATTGACGACGCTTAGCTTTTGCTGCAGCCAAAAATGCATCTCTTTTCATTTTCTTAGAGAATTTCAGAATAATTGGTCTGGGAAGGTCTGTTCTAGGAGTAGAGGAACGGTAAAAAGAATCAATATCGACGTCAAAGATTGGAAGATCGATTGCCGAGTCTATCGTGGAAACGATATCTAAGATATTCTCATTATCTCTAGAAGGGACTCCACATATCTCAACATCATTAGCCCTTAGCTGTTGTTCCAATGTATCCACTCGCGAATTTAAAAATTTTACGTCGTTCTTTAAGTATAGATTTTCTCTTGTCAATCTCTCGACTTCTTTAATCTTTGTAGTGAGAACCGATACAGTATTTTCAAAAGTTGCGATAGCATCACTACAAAAGTTGACAGACAGCAACAAATTACCATATTCAGTATTCATTAATGCCATATCTTCCTGGATATCTTGTAAAATATTTAACGTTTGTGACGAAGAGGTTTCTTCTAATGGAAAGTCATCAGAATCCTCCTCAGTGACGATGACTAAACGCCTTTTAAGAAAATCAGTCGAACTTCTGCAATTAGTACAGGTCCAGGATAAACCCCGTGCCTGATATCGTGACACGTCCGCCTTAGTTAAACCTACACATTTAGCGTTGTAGAATTTCTGACAGCTACCATAACATTTCAGACCGGGCTATTTACCGGTAATTCTTAGGGTGCAAAGTTCACAGACTGGCATCGTTTGACCAAAACAAATTAAAATCCCATTATCTATTCAACAAAAACTGTAAGAACTGTTTATAGTATTTAATTTGTTCGAAATCTGAATTTAAGCCGAACTTTGACTAAGAATGTTTATAAAATTACTCACTTCAAGTCCCAGTCCAATTGAAAAAAGAAACAATCTACAGAAGGCAATGCACGACAACCATATTATTGCATATTCAAATTTTAAACAATATCACACACGAAATGACCGAGAATATTGCTATAAATCGACAGCGAAAATAAACAGGTCCACACCTTTTCGATTTAAAAATATATATTGATAATACAAATACTAAAGCTTAGATATTATTAGACCTATGGTGATATCCCGGATACCTTTTCTCCATTTGAGATCAGTATAATTGTGCAATGATATAGGAAACCAGGAAAACTATATCTGCTGATATTTACAATTATTACTTAAGTAGACCGATTAATAGTGGAGAACTCCCTAGATTTATTTGTTCATTGACGACTTCATATTGTGGGTCACTTATGAGTCTTCTGATTTCTAACTCTTTACGGAAATCCAGCTATTTCTTCTTATCACAAATGTATAGTGCATCTAGTTCTATGTTATATGTCAATAAATGTTTGGTATCAAGGAGATGTTTTGCGTAGTGGGATTTCTCTGCTAGTTTAAATCTGTATGCTCGTAATTGTGTCTAATTCTAAAATTCTGATGGGCTTGACCCAAAATCGCAGCTTTACATTCTGGACCTTCAAGTTTATATATACGAGACATTTTTAATGGGGATATTTTTATTTTTACATTTAACAATTTTTTACTCACATTACTTTCTGTTTTAAATGAAATTGTTGTCTTCGTTGCTAAAGATATCTATTAAATATTAGAAATATTACCAGCATTGATGGTTTTGTAAATTTTTATTTCGTCAGTTAGTGTAGGAAATAGGAGTTGTAATGCCACTTTCTCCTCTTTTTTATTAAGTAATTTATTTTTTATATGTAATGAATAACCGTTGGATGTTGCTATTTGTTTAATTGTATCAAATTCTCTATCAAAATAATATTTGTTGATAGGAACTGACAATGTGTCATTTAATTATATGCTGCTAATTTATGTGACATGAGATGATTGGAATTATATGGAATAGTCACATCAGTGTGTGTTGGTTTTCTGTGAATTGAATAATCAATTACATTATTGACCTTTTGAATTTTTAAATCAAGGCAGTTGATTGAGTTACTTTCTTCAACTTCTAATGTAATTTTAATTTTTGGGTGTAAATTATTAATATGGTTTAAAATACATCTAATTACCACTGCCTATAAAACAAGCTAATACTTTATCTACATATCTATACCAAAATAAGATATTTTTTGAAATGGTACATTCAAAGATTCTACTTTCTAAACTGTTCATAAAAATATTTGCCAAAATTGGTGATATAGTGATTTCCATTGGTAACCCTTCGTTTTGAATATATACATTATTGTCGAAAGTGAAATTATTCTGATTAATACATACATCAAATAAATTAAGTGTATCTGATATTATTCCTGGATTAACATTTTTATCTACTAGTATATTTCTTACAAGGCTTAGAAATTCCTGTGTAGGAATTTTAGTGAACATATAGGTAATATCAAATGAAATGAGTTTAGAGTTATCTTGAAAGTTGAATGTTTTCAATTTTTTTATTAGGTGTATTGAATTTTGAATTGAGTATTTAGATATATATGCGTAATTATTAAGTATATTGTTGAGTGTTTGAACTAATTTATTATTAGGAGTATTAAAATAAGAAACCACAGGTCTAATTGGTTTTCAATACTTTAAGTAATTTAACGGTTCCATATAATTGTGGAGATTGAGAATTTTTGTTTATAATGCATTTCTTTTCATATTCAGATAATTTGATTTATTGATAATATCTCTCACATTATTAGAAATCTTTTTATATGTGTCCGATCAAAGAATTTGTACATCGCTAGATTCTATAAATTTATTTGCTTGCAGGAGGAGTTTGCAGTATTCGTGAGGCTAGTTCGAGGTTTTTACTTTTGGTATATATTTTAAGTCATCGACGTAGAGGCAACCTTTAATAGGAGATCTCATTTCGCTATTAATGCTGTTTATTGCAAGTGAAAATAGAGTTGGCCTTAGTACTCACCCTTGTCTCGTACCATTCTGAAATATTCCTGTACTAGATGTGTATCTGTTCACTTTCACTTAAAGGTACGACTCGTTTATTCGGGAAGTTACTTATAAAAGGAAGTATGTGGCCTTGAATTTGCCAGTTTTCAAGGGTTGCTACAATTTAATGTCACCATGTGGTGTCAAAGGTCTTACTTAAATGAAAAATAACATCTACAAATTTTAACCTTTGTAGAAAAGTTCCATCTATGTCTTTTTCGAGCGTTACGAGGTTATCTGTTGTAGATGTGCTTCTTCGAAAGCCACTTTGACAGAATATCAAACGATTTTCTTTTTCTAAATGCCACGGTAATATGTAGTTTTTCCAGTAAATAACTTGCTTATTGTGCATGTTAATCAAATTGGGCAATATTAGATTAGGTTTAGTTTCGACTTATTTTGTTAAGAATGGGCACGACAATTTCTCGGATCCAGAGGTCTGGAAATTTATATTTTATTTTTGAGAATAAATAAACTGTTGTGCATATTTTCTTAGCGCTATAAGTATCTTTGATAAGAACACAACGTAACAGCGATGGAATGGCCGAGAGGCCTTAGCGTCCGTACACTCGATTTCTGACAAACACTAAGGTGGTTCGAACCCGGGCTCGGTGGTTTTTTTTTAATTTCAAAGGAAATAAATAAATTATATTATATGAACAAATCAACTTACGAAATACGCATTTGACATATACATAAATTTGCGGGGTAAATAGAATGGCATTTCAACATTCAATTTGACAGCTTTTTTATCCGTACACGTACGGGTAAGTTTTTTTCCGTACGCGTATGAATAAAGGCCACTTTCCATAGAACTAGACAGTGCGATATATGTCACTTTCCTATGTGGTCGTAGGAAAAATATATTAACTACTTATTATAGATATCTAAAATGATTAGTTTAGCTCTGAACGAGAAATTTCGTAAAAATATAGTGGGATATTATCTGGTTTCGGGAGAAGAATTTTTTAAGCAGAATTTCAATTATTGGAGTGTAAGAGGGAGGTTTAAGTGATGTTCGATATCGACAATAGAAATTTTTGTGGCTTCTGCGAACTTTCTTTAATCTAAGAATGTCTTATTGAGTTTGCTCTCACTGGAATTTTTTTCAAATAGATCTGGAATAAATCAGGTTGTTGTCATTAGTAAGTGTATTGACAATTCTGGGGCTGTTAATACCTTCTCTATTCCGTATTTTATTGCAGATTTTCGACGTGCGGGTCGATAGGTTAATAAACGATACATAACTGCACCACGGTGTACCAGTTATACATGCTGTGCCACAACCACATTTTTTTTTCTTTTTTTAGTTAAAAATCTGGTATTTGCTTTTAAATTCTTGTAGATAGACTGCAGTTGGATTTCTTTTCCAGAAATTATAGGCATGTTTACTGGCTTTCATGGCTTGGGTAATGTCATTGATTCACATGGCACAGGTCGTCGATTGCATGATTAGGTTCTCCCTATACTAGAAAATGCAGATTTTAGTATGATATCGTTAAAATTGCCTACGTTTTCTTTTATGTCATCAGATAAAGTAAAATCTTGATTGTGGTAGTCAATTTCATTCCGATACATATCCTAGTTTGCTTTTTTGTTTGATAAATTTCCGTCGTACGTGTTTCTATTTTTTTGGCTGTTTCTATTGTCGATATAGTAATATAAAAATGATCACTTCCATGTATTTCCAAATGTGTGGCCCATTATAATGTCAAGCGATGGAGAGCAGAGTGAGAGGTCTATCGCTGAAAATGTCTCGTTAACATCAACAATCTTGTCGACTTTCCTGTATTCATTTGTAATACACGGAAGCTAAAAACAAAAATATCAAATAGAAAAAAAAATTAAAAAGTTTTCATTTTACATGGATCTGTTCACGGAGTGGGAACAAAATGCCAAAAAGTTCACTTCCGAATATTGTCGGCAACGTCCCTTATTTCGCTTATAACTACCCCCAAATATTGGGCGCATGTTAGTTGCAGACGAGGTTTATGATCTAAAAAGGGTTTTATGAGAGTACCTAATCCTGTGAGTGAACTGCTGACTGACGGTGAGGGGTCTTAGAATAACAAAATGTACGCAAAAATATTATTATGGCTATCAGTTTAAAATGTATTTCAACAGTGACGAAGATGGAAGTGAAAGATATGATAAGTGAACGTGGAAATAGTCTAATTGTTATTGAAAATTTTAAATTTTATAAACATCGTGAAATAAAAAATGGTGAGACTTGTTGGTGCTGTGTGAAAAGGACATGTAAAGCTAAGATATATACAATGGGCGTTGAAAAAGTGATGTCTAAAATATTAAATACTCATAATCATGAACAGGGAAGTGACAGTGCAATCAACAGACAAACATTAAGTAATAAATTAAAAAGAAAAGCAGACGATATGATGGCTGAAAGGCTATCTAAAATAATTCGTAGTGAACTTGAATCAAATTCTTATACTTTGTCAACTTTGGCAAAAAAAGATATATGATATATTAAACGCAATATTTACAGACACAGAAATAAATCATTTCCAAAATTGCATCAAAACGTTTCCGATGTGCACGATTTTTTGAAAATCTGTTCAAGTTATGACAGTTAAAAAAGAATAATTTTTGATAATAAACGACTGGATTAAAAATATTATAGTATTTTCGTGCACTGAAAATCTAAGTATAATGTGTTCCAGTTCAACAATATATATATGGATGGAACGTTTGATTACTGTGTAAAACACTTCTCACAAGTGTTTAGTATTCATGCTCTTGTAAACAACATTTATAATTTATATACCAGAGGCTTTTTGTTTATCAACTAACAAAGAAAAGAAACCTATTCCTCATTGTTTGATATGTTGAAATCCAAGTGCATCAGTAAAGGACTTAATTTTAATCCATCCAATCTATCCATTCTAGTGTGAAAGAAACATTTCCCGACGCTTCAATAATCGGCTGCAGATTTCATCTTGCATAATCATGGAAAGAATTCACTCATATTTTGTGATGTAAGATAATGTGTAATGTGTGAAATAATTTGTGTGTAAAATAATAAAGGAAAATATATTTGTGTTTAGGTGGAGGAAAATTCAGAATCTTGCGATAGCTACAGAATATAAAAATCCACAATCCGAGACAGGAAGATGGCTGCATTACTTATTTGGCCTGACTTTTTTGGATCCTCCAGAAGTGTGCGATTCATTTGTCTTCGACTTTATATCGGTACAACCAAGTGATAACAGGCTGAATGATTTCGTGGATCATTTTGTGGACACCTATATTGAAGAAAATTCTTTATTTCCTCCACATATCTGGGCATAAAATGCAGCGTCACTCATACGAACTACAAATTGTTGCGAATCATTCCACTCAAAATTTAATAATTTGAATTCATCTCTGCATCCGAATATAATTCAGGTTTTGGATGTGTTAATAGATATTCAGACTGATACGTACTTAAAAAGTAATTCTTCACGATTAAATCAGCAACGTTACATTCGAAAGGATGTATTGGAAAGACAAAAATTTATTTCAAATAAAATTATTGATTACAGGAACAATAACTCTTAAAAAGAGTGACTTTGTTAAGTGTGTTTCGTATAAATATGTAGTATAAAATTATTTTATTGTAGTTAAATGTAGGTACATGTAGACGAATATTTTGTTTATATAATATATATTTAAAATTCATTCGTTTTTTATTTTATTGATGAACAAAATGTTATATATATAATAGGTAGAGACCGCGGTATGCAGTTAACTCATTTAACAGGTAAAGAGACTTGATTGACCCTTTTCCTTCGTCTGCAATTGACCATCTTTTAATCGATGTCATCAACCCCGTCTGCAGTTAACTTGCGCCGCAAATCTTAGGTTGTGCCGGTTTTTCTCAGTTTTGTCGAAAACCATTGTTCAAATCCAACAAATCCAAATATCAAAATTGTTGCAAATTAAATTTAATATGAAACTATTCTTTAGGTACGTTATTTTGTTAATCCTCACAGAATTCTTGTAAATTGCGGTCAAAGTTAAGGGTACCTTTAGTATGCTATTTAAAATACACAATTAATCCAGAAATCAATGAGGTTGATAGTGGCTTGTAACAAGGTTGGGATACCGTACCACGATTCTTTTTATAAATAGAAAAAATAACAATTCTATTATTATAACAATAGACAGAAGACATTATTAAATAATTTAGTTAACAAGGATCGATTAATTTCTCAACTTGTCGAGAGATTTAATGCTGAGAATATTAATACCTTTATTGCTTTAGACGATGCTGAT
This sequence comes from Galeruca laticollis, assembly GCA_963921935.1. Lineage (NCBI taxonomy): Eukaryota > Metazoa > Arthropoda > Insecta > Coleoptera > Chrysomelidae > Galeruca > Galeruca laticollis. The sequence goes on along the minus strand of OY998178.1, from coordinate 37,818,280 downwards.
TTATTGATCGTCACAACCACTATCGATCTATCTAGTCACCATGACACTGTAGGTGTAGTTGTGTATATCTTCTCGCCCCTATTATTGCTCTTGTCTCTCCTGCAGTGAAATATTGAGAAATGGATTTACATATCTTCCGATTCACAATCTTCCAATATCATTAAGAGTATTAATGAATCCGCTCTTTTCGCACATGCGTTTAGTGATTGAAGTACCACTTCTGCTTTTTTCAGAAAAGGGAAATCTAAAATAATAGCGTTATTAAACAAGAGAAAGGATTTGAAAGAGGCTGTTAATATTTTCATCAATTCTCAATCTACGAGGAATGAAATTGAATGCCATGGTTACAAAAATTACTCTAGTCCTATATAAAGCTAAATAATCGGAAACATTTTTGAATAGCTACCGATTCACATATTTTAATAGGTTAGTTGGCAACTTCTATCATGCTGTAATTTTATCTAGATTTCCACCAACCTCTTGCAACATTGAAACAATATTCTTACCCGGTATTTCACCAAATTCAGTCTTGGCAAGAAAATAGGGGAAACGTGCCCAACATCTTGGTTAGGACGATTGACGTTTAAAACCAGTTATTTACAAGCGTTCATGCGGATATAAGTCGTGAAAACAAAAAATTAAGTCAAAAAGTATTGATATAACAATATGGCTTGGCATGATGTTAAGTAATTTTTTTTATGCTCAGTTTAAATCTACTTTTGTTACTGCAACTTACAGAAGCTGTTTCATGTTGACTGTCAGGCACAAATTGAGGTTATGGCAAAGCATAAAAGATCTTGGCATTTTTTAGTGAATTATGTCTTATTGCCTATGACGGACCCTTGAACTATGTCTTATGATGGACCAGTGGTCCATCATTGGCAATGCATTAGTTACACTATTTTAATTATGTTTTTCTTAGTTTTGCAGATATGGCATTTAAGAAAAGGCAGCAATGGAACGAGGATGACATGCGACAAGCTATGCTCAATGTTCAAAACCAATTTATGGGCTATAAATTGGCAGCAAGGACGTTTAGTATTCCCAAAACAACCTTGCGAAGACGGAAGGAGATTGCGAGTCATATCATTGATATGGAAACACGTTTTTTTCGATTGATATCCAAAGATTTGTGACGAATGGTATTTGAAGTAGTCGAAATAAATAAAATAGTGATTTTGATCGCGAAATAAAAATGGCAGGTTGGAAATGCGTCAGGGAATTTCTGAAGCGCAATCCACGAATATCTTTGAGGAGCCCAGAAAGTGCATGATTAGCTAGAGCTCAGGCTTTTAACACGCCTATTTTAATGCTGTAGCTAATATTATGGAGAAACACAAGTCTCTCGACGAAAATATATACAATATGGACGAGTCAGGTCTGACTACGGTCCAGAGGAAGTGCCAGGAAATTTACGCAGCGAAAGGTCGCAAGCAAGTTGGTGCGCTTAGTAGTGCCGAGCGTGGGCAACACGTAAAAGTAGTGTGCGCAACGAATGCCATAGGCAAATACGTTCCTGCTGTTCTTATTTACCCTCGTCAAAGAATGAACGATGAGCTTATGAATGGTGCTCCCGCTGGTAGCATAGCTTTTTCACAAGAAAAAGGTTGGATGAACAGCGAAATTTTTTGTAAATGGTTAAAGCATTTCGTAAGGTACGCTAAAGCTTCTAATGAGAATGAGGTGCTTTTACTACTAGATGGCCACAGTAGCAATAAAATTCTTGAATCTCTGCAGTTTGCGAAAGAAAATGGTGTAGGGTAGATGCGTATAAGAGTGCGCACTTAGTACAATGCTAACTGTGAAGTTAATATATTTTCCAGAAAAAAAGTTTTTCACATGCGAACATATGTATTGACGATTGATGAAAGTAATTATGCTTGATTAATGGAAAAATTCTAATAATAAGAGACAAAATTCATATTTTTCGGTGCCAGTGCAATTGCGCACTCTTAAACACAGATGTGCACAAGAGTACGCGTATTAATGCACAAGACTGCGCAACGACTTGTATTGTGATTCTAGCAGTAGCGGTAAAAAATGATGAAATATAATCTAGACAGAATTTTTAAAAGCTACATTTATCCTTTAATTAACAAAATAAAACATTATAGTCTTAAAAATATCAAAATAAACATATGTTATTCTATTATTTAACAAATAACTTTAATTTGAACTTGAAAAAATAAACGCGTACCTAATCATTAGGTAGGCACGTTAATTTTTGCTCTACTTCACTCACACAGTGAGCATGTAAATGTGCCAATCACGTGTCTAGTACACGACTCGTGCCACCAGTTATTGGACTCAGAATACATTATCCAGTCCTTAATTGGGGGATGCGAGCTATGATTATCCATAATCAAAAGCACTGAGTGGTCAGGACTTGGCTTACTACAATTCTTAAAATGGATTGTCCATTGGTGAAATAGATCAGTATTTATAAATCCAGATTCGGAAACCATTTTAAGTGTTCCAGGGGGAGCTTGCATAAAAAGTTCCTCCTTCATCCGCTTCCTTGGGAATATTAACGCGGGTGGAATATACATTCCGGAGGCGCTAATACAGCACACGGCAGTAATAAGTTGTCGACGTCCGGCACTTGCTACTTTACCCACGACTTTTTTACCTTTGGTGGCCAAAACCTTTGGTAATTTGTTAGGTACTGTTGAGAGACCTGTTTCATCCATATTGAAAATTGAATCTGTAGAATAATGCTTTTTTTCGTACAAACTTCTTAAATTTTGGAAAAATCGTTTCACTTGAGCTTTATTAAAGCCCATAACCCTACCCATCGAACATTTTTCTGGTTGCCGTAGGCTGATATTATGTCGTTTACAAAAACGACTAACCCAGGATTCTCCAGCAATTTGTTTATCCTTGTTAAAACAGTGTTGGATGCTGTTCGATTCCGCAAATTTGTACGCTGCCATTTGCAAATTCTTTTTTGTGAGCCCATAAAAACGGTCGTCTAGATCGCGTAACTGCTTCGCTAATTCAATTTCCATTTCGGCGGGGAATACGTTGGAAAATCGTCCTAACGATACTGGAATATTCCCACATTTAAGGCGTTTTCTAAGAGTAGATTCACCAATTCCCATCTCGGTAGCTACCCATCTTTTACTAACACATTCAGCAATTCTACGTTTTGCTTCGGTGAGATTTTCTACCGTAAAGACCAACTTCCTGTTAGTTTTTCTTTCATATCTACTCATTCTGAAAAAGAACGCAGTTATTAGAACTGCAATTTCTATCTTAGTTTCTAATTATCTATCGTTTGACATCAATTTCTGATTATACCAGAAGTAGTCCTAAGCCAGAAATTTATCGCTTCCTGTTTACCTGGAACTTGGGGTCAGACTATAGATAATTAAGAATTAGGTAACTCCGGAAAGTTCAGCCGTTTGGATTCTCTTTTTGAAAATGGTCTCTGATTCGTCAATATTTGTCGGAAGCAGTTGAATTTGAAAATATTTCATGCAAAATTCAAAAAGGAAATAATAGTGTGTTCCATTTGAAAAACAAAATTGGCATTCAGTTTGCTTGTTTAAGACACCATGTATACATTAAAAAAAAAGTGTGTGTAGCAGCAGATGATTTTAAACAACTTTTATTCGGAATATTTGTTTCTAATTAAAAAAATAATAGAGATATTTTCATTTGAAGGGTTATCTGAATTACCTTGTACAATGCTTGAAAAGCCTTGCACAAGAGTACGCACTGCGCTCTCTTGTGCAAAACTAAATGCGCACTCTTGTGCATTGTTGAGTTCAAGATTATTTTCAATTATTCTGTTTTTATAGGCACTATTTTGAGGAAATTTCAATGTTGTCAAAATTTTATAGACTCTAAAGCATGCGAAAACACCTTTGGAAATATAATTATGGTCGTACATACCTGCTCAATCACTAAAACTAGCATGAGCGAAAATTACATCGGCCGGCTGCAAACAATTCACTTGAAATTCTGGAAAAATCGGCGCCGAATATAGAAGAACGCATTGTTGCCAGTGCTATACTTCAGGATCTGTTGCGTAATAGTCATTATTACGGTATTGCAGAGATGCGATATTACTATGAATACATGCATTGCGCACTCTTATACCCATTTACCCTAATTGTATTTTGCTTTCCTGCACACTGCTCTCATCACGTTCAACCATTGGACGTTGGATTTTTTCGTCCTCTTCATACATATTTCGATCAAGAAATCCAATTATGGCTGCGTCAAAACCCGAGAAAGGCAGTGACTCAATTTAAAATAGCAAGTCTTCTCAATCAAGCCTATTTGAAAAGTGCAGTACCATCAAATGCAATAAACTCGTTTAAAAAGACTGGCGTCTATCCTTTCAATCCACATATTTTTGAGGTCTGGCAGTTTGCACCAGCTTTAGCAACTAATAAGCAGATTTCCGAGAATCCAGCTGTCATCAACGAAAACCAAATGGAATTAGAGGTTCAAGATCAACCAAGTACATCTGGTCATAACTTGTCTTCATCGCCAGTTCTTGACATCTCTGTGAGAGAAATTGTACCTCCTCCCGAAGCTGTAGCTATTGGTACTCAGGAAAGAAAAGCCAGAAAACGTGGAAAAACTGGTCATTTGAATTCAACACCAGAAATGCATGAACTTAAAGTAAAAGTGATTGAAAAGGGAATGAAACCAACGAAACAACAAAGCAGGGCAGTTAAACGCCAACTTGTCATTTCAAATGACGACAATTCTAATCATGAATCCATCTTAGAAGAATATTCAGGGCAAGAAGAAGACGTCTCTGCATTTACAGCAATGAGCTATACTCTCAATCACGAGCGAGAGAAAAGTGGATTCGTTGTCAGAACTGTCAATCTTGGTGCCACAATGAGTGAGCTGATGTCAGCTACCGCAAATCATTCATTTGTGAATTATGCATTGAATTTTGGTTTTTCCTGTTTTGTTAATGCAAAAAAATGTTTTTCGTTTATTCAATGTTACTTTGTTCTTGGTACAACGATAATTTTGTTTAATAAACCTTTTAAAATAATTTTATTTGTTTTATTTTTTTTGGGGTGCCGACATAGACAAATATGCGCCAATGATGGACCCCTTGGCTTCATAAAAAAACTCTGGCGCTATTAAACACACAATTAATTGATAACAAATTCGACCTACACTATGATCATCTTTGTATTAAGTAGATATTTACATAAAAAGAAGATTAATAACTACAAAAGCAAAAAAAATATAATGGTATTTCCTTAAGGGGTCCATCAAAGGCACACTTCCCCTAATATGGAGCCAACACAGTGGGGTTGGAGAAAACTAGGCAACATTTTATCACCAGCTTTTCATTTCAATTCTGAAACTTATATCGTGCAGCTGTAAAATGGGTTGCGGTAATCGATGTGGTTGTCGACGAATTGGGATACGTTGCTCAAGTATGTGCTCCAACTACGATATCCAGGGTTGCATAAATACACTACAGGAGGAAATACTAAATCAAGAAGATCAAACAAACGAGTAAAAATTTTGCTGTTAGGAGACTAGACCTACTGGCAGCACCACTTAAAATAACGAGCCAAGAGCTATACCTCATGGGGGTGTGGAAAAAGGCTGCATTTGAAAATAACTTAGCCGCTGTTGTAGCAGAACTTTAATATTAGATTAAAATTATTTTATTTTCATTGGAAATATGTCTCGACTATTGAGTTACGTTAAAGTATTACAATTATAATCATATTTTAAAAGCCTGCTAAAAACTAAATTTGAACGATTTTTGCGAGAAAACAGTAAGGAATAGATTAAATGTTTATATATAGAAAAGTTTGTATGTAAAATTTTATTACCAATAATATTAATTACGTATAAATAACTGGTCACGCGAAAATTGAAAAAAAAACAGCACAAATTACGATTTGGGGTTGCTTTTAGAATAATAATGGATGTACAATATTCGGAAGGGAACTTTTCGGGGCTTTGTTCATACTCCTATATGTGAACAGATCCACATAAAATGAAAACTTGATAATTTATTTCTTCGAAAAAGTACTATTTAGGTACGTATACTATATTAAGGTTAGAGAACTTGTTTAAATGTAAATTTCCACAGTTACCTGTTTTAAGACTTCCCCAAGCTGCATTATGGCAGTTTGTATCGGTTACAATGATTTTTGAGTTACTTATTTGATTGATTAAATCTGCTTCTATATCTTCTTAGGTAGGGTGTGATAAATAGAATATAGTAAATATTTATGTACTTTTGGTATTATATAATAGTTGCTGCGACTGCTTCCAAGGAGGTATTTGAAACAATCTCGTTTAGGTACATGCAACGTCGTTCCTAACAAATATTGAAACGCCGCCACTGGAATGGACTGCTAATATTTTTTCTATAAGTGAGTATTTTTCAGTTTAGGTACTTTTTGCTGCTTAAAGTGTGTTGCTTCGAGACATATAATTACTGGGCAAAAGTTGATTTATGCATGAATCCAGTTTGGGTATAAAATTCAATGTAGGTTCTGTTCCAAATTAGAGGGAAGCAATATTTAAATAAATAATAATTAATATAATTATTAGTACATCTTTCAAAGCTGTCGTTTTAATATTTCTCTGAACTGTTACTTATTATATGATATATAATTAATAAAGTATATCAGTGATTACATAAAATCTTCGAGCTAAAGCTGATAAACCAATTCCCCACTAAATTAAATTCATTACAAACGAAATATTCTACTTCCTAATTCACCTGAAATATCCAACAAAAAATCGAATTCATCCTATCACAAACTACATGATAAACGATGCTTACAGAAATTCGCGCCTATTATAAGGATGGTAAACGTATAAAAGGAAGTGAAAAGGTGTGAAGATGGATATTAGAGGCGCACAGACACGCGAAGTGCCAATCTCGAGCGAGAGACGTCGGAAGTAAGTAAAGAGGGGAGAAATGGGCGTTGCTATGAAGTGTCAGATCATCTCTAATGGACCACAATAATACTATAATCCCATCAAACGCCACACTCACATTTCTAACACTTCAACATGGAGAGAATACAAGAAGATGTAGCTTCTGATGACACTGATGATACTGATTTTGATGATGAGGAGAGTGTTGATATAGTTTCTACAAACTGTGATGAACATAGATCTATAAGTGAAGTTGTTGATAGTAGTAATAAGTTTTCTATTGATAGTATTTTAGGAATTAATAAAAATAAAGACAGTTGTGATGAAAAAAAACGTTGCATTGATAAACAAAAGTGTTCAGTGACAAAAGTTAAATGTTTAAAACCGACGCCTATTCCTGCGTCAAGAAATACAGGTTAGGTTGTTTTTTGTTTTAATATCATTCGTAAAAGTATCATCTCGATTAATACGTTTCAAATTTGAACGTTCCGAAATATATAATGATGATAGTCTTGAAAGTTTGAATAAACAAAAACGTGCTTAAGAATATTTCCAAAAACTCTTATATTCTCAGTTAATTGCCATGAATATTTCAATAGAAATTAATATTATTTAAAAATCAAAATTTTAATTAGTTACTTTAATTAAAAAAACGAGGTTAACCGCATTCTGAAAAGCAGATAAGGATAGTACATTCAAATGAATTCAAATCAGAACATTAATTAGTAAAATAAGTCATTATTGATGAATTTGATTACAATGGAATTCTTAAAATTTATTACTAAAAGAGCTATCTGAATAATTCACGGTGTTTCGTGGGACAGTTTTAAAACTTAATAATAGTTAATTTCTCACTAATAGTGCCATTGATACTATTTAAAATTACTTCAGAACAATATTTACCAATACTTAACTCTTAACTACATATTAGTTTTTAAATGAAACTCAATGTTTCTAGCTAGTTCCACAATATAATGAAAAATATTGAAAATTTTAAAAAAATAACAATTGTTTCGACAACTGAATATCATCGTCATAATGACAGAAGTTACATTTTATTTGATGCCTACCTGATGTTTACTAGTTATTTTTGGCTAGACCAAGAAGTGTTAATAGAAAAAAGAAGAAGATGTGATATTACAAATATTGAAGCTTGGATAATACTAGCCCTATGGTGATATCCTGGATATAATTTTTCTAGTTAAGATCACTATAACTGTGCAATGATATAGAAAACCAGGAAAACTATATCTGCTGATCTTTACAATTATCACTCAAGAAGACAGTTTAATAGTGGAGAACTCCCTAGATTCATCTGTTCAGTGACAACTTCATATTGTGGGTTTCTTAAGTGTCTTCTAATTTCAAACTTTTCAAGGCAATCCAGTTCTTGTTTCTTATCACAAATATGTAGTACTTCTAGTTCTGTGTTAGGTTTCAATGAATGATTGGTGTCGAGTAGATGTTTCGCGTAATGGGATTTACCTGGTTGTTTTCATCTGTATGCTCGTAAGTGTTCACTGTATCGGATTTCAAAATTTCTAAAGGTCTGACCCAAATAGACAGCATTACATTCTGGATATTTGAGTTTATATATACCTGATTTCTTGAATGGTGGTATTTTTGTTTTTACATTTAACAATTTTGTACTGACGTTACTTTCTGTTTTAAAAGAAATTGTTGTATTCGTTGCTAAAGATATTATCATTGAAATATTATTAGAAATATTTCCTGCATAAGTGATGGTTTCAAAAGTTTTTATTTCTTCAGTTTATTTAGGAAATATTAGTTGTAATGTCACTTTTTCCTCTTTTTCATTAATTAGCTTATTTATCATATGTAATGGATAACCGTTGGATGTTTCTATTTGTCTAATTGTATTAATCTCTCTATCAAAATTACATTTGTTCATAGGAACTGAAAATTATATCATATCATTGAATTATATGCCTCTAGTTTATGTGACATTGGGTGATTGGGACTATATGGAATTGTCACATCAGTGTGTGTTGGTTTTCGGTAAATAGAATGATCAAGTACATTATTAACTCTTTGAATTTTCAAATCAAAAAAATTTGTTTAAGTGATTTTCTTCAATTTCTAATGTAAATTCAATTTTTGGTTCTAAATTATTAATGTGGTTGAAAAATATATCTAATTGTCGTTCACTACCTATAAAACAAGCTAATATGTCATCTACATATCTAAACCAAAATAAAACATTTTTTGAAATATTACTTTCAAAGATTTTTCGTTCTAAACTGTCCATGAAAATAAAATACGTGATATAGGGCTTCCCATTGGTAAACCTTCATTTTGAATATATATGTTATTGTCAAAAGTGAAATAATTCTGATCAATACATACATCAATTAAATTAAGTATATCTGATATTATTCCTGGATCAATATTTTTATCTTCTAGTAATTTTCTTACAAGTATCATACATTCCTTAGGAGCAATTGTAGTGTAGATGCATATCCGTAACTATTAAGTATATTGTTAAGCTTCTTTGCCAATATATTATTAGGATTATTAACATAAGAATTTACAGGTCTAATTGGTTTCGTTATTTTATGTAATTTAACGGTTCCATATAATTGTGGACAATGAGGATTCTTATTTATGATGGACCTCTTTTCGTAATCGCTTAAAAGATAATTTGAATTATTAACAATGTCCCTTACATTATTAGAACACTTTTTTGTTGAGTCTGCTCTAAGAACATTTACATCGCTAGATTCTATAAAGCTATATATTCTTGAATTATAATTTTCAGTTGTCAATATCACAGTTGTGTTCCCCGTATCAAATTTTGTAACTGTTAGGTTATCTACTACTTTCTTTTTTATTGCATTTAAAAATGTAATGTTATTTTTTGTTTGACGTTTAACTTTTGAAGGTTCAATATCTTTGATTAAATTGGCAATTTTTAATTTTAACCATTATTTAAAAATTCTATTTCACTATCTGTAAAATTAGTGCCTGAAAGGCTTTCAAATCGTGGTGCAAAGTGTGTTGGTATGTAGGTACTTACAGCTTCATGATGTTTAGAATATTGAATTCTACGTTGTGTGTGTTCAAGTTTATGTATCTTTTGTTCTTGTTTCTTAAATTTCTTGCGCTTCATCGTGCTGACAATTTCTCTGATTTTGTCATCTAAACAGTCAAATTCTACTGGATGTAGTTTGAACGTGAGTTCTGAATGTACAACTTTTATGGAGTTTTGTAAGGAGTCTCGTATTTTAAACCATTTTTTACATTCTTCTTTTAGCCATACTCGTTGAGCACATTTTATGGCTTTTTGTGCTTGTGTGTTAGAATGTCATTTTATATTCACATAATTTGGTATTACCTTTTATCTAAGACATACTAGGTTGACCCAAATGTTTTGTGATATTTTGTAAAGTTGAAGAAAATAACTCAATCAATTTTCTTGATTTGAAAATTCAAAGAGTTAATAATATACTTGATTATTCAATTTACCAAAAACCAACACACACTGATGTAACAATTCCACATAGTTCCAATCACCCCATGTCACATAAACTAGCGGCATATAATTCAATGATACATAGAGCGTTTTCGGTTCCTATGAACAAATAGCAATATCCAACGGTTATCCATTAATTATGATAAATAAGCTAATTAATAAAAATGAGGAAAAAGTAGCATTACAACTAATATTTCCTAAACAAACTGAACAAATAAAAACTTATAAAACCATCACATATGCAGGAAATATTTCTAATAATATTTCAAAGATTATCTTTAGCAACGAATACAACAATTTCTTTTAAAACAGAAAGTAACGTCAGTACAAAATTGTAAAATGTAGAAACAAAAATACCACTAATGAAGAAATCAAGTATATATAAACTCAAATGTCCAGAATGTAATGCTGTCTATTTGGGTCAGACCCTTAAAAGTTTTGAAATCCGATACAGTGAACATTTACGAGCATACATATTAAAACAACCAGATAAATCCCATTACGCAAAACATCTACTTGACACCAATCATTCATTGACACCTAACACAGAACTAGAAGTACTACATATTTGTGATAAGAAACAAGAACTGGGTTTCCTTGAAGAGTTGGAAATTAGAAGACACTTAAGAAACCCACAATATGAAGTTGTCAATAAACAGATAAGTCTAGGGAGTTCTTCACTATTGAACTGTCTTCTTAAGTGATAATTATAAAGATCAGCAGATATAGTTTTCCTGGTTTTCTATATCATTGCAAAGTTATACTGATCCTAATTGGAAAAATTATATCCAGGATATCACGATAGGGCTAATAATATCTAAGCTTCAATATTTGTAATATCACATCTTCTTCTTTTTTCTATTAACATATATTAAGTCAATTACAAGGTAGGACCAACAATATTCTGAGATTTATTAGCTCGTCGACCCCCATACACTTTTAAGTTTTCAGTTTTCAGTAACAATCTTGTGAAGATTCTATAACAAATATGCTAACATATTTTGAAAGCATAAATTCACGTTAAAACAATACCTACTCATAGGCCGATTCATCTTGTGAGTGAGCTACACTTATAACAAAACAAAGAGTTATATTCTACACAGCAAATTATACGGAATTTTAAAGATCATTGCTTCGATTTCAGAAGCCGAAAGAGAACTTTTTTGAATGAAACTATCTGTTTCTAGATAATTCCACAATATTTTTAAAACATTTTGAAAATTTTAAGAAATTGACAACTGGTTCGATATTACCATCATCGTCAGAATGACAGAAGTTACATTTCATGTGATGCCTACCTGATGTTTAATAGCTATGTGAATTCAAACCATGTTCTTATGATTGTCAATGTTCGCAATCTTCCATTTTTTCCACATATTTTTAAGGCATATAGAACCCATCTTTCATTTCCACCGTAATGCACAATAATAAATCTGGATCCTTTGTTTCCAGGTATTGTTGGCATACAAATGTTCGACCCACCGGTCCATCCTTTCTTAACCGTGTCGTGTGTATCATACCAACTTTCGTCCAATTGGCCGGTTTTCTTCTCTATACTTAGTTTTGTTCGAAGTATGTGGCTATTTTACGTATAGTTCACAGGGGAAATTCTGTTAAATCAGATACTGCTTGCGTTAATTCTGTTTCTTAATCGAATCCAAACTTCTCCCGTAGATTCTTATACATATTGAAACATATTTCTTGTGCTTCCAATTTTAAATGTCGTCGTATCCTGTTTCAACTTCCATCACCATTATTTAAATTTTCGTCGTTGTAACACACAATATTTTGGACCAAACTTGATATTCCCCAAGGACGCCACATTGTAAATATTTATTTTTTACCTAAAAATATAATCGCTATACTTTTACAAATTCCTCAGAAAATACTATACTTTTTCTTGATGTCAGAATACCAACTACCACACCTGTGCTCGTATAAAAAACGCACACACAGATATTAGTTATAATTCAGTCAAAGATGTGAATAATAATAAGTTATTTGGAATTTCTATTTCTAATTCTTCTTTATAAAACGAGATATCAGGTCTGGTGTTATGTTTAAGATGTTTTTAAATATAGATAGGTTAATATTGTTTAAAGCGATTTATTTTGTTCTATACATTAACGCTAAGTTGGGTGGTACTCCATAATTGCGGGTTAAAAATAATCGTTAGAGAGTGAATAAATGTATTTAATAATTATAAAATTATTACTTACATTTCAACGATTATTAGTTGAAATTATAATAATAGGTTAATATTGTTTAAAGCGATGTATTTTGTTCTATACATTAACGCTAAGTTGGGTGGTACTCCATAATTGCGGGTTAAAAATAATCGTTAGAGAGTGAATAAATGTATTTAATAATTATAAAATTATTACTTACATTTCAACGATTATTAGTTGAAATTATAATATTAAAAGAATTTATCGTCAACTGTGCATTTTATATTATAATGCTCACTGGACTATGACGATATCCTCGTATTCCAGTCAAACGAAAAGCCGACAGCTTAAAGTTCACACTACGCCAACTATAACATCAAATGAAATATATTGTGGAATTATCTAGAAACAGTTAGTTTCATTTAAAAAATTATTATTATTACATTACATAGAGTAAGGGTCGAAACAATAAATTCCAAAAGATAAAGTTTTATTTTTTTCAAAGATTCTTCTTTGTCATTTACATTTCTTTCAAATGGCCATCTTCGTTTCAGCTAGATTCCATACCCAAAATATATGCAAATGCCTCTCAAAACGACTTATGCTTTTCGTGAATAGAGAAGTAGATTGTTATCTTGTTATCTTCAGTTGCCAGACTTCCGAAAGAAATTTTGTGTATAACATCATATTCTGTGAAAGATGATATGACAATTTGCGAGGATTAATAAGTATAAGTTATCGAAATAAGCCTGTTACATGACATTTCCTACAATTATTGTATTGTTTGGGTTATTTTGTACTGACAAATTACTGTGCAACTTCTTCTTCCTCTTACTTTAAAACTATGTAGTGTTCTGTCAAAGAAGCAACCTAAGTTTTGATGACCAACTGTCATACCTGCGCTTTGTTGGTTTTCCCTGAGGTCTACAGTTATTCTGACTCTCTTCTTTGGCGATTTATCTGAGTCGATATTCGTCCATCCTAATGGCGTGATCTCTCCACGCCCTTCTTCTAGTTTTTGCCCATCTTATAACCGAAACTTCATGTGGCGTTCTGTTTCTAGACGTTTTGTCTGTAGCTGAACGTAATGTTTTCTTCTCGGTCGTTCTTAAAAGCGGATTATTAGCCTCTACCTCAATCCTCGTCTTTATTGCCTATATATTATAGGGCCTAAACGCATCTTTCATATAGTATTCGTGATTTGCTTTCAATTCTTAGAAATTTATTTTTCTATATTAGATTTCCAAGGAATTCCGATGGGTTTCTATTGCTTGTAATGTTAACCCCTATATTTGAAAATCACAACCTGCTCTTATGATTTGCTTCCAATCCATAGAAATGTATTTATCCATATTACCTGCCGAAGGAATGCCAATATCCTAGCTGTTGTTATTGTTTGTGCTTCTACTTTTCAGGTGTCTATTGCTTCTAACGTTATCCCATATATAATTCGCGCTTCCTACATATTGTCATGTGTTTTTTGTTTCTATATTGTATTTTCCTCCGACTGTCTAAATATGAAGGTAAAGTAGTTTTAGACTTCTAAACAGGAGTCGACAAAGTCGACGGAAATACCGAAGTCTCGTAGTCTGGCTTCTGGTGTCTGTCCGTTTTAAGTTTCAGCAGACGAACAGTAAGTACTATAGCTTAGGTATAAACTGATTGAGAATCAGAATAGTCTGGAAACTCTTCACTGGAAGAGAAATTTGATATCTGACCTTCATTTATTTAATTGTTCAGTTTAAATTATAAAACATAGAAATATATAAATGGACTGAGCGATCCGTATTCAGTTGTGGAGTGGAAACAGATCGAAAAGTACCGTTGTATTGGCAGATATTGGCAGCGTAGTCGCTTTGTCTCTCTCTAGAGAGTGGTCACTTTTGTGAGATTATCGGTCAGTTCATTTTTATGTCTATGTTATGTCATCAAAGGTGAGATGTCAACATCAGGTTATTTGTCATTGGATTTTTTTAGGTTAGTTTTTGTTGTCACACCTATTTCTTCAATGGCCCCTTTTCAAATGCATTCAAAGGTAGTTATTATGACATAATAAATAGTATTAAAAAGTTGAGGAAATTGATTAAATTCGATTCTAAAAGCTAGAACTAAAAAATTTTGTGATATTTCTTAAAAGGGTATCAGCACATTTTCTTGGAACGTTTTTCTTGGAACGTTTTCAATTAAGTTAGTTGTTCAATAAATGTTGTGCGATTTTCGCTCAAAGATTTCTAAGCTTCTGTATGGTTTGTGGTCGCGATTATTTTCGTCAATGGCTTTTTGTAACTGATCCCAAGCACGCTCTATGGGATTCAGATAGGCGACCTGGATGGAAGCGATAGATGAAGATACCGTGATTTTCTATTCCTTCTAAAACCATCGCAACTCGATGTGGTCTCGCATTATTATCAATAAATATGAACTGGTGCCTATAGCGGCATGAAATTGTGGCAGTATATTGGCCGCTTGATGCCGGTATACCTGTCCTGTTATGTGTCCATCCGATACAATCAGCTCCGTACGATCATTAAAACAAAGCATGCCCAGTTTTGTTGTGAAAGCAAATATTGGGATGGATATTCCTTTTTACTTGGTATGATTATGTACCCTTTTATTAATTAAAGCAATATACAAAATCTACAATCTACTAGACAAGTGTTCTATATTCTAATATATATGACATTGGAGTACTGACAGTTCTTATTAAACCGACTAGATTATATCTAGTCAACGCCATAGAACAGTGAAGTAATGGATTATTTAAAATTTACTTCAACACCCTCCCTATTTGAAATAAGTCCTTGACCTCTAATAGAGTTGAGAGATTTCACTTTTTCCAATGGCTTCGTAAATGAATCTGCTAACATAAAATTTGTGGGTACGTACTTGAGCGATATAATACCATTATCAATTTTCTCCTTCAAGAAATGATGTCTCACATCAATATGCTTCGTACGAGCTTGATAAGAACTATTTAATCCCAATTTCTGAGCTCCTTGATTTTCGACATATAATAAAGTTGACTTCTTATCTCTAAGCCACAAAGCTTCTTGTACAGCATATGACATAACAATATACTCTGCTTTTGTTGTGCTTAAGGCTATAGTAGGCTGCTTCTAACTATTCCAAGAAATTGGAGAACCATTTTTCAAGAAAATATATCCGGAGATTAAACGCCTATCGTTTGG
Source organism: Galeruca laticollis (assembly GCA_963921935.1). Classification (NCBI taxonomy): domain Eukaryota; kingdom Metazoa; phylum Arthropoda; class Insecta; order Coleoptera; family Chrysomelidae; genus Galeruca; species Galeruca laticollis. The sequence goes on along the minus strand of OY998178.1, from coordinate 37,802,543 downwards.
ATCACTGCCCCAATCCGCATCACAGTAGCCAATAATATCCGAATCACCAGCATTCTCGCCACTGAATTCTAAGCGGTAATGTACGGTCCCCTTCAAATAACGAAAAATTCGTTTCACTGCACACCAATGAGCTGGTCCAGGATTTTGGTTGAAACGACTTACACAGCTGATTGCGTAACGTATATCAGGTCTCGATATCTGTGATGCAAATAACAAACTGCCAACTGCTTCTTGATTTGGAACATTCTATATCAGTTTTTTTCCTTCTTCGTTGGTTGGTGACTGTTCTTTTAGTAATTTCTCACCTACACACATCGGAGTATCAACTGGATTGCTTTGATCCATATTGAATTTTTTTAAAACCTTTTTTGAATAATCTTCTTGGTCAATCCAAAGCTTTTTATTGACCCTATCTCTGGTTATATGAAATCCTAATATCTTACTGGCTGGTCTAAATCTTTCATTTTAAAGTTCTTCATTAACTGAGCTTTGAATTTTTTTGCCTCAGTATCATTGGACAAAATGATCATATCATCTACATAAACAGCTATGATCAGTTTTGAATTAATTGAAATTTTATGGTACATGTAAGGGTCATTTCGGGATTCCTCCATTCCAATTTGTTTGAAGAATGAGTCTAACTTTTGGTTCCATACACGACACGCTTGTTTGAGACCATATAATGATTTTTTTAAACGACAAACTTGATTTGCGTTATCATAACCTACTGGTGGGGTCATATACATCTCTTCTGATATGTCACCTTGCAGAAACACAGAAACTGCATCCATATGGTCGATATCGAGGTTATTTTCTGCTGTTAGTGCAAGTGATACCTTATTGTGCTGTATCGAACCACAGGAGAGTAGGTTCCTTCAAAATCGATACATTTTCTTTAAGCACAACCTTTTATTACCAAACGAGCTTTATACCGAATCATATTGTTATTTTGGAGTTTTGGAGTTAAAAACCCATTTACAATTTAAAGCTTTTTTGCCAGGCGGTAAGTCAACTAACTCCCAAGTACCATTTTCGATAGGAGCTCCATATTCATTCTGCATAGCTTCAGTCCAATTATCCTTATCGGGTCTTCTAAGTGCTTCTTCAACATCTAATGGGTCACCATTAGCTTCTGTTATGTCTGAATATAACACATAGCCCTGCATCGCTTTAGGTGGTCATCTCTCGCGCTGAATTTTCTGAATTGGGACTACATCCTCTGCTGATACTTCTATTTCTGGGACGTATTCTGAATCACTATCTTCAGATGTTTCTCTGTCCGAGTACACAGGTTCAAGATAGTCTTCAGAAGAATCATCTGACGTCTCATCAATAACAGGTTCTTCATCTCATGTAACTTCTAGAATGACATAGAAGTGTTTATCTGGATCAACTATTAGTTTTTCTAATCAAGTGAACCCTTTCGTATTTTCATCAAACTGGACATTGCGAGAGACAAATACTATGTTTTTATTAGGACTATAAACTGAATCCTACGAAGATACAAGGAGTTGCCTTAACGTCTAACTTCTTTCTTTTCTGGTTATCTATATGTGCATATGCTTTGCATCCAAATATTTTAGCACCTTTTAAGGTTGGTTTATTACCACTCCATAGTTCTTCTGGTGTTTTCGCTATAGTTTTACTAGTTAAACGATTTAACAAATATACTGATGTGTATACAGCTTCGGCCCAAAACTTATTTGGCAACTGTGCTTCAATTAGAAGACATCGAGCTTTTTCAATAATTGTTCGATTCAACCACTCTGCTTTGCTATTCTGTTCAGGAGTATATGGACAAGTAAGCTGATGTTGTATACCTGCAGTTTTGATCAAATTCTTGAATTCGTTTGAGCAATATTCCCCACCATTGTCAGTTCATAGACACTTTATTTATTCACCTGTTTGAGTTTCAACAAATCTTTTATAAGTATTGAAAAAATCTTACTAATTGGTTCTAATTCTTCAAAAAATATACAGTGGTAAGATGTGTATAATCGTCAAGGAAAGTAAGTACATATCGAGAACCAGATAGTGACTTATCGTGCGCATCGGTCCACACAAATCCGAATGTATCAATTCCAAACATCGTGACGATTGACTCTTACTTGTATAAAAAGGTGAACGGTGACTTTTTCCTAATACGCATGTTTCACATACAAAGTTCGGATCGAAATTATCCGAGAAATCTAAGCCATATACCAGTCCCTTTTTCATTGTATTTAAACTCCTTGGGTTCACATGCGCTAAACGCCTATGCCATAGATTGCATTCTTTTTCTGCATTGTTGAACCAGACGGAACCATTATTTGGTAATGGAACTGAATCCACTTTAAACAGGTTATTTTCTAACCTAGCTATAGCTATGAGTTTCTTATTACCACTGAAAATTTTAGCTCCAATAGAGTTAAAGATTACAGTGTTACCTTTACTCAATATTTGATTAACTGACAATAAATTCATTTTTAATTCGGAAACAAAACATACATCATGTAGTTTGATGGTTGAATGTTTGTTTTTACCAACTGATCGAGAAAGATTGACGTCACCGATAGTCTCCGTACACATTTCTTCATTATTTGCAGTGGTAACAGTCAACTTTGCGGACTTTCTTATATTTTCTAGCACATCTCGATTTGCTGTCATATGCGCTGAGCAACCTGAGTCTAAAAACCACGACTTGTCATTTTTGTCCTGCAATGCGAACACTGATAATATTGCAGAGTCAGATTGTGTTGACCTTTTATCTCCGGTATCCGATTTTTTATCTACAAGATCTTTTTTCTTGTCGCACTAGTTTGCAAAATGTCCATACTCGTTACAGTTAAAACAACGTACTCCTTTTTTGTTTTTCTTTACATTCTGCTTAGCTTTGTTAAACCTTGAACCACTGGCACCATACATGGCCACTGACTTGTTTTCACAACTCGGAGCTACTGATATATCCTGAAGCAACTTGGTTTTGATCGAGACTGCTGTTACTGGAGTGCCTGAACTTTCGATTCCCACTATCATTAGCTTATACGTTTCTGGTAGACCAGCTAACAAAATTGTACCTATCCATTCGTCACTAACTGTTAAGCCAATATTTGACAACTTATGAGGGGCAGTTACAACGGTGTTAACATATCCCTCAACAGAATCACTACTTTCTACATTTGTTGTTATCAGCATACGTAGTAAACCAACACGTCTTGTAAGACCTGAATCTTGAAAGACAGCTCCTAAATTGTCCCATGCTTCCTTGTAAGTTTTGTATTCTGAACATGGACATAATTCAGCGTATCAACGAGAAGTATGATTTTCGACCTGGCCTTACTGATTTTTTTGACATCGGTATCCGTACCAAGTACTGAATCCCACAATTCCTCGTGCTCTAAATAAGTTTGTACGGCGAACTTCCATGTATCGTAATTCTCACCACCTTTAAGCCTTTAAATGGATGGCATCTGATACGACGACATGTTTCAGAGTTCGGAAATTTATTTAACACTATACCACACTATTCTGAAAGCCTGTTTTCCGGGCCCATAACCTTTTGTTGTAAAAAAAAATTTGTACAATCGTTCAATATTTTTATACAAATAAAAATAAGCAATTCTGAATTCAGACTGCTTATCACAGATCCAAAACAGAAAATAAAATAAACGGTTTTAAAGATTAAAACTAACTTTTCCGCATCTGTGAGATGCCCTGAACAATATTCTATCATAAAAGTGTCACTTTTATACACTTTGGGGGATGTATCGTGCTAGCAAACTGAAATTTCTCTAAAAATAACCAAAAATGTCCTGATATCCTCCAAGGAGGAAGGGGGAATTGTGATTGTTTTGTCTGGACTGCTGACAGAAATTTCATTTTCCAATCGCCTGGATAATGTCAGAATTGATATTTGGCCAATAAACATGGAGTTTTGCTAATGACTACATCGCAGTTATTCCTGGGTGACCGTCATGCAGCATACTTCAGGTTGGAGAGAAGTCGGAATACAAATGCGGCCTTTCCAAAATAGAACGTCTTTATCGAAGGATAGTTCATTTCGTTTTTCGTAAAAAGTGAGTAAGGGATCGGGCCAAGATGTGTTCACATATCTGATAACTATACTATAACTTACTATACTACCTTTTTTTGTTTCTGTTTTCAATGTGCCCTTTGTCATTGGAGAGTTTTCACTCGTAAATGTAATAGCCGCATATTGCTACTTAATGTCATTTGCTTAATATTACTTTGAGGGAGTCTCGATAAAGAGTCAGCAGGGCAGTTTTTTTTCCCGGTCTCTATTCTACATAAAAGTAGTATCTACGTAATATCATGACCCATCTTATTAATCGATCACTTGCTATTTTCGGTGTTTGGCTATTTTCGCCAAATATGTGCTCAAGGGGATTATGGTCAGTAAGCAAAGTGAATCGTCTGCCATAGAGATACAAAGGAAATTTCGTAACTGCATAGACTAATTCCAAGGCTTCTTTGTCGATAGTGGGATATCGTTTTTCTACGCCACTAAAAGATCGGGGGGCAAATGCTATAGATTTTGCTTCGCTTGAAACTACCAGGGGTTTGGCTGGATCATAAGCAATCAAGATATCATTTGAAGATAAAACAGTTTTTAATTTGGAGAATATTTCTGTGTCCCTTCTCATCCAGTTTATATTTTTCTTTAAATGTCGATAGAGCGGAACAAATATTACATGAAAGTTTTCTATGAATCTGCCGTAGTAAGTGATTGTTCCAAGAAACGATCTCAGTTGGGTTGTGTTTCTTGGTATAGGCATTTCTTGTATTGCTTCGATGCGGTCTTCAATTGGATGCAGGCCATTTTTATCTATTCGGTGCCCCAAGTATGTAATGCTATTTTCTGCAAGTCACATTTTGATTTTTGGGTCTTGATTCCAGCTACTTGTAACCGGTGTAAAACCAATCCATGTGAGCAGACAAATCCGGGGCTGTTATTAAGATGTCGTCGAGAAAACATACAACTCCTTCTAAACTGGAAAGTATCTCATCCATCGTACTTAGAAAAAGAGATGGGGCGAAGCTTATCCCAAAAGGTAAGCAGCCTGGATGGACTTTCATTTGTAAGTAAGCATCCTTTAAGTCAATTTTTGAGAAATATATTCCCCACGAAAGTTTTGAGGTTATGTCTTCGAAGCGAGGTAGGGGGTACTCATCGATTTGAACATGTTTGTTTATGGTAACATTACAATATGCACACATTCTTAGTTTTCCACTTGATTTTAACGCTGCTATGATAGGAGAGGCCCACGAAATAGGGGTAATGGTTGTGTTTACTGTCTCTAGAACGGCCTGCTCGATCAGTCTTTTCAATTCTGCGGCTACTTGGACTTGTAACGCATCGACATATACTACAAAATAGATCGATTCAATTCCGAATACAGGGCGATTTAGAAATATCCTAAACTTTTGAATATGTGTTTAATAAAAAGAGACAGCGACAATCAACTTTAATTGAGTTCTATACATAGGGATTTATTTTGACTTTTGACAGCTGACATTAATAAAAATATCATCAATGACGTATTCAGGCAAAATTTTTGTTGGATAGAGAGTGTTTATGTTTCATTGTTTTTTTATTGTATTAATTTAGACAAATTAGGTAATTTAACTGTTCATTAAACTGAAAGTACTTTTTAGAAGTCTTCGTATTTGCCACACTGTGACGTTTCCCAACTTGCTCGTAGATTGGTCTCAGCCTCCCATATTAGAACCGCATCACCAGCGTAGCAGATTACCTTTCCATTATTTATTCTCTTCGTGCAGTTTACATTTCTTTAATGAATTCGTCCATGATCAAGTTAAAAATGATCGTCTTGTCTGATCCCTATTGATACCGGCATTTTACTGGAGATTTCATTGTTTATCCTTACGTACACGTGCTATTTCCGTTGTTGTTGTCTGGAATGGTATCAATAATTGTTCTATGCAACTCAATCAGCTGAAATGAATTTAAGCGAAAATAGAAATACTTTCTGATTAATGAATTCAGAATATAGTACGGATTTGCATTCAGTACCTTATCTTGTGTTTAGTACCTGCGTTTCTTCAAGCGTTCACAATGAATAATATAGGATGTATCAAATGTAACTCGAGTAAAAACTTCGACGGTTCGTTATTTCTTTCAGGTCTTTTATACCAATCAATTCTCGATCTTCAAAAACTCGACAGAACAGATTCTGTTCCACCTGATCCAGGAGTTGGAGAATACCTTCCTCCAAAAATATCACCAAGCTGCTCTTCAGATTCATCTTTCGTTCATTACCAGTTACCACATGCTGTTCCACAACCATCTCTTATTTACGCCAATTGGTTAGGAACACCCGATAGCAAATCTACTAGTCAATTATTTGGGTTACAAGGTAAGTCTTTTTTAATAGTATATTAAGTATTAGGAGTAGTAAGGATGTTTTACCGATCGACAATAATGTTTGATGACTAAGCGCGTAGCGCGAAGTCCTCCTATTGTGGGAGATCGGTAAAATCCTTAGTGTCCGTGATGATGTTTTTTGCGCAGTTCAATTTATAATTAAAGCATTTAAATTTTCATATCCTGTATATTCTTAACAAATAGACTCTGTAATCGCTTTTTCATAATGTCATTATTAAATCGTCAAATCTGTGAAAATAGCTATAGCGATTTGTAAAAAACGTCAGCCATATTGTCATTTGAGTTTTGTTGGAGTTTCGTGTGGAAAGCAGTAAATGAGTATTTTAATAAGATTATTGAAGTTAAAATGTGCGATTCAAGTGATACGGAAAGCGAACTAGAAAAATACTGGAATATTAGCCGTTCCGGAATCATTCCTGACAAGCCAAGAGAAAAATACGAAAATACATACCTACATTGTTTTTAAAAAGTGGTTGGGCACAAAAAACATTGTATTGATGAAAAGCCATTAGTAGCTTATTCGTTACAAGAAATACGCATTTTAAAGCTCCCGGAAGTCTCTGGGCTGAATATTCAATGTTAAAATCGACAATTTTTCTTAATCACTCCAAAGATATAACAAAGTATTTGACGTTACTTGCTTTATTATATAAGAAGGATGTAGGATATCGACCAAAAAAGGCCAATGTTTTCACGAAAGAAGATATTACTAAGTTTATAGTTGAAGTTCACTTTTAACGTTTTATATTGGATACGTTGAGTAGTATGGATTCAAAGAATAAAAAGAAGAATTTGAATTACCGTTCTAGAATGCTAAAAAACTTATTGTCGAGTTTCCCGTAGTAACCGGTAAACACAACTTACTGTCTTGTATACACATGCGGTAAGTAATCAAATATAGTTCAGTCGCGCTAAAATATGTATAATAATTTTGAATGAAGCTATGATTGGGTTATTATCATTTATACATATTCGGAAAAATCTGATCAAGGAATTTCAAATGTGTCAGATTGTTGACAACGAAATAAAAATGTGTCAATTTTGAAAATAACACGTTTAATATACAGGATATCCATCCCGGGTTTAGTGGGAAAAAATCGGGAGGGTACAGTATGAGCCAAAATAATGTTAGTACTTCACTTTCTCAATACAGGCACTGCTATTTGAATTTTAGGCCTCCAGAGTTCGAATTTTGAATTCGTTTTCAATTTTTAATTTTCGAACTGTTCCTTATACAATGTTCAGCATATTTATAATGCATGTGTATGTTTATTTTGGTAAGGTAAACATATTTATAGCAGTATCTTGAAGCTAGTGCTGCACTACTCATAATGGTTAGTGATCTAATAATTTTACAGGGATGACACACCGTGTATTAAAATATATGAAATTACGCTCTCATACCTTAAACTAACGAAAAGGTACCCTTGTTGGAATTTGATAAAATAAGCCGTTTTGGCTGGTAAATAAGTTTTTAAATACAATTTCATTTCATGTCACATAGTAGCCAGTTTAAAATCATATAAAAACGCTAAATTTGGACACAAAAGTTAAATAGCTTTTTAAATATTTCAAGCACAAGGCACTATTCGTTAATCTATGGCTCATTATCCTTATAATTACCATACCTCGATGTACTCCAAGAGTCATACTCTAAAAAAACACGTCCAAAAATCTGTCCCTAGCTCCCAGTCTATATAAACTAAATGCAGATAATAGTAGAGTGGGCATTTAATATGCGCAAAATTGATGGTGGTGATTACAGAGTGTTAATAAAACCGTGTGGATATGGAACAGTACTGCAAAATTAGCGCAAGAGAAATATTTTGGTGAGTTCAAAGAGGCGAGAGGGGCTCGTGATAATAAGAGAAAATTGTTACAATTTGTACCCGGAAAAAGGAATATTAGCTCTGCTGCTGTTACTTCAGACGAATATAGAAATATGTGATAACAATAGGATGAAGATATGCCAGAGAGACGCCAAAAGAAATTTTTTCATATAGCTGCACAGATCTGATAATTTTCATCAATATCTAGTTCAACCTTTCACACAAATTTTCACAAACACTTCCAAAACACCACTCCTCTGTCAGCTTCATACTGACAATAATTACACGTCTCAAGCATATATTAACATTTTTAGTCTGTTTTTTTGGATTTTAATTTACTTTTTTACTCGTTTAATTTTTCATATGTAGTTATACAATATAGTTTAGAGTGACTGATGAAGGAATAAAACTATTCCGAAAGCTCTTACTAAATTAAAAACGGTTTGATTTTGAAGCCAATTGCTGCATCCTCTCAAATTATTTCTACAATATGATATGAACAGCTGCATATATGTATATATATTGTTATGATTTTCTTAGTTTTTGTTATAATGTAATTTTGATTTGTTTTCAATTTGTATATTATAGAATGAAATTTGTCAAATTGCGCGGGCGTCTTTTTTATCAGTTACCTGTATTTCTCTCCTACTGTATTTAACTTTTCACAGCTCAGTTGGATCAGAACACAATAATCTTTCTCAGGTGGTTCCGTTGGACGTATATGTTATCTAAATTAATTAGTCAAATAAACAACTAAATTTCAATGTACAAATAAACGTGATAACTTGTATTTATCAGAAATATTCAATATTATACATTATTCATATTGCAAAATTCTTATTATCTAACTATTTTCAAATTCAATAAACTCACCCTGAATTTACTATGTTTTTAATAATAATAATAATAACAATATAGTAACAAAATATAATATAATAATTATGTAAACTTGTATTATCTAAGTGTATTTACCAACACCAATACACTCAAATTTTAAGATTTTATTAAGTTAAACTAAAAGGGGTGGTGCTGTTAGGAGCAATATGGTTGTTATAAGCGACCGGGAGAGTACAGTTAGCATCTAAGGACAACAAAAAGGAATAGATCTCACTCAAGTGGTCAATATCTGTTTCTTTATTTATAACATTGCTGTATTGTGGATTAAAAGCCATTTCTAAGAAAGATCTTTTAGTTTTGTTTAACTCAGTCGCCAACACAAGCACAGCCTCATAATTCATCTGATGATCAAGAGAATTTACATGATATGCCAACGCGCACCGCTCTGGGTGTAATCTGCAGTCGCTCTTTTGTGAGACAATACGGCTCGACAGAGATCTTAAAGCCTGTCCGATATACTATTTATCACAGTCTCTACATGAAATAATATACACAACATTAGTAAGTGAAGTCAATGGACTCTTATCTTTTAATCTAGTGAAAATTGAACTGATTGATAGTACTGTTTTGTTAGCTATTTTAAAGTTCCCACATGCACTGAGCAATCTGGCAAGTCTCGGAGTTATGTCTCTTATGTATGGTTGAGAAGGGGACACATCAGGTCCAACATCCGTTCGGGCCAACTTAGGATGTCTATCTTCAAGCAACAAGTCCACGGTGGTAGATGTGCTAAATAATATTTCATTTCATGGTAGAAGTACCAAAAGAGAGTGGTCTCCGCTGTGAAAGTTCATATTTGGATGGAAGAGAAGAATACAGTGGGGTTGAGAAATTGCATTCATAAGAAAGAAGAAGAGGAAATAATATATCCCCAATGGTAAGAGGTTTGTATAATAACAAAACATATACCGTGGAAGATAAAGTTGAAATCACCAGCCAAGAAGACAAAGAGCAAAAGCAATTTTATAATAATAATATAATATTGTAATATAGTAATTATTAAAGTAAAAATAATAATTATGTAATATATATAAATATATATATATATATATATTTATATATATATATATATATATATATATATATATATATATGTATAATTATAATAAAGTGATAATGGGTGCATCTACCAACACCAATGCACCCAAAATAGGAGATGGAGATATGTTAGCTATCTGCAAAAGGGGCAGTGTCAATTGAGGGAACGTGATTGTCATTAGTGGAAAGTAGGTTATAGTTGTAATCTAAGGATAACAAAAAGGAATAAATCTCACTCAAGTGGTCTGTGTCAGTCTTTTTGTTAATTACATTGTTAAATTGTGAAATAAAAGCCATTTCCAGAAATGATCTCTTAATTTTGTTAGACTCTGTCGCCAACACCCTCACAGCCTCAAAATTCATACGATGGTCAAGAGAATGAACATGGTTTGCTAAATCGCAACGCTCCGGATGTAATCTACAATCACTCTTATGTGAAACAATACGGTTAGAAAGTGATCTTAAAGTCTGACCAATATACTGTTTATCACAGTCCCCACATGGAACGCTGTACACAACATTGGTAAGAGAGGTCAACGGACATTTATCTTTAACTCTAGTAAAAATTGATCTAATTGTTAGAGCAGTTTTGTTAGCAATTTTGAAATTGCCATATGCCCGGAACAATCTGGCAAGTCTCGGAGTAATGTCCTTAATGTGTGGAAAGGAAGCGAAAATTGGAGGAGCAGGGGTCGTAACAGCGCCAACATCCATTTGGGCCGAGTTTGTGATTGTGCTATTTTAAACCTTTGTTAGTGAACTGTTTCATATTTTTAATATCCGTAGTTTATTTTTATACAACATAATGGATTCTAACCTCAATTCGGAGGTAAGTTCGCACCTGCTGCGATTTCTTCTATATTGTATCTTACTTATCAACTTACAGTATCTTAATGCTGTTTTTTCCATTTCAGTATTCCTGATGATGAGGACAATCATCCTCGAAAGCTTCAAAATTTTCCGTTAAGAGTACACGTTTTCCGTTTCTTCTTGCTGCTTTCCCCAATATTCACCAGTTTTATATATATATATATATATATATATATATATATATATATATATAAATATATATAGAGGGGGAATTATCGGGTATGCGGTCAGAGAAATGAAATGAAACTATTATCCTATGCTCGATATTTCGCCACCGTTTGGTAGCTTCATCAGGAGATACTACAAAATTTATTTAATAAACAATTGCACACAATAACAAATGGTTAACTTACAGATTTTAGAGTCTGGAATTTAGTGACGTCTAGACATTAAAAGGTTTAGGACAAGACTAATTAAAATAATTTAAAAAAATACCAATAAGGTATAGATATAAAAATGTTTACAAGAAACTGACAAGAAACACACTAAAACAAATTACAGGGTGATAAGACAAATCAATTTCTAAAATGATTTTAAAAGTTGACAATAAATATCACTAAGTCCATTAGTGTCTGATTTGAGGTTTATCGCGTTAGGGTTCCCAGCAATATGATACATCTCATAAAACAATCGATGTTTGTATCGGTCCGCATGTTGCAGTATCTTAGCACTGTTGTAGTCGAACGTATGTCCTGTTTTTAAAAAATGGCCCACAACTGCACAATTATTTTTGCCAGTACGACAATCACTCTTGTGCTGTGTAATGCGCTGCTTAAGCCATTGTGAGGTTTGACCAACATAACATCCCTGACACTGTGAGCAATCCATTTTGTAAATAACATTTGTGTTGTATAAAGTAGGTGTTGGGTCTTTTACTTTAGAAAAAAGGTTAGAATTGGTAATTAAATTATATTTAACAATCTTAATATTGGTTGAATTTTTAAACAGAGGTAAAATTAAATCAGTTAGATTAGTAATGTACGGAAGTTTATAATATTTTATGGTTTGCTCACTATGTTCGTCAACTTGACCGTCATAAAAGTCGGTGTTATATATTAATTTCTTTAAAATGCCTGTAGGGTAACCATTGTTCTTAAATATATCAAACAATATTTTCAAGTTTTTTGATACGAATGCTTCATCACTGATTTGCAATATTCTATTTCTCATCATTATTACGGAATTATGTTTTTGGCTTTTTGGGTGATTAGAGTAATAATTTAAAAATCTGCCTGACGCAGTTGGCTTTTGATACCAATCAAGAAAAATTACATTACTATCCGATCTTAAAACTTTGGTATCCAAAAAAGGTATTCAAGCGTCAATTTCATGTTCAATTGTAAATTGCAAATGACGAATAAAGAATTGAACAACTCGAGAACGACGTCGGTCTTATCTACTGGTACAGCGCAAATTATGTCGTTAACGTATTTGTATAAAAATGGCATTTCAAAAGGCAAACTTGGAATTATACTAACAAGTAGTTCATCTAACACAATTGACCAATAGGAGACCCCATTGGTGTACCGAATACTTGCTTATAAAATTCGTTATTAAAACTAAAGTATGTGTTGTCAAGAATAAATGCAATCAATGATAGAAAACTATATTTAGATAATGTAGTGTGAGGTTCGACCATGTTCCATTTTTTATCAATTATATTGGTAATCATATCCAATGGGACGTTAGTAAACAAATAAACCGCATCCAATGAAACCAAAACATAGTTTTCTGGTAATCTATAACCCCTAATAGCAACAACAAAGGAAAAGGTGTCTTTTGTATTATAGTTAGTACGATCCTCAAATGAATTTTTTAAAATATCTGCCAAATATTTTGATAATTTATAAGTAGTACAATTAACTGAACTAACTATTGGATGTAACGGTATATCCGGTTTATGTATTTTGGACAAACAATATAGCTTTGGAAAACTAGAATTGTAAATAAATAATTCTTTAGCAATATCATCGGAGAATTCTTTTTTAGTTTTTAATTAATTCATTATAGTTTTATTGAACTGACGTAGTAGGATCTTTATTTAGTTTAATGTAAGTTGCTTGATCTTGTAATAAAAGTTCTGTTTTTTCAATATAGTCGGTTTTGTTCATCGCAACAGTACAACCACCTTTATCCGATTGCAAAATATAGAGTTGTGGTTGAGATTTTAAAAATAGTTTGGTTTCTTTGAATATTTTACTAAGAGTAGATTTATTTGAATTAGACTTATGTAAAAAATTGGTTACAACATTGGTAGCACGTGCCCTTAATATATCTGTTGTATATGTAGGTACATCATCAATGATGCTTTCTACATCAGCCATAAAAACGTCCAATCGAATATTAGTACTATCAGAAGTTACACCGAATTTTGGGCCTAAAGATAAGAAATCCGCTATTTTCTTTGGAATATCAATATCTGAAATATTTCTGAACCATTTATCGTTATCAATAAATAATGCACTCTCTTCGGGTACATTATCAAGAATTGCATTGAGTTTATCAATATTGTTCAGCTTAACCCTATTAAAAGTATTCTTAAATGTTGTATCCAACCTAATCTCAAAATCGATCAAAATATTTATTGGAATGACTCTATATAATTCTAATCTGATGTTGTCAATATTACGTTTGATCGTTGAAATGTAATTACATGTTATTTTTATTTCTAAAGATAAAGTTTTTTTGCATAATTTCAAAATGAAGTTATCAATTCTATTAATCATTGTCCTATCATTACCTGCAAATAACAAATTTTGAACATTCCTTACACTATCCTTAATATGCCTAGGCAAGAAATTAATATATAACACCGACTTTTATGACGGTCAAGTTGACGAACATAGTGAGCAAACCATAAAATATTATAAACGTCTGTACATTACTAATCTAACTCATTTAATTTTACCTCTGTTTAAAAATTTAACCAATATTAAGATTGTTAAATATAATTTAATTACCAATGCTCACCTTTTTTCTAAAGTAAAAGACCCAACACCTACTTTATACAACACAAATGTTATTTACAAAATGGATTGCTCACAGTGTCAGGGATGTTATGTTGGTCAAACCTCACAATGGCTTGAGCAGCGCATTACCCAGCACAAGAGTGATTGTCGTACTGGCAAAAATAATTGTGCAGTTGAGGACCATTTTTTAAAAACAGGACATACGTTCGACTACAATAGTGCTAAGATACTGCAACATGCGGACCGATACAAACATCGATTGTTTTATGAGATGTATCATATTGCTAATAACCCTAACGCGATAAACCTCAAATCAGACACTAATGGACTTAGTAATACTTATTGTGAACTTCTGAAATCATTTTAGAAATTGATTTGTCTTATCACCCTGTAATTTGTTTTAGTGTGTTTCTTGTCAGTTTCTTGTAAACATTTTTATATCTATACCTTATTGGTTTTTTTAAAATTATTTTAATTAGTCTTGTTCTAAACCTTTTAATGTCTAGACGTCACTAAATTCCAGACTCTAAAATCTGTAAGTTAACCATTTGTTATTGTGTGCAATTGTTTATTAAATAAATTTTGTAGTATCTCCTGATGAAGCTACCAAACGGTGGCGAAATTTTGAGCATAGGATAATAGTTTCATTTCATTCCACTATATATATTATTATTATTTTATTACTTTTTATTATTTATTCAATTATATTTCTGAAGTTTATCTATGGTTGATATTTATCTATGTTTTTATTAATTGGATTGGCTAGCTCAGATTATATGATTTATATTTATTAGTTTAATGTTTTAATGGAGAGCATGAGAACACTTACTCTCCTTGGGTTCAGGATAAAATTAAACAAGAAAATATATGAAATCTGCATCCCACAAACAACCTGCGAAAATCATCTCCATCAACGCTGTGAATTGATTATATGAAACACAGTAATTCAACCTATGTGTTATGAAACCTTGCCCTGTGTTTAGCAAATGACATGTAAATGAAAATCAACAACTCAAATTTAGTTCCTATAATTATCAAACAAACGTAAAATTGAAAAGCATCATAAGCAGTAAATAAAACTTATGTTAAAACAAACATAATACAGTGCAAATTATAAATACCAACTATTATTATATACCTAAACTTATTATTGTGTAATTTGGCCAAATTTATGAATTACGTTTGAGTTTAATATGGTTAACCAAATAAATCGTTAAAAACACTAACCTGACCAAAACACTGGGAAGTCTCTAGTATATTCTATTGATGTGGAATCTTCTGTACCAAAGCTGGATCTCCTTCAATCTTGTAATTACAAACTCTATAGTTTGTATGGCAGGTAAGTTCGTAAATTCTTGTTGAATCACTTAGATATTTTTGCTTATAATGTTTATGTTACAATGATAATGGTTTAGGAAACGTATTTTCTCACTATAAAATGCTTACTTTTTTAAAATTCGGGTAGCGTCCCCTCTCAAATTTAAAATGTTTATATTTCTCACAAATTCTTATTATTTCCAAGTATTTTCTTTTCCAAATGTTCATTGTTTATTGATTAAATGTTTGCAATGTCTTTTGACTTTAATTTCTAATAATTTCCCAAATATCTTTATAAAATTTTCTTACATGCGTCCTTCTCCATTAGTTTCACCAACCTTTTGTTTTTCAAATCAACAAACTTTTTGTTGTCCGCTTTGGTATTTGTAAAACAAAAAACTTACTACATACTAGATAGAATATACTTTGTCTTATCTAATGTTTTATATGTCGATAAATGTCTTTATATTTTTCTATGATTATGGATTGTTGATGTAAGATTTCAAACTAATTTACCATTCCTATTTACATACTCATTTTTTCAAAAATCTACCTTATTTTAATTAACAAAATAATATCTATTTGACTTTAAATTTCAATATCAATCCATATACAATCTAAAATGTTCAAATATCTGTCATAATGCCTCTCAATTAAATCTTTACTCATCATTACATATTTATCTATTACAAACTTGGCTCTTTATTTATTTCAGTCATCATATTTTTCTATTATCAATAGTTCACAAACATAAATAATTCTATGGTAGAATCTACCTCTGAACTCAGTGTACTTCATTAACAGACATGAAATTTTTAGTTGTCACTCCAGTTATCTCCTTTTTAATATAAATATTACACTTTTGTTGGTATATATCGTGATCTAACCTTCTATTTATTATTGTCTGATAATAATTTATGTTCTTTTCAGATTCATTGTTAGATGTTCGAAATACTGGATACAAATTATCATTTGCTATAGACAAGAAAATGAGTTTATGATTTGTTAAGATATAATTAAAATTTTATGAAAATAATGCAGTTTATAATCTGAAATCCTAAGGTAAATAATTTTACTATTACTTATGTATCTCTTTCGTTTTGAAGCATAACTAATATAATGAATGTTCAATTCAATAGAAAATATATATTCTTCTTATATTATCATCATTAGAAAAGATAATTCCAGCTGTGTGAAATAATTAATTTCCATCTGTTACTCTACAAGGTTGCAAATTTCATACTTTTGTGTTCCATTCTTTTTACTGTTTCTTACGATAAGTTCAATATATATATTTAGAACAGGGGGTTGTTTTGACGAAAAACTGCATCGCATCATGCTACTCTACAATGACCCTATTTCATTTTGAGGTAATCCTAAAAGTGCGGTTAAATTCTTTAAAGGCATTTAGCACATTACACAAACAAATGTATGAAACAGAAATGTACACCTAAGACCACCTATTTTGCGTTGAGAACAAATATCGTTCATACAAAATACACATAGAGTTTCTAAGAAAATAGCTAGCTGGGAACTATAAAAGTGTCTTGTGTACGCTTTAAACAAACTATTAACTACTTCAACAAATAAAATAATTTTTGGATGTCAGTGGCTCCTCAAGAAACTTTGGCTATCTATTAATATTACGATTTTTTTGCGCTTTTCACATCTATACATTCAAATATTGTAAGAAATTAGAAAAAATTACCTGATTTGTATATTAAACAGTTCATTTTCATACTTTATATTTCCATATTATATTTCACATATTTACGATTTTAGATACTTTCGAAAATAAAAATATTGTACTTTTAGTACAAAAAACAAATATTATTGTTGATATTGATGCTTCATTAACCCTCTTGAGGCCATCTTCAAAAACTTCCGTGACAGGAGTATATTGTGGGGTATATTTAATATGCCAACGTTTTTCACGTTTTCCTACTCATAGAAATTTCAACAATTTTCAACGTTTGTTATAATTTTAATAATAAAAAAATAAACTATAAATACATTCTTAGAAATAAAAACATTAGTTCAGTATACTAAGAAGTTTCAAAAATATTTTTATATTGTTCATTGATCATTATGGCACTCTGGGCAGTAATGTTTATCTCCTCTCTTCGGTGTAATCGTCAAACGCATTTGCTACACGTAGATCAACAAAATCTTGATTTGTGGTCATGATTTCGTGGCCAAAACGTCCACCGAAATGCCGCAGATGGATTAAGCTGTCGTTGGTTCGCTTGTATTTGTACATTTTCTTCTAAAATCAAGTCAATTGAGTTTTTTACTGATTTGTGACACTTTTTGCATGAAGCCTTTCGTATCGGGTATCGAAATTTCAATTGATAACGTTGGAAAAAACTTTCTTCTGTAGCTTTTATTTCATGAAATATTTGGATATTTTCTTTCGAGAATAAACGCATTTAGTGCAGCCATATCAATCGTTTGCACAAAAATTCGAAAAGGTCGTCTTTTCGTTGTACGAACACAACTATACTCTCGTATCATGTGATCTCCTGTATTTACAGTACTTTTAGTATGGTTATAATGACAAATTATTTCTTGCTTGTTTTGTTCATCTCCTGTCGTTTCATTTGCATGAAACTCAGTGGTGAGCAACATAAGATTTTTTTTTGAGGCACATAAGATACAAGTGTCAAGACCTATATAAATCATAACAAGCTGGAATGCTGTTGACAAGTTTTATCAGCCAAAAACTCCCTTGGAACTTCTCGCTTATTGGATCGTAGAGTGCCGGTAGGAGTCAGTTAATTATTGAGAAATTATTCAGCCAGGGCAACTGACGTAAAAAGTTATCCGTTGTACGTCCTCTCCATGATTGAAAATACGGCTGCACAATATACAAAACAACTCGTTTACCTTGATTCAATTCTCTTTGGTTATTCACCATTCCAACGTAGATTTGGCTGTTCAGTATATACGCTGTATCTGAATTGTCACAAATCCAAGTTTTTATATCCCGTATTGGTCGGGCTTATTTTTTATATAAACCCTGAATCGACAGTTTCTTCGAAAAGGGGCCAAGCGTTCATCCACAGTAAGTACAGTTATGCCCGGCGAGTAGTTATCTTTACAATTATTTGCAAAAGTATTGTACAATTCAAGAATCGCTTCCAACTTGTTGTTAGTGGTTGTAATTCTTTCTTTTCTGTTCCGAGAATCTGTTCCGCGAAAGCACAGCCGTAAAAAACGGTTGTTTTCGGTCCACATATCATCAAGATGAAGTTTTCTTCCGTGGTTTATACCAGCACCATTCAAGGTACCAATAAAAGTTTGAATCTCTTCTAAAATTACTGGCTCCCAACTTTTTTATCTACTAAATTTGTATGTTCGTTGTTTCATTTTTGAGTGTATTTCACCCCCTGTCTGTTTGTATGTTCGGATATGTCTCTCAGCATGTCGTCAGCAATAAATAGTTTGAATTCATCAAAAATTGATGTAATTTGCAAGCTGCTAAACAATAGAAATAAAATTAGTAATGAAAGTTTACCAATTACACTTGAAAATGGCTAACCTCGCGTTTTGAAGATTAGGTCTTGCATTTGTAAAGTTGTGATTTAAACGTCGATTCGCAGCAGTTGGATTAGATTTCCACTCAAACCTCGATTCCGATTTATAAACAGATTCAGATGTAGTGGGTGCAGTATCATCCTCATTTTCGACGTCCAAAAAATAATTTTCTTCTTCCACGTAATTAACATCGCCTTCATTACTAATTTCATATTCACTTTCAAATTCGCTATCACTCCTATTAAAATGGCGATCAAGCTCTCGGGCAATACTTACTTGTCGCCATTGCAAAAGCTTTGGCAATACTGAATATTTCTGTAACTAAACGCTTGCGTATTACAATAAAACGCAAGAGTGAGCAGCATGTGAGTTTTGAATCTTCTAATTCCAAATTTTAGTAGAGGGTTTGTATGAGATGGGGATTTTTCTCGTTTTATTTCTGTTTTCTATAATAGTCTTTTTATTTTCGGAAAGGCTTTCGTGGATCTGCCTATCAATTTCTTCCGTTTTCTTACGATGTTGTTCTATGTAATCGTTTAGTAAGGTTCTTTTTATATCTATGTCAAAAGAATCCCTTGCGTTTAGGTGACCGTTTAGTACTTCGATGGGTTTAAGTTTCGTTGAGGAGTAGTCGGAGTTGTTGTAGCCTAGTAAAGCATATGGCATTTGTTCTTTGATGGATAACGTTGTTTTTGTGTTTCGGAGTATTCTTAGTTGTTCGATCCGAGTTGAGTGGAATCTTTCGATCATACCGTTGGACTGAGGACTGTCTGGGGTTGTGTAGTGGATGGATATTTTATGGGAATTGACAAATTCTTGTATGATTTCGTTTTTAAATACTGTTCCGCTATCTACAACTATCATAGAAGGTAATCCGTGGTGAGTTACAAATGTAAGGAAAGCGTTAATTACGTTTACTGCGTGTCCTCCTTCTATTGGGTAGGCCTGTCCATATTTGGAAAATGCGTCTATTATGGTTAGGAACTTATGTCCGTTGGCTTGAAATAGATCGATATGAACGATTTCCAATGGTTCTGTGGATGTAGGTATAACCATTAATTTTGATTTGGGTGGAAGTCTGTTATATTTATCTTCTTGACAGATATCGCAGAAATTAACGATGTCTTCGATATCCTTCTTCAAATTAGGCCAGAAATAACGTTTTCTTATTTGAAGTTCTGTTACAGTTATTCCTCTATGATTAGTTATGTCCTGATGGTATTTTTTTATTTAGTCATTTTGCTTTTCTTCTGAATTCACATCTTCCAGCTGTACCTTACATTTAATTAGGTCGTAAGCGTTGTTTTTGAATATTTTCCTGATGGTTTCGCAAATTTGCTTATATAATTCGTCGCTTTCGAAGAGACATGCATATTTCCTTTTCGGTTGGAGGTAGTTCTTAAAGAAGTTTATAATATATGGATTCAGATTGTTTTTCGAGAGTTGGACGTACATGCGTTGTTTGTTTGGAAAGATGTGTAATATTACTGGAGATAGAATATTGTAATTATCTGTTTTGAAGACGATTTGGTTGTGGTAGTAGTTGAGTGGTGTCTCAGATATAGAGATGCCTAATTTTGGGTTTTCTATTGCAGTGTGGTTCGTTTCGTCGGCTGATGTTCCTCGTTGTTGTGATTCCTTTAGATTTTCTTCTCGGTTTCCGTGTGATTGATCTAACTTCGCCGGTTCTAGTATTTTTTCATTAGAGGGGGGCAATTCCCGAATATTTTCGTTGACTAAGTCTGAGAATCTGTCCTCAGGTGGATTATTATATAAAGAGGCATTTTCTTCATGCGGGGATTCTAATTTTTTATTCACTTCATCGACGTATTTTGATAGGTCAAACACTTCTTTGGTGTGTATCACCACTCTTGAAAGGGCGTCGGCGTTGGTATTAAATTTTGATTTCTTATACACAACTTCGTAATCTATATGCTGCTTGTGTACTCTTCCGATTTTAATATCCATCTTACTAGTTTGGAGTTTGGTTCTTTCAAAGAAATTGGATAAACGCTTGATAACGACGAGGATTACTTAAGGACTCTTCCACTATCCTATTGACTGCGCCAAATACGATTTGGCACTTCAAAAATCACTTTTTGAATATACTTTCTATTTACTATTAACAACTGTTACAAAATTTCACAATAAAACCGATAAAAGACAATATAACTAAAATCAGACTGAATATAATACAAATCGATCGTTTAATTTATACAAAAATATTGCTCGGCATCGGATGTTTCATCGAATGTTCTTTGGATTTTAGTAAAGTCAGCGTCCGGGTGAATTGTCTTCGTATACATGCAGTTAGCGTAATGAAGTTCCATGTACTGTAACTTGCTCGAGTGTACTTCTCGATAGCACTGGTCGATTTAGCGAAATCATTTTGATTGATCAAATTACTAAATGATCCTATTTAATGGTTCCGCAGATTTTACATAAATACACACTGTTTAAGTCAATGCATATATTTCTGAACCAAGAAAAACAATTTAAGTAAAATATTTTTCAAATTTAAGAATATAATCACTTATAACATTTCTGTTAAGTGCAGCAACGGCGCAAGAATAATAAAATTTGTAATGGCCTCTTTCCATTCAGTTTATAATTAATAGAATTATCTGCCCATTATGTAGTCGCAACGTTTCGTTGTTTCTAGGAGTGTTTTTATACTATTTTAGAGTGCTTTTATGTAATTTGTGTTTCTTAAACCTATTAATAATGAAGCGAGAGGCATATTTTCTGTAAAAAACTCGATAATTTGGTTGCTTAAGTGTGTTTTCATAAGTAAATATTGATTGTGCGGCGTTGCCATAACAGTTGAAAGTCTCTTTTTATTTAATCTGCTTACAAAAATTTTTGTTTCTTTCTAAATGTTGGGGACAAAACAAACATCAATTAATTAATGAAATGCTTATTTATCTACTGTGTATTATATATCTCTGCTTTTATTGGAGTCATCAGTGTCGTCCTTATCGTCTCTTTCTAATAACTAATGTGCGTTCAGGCGTCACGTAGTTGGCGAATATCAAATACTGTTACGGCAGATTTGGCATAACATTTCATTAGGATACAGTTGAAAAATCACTCTTTTCAAAGCAGTTGTAGATAACCAAAGAAATGATAGCTCTTCAGCTCTTGTGAATCATGATCAAACTTGTGAGAAGACAGAATTTGTTATCAATAACGATTTTAACGTCTTCCTATCGATTGAAAGCTTCGGTTATGCTGTTTCAGTTCGTATTTAGCCAGGAAATAATTCTTAAAATGTTGATTTCGTTAATCTCGTGTCTAAATTATTTTAATGTGTTGCGGTTTATGTCATACTGCGTCCCATATTTCATAGTTTTCTATTTTTTTATTTTACACTGCATTATCAGTCTCAACAGTATTTTGGACGTCGTCCAAATATTTTAAACGTATTTCTTCCTTTCTATTGTTTTTTTTGCCGCGCAGTTGTTCGAAAAGTAAAGAGTATGCTGCCTAAGCTGTTTCATATTCATAATAAATCAACCTGGTTGTTCGTTATACCTGATTAATGATCAGTGTTGTGTTCCCTTGCCGCCCGTCCCTTATGGTTCTGAACGAACTTTTTTTTGAAATTCTTCGTGTTCCGACCTAGCTTTTTCTTCATGTAATGTATCTGTAACGAGTGAAACATCTACGATCTCGCCCTGTATAACTTTGAATTCAGATAAATGTTTTTTGTGACTTCGTATCGAGTTCCGATTTCTGTTAGCGAGTATTTTCGGAATTATATTTAACTAAGTAAGTTTGAAAATTCGAATTCAGCTTTAATTTGTGCGCGAGGAGCTGTTAACGTTCTTTCTTCATTTGTATTTTCCATTTTATTGATGTTTTCTATAAATAAATTAAATTAGAGCTTGGAATTAAATATATAAACGAGTGTACGAGAAACTTGGGTGTTTTGACAAATTTTAACAACCCAAATGAATATTTTCTATAATAGAAATTTATCAGGACTTAATTGAATCTCGTTGTCTATGGCCTACCGAGAAATGCATGAAATTATATCAAGAAGTTAAAAATAATGCGAAAAAAATTAAAAATACATATTAAAACAAGTGGAACGCGACTGGGACAATTGTAGGTAACGTAAATCAGTAGCAATACTAGGATAATTAAGAAATAATTTGAACCTGACCTCAGAAGTAAAAATTTCTGCTCTGTGAGGAGCTTGGTTGGTGGATGTGGTATGCTTACGTGGCGTGCTACCACAGTTGTATGATTAAAAAGGTGCTGAACTGCGAAATACGTATCGTCTGTGTCGATTGCATACACGTGTGTCTGACATCTGGTTTTCGGTTTCAATTCCGATTCGGCAATTCTTGGTTTTCTGGTAAATTATGGGACTGAGAAGTTTTAATGTTGTGTTCCCTTGCCATCAGTTTCTTATGGTTCTGAATGGACAAGACCTCGCAAATATATGACTTTTTAGGAAAAAGCAATGCTCTCATTTAATTAATTTTGATTACACTTAACATGAAATGTCGCATTCATTTTCTTATACAATTCTTTATGCTTCCATGACAATAAAAAATGCCACACAGCTGGCTGGACCTTATTAAGGCACGTAGGCCATCCAAAGGTACTACATATCGACTTCATTTTTCAAAAATACAAAATAGTAACGCGAAACGGAACAAGCAGTACGTTTAATGATCAGGCTTATTCCCTTGGAACACGGAGACATTTCCCGTGATGAGATAAATGATCTTTTCAAGTCGTATACGATTATGGTGAGTAAAACAGCGACTCCTTCCGTGGTATATTTTTTATTATTCTTCTTTCCATGTAACTATTTTTCCTGACATACATTTGAAACAGATGCCGATATCTTCCGCATCCAAAATGTTGGAGGTGGATCATACTTCTCCGTGAAATCTAAGAGTGAGTCGTTTCATTTTATGGGAATCTTGCTATATAAGTGAACAGAAACTAGATTAATCTATGACACGACAATATTCTACCTCAAACATATATTACTTTCACTTCTATTTTATATATCTAACATTCAAAATACCGAATTAAACAATCTACTCGAAAAACCGAATTTTGATTCCGTTAAACATTAGTTACATTTTCCAAAATCCCTTAAAACCCCCTAAAATTTAACTTTAGACTGTCAATGATCTGTTTATTTAGTTTCACTTCTTAGAGATTTGAATCAGGTGTTTGGTATGATATAGAACTGCTAATCATTGAAACATCAAACAGAAGCAAACCTTAAAGAAGTATTTGTACGCAATTATAACTTAAAAGGGACTTTCACAAATAAAATACCTAGTTAACAGCTTAGTATCATATTTTTGAACAAATAAACTCCATTACCAGGGACAAGACAAATGAAAAGATATAATAAAATAGTTCACAGAATTCGTCATAAAAATAAAAGGAGTGTTACATTAAGGTATTTTAGTATTCCTCAAGGAATAATGAGCAAATATTTTTTGAAAAATGGTCAATAGATGAAATGATGATAAAACAATCCAGATTTTTGGAAGCGGCGCTAGTTAGTCACTACAATATGTTTCACTGTGTATTTTGCACTGAATGCGTTGTATTGATAATGGGTTTGATTCACTGTTATGTATGTATCATTTCCATCTACCATTCAAAATTCAAGATGGATTCTTTGCTTCATATTTCCATTTAATGTCAACAAGAAGAAAGTAAGTGAAAGATTAAGCTCAAATTTCGTCTCAGTATAGTGGACAATTGTGCCAACTCAGTGACAAGAAAAAAATCGACAATATCTTCAAGTGAGCTTTTCGAGCTGATGATAACTTAAATATTTGAATTTTCTTCAATAATATATGGCAACTTATCTGCGAAAATTGAACGTTCATAACTAAAGTGCCTACTTATCAACGAAACCTATATATTATTTATTCTATCATATTTATAGGGAATCTGTTAATGGTATTCATGAAAAGCAGCTATGTTATAAAACAGAGTATTTTGTTCGTCAATAGGAAATCGTGTACGATGAAATAAAACAATTTAATTTGTTTAGAATTTCATTTATTTGAACTAATGTTCAATTTAAAGGCCGATACTCACTAGAGCGGCGCGGCGCGGGCGGGGCGCGCGCGATTCTTTAGACGAAATTCCACTTCCAACTGTTTACATATTAAATACTGATACCGTCCCCACCTGTACGGCGCGATGCGTCGCGTTACAAAGCAGCAAAATTTCAATACTTTCAGGAGCGTTGGTACGCGGCACTGCCGCCTATAAACGCGTCGCATAGCCAGTTGACGGACAAGTGTGGATGAGGAAGCGTCAAATACATGCAGTGACTTGCAGTTTCGCCCGAAAATTTTACAGTCGACCTTTAAAATGGACGGCCACAAAATCGAGAAATTGATATTGCTCATTAGTGAGTATAGACGCCTAAATAGTGTATGGAGTTCGCCTTCTCCCATTCTTGCTCGGAATATATCATGGACCCAATATTTTCGCTTCTTTTTTGTTCATATTCCTCGCAAATAGCAGCCAGTTAAAATAAATCATCAGAGGACGATGAGGACGACATCTTCTATACGCCAGGCTGCCAAAACACAAACTGATCCGTTTGCTGCTTGGTCGGTGACGCTCAAGTGGGAATAGACTTGCCGAAATTTGATGCACGTGCCGCAACGCGACGCGCACCCCGCCCGCGCCCCGCCCGCGCCGCGCCGCTCTAGTGAGGATCGGCCTTTAACTGGTTGACGCGTTCTCAAAACGAATGAAGGTGTAATTTAAAAATGTTTTAATATATACAGTGCATGAATACAGAATTCTATTTACTAATGTTAACAAAGGTATTGAAAGAAATACCTGGAAATTTCTACTACAAACATTCCTAAGCTATCTTCTAGGTAAAAAGGTTAAAAAGGAGAGTGATTGATATCTATTTTGTCGTTAATATAATTACCTGAATATTTATTTTTGTTTATCTCAAGAGCCTCTAATGAATTTAAACTAAAGGATTTACCGACTTCATGTAAAATTTCAAAATTTCCGTCGAAAATGTGTTGGTTGTCTAATAAATGATTTGAATGGTTATAATTTAATTTTTTGTTGTTATGGCTACGTTTGTGGTCCGAAATTCTGGTTTTGAAATTTCTAAAAGCTCTACCGATATAAATTTTATCACAGTTGTCATTACCACATTTTAGTTTATAAACTCTTGATTTGTCTAATTTTGAAGATTTAGATTTGTTATTTTTAATGAGTTTGGATAAATTGTAATCAGTTTTAAAGGAAATATTCATGTCTGAAGTTTCTAAAAATGATTTAATTTTTAAGTATGGTGTTCCAAAGTATGTTAAGCTTTTAGATTGTTTATTATTATTTTTATCAGAAGGGAATACTTGTTCTAAAGTCTGTTTTTTTATCTTTTTATTTATGATATTGTCAATTAAATTTGGATCGTAAGTATTATTAACTGCTATTTGTTTTATGATATTTAATTCTTTGTTATAATTATTAGTATTTAAAGGGACTGTTGAGAGTCTGTGTATAAAACTATCGGAAGCTGCTAGTTTATGACTGAATGGGTGGACTGAACTATTACGAATTGTAATATGTGTATGTGATGGTTTATGAAATATAGAAAAATCATGTTCATTATCAATATTAGAAATGGTAAGATCTAAAAAGTTTATAGATTTATCATTATTATCATTAAAAATAACAAATCTAAATCATCAAAATTAAACAAATCAGGAGTTTATAAATTATATTGTGGTAATGACAACTGTGATAAAATTTATATTGGTAGAACTTTTAGAAATTTTAAAACTAGAATTTCGGAACACAAACGTGACTATGACAACTAAAAATTAGATTCTAACTATCATCATTTATTAGAAAACCAACACAATTTCGTCCCAAATTTTGAGATTTTACATGTAGTCGGTAAATCCTTTAGTTGAAATTTATTAGAGGTTCTTGAGATGTACAAAAATAAATATTACGGTAACCTTCTTAACGACCAAATAGATATCGGTCATTCTCCTTTATTACACCTTTTTACCTAAAAGATAGCTTAGGAATGTTTGTAGTGAGTGAATTTCCAGGTAATTTCTTTCAATACCTTTGTTAACATTAGTAAATAGAATTTTGTATTTATGCACTGTATATATTGAAACCTTTTTAAATTATACCTTCATTGGTTTTGAGTAAGCTACTGTATTAGTAAAACACGTCAACCAGTTTAAATTGAACATTAGTTCAAATAAATGAAGTTTAAAACAAATTAAATTGTTTAACTTTATCGTTCAGTATGGATCTTCATCAATTCGCCTCATCTATTCAATTTAGTAAATCAAGTTCCAATTATTTCTATACTGGTCACCCCGACAAGAAAATAATTTAAAAATAGTGAAATTTAGATTTTGCGCTGGCGAGCATATCATGCTTCATGAGAAAGGACAACTTCTCAATCTACGCAAGGAAAACGAAGAATTACTACGCCAAATCGAGGCTCTTAGACATCAGAATGAGCAAGTAGAAAGATTTCCACGAACCACCCAACAAACAACTGCAGGCTTCAATCGTCCCGTAGCGCATTGGGTCGCTAAAAAATTGCCGCTTTTTTGAGCGGACAAACCAAGATTGTGGTTCGCATAAGCTGATTCTTAGGTTATTAACATTTCTAAATTAGACACACGCTTTGCATTGGAAGTCGTGGATGTTCCAAAGAATCGTTTTGCTCAGAATCCATATAAATTTTAGCGCACAAAAGTAATTGAACGTTTATCTGCATCAGAGGAATAACGAATGTGTCAACAGATTGGCGAGGAAGAACTCGGTGATCGGAAACCGACATAGTTTCTTCGTCACCTTCATTCTCTCACTGGTGCCACCATCATGCAAGATAACCTCATGTACCAACTTTGGCTTTAACTGCTTTTCCTAACGTCCGTATTACTATTACAACGCCGTTGATGCTAGCACTTAATAAACTTGCGGAACTTGCTGACACAATCGTAGAAGTACCACCGAGCTATCCAACTTTCACCGGAAATGCTGCGCTTAATGATAAAGGTACAGATAATACCCTTTAAAACGTCGTTACAAATTTACAAAAATGAGTTGCTGAGCTATCTCAATTCACAATAAGGCTAAATTTGCTGGTATCACAAAAAGTATCAGCAAATGCTAAGAAGTACACGAACTTTATAATTTTTCTATCGAAATAATTGTAGTTGATCATTGTGTTGTCGAAAAGTCTCTATTTGGTGTAGCAGTTCATTGTGTAATAACCTAGGTAATTCTGTCACCAAATGTGATAACCTAAGAAAACTATTCGCCATAAAACTAAAAATACCTCTGTCACCAGTGTAATAATCAATAGATACCACTATGATCCTAAATAAAAAAGATTCTATCACTAGTTGTAATAACCTAAAAAACTCTGCTGTCAAAATGTCCCTAATGGACCGAGAAGGCAGCGTATCTGGCTGTCACCACCCACGATTCCGTGGGAAACAGGAGTCGACGGCTCCTGTAAGAAATATCCGAAAGAGCTGGCTTCGTCCTCCGCTGCTACCAGTTGTCGTTGGTAATGAGAGGTGTTGTGTTATAGGGTTACGTTAGTTAGAGGGGTGTGTTGAGGAAAAATCTTAGATGTAGCTCTTATGTGTATATGTTAGGTATTCATGCTCTCCTGGTTGAGAAAATAAATTAACCGACAATGATTTCTTAAACGAGTTTAATAAGAAAAATAAGAAAATAAAAATAAATTACACCAAATTGACAAAGCGTCAGGAATAATCGTATATAGAGTCTTGTGACTGTAATTAAATAGAACCAGTGATATGATTGAGAGAAAACTTGAGATACCCTTTTACATCAACGCGATTGACTCGCAGAATAAAAAGAAATTTGTTATTTGAAAAATAATCGCCAGAACCTAAATATTTTCGCGCACCCTATATATGAAACTTTGATACTAGCAATTTAATATTCAACCTCAAATGAGCTCTCTATTCTTAATTCATACGGTGAGATGTCACTATTAAATAATCGTATGCGATATGAGCTATCATAACATAAATTAAATTATATAGATATAATATAGAATGCGGGCTGGCAATGTTAATAATCTGACCAAACTACAAAAAAAGTCATAATACACAGTTAGTATAATTTTGAAATCAGACCTACCAATTCCTGGACTGGGTGTTCACAAAAACGCCGACGGACACGATTCGCGTTTCGAACAAAAAAAGAAACCCTTTTATAGCGCGTACAGTAGACGCTCCCTTGTAATCTTCTTTTGCCCTTTCGAAAAAAAAATAATACCTGATTGCTAAAGCACTACTTCAATTATAAATTACTGAAACTCAGGACTCCTCAAAAACCGCTATCCGCGAAACCCAAAAAAAAACTAGCCCGTTCCCGACCGCGAGTTTTTACCAACTGCCCCTCAATTTTTACACCTTCGCCGTTTCGACATTTCTCCCTAGTCAGCAATCTTACATATTTTTTTTTGCATCTGGTAATTTTTGATTGGTGGAACTTATCGCTCGACGTAATTGTGTAATAGGTTTTTTACCTCGATTAACAATTGAATTTTTCTTTGAGTCTGCAAAATTTCGTTATTTTGACGCAATTATTATTTCCGGTTGAAATATCATTTTTTTCTTTTTGCAACAAGACAGACAGCTTAGATAAGTGTTTTTTCCATTGTATGAATGTGAACGATCGCTTTTTATAGTTTAAACGTTACAATGTAAAAAGTAATTTGTTATACAGGATGATTCTCCCTATGTGTCTTATTTTGGCATTTATTACAGTTGTTTCCCTCCATAATTTTTAATTTAAAATCCGGAGAACGAATTCAAAAAGCGTCCTTGAGATATGTGAATGCATGTTACGCCTTCGTTCAGCGACACCATCAAGAAATCGTCAGCCTTTTTACAAGGAATTATCAAAGTGTAGTAACGCATTTTTTAAGGAAGGAGCAATTATCAAGGCATTCCAGTCACCATATACTGGCACTCACGAAATTCTCGATCGTGACGAGAAAAATGTTACACTGAAGATACGTATAAAAGCAATAAAAGTTTCTATCGATCGTGTGAAACCTGCATTCAATTTTCAATTCGATGAAGTTCCTGTTTCATGATTAGTTCCTGATTCAACAACTGTTCGTGTTCCAAAATATGGTGCGTGCTTAGGAACGAAATTTATTTATCAATTAATCAATATTTATGGGAAGTCTATCAACTGTTACATCACTAATTCTTGTTTCAACACCTGTTTGTCGATGGAACAATGTGTAAGGCCACTGTATAAGGCGGAACTCTACTGTGACCGTAGCTAGCTTGAGACGCGTATTCACGGGTCGGTCGATCTGGGACGAGCGATCTTAGTCGTTCGACTGAATTGAAACCACGTTGAAATGCTGTCTCGCTCTGGGTTGAGCGATCTTAGTCGCTTGACCGGACTGAAACCACATCGAGTGATAATATATCTGGCTCCGAATGATGTTGTAATTACGGGAGTACAAATTCTGATTTTTTTGTTAAAAGTTGAAGTATACTAAGAACTCTGTGATTGTTGAATAGACGTTTTTGTCTAGTTACGAAAATTAAAAATATCAAAAGCGGTAAAAGTATTTTTTATGAAGCTTATTCTTTTTGATCAATACATTATTTATATTTTCAATACATGAGTAGTAACCTTCGTACCAAGGATAGATATCAAACACATTCGACCCTCAAATACGTCATATGAAGTTGGGGAAGGGTAGATATTCACACAAAGAAAAATCTTGCAAAAACCGAGAAGTGATTTTTACGTGTTGGGAACATCGGTAGTTTTTTTATTGCTCAAAATTGTCTTGAATTAATATGATTCAATTCTTCTATGAACGTGAATATTTTTGACTATTTGACAGTTATATCATTATGTATTGCTAAATGTTCGTTACATTGAATTAAGTTTCTTAAAACATATCGCAATAAATAGTGTCTTTAATATCGTTCAATGTAATATTAGAAACGTCAATATTGCTTTTGATTAGTTCAGTTAGCGCTTTTGTGCTAGTGACTATTTTTCAATTGGAATAAAACATACATCAATAAGTTACTAAACATTAAGTAAACTTTGTTAATATAAGAGGACGGAACGGTGTATGCGAAGTAAAATATTGACTTTGCAATAAAAAACAATACTTAATCTATTCAATGAGATTATTTCTACCTGATGATTTTTTATTACGGTATATTCATTCTAGAATTCAGTTATTTCGACATCACATAAATCCACACTTTCGATGGATTAGGTCATTTTCAATAGAAAACTAACTTTTATAGGTGAAGAGATCGAATCAGTTGATTCATTGTCATCGATTTGAGCTAAATAAATCTGCAGCTCTAATAATTATAGAAGGCCATCGTTTTCATTGATGAAGATTTGCTCAAATTTTAAGTTGATATATATTTCCTCAACTTCCCCAATTTATTCCACATTTTAGTTGTAATCAATTTTGTGCGTTTATCCCATTTGACAGCTTTCATATGCACAAAAAGATAAAGGAAATGGATGGATGTAACAGGGTCATAGCAGCTAGTAATACTATCAAAGATACAAATGGGCGTATAATAACTGACGTGGGGAACAAACTTGTGTAACGAATGTAATAGATGAAGCAGTGATCAACTCAGCCGATGTTGCTGATCCCACCGCTGTCACCACTGTAATGAATTTAGTCTCCTATCACCACTGTAATGAATGCTGTTGTCACTGTAATAACCTCAGTTGCCCTTTTGAATTCACAGCCCTCTGTTACCAGTGTATGACAACCTTTGGATCCCTATTTTCTTGAATTTTGCAGCGTGCTGTCACCAGTGCCGTAGGGCCCAATTAGAGCCAGGAATCCCCTTGTGGGTAACCTCGGGGGATGTGGTTTCCTGGCACGAGCGGGTAAGGTCTCCGTGGGGCCTCTTGGGCTTATACAATGTGGCAAGCCTGAGTTCTAAGGCGGGTCGCGTCTACCAGTTCAATCCCGCTGGTTCGAGGGAAGGGGTTTGTTGATAAAGGAAACAGACTGGGAGGATAATATGTACATATATATTACAAACACAAAATAAATGAGTACAATAATTCAACCCTGGTTGGGACAAAATAAAAGTCACTCGTGAGAGAATGTCCCTGTATAATAGATTAGAAACCAATTAGCGAAAAACGTCTATCATAGTCTGGAAGTAGTTTCTCCTGATTATGACATAAATAAAAGATGTCTTGCATATGACTATCCCTGTATAAGGTATGAGAAAAAAATTAACGTGACTAGGGTAAAACGTCTTCCATAGTCTGAAAGTAGTATTTCCTGGTTATGACATAAATAAAGGATTTCTGGCATATGAATATCCCTGTATAATATATGAGAAAAATTAACAAGACTAGTAAAAAGTCTTTTATAGTCTGAAAGTAGTCTGTCCTGATTATGCTATAAATAGATTTCTTGCATATGAATTACCCTGTATAATCTATGAGAAAAAATTAACAAGACTAGTAAAATGTCTTTAGTAGTCTGAAAGTAGTCTGTCCTGATTATGCTATAAATAGAAGATTTCCTACATACGAATATCCCTGTATAATATATGAGATAAAATTAGCAAGACTAGGGGATAACGTCTTTCATAGTCTGAAAGTAGTTTTTCCTGAATATGACATAAATAAAGGATTTCTGGCATATGAATATCCCTGTATAATATATGAGAAAAGGTTAACAAGATTTAAACTCTCTAGACTAAAATCTAGTGCTCCCCGGAATTAACAAATCAATTGTAAGTCGTACTATTTCCTAAATATGGTAGGTGAGGGGCTCAAATGTCAATAGTGCACTTAATATTACCAGGAAATGTATCTTCGAACACCAAGACAAATCAAATAAATGTCAATACGATATTTGTTCAAAACAAATATAATGACAGATAAAAAAAACTTACGGTTTGAAATATCACAAATCACAATAAAACAGTATCACAGTTCACATATGGGCCGTCGAAGATGGGGTTGTACCAGGCCATACGGTACCTGATTACTCTATGAGGGTTTTTTCCTCACTGCCCTCTGTTCCAAATTTTCTTCTATTTATTCCAGAAAATTTGGGACGAGGATTGTTATTAAAAACATCAACTGTAGTTGTGTTATTTAATTACTCTCGGTTTGCCCTTGCTTATATTTTTTTTATTTTCGTAATTGAAGGTTGATTTTCAAATAATTTCTTTTAAGTTGCAAGATTTGTCTATATTTTTGATAAACAAAACATCGTGTGTTTTGTCATCGACCTCGTCGGTTGTGTAAATTGTTTGTTTAATTTTTTTCTACTCTAGGTCGACTTTTGTTTTTATATTAAATTGAATTAGACTAATTTTATTATAAAGAAAATTATATCTATATAGGGTGTCCCTAAATTTCCTTTACCATATTTCGTGCTTATTACACTTGAAAGGTGGAAAGCATACCTGTCGGAACTGTTCGATGATGAAAGACCTCCAAAACCGGTCTTCGAATCAAGCAATGTGCACTTAAAAATATTGAGATCAGAAATAGTTTATGCCCTGGAAACTATGAAACACGGTAAGGCTGCTGGTCCTGATCGGATACCCATAGAGCTTTCCAAACTCTTTGACGATGATGTGGTTGATATTCTTCTGGACCTCTTCAACCGCATTTACGATAAGGGAGAAATTCCTAAACAGTGGTTATCATCCACTTTTGTGCTCAAACCAAAGAAACCGAATCCAAGAGAATGCTCAGATTACCGAACCATCGCACTTATGAAGACATGAGCAACACACAATTTTGATTCCGCGAATGACTTGGAACACGAGAGGCCCTTTTTGACAAGGTGAAACATGACAAGTTACATCAGCTGCTCGTCAGCAGAAACATTGACTCCGACGACCTTAGAATAATTAGTAATCTATATTGGGGCAAAAAGCGAATATGATTCGTCGTGGTTTTAGACAAGGTTGCATCCTATCACCGCTTCTAGTTAACCTCTATAGCAAAGCAATTTTTAGGGAAACTCTAGAAGATGAGTCAGTGGGAATAGTTATGAATGGAGAAGTAATTAATAATATGAGGTATGATGATGACACCGTCTTGTTAACGAGCAGCCTTGGAGACACACAACACCTTTTAGAATAATTAATTGACGACGTAATGAATACGGGCTAAAAATTAACTTTAAGAAAACCAAGTTAATGGTAGTTACAAAATTCCCTCAAGATCTGAAACATGCGAACCTGATGGTGGCAAACACCACGATAGAGAATGTGTCGACATTAAATATCTAGGAACCTGGATAGAACAATCGGGTGACCAGACAAGAGAAATAAGAACGAGGATAGAGACAGCCAGATCAACATTTGCAAAGATGAAGAAGTTATTTACGAGTCGAAATATTAACATGGGACTTAGGATGAGGATGCTGCGTTGTTTCCACTCTCTTATATGGGGTTGAAGCATGGACTTTCAAGAAAAACCACATCGACAAACTACACGCATTCTAAATGTGGTGTTACC
Organism: Galeruca laticollis; assembly: GCA_963921935.1. Classification (NCBI taxonomy): domain Eukaryota; kingdom Metazoa; phylum Arthropoda; class Insecta; order Coleoptera; family Chrysomelidae; genus Galeruca; species Galeruca laticollis. Next base: position 37,768,119 of record OY998178.1, on the reverse strand, counting down.
GTAGAAGGTGGCTCGTGGCGCATTCCCTGGACCGATAATGTTACTAATGTCGAAGTGCTGAACCGGATGCAGAAGGAGTGTGAAATCATTGACATCGTGAAAAAAAGAAAGCTTCAATACCTGGGTCATATAATGAGAGGACAGAAATACACACTTCTCCAACTGATAGTTCAGGGAAAGATTGGTGTAAAGCGGAGCATTGGAAGGCGCCGTGTGTCCTGGCTAGAGAACCTGAGGGATTGGTTTAACTGTAGCAATATTCAACTCTTCAGAGCTGCAGTAAACAAGGTCCGGATTGCTGTGATGATAGCAAACCTCTTATAGGAGATGCACTGTGAGAAGAAGATCCCATTATTCACTTTTCTTGCCAATTGTAGTCTAAAACATAGATTGGCAACTTGCCATAAAAGTGATAAATACGTTTTTTGTTTTTCTCTTGCAATAATCTCAAAATTTGTGATGACAAAAAATTTACGTAGACATTGTTAAGGTGTTATTTAGTTATCAATCTTGGTGTAGTGGAAAGAACAGTATTTTTTAGAACAAAACATATTAATTATAAGTGATTAAAATCATTGGATAAAGAAACTGATGAAATGAATCAATTATCAGAGATAAGTAGACAAACCTGGAATGAATATTATGCGGCGTTGTCGGATTGTGTCGAAAGTAGAGGTTACAAATACTGGATAAAATCGAAGTCTCCGAGCCGTCGAGGCAGAATAGCTTTTTACGTTAGTAAATATAAATAAAAAAAACAAAAAAAATTAAAAAATGGAAAAAATACAGAAAAAAATACAAAGTTGTAACCTATATTCTCCCCCGGCTTGGGACTCTTCCTCAGGTTATGGTATTCGCCTCCAGTTAATGTATCTTTATAGCAATCACTGTGATGGGGTGAACAATCGATAATAAATTGGACGTCACCAGCTTTTTAAGCGATACTTAAATTGAACAAAAAAACTAAAAAGGTTAGAAGCTGGAGAACCTCATATTTACTTTAACTTAACAAAACGAATACTAAAATTATTTTAACGCGATGGTCCAAGTTAATATAAATTGCTGAAAATCAAATATCAAATGTTCAGCAAATTATATTTATCAATAACTCAATAGATAATTCACATTAACTGCATATCCAAAATACAAGACGAATACGAACGTCGTTATACAATAAAAATCTCCAATTCTAGATTTCCATGAATTGAGTATAAGACAAAGGACTTATCTTGGTGAGGTTCTGGAATTATTGAGCTCTCAGCTAGGTCCTATTCGATGGAGATATGTTCTTCAATCCATACCGGCCAGTTTTCTGTTGTCTTCTATGGGTGGTGTTTTCATAGGGCCTACCCAGGGGCTGCAGAGCAGCAAATGTGTGAAACCACAACGATGTAGGTACTAACTCATGAATTTTAGTGATAGGAAGAGACTTTTCCCTTGTACGATATCGTTTAAATACACGAATTTTGTTGAAGAAACAAGTTTTTTAATTTCGAAACATTAGTACGACGAAATTAAAGTACCATAGTCCAATAGAAATCGTAACAGGCGATCGGCTTGTTACACCCCCTCTCCTCGGAGAAAAAAAGGAATTCCAAAAATTACTTTTTTTTAAACATAAACAGTCTATGAAGAAAAGTAGCCAAAACATCAATATTGTGGTGATTAGCAAAAGGAGAAGATGTGCTTACATGTTCGAAAAAATAATGAAAACAAACGAGAAATGGAAATGGAAAGGTAAGAGCAATGAGAAGATAAGAACACAAGAAAAGAAAAGAGCAAAATGCAGTAAACTCTAAATGTATAAAATAGGAGCGTATTCCTATTAGCGATAATAAACCATTGCAAATGATAGGCAGTTATAATCAAAAAATTGAAACAAAATGCAGTAAGCAATTATAATATGAGTTCGTTCCTATTAGCAAAAATTAATATCAGAAATTGAACGATATCAGTTCTTGGTACCATACTGAGATTCTAAAATATCGAAAAATATGAGATGCTAAACGCCTCAGCAAAATATCCAAAAAAATTAGAGGGGTAACCTTTATCGAAATATGAATTGCTAAAATCTCAACGATAAGATAAGAAAACAATTACCTTCCTTATCTACAAAAAAATTATCACTAAGTGTGATATAGAATGCTTAAGATCTTAGGTACACTAAACTCAAAAGAAAAAATCTAAATCAACTAAAGAAAAGAAGTAAAAAGTATCAGAATAGTATGGTTCGCTCAGATTCATAGATTGATGAGGGCGTCAACCATGTAAGAAAAACATCGCGAGATATTATAGAATAGAAAAAAAATACAAGGTAAGGGATAGAAATCTACTAAGAAAATTTCCTTACGTGACTAAAAATGTGTGTGTGTTTTTAAAATACATTACGTAACTATAAAGAAAAATAAAAAGAGAAAAAAATAACAAGCCTTGGCCTTTCCCCCCTTTCCTACCATCGGAAAATTTGAAGAGAAGTAACTCACCAAGACAGAACCAAATGCTAGAAAATTAGCGATAACACACACAGAGTACTCAAAACCAAAATTGAAAGATATATAGAAGAAAACATTATAAATCGGAAACAATTTCGCTATGAAAATAACGAAATTATAAATTGTGGTATTGCAAACCACATAGAATGTTATCCAAAAAAAAAATAGTTTTGTCAACAACTCAAAAAGAAGACTAATATATGCCTTAATGAAATAATATCAGTATCTATCAGTACACCAAGATAATCTATAAGTTGTCGTGCTACAAGAAGAACGTGTTATTATCGTATCAAAATACGGGGAAGATAAATATAACTAAGGCGTATACTGAGAACAAAAACGCTACCAAGCAAAAAGATAATTTCTCAGTACACACACAACAATTAAAGGCACTGCTGCAAAATAATCTGAATCCAAAATTTGCCTGAAGCAAGGAAGTCCAGAAAATAGTTGAGCAATAGAGGGACAATAAAAATTAAGCGTATACTGAGAACAAAAACGCTACCAAGCAAAACAGAATTTCTCAGTACACACACAACAAAAAAGATAAGAGACTACTACAAAATTAACTGAATCCAAAATTTGCCTAAAGCAAGAAAATTCAGAAAATATTTGAGTATAAAGGTCGTTCCAAACTAAACTGATTTCTAAAGGTGCATAAAGCAAGAAGATCTCAGAAAGTTCGAAACATTCACGGAAGTTTGTTCTCTATAGAACAGAATTTTTGGCGTTTCAAAAACAAAAGCGATACGATAAACACAAATATATTACACAATTGTATTATTCACAACATAAGCGAAAGATACAAAATAACGTACTCAAGATACATCAAGAGATAAAGCAAAGGCATAAGAGAACAATATATGTGCTGTTGCACATCGGTAACTATAACAAACGATAATGCATAGAGGTACCATGACATATACGAGAGTAGAAAAGTAAATTCTACTATATATAAACACAAAACGTATTTGTGACCTAACACAATTGTTGACAACAAAAAATACTCAAGATATATTAATCGAAAAATAAGCCTAAACTAAACAGAATCTCAAGTAGATCTAATTCGTAATTATAGCCAGATAAATTTGGACCAACAGGATGTTTATTAGAACACATCATCAGGAAGATCTACGTGAACAAATTTGAAAGTAGCTGCAAAGTAATTAAATTAATAACTGTAAAAAAAGATATGAAATTTAACAATGTTACTTATGAGTGACCCTGTATACTGAATATTTCAAAAATATTACATGCTATTAATTATATTTACTTTGAGTAAACCGGTATACTAATTATTCTAAAAAGGAACGACTGATTTGCAATAATTTTAAAAACCAATTAACAGGAGAAGTTTTTTTAAGATACCATAACAAAATAATTTCAAAACATATTAAACATTATCAAAGTTGTAAACTACGACAACTTTTTTCAAAACAATAAGTAAACAAATTCCCTAATGTCAACTATTATTGCAAATATACTTAATTACCTTCTCGAAACACAAAAAACTGACCATCATAAAACTTGTAATATCTTCCTGACGAAAATAACAAATAAGGAAACTATATGAACTTGAAATTTTGAAGCAAATTTTATCATGAAACAGCGTCTATAAAAATTTGAAATATAACTGGAATGAAATTTAAGTTAAAGTAATCAAAAAAATTAAGTTGATAATTGAAACTAAATAAACTTTTAATATAGATTTCAAACACCATCTCAGTAATTAGTAAAAAATACAATTAACTGGGGCGCCAATTTGTAAACTCAGTCAAAGTATCGTTACTAATACTAGAATGGGGTGACATGAAATATTAAATGTTTCTGCAAATTGATTAAATTATAAATCAATAGATGATTCACATTAACTGCATATCCAAAATACAAGACGAATACGAACGCCGTCATACAATAAAATCTCCAATTCTAGATTTCCATGAATTATCTTGGTGAGGTTCTGGAATTATTCAGCTCTCAGCTAGGTCCTAGTCGATTGAGATTGGGTGCTGAATCCATCCCGGTCGGTTTTCTGTTGTTTTATGGGTGGTATTTTCATAGGGCCTATCCAGGGGCTGCAGAGCTGAGAAAAGAAAAAAGGAGTGAAAATCAAGGAAAAATTCTGGGAAGGAAGGAATAGATAGAACAGATAAGAAGCTTATGCTTCAACACATAAAAAAATGAGTATAGTTATTAAAATAAAACTAACAGGAGTCTGTTCTATCATATTCGCTTTGTACCCTAAATAAACAGAAAACGCAGAATTATGAAGCTAAAAAAAAGAATGAAAAGAAATTATTAAAAATTTGCTTCAAAAAGAGTATAAAATAATTCTTTTTTACAATAAAAAAGAATTAAACATACAAAATTCATCAAACACCAGCCCATATTATAATTTGAAATAAAACAGAATAAACACGTAGACAAAATATTCAAAAAATCTGACTCACCAGCAAATATGTGCCACTTTGTAACCTATATTCTCCCCCCGCTTGGGACTCTTCCTCAGGTTATGGTATTCGGCTCCAGTTAATGTATCTTTATAGCAATCGCTGGGATGGGGTGAACAATCGATATTAAATTGGACGCCACCAGCTTTTTAAGCGATACTTAAATTAAACAAAAAAACTAAAAAGGTTAAAAGCTGGAAAACCTTATATTTACTTTAACTCAACAAACGAAATACTAAAAATATTTTAACGCGATGGTCCAAATTAATATAAATTGCTGAAAATCAAATATCAAATGTTCCGCAAATTATATTTATTAATAACTCAATAGATAGGTGTTTTTAAATGAAACTCAAGGTCTCTAGTTAATTCCACAATATAATACAAGTTATTGAAAATTCTAAAAAATTGACAATTGTTTCGATAAATCAATATCATCGTCAGAATGACAGAAGTTACATTTCATTTTATGCCTACCTGATGTTTAGTAGTTAATTTTGGCTAGACCAAGAAGTAACCTAACTTGTGATTGGCTTAATATATGTTTATAGAAAAAAGAAGAAAATGTGATATTACAAATATTGAAGCTTAGATATTATTAGCCCTATGGTGATATCCTGGATATCATTTTTCCAATTAAGATCAGTATAACTGTGCAATGATATAGAAAACCAGGAAAACTGTATCTGCTGATCTTTACAATTATCACTTAAGAAGACAGTTTATTAGTGGAGAATTCCCTAGATTTAACTGTTCATTGACAACTTCATATTGTGGGTTTCTTAAATGTCTTCTAATTTCCAGTTCTTCAAGGAAATCCAGTTCTTGTTTCTTTTCACAAATATGCAGTACTTCTAGTTCTGTGTTGGGTGTCAATGAATGATTGGTGTCAAGTAGATGTTTTGCGTAGTGGGATTTATCTGGTTGTTTTAATCTGTATGCTCGTAAGTGCTCACTGTATCGTACTTCAAAATTCCTAAGGGTCTGACCCAAATAGACAGCATTACATTCTGAACATTTGAGTTTATATATACCTGACTTCTTTAATAGTGGTATTTTTGTTTTTACATTTAACAATTTTGTACTAACGTTACTTTCTGTTTTAAAAGAAATTGTTGTATTCGTTGCTGAAGATATTATCTTTGAAATATTATTAGAAATATTTCCTGCATATGTGATGGTTTTATAAGTTTTAATTTCATCAGCTTGTTTAGGATATATTAGTTGTAATGCCACTTTTTTCTCTAGAAGTACTGCATATTTGTGAAAAGAAACAAGAACTGGATTTCCTTGAAGAACTGGAAATTAGAAGACATTTAAGAAACCCACAATATGAAGTTGTCAATGAACAGTTAAATCTAGGGAATTCTCCACTAATAAACTGTCTTCTTAAGTGATAATTGTAAAGATCAGCAGATACAGTTTTCCTGGTTTTCTATATCATTGCACAGTTATACTGATCTTAATTGGAAAAATGATATCCAGGATATCACCATAGGGCTAATAATATCTAAGCTTCAATATTTGTAATATCACATCTTCTTCTTTTTTCTATAAACATATATTAAGCCAATCACAAGTTAGGTTACTTCTTGGTCTAGCCAAAATTAACTACTAAACATCAGGTAGGCATAAAATGAAATGTAACTTCTGTCATTCTGACGATGATATTGATTTATCGAAACAATTGTCAATTTTTTAGAATTTTCAATAACTTGTATTATATTGTGGAATTAACTAGAGACCTTGAGTTTCATTTAAAAACACTAATATGAGCATATTCCACGAAGTAAGGGTCGAGACAGTCAATTTCACTCAATAGATAATTCACATTAACTGCATATCCAAAATACAAGACGAATACGAATGTCGTTATACAATAAAAAGCTCCAATTCTAGATTTCCATGAATTGAGTATAAGACAAAGGACCTATCTTGGTGAGGTTCTGGAATTATTCAGCTCTCAGCTAGGTCCTATTCGATGGAGATATGGTCTACAATCCATCCCGGCCAGTTTTCTGTTGTCTTCTATGGGTGGTGTTTTCATAGTGCCTACCCAGGGGCTGCAGAGCAGCAAATATGTGAAACCACAACGATGTAGGTACTAACTCATGAATATTAGTTATAGGAAGAGACTTTTCCAATGTACGATATCGTTTAAATACACGAATTTTGTTAAAGAACCAAGTTTTTTAATTTCGAAATATTAGTACGACGAAATTAAAATACCATAGTCCGATAGAAATCGTAACAGGCGATCGGCTTGTTACAAAATAAAAATATAGAAATGATAAACGCGAAATTAGAACAAGTATTTGATGAGTTAAAATATGTTACGGGTTAAAAGGAGTAGCTTACCTTAACATGATGGGTCATTCAATATATAGTAAAATATTCAAGTGAAACAAATGAAATCATTACAATACTTCTTCCTTACAATTTCATAGAATTTGGTATACAAACTAACTGTGGTATACTATCGAATTAAGTCTTCTTCAACTTTACTTTTCATCACTGAATGTAGCTCCTACAAAAGGGTGAATATTATTAGGAATATTAACTTTCAAAAATTGTAAATACAACACTTAATTCACGTCAAAAATCCAGGGTTAGATTTCTTCCTCTTCTCTTCTCGATTTTATTGTTAATTTGACCTCAACGATTATAAATGATCTTCTAAGGTTAAAATCGCTAAGTGGTCTGCCAAAATAAGGGTAACTTTTTTTGGTTTGGTTTCTTCTAGAATATCGTGGCACTTGCTAAAACGTAAATCACATTTTGTGGATTTAATTATAAAATTAGAGAGGTATTTAAGATTGTACTTATGTACCATATATGTGGATATTATATGCATCTTAAATATCATCTGAAATTTATTTATTGACTTAAACTTTGGTTAAGCCAAAGCAACTTTAAGGCGACATGTCAACTTAGGTAAGTTTAAAAATTATTGATATATCCTTCACATTATACTTTTCCAACGCCGTATGATATACTAAAGTAAATGTTTGTCTTTAAGGCCTTTTCTTTTTCTGATTTTGCTGTTTTTTTCTATTTCTGGCTTTCCATTTTATAACGTGGGATATTTTTTGACCATTGGGTCTACAGTCTACGCAGTGGGACAACACCTCTTTCTTGTTCCTCCGTACGCATTCTGGTTAGTGACACTATCTGAGTCAAAGAAGTAAACCTGGATTCCTGACGTGTGACTCGGTTGCTGTTAATTTTGATAACAGTATAGAGTACTCCCCTTATTGAATCGCAACAACATATTCCATAAGATAAGTGGTAGATATAAGATCTCCATTCAATCAGTTATTATAAAAACAATAGTGTTTTATCTTTTTTTAATTTAAAATATACTTTCATACCTCATCAAGGTATAATCGAGTAATCTAGAAGAAAATAGAATTTATATAGGTAATTCATACCCAATTAACAACAAGGCGGAAAACAGGAAATTTATGAGACATAAAGAGGAAAGTACAGGAAATATCTCCAAAAGCAAACAAATCAAACGAACAAATAAGAAACAGTCAACGGACAACAAAAAACTAAAACTCGAGCAGTAATTTGAGAGGAAGAATATAAAAATGGCCATGGAAACGGATATAACAATAGAAATTAATAAGAATAAATGAAAACTTACAAAAAGAAATAAAAGGTAATGAGAAGATATTTAAAAGGAAAAATTAAGGAAAATATATTAGGAATAAAAATATAGATAATGATAGGATGTGGAAAATTGCTACATGGAATGTAAGAGGACTAGCGTGAAAGGAAATGAAATAATACAAGAATTAGAAAAATGAACTTTGGATATATTAGGAATTACAGAGAGAAAAATAATAAAGGTCAATGCAAAATTGAACAGTAGAGCAAAAGAAGGATTGAGATGTAGAATAAAGAGAAAACAATAGATATATTAAAAACTGCACATTAATATTTAAATTAGAATTGTATTTAAGAGAAAACACAACGATAAATATAGTATACGGATCAATTGAAGATGCACGAGCGAGAGACAAAGAAGAATTTTGGAGAAATTTAAGTGAAACAATAGAGGATGCTAAAGACGGCATAATCATAATGGGAGACTTTAATGGAAGAGTTAGAGAGAAAAAACGAACAAAACTGTGACGTAATTGGTATATATGGGGAGAATGAAAGACACAACAATGGAGTAAAGTTAATAAATGCTTGTATATTAAACCAACTAATAGTGACAAATATGTTACACCAACATACAGAACGGCATCAATACACAAGAGAGGTTAGCAGCAGAAATGAAAAGTCCATCATTGGATCATTGGTACAAAGGTAGTAGGAAAGATGTGAAAAATATCAGGGTTACGCAAAGCGCAGAAATATACAGAGATCATTACTTATTAAAAGCCAAATTAAAAATGGCAACTGGGAAGCAGAAAGAAACTACAAATAATGGAGACAGTATGAACAAAAAATAAACAAATAAAATCATATAAGTTAAGGGAAAAGGAAGTATACAAAAAATTTGAAGAATATACGGCAAAAATGGAAATATGTCAAATACAAACTACATCAATAGAAGAAATGTGGAGCAAACTCAAATCCATAATACTAGAGACAGCAACGGAAGTTTGTGGTATTACCAGAACTGGTGACAACAAAAAACAAACGAGGTGGTGGAATAAAGATATACAAGAACAAACCAAACTAAGGAAATAAAAACGGAGAGAATATTTACAAAACAAAACCATTGAAAGCTTCGAAAATTATGAAATTCAAAGTAAAATTGTTAAGTAAACGGTAATCACAGCGAAAAAGAGACATATGAGGAATTTGGCTAAAAGATGGAATACGACAGTAAAGGAAATCAAAAACTCTTACATAAGATTCTAAAAAACACTGTGAAAGGGAAAATCGAGCAATGTAAAATAGATAAAGAATGAAAATTGTGATATGTTAGGATAAGATAAAGAAATTACAAAGCGATAAAAAGACTATTTTGAGGAATTACTCAAATTAAAGAAAGAAGGACAGCCGGAAATCGAATATGAAATACATCAGTAGATGGAAAACAAAGAATTGTCAGAAATGTTAAAAAGTTTCGGAGAAAGAAGGCTACATATGCTAACTAAATTATTACAGATAATATGGAGCGAAGAGAAAATTCCGAAAGATTGGGAAGTAGGTATCATAAATATTATCACTTTTTAAAAAGGTGACAACATTGATTGTAACAATTATGGAGGCATAACATTGATGAGCGTGGTACTAAAAGTTTACTAAAGTATCTGAGAATCCTATTAAGCAAAATAATAGAAATCTAGTGCAAGAATCACAAAGCGGCTCTAGGAAAGGAAGAAGTACGAAAGACCACGTATTCACATTGAAACAGGTAATAGAGAGAAAGCTGAGAATAAATCAAAATGTGTATCTCGGTATTATAGATAATCAAAAAGAATTTCACAGTGCTCCTAAAAATCAAATATGGAGAAGTTTACAACAAAGAGGAGTTGGAGTTGAGCTGAGTAAGAAAAGTTGATGAACAATCCGATGATTTCATAACAAAAGAAGCAGTGAGACAGGGAGAAGTACTGAGCACAGCCTTATTCATAATGATAATGTATGATGCACTAAAAGAAGTAAAAACAAAGGTTAAAAAATCACAAATAGAATATGGAAGTCGTTGGAATCTCTAAATGTGTTTCTGCTAACGATTTATTATTATTTGCTCTAGAAACTAAAAGGAGTTAAACATAATTTAATAACATGGAAGCATGTATTGGAAAGTAAGAAACATGACTATAAATATGGAGAAGACAAAAATTAAGGTAGTGGAACGAAGAGGAGATAACCTTGATATCGAAGTAGACGAAGCACTGTTAAAACAAGTCAAGAGTTTCAAATATCTACGAGTGGACATATAGAACAATGGAATGCAAGAGGCAGTGGTGAATGAAAGAATAAGGGCAGCAGTCACAGATTCATACACATTAAATAGCAATTTCCAGGGAAGAAAAGAAATTACAAGTAACATCAAAATGTACGTGTACAAGTCAGGTTACGACCAGACAGTATGTATGGTAGTGGAAGTTAGGTACTTATGAATACAACCAACAGAGATGAAGTACATACTTACGTAGATACAAAGGTTTCACCAGAAAAGATCGAATAAGAATTGAAACAATAAGGAAATAAGAACATAGAACCTGTACTAAAAACAATTCAGAACCAACAACTTAGATGGTTTGGACACCTCTATAGAATGGAGAACTAATAGACTGGCAAAAAGCATCTGACAAGCTAGAGAATAAGTGGACGCCCTAAAAAGTCATGGGATAACACGGTAGCCGAAATTTTTCGATTTCGAGAAAAAGGAATTACATGGATAGGGACCGCGAAATAAGCTAGTTATAAATAGGAATGGCGGAGGTTTATTCACGAATAAAGGACACAACCGACACCCACTGCAAGTACAAACGGGTTTAGGTTGTTTAAACCATTTGTACCTTTCTCTGATCGTGTTTCAGGTCAAATCATACTAAAAAGTAGATAGCTCAATATTCTCTTTTTCAAGATTCACGAGACAAAATTTTTTATCCGCCTATACAAATTATTTAAAGTGCAATGGAAACAGATATTCAAACGACAATATTGATAAGCGCTTAGCATTCAACTAGTACTCAAAAGTAGAAAATTGTCGAAAAGTTGGTAGAAAATTTGATCTAAGTGGCTGATCCTTATCAGCGGTTGAAGTTGAATATTCTCTGTTGAAAAACAAACAATGGAAAAAATAATTCCAACGTTGATTAATTTTGTTACTGATATTTTCAATTATAATTGTGGTGATAAACAGTACGCCTGGCCCAAATGAACTCCTTATATCTCGTTGATAGATCCATTTATTAAAGAGATTTTATCATTTAAAACCCCCTTAGCCGAACAAAACACGGTCATATTGTAATTAATAACATAATAGAGGAAAATTGTTGTTCATTATAGCTGGGAACAAACGATGTACGAGGAAAGGCAACAAAGGGGAAATCCTGCAAATGGCTGAATGGCGTGCACAATTTAATGGAGTAGCTGATGGTCAGGTGTCAGTCGAGCAATCCTCAAATCGCTTCCCAATTATATTTATTGCCGATATTTTATGATACCCACAGTAAAAAAGAAAACCGATCTCTTTTTTGTCAATTTATATAATTTTTATTCTATTTTCGTTATCTAAAACGAGTAGAATAAGAAATAGAGATGGTGATTTGTATTGGAACTTGACATAATAATATGAACCACGTTAAAACACCAAAGATAACAAACCCAACGTTTTATTCGAGGAAGTTGAAGAGAATAAGAAATACCCACTTTGTTTTCTAGAATAGAAAAGACTTATAAAGGGTCTACATATAAAATATTTAGCTAAGATATTAAATGATTTATATTTTTTCATCCGCCAGTCAAAATTAGAAACGAGTAATGAGGAGACAGTCAAAGGCAACTATTAAATCTTAACTTCAAAGCAGAAACAGAAAATGGAACAAAATTTTGGTGAATCAATTTATTAATCCCAAAAATTTCAAATACAAGCACCATTATTAAGTATGTGTATTCACATTAAGGGACCATTTGAAGGAACCTGAACTTCACCACAGAATAAGATACTGAACTGACCCAAGATACTATCGATAATAAACACTTTGAAATAATGAAGTAAAACTGGAACTTATATTAGAAACATTATAAAACTATATCCTTTACCAAAAGAAGATTAATTCGAAAACTAATATCTGCGTTTTTAAATAGTACGTTCTTGTTAGTTCATTTTATTTTTTATTTTTCCTTTATCGAAGCTAAGAAGCTTCAATGGGGGGGAGTATGTTTGAAATTAGTTCAAACATTCTTTAATATTTTTGACAATTATACCTTTTAATTTCATTTTTATTAATTAAGCAGTAAAGAAAAACGTGACGTTTGTTCATCTGAGTTTGTTGAAAGAGATGTCATTGTCCATTGTGTATTATGTGCGCCAATTAAAAAGATTAATATTCCAATTATTGTAATAATTTGTTATTTGTGGATTAAAAATCCACTGGTCCTTCGAAAAAGAATTTAAAATACAGTTGTCTTTAGAAATTACATTGGATTTTATTTTACGACCTATGGAAATTATATCTGAGGTATAAATAAGCAAATACACCTCTTTGACTGTTGAAAATATATCAATTGATCCTAATTCGAGCCGGATCTGAGAAGGAACCAGAAAATGGAAAGTAATAAAATTCCTATGTAAACCTTGGAAGAATTTCACTTGCGTTAACAAGTACATTTAAAAAAAAGGTTACAGTTTGAAAGATTAGATTTACCAGTTCAGTTCCGTTCCAATCGTTTTGTTATTGTTCCAAAGTAACTACCTGTGAAAATTGGAGTTTATGTCTGATAAAGAAAAAATAGCGTTGTTGTATATTTCGGAGAGAGTACAGTTCCGAAGAATAGATCAGCAATTTCGTTGTAAAAGAAGAGTCTAGTTTCACAAGAATAGTGTGTGTTAAAGAAGGGAAGTAAAGTGAAAATTGGTCAATAAATTCATAAAACATCCTATCCATTCTCAGGAAAATAAGGTCAGATAAACATTTAATTTTGGTAAATAAATTCTAACTTCATATAAGTAATTGAAAGGCAGTTCCTAGTTTGAATGACCTTTTGTTTTCTTTCCAAATTGAAATTATTACATGTAAATAAACTCTTGAGGTTTCAAATAGTATACAGAAGCAGATTAAATATTTCTTTTAGTGTATCCTACTAAATAGTTAATAATTTAGATTCCGACTGACATAGATTGAATATTTATAATATATATAACTATGGATGCCTTAATTAAACGGAGATCCATTGAAAAAGGTAAAATTACTAGTACCGAGAATTGGTTTAATAAAAATTCTATGACAGAAAGTGCATTAACATTTTTTAAAACCAGATTAGATCTTTTAACTAAAGCATGCGATAGTTACAATTCAATATAAGATCAAATAGAATGTTTAGATGCCGATCAAAGTTGAGATAGAGAGGTAGTCGAAGATAAATATTGTTTAATTTTATCTTTATTGCAGAAAAAGATTAATTCACTTTCTGCCAAAAAGGATTCGAGTAGTATAAAATCTGAATTTCAGATATCACATGTAAACAGACCTCAATTAATCATTCGATAATTTTCAGTAGATATTACTAATTGGAATGCATTCTTACAATTATTTTAAACTTTGATAGTAAACGATTCATCGTTGACAGATATTGAAAAGTTAATATACTTTAAGTCCTATGTAAAGGGTGAAACTTTGCACTTAATTTCGAATCTTCAATTATCTAGTGATAATTTCAAGGTAGCTCTAGATTCCTTGAAAAGTAGATATGATAATCAATTGAATATCATTTATGCTTATATTGAAAATTTGTTAGATACTCCTTCCTTAAGCAAAACAAATTACACAACCCTCAGAGAATTTGTCACCTCCATAAAACAAAATATAGATGGTCTTAGAAATTTGCAAGTAAATGTTGATGATTGGGATTTGTTACTAGTATTAATTTTCTCCCAAAGATTAGATTATTATACAAAAAAGGCTTTTGATTTTGAAATTTCTCCAAATGCAAGACCAACGCTACCTCAATTTCTTCAATTTTTAGAATAGAGGTGTTCAATTCTCGAAAGACAAGCAATTCCTGATTTAAATTCTACTCAGAAAAGAGGTCAAAGACAGAGAACCTCTCACTTTCTTCATATTTTTAAAAAAACTAGACCAGATATTCAAGTTGCTAATGAAAACAGTCAATTCACAAATTGAAAGCGATAAATGTCTATTTTGCAATCTAAATAATCATAGAATTTATAGTTGTTTGTAACTTAGTGCCATTTCTCATAATGACAAACTGTAATTCATAAATTGTCTGGCCTACAATCATTATGTAAGTAATTGCTCCTCTAGTGGGTGTTTAAAATGTCAAAACTATCAACAAACTTCTTCAAATAATAGAAATTTCAATTCCAGGTATTCATCCAACTCTGAAAGGCTTCATAGACATTTGCAAAATACTAATAATAACAATAATAATCAAAATAGACAGATAATGTTTAATTCCCAAAATTCAAACAATTTTAATCGATATGATTCTACCTTTGATAATAATAATCAGTCAAATAGTTTGGTAAATTCTCCTAGGAATTTACAGAGTACTTCAAATGTTCATAGATCACTTCAAAATAGTAATGATAACTCACGTATCCCCAATTCTAGTAGAAACCTTGAAGGAAATCCTTCATATCCACAATTAGAAAACCATTCTTCAAGTAAAGATAATGGTATTACTCTCTCCACTTTATTCTCTAGTGAAGAAGCACTCCTAGCAACTGCACTTGTTACAGTATATAATTCAAAAAAGACGCCTATTCAAATAAAAGCTGTTTTAGATCCTTGTAGTACAGTTTCAATAATTATAGAAACCTTAACAGATAGTCTCCAACTTACTCCATAATCAAAGGTTATTCAAATACATGGTGTTGATGGCATAGTTACAAATTCTAATAAAATGATAAATAATAATCTTCATTCCAATATTGCAAGAAATGTTAGTTTTAACATAAATTGTTTGGTTATTAAGAAAATTACAAAAAAATTGCCACAATTTTCATTGCGTAGAGATAAAATTGTAATTCCTTAAAATGTGAAATTAGCAGATCCCAATTTCTACATTCCTTCTCAAATTGACATACTTTTAGGAGCTGATATTTATTATAATCTGACAAATGGTGGTATAATAAAAATTCAAAAAACTTCTTGACACTTGTAGATACCAAGTTAGGTTATATAGTAGGTGGTCCTATTCCTAGAGAAGCTATTTCATATGTTTCACAAGGTGGATAGTTCAAATAATAGTTGTTGTTTCTTTCTTCACAGTTCTGATACTGATGAGTTGTTGCAAAAATTCTGGGAAATAGAAGAAATTTGCCCAAAAAATGAAATTCTTAGTCCCGATGAAGAGTTAACTGAGAATATCTTCACGAATAGTATACAAATTCTAGAAAATGGTTTCTTTCAGTTCGATTTACCTCTAAAAAGTTCAAATGAACATTTAAAATCAGGTAATTCCTATTCCATGGCAAAAAATAGATTTCACAATTTAGAAAGTCGTTTTGAGAACAATCCTACTTTATTCAAAGATTATAAATCCTTTATAGACGAATATGTTATATTAAATCATGCCAGATATATTTCTTTGAAATTGATGAATGAGTTCCAAGAAAATAAATATTTCCTTCCTCACCATTGTGTGATTCGAGAAGACGGTAGTACGACTAAGTTGAGAGTAGTGTTTAATGCTAGCATGAAAAGTTCGTCCAATGTTTCGATAAATAATATCATGTTAAAAGGTTTCACAGTTCAACCAGAACTATTGAATATTCTTTGTCGTTTTCGTATGTTTAATTTTGTGCTTACTTGTGATATACAAGAAATGTATCGAATGATTAGATTAAATCCAAAACAGACATTCCTAGGAAATATATTATGGCGAGAAAATCCTACAGATCCTCCAAGATGCTTGAAACTACTGTTACAAATGGCACAAATAGTGCTCCATATTTAGCTACTCGTACACTGAATGAGTTAGCTTATAGAAATAAAGAAAAATTTCCCTTAGCTTCTAATACCATTCTTCCTCAGTGTTATGTAGATGATATTTCATAAGGTAGTGATTCTATAGATAATTTGACAAACACTTATAATCAGCTAGTAAAGTTGTTACAGTCAGCAAATTTTTCATTGCATAAGTGGGCTTGTAATGGTCCACAATTTCTAAAAAATGTTATAAAAAATAATTCTCAAGAAAGTGTTGGATTGAAAATGGAAAGTTCTTCAAATAAAGTGTTAGGCGTATCCTGGGATCCAAATGTTGATCAATTTTCAGTAAAACTTCCTAAAAATGTTAGTAAAAATATGATTACTAAATGTGTTGTCTTATCCTAAATTGCACAGCTGTTTGACCCCTTAGGGTTTATATCTCCTGTCCTTGTAGTAGCAAAAATTCTAAAGTAAAATATTTGGTTATCAATTATGAATTAAATAAACTCTGAACTTCTATATCAGTGGACAAATTTCATTTCACATATTCATGAACTTTCTCAGTTATTAATTCCTAGACACATTTTCTTCAAAAATAAAATTGTGAAAATTGAATTTCATGGATTTTCCGATAGTAGCTTAAAGGCGTATGGTGCTGTTGTTTATATACATGCATTCTATGACAACGGTTTGATTTCTTGTGATTTTATAGCTTCAAAAAGTAGAGTAACTCTTTTAAAAACTATTACACTAGCACGAGTTATGTGCTGCAGTCTTATCAGCAAATCTGATTACAAAAATAATTTCTATTTTTAAAAATAAATTTTCTACATTTTCTACGAAGTTGTGGACAGATTCTCAAATAGTCTCGTGTTGGCTAAAATCACATCCTTCTAGGTGGAATATTTTTGTGTCAAATAGAGTTTCTGAAATTCTAAATTTAACTTCCAACTGTCAGTGGCGGCACATAGATTCAAAAATTAATCCTGCGGATTTGATTACTAGAGGCATTCCTCCAAAAGACATAATCAAAAGGTTGTTGGGGTGGCACGGGCCACAATTTCTAGAAAATCCACATGTAGATTTAAATTAATGTTCATCAAATGAAATGAAAGATAACATTCCTAAGAAAGAAATATTAACGTTTCGTTACTTAATATTAAACAAGATACTTTGTTAGATTTTTGGAATGCCCTATTTTCAAAATATTCCTAGGTAGTTAAATTTAAAAAATGTTCTTGCCTTTTGTTTAAAATTCTTGAATAATATCAAAATCAACTCTCAGAAGAATGTCGGTCCATTAACTGTAGATGAATTGAAAAATGCACAAGTTTTTATAATAAAAATTTTTGCAAATGCAGTACTTTTTTAAAGAAATTTCAGAATTGAAGGTTAATAAATTTATTTCCAATAAACATATTTTGCATTTAGCTCCCTTTATTGACAATTCTGGTCTTTTTAGAGTAGGAGGTCGTTTTGCTAATTCTGATCTGCATTATGATCAGAAATTTCCAATTTTACTACCTTCAAATAATTTGATTACAACACTTATGTTAAGATACGAGCATTTGAGATAAGGGCATGCTGGTGCGCAAACCACATTGTCAAATTTTCGTTTAAAATATTGGTCTTTAAATGGTCTTGTAGAAATCAAAAGAATTATCAGAAAATGTATAGTTTGTGCTAAATTCAATTCAAAATCCTGTGAACAAATTATGTCAAATTTACCTTCAGATAGATTGAAACCGTGCAGACCTTTTTCTAAAGTTGGAGTGAATTTTGGTGGTCTATTTCTTATTAAATCGTCACATCTCCGTAAGGCTGTTATGTTGCTGTGTTTGTTTTTATGATTTCCAAGGCTGTTCATCTAGAACTGATGCTTTTATACTTACATTGAAAAGGTTTATCTCAAGAAGAGGTAATCCTTCGATCATATTTAGTGATAATGGAACTAATTTTCTTGGGGCAAAAAATCAGCTAAAAGAATTATATGACTTTTTCAAGGTTAAAGGTAATACCAATGCCATTGTAGAGTTTTTGGCTAGTAAAGAGATTGTATGTAAATTTATTCCACGCATGAGTCCTCATTGGGGCGTTATTTGGGAGGCTGCAGTAAAGAGTACAAAGCATCATTAATTCAAAATAGCTGGAAATGGCTATTTCACATTTGAAGAGTTCAGCACTATTTTAGCACGAATTGAAGCAATCTTGAATTCGAGACCTCTCCAACCTCTTTCAAATAATTCAAATGACTTTTCTTGTTCAACTCCTGGACATTTCTTGATTGGTCTTACATTCTTTCCTGAACCTGATTTATCAGAGGATTCTGAACTTCGCCTAACTCGTTTTGAAAGATGTACTCGTGTTCAACAGAATTTTTGGAAACGTTGGACAAAGGAATATTCAAACCAATTGCAAAATAGACCAAAATGGCTCACTCCTCATCCAAATTTGAAAGAAAATGATATGGTATTGCTCAAGGAAGAAAATTCGCGTCCGTTAGAATGGCCCCTTGTTTGAGTTGTTGAAATTATTCCTAGTTAAGATGATAAAGTACGTTTAGTTGAAATTAAAACGAAAACTGGAACTTATATTAGAAACATTACAAAACTATATCCTTTACCAAAAGAAGAATTATTCCAAAAATTAATAGCTGTGTTTTTAGATAGTACGTTCTTGTTAATTCATTTTTTTATTTTTCCTTTATCGAAGCTAAGAGCTTCAATGCGGAGGGAGTATGTTTGAAATTAGTTCAAACATTCTTCAATATTTTTGACAATTATTCCTTCCAACTTTGTTTTTATTAATCAATCAGTAAAGAAAAAAGTTTGTTTATCTGAGTTTTTTTAAAGATATGTCATTGTCCATTGTGTATTATGTGCGCCAATTAAGAAGATTACTATTCCTATTATTGTGATAATTTGTTATTTGTGGATTAAAAACCCACTGGTCCTTCGAAAAAGATTTTAGAATACAGTTATGTTTAGTGGTCACATTGGATTTTACATTACGCCCTATGGAAATTATTTCTGAGGTATAAATAAGCAAATATACCGTGATGTGCGAGGACATTGAGATCGGAAACCCAAAACATCAAAGATTTCAAAGGTAAATTCCTGAAAAACAATGGGGAACAGCAATTTTGTTGTCTTTAATCTGAGACCTGTTTTTAACCCTAAATCCTGAAATAATACCGATTTTTGTCTTTCTCGTCAATTTTTTAAGGTACCGGATGCCCATACTCTTTCTCAAAAGTCATGAAAATAATACACATAAAGGGAAATAAATGGAAAACTTACCAAATATACCGTTCAGAAAGAATATATTTTAATTCATATAAAGGCTATATATAGTTAGTTTCTGCTAGATGAATTCTTTTCATACCAAATTAAAATAAATAAATTATAAAATAGTATATGTACATATCAATCCTTCATTAAATTTAAGCTGGCGAATGGACATAGTATCCGCAGCCAAGTAAAACCAAATCACACACATCCTTCATTAAACTCATCAGTTATCATGAGAGTGGTTATCTCAAAATTATGATTGTTTAGACCAAGTCTCCTATTTACTGCTATGATATTCTTTCCAAATTGAGAAAACAATTATGCTTATAGCTCGTTCATTAAAATAAGATAAAAATCGGACTCCAAAAAATTGCCATATGATTGACCTTGTGGTTTATATAACAAAATAGGGTTATTTGAAGTCATTTTAGATTCATCCGCCCATAACTCTATACGAATATCATCATTTTTATGTTTTACCCCATCTCCTTGGTTAACATTATGACTTCTTTTTATATATTATTTTCCAAATCCTTATTCGTGGTAAGATCAGCCCTATTTAAATTATTGGTACCAATATTGTCTCGAAAACCATCCTATATCCTAAAAATACAGAAAACGCAATGTTAATTTTTAATATTAAAATAAACATAAAAAAATATGATAGGCAAGGCACTTTCTGAAACATATTTTGTTGTCCAAACTCCTAATAATTTTGATGCTAATTGTTGTTTATCGGGGTTTCCTTATTCTTACATATTGCATATCATTTGAATAACCATAGTGTGAAATAATCCTATTAACATAATACATATTGTCACGTTTCCTCAAAGTAATTATACTTACAAACAAAATTTAATTTAGATGAACCTTGAGTTTTTATGTTTCGCTTTCGATGGAATACAATTTGGCTCTTAAATTAGCATTTTTATTTCCTGGAACAAAACAAAATGATCCAACGTGTAAAGGCCCTAAATATTTTCCTACACGCATTTACTACCTCTACAACATCGGAGATATTGCACTTCATCACCTGACCCTAATTTCTTCTTTGCCCCACAAATGACATAAATTGATTTCTCTTTTACTTCTACTTCAGCTTTCCAAGATTCAAATTCGAAAAAATTACAAATTGTAAATCTAATTTAAAACATCCGAGGCAAACTTACCTTACTATAATAGTATTAAAAACTTTTTCTTTTTGTTCAATTTTTAACGAATGTTCATTTTGTAGGGTAAGGTTGCCTGAATCGTACAGTTTTTTCTCTTAGAAACTGATAAATGAAATATAAATTTTTTCGATTCGAACAATTGAACCGTCTATTGGACACCCAACTGCAATTTTTTAAATTTTATTTTTTATTAACATATGGTACGATTTGAGAAGCTGGTTACCCAAATCGTACTAGTGGGTTCCTATATCGTACCACAGTGTTCTTTTGGGGTATAGTAAATAAAACTATGTACAGTGTGCTGCATAGAAAAAAATAACACATAATTAGCATTTATATTAAGTATTTCACAAGAAAAAACATCATTAAAAAATATACCACAATTTTTTAAATCATTTCAAATTTAAAAACAAATGTCGCACGCCTAGTCCTTATTAAGACATATCACCTTGGAACACTTTTCATGTGCCCATTTTTCGCACTTTTTCATATCTTCGATTATACACTCCTGACATGTTATGCTAAATCATTCATTTGTATTATTCTCGACTAGTACCTCATTTTTCTTTGATGGTTCAGTTGCTTCAGTTTTTTTCACTCTTCTCCTTGAAATATACCTTTCTTGGCAATCTCCTTTGATTTTTTTATATTCTCTATTTCCACTTTTAGAGCATATTTTTCCTCCAGCTCATGTTTATATGGACTCTCCGTCAAGTACTGCCACTTTTTGGCCTCTTTCACCCAACTTTTTAACAGCATTTGATAGTGGACTAATTTTCTCAATAGAAACAGTTTAATATAATACCATTATTCCTGGCTAATTTTTAGCGTCCTAGTTTTTAGAATAGGTGGTGTTTCGATCTAGCCAAAGTATGCATTTTTCATTTTGACATGGTTTAACACATTTAATAAAATGGTTGACATTCAACAATTAATTCTCTATTTATGTAACCACTTTTATTTGATTCCACAATGCTACCAGGATAAGCTCCATTCTTTAGTGGTGGTTGCATACGTCGTCTTTTGAATATAAATATGGGGGGGGGGGGGGCGTAGGTGCCTGTCGCGTTGCAACAACATACTCGTGTTGTGGTAATGCCTGTGTTCGTCACTTGCAACAAAACCAGCTTGATGTTTTCCTTTGAGGGCTAAAACTTTAGGGAAATTTTTTGTACTGTCGAAAAAGCTGATTCGTCGACGTTATAAATGTGGAAAGCTCAATTCCATTTTCGTCAACAATTTTTTCCAGTAAGATAGAGAAGGCAAATATGGGCCAGCGGGTAATATGGCCTAAAATCCCTAGCGCAAAATATGAAACATTTATTAGCAATCTGGCAATATGACATAACTGCCTATAACCGTCACAACCAAGGACAGTTTGAGCGACCGCTTTCCGCCACAGTTTTGCACGTAGCAGGCAGTTGGTTTCTGACTGCGGGATTATACATGTGTTGTTATAATTTTTCGGCTAATTTGTTGACCACCTTTCCAGGTTTAGACCCAAGGGGAACGGTCTGTAAAATTAAAAGAGGTAAATACATGTTTTTAAGTATCTTTGCGTGTAATATTTATTCGCTAGTGAAACTCTGTCCTTTTTTCACTTACTATGTTCTCTCGATGTCCTTTCGGTTAATATGGCCCACATAAGTAGGGCCCACGGATGGGCATATTGCCCTACTTAATTAAAAAACATTTATTTTTAGTTTTGAGATTAAGAAAGTATGCGAAAATTCACGCTAGCAATGGTCTCAAGACCAACCTGAGCAGGCCATAGCAGCTGCCAGAAATGGAGAATCTAAATGAAATGTTTGTACTAGATTCCAAATACCGAGGCGCACTTTACGGCAATTTTCACATCAGTTATTGCCGGAAAAGATACTGGGTCATCCAAGCATACTGAATCGTCAGCAGGAAAGAGCTTTTGTGCAGCGGATTAAGCGATACTGTCAAATTGGATTACCGCTCACTCCCAAACTTGTCCGACATCAAATGTTTAGATATTGTGATACAAACAACATTCGCAATAATTTTAACAAAAAAAGCAGCTTGCTAGAAAGGAATGGCTCTATTTGTCCCTGAAAAGAAATGAGGATTTATCTGTACGAAAAGCGTAACCTATGATCCCGGCACGCTCTCAAAAACTGAACAAAGCAATTGTTTCTGACTACTTCACCAAGATATCAGAGCTTTGGAAACGATAAACATTAAAGATAAACCTCAAAATTTATATAATATGGACGAGAAGGGCTGTCGCCTCACCATACACCATTGTAACATGTCGCTGAGACACGTCTCTATTTTCATTACTTATTTTGGAGCGTTACTTATTCGTCGGCTACTCCCACCTCTAATTCCAAATCCTTTACGGACCTTTACGTACCTTTACGGACCTTTACGGATCTTACGAACCTGACGGACCCTCCACACAATCCACTCACCGGACTATATAGCTCCAGGGTCCAGATACCGACGGCTCAAGAACCTGTGAATACTGCTGCGAGCTGTACGTCCCTAGTCTTCCCAGGATAAGTCTCTAACTTATTTTTGGTAGATATAAAATATTGAGTTGGACATTTTTTATTGTAATAACTGATCCTTGTAAATTTAGTTTTGTGTCAAATAAATCCATTTGTCCTGAAATTTTGTTTGTTGATTCACCTTATCCCAATTGAGGTAATAAAAAATAGCGTAACTGAGGCCGAATTCACCACCTGAGGAGAGTCCCAAGGCCGGGTAAACTTAGTATAATGACACCATCAACAACGTGTTACGTCTGAAAAGAGAGTACGACGGGTTCATATGGTTGCGCCTGAGCATGCAGAAAATGTCACCGTTGTAGCTATGAGCAACTCTATTCCACCTATGATATTGTTTCGAGGAAAACGTCTAAAACTAGAATTTTGCCATAATTTACCCCATAGATATCTTGTAAAAATGGCACATAAAGGGTCTATCAATTTTAAGGACATTTTTCTCAGTAAAAATCAAACGGACCAACACTTCTTGTATTTGATGGAGCTTCCAGCCATTTAGATTACACAATTGCTGAAACAGCTGAATTTCTTGGTATTACATTATTCTGTGTGCCGTCAAACAATACTAATGAGCTCCAACCACTAGATAAGGCAGTATTTCGTCTTTTGAACCCAATTCGGACCAGTAGCTTTTGAGATATTGGGATACCTACCCTCAAAGAACCCTAAAAAAGGCCAGATTCAACATAATTTTTCCCGTGTTTGGCCCAAATGTGTGACACCTGAAAATATTATAAGCGGATCTAGAGGTACTGGATTGTTTCCTTTAAATCCTGTCGCATTACCGGATGCAGCTTTTGCACCTTCTTCAGTAACAGAGCAAGCCATGCCCGATGGAATAAACGTAGACAATAGTGGAAACTCTTGAAGGTCAAACGGTGAGATTTCGTCTGATGATGATGTTCCATTGGTAGCTAGAATAATTAATCCAATTTCTCAAGAATCTTCTCCAAATATATTGAATAAGTCTTTTCACAAAATACTTCCAGCTTCTACTGATGGGAAAGTAATGAAGTGAAAATAACTAGCCGTGAAGCTATGGATTACAATGTTCATTAAGGGACAAAAGACCTTCTATCTGAGAGACATGGTGAATCAGCTATGAAGCCTTCAGATCCTAAACATCCAATTCCATCAGCATCCAAACAGAAAAGTTTTATACCACAGTCTACATTTAAGCAAACTACACAGGAATCGTGGTTATGTGCAGCTTGTGATAAAGAGGACCAACTTGACATGTGAATGTGTACAAAATGTCTAACTTGGTACCATGAGGTATGCGTTGGCCTCGAGTCGGCCGATGATGAAGAATTTGAGTGCTGTTGACTTCTTGTTTTTATTTTTACATTCTAACTTTTTTTGTGCATAAGCATGTTAATTTAAGTTATTTTTCAAACGTGTATTGAAATGTTACTTAAATTTCCTAATTTTTTTGCTGTGTTCATGAAATGTTCTATTATTTGCTTAAAAACAAAACTTGGTTTTTAATTTTGTAAAAACACCTTTAAACAAATGAAACCGGCCTAATATCCATAAGTTTAGAGATTTTTTACTCTGGGCCATATAATACTACCAGATTGGTAATATGGCCCTAGAGCAGTGCAAAGGATTTCTATATATAAATCTATTACGAATCATTTTTGACCAGGTTAAATTATATAGGTATGTCGGCCACATACTTACCTATCATGTGGTTGAAAAAGATATTCCGAAAAATATTCTGGTTCCATGGAAAAAATATTATATTTGCCTCTACTACCTTACATCAAAAAATGTATACACATTGGTCTTGTCAAATCCATTACAGCATGCCATAGAAATGTTTTCTGGTTGACGTAAATCAAGGTTGTTGTGCCTTTTTACCGGCAGTTTATTCCTCCTTATTAAATGGACTCGGAATATGTGGATTAGCTGCCACTATGTCATTATCAAACTTGCGTACATCTCTAAAGTCCAAAAAGCAGTTCTTCGAATTTTAAAATATGGGACATTAGTTCCTTCTTTTTCAATGTTGTTTTGGGAATTTCATATTTACGGCAACATCAATTGAAACCAATATTTCGTTTTCCATACTCTTTTATTGCATTTTTCATGTCCTTTCCATATTCTCTTTTAGGCCTGTCCTAAAAGAAAAAAAAATTAACCTATGCCAATTTATTTTTGCCAATATAAATTTAGCTCTTTTATGCCTAGGGAGAAACATTAAATGTTATCGGTTTCCTAGACCGTACACCGTACAATTAGAGAATTACCAACGTGATACGATTTAGGAAACTGTCAATCAAAATGATAAATACGTTTCTAACCCCAAATTTAAGATCTAAAATTAAATTCAATTTTTGCAAAATTATAAAAAATTTTTAGGCTATACTATTAAGGAAAAGTCTGTATAAATACAATCTACCAATGAGATAGAGTTTTGCAAAAAATCAACAAAATTAATATGAAAATAGCCGATTTCCTTTAAGTTGCTTCTACCGCTTAGCGAAACACAACCGGTGCAAAACGATTATACTATTAAACTGACACTAGTTAGACACTACAACAACGTCCAATTGATGTCGTATAATTTATAGTCTAATTTGGAAAATTGCAACGGTACGATTTTGGCAACTTTACTCTAAATGAAAAACAAAATCAATGTTAATTTCAAAAATTTTAAAACACACAAATATTTATATTCATTGCTAGCATATGAATATGTTTGTTTTTTTATACCGTGTTTGATACAACAATGATCATTTAAATTAAATTGTGTACTAAATATTTTGTTACAAACCGAAACAGGGAACAGGCAGTTTAAATAAAGAATATACTCTTAATTAGGCAATCCAACGACCTGTCAAAATAAATTCAATATGGCGGCGACGGTCAAATAAATAACAAAGTTACTGTAGAGTGTGATTGTTTAATCCAGGTTAAATTGATTTCCTTTCTGTTTATTGGCTATAAATTGTGGTATTTGAATAGTGTAGTGTTTGTCTTCGATATGTATTGTAGTTGGTTGTTGAAGCCGTTCTAATCGTGATGAAGTTTCGTTTTATCGTGTTCCCGCAGAGACAAAACACAGGTTTCTAACGAAGAAAAACAATTTGACCAAATTTCGCAGGGCTACATAGATTGCAGCAATAAAGAGAAACGATCTGACCGAATCTATATTGGAACACCAGAAAGTTTGCTGTAGACACTTTATAACTGGTAGGCTTCTTATCAAATATTATATCAACTCTACTAGCTCCTAGTTTATGTAGTTTGTACTCAAGTAGGTATTAACTCATTTTAGGCAAACCTGCGGCCCTCCAGGATAAAGAACACCCTGACTGGGCACCGTCTCAACATATGGGACATGTGTCTCAGAAAGTAAATAAAAGGGCTGCAGATGTTGACCGAAAGAATCGCAGAGATAAAAGGACAAAACTGACTGACACTAAGGTAAAAAATAATTAATAGTAGTCTTTTTTTATGTAAATTGTCTCAAGAGCTTAATGACAATTGATTGGGATATGTTTAACTGATCATCCTGGTCAAGAAAAGATACTCGATGAGCATGTTTTGCACACTTTATTTTGATAAAAAGAATGTTAATTTTTAGTAATAGCAATGTTAAGTTATGTATTGTGAGCTGCTGAAAATTGTTATAATTAATCACTTTGTCAACAGGTCATGGATGTGTTTTTAAATGAAACTCAAGGTCTCTAGTTAATTCCACAATATAATACAAGTTATTGAAAATTCTAAAAAATTGACAATTGTTTCGATAAATCAATATTGTGGAATTAACTAGAGACCTTGAGTTTCATTTAAAAACACTATGAGCATATTCCACGAAGTAAGGGTCGAGACAGTCAAGGTCATGGATATTGATGAAATGCCTCAACAGTCCCAGCATGATCAAATTGAATTTATGGAGACTGTGGTGTCTATGATGCTTAAGTATTTATGGTTTAGTTTTGAAGCTAAACATTTAATAAATATTTATTTCCAACCTTTATTATTTCTCAACATTTATTGAAGGTTTTATTTTTATTTGTACTTAAATTAGTAATAATTCTTGTCTCCTCATAATATGTATAACGTTTATGTACTTAGTGTTATTATAGTAATACATTCTTACATAGCTTTGTCAATAAGATCAAAATCTTTGAACAATGAGGCTGAAGTTAATTGATTTTACTCATGTTAATATTAGAAATATGTATTGTAATGTACACATGTCAAAATGAAATAAAATTTATATTTTGCAGTGTAAAATAATTGTTTTTCTAATGCATTAAATGTCACACACTTTAGGGACAATAAAAAATTAAAACCCTTATATAACAGTTTATTTTCTCCAAAAAGAAAAAAAGGTAGAAAATTAAACCCCTAAAAGGTCATAGAAGCAATTTCACAAGACAACATCGACAAAAAAGAATCATTTATAAACTCATTACATAACTCCAAATACATATACAATTCCTTACAATTAATGAAAGGCTAACTTAGTTCTACATTTATTCATAAATATACGGTATTAAAGATTAAAACTAACTTTTCCGCATCTGTGGCCCTGAACAATATTCTATCATAAAATTGTTACTTGTATACACTTCGGGGGATGTATCGTGCTAACAAATCGAAATTTCTCCAAAAATAACCAAAAATTTAGTATATCTAGTTTCATAGGACCCGCTGTACTCGCTCTAGTCAACTGAAAATCAATAGGGTACATCTGTGAGACACCTTGAACAATACTTATTCATAAAGTTGATCAATCGTATACTCTCTGGAGGCTGTATCGTGCTAACAAACTGAAAATTCTCCAAAAATGACAAAAATTTAGTACTTCAAGTACCACAGCACCCGTTGTACTGACTTTAGTGAGCTCAATATCAATAGGGTTCATCTTTAAGACGCTCTGAATAATATCCAATCATAAAATTCATCACTTGTATATACTCCGGAGGCTGTATCGTGCTAACAAACTGAAATTTCTCGAAAAACGACAAAATGTCGTATTTCAAGTACTATAGCACCCGTTGTACTGGCTCTGGTGAGCTGAAAATCAATAGGGTTCATCTGTGAAATGTCCTTAACAATATTCCATCATAAAATTGGTGACTTATTGCACTCCGGAGGCTGTATCGTGCTAACAAGACTTGCAAGGAAAAGTGGCCGACGACAACGAGGACGACGACGACAACGACGACGACGACATACACACAGGATTTTTTTTCTAAAAACCGTTTTTTCGTGTTGTTGTTGATGGATAACGTAAAAATAACTAAAAAAAAAATTAAAATTTCCAACTTTTTTGTGGGTAAACCAATACTTTTCTCGCATATTAGATAGGTTGGCGGAAAAGTAAAATGAAATACAACACTGATTTAATAGCAGAAGGTTATACATAATATATCTATTAGCTAAACTATTTATGTTTCTCCAACATCTAGATTTTACACTACTAACGATTTAAAATAAGCACTCTTCATCTTAAAATAGGAAAATTTTCCTTCTCAAACACAACAAAACACCTTAAAACCCCACAAAATACAAAGTAAACCGTTTCATATAACCTATAAAACTGCAGTTTTCTAAACATAAATGAATGTACTGAATCCAATGTTTGACCGTCACCGCCATATTGACAGCTAAAAAGTCACGTGATTTGGATTGCCTTTATTCTTACCAAAAAATAGTGTACAATCACAAAATTAACCTAAACACAAAAGTTTAAAACGCTGTTCGCGCCAATACTCACTCCACATCACGTGACACAAACATAACGAATAAAAATGAACTTAATCAGGTGATATTTTTAACCAATACAATCTTGGAATACTTATTCAAGGCTTCGTTAAATATCTACAGCGTAGGGGTTCCACACACAAAATTCGAGTTTCCCAACTTAGGGGTTTCCTCCAAATTTAGGAGATTCATAAGTGGGATGGGATTTTTTCATAAAGATTATATTTTAACGGGTACTTTTAGGATTTTTTAACCCTTTATATTCATTTTTTTATTGAGATAAATAAAGGTGGGTCAATCCAAACTGGTAAATCATATTTATTTGTTGACCTAACAAATTAACTGAAATTATATTTGATGTATTAGATAATTTCTGAATGAATAAACAGTTTTGAAAAATATAACTGCATATTTTAGGGGGATTTCTAGTTAATCGGGGGTTTTGACTTTAACTTTGAGGATACATATTTTTGAGAGTTGGTAACACTCACAAAATTCCATTTGCTATGAAAAATTCAAACACTAAAGTGGAACTAACAAATCTATCGAACTGTCGAAGTAACAATTTAGCAATCAAAAGAATTTTGTCAATCCATATTACATATTTATCAGAAACATCGGAAATTTTGGAAAAATTGAGGTAGCTATCAAATCAAATATATTAAAGACTGGAAACACCGAAAAAAATTGCGCTGACATTTTAGACAAGGTTTAGGAAACGTTGTACCATTGACATTGTCGAATAAATAGAAAGATATAATGGTACAAACTGGAAGACTATTATGTTGGCACTTAAGTCCCGTATGCTAGAGATCTCTCAATGGGAAATTGTTATTCAAGATGCTTTTCATTTTGTCTGGGCACTTATTTGTACTGCCACGAATGAAACTCCACATAAGCGCATGTTTCAACATCCCTGGAGGTCACCGAATGGCGAGTCGATCCCATCGTGGTTGTTGACTCCCGGAAAAGTACGTATGCGTCGTCAAGTGAGGTCATCTAAATACGAACAACTCGTCGACAGAGTAGATCTATTAGAAGCAGACTCCAATCATGCCCTTGGCCGTTTTCAGAATGGCCGAGAACTGACAGTATTTCTGAAACACTTAACTCCTTGTGGTGAAGGAAAAGAAGTGCCAACAGTTACGAATAACGATCAAACTGAAGCAAATTCTCACATACAAGGTGGCACCAATTACCCACAATCTACTGCCAATAATGTAATACAGTCTCTGACTACCTCCGACTCTTCTGAAATACCGCAACAATCTACACATTTTAAAACGACTAGCACTGAAGCCCCGGTAATTGAGCTGAGAAAATATAATAGAGAACGACGTATTCCAAGTCATTTACAAGATTTCGTCATTAATACTGAGGAGGGGGGGGGGGGGGAGAATGTAGTGTATTTGATAAGCTGGTTATTTACAGTTTAGCGTTTTTAACGGTTACTGTGAACACATACTTAGTTTTAATATTTGTTTTTACTTGACATAATAATTTTCTACATTATCATTAATCATCTTCAATTATGTCGAATAAAGTTCATGTATTGAGAGTTTAGTTATTTCTGTTCAGAACAGACATACTCTCTTGACTGAACCTCATTTCAGGTATTCAGGGAGACTCTGGAAACAATGTTTCTTATTTTGTTTCACAACAGTCCCAGAGGCTAGATATTTGTAATCAGCAGCTATAAAGCTCTCAATTGTTTTCCAATATTGATTATAATTTTTTAGAAGCTGCCAAATTTGAATGGACTGGAGGGCTTTGATGCAAAATCTTATTTAAACTAGTAAATGTTTGACGTTCACATTTGGGTTAAACCAACTGTGCATCGGCTACTGTAAATTTTCATTTTTAACAGATTGTTATTGAGCCATTATATGAATCAATACATGAAATATTTATACAAAATGAATTCAACAACCGTCAGAGTCAATTAACAATGAACGATAATTGTCCGGCAAATATAAAGCTATTTTATTAGAAGTTGCTAATTGGAGACAAAGGCAACTATTAAACGTGTTTATTTTTTTAATAATCGCCAACGGTTGACACACCATCAAATTCCAAAAGAAGTGGTCAAGACGTTATGGTAGTTTTATTTAAACAACATTTTGACACCACACTGCAATAATCTACACTATTTAAAAGTAGTATTGGGTGGTCCACGAAATATTATAAGATCAAACAGGCTAGCTATGATCTTTTAAGTCAAAAATTATCATCCCCAGGAGATTATAAGATTTTGTATTTAAAACATAGATACAACTAACGAATTTTCGTATATAAATTGAAGTGAACTGGACAAAGTCAACAAAAACACATGAAGTAAGTAATTTACAAGTTTCACACATCCAATTGACTTTTGTTTTCTTTTTTATTTTGACGCTACCGTATGTTTTATCATTTGTATTGGATAATAAAGATTATCGCAAGCTTTTCGTACATTTATTTTTTGAAACGACAGATTATTTATTACATTTTCTGATAAATCTCGTAACGAAATGTTATTTTTAATACTGAAAGGTGAACTTAAAATAAACAAGCAGCCTTTATTCCAACAACATGTTCACAGGGACATAAACGTAAATTTGTCTGTTTCTGATTACCGGGGCAGCCTAAGAATCATGTTGATTGTTACTTTTGCTTAAAAAAATTCTGTGATTTTGTAGTAAAAGCAAGCATAAAATAGTCTATCATAATATCCTCTCAGGCATTAGACTTTTTCTTCTTACATAAATGGGTTGAAAATTCTAGATAACTATGTTTTAATTAGTTCAGAAGTAGTCTCCTTATTCTGTAATATTCCAGTAGAATTATTTTAACAGAGTGTTGATGAAAGACAGGAGAGAATTGAAAACTACACTTCTATTCCCAAGAAGATATTATTCATCTTTGATACCACTTGTTCAAGATTGTAAAATCTTGAATTTTATTGTTTACGATACTTTTTAAAATATGTAAGATATTTGTATGCTTCCTTTCTTCATTGCATATATTTAAGGCGTAAATTCATTTTAGTTAATAGCGTTGTAAAAATATGTTTCAGAATTGATAAGATTTTTTATATTGTTGTAAATTCAAAGGATAGTTTCATTTTATTTTCAACTTTTGTTAAATACCTTTAAAATATCGCGTTTTGCAACAATAATTGTAAATAGTTTTGTTTGGGCATTGAAATAGCAAATATTTGAAAGTCGACATCTTGTCGCATTGTTCTATAGTTAAGAAGTTAGGAAAAGGTCACGTTTCACCCTATTATATATTGTATTGTAAACACCCTAAATTTAGTGTCACTTCTGCATGAATTTTATGGTCGACGGCCTGAAGATATGAAAGACATTTTTGAATAACCTTTCTGAGTAAAGAGGTTACAATTGCTATTGGAGTATTCAATAGAAATTTAACTATCTAATGGCGGCACCCATAGTTGATTTTTGTCTAGGAACCCGACAAGTCAAATGATACTGGCCAATAGGAAATATTTATTTTCGTTTGGTCAACCCAATCCACGTGTAAATACGCCCCTCGCAGATTTCTATTTAACACGGCACACAACGTGAAGAAATCGAATCGAGCTCAACGCTCAACAACAAAGTTAGTTTTTTACACTCATTGAAGCGAGTTCAATACTCTCGATAACAAGATTTTACACTCATCGAAGCGAGTTCAATACTCTCGATAACAAAGTTTTACACTCATCGACGCGAGTTTTACACACTCATTGAATCGAGCTCAACGCTCAATAACAAAATTAGTTTAATATTCATCAAATCGAAACGTAAAGTGTCTTCCGATCTGAAACCACCGAAGTTCAGCATTTACAACTTTGTACCATTTTGTAAATTTGTATATAATAAATTATTAATTTCGACATAAATTTTTTCAAATTAAGATTATTAATCTAGTTGAATGTCTACGCCAGTCGACGACGTTCAGCTAGAAATATAATCAAAAACACCACTTATTGCAATTATGATGGGACCATCTACAAACAAATATTAGGGGCTCACATGTGAGATGTCATTTCTACTATAGTATCTTAGTATATCATGGATGAACTTCTTGATTCTTCTGTACCTGGACTTGATTGTCAAATAGCTTTTATGAAAAAATGTGTGGATGAGATTTTATGGACTGTTCCAATCAACAGCACACCACATGTATTACAAGTTTTTAATTCATTTAATATTAACATTAAATGTATTATTGGGGAAGAAATAGACCGCATCTTGTTGGACTGGTATAGAAAACCAATGAATTCTATATTAAAAGTATCTCAGCTGAAATCATAAATGTTTTTAAGAATGAGACTAACATCAGAATCGCACATAAATATAATAACACTATTGTTACAACAATATTCTCAAAATTAAACGCAAAAGATGACATAATGAAATATAGAGTGAGTGAGTGAGACATCTAGATTATTAAGATATCGAGTTACCCAAGATGAGAGTGATATAAAAAACAATAATCTACCCTGGTTGAACATAATATTACATTAAAACATAAAGCTGATTTTGATGGTATTTCTGTAGTTCATAATGAATCTCATAACTTTAAAAGAAATTGCTTAGAGATGTTTCAAACAATAGGTATGTCTTAAATTTCTTACGTATCCGTAACAAAAAGCGCATGTGTAGACCCGTTACGGCTCTGCAGATACGATGCGTTGAACGTATTGTTACGTCCCTTCTCCGTATACGTAAACGTATCCGTATCCCGACCAAAATCAGTATTATGTGGTATTTTACAGGTATTCTTTGATATTGGTTTGGTTTCATTATTAGCACAAAATTCATGTTTAGTTTTATTTTTCATTATTTTTTACTTTTTCCAATGAATAGTGCTTCGACCCTCCTGGTTTTAGCACGAAATGATACGTTATCTGCTAAAAAGGTTTCCTTGACAACTCTTTACGGATACGGATACGTGTAAAAACTTATGACAAGCTAAAAGTGTCCAATATCTCATACTAATTCTCTTAACAAAATAAGATATACACAACACTTGATGTACACCCACTCATTCCTAGTTTCACTTAATGAAAATGATATAAATAATGTAAAGTCCATTGAAATAGATTAGGGAATGAAAGACATATTCTTGTTCACTTGACTTTTGGTTTGGTTTAAATTCCATTGACCCTTGCAGCATCAATAGTAAAAGTTACGACCTTGATATAAATTAAATCAATATTGCTATTACGCACGAGATTCAAAAATTGGTTTCAAAACTAAAAAGTTTTAATAAAAAATTATTTGTCTTTATGTTCAACTTCGATCAAATTTAATTTTTTAGTTTCCGTAATGGCCACTGAAGTCGAAAATAGTATCCTAAGTTTCTTTGTGTGTTTAACTTCATCTTAAAACTCACTTTGCACATAAGTTACAATTTTATAATTGAATTATATTTTAATAAGAACTTCTTCATATTTTAACCTTGAAAAATGAATGAATCCTCAACCAATCTATTTTGTCATCGATAACGTTTCAACTTGAGTGAGTGTTACACTGGCATTGTTTAAAAAATTTACCTCCATTTCACCCAATCTTCTCATTGTACATTGTAGTTAAATTTTTTTTTTATTTTGTAGCTCCAAAACCCTCTAACAGACGATCACGAAAACCCGGTCTGGACAGAAAACCACGTCAAGCCTACAGCGCCAAACAACTCGAGCGACTAGAGACCGAATTTAAAATCGACAAATATTTAAGCGTTAGCAAAAGGATGGAACTTAGCAAAGCTCTCAACCTTACCGAAGTACAAATAAAAACATGGTTTCAAAACCGACGGACGAAGTGGAAGAAACAATTGACCACGCGTTTGAAGATGGCGCAACGACAAGGTCTATTTCCTGCACATTATTTCGCTCCCGCGGCAGTCAGTCAGCAGTATCCATCGATTTTCACACCTTACTATTCGCCTATTGGATGCATGTTCGGGGTTGCACCGATAGAGGACACTGGAAGTGCTGTTACCGAGACATCTCGAAGATCAAATTAAAATGTGTACAAATAGAATCAAAAAGTGCTAATGTGTGTTCATTGATTCCTCTCCATATCCAATTCCAATGACCAAAAATTATTGAATTATTTTTTAATTATTGCAGGAGCTTTCTGAAAACTATCTTTTTTCATCAGCAATCAATTCAAGTTTAACATTTTGCTGCTATTAGAGCAGAGATTTTTGCTCCAAATAATTTTAGACATGAATGGATAAAGGTGATATATGTCGCAAAATTTTTATTTCGAAAAAATTGAGTTTTCACCTCGACAAAGTTTTGTACCGAGTGTATGTAAATTATCGTACAAGTAAGACATTCACCGCGCACCAGAGTACAAAGGTGTGTGATTGAAGCGACATCGCTATACAACGCCGGCCGGTTAATCTCCGAGAGGAACGAGTAAAAGGTAAAATGTCAGCCTTTAATTAATTACTATTAATGTAAATTACAGTTCAGTTCAATTATAATTTAAAACAAAAGGGAGATTGCTATCGTCCCGAACATTGGTCCTTCTAAACTTTCCTATTTTTAATTTTGATGCTCTAGTCTTAGACAAAATGTGTGATCCTATGCCTGATTTTAAAATCGATCTCAATAAGTGGACCCACTTAACTAATATTTCGTTAGCAGATTTTAAATTTTATCAACCAGGAACGATCGACTTATTAATCGGAGCTGATCTATTTCCTAAATTGTTGCTCTCAGGTAAGATTTCTGGAAATTCAGGTGAATCCGACGCCATAAACACTGTATTTGGTTACGTTGTCATGGGTCCGATTCATGTCAAGAATCCTATTGTCACCTCTTTATTATACCACACCGTTTCCAAGGTCTCATTAGATACTACTTTGAGAACTTTCTGGGAATTAGAAACGGTTCCTGAAGTCATTCCCCTTAATTCCGATAATATTTTGTGTGACGATCTTTTCAAAGATAATTTTTCTCGTAAACCGTCAGGACAATATGTTGTATCGTTGCCTTTTCGGGAAATTAATCCTACGTTTCCTGGTATACGAGATCTGGCTTTATATCGTTTTCACTCTCTTGAACGCCGACTGCTCAAGCAACCCGAATTGTATGAACAATATTCTGCCTTTATGCGAGAGTATCTCGAGCTAGGTCGCATGGAGTTGATTTCAGCGGACAACGAAGAGAATGTTAAATATTATATTCCTCACCATTATGTGGTCAAACCTGATAGTGTCAGTACCAAATTACGTGTAGTTTTTGATGCATCTGCCAAAGTTCCTAACGAGAAATCCCTCAATGATTGTTTGTTTGTTGGACCTAAGCTTCAACAAGACATTATTGCTATTTTACTAAATTTTTGTTTACTCAAGTTTGTTTTGTGCGAACACATCAAACAAATGTATCGTATTATTTTTCATTGTCAAGAGCATAGAGAGTTCCAACGTATTTTTTGGAGATTTTCTACAGATGATTGTGTTCGGAAGTATCGTCTGAATACTCTAACTTATGGTGTTACTTCCTCTCCATTTCTAGCTCGTCGTACTTTGCCTCAACTTGCAGTTGACGAAGGACATCGCTTTCCACAAGCTGCTAAAATTATTCATACTTGCTCTTATATTGATGATTTATGTTTTGGCTCGAATGATTTTATAGAAGCTCAAACGCTTATGCAAGATTTAATTTCTCTTTTGTATCTTGGCGGTTTTGAACTTCGTAAATGTTGCTCAAACGAACCTCTCTTATTATTGAATTTACCTACTTCTTTTATTTATCTCCAGAGTCTAAGTTTTGAACCAGATTTGGACAACTCTCTCAAAGTTCTTGGGTTACGCTGGTCTTCTCATTCGGACTGTTTTACATTTTGTGTTCAACCGCGAGAAGATTTTCCTTGTACCAAACGTTGTATGCTTTCGGAATTAGCTCGAATCTATGATCCTTTAGGATTTCTAGCTCCTATAACTTTCTTTACAAAATTTTTAATTCAGCGTCTGTGGTTAGCTGGAACATCTTGGGATGAATGTCCATCTTTTGATATCATTCAAATTTGGGAACAATATAAAATCGAACTTCCTCTACTATCTCAAGTTCGCATACCTCGCCATTTATTGTTCTCCAATTTTCCTCTAGTCGAATTACATGGTTTCTGTGAGGCCAGTAAAAGAGGCTATGCTTGCGTCTTATATCTTCGGTGCGTGAATTCCGAGAGTAAAGTTTCTGTTCAATTATTGTGTGCAAAATCCAAAGTAGCACCTACGAAAAAATTGACCATTCCTCGTCTTGAGTTATGTGCCGCTGTTTTGCTTTCCAAGTTAGTTGCTTATGTTCTACATATATGTACTAAATTTATCGAGATCCCAACTTATGCATGGTGGTATTCCCAAATTGTATTATACTGGCTCTATGGCATTACATTAATTCTAAGCAAAATGCTTCTGATATTGCGTCTCGTTGTGTTCTACCATCCGAATTCTTATCTTCACCCGAGTGGATTAATGGTACTCACTTTCTCTACGACCATCCGTTTTGTTTCCCAGCCGTACCCCTGTCCCTATCTTCAAAAGATATTGCCGAATAAGAACGGACTGTAGCTCTTGTATCTCTGTCCTTGGAACCCTCTTTCTTGGAGTCTCTTATAAATAGACATTCCTCGTCCGCTACATTACAGCGAGTTTTAGCATATGTCTTACGATTTATTTATAATCTTCGTCATGTTTCCTCTCAACGTTCCGGTTTCCTAACTTCTAACGAATTACATGAATAATTATTTTCATAAAGAACAAACGTCTAAACTCTTCTCAAAATCTCTTCGAAAATTTGGTACCTTCCTGGATGAAGACAATCCTTAGAATTGATGGTCGAATAAAACATGCTCCTTTATCGTACGCTTCAAAATACCCCCTTTTGTTACCCTGCAATTCTGCTTTAACGTCGATTCTCAAAATCAGTGAAAACCCATCTTACACGCGTGGTGGAAGACCAAATTTTAACTTACGAAGAATTTTATACTGTCTTAGTATTGATTGAAGCCTTGCTTAATTCTCGGCCCCTCACTCCTTTGACACATGATATAGAGGACATCAATGCTCTCACTCCTGGTCACTTTCTAACTCTGAA
The DNA here is from genome assembly GCA_963921935.1 of Galeruca laticollis. NCBI lineage: Eukaryota > Metazoa > Arthropoda > Insecta > Coleoptera > Chrysomelidae > Galeruca > Galeruca laticollis. Next base: position 37,729,757 of record OY998178.1, on the reverse strand, counting down.
GCCCTTAAAAACTCTACCTCTCCCTGATTTTTCAACTATTTCTAGGAATAAATTGTCTCGTTGGCAGCTTCTGACTTTTGGTCTCGTTGGAAACGAGAATATCTTCATGCTCTCCAACAACGGTCAAAGTGGCTAACGCCCTCATCACCTTCTCCTGAAATAGGGCAATTAGTCTTGATTCACGAGGATAATGTTCCCCCCGGGCGTTGGGTCATGGCTCGAATCACTGCTTTACATCCTGATCAAGATGGTATTGTTAGAGTTGTAAGCGTTAGGGCCGCCAATGGAATTTGGAGGCGTCCCTTAGTCAAATTGTCCGATAGAGGACAATTAATATACTTCCACTAAGTAGTCTTTTTTTTAGTAGTAGTTATTTTTAGTATTTTGTGAATATCTAACCAGATACAACATATTCAAGGTGTCACAATCATTAATTTTAGTTCTTTATTATTTTCTTAATTTTCTTTCTAAAATATCTACATTCATTCTTTTTTTTTCAAAATGCACACATGCATTTGGCGGGGGAGAATGTTCGTGATTGAATCCAGATATGCATTATATATTTTAAATTCAACCGCGCAACGTTGACATTTTCACCTCGTCAAAGCTTTGTACCGAGTGTGTGTAAATTATCGAACAAGTAAGACATTCACCGCGCGCCAGAGTACAAAGGTGTGTGATTGACGCGACATCGCTTTACAACGCCGGCCGATCAATCTTAATATGGACTCATAATAATAACGATATTCTGGTTCAATAAATGTAATTTTATCCTTGATATTAGCTTATTTTTAGCCGACAGTACCATAATTGTCATCCACACGTGGCGCTTCAAAATCTGGATCCACCTGACCCTCTTTTTTAGAATATCTACCTTGTTGAATGGTGTCATTACCTTCGTCATTTGACTTTTTGTATGAATATGAACCATATTCATCAACTCTGATCCATTCAACGCCATCACTAAAGCTTAATCTTCCATTATTTGTATATTTTTTCCTATTAATCAAATTCACTTTCAAACAGTTTATATTTCTGATATGGTCAGTCATATCAATTACTATATTGTTTCGCGAAGCTTCGCCTATAATGCTTCGATATTGTTCAGGTGCATCGATTGTAACATTTTTTCAAAGTACTATTTCTATCCTCCTAAAATCCTGGTCCGTATCCAAATAGAAATGGCACACTTCGGGAAATGTACTGTTTATGATTTTAAAATATCCTTTCAAGATCAAGTATTGGTAAAGGATTATCATATTGAAATATTTGTTTTGTCTTGCACATTAATCCGACCAAATGATCAAATGATATATACCTTGGCAATTTGGATATACCTCAAAAACCTCAAGAGTGCACTTGCGACTTTTGTACCACGATTCGCTGTACATTCAGTCTATGTACAACAAACAGCTTTTTCTTTCGATGTTCCGACTATACCATGAATACCAAAGTTTTAAAACCATCGTTGCGTAGAGAGAACGCCTTGGATGTAGTTAATTTTGACAAAGGCATTGTTTGCTGTAGATCCACTGTAATACAAAGCACATTATCTACAATTTTAGGTTTCTTTTGGTCTGTTTGCATCGCTATTACAGCTACGTTGTAATTTGCTATATGCTCTTCATTTGAGTTCCTATCATCGCAAGTTGCACAGGTATACTCTCTTTGGGTATCCAAAACATAAATTTTCTTTTTCAGTAATTTCCAGATATGAATCTTAGTCACATTCAAAAGTGGAGAAAGATATAGCTTGTCCATATTTTTAATACGAGTAAAATGGGGCTGTTCGGAAGGAAAGCCCGAAATATGTGCTTTAATATGATGCGATACTGGTTGATGGGTTTTGACATCGCAGCGTTGTCTTGCCACAGACTTACTGACAATGGCGTTAAAAAGTAAAACTTTCTTGCTTTTCCGGAGTTCCGGAATTAACGGAACCGAATGGTAACGCTATTTTATGAATAAGAGTGATAAGTACAGACACAAAACACCTTCATTCACTGAAGTGCAGTGTAATACCATATATTGAGATGATACGTTCAATAAAAAATGAAATATCGAGATAATAAGATATTAACCAAGACAATACCAATATGACAAACAAATTGAGTTTTATTCAGAAATATTCAATCATAAAATGAACAAGAAATGTTCAGATATTATGTCGAAACAAAATATTATAATACAAATTCAATTTGATTAGCTCAGACTACCAAAAGTATGAAGTCTAGAAGTAAAATTACTTTTGAAAAGACTAAGTTTATCTTCAAGTTTAATAAGATATTTTGACTAGATCACAAAAGTTAATGTAATACATTTTGAATATAAAAAATATTTGTCAGACACATAAAAATCAAAAGGGAGTCATGTTTATGTCTATAGATTTGTCCGGAAATTGAATAATTGACTTTAAACATTTCAAGAAAATATGTAAACCATTAGTTAAAACATCTATTGAAATGTTTCAGACAAAGATATTTGGTTTTATTCAGTTTCAATAGAAAGAAACCGATATCCTGCTTATGGTCATAGAGACCTGAGTTAATTACTGAGTGATTCACATCATGGGGTAGAAAGTCGGAAACTATGTAATCTAAAATTGAAGGAGGGATCACCCAACAAAGCTGAAATTTGATTTGGTTGAGATGTATTCCAGATATACTGGTATTGGTAGAAGAACTCTATATAAAATTTTTAAAGGGAAAAAGTTCACGAAGAAATTTAAGAACAATAGAAAAGTCCCCGTTGGAATTGTAGTGGATTATTTTTTTATTCAGATTCCTGACAGCAGTTAAAGTCAGAAGTCCTCAAACTTTCAGAAATTTCATTACCATATACTACGTGTGAATAGCATTGTTTCAGTGACAGTAGTGTAGTTGGCAATGGGTCTGCCACTTTTTTAAGAGTTGGAACTATTGACTTCATTTAAGTTTCTTTGCACGCAAAAAGTCGTGCTGCTCATCTAAAAACAGTTTAATTGCCAAAACTAGAGCTCACCGCAGATCAGTTAGGTCCAGATCTAATAGTTTTTGTAATAAATACTTATTGAGCGAAGCTGATTTTTGACGAAACAGTTGCTTGGACTGATTCCCAAGTTGACCTGGCTTGGCTAAATTAACCTACAATTTTCTTCCCTGCAAAGCTTACATCTTTTCGAACAATAATACATCTGGAACACCCTGGTAAATCCATTTTTTAATTAAGAAAATTCGTACAACACTTTACAGAACACCAATGATTTATTATAACTACTCATAAGCAAATGACTGGTATTCGAACAATCAGTTCCAAATTCAGTTTTAAATCAAAAATCTAAACTGGCAAAAAAGTTACAATGAATTTTTAGTAGCGATTTGTAGATATTCGAAGTGTTTAGTTTCACATAAATTATTATAATTATTTATTTCTTCCGTATTTCTATAGTAGGTACGCCAAAGGATCTCACCGATTGCTACCTTGATATGGTTCCCATATATATAGAAATAGTATAGTATTAATTTTGAGTTAGACGCAAAATAAAATGTGTTGCTCTCATCAAACGACTGACTTTATTGAAAAGAACCACAAATGTAAAAAGAAGCAGAAATACATAAGTGCTTTGATAGGGTGTAGATAGATGGCGTGACAAGTTAAATTACTAATTTTAAATACACATTTTATCAACACTCCCACTTATTTAAACAATATTAATCAACTCTTACATTATCCTAACTGAAAACTAAACTTACTATGTTTAGGCAAACATAGCGCATTAGTTAGCACATTTCATTTGTAGGTAAAAATTTAAGTTCAACTGAATTACTTGAAATATCCTCTCGAATTCTCCATAATGTGTGCATCATCCTAATTGTTTGAGCATATAATTTACTCCGAGCTAAATCAATATGTTCAATCATATATTAAACCAAACCAACACGGATTTATTGCGAATAAATCTATTAATACAAATTTATTTACCTTCAGTAATAAAGTTTATAATACCCTTGAAAATAAATTTCAGCTTGATATTATATACACCGATTTTCGTCCTTTGATCAAGTGAATCATGACATTCTTTTGCGAAAACTTGTAAATTATGGGGTATCTGATAAATTACTGGAATTAATGAAAAGTCACCTACAAGATAGACATTTTTTCGCAAAACATGATGGAAACACTTCTGGCAAGTTTCATGCTAATTCAGAGGTACCATAGGGCTCTAATTTGGGACCTCTGTTGTTTACAATATTTATTAACGATTTGCCATCAGTAATTACTCATTCTGACTGTTTACTGTATGCAGATGACCTTAAAATTTAAGGAGATGTACGTACAGATAGAGACTGCATTTCTTTGCAAAAGACATAAATAATATATTTGAATGGAGTATCAAAAATAAACTATACTTCAACATCAAAAAGTGAGCAATAATGACGATAACTCGCCAGAAAAATCAAATTATTTTTGATTATAATATGAATTCAGATACTCTTACACGGAAAACCAAAACTAAAGATCTTAGGGGTAACTTACAATAACATATTTTCTTTTCAAAATCACATTAGTACTCTTGTAAAAGTAGCAAATCGAACCTTAGGATTTGTAATAAGAAACTGCTATTCTTTTAGTAATATATGTGTAATAAAAACATTATATTTTAGCCTAGCTGGATCAAAATTAGAATTTGCTTCTATTATTTGGTCTGGTGAGCACCAAACAGCATTGAATGAAATTGAAAAAGTACAAAATAAATTACTACGACACTTGTACTTTAAAAAATCCCAATGGAACAGGACCAATTGGATAGGCTTATTTCAGTAACATATTTGCATAAAACCCAAAATAAAAAACAGATACAAAAGTAATAGAATGTTTTGAGATGTACAGAAAACCAAAGTAACATTCTGGCATCAAATCAAAAACAAAAGAATAAAAAAAATCTGGTAAATTTGTGAATTTCCTTAAATAAATATTTTAATGTACGATTTAGAGAAAAATGTTGAATACAAAAGTTGTAGAAGGTGTTAAGGTCTATAAAAAAGTTCCGTAACTTTTTTGCGTCAAATGAAAAACAAAGGAAATACGATTTTTTTTCAACTTTGACAGGCCGCCAATTTGTTTTTACTGGGCCGATTTGGCTCATTAACGAACTTGTCCAAGATTTTGGCCTAACCGATTTTTGTAGCGAGTTTGGTTTCGATCCGTCAGAAAATACGCCCTCTAACGTGCTTACAAATTCCGTTATAATTTGTGAATTTTCAAAAATAAATGTTTCAATGTACGATTTAGAGAAAAATGTTAGATACAAAAGTTGTAGAACGTGTTAAGGTCTATGAAAAAGCTAAGTAACTTTTTTGCATCAAATGAAAAACAAAGGAAACACGATTTTTTTTTCAACTTTGACAGGCCGCCAATTTGTTTTTACTGGGCCGATTTGGCCCATTAACGAACTCGTCCAAGATTTTGGCCTAAACGATTTTTGTAGCGAGTTTGGTTTCGATCCGTCGAAAAATACGCCCTCTATCGTGCTTACAAATTCCGTTATAACACATACATATATATATATATATATATTTATATATATATATATATATATATATATATATATATATATATATATATTATATATATATATATATATATATATATATATATATATATAACTGCAAACAATCTAGTAGGGATGCGGTCAATATAGGGCTGATCAAAAGAAAACTATTTTTTGACTAGTTGAGCTTTCGGAAAATGTTTATTTCCTTCATCAGAACATCTACAATGGAACAAAAATTTTTTCAAATTAATAAAGCTGAACATATATTTGAAAAAAAAACACAGTTGACTCACCAAAATAAGTTTTGAAAACTGTCCATCAAGAACATCACCGGAGCATGAAATTAATTAACAAAAATCAAGACAAAAACAAATTTCTGACAGTCTAAACGTTTAAAATGGTCATATCTACAATATCTTGTAGAAATGTAAAAAGTTTGAACTAACACAACAAGTAAAATAAAATACAGTCAGAATGAATATTAAAAACTATATACCAAGGGAGAAAGGTATCCATTTCAAAGTAAAGTAATTATTGGTTTTTGTCACAAAACAAAAAGAAGACTAATTCTTCTAATGATATTATTAGCAAACTAGATATCGAATATATTTATACAGTAATGATGTGAATCGGTGTTGTAAAATAAAATACAGGGTGATATATAAATGTAGAAGTCAAGAAATGAAATAACTTAGTTATTCTACAAAGTTAATAGATAGGTGTAGATTTTACTGAGTCCATCTAGATCAGACTTTTTATTTAGACAGTTATTCAAATTTCTATGTATGTGGCACATTTCAAGAAAAAGTCTTTTATTGTAATTTTTTTCTCTTGCAAGTATTTTGGCATTATCAAAACTCATAGTATGCTTACCAACAATAACGTGTTCCGCCAAAGAACAAGACAACTTTCCAGTATTACAGTCACTCTTATGTGAAGTCAGTCTCCCAGATAGACATCTAGAAGTCTGGCCTATATAAATCTGATCACATTCGTTGCAAGGAATGCTGTAAACTAAATTAGACATCTCACTCAAGCCCAACCTTGACTTGACCTTGGTGTAAAGGTTGTTAATAGTAAGTAAATTATAGGTTGCAACCTTAACAGTAGTAGAATTACAGAACTTCTGTCATTCTGACGATGATATTGATTTATCGAAACAATTGTCAATTTTTTAGAATTTTCAATAACTTGTATTATATTGTGGAATTAACTAGAGACCTTGAATTTCATTTAAAAACACTAATATGAGCATATTCCACGAAGTAAGGGTCGAGACAGTCAATTTTATATATATATATATATATATATATATATATATATATATATATATATATAACCTTTGGAACGGAGGGTGATTTTGGCATATATGAACACCAAAACAAAAAACTGCATTGAAATTTTTCCGAAGTCGCGTCATGCTACTCTCTACAATAGCCCTATTTAATTCTGAAATAAGCCTAAAAGCATCGGAAGTGGCCTAGTTATAATCATACAGTGCGGATAACTAGTTTAAGAACTAAATTTAAAATTTTGTTTTTAGAGCATAGACGTCAAATTTCATCAATAGTATTTTTGGACAAAATTATTAACAATAAAATTAACGCACCAGATATTTTACAACTAATTCCGTTTAACATTCCTCAAAGATCTATGCGTTCTTCTGTCACGTGCAGGGTCCCCTTTGTACTGTCTACTTACCGAGCTCCTTTGGTAACCATGCTTCGACTAGCCAACAATTTTACAATTGCACTTAATTTAAATTGAGATATACCTTTGATTACCTTTAACAAACTGATTCTAACACATATAATAAATACATCAGCTTAACGCATTTTATTCAGTGATGATTCTTCACGTTTCTGGTAACGAACTCTATATAATACCAGCTGTTAATCCGGCATAAAAGTTTATTATTGTTTTGTGTATGTACTACCTCACATTGATTTAAATGTATTCTTGTAATTAGGTTGTAAAATCTGTGAGAATACAAATAAATAAATAAATATGGAGTTGAGCTGTGGGGTTGCGCTTCAAAACCTAACGTAATTATTATACAGAGATCCCAATCGAAAATACTTCTTAAACTGGTAGATGCTCCATGGTATGTATGAAATCACATCATTCACGTAGAGTTGGGAGTGCCCACAGTACAAGAAGTTATCCAGGAGAGAATCATCAAACATCATAAAACCATAGAAACTCATCCAAATCCACTAATACAGGAAATGTGAAAACCAAGAAACACAAAGACTGAAAAAAATGGCCAATGGATCTAGCATGAGATACTAGGGGTTACATCACTGGATGTAAACCTCATTAAAACATTAAAGATGCTAGTTCACCTAAGACTTGTGAGTAAATTAACCCATAGAATGTAACTAAATATTCTGATTGTTATTAAAAGTAAAAAACACATTAATTTATGAGTTTACTTTATTATTTATCATTTCTTGTTTAATTCTATTACTGATTTTGAAATATGAATGGACAATGAAAAAATAAATCGGCACGTTTCATGTATTTGTTTTAAATCGGTGCGAGGTTTCACTGGAAGAAATAATGTACTATAAACAAATTTTGTATTTTTTTATTTGTGCTTATTTCTAATCTATACAATTCATAATTCACATAATAAAAAGTCGAAGTTTTAAAAATAAATATAAATAAATAAGTAACTTCGCGTTATATAAATACAATTAATAGAAATGCCACTTAAAGTTAAAATATCAAGAAGAACAAAATTAAAAAAAATCATTCGTCATCTTCAATCAATGAGAATATAGAAAAAATAAGACGTCAGTAATGTAGTAAAAAAATATACTTTATCGTTCCACTTTTCCGATAAAAGATATATAATGAAGTATATTAGTATTTTTAATATTCAAGTAGTACGCCAGAAAATGCTGTTTCCATTTTTGAAGCAAATATAAATTGTATTTACATCATTCAATGCCCTAAAAACTTGGGCATAATTTTTATAGAGATAAGGACTAATACATCATGAAAGTTTTTTATATCTAAACTTAATTGAATCGCTGGTTGCAGAAATGGTACAAGTCATGTTTTCGTACATTTTGAGATTTTTATGAGAATCGACAGTTCAACCCATACCGCATTGTTATGCGCATAAAGGATTCAACTTCTAATAAACACCATGTATAATAATAATTCATTTCAATATCGTCGAATACAGAAAAGGTTTAAGTCAGTGACTTGTACCTTTTATGCACTCTATCTGATCGTAAGGTGGCGTGCTATTTGATTTTCTGTCAATTAGATTATCTAGTCCAGCCATGGAGGACTTAAATAAACTAAAACGTGAGATAGGTGTAGTTAATTGCGATGTATACAAAAGGAATACTATTAAAAAGTTCCGGTAACATAATCGATTTTTAATTTGTTGTTCCTGCTAAATCTATTGAAGACCCAGGTTTAAATGATTTGGAAATATTACTGGGCAGCAGCTAGAGGCATTTGAAAGATTTGACTACAGAGGAAGAGCTGGACTTGTATCTACAGGGACTTCTTTACCCGCCGCCCACGAGTACAACTTAGGGAGAACAACAAACTTAAGAGCAGTTTTAGCAGTTTCAAATGTTACGTACGGATTGCAAGTGAAAGAGAGACGATTTTAAAAAATGCATTCTTATCTCTTCACTCAATTAGTAATAAAATATTACAACGTATTCAGCAGTTGTTACAAGCAGGAGTTACGCCTACAGATAGAAGAGGAAAACAAATCAGTGTTAATGTTATCCCCGCTGAAGAAAAGATTCATATTCATGAGTACATACATTCGTTTCCTGTAAAAACATCCCATTATTCTTCAAGATAATTCCATAATCTCAGCTCAGAATTGACAGTAAGAACTACGTATTCGAAGATTAAGTACGAATTCTTTCAACAGAATTTGTTAGGAGTTTGGTAGGCCCCAGGTTGACACATACTGCACTTGTGAGAATTTTTCAATGAAAATTGAAACTAAGAATTTTAAATATGGAATTCTAAAAGAGTTGCTATTGCTAAAATGCTCTTTATAAAAGGTTCAGTGATTTTTTTTACACTGCACTGCAGGAGTCAACAAAGAAGAACAAAAAGTCTCATAATGTAATTGCCCTAGCTTTTGATTATATGCATAACGTATAACTTCCAAAAATACCAGTACAGGATTTATCCTACTTAAGGAAATTAACAGTGAGTGTTTTCTGCATCCACAACATAAAGACTGAACAAGTTGTTTACTTCGTTCACCATGAAGGTATATAAAGGAATGTGAACCAAAAATGATAGTGTGAGGGAAATGCATCTCTTTAGCGAAAATTGTCCTGGTGAAAGCAAAAATAACATCCTGATACGAATGTGCCTATTCTTGAAAAATTCCAACGGATTTGATGATATACAGCAATAATTTGGTAATATTAAATGTTAAAAAGAGTAAATCGCGTTTATAGCCTACATGATTATATGGAAATTATACCATCTTTCAGCAACAAACCAAAATTTTGAATTCATATTTTGGGTGAAAAGGGTATAGTGACTTTTAACGACCGGTGGCCTGCCTGGACGTAATGAAAAAACGGCTATTTCTATTGAAACCTCTCAAAGAGGTACATCAATAGATAGAAAAGTTGCGTTCAACATGAGGAACTTCCATCAATTCTCCTTCTGCGAGAATGACGGGAAAGATATAGTGGTTGCCAGACACTAACTACATTAATGGTTTCGTGAAACAAACATTTTCTCTAGGACTTTGCAATTTTGTAGCTGCACTCAAAGTATTTTGTTGCCCTACAAGAAAAATTCCTCTAAAATCAGATAAAATGGATTACATAAAGAACAACGTTGAAGGAACAAAAGAGTTTTGGGATAATATTTTTTGTTGGCCTGTTATAAATTTACAATTTTTCTTTTGGTAATCCAATTTTTTCTTACAATTTGCATCAATAAAGTGGTTTTCGTCAATTAGTTCACCTTTCTTTTTGATTCTTCAAATTGATAACAGAAACATATTTTGGAGTACCCTTAAGAGGGCGTTTTGATATAGTTTTTATATGAACAATCAGTTTTTTCCATAAATTATGCACCAGTTCGAGAACAGTTATTTGAATTTTTCTCAGAACTTAAGTTCAGTGACATGTATCCTTTCTGCTATCACCGATTATATTAATACCGGGTGTCCTACTTAACTTTTCGGGGTTTTGACCGCTTATTGCTCAAACAGTTTTAGGAATAGAAACATGCGGTTTTCGCAAGTTCTATTGAAATTTATAAAAGTTTTTTTCACAATAATGGGATATTTTATCGTAATGCCGGTTTGACCGGAAATTAACACGGCGATTTTTAGGGATAGGACAGCTTTGTTATTTTAAATAGAACACCCTGTATATTTTTAGTCTAACACAAAGCTCAATCTTTAAGCTTTCTAAACATATTGCTGCTTTTTCCGGAAATTATGGTCTAAAATTTAACAACTTTAAGCATTTTCTGGGGCAATTTATTATAAATGTCGATAAAATTAACAATTTTGAACGTATTTAACAAAAAAGAATATTATAACAAATTTCAAAATTGTGTCCTTGGACGTTTATACACATTTGCCATCTTTTAATTAAGTTTTGATAACTAGCGGGGCATTTGGAAATAGATTTATATATTTTTTAAGAAGGCTTTGCTTAGTGACAGCAAATAATTATTTCACGCGAACTGTCAGTTTACCACAATTAGTTTTCTTATTTCTCATTGAAAAATGTTCACTTTATCTGGAAAAGGAAAGTGTGTAATATTGTTTGCAGAAACGAAGTCAATTGTGGTGACACAAAGAAGATTTCGAAGAATGTTTAATAAACAACCACCCAGTGATAATGAATGCAATAAGATGTTGGTACCGTCAGTTATGAGACACAGGCACACTTGCTCATCAAAAAAGAGAGCGTAACCAAGACAATTTATTAAATAAAGTTATTCAAGTTCAAGAAGCTGTAGAAGTAAATTCCACATCAGTTAGAAAAATGGTTAGCACTACGAGCGTTTCTTGGAGCACACTTCATAGGATTTTAAAAAAACAATTAAAATTAAAGGCTTACAAATTTCACTTGGTGCAAGAATTAAAAGAGATTAACCATGCCTTGAGCGTTAATTTTTGCCGCCAAGGTTTAAGATTATTTACAAGAATTAATTACAGAAATCTTTTTATTATGTCTGACGAGGCTACTTTCCACCTAAATGGTCCAGTAAATAGACACAACTGTCGCATTTGGGGTTCAGAGAACCATCACAGAACTACTGAATCTGTAAGAGATTAACCCAAAGTAATTGTATGGTGTGCCATGAGTTCTACAAAAATTTATGGCCCATTTTTCTTTAGTAAACCTATCGTTACCTCAGTAAATTATGTAAATATGCTGTGATAACGTCCAACTCTTGATATCGAGAAAGTTGTTTTAAAACCGCTCCATGATATTACCCAAATAATGGGCTGTTACGAGTACTTTAAAACATAATACAAGGACCATTGTGTGCCATATTGTACAGGGAATCAGGTGATATCAAATTAACTTAATTTAGTAAACTGTAAGTACGAAACCATTAATATTTATATAAATTTATTGTGAACGATAGTGTGAAAAAGAAAGAACGTGTTGTAAAAACAGAAACTGATAAGCTTTGCAGCAGAAAATAATAGAGTTGGGAACAAAGATCTGAACCGTTCCAAAGTAACGAAGAATATTGAAATAACAATAACCAACAATGATAGACTCAGATGATTATACGACTGATGGTGGGAAGAAGAAGGCGGATTAAATGGAAGAAGATACATTTAGAAGATCAAAAAAAATATCGAGAACGCCAAGATGTCGGACATGTGGAAATTAATGAACCAACTAGCAGCCGATATGAAAGAGATAAAAGATCAACAAGGAAAAAATATGGAGAGCATCAAACAGGAAATCAAAGAAGAACAGAAAGAGTATATGAAACCAATCAAAGAGTTGAAGAGGGGTAATGACCGAGCTAGTGAAGAAATTAATGAAATAAAGAAGCAAGTTAACTCTGTCAGTGAAAAACTAGAGAAACTCGAAAATGGAAAACGAAGGAAAAATATACTAGTTCAAGGACTCCCAATGGATACCAATAGACCGGAAGCATTGCGGGAGGGAATGCAAAATTTTATAGAAAAGGAGATAGGGGTTAAAGTAGCAGTAAATACCGCAATAAAACTGGAGAGAATACATGCCTAGTAGAACTTAATAGTGGAGACGATAAGAGGAAGGTTATGCAAAATAAAAGCAAGCTGAAAGCCACACACAGAAATGTTTACATAAATGATGATATGACCAAAAAAGAAAGAGAAATCCAAGCAAAAATTAGGAATCATGCAAAAGGCGAGAGAATTAACGGGAAATCAGTCAAGATTGGATTCCAGAAACTAATTATAAACGATGAAGTATGGGGTTGAAACAGGGAAAAAGATAGGCTGGAAATAATAAAGTATGAATCAAAAAAATAACTAAAGTAATATGTAATGGAACAACGAAAACAAACTGGCACGAAATAGGAACAGGAAAAACACAAAATTAATGAGAAAGCATAAAAGATCAAATAACATATAATAAAATTGGAACATGGAATATCAGAGGGTCATATGAAGAAGGAAAATTAAAACAGTTGGACCAGGAATGTCGAAAATATAACTTTGATATCATAGCATTACAAGAAATTAAACAACTTGTAAACATACATGCACCATCAGAAGAGAAGGATATAGAAGTGAAAGAAGAATTCTATAGTAATCTTGACAGAGTATTTGAGGCTATCCCCAATTATGATTTGAAAATCGTATTGGTAGACGCCAACGCCAAGATGGGTAAAGAGGAGACGTATATGCCAACAATTGGAAGATATAGTCTGCATGAAAAAACAAATGAAAATGGCCGATTGTTGATTGATTTTGCGAAAGAGCACAACCTCAGAATCAAAAGCACATATTTTCAGCGTAAAAATATTCATAAAGGTACGTGGATATCGTCAGACGGAAAAACAAGGAACCAAATCGACCATGATTGAGCTCGAAGAAGACCAATGCATCACCAATATACGAACGTATAGAGGACCCGATCTGGACTCTGATCATTTCATGGTGGGAGTCACATTAAAGCAACTCATACCAATAAACAAAAATGAAAAGAGGAAACGAATGGAAGATAGAATAGTTGCAAGGTTATCAACAAATGAGGAGAAAGAAGGATATGAAAAAGTAATCAGCGAGGAAATGGATGACATAACGGAAAGAGATATAGAGCATAATTGGGAAACAATAAAGACAATAATGAAACCATAGTTTGATGATGAATGCTTGCACGAAGACTTAATGTCAGAAATTGGAGAAGTAAGACAAATGACAAGATGGGATAGAGGCAAGTCGTCAACCAATCCATGGAAGGGTTAAGTTATTAATGTGCAAATTGGAAATAGGTGCTGAACACAAGACATTTTGGAACGAACCGAAGTGGTGGGCATTCGGATAGTCTGTGCGAAAGTGGCAATTGAACTTAGTAGATTGTCGCAGAAGAGTTTCGTATGGAACTCCGAGCACCCACCGCTAGTGTTAAAACATCAGCCATGGACCTACACGGTCTGTAGTGCTAGTATACATACATACAAATCTATCGTTACCGCAGTAAATTATGTAGATATGCTACAACTGTACTTGTTTCCGCAACTTCAGCAAGTTAATTTATTACAAACATGTTACTTTCAGCAGGATGGTGCAAGTCCACACTATGCAATGATCACTAGAAAACTTTTAAATGAAACATGCGGTGAAAGGTGGATTGGACGAAGAGGTCCAATGAGGTGGCCACCGCGATCACCTGATTTAACGGTACCAGATTTTTTCTTCTTGGGTTACATCAGAGATTGATGTTACAACCCACCCCCTACAACCTTGGAAGAATTAAAGACAAACATAATAAATGTGATTGAAACTATTCCTAGAGAGATGTTGATAGCTAGTTTTCAAAACTTAATTAAAAGATGGCGAATGTGTGTAAACGTCTGAGGCCATCATTTTGAAAATTTGTTATAATATTCTTTTTTGTTAAATGTCTTTACGTTCAAAATTGTTAATTTTATCGACATTTATAATAAATTGCCTCAGAAAATGCTCAAAGTTGTAGTTGTTAAACTCAAATTTTAGGCCATAATTTCCGGAAAAAGCAGCACAAACTATATATGTTTAGGAAGCTTAAAGATTGAGCTTTGTGTTAGACTGAAAATATACAAAATGTTTTATTTAAAATAACAAAGTTGCCCTATCCCTAAAAATCGCCGTGTTAATTTCCGGTCAAACCGGCATTACGATAAAATATCGCATCATTTAGAAAAAAACTTTCAATAAAACTGGCGAAAACCGAATGTAACTATTCGTAAAACTGTTTGAGTAATGAGCGATCCAATCCCCGAAAAGATAAGTGGGACACCCGGTATGATAGCGCCAACTTGTCCTGAAATAATTAACATAAAAAACTCTGCCTAGAATAAAATTAGTACAAATTTTTACAATAAAATATGATATTTTCTTATGTTGTAAGGTTATCCAAAATCTCATCAAAAAATTCTGGTATACCGACGTGAACACACTAGATTAACATCCACACATATATATTACTATCTTAACCTATAAATATTTAAATTGTTTGCAAAAATAGTGGCGGTATTGCGACTTTTGCTATCTACATAATATCAATATTAGAAATGTACAATTTATCACAATAGTATACCGCGTATCAAGAATTTGAGCTTTTCTGTTTGATTTTCTCAAAACTCGAGGTACTTCAATACATTTTCTATCCTCTAAATGTCAAGTAAGTAATCAAGAAATAACAAACGTTATTTATGCTTGTTAAAAAATATTTATTTATTCATTAAACGAAAAGAATAAGAAAACATTGATATAGAGAAATCATAAGTTACCATTAGTCGATGCCTGTAATAATATTTCGCCATGGGATGAATTTATTTTTCCTTTTTTGGCAGTTGCGTGTTTGAAATTAATTGTGGAAAAGTAAATATAGTAATGTTGTGATAGTTAACTTAGAGTTCAAATCTGTTATGCAAGATGGATACTGGGATCCATCACAATTTCTTTACATTTTATAACAAATAGTTTCGTTGGGAAATCCTCAAGCTCCTTGGGGAATTCATTGATGTATTTGAAATATTACCACGATTAGTTTGCAATGATCCCTCCTTCTGTATGAGACTAGGGTATATCTATTTTCTACTTGTGGTAACTTTTCAGAGATGCCCCCGAAAGAAAGGAGCTTTAATTATGTTGTCTTTTCACATATTTCAGTTCCTATAGTTTATTTACGATAAAAAGACGATGATGTCATTGTCAGTTACTTTCCTGCTTATCAGAATAAATATTGATTTACCAACTGTGAATACAATTTATCCTCAACAGCCAGGGAAATTTACAGCTAACGGGTTGGCAAAACTTCAAGACGTTGTCAAATCAATTGGTAAAATTCCTCAGTTTGTTTTGTCGTTTATTGACATTCGACCATCGTCTAATATTTACAAGTTTTTTTGATGCTTTTAATTTCATTGCTTCTTTAAGATTAAAAAAACAGTTATTTTCATAACTAATTATTTAGTCAAATCTGCAGTGTGTGGTTAATAAAATGCCGAAGCAGCTGAACAGAAAATGTCAAGAGATGGTAACATCTTTGTTGGGCTATTTTAAACGAGAATGCCGAAATGTAGGCCCGCTTCTCCCGCTTACTGCTGTAAGAGACGTAAGTAATAGTATTCGCTATTTGTATTCATTATTATTAATATTATTGTTACTTATTTAAATGTAAATGATTAAATGTTTTTAATATTAGGTTAAGTTAATTAAACTTGATAATATATTATTCTTTCATAAATTGAAGTAATCATATTGTAGAGAGTTGCAGAAGCTTTACAACTTATCGTTACCACTGTTAACCGTATTGCCGCCAAGCATGATAGAGGTGAACAGCCTAAAAGCCCACCTTAAAAGAGACAACGCATGAAACCCACTGTACTTTTATTTTTAAATACCTATTTTTGAGTCATGACCTACGAGGTACGGAACAATGAAAAAGAAGAACTGTCAATCTAACATCAGATTGACTTTTCTAGTTTTCGTTAAGTAAAGGAAAAAGCTACAGCTTGGCAACATCACAATATTTTGTTTTGCAACGTCATCGTCTTTTTATCGTAAATAAACTATATTATATTCAATATCTTTGAATGAAATTTTAAAGAAATTCGGTATATCAATATTACACATCAATATTACAGCTACCTCCCTCTTACTTTACAACTCCATAGAAGAGGAAACTTTCGTTTTACTTTTTAATAAATTCAGAATTAGAAGAGATTAGAGGGAAACTAATAAGCATTTTATCTTTTTATTTTTAACATATGATTGAAACTTATCAGTAGGTCACTGAATTATCCTTCAATAAGTAAAAGTTTTCACCGTTGAGGTGTACTACCACATTCGAATGGAGTATTATGATAGGGATAATGCTTTATAGAAAAATTATTTCAATTTCAATCGTGTCAGTCAAGTTCTGAAATAAAAAAAATGTCTATAAAGAATAATTGAAGAGCTTCACAGTAGCAAAATTCAAGTCTCAGCTAAATTAAATTAATTTATGTTACTCTTGCTCACAACGCGAATTAGATAATTTCAAATTGTGTGATTGCAGATTGGGTTTGAGACAATAATAACTTGCTATGCAATTATTTGGAAATTCAGACCGTGGTAATATAGTTTCTTACCTATGAGGACTAAGTTTCCTCAACATTACTTCACAATTCAAGGATAAGCCATGAAAAAAAAAATAAGCAATATGTGGTGTGCAACTTTGCAAATTGTCAGCATGAGCCTTGGTGTCGAATTAACAGTCAATACGTATTGTTTTGAAAATGAATTACAAATTTTCATTTTTGGAAGAAACGAATTCAAAGAATAACGTAATAATATCTCTCCCTAAACAGAACAAAATCATAAATGGTTGTTATTTATACACAATATAACATTATGTATGTCATACACAAATGTGGAGAAAGTTTCGTAATTTTGGCTGCACTATAGATTCCTAGTAATTACTTCGTATTAAGGAAACAAGCAATTATAATAGGATATGAAAATTTCAGTTTCTTGTCGAAGACATTGACAATCAGGAAAATCAGTAGCTATGGACAAAACAAAGCAAAGTGTGGAAAAACTGTTTATTTAGTATACCTGGAAAAATAATTAGAATACTTACTATATAGGCTAGGGAAACTTGATAAAAGTGTACTGGCAGTTGATGTCAATGAAAATCCAAGTATTTGAGGAGAGTACTATACCAATTTTTTTTATTAAATTGAATAGAGTGTCCTCGAGGATACTCTAGAGCAACAATACCTATATATGATAAGGTGCATATATATATATATATATATATATATATATATATATATATATATATATATATATTATTCGGGAAGGTTTTTTTTTATTTCAGAACTTGAGAATCTTAGAGAGGCTCCATCCAAGAAATTTTCTGTATCAATTTCAGTTGTGCGTGAATTTCAAATATATATAGAGATTTGTTTAAATTTCAGCAATAACATTGAATGTTCTATCCTGTATTAATTACGTCCAATCCTATGCAAGGAATTTTCTTCAAACACGGCAGTATCACTTCTTCACCAATCCTTACACGGTATGTTTTGTTCTAATTTCTAATCTAGAGATCCTTTTCCTGTACTAGGTAACATCAAACATAGAAGTCCACTCACTGAAACATAGAATTATTATCTTCATCTCATTTCCAGATAATGTATAGAATTAAAACAAATTGATGCAGAACATATCAATGAACTAATAATGTGTATCTAGATTTAGTAGATGTTCATATGATGCTGATGGATTTTAAAAACTGATCATCACTGTTTTCGGGAAGCTACAAAAGAATCAGTAAAACTAAATGCTTACCTAACAGCATCGATGCAAATAATACGATAGGCACAACACAATTTAAGTCTATGAGGAATCCAAAAATTAGATTTCCAATCAATGCCCCACCTCGTCCAAATGTGAGTGATAATGCTGCCGCCATTACCCTATAACAACAACAAAATTATCGCATACAGTCGCTAGTCAAATAAAAATTATACATTGGATAATTATTTGAGAATATGTTGAATTCACAGGATTTCTAGTCGTTGCATAAAATTATACAGTGTGGAAATGCCAATTGGAATAAATTCATTATTTCGGTTACTAATTTTAAACACGTTAAATTCGAGTCATAAATTGATATTCTTCAATGTGAAAATGTGATCCCTACCTTTAAACCCCTTCGAATGACAGGAAAAACCCCCAATTTTTCAAATGAAAAGTTATGAGCTTGTGATATATCGTTTGAAAGGTTTTTCTTTCTCTATTCAAGAATGTTTTCAAGTTTACTGTAAAAATTAAATTTCACTACAATGTTCTCTAACTTTTTTCCCATTTAAGATCAGAACAACTGTGCAATGATTTGGGAAACCAGGACAACTGCATTTGCTGATATTTATAATCATTACTCAAGAAGACAGTTTTCAAATTGGAGAACTCCCTAGATTTATCTGTTCCTTGACGACTTCATATTGTGGGTCTCTTATGTGTCTTCTAATTTCTAATTCTACAAGGAAGTCTAGTTCTTGTTTCTCATCACAAATATGTAGTACTTCTAGTTCTGTGTTAGGTGTTAATGAATGATTGGTAGCAAGTAGATATTTTACGTAATGATATTTCTCTGGTTGTTTCAATCTGTATGCTTGTGTGTTCACTGTATCTAATTTCAAAATTTCTAGGGGTATATATAAACTTAAACGTGTTACGGGTTCAAACTTATTTGTCAGTTAGTTAAAAGTGAACAGATACTAATAAATGAAATTGCGGAGTAGAAAATCCAAAATCGACTTAATCCAGAGTAAATATAGGCTCCAAAGCAAAATAAAAATAAAATATTGAATGTTACTAGCTAATTTACCGCTTAATTCTATTCTTATTCTATTACAATAGGAAACATACCTATTTACACAAAACTAAATTAAAATTTCATTAACTTATCCATAACATTGTTTATTTACCGAATAATATGAGAAATTCTTCTTTTATTGTTCCCTCACTTTAAAGGGTCTAAAGATAAAGGGCTAAGTGTCCCTAAGTGTCAAGTCGACTAGTTGATGACAATTTAGACATAGAAATAAACGGTTTTAAATATTGAAACTAACTTTTCCGCATCTGTGAGATGCCCTGAACAATATTCTATAATAAAACTGTCACTTGTATACACTTCGGGGGATGTATCGTGCTAACAAACCGAAATTTCTCCAAAAATAACCAAATATACAGTATATCTGGATTTATAGGACCCGCTGTACTCGCTCTAGTCATCTGAAAATCAATAGGTTACATCTGTGAGAAGCCTTGAGAAATATCCAATTATAAAATTAGTCACTTGTATACACTCCGGAGGCTGTATAATGCTAACAACCCGAAATCTCTCCAAAAAGAACCAAAAATGTGGCACCCGTTGTCCTAGCTCTGGTGTGCTGAAAATCAATAAAGTTCATCTATATTCGATAATAAAATTGGTCACTTGTATACACTCTGGAGGCTGTATCGTGCTAACAAACTGAAAATTCTTCAAAATTTACAAAAGTTTGGTACTTCAAGTAGCATAGCACTCGTTGTACTGGCTTTAGTGAACTGAATATAAATGGAGTTTATCTTTGAGACGCCCTGAATAATATCCAATCATAAAATTAGTCACTTGTATATACTCTAGAGGCTGTATCGTGCTAACAAACTGAAATTTCTCCTAAAATGACAAAAATGTCGTACTTCAAGTACTATAGCACCTGTTGTACCGGCTCTGGTGAGCTTAAAACCAAAAGGGGTTCATCTGTTAGCTGTTCTGAATTACATTCAATCATAAAATTAGTGACTTGTTGCACGCCGAAGGCTGTATCGTGCTAACAAACTGAAATTTCTCAAAAAATGACAAAAATGTCGTACTTCAAGTACTATACCACCGGTTGTACCGGCTCTGGTGAGCTGAAAATCAATTAGGTTTATCTGTGAGATGTCCTGAAATATATTCAGTCATAAAATTAGTGACTTGTTGCACTCCGAAGGCTGTATCGTGCTAACAAACTGAAATTTCTCAAAAAATTACCAAAATTTCGTACTTCAAGTACCATAGCACCCATTGAGCTGGCTCTAGTGAGCTGAAAATCAATAAGGTTCATCTGTGAGATTTTCTGAACAATACTCAATCATAAAATGGGTGACTCGTTGCACTCCGGAGGCTGTGTCGTGCTAATAAGAAATGTAACGAAAAGTGGCCGACGACATACACATAGGATTTTTTTCTAAAAACCGTTTTTTCGTGTTGTTCTTGATGAAAAATGTAAAAATAACTCAAAATTCCAACTTTTTTGTGGTAAACCAATACTTTTCTCGCATATTAGATAGGTTGGGCGGAAAAGTAATAGTGGTCAAATAACAAAAAATCCGACAGAGCCAAATTTTGGTGGAGACCTTGGGTTCACCCTAAAAAATGAAAATGTAAAAGTCCCCATCAATCCCATGTGAGCTTAGAAACTTATTCGGGGTCAAAGTTCAAAATTTCAGGTTTTTCGAGTTTTCTCGTAAATGGTAAGTTTTATCACAAAAATACCTCAAATCAAAGTTGTAGATCACAAAATTGTCTACAGAAATGGCTGTCATGATTTTTTCTCTATCACCGTTCCTGATATATCGCAATTTAAGAGCCATGTTCTACATAATATGCACATATTTGCCCCATATATACATATTCGGGTGCTCAAGCAAGCAAAAATAGCTTTTGTGTCTCTTTTATGTACAAACTATATACAATATTGAGAAAATATACATTTAAAAAAAATAAGTTCCTTACAGAGTCCTTTCTATCCGCATGGCCTGTTCGAGTGAATATATGTATTTATTTCAAGCGTCTATTATTAGAGTTTGTGCTGATCAATACTTAAAAAAATGTCACAAATTTGTCTAAAGATGAAACTGTTGTGGTTAGTCGTGGAATGCAAACCTTAATCGATGCAAGTGTTGCGAGAAATTATAGTTTACTGAGTATTTAAGAAGTGAAAAGCCCGTTACAATACACGTGGATTGCAGAAAAGCATACACAATGCAGCAAAAAGACAACGTGAGACTGGAGATGCCAGTACTTCAAAAGTAAGTGCACCTCGTACTAGAGCGCGAGTAAGTGAATCCAGCTTTTGTTTTAAAGAAAATTGTTTATTTTGTGGCGATGAAGCAGATGAAGAGGCTGAGAAGAAGATACCGGAGAATCTATTTAGAATATATTCTTCAAAAAGTTTATCCGCTTATTCAAAATGTCAAAACTAAATTTTATTTTCACTTGCGATAACCGGTTGTGATACTACATCAGCAATGAACAGAAGGGGCAGTAATACAATCATTTGAAAAAACACAAAAATAGATTTTATTGACTTTGCAAAAGTATTTACGGAAATTGATTCTTCGCTTCAAACAATAATTACGAAAGGAATTCGCTTTCTCCTTGCTGTATATGGAGCTCAAAAAAATAGATTGCATTGATAAGTACAGATATTTAACCTTTATTAAGAATACACGAAACAAGAAGCAAGTACAACTATCTTGTCTTCCTCCAATATCGGCATCTGCTATTCAACACTTGTATCGAATATACTATCAAGTTCAGACGTGGCAAGGCCATCAACTGAACCCTGAAGGCTGGGGTTGGAAATAATTAAATAATATCTTGGAACCGATTCAAACTTTACTTCCCCCTGCTCCAGAAAAGCTTCTTAACACTATTTCTTGCAATTGCAAGATATGTTGTAGTGCCAAATGCGGCTGTAGGAAAGTTGGGTTAAAATGTTCTCCAGCGTGTACCAATTGCCAAGGTCAGTCTTGCTCAAATGTCCAATTGAATACAACAGAGGGAGATTATGTGATTTTGATGAAGAAACAACTGATTCATCTTCATTTGAACAATTTATAAACATCCAGCAAGAGGAAGAATAAAGAAATCGGAGAAGACATGATTGTTAAATTTGTTTATGAAGAGTATGAATCAGATTGAAATATTAAAACAAACGAAAACGACAATTAAATTCAATAACCAAAATCAATATTAATAATCTTCATCATGCAGTTAAATAAATATTGTCTCTAAAAATTACATCATAATGGTTTGTGGAATAGGCCTTTCGGAAAAACCACGTTAAAAAAACACGCCGAGTAAACTACACAGGTGGTGTGGAAATGTGTGCATATTATGTAGAACGTGACTCTTACAATCGCGATATCTCAGGAACGGTAATGCTCCATGAAAAAATCACGAGGATCATTTTTATATATAATTTTGAGATCTACAAATTGGGTTTGAGGTATTTTTGTGATAAAAGTTACCGTTTTCGAGAAAAATCCAAAAAACCTGAAATTTTTATTTTTGACCCCAAATAACTTTCTCTCATGGGATTGATGGGGACTTCTAAATTTTTATTATTCATGGTAAACCCAAGGTCTGCACCAAAATTGGTCTCTGTCGGAATTTTTGTTATTTCAATTGTCTAAATTGACCAGACTATAAGGTTGGTACGTCGCATCTAATTGACATATTGTCAATATTTTCTTGTTCCCTCTCACTTCAATGTTGTCATTAATGACTGAATTTCAACTGCATTAGGTTAATCGAATTTTTTCGGATTTTTGAAACTAGCAAAAGGAATCCACTTTCATAGACTATTTATTTTCTTTTCATGTCTTGAAAAGCACGCAAGGGGATCTTTACGATTAGTCTATTTAAAAGCCACTCCACCATCGGTAAGTCTACCTAACTTAACCCAACTACATTTCAATTAACCAACATCTAACTGTTTTTTCACTATTTCAAGCTTTTTCTGCTATACTCTAATTAGGGACTGACTGTAGTACACCTGTTGCTGTGATCACCTGCATGGTTTACCTAGAATAGGCTTCTCCGAGGAACGCTGCCACTAATTTTAATACAGCACGACTACGGGTTACCAATAAGAGTATTGTTCATTTTTTGTATTGCATCATTTGCATAGCGAGTCAGCGATATTAATGAGAAAGATAACATCGACAAGAACTACTACTCCACTGATACCATAAGTAGATAACTCCACAACTAAAACTACCTACTTACCATGTGAACCTATTAGTACTAAAAGGAGAATTGCTTATAGTGTTAGAACATTATTTGTTTAAACTTTTCTTCAAACATCTTGTCAATCCAAAATATTATTTGGCAATAAAAATTTAGGAACTTTTCACACTGTACAGTTCACGGTAACAAAAACCTTTTTTTCTCTATACTATGGAATTATTTAGAAGAAAAGTTAGTTTCAGTATAGTTCGTTAAATTTAATTCATAGTGTTCAA
This sequence comes from Galeruca laticollis, assembly GCA_963921935.1. Taxonomy (NCBI): domain Eukaryota; kingdom Metazoa; phylum Arthropoda; class Insecta; order Coleoptera; family Chrysomelidae; genus Galeruca; species Galeruca laticollis. The sequence continues at coordinate 37,705,707 of OY998178.1, read as the reverse complement.
ATTGAAACTATAGTAACAGACTTTTGTTTGCAATTCAGCCAAGCAACGAAGTTGTACAAAAAAATTGGTCAAAAAGAAAGCATCATCATCGCCACGAAGGTAATTATGTTGACTACTAATGAAGTAGAAAACAACGGGTGCGTCAATAAAAAAAGTGGTATCAGAGCTCATACTCAAACTTCTTGCCCTAAAACATTAACGGTACATGTACCTTCAACTAGTAGGGGTATTTCTTATACATTACTACGTTCCGAATCGAATTCTAGTAACAGAATCTACAGGATCCAGTCCCTCTTGGAAAAGTTTATTCAGTATCAGTCTCAAACGGGAGAATCTCTTCCCAGGGTATTCATCAAACCTGATTGCATTCCAGAACTTGAATCTGGTAATCCCAATTTGTGTGCAGCCACGTGGATAGATAAAATAGAGCAACTGGGTTAAGTAAATAGATGGAACAAAGTTACATTAGTATTTCAAATGCAGAGTAGGCTAAAGCGACTTGCAAGAAAGTGGTACAGTGTTTTTCATTATATATGGACCCTTCCATATCTCACTTATTATTTCTTACAATTAAAAATGTCTTAAATAAGAGTTAAATGGTTATTAAAGTAGTTTTTAAAATCCAACAAAAATATTATACACAATGTCCCAAAAAGAGGGTCAGAGCCAAAGTGTTCTTTCTTAAATGGGACACCCTATATATTTTTATATTCTTAAACTGTTCACTTCAATCCTAATTCAACAATATATAATTGTTATAGTCTAACCTCAACAGTTCAGAAAATATATACGACACAGTAAGATGTATTAATCTATCGATTGGAATTCAGTAAATTTGTTTACAAAATAAAGTAATCTCAAACTAAGTAAGCCCAAATGAAACTATAAATATTCTTCAAAATGACCCCCCATATTGTCAGTGCATAGTTGGTATCTTTGGCGTAAATTCTCTAAACATTTAGAAATAATATCAGCGTGATTATTTAGGTTATTAATTTCGCCTTGAATCTTTTCCTGAATTATCTCAAGATTGTTATTTTAGCCAAAATTAACTATATCTTTCAGCATCCCCCACAAAAAAGAATCTAAGGGAGTTAGGTCGGGGCTATTGGGAGGCTATAGAATTGTCCCATTATTTCCGATCCACTCTGGAAACTGATTGTTGAGATGTTCTCTCACCTCTAATACATTATGGGGTGATGCCCCATCTTGGTGCCAGATCATAGTATTTAATTGGTCAGCTGTAAATTCATTTTCTAGTATTTCACTTATTTTGGGTATCATGCAGTTTAGGTAAGTTCTTCCTGTTAACTTATAATTGAAAAATATTGGCCCAACCACTTTATTCTGGAATATTCCACACCAAACTTTAATGGATTTCTGTCCAGATTTCTTTATTTGTTGCACTTTCCGCTGTCTATGATTTTTATTTTCCCATGAACGTCTATTTTTTCTATTAAACACGCCAGCTGTAGAAAAACTGGATTCATATGTCCAACAGATTTTCTGAAGGATATCTGGAGTTTCATTCAAGCGACGAAGCATTTCCTCACAAAATATTAACCGTTTCCGTTTGTGCAATTCAGTAAGGGCTTGCACGGGAAGTATCTTATATGGTTTATAATTGTGTCTTTTCAGAGTCCTAAAAATTTTCATTGGATGTTTTTGTAATATATAGGAGTCTTCAGAGTTTTCTGCAAAAAAGTAGTAGCGCAAAAATTATTCCTTCTCATTCAACTACCATAAAATCCAAAGAAATATATATTTTTTACCTTCAAAATGCAGAAGTGTATCAAAATCATCCTCCTCATTAATTACACACGTTCGTTTTTTCCTAGAAAAGTTTTTAGTTGTCATTACATGCTGGTATATTCTGTTGAACGTATTTTTGCTAGGCGCATGCCGATTTGGATATAATTCTATAAATTCTCTCCTTGCATCTAATTTGTTATTATTATTTTTTACAAATAGAGAAAATATTTCCATCTTCTCATCATCTGTATACCGCATTTTCCAAACTATCAAATACAATGTTTTATGATGGTGTAAATAACTACTTGTCAATTATGACAATGCTTTCATTGCCCGTTGTTTATAGTTGGTTTTCATCCCACAGAAAATGATTTTTAAATGAATATATTTTCTGAACTGTTAAGGTTAGACTATGCCAATTATATATTGCTGAATTCGGATTGAAGTGAACAGTTTAAAAATATGAAAATATATAGGGTGTCCCATTTAAGAAAGAACACTTTGGCTCTGACCCTCTTTTCTGGGACATCCTGTATAATATTTTTGTTGAATTTCAAAAACTACATTAATAACCCTTCAACTCTTATTTGAAACATTGTTATCTGCAAATAATAGGTGAGATATAGAAGGGTCCATATATAATGAAAAACCCTTCACCATATAACTTGAAAAATTATCAGCGAAATTGGCAGAAGTGGAAGGACCCAATCTTGAGAACATTCCCAGATCATCAAGATTATGCAAGCAATGCTAGAAAATATATTCTCTTCATTGACAAAAAGAAAGGGATATCTTTTATAAATGTTGGAGTTAGGGATCCAACACTTCAGGCAGGAGCTTGTGGAGGTAGATACGGTTCTCCTGGCAGCTTATATGCCAATTATTTGTCGACTTTGAAGCCGTAAGATCAACAAAAGCAGGACCTCTGGTGGTATTTCTGAAAAGTGTCATCGAAAACTTCGGAGTGCAACGAGAAATGATCAGTGATCGAGGTTGATGTTACATATCGAAGTAATTTCAGAGTTATTGTAAATCTCTAAATATTAAACATGTTCTCAACGCCACTGTTACACAAAAAGCAAATGGGGGTAAGTGGAGTGGTACAATTGTATAATATGAGCCTTCTTGCCAGCTTGTGCCGAGAAGGATCATACTAGGGATACTTATGCCAAAGATCGTTGGTACGAGGTAATGTTCGGTTAAAATCCTATAGGTATTTCTGATCAAATTTTAGCCAACGAGAATAATCTGCCTGCTGAACAACGTCAATATCTTCAAAAAATAAGAACAAAAGTCAAACGAGCAATCAACGAAAAGAAGCTAAAATTTAAGAAATAATTCGACAAACGAAGATGAAAGGGACACAAATATAAGGAAGGAGATCAAGCGTTAATTCGAAGTATCGCCAACCAAGGTAGCAGTCGTAAATTTCTTCCTGAATATTTGGGACCATATTTCATTAAAAAAGTTTTGAATTATGACAGATTTCTCATAGTAGATTCTCCTGATTCACTCCAATCACAAAGGAGTTACGAAGGTGTTACATCGATTGATAAAGTGAAGTTCAGAATCCGACGTAGAATCTCAACTAGATCCTAAAGAAATGGACAATGGTAGTAATGATGAAGTTCCTAACGAAACGTATTCTACAAGTAGAGATCTGAACCAAAAATATGCTTTGCATACAAAACAAATGATGAAGTTTCTAACAAAATAGACACTACCCGTAATAAGGTGAGTCCCCACGAAACAGATTCTAGAAACCATATTATTGGCCCCTTTTTAATTGAAGGCAATTTGAATGGCGATAATTATTCAGCACTACTTCAAAATGATGTTCCAACTTTGGCAAATTTATATAATATTCAGGAAACCCTAAGTTCCAGCGAATATGATGTGGTTCCACCACATTACTGACGCAATGTCGAATAGTACTTCTATGCTATATTTCCCAATCGGAGGATGGGGAAGCTAGAATCGAATCGATAGAATGGCCAGCGTGATCATCTGATCCTTTTTTTAAATGGCTTTGGATAGCTTGATTCATTCAGTCACAAATTTATTGTACAGCTTGTTTCAATAGATAGCTTAGGAGGATAGGTATAGTTTATTATTACAGTACATTGTAAACACAGCATTGACAAGACTAGTACTCTCCATTCACCTTCCTTATCAACTTAAATGATGGGTACTTAGTAGTGGAAGCATTGCAACAGAATTACACAGGGACACTTTTAAATCGAGTAACGGATAGAAGGTGAAATGTATAACATAGGGATAGACACGAGGAACAAGCCCGGAAATATGAGTTATAAAAACAGGCTTGGTAGAATGTAATTTCCTCTGAAGTCTCTAAATAGGAGGAGACATTGGGATATTCTACGGCTAATGGCGGATAGTTGTTATTGTGCCACCACTTATCAAGTAAATTAGAGTTAGAGATGTCAGATATTTTTCGCAATAGTTTAATTTGATTGCTAGCTTGATATTTAAGGATAAACTGTGGGTGAGGATTTAAGTGCACCCAAAACCAACCTCAGTGCTTTATACTGAATTGGATCTAGTTTTTTGAAACAAGTGTTCGTGGTAGACCCATATAGGAAGCAACCGTAATCAAGAATGGATCTAGTATATGCACGATAGAACATTAAATTGACTTTAGGGTTAGCACCCCATTGATATCGATTAATTGCTTTGGAAACATTCAAGCTCTTTTCACATTTAATTAAACTTTTATTGATGTGTTCATTCCATGTAAGTGTAGTATCCAGTATAATACCGAGATATGTAAAATGATTGTGATACTTAGGTTACTTATCATTATAGTGGATAGGATCGGAAAACGAAGTCGAGTAAATAATATCACAGCAGATTTATTCGGGGTAAGATCAAGTCCTTGATTAAAAAAATATTCTGTAGTACTATATATAATTTGTTTTATAGAATCAATACAGTTTTTTATAGTAAGAAACAAAAATCGTCTGCATATTGTAAGATGTCGCAATTAATATCCATTTCATGAAGGTCCATGGTCCTATTAAAAAAAAATAGGGCTAAAAACAGAGCCTTGAGGAAAGCCTTGATGAGCTAATCTTGAGCCGATCATTCTATCGTTGCACCGCACGAATACTTGCCTATTAACACATAAATTTACCAAAACAAATGCACACATAGTTGGAATGCCTAAAAGCGTTCGTTTCTTGAAAAGTATATTTAGGATGACATTGTCATAAGCGCCTGAAATGTCAAGAAATAGGACAGGAAGTCAACTGAATATCAGTTGTTAACTGCGAAAGACAGATAGTTCCTTTTTTCATCCGGAAACCAAACTGCGATATCGGAAACAAATTTCTGCTTTCGTACCACCATTCTTAGTCTGGTTTTGATGATACGTTCAAATGTTTTCAATAGACAAGACATGAGAGAGATAGGTCTGAAGGCAGTGGGGTCATTTACTTTGGGTATAGGAATAACCAGGCATTGTTTGAGAGAATCACAATTATTCCCTTCAAGTAAAATGTTGTTATATTTTTTGCAAAGATAGTGTTTGGCAATTACGGGAAGACTTACTAACATGAGATAGTTTATCTCGTCAATATCGTACATACCAACAATATGTATTTTTGGAGGTTTTGGTATTTGCTTCAATTCCGTCAGGTATGATAGGAGTTAGCAAAAAGTAAGAATCAATAAGGTTGTTCGGCATATTTACAGGTAGTTGTGCATAATCAGGAGCAATTTTTGTTAAAATCTGTTCTACCATAGATTCATAATTACCGGTATATTTTTTGCGACCCTGAATCTTATTTATTCTTCTCCAAATATTTGAGGGAGGAGTTTGTCTGTTAAGAGTGGAGCAGTATCTTGCCCAGCTAGATTTGGCGTTTGAACTGAAAGTGCGTTTACAGATAGCTTGATGTTTCTTATACTCGTTAAAATTTGAAAGAGTAGGATTGGATTTGTATGCTTTGAAGGCATTTTTCCTTAAAGTCGAAGCAGCGAGGCACTCGTCATCCCACCAAGGTGGAGTTTTGACATGCTTAGTTGAGGGTCGGATTAATGTACAGGATTTGTTCGCGGTATTTGTTGTCGATTCTAATAAGAATAAAAGCATTTCGTTAGTACTATGTACAGTTGATTCCGGTGTGGAAGCTTGTTCTATGGTTAATCTGAATTAGCATTAGACATCGACCACTTAGCTGATGATATTAACATCATATTTTTAATCTTGATATTATTAATAGAAATTCGTATGAGAAAGTGGCCAGGTCCATATGTATCGGACAGGACGGTACAGTCAAAAGATGAACATAAGCTGGAAGATAGAACAGTAAGATCCACAACCGACAGCCTGACCAGGGGGGAGTAAATCTCGTAGCAGATCCGTTAATGGCGATAACTAAAGGAGGAAAAGAATCTAGAGCTTCTACTAATATGTTATTAACAATTTCTTTAACGAAATTGACTGTCTCGACCCTTACTTCGTGGAATATGCTCATATTAGTGTTTTTAAATGAAACTCACGGTCGCTAGTTAATTCCACAATATAATACAAGTTATTGAAAATTCTAAAAAATTGACAATTGTTTCGATAAATCAATATCATCGTCAGAATGACAGAAGTTACATTTCATTTTATGCCTACCTGATGTTTAGTAGTTATTTTTGGCTAAACCAAGAAGTAACCTAACTTGTGATTGGCTTAATATATGTTTATAGAAAAAAGAAGAAGATGTGATATTACAAATATTGAAGCTTAGATATTATTAGCCCTATGGTGATATCCTGGATATCATTTTTCCAATTAAGATCAGTATAACTGTGCAATGATATAGAAAACCAGGAAAACTATACCTGCTGATCTTTACAATTATCACTTAAGAAGACAGTTTATTAGTGGAGAATTCCCTAGATTTAACTGTTCATTGACAACTTCATATTGTGGGTTTCTTAAATGTCTTCTAATTTTCAGTTCTTCAAGAAAATCCAGTTCTTGTTTCTTTTCACAAATATGCAGCACTTCTAGTTCTGTGTTAGGTGTCCATGAATGATTGGTGTCAAGTAGATGTTTTGCGTAGTGGGATTTATCTGGTTGTTTTAATTTGTATGCTCGTAAGTGTTCACTGTATCGTATTTCAAAATTCCTAAGGGTCTGACCCAAATAGACAGCATTACATTCTGGACATTTGAGTTTATATATACCTGACTTTTTTAATAGTGGTATTTTTGTTTTAACATTTAACAATTTTGTACTAACGTTACTTTCTGTTTTGAAAGAAAATGTTGTATTCGTTGCTGAAGATATTATCTTTGAAATATTATTAGAAATATTTCCTGCATATGTGATGGTTTTATAAGTTTTAATTTCATCAGCTTGTTTAGGATATATTAGTTGTAATGCCACTTTTTCTTCTTTTTTACTAATTAGCTTATTTATCATATCTAATGGATAACCGTTAGATGTTGCTATATGTCTAATTGTATTAATCCCTCTAACAAAATTACATTTGTCCATAGGAACTGAAAAAGCTCTATGTATCATTGAATTATATGCTGCTAGTCTGTGTCACACATAATATCTTCAGCAACGAATACAACAATTTCTTTTAAAACAGAGAGTAACGTTAGTACAAAATTGTTAAATGTAAAAACAAAAATACCACTATTGAAAAAGTCAGGTATATATAAACTCAAATGTTCAGAATGTAATGCTGTCTATTTGGGTCAGACCCTTAGGAATTTTGAAATACGATACAGTGAGCACTTACGAGCATACAGATTAAAACAACCAGATAAATCCCACTACGCAAAACATCTACTTGACACCAATCGTTCATTGACACCTAACACTTAACTAGAAGTGCTGCATAGTTGTGAAAAGAAACAAGAACTGGATTTCCTTGAAGAACTGGAAATTAGAAGACATTTAAGGAACCCACAATATGAAGTTGTCAATGAACAGTTAAATCTAGGGAATTCTCCACTAATAAACTGTCTTCTTAAGTGATAATTGTAAAGATCAGCATATAGTTTTCCTGGTTTTCTATATCATTGCACAGTTATACTGATCTTAATTGGAAAAATGATATCCAGGATATCACCATAGGGCTAATAATATCTAAGCTTCAATATTTGTAATATCACATCTTCTTCTTTTTTGTATAAACATATATTAAGCCAATCACAAGTTAGGTTACTTCTTGGTCTAGCCAAAAATAACTACTAAACAGCAGGTAGGCATAAAATGTAACTTCTGTCATTCTGACGATGATATTGATTTATCGAAACAATTGTCAATTTTTTAGAATTTTCTATAACTTGTATTATATTGTGGAATTAACTAGAGACCGTGAGTTTCATTTAAAAACACTAATTTCTTTAACTTTATTTTCAAATTCAATTTCATTAACTTTAAGGATAGTAGCCATATTTGAGGAAGACTTCGCAAAATATCGGAAGCTTGCTTTTATTAAGGTTTTTAATGTAGCAGTTAGCTGGGTTATGAATTTATTGAACTCATTTGCAGATTCACATTGTCCAAACTGAAATACTGGACCAGCACAAAAACTGTTCTGGAACTCTTTACGAATAGTAGGAAAATCAGACAAAGTTTTATCATTTCTTCTTGTTTTCGTAGGACTGACAATCGGGGCTGAATAGGGTTTTTCAGTAATGCTACTTTTATGAGACGTACCGGAATTAGATTGACAGGGGAGGCAACTTTCATAGAAGGGAATTCTGTGTCGGAGTTTGTTAACGGTGCAAATTTATTTTTTTGAGCGAGACTGGAGTAACATGGATTTTCGAATACTTTTCCAGCTTCCTTAAAAGAAATATTTGAGTTTGCCATAGCTTCTTTCGTTTTCTTTTTGTTTTATATATTCTGGACATTCCCTAACAACCGACTCATGTTTGTTAATTTCACAATAAATTCAAAATTTCGTACAGTTATCAGGACAATAATTGAGGAGCGATCTGACAAAACGTGATAAATCCATCTCCGACAAAAAAATAGTTAGGTATGATTTCTATTACATTTGAGTGTGATAAATCCATTGCCATATTCCAATGTGTTCTAAACGCAATATATCCTATAGTAAAATGCATTTAAAAGTGACTGATTCAAACAAACCGACATAAATCCATGAATTGCTCTTAAACAGAACAAACTGCATTAAATTCATAATGTAATCGAAATTTCTAAATTTGCAGGTAACTGTATATTTCTTGCAGTTTAATTTCTTACCGCTAGATTGCACACTATGATTCCAATAATAGAAGTCTGTAACTTGGATAAACATTTGTCGAAGTTTTCTGCAATATAAATATGATAAATATGTCTTGCAGTTTTCTATATTAGTGCAATTTTCAGAGAAGTGGTTTGAATAGAGATATTACTCTCTTCTTTGTCTATGGTTGTTTATGGTTATACTATTTCTGTGGTGTTCGTAACGTCAATTTTGTCAATTTGGAATAAGCGGACTGCGGCTATTATTATTGTTTATATTTATTGTCCCTGTTGTGTTATAAAAGGCTACTTATAACGGAAATTAAAATGGATCTTGTGAGTGTGGGTGACAAAGGCAAAAAAATTAGAAAACAAACTAAGCGTAATGCGAAGGAATTGTTGAAGAATAAAAGGTAGTTATCCATAAAATTACTATAACTCAAACGTATAGGTTAGAGCATTGAAAACGGGTGTAAATTAATATATTATCATTTTCAGATATCAAGAGCCCGATGTTGATTTAAAAAATTTCCAACGACCATGCAACCATAATAATAAAAGCACATACAAGTGCAATAATATTACATTGACCGATATCAAACGCAATAAACGTAAGATATACAGTACGAGTAACAAAAGCGACCAAGAAATTCGGCTATGCCACTTAATGAGTTCTGTTACAGTCAGCAGACGAAGACCTGTCAAGGAAGCACCCAAAAAACGTGAAGTTAACGTGAGTTATTTTTTAAAAAGTCTGCATCATAAGCATCCACTTAAAGTCTGCCACAGTTTTTTTGTAAAAGCTTTGGGTTTATCTCCGAGACGTGTTAATCGTGTTGCGAATTTAATAAACAATGGGGAAGTTCCTATCGAAAAAAGAGGAGGGGACAAGAGATCACAGAATTCGTCAGACCGAATACAAAGTGTAAAGCAATTTATCGGGAACCTTAAGGGCAAAGAAAGTCACTATAATCGCTCTAAATCCAAGAAAATATACCTGGATTCTAGTTTAAGTATCAGGAAGCTCCATAGCCTGTATAATACAAAAAATGATAGTATGAAAGTTTCACTTAGTATGTTTTCTAGAATTTTCAGAGGCGACTTTCATATAGGATTTTCCTCACCAGCTTCCGATGCTTGTGGTACATGCATGAAGTTGGAGTATAAGATTAAGATGGAAAAAAGTAATGAGAAGAAAAATGAATTTGTTTTGGAGAAAAAGATTCATTTAACCAGGGCGAAAGCTTTTTATGAACTGTCTAAAGAAAATCCACCTTCTTCGCTTACCTTTTGTTTTGATTTGCAACAGGTACAGCCGTTGCCTCGAACTCCAATATCAGACGCATTCTACGCACAGCAAGTTAGTTACTACGTTTTTTGTTGTGTAGATATGGGCTCGAGGCACCCTTCATTCTATACCTGGAGCGAAGACCAAGCTGGCAGAGGTTCTGTGCAAATCGGTTCAGCCCTTTTGCACCACTTAGACTCTCTCAATTTGGATGATATACACACTCTTAGACTATTTTGTGATGGCTGTGGCGGCCAGAATAAGAATGCTCACATAGTACATGCCCTCTACTACTGGCTCAAAGTTAAATCGCCGCAGAATTTGAAGGAAATAAGAATTACTTATCCAGTTCGTGGGCATAGTTTTCTGCCCGCTGACAGAGTTTTTGGAAGGGTGGAGAAGCTCTTAAGAAAAACTTCCGTCGTAAAAACTAAAGATGAGTATAAAAATATATATTCAAAATGTGGGGAAGTGAAGGAACTTGGTGTTGATTGGCACCTATATGATATCAAATCACTGCAAAACACTTTTACAAAACTGGATGGTATCCTTGATCTTAAAAGAATTAATTTAAAAAAAGGAAGGAGAAATTCAATAGAAATTTTTTGCTACCAAAATTTCAGATTTGAAACCCTTTCCAAAACTCCAAAAAACCTATTGAAGAAGGGCAAGTCAGACAAGAATTTGCCTAATCTGGGGACACTACCACTCAATAATTTTATCCCTGAAAAGAAGAAGAAAAGTCTGTAACATCTTTTGGAGCAGCAATTTGGAGAAGACTGGGCAAAAAATGAAACCCTAAGTTGGTACAAAGGATTTTTGTTAAACGAAAATGAAAACCAGGGTCTGAATCACCATGAAGGTGATGATGACGATGATCAAGAGGACGAGCACTGTGATTGCTTAGAGGAGGATGCCGGAGCACAGTATATATAAAAGAAAAAAATTATATATATCTGCGGAGTATTTTTTATTTTTGTTTGATTTTTATTAAAATTATTGTATTACCATTTTTATGTTCACTTATTTACTATGTACAAAACGCACTAAATCCCAAAGTAAACCATACAAATCGGATTAAATCCGTATTGGACCAACAAAGCGCAATAAATCCATTTTGTTTTTCTTAATATTACTATTACTAATTGTTATTTTTTATTTAAACTTGTGGTTTACTTATGTACTTGACATTGGCTATTATTTAATATTTATATGTATATACTTTATCAACTGACACACGATGTAACAGTTTATTGCATTTATTTCATAACAATGAAAAGCGGATTTATCACGTTTTGTCAGATTGCTCCTCAATTGTTTTCCTGATTTCCGCATATTTTACTACGTTTTGTTTACACTGGGTAGCTGAATGACCATAACGTAGGCATTGAAAGCATTGCATAACTGGATGTACAGAAACCTCGACTGGACACCTATCTTTATTGATATAGATAAATTGATCAATTAATTTTCCCGCGAAAGTGATAATAACCATTTGTCGTGGAGCTCTCTCCGATATATCGTTTTTCTGGATTATTCGAGTCATTCTTTTGACTCTTTCAACAGTGATATTAGACTTTATAACGATTGATATGGTACTTTCACTTAATGTAGGATCTACGCCACGAGCAAGCCCTCTTTTTTCTGTCAAATAATTTGGTATATAGGCAATTAGGTTGTTTTCTTTAAAGAAAGGTATATTTACTAACTCATTTGCTACAAGACCCGAATCAACTTCGACCTTAATACGGTTCCTACCAACACTAACAATTTCAATAATATTTCCATCATAATTCGAGAGTGCAAGTAAGTTTTCACCAAGTTTCAGAGGATATAAACGGCCTATATTTGAGTCAATATGTTGAACAAAAATAAAATACGGTCCGGTATCATTAGAATTAAATCGCTTAGAAGTATTCAATATATGACTGGTTTGACTACTAGATTGGAAATAATTCGAGTGTTTTTATTAACCTCATTAATTACATAATCGGAATTTTTGGAATTATTAACAACAAAATTATCGCGTTTCAAAACATTATGAGATTCATCCATACTAAACTCTTTTGAAAATACGACATCTTCAACGTAAATATTATTTGAAATTTCATTACCGGCTAACGGCGAATCTTTACCGTTTAGTCTACACTTTCCGGCCATCCGCAAGCCAGCGCTATGGCAATTTTTTAACCAAAAAAAAGTGAATATTTATACTTACAGTATGGTAGAATTAATATTAACCCACAAATGCGCGTATTAAATTTAAAGCCAAAGACGGTTTGTTTTGCTAAACACAATCCCACACGTCCGTTCTCTACAATAGTTCGAACTGGAATGCACCTGATCTTAACTTATTAGATTCATTCTTATGATGATATATGAAGAGTATTGCGTTTCATTTTTTCATTCGTTAATTTTTGCATCAAATTTGAAGACGATAATATTTTTGAATAGAGAATGAAGATATTTTTCAAACGAAGTCACATTTTCACGATGAAGAACGTCAATTTATAATTTATATTTGACATGTACTTTGTATACATTCAAATATTTCGAACATTATTTGAAACCCTGTTCTTCAGCTGCTTTTCAATGTTAGACTAGTCGATAACTTCGTTAGAAATGTATTATTATTATTCCACAAGCAATCAAAATATTGATATAAAGGGAATTTCTTTGCTAGCTGTTGTTTTTTGATTTATAGTTATTGCGAACTACATTGTATTTCATTAGATCGCACTACAAGTCAATTAGTCAGGGTGATGATAAACAAAACGACGAAATGGCGTAACAACCTTTATTACGAATAATTGAACAGCGTTAAGATGAAAATCAGAGGCCATAATATTTTTGTTATTGCTTTCAGTGAGTTCAAAACAAAAGTGGGTTATTTTCAGTTTCTATCACTATGAATTAGACACCAAATGCTCGGCGAGCGATATAGAAATTAACTATAATTAACTGTGCGCTGTTACTTCGCCAGCGGTTATTAAGCCAAGTCAGTATCAATAAAATTTGTTGGAGAAAACTCGATTATTTACAATTAGATATGGAAAAGAGAGTTGGAAATAGTTATTTCATTACAAATATAAACAAACGTTATACATTTACAGTGCAAAACAGAAACGGATCTAGAAATAAGACATTTAAGTTCTATGCAACCTTTTTTTGAAAACAAATAATCCGGAATATCTTTATCCTTCTTATATGGAAGACCAATTATCACTGATTTTCTCAAGTAGTAATATTGATAATTACAAATTTTTTATTCCATGGAATATTAAAAAAAATATTTCACAAAAACGGGATAGTACCCTTTGAGTGCATTACATAATAACGAAACAGACGTCAACTGAATTTGGTTTTAGCAAAAGAATAAGATACTCTAATCATAATGTCTAGGTCGAGCAAGGTGGTGTAGAAAAAAACGTCTAGAGAACTTAGTTGTCTTAAGTTATATTAGGTTAGGTTCAGGAAAATAGTAGAAGTATATTGTTCCATATATTACAATATCGTATTTTCAATATTGCGATTATTCTCACACAAATTGTCGTTGTTGAATATAACTGTTATTATAAGAATTGGAAATAATACAGGATGTTTGAATTTGATAAATATTAAATCCATAACTTGTAGCAATTTGAGAAGCAATTCATTTTCATCAACTTTGGACTGTAGGTACATCTTTTGTGATATTTTTATTGCACCAGAAAAAAATTATTACCAGTTCACGAATATAATCATAGTAGATATTTCAAATCATTTTCTTCAAACAAAAGCAGCAGAAAGGTTGTCTGAAGTGTGTTTGAAAGCACATCATACTGAGGAAACACACAAGAAGAAGAATGTGAATGCAATAGCGAATCTAGCTTCCAGACATGTAAAAAATACACAGAGATAAGATAGTGAAGACAGTACCGTTCTGACATCGAAACAGAACGGACGTATATATCGACAAAATAATTAGCTGGTCTCGAAATATATTATTAGTTACCTGTGCAAAAGCTTGTAGTGTAGTGCAGTAAAAGTGATAAAATAATCAAACTGTAAGTAACCTACATTTTATGAACACACTAATCTCTATTATGAAAACTCGCTATAAATTAAACGAAATTGGAACCTGATAACTGTGGACTTGATCCATTACCCGAAAATTCTACAAACATTACCAACACAATGCCGAAATCATACTCCAACGTTCTAAGCTAAACCACCATGTATCTTATGGAAAATGGGTCCCAGTCAATTGGCTGAAAATTAAGTTTGATGTGGTTTATGATGATCGATCAAAGGTCTCCATGGGCACAATTTGATCTAAAGTAATTGTTTTATTAGCTACTAATCAGAACAACTTTAAATGTTTCACAAATAAGGGGTTTGAAGTGTACGTTATGGAATGGTTGAGGCACTCGAAACAGCGACTCTTGCGTGAGAAAAAGTAACCGTAAGATATAGCAATTATTTTCAAACGCCATTATTGGAGCTAAACTTCAGGAGTACCTTCTCCAATTAGGACCAATTGTAGAACCAAAAAACATACTTTTTTCATCAAGGATATCAAACAACAGAGTATTCGTTTATCTCTCGAGCAAAAATTGTTTCGATAATTTCCTACAACTTCATGGTGAAATTACCGTTAACGGAGAAAAAATTAAAGCCAGAAGGCTATTAACTCCCTCTGAGAGAATCGTCTTATCCAACGTATGCCCTACAATTCCACACGAAACTATCTCTACAGAGCTCAAAAATATAGGACTAAAATTATCATCTCCACTATCCTTTCTACGAATTGGTGCAACAGATCCGGCATACAAACACATATTTTAAGTTTTAGACGTCAAGTATATATAGCAACACCTGTCACCCTTTCAATCCCTGACTTCCTGGACATTCGCGATGATAACTCCTCTTATCGCATATTCATTACACAAGACAGCCAGGGATGTTTCAAATGCAAAGTCACTGGACACCAAGCATCGAAATGCCCTAATGAACCAGCAGCTACCACTGCCTCAAACAATTCACTGCGCACACCATCAGTACAGCTAATAAATTCTGACACCGTTGACTCCTCCACTCCAAACACAACCCTCAAAACATTATTACCTCCAACACAAACACCTATACCTCACTAAATCCACCAATCACCTTCCGACCGGGCTCTTTAGCTCTCCCGACGCCTACCGCCAGCACTACGGAAGACCAAATAATTGACAACAGTAGCATACTAAACAAACAACTATCCAACAAACGAACACATTCGGAAGTCATATCACTATCCAGCAAGGAGCTCCCACCGTCTGATGACATAAACACAGATTTTAAAACACCAAAACGCCCACTGAAAGCAAGAAAGCAAAGTACGTCCGAAACTAACTTTACACTCGAACCCGAACACATTGCAGCAGCTACAAAAATTTTTGACGACCAAACCCACCCTCCTATACTCAACATCGATCAGTTCAAATGTCTGCTCGAAAATTCATACGGCTTAAAGGACACAGATGCATTAAACTTAGCAACAGAGTACACTTCAAACATACAGGGTCTAATCGAACTGCTCTTACAAGTTTATCCATACTTAACCGAGAGAACCATAAAAGCTGACTGCACTAAATTAAGAAAAAAATTGGAAAAACATATGGATATCGATAGCTCCAGTGATAGCATCTCTTGAAAATTAAAACTCATCTTCAACTCAATATTACAATGGAATTTAAATAGATATTATATCCATCTAAACATGCTTAAGTTATTATTAGCCGAAAACGCACCAGTCATCATAGCACTTCAAGAAACGCACTTAAAAACTACATAAATTTTTCTAAAAATCGTAACCGAAACAGAGCAAGCTGGGGAGTTGCAATTTATATAAAATCTAATTTGGAGACAACACCACTAAATCTTCAAAAAAACATTGAATAGAAGAAACCAAATTACATATATGCAACCTGTACCTACCTTCAGACGTTGTGTTAGAGGAAAACGAACTGGAAATACTCATAAATCAAATACCAAATCCCCGTATTATTTTGGCAGACTTTAATGGACATCATTACTCTTGAAGTTCACAAAAAATAGATGCAAGAGGTCGAACAATAAAAAAATTCATAGATAACTCTAACTTGCTTTGTTAAACAATGGAAACATGACTCGTTTCAACGCTTCTAATGGCACTTTCTCGGCCATAGACTCAACTGTGTGCACTCCAAACCTGGTAACACAACTTGACTGGCAAGTTTTAGATAGTCTACATGACAGTGATCATTTTCCTTTAATTATAAAAAATATAAATCACAGTCCAGCAACACAAATCAATAATACTTTGCCAAAATGGAATCTAAAAAAGACAATCAAGGTAAGTTGGTCAGTTATCTATTTAAATGTGCCAATTATCCGTCCTGTTTCCATATTAGTATCGCATAAATATTGTTGTAATTCATTACCTTATTTACGCATAAACTAAATTTAAAATGGCTGAACTTAACAAATTAAAATAACGACGCGGTTATATACAAACAATCATCGGAACATTAAGAAGAGATGTCGACCAAGGAAACGATGAACCCGCGAGAGCCAATAAATAATTAATTCAAGAGAGATTAAATGCTGCTACCAAAGCATTTGAAAAATTTGATTCACTTCAAGATAGGATAGAGGAGTTAGTTCAAGAGGTAATTGATCAGCGTAGCTACTACGAAGAGAGCTTTATTTGGGAAACGTCGCTTGGTAGAAGGTTTCTCGATAAATCAACGGTTGTAAACGTACCAGAAGTCTCTCACGTTATGCTAGATGAATCGATCCAACGTGAGCAGATAAAGTTACCTGCTAACATCAAATTAGCAGAACCAGAGTATCATAGACCTGCACCGGTCGACATATTAGTAGTAACAGGCACTACACTGCCTGCAGAGCAAATAAAAGTAGCGGAAACAGAGTTTCATCGACCTGTACCGATCGACATCTTAGTAGGAACAGGTACTAGACTGCCTGCGGAACAAGTGAAATTATCATACAGAGTTTCGTCGACCTGCACCGGTCGACATCTTAGTAGGAACAGGCACTACTCCGCCTGTTGAACAGATCAAAGTAGCAGAACCAGAGTTTCATCGACCTACACCGGTCGACATATTTGTAGGAACTGGCACTACTATTCCTGTAGAGCAGAGCAAATTAGTGGACCTTGATGTCCATCGACCTACACCGGTCGACAAATTATTAGAAGCAGAGACTATTATGTCTGTGGAAAAAAGCAAATTAGCAGCTCCTGATAATCAAGAATCGAACAAACGTAACATGTCCCCTGTTGTGGACAATCCGTTGAAATCGGATAGTTATTATTTATCTCATGACGCAATCAATGAGGAGACGAGTCCAACTACGAAAGTAAGCGCGGTATA
This sequence comes from Galeruca laticollis, assembly GCA_963921935.1. Lineage (NCBI taxonomy): Eukaryota > Metazoa > Arthropoda > Insecta > Coleoptera > Chrysomelidae > Galeruca > Galeruca laticollis. The sequence goes on along the minus strand of OY998178.1, from coordinate 37,688,039 downwards.
CGACGGTTCTTTAGAGACTTCTTCAGGCGTATCGTTGAATGACGTCCTGTATACTGGTCATAATAGTCAACTTAATTTATTCATAACTTCTAGTCAAGTTCGCAAACACCATATCGTGATTGCAGGTGATTTAAAGCGAATTTATCAACAATTTTTAGCTAGAAACGAATACCGTAAATTTCAATGTCTCATTTGGAGAGATCGAATGAAAAACTTACGAAATTTTGAATTAAATATCGTCACATCCGGTATTACCTGTCCAGCAATTCAATGTTTACATCAAGTGAGATGAATGCAAAAAATATACCGTGCGAAGCGACACGAATGTGTATATAGTGAATCCTATTCAAATTAGAGTTTCAAAACGGATAATGTTATCCGAAGTAGCCAAAATGTTCGAATTATTGGCTTCCGTGATTCTACTCGGGAAAATAATCTTACAAAACTTGTGGAATTAGAAGCTCGATTGGAACGAATCGTTACTTATCAAATTGTTTAGTGAATGGCAAACATATTGCCAGCCATTACGGTCAAATGATGTGTTGTCATTCAGACGTACCGTAATTACCGCCGATGTAAAAAGGCGTTCAATTACATGGATTTTCCGATGCATACGGCGCGTGCGTTTACTTACTCACACTTTATCACCGAAGACAAATTAAAGTGCAGTTATTATGTGTTAAATCTCGTGTTGTACCTAGCGAGACGATAACAATGCCGAGATTAGAGCTGTTAGGGGCACGCCTCTTGTCTACATTAATGGAAACTGTAAATACGGGCCTCCGATATGAAGTTCAAGCCTTTTATTGGTACAATTATACAAGTTTTACGCTCGCCTCAAGCTTGTCCTTGGCGATTGATAAATCCAATTCGGGACAAAGATTGGAGAATAAGGGCAGGTGACCGTTTGATTGTGTCTAATTCAACATTTGACGCTAAACACTCCGTTATCTTGCTTAAAAATAAACATGTGATCATTCTAGTTATGATGTATTTTCATAAAAAACATTTGCAAGCTGTAATTCAGCAAACTTTATACTTGATACGTTGTAAATATGTGTTTATTCATGGACATAGTCGAATGAATACACATATAAAACTATGTTGTACCTACTTCAAGGCTAATTTTCCTCAGGCACCACGTGTTGGGAAATTATGTGAAGCAACATTGAAAGGCTTTGAAAAGCATTTGTACAAAGTCGCCGGCCGCGACCTGTTATTTACGTATGGACGATTTAATGTGTTAATTATCGTAAACAAAACTAACTAATATTTCCTCTGACTGCACCGATCTTATCACCCTAATTCCTAGCAAAGTTTTAATGGGTAATTTATTAACCAACTTGCGAAATCATGATTATCCCACGACACCCAGTAAACGTATGTCTCACGGGCAACACATACAGAAGGTTAAGCAGCATTTCTGGACGCGGTGGAGCAAGGAAAACTTGAACGAGTTGACTGTTCGCACCAAATGGGACAAAACCGGTCCTGATATTCACGAAGGGACTATCGTCTTACTACAAGAAAACAACATTCCACCCTCACAATGACTCACAATGATGAAGAAGACAGGGCTTCGACCTCTCAAACCAAAAATAAATGAAAAGTTTTAACAATTTGGAATTTTTACATCATATTTGTCAATTCACGAAATGATTGTCAAATACTATGGACATCATGGTTTGAAGCAATTCATAAGAGGTAAACCCATAAGTTTTGGTTACAAATTATGGGCGCTTTGTGGTTCCAATGGCAATTGCTACAAATTCATATTTTATACTGGTAGAGAAGGCAAAAATCGAACAGGTCTGACTTTGAGGTCAAGATGGTGACAGAACTGTTGTCTTGTGTACCAATTTCAAATGAGTATTTAGTATTTTTTGATAACTTCTTCACGAATCGAGATCTATTAGTTCACTTGAAAGATATTGGATGTGCAACAGGAACAGTACGAGATAATAGAACAGATAAATGTCCAATGAAGTCGGCAAAAGAACTGAGCAAAGAATCTCCTGGCTCTTTCGATAACAGGTATGACACTATGTCTGATGTTCTCATGGTACGTTGGCATGATAACAAGTGCGTGATAGTGGCAACTAATTATTATGACATAGAACCATTAGCTGAGGCAAGCCGCGGGAAACGTGAAACCAATGGTACTCACAAATGGATGGGCTATACAGATACTTACATGGTAGCGAGGCAACTAACTCTTTAGAATTCCGTAGAGCAGTTGCAGCTCCTTATATGAAACTCACATCGTGTGTTGAAAGAAAAGCGACAGTAGCCCAGGTAGATATGCGTTTCGATGGTCTGAATCATTTTATGCAATTTCGTGATGGCCAAAGAAGATGCCAAAGAACAGGTTGTAAGAGCAGACCCAAAAGTTTCTGTATGAAATGTGATGCTACTCTGTGTGCAAATTGTTATTTGCCTTACCACCAAAAATAGCAATTTAAGTGTTTGTTATTAGTTGCTTTATTTTTTTTGTGTTCATAATAATGAACTTTTGGTTTTATAGAAAATATAAGATTGCTGTTTGAAGATAAAATGTATTTTCAATAATGTATAATGAATATGTCCAGTGATCTATTCATAGATCACTACTTTTTGACAAAGCTATAAAAGAATTATTTTTTATTGATCGTTGTAGTTATTATGAATAAAAATACAGAATATTTTAAAATAATTTGAACTTTTTTGCGGTGGGACATAATGGGTTAAGATTATTAATATAGTTGAAAGTCTGCGGCAGCCGACGAAGTTCAATTAAATTATAATCAAAAATACATGGGAAACCTGATTTATTGTGTAATAATAACTTCAACTGCAACACAATGGAGTCATTGTTTTATCGGATAAGGAAATGAAATTGAAGACATACAATGTATCTCATTAATCAATCAAGAACAATTAAGATAAAGCAGTTTTGTGTTATAGCCGAAGAAAAAAATATATAATATTATCAAGCAAACATAACCTACCAGAGTTTGATTTCATAAATTCTATAATAGGGAAATGATAATGATCATACGTAGAATGTGAAACATCCGCGCCCTATAACCTTCATCACAAAATTGGATTAATAAATAATCCCTTTTCTCAATACTAAGCATCAAAAGATTTGTATCACATTATTTTATAATAAAAGGTATTTATTCCTCATAAAATAGAAATGTTCCAAAGGAAGAAATAACATGTAGACAGTTTAGCAGAAGAAGCTGTGAAAAATGAACTGCCAATAAACAATGCAATAACCGTGAATGAATGTTTGAATCAATCTTAAATTAATCTAAAAGAAACATGGAAACATTCATGGCACGAATATTGTATTAAACAACCTACAAGATATACACTGTTTCATCCAGAAATTTCCAAACAATAATTGAACAAAAACTATCGATTATCGCGAATTAGTATAGTCACTATAATTAGACTTAAGTTTAGACATAAGCCATAATTGTCAATTTTTTAAAAAAATTACCATTTTCTCAATATATTGTGGAATATTTAGAAACAGTTAGTTTCGCTTGAAAATAGTGAGTGTATTCCACCTTTACGGTCGAAACAGTAAATTTCATTAGAATGAGTATAGTAGATTCAAACTTATGTGAAAGTTGTAACCGTTTTTACGACTTAGAACACATTTTTCTTATTGTAATAAATATTCACAGCATACAGAAGTAATGAATAGGGGACTAATAAAAATCGATATTATACCTCCCTTCAATATAATGAACATACTGGCATTGAATAAGCTGGCTGTTTATAACTTTTTTCTGATATTCAATAATATTAGCTAGCTTTTTCTGTGTTACTTAACCTAACCGGATTATTTCCTATATGTACCGTGGTCTACCTTGTCTGTGAATTAACTACCCTGAAAGACCCTTGGGACTGAAACATATATATCCTCAACCTATCCAAGTTGATCTAAGTACTGCAGCTCATGGCTAAATGGACTGTATCTTTGGGCCAAAATAAAAAATTCAGATATCAGATATGTTTTTAAAAATAAATTGCTTTTTCCAATATAATCAATGTTTCAGAGAAACTGACACGGAAATTTCATCGTTAGTTAGGAATGTGTTCATATTTTTTTAGATATACTTAAATTTATTAATTGTTTCTGACAAAACATATATCTAGAGATTGTTGTAATGTACTCTAAAATGATAAAGATTCCAAAAAAATATATACTGATATACAAAATGCCAAAATACCCCAGAAAAGAAAAATATCAATTTTGGAATTGATGTAACTTTCTCCACTCTGTTCTGGTTATAACTCATCCTTCTCAAATGGCTTGGAATAGCAAGATATATTTTGTGAACTAACGCCGAACGTCAAGAAAATGTTCTGATCAAGAGACAAAATCAAATTTCAATGTTTGTCCTCTATTCTAGTCAATTATTAATCCGTTATTTATGTTTTTGCCAAGTAAACCCAAAATTTATAAATATATTTGTATTCCAAAAACTGAACATCCGAATTTTTTCTTTATATTTTCTCACTTAAAAGGAATTTTCAACTTTTGGAAGAGCATGAAATTTCCACATATTTCAAGCGGAGTCAACTCTCGAGATTATTTGAATTATAAAATAAATTTGATTGATATTGATGTATACTTTGACGGTTACAACCTTCATAGTCCAATTCGTTATCCCTAGATTGTAGAAAGTATGCATCAATCACATCTAAAAGATAACGTACGTAATTATAATAGAGCTTTGATACCAAAAGTAAGTGTTGAAATGACTCGCTGCGTTTTGTAAAAAATATTTGTCTCACCTTAAATTAGTTGGAAATAAGTCCACCATCACACAGTACACGGTACTGATTCCTAAACTAGTTAAAGCTTCAAAAATACAGGAAAGCACCAAATTGGACAGTGCTGAAGTAACGAAATAAAGACCTATTGTCACACCTCCGGCAACTATTAGGCTGAAAACTGTAACAAAAAAGTTCGAATAAAATTATTCCATTTTATAAGATTGTTTTTTCACATTGTTATATTTAAATTCGTCAAATAACAAAAACAATGTTCCATAAAAGGAACCTTCGGCGGAAAACTTATTAAGTTATATTTATCATAGTATAAAAAATTCTATGTACGAATTAACTACATTGAAGAGTAATGAAAATTGTAACAACTTGTTATATTTATTGAAATGCGAAGTTACATATCGAGATAATTTTAGTCGATATTATGTTGGTACTTTCAATAGTTTGGTGACGAAATAAACAAAATAGCAAACTTCCTTACCCAAAAAGAATTTAGCTCCAAGCCTATGCACACACAAGGGCAACCAAAAGCTTGTTGGAATGCAAGCCAGGCCGATAATCAAAGTGTGTAAGAACACGGAATCGGCTATTGGCTCTCCACAAAATTCATTTCCAGTTGTTAGAGTAGCATTCGTCTTTATGACGACTGATGATACTTCACATACTGAAGCAGCTTCGTTTGGATGTAAACTTTCAAATTCTTCAAATCTGTAGAAAAGTTCTGGGAACCAGATAATCAAAGTATAATAACTAGAAAAAGAAATAAGGTATTACTTCTGTTAGCTTCGAAAAAACATAGATATCATTATTGTTCTTACCTTGTTGTTAGACCAAATTGAATAAGACATGTTATAATGGTATATCGGAGATGAGGGGGCTTGCACAAAGCTTTAGTTTGCTCCCATATTTCTCCTAATAATAGTTTCAATTCTTTAGGCTTCCTTATCCTTAAGCTACGAATACTTCTGGTAGATTGTTGAGAAATTACACTCATCGTACGTACTTTTTCCCTCAAACTTACCACCTAAAATAGATCGTAAATAAGGTTCGAAATATAAATGGTCGACAGGATGAAAATTAACTTACGGGGAAATTGGCACCGTCGTCACCTGTATTACTAGCATACATATCTCGTAATACGTCAAGAGCTTCGTCTGCTTCTCCACATTCAAGAAGGAACTTCGGACTTTCCGGAAAGAAGAAAAGCCACAGTCCAATAAGTATGCTGGGAATAGCGCATGTCGCTACAAAGAGATTCCAGCTTCTAAACCTAAATGCTTCAGTAATATATTCGAACTCCAGTGGAATAATTATCCACGCTATACCTAAAATGAAGGTTTGAAAATAATATAGTTTCTCAAGGAGCTTCCAAATAATATTAACAACAGAATAGATCAATGATTTCTTTTTAACAGAAGTATTTTGCTATATTCAGTTGGATGGAGTGTTCAAAAATCATATAGGGGAGGGTGAGGCAAGTGAGTAATAGGGGGCAAATGCGTCTTTATGAATAATTCGTACTAGTTGCAACACCGGCGAAAACAATCAAGACAGTTTAGTTCCATACCGGCAGCCGCATCGTGTCTGTGAAAAAGTCGCCGAAAAATATTAAAAAGAAGGTAAATATAATTTTTTTTGTTTTCATCATATTGCAATGTTATATTTACGATGTGTTGCTTAGGGATTTTGCACAATTTAAACGCATTATCCAGATATTCTATGATAAACACCATATAACCTAACATTTTAGCAATACCGCGTGATACCTAGACTGTTGCCAAATTCACTTGTATTTTTTTAAATTATTTTCAAAGATTTTGAGGTCATGCTGGGGCAAGTGAGTATTAGCTATGACTCACTTGCCCCATGTTTGTGCAAACAGTATCTATGATAATTAACTATAAATTTTTGGTTTCAATCTTACACAATACGTCTGTATTTATCATAAAAATATCGTGCTAGCAGCTCTGGTATGCTAAGTAAACTCACCGAGAGTATTTTTTTGCAGTTGAGCATGGTTCGCAACTATGTCCGTAAAACCCAAAGAGGATCGTACGCAGAGGATGTTATACAGCGTGCTTTATATTCTATTCAGAAGAAAGAAATGTCCATCAAGAAAGCTAGTGTGGTTTTCAAAGTTCCAAGAACTAGCTTACATTCACGGCTGAAGCGTCAAGTGCTCAACCCAATAACTTGGGTAGGTTCAAGCCCGTATTTACTGAAGCAATAAAAAATGATTTACGTGACCATGTAATACACTTGGAAAAGCTTTTTTATGGTCTCTCAACAAGCGACCTCCGATGAATTGCATTTCAATTTGCTGAAATTAACCAATTGAATCGTCCTTTTAATAAAAAACGGAAAGTATCCGGAAAAGACTGGTTAATATCATTTTCAAAACGCCATGGTAATCTATCTATAAGAAGATCTGAAGTAAGCAGCAGGGCAAGAGTGACAGGATTTTCAAAATACAGAGTAGCAGTCTAAAGTTAAATTGATCAAACAAAGAACTTTCCAAGTATAAGAAGAGAAGCCCAATAGGGAGGAATCCAATTACAGACTGCATACAACGAGGGACTAGAGTTCAAAGTCACCCTAGAAAAAATAGAGAACTACAGAAGACTGACGAAGTACCTGGAGGAACTAGAAGGCGAAGGCCTGAACTAGTACACTTTCACCGATCCCGGATAAGTGAAGACAAATACCGTCATCAAAGGGCTGTCTCCTGACGAGGGCATAGAAGACATTGAAGAAGACCTCCAAGGACAGGGAATCCAGGTAGAATTTTTAATAAACCCTGATACACAAGGTACAAAGAATAAATTTTTCTTTTTCTAATTATAAAATTTCCTTCACAATACTATTAACTATCATAAAGTAAATGTTTTCGTTTAATCTAATAAAACTTATTTCGTTTTTATCAATATTTATCCACTCCAGATTCGGGGAAAAAGAAGAATTGCAATCTTCATGGTGGATATCAACAAAGAAGACCTATAAAAATGAAGACAGTGGAGTTAATCCTTAGCGCTGAGATGAGATAAGAAAACCCTAGAAGCAACGGACCAACGCAGAGCTACAACTGACAAGGCTACCACCACGGAAAATCGACCTGCCACATGAATGCCAAAGAAGCCACCGATTCGGGGACTATGAGAGACCAAAGAATAGTCCTGCAACCTGCGCCAACTGCGAGGGAGAACATCTAGCCAACTACAGAGAGTGTTCCAAAGCACCCAAGAAAAAGACCATAGCGCCAAAGACGGCAGAACCCCAAAGAACACGCAAGACGATCCCCACCCAGCGAACAGTGAGAAGCCAACCAACTGCCACCAGAACAGCAGGGACAAGCTACGCTAGTGCAGCCAAGAAGACTGCATCTACCAGCCAACAACAACCAGACGTCTTTGAAGCAATGAAGATATTCTCGATCCACATGCAGCATATGCAGGACTTCTTCGTCTGCCTGATGAAACGTTAATAGATCAACACCATCCCGGACCAAATCAGCTGAAGATAGGAACCTAGAACAGCGGAGGACTATAAGCCAACATTAACCTGATGGGGACCATATTAGAATAAGAAGGCCAAGACGTATTCGCCCTACAAGGAGGAGAAAACTGCGAGATCAGAAGGCCAGATTACAGGATCAACAGAGACGACAACAACGCCACAAGCGGAGGAACAACCATCCTAGTGAAGACTGGACTGGACCCCCACAGAATAACTACATCGGACCTCCGATGGAAGCCGCCATCATTGCAGTCAAAATAGGTTTCGGCGAAATACGGATCGTATCAGCTTACAAGAGACCTGCAGATTACCTGCACGAAGAAGATGTAGAAGTCCTTCTTCCAGACGGCAAGCAGTCCTGATAGGAGACCTCAACGCCACATTAGGGGCCTGGAATAGTAGATACCTCCACTTAGCAGGAAGGAAGCTGACATACATCGCAGACAAACGACCAGAGCTGCACATCATAGAACCACCATGGACAACACACACACACCTGCCAGAGGAGAAGCAGACGTACTGGATATCGCCATACTACAAGATATCACAGAGGTATGGGATATCACAATAGGAGAAGGAGTCAGTTATCCCCACTCTAGGGAAGAGGGAAGAACAACTGAAAGAGAAGTAAAGCAGACCGACTGGAAGAAGTTCAAGTGCAGAGCCGGAAAGTTGATTGGACTGGTACCGTTTATCACCAATTTAGCGGAAGTTGAAGATCAACTGAGAGCTAAAAGAATCCATCCAACAAGCGATGGAAAACAGTACCACAACGAGATGGGTGGACAACTACAAGAGGTTCTCCAACATCAGCGACGAACTACGAGAGCTCATTAGGGTGAAAAACAGAGCGAGAAGAAGAGTCAACTGGACAAGAAACCTAGAAGTCAAAAGAGAAGCGACCAGACTCAAAGAAGAAATCAAGACGCAATTGAATGATTCAAAGACTGTGAGAACAGATTAGAAGAACTGAACTCGGACTCACCAAGACTATGGAAGCTACCCAATATTCTGAGACAAGACAACAGAAAGACCCCAGCAATACAAGGAGTCAACAAACTAGCCCATATAAGCGAGGCAAAGGCAGAAGACTTCAGAAAAATCATGGAATGCCAGTTCACCCTGAACGAGCACCCGGACGAGGACTTCTCAGACCTAGTCGAAGAAGAAGAAGTCCAAAACCAAGATGTCGAAGACGACCACGGAAACCTAGGCTACACCACCCCTGAGGAAGTAGACTACATCATCCGAACTAGACACAAAAGGAATGCACCAGGGAAAGATGGCATCACCAACAACGCCCTGAAGCGAAATGGGAAGAAGCAGAGACCATCATGCCGAGAACAGTTCAGGAAACACGAAACAACGAAGAGCCGAAGACCAAGTCTGGAAGATAGTAGAATACTCCACCTAAAGATTCAACAGAAATCAAGCAACGGGAGCCATCTTCCTGATGTCAGTAAAGCCGTCGACAATGTCTGGCACTAAGGCCTGATATACATGATAAAAGAAACCGGATATTCACGAAGCTGCTGCGCAATTTTTTGACGAAGAGATAATTCCGGATCAGGCTCAACAAAACCAAATTAGAACTGGGATGGATGTAAGCAGGAGTACCACAGGGAGGATTCCTCTCACCGGTGCTCTACAACCTCTACACGGCAGACATCAACATGACGGCCTTCTACGCAAAGGACACTGCCATCTGCCATCGCAACCAAAAGCACCCAGCCAGCAATGGTAATGAGAAGACTACAAGAAACCGTGGACCGAATCAACGACTGATGTACGATCTGGAAAATCAACCTCAGCGAAGAGAAGACTCAAGCCGTATCCTTCAGAAAGAACAGGAAGAGACCTGATGACAACATGGACATAGCGGTAAAAGAAGTCAGTTGGCGCACCAAAGCGAAGTAGCTGGAAGTCATACTAGACCAAGGACCGACTTTCAAGAACCACGTCGACTACCTGATTAACAAAACGACAAAGGCAAAAGCACGAATGGGAGGACTCATCGGTGGAATATTCAAGCTGGAACTGAAACAGTAAGTCCAGCAGAATATCATCCTGAAGCAAGCAGTAAACGCCCCTTGGTACATCAGGAACCAGCAGATCTACCGAGAGTTGAACCAAGGGAAGATCCAGAATATCATGGACTGTACAGCCAGGAAAAGCTTCGAAGAGCTGCAGATCCACCTCAACATCCAGATGAGGGAGCTGACGGACTACACTAGAGAAGACTACGCCAGGTATCCACGGCCAAGAAAACAGCTGGACCACGTCCAACAATGAAGACCAAGAAACAAAGAACAAAGAAGATTGACCACCAATTAGAGGGCCTGCTCATCCTCAGAAAGATGAGCAGTATCTCGAGTAGGGATAGCTTTAGCAAGTCAATCCACGCTTTAAGGTTATTCTTAAACATAGTAAACCGGCTAACAATTTGCCCCTTCTAGAGGCGGCGAAACACACACCCAAGGCGAAAGATGAAAAAAAGATGTCAAAAAGAGGAGTAAAGTGCATTGCACTACCGTGAAGGCAAGAAGATGACAGCCAAACACTTTCACAAAAACCCAGGGAAGTAGAATGGAGGAGTCATCAACAGTAACGACTGAGGTTCCCATCGGATGAGATGTGTAGTGGTGGTATGCTCTTCCTGGAATGTATCGTTCTTTGAAGGTCTAGCATGGGCGAGCTTAGACAGTTGCGTGTGCATTTGCTATTGAGACGAGTTCTAAACTAATGGAAGCTGGTAAGCTGTTACGATTTCCATCGGACTATAGTATTTTAATTTCAATTCCAAATTTTGTGTATTTACACGACATCGTACATAGGAAAAGTCTCTTCCACTCAGTAATAATCAGAAGTACATTGTGGTGGTTTCACATATTTGCTGGTGAGTTAAATTCTACAAATATTTAGTAATTTCTTTTCTTGCTTTTTTTTAGCTTCATAATTCCTCATTTTCAGTTTATTTTGGGAACAAAGCGATTAGGATAGAGCCAGACTTCTGTTAGCTTTATTTTAAAAACTACATTCAGTTTTTTATGTGCTGGGGCATAAGCTTCCAATCTGTATTCCGTCCTTCCCAGTAATTTTCTTTAAATTTTTCTCCTTTTTTTTCTTTCCGCAGCTCAGCTAGGTAGGCCCTATGAACTAGACAACACCACTAGAGACAACAGGGGACCGGCCGGGATGGATTAAATACCACATCTCCATCCACTAGGAACTAGCTGAGAGCTGAATAATTCCAAAACCTCGCCAAGTTCAGTCCTATGTCTTATACTCAATTCATGGAAATCTAGAATTGGAGATTTTTATTGTATAACGGCGTTCGTATTTGTAGTGTATTTTGAATATGCAGTTAATGTGAAATATTTTATCGATTTATGAATAAATATAATTTGCTGAAACCTTTAATATTTGATTTTCAGCAATTTATATTAACTCGGACCATCGCGTTATAGTATATTACGAGTGCGGAAAGTGACACTTTATACATGGGTGGGAAATATTGTATTGTGACAATCCCACGAGAGTGAAAAGTCATTTTCGCACAAGTAATGTACAATATTTTTCCTACGACCACCCATTTTACTGAACAATATGTAAATATCAGATCGTGTATATTGAGTTGCCTGACTAATCTTACGTTTTATTTGTGAAAGCATATGTTTGAATGTTGTTTCTATAAATAGTACACATGAATTTACAATTACTTTTATATTGAAGTGAAAAAATGACGATAATCATTGTTCATTTGAAAAAATAACAATAAATAACAATTTATTAGATACAACTGGGAAACAAATTGAATTATTTGGAACCAAACAAATTAAAAGTGAATTGGTTATTGTTACAATAATAAATTAACAGTTTTAGGATTTCGTTACTATACCTTAATTATTCGAACTTTAAAAATAGGTATATTTCAAATTATATTTAGATTAATGTGAATCGACTTATGAGATATAAGTACAGGTCTCTGATAACGATAATTCAAATCTGAATTAGCTGAGTTGGAAGAGTATCTAGTATGATGACCGTAAGGTTGTGGTTTCGATTTTCGGCGTCAACATTTTTTTCTTTTCTTAATTTTTTATAAATAATTTGTTTTTAGTCCTGTTTTAATGTGAATAATATTAATAAGAAACATCAATTAATAATTACATCTGTAAATCTTACAGGATTCACGGGTTTGACGGCTTATTGACAGCCGTGCGGAAAGTACTTTCCGCACGCGTGAGAATAAAGGTCATTTTCCATGGTAGTAGAGAGTGCGATATGTATTACTTCACTGTGTGGTTGTAGGAAATAGTAGTTTACCTAACAAGTGCGGAAAGTGATACTTTTCCGCACGAGATTGCAGATGGCCGACCGATGCGTTAGTAGAGTTCGGCCAGCAATCGCGTGCGGAAATGTCACTCTACGCACGTGTTAGGTACACTATTTTTTCTACTAGCGTGCGGAAAAAACCCAAAAGTTAACATAAAGAAACATTTGTTTTTAAATACATATCAACAAATTGATTATTATTAGTATTAATATTGAACGTGCAATTTGTAGAATTCTGCAAATTAATTGCAGAGGCTAAAATGTTTTTGAATTATGTCAGATTTCAGTTTTCCACTGCTTTGTCGGCACTAATTGTTGCAAGCGTGGCGATGGAAACTTGGCTGGAAGATGTCATTTTGGAAGGCTTTACTGGCGACTAGTGGAAGGGCCAGCGACAGCGTCACTGAACTTTAATATTTTATTCGATAGGCCCTTTTGGAAACTTGGTGAGCTATCTACATAACCTTCTGCGACACTAGAAGATTTCCAACCTCCGAGGCGTTTAATATTTGTTATTCTCTTTCCGGAATATACAAGCATTGTGACGGCGGAACGTCGGAAACTGTGGCCCGTATATAATTCAGGATTTGGTATCTTCAGGTAACTTGCAATCTCTGATGGCGCTTTTCCGAAGGTGTATAAACTTATAAATTTCTTCTTTTGAGAAAATGTTTGCCTTTTTTGGTCTAAATCCAATGTTTTGTTTTTTTATATATGCCGTGACCTTGAAAAAATTGCTTAAATCGACATTGTTTTTGAGTTTAATCACACTTTTTAACATTGAGTACCTGAACCGAAGAGTACTTGGCTTGCATGTTTTTGGAAATTTCAGCGAAATAAACCAAGAAAATGTTTTCTTTAAGAGTTTTGATTCGGTTATTCTGGCACCAGTTTTCAAACAAAATATATTCATTTTCATACCTATAACGGGATTTTGATAGTAGTAGATTCAAGTTTGCAGTTCTAGCCGCTTCCAAAACTGACTCTGGCAAATCTTCGTCTGAAGAATCCATGAAAAATTATCTTCTGGAAAGAGCTGCGACGGTAAAATTGGTTTTGACAAGGTAGTGTTTTGACTGACAGATTTATATTTTCTTTGTTGCTACGGTGATTCAAAGTGACAAATAAAAAATGTCAGATGTTTATTATTATTTGATATTCATTTGATGAGGCTTATACCAGAGCAATTCATGAATTATTGAAACATACGTTTCTTTTTATTGAAAATTATAGCAGAATTCTAATGAATTTCCTAATTCTTCATTTTGTACAATCATAAATATAAAATATATTTTAAATATTCAAATGTCAGTATACTCCCCAAAAACCTAATAAATTTACTTTTCCGCACTAAGTGACTAGTGCGGAAAAGTGACTATTTCAACACTAAAATTAGGGCAGAAAAGTGGACTTCCCCGCACGCTAGTATAAAAAAATATTTTCAGAATTTTGTTTTGTTAAGTTAAAGTAAATATAAGGTTTTCCTGTTTTTAACCTTTTTAGTTTTTTGTTTCATTGAAGTTATTTTCGCTTAAAAAACTGGTGGCGTCCAATTTAATATCGACTGTTCACCCCATCCCAGAGTTAGCTATGAAAATACTTTAAATTAGGCCCAATACCACTTCCCGAGGAAGAGTCTCCAGTCGGGGTTGGTAAGGTTATTCACAACCCTTACATTATATTAGACCGTGAATGCAACAGTTCCAGAGATGGAAGAAGTAGAAATGAAAAACACCTTATAGATAAGTATGCAACGAAAACATTTACACAAGTTACTGTACATAAAAAGGCGTTAACTTTAACACACCAGAAGAAAATAATGGAACAAAACGTAATAAAAATACGTAACTATTTAACAAATGAGGGGATGACATTTTAATTCAAGCTGATAATAGATGAAAATGATTTCAAAGTTTAGTCATATTGTTTAATTAACTATTCATCAAATTTAGCTAAGTGAGTGCAGTCTACAAGGAGTAAGTTTAATAAAGCTTTAGACAATAATTTGAAACTGTTACTCTAATACGAAATGTAAAGACTGACCGGAAAAATACGCGACCACCGCCATTATCCACATTGCCAGTTGATAATACAAAGTACTGTACATAGGAATGTGTATACGTAACGCACAAGAAGAAGAGAACGACTTTAACCAAATGCAATAAAAAGACTTATTTAACTGTTATTCTTAATCCTAGCCTAACCTAACTATTGACTAAGAAGGAAAATAGAAGTAGCTCGGAACATGTGATAATGATATCAAAAACAGAGGAATGAGAATACGAAGATACAAAGTAAGCGCTTCCATGGAAATAGAAAGAGCACTCAATTATTGAGTTTAAAGTGCGTTTGATGAGATGATACATATTGTCAGTACAATACTTCTGAATTGTGGATTCATTTTAAGAATCTCATTTGTAGAAAAAACTATTGACATCACAGTATTTGCACGAATGGAGAAAGAAGACAGAGGAAGTTTTGTTAGTTTGGAAGAAGAGAAAGTTAAAATATCCATAGAAGCGAAAATGGTGGCAAAAGCAATCATATGAACACGGCGATATCTGTGGATGAAAATTCGAGGAATTGGTATAAATGCTTCAATAATCAACTATTTAGATTGGCGATGTACTAAATTATAATTGCTTAAATGGTTTCTAAGCTTAGCAATGAATATCGCGCGTTAAGAAAAATAATGTAACCTTCTTAATGCGTTCCTCTTTAGAACGGCTCATACTTTATATCTTCAGGATAATGTTATAGCATGAAATCCAATAGACAAGGATTCACCTGACTTTGATTGCACTCAAAACATATGAACATTGAACACAAACAATCAGAGTTATAGAATGAGAAATATTTCATGTGGTCAGTATTACAGAGTTGGATTACCATAATCTGTTTCGGGTATTCCCGGACATTTAGGTAAGTAGTCAACTATGTTCAAGTTCTACAAGTGGATAGAATAAATAATTTTATGTGCTTCTATAAGTGAAGTAATGAAAAATATACCTAATGATTATAATGGGTTTAGGAAAAGATTATTGTTGGCTTTAAAACAAAGCGGTTAATGGATACTTACCTGGTAAGGCAATAACTCCCAATGTCCAAAACAGTTCCATCCAACATAAAATTGTTTCTCGATATTTGTTTGGCTGGAACTCCCCCAAATAAGGAAAACATATTCCCATCGCACCAGTTATTCTGAAATGAAATAATATGCACTACACGTTTAAAAAATGAAGTCGAGTAACTTATTGGAACAATTGATTTTCAATATTCTCACAATAACTATCTTAGAAGTTTTTTTTAAATTTAGATATAATTTCCCTTATCCCTATCTATACTCGATAGTCGAAATTCTGTAAAGTGACTCATCGCTCTTACTGTCCATAAAATCAGTTGCAGAAGCGAACTTCATGAGCGCATCATTTTTGAAGGGTTCTTAATAGTCCTAAATAAAAAATAAATAGAAAATGTTCTTGTACGCTCTGGCGTTTAAATTTGAGAGAACAGAAATACGAAATTATTATGGTAGGTATCATTATGTATATACAGGGTGTTACCAAGAATAATACACATTTTTAAGGATGAGCTATAATAAGATGTATATAAAAAAGTCGATAGTCGAAATTCTGTAAAGTGACGTCATCGGTTATCTACCGATTTAAAGTGAACTCCATGAGCGTATCATAGTTTAAGGGTGCGAATACTGAAATATCTGGAATTTCAATTTTTAACATTTGAAATAATAACTTATCACAAGTTGTTCATAAGTAAGTTAAAACAAAATAAAAAAATGTTTAAAAGTCAATTCCAACTTACTACTACTAAAACTAAAAAAAAGTTGTTTGTCAAGACCAAAATAAATTACCAATAAGTATAGGTATGTTGCGAGGTCACTTGTAAAATGTCTGACTAACTGGAAGCGGTATCACTCCCTGACGACTCCTCAGAATCATCGCTTTCTCCTCCTATATCGATAATGAGTGGTTCCGTCATTACTTCTACGCGTATGTCTAAATCCTAAAACTTTATTTCTTCTTTTAATACGTGTTGAATACATTTACGCCAACTCTCAGCAGTAACGGTATGCAGCGCCTCGTCAAACAGTTTCTCAACGTCAGCCATTTTGAATGTACTGTTTTTTCTCGCAACATAATTTTTTCCGTACGAGAGATAATAATTCAACTTTTAGCATTGCCTCGTTGTGCGGAATGCTTTTACTCTCTAACCAATCAATTATAACCCTCTTGCGGCTAGCTGAAGTAGGTATTTGCTCCAGTCGACGAGAGTGGTATGAAGCATTATCCATAACTATCACTGAACCAGGAGTTACCTTTGTTAAAATTGATCTAAACCATGTTTCAAACCGGTTACCATCCATCTCTTCATGGTAATCGACAGTTTTTTTGGACTGAAAACTTAGTAATCCACCTTCTACAAATCCTTCCTCGCTGCCAATGTGAGTGATAATCAGTCGACGTCCTTTCCCAGAGGGAGCTTTTAAACCGGAAGAGAAACCCTCCATAAAGGCTTGTCGATTGCTTCGTATATTCATGTCTTGCCACACTTTTGACACAGTGTGGCCTTCATTTAACCATGTTTCGTCAAGATAATATATGTGCCGTCCTTCGTTACGAAACTGTCGTATCTGTTTTAAATAATTTCTCCTCCATTCCACAATGTCATTTCGTTCAATTAAGGCACTGTTTCTACTTCTTGTTTGGTAACGAAAATTCATTAATTTTAAAGTTCGTCTCAAAACTTTATCACTGATGTTTGGTAAAGTATCATCAGCTTCTATTACCTTGCTCAATTTAGCTACCGAGGGGATTTCATTCCTAAAATAAAAAGAATGTATTTCCCTACGTATAGCATTCCGTGTTTGGTCGTCTAAAACAATTTTCTTTCTTCCCCTACTTTCCGGTTTACAGTTTTCACCTCGTTCTCTTGTCAAAGATCCGTCCCGCGATTTCTTTAGAATATTGTATATAGTACTCTCAGAAACTTTAAGTCAAATAACTGCACTTAATCACAGCGTCACTAACACCCAACTGTTTGTCCATGGCACGCAGTCCTTCGTACACATTTAATATGAGGACTTTTTCTTCCCGAATTAAATTGTTACGACGCCGTTTTTTATCGCCAACTCCGCTACACTCCGCCATTATTGTCACTAAATATACCGATATAAATATTACAATAAATACCAATAATAACCGATTTATCACACAAAACCACAACACTGCGCTTTAACCAAAGTGTTGATTAGATAGCTCTGACTCACTTTACACAATTTCGACTATCGAGTATAAAGATGGTCAACAAGAGTATAAACACTACTTGCAATTGTAAAAATATTTAGAACACCGTGAATACTATTATAATAGCTACACAAGATCTGGAATTATGATTATAATAATTTCAGAATTTGGAATGGCTAAATATACTTTCTTGAATGAATATAGGAATCATAACTTTTTTACGCCTGGAAAATATTATTCTTAAATATTTACAGTTATTCAAAACTGATATCACGTTCATCTCCACAATCCTTTTTATATATGAATCATATTCGTAATAGGTATGATGACAGTACTATGGAATCAAAAAGTCAATGGTTTTAAAGAAAGATAACTAATGAAAGGATACTGAAAAATGACCTAGTTTTAATAAAAACATTTAGACTAATAATACTTTCAGGAAAATAAAAGTATAAAATACTGCAATCGGCCATGTTGAACGAAACAGCGTATGACGTCACGTCTCAATACATCAGTGGTGGTAACCTTTTATAAGAGCCATCCTTACAACACAAAAAAATCCCTACCTTTTCCATATTCATAAAATTAAATTCCCCTACACTAAAATTTGATAAACGAAAATGCGCTTTTCTTAAAATTTATCTTGTCCAAATTGTGCTGATATTATAAATCAAAATGTAAATTAACATTAACTTCTTGTCTCCATTTTGCTTGTTTCTTTTCAGCTCAGCAGTATCGCATTCCTCAGAACTGGAAGTTGACTCAATTTTCCCAATTTTTATTCTAAAATAACTATTTACAAAATTATATGCTACTTACTGATATTTTACTTAATATTATAGGTTAAACTGTAAAACAAAACAGTCCAAATCTCAAATTACTATGAACGAATTTCCCCTACATTTTTAGCAAATTGTAAATTTCTGTTCTATCAATCATCTCCGTGAGTGTTGCTGGAACTCTTGTTGTGATTGCGCATTTCGATCGATTCCTACATGATTCCATACAAGGCAAATATTTCTAATTTGGCCACAATTGATTTGTTGATGTTGGGAGAGTTTCTTGCATCAAATAAAGACTTTTGCTGGTCTGAATATCGATAAGTGGAAACTTCCTTATAAGTACATTATTATTTTAATCTTTAGCGCTAAGTAATATTTAATTCATACAAATAATTTTTAAACTTATGACATGAGTTATTTTTGAGGTTAGCTTATCAGTTGATTTACAAATTAGTGGCGTTCAATTTGCTCGCTCGAGCAATTTCGAGCGTGACGCTCGCGTACTTTTTGACTTTTGCTTGAAACCCACAGGCGCGCCGCTTCACATAAACTTTCTTCTCCTCTTTCCCCTCGAACACCAACAATTTTATTCGTGTTTCATGCATATATGTTCATTGATGTTATACTTCGTTTGTGATTTGTCTCATTATAGCAGTTTTGATTATCATTTTTCAATAATTTCATTCATGTCAGAGGCATAAAAAGCAAGAATCCAAAATCACAAATTTCACAAAACTAACGATACAAACTATTTTGTGAGGTTATATCGTGCTCACGCAAGCGCTCTATTTAAATTTGTCGTGTCACTATCGCGTACTTAGGATGAGAAGTGTCGGCAAATCGAATATCACTATTTTAATATTTGTAATGTCATATCCTCTTCTTTTCTCATATTTTTGAGACAAGAAAACTATATTGTTAACATTCTTTCCAAAACGTAATAAATACAATGCGATATCTAACTAACTGCAGGTAATATGGCCACTCTAAGGACTTATCCTTCCAAATTGCAGAAGGCGGAAAATATATCAAAATTGTGGACTGTGCGTTAGATAAACAAAAGCGTTGAGCACAGTTTTTTAATAAATGAAAATGTGTATTTTTCGAAATTTTGTTTTTATGGTTTTATTAAAAAAAAGTTACAAATGGCCATATTGTCGACCCGGGGTTGGTAATATGGCCACATACCTCAACATGATAATTTTATGCTTAAAAGTAAAGTAAGCAGGTATTACCCAAAAGAGAAATTTAAAACATAAACAAAAAAATTGAGAAAAGAATTATTTTCCATCACAATATGGACAGAGGAACGGTTCTATTTTGTCCTTTGGGAAGCTCCATGCATTCTTCATGAACATACTCCCTACAGCAGGTGCATAAACGCATATGTGCTACTCTATCTTTTTCGCACAATTTACAATACCAAAATTCGGTTTTGTTTTTAGATTTTTCATTGGAACAAGAAACTGTTTTTTTGGTAACACTTTTTTCACATGTGCTTGCTGTTTCGTCCTCCGGTTTGAAAGTGCTCATAAATAAATCCTTCATGACTAATTGTGCCTTGCTGTTAATAGCAAGTTTTCGGGGTTTTTTCATCCTTTATTGCTACTCGTTTCGGAGTATCAAGCATGTTGGTGAATGAGACGTTGCTGGCTTTGTAGGAGTCATTTTGCATATCCTCAGATCCAGAATCTTCATCTTGATCTTCATCAATGCTGGAATCGTGTAGACTAAAAGGAGAATTAAAGTGATCAGATCCCGGGCAAGGTATTCTAGTTCGGAGAGGTTTTATTTGCTGTTTGCCCGATGTTGAAGGTACACTGTCTTCTTCTACAGTAGAAACTCCACTATGTGGTTCTGTTGGTTTTATGGCATCTTGTGTTTCTCGTACCTTATTAGTGACGGTGCTGGGAACAAAGGCTATCTCCGGAATGGCATCAGGGTAAAAAATAAATTCCCGTACAAGAGAAGCCATATTTTATATTTAGAAGAGTCATAGATTTGTCCCAGACAGTGGAAAATATTGTTACAAATCGTTGTTTGGTAATAACTCGATCCTGGTAATTCGAATAATATTTAATCACTTCGTCGTCCCTGTAATATTCGAATGATCTGAATACTGCCTTGTCCATAGACTGAAGTTCGTGTGTGGTGTCACTGGGAAGACAGTACAAGGTAATTTCGTATTCTTCGGCTATCTGAACTATTCTGTAGTCCAAATGACTTTTTGCTCCGTCAAAATAATTAGACAGGGTCCAGGAACCTTTTTTTGCAAAATGATTAATCGATGTTGAAACTTCCTTTTGGGGTCATGCGCAAAGCTGTCCCTGGAGGTAGAGAGTTAACCCATTCTGGCTTCATACGTTTTCCTTTGAAAAGTACCATTGGAGATATTACTGTACCAAGAGCGTTATCACAGTAAACAATTATTACATTCTTTCCGTGCTCATTGGCCACAATATGTACCTCTCTTGCCCCTTTTCTCGCAATAACTTTTTGTTGGTGATGAAGGCTTAATCTACAGCCCTTCTCATCAATATTGTAGATCCGTTCAGGTTTATTGAAAATGTTCATATCTCTGAAAATACTGCCTAACTTTCTGAAATGATCCTCTACAATAAACTTATTCAGTTTTTCTGCCCTTGCTGGATTTAAGTTTGGTGATCTGATAGGACTTATTTGGGGATTGCGTTTCATGAATCCACGTAGCCAGTAACGACCAGTCATTTCTTCGGCATTTTGAAATGGATTTGGAATATTAATAGCTCCAGTAAATCGGTAAACGCATCCGCAAAGAACTCTTGCTGTTAATGGGTATCCAATTTGTGAAAGCCGAATAATTCATCGAACCAATTTTTCTTCCTAAATTTTTGTAAGTATCGTATTATGACCTAAAGAAGATTTATCTTGCTTTCCTTCTTCTAAATACCTTCTAAGAGTTCTTCTTGGTGTATGGTATATATCACTTGCTGTCTTAACTGCCATGCCGTTCCCAATCGCCATGGAGAGAGTTTTTTTATTTGATTTAAGGGGTAAATCAGGTAAATAAGCGTTGGAGAGAGTTTTTTTATTTGATTTATGGGGTAAATCAAGTAAATGAGCGTTGGAGAGATTTTTTTATTTGATTTATGGGGTAAATCAAGTAAATGAACGTTGGAGAGACAAATCCTCTTTAGTACAAGTACTACGCAGTCCTTGACACTGATAACGTGGCATTTTTAGGCCTGCAAAATTACTTTAATTCAGTAATATGGCTATGGTCATATTGCTCTACTTTTCACCTGGCAATATTACTCTTGAGTAACATCTTGAAATGTTTACCAAAATTAAAACTTTAAAACGATGAATAATCAAAAAACTAACATGCCTATCATATTCCTTAGATTTTTTTACATATGCGCAACGTAAGACAGAAATTAAAAACTTACCAGAGTGAAAAAAATTATTGTCCCTTTGAATGAACACTTTTAGTAACCTGTTGACTCTCTCGATGGCAAATGCGCTTTGACGCCTATAGTTATTTTGCGGGATATCCGGGGATATCTATATATCACGTAGGGTTTTTGTTAGAGTAACTTAATATTATTTTGGTGCAGAAGATCGCTGTAAATTATTTTCTATCAAGAAATACATTGCCTGGCCATATTGCTGTACGTGGTCATATCACCTGCAGTTACCTTAGATATAGAATACGGCTAATAATATCTGAGTTTTAATATTTGTAATATCACATCGTCTTCTTTTTTCTATTAGTTATATAAAGTGAATCACACGTTAGGTCACTTCTTGGTCTAGACAAAAACAATTATTAATCATGAAATGTAACTTCTCTCATTCTGACGATGATAGCAATATCGAAACAATTGTCAGTTTCATATAATTTTTAACATTTCTTCAATATATTGTGGAATTATCTAGAAACAGTTAGTTCCATTTAAAACAGTAATATGAGTAGATTCCACATAGTAAGGGTCAAAAGAGTGAATTTCAGAATGAATGCAAAAATTTCCGTTGAAATAATGTATTTTTCGGAAATAGCAGAAGAAGTCAAGGTAAGGTTCCACGACGAATTTTCTCAAATTTCGATAAACTAGCAGTTATTCTGACTCAGGAAGATGTAAAGGCTTTAGAAATATATCTTTGAACATGAAAATTATCTAATGCAACGTTCTTTGCTATCATTCTCGTGAAATTACTCAAACGAAAGTTACTCATTTCAAATGCCCTGGTGCTATATCCCTAATTCGTTGAGAAAAGCTTAATGCTGATATTTCCACTGCAGCTAGAGAAGAAGTCGTTTCAATCAAATATTATTCAAAACAAGTGGAGAGACATTGTGGCATAATTTTGTACGCTTGTCCTGGAAAATTATTTTGATGGAAGTGAAAACCTTCCATTGGAAGTAGGATTTATTTAAGAAGCTGAATTATTATATAAAATAGCTGGTAATGTCAATAATTGTGAATGAATCCATCTACTTATTTCATTGCAGGTGTAAGTTTCGCTGTGAACTCATAAAAGTAAATTCTTTCCTCTCGTTCTCAAAATTATCTCCTTTAATGTTTCTATAACGATTTTTGGAATAATGATCCATTCTAATATAAATATTGTGAACGTTCACTATAAAATGATGACTTACGCAAATCCGTTCAAAAATCTGAATAACATAAACAGCCAATACACTTGTGAAATACTGGACAGAAATCCGCATATACCATCCATCAGAAGAGCACCAATTAATACAACTTTTCTACCTTTTGTATCAGCCAGGCATCCCCAAAAATATGAGCCAATTACCATCCCTAGAAATAAAAAAATATATTAGTAAATCACATTAAATTATATTCTTAAATAATGGATATCACAGTAATACAACTAGAGGGATTTTCGTTGCTCTCATTAAAATAAAAAGCATAGGACGCGAATGATTATCACTTATTGAGGAATATCGAACCAACTGTATCCCTAGATGCTAATCACCTCCAAAAATATCGTGCAAATCCAATTTATGCCTAACGATTTACAAGGTCTTTCACCAATTAACTCATTTCTCACTTTCATATTCATCACGTTGAAAGAAGTCTGGGAAGAGACCTAAAGTCTTCCAAATACGTAGCTCATCAATCCAAAAAATTGTCTTTTGTGCATGGATATATACGGATGGTATATTCTTACCAACCGAAGGCAAGGCAGATACTGCAAGAAACGTAGATATCGAAAAATGTTCGTACCAAATGATTCCATATCATTTTTGTGGGGTAGCACGCTACTGTCTGTACAAATGTTGCTTTCTAATTTAAAAAAAAAGGTCCAACTGAAATTTCTGTACAAAATAATTGGAAATAGCTTTCGCAAGAAAAAATCATTCATAACAAACGTTATGCTGCTTTGAGTTTCTGCCTATAGATAAACTTTAAATAGTCTTCACGTGAAATGGTTGTGTTTAATTAGGCAGACAGGTAACAGATTAACTGCCGCGGCAATGAAACTAGCCAAGGCAGTAAATCCGATTTACTGCCGTGTGAAACATATAATTTTTTCTCCGATTGTTTGTGTATTTAGAAAAATCAAATCAAAATAAAAACTTTTTTATAACGGATTTAACTCACAATTCTTAATATTTTTTCTAATCGTATGATATAGGTAATAATAAACCTTTCAATCGTGCGCATGCCCCAGCTTACACCATGTTTTTCGAGCACTTTACAAATAAATCTCAGTCACAACCATGTTATCAAGGGACCCACATATGATTGCCAATCGTCTTGGGAGATATATCGACGCCAATTGGAAGCAACAGCTAATGCCAATAGGTGGAATGAACATGAAAAAGTCACCTCCCTTATGATTGCTCTTCTTGGACAAGCCGCATGCATTCTGCAATTATTACCTCAAGGCAACCCTAGCTATGACGTCATTGTTCAAGCTTTGGAGAACAGATATGGACAGCAACTTTTTGAGACAAGTTTTCGAAAGCCAATTAAAGGAGCGGGTTGAAAAAATTAGATAAGAGCCTCCAGGAATATGGAAGTGACATAGGACGACTATTGAGTTTAGCCTATCCACATGCACCTAAAGAATTTTAAGAACAATTTGGCATTCACGCATGCATTGATAGTTCAAGAGATCAGAAATGCAACAATCCCTTCGATTACGCCACCATCTGCCACTATAGGAAGTATTAATTTTTGCTCAATAATTTGAAACTGATGATACCATTTCCTGAACCAGACGTCCAAAATTACGAGCAATACACTTCAAGGAAGAAAATTCAAGCAATGTTATGGCCAGAATGGAAAAGCTAATAAAATACACGTTACAGGACATACAAAGTTGCAAACCAATTCGAAATTTGCTCCATTGCGAAACCAAGTTAGGCACTCAAATAACCAGACAACATCAAGATAACGTACATCCCCGCGGATTCCATTTAGCTTATAACCGTACAAGAAACAACCCTAAAAGATCATCTCCATATCAAAGTCGATCACCAACACCTGACCAGCGCTCTAATACCAGCAACCAGGAAAACTATTGAGTCGACTTTTAGGGGTGGGGGTGGACGTCGACTAAAACCATTCAAAGCCCCACGATTCGCACATATTCTTTGTTTAAAAATGGCCGAAATTTAACGGTAAGGGGACAACTGGAAAATCACGATTGCAAATTTATTCTCGACACTGGTGCTCCCATTCGCTAAACAGAAAGATGAAGCAAATATGATAGGAAACATGTTGGATGAGAACATTATTGAAAAATCATATAAACCGCCGTGGTGCTCCCCAGTTGTTTTGATAACTAAGAAAGATGGAAGTTGGAGATTCTGCGTTGACTATCGCAAATCAACCCAGTAACTGTAAAAGCCACGAATTGACAATTGTAATAAATGCGAATACCAAAGAGAAAAATTTTAAGTAGTAAATTTAAGAACACACGATAAAACATATTTTATTTCAAATATAATTAAAAGTAGTATGCGACATACTTTTTGTTTAGCAAAATAACACAAAACCATAACAGTCTTTAAACAAATAAAACATTTTACTAGGTCAAAATTAAATAATTGTTTTGTATACAAGAGTTAATAACGAAAATTGAGGCCGCTTCAAAACAAAAAAAAATGGATTAATGCAATTCAACAGAAAACCCCCAACCTAATTTAGAGGGATAGTAAAAACCAAGTTCAGAGAGACAGAGAAAAGAGTCGGGCGAAAGACGCGAAGGGGAAAAGTCCTCCCCTGTCACGGTAACGGGTATCAGTTTTTTTTGTGTTAGCGGCTTCATAGGAAAGAGTTTGTCTCCGTTGTGTCAGGGCGTAAAAGGGATCCTTAGATATCCTTGACAGTGAACATTGTCCCCCTGCGGTCGCCCAAACCAGAAAAAAACTCGCCCTCTGGCCGAAATTCAGCATAGCTCGACACCGGTCCCTAGCGTCGCACGCGGATTCTAGAGAGGTAGTGAAAACAGGCAGTAAACGGAGACAGGAGAAGTGGCAGTTCTCCACGCAATAAGTTTTTAAAACACGTTGAGATTTTTTTTACTTTTAGGAAAAATTTATTTGTTACTTTTTTTGTATACGCTGGTTCTAAACTTGGTATTCATAACATAATTAGATGCATAGGGAGAAACTATAACGTGTATTGTTTTATTCTAATTATTCTTCACGGGAATTGGACAAATTGGCAGGTTTTAGTTGAATACTGCAGGTACGGGTTCACAATTGAGCACCGCTCGTTATATAGAATATGAGTTTATCGTGTGTGATGACAGAGTTAGGTTTTCTCCAAAATTGTAGGAACATTGCGATTTCTTTAGGGGCATATAAACTGACATGAGTTGGGTAATAATTATTGGATTATATTATTTTTTATGTCACATAATTCATTCTCACATCAAAGATAGAAAATAAGCAAGGATTGAAAACGAAATAACTTTTGTACTTAGTATCAAGAGCCCGGAGCGTATGATTTTGTCTCCTTAAAGTCACGTTTTCAGTGAAGTTTCACTACGATAAATAATTTTTTTGATTTCTTCAGATGGGGTTAGGTAATCTCGTCATAGTACGTAAATTTAATAAACATTATAGGGTATTCAAAGGCCTGAAAATTGCAACTCGGAATTTTTGTAATACGCACTGACCGGGTTGTCGATAAACATTTATTACTCATAACTCAGCAGGATTTTAAACACCTTCACTTTCTGTTGATACAAAGTGCAATGACTCGAAACCACAATCGTTTTGTATAGTATTGGTTTTACAAGGACAATTAACTATTTTCTTGCAGCAAGGCAGGCTAATTTACGAGATAAAGGTTAAATCATACGCCCCTCGCACTCGTTGAATATATTATTTAATGATAAGTGGGTATTTTTTTATTGTGTGGGGTTTAATAGTTATTTTGATATTGGGATTTTTTTATATATACTGAGAAAGTTTCATTATATTTGTTTATACACTTTTGTGGTTTTCCGGTACTTTATTTATAATCCTACCCCGAAATTTCCCCTAGTGTGTATATCACTGTTGGATACGAGGCCGAACTGAGAGAACAATCCTGTCCTGGTGAAGGAAATCAACCGTTTTAAGTCCAGGCGTTCCCAGCCTACATCGGACTGGATTTGCCTTTTCACGCTCGGCTGCATAGTTGAAAATAATTGGTGACAGAAGGTATTAGAGTGGTGACTGCGGACCCGGTACCGAAGGGTCAAATCTAATACATTTGGGGGGGGGGCAAGGTATTACACTAGGGTCATTCATTTATCACACTGTTTATAAAAAAAATTTGCCCTCAAGTTTGTAGAGTTTATTACACAATTCACTGGACACTCTATCCGGTTCTCAGTGCTTTCCCACATTAGACTTGAAGAGCGGATAATGGCAAGTTGACGTTTATCCCGATTATATAGATAAATCAGCCTTCTCCGCTGGAAATGGCCTTTATCGATTCCAAGTACTTCCATTTGGTCTATGCAATGCTCCAACCACTTTTGAAAGACTTATGGAAATGATGTGGAAAGGCCTGACATGGAAAACATGTCTGTGTTATTGCTCCTTTTTTCAACGTGAAGTTTAATATTTGGGTCACGTTTTTTCAGCAGAGGGAATAAAAACTGATTCGGCAAAAATTTCAGCGATTCAACATTGGCCAAAACCAAGAGACAAACATTGGTCAATTCTTGGGTCTCTGTACACATTACCGGAAATTTTGGAAAGATCGCCAAACTTTTACACAGACTCACTGGAAAAAACACATCATTTCAATGTATTTACTGAATTGACAAAGGGGTTGTCTGCTGCACCGATTTTAGCGTACCCTAAAGAAGTAGGACAATTTATCCTCGACTGCGACGCTTCACAACATTGCATAGGAGTTGTCTTTTCAGTAACTGCTTATTTCAGTAAGACCCGGGAAGGGTGGATAAAAATAACTGCATACAAGAAAAGATATGTTAGAAATGGTAAATGCTATAAAATACTTTAGAACATACATTTATGGCAGAACCTTCATCATCAGAAAGGATCATAAAGCACGTCGGTGGCTGATGACTTTTAAAAGTGCGGAAAGACAAATTGCAAGATCGTTAGAAAGACTTCACCAGTAAAATTTCGAAATAGTTTATAGAAAAGGTCGCTATCACGGAAATCCGGAAATTATATCCAGAAGGCCATGTTCTCAACAGCAATGTAGATATTTCCAAAGAATTGAGGAAAGGGAAAGTAATAATAACCAAAAAACAAAGATGAAAATATAGAACTGCTGCATGCAACAATACTAAGAAACTACTCGGACGAAGACATGTGGTCAATAGAAAACTTAAGATAATTTCAAAAGAAAGATAATGGCAAAGTTTTCTGGGAATAATTACAAAATCGACCTAGATTTGACTGGTAAGAAAGGTGCGAGTATGGTTCAACGATCCAAAGATACTGGGCTCAATGGGATTCCCTCACTCTTCGCGATGGTGTACTCCACCGGATGTGGGAGATCTCTGACGGTGTATCTACGATCCACTAACTTGTCTTGCTTGAATCACTTGTTCGTAAAGTGATGGAAGAACTTCTTAGCATTTGTTCAGGAAGACATTACAGAGTTAAGAATACGAAGACAACTGTCAAAGTTTGTGAAAACACAGAATATCATAAACGTCTGAAACATATAGATATAAGATACGCGACAAAATTAAGGAAAAGGTTCTTATTTTAAAGTATATACCAGCAAATCAGCAACTGACTAATTTTTTCACAAAGCATCGTTCTCTAACTTCATTTAACAACTTCAGAGTGAAATGTGGTTTAGCTTTAGTTTCCTTTATATATGTTTGCATTTATCTAATGTAAAAATGATAAAAAATATATCTCTTATCATTGAGAGGGGGGTGTTAAGTTTTGATATCTGTAGCGTCATTTAGCAGAAAGTTTAGTTTTGTGTTGGTACTCCTTGATATTTTTGTTGGTATATCTATTTTCTAATTAGTTGCTAAACAAAAGGTGTTTTTTGTAATAAAAACAAATAAAAAGTGACGAAATTGTCACATAAAAATTAAAAGTAAACTCATTAAAAGCAATTCACTTTTTCTGCACCATTCCACTACATCTAAAAACACTATTATTTAAATTTACTAAGAAAGGTCAGGAGTGGCTGGTAGAGTGAAAACCAAAGAAAAGCACTGCAAATTCGGTTATTTCGAATATTGTTGTTTTATGTTAATATGGTTTGCAACTTCAAATAAACAATTAATAAGATATTAAAAGATGCAGATATGACATAATCTCATCCCAAAACTTCTCCTTGATAATCCCTAAATCAATATAATAAATGACTAACGATGAGGATGCGGATTTAAATTTAGAATCCTCACTATGATAATAACTTATCAAGATGAAATTCGGACAGGAACAGAACGTCACTATCTAGTTTATATTTCAATAGGATACAAAATGAAGTAGAGTTGTAAATTGAACAAGGCTATTTAAATTATATTGTAAATTTTGAAAATAATTATAACTGACAGTCAATATATAATACAAGCCAAATTCCATAACTGGATAAGTCTTTATACTATCCCCTAATCCCTATTTGCTTCAGTTTAACAATAATTCAGCCATCTATTATTAAACGTAAACTGCCATTGACGTCTCTATGACCCACATTCAAGCAGGCACTTATTTAAGTACAAATATATCCAACGTGAAACCAATAAATTAAGCGGTTACTAAGTGTTTTGCCAACTTTTTTATTTTCTTTGCATATAACCCAATTTTAAAATTACAATGTATGATACAAGAGTGCAAAGTTAATTATTTAGCAGTAAAGTATGTTTGAACGGCTGAATCATCCCATCAAAATGATCTAATTAATAAAAAAAAACCATTCATCTTATTATCATTTCCTCCAATTAATAATTTTTTATTGTTAAATGCAGTATTAGCAAGTTTTAGACTAGGTGGAACGGTTATTTCGAAACATGAACAGGGTTATACAGAAAATAATTTTGTCAAAGTTCGTTTTTGTTATAATTGTACTTCGATGAAAAAACTATATTTGAAATGGCAGAGGTCTATTCAAAAATCCTAATTGAATTGTTTCACATCTTCAAGAATAACAACTCCTCGATTATATATCCCGACTGACATTGACGTATACTTTGCTAGGTATCGATCAAATCTATTGGACTACATGAATGATGTAAGCCTGTTTCTTTGGATGTAATTCCTTGTAGCTTATGATTATTTATATAAATCTATATTTTTATAGTTATATTGCTTATTGATGCAATCGATTCACCAGATAACTCTCATTAGCTCATTGATTTTGAATGTATGATAATAATTACTACCTGTTACATTAAGTGAACTTCTTGAATTTCGGGATATGAAAAAATTGTAGGTTAATTAAATATAGGAATTCAATAATCTTGTTTAGTACCTTCAAATGATATAGGAAATAAAATAAATTTTTTGCTCGACAATTTTCACCGATTGCTTTTTGCATTAAATTGGGAATGAAATAGCTTCCACGTGCACTCCTAGTATTTCTTACAGTCTATTAACAAACAATTTACATTTATTTCAGTATCATATATTCATTCACACGCCCTAGTTAATAGTCATCGGTTCTGAAGTAACATTTTCCAAGGGCGTTCAATATTCTTGATTCCTTGCATTTTACTTCGAGTATTGTGCCATGAGTGTTTCGAGAGGCTCATTATTTCATCTTTGGAGTAACTTTTAAGGCTTGTTTTTGATGATATGTCAATTATACATAGCTGAAGAATCGACAGAAAAATATGATTTGATATTATTGTTAAAAATATAGATATATTAAGATCACTCACAGTCTCCTTAAATTAATAGTATAAATTATCATCACTTGGTCTCTTATATTTTAACTGTAGGTTTCTATGTCTCTGAAACTCATCCACTAAAACTAATTTCTAAATACGTTTTATTTTATCGCAACTGCTTCTGTATATGAATTCACAGTTTATTGAAAATTTATTGAATCCGTGACATCAAAAATTTTGTTGTGGGATATTTTCAGAGCCTGGGCGATAGCAGGCGGTAGTAAATTTTCAAAAAAACCATTAAGAACGTGGTACGAATGTTCTTGATAAAATATGTTCAAAGTTTTTCATAGTTTGTGAGCTAGCTTGTTGCTCAAATTTCCATAGCTTGTGAGCTTTTTAATACTCTTGTGAATGAATTTGGAGAAGCTCTTGATGAAATCCGTGATGATTAAAAAATTTGTTGATGAAGGATGTTCATATTTTTAAGGCTGGTACTCTCAAATTCCCCCTTTTCGTTTCTCCACAGGAATCGTAGGCTGGCTCTGTCTCCTTTCCATATGCTACCACTACTATTTTCAGGCGAACCTCAGCCTAGTCAAGCTCAAGCCAAGGTTCCAGCACTGAGGCCACTGGCGGGCACATTTTACCATTTCTCTGCTACTTATGCATCCAAGTCCTTCAATAAAGGATTCAATCCTCTTTGATGGATGCCTGCATGTTTCCTCTGGGACCATAAGAGAGATTCCGAAGATTCGCCTGCATGGTACATCCTAATGTGGACACACTATGAGAAGATGGACCGACGTTTCGTCATCAATGCTGCAACCCCTACATATGGGAATTTCCTCCAAACCTAAGCCATGGAGGTGTTTCCTCAGACAGCAGTACCCTGTTAAAAGCCCTGCTATCTTCATTAACCTACTCCTTGGCAGTTCAACAGCCTTAGACTCCTTATTGATTGCTTGTTTTATGAGGCCCAATATCGCACCCGGGCCGCTAAAGGGAGCTGCCGCCCCTTCCAGAGCCAGTGAGTTCACCCTCTCATTACCTTCAAATACAGAAAAGGCCGGAATTAACTCTAGCTACACTACGTTCCGCCTTGCTGAGTCAGCAAGCCGTTTTTGACATTCAACAGCAAGTTCTGAATTGATGGCATATCCACTCAGAGCCATGGTTGCCGCCTTACTGTCGGTGTATATAGTCATGTGTCGGTCCACATAACTTTTGTCTAGGTTTATCTGCGCACATTCCAAGATAGCGTATACCTCAGCCTGCTATGCAGATACCCCCTTTCCCAAAGGAACACAAACTTGTGTTTTTAGTATCCTTGAGTAAATTTCAGCCCCTACCCCAGAGCTAGAGCATGTATGTACCAGACGATCCCATGGGGTTGTAGATTTCCCTCTGTTTACCAGAATTCTCTATTTCGGATTTTCACCCTATAGAGGGTTACGAAGGAGTACCTGCGAAGGCAAACATCAGCCGCTCGAGCCAAAAGTGAGACATTTCCCAGAAGTCTGAGCTTCTTTACCTGCATGCACTCTGCCTCGCTTCGCACATATCACAAACATTTTAAGCGCAGGAGTGCCCTCCGGACCTCAGCCTCAATCACATGGTGACCGAAGTCCAAGAATCACCTCCAACGCAACAGTTGGTGTAGTCTTCATGCAACCAATTGCCCCCAAACTGACCACCTTTTGAAACCGTGCCAGTTGCGATCTAGCCGTGGCCAAGGCTACTCTCGTCCACTAGACCAGATCGGAGTATGTGAGCATGATCACTTTGTAGAACCATAATATAGTCTTAGGGGTTAGTCCCCATTTTAGAACAATGGCTCTCAAGGTGAGCCTTTCATGTCAGTGTCTCAACAACGATCACTCCCAGATATTTCACTTGATCAACCACTGGAAAAATGGTACTCCACCAAGGTGCATATCTTCAAGTCTTATATCTCTTTTCTTGGTGAAAGCCACTACCTCAGCCGTGGCAGGAGTCACTGTAAGTCCGTGATCGTTGCACCACCCCTGTACCTTATTCAGGGCCCTTTGCATTAGCTCCCTGAGAACGGTAATATGCGTTCCAATAGCAAGGACAACGATATCATCGGCATACTCAATTGCTAGAGAGCCGTTTAATAGGGATATTAGTTCGTCGATTACTAGGTTCCCCAATGTGGGCGAAAGGACACCCTCTTTTGGACATCTCCTATCGTCGACCATTTTTCCACATGGTCCTTCCATGCGGCCTCTGCTGTGCGATAGCGTAGCATGGCCCCAAGCCAGTGACTTATTAATGAAAGCTCCCTATGTTCATCAAAGCGCCCACAGCGATAATGCCATTATCCAAAGGATATCTTTCATCACGAAAGATGCTGGGCCGATGGGTCTAAAAGAGTAAGCCACGGTGTATGTAGTACGACCGCGGTATAAAGACAGCGTTCACTTGTCTCCACTGATCAGGAATATGTCTACTTGCCAAGCAGGTCCGAAAAATATGCAGTCAGATTGGACCAATAACCTCACAGCCCTGCCAATGCAGGGCCGGAAAGATTTGGTCCTATCCCGGAGATTTAAAGGGTATAAAAGGAAGTATTCCCAAGTACTCCGCTCATAGGTAACTACTTCCGATTTTAGGAGATTGTTCCTCCTATAGGGTCGTTGTGGTTCCACACATTCCTTGTCAGGTCCCTCCTGCCCGACTGCTTTTCAACCGGGGAAGTGAGTCTCTAGTAGGTGCTGCAAGGTATCCCCTGGAGTTTCCGAGAAAACACCCGATGTGATTTCCAGACAGCGAAGAACAATGCCAGGAGACTTCGTTAAGACTCGACGCAGCCTTGACATTTGAGGTACCGAGACAATATTCTCGCAGAAGGGCCGCCAAGCATCTCTCTGAGCCAAACTAATGGCGCTCTTGAACTCATTTCGTTTCTGGCGGGATTGTTCCCGATCCAGATTCGACTCCGTCTTTCTAGTCCTATTAAATATATAGGTCTGCTCAAGTACCTCATTCACCCGTTCCTCATGCTAACGCGATGAATCATATCCTTGATATCTCCCATAATCGCGATGTTATGGAGTCGAAAGTACCACAAAACATTGAGCAATGATTTATTTGAAGCCCCGTCAAAAGGAAGTCGTTCAGTCAGGAACCATTCGTCTTAGCAGCAACGTCGAAAACCATCTTCATTTTTCTAGGCTTATTGACGTTCGTGACAGCAAAATGAGGAATGTACCAGGTCCTATCCGTGATCATATCAGCTTCGGCTGGAGAAAGCTTCTTGACAAATCTCTTAGTTTCGCACTCCTTGATTTTGGCGTGATAGGACTTGGCATACTCCGGCTCAAGTTTTATTTTCTTCTCCGCCGATGAAAGTCGATCGATTACATAATATTTGCTTTCAGACATACTGAAATTGTCTTCTTTCCAGAGGAGTCACTTTCCCATTGGTCTACGTTCAGCTTCGTAGTCTTCTCCAGTGTGCTCAAAGGGAGCTGGTCTTCAACTGATCCTATATTAGGACGTGGGACGACTTCGAAAGCATCAAGACTGAACTGTTCCTCCGGTAATTGGTTGAGATGACAGGTGTTATAATCGGTGAAGCCGTTCATTGTAGAAATACTTACCCCCGTAAGCGATAATACTCGATCACCGGCTAGGGACCCATCCTAGTTTGGTCCTCTTGGCTCGTGCGGATGTCTTTCTAAGATTTCACGATGTGTAGAGAGGTATGGATGATCTTCACCAAGGATGAGTTGAGGGATGACTTTATCAATATTCTTCAGCTTTGCAAGTCGAAGGAGAGGCCAGTTTTTATTTACTCCTACTACATTCATGATGTATGGGGAAAATCCAAGTCTATCAACCGTCACAGCATTATTAATACTACTACTACCTTATAAGCGTGCTTGAAAGTTTCTCCTTCCAGGCCAACTTGATAAACTAAAGTATTTTCAATCGCTGTGATATCCGGCCTAGAATCCAAATAGAGCATAGGTATAGACAAACTGATTTTGACCTTTTGCGATGATAGGAAATATTGGAAGCGGTTTGTCTTCTTTTTAGTGATTGTATTTATGTCATCAGAGGAGCAGGGTGATGATATTTGGATGATCATTCATGAGAGTATTCCTTGTTCAGTGGACAATATAACTTCTTTTCTTCAACAAAATTCTGCCGATCCCTGATCCCCGATCATGTTGAGACATGTATGTCATAACATGGACGAAATGAACTTGACTGATGGTTTGTTTAATGAAAGTTCCATTTCAAAACCCAGCTGATTTCCTCTCATTTTCAATGATAATCCCGAGTTTCAATCGTGGTTAGCAGAGAGATGCGACGATTTTGTAGAGTTTCCTTGATCGAGTCCTCAATGTCCTTATCTTGACTATTAACGTATTCGCTCACGCTTTG
Source organism: Galeruca laticollis (assembly GCA_963921935.1). Taxonomy (NCBI): domain Eukaryota; kingdom Metazoa; phylum Arthropoda; class Insecta; order Coleoptera; family Chrysomelidae; genus Galeruca; species Galeruca laticollis. The sequence continues at coordinate 37,652,656 of OY998178.1, read as the reverse complement.
AAATGATTGATTCTCATCTCCTGAATCACTTGCATCGGAATCCGGAATCTTTGATTCTGCGGCACGCTTACTCGTATTGCATTGACTTTGCTGCTAGAAGTTGAATCGCCGCACTCGATCAGATTAGATATTTCTTCTCTCAGAGCTGTGATATCATCCTCCAGCTCTAGCTCCAGAAATTCTTCGTCTTCGGACGTGTCTTTGTTCCGTTGAAGATGTTGTAGCTTCTGTAATTTTGTCTTCAGCTTTGCTTCTGCCGTTTTGCAGGACCTTGAGCCTTTCGGCTTCCAACTCACGGTGACGAATGGAATATAACTTGCTGAGGCTTTTTTCGAAGTGTTGCAAAGGACATTTGGATGAGGCATATTCTCGAACATGAATCTTGCTGGAGGAATTCCCTTTTCCTCCCTTAGACGTTGGCGAACAGCTGGTTGATAGATTGAACTGTCAGTTCTTTGGTCCTGGCAGGACACCATTGTACAGCTGGCGTTCTGTCAATCCAACAGTCATCTCATCCGAGAATTGAAGCTGGCTGCTTCCGGTTCTTCTTCTAGTTGGAATGAGCTGTTGGAACTACCGGCTCCATATTGACTTAGATACATCCTTCTCCGGATTCCCCAACTTGATCTTTGACACAAGAAACTGCAGGAAGTTCTTCCCGCATTTGGGCACCACTATGCTGGGTTTGATGACTACACTTTGGAAATGACTATGACAACTTACCTGGTTATCGAGAATATTAAACAAAAAATGCTTTGGCTTGTCCCTTGTCGTGATTTGACTAGCTTTCATAAATACTCTTGCTGCAGTTAACTATGAGGGTGATGGCTGACTAAAAGAATATGTTTCTCACTATGTCCTCCAACACTAGGTCTCAATTTACATACTGAGATTCGCTAGACTTTGAACTTCGATTTGCGATATATGAAAATTTTATCGATAAAAATCTTCACACATCTTAAACCCCATAGGATTGATATTTGGTTCATAGTTATTTGCTTTTATGTTCAATGTTATTTTATTGAAGAACTACAATTTTTGGGATTTGGTAATACTGTGTAATGTTGACGAATTCAGTACAATCACAAGAAATCATTTTTCAACAAATATATTCCATCATTTTAGAATTACTTGATGAAAACAAAAATTTTAAAGTTCAGTTATCAACTTGTTCCATCATAATTTTTGATAAACTCGTCTTACACCTCTATTCTTTCCAAATAACTGTCTTTATCATTGTCAAACAAGAGCATCAATATGAATATTAATTTTCGAAAAAGCTTTGCAGATCGCATTCGCCTTGATTGCCAGGATATTCCTTGAAATCATCCCAATCGATCTGAACTGCTTGACGACAAGAAAGGGTTACTCAAATAATAAGAATATTTAAATACACCGAAACAACTTCAGCTATATAAATCTCTTCACTGTCAATAATTCTTGTAGGGAACAAGCTCATTATGAGAATATTTAATGATAAAAGTGCCATAGAAACTGTTCTTGTGGAAAACAAAATGAATCAGAAATTCATAATTCGGGTTTATCGTTATCCTAGCAAATTTCAAAAAATGTTCAATTTTCCTCTCATTAAACATTCAGAATGCAGAATTTTTAATTTCACAAAACTTTGAGTTAAAAAATATTTAAATTTAGAATAAAAATATCATGTCCGAAATTCCCCATGTCGTTGAAATTACAGTAAACTGTTAGGCAAACATGCCATTTGAAAGGCAACCTTCGAAACTCTATACTCCTGCTTGAGATCCTCTTTGTGAGTTTTTCGTTCTCTATGGAAACAGAAGTGTCTGATAGAGCAGCATTATAATTGCCCTGTTGGATTATGCAAGTTTTTTCGATGTTTAAACTCAATAGGATGATTTTTTTGAAATGTTATGTTCGTAACACGTTAATGTTGGTATCATTGAGTAATGCTATTCGTAAAAATTTTTAATAAATAGTGTGTGTAAAACGATAAACAGATTAGACTTTGATTCAAAATTATCCTTGTTTAAAATAAACATTAATTAAATGGCTTTTAGATACTAAAAACGTGAGAAAACGAATAGGTGATGGTCCCCAATAGGCATAAAAATAAAAAGACAGTATGATACTGATAGAAGCCAATGTTAGAATTGTTAGTGAGAAACTGTTGCTCAAAACTTCAAGATATCTTCCCATGAGAAGATGGAGTCGGTGATGAAACTTCAAACGCTGTCATTCGCTCTATGGGAATTTGAAATACAAATTTTTTCGATGCTAAGCAACTTCGTATAGTGGATGGATCAGTCGAACTTCTAGATACTGATGCGAATACTACAGCTTTATGGAAAACTGAATATGCCATGGCCAATCATATAATTTTGAGGAACATCGATTCAAGTGTGAAAGCTCATGTGCTGACTGCTACAACATAAAAAATGTATGATGCAATTACAAAAGTATACAAGAGAGCTACAGAACAAGCAAAAAATCAGCTGATTTCAGAGTTCTTGAGCTTACAATATGATGAAAGTAAAGATGTTCTTGGAAAAAAAACTCGACTTGAAACCCTCAGTTTCAAATTCACTTAGTTGGTTCTTGAGATTGAGAAAGAAATGTTGATAACCAAAATAATCCTGATTCTACCATAGCAATACAAGCATTTTAATGTTGCATGAGACCCAAAAGCTAAGGACGAAAGTATCATCGACAATATTCGACTACATGCAACTACTGTGTAAATACTGCAATATAGGTAGAAAATGGAGATGAGATAGACACTACATTTTTAATTCACAGTGGTTCAACAAGTCATCTTACACATGAAGAACATCTGCGCCCTGACTTGAAGAAAGAAGAAGTGAACATTAGATGTGCAAATAAAGGGTCAAGACTTATGATCAAATCGGTTGGGAGAATTTAAAGTGATACTGGTACCCCGACGAACGTGTCTTATGCCCCAGGTTTTTCAAGGAATCCCTTGTCAATAAATGTGGTAACAAACAAATGAGGTATTGCAATATTTGGTGAAAAATATGTTAAATTTGTTCATGGAAAAGTTATCTACAAAGAAGAAAATTTTGTACTTATTGATGAAGAGGCCATTGTCAAAAATTCAATAGAATATCATATAACCAGAGGAAATTATGGGACATTCAAAACGGGCGATTAAAAAGAGAGTTACTAATGGAAAACTGGCTAAAACTGACATTCTGAATAATTTATTTAGACTGCATAACGATTTCACACACACTATAGCTCTTGCATGGGATACTTTGAACGACTTTTAAAAATCACACTGTGATTTACAATTTCAAATAATAATAATAATAATAAAATGTTAAAAGCATTAAAATATAAGTAAACATACCGTTTACTTGTAAGCAACTGATTGATGTTATTAGCCCAGAGGTGACGACAGTATCGCGATTGATACAAGCGACATGACAGACAATTTTAACAAAATGCCGGTAGCACCATTAGAATTTTTCAGCTTTTCAGGTAAAATATTAGTTGCAGAATATGATAGTTCTCCCGATAAGCTTCAAACAGTGCTAGACGCATTGGAATTGCTCAAATCTAATGCAACTGAGCGTGCGGCCTTCGCCGTAGCATTTGTAAAGACCAGGTTAACTGGAAAATCTAGAGCGTTACTTCACATTGACGCCGCACTTCAAGAAATAATTGACGCGGTAAAAATGGGAATTAATGGTGATCTTGAATTATCTCCCTACTCTTTCGACATTCAGTATACGCCTGGTGTTGAAAATCATTAAGCCGACGCTCTTTCACGCGTCTGCGTTTCCTCACACAATCAGGACAAACTTTATGAGTTCCATAAAGTACTGTGCCACCCTGTTATTACAAGGATGTACCACTGGGATAAAAGAAGAAATTTACCTAACGGAATAGATGAAATTAAAAAGATCAGCGCTGCCTGCCCTACTTGCACTGCTGTCAACCCAAGGTTCTACAGAAATAACAACCAGCATCTGATTAAAGCAACATCGCCGTTTGAAAGGCTTAATATTGACTTCAAGGGCCCTTTGTCTTCTAACAGCCACAATCGGTATTTACTCGACATTTTCGACGAATACTCTCGTTTCCCTTTCTCGTACCCTTGCAAGGACATGACTTCTGAAACTGTAATACGGTGCCTGAATGACCTATTTTCGATGTTTGGAATGTCTAGCTACATACATTCAGATCGGGGAACTTCATTTATTCCAAAGGAAATGATTTAATTCTTCCATAAACGTGGCGTTGCCACCAGCATGACCACACCGTATAACCCAGCCGGAAATTGTCTGGTTGAACGATACAAGGGGATCATTTGGAAATCGATCAATCTTGCTCTGAAAACCAAAAACTTGCAGATTTGCCATTGTGAAAGCGTTCTACCGGAAGCCTTGCACTCAATAAGATCGTTGCTGAACACTAGTACCAACTGTACTCCAGACGAGAGGTTCTTGATTCATCCGAGACGATCCCCTAATGGCACGACTCTTCCAGCCTGGTTACTTCAACCTGGACCTGTCCTTGTCCGGCGAAACAACAGAACCAGTAACTATGCGGATGATGCCGAGATGATCGAGGCCAATCCTCAATATGCCCATGTCCGATTCGATGACGGACATGAATCTACAGTCTCTCTCAAACAACTGGCCCCTAATGGAGACTTAAATTGGAACGCCCGGATCCAATAGACCTACTACCTTTTCCGCCCCTTGCACATGCCTTTCAGCCACCTGTTCCTCTTTGTTCGCCTGCCCCTCTCTGGGGACCTTCTAGGTCAGATATTCAAGATTCTCCAGCCCCAGGTCAAGAAGGAACGCATGAAGATCGACCTAGAAGAAACAAAAGACCTCCAAAACATCTTGAAGACTATGTCTCCAATGGACTCTTCTCCTGCGAGGGAGAATGAGGTGATTGCATGTTCACATTGCCTAACAACCATTGACGTTATGTGTTTAATTATAATGTCACAGTTTTGCTAAATAAAGCCTTTATCTCTCGATATCTAAGAGTTATTATTTACGACACCCACTAATTTTGCCATATGCAGATTTTAATAAACAATGTATTTTAACGACAGATGCAACAATCATTATATAATATATTGCAGAGTTGAGTAGTCGATAATGCTTAAGGACAGAAGCGAAGATAATTCAAAATATGTAGACGCTGAATTTCAAATTGATTATATTGTTTTATTGGAACGTTACATATTTTTTGTTTAGTATTTGGACTATAACTGTGCGTTTTTCAATAATAGGCATACACATAAGTCCAGGGTATTAAGATTGTCAATAATTCGATACTTACCAAGCATAGGGGCAGCAGTAAGCCACCCTTTGTCCGAAGATGACATCTGAAAATCGCATGTTGCAGAGGGTAGAACGAAAGATATGATTGTTATTCCAACAGCTGTGTTCAAATATATTAGTCCGCATATTGTCAACAGAGAGTAGTGAAATTTTCCAAAACCTGAAACAATGAATTCATTGAAATATTTTAGAAATAGAATAAGTTGATATCATTTATTTATTATATGGTAACAGCAACAAAATTTTGAATTTTGAATAATAATGAAAAAATTCCAGCATCTTGCATCTCTACAACTATCCATGGTCAGTGGTTTATAATAAATTTATTATTTCGTATGACCTACTATACAATTTATAGACATGTTTTCGACCGTTTTGTATAATTTTAATTTTTGATTACCAGCAGAATGTTTACTATCATAAACAGCTGCCCGTGGTGTTAATGACATTATCGAAAATATTTCATATCCACACTGTTACATAAATTCACTTTCAATCACATAATGCAAGGTAGCTTACTCCATCTTTGACCATAAACAGAATTACAAACTTCAACTGTTAATGTCAACATGATAATCAACTTCCTTATCTTGTTATGTAAAGGTGAGAGACAAACATAATATCCTCTTGACCTGAAAACTAGCATGCCAAAAATTAATGATAATCTTGGCATTGATTACATGCATAATTTGTAATATTATGTTTGACGTTAATGCATGATATAATTATTGCTTAAACTGAATTAATTTTGCATACAGAGTTAATGAGCTTTTAAATACGACAAAGTATAGATAAATTTTGCCATATTCAGTTATTGATAACACTTAACTTAAGCTTACGATAAATGTTAGATTAAAACAACGTCCCACCATTACTAAGATTATAATTTATGCTGAAGAGTTAACCCAACATAGTCTGTAGGTTATATCAAACTAATAATGATACTTTTGTCAGAGCATAACTGTTTTATATGAAATGGGGTTTGCAATATGTGAAGAGGTAGATTACAGTATTCCTAAAGATCCATTAGTAACATGCGATTGAAAATTATATATGTACATTAAGTACCTGAAAATATTTGACGCCGGAGATATGGTAAGATGTTACAGTTTCTAACCAAAAAGCAATGCCATGTTGGAATAAAAATTATATGATTCCCAATCTCTAATCCGAACTCAAATTTTATTTTCAACAAGTATAGCTTGGTATTCACAAGAATTATAACATATAATCCATCTAGCATTTACCATTGGTCTATCTTAAGGAATATTAATTTCCCAGACAAATTGTATAAATATATTCAGATCCTGGATTGTCAAGACAACTGTCATGCATCTATTAGAAACATTTTGTGCATTTTCCACATTTCTTGCTCTTTTTCTCCTGGGAAGATGGTTCACGACAAATGGAGCATTTAGCGTCATCAATGTTATTGTGTTCTGAGTTAGTGGAGTGCAAAATTGAGTCATCATCCACGTCTTTTCAATAAGAGTCTGCGTGAATTATTGGTTTAATTTTTGTTCGTTCCGAATCTTTACCATTTTCATATTTCTACCAAATTTGCTCGGCGTTTTTCTTGACCTCTTCTGTATGCTTCTTTCCTGTATCGAAAATGTCATGTTTATGCGGTAAAACAACTTTGACTTATCTAATTATCATTGTAGGTATTGTGAGAAAAAGGAATTCAATATTTGTCGCGGCAAATAGCCAAGAAAATACTTGTTTCCGGTTAAAAATTCAGGTTAGAGTATTAACCTTAATAACTTAACTATATATCTTTAAGATGTTTTTTTTATATTCTTTATGTTAAACCTTCGGTACCCGCATGAAAATTTGAGATGCGCTACCTATGTCGGTCTCACAGACCGTTATCTATTTTCCGATTTTTTTATATTAATCCCTATGATAATTTTGAATATATTATGCAAAAAAATAACATACATATATAAATGATTAATTTATGAAATAAACAGCTACGTAATAAACGTAAGTACAAAATTGTTAACTGTAAAAACATAAATACCATCATTAAAGAAATTAGGTATATATAAACTAAAATGTTCTGAATGTAATGCTGTCTATTTGAGTCAGACCCTTAGAAATTTTGAAATCCGATACAGTGAACACTTACGAGCATACAGATTAGAACAACCAGATAAGTCCCATTACGCAAAACATCTACTTGACACCAGTCATCCATTGACACCTAACGTAGAACTAGCTGTACTACATATTTGTGATAAGAAACAAGAACTGGATTTCCTTGAAGAGTTGGAAATTAGAAGACGCTTAAGAAACCCACAATATGAAGTCGTCAATGAACAGATAAATCCAGGGAGTTCTCCACTATTAAACTGTCTTCTTAAGTGATAATTGTAAAGATCAGCAGATATAGTTTTCCTGGTTTTCTATATCATTGCACAGTTATACTGATCTTAATTGGAAAAATGATATCCAGGATATCACCATAGGGCTAATAATATCTAAGCTCCAATATTTGTAATATCACATCTTCTTCTTTTTCTATAAACATATATTAAGCCAGTCACAAGTTAGGTTACTTCTTGGTCTAGCCAAAAATATAACTACTAAACATCAGGTAGGCATAAAATGAAATGTAACTTCTGTCATTCTGACGATGATATTGATTTATCGAAACAATTGTCAATTTTTTAGAATTTTCAATAACTTGTATTATATTGTGGACTTAACTAGAGACCTTGAGTTTCATTTAAAAACACTAATGTAAGATTACTTAGAGTCTGAGTCTTGATTTTAAAAATGTCTGGGGGATATTTGGCTCCTACAATTTGTCTGGCTGTTTGTAAATTGTGTTGAAATAGTTTCTAAAATATCATGCATAAAAATCAAGACTCAGACTCTAAGTAATCTTACGTTATTTGTTCGCAAATTTTAAAGCGTCTGGCTGAAATTACTGCCGACGAAAACTGTCTGGCAATATTGATTTGAAATTTCTAATGAAATAGTGTAAAATATATACAAAAAGTATCACTCAGACATATTTGTGATAAGAAACAAGAACTGGATTTCCTTGAAGAGTTGGAAATTAGAAGACGCTTAAGAAACCCACAATATGAAGTCGTCAATGAACAGATAAATCCAGGAAGTTCTCCACTATTAAACTGTCTTCTTAAGTGATAATTGTGAAGATCAGCAGATATAGTTTTCCTGGTTTTCTATATCATTGCACAGTTATACTGATCTTAATTGGAAAAATGATATCCAGGATATCACCATAGGGCTAATAAAATCTAAGCTTCCATATTTGTAATATCACATCTTCTTCTTTTTTCTATTAACATATATTGAGTCAATCACAAGTAGGTCACTTCTTGGTCAAGCCAAAAATAACTACTAAACATCAGGTAGGCATCAAATGAAATGTAACTTCTGTCATTCTGACGATGATATTCAGTTATCGTAGCAATTGTCAATTTTTTAGAATTTTCAACATTTTTCATTATATTGTGGAATTAGCTGGAAACATTGAGTTTCATTTAAAACACTAAACAGCTACATCTAAAAAATGTTTTCAAAATTGAAGGATGTATAAAATAACCTCAAATGAAATATTTACCTAATAGATAAAAAAAATGAATCAGAAAACTTCTCGAAACTTGTTTCACATACTACTGTAACATGTTGTAGGCACATACAGGGTGATTCATAACTATTGGGACATACGCTAAGGATAAATTGTTTGGACCAAAATATGGCGATAGGACCAAATATACCTCAATAGAACTTTGCTGTGGAAAAAGTGCGTTAAAAATCAATTTGTTTTTTCGTTTTTTGCTAATAATTTCACTTTATATTTATTGATTGTTATCAAAATCGGCACAGAGACATAATTTTATACAGGCAATATTATTTTATGTATTATTTGACATTTTGTTATAGGGGGAGCCTCGTGAAGGATTTCTGATGATGAAATTGACTTGTAACTTTTTTTGACGAAACTTTTTAGTGATTTTTATCATCATTTCTACGTAATATTGGTACTCTTGTTCAAACACGATATTCTCATTCGTTTTCGAGAAAAACGTAATTGAAAGGATGTATAAAATAACCTCAAATGAAATAGTTACCTAATAGATAAAAAAAATGAATCAGAAAACTTCTCGAAACTTGTTTCACATACTACTGTAACATGTTGTAGGCACATACAGGGTGATTCATAACTATTGGGACATACGCTAAGGATAAATTGTTTGGACCAAAATATGGCGATAGGACCAAATATACCTCAATAGAATTTTGCTGTGGAAAAAGGGCGTTAAAAATCAATTTGTTTTTTCGTTTTTTGCTAATAATTTCACTTTATATTTATTGATTGTTATCAAAATCGGCACAGAGACATAATTTTATACAGGCAATATTATTTTATGTATTATTTGACATTTTGTTATAGGGGGAGCCTCGTGAAGGATTTCTGATGATGAAATTGACTTGTAACTTTTTTTGACGAAACTTTTTAGTGATTTTTATCATCATTTCTACGTAATATTGGTACTCTTGTTCAAACACGATATTCTCATTCGTTTTCGAGAAAAACGAAATTGAACACTTCAGAGTATCGGAAGGGGATTTCAAATATTGTAACAATCATTTTCACGATTGTTACATTTTTTTTTGTTATTAACCCTTTAAAGGCGAAGTTTTGTTTTTTATTTGTTTTTAGTTCTTGTACTGAAATATATGTTATCATGTTCGTAATTAAGAATGTATTGGGGGAAAAAACATTTTTTTTTCACCGTTCAAAAAAAAACACTGTTACCATATGGTAACGCTAGGATTTCGTATGCACTTTTTATTCAAAATATTAACTTTCACATAAATATTATATTTCTATGTAAAATGCATAAAAGTATTAAAAACATTTACTTCGTATGAAATATATAAAAGCATGGAATGCAAAGGTCCAAATTACATTTGTTACACATTGTACGAACACTCGATGAACAGCATCTATTTCTTCTTTTATCCGGGGTTTCAACAACTAAATGGTTCATTCCATCATATCTTATATCGTCCGAAATTCTATTCAACGATAGACTGGTTTTTGAGGTTCTGGGTCGTCCACCAGTCTTGGGCATGGTCCCATAACTTTGTAAGTAGCACGATGTAATTTCTCTTCGAAATTCAAGTTGCGTCAGCCTTCCACCAGACTTTCTGTGTATTTGCCAGGCGTTCATTACTGTGACATCAACAAACCATGTGAAAATAGGCCATAAATTGTTTATAATCAGGTTTGGGAAAATCTATTGACTGCGCCTGAAGATCACCGCTAATCCAGCTGTAGTCTTTTTTAGACCTTGGGAGGTACGATGAAGCTGAAACACTGGAAGGGGGAAGATCTGGCTCTTCTGGCTCTGCAATGACGTTCTCTTTGTTAAAAAATTTGACTTCGGCTCGAGCTCGCAGTTGTCGACCCGAAAGATTATCAATTGTACCCCCAGAATCCTCATCTGCAGAGTCTTCATCCGTTAACACATTAGCCTCGGGTGGTTCAACGTAAATACCGTCAATATCTTCGAAAAAGGCAATATCTAACGCTTCCTGCAATGAGAAACCGCGCCTGAAAAAAAAACACTTCTTAAAAAAATGATAATAAATGTGACTAGCGTTACCATATGGCAACACCAACAAAAAATGCCTCTATGTAAAAAAAATCTAAGACATATGACAAAACAAAATACAACATACAAAAATATACATATTTATAAATTAAAATACAATAACTAACACTTACTACATGTTTTAAAATAAGCAATAAATACTTACGCAAAATTTATGGACTCCATTACTCAAAGCCTTGCAGAATTGTCGAAATAAATTTGTAGTTTACACCCATGCACTCACTAACAAGGTCAAAACCAAACTAAGATGTTCTTTATAGTTCATACCTAAAACGGATATTCACCGCCATCTAGCAAAAACTACCGAAACTACAATTCAGACGTTAAAAATGGAACCTATGTTTACCGTTACCGTATGGTAACGGGTTAATGGTAGTTCATATTAATATGTTTAATATAGATGATGTAAATTTATTCTCAAATCAACTCCAAGATAAAACTTAATTATAAGTTTTTTGATATTTCGGTTTACATAGTTGTCTACCGCCCCTCGTATTTACAATATACATAAATTCGATTAGGATTGTTATAACTGGTGTTCGCCGAGAGAGTTGCTTTTCGACCGTGAATGTGAATATAACTTTGATATAGTAACGGGTCTCCGGATAGAATTCACATGAAAGTCGAAGACAAGTTTATTGGTTCTGGGCACAGAGTTTTTGTGAGTTTCTTTTGAGTCTTACTTTTATGGTTAAAAAAAATGGAATGCTACGAGTTCTGAAGCCGCAGATATTGATTTTCCAAACAAATTGTAAATATACTAATATGGTAAGGAAGTCAATCTATCCTTCTACGGAATCGGGAATCGTTTGGATGTTCCAGTAAGTCCTATTTTCCACCTTACAGTACAACTTGGATTTAGCGTTGGAGCCGTATCTACCGGGATTTGGGATATTTAATTATCCTATGATGTAATGCTGTTGTTGCTAGGAGTACTGTAATACAAAGTTAAGTAATTCTCTTCACCTTTCATTAAATGCCTTATCAGCATTAGCAGAGTCCATTTAATTTTTTATCTTCACGCTAGTTAATGGTTTTAAGTGTCTTTCAAAGTTAACACTTTACAGTGAACTTTTATATAGGAATATCAACTTAATTATAAATTTTGTTGTCAAACCAACCTTCTAGAATCTTCATAGATGTAAATAATATTTTCATATTTTGATGTATAAAGTGTCTTATCTGACTATAACCAGTAATTTTAAGTAATTTCGGCGTCCGTGCCCGGGGGAGTCGGGTGGAGGAGGCTGGAAGTGATCCACCCCTAATCTTCCATGCGAGTTTCCTGGGAGGGGTTGCCCTACCCGACACGGCGCGTCCCAATGGCTCATAGGGTGTCTCCACGGGGAGTGGTCGGTCATGGTTCCTGCGATCCTAAGAGTTGTGAGGGAGGCACGACCGACCAACCTCGGGGATAGGTGATGAATAGGAACGAACAGTTCTGAATAATCGCCCGCGGATCAAAAGGGATAGAGGAGTAAACCTGACTAAAAATCATCGTCGCTGACCTCCTTGCCTCTGCTGAACATCTTAAATCAGTTAAGGGGAGGGAAAACTTTTTTCTTCATGACTATCATGTCTTTCTTCCCTAAGCAACCCTTCAATTTCTTGAAGTTCCTCTATCTTTCTTCTTTCTCACTCTTCAACACTAATACAATCGATTCCCTATCACTTTGGTTTGCACGTCTGTCTCTCTTCTTTCCTCTCGCCAACTAGGTCACTTTCTTTTTCTTTCTTTCCTTTCTTCTTTTTTCCAACTACCACTTCTTCAATTTCTTCATGGAATATCCCGGTCTATTCCCCAGATATATCAATTCATCTCATAGTCCACACACAGGGGAGGCAGATGTGTGGGGCTATCCGTTGGCAAATCTGCGTCCGGAGGCAACCGTGAAAAAAGCCTAGAGGAGTAAACCTCGAAAAAAGAACCCGTAATCCTCGTTGTTAGCTACCGTGGCCATGGATGGATGGCTGCACGAAACGCAGTCAGAAACGGTGCCTCTGGGATACCTGGCGACCTCCCAGAGTAATCAGCCTTAGCGAGGTAAGGGCGCACTGCCTCGCCGGACAGTCTTTCGACCCAACTCGTGGGACGTATTATGAACAGGAAGAATACAAAGCTAAAGGAAGTGGAGAACAGGGAGAGGAGTGAGAAGGAGGAGGAAGAGACAAGGAAATACGAGAAGAGCCTAATAGAACAGCAAAAAACCAAGAAAAAATTGGACAGAAGCGGAAGCGAACTCGCAGGAATACAGGAAAAAAAGGAGTTGGTAGTGAGGGTCGAAAATTCAGAGGACGAAGTGAGGGCAGAATATCAGAAAAAAATGGAGAATGATGAGAGGGAAAAGTATGAGAGGTGTATGAGAAGAGCCAAGAAAGAATTTGAGAAGAGCGCCGGGGATGAGGGCAAAGAGAAAGTAAGAGAAACAGTATTGGGGTTGGAAAACATAGCAAGAATGTCGGAAAAGAAAAAAAGAAGAAGGGGGGGCGGAAACGAGGAGGGAGATTCTGACTCTGATTCTGATTTTGAAGAGCAGGAAAGAAAAATAAGACAAAGGATGATTGCTCATGCAGAGCGCACTCAAGAAGAAAAGGAGAAAAGATTTAGGCTAATCATGGAGAAGCGACCCATGCTAATATGGGATGATGAAGGCGAGGAGGAGTTAGAATCTGAGGAAGAGGAAACGCTATATACATTAGGAAAGTTAGTAGAAGCAGAGAAAGTATTTAAAAAAAGGGTAGAGGAGTTGGAAAGAGAATGCGCGGAGAGGGCAAGAAGGGCTAGGGAGGAGATGGAAGGAAGGGAGAGAAGGGAGCAAGAGGGGGAGAGAGAGGAGGTAATAGATGTAGGGACAAGTCAACCCGATGACATGATGGCCACCGACGAAGAAAAGTCGGATGGGAAAAAGAGGAAAAACAGAGGAGACAGTCCTGAGGAGAAGCAGGTGGGGAAAAAAGGAAGGGAGGAGGAAGGGGTCAAGGAAAGATTAGGGCGAAAGCTGCAGGAGATGGAATGGATGGAGGCACATCTAGACACTCTGGATATGGCGGATTTCAGAAGAATCTTGGGAGACCTAAAAACAATTTATAGAGAAATGGAGGAACAACAACACGCGCAGTGTGAAGAGTGCAAGGAGGTGGAGGAAAGGAAGAGGATAAAGGAGGCAACGGAGAAGATTAAGGAAGACCTCAATCAGGGGGGGAACTATAGTGATTATAATAAAATCAAGGATATTAAATGGGGCGAAGAAGTTTTTGATACAACAAAATGGGAAAGAGGCAATCTAGAGGAGTTACTCTTGGGAAAAGGAAATTGCGTAATTATAAGTAAAGGAGATTCGGAGAGGGGAATAAAGGATACAGTCCGGAAGTATAATGAGGAGATATGGACCCTGCTGGACAGTTGTGAGGAGGGGGAATGTGACGCTCTCGAGAATAGTCAAAAGGGTACGAGATGCCAAAGAAAGTGGTTCTACTACGCGGTGAAAGTGGGAGAGGACGAGGGGGAGGGCTTATACAAAGCAATGGAAAATTTGACAGAAATGGCCAGGAGAACACAGGAGAAGGGAGAGGCGAAAGTAATAATAGGGGAGGGAATTGACAAAACCAAGGTGAGGCAAGCTATAGAGTTTATAGGTAGGAAGAGAGAGATCACGTGGAAGATTGCTGTAGGAGCAGAGGAAAGGAGGATAGAAAAGAAAAAAACCGAGAGGGAGACGCTTCTTATAAAGACTGGGGATGAAACTTATTCCGAAGTATTAAACAAGATGAAATCTCGAGTCAAGGTTGAAGATATGGGGATTAAAGTGGATAACGTGAAGAAGACCAAAGGTGGGGATATTATAGTGAACTTGAAAGGTAGGGGGTCGGCGGAGAAGTTTAGAGGGGAGTTAAGAAACAAGATGGTAGAGATAACAGTGGCTGTCAGAAAGAGGGACGAGGCCAATTTCGACATCCTGGATTTGGACCCATCCATAAATGAGCAGGAGCTCACAACGGAGATATGCAGATGGACAGGGATGGAAAAGGGGGAACTTATCGTAAGGAGCCTGAGGGCGAATAGAGGGGGTGGGCAGACGGCTAAGGTTAGCGTACGAAAGGAAATGGCGGACGAAATGCGGGGACATAGACGTATCAAAGTCCACTGGCAACTTTGCAGGGTAAGGGAGAGGTTCACCCATCTCAGATGTTATAAGTGCATGGAGTATGGGCACAATACCTACTTTTGTCAGAACAAGGAGAGGGGAAAGGCGTGTTTCAATTGCCTCAAGGAGGGGCATTGTGCACGAGAGTGCAAAGGGGAGGCGGTGTGCCTATCTTGCAAGGTGTCGGGGCATAGGACGGACTCCATGGAGTGCCCAAAATATAGGGAGCTTGCCTATGGCAGAAAAATAGCAGGGACCGCACAGAAAGGTGGATAAGCTGTAGGAGGTGATACGTGTAGACAGGGAGAAGAAGTTAACTTCTTGTATGGGAACGTGCACTGATGCCATGGCGTCAAGCTCGTTCCGGTGCACACCATGTTCCCGAGGAGTTTAAGAGGAGGGTGGTTTAGTGCGGTGAAAGTCCCACACGAACTCACAGCATTGCACTGCCCGCTGTGGGAACGGCATTAGCTTCCACCCCACCTCAGGGCAAAAAAAAAAAAAAAGTAATTTCGGCGTAATTCCGGTTTTTGTAATATAGTATAATCTTTGTAACTACCTTTATTGAACATAGTCTCAAATTGCTTGGTAGGACTTAATAAGTAGAAATTATTTTGTAGATGCTTAAATTTGTAAATACTGAAATTAAGTGAGGTTTCTTGTTTGCTGATTTGTTTATTCGAGGTACTGATCACTTTAGACTTTAAGTATTATGACCACTTGTTTTTATAGGGGACAATTGTTTATTTAATTCTATACTTTTACCTTAATTTCAGCATCATATGGTAAGATTGTCTACTTATTTCTTGTTTGAAATTCTAAGTACCAATTGTTGGATCAGTGGTAAATCAGTATTCGTATTCACAGAATGAAATATTTTTTATTTTAAAATTTTCTTCATTCAGATACCACTTATTACACCCAAGTATCATTGACTTGAAAACTTTTCCGTTTGATTTGTTGAAATTATCGGTTTTATTTTTTTATTTCGGAATAAAATGAGAATTTATAGTTCGTTAACTGAAATCATTGAGCATAACCTGATGTAAGACCATCAAAATTAATTTCAGTTTCATTAAGTATGCAATTATTCTTGACCTTAAGTAATGTTACTTACTTAATAGGTTTCACCGAGCCATAAAAGTTATCTTCACCCAAATAGTGATATACGCTTAAGAATCAGATCATCTTGTGTCTGATTTCATTTGTTGATTATTTCTGATTAATTATAAATACTCCAACTTAGTTACTTAAAAGTAAATCAAAACTTTTACTTGTCACATCAACTACCTTTTAATGAACGTACGATCATTAAATGTATAATTGAAGATTTTTATCAGTCCTCTCTGGTTTTAATCATTAATACTTAAATAATTAATATTATTCAATATTTGCACAAATAAGTGATTGGCTCATTACTTAGTGATAACTATTGTTATTGGTTTAGAGCAGCTTTATTGATTATTTACTTGGAATAATCTTGGTTGGGTAGCGTCCAGTTTTTGCTTAGATCACTTCCTTACAGGAAATAAGTATTGTATTTCAGTTAATATCACTTTGGTGTCAGGTTTATTTTACTGTCAGGCTTTGCTTGTATCGCCTTATTATCTTTAATAAGTAATTAATCTTGTTTGAGGATAAAGTAGTTTTATATAGATTCGGTCATTTATGAAAAATTGTATATTTTTTATATAGACTCGTATTGTTAATTCGAATTATTATTATATGTATATCTGTATATTTCGTTCATCTAGTTTTCTTGGTTCCAATTTTGGGATCTGGCGCCTTCTATTACCCACGATCCTAGCCGCCGGAAAAGCTGTATTACAGTCTGAGTTGGCAGGGCAACACAACATCAAAAAAAAATAAAAAAAAAAACTTTCACAAAACAACGCTATAATATTATTTCATTTATGAAAAGTGTGCTTTGGACTGTCAGATAATTGTTGCTGGTAAATGAAATTTCTTGTCAGTAAATATTTTTTTCTGCGAGTTTATAGTCAATTGTTGTATTTTTTAAAGCTATCATATACTTTTTCGATTGAAATGCCTCGTCACAATCATTTTACGAATCAAGAAATGCGGAATATGATTTTTATATGCGCACAAGAACATTTTTGCGGGCGCTCCTCAGCCAGAAGATATGAATTGTTATATCCAGGCAGAAGGCAACCAAATCACAAAACTTTTTCAAATCTATTCCATCGTTTGGGTGAAACCGGGTCATTTCACAATAAAAATCAAGGTGGTCGTCCGAATTAAATTTCACCTAATCAAGAAGATGAAATTTTGGTTCGAATAGATGAAAATCCTACAGTAAGTTCACGTCATTTGTCATCAGCAACAGGAGTAAGTCAGTCGTCTATTATTAGAATTCTAAAAAAAGAAAAGTCCCTCCTGCTCCTGCTCAAAATTTGCTTTCAAGAGATCTCCCACGACGGTGACAGTTCTGCCGACGTATTCTCAATAAGCATAATGGTGACCGAAATTTTATTAAGAATATTATGTTCCCCGATGAAGCGACTTTTACCAGACGAGGGGTATTTAATTGGAGAAACAGCCATTATTGCGAAGAAGAAAATTCGCATGCTCTGAAAGAAAGACATTTCCAACATGAGTTTAAATTTAAATGGAGATTCTTATTTTTTTTGCAATATACTTTTAGCTATATTTTGGATAATCTGTCACTAGTTGTAAGAAATAAAATGTGGTTTAAGCAGGATGGAGCTCCACGTCATTTCCATTTAGTTGTTAGAAATCATCTAAATGACATATTTCCTCAACGATGGATTGGCAGAGGAAGTGATTTTGAATGGGCACCAAGAAGTTCTGAGTATAACCCGCTTGATTTATAATGTTTGGGGACATATGAAGTCCCTAGTTTAAGCCAATGAAATTAACTAGAGAGACGAACTCTGGAGGAAAATACAAAATGGTGCTAACTTCATAAGAGGATAGAATAATATGTTCTTTGACGTTCGAAAGTCCTTTATTAAAAGAATTATAAAAGGCATAGAAGTCGGAGGAGGCCACGTAGAACATTTAATTTGAGTTTGCTCTTTTTATGTTACATTGTTTTTAATTATGCTTTATCGTCGAAATAGAAGCCTTTAGATACAAGTTTTTTTATTGTCCGTTACTTGAAATCCCCTTCCGATACTCTGAACTGTTCAATTGCGTTTTTCTCGAAAACGAATGAGAATATCGTATTTGAAGAAGAATACCAATATTACGTAGAAATGATGTTTATGTCATATTTTTTATTAAAAATCACTAAAAAGTTTCGTCAAAAAAAACTGCAAGTCAATTTCATCATCAGAAATCCTTCACGAAGCTCCCCCTGTAACAAAATATCAAATAATATATAAAAAAAATTGCCTGTATAAAATTATGCCTCTGTGGCGATTTTGATAACAATCGATGAATATACAAAGACAATGTTAGCAAAAAATTTAAAAAAATTCAACTTTAACGCCCTTTATCTTTTTCCACAGCAATATTTTATTGAGGTATATTTGGTCCTATCGCCATATTTTGGTCCTAACAATCTACCCTTAGCCTATGTTCCACTAGTTATGTACATTTTTAGCATTTTCTACAATGATATCGGGTTTTTCTGTTCCTTTTGCTGTCACAGTAGTGGCATCGTCCTTTGTCAGGAAGTGGCTGTTGATTTTCTCCTTGAGCTCCTCTAACATCACAAATCCCTTGAATGCGAAGTTTTATTAGGCGGGTAGTCTGCTGCAACGAACAGCGTACAAGTAGATGTGGATGAACCATTTCCATATAAAGTTGCATGTGGATCTGTCTTCGCCGAATTTTGACATCAGGATTATTTGAGCAATGTATCACGAACGGATCTATTCAAGCCACTTATACTTGAATAAGACACCACCAGAGGCCACATCTGTGTATTTCGAGCACAGTTGTAGTTACAGCATAGCTGGTCGACTGTATCCACTCCACCTTTAGTGCTGTTGTATAGCATAATGATCTCTGGCATTCCAGTTTTATCATCTATTTCATCTTCGTGGTGAAGAGTTGACAGCAGTGAAACATTTTACTTATTTTTCGGGATGTGCATACTAAGGTACACTCTTTTCTAAAAGAGAACATGTGTGACGGTTATTGAAACAGAAGGTCACTAATAAATGTAGGAAGATTAGTCAGTAAAAATAAACCACGACTCTGTAGGAAATACGATTATTTAAGTAGTAATAAAAGCACGTCCAGATTAAAACGCGACTAAAGGTGCAAAACAACCGCTTGTATTCGGCGGACGTTGTACAGGATTGGAAAATTCCACTAGTATCTCCCGTTTGCTTTATCTTATTGTTCCAACGTCGTTAATTTTATTCTAATAACTGATTTACCAGATTTAGGCTAGTGAACCAATTATCGAATGTCACATTACGACATGTGCGATCGATTGGTTTACAAAGACGCATAACTTTGTCTCCTGAAGAATTGCTTCGTTGAAATGGACCGGGCGGCTGCTTTCCCACATACACTTCTAGATTGACTGTATAAACTCGTGCGTCCGAAAGGGCAAATATTTTGATTCAATACTTGTTCGGATTGGATGGAATATACTGCCGAAATCTACATTGACCGCAGAAACCCTCCAATTTTTAGTCGATCGTCACACTCTGGTATACTATAATATAACCACCTTGGGCGGGTAGCGGGTAGATACTCATATATGCTCCCGATAGATAACATATCCACTTCAGGGACGCGCTCCTGCTCGCGCGAGCGTTGGTTTATCTCCCAATATCATACAAGGGAAACCTTTCGTTCCTAGTATCTCCACTCACCAATACGCCTGGCAAGCGTGGTGTTGTAATGCCAGTTCCTTTCATAATAGATATGTCAAAATTTAAAAACTGCATACCCCAGGCGAGTAGAGGTGAAAAAAACCCGGAATCTCGCACCTCAGTCAGCCTCGTGAATTCTGGAGGGGGGAGGGTCAAACTTTCGATAGATGATAAGAAGAGATGAAGCAAACTTGAAGAAACTCTCTACGTGGGGACGCACTATATCCGCACCATGAGGCTATAGGAACATCTCAATAGCCTAGAACACGAACTACAGAACATAAGGTGGGATGTCATAGGGATCAGCGAAACAAGACTGAGCGGCGAAGAGGTCACCATCCTCAAATATGGACATTTACTGTTCCAAAAGAACTCGAATACAATTTCACACACCGGAGGCACTGCTTTACTGGTTCACAAAAAGAAGAAACACTTGGTTACAAAGACAAAAGAGCCGTGTCAAATTTATGTAATGACCAGGATCAATGCCATGTTTAATGTCCAAATCATCGAAGCATATGCACCCATCTCCGTCTCCTCAGATGAAGAAATTGAAAAATTCAACGAAGATCTCACAACTGCAAAGAGCGTCAAAAAGACTAAAAACTGTATGATAATAGGCGATTTCAACGCAAAGATTGAAGCCGGATTGCCGATAAATCCTCCCTTCATCGGTAAATTCGGGTTAGGAACGAGGAACCAAAGAGTACAAATCATAATAGACTTCCTCAAAATGGAGAGGCTCTACTGCATGAATACCTTCTACAAAAAATTTCCGAAAAGAAAATGGACCTGGAAGAGCCCCGATAACATGATCAAAAACGAGATAGACAATGTTCTAACATCAAACTCCCAATTATGCTTGGACGTGTGAGTATTAATCCGCTTTGACACAGGCGGCGACAATAGATTGGTCAGAGGCAGGATCGACGTCAATACTTGGCACCAGTGAAAAGCTCTAGTGGAAAGAAAGTTACGGCCAATCACAGGTAAACTACGAGAGGAAGAGGAAGAATTCAATAGGCAAATTGACAAGAAGTTACAACCAATCGAAGATACGCGAAACATAGAACTAAACGCACTCTCAACGAAGATCACCTCTAGTATTAGGAACGCAGTGCGCAATTCTGTTCTCTCCAAAGAACATCCGAAAATCAATTTAGAAACAGAATGGCTAATCGAAGAACGGAGGAAAACCGACAGAAACTCACCATAAAATGGGGACCTGAATAAGATCGTTAAGAAGGCCATCAGGAAAGATCAGAGATCTTATAATTCGAGAATGGTAGAGGAAGCCATTCAGAACAATGCAAACATGAGAGTCCTCCGTTCCGAGAAATCTAAAGGTAAAATGATTATCCACAAGATTAAAAATGATCAAGGAGTCATTGAGAGTGAAAGAGAAAAGACCACAAAAATTATTGAGAATTTCTATCGACGACTATACAGCCCATCGATGGCACAACCAGGTCAAGAAGGTTCTTAACATAGGATCAGAAGAACCAGAGCCCATTGCCGGAGAAGAACTAGAGGCAGCGCTAAAACACCTGAAGAACTGCAAAGCCCCGGGAGAAGTAAGCGTTCACTGTATCGGATTTCAAAATTTCTAAGGGATTGACCCATATAGACCACATTACATTGTGGACATTTAAGTTTATATATACCAGACTTCTTTAATGGTGATATTTTTTGTTTTTACATTTAACAATTTTGTACTCACGTTGCTATCTGTTTTAAAAGAAATTGTTGTATTTGTTGCTAAAGATATTATTTTTGAAATATTATTAGAAATATTCCCTGTTTATGTAATGGTTTTATAAATTTTTGTTTTTTTAGTTTGCTTAGGAAATATTAGTCATAATGCCAGTTTCTCCTCTTTTTTATTAATATGTATGTATGTAATGATAACCGTTGGATGTTGCTATTTGTTTAATTGTAATAATTTCTCTATCAAAATTACATTTGTTCATAGGAACTGAAAATGCTCTATGTATCCTTGAATTATATGCTGCTAATCTATATGACATGGGATGATTGGAACTACATGGAATAGTCACATCAGTGTGTGTTGGTTTTTTCTGTAAATTGAATAATCAAGTAGGTACATTATTAACTATTTAAATTTTTAAATCAAGAAAATTGATTGTTATTTTCTTCAACTTCTAATGTAAATTTAGTTGTTGAGTATGAATTATTAATATGGTTGAAAAATATAACTGTCCATAAAAATGTTTGCCAAAATTGGTGATATAGGCCTTCCCATTGGTAAACCTTCATTTTGAATATATATCTTATTGTCCAAAATGAAATAATTCTGATTAATATATACATCAAATAAATTGAGTATATCTGATATTATTCCTGGATTATTATTTTTATCTTCTAGTAATTTTCTTACAGGTATTAGACATTCTTTAGGAGGAATTTCAGTGAACATATTCATAACATCAAATAAAATGAGTTTTGAGTTATCGTACAAGTTTAATGCTTTTAATGTTTTGATTAGTTCTATTGAATTTTTAATTGAGTATTCAGATGTATATCCGTAACTGTTAAGTATATTGTTAAGTTTTCTTGCTAATATATTATTAGGAGTATTAACATGAAAAACTACAGGTCTTATTGGTTTCGTTATTTTATGTTATTCAACGGTTCCAGATAATTGTGGAGAATGGGGATTTTTGTTTATGATGGACTTCTTTTCGTAATATATCAATGACATTGTCACTTTTTGAAGAACTCAAAAAATAATTGATTTTTTTTATAAATAGAGGTGTTGTAAAGCCGTTCTCACCCCATAAAGTTAACAAAAAAGTATTATTGGAAATTCAGTGTTAACTGAGTCTGTAAACGAAATAATATATTGATAAATAACTGACAAAAAAACCGTTGACCGGCGCACCAGGAAAATGGAGAATAGTTTATTAGATGTTGAAAAAATTGTTACAGAGGTACTAGCAGGTAAATTTATAATTTGATTACCTATCTTCATCACTTACATATAAGACATTTAAAGTTTTTCCTCATTTCATTTTCTTTCAATATTTCTGATGAATGTAAAATAATTCATTTGTTGTAGTTTTTAATTAAGGGTGAATGACAGGCCTGTGGCTTATAAATGTGTGTTTGAGCATAAATATATTGTAAAGTCATAGCTATTGTTTGTGGAGTTTAAAGGTAGTCTCAGAAGTTCTAAGTTATATGTGTTATTATACATATATTAAATTAAGATTAATGTGTTTAATTGAAACCAGTTATGTTTAATTTTGTGTGCAAAATTATAAAAACAGTAATAATTTTAACCAGCACCAATGAGTTTATGGTCTTTTGAATTTCGACAATTAAAAGGTCGACCCTACTTCATTGTTGGATTCAAAGAGTGATTGCAACATTTATAACAGTAATGTGAGTAGATTCCACGAGACAGTTAATTTCATTAAAAAATCTTCGAGGAAAGATTTGACCCGACTGTACCAGAAATTATTACAAAAACTTTACAAAGCTTCACAAAACATTTGGTTTGACCAAGAATGCCTTAGAAAAGAGGTAATACCAAATTATATAAATATAAATTGCCATACCAAAACACCTCAAGCACAAAAAGCTATAAAATGTGCTCAACTAGTATGGCTTAAAGAAGAATGTAAGAAATAGTTTAAAATAAGAGACACCTTAGACAACTACATAAAAGTGGTACATTCTGAACTCACGTTCCAACTAGATCCAGTAGAATTTGACTGTTTAGATGACAAAATCAGAGAAAGTGTCAGTACGATGAAGCACAAGAAATTTAAGGAACAAGAACAAAAACTACAGAAACTTGAACACACAAAACATAGAATTCAATACTCTAAACATCATGAAACTGTAAGTACTTACATACCAAAACACTTTGCACCACGATTTGAAAACCTTTCAAACAATAATTTTACAGATAGTGAAATAGAATTTTTAAATTTATGAATAATATTAAACAAATAATAGCTACAGAATCAGAAATAGCTTCAAGATCTGATTCAAATAATTTTCTTTACGAGAAATTTAAAATTGCCAATTCAATCCAAAATATTGAAACGTCAAAGGTTAAACGTCAAACAAAAAATAACATTACATTTTTAAATTCAATCTGTAACGACACTGGCGTCTACAGTGACTATATACAAGACAGTGGCGACAATTATGGTCGTCCTAGTGATTGGTTACCTATGTCACGTGGTATCGGCCGCCATTAGTTTGCTTAATGTTTGTGTATTTACCATTTGTGTTCTTACCACAGTTTTTGGTTTTTGAAAGTTTTCGTGCAAAATTTAGGATCTGATTTGAGATGTTTAAAAACTATTTCCAAATATAAAAGTAGTTAAAGTAAATATCAAATTGAGAACATTGTTTGGACAAGTACAAGATAATGTGTTGCAAGCAAATGTTAATGTCAAATTTGGTACAATTAAAACAAAGTTAAATTTGAAAATTGTAAAGTTTAAATCTCAAGTTTGTTTACTGGGTAGGGCATGGTTAAATGTATTAATACCAGAGTGGAAGTCCTTTGTTAATCCGGATAAAACAATTGAAATACATAATGTAACTAGTGATCATAATTTCCTTTTAACTGTTAACACACCAATAGGTCTGTTTTTTAGCAATCGACTGCTCTATAGAAATCAGTGCCAAATTGCTTAATCTCTCTGGGCCCATGCCCATACATGATCTCAGATATGTTTTTATATATTTTAATTTGCTAAATGATCTTTCGCAAGTAGCAGAAGTTACTGGCATTCTCAAAAATATTCGGTATGCTATTGACATATTGGGGAAACTTGCTATTAATTTGTAATCTAAGACTAACTGAAACCATGGGTGTGCCTACAAGGGGGGGCAGGGTGGGCCTTGGCCCACCCTAATTCCTCAAAATATCAATCTGTTAAAAACATTTTATAATATCTAAATTTTAACGTTCTTTTAAAATCATAACAAATATAAATTTACCTACTGTTGTTATCTTTTTACGACGCGTGTCGCCTTTGTCGACACCAATGCCGCTAAAGATACCGCTTTCTCGGCTTTTTGAAATCATGGCTAAAGGAGCTGAGCCGACACTGAGAGCGGAATTTCGTTGCACGTGCCGCACACTAAAAAAATCAAAGGGGTAACCGCAATGATACGAGGAAGCAGTTTTTGTATGGTTTAGAGTAACAAAATTAGTGATTAATACATATATTATTATTATTCTTATAACCAAATGTCCTTGGTTCTTACAGTGGATTTTGAGCATAGTTTTAGACATTGAATTCATCGATTAAATTAAAACATAAATGTATTCTCGAGTTTTACCAGTTGTTTCTTGTTATTTCTAAAACCTGCATAAGAATTAAAGTCTTTCAAAAATTATTTTGTTTTTATTTGTAATAGGACAATGCCTGGCTGAGCTGATATATATTGCAGTAATTCTGCAAAAAAGGGGTTTATTATGAAACACTTTCCAAAAGATCCTGAAAGAAAGAGGCAGTGGCTCATTAAAACCAGAAGGGCAATTGGCAAGATTTTTATGTCAAAAAAATGTGTGAAGAAAATTTAGTTCTAAATATACTTGATTGTAATAAAATTATTAAACGATACATTGTCAGATTAAAAATAAGTTCAAAAAAGAATAAGAGTGCTTCTAAAAAATTAGCTTTGGTGATAAGTCATCATACTCACAAAGTAATTTAATTTTTGTTAAGCCATAAAAGAAACTGCTACTGACTTAAACCTATTTACTTTAGATAGAATCGCACCGGCATTATGTGGAATAAACTATACAAATAAAACGCGGTTCGATGTTTCATGTATAAACTTAAAAAAGAATATATAAAAGGCTTTCAAAACTTGTGGAAATGAACATTTTTCCGAAAATTCAAAACAAACTTATACCACTGGCACGAAAAATGGACACCCCCTTAATTTTTAACCAAAAGCGTTAATTCATTATAAATATTGTATTATATTTTGGTTTTCCACATTAAGTCAACAAACCTGAATACTTTTGATCAATAAATGTATTTCAAATTGACCATATATCAGACAGATATTGTACGAAAATCTTGATAATGTGATAGTTCTCATCATGCCCTTCCATGTAGGCTATGCATTTTTAATTACGTACGCGATGACATTTTTGTTAAGTATTGGTAATGTCAGATTAGGTTAAGTGTTTATCACTTGCTGGTGTCAATTAGGGCTAATTCGTGGATTTCTTTATATGCAGAAACTGTTGCATCTATTGTTGCTCTCATTCACGATAGATGAAATCAAAACTACGTGGCTAACAGTTTCGGGATTCCACGCAGTACCATGGAACGTGCATTTACACGTTTTATAGAGACAGCAGCATACACTCGACGTCCTGGAATCGATCGCCAGAGAAGAACTACGCATAGGGATGACCGCTTTATTGTATCTTAAGCACTAAGAAATCGTTACTTAATTGCTGTAGAGATTAGAAACGACCTTAAACATGTCAGGGACGTAAATGTTAGGAGACGATTGAGTGAAGCTAATCTCAGATCTCGAAGAACCACAAGAGTATCAGAGCTACACAGTGAACATCGACTAGTCAGATTACAATTACTGGAGAGGAGGAGGAGGTCACTGATGAATCCAGATTTTGTCTACAATCCCGAATGGTCGCGAAAGAGTCTGGAGAAAAGAAGGTGAACGATATACCGAGTGCACTTTTAGCACTAGACTGAGTTTTCAGGTGGGTTCAAATATAGTGCGGGCTGGAATGTCTTCGGAGGCTAGTAAAGAATTCTACATGGTCCTTAGATGATCTGTGAGTGCGGATAGTTACATAAATGGAATACTGCAAGACTATGTTGTCCCATATGCACAATTTATTGGAGACAATTTTCTACTAATGCATGAAAATGCACGTCCTCAAGCCACCTGCATTGTCATAGAATATTCAATAAACAATTGCAATATTACATTTTTTATTTTATTATTTATTTACTTGATGGTTTTTTTTAATTAAACTTAAAATCTCTGAGACAAATTCAAAAATATTGGAGCATTATGACATGTACAGGGTTTTTCATTATATATGGACCCTTCCATATCTACTCCTTATTTGTTACAATTAAAAATGCCTTAAATAAGAGTTGAATGGTTATCAAAGTAGTTTTTAAAATCCAACAAAAATATTATACAGAATTTCCCAAAAAAGAGGGTCAGAGCCAAAGTGTTCTTTCTTAAATGGGACACCATATATATTTTTATATTTTTAAACTGTTCACTTCAATCCGAATTCAACAATATATAATTGTTATGGTATAACCTTAACAGTTCAGAAAATATATACGACACAGTAAGATGTAGTAATCTGTCGATTGGAATTCAGTAAATTTATTTACAAAATAAAGTAATCTCAAACTAAGTAAGCCCAAATGAAACTATAAATATTGTTCAAAATGACCCCCCATATTGTCAATGCATAGTTGGTATCTTCGGCGTAAATTCTCCAAACGTTTAGAAATAATATCAGCATGATTATTTAAGTTGTTAATTTCGCCTATCTTTTTCTGAATTATCTCAAGATTGTTATTTTCGCCAAAGTTAACTATATCTTTCAGCATCCCCCACAAAAAAGAATCTAAGGGAGTTAGGTCGGGGCTATTAGGAGGCCATAGAATTGTCCCATTATTTCCGATCCACTCTGGAAACTGATTGTTGAGATGTTCTCTCACCTCTAATACATTATGGGGTGATGCCCCATCTTGGTGCCAGATCATAGTATTTAATTGGTCAGCTGTAAATTCATTTTCTAGTATTTCACTTATTTTGGGTATTATGCAGTTTAGGTAAGTTCTTCCTGTTAACTTATAATTGAAAAATATTGGCCCAACCACTTTATTCTGGAATATTCCACACCAACCTTTAATTGATTTCCGTCCAGATTTCTTTATTTGTTGCACTTTCCGCTGTCTATGATTTTTATTTTCCCATGAACGTCTATTTTTTTTATTAAACACGCCAGCTGTAGAAAAACTGGATTCATCTGTCCAACAGATTTTTTGAAGGAGATCTGGAGTTTCATTCAAGCGACGAAGCATTTCCTGACAAAATATTAACCGTTTCCGTTTGTGCAATTCAGTAAGAGCCTGCACGGGAAGTATTTTATATGGTTTATAATTGTGTCTTTTCAGAGTCCTAAAAATTTTCATAGGATGTTTTTGTAATATATTGGAGCTGGTTACTAACGAGTCTTCAGAGTTTTCTGCAAAAAAGTAGTAGTGCAAAAATTATTCCTTCTTATTCAACTACCATAAAATCCAAAGAAATATATACTTTTTTTACCTTCAAAATGCAAAAGTGTATCTAACTCATCCTCCTCATTAATTACACACGTTCGTATTTTCCTAGAAAAGTTCTTAGTTGTCATTACATGCTGGTATATTCTGTTGAACGTATTTTTGCTAGGCGCATGCCGATTTGGATATAATTCCATAAATTCTCTCCTTGCATCTAATTTGTTATTATTATTTTTTACAAATAGAGAAAATATTTCTATCTTTTCATCATCTGTATACCGCATTTTCCAAACTATTAAATACAATGTTTTATAATGGTGTAAATAACTACTTGTCAAATATGACAATGCTTCCATTGCCCGTTATTTATAGTTGGTTTTCATCCCACAGAAAACGATTTTTAAATGAATATATTTTCTGAACTGTTAAGGTTAGACTATAACAATTATATATTGCTGAATTCGGATTGAAGTGAACAGTTTAAAAATACAAAAATATAAAGGGTGTCCCATTTAAGAAAGAACACTTTGGCTCTGACCTTCTTTTCTGGGACATCCTGTATAATACATTTATTGAATTTTAAAAACTACATTAATAACCCTTTAACTCTTATTTGAAACATTGTTATCTGCATCAAATAATAAGTGAGATATAGAAGGGTCCATATATAATGAAAAACCCTGTACACTGGCCAAAAATATTAGATATAGGTAAGCTTCATATTATCTTCTTTATTAATTGCGTAAAACATTTTTATCACATAAATATTAAATAGGTATGTGTTTCATTTTTTTCTGGTGGAGTTTCAATGTCAGAATCGCACGTACAGTCTAACATATAAAAACATTCATTGATTAATTTCAGATTAGATGAAAAAATAAACATAGGGTAATTATTTCCTAATTATGTACTGAAATTGGATAGAATTCTGACTAAAACCGTATTAGTCCAAATTTGTATCCCAACTAGTCAAATTAAAATATTTTATTACTTATTTTATTTTTTTCTATTCACACAAAAATAGGGACTAACATCCCTCTGCGTCATATATCTATCTAATTAAACTACCTGCTTTTATTAAGAGGCCTGGTGCATTCTCCCTAGTACACTACAGATTACGATTTATTGTAGTATCTATTTAGCATGACATTTAACATTATAATCCAGAATTGAAGAGCTTACCTTATATCTTTATCAGATGGTAAATAAAGATACATCCATAATTTTGTGTGCAACAACATTACATCCTTGAAGATTGTTAATAACATCCGTCCAGTTTTTTCGAAAATATTTTATGATACACCTTATAAAAGAGCTTTTATTTAACATTACACATTCAAAACTAGATCAAATGTGGTAAAACTCTTTTAAAAAGGGTTATTTAGTTGCATGTGGTCAAATGTAAACAAACCAAAATTAGCAAACTAATGGCGGATGGGCGGAGCTTATACTCAATTGTCGCCACTGTCTTGTATATAGTCACTGTACTGGCGTCAAACCAGTACTCCAACACCACGGCGAGTAGATCCTACAACAGTTACAGACGTCGCAATACCAGACTAGAGCGATACTATAACAAGTTTGGACGTCCCATACCGAGATGGCGGCACTTTCATCGTAAAACGATAGAAATGAATCACGGACATACCTTCGAGGTAATTCGAACACCAGAAAAGCTCGAACCTGATACCAGGAGTGATAGGTAGCTTCACATTACGCGTAAAAGCGAAAAGGAAACCAGATACCGGAAACTTAATCCTGGCACCGCCGTTGCGAGGAAGTTTCGTGATAAACGTCAACGCCTCGCGTTGTAAGACGAGAGAAGACGCCGTCAGCGTTAGTCATCAAATCTCTGTTGAGTATTGATCCGGAGATAACGGTTGACCCTAGGTACGTGTCCTACCCCTCCGTCGAGTATTGATCCGGAGGGTAGAACACAAACCAACCCTATCTGTCGCTAAACTCCCGGTGAGAATTGATCAGGGAACATAAGCATTCCTCGCTAGTATGTGAGATTTATAGAAGCCGACCACCTAACCGACGACCGCCGGCCAAGATTGAAATCCCGGAAACTTCAGTGATCAAGACACTTTAAAGGCTTTATACTACGCCTATGTTAGGTCTAAAATTGAATACGCAGATGTTATTTGGAGTCCATTTTATGACATACCCATTCAGAAACTTGAATCAATTCAACGGAGGTTTTTGAAATTTCTTTCCTTTAAAATGGATGGCATTTACCCACCGGTAGGAGTTCGTACCGGTACACTTCAAACGAGGCATTGTGTGAATAGCTTAAGTGCTCGTCGTGACTATCACTTATTGATATTTCTGTTTAAAATCATGAATAACAACATCAGTGATCCCAATCTTCTTCTTAAACTCCAGTTCAATACTCCGAGAGTAGCTTCAAGAGCTGTTAATACGTTTTACCTTACTACCCCTCGAACAAATATTTTAAAATTTTCGCCACTTCTCAGGATGTGTTCGATATGTAATCATGTAAGTTGCCAGCTTGATATATTTCATTGCGGCATATCTGCGATTAAAGCATTCTTCTTTGAGTGATATTATTCTTTGTAATCAATATAATTAAGTTCCTGTTCTGTAGTTGGGTTCGTCCTATTTGAACAGTGTATTAATAAATAAATAGATAAATAAACAGCGTGGACCAGAAGCGAGACGCTTCGTACATAGTTGTATAGAAAGTTTTATTTTACATAATTTTATTATTTCTATGAAAGAGTTTATTTAATTTTATTTCCAGCATAACTGTAACTAAATCTGAATAAAAGCAATCCTAATCAAACAGCCCTTTATGTTCTAACCCCTGACTACCCACGGCACTCACAAATTGGCACCCGAGCAAAAAGATTAGAGTACCGGAGCCGTGTGGGGTAGACGGGAACGACGGATTGGGTAGACAAGGCCGCTAGGATAGACAAAATACTATAAAACGGAAAAAGAGTGTAAAACCAGAGATGACGGACCAAGAAGATAATGCCGGTGCAGGCTTAGAAATAGCAGACACGAAGGTAGGCTGGATTTATAAACTCAAGAAAGAAAGTAGTTAGATAATAACCTAACAATTATAAAATCTGACAAGGGGAACCCTACTGTCATATTGACAACTGAAGATTATTATTTAAAAATATATAACCTCATAGAATCTAGCGATGTACAAGTCCTTAGAGCAGACCCAACAAAAAATATTTTTAGTAATGTAAGATATATTAAATGAAATTAACTGTCTCGACCCTTACTTCGTGGAATCTACTCATATTATTGTTTTAAATGAAACTTACTGTTTCTAGATAATTCTACAATATATCCATAAAAATGTTAAGAATTGTAAGAAAATTGACAATTGTTTCGATATTAAATATTATCGTCAAAATGACAGAAGTTAGATTTCATTTGATGCCTACCTGATGTTTAATAATTATTTTTGCTAGACCAAGATGTGGCCTACGTTGTGATTGACTTAATAGGAAAAAGAAGAAGATATGATATTACAAATATTAAAGCTTAGATATTATGGGAAAAATATATCCAGGATATCCTACGTGTTTGTATTCGTATTTGTCATGTCTTCTTAGCACGATGCAGCCTCCGGAGTGTACACAATTGACCAATTTTATGACTGAATAATATTCAGGACATTTCACGGATGAACTCTATTGATTTTCAGCTCAGGAAAACTAATACAATAGGTGCTATGGTACTTCTGTGGTAAGAAACCACAACTTGATAAGTCGACTTTTTATCAAAATTAAGGTATCAACACCACTGTGTTCGTTTCGTCGAGATCTACAAGATGGTATAACTTGATAATTCGAATTCCTAATAATAACGGTCATAGAAGGGATTCCCAAACCTGATATGTTTAAAGTGGATATTACAGACGAGGTAAAAACTTGATAAGTTGACATAACAATGTATGCCTCTAATTAAATGGTTTTAAAAAAGATGTCAACACTCGATATGTCGATTTATCTAATTCTTCCACTTGCATAAACAGCTAATTTTTATAGATTTTAAAGAAGACATAACTTGATATGTTGACATATCAAATTGTACCTTCCTTAAAAATATCCTCTATTCTGTAATTATATCAATGCGGAATCTGTTATGTGGAACATATCAAGTTTTCGCGTCTGAGAAAAGATGACTGCGCTACAGTGATGTCACTTGTCAAGCAGTTTTATCAAGTTTTGTCATATTATTCATTATTATCGATTTTAAAATAGGTGCTGTTGTTTAGCAGTTCTGTTGTGAAAAAAGTGTGTTTTATGTACCAACATTGACTTATTCTTGTACTAACTGTAATAAAATTTGTGTAATTCGAAGTGAATTGATGGTACATTCCGGAAAATGTGGAGATAAACTACTACAGTGCGGTACAAGGTCTTTGGTTGAAAGTGAGGTTAGTGTTACTAAAAATGATTATACCTTTGACGAAAAAAATGGAGCTACTGGCGTAATCTCTATGCCACATAATACATTGATGTGTAAACCTTCAACTAGTAGCCTGAACTCAACATATGAACCCCAGCTAAATATTATAATATTATTAACGTGGACCTAATGTCATTAAAACTAATAGTAGGTCTACGTAAAAATAATGTTTGTGCGTTGTTGTAGGACTCTTTCGAAGAAGATTCCCATGACTCAGATGCAGACCCACAATGGACTCCTGATGTCCTTAAAGACAACTCCAGGAAACGAAAACTATTTAGTCTAGTGCCAGTAAAGGGGGAAAAGACAAGATCGGAAAGTGATACTGAAGGTTATTTTTTTTATTGTGTATATGATGATTTATTTTGAAGATTACAGATTTTACACTTTTTTTTAGTTTGAGTAGGCAATTTTAAAGATTGAAGATCTTAAAGATTTGAATGGATGTACCTGTTGTACACCTCCGTGAAAAAAAATTAAGATCTCAATAGTATTGTTGGTTTTTCGTAGCAGTCCACTAATAGTTTCCGAAAGCAATGTATCATTGGAACCATCTCAGTTACAAGATGATAATCAGAATAAAGGTAGAAACAAACATTCAACTACAACCAAACTACTCACTTCTACTTTCTCTAAACCAAAAAGAAAGAAAGGTGCTAGAGCACGTGAACAAGAAAAAAAAATCACGGTTTGGCCTACAAAAATAGAAAAGGTGAAGTTAAAGGTCCCGTCGAGTTCAAGTCTATTGAGAGATGTCAGAGGAAAAAGTGTCCCGAGATAATAACTCCGGAAATACAAAATCAAATATTTAAAAATATTAGTGTTTTTAAATGAAACTCAAGATCTCTAGTTAATTCCACAATATAATACAAGTTATTGAAAATTCTAAGAAATTGACAATTGTTTCGATAAATCAATATCATCGTCAGAATGACAGAAGTTACATTTCATTTTATGCCTACCTGATGTTAGTAGTTATATTTTTTTGGCTAGACCAAGAAGTAACCTAACTTGTGATTGGCTTAATATATGTTTATAGAAAAAAGAAGAAGATGTGATATTACAAATATTGAAGCTTAGTAATTATTAGCCCTATGGTGATATCCTGGATATCATTTTTCAATTAAGATCAGTATAACTGTGCAATGATATAGAAAACCAGGAAAACTATATCTGCTGATCTTTACAATTATCACTTAAGAAGGCAGTTTATTAGTGGAGAATTCCCTAGATTTAACTGTTCATTGACAACTTCATATTGTGGGTTTCTTAAATGTCTTCTAATTTCCAGTTCTTCAAGGAAATCCAGTTCTTGTTTCTTTTCACAAATATGCAGCACTTCTAGTTCTGTGTTAGGTGTCAATGAATGATTGGTGTCAAGTAAATGTTTTGCGTAGTGAGATTTATCTGGTTGTTTTAATCTGTAAGCTCGTAAGTGCTCACTGTATCGTATTTCAAAATTCCTAAGGGTCTGACCCAAATAGACAGCATTACATTCTGGACATTTGAGTTTATATATACCTGACTTCGTTAATAGTGGTATTTTTGTTTTTACATTTAACAATTTTGTACTAACGTTACTTTCTGTTTTAAAAGAAATTGTTTCATTCGTTGCTGAAGATATTATCTTTGAAATATTATTAGAAATATTTCCTGCATATGTGATGGTTTTATAAGTTTTAATTTCATCAGCTTGTTAAGGATATATTAGTTGTAATGCCACTTTTTTCTCTTTTTTACTAATTAGTTTATTTATCATATCTAATGGATAACCGTTAGATGTTGCTATTTGTCTAATTGTATTAATCTCTCTATCAAAATTACATTTGTTCATAGGAACTGAAAAAGCTCTATGTATCATTGAATTATATGCTGCTAGTCTGTGTGAGACAGGGTGGTTAGAATTGAATGGAATTGTCACATCAGTCTGTGTTGGTTTTCGGTAAATTGAATAATCAAGTACATCATTAACTCTTTGAATTTTTAAATCAACAATTTCTTTTAAAACAGAAAGTAACGTTAGTACAAAATTGTTAAATGTAAAAACAAAAATACCACTATTAAAGAAGTCAGGTATATATAAACTCAAATGTCCAGAATGTAATGCTGTCTATTTGGGTCAGACCCTTAGGAATTTTGAAATACGATACAGTGAGCACTTACGAGCTTACAGATTAAAACAACCAGATAAATCTCACTACGCAAAACATTTACTTGACACCAATCATTCATTGACACCTAACACAGAACTAGAAGTGCTGCATATTTGTGAAAAGAAACAAGAACTGGATTTCCTTGAAGAACTGGAAATTAGAAGACATTTAAGAAACCCACAATATGAAGTTGTCAATGAACAGTGAAATCTAGGGAATTCTCCACTAATAAACTGTCTTCTTAAGTGATGATTGTAAAGATCAGCAGATATAGTTTTCCTGGTTTTCTATATCATTGCACAGTTATACTGATCTTAATTGGAAAAATGATATCCAGGATATCACCATAGGGCTAATAATATCTAAGCTTCAATATTTGTAATATCACATCTTCTTCTTTTTTCTATAAACATATATTAAGCCAATCACAAGTTAGGTTACTTCTTGGTCTAGCCAAAAAAATATAACTACTAAACATCAGGTAGGCATAAAATGAAATGTAACTTCTGTCATTCTGACGATGATATTGATTTATCGAAACAATTGTCAATTTCTTAGAATTTTCAATAACTTGTATTATATTGTGGAATTAACTAGAGACCTTGAGTTTCATTTAAAAACACTAATATGAGCATATTCCACGAAGTAAGGGTCGAGACAGTCAATTTCATTTAAAAATATCTATTCTCTGCCAATGTAAGTAAGAGATCAAACATTGTGTGAAAGAATTGATATTTCAAATACAAAGTATAGTGCAAAAGGTAGAGGTAAGAGTGCTCCTACTCACGACCGGCTTGTGACTGTCAGTTATAGTATTATTGTTGAAAATAAAAAACACAATGTTTGCAAATTAATGTTCATGAGTGCGTATGGCACATATAATATTGGACATATTAATAGAAAAGAAAAGGGCCTCTTCCTATGTCGTTATTGATGTTGATATGAGTGGTAAGAAGACACCACCCAATAAAACAAGTGATGAAGAGATACATTTTATTCACCAGTTTATAGAGAAATACCCAAGACACGAAAGTCATTACACTAGGCGAGATAACTCATCAGAAAAGATATTTTTGCCTAGTCACATGAGTATTAAAATAATGTACAATGAGTACTTACAATGGAGAGAAGAAAATGGCCTCGAAAAATCGGTTGGCTACGACACTTTTGAAAAAAATTTTATTACAAAGGGCTATAAGTTTAAAGAGCCATTCGTTGACACGTGCAAAATTTGCGGCGAGTTTAATGTATTTAAAAGACATGCTACTAGTAAAGCTGACCGTGATGAAATCGATAAAAATCATAATGTTCACGTTCAAGAGGCACAAGGGGGTTATGACCATGAACGCGAAGATGGAGAAAATGCAAAGAACACTGTTTACCAAAGAGTTTTGGTTTTTGCCTGTGCCGTACCTCACAACCAATATTGCATATTACAAAAGACTATTAACTATGTACAACTTAACCAATCGTGATTGTTCACAAGAGGAAGAATCGTCAGACTGTTATATGTGGAGTGAGCTTCAAGGAGGGAGAGGATCAGATCAGATTGCCTCTTGTATTTTAAAAAAGCTTCTTCAGTTACCAACAAGTATAGAGCAGGTAATTACGTACTCAGATACATGTGGCGGTCAGAACAGAAACATTAATATGGCAGTTATGTTTATGTATGCTCTGGCAAAAAACGAGAATTTGAAGGTCATTGATCAAAAATTTCTCCTACCAGGTCACACACGTCTAGAATGTGACAGTGACCATGCACGTATTGAGCGGGCAAAAAAAAAGACTTGGATCATCAGGATCTTCCAGCAGTGGGGGAGAAAATTATAGGATTATGGTTCCTCGTGATTGGTGTCAGTTTGTAAGAGCTATCCCTGGAAAAAAAAGCTTTAGTGTGATTGAGATGAACTTACCAGATTTTAAAGCGTTTTCATCTCTTTTAGCTAGGAATAACGTTTTAGTTCATCGCAATCAGGACACTGAGAAATAGCCAGTCGAGTGGCTAAAAATAAAATGGCTAAGATACACTAAGGATTTTGGAGTGCAAAACTTCTGCTACTAATCTTGAAGTTGGTAACTCATATGGGGGTACCATTGGGATGAACCCTTTGAAAAAGAAGGACCTGTTATCAATACTAAGTTTAATATATGCAGAGTTCCACAACTTCTACAAGAAGCTCCCAACAACATCAGCAGCTCAGGAGTTCGATGAGTTGAGCGATACGCAGGAAGACTCCGAGTCTGAACACTAGGTTTTTTTTGTATTTTGTTTATTAAAGAAATATTAATTTCATAAGATGTTGATTTTTCTTCCTTGGGCACCTATATTGATATCAAAACTTAAAAATGTAAATATTTGCACAAAAATAACATGTTTTGGGATATCTTTAGTTCTGTTATCGATTTGCCAATTAAAAAAATATACCGGAGTAAAATATGGTGAAACCTGTTATGTTCAAAAACCTTAGATACCTCCGATATTTTGATATTTTTTACTTTCATACTTAAAATTCCCAATATTTGGTGTTGAAGCTCTACAAAAAGTATTGACTGTAAAATGTATGTTGAAGTATAGATTTGCTGCCGACAGTTTATCTTAAAATGGCTCTCCTGTAAAGTTACCTAAAGTCAACATATCAAGTTATGGCTTCTTTCCACGGACTTGGTGTACCACATTTTTGGTGAAATTCCGGTTTGTTAGCACGATACAGCCTCCGGAGTGTCTTCGAGTGATCAATTTTGTAACTGGATATTGTTCAGGGCGTTCCACATATGAAACCTATTGATTTTCATTTCACTAGGTCCAGTACAACGTATGCTATGATACTTGAAAAATTTCGGGTTGTTAGCTTGATACAGCCTCCTGAGTGTAAAGAAGTGAGCATTTTTATGATTGGATATTTTTCAAAGCGTCTCACAAATGGATGTTATTGATTTTCATATCATCAGAGCTGGTACAACGGGTGCTGTGGTACTTGAAGTACTACATTTTGGGTAATTTTTGGAGGAACTTTGGTTTGTTAGCATGATACAGCCTCGGGAGTGTATACCAGTGACCAATTTTATAATAATAATATAATAATAAGTTTATTCATCATCATAAACAATTACAAAATAATTATAGAAACAGGATTACAAAGACAAAATAAAATAATTTTATGAAAATATATCTGGCTGACAAACAAACCGATTTACCCACTAAGGCAATGCCTGAGTGTGGGGAAACTAAGGCATGGTTAGCTCGGTGTTCGTAACAGTAAGTACATACAATGAGTAAAACAAACAGTGTCAAATAAAAAACAAAACAGACAAGAAAAGTGACAGATACAATTTGAAAATGTAAAAATCCCAGAGATTATGATTTGAAAACATTGAACAAAAAGACTAAAACTAAAATATGACGAAAATAAATACATTTAATAATTTTACATTACAATATTTTCAACTCATATTAGGTTCAATTAAATCTTTAATTGCAGATCTTTCTTTCAACCAAAGGTAATTTTTAACTTTCTTTTTAAAAGAAAAAACACTTTTTACATCCTTTATTTCTTTTGGGAGGTAGTTGTAGACTCTATTGGCCAAGTATTCAAGAGATCTCATTGTAGCAGTTTTTAGAGTAAATACTGTTTCTAGGGGTGTCTCTTTTTTGTATCTGGTATTATGTGCATGATCTACATAAACCAGAAATCCCCTTCTCTTGAACTGCTGTACTGCAATGTTAAAAAAATATAGCTGCCGCATATCCATTACTTTATTATCTTTATATAATACATCAGATGGAAATAATCTTGGTTTTTTAAAAACTATTTTTAAAAACTGTTTTTGTAGGACTTCTACTTTCTTAAGGTGAGTATTTGCAATACCTCCCCAAGCCAATATCCCATATCTCAGACGAGATTCTATAAGCGCAAAGTATAGTTTTCTTAACTGATGAGTGTCTAAAATATTCGCTAAGTTTTTAAATTTAAACAACATACTGCGTGTATACCAGTGTATACCAGTGACCAATTTTATGGTTGGATATTGTTTATAGCATTACGCTTATTAGCTCTATGGATTTTTCAGTTTACTAGGGCTAGTACAACGTGTGTTATGGTACTTGAAGTACAACATTTTGGAGAAATTTCGGGTTCTTAACACCAGCCAATGGAGTGTTTACAAGTGACCAATTTTATGATTGAATTTTTATCAGGGCATCTCACAGATAAATTTTATTAATATTCAGCTCACAACGGGTGCTATGACACATCGTCACTTGAGGTCAGAACTAGCCTAAGTCACATTTCTAAAATTTTACAGGAGAATCTGTTTTTTGTATATATAAAAAAACCTTTTGAAGAATGTTCTTCAAAATTTAGTCAAATCATCTTTAGAGGCATTTAAACAAAATAAGGTATAATGAATTATCCTATTCCATTGTTTCTAGAAAATAATGGACATAGGCTACCTAAAGCACCTTGGATACATATTCTATATCCATCATTTTACATAAGCTACTAAGTATTTGGAAATACATAGGACATAGCAAATTCCGATTTTTACATGTCATTCCAATATTTTGCATAAATTTCAATTATTAGCAGAGTTTTGAGCTAATTTTGTTTAAAACGGTATTATAATGTATCAAGGTATTAAATGAAGAAAAACCAATTACAAAAAATATTTATTACAATTCTATAAATCAACATGGCCGCTGTTTCAAAAAGTTAATGCCTAAGAACAAAACGGTAAGTGATTATTTATTTTATTCTTACTGGTCCCAAAAAATGAAACAGGAAAAAATGTCAAAAATAGAATCATTGTTTATCAGTTCTGATTGCTTGAAATATGGAAGACAACGAAAGATCATAACTTACCAAAAAAATAGAACATAAAAAATTTAAACAAAAAAGCAAACATTATTCACTATCAGAATCATTGTCCAGTTCTACTTGCTTAGAATATGGTTACGAAAGAAGTCATGATATGTCTTACCAATAACGCATTTTTCACAAAGGAACTGCAAATGATCGTATTTTTTTTTGGTAAGTGGGATAGGCTTGTTGTATAACGTCTTTAATTTATAGTCTTTGGTAACACTAATCATTTTTTTCCTACCCTTTTCCAGCAAATTTATAATATTGAATGAGTCTTGTTTATAACTGTATTTCAACAAGATACAATCGGGATGATGTGGAGAACTCTTAATGATCTTTATTTTATTCCAGTTGACTCTTTCACCTGCTGTGTCTTTTTCAGTATTTAGGGTGGATTTCAAATGTAGGTCCTTTAAATCAAAAACTGAATCTTGGGAAATTTCGTGAACCAGATAAGGTTGCTTCCTTTTGGCAGTTCTCACGAGTGTATACCACTGCTCAAGTGTTGCTATGGGTACACTTCTTGCTGCTTTTTCGATTACGCTGTGAACGCAATCACCTTCTGATTGTGTATGTCCACGTTCGAGGTATGTATGATTTATAATAACGTTATATTTTTGCGACAGATAGTTGTACAGTGAAAACAAGTTTTTGTTTCTATTCTGTCCTGCACAATTATCAGAGTAGAAACGGAATTCATTGACGCCTTTGGAAATATGGTCTAATATCAACATTAGCAGGCAGCTTCCAATTTCAGAAGAGCCCCTTTTCGCAACACATTCATACCACATGAAACAATCGCATTCCTTGGAGGCTAAATTGAATACAGTAAAATTGAAGGTAGATAATTTAAGCTTGTCATAGGCTAAGCCTACCTCCGAGTTTGGAACAGGTAATATTCGCTGCAAATCAAAGACAGCTGCACAGATTTTAGTATTACCTTGAGCCTTCTCCTTGTCAGAATTCTTTAGATCCCTAGCAATATTTTTGTTTTGAATATGATTTTGGTGTGGAGTTTTGGTATTTGTAACAAATGTCACACAAATATATCTTCGGATGATAAAAGGATAGGTTAAAATCGTTCTTGAAGACAGATAGATAGATTGTACTTACAATTTTTCCTCGTCGTTTCTGATTGGTGAATTGCATCAACAATTCTTCGTGTTCGCTGCCTATACATCGTTTTCGAAATAATTTAGAACACTTCAGAAATAATTCATAAATAAAGAGGAAAACTTCACTAACACTTTCTGCGAATTTTAACTTAAGTCAGAATAAGCCTATGTCCATTTAAACAGATGTACTCAAATATCCAATGTCATCTAGAACTATCCTATGTCCACCTTTAAAAAGTACATAGACTAGCATTGGGACTTAGACTCCTTCTGCACAAAATAATATATTGTTATGTGACATAGACTATTTACCATTATTCGATTTGCGGACAAATCGACCGCTCTGCAGTTAGGCTACTTCTGCACTGAATTCATGAGGTATTGTTCAATAATAGTGGGGGAAAAAGCGCTTTTGGATAAATTATGGACATAGGCTAGTTCTGACTTCAGGTGACGACATGAAGTGTCACATTTTTGGTAATTTTTGTAGAAATGTCGAGTTGCTAGCAGGATGCAACCTCCGGTTTGTATATGTTACGTTACTTTTTTTAAATGGAACTTACTGCTTCCAAATAATTCCACAATACTCGTATATTGCATAAAAAGTGAAAAATTCTTAGAGATTTGACAATTGTTTCGATATTAAATATATGTTTAAAGCCACCGTTTATTATAATTAATAACGTGCTTCGAAATAACTCCTTGCACTTGAAGACTTTTTCGTCATTTATTTTTCTTTAAACCTGATTAAAAGTCAATGAAATTAACTGTCTCCACTCTTACTTTGTGGAATCTACTCATATTAGTGTTTTAAATGAAACTTACTGTTTCTAGCATTGTGGAGTTAGTTAGAAACAGTAAGTTTCATTCAAAACAGTGATTAAAAGTGCTTTTTCGTGTGTAACAGTCTCACCATTTTTCCGATGACACGAACTTTCGTAATGGGCATAGGTATTTTCTTATACGGTTTTAGACTTATCAGGCATTAATACATGCAAATTTTTAATTTATTGGGGAAAATAATTCATTTTACAATGCTTGATGAACTTTTCAATGAATATAACATTTCTGTAAATTCAACTCTGGCATTATGAAAACATTTAAAATATTTTAAGATGTCACTTTCATAAATTTATACGGTATCCGCCAAAATAAACAGTACCGAAACAGAGAGTGCTGTGGAGTTGTTTATGTAATATGGATTTGTCATATTTGACTTAGTTGTCACTAGTTGATATATTAACAGTACGCTGCAGTTAAATTTGATTTAAAAATGGTTCTAACAACGGAAGAAAAAGTTTTTTTGGTAGAGCATTATTTTCGTTCATACGGAAAAGGTCGTAATGATGGTCCAAGCTTAGAACAGGTGTCAATAAAATATCAACAAAAATTTAATAAATCAGCTCCTAGTAAAAGTGTGATGTTAGCTGTTGTTGAGAAATTTCGTCGCACTGGTAGTGTATCATGTCAACGTAAAGGTTCTTCAGGTCGTCGAAAAACAGTATGCACTAACGAAAATGAAGGAAGTGTTTTTAACCAAGTTGTGCAATCACCTCAAAGAAGTCTTGTAAGAACTGCATGTAAACTCAACATTAGTGAAACGTCTTTACGTCGCATGTTCAAATCAATTGGTGGTTATCCATACCGTATTCAAGTTGGACAACGACTAAATGCTGCGGACAAACGTGCAAGAGAAATTTACTGTGGTCGCATGTTGAGTTTAATTTACGAAGATCCCGAATTTTTGAAAAACATATGGTTTCCAGACGAGAGTCACGTTCATCTTAGCGGCTACATTAATCGACCACATTCCTTGGATTTGAACGTCCTGATGTCATTGTAGAGAAACCACTCCACAGTCTTCGAGTTACCGTTTGGTGCGCGGTATCTGGTCATGGAATGATTGGTCCTTATTTCGTTGAAGATGATAATCAGAATCCACTTACTGTCAACCAAGAGCGTTATAGAGAGAAAATTATTATACCTTTTGTGAGAGATCTAAATAACTTTTACCGTGCAGGAAATCTACAGTTTCGCACACAATGGTTCCAGCAAGATGGTGCAACGAGCCATACAGCTGTGCGTACCTTAGACTTACTCCGTCAGCATTTCGATAATAAAATAATTTCTCGGGGAACAGACTTCGAATATCCTTCTCATTCACCTGATCTGACGCCACCTGACGCACACATTTGGGGCATAATGAAGGACAAAATATTTCACTTGGAAAATCCGCCGGCGAATATTGCCGAACTACGGGAAAGAATACAAAATATTTTTCGGCAGTTACATCAACCACTTTTTATAAATATGTTTATTGACTTACAAAACCGATATGAAGCTTGTTTGCGTCGAAATGGTGAACATTTTGAACATTACAGAAATTAAAAATTAATTTTTATTTTTATTTTCGGTACTGTTTATTTTGGCGGATACTGTACAAATCAAATTAGAATTGGATCAATCAATTAAGTTTTATTTGAACGTGAATTTACAGAATTGCATTTTCTTTTCCATCAGTTGTTTATACAAAATGAATGGGTATGGCATTCCAAGGACTAGTGCGAGTTTATCTAA
This sequence comes from Galeruca laticollis, assembly GCA_963921935.1. NCBI lineage: Eukaryota > Metazoa > Arthropoda > Insecta > Coleoptera > Chrysomelidae > Galeruca > Galeruca laticollis. The sequence continues at coordinate 37,609,281 of OY998178.1, read as the reverse complement.
CGTCAAGGATAATGGTTACACGTTTTCAACGAAACGATAGATATTTCAATTGAGGTATTAAGAGGTTCGGGAATAATAGAAAATTGTTGGACACGTATCATTATGTCTAATTTGTGCTTCCACTTACTGTTAGGAATTTTTTCAGTTGATACAATATTGAGTGTGAGAAAAGATGTATGAGCGAATATTTTTCGGCCAGAACCGCAAAATTTTTAAATTTTTTTTAAAACGCTTCCCAAAAAAATTCTATAATTCCGAGACGATGTTATATATTGACTCATTTCTTACGCCATTCGATAGAGCAAAAGCGTATTTCAATAACATACCATATATGAATTCTTCCAATTTATATTTGTGGACAATATACGCGATTAAAGCTGGAGTAGAAATTTTTGTAAAAAAATTGTAGTAACTACGTCTATGTAATACTGACTGAAATTGATGAAAAACGACATAGGAATGCTCATATAATTAAAAAAAATACAGCAACTTATCGATGATCCAAACCGAGGTATAAAACATCAAAGTTCAAGTTTTTAAAAAAAAACCCTATGAATTGAAAATCCCAAAAAAAAATTTTATTCCGATTTCCATGACATTTTGCATATGGTTTCGTTACAAGGATTCCAATAAAATTGTCATTTGTTTATATAAAAAAATTATTTCTGATGCAAATTTATGTAAATGGGATTTTCCGGATAACTGTACATCATGAAATTGACTATCTCGACCCTTACTTCGTGGAATATGCTCATATTAGTGTTTTTAAATGAAACTCAAGGTCTCTAGTAAATTCCACAATATAATACAAGTTATTGAAAATTCTAAAAAATTGACAATTGTTTCGATAAATCAATATCATCGTCAGAATGACAGAAGTTACATTTCATTTTATGCCTACCTGATGTTTAGTAGTTATTTTTGGCTAGACCAAGAAGTAACCTAACTTGTGATTGACTTAATATATGTTTATAGAAAAAAGAAGAAGATGTGATATTACAAATATTGAAGCTTAGATATTATTAGCCCTATGGTGATATCCTAGATATCATTTTTCCAATTAAGATCAGTATAACTGTGCAATGATATAGAAAACCAGGAAAACTATATCTGCTGATCTTCACAATTATCACTAAAGAAGTCAGTTTATTAGTGGAGAATTCCCTAGATTTAACTGTTCATTGACAACTTCATATTGTAGGTTTCTTATATGTCTTCTAATTTCAATTTCCAGTTCTTCAAGGAAATCCAGTTCTTGTTTCTTTTCACAAATATGCAGTACTTCTAGTTCTGTGTTAGGTGTCAATTAATGATTGGTGTCAAGTAGATGTTTTGCGTAGTGGAATTTATCTAGTTGTTTTAATCTGTATGCTTGTAAGTGTTCACTGTATCGTATTTCAAAATTCCTAAGGGTCTGACCCAAATAGACAGCATTACATTCTGGACATTTGAGTTTATATATACCTGACTTCTTTAATAGTGGTATTTTTGTTTTTACATTTAATAATTTTGTACTAACGTTACTTTCTGTTTTAAAAGAAATTGTTGTATTCGTTGCTGAAGATATTATCTTTGAAATATTATTAGAAATATTTCCTGCATATGTGATGGTTTATAAGTTTTAATTTCATCAGCTTGTTTAGGATATATTAGTTGTAATGCCACTTTTTCCTCTTTTCTACTAATTAGCTTATTTATCATATCTAATGGATAACCGTTAGATGTTGCTATTTGTCTGATTGTATTAATCTCTCTATCAAAATTACATTTGTTCATAGGAACTGAAAAAGCTCTATGTATCATTGAATTATATGCTGCTAGTCTGTGTGACAAAGGGTGGTTAGAATTGAATGGAATTGTCACATCAGTCTGTGCTGGTTTTCGGTAAATTGAATAATCAAGTACATTATTAACTCTTTGAATTTTTAAATCAAGAAAATTGATTGAGCTATTTTCTTCAATTTCTAATGTAAATTTAATTTTCGGGTGTAAATTAGTGATGTGGTTGAAAAATATATCTAATTGTCGTTCACTCATAAAACAAGCTAATATGTCATCTACATATCTATACCAAAATAAAATATTTTTCGAAATATTACTTTCAAAGATCTTTCTTCCTAAATTGTCCATAAAAATCTTTGATAAAATAGGTGATATAGGGCTTCCCATTGGTAAACCTTCATTTTGAATATATATATTATTGTCAAAAGTGAAATAATTCTGACTAATGCATACATCAAATGAATTAAGTATATCTGATATTATTCCTGGATTAATATTTTTATCTTCAAGTAATTTTCTTACAAGTATTAGACATTCTTTAGGAGGAATTTTAGTAAACATATTAGTTACATCGAACGATATGAGTTTATAGTTATCTTGCAAGTGGATTGCTTTCAACTTTTTGATTAGTTCTATTGAATTTCTAATTGAGTTCTGAGATTCATATCCGTAAGTATTGAGTTTATTGTTGAGCTTCTTTGCCAATATATTATTAGGAGCATTAACATAAGAGACTACAGGTCTAATTGCTTCCGTTATTTTATGTAATTTAACTGTTCCATATAATTGTGGACAATGAGGATTCTTATGTATGATAGACCTCTTTTCGTAATCATTTGAAAGATAATTTGAAATATTAACAATATCCCTTACATTATTAGAAAACTTCTTTGTTGGGTAAAAGCTCTTAAAGCAGACCCAACAAAGAAGTTTTCTAATAATGTAAGGGATATTGTTAATAATTCAAATTATCTTTTAAATGATTACGAAAAGAGGTCTATCATACATAAGAATCCTCATTGTCCACAATTATATGGAACAGTTAAATTACATAAAATAACGAAACCAATTAGACCTGTAGTCTCTTATGTTAATGCTCCTAATAATATATTGGCAAAGAAGCTCAACAATATACTCAATACTTACGGATATGAATCTCAGTACTCAATTAGAAATTCAATAGAACTAATCAAAAAGTTGAAAGCAATCCACTTGCAAGATAACTATGAACTCATATCGTTCGATGTAACTAATATGTTCACTAAAATTCCTCCTAAAGAATGTCTAATACTTGTAAGAAAATTACTAGAAGATAAAAATATTAATCCAGGAATAAAATCAGATATACTTAATTTATTTGATGTAAGCATTAAACAGAATTATTTCACTTTTGACAATAAGATATATATTCAAAATGAAGGTTTACCAATGGGAAGCGCTATATCACCTATTTTAGCAAACATTTTTATGGACAATTTAGAAAGAAAGATCTTTGGAAGTAATATTTCGAAAAATATTTTATTTTGGTATAGATATGTAGATGACATATTAGCTTGTTTTATGGGTAGTGAACGACAATTGGATGTATTTTTCAACCACATCAATAATTTACACCCGAAAATTAAATTTACATTAGAAATTGAAGAAAATAGCTCAATCAATTTTCTTGATTTGAAAATTCAGAGAGTTAATAATGTACTTGATTATTCAATTTACCGAAAACCAACACAGACTGATGTGACAATTCCATTCAATTCTAACCACCCTTTGTCACACAGACTAGCAGCATATAATTCAATGATACATAGAGCTTTTTCAGTTCCTATGAACAAATGTAATTTTGATAGAGAGATTAATACAATTAGACAAATAGCAACATCTAACGGTTATCCATTAGATATGATAAATAAGCTAATTAGTAAAAAAGAGGAAAAAGTGGCATTACAACTAATATACACTTACGAGCATACAGATTAAAACAACCAGATAATTCCCACTACGCAAAACATCTACTTGACACCAATCATTCATTGACACCTAACACAGAACTAGAAGTACTGCATATTTGTGAAAAGAAACACGAACTGGATTTCCTTGAAGAACTGGAAATAAGAAGACATTTAAGAAACCCACAATATGATTTTGTCAATGAACAGTTAAATCTAGGGAATTCTCCACTAATAAACTGTCTTCTTAAGTGATAATTGTAAAGATCAGCAGATATAGTTTTCCTGGTTTTCTATATCATTGCACAGTTATACTGATCTTAATTGGCAAAATGATATCCAGGATATCACCATAGGGCTAATAATATCTAAGCTTCAATATTTGTAATATCACATCTTCTTCTTTTTTATATAAACATATATTAAGCCAATCACAAGTTAGGTTACTTCTTGGTCTAGCCAAAAATAACTACTAAACATCAGGTAGGCATAAAATGAAATGTAACTTCTGTCATTCTGACGATGATATTGATTTATCGAAACAATTGTCAATTTTTTAGAATTTTCAATAACTTGTATTATATTGTGGAATTAACTAGAGACCTTGAGTTTCATTTGAAAACACTAACTGTACATCAGTTTTGCTCATTTACGAATTTAACCTCAGTTTTGACGTTCTGAATCTACATTAAAAAATTTGGACGTATTTTTGAGTTATCATGTTGACAGACCGACCGACATTTTAAAAAAATAGGTGTTTAGGTCTCAAAAACATATGAAACGTGTTGATTCACTCGATTCTCGAAACGTTAAAATGAGTCCATGACAATACTTCCCTTATATGTGTACATATAGTACATATACTATATATAAGGTTACGTAAAAAGCAGTGTATAACAAACATATTATTTAGAAGGATTAGGTCGACCTGGTTTTGCTCTTTAAAAGTAAGAGATTATTTGGAAAGTTATTATTTTATCGGAACTGGCCCATCACATCAGAATTCTGACGTATTTAAGGTTATGTACTAGCTTCTTCTTCTTGTGTAAAGTGACCACACGTCCCGATTTTGGCGAGACACTGCCGTTTTTTGGTGAACTGTTCCGCGACCCGCCTATTTTTAAGAATGTCCCGCTTTTTTGAAAATATCAGCATTTTTTATTACAAATGTATGTATAGTATATTACATTACAAGTCATGAGAGTGAAGCTTTGCAGAAGAGGAGGCTTATTGAAGAGTACGAGAATGCGTAGCATCCGAGTATATCTTTAAAGCCTCCGAGTCAAGCAGAGACACTTTCATGACCAGTGATGTATTATATTCTTTCTGAAATCGTTTTTCAAAACTAAAAATAAACAGTTTAAATGATTAAAACTAACTTTTCCGCATGTGTGACCCTGAACAATATTCTATCATAAAATTGTCACTTGTATACACTTCGGGGGATGTATCGTGCTAACAAAACGAAATTTCTCCAAAAATAGCCAAAAATTTAGTATTTGGATTTGGATGAAATTGACTGTCTCGACCCTTACTTCGTGGAATATGCTCATATTAGTGTTTTTAAATGAAACTCAAGGTCTCTAGTTAATTCCACAATAATAATATCTGAGCTTCAATATTTGTAATATCACATCTTCTTCTTTTTTCTATAAACATATATTAAGCCAATCACAAGTTAGGTTACTTCTTGGTCTAGCCAAAAATAACTACTAAACATCAGGTAGGCATAAAATGAAATGTAACTTCTGTCATTCTGACGATGATATTGATTTATCGAAACAATTGTCAATTTTTTAGAATTTTCAATAACTTGTATTATATTGTGGAATTAACTAGAGACCTTGAGTTTCATTTAAAAACACTAATTTGGATTTGGATTCATAGGACCCGCTGTACTCGCTCTAGTCAACTGAAAAACAATAGAGTACATCTGTGAGACACCATGAACAATATTCAATCATAAAATTGATCAATCGTATACTCTCTGGAGGCTATACCGTGCTAACAGACTCGAAAAATGACAAAAATTTGGTACTTTAAGTGCCATAGCACCCGTTGTACTGGCTTTAGTGAGCTGAATATCAATTGGGTTCATCTTTGAGATGCTCTGAATAATATCCAATCATAAAATTGGTCACTTGTATATACTTCGGAGGCTGTATCGTGCTAACAAACTGAAACTTCTCCAAAAATGATAAAAATATCGTACTTAAATTACTATAGCGCCCGTTGTATGGGATCTGGTGAGCTGAAAATCAATAGGGTGCATCTGTGACATGTCCTTAACAATATTCAATCATAAAATTGCTGATTTATGGCACTACGGAGGCTGTATCGTGCTAACAAGACATGTAAGGAAAAGTGACCGACGACATCGACGACGACAACAAACACACAGGATTTTTTTTCTAAAAACCGTTTTTTCGTGTTGTTGTTGATGGTGAACGTGAAAATAACTCAAAAAATAAACGGTTTTAAAGAATAAAACTAACTTTTCCGCATCTATGGTCCTGAACAATATTCTATCATAAAATTGTTACTTGTATACACTTCGGGGGATGTATCGTGCTAACAAACCGAAATTTCTCCAAAAATAACCATAAATTTAGTATATCTGGATATACAGGACCCGCTGTACTCGCTCTAGTCAACTGAAAATCAATAGGGACACCTTGAACAATATTCAATATTCAATCATAACATTGATCAACCGTATACTCTCTGGAGGCTGTATCGTGCTAACAAACTGGAAATTCACCAAAAACGACAAAAAATTGGTACTGCTAGTACCATAACACCCGTTGTACTGGCTTTAGTGAGTTGAATATCAATAGGGTTCAACTTTGAGACGCATCCAATCATAAAATTGGCCACTTGTATATACTTCGGAGGCTGTATCGTGCTAACGGAGAATGCAAATTGATTGAAGAGCCAAGCAGAGAGTTTCCATTTATTAAAAAAACCAAAATAGACTATATGGTACGGTGTGATAAATGCAATGCTTAATTTTCGGTTTTACATGGAGGAAAAAACGATATTACTAAACATATAGCGACAAAGAGGCACATAAGATTTTTGAATCATGCCGCTTCCTCGTCTAAAATGGATCAGTTTTTTCGCAGGGCTAGCTTTGGCAACACGGAAAAATAGCTAGCATTAGCGGAAGGGCTATTTCCTTTCCACATCATAAACCACAATCAAAGTTTGAGATCAATGGATTGCACGTCGCAAATGATCCAAACATTATACGACACAAAATTTGCATTTGCAAGGACAAGAACCGAGGCAATTATTTGTAATGTTTTTTTCACCATATTCGTTTTCACAATTGCAGAAAGAATTAGAAAAATACGCTATTATATCCATATATTTTGATGCTTCCAACTACAAAAATTTAAAATTATTTCCCACAATTGTGATATTTTTGATCCAGAAACAGGAAACTTTACTGATAATTTTTGACTTAATAAGTACTGTTTTAAAAAGGATAATTTGAACACTAAAATTAATGCTTATTGTGCGGATAACACTAACGCAACTTTTGGTGGAAAAGCTAGAAGAGGCACCAATAACGTTTTTACGAAACTTATTTGAACCAAAAAATTATTGGAGTAGGTTGTGCATCGCACATTCTACTTAATACTATTCAAACGGCATTTAACTTACTTTTAGTTGATGATGAAAATATTGCAAAAATTTATTCGTATTTATATATACATATATAAAAGTATTGGTACGTTTGACCCCAAGCAAGGGTTGAAAGCTTGATGAATAATGAAATTGTTTGATTTCTCACCAGCCCCACTGTTGACTGCTACACCCCAGTTCTGGATGAACATATTTTGTTATATATATATATATATATATATATATATATATATATATATATAACTGCAAGTGAAGATGGCGCCAACTGACTACTTCTCGCTTGTGTAACTACACGAACCAAGAGAGGTTGTCGGAGGGTGTAATCTTCAGTTTGGATTAGAGATTCTGAACTGGAAGGCATTACGGCACTCTTGAAGAGACCCAAGAAGGTCGAAACGCGTAAGTGTACTATGCTCTTCCGCTATCAGTTGCGAATCACCACAGATGTCCGTATCGGCAAAATGGCCGATCGACGCCACGGTTTTCGAAGGGGATGTAATTCAATATTCTGCGTGGTATTAGCCAGGAATGTAGTTGTTTTGCCCTTCGAAGAACGGTCAGGCCAATAAGTCGAAATTATTGAAATTTCGACTAAAACAGGTGTAGTAGAAAATCGAAATTTATATTTCATATAGCACCTCGTATTTTATGAAATTATATTCATTTTTATTTAATACGACTAATACGGTCGCATTTATCTGAGGTGTTGGTTCGCAACTGAAAGTGAAGATGGCGCCAACTGACTACTTCTCGCTTGTGTAACTACACGAACCAAGAGAGGTTGTCGGAGGGTGTAATCTTCAGTTCGGATTAGAGATTCTGAACTGGAAGGCATTACGGCACTCTTGAAGAGACCCAAGAAGGTCGAAACGCGTAAGTGTACTATGCTCTTCCGCTATCAGTTGCGAATCACCACAGATGTCCGTATCGGCAAAATGGCCGATCGACGCCACGGTTTTCGAAGGGGATGTAATTCAATATTCTGCGTGGTATTAGCCAGGAATGTAGTTGTTTTGCCCTTCGAAGAACGGTCAGGCCAATAAGTCGAAATTATTGAAATTTCGACTAAAACAGGTGTAGTAGAAAATCGAAATTTATATATATATATATATATATATATATATATATATATATATATATATATATATATATATATATATATAGAAGAGCCGATCCTGGCATGAAAAATTATAGTTGTGCTTCAAATCGATCTGTGTATGATTCGAAAATTTCCTAGTAAAAACCATAAATTAATTTGTAAAGTGAGTTCAATCCACGTGCAAGATCAAGTTCAAGTGCATAAGAAGTAAGGTAATACCTACTTTTTGATATTTATTAAACAATTATAACTGCAAGTAATTCCAAAGTGTATAAATAAAACGTAACGATTCCCAGCATATTAATTAATGCAAAAAACGATAACACCAGATAAACAAGTTAAGTGATATACGAAAATAAAATAAATAAATTACTGGTTAGAATCAAATAAAATACAGGTCCGGATCTAGGACAATTCAGTTTCGCAGTGCTGGAAACTGAATATTATTTATCCCACAGAATCTCACAATACAAAACATAGTGTGAGACAGAATTTCAAGTGTGAAATATAGAGAGGAATATATACGTACATCATGGATAGCGATGACGTGTCGGATGATACTTGCAAGAAGCGTGGAAGAGAGGTAGATGATGAAGTCTTCAGCAGAAATGAGAAAATAAAGAGGACACCAATTAAAACTAAGCCTAAAAACGAAGAAAAAGTAAATCAAATATTAAGCATGATGCAAAATCTGACAGCTCAAGTAACACAAACTACAATCGAATTACAACAGCTAAGAAAAGAACAGCAAGAAAATGGGAAGGAATTTAGACAAATGAACGAAGAGATAAATAGGCTGTCCAAAATGTACCAAGATGCTACAAAATAAAATCAAGAAATCAAAAAAGAACTACAATTCACTAAAAATAGAATTGAGCAGCTAGAAAGAGAAAACAAAGTTAACAATATTGTTATACAGGGACTACCCTTAGATACAAACGATCCAGATGCACTTAAAGAAGGGATTACAAGGTTTATAAAACAAAATTTAGAAACAGACGTTAGTATAGAATCTGCCCGTAAATTAGGATTTAAAACTTGCCTAGTTAAATTTGGAAATAGTGCCGAAAAATTAAAAGTAATGAAAAATAAATATAAGTTGAGAAATATGGAAGAAAATAAGATTTATATAAATAATGACAGAACAAAAGGAGAAATGGAAATTGAAAAAAAAATAAGAGCCAAAGCAAAAGAAGAAAGGAACAATGGAAAATCAGTTATAATTGGATATCAAAAACTAACGATTGAGGGTATTCAGTGGAAATGGAACAAAAACACAAATATGTTAGAGGAATCAACAACTCAGAACATCCAAAACAATGACTCAAAAAACTCTACGAATTGAATTGCAACGACTTCGACGGACCAACGAAAACGGTAAAGAAAACTAGTAATGAACCAAAAAAAGGAAGTAACAAAAAATGTAGCGGTGAATTAAATAACCTTCAGTTGCTATTCTGGAACTGCCAAGGAATAAACACCTTAAATGGTGCTGAAACACAGGACATTGAACATTTGAATAGTTTTCCTATCATTGGTCTTGTGGAGACCTGGATTACACAATCAGTACCTAGGCTGCCTTCATATTTAACGGAATACAACTTTTCCCATAGTCAAGCGATAAAAGACAAACAACGAGGAAGAGGAAGCGGAGGTATATTACTCCTTATCGCAAAAGACTTTCCGGGTCTTGAAACTGTAAATATAGTGGATTTAAGTAATATGTCGATGTTTGTAAGATTCAATTTATGTAATGTTTTTATTATTTTAGGTATTGTGTATCTCAAACCGGGGCTGGACGATTGCACTTGTATAGAAATGTTGGAAGAAACGACTAGAAATTTAACCTTTACATACCCTAATGATAAGTTTATCATATATGGCGATTTTAATGGAAGGATAGGTCATCTCAATGGCTCTGGGGAAAGCAATCCCCTGAACTTTGATCTTCCCTTAGAAGGCCGCGAAACAATGGACAACGTGATTAATGTACGGGGTACACTACTTGTAGAAGCACTTGAAAATTCAGGTTTTTTGGTTCTAAACGCCAGTTATGATGATTACCAAGGTAAAGGCACTTACATTGGACACACGGGCTGTAGTGTGATTGACTTGGTTTGGGCTAATTTTAATAACAAAAATTCTATTTTAAACTTCTCTATTAGTGAAACACTCATTTCTGATCATTTGGGCTGCTTAGTAACCTTAGAGAATAATTTCTATCAAATCAACTCGACTACACACAGCTATAATAAACACCTGATTAGATGTGACCCTATAAAACTTCAGTTCTACAGAAATATTATAGACAACTATGACTTTGATCTAAACTTAAATACTGTAGAAATTTTGGATAGACAAATACCTGAGGCAATCAGACTGACAACAAGATTTCTAGACATGGAAAAAATACAAACATTCAACCCCAATAATAGTTCTAAAGCTAAACCTTGGTTTGATAAACAGTGTAGGAATTAAACGTAGCAAAAAGAAACTTAGTAGCATCAAATTTTAGTAAAAACATTGTAATAACGTACAAGCAAACTGAAAAAGAATATATCCAAATTATTAAAAGTAAGAAACATGCATATGAAAAAAATATGAGATATAAATTAACAAATATAAGCAACCCCAATGAATTCTGGAAATATATTAATTCACACAAAACTAAAACAAAAATTGGCGATGTTAACATGAATCAAATGATTATTTATTATAAAGATTTTTACAAATTCACACCAAATTCAACTTTTTGTGGCCTAGATGCTTTACACCCGTATCTTGGTATAGCTTTCTCTACTTGTGAAATTTACAATGCTCTAAGCTTAGCTAAGAATAATAAAGCGCCAGGGGAAGACAATATAAGTAACGAGTTTTACAAAAACATGCCTTTAAACTGGATAATGCACTTAAAATTGCTTTTCAATACTATCCTACAAGATGAAGAAATCCCATCCACCTGGCCAAATATTAAAATGATTCATATTCATAAAAAAGGCCCAGTAGATGATCCTGACAATTACCGTAGTATTGCACTAATCAATCACATAACCAAACTGTTTACGTAGCTCATTAGCACTAGACTCAGAGATTATGCTGAAAAATATCAGCTACTACCTGAGTGTCAAACAGGGTTTCGGAAAACGCGATCCTGTGATGATAACATTTTTGTCCTTTACACAATTATAAATAATTATTTACGCCTCCCGTCTAGAAAACTATTTGCACTATTTGTAGATTTTAGGAAAGCATTCGACTCTGTGTACCATAGGTTACTGTGGGAAAAGCTATTCGATATTGGAGTGAGCACTAAAATTATTAGGATACTAAGAAATATCTACAGTTCAGCCTCACTGTTCATTGAACAAGGTGGTCAAATCTCCGATAAAATTAAAATAACTAAAGGTGTCCTACAAGGAGATATCTTAAGCCCCTTGCTATTCTCTCTCTTTATCTCGGACTTGGAAATACATTTCCAAAATCATGGTGCTAAAGGAGTAACTCTTGATAATAATGAAAATATCAATATTCTGCTGTACGCAGATGATATGATCCTACTTGCAGAATCCCAAATGGAGCTGCAAAGAAACCTTAAGATTTTAGAAGCCTATTGTGAAACATTTAAACTGGAAGTAAACACAAGTAAAACTAAAATAGTGGTTTTCCGCAGAAGTGCTAATATGGGACAACAGCCACAATTTGATTATAAAGATGTCACTATTCAGCTCTCGAATACCTATGAATATTTAGAAACAATTTTCACATTTAACGGAATATTTCTAAACAAAATTGACTGTCTCGACTCTTACTTCGTGGAATATGCTCATATTAGTGTTTTTAAATGAAACTCGAGGTCTCTAGTTAATTCCACAATATAATACAAGTTATTGAAAATTCTAAAAAATTGACAATTGTTTCGATAAATCAATATCATTCTGACGATGATATTGATTTATCGAAACAATTGTCAATTTTTTAGAATTTTCAATAACTTGTATTATATTGTGGAAATAACTAGAGACCTTGAGTTTCATTCAAAAACACTAATATTTCTAAACAACCTAAAGCAACGAGAACAAAAAGCGAGACTCTCCCAAGGAGCAACACTGAGAAAAATAAATTCAGCTGGTATATCATCTCTTAATTCAATTAAGACCCTGTATAACAATGTTGTACTACCCACCTTTACATATGCAAGCAGTATTTGGGCGTTAAGATACTTGGAACAAACAGAAAAAATTCAGAGTAGTTTTTGGAAAAATCTTTTATTTCTGAAAACGCGAACAGCAGCCTATATCATCAGAAGTGAGGTAGGTATCTGTAAAATAAGCTACTTTATAATAAAGCAGGCTTTAGAGCTACTGCTCAGGTTAAAGGATCACAACCCTAGAAGATACACTCATAGAGCACTTCTCCGTTTGATCCACTTAAGAGATCACTCTAACCTATGTCAAAAATATAACTGGATCGACCAATTATACCGCGGTATAGCGACGTAATGTGGTTATGATCTAGATATAAATAGTTTTAACACAAACTATATCAATAAACTTTTATCACAATACCTACAGAAAATGTTTATGAGGATTCAAATAAAATACTTCTCAGTACACATCATACATCATATAAATACCTTTTACAAGATCGAAATGAATCAAGCAATTATCTACAGGGGGATTCTCCATTACATATTAAAAGGCTCGTCGCACAACTACGAAACCGCTAACTCCGAAGTACTGTCTATATATTTAAATAATATGTCTCACAAAATAAATACAACCCTAATCTGTTCAATCTGTAATAAACTATTACCAGAAACGCTTGAGCATATAATTTTAGTGTGTCCAATGTATCAGAGCATAAGAGCTCACTTTATTAAACCTCGGGGCCATTCAGATGACTTAGACTCACTACTTACCTCAACAGACAGAAAGCAACTGAAGGAATTATATCGATTTATGAACGAGGCAATGAAAATCAGATCATTCATAATCAATGAATAATGAACCAAAAATGATTTGTATACGTATGTGTTGTAGATACGTGGGTATGTTTATACAAAATTACAGAGCAATCGTTCAGTACCTATATGCTCAAACTCAGAGTTGCTTATTGTAGAATATCTTATGTAGTACCAGCTGGCTCTCTTGTTCATGTATTATATGTATACAAAGGAACAATAAAATATATTATTATTATATATATATATATATATATATATATAACAAAGAAGATGTAGGAATATCGCGTGATATGTTAACAACAACAACAAAGAGAATCATGGGTAATTCACGCAAAGTAAAGGGCTACTGAAATAGAGTGGTAACCGTGGACATGCATGTTTCTGGCTCATTTTGCCTCATCAGCACGGCATAACCAAATAAAGATGTGAAATTTGGGAGCAAAGATGTTAATAGAAACATGGGAAAACACAAAATAACGGATTTCAGCAGGGAAACCAAACGCTCATTTGTGTCTTCAATTGGAAGATCCCGAGTTTTCAGGACATCAACCAACATCGACACGGAGGCGCATATAGCCCCCCGCCATGAACCTTCCGACCCATAGTAAATAACAAAGAAGATGTAGGAATATCGCGTGATATGTTAACAACAACAACAAAGAGAATCATGGGTAATTCACGCAAAGTAAAGGGCTACTGAAATAGAGTGGTAACCGTTGACATGCATGTTTCTGGCTCATTTTGCCTCATCAGCACGGCATAACCAAATAAAGATGTGAAATTTGGGAGCAAAGATGTTAATAGAAACATGGGAAAACACAAAATAACGGATTTCAGCAGGGAAACCAAACGCACAAATGAGCGGGGGGCTATATGCGCCTCCGTGTCGATGTTGGTTGATGTCCTGAAAACTCGGGATCTTCCAATTGAAGACACAAATGAGCGTTTGGTTTCCCTGCTGAAATCCGTTATTTTGTGTTTTCCCATGTTTCTATTAACATCTTTGCTCCCAAATTTCACATCTTTATTTGGTTATGCCGTGCTGATGAGGCAAAATGAGCCAGAAACATGCATGTCCACGGTTACCACTCTATTTCAGTAGCCCTTTACTTTGCGTGAATTACCCATGATTCTCTTTGTTATATATATATATATATATATATATATATATATATATATATATATATATTGAGAACATTCATCTCATAACAAAATTAGTATTAAAAACATAAAAATTCATGTTAAAGATTTTTTTTGGCAATTTAGGGGACATTCGGTATATTAGAAAGGTTTAATCTGTGTAACTATATTCACTGGATCATTTAATAACTAAATCTCGAAGTACCAATGTCTGTATTCAGTTATTACAGTTCCACGTAACTGTGGACGTATCCTATCAGAGGTGAATTCCAAAATTGTCATTTATCCAGGCAATAAAAGGAATTTGAAACGATGTCACATTGAAATAAAATGATAATAAAATGTTTAACAAATCATATTTTGCCATAAATAGAACAACTATTGAATAACAATGAATAATTGAATAGAATAAGACGTTATGAAAGATGAAATGGTTGGATAAGTGACTAAATCAAACATTTTTGACAACTGGAATATTTTAAAGGTGACAATTATATTAAAGCTTGATCTCCAGAATTGAATGCAAGGATTCATCTGATTGGAAATAATTGTAACGTTAGGAGAAAAAAAATTATTATAAAATGTCAGTGTCAGATTTTTTTGAAAAAGATAGCGAATTGTGATTTGAAATTAGATTATTGATAATTATTTAAAAAGTGGAGGTAATCAATTACATTAAACGAAAGTGCTAATTGAAAGAATATTTGGGGAAGGAGAATTTGTCTGTAGGAGATAAGTATCCACTAAATATTACTCAAGTGAGAGATTTTGTATGCTGCAGTCAGCCACTTTGAAACCTGTCTGGACCAAGATAAAACTACTATAGAATCAACTAAGGACACCAAGGGAACATTGGTAACAAAATTTTCAATAGTATATCGATATACAAAAAGTTTAGAAGAGAAATCAATTAAATAATAAGCATGCTAATTCTTAAAAAGAATTTGATCCCTGAGAAACTAAAATTGAATTGGATTATTGCGTGAATATTCAAAAACCTTTTCGGTATTCGATATGTTGGATGTGATATTTTTGTTATTCTGTTCTTCATCCCTAACACTAAGTTAACCTTCATTTTGTAGGGGTGATTGGACTTAAAGTAGAGGTATCTACCTGACCTAGTAGGTTTCACGTACCAGTCAAGTATCACCCTGCCTTCAATCGTCATTATCAACTTTGTTTCCAAAAATGGTACACATCTGTTAAGATCATTTTCAACTGTGAATTGTATGTATTGATTGTAACTATTAAAAATATTGAGAATGGTTTGAACACCATCTTCAGGAACATCTGTGATGATACCATCTACATATTTTTTTAGTAAAGGAATATCAAAAGGTAAATTCCCAACACACTCAGCGATCAAATCGTCCATGACATATTGCGCAAAAATGGGTGACACAGAACTACCCATTGGTGTTCTAAAAACTTGTTCATAATATTCATCATTAAAAGCAAAAACAGAAGTGCTATACACAAAGTCTACTATTTCCAAAGAATGGTCAATATTTAATTTATATGAATCTTGAATGGAATTCCAATGTTTGGTGATGCTATTTTTCACTAGATTGATGGGTATATTAGTGATAAGCGACACAACATCTAGACTAATGATCACGTAATTGGTAGGTAACTGATAATTTTGAGTGAAATTTGCAAATTCAAAAGAGTCTCTGATGAAAAACATGTTATTACTATTATAAGATATTGTAAGTATATCAGTTATGAATTGTGCAATTTTCTCATTAGGTGATTCTATAGATGAGATAAAGATGTGATAATTGGACGGAAACTTAAGGTTTATTTGTGAATCTTTGGTAGTCCAGAAAATTTTGGAATAACAGAAGAGCTCATTTTTAATCGTTTCCTATCATCGTCATCGAAAATTCCGAAAGTTTCCTTACCAATGTTTGTAATTTTTGTGATATTGTTGAATTAGGATTGTTATTAATTTTTTTATAGTAAGTATCATTAGTAAGTATCAACAGTGTTTTTGTAAGTTCTATATACTGATTTTTGTATAAAATTACTGTAACATTGCCTTTATCAGCTTTAGTGACAATCAATTCTGGATGATTTTTTAGAAATCTTTTACATTTTTTGTACAATGAATCGGAGATATTATTAATCTGGCTAACCTTAGGAGCACATGCTCATTAGGATCAAAGAGAAACAAATTAGCTTGCTTTCAACTGCTGTCGACGAATACCAAACAAATACGATATCCATATTGTAGCTAGGTTATAGCCATTGAGGTTATTGAGAATAAACAAGAGTTTTATTAAAAGGGCAAGTATTTAAACAAAGTGGATACACCACATATGTATGGGAGTTATCCTGCCTTTCGTATACCGGTTCAATCTCTAATATTTTTAATAAAAAAACTTGTTTTCCTACACCTCTTCGACCTTCAATTTTTCGTAACACGATTGGCGAGAAAGATAAAGAAAAAAGAGCCTCTTACTTTTACTTCAATCAAATCGTTAAATTAAGAACAATAATTAAAATGTATTTTAAAAAATAAAGAAAATCCTTTGGAGAGAAAAAAATCTGCGAGTATAAGTGATTTGGATTCTTCTAGGAAGAAAAATCGCAAATTAAATAAAAGTGTTCATTAATCAATAAATAATTTTTAATTAGTGACATTTTTGAATTTCACTTTTTCTCACATCCTTCCGTTAATCAAAATATTGTCTAGAATAAACGATTTAATCTTCATTTCACAACAATCGGTTAGTTCAAATATCCTTGGGAATGGGTCAGTTCGTCCAGTACTTACAGCAAAAAAACAATTGAATAAAAACAGGAAGGTTCAACTAATAGCGCTCAAATTTTAATATTTCTTGATAAATATGTATTTGAAATGAAATAATATATACTGGGTGTTCGGGTTTCTATGTCACGGAGTATAAGTGAGGCAACAATGGCATTCTAAAAAATTCAATTGTATACAGGATGGACCGGATTTAATTGACGTATACAGAGATCTCGTAAACCGCAATAGATACAATATCGATTAAATGGAGAAAAAGTTTGGTATATTTATGGGGAATTAGATGTTTCAAACGAATTTGAAATATCTCGAGTAGTTCCGGAGATATTCAACAAAATCCGAAAATGGACCTTTTCGTTTTTTAAATGTGCCGTTGTCATTACAAAAGATATCAAAGAAATTATTCTCAATTTTTTTTAATAAACGAGGTTTTCTATAAATTACCATACCAAGAATTTCTATACGACGTTTCGTATTTACAGGATCACCATCAACTTCATTTTTTTAAATACGGACCTGGATTTTTTATTGCAATATTTTCTACGTTTTGAATAGATACATACAATTATATAGCATACTTGACGATTCTACCACGTTTCGTCTTTCAAAAACCAACATCTTTTTTAAGTCCGTTCTTCTTTACTAAAGTCAAATTAATAATTTTAAATATTGGGCATTGAATAAGAATTTTGAAAGAAAATGAATGCACTAAACATGTGTCCAAAAATCTGTTAATTGGTTAACGGGAAATGTATGAAAATCGGTTACCAAGAACTAGGTGTTACGTGCCGAATTAAATAAAATCGTTTTATAACTTCGTAGTAGTATTTAACTTTTGAAAATTTGATAATAGTACTGTTTCTTTTTTATCAAATCAAGAAGTCTGTAAATAATGTACGTAATCGAAATTTACATAAAACATTTCCTAACGTTTGTTTCTATCTTTAATATTTCTAGATTTACATTCACGATTTTCTTTAAAAATAATGTTAGCCGTGGATGTCACAACCAAAAATTTTTTCAAACTGCTTATTTATCTGTCAATTGAATTAGGGGTTACTAGGTATTTCTTTTCATTTTTGAGTTTAAAATTATTTAAAAAGTAGTGGTTCTATAGTAGGCTAAGAATTTTTCAATATATCCTCGTATATCGGTTACGCATTTTCCATAGTGCCGCAGATGAATTGGAGTATTTACTGATTCAGTTATTGAAATAAATCTTTTTTTGCATTTTTCGTGATTTTTAATCTATTTTTATAGTCATGATATTTATTATGTACGAATATGTCATTAGGGTTACTTTTAAGTCTTTTACAGATTTTGTTTTTATCATTCATAGATTTTAGTTACCCCGCAGTAATCCATTGTTTTTAAGCCTTTTTACTTTTTACAATATTTATACCTTCTTCGATATTTGGCTGTAGGATAGAAAGGAATTGATCTGTACATTCATTCACATCAGTAATCATGTATACATTTTGCCATTTTTTTTCGTAGCTCTTATCTTAACTTTGGATAATTAATAAATTTTTTAGCTTGATTTTCGTTTTTCGTTTCATTATTATTTTCAGAATTTAAATATTTTACATGTTTTGCTTAAAGGTCTTGTTATTTGTTCAATGTAAGATACAAAATCGAATATTTCTAGAGTATTTTTATATTGTTCAACGTAAATGACATCCGATAAAAGATCAATATTAATGTTTCCCATTAGTATACGAATTTTGAATTATTTTCCATTTTTATTATGTAAATAGCTGTTGAGTTCCGTAGTGAAGATTTTGTAACATATATCACGTGATTTATACAATGTGGTTATGACTATAATTTAATTTCCAACTCTATAGCTTTAGTTTAAAAAATTTTGACAGTTATGTAAGAATATGTTAGTTTATTATGTACATACAAAACTACCCCGTAGCTTTTATTATGGTCTTCCTTATTATATATTAAGTCATATCCATTTATATTAAAAATACTTCCTCTTCCTGTCTATTCCTTCCTTTCTGTTAATGCAATCACATCAAAGTCGGCAAGCAAGTTAACGTTTAGTATATAATACAGACAAAACCTGGGTGAATAAAATATCACATAATTATTAAATAAATAAATATTATATACAGTGTGACCCATTTTAAATGGAAACACCCCCTAAAATTTGAAGTTCTGAACCGATTTTAATAATTTTTCTCTGAAATGTCAAGTACTAAAAGGTCTAACTTGCGACAAAATTTGGAATGCTTATTCCAATTTTCAGGGCATACTACGATATTTTTTCTTAGTCGAAAATCGGGATTTTTTATTAGCGTTTTTTTTATTGGAAAAATCACTACGCCACTGGATTCAGAGTGCCTCTCAACATGTGTGACCAAAATTTCATGAAAAAATATTCAATAATAACAAAGTTATGGCAACTCAAAAATTCGAAAACTCACACAGCTAACAGTCACAAAAACACCCTATATCAACAGATATAACCATGAGAATATTTTTTTTATGATTTCAACAATAAAGTGCCACCAGATGAAAAAAAAACAAATAGCGTGAATATTTTTAATGAAAATAACGGAATTACATTCAACTTTTCACGCAAATTAACTAAAACTATGACCTAATAGATTTCTCAATTTAAATCTTAGTTGCCATGGAAATGATATTAAAGTTTGACACTTGTGAAAGATTTCAGTGTACTATTGTCAACAATATTCGCCTTACAGTTCTTCGGATTATTTTGTGTCATGGCTGCAAGCTTGAGCGTAAGAGAGAAAATTGAAATTGTACGCCCTCTCGGAGATGACGTTAGAAGTACTAGAGAGGTTTGTAGAGTATTTAATGAGAGACATCTAGATCGTCCTCGTATTAGCTGCGGTACGGTAAATAAAATAAAAAAAATATTCAATGGAACTGGTACAGTATCAAAAATGAGGTTAAAAAGTAATCCTGTACAAAGACGGAACAGGAATGACAGGAATGATCAAATCATTTTAGATTATATCGGAAATAATCCTAATGCCAGTATAAGGAATGCCACTTTAGATTTGAATATTCCACGAGAAACTATTCGGAGATATCTCAAGGCGAAGAATAATAAACCTTTCAAGCCAAAATTTTTACACACACTGCAAGAAGGCGACGAAGCAAGACGTATGGAATATTGTTTATGGGCCCTAGGGGAATATTTAAACAGAAATTTCCTACAAAATATTTTATATACCGACGAAGCCACTTTCACTACAAATGGAGTAGTATCATCACAGAATTGTCGCTATTGGGTAGCGGATAATCCTAACTGGGCAATAAATTGTAAAAGCCAGTATTCCCAAAAAATCAACGTCTGGTGTGGGATATTGAACGAACGAATTATTGGTCCTTTCTTTTTTGAGGAAAACATTGCGCAGAGATTGCTAGAATTTTTAAACACAGAGTTTTGGGATGCTATTCACGAGCTGCCAATCAATGAACGATCAAATTTAATTGTCCAGTTAGATGAGTTTTCAGTTCATTATGCCAGAGCTGTCAGGCAATGGCTAAACGAACATTATCCAACCCGATGGATAGGCCGTGGTAGTGCGTTTCTCGATTGGTCACCCAGATCTCCAGACCTCACAGTTTTGGACTTTTTTCTCTGGGGACTTATCACACAAAAGGTTTACAAAAACCGCTCAAGATATAGAAATGAACTTTGTGCAAGAATTCGACAGGTATGTGCAGATATTACTCCTCAAGAACTAAGGAACGTAATCAGAAACTTTCGTAAGCGCTACGACAAATGTATCGAAATACATGGTGAATTAGTAGAGGCTACTAGAATATGAGTTAGAATTAATTGTTGCACCGACTCTAAACATTTCAATGATTAGTTATCATAGTTACGTTTATTAAAATTTTTTGCTCCATTATTAGTTAAATTGTGTGAATGTTATTTTTATTAAAAAAAATTACGCCTTCAATTTTTTTTTCATCTGGTGGTACTATATTGTTGAAATCATAAAAAAATATTCTCATGGCTATATCTGTTGATATAGGGTGTTTTTGTGACTGTTAGCTGTGAGAGTTTTCGAATTTTTGAGTTGCCATAACTTTGTTATTAATGAATATTTTTCAATGAAATTTTGGTCACATCTGTTTAGAGGCACTCTGAATCCAGTGGCGTAGTTATTTTACCAATAAAAAAATCGCTAATAAAAAATCCCGATTTTCGACTAAGAAAAAATATCGTAGTATGCCCTGAAAATTGGAATAAACATTTCAAATTTTGTCCCAAGGTAGACCTTTTAGTATTTGACATTTCAAAAAAAAAATAATAAAATCGGTTTACAACTTCAAATTTTAGGGGGGTGTTTCCATTAAAAATGGGTCACACTGTATATATATATATATATATATATATATATATATATATATATATATTCGATGTGTATATAAAATGTCGTCGAAATGAATTTCAGGCAGCTCAGGCCTATTTTCAATTATATCCAGAAAGTCAGCAGCCATCGGCAATGATATTTTCACGTATAAAGAATATGAGTGAGTGTAGTAGTGTTAGAAAAAGGAGAACCAAATATCAGGTACGAGATACCGTTAATGAAGTTAATGTTCTTGCTCAAAGTTACAATAACCCTAAAAATTCGACTAGAGAAGAAGAAGAATGTGTAGTGGGTACTTCCACGGTGAAAAGAGTCTTGAAGAAACATGAATACCATGGGTATAAATTTCAGAAAGTGCAGAAACTACATGCTGGAGACTTTGAGAGAAGGATGACGTATTGTTGTTGGTGGAGACGAAAATTACTCCGTGATCCATATTTTAACAAAAATATGTTTTGAACTGATGAAAGTATATTTACTAACAGTGGAATATTTAATCCAAGGAACAAGCATTTCTATGCCACGGCGAACCTCCATTTTATAAGGGAAGTTAGGCCATAGGTCCGTTTTTCGCAAAATGTATGGTGTGGTCTAACCAATAATCAAATAATTGGACCAATATTTTTGGACGGTAATTTAAACTAGTTCCGATATTTAGAGCTACTGGAGGAAGTATTCGTTGAGATGTCCTTAGAAACAAGACGAAATCTTGATTACTTTATGCAGGATTGCTGTGGTGCGCATAATGCGAGAAAAGTTGTACAGTATTCAAATGAATATTGGTACCAACGGGCAAACAAGATGGCTTCTTCTATCCCCATGTCTTAACCCCACAGGTTATTTGGTATAGGGCTTCATAAAAAACGAAGTTTACAACAAAAATATGCCAATTAATATTCTAGAACTGCGTCAACGAATAGTAGAAATTACTCCCAAAATGGTTGATGCAGCTACATCTCATATGTCAAGGAGAATCGAACTATGTATTGCACAGAATGGACGTCGTTATGAACAAGTTTTATAACTGATTTTTGATTGAAGCTTTTAATTTATGTTTAACTTATTATTACCTTAGAGTGTCATTTGTAAATACATCATTATTTATTTATTGTCATTGAATTTCAAAATAAATTGTTGAATTTAATCATTTTCTTTCGAAATTCTTATTTAACGCCCAATATTTAAAATTATTAATTTGACTTTATTAAAGAAGAGCGGACTTAAAAAAAGATGTTGTTTTTTGAAAGACGAAACGTGATAAAATCGTCAAGTATGCTATATCATTGCATGTATCTATTCAAAACGTAAAAAATATTGCAATAAAAAATCCAGGTCCGTATTCGAAAAAAATGAAGTTGATGGTGATCCTGTAAATACGAAACGTCGTATAGAAATTTTTGGTATGGTAATTTATAGAAAACATCGTTTATTAAAAAAGGTTGAGAATAATTTTTTTGATATCTTAAGTAATAACAACGGCACATTTAAAAAACGAAAAGGACCATTTTCGGATTTTGTCGAATATCTCCGGAACTACTCAGATATTTCAAATCTTTTTGAAACATCTAATTCCCCATAAATATACCAAATTCTTTCTCCATTTAATCGATATTGCATCTATTGCGGTTTACGAGATCTCTGTATACGTCAATTAAATCCAGTCCACCCTGTATAGAGTGGTGAATTATTTGACATAATTATTATGAATAATTAAGCCGATGATTATTTATTGTTATTTGATGTTTTTTAAATTACCGAAACACAAATATCTGCTGAAAAAAAGGAGCAGTTCTTTTTGTTTAATAAAAACTGTTTATAAGTAACTAGGTATTGTTAATAAACAATTTAAAGTCAACGTCGTGTCATATAGTGTTAAACTGAACATTATTCAATTATGTGAAAGGCTATATGTATATCGACATGCAATTTCCTCTGAACCCAATCACTCTTCGTTGTTATTTGGAATCAAAAATTACCATTTCAAATAATCAACCAAAAAAGTATTTTAATATGCTCTGTTCCAAAGTAGTGGATAGAACTAAATTATTTTCAATTATATTCAAAATATTAAGCAATTATTTGTAACCAATTTTCCTCTTCCCTCCATTTGAAATATTCTATAAAATATGTACAGAATCTGGATATTTTTGTATCTAAGACTTGTTATAATCGGTTAAGAAAACTATAGATATGAAAAATTAAAAACAAGATATTTTTCAGTGATATAAATATTTTTGTACCAGTGAGAAATCCATCAATTTAAAAAAAAGGTCCATATAATAAAAATTGTACAACGAAAAAATATCTGCTCAAAGTAATAAGAAATGTAAAATACATAAAACTTCATACTCTTAC
This sequence comes from Galeruca laticollis, assembly GCA_963921935.1. Classification (NCBI taxonomy): domain Eukaryota; kingdom Metazoa; phylum Arthropoda; class Insecta; order Coleoptera; family Chrysomelidae; genus Galeruca; species Galeruca laticollis. The sequence goes on along the minus strand of OY998178.1, from coordinate 37,585,205 downwards.
GTGAATTAATACAATGTTGCGTAGTTAATATCCTCATATTTGATCCAAATATAATTAATACAAAAATAATGTAAACTATATTCTCAACCATCCCATGTGCCTTTTTATTTGAACTAAATTTCAGGAATTTTTTGGAATTAGTTAATGTTTTTGTATGAACATAGAATTTCCCAAACAATGTTTCTACCTATTACTGAAATTAATTTTTCTTTATTATTCAGCTCTTACTTTATCTGGTAAATAAAATACAATTAGATTGGTGTCAAAATACACAGGATATCAGCTACCTGAGATATATTATGTTCTTCCTCTATTGAACGATACAATGTCTAGTCCACTAAAGATGTTCCAAATTCTTTTGAATTGATATAGTCACTATATTCTATTCGCATTATTTTGATGGTTTTATATATTCAATAGTTTTTTACTTATCTTCAATACCATAATTCATACACGTAATCATCTTCAATATAATTCAATAATTATGTTATTCCGTGATTTGTATGATTTTCATTATTTCTAATAACCATATTGATTCAATTTATCACGAATTAGTTCAATTATACGTAATGGAATTTCAAATGAGCTATTTTTGACTATGTCTAAAGTATTTTCAATTAAATTTCATGTTCAAACCAATTTTTCAATGTTTCTATTCTAAATACACTCATAATGAATTATTATATATAAATTGAAACTCCACAAATGATTCTAATATGTATGTAGATAATTTATAGATTGTAACTTATATTTCCAAAAACATAAATCAAACCTGTTATATTTTCCAGTATCAACAATTTTTGAGGTTAGGAAGAAATAAATGGAAACTTACCAGTATGCTCTAAAGCTCTTTCAAAATCCTCTCCTTGTCCTTCAATAAAATCCAACCCTACAACCAAAAAATATCCAGTTTATTGATCGATTGAATCATTAATTCAAAAAGTAAAATATTTTAATAAACAAAACACTACCCATGTTTCTTCCGTAAACAGATACTAGTTAAACTACGAACGAAAGTAATTCCATTAAGTTTTTAAGTCACGACAACTCATGAATTCGCTTAGCACTTGTCTGCGGTCACACTCGGTATACTCGATCCACCTGCGATACATGCCATTATCATACTATCTTGCCTTCAAAGACGATTTTTTTATTGGTCAATATTGATACATATCAGATTTTACTTTTGGTGGATGTAATCGTTTTCCATTGTTTGTGCGATCGTTAAAGAGGAAGGTTTTCTGCGTGAAATTGAGGCACTTATCTAACAATTGAAATTAGCAGACTCCATATGTGTGAGGATTGAACTTCACAAAATGATGTATTTGTGTCGAAATGAAGTATTTTTAGATAAATCGATAGGAAATGTAATTGCCTAATTGACAGAGACGGAGTTATTCTTAGGGGGTTTATAATAGAATTAAAAAATCACCTGTTACGTCTGCCACTTGAAAGTTGTATATTCAAAATCATTTGCATTATTTTAAACCGAAATTTAATTAATCGACCATTAATATTTCTTATTCATTGTTGATAAGAAATATATTGTTTGAACTTCCTTTCTGTTACCATATTCCAGAAAATTATGAAAAACGCTGCGACAACTAAACAACGAATCTTTCAGAAATAAATTTATATATACAGAGTGATTCACGCAATTCTAGCATAGTCATTTATACACCCTGTATTATTCTTAATTTTTGGGAGCTTTATAATAATTAGATAATTCCAATGAACTATAATACAGGGTGGAAATATTAATTACTAATGTAATTTAAATATTGGTATTTTTTTAACACGTTAATCGCCCAAATGGAACATAAAAAAATTCCACAGGCCCAAACAAAGTTATTTATTCAAATGATACATAATAATTGCATACACTTGTATTTATTTTCATATATCACTTAAAAACAAGCCAAAACATTACTTTCAAAAATAAAACCCGGTTTTTGGGTTTCGGAGCCCGATCTATGTTGGCGCCCTGAAACCCTACTAGCGGTTTTCAAAGATACAAGCTTGAGTTTGTTCACTAGGTGCATGTCAATTCTATTTTATTTACACTGTGGTCCGAGTCGATGTTCATAGCGGTTGAGAATAAGTTCTGTATGTTAAAGTGATTTTGTTGTGTAAAAAATTGGTGAGTTATGAAAAAGAGCAAAAACAGCTTATGGAATTGTATAACGAGATATTATCAGATGAGGATGAGCCTCCAAAGTACGCAAATAATAATTCATCTGACGACTTCCAGCCTAGTTCATCTTCAAATAGCGATAGTACGAGTTCTGATGATTCAGTTTATAGAAATAATTCCAAAAAGAGATACAAAAGGTAAGTTAGTAGTAGAAAAAACTCTTCGTTATTTATATTCGGTATATGATGTCAATATTTTTTGTTTCAGAACTCTTCAAGTTCCTGTGAGGCCTGAAGTTCTATCAGACTTAGGAGTACAAGCTACCATGTCTAAGAAGCCAGATATCCTATCTCAGATAACGCAGAGGCACAACAATCTACATCCAGACAATCGAATGAGACATCCAAAGCGCATATATCTATCGATCAAGCCATAGATGGGGTTATATCCAGGTTTTGTGTCCCCGAAAATGAAAGTGACGAAGAGCTTATTCCAGATGATATACTGTGGCTTCCTTCTAGTGGTCAGCATTTGAAAACTTTTGATTTTGATTTGCCATCTGTGGGAATTACGAATGAGATCTGTGAAAACTACATAACTAAATAACCATATGATTTTTTCCAAAACGAACTTCTAGAAGTATAAGTTCTAGAAACCAACAGATACGCCGAACAATCAAAAAATTAAGTACTGCCCGCAAATTCTCGATTGAATCGCTGGAAAGCTACAAATAAGCAAGAAATTACCATTTTTTTGGGAATAGTGTTGTATGTGGGTCTCAGAAGCTACCGAGGATGACAGATTATTGGTCGAAAAACCCATTGTACCATCCCGAATGTCAAGAAATCGTTTTAAGCTGCGTCTCCGAATGCTCCATTTCAACAATAATGAAAATATTGTTGCCAACGACCGCCTAGGGAAATTTAGTCCCCTTTTAAATATTTTGACCAGTAAATATAAAGAAATATACATTCCAGAGAAATCGGTCTGTATAGATGAAACACTAGTCCATTTTAGGGGAAGACTATCCTTTCGGTGATAGGTCAAAAATAAGAGATTCAAGTTTGGGATCAAACTTTATTATAAATTGTGTTGCAAAGGTGGTTACACCTACGATATACGGGTTTATTGTAGAAAAGAAAAGGAAGGCGATAAACCTGTCACAATTTCTACTGTAATGTCGCTTATGGCACCGCTATTGGATCATGGAAGAATTTTGTTTACAGATAACTACTACACTAGCGTTGCCTTGGCACATGAGCTTCAGAACAAAAAGACACTTGGTGGGTACACTGTGAAAAAACAGAAAAAATAATCCCAAAGACGTAGAATCTTAAAAACGTAAAAAGTAGAAATTTGCGCAAAGGAAAGTAATACAGGGGTAACTATCTTGAAATGGCATGATAATCGTGATGTTTTATGTCTTAGTACAGCTCATAGTTCCCAAATGACAAAGTACCAAAAAGGGGGAGAGAAAAAGGAAAAACCCACCCTGATATATGATCATAATGACAGTAAATCATTCATTGATCTTAACATGTTAAAAGCTAAATTAAACTCAACAATGAAACTAACTCGAATAAGGAAAGACTCTGCAATATCTCTATGCAACAAACTGAAATTATTAAATTCCTTGATCTTTCCTATTGCCACATATGCCTCTGAGACCTGGACTTAAAAATAGCCAATCGAAGAATAATAGATGCTTTTGAAATGTGGGCCTACAGAAGAATCTTCAGAATCTCATACACAGAACATCATTCTTAAGAAACTAAAAATCACCACATGGCTATCAACCAAAATAAACCAATCATTTTGGAAAAATTTCAAGAAGAACCAATGGGCTGGAAAAAATTATTGTTGAAAGAAAAATGAATGGCAAACGACCAATACGAAGGTCACCGACGCGCTGGGTGGATCAAACGAAATAAATCATTCGTCATGGTTTTCTGAAAGCTTCTCTTGCAGCTCAAGACAGAGAAGGATGGAGAACAACGTTCCGAGCAAATTAGACATGATGTCACCATACTCTTTCGAGAGTCAACGGACAAGAGAGAGAGAGAGAGAGCGTTAATTTGAACTATGGAATGTTCCCAAATCTATTGGTAGCATAGATGGTAAACATATACGAATAACAGCACCACCACGGTCGAGGTCTGAATTCATCATCTATGAAGGTTATTCTTCTATTGTCTTACTAACAGTAGCAGATGCAGATGGTCGATTTGTAACAATCGATGTAGACGAATATGGGTGTACTAGAGCATTGAAAAATAGCAACCTTAAAGAAAGGACGTCTCAATATACCTGAACCAGCTGCACTACCGGGAGAAACTCACCCAGTCCCTTACTTTTTTGTGGGTGATAAGGTATTCCACCTCCCTAAAAATTTAATGAGGCCTTTGTGTCGAAGATAATTGAACGATAACGAACAAAATATTTTTAATGTCAGGTGTTCGAGAGCACGGAAATCAGTGGAATGCGCTTTAAGTAAGTTAACAAAAAAGTTCGGACTTCTACATACATTTATCCAATATTACCCTGCTAATATCGATGTTCCAATTCAAGCAAAGTGTGTTGCACAACGATATCCAGAAGTGAGGTGGCATATTCTCAAGATCAGTACATGAAAACGTTATTAAATGCTAAACGTATGAGAATTGTTCTAACCAAGTTTTTTAAGGATCGCTCCCCAATTCTTCATTAGGGCAGATATTGTGTATAATTTTTAAGTGGTATTGTAAACATTATCAATAGGAGCATTTAATAAATAAGTATAGTTGGCGTTAAACATTTAGTGTACAAATGTACTCGTATATCCCCTTTAAGTTTGTTTGTTACGTAACTGTTGAAAGGACGTGCAGTATAATCGGGATACTGAGCCCTTTTTGTATTACATTCGATTTTTTATGGACAAAACTAAATTCTATACAAAAAATAACAAAAAAAATAGAAATTTTATAACAATGAATAAAACAATTCTATAAAAATGAATATTCTATCTAACTCCTGTTTGTCACTACTATATCAGAAACATGAGAAGTATATAAAACTAAATTAATTTCCTTCTTCCAAAAATTCTATCAATCTTTCTTCTATATCATCTGCTTCACTATCACTATCGTCTTGTAAATCAATAATAAATTTATTTCCCCCATTAATATGAACTTGCCCAATATTCTTATACGCATCTTCAATTTTGATTACTTCTTTAACTCCGTTTTAATTGTGCCCAAATTAACCAGATGGTATTGAAAATTCAAAAATAAGGAGGAAGTCTTACTATAGAGTAACGAAGGAAAAATATATTTGTATCACGTGTGAAATTTAATTTATTTTTGCATAGCGCGCTTTCAGCTCTCTATACATAGAGCCATCATCAGTGCTTAATCTAAAAATACATATTCAAATCACAACCAATAGTGTTGAATTACTAAATAAAATTCAAGTTGAGAAAGTTAACAATAGTAATATATGAATTTAAGTTAAAGGTAATGCAAAAAGGTTTTAATATTAGAAATTTAATAATAAAAAATGATTTTAATTACATTGAAGTTAGTATTATTTAAATTTAGTATATGTGTCATAATGAGGTTTTTTTTTGAAACTAAAAAAGAGAAATGAAACCATATGTTAAACTTATTAGGTAGGTATGAAAAGTTTTATATTATTAATTGATTGTTAACGAAGAAAGGAAAACTAGATATGAAATTTAATTGCATACAAAATTATTTTTAATATTATTAATGACTATTAAAACTGAAAATATCGAATTGTTAGTTAAGTGAAAGTTTGACTAAGTTTTGTTATGAAAGTTTTTTTAATTGAAAGATAAAAAGGTCGATAAAAATACGTACTTTCAGATTCCATATAATAAAATTTCCTGGCTTCATCGCCTCCATTAATAATTAAACAGGTTAATAAATTTTTTACATTATACTAACTTGGACATCACATTTAAAATTTTTTAAAAACGAATTTTACTTCCAAAAAATTATTTTCTTAAATACCTGTCATGTTAGAACCTCTACAGGTGGTTGTGTCGGTTTGACTGACAAATATGAGAACTTCAACTGTCAATTGGGTTTGTTCGATTGTTTGTGAAGTATTGTTAACCATTTACAAAGAAGTGGAGTATACAGGTTACAATGCTCAGATTGTACAGCAAGCTACATTGGAAGGTCATGCAGGCCTTTGGGAGTCCGTATAAATGAGCATATTAATAAACCCAACAAGTCATCATTCGGTCATCACTTAAAATATATTAATCATAATTTTAGCCCCACAGAAAATTCAAAGACTTTAGTTAACATCAACTCTAAAAACTTTACTAGATTTTTATGAAGACCTTGAAATCAGTAACGAGCTTAAAATTAATGATAAATGTCTAAACAAACAAGAGAGCCTGAATAGGAACTATATACCCCTACATCGTCAACTCATGTAATTCATTTAATTCTAATTTGTTTGTTTTCTCAACCTAACCTTCTAAATAATTTTAAATGTCCTGGTTAAATTGCTAATCATTCATTACAATAACTAAATTAAATAGAATATTACACATAATTGATTTCATTGTTGTTTAAAATTACTTTTCTGAATTTAAATAAATTTTCATTTTTGCATTCGATCTCTCAAATTGAACAGAGTATTCACAAACAATCGAACAAACCCAATTGACAGTTGAAGTTCTCATATTTGGCAGTCAAACCGACACAACCACCTGTAGAGGTTCTAACATGACAGGTATTTAAGAAAATAATTTTTTCAAAGTAAAATTCGTTTTTAAAAAATTTTAAATGTGATGTCCAATTTAGTATAATGTAAAAAGTTTATTAACCTGTTTAATTATTAATGGAGGCGATGAAGCCAGGAAATTTTATTATATGGAATCTGTCAGTACGTATTTTTATCGACCTTTTTAAAAAAACTTTCATAACAAAACCTAGTCAAACTTTCACTTAACTAGCAATTCGATATTTCCAGTTTTAATAGTCATAAATAATATTAAAAATAATTTTGTATGCAATGAAATTTCATATCTAGTTTTCCTTTCTTCGTTAAAAATCAATTAATAATATAAAACTTTTCATACCTACCTAATAAGTTTAACATCTGGTTTCATTTCTCTTCTTTAGTTTCAAAGAAAAACCTCATTATGACATACTGAATTTAAATAATAGTAACTTCAATGTAATTAAAGTCATTTTTTATTATTAAATTTCTAATATTAAAACCTTTTTGCATTATCTTTAAATTAAATTCATATATTACTATTGTTAACTTTCTCAACTTGAATTTTATTTAGTAATTTAACACTATTGGTGGTGATTTGAATATGTATTTTTAGATTAAGCACTGATGATGGCTCTATGTCTAGAGAGCTGAAAGCGCGCTATGCAAAAATAAATTAAATTTTACACGTGATACAAATATATTTTTCCTTCGTTACCCTATACGTGTACACAGCCACCAGCATCATTTGATGTCTTTCATTTACTATAGAGTGTCCATGTTTTTCAGCAATACTCTCTAGGGCGTATAATTTCTAAAATGTCTTTGGCTGTTAAACTTCAATCAGTTGTTGTTTTGTATAAGAATCTTCAAAGTACAAATTATTATCCATGAAAAAATTTTGTAGTTCGGTCCTCTTGTAGCTTAGAAGAATGACAGGCGTCACGGCTGTTATCGAGAGCATAACATGGCTTAAGTGGAACTGAGCCGGCCATGTGGCTAGAATAATTGATGGGAGACGAACCTGAAAAATTATGGAGTAGAGACCACGACCTGACAAAAGGATTGAAGGCAGACCATCTAGACGATAGACAGGTAGTCCACGGTCCCACACATAAGAGATTTCAGTGATTAATAACAGGCTGAAAGTTTATATACAGCTTCGTTTTGACGAGAGACTCCACTTTTATCATTGGACCAAATTCTGAAAGTGAGAGGGGAAAGCGCGATAGGGAGCGAAACACGTCGATTTGATGAGTGTCCCAAATTAAATAATAACAGTTTCTAAAAATCAATACTTCGAGAAAATACGATGGACAACTGAGAAAAACTTGTGGCATACAAAGTGAATAGTACCTTCCGAGTGACCCCCAGCTCTAACATGTCAGAATGGTGACTTGGAAAAATTAGTACCAAGCTGATATTTGTTTTGGGGCTTGCGAAACATATTTTTTATAATGCATCCGCATATTTTAGAGATTTGTGGAGAGGAGGGTAGATCATGGCTGAAAAGGGAATACAACAAGGGCGATAAAACTGATCCTTGGGGAACTCCGGCTTGTATAGGGCATAGAACCGCCGAGTCGTTCACATTAGAATAGAATGTGCGATTGGTTATACAGGGTGATTCATTACTAATTGGAAATAATTTAATAGTAGAATCCTGACTTCAAATTATGAAGATTTAACCCAAAACACCTGAATAAAATGTAGCTGCTTACTGAGTTACAGGGTGTTTGGTTTAAAAATTTAAAAACTATTTGTGCTCAGTACTTTAAAACTGTTGTACCTATTCATTACATATTTGGTAGAAAGTGCAGATACTGTACACCCTACCAAATTAAAATAAACAAACGTTTCTGGCTACTACCAGAGGCGTACGACAGGTTAATCGTTCCCAAATTCTACGCAACTGGCGGAATAGGAATCTTAGCACAATTCTCTGATTGTTCAATACTTTTCACGTAAATAAGCTACTTTTGTTTCATAACGATAAAGTCAATATTTCTCGAGACATTTTAAGTTAAACACGAAGCTGCCCAATTTTGATGTGTAATAACTATGTCGATGTTTTGATCCAGTGAATTGCATTAAATACGCAAATGAAACTTTAATCCGTGCCAACAATGAAGAACACAACTATTAAATAAACGGATGAAAGGAAAACAAATTGTGGTTCTGAAAATTATAATCTAAATAAAAGTAGGTTCCTACAATTTTAATTACATATCGGAAATATCAGAAACGAAAAGTACCTAAAAACCTTTCATAACAAATGTTCTATGTGATCCTCGTTTACTTCCATAAGCTTATTCATTCTCTGGCTAAATGATCTCCTTACCTTGAAAAATATGTTAGGTTGATTGGCAATAAAATTAGCCGAATTTACAATTTGCTGCCATAGTTCCTGACGAGTGTTTATTTCTTGTGAATATACTAATGATTTCATATGGCCCCAAAAATAAAAATCTAGGGGATTACCTTCGGGAGTTCTAGACGGCCACGGAAATTCGCTTCCTCTGCCAATCCAACGATCAGGAAATTGGTTATCGAGATAATTCCTCACAATCATCTGATAATGAGGTGGTGCTCCATCCTGCATGAACCACATGTATCTCCTTCGATCAAGTGTAAATTCCTCGAGATGATCGAATAGAGTTATATCCAAAAATTGTTATTATGAGTTACCATTCAAATTTGCTGGTAACTCATATGGACCCAACAAACTATCTCCAAAGATACCGCACCATACATTTTTCTCGTGAATTCGTGCTGAAAATGGGATTCTCGGAATACATGGGGATTTGCAATATTCCAATTGTGGCTGTTCCTCCGGTTAAAAACTTTTCTGCGAGTGAATGTGGCCTCATCAGTGAAAAGAATTTTGTGAACAAACATTCGATCTTCATTTTTTTGATTTATCATCCACTGAGCAAAGTTCATCCTTAGAGGATAATCTCTCGGCAATGAGTTTTGCACCGGTGTAAAATGGTAAGGTCGTAAATTTACCTCTTTCAAAATTCGCAAAACTGAAGATTGACTCCAGTCATTGCTACTAAACGCCGAGTACTTAGTTCCAGATTATTAGCAACTCGTACTAAAATATCGTCCTCCTGATCCACAGTTATTATTTTCGGTCGTCCTATTTCACTATTACGCTCCAGATTCTCCTAATCGACAAAAAATATTGCTGAAAGTTTGCCGATTGGGTTGAACTCTGTTTGGATACATTTGTTGATATCTGCGAGCAGCAGCAACACAGGAATTATTTTCTTGTACATAAACACAAAGCATGTCTCGCATTTCACTTAACCGACTTTAAATTTTACAACAATCACAATTTCAAGTGATATAAGCAACAACTAATAGCTATGACAGCACCCCACTTGATCGAAGCAATTATTTCAGACCAGAGCCCACTGATACTGAAAAATTATCCATCAAATGCGATTTATCTGATTGTAGGAAAAAATAGAGATCACTTTATTTGTTTGAAAATATTTTTAAATCATTTTAATATCATATTCTTAGTTTTTTGTCACTAATTTTAATATCTTTATTTACGGATTAAAGTTTCATTTGTGTATTTAATGCAATTCACTGGTCCAAAACATTGACATAGTTATTACACATCAAAATTGGGCAGCTTCGTGTTTAACTTGAAATATCTCGAGAAATATTGACTTTATCGTTATGAAAAAAGAGGACTTTATTTACGTGAAATATATTGGAGAATCAAAAAATTGTGCTAAATTTCCTATTTCCAAGTGGCGTAGAATTTGGGAACGATTAACCTGTCACTTGCCCCTGTCGTACGCCTCTGCTAGTAGCCATAAACGTTTGTTTATTTTAATTTGGTATAGTGTACAGTGTCTACACTTTCTGTCAAATATGAAATGAATAAGTAAAACAGTTTTAAAGTACTGAGCACAAATAGTTTTTAAATTTTTAAACAAAACACCCTGTAACTCAGTAAGCAGCTACATTTTATTCAGGTGTTTTGGGTTAAATCTTCATAATTTGAAGTCAGAATTCTACTATTAAATTATTTCCAATTAGTAATTAATCACCCTGTATATAAAAGTTTATAATTTCAATTAAAAAGTCTGGCAGTTTTAGTTTTATAACTTTGTACCATACGGAATCAAAGGCTTTCTGTATGTCTATAGTGACCATCACAGATTTGTTTTTGGCATAAAAGCTTTTGCTGATATAATTTAGAACTAATAATCAGAGCCACTTTGCTGTATCCGCCTCTGAAACCGTATTGTTCAAGGGGCATTATATTATTTTTATCGAGGTAGTGTTGTATTCTCTTGAGAATGATCTTATCTATCACCTTTGCTTCAGCATTTAAAAGGGAAAAAGGTCTGTAACTATCCACATAATGGTTGTTTGTTAGCTTTGATAATAGGGATAATGTTGGCAATCAGGGTAGTTGCCAGTTTTGATTATGAAGTTTGCGATATAAGTTATCTGAACAATTGCTTTTTTAAGTAAGCTCTTGAGGCGGATGTTTGAAATACCATCCTTCCCTGGCGCTGTCTTATTTTTATGTGAAACAATTTTGTTCTACATTTCATAAGCGGTGGCAGAAGTTTTTACTGTTTAAAGTATGTGTTTTGAGTAAGTGATTTTCGACTCTGTGTGATATGATGTGGTGGTGTTGTGTGTTTATTGTGTTGTTTATGAAATTGTTCTGCAAATACTCTCCAAAGGCTTCAGCCATATTGGATTTTTGTGTAAAAGTCTTACCATTTGCAATGATTTTTGTAATTTCTTCTCTTTCGTCTTTAAGTTTTCTTGTGACTTTCAAAAGAGAATTATCTTGGGGTGAATGTTTTCCAAGTGTAATTTCTATATTTACATATTAGTGTGTTTATCATATTTTGATAATGTTTTAAAACTTGTTTATCCTTGTCGTCTCTGGATGATTGCCATCGACTGCAAATTTTGCTGTTATCTTTAATCATTTTTAGTATGTATAGTCAGGAAGGATATTGAGGTTTAGGTTTAAGGTTGGTTGTGTTGTTTGTCGCTGTAACGATTATGTTTTGTAAAATTTGTATTGTGTTTGTTAAGTGATTTTGGTCTTCGATTTTGTCTGTGATTAATATTTCCAGTATTGTGTCCGGTTTGTGGTTGTGTAATCGTGTGTTTTTTCGGGGGTGGGTGTATGGAATGTGTTTTTAATTCAAGTAGAACGGGGTCGTGGTCGGAATTTAGGCTTTGGAATAGTTTGTATTTTTGTTGGTGCGTTAATATTGCGGCCGATTGCTAAATCAATTGTGCTAGGGAAGTAATTGTTGAAATAAATGAACCCTATTGATTTTTAAATCACTAGAGCCAGTATAACGGGTCCTATTAATCCAAATATACTACATTTTGGATAAATTTCGGTTTCTAGCACGATACAGACTCCGGAGTGTATAAACGAGATCAATGTTATGATTGTATATTGCTAAAGGCGTCACACTGATGAATCCAATTGATTTTCAGCCCACTAAAGCTAGTACAACGGGTAAGAGAGTATATTTTTCATATGCTTATGCAAATTTGATGTTTAAGTTTTGCTAACGAACGATTACGTAATTCGCCGAATACCTCACTTTTCCAGGTAGTATTGTTGTTAAAATTTATGTAAAATTACGGCAAGTGAAATGAAAGGACAATGACAGTCCCATGAATGGACCGCATTAAGAGAAGTGAAATTAAAACTCATCTATTATTGCTGTTGAATATCTCGTAGATCTGTTTTTGATAACATGAGGGGTCCAAATGAGTGCATTTAATATTTGTTTATTTATAGTATAAAACTATAAATAGAAAATTTTACAGATAAATATGGTGCAAATTAACAGGTTAATTACGAAGAGTAAGATTACTTGTATGTGGTAGAAAATTATAACAAATTTAAATAGTGTACAACTAACTTATACCTTAAATCTGACCAAAACCAAAAGTTATAATAAATTTATGCAAATATAAAATTAGAAAAGATATAAAATACAGAAGATATAAGATATGTACTATTTCCATATAGAGAAGAGTTACCTTGATCTTACCAATTCTCGTCTTTCAATTTATGTAGCTCATATACTGCTAGTGGTTACGCCCAAAATTATTGTATAGTTGAATCCATTCTTTCCCTACCTAATAAATTATTTTGAATGTGTGTAAAGTTCATTCAGTACTTGAAAACAATAAATTACTGAGGCCCTGCAAGTGGTACAATGAAAGAAACTAGTTGCCTTTATCGTACCAGGTGACTCCTTGATCGTACCTTGTACAATTCATTTGTGATTAATAGCGTATGAAATAGACTACAAATAATAGATTAAAATAAAGAGTTGATTTTCATTTTTCATTACATGAACAGTTAATATACAGATACTGTAGATATGAGGAGTTACAGTGATAACTTGAGTTATAGCGAAATTAAGATAAAGGCCTACTATTTATCTACATGTGACACATGTAAACTGTTGAGGCCTGTCTTTGTTTGCGATTCCTGCACAAGAATCATGCTCCCACAAATTACATATCTGACATTGAATCATATCTTCTATCAGGTTGGTTTCCCACAAGAAACAATACCATTCTTCAGCTTGCACTTCTACCACAACAGCAGATTGATTCGAAGAAGATGCGACGTTAACCATGGACCCAGGGAAAACCTTTGCTGATTTTCCACGAATTCCAAGGTTTTACTTCACGTTGTGTATCTTCGTTTCAATAGATTTTTCTTCTTTTATACAAATTTTCTTTGATGCAGAACCCAATTTCTCTTTCAACGCTTTAACCTTCTCTTGGTTTAACTTAAGCTCCTTTTGTAACTCCAATTGGTTTTTATATGGGCTGCTAGTCAAAATAGATGCTTTTTGTCCTACATTTCCAGATTTGGATTTAGATTTAGATTTATGTTTAGGAGACAGTGTCTCAATTGGGACTGAAAGCCTTTTACTTGCCGAATGCTGGCTATTATTGTATGCCACCATTTCAGTTGCTGAGTGATCAAGGTTTGAAATTTATGGCTGCGAAATTAAGTTATTGTCTTCCTGCTTTGAGCACTCAGGGTCAGTAGGCGTACACAGTTGGATTAAATCTCCAGCTGCCGCAAAGTCGCAGTCTTTAAATACCCTACGATCAACCGGCCGAACTCCGTAACTCTAAATCCATTGATTGTGTTCTCAATTGTAGCCGCTTTCGAGTAAGCCTCTGTACACAACCCAGTCAACTGGTACTGCGGAACAGACAGTCCGGGATTTGATCTTAGCCATTTCTGTATAGCTTTGTTAAAGTTACTTTTCAGTGGACTGAAGAAACTTCTATCGAGGGGTTGTAGTCGATGAGTAATATGACCAGGCAGCTGTAACATTATTACGCCATGTTCCCTGGCCATTTCAATTGCCTCTAGATTCATCCAATATGTAGTATGTCCATCCAAAACTAGAATTACTTTTTTGTCAATGGTTCGTTTCACTATTTCAATGAAAGTCCTCATCCACTTTTGAAATAGATCACTTGTTATGTAGCCAGTTTCAGAAATTTCGACTAAACTTCCAGGGGGAACGTCCACTTTCAGCTCATTAGCCATTCGCATTCGTTCAAATATTAACATGGGCAATACAGAGTTCCCAGATCCACTGGTGCAAGCGACAAACGTAGTGTTCACTCCACGCTCGCCACTAGATACTGAACCAATTTGTTTTCTCCCTTTCAGACCAAGTAACTTTTCACATTTATTTTGGACAATACATAGACATGATTAATCTACATTAAAAATTCTTGTCGTGTCAATCTGATTTTCATCCACGAGTTTCACAAGGATGTGAGAAAAACCATGAACATTCTCTTTATTGAATCCCTTAACCCGTGCCAGAGACGTTGCAGTGGATTCCCGCAAACTGAGTTCTGGATGGCGAGCCTTGAATCCATAATACCATTTTTTTCCTGCTAATTGGGTTTGCTTATTATGGGATATATGGTTTTGTTCATAAATCTGGAATGCCAATTTCCTCACATCAGTTATTGTCAATCCAAGCATTAGGCTTTCAAGACGTAAGATGTGGTCAAGCAATGCTTTTCCTACATCTTCCGGTAATGTGGTTTGCTTCCCGATGATCTTGACTTCTCCATTAACAGAAATATTTGTCTTCTTCAGATAGCAGTTGAAAGTAGGTTGAGGAATGTTATATGTGCGGTAGTAATCGTTGAACCGCATATCTCCAATCCGAGAAGAAATAAGAGCACGATGCATATCATCTTCGGTCCACGCTCCATATTTCCTTTTTGACATCTAGAACAAGGTCTGTCAAGCTGCCCCCCCCGGTTAGATTTTTTTTACCAAAATGCTAGCACACTTAAAGGGCACCTAGCACAACCTAGCTCAACAATTTTTATAGCTAGCACACCAACAGGTTACAATAAAAATGCTTTGGAATTTGGGTGGGGCCAGGTGTGCTAGCTATTAAAAAGTGGTGTGCTAGGTGTCCTTTATCTGTGCTACCATTTTGGCGAAAAAATTACAACCAGGGGGGGCTAGCGTTAACCTGGCCCCACCCGAATTCAAAAGCATTTTTATTGTGAGCTGTTAGTGTGCTAGCTATAAAAATTGTTGTGCTAGGTCGTGCTAGGTGCCCTTTATGTGTGCTAGCATTTTGGCAAAAAAAATCTAACCTGGGGGGGCAGCTTGACGGACCTTCTAGAACATACACATACATGTGTATTAGAAATTAAGTGTCGTTTAAAAGTTACCGGTACGAACAAGGGAACATTAAAATAGCGATACGAGGAAGGAACCTAAAAGTGGTACAACGAAGGCAGCTTGTCGTCGTAGCGGGGAATATAGAAAGCATAACCCACAAATATAACTACGGCGGAAACCGGCTGATTTTTTATTACTAAATTAAATGTAATAAATAAATATGTGTACTAAAGTGAGTTATTCTTACCGTAAAATGATCTGTGAGCTCACGAAAGATGGTGAAATTTTACATGGAACCAGCCACAAATACATAAACTGATATGAAACATAAACCACTAGAAACAAACACGTGCAACTTTTGCTACTGGCTCTCCACAAGTACGTAATGTCGCCGCGTGAGTGCTCTACCATCATTTTTAGTGGGAAAATAGGAGCTGGTACTATGAAGGATACGGTACGATCATCGCAACTCTCCTCTAGCTATTATTATTTCCTATTTTTATCTTTTTTTTTTAATAGTTGTTGCTTTACTTTAATGAATCACATTATTTATAAAAATGCTTGGCTTATTGCTGACAAAATTTCTTAATTTTCTTTTGTATAGCGAGAATATGGCTATTTCCCTAATATCACACGGAAGTGAATTATAGAATTTAGGGCCCAAATAGACATAGCTACTTTAACCAATAGATTTTTGAATGTATAGTGTAATAAATATTGTTTTATTTCGTGTTTCGTGACGATGACATAGTGTTAAGATTTTAAATTTAATATCCTCAAGATCCCATCAAAATTGAATGTTACCAACTAGTACTATATTTATTATCCCGAGGGAAATACTAAATAGATTTTACGCACAACGATCATCTAATCAAGATATAAAAGTACAAGTGAATGTAGTGAATTAATACAGTTGTTTTCATAATGGTCAAGTTGTTGAGGGTGTCTGGTGAATTTTTGGATCTGTAGATCTGCTAAAGGACCACCTCAAGAGCCAGATCGGTGTAGTCAGCATTTTATACCATGTATTCATGCAAAATTTTATCATGAACAGGAATAACCGCACTCCCGGAGAGGGCAAAGTTACTCAAGTCAGATAATCATCACATGTCTACCATTATTAATAGAGCCTATAACATGTACTTCCCAGAACCATCTGCGTATGAACTTATCCAAATTTATTGGCCCACTATGTATCAGAAGCTAATTGTGCACGTGTAGGTGGCCAGAGTTCGCGCAGATAACTATTGTATAATGAAGACAGCTAAACAACTAATGATTACTATCATCAGAGCTTCCGTAATATTCCCAGTTACGTCAACCAATTTTGTATGGTGTGAGTCGTTAATAGCATATCCAGTGGGACTTCTGGAATACATGGTAAATATTTTCCTTCGATCGGACAGCGGGATAAATAGGAGGATGGAATTAATTATATAGTATTATCTGCATTATTAAGGAAGGAGGCCTACTCAACTGCCCATCTGTATCTTACATGCTGTTTCCTTACTCTTGCTTTATCATTTTTTCAACAATAATTTTATTCCAATTTTTTTTTAATGAAATTTCACTGTGAGCAACTCGCGCCTCGGCATTGCATATCGACGGGTTACTGCGAAAACAAGGTAACTCCACTTATACTCAATTCTGAGTTAAGTACTCCATTGGATTAAAAAATGTTCGAAAAACATACTGACTGAACCTGACAACTCCAAACAATTTGTTAAGATAGGCAAAACAAGTGGTCCAAAAAACCCAACTCCATTTTCACAACTTTTAGTCTGCTAAAACGAGATAAGTACAGTTGGATCTCAAAATAGAGAAGTTTTTTATCATTTGAAACCTTCTAGTTCTACCAAAACAAGACAAAAGTCAGTGCCTGTTTTTGCTGTAAGAAAAAATTTCATAAGTATATTTTTATCATGCGATATTAGAGCCCGAACAAGAACGTGTACGTAATGAATTGGCAGCAATTTTAGATGATTCCGATTGCTAGATAGAAGATTATGTGCCAGGATCAGACAGTTTTTCAGAAGAAGATATATTTTTTTTATTATCTAATTTTGACGTTTTGTTTTTCAAAATAACATTATAAAGTAAGTTCTAACTCGTTACCCTTATTTTTGTTTCAGATATTGTAGAGAAAAATGGTAATTTACATAATACTTTGCCGAAAGATCTTACATCTAGAACATACAGAAGAATATTCTGCACGAATTACATTCTGTCTTTTTTACCCCCAAAAAAGACCAATGTCAGACTTGTACACAATATGAGACAGCTGATTTAGAAAAAAAGGAACAATTTAAAGATTACGAGAGTCACATTGTCCGGAAAACTGATTGCTACAGAGCCAAATTGGAAGATAAAGAGAGAGCCCATCGAGAAGTTAACTTCGTCTGCTGTACTTTCAACCTTCAATGTACTGCAGATTCCAAGTAGTGATGTTAGTCCAATGTACTACAGCCGCAAAATTTGCACATACAATTTAAATGTGTATGAGTTATCCATACCCAATAATGTATATTGCTTCTCATGGACTGAACTAAATGGAAAAAGGGGAAGCCTCGAAATTGGTACGTGTCTCTTCAGGTATGTAGGTAAACTCCCTTCGGCTGTAACATATCTCTCTCTCTTCCCTGATACCCGTAGCGGGCAGGACCGTAATCAAAATATTAGTGCCTTGTTGTTGTATTTGGTTCAAAGAAATCTCAACGTATATGTGATAGAACAGAAATTCCAAGAGAGTGGACACAGCTATATGGAGGTAGATAGCATGCAATAGCGCTATCGAAGAGGCAAAAAATATGTTCCAGTTTACACTATGAGTGACTGACTATATATTTTCAATATGGCAAGGATATCTAGGTAAAAAAAGTCGTTTACAGGACTTCTTCGAATTGGAAGAGCTTTCAAAACTAATAATGAGAAATAAAACCAAAAACACTAATGGGGAAAAAGTCAGCTAGCTGAAAATAAAATGCCTGATATATTTGAAAGCCAAACCAGGTATTATTTTATAAAGATATGATCATAAATCCGATTATAAAAAGATAAACGTTTTTGGTAAAGGCCGCCCCATTAATCTCACTGAGATCGACTTAAAAAATGCATACTCTAAACCTCGACCTATCAGTATTCAGAAGAAGCAGGATTTGCTGAAGCTCTGCAAATCAGGGATCATCCCGGATGAATTTCATCAGTATTATAAGTCGTTAGCAACGTCTAAGAACATGAAAGATGGTATTCCTGAACCTGATGTTCAGGATAGTGATGTTCAAAGTGATATGGAGGACGAATAATTTTGTTCTGCCAAAAAAAGACAAGTGCTATAAACTTTTTTTTACTGAAAAAATTAAATTGTTTTTATGTTCAGGAATTTTTATAAGGAATGTCTCTTTTGTTTTGTTACTTACCTTGATTTTATTTAATTAATAATTCATTTTGAAGCTGTAACGAGTTTTCATTTCAATTTAAATTTTTAACCGAAGATTTCTCAAAATTTCAAATTATGGAGTTACCTTGTTTTGGCAGTAACCCGACGATATGTATATCTGACGTAACTGTTCGTAATATAATCTATTTGTAGACAGCTGACACAATTCGCTGTTAATCCCTAGCCTACAAAACTAAGCATTTCTTTTTGATCTCAGTGGTTCTACTCAAAATATCAGATTAAAGTTATGAAATTATTTTCATCGATTATCAATATTTAGACGTCTAGAAGTAGGTGATAATTAGTTTGAAAGACAGATTGCCACAAACATGTTATGCTAGCATGGAACATACGAATCTATTTATGTTTTCCAGAAAATCCATAGTATTCAGGTAATATCTATCCACTCTCTGCTTGATGAATATCAACTAAAAGTCATAAGACAACATAAGTTCGTGATCTATCCTGGAATGAGTTCAATTAAGCTTTCTAGAAATGTGTTATGATAGATCATGTTTCTAATTAACTAAAATGAAGAGACATGTCTACATGAAAGCAATTAATTAAATTAATGTGTAAGCACGTGAACTAGTTTTTTTTTCAAATTAAACTGCAATTGTTAGATCAGAAAAATAACACAACCCTGGAAATGTTAATTCTATTTGCTCATTGTTTTATACGGATCGATGTACACATGTATTGTTTATTCACTTCCACCCTCTTATAATTTTTAGCTGATGATCTACGTAGAATAAGTTGATTGGAAAAATAATTACTTTTCTTGAATTCTTTTAATTTGGATTGGACGACAGAAAAACACCAGTCTGAATAGATATGAAATAATTTGTAATATGTGAGGTTTTTTGTTGTTACACTTAAGTTGTGTTTATACGGGAAATGAAATAACATAAAACAAAATAAAATATAAAATTTAACCTTATGGAAAATCATTATAGCGTTTATACAGAAAATAACAAATAAGAAATAAAATAATGATATGAAAGTTCACCAACTTTTAACTTTTCCATCTTATTTTATCTCAAAATTGATATGCACAATCGTGAGATAACTTAATATTGCATGTTTTTAAGCTGTACGAACATGCAACCCGAATTAATAACAAAAACTCATTTTAAGCTTCCACTTACTACAAACGATGTAGGTAATTGTAGTAACATTTTTATATTTGCAATAGAAATTGTAATGCCCAAAAAATAAAATCGTCAAATTGAACCATAACACATCATCGGATAAAAAAAATTCTTTAATACACCTAAAATCGTTTGTAGTATATAGTATTACAATTTTAAACTTTGTAGTAAGAATATTAGTAACTGAAAAATTGAAATAATCGAATGATATGTGTGAGGTTTAATGTGGCGATTTAATTTTTCGGGAATTACAATTTCTACTACAAAAATAAAAATGTTACTACAATTACCTACATCGTTTGTAGTAAGTGTGAGGCTATAATGATATTATTTTTCAATCGGTTTCTTCGATTATTTTAGGTTTTCAGGGACTAATATTCTCACTACAAAATTCAAAATTGTAGTATTATATACTACAAACGATTTTAGATGTATATAAGTAGTTATCGTTTTTATCTGATCATGTGTTAATGGTTTAATTTGACGATTTTATTTATCTAGCATTACAATTTGTTCTACAAAAATAAAAATGTTACTACAATTACCTACATCGTTGTAGTAAGCGTAAGGCTAAAATGAAATTATTTTTCTATTGGTTTATTCGATTATTTTAAGTTTTCAAGGATTAATATTCTTACCACAAAATTTAAAATTGTACTACAATATATTACAAACAATTTTAGATGTATTGAAGTAGTTGTCGCTTTTATCAAATGATGTGTTAATGGTTTAATCTGACGATCTTATTTTTTTGGTATTACAATTTCTACTAGAAAAATGAAAATATTACTACAATTACCTACATCGTTTGTAAGCGTGAGGCGAAAATGAGATTATTTTTTATCGGTTTATTCGATTATTTTAAGTTTTTAGTTTTCACTTCGTTCTATTATTTCTGTTTATTTTATGCTATTTTATTTTATTTGCTGTATTAATCCAAGCAACCCATATAAACATCAATGAAGGCTCGGCTGGACCTTTCCCCATAAAAGCTGTAGTTCCTTAGGGCTCAGTTCTATCACCTTTGTTATATTCAATATTTACCCACAATTTAACAACCACACCACAAGTCCTTACAGCCATATATGCAGATGACACCTGTTTTGTAGCATCATCAAAAGTCTAGGACACTGCACTACACAACGTATAGACACAGATAAACACACAAATCATACCATACCTGAGAGAGAATAAGCTTACTATCAACACATCCAATACATAGTACTTGTTACTCAGAAGAATCGCCAGCCCATTGCAATATCAGCTGTGCATTGACGAACAACACATTTTACCCAGTAACACTTTAAGTCATCTAGGATATACTTTACAAGGTAACAAACACTATTTTCTATTTTTAGCCGTTTTCTATCCTTAGGATATAGGCCTCTTTCAAATTCGTCCATCGGCTTCGATCTTGCGCAACTCGATACCAGTTCAGGCCAGCGACCTCCTTTATCTCGTCGTACCATCTTTGCTGGGGTCTTCCAACACTCCTCCTCTCTGCCCAAGGTCTCCATCTGGTGACATACCCGCTCCAGTTTTCCGTATGCCTGGCCACGTGCCCTGTCCATTGCCATTTTAGGGAACCAATTCTTTTTATTATATCGAAGACTTTGGTTTTTTCTCGTATCCAAGTATTTGTTTTATGGTCTCTCAGGGAAAATCCCAAAATACGTCTTTCTATGGCTCTCTGATGTACTTCCAATTTATGTTTCATCTTCTTGGTTATTACCCAGGTCTCACAACCATACGTGACAACAGGCAGTATACATTCGTTATAGACTTTGGTTTTCAAATTCATTGGAATATTCATGCTAAAGATGTACTTTAATTAGCCGTACGCTGCCCATCCCAGTCTAATTCTTCTATCAATCTCCATCTCTTGATTTTGTTTGCCTGGTGTTATAGCTTGGCCCAGGTATATGTATGTTTCCGTCTTTTTTATTGTGCTGTCATGAATCGGTATTGTATCGTCTGCATCTGGTATATTTGTCATAAATTGGGTCTTTGTGTTGTTTATGTATAATCCTACTTTTGCAGCCTCATTTTGTAGTTCTTCCACCATGTCGGTCAATTCCTGTTTATCTCTTGCAAACAGTACAACATCGTCAGCAAATCTCAGATTGTGTAAGCGTTCACCATGTACGTTCAACCCTTTGTTTTCCCAAAAGCTTCCTAAAAATATCCTCGAGAACTAAAGTGAATAGCTTTGGAGATATAACGTCTTCTTGCCGAACTCTTCTCCTTACGTCTATTTTGTCAGATGATTCGTGAAGTCTTATCGACATTGAAGAATTTCTATGGATGTTTTCGATGAGGTTCATATAACATTGATCTACTCTAGCATTTCTCAATGATTTTATTATTGCCCAGATTTCTACTGTGTCTAAAGTTTTTCGGAAATCGACAAAAGCCATCCATAGGCTTATGTTATATTCTGTAGCTTTGTTTATCATCTGCCTTACGGTGTGTAGATGTTCTGTCGCACTATAATGGCTTCGGAACCCAGCCTGTTCCTTTGGTTAGTAATCCTCGAGTTTTCGTTCTAATCTGTTTGTAGTGATTCTGGTGAATAATTTATATATCTGTGATAGTAAGCTTATCGGCCCGTAGTTTTCGAGATCAGTTGGGTCACCTTTCTTGTAGATCAGAACAACTACAGCATTCTCCCAACTTTTGGGTATATATTCTTCTGTTAGGCACTCATTGAATAGTTTTAGTAGTTCTTGTCTCGTCTCGATATCGCTTTCCTTAAGCATTTCAGGCAGAATGTTGTCTTCTCCCGCTGCTTTGCCATTTTTCATCTGGGATAGCGCTTTCTCTAGTTCTTCCATATCTATCTCGGGCATTTCTTCTGAGTTGACATTTACTATTCGAATTTTGTCCTCTACTGTCGTTATCTTTGGTATTTTAGATTTGTAACACACTCGCTAGTGCACATATGAAGAAGCAGGTTCAAAAAGCTAAAATTGCAATGAGCAGATTATATCCCATCATATGCAAAAGCAGCTTCGGCGAATAAATTGATCATATATAAACAAATCATCCGTCCAATATTGACATACGCCGCCCCAGTGTATTATACTGGCACAAAACACAATTACCATACCCTGCAGATGGTACAGAACGAGTGTCTCGGCATGGCAATCAAATACAAAACATGCTACCCCAAATTTCCAAAAACCTCATGGTTACACGAACAAGCCGACATACCTTCTGTCTAGGACTTCATATTGAAAATTTCATTTAATTTTTACAATCACTGTCTACCAAAAAATCTTCGTGAACAACTCAAAGCCGCGCAGAAGACATCCGCGACAGTGGGTGTAGGCTTCTCTACAAATCGCTATACACATAACTGATTGTTATCTCCAACAACTGTAACGTAGTATTTACAAACCTATGTAGACGTACATCGACAAAATAACAATACGATGACAGTCTGAGATGCTCGCGGCTGAACTCTAGTGGAGACGGTCGTGCGGTCCACAAATATAAAAGATCTCAAATGGGCGCCAGATAAATTGTCCCAAGCATCCCCAAGTTCTCCATATAAACCACCAACTTACCAAAAGGTTTATTACGATATTATAGAAGTCTTATTGTACATACAAAAGTAAACTACTCAAAGGTCGAATTCAACTATTTAATAATGACAGTATTATCAATATAAAATGGCAAACGAGAATAATATTCTAGACTGAAATTTAATTATTATATGTTCCTACCGTGGCACTAGCCAATATGTAGATAAATACACCTACAGTTCTGTGGATGGTAGACACTACCTAGATTTCATTAATTTACTGACCGCTAAGGTGAGGAAAGCGTAGTTTAGTCGCTGTAGGTAGAATAATCCAATAAAAAAAGACACACCGCTTGAGCTCAGGCGCATGCGCGAACAATCCAATTATCTATTGATCTCAACCCAAACCTTAGACGCAGTTTACAAATAATACATTTACCACACTACATAAAATATCCGCACAAGTAAGAAAAGTAGGCTTAACGACAACGGTAGAATTACTACTAACTTAATTACTATGTCTCATCAACAAAAAAAATGAATCTTACGTAAAACAAGTGATAAGCAAACTAAAATTAAAATAAGGTGTTACTAAATTCAAAAGCGAAACGTTGCACTGGGACGCTTAAGTCTACAAACACAAGTTCGTGTCCAGGCTCAATAGTACACCTATCTAAAGTATAAGTAAAGTATAAGTCGCTGCGTTTATTAAAAATATTAAATCCAGCAAGTAGGTATATCAAGGATTATCACTAGCCTAAACAAACTTGCATGACTCCTTAGAATTAGAACCCCTGGCCAAGGGGTTCCTTGGGTTATCTTTCGGTGATGAGGTAAGTCACGTAAGACTGGCGAAATCTTCAACAAATATGGTGATTAAGGCCTCAATATTCTTCCTGGTTTTTGTATTTGAAGCAGGAACTACGCGGTAAGCGGCACGAATCCTTCAATGGAGAGGTTACAAGAGAATTTTCGAGCAATCCAAACAAACAATTCAATCCACTCAAAATCTTTGTAATGATTTCTTGCTAGAGTAACAAATCCCCCAACAGGTTAGCGACCTAGGCTATTAATATTTCATTTCTAGCAAGATACACACTTCAAAAACCACGAGGTACCATTTTCCAGTCACACCGGAAATCAAAAACTGTCGGTGTTGATAACTGTTCGATGGTTATCAGACTAAAAATTCGAATTCTACCTTCAAAACGAACGGTAACTAATGAGAATATAATTAATATATACATTTATCGATAACACTAATAGACAACTCGAAATACGGGCTAGGAAATTTTAACAATTTTGAAATACCTAGAGGTGGAATACTTAACGTTAATTCTTAACGTTACAATTCCCCCCTTTCGTCAAGAAAATTAGCTGACTACAGCTAATTTTCATCTGGAGGTGGGCCTACCGTGTACGGCTTCAGGTCTTTTGTATGGCAGACTCCCTTAGCATTGCCATCCTTGTCGCGCAATTCATAAGTCCAAGGAGAAAAGCGTCTATGAATAAAATATGGCCCAACATAGCGAGGTGCTAGCTTCCTTGCGAAGTAATTGGCTGCATCCGAGAGAACATAATTTTTCTTCCAAACCAGTGCATTAGGCAAATACTCCTCATGCCTACGCCTTAAATTATATTTGTCACACGACTTCTCGTTAGCAACCTCCAACCGTTTCCTCACTTCACGAAACATCTCCCTGAATCTTACGTTTCTAGTAGACTCTGGAGTCTCGGATCCAACCTGAACCAAATCATCCTTATCAACATAATCCGAACCTGACAGCATCATTGACCTACCAAAATTTATAAAGTAAGGGGTCAGTTTCGTTACCTCGTGGGTGGCAGTACGAATTGCGCAAGCAATCTGAGCAATATTCTCATCCCATTTCCGATGGTTACTGGAGACATATGCGCAGAGCATCGTCTTAATCACACGGTTAGTCCTCTCGCAGGGATTGGCTCTGGGATTATAATTGGCACTAAACTTAACTCTAACTTCATACTGAGAAGCTAAACGATGAAACTCTTTACTACGGTACTGGACTCCATTGTCGCAAATCAACACTTTTGGGACTCCATACACAAGGAATACTTCCTCTTCGATCTTCTTACTGACGGCCGCAGCGGTTGCTTTCTTTAGTGGGAACGTTAAAGTATATTTGGACAGATAATCGACAACTACCAAAATAAATGAATTACCATGACATGATCTAGGAAGAGGACCTATCAAGTCAGTACAAACCACCTCCCATGGTCTATCCACTTTTGGGTGCGAAACCATTCTATCTACAGGCTTACCAGGAGAGGCTTTAGTGGCGTCGCAAACTTTTCAAAATTTAACATATTTTGCAACGTCGGCTCTCATCTTAGGCCAGTAGAAGCGAGTTGCGACTTTATTATATGTTTTGAAAACTCCCGTATGACCTGAGGTGGGTGCACCATGAGATTCCGAGAGAATTCGTGGCCTATCGCCTTTTGGAACCACAATTTTCCAGGTATCAGTAGGACACAACAACTCCGAGTACTTGTCAGCTACATGCTTAAAAAGATGACCGTCCTTTACCCGCCAAGAAGGAAACTTGAGCGGATTGCGAACGACCCTCACCAACATCGACTGATACCACTTGTCCTCAAAACCTTCGGATACTGGAAAAGGGACTACACCGACTTCCGACTCAGCAGCAATCTCGTCAACAACGGGTACCGAACGTGAGAGGGCATCAGGGACTACATGCTCCTTCCCCTTCCTATGAACTATCTGAAAGTCATATTGCTGCAATCTCACAGCCCAACGAGCAAGACGACCTCTAGGACTCTCAAGTTTCTGCAGCCAAAGTAGACTATAGTGATCAGTGATTACCGTAAACGGAACACCTTCCAGATAGGGGCGCAGGTGCTCAATAGCCCATAGAACGGCGAGACATTCCCTTTCAGTGGTGGAATAATTTCTCTCCTGCGGTGTGAGAGACCTGCTAAGATAACATACAACCTTATCGCCACTCTCGTGTGGTTGGCTCAAGACAGCACCAAGTCCGAAACCACTACTGTCTGTCTGAACCACGAACGGCTTAGAATAATCGGGGCAGCTTAGGATGGGTGCCGAGACTAAACACTCCTTGATCCGGCGAAAGGAAGCGTCGCACTCCGGAGACCAAGCAAATGAGCGATTTTTCTTAAGGAGATTGGTAATGGGAGTTATTATGGACGAAAAATTTGAAATAAACCTCCTGTACCAAGAGAAGGTACCTACAACACGACGAACCTCCGATACTGATGAAGGAACAGGCAAGGCTAACATGGCTTTTACTTTTTCTGGGTCTACGTGCAGACCGTTACGATCCACCACATAACCCAAGTATCTCATTTCTGGACGACAAAATTGACATTTTTCTACACTGATAGTGATTTTCGCTTCCCTTAATCGGCGGAAAACCTCTTCCAGAACCCTAAGATGTTCTTCGAATGTTTGGGTACATATCACAACATCATCGAGGTAGACGAATACGTAAGGCTCTAGGTCGTGACCGAGCACGTTGTCAATCAGTCTCTGCCAGGTTGCTGGCGCATTATGCAGACCGAAAGGCATGCGTTTAAATTGGTAGAGCCCACGGTTTGGCACTGTAAAGGCCGTATATTGTCGAGATGCCTCAGCGACTGGCACCTGCCAGTAGGCAGATTTAACATCTAGACTTGAGAGGTATTTCGCTTCCCTCAGTTTATCAAGTATGTCTGATACTAAAGGTAGCGGATAACTATCGCGCACTGTAACCGCATTAAGCCTACGATAATCCACACAGAAGCGATGTGACCCATCCTTTTTTTTGAACAGTAAGATCGGTGAGGACCAAGGACTATTACTTGGCTCAACGACATTCAATTTAATCATCTCCTCTAATTCAGTGTCGATCTGCTTTTGTACCACAGGGTTGACCCTATAGTACCTTTGTTTCATGGGTGTACTGTTCGTGACAATGACATGTTCAGCACGGTCAGTGCAGCCCAACACATTACTCATTAGAGCAACATTTCTATCAACCAACGCTTTCAATCTATTTTCTTCCAGATGGGAAAGATGAGTCTGAGATATAACATGCCCCACAGAGTTCACTAGTACCGGTTCAGAAGAGAATTGCCACTCATTGTGGCGAAGATCGGGAACAATGCCCATGGCATTCCAAAAATCTACTCCTAGAATGAGCACATGGGCTAATTCAGGAACTACTAAAGCTCCAACCAAACGTAGACGACTTCTCAAGACTATAGGTAGTTCTACAACACCAATACTTTGAACCCTACTTCCATTAGCCACTGTACAAGAAATACTCTTACTGCTGTCCAATGGGAGACCTAATTCCCGAATAATATTCCAACCTTTTCCACCAATAATCGTTCGGGAAGCACCAGAGTCCAAGAGCCCAAGTAACGTTTTACCTAGGACATCAACCTTGAGATAGGGGCGCTCATCGTTAACTACATGATCTAAAACATAATCGATAATAACTTGAAATTTGTCGATCGGTACCGGCTCATCGACACGCCCACTCCGATCACTTAGGTGTGTCGAGGACCGTTTCCCGCCCTAGCAGAGCATGTTGGGCAAGTCCTGACAGTGTACCCTTCTTTTTTACAGCGGTAGCAGAACTTCCTCTCCTTATCGACCTTACTAAGACATCCTATCGCCCTATGACCCGGTTGATTGCACCGGAAACACAAGTTTTTGTCACCAGCAACAGCTCTAGACGATTGGGGTACTTCTACTGCGTTAACAGGTTCTTCAGATATCGACATATAAGCCAAATCAGGTTCAAGACAAGACGATCTCTTCGATGGAGCAGCATAATTCTCGATAGCAGCCTTCCTAGTTTCGAGTTTCCTACCTAACGTTAACAACTCACTAATACTTTTTATCTCAACCAGTCCCAAATGATTCTGATAATAAGGAGCGATATTTCGAAGTAAAATTTTCAACTTAGCTTCCTCAGAAATAGGACACGTTAGACGTTTGAAGTAACCACTCATTACGGCCAAGTAAATTCCCATACTTTCATCACGTCCTTGTGTCCTTCGATTAATCTCTTCGAACAGCTTCTCATTATAGTCGACTGTCAAATACTCCTCTCTCAATAATGAAACAAACTCGTCCCAAGAAGTAACGTCATCTCGATAAGCAAGGTAAAACTGATAAGCTCTACCTGAAAATAGATCAATACCGCTTGACAACAGCACATCTTTCCTTACGTGACGCGACACACTATATTCATTCACTCTCTCCAGAAAACTAGAAAGCGAAATTCCTTTCGGGTCCCCAGAAAATTTCAGTCCCCATTTGCTAGGTAAAATAGTTCTGAACTCCTGTCTTGCATCTGGGATGGCAGGACTATCAACTCCGCCATTAGAAGTCGAAGAGTTACCAGTAACTCCACCTAACGTCGACCTACGATTAATATCTAGACTCTGAAAACCTGGAATACTAGCATCGAGAACGTCTAGATGGGGAGGTGTTGATCGTCTAGATCTTTCGAAATCAGCAGCTTTAGAATGTAATTTGGACAATAGGTCAAAAGCCCTTGCCAGTTGTTCAGCTCGCTTCTCCTTCTGACGTTCACCTTTCTCAGCTTCATCAAACTCGGTAATATGTTCAATGCGACCTAACACGTGAGAAATTTGAGTTTGATACTTCTGAAATTCTACACAAACCGATGAACCAGAAAAGGTATCTACCCGGGGCTCTAACCAATTGAGCTTTTCCTCCACTGCAACCAAATCTTCATCAGCAGTATAAGGATAGTCAGGTGGGTCGATACTGTCATCCTCTTTCTCCAGCTGCAATGCCATTGCCAAATGACGACGCATCTCCTTGACAGTACCGGTAGCAATACCCCGAATGACAAGTTCGTAGATAAGTTCATCTTGAACCAACCTATTAACAACTATACGACGAGACATTTTTTGCCTTCAATTTTCTTTTGCCTATATGTGAGTCTCACAATGTTCTAAAGCGTTTCCTATGAAAATAGATTTATTTATTTGATTATGTTTTACAAATAAATGACGGTACTAAGATACTAAGTACCAAAATACGAAACATACCCTCAATATGGAAGAGAAAACTAATTTGGTTTATCTAGTAAAACTCCAAAATACCAACAATGTTTCCCTCCAAACAAAGTGTAACACTTAGTCCAATACACAAATAAACAATCCTTTTCTTTAAATTCCTAACCGCTCATATAACCCTTGCATTCGCTCCCTAGAGATGTTTCAATTCAATAGTATTAATCAATAAGTTATTAGTTAGATATCACTTCCAGTAGGAGCCAATAACGATGTATGAGAAAAAAAAATAGACAGGCCCCACGTTGGGCGCCAAACATTTGTAACGTAGTATTTACAAACCTATGTAGACGTACATCGACTAAATAACAATACGATGACAGTCTGAGATGCTCGCGGCTGAACTCTAGTGGAGACGGTCGTGCGGTCCACAAATATAAAAGATCTCAAATGGGCGCCAGATAAATTGTCCCAAGCATCCCCAAGTTCTCCATATAAACCACCAACTTACCAAAAGGTTTATTACGATATTATAGAAGTCTTATTGTACATACAAAAGTAAACTACTCATAGGTCGAATTCAACTATTTAATAATGACAGTATTATCAATATAAAATGGCAAACGAGAATAATATTCTAGACTGAAATTTAATTATTATATGTTCCTACCGTGGCACTAGCCAATATGTAGATAAATACACCTACAGTTCTGTGGATGGTAGACACTACCTAGATTTCATTAATTTACTGACCGCTAAGGTGAGGAAAGCGTAGTTTAGTCGCTGTAGGTAGAATAATCCAATAAAAAAAGACACACCGCTTGAGCTCAGGCGCATGCGCGAACAATCCAATTATCTATTGATCTCAACCCAAACCTTAGACGCAGTTTACAAATAATACATTTACCACACTACATAAAATATCCGCACAAGTAAGAAAAGTAGGCTTAACGACAACGGTAGAATTACTACTAACTTAATTACTATGTCTCATCAACAAAAAAAATGAATCTTACGTAAAACAAGTGATAAGCAAACTAAAATTAAAATAAGGTGTTACTAAATTCAAAAGCGAAACGTTGCACTGGGACGCTTAAGTCTACAAACACAAGTTCGTGTCCAGGCTCAATAGTACACCTATCTAAAGTATAAGTAAAGTATAAGTCGCTGCGTTTATTAAAAATATTAAATCCAGCAAGTAGGTATATCAAGGATTATCACTAGCCTAAACAAACTTGCGTGACTCCTTAGAATTAGAACCCCTGGCCAAGGGGTTCCTTGGGTTATCTTTCAGTGATGAGGTAAGTCACGTAAGACTGGCGAAATCTTCAGCAAATATGGTGATTAAGGCCTCAATATTCTTCCTGGTTTTTGTATTTGAAGCAGGAACTACGCGGTAAGCGGCACGAATCCTTCAATGAAGAGGTTACAAGAGAATTTTCGAGCAATCCAAACAAACAATTCAATCCACTCAAAATCTTTGTAATGATTTCTTGCTAGAGTAACAAATCCCCCAACAGGTTAGCGACCTAGGCTAATAATATTTCATTTCTAGCAAGATGCACACTTCAAAAACCACGAGGTACCATTTTCCAGTCACACCGGAAATCAAAAACTGTCGGTGTTGATAACTGTTCGATGGTTATCAGACTAAAAATTCGAATTCTACCTTCAAAACGAACGGTAACTAATGAGAATATAATTAATATATACATTTATCGATAATACTAATAGACAACTCGAAATACGGGCTAGGAAATTTTAACAATTTTGAAATACCTAGAGGTGGAATACTTAACGTTAATTCTTAACGTTACACAACCAACTGCATCAACTTAGGAGTTAACCTAGTTACTCCTAAAAACAAGTCCATATCATTAATCAACTAAAACAATATTGTATCAATACCAATATAACGAGAAAACGCTACTAACCCTCTCAGTGCTCGTTATAGATATGCTGGTTGTCTTACGTGGTACAACCCGTGCTCGCCAGTCGACTAGCTTCGAGTCCAGGATGAGGTGGATTCTTCAAAAAAAAGAATTAAGTTTTCAAAAAGGGCGCCAGAGAAGTTTTGGCAAGCACCCAAGACTTCTTTAATTAGTCCACAACTCCTCAGTGGGATAACAACACTCACTACACATTCCAAAGGTTAAAATGATAGGTAAGTTATCATAAGAAAATAAAAGTCGGCAAGTATCCCCTGATTGAAGTTTTAATCAATCACTTTGGACCATAGGTCTCTTTTCAAAATATTTATTACAAGTTTACAACAATAAAGTCCCAAATAATGTCTGAACTCAGCTGAAGGCTGTAGACTCAGAACGTAGTTAGGCTGAAGGCCGGAATCTACATAAATCTTAAATCGCCAACTAAATTATCAGTTACAGCTTAAATGAATAACTGACAAGCAGGTTCTATAAACTCTGAGCAGAGCTGAAGGCTTCCAACTCAGGGTGCAGAAGAGCTGAGGGCTCCGAACTACACCGATGTCTCAATTCTACAATTATAGAGAAACGGATAAATGGTTCATGTAAAATTCCTCAAATACTGATAATATATACCAAAAATTACCAATTGTAACGACCACCTCGTCGGAGAGCTACTCAGGCGTGGGTTATATACTAGTAGAGACCCAAGGAGTAGGTCTTACCGGTTCTCGGGTAATCCTACTTATTTTTACGTAACGAGACGGAAAGATAAGTGGGCGCCACCCTGTGTCCTACTAGTCTATAAGTTACCTAACATCGACCAATCTCAGTCAGCAACGCAAGAAGTTG
Source organism: Galeruca laticollis (assembly GCA_963921935.1). Taxonomy (NCBI): domain Eukaryota; kingdom Metazoa; phylum Arthropoda; class Insecta; order Coleoptera; family Chrysomelidae; genus Galeruca; species Galeruca laticollis. The sequence continues at coordinate 37,552,680 of OY998178.1, read as the reverse complement.
GAAGGTTATATAAAAAAATATGAACAAAGTTGTTTAAAATTTACAAGTTGTTTTATTGAATAACAGATGAGAAATGAAAATTTATTTACAAGTGGTTTTATGATAAAAAAAATTATAATTTGACTGAAAAATTTAAGAAAAAAAATGTTATCAAATTTGACAATTTAATTTAGTTTAGAAAAACAAACTAGAACTGAAAGTAAATTGAAATGCAAATAAAAAATTAGATTCTGAAGGAAACTAAAGTTTAGCCAAGAATTAAATATTTACAAAGTTATAATTTACATTGGTACAAACTATTAAGTTGATATTATATGAACATTCGTTGGAAATAATCTATAATTGTCAAAGATTATGGACGTTAGTACTTTCATTGGTTTTTCTTTCCAATGATGATCTCGATGACGTGAAAAATGGATCTGGAACCAATCATCTGGCTGTGATACGTTCAATCCCTTCAGTTCTGCATAGAGCTGTGGTCCCAGCAGGTAGAATTTATCCCAAAAAAAAATGTTTCTGTCGCTACGAAGGCTTAGTCTAGTAAGATGACTTTAGGCCGGTACGGAAAGTTTAGGTCGGTAAGGCAAAGTTTATGCCGGTAAGGAAAAGTGCTAGAAAATACACTTGAATCAGATATAGTTCTTGAATTCAGTAAAATGCAGGATATCTGGAGATTGAAATTGCCGTAGGTACAAGTAACATGTGTACAAAATTATGAAATAATATCAAACAACGTGGTTCATATATCCTGTATTTTACAATATTTTAAGAAAATTCCTTCATTTCATAAATAAAAAGCACAATAAAAATCATAAGAAAAGTTACTAATTTATTTAACTTTATTTTAATGGCTTTCCAACGTAGAATTCCATTTCCTGTATCAATATTTTAATCGAGATTTTAGATATAAAAGCATAATAAAAAATCGTGAGAAAAGTTACGAATTCACTTAATTTTATTTCAATGGTTTTCAACGTAGAATTCCATTGGTACAAAAAAATGTATGAAGAACCAGAACAAAATATATATAACAAAAAGGAAATCGACATATCTCTAGTACTGAATGTTTTAAAGAAAAATTGATTTGAAACTATTAAGTACCATGTGATAAAGGATTAGCGGAGAAATATTATACATTTTAAGCGAAAACTTACCATTTCATAGAAATGCACTTTGATACGATAAAATGTTGAACTCGATAATAAGTAATTGAATAAGGACCGAACCTCAGCGTGCATTGGCTTATATATCCGAAAACTTAAAGCTCGACAAGCGTCAACCAGAAGTATTATTCGATGTTACGAGGGGTAAACGAAATTTACGTTACTCTTTCATCGACGAGAAATATTATGAGTGGTGAACGAAATTCACGTTACACAATGTTACAGTTACATGGGTTCACACTTCCGCAATTTATACGAATATGAATATAAATATAAATAAATACATAAGCATAAAATTTAAATAGCAAACCAGCTAAGCGTTGCTAAAAGAAAATATAAATCGAAATTATGTACGGCGCAAAAGTATTTACATAAAATCGTCAGAGTTTGAAAACTCCACTAAATAACGCAGTACCCAGGTACGTACCGTAGTATCCTAGCGTTCAGAGCCAACAGCCCAATATTTTAAACTATGAAGCAAATGATTACAATTTTAAATACAAGAGAAAGTAAATTTATACCATTGCCGCAGAAGAGAGAAATATAAACTTTAGATAAAAAAACGTATGAAATGTGACGAATAAAGGTGAATGTACAAATTCACCAACGGAAAACTGTTCACTTATCCTGCTTCCGGACCCAGAACAGCAACTGAAGTCGCTCCCGAATATTCTAACTCTCCTGGAACTGGTCTCACTGACTCATCAAGCTTCAATCATCGAATTTAATATTCACATAAAAACCCCCCTAAAATAGAGAAACGAATTAGCCTCTACATAGGGTTTACATTTTACCCCGGTCAAATTTTCGACGTCCCCCCGTAATATCCTATTATACTGACTATATTAACATCACCCGAAATTCGCAAATAATCATACATCCTGACTTTTAACTGTATAAAAGCCATTTACACTGAGAATAAAAACTATATGACTGGTTTTTTTGCCGCTTAGCAAAAAAACTACGATATTAAAAAAACTATGATATCAGAAAAAACCCATAATATAAAAACTACGTCGCTGGACACATCCCTGAATAATATTCAGCCCCCGTGATATATTCTTATTTCAAAAAAATGTACAAAACGAAAATGAACTGATTAGAATTTGTGAAATGTATCCAACTATTTCATGAAATCCAGATTACATACTCCAATAAACTACGATTCAAAGCTAAAACTCCTACGGTAATCTACCTATAGAACTGTTAATTCCGAAAAAGTATTTTCAACCATTCACCTTAATAATGAATCCTACTAACAAACCCCGTCTACGAAAATTTACCATGTGTTACCCAATTCCACCAATTCTACTGGTATCCTTGGTCATCGGCCCTTCCTAGACCAGTAGATTAACGGGTCATAGCTGCCAGCTGTTGACTTAAGCCGTATTTATTTTCCCTGCGTAGGAATTGTCAGGTTTTATCGTAAAAATACGTTATGGCTCCCAGAGCACATGCAAAAATTTTACAATAGCAATTTTTGTTTACACGTTGACGGCAAATGGAGGACTGAATACTTCGCACAGTCAGCGCTCTGAATTCTCTCCGTCGACAGGCTAGCCAATATTGAATCTCCGACAACTCGGCGAATTTTCGCGTTACACCAACTTCAGCCAAGTTGCCGTCTCACATAACTTAACCCAACGTTCGGTTTTGAACCCTGTTTTTCAGCTGCTTTTCCGGGACATACCAGACGAAAAAAAAGTAGGGAGTCATAATGCTATACCAGTGACAAAGTAACTTCCCCTCCCAGAAACAATTGGACGATGCCACAAGAGCAAGGAGTCAACTCATACCCACATCTGCACATTTTTTTGTTGAAAGCTTTCTATGAGATCTTCTAACGATGCGGAACTCAATGCCTGTTAAATATAGCTTTAAAAAATAGATCGAAAAATGAATATATATTTATTCATCCGTGAAAAAGCTTAATTTACTGTTATTTTAGCACAAACACATTGACAAATGAAAATTTTCAAAAAATAGTGAAGGTGTATAAATCCCCATGTTTACAATTCCGCCAGTTTCATATATTTTTTTCTTATCAGGCTACTTGCGTTAAGATGCCGTATTTGGTTAGCTTAAATTGAGGTAAGTGTTTTTGTCCATTATGAATAACTTATTATGGATTCTTTAGATTTGTGTTAACGTGAAAACTATTTTTTTTCTAGAAAGTTTTACTGGTGCTTTAATCACAAAAGTAAATTACGTGATTTAACTAGTGATAATAAGTCGATAATAGAATATGAAAAACATTTTTTTTCAAATCATGCTGGACAAACGCAATAAAGGTATTAGAAGAAAATTGAAGGAAGAAATTATACAAAATGCAATATTAGCTGTTGGAAATGGACAATCCGTTGATTCGGCAAGTAAGGAGTTTCAGCTCCGCCAGTGGTATTGTCGGGTGGATTGAGTAGCTAGATGATACTGCTGCCAGTCTCAAGCCCGGATAAAGGAGGAGGGTTGTAGCAGCAGGCTAGCTCCCTGCTATACGTAAAAATCCAACTTGCTAAAGAGCCTAAACACTCGCCTCGGAAACACGGACGGATCTAATGGTAAACGACAAAAGCAACGACAGCGGTTAATAAAAATGGGAACATGGAATATACAGGGAATAAAACACAAAGTCAACATCACTGTATCAGAAATAGAAAAACTTGAAATGGATGTGATGACCCTCACCGAAACAAAGAAAAAAGGCACTGGTACTGAACGAATTGGTAAATATCTCCATATATATAGCGGGGTACCAAAGGAAGAGCGAGAAAAAAGAGAAATGTCCATCTTAATAGAGGCAACATTAAAAAACAAAACTACAAATTACGAAATTACCAATGAAAATATCCTAACAGTGAATATCAAACTCCACCAACATAATGTCACGTTAATAGCATTATATGGCCCTTCAGACGATGAATCAATCGCTAATAAAGAATCCTTCTTTGGGATCCTCAATGAAGTTGTTAATAAGATTGGGAACTCTAGAGATATCGTGATGATGGGTAACTTCAACAGCCGAACAGGAAAAATGACGAACAGTAATAATATACGCCCATTTGGAGAGGAGCAAATGAATGATAATGGCAACAGACTTATACAATTATGTGAAACCAACAACTTAAAAATCACGAATGGCTTCTTCAATCATAAAGATATACATAGATACACCTGGACACAAACAACACGTAATCTGAAATCAGTAATGGATTACTTCATCCTTAGACAAAAATCAAGCATACAGGTGGTGGATCAGATCATTTTCTGGTACGAGCCAAAATATTCTTTTCACTAAAATATAAAGTACAAAATAAAGACAACCAAACGATTGACTTACAAGAAGTGCCACATACAAAATATAATCTTGATAGCCTGATACATGACAGTACAATACAATTATATCAACAAAGACTAGACAGTAAGCTGATACCAAATTTTCAAGACCTCACATTTCAAGAAACCTATACTAACATCATCTCAAGTATACACGAAGCAGCTACAGAATCATTAAGAACACATGAGCAATATGTAAGTGATAATTTGTGGTGGAATAAAGATATAGAATTTTCAGTAAAACAAAAGAAAGACTTATACCTAAAATGGTTAAACACAAAAAATACAGATAATCTCGAATACTACAAAATGATTAAATGTGAAACAAGAAAATTGATTCACAAAGAAAAAAATGAACTTTAGGATAAGAAATGTCACGATATCAGTACCTACATTGGAGGACGGAAAAAAACAGAAGCTTGGAGTTTCATAAATTCAGTTCGAACATTACATAAGGAAAGATCACACATACAGATAATAGAAACAAAAAAATGGATAGACTACTACAAAGAATTACTTAATGAAGACAGACAAGAATATTTGAATGAATCAATTACGGAGGAAATAGATATACAAGGTGAAAACGTTGAAATCACTGGGGATATGGTCAAAAAAGCAATAAAAGGTTTGAAAAATGGAAAAGCTTGTGGCCCTGAGGGTGTGTGCGCTGAACTTCTGAAGAATGGAAGAGATACATTGTTGGGGGGTCTAGCGTACATATTCAACTTGTGCATTAATGGACATCCCGTTCCAGAAGAATAGAAAACTGCATATATAACACCAATCTATAAAAAAGGCGATAGAAAAGGATGTGAAAATTACAGAGGAATATCCGTAACAAGTGCAGTCAGTAGATTGTATGGACGAGTACTGAGAGATCTTATAGAGTATGAAATTAAAGGTCAAGAAGAAGAAGAACAAAGCGGATTTTGTACTGGAAGAACATGTAACGATCATATATTTTGTCTCAAACAAATTATTGAAAAGAAGACGGCAACTAATAGAGAAATACATATAACATTTGTAGACTTACACAAAGCATACGACACAATACCAACGGTGAAACTCTGGGAAGTTCTACCAGACACCAACATCAATCACAATCTTATTACAGCTCCACAAAATCTTTATAATGGAGCCAACTCAAGAGTATAAATAGGAAAATATATCACTGATGAGTTTACAGTGAATAAAGGTTTGAGACAGGGATGTTGTATATTGCCAACATTGTTCAAAATCTATGTGGCAGCAGCTTTAAAACAATGGAAAAGAAAAATTCATGGAATGGGAATAGAACAGGGAGACTATGTCGACATTACAACAAACACTTACGAACTGATCACTGCAATAGCAGTAGGCGCACCAGGATATACCCCCACTTCATGCGAAACACGTTTTATAACAGAAATTTTCAATACTCTACGTGGACAGTGCCCAGCAGTTCAATGATATATTATGGGACAGTAGGGTTGTAAATACACGTTGCCTTATGGAGAAATCTACTTCTCTAGCTGTAATGTTGTTTAGAGGGACCTAAATATATACTGCGATAGCAGTATTTTCCGTTGATATCAAAGAGATTATACTGCTATAGCAGTCACTGTCCATGAATGTGTTAAAATTCAACTTATGTTAAAAAGTAACCAATGCTAATGTTGACAAATGCGGATGACAATAACGCCAATTGACATAATTTTTTGAAAAAACCTAATTAATTAGTAACGGTCAAGGTAATTAAATTATAGGGTCACCATTTGTTGGTGTGCAGTTTAAGCCACAAAATGGCCACCTCGTTTATTCCATGTTTTAATATATAATCTCAGAAATTTACATTTTTATTAGAATGGCGATATTGTACACCTTACCTTAAATACCTTAAATAGAAAAATTTATTGTACAGGCTTGTTATAATTCTAAGAAACTCTGCTGAGCTGTGGAATCAAATATTGCAATAATTGAACTGAGAAGCTGACGTTGTCAGAAACCCAGGGCTGCGCAAAATATATGTTTTGCTTTAATTGAAATACAAATAAGAAAATAAATGGTTTTAAAGATTGAAACTAACTTTTCCGCATCTGTGGCCCTGAACAATATTCTATCATGAAATTTTTACTTGTATACACTTCGGGGGATGTATCGTGCTGACAAACCGAAATTTCTCTAAAAATAACCAAAAATGTAGTATATCTGGATTCATAGGACCCGCTGTACTCGCTCTAGTCAACTGAAAATCAATAGGGTACATCTGTAAGACTCCTTGAACAATATTCAATCATAAAATTGATCAATCGTATACTCTCTGGAGGCTGTATCGTGCTAACAAACTGAAAATTCTCCTAAAATGACAAAAATTTGGTACTCCAAGTACCATAGCACCCGTTGTACTAGCTTTAGTGAGCTGAATATAAATAGGGCTCATTTTTGAGACGCTCTGAATAATATCCAATCATAAAATTGGTCACTTGTATTCACTCCGGAGGCTGTATCGTGCTAGCAAACTGAAACTTCTCCAAAAATTACAAAAATATCATACTTAAAGTACTGTAGCACATGTTGTATTGGCTCTAAAGAGCTGAAAATCAATAGGGTTCATCAGTGAGATGTCCTGAATAATATTCAATGATAAAATGGGTGACTTCTTGAACTTCGGAGGCTGTATCGTGCTAACAAACTGAAATTTCTCAAAAAATGACAAATTGTCGTCCTTCAAGTACCATAGCACCCGTTGTACTGGCTCTGGTGATCTGAAAATCAATAGGGTTTATCTGTGACATATCCTTAATAATATTCAGTCTTAAAATTGGTGAATTATTTTACTCCGGAGGCTGTATCCTGCTAACAAGACATGTAAGAAAAACTGGCCGACGACAACGACGACGACGACGACGACGACATACACACAGGATTTTTTTTCTAAAAACCATTTTTTCGTGTTGTTGTTGATGGAAAACGTAAAAATAACTCAAAATTTTTTTTCAAAATTCCAACTTTTTTGGGGTAAACCAATACTTTTCTCGCCTATTAGATAGGTTGGGCGGAAAAGTAATATGTACTATCTCGCACGTGTTTAAAATACAAAATTATTTTAAGTAGTTTATTTTAAGCATAAAATACAAATTACAGGTCAGGTGTTTGGTTATGTGAATGGAATAGAACTAACCAGCTCAGCCTATTAATCAAGAAGAATGACCACAAATGTCTCGACCATTATTACATACAGTTATGAAAGTAGCAGCCAAAATTTTTACATTTAAACTAAAAGATGTACAGGAGCTTCGAATGCAAGTGTTGAAAAATGTTACAATGTCAACTTGCTAAATTGTGTTGCACATGTTTTAAACGAAGATAAAATGTTCAAGTTAGATAGGATTATAGATGATCTTATAAAACCAATAATCGTTTGTTTTCTAGTGACGACAGTGAGGCAGATTCTAAGTGAATAATTATTCGTATTTTATATAAATTGATTTAGTGTTTCTTGAGCTAATAAATCATAGACAATGTAATTCATAGTTCAGATATATTATAAAATGTTACATATACACTCAACATTTTAAAGCTTGCCATGTTAACACATTCAGCAAAAATCGAATACTAAGCGTTAAAAATGTTACTTCCTGTATTTATGCAATCGTGCGAGAAGGGGTGGGGGTCGCCGGAACTGCTTCGTCGAAAGCAAAGTAATGTGGTTTTCTCACCTATATGAATATTCTATCTGCACAAAATTTATATATTATGAGAATAAAAATTATTGTTATATCAGTTATTATTTTGATTCATTATACTTTCCAATTTTATATTGTAGAATAAAATATTTGTTTATTGAATTGTTTTTTATTTTGATATATACTCCATGATTCATCTTATCAACTGACTGAGGAGGGGTGACGTCATCAGCAAGGTGGATGCGCAAAATTACCACGATGGACCTTGGCGATTTCCCATGTTACTTTACATACGTAATGGCCTAGAACCTTGCTCCTTTACTGAAATCTACAGAAGAAGTGATGACAAATATATTATTCTGCTAAAGTGTATCCACATTACAGATATTATTGCTTATTTATTTCTAGACAAAAATATATTTGTTGTATTTTCAAATCAGACAAGTTCTTACAATGGAATAACTTCTGATATCTACATCATACTTTGAGTTGTTAATTTAAATGAAATTTTTTATTGAAGTGATTTTCATTTCTCATGTAGCATATAGCTTAATTTTTGTTTCTCTGCTCTTTCAATAATTCTGTTTTCTCCTATTGTGGCTCCTTCATTATTAATTATCTATATTTGATCAGAAACGACTCAGATCTTATAATTTTTTTAAAATAATACAAAACTTTTTAAAATTTAAAACTTCATGTGCCACCAAATTTGACAACTTAACCTTATTACAAAAGTAGTCATCGACCTTACAATTCTTTTTTTTTTCGTTTCCAATAATATGCATATGCTATTTTACCATATGTCTGTTAGCTCAATTATTATTTAGTTTGGGGTTCATTATTTCCAGACTCTATAATTTTAGTATGGCTAGTATTTTATGTCATACCTCCCAATCTAGTAACTTTTTTAGTGGTTTCTTGTGGTGTGATTCAGGTTTCTTAAAATAGTCCTCCTAGTTTAAAAACAGGGTATAGGGTGGTAGCATGACACCAATATGTCTCCATTTATTTCAGATGATAGCTTAAAAAACTTATCCAATCTTCTTGCTATGCTCTTTTTTTGTTGTGATGTAAATAACAGTAAAACACTACAAATTACAATACTGCAGCCGATCTAATCTGGTTCTTACAGATATTAAATTAGGTAGTAGTTGGCCGTAGTAACAATTATTCCCCTGAACGTAATCTAAAGCTGTAGCAATTGGTTTCAATACTTCAATGAATTCCTCCAAGTATTCTAGTTCTATGACCGAGAAAGTGTTAGTCTTGCCCAACTTATCAAATAAGACAGTATTTTAAGCCTTCATCCGATTTCGACCTTCTGGGGATACTCCACAACAACCTGAATTTAGCAATTGCTGAATAGTGAACGCTACGTTCTGTAAAACGCATCTATTAATAAGATCGCTAGATAAAGATTAATAAATTTGAAGACCGTTTTTAAAATAGTACATTATACTATAAGGGAGAGAAATGCGTTATTTTGGCAGAGGTGCAATTTGCCCGAGGGCTACAATGCACCGAGGACAAAATAGCGGCTCTCCCGAATGGTATATACTATTTTTTCCACGGTTCCATTAACTTAAACACACATATTTTGTCATTATGAAGTAAGTAGCACCAGAATTATTGTATTCGGATTTAAGCATTTATTTAGTAGTCGTTGAGTTATTGTCATAACTACAAAATAAACAAACAAAAAGAATTGTCAAATTAGGGTGCTAGTTTGGTTTAGTTTGAAGTTTGTTTAGTGCACAATGAATAATTGTGAGTCGGAAGAGATTGTGAAGGCTGCAAATATTGCAATAAGCAATTATACGATATAGCCTACAATCGGTTCAAAAAGTGGTGCGCCGAGAAAAATGTTCAAGTATACAGCGAAAATGTTTTGTTGGCATACTTCAGTAAAAATGCAAAGAATTACAAGTCTTTCACATTATGGGCACAATATTCTATGGTTAAATCATGCTTGAAAATTTACGACAACATAGATATAAGCAAATTCCCCAAGCTGATCGCATTTTTGAAAAGAACCGGTGACCGATATCAAGCGAAAATATTGACAAAGGGTAAAATCGACCGTTTTCTATCAAGTGCAGATGACAAAGAAGTCTTAATTATAAAGGAAATATTACTTTAGGTATTTCAATTATTAGGTATTTAGATTTTTTATAGGTTGGATTAATTCTGGGGATTGCCAGAGCTTGTCGAACTGATGAACTAGTCAATTTAACTGTAGATGATATTGATGATGTAGGCTCTTCCTTGATTGTAAAAATTCCAAACACTAAGACAAAGACTCCACGAATCATTGTGGTTACCGATGTGGGAAACATGCTTGAATTGTTTCGAAAATACATGTCCCTTCGTCCTCCCCACGTCAAACATAAGCGCCTTTTTTGTAGTACAAAGCAGGAAAATGTAGTTTGCCGCCAGTTGGCAAGAATACTATGGAAAAAATTTCGAGTGTAGTAGTTTCGTATTTAAAATTACCTGATGCTGGTCATTGCTTACCAAGATCTTCAGCGACATCACTAGCAGATGCTGGTGTGGATATCACGACAAAAAAGCGTCATGCTGGTTGGAAATCGACGACATGCGCTGAGAATTATGTCTAGAACTCCATTGAAAATAAGACCAAAATTTCTAATCAGGTTTTAGTAGGTACCACTACTAGCGCAATCACAAAAACTCTAAATATAGACGAAAGTAATATTCCTTCTAATATTAATTTTGAAAATTGTACAAATGTAACATTTAATTTAAATGTCAATAAATAATTTCAGTAGGTACGTTTACACCAGACGTACTAAATTTTTAGTACGAGGTTTAAATGACGTCACGAGTACTTTACTTTCGGTGTAAGCGACCAAGGAGTAAAATTTGTTACTCGAACTTGATCCATCTCATCTAGGGTAGTTCAAATTCAATTTTTGACGGTGTGAATACGGCATATTAGTATTCGTGGACCAAAGTGACGGTTTGCTTAAAGCACAGAGTAAAAATAGGTCAGCTGTGGATTTGTACTTCACTGATTTAACATTATTGTCCAATTTTCACTACTTCTAGGTTTTATCTATATTCTTTGATTGTCTAACAATCCCACAAAATTACTGCTACTTACAAGCAAATAAGCTAAATTGCTTCTTAAATATGGAGACTTCGATGACTCTAATTTAAATCTTTGAATATTTTTTTCTTTTTAGGAACTCTATTACCACTGCAACTATTTTTGTATTCATTTTTAAATAAAATCAAAGTCTACCATCAAATTTCCTAAAGATTTAAGGTTATGTCATTTTAATATAAAAATGTCAATTTTGGTCCCTGGCATTAAACCTGGACTATTTTAATCCACCAAAACAGTCAGTATAAACACTTATGTTCCAAGCTAAATAAGTACACGATTTGGTCCACGCACCAAATTGGTCCACACGGTGTAAACTAACTCAACGTTCAATATTTATCAAGAAGGGTGTTTGTTTTTGAAATATCTGATGAGGTCGACACTTTGAAAGAGCATCTTCGGATTTTGTCAGTTCGTTGTTTGTAACTTGATTGATTATTGAATATTGATTAACTATCTGAGTCGCATAACATCCGGTTGGCGACTGACCGTTTAGGAGTTGCAGCGTACAGTTGTCGGCAGGAACAAACTCTTGAATACAGTAGTAGATGTCTTCAACTTTCGGGCATTCTTCTTTCTCTGGTTGGGCTTCTTCATTATTAAGTGCCAAGTAAGGGTAAGTGGGGGTGAGCACTATATTATTTTGAATTACGAAAAAATGTGTGATAAAATTCTAAGGACTTTGGTTTTAGGATAGGAACATGAATTTCAAATATCAATTTAGAGCCAGAAAATGTCATTTGAGTACCAAGAAACGTTTAGTACGTTAAAATATAATTTAATTTGGGAATTTGATCCTTTTCATTTATTGGATTCAAATGTTCAATTAAATCTAAAATGTCGGAACTTGATATTATAGAACTATGAAGAGTATTTAACTTGGAAAATAAGATAGCATTCTCGATATTATCGATAAATGATATTAGATTTTGGCAATCGAGATTAATTTGAGTTATGGTTCCTTGAAATGTAATATATCTAGCTAAAGAGTCAATTTTATTTATAATATATGCTTGAAATTTCTCTAAACTGTTATGAAGTTTTTGTTGATTTTGCCAAAGTGCTGTTAGCGACTTTTCACAGTACCTTCACGACTTCGCGAATCCCACTGACTGCGCCAGATAAAGATTAATAAATTTGAAGACCGTTTTTAAAAATATATTGTTATTGTTTATACAACAAATGCTAGACAGAAACTGAAACAACTGTGTTAAAATAATGAACAAGTAACATAGAGATAAGAATAAAATGTTTAATAAGGGAGATGTCGTATTTCTAGGTGTTTGCATATTGTTGCTATAGAAATAACATTATTCAAAAGTAATTGAATCACAAATATCAAATCCGTATTTTTATTTCAGTTACATATTTTAATTACAATTAATTCAAATACTGTGTAACCCTGCAAAATGCTGTGATAAGTTGTTAATGTAGGACTAAGCAGACGAGTGCTCCATACTATAACCATATACTGAACACTGATGACTGGTAGATATATTGTCCCAGTGATCTTGAAAAAAGGTAATATCGTCTAGGCATCCAAACTACTTTTGAAGATTCCTAATTCCACTCACGTCCCGCCAAACAGATATCGAAAATTCATATCTTACCTAGGGCAAAAGACAATACAATTACTAGATGTGAAAAATAATTATTTGAATTCATAATATTTCTCTACCACCTAATTTATTAGTCGATTGCTTTTGAAGTATTTTTTTAAAATAAGGCGAATACTTAGCAGATTTTGAGGAATTGTAGTCCAAAAACATGAATATCTGGGAGGAATCACCCCAGGAGATAATGACAATTGCTTTTCAATGAAGATCAATAATAAAAGATAAATTGTGTGAAGCGAGAGAAACAAAATAACCAATCGATTTCATAATTACTCGATATTTCATAATCTAACTGAATTTATCCATATATTGAATCAGAGTGAACGTAATTTTCGCATCGCTGTATCTTTCCATTGATTTAAAAATTAGATGCTGGGTGGAAGTAAACGAACTTGTTTTGTTCCAGTGTGTAGTGCCATAAGTATCACTAAAACACAGCTAAGATTTTAATACACCTCATTATTAGGAACAGTATATTTAATTACAATGAATAACTTATCCATCCCTTTTACAAATCAATAACTAGAAAACTAATTTCGTATCTTTAATATTTTTCATATCGCCAGGATAACTTCTCCACGATTCAATCATTCCCTGCGTCGGGTATCATCCCAGTGTCGGGTCTCTACATCCCTCCTTCTTTCACGAGTCTGAGAGGGATATCTGGGGTGGCGAAGTATCCAGCTCCAGCATTGGTTCAACTTTCGTTTAGCTGAAATCAGTTATGGAAAAACTGTTGCCATGGCAACGATTGTGGTGATTAGTACTAAACAAAAACCCAAATCATATGGTGAGGAAATGCGCGTTTGCCAAGCTGACCCCACTTTCTTTTAGCTGTAATCAGATATGGAAAAACTGTTGCCATGGCAGCCATTGACATGGTAACTCGTAGACAAGGACCTAAATAATATGGTGAGGAAATGCGCGGTTGCCAAGTTGACCCCACTTTCATTTAGCTGAAATCAGTTATGTAAATACTGTTTTCATGGCAACGATTGTTGTGATTAGTAGTAAACAAAAACCCAAATCATATGGTGAGTAAATGCATAAAGTGAAAAATGCGCGCCGGGTCCACGTTTCACAATTCGCGCGCGCGAATTGCGAAACGTCGACGAGGTGCGCTCGCTTCGCTCGCGGTATCAATCTGTTTCAGTATCACAAACGAAAATCCAATCTTATCCAGATTTTTCATTCATAAACATACTGACTTTTCAGATTGATGAATCCAAATTTGGACAAAGGAAATACAATCGAGGACGAATTGTAGAGGGACACTGGGTTTTGGGTTTAATTGCTCAAGATTCAAACGATTTGAGATTAATTGTATGTTCCGATAATGAGAGGAATGCCCACAGCCTAATACCACTTATTGAGCAGCAGGTGATTAGTAGTAAACAAAAACCCAAATCATATGGTGAGGAAATGCGCGGTTGCCAAGTTGATCCCACTTTCTTTTAGCTGAAATCAGATATGGAAAACTGTTGCCATGGCAGCCATTGACATGGTAACTCGTACACAAGAACCTTAATAATATGGTGAGGAAATGCGCGGTTGCCAAGTTGACCCCACTTTCATTTAGCTGAAATCAGTTATGGAAATACTGTTTTCATGGCAACGATTGTTGTGATTAGTAGTAAACAAAAACCCAAATCATATGGTGAGTAAATGCATAAAGTGAAAAATGCGCGCGGGGTCGGGGTCGACCCTGCGCGCTCGCTTCGTTCGCGGTATCAATCTGTTTCAGTATCTCAAACGGAAATCCAATCTTATCCAGATTTTTCTTTCATAAACATACTGACTTTTCAGACTGATGAATCCAAATTTGGACAAAGGAAATACAATCGAGGACGAATTGTAGAAGGACACTGGGTTTAGGGTTTGATTGCTCAAGATTCAAACGATTTGAGATTAGTTGTATGTTCCGATAATAAGAGGAATGCCCACAGCCTAATACCACTTATTGAGCAGCATGTTCAGAGAGGTTCTATTATCCACACATCGAAGTTAGTTGAAATATTTTGAATCATTACACATTACACATGATTATCCACATATTCAATACTATCAGGAATACGTACGTACACAATAACCAAATGAAAAATGTTTATGAACAGCTATCAACAGACTGTGAAAAATGCGCGCCGGGTCGACGTTTCACAATTCACCATAGGATTTGAGTTTTTGTTTACTACTAATCACTACAATCGTTGCCATAACAACAGTTTTTCATAACTGATTTCAGCTAAACGAAAGTGGGGTCAACTTGGCAACCACGCATTTCCTCACCATATGATTTAGACTGTTGTGTACCCGTTACCATGGTAATGGCTGCCATGGCAACAGTTTTTCCATAACTGATTTCAGCTAAACGAAAGTTGACCCCCAGCATTGTCCGTGGTAGGTCTCGTGCCGTCTAGTGGTGAAGAAGTTGAAGCAGCTTGCAGTGTGATATTTGGTAATTTCTTCACGTGTGCTACATTTCGTTTAATGATTTTCCCACTTCCAAAAAGAGTTAACTCATTTCCATTTCTATTTAGTACTTCGTATTCTGCGTTATTTAAATTGGTTCTAGTTTATTCGGGAAACGAGTATTCTTTACCACAACTCGATAGCCTTTCTTAATTTGGTCTATTGTGGCCCTCTTTCGACTGTCTTTCTTTTCTCTTTGTTAATAAGGTCTCGATCACATACTTAATCATCTAATGTTTCTGTTGTAATTGAAAGGAAAGAGACTGACTATTTTGATGTCAACATTATATGCTTTATTACTGTATATTAGATTATATGAAAAAGTAATGATAGCACTAAAAATAATGTCTTATTCCCCCACTTGACATTCGACTACTATCTATCCGTATGACTTACAAATAAAGGCTCGGTTACAGAAACCGACAGTAGACAAAAACGAGCTCAGCGGACTCAACTGTCAACTATTATATAGGGCATTGGTTCCCAACGGGGGCGGTACCGCCCCCTGTGGGCGCTGCAGCCTTTTGGGGGGGGCGGTAGCAGATTCAGAAGCAAATAATAAGCAGTCAAGAGGAATTGTGAGATAAAAATGATTTGATAGGGGTTAATAAGCAGTTTTAAATTAGCATTAATAATTATACTAATAAATAAATATGACTTGTCCTCGCACGTTGATAAGCGAAAGCGCGATGTTCATACAAAATAACATGTTTCGACATGTTTGCACACAGCCAAGTTGAATCAGGCACGAAATGAAACGTATGAAAGCAACAGCTCTACGAATTTTTTGTTAGTTGTATGTGCTTGGCCGCGATATATAGTCGTGAATCATAAGCTCTGCCGTAGTAAATAATCGTGAGTGGTGTGTCATTTTATAAACATTACTATCTATAAATCTATTGAGGATTCAATTTTTGTATGAAAATGGCTAAATTAAAAAAGAAATGCCGACAATACAGTATTGAATATTTAAAATATGGATTTGCGGAATCTTCTACAAACAAATCATTACCTATGTGTTTAATTTACCGAAAAGTTTTTTCAAATGAAGCTATGAAACCTTCTAGGCTACAAAAGCATTTACATCAAATGGATCCTGATAAGAAGAACAAAGATATATTCTATTTTCAAGAACTCGAAAAACAATATTTAAAACAGCCAACTATATCAAACCTTTTCGCATCGTCTTCTAAACGAGACGATGATGGGCTACGAGCCTCATATAACGTTTCATTGTTAATCGCAAAGTCAGGAAAACCACATACCACTGGCGAGGAATTAATTTTGCCGACAGTCGAAGAGATATTAAAAACTGTTCTCTATCATAAGACACCATTTGATATCATTACAAAAATTCCTCTCAGTAATAATTCAGTGCAAAGAAGAATAGATGAAATGGCAAATGACGTTGAAATATCATTATGCGATTACCTAAAGACTTGCAAATTTTCCATTCAACTCGATGAATCATCTCTACCAAGTAACGAAGCTCTACTCTTATCATACGTACGATTTATAAAAGAAGAAAAAATTCATCAAGAGTTATTATTTGCTAAGAGTTTGAAATCTGATACAAAGGGACATTCTATATTCAATATCATGTAAGAATTTTTTCAAGAGAAAGAAATTCCTATTAGCAATATTTTGTCTGCTGCTACTGATGGTGCTCCAGCAATGACCGGGCGTCATGAGGGTTTTATAGCACATTTGAGAAAAGCAGTGCCAAATGTACTCGCTGTACATTGTATTATTCACCGTCAGCATTTGGTTGCAAAAAAATTGAATGAACGTCTGCATGCGTCCCTCAATAACGTTATTAGAGCAATCAATATCATTAGAAGCAATTCATTGAATGACCGTTTCTTTCATAAGCTTTGCAATGAAAATGATGAAGACTACAATCGCTTGCTGCTGCACACAGAAGTACGTTGGCTCTCTAAAAGTATTTGTCTGAATCGTTTTTTCAATCTATTCGACTCAGTGTTGAAGAAAACGAACAATTGCGCGAAAACCTGATTACGTCAAAAAATGACATCGCTTATTTGACGGACCTGTTTAAAGTATTTAATCAAGTTAATCTACAATTGCAAGGTGATGATTTAGATTTATTTAAAACTAAAAATGCCATAGCTGCTATGGCCTGAAAACTTCTTATATTCAAAAGAAATCTTGGTAGAGGTGAATACAACCATTTTCCTACATTATCAACAGTGCCTGCAAAACCGGAAGATTTACTTACTTACTGCCACCACTTGGAAGTTCTTCATGTTGATTTTACAGAGCGTTTCCAAGATATTTTAAACATGGAAATACCAAGTTGGATTATAGATCCTTTCGCAAACACAGATACTGAAGGCTCATCAAATTTGGAAGAGGAGCTATCAGAACTCACAACTAACGAAGAACTGAAAGTAAAATTCATACGTTGATATCAAGAGTTCTGGCTTTAAAAACCAATACCAGTTCTCTATCCTGGATTGTGGACAATAGTACAGAAGTTGTTAATTGTATTTCCTTCGTCCTATATGGCTGAGCGTGCATTCAGTGCAGTAACTGATTTGCTGTCAAAGAAGAGGAACAGACTTCACATCACTGAACGTAGCGATCTGCGATTGATGTTAACGAAATTGGAACCCGATATTAACAAACTGGTAACACTCCACCAGCCTCAATCGTCTCATTGATTTTTTCTTTATTATTAATTTTTAATTTCTTATTGTATTCATCATCACGTAGCGCTACAACCCTGGGTGGGTCTTGGCTGACTGTACAACTTTTTTCCAATTTGTTCGGTCTTCCATCAACCTAGGGTCAAATGGAATGTTCATTTTCCGGAGATCTGCTTGGATGTTATCTCTCCATCGCATTCTGGGACGTCCGAGTGATCTTTTGCCTGTGGGAATCTCCTCTCTCTTATTGTATTGCATTTCTTATTTCTATTGTGATTGTATTTCTTATTGATTCTGTGTTTATATTTAAAAGTTTAATAAACAATTTTATTGTACATTTGGTAGTCGTTTAATAAATTTCTACTTCATCATTCCTCTAAAATAAAATTTAGACATTAACAGAAATTAAAGCTAAATACAGATCAATTGGGACGGTACAGATGATATTCAAATAAAACTAACTACTTTGGACTAACCGGCGACTGGGGCAAGAGGGCGCGGTGAAATTTTTGTTCTCTTCTATAGGGGGCGGTGGTCCAGAAAAGGTTGGGAATCACTGATATAGGGTATAACATTTTCAAAACCATGTCCTCTGTATCTGGTAACTTATCCCTGATACTCCCGTTAAATAGTAGCTCCGACGGCGGTTTCCCGGTTATATCATGAAGTGTAGCATTATATATGATCATATATACCAGTAATTCCTTTTTATAATTGCGATCGTTTTTGCATAGCTAATCTGTAAACGTTTTTTTTTGAGATTTGTTTATGTTTTCAACTCCACCATTTGCTTGTGGCCAGTACGGGGGTGACTATTTCAATGTTATTTATCTCGAAGTAGTTTTTGAATTCTTGACTGTTGAAATTGGTGGCGTTATCAACTTTTATCATCTTCGGTGAGCCTAGCCTACAAAATACCTCTTCTAAGGCCCGGATAATTATTGTTGAAGAAGTCGATTTCGTGAATACGGCGTCAATATAACGAGAGTAGGAGTCTATTAGTACTAGTAAGTGTTCTTGGTACTGTTCTCCTAACATATAGTCAAGAGCCAGGTATTGCCATGGACCTGCTGGCAACTTTTGTCTTGACATCTGTGCTGGCTTATTTGGTTGCCCAACTAATAAACATTCACGACAATTCTTGACAGGTTTATCACATTCCCTGTCTATTCTTGGCCACCAAATCTTAGATCGTATTCTCCTTTTCATCACAGTCTCTCCTCGATGTCCTTCATGTGCAAGTTGCAATACCGATTTCAAAAAACTTGCAGGATTACTATTTTATTTCCTCGTAGAAGAATTGGTCCCATAAAGGTAAGTTCGAGACAAAAGAGATAGTAAGGATTCGTATCATTTGTTTCCCAAGTATTATCTGCAAGTTCACTTATAGTATCTACAATTTCTAGGTCCTTCCAGCTTTCAGTTAGTACCTCGGAAATCGAAAGTGCTTTGAGGATAACTTCTTTTATAATGATTTGCACAGGTGTTCATTTGATTCGACAAATGATTTGTCGAGAACAGGCTCACACAGTCGTGATAGAGGGTCGACAATGTTAGATTTTCCAGATTTATATTTGACCCGGAATTTAAATGATTGTAGCCTCAACAGCCACCTTTCTATTCTAGCTGGAGGTTTTAATGTAGGTTTAAATATGGCTTCCAATAGTTTATGATCAATTACTAACTCGGAATCTATTCCAGCTAAATAAACGTAAAGTCTTTCGGTGGCCCACACTAACGCCAGGCTTTCTTTCTCCGTTTGTGAATATCTACGTTCCACAGGCGTGAGGCTTTTACTTGCAAATGAAATTACACGGGGCTCGTTGTTTTCATCAAACTGTAATTGTTTTTGATTATAATTTAATTGAAGTTCGTCGACTGGCGTAGACATTCAACTACAATAATAATCTTAATCTGACAACGTTGATGTTGGAAATAATAGTTTACTACTCGTATATACAGATTTACAATAAATTGTACAATTTGATGATTGTTTGAACTTCGATGGTTTTCAGATCGGAAGGTAAATAACAACTTAATGATTCGGGAACGTTATGTTTCGACTTGATCGGTACGCACTTTCTCGAATAGCAACTAAGTAACGATATGTTAGACTTAGTATCTCTAAATGTTTGAATTTGAGTGAAGATTACTTCAAAGTGTAACGACGACTGAATTCTTCACGTTGTGAGACATGTTAAATAGAAATCTTCAAAAAGGTATGTTTACACGTAGATTGGTGGGACTAAATGCGAATAAACCTTTCTTATTGGTCAGTATTAGTTACCCGGATTGAACTATTTACAAGAATCAACAATGGACGCCTCCAATAAATATTTTAATTGCTATTGTACGTCAATTTCTATTGAAACCTTCCATTCAAAGGTTATTCAAATGTTTATTACATACCTTCCGACACCGAACCATTATTAAAAGATTCAGCCTTGTTTAACAATAGAAACTCAAATACAATGTGACAATAGGTCTTTCACGAATTTTACAATATGCTATTTCGTTTGCTCTAAACAATACTACTTTACAAATAATAGTACGAAACGTGATATTTATCAAAGCTATAAAATAAAATGAATTTACACTTCAATTGAACAACAATGCTGAACGGAGCAAAAATAATTTCATATCTACAAATATTTTACACGTTTTTAAAAAAGTTAGCTGTTAGCTGGAGGTAGGTACTTATATACAAAACAAATACGTATAATTTATATACAATTGTAGTTAATTTGCATCCAACTATGTCAACTGACATGCAAAGCTGTTAAGTCTAAAGGCAACATGTTTATGCAGCTTTTGGTAGGTAATAGTACAACCCCCATCGCGGGTAACATTATTCGCGTTTAAATTCCGATCACAATGGTGAATATTAGAATACATTGGAGGGAATAGTTCTTGGTCAGAAATGCCATATTGTGAATTAGATTCAGTCAAACACAATATGTCTAATTCATCACTAAAAGCTAAAAAATTATAAAGGACTGTCGTTTTCGTTCTAAAACCTCTAACATTTTTAGAATAAACTGTAACATTTCAAGCAATAGGAGTGGGTGAAGGTTTCAGTTTAAATTTTTGGCATTCCACTGAAAAAAATTTTGATGAGATTCGACTCTCCTGCTTGAGTGCTTTCAGCTACTTGCTGTTGTAACTCCTTAAAGTACTGGGTTTGACGTGGAGTTTTATCGAAAACTACCCAAATATTTGTGAATTGAGGATTATTCTTTAGAGTTTTTGAAGCTTTATTCACTTATATACCAAGTTTTCATTGCACAAAGTAATTCTAATAGGCCGAGACTTTGAGTTCTTGTCATTGAACTTACCCAAACTCCTCGGCCCTACAGTTTGATTTGAATCATTGTGGATAATTTTGACAGCTGATAAAATTTTCATTACATAATTTTTCCGTCACGTTACGATCCTCTTTACAGATGATTTAATCCTGTTCGCCAAATATGCGCATTTATTATAGAATATGGCGATTCGACAAAGCAGCGATAATAAAAATTGTATATTACTTTTCCACCCAACTTATCTATATGCGAGAAAAGTATTAGTTTACCCCAAAAAAAGTTGGAATTTTGAAAAAAAATTTTGGGTTATTTTTACGTTTTCCATTAACAACAACACGAAAGAATGGTTTTTAGAAAAAAAATCCTGTGTGTATGTCGTCGTCGTCGTTGTCGTCGGCCACTTATCCTTACATGTCTTGTTAGCACGATACAGCCTCCGGAGTGCAACAAGTCACCAATTTTATGATTGAATATTGTTAAGGACATGTCACAGATGAACCCTATTGATTTACAGCTCACGAGATAGTTGGGGAGCTGGCTACATAAAACAGCATCGATAAGGTACACGACGTTTGAGCTTGGAAACGAGGGGCCCGTAATTAGTACATCACCAAACGGCATTTCTGGCACTCTGTACAGGTCAAATATGAAAATGACAGCCGGTTTTCCCGGGCGAAAAAATGGGCTGGAAAACCTCATATGGTACACGAGTGAAAACTCTTGGATCGTGGGGTCCAAACCTCAAATAAGAACGCTGTAATAACGCCAGAAGTTTTGGAGGTCGGAAAAGCCTCACCAGAAGTGACCGAGAGTGCCGGAAAATTCGTCCAAAAAACCCTGTACAACGGTTGCTATGGTACTTGAAGTACGACATTTTGTCATTTTTTGAAAAATTTCAGTTTGTTAGCACGATACAGCCTCCGGAGTATATACAAGTCACCAATTTTATGGTTGAATAGTATTCACAGCGTCTCAAAGATGAACCCTATTGATATTCAGCTCACTAAAACCAGTACAACGGGTGCTATGGTACTTGAAGTACCAAATTTTTTTCATTTTTGGAGAATTTTTAGTTTGTTAGCACGATACAGCCTCCAGAGAGTATACGATTGATCAATTTGATGATTGAATATTGTTCAAGGTGTCTCACAGCTGTACCCTATTGATTTTCAGTTGACTAGAGCGAGTAAAGCGGGTCCTATAAATCCAGATATACTAAATTGTTGGTTATTTTTGGAGAAATTTCGGTTTGTTAGCACTATACATCCCCCGAAGTGTATACAAGTAACAATATTATGATAGAATATTGATCAGGGCCACAGATGCGGAAAAGTTAGTTCTAATCTTTAAAACCGTTTATTTCTATTCTCAATATCCTTCCATTGTAACAACTGATTCTCCAATTTGGCAAAACCAAACTCACCAGCGCAAATATGAGAAACTAAATCAAAACCAAATCCAGTTATTATTCATTTATGCATAATAAAAATATCCACCTTGTATGTTTTTACAAAACAAAGGCGACAAACTGAAATATATATTACTTTCTGATGTAAATTATTGTATTATTTCGCTAAACGAATCGTTTTTCAGGTCATGGGTAATTAAACGTACATGAATTTTCGCAATGTTAGTGTATTTTCAGACTACAAATTTCTTATTGAAGTACGGTAGAGGTTATTTCAATGTATCTTGGAATCAATGAGTGATTTATATGACGTTCTTTTTTTGATCCTGTCTGTTTCATTGATAGTTTTCTCGGAATAACGCAATGTTTGCTATTGTCATTTAACATACATTTTTTATTTTTTTATTTATTCTCATACCGCGGTTTTTTAATGCTGTATTCCAGTTTTCAAGATGTTTTGAGGGTTTCCTCAGCTTTTGAAAATATAAATAGGCCATCTGCAGAAGCAAATTAGTTTAGGTGCACTGGTACCATGCGATGCTACGAAAGTACACTACTCTTGCCCTGATAAACAAATTGTCGATTGATTTTGTAGTAGAATATGAACAATATCCAGTAATTGTCGAACCAATAAGTTTTGAAAATGTAATCACCTCCGGGTCTAGCGATATGGTTTTTGCACAGTGGAGTGAACGTTTTTTTGCGGGGTCAAAAACAGCATTGGTACATTCTCCTGAAATATTTTTGGACGTGGGAAACATTGTAAAAACAAGTAAGTTTCCACACCACTAACGAAGCATTGTCTATGGTGCGTTACCATTTTGTTGTGGGTGGCTCGCCAGTAACCATATTTCCCACATTAACTTAACAATTTCTCAGAAAATAAACAAATATCCATAACAAACCAAAGAAAAACTGTTTCAGATCAATAGACATAAATAAAAATTAAATATTATGAATAAAATAAATTCATTAAATAAACTGAAGGAAGAAAAAATTCCATAACAAAAATAAACGGAAAACTCATTAGTCACAACAGTAACAAAATAAATTAATATATATGGAAGTAGTATTAAGATATTGAAAATAAGAATATAATTACTTTAGAAAAATCACCGAGCACAAAGCGTCTACAAGAAAATACCACTATCATTTTGCAAATATAATATACATAGGGGTGCTGAAATTTTTTATTAAATTACGTTATATAAAAATCATTCATTCATAATACAACAATAAATTTCAATTTATCGAATATAGCTAATTGTATGAAATATTGGTGACACAACCCAAAGAGAAAAGCAGTCTACATGTCCCGACTGATAAATAGAGCTAGTATTAAGAAAATATTACAATAATTAATTAATATTCAAATAAATAAATATTAAAAAAATACCGTTTTAGGGATTAAAACTAACTTTTCCGCATCCGTGGCCCTGAACAATATTCTATCATAAAACTGTTACTTGTATACACGTCGGGGGATGTATCGTGCTAACAAACCGAAATATCTCCAAAAATAACCAAAAATTCAGTATATCTGGATTTATAGGACCCGCTATACTCGCTCTAGTTAACTGAAAATCAATAGGGTACATCTGTGAGACACCTTGAACAATATTCAATCATAAAATTGATCAATCGTATACTCTCTGGAGGCTGTATCGTGCTAACAAACTGAAACTTCTGCAAAAATGACAAAAATATCGTACTTAAAGTACTGTAGCACCTGCTGTATTGGCCCCGGTGAGCTGAAAATCAATAGGGTTCAT
This sequence comes from Galeruca laticollis, assembly GCA_963921935.1. Classification (NCBI taxonomy): domain Eukaryota; kingdom Metazoa; phylum Arthropoda; class Insecta; order Coleoptera; family Chrysomelidae; genus Galeruca; species Galeruca laticollis. The sequence goes on along the minus strand of OY998178.1, from coordinate 37,528,153 downwards.
AAGTGAGATGCTCTGAAAAATATTCAATCATGAAATTGGTGACTTGTTGAACTGCGGAGGCTGTATCGTGCTAACCAACTGAAATTTCTCAAGAAATTACAAAAAGTCGTACTTCAAGTACCATAACACCCGTTGTACTGGCTGTGGTGAACTGAAAATCAATAGGGATCATCTGTGACATGTCCTTAACAATAGCCAATCATAAAATTGGTGACTTATGGCACTCGTGCTAACAAGACATGTAAGGAAAAGTGGCCGACGACAACGACGACGACGACATACACACAGGATTTTTTTTCTAAAAACCTTTTTTTCGTGTTGTTGTTAATGGAAAACGTAAAAATAACTCAAAAAAAATTTCAAAATTCCAACTTTTTTTGGGGTAAACCAATACTTTTCTCGCATATAGAAAGGTTGGGCGGAAAAGTAAAATAAATCATTATATATATTATATCTATATATATGTTCGGAAAGGTTTCCGCGGTTAGAGTTATGAAGAAATGAACTATTTTCACGGGTTGAAATGCGTTGGAAATTTGTAATTTCTCGACGTTTCGGCTTTGAAGCCATTATCAAGGGGTTAGGTTATTCGTTCATTAATCTAGTAAGTGATTCGATTCCGTAGTCTCAATCTTCCTACTCTACGCAACGAATCACCCTAGTTCATTTCTTCACATATATATATATATATATATATATATATATATATATATATATATATATATATATATATATATATATATAAAAATAACAAAGAAGATGTAGGAATATCGCGTGATATGTTAACAACAATAACAAAGAGATTGATGGGTATTTCACGCAAAATAAAGGGCTACTGAAACAGAGTGGTAACAGCGGACATGCATGTTCCTGGCTCATTTGCCTCTTCAGCACGGTATTAGTTATACCGTGCTGAAGTGGCAAATGAACCAGAAACAAGCAAATTCTCAAAACAATCTCTATTATATAATTTGTGTAAATCTTCATTTATTTGAACTAATGTTCAATTTCAACTTGTTGACGCGTTTCACTAACACAGTAGCTTTGCCAAAACATTTTAACAAAGCTACTGTGTTAGTGAAACGCGTCAACAAGTTTAAATTGAACATTAGTTCAAATAAATGAAGATTTAAATTAATTATATTGTTTTATTCCATCGTTCAGTATGGATCTTCATCAAGTAAAAGCCTCATGTATTCAATCTTTATTAATTAATGTGTTATGTACCCAAAAACTCCTGATCCAATATGTGGTTCCTCAATATTTTAATAAGATGAGGAACGTCACCAAACACATATACGTTTAACAAACTATTGCTAGGGTGTGGAAAACAACAATTTTGGTCATGTCCAATATTCAGTTGTGACCAAACTTTAACGTTAGAAGTACATAAATCACTGACAATACCCACAACTGTGAAACCTGCATCAAAAAGTTTTGATATTATAGAAGATAATACCTCGATAGTCATTGCTTCATCGAAATTATAATAAACAGGTGGCTTCCAGTTACTAAAAATACCACGTGCTATTACCGTTTGACACTTTTTATGTGGCCCTATTACTTTTTGATGTCGTTTCTCAATATTTATGCGATTAGATAAATGTATTTCGTCAAATGATAGAATATACAATTTTTCAATATTCTGCATATCAGAAGATTTTTTAGCTATTAAAATAATAACGTCATTCAGAATGCCCGGTTCTACTGTGTCGATGCCCATCTGCGTAGTGTCGAAAGCGCCGGTAAAGGATAACCATTTGTTCTTAAGTAGCGGTATGCTTTGGGGCTAACACTCCGTAAGGATATCGAACATGCTATTTCATCTGGCGACCATCGTTTGACTGTACATTTTGAGTGTACTATTCTTTTGATTTGAACTTCTGACAAAAATTGTCGCAGTCCAGTTTTCATCTGCTCCAACTCAGCATGTAGGAACCCATGGAAAGAGACCGTACTACTGGAAGGCCCAATTGATTTAATAAAAGCGATTTTGAAAGAAGGACACGTGTACTACGACCTTACAAAGATATATGTCGAAAAATATTTAAGGGTCACAATGTGCTTCAGATGTTGCCGGTATGGACACGTTGCAAAGTACTGCACAGAGAAAGATCCAAGATGTCTGAAATGCGGGAAAAAACATGAGAACTCAGAATGCACAACAGAACAATACAACTGCATTAACTGCGAGACAATGAGACTGTCGCCACGTGAACATCAAGCAAGAGACCAAAATTGCCCTATTTACCAGAAGAAGCTACAAGAAACAAGAAGACAAACACAATACCAATAAACAAACAGTAAAACACTACAACACAAACAACACTACACCTAACTACAACACAAACACAAAACAACAGAGTCGCGCCACACCTACACCTACATGAACATTAAATTTATTCAATTTAATGCTGGGAGAGGTACACACGCTATAGAACAACTACTACACATCATGAACACAGACAACATCGACATCGCACTGATTCAGGAGCCAGGACGCAACGTGTGGAATAGCAGTGACTACACGACGGTTGGCGTGAACCGGGCCTCCAAGGCAGTAACACTGATGCACAAAAGACTGACACAATACACTACAGACAGAACAGACGAAAACGTAACAACACTACACCTACGAACACCTAACAAAACCATAACCATAATGAACATATATGACGAGCCAGGTGGCACCACAAACACTAGACTAGACAAACATAAAAAACACATAGAAAACGACAAAAACCACATGATAATCGCAGGTGACTTTAATGCCAAACACACCACTTGGGGGGGAACAATTACAGACGACAGGGGACAAGACATACTGAATTGGACGACACAACACAACATATACATAAACAATGAAGACGACAGTACACCAACATTTCAAAACACCAGGAGGAAAAGTTGGGTCGACTTAACACTATCAAAAGACATACATTCACAGAATTGGACAGTATCTGACCAAGACACACTCAGCGACCACCACTACATTCGATACGACATAAGTACACAACGAACACTACAACAAGCAGTTAACAAGATACACTTTGACAAAATTGACAAGACCAAACTGGCAAGACTCATACAAGAAACACAGTGGGACACAAACGGGGACTTTCAAGACAAAATCGAACAAACACACAATACAATATTACACTTAATACACAAATCAGCACCAAAACACAAAAAACAACACAAGAAAACACAAATCTGGTGGACAGCAGAACTCACAACACAAAGACACATCACGAACACACTAAGAAAGAAATACCAACAACAAAGAGACCCCATTAACAGACAACGAGACATAATAGACTATAAAACACAACGAAGACACTACAAAAACTTAATCAAACAGACAAAACAAACCGCTATACGACAATACTTCACCAACACCGAACCTGACAATCCTTGGAATGTAGCCTACAAAATCATAAGACAAAAAACACCTGACAATAGAACAATCACAACACTTAAAAAAGACGACGGCACATGGACACAAGACAGAGTTGACACAATACACTACCTACACGACAAATACTTCCCTAAAGATGATGACAGCACCGACACAGAAATACATAAAGACATAAGACAAAGACAACACGAAAACAGTAACGGACAAAACCAGACATTATTTACACAAGAAGAAATTACACAAACATTACAAGACATGAAAAACAAAAAAGCTACAACCAGAGATGGTCTTAACAAAGAAACATTAGAATACATACACACGCAACACCCCAAGATACTTCCAGACACGTACAATAGCTGTTTGACGGAAGGGAAGTTTCCCGATCTGTGGAAGAGGGCAGATATGGTTTGGCTACCGAAAAAAGACGGAGGCAAGAGACCTATCTGCCTTCTCCCATCGATGGGGAAGGTTCTCGACAAGATGACAGCTAAAAGACTAACACATTACCTAGAAACCACACACAAAGTAAACGATAAACAATACGGATTTAGACAAGGACATTCCACAATCGACGCAATCACACAAATCACAGACAGAATATTACAAAACAAAACAAATAAACAACACACACTACTTATCACACTTGATTTGAAGAACGCCTTCAATTCGGCCTGGGTCCCTGCGATTACACAAAAACTCATCGACACACAAACACCACACAACATTAAACAACTATGCCAAGATTTTTTGACAAACAGATACATCACGACAGAGGACATTACAAATGACACACAAAGAGGTTGCCCACAAGGTTCCAGCCTCGGTCCGACACTGTGGAACCTGCTTATGGAGGATTGGTTCACCGCCATACACATGACAGGACATACGACGGACGATGACGTGGTACAGGCTTTTGCAGATGATCAGATCCTAGCCATTACAGGTCAAAGTTTAAAAATTATAGAAACCAAGTGGACTGGGATCTGGACAGCCTGCGAGGCCTGGGCCAAACGCAACAAATTGACCTATAACAACGACAAGACGGGGTCAATGTTCATTCCATACAAGCGGACTAGGCCACCAAGAATCAGGATACACATCACAGACACCTTACAATACCTAGGACTTACAATTGATACCGGGCTGCTATGGCTGGAACACGTCAAAGCCAAAAGACAGAAAGCTCTAGATATAGGGCATAAACTGTTTGTGATATCAGGTAGGGATTGGGGACGTAAACCACAGACACTTAAACGCATATACTAGGGTGCGGTGAAGCCCATGCTGCTATATGGAGCAGAGGTTTGGGGAGGAAGAGCCAATGACTCGCGCATTCAGAAACAACTGGCTGCGTCGGAGAGGCCTTTCCTCCTTGCAATAACAAAGGCCTACAAGACGGCACCAAACTCAGCCCTACATGTACTAGCCGGGGTGACACCACTCGCCGTAGACGCCAAGACCATACACAAAACATACTCTGACAAAAGACACGAACTACACATGACAAAAATATTCACCAAACACTTACCACACCCAACAAACAGAACAATAAAATTATTAAACACTCAAGAACCAACAACAACACAAGTATACACAGACGCAAGCGACAAAGACGGGGACAAAACAATAGGGATCTACATTAGAACACAGGAGGACACAGTTAAAAAGAAATATAAAATACACACAACGCTACACATAAACAAACTTGAAATAATAGCACTCATGACAGGCACAGACTTATTACTCAACAGCATACACAAATACAGAAACACAAACATAACATTCAACACTGACTCTGAAAATACACTCCAGGCATTACAAAACGGCAACAACCGAGACACATATATAATAAAAATCAAGAAAAATCTAGAGCTGTTATTAAGCCATAATATTTCATACAATATAGCGAAACAGCCAAGGGCCAGTGTAGGTATCAGAGAAGCACACAAACTTGCCACACTTGCACACGACGACCCAGATCACATTTTCACAATCATAACCAAAACAGACAAAAATACACTGACAAGATGACGACATGGCAACAAAGGTGGGACAGGGATACAAAGGGTAGGAAAACATACGACCTCATAAAAACAGTCAGAACCACACAACCGACACTAACATGGAAAACAACAAAACTAATAACGGGACACGGGCACATGAACGACTACTATTTACGATTCAACCTTAGACAAACAGACGGACACTGCACTCACTGTAACACACGAGAAGATCAAAAACACATTATACACCACTGCACACTACCACAGAGACACAACGCAAGGCAATTACTGACGTACAGATTAAACACGAAACAAATGACATACCCCCCGGAGGATATCGATCTGAACGATCGAGAGGTCGTCAGCTGGATAAACCAATGGGGGGATGACATGATACTGGACGATGACGCAGACACATAACACATACATATACACATCTGGTCCCTGCATTTGCTCTTGGCCAAAGCTTTGAATTAACCGACAATGCTACTTAAAGCATTTTTATTAATTATTTATATAGTAGCAATACATGCAGACAACACACGACTTATTGCGTAATCAATAAGACAGGGTCTTCTTTTCTTGCGACATTTTTGGAGTGTGGATGCTGGGATGGGTTCTTCTTGACAAGTGGGACGGTAGATAGTGGATAGATATCAGCCATATGCCGCAAGGTGGGTGGGCTGTCGTCCTCGAGGCTTGGCTCTCATTGGTTTGGGGTCAAGTCGAGAGGGTGACAAATCTTCTCTTCTGCTCGAACTCAGCTTTCAGTGCAGAATTCTCATTGACAAGGAAATTGTTTTCTTTCTGTAGTGTTGCAACTTTTGTTTGAAGTTCAAGTATTTGTTTTTCATCCTCACTGAAATAGAAGAATAAGAATCCACTTTAACTGTCTCAACCCTTACTTCGTGGAATCTACTCATATTACTATTTTAAATGAAACTTACTGTTTCTAGATAACTCCACAATATATTAAAAAAAATGTTAAAATTCTAAGAAATTTGACAATTGTTTCGATATTAAATATCATTCTGACGATGAATTTTTAACATGTTTTTCAATATATTGTGGAATTATCTAGAAACAGTAAGTTTCATTTAAAACAGTAAAAGAAGAATCCACGTGACGATTTTTGATTTCTTAAGTTTACCTTACAGATGCTCGACTTAATGTAATGTCACCTTCCGTTATTCCTATTTTATCTTCACAACTTTGAGAAGTGATCGAGTCAGAAGACATTGTAGCTCCCGCTAGGCATTCACCTACCAATCGCCTTCGTGTTATTCTAACTACTCTATCAGAATTTCTAGTATTTTCCCTTTTACCAGGAAGTTTCAAAGTGGGGATTGCATCATATTTTAAATTTCTTATATTTTTCCCTGTATAATTTGAAAATTTCTGGCTTACAGAAATATCTTCGAAACTATCTTTCTCAAAATGTATTGAGCAAATACATGCTATAAGGAAAACAAATGTGTAAACATGTGGTCAGTAATCATTTTAGTAATATTTACCGTTTTTCAAATTAATGTCGTCTTGCCGGCGACACGCAGTTAACCACAAGTTACAAAGTTCATCATTTTTTGGGAACCTAAAATATCTAATGTCTGTTCCCTTAGTTTTCCTATTGTAATTTGCACATCCATAAATAGCGCAACTGAGCATTTTAACCACTGACCGATCTAACTAAATTGAACAGCAAATTAGAGTATTTAAAAGTTCGTAATTATAATAAAACCGCTAAAACATTCAAAACACACATTCCATTGTTCACGTCGACTAATTGTAAGAGTGGAACCCTGTGGGCCTTGTGGGGTTAAATCGACGAAAACTAAAACACTTTGTATATGGGTCCGTGTTCTACGATCGGTGCATGCATTGCAAATACGTCATCTGCGCGCAGAGAACGAATTTTCGTTTCCAGTTGATCATACCGTTGTAAGTGTATCGTGAGGAGTACCATTTAAAATTTTGGCGGTGGTTACCCAAGGATACTTTTTATACCCTATACTCTATACCTTGATTTATGACTACTAACAATGCAAATGTATTTTTCATAATTTATGAAGATAATACGTGATTGATAGGAAGGCAGATAGAGCATATTAAAAGATAGTAATTAAAATAACAAATAAATTATACCGTATTTCAATTAAAGTAAACTGCAGATATCGATTTCAAGACCCGTTTCCTGAAGTTTGGATGTCTACTGATTAGACACGAAATAGTATTAATAATTATACTTGAATTTGCTTTCCTAAGATTTATGATTTACTTCTGAAATATTTATTTCAACAAGAGAAATTTTCTAATAAATCGTTAATCTTCGTGTAGTAAAATTGAATGGAAAAATTTGGACTAACGTTTGTTTTCAACAAGTAAGCTGCGCACCTCGAACATAGTGGTCAAGATCAACGGCAATCGAACTTGACTTACGGTTTACCTTTGCGGAATACGGATTGTGTATTGATGCGAGGAGCAAGGCCACGTTCTTGTTCATGTCTTGCATATATGCAGATCAGCTTGTGTATCTGATTCCAATCATTGATTAAATTGATAAGCGGTGGGTGACCAAAATGTAATAAATTTTATTATCAGTGAAGGTACTGTAATTTAGTAAAATAAATCAATCAGGTACTCTACAAATTTCGAAGAATTAATGGTTGAATATTTATGTTCTTGAATACATGTTCTGGATTTTCGGTCTACTGTAATAAATAACGTTACGGCGTAACGTCGTCCTTTATCAAAATTATTGACATTCACAACCCTGATGTATAAATAATTACGTCACTCACCACATGAATATCAAATATGCTACAATTATACAGACTTTCCCTCTTTAATTGTTAAAATTTAAGTCTTAACATACGAAAAAGAACCAATTAACAATATATATTATTTATATATACATTGGAATTTATATATTGGAATTATAAATTTTGCTCAAAGGTCTTCCTTATCATTGAGAAATTTCTCATTTTTATGTATGTAAATCATTTCTAAAGATTCTGTTTTCTTTATGGCTTATTCTGTTTCAAGAGTTTTTTAATTTTTATAATCAAATTGTTGTTCTTTCACTATTTCAAGGTTTGTTAATACTGTTTCATATATTTTATCCTATTAATGACTTAATAATCTATTGTTACTAAACAGCACACTGGTATAGTCCCTAAATCCGACTATGTCTAAGCCAGGTATGAAAGTTAAAATTATGACGGACGAGCAGGGTTTCTTAGAATTGTGACTATCTTATTTCATCTTATCATTGTTTTTGTGACCAGTATTATCTATAAAACGCCAGAAAGCCAATTGTTTTTGAGTAAGCCGCAATCTAGAATTATCTAGTGAAAAAATCATTAATATATAAGGAACCGACCAGGAAGAGTTTAGTTTAGTTGATAATTTGACATCGTGAGATAAACAAGTAAATAAGTGAATACAAATTAGTTTAAGTGAATATACTGTGTATATAAGTAGTGAATAGTGTAGTGAATAAATCAATTAAGTAAGTAGCCATACCGTGTATTTAAAATTGATCCCACCCGTAATAAATACGTTTACTGTCTAAATAAATTAGAAAAACATTACATTGGTGTCAGTTGTGGAGTAGTATAAATGAATTGCTTCGTAAAAATGGACAAGAGACTATGTGATCTAAAAGTGGCGGAATTAAGAGCAGATTTGGAAGAACGTGAGTTAGAAACGTCCAGCAAGAAAAGTGAATTAGTAGAATGACTTAAAGTGGCACTGGAAAATGACGGCTTTGATCCAGAAACAGTCATTTAATGACGAGGCTTCCACCTTAATCTCGTCAATTTCTGCTGACATGGACGAGAAGACTTCTGCCATGGAACAGAATATGGACGAGAATATTTCTACTATGAAGAATGATATTTTGGCTAACATGGACGAGAAGATTTCTGCCATGGAAGAGAAGATTTCTGCTATGAAGCACGACATTTCTGCTAACATGGACGAGAAGTTTGTGCTATGAAGAACGACATTTCTACTAATATTTCTGCTAACATGGACGAGAAGATTTCTACTTTGAAGAACGATATATCTGCCGATATCTTATTAATGAAAAATGACATTGTCGCTAACATTGAAAATGAAATTTCGTCTCTAAAATCTGAAATCGAGGATAAGATGTCAACGATGGACGAGAAAATCGAGAATAAGATTACAACGGTAGACGATAGAATCCAGAAGTTAGAAAAAAAGATGACAGATATAAGAACTCAAGACACGACAGCGGAAGAAAAGAAGACCGAGCAAACGAAACCTTGCAAGACAGAAACACACCCTAAGTTAGAAGACATTGCCAGTTTTACCCGAGTCAAGGCCCCAACGCTCGATGGAAAAATGTCGTGGACCAATTATGAGAAACAATTTGAAGCAGCCGCTAGATTGAATAATTGGTCCGATAGAGACAATGCAGTGAACTTAACTATCGCGCTTCGAGGAGATGCCTTAGATGTACTTCAAACAATACCACTGGAAGAAACGGACGATTTCGAGCAGCTGAAGAAGAGGTTGGAAATGCGGTCACGAACATTTGGAACAGTTGTACAGATCTCAGCTGAAGAACCGAAGGCGAAAACGTGACGAAACCCTTCAACAGTATGAACTGGATATTGAACGACTAGTTCGATTTGCTTATCCATCAGCACCAGATAACATGATGGAATGTTTAGGCATCCAGGCCTTTATTGACAGCTTATGTGACCACGATATGGAGAGGACGCTTCAATTAGCCGATCCTAAAACATTGGTCGATGCAATGACTGCTGCTTTTGAATATGAAGCAGCCACGATGGCTTCGGGATACAACAAAGGTAGGACCATACAGGAAGAAGGTGACGATGAAAGACTTGACCAGATCGTCAACTTGTTGGAAGGTATGTTAGACAAAAAGCCGAAAAAAATCAGGTGCTGTAATTGTGGTGATCTAGAGCATGCACGCAGTTCGTGTAAGCGTCCTACGACTCCTGCAAACCAAGAACCTCTTAAATGCAAAGCAACCACGAAGGACTCGCGGTACAACAAAGGTCGGACCATACGGGAAAAAGATGACGATGACAAACTTGACCAGATCATCAACTTATTGGAAGGTATGACAGACAAGAAACCGAAGAAGATCAAATGTCGGAAGCGTGGCGAGCTAGAGCACGTACGCAGTCCGTCTAAGCGCCCCAACACTCCTGTAACCCAAGAACTCCAGTCACAGGGGAAATCAGACAGGGGTGAACATCCAGCTGATGTGAATCACCGAAAAGAAAACTCTTTGCCTATACGGTTGTGCCCTGTAGATTATTCACAATGCAACAAGTCGAAATCTAAGGAAGTTGCAGTATCAAGAACTACAGTAGTCGATGAAGAATGGTCACCCACCAGGATCAGAGAAGATCAGGAGAATGATTCCCACCTGAAGATGATCCGGGAATGGAAGGAAGAAAATCGGCGACCTACATGGCAAGAAGTGTCAAGTTTTTCACCGAAAAACAAGGCATATTGGGCTCAGTGGGACTCCCTTGTCCTGGAAGAAGGCTGTTGAAAAGAGTCCTTGAAAACGATGATGGCTCCGAGATGAGGAGACAGCTAGTTATCCCTAGAACGAGAGTAGCTGAGGTACTGAAGAAGTTACACGACAGTCCATCGGGAGGTCATCTGGGAGTGAAGGAAACCCTTCAGCGAGTCCGTGAAAGGTTTTATTCGATGAACAGCTCCGACGATGTGAAGGACTGGTGTAAGAAATGTACGACTTGTGCTACGAGTAATGGACCACATCGCAAGAGAAAGGCATCTATGAAACAGTATAATGTTGTAGGCCATTTTTAAAGGATTGCGTTAGATATCGCTGGACCATTTTGGACGACCGAAAATGGTGGCAAATACATACTGGTTGTAATGGATTATTTCACAAAGTGGGTGGAAATTTACGCTATTCCGAATCAAGAGGCCACAACTATTGCGGATGTATCGGTGAGAGAATTTATCAGCCGATATGGAGTGCCATTGGACGTTCGCAGTGACCAGGGAAAATATTTCGAAAGCCATCTATTCCAGGAGATTTGCGAGAAGCTGGGAATGAAGAAGACCAGGACAACAGCATTACATCCACAGTCAAATGGGATGGTCGAGAGAATGAACAGGACTATTAGAAAATGCCTGTCCAAAGTGGTTTCCAGCCATCAGAGAGATTGATTCGATGAATTTATGCGCGTCTATGAAGGTACCGAGAAAGCTAGATATGGAGTCACTTCGGAACAACAACAAAATTTGTTCACTCTCCCGGAAGACTATTCACTGGCATACAACATCCCCGCCCGTATCAAGAACGCACGAGGGTTGGCAACCGTCTTTCGAAAGAAGTTCGGGCAATTAGAAAACTTGAAGACCAGATTTCAGCCCCTGGCAAGACACTGAAACTGAAACATAATTCGCGGTACGTCTTCTACGTGGTAACTAAAAATGACTTTCAAGATCGATCTACCGACCGCGATGTGTGGGAAGCACTTCGTAACCTACGAGACCATTTGTTGGAATTCAGCGTGAAGAAACTGGATATGCCTAAAATAGTGAGTAACCAGTTGGATTGGCGAATCATCAGGAACAAGGTAGAGGTTATCTTTCGAGATACCGGTGTCCAGATATTAATTTGCAGCTACGACCCCCGTTATCAGTATCCGATGAAAACGGTGCCCTGCTATTTCCATAAGATCGGAAAGTGTAGAAATGGGGCCAGTTGCCGATTCAAACATCCGGTCTTGGCTACACAAAAGTTCCAGGAGGAACTTCCATTTAAGGAGGGGGTAATGTTACGAAACAACAGTCCTTAAGGTATAGTCCTTAAATCCGACTCTTCCTAAGCCAGGTATGAACGTAAAATTATGGCGGACGCACAGAGTTTCTTAGAATTGTTTACGAATTCTGACTATCTTATCTTATCATTGTTTTTGTGACCATTTTTATCTAGAAAATGCCAGAAAGTCAAGACCGACCAGGAAGAGTTCAGTTCAGTTGATAATTTGACATCGTGAGATAAACAAGTAAATATAAATTAGTTGAGCGTTTATATAAATTAGTTTAGGTGAATATACTGTGAGTAAGTAGTGTGTTTAAAATTGATCCCATCCGTAATAAAAAGTTTACTCTCTAAATAAATTACACTACTTTGGAAATATTGAGAGATGGGTCCTATGTAAACATCATTACAATTATTCCAAGTAACTTCATGTATACTAAAACTTTTTAATTTTTGGTTTTTTCGATTCTAGACCAGAGAATTATTTAGATAATGCGTTATGTCCTTTATAGCACTAATTTCAAATTTACTAACATATTCTGATAACTGCTGAGATCTTCCAGATACATATGGTAAAGTTATGTGTTTCACAGTTTGATATTCAGTATCTGTTTTGTTTTCTAATTGATTACAATATTTGTTTATGATTTTTTAAATATATTACTAATTATGTTTTCAGGATAATTATTTTCTGTTTTTCAAATACACAACTATTGAGAGAGCAAAAACTGCACTAAGAAAAAATTACTATACCGATAAATGATAAATTACATATAAACAGATACTAAACATGTGAACGAACTCCAGCTTGGCACACGTAGGAAGACCCCTGAGATTTTTAAGCGCCGTAAACATGTACCTAGTAAATTCAGAGAGAGCATTTTTAAATTGTGTTCGTTGGTATAGTCTCAGACAAAAGATGAAAATATTTTAGTTTGCATATTATTCAAAAGTGATTTTGCCAAATAAAATGCCCTTTAAAAGTAAGGTGAAACATAATATTTCAACAGGTCAAAGTCGTGAAATTAATAAACAATATATTCAAGTTTTTTAAGCAAGAAACAGAAGCTGGAACTCCCATAATAAACAAATACATATACAGGTATGCTCAATTTTTTAATATATTTCTAAACCTTTAATAAATCTTGCGGTTTCTTCTTCCTAATATTTCAAACGATTGAAACCTTTGTTGCAAAAAGGCAGTAACTCAGAATTCCTAGTAAAACATTTAATTTTAACTTTTAACTATTGGATTAGGTTAGGGTTAGGTTGTTTAACTTATTTTGAACACTCCTGCAACAAAATAATTCGTCAATTGAGCATATCCCTATTCTGTTTGATAACAACATCAAAATTGTGGGTGCATATAGCCCTCCTGGAAATAAGCTTAAGGAGGAAGATTTCTTTAGTATTGTAAACACACACAACAGGTTATTAGTTGTGGGAGATCTCAACTGCAAACATCCGCATTGGGATCCCTACACTGAATACCCCAACACAAACGGAAATTCTGCGATCATTCGGACTGCAATATTTTCCACACGGACACCCCTACACATTTTCCTTACTCTAACCACTCCCCCAGCATCCTAGACTTAGCAATAGGTAAAAATATAAATAATTTAACAAATATCAATACCCTTACAGATTTCAATTCCGACCACGATCCCGTCCTAATAAACCTTAAAATTTCCCATCACACCCAAACAAAACAAAATACACATTACCACTATAACACCACTAGATGGGTAAAATTCAGACAAATTATAAATAAAAATTTGAAAATCAAAGAAAACATACAAAACAATAATCAATTAATTAACGTTATAAATAATTTACAAAATACAATATTAGACGCAAGAAACGAATCAACCACATTAAAGAAGAAAGTGAAAATTCGAAATAATTTACCAGAAAACATTAAACGGTTAATAAAAGAAAAAAAGAAAATTAGGAAAATATGGCAAGCAACTAGACATAAAGACGATCATGATTTATTAAGAACATTACAAAAGAAAATTAATCAGGAAATAATAGAGTAAAAAAACGATGATTGGGCAAAGTTCTTAAATAATCTCAAGCCGGAAGACAACTCTCTCTGGAAGATTGCCAAACGGTTTAGAGAATCAAACAGAGAAATAAATAAAATCGTTTTCAATGGTAAGACAATTACGAATATGACTGAGATCGCAGGGAAATCCGGGGAGTACTTCCAAAACAACTTCATAAATAACACGCCACATACACACCAGCACCATATCGTCATAAACACAGTTCATCAACATATACATTCACTAAACACATTAAATACTAAAGACTTTGCAACATATACAGAAATTTATAATACTATTCAGAAACTTAAAAACAAAACAGCCCCCGGTTTAGACGGAATTCACAATACATTATTAAAGAATCTTCCGAAAAAAGCTATTGTCCAGCTAACATACATAACAAATTACGTATTTAAAACTGGACACTATCCCGATATGCTCAAGGTCTCCAACATCATACCATCGTCAAAGCTAACAAACAACCTTGTTATGTGGATAGCTATAGACCAATCTCCCTTTTAAATAATATTGCAAAGGTGATAGACAGAATTATATTAAAAATAATGCAAATATTTGTAAATAGAAATAATATCATCCCCCCCGAGCAGTATGGTTTCAGAAGCAGACATAGTACGGTGGCTCAAATTATACGAGTGATAAATTACATCCGTGAGGGATTTCAACAAAAACAGAAATCAATCATGGTCACAATTGATGTCCAAAAAGCTTTTGACTCCGTATGGCTCGAGGGGCTGATATACAAACTAATCAAATTAAAATTTCCGGATTATTTGATAAAAATTATACATGCATATCTGAGTGACAGAAAATTTATTCTAAAATTTACGATCATGTGGCTGGTCCATATGATATAAGGGCTGGAGTACCACAAGGCTCTGTCCTATCGCCTTTGCTATACTCCCTATTTGTCCATGATCTCCCAACATCCCCTAATTTTTTAACGGCAATGTACGCTGACGATACTTGTTTTGTAGTAACAACAAAGAATCAAGAACAAGCACTTAACACTGTACAGTCTCATATAAACACTAAAATCACACCTTATTTCAAAGAACACAAACTAGCTATTAACCCTTCAAAAACAGAGTATTTATTACTCAGAAGAATAGCTAGAAAAGCCGACCCATTGCAATCTCAGCTTTGCGTAAATGGGCATTATATTGCCCCAAATAATACCCTAAAATACCTAGGGTATACAATGCAGGGAAATACTTCGGCAAATTCGCACATTTCACAACAAATACAAAAGGCCAAGATTGCAATGTGTCGACTATATCCACTCATATGCAAACACAGTAATCTTACAAGCCAAAACAAAATTCTAATATACAAACAAATCATAAGACCCATACTCACCTATGCTGAACCAATATACTACACGGGCACTAAACATAATTTTCACTCCCTGCAGGTGATACAGAACAAGTGTCTCAGAATGGCATTTAATCATAATTCGGTTTATCCCAAATTACCTAAAACCTCTTGGTTACATGACAAGGTAAACATACCCACTATCAAAGACTTCAACAAAATCTCAGATAATTTTTATAACTATTGTCTGCCACAAGATCTTCGAAACAAACTCATGACCGCAAGTCGCGCAGAAGGCATCCGCGATAGTGGGTGTAGGCTTCTGCATGGATCGCTAATTACATAACTAGGTTGTTGATTTCCAAACCACACTATCGTCAAGGGGAGTAGAAGTCTACAGCAACACACAGCGGCACTTTTACTCCACAAAACTCAAAATTTCATAATAACATAATAACTTCTGCCAAGTTGCTTTCTCGAAAACTAATATCCCGTATCAATTCGTAACCCAGTTTTTCAGCTGTTTTTCTGGGAATGCCCAAGTCGAAAAGTCATAGGAGTCAAACTTTTATATTAGGTACAAAGTTATTATATTCAGAGACGAGAGTCGGATAATGCTATACAGCAAGGAGCCGTGGATACATACCAGAGAGAAGAGAGGGGTAGAAAATCGCCAGAACATCGGCTATTGTATATATTATTTTTTATCCTCCTGTTAATAGGGAGCAAAAAACTGAATAAAGGCCTTTTTCAATCTAATCTAATCTTTATAATGTATTACATTCTGTAATAACTTGAAAATAACACCATTTCTTTATTCTTCTTGATATACAAAATTTAAATGTTTATAAGGTTAAAGAACGTGATAACTAATCAATTTTATGGTTATATTCTTGTATCCTAAAAAACTTTTTCAATAAAAGAAACACAGATAGGTTATGTCGTCATGACTTCTAATACAAATATGCTTCTAGTTATATAAATATATATTTATTATTATTTATATACATTTCAATTGCTTACTAATTGCAATACAGTTGAATTGTTGGATCTTTACCTGTGCGTCATTAATATCTGATAACATAACCGACAAATGTCAAATTATTTGATTCTGTTCTTCACCATTAATAGATTAATAGAAAGAGATGCCACTTAATAATTATGTCGGTGATGTTAACAAATATATATATATATATATATATATATATATATATATATATATATATATATATATATATTTGACATTTTACTGTATTAAAAACATTAAGAAGTGAGTGGTTTTCTGTGCAATGGTATCCTTTGGAAAAGAAATTATTTAACGATTAACCTCGATTACTTGTAAGTAATAAATTTAAATTTAATATTTTTGCCTATTTAACTAGTTGTATACATCTTTGTAGTTGACTGATGAAGAAATAAAGAAATTTCGAAAGCTTTCAACATAAAGTAAAAAGAGTTTACTTATTCCTGAGAAGGCTTATTCCCGATAACTTTATAACTATTCTGGTTTTAACTAGTTCAAGCCGACTACCTTTTACTCGCTCTATATATATATATATATATATATATATATATATATATTTTAATATTTCATGTACATTTTTAGAATCAATTACGCCTTACAGGAGATAAGATGGAAAGATCAAGGGGTGGTAGAAAAAAATGATTTTAGTTTTTATTACTCAGGGAATAAAAACCAAGGACAATATGGGGTAGGTTTCATAATAAGGGGTAATTTACGAAATTTATATTAGAATTAAGACCAATAAGTGAACGACTGGCATGCCTGAGAATACGAACATACAGAGGGGCAAATGCCGACTCGGATCACTACATGGTAGTGGCCACAGTCAACCAAAAAACAAAAAAATTAAACGCTACAAAAACAAACCGAATTAAATGGAACCTCGAAAAATTTAATAATGAAATTTAAGAAGCGAATACGAGAAGCAAGTGGAACATATTGATGAGAAATGCTAGAAGCGAATAGATGAATGACAGAATAAGAAAAATAGAAAATGAAAACTTAACAAAAGCACAAAAGCTTATTATATAAAAATAAATGAACAAAATAAGACTTATAAAGGTAAAATTAAAGGCATAAGGAATACAAACGGCGAAGTGATACAAGAAGAAGCTCATTATAAACAAATTTGGAAAGAGAAATATATAGTAATGACAACACAATACTTGGAAAATAGAATAATCGGTCACAAATATACGAAAATGCGTCGACTGCACTCCATAAACATGAAATAAATAAAAAAGATGAAATCGATTTTCCAAACAGAAGAATTGTATATAAAGACCAAAACATCACTAAACTCAAAATCAAAGAAATGATTGCCATTAAGAATGAACCCGAAGCACTAAATGACAAGAAAGACATAGAGAACTTGAGTTAAATTTGGTAAAGAGCTGCAGATGTACATAACACACACTACACCCATATACTAGTGCCAGAGGAGGAAGCGCAGTAATAATAAAACAAAATATCAAACATTTTGAGGATACTTCAATAAAAACCGAACAAATAAAAGTCACCTCTGTCACAATACATAGTAAATGACAGAATATAAAAGTAAACTACCCACCGAAATATAATCTCAAAAAAGAAAACTAATTAAACTTACTCCAAGATCTTGGAGAAAGCTTTATACTAGGAAAACACATCAACGCGAAGCACACCTTTTGGGGGTCAAGACTAAATACTACAAAAGGTAGAGAGTTACTCAGTGCAGCTAATGAGTATAACTGCGACTTCAATTCTACTGGACGACCAATTTATTGGCCTACAGATAGCAATAAAATTCCTGATCTATTCGACTTCTACATAACTAGAAAAATTGCACAAAATTATACATAGAAGAAGGCTTGCATCTAGTCACGGATCACAGCGCAATAGTATTGATATTGAGTGATAACGCAATAATCAAAGAATGTAATTCCACACTAGCAAACAAGACCACAGACTAGGTAAATTTTAACAAAGTGCCAGATAACTTAATTCAATAAAACGTTAGAATAAAAACCACATAAGAAATTGATATAGAAGCCAGAAACCAGTCAGCGATATACAACAGACGATCTGGAACAATACAAGACCAATAAAAAGAAAAATTGCCGGAAATAATTACCCAGCTGAAATAAGAAATTTGTACCTGTTGATTCTACAGAGATTTAAGCTTATATTGGACTGTTGCTTATTCTTGGCGCACTTCACGGATCGGAAAAGGCTATCGATATGCTCTAGTGTCAAGATATTTCTTACTGTCGTCCTATAATTCCTGCTGCAATGTCAAGAGACAGATTCAAACAAATTACTTCATTTTTACGCTTTGATAATTTTCAAACAAGACAAGAACGAAAATTAGTAGGTAAGCTAGCTCCGATAAGAGATATATTCGATATTTTCACTTCTAATTGTGAAAAATCACTCAATCCTGGCGACCATCTATGTGTAGATGAGTAGCTTGTACCATTTAGGGGTAAGGCACCATTCCGAGTCTATATGAAGAGTAAACCTGATAAGTATGGAATCAAAATATGGGCTCTTGTGGACTGCACCACTTCTTATATTGCAAACATACAAGTTTATTTGGGTAAGTTATTTGAAAAGCAATATAGGCAAACTTTATATTCCTATGTATCTATTAATTTTTAGGAAAACAAGGTAACAAAGCGGAAAAGGGTCAAGGTCAAAGGGTTGTCCTAGATTTGATAGACCATTTGGAAGGCGGATTTGAAATAACGACCGATAACTTTTTTACAAGTTTAGAACTTGCTGACAAGTTGTGGAAAAAAATTATTACTTTATGTGGAACCCTCCGGAAAAATAAAACATATATTCCCAGGGAACTAAAGTAGCTGGAGAAGAACAACACTATAAACCAGAAATTATTCTTCATTACAACAAAACAAAAGGTGCTGTCGACACTTTAGATAAGTTGTCCAAAGTATATACAGTGCAGAGAAAGTCAAACCGCTGGCCAATGGCAATATTTTCGCATCTTATAGATATCGCAGGAATAAATGCTTATAAATTGTGGTTACTGCAAAACAGTTTGGATAAACGTAAAATGTATATTTTGGGACTAGGAAAAGAACTCATAAAGAAAAACGTTTTCCGGCGATATAATAATAAATACATTCAGACGAATAGAAAACGGCATATGACAGACGTTTTTCTCGAAATACTGGATGCAACAGAACATAGAGTTGAAAAACAAAACATTACCAGGGGGCGCTGCCATATGTGTCAAAGAGGAAAAGACAGAAAATCCAGAAAAATATGTATTAGGTGTAATAACTTTGTGTGCCTAGAACATACAAAATCGGAGATAGTTTGTAAAAAATGTTAAAATGATATGTACCTAGTAGTATTAGTGATTAGGGTATTTTGTATTTTCTCGTGATGATTTTTGACTAATAAATGGTTAATAGTAAAACTTTAATAAAACTTCTTTTCTATATATGTAATTTAAAGAAAAATACATCATTTCTGCAATTTTACGCATGGGGTCTTCTCGGACCCCAGTTAGTCCTTTTCGTAAAATTTTTATGTCCGTCCCATGAAGGTTAACCTCTAATTAACAGTGTAGTATCTTATCGTCACCGGATAAACAAAGCTTGTACAAAACACATGAAGCTAAATAACCTTAGTAATTGATACCAACAACTAAAACATACCTTCTGCAATTATCTGAACCCAAATATGAACTTTCATTAGCTGCAATAGAATATTTCAATAAAATACGTTCGTCTAAAGCCGGTCCAATCGCGAGTACTAAGGAGCACAAACATTTCCTTTTTCGCGGACCGGCTTAAGTATGTCTTTGACCCACATTATCACAAAGAATATCAATTTTTGTGGAATTGACATATTCGACGAGAACATCACCCATTTTCCCAACCTTGTTTGACATTGAAATCAGCAGCCTCTTCGCTTTAAGTCTATTTTTTCCAATGCTGCTATTATTCTCGACTAAGCATCAGTTAAATGTTGCGCTATTTCAAAAAATGTATTTGACCATTTTTCAAAGTTCTCATGTTTGAATACGACGTACGATACAAAGTCTAAATCGCACTAAATATGGGCGTTTACATTTGCATTGCTACGATTGTTCCAAATTTTATTACCTAGGGACAGCCTGCTTACAAGTCACGCTATTACGCTGGCATAAAATATCCAATATTTATCATTTTTCTCTGTCAGTTGAGATTTAATAACTACATTATACTATACATCAAGGCTTAACTACATTTTATCACTATCTAGGACGAGGCGCTAATGTACAGTTATCCATTTAATATATGCAATAAATATGAAACAATCATCAATTGAGACTAATACATATTTATGCGTTTATCTGAAAAGGAGTATTTAATATTCACGTACTTATCTACAATGTAATGACCCTGCTTTGATTGTTAATATTTTAGTTGTCACTGACACTATTTCATTGGATTTTCCAACTGAATCTAATTGAAGTGATCAATTACATTGCCATAAATGTCACATATATTATGTTGACATCGCTAAGACACTTGCTAATAGTTAATTATTGGTGTTGGTTGATATATTATTTCTAATACACGAAGAAGAAACACTTGACAATTGGATTCAATTCGAGAAGCCTCAACATCTAGAAATCATTAAAAATTAATGGTTGACAAAGCTGAGAGTTTTATAAAGTCTCTGAAGAACTTAATATTCTACGTATTCCAATTATATATAATATTCATTTATCTGAATTTATCGTATCGCCTTCAAAGTTGACCTCTTCCGAAATCATATTTTCACACTTGCAAATAATTCGTTGATCAACAAGTTTTTTAAATATATTTTCAGGGTCCACTTCAATACTCGCTGCTAATTATATTTTATGGCTTCTAACTATTGAAATTGAATACGGGTGTCTCGAAGGGATTTTTGAAAGAACAAAATTACCTGGGGTTATATCAATTACTTAATAAGTTTGGGTTCTTGCTTAGAATTGTGCTGTTATGGGGTACTTTTTGGAGGAACACAATTTACCCTATTTCTTTTCCCAAACCAGGTAATTTTCGACTCAAAGAACGCATAACGGTTAGTGTTGCCGGCGAGACGAGAAATTCTCGTCTCTCGTCTTGTGTCGCCCTCTCTCGACGAGACGAGAGACAAATTTTCTCTCGTCTGACGAGACGAGACGAGACGAGACGAGAGAAGTACCCTCTCTCGTCGAGAAATTCTCGTCTCTCTCGATCACTCTCGAGCAATAAACGTAATATTTTTTGAGATTTTTGAAATCTTCTTAAATTCGTCTTTGCAAAAATATATATATTGTCTATATTTGGACCAGCGGTTTTCGAGTTATTCGACTGCAAACATATTATTATTAACAGAATAAAAATGTTTGTGTATTCACTAACCGCGTTGTAAAATTGTTTTCAGTTCCTGAGATACGGTGATTGGTTAAAAACCTCTAAAATTAAATCCTTTCAACTGCAAAGGTTTTAATTTTAGGACAACGTTCTTGAAATAAAATCTTTGTATTCTTTTAATTTTTGTAAACTACCGTTACCTTTTTTCATATCACTTGTTATAAGTCTCTGATATATCATGGCCAACTTCATATTTTTAAATACGATCCAAGATTTTTTCATATTAATTTTTGAGCACACAATACCTCAAACACAATGATGTACGTTTCGGCACAAATTATACATTGTCAGGAATTTTTAAAAAATATTCTCAGTAGACTTATGACTGTTTTAAATATTACCTCAATTTTTGCTTGAGATAGAATAAAATTGAGGTAGTAAACAGGAAAAATATAATATTTGAAGCATAGGTACTAAAAATATATCCAAAAATTTCCTGACTATCTATTTGTTGAAACGTACATAATTGTAGTTGCACACTCAAATGACCACACTGTATAAATGCGAAATAAGAGTACGTCGAAAAATGCAATCTTATCAAAAATAATAAAACGCCAATTTTAATGATTAATTTTCATTCTGAAGAGTCAGAAAAAATATTGCAACAGTTAACATAAAATTTACTAATGAACTAAAAAATATATTACAGATAGGTACCTAGATACAAAAAACGTTGATATAATGATGTATAAAAAGTAACTTGGGCTAAAAAAAACATTTATCACCTATATTTAGTTAATACTTATACATATATTAGGAACCCTGAAAACTTTGGAAATTTAGAATAATAATTTTTTACCAAATATATTATTCTTAAGGCTACACGAATACCAAGAGTTTAAACATATCAATGTTCTCACTGATTCTGCGTTAAGACGGTTCCTATGTTTTCTTATTACGAGCCCTGCTTTTAAAAACATTCTTTCGGCAGGAACACTGGTAGCAGGTATGGCTAATATATCCCTAGCCATTCCAGCAAGATTTGGAAATATTTCCTCATGGTCACCCCACGATTTTAAAATATTGGTATTTCGACCAGCTCTTTGTCCGTCTATATATTTTTGATATTCGGCTCTTGCTACCTCTCTATTGTTGATGTTACTGTTCGGTTTTTTATATAAGCCAGTCATAAATTCGTCACTACTTGTTGATGATGAATCTTTCTCTGTTTCTGTTTCCGTCGCCGTGGCGATAGTAGCAGTTGGTTTTACGTAAAATGAATAGAGGATTTCGTCAAATTTCTTCAAAGACCCTTCTTTAATTTGTCTTTCCCACAGGGTCAAATTAAATGTCTCTATTTTGTGCCTCGGATCTAATACTAACGCCGCACAATAAACCCCATTCGTTTTATAATAATGCTTCAGCATTTTGTCTCTCCATGCTTGAAATGCTTCTATTAAGGTGTTTTTCACATTAGTGGCTTCTAAATCATTGAAAGAAATTAATAAAGATTCCAATTTGTCTAGCAATATGTTAAAACAAACTATAACTAAGGGTAATGTTGAGTAGGTTTCTCCACAAAGTGTAGTACTAAGCGATTTAAAATATTTTGAAAATTGACATAATGCCAATTAATTTCCATTGCGCTTCTGTTAAAAGTGAGTGACTGAAATCTTCGTTACTTTGAACTAAACTGTTTAGGGCCTTTTTTAAACGAATCGCTACATTTAACATATCGCAAGTAGAATTCCATCTTGTAGACACATCTATATTTCCTGACACATATTCTATGTTGGCAGCATCACATAACGTTTTCAACAGATTCTGCATTTGTTCAGATTTTTTAATTTCTTTAAACAAACATCGTCAAAGGCGGTAATTCTGTCTCTTGGTTAAATTCGGCTAAATCATCATCGCGCCCTCTTCAATGGATTCATTTTCCAATTTTAATAGTTTTAATGTATCTTGCACACCCAAGTTCAAAACATGCGCAAAACATCTATAATGACAAATTGTCCAGTTCCTTTGAAAAAGTTGTATTTGCTGCTGCATTATCCACTGTGATTCCGTGCAATTTATCAACAATTCTATAATCCTGTGCACATTTGTAAATTTTTTCTGGAATATCTTTTCCAGTATGATTACCATTATATGGCAAAAATTCTATTACTACTGAATTCAGATTCCAAAATTCATCAATAAAATGTGCTGTTATTACATAATAGGACTTATAGTTTATTCATCCATCGATTGTGAAAGATATTTGCGATTTATTCTCCTTTAAAATTTCTAATATCCGTTTCTGAACCAAAGTAAATGTTTTCATCACGTTTTCTCCAAGGGGCGTTTTGGGAGCACTGCCCTGGGGTTTAATTTTTTGAAGAAAGTTTGAGTATGTTCATCGTCAAAAAAGCTAAATGGTAGGTACTTCAAAGACTCCCACTCGACGATATCTTCGTCTTTTACAGGCACCTGAAATAAAGAGGAATGTTGATTCGTGCGGGTTTTTTGGAGCACCCTGTATAGACAAAAATAATTTTATAACAGGCACCTCTTAACCCTTATAAGCTTCGTCAAACGTTTTCCTGCTATCTTTATTGGTGCAGGAGATATTGACCTTTGTCGCACTAATGGGCTACCCTGTAATAAATACCAAGCAAAGTTTATCTCATTTAGGTTAGGTTCTGTTGTGTTCGACATATATTGCACACAATTTATGTCAAATATAGTAGAACCTAACATCAACGCGTTAAAATTTAGCTTGGTTTTTACTATATTTGGTTTAAATCACGAGAGAAGCGAGACGAGAGAAGGTCGTCTCTCGTCTCGTCTCGCCCTCTTTCGACGAGACGAGATACACATTTTCTCTCGTCTGGCGAGACGAGACGAGAGAAGGCCTTCTCTCGTCTCGTCTCGTCTCGCGGCAATACTAATAACGGTAGCATGTTTTCATTAACTGTCTTAAATTTCTGGCAACAATTTTTAGGAACCAACACCGCCATATCCAGAAAACTGTAAAAATTTCTCTAAAGCCCAGTAACAAGTTCTTTTAATACATTTTTTGAGACAATAAGTAGACTACATTGTATTTTGCTCTATTACTGAATTTTAAACTCTGTAAGATCTAGACAGATGACAATAAAAAGACAAAAGTTCGATTCTAGTATGAAAAAAGCAAATTGAAAGCACCGACGAAAACAAAACAATACAAAAAATGTTACAAGGTATATCAAGATATGGATAGCAAAGTATACCTAAATAGAACAAATAGTCCAGTCGACAAGCTGAAATTCGTGGAAAATAGAGATACAGCTCCTAAAAATATATGAGAAAGCTCATTGGATTCGGAATTTTGTCTAGAAAAATGTATCGAAAGCGTTCATTAGCTCGAAAAAAATTGCGAAAGTTATGAACAAATTATGATGAAAAATGGGCATCATGTTTTCGTCAATATATAATGAATTATTAACAATTAAGAAATTAAATAAAATTATTCTTGAAGAGGAGGATATTTTTGATGAAAACTCCCGGATCTCTCCCTTTATTAATAATTTTAATTTAACGTTGAAAGTAGGTCCCCGCGATTCATTTTCGGGGTGTACGTGCGGAGTCAAAAGTTAGTACGTCACATTAAATAATATTTTTAAGGTATTAAATGTTAATAATTAGAAAATTCGAAAAACTTATGCTGTATTCAGAAAAATGTGAAGAATTTATTCCCGCTTGAAATTTGTCTTATAGTTAATTTTTCACCAAGTCAGGCGATTGTTAACAAAATGTTCTACAACTTACGTCTTCATTGTAAATAAAAAAAACTGTTTAAATAATTGGCCAAAAAATATTTCGCTACGTGGAGCCGTTTTTATCTACATACTTAACAAGATAACTTCATACAAATTAGAAAAATTTTAATAATATGTTTATTATAATTTTTCCGTATTGTGATTGTTATTTCAATTTACCGTCTTTGTCAATTTTGGAGAAATTTCAGTTGTTAGCATGATACAGCCTCCGGAGTATATACAAGTGACCAATTTTATGATTGGATATTATTCAGAGCGTCTCAAAGATTAATCATATTGATATTCAGCTCACTGAAGCCAGTACAACGGGTTCTATGGTACTGGAGGTACCAAATTTTTGTCATTTTTGGAGAATTTTCAGTTTGTTAGCACGATACATCCCCCGAAGTGGATACGAGTGACAATTTTATTCAGATCCACAGATGCGGAAAAGTTAGTTTTAATCTTTAAAACCGTTCATTTCATATTTGAAATGTTTAAATAATTAGTTGAGGATATTTTTTCAAATCATAATTCACAGCTTTTATACAATAACAAAGGAGAACATTTTTTGCAAACTGAAATAATTATTAACTTAACAATTTGTTATAAACAAATTCTAAACTTTGTTTTATTTTTGTCGTGAAGCTACTAAGAATCTTCTTTATGTAATACATTTTTTATAGATTCGTCAATCTTTATAATACAGTTTTTTTAGATAAAGTAGTTCAATTATCACAAAAAGGTTTTACACATAATATTCAACCCACATGTTCATTTAATGACTTCACCGGACTAGGTATGGAAACAGAAATTAATTATAATTTTCCAAATAATTCTAATCTAACACATAAAGCTTACAAACCCAACTTATAATTTCAGTCGCCAAATCAAATCAAGAAAAATATTATACAATAAAAACCAACAATTCCGTACAGGCAGGCAATTTTCAGACCATTAAAAAAAGACTCAACTGATAAATTTCAAAATAAAATTAGCAGTATATAACGCTAAATCAATAATTAGCGATAAAGAAAAATATAAACTATTTATATCCAATCCACAACACCCTAAACTTTATTCATGAATTAAACTCCATAAAGAGGGATACCCAATTAGACCAGTTGTTTCTTTTTTCACAGCACCTTCATTGAAAATTTCATGGATTTTCATAGATTACCATTTCTAACATCATTTCTCAGTTAAAAAGTGAACGGAATTAATTGATAAAATTCAGGATATAAAACTGGCTCATAAGTCTAAATTCATATCGTACCTCCTAAAGAAACTATAATTCTTGTTGATAACTTGTTCACGTACAATAATGTTAATCCTATAATTCACCCTGATATCATTTCTTTATCAAAAGTCTGTTTAAATCAAAATTATTTTCATTTCAATGGAGAGGTTTATAGCAGTAAACATGGTTTGATTACGGACAACCACTTCAGCCCCCTACCAGCAGAAATTTTCATGGATAGTATAGAAATAATAATTCATAAACACCCTATTAGTAAAAAAAATGTATATACTGGCACCGATATGTGGACAATATTTTATTTAGGTTTACCGGAACAACAAGATAATCAGAAAACTGCATTACTTACATTAACTCAATTCATAATGATATCAAGTTTACCGTAGAACTTGAATAAAATAATTCTATAAACTTTTTAGACCTTATAATTTCAAACATAAATAATAAACATGATTTTTCTATATTTCATAAACCATCACATATAGACATTACAATTCATAATAGTTCGGTCAACCCATTCAGTCATAAATTAGCAGCTTTCATACTTTTCACAGTCCCATCAAATACTAATAATACCAACAAAAAACTAAATATGTTGAAACAAATAGCAGTTAATTATAATGTTGTATTTAATTGACAATATCATAAATCAAAAGATAATAAAACAGTATTGAGAACAAGTATTTTTCTACGCCTTATCTTTACAGTACCTTGTATTTCATCGGTTTGTAGCGCTTAAAGTGGTTGTTTATAGTTAGAGTGAAAAAAGGTAAAAAAGCGTTAAAAAAAGTGCCATAACGTTAACTTTATTTCACGCTTTCCATAAGATAACACAATGAAACTTGGCTGGGCATCGAGGATGAACTTCTAAGATACTTGGCTGGGCATCAAGGATGGACTTCTAAGATACTTGGCTGGGCATCGAGGATGGACTTCTAAGATACTTGGCTGGGCATCGAGGATGAACTTTCATGAAACTTTGAATACATATAATTGTAATTCACCAAAGGAGCTTAATTAAAATATCCCAAATTTCTATTTGCATTTTTTTTGTATATAGGGCTGTAGAAAAAATAATGTATGCAACATGTGCATAAAGTGTCTCTTTTTCACTTATGGAATTGCCGTCAACTTTGTCCATTCGTGAAAAAAAGTACCACTTTATGCACTTGTTGCATAAATTACTATTACTTTACCGCCCAACCTATCTATATGCGAGAAAAGTATTGGTTTACACCAAATAAAGTTGCAATTTTGAAAAAAAAAGTTGAGTAAGTTTCACGTTATCCATCCACAACAACACGAAAAAACGGTTTTTAGAAAAAAATTCTGTGTGTATGTCGTCGTCGTTGTCGTCGGCCACTTTTTCTTACATGTCTTGTTCGCACGGTACAGCCTCCGGAGTTCAACAAATCACCAATTTTATGATTGAATATCATTCAGGACATCTCACAGATGAAACTTATTGATTTTCAGCTCACCAGAGCCAATACAACAGGTGCTACAGTACTTTAAGTACGATATTTTTGTAATTTTTGGAGAAGTTTGTCTTGTGCTCATTCAATGTCTTTTAGATCAGGTGTTAATTTCTTAGTGGGATTATTGTTCATGATTAAGAAGTTATTATTCTGTAAAAATTCTTCAGTTTTATTTATGTAATCATCTCGGTACATTATGATCAAACAATTTCCTTTATCAGCTTTGGTAAACATCAAACTATTGGGCTTCACCTTACCAGCAATACCCTTCACTAACCTTTGTTGTTTAAAGAATTATGACTTCAATTTAGCCTTCTTGTTATGATATTTAGTAAAGTTTTTTTGTAAAGATAAATAGCTGCTACTCTTTATATTATTTTTAATATTATCATCTAGATTTAAACTTTCAAGTAATGAACCTATATCGATAGCGAGCTCCTCTAAAGTTTTTGAATTTAAAATGTTTAAGGTATAATTTTGTAAGTACCATTATTGAAGAACTCAATCTCTTCACGATTGAATGTAATGTTTGTAGGGTTAATAATGCGATCATGAAATTTGAAGTCTGAAACTTACTTGAGATCGAAGCTTCCTGTCCATGACTAGCTGGAGACAAGACCCTAGCGTTGATAAGCTGATGAAGCTTTTTATTAACCATATTAAATTTGTTGGTACGTATTAACCCAACATCATCCATATGTTCATCGCATCTCTGTTAAAAAACCTCGTAAGGAACAAGTTCAATTATGTTATCATTATTCAATGTGCAATCTATCTAATTTAGCGTGATGTAAACAGATTTCTTTTCTTAAAAGCCGCTGTTCCATCATTCGTAAAAATCCAAGGAATACGTTCTTGGAAGCTTTGATTCTTGCAAAGGTAGGAGTAACATTGTGCTTTATACAATTCTGGATAAACCAAATATCAATATGTATTATTCAAATGTCGTTTTGTAAAAAACCTGAAGTATCTATCCATTGCTACTGTACAGTAGTTAATTAGAATTGTCTGAGTATAGTGTACACACTATTATGTTTTATACAATTCTGGATGAACCAAATATCAATATTAATGAAATGTCGTTTTGTAGACAACTTGGAGTATCTATCCATTGCTACTGGAGAGTAGTTAATTAGAATTGTCTGAGTTAATAGTTCTTTGAACGATGAAATAAAACAATATAATTTGTTTAAATCTTCATTTATTTGAACTAATGTTCAATTTAAACTGGTTGACGCGTTTCACTAACACAGTAGCTTTGTCAAAACGAATGAAGGTATAATATAAAAATGTCTTAATATATACAGTGCATAAATACAGAATTCTATTTACTAATGTTAACAAAGGTATTGAAAGAAATTACCTAGAAGTTCTGTAGTACGAGTACTACAGAAAGTGATTATGGCACAAGTTTTACACAATATTTTTTATAATTCGCATTTATTTAACTATTTAAATAGAATAGAATTCCATATAATCCCGGTTTTTAAACTAGGAGGAGTGGTTTGAATTTAAGTTGGCAACTCTGTAGATTCCTAATTGGTCAGATCACAGATGGTTTTATTCAGTACTTCTGACATTTGACATATTATAACTGAATAATTGAGTAAATTGTAAACAAACTTTCATTTAAGCAAAAAGAGGATGATTATTTGTTTAAAAGAGTTTCTTCGTAAATGCTCTTGCGATCTATTTATATTATATCATGAACAGAATCATTTCTGTAATACGTCTTCACATAGATATCTGGTAATTTATCCAAAAATCGAACGTTTTGTATACCTATATATTGATCCTGTTCAATATAAAAATAAACAATTGAAAAATCATTTATAAATAAACATTAGCGTACTTTATTCATTAATATTTTTAATATATAAATTATTCTAATTTACCTTTAATACAATGATTTGCTAGCTAGAACAACGCTAGACCACTTTATTTATAATTTGTGTCAAGGTTAAAGTCAAATGTCGAATAAAAATATAACTAAATACAATAACCAACTGTACACTAAAAATTACTATAACAGTGTTCAAAGAGCTTCATTGTGACACTGTAAACAATGTTATAATGAAGTCACTTTTAAATTGTATATTATTATTTTTATCTGAAGGGAATACTTGTTCTAAAGTCTGTTTTTTTATCTTTTTATTTATGATATTGTCGATTAAATTTGGATCGTAATTATTATTAACTGATATTTGTTTTATGATATTCAATTTTTTGTTATAATTATTAATATTTAATGGGACTGTTAAGAGTCTGTGTATCATACTATTGAATGCTGCTAGTTTATGACTGAATGGGTGGACCGAACTATTGTGAATTGTAATATCTGTATGTGATGTTTTTTGAAATATAGAAAAATTATGTTTATTATTTATATTTGATATTGTAAAGTCTAGAAAGTTTATAGACTTATTTTGTTCAAACTCCACGGTAAATTTGATATTATAGTGAATTGAGTTTATGTAAGTAATGAAGCTCTCTAATTATCTATTTGTACCGATGAAGCTAGCTAAAATGTCGTCCACATATCGGTGCCAAAACATGAATTATTTACTAAGCGGGTGTTCATGACTTATTTTTTCTATATTATCCATGAAAATTTCTGCTAGTAGGGGGCTGAGTGGATTGCCCAAATCAAACCGTCTTTACTGCTTTAAACCTCTCCATTGAAATGAAAATAATTTGGATTCAAACACACTTTTAATAAAGTAATGATATCAGAGTGAATTATATGATTAACATTATTGTATGTGAGCAAGTTATCAACAAGAGTTATAGTTTCTTTAGGAGGTATACTAGGGAATAGATTTATTATATCGAACGATATGAATTTAGAATTATGGGGCAGTATTATATCTTGAATATGATTAATCAATTCGGTTGAGTTTTTAACTGAAAATCGAGATATGAATGAACACTATTTAGAGATGACATCTATAAGAATCTTTAAAATTTTGAATGAAGGTGCTGTGAAATAAGAAACAACTGGTCTGATTGGGTACTCCTCTTTATGGAGTTTAATTAATTAATAAAGTTCAGGGTGTTGTGGATTGGGTAAAAATAATTTATATTTTTCTTTATCGTTAATTATTGATTTAGAGTTACCTACTGCTAATTTTATTTATTTCTGAAATTTATTAGTTGGGACTTTTTCAATGGTCTCAAAATTGCTTGCCTGAATAATTGTTGGTTTTTAATATTCAGGCAAGCAATTTTGAAACCCTTAAAAAAGACCCAACTGATAAATTTCAGAATGAAATGAAATTAGCAGTAGATAACGCTAAATCAATAATTAACGATAAATATAACAGTCCCATTAAATATTAATAACTATCACAAAGAATTAAATATCATAAAACAAATATCAGTTAATAATAATTACGATCCAAATTTAATTGACAATATCATAAATAAAAAGATAAAAAGATAAAAAACAGACTTTAGAAAAAGTATTCCCTTTAGATAAAAATAATAATAAACAATTTAAAAGCTTAACATACTTTGGAACACCATCCTTAAAAATTAAATCATTTTTAGAAACTTTAGACATGAATATTTCCTTTAAAACTGATTACAATTTAACCAAATTCATTAAAAATAATGAATCTAAATCTTCAAAATTTATATCGGTACAACTTTTAGAGAAATTCTAAAACTAGAATTTCGGAACACAAACGTAGCTATGACAACCAAAAATTAGATTCCAACTATTCAAATAATTTATTAGAAAACCAACACATTTTCGACCCAAATTTTGAAATTCTCCATGTAGTCGGTAAATCCTTTAGTTTAAATTTATTAGACGCACTTGAGATTAACAAAAATAAATATTCAAGTAATTCTTCTTAACGACCAAATAGATATCAATCACTCTCCTTTATTAAACCTTTTTCCTAGAAGATAGCTTAGGAATGTTTGTAGTGAATTAATTTTCAGGTAATTTATTTCAATACCTTTGTGAACATTAGTAAATATAATTCTGTATTTATGCACTGTATATATTAAGACATTTTTATACTATACCTTCATTCGTTCTGACAAAGCTACTGTGTTAGTGAAACGCGTCAACCAGTTTAAATTGAACGTTAGTTCAAATGATTGAAGATTTAAACAAATTATATTGTTTTATTTCATCGTTCAGTATGGATCTTCATCAAGTAAAAGCCTCATCTATTCAATTTTTTAATAGTTTTTTCTCCCAACAATCTCATCAGCCAATAGAATCCATTCTATCCTTTATCTTCTGCTCTCCTTTTAAGTTATAATTTAGACTTTCGAAACTATCATTCTAGTCCTGTTATTTACGAAACTGATCTGTTTGGTTGTTATTGTGTTATTTCCATATTGGACACTCATACATTTTCAACATATCTATTTAACAGCCAATGCATCTATTTATGGCCAATCCCTATTTTAACACTGCAAGTACGATTTAAAATTACTATCACGTATTTTATTTTTTCATAAAGTCACTCTATTATCAAAACTAATATTCAACCTTGTCATGGCGCCAACGATATAGATGTCATTAATCAAAATTGTTAGGGCCGAATACCTGAACCGCACATGAGCCTTGTATAAGGAACAATAAAATAATGAGGTCTTTGGTTACCACTTTAAATTAATTTCAGGATGTCAAGGTCATTTTTCACCGCCACTGCATGTACTTATAAATTTCAGGTGTCAACAACATTTATAAACACTTTGCTAATTGATTATTAATCAAGGCAGGTACGTATTTGATATATTTTTGGTTGTATTTTCGAGTGGCAGTGATGTCATGAACTAACAAATAAAATAGAACTTATTGGGTACAATATTAAAAAGAAAAGAGTATTAAAGACACAGAATAATCAAAATAATGAGGAGGTCACCACAAAAAAAGCATAAATGGGCAAAGGAAAGAAAAAACTATTATTAACATAATGCATATTCAAGATTGCGGATGGGAAATTTATGAGTTTAACAAGGAAATCAATAGAATTGGGGTACACTTATGAAAGTTGGCAAGAAAAAATATAAAAATGAAATAAATCGCTGAATGAAAAAAAACTACTAATAATAATAAGTCTTCAATAGGAGCTATAGGGAAAGAAAAAGATGAATTGAAGGAATTGTAATTGAACAAAAGTAAGAGATCTGAAATAATTTTAAAAATAACGAATGGAAACAGGAAGACAAGCTGGAAATACCTTAAATCGAGATATACTCAAGGACATTTATACAGGGTGTTTTCAAATGACACTTACAACGTTTGCATGTAGATGCCTATCGTAAAATTGGACAAGATGATATAGGGATTAAGGGGTCCAACCCATTTACTTTTCGAAATACAGGGTGTTAAAGTTATGAAAAATATAATGTTCTAATTTGATAACTTTAAAATGGATGAATATATTGATCTGGCATTTGGCAGGATGTTTTTAAATGTAAAAGGGCATATTTTGATGGAAAAACATGTTTCAATTCTTGATCCAATGGTGTACATTTGGAAAAAAATGTCACCTTTCCCCTCCCATTTTTTACGCCACTGGCATTTGAAGCTGTTTTTATTTGATTTTGTATTTCTCAATAGTTTTCACGTGAAAAACGCATAACCTTCACATATCAAAAAAATTGTAGTTTCCAAGATATTTAATGTTTTTATGAAGTCTGCCAAATCACTTTTCAATAAAAAAATTAAAAAAAATATGTTTCTTGAAGGTTTTTTAATAACTACCAAACTACTAATGGTTAGAATATGTAACAAGAACTACTTTGTGAAACAGCAATGTATATAAAACATTGAGAGAGGATTGTTGAAAATACTTTTCCAAACTTGTTGTGATTTTATTAAAAAATAAGATAATTACAAAGTTAAACAATATCCCATTCAAACATAATTTTTAACTAAGCAGCCCACAAATTACAAAAGATATTCAAAATTTTGTCCATTTACATTTACACATAATCTGCAACGTTTTCTCATTGAAAATCGCATACCTTGAAAATACTGGGGATCGCCGGAAATAATTTCTGTAGCTGCATGGATTCTTGCTATCAGTTCCTCCTCCGTTTCTACTATTGTATCGTAGACTAGGGACTTCATGTAACCCCACAGAAAGAAATCGATTGGATTTAAATCCGGTGACCTCGCAGGCCACATATTGGGTCCACCTCGGCCTATCCAGTTGTTTCCGTATTGTTGGGTTATAAGTTGTCTGGCCACTAGAGAATAATGTACAGATACCCCATCGTGCTGAAACCATACATTATCCATAATTGCCCTAATATTTAATGGTACAACACCGTTTAATAAATTAGGCAGGGTTTCTCTAAAAAAATTACAATAAATATTACCATTGAGTTTATTAGGTATTAAATATGGACCCACTATACAATCTCCAAGAATGCCTGCCCACACGTTAAGCGAGACATTTTCCTGAAATCCACGTTGTCGAATAACATATGGATTTTCGTCATCCCACACGTGGCTATTCCTTGAATTAAAAATTCCCTCACGTGTACCAATTGGCAAACTCCACTCTTTGAGGACAATCTGACAAGCCTGAACTTGGGTATACTTATAAGGATACAACTGCTGTTCATTTAAAATATTCCACACAGTTGAATTACTTACATTTAAAGATTTGCCAATGGTGCGAGTGCTTAAATTGGGTCTATTTTCAATACGGTCTAGAACAGCCTCCTCTAATTGCACAGTTCGTTTTCTACCGCAACCTTGCAATTTTGAATTGAATTGTCCAAATTCTCGCAATCTCCTATCAATTTGAGAAAATGTTGTATGCCATGGAAATCTAGGTCGATTTGGATATCTTTCTCTATACAAGCGCTCGGAACGTCTACCATTCTTTCTGGCTGCCCCGTACGTATATTAGTTGCATATCAGCCATTCCTTCAAAAGTATAATCGATCATAACAAAAAGTGTTAAAGTTGCACAAACCAATTTAATTACAAATAATTCACTTTCGTTTTGACGTTAATCAAAATGACATTTACCATTTCATTATTGACATCCATAGCCTACTATACGGAGGAGCCACCAATAGCAAGAATCCATACAGTTACAGAAATTATTTCCGGCAATCGCCAGTCTTTTCATGGTATGCGATTTTCAATGAGAAAACGTTGCAGATTATGTGTAAATGTAAATGGACAAAAGTTTGAACATCTTTTGTAATTTTTTGGCTGCTTAGTTAAAAATTATGTTTGAATGGGTTATTATTTAACTTTGTAATTATCTTATTTTCTATTGTCATTAATTCTTTTGTTAATAAAATCACAAGTTTGGAAAAGTATTATCAACAATCCTCTCTCAATGTTTTATATGCATTGCTGTTTCACAAATTAGTTCCTGTTACATATTCTAACTATTAGTAGTTTGGTAGTTATTAAAAAACATTCAAGAAAAATATTTTTTTTATTTTTTTATTAAAAAGTGATCTTGCAGACTTCATAAAAACATTAAATATCCTGAAAACTACAAATTTTTTGATATGTAAAGGTTATGCGTTTTTCACGTGAAAACTATTGAGGAATACAAAATCAAATAAAAATAGCTTCAAATGCCAGTGGCGTCAAAAATGGGAGGGGAAAGGTGCCATATTCTTCTAAATGTACACTACTGGATCAAGAATTGAAACATGTTTTTTCATCAAAATATGCCCTTTTACATTTAAAAACAACCTGCCAAATGGCAGATCAATATATTCATCCATTTTAAAGTTATCAAATTAAAACATTATATTTTTCATGACATTAATACCCTGTATTTCGAAAAGTAAATGGGTTGGACCCCTCAATCCCTATATCATCTTGTCCAATTTTACGAGAGGTATCTACATGCAAACGTTGTAAATGTCATTTGAAAACACCCTGTATATAGTCTATTGTAATTTTAAAAAATCCCAATGGCATAAGAGGCATAAAGTTTTTACATCAGATTCAAAACAAAACTTAAATTTTCTCAAATAGATGTTTTCATGTACGTTTTAGAAAAAAGTATTTCATACAAAAGTTGTAGAACGTGTTAAGTTCTAAAAAAAATCTTTTTTGCGTCAGATCAGAAACAAAAGAAATACGATTTTTTTTTCAATTTTGACAGGCCGCCATTTTGTTTCTACTGGGCCGATTTGGCACGTTAACGAACTCGTCCAAGATTTTGGGAGAACCAATTTTTGTAGCGAGTTTGGTTTCGATCCGTCAAAAAATGCGCCCTCTATCGTGCTTACAAATTCCGTTGTAACACATACATATATACAGAGTGCGGCATTAGTGCGAGGAAGTCCAATTACTTCCTTGTGGTGAGACTTCATTTAGATAAAAGTTAAGCTATATATTTTGAAAATATTTTCAAATATACAGGGCCACCCATATTGGCAGGATGAACCTAACTTATCTTTTTTTAAATGGAACACCCTGTATATTTAAACATTTTTTTGTTCCCCTCGATTTTCTTGTTTGTGCGATATAAGGTATTGCAATGTTATACGAGGTAATTTAAAAGATATAAGCACTTTTTTAGTAATTTCCTAGTAACATCAACACCCTGTACCATTGTATAGATTTGATATCAAGAAATCCATTTAAGATCAAACGATTTTTGATATAGTTTACTATTCTCCAAAATTAATAACATATCGAGATATTCGTTCTTTATATACAGGATTGGTCATAAATCGGAAAGATCATTTACTGGGTTTTCTTAAATGGAACACCCTGTATTTTAATATCGGAATGAAATGGTATTGTATGGCACTTTATTATTTCTTTAGCATTCCCTATACCTAATTGCCCTAATTTGTAAGTTATTGGTGATACTTTCAGCCAAACATTATTTGAAACAAATATTAGGTGAAATTTTATTAGTTTGACGGTGGAAATATTCAACCACAAATAATTTTCAAGGAAAAAAAACACAAATTAATCTAGTCTGACGCATAATTGATTAATATTAGGTGAATTGCCAAAATATATGAGTACTTAAAGTTGTTGGTGTACAAAACATTACTAAAATCACACATTATTCTAGGTTGGCTATGACTTTCACAATAAACTGGTTCAAAAATTTGACATTAGATTACTTTTATTAGTTCCTGCTTACTATTGTCAACATGAATTTTTTCTGAGGAAGAGCTGTCTGATATGGTTTTTGTGCTGGGAGAATGTAACAAAAATGTGTTACTGGCAAGAATAATTTATCATCAGCAATTCCCTGATAGGCGACAACCAAGAACAGAAGCATTTCAAAGTGTATTAGAACGATTTCAACGGACCGGACACGTAAATTACCAGAAATCTGAAAGAACAAAAACTGTTGTGAATGAATTAAATGTTATTCTTAGTGTCACTGAGAATCCACATATTAGTAGAAGGGAAATTGCAAATGCTTTTGAAATTAGTGGTCGCTGTGTAGGGAGAATTCCATCAAGAGCTTAAAGAGGATGATTATAATAAAAGAGTAGAATTTTGTCAGTATGCGCAGGAACAAATTCAGAATGATGCATCTTTTTTAAATATAATTTATTTGTAGATGAAGCTACTTTCCATAGGAATGGTACTGTAATCAGACATAATTTCCACTACTACTCAACTTCTATTCTGCACCACATTTTCACACACAGTCAGATAAGATGGTCATTAAATGTTTGGGGTGGAATTATTGGAAATAGTACCGTTAAACATACGTCAGAGAATGTGGATATTACATGACTGCGCCCCAGTATACCACAATTTTTTAGTGAATGAGCCTCTAAGTTATAATTAGATTGGAAGGGGAGGTGGTCACCATTATCTCCAGAGTTAAACAAGCTAGAATTTTTTTTCTGAAGCTATATAAAAGATGAGGTGTATAAAACTCCTCCTACAACTGAAGAAAATATGAAGGTAAGAATTAGAAATGAATGTATAAACTTACACAGAAATGTCTTAACAAATGTCGCTCCTTTGAAGATCGCTTGCAATTATGTATCGACGTCGATGGAGGTCATTTTGAACATCTATTGTAAATTCAACGATTTTCTTGTTATTTTTGTTAGGTAACTATGTTAAGCGTTAATTCCCTTTTTCTGTTTATTCGATAATGTGTATCAAGTTTGGGAATATTAGTAATTTGTATTTTGTATAATGATGCTTATGCTTGGGACATGGTAAATTCGGTCCCAGCAGGTAGCAGATTAAATTAAAAATTTTATACCCTTTTATCGGTAGGTTAATTCCCTCCCAACCAGAGTTTTACTATACTGATGAGCTTAATCTCTTTCGTAGAATGAAGTAATTATGGTAAGTATGGACTTTTCCGAAAATAGTAGCAATTAGTAGGTAAATGAATAATATAAATACATGAAATGGATTGAAATATGTACCATTTAGTTGCGTATGTTTTCCCAGTTTACATAGTCGATCATGTATTCTTTGTAGTCTCGCACCATGGATCTTAATATTATTTTGAGTGAAAAAGGAAAGCGTATAGTAGTTATAAATAACTATAAGTATAGTTTTCAAAGAATTTTAAAGAGTGGCTAAAAGCGGTGGACGTGTATAAATAAAAAGTGTAGATCTTATTTGCTTAGTATGGGTGAAGTGGACAATGTAACTGTTACAAAGCATGTAAAGGATCATTGCCATAATGCACTTCTTGTAAAAGAAAGGCTATTGATGATTTATCGGAGAAGCCTGCAAAAATCATCCGCCGGGAGCTTCAAGAAAATCTGCCTTCAACGATCAATACGTCAGACGTTGCGTTAATAAGGAAGAGTTTGTACAATGCTCGTCGAAAACTGCTTCCACAATTGTCAACAAGTATTCAACAAACTTTCGACACTCTGGCGAAGATCAACATTGAAACATCCAGAGGTGAACATTTTTCACTTTATAATGATGCAGCCGATCAAATCGCCGTCTTTTCTTGTAAATCAAATATTCAATTCATCGTAAAAGTCAGACGAATATATTTAGATGGAACATTTAATTACTGCCCACAATTTTTTTGTCAGTTTTTCACGATACACGGGTATTATAACGGCCACTATATTCCTCTGCTTTTTTCTCTATTACCCAACAAACGGAGTGAAACGTACAAAAACTTATTTAATATTGTAACAGAGATCTGCATCAAAAATAGTGTTAGATTAGATATTTCTGAAATTGTAATCGATTTTGAAAAAGGTATCCATAAGGCCGTGAAACAAGTTTGGCCATTATCTCAAATAATCGTATGTCGATTTTATCTTTTGCAGGCATGGTATAGAAAAATTCAGCAAATTGGTTTAATATCTGCCTACAAAGATGAATGTTCCGATGCGGGGCGATGCCTGAAAATGACTTTTGCCCTAACTTTCTTAAATCCTGTAGAAATCAGCCATTGTTTTGTATTCGATCTGCGCACCAGACGATGAAATTATTCAAATGTATTCCGATTATTTGATAAATAATTGCATATCTGAGGAGTCACTATTCCCTCCTTCACATTGGGCTACAAACTCAGCAGAACTTACACGGACTACGAATACATGCGAATCTTTCCATAGACAATTTAACGATTCGTTTTACAAGTCTCATCCAATCATTTTTGTTTTTATTAATAAACTTAAAGAGTTTCAAATCGAAACTTATGTAAAATTACAAAGTGTACATTTGAATACTAAAATTACCGATAGTAAAGTTAAAAACCGTCAAAAATGTATTACAAAAATGATTGAATCATATACGAAAAACGAAATAAGTCGTTTGCATTTTATTAGATGTGTCTCATTTCACTGTGGCGTTTAATTATTAGGTATACAATAGTATATTAAAGTATGAGTGGATAAAGAGGTCTTTCAAACACGCGCAATTTTTCGAGCACGACGGCGCAGCCGGAGTGCTCGAAATAGAGCAAGTGTTTGAAAGACCAGTTATCCACGAATACTTCACGCTATTTTTTTTATTGGCGTACTTTGGAATCATAAAATAATATTATTATATTATTACTACAAAAAAATGGAAGTCCGTCCTCGATGCCCAGCCAAGTTTCGTGAAAGTCCATCCTAAATAGTATTTATTTTTATTTGACGTTACGAGGTACTGCTGTCAGATCAACAATCAAAAAGTTTCTTTATTTATATTTAAAAGGATACAATGTATATATGAATATATAAATAAATTTTGCAGAAAAAACCAAATAAGACACTGGTCCATAATGAAAATATTCAATTTAAAAACTAAAACATTGATACTTGCGTTTATCGACTTGTTGTTACCATAGGGACTTTAAAAAACGCGCGTGTTTGAAAATTCGATTTAAACATGCTGAGGCGTGCTTTAAATAGGTAATATGAGGCATCAATAAAAAAATATTATGTACCTGTGTCTTGTAGCCTATTTCGTAATTTTCGAGAATTTGGTTTCTTAATATTATTAAATATATAATTGTATGTAATATGTTATATTTTTATAGCTATAAACAATATATAGATATATCAATTCCGTTTATGTAAACTTTGTCAACAATGTAAATATTTTTAATTTAATAAAACTAAAATTATTCAATATTACAGTTTCATTGCACTGGTCCAATCTTAAAATATTTTACCCGGGACCGAATTTACCTATACAGTTTCAGGTAAAATCAAAATTAGGTACCGAATTTAACCGTTATTTTTGTCCCCTTTTTTCTTGGGAGGGAATTTGCCTATCCCCTTATGC
Source organism: Galeruca laticollis (assembly GCA_963921935.1). NCBI lineage: Eukaryota > Metazoa > Arthropoda > Insecta > Coleoptera > Chrysomelidae > Galeruca > Galeruca laticollis. Next base: position 37,486,960 of record OY998178.1, on the reverse strand, counting down.
CACGGGATGCGTGAAAGAGAAAAATATCACAAGAAGACTACAACCAGCAGCAAGCGGAATCGACGAATGGAGCAAAACATGGAAGATAAAGATAAACAGTGAAAAAACACAAGCGGTTCTGTTTACGAAGAAAAGAAAACAACGGCGACCAGAAGAGAAAATAGAAATCGATGGCGAAGAAATCGAGTGAGCGGAAAAAGCAAAGTACCTAGGAGTAACGATGGACCAGGGACTAACTTTCACCCCACACGTAAACAACATCATAGATAAAACGAAGCAAGCCAGGGCAAGACTCGCAAGACTGTTAGGCAGGGAAAGCAAATTAAACTTAAAGACCAAGTTGAGATTTATAAGGAGTATTATAATCCCAATTATTACATACGCCTCAGTCGCTTGGGGACACACATGTGAAACAAACAGACAAAAACTACAAGCGCAACAGAACATAACGCTGAGACAAGCAACAAGCGCCCGATGGAGGAAAAGGAACGTGGACATATACGAAGAAACAAAGGTAGAGAAAGTACCAGAACTAATGGACGAAAGAGCGAGGAAACTCTTCGAAGAGCTGAAAACACATCCAAACGTAGAACTGAGGGACCTAACAAGCTATAAGAAATAAGATTACAGGAAACACAAGAGACCAAGAAAGCAAATAGAAGACTAGGCATGAAAATCCCCACCCAAAAAAATCCCAAAAAATCCAAAAACCGTACGGGCGAAAGCCTTTACACAAAGAAACAAAAAAACAAAATAACCGTACAGGCGAGCAATCGTCTGTACACAAAAAAAAATAAAAAAACAAGAAAAAACGTGCAGGCGAGCAATCGTCTGTACACAAAAAAAACAAAAAAAACCGTGCAGGCGAGCAATCGTCTGCACACAAAAAAAACACAAAAAATCCCGGGGAAAAGAAGTAAGAAACAGATGAATCCCCCCGACACGGTAAGTCCGCGCTGCTGCATCAGGTAAGCGCCGATTTACACATCGGGGACAGCTATAAAGAAGGCGATGGACCACTCAGCTTAGGGCATTCCTCGCCGACGCAGGCAAGGGAAGTTACGGCTGAGGCAGCGATCACACACACACACACACACACACATTTCGACGACGAACAAACAACCGCGAAAGGACAAGGGAGTATAGCCACCAGAGCTGCCCCTTCCAAAGGATATGGTGACCTCCCGGAACCTTTTACAGAATTAGAGAAAGGTGAGGGAGAATACGCGAAACGCGAGCTACGATGAGGTCCTGTCGGAATGACAGGGGGTGGATGGAATGTTCTACTTCGCACCCACCCGCGGACCTAGTCCTAGTGGGACGGGATTTCTCACGCGCGCGCGCGCGTGTGTGTGTGTGTGTGTGTGTGTGTGTGTGTGTGCTTGTGAAGCAATAACCCATAACCTATTATTTTCATAGTCAACTAGAATATTATTTGATTATAGTAATGTTTTATACACCAACAATCTTAAGTACTCATGTATTTTAGTAATTCACCTAATATTAATCAATTATGCGCCAGACTAGATTAATTTGTGTTTTTTTTCTTGAAAATTATTTTTGGTTGAATATTTCCACCGTCAAACTAATAAAATTTCACCTAATATTTGTTTCAAATAATGTTTGGCTGAAAGTAACATCAATAACTTACAAATTAGGGCAATTAGGTATAGGGAATGCTTAAGAAATAATAAAGTGCCATACAATACCATTTCATTCCGATATTAAAATACAGGGTGTTCCATTTAAGAAAACTCAGTAAATGATCTTTCTGATTTATGACCAATCCTGTATATAAAGAACTAATATCTCGATACGGTAATAATGTTGGAGAATAGTAAACTATATCGTAAATCTTTTCATCGTAAATGGATTTCTTGTTATCAAATCTATACAATGGTACAGGGTGTTGATGTTACTAGGAAATTACTAAAAAAGTGCTTATATATTTTAAATTACCTCGTATAACATTGCAATACCTTATATCGCACAAACAAGAAAATCGAGGAGATTGAAAAAATGTGGAAATATACAGGGTGTTCCATTTAAAAAAAGATAATTTAGGCTCATCCTGCCAATGGGTGGTCCTGTATATTTGAAAATATTTTCAAAATATGGTCCTATATGTGGCTTAACTATTACCTAAATAAAATTTCCTCTAATCTCTCACGAGTAATTGGACTACCTCGCACTATTTCATCCTGAAATAAGCCTAAAAAACTACCGGCATACAACATAAATGTGAGATATAAAAATATGTAGATGCAAAAGCTGGAGATATCATCTGTGACATGTATTAAAAACGACATTTTTTGAGGAAGATTTAATACTTAATTTTTCATTTAATATTTGCATTTTTAACTACTGAGTACATTGACACGGGTAACGCTGTGAGTACGAATTGATAATACGCATGTTGACAGATGCTGAAAAACTTTCATATAATATTCGGAGTAAAAAGTACGAATGCAGAAACTATAGATAGATCGCCTTACTGAACACAGTTTATAAAATAATGGCCAAGACTATAAAGAAAATTTTAAAATTTTACATGTTTGTGATCATGGAACTAGACTGAACGCTTTGGAGAACTTAGAAATTTTTAAATCAATTAATAATGAAAATACTATATCATTAAATTTAAAATCAACTATTGAAGTTCCGCCACTGTTTAGAATTTTAGATTATAAAAAGTTATCTTCACTTGAGTGTGTTAATGATCAAATTATTTAAAACGTTAGTTCGTCTAGTTCTGTTGTCTTGTATTGTTTTCGCTGTTTGTTTTAAATTCATGTTGTTATACGTCCTGTGGAAATTTTTTTAATTGACTGGTAAGATACAGTTGTTTGAATAGAATTCGATTTGCTAAATTAAATTTACCATCATAATTGTAGCTTACCCGCCCTGATGATGACTTGTTAAGTCGAAACTAGTTGGCATGTGGTAATTAAAAAACTTGTACGAATTTTAAGGATTTTAATATATCTACCCTCACCTATATAAAGAAAAGGTTAAAGGAATATGTAAAAACTTGTTCGGATATTATCATTGGGGATTCAGATCAGGAAGATCAGTCATGGAACATATTTTAACTCTGGAGCAAACGTAAAGAATGGGGTGCAAATACGATCTGCCAATCTAATCCATTTTTATAGACTTCCAAAAGGCGTATGACACGGAAATAGATATTATTTATATGGTATTATGAACAATCTAAACTCACCAAAATGACACTCGAATACACAATAAAGAAGATCCAGGATAACGAAAAAATATCGAACAGCTTCATGACCAACACAGGACTAAAACAAAATTATCCGTTATACACCACAGCCTGTTTAGTTTCCATAGAAACAACAGAGTTACTGAATTTGCGAGTCACCGTAGACAAATCGACGTTTATGAAGATGACAAGACCGCAAAGGAAAAGTACAATTAGGAATTTTCCAATAGTACAAAAATAAAGAACTTAGTCCAAAGCTTTCTATCTCTGTGATTATGAAGGACGACGGCGACGAACTAAAATTTCATAAAATACGAGGTGTGTCTATATGAAAGATAAATATCGGTTTTCTACTATGAACCTCCGTTTAGGTCAAAATTTTAATAATTTCGATATATCAGTGTGACCGTTCTTCGAAGAGAAACACATTTACTTTCCTGGCTAATACCACGCAGAATATTGAATTATATCCCCTTCGAAGAACGTGACTTTGATCGACCCTTTTATCGATACAGATATCTCTGGTGATTCGCCACCGTAAGTTGAAGGGAATAGTACACTGACCGATTTGACCTTCTAGGGTCTCTTCAAGATTGCCGTTCTACTTTGGAGTCTCTAATCCAAACTGAAGATTCCGTCTCCCGACAACCCCTATTTGGCTCGTGTGGTTACACACCTACAAGAAGTATTCAGCTGGCGCCATCTTCACTTCCAATTGCGAACCACCACCTCAGATAATTATTCGACTGTATAAGCCGTATGAAATAAAATGAATTAAAATTATATGAAATTAGAGTCTATATGGAAGATAAATTTCGGTTTTCTACTATACACCTCCGTTTGAGTCAAAATTTGATTAATTCCTTCATATCAGTCTAGCCGTTCTTCGAAGAGAAAAACAACTACTTTCCTGGCTAATACCACGCAGTTTAGATTACAGACTCCAAACTAGAAGGCATTACGGCACTCTTGAAGAGACCCAAGAAGATCGAAACTGGCCAGTGTACAATGCCCTTCTACTTACAGTTACGAACCATCACTGATGTCTGTATCGACAAAAGGGTCGATCGACGTCGTAGAATGTCGATCGACCGCGTAATATTACCCAGGAGAGTAGCTGTTTTTCTCTTCGAAGAAAGGTCAGACTGATATATCGAAATTATCAAAATTTTGAAATAAACGTAAGTGTATAGTAGAGAACCGAAATTTATCTTTCGTATAGACACACCTAGTATTTTATGAAATTTTAATTCATTTTATTTCATTCGACTTATACGGTCGAATAACTATCTGAGGTGGTGGTTTGCAATTGGAAGTGAAGATGGCGCCAACTGACCACTTATTGTAGGTGTGTAACCACACGAGCCAAATAGAAGTTGTCGGAAGGCGGAATCTTCAGTTTGGATTAGAGACTCCAAACTAGAAGGCATTACGGCACTCTTGAAGAGACCCCAGAAAATCGAAACCGGTTAGTGTACTGTGCCCGTCAACTTACGGATGATAATCACCACATATGTCTGTATCGACAAAAGGGTCGATCGACGTCACGTTCTTCGAAGGGAATGTAATTCAATATTCTGCGTGGTATTGGCCAGAAAATTAGTTGTTTTTCTCTTCGAAGAACGGTCAGACTGATAAGACGAAATTATTAAAATATTGACAAACGGAGGTGTATAGAAGAAAACCGGAATATGTCTTGTATATATAGGTCAAACTTCCATTGTGGGGAATATATCTAAATTGATTTTTGCAATTCATATACCTATCCTAAAATAAAAGCTCTTAGAATATTACCATATATTTCCTGTTACTCATAAGAGTGTTCACTCCAAAGACTTCTCACTCCCACTTACCCTTACTTGGCACTTAATAAGGATGAAACCCAGTCAGAGAAAGAAGAACGCCTAAAAGTTGAGGACATCTACTACTGTATACAAAAATTTATTCCTGCCGATAACTGTACAGGGTTATTGGTTATAATTTGGCCACCCCTTTATTTCTCTTATGCGTACAGATACAAAAAAAAGTTTTATATAAAAGTTGTAGGAGTATACATGAATTTTGATAAAATGTACTTTGCACACCAATAGCGTTTCTGAATTACGGGGTATAATATAAAAATATTTTTTTTAAAGTATGACATATTCGGTTAGGGCCTTTTTTCTCATAACAAAAATATAAACTTTTATAGGTCTAGCTATTATACTTCTCAAAATTATGGACAGTAAACTCCTAAAGTATTTAAGTTAGTATTTAGCTAAATGAAGTAGTTGGCTAAGCATGGCTTACTGCACTTGTTGATATCATCTGTCAAAACTAAGTAACTTCTAGAGTAATAGATAGTAAATGTTTAAAAAATAGGTGACTGGGTGTGACATTAACAAAGAATATAATAAATAATACAGTGTTTATTAGGAAATGCAATACAATAGCAAACAACATAAAAATCAATACAGTGTTTATTACAAAATAGAAACCGATTTGATATTTTCATAAATTTTAAGCAAACTTAAGTAAGTGCTCAAAATGACCGCCGTTAGTTTCAATACAAAGTTCATACCTTCTCCTTAAATTTTCTATACAGTTTAAAATTTTATTACTATTTCGATGGTTAAGAAGTTCAATTTCAGCTTCAATTTTCTCTCTAATTAATGCAATACTGTTACTGGTATCGGAATAAACTTTTTCTTCCAAATAGCCCCATAAAAAGTTATCTAAAGGCGTTAAATCAGAACTATTTGGCGGCTATTGAATTGTGCCACCATTACCTATCCAAGTTGCGAACTCATTATTTAAGTGTTCTCGCACTTCTCTTACATTATGGGGATGTACTTCGTCTTGTTGCCATATTATGACATTTAGCGCATCTTCTGGAAATTCCTGAAGTAAATCGTCGACTTGTGGCAGAATGTTATCGAAATATAATTGACCCGTTAAAGTGAAATTATAGAATATTAGCCCAACTACTTTACCCCGAAAAATTTCACGACCTGATTTTTAAATTTGTTTAATTTTGTATTTCCTAAAAGTTTTTCGTTCCCACGAACATCTGTTTTTTTTATTAAACAGACATGATGTAGAGAAACTTGATTCATCCGTCCAAATAATGCGTTTAAAGTAATTTTCGTTGTCGTCTAAATTTCTTATCATTTGTTGACAGAATTCCAATCGTTTTCGCTTATGTTCTTCACATAGTTCCTGTACTGGTAAAATTTTGTGAGGACGATAGTTATTATTTTTTAGTGTTTTTTGAACTTCATAGTAACTTGTCTGTAATTCGCCGGAAGCTTTTTTTATACTACTCTCTGCATTCTCTTAAATTAAAATAATTGATATTTTGGCGTGTCTTATTCTAAGAATATATTTTTAGGTAATTTAATATTAACTGAATAAAAGTATTATTTTACCTTCAAAGTGTAACAGTATATGCAACTGTTCTTCTTCATTTACTATGGCAATACGTTTCTTCCTCAAAAAGTTATGATAGACATTGTGACGCGTTTTCCTCCCTAGGCGAAGGCATCGGTGCGCTGCGTTGCGCGTGATATATCGGTAGCGGCCTCTTGATCTACCTCTTAACGCCTCAGAACGTCACTTCTGACACCTTTGAAACCTTACACTTTCTCGGGCGCCAGATTTTTAACGTGGTTTTCTCCACGGCCCCTCGACTTCACTCGTCGAGAGTTCCAGGTAGCCTCAGATGGAGGTACGGTAAATTCCAGGGGTTTATTGTCGTCAAAATTCGGGAGGTTATTGCTAACTATGAAAAAACGTTCTCGCTAGTCCTGAAATAAATATTATTATCCTGATCCACACTACGGAGAAGCTAAAATTCGTGCAGCCAAACAACTACTCTACCATAAGGAAGCACTAGTCTATAATAGGTCAATAAAACACAACACAGGTTTATTTCAGTTTTATTACAATTATACTTTCTACCAAGCCGTTATATATAAAAATAAACAATATTCATAAGGGGAGACCATACCCTTGTATCCCAAAAGCACATATGTCTTATTTAGCTATATGTATATTTGATATGTAGTAATTAGCGACGAAGCAGGCAGGACATAAGCGAGAGTGGTTTATGATCATAAAATAGCGTACATGCATAGAAAAAAGCGGTAAAAGCAAACAAAAACTATTCTAAGTTTGGTGGTCTTTTCATTCAAATGATTGATAAACTCTCATGAAACGAACCGGTCAGGCGTTACTCAAAAAAAAGAAAAACTATCAAATCGGGAAAATAATTCTAAAGATCGGGGACTCTAGATTTGAAATATCAGGAAGCCCTAGCGTTTATGTATGCCTGGCGCTCCCGAAGATTTCAACAAGGACTTTTCCGATCAAATCGGAAAACACAATACTAGGGTCGGGGCTCTAGACTTAAATTGTCAGTAATCTCACTAAAATTCAAACAAAATCGGGAAAGCTATCAAAGAACGGAACTAGTATCAAGAAAACCCACTAAAAGAAAATTCCGGAAAGGTAATGAAACTGGGAATCCTGGATTTACAATATCCGGAAGCCCTAGCATTTATGTATGCCTGGCGCAACCTGAGATTTCAATCAAGAATTTTCCCTACAAATCGAAAAAAAGGTATTAAAGAACGGAACTACTATCAACAAAACCCACTGAAAGAAAACTCGGGAAAGGTAATGAAAACTGGGGATTCTAGATTCAATCAAGATTCTCCCTAAAATCGGAAAAATTATCAAAGAACGGGAATTCCAAATTTAAAATATCAGGAAGCCCTAGCGTTTATGTATGCCTGGCGCAACCTGAGATTTCAATCAAGAATTTTCCATACAAATCGAAGAAAAAGGTATTAAGGAACGGAACTAAAATCAACAAAACCCGCTGAAAGAAAATTCGGGTAAGGTATTGAAACTGAGAATTCTAGATTTAAAATATCCGGGAGCCCTAGCGTTTATATATGCCTGGCGCAAACGGAGATTTCAATCAAGAATTTTCCCTACAAATCAAAGAAAAGGTATTAAAATGACCGAGACGAATATCAACCAAACCCACTAAGAGAAAATTCGGTAAAGTCTGATGCCTAAAACAATTTCGATACAGTGGTCGCAATATATAGCGAGTAGATGCAATATACAAATAATTATATATACTCGTCGACATAAACTATAAAATGAAAATATACTCGGCGCATAAACTATACAATGGTTTGTATACAAAGGAACGAATATGTAACGGGTGATACATAATATAAATGAATATATATATATATATATATATATATATATATATATATATATATATTATAATATATTTAATGTTCTACTGTTTTTATAATTATGTATTATATGATTTTATTTGAAATTTGATTATTAGATGCTGTTGTTACAATCGTGGTAGTAACTACACTAATGTGAAAACACCTTTATCACTGAATATAACCTATTTGAAATTTTGACAGGAATTGTCAAATGATTATGCCCGGCTCAGATGAATATGAAATTTTATATTCTGAAAGATAAATTACTACAAAATCGACTTACTCGCTCTTACCTCAGGGAGGGTTCAAAGATTAAAAAAAATTAATAATTTAAAATTTTAAATTTATAAATTTCCAAAGAATATTCCAAAATTGTCAATTATACTATTGCAAATCTATAGTGACTGCTTGTTCAATATATTCTAAGACCATTAAATTATCTAATGACATCTACAATTTTTCTGTCACTGAAAATTAACTAAATGTCACTGATTATATCAAAAGTTTTATAGGATCCAAAATTTTTCAAATTCAATGAAATAGGAGTTGAATTAATACCAAAGTGAGTTGGAATCAAAAATTATATATTATATACCATCAGATAACAAGTGAAAATGAATTATTATTCCCAAAATATAATAAAGAACAATAATCGTACTTTCTACGAACCTTAAAATTAAAAAAACAACCTATATACTAGAAGAACAACCTAATTAACTACTTATTCTAAACGTTCAAATCATCGAAAATTACACTTGACGTGTATAAATGTCAAATAACTATATGCGATAAAATTGTCTATTCAAAAAATTTTCTCTTCTCTTCAGGTGAAATTTTATATATCTTTAACGTTAATTTTGTCAGTATTCAAAAATGTGATATAGATGCATCTATCTTAATTTTATTTAAAGGCCTGTTAATTCTTGAAAAATAATTTATAAAATCTGGACTGGACTCACCAACTAGGTATCAGGATCACTCGTTCTGATTCTAAGCACGTTTTCTAGAATCGCCGGAACCACTTTTCTAAATTTATAATTTAGAACCCGGAAAAATCACTAACACTATTTCAATATAATTATTTAAGGAATTATTCACGCACTGATCTTATCATGCTAATTATTATAATCTGATGCTATTTTAATATATCAATTACTATTATATTATTCAGCAAATTTGAGAGAACTCATATTAGATGTTCTCTCGAGAGGGGTTCAAAATCAACTAACTAAACTTTTTCCATAAATAATTCTGTTCTCCTTTGGTTACCAAAATATTCCTTTTTTAAAAAAAAATACAAATTTATGTTTTTATATAACAAAGAGAGATTTTCACTCTTTAATTCTAATTGTAATTTTGCTACCAGCGACATCTGTATTCTTTTTTTAAAATCTTTATAAAATCTATGTATCATTAAGTATATTCTGCATTATTGTCATTCGAAATTGTAATGTCAAATTTTATTTGCATATTGAATCTTTTAAATTATTTATAATACATTGTATATCACTAGTATTACATCCAAATATGTACATTTTTCTTTATTTCAATGTTTTCTTTAGAATTTAGATAGAGTATATGTATTAATATATATATATATATATATATATATATATATATATATATATATATATATATATATATATATATATATATATATATACTCGGCGACATAAACTATTTAATTATTTTTATACAGAGACCAGAATACATAATGGGTGATATATACTATAAAATAAATATACTCACAGGAAATACAAAATTAAAATACACTCGGCGACATAAACTATAAAATAATTTTTATACAGATACCAGAATACATAACGGGTGGTATATAATATAAAATAAATATACTCAGTGACAGAAAATACAAAATGAAAATACACTCAGTGACACAAAATAACCTTTTAGTAACGAAAACCTCGTTACAACATTGACGTGATGGTAAATATTTACAAATGTGTTTAGACTAGGACATCGTCGATTTGGATACCACTGTAGATATTCTCGTCTTGCAGCACGTTTATTATTGTTATTTTTGACATATACAAAAAATATTTCTAGTTTTTCAGAAGCCGTATCATCCGTTTTTGAAAAATATAGCTAGCATTTAGTTGTATTCGTTACGTTAGTTCATAATTTTGACAGATAACATTAACAATATTGCAGTAAGACATGCATAGCCAACTACGTTTTTTAGCTAGATACTAACTTAAATACTTTAGGAATTTACTGTCAATTATTTTGGAAAGTATAAAAACTAGACTTATAAAAGTATATATTTTTGTGTATGAGAGAAAAAAGCCCTCTCCGAATATGTCATAATATACAGGGTAATCTATTTAAAAATATATATTCTTATTTCATACCTCCTAATGCAAAAACGCTACTGGTGTACAAAGTATATTTTATTAAAATTCGTTTATACTCCTACAACTTTTATTTGATACTTTTTTTATCTGTATGCATAAGAGAAATAAAGGGGTGGTCAAATTATAACCAATACCCAGTCACCAACTGGATGTTATGCGACTAAAATTGATAATCAAAATTCAATAATCAATCAAGTTACAACCAACGAACTAATGATCATCCTTGTACAATCCTAATAATTGAACAGAAGACGTAGCCATTCGAAACCCAACAAAAAATAAACGGTTTTAAAGATTAAAACTAACTTTTTCGCAACTGTGAGATGCCCTGAATAATATTCTATCATAAAATTGTCACTTGTATACACTTGGGGGATGTATCATGTTAACAAACCGATTTTTCTCCAAAAGTAACCAAAAATGCAGTATATCTGGATTTATAGGACCCGCTGTACTCCCTATATTCAGCTGAAATTCAATAGGGTACATCTGTGAGAAATATTCAATTATAAAATTGGCCACTTGTATACAGGCTGTATCGTACTAACCCGAAATTTCTCTAAAAAGGACAAAAAATGTGGCACTTCAGGTACCATAGCACCCGTTGAACTAGCTCTGACGAGCTACAAAATCAATAAGGTTTATATATAAGACGCCGTGAACAAGATTCAATCATAAAATAGGTCACTTGTATACACGTTGGAGGCTATATCGTGCTAACAAACTGAAAATTTTCAAAAAATGACAAAAATGTCGTACTTCAAGTACCATAGCACCCGTTGTACTGGCTATTGTCAGCTGAAAATCAATAGGGTTCATCTGTGAGATGTGTGAACAATATTCAATAATTAAATTGGTGGTTTGTTGCACTCCGGAGGCTGTATCGTGCTAACAAGACATGTAACGGAAAGTGGCCGACGACGACGACGACATACACACAGGATTTTTTTTCTAAAAACCATTTTTTCGTGTTGTTCTTGATGAAAAACGTAAAAATAACGCAAAATTTTTTTTCAAAATTTCAACTTTTTTGTGGGTAAACCAATACTTTTCTCGCATATAGATAGGTTGGGCGGAAAAGTAAAAGGAGATAAATTTTGAAGAAATTCAAACGGATTTTTCTAACAAAATTAATTCCATTATTTGTCCGTCGTAGGGAAGGAGTTACGAAACGTCAATACGCTAACATCTATGGAAATATGACACCTACTACTTAGAATAATGAACTTATCTTTATGTTATTTGTTAACAATTTTATTGCAGTTTTTCAGTTTCTGTCTAGCTTTTGTTCTGTAAACATAATGTAATTGAAAATATATTTTTCGAAACGTTCTTAAAATTTATAAATCTTTATCTGGCATGATTCTAGTTTCATTAAACAAATACATAATTTTAGTAATTTATATTTATTGTCATCATACCTATTGAATAACCCGGTGCCTGGTGTATAGAAACAGCTTACTGCGGATATTATGCAAGTAATTGAAAGTAGATAGGGAGAAAACTGAATAAGCTGAGGTAAAGATAGCTCAATTGAGTACGACAGAAGCTTCTACTTATGAGAGAGGATTGATTGGAAAAGGTCTGATCATATCTCCAAATAAGGAGTACAGTCTTTGTAACATTTATGTAATAAAATAAAATAAGCTGCAATTTTCAAGTTCATTACTATGAAATTCACTTTTTCGTCCCTTATTTTGTGGAAGATATCCATGTTATTGTTTTAAATCAAACTGTTTCAAAATAATGGAATTATATAGAAACAGTTAGTGCCATTTAAAACATTTAAAACAATTAATTAGTATAACTAATTCTTATGCATCTTGAATCTGTCGACCTTTCTACTCAATTACTTATAGAAGAAGCTGTGAATCCATAAAAATGTATGTTAAATCGACATTCTACTGAATACAAATCCAATCCTGTGTTTAAGATATTGAGTTGTATCTTAATATATCGAAGTAATGATTCACGACTGTTTAAACTGTAACAATAAAAATAAAACATCCTGTTAAGTAATCAACTCCTTCGATTTCTCATATGTCAATGCGGATTTACTGACAATACAAAAGATAAGCTGTTCGCCTTTTCATAAATCGTAACAAGGCGAACTCAAACTAATTGGCTTAAGTCTCTTCAACGGCTTCCTTAATTTTTCCAGTTCCACTAACATCAAAATAATTGAAGTGCTCCTTTGATAATTATTTTCAGTCCATAAAACGCGATGTTTTATACTTGCGTCATCGCTTGAAGCTATGTTTCTGTTCATGGTTATTCATCATTTATTAAAACGAAAATGTGACTTTTAATGGAACGGAAAATCCGTGTATCTGACTGGAAGGATTTTGACGTCTCTCATTCATATTTATACATGCACATTGAATAAATTCGTCACTATCGGAAAACACATTGAGAAATTTGTTTACGTCTTTTGTCAACACGTTATCTTATCTTGTAAATATCAATACTAGCTTTGCTGATTATTTTGCAAAACTTTACGCTTATTCATTGAATTCTGATCTTTATAATTTATTCATAAAAGAATCCATGCTGCACACTGGCTACTTCGTCCAAAAATTACCAGAAATGGGTCAGTGAAACACGTATTGTCCAACCAAATCCATTGTATTTTCTACAAAGTAGGGCCCTACAGCTACGCTAAAGTACCTATAATTCTGCTAAACAAAAAATAATGCTGTTGCCATGGATATCTCAACGGATTACTATATTTCCAAGTACACAGTTTGTAAATATATTCATGAAAATACTGAAATGGATCTGGTGTTTATGATTTTCGCGAATTTTATATTTAAAATAAAGTTCAAGTCGGCTTTTCAGATCACGATGTTCTAATAATTGTTTGATATCTTAATGAAATTAACTGTATCGACCCTTACTTCGTGAAATCTACTCATATTAGTGTTTTAAATGAAACTCACGGTTTCTAGTTAATACCACAATATGATAAAAATTGTTGAAAATTCTAAAAAATTCATAATTGTTTCGATAAATCTGACGATGATATTGATTTATCGAAACAATTGTCAATTTTTTAGAATTTTCAACAATTTTTATTATATTGTGGTATTAACTAGAAACCGTGAGTTTCATTTAAAACACTAGTTTGATATCTTGTTAAAACTCGCTTTCTGCTCATTGATTGTGCGCAAATATACATCATGTGACCCTTCAGAATGTATAATAGAGTAAGAGTCCAGAACCACCAGACGTTACTTATTTTTTTAGTAACAAAATGTATCGTACAAGATAGTGTTAGTGTATACTCTGAAGATATACATACCTGCTAGCTTGGGCCGGCGGCCAATTTACCTGTACCAGGTACTAAAGGTAAATAAAAAAATCTCTCACTTTTTTTAAAGTCTGAGTGATGATTTTTATATATATTTCACACAATTTCATTAGAAATTTCAAATCAGTATTGCCAGACAGTTTTCGTCGGCGTTAATTTCCGCCAGACGCTTTAAAGTTTGCGAAATAATAATGTAAGATTACTTAGAGTCTGAGTCTTGATTTTAAAAATGTCTGGGGGATATTTGGCTCCTACAATTTGTCTGGCTGTTTGTAAATTGTGTTGAAATAGTTTCTAAAATATCATGCATAAAAATCAAGACTCAGACTCTAAGTAATCTTACGTTATTTTTTCGCAAATTTTAAAGCGTCTGGCTGAAATTACTGCCGACGAAAACTGTCTGGCAATATTGATTTCAAATTTCTAATGAAATTGTGTAAAATATATACAAAAATTATCACTCAGACTTTAAAAAAAGTGAGAGATTTTTTATTTACCTTTAGTACCTGGTACAGGTAAATTGGCCGCCAGCCCAAGCTAGCAGGTATGTATACCTTCAGAGTATACACTAACACTATTATGTAAGATACATTTTGTTACTGAGAAAATAAATAACGTCTGGCGGCCCTGGGTTCTCGGACTATAACGGTAGTTTATAGCTTTATAAACGTAGTTAGATCCCAAGTTTCCTATTCCTATCTTTTCTCTCACTCACATCTACTCCTGGGAAACAAATTCGAGATGCGCAGAAGATTTGTTTTTTATTAAGGACAGTTGTCGGCTGTTGTAACATATTTGCAAATAATCATTGTATCAGTCCGCTCCACGTCCATACCCTTGGGAAACAATTTCATGTTGCCAGTGGAAAAATTGGAACAAAGTGCAGTTGACATCAAAGGTGTCGATAACGAGTGAACAATCTGCTTCTATAAGCTATAAACACTGATATAACTGTTCACGAACTCAGTGATTTGAAGGACGCACCTTGCGAATTCGACCATGACTGTATCTAAAAGTGAAGCTTAAAGGTTTTGTGTTGGTGGCAGAATTGTTTCTAGATTACCATGAAGCATCAAATTAAAGAGAAATTGTAGAAATATGTTGAAATGCTTCAAAATTTTAGTAGCAAATGCGAGCATAAAACTACACTTTCTCCATACTCGCCTGAATAGGTTTCCTGATACACTGGCCGGCACGATTTTTGTAACACAGTTCAAACAATTATATTTATAATGCTAATACTTTCCAAACAATAAAAAAATATCCATAAAGCCCTAATACGTACCACTTTTCAATATTTTCTTTTAGATCCATTTTTGTTCGCAGGTAGTAAATTTTATGAGGATATATTAAATTGGCATATTTATAAGCAGAAGACTTTATAAGAATGGGTTATTTATTCTCTTATTTAGTTCATACTTGCGAATTTGAAATACCGTGTTTATGACAGGGAGCATTGTGTAAATGTTAAATACAACAAGGATGCATAAAGACCACAGATACTGCCTCCTCATAAATTAGAAAGTATCCTTTATACCTGCGTCCTAACAGGGTCGGAGTAATCACCAACCAGATAAAGCAATGGTGCAGTCTATCAGTCTGTGACTTTTCATCGTTGTGCATTCTGCAAATAAAAATGACAGTGTTTCGTCCATGGGAAAACGTTGTGTCGAATGAAATGGAAATAGAGAATGAAGTGATTGAAATTAGTGACAACAGTGATACTGAAGATGAGGTTTCGGACAACAGGAAGGTTAAAAGAAAACATTTGTCAAGTGACGCAAAAACGATAATAAGAAATGTTTACCAAAGTCTAATTGAAAAAGGGTGTTTAACTTCTTTCACCGTAAAAAGTGAATTAACAAAAGTCCCTGTATCTACGGTAAGGGACATTATAAACAAGGGAGAGACAGAAAGACAGAATTCGGAACAATGGTTTCGGAAATATTTGAAAGCCATAGGTTTTGAGTGTAAAACAACTCAGCGGAAGGATGAGCATCATGAAAAGTGGACGATTGAAAAGATTGCGTTGGGAGTACGTTACAGAAATAAGAAGATTTCGCCAAGAAGGTCGATTTATAGTTTGGTTGGATGAAACATGGTACGATAACCATGACGTTATAAAGAAAGGATGGACTGATGGCAAAAAAGTTGTTGTCTAGAGGCCCCTCCGTCTAGGGGAAAAAGAATAATAATTTTACATACCCGTGGCAGCGATGGATGGGTGTCCAATGCGTTGCCGTTGTCCGCAAAAAATATAAAAAAATGTTCAGCCGACTATCACGAAGACATGAAATCATAACTTTTTGAGACTTGGTTTTAAAAACAACTGGTGCCTAATTTGCCCGATAATTCTGTCATTGTGATGGACAACGCCAGTTATCATTCAAAACTAATTAACAAGAAACCCACCACAAGCACGAAAAAAGCAGAAATCCTACAATATATGGCTGAAAATTATATAGAAATACCAAAATCAAAATGCACCAAAAAAGATCCTCTAACCATTATAAAAGACCTGAACATTTCTAGAAAATATCAGATTGACACAATGGCACAAGCAAAAGAGCATACGGTACTACGTCTTCCGCCCTACACTGTGTATTAAATCCCATTGAACTTATCTGGAGTACTCTAAAACGGGGAATTCGGCGTAAAAATACAGCTGCAAGGTTAAGTTCTGCTGTACTAGATTTAATTAGAAGTGAGGTGGAAAATCTAGATAGTATTTTATGGAAAAATTGCATCGCACACGTAGTTGAAGTGGAAGATTTATATGTGTCTCCGAATGTACAACAATTTATAATTAATTTGGACGAAGACAGCGATAATAGTGACCTGTTTGTTGAATAAATGTATTATTATAAAAAAAATTATCACATCATATTATAATAATGAAATAATTTTTCTTTTACCCTAATATAGTTGTGTATAATTATAATGTAATAATTATATGAGTCGTTTTTGTTTGTAAATCCATAGAATCCTTGTCAAGGAGCAATTGTTTTCTACTTTGCTCAAATTTTTAAAGACTTCCCTGCGTAGGGTCGGACTGTGTACTTGGTCTTGATTTATAACTATGCTTTTTACGGTCCATAAATTGTTCCCCACTGGGTAAAGTTAACAACGGTCGAAGATAATAAACACGGTATTTCAAATTCGCAAATATACATTTGAGCTCTAACGTGAATGGTTCTGTGTAATCAAAAAAATATTGAACGAGAAGAACGAGAAAAAAGCCATACTTGCCGCAGTTGTAACAATTTTCCTGACAAGTTTTGTTATATTTGTGGGGGATTTATGGTTGACGCACAGCCAAACCATTTTCTGAAAATGTGAAAAAGGCGTATTTCATGTATTTTTGTGTTGTAAGCGGAGATCAAGACAAATAGTAGGCTGTGTCATTGGTTTAGTCGATCGAAGAGAACAGAAGAAGTATTTCTTTTGCAGTTCCAATGGTATGGCGATAACCCACCAACCATTTTGATTATTGCTATTTTTGTACGACAAAGACTGAAGGTTATTCAAAAAAAGAAAAGCGTAAGATCGAATACCCAAATTTGCATTCTGCCATAAGACCTGTTTCTCACAATGCAGACTTACCAGTAGGTACCGACCGCGCCTTTGGATTGGCAAGATATTGTTTTGGGAAATAATGGAGATAATAACGCTTCCTTGGAAAGTTCCGAGGAATAGTGAACCGACCTCACATTCACGCCTGGTTCTAGTTCCGGTGAGCCACATTTGAGTTATGATTTAGTACATGATTTGGGGTTGTCAAAGCAACAGTCAGAACTTCGTGTTTCTCGTCTTAAGGAGTGAAACGAAAATTACAACTTTTAGTAGAAGAAATGCCACGTTTTCCAAATTTTACAATATGGAAAATTCCTTATGTGCCTGTACTGATATCGATGGTTTGATACTGTAACTCGATATCAAGCATTGTCCTTGTTAATCGCGCTTGTTCATTCAAGCATTCTCCTTGTGAATCGCGCTTGTTCATACACTCAGCGAAATATAGTTTAAAAGCAGTGTTATTACATAATGGTAAAACCAACTATATCAGTTGCCCATTCAGTGACAATGAAAGAAACCTACGATAATATGCGCCTCATTTTAGATAAAATAAACTACAACGGATACAAGTGGCAGATATGTAGTGATTTAAAAGTTATCGCAATTTTAGTGGGATTTCAGGAAGGGTTAACGAAATATTGCTTTTTCTTTGTTTGTGGGACAGTTGTGCAGCGAATGAACACAGTGTGAGGAAAAGTTGGACGGAATGGTCCGAATTTCAACCGTAATCTCAAAATGTTAAGTATATGCCTCTTGTAGACCCAGAATATGCCTTTTTGCCTCCGCTTCACATTAAACTTGGACTAATGAAGAACTTTGTGAAGTCTGTGATTAAAGAATGTGAAGGATTTAAATATCTAAGACAAGTATTTCCCCAGTTAAGTGACGCAAAGTTGAAGGAGGGCCACAAATTAGAAAGTTATTGAAAAACAAGCTGTAAAGAGATGTGTAGTACTCAATCGTGTAATACACTCAATAAATGCCCAACTATTTAGACGTAACAGTGAATTTGTTAAATTTAATGCATAATGGATTTTTTAAACTTCACATTTTAAGAAAACTCAGCATAACTCCGAACATTCTATACTTAGTTATAGGGAACCACTATGAAAGTGTACTTTTATTTCTTAGGGACAATATGAAAATCCAATAAAATATAGGGTTCTCATAAGAAAAAATATAATTTCGATACTCCTCTAATTTTTGGAGCATCCTGTATATTCCAAAATAATTTTAAAATGCTGCCTTCATCAACGTACAAACTACTAAAGTGACAGACATTCTAAAACTTTTACCGTTTCGCTATAAATTTCCATTCCTTTGGTAGTGATTCATCCTCTATAAAGTGTTACCAGTGTAATCAATTTATAAAGCCATGATTGAAGAATTATCAGAAATCGACTCCACTAAATGTATTATGTGTTTATAGTCTGAAAACTTGTACCTACTTGCAAGTGTTATTTTGTGTTTTGGAAAGAGAAAAATTCGGCTGATGTCATATCAGGAAAATGAAGTACCTACTGTTCCGATAGGTTTTGTACAGTTACCATTTTCTACAATTCAACGACGTAAATTTCAGTTGAAGACGTTGATTTCCGGCCAGAAAAAATTCCGCGGGAGTATAGAGAACAGTTGTGCCTAATTAATGACGTAAAGGATTTTGACAATTTCTAAAAACTTCATAAATAACTCTGGCCGACACGTTTCTTGTAACACAGATAGTTTAAAAGATGTGTTATTACATAAGTGGAATTTAAAACCCCATTCAGTGACAATGAAAGAAACCTACGAAAATATGCGCTTCCTTCTAGATAAAATAAACTACAACCCCAACAGGCAGATATGTGGTATTTAAAAGTTATCGCAATTTTAGTGGGAAGGGTTTACGAAATATTGCTATTTTATCTGTTCGTGGGACAGTCGTGCAGTGAATGAACACAATGTGAGGCAAATTTGTCCGGAAAGGTCCGAATTTCGACCGGGATCACAAAATGTTAATTATGTGCCTCATTTAGACCCAAAAAATGTCCTTTTGCCTCTGCTTCTCATTAAACATAGACTAATAAAAAACTTTCTGAGGGCTATGAATAAAGAGGGTGAAGGATTTAAATATCTAAGACAAGTCTTTCCCCAGTTAAGTGACACCAAGTTAAAGGAGGGTCACAAATTAGAAAGTTGCTGGACGATATTAATTTTATAGAAAAGGGTGCCGAATGTCAGTAAAAATGTATTTTCTCCGTTCCCATTTATCATTTTTTCCTGAGACTTTGGGAGCTGTCAGCGACGAGCAGGGTGAAAGATTCCACCAAGATATCAGAGCAATGGAAATTCGGTACCAAGTGTGATGATCCAAAAAGACATTATCCAAAAAGACATTACCAAAAAAGACATTGTTAGATTTGTGTAAATAATAATTTCAAATATTGATAGCGGCCAGTGAACTAATAAGGACAAGTGAAATAGATAACAAAACACGGCCGTTTTGTAAATATCGTATTCGCACAACCTACACGGTCAAGAATACGGGGCACTGACTGTGTTAGCTTTAATATTTCCTATGAATAGATGAGTTCAGCACTTTGAAGAATGATTCATTATTATTGTTTTTAAAAGTACAAACGTATGTATTGTGTGTCAATAATCTGTGTTGGTAGTTTATAAGTATATGTTATCCCAGTGAGTTTTAAAAAGATGTTATTTTTCTAATCCTAAAGAATGGTTCACTAGGTAAGTGTTTCTCAAAGATAACTTCTATGGGTAAAGAAGTCTATACGTGGAGCATTTGCTAAGTAAGCACCACACAAGGGCAATGAGATCTAGCCATGATGGGTGATTACTGCTGGTTTTTGAAGAGAGAAAATATAACCCCCCATAAAAGAAAAAAAGAAAATGCGTTACAAATAAATATTTTTGATTTGTTATATGTTAGTTTGATAACAATTGAAAAAATAGTCGATAGACAACATTAAAAAACCTGTAAAGTAATTTTTTAAATAAATAGGTATTAAACGTGACTCTTCTGTATGTGGTTTTTTAATGTAACAAAAAAACCTTATGCGTTACAGCTTTTTTCTGGCCATTTTCGTATTTAGATAAGTTCATTCTACTATTATATGCTATTCAGCTTTATGTTACACCAAAAACATTTTTTTTGCCTACGAGTGAATCAGGGAAATTATAGTAAGAAACAGAGATAGCGCTTCCACCAGGACCTAAAATTAATGGAGAGAAGGGAACAGTCATATGATGGCAGATTACATCTGGATTTTGAAAAGAGATTGTCACACAAAATAATTATCGTGGAAAAGATCCTAAAAGTTGTTCATCTTAAGTATAATATAAGTTTTGGAAATTTTTTACCTAAACATTAAACGGAACAATTAGTAAGATGTTTCAATAACAATAAGATTTTAAGAATAGGGGAGAGTGTTCCACAGTGAAACAGTTTTTTTTATATTCGAAAATATAATGGATCTTCAAAACTGGGTTTATAGATCAATATGTCGGTTGAGTATACATTAAACTTGAATACAGAATATAAAAAATTAAAAAATATATCATATTTTTCAGGTAAGGATTTTTTTAAAAAAACCGTTTTTTGTTTCACTCTGGAACACCAGTGGGAGTAAAGTGGAAAAACATTTAAAAATTAGAAGAAACGTCAATTTTGTATTCACGAGGAACATAAAAATTACAAAACGGCGTTCTAGGCATAAATAGAACTGAAAACAAACAAAAGAGAATCTGGAATTAAACAATCCAGACGTGATTATGTAATACTCTAAATAAACGTGGAATAATGAACACTCCTGATTAACATCGAAATATGTTAAAGGTGATCCTTCAACGTACCTCGATGTTGTTAAAGCCTATTTTAAACGAAAGCAAAGCCACTTGACGTTTGGTTTTTCCATGCTCATTTGGTTTTGGCAGACTTATTTTAATGGCACTCTCAGCAACGATCGAGATGTCTGGTACTACTGGCGGAACAAATTTGTTAGCTATTCTTTCTATGAAAACTGATTTCTACGTCGCCATTTTCATATTCATTTCCTGAGACTTGTCCAATGTAATAAACGCTTTTATTAATTTTTTCTTGAATTTTGAACCTTACCAGTACAGAATCTCCAATCTCTGTGCAGCGCATAAGAACTTCGAAACCATTTGGATTAAATTCAGGAATCCAATCCTCCGTTCCTGCGTGAATGGACAATACTTCATCGTCTTTATCAGATGATTCCACTAATTTGCTTTTAACGCTCTCCACGGCTTTGATTGTCGGTCTTTTCTTATTTTTTTCCTTCTCTTCTATAATATTTTTTGGGAGGTATCCGTCGCAATCATATTTTTTCCCTTCCTTCTATTAGTTTTACTTCTCCTTTCGGAAGCCTTGGGATAACATTTGAACTTGTTAAACTTTTGCCTTTCACAGGACTTTTTTGTTTTTAATGATAAATTATATGAACAATCAGATGGACTTGCCATGGGTAGTTGTTTATCACATTTTTAAGCAGATATTTTCATGAATAATTTAGAAAACAAATTCATTATCACTGCAAATAATCAAGAAATTTTACATTGGTTTAGATATGTTGATGATTGTTTGGTATTTGTGGATGGTGACATTGGCATTGTCAACAATCTTCTAGCAAAAATAAACCAAATTCACACATGAATTAGAATCAAATAATAAATTAAATTTCTTAGACTTTACATAAAACTAACAAGTTTAGCATATTTAGAAAACCCACACAAACCGATCACGTTATACCCAGCTTATCCAATCATCCTCATCAACACAAAATGGCAGCCTTCAATTGTTACATTCATAGACTTTTGAAAGTGCTCTTTTCTGCAGTTGATTATCAGAATGAATTGAATATCATTAAACAAATAGCTTCAAATAATAATTATAACCCGAATATTATTAATAATTTGATCCAAAAAATCAAAAACAAAAAAGAACTTAATGCAGCCTACCCTAAAGTAGATTCAATAGCACAATTTGTTTCACTTCATTTCTAAAATGACAATATTCCTAATAAAATGGCTGGTTGCATTAAAAGCAACATAGATAACATTAAAATTTCTTTTAAGACCAACCACAGCCTCAACAGATACCTGCTCAACACAAAAGATAAAATTGATAAACTTTCAAAGGGTGGCATATACAAGTTGAATTGTGATGATTGTGATGCGGCCTACATTGGAAGAACTTGCAGACCTTTGAAGGTCCGTATAACCGAACATTCAAATCCCAACAAAATTTCAGCTTTTGGTCAACATTTAAGGTTTAATAACCACAACTTTAGTCCAAATAGGGATTCAAAAATTCTACAAAATGTGAGTTCCAAAAATTAGAATAGATTAGATTTTCTTGAAGATTTACATATTAACAGGGAATTACTGAATAATGACCTTTGTCTCAACAATCAAGTTAATATAAACAGAGCGAACATTCCCCTTCATAGACGTTTAAAATAGAAAGATCATTTTGACTAATTTGTCTATTATCAATTTTCAAAACACAGATCATTATTTTTCTATATCATGTTTTATGCCACACTTCATTGTCAGCTTTTGACACAATCTCAATTTTCATTTGTTTATTTAGTTATAGAGTGGACTAAGTTTCAGCAGACATGTGTTGCGCCTTTTGAAACTTTTATCCAGGTTAATCCTGTAATAAGGATATTTTAAAATGTTGTTCATATCATGTCCCTTTTTTGAATATTTACATGGTCCTCTGGACATATGGTATTTTTATGGTCTCGCTCCTGTACACCTGACGAGTAAGTAATTTTTTCAATTTTCAAAGTTCTCATTATAAAAATTTCTTAAATTCAATTCAATGTTACTTACTTACAGGTGCGCACTGAGAATGACGTTATAGTTGAAAGCGCTTTGCTATGATTTTATAAATTAAAATTCTGCACGGAATACAAACCTTTTTTTCATCCAAAAAATTATTATGCTACCTATGTTTCGTCAAAGAAACATTGAAATTATTCATTATGGAAAAATGCTTCAGTATATGGACTACGAATGTTGTCAGACTGTCTACATATTTTGGTACTGAATGAAATTTTGCGTGAGGGTGATTGAAGTAGTAGTATTCTATGAACCACACTTAATAGTAAACTATGAACCCCACGAAAATTGAACAAATTATCAACTTGATTTTGGGTCATGTTCTGCACTAATACTCCACTCTTTGCCACATGTCGCTTGGTCGTACTACTTCCGTTTTTCTTATCAAGTACACTAAATTGCAACTTGTGCATGGACACGTTTATGATAAGTTCTACGAATTTTAGAAAATTGATATAGTTTATGTTTACCTTCATCGATATTCTAAGACCCTTTTGGAAGTGAATTAAAATTTTTTCCAAATACCACTCCAAATCAAAAAATAATTAGGCGTGTTACTACATTTAAGAAGAGCTTTTGTATTTTATTTAAAATTCATCCAGTGGATAT
Organism: Galeruca laticollis; assembly: GCA_963921935.1. Taxonomy (NCBI): domain Eukaryota; kingdom Metazoa; phylum Arthropoda; class Insecta; order Coleoptera; family Chrysomelidae; genus Galeruca; species Galeruca laticollis. Next base: position 37,462,762 of record OY998178.1, on the reverse strand, counting down.
TGAGAAATAAGTAAAAAGGGAGATGCACTGAAAAAGTCATTTCATGATTTTATGAAAAATTTTAAAGCCATATAATAAAAATACATGAAAACTGCAAGAATTACTATATATATATATATATATATGTATATATATATATATATATATATATATATATATATAGTTAAACTTGATCTTTGCCGAATAATTAATACTAAACATAGGTTTATTGGGAAAGCGGCAAATTAAAACGAGTACCCTTTATACTTTTTATGTCCAAGCTTTCAGAATTTATTTATTCCATTATCAAGGATAAAGTATATGAGAATGTATATTATAATAGATGTAAATGGTAAATTGTATACAGCATCACAAGAAATATTTGAATTTTTTAAAAATAATTGTCAAATTGAAAGTAAATAAAATCGTTCTAAATTGTTATTCTTTTTTTTATATTGGAACATAGAAATAATTAAAGAAATTAAGGTTATGTTTAAATTAACCATAGATCTATATACAGTTAATGTATTTGTGGTTATCTTCTTTCTTTTTTGATTATAGAAATGTCATTTTAATAACCTACAAAATGTTTATTTAAACAGAAGAAGAATTTGAAATTGAAAGACATTTATGGTTTTTATCAATAGACAATAAGTAATAATAAATATCACTTAAATTCTTATGATCACTTTTCTTATTAATGATATTAGTTTCTTGAGAAATGTGAGCCATTTCTAAGAAAAGTCTTTTTTGAATATTTGATTGAATATCTAAAATACTTACAGAATCAAAGTCCATAATATGATAGATGTGCTTTGGCAAAACATGTGATTGATAAAGATCATATTATGGACTTTGATTCTGTAAGTATTTTAGATATTCAATCAAATATTCAAAAAAGACTTTTCTCAGAAATGGCTCACATTTCTCAAGAAACTAATATCTTTAATAAGAAAAGTGATCATAAGAATTTAAGTGATATTTATTATTACTTATTGTCTATTGATAAAAACCATAAATGTCTTTCAATTTCAAATTCTTCTTCTGTTTAAATAAACATTTTGTAGGTTATTAAAATGACATTTCTATAATCAAAAAAGAAAGAAGATAACCACAAATACATTAACTGTATATAGATCTATGGTTAATTTAAACATAACCTTAATTTCTTTAATTATTTCTATGTTCCAATATAAAAAAAAGAATAACAATTTAGAACGATTTTATTTACTTTCAATTTGACAATTATTTTTAAAAAATTCAAATATTTCTTTTGATGCTGTATACAATTTACCATTTACATGTATTATAATATACATTCTCATATACTTTATCCTTGATAATGGAATAAATAAATTCTGAAAGCTTGGACATAAAAAGTATAAAGGGTACTCGTTTTAATTTGCCGCTTCCCCAATAAACCTATGTTTAGTATATATATATATATATATATATATATATATATATATATATATATATATATATATATATATATATTATAATATATTCTATGTTTTGTTAATAATATTTGCCACAGGTTTGGATGACAAATTATTATATTTCGATGTTTTATTAATTATTTAATAGTTTAATTTATGAATTTATACGATATGAATTTTAATTTGTTGATGTCACAATTTATGATTGTAACTACACTCTTGTGAATATGACTTTACCACTGAATATAACCTATTGAAATTTTTGACAGCAGTTGTCAAATTAATATGCCCGGCTCATATTAAATTTTATATTGTGAAAGATCAATCAATACACAATCGACTTACTCACTCTTATCTCAGGGAGGGATCAAAGATTCCAAATAATAATTCAAATTTATAAATTTTTAAAGAATTTTCCAAATTACGTATTACGCTATTCCAAATCCAACTGTTTGTTCAATATACTACGAGACAATTAAATTATCTTATGACATATATGATTTTACTGTCAGAAAATTAACCAAATGTCACTTATTATATCAAAATTTCTATAGCCTGGAAGTTATCAAATACAATGAGAAATGAGTACCAAAGAGTGATTGGAATTCAAATTTAAATAATATATTATCAAATAACAAATTACAAGAAATTAAAACTTTCCAAAAAATATTATAAACGCAGAAACAAAGATAGAATTTTCTATCAACCTTAAAATCAAAACAACATATAATTATAAATCTACTCGCTAAATAATTTATCAATGTTCAAAATGTTTGATTATATACTTGATGTATCAATGATCAATGTCAAAATACGCAAATTTCCGTTTAAATTGTCTATTCCAAAATTATCTTCGCTTGACGTTGAATTTTATTTGAGTAACGTTACTGTAAATTCAATCGAATTTATTACCATAAGATGCATCTAATTTTGAAATATTTTTAATAAAGGCCTATTAATTCTCGAGAAATAATGTAAATAAACTGGACAGGACTCACCAACTATGTACTGGTTAACTCGTTAGTATTCTAAACTGTGTTCAGAATTCAGGAAACAACTTTCTAAATTAATAATTTAGAAATCGGAAAATCACCCGCACTTTATCGATGCAATTCGTTGCGAATTATACACGCACTGGCTTTACAATGCAGGATTTGATGATCTGATAATATTCATATAAATTACTATGATATTTTTAAATAAATTTGAGACAACTCTTATTTCGATGTTGCCTCGTGGTAATATCAAAATCAACTAACAACTTTCTATATAAATAATTCTCCTCTCCTTTGGTTACCAAAAAATTCTTTTTTTTTTTAAATATAAATTTACGTTTTCCTATAACAAAGAGAGATTTTCATTCTTTTAGTAAAATTGCAATCTGCATCTGTATTCTTGTTTTCAAATCGTTATAAAGTATATTCTGCATTAATGTCATCCGAAATTGAAATGTCAAAATTTATTTGTATATTGAAACTTTAAAATTATTGATAATACAGTGTGTATCACTAGTATAACATCCAAATATGCACATTTTTCCTTATTTCAATATTTTCTTTAGAATTTAAATAGAGGATATGTATTAATATATATATATATATATATATATATATATATATATATATATATATATTTTAATACATATACTCTATCTAAAATCTAAAGAAAACATTGAAATAAAGAAAAATGTACATATTTGGATGTAATACTATTGATATACAATGTATTATAAATAATTTAAAAGATTCAATATGCAAATAAAATTTGACATTACAATTTCGAATGACCATAATGCAGAAGATACTTAATGATACATAGATTTTATAAAGATTTTAAAAAAAAGAATACAGATGTCGCTGGTAGCAAAATTACAATTAGAATTAAAGAATGAAAATCTCTCTTTGTTATATGAAAACATAAATTTGTATTTTTTTTTAAAAAAGCAATTCTTTGGTAACCAAAAGGAGAACAGAATTATTTATGGAAAAAGTTTAGTTAGTTGATTTTGAACCCCTCTCGAGAGAACATCTAATATGAGTTCTCTCAAATTTGCTGAATAATATAATAGTAATTGATATATTAAAATAGCATCAGATTATAATAATTAGCATGATAAGATCAGTGCGTGAATAATTCCTTAAATAATTATATTGAAATAGTGTTAGTGATTTTTACGGGTTCTAAATTATAAATTTAGAAAAGTGGTTCCGGCGATTCTAGAAGACGTGCTTAGAATCAGAACGAGTGATCCTGATACCTAGTTGGTGAGTCCAGTCCAGATTTTATAAATTATTTTTCAAGAATTAACAGGCCTTTAAATAAAATTAAGATAGATGCATCTATATCACATTTTTGAATACTGACAAAATTAACGTTAAAGATATATAAAATTTCACCTGAAGAGAAGAGAAAATTTTTTTGAATAGACAATTTTATCGCATATAGTTATTTGACATTTATACACGTCAAGTGTAATTTTCGACGATTTGAACGTTTAGAATAAGTAGTTAATTAGGTTGTTCTTCTAGTATATAGGTTGTTTTTTTAATTTTAAGGTTCGTAGAAAGTACGATTATTGTTCTTTATTATATTTTGGGAATAATAATTCATTTTCACTTGTTATCTGATGGTATATAATATATAATTTTTGATTCCAACTCACTTTGGTATTAATTCAACTCCTATTTCATTGAATTTGAAAAATTTTGGATCCTATAAAACTTTTGATATAATCAGTGACATTTAGTTAATTTTCAGTGACAGAAAAATTGTAGATGTCATTAGATAATTTAATGGTCTTAGAATATATTGAACAAGCAGTCACTATAGATTTGCAATAGTATAATTGACAATTTTGGAATATTCTTTGGAAATTTATAAATTTAAAATTTAAATTATTAATTTTTTTTAATCTTTGAACCCTCCCTGAGGTAAGAGCGAGTAAGTCGATTTTGTAGTAATTTATCTTTCAGAATATAAAATTTCATATTCATCTGAGCCGGGCATAATAATTTGACAATTCCTGTCAAAATTTCAAATAGGTTATATTCAGTGATAAAGGTGTTTTCACATTAGTGTAGTTACTACCACGATTGTAACAACAGCATCTAATAATCAAATTTCAAATAAAATCATATAATACATAATTATAAAAACAGTAGAACATTAAATATATTATAATATATATATATTAATACATATACTCTATCTAAATTCTAAAGAAAACATTGACATAAAGAAAAATGTACATATTTGGATGTAATACTAGTGATATACAATGTATTATAAATAATTTAAAAGATTCAATATGCAAATAAAATTTGACATTACAATTTCGAATGACAATAATGCAGAAGATACTTAATGATACATAGATTTTATAAAGATTTTAAAAAAAAGAATACAGATGTCGCTGGTAGCAAAATTACAATTAGAATTAAAGAATGAAAATCTCTCTTTGTTATATGAAAACATAAATTTGTATTTTTTTTTTAAAAAGGAATTTTTTGGTAACCAAAGGAGAACAGAATTATTTATGGAAAAAGTTTAGTTAGTTGATTTTGAACCCCTCTCGAGAGAACATCTAATATGAGTTCTCTCAAATTTGCTGAATAATATAATAGTAATTGATATATTAAAATAGCATCAGATTATAATAATTAGCATGATAAGATCAGTGCGTGAATAATTCCTTAAATAATTATATTGAAATAGTGTTAGTGATTTTTCCGGGTTCTAAATTATAAATTTAGAAAAGTGGTTCCGGCGATTCTAAAAGACGTGCTTAGAATCAGAACGAGTGATCCTGATACCTAGTTGGTGAGTCCAGTCCAGATTTTATAAATTATTTTTCAAGAATTAACAGGCCTTTAAATAAAATTAAGATAGATGCATCTATATCACATTTTTGAATACTGACAAAATTAACGTTAAAGATATATAAAATTTCACCTGAAGAGAAGAGAAAATTTTTTTGAATAGACAATTTTATCGCATATAGTTATTTGACATTTATACACGTCAAGTGTAATTTTCGACGATTTGAACGTTTAGAATAAGTAGTTAATTAGGTTGTTCTTCTAGTATATAGGTTGTTTTTTTAATTTTAAGGTTCGTAGAAAGTACGATTATTGTTCTTTATTATATTTTGGGAATAATAATTCATTTTCACTTGTTATCTGATGGTATATAATATATAATTTTTGATTCCAACTCACTTTGGTATTAATTCAACTCCTATTTCATTGAATTTGAAAAATTTTGGATCCTATAAAACTTTTGATATAATCAGTGACATTTAGTTAATTTTCAGTGACAGAAAAATTGTAGATGTCATTAGATAATTTAATGGTCTTAGAATATATTGAACAAGCAGTCACTATAGATTTGCAATAGTATAATTGATAATTTTGGAATATTCTTTGGAAATTTATAAATTTAAAATTTAAATTATTAATTTTTTCTAATCTTTGAACCCTCCCTGAGGTAAGAGCGAGTAAGTCGATTTTGTAGTAATTTATCTTTCAGAATATAAAATTTCATATTCATCTGAGCCGGGCATAATAATTTGACAATTCCTGTCAAAATTTCAAATAGGTTATATTCAGTGATAAAGGTGTTTTCACATTAGTGTAGTTACTACCACGATTGAAACAACAGCATCTAATAATCAAATTTCAAATAAAATCATATAATACATAATTATAAAAACAGTAGAACATTAAATATATTATAATATATATATTAATACATATACTCTATCTAAATTCTAAAGAAAACATTGAAATAAAGAAAAATGTACATATTTGGATGTAATACTAGTGATATACAATGTATTATAAATAATTTAAAAGATTCAATATGCAAATAAAATTTGACATTACAATTTCGAATGACAATAATGCAGAAGATACTTAATGATACATAGATTTTATAAAGATTTAAAAAAAAAGAATACAGATGTCGCTGGTAGCAAAATTACAATTAGAATTAAAGAATGAAAATCTCTCTTTGTTATATGAAAACATAAATTTGTATTTTTTTTTAAAAAAGGAATTTTTTGGTAACCAAAGGAGAACAGAATTATCTATGGAAAAAGTTTAGTTAGTTGATTTTGAACCCCTCTCGAGAAAACATCTAATATGAGTTCTCTCAAATTTGCTGAATAATATAATAGTAATTGATATATTAAAATAGCATCAGATTATAATAATTAGCATGATAAGATCAGTGCGTGAATAATTCCTTAAATAATTATATTGAAATAGTGTTAGTGATTTTTCCGGGTTCTAAATTGTAAATTTAGAGAAGTGGTTCCGGCGATTCTAAAAGACGTGCTTAGAATCAGAACGAGTGATCCTGATACCTAGTTGGTGAGTCCAGTCCAGATTTTATAAATTATTTTTCAAGAATTAACAGGCCTTTAAATAAAATTAAGATAGATGCATCTATATCACATTTTTGAATACTGACAACATTAACGTTAAAGATATATAAAATTTCACCTGAAGAGAAGAGAAAATTTTTTTGAATAGACAATTTTATCGCATATAGTTATTTGACATTTATACACGTCAAGTGTAATTTTCGACGATTTGAACGTTTAGAATAAGTAGTTAATTAGGTTGTTCTTCTAGTATATAGGTTGTTTTTTTAATTTTAAGGTTCGTAGAAAGTACGATTATTGTTCTTTATTATATTTTGGGAATAATAATTCATTTTCACTCGTTATCTGATGGTATATAATATATAATTTTTGATTCCAACTCACTTTGGTATTAATTCAACTCCTATTTGGATGAATTTGAAAAATTTTGGATCCTATAAAACTTTTGATATAATCAGTGACATTTAGTTAATTTTCAGTGACAGAAAAATTGTAGATGTCATTAGATAATTTAATGGTCTTAGAATATATTGAACAAGCAGTCACTATAGATTTGCAATAGTATAATTGACAATTTTGGAATATTCTTTGGAAATTTATAAAGTTAAAATTTAAATTATTAATTTTTTTTAATCTTTGAACCCTCCCTGAGGTAAGAGCGAGTAAGTCGATTTTGTAGTAATTTATCTTTCAGAATATAAAATTTCATATTCATCTGAGCCGGGCATAATAATTTGACAATTCCTGTCAAAATTTCAAATAGGTTATATTCAGTGATAAAGGTGTTTTCACATTAGTGTAGTTACTACCACGATTGTAACAACAGCATCTAATAATCAAATTTCAAATAAAATCATATAATACATAATTATAAAAACAGTAGAACATTAAATATATTATAATATATATATTAATACATATACTCTATCTAAATTCTAAAGAAAACATTGACATAAAGAAAAATGTACATATTTGGATGTAATACTAGTGATATACAATGTATTATAAATAATTTAAAAGATTCAATATGCAAATAAAATTTGACATTACAATTTCGAATGACAATAATGCAGAAGATACTTAATGATACATAGATTTTATAAAGATTTTAAAAAAAAGAATACAGATGTCGCTGGTAGCAAAATTACAATTAGAATTAAAGAATGAAAATCTCTCTTTGTTATATGAAAACATAAATTTGTATTTTTTTTTAAAAAAGGAATTTTTTGGTAACCAAAGGAGAACAGAATTATTTATGGAAAAAGTTTAGTTAGTTGATTTTGAACCCCTCTCGAGAGAACATCTAATATGAGTTCTCTCAAATTTGCTGAATAATATAATAGTAATTGATATATTAAAATAGCATCAGATTATAATAATTAGCATGATAAGATCAGTGCGTGAATAATTCCTTAAATAATTATATTGAAATAGTGTTAGTGATTTTTCGGGTTCTAAATTATAAATTTAGAAAAGTGGTTCCGGCGATTCTAAAAGACGTGCTTAGAATCAGAACGAGTGATCCTGATACCTAGTTGGTGAGTCCAGTCCAGATTTTATAAATTATTTTTCAAGAAATAACAGGCCTTTAAATAAAATTAAGATAGATGCATCTATATCACATTTTTGAATACTGACAAAATTAACGTTAAAGATATATAAAATTTCACCTGAAGAGAAGAGAAAATTTTTTTGAATAGACAATTTTATCGCATATAGTTATTTGACATTTATACACGTCAATTGTAATTTTCGACGATTTGAACGTTTAGAATAAGTAGTTAATTAGGTTGTTCTTCTAGTATATAGGTTGATTTTTTAATTTTAAGGTTCGTAGAAAGTACGATTATTGTTCTTTATTATATTTTGGGAATAATAATTCATTTTCACTTGTTATCTGATGGTATATAATATATAATTTTTGATTCCAACTCACTTTGGTATTAATTCAACTTCTATTTCATTGAATTTGAAAAATTTTGGATCCTATAAAACTTTTGATATAATCAGTGACATTTAGTTAATTTTCAGTGACAGAAAAATTGTAGATGTCATTAGATAATTTAATGGTCTTAGAATATATTGAACAAGCAGTCACTATAGATTTGCAATAGTATAATTGACAATTTTGGAATATTCTTTGGAAATTTATAAAGTTAAAATTTAAATTATTAATTTTTTTAATCTTTGAACCCTCCCTGAGGTAAGAGCGAGTAAGTCGATTTTGTAGTAATTTATCTTTCAGAATATAAAATTTCATATTCATCTGAGCCGGGCATAATAATTTGACAATTCCTGTCAAAATTTCAAATAGGTTATATTCAGTGATAAAGGTGTTTTCACATTAGTGTAGTTACTACCACGATTGTAACAACAGCATCTAATAATCAAATTTCAAATAAAATCATATAATACATAATTATAAAAACAGTAGAACATTAAATATATTATAATATATATATATATATATATATACATATATCTAAATTTTTTCTTGGTTTTAGGTCGTTTTTATAAAATTTTATAAAAACGACCTAAAACCAAGAAAAACTTTAGATATATGTATATATACTATAAAAGGTCAAAGAAAGTATCCCGCACATAAATATATATATATATATATATATATATATATATATATATATATATATATATATATATATATATATAATACGCCAGCTTTCACTGAAATTTCCGTATATTTCTCCATTGCTTAATGGACTATTTTGAGAGAGAAAATATATTTTCCTGCTTAATTGACTATTTTTCTCAGTGTTTGTTTCCATTTAAATTTCCGTCTCCGTGAAAAATTTCTTGCAACTGCGGCGCAAGACAATCAGATTGTTTCACTCCATAATGAGTTTTTCAGTGCTGTTCTAGGCAAACAATCAGAATCATCAAGTGGTTGTGAAGTTGTGAACATATCTCCAAAAGGGAATGCAGTGTTTAAAAAGCGCGAAGATTCGTTATGAAAACCATTAGAAAATAATGGCGGAAAAGTTATACGAATATCAAGGATTCGTCGGGAGGATTCATACGGTGAGAGATAACTGTAGAGAAAAGTATGTATCGTGGAAGGAAAATAATCCTCAAGGGGTAATAGGTTGGATAAAGGCAAAATGTTTTTATAAAAAACAAACTAGTGATGATGTAAGGGGCCATGAAGATTATTCGCATATTTATAGGTAAATATATTAGTGTTCTCCATTTAATTTGGAGTAGAAAGAGTTGATTGAAAATATTTCACTTCCTCAATCACCTTTTGATACATTTGCATTTAATTTTTCTCCGTGTTCCTTTTTTCATCTTATATTGTCACAGGGTAGCTACATTTGTTTTCGACTCTTTATTCCGTCACCTTTTGATTGTTGTTTTCAATGTGGATCTTAAATTTGAAATGCGACTGACGATATAACGACGAATAATTTTCTCTATTAACATACTTTGAAACAATTTTCGAGAGAAAATTTGCACCTCGGGCATATGCCATGACAAATGTTAAATAACACTTCAACGGAATACGTGATAAAGCTTTCGATTGAAGATTGAGAGAAGCATATTTCATATAGAGTCCTAGATTTTAATTTGTGTATTTCTGTCTCCAGTTGAACATCCTATTTTTGGAAATATCCCAATATAGTCATTACACTTTCATTTTGCGTATTTTTTCATGCACTCAAGTTCCTTGAGTTGTATGATATCGTTTTTAACTTCTATTCCATTAGTCCGGTCAATTTAGACATTCGAAGTTACCTAAATTCCCACAAAGCTGAAAATCGGTATGATTGTTCAAAATATCATTAAAAACAAAATTTTAAAGTTCCTCATCTTTCACCTGTAGGGAAAATTTTTTATTCAAGGTCAAAGGTCAAAAAAATTAGTTTTTCGCGATTTAAAGCAAAACGGTAAGTTTTATCATAAAAATACCTCAGATAAAAATTGTAGATCATAAAATTATCTACAAGAAATTTGTCAATACTTTTTTTCTACGAGCCACTGTTTTTGAGATATAACGATTCAAAAAGTTGTAAAAGTTGTAATCGTCATAATCTGCACACGTTTCCTCGCCACCTATGAGGTTTCTCCAGTAGGACTATTCCACGGGTAAGTTTTGATCCTGTTTAATTTGAAACTATTGAAAAATAATGGATATTAGCAGAGATTGAAAAGATAAAAGTAATTTAAGTTAAAAAAAAGTAGTGAAATTTAATCGTCCGAGTCGTAACTTTCAAAATCTTCTTCTAGTTCTTCTTCTTGATCTTCTTGTTATTGTTCGTCTTGTTTTTGTTCTTCTTGTTCTTGTTCTTCTTCATCTTCATCCTGAGTGCATGTAAACTGCGTAAATAGCGATGTATCGCATGTTGTCTCGTTGGAATCAAACGGATCCTCTACTGTTGGTGATTCAATATTAGAGCACAACCGGCCTTGACAATGTGTACATGCCGGAGAACAGAACAGTCTGACTTTTTTGCAACCACATTTAGCACTGCATCCCTTTTTGCAGTTGCAAAAAATCGAGTTCAACAGTTTTTCCAGCGCAGGTGGAAATAAAGTGTGCACTGGTTCTAATGAATTGTTGACCAACTTCCAATCCCAGTCTGTAGGGTCTAGCTGATAACCAAGCCAAACTTGAACTTGATATTATACCCTAAAAAGATGTTGATGAGCAGCAACTGAGGTTGGAGGAAGACAAGCTAATTGTACTTGTTTTTTACTTTTGGTGTTTTTAACGAAACGTGCATATCTATACTTATCTAAGCAGGTATTTTTGTAGGAGCTCCGTACATAGAAAGAAGAAAGCGAATGCCGTTAGTAATAATTTCTTGTCGAGTAGAATTACTATTTTTAAAAACTTCAGCACATTCAATTAAATTTTGTTTCTCAAATAGTTTTAAAACTGTTAGTTTACACCTCCTGTAAAATGCAGATCTCGTATCACAGCCAGTTATTGCGTGTAAAAATAGTACATGATTTTGACACTTTGCAAAAGTAGATAAACTTTTTGATGAATACATTTCCGATTGATGTTGAGCTTTTCCTGGTTTTAAGAAGAAAATAGTTTTTTCAGTTGGAGTTCGAGCAGTCAGTAATACGAGTAAGTCCATATCTTCACCAACAACAATAGTTGTATTTGTCAAATTGAATTGTTCAATTGCTGTTCCAATTATCAATACATCAACATCATTATTAGCTTGTCTTACCAATATATTTTCCGTAGTAAATATTTCTTTCAACATTGAAATGAACCGAGACTTGTTGTGAGTATTAGAAAGAAATTTTTGTTGGCTGGTTGAAACTGTCATATTTTCATCAAATAAAATATCAATTGATGAAGATGTTGCTGAAGTTCGACGACGCTGTTCTGCAGTTTTGGTATTTCTCGTGCAATCATTATAGCCATCAAATACGACAGTACTGTACGTATTTATCTAATATAACGTTGAATGTTTCTTCACTATCCCACACAACGCGATGTAGTAAGTATCCTCCGTCAATGATGTATGTCGCATTTGTGTTGTTAATATCAAAGTCTACCTTTTCGAAACAATCGTAAATTGCAAACTTCTGTGTTTTACGCATCCCGATGTCATCAAATAACGATAGAGGGTAGGGAGATAGTTCATATTCAAAATAGTTTTCTATTTCATCTTGAAATGCTGCAGTAATACTCATGTGTTGGAACAACAATACAGGGTCAACAGGTACTTTTTCTTCATGAACTTTTATGGTACTAGTCATAGCTTAAAGAGGAACAACTTTGTCAGAGCGTTTTAATTTAATATTATTGAATGTGAGTTCTGTCATTTTTGCCATAGAAGCAAGCCCAACTTCACGAGCTTTATAACAATTGATTTTATCATCACCAACGACACCACTCGCAATAGAAACAATTTTACTAACGTCTGGAAAAGGATCATGCGTTGAGAACCAGTCTTATAGTTATAACTTATGTATATTCTATATTAGTAGTGTAAGTTACAATGACCGATAGAAAAATATTTTAACATATATTACAACTATAGAGATGTATATATACGTGGCGTACTCATGCATAATATGACGATTATAACTTTTTGAATCGTTATATCTCAAAAACGGTGGCTCGTAGAGAAAAAAGTATCAATAGATTTTTTGTAGATAATTTATAATCTACAATTTTTGTCTGGAGTATTTTTATGACAAAACTTACCGTTTTGCTGAAAATCGCGAAAAACTCATTTTTTGACCTTTGACCTTGAATAAAAAAATTTCCTTACAGGGGAAAAATGGGGAACTTCCAAATTTTGTTTTTAATGATATTTTAAACAATCTTACCGATTTTCAGCTTGGTGGGAATTTAGGTAACTTTACTCTTATCTTTTGCTGTAATTTGACCGGACTAAATCTGATTTTAGTTCCTCATTTGTCACTCAAACTGGACCACATTTAATTTTTGTCCCCATTCTTCCCAACTTGCTCGTGCTATCCTTTTAGTTTTAATTCTGTTCGCTCATATATCATTTGTTTGATTATTTTTTTGTTATCTGCGCGAGATCCACATTTACCAAATACATTAAGTAGTTTTTTGCAGTTTTCATTGTACTTTTTTTACATGTGTTGAATGTTGCTCTATCGTTGTTTTTCTGTGAAGTAACTATCTTGATATCTTAATATTTCTCATAACACTTTTGTAGGCACGATTCCATGTAATCTTTAATTTCCACTGAACTAGTAGGTATTTAATTGCTTGTCGTTTAAGAAACATCCAAATTTAGTTATAGATACATTTTTAATCATTAAATTCAATTCCAATTGGTATTATAACATTTCCGTGTTAAATTTTATGTTATCTGTCCAAGCTTCACATTTTACAAATATATTCCGTAGTTTCTTGCAGCCCTTTTTGTACTTATCTTAACCCGTTCCTAAGTATTATTTCATTTAATCTATCATTTTCACTAAACTAGTATAACGTGTCCACTATAATGCTCGCTACATATGGGAAACATTTTTAGTTTAGGTGTATAGGAAAATTTCATATATGCAATCGATCCTGCATGTTCGATAACCTAAAAATACTTTTTGACATCAGGTACGTGGCCACTGTCATGGCGGCAAATTCGGAAAATTTGATGAGAAAATGCGAAAAATGGGCTTAGATGACAAAATATCGAAAAATGTTATTTTAAAAAGGTGATCAGAATGATATTTTAGGGCCAAGTATGAAATATGAAGGGAAAAAACCAAAACTAAAAAAACTCGTATTTTCCGCCATGGCCCTCTTCTGAAATGATATTGCACCGATTTATTTGTTGAAGTAGTTAGGGTAACGTAGTGTTTAATGTGTACGGGTAAAACAATTTAGAAATATTGATTTACGTCATTCCTAGAGAATAAACTGAAAATATTCGTTGAACGCATGAACCTTTTATGTAGCAATGCCTTGTATCTTGTCTGTTTGTGCGGTTTCAAATAATTTAATTGTCATATTACAATGAAAAAGAGCCTTTATTGATTTTTTATGTAATATTCCATCCAAGTTTCAAAGCGTTGTCTAGTTGCATTAATAATAATTATTAAATTATTATTATTTAATAAGCGCAATGATTCCTTTTTGAAACAATATTGACGCAAAAAACCAATGCTCCTAATATCAATACAAGATAATTTACTATCTTTAAAATGTCTGCATGGATTTCATAGGCATTCCTGGTTCCATACATTTCACCATCCTAGAGTCCATTTTTCTCAGGCAATTTTGCCGCAATACAAAATTCTAAATCAACTAAACGGGCTTTGAAGTCATAAATGAATACTCGTGTAACATCATTGTGACATTTGATGCGTAATTTTCTGTTCTCGGTAAGCTTACTTACTTCTATCTTCTATTTACACATTCTGCAAAGATATTTTTACTGAAAATGCCTTCTACACTGCCACGTGAAGAAAAGATAGACTTGGTTCTAATTTGCGGAGAAAATTATAAATGTTCAAGAGAAATTGCTAATATTTTTAACCAAAGACATCCTGACAAAAACGTCCATTTTACATCTGTAGCAAGATTATCAAAGAAGTTTAAGGAAACTGATTGAGTTGAAAATACATTTAAAGTGCGTCATCAAAAAAGTTTGGAAGTGCTTTTGACCGTTTCAGAGAATCCTCAAGTATCCATAGCGAAAGTTTATCGAAATACTAATATTTCCTCAACTTCAATTGGCCGTATTTTGAGAAGCAATGAGTTTTACCCGTACAAGCCTAAATTTATTCATGTTCTGAAGGATAGAAATTATGACGCCCGGCTAGATTTTTGCGCTTGGTATCAAGGAATGATAGAGCATAATACAAATTTCACAGAAATTGTTTTATTCTCCGACGAATCTACTTTCTCATCAAATAGGTGAGCTCACAAAACTGTCATTGGTGAGCAGAAACAAACCCCCATTTTTTTATAGCAAATAATGACCAATACAGATTCAAGGTTAATGTATGGTGCGGAATTTGGACTTTGTTGGAAAATCAATTAACCCAATTTTTCGATGGCATCCCACTGGCAAAGCGATCCAATCCTTATTTTCAACAAGACGGTGCATCAATTCATTCAACTCGAGAAGTAAGAGGATGGTTAGATAACAAATTTGGTGATCATTGGATAGGTCGCTATTCAGTAAATTATTGGCCCGCTAGGTCCCCCGACCTAAGCCCTCTGGACTTTTTCTAATAGGGCTATTTAAAAAACAAGGTTTATCTAGAAAACCCTTCAGAGACGTCGCACATTTAGAACAATTCATAAGGGATTCCGTATAAGCTATTAACTAAGGTACGCTCCGAAATGTTCAGAGGGAAATGAATTTCAGGACGGTGAAATTTGTGTTTTGAAATAATAAGTTATTTTTTAGTATAGTTAGTTAGTGGGTCATCTGTTAAATATTGTTTAAAAAAATAGTAATAACTTGGTCAAATAATTCAATTTATTATTATTAGTTGAGTAGTTAATGGGTTTTAATAATTTAAAGAAATATTTATCCACAATATCAAAAATGGTTCTTTCCAATTGTGGTATGAGTACTAAATTATTTTAAACTTCACAAATTGGCAACATATAGGGTATTGCTACAGCAAAGTTACAAATGCTCAACTAATATTTCTATTTAATTCTGTAGGAATGATTTCAATAATTAATTTAGAATAGTTTTACGTTTATACATTACACATGATGTTACTTGAACTTTTTCAACAATAAAATTTCTTATTTTTTGTGAAGTACTTTTTTGACCAAGTCAATGTGTGTAAGTACAGGTTATGGGATTATGGTCAATAGAACAAGGAAAATCTATTATTTTTTCAGCCAACGTTTCGACCTTTATTGGGTCATCTTCAGGGCGTCTACAAGAAACATACAAAGAATGTATTTTTTTTGTAGACGCCCTGAAGATGACCCAATAAAGGTCGAAACGTTGGCTGAAAAAATAATAGATTTTCGTTGTTTTATTGACCATAATCCCATAACCTGTTCTTATTTTTTGTTTTTTGCTTAAAATTTCGTACTTCTGAAATATCATTCTAATTACCTTTTCCAAATAACTTTTTTGACATTTTGACATCTAACCCCACTTTTTTGCATTTTCACATAGAATTTTTCTAATTTGTGGCCATGGCAGTGTTCACGTGACTGTTGTCAAAATGTTATTTCAGGTTATCGACCATGCAGGATCGATCACCTATACTAAATTTTCCTATATACTATAACTTAAAACATTTCCCATATGTAGCGAACATTATAAGGGACAACAATGTATATATAAATATATTTTCGTTAACCGTTTATTAATTTCGAAATTAATGAATTATTTTATTAAAAGAAGGATATGTTAATGGACGTCATTAACACACTCTTCTTTTAATTTTGACGTTTTGATGTCATTTTGATATAGACAAAATACCAATATCATTATGGATATTTTACAAGTCATTTTGATGATATTTTGATATAAACAACCAGTTATAGTCATGAAAATAAAAAAAAACTTTTTCAGTACACCAGGTATCAAGTTCATTATAGGTTTTTTCGTAAAAATCTCGACTTTTAATTGGTAACAAACTCGAACATGCATAGTTTGCACTCGCCAACACTGCAGCAGATAATTCTGCAGGGTTTTCTAACTCCATAACCATAGATTATATATACTCCCTAGCCGACTATCGCCTTCCCTCCAAAACACGTTTCACTAGTGACGCTCGCGACATGAGGATGAACTGCGACATGAGGATGAACTAGGGTCAAAGGCGCCAATTATGAAATTAGTATAAGCTCACTGATAAATGACACCATGATCGCAAAATAGCGTAACTCAGTTTAAATCGTCCAAAGCGCCAACATATAATGTTGGTTATACTTCGACGCTTTGGTAAATTCAAACCATTATACAAAAAACGAGTTACACCATTTTAAACTTAGTGCATCAAATATATGGCGCCAATAAAGTTATTTTTTGCAAGCAGTTAAAAGAGAAGTAGAAATGAGATGCTTGAAACAATTACTTTAGATAAATATAATGCTAATAATAATATTTGAAGATCCGAATCTTCGCACATTACATCTGATATTGAAGCAAATATTTTGCATGTTTCACTGTTGCATTGGGGCAATGATTAATAGGATTAGGAAAAAAAAGTAAACAAAATTTATTACACTCAACAAAATTCTAGAATGCTAAAGTATTTTTCAGCTGAGTGACAAAAAAGAAGCCACTCTTTTAACGAAAATGATAATATTTGATGACAGTTTTCGATTTATTTACAAAAATAAGGTAAATTACATCTATGAATAAAAAACTTTATTGCCAACATAGCAAAACACTAAAAGATCATTTTAAAGATTCAAAGAAATACTGCACACACAATAATTAGAAAATAGCAGAAAATACATAAAAAGTTTTAAACGCGTTGTTTAACTATATTGATTTTTTTATTTCTACCTTTTAAGACTAAGTATAAGTATCTCTGCCATGCATTTTTTTTAAAATGTCATTATCTAACACATTGTACTCTACCTGCCCTTTTTAAATTGAATTTATATTTTTAAAATATGTGAATATAAAAAATTAAAAAAAAATTAATGTACAATGAAAACATATCATGATGTTCACATAAAAAAGGGTTGAAAATATTACTTTTCATAACCAATGACATTTTTCTTTTAAATTTTACATCTAAAATGTATTTATGAGGACAGATCATAAAGAGTGACACCATGTTTGAAAACATTCGCCGGAATTGGATCGTTGCCTTTACCAAATCAACAGGCTTATATTCGGAATAGAAGTTACCTCCTCACAAGCTAAATTTGTAGATACAGCAGGAGTTATGGCCATCATATTTGCTAAAAATGAATATATTAAGTAACAAAAATAATATTTAAGTTAGTTTGTTTAAATAGTTGAAATTACATATATACTTCGTTCTGTACAAATGCATCTTTCATATTTTAGTAATTAGTATACTTACATAGAATATTTAACGATGGTACAGCATTAAATTTTAAATTGGTTCGATTCTGATTGGTAATAAATTTCATATCTTCAGAGAAATGTAGATTACAAATCCTAAATGCGTGTCTTTGTTTACTATTTACGTCAACAAGATCGTTTCTTCCTATAGCCAGGCACCATTGTCGTCTAATCTATAAATCAAAATATGTATAAATTCGTAATTACTTAATTAATTTAGAATAGCTTACATCTGGATCTTTTGGTAAACAATGCAATATTTTTGTATTACTGCAACCAGGAATGAAACACATAAAAACCATTTTGATAATAATTATATTATAAGAGTAACTGTAAAATCACAAATTTAAATTGAACAATATATTAACTGTCCACAGTTTGGAAAAAATATAACCAGAGACTATGAATAAAAAGGGTATATGTTTTTTCGTCTGAATTAAGAATTTATGGAATACTAAATCTTCTTTTCCGTGATTTCTGGTCTCTGTCAGAGTGATTCTTTGTCTTTGATAACGACGCTAACGACACATGCGACATGAGGGATAACTACAAATAAAAAACTGTCAAACATCGAGAGTGAGCACCCCATGTCCATAACTGCACAATTATGAATTTACAATAACTTTTTCACAATGACAGCTTTTTTGACAATTCGCATTTTATATTTTTCAATGATAACTGAGATTTTTAGCAAACGTGATTTTTACGTGAAATTGAAAATGAATGGAGTCAATGACATTCTACGTCATTGGTATGGAGTTGACATTATTGTCCCCTGATAGCCTTTGTGGAAAAGTGAATTTTGTCACAAAAAAGAGTTTACGGTCAACGAAAAAATATTGTAATCAACTCATTTGTTAATAGACGGTTAATAAACTCAACACTCACTCGCTCTCGCTCGTTCGTGCTTTAAACAGTTTTGTTTATTAATCGTCATCATTAACAAACTAGTTTATTAAAAAGCTATTATTGTCCAGGGTACTCCCAAATTTAATTGTCGATAAATATTCATTCAACAAATTTAAATTTATATGAGGGCAAACAATCTATAGTCTTATTCATAAATGTTACATAGTTTCGATTTCCAGTATTTCACTTGGGTATTCTCCTATTCAAATTACATGCCAAAAATTTTTTCAAACAAAAATGTGCAATATTTTTCCAGAAAGAAAACAGGGAAAGAGCTTATTCGGGTTTCAGCAGCAGTAATGGGCATAGAATTCTCTTATGCGGCAGAAACAGCTTTCGTTTCACCAACCCTTCTTAAAATTGGCGTGGAGCACAAACATATGACACTAGTATGGGCACTATCACCTCTGATTGGTTTTTTCTTAACACCAATTTTGGGATCATTGAGTGACCGATGTCATTCAAGATTTGGAAGAAGGAGGCCCTTCATATTTTTGATGTCCATTGGTGTATTAATAGGTAAGTTAACATTATTTTATAGCAGCTGACCGATTTTATCTATTTGAATGAATTGGGCTAATTTGAAGTAACCATATTCCTAAGAAACGGAATTGAGCAGAGATAAAACAGTAACTAATAAGATATTATTGAATAGAGTTGTTACAAAAAAAATTGCTAGATATTTCAAGTTAGGTTAGTGATAGGCATCAGTTCAAATTGATCAAACTCGAAGACGATAGACTGTTTCTAAGCAAATTTTGAATCTGTCGCAAGATTGATTACCAAATTGAATTCTTACAGTCATATCTGAATATCCCACTATAAAGTAACACATTTAGACGGCTTATTAGTTGAGAATGGGCAAAGATATCGACTTGCAGTTTTTGCTAAACTTCTTATATTTCCTTCTTCCTTCTTCCAGGACAATGGAGTCACACTAAGCCCAATATGCCTTGAGTGTCGGTGAAAATCTTGACATTTCTTGCCATTGCCGAAACATCTTTAGGTGAGGATCATTCTCCTGATCTTCTCTGATACTGGTGGGTGACTATCATTCGTTGACAACCGTAATTCTTGGAACTGCAACTTCCTTAGATTTCGACTTGTTGCAGTAAAAATACTCTACAGGGCATGTACCGTCTAGGCAGAGAATCGGCGATTCGGTGATTTGCATCAGCTCGGTGTTCGCCCCTGTATAATTTCCCCTGTAACTGGAGTTCTTGGGTTGCAGCAGTCCTAGGGCGCTTAGACAGGCTGCGTACGTGCTCTAGCTCACCACACTTCCGGCAATTGATCTTCTTCGGCTTTTTAAATCCCATACCTTTCAACCAGATGACGATCTGGTCAAGTTTGTCATCGTCACATTTTTCCTGCATGGTCCTACCTTTGTTGTATCCCGAAGCCAATGTGGCTGCTTCCTATTCAAGAGCGGCGGTCAATACATCTACCATGATTTTGGGATAGGCTAATCAAAGTTTCCTCTCCATATCGTGGTCACATAAGCCATCAATGAAGGCCTGGATGCCCAAACATTCCATCATGTTCTCTGGTGCTGATGGTTAAGCAAATCGAACTAGTCCGGAAATATCCAGATCATGCTCTTGAAGGGTTTAGTCACGTTTCCGCCTTCGGGTTTTCAGCTGGAATCGGTACAAATGTTCTAAATTTTCGTGACTTTATCGCATGTCCAACCTCTTGTTCAGCTGCTCGAAGTCATTCGTTGCTTCAAGTGGTATCGTCTGGAGTACATCTAAGGCATCTCCACAAAGGGCGATGGATAAGTTTACTGCCTTCTCCCCATCGGACGAATTATTCACTCTAGCGGCTGCTTCAATCTGTTTGACATAATTGGTCCACGATGTCTTTCCGTCGAGCGTTGGGGTCTTGACTCGAGCAAAACTGCTAATGTCTTCTAACTTAGGGTGTGTGCAAGGTTTTGTTTGCTGTATCTTCTGCTGGTGTGTCTTGTGTACTTAAATCGGCAATATTTTTCTCTAACTCCTTGACTCTATCGTCCATCTGGTTTTCCATCATTTTTCATTAACAAGATATCGGCAGGAACTTTGTCCATATTAGCAGAAATATATCGTTCTTCATATCAGAAAAATCGTTCTGCAAATCAGAAAAATCGTTCTTTATAGCAGAAATATCATTTTTCACATTCTTTGAAATCTCCTCTTCCATGGCAGAAATAACGTTCTTCACATTAGTTCTCTTCAATTGCAGAAATCTTCTCGTCCATGTTAGAAATTGACGAGATTAAGGTGGCAGCCTCGTCTTCGAATAAAAATGTTTCTGAATCAAAGCCATCACTTACCAGTGCCACTTTAGGTATTTCTACTAACTCTCTGTTCTTACCGGACGTTTTCAACTCGCGATTTTCCAATTCTGCCTTTAGTTCAGTCAGGTTCGGGTCACTTAGTCTCATGGCCATTTTTTCGTAGCTATCTATTTATATAATCACACTTTTGACACCAATGTAATGCTTTTCTTATTTATTTAAAAGTTTTATTGCGACGGTGGGATAAATTTATACACACGGTATGTCTACTCTCTTAATTTATTTATTCACTAAACTATTCACTAATTTATACTAGCTACGCAGCTTACACTAATTTATATAAACACTTCTATACTGTTTATTCACTTAGACTATTTACTTTTTCACTGTTTATCTCACGAGATCAAATTATAAACTAACTCCCGCTGGTCGGTAGTCTTTATATATCAGTGCCTTTTATTTTCGAACCTTCTAGATTGCGGCTCATAAAAACAATGGATTTCACTGGAAATATCTAGATAAGAATAATGGTAAAGAGTTCGAATAAATCCCTGCGCATTCGTCAAAATTTTAACTTTCATACATAGCTTAGACAGGGTAGGATTCTGGTACTACACCAGTGTGTGATTTCGTATTAACATGCTTTAAATTTAATAATTTTTAGGAGTCGGTGAACCTTACTTTTTGAAAGTTGTATAATTTGGTATATTTTTCTTACAGATATTCAATTATTGTTAAGTGCTAGAATTTCCCTTACTTTTAGAATATCATTGAGCATATGGTCCTGAACGTTTTTAGGTGTTCTTGTTTTCCTTTCCAGTTTTCCGTGTTCTGTAAATTGTTGTACCCAAGTTAATATCGATTTTCGTGAAGGCGGATTTCTGTTAAAAAATGGCTCTGAATCTACTTCTGGTCAGTTATTGATTTTGTCTCAGCATATAATACGACGCATCGCGCTTTTTCTATCAAAGTATACATTCTCGATCAATAAATTTGACTGAGTTCGTTGTTATACTTCATATAAATAATTTTTTGACGTTTGTTAATGTCAGTTATATACAGATTATATATACTCCCTTAGATAGCCGACTCTCGCCTTCCCTCAAAAACACGTTTTACTAGTGACGCTCGCGACATGAGGATGAACTAGGGTCAATGGCGCCAATTTTGAAATTAGTATTAGCTCACTGATAAATGATTCCATGAGAGCAAAATAGTGAACTCTCAGTTTTAATCGTCCAAAGCGCTAACATATAATGTTGGTTATACTTCGACGCTTTGGTGAATTAAAACCATTATACAAAAAACGAGTTACACCATTTTACACTTATTGCCTGAAATATGTGGCGCCAATAAAGTTAATTTTCGCAAGCAGATAAAAGTAGAAGTTAGATGCTTGAAAAAATTACTTTAGATAAATATAATGCTAATAATAATATTTGAAGATCCAAATATTCCCACATTATATATGATATTGAAACAAATATTTTGCATGTTTCAATGTTGCATTGGAGTAATGATTAATAGGATTCGGAAAAAAATTAAAAAAGTAATCAAATTTATTAAACACAACAATATTTAGTATGTAAATCAACAAAATAGATATATTTACAACATTTTATCGATACCTGCATGAAATCTAATATTAGGATCAAAAATTAATAAATAAGTAGGTATATCTGTCATTGTTCATTGACATTTTGTGTTTGAACCAAGACGATCTAGGTGAATAGGAGTTATGGCCGCCATATTCGCTAAAAATGAATATTTTAAGTAACAAAAATAATATTTAAGTTTAAGTTTGTTTAAATTGTTGAAATTACAGATATACTTCCTTCTGTACAAATGCCTCTTTAATATTTCAGTTATTAGTATATATATATATATATATATATATATATATATATATATATATATATATATATATATATATATATTGAACCAGATATCATAGATAATAAGAGAATTAGTATTATAAAAATATGTTGCTAGTATTAAAATATATGAAAATAATATAATTTAAGAAAACAGGTAAAAAGGAAACACTTTTCTTAATTTAAACAACATATCAAATGAAGATATATTAAATAATAGCCTATAACAATATAATAAATAAGGAATTACCTCAATAATAACACAAAATATAGAGATTGCCTAACCAATGTAATGATGTAAATAAAGTTGCCTAAGACGAAGAATAATTTCCATACCATAACCAGCTGTTCACCTAAAAAGAAACAATTATATAGTTAAGTCAAGAGAATTTTAGATATAAGTAGTTACATTAGAATACAAATATTATTATAGATAATTCATTATAATCATTAATTTAAGAATAAAAACAAATACAAATATTGAATAGAATAGAATTCAATAGATTTTCATAGATAAACAAATAATGACATATAGACAAATGATATATGGTAAATAAAATAAACATTGAATCAATAAATAGTAATTTGTTAAAGTTTATTATAAATAATATAATGCAAAGAGTTTAGACAAATAACATAAGAGAATTTATATTTATGAATAATAAGAGTGTAACAGTGATATATTATCAATAATAATATTGAATGTTGTACCATGTAAATGTATCTATGTATAACCAATTTTAATTTATTTGTATGATGAAAAAACTCATAGGAACTCTATAAATGAACTAATAATGTAAAAGAGTGTATGTATGAAATTTTTTTAATAAGTGAAAGAAGTTTCAATTAATCTGATTGCAAAAGACAATATTTTATTGGTTATAAAATATGACAGAACAAATTGTGAATCAACAAATAAACTTTGAAATAGTGACCTGAAAAAGAACAAAAGACTGTTTGTTGAAAAAAGTAGAGAATCGAGGGGACGCTTAAATAATTAGGGAAGCTGGTGTCAAGAAGCGAGAAGTGTGTGTGATGGTGTTCCTGAAATTTCAAGAAATTCCCGGTTTAAGACATTTAAACCTATAAAGTACTATTGAATACAATCTTAGTAATACTCACATCAATTGTATCAAGTTTTTCGGCAAGAATCTACGAAATTTTCATTAATTTTGGTTTTTTGGAGCTTCAGCGGAGTGTTCCTGGGATCCAGAGACTTTCATCCCAATTCAAGAGCAACAGGTCAGTGTTTTTAAATCATTATTGGCCAATAATCAGAGTAAAAACTCAAAATACTCAAATAAGTACTTAATTTCATAAATTGATAAACTTTTGCAAATATGATCGATCTGAAAAAGAAAGAAACAGACTTTATATAGTGAATTCATTGCATAAATCGTTAAAATTAATAAAAGGCCGAATTTTAAATAAATTAAAATATGTACTTACGCCATCTTGTAATCGCATAAATCTATTGATTGAAAACTTATCAATGTAATAACTATGTCCATCTGTATATAATTCCTATATTTCTATCTATGTATATAACTATTTTCTTTCCACAGCAATTTGTATCATATATAACTATGATATATATATATATATAAATTCTTTTATGTGTTTGAACCATTTACTTGTCTGCATCGTCAAACAAACTATGTTTGTATGAATATAGATGCTTCTTTAGTGTAAGAATTGTTTGTTTTATGCTAAAGCGCATGACTAGTTTTTCACGCATGCGCATTGATGAAATGATTAAAATAAATAAGTAGATACAATACAACCAGTGGCGTCTCATATTATTTTTATCAAATATATAAAATATTAAATTTAAAATTAAATTGATTTCAAAATAATGTGTTTTCTTTTTATTTAAACAATTACAACAATATAAAAGCCAAGACTCAAAGAGAAAAAGGGTTTCATGCTCCCGAATAATCAAATTAAAATAAATTACTAAACAAAATAACAATAACCAACTGAGCTAGCCAAACTAAACAAAAATTCTAAATAATAATCATCTACAAAAATAAGTAAATAAGTAAGTATATAAATCATTAAATTGTTAATAATATATATATATATATATATATATATATATATATATATATATACTTACTTGGAATATTCCATCATGGTACAGTACGGTTAAATTTTAAATTGATTCGATTCTTATTGATAATAAATTTCACATCTTCAGAGAAAGATGGATCACAAATCCTAAATGCGTGCCTTTGTTTAGTATTTACGTCAACAACATCGTTTCTTCCTATAGCCAGGCACCATTGTGTCGTCTAATCTATAAATCAAAATATGTATAAATTCGTAATCACTTAATTAATTCATAATAGCTTACCTGTGAGAAACAACGCAATATTTTTGTGTTACTGCAACCAGGAATGGAACACATAAAAACTATTTTGATAATAATTATAATAAAGAGTAAAATTGAAAATTATTCCACAACAGTAACTCACAAATGTTATTTGAACAATATATTAACTGTCCACAGTTTGGAAAAAACTATGACGGTATATGTTTCTGAATTAAGAATTAATTAAATCTTTTTTTCCGTGATCTCTGGTCTCTGTCAGAGTTGATCTTTGTCCATGAAAACAACGCTCACCCACTTGCGACATGAGGAATAACTACAAATAAAAAACTGTCAAACATCGAGAGTGAGCACTCCATGGGCGAGCCGATTTACTGGCGTACGAGTAGACAAGCCAAGGAACAATATTATTGTCGTAATTGACTAGTGAAAAAAAATTATTATTTAGCTGTATTATTCTAAAAAAATAAAGTTTTTGATCAAAATAAAATTTTCCGTTGGAACTAAATCTCTGAATTGTTGTAATAAATAGTTACGACTTGATTTTTTATAAATTAAATATCTGTTAATACTCTGCATGTAAAACATTTTTATTATATCTTCATTTTTCAAAAGCATTAAGGCGTCTTCACAAAAAATACACGATTTTATTTTCGCAAAACTTATTTTCTTGGCCCAATTCCGTATTCTACAGCGTTTATATTGTCTCCAAATGAGATTATCAGTGTGTCAGTTCGAACGGAAGTCAATAAATTTTATTGAATCCTATTTATTCGTAAGTTTAGTACAGATAAGATTTAACAGAAAAAATATGTGGAATCAAATAAGTGAGAAATAAGTTTGACAAAACAACCAAAATATGGCTTCAATTTTTTGTAATAAGTATACATTATTAGGGATCCATTTTTTATAGGACTAATTCTAGTACCTAATGGTGAACATTTAGGATATACAATGGGAGACGTGAAACCTCCAAATATGAGTTATCATCGAATCTCTTCTCACAGAACTAGTGCATTAGGAATATCTAACAGCTTCCCAATCCTTCCAAATAGTTCACATATCATATCTGGTGATGACAATACTAAAAGGAACATGAGCGTCGATAATAAGAATGATACGAACTATGATTTATTGATTCCGTACAATAACTCTCATCCATGGGGTGTGTTTTTCACAATACTGGGAACGGTGCTTTTGGACTTTGATGCTGATGCTTGCCAGAGTCCTGCCAGG
This sequence comes from Galeruca laticollis, assembly GCA_963921935.1. NCBI lineage: Eukaryota > Metazoa > Arthropoda > Insecta > Coleoptera > Chrysomelidae > Galeruca > Galeruca laticollis. The sequence goes on along the minus strand of OY998178.1, from coordinate 37,435,840 downwards.
GCATACCTTTTGGATGTAACAGTACCAGGTAAGTGTTTATTTAAAATTAAAACTGCCACACGGGAATGTATTGACAATCAAGATGAATTTTAGAAAGTTAATGACACGATCATATTTTTTTAAACAAAAAAAATGACAGTAGATTTTCTTAAACATTCGTTATTTGAGATATATAGTAATATCATGAATTAGATAATAATTACAAAGACGTGTATCTTAGAAAAATGGTGTAAATGTACAGAATTTTTTGATACGGTCACACACAACTGAAAAGAAAAATATTCCAATAGTGTTAATAAGGATTAAATAGAGAGGAAATATAATAAATACATCTTTCTCAGATTCCTAGGAGGATTTTCACTTATTTCCCAGAGATTCCCGTTCCCATATACTGATTGATTCTAGTAAACGATTTTGGTTTGCTGTTAGGATGGTCATACTTAAACTGATGTTACTTAATAAAACGCGTCTTTGTAATCTTCTTATAATTTTGTTAGATGTTACGATCTGTCAATACCGAGCTTGCCCCTCTAGCATTTCTTGTAATGTTGACTGCCAGATGTCGTCCCTCTCATGGGTGGTGTTCACGCTGTTCTTACCGGTTTTACCTCCAGCATGACAATGGATATTCGGTCTTCATCCATTCTCCTTTTGTGACTGAACCATTGTCTTTTTCTTTGTATTCCCCAACATACTACGTCTCGTATTCCACATTGTTCTCGGACTTCCGTGTTTCTCACTCTATCTCTTCTTGTTTTTTCCATTAATAGTTCTTAGGTTCCTCATCTTGACCACACGTAACATACTCTTCTTTTTATTGGTTTCCTCCCGCACCTTTATGCCGTACGTCATAATAGGTCTTATACATATATATATATATATATATATATATATATATATATATATAACAACAACAAAGAGATTCATGGATAATTCACGCAAAATAAGGGCTACTGAAGAGGCAAAATGAGCCAGAAACATGCATGTCCACGGTTACCACTCTATTTCAGTAGCACTTATTTTGCGTGAATTACCCATGAATCTCTTTGGTGTTGTTGTTAACATATCACGCGATATTCCTACATCTTCTTTATATATATATATATATATATATATATATATATATATATATATATATATTCATTTTGCTTTCTATATGCATGCATTGTACTCGTAGGTAATCCATGAAACATAAATATTATGAATGATGTTATAGCAATGCTACAAATGTATCTTAATTCAAGGGAGCCTTATTGAGCTGGTTTCTATTGGTTTTTGAGCTTGACGTATGTTTTTCTTGTTATGATGTTCTTTATTTTCTCAGTTATGTTTCTTGGTTACATAAGTATCTATATGCATTTGTTTTTATAATAAAAGTAAACCAGCAGTTCGTTAATATTTTTTCTAAGTAAAAACTACAAAATTCTATCAGATTTCATCAGGTTTTCGGCCCAGAACCGCTGCAACAATAATAGAAGTATCCGATAACGAATCCGTTTTGTCAGAGTTTCATTTTTCGTACCTTTGAAAAAATTTTTTTACAAAACCGTCAAAGTGTCAAATTCACCTCTTCCGCAAATAGAGAGACAAAAAGGCAGACAACATTACAATGTATGGAAGTTCGCTATAGAGGCATATTTGGAGCATCAAGATTTGTGGTCGCATAATCAAGCAGACGGCAGTGTATATAAGACACGAAAAGTGTCATAGAAGCTTGAGAAAGACTTCAAAGTACATTTGAGGACTCCGGTTTGACAAGAAATGTTGGTCTTTTCCGGAATTTAGTAACGACTCAACTCGAAAACGGTGCTCCAGTTGATAAATACGTGTATGAAATAATCACAGCTGCTCACAGATTAAACGCTCTACAGTTTGAAGTGAAAGATAAATGGATTGGAACTCTATTATTTGCAAGTCTACCAAATAATAATAGAATTGGAGAGTTCCGGTGTTCCCATCACCTCAGATTCAGTGAAAACTAAGTTATGTTAGGATGTAAAGTCAACTGATCATTACAAAACTGGAGAAGCAGAAACTGCTTTTTATTCAAACAGAATGAATCAAGACAAGAGGCCACGATGCCATTCCTGCTACAAATATGGTCACATTTCTGCTGTTATAAAAAGCGAGAAAAACCTACCAGTAATCGTGACAAAACTTTTGTTGCATTTCATTCTAAATCAAAAAATGATATTTGGTACCTAGACTCGTCTGCTTCATCACATGTTACTTCGAATAAATAATGTCTGAATCAATCCTCCGCATGTTGGAATCAAAGTTACTTCCATAGGCAATACCAAAGTGTCGTCAGAGGCAATTGGAAATACTACATAGTCTATGATTGTTGGGAATGAAATTCGTCAAATTAACGCTGAAAATATCTTGCTGATTCCGAATGCTGCTGTGAATTTATTATCTGTTAATCGAATAGTGAACAAAGGTCACACAGTTATATTTGATCCAAGAGAAAGCAAAACAACAGATTCTGATATCAATACTCTCGCTACAGTTTCAGAAGACAATGGTATCTACAAATTAGATTCTCCACCTGAAAAATCTTATTTTTCCAATGGTGAATTATGGCACGCAAAAGGTGAGTGTTTATTAGAATATCTCTTAGCAAATAACCTTGACACCTTAAATGTGGAGACAACCCCCACCTTTGTCACGAGAGCAAGAGAAGAGCTCCTGGACGTAACAATTCTCAATGTTGCTTCTAGGAAAAATGTGAAAGATTGGAGGGTGATGAGCGAGCCATCACTTTCCGACCATAGGGTAATCGAATTTAGGAAAGAGGGAAATACCACCTCGATTCCCACAATCCGAAATCCTAGAAATACTGATTGGTCTCTTTACAAGACCAATCTAAAAGACAATTTGGTACAAGTCGAAGTGAATAGGGTAAATCACCCGCACTACGACCTATGACTTATGACTTGCTCTGCTGATCATATTTATTGATTTCTTGACCTTGGTACAACATATTTTTGATGGCAGTATGATTTTTGGAGACAAACATCTGATAAACTCTCTTATTTTTCATTTGGAGTACAATTAAAAAAAATTCAGCAGTGCGATTGAAATGTATGTTATCCAACAAACCGTATCAACCGTATACTGATTCAAAAACTTATCAGCATTTCATTCGTGCATATTTTGAGCATTTAGGTTAGATTTGAAAAAATAGAGAGTTATTTAGTTCATAAAAAAGTGCACACAACCTTTTAAATTTACCAAATGAATTTTTTCCAGTATCTCGTGAATTGTATGATATAAAAAAATGTAGTTTTCTTAAGGTGAGAACCTTTTCAACAAAAATTCCGTGGAAGTTTTTCACATTACAATGAAATTAAATTATTATTGCAACACCATTAGTACAAGAGATAGTTTTAAAGTTTCTTTAAAGATGCTCATATACCGAACACTAACACCGCTATTTTCCTTATCTGCACATTTCTTCCACATTAAAATGGAAAATTTTCCAATTAGATATTGAGTTTTTAATATCTATATATTTATTAAATATTTTAGTATCACTGAAATGTTATTAGAGAGTTTTTCCAACAAAGTTTATCAAAATTAGAGAACAAATATTCTCAAGCATGCTATTCGCTCCTTTTGCGTTACAAAACAAAAAATTACAGAGTAACGGAAAAGGATAGATTGTGTTGTCAAAACTTTCACCAAACAAATTTTAAGAATGTAAGAATACTGATGTTCAGATAAAACTTTTTCGCGCGTATTTCAGACATTTAGATAGCGCAGTCCAAAAAGTTGGTCGAATGTTTCAGCTATAGTGTGAAATCGGTTTCTACAGAAAATAAAAGACCATATTTTTGTTGTAGATGACCACGCACGTGGCTTGAGTACTTTCACTGTTATGGCAGGCTTAGGTGGATTCTTTGGTTATGCTCTAGGAGGAATCAACTGGGATGTAACGTTTATAGGTAAGAGATTACGTAGCAAGGTAGAAAGTTTTCCAATCATCTTCAGCTCGAAATAATAACGCCACTCTCCATAAAAATTTGTATATAGTAGGGTACAGTGACACGGGGAAAAAGTGCCACTATGGAGAACGAAGTCTTGTTTTACTGCTGTTGAATTTTTTAATTATTGTAACTTCAATATTAAATCACATGTTTTTTTTCGGAATGCGAAATTACACCAGTGAAACTGCGAGGTGCAAGCTTCTTTGGAAGAAATGCATCGCGCAGCTGATCTTGTTACAAATAATGAACAATCCATAGTATCGGAAGTCAAAGTTCTTGGGATATGTAGAGTAACTTCAAAGAAATTCATACAACGCCGTAACACCGATCCCAACACAACCTTTATGAAACGCGATAAACTGCGTTTCTGTTAAAATACCTGGCGCCGGTAAGGTAGACACATCCTATATCGTTCTTTGAAACATTTTGCTGTATTTGTTGACGTCCTGTTCCCGAAAGAGGCTGTGAACACCAGCGAGCAGGAAATTTGAGGGTGATAGATAACACCTACTGAATACTGAACTGCTTTTCATCGTCGTCTAATACTAACTTTGATTATGTTTTGTAGTTTTTCTTTCTTGTAAATTTATTTCAACTATAGTTAAGTTTTTTTTATTTCAACTTATTTTTACTTTCCATTAATCACATTTGTAAATTTAACAACGTAGTTCATATTTATATTCCTTACAACCCTCTTCACAAGGTTTATTGATGTTGATGTGTACCAACTTAACAAGCTGATAATCTTCTACCCAATAAACACACCTACGTAAGAAAAACGTTTTAAAAGCGTTTTAATGTTATTTCAACGTTACTCGTTGAATTTTCAACATTGACAAATTGGTTGAATTCTAAACGTTATATTCCAAACGTTTTTTCAAATTTGCAAAAAACGACTTAGCTTAACCCACATGTATTTTCGAAAATGATTTTTATGGTCGTTATTTAGAGGTAGTATTTTTTAACATTATTTATACCATTTCGCGAGTTATAGACGGTTATACAGAAATGTTTTTGACACGTTGTACATACAACGTTTTTTTAAATTTGACAACCACGACTCAATTGAACTCAAATGTATTCACAAAAATGCTTTTTATATCCGTTATTTTAACGTAGTATTTTCAACATTATTTATACTATTTCGCGTGATAAAGACGGTTATACCGTAATGTTTTCAACATGTTATATATACAACGCTTTTTTAAATCTGAAAACAACGACTTGATTGAACTCATATGCCTTTACAAAAACGCTTTTTATGCCCGTTATTTTAACGTAGCATTTTTAACATTATTCATACTATTTAGCGTGATATAAATAATTAAAAAGCAATGTTCTTACCACGTTGTATATACAACGCTTTTACAAATTTGGAAACAACGAATTAATTGAACTCATATGCATTCACAAAAACGCTTTTAATTCCCGTTATTTCAACGTAGTATTTTTAAAATTATTTATACTATTTCGCGTGCTATAAACGGTTATACAGTAATGTTTTTTAACACGTTGTATATACAACGCTTTTTTAAATTTGAAAACAACGACTTAATTGAACTCATATGCATTTACAAAAACGCTTTCTAATCCCGTTATATATATATATACACGTTGTTTTGTAAAATATTAAAACTAGAAATCTTATATATTTTATGTTATAGTTTTAAGAACATTTTTTATTTCATTATGTTAATTTCAAGAATTTTCTTTTTTTATTGTATACTATTTTTGTGTGGATTTATCAAATAAAATAAATATAACGTGTAACAATCGCCCGTAATTCTCGCAACCTCAAACCACAACGGCCAATACGAGTCGCCTGAAGAGTTGGTACTAATCCTATTAACGTCGCCGTGGAGTTCCGGTTCCCGCTCATCGATGTCGCTGTACGAATAGACTAGCTCCTTTTAATCGTAAGCATAGCTCATCAGTATAAGGGATCTATCGAGGACCTAAGACGGTAACAAGTAAAGAATACATAAATGCTTTATTTCTTGTATAATAAATATAATTTGTTATTTTATTAATATGAATAAAGTTTTATTTATCAAATATTACTTGTTTACAAACGTATATACGATTCCAGTTTTTGTCAAATATGCCCCTTCTACTTTTAATTTTAAATGTGAATATAATGTTACGAAAATGATGGTTTAAACCGATTAAATGTAACGCTTAAATCACGTTAAAAGTAAGTGCTGAATATTATTATACAAAAACGTTTATACATTGCATTATACAAACGTTTCTATTGCATTACAAAAACAATGGGTAAATCACATTGGAAAGGTAACGTTTAAGTGACGTTAGTAAGGTGGGTGCTAAATTTAGTTCCAAAAGACCGTCTATAAGTAGCATAAGAACGTTCATATTACGTTACAAACGCGATGGGTACATTACATCAAATAAGTAACGTTTGAATTACGTTAAAAGTATGTGCTAAATATCATTATACAAAAATGTTTATGAACTGCATTATAAAAACATTTATATTACGTTATAAAAGTACTGTGTAAATCACATGGAAAAGGTAACGTTTAAGTGACGTTAGTAAGATGTGTGCTAAATTTCGTTTCAGAAGACTGTTTTATAAACGTTTATATTGCGTTCAAAAGCAACCGGTAAATCACATTAAAACGGTAACGTTTGAATACCGTTACGAAAATCACGTTGTATTTGACGTTGGAAAATATATGTTACGTAGAAACAAGCAACATTACTCCGGTAATATAACCAGTTGCCTAAAAACCATTTATAAACGTTAGGTTACACGTTAAATATTTTACGTTTTTAAAACGTTTGTGTGTTTATTGGGTAGGTGGCGCCCACTTATCGTATCTTGTCTAACTTAATTTTTTTCTTACTCTACAAAAACTTACTTATCTTCGGAATAACAAAAGATGTTATCATTTGTAATAAAGTAAAGTAGTATTACCCGCGAACCGGTAAGATCAACTCATAGATTATTATTTAGCTGGTAAAAGAATCCCACCTGAGATGCTCTGTAACTAAGTAGCCGCTACGAAAAGATTAATAAGAAAACAACAGGTTACAAAGTAGAAGTTTTATAGTTGCACAAATGATTTTGGCGCCCATCAAAACAAACTCGATATTTACCGTCGCCCTTTCGAACTAACCAAATAGGACTACAATATGAAGATTCACTTTCCTGAATCACTCCCAGTTCAATTAATTTATCTACTTCCTGTTCTAGATATGCTTGCATAGCTTGAGGTAGAGAATATTGAGGTTGCTTAAAGGGGGGAGAATCTCCTGTATCAATAAAATGTTCAACGAGATAGGTTCTATCAATTCTGTCAGGAGGACTAATATTTTTTGAATATTTAACAATAATATGATCTCTGGCAAGAAAAAGCGTACACAAACTGAATCAACCCTGTCGTGTAAAAATGTTTCAAAGAACGATAACATTTTAACCGCTGATTCTTATTACTCTAAAGACAGAATTGTTTTCATTATTCACTTTCCCTTAGTTAAACCCGAAACTTATACTTATTTTCACCTGTATCCTATTCCCACAAAAAATAACACGGTCCTTATCCCACCTAAGCCTTTTCTGGCAATGCAAGGCAATCAGTACGAGTACGAAGATCAAGAATGTGAAAATATCCAACAACTGTATTTTTGCCCCAACGAAAAACCCATGGTAGATGCCCAATCCGAAGAATGCATCCACCAATTGTAGCAACTAAGAACTGAAGATCAACCGAAATGTATACCAGTGCCAATTATCATAGAAAACGAAATTATTGAAAGTATAAATTCAGCGCATTATATCGCAGTATTCCCAGAAGAAACGAAAATCAAAACCACTTGTACAAAAACCGATTTCATATCTCTAAAGGGTACCTATTTTATAGAACTACCACCGAGCTGTAGCTTCCAAACTCCAAGAAACGTATTCATCAACCACGAAGATGTCATCCCAGGTCAACCTTTACCACTTCCTGAAATAAAGATCGAAAACGAAGGAAGAATTCACTCTGGAATAATCAAAATTGAAGACATTTCCTTAGACAACGTTCATCAAACTCATAAAAGAAGAAAATCGAATGGAAGAAGTTAGTTTGAGAAACATTCCACACAACTACGCCTATGCATGGTCTACACCCCTTTATATCGTAATTGCGATCGCACTTCTTGTTGGTGTTTTCAAATGGAAGTCGAGATGTAAACTCCAACCCACAAGAAAAATGGTCAACGAAGTCACAGCTGATCCAAAACCAAAACCGAAAACTTTCCAAGAAGAAGAAGATGAGTAATCCATCCACACCCTGTATGGATCTCTCTGGGGATGGAGGAATTACATCCTGTATATTGCCGACATATCCACTGGGTTCCGGTACTACAACGACCGTTGGTGCAACCTCAGCACATTCAACGTATAAATACAAATTATAAATATATTTAATTTAGTCTGCATATTATTTTTCATCTATACATCCTGTTTATACAATTTATATATTTTACTGTTATTTTTTATAGTCGATATTTCGTATTTTTGAGTGAATAAAAGTTTTTAAAAACAAAGTTCGTGTAACGAAACATATATTTCGTGTGACTGAACAATTAACTTTTAAAATGAAAGTTGCAAAGTAGTACTTAATCACAAAACGTAACAACAATTTTATTCAAAACAAGACAAACAAGAAATGGATAGATTTAATTAATCAAATGTTCAATGTTCCGTCTTTCTTGATCAATATACTTGTTTAACATTACATATAAATTTGCAAAAGACTTGCCCAACATATCTTGGGTAATGCTGTTAAATGCATGACGAATATTAGTGCTTTTAAATGAAACTCACGGTCTCTAGTTAATTCCACAATATAATAAAAGTTATTGAAAATTCTAAAAAATTGACAATTGTTTCGATAAATCAATATCATCGTCAGAATGACAGAAGTTACATTTCATTTTATGCCTACCTGATGTTTAGTAGTTATTTTTGGCTAGACCAAGAAGTAACCTAACTTGTGATTGGCTCAATATATGTTTATAGAAAAAAGAATATTAATCTTTAATTCGTCCAAATTTTTGTGGTGTAGGATAATACGCTAAAGATTTTACATATCCCCATATAAAAAAATCAGGAACTGTTAGGTCACTTGGATTAGAAGACCATTCTACTGGACCACTTCTGCCACTCCAGTTGTCACCAAATTTATTGGAAACAGAATTTCTAGCTATTAAAGAAAAATGGGGGGGAGGTGCTCCATCTTGCTGGAAATGAGTTTCATTCCAATTACCATTTAACTGTACATCTTGATTCAACTGTGGTAAAAAAAATAATTCCAACATGTCTGTATAAGTATTTCCATTGATTGTTTTTTCAGCGAAGAAAAATGGCCGATAGATTTTATTGTTGTTGACAGCACACCACACATTTACCTTAGGTGAATCTCTTTCATATTGTTCAAACTCGTGCGGATTTACTTCAGACCAAATTCTGCAATTATGTTTATTAACTGCTCCAGTCAAATGAAATGTGGCTTCAGCAGGCATTATCAGATTGACGTTTGGTACATTCCTCCTGAGATCCATTACCGTTTCACACATAAAAACACGCTTTTTGAAGTCCCTCTAATTCAATTTCTGATGAATTTGAATTTTATAAGTATTTAGTTTTATTGCTTTCAAAATGTTATGAACTTTCGACTTACTAATGTTGAAATAGGAAGCAAGTTTTCTTGACGACGATTTTGGATATCTCCTAACAAAGTCATATACAGCTATGGTGTCATCTAAATAATTATAAACTGGTACTCTTTTCTTTCGAGATAATGATCCAGTTTCTTTATAAGTGCGGAACCAACTTCTAATTGTTTTTGAAGTCGGTGGTTGTTTATTAAAATCTCTGAAAAAACGTCTTTGAGTTAAAATCACCGATTTTGTTTCAGCAAAGGTAAGTAGTACATTTGCTCTTTCTACGTCGGAAAACACCATTTTCACATAAAAATAGACAATACCAATGACTGACAATTCACAAAGTTGATAAATTTGACATTTACAAAAACTTCCAAAGCTTACTATGATTAAAAGTAGTAAGCACTCTCATTTTAAAAGTTAATTGCTCAGTCACACGTTAACCGATTTCAAAAAAAAATTGCACTGAAGAATAGGTAAAGGTCGGTTCTTTCAAACTACAAAAAAATATACTGGGTGTCCCATTAACAAAAGTCAACAAAAAAATTGTCAAACATCCGCCATTTTTGTTGTGACGTAGGCAAAACGAATAAAAAAACTTTACTGATTTAAACAAAACTTTTGCTAAAATGGAACATTATAGTGGAATCCGCATGTTTCTATGTCAAACCGTTTAGAAGTTATGGGCAGTTAAAATGAGGGAAAATAAAAATAATGAAAAAGAAATTCTGATTTTGGCCACGTATATAGATGATATAATTTTGACAAACTCCGAAACTTCAATGATATTTGTCAAAAAATGAATTGAATACGAATTTCCCTATGAAAAATTTAGGAAATGTGAATCATTTTCTGGGGCTAAGGATCGAACAAGGAAGGAAAACTTCGGGTAGATCAGTCAATGTATGTTCAAGATATGCTAGAAAAATCAACATGAATAAATGCCATGGAATTTCTACATCGATGGAACCGAATCAAAGATTTACAATAGAAAATTCAGAAACTGAGGTATGTGACAATGGTGTTCCGTTTCAAGAAGCAATTGGGTCATTATTATATACAAGTCAAGCGACAAGACACGGCATTGCTTATGCTGGATAAGATGTCTGGATGAGAAGTAATGCCGGAAAGAATATCACAATTCAGCTTACCCCCTATCGATGTGTCCTAAGAATATTATAAATGCCTTTAAAAAAAAGTGGCATATTTCCTTATAATCGGGACGTATTCTCAGATATTGATTTCGCTCCAGCATATGTCACCGATCGGCCAATTCCTCCTGACGGAAATTACAATTAGAGCACTCAACTTTTTGAGAATGCACCACAAGCCTTTAATGAAAATATTCAAGAGCTCATTCCTAACGACTATTCTCAACAAAACCTTCCTAAGTGAAAAAAGTCAACATAAAGAATGTACAAAGAATACAGGCAATGCCGAAAATCCAGTAGCTGGACTATGTCATATTGATAAACGTAGATATACATATGTGCTCACCGATACTCCAGAAAAGGGCGCTCTAGAGAAGGAACAAGCAACAAGATGCCAGAAAAAGATGAAACAACTTAAGAAAAAGACAAAGCAAGTTAAAAGGAAAGTTTTCTTATGCAAAAATAAGCATGACTCGAAGTCCTCAACTGATTCAGAACATGACTGCCTCTACCTAATATGTTACGATTCATATTCACAGAGCTTACCTTCAGAGGAATGGGTGTAATGTAGATCCTGTAGGAACGGGCTTACGGCCAATGTATTACTGGTGATTCAAAATTGTTTGTCTGCATTAACTGGGACAGTGACATTGACTAATAAACTTTTGTTGTTCAAGTCAGGCTAGGGACACTGGAGACCGTGCCATCTATGGAGCCTGTCGAGTAACTAAAATCGGTAGATAATTCCAAAAAATTACCGAAAACTGTAACGTCGTAAATTATCAAATTTTATTGATTTTTAATACTGCGTTTGCGCGATGTCATATTGCTCGTCACCACAGGTTATCTGTTATACTGTTATCGTTTCTTAGTTCATGTGTTGAGGTTGTAATAAGGTTTCGGTATTTTGGTGTATTTTCTAATTAAATGAGTGAAGTCAGCTGAGTGTACCAGAGAAACACAATTATCGAAAAGAAACCAAATTTTGTATTTTGTACAATAATTTATTATTAGCAGAGCGCTTTCGGTTCAATAAACCATCATCAGTGCCCCATGGTCAGGGTGTACTCCAAATTCTCACAAATTAGAAGATACATAAAATGAATTAAAATATAGTGCTTGATATACAGTCACTATTTAATTAAAATAATAATAAAAAGCACACACAACCCATTGTACAATGAATGAATCCCTAAACTAGGGGATGAAATATAACTCAATACAAATAATATATTGAGTTATATTATTTTAGTGATTCATTCAATGAGTACACCCTGAGCATGGGGCACTGATGATGGTTAATCATTGAACCGAAATAAGTGCTCTGCTAATAATAAATTCTTGTACCAAAATACAAAATCTGGTTTCTTTTCGATAATTGTATTTTTTAATTGTTATAGTGTAATATTTATCTGTTGTTCCGTTGCTTTATTGTTATTAATTGAAGAAACAACGTCAAAGTGTATTCTGAAGGAGGCTAATAAGTGGTGTACTTGGTAAGTTTTATTAAAAATATTTGACCTTTTTTTCTTTCTCAATTAACAACCATTATCTTTATTTTTATAAAACACCGAATTTTTATCAATTTAATCGACAAGTTTAGAGATCATGGTTGTTTTCTACATTAGCAAAACTGAAAATTGCTGCATTACTAAAGTAAATATTTCTTTTCACAGTTTTGTTCTTCCAACCCAGGCAGATAAAATTAATATGGCTGAAACGAAGTGGTAATAAATCATTAAATTTGTCGACGATGTAACGATGGAGGATATGTTCCCATCATTTTCATAAACAGTGTTTCCTTAGATTTGAGAAAGACGAAGGGAGGTTAAGACAGTTTGATTTGCCTTCCCATATGAGTGGAAATTAACAAAAATTGATGGTGAGTTTTATTGTATTCAATATAGCATGCTTTAATTTTGGACATTTTAAAATATAAATTAAGTGAATGAAAAGACGAGTACTGAGTGTGTAGTTTTATTGAAATTCCAGCTAAGCGCTTTCAGCCAATAGGCCATTCTTAAAGCTGTCGTCAAGAAAAAAACATACAACAGGTGTCAAAAAACATCAAACCCTGTAACTGCTATATACAATGAAATAAAATGTTTGATGTTACATCATTATTCAAGTAAAATTTGTTAAAATTGCCCTATAAAGAGCGTGTACAAATATAATTCACATAACGAAACGTCTAATTTGAAATTATCAACTAAATGATATGTGTGTACACCCTCTTTATAGGGTAATTTTAACAAATTTCATTTAAATAATGATGTAATATCAAAAATTTAAACATTTTATTTCATTGTATGTAGGAGTTACAGGGTTTGATGTTTTTTGACACCTGTTGTATGTTTTTCTCTTGTCGACAGCTTTGAGAATGGCCTAATAGCGGAAAGCGCTTAGCTGGAATTTTAGTAAAATGACACACTCAGTACTCGCCTTTTCATTCACTCAATTTATATCTAGTGTGTACACCATACTCAGACAATTCCATTTTAAAATGTACCCATTGAAAAAATAATAATCTAGGTTTTATTTTATGTTATAGCTATTCCCTCTACCAGCGATGGGATGGAAGGTATTGATCCATTGCCGATTTCCATATATAGCCCATGGTATGAAAATTTATGGGAAATGAAAGTGAGTATTAACTTTTGTTGAGGCATTACGTCTAAGTATTTGGTCTAGCGGTAACCAAAAATCAAAAATAGCCAATAAAGAGAAAAAAAAACAATAAATAAAAAATATTTAAAAACCAAAAAAATCAAGGATTCCTAAAAAATCGAAAACTCCAAAAAAAATTATTCAAAAAAAGCATAAAAATTTAAACATTCAAACATTTTTTGATATGTTTAATATCGTGGATTGACTTTTTGATATAACGGCTGTAAGCGAAGGACCAGCTCAAAGAGAGCAATAAATAAATGGCTGTGTGGATGAAGGAACTGTTATATGAATGATTTTATATAAATTCGTGACGAAAATTCAATACTTTCTACAAAAAAACTTTATTTATGCGTTTACCGTGACATATACATTTTTCGTGACGCTCTGTCTCTCTGACATTACATAACAACTTTCTTTTATTTTTTCACAACTCGCTTGCCAACACAATCGACAGTCGATAAAAAAGTTTTCTTTAACAATAAGTACAGGTTGACAGCACTCGGCTGACACTGTTACCTTTTCATAATATAACAAAAAATAGAGAAAAAATATAAACTTAACATGCCGCCCGCCTTGAAAAGCCCACTTTTCAATGAAGATAAGTATGATAGAGGATTGCGGCACAACAAAACAGTACATATATACATTTCGATTAATATATATATTTTTGGAAATCAGTTCTCGATTGGTAGCGCGCAACTTTAGAAATGTTTCTTTTCAAAATATTACCATTTGCCATTCGAACCGAGACTACGCGCACCACATTGTCAGTACCATAATGTAATTACACAACACGAGCGAGAGGCCATTTTAAAGAAGGTAAGTTATCTTCAATTAGAACGACCATGGATCCAACTTTTAAAACGGGTTCAACATCAAGCTTCCATTTGGAGCGAGTTTGCAGCTGGCTTAAATAGTCCTTTGACCATCGGTCCCAAAATTGTTGCTTGAGTTGTTGTAGTTGATAGTATCGATCCGCTCTGGAAATTTCAACTTCATCAGAGCTAACTTCTATGTTGCAGTTTTTTTTATTCTTTCGCGGCATATTTCTTGGCATATGACGAGAATGATTGCCAATTTACGTTTATAAGGTATAAATATCCTAAACAAGAACGAAAATTCTTTTTTCTTTAGAAACGAGTATCTTAGAAGCGTGTTTAATTTGCGAATTAATGTTCGACAGGAATGTCACTATTACTTGAATTAACAAATGACGATGTAATTATTACTTTTATACTAAAATAAGACCTGCTATTGATTTAAGTTATCGATTTAAAATCAATTAATAACGAGAAAACGTACGATACGATATGATAGAGGCCAAGCTAATTTTACACACTTCAAAGGAAAGGAATTATTGGCAGGAATTAAAGCGGTTAAATAATTAGAACCAGCTCACCAGCATTATTGTTTCTATATATGTTCCTCCAGGTCCACCAGGTCGCTGTAGTTTCAAATCATGCTCGAAGGACCATGTTTAATAAAGTGGATTGACTTTTTGATATAACGGCTGTAAGCGAAGGACCAGCTCAAACAGAGCAATAAATAAATGGCTGTGTGGATGAAGGAACTGTTATATGAATGACTGTATATAAATTCGTTACGAAAATCCAATACTTTCTACAATAAAACTTTATTTATGCGTTTACCGTGACATATACATTTTTCGTGACGTTCTGTCTCTCTGACATTACATAACAACTCTCTTTTATTTTTTCACAACTCGCTTGCCAACACAATCGACAGTCGATAAAAAAGTTTTCTTTAACAATATGTACAGGTTGACAGCACTCGGCTGACACTGTTGCCTTTTCATAATATAACAAAAAATAGAGAAAAAATATAAACTTAACAGACTAAGTACAAAAACATGTGTAGACTTGTTTTCTTTTGTTGATATAAATGTTCAAACATATTTGTGTGTTTACTTATTTATTGTTGTTATTTTGTGTGTTTACTTGTAGAAGCTCAACCAGAAATGAGGAAGGACTTCCACGAGACGGTGAGATTTTTAAGCGCTCTTAAGAAAGATTTTAACAATCATAGACTGCCAGGAGCTGCAGAGTAATTTAAACTGCCTTATGCGATAGTTTCATAAGAACGGATTGCTTTTAAATGTAGAAATATATAAATATGCAATATACTAGGTTTAAGCTTTGTGATATAAACCTATTTAATACTTCCAGTAAAGAAATAGAGATATGCTTTAAGTGGAAGTTAAATTTTAGATATATTATTTTGAGTTTTTTACAGTCACAAGTGCTGTTTAGCACTCTTATATGTAATTACTTGGCACCTTGTATTTCACAGAGCTGGATAGTATTTAACAACTTTTTTTTTAAACGTATTTTAATTACTTTTGTTCTAATATTCACAGCAATTATACTCAAATATTTTCTTTCACAGAAAGATGCCAATAATAGTAGTTAACTACTCATTGCTAACACTTTTTTTGATTAAGTAAGTAGCAGTTATACTCCAGTAGTTTGTCCAGCTCTGTGTGTTTATAGTAGTGTAATAATAAATAAATAAATAAATTAATATAAACTTATCATAAATAATTTTCTACTTTTATCTTGATTTAACATAATTTAAAAATCTAATGATACTCCAATCTAGAATGTATGTTACTCAAATAATTTTTTAATTATTGCATTGTTTTCATATTATAGTTTATTTATTGTCATTCTGTTTGTTAAGAAAAGTACTTTGTGAAAGAAAATGTGTGTTGTGTATTTTTATACGAAAATAAATAAACTGTTTATATGAATACTGTCTTATTTTTTCCAATATAATTAACCATTTATTGTCCATAATGATAGACTATAAATGGTTATTTTATAATAAAATAATTAAAATAGAGTAAATTTTAATATACCGCCAAAACCTAAAATTACAGGAATCTTTTTAACATCACTCAATTGTTTAGTCGACAGGCTCTTTAGATGGCGCCACAATCAGTGTCTCATCTATCTGTGGGTTATCTGTCGTTCAAGTTTTTAAAATGTCATGTACTTTCATTTGAACGCATGAAAAAGTTTCCCTTCACCTACGTATTATCTATCTAATCCTATCATGGCACAATGTACCCCATGGGCGACACTTCCTACCCCATGTATGGGATAAAAAGTACCATCTACCAGAAACCATAATAGCTGATATTACCGGTTTTTTATTATGTTAAATCTTTGTGTCATGTAATTTTTAATAACTTAAAAATAAAACAACTAAAAGGACAAAGAAGAAAAAAATTTTATCTACCAAATTACTAAAAATAACACTTCTATTCCCGGTATACCATATTATTTCCAGCAATGTCAATATAATTGCAATGCTTTTCCATTCCTTCACTTAAGGGTTTGTTCGTATTTAGATACTGTTATCACTGCTAAAATCGAATTTAATTGTGATTGTTAAAGAATGATTGCTTCACATATTTCAACAATAGTTTGAAACCAGTTATATTTTCAGGAGAGCTTCTTGGTGGCCACGTACGGGCAGTATTCACTTTGATAACATTTATTTTTGTTATATGCGTTGGATATACAATAACAAGTTTTAAGGAAATGCCTTTGACATTAATAGAATATTGTGGTACCAATTTCCAAAATTATCGTAGTTATGAAAATGAAGAAAATATTGTAGATACTGAGGAAGGATGCCAATCTTATGGAACAATTGAAAATAATACAGATGATAAAATAAATGTAGGTAGTCATCTTAATTGTTAGTTTCTGTTATTTTCCAATTATATATTGAACAAGATTTAACAAGAAACAACTTGAGTTATAGATGCCATAATACAAAACGTTGTTCAGCAAAGAAATAATTCTTCATGAACTTTATTTTCTAAGAATATAAGTTTACAATATTAATAATAATTGTCAGTTATTCTCTGTTTTCGTCTTTGAAAAATATTATAATGATAGTTAAGTATTCGTTTTAGTTTATAGTCCAAGAGCTAGTGGATCGTCCGAGTAACGGTGTGTCTGTAAGGCTAGAAATTCTTATGGTGATGAGTCATAGTTGCCTAAGTACAATGACCATCGCCTGGCACGCCTCAGCCCTGCACGTCATCAATCCCTATATTTTTGAAAGTGTAGGGAACATTTGAAAAAAAAACTTGTTTCTGTAAGCTTGAAATTTTTTTACCATTCAGTTTATTTGTTATTAAGTTCAAAAGAAAATTGACAGGCGTTTTCGATGAG
Organism: Galeruca laticollis; assembly: GCA_963921935.1. Classification (NCBI taxonomy): domain Eukaryota; kingdom Metazoa; phylum Arthropoda; class Insecta; order Coleoptera; family Chrysomelidae; genus Galeruca; species Galeruca laticollis. The sequence continues at coordinate 37,418,149 of OY998178.1, read as the reverse complement.
CACAAGTACCTGACAGGTGAGCCTGAAGGTGTATTATGTGTATATTAGAATAAACTTCATTCTGTAAAGTTGAAATTTACAGATATGTTTCTTTAAACGATTCAACGTAAGTTGGTACAATGACAGGCGGTTCTGGCTAGCATAAGTCCTTGACAGGCGAGGGGAAAGATGCTATGGGAGTGCGAGTGAGAGGCGTAACGTAAACGCAGTGATGCGAATAGAGAGATATTGCTAATTGCCAATACCGCATACGGTGCGGTATTTATGTTGCGCTATTTTAATAACGCTCTACCTAAAATTGATTTGGAAATAAGAGCTATTGCCATCACTGTTACATAGCGCTGCGTTATGTAGGAAGTAACATATTAATATACTTGGAGTGGAGCAAAACCAAATAGAAGATCCCCAAGTCCCTATTATTGAATTTGACTTGAACAACATGCAAGAAGATGATATAAAAAATAATTTTAGGTTTGAAAGAAGAGATATTTATAGGTTGGCAAAGGCTCTTACAATTCCTGAAATAATTTATACTTCCACTCGTAATTCTGTTAGAGGTTACTATTATAAGATACAAGAGCAAAAGTAAGTATATTGTCTTATCTCCTTTACATATTTTATTGGTACTTTTAGGAGTTACTGGACTTTGCATACTTTTAAAAAGATTTGCATATCCCGGAAGGTTGAAGGATATTCAACATTTGTTTAATCTTTCTGCTCAAAGTATCTCTCAGATTATCAATCATATAGTATCATTAATTTCTCACCAACATAAACACCTGCTGCAAGACCTTACAAATTTAAACTGGTTAAATTTAGAGAGAATGGAAATATATGCTGAGGTTCGTAGATTTTTGAGTCTGTTATTCTAATATCTATTATATGGAGTGTAAATTTTGTCTTAAAGTAATGTCCTATATCCACAACCTTTGTAAATCATCAATCAAAATATATTTGTAGGCTGTACGTGCAAGGGGTGGAGCAGTTCAGAATTGTTGGGGTTTTATAGATGGGACTACAAGGCCAATTTGCAAACCTTCCATTGACCAAGAAGAATATTATTCTGGACACAAAAGAGTACATTGTTTAAAATTCCAATCAGTTTTATGTCCCGATGTAATAATAGTTAGCTTTGAAGGGGCATTTCCAGGTAGATACCATGATGCAAGATTATTTAGAGAATCAAATTTGTACGCAGAGTTAGAGCAAGTGGCAGTATTTCCAAATGATCAGAAATTTGTTCTTTATGGCGACCAAGCCTATGGAATTAGGGAGCTACTTCTGTGTCCTTTTCCTACTCGACAGAATGGACTACCAGAATATCAACAGCAATTTAATAATTCAATGAAGATCATTAGGGCTAGTGTTGAGTGGGGTTTTCAAAAAATTATAAGCCAATTTGCTTTTTTGGACTTTAAAAAAAATCAAAAGCTACTACTACAAGATTTGGAAAGTATGTACATAGTAGCTGTAATTTTGATAAGCTGTCATACAACTTTATATGGTAGCCAAACCAGCCATTATTTTAATTTGAGACCACCTTCACTTGAAGAATATTTGAGAAATTAAAATTTCCAAATAGGGAAAAATTATTAACCAAAGTTCACAGCCAGAGACTGATAATTATTTGAAGGTTTCCAAAGAACATTCGGCTTTGTTTTATCGCGTTTTTGTATTTTATTTATTATATATACTTTATATGCATTTACTTTACTTTACACATAGACAAATGTAGACTAAAGAATATGGTATGAAAATAAAATATAAATTTAATTATGTATATTTATTTTAACAACAAAATTAAGACATGTACAATTATAAAAAAAATCCTATCAAGATTTGCTTAATTTAATCATTAAAGACTGAATAAGTTGTTGGGATTCAATTGTTGCTAATATATTTTCCCTTTCACCCATTTCCAATCGCATCCTCTCTTTCTCAATGTTTATCTTTTCCTTTCTTTCCGCTGCCTCTAGCTCAAATTTGTTTTGTTTTGTCAACTGCTCAGGACAATTATGTGCCGTATTTACAAAAACATTCAACGGTATGTAACCGTAAATTACGAGAAGCGCTATCGTTATTAGCTTTAGAGACGTAAGAAAGTGAATCGCGCATTTAATAAACGTCAAAATACCGCAAGCGTAATTACCGCAAAGCATTTTTTACCAAGCAATATCTCTCTAATGAGAGTTGCGTCTCTAATAGTTCTGGCAATTGTTGATATTCATTACTAAAATGTAATATTCAGTTAGATTTGGATATATCTACTGAGCTGACGGTAATACTAATTTTAATTACTTGTTCTGTTGTGTTATTTCAATCAGTTTTCTGTTACGTCCTCTGATGGAAAATAATTCAAATCAAGGAATATTTTTAAATTCTTATATTATCTTAAGTATTATGGAAAACGAATCCGTGAATGAAATTTAATATTTGCTACATTAAAATGTAATAGCTGCTTTTATTTGTAGGATAGTAAAACCCAGTATTCTCCAATTGAAGCTTCAAATGCTACTTCAATTCAAGAAAATCCTAGAAAAAGTATAATTCCAGATCCAAATGCTTCATTGTTCCTTTACTTACAAAGCATCATCTACATGCCAAATTCTATAAGAATACTCTGTTTGACGAATTTGTTTTGTTGGATGGCTCACGTATGTTATTCATTGTATTTTACGGATTTTGTTGGAGAAGCTGTTTTTAAAGGAAATCCCACGGTAATTATTTAGTTCTTCTATTGATACTGGAGGAACGCATAGGTATTGTATAAAAATCATTATAATAGACCAAATAATATAATTTGTAGTATAAATTAAACACTTTGCAAAAAAACGACCAGAGATATAATTGAAGTTATTCCATTCATCTATCTACTGGAATGCTTAGGAAACATTGCTGGTACTGTTCAAGCAAATGCTTTCAAATGTAAACGCGCATACAAGACGTAGTAAAGTAAAAAATTAGCAGGCGAATTGAGACAGATTAAAAAAATATTACTGACAAAATGTTGATAGCAATTGATGTTAATATGGTACTCGTAACTGCCAAAGACTCCAGAATTTGGATGAATTGCAGCCATATTTACTCAAAACAAACGAACTCTGAGCTGTGAATAAGTAGGAAACATTATCTACAGTAATATCAGCAGATCTGTGTTCATAATGTTAACAGCCATTACAGTGAAGGAATAGGTACCACTACGCAAAACACCTACTTCCCACCAAACATTCATTGACACCTAACATAAAACTAGAAGTACTACATATTTGTGATAAGATACAAGAACTGGATTTCCATGAAGAATTATAAATTAGGAGACACTTAGAGACCCACAATATGAAGTCGACAATGAACATATAAATCTAGGGAGTTCTCAACAAATATTGGTTGAGCCAAAATCTTGGACGAGTTCGTTATTGAGCCAAATCGGTCCAGTAAAAACGAAATGGCGGCATGTCGAAGCTGAAAAAGATCGTATTTCCCTTGTTTTTCATTTGACGCAAAAAAGTAACTGAGATTTTTAATAGAACTTGACGCGTTCTAAAACTTTTATATCTAATATTTTTCTCTAAAACGTACATTAAAACATTTATTGAAGAGAATTCACAAATTTACCAGAATTTTTTTTTATTTTTGATTTGATGCCAAAACTTTCGTTTTTTGTACATCTCAAAACATTTTATAGCTTTTTTTATTTTGGATAAAAAAATATTACTGAAATAAGCCTGTCCAATTGGTCCTGTGCCATTGGGATTTTCTAAAATGCGATGAATTGTTCTCGTCGACAAAGTAAGATCTCTCTCATAATCTGTGATGGAGGCATTTGGAGAGGCCGTAAAATAAACCAAAACATTAATTTCGTTTATGTCACTGTTCACCAGTGGTTTATTTTCATTAATTTTTGTCTTAAATTGACCAAACTGCAGATTTTAAGCAATTTTCTTACGATATCACCAGTTGCATTTTGTCGATTAGGATATATTTCTGCAAAGACACGGAAAGTCTGTTCAACAATTTTATTACACCCGCTGTAAATAATAATAAGATTTAAAAAATCATCATTAGTAGATCCTACATTCGCCGTTATCTACTATGAAATACTAACTGGTGAAGAAAACTGTCAAAACAATATAAACAATTCGTTCTACCTATCAAATCTTTCAAACCCATGCACTGCCCTTTACTAATGTTGAAATAATTAAGTATTGTTGTGTTTCATGTAGAATTCGAAAATCAAATAAAAAGTTTTAGGTTCTATTTATAATAACAAATTTGACGTCTATTTCCGGTATAACCGGAGGTGCCACATTCAAAACAACATTATATTTTAACTCAGCGTCATCCAAAACCTGTAGCTTCGTAATTTCAAATTCTTAATATATCCGCCATTACTTTGTGTGCCAGTGAATAATCTTCCGGGAGAGTGAACAAATCTTGTCGTTGTTCTGAAGTGACTCCATACGCGCCTATAAATTCATCGAAAGTAGGGTCAGACACATCTTGAATAAGGTTTACTCCTTCCTCTAGGTCATGGTCTCCTTCGAATGGGGCTAGTCGGTTTTGGTGAACTACTTTTGGTTTTCCGTTGGGGATCTTGCTTATGCGATATACTCGTATAACATCATTGATCCTTTTATTGATTAAGTATGGACGTTCCCAAAATTTTTGTAATTTTGGAGAAAATCCTTTTCTCCTCGTCGGGTTGTGTAACCATACTTTGTCCCCGTCTTTAAAACCGCTTTCTGTGGCCTGCGTGTCGTACCGACTTTTCATTCTGTCGCTGACAACTTAAAGATTTGATCGAACTAATTCATGAATATCGTCAGGCCTTCTTCTCAATTGGATCACGTAGTCTTCACCTGCTAGATCTTCTCCAGGTCGACAGCCAAATTCCAGGTCACAGGGTAGCCCCATTTCACGTCCAAACAAGATTTTCGCCGTTGTTTCACCCGTGGACTCATTGACGGCAGATCGATAAGCCAATGCGAATAGGAAAAGATACTGGTCCCAATCTCTTTGATGGCTGGATACTACTTTGGACAGGTATTTTCCAATAGTCCTGTTCATTCTCTCGACCATTCCATCTGACTGTGGATGTAATGCTGTTGTCCTGGTCTTCTTCATTCCCAGCTTCTCGCAAATCTCCTGGAATCGATGACTTTTGGAATTTCTTCCCTGGTCGCTGTGGACTTCCAAGGGCACTCCATATCGGCTGATAAATTATTTCACCAATACATCTGCTACAGCTGTGGCCTCTTGGTTCGGGATAGCGTAAATTTCCACCCACTTTGTGAAATAATCCATTACAACCAGTATGTATTTGCTACCGTTTTCTGTCGTCGGAAATGGTCCAGCGATATCTGAAGCAACTTTTTTGAAAAGGCTTCCAACATTGTACTGTTTCATAGGTGCATTTCTCTTACGATGTGGTCCATTACTCGTAGCACAAGTCGTACATTTCTTACACCAGTCCTTCACATCGTCGGAGCTGTTCATCCAATAAAACCTTTCACGGACTCGCTGAAGGGTTTTCTTCACCCCCAGATGACCTCCCGATGGACTGTCGTTTAACTTCTTTAGTACCTCAGCTACTCTTGTTCTCGGGATAACTAGCTGTCTCCTCATCTTGAAACCATCATCGTTTTCAAGGACACTTTTCAACAGCCCTTCTTCCAGGACAAGAGAGTCCCACTGAGCCCAATACGCCTTGAGTTTCGGTGAAAATTTTGACACTCCTTGCCAGGTAGGTCGCCGATTTTCTTTCTCCCATTGCCGGATCATCTTCAGATGATGATCATTCTCCTGATCTTCTTTGATCTTGGTGGGTGACCATTCTTCATTGACTACAGTAGTTCTTGAAACTGCAGCTTCCCTAGATTCCGTCTTGCTGCAGTGGGAGCAGTCTGTTGGGCACGGCCGTCTGGACAGGGAGTCGGCATTTCGGTGACTCACACCAGCTCGATGTTCGATGTTGAAATCGTACTCTTGAAGTCGTTCAATCTATCTAGCGATCTGGCCCTCGGGATTCTTGAACTGCATCAACCACTTGAGTGCTGCATGATCAGTCCGGATTAAAAACTTCCTACCATAGAGATACTAGTAAAAGTGTTCCACGGACTTCACTAGCGCCAAAAGTTATCTTCTTGTGACGCAGTAGTTTCGTTCTGGTTTGGAGAGGACTTTACTGAAATATCCCAAAACTCTTTCTTGCCCTCCTTGGATCTGTGAGAGCACTCCACCAATTCCTACGTTGCTTGCGTCAGTGTCAAGAATAAAGTCTCCCTCTGGTAATGGATGTCCCAATATCGGCGCCGAGGCGAAATGCCTCTTCAAGGTTTCAAAAGCCGTTTGACAGTCTTCGTCCCATTGGAAAGCTCTTGCTTCTTCTGTAAGTCGCGTTAGAGGCTTGGCAATATCTCCAAACTTCCTGATAAATCTTCTATAATACGTGCAAAATCCTAGGAAACTCCTAATTTGATGTTTGTCGGTTGGTTGAGGCCATTGCTGAATGGAAATAATTTTCTCTGGATCCACCGCCATTGCTCACTATATGACCTATATAGTTGACTCGGTTTTGGAACAGCTGACATTTCTTCGGATTTAACATGAGCTGGGCAGCTTGGAGTCGTTTGATTACGTCTTCCAAATTCTTCAGGTGTTCGTCAAATGTCTTCCCCAGTACGACAATGTCGTCCAAATAGACCAGGCATGTCTTCCAAGACAACCCTCTCAAGACATTTTCCATGAGTCTTTCAAATGTCGCAGGTGCATTACAGAGCCCGAATGGCATGAAGTTGAATTGCCATAATCCAGATCCGGTGGTAAAAGCAGTCTTCTCTTTGTCTTCTGGGTCCATTTCCACTTTGCCAATAACCAGACTTCAGGTCCAAGGTGGAAAACAGTTTGCTGCCAGCCAAAGTATCTAGCGTATTGTCAATTCGTGGCAGAGGATAGCTGTCTTTCTTCGTCATGTTGTAAAGCTGGCGATAATCCACGCAGAATCTCGTAGTTCCATCCTTTTTCTTGACGAGCCCTACTGAAGAAACCCATGGACTAGTAGATGGTTCTATTACTTTTTCTTCTGCCATCTCTCGAATTATTCTGTCAGCCTCCTCTCTTTTTGATCGTGGAAGTCTTCGAGCTGATTGTCTAAATGGCTTAGCATTACCAGTATTGATTTTGTGTTTGACGGCTGATGTTCTGCCAGTCTTTCCTCCTTTTGGTACGAATAAGTCTCGATACTGCAAGATAAATTCTCTCATTCTCTTTTTTTCAGCTCGATCCAAAGATTGACCAGCTACTGATAACATTTGTTCGAATCTGGCATTAGAATTGTCAGTGGTCGTTGTTTGACGAACTATAGACGTCACTGATATGCGGGATCCAATCCTGGTTTCCTTCTTGATGGTAACTGGGTAATCATTCACGTTTATCACAAGTACTAGGATCTCTTTCGCTGATGTAACTAATCCTTTTCCAATTAGTACTCCTTTGCCAACTTCTTCGTCGTGGTTTCTTGGCTTCATCATCACCGGTGTACCTTCCTCCATGATTCCCTGTAGCCGTGCTACTATCATGATTTCGCTTCGTGCAGGTAGAACGGTATCTTCCTGTACAGCTGCCAACACCGTGCTGCCTTCATATGGATGAAGGAATACCTCCTCGGAACCCACTTTAATGGTTCTGTTTATAAAGTCTAATTGGAAACCATGTACATTCATTACGTCCATTCCCTGAATCACGTCTTCTTCAATGTCAGCTACGATTACCGTATGCGTGAACTTTTCCGCGCCAATTCCCAATTGGATTTGTGTTTCCCCGTGAACGTTGGCACTCTCGCCTGTGGCGGTTCGCAGTCGCAGTCTCGTTGGTAGAAGCTTCTTCTTGGGGTTTATTATCTCTGGTCGTATAATGGTTCTAGTTGCTCCAGTGTCAACCAGCAGAGCATATTTCTTGCCATTTACTTCGCCATCCACATATACAATGTCGTTGCGACATCTGAGAGAAGCTATCAGTATGAGAGGGTCTTTGTAACGATCATGGGTCGGTGCTGCCTCCTCGTAGCCGACCCGTTCTAGTTTTTCTGTGACTGGGGTTCTTGGTTTGCAGGAGTCTTGGGGCTCTTACACGAACTACGTACATACCCTTTCTCGCCACAATTCCAGCATCTGATCTTTCTTGACTTCTTGTCCATCATACTTTTTATTAAACTGACGAACTGGTCAAATCTGTCTTCGTCACCTTCTTCTTGGATGGTCCTAATTTTGTTATATCCTGAAGCCTTCGTTGCTGCTTCATATTCAAGAGCAGCTGTCAATGCGTCAACTAATGTTTTGGGATGGGCTAAACGAAGCGTCCTCTGCATATCGGGGTCACGTAAGCCATCAATAAAGGCCTGGATGCCAATACATTCCATCATGTTCTCTGGTGCTGACGGATAAGCAAATCGAACGAGTCGGGCAATATCCACTTCATACTCTTGAAAGGCTTCGTCACGTTTTTGCCTTCGGTTCTTCAGCTGGGACTGGTACAAATGTTCTAGATGTTCGTGACCGTACCGCATGTCCGACCTCTTCTTCAGCTGCTCGAAATCGTCCGTTTCTTTCAGAGGTATCGTCTGAAGTACATCTAAGGCATCTCCCCGAAGCGCGATAGTTAAGTTCACTGCTTTCTCCTTGTCGGACCAATTATTCACTCTAGCGGCTGCTTCAAACTGTTTTACATAATTGGTCCACGTACATCTTTCCATCGAACGTTGGGGCCTTGACTCGTGTAAAACTGCAAATATCATCTGTCTTGGGTTGTGTTTCTGGCTTGCAGATCTCTATCTTCTTTTCTTCTGCTGAAGTGTCTTGTGTTCTTAAATCGGCAATCTTTGTCTCTAACTCCTTAATTTTCTCGTCCATCTGATTTTCCATCGTTGTCATCTTATTCTCCATGTCTGATTTTAGAGACGAAATTTTATTCTCGACTTCAGCAGCAATGTAATTTTTTAATGATAAGATATCTGCAGAAATATCATTCTTCATAGCAGAAATATCGCTTTTCATTGTGGTAATCTTCTCGTCCATATCAGCAGAAATATTAGCAGAAATTAACGAGATTAAGGTGGAAGCCTCGTCATTGAATAAAAATGATTCTCGATCAAAGCAGTCATTTTCCAGTGCCACTTTAAGTCTTTCTACTAATTCACTTTTCTTACCGGAAGTTTCCAACTCACGATCTTCCAATTCTGCTCTTAATTCCGCCACTTTCAGATCACATAGTCTCTTGGCCATTTTTACGTAGCAATGTATTTATATCATCCCACTTCTGACACCAATGTAATGTTTTTGTTATTTATTTAAACAATAAACGGGTGGGATAAATTTTAAACATACGATATGGCTACTTACTTATTTATTTAAACACTAACTCACTAACACTTAATTTACATGTACTTAACTAATCACTTAAATTTAATTTATATGCACACAAACTTAATTATTAATTTATATCAACACTTTTATATTCACTTATTTACTGTTTATTTGTCAAGATCACTTTATCAACTGCCCTGGTCCGCTGATCGGTCCTTTTTATATACTAGTGCCTTTTTTACTAGAGAATTCTGGACTGCGGCTTACACAAAACAAATGCCTTTCGCGATATATCTCGATTGCCGGCTCAATCCTTGAAAGACCTTCCGAGAACATGTCTATAAAAACTGTCACAATAAATCCCAATAGACCTTCTCAGAATTCGGCGCGCTCGCCATTTTTTTAACTCTGTTAACATAAGGTTACAGGACCGTACTTAGTATGTGCGAGTTCGTAACAATATCCAATAAAGTCGAAAAATGGTATAACATTGTCTGCAAGGATGTTGTGTATGTACCAGTCGGCATTAATTCTTAAATTCACTTCAATGAGCTCTGTGCGACTCTCCCAACAAATGCTAGCCCATAGCATAATGGAACCACCATCAAAGATTATGTGCAAGATTACATTCTGCGAAACGTTATTATTATTAAAAATGTTCTTTATTTTATATTAAGTTGCCCTTGTACAATGATAAGAAAAATACATGTTAAATGTGGGCCGGTGTTCAGGCAATTTTTCTTTCCATTGTGTTTTTCATCTGATATATGTCTGTGGTCGAAACGTTCTTCTGACCTTCTGTATACTCGACTACCTCCATCAGGCTTCCATCGTTGTATTTTTGTTTCGTCTGTAAAAAGAACTTTCCCCGTTGATATTCATTCCAGTCAGCATGTGCTCTTGCAAATTGTAACCGTCCGATTTTATGTCGTGGAAGCTGCGGAGGAACTCTAGTAGGTCGTCTTGATTTTATATCGACCTCCTTAAGTTTCCTTATTATTGTTTTGGTGGAAACATCGACTTGCTTGCATTTAGTAATTGATTTTTTAGATTTTGCAAAGATTGAATTCTTAAATATTGCTCTTCCCTTGGCGTTGTCCATCTTTTACGCCCTGGGCCTTTTGTATCCTCCAGTTTCATTGTAACGTTTTAGTACGCGATTGATGGACTTTCTATCTCTGTGCAGTGTCTTCTTATGCCTCATTGATTAAACAAACAATTTTAACCGAAACTAACTCATTTAAACGTGGCATTTCACTAACTGAAGATACAGATTGAAAAAATAATGCACTTAAAATGTCATTCTGACAACGTCAAATAAAGAGAAGCTACTGTTTCAGTCGACAAGTCACACTATGCTACGTTTATAGTTTTCCGTTTATTTAACGTTATCGCTTATTCAGTTATAAAAGCTTATCTAAACATTACATTATCCGTAATAAATTGCAAAATATCTACGTACAACACTCCAATGTAACAGACTTCTTCTTCTTCTTCTTCTTCTTCTTCTTCTTCTTGTGCCTTGTGCTTCTCGCACGTTGGCGGTCCTTTGTACTTCTTTCATGTCAAATGTAAGGTGCCATTTTCAGCCTTTCGGAATATTGTGGCTGCATCTCTAATTCCGCACCAGTCCCTGATGTTTCGCAGCCATGAATGTTGTTTTCTTCCCGGGCCTCTTCTACCTTTTATTTTTCCTTGCAAAATCAACCTAGGTATTGAGTATCTGGCGCCTCTGAGTATGTGTCCAAGATAGGATATCTTTCTCTTCTTCACGATTTACAAAAGTTCTCTATGCATACCGGCCATTTCCAGCACCTCTTCATTAGTTTTATGTGCAATCCATGGGATGCGTAGTAGTCTACGAATTGTCCACATTTCAAATGCCTCTATACGATTCAGAGTATTGATTTTTATAGACCATGTTTCTGCTCCATAGAGCAAGATAGGCCAGACGTAGCATTCAACTACTCGAATCCGAAGTACCAGTGGCAATGTTCTGGCAAGAAAGAAGTTCTTAAGTTCATAAAATGTGTCTTTTGCACGTCCGATTCGTATTTTCACTTCCTCGTCGCAATCCCATTTCTGGTTGATGGTGGCGCCCAGATATATACAAATTTTGACCCCACATCCAGTTTTTGGCCGTCAATCCTAATTGTGATGTTACTGTGGTGTCGAGCTATTACCATAACTTTTCTTTTATTTTTGTTGATCGTCAGGCCAAATTGTTTACCTATTTGGTTGATTCTGCCAACAGTTTGTTTAAGGTCCTCAGGAGAATTCGCCAATATAGCGGTATCATCCGCATATCTGATGTTGCTTATTGGAATTCCATTAACTTTAATTCCTCTGTTTTCCTTTTCCAATGCTATTTGGAAAACTTTTTCGACATATATGTTGAATAGCATTGGCGATAGGATACATCCTTGTTGTACTTCTGATTCTAGAATTTCAGGACCAGTTATTTCCTCTGAGGTAGTTCTACTGCCGCGTTGGTCCTCGAATATTGCTTCCGTATATTGCTTCCATTCTGCACAGAGATCATCTAGTTCTATTTTCTCCTCTAAAGGATGGAATTGGTGCCTTCCTGAGGGAGCCAGTAATCTGTTTGACCTTCTTATGGAAATTGAATGATTCGTGTAACGCGTGCATTCTCTCAGCTTCTTCACATTTAGCAGTTATCCATTGCTCTCGAGCTTCTTTACATTTTTGCCTTATCGTATGATCTAATTCATCATATTTTTGCTGTTGCTGAAGGGTTTTGGCACATCGTCGTTTTTCCATCATATCGACTTTTCCATCATAACAGACTTAGCGACCGAAATCACAATAGTGTTAAAGGGAAAAAGAGCTAAGATAAAATATGCAATAATTTTGTCCCTGAGTGTATATTAATATAGTTCTGTTATTTGAATTTTAAAACATGCGCTGAAATAATATATAATAAATTGATATTCTATATATAAGATTCAATATCTTTAAAATGTCCAGTATGTGTCAAATTTGTATTGGTTATGATTCGTGACATTTCACACAGAATATAAGAAATGATGGTTATGTCATGTCATAATAAAAGGATATGATTTCAAGGTAAGGTCAGATGATAATAAAATAAGAACAAATCTCATTTTTTGATAGAATTTTGGAATGTGATCTGTCAGGTCAGTAAACAAGTTTAGTTCTTTTTATAAAAGAATTTTGTAGCTGAGCGATAGTGGGTTGTTGATTTGAGAACGAAATTCAGTCTAATTTGATATCTTGAACGGAGAGGATCTAATTTTAAAGATATGTCATTATATAGGGCAAGTTATACATGTCTTGTTAAAAATGTTATCAATGTTTAAAAAGTTTATTCGGTACCAAACAATTTAAATTCTGTGCGTATTTCGAGAATGAACCAAACGATTGGTAATATGCGAAGTGTAATGATCCTGAAAGTCTAAGTTAGACTTAGAGTTCGATCTAGATTCCTGTCCCGAATGCAGAGCATGGGTGAGATTTTTCTGAATTATTAATTATGATAGATAATGCATTATTTTATCAAAGATAACAGTCGTTTATAATATAAATGATAAATTAATCAAAGAGATGAGTATCTATGAATATTGAATATAATAAAAAAGGAAATCTTACGTATACTTACCGAAAAATTGAACAATTTGAAGAACTATATCGGTGTAAGCTGGGATCGGAATATTGAGTAATCACAATAAACTATCTGCGTTTTGGAAGAATGTATTTGGGGATTCAATTTAATTATGATATATCATTTTAATTTTGTATTTTTATAGGTATCTTGTATTTCTGCGAAAAACTAAGCTTTGTTTGATGACTTGTAGGTTTGACACAAAACAGATTTGAATTGAACATATTGAATATGTTATTTGTTAGGGATTTTGAATGTTTTTATATTAAAATAGATTTGTTTATTTAAATAGGAGAATTTTAGTTTGTGACAGTGACATGTCTTGATTTCTGGTTACAGATATTTAACCGAAGTATATTGAAAACGTCAGTGTTTCATTATATAGCCTTTATAAATGAAAGTGGACAGTCGCAGTTGGAAACTGGGTAAATAATACGGAATAATAATAATAATAAAAAAATCATTTTATATATTACTTAAAATTTATTGAAACATTTCATAATTAACTGAACTCATCCTGAGATAAGAGATTTTTCTTGCCGGCAAATATTTTGATCAAATAAAAGAACCTAAATATATAGTTTTAACCAAATATAATCAACTAATACAATACAATATATATTGTTAATAATTATATTATGTGTGTGTGAATTTATTTATTGTGGGTAATTATATAATAATTGAGAATTTGAATTGAATATGAAATGCAATGTTAATACTGAAATAATAATATACTTTTGGCTAGCTAATTAATATGTGAAAACAAATTTTTATTTATATTTTTATTAATATTTTCTCCTATTCATTTTGCTATTTTGCATCACGTAGTTTCATTTAATTTCAAAATTTTACCTCGGCTGCTCCTATTTATACACCCCTCTTTTTCTCAGTAGGGTTCCTGGGCGAAGTCATAAGAAATTCAACATCACTATTCAATGTAATCTATTTTATATAATTAATTAAAAAAAGGAACAAAAAAAATTGAAATTTTAAATATTGGTTATTCATAAAATGCAGTTGACGCTTTTATTTAGTTATTGGACTCATATAATTATTATATCCAAAAATAAATGATTATCCTGTTTTCAAAATATGAACTGTTCTTACACCATAAATATAAAAAATGGATTTTATTTATATATATCTAAATTTCCACATTACACAACCATCATATATCTTTAAAAACTATTCATTGTTTGAAACGGCTATGCAGACTCATTTGCATAAATTTACATAATCGTTTGGTAACGTTATTTTCTTCTGAAAGATGAACATCTGGTTTTAAAACTGTTCAAATATTGTAACTTTTTTTCTTGTTACTCTAAATGGTATTATTGAAATATTCAGAAACTACTTTAGTTTCAATCGATTCGTGAAATGGAGGGGATATTTGAAATTTTTAATCTACTTTATTTCAATCTTAAAAAAAATATGTTAACGTATTATAAACTTTGTGCACGTGATAAAACTGAAATTAGTTGTGCCTTGTTATTTCGTGGAAAGTTTTATATATATGTGATTAAAGAACATGCAACGTAAAATAAATAATACATATATCTACAAATTTGGTAGGAGAGTTTTTACATTTCCTTGTTTATTATTATTATTCAAAATTGTATTATCAGGTGTTTTATTTTAAATGATCATTTAACTTTTATTCTTTTCACTATTCAAAATTTGGATCCAAATATATTATTTAAACACACCACATACCTTTTCTTTTCACCAAGCCGGCGCCTTCAATAGTGTCCATCCATGACGCTTTCCCGCTCCAGGTGGCAATCTCCCTTCTTAGTATTATCGGGTGATAATTCTACTACGTGGGTTGACTTTATTTTACACAAATTTTGTCTCTGCACTCATTTAACTTTTCACTACTTTTATACCTTATATTTTATATATAACACTTATTACTTTAAAATTTTACAAGAAACTGCATCACATTCAATTCACCTCCTTCTTCCCTTGTTACCAACGCTTGACTGTCTCTACTACGGTTTTTTTATCCACCAAAACCTATTCTTGTTTATATCCGGAAGCTCGCAATGTTCTAGAAAAATCTTTGATTATCGTTCAACTGTCACTTTGTTTTATTAATATTTTATTGTTTTCCTGACTTAAACTTGCTATTATATGTTGTTTTTTATGCACTATAACCTTATCGTCATTGAATTATTCACTAACATGGTATTTATCATTGTTTTTCTTGTTAGTTAATTATTTGAAATCTTCCGATTGGTCAATGCAAATATACAAATTTTTCACTTCCTACAACCTAAATATTTACATAATACATATGGATACAATTCATTTCTTATTTTGTTCTTAATGAATACATCTATATACATAAAACAGGTCGGTAATAATATCTAAGCTTCAATATTTGTAATATCACATCTTCTTCTTTTTTCTATAAACATATATTAAGTCAGTCACAAGTTAGGTCACTTCTTGGTCTAGCCAAAAATAACTACTAAACATCAGGTAGGCATCAAATGAAATGTAACCTCTGTCATTCTGACGATGATATTGATTTATCGAAACAATTGTCAATTTTTTAGAATTTTCAATAACTTTTATTATATTGTAGAATTAACTAGAAACCGTGAGTTTCATTTAAAACACTAATTTATTTTTATTCTTAATATCTCATATCAGATTGCATTTTATGTTGGTATACTTGTCGTCAACTGTTATATTTCGTTTTGTTTTGACATTACCTACTAATTACAGTTTTCTACATTTTATTATTATGTTTCCTATTAAAGTTTATGATTGAATATTTGATTAACATATCTTATATATATATTTCTAATTCTAAATTTCACTTATTTATCAATCATTCGTAGCATTGTTGATTTTTTTATTCCTATTCTATTTTATTCTTTAAATATAAACATATCTTTTAGGTGTCTAATATTCCGTGTGGCGTCACGTTATTTTATTGAGCTTCGTTGCTTGTTAAGTTCTGTCTAAGGTTGTTTATGGTACGGAATTATTTTTAAAAAATGTTTATCAATAATTATTTATGAATTATTTTGATTTTCCTATTTATATTCTCTATGATTATGTATACTGATTCTAATTAATTATATTGTTCTATATATATATATTTTATTAATTTGGTACATTATTAACAAATTACTTTTATTGATATATATTATAATTTTATACTCTATACTGACATTACGAATGTCTATATGCTGGTTATATCTACAACAATATGTATATATATATATATATATATATATATATATATATATATAATAAAAAAATTCACAATTCAATTGCTTCATTGTTCGTTTCAACTCTGAAAAAAAGGTTTGAAAATATAGCATCCAGCAGGTCGTTTGTTGAAAATATTACTCATAGTATTAGGAAACTTTCTAATTATATTTGAGCCTACTTTAACACAAGATTAGTAAAAACTGTTGCGGTGTGCACAATTAACATAAATTT
Source organism: Galeruca laticollis (assembly GCA_963921935.1). Taxonomy (NCBI): domain Eukaryota; kingdom Metazoa; phylum Arthropoda; class Insecta; order Coleoptera; family Chrysomelidae; genus Galeruca; species Galeruca laticollis. Next base: position 37,401,688 of record OY998178.1, on the reverse strand, counting down.
CATCCACATGCAGTTTCCCTACTATCTTGTATGTAACATTATATGAAACTATTATTATTATTATTATTGAATAAATATTTTTAGGCGATAGCAGGAACTTTGACCAGAGAATTATATGAGTCAGGAGTAAGATTTGGATGTTGGGGAATGTCAATGTATTCGTTATCTTGTGCTTGTTATTCTATGAAAATTGAAAAATTGATTACAGTTTATGGGTAAGCAAACTATCACACTTTGTTTAGATTTAAGTATATTTTAACAAAATTCTGTTCAATAGTTACCTTAAACATCCTACGTATACTGTAGGTGATAGCTTGTACCTGTTATATTTGAAACAACAACTCTTAACGTATAATCAAACGAAACTACCAGCAAAAGTATTTCGAGTTGTTGAGTGTGATAACGTGATCAAATTTGACAGATTTCCTTCTGAATACTTATAAAATTCTGTAAAGTATCTTAGGCTGTTCTCAGATATGTTATATCCAACAATATGTAAATCAACTCGATAAAATCGGTAAATGTAAGAACACTGTTAAGATGCATATACATAATAAAAGAATTGATGATGGTTCATTTATAGTAGAATTTTCATCCTACGTTCGTTTAGACAAATTTCATTCAAAAACATGAATAGATATACATAACAAATATCAAAAAGTAAAATAGTTTTTTGGAACATTATCGAAATATATCTTAAAAAAAGATTCGAAGAAGTTTCTCCCCCACTACTTGATAATAACATACATAGAAGTCAGAAAATGGAAGATTAAACTGAATAAAAGTGAAAAAATTGAAATTTTTAACGATAAGAACATGTTAATGCAGAGAAGAAGACATACGAAACCTTAATAGACAAATCGAAATGAGGAGAAAATTGGAACAAGCCGGAATAAAGTGACAAAGGTAAGCGAAATCAATCACAAATTGTTCTGCAAGGTTCAAAAAAGGAAACAAAATCATATATAACGATGAATTTATAACAGAGAATCAACAAATAATGAAAAGGTATAAAACTAATTCAAGTATAGCAATTGTAAGACGCCATAAAATCGATTAAAGGCAAGGCACTTTTGTTGAGCACTCTTCTTCTCGTTTTTTCGAACAGCTCTGGATGATGGTCCTGCTGGCGATGTACTACATAACCATACTGGCAGATTCTGGGACGGCACAGTAAATGATTTTAATGTTCCACGTTTTAGTCTAACTAAAAAAAAGAATGGAATAAAAAGGATTTCAATCATAGTACACTTACCATTCTGTAAAAAATTAGTTTCGGGAAAATGTAACGAGCACACTTTCATCGTATTTGACACACTTTTTCCGATTTTTAATGTTTTTATCCACAACAATCTTCTATAAATTAGTCCATTGCATCCAAGCTAAGTTTCCACAAAAACCTCCGATTTTCCTACATTCGGGAAAAGATGAAAACTTAAGATTTCGCTTCATGCAAGATGAACACTGGGAAACGCAACAATACTGGTTCATTTAAAACATCTCCAACAAACAGTTTAAACGCAAAAAACTTGTATGTTTTATCATAAGCAACAACAAAGAAAATGTCCGCTCATTGGCTTCTATCTCGGTTCTTACGGTATCCGCAAGAGGGCGTATCGCTTAACACGAATCGTTTATAGATATTTCATACCTCATGTATATAAATGAGATGTAGATGTTAGAGTTTGCATATGTTCGTAAGTTTAAGTTCATTAAAAGTATAAATATATGGTTTTATTTGAAACTACAGTATTTTATTACATTGTAACATGTGTTTTAGTGCAAAAAAAGTGTACGTAGGTGGGCTACTAGTATACTCAACGGGAATGTGTCTAATGGCAATTACGAAGCACAAAGTTGGTGTTATTGTCTTCAGTTGGACAGCTGGTGTTATGTATTCAACACTTTTTACTATGCCATACTTGATTATAGCTCATTATCACGCCAAAGGCACTGTAAGTATATTTATAATAGGGAATATGAAACTTTCAGTACATTTTCATGTTAATTTATTTGGCGTCAAAAAGAATTCTCATACTATGTTCAAACAGAATGCTGATGTGTCTTAAGCTGGCCTTATAATTATCCACTATAGCACAACAAATACAAGTCTCGAAACTAACGTACAAAAAAAATGTTTGAAAAGATCCATAAAGAAAATAATTTCATAAAGTCGATATTTTGAAAACTTGTAATGAATCTGCAGCAATGGTATAAGTGAAAAACCATGTCAGAATAGAAAAGATTACCCTAAAACAAAATAATAAGGGAAGGTTACCTGAAATGGGATACTTAGTTAGATACTAGTTAAAGTACAAAATCACGGACACATAACATAATTATGAAAGTATTAAACATAGAATAAAAAAAATCTCCCGTGAGTCGGAATTTCCCATTTTGTGAACAAATATACAAATACAGCTGTCCCTCGATAATCTGACATTTAAGGGACCGAGAGAGTGTCGGATTACCGAAAATGTCGGATTACCAAAAATGTCATATTATCAAAGATGTTTTATTCTTAATGCGTTTGAACACAATGAAGTTAAAAAAAGGAAGAAACAGTAAAGGTACATGTAATTTATTAATACCAGGATACAAAATGACAGTACATACATGTAAGTTTTTAAAAGAAAAACGGAAAGAAATTTAAGTAAAATACATATACAATATGTACATACATATTTACACATTAAAGAAGTATGTGATTTTCTTTTGTTTCTTCGTACGCAGGAAGTCCGTCATTGCTTGTTCTTGAATCCCTTTTAACATCAAAATATTTGAAAATTCTAATTCTCTCTCCTCACACCAACGAAGCAAAGTTTTCGTTGCCGATAACGCTTCATCGCAGCTGACGGTGAAGTTTTTCTCTGGCACTGCCTCCTCTTTCACTTCGTCATCTACTGTCATGACTTCCTGGATTATTTCTGTGTCTGATACATCACTAGCAAGGTTGTCTTCAATAATCCATGTTCTGAATTCCTCACTTGATGCTGGCGGAAGTTCCACTTCGTTACAAATTTCAAGTGCAGCCTCCAAAATAGATTCAGAATCGTTGGAAGAACAGTTGCATGTTGTAAGATGTGGGTTGTTAGGCCAAATATTCTTCCAGGATTTTATCAAGGTTGTGCTTTTTAGTTGCTGCCAAGCAAATGCTGCATTCAAAATCGCATCCCTAATGTTAAAGGATTTCAAAATGGCCGCAATGTCATCATTAGGTTGACTGACAACATCCATTAAAAGGCGCTTTTTGTAATGCGCCTTGAGAGTCTTTATGACGTTTTGGCCATTGGCTGGATCAAAGCGGTCTTGTTTTTGGGCAAGTACATTACCTCAATGTAACCATCGGCAGTTTTAACTTTTAATTCATCCTAGTCAGGGTGTCCGGGTGCGTTGTCAAGCAATAGAAGGGCTTTCACTGGTAACTTCTCCTTTTTTAGTTCTTGCTTAACTCGAGGGACAAAGCTTTTAAAGTACCAATCATGAAAAACCTCTTTTGTGAGCCATGCACGGCTTTGACACATGTAGGTTACTGGTAAAGATTCGACCTTTACATTTTTTAACGCACGTGGGTTTTTTGATTTACCAACAACTAACAGTTTTAACTTGTGAGTTCCTGACGCATTCGCACATACCATCAGAGTGATTCTTTCTTTTTGTAATTTTCTTCCAGAAACTTTCTTTTCATCTTCAGTTACAAATGACTTTGTTGGTAGCTGACGCCAATTCAAGCCGGTTTCATCGGCGTTATAAATTTGTTCAGGAACTAGGCCAAGTTCATTGATTTTTGCGTCCAATTTTCCAATGAATTCCTGGATTTCAGACGCGTTAGCAGACACTTTTTCGCCATTCATCTGCATAAATCGTATACCATGGCGTTTTTTTGGAGTTTTCAAACCATCCGTGACTAGCGCGGAAGTCAGTTTTCTTTGTTATTTCTTGATAAAAAAACTGGGCTTTTTGTTTCAAAATGTCTCCTGAAATAGGTGCATTCCGGTTTCGCTGCTGTTTGAACCAAATGAAAAGAGCGTCTTCGATCTCAGGCAACTCGCCAGTCTTAAGAGTTTTTCTGTTCCTGGGCTCATTATCAACAGACTATGAATTTTTCAATTTTTTCCCTATTTTTCACAATATCGTAGACAGTAGGTCGTCCAATGTCATACTCTTTAGATATTGCACTCGGAGTTTCACCACGGTCTATTCGTTTAATAATTTCCCATTTTTCAGATAAACTTAATGATTTATGTTTACGTTTCACACTTGTGCTTGCCATTTTTACACTGTCACTACACGCAATCACACTGTCAAAACGTAACACAAAGCAATAGTAAATACTGTAAGTCCAAAACTATACAACACAACTGCTGAACTAACTACACTGGACTGATCTGTCCCCACAGAGCGGAAGGAGGAGGATTCATGTCACTGCAGGTTTGTTTTGCTTCCTGCCGGAGCGGAGGGAGGGAGATGCATGTTGCTGCCGGCAGCGCGTCGGACTACCGAGTACGACGGATTAAAAAGTGTCGGATTATCGAGGGACAGCTGTATATCTAAAACGGGACCAGTAGTGTTTCTAAAATGGGATTATGAAATAACTATCTTCATTAATATACCGCAAGCTTTGTGAACCCATATCTGGCAGGAACTGCATCGACTCCGCTGGTCACCAGGTTTACTACTTATAAAATCCACTTCGCAATAAAAAGCACAAATGATTTTATTCCTCGTCACTGTTTTGTTTGGTCATGCCTATCTTTTGATATATTTGCTCCTCTTTGGTTTTGTTTTTCTTATTCATATCTTTTTGGCCACTAGTCTTGTTCCTTTCCTCTTCATTATTCTTTTCTGTCAAATTATTTTTCTGAGATTTTCATATTTTCTTTACTGATTTTTCCTATGATAGTTCGTTTTCTTTCAAAGATGGCAATTTTTTTAGGCACTTTACGTCGTTCCGTCTCTATACTGGCATTCAATTAATCCTTATAAGGTGTGCTCGTTAAGATGGCAGCTTTACCTTTGTTTGCAGTTTTCGCAGGCCTCCTTAATGCTGGTTTTGGGTATGGATGAATCATTTCTGTGGAAACAAAAGCTTGAAGAAAATTGACCAGAGGTCTATCATCATCACTGGAAAAAATGTCATCTGACTGATGAGTACGAGTTGATTTTGATTGTGTGGGTCGGATATGAAATCAATGAAGGTGGTATTTGGTGCTTGATTGGATCTGCTGGTCTCTTTCTGCTGAGCCCTTTTCCGTTGAAGTTGATACATTTTCTAGCTGATCAGTGGGATCAGCAGCTATAAATAAATCGCCAGTGAAAACGTGTCGATTAACGGAAAATAAGCCAGTTTTCTGAAAACCATGAATTGCATTATTGGGTGTTGCTGCCCTTAAGTAGGTCTTTCCAAGTAATCTACCTATTTGGTAAATTGTGACGACTCTGCCTGGATTGTTCCATAAAAAATTTTCAACCTCTTGACTGTAGAATCTCGATAGACTACAATGTGGTGGTAAGCACAATTTTGTAACACCGCTATTCCTGGCTTTCTTTATCACAGGTATGTTTTATGCCCGTCCATTATAAGCAACGCAGGATTTTATTTTGACGCATTGGAAGATTTAATAAAATGGTTGAACCACTTTTTGAAGAGGTTCAATTACATCCAACCAGAAGAGTGACAAGCAATTATGGTTTTGGGGTACATACGCGTATCTATCTTGCAGAGTCCCCAGTAAATCAAAAAAATTGTTCACAGAAGTTCTACTGAAACCCTTAGCGCGAGTTTTCGATGTTGCTTGAGGTTCCCTCAGAGAAAGGTGATTTCAATGATCGGAGCCAAATCCAACTAGCCATTTTTTTATTATTATTAGCATATTGTTTTAAATTATTCCTTTCCGCTAACTGAAACACCAACCTACGCACATATGCGGAGGATGACCCAAAAAGCATGCTCTCCATAGTTTTTACATAGTCAACAAGTTTTTTCTCCATTTGGCGCGAAAAAGTTCGTTCTCTACTTCCCACGCCTTTTTCATGCTCGGTAATTTTTTTATTAAAGTTTTTCACTCTCCGCCTAAGGGTGCTTTTGCCCCTTTTAAGTAACTATATTTTCCACTTGAAACCGATCTAACTGTTTTCGCCCTCCTTCCTCGGTCCAAGATTGACTAGTTATTTTCCGAGTTGCCACTGTTGTAAATATATAGTAACTTTATTTTGAATTATAAAAAATGCCAACAATGTTCACCGCAAACGTATTAAACGTATTAAAACGGAAAGCTAGCATTAAATTCAAAAATGGGACATATCCAGTTTTACAAGCGCATGCTGCGTCCCATTTTATCAACACCTCAATACGTAAACAAACAATGACTGCGCGTACTCCATATAAGGATATTATCCCAAAATTTCAAAGGTTAAGTGATCGTTTCTGTCCTAGCAACTGGTAAAAATAATATCGCCGTCATATCATTGCCATAACGATAAAAAACTTATGGTTGTAGATATAAATGTTCACAAGAACTATGTTAAAAACCTAGCGGCGTTGCACCTATTACGATTTTGCTCAAACTGCTGAAGGTTACGCATATACTGACAAGAAGTATTAGGCCAATTGTACATCAAATCGCGCTGTTTGTTACTACAAAATAATTAGGGTATCGCGTTTTACCACAGTATACCACTTTAGGTAACCTTCCCCTACTAAAAACACTGAATTGTGTATTGTTGTATATTGAATATATTGATCATATGTAAATTATGTTTGTCTCTCGGTTTGATGCTTTTTCATCTCTTGACACCGGCTGTCAGATCGAACGGGCAACGGCGTGGTTGTAGGCTTGTCAAAAACGTCTCAACAAATACTAAATATATTTCACCGTAACTATAACTAAAAGTTGTCTTCTCATTACGTTAATAGTCGTTTTTCCTTACATCACTTCTTCATCTTCTCCTGAAATCTCTTAACGGAGCTTGGCGACCACTACTTTGAATGTTTTCCTATATTTGGCAATATGTAGCAATTCTGGCGTACTCGTATTAATCAAATCTCTTATATTCCTCAGCCACGACTTTTTCTTTCTACCGACGCCTCTTTTACCATCCACCTCATCTTGCAAAATTATTTTTAATCGTTTATACTTGTATCTTCTTAATATGTTGCCCAAATGCGCTGTTTTTCTCTATTTTATAGAACTCATCACGGTTTTTGCTCTGCCTATTCTGGTTAATACCTCCGCATTTACTATTCCTGCAGTCCATGGGATCATTTCAAAAGCCTCCCCTTACTCTAACCTTTAACTCTATACCCCAATTAGTAGCACAAACCATATGTAGTAATGTGAGAATCTCTATCTGTCATTATACATCATGAATTCATATTTGATGAAGGTTACTAGGTACTAGGTTATTGTTGATGGGATAAGGTTTTCTTTACATAACCATCATTCTGTTATTGTATGGGATAAAATTTGTCACTGACTGTAGCATTTCACTTTTGATAATAATTCCTACTTCGTTCCTGTGTTGTCCATTTTCTGGTCCTGAGTAGTAAACTGCTATTTTTCTTGTTGATAAATGCCAAATTCTGTCCATCTGACTTCGGCTAACAGTCTAAAGAAATCTGCGTCTATCTAAAGAAGATGTTTGGGCACATTCCACTCAGCTATGTCATTGTGATGACTTGGCTGGTGGGCACAAATGGATGGAATAAAGATAAATACACTTCGAATGCATTCACAAATAATTGTACCCTAACCTCACAACTGAATTATCACTCAAAATCGTTTACGGTAACTCATGCCCTTGAAGACCTAATTTCTCTGCACACTTGTAATTGATGAGATTACTGTGACTTTTCTGCGTTTTTGTGTATTCATAGTGGTTATTCTTCGATGCGGTAGTCCTCCCGTGGCTTTCTACATCCGTATGCCGTTGTCATTTGTTATGACCCTCCGCCTTTGGGACCAATTTCTCAACCCCAGGATAATATGTGTGCCCCACTAACATAAGTTCCTCCACTATAAGCTGTTGGCTGATAGGGATTACTTATTCCGGCAACAGTCTCGTTTGTTTTCCAGCAGGGTGCGTCACATATAAGAGGTTGTCATTTGAGTCAGATAGTTTATTATCAGGAATCACCCCTTGCACCTTTCACAACCCTACAACCAACTAATTCTTTCTATTCATGTTGTTAATAAAGTTAAATATACAGCTCTCATTTCAAAATGTTTCGTACAGAAAGTTACAAAATATAATAATAGGTGTACAACGGTTACCGCATGTCATAAATCGAAAACAAGTTCATTATTCAATATATTCAATTTCCTCTGAAATAGCAAAATTGTAAATAATATTTTATCTACTGTGAATAAATCATATTTGTGTTTTAGTTCGAAATCACAACAGAAGGAGAAGAAAAAATATCAACGCAAATTAGAGGATTAGGTACTGATGTTGCACTTGTATCAAGTATGGTATTTCTAGCGCAATTTATTCTTAGTATGTGTATGGGTACTGTTGTTTCCGTTTCCGGTACCACGACAGCTGTAGTTAGTGTAGCCAGTATGCTTGCATTTTTTGGAGCTATATCAGCGACTCAAGTCCTGTATTTGGATCTATAAATCTATAATATTGAGTGTTTGACAAATAATATCAAAAAATATACCCCATGTAGATGTATACACGAATAAAATTATCCAATATATTTATTCATTCTTTAATTCCCTCCAACTGAAAAATTCAAGAAGCTCCAAATATTTCACAAAAATAAGATTCAACGCTATACATATTTATTAGAAAATAATTTTCAATAACTAGCAAAGTTGAATGCGACAAACAACTATAACAAAGTCAAAATTACATCAATAATTTGGACGTCAACTTTTGGGTTGCTCTGACAGTATCTACCATTGGGATCTCTTGCTAAGCGATACGCCACCACACAGCGTTAAAGTGAAATTCTCTAGATGAGTGATTAGATTGGATAAGATAAGATGCTTGTTTATCACTTGTTTCATTTGTTTCGTGTGTTTTGAACAATGTTTTTCGTATTGTATATTGGTTTTTTAAGTGTTATGTTTAATTTAAGAAACGCTTTTTATATTTGTCAATAAAAATATATGACAGATGTCGTCTATATTGCTCAGTACCGCAATGCAAATCAATAAGAAATAAAAACTTATAATCAAGTGTCCATCGATAGAAAGTTTAGAGTAAAAATAAAAAATAAAAATGAAGAATTCAAAATAGCCGACGCCAGAAAAGCTTGGCAAAATAAATTAAGAAAATTGGAAAGCCTATATCGAAATATGTTTGTGTGTCCACTTCATTTAAAAGAATATTACATTCCAAGAAGTACGTTCACATTATACTCCATATTTGTATTGATAATTACCTATTTATTTAATTATAGGCGCAAATATGACCCGCATTTAATAGGGCTTCTGTTTCGTAAATACCAATGGAGTTTTTAAAATCATCCAAATATTCCAAAACTTCTACAAAACTTAGCCTAAGTTCAGTTATACTACTAAAAAGTATAAAGCATTAATCAATGTATCTAACTCATCTTAGAACAATTTGCAACAACATAAAATAAATAATAATTTCAAATTAGAACTTTTAGTATAAACTTAAAAAAGAACATCTTACCTACACGTTCAACAAAACTAAGAAAAATTTAAATTGAATAAGAATAATACTGAACGATTAAATAAAACAATATAATTTGTTTAAAACTTCATTTATTTGAACTAATGTTCAATTTAAGCTGGATACAGTAGCTTTGTCAAAACGAATGAAGGTATAATATAAAAATGTTTTAACATATACCTTGCATAAATATAGAATTCTATTTACGAATATTAACAAAGGTATTGAAAGAAATTACCTGGAAATTCATTCACTACAAACATTCCTAAGCTATCTTCTAGGTAAAAAGGTTTAATAAAGGAGAGTGATTGACATCTATTTGGTCGTTAAGAAGATTACCTGAATATTTATTTTTGTTAATCCTCTAATAAATTTAAACTAAAGGATTTACCGACTACATGGAGAATTTCAAAATTTGGGTCGAAAATGTGTTGGTTTTCTAATAACTGATTTGAATAGTTAGAATCTAATTTTTTGTTATCATAGCTACGTTTGTGTTCCGAAATTCTAGTTTTAAAACTTCTAAGAGTACCGATATAAATTTTATCACAGTTGTCATTACCATATTTTAATTTATAAACTCCTGATTTGTTTAATTTTGAAGATTTAGATTTATTATTTCTAATGAGTTTGGATAAATTGTAATCATTCAATTTCTGAAGAATAATACTATCTTCGAAATTGTCTAAGAGAAGTATCTTAATTGTTCGTAAGAGAAAATATTATCAAAAAAACACTAAACCGTACATTAACATAACATAAACAAACAACTTTAAATACATCTACAGTAGTTACGACTTGACAGAGAGGTAGCGCTGCGATCTTAATCTCGGATCCCAGTAGCCAGAAAGCATTTATGTGAATGACAGTTCATTCTCTAATAGTTAAAGGTTTCAACCGCAAGAGGCGTTAGCTCTACTGCTAAACGTCACATCTCTCACACCCTTCAATTCATTGATCGTTTAACCGTCTTCTGTGATCACAGACAAGGGATATATGGGTTCTGGGATCATTGACTTCTCTTGTCCACTGTTATTTGTTTTTATGCCTGTGTATCTACTTTGATTTTATTTATTCTAAATAGTTTTAAATGAAAAGGGGTTTCGTGTGCTGTGTTCCCGGATACATTAACTCTCCAAAAAAACGGGTTTCAGATGCATCGTTTTCCAAATGACCAGCAGGTGAATGAAAAATATTCCTAACCTTAATTATTCACTCAATTCATATTATCTCAATTTAAAAAATATAAATGTGGAGTAATCTTCTAGGTTTTAAAAATTATATCCAGAATTTACTCAAAACAAAGTTTGCATTGGGTGTTATTTATGTTGTAAAAACTTTCGAGTTTTCCGGTTTTGTTTTATATTATCATTCAGGTACAAATTAGGATGAGGTAGTGATATTTCTATTATATTGTAGATCTGCAACCAATGGCAATCTTTAATTGCATATTTGGATTTAAAAGAAAAACCATTACGAAACAGAGAGAGAGAGTGACATAAGCTTTATAGTCATTAAAAATTTTTACAATTTCATGGACAAAGCGACATCATTTAAAAGTAGATAAAACTAAACGATTTTAAAGAATAAAACTAACTTTTCCGCATCAGTGAGATGCCCTGAACAATATTCAATCATAAAATTGTTACTTGTATACACGGGGGATGTATCGTGCTAACAAACCGAAATTTCTCCGAAAATAACCAAAAATGTAGTATATTTGGATTTATAGGACCCGCTGTACGTGCTATGGTGAGCTGAAAATCCATAAGGTACATCTGTGAGACACCTTGAATAATTTTCAATCAAAAAATTGGACACTTGTATACACCCTGGAGGCTGTATCGTACTAACATACTGATAATTCTCCAAAAATGTAAAAACATTTGTACTTGAAGTACCATAGCACCCGTTGAACTGGCTTTAGTGAGATGAATATCGATAGGGTCCATCTTTGAGACGTTATGAATATTATCCAATCAAAAAATTGGTCACTTGTATATACTCCGGAAGCTGTATCGTGCTAACAAACTGAAAATGACATAAATGTCGTACTTAAAGTACTATAGCACCTGTTGTACTGGCTCTGGTAAGCTAAAAATCAATAGTGTTCAAGTGTGAGATGTGCTGAATAATACTCAATCATAAAATTGAAGAGTTGTTGCACTCCGGAGGCTGTATCGTGCTAACAAACTGAAATGTCTCAAAAAAATTTCAAAAATGTCGTACTTCAAGTACCATAGCACCCGTTGTACTGGCTCTGGTAAGCTGAATATCAATAGAGTTTATCTTTGAGATATTTTGAATAATACTCAATCATAAAATTGATGACTTGTTGTATTCCGGAGGCTGTATCGTGCTAACAATCTGGAATTTCTAAGAAAACTGGGCTTTTAATAAATAAAATTGACTGTCTCGACCCTTACTTCATGGAATATGCTCATATTAGTGTTTTTAAATGAAACTCACGGTCTCTAGTTAATTCCACAATATAATATATTGTGGAATTAACTAGAGCCGTGAGTTTCATTTAAAAACACCACTATTTTAATAAATATGTGAAAATGTGACGGAGAAGACTACAAAGAAACGTTTTAAACAATTTGGAATACCACCGCTAAAATGCTACAAAGTAAATATTCAGTATTGTATTTAACCCTTTCAATGTATTACGCATAATATTTTAGAGGAAGATATTTGCCCAGTACGCTTATTTAAAAAATTTGACGGAAAAACCAGACACTGCCATAACACTGGACAGAGTATTTCTTACAAAAAATCCGTTTTGGAAGAATAAAAATTGTGAAGGTTTTGGTATAAAAATGTGCCGATTGGGATTAATGAAATTTACAAATGGAGTAAATGCTCAGCACAATGCTTTGGTATACATGTCAAACGTGTCAAAATTACAAATCACTCAAATCAAGCGGCAGCAGTTAGCAAATTAAGTCAAACGGGAATTGAAGAACAAGCTCTAATAAAAATAAACGGTTTTAAAGATTAATGGTGGATTTATAAACTCTGTTGTTTCCGTTGTTCGTTGCTGGCCGTCTTTTCCAAGTTGCTGGCGATTCGTTATTCACAGTTGTTCCCGAGTCGACTAATTTATATCGCTTTTCGTTGCTGGCGTTGTCGAAATTTGATTGGTCATAACCAAACCAAACCCCAGGTCGTATCGTAAACAGCGCCACGTCAAGTAAGAAATGTCAACTTCACATGTAGAAATCGCGCATCACAAGAGTGAATCTGATTAGTGCTTTCAACTCGACAGCTGGTAGCACCAATAGTTTTCCTCATTTAAAGCTGCCGAAGTGCATCAATAAATAGTAGCTTATGTAGCGCCTCTCTTGACTGACCGTAAAAACAGTAGTGTCAGTTTTGAGTTTAAAATGATTGGTATAAATCAAGTCACGTAACTTCAGTTTCCATTGGTGGAACTGCGAAACACGAATAACAAGATATAAAATTTGGTTATTTGAGAGCAACTACGAACGACGTGGAAACGACGAACAACAGTATATAAACGCATGTCTGTGATATCAATGTTTCATTTTCGAGCAGCGGTAATCACGAACAACCAATAACGAACAACAGAGTTTATAAATCCAGCTTTAAACTAACTTTTCCGCATCTGTGAGATGCCCTGATTAATATTCTATCATAAAATTGTCACTTGTATACACTTCAGGGGATGTATCGTGTTAACAAACCGAAATTTCTCCAAAGGTAACCAAAAATGCAGTATATCTTGATTTATAGGACTCGCTGTACTCACTATAGTCAGCTGAAAATTAATAGGGTACATCTGGGATAATATCCAATTATAAAATTGGCCACTTGTATACACTCCGGAGGCTGTATTGTACTAAACTCGAAATTTCTCCAAAAATGACAAAAATGCCGTACTTTAAGTACCATAGCACCTGTCGTACTGGCTCTGGTAAGCTGAAAATCAATAGGGCTCCTCTCTAAGATGTCTTCAACAATATGCAATCATCAAATTGGCGACTTGTTGCACTCCAGAGGCTGTATCGTGCTAAGAAGCCATGTAACGAAAAGTGGCCGACGACAACGACGACGACATACACACAGGATTTTTTCCTAAAGCCCGTTTTTTCGTGTTGTTCTTGATGGAAAACGTAAGAGTACCAAAACATTTTTTCAAAATTCCAATTTTTTTGGGGTAAACCAATACTTTTCTTGCATATTGGATAGGTTTGGCGGAAAAGTAATAGTTATTAGAATTATATTCCCACAGTATTTTTTATATAACTAAGTTCAAGCCAGGCAACTTTTTAATTAGATCTGTTTAAAACAAAAGTGAATCCCTTTCCAGTTACTTTCTGCTTCTTTTATTTCTTAGTTGCTTTATTTTCTCATGGACCAGACTACCCAAACTGTATGGCCAACTTACCCCCAACCTGGGGCTTGTTGGCCCACTTGACATTAACACATTAAAAAATTTATTATTTTGAAACTCTCCAAGTTACACCTTAATTTGATACATTTTAGAGTAGGCAAAGGCTAAGGCAATCGTCCTACGTTTTGCTTGTTAGTCATTTCAAATCATATATATTTCAATAATTAAAGTTTAAAAAGTGGGCCAACTAGCCCCGGTCTCCCCTACGCAATCAACAATATTGGGCTGCGTGTGATAAAAGTTTGACGTTACTTGGCAATACTTCTGTTAGGCGATTGTCGTGTTCATGGCCTACTACTTGCCTTGTAATCGAAAGCAACCGATGCATTTTAAAATGGGGATATATGAATTTTCCTGGCTTAGTATTTTTTTCCTAAATTTGAGTAGAAAAGGATATCAAGATGCGGTTTGCGTAGGCTTATTGGTTGGTCATTTGTCTATTTTCTAGGCTAAAAAAAGTCATATCATCGCATTTAAAGTGTTTGAGGAAATCTAATATTTTGGTTATAATATCGAATAACGCCCTCTATCGGCGGCCGTATAGGTCACAACTGTCATGATTACATGAAGCGTAAAAGCCCAAGAAAAGCTCTTTTCAGTGATACCAAATTTATCCAAATCCATTAAGCCGTTTCGAAGTTACATGTATTTATTTAAAACAACATTTAAATACCCCCCCCCCACTTTATTTCGAAAGATTGAGGAAAATTGTATCTACAAAAAATGTTCGTTTTTAAGTTACCAATAAAACGCAAATACTTTTTTGTTAGATTCATTGAGGAAAATCGCGAGAAACGTAACTTTATGTAATTTGAAATGGTGGAAACGCCCACTGGCGGCCATCTTGGAAACTTGAAAATAATTTCCAGCATTACCTATAAATTTTATTACCGTAACTCTCTTCGATCATTAGTTTCTTAGATTCAGCCGCCTACCTCGCTTATTTGCCCACCCTGTATATAATTGATCTGTATCTAAGTTATTGTAACTGATCTCATATAATATAGGCAACTTGTACATCATCCCTCACATAACAAATTGGAACCTGAAAAGATACATTTTCTGGCCTCATTGTAGGGAACAAAGTCGTACTTTTCCTCCATAGAGAGGAAAAGTAAAAGTGACGTCATGGTACGTCATCAATGAAATACCTTATACGGCATTGATGACCTAAACTATATTCTATTATATAAGTATAAATTTCTCCGTTTATTTATAGAACATCATGTATTTTGGTAGAAATCAGTAAATTGTTACTTCAATTTAACGATTTTTACATTAATAATTTGACTTCAATTCATAGATTCATCCGGTTGTCGAATTTAGGACAGAGATATGGTCGAATGACTATTAACAGTTTCAAAGTGCATTGCGCTATAATGTATCTACAAAATATAAGTAAAAAATAAGTGACTAAAATGAATTTGATGAAAATAACGTGTCTATAAATTAGTTATACTGTACCTACTCCTCAGTTTTACTTCTTGAATAAAAACTTTTTGTTAGTTTCGTAAATAGATTATTTAAGAAAGTCTTGTTATTTAAAGGAGGCGGAAAAATCATATGTATAACATGGGAGTTGTTGTGAGATGACATGCTGTATATATATCACGATGACAAATCAATCGTAAGAAATTTCATATTACTGTGAGTTCTCAGACAAGTTTGAATGTCTATTGTAACGTCAAACCCTTATTATTTACTTTAATGGTCGTAAACGCCCATTAATTAAAGAAAGTTTAGCTTTAAGTGTCTGCTCAACAAAAGTCTTTTTATAAAATAGAGATTATGAAACTCTCCAAAACTATTAAAATGTTACTACAAATAACTTTGAGTGATCTACGATCCTTTAATTAGCACTGAAACCCTTTCACAAACGAATAGGGAAACAAGTATTCGAAATGAATGTTTGATGGATTGACATAAATTAACTAAGAGGACACTATTTATCGCCTCATGGTAAAGTGGGTAATTACCCTTATGTCAAAAAATATCACCATTCAACTGACAGAGTAATAGTGTAAAAGAGAAAGTTCTACCCCCAAAAAACTTATATCTACAGAAATAAACCAATTTACAAACAGTCAGTTTCTCAATATCACGCAGTACAGAACTAAATCCACACTGGATCGGTCGACATAAAAAAGTGTGACAATTCCTCGCGTTCGATACATACAGTGTGCGCAAACTATATCTAGATCAACATGAAGTGTTCAAATATCTCTCGCGTTACGACGCATAGTAAAAACGTGCAAATTTCTGTGACTTCGTTCTAGAATTATCGGAGAACTATACATATCTACCACACGAGCATTTAGTATCTTTAAGAAAATTGTAAGCAACTATCAACTCGCTGTGGACATTCTTGTTGCTCTATCTCGTTACTATTTGTTGTAAAGTGATTTACGTGTTTAAAATTGTCGTATTTAAGCGTTTTATTAAATGTTACTTAAAATAACGACTGGTCCTTCTTTCCACAACCTTATCGAAGAAAAACAAACAGCACATCTACTTAGGTGCAGGAGTGAACGACAAACTCAACAGTCTACTCCACTAATCTAGTTCAATACAAACCCTAAGAGGATTAAAGTGTCTTTTCCTCCCTTGAATGATTACTTCATCCTCGGGAGGAAAAGTGGCACTTTTTTCCCTTGTTATACAAATAGCTATTATTTAGTCCAAATACAGTATTGATATAATTCTTTATCTTTTTTTCAATTCAATTAAACACAACGAAAAAATTATAATATGAACAAAATAATGGGAATAATGATTTTCATAATTTGCATAATCACCCCCGCAGTATGAGGACTTGCAGTTTATTTTGTGTGTGTTCTGTATCAAATTTAAAGAAAACTTAAAAATACGTAACGGTTCGTTTTTTCTCTCAAATAAGTATTTCGCTAAATATTTTCTGCGTATGCCTAAAATCTGGAGTTACGCTGTTTCAATGTGTTCGTATCTTCAACCGGTGTTATGTTTCTACTGTTTACTAACAAAACGGAGAAGCAACTTTGTATTCATAATATTTCATGGCTGAACTAAAAATAAAACAATCATGCCTAAAACAAAAATGTAATTTTACACGCACTGTCTCACGGATCGCGTTATTGGCAGTGCAATACAATAAAAAATGACGGTAAGCTTATAAATACTCATTTCAGCACTTCCAAAAATTTTTATTGAACAGTTGGCGCATTTCTAATGAATTCAAGTAGCATAAATTAGAAATTTTATTGTGTATTACAAAATCGCCGCCAACATCTACTTGGGTTGAGAAATCAAAAATAAATAAATCGCATTTATACGAGCGAAACTAAAGTATTGTAGTACTTTGTAAACGTCCAGTGTCCAATCCTCTACTAACTAACTAAGTGGTATTACTAGAGGAAAATATATACTTTCAAAAAATTTGAATACAGGGTATGTTCCGTTTCCCATTTCATTGTCAATACAATGTTGGAATTTCAAAACAAAATAAAAGAATAAATAACATAAATAAAAGCTTATAATAGTTTACAATACTTTGTCAACATTTTTTAAAGATTATTGCCAGTAATTCGTCCTCGTCTAGTATGGTACTGTTTTATGATTGTATTCTTAAACTCGCCAGATGGATACTTTTGGAATTGTGACCTGAGAAATATTCCTTCTTGAGTTTAGTTGATTCTAATATATGAAACTTTCGACAACTATAGTAAAATCGCAATCGGTGTGGAGTAATAAATCAACATTTTATGGTACTTGCTCACCACAAGTGGACCAAACAAAATATGTAATTTTACCCTACCTGCTGTAATGAATGTTGTGAAAACAAGAAATTTATTTGTGCCGACGGGTATTGTAGAAAGATAACAATGGCCGAGTCTTATCTTAATACTTTTTAGGGGTATGATAGACGTAGGTTTAGGAACAGTATTAGAGGTTCGTAGGTATATGCCACTTGGAAATGGTTTTAAACAGTTCTTCCTTCATCTTAGTCTAGATTAGTAAGTGCAAATGTCTCTAAATCACTGTCGGAATCACAATCGTCACTTGAGGAGTAATTATTTATCGAAATTATTAATGGTGTCACTGTAATGTTTGCATCTAAGATTTTGGATTCTTCATTGTTTCTTCTTCTTTTAATACATGATGAATTGCTTTTTGCCAATCTTCTTTAGTAACTTGTAATAGGGAACTGTCTAATAATAGTTGCACATCTTTTAGTTTGAATGTACTGTTATGTCGACCTATTTCACTCGTGGCCATATCAGTTCTATCGGATTTAATTGGCAGTGATATGGGGGAAGTCGCACTACGTCAATACGACGGTTTTTTGCTAGTTCGTCCACTGCATATCGAGCAGGAGACGTATTCAATTTTACAATTTGTAGAAGTTCTAGATTGACTGATTTTTGAGGAAAATTATTATTTCTGGTCTGTTAGCCATTCAATGATCTCTTGTTTTCTCTATGATGTGCTTGGCACCTTCTCAATGTGACGAGAATGGTAACTAGTGTTATCTAATACTATGACTGAACCTTTTGGCATTAGGTCAATCATCTGCTCAAAATATTCCTCAAAAACATCGACGTTCATATCTTCATGGTAGTCTCCAGATTTTTAGATTGGAATATTAAAGAGCCACAATCTAAATACCCATTATCACTGACAATATTAGTTATGATTAGACGTCGTCTCTTACCGGATGTACTAGTTATGTGAAGCCAATTAACATATTATATAATATCATATCGTATATCATATTGTCAGTATTTAATTATAACTTTGTATTGTTCTCACATTGATCAGTCATTCTGTTTGTAACTGTGAAGCAATAAAGTTGTATTTTCTAATCAAAATTACACTTTTTAAAAAGATATTTCGAAAAAAAATATCTTAACTGGCGCAGTCAGTAGGATATAGTCGTAGTTCGGTATTTTCGGGAAGTCACGGCATCGAGACCGATTCTGTGAAAAGACCAAACGTGAGTTTCAACTCTTAGACGACAACCTACACCATCCAGGAACAAACAGGATCAGGTAGGGAGAACTCAGAGAAGTACCTGTAAGTACCGAGTTTTCCTATTACACCTTCCTAATTTTAAGATAGGTAAATTATTTCCCGGTTGGAAATATAGTTTACTTTTTAATTATAGGACATTACTTAATAGAAAATATACCTATACATATATAGTTGTCAATTTATTAATGAACGATTCTGATACAAATATTGAAAAATTGATTTCAAGTTTCAATAATTCATTAAATTTAGAAGAAACGTTAGTGTTAGTAATATTAATCCAAACAATATGGCTAATAATAATGAACAAATTAACATTCAGATGTTGAAATTAACAGTAGATTTAATTTCACCTTATGACGGCAATAACTCAACTTTCATACAATTTATAGAGAATTGCCAATTTCTTATAGATACATATAGTAATGTAGGTAATGTATAGTTATCGATAATTATATTCTACGAGCAATTCGTTCTAAATTAGTAGGGAGAGCTAATATTTCAGTTGGTTGTAGAACCGAACTAGATAATTGGAATTTATTAAAAGACGCATTAGAACAATGTTTTGGCGATAAGAGTTCACTAGAATGTTTGGAGCAGGACCTCTTAATGGACAATCCTTTTAAAAACGAATCAACATTAGATTTTGCTAGAAGACTACAAGTTTTAAAAAGCCACCTGGTTCAAAGAATTAATAGTTTTTCGGTAACAGAAATGCCTGTTAATACTAAAGAAATATATCGTAGACAATACGACCGAATGGATTTGAAAACGCCTATTAGAAATTTAACCGGTTTGCTACAACAAACAATTAGAATTAAGAATCCAGGTTCAATCGAAGCCGCTATTACATGTATTATAGAAGAAGACAATTTTAATTACTCTACAAATAATTTTAAATTTAACAATAATTCGAAAACTAACATAAATTCAGACAATTATAATAGACAAGTACCAAATAATCATAACCATCATTCGAGTTATACTGTCAATCAAAATCAATTGCTTATACAATTCCAACAAACACCTCAAACTGATTTTAACTACCGAAATCAAAATCCAATACCAAACTCAAATGACCAAATAAATAATTACAAAAACCCTAACCAATTCAAATCCAAATATTTGGACAACCAAAAAATGTTTTTGCACCCACTGGTAAAGCTCCAGAAAATAAACCAGTACCAATGTCAATAAACTCGAGAAACACTTTTAAGCCTAATCAACCAAATAACTATTTTAGATCCACTCATCCCAGAAGTCTTATTTCGCAAGAATTGCACCAAATTAAAACCGAATCAGACTCACTTGATTCGAACATTAATTACCCAGACTTTGAGTTAAATCCTTACAACGTCGAAAACCAAATTCATAACATTGATCCCGATTACATAGATCCCGTCACGTATAATGACGACTCTGTAAATAATAATAATCAAAATTTTTGGAAAACGAGCCTGAACGTGAATGAAATATTTTTTTATTGTTATAGCTCTGAATTACCGTGTATAAAAATCAACAATCCTCCGATAAAACTCCTAGTTGATACAGGTAGTATGCAATCAATTTTATATCCTATCATCGCAGAAAAATTCTTTCCTAATACTATTTTTCAAGAAACAACTAGAATTACAAAAGCAGCAGGTCGTAAAGACGCAAAATTTAAAGCAGATATTCCAGCTTTCCCTGAATTTAGATCACCCTGTACAATACCATATATTATATTTAAGTTTCACAAATATTTTGACGGCCTCATCGGTTTAAACGTGATTAAAAATCTTAAATTATGTTTTGATTTTTAAAATAATATCCTAAAAAATAATAATATTCAAATTCCGATTTACTATGATTTTAATAGAGAATATTTCAAAATATCTATCGATTCCCACAAGATGGCTGCCGTAAAAGTCCCAGTCAGCTGTTATACCGAAGAAATCATAGTACCCAGTCAAGAAATAGATAACCTTTATTTCCCGGAAACTTTTACAATTGCAGAAAACGGTTTCGCTAAAACCGAAATAATAAACCGCAGTGATAAACGTGTTGAAATTGTAATAAAAGAACGACTTAAAGAAACACCTCTTACTAATACATTAAAACAAAATTTTAATTTTTATGATACCGAGGATATTTTACAGAATAATGATTCACAAAATTCAAATTATTCAAAACTTAATTATAATTTGAATGCAGAAAGAAAAAAATGTTATTCTTGAATTTTGTTACGATTTCAAAAAGATAGTTGACAAAGACAAACTAACTTTTACGAACGAGATAAAACACGAAATAAAAACATTTGGCAAAATACCCTTCCATAACAAATATTACTGCTATTTATTTATACACAAAAACTAAGTTCAACGACGAATAATGGAAATGACGTATTCGCTGGACATTAACTTCTCAATTTCTGGATTCATACCACCAAATAATAATCCACATTATATAAGATTTTTTTAAGTTAACTATACTAGTTGATACAAAGTCGATGTTCCTTTATATCTCATTCCATTTATAATTTCATTCGTATACCTACATTTGATTCCTTTCTAAACCATCAGCTGATTCTTCTTTTACTTGATTGGTTTTCTTCATACATTTCATTTCCAAAATGCTTTTGATTATCCATTACTAAATTTTGCTTCTGGATTATTTTTTGGTTAAATTGTAAACTATTTCATGTTTTGATATAATCTCAGGTGATACTAAAGCACTCAACCCTTTCGACCCCACTGAAAAAAATATTATTAATGATTTTTAAAAAATAGGCGTAAACGACTTACGAATCTTTATCATCAATAGCAGAACAGTCATTGAAAGAAAAAGTAACTTCAAAATACAACGAAAGGCGCAAATACCCCGTAAATTTCGAAGAGAATCAGAGAATAAAATAAATCCTCGACACATGAAATCTAAAGCAAAACGCGACTTAGGATTAAAGATACTTTTGGATAAAAGTAAGAAGATTCATTAATCTATTGTTATGAAACCCAATAATAAATAAATCATTTCTTTACAGAATTATGAACAGGACGAAGTTAAACCTTGTCCTCACCCTATTTCTAATCCTAATACCAAACCCAATAACCTCTGACATTGAAATTCACGAATTAAATACCCCAATTATGCCACTTGACTTAGGGCCAGCTAAAATAATTGAAACCAAACATTTATTTTTACCAATTATTTTCTCAACTACAAAATATAGAATAATTTTATATTAGAATCGAACGACTCCTAAACACCACGAATTTAGGAAATAATAAAAATATGACAATCGATTTATTCTCCCATGCTAAATATTCACTCAAAACAACTACAGAAAAATTAAATAACTTAACTCTTGTTAAACGACAAAAACGCGGATTAATAAATGGAGTAGGCACCGTCAGTAAATGGTTATTTGGTACTCTAGATAATGACGACGAGATGAAATATAATTCACAAATAGAAAAATTGTTTCAAAATCAAAATTCTATTAAACATCAATTAGAACTCCAAACATCCTTAAATCTCAACCTTATCGACCACTACAACAAAAGTGTTCTAAGTCTAAATAAAAATCAACTTTCGATAAAAATCAAACTAAAAGAATTGTCCACAGAACTAAGTAATTTTACAGAAGAAATATATATATATATATATATATTGTCCTACTGATGAGACCAATAAGGTCGAAAGCATGTCGAAACTCCCACCTATAGAAGAAATTGTTCTCGTACTTACGAGTGCGTTTTCAATTTCAAATATATCATCCCAGTTCTTCAGGAGATGGAAAACGAATGTCAAAATCAATTTTGATAGACAATTTTTGATTTGTTTCGCCTTAGATTCGGCTCTTCAGTTGTGGAAATTACCACAAGACAAGTTCTTTTGTTTAAATTTCAAATGGAACTCTGAGGAAAGACCAAGATCGCAAGATCGCAAGATCGCTCAAACGACAAGCCGCGAGGCAGTCAAAATTCTCAGTTTATCCGATGCTTTATGCAAAGAAAGAAATACCGGCTTCTGCTTCAGGAAAGATTCTGCTTTTGTCAAATTCGACTTCTGTTTGAATCAAACCTGGCTTTTGCTTCGGTAAAACCAACTATATATATATATATATATATATATATATATATATATATATATATATAACTACGTAAGATTTTCTAACACTTTAGACCAAATCATTCTAAATGTCATTAATTTTCTAGATAATTTCGAAAACGCCATTATGTTTGCTCATTCAGAAGTTTAAGTACTTCAATAATTCCTATTACCGAACTACTGAAACTAGTAGACCATTTAGGAAAACTTTACGGAGAAAATAAAATCCTTAAATTCAAAAATCTATTTCACTATTACTCATTAGCCGGTGTACAAACTCTAATTGATAAAACTAATATTATTTTCGCAATATATCTACCTATCTTAAAAATTGATAATTACCAAACTTGTCATCTTATTAGCCTACCCTACCACCATTCCATAATCATTCCCGACAAATCCTTTTTGATACTCGGTACAAGCAGTCATCAATACGAAGACATCCCATGTCCGAAGTTGAACGACCTTTATCTATGCCAAAATCACGAAGATATCAGTCCAGACTCTTGCATATACCAATTTTGAAAGCTGAAAAACCGACCTGTCGAGCAAGCTCAGCAATTTTGGCTCACCCTCTGATTGAAAGAATTAACGACCAGTTTATCCTAGCCTCACCTTCAAGTGTGCCGATTAAGATAGAATCGAACTGTAACAAGAGACGCATATCATTATTCAAACCAAATACTCTATTCAAAATCCCCGCAGGATGTGAAATCAGGACCGAAAACTCTACATTTAGTAATATCCAAGAAATAATAGCAATAAATCCAATAATACTTCCAAAATTCGAATGGAAACTCACGAAAACAAGAAAATCCACAGAAGTACCCATCAAATTAGAAGCAATCGATCTTCAATCCATTAAAGATTTGAAGCTCCAAGCTGAATTAACGAAGCCAATACAAAATCAAGAAACACACCCCGCAGTATGTAATATTCCCGGCCTTCTATCACTCCTAATACTAGCGGCCGTAACTACCAACCCCAACAAAACAACCCCTTTGAAGGCATCTTAAGGAGGGAGGAGTGAAACCAATTTGCATATTATATAATAATATCATATCGTATATCATATTGTCAGCATTTAATTATAAACTAACTGTGGATTGTTCTCACATTGATCATTCATTTTGTTTGTAACTCTGAAGCAATAAAGTTGTATTTTCTAATTAAAATTAAACTTTTTAAAAAGATATTTCGAGAACAAAATATCTTAACTGACTCTTCAATCCTGTAGATAATCCTTCCAAAAAAGCCTGTCTTGAAGATTGAATGTTGGTATCCTGCCACATTTTACTGACAGTGTAGCCTTCATTCACCCAGGTTTCATCCAAGTAAAACATTGGTTTGCCTTTTGCGCGTAATTTAAAAATTGTTCTTAGATATATCCGTCTCCAACAAATAATTTCGTCAGTATCAATTAGAATCGCTTTTCTATCATGTTTTTCCCATTTAAATTTTAATTGCTGTAGCGTTTCCTGTAGTTTCGTTCGGCCCATTTTAGGGAAATATGAATATTTATTCATTTCATCCGAAATTTTAGCTAGTGTTGGGATTTCTATCCTAAAATAAAATGCTTGCACTTTTTTTCTTATTGCGTTAATTTCTTCTGTGAATTCAACTTTCTTTTTACCGCCTGCATTTTTCTTTACGTTTTTAATAACTCCACTTTTCGGTTCACTTCTAATTTTGGCTCACGCCTGTCATATTACTTGTTTTTGCAACAATGTCATCAACTGGACCTGAAGGATTTTCAGTTCTTAAGTAATCATAAACATTGTTTATTATTACTTCCTTGTTCACCGACAACGCTGACTTTTTCGTACGCTTTACGGGTGTAAACCCGGATCCATACTGCAAATTTTCTGCCATTGTCACTATTAATCACAATAATTACTTAATAAAAGTTATCAAGCAAGCAAATTCTTTCTAAATTCACTAAATGAATAATTGCTGACAGTCAAAATGCAACTACCTTTAAATCTAAAATACACAAATTCCATAGTCAGGTAGGGGAAGTATCTATGAAATTATAATCCCACCCCGTCTGCCTGAGGTCATTAAGACTCGCAATAGTTCTTGAAAATGGTTTCAACAATAATAATACGCAAGTCGTTTATATGTCCATAAAAAAAATTACAGCCGAATACACCAAAATAATATAGACATTCAATAATATTCGTAATAAATATTTCAGTAATCCGAATGTCTCTATACCTTAAAAATAATAATAAGTACCCACCCCTGAAATGACCTGTTCAGAGAATTTTGGTACTCCGCACCGATGGCGATTTTACTATAGTAAAGTGTTTAATTCCATAACCCAAACCAAATAAAATTCCAATATATAAAGTGTCACAAAGTTATAGATTGAAACTCACTTTGGCTCCAAGAATTCCCAAAAGTTACAGCTCTAGAACAAAACATGAACTCTCTTATGTCAACAGCTCTTTTCAAAAAGGAAATGGCAAAATCTGTTTAACCAATCAAAATGTGGTGAGTCCTCTAATATCATTGATCTTTCCAGATTTTCCTCTTCTTCAGTTGCTCGAAGTCATCCGTTTCTTCCATCTGAAGTACATCTAAGGCATCTCCTCGAAACGCAATAGTTAAGTTCACTGCCTTCTCTCTATCGGACCAATTATTCACTCTAGCGGCTGCTTCAAATTGTTTCACATAACTGGTCCACGACATTTTTCCATCGAACGTTGGGTAAAACTACCAATATCTTCTAACTTAGGGTGTGTTTCTGGCTTGCAAGGTTTTGTTTACTCGATCTTCTTTTCTTCCGCTGGCGTGTCTTGAGTCCTTATATCTGTCATCTTTCTTTCCAACTCCTTGATTTTCTTGTCCATCGTTGTCATCTTATTCTCGATTTTCTCGTCCATCGTTGACATCTTATTCTCGATTTCAGATTTTATAGACGAAATGTCGTTTTTCATTAGTAAAATATCGGCAGATATATCGTTCTTCATAGCAGAAATCGTCTCGTCCATATTAGCAGAATAGGCGAGCGGGACGCACCCCCAAATTGACCTTACAGTGACCACGGAAGTACTAATCGCTAAGACCACTTTTACTGTATGTTTTCGGGGTCGCTGAATACGAACATGAAATTATTTTTTCGATAAAATTGGGGGAACGTGGAAAAAAACGGCAATTTCGCATAAAATTGAGACAATTGAATTTGGCGTTTTTCTGTGTTCATCTCGCAATTAATACTTGAACAGTAAATTTACAATTGTTTACTTTTACGTGTTCCGAGTTTTGTCGTACAAATGCAAAAGTTGTGTTACGAAGTTTCGAATTTCTAAAAACTAATTATCCAGTATTAAAATGCAATGCCTAAAGAAGTTTTTGGGAAAGTTTCAGATCTAAATATTGAAAAGAAAAAA
The DNA here is from genome assembly GCA_963921935.1 of Galeruca laticollis. Lineage (NCBI taxonomy): Eukaryota > Metazoa > Arthropoda > Insecta > Coleoptera > Chrysomelidae > Galeruca > Galeruca laticollis. The sequence continues at coordinate 37,375,132 of OY998178.1, read as the reverse complement.
GATATGCTATTTCAAAGTCGAGCGTCGCGTGCGGCTGCACGGCGCGCTATAGCACGAGCAGCGACTATCCGAGTCGGAACTTTACATGCGTCCGAAATACGGTTTTAATATATCAATTAAAATAAAAACCAATAGAATATCTTAAAAATCTTCATTTATTTCATCTGTATTTACAATCACTTCTTTATTTACACATGTATCATTACAACTACAAACATCACAGCATTTCAAATTAGATTGTCTACGAGGGCAAACGTCAGTTTCGCAAGCATTTTTGCCAGTGCACGAACAAAAGTACTGTTGTAGTATTTCCATAGCAGTGGGTCCATCGTAATAATCGAAACTCAATCTACCTGTTTCTACCACCCAGCCAAAATTTGTCACATCTTTGGAAATGATTAGAGGTTCGATTGGTTGTTTCCACTCATTGATTTGCCAAAGAGCTCTTAAAATGTGTTTATGCATCGCGGTTTCAGATGGCGGAAGTCTTGCGATTTCAGAGTTCTTTTCGATAGTTAAATGATATCTTAATGAATTTATATCGTTACGTGTACCTTTTGACTTTTTCTTTGGATCGTACAAATAAGATGTGAATGTACTGACGACTTCTTGAGCAACATGTATGTCTAAGTTGGTAATTGTAGCTAAATTAGTCAATTCTTCGTCTGACATAAGTCGTAATGCTGCATTCACCTTGATCTTGCCTATGTAAAATAACGATGAATTATTATCACAGCCTGTTAGAGCGAACAACGACGAACAAATATTTTTTTCCTAATTTTTGTGCTAGACTATGAATAGTTATATACCTTCTGAAATCAGTGCGTACGGATATTTTTCTCGTGAAAAACCATATCTGAGGTCTATTTTCGAAACTTGCAAAATGAAATAGTAGTAATAAAAAAACGAAGTACCCACCATCATAGAAAATATTATAAATGGGAAAAATCCATCTAAAACGTGTATGTAAATGGAAACTTTTAACGGCTGTTATTCGATGTGTTTTACAAATCAGTACCCATAATAAGCAAGTGACTATACATGCTCAGTTGGTAAATGTTGCGTCAAACATTTGAATAGTTCGCCGTGCAGCCGCACGCGACGCTCGACTTTGAAATAGCATATCTTTTTTTCTTTTCAATATTTAGATCTGAAACTTCCCCAAAAACTTCTTTAGGTATTGCATTTTAATACTGGATAATTAGTTTTTAGAAATTCGAAACTTAGTAAGACAACTTTTGCATTTGTACGACAAAACTCGGAACACGGAAAAGTAAACAATTGTAAATTTTTACTGTTCAAGTATTAATTGTCGCAGAATTTTCGGAGTAGGCTTGTTGTTTAGATCTTTAGATACGCAATAGTCATAAGAAATTTCATAATGATACATTGATAAATGTGGAAGATATAGCGACATGAACACAGAAAAACGCCAAATACAATTGTCTCAATTTTACACGAAATTGCCGTTTTTTCCATGTTCCCCCAATTTTATCCTAAAAATAATTTCATATTCGTATTCAGCAACCCGAAAACATATAGTAAAAGTGGTCTTCGTGATTAGTACTGCGTGGTCACATACTGCTATTTCTAAGCGACATTCTGGGGGTGTCCCGCTCGCCTAGAAATGTTCTTCATAGCAGAAATATCGTTCATTATAGCAGAAATATTATCGTTCATTATAGCAGAAATATCACTTTTCATATTCGTTGAAATCTTCTATTCCATGGCAGAAATATCGTTCTCTATAGCAGAAATTGACGAGATTAAGGTGGAAGCCTCGTCTTTAAATAAAACTGTTTCTGGATCAAAGCCGTCATTTTCCAGTGCCACTTTAAGTCTTTCTACTAATTCACTTTTCTTACCGGACGTTTCCAACTCACGATCTTCCAATTCTGCTCTTAACTCCGTCACTTTCAGGTCACATGGTGACTTGGCCATTTTTACGTAGCAATTTATTTATATTATCCCACTTCTGACACCAATGTAATGTTTTTCTTATTTATTAAAACGTCTGTTGTGGGTGGGATAAATTCATGCACTCGGTGGTTCACTTACTTAATTTATTAATTCACTACACTATTCACTTATTATATACACAGTATATGCACTTAAACTAATTTATATAAAAAATTCACTTATTTACTGTTTATCTCTCGATGTCAAATTATAAACTAAGCTAACTCTCCCTGGTCGGTCCTTTATATATTAGTGCCTTTTTACTAGATAATTCTAGATTGCGGCTTACACAAAAACAATTGGTTATCTGGCATTTTCTTGATAATACTGGTCACAAAAACAATGTCTAGATAAGGTAGTCACAATCGTAAACAAATCCCTGCGCATCCGCCATAATTTTAATTTTCATACATGGCTTAGGCAGAGTCGGATTCAGAAATTATGCCAGTGAGCGGTTTCGTAACAATATATTTTTACATAAAAACTGAAATAAAAGCAAAAACTTTGAGGTTTTTTGAGTACCACGGCAGTGGCACAAGGTTCTGAGGGTTGCACAATTGGGCATAACTTAATCTTGAGGGTCCTAACGATATATCAAAAATTCGTAGATACATGCGCGTTTGTAATGTGAGAAGACTTGGATGACTGGCCTATAGTAATGATCGCGATATTTACATCTTCCATGTATCCATTTGTACTACAAAATCGTAAAGTTTGAGATTTTGGAAAAAGCGGTATTGGCCCCTCAACAGGTGGCTCAATTCATGACCCACCCTATTTTACATCCACAGTAAGCAGAAACTACATTTGGCTTGTTCCAAATGTGAGCAAGTGATTTGAATAGTATTGATGAGTTAGAATTTGGAAAGTTTTGGTGGATGAGTCAAATGTACATCACGTGGAAGCCCCCACGTTTCGATTATGCAGAAGACATTTTATTTTGAAAGTATCAATGTAGTTTGGTATAACTGCTATTATAACAGTCACCCCAAATACTCATTATTAATCATCTAACATTGACAATCAATTATCACAATTAATAAGAAAATTTAATACAGTTAACTATCGGCATAAACACGGAGACCTTCATTTTCACACGTGTCCTTAACCTTTGTTTGTCCAATAAAATAGCAGAAACGTTAACATCCTTGTGTCTAATATTACGAGCATACCGTGTCAACATTACGTAGGTATATCAGAAAAAATATCTCCGCGATCAATATCTTTAAAGGTGTGAATGTACAAGGTGCCACTCAATTAACTAATTTTTTCGGTTTCAGCAAGACATATGTGATTTATAAATAGCAAATTTTAACTAAGGTCCTGTCATACACTGGATTGAGTCATTAATACGCTCTGAAAATAAAGTTTAAAACTTTTGTGGAAAACTATTGGATCAGGGAGAGGGATGCATTATCAATCATATAAAATACCTGGATGCTTTTTATCCTGAGTACCTAATCTGATCATTGGGAACTTTTTTATTTCATTACTATTTTAACTACTTGGTGAAGGAAGAATTTGACAGAGTGGTAGAATTTGACTTAATAATACTAACAGAGACTTGGCAGCGACATTGTCCAGACTTATATAACCTACCTGGATATTCAATCCTATATAATCATGGGGATTATAATCAAAATGACGGTACGGTCATGTTTATTAAACAGAAGTATGATTTCAACCACAAAATAGTACAAATAGATGAATTTAAGTTTCTGAAAATGATTATAAAATTCAATAAAAGTAGTATCAATGCTATAGGCCACCTTCTACAGTCATTAATAAATTTGTACAAAACTGTCAAACTTACTTTGAATCTGGATCTGATGATAACACATATGACCTTTTTATTGGAGATATCAACATCAATATATTACAGCATAACAATGATACCGTAGAATATAATAATACATTGCATGAATACGGATATATGCCTATGGTCAACATAGCTACAAGAGGAAAAACATGCTTAGATCACATATACATCAAATCTTAAATTCCTGAAATACTAGAAATGCCATACCTATAGTTGTTGATACAAATATAACAGATCAATCGACATTGATTTTACAAATAGTACATAATAACAGAAAAAAAGAACAAGGCAACAAAACGTGCAAAAAGTTCATTGATTATATCCAACTGTCAACCATTTTGGGTGAAATTAATTGTAATCCTGTATACTCGCAAAGTGACCCAGATACTGCCACAGATATGCTACTCAAAATAATCAAGAATATGATCCAGAACTGTACTAGATATAAAAAAGCTAGAAAGAAATCTACGAAAATTGCACCATGGATGACAGATACCCTATTACGTGAAGTCCATAAAAAAATCAACTTTCCAAACAAGCTTTGCAAAATCCTAATAACTTAGAGATGAAACATCGATATCTTACTTCGAGGAATAGGCTGGCAAATTTGATTGCAAAAACAAAACAAAATCATTACAAAAACTGTATAGAAAGTGGTGCAAATGATTCTAAAACATTATGGGCTATCGTTGAAGAAATAACTGGTAAAAAGCAGAAAACTGCGAAAATAGATATAGTAAAAAACGAGAAGGGAGAAAATTTACCTGACGTTAAAGATATAGCAAATGAATCTAACAATCAATTTGTGAACATGGGTCCGAGATTAGCACAAAAAATAAATAAAAATCCAAACTTCACTCCTCGTACTCGTACATATAGTTTACCTAACTCTATACAATTAGTTTATACTGATACCACTGAGATTGTAGACATTATAGAACAATTAAAAAATAAAAAATCGGTTGGTAGCGATGGTATAGGCGTAGATTTTATAGAGTATATTGCTAAACATATTTCCAATCCGTTGAAATATATTATAAATATGAGTATTGATACTGGATATTGGCCAAAGCAACTTAAAGAAGCAGTGGTCTGTCCAATTTATAAAAAAGGAAATAAAGCAATAACAATCAATTATAGACCCATATCTCCAGTATCTCATTTAACTAAAATATGCGAAAAAAGTATTAAAAAGGGATTGAACTATTTTATTGATAAGTACAAATGTATCTCAATGAAAAAATTTGGATTCAGAGAAAATACAACTACTGAGGATGCGATATTGGAATTAACTATAAGAAAGTACACAATTCACTCGAAACAGGTTTGGGTTCTATCGACCTTAGTAAAGCCTTTGACATGGTTGACCATTCTCTCCTGCTCAAAACGTTAGAAGCAAACGGAATAAGAGGTAATTGTCTAAAACTTTTCAATAGTTATCTTACTAATAGAAAACAACTGGTCAAAGTCGAGAACGAATTAAGTACCAAGAAAACAATAAAATGTGGAGTCCCACAGGGTACCGTCTTGGGACCAGTTCTATTTAATCTTCGTATAAATGAATTATTTAGTCTAAACACGATAGGAGATATTATAGGTTATGCAGGTGACACCGTAATATTTTATGAGGCGGAAACCTGGGAACAACTAAAAACGAAAGTTGAAACCGACTTAATTATTGTAAAGAACTTGTTCGATTATAAGCTTTTGACAATGAATAGAAAAAACTACATTCTCACCTTTCAGTTGCAAGGCTTCTGGTACCGCTCCCTATCAAAAAATAACTTTTGCAAATAATGTAATAGAGGGTACAACAAATATTAAATACTTGGGAGTATACTTAGACACTAACCTCAAACGGGACTGTCATATAAAATATGTTATAAGAAAACTACAATTCATATTATATAAATTTAAACTCCTTAAAAAAAGCTTACCATTACCACAATTGAAAAAGTTATACTACGCACTTATGGATACTCATATTAGGTACGCCATTACAGTTTGGGGTTCGGCTTTACAAGTGCATATACTTCCATCACAAGTCTTACAAAGAAGATATTTACGACTAATAATGGGGAAATATTACAGATATTCATCTGATAGTTTGTACGAGGAAATACAAATTCTCGACCTAAGGCAGCTCTATTATTACTGTACCAATGTCAAATATCACTTTAGCAGTAATAAAGAGGAACCTCGTAATCATCAGTATACCACTCTAAATCGTAACTTACTCAGTTATCCAGTTATAGTTAAAAAGGCCAAATCTCAACGGGCGTATTCGTATATGTCTATAAAGATGTACAACACTATACCGACAACATTGAAGGATATATATAGCAAGCCAATCTATAAACGAAAGTTAAAATCATTTATATTGGATAAACCAAGAAACTTTATAGATAACATAGTAAATTAAGAGAATACAATAAACGTTCATATAATAACGAAATTGCAATATATTAACCTAATCAAGATTATCCTCTTTTCTTGACCACACAAGTCAATCACAACGAGCCATCATCAGCATTCCTAATTTGAATCCTGATTATCTATGCCTGCATATGAATGTGTAATATGGTAGTGAAAGTGTATTGGTATCTGTGAGTGTATAACCACGCTTGTAGGTAAACCTTTAATTATTAGCGTTTAATTTGCTGGCTATGTGTGTACATGTTTAAGTTTTGGTTAAGATTTATATATTTATATTTTACTTTTGTATTTGCGTTTATGTATGTATATTTATATTTTGTACTTTCGTATTTACATCTATTTATGTGTATTTATATTTTGCGCCTTAAGATTTTTGCATTTATTTAGAGGTAATTATATTTTGTGCTTTTGTATTTATATTCATTTATGTTTATTTATATTTTGTGCATTTGTATTTACATCTATTTTTGTGTATCTATATTTTGTACTTTTGTATTTGCATTTATTTGTGTCTATTATATTTTGTACTTTCGTATTTACATCTATTTATGTTTTGCTCTTTTGTATTTGCATTTATTTAGATGTATTTATATTTTGTGCTTTTGTATTTATATTTATTTATGTGTATTTTTATTTTGTGCATTTGTATTTACATTTATTTTTGTGTATCTATATTTTGTATTTGCATTTTTTATGTATATTTATATTTTGTACTTTCGTATTTACATCTATTTATGTGTATTTATATTTTGTGTACATCAATACAATTAGTCTTTAGCATCTGCCTTCAAAGCCAGAATCTCCATGATCATACCCAGCCTTCTAAGAAAAAGCGGCACATAAAGAAGAATGGAGAAATTGACAGCAAAAATAAAAACAGACACATTATTTGGCAATCATATGGAGACTATATCTAATCATGAAACAGACAAAATGTAGATACAAGTAAAAACTGGAAAAACAACCAAACGTTCATCCAAAAAAAGTCGCCAGAATGTGATGATTGGAGTTATACTAAAGCCATGTTATCAGTTGAATGTAACAGTAATAATAATACATGAACTTTGTTAACCAACCAATGAGACTAACACGGTTCGCCAGATAATATCAAAATTGCATGAGAGAAAAAAGTGGAGACACATAACCTCAAAAGATAACCCAGCCGACTGTTTATCTTTAGGCATGTTACCAACTGACTTCTTAACATTTAATTTATGCTGGCATGGCCCCACAGTTTTTAATTCATCTAAAGAAAACTTTTCTGAAATATTCTCGTCACCTAATATAAATTATTTAAAAATACCTGAACAAAGGAAAAGTAAACCCATTTTACATACGATACCAGATTCATACATACATGAATGGTTTGTAAAATATTCTTCAATCACTAAACTTTTTTTTTCGATTTAAAAATAATTGTAACCCAAATTGTCAAAAGATATCTGGTGTTTTAGCCTTGCGTGAACATAAATATTTTCTATTGTTTATGGTCAAAACTATTCAAGAAAATAACTTTGCCAAAGAATTAAAATAATCTCTTATAACTGTGAGATTTGTCGTAGATTCAAAGTACAACTCTTTTCTCAAGTAATGTCTGATTTACCATTAGTGAGGATAAAATCTGCGAGACCTTTTTCTAGCACTGGAATAGATTTTGGAGGACAATTTCTAATAAAATCATCTAAACTTAAAAAATGACCAGCCGTTAATACCTGCAAATCTAATGAACCATTTGAGATTGGAATGAGTGGTCTAAAAATAAGAATGCCTTCAATTTGGCTAAGAAGAGTAGATAATTCTTCGAAAGTAAGTTTTGAGTAACTAATTAGTAGATGAAGATGGTATTTTGGAGATTTAATTGCACTTTCCCAAATACCTCCCCAATGTGAACTTTGAGGTGGAATAAAGTGATTTCTTTAGGGGTTAAAAATTGTCGAATTTGTTCTTTAGTTTTTTGATTTTTTAAAAATAAAGAAAGTTCACGTAATTGATCACTACTACCCAAAAAATCGCTGCTGTTATCACTATAAATAATATGTGGAGAGCCTCTTCGGGCTATGAAACGTTTTAAACAGAGTAAAGAAGCTTCTGTGGATAAATCTGATACTAACTCTATGTGCACTGCTTTAGTAACCATGCAAATAAATACAGACATGTAACATTTATTGACTGGTGCTTTTGTAAGTTTAGATGATTTTATTAGAAATGACCCTTCAAAATCTACTCCAATGCTAGAAAAAGGTCTCGGAGGTTTTGTCCTCACTAATGGTAAATCAGTCATTACTTGAGAAGAAGGTTGTGCTTTGAATCTACGACAAATCTTACAGTTATAAGAGATTCTTTTAACTTCCCGTGAGCTGCCAAGAGGCCAGCATCTGTGGCGAAAATGGGATAGAACTGTTTGTCTACCTGCATGTCTGAGGTTTAGATGTTCTTTGTGTAACATAAAACTAACAAGTCTATTGTTAGAGGGCAATAATGTTGGATGTCTTTGGTCATATGGTAACACGTAGAATACCAACATGATCAATAAAGGGATTTAATTTACTTATTTGTTTATTTTTAGATCTTAATTCTTTGGCAAAGTTATTTTCTTGAATATTTTTGAGGATAAACGATAGAGAATATTTAAGTTCATCCAAGGTTAAAACACCAGATATTTTTTGACACTTTGGGTTACACTTATTTTTAAATCGAAAACAAAATGCCAAGACATATTGAAGTTTAGTGATTGAAGAAGAAGATTACAAACAATTTATCTATGTATGAATCTGTTATGGTATGTATTGTTCAGGTATTTCTAAATAATTTATATTAGGTGACGAGAATAGTTCTGAAAAGTTTTCTATAGATGAATTAAAAACTGTGGAGCCATGCCACCATACATTAAACGTAAGGAAGTCAGTTGGTAATATGCCTCGAGATAAACAGTCGGCTGGGTTATCTTTTGAGTGTATGTGTAAGTTGTTGGATTTCCGAAACTGTATTAGCAACAAAAATAGACTATCGTGAAAGGGGTGTGATAAGCTATCCAAGATAGTGCAATTAAGCTATCAGAGCACAAGTTAATACTGGAAAAGTAGAGCTTATTTTGAAATAAGATGATAACTCTTTCTAATAATTGGGAGTTAACAGCTACAAAGTTTTAGTCAAGGTAAAACAAACCAAATAGCGCCCCTTCCACACCTACAATTCTGGAACAAAACACGAAAATTCTACTGGAACTGCAAACTGGACCCAGCACCGCGAAGATTCCTGCCATGAAAAAACCAACACACTCAACTCAACCGCACAAAACTTCACAAGAAAGGCCAAGAACACGTTCGGTTAACAAAAATAGTGAGTAGCATTATTACTTCTACTTTATAATATTAATTTTAATCCAAACCACTTATGAACACATTTATAAGAGAATATCAAAATGATTCTGTCAAATCACAAAATATCAAAGAAGTCACAGACTTTAATACATATTTGAAGAAAGGACTCGGTCTTTGAAATTTTTCATATCAATATAAGAAGTATTTCCAAAAACATAGATGAATTGTTCATTTACCTAAACCAACTAGAAAGCAACTTCGATATAATCGTATTGACAGAAACTTTTAAGGTCACTGATGCCAGTATATATGGATTAAAAGGTTTTAACACGGTGTACAATGAATCCTCATTAAACAAAAATGATGGAGTCATAATATTCATTAAAACTCACCTCAATTATGATCAGATAAATATTAGCATAGGAAACATTGAACTTCTCGAACTCAATATAAAATTAAATGGAAAAAAATTAAAATAACTTCCATATATCGATCTCCTAGTTCATGTTCATATGATTTCAATGAACACTCTTTTAACTATTTACAAAACATTAAATCAAGTGATATTCACGTAATAATTGGCTATATGAACATAGATTTACTATCAGAAAATGAATACATTGATGAATATAAATATAATTTGGAATACTTCGAATTCATCTCTTATATAAACGATATCACTCGACCAGATAGCTCCACGTGCCTAGAGCATTTCTTTGTAAAAGCAAATATAGAAATGCATGATCGAATAAAGTCATTCATATTTCAGGATAAAATTAGTGACCACCGACCTATTGCTCTAACAGTAGATGTAGTGTGAGAGCTGTTAATAAAGAATTCAAACATACAAAAGTATATATAAATTACAACAGGCTACGGGTGGCACTACAACGTGAAACATGGCCAACCATTTATGAACAAAACGACGTCAAATCCAAATGTGAAATATTCATAAACAGACTGAAATACCATGTAAAAAAACACACATCGGAAATCAAAATGAAAAATAAAGATCAAACTAGAAAAAATGGATCACGTCAGGGCCATCTGCATCAATAAAGGAAAAGAACAAGCTCTATAAACTACTAATTGAAAATCCCAATAACCTACAAATAAAACAAATATACAATAATTACAAACGAAACTTAAATAAACTTACGATAGAAGCAAAAAAACGATATTTTCAAAACGAAATTGGGAAGAATAAAAGTAAAACAAGGGGGCTCTGGGAAAGCGTCAGTGAGATTTGCAACAAAACTCACCCAAAAACAAAAATAACCAAAATAGAAATAAAAGAAAATTGTACCAATGAAAACAAACAGGTTATTAGTGATAATTCAATAAACACTATAGTGAAGTAGGGCAAAAAGTAGCAAATAAAATCGAGACATTACAACTGAAATAAACAAAAATATGTTCTTATACTCCTCAAAAACTGGAGAACTATCACAAATAATCAAACAACTTAATCTCAAAAAAAGTCCTGGGCATGACGGTTTTACTGCAGAAACGCTGAAACAAATAGCCGACGTCATAACAGTCCCTCTCACTCACATTATAAATAGCTGTCTTGAAAATGGAATATTTCTGAACATTTTAAAAACTGGTGTTATCAAACCACTTTTTAATAGTGGGGATAAACTGCAAATTTCAAATTATAGGCCCATCTCTTGGATATCAAACATAGCAAATTTTTTTTAAAAAATAATAAAAAAGAGAATGGTACAATTCATGAAAAAACATTATATTCTATCCGATAATCAGTATGGGTTCAGAGAGGGGAGGTCAACCTAAGATGCAATACTAAAACTGACAACGTACATTTACAAATTACTCGACATTTCTAAACCGTCGCTATGTATCTTTGTTGATCTTTCCAAAGCCTTTGATACTGTTTGTCACAAAAGGCTTCTGGGGAAACTGGAAAAAATTGGAATGCGGGGTAATCCGCACGATCTTTTGAACTCATACCTGTCGAACCGAAAACAAGTAGTAGATATTGATGGTGTGGTGAGCACTCCGAGGACAATCACTTACGGGGTTCATCCAGGCACGGTCTTAGGTCCCCTACTATTCACTATCTATATAGACAGCCTGTTGAAAATGACAACTGTAGGTAATATTATAAGTTATGCTGATGACACGGCAGTAATTTACAGTGACAACACATGGCAACAACGGAAAAAGACTTCAACAACATCTTTAAATGGTTCCAATACAATAAATTAACTATGAACGCGGAAAAGACCAAATACTTACCTTTCACCTCCTATAGCAATAACTTGCCGAATATGGGTCCATTAAATATAAATCAAAATATATCCATTCCAGAAGCCAGCTCCATAAAATACCTTGGTATACAAATTGACAGACATATGAAATGGAACTTACATATATCGTATCTAACAAGAAAACTACGTGGATTCATTTCAAGATTCAAACGGTTGAAAGAATTCCTTGAAAATTCTCACTTGAAAACTATATATTATAGCCTAATTCAATCTCAACTTATGTACGGTATTTTAGGATTGGGAGGCGTAAATGATACGCATTTGTATAGTCTGAATATTGTACTGAAGAAAATTCTCAAAATAATCCTTGGCAAAGGAAAGACGTACTCTACCGACAATCTGTATAACGAATGCGGCATTTTTGACATTAGACAACTCACGCCAAAATATTTTACAAGGGATTTACAAAAATGAAATTGAAAAAACGCACCCAGACCATCTATATAATACAAGAAGGCGAAACCATAGCGTCGTGGTACCGAAATGTATTAAAACAGTGGGTCAGAGGCACAGCAGCTTTCTAGGTCCAACAATTTGAGAATTGTTACCTGAAACAATAAAAACCAGCCGAAGCAACGAAATTATTAAAATAAAAGTTAAAAATTAGCTTCAATGCTATGATAGACAGATATTCCAAACAGTAATGTAAACCCTCAACAAATTATTCATCAAACTTATAATACTGTAATGTATGTGTATGTGACCCTAAACCCCAATTATGACACTCACTTTATGTGGAACCCACCTGGATGGGACCCTTTTACCAACTGTGATATTAAATCTTGTGTGATACCCACATGGGGCAAAATCGTATGACTGTAATATATGTGTATAAGAGACTCGGAACCCGATTATGATAAACACTTTATGTGTAACTTACCAGTTGTGATATTATATTTGATGTGATGCAATTTCTATCCATATGTTTTATACTTAACTTTTTCTTATTTTAAATTTATATTTTAATCTTAAGTATTTTTATCATATTTAGAGGCCATATCACACACAAGTAGTAATTTTCTACGATTGCTCCTTCAGTAACGCCATTGTTTATTTCACTCAGCTCACAAGTACTACTCACTTGACATTGTGTTTTTCAAAATTATACTTGATTGTACATTTATGATGAATAAACATTATTATTATTATTATTATTATTATTATTATTATTATTATTATTATTATTATTATTATTATTATTATCATTATTTTCCTTTTTGTGTCACCGGATTTACACCCGGCGTGTTTCAACGACAGTCGGCCTCAACAGCAAGACTTTCGTTGGGTGTCACTATTCTAGAAATGACCTAACAATGTTTGTCGCATCCAGGATTACAGATTTTTGCATTAATCGGTAGGTTGACTCAGGAATATCAATGTCTTTGAGGGAAGTACTTAGTTTCTTGGGAATTAGCCCCATACAGGATAAAACAACTGGAATGATCTTGACTTCTTTAAGATTCCACAATTCTTTTATTTCGGTCCTTAGCTCGGCGTATTTGCTTAGTTTTTCATTGTATTTGCTTTCTGTGTTAGAATTATTTGGGATCGATATGTCAATAAGCAGAGCTTGCTTGGATTGTTTATTAATGACTGTGATGTCCGGCCTGTTGTGTCGTACTGTTACGTCCGTCATGATAGTTTTATCCCAGTAGATCTTAACATACTGATTTTCGATAACTGGAGGGGGCTTATATTTGTAATATGGCTCGTTGTTTTGTGGATCAAGGTTAAGTTTTTTCAGTACTTCTAGGTATACTACTGTGGCAACTTTGTTGTGTCGTTCTAGATATTTAGTTACAGCTATGCTTTGGCAACTAGAAAGAATGTGTTCAATCGTTTCTTGACTTCTGTTGCACTTTCTGCACCTATCTGTTGGTATTTCTTCCTTCAAGATATACTTTTGGTAATTCCTCGTTTTTATAACCTGATCTTGTATACCAACCATAAAACCTTCAGTTTCTGGGAACAGCGTTCCAGTTTTAAGCCATTCAACCGATTTAGCTTGATCTATCGTGTCTTTCTGTAAATCATTAATGAATCTTCCGTGCAATTCTTTTGAACGCCAATTTCTAATTTTATCTTCCTCATTTCGTGTATTAAAGGGCGTAAAGTTTTCCATGCTTAGGTTTAAAGGTGTATAACCCGTATCTGTTTTCACTATGGCTCTATGAAGTTGACTATTTTTTATTATTATTATTATTATGTAAAGTGTTAGTTTTTATAGGTACTATACGGCTTTTAGAAGCTATTAAACGGCAACTTACTGTGTTATCTGAGTTAATGACTCGAAACTATATTCAAGCACCATACGCACTCCTAGTACCATCACAAAACCCGTGAATTTCAATAGATACATAATAGGTATTGTTTAACAGATATCGAGGAATTTTTAAATTTTTAAAAAATGGATATTATTATAAAAGTTTGTCCATTCATTGAGGAGTTCTGGCGAGAGATCATCGTCCCAAAGTAGCTTGTTCGTCCAAAGCTTCTGCATAACGATTTTTGCCACTACAATGACTGGACCTATAAATCCTACTGGATCATACGTTTGTGCGTTTTTTGCCAATACTAAATAGTCTCTAGCGTTGGCAACGTTACACTCAAGTCCAACAATTATTTTGGAAGCGTTGGTCGGTGGATTATTTACATCAATTACAAAATAGACCTAAGCGGTACACTCACCAAAATAATAAACTCAATGAGATTGTATTAGTGAAAGACGAAAATACAAAACCTTTATAATAGCCATTAGCTATGGTCATAGAACTATTACCAGGCAAATATACCAACTCTCTCTAGGGGAATCAGCACCTTGTCGTGCGTGAGAGAGCTCAGTAACCTCTATACCCAGGGAGCGATGCCATCAGTAGCATAGCTACTGATAGGGCCACCCATGCCGGTAAGATCTCGAAGCGGTTGAGGTAAAGCTAAGAAGATTCCCACATCGCAACGTCTAACCCAGAGTGGGCGGCTTTAGAGCAGTAAACCTCGAGGAAGAATCCGGAAATCCTAAGTTGTAAACTATCATGCTCAGGGGATCGATGGCTCTTCCGTGAAGGAGTTTCGAACTATGTTCTCCGATCACATGGTCGAAATCGGTTGTAACACAGACCTTACCGTAGTAAGGGAGCACTGCTACGGTGGACCTTAACTTCTGCCAGACTCGTGGGATATACATGGATGAAAAAATTAACTTCTATGAAACTATTAACGATGCAACATCGGAAACGGAGGGTATCATACCAAGAACAGACATATTAAAGAGGACTCCATCTAGACCTAGAACTCACTCTCTGCCAGAACAGGTGGGCAAACGTAAGAGACTAGTGAACGCGGAGTCACCTGAAAAGGAACAGGAAAGCTTCATCAAACAAAACATCATTAGAAAACTCATGGAGGAGATGGGAAACCATATCTGACAATTGGAAAAAACACTTCAGGAGATGTATAAACCAAAGAAGGGGCTAATTGCTATATCAGCAAACTTGACCCTACAGTTGGAAAAGCTACAGAGTGCTGAAATAAGAAACTGGTTGGATGAAGCTGCCCAAGAAAAGAAGGATGAAAAGAGAGAATTGGAATGTAAGAAAGAATTATTGGACCTACAGACACATATGACGAACATAATGCATAGGGCAGAGATAGAAAATCTTACCCTGAACCAGATCCAGTGCGAAAGCTGCAAATTAGAACAGCACAAACAATGAAGAAGGCAAATTCTGACCAAAGACGATAGCTACAACTGTTTCAAGCTTGCAACAGAAGAGGAGAGATGAGATCCTTCCGAAAAATTAGTATACAACATGGAAAGTAAGGGGATGTTGATACTGAATATACATGGATTTTCCCAAGCTGTAGGGGCCTGAGGAATTCCTGCAAGTCAGTAGCAGGTGTCATTAATAGGCTTGGAGAAAAGGGGTACCTACTGAAACAGAACAAGAAGAAAGGAGAAGTGGCGATGATGTTCCACTCGCTAGGCTTCCCTGATGAAGGAGGGAACCTTACCCACAAGACTAGGCTAATACTATACCCAATTATCACAGACGGACAAGTGAACGAGGAAGCTGAAGACGAGAATATCTGCAAGGCATTTGCAGAAGTCAAATTAATTATGCTCAAACACGGGGGCAAAAAATTAGCAATTCCGGAAATGTAAGGAGTAACAGGCCTGATAATCTGTAGAGTTCTGGAATTTCTATTCGTGAACACTGATATAGAAATCCTTTGAATGAAGGAGAGACGTCAATAACCTGAAAGACAGCAAAGTAGCTCCCGAACAGTGAAAACTGTCAAGCAGGTGCAACCTAAATAGGACGCATTACTTGTGAAAAAGCCCAACACCAGCTACGCAGAATTGCTGAAAACTGTAAAAGAGATGGTCAACCCAAGCTATATCGGGGTAAAGATTCAGGACGTGAGGAAAACTAGGAGCGGAGAACTCCTACTTACGGTAAAAAACGGGCCCAGAAGACTCGAACAACTCAAGAAAATGATCCAGACGAAAGTACCAGAAGTATCAATGTCTCTCTTACCAAGCAAAATAATCCTCCATGACAAGGACATGAATGAGATAACAACCATTGAAGATATCAGGGAGGCTATTACAAAGTACATAGCAGCTAAGCCTGTAGATGTCGAAAATAGAGCCTTAAGGCCCACAAGAATGAACAAGCAAAATCTTACAGTCGTACTACCCGAACCAGATGCCGTCAAACTCATGAGCCTGGGAAAAATGCAGATTGGATGGTCGTCCCGCAGAGTGTTACAAAGGTAAGCAATTATTGACGTATACAATTCTACAAATTATATTGGTATAAGCAAGGCATAGAATTCTAAGTTTAGCGTTTCGATTCTAAACCTCAACTATAAACTTCAGTTGTGTCTACTTTGTTTCAGGATACACCCATATCACTTAGTCCTGTACCAGGCTTTGACTTTGGGTATAATGGAAGAAGATCGCAAGTTCTGTCACGTATATTGTGGACAGGTGAGGCTACTTTTCATAGCAATTGAGGTGTGAATCTCCATAATATGCAGTATTGGTCAATAATGAATCTGCACTGGATGCAAGAAGTCCAGCGCACAGGGGATTGATCAATAAAGTGTTGGGCAGAAATCCTAGGAGAACAGATTATCGGGCTATTCTTTTTTAATGAACGACTAAATGGTGACTGATACCTAGCGTTTTTATGACGAGAATTGCGTATTTTGTGAGAACGAGAGAGAGACATAAGCTCTATTGTCATGCAAAATTGTACAATTTTATAGACAAAGCGAAATAA
Source organism: Galeruca laticollis (assembly GCA_963921935.1). NCBI lineage: Eukaryota > Metazoa > Arthropoda > Insecta > Coleoptera > Chrysomelidae > Galeruca > Galeruca laticollis. The sequence goes on along the minus strand of OY998178.1, from coordinate 37,358,019 downwards.
TTTAAAAATAGATAAATATAAAAAAAGTATATAGAAAATAATATAAAGATATAAAAAATACTGACTATACTAACAATTCAAAACATAATATATAAAATACAAATTCAAATTAATAGTTATAATACAATGTTACAATCGTACATCATACCAAATATTGAACTACGCCGATGTAACTCAAAAGTCTAGGGTAGATTGCAGAATTGTGCCTCTTGGAATTCGTCAACGAATGTTATTCCAGCACGATGGCTGTCCACCTCACTCTGCATCAAATGCTCGGGAGTTTTTGAATGCCATCTATAATGGTAGATGGATAGGATGAGGCAGCATATTTCCATAGCCGGCGAGGTCGCCGAATTTAACATGCTTGGATTTTTATTTGTGGGGTCGAGTGAAAGATATAGTTTTTGCATTTCGACCTACTACACGAGATAATATGGGAGTATGGGAATAAGGGATTGTATGCAAACTATATCAGTAGCTAAACTAGACACGGCAGTTTGGTCTCCGCGGGAAAGAATGTATAAGTGCATCGAAAACGATGGACGGTAATTTGAACATTTAGGACGCCAGTAATAGAATGGAGTAATTGATTAAAATTTGTTCCTCAAGTTCCATAACTGGCTTTGGCGTTTTTCAGTATTTTACTAGGGTTCTGGGGATACTATTCTGCTATTCTGACCCTTACTGAAAAAATATAACTCGTTAAACAACAACAAACCCTGTCTATGTGTTTTCATTGATTTGTCGAAAGCATTTGATGTTGTTAGCCACGAGTTGCTCTTTCAGTCGCTGGAGGTCATCGGTATCAGAAATGCTTGCTTAGATTTATTCAAAAGTTATGTTACGAATAGGTATCAGACAGTCCGAATAAACGGTGTCGACAGTAAATCGTTAGTCGTACAATGTGGAGTGCCTCAAGGTACGGTCCTCGGACCCTTACTTTTCAATATCTACATGAATGGATTGTTTTCTGTGAAAAGCAGAGGTAACATTATCGGTTTCGCAGACGATACCGCGATTTTCTACGAAGCGGATACCTCGACAGAAGTAAAAGAAATAGTAGAAACAGACTTTATTAATATTAAAAAATGGCTTGCAAGTAGGTTGCTAACTATAAACTTTCGAAAAACCAACTTCCTACCTTTCGGTTGTAATAAAACAAATCTTCCTCATTTTACTCAGCTCAACATCCTCGATGGTAAAAATAATCTTACAATTACAACCGAAAGTAACATAAAGTACTTAGGAGTCATAATAGACTGGCACATGAAATGGGACATACATACACATCAACTACGTAGCCAAAAAACTACAATGTATCCTATATAAATAAAAAATCCTTCCTGTTCATCATTTGCTCACACTATATCATGCACTCGCTGAAAGACACTTTCGATACGGTTTATTAGCATGGGGAGGTGCACTAAAATCCCACATCCGACCCCTTGAAGTTCTACAACGACGATTCCTGAAAATTATTCTAAGTAAAAACTCAAGATATCCAAGTGATCTACTATTTCAAGAATCAGAGGTACTCGACCTTAAACAACTCTAAAGAAATAACTATGTAATACCACAAATAACAAAATCACTGCTGAAAACTAGTTTTTCTTACAACGGTCCAAAAATGTTCAATTCTTTACCTGAAACAATTCGCGCTATACCTAACTCATTCCAATTCAAAAAACAGCTGAAAATGTTCATGAAGAGATCTAAAGTTCGAGTCTTTTGAGAATGATTATTTTAACCAATCAATATTGAGAAACTTCCTCGTTATATTTCGTATACATTTTTTATCTCTATCCCTTTTCCGTGTGTGTTAAATATGAATACGCCTCAAGAAATATTGTTATTTTATTACATTTTATATATATTTTATCATTCACACTTTTACCCATATCAAAATTGTTGTTGTGACCGACTAACATTCCAATTTATCTGTAGTATTATATGTCCTCTGTGTGTTAAATATGAATACGCCTCAAGAAATATTGTTATTTTATTACGTTTTATATATATTTTATCTTTCACATTTTTACCCATATCAAAATTGTTGTAACCGACTAACATTCCAATTTATCTGTAATATGTCTTAAAATGGTAAATAAATATTATTTTTATTACATTTTATTTTGTGATATTTAGTACTGTAGTTCGTTCATGTTGTTTGTAGTTTATAACATTATTGTATTGACTTCACTCCAATGGATTATATGCATAGTTCTACTGTATTTAGGCCTAATTATAATTGAAAATTCCTTGTGTCGTTGATTCAGTTTTATACATATAATTTATAGTGTTTTTATTTATATTGAAATCAAATAGTTTATAACTAATATTGTTGTATGTGGCCATTGTATATGATCCAATTGTATTTTTTGCGAAGCAAGTGTAATTACACTTATCGCCAACCTACTTTATTCACTTCATGCAATGTTCTTGTAAAACCATCTTTTTGAATAAAGTTATTATTATTATTACTTCATAGCCAGCGGCCTAATGTTGTTTATTTTATTGATATCTCCGGTTTGAAAAATGATAGTAAGTTGCGGCTTGCGCTGATTGTTTAGTTATTTCGTTCTATATTTTACTATGTAAAAATAGACATAGCCAACTTTCTAAAGAATTCATGATAATGCGCAATAGCTGTTGTAATGTCAAACAGCGCCCTCTAGGCACCACACCAAAATATATTCGGAAACCATTTATACTGCAGATTATTGCCATTTAAATAAAAACATATTTGACGTTCCCCCACTAGTACATTTTATAAAATAGAGTATTGTAAGATTATCGGTTCCTAAGATATGACCGGCGTCCATTCTTGTGGGCCACCCAGTACATATTTTTTCACCGAAGCTATTGGTTCTAGGAAAAACTTTAAGATCGAGAAAAAATGTTGTTAACTGACCAGGAATATTAAGTAGTATTTTGATTTTACAAAATTCAATCTCGAAAAAAAGATTTGATATTAAATAAGGCAAGAGATGAAAATTTCATCCCCTTATAACGTAACAGCAATTTTGAAAAAATATTGCTGGTTAGTCCAATGCGAACGCTCGGAAATTATAAAAAATTAGACTTAATTTTACTTACCACCTTTTAGGGGTGATATCTCGGAAGGGTGTGATCTGAGTAAATTTTATTATAGGGAAGATCCATCATAATTTCATATGGACAATCACCTACTGTATTTTTTTGTCATTAAAAACCAGCTGTAAATTTTGTCTTATTTCTCTATCTGCCGGATGATTTATAAATATGTTTTTCAATTGAAGTAATTACCAAAGAATAGAAAGTAACATATAAAGCAGACTATTACTTTAATAAATTGAGAATTTTCCAAACGAATTATCTGAATAAATAAAAAAATTCAAATTGAATGAAACAAAAAACGCATTATAAATGCTTACATGCTTAACTCACTGACCATCGTCTACGTAATTTGCAGGATCTGGTGCAAAAATTTTTATAATAATGTCCGAGCCGGCCCAAGCAACCGCTGCCTTTACATCCTTACTAGCAGACTTGATCATCACTCACATTAAAACTCAGAAAAGTACAAAATTCAATACTTTACCACCAAAAAATTCAACGGACAACAACGGAAAAAGTTCAAAAAACGCGTGTGCATTGCAGTAAAGCTTTTTGGGGTATAAAAGCTTAATTATACCAACTGTTACGTCCCCACCTAGTCTAGGCTCGTGTAGTTCGCGTGTAGCCTTTTTTAATAAGAGTTTGTGTATATGCTAAAAATATATCTGTACCGGTTTTATCTTGTTTGGCATTAGCACTTTTAAGATATTAGTTTGACAACGTTCCAATAATGATGGGAAAAGCGAGTTGGCGCACATTTGATACGTTCTTACATTTAATTGAACAGGGTAGCCCATACAAAGTCTGGTCAAGATTTTTTGTAGAGTGATTTTTGTTGTTGTCCTAACAAATAAAAACTAATTAGAGAAATGCTGTTTATCTTTCACTGGTGTACAGACAATATTGCCAAAAGATTGTAAAAACAATTATTCAACTAAACAAGTATTATGTCTCAAAACACTTAGAAAAGTATTTTTATAATTTACGTCTACAAAATTGACTTTTTATAATTCGCGTATAAAAGAGATTCCATTATAACATAGTTTACAGTGTCACACACGGTGAGCACTTCTTTAGTAATACAGTTGATTATTGTATGTAGTATGTATTTTTATTTGACATTTGACTTTAACCATGAAACAAATTATAAAATGATCTAGCGTTGTTCTAGCTAGCAAATTATTATATTTAATGGTCTTAAGGGTAAATAGGTAAATTTGAATAAAGTATATATTAAAAATATTAATAAATGAAGTACGCTTACGTTCATTCAACAATGATTTGTCAATCGTTTATTTTTATATTGTTAGGATCAATATACAGAGTGGCCCAAAAGTCTGGAAACGGCCAAGCATTCTACCATCGATTAGGGGGCTGTCAATTCACAAATGGAGCACATTTTGAACACTTGATTCAGTAAACATTATGTTAAAAATGTAATCATTCAATTGTTACATTTGAATGTAGTTGGAAATAGTTTGTATTAAAAAATTTATTGAGACAATTAAGCGTTGCCAGATTTCTGTTTTATGTATTTAAGACCTTCCAGACTACATAAAATCATAAGTGTTACATATGGTTGAACTCGTATTGAATAGGAGATTCCAATAATGAGTGATTATAGAGGGTGATGAATTTTAAACACCAAAGAGTAATAACATAAGAGAAACGGCAAATCTGGCAACATTACAAATATCAAATCTGGAATCTCCGTATCCCAAAATAGGTGTACCCCAAATTTTGTAAAATTAGGACTAGCAATTTTTGATATAGTTGGCCGTTTCCAGACTTTTGGGCCACTCTGTATAGGTATACATAATGTTCGATTTTTAGGACAAATTACCAGATATCTATGTGAAGGTATATTATAGAAATAATTCTGTTCATGATATAATATAAATAAATCGCAAGCATATACGAAGAAGCTCTTTATTAAACAAATAATCATCCTCTATTTGCCTAAATGAAAGTTTGTTTACAATTTACACAATTATTCCAGTATGTCAATCAAAAGTTGACCAATCAGGAATCTACAGAATCGCCAACTTAAATTCAAACAACTCCTCCTAGTTTATAAACAGGGATTATGTAATTCTATTTTATTTAAACAATTAAATGAATGCAAAAATGCGAATTATAAAAAATATTGTGTAAAACTTGTGCCACACTGACTTTCTGTAGTATTCGTGATTTGCGCAACTCAGCGCTTCGCGGTTCGTTGCTCAAACTTCACTCGTACTACAAAACGAGTCATTGTGACACTTGTTTTACGAATAACTATTGAGACATCGAAAACAGTTCACAAAATAACCAATTCAGCATCGTTTTGGTAACTTTTTATACAGCTAGATGAACTTACTTATGACTGACATTTATAGCGGACATTTTCTGTGTAATTTTTCACAATGTTTTCTACACACCACTCATACCATTCATATTTTTGTTTAGATTTTTCAAGAAAATAATTATATGAATGCATTATTAGCAATATTGCGGAATTCTGGTGGACTGCATGATAATTCGCTGTTTAGTTCCTTATTCATAAATTCCGAACTATGTATTAGTAACTTATTGAATATTCAAATTTAAAAATTCTGTCAATAAGCACAAAAATCCCCAATTGCATTTTTATTTTTATTGAAAACAATCTTGCACGTTCATTATAAAAAATAATATGTAAAATTCGTATCACAATGCCTTTTTGCAGTACTGGTGCTTTGCGTAACTCACCGTTTCGCGGTTCGTTACGCAAACGGCACTCGTACTACAAAATGAGTGATTGTGATACTTGTTTTACAATATACTATTGTGCAAGTTTTATATTAAAACCAGAACTATAGTTTATTTACGATAAAAAGACGATGACGTTGCAAAACAAAATATTGTGATGTTGCCAAGCTGAAGTTTTTTCCTTTACTTAACGAAAACTAGAAAAGTCAATTTGATGTTAGATTGACAGTCCTTCTTTTTCATTGTTCCGTGCCGCGTAAGTCAAAAATATTTATTTAAAAATAAAAGGCTTGATTAATTTAATATAAATATTTTTTCATGAAAAATTATGGATAAGATACAATACAATACAGTAACCAATCAATCTATATTCGAATTAACATTTAATTATTTTACATAGAAGAGGGTTAAATGAGGGACTGTAGGTCCTTATACCCTATTCTATGCTCCATAGAACCATCTTCAAGAGCACTGCAAGGGTTTACGCTGAAAGGAATCATTACAAGCTTTAATCATCTTCATGCAAATTTAAATATTGTTTCTTTATACAATATATATATTACATTTATTATAATAAAAATAACATGGAAAAAAATATAGATACACAAAATAAAATTTTGTTAAAAGATATAAAAATAAAAAATTAGTATTATTTATGTAGATATACTGTGGTCGTTGTTTTAATTTGTGTATTATAAAATAACTGTACCTAATTAATTTAATAATAGTTATTAGTGATTTTGAAAAGGTGGAAATAAAGCAAATTGGATAAAAATATACAAAAAATAAAACACAAGATTTCCACTACAAAATCATCACTATCTTCATCGTCACTGTCAAAATTAATAATAAGTGGAGGTACATCCTGTCTATCAAATACTACTTCTCTATCACAACCATCTTATATAATTTTTTCATGTGCTCTACAGTCTTTAACCAAATATCAGGAGTCACTTTTTCAAAATACTTTTTCCATACACTTATTGCTTGTTCTGTTGAAGAAACATCAGTTCCCACATGATCTCTATAAAAAATTGTAACTATATCCCAAATATGTTCCATGGGGTTGAACATACAGTGGTAAGGGGGAAGTCGAAGCACTTTGTGATCATATTTTCCAGATAATATGTCAGCTTCATATACTGTTGGTGGTTTATTCCTACAAATATGCATATATTTAAACAAAATAAGTTATCTAAGTATTACCATAATATATTGAAAAATGTTTATATCAAGTTACCGTTTTACTAAATTCAATAATTGGTTTTTGAGGAAAGTATTTTCAATAGGAATATCATTTTGTATCAACCAGTTCTGTATATCAGCCTTTTTGGTAGCTGTTGTTGGTACTTTATTGATCACTCTACTGTGATAACTTGCATTATCCATTACAATTGTGGCAGGTTCTTCCAAGTTCACTAAAATCTGGTATTCAAACCAATGCAAAAAAATTTCTCGGTTCATTTCACCGTGGTAATCACCATCTTGTTTTTTGGAAGAAAAAACTAGCCCTGCTCCAGGAATAAATCCAGAAGAGGAACCAGCATGCAATACTATATACCTACAATAAGGAAATAACAAATTACTACTAGGTTCCCTAGATAGACTGCATAGATCAAAACAACTATTGATAATTATATAGAATTAAATAAAATAGTGTGACTAGTAAATATTTGAAAAGGTCTTAAAATGGCAGGAATGTTAGTACATCATAAATTAATTGTTAAATTTAATTATTCAATCACATTGGACCAACAATTTTGGTTTTTTCGCGCTTATATTATTAGAATCTTGCCAAGAACATCCAACAGTACCGTCTTTAAATATCCAGGTCTCATCCAAAAACACAAATTGATATAAACATTCCCTTTTTATCTTGACCTATTCATGTAGAAAATGTACACGTTTTAATGCAATATGTGGCAACTCCATTAAACCACGACGAGGATCATCTTTTTGGTATATGAATCCAATATTTTTCACTATCTTCCAGAGTGATGTTAACAACCATTAGAGAGTTCACGCTTCTGGAGTGTGTCTCCTAAAGGTTTCAAGGTTATGTGTTCCTCTGAAAAAATATTGTGTTGGTTAATTGTGAATAGAATGAAACAGTAAATTCAATATACTCACTGTTTCCATATATTTCGTATATAACATTTCGTAAAGCATTTTGATCAAAGTTATCAATTTCAACAGTAGGTTTTATGCGTTGTCTGTTTTTAGATGGGCTTTTAGGCTGTTCACCTCTATTATGCTTGGCGGCAATACGGTTAACAGTGGTAACGCTAAGTTGTAAAGCTTCTGCAACTCTCTACAATATAATTACTTCAATTTATGAAAGAATAATATATTATCAAGTTTAATTAACCTAACCTAACATTAAAAACATTTAATGATCTACATTTAAATATGTAACAATAATATTAATAATGATGAATACAAATAGCGAATACTATTACTTACGTCTCTTACAGCAGTAAGCGGGAGAAGCGGTCCCCCCTTTCGGCATTCTCGTTCAAAATAGCTCAACAAAGATGTTACCATCTCTTGACATTTTCTGTTCAGCTGCTTCGGCATTTTATTAACCACACACTGCAGATTTGCCTAAATAATTAGTTATGAAAATAACTGTATTTTTAATCTTAAAGCAGCAATGAATTTAAAAGGACCAAAAAAACTTGTAAATATTAGACGATGATCGAATGTCAATAAACGTCAAAACAAACTGGGGAATTTTACCAGTTGATTTGACAACGTCTTGAAGTTTTGCCAACCCTTTAGCTGTAAATTGCCCTGACTGTTGAGGATAAATTGTATTCACGGTTGGTAAATTATTATTTATTCTGATAAGCAGGAAAGTAACTAAAAACGACATCATCGTCTTTTTATCGTAAATAAACTATAGGAACTATGATTAGCGTGTAATAAAAGGTTGACGTCAACAAGATTCAATGGAACGACAAATTTCAATTGATATTAACGAAAGAAAATAGTCGGTATTGGAGTAGACAATACTTGCTTTCCTTTCGACACGAATATTAAATTAAATCACCTCACTCCAGTTGGTATCACAAAGTTGACGTGTTCCTTTCACCCGCTGCAAAGTGATGAATGAGTATACCTCCCTTCTCACCGATGCTGCACGTCTTCTCAAGCACATGCAGTTATTGATTATTTCACGTCACTTGTAAACGTGAGGTTACGTTGGTATTTTGATAACGGATTATGGATTTTCAGTTAATGAGAAATGAAAATCCTGGGCTCGTATTGAATGCGGCAGGTGATAAAGTTTTGAGGTTATATTTATCTCAGGTTCCAGTCAAAGCTTCCAGTCGTTCCTTTAAAAAATTAATTCATGTGATTATTTCACTTCACTTCGTTTGCGAGAGGAAAATGATTAATATCCGCACTAGATAAGGGAAGGATACGAAAAGACATACCAGTATCCTATTGAAATAAATGTTTGGGCTGGTTTCATAAATAATAAAATAATTGGACCATATTATTTTTTGGATCTGACATCAACTTGGATGAGTTACTTGAGTGTTCCAGACAAATTTTTACCGATAAGTACTGCTAACCCCACAGATATTGATAGATGCACAATATGGGGCCACATCACATCACCCAATGGCAGTACAAGCATATACTGATCAAGTTCTCTACATCAGTTAGTCGGTGGATATAGCGAGATGGAATGACCACCCCGTTGTCTCTATTTGACTCTACCGGATCTTTTTAGTTGGGGTTAATTGAAATAAAAAATCTACAGCAATAAATCAACCGACATCATGATTAAAAATATCAAATGAAACATGAAATTCGTCAAATCCATCCAGTAATGTTGCAAAAGGTTTTGAAATAATTTCAATACCCTCTCTTATATCATCTCATAGGGTGTTGCATTCGTTGAAGTACATAACTATTGAGCGAATTGAATGTAACGCTTTCTGATACACTTTAGCTAATGTCAAGTTTGTGACTTTTCAAAGATAATTCTACAGTCTTCCATGTAATACCAGCATAGCGTTCACCTGTCCATTGCCTTTTGTGAATTGTACGATGTAGTCCGACTTGTAGCAACACCAACCGAACGGAGGAAATACTTTAGTTCGTAAGACATGAAACTTGGTCCTCGATCAGAATGTACATATGCAGGTGTACCGAATAAGGAAAAAAATTGTTTTAGTTTAGATATAACAGTGAGAGGAGTCATATCACAGCAAGGAAAAGCGAATGAAAATCGCGAATATTCGTCTACTAAAATTAAAAGGTAAAGGATACGTAAAACTCCATATTTAATATTTCAAAAGGATGAGTCGCTTTGATGAAAGTGGCCTTAGTTTTGTGAAGACGCGGTTTTACTTGGGCACTTATATTAGAAGATACATCTGATATCTTCTGGGGAAAAAGGAAGATTTTTACTACGTACCCAATGTGGATGTCAGAAAGCCTCGTAAAGTAACCGGGATACGTGTCCTCCAGTTGATGAGAATATCCTTGATAAAGTAGAGGAGGTAGAGTTCTCGTAGACTACTCGTCGAAGTGACACATCATTAGTTGAACCTCGTAATTTCCGAATAGGTTATAGACGTTCCGGGTCAGGACTAATACATTTATAGCTAATAATGTGTTCAAATAGATCTGTAGCATATAAAACGTTTTCAAAACTTCGTGTCAGATTGTATTTAAAAACAGCTTTCATAAAATTATCTAAGCTGATATTGTGCTCAGTCTGATCTTGTCCACATATTGTAATATCATCTAAATACAGTCTTACGCCAAAAGAGATACGAGTGAACTGCTAGAGTTTCCCAGAAGCTTCAAAAGCTGTATAAAGTATATATTTTTTCAACAATTGAGATTTGATGATATGCACTGCGTAGATCCAATGAACTATATACTCGGTATGAAGCAACTTCATTAACTACATCATCAATACGAGGTAAGGGAAAAGCATATAATTCCGTGTATCGATTAATTGTTTGGGAATAATCTACAACCTTTCTACCTCGGTAATTTTCCGGTGCAACAACCATTACTTAAGCTCTCCACAGAGAAGTACTTTCTTCTATATTACCTTCTTTAAGTAATTTTTTAACTAGAAGTATGTCTTCGAGATTTAGTAGAAATCAGTTTGCAATTGAACGATAAATTTGTGAAAAGTCGAGCTGTTGTTCCACATTAGCAGCAACAACGGCACATATTTTAAGAGGATCTTCTTTACGACCGAAATCTATTTGAATACAAGAATATCTTTTCAGGAAATCATTACCAATAATTACATCGGAATAAAGATTGGGAAGAATACTAACTGAAAGGTTTTTGTAATAGTGTCCTTGGAGATGAAGATTTGTTTGACATTGGCCTATTATTGAAGACTGAAGCGAAGTAGAAGTCAAAGATACTTTCTCACCTCGGTATGAAGTGATTGGAATTTTAAGTTTATCAATTGTATTTTCATTTAGTGTTTTAAATGAAACTCACTGTTTCTAGCTAATTCCACAATATAATAAAAATTATTGAAAATTAGCCGTATGGTGATATTCTGCATTCCTTTTTTTTAGGGCTAATAATATCTAAGCTTCAATATTTGTAATATCACATCTTCTTCTATTTTCTATTAACATATATTAAGTCAATCACAAGTTAGGTCACTTCTTGGTCTAGCCAAAAATAACTACTAAACATCAGGTAGGCATCAAATGAAATGTAACTTCTGTCATTCTGATCATGAAATTGATTTATCGAAACAATTGTCAATTTTTTAGAATATTCAATAATTTTTATTATATTGTGGAATTAGCTAGAAACAGTGAGTTACATTTAAGACACTAATATGAGTAGATTCCACGAAGTAAGGGTCGAGACAGTTAATTTAATGGTATTTTCGTTAATGTAAGTAACAGAACTGCCAGTACCTACCAAACCATAAGCTGTAGAACCATTAACAGTAGATTTGTGTGAACGGAGATGGCGCCGAAGCGTCCTCTACCACTGCAATCCCATCGTATTTCTGTTATCTGACCTTAGAGTGTGTTGTCTAGGACCGTACTTTTGATTAGGGCCCACAGCCGTGACACGGGCCACTCCAAATAGCTTGCTGGTTTGGGCTTTTCCTCTCCGAGCCTAGCAAACCTTAGACTGCATAGTGCTTCGCATATACGGCTTTGCCTGTCGTTGTCCTTCTGTTTGCAGCCATCAGCTCTGAAACTCTCTGTCTATCCAGTTATTGACGACTGCTTTAAAAAAGCATGCTGAGATTCCGCAGAATGGTTCTGGGCCTATCTTCTCAGTGGCTAAGTCGTCTGCCCCTCATTTCCTAGGTTGCCAGGCTTTGGTATGTTTTCAGGACCAACCCACTTCCTCTAGGGTGTGTATACATTCCCTGACCAGTTTGGAACTTATATTCTTTGAGTTGATTGCCTTTAGTGCCGCTTAGCTGTCCAAGGAAATAACAACGTTTTTACTCGTGACTTCTTTTTGTTTTATGAGCGTGGTACAGTGAATTATTGCAGCGATTGGATACCCTCACCCTCGGTCTGTCTCCGTAGATGCCACCACCGATCCCCTTGTTACTCTTGGAAGCATCAGTATACCAGATCTGGTCTGCTTTAATTGGAGGGTCTTCATTCCAGTCCTTCCTATCCGGTATGGCAGTCCGAAAGTGCCTGCTGAAGATGAAGACAGGAGTTGTTTTGTCTGAGGGCATCTCAAACAAGGAGTTTACCTCCTGATCCTCCTCAATTTTCCAGCTCATGGCCCTTTGATGTTCATGAGTTGTACCTTGGTCTTGTTTGAGTCTGTACAGTATTGACTTCTCCTTGTATGTGGATGTGTAAAGGCGGCAGATTCAGCAGCACCTCTAGGGCTGCAGTTAGGATTGTTTTCATGGCCCCCATTATGCATACGCATACCAGCGTTTGCCCACTTTGAAGTTGTCTTATTGCTATGGTTTGCGTGACCTTTGCACCCCAAGCAACCGAACCATAGGTTATCGTAGGTCTTATTACCATTTTATATAGCCATAGGTTTGTCTTTAGGTCCCCACAAAACCTCCTTCATCTCACAAGGACCATTTTTGCTTTTTAGATCACCTTCTTAATGCGTGAACCCCAGATCTGCCTTAAGTCAAAAGTGACTGCCAAGTCCTTGACCTCTTCTGAGAAGAGGATTTCCACGTTGTTGAGCTTGGGGCGTCTGAGCCCTCTCAGTGCTCTTTTTCTTGTGAAGGAAACAATAAAGTTTTTCTACTGATCAACAGACCTTCCTCTCCACAGCATTTTTCTACTAAGTTGGTGCGTTTTGCATTCTTTCTGAAACATATTCTAGGTTCCTGTCTCTGATTACTAGCACTATGGCATCCGCATAGCCAAGGCAGTGAAGTCTCTCCTTCCGCCATTTTGCCATAAGATCGTCGACTAGGACCACGTACTATAGTGGCGAAAGAACGCCTCCCTGCGGGCAGCCCCTTCCCACATTTGCTTCTACTATGTCCTCGCCCAGGGTGGATATGATGATCCTCTCTCTTAGGCTGACCTCTATCCAGTTGCATATGGTTTGTGGAATATTCCTAAACGTCAGTTCGTTCATTACTGAACGAACGTCCACTCTATATCCTGGAACGCACCTAGTGCCTCACTTTGTCATCAATTGACTTTGTCAGGAGTCTGTTAAGATCATCCGGTGCGGAGTCTGTAGACTTTCCTGGTTGATGGGCGTATTGGCATGCGCTCATCAGATGAAGTGACAAGGTGTGGTCTCTATGCAGGATGCAGTAATGATGACAGGTATATAGGTCTATATGACTTGGACGTTCGGTCTGAAATCCTTCCGATCTTTAGCATATAGACTACCGTCGCCTTTTCCCCACTACTACTGGTATATGACCCCATTTGTAGTAACGAAAACAAGAGCTCTCCATAGACAAGTGTAATTTAGTTATAATATTATAAAGACTTTTATTTAATAGTTTAATATTTTATCAACAACTTATATCTGATAATTCTATCACTGACGATTCGTTGACATTGACCGTCCGTTATTGTCACTGCTTAGGGTAGGTTCACATGACATGTAACATGCCCTCCCTTGAGGGTTACTGTACAAAGTCCTGAAACATAGCTGGCGGTTTTCTTTGTCGTTCACTCCTTCTAAGTTGAGTGTCTTGATGAGTCGTAAGATTTTCAGTAGAATTTGCTTGAGGAAATGATCCTGGCTGTAAAATATTTTCCGGGTGCAGTTGCAGTCTTGGATTTGGAAGTGATTGTTTCCTTATATTTAGTTCGTCATCGTTTGTTGATTGTTCCTTCCCTCCGTGTGTGTTAGGTGGAGAAACTTCAACGTTGGGCCCCTGACCCTCTTCATTTCTTCCAGTGAAATTCTTTGAGTGATATTTGTTTCATCGATACACTGCGCCATCTTGAGTTTAAGTCCAGTATGAGTTTGGATTTTGATCTCTTGCTAGTACTGTTGCAGGAACCCAGTTCTTTTTATCTTTCTAGACTAGGACATCGTTTCTTCATTATGGCCGTTCCTTTGTATTATAATTGACGTAATGTGCCTGTCTCTGTTGGTTAAACTTCAAATTTGCTTCAGTTTGTGGCTTAATATTTTGCATTAATGTCTTCTCCAGGATGGGTAGATTGGTTCTTATTCGTCTTCCTAAGAATATTTATGTTGGTGATTCTGAGTTTGGTTTAGGTGTGCTATTATAAATCATGATTAGCTTTTGAGGATCTTCGTCTGGAGTTTTCAAAATGAGATTTTTGATTGTTTGCACTTGTCGCTCCACTTGTTCATTGGATTGTGGATAGTACGGACTACTAGTTCTATGTTCTTTCCTTAAGTATTCTCCTTAGAGTAATAATATACATAGAGAGGGCTATTCATTCATAAACACGTTTATTTTTGCGACCAACAATTCTGAACGCCAGTAGTAAAATCATGAATGAATTACAAAAAGTGGGGATTGTATTGTGGATACATCGCCTTGGCGTCATCGTCAAAGCATAGGCGTACCAAATCTATTTAAAAACAACAAATATAAAATTATATTATTGGAATTTTGGTGTTTATAAATATTTCATTTGATGAAATTAAAGTTTGTTGATTTTAATTAATGTATTTTTTCACGGAGAATATTTTTACACTATTCTCTTTGTTGTAATTTCTCACCAGGTAGCGCTGCAGCATATAAAATTCTACACCGTTCAACCGATTACCCTCAAAATGGGCATATATATGTATTTTTCTATGCAGAATTTGTATTTCCTATCCTTTTTGTTGTAACTTCCCACCAGGAGACGTTGCAGCATATCAACTTCTATATCGTTTACTTTTTCCAGGAGCACAAATGTTTGTGCCACGAGCCGTAAGGCGAGAGCTGCAGATCAAGGGAGTGAAAAAAATGCCTTGCATACGAATTGAACACAATATTTTTTCTACGACCAAGTTTCTTGATGAAAGCAAAAAGTAACTTATATACGTATTTTATTTAAACGTTGAACTGCAAGGATTTAAAAAATGAAAAACAGTTAAACCTAGGTACAGTTAATTTTGAAATTTTAACAATTTTGAATTGTTATGCCTGGTGTATCTTTTTTTAATAATAAGTTTTAATTACTTCTAATATCAATATCTGTCACCGAAATTCATTATAAATATAATATTAGATTGTCAAAACGGGTTTTGACATTGAGATTTCCTTTCCACCAGGTCAGCATATCAACTTCTATATCGTTTACTTTTTCCACAGAAGTTTGTGGCACAACCCGTAAGGCGAGAGCTGAAAATCAATGGAGCGAGAGAAGAGATTTGCGTACGAGTCGTGCACAATACTTTTTCTACGATCACGTTTATTAATGAAAGAAAAAGTAACTTATATAGGTGTTTTATTAGAATTACAAAGACAAGTTTAGATTATCAAAATAAAATTTGACATTGACATTTCCATTCCAACAGGTAGCGCTGCAGCTCATCAACTTCTATATCGTTCACTTTTTCCACTAGTGCTGAAGTTAAGCGACAAACTTAACCCGGGAACGGTCGCGTTAATAACCATAACTTAAGATGTCGCGTGTTAGATTTGATCAAATAACATATTCTCATCTGAAAAAAAGTCTATATATTTTTGATTTAAATAGAAAATAGTAAAGGCATATATTGCCCACAGTATTCATTCAATTATCCGTCAGAATTCTCACCATGGGCTGCACAGTTGGTACATGTAGCTAATGTAGTTATGGTACTTATGTTCTTTACATATTGGGGAGGCATATGTTCCACATTGTTGTATCGTAAATCTGTTTTTCTGTCAAAACAGTATCTGCATATCATTTTAGATTGATTACCTTGTAATTTTATGCACACTGGACCAACTTTCTTCCCATATACACACACGTAAAATTTGGAATAAACAAACGATTGCGTGATAGATTTACAGTAACAAGTGCCTTTATTTCTCGTAACAGTTATCTGTACACCTTCCATTGTTGCAAGCGTTGGTATGTGTCATCCCTGGAGGCATTCCTAGATGGCGACAGAATTCTAGTTACTTAGTGAGTTATTATAAGAGAAAACCTAAAAACGTTAGACAAAATCTAGCAACGTGACTGTTCCCGGGTTAATTTTACCTTTTTGTTATTTTCACCATTTTCAATGCACCTCTAAAATCAGATAAAGGGCCTACAGCATCTTCGGACAGCTTACTTGGGTTTTCTTTTAGGATTCCCAAAAGTTGTTTTTCAGTTGAAAAAGCAGTGCTGGTAGTAGGAGACAAGGACTCAGCTGGCGTATTATATTTAAAAAGTCCTGAAGGACCAGGTTCCGTAAACCTAAAATACATAAATCAGAATAGGTTGTTGATTCTAGTCACTGGAACAAACTGTAAATAAATTTTATTGCCTATTACAAAAACCTTTAAACATTTAGGAGAAAATATATACTACAACAAACCTAACTAAAAAACTAACCTATATGCAAGTATACGAGAATCTGAAGTAAGCAATGATACACCACTCATAAATGAATGAATCTCAGTTACTGTTACTAGACCATCAACAACTTCTTCTACTGGTAAACTAAAAATAAAACACAATTAACAATTTTTTTGTTTTAATGACAAACTTTTAAAAATCATTACTTTTTTAAATGAAACTAATTGTCAATTTCTTAGAATTTTTAACATATTTTCAATATATTGTGGAATTATCTAGAAACAGTTAGTTTCATTTAAAAAAGTAATATGAGTTGATTCCACAGAGTAAAGGTCGAAACAGTAAATTTTATTAAAAAGCAGTTTAAAAAAATATACTCACTAATTTCAACATAAATTACTTAAATATTTACCTTTCGACATCACTTAGAGTAGCACTAGACACATTTTGTGCTGATAAATCTTTTTGATGGCAATCTGAGTTATTTGTTGAAGACCTAAAATAGACATATTCTTTTAACAAATTAATGTTAGTCAACTAACTCAGTCATCATTGCTAACTGAATAAAATGGATCATATGTGGCCAAATGATCTCTTAAAAAAATTAAAATAATAATTTAATTTTTAAATACAGTTCAGTTCCAAAATAGTAGGCACTAAATTCTCAGAAATATTGCATTAAACCAAGAACAATTGTAGTTTAGTTTAGTGCCTACTATATTGGAACTGAACTATAGTTATCTAGACAGCCCACAGTGTCACCAGTCGCCCAATAAAGTAATGACTTATAATTAATAAACTGTTTAAAAATTGTCTTTTATGGCCGCTTTATCAGCTGTAATAAAAAGAACTTATTATATTGAAAGGAAATTTTGTTTATCAGGACAGCGACTTTTTTATTTTGGGAATTACTTTAAGGGCCCATTGTACCAAGAAAATGTGTAGGTACTTACATTACATCTAGTGGATTAAATTCAAAAACTGACATGGGAAGAGCATCTTTGTTTAGAAACTTACGGCCACTACTCTTATATATAAAATCAGATTGTTTAAAATGCTCCCAACAAATTTCAGGTCGTTTTGGTAGATCATGAGTCTTGCTCAGACCCAGTAAAGCAAACCAAATTCTTCTTGTTTCCAAATTGGTGGGAAAACTAGAATAAAACAACGCCAAATAGAAATTTGCTTTTTATAATTAAAAAACTTTTAAGCATTTTAAATATTATAGAAATGAATAATAAAAGTCGCCGCCACTGGAAAACCGTTCAAATATTTACATACCTGTGGAATGAGAGTTGACAGTTCGGGGTAATTTCGGCCGTTTTTCCTACAGAATTGGCACTGACGAACGATGATAATAAAAAACACTAAATTAATTAACTTAAAACCAAAGTTTGTCACTAAAAGTCTTGAAAAACACACATATCATCGAAAGAACTCAATTTTTACGTGCTTGTCCTAATGGCGCTCGTAATAAACAAACCAAGTTTGACAGTATTTACTATAATACTACAATCCAATACAAATGTTAGTCGAGAACGCTCAGACGATATTTGTATCTCTCTTTATATCGTAACTGAACAAAGACAAAACTACTAAATAGTTTATACTAGACAAACAAAGCACGTACTGAAATTTTTAACAATGTTGCCACTTTTAGTTACAACAAATAATTGTTTAAAATTTATATAAGAATATGCCTTTATTATATAGAATTCAAGTATTAATAATTAATTTTAAAAGCAGCGACTCAAATGCATAAATTATTATAACTTTTTTTTTTAATTGCATAACTTTTTAAGAAATTTTCAATAAAATTTCGAAATTCATTTTTCCTGCATCTGAAGAGGATTTGTAAATATGGCAAAGCAGTGGAAGTGTCCCGCAAGTGAGCTTAGAATGTGACTCAATGTTTGGGACAGGAAAAAGTCAAAACAAACATATCTATTTTATTTATTAATCTGAGGTATTCTCTAAATTCCTGAGAATGAAAAGGTGGCCCGTTATCTGTTATAAGTTGGGTTGGTTTACCTATTAAACAGAACAACATATTTAAGTAATCAATAACGTTTCTAGCTATAGTATTCTTCATGGGTTGTATGGCTGTATATTTTGAAAAATAGTCTGTCCAGATCAGATAGCTTTGGTTTTTAATTTCCATTAAATCCATATTCCTACTCGTTCTAAGGGATATTTTGTGAGTGGTAGTGGTAATATAGATTCTATAACGTTGGACCTGGATTGTCTTTGGCAAATGGGGCAAGATGATACAAAGGTTCGTATGTCTTGCACCATATCCGGCCAAAACAGAGCTTCTTGAGCTCGTCTAGTTCAGGCGTTGATACCTTGATGTGCACTATGAATTTTATTCAATATACTGTTCAAGAGGGCCTTATGTATAATAACACGTTTGTTCAAAAATAAAAGCCCCTCATGTTCGTAGATCTCATACTTATGTTTGAAAAAAGTTTTGCTTCTTTGGGAACATTTGCAGGTTTTTTAGGCCATCCATTTCTGACATAGAATAATATTTGCTTAATTTCTGAATCAGTTAAATTTTGTTCCTTAAGTTCTTCTAGCCTTTATTCACTAGCCACCACAACAGATTGTACTTTCAGTTCTTCTATTCGGAATGATTGCGTTTTTATGCCTACTCTTGCCAAACGTGAGAGTGCATCTGAAATGTACATTGATCTGCCTGGTTGATATTCTAATGTCACGTCGAATTTTAAGAGTCGAAGTACTAAGCTTTGAAGCCTGGGTGATAAATCATCTATTAGCTTATTAACTAGACCTAGTAGAGGTTTGTGGTCTGTTATTGCCTTTATGATTCTTCCATATATATAGTAATGATAATGTTCACATGCTGAGACCACAGCTAACAATTCCTTTTCGATTACTGAGTATCGGGTTTGAGCTAGCGTCAGACTTGTTGACTTGTTGTTACTGGCATCGGTACATATCGTAACTTCTTTCTTGTTATCGAATAGTGCTAAGACTGGAGCAGTTGATACTAATTTCTTTAAATTTGTAAAGCATCTCTCTTCGTTATTGGTCCAGAGCCACTCTGTGTCATTTTTCAATAAATTCCTTAAGACTACAGTTTCTTTTGATAAGTTTGGTAAGAGTCTTGACAGATGATTAATCATTCCAAGGAATGTTTGTAGTTCCTTTTTATTCTTAGGAACTTCGAGTCCAGTTATCGCCTCTATTTTCTCTTGACAGACTTCTACTCTGTTGTGCGATATCCAGTTACCTAAATACTTGATTTTAGTCACTGCTAATTGCATTTTATCCTTCTTGAACTTAATGTTAAGTTTTCTCGCTTGTTTTAAGACTTCTTCTAATATTTGATTATGTTGCGATAAAGTTTTCGCAAATACAAGGATATCATCTACATAAGCCAATGTCCCTGGTACTTTTTCTACTAATTAGTTAATAGCTTTTTGAAAAACTTCAGATGAGCTGCATAATCCATATGGAAGTCTGAGATATTTGTATCTACCGAACGGTGTGGCTACGGTACATAGCCTAGAGCTGGCTTCGTCAAGCGGTACTTGATAGAACGCCGAGCTAGCATCCAGTACTGTGAAATATTTTGCATCTCCAATGTTAGCTAATATTGTTTCTAGTGTGGGAAGTTCCAATCTTTCTCGTTTTATAAATTTATTTAATGGCCGGGGGTCCATACACAATCTTATTTCACCATTCGGTTTCATTACTGTAACTATCGGGTGTACCCAGTCTGTCGGTTCTTCAATTTTCTATATTATTTTTTTTGTTCCATTCTCTTCAACTCATCCTTAACTTTAGATAACAGGGCTTGAGGAACTCTTCTATATCTAGCTATAGAAGGTTCTGCAGTCTCTTGAAGCTTTATTCTATATTTGAACCGGGTACATCCTAAGCCTTCAAATACATCTTTGTGGCTGCCACCATGTAATATAGTTATATTTTAAAGACTTTTATTTAATAGTTCAATATTTTATCAACAACTTGTACCTGGTAATTCTATCACTGACTGATTCGTTGACATTGACCGTCCATTATTGTCACTCCTTAGAGGGTAGGTTCACATGACATGTAACAAACAACAAGTTGACATTGAAGCAATAGAACTAGAGATATGGATTGATTGTTTTGAAGTTTTAGATTTATTTGACTCTTAAATGTGTAATCTATTCTTTTTCTTACACACTTTTTGATAGTGACCTTCAATACCACACTCTCTACAGAATGCATCTCTACCTATACATACTATTCTATGATGCTTTTGTAAACCACGGAAATAACACGTCGTGGTAATAGATTCTGGTCTCAATAACAAGATTATCCGATTTGTTATCGCTTTCTTTTTGTGTGAAGCGTTAGAAGTTTGTGGATCCTTTACCATTGTTTTGACTGAAGACGATGAATACTTCTGATTTTGTATTTGAGCAATTTCAAAGGATCTTGCTTGGCCATAAGCTTCATCTAAAGAAAAGGTATTATTTTAAAATAATCTTTGTCGAAAGTATCATGATTGAAGACCGTATATGAACGCATCTCGAACATTTTTATCTCTATCAATTTCAGTACTAACTTCTTTAAAGTTGCAATCTTTTGCTAAGGGGTTAAGTGATTTGATGTACCTATTATTTTACCAGGCTCCCGATAGCGAGTTTTTAGCTTTTATGTCTTGCGAAAACTTCATTCACGGGTTTTAAGATGATATGCTTCAAAACTTACGCGACTTACGGCGTCATTGTACATACCACACTGACTTACTGACTCGTAAACAGATGGAGAAACAAAGTTAATCAGAACATTGAGTCTCTGCGTTTCTTCTATATCTAGCGAATTGATAAAATTCTGGAATGTTTCATACCAGGGACTCCATTCTTGAGCTGCATTTATATCTTCTGGGTTCAGAGTAATACTCAGTGATGATGAAGTACAGTCCCAAAAACCTGAGGTACTTTGATTTTATTGAAAATGTGGCATGGTATGTTCTTATTGAAAATTTGAATCAGACGAATTATGGGGCTCGTCATATTATTGCTATATTATTTCTGGATGAATATCTGACTGATTCGGAAATCGAGTCAGTTGAAGAGGAAATATTTTACGAATGCCGAAAGCAATAAAACTCCCGAAAAAACGACAAAAAGTGAACTCGATGAAATTTGGACCAAGAATACACTCAAGACAAAAACAAAAAAAAACAGTTTCAGCAACCACCACGCATGTGTGAAAATCACTGCAGCAAAAAATCACAAAGCTTTGAAAAGGAAGTATTTACTAAGTTCTTGGATTTAGGGTCTCTCGATATGCAAAACAGTTAACTTTCGGCTGCATTAAAGTTGTTAAGAAAAAAAGATACTATCCCAGAAAATAAAAACGACAAGAGTCTTCTAGGCAAGGTAATGTTTTGTATATTCTTAGCATCAATGGTGAGTCCGTCCAAGTATGTAATTTGAATGCCCACGGCCTTCAATGCTCTCGTGGACGATATCGTTTCCAAAAAAAATAGAGGCTCTGTCATTATCATCAAAGACAAGAGGGCAAAACACATAAATAGGTCTAACAAACTGAGTACTTGAATAGTATTCCCAGGTATCAAAGTCGCTACAGTAGGAATGACAATTAATTATCGATACATGGACTGTGACATGTCTATTGCTCGTTGATACGAAGATCTTCATATTTCTTGATGTCAGGGAAAATATATTCAGTTTTTGAATAGGCATACTGAAAGTTATTTTGTACTGAATATAATATTGGCTTCAAAATCCGAAAGTCATATACCTACATACGAGTATAAGATATGTGACCAACTGAATGTCAAAATAAATATCCCTGAAAAAAAAATATGACGATAAAGTCAGAGAATTAACCACTTAACTGGCATTACATAAAACGAATGCTGATACTATGAGGAAGTTATTGCTATCGGAAACAGAGCGCAATCGAGTCTACCCCCAAAAATGTGTCATTTCATTTGATCCTTAGCAGGCCATGCATGTATCAACGTTAACTACAGATCCTGCATTCTATTGCAGAAATATTTGGCTATTTGGGCATTCACGATTGTACTGCTGTTCAAGGTCACATGTTTCTGTGGACAGATGATATCGCAAGGGGAAGTGATGAAGTTCCCTCCATACTTCTAAAATTTCTGAACAGAAAAACATTTAAGATCATACAGTTTTCACAGACAACTGTCCTGGCCAAAACAAGAATTGGCTGTTGATGTCCTTTTGGCTGCAGTTGGTGAAAGAGAAGAGATTGAATACTATCACCCACTATATTTTCTAGTTAGTGGTCAAACACATTTCGAGGGCTAAAACGCAGGACCTCGTAACTAACACTTTTTTAGAAAATAGGATTTTGATTCCTCAGACTTCAATTTTATAAGCGCCATCTATGTGTGAAAGGAACTAATTTTATGAAAATTATCAACCTGTCAAAATCAAACAAAACAGTAACTCGTAACTTATTTCGGTTGGTTTTCTGAAGCATTACCTCGTAAACGTCACAGTGTTCAGCTTCCCGCCACTGAAGCAAACTGTCAAGGTAAGTGATCTTTAAAATCGCTTGTAAATATGAAAGAAGTAAAGTGGAGGGTTAAAGTTTGTGATTAGATTCTTAATTAAGCATTCGTTTCAAAACTTTCATAACGATTGCTTTGAGTTGTTAATAATTTTATGTAAAAAACTAACATTTTATTGCAGGTGTTAGATACGAGGTCCTGCTTCACATGCTTTAGAGTAGATACGAGCTACTGCTGCATAGAAAAATGTTTAGTCGAACGAGAAAAATCATGGAAATGGCCAGAATAGCGCAATGTAGTAACACCAATGAGGACAATCAACGTTTTTCTCTTCAAGAAATCACTGAGATGGATTTATCAAACAGTATTCAACTAAATGAAGCCTTATCACCCCAAGATATTTCTGATATTATCAGAGAAGCCGAGGTAGTCTTCGTTCCTAACGAAACTCGCAATACAACTGGTGTATTGTCGGAAATGACAAACCTAATTTGTTTACAAAATGAAAAAGACGCCCATAATTAAAGCTACATTCCAAGAGGTAATGATAATAAAGCAATAGAAGAACTAATGGAACAGGTAAATGAAGATAAGACACGGCCACATGAAGACGGCGCTATGTTATCTGAAAAATCCAGGGAGGAAGCTATGTTTGAAAACGAAAACGTTTTGGATGATTTAGCAAGTATGGCGCATTTTATGCCAGAAGAGAATAATAACGTTCACGGCAAAGACTACATTCCCGAAGCCGAAAATGAATCAGAAAGCGAAGAAAGCGTGGAAGAGGTGGGTACAGATGCAACACAGCTACAGGAACTTGAACAGGTAGATGAAATTGTTATAGAAAAGGAAAATGAGAATCAAGATACCAAAAGAAAGACACTTAAAAAAAAAGCAAAATAAGAGGTTAATCAATACGAATTTAGGAATGAGGGGAGACCAATTTTTAGGGTTTAGAAAGCCACGGGATCAACGCAATACATTTCATGATGTACCGAGAATGTATAGAAAAATAGGTGCAAGGTGCAGCTGTAAACAAAAAATCAAAGAATCAAAAATAAAATGTTACAAAGTAACAGAAGAAATGCGTAAAAGCATCTTTGAACAATTCTGGACTAACATGACATGGGATCAACGGAAAGTGTACGTTAGTAACACTGCTAGTCACTGAAAAAGCCAGACCAAAGGTAACTGAAAATTCCCGACGAAATATAGCCCTGAAATATTTTTTGATTTGTGGAAATAATGAAATACCTGTGTGCAAAACCGTGTATTCGCATACTCTTTCTTTGGGAGAATGGTCCATAAGATCATGGTCAACTGGAAGCCAACATAGGATGAACAAAAGTACCGAAAAATAATTAAGTCAACGAAATCAAAGAAATGATTTATTTAAGGAAGATCGAAGCTTTCTAAGACAGTTTTTAATTAATCTAAACAAACTCCCCTCACATTACTGCACTGGTAAGCTATATTTCGAGCAACAGTTTCAATCATTCGCTCAACTTCACAGGGTATACAAAACAGAATGCCAAGAAAACAACAAGACACCTTCTTTTTCTGTTTTAACGTTGACAAAAATGGCTGAAGAAATGAAATTATCCTTATTTCGTCCTAGAAAAGATCAGTGTGATACGTGTTTCAGATATAAAAACAACAACAGAAAAAATCGGACACGGAAGGAAAAAGAAGAAGATAAGGAAAAGGCCATAGGCGTTCAGTGCCACGTTATTGTGATGGATGTGAAATCTGTGAAGTTAGCACCGCAACTACAAGCTATCGCTTTATATTACAGGACAAAGTTGTGTTGTCATAACTTTACCATCTATAATTTAAGAAATAAACAAGGTACTTGTTACTGGTTCGACGAGACAAACGCGGACGGTCAAGCTTCTACCTATGCTTCGCTTCTTGTAGACTACTTAGAAGAAAATTTTTTGGATTTGTCTAACCCAATTATTCCTATTATTATCTACTCAGATGGGTGCACTGCCCAAAATCATAATTGTGTAATGGCCAACGCTTTGCTTCACGTTTCAGAAAAGTACAAAGTTTGTATTACACAAAAATATTTAGGAAAAGGTCACACCCAAATGGAGTGTGACTCTGTTCACAGTGCTATAGAGTCTTCCCTCGAAAATAAGGAGATCTACTTGCCCAGTGATTATCATCGTATAACTAATGAATCTCGCAATAAAAATCCTTACTTGGCCAAAAGCATGGACTTCAGCTTCTACAAAAATTATGCCCATAAAGACTACCTTAAATACAGTTCAATACGGCCTAGCAGAACGGGTGTGGCAATAATGTTGTTGACATACGCGCGTTGCAGTACAATGAAGGTAAAATTAGGTACAAACTAAACTTGGAAGATGATTTTAAGGATCTACCAATCAGACCTAAAAACATAGCATTAGGGAATGTCATATTTCCCCAACTATTTAAGGAGAAACTGCCTATTTCTAGCGTGAAATACTCACACATTCAAGTGATTAAACAAGTTATTCCGAAAGACTGCTTGAGTTTTTACGACTCCCTTCCACACAAGTAAATTTTTCTAGAGATTTATTTTATTTTCGTTATATTCTTTGCCAAAGAAAATGCCATTATTTTTTATAAGTACCTATAATAATGATTATTTTATGGTATGTTATAATATTTTGTGTATTAAATGTGTTGTGTGTATTAAATGATGTTTAAAAGTATAATTTAATTTGCTTATGTATTAATAAGTTTGCTTATTCGTTTTTTATTTTATTACACAAATTACTAATGAAAAACAATCATGGTTTCCTGCTTTTCAGTTCATGAAAGAAGAATTCTTTTTTATTAACCTACAATGTGGCATACCTGACATACCCTGATAAGACATTACCACGTAAGTGACCGTATGATGAAAAAAAAAATGAATTGGTGTATTTTTAATATTATAGCAAATATTTTATTGTAATTTTCAAGCGAATAAATACTGCAAGTCCGAAAACTAGCGGCTATTTATAACTCAAAATAGTTTTTCTCGTTTCCTGAACATTTTACGTTTTGCGGGTTACGAGGTCCTGCGTTTTAGCCCTCCATTTGCTATCAGAGATTTTGCTCTAATAGAAAAACGTCCCTGGAGGTATGCACCCATAGTCTATTCAGCGGAAGAGTGGCATGAAATCGTTAGGGAATCCAACAAAAAAACACTATTCAAGTTAACTACAATGAAGCAAATGAAGCAACCAGATTTCCTGGATTTTCTGCCGGTTTTAGCAAATAATTAATAAGCCGCACGTACTTTAACGATGGAGGCAATGTAGATTTCTTAGGAGATTTCAGTTTTCATTTTACGTCCGAAAATACAAAAGAGTATTGTATGTGAAACATACAGAACATGGTGATTACACAGAGTTCAATATTACAAAAAAAGAACGTCCTGTCACTACACAATTATCAGATTTGAAAATTGAATTAAGAGAACCACTGAAAATCCCTAAAAAGAAGCATGATAATGTTAAATCACTAATGCCGCATATTCCTCTAGTTCATCATACTTTCTACAACAACTTTAGATGTGATGATCGTGAGACGGAAATTGAAGAGAAGGAAAATTAAGACCTAATGCAAATAATATAGTGAAACTTCGGATTTTCATATCTCATTATTATTTATTTACTTACAAGAAATTGTTCCTTTATCCAGTGTGTCAAGTTAGCTTACAATAAAAGTATGACAAGGCACATTTTTGTTTAATATTTTTTGGTTTTTTAATATTATTGTATACGATATATAGAAAATATTAAATGACCTGATCCCAAGTCGCGCTACAAAATGCTCAAATACAAACCGCTCCTTGAGTCAATAGGTACTTATTGCAAAGGACGAAAATAAAGGTTTACATTAAGATGAGTAACTTAAGAGGGGCCTCACGTTTTAGGAACCAGAAAACAGTTGGCACCCGTGATTTGCAACAAAATTTAGGTCATTTAGTACACAACAAATCTAAAGAACGCAGGGAAATTAAGTGTTGAAATTTTAACACAATATAACTTGGACCTTTGTCTTGGGGATCAGGTATTTTGGTTGAGTTTTATATTGTTATAAAAAAGATATAAGCCATTAAGTGATGGTGTGATTTTGACAGTTTTGACAATTTGTGTTCACCAATCTGGACACCAAAACCTGATCCCCAAAAGGAAGCCTAGAGAATTCGATTCTGAAAATATGAAATCTCAAATAATTATATTTTTTGAGATTTGTTGTGCAAAATTTTTGCAAACGAACATCTTTTTACTTTAGTTCACCCGCTCCACCGTCTTGATGCATGGCGCTGTACAGAACTCAATGACAGAAGGCGACGGTCAATTAATAGACAAATATTATAACTTTCTCTATGGGTCAAATGCTGTTGTCATATGTTTTGTGTTCATAAAAATATCCCAAATTTATAATTTAGTGTGTATTGTATTTGTAAGTGATTATAATTAAGTAATTTTCATGCTAAATAAGTAAATTTGTGCTTCGCAAATGCTATTTATATTTACTCCACAAGATTGTGTTTAGTGCTTCATGCTTCCTTGCAATAAAAATGCACTTTTTGCACCTATTACACAAATAACTACTTTTTAATGTTATTCTTAGTTATTGTTGGTAAATACATCAAAGTGATTAAATATATTATGTGAGAATGATTTTGAGTTTTTGTTCTTTGGAATAAATATATCATGTATATACCTAATAATAGTAATTGTGATTCCGCTTAAATTTAATTTTATTGTTGTGTTTTTCTAGACAAATTTTGTTCTTCATGAGGTCAATTATTTCGCTTATTGTATTTGTTTGCAAATTCAGTTTTGATGCAGAGTGGAGGCATTTTATTTCAAGTAGTGCATCATCACCTACAAGCCCTAAAATATTTTATCAATAAATGTATGTCATTTAATATGCAAAAAGAATTTATAACACATGGTGATTATTTGTTATGTTAAATATATTTACCATCAGGAGAAGCACCTATTAACCCGTGTTGAACATCTACCCACAATCCTGAATCAACCACCACAACGTTTTGTACTTGTCAAAAATGCTCTTAGCCACTTTTTCCTAGAGAGTTCCATACTCCATTACCTCCGTCATACAATAAGTCTTTTTAAGAACAGTTTTAACAAGAGAATGACAAGGTGTATTTGTTTTTCTCTTAACAACCTGTCCAAAGATTTTATAAGAAATTAGGATGGTTATCCACTTGTTAGCTTGTTGAATAAAATTAATGGATGAAGTAGGTAACATTATATTTTAAAAATCTTTGAACCATAAATATTTTAAAACTTTGTCTAGCTAATAGTCAAAATTTCCTTGCAAATAGTTTGATTATATAAGCATTTCAAAGAAAATAAGAAACCAAATTATTATTAAAGGATGACTTAGTAAGTCTTAGTAGTTGATATTAAAAAAATTGTAAAACAAAGGACGACTAAAAAGTTAATTTTGTCTACTTGTTGCACTTCGGAGGCTGTATCGAGTTATACAGATAGGTTTTCTTTTCTAAAAACCATTTTTTGTGTTGTTCTTGCTGAAAAACGTAAAAACAACTCAAAAAAATACAAAATTCCAACTTTTTTTTGGGTAAACCTATACTTTTCTCGCATATTAGATGGGTTGGATGGAAAAGTAATAATACCAATAATGTATTATACAAAAACAAAAAAAATATTTACCATTCAGGTGATCACACATATGTGTATCTGTCATGGAAAAAAGAGAATGAACCAACTATTTTTTTGTATAATGAAGGAAAAATGTTTCAGTTCCAATCTCCACAACACATATGATCAATCTTTGCAAACAAGGTAGAAGCAAACTTGTATATGTTGATTGTATGTTTGATTTTGTACTGTATACATCGATCTTCCCACAAAATATACATTATTATTTGTCATTACAGATCTTTCGCTTTAAATTTTTTATTAGTTGTTATAGTTGCTTTGTAAGTTTTTTAAACGTTTGCTATTTTAAATTTAAATTCTTAACTGTACCTTACTTTCCTCTTTCTATTAAATGTAAAGCATTGTATTACAAGTAAATATTTCTTTGTATAATAAATTTGAAAACTTAAGCATTTTTCGCTAACAAACCCATATTATCATTGTAACAGGGTTTCAAGAGAATGTTGAAAGATGGTTTGATGATACTAGAACAAACCATCAGTATTATTTATCTCACATTTTCACATTA
This sequence comes from Galeruca laticollis, assembly GCA_963921935.1. Taxonomy (NCBI): domain Eukaryota; kingdom Metazoa; phylum Arthropoda; class Insecta; order Coleoptera; family Chrysomelidae; genus Galeruca; species Galeruca laticollis. The sequence continues at coordinate 37,328,511 of OY998178.1, read as the reverse complement.
ATCAAATAATCCAGTAAACATAACCTCAAACATAGCTTTTTAAAATTAAAAAATACGGATTGCAGGATAATTTACATTATCATAACTATAATTGTTGTAGTATCAGGATTCGGGCGGTAAATTAAACTGTAGATTTTGCATTATACACTATATTAAATAAAAAAAACTTAACACGAGGGCTTATTCAGCGCGAAAACCTAAGCTGTGTGTGTCATAACCACGTTCTCTCTCTTCTTCTTTTTTCTTTAAAATTAAGGGGGAAATTATGTCAGAATCTAAAGCAGGTCTCACACTATGGGATGCATGAAACTGAAGTATAAAAAAACACTTCAGTTCGGCCTTCCTGTCATTGTGACGACCTCGACACAAGCAAATAAACAGAGTTCATCATTTTGTTTCTATTACCCATCAATTATGGTACATACAGCTTTTCACACAGGTTAAATTGTACAATTACAAAAGCATTAACCTAAATAAAACATCGAAACTATCAACTTCCTATTAGAAGTCTCTCATAAAATCACAAATTAAAAATACATACTGAATGTTGGGTCTCGCAAACAAATAGGAGCAAATAATAATTCTTTCAATTTATAACATAACATGTACTAATTTGCGATCCCAACTAACTACTTAATGGGCATTTCTTTGAAGCTAATTTCAAGCGTTGGCTGGATAATATCCCTTTATAAATTCGACCAGTTTGACGTTCCCCTAGTATATCTTCAACAACATACCTATCATTATCTAGAACTCTGGTAACCTCATATGGTCCCCTATATTTTGGTTCTAACTTTCGACTATCACCTGTAGATGGAATCTGATCCCTAACCATGACTAAATCGCCTAAATCATAAGTTTTAACTTTCCCTTTGTTTTTGTTATAATATTCTGATAGTTTTTCCCTATTTTTCTCTAACCTGTTAGCGACTTGAGAATTTAAATTAATTTCCCCCGTTTGGTTTAATTGTTTTATTTCTACAGTCAACGGGTGATCGTGTAGTCCTACACTACGATGCTTAAAGACTAGTTCAAATGGAGTGCATTTTGTAACACGATGCACAGTTGTATTGAGGCTCCACTGAACATCAAAAACTTTCATATCCCATTCAGGGTATTCTTTTGCCTCGCAGTCTAAACTAGTGGATAAACAAGTCAGAATAGTTTTATTTAACCGCTCTATTTGACCGTTCTCCCTCGGAGTACCTGCCGCTACTTTAACGTGCATAATAAAGTATTGTTTGCAAAAGTTTTCAAATTCCGTGGAAGTGAAAGCAGTTCCCCTGTCTGTGATTATTCTAAACGGTTTTCCATAGTGACAAATAAATTCTTTAAGAAAGATCAAAGTTTCATTCGTTGTCGTATCATGTACTGACTTTAAAACGGAATATTTTGAGAACCCATCAACTAACCCTAAAATATATCTATTTTCGTTTTTAGTCAAGGTGAAAGGTCCCAAATGGTCTAAATGGACAGTATGAAAACATGTATTCCCCTTCTCTAATGGGTGTAAATACCCTGTGGCCCTAGTATTCGGAATCTTGTGATAAATACAACTTATACAGCGATTTATATATCTGTTAGTGAATTCACGCATTTTTGGAAAATAATAAGTTTCCTTCAGTTGCTGCAAGGTTTTATCTACACCTAAATGATTCAAATTACGATGTGCTTCACTGACAACATCATATCGTAACTCATCAGGTACATATAGTCTCAAATGAGAATTTTTATTTTTGTAAACTCTAGCATTAATCAATGTAAACTTTTTATGGGTAGCATCATCTCCGTTCTCCAGCTTTTCACAAACTTCAATGATTTCCGGTGATGTCCTTTGCATAGCCGCAATCCAATCAGTAGAAACATTTATGTGTAGCATTGGTAATCCAACGAGTTCTGTTTCTTTGCCTTCTTCTGCTGGATATCGGCTTAACGAGTCTGCAACTGCATTTACAGCCGCCGAATGATATTCTATATTATAGTCGAATTCGGATAATCGTATAAACCAACGACCTATTCCCGGATTTAAATCACGTTTGTTTTGTAAATACTTCAAACTATTACAATCAGTTCTAATAATAAAATGTTTGCCTATTAGATACACCCTAAACCGTTCAACTGAGTTAACGATGGCTAATGCCTCCAACTCTTAGGAATGGTACCTCGATTCTTCAGGAGTTGTTTTTCTGCTAAAATAACTTATTGGATGTAATCTTTCGTCAGACTGTTTTTGGTATAGAACCCCACTTAAACCGGATTGACTTGCATCTGTGTGCAATTCGGTGTGTGCGTCCGGATTATAAACTCCTAAAATAGGTTGAGAGCTTAATAATTTCTTTACATCGTGGAATGCCCTTTCTTGTATCTCCCCCCACAAGAATGAACTTTCTTTTCGTAATAAGTCAGTTAACGGCTTTACAACGACAGCAAAATTCTTAACAAAACGCCGAAAATAACTAGCCATTCCTATAAAGCTCCTAACGCCACGTTGATCGGTCGGTTTCGGATAATTTAAAATAATGTTTAATTTTAATTTCCCGGGTGCAATACCCTTTCGAGTAATTTCAAATCCTAAATAATTAATTTTAGTTTTAAAAAAATGACATTTATCTAGCCTCAAAGTGAGGTTAGCTTCTCGTAAAGCACATAAGACTTCCTTCAGACTTCGCAATCCCTCTTCGACTGTTTCTGAGGTTATAATGGTGTCATCCGAATATGACAAAGCTGTCGAATATTTCAAATTACTCAGGACCAAATTCATAAGTCTCTGGAACACAGACGGAGCATTGCAAAGTCCAAATGGAACTCGTCTGAACTGATAGGTGCCTTCTGGGGTAATAAATGCTGTTTGGGTACCTGATAATATCCACTTCTTAAATCTAAGCTAGTAAAGTAATTTTGGTTATATAAAAGATCTAACTGATCATTAATTATACTTAGAGAGTAATGATCTTTGACTGTAATTTTATTTAGAGCCCTGTAATCAATACAAAGTCTTACGTCTCCCGTTTTCTTCCTCACCAGCAAACACGGACTAGCATATTGTGACATAGAATCTTCAATAATATTAGAATCTTTAAGTTCGTTAATAATGTTCCTTACTTCAGCTTTTTCAGAGAATGACATTCTATAAGGTTTGTAGTAAATTGGTTTGTCAAAGATTAAATCTATTTTCATCTTTATTTTATTAGTTAAACCTAACTGTTTCATGTTTCTTGCAACTACATCTTTAAAATCATTTAATATGGCAAGTAATTTGTTTAAATCTTCCCCTTCTAATTCGGTATCTATTTCTTTTAAACTAATATCTACTTGATTTATTTCCCTATCCCCTCTATTACCTGTGCAGTTAAGATTATCATTTACTTGGGTGTTTACAGTACTATCACTTATACTAACATTCCCTACATAATCTACTTCAGTTATGTTTTTGTTTTCTTTATTTAAATTCCCTTCTAAACATGTTCCAGCCCTGATTAAATTAGCATCTTTATTTAACACTAATTCTTTTCCCGAAATGTTTAAAATTGGTAAGATAGCAGAACCTTTATGGTCTGTTTGAATTATACACCTTGGAATTGCTTTTCCCTCCCGTATACCTCCTTCAATACATAACTCTTGATTGGTAAGATCAGCTCTTACTGCTATATGCCCTAAATAGTTATTTGGAATGCAAACATCTTGTTCTGACTTAATAACAGTTTTGTTTAAAATTGCATTCAAATCACATTCGAGATTAACTTTTTCAATTCTCAGCTCCCCACTTCTACTGATAATTTGTACATCAGGGTGTTCTGTGAACGGGTGTCCTACTATTAAAGGTACCATCTGAGAATCATTTGGTACAATGTGAATCTTTACTTTGACTAATACTCCCTCAATGCACAAGTTTCCAGTAAAAAGACCTAGGGGTTTGACAAGTCCATTGCCAAATCCTACTAAAGGCTGAGTTTCTGTTTCAAAATATGAAAAACCTAATTTTTTTGCTATATCATCTTTTAGAGTTACACAACTACTTCCTAAATCAACATAACATTTTATATGTTTGTCATTCAAAAGACAATCTTTAAAATATTTATGAGATTTATCATTGGAAATTGTTAAAACAATATTACTACTATTATTAATATTAGGGTTTCTATTTTCACTAGATGTACTTGATACCTGTTGATTGTTAGAGTTATTATTGTTGTTTCCTCTGCTACCATTGTTTAACTCAGTTCTTTTTTTAGGACAATCATGAGCATAATGTCCTTTTTGGGAACACTTGAAACAAGTTACTTTTGTTTGTCTAACAATAGTGTCTGTTTTGATTTCATTTGAATTTTTATGTGGTTTATCAAAATTTTTACTTACATACCTTTTGATATAACTAGCACCTGCTTTAAGGTCTGGTAGTAACTGGTTTACTTTAGTGTACCTACTTAGTGGTCCTAGGTAATCTCGGAATCGTGTATCATTCAGGCCATGTACTATCCACGGTTGGAGTAGGGCTCTTGGGTCTAGCATACTTCCATACCCCCCACGGGGGTGGGGGTGACTTTGTAAAATAGTCGTAAAAATAAATTTTTGAATTCGGAATCAAATTCTACGTAATTTTTTACGTATACACCCAAAATTTCATTTTGATAACTTGTTTTTTTATAAAGTTATGCGAAAAAAATGTTATCAAAAAATTGATTATTCAGTGGTGTACAGCTCTCGGGTCTATCATACTTCCATACCTGATAAAAATTTTTTTTTCACGGGAATGTATTAATGGATGATTACCGTTCATTTTAACCTAAATCAGTCATCCCCCACCCACCCCCTAAGGGCGGGGGTGGGGGTGACTTTGTAAAATAGTCGTAAAAATAAATTTTTGAATTCGTAATCAAATTCTACGTAATTTTTTACGTATACATCCGAAATTTCATTTTGATAACTTGTTTTTTTATAAAGTTATGCGGAAAAAATGTTATCAAAAAATTGATTATTCAGTGGTGTAGAGCTCTCGGGTCTAGCATACTTCCATATTTGATAGAAAAAAACTTTTCGCGGGAATGTATTGATGGATGATTACCTTTCATTTTAACCTAAATCAGTCATCCCCCACCCACCCCCTAAGGGCGGGGGTGACTTTGTAAAATAGTCGTAAAAATAAATTTTTGAATTCGGAATCAAATTCTACGTAATTTTTTACGTATACACCCAAAATTTCATTTTGATAACTTGTTTTTTTATAAAGTGATGCGAAAAAAATGTTATCAAAAAATTGATTATTCAGTGGTGTACAGCTCTCGGGTCTAGCATACTTCCATACCTGATAAAAATTTCTTTTTCACGGGAATGTATTAATGGATGATTACCGTTCATTTTAACCTAAATCAGTCATCCCCCACCCACCCCCTAAGGGCGGGGGTGGGGGTGACTTTGTAAAATAGTCGTAAAAATAAATTTTTTAATTCGGAATCAAATTCTACGTAATTTTTTACGTATACACCCAAAATTTCATTTTGATAACTTGTTTTTTTATAAAGTTATGCGAAAAAAATGTTATCAAAAAATTGATTATTCAGTGGTGTACAGCTCTCGGGTCTAGCATACTTCCATACCTGATAAATTTTTTTTTCACGGGAATGTATTAATGGATGATTACCTTTCATTTTAATCTAAATCAGTCATCCCCCACCCACCCTCTAAGGGCGGGGGTGGGGGTGACTTTGTAAAATAGTCGTAAAAATAAATTTTTGAATTCGGAATCAAATTCTACGTAATTTTTTACGTATACACCCTAAATTTCATTTTGATAACTTGTTTTTTATAAAGTTATGCGGAAAAAATGTTATCAAAAAATTGATTATTCAGTGGTGTAGAGCTCTCGGGTCTAGCATACTTCCATATTTGATAGAAAAACAATTTTCGCGGGAATGTTTTGATGGATGATTATCTCTCATTTTAACCTAAATCAGTCATCCCCCACCCACCCCCTAAGGGGTGATGACTTGAGAAAAATTTCAAGTTCAAGATAAAATTATGAAAATTTGGGGCCGTACATAAAAAAATTCAAGGAAACCGATGACGTCGTTGGAATTTCATTTTTTCCATGTCCCCAAATAAAAACTTCGCGGAAATGTATTGATGGATGATTACCTTTCATTTTAATCTTAATCAGTCATCCCCCTCCCACCCCCTAAGGGCGGGGGTGGGGGTGACTTTGTAAAATAGTCGTAAAAATAAATTTTTGAATTTGGAATCAAATTCTACGTAATCTTTCACGTATACACCCAACATTTAATTTTGATAACTTGTTTTTTTATAAAGTTATTCGAAAAAAATGTTATCAAAAAAACAACCCCCTAAGGGTGGGAGTGGGGGTGACTTTGTAAAATAGACGTATAAATTGGTTATTTATTGAATACAAAAATTGCTCTTGCGGCTTTACGAATAGAAATAAAAATTTGCTATTTGACTTATGTATATTTAATTTACTTAAATTTTCTAGATTAAAAAATGAAAACATATTTCATACCATAAGGGCAGAGGGGGGGGGGGGTGAGTCTGGGAAACATTAGGGTTGGGTTGATTTTGACTGTGTAATAGAATTCTAAATCCTTTTTTGAGTATGTATAGCAATTTTCATATTTTTTTCTTCATTATTGCCAAAGATATTCAATAAAACGTGTTTGAAATATGTCGATATCGGATTACGGGTTTGAACCATTTATTTAAAAATGAGGAAAATACTTTGGGAAATATTAGAGTTGTGACATAAATAAATTGTTATTTTTTTCTTTTTAAAAGTTGTGGGCTTATTTCCACACCACCTAATATACCAATTGTTCAAGTATTAAACACATGCTGAGGATGTTGCCAATGTCAACAAATCCCTCTACTTTTGAAATTTATCCAAAATCAATAAAATTGCAAAGCCTTAAACCCGTGTTTGTCATATTTGAAGACTTTTTTTATTGATTGGCCGTATGCGTGTTCTAGCTTTTGCAATTGATTTTGGACAAACTTTATTTGCTAATCTGAAAAATTGGTATAAAGTGGTAAAGCCACGGCGCGTCTTTTTTAATGTGGTATCCCCCATAGGCCTATTCCACAAATAAATAAAAACAATAATAAATCCTAAAAATTAAAAAACATTGAAATATTAAATAAAAACAACTCTGTAATAAATTCAAAATAAATAATCATATTGTATTTCCAGGCTACCTTGGAATGAATTTTAACAAATCAATTGATTTCATAATAATAATAATGAAATGTATTGTTTCTCCGAGAATGTCATGTCCTCCTCATTTTTCATATTTTTCTTCGTATGGGTTTTTTTCAAATGTGCATTTCTTCACTGATCGGAACACTCATGACAGTCGCAGTCGTCCATTTCACTATATGTTCTTTTCATGGGCCGCTTTCCCAATCCAGGATATACTCGAGCTATATCTTTAAGGTATCGAAAAAATTGATCTTTAGCGTTGGTGTGTACCGATAGGATGTTTTTTCTGTACATCCATTCGCCTAAATATTGGTCCACCGTAGATAGTTTATTTGTTGTTCTTAAATGCTCTTTCAGATCTCGCCAGTTTCTTTCTATCGTGTTTGTATGATCTCTGTATGGTTGCATACCTGGTGCCGGAGGCGGCAGATCTGTTTTTGCCAGACAAGCCTGCCTGAATCTTCCAGCAGGTGCCCAATGAGGAGGTTCATTTTTGGGGGGATTCACAAAATTTTCGGAGTGATTTACGGTGCCATGTCCATTAAATACCTGTGCACATTCATTGTATGCGGCCCATCCGTCGGTGCAAATGTATGATGACATATCAACACATTTGACTAGTTGAGTAAGTAGGGTTTCGGTGTCACGGCTGTCGACAATGACGGCAAACCTCTTACGCGTTGTTCGACTTATCCCCCCTAGTACCCATACATGCCGCCATTGTGTTAATCTCCCTACATTGTATTTCCTCTTGAATAGGTGGCTCTCATCTACTTCAACTATGTCGTTCGGCCCACCTATCGGCACAAATTCGTGCCAGGCGATAGCACACGCTACGTCTCTGCAATAGCCATACCAGGCTATGATTATATCTTGCGCTAGTTGTAGCATGTCTTTTGTTACGGCTGCAGAATAACCTTGTACCCAGCAAAAAATTAATTTGACGACTTTGTCGGCTGTCATTTCTGCATTACTTCTAACTCTATCTAAGAATGTATTCTGGTATGGATTGAATTTTTTAATTTGTGCATGGTTTCGACATATGTATCTGAATCCACGTCTGTGTCTATCGCCTATTGTATTTAATACTAATCCACATTCTGGACAGTCTTTTGCCGTGTCCCTCGTTGGCACTCGATTGTTTCTTTTTCATTCATCTTACACTTAACACACTTCGACAATTTTTCAAAATAGTACTTGACAATGTCTTGATTTGTTTTCCATTTGTAGTTTTGTGCTTGCAACTGCAAATCAACACTGCTTAACTCGACGGTAAACGTTTCCTTCAGCAGGGATTTCCAATCTCCCCAAGTTCTTGTATCACTTGGAAGACTATCTCTCCATGTTCTTGCGACACCTTCTAGTTTGGATAGAGCGTGATGTTTTATTGACACCTTGTCCCAATCATAAAGTTCTCCATATTCTTCCAATTTTTCAATCCATCGATCAATTGCAATATCATTCCTTACCGGGTCAAATCCAGGAAGAACTTTATCTATACTGTTAAAATGTTTGTAGCCACTCGCAACATATACTAAATTTTATTCAGCCGCTGCAATTTCAGTGTTAACGTCTTCTGAGCTCATATTGAATACAGATTGAAATCTTCTCACTATCAATTTCTCATCAACTCCAAACTCCAGAATATAAAACGACAGAAAATGCCGGCAATACACAACGCTGAATGGTTTCCAACTATTTAATATAAAAATATAAAACAGAAGTGCACACGGTTAATCTCACTTCTGAAAAACTGTTGTAGTATCAGGATTCGGGCGTTAAATTAAACTGTAGATTTTGCATTATACACTATATTAAATAAAAAAAACTTAACACGAGGGCTTATTCAGCGCGAAAACCTAAGCTGTGTGTGTCAAAACCACGTTCTCTCTCTTCTTCTTTTTTCTTTAAAATTAAGGGGGAAATTATGTCAGAATCTAAAGGAGGTCTCACACTATGAGATGCATGAAACTGAAGTATAAAAAAACGCTTCATAATTTTTGATATCGGGTCGATACGAAAAAAGAAAAGGCAATAATAGCAATGATTGACATTCAAAAAGCTTTTGATTCCGTATGGTTCGAGGAGTTAATATACAAACTAATCTCGATTGAAACCCCAAATTATCTAATAAAAATAATTAACTCTTATCTTAAAAATAGGAAATTTTATATGAAAATCGACGAACAAACAGATGGTCCCTACGACATTCAAGCTGGCGTTCCTCAAGGGTCTGTACTATCACCCTTGCTATACTCCATCTTCACCCACAATCTACCATTCTCATCCCAAATCCTAACCGCCATATACGCTGATGACACGTGTTTTGTGGCAACTGCAAAAAATCCAGACATCGCAATAGGCACAATACAAATACACACATCAACACAAAAATCATCCCCTATTTTCAAAACCACAAACTAAAACGCCTCCAAAACTGAGTATTTATTACTCCAGAGGATAGCTACAAGAGCCCCGCCATTGCAAACTCGACTTTTTGTTGACGGTCACTTTATCAACCCAAGTACTAACATTAAATACTTGGGATATAAAATGCAGAGTAATACAAACGCAAATGCACACATTGCACAGCAAATACAAAAAGCCAAGATTGCAATGGCCAGACTCTACCCTCTCATAAACAAACACAGTAAACTCACAACACAAAATAAACTACTCATCTACAAACAAATAATAAGACCAATCCTCACTTACGCAGCCCCAATATATTACACAGGTACACAACAGAACTTCTATTCTTTGCAGATGATACAAAACAAGTGTCTCAGAATGGCAATCAAACATAATACAATTTACCCAAAACGCCCAAAAACATCATGGTTACATGAGAAAGCCAATATACCGACTATCAAAGACTTTATCAATAAAATTACGGCAAACTTTTATAATTACTGTCTGCCACAAGATCTTCGTCAAAAACTCAAAGACGCAAATCGCGCAAAACGCATCCGCGACAGTGGGTGTAGGCTTCTGCATGGATCACTGCTCACATAACTAGGTTCTTTAAAACTCCGAACCACTTATCCTGAGGGGGGTAGCATCAGCACAAGAAATTGTGCTATGACATCCCCCTCATAATACAAAAACACTCCGAATAAATATTAACTTAAAAATCATCGTCAGCCATGTTGCCACCTCAAAAACTAATTTCCCCCGTCTCAATTTGAAACCCTGTTTTTTAGCTACTTTTCAGGGATAGCTGAGCCGAAAGATTCTGGGAGTAAAAACTATATTAGGGACAAAGTTATAGCACATCATAAAAAATGGATAATGCTCACTGAGCAAGGAGCCATATATGCCGAGAAACAAACGCAAATCATCTAAAAATCGCCAGTCCATCGGCGTTCATTGTATTTATACATATATTATTAGAAATTTGTAAATTAGGGCCTCAAACACCAATAAAGACCTTTTTAATCAATTAATTAACGTACTTTTTAACAATTTATTCCTTTCAAAAACATTTATGAAACTCTTAAATAATCAAAAATCTACACTCAAATGCAAATTATGTCAACAAATTTTGTTTGGAGGCGTGATATATTCTCTTATCTATGCCACAAAATACGGTCTGTTTTCTGTGATCTATGCACAGGTGTGCTGTGGTTTAGATGCAACATAAAAAACAGAGATAAGGTTTCTGTGCTCACAAGTTGAATTAATTGAAATCAAAACATTCGAACAGAGATGCGTTTCTTTGAACCGTCAAGAGTGGAAAGACAGAGAGAAAAAATATGTTGAATAAGTAAAAGTCGATTCAGTACTACTATCGACATCTATCGTAAATATTTTGAACCAAATAATTACTAAATTAGTAGCTAGTATTGTGTAGGTTTATATACCTGTGAGGAGGCCCCTCTTAAAAACTTAACAAAGCAAACAAACAGAACCAGAAATAAAATACAAAAACCAAACATTTATTTTTTTAAATGGAAAAAAACTCATCTATTGCAGATGCCAGTCTTCTGAAGACAAAGAATGTAAAAATAATAGTTTTCCCAACTGCTTACAGTCTAAACGGTTTCCGCGGTTTCAGTAATTTTGTCCTAGGGAATTTTCGGCAAACTCAGTTGGTGAGACTGCTAAAGTCTCTGGTTTATGATTACAACTTTGTTTACATCATAACATGAGTTTAATAAAACATACTTAAGAAATAAAATAATGAATTAACAATTATAACAAACATGTCTGCTAAAAGTGACAAAAATATACTTGATCTTTTTCGAGATAAAAAGATGGTAAAAATATGTGCTCCCATGGTACGTTACAGCAAACTTCAATTCAGAAACTTGGTGAAACTTTATGATTGTGACTTAATATTTACTCCAATGATCTTAGCAGATTCGTTTTGTCAAAGTGAGAAAGCCAGAAGAAATGAGTTTACGACAAATTCAATGGATGATCCCCTAGTTATACAATTTGCAGCTAATACTGTGCACGATTTTGTTGGAGCAGCTTATTTGGCAGCACCTTATTGCAATGGAGTAGATTTAAATTGTGGTTGCCCGCAAAAATGGGCGAGAGACCAAGAATTGGGATGTGAAATGTTGAAAAAACCAGAACTACTTTACGACATTGTTAGACAATGTAGAAACCGCATTTCAAAACCTTTTTCAGTTAGTGTTAAAATGAGAATATTATATGATCTTAAGGAAACTGTTGAGATATGCAGGCAATTAGAAAAGTGTGATGTGAGTTTTTTAACAGTTCATGCTCGCTACCCTCATCAAAATGTAGGAGAAATAAACAAAGACGCTTTAAAACTAATAAGAGAAAACTGTGATATGCCTGTAGTAGGTAATGGTGGCCTAACAACATTAGAAGATTGCTTCAAATTACAAGAGTACACAGGATGTGATGGTGTTATGGTTGCTAATGGGATATTAACAAACCCTACATTGTTTACTGATAATCCCGTCACAACAGTAGATTGTGTACAGAACTGGTTAGATATTTGTTATAACAGTACTTTAACATTGGACAAGTATGCTAAGGAACAGAAAAATCCAAGTCATACAATTCCAGAAAGACCTCCAAATCTAATATTTCAGTGTTTCCATCATCATTTAGTTTTTATGTTAGAGAAGATGCTACCAAGAAAGAAAAGACAATATTTTAACAATTTAAAAACATTTAGTTCTGTTTTGCAATTTTTAGATGATACTTTTTGTATTAGACCTAAATTATTTGAACCTGAAATATTTTCAAAATATGTTAGTTCAAATTTAGATTATAGTGATAGGAATAGTATTTACCAAAATTTGAAACCGAACAACTTACACATTGACAATATTTTTAGTATATATGACAATGAGAACACCGATGGCAAGTACTTTTCAACAAAAACTAAGTCTGAAAGTTGCGATTGGTCAGACATATTCTTTGAGAATGGGTAACTTATACTGAATAGATCAGTATTTTAATTGTTTGGAGATTATTGCTCAGATAGAAGGAATTAGGTAGAAATACCCTTTAGTCATGTGACTTAAACTTCAAAGAAGTATCATATACCTAAAATGGGTTAAATAATTTTTTTTTATGTACAACTTGTATTTACAAAACAACTTAGTTCACAAATATTTTTTAATTTATTATTCTCCCAATTTTTCAATTGCATTTAAATTTTGTAGATGATAGTGTCATCAACTACCCTACTTGATGCAAAAATTCTATAGTTGAGTTGTGATTTAAGTAATGAATAATACGGAATAATGCAATTTGTTCTCAAATACCTCTTCCTAACTTTTTAATATATAGCTCCCATTTTATATACTTAGCAATCTCTGAGAATTCTTAACTATTTTGAACAAACTGCCGTTTAATGTGTTGTAATATTTTTATTTATCTTAAAGTAATCCCAAATTGGGAAATTCAGAGAAAACTGACATTTTATTAAATTATGAATTCATATTTGTAAACGTTAATAATATTGATGTATTATTTTTATAAATAAAATCGACTGATGTTTGTGAAGTGATAGTTTTTTAATGCGGTTTCAATCATATGGGGTGTCAATTGGAAAATATACCACCCTCTATACTTCGGCCCATATAGAAAATTCTAAAATATGCAGTCACGTCATACTTATTTTTAAGGGGGACAATTTGTAGACTGGTTTTCACTTATAATAACACAAGAAGGTAAATTTGGGTTTTTTAATGAGAAACTTGCCTAGCAATTAGACGAGAAAAACGGTCAAGTATTAAAAACTTGACACTGAAGGTGGAGCATTTTTAGGGTGATAGTTTTTCAAGTCAGGAAACAGTTTAGAATTGAAACAACACAAATTTACACTGTATCAATACAAACATCAAGTGTAATTCGGCAGGACAATTTAATGTATAAGATATTTAGAAATATACCGTAACCTGGGGTGAAGTCGGATAATTTTTGGTCTTTTTGCCAATAACTCGTACCCCTTTAGCACAAAAAATTTGAAAAAAATAATGAAAGAAGCCCTAAATCTCCTGAATATGATACAATATAAAAATATGCAAAAAATATTACCCCCACTACTTTTTTTTATTAAATGCTGTCCGCCTTCGCCCCTATATGTGTGGGGTGAACACGGACACCTATTTATTTTGGATCAGAAGTCATCTTTACCACTGAAATGAGGCGTAAGCGGACACAACAAGTGAAAAATAATAATTTATAGCAATCCACAAGAAAGAAAAACGCATTTTTAAATAAGAAACTAATCTATTTTAGGAAAATAACACAAGTAACAAAACATAAACCTTATACTTATTCTGAACTTATTCAATTTGAATGGCACTGCCTTCTAGGAAAATAAAACTACCTACATATAACACAAAACAAAATATAAACCTTATACTAGGTACTGAACTGTTGTTGAATTATTCAATTCGAACATTTTCATATTTTTTCACAATGGAGAAGTGGAACATATCGCGCCTCAAAAATTTTACATTTTTAAGAATTTTAAAATTTTTAGTGTGATCTACTAAAGACATATCTTTAATATTTGGATAAATAAAATAGAGCCCCATTTTATCAGTGTTTTGCTTCCTTAGAAAATTGATATAATACAAATGATTAGTCGTCTCATTCTCAATAACCTCAGAGACGCATCCAACAAAATATTTATGGGTCTTGTTTGGGCATTGAAATTTAACTAATAAAAAAGTACCCGTTTGTATAGTATCACAGTCAACTGTCTCAAAATTATCTGAAATTCTTCAGCCACATCCTCAAGCTGTAGATCATTATCATCTGAATCAGTCTTATTCCCTTTATCACTACTGCTTTCAACGTCATTATTTTCATCCTCAAGAGGACGGCTAGTTGAAGGTTCCAGATCTTCTTGTCTAACTCCTTTGCCGGGCGATACTTTTAATTTCTTTCCTCGCTTTGGTCGTGTTTCTTCAGTTGTAACTGACCTATTCGCTTTTAAAAATTCTTGTAAAGTTCCGGTCCAGTGGTTCGCACTTTCTGTTCGAGCCGCTTCTTCCCCTTCATCCACATCTGGTATTTTTTTTAACACAACGTCACTATTAAATGGGACAATCCCGCAAGCTCTGAACCCGGATCTTATATTGTTTTCTAAATTTTCAATCTTCTTAATAGCTTCATCAAGAAGCCGTGGAAACTCCGACTTCAGGATAGTTCCTCTATTCTTTATTTTCCATTGTAGCAATATGGCACGTCATGCTTTTTTCATAGGAGCGAGAAAGGCAACATCTAGGGGTTGTAGAAGATGGGTGGCGTTAGGTGGAAGCAACACAAATTCGATGTTATATTGTTCGCAGCATTCCAGAACATGCATTGAAACATGGCTAGCGAGGTTGTCTCCAAAGAGCACCTTTCTTCCGGGAAGATTTTTGAAATAAGGAAGGAGAATTTTGTCAAACCAATCTTCAAAGGTTGGGCCATCAAACCAACCGCTTTTAGTTCTATTGTATATTGTCCCCTTTGGTCCACCTTCTATTCAGGTTGGATATAAGTGGACAGCTTTGTATATCACATATGGGGGCAGTAGATGTCCGGATGCAGTCATTGCCATCATAATTGAGGTGCTTGATTTGCTGGAATCCTGTATAACTTCTACCCTTTTAGACCCACAGCGGCACATAGAACTTTTTGCCTCCCTGGGTCGTCCGTGAGATTCGTCTCGTCATAGTTTACTATATGGGTAGACTCAACATTTTCCAATGTCGATTTTAAATTTCCAAAAAACTCTCTTACAGTGTCTTTGGTAATATTAGCCCTGCATCTTTTAATGTTTTGAGCTAATCGTTCGGTTAATATGTTATGTATTTTGAAAAAATTATAATACCATTGAACTCCCAGGTAAATTGTCTTCAAAAGTTTTTATTTTCTTTCCTTTTCTATCAAGGTAATTTGTTACTAAGCATCTTATATCTCTGCGAGTCAATGGAAAGCCCCACTCACCAAATTTGATTATGACTTCTACTAACAACCTTTCTTCTTCTGCCGAAAATACAGTTTGGCCGCCATGTTTTCTTAATTTTGTCATGGAGTGTGGATTTAGGAATTTTATAATATTCTGATGCTTGTCTCAAATGTTTCTTGCCTTTTTTCACATCGTCTAGTGCTCTCTGTAAATTTGTTTCATCATAATTCATGAAACTTAGGCCTATCTTCTTTTTGTAATTCCTCAACATGGTGTCCGCCCTTACCCCACCTGTGGACAATATTTTATATTTGAATTATTTTATTTATTATAATTTTATCGCCAAATATTATCAATAAATTAGTTAACATTTTAGTGGTAAAACAATTAAATGTTGTATGTAAACCTTATCTGT
Organism: Galeruca laticollis; assembly: GCA_963921935.1. Classification (NCBI taxonomy): domain Eukaryota; kingdom Metazoa; phylum Arthropoda; class Insecta; order Coleoptera; family Chrysomelidae; genus Galeruca; species Galeruca laticollis. Next base: position 37,312,494 of record OY998178.1, on the reverse strand, counting down.
GGGCAATAGTTTGTTTTCACTAGTTGAAAAAACAACACAAAACGCAATACGAAATAAAAGCCGATTTGTACGCGGCCGGAGGAAATTACAGTCGCCACGACCATCCACCAATGTGTTTTGATGTCTACTAACGTATCTAGACAGGTCCAGCGCGATTTGGCACACCGGCGAGATGTCCTTGAAAAAAATTATGGAAAAACGTCCTACTGTCCGCCTTTTAGCCCCTACTGTCCGAGTTCACCCCAGATTACGGTATCAATGCAAACTATATTTATAAAATACTAAAAATAAATACATTTTTATTTGAGCATCCAATTATTAAACAGGCAGTTAATGAAATTCATACGAGAAATACTAATGTCACTACGGCTGCCACACATAATCGTTTCTGTAGTAGATGTTGAAGTTTGTTCTTTTTCAAAGCTAATCCACTGAATAATGCTCGAATGATACTCTTTGTCAACTTGTAAGTATGGTTTTATTGATGAAGAATTGCTGTGTCCTGTTTTTTTATTAGAGAGAGCTTGTTCTTCAATTCCCCTTTGACTTAATTCGCTAACTGCTGCCGCTCGATTTGAGTGATTTGTAATTTTGACACGTTTGACATGTATACCAAAGCATTGTGCTGAGATTTTATTTCATTTGTAAATTTCATTAATCCCAATGGGCACATTTTTATGCCAAAACCTTTACAATTTTTCTTCTTCCAAAACGGATTTAGTGTAAGAAATACTCTGTCCAGTGTTATGGCAGTGTCTAGTTTTTCCGTCAAATTTTTTAAATAAGCGTACTGGGCAAATATATCGTCCTCTAAAATATTATGCGTAATACATTGAAAGGGTTAAGTACAATACTGAATATTTACTTTGTAGTATTTTAGCGGTGGTATTCCAAATTGTTTAAAACGCTTCTTTGTAGTCTTCTCCGTCACATTTTCGCATATTTATTAAAAGCCCAATTTTGCAATATTAGATTCAATTTCTTGATGGAGGTATCTGGCTCAAATTAATATCCTTTAGCATCGCAAGCAGTACAAAATTGTCGCCAGATTGATTATTGAGTCGCAGCTGTATTAGCAGATACACAGGTATTAACAATTTGACTAATTTCATTGTTCGTAGACTTACCAAATCGACTTATTGTTAATGTTTAATAATTTGATAAGTCAAACTATTTATTTTGGCTACTGACACCGCGATAATTGATTAATAAATGAATAAGTAAAATAACCACTAGTGCAATTATTGTCAATGTAAAAGTTGCAGTTAACTTTTGCCGCGGTCAAAGCGCCAATTGCATTGAGGCATATGGGATTTTTTATATATAAATTATATTGTCAACTAAATTGCATCAACCCTCTAGCGGTCTTAAATGGAAATGGAGGTTCACTACCTTTTCAAAAATATCACATACTTCAAGTATGATACTTGACCTTTTTTTAGCAGATCGCGAGAAATCTGGTGAAAACTATAAACAAGTTTTAGGCACTTTGTGATATTATTTTATTGCATGAAAATGAAGCCGTATTACCTACATATCTATAATTATTAAAGTATTTTGACTTGTAATATCGAACAAAATAATAAAGAAGCATAATATTCAGTAAAATATTATTATTAGAAATAGTGTAATTTACCTAAACTAGTACTTGTTGTAGTTGTATAGCTTATAATGTCGTGCGGTCAACTTTTTCCATTCGTGAAAAAAAGTACCACTTTATGCACTAGTTGAATAATAGTATATTAAGTACCAAGTGTCCAAAGAGTTACTTTAGACACGAGTTTTACTAGGCACGAGTGGAGCGAAGCGGAACGAGTTCCTTGTGAAACGAGTGACTAAAGACGTTTTTAACACGAGGTGCTTACTATACTTTTTCTTCGCCCGCGGGAAGGAAAACATTATATTATATTTGAATTATATTCATTACATGATGGACGATGACGGACAGCTGACTGATAAATCAAATGACGCAGAATAACAAAATTATCAAGGAGCATGAAATTTAACATAAAAAAGATACACTTGATTTGACATTTAAAAAACAAAAGATAAACGAGATGTGACTTTTCGCATTTCAAACACTAGTGTTTAAAGAGTCGTTTTGTGCATGTCAAACCCGTGTTCAAAGTGCGGTTTTAGTAGCGGAAGTAGAAAAATTACTATTTGGTAACTGCTTTTGACATTAATGTGATATATTCATTTTGAATAACGTGGCTTAGATAATGGTGTATAAGTTTTTTATCAATCATTAACCCCTTAATGCACCCAGCCGAGTTAACTCGGGATGGCTTGTCTGACTTTTTTCCGCGAGTCCGAGTATATTCGGGCATCTTGGTATGTTTTTTATTCAGAAGTATCTCAACCTTATATATTAGATATAAGTTCGTAACGCATTCTCGCTCAACCGAGCGCCGCTGCAATTGGTTTCCCACCACTCTTCTGCTTTGGTAAAAACAGCACATGGTAAAAATTCGAGTTTAGTATATTCGCAGAGTTTGCTCTTGTGTTTACATACGTTTTATTTTGACTTTATGCTTTGAACTTTATGTGTTATATTTTGATATCGTTCTTTTCTACGAATTGACGTTATGGGTAGTGATGCTATAGTGACGCCGAATGGGATGCAGGTTCCGAGAATGAAAGCTTGGAAATGAGTGAGAGCGATTCCGAACTTGAAAATATTTCCGATGGCGAAAGTAGCGACGACGATAATCTTGTACCCGCACGAAAATGGTTTCAGCTTCCTGAAAATTGTCAGGCACCTCCCAGATTTCCGTTTACGGGAACTCCTGGTATAGCTGCTAATGTTGATCAAAATAGTAATTGTTTGCATTTCTTAGAGCTCTTCTTTGACGATTTTTTAGTTCAACATATAACAAGCGAGACTAACAGATATACGGCCAGCAAGATACAGGGGAGAGCAAATAGTGTGTGGCATGAAACAAATACGAATGAGATTAGAGTGTTCCTTGCTGTTATTCTATTACAAGGTATTGTAATAAAACCCGAATACCGACATTATTGGACTAAAAATCCAGTACTGCATACGCCTTTTTTTCAAAACTGTATGGCTGTTAAACGATTTGAAAATATAAAACAATGCTTCTGATATAGTTAGCAGTGATATAGTTATCAGTGTTGATTAGATCATGTTTTTTTATTTGACAGTTACTCATTACAGTTTATGTGAATTGTTTACTCAAAATGATACTTGTATTTTAGTTGAATAAAACTTCATTAAGACTGGTTTTGCTTTATAACAATTTATTCAACTAATAATAATAAATACTAATCAAGACAATGGACAAGTATTTCAAGCCTGAACGATTTGAAGTCGAATACACTTCACCTTGTGCCACTTCCCAATGGACTCACTGGAAGACCACCTTTGAAACCTTTGTTAACACAATTGCTGCTAAAGAAACTGACAAATTACTATTACTCTACAATCACGTGAGTCACAACATTTTTGAACTCATCAATGACTGCAAATCTTATGCTAAGGCTATAGAAAGATTAGACTCTCTTTATATAAAACCGAAGAAGTGTATGCGAGGTACAGACTTATGACTAGACGTCAACAGTCAGGGGAAACTGTAGATCAGTATACACAATCATTAAGAGCTGTAAGTGCAGACTGTGGTTTTAAAGCAGTGACTGCTGAGAAGTACAGGGACGAATACATTCGAGATGCTTTTATTAATGGACTAATCACCCCAGTATCCGACAAAGACTGTTGGAAAATATAACATTAGATCTAGAAGAAACATTTAATAAAGCACGTGCCCTCGAATCAGCTCAAACATTTTCTGAGTCTTTTAATACCCTCCAACCACAGTTGGCTTCAACGTCAAATAGTGAGACTCATGAGAAAACCTTATACAGTCCCTTAACTTCTGCTGCAACCAACAAGTCGAAATGTTTCTTCTGTGGATATAAACGGCATACGCGTTCATCTTGCCTTGCACGTGAAGAAATATGCAAATTGTGCAATAAAAAAGGACATTTCTCTAAGGTTTGCAGGTCATCCAAGTCGAAAACCTCTGCTGCCGCAAAACAATGTGACGACTCTTTGGAAGAAGACAACTTTCCAACTTTTGCATCAGTTCAAAACATTAATTCTCGAAAGCCTAAAATTTCAGCGGCTTCACCGACTAGTCTTTCCAAGTCAGTAATCACATTAACCATTAACGAATACTCGGCGGAAGCACTCATCGACACTGGAAGTACAGAAAGCTACATCAGTGACTTGTTTGCCGCAAAGCTGAAGATCAAATTGCACCCGACACAATCGAAGGTCAGTATGGCTTCATCCTCATTACTGGTACCAGTTAAAGCTTACTGTTATGGAGATTTGGAAATTCTTAACCATTCTTATTCTAAATTCAAGCTGAGTGTCCTCAAAAATTGTGCAGATATTATTCTCGGACATGACATTCTTAAACAGCACTCGAATTTGTCAGTAAACTTTGGCGGTGACAGACCAACTTTGAATGTAAGTAGCTTTTTAGCATGTGCTAAAGTTGGGCCAGCGTCCCTCTTTGAGCATCTAGCGCCCAATTATCGCCCTATTGCTGTTAAATCAAGAAGGTTTTCCAACGATGACGAAAATTATATTAGGTCACACGTTCAGTCTCCTGAAAGACGGAATAATTGAAGAACGCCTATCCCCTTGGAGAGCTCAAGTACTCATTGTAAATGGCACTCATAGAAAAATAATGGTCGTTGACTATTCTCAAACTATCAACCAATATACAATGCTAGACGCATACCCATTACCATCAATTGAGAAAATTGCATCAAGTGTGGCCAAATACAAATTTCATAGCACTATTGACCTGAAAAGTGCATACTATCAAATCCCCATCAGGAAGGAAGACCGGCCGTTTACCGCATTTGAAGCTGCTGGAAAACTTTGGCAATTCAAAAGAATACCTATGGGCGTAACCAACGGCGTTGCTGCTTTCCAAAGAAAAATTGATGGAATAATTTCGAAAGAATGTCTTCAAGGAGTTCATACCTACTTAGATGACGTGACAGTAAGTGGGAAAACTCAATCCGAACATGACGGAAACCTAGAAAAGTTTTTAGAGGTATGTAAGAAATACAATTTAACCATCAATAAAGAAAAATCTAAATTTAATTTGCAATCAATCAAGCTTTTAGGATATCTTATAGAAAATAACACCTTACGCCCAGACCCCGATCGTTTGAAACCATTATTAGATTTCCCAATTCCTCACAATAAATCTTCATTGCAACGGGCACTTGGAATATTTTCTTACTATTCCAAGTGGATAACTCATTTTTCTGACAGAATTTACGGGTTAGTTAAATGCAAGACTTTCCCTCTTGTTCCAATTTTAGTCAAAGATTTCAATGAAAGTAGATCCTGTATACTCAAAGCATTTGTAGGTAACGTAGAAGAACACTCTCCATTCTGTGTTGAAACCGATGCCTCTGATGTTGCTATAGCTGCTATTCTCACTCAGAACCACAGACCAGTTGCTTTCTTTTCGAGGACGCTGTCGAAGAGCGAACAAAATCACCCTGCAGTTGAAAAGGAAGCTTATGCAATAATGGAAGCTCTCCGTAAATGGAGATATTACTTAATCGGACGTAAATTCCAACTAGTAACTGACCAAAAATCTGTTTCCTACATGTTTGACTTAATACATGCCGGGAAAATAAAGAATGAAAAATTTACCAGATGGCGATTAGAGTTAGCCCCGTACAATTTCGATATAACTTACAGGCCCGGTAAGGAAAACCTAGCGGCTGATGCATTTTCTAGATTTTGCTGCACATCGAACACATACTCTAAATTGGAAGAAATTCATAATTCCCTATGCCATCCTGGTATTGCATGAATGAATCATTACGTTAAAGTTCAGAATCTTCCCTATACATTAGACGAAATCAAAAATATGACGGCAAAATGCAAAATATGCGCAGAAATAAAACCAAGATTCTACAATAAGAAAACCAACAGCCTTATTAAAGCTACATCACCTTTTGAGCGCCTTAGTATTGATTTTAAAGGGCCACTCCCGTCAAGTACTCGTCATAAATTTTTATTGACGGTCGTTGATGAGTATTCTAGATTTCCTTTTGCTATCCCGTGCACCGATCTACCAGCTCAAACCGTCATACAATCACTATCACAAATATTCTCAGTATTTGGTCATCCCACGTACATCCATTCCGATAGAGGCACGTCATTTGTATCAAGAGAATTCGAGATATTTCTACACTCCAAAAATATAGCCACGAGCAGGACAACTCCCTACAATCCCTGTGGGAATGGGCAAATTGAAAGATATATTAGAATAATTTGGAAAACTATATCCCTTGCTTTAAAGTCCAAACAGATGCCAGTAAATCAATGGGAGAAAGTACTACCGGAAGCTCTTCACTCAATAAGAACACTGTTTTGTACGGCAACCAACGCTACCCCACACGAGAGGATGTTCTACCATAAGAGGAGGGGTGTCACTGGCACTGCCCTCCCATTGTGGCTTCTCTCTCCAGGCTAAGTTTTGATGCAGAACTTCGTTCGACAAAGTAAATACGACCCCTCGGTGCAAGAAGTCACGCTAGTGGAGGCAAACCCTGATTACGCACTGGTCCGTCTCCCTGATGGCAGGGAAACAACTGGTAATCTACGAAAGCTAGCACCTGCAGGGGAATCATCAATGCAGTCTCCACTAGGCGAAGAACAAGAAGAGGAAAATCAAGCAGACAGTCCTCAAGCACAGAACGAAACTAATTTAGACTCTCCTGAATCTATATCTACCCCACGAGAATCTGTATCAACCCCTCGAGGATCTATATCTACCCCACGAGAACCTGTATCAACCCCGGAAGAAGAAGGATCAGAGAACCAACACCAAGTGGACTTCTTACCTCAACCGATCGACCCTCCACAATACCAACCAACTAAGACCTTTCGAAGATCGTCTCGTCCAACAAGACTATTTGAAAGATTATGTTTCAAAATAAAGTGGGGGAGAGTGATATAGTTATCAGATCATGTTTTTTTATTTGACAGTTACTCATTACAGTTTATGTGAATTGTTTACTCAAAATGATACTTGTATTTTAGTTGAATAAAACCTCATTAAGACTGGTTTTGCTTTATTACAATTTATTCAACTAATAATAATAAATACTAATCAAGACAATGGACAAGTATTTCAAGCCTGAACGATTTGAAGTCTACACCTCACCTTGTGCCACTTCCCAATGGACTCACTGGAAGACCACCTTTGAAACCTTTGTTAACACAATTGCTGCTAAAGAAACTGACAAATTACTATTACTCTACAATCACGTGAGTCACAACATTTTTGAACTCATCAATGACTGCAAATCTTATGCTAAGGCTATAGAAAGATTAGACTTTCTTTATATAAAACCGAAGAATGAAGTGTATGCGAGGTACAGACTTATAGCTAGACAGGTTTTGCTTTATAACAACTTCATTTGTCAAATAACGAAGACTTTGATCCATATAACCATCCTTGTCCAAAACTAAACAAAATCTGGGAAGTTTATGCAAATATAAACAATAAATGTAAAAACCTAATTACGCCGGAACAATTAGTGACGATTGATGAGAGTCTTCTACTTTATAAAGGCCGTTTGGGATAGGTGCAGTACATTCCTCTCAAGTGAGCGAGATTTGGGATAAAAACATATTAGTTATGCGAATCAAAAAGTGGTTAATGTATATAGTTTCATAATTTATACAGGAAAAGGTACTCTCTTAGATCGAGATTTTGAAGATCTCCCCGCATCCTCCCAAATAGTCATGACGTTGATGAAACCATTATTGAACAAGGGTTATTGTCTCACAATGGACAATTTCTATAATTCTCCACAAATGGCAGATCTTCTACTTTAAAATAGGACTGATGTATTTGGAAGGTTGCGACTTTCGAGGAAAGAAGTACCTAGAGAAGTTAAAAATAAAAAAATGAAAAAGGGAGAAATAATTGCTTTTCAGAGAGGAAAAGTATGTGTAATGAAGTGGAAGGATAAAAAGGATGTCTCTATCATTTCTACAATTCATTACAGCTCGAGGGTAGAAATCGAGACGCGTAAAGGCAAAATGAAGAAACCGCAAGCTTGATTACAACAATACAATGGGGGGGGGGGGGGTTGATCGTGTAGACCAACATCTATCTTCCTATGTTGTATCAAGGAAAATAAATATTAAAAAAAAATATTTTTCCACATCCTCGATCTGGCAATGTGGAACGCTTTTTTGTTATACCAGAAATGTGGCGGTCGGATGGATACCCTTGATTTCCGTCTCAAGGTCATAGAACTCATAATTGAAAAGTACAAATCTACAAGTATTTCCAGAAGCGGTCGTCCATCTTCAGCTCTAACACCACTAAGATTATCAGCACGGCAATTCCCAGATTTCATACCGCCAACGGAAAAAAAAATCCGTAAAGAAACGAGATATACATGTGTCGTGACTGTGATGTGCCTCTTTGCATCATACCATGGTTGAAAATGTATCACACTGTTGCAAATTTGGACTGAAAACACATTTTTTTGCCCGAGTTAACTCGGTTTGGCGAAATAAGGTTACTTCAGTTGTATTTTTCTGTCAACATATAAAAAAATTCCACATGTTTTAGCAGTAGTTCTTTGTGTTTTCATATGTAGAACAAAATTCATAAATAAAATAATTGGTGAAAAAGGGACGTTTTTTTAAATTTATTTGGTGCATTAAGGGGTTAATGCGTTTCATGTGCCACGAGAACTGGGATCAAATTTGGATATTAATTTAAATAAATCGATAACGAAAAAATTGTTGACGATAATTAGGCCTGAATACTCCATCTAAATTACTTTCTAATGATGTTCTACATCTACACATGGTATATTCCCTATTGAAATTTGGGTGATATTTTTGCGATCTAGCGTCTTTAAGCGGATTAAAGGGATTCATTTTCGCGAATACGTAATGACGTCACGCTTAAAAACGCTTGAAGCAGAAACTGGCGCGGTCGAGAGTGCGCCAGAAAACGTTAAGCGGTTGATAGCAATGACAGAATAAATTGATAGAGCCTGGACCAATGATGTGGCTGTTATTTCTTTGTTATTAGTAGGCAACAATTTGAATTTATCAACAAACTCATAGATAACAAAAAAATTTGTTTAAACATTATTTTTCCCAAACAACATTTATCTCTGCGGGGTCGTTGCGAGGTACCGTGTCTTTGGACATTCGAAATTAAATATAAAAGTCATAATTTAGATAACGGCTTATCTATTTTTCCTCGAAATTGACCTGATGTGATGGTCTTTTAGAATTGAAAAAATTATTTGAAATTTTTTATTTTTCTTGAGAGCTGATTTCTCATTAAAACGACCACCGAAAAAGCTGTATCCTCACTGAGCAGCACCATTAAGTATCTCCTCCTTTTCATTCTAAGATTAATAATAATGGGATATTTTAATGGAAGAGTTGGAAAGAAAGTTGAACAAAGTATTGACGTAATTGGAATATATGGAGAGAATGAAAGAAACAACAATGGAGTACGGCTAATAAATTTTTGCATATTAAACCAACTAATAGTAACGAATACGTTCTACCAACATAAAGTGACGCATAAATATACAAGAGATGTAAGTAGCATAAATGAAAAGTCCATTATTGATTATGTTCTCATAAACAACGGAAATAGAAAAGATGTGAAAGATATCAGGATCATGCAAAGCGCATAAATATACAGCGATCATTACTTATTAAGAGTAAAATTAAAAACGGCCACTGAAAAACAGAAAGTACAAATAATGGGAAAAATGAGCAAAACTTAAAGAAACAAATAAAATCATATAAGTTATGGGAAACAAAGGTGGCCAAAAAATGTAAAGAATATACCGAAAAAGAAATATGGCAGGAAGAAATACAAAGCATATCCATAGAAGACATGTGGCGCAAATACAAATCTATAATACTAGACAGCAGCCCTAGTATGTGGCACTACTAGAACCGGGGGTAACCAAAAGCAAACGAGATGGTGGAATAAAGATATACAAAAACAAACCAATCTAAAAAAGCAGAAATGGAGAGAATATCTACGAAATAAAACGAATGGAAGCTACGAAAATTATAAAATTCAAAGAACATGGGTTAAAGACATGGTTATCACAGCAAAGAAAGAAACATGCAAGAATTTCGCAAAATGTAATGGAAGAAGACAGTAAAGGAAATCAGAAATTCTTCTTTAAAGTACTAAAAACACTAAGAAAGGGAAAATATGCCAAATCTTGCTATAACAAAGAGAATACAGGGAAACGGTGAAGTTGTACGGTCTGTAACCAGAGACTGCTAGAGGCAGTGAAAACAGCATACAGGAGGGTACCACAGTCTATACAAAATCGGTAAATAGCTGGTACTCCTCCACCATCATTTCAAAGTAATTCATAGGTGGGTTCTGCCCCAATCTTCAATAGGTAGGTTCCACAATATCCAGACACAGTGGTTTCTTTTGTCCGTTCATTTGTTCCGCATAGGATTGTTTTTTTCTTTTTTTCGCTAACTCAAATAAAAGGCGAAGGAAGAAAGTTTTACAAAGGGAGAAGGTCATCCTACGCAAAACAACCTCTTCACCCCACTCCTTACAATCTTAATCTACCCATTTCAGGCATCGTAGAAGCCAAATAAAGGTAGGAGTAGATACATAAGTTTAATTATATTCAACAAAACCGGATAAGATAAAAAATCAAGTGAGACAGCAAATGCCATTAAATTTTCATAATAAAATAGGTCCAGGGAACCAACGCGGTTCAAAATCTATGGGTGATGCGAGCAACATGCCGCATTCACTGAGTGTGTCACAGACACAACCACTAGGGGTGATTGCTTGAACCCTATCCGATTTCACAGGTAGAGATGAATCAAGATACATAGAGAAACTGAAGTTAAGGGCAAAATTAGACAGTTGGTTAAAATTAGAAACATTACCATAATTAAAATTTAAGCTAGCAGGCACAGAGTAACATTCCTTTTATTTTAATTTTATAAAATTACTCCGATAGGTACCAAAATTCATAATGTTTATATCATGATAAATTAAAAATTACGACATGCATCTCCTAACAATTTTATAAATAAATGTCTACTACAGCAAATGAATAAATATTTTAGTATAATAAGCATTTATGCGAAATATGTACTGTACCTACATGCAGAACATCAAAATAGACAAATAGTAGATACAGAACTACTGGTTATAATGCATCTAAACATTCAAAGCATGGCTCCAAGAAAAATAAATCAACTGGAAGTTCTACTAGACCAACAATCACCAGACATTATGTGCTTCTCAGAACACTGGCTTACCTCTGCGAAAATAGAATAACTAAACTTATCTAAATACAGATTGATAAATAGTTACTGTATAAAAATGTACGAACATGGTGGGGTATGTATCCTATCAAAAGAAAATCTTCCTCTACAACCTTTCCCTTTCAACAAAAGTATAAAGAAAAGTTTTGAAGGCACAGTAGCTGTTTTAGAAATCCCAAATAAAAAGAGTAAATTGTATATTATCACAGTGTACAGAACACCAAATAGTGATATATTTTTTTATGATCTGATGTGCAAAATCTTCACGGCAACACAATACTACATTCTATGTGGTGATATCAATATACTCTTTAACAAACAACTTAGTAGCGAGAAAAATTGAAAATATATTCTTTGAATTTGACATAAAAAATATTATAACTGAGCCTACATGTATTAATAGAAGTATAGCTGCGGTGTACACAAATCGCCAGCCAACTGATTGTTATGTTGAAGATACACATCTTTCAGATCATAAATTTCAAACTTGTGCATTTGCATTACCAACAGCACATAATTGTAGTATAGAAACTATTTATAAACATAACTACTCAGATGATAACTTTCAGGGAACTGTTGATGAATGAAAAATGGGAGGATGTATATACAGCTGATGACGTGAATGAAGGATATAATAGTTTCAATACAACCCTTCTGTACCATTACAAAATTGCTTTTCCACTGAAAAAAATAAAAACAAGTAGAAGTAATAGGGAGAAACCGTGGATTAATGAAGAAATCAAGGAATTGCATCAAATGGTATGTGATATGTATAAAATAGCAAAATATTCAGCAAACGAGATAATAAAAAACAGATATAAACAACTCAAATATATTTATGAAGAACTGGTGAAAAAAACTAAAGCAGAATACAACAACGAAAGAATATTGAATGCAAATAATATAAGCAAGGAGTTGGAAAATTATTAATGAAACAAGGAATAATGCAAAAACTAATAACAAAATTGAGCTCACTATCAATAATAATCATACCACAGATAAATATGACATTGGCAACCACTTCAATGATTATTTCATGGAAATCGAAAAAACAGATCCAATAACAGATAATCTGAAATTATCCCCCTTATTATCAAATACCACACTATTCTTGTATCCAACAACTTATATAAAAGTTCAGGATATCATTACCAAAACAACAAAAACCACATCACCTGGTATAGATGAAATCCATAGTAGGGCTCTAAGAACTGTCCGTGATGTGATATGCTATCCACTATCTCACATAATAGATAAGTCGTTTGTTGATGGAACATACCCGGAAGCACTAAAAATATCAAAATCGGTACCTATATATAAAAAAAGGGGTTGCGAAAATTATCGATTTTAGCTATTATCTGAGACTGGATAATTTTGTCGAATATCACAAACTTATTCCTAGCTGCAAACACGGCTTCAGACAAAAAATATCAACTTCAACTGCAATAAATGAACTCTACGAAGGCATATATTTGCACCGTAACAACAAACAATTTCCAGTTGTTCTGTTTTTTGACCTAAGTAGAGCGTTCAATACAGTGAACCATAATTTACTGCTGGAAAAACTGTACCGAATTGGAATTAGAGGAGTTGCAAATGATTGGGTGGCATCATGCCTAAAAAACACATCTCAAATAGTCGTTATTGACTTTGTGAAATCGCGACCTGCTTCTGTTTCAATGGGGGTTCCTCGGGGTTCAACTTTGGCTCCACTTTTCTTCATAATATTTATGAGTGACATAGAACTCTCAAGTGTGGTTCAGCAGAAAACCATCATCTATGCATATGATACTAGTAAAATAGTGGCACACAATAAGCTTCCGCTCTCTATAAAAACAGCAAACTCAGCTGCAGAGGAATTCGTCAGTTGGTGTGAAAATAGTGTAGCAATTAACATCAGTAAAACAGTCTGCATGGTCTTCCAACAAAAAAACATTTCTTATGATTATTGCCCCTAATAAGGTATAAAAATAAATCCATAGAGCAAGTGAATCTGTTCAAGTATCTAGGCCTGACGATAGATCAAAAATTAATATGGGAGGGACACATAGAAAACCTCGTTACAAAAATGAGCTGTATGTGTTTTGTAATAAAGAAAATACGTAGAACAGTCTCACTACACGTGCTCAAGCTGATCTACTATGGACTTGTACAATCCATCCTATCTTATGGACTACCTTTCTGGGAGGACTCAGTCCATACAATAAGTTTTCAAGCAGCAAAAAAAGTGATAGGTGTCTAGCAGGACTACATTATAAAGAATCTTGTAAGAGCACATTCACTGAGTTAACCATACAGACTTTATCCAGCTTTTACATTTACATAATAACCATGAATGTAATAGTATATTGCGTAACGAGTGTTGTAAGAAGCATTTTACGCACGAAGCCGCGTAGCGACGAGTGCGTAAAATGCGTTACAACACGTGTTACATACTATACTTTACCTACGACCTACTTGTGTTGATAATCTTATTAGGGGATTTAAAGTACAAATAAAAACGTACATCCTCGATGCCCAGCCAAGTTGCATTTCATAAAAGTCCATCCTCGATGCCCAGCCAAGTTTGGTAAAAGTCCATTCTAAGTAGTATTTATTTTTGATAAAAATGTATGTAGAATTACCGGAATTGCAAAAAATAGCGTATACACATCTCAACTATAGTGACATTAATCCCTTAGGTGGATTACTTCACTCAGAAATCAAACACCGCCCCCCACATTAAATGGGTCACTTTAATCGCTTGGTGTATAATATACTATTGTTTACTAATATGATACATTAAGACAGCTAAAAGATGCGGATTGAATGAAACGGAACCAATTATCATATAATTCCAAATAACTCTTAGTATTAAATGCAATCTCATATCTAATTAAGGTTATCTACCATTTACATATAGAATAAAATTCAACGTCTAATATCCAAATAATTAATTTTTAATAAAACGGCCACGTCTATTGACAGTTGCTAAGTGGTTGCTAGGGAAGCCGTGCGTTTTGTTTTACCGTGCGTAATAGACGTCTTACATTGATTGCCAACTGTGTGTTTTTGACTACTTACAGGGGTGGTCGTAGGTAAAAAAAATGAAACACACTACACCAAAAATAATTTGATTCACAACTATAATACTAGCAGAGGTAATGAACTACGACTACCGCACTCTCGTCTGGCTCTGGGGCAAGACTCTGCTAGTTATCAAGGTATCATCTGCTACAACCATGCACTCAAATTATTTGGACACACATGTGGCTTAGTAAGCTTCAAGTCAGCTTTATACAATCATCTCATCCAAAATGCTTTTTACTCTGTTGAGGAATTTCTATGATCATAATGACTTTCTGATTTATCTACTTAAATAAATGATGGTTCGAAAAAAACGTTTATATTTTAATTGTATTTTGTACATATCCTTAGTGGTATCTTTGTAAGTACTCACATATATGTTCTGTTTTTACTATTTCTTGGGTGTATATACCACAGAAAAATTAAATAATTAAATAAATAAAAAAACAATAACAATAATCAAAGTTCACATATATTTTCAACTGTTTGTGTCTGTACATAGGTTAGTATCCTTGACTAGTCTGATAAACTTTTATGGATGTATGTAATGCAGTTGTAGAATTTTCAATGATGAATAAATTTCTTTCTATGAGTATTACAATATAGTAGGTTATTATAACAAAAGAATAAATGGCATAGTGTACGATAAGTGAGAACACTTGTTTCATCATACATTTAATATAAATATATTATGGAGGAAAACACTTTTTTGGTAATTAGAACTTGCTTAGGAGAAATTTATTTCATATTTCTGTTGATGGACGGTCTATTTTCGATTAAACCATTTCATATTCAATCTTATAAATAATTTTGATATTATCTAGTTTGTAGACATTGATATACTGAAAAGTTTTTTCGTAGAATATTTATGCATTAGGGCTATTTGGTAGTTTAAATGAGGGTATGACTGTTTTGTTCTGGGATATTTATGGTTGGCTAATGCTAGTTGTCTTAAATGCCTGCTGAGAGTGGCAAAGTAGATCAGATATGAGTACACATTTGAATCGTGGAATTGAAATTTAGTTTTGTTGAACCACATAGCGCTGTGTTTTGAATGATACTAAGGATAGTACAGTTTTGTACATGGTTGGAGGTACGTTTTCCGAATGTTGTTTATTGTCTAGTATTATGAGCTAAGGAATATGGAATCAATATGTGCCAAGGAGTACGCAACAGTGGTATATTGAATAATACAGTGGCCAAAAGGAGCTAAGGTATATTGAATAAAGACGTGCCAAGCAGTACTCACCAGTGGAATTATGGAGAATACAGCGGCCAAAAGAGCCAAGAGAAAAAAAAATGGAATCAAGACGTACCGAGGAGTACGCCACAAAGGAAGTATGGAGCATATAATGGTCAAAGGAGCCAAAGACAATAAAGATAACATGAAAGCAAAACGTGCCAAGGGGTACAAAACAAAACAAAGGAATTACAATGAACACAGTAGACAGAGGTAACAAAGAAAAGAAAATAAAACAGAGCACTCTATAGAAACAGGCTAAGAGTAAAGAAGAAGAAAAATTTTTTAAACTAGTAAGGACCACATTTAGTCCCAAAACAAAGTTGTCGATAGTAACTAAAATGGGAAACAATATTATGTCACAAGTTAGAAGTATATGATATTTTTTTTAAATATAATAGAGAGTAACACGGAGATAAAACACGACGCAGACATCACAATCAAATTGTATATACAAATTTAATTTTTTTTATTATCGTAGTTTACACATACCTTTTCATTTTTCTTCCCTAGGTCAATTTAAGTAAAAGAATAATTACAATCCAGTTAAGTTACTAAACGTAACACATCAACAATCAAAATTAAGTAGGTCAGTAAAAGTAATTGCATAAGCAAATTGCGCCGAAGTGCAAGGTTAATTAAATGTGTTTTTGAAATATTCAATTCTGAGAAATACAAGGTGAACAAATATTTTTATTTATTCAGCGATAACAAGTTTAACAAACTCCAAACAAGGAACTCAATTGACAGTCCTACGTGATGTAAAGATCGGTCAATTGTGAAGGAAAAAAATAAGAAACGCAAATGTAACGTTAATATAAAAGTAGAGAAAAAAACCTTGTTTTAACATTTTCAAGAAGATTATTATTATGGTAAATTGTAAAAGATGAATATTAACAAATTGTAATTAGTAAAATTGTGAAGTATTCTTACCAATACTATTTTTTTATTCAATTAAAATACTTTAAAATATGGAATAAAAATCTTCAAACTGTGCTAAATATTTTATTTTGTCTTTTTATCGACACTTATTTAAGTTTGGAAAGTTCATTTCGAAATATAAAAAGTGAACATTTTTACTTCTTCCTTCCTCCTCTCTCTTTGATCTGTAACTGAATTATTGATCCTGGTGTTACATTATAGTAGGCTAATGTGTTTGAATCCTTAAAGAACATACCCTAAAACAAAAATACTAGTGAAAGAACTGAGTTTACACCATGTTACATCAAATAATATAACAAACCCAATGTATATTCATTTTGGTATAATTATTCAAAAATGCATTGTAAGAAGTTAATATTTTGTTGAATTTTAAAAACGAGGTAAAAACTTGAGGGAAAATTTACTGCTTCGACCCTTACTGTGGGGAATCTACTCATGTTACCGTAATAAATGAAAGCCAACTGTTTCTATATAATTCCACAATATAATGAAAAAATGATAAAAATTGACAATTGTTTCGATATCATAAAATTCTAACGAAGATATTGTTACGAAATCGCACACTGGTGTAGTCCCTGAATCCGACTCTGTCTAAAGCTATTTATGGAAGTTAAAATGTTGGCGAAGGCGCAGGGAATTCTTCGAACTGTTTACCATTATTTTTTGTGACTAGTCTTATCTAGAGACTTCCAGGAAGGCTGATTGTTTTTGGGAACCGCAACAACCGAAAACTTTCTGGTATAGCAGGCACCTAATATATAAAGACTACCTATCAGAGGGAGAGTTTGGTATATAGTTTGATCTCGTGAAAAGAACAGTGAATATAAAAGTGAACTTAGTTAAACAATGTATTTAACATAAATTAGACAATAAGTGTGTATATAAATTAAGTATAAGTGAGTAGTCAAGTGTATAAATAAATTACGTAAGTAGATATATATATTCATATATATTTTGAAAATTTTGTACGTAATTGTTAAAGTGTTAGTATTGCTGTTGTGACAATAATTATATACATCAGTGAATTAAAAAGTGCATTTTGAACGAACTACTGTAAGTACCCATTATCAGTGAAACTTTTTTTTTACATTCGTCAAATTTTGTGAAGGTCGACGATGCCTAATAACTGCGGTCACTGTTCCAAGTCTGTCTCCAATCGAGAATCAGTACTTCAGTGTGACGGCTGCAAGCGATCACTACACATGGAATGTACGGGGATATCTGCATCTGATCGCGTAACGCGTCAGAAAGTTTGAGGTTTGAGTATTCTGTGTAACTCTTTCGTGGCCAACTTGGGAAATTTTCTCGACTTAAAGAAACTCTTTACTGATTTTAAGACTGATCTGCAGACAAAGATAGACAATCATATTGCTACTCTTACAGCCGAGTTAAATACGTTAAAAATAAAATTGCCACTGTGGAGGCAATTACCTCCGTCGAAATCACCGACAAAATCGCGAACGAGGCTGTCGAACGCATGGTCCGTGCCAAAAATATTTTGATTAAGGGTGTACCAGAAACTGACGGGGATTCCATCGTTAAAAAAGAATGTGACCGAGCTGCAATTAAGGAAGTGCCTGACGCTGTTGGCTGTTTCACCTCTTCGGTCACATTTTATAGAATAGGCTACCCAAATCAGCGCTTTCCTCGTATGCTAAAAGTAGTCATGCAAACCGAATCAGATGTCAAATACATTCTAAAAAATAAGAAAAAGGTTTTAGAGACTCGCTCAACCAGCAAATTGTCCATTATGGATGACAAAACACCAACACAACAATTGTTTCTTACAGAATTGCGTAAAGAACTGGAGAATCGCACCAATAATGGAGAGAAGAACCTTGCCATAAAATTTGTACAAGGATCACCAAAAATAGTTACATTTCGCCAATAAATGCTCTTCTCAAAATTTTGAAAACTGGTTGTTACTTTATACTAATCTTGACTCCGTATATGCCAAATTTAATGAATTTGTATGTTCGGTTGATTCAATTAAACCCTCCATAATACTTATCAGCGAAACTTGGCTTAAGCCTTCCATTTCGGACTCAGTGGTTCGAATTGATGGCTTTACTATTTTTCGAACCAATAGACCCAACAGTCCTGGAGGGGGTGTTTGCATACACCTCTCTGATTATATAACTAGTAATTTTTCTGTATGTGAAATAGATATAACTGTCCCACACATTGATAGTATATGCATTAAAATATCCAAAAGTCTCATGTCCATACACTTAGCCTGCATATATCGTCCAAGCAACTCACAACTGGCAGATAATGTCACTCTCCTTGATAAACTGGATGAGTTATCCATGCTTAACAATCTAGTTATCATTGGGGATTTTAATTTTCCGGATATATCCTGGCCGATAATAAATTTACCTGAGAGTAATATTGCAAAAAATTTATTTATGCAATTTATCCAAAACTCGAATTTAACCAAAGTTGTCCACGAACCTACTCGTTTTCGACACAATAATAATCCTTCTACCCTCGATCTTATTTTGACCAATGACGAATGTTTGCTATCATGCCTGAAGATCAGTTCACCAATAGGTAAGTCCAATCATGCAGCAGTAACTGTCAATATTCAACTTAACTTACCCGCTGCTGACGATGATAAGAATTACATGACTATCGAAGTAACAAATTTTATAAATGTCAATCGTACTCTCTCGTCCATCAATTGGGATAACATATTGCCTGATAATAATAACTATACATTTATGGAAATGTTTCTATGACATGGTAACAAAATGTTTGAATGAGAATACAAGAGAAACAAAAGTTTTCCGTAACAAATTAAAGCCATGGATCAATAGTGAAATACATGATTTGATAAAACATAAACAAACTTTGTGGAGAAGATTTAAATATTTAAATGCACCAACAATAATGAAGTTTTCTTAACTCACAGAAGATTTTCTAATACAATAATTAGTAGTTTGGCTAACGCCAGAAGCGGTTTCGAGGAAAGTATTGCTAATAGTGGCAACCCTAAAAGTTTTTTAAGCACATGTGTTCCTGTCTTTTGTCTAAAGTTGGTCTCTCTTTACTTAGGAAAAGTGATGGAGTATTATGTTCGTCTAATAATGAAACTTCCGAAACGGTGTCCATTAGTTTTCCTGAGGCTTTTACTTCTGAACCAATTGATGACACTTTGCCTCCAATATTTGGTGCTTGTGTCTTAGAATCCCTTAGTAATATTGAATTTTCACCCCAGCAAATTAAAGAAAAAATATTAAATATCAAGACGAACACTTCTCCTGGTCTTGATGGTTTGCAAGCAATGTTTCTTAAAAAATGTGCAGACTCAATTTCCTATCCACTTTCAATCATCATGAATGTATCTTTCACGCAATGTTCTATTCCACCAATCTGGAAATCGGTGTCAGTTACTCCTATATTCAAGAAGGGCAATAAACTGGATCCAAGCAATTACCGACCAGTGAGCCTGGTATCTATTGTTTGTAAAATTATGGAATCTATTATTAGTGAGGCCATGTCTAAGTTCCTTCTTCAACAAAATGTCATACCTCTTCACCAACATGGTTTTGTTCGAGGTCGCTCTACCATGTCCAATCATCTTCAGTGTTAATGACTGGACAAAAGCTTTCTACAGAGATCCGATTGACGTCATTTATTTGGACTTCTCCAAGGCCTTCGACAAAGTCCCAAAAAGAAGACTTTTATATAAATTAGATCACTTTGGCATACGGGGTTGCCTGAATTTATGGATCTCCAATTTTTTATCGGACAGGAGTCGGCCGAAAGTTCTCCAATGACAGGCCAGTTTCTAGTGGTGTTCCACAGGGTTCCGTCCTTGGCCCATTGCTGTTTACGCAAGCGATCCTCAAATATTGGTCTCAAACTAAGTTTCTTTTTATGTCGATAACACAAAAATATTTGCTAACCCTTTAAGAGACCATCTCACCCTCCAAAATGACCTACACACTAAACAGCGGTGGTGTTTGGACTGGTTGCTTCCCCTGAACATTAATAAATGTAATGTACTCCCCATTGGCAAGACCAATCCCAATTTATCATACAACTTAAATGGGCAGTTACTAAATACGGTTACCAGCCATGTTGACCTAGGCATCTTAGTGAACTCAAATTTATCGTGGAGTGAACATGTTGTGTCCATATGCAACCGCGCGAAATCCAGACTCTATCTGAAACAAAAATCGTTCTCTAGAGTGTCACTTGAAACTTACTGTAAACTGTACAAATGTTACGTGCGTCCTATTTTAGAATATGCGGAACCTGTGTGGTATCCTGATCTTATTTGCGACCAAGTTTTATTAGAAAACTTGCAAAAGAGGCCTACTAGACTTGCATTCGGTCACGTAAGGCCTTCATATGAGGAGCAACTGACTGGGGCGAATCTCATCTCGTTTCAAGACCGTCGTCTTCGGGGAGACTTGATATTGTTATAAAATCATTAAGCACAACTTTGGTGATCTTCAATCTATGTTTCTATTCAGCACTGATCTTAGACTGAGAGGTCACCCATTTAAACTTAAGAAGGAGTCCTTTAGATCCCGAGTAAGACAGCACTTTTTACCAAACAGAGAGTTTGATGTCTGGAACAATCTTCCTGATGTTGTTGTTGACGCACCATTTAAGAACAGAATTGATAGACTTCTATTTAATAGTTAATAGTGCGCATTGTTGCATTTATTATTTATCTGAATTTGTTTTATTTATATACTTTTTCGCTGTATAGTTGTTGCGGTTATTGTTGAAAACTACGATTTTGTTAATTATTGTTAATTTATCATTGATTATGTTTATAGGCGTTTAAGCACTTATCTATGTTTTCAGATCATGGGCATCATAGGTTCTTACCTCAGCCCTTATTTCTATTGCAATAATAATAATAATACTGTCTGTATAAATTTATCCCACATGTTGTGCATTTATATAAACAAGAAAAACATTACAATATTTTATATCGAAACAAGTGTCAATTTTTTAGAATTTTGACCATGTTTTAATTATATTGTGGAATTATTTAGAAACAGTTAGTTTCATCTATAACGGTAACTTGAGGGTCGTTTATAGTACAATACACATTTTTCCTTCGAATATATTGAAGATAAAAGAGGTGAATCTGGGAGTTATATCAGCTTAAAAATTGAGATAAACTAGAATTAAAAAACTTAATCAAGGTTATTCATTCATTCATCAAATTTATCCATCTGTCTTTGTCACTCAATAGTTCAGGGTCACCAGAAGTGTGTTATCCCTAGCTGTGAATAAATTTATAAAACAGTTCAGATTTGGAAGTACAGTTGAGTAGCTTATGAATGAAAGTAACTTGTTTTTTTTGTCATGCATCCCTCTTTAACACCAAAGTCATACTCCCATGATAACTACAAAATCTCAGTATTTTCCCTTTTTACTAAGGAAATATTTTCTTTCATATTTTTTGTTCAAAATGAGTAGTTTTTCATGTTTAGAGATAAAAATCTTCACTGTTTATTGTATTCTTGTAGCATAACTAGGACTTACATCGAAAAATAATTTTTGCTTAGCTGGCGGCATGTTGGTTTCTTCTTGCAGTTTGGCCTTTAAATTGGCCACAGTTTCTGCGAGTGGTAGTGTCCAGCTAACCATTTTTCCAGTCAAACGCCATTCAGACTTTTCTGGCATATGTGGTATAGATACTTTGACGGAAATTTGATTCTGTAAAATAGAGAAAAAAAACGTCACTCATATTTCAAAAAAGGTCATTGCTTAATTTTTAATAATTAATTATCAACTTTATATACTCACTGGATTTCTGGATAAAAATATTTCTTCTGGAATTAGTGAATCTTCGTTTCTTAATTTCTTGTTACTGGGTTCATCATCTATTGGGCCATCATTAATGTGTTTTATTGGCGTTATACCAATACCTGGAGCCATTGCTGGAGGCATTGGTGCAACTGGAAAACCTGGCATTGGAGGTGGACCTGACACTGAATAAGAAAAAAGATAGTTTTTGATACAAAAATATTATTCTTTATAAACTGTAAATAAATACTTACTCATAAGAGGTGGTGGTCTAATAGGCGGCATAGGTGGAGCGGGCATCATCATTATGGGAGGCTGTGGCGCTAGCATTGGAGGCTGAGGTGGCATAATAGGGGGAGCTGGTTGGGATTGAATTAAAGATACAGGTGGTTTTGGAGGCTAAAACATGATAATTGATAAAATATTACTGTAATAATGTAATCAAAATATTTACAGCAAAAATGGAACTGAGGGTTAAACCACCTTGGAATTATGGTGTACAAGTATCTGGGTTTCTGTGGAATTCCAGTGGAATTCTCTATTATTTAAATGGAATTCCTTAGTTTAACCGCCATTGTTTATGAGTTGCAGTCGACGTTTTTAGGCCATATAGTGGTTGCGGGTAAATTGAAGAATAAAATTTTATTTTCTAAAAACGTAAAATAAACGAGACGACTGGCGTATTTTAATTAAAAGTAAATATTGTCATTTAATTTTTTTTTTGAAATTAACTGTCTCGACCCTTACTTTGCGGAATCTGTTCATATTAGTGTTTTAAATGAAACTCACGGTTTCTAGTTAATTCCACAATATGGTAGAAGTTATTGAAAATTCTAAAAAATTGACAATTGTATCGATAAATCAATATCATCGTCAGAATGATAGAAGTTACATTTTATTTGATGCCTACCTGATGTTTAGTAGTTATTTTTGGCTAGACCAAGAAGTTACCTAACTTGTGATTGATTTAATATATGTTTATAGAAAAAAGAAGAAGATGTGATATTACAAATATTGAAGCTTAGATATTATTAGCCCTATGGTGATATCCTGGATATCATTTTTCCAATTAAGATTAGTATAACTGTGCAATGATATAGAAAACCAGGAAAACTATATCTGCTGATCTTTACAATTATCACTTAAGAAGACAGTTTATTAGTGGAGAACTCCCTAGATTTTACTGTTCGTTGACAACTTCATATTGTGGGTTTCTTAAATGTCTTCTAATTTCCAATTCTTCAAGGAAATCCAGATCTTGTTTCTTTTCACAAATATGCAGCACTTTTAGTTTTGTGTTAGGTGTCAATGAATTATTGGTGTCAAGTAGATGTTTTGCCTAGTGGTATTTATCTGGTTGTTTTAACCTGTGTGCTTGTAAGTGTTCACTGTATCGGATTTCAAAATTCCTAAAGGTCTGACCCAAATAGACAGCGTTACATTCTGGACATTTGAGTTTATTTATACCTGACTTCTTTAATAGTGGTATTTTTGTTTTTATATTTAACAATTTTGTACTAACGTTACTTTCTGTTTTAAAAGAAATTGTTGTATTCGTTACTGAAGATATTATCTTTGAAATATTATTAGAAATATTTCCTGCGTATATGATGGTTTTATAAGTTATTCAGTTCCTATGAACAAATGTAATTTTGATAGAGAGATTAATACAATTAGACAAATAGCCACATCCAAGGTTATCCATTAGATATGATAAATAAGCTAATTAGTAAAAAAGAGGAAAAAGTGGCATTACAACTAATATTTCCTAAACAAGCTGATGAAATAAAACCTTATAAAACCATCACATATGCAGGAAATATTTCAAAGATAATATCTTCAGCAACGAATACAACAATTTCTTTTAAAACAGAAAGTAACGTTAGTACAAAATTGTTAAATGTAAAAACAAAAATACCACTATTAAAGAAGTCAGGTATATATAAACTCAAATGTTCAGAATGTAATGCTGTCTATTTGGGTCAGACCCTTAGGAATATTGAAATCCAATACAGTGAACACTTACGAGCATACAGGTTAAAACAACCAGATAAATCCCACTCCGCAAAACATCTACTTGACACCAATCATTCATTGACACCTAACACAAAACTAGAAGTGCTGCATATTTGTGAAAAGAAACAAGAACTGGATTTCCTTGAAGAACTGGAAATTAGAAGACATTTAAGAAACCCACAATATCAAGTTGTCAACAAACAGTTAAATCTAGGGAGTTATCCACTAATAAACTGTCTTCTTAAGTGATAATTGTAAAGATCAGCAGATATAGTTTTCCAGGTTTTCTATATCATTGCACAGTTATACTGACCTTAATTGGAAAAATGATATCCAGGATATCACCATAGGGCTAATAATATCTAAGCTTCAATATTTGTAATATCCCATCTTCTTCTTTTTTCTATAAACATATATTAAGTCAATCACAAGTTAGGTCACTTCTTGGTCTAGCCAAAAATAACTACTCAACATCAGGTAGGCATCAAATAAAATGTAACTTCTGTCATTCTGACGATGATATTGATTTATCGAAACAATTGTCAATTTTTTAGAATTTTCAATAACTTTTATCATATTGTGGAATTAACTAGAAACCGTGAGTTTCATTTAAAACACTAATTTTTTTTGGTAAAATTATTATTATTGCAGTTAATTGTTCATGTATATCTCTGTACATTTAAGGTAAATATAAAAATTTAATCTCTGACAGGTAGATCACCCTTATAACTTTTTAAGCCAGCTTAATTTGTGTAAATCGAGGTTTTCGCTCACCTCCTCTCCTGTATTTTTACTCCCAGCAGACTTTTTTTGTCTTTATATAAACTAGTCACTAAACTATATGTATTTTCAAATCAGAAAAAAGGTTTAAAGTGTAAAAGTGGTAAACCGAATGGTAAACTTTGGTCCTAGACACTTGAAAATATTTCAATACAATGGGAATATTTTTTTAGGCTAATTATTTTAATATGCCGGGTGATACAGCGTCCATGTAACAGCCTGCCATTTTTTCGTTTTTTACTCAGTTTCAACTTCCGGTTGTAAATTTGTATGTTGTATGGTTCGGAACAAGTCGTTAAAATACTATTAAATAAAAACGCGTTTTTGTCTTTATTAAAATGTGATAACATTTCTAAAAGTGCTGTTATTCTAGAGAAATGATAAATATATTTGAAATTTATTTACTTGTGTTGGAAATCAATATAGTGCAGTGAACAGGGAGAAAAATCTAGTACGACCTCAGAATTCTATAATACGGCTCCAATTTATATAAAAATTTCGAATTAAGTTCCTTTTACTAGATCAAAGTTGAAATATGCTCAAGGTGTGCTTTTTATTTGTAGGGGTAAAAAACCACCCATTATGCTAAAAAAAGTGAAAAATCATAAAAATAGAAGTTATGTGGATTAAAATCATACCTGAATATGTAGAATAAATATATTTATCTGTTACGAGTTATAATTTACATTATATTTGTAACGTTTCAACCCTTAAAAATCACCCTTAATAACGAAACTACAAAAAATAGATTTTTTCATGATGCATATATAAAAATAATTTTAAATGTTTACGGCATAATGAATATATAATTACAATAATTTAACCCTTTATAAACCACCCCTAATCAAATTTATACAGTGCTTCTCAAAACTCCCCTCCCTTCCTCTTTTCTCTTTTTAATGGTGGTACTTAGACTGATGAAATTTGGAGCGTGAAAAGCTTCTGGTAACAGGTGATGTAATAGGCATCGGTGACGTCACCAGGCAATTGAAACCAATAATATAAAATGGGATCTTATGGCAAGTGACTCATAGTTTGAAAGGTATTTAGAATACCTTCAATCATACCATTTTTTTTGGATTTACGATGTTTTTGATGGTTAAAATATATAAACACTAAAATTTGAGTTTCCCTTTCAATTAATAAATATTTACGAATAAGTTCTTATAATAATTGTTCAAAACGTGCTCCATCTACTTCCTGGCAGTAAAACATCCTATTATTAAGCTCTTGTCGGACTCGATAAAATGTTTCAGGGGGAAATTGTCCTACATTCTTCAACAATATATAGAATATGACGGTTCAAAATATTATGGATATGTTAATGTTGGTAACAATTTAGATGGAGTCGAAATAGCTAAACAAGCTTTGGTTTTTTTGCTGGTTTCAATTAATAAAAGTTGGAAATTACCTATAGGATATTTTTTTATATCCAGTATTAGTAGTGAGCAAAAAGAATTATTATTAAAACAATGTTTGTCACTGTCAAATAATATTGGAGTTATCATAAGTAATATTACATGCCATGGCTGTAATACAAATATAAGTATGTTCAAACTATTAGGTTGGAGTAAGATATGTTAAATATTAATTCCCATTTTGTATTTAATAACAAAAAATATTTTGTACTCTTAGACCCCCCCCCCCATATGGTTAAATTAATAAGAAATTGTTTTGGAGAAATGAAAAGATTTATGGATATTGATGGTAATATTGTAGATTTTGATTATGCAATAAAATTGAATGATTTACAGGAAAGTGAAGGGCCCCATTTGGGAAATAAATTAAGAAAAGCTCACATAAATTTTTTCAAACAAAAAATGAAGGTTAAATTGGCGACACAATTATTGAGTCAATCTGTTGCTGATGCCCTAATTTTTTGCGCAGATGTTTTAAAATTAAAAGACTTTCAACATTGTAAAGCAACAGTCAAATTTATTGTGTTAATAAATGATGCTTTCGATATTTTAAATACTAGAACAATAAACCAAATTAGGTACAAGCAAGCAGCATGTAAAAATAATATTGAAAATATAAAGGATTTTTATGAAACAATATCCTTTTATTTCCAAAATTTAAAATTAGAAAATGGAACATATATTTTAAAATCGAATAGAAAAACTGGGTTCCTAGATTTGCTTTTAGGTTTTGATTGTTTAATTAAGATGTTTAAGGAATACATAGAGACCAATACATTAATTTCTTTTATTCCTTTATATAAATGTTGCCAAGACCATATAAAACTATTTTTTGGTACATTTCGATCAAAAGGAGGGTATAATGACAATTCAACGTGCAGACAATTCACATCAACATATAAATTTTTTTAATCCATGCTGAAATACGGGAGCATGACGTTGGGAATTGTGTTCCATTAGAACAAATGTTGGAGTTAGGGCAATAAATGAGAATGAAAATTGGGATCATATTCCATACATATTAGATGATCAGGATGTTATGTATACATATAATAATATCTCCCAATATAAATTGGAAGTCATAAAATATATATCTGGGTTTGTAGTTTATAAATTACAACAGTCCTTAAAGTGTGAAAATTGTATAATTGTATTACAATAGAATGAACCGGATTCTTTAAATTCCATTATTCGTTATGAAACGAAAAGTTGGCTGACTTATCCTGCTGAGGATGTAATGAAAATTTGTTCTACATGTGAAAAATAATTAATAATCGAGCAAAACGAAAAAAAGATAATTAATAAAGATAAGATTGTGTGTCAGGTTTTAAAATATTTCATCAATAAGGATATATTTTATAAAAATGATTTTTCATGACCACAATCCTTTAGAAACTCACAAAACATTACTAATCAAGAGTGTATGCCAAACTTTTTAGATGTAAGGATTCATTATATTTGTAAGTGAAAACGAATAATTGCGATAAAATAAGACAGGTTTATACAAAACTTATCCAATTTAAGGGGCAAAAAAATATAATTTTATATTATATATTTATATTATTTTGTAAATATTGTAAAATATAAATTTCTTAATTCTAAAAAGTTGTTTTATTTTTTATTAACCAAATTCATATAGAACGCCACTGCTGACAAGTAGCCATTTTGGATAATCATTTAGGTCAACCTTTCTTAATGAAACGATCCTTCCTTACTACTTTCTATTCTAAGACTGTGACTGACTCAACAGGTAGACGCTACTTGGGCTGTGGAAGAAGTTCACCTGTTACTACTAGTAGAGAAGCTTACAATAGTTCATTTTCACGCTACACATTTAATCAGTATCACTGCTCAAAAGAAATGAGGAGGGAGGAGACTTTTGAAAAGCACTGTATACTGTGTATATAATTTTTTTTTATTGTAACGGGGTTACAATGCACTGAAACCTAAGGTCTATTGTGCCCCCAATAGAGCTGTTCTCGCTACTACCACAGCTCGCCTTCCAGTTCCAGGCTTCTAATGAACTCTAGTATTTGGAACGGTTTCAACGAGGTTATATCCTCACTCTTACAAGTTTCTTGTCTGAAGCATTTCTTGCGTTGGCTTGCAATGGCGAGGCATTCCAGAACTAGGTAATCCGGAATTTCATCTTCCTCCCCACAGAATCTACGCGCAGTGCCCGGTAAGAAAGCCCGTGAGGAGATGTAGCTTATTTTTACTGAGGTCCAAATATTTTTTGGATCTAGCAATGTCAAAGTTCCGCAGGAACTTTTTGGAATGTTCCAACCCGGGAAGGCATCGCCAGAGTGCTTCTCTTTCGGTTTCCTCCTTCTTCCGAAACTCTTTCTTATAGGAGCATTTTCCTACACCACAGAAAGGCTCCGGGCCAATAAAGGGCGTTTGTGCTCCTTTCCTGGCAAGTGTATTGGCCTCTTCATTTCCTGTGATTCCCGAGTGGCCAGGAACCCAGACTGAAAAGACCCTGTTATCTCAAGTTTTCTTCGGCACTCCCATGCCAACTTTGAGTCAATGACATGGGAGCTCAATGTTTTGATAGCGGCTTGACTATCAGAATGGATCAATATGTTACATTTCTGATAGTTTCTTTCTAGGTTCATTTCCACGCATCTTTCAATCGCAAGTATTTCTGCCTAAAAGACGCTCGAGAAGGAGCCTAACGATAATGAGTATCTAGTGCCAGGCCCAAATACTCCAGCGCCTGCTCCAGTGGTGTTTTTGAACCATCCGTATACCATCTAATGGTGTTTTCTTTGAGAGTTTGGGTGGTGTATTCCCTTTCCCAGTCTCTCCTCGTATTTAGCATCTTAGTGAAATTCTTTTCAATACTTACTTTCTTGATCATTTCGTCACTGGGAAGATTCGCGGATGAGATGTATTTTGTTAGAGAGGACCAGGCTCCCTGATTTTTAATACTCTCTTTGCCTGAACTTTCCTTAGATATTCTAAGAATTGCCTCTTGGGCAGATCTTTCTATCACCAGATGTAGAGGTGTGAGATCTGTAATGATCTCAAGTGCCCTAGTTGGACACGTTCTCATAGCTCCAGTGATGCACACATGGGCAAGCCTCTGAACTTTGTCGAGGGTCTTCCTCGTGCTGTACTGACTTGCTTTTGTATGCCATACTATTGCCCCATATGTAATTGCTGGTCTCACAATCATGGCGTACATCCATCGCAGTATTTTTGGGTTACAGCCCCCCCTCTCACCAGCTAGATTTCTGCACGCCATCAAAGCTCTTATTGCTTTACTAGCAGTTATATCTACATGCTTATTCCACCGAAGTTTATTGTCTAGGGTTATCCCCAGATATTTAACTTCTGATTTCCATTCTATGATTTCCCCGTATATACACTATACTTACATTAGTGTTTTAAAATGATACTCACGGTCTCTAGTTAATTCCACAATATAATAAAAGTTATTGAAAATTCTAAAAAATTGAGAATTGTTTCGATAAATCAATATCATCGTCAGAATGACAGAAGTTACATTTCATTTTATGCCTACCTGATGTTTAGTAGTTATTTTTGGCTAGACCAAGAACTTGTGATTGGCTTAATATATGTTTATAGAAAAAGAAGAAGATGTGATATTACAAATATTGAAGCTTAGATATTATTAGCCCTATGGTGATATCCTGGATATCATTTTTCCAATTAAGATCAGTATAACTGTGCAATGATATAGAAAACCAGGAAAACTATATCTGCTGATCTTTACAATTATCACTTAAGAAGACAGTTTATTAGTGGAGAACTCCCTAGATTTAACTGTTCATTGACAACTTCATATTGTGGGTTTCTTAACTGTCTTCTAATTTCCAGTTCTTCAAGGAAATCCAGTTCTTGTTTCTTTTCACAAATATGAAGCACTTCTAGTTCTGTGTTAGGTGTCAATGAATGATTGGTGTCAAGTAGATGTTTTGCGTAGTGGGATTTATCTGGTTGTTTTAATCTGTATGCTCGTAAATGCTCACTGTATCGTATTTCAAAATTCCTAAGGTTTTCTATATCATTGCACAGTTATACTGATCTTAATTGAAAAAATGATATACAGGATATCACCATAGGGCTAATAATATCTAAGCTTCAATATTTGTAATATCACATCTTCTTCTTTTTTCTATAAACATATATTAAGCCAATCACAAGTTAGGTTACTTCTTGGTCTAGCCAAAAATAACTACTAAACATCAGGTAGGCATAAAATGAAATGTAACTTCTGTCATTCTGACGATGATATTGATTTATCGAAACAATTGTCAATTTTTTAGAATTTTCAATAACTTTTATTATATTGTGGAATTAACTAGAGACTGTGAGTTTCATTTAAAAACACTAATATGAGCATATTCCACGAAGTAAGGGTCGAGACAGTCAATTTCACTATACTTACAGTGTATACATTATACCTCTACAATAACACATACGAATAGAGATATTGTGAATGCTCCGAAAATCTCACCGGAAATATACGCTTGGTTGTTCAACGATAACTTCCTTAATTTGAATCTATTTAACCGATTCAAAAACTATTTTGCAGCAAATTTAAACTGTTACAAGCCCTGTATAATAAAATATTTTTCAACTGGTAGTTTTCGAGATTTTTAAGGTTAAATGGCTCAAGAAACATGACTCTCTCTCTCTCAATATACGCTTGGTTGTTCAACGATAACTTCCTTAATTTGAATCTATTTAACCGATCCAAAAACTATTTTGCAGCAAATTTAAACTGCTACAAGCCCTGTATAATAAAATATTTTTCAACTGGTAGTTTTTGAGGTTAAATGGCTCAAGAAACATGACTCTCTCTCTCTCTCTCTCTCAACCAGCAGCCACATCTTAGTTAATTTTTATCATAAAGGAATAAAGTACAAACCAAAATGTTCTGAGAAAAAAAAACTAACTACTTTTACTGTTAAATATTTTTTGTATTTTTATTTATTAAGATATTTTTAAAAAAATATGTGATTATGTTTGAAAATTGAAATTTTTATTTTCATTTAATACAATATATTTACTAAGTATTCTAAACTGCTTAAACTTGTAGGACACATTGGTAACAGATAAATAAAGTAAATTATTGAAGGATTATCTTTCATTTTACATTTATCAAAAAATTTATTAGTTTTTGCGCTGTTTTTTTTGGCAGAAAAAGTGAATACATGATTTATTTTTATTATAACTTCATTAATATTTTGCTAATGACTTCAAATCAAGTTCAATTTGAAGATTTGTCAAAGTAGTATGACATATTTTTTAATTGAAATGTTAATTATTTATTTTACATTAAATGCATGTAATTCAGTTTCTGTCAGATAAAAAGTTATCTTCAACCAGCCGTATCTCAGCACTTATTGTAGATATATAAATGAATCAATTTTTTTTGCAAAATGCTAATTTTCCGTGGTAGTCAAGAAAAACTGTAAAAACGCGGATTTTTAATGAAAAAATGGCATTTTAAACCACGAATAATTCAGAAAATATTGGCTTATCGAAAAATGTTCATATGGAACGTTTTGCTTATAATTTACCCCTCTATCGATTTTCGAAATACTTTTCAATGTTATCTTTTTCACATCCGAGAAGATGTGACTTCCACCCCCTAGGCAATAGCACACCGCGGCACCTTTTTAACTTTTTTTCTTGTACTTTTTTCTACTTACTGTCCAAGTTTTAGGGCAATCAGACCTGTGGTTTATAATTCTTGCCACAACACCCCTCATTCGCTCTGTACTAATAGGCCAGTAACTGAGTCACAGACTGTCTTCTGAGCTGATATTTAATTATATATTTCTTTTTTTTCTTCTATTCCTGTTAACAGTTTGTTATTTTGGTATCCTGAATCGCATCAATATGTCAAACCTCCCCTCACAACAACTGTTCTCAAGAACCACCACTTCAACCTGAAATAAACAATCTATTTCGATAAACGCAAATATCCCTTCAACACCTATATCTTATGCTGAGGCTATCACAACAAGACCACCTCCTACCCAGGTACCATCTCAGAATCAAGCCATCATTATGCCTGCTATCCCCAACACTGTACTATTCAATTATATCAAAGCAATAGGAAACACTGTTTCTTCCAAGAACGTAATTTCGCTTCCAGAATCTCTCATGGCCACATATGTATATATTTATCATCTACCACTCAAGTCAACGACCTTCTCAAATCTAATCAAAACATCTTAGTTAATTCCAATGTTTCCCTATTACAATGTCAGTCCATCCATTTCACATCCTGTTATTGTAAAAGCCCTTCATGACCTAGGATTAACACTTATCTCTCCTGTTTCATACGTCAAATGTGGCTCGCCTGATGATGAATACACACATATCCTGAGATTCCACCGTGTAACCTACGTTCTACCCTCCAGGAATGATTTTTCACTACAAACTTCGATTTAGTTTTTCGCTAGCACTAATAATAAAGGAGACGTTTTCCGCCGTGTACCTTTCTAGGGAGAGGGGACATATTTTTTTTCTTCAAACAAAAATGTTATAGGTTTGCAAACGTTATATAGGAATTTGATATCTCAAACAGTCTCTGAGATAACTATAGGAAAGGCGAGGGGGGGGGGGTAGTGTAAGATTCGTTTATTTGAGTTTTTTTCTCCAAATTAAATTCTCTACACTCTCTTATAAATTTATCCCACATCGCGGGATTTTAAAAAAATGATCTCGTTCCCTTTTAATACATTTAAAAATGTGTATTTCAGAAGATCTTAAAAATTTGCTCATTATTAATGGATTTGTATGTTTAAGGCTCATTGCAGTAATTACACCCCAAGATATTTCAAACATAGAGATATTTGCAAGAGGGAATTTACAAGAGATTATTCCAAAAGAACAGTTTAGGAAAAATTATGGTATTTTTTCTGAGTAATGTGAAAAATTTTCCACTATAAGTGGCCACAAAAAGGTGTTGTTTATGACATGATTTTTTTATTGGAAAACACAAGAATAATTCTACTAAAGAAAAAACTAACAAACGTTTAGAGAATTTCTCGTCTTTGGTAGTACAAAAATAAAAAAACAAATATTTTAAAGAACATACTCAAAAGAAAACCAAGCAAAATATAAATGATTCAGAGTTTCTCCCCTATTGATAGATCATTAAATATAAAGTTAACAAAGGAGAACGCGTTTTTATCAAAATCCTTCAAGTCTTGGACAAAATCTAAATGTACTGAAGAAATCTGGGCTAATGTCAGTAGAAGTATGGATGACATAACCTATTTTTGTACCATAGACGTAGCCTCGGATATGCCAATTTGTAGTATTGCTTGTTTCTGTGGTTCAGGAACAAGAATTATCAAAGCTAAATCAACTGATTGATGAGGCGAGCAAAATGGATCTATGAAAATGTTTACTAACATTTGATAAAAAAACAGTGGTAGCAAACCCATTGAATTAAAATAGTCTTCAAACTCTGTAAAGGAGAAAAAAGTTTTTCCAATTACACATTATTTTCAACGCATCAAAAAACTCTTCCAGTTGATAAAATAAATTGTTAAAAAACTTCTACGTTTTTTTTGCCTTATATTATCTACATTCAAAATATTTTATAAATTTCCTCGTAAATTTCTGACCTGTGGAATTCTGTGGCATTTTGATGGAATTCCCTGGGATTCTGATGGAATCCCATGAGATTCCAAAGTAAGCTTGTGGAGTTTCACTAAAAATGGGATTTTTAAGGTGGTTTACCTCTCAAATGGAACTAATACAACCAGAGTGGGACTATATTTCCTGAATAATATCCACCTTCAATCTCACAATTTAGACTATGTTAATGTGACCAATTATGATTATAAATATCCCCTAAAAAGGAGGTTGGAAAATATTTCGTATACTGATATATGCGCTACAAAAATGTTGTTGGGTTTAATTTCCTCCTCTCTAAAAGTCACCCTCATAATACAGCAATTTTTTTTATTACTGAATGGATGTAAGGCAAATTTTTATGTTACCTGGTAGATAATTCTTCCAATTCTACTGTACTATAAAACATGACACTTTTGTCTACAAGTTTTTATAGTTATGTGCATCACTAAATAAAAATTGGAAAATTAATCAGAATAAAAAACAATCACAATTATTAAAATGTAATAACTAGAGATAATAATGTTTTTACCTGAGCTGGCGGATTAGGAGGCTTTGTTGTTACTACACTTTGTATATTAACCTTTCCTGATTTTGCACCAATATTCTTGGGGCCAATTTTTTCCTTTTCTTCATCTGGCAGCAATCCTTTTACCTATAGATATTGGGAAATTACAAAAAATAACTCATTTTCGATATATGACAAAACAAAAACAAGAAATTTTCATTTGTACAATATAAAATACCTTATGTATTTGATGAATCTGTTCTTCCAATGTAATGTTGGCTCTTGCAGCTCTAGTTGCCGCTTCCACACTGCTGGTATGACCATCCCAAGTGACTTTTTCATCTTTTTTCACATCTTCTTCCCCGATTTTCTTACCGATGGCTGTTTCTTCATCTCCCACACCGAAAATATCAGTACGTCTTTCCGCAAGTAACTTCAAGGATGCATCAATAGCACTTCCAGCAGCATATACTGTGTCTTGGTTCATTTTATCAGTGATTTGCTTATCACGTTGTTCTACCCATCGGGGATCTAGAAGTCCAATTCGCATATGCTCTTGAACTTTACTAGCTGGAATTTTTTCTCCAGTAATTGGTGAAACGAGATAATCATCGCCTACAGTTGGTCTTGTTACTTTTACAGCTGCAAATTAATTATTTATTAATTACAATGCTAAATAGTATTGAACAATCTATGAAGTATGAAGAATTAGTAAATATTTATACTGGATTTTCAATATACTGAAAATAACACAAATACAATGAAACACATTTTATTATACCTTGTTTTGGATCATACTTCTTTACAACAACCTTATCAGGAGCTGGTGGTAATGGAGGTTGTATTGCAGGTGGTGGAGGAGGTTTGGGCACATCCTCATCTTCCTCTTCTTCTTCGGAGCTTTCTTCTTCCATATCCTGAACCCTATTATCATCACGAACCTTACGGTTTGTTTTATCTTGCATTGTACTTAGACCTTCATCCTACAAAAACAAAACATTTTTTAGAAATGACAAATATCACATCACTATAAAACATTCTTACTGCAGCTGGCGTTTCTTCATCATCACTTTCAAGTTGCATTTCAATATCTTCTCCTTCCTCTATCCTTTCTTGTATTAAAATTCGAGCACCTACTTCTTCTGGTGTAGTTGGTGCTGGGAAGTTACCAATCTCAAAGGGTTGATAGTCAACAGTTTCAACAACAACAAAGTCATGCCAGTCAATTTGAGCGTAGGCAACTAAAATACAAAAACATCATAAAATTAGAAATATTATCAATTATTATGGTTTGTAAATAACAATTCGTTATACTTTAATGTCACATTTACCTCTCTCCCTTTCTAAAATTTCTTCTTCTTTCGCCTTTTGTTGTTCCTGATATCTCAACCACTCAGCACGATATTTAACCAATTCTAAAACAGCTTTTGCAGTCTTGGCTTCATCACGTAAACGCTGTTGCATACTTTTTGGAGGAATAAGGACCTACAATGAAGCCATTAGTAACTACTACAGGAAATATTGGTAGTACATTAGCAACAATAAAATAGATTACAAAGTGCCATTACTGTAACACAAATTTACTGAAGACATTGATAGGGGTATTTGATTTTCTTAAGGGCTAAGACTACTATGAAAAGCATATTCAAAGTTGTTAAAAATGAAGAGGGATTTAATTTTACAGGCAAGATTGATTCTATTAGAAAATTAGTTAAAAAAATACGATAAGGGTGGAGAAAATTAGAAGACAATAGAAATGTGTTGAATTGAAAAATGGACATTAAATATAAACACATTGAATATTTACGACAACTTAAAAAAATATAAGCAGGAAGAACGATGATAATATATTGGGATGAAACCTACATTCATAGTTCCCATACGGTACTGAAGATATGGGACGATGGCAAAAATAAATGTTCAAAATATCCAGTGTCCAAAGGAAGACATCTCATCATCTTACATGCAGGAGGTCCATTAGGATTCATTCCTAATACATTAAACATATTAACATCAGGAAGTAAAACAGGTGACTACCACAAAGAAATTAATTCTAAATATTTTACACAATGGTTAAATAAAAGGACAAATTTGCTTAGAAAAAAATGCGTTTTAGTGATGGCAACATGCAGCAACGGCTAACGGAACGAGTTATTTTTTATGATGTTAATGCTTTAAAAGCTGAATTATATGCGTTAATTAGAACGCGTAAACCAGCTAATAAAAAATATAGAATTGGCACACTTCTAGTGAAATATATTTAACACTGCGTTTACCACCATACTACCAGGAGCTTGACCCATTGAAAGAATATGGGCATTAGTAAAGAATGAAGTAGCAGAATGTAATGCCTCATTCAAACTAGCTGATATGCAGCAGCTAACAGAGGAAAAATTTCAACAAGTTACAATTGAAAACTGCCAAAACATTTGCGCTAATGTTGAGAAAATTGAAGGTGAGTATATTGAAAGAGAGCACGTTGTGGATGAGGGTCAAGAATTAATAATAAATGTTGGAGAACAAAGTTTTTTTTGACACCCTAAAAACGGTAACAAAAATAGGCCAGTACTAATAATGATGAAAGACGTGAATAAGAAGGTAGAAACGTTAAACGGAACGCACAAATTAAAAGGAACATATATATGTATGTATATATATATTGTGACGTGCTTTACTTGTTCGACGACTAAGCAACCGGACGCGTCACAATTGACACCCCAAAACGGCGGATGCTCGGGCGCCAGATTATTTTACGTGGTTTACTCCACGGCCCCTCGACTCCAAAACCTTTCGAGGGTTCCGGATAGCAGCAGATGGAGGTACGGAAAATTCCAGGGGTCGGACTGTAATTCGCGGTCGAAACTAGATAGAGATAGACTTACTTTACAGAGTATTATCGTTCAACGGTTAGCAGGACTTACCTTAAAATGAACTGCTAATACGATAATCACTACTGTCAATCTTGCATTAAATGAAACAAACGGTAACGACGAACTCTTAATCAGTTGTGAATGAAACTCAAATAATTTAACAAAGGTATTTATTCTATAAGACACTAAGTGAATTCCGATCACACCACACAATAAATAAGACCTTTTACCCAAAGGCACAAAGAACTTAAGAGGCGGGCGATCACCTTTTTAAACAAGTAATATTATACACCATATACAATATAAACGAAAAAAAAATATCAAATGGTTCTTGTACAATGCAAATCGGTAAAATAGTTAATTTTATACGGACTCAGTGGTTTATAATCGAGCTATCGTATTTAATATCACACCAAATAGGGCATACGGGATTAATCGGCGGCTTGACGAAATTTGGAAAGAGAAAACCTAACTAAACCAAATGAAAACAACGGAAGGACGATGAGATTTCACCAAAACCCGAGAAAGTCGGCGAGGAGCTGAAATCTCTACCAGAATTTACTTAATTTCTGAGCAATACTTTCGAATTACCCAGTAATCAAGAATAATTCTCGGAAACTAAACGAAAAACCCTATAACAGCTCAAAACAGCGGAAGAAGCAGGAGATTTCAACAAAACCCGAGAAGGTCGGCGAGGAGCTGAAATCTCTACCAGAATTTACTTAATTTCTGAGCAATACTTTCGAATCACCCAGTAATCAAGAATAATTCTCGGAAACTAAACCAAAACCCTATAACAACTCAAAACAGCGGAAGAAGCAGGAGATTTCAACAAAACCCGAGAAGGTCGG
The DNA here is from genome assembly GCA_963921935.1 of Galeruca laticollis. Lineage (NCBI taxonomy): Eukaryota > Metazoa > Arthropoda > Insecta > Coleoptera > Chrysomelidae > Galeruca > Galeruca laticollis. The sequence continues at coordinate 37,274,022 of OY998178.1, read as the reverse complement.
CGAGGAGCTGAAATCTCTACCAGAATTTACTTAATTTCTGAGCAATACTTTCGTATCACCCAGTAATCAAGAATAATTCTCGGAAACTAAACGAAAACCCTATAACAACTCAAAACAGCGGAAGAAGCAGGAGATTTCAACAAAACCCGAGAAGGTCGGCGAGGAGCTGAAATCTCTACCAGAATTTACTTAATTTCTGAGTAATACTTTCGAATCACCCAGTAATCAAGAATAATTCTCGGAAACTAAACCAAAACCCTATAACAACTCAAAACAGCGGAAGAAGCAGGAGATTTCAACAAAACCCGAGAAGGTCGGCGAGGAGCTGAAATCTCTACCAGAATTTACTTAATTTCTGAGCAATACTTTCGAGTCACCCAGTAATCAAGAATAATTCTCGGAAACTAAACGAAAACCCTATAACAACTCAAAACAGCGGAAGAAGCAGGAGATTTCAACAAAACCCGAGAAGGTCGGCGAGGAGCTGAAATCTCTACCAGAATTTACTTAATTTCTGAGCAATATTTTCGAATCACCCAGTAATCAAGAATAATTCTCGGAAACTAAATATAATACTCTAATAACAGAAGCTGGACGGCAGCTACAGAAAGAAATTTTAGCAAAACCCGAGATAGTCGGCGAGATGTTAAAATTTCTGTAAGAATCTATTTAATTCCTGAGCAATACTTTCGAATCACCCAGTAACCAAATATGATTCTCGGAACCCAAATACAATATTCTAATAACAAACACTGGACGGCAGAAACGGAAAGAAATTTTATCAAGACCCGAGATGGTCGGCGAGATGTTAAAATTTCTGTAAGAATCTATTTAATTCCTGAGCAATACTTTCGAATCACCCAGTAGCCAAATATGATTCTCGGAACCCAAATACAATATTCTAATAATGAAATCTGGACGGCAGTAACGGAAAGAAATTTTATCAAAACCCGAGAGGGTCGGCGAGATGTTAAAATTTCTATCGGAATCTATTTAATTCCTGAGCAATGCTTTCGAATCACCCAGTAACCAAATATGATCCTCGGCATCCAAGTACAATATTCTAATAATAAAATAAAAGAGACAAATACAAAAAAAATCGAATAAAGAAAGCTTACCAAAAAAAACTTGTTTCCGAATAAAAACCTGAAAATATCTTCGGACGAATTAAGTCAAAACTAAATTTTAGAATAATTAACAACGGGAAATAGCGTATAGTTTACGATTTAATCTTTATGGCAAACTATACAAGATTGAAATATTGTGAATAAACCACTGAATACTGTACAACTACGGGAGTCCTAACAATTTACTCTGTTATACGGATTATATTGAATTCAACTATCAATTATAATTTTACACTAAAATAATTTTATATCGGAAATATACAGGCGGAGGAAAGAAATATAAAATTTTACCTTTTTAAGCACTTAACAATTTTCACTTTTTCGACAGGCACTTCTACTAATTATACGAGAGCGGACAAGAGAAAGTCAATACTAGAATCAACAAGCCCTTTTTCCACTGCGGTCTCGGTATTTATATTTTCACTAATCGCTTTAAAAAGAAGTCTAGCAAAAAACTCAAACATTAAATTACTTTGAACCAAAATTTCTATAGGTATACCGGACGGTCTGAATGTTTTAATCGAACGAAATGAAAATACATATATACCGGACGGCCCAAATATTATAAATAAGGAACTTTTAATTAAATTGATTTGTTTAGTAAGGAGGAAGTAGTAGTTTTAAATACAAATAAATTAAATAAATCACATAATATCGGAACAAATAAAAGTAACTTCGTTACACAATATATATATATATATATATATATATATATATATATATATATAGATGAAGATTACCCAGAAGACATACTGGAACAGAGGAAACAGCTAATAAGATACATGAAATAGGCGAGAGAAAGTGGAGCCAAAGCAAAGATAATACATTACTGATAAATGACAATGTATATAGTCTAAAAGAACTAGAAGAAAGCAAAAATCAGTTAGAAATACATACAGCATGAAGTAAATCAACATTTAAGGAAAATAACGAAACTAATCAGAAAACTTTGAATAAAATTTTCAGTGATAAAAGTTTTAAACAACTAAGAGGTGAATAAATTACCAATTTTACATTTTGAAAATAAATGTATCTCACAAAAGATAAGCGTACGGATAAAAAACAAATTGAAACTTCGACTTTGGACGAAAGTTAGAAAAAAAGCTTGATGAGCTTTCGGTAAAATTTGAAGTAAAAAGAATGAAGATATATGCAAACAATTATATATTTAAAAAGTGCACAATAAAAGATTTCATAAAAGGTTGAAAAACATACAAGTATGTATCTGCGAGGTACCAAAGATGGTACAGTGGAAAGAAGAGATTCAAGAGATCTTAGAAAGATATCACAACAATCCAATTTTTGGATACGTAGGAAACAATAAAGTATTAAAGAAATTACGAGCGAATTTTAGATGGAAAAACATGGACGAAGATGTACGGAAGTATGTAAAGAATTGCCATGAATGTGAAGTGAATAAAGCGAAACCCAGTGATAAGGAGAAATTTGTCATCACGGACACATCAATCAAACCGTTTGATATTATAAGCGTAGACACAATAGGTCCTTTTGTAGAAAGTAACAATGGGAACCGTTATTGTATTACAATACTGTGTGAACTGACAAAACGCGGTCATGATACCAGTCAGTAACAAAGAAGCAGCAATAATTACAAAAGCCATATTTGACAACTTTATACCAACTTATGGTTTAATGAAAGAAATAAGAACAGATCAAGGAACGGAATATAAAAACAAAATATTGAAAAATTTAGCAAAACTTTTAAAAATAAAATACAAATTTTCAACAGCATACCATCACGAGTCAATAGGCAGCTGTGAAAAACTTCATAGAACATTCAACGAATATGTGAGACACTTTATCAATGATGCTAGAAATAACTGGTGCGAATTTGTAAAAATGTTTGCATATTGTTATAATACAACACCTAACACATATCACGGACACCCTCCATTTGAGTTATTGTACAGTAGAAAATCTAACATACCGGAATGTTTAAATTCAGATATTGAACCATGTTACAATTTTGAAAGGTATGATAAAGAATTGAAATACAGATTACAATACGCGCATGAGAGCTAGGCAGTTTTTTGATGAAAAAATAAGTTAATTAGGGTAAATAACAGCGAAAAAGAATCTTCACCCGTAAATTTTAAGATTGGAGATAGAATTAAGTTCGATCCCTATTATTTAGACCCGTTTAAAATAACATGCGTAAACTGTGAGATTTTATCTCATAATAATAAAAAACAAACCATTCATAAAACTGTATTCATATAATAGTGATAATTGAACATAAAGACCATGTTAAGCTATTTTCATAGAACTTAGAAATAAAAAACAACTGGATTAAAAAAGACTATTTAGACGTAGGATATTGATAGCCTCTAAAACCATGTATTTATAAAAAGGTACACAAACAACAGTTTAAGTTAAGGAAGTAGGTAATGTGAATATTAACAACTTACTTTCGTATACTGTTCCAAAAGCTTTGTAAAATATTGGAACAAGGAATGTTGAGGTCTCAAAAAATCGAACTGAAAATTTCGTTGTTCCCTGTTCATGAGTTGAGTTAGAAAAGCCCTACCATTTCTAGCAACAAACTGGGCAGTGAGCTTTACAATATCTCTAAAAAATAAACATTCGATGTGCTGAAATATTAAAGGGTGAACAAGTGAACTTACAAATCTAATGCTGAAATTGAAGGTGGATCTGCAATAAATTCAAAATCTGGTGGTGGGTCTTTAGGTACAAAAGGTTTTTCAACTTGTTTCAGGATTTCTTGCTGTTTTTGTTGTGCTGATGCAGTCACAGATAATTTTGAAATAGCTTGATTTAGTCCAGCAGCTGGTTCTTGACCTAAGAATATAAATTATTGCTTATAGATGATATTTGATTAATTATAATAATATATTAAGTAAAATCAGTCAGTAATAGATTTATCGCTCTCGTTTTGTTATGATCAAAATACTCAAAGCTTTTTTGGCCGAATATTCAGATATGGCTAACGTTCATCATTTATTACAGAAGAGAATTGTTTCCGAAAGAAATCAATTCACTTTTGTTGAGTTATTGAAATAACAGTACCTAATCCTACTCACCTTTCCCTTCTCTAAAATCCTTTACTTTATGTTGGTAGTAGGCATGGTATGGATCACCAGTATTCAAGAAATTGAATTTGGGATTACCCAGTTCATTTTGTCTAATACGTGCTTCAAATTCTGGACCATTTCTAGCAACAAAACTTGCGGTTTTGTCAACAATATCTTTTATTATCGTTCAGGAAAATAAACTATAAAAGTATAGATGATTTTATGAAAACTTATTCAACCTACCTAAACTAATACAAGCACACCTGGACTGCAGTTTAAATGGAAACACTACAAAATAAAAAGATTTGAATAAAGAATTTGAATGTTTATCACTTTTTTCTGATTAAATTGGGATTATTAAATACCAGTTTTTGCAAAAGGATACTTCTCACTTCTGGTGGTGGATATATAATTCCTACCACAGGATTGATAGGTCCTGGCTCTTCATTGCCAGTATTGTTTGTTACCTCCAAGGGAGGCATTCTGAATATAGGTTAATACTATATATGTAGTTGAAATAATCTAAAAGTTGTTGTCTCTGAAAATACTTATACACACTTCAAACATTAAATGCAATGCACGAATGCTGTCAGCTGTCAAATATATTCTAAATGACATTTGACAGTTTTGACTAACCGAACCAATGAACTCCAGTTCATTAATTTTAATGCGTTAGTGTAGTAAACATAGATTTATGGTTCAAGAAAATCCAGCCCATCTTCAAGCGAATCCATATTTTTGTTCGCAAAAAACTTCCAATAATCAGATAAAAAGTGACTCCGAATATCTCTATCCTATATTAAAAATCACATATGAAACAGGACATTTCCAAATAATTACAGCGACATATCCCATATGGAGCGGAAGATATTCAGCGACATAGAGAAATAAACATGACTATGTTTAGCGATTTAGTTACAGAATAGGGGTCGATCGCTTATGCTTCTTCTGTTTAGGGGAGTTCGAGTGACTGAGACACCATGTCTACATCCACTTGAGGAATATTTGTCGAATTAGCTTCGGTGAAACCTGGATCTATTTTAAAGATGTCTTTTAAAAGGCAAACAAACAGAAGCACATTTTCTACTATAAAACAATATAACAAACAACTAAAAAGTAGGCGAAGATGATCTTCTTCTTTGACTTTTTTTGGGTTCAATCCTTATGGATTATTTGCTCTTATTTTTTCTTATTCTCTGCAAAGAGTTACGCTTTCGCGTGTCTGGTCATCAACCATAACTCCTCCCAGGTAGGCGAAGATGATGTCTGTTCGAGGTTGGTTGTGGATATTGATGTCAATTGTCAAATTCTTCTAGTCGACTTTCACTTTGTATTAATCAACGTGGATAGTCAAGTAGGATTTGTCAACAGAACGTACTTTCAATCTGACAACCAGGGGTTCTGCCATTGGTCGACTTACAGTGGTTTATTTAAATCTAATAAAATTTTTAAATCTAATTTTCGAATTTTTATAGCTTTTTGAGATAAATATCATTATCATAGAAATATATATTTTATTCTTAATCCTTCTGATATGATTTCACTTGTTAATTGATACCAATGAAACGAGCTCATTGCCCGGTAAGTATCGAAAATGTCCCTATATAGGTTCGCGCATCGATAGTAACGATTGTTAAAATGTCCCTTTGTCATGTTGTCATGCATAAATATTCAATTTTAAAAGTCATTGAAATGTCAGCATGCTTCGGAAATGATTAATATATATATATATATATATATATATATATATATATATATATATATATATATATATATATATCCGGTAAAAAGCAGTCTTTTCTCCCGGGGAAAACAGTAATTATATAAGAAGTTATATTTTGTTACCTGTCAACATAGATAAAACGTCAAACGTTTTTCCCGGCACAGAAAAAAATGTTTTTGGCATCTCCCAAAGTATTCAACATTGTGACTAAATAGTACACCTGTAGTTATGCTGTAATTTGAAAAAGTTTGCTATGAGTGCTAGCAATAATATTAAGCTTTAGCTATCTAGCCAAAATACATTATAATCTAGTTTCAAGTGATTATCGTTGCTCTGAAGATATATACGTATTAAAAAGATGGACTTGTACATAATTCATTTCATACGCCAGTAGGAACAAGTCATTACCAGTTTATTTAATAGAGGAATCTTCCAGCTCGCAAAAATATTCAAAGGTTCTTTTATCTATTAATCATCTCGTTATAATTAATTTGGAACCATTTGAAACCGTGTACTCGCTGAAGGCTCTTGTCAAATAATCAACCTCCTTTTATGCACAATATATGATTACAATAACGTGTTTACTACGGTAGTTTTCCGTAATCTCCTTACAACTGTAAATTGTTTCAATTTCGCTTTTGTCCGTTTTTTCTCATTTATACAGAAGCGAATGCAGTATATGTACCTAGTGTGTGCTTTTAAACATATATTTTTATTTTTCATAGGGTTATTATTATTGTTTTGCTATTTTGCATGTATTCTAACAAACTCTACAAGCTGCTATTCCTGTCAAAATTGAAGATTATAAATTGTAAGTTTCATGTGTTGATTAATTTGCTGATAACCGCGGATCTTCATATACCTATATGGAATTCAGAAAATATTGGAAAATAGTTACATGGACAGAATATACAGGGTGTCCTGGAAAAAAATCAGATAAAGGCGGGAACGTATAGTATGTGCTAAAATAATGTTAGTACATGTTATGAACTTTTTCAGTACATGCCCTCGTTTTCGAATTATAGGTCTCCAAAGTTTAAATTTTGAATTCGTTTCTTATTTTTAATTCTCGTACTGTTCATTTGATCTTTATAAAATGTTTAGCATATTTATAATGTATGTGTATGTTTATTTTGGTAAGGTAAACAGATTGACAGTAGTGCCTTGAGCCAGAGACGGACTACTCGTAATGGTTAGTGATCCAAAATGTTTGTAGGGATGACCTTAGAGTAATAATAGACATAGAGAGGGCTATTCATTCATAAACACGGCCAACAATTCTGAACGCCAGTAGTGAAATAATGAAAATGAATTACATAAACTGGGGATGGTATTGTAGATACATGGCCTTGGTAATTTCAGCTGGTTTTCTGACAAACTTGGCACTGACGAACCATGATAATCCAAAATCATTAAATTAATTAACTTAAAAGTTTATTTTGTCACTAAAAGTCTTGAAAAACACATCAAAACTAAAGAACTAAATGTTTACTATCTAGTCGTAATGGCGCTTGTATAAACAAATCACGTTTGACATTATTTACTACAAAACTACGACGTATTCGAAATGATCGTCGATCACACTATGACGATATTTGCATATATCTTTATATGGTAATTAAACAAGGGCAACACTACTAAATAGATTACTATTGACACATTAAACACGTATTGAAATTTTGAGCAATGTTGCCACTTTTAGTTATAACCATAAAGGTATCTAAGGATACAACACATATTTGTTTAAAATTTATATAAGAATACGCCTTTATTAAATAAAATTCAAGTATTAATAATTAATTTCAAAAGCAGCGCCTCAAATGCATAAAGTAGTATGACTTTTTATTTATTTGCATAACTTTTTAACAAATTTTCAATTAAACTTCTAATTTCTTTTTTCTCGCAACTGAAGAGGATTTGTAAATATGGCAAAGCAGTGGAAGTGTCCGCAAGTGAGCTTAGAATGTGACTCAATATTTGGGGCAGGAAAAAGTCAAAACAAACATATCTAGTTAATTTGTTAATCTGAGGGGATGACACACCCTGTATGAAAATATCGAAAATGACTTCCCTACACGTTAAGCTAACGAATAGATACTGTTGTTGGGATTTGATCAAATAAGCCGTTTGTCTGGTATTTACCTTTTTATTAATGCCTTCGTACCGATTTGCGCATTCACCATTCTTGAGGATATATTACGTAAAGAGTTAAAAGTAATTTATTGTTACCATGTCCAAGATTCACGAACTGTAGTAGAAATTAATAACTTAGCAATAGTCGATGATAAAAATAATGACAACTCATTCCACAAGGTTATTGAACCATTAAGAAAACATCAAAAATACAAGTTATAAAACATTAGACTAAAACTAATCCCTAACCAACAAAATAACTAACAATAATATTGTTAAACTCGTAGGACGCTCCTCATTTCAGTTAAGATGTACGACATTTGAACAAAAGGTTCCCTAACAGATGGATTGGTCGGAAAAATCTTTTTCTGTGGTCACCGCGATGAGAAGACGTCAACCCTATGGATTTCTTTTTCTGGGGTTATCTCAAAAATAAAGTGTACGCAACACCTGTGCATGCAAGTCAAGCTTTAATAGACAGAATTGTGTTACACGGCAATGCCTCTTGCATAGATTGTTATTTTTACCTGAAAACTTTCTAAAGACCTCTTAAAATATAATAAATATCCCTTCAACCTTTAATTTTAAATTATAATTAGTAAAAAACCCATTGTCTATCAATTATTTAATAGTTATTTGTAAAACTAGTGTCACAATGACTCGTTTAGTAGTACGAGTGAAGTTTGCACAACGAACCGCGAAGCGGCGAGTGGTGCAAATCACGAGTACTACAGAAAGTCATTGTGGCACAAGTTTTTCACAATATTTTTTATAATTCGCATTTATTTAATTATTTAAATAAAATAGAATTTCATATAATCCCAGTTTTTAAACTAGGAGGAGTGGTTTGAATTTAAGTAGGCAATTCTGTAGATTCCTAATTGGTTAGATCACAGATGGTTTTATTCAGCACTTCCGACTTTTGACATATTATAACCGAATAATTGTGTGAACTGTAAACAAACTTTCATTTAAGCAAAATGAGGATGATTATTTGTTTAAAAAAGAGCTTCTTCGTATATGTTCTTGCGATCTATTTATATTATATCATGAACAGAATTATTTCTGCAATACATCTTCACATAGATATCTGGTAATTTATCCCAGAAATCGAACCTATATATTGATCCTATACAATATAAAAATAAACAATTGACAAATCATTGATAAATAAACGTTAGCATACTTTATTCATTAATATTTTTAATATATAAATCATTCTAATTTACCTTTAATATAATAATTTGCTAGCTAGAACAACGCTACACCATTTTATTTTTAATTTGTGTCAAGGTTAAAGTCAAATAATGTCAAATACAAATATAACTAAATTCAATAACCAACTGTACACTAAAAATTACTATAACAGTGTTCAAAGAGCTTCATTGTGACACTGTAAACAATGTTATAATGATGTCTCTTTTATACGCGAATTATAAAAAATCCTTTTAAGTATTATTACAATTATCTATTCTTTAAGTAGCGTTTAAGCACGATACGACTCGGTCTACACTACAAATATTTTATACGAACATAGCTTTTACTTTGTAGGCGAGTTAAAACCAATCAAATCGTTGAAAAACCAAGTCCCATGTGACTTTTGGCTTGCAAGCGTTTATTGGTTGAAATAGTATTTTGCAGGCTAGAGGAATGTTTTTGGCTACTTTCATCTCTCAAAAGTAAGTTGTAAAGCCCTATTTTACAAAGTGGTAGTAGAAAAAAAATAGTAGGATGTTTCCACCAAACATTTGAGCGAGTTGGCAGAAGCGAATCTTCGAGATTGGAGCCCTGAAGTTGACTATAGAAGAAGAAGACAATATATTAGACCAATGATAAAGTCTTGATAGTTGCTGGTTGGTTTCGGAAAGATTGGGTTTGATTAAAATTAGGGTTCAATTAATTTTTATAATTCGATTCTTTTCGTTTAAATATATACACTTTTTTTATGTTTTTTTGTAGGGTGCGTGTCATATATTATGGGATTAGCAAGTGTATATTTATTGGAAGTACTTTTCAGTACTTACATTTGTCAACACCGCAGCTCAATTTTAATTGTATCGCCGATAACCTATGCACGTTGTTCCTTTATGAATGTAATTAACAAGTGATTATCTGTTATTAAACTACTTATTACCTGAAGTAGGTATATGTGTATTATTTATACGCCTTTCCATACTCGAACAAAGTATTAAGGAATATTACAATTAGGAACTGGATTATTCTGTAAAGAATAAAGTACACGTAATATTGTAATATGTCAAATGCATAACAATGGGTAATAACAATGTTTATGCCATCTTTCAAATTGTTATCAAACGTTCCATGTTAACAGTTTAAGTCTAAAATTCCGGGAAATTAACAATACATAGTTAAATCAATCAATACAGTTGCCAGATGTAAATATTAATCAAATTTATTGGTATTCAAACGTCTAGCTTTTGAGTGTACAGGGCGAACATACAAATCGAGCTCTTGGCTGTACCTATATCATTTTATAACACGGAAAATATTTGATTAGCGTAATTAGCAAAGAAAACTCGCTAGAAATAATTTTCGAATTCTATCTCGAAAAATTTTAAAATTAGTTTTCACTGTAACTAATACTACTAGAAGTCAAATTATTTCCGTTTATTTTTTTGAGCTTACGAATATTCTGAAAATTTTCCCGAGCCGAAGGCGAGGGATAATTTTCAAAAAATATTCAGAAGCGAAAAAAATGTCTAGGTAAAATTTTATATCGATTAGAATTTGGTAAGAATATTTACAATTTACAATGAGAGAAGTCAGATGGGATGGGTGACAATTTTACCAATGTCAAAACCGGTCAAAACAAATAATGTGTTTGTTGTTGTACAAACTTACTTCACGACCGCAGCACAAAACCGCAATTGTAGGAAATATTTAGTGTTATTGAAGTGTACATCAATACAACAAGATGAATCGCTTTGGCCAAGAAAATATGGAAATAGTTAGGCAAGAAATTGAGAACACCCGCTAATACCAAAATACGTAAAGTAAGTGCTTGGAGACAGTTTACTGACTTTTGCTTAGAGAAGCCATACAATTTCGATAGGAAAGATATCTGTTGGGAAACTTGGGTTAATTTTGGAAGATTTCGGATTCAATATGCGTTGGCAAGATGCGACAAATTAGAAGGAAAGTGTGGTGAAAGTGTTGTTGAACTCTATTGCGAAACAGTTACAGGAATATTTTTATAAAAAGTACAATCGTAAATTTGATCCTTTTTCCGATATTAAATTTGAGAACGCCAGAGCTGCTAGGAACGCTTCGGATGAATTACAAAAAACTATTGAGCTTTGTGATGAAAACACTCCGGAGAATTTGCAGTATAGAGTACTTTATTGAAGAAACTGACAATCAAGGGCATTTTGTAACGAGGTTTTCGTTACTCAAAGGTTATTTTGTGTCACCGAGTGTATTTTCATTTTGTATTTTCTGTCGCTGTGTATATTTATTTTATGTTATATATCACCCGTTATGTATTCTGGCCTCTGTATAAAAATCATTTTATAGTTTATGTCGCCGAGTATATATATTCATTTATATTACGTATCCCCATTATATATTCTTTCCTTTGTATAAAAATCGTTTTATAGTTTATGCCGCCGACTATATTTTCATTTGATAGTTTATGTCACCGAGTATATATTCAATTTATATTATGTATCACCCGTTACATATTCGTTCCTTTGTATACAAACCATTGTATAGTTTATGCGCCGAGTATATTTTCATTTTATAGTTTATGTCGACGAGTATATATAATCATTTGTATATGGCATCTACCCGCTATATATTTCGACCACTGTAGGTTTGTTCTCACAGGAATCACAAACCATCAGGATTCTGCGCAATACAATTCTCTGTGTTGATACATAAGTTTCTGATTGTTTGAAAACAGCTGGACTATGTTCACACAGGTTTCATTAATGGTTGTCCAACTGTCCAACGTCCAGCTGTTTTCAAACAATTAGAAACTTATTTATGAACGCGAAGAAATGGATTGCGCAGAATCCTGACTGTTTCTGATGGTTTGAAACTCGTGTGAGAACAAACCTTGTATCGATATTGTTTTAAGCATAAGACTTATAATAATTGTAAATCTCCGTGAACATTTTATTTTATCCCCTGGTTTCGGGGTCGAACCAACAGGTTAATAGTTATTCAAAATTCCGATGATATTTTTATTTCTTTCCTATCTAGTTGCGATGGAGAAATCATTTTTTCTGTGTAAAATATTTATTTAGATTTTAAAACCCAACATTTCAATGTACTGGTCTCCCCACTGCAACGAGGTAGATATTGGTAGAAGCGCGCAGATCGAACTAATCGAGAGATGTGGAAAAGTAAGACTGGAAGGCAGGTAGATTTTAAAATCGAAGGGAGAGTACCGAAGTGATCTAACCGAAGCAGAAGCGAGAAAATTGTGCACCGTCCGCCGAAAATTGTTTAGCTTTGTTTTGCCGATAGCCGTAAATTTCTTGTTGAGTTTTTTTCCGCACTGTAAAAAATTTTTTCTCGATAACTTCGTTGCTGTAAAGGTAAGAGCTTTTAGTAATAAAAATACGAAAATATGTGGTATTTTCAATTATTAATTTAAAATATTTATGCAGTTGATTTTCATTTTAAAATAAGTTGGAATATCTTGTACATTGGAGTGTGGTAAACCATTTATATATCGCATCTGATTCAATACCTTTCCCGATTTTCCTTTTTCGTAGGTTTCCTGATATTAGTTCCGTCCTTTAATACCTTTTTCGATTTGTAGGGAAAATTCTTGATATAAATCTCCGGTTGCGCCAGGCATACATAGCCGCTAGGGCTTCCTGATATTTAAAATCTAGAATTCCCATTCTTTGATAACTTTTCCGATTTTAGGGAGAATCTTGATTGAAATCTCCGGTTGCGCCAGGCATACATAAACGCTAGGGCTTCCTGATATTTTAAATCTAGAATCCCCAGCTTTGATACCTTTCCCGATTTTGTTTAAATGTTAGTGAGATTCCTGACAATTTAAGTCTAGAGCCCCGACCCTAGCATTGTGTTTTCCGATTGGATAGGGAGAATCCTGATTGAAATCTCTGGGAGCGCCAGGCATACATAAACGCTAGGCCTTCCTGATATTTTAAATCTAGAGTCCCCGATCTTTCGTATTTTTTTCCAGATATGATAGTTTTTTTTTGGAGTAACGCCTAACCCGTCCGTTTCATGAGAGTTTCTCAAACATTTGAATGAAAAGACCACCAAACTTTGAATAGTTTTTGTTTGCTTTTATCGCTTCTTTTCTTTGCATGTACGCTATTTTATGATCATAAACCACTCTCGCTTATGTCCTGCCTGCTTCCTCGCTAATTACTGCATATCAAATATACATATAGCTAAGTAATACATATGTGCTTTTGGGATACACGGGTATTGTCTACCCTTATGAGTATTGTTTATTTTTATATATAACGGCTTGGTAGAGAGTATAATTGTAATAAAACTGAAATAAACCTTTGTTGTGTTTTATTGACCTATTATAGACTAGTACTTCCTTATGGTAGAGTAGTTGTTTGGCTGCACGAATTTTAGATTCTCCGTAGTGTGGATCAGGATAATAATATTTATTTCAGGACTAGCGAGAACGTTTTTATATTAAGCAATAACCTCCCGAATTTTGACGACAATAGACCCCTGGATTTTACCGTACCTCCATCTGAGGCTACCTGGAACTCTCGACGAGTGAAGTCGAGGGGCCGTGGAGACAACCACGTTAAAAATCTGGCGCCCGAGAAAGTGTAGGGTTTCGAAGGTGTCAGAAGTGACGTTCCGAGGCGTTAAGAGGTAGAGCAAGAGCTCGCTACCTATATATCACGCAACGCAGCGCGGCGTCGCCTCCATCGGCGAAAACGCGTCACAATTTAACTGAGCGCATTGAAAATAACCCAGTTTTTCCAAAAACTTGTCAAAATTAACAGATAGTAAATGGCTGATACCAAATTGGAGCGATATGTCCTGTAAGGCTCTTCAAAAAATGTATATAAAAAAGAACAGAATATATAGAAACAAATCGTTTGTTCTTATGTGAATCCAACGTGGAATCAGGCTACTTCCAAGAGTTGGTACAAAAATTGTCCAGCTGGATATAACATCGTATTGTCGTGTTAAAAATTCTGACGATGATATTTAACATCGAAACAATTGTCAATTTTTTAGAATTTTTTCATTATATTGTGGAATTATTAGAAACAGTTTCATTTAAAAAATATCATCATTTATATCGTCGTATGATATGTTCTTCATTAGTTCCTGACTCTATGCACAAAAATCTAAGGAGTTTTGATTTTCTTGACTCAAAGTAGATCGCAGATAGTTTTTCACCCGCTTTAATCAAGAAAAGCCTCTCTCACCCTAAAAATTTATCGCTGGTGTACATAAAGCCATGCGAAGTGCTATATCCAGGTTTGGATAAATGTCCTCCAAATTCTGTTTCCGCAGGTACGAATATAGGCTTTTTAATGATCCAGATTCTGGTTTTTATTAAAATAATATCAGAAATGGAAACTTATCGTTAAATCCGTTGTAAGGCTCCTGCCGTATTTAAAACTCGAACACGAAACAAGAAACATGTTCACCCTGAAAGTTTCACTAGCAGTCATTCTAATAACTTCAACGAAAGTTTCATCAAATAATTTTTATTTTTTTCGGTTGTCTTATCTCGATCTCTGTTGTATATTGTTTGAATACGCTAATTCCATCGCCTTGTCTTCGAAATACTTAAAATTTTCTCGCTCGGCTACGAAACACTTACGGAGTGATTTTTTACAATAATTATTCAGTAACACCTAAGAAATAATTTTTCCACTAACAACAAAGAACTATAACTACTTCATGCGTACATAAGTACACAAGCGATTTTTTTGTTTCGGTAAGACAAAAAACAAATTTGCCGCCCTACGATTTAGCCTATTCAGTCTGTTGGTAAATCCACCACTACTATTCATCCTCGTTCATTATTATAGTTTCTTTTTATGCTCTACTCCTTTTTTGTGACTTGATTAGCAGGATTAAGGTATCAACTCTCTTTTTTGGATTGACATTTGGATTTATTTCCGGAAAACAGAGGAGAATCAAATGAGGAGTAAGGAAAAGGTTTCTATCAGACTTGACGGAGTTTAAAGAGCGATTCCTGGTACAAACATCGACTATTGTTGGATGTTACAAAGAGAAAATAAAAAAAGGAGGAAAAAGCAAAGCAGAAATCCATTCCATACATTCTTTGGACACATACGAATTTGGAAACGGCATCATAAAAATGTTACGATCATTTGGAAAAGTTATAGATTCCAACTATTTTTCATGTTTTCTCAAAATTTTGCTTGTTAATTCCCAATCGTGACTTCAGAATCATGTTCCGCTAGAAAAAATATATACAAAGAAAGAATGGTCTAATCTACAGTACACCTAATTTTCATTGTGTACACTTGTGTGATGATTATTAATAATTTTCTATTAATCACACTTGAACACGTGTAATGTACTCACTACAACAAATTGTTTAAATATTGTTTCATGAGTTAATAGAATATTATGCAATGAATGTTCATTGATGGATATTAAAATGTCTATGAAAATCATGACACTAACCATAGGTACTGCGATGCTATTAGTCGCGAGATGAGAGCACGTTTTTTTCTACAACTTGATGGTAAAATATTGTTTTTCAAAGGAATTATAATAGAATTATCATTTATAATCAATATACCGGGAAAGTAAGGTCGAAAAATCTGTTAACTATCAAAACTGTCGCATAACTGATTTTTCATTTTTAAATGAAAATATATTGACCCAGCATCACTCTCCTAGATTGTCTAATAATTTCCACTGGAGCTTGCGACGCAGCTTGCAAGCACAGCTCAGACCACCTTGAAGGTAACATAAATAGTATTTAAACAAAAAAAAATTCCGATCTTAAATTTTTCAAAAATTGAAAAAATTTACGAAAATTATATTTTTGGTTGGTAATTATAAATAAAATATTAATATTGAGGTCAAAATATAGGTAAACATAGAGGGCAAACTAATTTACATTTTTTCAGATTTGGAAAATTCAAAATGGCGGCTGCGCAAATTGGAAACAATTTTTTTTTTCAATCGCGTCTAAATTTATGAACATTAACGATATTGAGAAACGGTTTGTTGCAATCGACAGAGTGAAAGTTATATTTTTATAAATAACATAAACAAAATTTTTTACATAATTTTTTAGAACATTTACCGAAAATAAAAATTTTTACATCTAGTTTTTTCTCATTTTGGCGTTGGAAAATTCCTTAAAAATATCTTTTTACGTTATAAATATGTTTGTTTTTGAAAGACGAGTATTTTGAAAAGAAAGTTTTTCAGATGCGACTTTTACAAGCTGAGATAAACAAATTCAAAATCTGCTAGATACTGTCATAATATTAATTGAAATTTTCAAATTTTTATCACTTCGCTAGGTTGTTGAATCCCAACTCAACTTAAACACAATTTTTCATTTTTCTACCGTTAATTGGTCCATTCAAAAGAGAACAGTAATCCTAGCTCGCTCGGCCAGACGGTGTGGCGGCAGCTGCTTGGCGTTCTGGTGGGGGGTCAGCGCTCATTCTCTTCGAACGCCCAAAAGACCCTTACTTACATGACTGACGACGTACTTGTACCCGACGAATTATTGAACATTATTTCGTGTTTTTGTACCACAGGGTGCTCTACTACCAGGTGTGGTTGTAAAAAAGTTGGCATACATTGTACGATATTATATAAAAATTGCGAAGGCAAAAACTGTTGTAACATCGAAATTGTAAGTACGGTATTTGACAATGACGAGGATGATAATGAATCTCTGAGTGATGAGCTAAATTTTGATATGACTCAATTAGTTGATTGTGAACTTGCAATTCATAGTAGCAATAATATCGATGAGGATTTGTTTGCTAATGATAATGACGAGGAAAATTGTACAGAGCCATTTCCTCAGAGACCAAAAAGAGCGAGAATTGGTAGAAAATAGATGTAAATTTGTATATAAATATTATCCTTAGTATCTACGTTTCGAATTATGTATAATATATATAATAAATGGATTTATAGATATAAATATCATTGTACCTTATTTCTAGCAATATGTAATGGTTAATAATAACCATACTATTAGCAAACCACAAATGCAAAATTTTCACAAAGAAAACCAAAATAAAAGCTTGAGCTTCGTTCAACTGCGAACGAGCGCTGACCCCCCACCACAACGCCAAGCAGCTGCCGCCGCACCGTTTGGCCGAGCGAGCTAGGATTACTATTCTCTTTTGAATGGACCAATTGACGGTAGAAAAATGAAAATTTGTGTTTAAGTTGAAATGGGATTCGATAACCTAGCGAAGTGATCAAAATTTGAAAATTTCAATCAATATTATCACAAAATCTAACAGACTTTGTTTTCTTTTAAATACTCGTCTTTCAAAGACACACATATTTATAACGTGAAAACATATTTTAAACAAATGTTTCAACGCCAAAATGAGACAAAACCAGATGGAAAAATTTTTATTTTCGGTAAATGTTCTAAAAAATTATGTGAAGAAAATGTTATTTATAAAAATATAACTTTCACTCTGTCGATTGCAACAAACCGTTTCTCGTTATTGTTCATAAATTTAGACGCGATTGAAAAAAAAAAATTGTTTCCAATTTGCGCAGCCGCCATTTTGGATTTCCCAAATCTGAAAAAATGTAAATTTTTAGAAGTTTGTCCTCTATGTTTATCTATATTTTGACCTCAATATTAATATTTTATTTACCAACCAAAAATATAATTTTCGTAAATTTTTTCAATTTTTGGAAAATTTAAGATCGGAAATTTTTTCAATTTTTGGAAAATTTAAGATCGGAAATTTTTTTTTTAAAAACTATTTACATCACCTTCAAGAGCATAAGATTTGCATCAATTTTCATCTCTACGATTTTTTTGTAAGAACACATCCAGAAATGACACGAGCATAAATCACTTGAATTTTAGGTGATCTGAGCTGTGCTTGCAGGCTGCGTCGGAAGCTCCAGCGGAAATTATTAGACAATCTAGGAGAGTGATGCTGGGTCAATATATTTTCATTTAAAAATGAAAAATCAATTATGGGAAACTTTTGACTTTCACTTCCTTACTTTCCCGGACTACAAGCTATCGAATAAAAAGAACGGAACAATGAGAACCTAATGTAACGAATAAACTCATTTTCTAGGCAATTAGAAATTCAAAAGTGGAATCCAGAAAGAGAGAAATTTTTACTTATGAAACTACCCCATTTAATGTAAGCATTCACTTGGCTCTTCAACCCAAAAAGGGATCATATGTTTTATACCTCATTTAAAATGGTATACAGCTATATACGACTTTCCGATTTTTAGACATTGATATTAAGAAGAAACAACTTCTTATCGTTGAATATATACAGTAAATGCTGCCAAAATAATGTTCGAGTATTTTAACATTATTAAGATCAATTTTTTGTAAAATTTTTGTCTTGATTAGATTAATTTCGAATCTTATTCCGTGTTCTGAGGTACCTACTAATGTTCGGAGATTTTTAGCTAAAGATTTTTGTTTGTAAATACTAATTCACAGATGAGAAACAACTTGATTTTTATTAGCTCAACTTTGATTTGTAATATCATTGAACCTTTTACTCAAAACGATTTGAAAATGTAGGGTTGTATTAATAGTTATATGTGCTATCATCTGGATAATCTACATACGTGATATGATAGCAGATTTTCTTGATAAAGAGAAAATTTGAATCTATGCTTAGGTTTCCGCTTATCCCATGGTAAAGGGGTAAGTGTAAATTATACAAGGGGCAAGTGTAAAATATACCTAAATCCCTGCATAGAAACTTAATACAATACGAATGGAGAAGTGTAACCATAGCTCTTTACGTCATAATGCCATGAAAATAATTTTATTAACATAAACGTATAAGTACATTTTAATTTCCTTTAAAACTTTTAAGATAAATTATAAGAGTCAAAACGAATATTAAAGTTGATTCTTCCTCGTTTACCAGTAACAGGTGGCGATAAAAACTTCAAAATTTCTTCCAGAGTAACGACACTACTATCTTCAATATTTGACCAATGGAATGATGAAGATAAACCAATTCTGGCAAATTTTATATATTCAATTCAATTAATCTGACCAACAAAAAGTTTTACCAGAACCCAATCATCAACAGGTACTGTACTAAAATTTTTATTCATTTCACCCATGAAACTATTTTCATTTAAGTATTCTTCAAGTTCATCGGATACATTATTGGCATCATGCGTAATCATTTGTTCTACATCTTTGTCACTCTCGACGACTGGAATGGGTTTCTTCTTTTGTCTGAATTGTGGTTATTGGGAAGTTTATTACTTTTCCTCTCAATATATCTAATATGCGAGAGAAGTTAAAAAAAAATTGGAATTTGGAAAAAAAAGTTAGACTTATTTTTACGAGAAAACGGTTTTTAGAAAAAAATCCTGTGTGTTTGTCGTCGGCCACTTTTCGTTACATGCCTACAGCCTTGGGAGTACGGCAAGTCACCAATTTTATGATTGAATATTGTTCAGGTGAACTATATTGAATTTCAGCCCACCCCAGCCAGTACAACGGGTGCTATGGTACTTGAAGTACGACATTTTTTAATTTTTTGAGAATTTCAGTTTGTTAGCACGATACAGCCTCCGGAGGGCAACAAATCACCAATTTTATGATTGAATATTATTGAGAACGTCTCACAGATGAACCCCATTGATTTTCAGCTTACCAGTGCCACTAAAACAGGTGCTATAGTATTTTCAGTACGACATTTTTGTCATTTTTGGAGAAATTTCAGTTTGTTAGCACGATACAGCCTCCGGAGTATATACAAGTGACCAATTTCATGATTGGATATTATTCAGAGCATTCAAAAGATGAACGCTATTGATATTCAGCTCACTAAAGCCACTAAAACGAGTGCTATGGCACTTGAAGTACCAAGTTTTTGTCATTTTTGGAGAATTTTCAGTTCGTTAACACGATACAGCTTCCAGAGTGTATACAAGTGACCAATTTTATAATTGGATATTTTTCAAGGGGTCTCACAAATGTACCCTATTGATATTCAGCTGACTAGAGCGAGTACAGCGGATCATATAAATCCAGATATACTACATTTTTGGTTATGTTTGGAGATACTCGTATTTCGGTTTGTTAGAACAATACATCCCCCGAAGTGTATACAAGTGACAATTTTATGCTAGAATATTGTTCAGGGCATCTCATAGATACGGAAAAGTTAGTTTAATCTTCAAAACCGTTCATTTTACATTTCATTAGCTTCTATTATTTTGAGGGCTTCATCCAACGTTATAACTTTTGTTCCTGGGCAAATGAGCTTTCTTCCAGCTTTTACATTTATTAGGTATAGTAGGCGTAAGAGATATAGTGCGAACTTCAAGGTTTCGGCGTATCGTTTGACTTGAATACCGTCATAGTACAGTCAATATTATAACTTAAAATGCTTATTTGACGATATATTCATTTAATTTTATAATTTCAACTAATGATCGTAAAAATGTATTTAATAATTTTATAATTATTAAATACATTTATCGACTGCCTAACGATTATTTTTAACCCGCAATTATGGAGCGCCATCCTACTTTTTAATATACTTAGCGGTAATGTATAGAACAAAATGCATTCCTTTAAACAATATTAACCTATTTATATTTAAAATCATCTTTAACATAACACCAGACAATTAACACTACCTTATATCTCGTTTTATTAAGAAAAGTTAGGAATATAAATTTTAAATAACTTATTATTTTTCACATCTTTTACTGAACTATAAGTATTTTTTGAGATGGCAATTTTTTCGAAGATAACAGGTGTTCACCACAGATAACCCACACTCACTCTTTAGTTGGTAGGCTGACATCAAGAAAAAGTGTAGTTTTTTTCTGAGGAATTTGTGTAAGTATACATATTTATTATATAGCAATTATATTTTTAGTTAAAAATTGAATATTTACAATGTGACTTTCTTGGGAAATATCGAGTTCGGTCCAAAATATTGTGTGTTGCAACAACGAAAATTTAAATAATTGTGATCAAAGAGAAAAAAGGATTTGACGTCATTTAAATTTGGAAACACAGAAAATATGTTTCAATGTGTATAAGAATCTACGGGAAAAGTTTGGTTTCGATGAAGAATCAGAATTAATGTAAGCAGTATCTGATTTAACAGAAGTTCCCCTGTGAACTATACGTAAAATAGCCAAGAATGGGCTTTACGAACGCAAGAAGCGATGTGATAAGGGATTGATCAAACCTTTAGATGTGACTGTAATAAAATTATTAAAAACTACCATATATGACTGTTACAAAAGTAATGAGTTACCTACGATTGAAATAATAAGAATTAAGTTGACAAATGCCGGCCGTAATGTAAGTGTCTGTAAGAAAAGTATGGAAAACTAGATTAAAAAATTGGGATTCAAACTCAAAACGATTAATGAATCTCAAACCGTCATGGAAAGCAGAAGAATAGTAGATATGCGGCAAACAGGTAAACATACTTGGAACAAGTAACTAAGTATAGAGAAGAAATCCGGCCAATTGTCTATTTGGACGAAACTTGGTATGATACACACGACATGGTTAAGAAAGGAGGGCCCGATGGGTCAAAAATATGTATGCCAATAATGCCTGCAAACAAAGGATTCAGACTTATTATTGTGCATTGCGGCGGAAATGAAGGATAGGTTTCAAATACCTTAAAAATATGTGAGAAAAAATGGAAGATTCAACGTTGACTATCATAAGAATATGGTTCGAATTGACATTGATCCCAAACTTAGAGCCAAATAGTGTTGTAGTTCTTGACAACGCTCATTCACGACAGCTCAATAAAATACCAATTAAAAGCTACAAGAAGATCGAACTACAAAATTGTTATACAAAACAACAACTGATTGAAGTTATACAGATAAAGGAATTTAAGAAATTATACGCCCTAGAGAGTATTGCTGAACAACATGGACACTCTATAGTGAGACTTCCTCCTTATTTTTGTATTTTCTATCCCATCAAGTTAATTACACTATTAAAACAGAGATTAAAATAGGAGTCAAAAATGAAGATGAGTATAAGAATATTGGGCAAGTACATATTAATGGAAGAAATAAATTTATTATTGATTTACAAAACGATAGTGATAGTGAAGCAGATGATATGGGAGAAGGATTAATAGAATTTCTGGAAGAAGAAAATTAATTAAGTTTAATATATTTTTCACGTTACTTACATATTAGTAACAAACAGGAGTGAGACATAATATTTATTTTTGAAGAATTGTTTTATTCATTGCTATAAAATTTCTATTTTTTGTCATTTTCTCATAGAATTTTGTTTTGTCCATAAAAAATCGAATGGAATAATGGAATACAAAAAGGGCTCAGTTCACGTCTCATATCCTGATTAAACCGAACGCCCTTTCAACAATTACGTAACATCAAATACAACATAGGTATTGGTACAAGTAAACAAAATATTAATACCTTTCAGAGTCTAGCTCAGCAACAGAACTTAAAGGAGATATACAATTACATTGCTACACTATGTATATGTTTTGCGCTTACTATACTTACTTGACTTGCTCCAATAATAGCGCCCCAAATGATTTTATTTGTTTAATTATGACCTCGATTTACAATACCAGAGATATTTCCCCTGTAACTTTCTTAGAGGAAATCGTTTTAATAGATTCTCGTACAGGAGATGTTGATGGTGGATTAATTTGTTCTACATATTTATCTTGAAAGCAGAGTGATATTTTCTCCATGCTATGTTGAAGGTTTGGGTGCGGCATTTTATTTCTCTGTTAATTATAGCAGCCAGCTTTGGCATGCTTCAGTATCGAATTCCTCTCAAGGAATCACTCTATCGGAAAAGAGAAAAATTCCAGCTTTTTCAAAACCATTTTTTATCACTCCAGGTTGCATATTTTTCCAAATACTGCCAATCATGCTTGTCTTTGTCATTTTACTAGTTCTTCATCCTATTTAATTCTCATAGGTCAGAAGACACTAAGATTTAGTGGTTGTAGCACATGACTGGTGTGTGGTGGTAATTCAAGTATTGTGACATTTTCCTCTTTTACTTTTAGCACTAGTAATAATCCTACATGCGTAGAGTGACCATCATATATAAGATCTACTGGCCTTTTAGGGTGAATATTGCGCAATAAATTTCTTGTAAAAATATTGGTGAAGGTTTCCGTTTCCATCCAGCCGTTTTGAGTAGCACTGTACGACATATATTCAAATACAGCATCGTGTGATATCCACGAGTCCCATACATTTTCACCCTTAAACACTGTTAGTGGCGGTAGTTTCTCACCAACAGCGTTTGCAGCTAATAAGACTGTAATATTTTCTTTCCCAGTACCGCTAGCTGGTTGGTGAGTGGGCATTCCTATCGGATCTAGAGCTTTAACAGTGCGGGGATCTTAACAAAAACTAGTCTCGTCGAGGTTCCAAATCTCTGTTGGAGCAACATTTAGAGTAACTTCCTTCAGATGTTGAAAGTATCCATCTATTATGAACGGATCTATACTTTTTTCTGGCTACTTCCACAGCTTGAGGATTCTTCAGACTTAGCTTGTGACTTTTCCCGAATCGGACAAAGAAGTCATCACCAGGAACTCCGTCTTAACATGTGACTATATCATTTGTTTTAACATATCGGCCTATAGTCTCCAACATTTTTTTTGGAGAAGCCGAAAGCCCCATTTTGCCATAGTTTTTAAACATTCTGCAATTTTCTTTTCCTCCTGAATGGTATTTGTAGTGGGCAAACCTAATGACTTACTTTTTTTACCTCTTTGTCCCTTTACAATTTTAAACAGGGATTCCCTCGGAATGTTATATAATTTAGCGACACGGTATATGGTTAGTACCAACTCCTTGTTTTACCGAAATTAACTGTCTCGACCCTTACTTTGTGGAATCTACTCATATTATTGTTTTTAAATGAAACTTACTGTTTCTAGTTAACTCCACAGTATATTGAAAAATGTTAAAAATTCTAGAAAATTGACAATTGTTTCGATATTATCTAAAAATCATCGTCAGAACCAGATATAGTTTTCCTGGGAAAAATGATATCCGGAATATCCCCATAGGGCTAATAATATCTAAGCTTTAATATTTGTAATATCATATCTTCTTTTTTCTAAGTCTGAAGATAGAGGTCACCTTTTGGACTAGCCAAAAATAATTAAACATCAGGTAGGCATCAAATGAAATGTAACTTCTGTCATTCTGACAATGATATTTAGATAATACCGAAACAATTGTCAATTTTTCAGAATTTTTATCATTTTTCAATAAACTGTGTCGTGAGCTTTTTTTAAATTAGTCTATTGGACGTACACATATCCTGAAACTACTTATTAACAAATATATTCCTCGAAAAGTTTCAAACGTTTCTTAAAATGTACTTAATTAAGGTAATCACTGTAACAATTATATAAGATCGTGATCGATTCAAATTTGCAACACACACTACTGCAACCGATTTTATTAGCGACTATTGAGGTGTCGCTTCCAGATCATACAGCCAGGCCTGTCACATCTACGAAATTTTCCGTAGATCTACTGAATTCAGAAGATGTCTACGGAATCTCCGAAAAGTCTCGAAAATCTACGGAATTTTCAATAACACTGATAATAATTACTATGTACTATTATACTGTTTGTTCCGAGTTCTCTGAGTAAATTATTTCTGAAAATATTACCCACTAACAAAATACTTACTACGAAAACGAAGAGTACGTTGAGTAGATAATCTGACATACACCAATCTGTATTTGTGGTTGTTTAACTTACATGAATCATGAATATAACCATAACCAAAAACAGACGAAAAACTTAAAAATCTTCATTATTTAACTCCCACAAATATAAAATCCATTTATTGCAGCTTCGGCTACGCATTTTCCTATAGTAATAAGTGAAAATGTGAATTAAATTTCTCGGATAGTTTTGAAAACTTCTGGCTCAAAGGATTAGTTTTAAAAAATTCAAATGATGAACTAACAATTCCTTTATTAGTAAAATTAACCAATCACATTAGAATTCTTTCTCATATTTCTGCAAAAGTAGAAAGAATTTTTCCTTCAATTAATATAAACAAAACTTGCATCAGAAACTCATTGATTACCAATACCTACCCAGCGTCGATTACTCCATGCAAACAAAAATTAAAAACAATTACAGTTGCCATAACTTCAAAGCTGAAAAATTGTATATCGTCCAATAAACAAATTCAAAATTCGCACCGGCGCGTTACTTGAGCGTTCAAGGTCATTATGGATCAAATGTTCATAAGTTCAGATAACCGCATACTGTATGTTGAAGCTCTATTCTGGATCTACGGAAATTTACGAACCAATCTACGGATATTTGATCAGGTGCATGTGGCAGCCCTGCATACAGCAGTCATATGTGATGCTTCGGCGATGTATTTACAGTGTTGCCGTTTTTTTTCTATTCACTCAAAGATAATTAATACGCATGGGTTCCACTTACCCCAAATTTACACTTACCCCGGGTGATCTTATATGAATTTGGGTCTTGAAAATTTGGTTATTTCTACAGATTGTACTGTGAATTTTAAATCATTATTGATTGATAAAAACATACACATTTTTTACGAAAATCCCAGTTCCCCCATTTTTTCTTCGTTGTCCTACATTTAATTTCTCCTATTATAAATTTCCATGATACATCCGACTTGAGGGAAATATTGGTTTATTGTGCAACAAGTGGGGAAAATTCAACTTATCTCATGAGTGAGAAAAGTACTCTTGCCCACATATTGCACACTATACTTCTTCTACAACTGCACAAATTTGAAGAATACAAATAAATAGTTATAAGGTAAAAGCACCAACTATCGACAATAACCCATTTATCGACATATTTTTCTTCATAAATCAAAAATAAAGATTCAAAAACGGGAACGGTAAAGGACCAATTAGAATCCGTTATTTTCATCTTTGTTCTACTTTATGTTTTTGTCCCTGTAACTATATGTGCCCTGTTCTTTTAATAATTTAATTTAGAAAAGCGTCAGTTCAGTAGTTGCCACAGTAGGGGTATGATCAACTGCTTACGAGGTAAGAACACGTGTTATATTCTCAGTCATATTTAAATCATTTCAATCAATTAGTGGGTTTAGTAATTGTTTATTATAGATTATTGTGGACAATTTATGAGATATTAAGGCAATTTTAGTGAAAAATATTTTTATAACACTGAAAAACTTGCTGTCGATGAATGGTTCCCTCGTATTTAACTATAGGGCCATATATCGACAAAAGTGACGATAGCTGGGGAACACACAAAGTCACATGTAAAGCTTTTTATTAAGACAAAAATAATTTTTCCCTCTCATACAAACAGCTTTTCTTATTTTAAAAGAAATATTTTATAAAACGACCCATTAACGACACGTTCTTTATAAAACCCAAGTTGTAGTGAAATTGTTTTAATTCAACTGTCGATATAAGAATAATGGGACTAGTCAGTGTCGAAACAACATTCCAAAAGACCTTAGTTACAAATTTAATAAATGCTCATTATTCAATCAAATTTGTAATATAATAATATTCTATTTTTGCTAAACTGGCATCAGAATAATTAGTTACAAATCATCGACACTGAAAATTTATATAACTACTATTTTTAAACAATCTATAAAGTTCACCTGTCGAAACTACATCCTTTTTGTTGACGATAAATGCTTATAGTTTATTTACGATAAAAAGACGATGATGTAATTTTTAGTTACTTTCCTGTTTATCAGAATAAATATTAATTTACCAATCGTGAATACAATTTATCCTCAACAGCCAGGGAAATTTACAGCTAACGGGTTGGCAAAACTTCAAGACGTTGTCAAATCAACTGGTAAAATTCCCCAGTTTGTTTTGACGTTTATTGATATCGATCATCGTCTAATATTTACAAGTTTTTTTGGTGCTTTTGAATTCATTGCTTCTTTAATATTGAAAAAACAGTTATTTTCATAACTAATTATTTAGGCAAATCTGCAGTGTGTGGTTAATGAAATGCCGAAGCAGCTGAACCGACAATGTCAAGAGATGGTAACATCTTTGTTGAGCTATTTTGAACGATAATGCCGAAATGGGGGCCCGCTTCTCCCGCTTACTGCTGTGAGAGACGTAAGTAATAGTACTCTCTATTTGTATTAATCATTATTAATATTATTATTACATATTTAAATGTAAATGATTAAATGTTTTTAATGTTAGGTTAGATTAATTAAACTTGATAATATATTATCCTTTCATAAATTGAAGTAATTATATTGTAGAGAGTTGCACAAGCTTTACAACTTAGCGTTACCACTGTTAACCGTATTGCCGCCAAGCATAATAGAGGTGAACTGCCTAAAAGTCCCCCTAAAAAGAGACAACGCATAAAACCTACTGTTGAAATTGATAACTTTGATCAAAATGCTTTCCGAAATGTTATATACGAAATGTATGGAAACAGTGAGTATATTGAATTCACTGTTTTATTTTATTCACAATTAACTAACACAATATTTTTTCAGATGAACACATAACCTTGAAAGCTTTAAGAGACAAACTCCAGGAGCGTGAACTCTTTAATGGTTGTTTAACATCACTCTGGAAGATAGTGAAAAATATTGGATTCAAATACCAAAAATATGATCCTCGTCGTGGTTTACTGGAGTTGCCACATATTGCATTAAAACGTGTACATTTTCTACATGAATATGTCAAGATAAAAAGGGAAGGTAATTTGTGTTTTTGGATGAGACCTGGATATTTAAAGACGGTACTGTTGGACGTTCTTGGCAAGATTATAATCATAGAAGCGTGAAAAAAACCAAAATTGGTGGTCCAAGGTAATTGAATAATAAAATTTAGCAATTAATTTATGATGTACTAACATTCCTGCCATTTTAAGACCTTTTCAAATATTTACTATTCACACTATTTTATTTTAATCTATATAATTATTAATAGTTGTTTTGAGCTATGCAGTCTATCTAGGAAACCTAGTAATAATTTGTTATTTCCTTATTGTAGGTATATAGTATTGCATGCTGGTTCCTCTTCTGGATTTATTCCTGGAGCAGGACTGGTTTTTTCTTCCAAAAAACAAGATGGTGATTACCACGGTGAAATGAACCAAGGAATTTTTTGCATTGGTTTGAATACCAGCTTTTAGCGAACTTGGAAGAACCTGCCACAATTGTAATGGATAATGAAGGTTATCACAGTACAGTGATCAATAAAGTACCAACAACAGCTACCAAAAAGGCTGATATACAGAACTGGTTGATACAAAATGATATTCCTTTTGAAAATACTTCCCTCAAAACCCAATTATTGAATTTAGTACAACGGTAAGTTGATATAAACATTTTTCAATATATTATGGTAATACTTAGATAATTTATTTTGTTGAAATATATGTCTTTTTGTAGTAATAAACAACCAACAGTACATGAAGCTGACATATTATCTGAAAAATATGGTCACAAAGTGCTTCGACTTCCCCCTTACCACTGTATGTTCAACCCAATTCAACATATTTGGGGCATAGTTAAAATTTTTTATAGAGATCATGTGGGGCTGATGGTTCTTCAACAGAACAAGCAATAGGTTTATGGAAAAAGTCTTTAGAAAAAGTGACTCCTGATATTTGGCCAAAGACAGTAGAGCACGCTGAAAAAATTATACAAGATGGGTGGGATAGAGAAGTAGTATTTGATAGACAGAATGTGCCACCACTTATTATTAATTTTGACAGTGACGATGAAGATAGTGATGATTTTGTAGTGGAGTAGTGGAAATCTTGTGTTTTATTTTTTGTATATTTTTATCCAATTTGATTTATTTCTACCTTTTCAAAATCACTTATAACTATTATTAAATTAATTGGGTACAGTTATTTTATAATACACAAATTAAAACAACGACCACAGTATCTCTACATAAATAATACTGATAAGATGGGAGATTTTTCATATCTTGTAACAAAATTTTATTTTGTGTATCTATAATTTTCTTTTCCATTCTATTTTTATTATAATGAATATAATAGATATTGTATAAAGAAACAATATTTAAATTTGCATGAAGATGATTACAGCTTGTATTGATTCCTCTTATCATAAACCCTTGCAGTGCTCTTGAAGATGGTTCTATAGAGCATAGAATAAGGTATAAGGACCTACAGTTCGTCATAACCCTCTTCTATGTAAAATAATTAAATGTTAATTGGAATATAGAATGATTGGTTACTGTTTCTTGTATCTTATCCATAGTTTTTCATGAATAAATATTTATATTATATTAATCAAGCCTATCATACAAGCCTTTGTATTTTTAAATGAATATTTTTGACTTACGCCCTACGAGGCACGGAACAATAAAAAAGAAGAACTGTCAATCTAACATCAGATCGACTTTTCTAGTTTTCGTTAAGTAAAGGAAAAAACTAGAGCTTGGCAACATCACAATATTTTGTTTTGCAACGTCATCGTCTTTTTATCGTAAATAAACTATATTAGACAATATTCGTTTATAGATGGCAAAGAGGTATCAATATTCTGTTGAAGACATGAGCAAAGCTATTGAAGCTACGAAGAATGGAATGCCAGTGTTAAAATTGGCGGGGTTGTATGGTGTCCCTCGCACAACATTATTAGATAAAATGAAAGGAAGAACACCTTTGAAAGAAAAATTGGCCCCCCAACAATACTCAGTGCGAAAGAGGAAGACATGCTAAAACATTGGATCCTTCATTCAGCAAAACATGGATTTCCCGTTACTAGAAGTCAACTTCTAGACCGCGTCCAAATACTCCTTAATGAAATGAAACGATCTACTTGTTTCGCTAATAATAGACCCGGAAAAAGTGGGTATCACGCTTTTTTAAAAAGACATCAGGAAATAAGCGTAAGAATGACTCAAAATTTAACACGTTCACGATCTATTCAAAATGAGCATACTATTAGAAATTGGTTTAATGAAGTACGAAATTACTTCATAACTAATGATTATCTTGATATTGCCAATGATCCAAACAGAGTGTTCAACTGTGACGAAACTGCATTCTTTTTAAATCCGAAAAATGATAAGGTTCTCGCAAAAAAAGGAGACAACTGCATTCACACTTTTATCAATAATGACGAAAAAGAGTGTCTAACTACCCTTGTTATGTGTAACGCTGCCGGATATTTGCCACCTCCTATCATCGTCTATAGCTATAAATGAGTACCACGTAATGTTATACGAAAAGTTCCATCTGGTTGGGGCATTGGAAAATCTGAAAGTGGATGGATGACGGGGACAAATTTTTATGAATACATAGCGAATATTGTTTACACTTTGCTGAGGAAAAAGACATAACTCTACCAGTTATTCTCTATATGGATAGACATACGTCGCATATGACTATGGCTTGAAGCAAATTTTGTAGAAATAATGGAATCATTTTGGTTTCTCTTTTGCCTAATTCCACCCATATCTTACAACCTCTAGACGTTGCTTTTTCCATCCATTGAAAAGTGCATGGAAAAACAAATTCATAGTTGGCGGATCGAGAATAATGGACAACGACTATCCAGAAAAGAATTTGCTCCAATTTTACATTCAGTTTTCCAGTCTATGGAAAATATCAAATCTAGACTCGAAAATGGTTTCAGATCGTGAGGCTTATGCCCTTTTAATGCTGATAATGTTAAATTTATAAAATTCAAAAGAAGCAAATAAATCTAACAAGATCTTTGAAGGTTTCAAAATAGCAACGGAACACATCAGGAATGATAAGGCCAATGAATTTTTAGAATATTTTGAAAATCAGTTTCCCTTGAAAATTCAGACTTTCCGAAGAACAAAGGATGTCTGGAAAGGTCCCGAAAAAGATGAGAATTTATTCAACTTTTGGAAAATGATAAGAGTCAGGCTGAGAATGGTGTCATTGGAGAAAGTGCTGACTACCTAGAATGTGATTTGGAACTCGCTGTTCCAGTTTCCAGCATAAAATTGAATTTAGAGACTCCAGTAGAATCCAATACTGATTTTAATGTAGAAACGCCAACAGCAGATTTTTTCACTGATTTAGATATAGCCAATATGCCAGTGGAGTTCGTACCACTGTCCAATTCTCCAATAGAATATATTTTAGATGAAGTATCGCAGGATGAACCACTGATTTTACTAGCTAGAAACAATGTCGATAATAACGATAATAACGATAGTAACGATAATAACGATAATAACGATAATAACGATAACAACAATAATAACGATAACAACAATAATAACGATAATATTCCTTCGACTGATACTAACACCACAAGAAAATATTTCAAAGACTAAAGATACTCCTATACCTTTTTAAAAAGCGTTGTTTTGGCCTGTAACAACTCCAGTCTGCGAGAAAAAAGGAAAAACGAAAGAGAAAACCCCTGCTGTAGCTTCATCTAGGGATTGGCAAACTTTTTTTGAAAGAAAACAGGAAAAGAAAGAAAAACTAATAGAAGAAAAAGAGAACATAAAATGATTCAGGGAAAAGAAAGCAGCAGAACTAGCAAAAAAATATAAGCTAAAAAATGACAATGAATCTTCAACTGATGAGGATTTTTCGTCTACCGAAATGACAGAAGGAGACTTTGTCATTTTTCAGTATGGCACCAAACATTTTTCAGGAAAAATTTTGAGAGAAGATGACGAAGAAAACATTTCAAATAAGCAATATAAAATAAAATCTATGGAACCTGATGGGTTCAATTGGACATGGCCAAAACGAAATGATATACTGTGGTACCCATTCAAAGATATCAAAACGAAAACTAATAAAAAAGGGATCATATTTTATTCCTGAAATGATTCATTATTTATAATACCTGTTATAATTATAAAAAATATGACTTTTGTACTTACTTACCTTTTAAGTAATTTTAATGAGATTTTTTTTAACTTAAAGAGATTACATTAATGGTATTTTTTAATTTTATATTTTTCTTAATAAACAAAATGATTATTTAAAATTCTATTACATTTTATTAAAATACATACTATATGACTTACTTATACTATAATTAATACAAAAATAAACAGTCGATAATCGAGGCTTTGACTTGTCGGTAAATGACTTACTGGTATTTTTAGTATGTCGATAATCCCTCCATTTGTATTAATTTAAAGTAAATCTATTTTTTTTAAATTGGTTGTAAATTGGCGTTTGAATATGAGTTATTATACAAATAAAGGTTTATTTTGAATATTAGTCTTCACAATAAATTGATGGGATATGAATTTTTAAAATTAAAGGTTTTCAAATATTGCTATCCTGTAGTAAGTCATTTGAGGTGTCGATAATGGGTGCTTTTACCTACAGTGCGACCGTGGAATAAGTTCCGATTGTTTATTGTTGGAAATGTACTCGGACAGTTCAATCAGTATTCTAAATTGTGCTCTTTTTAATGTAAGGAAATGTTACACTAACTTTGATATATAACGTCATCGACTATTTTTTCAATGGCAATCTTAATTTTTTCATGACTATTCTTGAAGGGTGCGGCAAAGTACATATTCGTATCAAATATCATATTTTTAGTCCTTGTCGTTTAAAGGATATTTAACAAACATCAACTAATTCGAAAATGAAGAGATCTGATCAACTGATCTATCTGATATCAACATATTTTTTCAATAAATGCTCAAAATGTTGTCCATTACCTAATTGACAATATCCTAATAGGAACTGAAACTCGTTCTGAACTTTTCTAATGACTTCGCCGGAAATTAGCCCACATTCGTATCTTATTCGCTCTTGTAACTGCTCACGTTTCCCGGTTTAATAGTAATAAAAACTTGACTTTTCAAATACCCCCATAAGAAATAGTCCATAGGTGTCAAAGACAGGAAGGCTATTCAAAAGGCCCTCTTATACCAATTCATCTGTCTGAAAATACATCATCCGTATACTCTCGGACATGTCTTGCATAATGAGAAGGTCTTGTTAAAACTAGATGTTTCTATTCGGGATAACGGCTTCATGTGGATCAAGAAACAGAGTAGCCAAATTCGTAACTAGTTCCTCCTGCAAGAATTCTAAATATCCAGGTGCATTGAGATTTCTTTGGAAGAAGATTGGTCCTATTACTCGATCGTCAACAATCCCTTCCCAAACATTAACTTTTTCTAGATGTTGAGTGTGGCTTTTCCTCATCTAGTGTACGTTGTTGTCTGCCCAACAACAACAATTTTGACGATTTGCCTCACCATTTAATGTAAATGATGATTCGTCAGAAAATAGGGTGTTTACTATGTTTACAACATTTCTGTCCTGTAAATCTATAATATGTTCGCAAAACCGGAGTCTTCTATTCGGATCATCTACGGCGAGTTCCTGGAGAATTGTCATTCTATAAGAATGAAGGTTCCCTAGCTATCTGCCTAGTGGGGATGTGAGGATTTGTTTTAACAATGAGGAGTACATTCATTTTGACACATTCATTGAGGGCACTCTGGCGATTATTATATGTTTTTCTGAAATTCCCATTTTCCCAAAGATGTTTTTCAATCTTGCTTATGGTACTTTGCGATATGGATGGTAAATCAGGATACTTCTGTTTGAACAAATTAATAACTTCATTTTGTGTTCTTGTCCTATCTCCATAGCCCATCATCATTAAAATTTTAATCTTGTGGGTTTCAGTTAAGTAGGTCACTTTGTGCGATTTTTCAAGAAACGTTGTTATTCACAAAACCACAAACAAATAAATATCCTCGCTCAGTACGATGCTACTCTCCTTACGAGTTATTATATTACTTTTTTGTTTTACATTATCAATATAAGCTAGTTTGACAAAAAATTATAAGCAAATACCTCTTGACATTTCATTTTCAAAATGCCTGAATTATTTCATTGAGTTGAACCAGATTCCTCAATTTTTCCAATTAATTGATGTTTGTTGAACATATTTTGAACGACAAGTAATAAAATTTTGATATTTGCCACGTATGCGTAACTTGATGAACCCTTCAAGAATAGTCATAAAAAATTAGGATTGCCATTTGAGAAAATAGTCGATGACGTGGAATCTCAAATTTGGGACATGCTATATAATATTTCTTCACATTAAAAAGGACCGAATTCAAAATACTAATCGACCTGTCCGAGCACATTTCCATTTGATGTACTGAATTTATTGTTCAGTTACAGACTCGCACTGTATAGAAAAAGTATAGGCATCGAGGACTCACCAACTAAAAAATCTAGACATCGAGGATCCCCTATTGAAAAACGCTGGATCCCCTAGACAAAAAGTTTAGGCATTGACGATTCCCCTACTGGAAAAAACGTTGACTCTCCATATAAATGTATGCGATATGTGGCAAAATGCCGTGAGAAATAGTATATTGTGCAACAAGTGGGGACAGTTAAACTTTTCTCACGAGTGTGGAAGTTTGTGTCACTAGCCAAGGGCTAGTGCTGCAAACACCTGAGTGAGAAAAGTACTTTTCCCACATGCTGCATACTATACTTTTTCTACAACTGCACACATTTATAGAATACAAGTAAATAGTTTTGCAGAAAAAGTATAAGCATCGAGGACTACCCACAGAAAACGGATGGGCATCGAGTATATCCTGCTGCAATCGGCTGGATTCTCCATATAAATGTATGTAGTGTGGGCAAATTGCCGTGAGAAATAATATTTCTCACAGTGTGAGCTAAATATGGTTTTGAAATTAAATACAATACAACACCTTTTACAACCTTCACTCAAACAAACGGCCAACAAGTTTCTCTCAGACTCACCACCCTGGATTAGAATAGTCCCATATACGAACACAACTTTAAGTAAATACAATAAACATGAAGTATCGAGCTCTTTTTTTCACCAATCCTTCCTAAAACTGATAGCTCTGGAAAATCCTGACGAGATTTTATACACCGACGCATCAAAGCACGAAAATGTAGTAGTACAACAAATTATTCGATTATCGCACATCAACTCCCTCCCTATTGTAGTGTTCATTCAGGTAAGCTTTTTAGTATACTCTCGGCTGTCAAATGTATTGAGGACACCCATAAAAGAGTTGCAATATGCACCAATTCTCTGTCATCCATCCTCTCAATAAGGGACATCTACTCTAAAACTTATTTAGCCCAACAAATCCAAGAAAGCATCCAATGCCGTCACTTGAAAGGAATTCACGTCTTCCTTATCGGGGTCCCCTCATAAGTTGGTATTACCGGAAATGAAACTGCTGATAAGTCCGCTAAAGATGCGGCATCGTCAGAGTTACCCAAACAACGTATTCAGCTCTACAGGGATCTTAAAACTTTCTTTAAAAAGACCATCCGAAATAAATGGGCAAATATGTTAAGCACCTCCCCGAGCAAATTGTCAGAAGTTCAACGAACACCTAATTCCAGCATACTGCCATAGTCAAGAGGGAAAAAAACTCGTTTCTAGAAGATTGAGAATTGGACATACTCGCGCAACGCATGAATACTTAATGGAATCTGATAAGCAACAACCATACTGTGTTCACTGTCATAATACCTTTCTTACGGTGATGTATTACATTTGTGAAGTAAATGTATCAATGACCATCAGTTGTCGAGACACTAAATTAAAAAAAAATTAATACTCGTACAATGTACTTAGGTATAGTTAAGTTTATATTATAAGTGACATATATAGTATAATGTAATTAGGCTGTAAGGCCTGTTTTGATATAAATAAACAAATGACAAGTTGGCTATCACATACATCTTGTATACAAATATCTGAAGATTTTATGTACATGTGTATAGCACTATCAGCCACATTCTGATCTTGCAAAGTTTTAAGTTAAGTTTTTTCTTAATCAAACTGCCAAAAATGGTGCTGTGTTTGTAAGTCTGTCAGCTTATCTGTGAATTTCGTAGAAAGTTTAAATTTGAATTTTTTTTTAAGAGAAGACTTTGTTTTTAATTTTGGTTAATGTGAGAGA
The DNA here is from genome assembly GCA_963921935.1 of Galeruca laticollis. NCBI lineage: Eukaryota > Metazoa > Arthropoda > Insecta > Coleoptera > Chrysomelidae > Galeruca > Galeruca laticollis. The sequence continues at coordinate 37,237,835 of OY998178.1, read as the reverse complement.
TTTTGTTATTTTGGTTGTTTAACAAGCTAATTTTGGTTCTTGGTTTCTTTGCAAGAGATTTTGTTATGTTGGTTTTAGATTTTGTTTTCAAGAGAAGATGATTTTAGTTCCTACTTCTATGAAAGTTAAGACTGTCGATAAAGGTTTTATTATTATATTGATACTTTTATTTGAGAGAGAAAACCGCTTAATTTGTTGATAAAATAAGAATTTTTTATGATACAAATTTTTAATTTTGTAACGACATTTTCAATTATTCAATACGAAAAGATATGAAAAAATACATAAATGTAAATATCTCGGCCACCCGAAAAGACTCGAGAAATTACCTTCGAGAAGCCCGATAAAATGATAAGCCCGAGGAATCATGAACACTAGCCTGTTCCCACTTCAGTTATCGCCATGACTAAAATTCACTAATTGTACTTTGAATTGGCTAACCATACATCGTATTCTCCAGAACTGGTCCCTATTAACTTTTCCCCGTTTCCTAACCTAAAAATTTGGCTTGGAGGACAGAGATTTTCATCGAACATACGATAGCATACGTAAACGCCTATTTTGCAGAGGAAGACGAAAGGGTCCAAAAAGTTGGAGTATGACTGGTAAAAAGAGATACTTTGTTGAAAAAGAAACTAAATTTTTAGAAAAATTCCTTGTTTATTTGTTAGGTCGGAAACCCTCGTGTGTTACGTGAGCTTCAAAATGTGAAAAATCAGGGAACAGCAATTTTTCACATTATTTTCAAATTGGTAAATTTAAGTGGGTCCTGTTTTGTTTTATATTATTAATTTACAAATTTTTGAATGAAATATAATTGAAACTAAGCCCCTGAGTCTAAAAGTTACATTTTCATTCTAAATTTTTTGTGTTCATAATTTCCACCTAGTAAACTAATAAGCAGTTACTCCCACTTCACTTTAGTTCATCAAACAATATTCACCGGGAAATTAGAATCAGAGCGACTACTTCCATTGAGTAGACGGTTTGTGTAGTGTCTTACTGTTGTCAAGGAATTCAACACGTGAGTGTGCAGAATTTATCACAATGTTACAAAAACATTATTAATTAATATACCAGTAAAATATAATAATTCAAAGTGTAAATATTTCTCCAGAAATAAAAGTATGAATAGTATATAATCAGGTTTGATATAATTCGAGATTTTTTATATTCTAACAAAATAAAGTTATTTTGAAACCACTTCGAAACAAGCTTTATTCGAATTAATTTAGGCATATTAATATTAAATTTATCATTATAAAGGGTTACAATAGAAAATTCTTTCGTTTTATTTTTAATTGCAAAATTTTCTGATCTCAATTCAATTGAGCACTCATGGGATAAATTACAGGAACTTTATCAATTCTGTTATTAACATGATATTTTGAGTTTTCTTGAAAACTTACTCCCAAAACCAATGATTGTATGATTTTAAATATAAATTCCTGATTCCAGTTTGAATTTTTTTATTATATTAGGTCATTTCTCAGAAATTGGAGGAGTATTAACGATTTCATGAAACTTTGGCCAAGCAGTACTGAAAAAAATTATTTTCGTTTCATACCATTATTTTCATTCTCTATCAATTCCATGATTCACCAAATATTTATTGTTTTCTTATTTCACACTGACTTGCAGAAGCCGGCACTTCCATAATTCTAAAGATGAGTTTTAAAGCAAAAGATGCTTGCATTGAAATTTGCGTTTCATACTTTTCCATATCATTGGTTCAACTTTTTATTATTTTCTGCTCCATAATACTCTCAATTCTTTTCATTTTATTTTCAATTATCTTAATAAAAATTTATGGATCAATTATTTTCTTTCATATTTCTATCAAGTTTTACTCTTATTTCGACATTTTCTGTATACATTATTACTCCTTCATTTTGTCTTGTGTTTTCTTCTATTTCTTCCATAGTTTCTTGTAATCTTTTGATCATTTCCTCTAATTTCCAATTAAATTGTTTTCTCCTATTATTATTATTCCTTTTACCATATGTCACTATTTGTCTTGCCATATTACCATCTAAGTCTTTTATTTTCCAATAAATATTTTTTTCATAAACTTGCATAACTTCTTCGCTTCCTAGTTTCTGTAAATTAATATCTACCATTTCCTAATTTGTTTGTCCTTATTTTTTTTATAAATTGTATATCTTCAATTATATTCTTATTTCGTTTGAATTTCTCTAGATACATTTTCTTCTAGGCATCTATCTAATTCTTGATCTTCTACTATCTGTTTTTCTAATTCTTTCATTTTAACTCCATTTTCTTGGATTTCATTTTTCAAATTCTTATTTTGTTCTTCCATATCTACATTCATCTCGGCCATTTGTTACCTAAATTGCCCGTTTTCATTTCTAATTTTCTTAGTTTCATTTAAGGTTTCCATTTTTCCTTGATCTATTTTCTGCTCTAATCTGTTCATGTTTCCATTGATATTATTAATATCTCACCTAATATCTTCCCTCATTGTATTCATATTTCCCCTCATTTCTTACCGCATGTTGTCAATTTTTTCATTTAAATCTCCACTTATGTTGTCCATTTTTCCATTTAAATCTCCACTCATACTATTCATATCTCCCCTCATGTTGTCCATTTTTTCATTCATACTATTCATATTTCCCCTCATGCTAATCAAAAATTGCATTAATTGGTCATTGCCAATTGTAGTTTCCTTTCTCTCTTGTCTCCTATCCTCTTTTTCTTGAGCTTCCTCTCTCTGATTTCCATAGGATCCTGTTCCTGCTCATGCTGATCTCCCTCTGATGGTTCTGTTCTTTGTTCCAAGTAGTGCATCTGACAATTACCTATTCCATGACTCCTTTCTTCCATTTCTTCATCAGATCCACTTTCTATTCCTACTTGTTTACCATCTCTTAATGTCATTATTCTCTCCATTTTACTTTAATTTCAAATATTACTAAAGTTTTTCTCAACCTTTTATTATTCGCGCCTTCTTACTATTCGAATCCCGCGTTGGTAGCGACAATATTGTACTACACACGGCTTAAGCACCGTAATTGTATGTACTTCTAAATTGACAGATGTTGTAAAAATTCCCAGCTAGCAGAATAAATTTTTTTTAAAATATCGAAAGATGAGTTTCTTTTCCTTTGATTTATTTGACTCTATTCTCAGGTGGGTTCAGTTCGTTCTAATATATAAGTTTTTCATAATTTTTAAAGTATTTTCCGAATTCAATATTTAGATTATTAATTTTGTTCTGTATTATCTCATGCGAACGTATATTTAAGATCAGAAATACCACTTAATTGCTTTGTAACACTCACTATAATTGAATAACTTGTCTGTCACCAATGATCCACTAAATTTCACTGTCCAAATAAAAATTTCAATTTAATTAAATATGTTTAATTTCTATCAACGTTTCAAAAATGATTTAAATTATTTCCAATGAAAAATAAATTTAATAATTATATACAATTACCCAAATCAACAAATTCCAATTTTAGTTTTCCTTTTTTACACAAATAACGAAATCGTATCTTTTACGTATAGATTAAAATTAAAACAACCTTCAAATTAAAAAAACACCTAATATCATCTAATTTCATAAGTTTTTAAGTTTTTCCAAAAATGTACAAGTACCCGATTTTTAAAATAATTTCTTCCACTAGTTTAATTGTTCCATGAGTATACTTATATTTCGTTGTTATTTGAATTCAATTTTTAATTTCAATATTTAGATGCATTTAATTTCAATTTTGTTGCCTGATGTTCGATGAAATAATAATCTATTTAATTAATCTGGAACGTACTCACTAGAAATCTGGACGGGAAAAATACTGCAACCTCGTACAACTGCAATCACTAATTTAGGATTCAGAATCCTTCACCTTTTTTCGAATAACGAATAATTTTTCGAAAAACACACGCACTGAATTTACTATGAATATACCGAATATACCTTATACTAATTAGTTACACTTTTCAATTAATTATACAAAATTTTGGAGAAATCTAAAATGATGTGTTCTCCGTTCGGATTCTTAAATTCAACTCACTTCTTTTTTCCAAATATATAACCACATTCTACTGTGGTAACAAACTCTTTTTCAAAAACAAACTAAATTTGTTATTTTCTTGCAACTAAGATTTGGGATTCTTTTATTATAACTTCTTGCCTATCATGACTTCTATTTTCTCTAACCTTGAATGCGTTTTTCAACCATAATGATTTTATTGACAATACAGAGTGTGCCAAAATTATTGCAAAAAAATTAAATGTAATTCTTGAAAATTTGAAATGAGGGAACTGTATTAAATTCCCCTAATAAAAGAATAACAAATCGATTCTTCATACTATTATAAATTCATCTTTCAATATTCCCAAATATTACCCTAGTATCTTCGTAAAACATCTCATTATTTTCCAAATGATTACTAATCTATTGCTAATATCTTATCTACAATAAAATTAAACAATTGTCCCAAATTCCCATAAAACTTATTAACTCTACAATATCTAGATTTAAAATTTCACGTGACATAATATCTATTTTCATTTTAAAATTTCCTATTCTAATGTTTATAATTTCTTCTATTATCAAAAACCCTGTTCCTATAATTTCTATTTACATATGATTTTTAATATTATTTGTTAATTATAAACTATCTATTTATACATCGTTTTAATATCCTCTTCTTACCGTGTACAATTCCTTTTCTAGATTTCATTCCTATAACCCTGTCTTATTATTCAATTTTATTTTATTTTCCTAAACTTCTTTTTATTCCCTTCTCTTATTGTTTGATTCTTTTTTCGTTTCGTAAATTTCTTCAGATTTTCCACTATGTTCTTTTTAAAATCCTTGTGCCATATCTCACTATCTTCATCATATATTCTTGTTTTTGTATTTGTTTTCCAGAAGTGTATTAAAATTTGTGTTTCAAATTTTTCCATATCATTGGTTCTACTTTTTATTATTTTCTTCTCCATAATACCCTCAATTCTTTTCATTTAATTTTCAATTATCTTAATAAAAACTCTTGGATCAATTATTTTCATATTTCTATCAAGTTTTACTCCTATTTCGACATTTTCTGTATAAATTATTCGTCCTCCGTTTTGTCTTGTGGTTTCTTCTATTTCTTCCATAGTTTCTTGTAATATTTTGTTCATTTCCTCTAATTTCCAATTAAATTGTTTTCCCCTATTATTATTATTCCTTTTACCACTTGTCACTATTTGTCTTGCCATATTACTATCTTCTTTTATTTTCCAATAAATATTTTTTTCATAAATTTGCATAACTTCTTTGCTTCCTAGTTTCTGTAAATTAATAATTAATATCTACCATTACCTCAATTGTTTGTCCTTGTGTTTTTATAAATTGTATTTCTTCAATTATATTCTTATTTTGTTTATTCAGTTCTGTTTAAATTGCTCTAGATAATTTTTTTTCTAGGCATCTGTCAAACTCTTGAACTTCTACTATCGGTTTTTCAAATTCTTTCATTTTAACTCCATTTTCTTGGATTTCAATTTTCAAATTCTTATTTTGTTCTTCTATACATACATTCATCTCGGCCATTAGTTTCCTAAATTGCTCGTTTTCATCTCTAATTTTCTTAATTTCATTTAAGGTTTCCATTTTTCCTTGTTCTATTTTCTTTTCTAATCTGTTCATGTTTCCAATGCTATTATTAATTTTTACCCTAATATCTTCCCTCATTGTATTCATATCTCCCCTCATTTCTTCCCGCATGTTGTCCATTTTTCCATTTAAATCTCCCCTCATGTTGTCCATTTTTTTATTCATACTATTCATATATCCCCTCATGCTAATAAAAAATTGCATTAATTGGTCATTGCTCATTATAGTTTCCCTTCTCTCTTGCCTCCTATCCTCTTGTTCTTGAGCTTCCTCTCTCTGATTATTCATAGGATTCTGTTCCTGTTCATGTTGATCTCTTTGCTTGTTTTTCTTCGTTCCTTTGTTCTCTTTAGTCCACTGTAAGATTATCACTCCATCGTTTGCGGGGTCTTCCGATGTTCCTGCGTCCCATTGGTGACTTATCCCTTGTTATCCTTACCAATCTGTCGAGTGTCATGCGGCCAATATGCTCATTCCATTCTCTCTTTCTTTGCAGGATCCATTGACTGATATTATCAATTTTACATGCTCTTCTGATATCCTCACTCCTCTCTCGATCTAACAGTATTTTGCCTGCCATCCTACGCATTACTTTCATTTCTGTTGTCTCCAGTATTTGTTTCGTTTTCGAGGTATCTGGTCTGGTTTCCGCAGTATATGTTGGAATGGGTCTAATAACTGTTTCATATATTCTGGATTTAGCCTCTATTCCTATTTGTTTGTTGTTCCATATAATATCATTAAGACACGCGGCCGTTCTCGATGCTTCCATGACTTGCCTTCTCACCTCCGCTTCAACATCACCGTACTCGGATATTTCTCTCCCAAGATACCTAAATTTCATTTCTTGCTGTACAGTATTGTTGTCTATTTCAAGTTTACATCTAAGTGGTGTTCTAGATGTGGTCAAGCATTTGGTTTTTGACACTGATATATTCATTCTGAACTTCTTTGAATCTATGCACTAGTCTTTGTAAGTAGTCCTCGTTTTCGGCTATGAGTACAGCGTTGTCGTGTTGTTCTTATATACATTTTCAATTGTTTTAAAGATGTTTTGAGGCACTTGTCTGTCATGGAGCAATTGTATCACATTCTCCAGCTTTATGCCATCGAATGTCTTCTCTAGATCGATGAAACACATAAAGGCTGGGCGGTTATATTCGATCAGATTTTCGGTTATTTATCTTATAATGGACACCGCGTCCGTACATGATCTCCCTGAGTAGAATCCTTGCTGCTCGTGAAGATTTTTGTTGTTAATTTCCAGGAAGTGAAGAGGAGATTAATTCCTCTATAATTAGCAGGTACCACCTTGTCGCCTATTTTGAATAGGAGAGTTGTTGTACTATTTCTCCATTCGTCTGGGATTCTATGTTGGTATAAGATTTTGTCAATAAGCGTTTTCAGTTGTTCGATCAGACACTCTCCTCCATACTTCAACAGCTCATTGGTAATACCATCGGGTCCTGCGCTTTTCCTGTTTTTTAGCTTTTTTACAGCAGATTGTATGTCTTCCCTGCTCACATGTAAGTCGTCGCTAATCATTATTTCAGGTGTGTTAAGTTCATTTTCAGTGTATAATTCCTTCAGATATTTCACCCAATCCTCTTTCGGTATACTATTACTGTTATTCAGCTCATGTGTCTCTTTTCTCTGGTCCTTTATTAGCCGCTATATCTGTTTTTGGTGTCCGTAGAAGTCGCTTTCCAACCTCTTCGAAAAAGCTTCCCAGTGTTTTTTCTTGACATGTCTCACTAACGTATTGGTGATCTTTCTAATTTTCTTATACTCTCTGTAATCCTCCAGGGACTGTGTTGATCTGTATTTTACATAAGCTCTTCTTTTCCTCTCACATTGCTCTTTGATTTCTTCACAGAACCAGGGCGTTCTATTGGGACCTGTCTTTCTTTGTTTTATTTTTGGTTCTCCCAGTGCTTCAGTTGCTGCCTCTCTAATATTTCGCCACAATAACTCCCAGCTGTTGTTAATGTTATCTAACTCATCTATTGGTTCCCTCTCTAATTTTTCAGTGAGACGTATTTGATATAATTTCCAGGTTGATTCACCATACAACGATTCCACGCATATCTTCGCCACAACTGTGCCAGATTTTGTGCTTTTACAAAGTTTTAATTTCATTTTGATCCTTCAAAGTACCAATTTGTGGTCACTACCGATGTTAGCTGAATTAAGAGTTCTTATGTCCAGTATCTGGGGTGGTTGCAGATTTCGATTAGTTATTATATAATCAATCATTGAATGCCGTCCTCGTGTTACCGAAAGTATATTTGTATTGTGGCTTGTGATCAAAAAAGGTGTTATTGATGCGTAACTCATTAAGTGCACAGATGTTAAGTAAAAGTTCTTGAAGATATGTACTGGGATCCCTTTATGTTGTCCTTGTATTTTTTGTGTAGAGCAATTGCTACTTCTTCTTTTGCACGTTCGTTTTTACCCACTCCGCTATATATCAAGAAGTAATCCCCGTATTCTCTCTGACCTTTTCCCTTCTTTTTTGTTTGCTGTAGTATTCATATGTCAATTTTATGATCGTGTAATTCTATTATCAATTCTTGATCTTTACTATTGAAGGACCTTATGTTCCAGGTTGCAAATCGTATAATGTCCCTTCTTTTCCAATACTCAATCCTTTTTCCAGCATGGGTCGTCACCTTCAATCCAATCCTGTTCCGAGGCAATGTTTCGGTTCTATGAGCTTTGTGTTTTTTCCCCTAGGTAGGTTACTAGCCTGACCTAGGAACCCTCCTCTTTTGTCCGGGCTTGGGACCGGCAGGGGCGTTACCGAGCTACTCAATCCACCCGGCAACTGACCACTGGCAGAGTTAGGTTAGCCTATTTAATGTGAGACGAATAATTAGGTCTTTAAAATGTTATTTTAGGTTTCTAAGAACATTCATTTATAAGTAAAACATAGCTTCACATGAATTTGTAACAACTATTAACATCCCTATTACTCGAAGGTTTTCTAACTTTCGAGTTTTTCCTTCTCATCTGTGAAGTATTTTAGACACCATTTTGTACCAATTCAATTACACATTGTACCTCTTGTGTTCTCAATTTTGGAAATAATGTTAGAGTTTCAAATGAAACTTACCGTTTCTAGATAATTCCACAATATATTTAAAAAATGCTGAAAATTCTAAGAAATTGACAATTGTTTCGATATTAAATATTCTGACGATGATATTTAATATCGAAACAATTGTCAATTTCTTAGAATTTTCAACATTTCTTAAATATATTGTGGAATTATCTAGCAACAGTAAGTTTCATTTAAAACACTAATATGAGTAGATTTCACGAAGTAATTGTCGAGACAGTTAATTTCAATATTGTTAGACTATAGACCTATTGTATTTGGATACTTTCCAAAAACTATTGAGCATTTCAATGAAAACAAGTTGACTTCTATCGATTTTCATATAATAATACAATCAAGCTTCAAAAACTTTTAGTTCATTATATATTGTTTCTGGATTAATTTGTCGACATTCCGGACCAATTTGCTGACGTAAATCATCTATAGATTCAGCCTAAGTGGCATTAATTTTGGTTTCCAGATATCTCTATAAAAAAGTGTAGGAGCATTAAATCAGGAGATATAGGTGGCCATTCCAAAATTGGGCCTCGACTACCTGTCAAAGGACCCAGGAAACGTTTCGTTCAAAAACTGTCGTACCTTGAGATCGTTATGTGAAGGTGCCCCATCTTCGTGTTCGTGCTATTTTGAGATCAGCAGCTTCTCTGAGTAATTGTAGATGAGACTCACAATTTGAATTCCCGCAAGAAAATGTGGTACAATCATATGATTAACTAGAATGTTACACCAGAATTTTTCTGGTGTGTCAGTTTGAAACTCGCATATAACGTGCGGGTCATTTTCTGCCCAATATCTACACTTATGTCTGTTTATTACACCATTTGGTTCAAATGAACATTCGTTGAAGGAGCAATATAACTGAATTACGGTTCAGTCGTTCACTCATCAATTCACAAAACTGTAGATGCCGGTCAAAATCGCCTTCATGTAGCTCTTGGAATACTTTTGTTTTGTGTGGATTAAATTTGTTTATGTAAAATATTGAAAACACTGCTTCGAGAAACACCCACTGTACTGGAAATTTGTGATATTGACTGTTGTTCTTTCTTGTAAACTAACTTGCCTTAAAACGGCAACTTCCACAGCCTTGTTGTGGATCATATTTTTTATTGGTAATTGACCCCCTTCTACAAAAATTATCACTAATTCAGTTACGTACTTATAGTCCTAGAGCTGGCAATGAAATGAACTGCCTCATAAGCTACCAAAGGTTTGAATTTTGAATCGTAAGGTTGTAAGCATATTAAATAGAGATCCACCCGTCTGTCGATCCGCAACGGTCGCCTTTGGACCCAGCAACTCTAAAATTTTTGAAAAAATTGACACACAAACACCTCATTATTACTAAAAAGATATTTGCGTCAATGAAGAGGAAAAAGTAAGGCGAATGCAAAATACAGACCGCGCCCTACGGTTTCAATTTGAAAACAGACGCCCCAAAAATTCCTCAAAAAACGCCTTCCGGATCGTCATCAGTGACCTGTATAATTTTTTGAACATAATTACTATAGTGTTCAATTATTCCTATAGTAAAAATAAACTTCGGCAGACGGTCGCGTTTAGAAGACAGACGTGTCGAAAGTTGTAAAAAAGGAAGATTTGTCATAAAATACTTTTAACGATTGAAAATATTATTATTTTTAAACTTCAGGAGTTTTCCACCCGTAGGTAGTCTCAAAATCATAACAGACTATTGCGATGGGTATAATACAGTACCTCACATTATATTTGAATAAAATGAGGCTAATGTATTACACAATTTTTAATGAGTCACTACCTTTATAAGCATAATCTTCCATAATGTTTGCTAGTTCTTCGGCTGGAGCATGCTTTTTAAGCTAATAATCTATTATCAATAAAAACTGCGAAACCTGTCGCTAAGAGGAAGCTTTGGAGTCACACGTTTCGGAGATATGTTTTCCGCCATTGCCTTTTCAATTTCCGCAATGGATTGTGTTCCAAATTTGGTTTTTCTTCAGAAACACTTATTTTTGAACTGAACTAAGCTGAAGTTTTCTAACAAAAAATAACACAATGACATTCTAAATAAATAACAGTACCATGGTATCAAAATTTGCTTTGATCAACGCCGTTGCTATGGTATTTTGTCAGTAAACAACACTCTAGTGAAGGTTATATCCCGAGACCTATAAATTTATTCGATTAAATTGTCGAAATATTTTGAGCATGATTTTGGTTGGAAAATAGTTGAATGTAGAATAAATTGGTTTTTATCAATTTATTATGCATGAAACTATTATGCAAAAAGCCAAATCATGCAAAAAACATTTCGACAGTTTAATCGATTTAAATTTATAGGTTGAGGTGTATACGACTAGATTATTTCCTGAATAACTGAGATTAAAACCAACAACAAATAATTTTATTGCTGATATAGCATTGCAATAGGTTGCAGGCTGTTTAATCACTTCCAATATTCACAGCTGGGTCCAGTTAGACGCCGTTTTATCAAGAAATCTCAGTTGTCATTGCTTGACATTTGAATTTTTTTACATTTGATTGACTTTTAACACATGCGGGAAATAACACCAATAATCACAATAAATTGTATTCTATAAATTCATTGTTCTGTGCACAAAATAGTGGCTTATGATACTTTTGCCGGCAACCAATAAGACGGCTGATCCTCTTCATGGCTTGGTGGGTTGTAGACGAAATTTTCGTCGTCACTATCAACTATTTCCGAAGTTGGGGCTACTAAGATTTCTTCTATTTTGCTAAGAGTTTGTGAACCTTTCAACCAATCAATCTGAAATTTGTTGTTAACTAAAGACCAGCCGTTCTCTTGGGGTCGATAAAGAATGGCCAGGGATGTGTTGCAAAATTCTATATTGCTGATTTTTTTTAACTTTGTTAATCAAAACTGTGCAACAAGTAGGCATTAAGCTACAATCTACATTTTCCATTTTATTAAAGGGATTTTTCTAGTGTGCTGCATTTATGCCAAAACCTTTTATAAAATATCCAGCCGTGCTTCGTTTACCTTATCTATGTTTGGTCTACCGTACATCTTACATACAAACTTTTCAGCACAAATTATTTGTTTCTCGGAAACTTATTCAGAACTACCAAATGTAGCAAATATTTATGCAGTTTTCCGACATTTTTCTATAAAAGATTGTTTTGCCCTTTGTTGAAAAAGAGGCACTACAATCGCTACCTATTGAGGCATGGTCAGCTGGACCAAAAAACTGTTGGAATGGAGACCAAGAGCTGATAAGCGTAGACGAGGCAGACCTCCCACTCGATGGACGGATGACCTAAAGAGGATAGCGACAAATTGGATTGCAACAGCCAGGGACAGAGAGAACTAGAGACGTTTGGAGGAGGCCTATGTCCAACAATGGACGTGAAATGGGCTGTATGATGATGATGATGCTGGAACTGCTTTTGCCACTTTTTTCCCACATATTCGTAAATATTATTCAGTGCAATATAACATAAATTATTTTTAGATTCAATTCCAGTTTCTATCCATATTTGAAAACTAATTCATATTACCTACAACATTCAACATTCTTTGGAGACGTAATGGAGCATTAATTAAAGGTTTTTTACAAATAAATACTAATGGTTATAGTCAACTCACAACTCTTTTGCCAAAAATATATTGGTGACATCTGGTACATCCAAAAACAACGGCGGCCATTTCCTTCTCAATTTGAGCATATCCTTTTTCAGTTTCGGTTAAAGCTCTAGAGCTATAAATAACTGGTAAATTGTCTTGTAGAATAGTAGCACCCAGACCATTTTGGAATGCATCCACAGATATAACTATAGATTTGGATCAAAATATTTTAGCACTGGAGTCGAAGTCAATGCTTGTTAATTTGATTAAAAGCTACAGTATGGTTTTCATCCCACTGAAACAAGCAATTTTTATTTAAAAGTTGCCTTAGCAATGAGGTTTTTTCAGACAATCCTTGTACAAATTTTGATACACAAGTTACTAACCCTAAGAAATGTTCAACATATTTTTTTGATTTAGGAATGGGTACCTCTAAAATACTTCTAATTTTATCTTGATCGACTTTGACTCCAGAACTAATTACTATGTGCCCTACAAACTTTACTTCATTTAAATTAAATTTACATTTATCTTTATTAAATTTGATATTGGCACACAATTTACTGCTTTCATCATACAGTGGTATCTGATAAAAACCCATGTTAGCATTGAGTATGCTAAACACTGTGGCACCTGCTACTTGTTGGTATTTGGAAAAACTCCCTCTTAATTACTTTACTTAATTCATGTGGGTCAAGACAAATTCGAATTTTACCAGAGGGTTTTTTAATAACTACCAAAGGATGAGGATCAGTTGGTTCATCAATTTTTTTTAATTATTCCTATATGTTCTAATTTGTCAAGTTCATTTCTAAGATCACTTTTAATAGAATGAGGAATTTTTCCGAGCGTAGTAATTTACAGGTACAGCATTTTCATTAATTAATATTTTGTATTTTACGTTTTTAATACACCCTATACATTGAAAACAGTCTTCAAATTAATTTAATAACTCATGTGTTTTCACTTCATTTAATCTCTTAATTGAATTCAATTTAATACATGCTGGTAAGCCCAATATCGCTGAGCTGTTTTCACTCTCAACTACATAAAACTCAAGAACAGATTCCTCAGTTTTATTTTTATTATTACAAAGTAACCTACACATGCCTAAAAGTTGAATTTTGGAACCATTATAATTTACCAGTTTAATATTTGATTTTTCCAATTAAAGACTAGGAAGATTTTCAAACAAATTATTTGGGATGATGTTAGCTTGTGCCCCAGTATCTAATCTAACGGAAATAAATACCTGTTGATCATTTATTTGCAACACTTCAACCCAGTATTGATTCACTCGAATGAACAGTCCCGATAAACAAACATACTTCGTTGTTCTCCCCCTCCTCGTCATTACCATTTGATTTAGATTCTTCCACTATTTTGATTTGCTAAAATTTACACATTTTTTGGAAATTATCCTTATTTTTGCATTTAAAACATTCGGTTCCATATGCTGGACACTCATTTATTTTGTGGTTCCTACCACACCGAGTACATTTAATTATATAATTAGTTATTTTATTTCTATTATTTTGGGCAACGTATCTGTCTTTCCCATTTCTATAAGTTGATCCAACCCAGTCCCCTCCGTCTGATCTATTTGTAGTCGAGATTTCTGTTTGCCTTTGAAACACTTGCAACTACTTGGGTACACTCTGTATTGAGATCTATGAGTTGCGTTTTTGTGCATTCTACTGATCGAAAAATTTCTATGCACTTTTTTAGGTCTAATTTAGTTTCAGTTAATAGTTTTTCCTTCAATTTGTTATTTTCTATACCACACACAACCCTGTCTTTAATTAGCCAGTCTTTTAGTTTGCCAAACTCACAAGTTGTTGCTAGAATCTAAAATTTTGTGACATATGCTTCAATATTTTCGCCTGGTTTTTGATTTCTAGTGATGAGCTTGTGTCTTTCATAGGTAACATTCACTTTGGCCAAAAAATAATTATTGAATTTGTCGAGAAGTACCTCAAATTTATCCACTTCTGTTGATTTTAATTCAACGGTATTGTAGATCCAATGCATCAGGTCCTATATATTGCAAAAGCAAATGCTTCTGTAAGTCCAACTGCAGATAGGTATATTTTAAAACTTTGCACAAATTTACTCCACGAATTTGCAGGATCTGTTACAGTGAATTGTGCTGGTTTAAGTTCGATCATTGCCTGCGCCATATTAAGTTTGTTGTTCGTTAATTAAAAAACTAGGCGAATGTATAGATGGAAAAAGGCTATTATACTTTAATTAAATTTTATCAAAAGTCAATTGAATATTATTATACGGTCTTTTAACCTATTAAAATGTGAAACTCGAACATTTATGATTAATGAAATTAACTGTCTCGATCCTTACTTGGTGGAATCTACTCATATTAGTGTTTTAAATGAAACTCACGGTTTCTAGTTAATTCCACAATATAATAAAAATTGTTGAAAAGTCTAAAAAATTGACAATTGTTTCGATAAATCGATATCATCGTCAGAATGACAGAAGTTACATTATATTTGATGCCTACCTGATATTAAGTGGTCATTTTTTTAGAATTTTCAACAATTTTTATTATATTGTGGAATTAACTAGAAACCGCGAGTTTCATTTAAAACACTATTTATGATTACATTTAAAACAAATTGTTTCAGGTTTATACAATTTATAAAACATGAAGGATATACTTTTGCGGTTCCTGTTGATAGGCGTTTTACTGCAATGCTACTGCACCTTACTACCGCAACCCATTAAAGGTAAGTGTCCTTTCAAGTTGTTATTTAGTCTATTTCCATTAAACTTAATAATTAATACAGTATATACAGGGTGTTTCCTTAGTAATCTAAAATATTCTAGTTGGCGCTTCGTCACTCAATTTTAAGAAGAAAAGTTCTTATAAACATGTATGGTAATACTTGTCGTTAATGAGATACAGGCTGTTGAATTGTTTGTAATGAATGAGCACTGACTGTAAGTGGAATTTATTTTTCCTGGTGACGCTACTAGTCTATAGAAGTGATACGAAAAAACTTGCTTATTCTAAGTGGCCTTTGAAATCATATTGTCAAATACTGTGTCAAACCTAAAAACCAACGCAAAAAACGAATAAGAAATTTTTCTCATACGGATTTTTTTGTTAATTTAACAACGATGCCTGCGTTTACTATTACTGAAATGGCTAATATGCACTTTTTGTACGGATTAGCGAATGGTAATGCCTTAGAGCAGAGGTCCCCAAATTACGTCCCGCGGGCCAAATCCGGCACTCCACTACCATCAATCCGGCAGCTTAAGACTAGTGTCATCAATCTGGCCAATGTTTTACTGTTGTTACTATTGCCGTGATAAGTTGAATGGAAGAGAATGAAAACGCAGAATGATAATTACTCGGTTTTATTTACTTGCAAGGTATAACTTTACGACAGAAATTATGACGCAGAAAACTCAACTTAAGTATTTTAAGCTTAAGCATATTAATAAGTAACAAATAATTAAATTGAAATTAATCCCACTAATAAAACAAAAAAACACTAATGAGATTTATGTAATTGTGATTTTATATTGACAGTTGTTTGTAGTTGTGGATTAATTTTACTTGTACCAAATTATTAAAAGAGATTTAAGATGCTCATCGGTTAATTTAGATCTGTAAACATTTTTTTTGTACTTCGTCTTGGAAAACGTTTTCTCACACAAGTACGTAGTACCAAAAATAGAAATCAACCCACGAGCAAATTTATGCAAATTATCAAATTGTGCCAGGGGAAGAAATTTATAAAATTCCAACAAAGACGAATTTAGATATTTGTTCTTAAACATATCACTGCACTGTAAATCAATAATTTCCATTTGGGCTTCCGGAGCCAGGGTTTCAATGTCAGAATCAAAAGAATTTTGAAAAAGCTTAATTTTATTCACAATGACATCAAAATCTGAGAAACGAGTATCGAAATTTATCTCTAAAGCACTCAAAGTGTGGCTGAATATTTAACATGTTTTAAAATGTGCGAAACATTTTTTACGTGACTGCGATTGAAATAGTATTATTTTCTGCCTGAACAATTTGATATAGGTGTATAAATCAGGAAGAAGCTGATTTTCTCCTTGCAATCTCAAATTCAGTTCGTTCATATGATTTGTTAAATCGACATAGAATGCTAATTTCCACAGCCATTCACTATTTCTTAAATCGGCACAAGGGCGATGCTTCTCATTCAAAAAAATTTCGATCTCTGCTCGAAGTTCAAAAAACACTTAAGGACTTTTTCGCAACTAAGCTAGCGTACGGCAGTATGATATGGCAAATCATTTTCTCCGATCTCTTCAATAAACTCGCGGAATTGTCGGTGATTCAGCTCTGTGGATCTGATAAAATTAGCAACTGATATGACTGGTCTTAGAACTTCAGACAAATCCAAACATTTTCCGCACAAAGACTGTTGATGAATGATACAATGTAATACTAATGATTTTGAACCACCATCATTTTCTACTGCCTTTGACACAAGTGCGACCACTCCTTTATTTTTACCACACATATTTTGCCTCCATCGGTGGTGATAGATTCCAAGTTTTAGCATCAAAGGTTTTTTATTTATGGCATTTTCAACTCACTTGAAAATATCTGCCCCAGTTGTCGTGTCGTGGATACTATCAATATCAAGAAGTTCTTCATACACTTCATAGCTTTTATTGTCTCCACGAATAAAAATCAACACCTGAGCAGTATCTGACACATCCGTTGACTCATCAAAGGCTAGATGAAACCACTCAAGATGTCCATTTTTGTCAGGCAGTTGAGATGATATATTTTCTGCGATGTCTTGCACTCTCCGAGCCATGGTGTTTGGTGACAAACTGACACTTTTCAATAAATTTACTTTTTCGGGGCATATTTCTTCAGCTACTGCAATCAAGCATTCTTTTATCATTTCTCCATCGGTGAATGGTTTTTCACGTTTTGCGATTTCAAGAGCCACACGAAAGCTGGCGCGAGTTGCAGACTCTTGCTCAGTATTTGCTTTTGTAAACAAAGATTGCTGCGACTTCAGTCCGCGCTTCAAAGCTTCAAATTTTTCCGTCCGCAATATTCCTGTATATTTAGAGTAATTTTGAAGATGTTTCGATTCATAGTGACGTTTAATGTTATATTCTTTGAAAACAGCTATGGTTTCATTACAAATTAAACCTTGCGCCTTATTACTGCACTCAATCACAAAATACTGGAAGTTCCATTTATCTTGGAACGTTCTGCATTCCCTGTCTATTTTTCGCTTCTTTTCCATACCTATAAATCACACATAAAAACAAGTCTAATCAAAATACTATTATTACTTTATTTCAAAATAGGCAACTTCACTTCCTTCGCCTTTCCCGCGCAAACTGACTCGCAATGGCGCCGCTGTCCTTTTTATACTTATGCAATTAGTACCATCTAGAAATGATCGAAAAAACTAACCTGAACCAGAACTTTCTCGAACCAATGCGGAAATTCCCAAATATGCCACCTGTTAGTGGGTAGCTGAAATAGATAGTACCTAGAACAGTACATTGTATTGTAATAAATACCAAAATAAGAAACATGGAGAGAATCATCCTTTATAACAAATTAGTTTTTACATTGTAACGTTTAAACCATAGAAAGCGGTCGTTCACATTGATACAATGAAAAAAAACACTTATCTAAGCGTCTGTCTGGCTGCAGAAAGGAAAAATAATATTTTAACCGGAAATAATAATTGCGTCAAAATAACGAAATTTTGTGGACTCAAATAAAAATTCAATTGTTAATCGAGGTAAAAAACCTATTACACAATTACGTCCAACGATAAGTTCCACCCATCAAAAAGTAACAGGTACAAAAAAATAAAAGATTGCTGACTAGAAAAAAAGGTCGAAAACGGCTAAGGTGTAACAATTGAGGGGCAGTTGGTAAAAACTCGCGGTCGGGAACGGTCCAGTTTTTTTTGGGGTTCGCGGATAGCGGTTTTTTTTTGAGGAGTCCTGAGTTTCAGTACCTTATAATTAAAGTAGTGTTTTAGCAATCTGGTATAATTTTTTTTAAAGGTGAAAATAAGATTACAAGGGAGCGTCTACTGTACGCGCTCTGAAAGGGTTTCTGTTTTGTTCGAAACGCGAATCGTGTCCGTCGGCGTTATTGTGAACACCCAGTCCGGGAATTGGTAAGTCTGATTTCAAAATTATACTAACTGTGTATTATGATTTTTTTTTGTAGTTTGGTCAGATTATTAACATTGCCAGCCCGCTTTCTATGATATTATATCTATTTAATTTAATTTGTGTTATGATAGTTCATATCGCATACGAGTATTTAATGGTGATATATCACCGTATGAATTAGGAATAGGGAGCACATTTGAGGTTGAATATTAAATTGTTAATATCAAAGTTCATATATAGGGTACGCGAAAATATGCAGGTTCTGGCGATTATTTTTTAAAATAACAAATTTCTTTTTATTCTGCGAGTCATTCGCGTTGATTTAAAAGGGTATCTCAAGTTTTCTCTCGATCCTATCACTGGTTTTATTTAATTACATTCATAAGGCTCTATATACGATTATTCCTGACGCTTTGTAAATTTGGTGTAATTATTTCTATTTTTCTTATATTTTTTTATTAAACTCGTTTAAGAAATCATTGTCGGTTAATTTATTTTCTCAACCAGGAGAGCAGGAATACCTAACATATACACATAAGAGCTACACCTAAAACTTTTCCTCAACACACCCCTCTAACTGACGTAACCCCATAACTCAAGACCTCTCATTATCAACGACTACTGGTAGCAGCGGGGGCCGAAGCCAGCTCTTTCGGATATTTCTTACAGGAGCCGTCGACACCTGTTTCCTACGGAATCGTGGGTGGTGACAGCCAGCTACGCTGCCTTCTCGGTCCATTAGGGACATATTGATAGCAGAGTTTTTTAGGTTATTACAACTGGTGATATAATTTTTTTTTATTTAGGATCAAAGTGGTATCTATTGATTATTAGAGTGGTGACAGCGGTACTTTTAGTTTTATGGCGAACAGTTTTTTTTAGGTTATCAAATTTGGTGACAGAAGTACTCAGGTTATTACAGTATCACTATTCGACACTAGATGTCGTTACGGGTCACAATACACAATCAATAGTAATTGAAATGCAATAAAAGCCTATGTTTCCTTAGGTAGGCAGAGACATTAAAATTCTTATGGCCCTTGCAACATAACGAAATAGTTATTTATGCACCAAGGGTATAAATAGATGTTTATGCCCTGAGGGCGACGTCTTTGTAAGTCGCCCAAGGGTATACACATCTGTTTATGCCCACGGTACATACAAACTTTGATGTCAGACAAGTTCGTTATTTCAATCCAATCTCAATACAAATTAGTATTTTTAAAAATCCGGTTTGAATTAATAACATTGCCATTTTATCATAGTAGATACTATCGTTGCTAGGTGAATGTTGACAAACGTAAATGTCATAAAATCACAATAATTTTTATATGTGTCAACGTTAGAAGTCAAAATAAACGAATATTTTGGAATTCCTGACGAAATTATTAAAAAGCAAAGAAAGCAACTGAAAATCTGTTGCCAAAAAAGTCTAAAGAAGCTTACGACATGGAATACGAAAAATTATTAAATTGGATGTAAGAAAACTATGTAAAAGATGTTAATGAAACTGTGTTGCTTGGATACTTCGACGATCTCGCTTAAACATTTTCTCCGAGTTCCTTGTGGTCCAAATATTCCATGGTAAAGAAAACATTAATATTAAATAAAAAATCTCATGGCCTCAAGGCTTCAAAATTTGGAGACCCCTCCCTTAGAGGCTAGACTTATGTATGCCCAGTGTTATCCAAATAATCGTTTACCATATTCTAATACGTTTAGTAAGATACATATTCATTTACATGAAACTGGATCTTTTACTAAATCAAAGAATATTATTGGACGACCTAGAAATGTGAGAACTTCACAATTGGAGAACCAGATCCTTCAAATTATTGACATCCAAAAACGAGTACCCGAAAAATTGCAGATGGGGTAAATGGTAGTAACAGAACTGTTTGGAATATTCTGAAAGAAAATTTATTCCATCCATATCGCGTTAAACGTGTTCAACATTTGGTACCTAGTGACCATCCGCTCCGTATACAATATTGCCAATGTATTTTAACCCGGGAACGGTCGCGTTGTTAGATTTTGCCTAACAATTTATGTATTTTGAGTATAAAATATTGATAATCCATTTTATGTTGATTTGTTGATTGCCGTCTAGGAATGCCTCATGTAGCTCACCATCCAATCACGTGTGAAGGTGGAAGGGGGAGACTTAAGTTTTAAATGAGTTATGGTTACTTGCTAGTTTGAAACTAACAGGCGACCAACACGCGTCGGCAGAGTGTTAGGTAAAATCTAACGGCGCGACCATTTGCGTATGTGCTTATTTCTATAAGTTTATTAAAAAAAGTGTGATCAAAACCATTATTTACAACTATTTCAATGAAGTGCTCACAATGGATCCCAAACAAATACAACAATTGTTAAAATGGTATGACGACATAAAATCTGATGAAGAAATGGACTCTGGTAGCGAAAACAATAATGGTGGCGGTTCTCCTGAGCACATTGAACATAATACGAATGGAGATCAAATGGAATCAGAGGACGAAGACATCCTTATTGCTGACTTAGATGTGCCTATGCCTTTACTTGTGAATCAACACAGAGTGCCTATTTTTATAGGAAAAGATAAGACTGAATGGCTTAAACATAAACCCGATTTACCTCGAACCAAAACACGTGCACATAATTTGATATTCCAGTTTCCAGGTGTAAACAGGGTTGCTAAAGAGGCCCGAACTCCAATAGACAGTTGTTTTTTCCGGACGATGTTATTCATGAAATTGTACTCTTTACTAATCAGAATCTGGACAAATTATGGGACTCTTACCAACGAGATAAATACTGTCAACCACCTGATTTTATAGAAATACCTCTTAGGTTTATTGTATATGCCAGGAGTTATGAAAAGCCAATATGTCAACACTACTGATCTATGGAGTACTGATGGAACTGCACCTGATTATTTTTCCGCAGTTATGTCTCAAATAAGATTTCATTTACTTTTGGGAAGTCTGAGGTTGGATGATGCTACTACAAGAAAAGAAAGAGCTAAATATGACAATTTTGCACCTATTAGAAAAAATTTTGTCAAAAGGTGCTCCGATAATTACAGTATTGGAGAGTACGCAACAATCGACGAAATGCTTGCTGGTTTCGTGGGAGGTGCAGCCTTAGACAGTATATTGCAAACAAGCCAGCGAAATACGGCATAAAAATATACAGTCTAGTTGATTCAAGAACTTTCTACACTCAAAACCTGGAAATATATCCTGGGAAACAGCCTGATGGGCCTTTTCAGCTGCCTAATGATGCTGCTAGTGTTGTTAAAAGACTAATATCCACTATGAATAAATCGGGAAGGAATCTTACTGTAGACAACTACTTTACTTCAATACCCCTTTGCCAATGATCTACTTGTAAATAATAAAACTACATTAGTGGGCACACTACGAAAAAATAAACGGGAAATCCCACCAGAATTGATCGATACAAAACAGTGGCCAGACAGTTCCAGTATTTTTGCTTAAGGTAAAGATGGTAACAATTGTCTTCTTGTTTCATACGTGCCGAAAAAAACAAGGACGTTTTAATGCTCTCAACCTTTCATATTGATGTCATAATTGATGTAACTAGTAATGAAACCTGAAGTAATTACATTTTACAACCCGACTAAAAGTGGTGTGGACGTGGTTGATCGACTCAAGTCAGAGTATTCTGTCACACGAAAAAGCAATCGCTGTCCTATGACTGTATTTTACACATTATTGAACATAGCGGCAATAAGTGGCCAAATAATTTGCAAAGCTAATACAAATGTCATTACAACAAGAATTAAGTACATAATGGATCTCTCAAAACAACTAAGACATCCTCATCTAACACGTCGTGCATCAATCCCAACATTGTCCCTAAATCTTCCAGGAAAAATAGCCGCCGTCACTGGTAATAATACAAATATGACCGCCGCAGCACCGCAAAACGAATAGCCAAAAATGCGATGCAGGAGAAAATCGGTTTACCATGCAACGCTGTGCCACATGCGAACTTCCTATTTGCAAAGAGCATACCATGACAACCATATCGACTTCTACCGCCCGCGCTACCCGTGGAGAAAATTCCAATTAAGGAAAATATTAGTTTCCTACGATCACTACCCAAAGTAGGCTTTTGCACACTCAAATCTAACCGCAAAGTTGATGTTTTCCGTGATCTGTCATAATTTGACATTGTTTCCGCTCTAGATCGTACTTTTCCGCTCACTTGTTTTCATTTACAATAAACTAAAGAAATTTAGTAAATAATAGGTATATTAATAGTACATTATACACCAAGTGACTAAAGTGACCCATTTAATCCCGCGGCTGGTGTTTGATTCCTGAAGACGGAACGCAGCGGAGCCTGAGGGAATCAATCCAAATACATGTTTAATAAAAATAAATACTATTTAGGATGGACTTTCACGAAACTTGGCTGGGCATCGAGGACGGACTTCCATTTTTTTGTAGTAAGTCAAAGTGCACCAATAAAAAAATTGCGTCATTTTAATTATTAGTTTCTATCTTATAAACCCATCCAAAACACCTATGTTATAGTTGTAGTTAATATTTAAAAATATTTAAAGTGTATAACTAATCACTCCCTATATTTTTCGAATTTCAATGTGTTTAACCTTGTAAATGTCATCTTTATGTCGTATACGGCTTTTGTAAGTTTTAAATTGTCATTAGTTGCTTTTACGCCGTTTTTGATATATTAAGGTATTTTTCTTCTCGAAACTCGGAACCTTCATCCAAAACATCAAATTTCAAGAGGTTATGGACCCAGGACATGCGTGAGACACCATTGAAGCCTTTGGAGTTTGTAATTTGTTCAATTTTTGTGTGATATCATGAGCCAGCTTCCGCTGATCGAGCGTCTAAAAGGGCACGAGAACTATGATACGTGGAAATTCGCGGTACAGATTTATTTAGAACACAAAGAGCTTTGAGACGCAGTAAAAGGCTTTTCCATGTTTATTTTAAATTATTTGACTAAAAATAATGCGATCGTAAAAAAGATATTGTGTGCAATTCGAGCAGAAAGTGCGTTGCCGCTTTCAGCAGATTTCCCGCGCTCTGCTATGCGTCGCGCGGACCACTCTCTGCCTCAAGCGGCAAAGTATAACTTTCCGCTCTTAATACACAAATAGCTATTTAAATTAGCTACCATATTGGTTGTTTTAGTTTAAGAAAAAAAATAAAAGATATATGATGACTTTAGTATTATTAAAAATAGTAAATGTTAGGTCAAACCTAACACGTTACCTTTGACGTAATTTTTTTAACTACCTATCCCGGGTTAAATAAAATCGCAAACAATCCCAATTTTGCTGCCAATATTATTTTTCCGCCGAATCTATCTAATATGTGAGAAAAGTCTTGATTTACCCCAAAAAAAGTTGGAATTTTGAAAGAAAATGGAGAGTCGTCGTTGTCGTCGTCGTCGTTGTCGTCGGCCACTTTTCGTTACATGTTTTGTTAGCACGATACAGCATCTGAAGTGAAAATAGTCACGTATTTTATGATTGAATATTGTTCAAGGCGTCTTATAGATGAACCTTATTGATTTTCAGCTCACTAGAGCTACTACAACGGGTGCTATGATACCTGATGTGCCACATTTTTTATCCTTTTTGGAGAAATTACAGTTTGTTAGCACGATACAGCCTCCGGAATGTAACAAATCACCAATTTTATCATTGAATATTACTCAGAATATCTCACAAATGAATTATATTGATTTTCAACTCACCAGAGCCCCCGCAACAGGCGCTATAGTACTTTAAGTACGACATTTTTGTCATTTTTGGAGAAATTTCAGTTTGTTAGCACGATACAGCCTCCGGAGTATGAACAAGTGACCAATTTTATCATTGGATATTATTCAGGGCGTCTCAAAGATGAATTCTTTTGATATTCAGCTCACTAAAGCCAGTATAACGAGAGCTGTGGTACTTGAAGTACCAAATATTTGTCATTTTTGGAGAATTTTCAGTTTGTTAGCACGATACAGCTTCCAGAGTGTATATAAGTGACAAATTTTATTATTGAATTTTGTTCAAGGCGTCTTATAGATGAACCTTATTGATCTTTAGCTCACCAGAGGTACTACAACGGGTGGTACGGTACCTGAAGTGCCACATTTTTGATCCTTTATGGAGAAATTTTTGGTTGTTAGCACTATACAGCCTCCGGAGTATATACAAGAGACCATTTTCATAATTGGATATTTTTCAAGGTGTCTCACAGATGTACACTATTGATTTTCAGCTGGCTAGAGCGAGTACAGCGGGTTCTATAAATCCAGATATACTACATTTTTGGTTATTTTGGGAGAAATTTCGGTACGTTAGCACGATACATCCCACGAATTGTATACTACAAGTGACAATTTTATGATAGAATATTATTAATATTTAAGCGAGTTTTTAAATAACGTTTTTCCAGACCATTGGATCGGACGGGGATCTCCACACCTCGTCACCTGAACACAATCCTCTGGATTTTTGTGTCTGAGAATATCTAAGATCGCTCATTTACATAACCCCGATATTAAACTTAGATCTTCAAAATCGTATAATACAAGGCTGTAATATTATTCGTAACACTGCTGGTATCTTCGAACATATTCGGCCATCCATTAGACGTCGAGTGGATACTGGCATTTTGATTAGAGGTGCACATTTTGAACACATGCTCTTAAATGTACTATTTTTCCTTTATGTTTAACACATGTTGTTGCTTCTAATAAAATAATAAAACAATTCAACACCCTGTATCTCATTAACGACAAGACTTATCACACATGTTTATAAGAAACGCCTACTACAATATTTTATATTACTTAGGAAACACCCTGTATATTAAACCACTTTATCAACATCATTGAACACAACAATTATCATTCAAAATATATCATTATTTTTTCTGACAAATTTAAGTATTTAGGATAATATCCCTGACAGACTAACTGCTACTCTGGTATCTATAACGCGTTCGTATAATTATTTAACAGAATTTGATGTTTGTTCAAAATATAATTTTTCGTAGAAATGAAACTCCGACAGAAAGTAACTTCAAGTCGTTTCAAGCCAACTAAGGAACATATAGAAGACGCCATAAATTTCACAAAGAGATATACCAAATATCTAAAGCGCTTGGAAAATTCTATTCTATGGCCAAGCCGTATAGAACAGGGAACACCAGTACACGGTTTATTTTTGTCACATGCACCAGATTGGAAGGCTATAGAAAGAGGAAGACAGGCTTTTATAGCCACGAAAGCCTCAGCACAACTAGCTTACACCTGCTGCCATGAGTAAGTAGAGAGTAAGATAATTAATGAAGAAAAGTATTTTAATCTCGAACTAAGCATTGAATTTTATGTATTAAAATTTTATATGAAGATTTTCGATTTAGGAACAATATTGACTTTACTTCGAGAAACTTAACAGCTTTCGCAGCAGAATATACCCGATAAGCGCTAAAATCGAAAATGTTTAGTGAGCGACAAAAATGTCCACAACGCGTTGTGAGCGAAGCTACACACCCAAACACCGAAATCAAATTATGTTTCAACAACAACGCGTCGTGTACTTTTAAGCATTCATTTGAAAACGGCCAAAATGCGTTATGTTTACTTATTAGAGAATGACAACACGTTTGGAAACTTTGGAATATCACAAAAATATTTGTTTAATACTTATTTATATTTATAGGGAACCAGTAACATGTTAAATAGTTCAATCTTTTATTATTAAACTAAATATTATATAAACTTTAAACAATATTTTAACAGATATATCAATAGTGACACTATAACACATTTGACATTTTAATACACTCATTTGATCTGTGAATTTATCACGAACACCTTCCCCCTAAGATCTTATACTCTGATAACTTTCTTTTGTATATTAAGGCATCTGGGAGAACGTAAAAATCTAGACGGGTGAGATCAGGTGTTCTAGCCGCCAATGATTAACTGAATATCGCCCAATTCTTTTTTTTTCGAATTCACTATCCAACCATTCCCTGACTTCAAGGGTTGATTAGATTGAAGCGCCATCCCGTTGAAAATACAGTTTCTTTGGCTGAGAATGTGGAAGATTATCTGAACTCCCTCCGTTCCGTTTTTTAAAAATTTGAACCACTTTGGTATTTGAGGTTTTGTCTAAAAATGGCGCACTGATTTTTATTTAAAATTTCCCGCACCCAACAAAATAATATTGGTCTTTACATTGCACAATGACATGGGGATTTTCAGTTGTCCACCACCGACGGTTTTGAGAGCTAATAAGTCCATTGGCAGTAAATATGGCTTCATCCGTGAGTAAAATTTAAGAAAATTTCGGTAATCTTCAATTAAACTTCAAGGTCAGGCACAAAAATGAAACTTTTAATCGTAATCTCAAAGATAGCAAACTTTTTTTGTTATTTTGACAAAAATACACACTTACACAATCGCAATAAATTTTTCCAAATTACCGCTATATTGATAGTCACGTGACGTATGTCAAAATATTGATTTATTTATGACCTAACCTAACCTAATAACCTTATTAGGTTTTTCAATATACAGAAACGATCCCAGATGAAGTATATTTTGTAACTCTGATAATAATTTTTTCCCATATGCTAAACACATTGTGGCCCACTCTGTACATTATTATTATTATATTCAATACTCACTCTCACTATATGCGTTCTTCCCAATGAATTCAATTGATTTGTTTGAAAGTGGTGGACAATGTATCAATATGAGTGGAATTTTTCTGTATATTCATTGTCTAGAAAACAAAGAAAATAAATTATCTGCATTTATTTCAGTCACGACGTTTCAACAGTCAACATCTACTGTGTTATCAAGTGTGTGAATGCGAGAAGATATCTCGGAGAAATGTTAACTGTTGAAACGTCGTGACTCAAACACATGCACAGAAATAATTTTCTTTGTTTTCTAGACAATGAAAGTTCAGAAAAATTCTACTGAACTCATTTGAGTTTATGTTCAGTCTCAATAAGAGAATTCATAGCAAATTATTAATTTGACATGAGGCTGCGAGACTTAACATATGAGTCCAGGCTTACCCAAAACGAAAGTGAACGAGAATGTATAAACCGATTACTGCGAATACCGTTGTCAATGCCGATAATACGATGGCAAAAATCGATCTCAATGGGTGAAACTTGAAACGAATTTCGAATTCTAGTAGGTACGTGTTTTGTAAAATATCAATGAAAGTGTTTTCTTAAACAAACACCTAGAATTGATTTCTGAAAGTGTCGACATAATAAGACGTATCAAATCGACACCACCAGAAATTATTGAAGCCGCTCAATCGACGTCATTTCAATCGAAATTGAGAAAGCGATACGAAGATATTGGATATTTTCATTAGTCATATTATACTTACCTAACTAGAAATAGTTTGGTATAATTTTGCTGACATTGAATATGACTAGAACCATGATAATAATTATATACTCTGAATTCATATTTTAACACTCATGATTCACATAATTTGAATATTCATGGTCATATGAAAAATGAGTACATAACTCGCTAGAAATTGTATTTTCTAAGAGATATTGGGATGGTTATAAATGGGGGCAAAGTTATGTATTTCAGAGGTTATTTATTTGATTCAAAACAATCTGATCTAGCTTCTTTAGTTCCGGAGGTAAAATTATTATGTTGTCTATATCTTTCTATTTTGCAAAAATTTTCTGAAACTTTTCCATAGCAACTTTTTGTAGACTATCCAAACATGTGAATATAAAGTATCTTACAAATTGGGCCAACCTCAACATTTTATTTTCAAATAAAGACCTGTATTACTTTTCCGCCCAACCTATCTAATATGCGAGAAAAGTATTGGTATACTCCAAAAAAAGTTGGAATTTTGAAAAAAAATTTTGAGTTATTTTTACGTTTTCCATCAACAACAACACGGAAAAATGGTTTTTAGAAAAAAAATCCTGTGTGTATGTCGTCGTCGTCGTTGTCGTCGGCCACTTTTTCTTACATGTCTTGTTAGCACGATACAGCCTCCGGAGTGTAATAAGTCACCAATTTTATGATTGAATATTGTTAAGGACATGTCACAGATGAACCCTATTGATTTTCAGCTCACCAGAGCCAGTACAACGGGTGGGATGGTACTTGAAGTACGAAATTTTGTCATTTTTTGAGAAATTTCAGTTTGTTAGCACGATACAGCCTCCGGAGTTCAACAAATCACCAATTTTATGATTGAATATTATTCAGGACATCTCACAGATGAACCCTATCGATTTTCAGCTCACCAGAGCTAGTTCAACAGGTGCTATAGTACTTTAAGTACGATATTTTTGTCATTTTCGGAGAAATTTCAGTTTGTTAACATGAAACAGCCTCCGGAGTATTTACAAGTGACCAATTTTATGATGGCATATCATTCAAAACGTCTCAAAGATAAACCTTATTCATATTCAGCTCACTAAAGCCAGTACAACGGGTCCTATGGTACTTGAAGTACCAAATTTTTGTCATTTTTGGAGAATTTTCAGTTTGTTAGCACCATACAGCCTCCAGAGAGTATACGATTGATCATTTTTATGATTGAATATTGTTCAAGGTATCTCACAGATGTACCCTATTGATTTTCAGTTGACTAGAGCGAGTACAGCGGGTCCTATAAACCCAGATATACTAATTTTTTGGTTATTTTGGACAAATTTCGGTTTGTTAGCACGATACATCCCCCAAAGTGTATACAAGTAACAATTTTATGATAGAATATTGTTCAGGGCTACAGATGCGGAAAAGTTAGTGTTAATCTTTAAAACCGTTAATTTTTCATTGTATTCTACTTTTTCGCCCAACCTTTCTATATGCGAGATGTAACGTGAATTTCGTTCACCACTCATAATATTTCCCGTCGAAGGATTACCCGAGAACCGGTAAGACCTACTCCTTGGGTCTCTACTAGTATATAACTCACGCCTGAGTAGCTCTCCGACGAGGTGGCCGTAGCAAATTGGCCCCACGTTGGGGATATACTGAATTTTTGGTTATTTTTGGAGATATTTCGGTTTGTTAGCACGATACATCCCCTGAAGGGTATACAAGTAACAATTTTATGATAGAATATTGTTCAGGGCCACAGATGCGGAAAATTTAGTTTTAATCCTTAAAACCGTTTATTTATTATTGAAACGTTTAATTAGTTGCATGATTTGATGAACATTGAGCAACAAAATAATTTTCCAATCATTCAACTATTTTTTTGATGCAAATGAAAATAGCATAATTTTTTGATCTTGAAATTCGTGCAAAATTTCTTTGTAATCTTTTTTTTTTGATGGCATATTCTGATTCCTCTCATTTCGCTACATCGAATTAAAAAAAATCGTCTCAATAAGTGCTACCGTTGCCTAGATAACTCATGTTTTACCGCGAGTCATATGGAGACATCCTGTTAAACTCATATAATATTATTGTTAAATTGCTGACAGGACGTTTCCCACATTATTGGATTTATAATTTTAACCTTAATCAGCAAACACGTGGAGACATCCTGTTTACACAATTGTTATAACTTTCTTATCATATATTTTTCTTCTTTATTCAGCATTATACTACATTTTCCTTATTTTTGTAAACTAAAAAAGATATCAGTCATAATTGTAACATCAACTGTAACTAATCACTAAGTTTAAATAAATCTTTTTTAAAAAGTATATTTTTTACTTAATAAATTTAACTCGCGCATTCGCATTTTGAAACACCCGGGCCGCGCGACAGCACAGCTGCTCTCCGCCATCCCCACCCCTGCTCCCACGCCGCTCGGCCGACGAACTCTTCTGATTACGGTATTTTCATCGATTTTTCTTTCATTAGGATTTCATCTGTCGAAAATGCACAAGACGAATATAGAAAGTATTTGCAACCAGCTAAAAGAGTGTATTTTTTAATTTCGATTTAACGATTAAGTAAGCCATAAATTATTATTAACTTTGTGAGCCTCTATCTCTGGATGTACACGGTCAAATTTCGTCGTTTTGGGCTAAAATGAAAGTGCTTGCGAAGCAGTATTCAGATGGGAAACAATTTTTAAATTACATCGAACCGATGCTGTAAACGAGAAATTATTTATAATGGAAAAAATTTGACAAAATTTGAAAAAATTGTAAAAAATTGTTAAAACGTAAAATGGATATTTTTATAATTGCTTATTGTTTGTAATGACACTAAGTAACTGCTAAAAATTGCGTGCTCCTTTTTCACCGTTGTTTAAACAAGGTACGCGCGATCAACTTTTTTAAAATTTGTTAATTAATAATTGTGGCAGTGAAAAACTACGCGGTCGATCGTTACAAAAATTTTTGTGCGTAATTGTCATATGTTTAACTATCTTTTCTGGAAATTAGATAAATATTTATCAAAGTTTACGTATGATTTTTTACTAATTTTCGCATATTTTTCATGGAAAATTAAAGTTTTTCGATTCGCGATCCTCATAACCTCATAGTAAATCGTCAAATAAACAAAAAAGAAGGAGTAAATTTTTTGATTTAAGGCTTTGTTTCAAATTTTTAGACACAAATGTATCAAAAAATGGGTCATTATTCGATATTTCGGTACATTTGTTGTTCTACAGCATTTAGCAAGCACTTTTTGGAGTAGGTAAACATAGATTATTGTTGTACACAATATTCGGCAAGTTTCGGCATAAAAATTATTCCGTTATCAAACAACATCCATTACACCCCACTTTTACTGCTCTACCGCCTGGACTAATTGGCCTACATCCAATTTACTGCTTTGTAGTTTTCGTGTATTAAAAGCTGTATGGAAATGGTTGCAGCTCGCCAAAAATGATATTAAAAAAGAAGACAGACAATCATTATATCAACTATTCAAAAACATTCTTATGTCAAAGACAAAGGAAAGTATGGAGAAAAACAATATTTTACAAAAGTTATAAATATCCACAGTATAAAAAATATGTCGACAGTAAAATTGAACAAACTGATTATCATCAGTCATTGATTATACGTGGAACTGATACAAACAACTATGTGGAAGTTATGTTCCATTTATTTAAAGATATTTCTCTGGAGTGAATTAAAGCATACAACCTAACACAGTTAACGGATTTTGTTGTCAGCAGTTTTGATAGTTATTATAAACAAAGATTGCTTGATTTGGTTATGAACAAAATGAGCAAATCAACAACAAATCGGTTATCTCCCAATGCTAAAGATGTGTTGCCAAATCAAATAACACAGTTGGGAGAAATGCTATACCATGTCGCGAGAAGTTCTCATGAAGGAACGACATATTTTGTTGATATGAATAGCAATATATGTTCTTACCATGTAGGTGTAACTGGAAAAATATGCAAACATCAATGTGCAATAAGAAAAGCATTGACACTCGAAAGTAGGAAAATTCTATACATTATCGCAACTGGGACAGACCCTCCGGAAAATATGTTGTTGCCTCTTAAACTTGTCGACTGATTAGCAAAAATAAGTTACCTAGGCTGATGCAGGGATCCACAAATATCGACGATAATGAAAGTATTGTAACCACAAATGACGAATAACCCATAGGCTCTCCTGAAAATAGCAGTAGTGATATTAAAGAAGCTTAGTGCGAATTTATTTTAAAATTTAAGGAAGATGTCATAAAAAATTTGTAAGACGATCCAATAGAGTTTAGCCCAGCTATTGAAAAATGTATGAAAAACTCGCGGAAAAATATAAATAGCAGTTCAACTCTTATGAGTGGCTTAGATAGAGCTATTAAATTTGACCATTTGCCGCGATCATTAACAGTAGGCTCGAAGAAAATTGCAAGAAAAGAGAAAAAATGCAGTTCAGCCTATTTCTGTGTCTCGGAGAAAAGTTCAAATAACAGGTAGGAGATCAATTCAGGCAGGAAGAAAAGTGGGAAGTCTTATAGTAAGGAAGCCTAAAGCTCCTCATTCCCATAATATATGTGTTAATAACAATGTTGGACTCTGTGAAAATAAATTTTTGAAATAAATTTTATCGCATTTACATTCTGTATATTTCCGATTTTATATCCACCCTCCTACCCACGTTTGTATGTACATTTTAACTTCATTTTGTAATATAAATATTTTTATTCAAGTTTACTAAAAAGCGATTTTTTTTTATTTCAGTCAAACATATAGTTCCTGATTTATTACTGTTTTGTTCATCTCTAAGTCTTGTATTGAGCCATACGTCTTGGTTCGTAAACCGATGTACACACAAAGATTTTCAATAGTATCGAGCGTATGGTAGCCCGAGTATTGTCGGGCTACCGCGAGCTCAATACGCTGTAGTGGTTACTTAGCAAGTGCCCTCGTAGATACCTCGATTAAACCATAACACCATTTATTGTTGAGAAACACTTACCTCGTAACCATGTGTTGGGGTTGAATAAGAAACACTTTGATTTAATTCACTGGGTTAGTATATTAATCTAAATACAATTTACACATTAATCTACATTAGAACTATATCGAATATAAATACTGAGTTCTCCGCCATTTCTCAATGCTTAATTATTTATATGAAATATTTGACAACACTTCAAGTCGATGACTTCAATTTCACGTTCAAGTTCAAAATATGAAAGAATGTTGTTTACCCTTCGGTCATGACTGATAAACAAACGTGTTATGAGTTCAATGTTATGAGTTCATTATCTCTTGAATATTAAAATTAGATATTATTATTAGATTCTATTTTTATACTTAATTAAAGACCTTTTGTCCTTATTGTCTTTTATAACTCACTACATCATCCCTTCTTGGGAGAGAAAAATTACTGTCTTAATTTTTCGATATCACTTATACATAAAAATAGTTTGTTTATTAAATGTTTTTTGTTTACTAACACTACTTTGTTCGTTTATAAACACTCTTCACTTATTTACATTTGTTTCCGGTCAACGTATCTGAACATACGATTTTTGTGTACGATTTGCGTCTTATTGTCTGGAGATGTGATCTCGCAGTTTACACCTGTTATTCCCGATATTTTAAACGGACCTAAATAATGTGGATCAAATTTATTTCTACCTTCATTTTTTAAAATTACTAATTCCCCTATTCTAAAATTTACAGGTGAGGAATCCTTTTCACTACTACTGACTCTATTTAGCTTATTATTTATTAGAAACTGTCTGGCTCTTTCATTAGCGTATTGTAATTTGTACTTCAATTCCTTATCATATCTTTCAAAATTATAACATGGTTCGATTTTTTCACCTAAGAATTCTGGCAAATTGGGCTTTCTCCCGAATAATAACTCAAAAGGAGTGTATCCATGATATGTACTCGGGGTAGTATTATAACAGTAAGCAAACGTTTTAACAAACTCACACCAGTTATTCCTGGAGTCTGCGATAAAGTGTCTTACATACTCATTAAATGTTCGGTGTAACCTTTCACAACTGCCTATTGCTTCGTGATGGTAAGCCGTTGAAAAATTATGTTTTATATTTAAAAGTTCCGGTAAATTCTTCATTATCTCATTCTTGTATTCTGTTCCCTGATCTGTCCTTATCTCCTTCATCAGCCCGTAATTCGGTATAAAATTGTCGAATATTGCTTTTGCTATAGTGTGTGCTTCTTTATTCTGAACTGGTATCATAACTGCGTATTTAGTTAGTTCGCATAGTATTGTAATGCAATAACGATTCCCGTTGTTACTTTCTACAAACTGACCTATTGTGTCTATGTAAATAATATCAAACGGTTTTATCCCTGTATCTGTGATGACAAATTTTTCTTTATGAGTAATCTTTGCTTTGTTTACTTTGACAATTCTTTACGTACTTTCTTACGTCTCTCTCCATGTTTTTCCATTTGAAATTTGCTCTTAGTTTCTTTAATAATCTATTATTTCCTACATGTCCTCCAAACATTGGATCGTTGTGGTATCTTTCTAATATCTTTTTGATCTCTTCTTTTTGCTGTACCGTTCTTGGTACTTCACATATACATATTTGAATACTTTTTAACCTTTGATTTCCTACTTCTGTAAATTCTTTTACTGTGCACTTTTGAAATATATCATCATTTGTATATATTTTCATTCTTTTTACTTCATTTCTTACCGATAGCTCTTCAAGCTTTTCCAACGTTCGTCCTAGGTCGAAGTTGTTTAATCCGGTATTTACGGCTTCACTAAATTTCAACTTATTTTTGATCCGAATGCTCATTCTTAGCGAGATACGGTTATTTTCAAAATGTAAAATTGGTAATTTATGTGCCTCAAGGTTATTTAAAACTTTTACTACTGCTGGTTTTTGTATTCTTACTTCCTTTGTTTCCACGTTATTCTTTTGATGCTTTCCTGTTTGGGCGTTTTCTTTTTGCGCGTGTGCTCTTGTGATTGCTAAGACATGTGAATTATGTATGTATAAATCCGTAAGTTCATCTATGGATATTCTCGATATGCTATCCGCGTAATTCGATGTACCTTTAACATATTGTATTTCAAAATCGTATTCTTCCAAATCGATCAAATTTCAAATTTTTCCTAGACAATGTATTTTTCTCTTAATTGATTAAAAGTTTTATCGCTGAAAATTTTATCCAAAATTTTCGGATTAGTTTCGTTATTCTCCTTATATGTTGATTTGTTCCATCCTGTATGTATTTCAAACTGCTTCTTCCTTTCTTCTAATTCTTTTAGACTATATACGTTATCATTGATTAATAATGTATTATCAATTATCTTAGCTTTAGCTCCACTTTCTCTCGCCTGTTTCATGTATCTTATTAACTGTTTTCTCTGTTCCAATATATCTTTTGGATAATCTTCATCAATGTATATTTTTGTTCCTTTTAGTTTATCCGTTCCGTTCAAAGTCTCTACTTTCTTATTCACATCTTTCATCATTATTAATACTGGTCTATTTTTGTTACTGGTTTTGTTTCCTAATCTTTTACATTTCAAAATATCTGTTTTAACATCTACTGTGTTATTAACCTTGTTCAATACATCTTCTAATTTGTTTTCTAGTTGTTCCTCATCCTCTTCGTTGTCTTCTTCTATACCATGTATTATTAAATTCTTCTCTCTAAAATTTTTCTGAGTATCTGTCATGTTTCCTTGCAAAAATTCTGTTTTTTCTTTTAGTTCCTTATTTTCCATCCTTAAATCGTAGTTTTCTTTCTTTAACTGCGCTATTTGTCTACTCATTTCTTCAATTTTCTCTTCTATCTTGCATATTCTCACGTTATTTTTACTGTGGTTATTGTAATTATTATTCCTATTGAATTTCGTATTATAATTTTCGTATCTGCCATAGTTGTGCCTTTGATTATACTGTCGAAACGTTCTTCCTGGATGATTACCGTTATAAAATCCTCTGCTGTTTCTACGCCTGTGATTATTCCTAACGTCGAAGTTTGACTTCCTGAAGAAATTCCTGTTATCTTTCATGTGTAAAACTTGTTGTTGTCCTATTACGCCTTCCACTGAAACCAATTTCGATAGTACCTCTTGTGTCGTTTCGAAACTTCCCGCTGCAATTATTGTTTTGGTTGCGTCCGTTGCGGCGTTCATAGTTACTGCCTTAATCGTCGCCTCCTTCGTATATTTTTCGGCTAGTCGTTCTGGCATCCCTTCCGATATGTATGCTGCTTGTAATCTTTCCGCCAATTTCTCTACCTCTGTTGCATACTGTGTAACATCTTTTCCATTTTGTTTTACTTTACCCAGTTTCGCTAAGAGAAGGCTTGGATTGTCTCCTCTTATCCCTGTTTTCAGTTTATTCTTGATGTCAGCAATGGAGTTTTCCGTCGTGATCAAGCTTCTGGCTTTTCCCGTTAACCTCGTTTTTATTAATAAAATAGCATTTTCTTCGTTACCCGTCACATTTATTTGTAGTAAATCTAATGAATCTAAGAATGACTGTAATTTGTTTGCTTCACCGTTAAATTCGTTCGGTAACACTTTACTCGCAAAATTAAAAAAATCATTCATACTAGTCGCCATTTTCAATTGTTTGCTTATTGCTTGTAATACCTCCGTATCGATTTCCTCCAAAATAGAGTTAGGTATTTTAATAATACAATTTAACGCTTGAAATGCCCTAGCAGCCTTATCTCTAATTTTATCTGAATAATTTCTACAACTTTCTTGTTGTAATAAACTTAAATTTTTCCAATTTTTACCTATTAATCTAACAAAATTATTATAAAGACCTACTATGGTATTAATTACTTCTATATGTATATCAGGATTTTTAGGAGTTTCTTTTTTTCAAAA
The DNA here is from genome assembly GCA_963921935.1 of Galeruca laticollis. NCBI lineage: Eukaryota > Metazoa > Arthropoda > Insecta > Coleoptera > Chrysomelidae > Galeruca > Galeruca laticollis. The sequence goes on along the minus strand of OY998178.1, from coordinate 37,201,040 downwards.
CTCTTTTTCCCTGTTTATTAACTTAGTCCACAATTATTCGTAACTTATCATCAAAATCTTCCCACGTTATTGACATTTAAAGATTCGTACACAAGAATAGAATGTTTAGGTACTTACAGTTTTATTTTACACGGTGAGGGTTCCTGTTGCCTGCTTCGCTACAATGCCTCTGTTGATATCTCTTTTCAGTGCCCTCCTGTGAGTTTTCCACACCGACCAGATAAATTTTAGAATGAAAGCTACAGTTATGATGTATAGTAGAACCATTACATGCGTCGTGAAACTGTCTTGTTGTACCATGAATGTATTGTTGACTGTACCCGTTTCTTTTGCATCTTGTTTTGTGGCTGAACCTCCCATTGTTTGTTTTCTCCAAGGTCCCAAATTTAGATAAAAAACCATATATTTTCACGTGTCCTTATGGCGGGATCTCGGTTACCATTAATTACCATTTGATTTTCAGGATCTCGGTTACCATTAATTACCATTTATTTGCAGTTACCATTAGTTCTTAGGGTCCATATTACCGTATTTTTCCATTACCATTAACTAGTACATGTAGTAGTGGCGATATCTATTTTACCATTAATTAGACCATAACCATTTTATAATTACCATGTCCCATTAGTTTGCAGGATCGCCATGTAGTGGCGATACCATTATACCAATATCATTACCATTTAATTTGCAGGATCGCCATGTAGTGGCGATTACCATTTAACTATCAATTTTACCATTTCCATTATACAATAAACATTTATTTCCATTTTACCATTTACTTCGCAGGATCGCCATGTAGTGGTTACTTAGCAAGTGCCCTCGTAGATACCTCGATTAAACCATAACACCATTTATTGTTGAGAAACACTTACCTCGTAACCATGTGTTGGGGTTGAATAAGAAACACTTTGATTTAATTCACTGGGTTAGTATATTAATCTAAATACAATTTACACATTAATCTACATTAGAACTATATCGAATATAAATACTGAGTTCTCCGCCATTTCTCAATGCTTAATTATTTATATGAAATATTTGACAACACTTCAAGTCGATGACTTCAATTTCACGTTCAAGTTCAAAATATGAAAGAATGTTGTTTACCCTTCGGTCATGACTGATAAACAAACGTGTTATGAGTTCAATGTTATGAGTTCATTATCTCTTGAATATTAAAATTAGATATTATTATTAGATTCTATTTTTATACTTAATTAAAGACCTTTTGTCCTTATTGTCTTTTATAACTCACTACAACGCGCCGAAGTCGGGCAACCCGAATGCGGTATACTATACGCAGCCGGGTTTATCTAGTACATCCATATATTATACAAACGATTTAATTGATTGGATTGAATTAATCAATCATTCAAAAAAGTTCAATTAGAACGGGCGCTGGATGGAGTTGGGTGTGCAAAATGTGAGGACCGCATTCGGTGTATGGTTTTGAACTCAGAAAAGCATGCAGATTATGATTCTGGATGTTCCCAGGAGCCATATTGGTCCATTTTTTTTTCACCCCACCCCCTTAGATATCTAGTAAATGGACTGAACACATACTGTGATATCATTATAACGATTGTTTTAGTGAGAATATCCAATTGATTTTTATGATTAAAGATACTTACAGCTAGTCAAGTGAAAAAACAACAGGAAAACTAAAAATAAAAAATTTATTATTGATAAAAAAAAATTTATTCAAAAAAATCAAATTTTAATATATTATAAATAAAAAATGATAATTATCAATCTTTTTTATTCTGACAATCGCTATTTATGCATTTGCATAAAGAAATACAATAGATATGTAATTTTTTACAAGAACAAGCCATTGTTTTACAATTGGATGCACATTTACACGGTTGAATCAACAATTCCGGCAGTGGTTGCTTGGTCATTTGTCGTGGGTACAAATTACCATCCTTCCTTTCATAGTCTAAGAAGGTGTAATCAATTGGCTGTAGTTGAGTTTGGTCAGCATTTATCCATACATATGTTTGTGCTGAAGCTCTTAATAGATGTAAATGTAGAGCATCTGATGTGAAAATAACTTTTAATAAATTTAAGCCGAAACCGATATTTTGGGAAATTAACTTATACCGAAGTTCATCAGCTGTTAAGCTTTTTTTTGAAAAAAGATAGGTGCAAATGTTTTCCAACTCTTTTAGCTGTTCGACACTTAGGTATGGATTTCCCAAATGCTTTAGAGCTTCTTGTAAAGCATTTTTTTTCGAGCCTAATCTGCTAGTCGAATCGCAACCACTCAGAGCGTGTAATGCTGGCAAAATACCACAAATATTTTCTCCAAGGGATTGAGCAGCCAAATGACATTCTGAAATGAATTTCTTCTTATAGGAACCGTCGAACCATAAACCTAAACAGCCTAGACGTGCAAGCTTGTTCCAGAAGTAAATTCCGAGAATGAAAACATCTGTATCAGCACTAATGATTATGATATGGCCAAGTTTGATTTGCATCTGGTATTACTTTAGTATTTGATATTTCTTTTCGGAGTTGTTTAGCTACTTGAACAGTGTAGTTTGTTGAATTTACGGTACGCATATATTCAATGACTTCATCCAGTGGTGGTATATTGCCCATAAATACCAATGACGATTTTGATCTGTCACTCGGATATGAAAATAAAACATTTTCATCATACTTATCAATGAGCAGTGATTTCATAACGCGATTTTCTACAATTGCATCTTCTATTTCAGTGAGTTTAGCTAGTCGCTTGGCCAAGAATGACACTTCAAAAGAGTGAGATGTTAATTGATGTTTCAGTTCATCAATCAGCTTTTCAAATGCCTCTATAAGTATGTCACGTGAAATTTTAATTGAAGGTCTGCATGCTGGATTCTCAGAATTTCTTGGTAGTCGCAGATAATCACGATAACAATGTTTATGATACCTCACTTCCATTGCAAATAAATCAGCTGGTTGTTCGCAAGTGCCAATTTTTGTGAAAACATCATCTAGTTTTTTTCGGGCAGTATTTAAAATTTGTTCCGATGCTGAAATTTCAGAACGTGAAAAAAGAGTTTTGTTCTTATTTCTTGTTTGTTGGCTACCTGAAACATTTGCTTCTGTAGAGGAGGTGGAAGTAGAGGCATTCTCCTGCTTTAGTAATGCTAATTTTCGACGCCTTATTTTCTCTTCACTAATATAAGTTGCAATACAAGCTCGATGCCAGGAACAATTGTGTGCAGTAAAGTCTGTATCACTTTCTATTTTCTTACTAATATCATCTTTTCTGCGATCCGCTGCTTTTTTAATACTAATAAATGTTTGTGGTTTTGGATTGTTCACTAAATCACCCGTTTTATCACAAAACAAACACGACAATTCATTTATCTTTCGCTTCTTCACATTTACCACTTGTAGTGACATTGTCCGCGCTTTTATTTAAATAAATAACACTAATAAAACAGTCGACTGCGAAAAAACTTAAATATTATTACTTAAATACTCAAAAATAAACCGTTATGGGCTACAAATTCTTTTCTACTGCCTACTCCAAGCGCTATGACTCAGCAACGTGCCGAGCAGGGAGAAGGGGAAGGGTAAAAGGGACCAGCACAGCTGCCGGCAACATGTGATTTACTATTTTTTAGGGTCTCAGGTAAAAGAATTTGAGCATAGTTGCCGGTCCTCACATTTTGCATACTCAACTCCATCCAGCGCCTGGACTAAATATTCCTTTCAATTTTCTATTTACTCAATTGTATAATTCAATGCCTAACAGTTTACATAGCCGAGAAATAGTTGTTTCATTCGTATCTCTGACATGTATCACTTCCACTGCTGCTTCCGATTGTTTCAAGTTTTATGTATACTAATAATCAATTCTTTTTGTTTAGTGATAAATATTTTTTGTCATTCTAGGAAGGGTATGACTTTGGAAGCTTGTAGTGATTCTTTGATTCAATTAACTTTCTTTCAATCATCTTTGAACGAATCCTGCAGTTATCTTAAGAAGAAGTGCACTGTAGATGAGGCTGGTAATGGATATAGATCAATGGATGGAATATGTAACCATGTTACAAAAGCAAGCATTGGAGAATCATTCTCCGCATATGAAAGGTAACTGTGATTTATATATCTACTATTGATTAATCAATATGAAATATCAATACATCAGAACACTAATAGGCCGTAGTCAAGCTCAATAATTATTTGGTGTACTAATAAACTCTTCATTTTTACTATAGCAACTACGGTAGCGAATTGCTATCCGTTATTCATTTATTTACCCTTTTTATGTAGGTATAACTTAATAAGGTAGATGAAGAAATGTACACATTGGGGGGCAAGGCTTGTTTCAGATAATAAGTATTACAAAGTGGGGCGACTTTGATTTCTGGAGGCGACTTTGATAATAACTTCCCTAGCACGCTGTAAAATCGCCACCTCACTATCCCTACTAATATTGCAAACTTACCGCCTAATCTAATCGTCAGTACAAGGTTAAATTAAGAGTTTTTGTGATAGCGTGTACTCGAATTCTGTTCCTCGGATTGTGTTTCGGCCACTTTTGCAAAGATCATAGATTTGACATGAAACCTCGTCGCTTGCGAATAAGTATCTTGATGGGAAGGGTAGAGATGTAGACAACTTCCAAAATAATATACCCGGGAAAGTCTGTGCGTTAAGTCGCTCGGATCGTAAACTTAAGATATGAATAAGCATGGAGTTTGAATTGGGTGCAGGAGTTCCACAAGGGTCGGTCGTTGGACCAACCCTCTGGAATATTCTGTATGACGGAATCCTAGAACATCAGCTAGCAGTAAGGTGCAAAAGTGTGGATTTTGCTGATGACCTGGCCCTGACAATAAAGGCGGATACTGAAGAGCAGCTAATGGCGAGGGGAAATTATAGCATAATCCAAGTGCAAAATAGGTTTCATGGGAAAAACCTGGAACTTGCGACACACAAAATGGAAGAAGGTACTAAGTGGAAGAAGATAAGAAGGTTAATGAAATTCCAGGTAGGCACGCAGAGTATAACCCCGTCCACTTATGTGAAATTCCAGTTTATCTATCAAGGGAAAAACCTGGAACTTGCGACACACAAAATGGAAGAAGGTACTAAGTGGAAGAAGATAAGAAGGTTAATGAAATTCCAGGTAGGCACGCAGAGTATAACCCCGTCCACTTATGCGAAATTCTAGTTTAGGGAGCACGTGAAGCGAACCGTTGAAAAAGTAGACGATAGCAATGGCGCTTTGTGTGGGTATAGAATTCCCTTTACATTAAAACATCATGGAACCTTTCAGCGGCCACCATGACAAAGGCTCCTGTAAGAGGATATACAACTATAGACATTCACGCACTCGCAGAGTAGTACAAAATGCTATTGGGTTGCTAGCATCAGTGTTCCGCGTCTTTAGGAAACCACTTATGCTACAGGTAGAGAATGCTGAGATCATCACAACAGCATGCATTTATCTTCATAACTTTTTGAGAAGAAGTAAAACCTCGAGACCCATGTACTCTCCTCAAGGATCATTTGACTATGAAACACTAGGTGGAAACATTATTCCAGGATCACGCAGGGTAATTACCCAAGGCGACACTGGCATAGTGAATTTGCAAAATAGAGCACGAAGGTCAACTTGTAGTCAAAGAAGTTAGGAAAGAATTTATGAGATGTTTTACATCAGATGAAGGACGTGTGCCTTGGCAGGAAAATAAAAAAAGTTTTGTATTAATGAAGTTTGATTAGAAGTGTTCTTGAAAATAGTATGTATTAAAGATTCTATTTTCCATATTTCAGTACAAGAAAAAACTCACCAGATTCCAATTCGTCGTCACTGGCCATTGACTTTGTTGGTCTAGGTTCATCGACGTCTAGTAAAAAATATAAAAGCTCTAACGCAAACTATTTTCCTTTCTTGCAAGGAGTAGGTGATGATCCACTTTTCTTTGACTGTTGTAGCTTTTTTCCACGATGGAAAGCGGAACGTAAATTCTTGATTTTATTTTTCACGTCAAGCACAGTGCATTCATATTTGATCGCCAACTGTTTTAACTCATCATTTTTAAGTCTGTTATCTTTATAATCAGCAATTTTATTATTCCACAATTCTGGAGAATTATGATAATCTTCAATAAACAAAGTAGTTTTCTCAATATTCCCCTCCATGTCGCAGGAGACAAGTCGGACCGAACCGATGACCATCGGATAAACGCAGACACTGTTCGACACGCTGAATCTGTCGAGAACTGACGTATGTGTCTGGGCAACACCGGACAACATGTGGCATGCCTCATTGTCGGATGTTGCTTAATGTTGCTCCAATTGAAAGACTGAGTGTAGCATGCGTCATTGTCGCATGCTACATGTTGCGCATGCTAAAGTGCGTCATCTTTCCGACTGTGTCATCTTCGCCCACTTTCCCCTACCATCCAAAACGTATACGTCAGCGTAATTTCAGAGGGACTATCAACGTCGCTCCATACCGATTATGAGTTGGATCGTGCCGTTTAATTTTTTTGTTACAGTTATTTTTTGGTATTTTCTACTTGTAAAAATACTAAACGATTTCAATTCTATGCCCATATAGTTTCAGATTTGATTTATATTTAAAAAACGTTGGTGACGTTTTTTGTTTAAGAAATACTTTGAAAACTATCATTTTTGCCCTATTTTACAGTAAATTAGATCACTAAAAAAACTAGGCTTTATAGAAACTGTATAGATATTAGCACTTCTTTGTACTTTCTAAACTGCCAGGGGAACCACATCTACTCAGTATTCTTGTCTTTTATTTAAAACTTTAAAAATACAAAATTCAATCTTCAGATTTCAATGGATGCCTTTAGAAAAAGGAGTCGAGATTACATTTTCCCAGAAAAGGAGTTCTTTTAGTTGTTTAGATCAATATTTTATTTATTCTCTATTCATCACCTACCGTTTTCAGAAGAAAGATCCCAATAGAGAGTCTTCATGGATTCATCAAAACTAAGACTAAAATATGCGATTATATAATTTACACCGATTTTCCCTAGTTGCACTATTACATGTTTAAATATGGAAAAAAAGACCAGAGATATTAAGGTGTAGCTCAATAAGACGTATCTATTGTTTCAGATTAGTGGATGCAACGTATCTTAATTTTTATGACGCCCCAAGAAGATCTGTCACAAAAATGCCTTTACCGAGTGCTAGAAAAATCAGCACAAGTCTTGTCACCAAAGAAAAAGATCCATTAACGTCACTAACTGCTGCTTTTACTGTGTTTGGACAGTTTATTGAGCACGATCTAAGTCAGTTTGCAACTTCCGTTATGAGTGAGTAATACATAATAATTAGAATTAAAAAAAGGCTAATCACGGAATTATGTTTTATCCAAACACATTTATAACGATTAATGATAAATATAAGGTACACTGGGGTAAGTGGAACCCACTGCCAAAAATATTACTTTAAATGGTATAACGGGTGGCATCTGTAGAAAACAGTATTTAATGGCTTCCCCGCTCCCACTAAAATACACCTACTTCATTTATTTTCTGCCTGCGTGGAGATTCTGAATGTGTTATTACAAGGTCAATCACTTCCTCGATGTTGAGCTGTTCGCGCGTATATTGTTTTGACTGTTTATGTCGTTTAAAGTGGAGTTACATTATTTTTTCTGCTGGTAGGTATTGATTCAATGTGTCTTAATGCTATTTATTTTGTAGAAGTAATCAATTTGACAACATTTAGTTAAACAAATTGATAGGTTCCACTTGCCCCACTTTTTTGTTGTGGTTGGGGCAAGTGGAAACTAATAACACAGGGGCAAGTGGAGACTATGTTCCACTTGCCCCGCTGATGATTTTTAAATTTTTATTGGGCTTTTTTTTGACAAAATGCGTTATCTTAATTATTGTTACAGGTAAAATGGTGCGAAATTATATTAGGAAAAGAGCACCTGCACCGTATTCCAAAGAACAACTGGAAGAAGCAGTGGAAGCTGTTCCAAGCAGAGTTATGACTCTACATATAGCTTCCAAACATTATCGTATACCGAAAGCGACCTTGTTTAAAAGAGCACTTCAATGGGAAGACCTACAGCTATACCCTTTGACGTTGAAACTAAGATGGCAGAGTGTATTGAGACCATGGAAAAATGGGGGTTTGGACTCTCCAAAAAAGAATTTTTTTTTCCATTGGACAGTACCTAAAAGATAATGAGTTGAAAACTTGTTTTGAGGATTCGCTTCCTGGGGACGACTACTATATAAATTTTAAAAAACGGCACCGCATTTGTCAGAAAAAACCACAAGGTGTTGAAGTAGCTAGAAAGAAAAGCGCGGATCCTTTTGTCATTGCTGATTATTTTAGATTGTTAAAAGAAGCAACGCTAAATGTAACACCAGAACAAATCTATAACATGGATGAGACTAGCTTTTGTAACGATCCTAGTCGGTTAAAAGTCGTTGGAGAAAAAAGCAAAGCTGCTCATAGAGTTACCGCTGGACCAGGCAGAGAAAATGTTTCTGTTCTGGGTGCTAATGCAGCTGGAGAAAAATTATTCCCACTCATTATATTTAAGGGGAAAATGTATGGCATACCTGGTTAGCAAGCAGTGAAGATGAATATCCTGGTATATCACATTCAGCAACATTAAATGTGAGGATGGAAACACAAACATTCGCTAATTTTTTTATCGAACCTTCTTAAATCACATTCCAAAAAAGAAACCAATGGACCTATCAGTATTTAAACCCTTAAAACAAAAGTTCGACGAGGCCATTATTAAGAAGCAGGGAAAAAATTATGGTAAAAAATTACCCAAGTCTGTGTTTCTGCGATAATTTCCGAAGTATGGAAAGAATTAAATTCCGATATTATCAAGAGTGGGTTTCGCAAATCAGGAATTTATCCATTTTGCAATTCGGTTATTTCAGAAGATACATTTGAAATCGAAGCTCTAAATAGATTCAATCATTGTCATACCTCTGCATACACCTCATCACTTGACAAACAATCCTTAAATACCTACGGTTTAGATAATATTGCTCAAGAATGTGAAAATAATAACGAAGAAGGAGTACCAAATAAAAATGGCGTACAACGTTGGCAGACCTGCAATACTGGAAGCAGTTGAAAATGAGCGGTTTCAAGCAATTATTAAGAAATATAATGATACCCTTGTCAAGCTTGAGAGCAATTGACTGACTGCAATGCTGTGGGTGCTATATTTTCGAACGGCAACATTGGTGGAGTAATTCATTCAAGCAGAACGAACAGGGGATTTTTGAATTTGTATATTGCCACCATAAAGAAAATACTCCCATTTTTTCAAAAATCAGGTCACTTTTTTTATGCCAAGTGTTCACAGTTATATCTTCAAGATATGTTGGAAATAAAAGGCTAAATGGACCCTGTCGGTTATGAACGTTTTACAAAAGAAGGATTCTTCGCCATCAGATGTACTAGAAAATTCTACTCAGGTATATGGTGAGGTATAACCATTGAGTAGGTACTTATGGAATCTATGAAAAGGTATGGTTGGTTCACCCGAGGACGTGGGTGATAGTGTACTTTCTCGGTGGACATCGGGCATGGTGAATCTGCAATGAAGTGGAAATATACTGCAACGTTAACATTGCAACAACATAGCAGCATGTAGATATACCACAATATCGTATCACCAGGATAAATCAGATACTGAAATACTTTGTCGCTGGTTTTCAGAGCAACCCCCATTTCCTACCACAGATCTCATTATGTCAATCAGCGGTGGACAGATTGGAGGAGCCACTGTGAACTGCCATATGACTCTAGAAATCGGGAAAGAATCGATGCTAAGAGCAGTTGGCCAGAACTTCCAGGAAGTGAAATTCAAACGAAAAGACAACATGATCTTCATTTCTTCAGCTATACGAACTACTACTATTGGTGATAGAGAGATCACTGTTAATCTTCTAACACTTTTCCACAGGCCATGTATTCTAAAGAAATCGGATGACCTACTGCAGAGTTTTTACACATACGAGCTGTCATCAATCCCAGTGTCACTATTCACTAAAGAGGACATGAGAAAGGGCACGAAATCCTCGCTAATTGCTGCATTTCAATAGGTAAACTTGGATAGATAGTCATCTACTCTACAAAGTTGTGTGGCTTCACAGCTCATCGTTTGGTTCGATAGCTGACCGGTACATCCAGTACATCACTGCACAATATGGCTTAAACGTGGCAGTAGTTTTCGATGGATACTCGACAGATGCTCCACAGATAGCTACAAAGAGCTCTGAACGTCTTCACATAGTCAAGCCGCACACATCTCCTGAAATAATATTTGATAAAAAAACCATGGCAGAGTTTCTTCACGGAAATTTCTTGTCCAACGGAAAAAAAACGAAATTCGTTTTATCAACCTTCTGAAAACAAAACTGAAAAATCATAACATTGAAGCACTCCTGGCAGAGGAAGATGCTGACAGGGTCATCATCACTACAGCTTTAACTGTTACCTCTTCTTACGATGTAGTATTAGTCGCTGGTCACAACATATACTTGTTGATAATCCTCACTGGAATCTCACACCAACGTGAATTTTTTCCCATATGTGATATATTCCAGCATAACTTCTCCAAGACATACATTCAAACCGGAGCTTTTTCTATTGATACATGCTTTCAGTGGGAGTAACTTGACATAATGTTTTTTTGGCCAAGGAAAGAAGAAAATTTCGTCCACCTTCCATAAAAACCCAGACCTCGTAAAAGAAGCTCCAGTTTTTTGAGCCCACCTCTACACTTGACGAAATCGCAGCAGCAGGGGAGCGGATAACAGTTATTTTCTACGGTGACAACCCCGACGCTCATAACCTCGACTAGCTGCGGTACTTCCTATTCTCGAGAGCTGCAGCGTGGGGAAACGCGTGCAGCTGTAGAAAATCAGGATTAAACTGTTTCTCAGACTGCAGCCATTGCAGCGGGACGTCATGCAACAATGCGCCTGACATTGAACTTGATTATCTGGACCCCCCAGAAAGTGAAGACATGTATAATACGAAATCCTCGATAATAATGGAATGCTGGATATTTTGTGGAGAGATTCCACAGATAACATTAACAGTCCAGTTGCAGATATTTCCTGGGAAGCAAGCGACTTTCAAAATGGCGAAATTTACTTAAATTATATAAGGCTTCTTTTGATATTGTTATTATTTTATCTTTACTTTAATTTTATACGAACCCGTCTTCACCTTCTTTTAACATTATATTAACAAGCCTAAGTTTTAGTTGATTTCATTTTTGTAAGATTGTAGGCAATAATGGTATTTAACGAGCTTAACTTTTTGGTTCAATGGGTGTTGTTTTAAATATCGACTCAAATATAGACATACTTACTTGCCTTAATCATTCAAATTTATTGTATTTACCTTATTTTATTGTTTTCCAAATGTTTCATTTTAGTTCGAGCAATAACTATAACAATAGTATAAACATCAAGATGTATAATATTGAATATATTCTTTTAAATCAAAAGTAGAACCAATATTGTTAAATATTAAACAAAATTGCTTAATATTTCCACATTCGAAAAATCGATAAACTTTAAAAAGTTGTATTTCCAAAAGTATTGAGTCCACAAAGATAGCTGTGGTGTCGAATTGTAGAAAATTAAGTGTACTCTAAAAGTGTACTAAACAATTATTTTGAAAAATATAATCCATCACGGTAGAAATCGTCAAAAACTTCAAAAAATCGATAATTTTGCGTTTTTTGCATTTATGAGAAAATTTAAATGCTGTATTTCGGAAACTGTTCGGCCTACAGAGATGTTTGTAGTCTCATGTTATAGGAAATGGAGTCCACTTTGAAAATTTACCGAACAGTTATTTCGAGAAAAACAGCCATTCATGGTTAAAATCTCCGAAACCTGAAAAAATGTCGAAATATTCGCGTTAGATTTTTGACTAGGTTGCGTTCGACCGTCGAGTTTGAAAACTAAGGTTATTCATTGAACCAACATCATAAACAATTCAGCAAAAAATCGGAACTAAACAGATTTGATGCACGCTAACCCCCACAGACAAAGTTACTGGATTAAAATTTCAAGTTCAAGCTTTTATACATTCGATTTTTACAAAATGCGAAAAAATTGTATGAATAATAGATTTAGTGCAACTTGGCTTTCATGAACTTGATTAGTATACTATTAACGTTTTAGTGAATTTCAACGATTCATTTAGTTGTTGTGATATAAGCGGCTTCGATATGGCACCAAGATACCAGCATCCGTTTTGTATGTCCGTTTCTGTACCTGCAGATGACATTTTTTATTCCAAAAGAAGAGTAGAGTGTATAAGTTACACTAGATCATTTCCGGCAATGAGATCTGATTGTTCAATGGGATATATGGAACAGGTAATGAACATTTTTAGTATTAGGATTACTCAATTTCTTTTTCCATATCTATTCAATAATTAGGTAGGTATACCTACTGTCATTTACTGTAGAATTCTTGGATTGATATTTGACTTCCTATTAACGTGGAATAATCATATACAGGAAATCGAAGGAATGTGTTTGAAAATATTACAATTTATCATTAAAAATGTGTATTTTCTTTATTTTCAAATCTAGTTTCTTTAAGGTATATCACTAATCTTTTCCCGGATCCTTTCGTTGAATTTTTACAATTATTTAGAACACTTTGTTTGGTAGTATATCTTGCCAATTTCAGTACAATAGTCTTGTTACTTCTTAAGAACAATATTTTATTTATATCCACTGCCTCTAAATTTAGTGCTAACGTAAATTTAATTCAATAACTAAAATATCTTCATTGTTATAGCCAGAATTGGATATTAAATGGTTTCCTTTGACTACTTTTTTTATTTTCCACTGTTTTTCTAAATGTTCCAATGAATTTGTTCAATTCCTTCAACATATTGATTATTGCATTCAAATTATTTACGCCTGGTTCATAATTGATTTTCTGTGACAAATAGCTTATACAGGGTGATTTATTACTAATTGGAAATAATTTAACAGTGAAATTCTGACTTGAAATAATGAGAATTCAACCCAAAATACCTAAATAAAATGTAGCTGCTTACTGAGTTACAGGGTGTTTTGTTTAAAAATTTTAAAAAGACTTGCGCTCAGTACTTTGAAACTGTTCCACGTATCCATTTCATATTTGGTAGAAAGTGTAGACACTGTACACCCTACTAAACTATATCAAACAAACGTGTCTGGCTACTACCAGAGGCGTACGATAGGGGCTAGCGACTAGTTAATCGTTCCCCAACTCAACGCCACTGGCGGAAGAGACATTTTAGCACAATTTTTCTACTTAATATTTAACAGTAAGAGATACTCAACTCATTTTTGTTATAAAAGGAATTATCCTGTTTACTATTTGGTGTATATGTTTACAATTTTATAATTCACATTACTGTTTCTAGATAATTCCACAATATATTGATAAAATGTTAAAAATTCTAAGAAATTTGACAATTGTTTCGATACTAAATATCATCGTCAGAATGACAGAAGTTACATTTCATTTGATGCCTACCTAATGTTTAATAATTATTTGTGGCTAGACCAAGAAGTGACCTACCTTGTGATTGAATTAATTATATAATAATAGATAAAAGAAGAATATATGATATTACAAATATCAAAGCTTAGATAGTATTAGCCCTATGGGGATATCCCGGATATCATTTTTCCCAATTAAGATCAGTATAACTGTGCAATGATATAGAAAACCAGGAAAAATATATCTGCTGATCTTTACAATTATCACTTAAGAAGACAGTTTAAAAGTGGAGAACTCCCAGATTTATCTGTTCAATGACGACTTCATATTGTGGGTTTCTTAAGTGTGTTCTAATTCCCAATTCTTCAAGGAAATCCAGTTCTTGTTTCTTATCACAAATATGCAGTACTGCTAGTTCTGTGTTAGGTGTCAATGAATGTTTGGTGTCAAGTTGATGTTTTGTTTAGTGGAATTTATCTGGTTGTTTTAATCTTGACTTTTCATTGAAAATGAAAAGTTTATTTGTGTGGAGGACTTTAATATCGATCTTTTCACCCATTCAAATGTTACGATCGATGACTTTGCTTAATGATTTAAATATACAACAAATTCTAACTGAAGCGACAAGAGTAACACCAAATTCAAGAACCCTTTTCGACCATATTATAGTGGATAATAATCTCAAAATTATTCAACACAATAATTACCCTTTCCATAGTTCAGATCACAATGTAGTTGATCTAACTATAAATTCAAATATTCCACAGCATTATCCTATGATTAGATCCTACCGCGATGTTTCTAAGCTTAACTTAACTAATTTTGAAAGTGATGTAGAAGGTTTACAATTGTCAAGAAATATACAATCTTCGTAACATTGACGAAAAAATACATTTATGAAACACTTCTATAATACATATATTGGACATATATGCTCCTATAAAAACATCGCTCTATACAAAGCCGTTTTCTCCCTGGATTACAACCAATAATAAATTATTGCAAAAACTTCGTAATTAAGCCCTAGCTAAATCTAAGAAAAGCAATAATATAGATCATTGAAATTGCTATAAGCAGTTCCGTAATTACACTACTTTAGCTAAGTATTAACTCAGAAAAAAAGCGTAATAAAAAATGTATTAAAATCTGCGGATAGCAAAAACAAATGGAAGATTAAAAAAATAATAGTATTATCCCAACAAAAAATCGAACAAACATATTCAATTTTAGTGTTTTTAAATAAAACTCACGGTCTCTAGTTAATTCCACAATATAATAAAAGTTATTGAAAATTCTAAAAAATTGACAATTGTTTCGATAAATCAATATCATCGTCAGAATATATGAGCATATTCCACGAAGTAAGGGGTCGAGACAGTTAATTTCATATTCAATTTTAATACAGACTCGAACTCAATAATAATTATCTTCTTAATATAAACAGTATCATTAAGGAGCCAAACGAAGGTACATTTAATTTTTATTATAATAATCTAAAAACTGATTTTAATTCACAAAAAATTTAAATTCATTGCAATATCAGGAGGCAACAAATATAAACATTGGTATTAAAACGAAGGCTACTGAACTAGATGGCATTAACTTCACACTCATTACAATTGTATGTCCCCGAATAATACCTTATATCACTCACCTAATAAACTTTTCTTATCTTATCTTATCAACTCGATATTTCCAAACTGCTAGAAGGAAGGCTTGGTATATACCTAAAGTAAACTCTACTTCAAACTTAACTGAGCTGCGGCCCATCATTGTGCTTCCAACTATGTCTAGAATATTAGAAAGAGCAATCGAAAGACATTTAAAGATCTATCTAAATAAGTATTTACTCATTCCAGAACAATAGCCAGGGTTTAGCTGTGGTACTGCTCAGTTAAATATTACCGACGATATACTTACCGAGTTAGACAGAAAGAAAAATGGAGCTCTACATTTACTCGACTATAGTGAAGCCTTTAATACACTAAACCACAAAATGCTTTTTGCTATACTTCAGGGCTTAAGGGCTTAAGTAATTCAGCAACAGAACTCTTCCATAATTATTTTAACAACAAATAATATATCAGGGTCAAGTTTCTATTAAGGGATGCATCAATAGAGGAGTCCCTCAAGGAACAATTCTTGGCCCGTTACTTTATTCTATGTATACTACCGTTCTAGAACGATTAAATTATCATATGTACGCCGACGATACGCAAGTGTATTATTTTTTTCATATAGACGAATTAGAGCAGTGAGAGGAATTAATAAATACAGAACTCAGATAATAAAAGTTTCAAAATTC
Source organism: Galeruca laticollis (assembly GCA_963921935.1). Classification (NCBI taxonomy): domain Eukaryota; kingdom Metazoa; phylum Arthropoda; class Insecta; order Coleoptera; family Chrysomelidae; genus Galeruca; species Galeruca laticollis. The sequence continues at coordinate 37,185,233 of OY998178.1, read as the reverse complement.
ATGTCTACGATTTATATTTGGAACCAGAAGGAATCAGTCATACGTTAATCCGTAATCGTTGGTCTTCTATGTCTAACAGGAGGAAACTACGTTCACTATGCCTCTTACAGAAAGTTATATCAACAGGCCTATCTCCTAATAAAATTATATACAGTGTGACAATTTAAAAACTTACAATGGGCTATATCTCACGAACGAAAGATGATATCAAAAAATGCTCAAAACCGTTTCTAGTATAGAAAGGGGGAACTAAAATGACATAAAAAAGAACTCGCCCCCATCAACCCCCTAGGCCCCACCTACCCCAACTGAAAAAGTTTAAATGGCAGACCCCTACTTGTGATACATCATTGAAAAGCCTACAAAAAATGCTATCCAACGGTATGAATAATAATGGTACAGGGTGAATAAATATTACACAACCTTGCCTTAAAAGGAAAATTTAATGAAGTTTTTGTTGAACTACAAATTTGTTAAATATGTCAATGAAGTAAAAGTGGGTTCCGTTGTTTTGTAAACAGTGTGACCTTCTCTAAATCGATGCGGGTTCGTATCACTCCAGTACCGACAGTTTTGTTTATTCACATTGCCATTCATCGTAAAAGTACATTCATCACTGAAACAAATATTTTTCAATAGTCTAGGTTCAACGCGAATTCTTTCAGTCAGTAGTTCACAAAACTCAATTCGTCGGTCTGGGTCATCATCGCATAGTTCTTGAAGAATTTGCATTTTGTACGGGTGAAACTTATGTAATTTCAACACCTTCCTGACCGACTCACGTGATAGTCCTGTCATTGTAGATACCTGACGTGTTGATGCAGTAGGCTCTATTGCAAATTGCCCAAGGACCTCAACTTGGCTTGCTTCATTCAGTAAACTTGGAGCATCCCTTTTTTTATTTTGCACTGATCCCGTTTCTCTAAATTTTTCAACTAAATCGCGGATGTACACGTGACTTACATGTTTGTCCGGATGCCTCTCATTAAATATTTGAGCCGTAAATAACACTGGTTCTGGGAGCCAAATATGAAAATGATCTCCACACGTTCAGGTATACTGTAAACCATCGTGACAACTACAGCGAATGACAGTACTGATCGTACACAATGATGACACTAATGCCATTTAAACGTCTCAAATAAACAAAAAATTATTGACTGCGACAGAAACCAAAAAACAGATGTTTACAACTTGTTTTTGCAAAGACGGCAAATTAAAGTTTTTATTCAACAACAAAAAGTCCCCTCGGACACTTATCATTGAAAATAAGGTTTTATTGGCCTCTAAAAATTTTTAACATTGTATCACAAGTAGGGTTCCTACGTTTGTTTTTAAAATTGTTAGATAATAATTTGGTAATTATTGATACATCCTGTACCATTATTATTCATACCGTTGGATAGCATTTTTTGTAGGCTTTTCAATGATGTATCACAAGTAGGGGTTTGCCATTTAAACTTTTTCAGTTGGTGTAGGTGATAGGGGCGAGTTCTTTTGTATGCCATTTTAGTTCCCCCTTCCAATCCTAGAAACCGTTTTCAGCATTTTTTGATATCATCTCCGTTCGTGAGATATAGCCCATTGAAAGTTTTTAAATTGTCACACTGTATAGATCCGTCGTTCACAACATAAATATTAGGCAGAAAGACATTATAACTGATGATATGTACTTGGATCTTTGGATATTTGATAGAAGCATCTATGACCATTGACTGTGTGGATGACTGTCATACTTCAATTATCACTTAAGGCGTTTTCATACATTACAATAACTATACCCCAAACAGAACGGTCATGTTTGAGAGATCTTTTCGATTTCATTTGGCAAATATTGATAATGCTTTAAACAATAACATGAAAACATCAAATACAAAAACATTTAGGAAGAAAATGTTTGTGCATTTACTAGAAGAGCAGAAGAGAAGTACTCAAGTATCATAACTTATTACGAGTATGAGTAAGGAATAATTTTTTTGGGTTACGTCTTTTTTGTTTTGTTTTCTTTTTCAACGTTTACACTAATTAATATACAAATATTGGGCTTTTGAGGAAGAGCAGCACTGCTGATCTTGCGCCTTTTAACCGATTATTACGATAGTTATCTCACAATATTTAATACATTATTACTATAGGTTATGTTATGCTATTGATATTTTTGCATTCTCTTGAAAATGTCGGTCAATGAAGACATATATTATTATTATATTATGATTACCATCGGGAGTTCTCTGCCAATTCAACGACGAGAAAATTGGTCATCTAGATAATTCCTCACTATTATCCGATAATAAGGTCGTGTTCCATCCTCTGCATGAATCACATGTATCTTCTTTGATTAAGTGGCAATTCCTCGAGATGATCGAAAAGAGTTGTTTATTTTTATTCATTTATCATGCACTGAGCATAATTAATTTTTTAAAGGATAATCTTTAGGCAATAAACTTTGTACCCGTGTAAAATGGTAAGGTCGTAAATTTTCTTTTTTAAAATTCGCAAAACTGAAGATTGGCTTACTCCAGTGATTGCAGCTAAACGCCGAGTGCTTAGTTCCAGATTATTAGCAACTCGCACTTAAATATCATCCTTCTGTTCCACAGTTATTATATTCGGTCGACTCATACCACTGTTATGCCTAAATTATCCAGTTTCTCCTAATCGATGAAAAATATTGCTGAAAGTTTGCCGATTAGGTTGGATATATTTGTTGATATCTGCGAGTAGCACAACACAGGAATACTTTTCTTTTACATAAACACACTGTGACGCCGTACTTCACCTCACACAGGTTCTTATCAACTGGCGCGTCACTTTGGACAGCCTCGATGCAAAGTTTTTGAAACAAATGCTCGGGCGTCAGATTATTTTACGTGGTTTACTCCACGTCCCCTTGACCCTTAGCGTCAAGAGTTCCAGGTAGCCTCAGATGGAGGTTACAGAAAATTCCGGGGGTCTCGTTGAAATTAAAACTTCTACAAAACTATAACCCTTATATGGCGATACTACGGGATATGAAGAAAACACTGATTGTATTTATTTGTATATTACCAGTCCTATTTAAAATATATATACAAAATAACACGTAACAATGTCTGAGTATTTTCAAGCGGTACCGCTTCAGTTAAATATATACAGTATGCAAATGTGTTCAAGCCTTATTTTATTATGCACCATGCGAAATTTGCCGGTATTGAGGGATGTGAGCAATGGTACAATAAACCAGGTGTAAGCAAGCAAATGCAATTGTTAATAACACCGTAAACAGTATTAGCGGTTTGTAATTATTTGGTGAGCAGCAGTAAAACAATAAATACCTATCACAGTAGTAAACGGGATATCTTCGCGGTAGGAACGGTCAATCGGGATAGGTGGGAAAATGCGAACAGACCAGTTTATAAAAAAAACTAATGGACATAAACTAGATTATCAATCAACCCGTGGCAACAGCCTCAGACTTGGTTGAAAATCTTATTATTGTAAGAGAAAATAAACTTTTCTAACTCAAGAAAAGTTACTCCAGGCTGACGGTTGGGCAGCTGGTAGTAAAAGCCTCTGCTCTGCCCCGCAATCAGTTTTAAATTTCAAATTATCGGTTAAAATTATTCTAAAATGTGGTCGGAAGATATGACAGCGGTTACCCAAATACAAGCAAAAAGAAACACCTGTGCTTTAGAATAGATGATAAAAAAATGAAACAAAATTATTACCGGCTGAAAGTGGAATAGCTGGTGACAACAGCCTCTGCCCCGCCCCACAATCAGTTTTGAATTTTTCAATTTGTCGGTCAGATAAAACTATATATAATTTAGAATTAGGATAAATCAAAGGTAATTTAGAGAAAATTATGCCCGTTCCGAAAGTGGAACAGCCTCTGCTCCGCCCCATAATTGGTTTTAAATTTTTCAAATTGCCGGTCAGTTGAAACTATGTATAATTTTAGAACTAAGATAAATCAAAGGTGATTTAGAGAAAATTATGCCCGTTCCGAAAGTGGAACAGCTGGTGGCAACAGCCTCTGCTCCGCCTTACAATCGGTTTTAAATTTTTCAAATTGCTGGTCAGTTAAAACTATATATAATTAGAACTAAGATAAATCAAAGGTAATTCAGAGAAAATTATGCCCGTTCCGAAAGGTGAACAGCTGGTGGCAACAGCCTCTGCTCCGCCCCACAATCGGTTTTAAATTTTACAAACTGCCGGTCAGTTGAAACTATATATAATTTTAGAACTAAGATAAATCAAAGGTAATTCAGAGAAAATTATGACCGTTCCGAAAGTGGAAAAGCTGGTGGCAACAGCCTCTGCTCCGCCCCACAATCTGTTTTAAATTTTTCAAATTGCCGGCCAGTTAAAACTATATATAATTTGAACTAAGATAAATAAAAGGTAATTTAGAGATAATTATTCCCGTTCCGAAAGTCGAACAGCTGGTGGCAACAGCCTCTGCTCCGCCCCACAATCGGTTTTGTATTCCCAATTATCGGTTAAAATTAAAAGTGTATTTGGGTAATTTGAAACAGGACAATAGGTATAACAATCTAAATCTGAAAATTAAAATCAAAATGCTATTTAAATGTATTGAAGGCTCAGTCACGAATTCCAAAAGAACGATATAGTGAACACAATAATAAAAACTGTACTACTAAATCGTTTACTGAAATCAAATATAAAACTTTTAAAATTTGGCGTAATACGTATTTTATTCGGTTTTCTAAAATAAGTTTTCACTTACTCGATAATTTGAATTTTGAAAAGTGGAATTTAATATTGATTTTTACATTTCTTAGATGATATTTCATGGCTTTTGAATTACTAATAAAATAAAAACTTAAATTATTGCTACGGGACTGAAACGGTACCAGAAATTAAAGTTGGAAAGTAAGTAATGAGTTATATACACTTATTAAAATTAAAATACCCTCGGAGACAAAATAAAATCTATCCATAATGCTTCAAAAAAAAATAACTCGTTACAACACAGAGAATGTCTCGCATTTCAAGATTAGTAAAATTATTGTGTGGAGGCATTTTCACTTAACCGACTTTAAATTTTACAACAATCATAATTTCGAGTGACATTAGCAACAACTAACAGCTAAGACAGCACCCCACTAGATCCAAACAATTAATTCAGACCAGAGCCAACTACAAAAAACAAATAATATTGAAAAATTATTCATCAAATGCAACTTATCTGTTGTAATTAAATATAGAGATCAGTTAATTTGTTTTAAAATATTTTTAAATCATTTTGATATTATTTTGAAAAAAAATTTCTATATGTGTATTGTTAATACGGCTTAAAGCTTCATTTACGTATTAAATGCAATTCACTGGCCCAAAACACCGACATAGTTATTACACATGAAAATTAAAAAAATTGTGCAGCTTCATATTCAATTTAAAATATCTCGAGAAAAACATTATTTATGTAAAACGTATAGAACACTCGAAAAATTGTGCTAAAATTTCTATTCCGCCAGGTATTTTGGGTTAAATCTAAATTTGAAGTCAGGATTCTACTGATAAATTATTTCCAATAAATAATCAATCACCCTGTATAATTTGTTGGAATTACAATAGGTATGATGAGAATTATTGATAGATAAATTTCATTGGACCTGTGGCACTTCTAAAATATTGATTCCCTTGTATTAACAGAATATGCACAGTTATGATATTGTCAATTTTTCACAACTGCGTTTTTATCAATTTTTAAATTTTTTTTTCACGGATCAAAATAAACGTGTGTACTTGAAACAATTTATATGATTTGTATGTATATATTTCCACAATTTCACATATTTTTATGTATTTCAGCAAAATCAAGCGACACATTATCTCGACGGGTCCCAAATATATGGAAATTATTTAGAAAAATCGATGGAGCTTCGTTTGAAAGAAAAAGGAAAGCTAAACACAACCTATGGTAACTTCTTATCACTCGACGCTGAACCTCAACGGAGATGCCAAGTAGATTCAGAAAATGACATCTGTTTTATTTCTGGCGATGCACGTGTTAATATGCATCCTCAATTAACTGTTATGTATACGATATGGGTCAGAGAACATAACAGAATAGCTGAAAAGTTGTGGAGAATAAATCCGAATTGGGAGGATGAGCAAATCTTCCAGGAAACGAGAAAAATCGTTATTGCTGAAATGCAGCATATTACCTACCATGAATGGTTGAAGAATTTTTTGGGTGAGAATAGATTGTGGTTTAAATGGTATACTATCAATACGAAATAATTTTTCCGTTCTAGACTTGAATTATACCAAAATACAGTTGATTCTTTACACTCTTCATCAATATAGGCCAAGCTACAGAGATTTTGAGTGAGCATTTTGTGTAAAAAGTGTTAGAAGAAAACCAGCTGCGTCATTGTTTGTTATTAAGAATTTTATGCAAAAAATCTCTTTTTTATGGCTTTTTACTTATAAAACTAAAACTGTCAGGGTATTCGTGGTGGCGTTAATAGACAAATTATATAGAATAGAAACATGAAGAAAATGAGAGGTCGAATAGATCGATCGGATCATTGGTTTAGAAGAAAATCGGAAAAAACCGCCCAAAGTGCAGTTTATTCAAATATTCATAACTCGCTTATTTTTTGAGTTATAGCATAGATACTCTGGACATTATTAGTTTTCAATATAATCTTTATATGTGCAAAAAGTGTTGGTATTCTCTGATTCATAGTTTTCGATATGTGGCCATTTGAATTTTTTACTATGCAATTTTCCAGCAGTCCTGAATGCGACAGGTATGGTCCGACTTTAATTTACAAAAGCGATTTCGAAAGTAAAATGTTCATACTTCAAAACGTTTATCTCTGTTTTGCGATTTTCTTTTTTGTTGCTGATATATTCAAATGAAAAGTTCATGAAATACGCGCGGGCAACAGTATCACTATATACATGTAGAGATGGCAACGATTCATTGAAATAGAAGAATAATCGATTATTTTAATAACAATTCAACGATTAATCAAATGAAAACAAACTATACTTTTAGACGGTAACATAATTTTAATATTAAAAAATCGTCTAAATTATAAAAAATACCTCGAAGAAACTGTAAAAATGTCTATTTTTAGCTTTCTTTGCATTTTATAATTTTGAGGTTATACTTATGTATGTAACTTCCAAGTAGACAAATATAGGCATTAATCGATTAATTGTGGTACTGCAATATCATTTGATTAATCGTTAAGGTGTCGCTATTCGCTACTGTTGTTCATGATCTTTTCATTGGAATATATCAGCCACAAATAAGAATATCGCAAAACCAGGATGAATGTTATGATAATTTTTCTTTCCAAATCGTTTTTGTAAATTAAAATTGGACCATACCTGTCCCATTCAGGTCTGCCGGAAAATTGCGTAATAAAAAATTAAAATGGTCATAGATCGTAAAGTAAACATACATATTAAAAATTAATACTGGCCGGAGGATCTACGATACAACTCAAAAAATAAAAGAGTTATGAATTTTTGAAAAAAGTGCACTTTAGCCGGGTTTTCCTGGTTTTCTCTAACAGACCGATCGAGTTGTTCGACCACCCATTTTCTCCGTGTTTTTATTGTTCACAATTTTCGTTTTGACGCTATAACGATTACCCTAATAGTTTAAATTTTTTAAGCAAAAAATTGAAAAGAAAGCGATTTTTGCGAAAAATGATTGATACCATCATTTGGGGTGAAATTGATCATCCGGGGCGGGATTGTTCACTAAATCATACATTTACATATTTGAATTTAGCGCCTAAATCAACCGTGCGAACACGCTACTTTCGACTAATATTGATAGTACAAAGATGGCATACGGCAATATGTGCAAGTGAACTATAACGGCTACCTGTATGGTGAGAAAACTGCAAGTCATTAATAGCTATTGTTTTTCTGTGAAAGTGAACGTTCAGAAATTTGTCGGGTAAGTCAGAATTCAACTAGTTTTTGTTAATTTCCAATAAATATACATGTGTATTTATGCTTTGTTACCTTCGAGTGTTTTGATGTTAATAGTCGGCTCAACCAATTTAATAATATTTGCCATTTTATTATGTGAGGTTCGATTGATCATGTATATGGGTGAGATTTATCATTCTCGTTGATCAATTTCACCCCACATAATAGAATAAATCTATTTATTTTTTGCAACTTAAAATTTACTTCATTTGTCTTATATTTTTTGTTTGTCTCAGCGATGCCTAGAAAGTACCAAACAAAGTTAGGGGGTCGTTCATACATTATGCAGACACCAACCTTCAATTGGAGCTTCAAAAAATCACTGAAGAAGATTGGTCTATTCGTCGTGCTTCCGCTGAATATAAAATTCCATTTGGCACGCTACGCAATAAGTACATTGACAGCCGTATTAAGAAAAGCGGAGGTCAAAGAGTTTTTACACTCAATGACGAAAAAGCATTATTAAGGGCAGCAAACTGCCGAGGAGAGTGGGGATTCCCTTTTACATTTATCGACTTACGATAATCGGCAAAACATTACTTAGATAACCAAGGTCGTAATATCAGCAAGTTGAAATCTAATATTGTAACGCGAAAAATTCGCCGAACCGTCGTAAATTTAATTTGGCTAACCTGTCGACTGAGAGAAGTCACAGCGCTGTCGGTACGGAGTTAAAAATGTCAGTCCTCCAATTGCCGTCAAGGTGAATACACATCACTTCAACAAGAGATATTTGCATGTGCTCTGGGAGCCATAACGTTATTTCACGGAAAGCCTGATAAATTCTACGTAGGGGAAGAAAATATCGCTCGATTTAACAAATCGAAGGTCTGACCCAATAATATACTGAACCAGGGGGTGCCGATGACCAAAGGATTCCAGTAGAATTGGTAGATTTAGGAAACCACGTGGAAAATTCCCGTAGACGGCGTTAGCTAGTAGGATTCAATAAAAAGGTAAATGGTTGAAAGATACTTTCTCAGAATTAACAGATTTGTAGGAAATTTAACGTAGAAATTCTGCTTTGATTCGTAATTTATTGGAGTTTGTAATCTGGGTTCGCGGGATAGTTTCGTTATATTTTATAAATTCTTATTAATTCATATTCTTCATGGTTTTATATTTTGTTGAAATAAGAATATATCACAGGGGTTGTATAAACATTCAGGGATGTGTCCAACGACGTAGTTTTATATTATGGGTTTTTATTGGTATCGTAGTTTTTTTGCTAAGCGGAAAAAAACCAGTCATATAGTTTTTATTCTCAGAGTAGGTGGCTTTTATACAGTTAAAAGTCATGAGGTGTAATTATTTGCGAATTTCGGGTATTGTTATTATAGTCAGTATGATGGGATATTATGGGGGTACGTCGAAAGTTTGACCGGGGTAAAATGCAAACCCTATGTAGAGGCTAATTCGTTTCTCTATTTTAGGGGGGTTTTAGTATATGGACATTAAAACGCTGATTGGAATTTAATGGGTCGGTGAGACCAATTCCAGGAGGTCTGGATTAATCTGGAGAAATTTCAGTTCCTGTTCTGGTGCCGGGAAAGGAAAGGTTAACAGTTTTCCTTTTTCTTATTTCTTCAAACTCAGTAGTAAATTCACATCTATGCTTCACATATTACCGTTTTTTTTTATATTAAGTTTTATTTATTTTTTTCTTGCGGCGATTACTATAATCTCGTTTATACTTGAATTTTGTATTTAAAATTTTTTTGAAATCTTGCTCATAGATTAAGATACGCTGGAACACTTGGTACGTACCTAGTATTGCGATATTTAGTAGTTTTTTTACCTATTTCTAATGGTTTCTTGTATATAATTTTGCGCCGTATATAATTTTGAGTTGTATATTCTCCAGCAACGCTAAACTCGTTGTAATTTAAATTTCTGGCTTATGCAATTATTATATTCATATTGATACTGGTATAAATTGCGGAAGTGTGAACCCTTGTAACTATACATTGGTGTTTTTGACATATATATATATATATATATATATATATATATATATATACATATATATATAAACAAAGACAGAATTAGCGGGCATATCACGCAAAAGAGGTTACAGAGAATGAGTGGTAACCGGCCTCTTTTGCGTGATATGCCCGCTAATTCTGTTTTTGTTTTATATTGCACGCGTTATCCTTTCATCTTTTCATTGATTATTTGTTCATTTCCAGGGTCGGAAGGTTCAGACAGGAGAGCTATAGACGCCTCCGTGTCTCTGTTGGTTGTTGTCCTGAAAACTCGGGATCTTCCATTTGAAGGCACAAATGTGCGTTTGGTTATCCTGTTGAAATCCGTTGTTTGTGTTTTCTCATGTTTCAGTTAACATCTTTGCTCCCAAGTTGTACACCTTTTCTTGGTTATGCCGTACCGATGAAGGCTAATGAGCCAGAAATATGCATGTCTACGGTTACCACTCATTCTCTGTAACCTCTTTTGCGTGATATGCCCGCTAATTCTGTCTTTGTTTTATATTCCACGCGTTATTCTTTCATCTTTTCATTGGTTATTTTTATATATATATATATATATATATATATATATATATATATATATTATCGTTGTAATTTTTGGCATATTGTACATGAACAATTTGGTCGATTCTCTACAATCTTTGGATTGAGACATCGGTGTAGTTTGGGGCCCTCAGCTCTACTGCACCCTGAGACTACAGCCTTCAGCTGAGCTCAGACGTTATTTGTAATATTTTTCTTTTGGTAGTGATATTGTATCATATATTTTGAAAAGAGACCTTTGGTCCACCAAGATTAATTAAAATTTCAATCAGGGTGTATTTGCTGACTTTTATTTATTTATGATAATTTACCTATCAGTTTAACCTTTGGAGTGTGTAGTGAGTGTTGTTAACCCACTGAGGAGTTGTGGGCTAACTTAGGAAGTCTTGGGTGCTTGCCAAAACTTCTCTGGCGCCCTTTTTGTATACTCAATAATTTTTTTGAAGAATCCACCCCTTCTTCGACTCGAAGCTAGTCGACTGGCGAGCACGGGTTGTACCACGTGAGACAACCCGCATACCTGTAACGAGCACTGAGAGGGTTGTAGGCTTTTCTCGTTATATGTTTTTGGCGCCCAACGTGGGGCCGTTAGTATTTTTTTTTATTGTCAGCAATACATATCCCGTAATTTAAACTTAAACTTTTGAAATTAAATTTTTTTTTAGCATCTTTGATTAAACTCTTTAAAAATCAAAATTTTAGTTGTAGCCATTTGATTAAACTTGAACTTTTGTTAAGTTAAATTTGCAGATTTATTTTCAGTTTATTTTAGCACCAGATTTAAGTGTAATTGTTTTATTGGGGCGTACCTGGAAATAATTTCTCTTAATATGTTTTGATTGTGCCAGATTTAAGTGTTTTTAGTAAATCTGGGGTTGTGTTCAATTCGAAGGGAATTGTTTCATTGGACGTAATTTGTAAGCAACTTACCTTATTCTGTGAGATTATAATATATATCAAACTGAAAATTTTATGGTAGAAATCAGACAAGAGTTTATTGGTTCGTGGGCAACATTTATTTTCTTTTCATACTGATTGATTATTGGAATTTTGAAAAATTCAATATTGTAGATTTTATCTTTTTTTAAACTTTGATAAATTTTCAACTTTTCCTTAGAAACTTAGCCATTGTAGATTTAACTTCAGTTATTGTGTCTTTTGTAATTTATTGCACCAGATTTAATTGGGCTTTTTATAGTAAATCTGGGGATTGCTTAACTTTGAAGGTAATTGTTTCAATTGTGGGCGTAACCCGGAAATAATTTCTCTTAATTAGTTATTGATAGTGCCAGATTTAAGTGTTTGTAGTAAATCTGGGGTTTGAGGTCTTGAAGGGAATTGTTTTATGGGGCGTAAGTGGTAAACAATTCACCTAATTTTGTTAAGCAGTGTTAAATATTAAATTGAAGTTTTAATACAGGGAACGGACAGATTGTTCATTGTTTGATGCGTTTTGTTTTGTTTTCTCTCCTTTTTCAGGTAGCAAGTGAATAAGAAGATTTCTGATATCGATATTATTGTTTCAATAAAAATTGTAATTTTGAAAATTTTATTTGATTATCTATTGTATAATATTTGTAATTTATAGATATTGTAAATTTAAAAGGTGAGTTACATATTGGGTCACACTGTGTATATATTTTAGTATCAGAACAGTAACTGAATTCGTAAATACTTTGCTTTATGGTAAGTTTATTTGACTTTCGACGATTGTAGGCTGCATTGTGGGTTCGAACCTTAGCGGATCGGCGTTTTGGAAGTGGTGCCTTGGGCTTGTGGACTCCTGTATTTTGGAATCGCTATTGAGGAAGGAACGTTGAGTTGGTTTGAGAAGTACACTTCGTGGAAACTCTGTGGGTTGGAGATATTGTTTGGACAAATAGGGACTTTTGGACATTCGGTATCTGGATTTGGGTTTTAAATTCCTTATTAGGTTTCAGTTGGAGGGAGGCCATTTGAGGTACAGGTGTGTCGGTGAAGAATTATTGTTCCGCTGGGTTGGAAATTGGTTTGTTGCTTGGATCGCTTGTCAAATTGAACTTAAAAAGAAAAATAAATGTCTCGTAGGTTTGTAGTTAATCGGTTGGTTCAGGATGAGCTTGTGTATGAGTTGACAATACGTGGTATTGCAAGTGGCACGGTGTCTGAGATGCGGCGTAGTTTAGCTTTAGCGTTGCAGGTAGAGAAAGAAGATGATAGTATAGATCCGCCAGAGTATCCGTATACAGCTGCTGAAGATTTGAGTGCAGTCGAGAATAAGTTAGATCAGATTGAGCCCGGTGTAGAAGAGTTCAATGAAACTCGTGTGAGTGATAATTTCCAGAAATTACAGAGTCAGTTGGTGCATGTCATAGGTCGGTTGGAACGTGCGACTAATTTCGAAGCAGGTGATGCTGGTGTTCGACAAAGGGCGAAAGTAGATGAACTAATGGCTGAAGCTCTCTCTTTATTCGAATCATTGGGAAGTAAGGCTTCTAGACATGAGCGTTCTCGTCAATCTCAACCCCCCCAGCTAGAAATTCTTTCTCAACCTGGGCCGTCTTTTGCACATTTGTCAACAATCTGTAGATCGACTCTCAATGAAGTCAGACCACATCCTAATCCTGGTAATGCGTCGAGGAACTTGTCTAGTATTAAGACGATCTTGCCTAGTAAGTGGGGTTTGGTGTTTTCTGGAGATCCCAAAGGTATTTCACTATCGAGCTTTCTGGAAAAAGTGGAAGAGTATCGAGTTTCACGTAATGTAGATAAGGAAATTTTGTTAGCTAGTGGTATCGATTTATTTTCTGGTAGGGCTTATCAGTTTTATTTAGCTTATAGAGAAGAAGTCAATTCTTGGGATGAATTCGTGGATCTATTACGGGAAGAGTATTTATCAGTAGATTACAATGAAAAACTGTTCGACGAAATTAAGAGTAGAACTCAGGGTCCTGATGAAAGTATGGGAATTTACTTGGCTGTGATGTATGGTTATTTTAAAAGGTTGACTTGTCCCATTTCGGAGGAAACTAAACTTAAAATATTGTTAAGGAATATCACGCCTTACTACCAACATCATCTTGGACTTATGGAAATTAATAACGTGCGTGAGTTATTGACTTTGGGTCGCAAATTGGAGGCTAGGAAATTGGCTATCGAGAATTACAGTGTACCATCGAGGGAACTAAATTGTATGGAGCCAGACCTAGCTTATGTGTCATCGCATGTGGAACCTGTGTCTGAGGTTGGAACTCTAACCCTCCCTACTTCGTCATCAATTCCTAAAGTTCATGAGCTCGTTTGTTTCCGTTGTAAGCAGCCAGGTCATCGGACCGTAGCGTGTCGTAGTAATAGGAAATTTTGCTTTAGATGTAAGAAAGAAGGATTCACGGTTAGGACCTGTCCTGATTGCTCTTCCAGAATTAGCCATCGTAAACGAACCGAGGCGTGCTTAAATGATCGGATAGAGTGCGTCAGTGAAAACCCCCCGGTCAGTAGTTTTCGTGCCGTTATAGATTATGTGTTGGATCATGTCGTTAATGATGAACGTCCTTATCTTAAGATAGATATCCTAGGAAAAACTTTGTTAGGTCTTTTGGATTCGGGCGCTTCAAGAACTGTTTTAGGAGGTAAGGGATATGAGTTAATTTCTTGTTTAGGGTTGACTTTGGATAAAAGTAGGACGACTAATTGTACAGTGGCAAATGGTAATGTGTTACAGAGTATTGGAACCGTAGTGTTGCCCGCGGTTTTGAGGGGTCGTATGCGGTTGATTGAGGCTCTGGTTGTCCCTGAATTAACTCATATTTTGATCCTTGGTGTAGATTTTTGGAATTTGATGGGCGTCGTCCCAGATCTTCGCCATGACGAGTGGCATTTTTCGGCAGATCCTGTGTTGATAAATAGTGTGAAACATGTGTCGTCTAGAACAGTACTCACTCCTTTGGAACAGCAGAGACTTCAAGCGGTGATTGATAGGAATATGGAAATTATGGGAAAAGGTCTAGGGTGTACCGATAGAGTAGAACACGTGATAGTAACTTCTAGTCCCCCCATCAAGCAGCGATATTATAGGGTCAATCCCATTGTACAGAGGCATATTGATGCTGAATTGGATGAGATGCTGCAGTTAGGTGTTGTAGAACCCAGCAATAGTCCGTGGGCTTCTCCAATTTTGCTGGTCAAGAAGAAGGATGATTCCTATCGATTTTGCGTTGATTACAGGAAGTTGAATGCTGTCACTGTTCGAGATAGCTACCCTCTCCCCCTGGTAACGGATACCTTAGAGAAGTTGCGTGAGGCTAAATATTTGTCTAGTTTAGATGTCAAGTCCGCTTATTGGCAAGTTCCGGTAGCCGAATCTTCAAGGCAATACACTGCTTTTACGGTACCTAATAGGGGTCTATTCCAGTTCAAACGACTACCATTTGGTTTACATAATGCCCCAGCTACCTGGCAGAGACTTATCGACAATGTTTTAGGCCATGATCTTGAACCGCATGTTTTTGTCTATCTTGACGACGTGGTTATTTGTACGCAAACTTTCGAAGAACATGTACGGGTGCTCGAAGAGGTTTTTAAGAGGATAGCGGATGCTAAAATTACTGTTAGCGTGGATAAGTGTCAGTTCTGCCGTCCTGAAATGAAGTATCTTGGGTATGTAGTTGATCGTTTTGGGTTGCATGTGGATCCGGATAAGGTGAAGGCAATGTTGGAGTTACCGACTCCTCGTAATATTACGGAAGTTCGTCGTGTGGTTGGAACCTTCTCCTGGTACCGGAGATTTATACCTAATTTTTCAACCATCATGGTCCCAATTACAGGTCTTCTGAGGAAAAATCGTCCTTTTGTGTGGTCTTCTGAATGTGAGTCTTCGTTTCGTCGTGTTAAAGAATGTTTGGTTTCTGCGCCGATTCTTACGTGTCCCGATTTTAATAAACCCTTTGTTGTACAGACCGATAGTAGTGGTTATGGTTTAGGGGTTGTGTTGAGTCAGCCTCACGAGGATGGTGACAAGGTTATTTGCTATTTAAGTAGATCTCTTACTCGCCAAGAACGGAATTTTTCAACCACTGAACGCGAATGTCTCGCTGTGGTTTGGGCACTTGAACAACTTCGGCCTTATTTAGAGGGTGTTTCTTTTACCGTCATTACGGATCACTATAGCCTACTGTGGCTACAGAAGTTGCAGAGTCCGAAGGGTCGTCTAGCCCGATGGGCAGTCAACATGCAACAGTATAACTTCCAAATTATACATCGCAAAGGTCGGGAACACGTAGTACCAGATGCTCTTTCTCGGTCCGTCCCTGTGGTCGATGAGGTGTCTGTGGAGGTTTCATCTGAAGAGGTACCGCCCCCTCTGTTTGATACAACCAATGATAAGTGGTATTGTAAGATGGTGAAGAATGTCGCTAGTAATCCCCTTAAATTTCCGGATTGGCGTGTGAAGGATAATCTCCTCTTCAAACATGTTGTCAATAAGTACACACAACCGCTGTCGCCTGGTGAATCTTGGAAACTGGTAGTTCCCAAGGCTGGTACGTCGCGTATAATCATGGAAGCCCATGTCCCTCCCACATCTGGACATACGGGTATTTTTAAAACCTTCCACAGAGTAGCTGAGCGTTTTTACTGGCCGAAAATGAGGGTTGACGTCGCTAGGTATGTTAATCGTTGTGAGGTGTGTGCGGCGCATAAGGTGTCACAAGGTAAACCTGTTGATAAGATGGCGTCTCATCCAAAGCCTAGCAGGCCGTGGGAAATGATTTGCACAGATCTGATGGGGCCTCTTCCTAGGTCGAAACGAGGTAATTCTTTCATCCTTGTCGTTACGGATTATTTGACCAAGTATGTGCTGATATACCCACTTAGAACAGCGTCTGCAGCGGCCGTTGCTCGTAAGATTGAAGATGAAGTATTTCTTGTATATGGGGTACCCAAGGTGATTTTGTGTGATAATGGTCCCCAATATCGTAGTAATCTTTTCCGAAGTTTAGCTTCCCGATATAGCTGTCGTATCAAGCTGAATGCCAATTATCATCCAAGGGCTAACCCGTGTGCAAGAGTTAACCGTGTGATTAAGACTATGATGGCTTCCTATGTCTCGGATAATCATCGTTGTTGGGACGAGCATCTCGCTCAGATAGGGTGTGCGATTAGAACATCTACTCATGAAGTCACGAAGGTAACACCGTATTTCGCTAATTTTGGTAGGTCCATGCTGTTGTCTGGTGCCGATTATGTTGATAATTCAGATTTAGAGCTGGGAGATAGTGTGAGAACTCCCGAGAGTAGTCGTAATGAGAGTTTTAGGAAAATGTTCGCTGACATCAGGAAACGGTTAGAGGATGCCAATCAGAAGGCTTGTGATAGCCATAATCTGCGGCGTAGGCATGTTGAGTATCTCCCGCACGATTTAGTGTAATTTTTGGCATATTGTACATGAACAATTTGGTCGATTCTCTACAATTTTTGGATTGAGACATCGGTGTAGTTTGGGGCCCTCAGCTCTACTGCACCCTGAGACTACAGCCTTCAGCTGAGCTCAGACGTTATTTGTAATATTTTTCTTTTGGTAGTGATATTGTATCATATATTTTGAAAAGAGACCTTTGGTCCACCAAGATTAATTAAAATTTCAATCAGGGTGTATTTGCTGACTTTTATTTATTTATGATAATTTACCTATCAGTTTAACCTTTGGAGTGTGTAGTGAGTGTTGTTAACCCACTGAGGAGTTGTGGGCTAACTTAGGAAGTCTTGGGTGCTTGCCAAAACTTCTCTGGCGCCCTTCTTGTATACTCAATAATTTTTTTGAAGAATCCACCCCTTCTTCGACTCGAAGCTAGTCGACTGGCGAGCACGGGTTGTACCACGTGAGACAACCCGCATACCTGTAACGAGCACTGAGAGGGTTGTAGGTTTTTCTCGTTATAATATGCCTGGGATAGATTGGGCCCGTTTTTTGTTAGAACGACACAAAGGAGAGATAAGTCAAAAAGTGGCGGCGAATATTGAAAGATCTCGAGCTAATATTTCAAGAGATATCATGGTAGAATACTTCAATCTGAGGGAAACGCTACAGAATGTACCAGCCTGTAACCTGTTTAACTACGATGAAACAAATATGCAAGATGACCCTGGCGAGCAAAAATGTTGTTTCGTCGTGGAACCAGAGCGAATATGCAAATATACCAAGACATCAGTATCAATTATGATGTGCGGTTCAGTCTTTGGAGTACTATTGCCTCCTTATGTCATCTACAAGGCAGAGAAAATGTGGCAGCAATGGATAGAATTGGGTCCAAAAGGAGAGCCTTGTTGCAAGGACAGGTGTTGTAGTTCATGTTCTCGTTACAATCGTACCCACCATGGTTGGATGGATACCCAGACTTTCACTGTTTGGTTTGAGTCGATACCTCACGCGAAACGTTTGCCAGGTCGCAAAGTGCCGTTGGGCGATAACCTCTCGTTCTATTTCATGGACGCTGTCTTAAAACAATGCCAAGAAAATGACATTGCCTTTGTTTGCCTTCCAAAAAATTCGACACACCTCACCCAACCTCTTGATGTTGGATTTTTCCGCCCAATCAAAATGGCTTGGAGGTCGGTGTTACTGAATTGGAAGAAGACCCATTCACAACAAACTTATATTGACAAAAAAGATTTTCCCCATTTACTGGCTTCCACTCTTCTTGAAATGAATAACAAATTGGAAACTGCTATAAAAAAAGATCTGATAGCCTCATTTAAAGCGACAGGAATTGTACCTTGATCCCGAATGAGTCTTGCAGAAAATACCAACTGAATATATTGGCAATTATACTGATGGCTCTGTGAATAACATTCTTGTGAATTACTTGCAGCAGCAATGTTTTACCGCAGGACCATCAAGGAGGAATATTAGAAGACAAAAACTATCTGTACAACCTGGCAGAAGCGTTACAGCAAGTACTGATGCAGATTCTAGT
The DNA here is from genome assembly GCA_963921935.1 of Galeruca laticollis. Lineage (NCBI taxonomy): Eukaryota > Metazoa > Arthropoda > Insecta > Coleoptera > Chrysomelidae > Galeruca > Galeruca laticollis. Next base: position 37,166,782 of record OY998178.1, on the reverse strand, counting down.
GATTCAGATGTAGATGATCCATTAACCAATGACAACTCCGACAACGAACCCCTGAAAGATGAGAGTGATGACGTGCGAACAGAAACAGAGTATTTCGAACCAGATGACAATAAAGTTACGGAGGGAAAATTTGTATTGGTTAAGGTTTACGGTGGATTAAGGAAAAAACTATCTATCGGTATACAGCTATTGTACAGCAGGTGAGAGTGGAGGAATAAGGAAGAAATAAAATTGATTTATTCGATATAAAGTCTTTGGACACATCCAAGAAGATTTTTGCAGTTGAAGACGGTGACGAATTCTTGTCAGATGTATCTGATGTGTTAACAATTTTACCAAATCCGACAATAAAACAACTTTATGGTACTGACAAAGTACTTATTCGAAGACGTAATTGACGTTTTTGAGATGAATTAGTGATTTTCAATTAGGTTTACAAGTTCAGCTTTCTTTTGAAATACAGGAGAAACAGTTTTATTTAAGTTTATGTATTTTCATGTTTATAATGTAATAAAAGGTGAAAAAGGGTAATGTTTGATAAATAATTCTCATGATCAATCTCACCCTCACTGAACAATTTCACCCCTCACAGTATAAACAGCTATAACTTCGAAAGTATTTGACGTAGAGCAGCGTGGTTGGGGTTGATCATCTATGGTTTAGCCTGCTTCCAGCCTGTGCAATATAGTGTGTGTGTGTGTGTGAAAAATTTCAACCAGGATCTGTATCAGATTGTTCACAACTTTATTTCTGTATCATTTTTATATTTCAAAGTTGATGTTCGTGATATTTTACAATTCCATTCCTATCAACATCTACTAAATATCCATATCTTTTTTGGCCTATTTTTTCTAATAACGAGCGCAGAATATAAAAAACTAACTTATTTTTGATCAATTCTACCCCAAATGACGGTAACAAAGTTATGAATAATAAACTCGAGTGAAAAACATCTCACTATACCATATGAAACTATTATCCAAACAATGACGCAGCTGGTTACCTTCTAACACTTTTTACATGAAAAAATCTCTGTAGCTTGGCATAATAATATGCCGACGAAATTATTCCAAAAATTTTATGTTAGATTATTTTGTTCCGTGCCGGGTTGGGTTGGGTTTGACGTGGTTTATGAAATGGTACAAATATTTTACAAAATATTCTTCAGAGTCCATCCAGCCAGAACTATTTGCAAAATCAACTACACCTGGTGGACATCCTTTCATAAATTGAGGGTTGATACGCTACAGGGGAAACAGGAAAAATGGAGGGACATAAGAGCCTGCAGCGGAAATGCTACAAACTGCAGTGACATTAGATCGGCGTTGACTGCTAGCAATTCGTCCAGATTGCTTTTTTCCTATTTGAGCCAACATTTTTCTTGGGATGGGCACCGAATTGACCCCAGTTACATCAATGTTGTAGATCTGATTTGGCTCTAGATGTGTTTCTAAAACTGATCGTCCATTATCAAAAAACTTGTTAACTAGAGGTTTATTAAACCAATCACTTCCAGCCAATCTTGCTCTTTTATTGAATGTATGATTTAAAAAAAAACACAGAAATCAGGTACAACCTAGATAGCCTTAACCAAGATAGCGTAAAGGAATTTTACAAAAAACGACTTGATGAAAAAATCATACAAGAAAAATTTGAAAACACAGAAGATCAATATGAGTATCTCAAAAGATGCTTGAAAAACGCCGCACTGGAAGCCCTGGGAGAATACGCAAAGCCCAATCGAAGAACACCATATTGGTGGGATGAAGAAATAGAAGAAATGATAAAAATAAAGAGAGACGAATACAACAGATTCCTCAACACAAAGTCGGATCAAGATAAAGAAGAATACAAAACAGCCCAAAGGAAGGTACGCACATCTATAACAAAAAAAAGAACGAAAGCTGGGAAAGAAACTGCACAAGACTCAATATATACCTGGGAGGTAGTAGAAGTACCGAAAGCTGGAAAATGTTAAGATCTCTTCGTCAAGAAAAGACAAAAGATATTATCTCACCAATAACGTTAGAAGAATGGGATAAATACTTCGCTAAACTGCTGACTGAGCAAAGGACATAATATCAGCAACTACAACAGCCACAATCCGATACTCAAATACGAACCACAGCATCCCCACTTAGAATCAACACCAAAGAAGTAAAACTGATTTGTCAAGCACTGAAAAACAGAAAATCTCCTGGCCCCGGTAATATACCCCCGGAGTTACTTAAACACGGTACAGAAAAGCTATATCGACAATTAGCCTGCCTGTTCCAGAAATGCATTAATGGAAAAAGTTTGCCAGAAGAATGGAAAACGTCGTACATAACAACGATATATAAGAAGGGAAGTAGAGACGTGTGTGATAATTATAGAGTAATCGCTGTGCTTGGTACTATTTCGAGAGTCTATGGTAAGCTAGTGAAAAAGAGAATTGAGTATGAATATTGCGATAGTGAGGCCGAAAAACAAGCTGGATTTAGAGCTGGTAGATCCACTGTGGATCGCTTATTCACAATAACACAGATAATTGAGAAAAAGACGGCACGGAATCAAGAAATACACCTCCTTTACGTGGATATCAAGAAAGCGTACGATAGTGTACCCCAGCTAAAACTCTGGGAGGCTCTCGAGAAAACCAACATCGGCATAACATTGATAAAAGCTGTTCGAGAACTCTATAAAGAGAACACAAGCCAAATAAAGAAAGGACAGACATTATCAAACGGGTTCAACATTAACAAGGGTCTTAAGCAGGGTTTATGCTTGTCACCAACTTTGTTTAAAATCTATTTCTAACAAGATCTGAAAACATGGAAAAGAAAGTGGGAGCAGATGAGAACACCACTGAACGATCACATAGTATATACTCTCTGCTTCGCTGATGATCAAATAGTACTAGCTCAAGACTGCGACGACTTAGGATAAATGACCCGTAAATTAATTGAAGAATACGATAAGTGGGGGCTGGAGGTAAATCTTCAGAAAACGGGCTATATGTGCATTGGTGGAGAACAACAGGACCTTATCTTGGAACAACAACATCAGATAAAACAATGTAAAAAATACAAAGAATGGTGGAAGACAGAATCCCAAAGAAACTACTAAATTGGACACCACAGGGAAGAAGAAAGAGAGGAAGACCCAGACTGAGCTGATGAGAAGGAATAGATAGAGACATCAGATAAAGAGGAGTAAATGAGAATCTCTGGACCGATCGAGAACAATGGAGACTGGAAATCAGAAGACGGCGGAGAACGTCATAAACTGATTTATAGATAGATTATATAGATTCAAATTGTCTGCTAACTCGAAGGCCATTCGATGAGCGTCCAAAGGCGTTATGCCATAATAGCGCTTTTCTACATCTAAAATATATTCAACAAGTTCAATCTCCTATGATTTGGCAAAAATCTGCTTAAAGTGGTCATTTCTATGAGTCGTCGGTATTATTTCATTATGAATTCTTCACAGAATGCAGATTTTGGGTATTCCAAAACGCATAGATACTTTTCGGACTGAACGGTCCTTCCTGTTAACCAGTTCCTAAGCTCTGGTCATATCATCTCTTAACCATGAAAGTTTTAATTTTTTTCTGTTGTAATTTCGTACCGTCTGCAAGAAAAACAAGCATTTATATAAATAAAGACACATTGGAACCGATAAACTGTAATGGAGCACATAGGACCAAATGATGGACTTCTGTGCCCAGCACCAATTTTAATTTTAAAATTGACGCCACTCAAGTCCATGTTTATTCACACCGGTGATAGAAAGCTAATTTTAGCTTAGCCACTATTCATGATATAGGTGGGTGTGTTGAAACATAATATTACATAAAGAATTATGCTGGAATTACACTTCATTTTAAATGAGTGAAGTTAGCTGAGTGTACCAGAGAAAAATAATGATAGAAAAGAAACCAATTTTGTATTTTGGTACAGGATTTTAATGTGAGCAGAGCGCCTGTAAGAGTAAGAAAATTTAAGGAAGATCAATTTTCTTACTCTTACAGGGGACACTGGTGATGGTTTGTCAATAAGCTGAAAGCGCTCTGCTCATATTAGAATCTTGTACGAAAATACAAAATTGGTTTGTTTTCTATTATCACACTTCATTTTGATTAAAAATTTAACATCACTTACCCTTAAATATCGTTTTTTGCTCACTGAGAAACTAACTCTGTATCGAGATTTGCATAACTGAAGCATGCTAAAAAGTACGTTAGTAATGTTATTCTTGGGATGAAAGTAGAGGTGGGACTAATTTTAACGTTATAATTGAACTGGACCTCTGTGTCTCGACAGTCCTCTGTGTCCCTCCTCCTCTACTTTCATCTGTTGCCCAATGTAAGCCATTGATCATTGTTATTTCTAAATCACCCTCTGTTATTTAGCATGATTTTTAAAATTAATTTGTATATTTCAGATAAAAAATATATTGATCCAATTGAAAAAAATCCAAAGTTTCAAGAACATATGAATCCATCTGTTTCTAATGAGTTCGCCACATCTGCAATAAGATTTCTGCAAGCAATGTTTTCAGGAAACATAAGGTACTTTAACTTTTTCAATCTGCTATACTCTAGTGATATTACTTATTATGGATGTCTATGGATATTACTTTACTACAAAAAAGTTGAAATTGTTAGTTTTTTTAAAATGATTTTTACGTTATCCGGTGACAAAAACACGAGAAACTGGTTTTTGGAAAAAAATCCTCTGTGTATGTCGTTGTTGTCGTTGGCCACTTTCTGTAACATACACTTAAGATTATTTACCTTTACCCTGACGTTATTAATATCTGATAACATGACCGACATACTTATTCAGTGGCATCTCTTTCTATTAATAGTAAAGAACAGAACAAAATAATTTGACATTTGTCAGGTCAATAATTTTAAGTGTAATTAACTGTCTCAACCCTTACTTTGTGGAATCTACTCTTATTAGTGTTTTAAATGAAACTTAACGTTTCTAGTTAACTGCAAAGTTTATTGAAAAATTCTAAAAACTCTAAAGAATTGACAATTGTTTCGATATTACCTAAATATCATCGTTAGAATGACAGAAGTTACATTTCATTTGATGCCAACCTGATGTTCAATTATTTTTGGCTAGTCCAAGAAGTGACCTATCTTGTGATTGACTTAATATATGTTAATAAAAAAAGAAGAAGATGTGATATTATAAATATCAAAGCTCAGATATTATTAGCTCTATGGGGATATCCTGGATATGATTTTTCCCAATTAAGATCAGTATAACTGTGCAATGATATAGAAAACCAGGAAAACTATATCTGCTGATCATTACAATTATCACTTAAGAAGACAGTTTAGAAGTGGAGAATTCCCTAGATTTATCTGTTCATTGACGACTTCATATTGTGTGTTTCTTACGTGTCTTCTAATTTCCAATTCTTCAAGGAAATCCAGTTCTTGTTTCTTATCACAAATATTTAGTACTTCTAGTTCTGTGTTAGGTGTCAATGAATGATTGGTGTCAAGTAGATATCTGGCGTAGTGGGATTTAACTGGTTGTTTTAATCTGTATGTTCGTAAGGGTTCACTGTATCGGGTTTCAAAATTTCTAAGGGTCTGACCCAAATAGACAGCATTACATTCTGGACATTTAAGTTTATATATACCAGATTTCTTTAATGGTGATATTTTTGTTTTTACATTTAACAATTTGGTTCTTATGTCACTTTCTGTTTTAAAAGAAATCGTTGTATTTGTTGCTAAAGATATTATCTTTGAAATATTATTAGAAATATTTCCTGCATATGTAATGGTTTTATAAGTTTTTATTTATTTAGTTTGCTTAGGAAATATTAGTTGTAATGCCACTTTTTCCTCTTTTCTACTAATTAGTTTATTTATCATATGTAATGGATAACCGTTGGATGTTGCTATTTGTTTAATTGTGTTAATCTCTCTATCAAAATTACATTTGTGCATGGGAACTGAAAATGCTCTATGTATCATTGAATTGGTACCCCGTCGAAATAGCCCACGTCAAAATAGCCCCGACAAAACAGCTTCAGAGAAAACAGCCCCGGACAAAACAGCCCCGGACAAAATAGCCCCTGACAAAATAGGCCCGACAAATTAGCCTCAGACAAATTAATGTATGTATTGTAACATGTTCTGATAATTGCAAGCCAAAGAAAAAAAAGATCACTTCAAAAGGTATTTTATTTGAAAATGTCCAACAAGTCAAAAATAAAAGAAAACGCATCTCTAGATTATTGTTACCAAAGAATTACATTTCCAGTTTGCTGAATTGCTCTATGCTATCCTTCCACTGAATTATTTGTTCTTGGGAGCCCATCGTTGATGAACATTCCAGATATTGATGGGAAAACGTGGTTGCAGCTGTCTATTACGCATAATTCGTCCTATGTAATTATCTTCCCAGTAATCGCTGATCGAGTTTATTTCGTCGGGGTAGTCCTCGACAATCTCTTCAAAAAGTCTGACAACATCACCAACAGGTGCAAAACTCAGCGCAAGCAGCATTTTGATGTGCACACGTACATTGTCATCATGCACATAACGTACGCTCAAGTATAACTCTTGCACTTTTCGCCATAAATATTTTCCTAAGTGAAACAAGCAGCCAAAAATTTCTGTGTTGTTAAAAACTTATGCCACAGCATTCTGAATGGCCCTCTCGTAGCCACTCAAAATGCTTCTCGGATTTAAAGTTGGTTTTAGTTCCAACAGCTTTTGGAATACACGAATATATGTCGCTTCAGATTTGTTTTTCAGCAGCACATAGATTAAAGGCACGCACGACTTGTCTATAACTGCATGCACGGTGAATAACTGAAAAAATAGTTCCGGTGATACTTTAAATGTACCATCAACGAACCAGTGTTGATTATTCTCCAAGATGGTCAGATTTTCCTCGGTGCCAATCATAAATATTCGATCCGGATCATTTTCTCCTGAGTCCCATAGAACGAAGTTTGCGTTTCTCGTCGTTGTCTGGAGATGGATTGGAATTATAATCTCTGCAACAGTTCTTGGATTTGGATATGGATGACTTGTTCTTCTTCGGATGCGTTCGACTGTTCTCTGGATAGCAGTATAGGTTGGAAGTTGCACTGCTGCTTCCAGGGATACTCCACTAGAGCAGACTTGATAAATTTGCCTGGGCTTGTGCATAGTACTTTGGGCTCGGTGTTTCATCTGGGACGTGCACTTCAAAGCCAAACTTTTCGCTGGATTTGGAGCATGGTTGTGGTCTGTTACGACTTGTCAGTCCACATTGAATATTTTCAGACGTCCCCTACACCCAGGCAATGCACACCTCCAAGATGTGCTTCCGTCGCGATTGTCTCTGGATTTCCGATACCGATGTCCATCTTTCAAAAGCATATCTTTGCCTTTTTGCGTCAGAATCTTCTCCATTTCTACTTGTCAGCATTGGATTAACTCAATAATACAGCGTTACCGCTAAACAGCTACTTACAGAATAACTTGAAAACTGGCTTTATCACTGTCTTTATACATCGATGGGTGGTATTCAGTGATCGTTGGTCCTCTAAATCCCTGATTATTAACCAATCACGAGCCAATCCAATTTCTATAGAAATTTTAACTACCTATTTATGACTAGGATCTTCCAAGAAAGTCATCAAAGTGGTTACGGTTAACGAGGTGACGAACGGTCTCTTCTTGTAAAAGCTCATCACCCTAATCCGGTATACCCCCTAATCCCTTATTATTATAATTATCTGCCTAACTATCGGCAAGTATTTAAGTATTGTGCCTTTCAACTTAAGAGAAAATTAATCCATAAATCCCTTTACCTAAATGCCTATTATCCCTTATTATTATAATTATCTGCTTAACTATCGGCAAGTATTTAAGTATTGCGCATTTCAACTTGAAAGAAAATTACTCCATAAATCCCTTTACCTAATTGCCTATTATCCCTTTAGGTACTTTGTAAATCGGTAACTTGCCAACGATAACAGACGGCATGGACCGGATTATTTACTCTTACACGAATTATTTTTACAGCTAAGAATTAAACTAATAATTTTAAGTTGTTATTTCTATTAATTTTGTTTCTTATACCTACAATATTTACTATTTTTTGCTTTGAAAAACTTTCTGAGGAATATAAGAAATAGTTTGTGAATAAAGAATGAGTATAATATATAAATAAACGAGCGACTGTCATAGACATTCCTCAAATAAATACTGAGGTAAATCAGGTATTTACCTGATTGCTATTTTGTCGGGGCTATTTTGTCCGGGGCTATTTTGTCCGGGGCTGTTTTGGTCGGTGCTGTTTTGTCCGGAGCTGTTTTGTCGGGGCTGTTTTGTCGGGACTATTTTGACCTGGGCTATTCTGACGAGCCACGCATTGAATTATATGCCGCTAGTTTATGGGACATGGGATGATTGGAACTGTATGGAATAGTCACATCAGTGTGTGTTGGTTTTCGGTGAATCGAATAATCAAGTACATTAGTAACTCTCCAGTTCCACGGGAGCTATGGTACCTGAAGTACCACATTTTTGGAAAAATTTCGCGTTGTTAGCATGATATAGCCTCTGGAGTGTATATAAGTGACAAATTTTATGATTGAACATAGTTCAAGGCATCTCACAAATGAGCCCTATTAATTTTCAGCTCACTAGATCCAGTACAACGGGTGCTACGGTACTTGAAGTACCACATTCGTGGTAACTTTGGAAACATTTCGGGTTTGTTAACACGATACAGCCTTCGAAGTGTATACAAGTAGCCAATTTTATGATTGGATATTATTCGGAGCATCTCACAAATGAATCCTATTGATTTTCAGCTCACCAGACCCAGTACAACGGGTCCTATAAATCCAGATATACCTCATTATTGCTAATTTGAGAAGAAATTTCGGCTTTTTGGCATGATACCGGTGGGTATACTCGTATAAGTGCGAAAAAGTTAGTCTTTGAAACCTTAAATTTTTAATTTAATTACAACTAATCTAGAAGCAAGCAAAAATATTAACGAGCAATACTTTTCTATTAAAATATTAAAACTGTAGTGTTCTACTTAGTTTGATCCACTGGTGTGTCCTCAGTTTTGTTCGTTCGTTACACTACACAACACGCACTATGCTCTACTATTAACTACTACACTAGCTCAAAGGATTTAATCCTTTTGAGTTTTCTGAATATTTCACGTTGGTACAGCTGCTGATTTGTTTTCATGTTCTCGTCGTTGCAAGCCGTTGTTCATGCTTCCTTGCCAACTGTCTTGCTTCGTCTGTTACCATTTTCACTCTTAGGTGTCTTTGTAGGTCGCTGTTTCTTACATACCAAGAAGCTTTGACAACACCCTTCAGTATCTTGTTCTGGAATATTTGTATGATTTCAGTTATTGCTTGAGCATTGTTTGTCGTATGCCCACACAGGCTTTAGCACCTGTTTGTATATCATCAGTTTGTTGCGAGTATATACCTAAAAGTCAGTACAATTTTCTTTGTCAGATATTCAGTTCTTCTATTTACTTCTTAATGAGTTCTTTCCATCGAAGCTTCGCAAGTAAGTTCATGCCTAGATTCTTAGCATAAGGAATGATACGATTGTTAATAGTTGTCCCCATTTGACGAGTCTGTTTATTCGTAAAATTTACATGCAATCATTTATTTTTATTGAATCTAATCCGCCAGCTTTTGGTCCATGCTCTGATTTGGTTTAATGTTTCTTGTAGTTTTTCATTCGCCTTTTGTTCAGTTTCACCTACTACCAGAACATATGTGTCATCAGTAAATGTGGCTACTGTAGTTTGTTCAGTTACTGATATATCAAAAGTGTATAGGAGATAGAGCAGTGAACCAAGAACAATATCGTGTGGTACACCAGACTTTATTGGTATTAGAAGTACATGCTATAAAAATATACTTGACTCATAAACATTACTGTTCTCTACAAATCGTTACCAAAACACTGGGATAATGCATGACGATTATGCTGCTCTGAACAATTACTCATCTTATCATTTATATATCACAAGTAGTCTTACTTTTGAACACAATTTTATTTTGACCGATGGAAAATACTAAAAGTATGTTACATCGTTCTACTCCTTACCCGTACATACCTGTAATTACTGGATAATATTTAGTCTTGTATGGTGTTATATAGTTCACTTTGCTATTATGTTATTTGTTTATTGTCACTGTCAAGTTGAAAGTTGATTTAAGCCTCAATTCAGTTTAGGTTTATTATTACTACTCAGACCTGAAAAGTTAGAAGTCGAACCCTGTTCAAGCGATGCACCTCAACAGTGGACCCATTGTATTCGCTTTTTCGAAAATTTCATCGAAGCTGCTAAAGCTACGGAAGAAAAAGATCGACTGAATATTCTCATCAACTATGTTAGCCCTACCATTTATGGATATATTAGCGATTGTAGTACATACGAAAAAGCGATCGACATCTTGAAAAATATTTATGTCAAACCAAGGAATGAAATATTTGCCAGACACTCCCTTTCAACGAGACGACAACAAACTAGTGAATCCATTGATCAATATTTTCAAGTTTTGAAGCAAATGAGTAAAGAGTGTAATTTCAAAGCAGTATCTGCTGATGAGCACAGGGATGAATTTATCCGATATTCATTCATCAGTGGTCTTATATTATAACAAATTAGACAAAGACTACTTGAAAATAATACACTAACCTTGGAAAATGCTTTTGACAATGCAAGAGCACTGGAAATGGCTCAATTTCATTCTGAGGCATATGTATCACCATTTGGGTCGTTCAATGCTGCTGCTCCTGAGAACAGAAACGAAGACCAATCTCAAAAATTTACAGAAAATTCAGATTCGCCAACAACGTCTGCTGCTTCTTCTAAATGCTATTTTTGTGGATATGATTATCACCTTCGTAGTACGTGTCCAGCTAAAAATTCCAACTGTCATGCATGTGGCAAGAAAGGTCATTTCACAAAAGTCTGCAAATCCCGAGGAGACTCAATGAAATATACCAAACAGACATCATCTCTACTAGCGACTATTTCAGCTGCCTCGCCAGCCTGTCTATGGAAAGCCACCCTTCAAGTTGAAGTTGTGACAGATGCATTGATCGATACGGGAAGTTCGGATAGTTATATATCAAGTAAAGTTGTGAGATCCAGAAAATTGAAGATATTTCCTTATGCATGTGATGTAGTAATGGCCTCCACATCGTTAGTATCACAATTGATTGGATATTGTATCGTTTCTATAAGAATACTGGATAACATCTATCGAGATTTCAAACTTCTAATAATGGATGAATTATGCGCAGATATAACTATTGGTCACAATTTACTCAATGAACACTCAGATGTGAAAGTAACTTTTGGTGGATCGAGGTGTCCACTCACAGTATGTAGTTTAGCTATTGCTAATCTGGACCCAATTCCTGTATTCTCAAATTTATCTATAGACTGTAAACCAATTGCAGTGAGATCACGTCGATATTGTCCTGACGATCTCGAGTTCATAAAGAGAAGTCGAAAGGTAATTGAATGAGAACATTATAGAACCAAGTGATTCACCCTGGCGTGCACAAGTTCTGATAACTTCAAACGATAACCATAAAAAACGAATGCTCATAGATAATTCCCAGACAATCAATAAATTTAATATGCTTGATGCTTTCCCTCTACCCCAGATTGAAGATATCGTGGAAAAGGTGGAGTTACCTGCTTTCAGAGGGTAATTCAAAACATCATCAACAAAGAGGGTTTGAAAGATACTTTTGCGTATTTAGACGACGTGACGATTTGCAGATCCGATAAAGCACATCATGACCATCATCTTCATCTTTTCATGAAAGCTGCCGAGAAGTATAACCTAACTTTAAATAAAGAAAAATGTGTGCTTTCTTCAAACAAAATAAAAATTCTTGGTTATTATATAGCGAATAAAACAATCAAACCTGACCCTGATAGACTGAAGCCACTTCTGGAACTACCTATACCAAACAACATGTCTTCTCTCCATCGAATAATGGGAATGTTTGCACATTACTGAAAATGGGTTCCCAAGTTTTCTGAAAAGATTCACCCATTAGTAGAATGCAAAACCTTTCCTTTGTCTGAGAGTGCTGTAGCAGCCTTTGAAATTTTGAAAAAAAGCATTGCTAATGCAACTGTTAAATCAATTGATGACACTGCTATGTTCACTGTGGAAACCGATGCCTCAGAGAATACGATAGTAGCTCAGCTCTCTTAAGATGGCAAACCTGTAGCATTTTTCTCAAGGACTCTCTCTAGTACTGAAAGGAGACATTCATGTGTGGAAAAAGAAGCATACGCTATAGTTGAAGCACTCAAGAAGTGGAGACACTTCCTAATTGGACGACATTTCAAACTCATAACAGACCAGAGATCAGTGTCTTTCATGTTTGATCATAAAGTTTCAAGTAAAATAAAAAATGAAAAGATTATCGGTGGCGCCTAGAGTTATCCTGTTTCAGTTACGACATCGTTTATAGACCTGGACTAGAAAATACAGTAGCTGATACTTTTTCAAGAATAACTTCAGGTATCTCAAGAGAACAAAGGGATAAAACTTTATATAACTTAAAAAAAGTAATATCTCATCCATAAAACAATGAAAAACTCCAAGTCAAAATATCACAGATTTATTTTATAAATAAGTGCTGAGCAACTAGTTTCGACCCTAACTGGCCATCTTCAGGCTTCAAAGTAATGTTTTGGTAAGGAAGAAAACATTAATCAATCATCTTACCTAAATGATGGTAATTATTAGTGGGGCAACAAAAATCCACACATAGCGCCTATGAAATCAAGGATGTAATTTATGTTACTGGAAAGCGCAACAGCTATAGACGCATGTTACCCCCTAAATAAAAGCTAACGATAAAAATTGTGATAAAGTTAGCGTAAACAAAATTTTTTCTTCTTTACTCTGTGAAAAAAGAAGAATAGTCAATAAACTAAAAGTAGTAGTCTAGTCAAAAGATCTTACATACCTCCTTATGTCATCCCGGAGTGACTCGGTTGTATCATTGGATTCGAAGTAAAAATCTACCTTTTTCCTTGGATGATATTCGAAAAATTACCGCATTGTGTCCAGTTTGCGCCGAAATCAAGCCAAGATTTCATAAAAGCCAGGGAACTCTAATAAAATCGACATCTCCATTTGAGAGGCTCAATATTTATTTTAAATGACCCCTACCATCAACAACTAACAACAAGTATATGTTAACTGTTGTTGATGAATATTCACGATTCTCTTTTGCTTTTCCATGTCCAGACACAACTTCCGCAACCGTCATCTGGTGCTTTAAACAACTTTTTGCAATCTTTGGAATACCTACGTATATACATTCTGACCAAGGTACCTCGCTGATATCCCATGAGATGAAAGAATATTTGCAATCAAACGGTATTGCTTCAAGTCGTAAAACTGCGTAAATTCCTCAAGAAAATGGACAATGCGAGAGATATATTGGTATAATATGGAAAACCATTCAGTTGGCACTGAAATCTAAGAGCCTGAAGATGGATAAATGGGATTCAGTTTTGTAAGAAGCTCTGCATTCAATAAGGTCCCTTCTATGTACGGCAACTAATTGTTCTCCTCATGAGAGAATGTTTATTCATCCACGAAGATCGCAAAATGGATTATCAATTCCAGCATGGCTATCTACTCCTGGCACTGTATTCTTAAGGAGGCACGTTAGAGCGAATAAATACGAACCTTCAGTGGAAGAAGTGGAACTGGTCGAAGAAAATCCAGATTATGCTCACGTACGGTTTTCTAATGGTAGAGAAACTACTGTTTCAACTCGACATCTGGCACCTCGAGGAGATACATCATTGCTGAAGGAAACCAGTAAAAATCTGGATAAAGAAAATTTGGGTTCAGGTTCAACTGATGGTTCGGTGATATTAGAGAAAGGCTCAGACGAGGAAAAAAGCAATCCAATGTTCAATTTGATCAAGTGAAAGATATTTTGCCTCGTCGTTCAGAACGAAATAGAAACCCTCCAAAGCATTTTGAATATTTCATAAGAAACTGAAGAGGGGAAGAATGTTATATAGTTCACTTTGCTATTATGTTATTTGTTTATTGTCACTGTTAAGTTGAAAGTTAATTAAAGCCTCAATTCAGTTTAGGTTTATTATTACATATGGATTTCAAAGACCAACTATCCTGCAATATTTTTGGTGATATTTCTTGTAATATTCTCCTATCTCATTTGACATATCTTGAAATCAAGGCTGGGTTCATGTATGATAGTGCTCTTAACATTTCGTAATAAGCATATGGAAGTTTTCAACCTTTTCAAGAACGCTACATAGGAGATCTCTTCCGATTTTATTCCCATGATCGCCGGAACACAATCCTCTGGATTTTATATGCAAGAATATTCATAATCATCAATTTGCTTCGTCTCCATTGCAAATATCTTTCAAATGAAACAATTAGGACTTAACACGGTCTTCGGCTTCAACTCGATGTGTGAACCATATGTTTATGATTCTATATTTCTCTACTTGAAGGCAACTCAATTGAATATTTATCTATGTATCGAAAGATTAACATTCAATACACCAATAAGAACCTTAGAAATAATTTATCATTAGAGTGATTATTGACATCACAATTCTCACTTGTTTGACAAATCCTTACCATGATACCAAGCTCCATATAATTTGATGTAGGTATCGTTAGTAGATTTTATGATACATTGTTGTGACAATTCTTAAACGGTTCTTGATGTTTTTTGGGTCAAATTTAGTAGTATTCCCCTTCCTGTTGATTTATTGATTCGAAATTTGGTACACAACTTTGATTCCAATGACTATAAAATTTCATATATTCAGTATCATTGTAAATTCAAGTTGGCAGATGTTACAAAATGACGGTATACACAATTTTTTCACAACTAGTCAAAGCGGGTGGCATATAAAAGGGCTCGACTAGTAGAATACACAGCAACACCATTTACTACCACTACACCAACACTCACAATTACACTGTCTGACATGCGTGTCGATAAACAAGTTATCGTTTTCAGAGACAGAAGGTAAATTACCTTCCCCCCAATATGTATATTAAATGAAAGAGTTTTACAAGTACAACACAGTGGATGGCATATTATAGAGTCTAGGTAATCTATAGATTAAAACTGAAATATAAGCATCTAATCAGAACAGAGGAATCGGAATGGCTAACAATGATATGTCGTCAACCGTATACCCCCAAGTTAACCCCTTACTGCATAATGGAACATATATGGCACAAATTGAATTTTAATAGAAAAGTAGCGCTCTCTATTAGGCAGAGGTATAATATTAGAAAAACTCATTTCAAAAAACTTTTAGAAGATACGTTCTTCTTTACCTGTCAATTTGGTTTCGCTATTTTCGCGGGTTTTTTTGAGGTTAGTTGTCTGCGTGACTAAGCTTGTGCACTCAGTTCATATAAACTGAAACTTCGAATTTGTTTTGTGATATTGCTGAAGAAATAACAAGTGACGAATTTTTTATATAATAAATACATATTTGAGGAACAACTTATAGTAAATATTTTGAAGGTAAGTTTTAGTTTTATGGAACTACATTATAAAATTACTACGTGACATATATGGCACATTATGCATCTGGAGGTACATAGTATTTGTTTTATAGGTATGGATCCCGCACGATTTTACGGACGAACTTATATAAGTATACATGATTCAAATATTAGTGACGATGGCAATCTTTCCGAAACCGACATAGAAAACGATGAAGTTGTGTGTGTAGAAGAAACCGATTCAGAATATGAAGGTGATACATATGAAGATATAGGTATAATATCAGAAACTGATAGTGAGGACGATTTGCCACTCTTAGAACGTTGGAGAAAAAAATATAAATCAAAAAAGGTAAATAACAAGAAACCTCCAATAAATTGGACATCTTCACATCTTTCGCCACCACATAAGAATTTACAATTTTTGGATTCTAAAAATATGCCTCCTGAATTAGAAAATCTGGTTTCACCTGTTCAATATTTCAAACTCTTTTTTACTAAGGAGCTATGCCAGCAAATTGTGTTTCAGTCCAATTTGTATTGTACGCAACATAAACCTGAAAAGCCACTTTCATTATCAGAAGAAGAGTTTTAACAATACCTTGGAATAATTATGTATATAATTATGTTCATTTACCTTCTATAAGAGATTACTGGAGTTCTCATTTGGGTCAGCATTTCATATATAACTTGATGACTTGTAATCGTTGGGAAAAGATAAAAGTTTTCAATCATTTTTCTGATAATCTTAGTTATATACCTGCAGGACAAACAGGTCATGACAAGCTATTCAAAATCCGTTCGCTATTAGATTATCTGAAAGAACGCATGCATTTTCTTCCGAAAGAAGAATATCTCGCGGTAGATGAACAAATTATACCAACCAAAGCCAGAACATCCTTGAAGTAGTACAATCCGAAAACCCCCCACAAATGGGGGTATAAAGCTTTTGTTTTGAGTGGGGTATCTGGATTGTCATATGCTTACGATATATTTGCTGGGGCTCAAAGTAATAGTGTACCTGAAATTGCACCTGATCTAGGTACTAGTTCAAATGTTGTCGTAAGATTGACTCAAACGGTCCCTCGTAACAAAAGTTATAAGGTATTTTTTGACAATTGGTTTAACTCAATTTCACTTCAAGTTTATCTCACAAATCAAGGAATATGGCCACTGGGTACAGTTCGATGATCAAATAGAGTTCCAAATATAAAGATACCAAAGGAGAAAGATATGAGAAAGTTTGGACGTGGCCACATTATAGAAAAAGTAGCAGTAGTAGATGATGTTGAGTTATCACTGATCTCTTGGTTTGACAATAAAGTTGGTAATATGTTGTCAACATATGTAGGCTGTGATCCAGTTGTTGAAGCTCAACGTTTTTCCAAAAAAAAAGACATGTAACAATAAACTGTCCCTAAGCAGTAAAGATATATAATATTTACATGAGATGTGTAGATCTACTGGATTCCATGCTTCGTTATTACAGGTTACAGATAAGATCTAAAAAATGGTATCTTAGAAGTTTCTTCCATCTAGTAGACTTGAGTTGTGTCAATGCCTGGATTTTGTGAAAACAAAAAAGCGAAAACTTTTATTTGCCATTAGCGGACTTTAATATAGCAGTGATGGAAGATTTGTGCTAAGTTAATAAAGGAACACCTGAACCTTCTAAACGTTTGAAAAATATTCTGCAAGAACATAAAAGAAGACGAGGTCCTGTATCTATCATTCCCTCTGGTGACGTTCGTTTAGACAGAATGAATCAATTTCCCATTTGGACCGAAGCAAGACAAAGGTGCAAGTTTCCTAATTGTACTCTTGAAACACTTATTTTTTGTAGAAAATGTCGGTTGTACTTACGTATTGTTCCATATGTTTTTTTCTAAATAAAATCTTTTTTTTTTCATATTATATTATTTTACTATTACTTTTCCGCCAACCTATCTAATATGCGAGAAAAGTATTGGTTTACCCACAAAAAAGTTGGAAATTTGAAATTTTTTTTTGAGTTATTTTTACGTTATCCATCAACAACAACACGAAAAAACGGTTTTTAGAAAAAAAATCCTGTGTGTATGTCGTCGTCGTTGTCGGCCACTTTTCCTTTCAAGTCTTGTTAGCACTATACAGCCTACGGAGTGCAATAAGTCACCAATTTTATGATGGAATATTGTTGAGGCCATTTCACAGATGAACCCTATTGATTTTCAGCTCACCAGAGCCAGTACAACGGGTGCTATGGTACTTGAAGTACGACATTTTGTCGTTTTTCGAGAAATTTCAGTTTCTTAGCACGATACAGCCTCAGGAGTTCAACAAGTCACCAATTTTATGATTGAATATTATTCAGGGCATCTCACTGATGAACCCTATTGATTTTCAGCTCACCAGAGCCAATACAACCGGTGCTACAGTACTTTAAGTACGATATTTTTGTCATTTTGGGAGAAGTTTCAGTTTGTTAGCACGATACAGCCTCCGGAGTATATACAAGTGACCAATTTCATGATTGGATATTATTCAGGGCATCTCAAAGATAAACCCTATTGGGATTCAGCTCACTAAAGCCAGTACAACGGGTGCTATGGTACTTCAAGTACCAAATTTTTGTCATTTTAGAAGAATTTTCAGTTTGTTAGCACGATACAGCCTCCAGAGAGTCTACGATTATTCAATTTTATGATTGAATATTGTTCAAGGTGTCTCACAGATGTACCCTATTGATTTTCAGTTGACTAGAGCGAGTACAGCGGGTCCTATAAATCCAGATATACTACATTTTTGGTTATTTTTGGATAAATTTTGGTTTGTTAGCACGATACATTCCCCGAACTGTATACAAGTAACAATTTTATGATAGAATATTGTTCAGGGCCACAGACGCGGAAAAGTGAGTTTTAATCTTTAAAACCGTTTATTTTCCTTTGTTTTACACCGAAAAAAGAATCAAATAAAATTTTTTTAACATAAAATAAAAAATAAGGGGTTAAGATGAAATGTTTAAGGGCGCCAAGAGCTGTGGGGCTGCACTGTAGATTACGCAGTCGTGTATTTAGGTTCAAAATTAGTTAAAAAGGGGTAAGCATACATGGAATCGTGTAATAATTGGGCACTAAATAAGTTAAATATATTGAAAAACATGAGGCAATAACGTAAATACCGAAAACTTGGAAATAAAATAAGTAAAAAAACTTTTTGAGTTAAACGGTAATGTAATAAAAGCTAGAAAATAATTAGTTACATCCTAGGTACCACTCTGTTCATATAAGTATATAGGGCATTGATCCAACAAAGAAATACCCCACAATTTTATTACTTTTCCAACCAACCTACCTAATATGCGAGAAAAGTATTGGTTTACCCCAAAAAAAGTAAGAAATTTGAAAAAAAATTTTATTTATTTATTTTTACGTTTTCCATCAACAACAACCCTAAAAAACGGTTTATAGAAAAAAAATCCTGTGTGTATGTCGTCGTCGTTGTCGTCGGCCCCTTTTCGTTACATGTGTTGTTAGCACGACACAGCCTCCGGACTGCAACAAGTCACGAATTTTATGATTGAGTATTGTTAAGGACATGTCACAGATGAACCCTATTGATTTTCAGCTTACCAGAGCCAGCACAACGGGTGCTATGGTACTAGAAGTACGACTTTTTAGTCATTTTTTGAAAAATTTCAGTTTGTTAGCACGATACAGTCTCCGGAGATCAACAAGTCACCAATTTTATGATTGAATATTATTCAGGACATCTCACAGATGAACCCTATCGATTTTCAGCTCACCAGAGCTAGTACAACAGGTGCTATAGTACTTTAAGTACGATATTTTTGTCATTTTCGGAGAAATTTCAGTTTGTTAACATGAAACAGCCTCCGGAGTATTTACAAGTGACGAATTTTATGATTGGATATTATTCAGAGCGTCTCAAAGATGAATCCTATTGATATTCAGCTCACTAAAGTCAGTACAACGGGTTCTATAGTACTTTAAGTACCAAATTTTTGTCAGTTTTGAAGAATTTTCAGTTTGTTAGCAAGATACAGCCTCCAGAGTGTATACAAGTGACCAATTTTATGATTGAATATTGTTCAAGGTGTCTCATAGATGTACTCTATTGTTTTTCAGCTGGCAATAGCTAGTACAGCGGGTCCTATAAATCCAGATATACTACATTTTTGGTTATTTTTGAACAAATTTCGGTTTGTTAGCACGATACATCCCCCGAAGTGTAAACAAGTGACAATTTTATGATAGAATATTATTCAGGGCCACAGATGCGGAAAAGTTAGTTTTAATCTTTAAAACCGTTTATTTTTTAGTCTAATGAACGCCCTAGATTGATCAGTCTGTAGTGATGACTGTTACTGACAACTAGTTCGTTTCCAGCTTTTAGTACATTATGTACAAAATAATTATACTTTTTTTTCAATAAAACCGTTTCACTTGAAAAATATTTTTATTTTAGTGTCGTGAATGGAGGCAGAGTACTACTTACCGTTCTGAAACTGTCCGATTATTTTAATAAACCTAACATAATAACACAGCAAGGAATGTTTGATTTCATCCTGAGAGGTATAGCAAGCGGTCCTGCTCATAAAGTTGGAATTAATCATGCTAAAGCTGTAAGTATATTGCAGTATTCTGTTAACTGCATCTGAAGAGATGTTTTTAATTATTCATTTGTAAACAAACAGGTTCAAATAATTAATTACATGTGAACTGAAAAATGTGAACTAAAGATTTGATTTATAATGCAATCAAGGTAAGTATGAGAGAAGAGAATTGTGAGAAGTAACAATTTAGGCCTAAGTATAAATGAAACGATAAAATTCTAAAAGTGTATAGGTAGGTATCTCTACTCCAATCGGCTTCTATTGGAATAATGATATATTTAGAGGATTTTGAATACTATAAATATGAAAATTAAAATTAGTCTACCATTTCAAATTTATTCAGCGAAGACTAGTAAGTGGCAGGAGAAAATAACATTTTGAAGTTAATGAATATTTAGGCCAAAACTGGAACGAATAGCTAAAGCACCTACAATCCAATGATAATAGTGTTACGAACTCGCACACCAACGTAGATACTAAATACGGTCCTGTAACCTCATGTTAACGGAGTTAAAAAAATGGGGAGCGCGCCGAATTCTGAGAAGGTCTACTGGGATTTTTTGTGACCGTTTTTATAGACAAGTTCTCTGAAGATTTTTTAAGGATTGAGCCGCCATTTGAGAAATATCCCGAAAAGAAAATTCCAGAGTGCCAATTGTTTTTATGCAAGCCGCAATCTAGAATTATCTAGTAAAATAGGCACTAATCTATAAAGGACCGACCAGCGGAGAAGTTAAGTTTATAAAGTGATCTAGTGATATAAACAGCGAACGAGTAAATAGTCTAAGTAGTGAAGTGTTTATATAAATTAGTTTAAGTGAATATACTGTGTATATAATATAAATTGGTGAAGTGAATAAATAAATTAAGTAAGTGTTTATGAATTTATTCCACCCGTCAGGCTAAACTGTTTTTAATAAATAAGAAAAACATTACAGTGGTGTCAGAAGTGGGATAATATAAATAAATAAGACGTAAAAATGGCCAAGAGGCTGAGTGACTTGAAAGTGACTGAACTATAAGCAGAATTGAAAAATCGCCAGTTGGAACCGTCCGGTAAAAAGAGTGAGTTAGTAGAAATACTTAAAATGGCACTGGTAAGTGACGGCTTGGATCCAGAAACATTTTTATTCAATGACGAGGCTTCCACCTTTATCTCGTCAATTTCTGCTAACATGGACAAAATTTCCGCTAATATTGATGAGAAGATTTCAACCATAAAAAACAAATTTTTCTGCTATGAAGAATGATAATTCTGCCGATATCCTGTCATTGAAAAATGACATTTCAGCCGACGTCGAAAATAAAATCTCATCCCTAAAATTGGATATGGAGGATAAGATGACATCGATGAACGAGGAAATAAATTCAGACATTAAAAATAAGATGACAACGATAGACGAGAGAATCAAGGAGTTAGAGGGAAAGAGTGCAGATTCAAGAACGCGAGGCACGCCAGAGGAAGAAAAGAATACCGAGCAAACAAAACCTTACAAGCCTGAAACACTCCCTAAGTTAGAAGACATTGGCAGTTTTGCTCGAGTCAAGGCTCCAACGTTCGACGGAAAGACATCGTGGACTAATTACGCTAGATTGAATAATTGGTCCGACATGGAGAAGGCAGTGAATTTAACCATCGCGCTTCGGGGAGATACCTTAGATGTGCTTCAGACGATACCGCTTGAAGAAACGGATGACTTCGAGCAGCTGAAGAAGAGGTTGGTCATGCGATATGGCCACGAACATCTAGAACATTTGTACCAATCCCAGATGAAGAACCGAAGGCAGAAACGTGACGAAGCCCTTCAAGAGTATGAAGTGGATGTTGCCCGATTAGTTCGATTTGCTTATCCATCGGCACCAGAGAACATGATGATATGTCTAGGCATCCAGGCCTTTATTGATGGCTTACGTGACCCCGATATGCAGAGGACGCTCCGTTTAGCCAATCCCAAAACAAGAATCGACGCATTGACAGCTGCTCTTGAATATGGAGCAGCAACGAAGGATCTGGGATATAACAAAATTAGGACTATCCAAGAAGAAGGGGACGAAGACAGATTTGACCAGTTCGTTAGATTAATAAAAAGTATGATGGACAAGAACTCGAGAAAGATCAGATGCTGGAATTGCGGCGAGCTAGGGCGTGTATGTAATTCGTGTAAGCGCCCTAGGACTCTTGCAAACCAAGAATCCCAGTCACAGGAAAAACTAGAACGGGTCGGCTACGAGGGGGCAGCACCGACCCATGATCATTCCAAAGACCCTCTCATACTTATAGCTTCGCTCAGATGTCCCAACGATAGTGTATATGTAGATGGCGAAGTGAATCGCAAGAGATATACTCTGCTGGTAGACACTGGAGCAACTAGAACCATTATACGACCAGAAATAATGAACTTCAAGAAGAAGCTTTTACCAACGAGACTGCGACTGCGGACCGCCACAGGTAAGAGTGCCAACGTTCACGGTGAGACAGAAATCCAATTGGGAATTGGCGTAGAAAATTCACGCATACGGTAATCGTAGCTGAAAATGAAGAAGTGAGTCTGGAAATGGACGTAATGAATCTACATGGTTTCCAATTGGACTTTAGAAATAGGATTATTAAAGTGGGTTACGAGGAGGTATTTTTTCATACATATGGAGGCAGCACGATGTTGGCAGCTGTACAGGAAGATATCGTTCTACCGGCACGAAGTGAAACCATGATAGTAGCACGGCTACAGGGAATCATGGAGGAAGGTACACCATTTATGATGGAGCCAAGGAACCACTTCGAAGAGGTGGGCAAAGTAATACTAATTGGAAAAGGATTGGTTACGTCGGCGAAGGAGATCCCAGTACGTGTGATAAACGTGAACGATTACCCAATTACCATCAAGACGAAAACCAAGATTTGATCCTGCGTCCAGTGACGTCTATAGTTCGCCAAACAACGGCAACTGACAATTCCAATACCAAATTCGAACAGTTGTTATCAGTAGCTGGTCAATCCTTGAATCGAGCTAACAAAAGGACAATGAGAGAATTTCTCTTACAGCATCGAGATCTATTCGTACCAAAAGGAAGGAAGACTGGTAGAAAATCAGACGTAAAACACAAAATCGATACTGGTAATGCCAAGCCAATTAGGGAATCAGCTCGAAGACTTCCACGAGCGAAGAGAGAGGAAGCCGAAAAAATATTTCGAGAGATGGCAGAAGAAAAAGTAATAGAACCATCTACTAGTCCATGGCTGTCTCCAGTAGTGCTCGCCAAGAAAAAGGATGGAACTACGTGATTCTGCGTGGACTATCGCCAGCTAAACAACGGTGGATGATGCAGTTCAAGAATCCCGAGGGCCAGATCGCTAGATGGATCGAACGACTTCAACATCGAGCTGGTGTGAGTCACCAAAATGCCGACTCCCTGTCCAGACGGCCGTGCCCAACAAACTGCTCCCACTGCAACAAGGCGGAATCTAGGGAAGCTGCAGTTTCAAGAACTACCGTAGTCAACGAAGAATGGTCACCCACCAGGATTAGAGAAGATCAGGAGAATGATCCTCACCTGAAGATGATCCGGCAATGGAAGGAAGAAAATCGGTGACCTACATGGCAAGAAGTGTCAATATTTTCACCGACACTCAAAGCATATTGGGCTCAGTGGGACTCCCTTGTCCTGAAAGAAGGGTTGTTGAAAAAAGTCCTTGAACACGATGATGGCTCCGAGATGAAGGGACAGCTAGTTATCCCGAGAGCGAGAGTAGCTGAGGTACTGAAGAAGTTACACGACAGTCCATCGGGAGGTCACTTGGGAGTGATGAAAATCCTCCAGCGAATCCGTGAGAGGTTTTATTAGATGAACAGCTCCGATGATGTGAAGGACTGGTGTAAGAAATGTACGACTCGTGCTACGAGTAATGGACCACATCGCAAGGGGAAGGCACCCATGAAACAGTACAATGTTGGAAGCCCTTTCGAAAGGATTGCTTTAGATATCGCTGGACCATTTTCGACGACCGAGAATGGTGGCAAATACGTACTGGTTGCAATGGGATATTTTACCAAGTGGGTGGAAATTTACGCTGTCCGGAACCAAGAGGCCTCAACTGTCGCCGATGTATTGGTGAAAGAATTTATCAGTCGATATAGAGTGCCCTTGGAAGTCCACAGCGACAAGTGAAGAAATTTCGAAAGCTATCTATTCCAGGAGATTTGCGTCAAGCTGGGAATCAAGAAGGCTAGGACAACAGCATTACATCCACAGTCAGGCGGAATTGTCGAGAGAATTATCAGGACTATTGGTAAATACCTGTCCAAAGTAGTTTCCAGCTATCAGAGAGATTGGACCAATATCTTTCCCTATTTGCATTGGCTTATCGATCTGCCGTCAATGAGTCCACGGGTGAAACACCTGCGAAAATCCTGTTTGGACGTGACCTGGAATGGGGTTGTTGGCCTAGAGAAGATCTAGCAGGAGAAGACTACGTGATACAATTGAGAAGAAGACTGGACGATATTCATGAATTAGTTCGAACAAATCTTCAAGTTGCCAGCGACAGAATGAGCAGTCGGTACGACACGCAGGCCACAGTAGGCGGTTTTAAAGAAGGGGACAAAATATGGTTACACAACCCGACGAGGAAAAAAGGATTCTCTCCAAAATTACAAAAATCCTGTGAAGGTCCATACTTAATCAAGAGAAGAATCAATGATGTTATTTATCGCATAAGCAAGATCCCCAACGGAAAACCAAAAGTAGTTCACCAAAACCGACTAGCGCCATTCGAAGGAGACCATGACTTAGAGAAAGGAGTAAACCATATTCGAGATGTGTCTGACCCTACCTTCGATGAATTTATGGGCGCTTATGGAGGTACCGGGAAAGCTAGTTATGAAGTCACTTCAGAACAACGACAAGATTTGTCCCGGAAGATTATTCACTGGCATACAACATCCCCGCCCGTATCAAGAACGCACGAGGGTTGGCATCCGTCTTTCGAAAGAAGTTCGGGCAATTAGAAAAACTTGAAGACCAGATTCGAGCCCCTGGCAAGACACTGAAACTGAAACATAATTCGCGGTACGTCTTTTACGTGGTAACTAAAAATGAATTTCAAGATCGATCTACCTACCGCGATGTGTGGGAGACCATGTGTTAGAATTCAGCGTGAAGAAACTGGCTATGCCTAAGATAGCGAGTAAACAGTTGGATTGGCGAGTTATCAGGAACATGGTAGAGGTTATCTTTCGAGATACCGGTGTCCAGATATTAATTTGCAGCTACAACTCCCGTTATCAGTATCCGTTGAAGATGGTGTCCTGCTATTTCCATAAGATCAGAATGTGTATATATGGGGCCAGTTGCCGATTCAAACATCCAGTCTTGGCTGCACAAAAGTTCCAGGAGGAACTGCCATTTAAGGAGGGGGTAATGTTACGAAACAGCACACTGGTATAGGCCTAAGCCAGGTATGAATGTTAAAATTATAGCGGACGCGCATGGTTTCCTTAGAATTGTTTACGATTGTGACTATCTTATCTAGACATTGTTTTTGTTACCAGTCTTATCTAGAAAATGCCAGAAAGCCAATTGTTTTAGTAATCCAGAATAATCTAGTAAAATATGCACTAATATATAAGGGACCTACCCGGGAGAGTCAATTAGTTGATAAAGTGATCTCGAGAAATAAATAAGAATACACAGAAATAGCGAACAGTAAAGTGTTGATATAAATTAAAAACTAAGTTTGTGAGCATATAAATTAAATTTAAGTGATTAGTTAAGTACATATAAATTAAGTGTTAGTGAGTAGTTTAGTGAATAAATATATTATCTAAGTGAACCTACCGTGTGTTTAAAATGTATCTCACCCGTAATGAAAACGTTTACTGTTTAAGTAAAAAATAAGAAAAACATTACAATAATAATAAAAAAAACGAAACGAAGGATAATAGTTTTACAGGTAGTTACAGGATACAGTATTCGAATACCTCGAAGACAGCGTTTCTAAAACTCCAGCTCTCCTGGTATTGGTCCATTTGGGTATGAGATCAAACCTCTGGAAAAATTCTAGCTATACCAAGCCTCCAAGGCCTGCAATCACGGACCAGATTCAGGGGAAAAAAACCACTCAGATTTTTGAGATCCTGAACTTGAATCGTCCGAGGAGTGGAGAATCACCCTCCATTCCACGGTCTCAGTAGATGAATAAAAAATTTAATCTTCCAAGTAGTAATGGCTGCCTCCACTTGCTAAGACAATTTTCATAGGACCACCTTTCTCGTCGAAATTATGAGCTAAAGCCCGTTCGTGGCAGGTATACCCACCGATATTCCTAGCGGCCGAGCAATTTTTCGCAGTACACTGTGCCTTAAAAACAATTTGACATATCTGTGCCATAGAAACATAAAAACACACTAGTCTTCTAAAAAGTCACTTTTGCAACGAACATTGATGCAAAAAGCACTTACTTTTTATACGATCGTTGATAAACAAATATTTACAATCATTTCTCAGACATGCGTATAGTAACGAGGTAATAAACGTAGGTATGTATGTCTGCAGCAGAATCTTAAATTCTATCGGGATGCATAGTAGTATGAGAGTTAGACTTTCCCTTCATAATTTGATACATTACTATAATATAACCCAATGTTAAATATAATTTTTGAAAAATGTATAGTAATTTTATTCGTTTCAGTATGTTAATGAGTTTTTGGCCGACGAGAACTATGGTTACGACTTACTTAGTATAGATATCCAAAGAGGACGAGATCACGGACTGCCAAGTTATACATTTTACAGACGATATTGTGGTCTATCCAAAGCATTTGTATTCAAAGACTTTTTAGATGTTATGTCAAACGAGGTAATTTCCATTAGTGTTATTAGTGGTTTATAAATGTTCGAATCCCTTTTTTGTTCTAGAATGTTCAAGCTGTATCAGAGGTATACACCCACGTAGATGACGTTGACCTATTAGTTGGCGGTCTCTTAGAAAAGCCAGTAAACAATTCTCAGCTTGGTCCAACATTTTCATGTATAATTGGTGACCAATTTTATCGGACGAGACGCGGAGACCGTTACTTTTATACTAATAATAATCAGCCCACGCCGTTCAGTAAGTCACAATATGCTGAAATAAAGAAAATCACCCTTGCCAGAGTTCTCTGCGATAACTCTAATATTGATAAGATACAACGTAGGGTGTTTGAGCAAGTTAGTTCAAGGTATGTATGTCCATTTGCTAACCATTCTCTATTCTTCAAGAATATAAAAAAATTGATGAGAGATTAGATTAGTTTAATCAATTAGTTTCTCTTAATTGGGGAAAAATATCCCTTTGAACTTACGTATATTTTTATACCGCTTTTTGATTTACGGTTAAACTATTCCTAGCCTCATAGATAGGAGAGAATCTATCATCACACAGCCAACTACGTCGTCTGCTGGATGTAGGCATCCCGTAAACTTATCCGGTTCTGGTGACCAGTGTGACAAGAAGTGTTAAAATGTGCTCTTGAAATAATTCGAAATTTAGTGGGAAATCAAAAGTAAGAATTCTGTAAATAAAACAAAGTATAAAATTAACGTGTATCAATCATGCATATGAATTGAATGGTGTTATCTACAAATTGTTAGTTTTGAGAAATTGACGTCTAAAGCCATTTTTTATCCAGCAGGACCTGGCATCAACAAAATTATATCAAACGATTGCACTAAATGCGGTGTTTTAGTCGTAATGGTTATGTTTAAAATTATTTTTAATTTTGACTTTCAAATTTGAATTTAATGTACATAACACCTCCTTCCATAACTGCTTAGTTCAGGTAGGAGTATGTTGTACTGGATGTTGGAGTTATGTATATTAAATTTATTTAGAACTTTCTTGAAAACACTCGATATTTACCAAAAAGAAACGATATGAACTTTTAGTACAGCTTTTATTAACGTGAACGTACTAATATAGGTACATAGAAACTTGGAAAAATTCTAAGTGGTTTTTAGGAAGTCTTTGTTTACAGAAGTCCACTGTCACACTAATCAGAATGTTGTAATACCATCGATGTTCTTCAGGTGTATAAAGTAGCTGCTTTTGTAAGTTTTTTATTTATTTTTTGATAATACTCCAGTTGTCGTCAAATGTCGCGATAGATCAATATCTACAGGATCTTATGTCTGCTGACCATATCTTCTGATATCAACCAATCTGTATTGACAATAAGTATAATGATTTTCCTTATATGAATATGAACCGTATGCTTCTACGCGGATCCATTTTATACCATCTCACAGTCTCATGTAATACATCTTTCTTCCTGTTGTATAACTGCATATTCTTCGATAAGTTATCTGTATTCCGAAAATGATATCTTATATCTATAATTTGACTGTTTTTGCTTGCTTCTTCTATAATTTGCCGATAGTCACCTAGAAGGTAGATGCCTTGATGTTTTCTCAGACGTTTTTCGATGCGGCCAAAATGTCTGTCACTATCAAGGTATGTATGACCCACTTCTAGGGATTTATGAACAACGATTTTAAATCGACCTTTATGTATGATTGATACAGACACACCATCAAGAAGTTTTTATTTTGACCAGCGCAAGAGTCGCTCCAAATTACCAAATGTTTACTTTTGAGGGTCTGATCTAGTTCCAATGTCGTAAGCAATGATCTAAAAATTTCCATACTGTAGGTTAGCTTGATGCACAGGTACAGAATATTACTTTGGAGCATTCTTTAGTGATTACATGAATGTCCAAATTATAAAACCATGCTTGTCGTAAATAAAATGCATTTGATGTGCTCAGTCGTGGTAACAGTATCGTTTGTTGTAAGTCTACTGTTAAGTAGGCTACCTTGTCATTCGACTATGCTATCTGTCTATCAACTCTCATTGCTTCAAATTTTCTTCGTGCTCCTTGGTGTTACTACCACTATCGCACGTACTGCACGTATCACTCTTTGGATTAACAAATGAGAGGTTAAATTCAGTAACAAATATTTTACGGTGTATACGTTCTTTAACCAAGTACCTATAAGGTAATGTATTTGCTCTACAGTCTTCCAAGTGCAGCTTGTGCATTTTTGAAATTGACAGAAGTGGGGATAGATATTTTTTGTGGATATTATATTGTCGTGAATAATGAGACTCGTCAGCAGGAAATCTGGATATGTTATTTTTTATATTATCCTTAACATCTTCAGCGGTTTTGGTCGGTCTTGTAGGATATTTACTCCGTTTATAGGGGGGAGGTACAGCTAACCCAATTTTTAGTTTTGATTGAGAATGAAAGCAACTTTTTTTCTTCCTATTTGGTATAAAGAGCAAAAACCCTTTTTACAAACAGGTATTCTGTCACTACCTAGTTTCTCGTAATACTTGTATGTTGCCGACTTATGCTTTATTGCTCTTTTTCACGCTCTCGCTATAGAACTCTTCTGAATATTTGTAAATAAAAGTGTATTTTTTGCATTAACGTCAAGTGAAGATGGAAAGCATTCAATATGGCCTTTCTTTGCGTAATGTCAGACTTATTTGAACATTTTAGACGGCATGTGTGGTGACATAAGGTTTCTGTAGCAATATATTTTGCCTAAATAAAGTTTCCTGCAATAGCAGCCTTCTTTTTCTTCCATTCCTCAAGAATATTTTTACGTTCTTTACTTGAAGTATATATTGAAACTGAAAGAGGATTTGAAAAAAGATTCAGATCAGAATATCTTAGTCAGCTGATAATGATTCGAAAGTCTAAAGAAACTCAATCGATACCAAAGGGAGAAGTTGTATTAATCGGATCCGAACAGAAGAGACTACATTGGCCGCTAAGTCTTGTATTGGAAACTTATCCTGGAAAAGACAAAAGGATACGTGTTGTGAAGCTGCGAACTGCAACTGGAACCATTGTTAGACCGGTACAAAATTTGTACCCATTAGAAGTGACATATGCAGAAGAAACTGCAGGTTTACGAGAAAAGGTTAAACCTAGACTGAAAGAAAAACCAGAACGTAGTAAACTTAAAGGGCATAGATTAAAACATGAGGCTAGACAGATTGCCACAAGAAGTGGAAGAAAGGTTCAACCGCAAAGAGGATTCGATGACGGTGTTTGGAAATTTTTGACCGCCAAGGAAATGACAAATGCGGTGGGAGGATGCTAGAAATACAATTTGTTCACTTTGCTCACTATGTATATAATGAAAATGTTGATTTGTCATTTATAATTACACGAGAGCTTTTTTTGTCGAAGTAAACTTGACGTGTATTAATAAGAATTTTGTTGCCTGGCAATTTAACGGAAAAACTGCCTATGGAAAAATTACGAGCCCGTAGGACGAGTAATTTTTTCGGGCAACAAAATAACGCGGCTTATGGGATTTTTTATACATGAATTAAATTGTTGGTTGAAAATAAAAAGAAAGTATACTAGAACCTCAAATTGCATTTTATTTCATATACCGATAGAAATAATAGAAGCAGGTTAAGGTCTCAATTTCTCACAGAGTGTTTCTCGTATTTAGAAAACTAAAAAATTAACCAATATGAAAAAATATTATTTTTGTCCACTATGCCTCGAT
The DNA here is from genome assembly GCA_963921935.1 of Galeruca laticollis. Taxonomy (NCBI): domain Eukaryota; kingdom Metazoa; phylum Arthropoda; class Insecta; order Coleoptera; family Chrysomelidae; genus Galeruca; species Galeruca laticollis. The sequence goes on along the minus strand of OY998178.1, from coordinate 37,136,037 downwards.
AAATATGAAGCGCCACCTGCTAAAGAATGGATTCGGTGTTTCAAATGCGAAGAGTGGTGGCATGAACAATGCACGTGTTATGAAACAGGGGTATTTTTATGCAAATAAATATGTGTGCACACTTAGTCTGACGGCCGCGAACAGTTACCTCAATGATAGGACAAGTAGGCGCATAATAAGTTGTATTAGTTTTTTAATAATAAGACTGAGAATCCCAAAGTTTATGTTTTTTTATTTTTCATATGTTTATTTGTAATGTACCAATGTAATACAAGCTTCCTTCTATACTTCCTAAGTATATATCATAGTTTTCTTTTTAACATACTTTAAACGTGAAAGTGCGACTCTAAGTATTCGAAATTTTAATTTTTCCGGTATTATTGCCGAACATCCAATACTCCAAGATTCTTCTATGTCTAAATTCTCACTATCGGAAGCGTTTATTATATTAATTTTTCTTGTTTTTCAAAAAGAATGGTTTAAATAACACCACGACACTAAATTACTGCTTGTCATAAACAAGTTTGTTCTCATCTGTCATAATCATAGCAACTACAGATAAGAAACCTAATATATTAGTAATTTCTCTAGTAATCATGGATTCAACATTACTAACAATGAAGAAATTTATATCTGCATATATTCAAATAAAATTTGCTTACTCCAATCGTGCAAAAAATTGGAGCCTTCGCATTGTCTTCCATCGGCAAACTGTCGGTAAACTGTCCTTACCGTTCTTGATACTTAATCCATCCATCACGTGACTGATACGACATCAACCATATGCATCTTAATCAAAACAATACGACAAACGCTTGTATTGAGTTTCGCACGTTTTCTGTTATTAGAAGAAGACAGTACCATCATAGTATGTGTTGAATAATATCGTCAACTAAGTCACATGATGAAAAAGCTTCACCGTTTCTATTGTACTTACATTTTTTAGTGTTAATTTTTTAGAGTGTGCTGAGTGTAGCTCTTCCCTATAGAAACATGTACTAATGAAATAGTTATCTCATCGACATGTTTGTGAAAATAAAAAATCTCAATTAAACTAATCAAAACAAATTTATTGATAATAATAATTAAAAAGAAACGAATACCTAAGCCTTGAAATTAAATTAAGTAATAAAAAATACATAAAAATATTAATAATAAAATAAGAAATTTACAAAAAGATAATTGGGCTCATATAATTACATATAAATGGGACTTTTGGGGGTATAAGAAACAAAAAGGGACTGTGATAATGTATCTTTTATAATAAGTTAGGTTTCTTATGATTTTTTCCTGTAAAAAACAAAAATCGTTTCTCTATTTTTGTGTTTGAAAGAAGCTTAGTGTTTGGCAAAGGATTTGTCATGTTTCAGGTATTAAATAACATTAAGTTAATTATTAAATAAAATATAATTTACTTTTATGATTACAAACGTCAAAACCTTACATTCTCCTTCCCCCCGCGCCTGGTTGTCAAGTTTTCTACCACAGTCCTCACACCGGCCTCCAACCCAGGCCCTACCAGCCATATAAATATTACTTCTTGACAGGGTTAAAAGGGACCTAGTGTATTTAAGCTATTTAAATGTTTATAAATATGCTCATATTCTTCTGTGGGATAATTTAAAGATTTTAAATTATTTGGAAGTTGTCATTTCAAACTGAATTTTTTGTGGAAAATTATGTGGTGTAACTTTTGACACATTAGGTTGTGTAGGGGGCTGTTAATAAAATGGATAAGCTTACAAAGAGTTACCCTAATTGCACAATCAAGATAAGAACATTCGAAGCAATGAACAAGGATTTTGCAATAGTTAGAAAGTAAGGAACAACAATGATTAGAACCAATTTTCTTAACAATATATTTAGTATTTTTTTCGTCTTGAATTTGAAATTCATTTTCTCCCAACACTGACTAATTAAATGTACTTGCAACAGCCACTCTGTGTTTATTTTTGATAATGTCTCAATTTTTAGGACATTTCCCTTTAGTAAGTTTGATGATACGGTCTAAAGTTTTATCCTGTAATTCATAGATCGCCGTTTAATGCGTTTTCCTTCTGGATAAACATATTTTATTAACCGATGAATACTAAATGCATGCTTGTGTTTATCCCAGAGCCTCTGTGATAACAATAGGCCCACTGAGATCTGTTATCAAAATTATTACTTTTAAGGTAACCGCACATACTTGCCGTGTCTTCATCATTTTGTAACATAGATAAAAATGAATTTTTTTTTTCAAAAACAGCAACATACAAACATGTCAGTGTTTTATAAGCTCATTCTCTTTTCCTCATCAACTACTCTTGAGAGATATTGTTACCAAGCCCCAGTGTTGAATAATATCCTCAACTAAGTCACGTGATGGAAAGTCTTCACCGTTTCTACTGTATATCTTATCTATAACTCATTCAAACTCATGTTTTCAATAGATTAGTTATGCTATTTTTAAGTAAAATTGTTTTTCTCGTATTTTAGCAATCCATTAACCAGCTGTGCTTGTGATCGCATACCAGGAATAAATTTGAATCTATGGAAAGAGACGGGAGAGAAGAACTCGACAAGTTAAGTTTTTAATCATCTCAGTGTAACTGTAATCCAAGACTGATGTGTAACTTAACGATATCTCTTACTTAAACAAATTTAATATATCAAACGGTTATTTACATTATATAACGTATTTTTTATTCTAAGGTTTTTTAATTGCTTGAATACATATGAAAACGACGTCTGTGCTTTATTAGAATATACCATTTCCTCGTCCCAATACTTCCCTATTTTTTGTCGTAGCAGTAGGTATGACATTTTTTGAGAAGTGTGCCCATGATATTGGAACTATTACTTATCAATTTGTTCGTTTTATACATGATTAATCACGATTATTGTAGTCGGGTACACATGTGCCATTTCGTCATGAACCTAGGCTGGACCACCGAAAATTATGATTTTGGTCTTATTCGATTCGAAGTGGCATATAAAACGATCAACTGGACAATAGGAGCTGGAAAAAATTACAAAAGTTAACATAACAAAAAAAAGAATGGTTTGGTTTTTTTAAAAAAATATTTCAAAAAACATTTGTGATAATGAAAATTTGGGAAAAGATCATTAAACAGCAGAAAATTTACAAAGAAAAGTCATACCTCTCGGAACTGTACCGACAATGTTTATAATTTTAATTTTGAGCTGAAAATTGGGCTAAAAGCGACTCTAGCGTGTGCGACAAATGAATCAGAGGCTTGATCATAAAAAATATTTTAGAGAATAAACAAATTTTAGTACTATCTAAACAACAAATAAACGATAATCCATCAACAATACATTTTTATCCCAAATAACAATACTTTATCATTTCTAAATTCGAAACTTAATTTTTTTATTTGTTTTTGGAGATATTCTTAAAAGGGTTTAGAAAAGATCCCCGTTTGTATTTTATTAACAATCAAAGGCGTTAAAAAATTAATGTGAATAAAACAATAAAACAATAATCCATTGATATCACTCAATTCTTAACTGTGAGCTTTCACTTATCACTGTGCTCTGCTTTCAACACTTTCACTTGTCACTTACACCAGTTTTGAAGGTTTCGTCCTTTTCAATCTTCTCTTTAGGTTGTGTTGAACGAGTAGCTGGAGCATCTCGATGTTAACATGATTACGTAACCTGTCTTCGTTGTTTTGGACACATCTCATGATTTCTTCCTTAACTGTTGGTACTTTGAGGACTCTGTGCAGATTTGCATTTCGAATATAGTATGGAACGTTCACAATAGTACGGAGTACTTTGTTTTGGAATGTGCTATGTTGGTTATACTGGCACAGCCCCAAATGGGTTTCAGAATCTGCTTATATATGAGCAATTTATTATGCGTTGACATTTGGGATTTTCTACCAATAAGCCAATACATGTTTTTTGTTATGTATTTGTTACCCTTTAAGTAGATTAGATATACCAAACCATATTATTGTTAGACACTGTATATAAGACACATATGCATAACTTATATTCATTCACATATCCATAAGTTGAATTATTAATAATCCTCTTTAGTTAATTAGTATCAAATAATATGAATCCGTATAATATTTTGTTAAGTAAATAAGTTAGTGGAAAATATTTAAAATGTAATGCATATCAATTCGATAACAGAAAGAAATAAGGTATTGGATATTTTTAAAGCAGGCATTCTATTGAGTTACGGCGAGAGCAACAGTTAAATAGTGGTTTTTGAAGAATATTGTAATTATTTCAACACCCGTGTAATATTTTTTATTTTGTATCTAGTTCTTTCCTTTTCTTCTTTACATGCTCCTTCCATCTTAGCTTAGTATCTATAGTTATTCCGAGATATTCTGTTTCCGTATGGTACCTCCATTCCGTAGAAAGAGGGATACAAATGCTAACTAAATTGTTTCAAAGAATATGGAACGAAGAAAAAATTCCGAAAGATTGGGAAGTAGGTATCATATTGCCAATTTCCAAAAAAAATTGTAACAATTATAGATGTATAACATTGCTGAGCGCGGCATTGAAAGTTTACGAAAGTATCTTAGAGACTCGACTTAGGAAAATAATAGAAAAACAGTTGGAAGAATCCCAAGGCGGCTATAGGAAAAGAAGAAGTAGCCATGACCACGTATTTACATTGAAACAAGTAATAGACAAAAAACTGAGAACAAATCGAAAAGTGTACCTCGGTTTTATAGATATTCAAAAAGCCTTTGACAGCGTTCCCAGAAATCAAATATGGAAAAGTCTACAACGAAGAGGAGCTGGATCAAAACTAAGAAATAACATTAAAAGCATTTACGAAACAACCAGAAACCGGGTAAGGAAATATAATGAACAGTCCAATGATTTCATAACAAAAGAAGGATTAAGACAGGGAGGAGTACTGAGCCCGGCATTATTCATAATGATAATGGATGATATTTTGAAGGAAGTAAAAAGTGCAGCAGTCAAAGTATATTACTCAATGAAATTAACTGTCTCGACCCTTACTTCATGGAATCTGCTCATATTAGTGTTTCAAATGAAACTCACGGTTTCTAGTCAATTCCACAATATAATAAAAGTTATTGAAAATTCTAAAAAATTTACAATCGTTTCGATAAATCAATATCATCGTCAGAATGACAGAAGTTACATTTTATTTGATGCCTACCTGATGTTAAGTAGTTATTTTTTAGCTAAACCAAGAAGTGGCCTAGCTTGTGATTGACTGAAAAAGAAGAAGATGTGATATTACAAATATTGAAGCTTAGATATTATTAGCCCTATGGTGATATCCTGGATATCAATTTTCCAATTAAGATCAGTATAACTGTGCAATGATATAGAAACAAAAACTGGATTTCCTTGAAGAATTGGGAATTATAAGACATTTAAGAAACCCACAATATGAAGTTGTCAATGAACAGTTAAATCTAGGAAGTTCTCCACTAATAAACTGTCTTCTTAAGTGATAATTGTAAAGATCAGCAGATATAGTTTTCCTGGTTTTCTATATCATTTCACAGTTATACTGATCTTAATTGGAAAAATGATATCCAGGATATCACCATAGGGCTAATAATATCTGAGCTTCAATATTTCTAATATCACATCTTCTTCTTTTTTCTATAAACATATATTAAGTCAATCACAAGTTAGGTCACTTCTTGGTCTAGCTAAAAAATAACTACTTAACATCAGGTAAGCATCAAATAAAATGTAACTTCTGTCATTCTGACGATGATATTGATTTATCGAAAGAATTGTCAATTTTTTAGAATTTTCAATAACTTTTATTATATTGTGGAATTAACTAGAAACCGTGAGTTTCATTCAAAACACTAGTATATTACTCATTAAATAGAAATTTCCTGGGAAGAAAATACAACTAACACCAAATTGAACGTGTACAAGTCAGTCTTTCGACCAATCCTTGTGCATGGTAGTGAAAGCTGGGTACTTACAAACTTACTCAAAAGCAGAATACAAGCAACAGAGATGAATTATTTACGCAGGGTCAAAGGTGTCACCAGAAAAGATCGAATGCGGAATGAAATAATAATGGAAAACCTAAACATAGAACCAATACTAAAAACAACCGAAAAACAGCAACTTAGATGGTTTGGGCACCTTTGTAGAATGGAGAACAGTAGACCAGCAAAAATGATTTGGCAAGCTAGAGAAGTAAGCAAGAGAAAAAGAGGTCGCCCAAAGAAAACATGGGATAACACAGTAGCCGAAATTTTAAAAGAAAAAGGAATTACATGGACAGAGGCGGCGAAAGTTTGTCCACGAATAAGCGACACACCCGACACCCACAGCGGGCACAAACGGCTTTATGATTATATATATATATATATATATATATATATATACTCGTATATATATATATATATAAATTTTTTTTCCATTTTTCGTGGGCATCAGGTTAATAGTAAACACAGTATCAGTTTATGTTTTAATTTGACGTATCGCTCCCTCAATTTGGAGCATTTTCAAAAACTTCACATATCGATGTTTTACAATAAAATGAACAAGTTTAAACGATTAAAATTGAATGTAGACATACAGGTGATAAAAACTGGTAGTTAATAAAATAATTTCATAAACAAATAAAATCGAAAGTACATGCTTCAGAAACAATTCATTTACAGTATACAAGGGACAGTTAAATAGTTGATGTTATTATTATAATATATAATATAAAGGTTAAAGAAAATCAAATAATTTATATATATATATATATATATATATATATATACAGGGTGTCCCGGGACTAATGGGTAAAAAGTCAGGAGCGTATAATCTGAGCTAAAATAATGTTAGTACTTCATATAAACTTTTACTATGCAGGCCCTCGTTTTCGAGTTATAGGCCTCCAAAGTTTTAATTTTGAATTTGGTTTTTATTTGTATTTTTTGTACTAGTTATTTGATCTTTATAAAATTTACGGCAAAGCTATAAAGTATGTGTATGTTTATTTTGGTAAGGTGAACAGATTTACAGTAGTGCATTGAAGCCAGGGACGGACTACTCGCTATGGTTAGTGATCCAAAAATTTTGCAGGTATGGCACACCCTGTATGAAATTATCGAAATTCACTTCCCCACACATTAAGCTAACGAAAAGGTACTCTTGTTGGAATTCGATAAAATAAGCCGTTTGGCTAATATTTACAGTTTTATTAATGCACTACGTACCAGTTCACGCATTCACCATTTTTATAAGTACACAACGAGGTAAAACTAACTTTTAATAGATGTCCAAAATTTACCTAGAGTACTACAAAAAAATAATTTAACGATAGCATAAGATGAAAAACATTAACGACTTATTAATTGGAAAGTTGGTAAAAACTTTTTATAAATGTTTTTACCGTTTATCAAGTTACCATAGGATTAGTTGTCAAACGTTGTGTAGAATAGTTCGTAGTCAGGACTTGTCAATAATTCATAAGTCCTTAATTTAACAGTTACAATAGCAGAATTCGCTTTTATTGAGTACGCAGACAAACATCTAATGTATGGACTGGCTTCTCGAAACTGTTTAGAGGCTAAAAGGCTTTATGAAGAACATTTTGCAAACAGAGCATTGCCAGACAGACGAATGTTTGGGCGTATTGATCTCAGGTTACGAGAAACAGGTATGAATAAGTAAATGTTATTTTCCATGTATACAAAACAAAATTTTAAATTTTAGGAAGATTTTCGCCAGAAAAAGCTGGAGAAGGTCCAGTACGAAGCATACGTACTGTGGCAGTTGAACAAGACTTGTTAAATGCAGTTGATAATGAACCATTGAGTTTTAGAAAATTATCAAGATAACATAACGTCTCGAAATCAGTTGTTCATCGCGTCCTAAAAGAACAGCTGTTATATCCTTTTCACATGAAAAAAGTACACCGAATGACAGTGGCTGATTATCCTGCTCGACTTGAGTATAGCCAGTGGTTTCTGCGACAACAACAAGCAGACAACACATTTATTGGTAACGTTCTCTTTACGAACGAACAGGGTTTCACCAGAGATGAAATCATAAATTCTCATAATATGCATTTATGGGATGATGTGAATCCACATGGCATTATCCAAACTAGGATCCAGCATAGATTCATGGTTAATGTTTGGCAGGAATAGTTGGCAATAATTTGATACAGCCATACTTTATTGACGGTACTTTGACCGGTCAGAGATATTTGGAGTTTTTTGCAAAATGAGTTATGGAACCTGTTTGATGATGTGCTACTACAAACTCGTAGGAATTTATGGTTCATGCATGATGGGGCCCCTCCTCATTTCAGTTTAGATGTACGACAACATTTACACACAAGGCTTCCTAATAGATGGATTGGAAGTGGAGGCCCTTTTCAATGGCCACCGCGATCAGGAGACGTTAATCCTATGGATTTCTTTCTCTAGGGTTATCTCAAAAGTAAGGTATACGCAACACATGTGCAAACAAGGCAAGATTTAATAGACATAATTGTGTTACACTGCAATGTTATTAGAAATAGTGTGAAATAGTCGTCGTCGTCGTTGTCGTCGGCCACTTTTCCTTACAATTCTTGTTAGCACGATACAGCCTCCGGAGTGCAATAAGTCAGCAATTTTATGATTGAATATTTTAAGGAGATGTCACAGATGAACCCTATTGATTTTCAGTTCACCAGAGCCAGTACAACGGGTGCTATGTACTTGAAGTACGACATTTTGTCATTTTTTGCGAAATTTCAGTTGGTTAGCACGATACAGCCTCCGGAGTTCAACAAGTCACCAATTTTATGATTGAATATTGTTAAGGACATCTCACTGATGAACTCTATGGATTTTCAGCTCACCAGATCCAATGCAACAGGTGCTACAGTACTTTAAGTATGATATTTTTGTCATTTTTGGAGAAGTTTCAGTTTGTTAGCACGATACTGCCTCCGGAGTACATACGAGTGATCAGTTTTATGATTGAATATTATTCAGAGCGTCTCAAAGATGAACACTATTGATATTCAGCTCACTAAAGCCAATACAACGGGTGCTATGGTACTTGGAGTACCAGATTTTTGTCATTTTTGGAGAATTTTCAGTTTCTTAGCACAATACAGCCTCCAGAGAGTATACGATTGATCAATTTTATGATTGAATATTGTTCAAAGTGTCTCACAGATGTACCCTATTGATTTTCAGTTGACTGGAGCGAGTACAACGGGTCCTATAAATCCAGATATACTAAATTTTTGGTTATTTTTGGAGAAATTTCGGTTTGTTAGCACATTACATCCCCCGAAGTGTATACAAGTAACAATTTTATGATAGAATATTGTTCAGGGTCACAGATGCGGAAAAGTTAGTTTCAATCTTCAAAACCGTTTATTTATATTGATTTAGTATTCAATTACTAATTAAAAAAACATTATACAATCTATGTATTTATTTACAACACATTTAATAAAAAAAATTATAAAAATACTAGGTATTTTCTAATAGTAACCCAGTGTTAAACTACACCCCCAGTATAAATTTTATTGGGTTCTAAGAAATGACGCCAATATGACGTGCACTGTCGCGGCGCCAGTTACGGGTTTCGTATTAACCTAAGGTATATTAAGACTTAAGTTTGCAGATTGACGCCGTAGAGAGTAGAACGGAGTTGCGAAATATCTTGAGTTTTTTTGTTGTGCTTTTTTATTGACCTAAAATGAGTTCCACTGCTGGTTCCAGTAGAAGAAGTTGTGTGAATCACCCTGACGTGTTTTGTTACATATGGGGGGAATTCGCTCTAAACGAAAACAGAAGAGCTGTTAGTGACTTTGTAAAGATGAGAGCTTATCTTGGATACTTTGGTGTTAAACTTGGTGATCAGGATAAAACCTGGGCACCACATATGGTCTGTAAAACGTGTACTGAACATTTACGACAGTGGACTGCTGAAGAAAAAAATGTTTAAAATTTGGCGTAGCCATGGTTTGGAGGGAACCCAAAAATCACTTTAATGACTGTTACTTTTGCCTAGTAAATCTCAATGGAATTAATCGAAACAACCGTAGCAAGTGGAATTAACCTGATTTAGAGTCTGCAAGGCGCCCAGTCTCTCATTCAGATGAAGTACCAATCCCCACATTTCATCAGCTACCAGAGCTTGGCCAGGACGAGAATTTTTCCTCTGATCACTCTCCTGAGAGTGATAAACGTGACTGAGATTATTTGGGGACGACATCAATGCCCCAACGTTTTAAACAAAAGGAGTTAAACACAGATCTCAACAGAGATCTCAACCTTTCAAAGGAAGCTTCTGAAATTCTAGCTTCTAGGTTGAAGGACAATAATTTACTCGAAAAAGGAACTAAGATTACATTTTACCGCACTAGAGAAAAGTATTTTCTATCTTTTTTTTTCTCAAGAAGACAATTTTGTATATTGCCAGGATGTTAAAGGCCTTCTAGAAAAAATGGGACTTTGTGACTATTCTCCAAATGAATGGCGCTTATTTATTGATAGCACAAAGCGAAGTTTAAAATGTGTCCTTTTACACAATGGAAACAAATATGGTTCAATACCAATTGGTCACTCAACGAAAATGAAAGAAGCATACGACACCATTGCTTTGGTATTGACAAAAATAAAGTATACTGAGTATAAATGGGTTATTTGTGTGGACTTAAAAATGGTAAACTTCCTTCTGGGTCAGCAGAGTGGTTTCACCAAGTATCTATGCTTCCTCTGCCTCTGGGATAGCCGAGATAAAACACACCATTGGATTAGAAAAGAGTGGCATAAGAGAGAAAACCTGGAAGTGGGAAAACATAACGTTATTAACGATCCCTCAGTTGAACGAGAAAAAATCATATTCCCACCACTTCATATTAAACTGGGCCTAATGAAACAGTTTGTGAAGGCTCTTGATAAAACCAAACCGTACTTTGCATATAAAGGTAGAAACATGCCCCAGTTAAGTTGAGAAAAACTTAAAGCAGGAATATTCGACAGCCATACGGAAACTTATAAAGGACCCTGCATTTGTTACATTCATGACTGAGGTCAAACGGAAAGCATAGACCTCATTTGTTTCTGTTGTTCAAAATTTTCTGAGGAATCGCAAGTTTGACAACTACAATCAAGTGGTCAACGAGATGCTAGACAATTTCAGATCCCCTGCGTGCAACATGAGCGTAAAATTACATTATTTGCATAGTCACTTGGACTAGTTTCCAGAAAATTTGGGAGACTTCAGTGAGGAATAAGGTGAAAGTTTTCACCAAGATATTAAGACTATGGAGGACCGCCACCAAGGACGTCGGACCGCAAACATGATGGCAGATCACTGCTGGAATTTAAAAAGAGACTGTTTTTCCCAAAATATGCACTCAAGAGTTTCACGAAAACGAAGCTTTCAAAGTGTGCATGAGTGACTGCTAATTTTAATAATGCCTTTTATCTTTATTTTTGTACAAAAATATACCAATTTTTCATATTTTTGAGTAATATATAATAATGACACACGTTTTCGTTTTGTTTGTCGTGAATTATGGGGTTTTCACTAAAATATAGTATTTCAAAAATTTGAGCTCCTGGGCAAAAACTAACAACAGATTTGGGATCAGGGCATCAAATTTATACAATTTATTCATCAAGTTTTATTCTCCACTTTTTGGTCCATTCGTTGAATTGATTAGTGGCTCATTCCTGTTGCAAGAAGAGCGATGTCATCAGCAAATGTGGCAATTTTTATATCATTCATATATGGTAGCTATTCATATGTATGTAGTAGGTATAGAACTGGGCTAAACACGCTCCCTTGTGGCACACCTGCTTTTATTTGTTTTAGTTCAAAGTATTCAGTTTCTTGTATAATTCTGAAAAATCAATTTGTTATGTAAGATTCCAATAAGTTTGCATATTGTTTTGGGAAATTTTTTCCCATTTTCTTTATGAGCCCGTCGTGCCAGACCTTATCGAAAGCCTGGGCTAAGTCTATGAACAGAGCAGCCCAGCCCATACTTCTTTTTCTTCATATAATTTTTCTATTAATCCTGTGCACTTGATCTATTGTCGAATGTTTTTTACGAAATCCAAACTAGTAGTATTTTATGTCTTTATGTCTATAATACTTTTAAGTCTCTTCAGAAATATATTTTCAAAGAGTTTTGATATAACAGGAAAGAGGGAAATTGGCCCATAAGATTTAGCTTCGCTTGCGTTTTTCCCTGGTTTTGGGATCATAATCAACTCAGCTATTTTCCAAATCTTTGAAATATGCTTCAGTCTGAAAACTGCATTGATCAAATTAGAGAGTTTCACAATGCCTTTTCTTGGAAGTTATTTTAATATTGTTCCTGGGATTAGATCGTATCCAGGCACTTTTTTAGAATTCAGGCTTGTTTTTATTTCATCACCTACTTATCTTAGAGTGACCAATTTGATATATTTTTCTCCAGCTGATGGTCTTCCTCCAAGATAGTTCTCTATTGTTAGTTCATTAGGTTGGTATATCTATTCAAGGTGTTATGCAAATAGAATTGTTTTTTGCATATTATTATTTGCCTCTTCTTTCCTAATTACTGGCGTTTGAGTGATTGGCCTTTTAAGTACTCTTCTTGCTTTCCAGACTGAGTATTCTGTACTCTTGTCGTCTGTAATTCCGTTTTTTATTTTTTGTATTTCCCTTTTTAACTGTTGGGCGAGTCTATTGGATACTATTTGTCATTAGGGCTTCTAGAAGTTTGCCATTTCTTCCTTAGCCTTCTTTTTTCTGTGACTAATTCACATATTTCTATTGGGTAATTGTTTCCAGACATTTTTCTTTTAACCTCGACTGTGTGATTCCAGGCTCATTGTTGGACATAGACCACAAACTGTTCCATTTCATTTTCCAGTTGTTGAATTGTTTTTAATGGTGCATTGAGTTCTATTCTATTTTCTAGTTCTTCTCTAAAATGTTTCCAATTTGTTGTTTCGTTTGTTAACGTTGGATTACTATTCTTCACAATTATATTTTCACCAATTGTCATTGTTATGAGGGTATGATCAGACGTTAGCTCATAAGCTTCCGCCATTTTGATGTGAATAGCAGAGATATTTTTAGAAATAAAAGAGTCTAGCAGGTCAACGATTTTATCTGAATCGGTAGGCCAATACGTTAGACTATATGCTGCTTTATGTAGGTTTCTACATTTTGTTGTGGTTAGCCTAGAACCCCATATTGTGTTTTTGGCGTTATAGTCGCCACCTATAATATAACGCCCTTCAAAATGCTGCAATAGTCATTATGTGTATTGTGTATCGCTAACGATACACCCGGCCTGCCTAGAAGGTGTACGATGTATCGCTAGCGATACACACGCCAGGAAAAGTGTTAAGTATATTTCGTACTGACTTCTACTTGTTTTGATGATCGTTTCTTTTTTTCTTCCATATTAATGTAATATTTTTTACAAATGCAGAGAAAAAATCAAAATATTCGCAACTTCAGATAAGGTTTCTCTTTATCTGAGTTCCAAACCAAAACAAAAAGGCATAACCTCAAACTAAAGCTGAACAACGTTGTCACACTGTAAACATTTACATGTATAAGTTTCTGCAGTATATTAAATAACATAGTAATGTGAATTTTAAAAAACATTAACAGATATGTATTTATATAGAATGGATATTAGCTACGGTCTTCATCACTTAATTATAACGTAATTCAAAAATCTGACGATATTTTCCTCTACTACCCATTTGAAAATGTTCACTTTTTGTTAACAGCAGAAAGTGGTCCACGAAAGAGATACAGAATAACACTTCAAAATTTTTCGTTCAGACTTCCAATCGTTTGTTATCGAAACCTTTGCTGAACGAAATATTACACAACAGACGCCTAAATTTGGGGAAAAAAATACCATCGAGGACACCATGTGGAAGGCTCCTGGGACTTTGGAGGCTGCGAACGAGGAACCAGAAGATTTTTTATGACAGTAGTGCCAGGTAGAAGCCAAGAAGCTCTCTTGGCATTTATTTAAAAGTTTATAAAGGATGGCAATATGGCATATTCTGATTATTGGAAGGGTTACTCTAACCTGAAAGAGAGTCGGAAATATCAAAATTTGCAAGTCATCCATTCCTTGAACTTCAAAGATCCACAGACAAATTCGATTGAAAGCTCATGATATGTTATCTTTAAATTTAATAAAGAAGAAAGAAAATTTCCAATACATTTATATTTTAGGAAACATGTAAAAGTGGCCGGTCCTTATGGAAATAGAAAAAAAGAGTTCCTTGAGGGTTACTTAGCCCGTTACATGTTCCAAAAAAATGTAGGGAGCTTAAGCAAGATCGCTTTGTGATATTGTAACTTATTTCGTGCCACTCGAATAAGATCCCGGCATGAGACTTCTTTCAAGGGTGGTTCGACTCCAAGTTAATGACACACTTATATAACAGAGGATGATCAGGACTATGAGAGCCTAGGGCACCACTACCTTTTTAAACGTTATTCGAAAAACAAAATTTTTGAAATAAAAACTACGGTGGCAAAGGTAGAAACACCATGTAATATTAAAAATGTTAAAATTAAAATGTAATTATAACCCGGGCACGATACCCTGTTATTCTCACAGCCGGGTGGATTAGAAATAAAAACGAATATAGAAAATTGAATTCATTCTACCTGAGGGCAGGACGGAAAAATACAGGATGTACTTAACTTAGCGATATTTTGACGGTAAAGATGTTTGTAAAAGATGAAAGTTGTATTCTGATGGTGGAGTTGTCCTGTAGGGATGGAATCTGTGTTCTTGGGTGAAGATGTCTCGGATAAATGGAAGCTGTATTCAAAGATAAAGATGTCTTCAAGGGCTGGAAGCAATATTCAAATGGTGTAGATACCTTCTGACGGTAACATAGTTGTGTTGTGACCTGGCTGTAACGTAGCTATCTCGTAGCTATCACATAGCTATGACCTAGCTGCTGTGCTTACCTAGGAGTACACAAGAATCAGGGATATGTAGGAACTTGATTGTAATGGGGCACATTGTGCTGCTTCAGCTTTTCAGGTTTAAAAGGAAGGCAGTTATTTGAATTTAAAAAATGAAATTTACTGAAAGCTTCCCAACATACAGGGTGGCGCATTAGAAACAGTCCACCTCAAATATTGTTGGCGGGGGAGGCTTTTGCGGCAAACCCCGAGAGACGTCGATTTTGGTTTCGAAAGGGATCCGTTATAGAAATCGGACAACTGTGGCATGTGGTGAAATAACTCCTGTTATGCTACAAAATGTTCGGAACAGTGTTGAACAAAGGTTGTATTAATGTTTGGAAGTAGACGGATCACAATTTGAACACTTAATGTGATTAAAACTTTTCTGACAACTTTTTTTTTATTTCTTTCACTCCCACTTCCAGCTGGTTTTTGTCATTAATTTTAACACTTAACACCAAAATGTTAGCATGTCTTTAAAGAGAATCGAAATACCTTTCAAATTATGTGCCAATCGATCCCCCATGCCTTTAAAGATTCTAGAAGGGGTGGCCACCCCTTTTAGGGAGATGACCGTATAACCATAAGTTGACTATCAAAAGTTGTCCCCCTCGAAAACAAAATCGACGTGTCTCACGGTTTGCCGCAAAAACCTCCCCCGCCAGTAATATTTGAGGTGGACTGTTTCTAATGCGCCACCCTGTATATGTCCCATATTGAAACAGTAAAAAAACAATTTAACTAAATTAGAAGTATATTATTGTTCTGAAAAACTCATGAGAGCCAAAAAGTTGTTATCTGAATAAATAACGTGCTTAAAAAATATATCTGAAACCTGCACTGGCGGTCTCTTTCATACGAAGGAATATTTTATAGGTTAAAATGTAATAAAAACGTTATTTATCGTTGAAAAGCAGATATTTTGCAACATAAAAAGCTCTCAAGTGTGTGCACAAAATTAGACAATGATTTGTATTAGAATATTTAGTTCAAAATTAATATGCAGGTATAAAAGAACGATTTCGTGACCACATGCAACTGTAATTTATCTCAAAATATCTGGAAGAATAGAAATACATAATAAAAATTATATCGGCGATTACTTTGAAGGAAGCTACGTAATTATAGAATATAATTTCGTAATCACCACAGAAAATTAAGGAAAATAGTTTCTAAGTAGAAATACGAAAAGATATCGGCACGTGTTATCTCGGTAAAGTCGGTATTCGGAAAGGCTGATATCGAGCTTCCAGCAAGCAGGGGGAAATTGAAAACTGTCAATTGTCTCAACAATCAGTTTCAATTCTGTGGTTGGAAGTGGCTAATGAGACGGTGAGCGGGAATTACACGGAATTTATTATACAGTGATGGGCAAATGTGTGGAACCGAGTAAATATTTCTGTAAATATTAGAGATATCAAAATGAAATTTGGAAGGTGGATATTACAGTAGATTGCCTATTTATCTTCATATTTTTTAACAATTTTGATCTTCCGGTTTTACCGAAAGTAATGTCGATTTTAAAATATGTAATGGAACACCTTGTATATTATTTTAGTTTCTGATGAAACATTTCATTACGAATACAAAAATATCGTGTTCAATATTTTTTATTTCAATACATACCGAGATATTAACAGAAAAGTAACTAAGGAAAGAAAAAATCTAATATCCATTATAGACTTAATCATAATTATTAACTGAAACTAAGTGATTTTCAAAACATTGAAACTTAACTAAACTAAAATCAATGTATTAGATGTTCAAACTGAGCACCGTTTACTTCTTGACAATGGGCAAGTCGGTTTGCAAATTCTCTAGTAACATTCTGGTGGAATTCTCTGGATCTCTTGAGTTATTGTTGCAGCTAATTCTTGCAAATTATTTGGTCTATCAACATAAACCTTAGACTTTAATAACCCCACAGAAAATAGTCTAGTGGATTAAGGTCGGGACTTCGTGCAGGTCATTCATAAGTACCCCTTCTTCAAATCCATCTGTGATAAAATGTCCTATCTAAATGATCTCGAACAATGCGAGCGTTATGGGGTGATGCTCCATCCTGCTGAAACCAGATATTATTTGGTAATTGTCCATTTACCTCCAATGCCGGAATCACTTGTGTCTCTAAAAGCTGTAAATACCTATCTCCGTTTAGAATTGCTTGTAAGAAGAAGGGTCCCACGATTCTGTTGTTATAAATGCCGGCCCAAACGTTCAATTTTTGGGGATGTTGTGTATGAGCCTCTTGTACCCAATGAGGATTACTTTGCGACCAGTAGCGGCAGTTATGTCGATTAACCGTACCGTTTAAAGAAAATGTAGCCTCATCTGGAAACACCACATTTCTTATAAAATTATTATCACGGTTGCAAATATCCATCATCGTTTCACAAAATTGTAAACGTCTGTCGAAATCGTCTTCGGATAGTTCTTGAACGAGGCGAATTTTGTATGGATGATATTTTTCCCGCCTTAATATCCCTCCTACTGAATGACGGCTAATTCCATGCACATTGGCGAGGTCGGTAGTGGATAAGTGAGGATTTTCTTCCAAAGATATAGCAACATTTTGAGCTACATCTTCATTACATGCACTTTTCAACCGTCCACTTTTTGGTAAATTGCTAACTTTTCCACTTGTGTGGTACCTTCGCAAAGTTTTCGTCACTACTGAACGGGATATTTGTGCATTCGGATGAACAATGTTAAACAGGTCACAAACTTCTTGATGCGTCCTTTTCCTCTCCCGATACCCAATCATCATTAATATTTCTATTCTTTCTCTTTCACTTAATTCGACCATTTTACGATCAAATTAAAACAATACAAACTTTTTACGTTCAAATACAAACACTAATAACTTATTGTGACAACTTCTGTCACTTCTACAATGAATTTCATGGACTACTAGCTACCATCAAATTTTTCCTTTCCTTAGTTACTTTTCTGTTATTATCTCGGTAGGCATTGAAATAAAAAATATCAAACCCGATATATGTGTTTTCGTAATAAAATGTTTCATCAGAAACTAAAATAATATACAGTGTGTTCCATTGCAAATTTTAAAATCGACATTACTTCCGGTAAAACCGGAACTTCAAAATTGTAAAAAAATATGAAAACAAATAGGCAATCTACTGTAGTATCCCTCTTCCAAATTTCATTTTGATATCTCTAATAATTCCAGAGATATTTACTTGGTTCCACAAATTTGCCCATCACTGTATAACATCGAAACAGGTCGATAGACATGTTACAATTTTTTCTATGTGAGCTCGAGGTTTGTATGATCCGGAAATATTAGAAAATGCCACGAACATTGAAAGTACCGATGATCAAGCCAATAGTGAAGATGGGGGTATTTTTATTTATTTCTCCACTTTTTTATTTAGGAGGAGGGGGGCACAATGATGCAAGGGGCACATAGATACACAAGACATACAATAATCGATTGAATATATTCGAGTAGTGACATCTTTAAAATGCTCATAGAAATGTTTGAACAAATCCTACTTGTTCGCGACAACAGCCAGACAGCCGTTGGCGCTCTAGTAGTCGTAACGTGTTTCGAGTGCGGCCAACTAAAAATAAACGTGAAATGTAAAAGTATTTTTCAGGTCTTTTATATCATCTTGTGAAGATCTATATATACCAAAAGTGAGTTAGGGTGTCGAATATTATGGATTTACTATTTTTTTCCACATAAAGCAGTTAGTTTCTTCAGTACAATTTGCATTTGAAAAAATATCTGTTGGGGCACTTAGATACAGCAAAATATGGATTTAGAGTTTTTTCAGAATAAATCAGTTAGTTACTTTGTATAATTATACTTAGATACAGTAAAGTACGGGGCATCTTGATACACATCAATGTGCCCGGTGTGTATCAAGGTGCCCCGTACTTTACTGTATCTAAGTATAATTATACAAAGTAACTAACTGATTTATTCTGAAAAAACTCTAAATCCATATTATAAATTGTAAAATATTTTGAATTAAAATTATATATATTATGTTGTTATCAGAAAATGGTGCGCGCATACAAGCCCAAGACTGGAAGACGTAGTTTAGATGAAGAGAGGAACAAGACCGCCGTATCTGAAGTTATTTTGAAGGTATCATCTCTTAGAAAAGCAGCCGAAAAATATAGTATTAAACCTGGAACTCAGCAACATCGTGTTGAAAAGTTAAGAAAAGTTTCTGAGGAAAAACAAACGTCACCTTCCAATTTGTATGGTCAAAGTATACTGTTGCTCAAGTATTTACTATCCAGCAAGAGAAAATGTTTTCAGACTATTTGTTGACTTGCAGCAAGATGCATTATGGGTTATCCTTGCAGCAGCTTTTGACTTTAGCTTATGAGTATGCAGACTATTTGGGACGCAAATATCCAGAATCATGGAAAAAGAATAAACCCGCCTGAAAAGATTGGGCAGCAGGATTTAGAAACAGGAATCCGGAGCTCAGCCTAAGAAACCCTGAAAATACAAGCGCCGCAAGAAGTTTTGCATTTAATAAGACTGCAGTGGCTGAATTTTTGACAATTATGAGCGTGTAATGTTACGATATAATTTTACTCCTGACCGTATAGTAAATTTGGATGAAACAGGTATTAACATAGTCTTACCAACGCCTAAAGTTTTGGCTGAAGAAAAACAGAGGCAAATAGGACAAATTGTGTCAGCTAGACGAGGAAAACTAATAACGTTTTGTGGAATAGTCACAGCAACAGGTTCTGCTCTTCCTCCTGTCTATATTTTTCATTAAGTCCATTTCAAAGACCCGTTTTTAAATGGAGCTCCCCAAGGTAGACTTGGTTTAGCAAACAGGAGCGGTTGGATGACAGCTGAATTGTATATATAAGTTCTGCAACACATTCAACTACACACACCATCTACTAAATTTTAATCATTTATGACAACCACGAGTCACATATTTCTATTGCAGCTGTCAACTATTTCCGTGATAATGGGATTATCTTCCTTCTTTGCCACCATACACGTCACACAAATTACAACCGCTGGATGTCAGCGTTTTTGGTCCATTTAAAAATAGCATTTAATGATTGGCACATTCGAAATATTGGTAAGACTTTATCTATATATAACATTGCTGAACTTTCAAAATCTGCCTTTTTGGAGTCCTTTACACCCACAAACATCACAAGCGGCTTTTCAAAGGTATTTGGTCATTAAACAGACTTGCATTCGGGGATGATGATTTTGTACCTACAGAAACTTTCAGTGAGATTTCTCAAGAGGAATACAAAGAAAATAATCTGGAAATAGAGAGACCGGAAGTAGATTTTGTGGAGCCGGAAAGAAGTCAAAATGATTAAATTATTGTTGAAAGCTGGTGGGTATTTGTTCTTTTTATGTTTAGACGGGGTTTAGACGAAATAAAATAAATATAAACAAGCCGATTATCAGGAAAAAAAATTGTTGGAGGAGGGAAATTTTGATGTTCAGGAGGCCTATTTAAGGTTGATTCTCATTAGACGTGCCAGGAACCGAATCGGCAACGGCAAGGCACATGCTCGGCGCGAGCAAGATTTCTTGGGGCAATTCACACTGCAATAGGCTTGCCGTGGGTTAAGCAGGTTTCAGCTTTGTGAAAAGTGAAATGTTCCCGACTTCTACGTTAATAAAAATTGGTCTGTTGTTTGATGAAGAAGAGCTTGAAATGAACAATTCTAGAAAGACAAAAAGACGTTATTGGGTACATAAAATGCTAAAAAAACGAAATGAAGAAGGAGAATTTGCAACGTTGCACTCAGAACTTTTAGATGACCAGACAAAAATTTTCCAATATTATCGAATGTCTAGGGATGAGTTTGACAATTTATTGGACCAAATTAGGGAACCTCTTCAAAAACAGAACACAACCTTCCGTGAATCCATCTCACCTGTTCAAAAACTGGCGGTCTGTCTAAGGTAAGTATTTTTTCAAATATTCTTTATTTTAGAAAAATTTTTTCAGCCTCCATTAACAGAATTTGTATAAATACATCAGAACCCAAAAACTAGCACACTAGTTTCAAATACTTTATTTACTACTGTTTTTTTACCATATACAATGTAGAACGTAAAAATTGCAACTCTGGTTAAACCTACAACATATTATATAATAAAATACAGAATATACTTCTTCTTCTTCTTGTGCCTTGTGCTTCTCGCACGTTGGCGGTCCTTTGTACTTCTTTCATGTCAAATGTAAGGTGCCATTTTCTGTCTTTCGGAAGATTGTGGCTGCATCTCTAATTCCGCACCAGTCCCTAATGTTTCGAGCCATGAATGTTGTTTTCTTCCCGGGCCTCTTCTACCTTCTATTTTTCCTTGCAAAATCAACCTAGATATTGAATATCTGGCGCCTCTGAGTATGTGTCCAAGATAGGATTTCTTTCTCTTCTTCACGATTTGCAGAAGTTCTATATGCATACCGGCCATTTCCAGCACCTCTTCATTAGTTTTATGTGCAGTCCATGGGATGCGTAGGAGTCTACGAATTGTCCACATTTCAAATGCCTCTATCCGATTTAGAGTTTTGATTTTTAGAGACCATGTTTCTGCCCCATAGAGCAAGTTAGGCCAGACGTACCATTTAACTACTCGAATACGAAGTGCTAGGGGCAATGTTCGGGCAAGAAAGAAGTTCTTAAGTTTATGAAATGTGTCTTTTGCACGTCCGATTCCTATTTTCACTTCCTCGTCGCAATCTCATTTCTGGTTGATGGTGGCGCCCAGATATACAAATTTTGACACCACATCCAGTTTTTGGCCGTCAATCCTAATTGTGATGTTACTGTGGTGTCGAGCTATTATCATAAGTTTTGTTTTATTTTTGTTGATCGTCAGACCAAATTGTTTTCCTATTTTGTTGATTCTGTCAACAGTTTGTTGAAGGTCCTCAGGAGAATTCGGCAATATAGCGGTATCATCCGCATATCTGATGTTGCTTATTGGATTTCCATTAACTTTAATTACTTACTTAACATAATGTAATATAACTACTCATAATTATTATTGCCTGTGGGAGAAAAATTCTCGTAATATGACGAGGTGGATGATGATTGAGGTACCGAGACACTTGATGGTGGACGAGATGCCATTGGGATTACTGAAGCAGGTGACTGTGTTGAAGATAGTAGTGGCTGATATTAAAATTGTTGAAATTGCGAATTTATTTGGGGTTGTATATTAGGCATTACATTGCGATAGAAATAAGTTGAATGTGTGGGAATATGCTAAGAAATCTGTTGGCCGATATATCTACCTTCAATATCTGAAACAATCTTGAATATTTCTTTTTTTGCAAGATGTTTGTCTGCGGGTGAAAATTCCTTTACAGTAGCTTTAATGCCGTCAAAAAAGTGATCCAACTCATCTCTTTCAGCACTTGTTTTTTTTTCGTTCTCCTGTAAGTACTTCATAAGAGTGCCACTTGCTGTCTGATTAGTTGCATTGGAATTATTAGCGTTCTTTTGTACCGGTTTGCTTTTTTTCGACGGCAATTGTGGTATGTCAACGGTGGTAACTTCAGGCACATTAAGATTTTCGGTGTTTGACATATCCTGAATTTGGCTTAAATATACATCCTCGGTATCCGTACTAATACTTGAAGTTTCATTCGTAATAGAGGTCAATCGTTGCTTATCTTTCATGTGCGGCCTGAGAAATTCCAATTGATCCTCATATTTCCATTTTGACCTTATATCAGCTGATTGTCCTGCTGTGGTCTTGTTGGACTTAATGACCTTCCTATATTGGCCATGAATTGATTCCCAGCGATGCTTGCATTGTTGTCCATCTAAAATTATATTGTGTTAATAGTGTTGAAAATTTCTCATACTTATTGTTTAAGACCAAAACCGATTTAGTTTACTATTTATTATGTTTTTTCACAGATTTCTAGCCACTGAAGATTCTTATCAAACGATAGCTTTCAGTTACCGCTTAGAACATTCTACTGTACACGCCATAGTCCAAGAAGTATGCAATGCAATACTTAACAAGCTGTTAAAGGCCGCTTGACATGAAGCAATACAATCTGCAATTAGTTGCATGCAATTTATTGCAAGGTCAAAATATTGCATGTGATGAATCTTGCACGTTGTTTGACATTATGCAAGGTAAATGAAAAAAATGGCATTAACAAAAATCACGAATCAATAAGAAGATTAAGTTATACAAAAAAAAAGTGCTACAGTCAATCAAGTGTACAGAAAACGGACCCGTCGTCAGTATTTTGTGATCAAGTGATTTGACTGACATTCGATTGGTTGTTAAACCAAAAGTAACTAGATTTCTCCCAAGAATTGCAAAATGCATGCAATAGAAATGGCACCAAACCAATAAAGTTGCAATTCCGAGATCTATCAGCTGAGCTTCATCTGCGCATGCTAGTGATCAAGAAAAATTGCGTCTTGCATTGCATTGCAGGTAGTATTGCTCCATGTCAAGCGGCCTCAAGAGTTTACATCCCCACGCCTCAAAGAAACGACTGGGAACATATTTCACAAAGATTTTGGACTGTGTGAAATTTTCCTAATTGTTTAGGAGCTTTAGACGGCAAACACATCGAAATTGTAGCATCTGGTAATAGTGGTTCCAATTATTTTAATTACAAAAAAACATTTTCGGTTGTTCTACTTGCACTGGTCGATGCAAATTCTAAATTTATAGCTGTAGATATAGGATCCTACGGGAAAAACAGCGATGGAGGCATTTTGGCAAATTCTAGACTGGGGGAGCAGTTAGTAAACGGCACCTTGCAAGTACCTCCCAATAAAAAGTTACCAGAAACAGATATTGTAGCACCCTATGTAATGTTGGGAGATTTATCCTTTCCACTCAAAACCTATCTTTTGAGGCCTTTTTCTCAGGTTCAAACACTGAGTGATGTTGAGAAACGCAAAAAATGTACTTTATTTCGTAAATCTGTTTTTTTAAAACTACAAACTAACTATACTGACAATATTCGTTCGGTTCTAACTGCTGACTGACTAATTCTTGAATTAAAATGAATTTATATATAAATCTAAAAATACAACGTAAGCAAATTACAATATCATATTATTATAACTGATCTGGGGGTGAGGGTGATATAATTCCTCCCCCTGAAGATTCGGCTTCTGAGGGCTGAAGGTCAAGGAAGTCGAACATTTTCAGTGTCTCCATCACAATGATTGTCCTCGGTTTCTTGGGTTTTTTTCTTGCACTTGGTTGTTCTGTACACTAAATACACGATGAACACTATTGAAAGTATGTAAACTAGTGCTGTGGTGATGAGAGGGTGATCGATGGCAACTGTCTCTAAATTGGGTTGGTTCTTGATGATTCTGGATCTGAGTGTATAAAGTTTGTCTAAATCTAAAGGAGATAAACTGCTGTTGAAATCTTGAATTGTCTTAGATCGATTAAGATTGACTACTATTGTGGGAAATAGAATCGGCTGGCTTCCTGTTTCTATTTCTTCTTTGTTGGTTTTGTGTACTGCGTCCGCGTTAACTTGGCACGAAGCAGGAATGTTGATTAAGTGTGTGCCAATTAAGTTGACGACTTCTTCTTGTTGGTGGCATTTCAGATGTAGGTTGGTTTTTTGTGGTAAAAACGCTATCCATTGATTAGATACATCTAGTCTCTTGAATAATGGTTGTGAGGCAAATATCACCACTTGATGACAGGTGGGTGCCGCTTTTAGGTCCAATATTTGAATTTCACACGGACTTTCATCATTGATTCCTACTAGATCAGTTTCACCGCAAATGTATTCTTGTGTAGTCATTTTCGTGCATGAGTCGCTCGGATATGCTAAGTACAATTTATTTTTTAAATCGAATTTATTTTGAGGTACAATTATTTTTGGTTGATTCTCTTTCAAAATAGGTATCGTATATAAATGAAATAAATTTAATTTTATTGGATACATTACGGGAACATGTAATATGTATGTGATTTCATTATTCAGAATGAAACTAGATACTTTAATAAGGTTTTCGTAAATCGGAATTGAATTTAAATTTAATTTGACAGGCATTTGTTCTTCATCAGAATCTTGATAAACGGTTTTTAGAAGTATCAATAAATGTTGTGTTTTTATTATACTAGGGTGCATAATTTTCTATATCTTGCAATATAGAGTTTAATATTTCATACATGTTTAATATTTGATTGAATACGTCTTTGATGAAAATAGTATTGCTATTATATTGGTTTTGAATGAATTTACTTATGGTATTAATTTTGTATTCTAATAATCTCTCATTTTTATTTATTTGTTGAATGGTTGAGTTGAAATCATCAATTAAAGAAACAGCTAATGTATTTTGTATTTTGATTGTTTGTGCTAGAGAATTTTGATTTTGTTGAAGTTCTTTAATAAGTCTCTCGTAACGTTCGCCATCGTTAGCGTCCAAATTTCCACTAATAGCTTCAAAAGCTGAACCGAGCCCATTGATTAGGCCACGTTTTGTCCTCCGTTGATGAGGTAATAATTCACTTAATTTTGTTTCTATTTGTGTTTCGATAAAGTTAATAGTATTTAGGTTGGTTGGTAGTTCTTCGATTTTTACGTTATTAATTTTAATCAAGTCGATTGTTTTTGAAGTTTTGGTCTTTAATTTTTGAGATTCGATGTTAATGGAATTTAAATCATAATAATATAATATTGAATGATAATGTTGAATTATTTTTGCGTTGCCGAGTTTGACTGGAAGAAGGCCAGGGTTATCTTGGAGATTCCGGAGAGTTATAGTTTCTTGAAATCCGAGAATTCCCGGTAATCTGAAATAATAACATGTAATTAAGAGTCAAAAGAATATATAATCTTTTTAGTGGGCGTTTAACATTGTCCATATGTACTTTACCACGTTTTGCAGTTGTTACGGTTTTACGTTTCGTGTTTATTGTTTTAAGAGTAACTGGCTTATCAAATTTATTAGAATTTTTCTGTTTTTTCTTTCTTTTGATAAATAGGGTTTGATTTGGTGCGAATATTTTTGGATCTTCGCGGTTTTTGTTGATTTTGTCTAAATGTTTGGTTTTTTGTTCGATTAGATCTGAATTAATTTTCGCGTTTTGATCGATCTTTATGTTGATTGACGTAATCGTTTATTAGTAATTTGTCAATTTCTCAATTGAATGGATCGTTATGTGAGATATGCCCGTTGACAATATCAATTGGTTTTAATTTTACTGCGGAGTGAATAGAATTATTATATGCCAGAATAGCATTCACAATTCTTTTTTTGGTATTAGAGAATCCTTGTGAATTTAGTAATCCAAAATGTTCTATTATTGTCGAGTGGAAACGTTCGACAATACCGTTCGATTGTGGGTGATCAGGTGAACAAAAATGTAGTTTGACTTTATGGAGGCTTAGAAGTTCGGTTACAACAGTATTTTTAAATTCGGTGCCGTTGTCACAAATTATTTGGTTGGGTATACCGTGATGGGAGAAAAATTTGATGAGATTATTAGCTATTTCTGTTCCTGATAAGGCTTCTAAATAGTAGGCTTGAGCATACTTTGAAAAACTATCTACAATCGTTAAAAATTTTGAATTTTCGAATGTGAATGAGTCGATGTGTAACTATTTCGAAGGGTTTAGTCGCTGTTGGTGTTAAATTCATTTGGTTCTTGACTGGATGTCGGTCATATTTGCATTGCTGACATATTTCACATTCATTGATGTAAGTTTGGATTGATTTTTTCATATCGGGCCAGTAATATTTTTCTTTGATTTTTTGAAGGGTTTCGTTGATGTCGCGATGATTAGATTTGATTTCATGATAGTTTTTGATCGTTTCCAATATATCTTGTTTGTCTATCACATCGATTAGTTTACTTGTACATTTTTTAAGTTTTATAGAAAAAGATTTGAAATATTGCTGTAAACAAACCGAAAGTGGTTCATACAGAGTTGGATCTTCGAAATATAAATAATAAGAGACATCTGGTTGAAATCAACACTAGCTTGAAGTAACTTAAGATTATCTAGACCTATAAGGCCGATAAAAACGTTGTGAAATTTAAAAAGGAAAAATTTCAAATTTGTTGGGTTTGGCAATTTGAATATTTTTGAGGCTTTAATGTCAGCGCGATATTTGTGGGAAGATTGCTGAAATACTGTTGTGACTACAAAATGATCACTATTGATTGCATTTGGGTATAATTTAAAAGCAATTTTGGGGTCTATGAAAGACCTACTCGAACCGGAGTCGATCAAGAATTTTAGATTATGTTCAGGTAGAACTACATAGGGCAGTTCGCTAGATTTAACATTGTTAAGTGAAATAATTTCGGGGCTGAAACAACTGGGTTTATTTTGTGAGGTATGTTCCGAGGCACTTACTGAAAATTTACGCCATCGTCGAGTGGCTCTGTTGTATCACCATTATTTTTATTATCAGTGTATGGTAACTGATAGGGATGGTCATTATTTGTAGTCGGGAATTGTCTGTTGCACTGATTGGGCTGATTTGTATTTCTAGTTGACATCGACATGGGCGATGGTTTAGGGAATCTATTATCATTTGGATTGGGTCTGAACACATTGGTATTCGAATTTGGTTGTCTAAGGACTTGAGAGTTCCTAGGAAAATTGTGTTGTATTTGTCGGTGTTGTATTGGTATAGGTTGAGAAGGAAAGTTATTCGTTTGTCTGGTAAACAAGTGATTCGGAGTATGCGAATTAAATGAAGATTGATTGGGTGTTTGCATTGATCGATGATTCGATCTGTTACTATTATTGGCAAATTGTCTAGGGAAATTCCTATTATATGAATTTTGAAGATAATGGGCATTTACTTCTTTAATAACGTATTGCATAGCCTCTGTTAAAGAAGCGGGCCTCATGCATCGGATGGTGGTTCCTAGGGGTTTTCTTAACCCGGAGAGATATGTTTTGAGGGCTAAATTTTGATATAGGGTATTTTTGAGAAATCTAACAGCCTCTGTATTTTCGTGGATATTAACATAGCCACAAATTAAATTTAGATTATGTAAGCATCTATCATAGAACGATTGAAAAGACTCATTCGAATTTTGTTTGAGCATTACGAGATCTCTATTCAAGCAAACTTCGTCTCTTTGGTCTGAGAAATTACTAGTCAGCAAGTTTTTTAATTCGACCCATGTATTACAAGAGTGGATATTTATTATAGTTTTAGCGTTTCCTTTAATTTTTGATAATATAGAATTCAACAAATAAATATTCTGAAAGTTATTGTGGTTTTCCCTATCTTCGAAATGAGCAATAATGGATTCACTTACAGAAATAAATCTGTTTAAGTCGTTACGGTTACCATCAAATTCTGGAATGAAGTTAATATATTCCCATTTGAATTGTGCTTGTGTCATTTCTGATTCTAATTGATCGTTATTTACGATTGGTTGCGTTATAAGGTTCGATTAATGACTACTACTTAGGTTATTTACTCTTAAGGTATTTGATTTTTTAGATTTATGCTTAAATTTTGTTTTATCTTTTGAATTTGATGCAGTAGAAACAGAACCAACACTCAATTTGCTAAAAGCAGTTTGAATTTCGTCCAAAAGATTATTTGAATTCATAAATTGTACTTACAAAATAATCAATGCGACTTTGATCATGTTTTTCTTAACTATAAGGGGTAGGTAATCCCTGCAGAATTCAGGCGATGTGGGTCCTAATTCTCGAAATACGGAATGGTCTGGAACAGGTCTCCAATAGACTGATGAATGATTCCAAAGCTGGTACTTCACTGAACACAGGCCGGTTCTTTTTCACTTTAAACTTGTGTGCAAAGTTCGATTTGTCGGTAAATCGTTGAAACGAATATCGGACGTTCAATACGCACGACCCGAACAATCCTACTGACTGCGCCAAAAATGTACTTTATTTCGTAAATCTCTTTTTTAAAAACTACAAACTAACTATACCGACAATATTCGTTCGGTTCTAATTGCCGACTGACTAATTCTTGAAAGAAAATGAATTTATATATAAATCTAAAAATACAACGTAAGCAAATTACAATATCATATTATTATAACTGACCTGCGGGTGAGGGTGATATAATCCGCGTATTTAACTACCGCCATTGTCGTGCGAGACGTGTAGTCGAAAATGCATTTGGAATTTTAGCTCAACGCTTTCGTATATACTTTAGAAAAATTAATTCAAAACCTGGTTATGTCGAAACAATTATTCTAACAACATGCATACTACAAATTATCTGCGTAGCAACAACGTAAACATACAAGAAGAGACCGGATCTGTGGACAACAATGAATGTATACTGAGATATCTACCGAGACAGGGTGGTAATGCACAACAAGCACGGTTTAATAGCAGAGAAATATTTACCAGGTTTTTTAATTCAGAGGCCGGATCTGTGCCTTGGCAATATGAAAAAATATAATCTACCTACTCATTATACTTTTAAGAAAAAATAATATTTCGTTTAATGTGTATTCATAGAATAATATATATTTAATAAATACACTTACCTTTTCGTAATTTTGTGCCAATTGTGTTCCATAATGTGTTTTTATACATACTGTCAGCGTATCTTTTATTAGAGAAATCATAAAGAGCTTCATTTTCTCTAACATATTCGATAAGGATTTCATCTTCTTCCAATGAAAAAGTGTTCTTCTTCTGACGAGATGACATATTCAGTCACCACTACACTCCTAAAATCCTAGGAACGCAAATACTACCAAGCTGGTAACGTATTCACACTTGTCTGTACCTGCACGGAACATGCTCGGCAAATATTGTTTGAGAAGAACCACGCGGGCAAAGGCCGTCGCTTGCCGAGACGTTGCCGGCATAATGTGAATTTAACCACACGAAAACCATATGATCAATACAAAAGATATTTTGTCGATTCGGTGCCTTGCCTGTGCCGAGCACGTGGTTTGCACGAAACTGAGAATTGGCCTTTAGTTACGAAAAACAAAACAAAAATCGAAAAAAGGCAAATGCCCGTAATCTGCATTTATTCCGATTAACCTATCTATTTCTTCGTTTTTGGTTTCTACAAACCGATTGATTTTCAAACACTTCAACAGCTTCAACACGATTGATTCCATTTAACGTTTAGGGAGTATTTATTTAGAATACTGCAGATGTATAGGCGGCATGCTGAATAGTCGGTGACTATTGTGTACCATGCAAGTAGTAGCTAATAGAGCGTGTTGATTGGTCTTGTCAAACAGGAAAAAAAAGTATGATTGGTTAATGACTGATATTTAATAGTCGAAATATCAGAAATGAATATTATAATTATTTCTGCATAGAAAAGTGTGACTGTTTTGCGTTTTCCTCTTTTCAAAGCAAAAATGCGGAATGTCGTATTCTCCTTTATGGTAAATGCTCTGAAGGACCAATCGTCGTAATGTGACGATAATGAATGCTTTTCCATGTATAAATTGGTTATTATGTGAAAATGAAATTCGATGGTTTCATACACTTTTCTTTATATTTTTATTATTTACATTTTCTTCTTTATATACCTGCGTCACAATGAAGAATTCACAAATGCTTATTAAAAGATGCAATCATATTTTTTGTACGTTTTTATCAAATTTATGACAATATGTGTCGTTATATTTTTATAATGCTTTTTTGTCACTTGATTAACAACGGTTTTTCTTATATATATGAAATGACTGAATTGAATATGTGTTGTTTGGGATATTTTTATATGTCGTTTTAAGTAGGTGATAACAAGGAAAGTTATTTGAGAATGTAACCAATGGGAATAGAGATTTAAATGAAACCGTCATACGACTGTTGAAAACTCAGCCGATGCATGTAGTTTTGTGGAGAAAAGAAATTGTTATATGTGGTTTTTTATATGGAAGGAAGTTTGAATTGTGTTATACAGGGGAAGTTGAAAATAAAAAATCACAGGAGAATTTGGTAATTAAATCAAATTCGAACAGTCACTGTCTAACGAAACACACAAATAAAGGTACTACAACAAATAATTAATCTGTATTCGCCGTACTGAGTATTACAAAATTAATGGGACTCGTACAAATGTTTCGTTGCAAAATGAATTTTACCGTCTGGTTTGAAATGTTCAAAAACAATAATGCTATTATCTCCTTCGTGTAATAATGGTGCTGGTAAATATAATGTTTGAATTGGTCCCATTCTAGCATATCTGCCAAGGACAAATCCATTAACTATAACTATTCCTTTCAGCCAATTTTGCATATTCACAAAAGTGTCTTCTGGCTCACCTTCTATATTTAAAACTCCTTGATATAAAACAGGTCCAATAGTATTTTTATCATAATCTGCATTGAATTTCAAATTATTATTCCAATATTTCTTGAACTCCAAAGGATATATCAACCAGTCTGTTATATATTGATCGTTCATAAGAACTCCGCCTTGCCAGAGTCCTTTGTATTGCTTATAAACTCCCACATTCACTCTTCCCCAATTCTCAACTATTAAATCTAGAGTAGCACCTTGAATATCAACAGTTGAAAGAGTTAAAGTACTGTTTTCTACTTTAGAAGTACCAAATTCATTCATATCAACCGCCCGACTAATCCAAGGTGAAACCAGCTGTCCATTAATTAGAACCATGATAGTGTCGCATACTCTTCCTTCTATTTTCAAAACTGCGCCAGCATGTATATCTAGAACTTTCCGGTAAACAATATATCCAAAGCTTTGACCATTATTGTTATTAATGTCTAGAGTTTCCATTGCTGCTACATTTTGGGAATAGACGGGGGAAATTGAAGGTATAATTTCTTCAATTGGCAATTGTTTCTGAATACTAATTTCGGCATAAGCAGTTTTCTTAGGTGGTGCTGGAACATCTGGGAGTCTGGTTTTTATTGTATTATATGTATCTAACAGTTCCTTAACTGCCCAATATTTGTCAGTATAATCCCCTGATTCATCTAGTGGTGCACCATAATCGTAACTTGAAATTATTGAATGATAATCTGAAACATGAAAAAAAATTTTCAGAGACCAAGCTATGCCATTGGAAGAAAATTGAAACTACGACTACTCTGAACATGTGCTTCATCTGGTATCATATTTACTGCTAAAGAATATAATATTCATAGAAGCCGTTAATCGGGAAGGATAAAAAGAAAGTTCGAGAAAGTTTGTGCTACAATCCCTTTCATATTTTTATCTTAGACTAATGACATTTTAAAAAAAAGTTATAATAGATCATTGATGTATGGTCATTATAGAAAGAACATGGTTTGGAAAAGCAAAAAAGTACAAATCAATTTGTGGCGAATTAATGGGGATATAAACAACAATAAAAAGATCACACGGAGCTCGATGAAATCAAAGAAATTCTGGACATGAACCACACAAACGTATAATTGATTACACCTGTGATAATTAACTGAGAACACTTCATCTGCAGCGCATATATCACCATTTCCAAGTTGTTCAAGAACTAGGCAGCTGCACGAACAAAACTTCGAACTGGAGTTGTGTAACATATTCAAAATCCATTGGATATATGACAGCTATAGTTGTTTCTTTCTTTCTTTGCATATTTTATGTATTCGTACCAGTAGGGGAGGGTCTGGAACAGTGGTCATACAGGCGAATTTCTCATTTGGAAAGATTAGGTGTTGCCATCTAGTACAGAGTGTGCCAATGATACACTTCCAATGTTTGCAAAGTTATATTCCTGAATTTTTTGTTTAAAATCAACTTAACCTCAAATTGTGTATGTGCAGTAAACACCATAAAGGAAGTGAATTTATTGCTAGTGACAAAATAAATTCTGGACATGAACCACACAAACGTATAATTGATTACACCTGTGATAATTAACTGAGAACACTTCATCTGCAGCGCATATATCACCATTTCCAAGTTGTTCAAGAACTAGGCAGCTGCACAAACAAAACTTCGAACTGGAGTTGTGTAATATATTCAAGATCCATTGGATATATGACAGCTATAGTTGTTTCTTTTTTTCTTTGCATATTTTATGTATTCGTACCAGTAGGGGAGGGTCTGGAACAGTGGTCATACAGGCGAATTTCTCATTTGGAAAGATTAGGTGCTGCCATCTAGTACAGAGTGTGCCAATGATACACTTGCAATGTTTGCAAAGTTATATTCCTGAATTTTTTGTTTAAAATAAACTTAACCTCTAATTGTGTATGTGCAGTAAAAAACATAAAGGAAGTCAATTTATTGCTAGTGACAAAATAAATGCGCATCGAAGTGAACTGGTGTTGACATCTTATACCTAATACATGTAAGTATATATTTATATAATAAAATTTTGATTGCAAAAGGTAGTTTTTGTTTTTTCTTCACTCTCTAAAAACATGTGCTTGTTGGCACGGTTGCCATGTTAAATGTAGGTGCAGTTGTTAGGTTAATTCGCTAAAAACGCCCTGTTGGTTCTTGTTCTTTTGGCGCAAAAAGGAAAAGAGAAGAAGAACTAGACAGTTGGTTTTGTAAAAGGTTAGGTAGAGAATTCGAGTTATGGCTTTTCTTGTAATGTAAAAATGATTGTGTAATCATCGAAGATAATAAAGTCTTAAAGTGTTATTAAGTAATTTTAATAAAAGTGATTAACTCAGATAACAAATATTAAAGGGTTATGTATGGGCCCAGTTCACGGATGAGAAACAAGGAAATAGATTATACATAATATGGCACAGGGAAAAACTTACAACATTGAGGCCCTAACAGGAGAGAATTATTTAGCATGGAAGTTTCGAATGGAAGTCATAATGGCAGAAAATGAAATATTAGAATGTATAAAAAATTAAACAGACATATCAGTTTTAACGGAAGACGGCAAGAAATTTTTTTACAAAATAAACAATAAAGCAAAGTCAATAATAGTACAATGTGTGTCTGATGCACAGTTAGAGCTATTACGAGAAAAGGATCAGGCCTACCATATGTGGAGAAGCTTAGAAGAAAAATATGAAAAGAAGGGGCTACCGGGACAATTATTCCTAAAACGAAAGATGTTGTCAATGAAATTAAAGGAGGGTGAGTCACTAGAACGATTTATTGGTGAATTTGAGGAAATCTTGAGACAGTTAAAAGCTACTGGGGTGAAAATTAAAGATCAAGACATAATATGCAATTTGTTGTTAACATTGCCAAAATCATACGAAACAGTAGTAACAGTTATCGAGAATTTGTCATCCGATAAAATATCATATGAAGAGGTTAAGAAAGAATTATTGAGTGAAGAAGAAAAGAGATGCCTGGCAGGAAGAGCACGTCGATCTATTACCACTGAACAAGTTGCGTTTAGTGTAGATGCATCCTGTTATAGATGTGGAAAGCGAGGCCACTATAAAAGGGAATGCAGGACGAGATTATCTTCAAGTTATCAAAGAGGTTCAGGAAAATTTACAAATAACAGTTACAGAGCAAACTTTCCAGGTAATAGAGGGTTTCAGGCAGGTGGTAGAGGAAATGGATCATATAGAGGTAACAGTTTCAGAGGTACGAGAAACCCAGTTCAAAATGGAGGAATGCATAGGAGCAACTTTACACAACAGCATGAAGAAAAAAAGGAAGTTGATGAGATAAGTGAAGAAGTTTCAAAGGTATGTTTTAATAGTGAAATAAATAAAATTGAAAATAAAAGTGGAAAATTGAACGTTTTAGAATTTGTGATTGATTCTGGATGCACTGATCACTTACTAAATAATAAAAATGTGTTCACAGATCTTGTAATGCTAGATAAACCTATAAATATAGCCTTGGCAAAAAATGGTAATTATTTATCCGCAGTTGGAGTCGGAAACATTAATGTTATTAGCAATGTAAATGGTCGACAAGTAGAAAGTCAAATAGAAAATGCTTTTTATGTACCACAATTAAGAAAAAATTTATTTTCTGTAAAACGATTAGAAATGGCCAAGATAACCGTAATTTTTGATAATGGGGTTGTAAAATTATTAAAGGAGGGTTTTTTAATAGGAATTGGTGAAAGAGATGGTTTATATAAAATCAATTTTGAAATAGGTCAACAAAAATGTTACTCTGTCCAAAATGATCAAAATAACGAATTTATAAAATGGCATGAGAGACTTTTTCACTTAAATTTTAAATCATTAGCAAAATTAATAAAAGAGAATTTAGTTGATGGAATCGACAAGGATATAAATAATGACAGGGTGAATTTTTGTGAACCATGTATACAGGGAAAATTTTCAAGGTTACCTTTCTCGACAATACAAAAAACTAGTAGAATTTTGGAAATAATACATTCCGATGTATGCGGTCCAATTAGCCCACAAACAATTGAAGGTTACAATTATTTTGTTACTTTTATAGATGGGTTTTCAAATGTCACTATGGTTTTCCTAATAAAAAATAAGAGTAAAGCTTTCAGTAAATTCAAAGAATATATAAGGTTTGTAGAATCAAAATTTAATTCAAAGGTCTCTAAATTAAGGTGTGACAATGGGGGCGAATATGTTTCAAATGAATATAGAGAGTTTTGTAAAGAAAATGGCATATTTTTAGATTATACAGTGGCATACATACCTCAACAAAATGGGAAAGCAGAGAGGATGAACCGTACTCTGGTGGAAAGAGCTAGATGTATTATGAATGCTTCAAAGGTTCCTAAGTTTCTCTGGGGAGAAGCAATAAGAGCATCATGTTATGTGATAAAGAGGTCACCTACGGAGAGTCTGGATGGAGATATTACACCAGCCGAGATATGGAACAACAAAAAACCAGATGTTAAACATTTGGTATTTGGGAGTAGTTATTATGCTCATGTTCCAGTTGAGTTAAGGAGTAAGTTTGATGATAAAGCAGAAAAATGCATAATGTTAGGCTACGCACCTACTGAATATAGACTGTGGAATATAGCAAAAAATAAAGTAGTTATTGCCAGAGATGTAAGGTTTAATGAGAATGAATTTTATTTTAAACAAATGGCAATGCTAGATGTAGATGAACGAGTGAGGAGTAGTCAAGATAAAAATATGGGGAACATTGGTAACAGGCTAGAACAAGAAGTATACGACGAAAATTACGAAGATGTAATAGATCAAGAAGAACAAAAAGCGAGTGAAGATATATATATATATATATATATATATATATATATATATTTCAAAACAATTATTATTGATTTTTTGGTTCTGCATCTCAAGTAAAGTTGCGCAACTCGTGATGGAGGACTTAGAGGAAACCGTAATTGGAGACCTGGAATACCAGGTTCCGTTTTTCTTTAGGTATGTCGACGACTGCATAGCACTGGTGCCTGTAAACAGAGTGAATGACGTCCTCAATCGATTTAACAGTTTTCACAGTAAACTACAATTTACTGTTGAAAAGGAACAGCATAATAAAATAAACTTTTTAGACTTGACGCTGCACCATACAAACAACACTATCAGAACGGAATGGTATACAAAGGAAACCTGGTCCTCTAGATATGTGAATTTTAACTCCCAGCACCCAATGTCACAGAGAAAATCTGTTGTCATAGGTCTTGCTGATCGAGCTATAAAACTTTCTGACTGTGAGTACAGGGAAATCGCCATAAAAAAAGCTAAAGAAGCGCTCTTGTTAAATGATTACCCTGGTAATCTAATTGACAGAATTTTTAATAACCATATTCATCGTTTTCACAATCAGTCCCAATCTAGAAACAGTAGTCAGAATATATCTGAAAAATATTATCTCACTTTACCTTACATTTCGGGGCTTTCAGAACAAATGGGTGGCACTTTCAAAGAATATAACATAACCGTATCGCACAAAGGACATAATCTCTTAAAGACCAATTTCAGTAAACTCAAGTCAAAAATCCCCAAGGACAAGAAAAGTCATGTTATCTACGAAGTTCCATGCAAACACTGTGAAGGTGTCTACATTGGACAAACCAGTCAGCATTTAAAAAACCACTTAAATGGCCATAAATATGATAAAAAAAACAAGACAGCTCTTGCGAATCATGTTGTTGAACATAACCATGCTTTTGATTATGAAAGCACAAAAATACTACGAACTGAAAGCCACCAAAAGAAGAGAGAGATCCACGAAATGATAGAAATCCAGAAAAACAAACATTCCATCAACGCCAAGTCTGATACAAAAAATCTATCAAAAATCTATTTTGATTTAATACAATGAATTCCAAGTTAAAGGAAAAAAATATTTTTGCCACAAGTTGTAAGTACATATGCTGGCGCGACAATCATAATTTTGCCAAATAACATACCAATACTAACATTATATTCCGGATATTAGTTGCTCCTGTGTTTTACAACTAATTTACTTACACGATAATACTGCTACTTGTTGGCCTTCAATCGATAAATGTTGTTTTTACATGTGAGATCTTGGACGGTCAGGCATATTGTGTCGCACCGATGAAGGTGTATGTTGTGTGTTTATTTTAAAAAGTTTTTAATTTAGGAATGATATTTTAATTATACGTGATGGACATTGCGCTCGCAGGCCCATGTTTTATGGTAAGTTTTAAGAAATATATTTGTATTGTACATCATATTAATTGTAACAGTCCTTTGAAGATTACCTTTCTGATGGACATTGACTGTCCGAAACGTTAAAAATAAACTAAAATGTAAAATAAAAAAAAAACTGAAAATACTTTTCAATTTTATGCAGAACCAAAAAAACCCAAGAATAATTGTTTTGAAAAATAAATAAAATAGGTTCAAGAAATAAACTATCGAATCAATCGAAAATCAGTTACAGGTTTTGTAATTAAAGTTTTTGGAAACGTTGTAACTTGGGTAACTAGGAAACAAAATTGTATCACTCTATCAACAACAGAAGCAGAACTAATTGCTCTGTGTGCTTGTGTCACAGAAAGTTTGTATTCAAGAAAATTATTAAGGGATTTAAACATTGAAGTTAAACAAATAATAATTTTTGAAGATAACCAAGGGTGTTTTTAGCACTTATT
This sequence comes from Galeruca laticollis, assembly GCA_963921935.1. Taxonomy (NCBI): domain Eukaryota; kingdom Metazoa; phylum Arthropoda; class Insecta; order Coleoptera; family Chrysomelidae; genus Galeruca; species Galeruca laticollis. Next base: position 37,098,171 of record OY998178.1, on the reverse strand, counting down.
AAGAATCAAGGAAATAACAAGATAGTGAAGCATATGGACTTGAAATACCAAATTGTTACTGAATACTTAGATAAAAAGGTTTTAGATTTAAGATATATTGGTTCTAAGGAACAACAGGCTCATTGATTAACAAAAGCTTTACCTGTAATGGGTTTTTCTAGATTTAAGGATTTTATCGGTTTTTAGCGATGGAGGGTGTTAGGTTAATTCGCTAAAAACGCCCTGTTGGTTCTTGTTCTTTTGGCGCAAAAAGGAAAAGAGAAGAAGAACTAGACAGTTGGTTTTGTAAAAGGTTAGGTAGAGAATTCGAGTTATGGCTTTTCTTGTAATGTAAAAATGATTCTGTAATCATCGAAGATAACAAAGTGTTATTAAGTAATTTTAATAAAAGTGATTAACTCAGATAATAAATATTAAAAGCAGTGGCCACTACTTTATTCTTTAAATAAGTGTCCACTATACCTTAACTAAAAAATAATTATTTAGTACTATATTGTAAACTTAGATATCATTTATTTCAGATATAATTTTGGAAAATATCTCGCCGGAAAGTCACAGATGTCGAGATTGCACAAGTTTGACGGAAACTATGGGCGAGGCAATTCTCAATGTAAGGAATGGTGTATTATCAGTTAAAGCTGCGGCTATCAGGTTCAGCAGTCCACGTATTATATTTAGGCATTATATTAAGAAAGAAATTGACTGGAACTTACCAATTTTGGAAGTAGCACCAAGACTAACTCCAAATTACCGTGTCAATAAGATATTTTCTCCCGAGGAAGAGGTCGTTCTAAGCGATTGTTTACAAACTGTGGGAAATCTGCATCATGGTATGAACCCTAAATGTTCACGGAAGTTAGACTACGACTTAGCAATAGCCAATGATAAAAAAATATCCACCTCTTGGAGAAAAAATTGTATTGCGGGAAGATTATGGTTTAATGGCTTTATAAAAAGTAGAAATTATTTGTGCATACGATCAGCAGAAGCTACAATTTATGAAAGGTATAACTTGGGACCCGAGTAGGTCTATAATGTTGATGAAACAGCCACCACTACCGTTCAACAGACAGGGAAGGTTCTCGCAAGAAAGGGACAAAAGCAGGTTGGCCACATCACATAAAGCGAACGAGGCACTAATACCATGAGTGGCTGTATTAATGCCATTGTTAATAATATACCGCCACTCTTAATATTCCCAAGAAAAAACTTTAAGGATTACATGATAAAAAATGCGGCGCCTGGAACTGTTGGTAGAGCTTCACAATCGATTGGATAACTCCCGAAATTTTCGCAAACTGGCTGAATCACTTTATAAAGCATGCTAAGCCAACACCTGAATCACCAATCTTATTAATCATGGACAACCATGAAACCCACACTAGTCACAGACTTCAGCAATTGGACAAAACTGTTCACTACCCCTCAATATTTTTTTATAACCAAAGCTGGCAATTGTGGTTGCTTAACAACCCAGGAAGAAGAATTAGTATTTAGGACGTCGCAGAAATTTTAGGAGAATCTTATCCACTTGCCTTCACGACTCGCAACTGTGTTTCTGGTTCTTGGTCAACTGGAATATATCCGTTTAACAATAACTTTTCCAGTGATGAAGCTTTCATGGCTACCTCTGTTAGTGATATCCAAACAGAAATAAATGAGCGTGCAAAGCACAAGCCTAGAGATTTTAACCTACTGGAAGACCAGTCTAACAACAATTACATGAGAGCATACCATCAACATCTTCAACTTTACGAAGTAGTATTCTGAAGAAGGAGTTTGTTTCTCCTACTGTTCGCAACCATTTCCTACTGCGGTTTCAGAGCCAGGTAAAAGAAGTCAAAGAAAAAAAGAAAACACTGAAATCTTAACAAGCACACCGATTCTCCGGCTTGAAGAAGAAGAAAAATTTGAAGAAGCTCGAAAGTCTAGTTCAAAAAACAGACCAGTGTAAAAAGAAAAATTGTAGACTGCTTAATTGATATGACAGAAACAGCAAAAAAACTAATAAAATATGCAGAATCCGAAAACAGCTCATGTGATAGTCAGCGAGAAGTTGAGTTGACCGACTCTGTCGATGTAAGTGATCGGTGCAAACTTCTTTGTTCTTGATAAGTTTGCTACAAAAAAATATATAAAACATTATGATGGGCGCGTAATAGAAATTTTAAAGCACACTCATGAGTTCAGTATTACATTTTTGAGACGTCATGGGTACTACTTCACGTATCCCGATGATTTAGCCATAGTTACAGTTAGTGATATTGTACTTCATTTATATCACCCTGCAAAAGTAGGCGGCACTACTAGAACAGCAAATGTATTTTGTTTTTCCATCAATTTATCTGTGCATAGGGGTAACATGGGGAATACCAACCAGCTGGGTAAGATCGACCAGGCGATTCAATTCCAAATTGCGCGCCAACTGCAGTGTAATACAACGCCGCAGATGCATATACGGCCAGACTGTCGAGCACAATTACCGGTGACGCCGTCATTGAGCTTTGTGGAATTTTGTGTGTTAAAACATATTTCCACGTGAATCGTTATATCTGTTTTGAGTTCTAAAATAGGTAAGTACTCCGAAAATAAGTGATTTCTCCACTATATTTGTATGGCATTTATTGGCTTGAGCTTTTTTTATGCAGAAACCGCATGGATACTTAATCTCATTTTTCTGATACTGCCGTGGTGATTTATTACTTCTCCGCCAACCTATCTAATATGCGAGAAAAGTATTGGTTTACACACAAAAAAGTTATTTTTACGTTATCCATCAACAACAACACGAAAAAACGGTTTTTAGAAAAAAAAATCCTGTGTGTATGTCGTCGTCGTCGTCGTTGTCGTCGGCCACTTTTCCTTGCAAGTCTTGCTAGCACGATACAGCCTCCGGAGTGCAATAAGTCACCAATTTTATGATTGAATATTGTTAAGGACATTTCACAGATGAACCCTATTGATTTTCAGCTCACCAGAGCCAATACAACCGGTGCTACAGTACTTTAAGTACGATATTTTTGTCATTTTTGGAGAAGTTTCAGTTTGTTAGCACGATACAGCCTCCGGAGTATATACAAGTGATGAATTTTATGATTGGATATTATTCAGAGCGTCTTAAAGATGAACCCTATTGATATTGAGCTCACTAAAGCCAGTACAACGGGTGCTGTGGTACTTGAAGTACCAAATTTTTGTCATTTTTGGAGAATTTTCAGTTTGTTATCACGATACAGCCTCCAGAGAGTATACGATTGATCAACTTTATGAATAAGTATTGTTCAAGGTGTCTCACAGATGTACTCTATTGATTTTCAGTTGACTAGAGCGAGTACAGCGGGTCCTATAAAACTAGATATACTAAATTTTTGGTTATTTTTGGAGAAATTTCGGTTTGTTAGCATGATACATCCCCCGAAGTGTATACAAGTAACAATTTTATGATAGAATATTGTTCAGGGCCACAGATGCGGAAAAGTTAGTTTTAATCTTTAAAACCGTTTATTTTATTTTTAAACGCCTCGCTGCTATTACCCGAAATTCATAATAATTATTCTTCTTTTTTTCAGATGCTGTGAAAATGCCTTCCAAGTACAACAGAAAAACAGACCTCTAGAAAATATGACTCGGGCAATAAACGCCGTCCAAACTAAATCCATGGGAATTAGAAAAGCATCTAGAACGTACCGATCACTTACCTTATGGTCGATCAAAATAATGAGAAATTGGGAAGACATGCAGTTCTTAGCCATACCCAGGAGGACGAGCTGTCCAATCATATAATTAAAATGTCGAAGTTGTTTTATGGAATGTCGAAACTTCAAGTTAAAAAGATCGCTTTTCAATATGTGGAAGCCAACAATATCCCGAATAGTTTTAACAAGGATAAAAAATATGTGGTAATGACTGGTACTATGGGTTTTTGAAAAGGCACCCTAACATATTTCTGAGAAGGCCAGAGACCACGTCATTGAACAGGGTAGAGGGTCCAACAAGAAAGATGTAGACTTATTATTATCTTACTTGTCTAGAGCCTTCGATGACTATAATTATCTTGCTAATCGTATTTACGATGACGACGAAACCGGTATAACTCCTGTGCATCTTCCCGGAAAATTTTTGGCGTTTAAAGGACAACGACAAGTTGGTGCCATTATAAGTGGAGAACGGGAAAATTGGTAACCGTCCTTTGTTCAGTGAGTTCTGCGACAGAATATGCGCCCCCCATGTTCATTTTCGGAAGGACAAGAATGAAATATGAGGTCACAAGAAATGGCCCCACAAATGCTCTCTATGGAGTTTCAAAAATTGGCTGGATCAACGAAGACCCCTTTTTTGAATGGATTCAGCATTTTGCCAGGCATACTAAATGTTCAATTAAGGAAAAAGTGTTATGGATAATAGATAACCATAGCAGTCACTGTGTACAATTTCTGCAAGGAGAATGGTATAACCATAGTGACCTTACCACCTCACACATCCCATCGACTACAACCACTCGATATTTGCTTTGCATAAAAAACCGCTTTAAGTCTCGAGTGTGATTCCTTTCTCGAATAAAAAACTATCAAAAAATTGACCAGTTGTATAATTGGCAATAAAAAACAATTGAAAAAGGTGTGCAAGAATTTGAGGCAACACGGATTTTTCCAATTAACAGAGATGTAATAAATGTGGAAGAATTTATCATTAAAGAAGAAACCATGATAGAGGGAAAGGAACCGGGAAGACCAGATGACAACAAAAACAAAGGAGATAGTGTGAAAAAAGACGTAGGAACTAAGGATAAAACAGCAAATAAAATGACCAAAATGATAAAAGATACTGCAAAGGAAAATATATCGAGCAAAGACTTGGCAGAAGCTGGTCCGTCGCGAATTTCAGGACAAAAAATATCAATAAAACGTCAAACGATTTTGATACCAATAGCAAATCAGACGCTAGTGTAGTTTACTATACAGGTCAGGATAGTGAATGTGTTATTTAAAGACCTTCAGCCCACTCCCTGGTTTTTAAGTTCCAACCGGGGAAAGGGCAAGAAAACACATTCTCAATTATTTACTGTGACACCAAATAAAGAAGAATTAGAGAAAAAAGGAGACGCAAAAGTAAAAAAAAATGAGACTGGCGAAATCAAAGGAACAAAACGAAAATTAGTGAGAGATGACGAACCAGAGAAAAACAAGGACAAGTCACATAGAAAGCAGAGGCATTTGGAAGAGCCCACGGACCTTTGCATCGTATGCGAGGAATTCGGCAAGGACAATGAGTGATGTACACCCTGCCGTTGTGGAAAATCACCACATGCCGAATTTGCAGGCGTGTAGATTGTTCAAGTGTATATTTGTCATTTTTGTCAGTCAAAAATCACTTACACGGCTTTCATGTGATATGTTTAAAGTTACCATGCATGTTTGACATCTTTGTTCCATTGATAATTTGTAATACCGATCATTTTCATTTTGTAATGTTTTTTATTTTTTTTTTATTTTGTTTAATATCTATGTTTCCGCCTTCTCTTAGTGTTCTATAATTGTGCTTTGTTAAATTTTGCACAAAACAAGCTTTAAATTCCAGCTAGTTTGATATATATTAATAATTTCCCTTAAGTGGTCGGTATTCTCCATATTTCCCCTAATGTCTGTTAACTCTTGGTCATTAAAAGTGAATAAGTTTAAGTTGCTTTCTGAATATTTAAGTTGTCTTTTTGTAATAGAATAGTTATTTGTGTAACAAGTGTGTGAAGTAGCCCTTTTTCGACGAATGCGACAATCACATGAGTCGAAAAAAGGCCTTTACACACGAATTACATACACTATTTTTCTACTACCGAAAATTTTATCAAAACACAGAAGTTTAATAGTAATTTTCTTTGCGCACTAAAGTAGGTTTCATTTTTCTTTGGAAGAAACTATAACGCTTTTATTGATTTTTAATAAAATATATTATATATTGATAAAAATTTTGAACATTTATTAAATAAAAGATGTCATTTTTTTGTAAATAAATTTTATAGAGCTCGAGTAGAAAGTTATTAAAGCTTATTTTAATAAATAAATAATTAAACTTAGCAGAATATTAATAATTCAAGTCATGAATAAATGAAAAATGATCTGTAGCAGAATATATATTGGGTAAGTATAAATTTGAATTAATATATTATTTAAACGAAAATGGATATTGCTATAATTTATGCGTAATTAGAAATATATTTTATCATAGAATAAAAAAGTTCTTGGGTCCGTAACTGTATCTATATTATTTAACAATTTATAAGCAATGGAATTTCAAAAGATGTAAAAAAAATCTAAAATTTTTATAAACAAATGCTTATAACAAGTGATAAATAATAGTTAAAAAATCGCTTTTGAATTCATTTTACAGATAAATAAATCCTTCACAAAAATGACTTAAATGTTCTTTACCCTATCTCTAATAGTTTAAAAGTTATAACAATTTTTAACTTGACAAATTATGTAACGGCTGTAATTTCATTATTGTATAATATTTAAAAGTGTTGTAAAAAATACAAAAAAATTTTTTTCTCAACTTTGTTATATATGATTGCTTTTGTAATTTTTTGAAGTTTTCGAAAAAAAATATAACGGTTAATATTATTTGTTTATAACAAATTGTTAAGTTAATAAACAATTAAATTATTTATAAAATTTTTTTTTCTCTTTTATTCCATTGAAAAGGGTCAATGATGATTTTTAAGAATAAAATAATTTCTTAACTAATTATTTAAACAATTGAAATATAAAAAAAACGATTATAAACAAAAAAATTTATTTAAGAAAAAATTTTTTTTTTAAAAATCATCATTTCACCTATGCTATAAGATAGTAAAAAAAATTTTTTTTAAATCCCAAAATAGTCTATTTGTTTATAAACAATTTCTCAACAAATGACGTAAAAATTTTTTTTCCAATGTTAATTAATACCTATATCAGATGCGAAAACAGCAATAATAATATATTACCAAAAAAAATTATTTTTGATACCATTTTTTAGAAATTTCATTTTTAGTTGATTTAAAAAAATTGTAATTAACAAAATAATTAACTTTAATAATTTTTTTTCTGCATAACTTTATTAAGTACCTAAACAAAAAGAGCTCCACGAAGCGAAAAATTTATAGACCAATTATTTAAACTTTTATACCGTAATTTATAAAAACAGAGATTGGAATAAAATTAGTTAATTAACAATGGTGTAACTTTTTGAAAAATCGACAAAAAATTTTTTTTTCACCGAGGTTTTTTTCGTTAAAGTGTCTAGATTACACTATAATTTATTCAAATTTTTAAATTGTTATTTAATATTAAAAAAAAATTATTTTAGGTGATATACCGGCTTTTTAGGCGGCGCGCCTATGCCGTAACGTCCTCGCGGAGCCCTATTTTCAGCGTTAAAAAAAATTATAAATAATATAGATAGAGTTCCGGGAGTAAGCACTTTCTTATTGGAAATTTTCTCCTCTTTCAGGATCTTTTTTCAAAATTCCTTCAATATCATTATTTTAAAAGTTATTAACGAAGAACTAAATACCTTTTTTTTATCTTATTTTGTTAATAACAATTGCAATTTTTTATCTGCTAATATACCCTTAAAAAACATTTTTCTAGACGTCATTCCGAATCGAATGAGCTATGGCACATATTTTTAGGAGCTTTATTTCTATTTAACACGTTTTTGAACTTGGTGATTAGACTATAAAGAAAACTCAGATTTAATATCCGTTTATTATACCTACCTACATTTTTATAAGACTAGATAAAACTACATACAAATTGAAACTTTTTCTTTACGCACTAGTGCGTAAAGTAAAGTTTTACGCACTAGAAAGTGTGTCTAAAATACGTACTTTACGCACGGTAGTAGAAAAATTACTTTTTTAATCTAAAATAAAACATTATTCTAACAAATGTCTATTTTCAATTTCTTTTTTCAATTCCTAAGCAATAATGGCCACAGTACCATACTCTATATAGTAGTGGCCACTGTACATTGGCCACTTTGCAACACATTCTTGCAACTACAAATTTATGACAAACATTTTTTTTTAAGCTACATAATGGAATGCTATAGAGGTAAATATAGTAACTGCTGTTTAGCGGTATCAAATTCTATAAAAAATATTATGGTTTCTATTGATCTTCTTAGAAAAAGGTGGCCACTGTTCTAAATGCTCCCCTACATATAAAATAAATATTACCTGTTTCAAGGTCGTCAAATTTTAAATTCTCGGCGCCATTCAAAAATCCAAAGTTCGTTCCACCATGAAACATGTAAATATTGACAGAAGACGGATAGCTCAAAATTTCTTCGTAAACTTGTTTGAAATCTTCTAGAGTACCATTACTATGCGATCTTCCCCAATAATCGAACCAACCAGACCAATATTCCATTGTCATCACTGGTTTGTCAGGTTGATAAGATTTAAGTTTATCTAAATTGGTGATTGCATCTTTGTTGAAGTTACCAGTCATAAAAAAAAGACTTCGTATTGTACCGCCCGTGCCTCTAACTGGATTATCCGATGTCGCCAGAAGTTCATTTATACCTTAAAAGAAAGATAAAATGTGTAATTTAAGTATGTTATCTTATATAGGGAGATATACTGGGTGTCCCGGGACTAATGGGGAAAAAGTCATGAGCGTATAATCTGAGCCAAAATAATGTTAGTACTTCATATAAATTTTTTCTATGCAGGCCCTCGTTTTCGAGTTGTAGGCCTCCAAAGTTTTAATTTTGAATTTGGTTTTTATTTTTTGTACTAGTTATTTGATCTTTATAACATTTACGGCAAAGCTATAATGTACGTGTATGTTTATTTTGGAAAGGAAAACAGATTTACAGTAATGCCTTGAAGCCAGGGACGGACTACTCGCAATGGTTAGTGATCCAAAAAATTTGCAGGGATGGCACACCCTATATGAAATAATCGAAATTGACTTTCTCATACATTAAGCTAACAAAAAGGTACTCTCGTTCGAATTCGATAAAATAAGCCGTTTGGCTAATATTTACAGTTTTATTAATGCACTACGTACCAATTTACCTAACTAACTTATTAATACGATGTCCAAAATTTACCTACAGTACTACAAAAAAATAATTTAACGATAGCAGAAGATGAAAACCATTGAAGAGTTATTGATTCGAAAGTTGGTAAACATTTTTTTAAATTATTTTTACCGTTTATCAAGTAACCATAGTTGTCAAACGTGTAGAATAGTTCGTAGTCAGTACTTGTCAATAATTTTAACAGTTACAATGGCAGAATTCACTCTTATTGAGTACACAGATATGCATTTAATGTATGGACTGGCTTCTCGATACTGTTTAGAGGCTTTATGCAGAACATTTTGCAAACAGAGCATTGCCGGACATACTAATGTTTGAGCGTATTGTTCTCAAGTTACGAGAAACAGGTATTAATAAGTAAATGTAATTTTCCATGTATACAAAACCAAATTTCAAATTTCAGGATGTTTTTTGCCAAAAAAGGTGGAGAAGGTCCAGTACGAAGCGTACGTACTGTGGCAGTTGAACAAGACTTGTTAAATGCAGTTAATAATGAACCATCAACGAGTTTACGAAAATTATCCAAAGAACATAACGTCGCGAAATCAGTTGTTCATCGCGTCCTAAAAGAACAGCTGTTATATCCTTTTCACATGAAAAAAGTACACAGTATGACAGTGACTGATTATCCTGCACGAATTGACTATAGCCAGTTGTTTCTGCGACAACAACAAGCAGACAATACATTTATTAGTAACGTTCTCTTTACGGACGAATCCGGTTTTACCAGAGATGGAGTCATTAATTCTCATAATATGCATTTATGGGATGATGTGAATCCACATGGCATTGTCCAAACTAGGAACCAGCATAGATTCGTGGTTAATGTTTGGGCAGGTATAGTTGGCAATCATTTGATAGGGCCATACTTTATTGACGGTACTTTGACAGGTCAGAGATATTTGGAGTTTTTGCAAAATGAGTTATGGAACCTGTTTGATGATATGCTACTACAAACTCGTAGGAATTGATGGTTCATGCATGATGGGGCCCTTCCTCATTTCAGTTTAGATGTACGACAGCATTTACACACAAGGTTTCCTAATAGATGGATTGGTCGTGAAGGCCATTTTCGATGGCCACCACGATCAGGAGACGTTAATCCTATGGATTTTTTTTGGGGTTATCTCAAAAGTGAGGTATACGCAACACCTGTGCAAACGAGGCAAGATTTAATAAACAGAATTGTGTTACACTGCAATGTTATTAGAAATAATATGGGATTGCTCTTTCAAGTGCAAAGAAACAACCTTCGTAGACTTAGAATGTGTGTGGAAGTGGGAGGAGCTCATATTAAACATTTATTAGAATAACGTTAGTTTTTGTTGTTGTTTAGTTTTAGTCTAATGTTTTATAACTTGTGTTTCTTGAGGTTTTCTTAATGTTTTGATAATGTTGTGTTCGTAATTTTGATTAAAAGCAACTAATTACGTTGTTTTCGTACCTATTTAATTCCCATTTAATCAGTTCTTAATTCTTTTTTCGTCTGCTATCATCAAATTATTTTTGGTAGTACTGTAGGTAAATCTTGGACATCGTATTAATAAGTTAGTTAGGTAAATTGGTACGTAGTGCATTAATAAAACTGTAAATATTAGCCAAACGGCTTATTTTATCGAATTCCAACAAGAGTACCTTTTTGTTAGCTCAATGTATGGGGAAGTCAGTTTCGATTATTTCATATAGGGTGTGCCTTCCCTGCAAAATTTTTGAATCACTAACCATTGCGAGTAGTCCGTCCCTGGCTTCAAGGCATTACTGTAAATTTACTATAAAACTATTGTGCAACGGATGCTAGCAGCATACAAAGCTCAAGGCTGCAAGATGAGCTTGAAGGTCCATTTTTTACACTCTCACATAGACTATTTTCCTGAAAACGTGGGAGCTTACAGTGAAGAGCAGGGGGAGCGATTTCACCAGGATGTCCGTGATATCGATAGAAGGTACCAAGGGCGATGTGATGTCACTATGCTTGCTGACTACTGTTGGCTGCTTAAGCGAGAAACTGAAGATGGAAGTCGGAAAAGGACTCGTCAAAGTATCAATGAAAAGAACAAGAGGATTCATAAAGAACATGAATAAGTATATGTATCAAAATAATGTTTCGTTTGCTTAAAAAAAATATTTATTGTTTGAAAATTTTGGATAAAGGAGTGCTTCAACCAATTTTTTGTGTTTGCATGCATCTCATGCAGCTGACAAAAATTTTTTTTCGCAGACCTGTGTAACCTTTATTGGAGCTTTAAAGAGCATCTAATTGAAAAATATAGGGTGAATTTTTATTTTTCCTCAATTTTATGTTTGTTTTGAAAAAAAATAGCTTTTTTATATAGTAATACGCCATCGTGTGACTATTTAATTTGGTTACATTGAATGTACCAAAAAATATTAAGCTGCTGACACTGAATGAGTCAAAACTTTGGAGACATAGATAATCTTTATTGGAGATTTAAAGAGCATCTGATTGATAAAGATAGGGTGAATTTTTATTGTTTCTCAATTTTATATTTATTTTGCAAAAAATAGTAGCTTTTTTATATAGTAATTTTAAACGAATCGTAGTAGCATGGTTGTTTACTTAATCAACCGCTCTTTTAAGAAAATAAACCATACCTGTGGTATAAAGAGCACATTAGATTTCTATCTCACAATTTCAATTTTGACTTCTAGCACCATGTATTAAGGTAATTTCGAGGGTGCACAACATGTGGTATTCGAAAAAACAACTATTAAACATAAAAATTGAAAAATCAGTAACTTCTTTAGGTACTGTTCAATTAGGATGTGAACTAAACAATATTTGGTTGATGGATTTCGGAATAGCTCTTAATAATTTAATTTGAGAGTAGGGGTGCATGCTATCTAGTGGATATATTATAATACAATGTTTGAGACATTTTAGCAATATAAATTACATATTAATATGTTCATATTCTCTTTTCTTTACCTTTTGTTAACTGTGTAGTAGTGATCGGGAGTACTAAAAATAAAACTAGCATTGAGTGAAAAAATATATAATGATATTTCTACGCAACTTACCGAATACATAACAGTATAAACTTAATTAACTCTGATGCATTTATTTGAAATGGGAAAATACTAGAGATTGAGGTTTTTATGGATTTTTATTCACATCTATTACTATAAGGATATTGACAAATAACGACAGTTCTTACTCTCGTCAATAGAGGTCACCGACAATCTGTCACTTGAAAACGTCTGTGGATCATACATACTATTGAGCTTTATGAACTTTTGAATAAATTTAGCTACGCCGCCTTAAAACTAAAAGGGAAGAGCCTGAGATCGAGAAGCGAGGGAACGAGCCGGCAGAACTGCAGAGAGCGCCAAGAAAGACGGAGCCACCGACAGCCACTTGCTCTTACCATTTCAAGTTATTTTTTTATATAGTTTAAATTAGTTGTATGATGCATTCTACAGCTGTGTGTCCCAGAGACGCCATGTTGACATTTAAGTGACAGTTTGTTTGAGTGCCCTATTGTATAATATTGACAATTCGATAGAATAATATTATTCAATCGTCACGTCAAAATTAAATCATTATCCATTATTTTGGCGCAAGTAGATGGTGCGAGGCTGCTATAGCGATGACATTAGTTGAAATTTCTGTCCTAGGTCTGCGCCCGTATACACCCGCACCAGAGCCAGAGTGTGTCATTGAGCCATCGGTGTGCCAACAGATGTCTGCTCTTAAGAGTTTATCCTTACGGAGGACCCATTCATCTTTATTTGGAAATAGAACGGTATAAGGCAGATTGTAGTTTACTGTTGGGGGCATTATATCAGAGGTCGTTCCCAGAATACTATGACTTTCGGTGTCCGCTAACATTATGCTTTGCTCTGTATAAGCCTGTTTTGTGCATTTAGAAATATGAACAATTCTATATGATGTCCATCTGGTCTCCTTTTCCAGAAGTATATGGAGAGGAGGTAAGGTCCAGGAGGATTTCCATGGCCGCTGACGGTGTGGTGCTGACGGCACCAGTGATAGACATACAAGCCTGTCTATGTATACCAGAGAGCTTTGCTTGGGTCGTTTTCGGTAAAGCTTTTGACCACTAAGCAATGGCTCCATATGTGACCATTGGTCTAACAATCATCATATATATCCAATGGATTTATTTGGGACCCGCGCCCCAAGATTTTCCACAAATCCTGCGACATGTCCACAAGTATAGTCTGGCCTTATGGATAACTTTTTCCAAGTGAGCGTTCCAAGTATGTTTTTTTATCTAGAATGATCCTCAATTATTTTACTTCCGCTGCAAATGGAATAACCACATCATTATAGGAAAGTGGTGGAAGGTCCGCCAAATTCCTTCTCCTAGTGAAGGGAACTATTACAGTTTTACCAGGGTTAACAGACATCTGTTCCTTCTGGAACCAACTGTAGACATTGTCCAACCCGTCCTGAATTGGCCCTTGCCAGAATGACAAGGTCGTCTGCATACGCTTGCAGTTTTACCCCTCTTCCTGCGAGAGTACCAAGCAGGTCATCCATCAAGAGTGACCACAGTAAGGGAGATAGCACTCCACCCTGTGGGTAGCACTGAAAACCTTAAAGCTAATCGCCTCATCTTGAAGAGATGTAGTGGCTGTTCTATTAGTGAGTATGGCATATATCCAGCTGGTAATCGTTGGTTTAATGCCCTTGTCAGTCAAAGCTGAACCAATGGAGGCCGGTAGTGCATTGTCAAATGCTCTTTCGAAGTCAAGAAAAATGGCCACTGCAATCTCCTTAATGTTAAGGGATTGTGTGATTTTCCCAACAAGGTTGTGTAATGCTAAATCTTTTGATTTGCCAGTTTGATAAGCGTACTGGTGGATGCTCAGGGGGGAGCTATATAATGCTAACCGCCTGATGTGGCAATCCAGTATTCTTTTCAGTCCTTTAAGCAGGAAAGATTGCTAATTGGTCGGCCGATTTAGGGTGTGGGTCTGTGCGGCGCACTTTCGGTATATATACTATACTAGCCGCCAACCAACTGGGAGGTATATAATTTCACGCCAGACTAGTTCTATACAGTTTCATGAGAATTGGTAAAAGTAATTCCAGTCCGTTTTGTAGCAGAGCTGGAAAGATGCCATTCTCACCTGAAGATTTGAAGGGCTGAGATGATTTGATTACCCATTCAATCGCCGGTGCTGGGATAACTTCCTTGGCGACCTCCCAATCGTCCTTTTTGGGCCGCCTTGCGCCCTCAAAGTGGGGAGGTCGATTGTTATCCAGAGTTAAACTTCCGGGAAAGTGGTTTTTACTCAAAAGCTCTAACGTTTCTTTTCTAGAGGTCATGAAAGTGCCATCTGGTCGTTTCATCGACCTTATCTCGGCAATCGACTCTTTAGAGAGAATCTTGTGTATTCTGGTAATGCGAGATATGTCAGATATACTCAGACATAACTTTTTCCAAGACTCACGCTTCGCCTTTCTAATTTCTGAGTTGTAGATTATTAAGACTTACTTGTATTGTCATGCAGGCAAATTTTCAATTTTAAAATATGTCCAATCTGGTTCGGATCTCATTTCTTTTTTACAGACAGTTCTTAATATAGAAACGTTTCAAACCAAGTCACAAGTTGAGAAAACAAATACTTTTCGAAATATGAATTCTAAAAAGTATTAAAAACATTTATTTTCGATGCAAATACAATTATGAAAGTCAATGTCAAACTCGACAACCGACAACGATATACTGCAGTGTCGCCAACCGTTTGGAAACTTTTCCCCTAAAAAGAATTCACGTATTTTTCATTTTCAATGTAATAAAACAATTTGACATATTTATTTAATAATATAATTGTATTTATGATCAAATAGATGTTTAATACTATTCAAATTTAATAAACTTCGGTTTTGAATATACGTAAATTTCGCACTTAGTTTTCCTCATAGTGAAAGTAATATGCATTCACCCTTCCCCGCCTTGAAAAATATCAAATACTTTGTAACGCGCACATCAGGTTATTCAAGAAGGGAAAGGGTGAATCTAATGATTATATTCCCTTCCCCTTCTTGAATAACTTAATATCCTGTACTATGTAACGCACATCAAGTTATTCAAAAAGGGGAAGGGAATATAATCATTGGATTCACCTTTCCCGTTCTTGAATCACCTGATGTGCGCGTTGCAAAGTATTGGATATTTTTCAAGAAGGGAAAGGGTGAATGCATTCATCCAATACATTCTAATGTGCACGTAGGGAGATTATTTAAGGGTGAATCCAATGATTATATTCCCTTCCCCTTCTTGGATAATTTGAGGCCGATTTATAAACTTGCAGTTCCCGTTTCCTCTTACAGTTGCCGTTCCCGTTGAAACTTAAAAGCTACTTTCACATTTGCACATATATATTCTCCATTGCTGTTACCGTTCGCCGTTGAGCGTGACGTTCCCTGATGCTCAGTCATAACAAAGTTTTAAGTTTTGCAGTTTGCTGTTCGTGTCGTTCGCATGTTAACCAATTAAAAGTCTGGTCGTTTGACAAGAATCGGGTTTAATGGGTTTAATATAACCTTTTAATATGTTATTAAAAGCTGAGTAGCTGAGTCACGTTAATCAAGTGTTATTTTTGTTGATTTATGCTTTACGAAGAATGGATTTTGATATGGATGACAATGATATTCTTCATGACAATGACTCTCAAGAAATCATTGTCGAAGAAGAAGGAGGTAATAAAGATTAAGATTATTTACCCTGAGCACAACGACGGCGAACATTGAACGTCAGGTTTATAAATTGACATTATCAACGGAAACTGCAACCAGCAACGGGAGTGGGAACGGTAATGGCGACGGCAACTGCAAGTTTATAAATAGACTTTTAATATCCAATATTTTGTAATAAGCGTGAATTATTTTCAGGAGAAAAGCTACCAAACGGTTGGCAACACTGCAGTATATCATTGTCGGTTGGCGAGTTTGACATTGACTTTCATAAGTGTATTGTATGCAAAATAAATGTTTTTAATAATTTTCAATATTAAGATCTTGAAAAGTATTTGTTTTCTCAGCTGGTGACTTAATGTGTGTATAAAACGTTTCTATAATAAGAACTGTCTGTAAAAAAGATATGAAACCCGAACCAGATTCGAGATATTTTAAAATTGAAAATGTGCCTGCATGACAATACAAGTAGCTTTAATAATTTCTGAAATTAATATATCGGAAAGTAGTTGTTTCCGTAATTTGTGACTTGGTATAAAACGTTTTTATAACAATACCTATCTGTAAAAAAATATGAAGCTCGAACTCGAATGGTGGCATTCCAAAGTTTAGCCTATTTTTACACCGAAGGAACTGAATAAATTTCTTAAAGAAGCACCAGATCATCTATTTCTTCTGACCAAAGTCATCAAAAACGAAATTTGGAAATATTTCATTCGTGTTTTGCACATGTTGCATTAATTATGGGTTTAATGGGAGCCTGTCGCACGAAAGAAGTTACATTTCATGAAAATTGAAAATATAGAAGATTACAACGGAGCTCTTAATAGTCAATATACCTGTGCCTAAAACAAAATTATCTAGATCGTTTACCGAGTCTAGATCGTCAACCCGCGAGTCATATGGAGACATCCTGTTGAACTCATGTAAGAAAGATTATTGTTAAATTGCTGACAGGACGTTTCCCACATTATTGGATTTATAATTTTTAACTTTGGTCAGCAAACACGTGGAGACATCCTGTTTACACAATTGTTATAATTTTCTTATCATATATTTTTTCCTCTGTACTCAGCATTATATTGCATTTTCCTTATTTTTGTAAATTAAAAAAGAAGTCAGTCATAATTGTATCACCAACTGTAACTAATCATAAAGTTTAAATAAATCTATTTAAAAAGTATATTTTTTACTTAATAAATTTAACTCGCGTAAACATTATCGACCATTCTTGTAACAGGTGTGCCAATATAATGTAGAATTCCACTTTTGCCTCTATTTGGAATATAACTGCTTAGACTATTTAATAGGTGGCGTATATACTAAAAATAAGCGAGCGTACTCTTATACTCAAGCGTACGCATATACACCTATACCCTATTCAATGTTTACTATTGTTTACGCCCTCTCTGTTTATTAAATCATAACTGTCTTCAGTTGTAACCACATGTCAGGAATTATTATTTAACTTGACGGTCATATATCGGAACGCAACTGTACGAAATATATAACAAATGATAAGGGTGTATAATAAAATAGTTTCAAAAAAACTATTATTAAAGTTGTCGTTATTACAAACAATATCTTGAAGGTGTAGAATGTGCATGCCCAGATTCTAATTTTCCCGAAAATTGTATAGGAAATAAAACGCGTTAAATTTTTTCCATACAATCTACCGACTAATAGGTACAATATCCTGTTTGATATTATGCAATTTAGTTTGTTCCAAAAATTGATCCAAATCTTACTCAATATTTATTGTAGTATAAAACCTGCATTAGGTTATTTTTGACATTTCACTAGGATCATAGAACATTATATTTAGCATTTAATATAGACGTTGATATCGGTATGACGACAGTTGAGAAAAAATATGTACTGCGCAGAGTCACGAACAATTTCTTGAACAATTATAATGTACTGTATAATACAGGATAATTTTTTGCCAAAGAATGGGTGTGTTTGACCGAAAAACGCGCTTGTAAGCAAAATGGCGATCGCTATGCGGTAAGCGCTGTCAACTGCTAAATAGATATTTCCCT
This sequence comes from Galeruca laticollis, assembly GCA_963921935.1. NCBI lineage: Eukaryota > Metazoa > Arthropoda > Insecta > Coleoptera > Chrysomelidae > Galeruca > Galeruca laticollis. Next base: position 37,080,354 of record OY998178.1, on the reverse strand, counting down.
TTAGAACGCTAAGCTAGCTTTAACCGGGAAACCTAACATAGTATTCATACCTATTGAAAAATTATCATTTATGAATAACATATTAAATAATGTAGTGAATAGATGGAAGATATTTTTGGTAATGATATTGCTGATATCGCTTATAAACTGATTTCAAAACAAACCAAATAAATAAAAAATGGAGGATTATGTCAGCGCTATTGAAGTTAGTGAACGTGTCCTGGCCGACAACAGTATAGTTTGTTTCTTAGCGCTAGCAAGCGATGTAAATCGTTATTTTCTGCCAAACACACGAAATTTGTCAAGAAATTGAATTATCTAAAATGACTTTAATAATAAACTTTGTAGTTCAAGGTATTATTAAAGCATTTTGACATATTTTTTCTTAAGATTCATCAAGTTTCTTATCATCCTCATTTTCGTTTTGGAGAAATAAAGGAACAAAATAATATAGAAGATAAAGTAGGAAATTCTCACCATTATCTAACATAAGTTGACGTAGTGACTTCAAATATCCTAAATCCTTTTTGCCGGATAAAGCATACTCATTTTCTACTTGGAACATAATAATAGGACCTCCATTAGTAAACTGCAACGCTGCTAATATAGGAAGAAGCATATTGAAAAATCTCGTCACGTACTTCATGTATGATTGATTACTTGTTCTCACTTCAAGGTCTCTGTCGCGTAATAACCAACTAGGAAACCCTCCAAACTCAAATTCTGCGCATATAAATGGACCGGACCGGACTATCGCGAATAGATCTTCTTCTTGAGCAGTCTTAAGAAATTCTTCTAAATGGATAAAGTCCGACATATCATTGTTTCCTTCACCAAAATCAAATTGACCTGAAAATATATTTAAATCTTACAAAATTCTTCAAGAGCACATCTACGGAGGAGTGTGCGAGAGGTGTGAAGTGGAGGATGGTGAGGGGCATGTGTTTAGATGCTGGAACAACGAGGAAGTATTAAAGACGTTGGAGAACGAACTAGGAGAGGCGGTGTATTGGGAGAACATGGTGGAGATAATGCTGAGGGGAAGGAGAAATGGATGGAGGTAAGTAGTGTAGTGGAGAGCATGATTAGGGGGAGGGAAGGAGTTGATATGGCATGAGAGGTAGGAGTGATAGAAGGGAGAAGATGATGGAGAGACCAGAGATTCTGTGAGGGACCGCCGCACATCTCGAAGTATGCTAGGGTAGTGATTTTGGAGCGGAGGTAACGGGGAGATGAAGGTAGGTTTGGTTGGTAAGCATCCCATTGGGGATGAGTCCAATACTGTTTTGGTTCTGAAAAGGACCCATTCGAACATGAGTTTCCTATCTCAGCCCGAATGAAAAACACATCTACGGCACTTGTAATGCATGAATTATAACTGTCTGTTGATATGGTGTACACACTAGATGTAAATTGAGTGAATGAAAACGACGAATACTCAGTGTGTATTTGTTTATTAATTTCCAGCCAAGCGCTTTCGGCTATTAAGCCATTCTCAAAGCTGTCGTCATTTAAAAAATAGGTGTCGAAACCATCAAGTTGATTAAGAACAATGTTCAAAGTTGAATCACTGTTATGATTAAGTCATTGAATTAAAAACATTAAAATAACCCTATTGGAAGGGTGTAAAATTATAATTTACATGATGTAGATTCATTCAAAAATAAAAACTCTATAACTTTATTTTTGAATGAATTTTCATCATGTAAATTATAATTTTACACCCTTCCAATAGGGTTATTTTAATGTTTTTAATTCAATGACTTAATCATAACAGTGATTCAACTTTGAACATTGTTCTTAATCAACTTGATGGTTTCGACACCTATTTTTTAAATGACGACAGCTTTGAGAATGGCTTAATAGCCGAAAGCGCTTAGCTGGAAATTAATAAACAAATACACACTGAGTATTCGTCGTTTTCATTCACTCAATTTATGAATTATAAGGAAATGGCCCAATATTAGTTCATACGACCTACATATATGATATGGAGTAGTAACAATTTCATTTATTAATCATGAATTGATTGAAAAAAAATAAACGGTTGTATCGTGCTAACAAACCGACATTTTTCCAATAATGACCAAAAATGTGGTATATATGTATTTTAGGACACGTTATACTGACTCTGGTGAATGAAAATTAATAGAGTTCATCGGTGAGACACCCTGAACAACATCCAATAACAAAATTGGTCACTTGTATGCACTTCGCAGGCTGTGTCGTGCTAACATCCCGAAATTTATCCAAATATGACCAAAAATGTGGTACTTCAAGTACCATAGCACCCGTTGTATTGGCACTAAGCTGAAAATCAATAAGGTCCATCTATAAGAAGCCTTGAACAATATCCAATCATAAAATTTGTCAATTGTATACACTCCGGATGCTGCATCGTACAAACAATCTGAAAATTCTCCAAAAATGACAAAAATGTGGTACTTCAAGTACCATAGCACCCATTGTACTACCTCTACTGAGCTGAAAATCAATTGAGTTCATATGTGAGACGTCCTGAATAATATCCAATTATAGAACTGGTCACTTGTTAACATTCCGCGAGCTGTATCGAACTAACAAACTGAAATTTCTGCAAAAATGTCATATTTCAAGTACCATAGCACCCGTTTTACTGGCTCTAGTGAGCTAAAAATCAATAGAGTTCAAAGGTGAGATGTCCTGAGCAATATTCAATCATAAAATTGGCGACTTGTTACACTCCGGAGTCTGTATCGTGCCAACAAGACATGTTACGAAAAGTTGGCGACGACAACGAAGACGACATCACACACGATTTTTTTTCTAAAAACCGTTTTTTCGAGTTGTTCTCGCTGAGATACGAAAATATTACTCAAAAAACTCCAAAATTACAACTTTTTTTGGGGTAAACCAATACTTTTCTCGCATATTAGATAGGGTTGGGCGGAAAGGTAAAAAGGTAGTATATCTTTACTGGATTTGTTTATTTGGGTTTCATGTATACACTTTACTGGGATATAATTGTAGTGTTGGATCAGGATTGAGATGGCGAGTTAAAAACATTATATTAGAAATCATATTTTCCGAAAGTAGATCGCAAGAATGTTTAAATGGGTTGTTAGATATATTACAAGGATTCTACATTTCCAATATATTTGATCACCTACTGAGCAGTTATACATGGAGGTTTAGAGTGAAGGCGATAAAACTTTTAAATCTCGCAAAGATCGAGTAATGTATCATTTTTCAGATTTTCGGGAAATAATAAGTTAGAATAAAATTATTTTCATTCTCCTGTAGAAGAAACAAGAGGCTAAGAATATATCTCATAAAAACTCTGAAATATCAATACGATAATAAATAAACGGTTTTAAGGATTAAAACTAACTTCTCCGCATCTGTGGCCCTGAACAATATTCTATCATAAAATTGTTACTTGTATACACTTCGGGGGATGTATCGTGCTAACAAACCGAAATTTCTCCAAAAATAACTGAAAATTCAGTATATCTGGATTTATAGGACCCGCTGTACTTGCTCTAGTAAACTGAAAATCAATAGGGTACATCTGTGAGAAACCTTGAACAATATTCAATCATAAAATTGATCAATCGTATACTCTTTGGAGGCTGTATCGTGCTAACAAACTGAAAATTCTCCAAAAATTACAAAAATTTGGTACTTGAAGTACCATAGCACCCGTTGTATTGGCTTTAGTGAGCTGAATATCAATAGGGTTCATCTTTCGGACGCTCTGAATAATATCCAATCATAAAATTGGTCACTTGTATATACTCCGGAGGCTGTATCGTGCTAACAAACTAAAGCTTCTCCAAAAATGACAAAAATATCGTACTTAAAGTACTGTAACACCTATTGTATTGGCTCTGGTGAGCTGAAGATCAATAGGGTTCACCCGTGAGACGTTCTGAATAATATTCAATCATAAAATTGGTGACTTGTTGGACTCTGGAGGCTGTATCGTGCTAACAAACTGAAATTTCTCAAAAAATGACAAAAATGTCGTACTTCAAATACCGTACTGGCTCTGGTGAACTGAAAATCAATAGGGATCATCTGTGACGTGTCCTTAACAATATTCAATAATAAAATTGCTTACTTATTGCACTCCGGAGACCGTATCGTGCTAACAAGGCATGTAAGGAAAAGTGGCCGACGACAACGACGACGACGACGACATACACACAGGATTGTTTTTCTAAAAACCTTTTTTTCGTGTTGTTGTTGATGGAAAACGTAAAAATAACTCAAAAAAAATTCTAAATTCCAACTTTTTTGGGGTAAACCAATACTTTTCTCGCATATAGAAAGGTTGGGCAGAAAAGTAACAAAACCCCTACCAATGAAATCACTATTACCACCTTCAATACGTTTCAATTCAAATTGTTGAAAAACTCGTAGAAATGGAATTTGAGTGAGCCTATTTGGAGAAAGATTTAGTTTTTTTCAAATACTTGCCACTTTCCGACAGAAGGTACTTTGTAGTGATGACAATAGTAAGTATTCTGTTGACATGCAGCTGGTATTTCTCAAATTTCAGATACTAAAGGTAAGAAAGGTCTTTTTTAGGATTTTTTGGAAGCTTTGTATATGCAATGTTTGAAGAAGCATGCGTGCTTCTCCCCTTCTTTCACCTCTACTTATTTTATCCTTTAAACCCAAAAAAAAATTTGAAAACATGAAACACATGTCCAAAGATCTCATTCCATAGAACATTTCGGTGCCAGTCTTATATTTTTCGAAGTAGATTGGTGGCTCAGTATGTAAAGCCTGAGCTCTGAATCGTGAAGTCCCGGAAATATTTTCTAATTATTATTCAATTATGAATTATTTTCAAAGTCTTAGGTGTGTGAATTCTCACTCTAGCATATATTGTTAGGTTCTATTCAAGAGTAGCAAAAAAGCCTATACAGGGCACATGAGGCAGTTGATGCCCAGTCATTCCTTCCTTCTTGTAATTGCGAGACATCAGATAAAGTGTGTATTGTCAATAAACCGACCACTGTCCTATTTATTAAGGGAAATATAATTCAATATTCGTCCTGACAGATCGTCAAAAAAGTTATCAGGGCCGGGTTTAGGTTTGTGAAGACCTTTGGTTAAGGTCCGTAAGTTAGCCCCGAAAGTCTTCACGATTCAACTAAATTTAGTGTCATGGGTTAGTGAATCGTTAGTGCCTCTTAGCGCTTCTATAAATTTCGTTAGTGCCTCCGTGGTTTCATAGATATTCAATATTAATTTATTTCAAGGTCGGCCGTCTAAGTGTTTAAGATTAATTCCAAATTGGTGTCATTCTTTAGTACACTTTAGTGCTTCAATTATTTTCGTTAGTGCTTTATTGGTATTCGAGATATTTGACTTTATATTTTCAAGGTCAGCCCCCAAAGTATTTACAATTATTTCCAAATTAGTGTCATTAGTTAGTGCTTCGTTACTGCACTTTAGTGCTCTAATATTATTCGCTAGTGCTTTATTGGTTTTCGAGATATTTCTTATTCTTTTATTGAGGTCAGCCCCCAAAGTATTCACGATTCGATTAAATTTAATGTCATTTGTTAGTGCTCTTTAGTGCTTCAATAATTTTCATTAGTGCTATCTTCGAGATATTTGATATCAATTTATTGGCACTTCCGTGAAGTTAGCCCCCAAAATATTCACAATTTAGTTAAAGTTAGTGGCATTCGTTAATGCTTCTTAGTGCTTCCGTAAATTTCGTTAGTGCTTTCTTGGTTTTCTAGTTATTTACTATTATTTATTTTAATATTAGCTTCTGAAATTGTTTACGGTTGATTCCAAAAAGTGTCATGCATCCGTTAGGGCTATTTAGTACTTCAATAATTATTTTCCTAAGTGCTTAGTTGGTTTGAAAATCCTTGTTTTTTTCTAGTAAATCCCCGAGTTTTCCAGGATCGAATATGTTTTGTGCCATTCATTTCGTTTGTATTTCAACTTTTTTCATTCGGAATAAAAAGAGGAGGGGAACGACTCATAAATCAAACGGATCAACCGGGTACCACTACCACAGTCTACTCTCCATACTTGAGATCGGAATTATCCCCTACTCAAAACGGGATTGATCTTCAACTGCAACTCCTCCGAATCTCCAGAAAATTACGACCTCTATCACACCACACTTCCAATCAGGAAAAGGAAGCTACCGTCAACGTTAAAATGCATCCAAGCTACTTAAAACCAAAGTCACGATCCCACGACACAATACCTACCGGCCGACTATGCAACCTGACGTCATTAGCAATCTACTGTGAACTAAACACACCCACACACACCCAAGTAATACTCGTCGATTTCATACAGACCAAATGTAAAAAAATATCCTCAAAACAGGACGGGGAAAATATCAACAGGTTCCGTTAAGTTTTTAATATCCCGAAATTGAAGAAATCGCGTGTGCCCCTCTCGAGGGCGGTACCTATTAGACGAAAACCAACCAACCGACATCTTTCAGGTTGCCAAATCTGAAAAAATTAGGTTTTAACCGCTTTCAAACTGAAAACTAGAACAATTTCCAGCGTTACAATAAAATGGTCAATAAATAGATCGGATTAATTTATCTTGATCTGTTATAAGCTCTCGAATTATCATAATTAAAAGATTCTTATTACTTGTTCTCGTGTTAGAACAATGAATTTTACAACTAATATGAATATACAATGGAAGTTGGCAACACTGTTTCTGTTAACCTGTTAGAATCTACAAATAATTTGTAACACATTGTCGTTATGGACATGTATTGTACGTTTTCCACTTTATGATATCCTGTTAACGAAAAAGAACAACCTTTCGAATTATCATAATTAAAAGATTCTTATTACTGGTTTTCGTGTTAGAACAATGCATTTTACAACTAATATAAATGTCTGTAACGGAAAACATGCGCAGTATACGGAAAAAGTAGCTTCGCTACCACCAGCCGTTTTGACACCCACGGCCGTTTTGGCACCCCGTCGCGTGGCCTGTGACGTCACCCTAGCCAGCCACCTGCCAACGACACCAGCACCATCTACGGCACCCTGTATATCGTCGTAGTGACCAGCGCCCCGAAGCGCCCGCCAACGCCATCTAGTGGCGAAAATGGGAAAGAGTGCGCCAAGATGGTCCAGGACAAACATATCTTATCTACTTACCATGGAAGTTGGCAACACTGTTTCTGTTAACGAATTTGTAACACTTTATGATATCCTGTTAGCGAAAAAGGATAATATACTGAATTTGTATGTATTTGTTTTTTTCTAACACATTGACGTTTAAACGTATGTGTCCACAGAAAATTCATAATACTGTATATATTACCTACTTCAATTTGTTTATTTATAAGCACTCCTAACTGAGATCAACTTTATATGTGGTTTCTAACCTTCGTGGTAGATTCTGAATGAACAGATCATAAAATAAAGAGAGTGAGAGAATTTAGATTCTCCAACAATGCCTTCTGACTCGTACTCAGGCCTCTTAATATTAAGGCATGCGAATACTCAACAAAACAATAATTCTGCATCTCTAGAATTATAGATAACATTTTTGTAATCAGTTTATAATAGTTATTTATGTATCAAGGGCATTTTATGGACCGCAACGTGTGTAAAGTACCGACCACAAACGATTTTTTGTGTATTACAATAACGGAAAATGTTCTAGTCAGATGACAGGAAAGAATACGCACATTTGGCAAAATACCCTTTAAAGCGACATGCTGGTTGGAAGTGTTCAACTGTAGTGGAAAAATATATTGAAGGTACTGATCCTTTTGAGAATGGACCTACAAGCAGTAGCTCATATCCTCATGAGTTACTGGAAGTTCCTATCAACTTACAACGGAGCAAGTTAGCAAGCCCTAATATCACCATTCAAAATTATGTAAATTATGTTATTAATATAAAATTATGAGTACGACAAGAAATTTATGTTTTGGTTATTGTTTTTTATTAAAATAATATTGGGTAGATATAGATCGATGTAATCGTTTTTGGTAATAAACGATATTTCTCTGTGTATTACTTACTAAACTAAATGTGAATTGTTAATACAAAATAAGATCGCAGCTCCCCCATCGGCAGAATTGTAACCATATATAGTGCATTGGCAGTAGTGTTCTTGGTGTTGTGCCGTTTTGAAATGTTGATTATTTCGAAAACTAAAATTTTATTATAAACTAAAATAGAAGTAAACCACTGAAACAACAATAAAACCCAATTTAGAAAAATTGTTAAACATAATTTCTGTAAACAAGGCAATCTGTATCTGTCAATGCACTACATATGGTTGGCCATACTGTATCGCCAATTCTGAAGTGGCAATTTTCGCCTGCTGAATTGATTCATGAAGTGTACTTTCTGGCTCGATCTTGCGTTGGAAACTTTAAACTGCATATTTTTTTACTGCTTACGATTTTTAGAATTTAAGTCCATCCCTTGAAGTTAAAACTTCCCTAACTCATTTAATTTTGAAGGGAGGAAAAAGTCTAAAGATATTTTTTATGTAAAATTATAAGCTCTTCAATTTTATTTTCTACTCCTGCCCCACAGACACTAAAACCTTTATACATTGTTATTGTATATTTGAAACCAGATTGTATCAAAAATGCTCAGTTGTGTAGAACATTTCGATTTCAGTCCTTATTTGACTAATGATACGAACTCAGATCTAATATTTTTATATACAAACGTTGGTTACTGTTCAATGAAACTATCTTCGAATGAACTGGAATTATTTAGAAACGGATAGTGTGAGTTGCAAGTACAATTTCCGACTGAATGTAGATATTTAAAACTAGTTTAAATATCATTTAACCTTAAAAGATCTATATTAATAAATTATTCAATTGCCCATAATAAACAGCAAATTAGTGATATCAATCGCTATCGCACTTAATAAAGAAGCAACAAATACCTGATTGAGGTTCATGTAAATTCCATGGAACGTAGGTTTCCACTGTATTAAGTCCGGCAGCTCTCATTTTTCTCAACCTATCTCGCCAATATGCTCTTGGTACCCTAAAATAATGTAGAGCTCCACTATATATGGAAATATTTCGGTCATTGAGGGTGAAATAAGGTTGATCTACAGATAAACCAGATTGTATGCCTCGTGAGGTATAGTAGGCATAATTAGTAGGAAGGTCAGTATTTACAGCAGAATAATCTACTGACAGGGCCATTATCGTTACAACAGTATAACTATGTTGATGTGATTAAACTAATATTGAATTTAATTTCGGAGATTGTGTGACTAGCAACAATTTTTATCTTATATTATCAAAGTACTTGAAATTTGGTACAATGTTTTTCTGCGTTTTAAGTGCAATCATTTCTCTACAATTAGTTGACAAATACACAAGTCCATATAAGATGAGTACATTTTTAAATTGAATGCGAATATTTTACTAAGAAATTGTGTGATAAAGTCAGAACCCAGGAAAGCTGAAGTACCACGAGGTAACAATGACGTAGCCCTAGTATGCGTTTACGGGCACAAAGGGTGGAGAGAATTTATGATAGTCATTGAACTTTGTCTCGCGGCCTTGGGACTCCGCTCAGGTTGTGAATTTGGCCTCAGTTACCTACACTATTTTTGATTAGCTCAATTGGGATAAGCTGAATCAATAACAAAAATTTCGGGAAAAATTGATTTATTCTAATACAAAAACAAATTCACATCCACCATGTATTTACAATACAACACAAATAAAAATCAGTTTAACAATAAAAATGTTCAACTCAAGATTGTATATCTATCGAAAATAAGATTAAGGACTCATCTTGGAGAAAACTGGGATCTACAGCTCTCAGCGATAACAGCGGGATCTTGAGTAGACTAGTCTGGAGGTTGGCAAGTTCAGGATCAGCTCCAAATGTCCACTTACTGCAGAGCTGTAGGAAAAAAAGGAAGGAGAAACAGTAGGAAAAAATTGAAAATTGAAAAGAAGGAATAAGATGAACAGATTCGGAGCTTATACTCCAATAAATACAAAAATTGAATTTTAAAAATAAAACCACAGAAATCTGTTCATTCTTATTCGTCCTGTTCCCAAAATAATTAGAAAATGCAAATTTATATCAGAGAAAAATAACCAGGCAGAACATGTTAAAAATTTGCTTCACAAAATAAAGTTGGACGCCACCTAGTTTTATACGAAACATAATAGCGGTGAAAAAACCAAAAAATAACGTTTGCAAAGGATCGAAATATATTAACCCAATAGAAAAATCGGAATAGATTGGTTTTTAAGCACACAACTACAATTTAAAAAGAAATAGAAAAGACTCACCAGCGAAACAGGATACCACCACACACAAAATGTAATTGTCGACTGAATAACTTTACTTCTTAGTGAAGGATGTTTAACGAAAAAGAGCCGTTCGATTCGGATTTGTCGTTTAAATAGGAACTTTGCAAATGTAAAAACGGTCATTCGACGCGAAATTAAAATATCGAAGTAAAATAATTTTGAATTAGAGGTGGGAGTAGCTGAAGAATAAGTAACGCTCCTAAATAACTAATGAAAATTTGAAACGAGTCGCGATGACATGTTATACCCCCTCTCCTTGGAGAAAAAAGAAATTTTTTGTAAACCTAAACAGCCTACAAAGAAAAGTAGCCAAAACAATAGGAATATGGTGATCAGAAAGTAGAAGAAGTAGTAGTGCTTACAGGTTCAAGACAACAAACAAGGAATAAAAGGAAGATAAGAACATAGAGAAGAAAAATAAGAAGGAGAAAAAGAAAGGAACATATTCAATGAATTCAATTTCATTTGGAAACTTAAAAAATGTAAATATATATTATAGGTGCTTATACATATTAGCAATAATAACAATTGCAAAAGAAATGCAATTATGTCAAAAAAATTGAAACGAAATGCAGTGAGCAATTATAATAGGAGCTCATTCCTATTACCAAAAAAATGTACCCAAAATTAAACGATATCAGTTATTGGTACCGTACAGAGATTCTAAAATATCCAAAAAATTGAATTAAAAGGGTAGCCTCTACCAAAATATGAGACGCTAAACGCCAAAAAAATTAGAGGGGTACCCTCTACTAAAATATGAAATGCTAACATCTCGACGATAAGCTGAGAGAATAACTAAATTCCTCATCTACAAAAAATAGTCACTAAATGTGATATAGGGTGGTTAAGATAGAAATCTTCTACGAAAAAAATGTTTTAACGTTACTGTAATGGTGTTGATTTGTTATTTTATTTATTTATGGCTTTGATGGATAGAAATCAAGATGAATTTGGATTTTTATCTCGTTTATTTATAAACAACCTTAACATATATCTTTTATATGACCTATGACATTGACAGTTGTCACTTCACTCCTCGTGTCCGTTGTCAAGTGCTAACTTGGCAGTGTTGCCTCAACAGCCAGCATCCTGAAAAAAAGTTGTGTGTGTTTGTTAAATATATTACATAATGTGGAGCAAAAATTAAAAAATATATAATGAGGCATGTCCTTTCCCCTCTTTCCTACTCTCGGAAAGTTTGGAGAGAAAAAACTCACCAAGACAGAATCAATTGCTAGAAATTTAGCGATAACACACACAGGATATTCAAAACAACCAAAATAGGAAGTTACATGGAACTTAATATTATAAATCGGAAACACTTTCGCTATGAAAGTAACGAAATTATAAACTGTGGTAATTTAAACCACACAGAAGGTTGTCTAAAAAATAGTTTTGTTAACAACGGAAAGAGAAAACAAAAGTATGCCGCAAAAAAATACTATCAGTATGTATCAGTACACGTAACAAAAAGGACGTGTTTTACTCGTATCAACATACAGGGACGATAAAAACCAAGCGTATACTGAGAACAAAAACGCTACCAAGCAAAAATATAATTTCTCATTGCACACAACAAAATTTGCCTAAATCAAGAAATTCCAGAAAATATTTCAGTATAAAGGTCGTTCCAAACTAAACTGATTTCTAAATGTGCATTATAATAATATTAATAATAATAATAATAATAATAATAATAATAATAATAATAATAATAATAATAATGATAATAATAATAATGATAATAATAATAATAAGAAGAAGAAGAAGAAAGTCGAAAACCCCCAAAATTACCGACCGATTACCTGCTTGCCCATCGCATATAAAATACTCACCTCAATCATAGAGCAGAAAATTAGTTCCCACCTAAAAAGAAACCAACTGCTAGCTTGGCAACAGAACGGCACGGGGAAGCAAAGAGTGGCTGATTATTGATACAGTGATCACTAACCATACCAAACAGAGCGAAAGGAACATTTCGGTTGCTTGGATAGACTATCGAAAGGCATTTGATTCTGTTCCGCACTCGTGGTTAGTCAAAGTACTAAACATCTACAAAATCAACAACCACTTGATTGAGTTCCTTGAAAAAGTTATGGAGACGTGGGAAACCTCTCTGAACGTGAATTTGTGAGCAACTTATTACACCACCGCAGGAGTGAGAATAGAGAGGGGAATTTTCCAAGGGGACAGTCTCACCCCGCTATGGTTCTGCTTGGCTCTAAATCCACTTAGTAATCTACTTGACGACAGCTATTCTGGCTACACTATATCCAGGGAGCCATCCAGGAAAATCAATCATCTCGTCTACATGGACTATCTGAAACTATATGCGTCGAACTCAGAACAGCTCACCTCACTGCTGGAACTGGTATCTAGCTTCAGCAGATCCATCAGGATGGAATTTGGGCTTGAGAAGTCTGCATTTGTCTATGTCAAAAAAGGAAAAGTACAAGACTCCGGAAATAGTACACTTATAGATCAAAGCCAATTTGCACCAGTTCCCCCAGAAGAAATGTACAAATACTTGAGAATCCAACAAACAGTTAACATAGATCAAAAACACTTAAAGGAACAGAGTGAAAACATACTGAAAAAGAGACTACAATCAATCCTCAAATCACACCTCTACTCTAGATCAAAATTCTCAGCTATCAACTCTTGGGTGATACCAGTGGTAACATACAGCTTTGGCATTGTCAAATGGAGTCCTACTGACCTGGAAAGTCTAGACAGATTGATTCAAACATCGCTTACAAGGAGGAGGTTACATCATCCCAATGCATCTACAGTCAGGTTATATCTCCCAAGGAGCAAAGGCGAAAGATGACTTATAAATCTAAAAGAAATGCACAATAAAGAATGTGGAAAATTGTTTACTTATCTGAAGTCCGTAACACACCCCGCATATAGAGCAATAACATCTATTGACTCCTCTCTTTCACCCTTAAAGTTAGCGAACGAGGATTCACCTAAAAAAGGAAATAAGAACTATTTCGCTGAACTAGAACCAATCTGGAAAGGTAAAAAACTGCATGTAAGGTATGCTGCAGCTTTAGCAGGACAAGAGGTAGATAAACGCTTATCAAATCTGTACCTATCGAGTGGAACACTCATGGCCGAAGCGGAGGGTTTTCTACTGGCCATACAAGATCAAGTAATAAGCACACGAAACTACAGACGATTCAACATCCGACAGGAAATCCCATCCGATAGTTGCATATTATGTTACGAAAAACCAGAGACTACTCAAAACCTTTTGGCAGGATGCTCCTACTTGTTATCTCGGGACCACAAGAAAAGGCACGATGATGTAGCCAAAGTATTCCACCAGGCAATCTGCATAGAATACGGCCTGCTGACAGAACAAGTGCCCTATTACAATTATACCCCGAAAGAACAACTTGAAAACCAAAAAGCAAAAGTATACTGGGACAAAATGATAATTAGAGATAAGGAAATAGCGCACAATAAACCAGATATACTTGTACTAGAAAAACAAGGGAGGACAGCTAATATAATAGACATCACCATACCTAACGATCACAACATTAGAGAAGCTAGGACCCAAAAAATACACAAATATATTGACTTGGCGCACGAACTAAAGGATGCTTACCAATTAGAACACGTAACCATATATCCGATCTCAATACTAGGCCAATCCTCCACTGACAAGTGTGAATTAAAAAAAATAATAATAATGAAAATAATAAGGAAATCTCAGAAAATTTGAAACATTCACGGAAAAATTGTTGGCGTTTTTTTTAAAAAGACAAAAACAAAAAAGAGATACTATAAAAAACACAAATATAGTACATTCATTGTATTATACACAACATAATAGCAAGGATTCAAAATAATGTACTCTAGATACAACACCAAGAGAGAACATAAGGCATACGAAAAATAAAGATATTAGTGCTCTTGCACAAGGGTAAAGATAAGATAAACACAAAAGATAGTGTATAGAGGTACTATGACATATACGATAGTAGAAAAGCAAATTCTACTAGAGAAAGAGACAAAATGCATTTGTGACCTAACACAATTGTTGACAACAAAATACTCAAGATATATTTTGATATTAAATCAAGATTAAGATAAAAAGAATAGTCACGTCAAGCAATTTTAATTCAAAAAAACTTTATATACAAATACGAGATAAATTATCAAACTAATCAGAATAATTATCAGATCTGATTCCCAAATTATAATTATGGCCAGATAAATTTGTATCAACAGAATGTTACAACTTATTGGAACTGAAAACAAAACTCATGCTTATGTAATAAACACAAGATATGACACAAATTCTAAAAACACCCTATATAGATAATTTCTTTTTTAATTCAAAATAGTTATTAAATTCTCGACCTCAACTAAAGTAAAAAACACAAACAAAACAAGGTTATCCAAACATATTAGATTATGAACAGGTCAGGTTTTGTTGACCACAAACATAAACAAATATGAATAATTAACCTTCATTGAAGGTGAACTCTAGAAATAAATATCAAAAAATTGGGGACAGTTAGGCAGTCAGTGAGAGATAGGTAATATCTCTCCCCTGGTGAGGCGAGTCTGAGTATTGACGGACCCTCACCCTCAAGAAGTAATAGTGTGAAAATTTATGTGACTAGTGGGATTTCCAAAACGTAAGTTTTTAAAAGTACAATTCATTTATTATATTGGGTATTGGATTGCGTTATTATATTTTTCTTTGACTTAACCGGGTATCCCAAGATAGTTAAGGGACCCTACAGTGAGTTTCAGTCATATCGAGTGTTCCTTATACATCAGCGCCCCTCATCTACTGTTAAGGCCTAAAATTGTAGAGGCATCTTATTTAGTTATATTCAGGGACCCCTTTTTCTGAAGGTGCATAGTGTTCCTTTTTCATCTGACTATTTTTGTTTTTGATAACTGCGTAGAGATATTTACGTTTTTACTTGCGATTGTACTCAAATCTATCTTAGAAATTTTTCCGCTGTACTCGAGATTTTATTTAACCCTATTTTAGAGCTATTTACGTTATACTAAGGATTATAGTTAATCCTAGGTTAACATTTTTGATAATTGCGTAGAGATATTTACATTGCACTTGAGATTTATAATTAATCCTATTCCAGAGATATTTACATTATACTAGAGATTATAGTTAATCCTAGGTTAAAGAATTGTGATAGACATTTATCCTATACTAGGGGTCACAGTCAGTCATATCTCAATCTATTATTTTTCGAAGTTTATTTGACACAGTTTTGTTTTTCTTTGTAATATATGTTTATATATGTTTTAACCTTTCAATTTTATCTCCACAACCTCACTCCTCACCACCCCCATACCCGTCAAGTAGGACGGACCGGCTAACCCTGCACTACGAACTCGGGCTTGGCACACTGTATAAGCCCAAGGGGCCCCACGACGTCTTTGACCGCTCGAGCCTGGAACAACCCCCTCCCTCGAGGTAATCCCACAGGGAGAATTCCTGGTTCTACAATTTTTTGTGCCGCAAGGCACGGGTGACAGCACGCTGCAACGATCTTGGAAGGAGAAAAAAGGAAAAAAAAATATAATAAATAAACGAATTCACTACACCGTCTGACAGCGGTGACCAAACGAAATTTTAGCACAAAGGAGATACCAGATTATTACACTGGTGAGAACGGCTAGCAAAGTTACAAGTCATTACACTGGTGACAGCGGTGGGATAATACCGATTCTATTATACAAGTCATTACACTCACATAATAATGGGTAATTGCAAGAAGAAGGGAGGAGTTGATTTAAAAGAGAACTGCAAGTAAGTCATACCAGTTACTGGAACTATTTATCAGAATTGCAGTAATAAAAGAATTTAGTAGACATTGTCTTAAAAAAATTATTAGTGATATCAGGGATACTAACCACATGCTTTTTTCTAGGAGCAAATATTAAAAAGAACACATTGCAGCATGATATTCTAATGAAAAAACTTAGATACAATATAAGAGGAAGTATTCTACTTCAACTTGAGCTAATCGGATGTGAAGTGATCAGAATAATAAGAAGAGAGAAGTTAAATTATCTGGGCTTTATCTAAGACAGTGGTATGGCGGTGGTTCTAGAAAGCTATTCAACGTTGTGGTGCTGATTTTCTACCTTCGATAAGAGACGGCACTGAAAGGAGAAGAAGAACAAGAAGAGGGAGGAGGAGGAGAATACGAGAAAGTGTCACTCTGCCTTACAACATGACAGGAGGGAATCGCTGTATTTCGCAAACATATTTTTGTGTCCTATATAAATGTATGATTAATAATTACACAATCATATGAAAAAAAACTTTATTTCAATAATGTATAAAAAAGTACTACGACATTTAGTAACAAACAATGAATTCAGATTTAAAAGAACAAATTGATATTTGTGGTCGTTTATTTTCCAAAAATAATCAAATACTACATATCTTTAGAAATCAAATTTTCTACAAATTTTATCGTTTTTGCTGGTAAAAAATGCTCAAATATCAATATTTCATTTGTTCCTCTATTCAAAAACGCAGCTGGAAGATAACTACTTAATTGGGGTCCCAGTTTCAAATATCTTGCTAATACGAAGCCGTTCACAATAATAATTCCTTTGTTCCAGTCTCTCATATCAATATAAGTATCACTGGGATTATCAATCTCTAGAATAGCTTTATATAGTTTTGGTCCAACATCGAATCTTGGTTTATACCAATTCTGCAATTTTCGTGTCCATTTCTTTTTGAATTGTAATGGTATAACTTCATTAAAATATACGATTTTTTTGTTAATAGTCACGTTACCTGAAAACAATTTTCAACTGAAAATAAAGCTGGAGAGTGGGTTATTAGAGCAAATTTCGAATCTTTTCTAGGTGTGTCAACAGAATATCACCACATATTTCTTCTAGTGATATTATCTATAATTATTTATTCGACTATGATGTAGTTCCATTAAGAAAAGCGAAATGACTCCCATACTTCAACAAATCGATTACAGACAAAACTTGAGATCTAGAGAGAAATAACAGGCATCATCTCAACTCCAATAAACAAAATTATTATTCTCGAGGAGTAAAGATAAAAAATTTCGTTATATTTGCATGTACTAACCTGATTGAAATATGTAACCAATAAATACAAGGACAACTATTGCTGATAGTATTTTAAACACCCATCACATCCAAGATTAACTAGGTATGTGTGGCCTTACTCTTCTGCAATAGTCAAATACTTCAATTCTCCTTGTTTCACTCAAATATATCAGTCACAATATAAGCCTTTCCTATGCTTTTAACATGTCTTAAAGCTTAATCTACAAGTGACTGATTTCCATCGGTACTATAGTTGCCTTCAATATTTTAATCTACTTATATCCTTGACTCATATGTGCTTCAATCGTAAACATATATCTCTCAAAATACAAAGAAGTAATCAGTCTCCATATATTCTCTAAGCTCTTCCAGGGTTACTATGAGGATCGAAGGACCTGGGACTACATCCAGATAAATAAAAACAGATCAAACGCCAGATACAACATATATTCTCTCAGGATTTTAATGCCATCCTGGTGAACAGTGAATTTGTCCAAAGCATCAATGAAAACAAGCTTGTCATCATTACTCTCTAGCTCTACTATCAATGATTCAACCAAACTTATACTGTTCAAGATTCGCAATTCTTGATTTGTATATATTACTATAACGAATGAGACATGTCACCAGTGTAACAATCTTGTCCCGTATTGTTTTGATTTACAGCGTGCTGTCACCAGTGCCATAGGGCACAATAGAGCCAGGAATCCCCTGTGGATAACCTCGGGTGAGGTGGTTACCTGGCATCTGCGGGAGGGTATCTCGTGGGGCCTCTTGGGCTTATACGATGTGCGAAGCCTGAGTCCGAAGGCAGGTAGTGTCGACCAGTTCAATCCAGCTAGTTCGAGGGGAGGGGTTTGTTGGTAAAGGAAACAGTCTGGGTGGATAACATGTACATATACAGTGTGACCCACTTAAGATCGCAACACCCAGTTATAGCGTTTAATTGACATTTGATTAACTTAAAATTTTGGTGGTTTAAAAAGGTCGACAAGAGAACTATTTTTACTTATTAACATTTTATTAATGCCAGTAGCGTATATTTTTAGGGGACTTTAAAACGTCGATTTTTCAAAAAAAGCTATTAGCGATTTTTTTATTAGATTTTCGGTTACCACACTGTAAAGAGTATCTCTTGAAACCCCGAAATTTAAGTTTTGAGTATTGTCACTTCACCGGTGTCTCAGATGTAAATCGTCAAAAATTGTTTTTTTGATTTTTGAACGGCCCTGTATACACGGTAGTCGACGTTTATCCACATTTTGGTGTTTAATGAAAAACAATTAGTTGAGTGGTTGCCCGTATCAATATTTGATTTTATGTTAGTAGCGCACGTCTATAGGGGACTTAAGAAATCGTGTACAAAAAAAATCATGTAGGACCAAATACATTTATTTAGGAGTAAATGAATAAACAAAATTTTTATGAAATTTCAACTACACCAATTTAAAAATAACCAAACACTAAATAAACAAAAATTAACTTAAATAGAGGTGGCTTCTACCAAACATCTAATTTGTCATATCGTTTCCTTATGTTCTGCACTGCATTCCTTATCTGTTGGGGTGTGATTTCTGCACAAGCTCGACATATTTGTTTATTTAGTGTTTGGTTATTTTTAAATTGGTGTTGTTGAAATTTCATAAAAATTTTGTTTATTTATTTAATCCTAAATAAATATATTTGGTTCTACAGGATTTTTTTAAACACGAATTTTTGAAGTCCCCTATAGACGTACGGTACTGACAAAAAATCAAATATTGACAGGGGTAACTATTCAACTAATTGTTTTTCACAAAACACCAAAATGTGGAGTTCATAAAACGTCGACTACCGTGTATACAGGGCTGTTCAAAAATCAAAAAAGCACTTTTTGACGATTTGCATCTCAGACACCGGTGAAGTGACATCACTCAAAATTTAAATTTAGGGTTTTCAAGGAATACTATTTACAGTGTGGTAACCGAAAATCCAATAAAAAAATCGCTAATTACTTTTTTGAAAAATCGACGTTTTGAAGCCCCCTAAAAATGTACGCTACTGAGATTAATAAAATGTTTATAGGTAAAAATAGTCCTCTTGGCGACGTTTTTAGACCACCAAAATTTTAAGTTAATCGAATGTCAATTGAACGCTATAAATGGTTGTGGGTCACACTGTATATTACAATCCAGCTAACTTAATAATACAATAACTTAACCCTGATTATGACATAAATAGACGGTTTTCTCAAATGAATATCTCTGTATAATGTATTAGAAAATAACAGGTTTAGAATAAAACGTATTTCATGGTCTGAAAATAGTTTTCCCTGATTATGACATAAAATAGACGGTATTCGCAAATAAATATCTCTGTATAATATATTAGAAAATAACCCAGATAGCTCCCTTGAATAAAATCTTATGTTCACAAAAAAATAAAAAAGTTATAAATCGTACTCTTTACTAAATCTGGTAGTATGGGGCTCAAGTCTCAGTATTGCACGAATATGATCAGGATGGATCGTCGGGCATCAAAATTAAATCAATATCAATGTGCTTTTTGGTTAAAAAAAAAGAAACTGACGGGTTCAAAAACTTACGGTTTGAAATATCACAATCACAAAAAAACAAATCACTGTTTACACACGGGCCGTCGTAAAAAGGAAGTTCCAGGCCACACGTTGCCCGTTAACTCCCTGATTTTTCTCTACCCTCTCGTCCAAATCTTCTTCTATTTATTTCTAAAGATTTGGGACGAGGTTTGTTATTCAGATCATCAACTGTAGCTGTGTTTATTTAATTACACTCGGTTGTCCTTGCTATATATTTTCGTAATTGAAGGTTAATTTCAATTAATTTTTCTATGCTAAGCTGCAATATTTGTCTGTATTTTTTTGATAATCAAAACATCGGTGTGTTTTTGATTCAATAATTGTTGTCGACTTTGTGGATTGTGTAAATTGTTTGTTTAATTTTTTCTGCTCTAGGTCGTTTTTTTATTTTTATATTAATTGAATTCGACTTATTTGATTTAAAGAAAATTATATCTATATAGGGTGCCCCCAAGTATCCTTGCCATATTTCGTGCTTATTACATTACTCTATTTTTAGAAATGTGAGAAGTATTGTTAGTCTGTCGGCGATATATTTGCCGATATGAATATCACGTTTTATAATATCATTCATTTTTATTTTAGTTATAAAAATTGTAACACCCTAAAGTAGGATTGTTTAGACCAAACAAAATATTTAATTGTAAAGTTTGTAAGATCTATTGTCATCTTATATTTGAACTTCTATGAATGAAAGAGACGGAATCTTTAAATAATGGATCGGTATCGGAATATTTGTAATAAAGCCTTTCGCACATTTGAGTGGGCCGTTCATATTTTTAATAGAACGGTCTCACCTTTGAAATATCACTCAAAAGTTGTTGAAAAATCTAATGGATGTGTTCATTGTTGATTCTTGTCAATGGTACTGGCCAAGTCAACAATAAGTACCAATCGGCAGGGTGTATTTCATTTAGTCCCACCAACATTCGTGTAAACACAACCCCTTGAAGTTTTTGTATTTAACACGTTTTACAACGTGAAGAAGGTAGTCATCACTAAGTCATCACTCAATTACGAAGCAGTCACACTTAGTTAAGCAATTATCACATAGTTACGCAGTCAGTTAGTTACACTATTAACGAGTTAGTTGGTTGAATAGTGAACCGGTTGTGGAGGAAAGGTATTCCTCCAAAGTAGATTATACAATTGTATAATCTATGTGTCTCAGTTCTCAAATAGAACATGTATATAGGCTCAAGTGTTCAGCACGTAGCTCTTCCGATTTGCAAAAGAAAAATTGTCAAGTGAAGTGAGAGTGACGTAATTTTTTTTGATTGTAAAGAGCAAAGTATTTTTCTTTATCTTTCTCCATACGTTACGTGGTCACAACTGTGTTTTAAATATAATCCCTTTTAATTGCAATTCGTGTAACTATTTATAGTATTATTTGTTTTGTTAATAATATAATTCTCGAATAGATAGTAACTTCCAGTGACCTAAATCGAAGAGAAAAATAATAAAAGTTATCCCGTTTCTACCAATTTGATGGTCCTTCGTGTAACCAAATAAAAAACAAGTAAAACCCCGTTATTTAAAAAGCAATTTAAATAACTGGTTCTTAGTGAGCAGGTAGAAAATCAGGACAAGTAAGGTAACATTTTTTATTAAAAATACGACACACTGTCGACGGGCTCAGAGCAGATCCATTGCGTTGGAGCAGCCAAGAGTGCAGTGCAGATCATTGTATCATCACTGTTTGTTTGCAGCTAATTTAATTAGGTGCAGAGACGGACTGGCTGCGATCAAGAAACATTATTTATTTTCAAAATTTTGTCTTGAATAACACATGAATGCAACTGTGTTTTATTTTAATGTGATTTTGTTTGATAAGCAAAAATTGTTTTTAAATTTGGATCATTGCCCATCATTGTTAATGCTTCTCTCTACCTATTTTAAATGCTTTATCAATAAATCACGTGACCAGGTTACTGAAGCTATCAATCCTGATTACGGAATATAAATTAGATTAAAAACATTTTCTCGTAAAATAAAATAATAAAAAAAGAATAAATTAAATTTTTCTCCATAGTCTTGCAAAAAAATAAACGAAATGGACCAACAACAATCAGATTGGGTCAATGCACAGAATAATAGGAAAAGCGCTAAGGGTGTCATTACTAGAATTTTAAATTGGTTACATTTTAATGCAACTAATGATGATATAGAGTAATATAAAGGCCGTTTGAGTTCATTGGATGAAAACTACGCAAAATACGAACGTGCTCAGGATTGTATGGAGGATTTGATGGAAAGTAATGGTGAATTATTTCATAATGAGCAGGATCGATCATTAATCGATACCAATTACTATGACGCCAAATCAATCATTTCTTCTAGCATAAGTAGCCTTTCTCCATCGGGAAATGTAAATTCCGGTAATAGCACAAGCAATTGTAACTCAAATGTAACTTTACCGAAAATTCACATTCCTACATTTTCAGGTGAAAATCCCGAAGAATTTTAAACTTTTTATGAACTCTTCACGTCGCTGATTATTGATAACAGTAGTTTCAAAGCATATACTGAAAAATGCTTTTACTTAAAGACTCTCCTTAAAGGAGAAGCACCCAAAACAATCGACGCGCTCAAAGTTACAAATGCTAATTTTCCAGTTGCTCTTAAGTTGAGAAAAGATATAAAAATAGCATCAAACTCATCAACGCGCATTTTCATGAAATAATTCAATATTTACAAATGATTAGGAAATGCTAAACATTTGAGAGAATTCGTGACCAACTCGCGTCAAAATCTAGAGTCATTAAAAAATTTAAACAATAATGACACGGAGTTATTCGAAGCCATCTTTATCTATTTATTTGATCAAAAAACTGACTTCCAATCAAGGAAGGAATTTGAGAACGCCCGTAATTCGAACACTCTCCCCACTACTTCCGAATTCTTTGACTTTGTAGAAGACCGGTGGGTAGTTTTAGAAAATTTTGATAGTTTCAATGAACATTTTTTTCAGAATAATAAGGAACCCTTCAAAGTAGGACTCCATTCCACCTCTAAAGACACCCCAGCAGGGAGACACCCGTCTAGTCTCCAGCTTTCTGAAAAATGCATATACTGCAGTTCAAATCACACTATTTATAAATGTGATAAATTCTCTACTCTCTCTCCCCCGGATCGTATTAACTTTGCTCAGTCAAAACAGTTCTGTCACAATTGTTTGGGAACGAGACATTTCTCATAGGATTGCAACAGCAAACACCGTGCAGTATATGTCACAAACGTCACCATAGCCTGCTGCATTTTCCTAATAGATCAAGAAATTACTCACACGCAGATGAACCATTTCAACCTTTCAATTCAAACAATCAGAATTCGTAAGCAAATCATACATTATCTGACTTCTGACAATTACCTCAAAATGGTTCTTCTTTCAAACTACACTCAACCTAGAGCAAGCACATCAACTGCCACCAATAATAGTCACACGGCGCAAAGTAGCCAATTGCAAGTCGAAACTCCCTCAGTTGTTAATTTATCATCCCTCTCTTCGACCAACTCATTAGTTCTGTTGGCTACAGCCAAAAGTGATCGCGTATTCCAAATCGGATGAACCCATAACTTTTAAAGCGGTCCTCGACAGCGAGAGTCAGAGTTCATTCGTCACTACCGCTCTAGTGAACTCTCTTGGATATAGACCATATATTCAGCCGTTGTTCTCTGCTGGAATCGGTGCACAATGCCCACAAATTTCTAACTCCATGTTGGATGTGGAGATATTCTCTACCACAACGTAGAAACCCTTCACTATATCCTGCTCAGTGGTAAACAATATAACGACCCTCCTACCTCAAACTAAATTCCAACATGATAAATTCAAAATTCTCTAAATCGCTGGCAGATGATGGATTTCACCAGTCCTCTAAAATGGACCGGCTTATAGGTGCCGATTTGTATTACTTACTCACTCACGGGGTCAAACAGGTGGCTCCCTGTCTCCCCACAATTGTAAATACTCATCTTGGATGGATTGTAGCTGGAAATCTACCAGGCCAAAGGGGTTCCAATGATATTCTTAATAGAAATCATCTCTTTGTAGCTTCTGAATTCCCCATAGTCAAGCAGCTGTTATACAGCCTCCTTTCTCTCTGTTCTCGACTTCTGAATCTAAAAAAGATGAGGATGAAGCATCTCTCGCAATAGCGGCTCAACAGGAGTCGGACTCGCAAACTTTCTGGTCTCTCTTATCACCATCTTCAATTTTGGGAGATGTAAATGCGGATTTATACATTGGGTCAAAAGACAAGTCTCTCAATGACCTCTTATGTTCTTTTTTTGAACAAGAAAATTGCTCAATAGACAATACTCTCTCTTCCGAAGGCGCTCTTGCAGAAGCTCATTTTGAAAAGACGGTGAAGATAAAGGCACTTAAAATATTTAATTAGTTCTAAAATTCTATTCATAAGAAATAATTATAGACCTTTCTAAAATCCACAATTGTTGACGTAAATAATTTACCTCACACCAAGACTATTTATGGCCTTGTGACAATGAATAGAAACTTCCAATTATGGGTAAGATTACATCCCCTATTCTGTAACAATGACATAACTTATCTCTACTATCAATGGGCAATTTTCCCGACGTCGAGATCTCAAGTGTCGACCTTAATATAATGAAAAGGAGATAGTTATCTTTTACGACAACTAGATTTAAATTACAAATCCTTTTCTTTTCAGTAAAACACTGTCGCAAAATAAACTTTTTTACTTTCTTTTGCTTTCTAAAAAAAGACGAATTCTTGAGCAAAACAGCACTACTCCAATATCTCTCGCCCAATAAAGAAGTTGTGAAGAATCTCTTGTGCGAAACTGTCGCACTTGAGTGTGTAGCAAGTATCTTAACAACTCAGTTCATCGCTCAGGTTAAAATAAAACTATAAACTGCTTAACTCCTAACGAAGCTTAATACTATGCTGGGAAAAATATGATTTTACCTAAGAGTTTAAAAATAGCTATCGTGTTACGACGCGAAATACAAAAGTGCTAACTACAAGTGTTTCAGTTCAATAATAATTGGATAGGAATACATATTTATCATACGAAGAATCTAATATCTGTAAACAACTGTAATTTAATTATCTAACTATCATCTCGTTGCATCATTTGTTGTATCTACCTCAATATCTATTTTTTGCAATATTTGATTTACGTTGTTAATATCGTTGTATTTAAGTGGTTCATTAAACGTTACTAAAACTTACGACTAGCCCTTCTTTCCAAAACCTAATGGAAGTGAAGCAAAACAACAAAACTTTTGGTGTACCGGTGAACGACAAACATAATAGTTCACTCTTCCAATCTAACTAAAAATTACGACTGGCCCTTCTTTCCAAAACCTAATGGAAGTGAAGCAAAACAACAAAACCTTTGGTATACCGGTGAACGACAAACATAATAGTTCACTCTTCCAATCTAGTTTATCTACACCACATACATTCATTATAAACTACACACCCTACAGATAAGAAGAGGTTTGTCCCCTTCACGGCACTCTTCAAGCACGAAAACAAGAGAAAAACATGCTCGGGCCACTTCACACCTACTTAATACACCAAGACTACATAAAATCGCATCTGATCTTGAATCTGAACCACACACAGAACACATACGAAAATGGCCAAATCTAAACAAATACTATAATTACAAAACTTTGCCAAAATGGAAGAATTCTACAAAGTACCATTCAAAGAAACTGCAGAGCTCAAAATCGAATTTATTTCTAGAATCCATGAACATTCTTCACAAATTGAAAATATTGCTTCAATGTTTTGTGTTCGTCACGTATACGTATACTCAAATAAAAAAATTATAATTGCCAAAACTATTCTTTAGCTGCCAATGAGTATATTGTTCAATGTCATGGAATGGAATATGATCTCACAGGTCGTCAACCTGACTACTTAGTTTGAGAATACCTTAGAAATATTGTTCCTCAGAACTAAGCATAGTTGGTATAGTAGATTATTCATAGACGTCACATTTTCTCTCTACCTTTTCAGTTTTTTATAGCGAATATTTTGTTATATTCGTGACGACTAGTTTCCTATAGACTCAATACAGAGCTAATATGTAGTAAATTCAAAATACCTTGCCATAGTCCTTTGTACTGATTGAATTGTTCTAAAAATCCATAATTGACTCTTCCCCAATTTTCGACGATTATGTCCAAAGTAACATTATGGTACGACTCCGATCCAAGGCCTAGAAAAGAATCTTTCTTCTTCCAGAAACCAAAACTGTGAAGATCTTCTTTCGAATCCAAAATTTTATTTCTTAGTATACCGTTTATTAACACCAACGTCGTATCACAAACTCTACCTCCAATTTTTAAAGTAGAATTTGCAGGAATGTACATATTCGATTTTCGGTAAATAATATAGCCATGGCTTTGTCCTGAATTATTGTTGATTGGTAACAATTCCATTGATAATAAATTATCGATGTTTATATGAAAACTCTGTTTTATTATGTCTTCTACTGATAATTCTCCAATTATATCAATTTGTGGGTACTGTATACGGCGATGTAGTTCTGGCATCGGGGGTTGTTTGATTTTTAGAGTATTGTACTTATAAATCAGTTCTTTCGCTTTAAAATATTTATCTGTGTAGTCTCCAGCTTCTGACATTGGTGCATCGTAATCGTATGTAGTAACTATGGGTTGAAATCCTAAAAGAAAAATTAAAATTGTGTACAATATTAGTGTTACTGTTTTTGAGCATAACTAAAGTGAAGACTCAAATGTATTTTAAGGGACCACTTCTTTTAATTTAGCAAAATACTAAAATTTGGAATACTTGACTACTTTTTCGTTAACATTTATAGTTATTATCTTGTCATTATCAACACCAGCATACTCAACATGAGAGAAGGAAAAATATAGCATTATCTTTTTCGGTAGTAATATTTTAATTGTAATAAATAAGCAACGACATACTATGAATGAGAATAAAAAAAATGAACGATTTTGAAGATTAAAACTA
Source organism: Galeruca laticollis (assembly GCA_963921935.1). Taxonomy (NCBI): domain Eukaryota; kingdom Metazoa; phylum Arthropoda; class Insecta; order Coleoptera; family Chrysomelidae; genus Galeruca; species Galeruca laticollis. Next base: position 37,053,345 of record OY998178.1, on the reverse strand, counting down.
ACTTTTCGGCACTCCTGAGGCTGTATCGTGCTAACATACCCAAATTTCACCAAACGTGACCAAAAATGTGGTATATCTGGATTTATAGGACCTGTGGCACTGGTGGTTTGAAAATTAATAGGGTTCGTCTATGAGATGCCCTGAACAATATCCAATCATAAAATTGGTCACTGGTTTACACCCCTGAAAGCTGTATCGTACTAACTAAACGAAGTTTCTCCAAAAATGTAGTATAGCTGTATTTATAGGTCCCGTTGTACTGGTTCTGGTGAGCTAAAAATCAATAGGGCTCATCTGTGAGATTCCCTGATCAATATCCTATCATAAAGTTGGTCAGTTGTATACACTCCAGAGGGTGTATCCGTGCTAAAAAACCTAAATATCCCCAAAATGATCAAAAATTCAGTATATATGGATTTATAGGACCCGTACTGGAAATGGTAGGTTGAAAATCAATAGGGTTCGTCTATTAGACGCCCTGAGCAATATACAATCATAAAATCGGACAGGCTGTATCGTGCTAATAAAGCGAACTTTCTCCAAAAATGAGCAAAAGTGTAGTATATCTGTATTTATGGTTCCTGTTGTACTGATTTTGGTAAGGTAAAAATCTAACCTCACCTAAATTTCTCCAAAAATACAGTATATCTAGATTTATAGGACCTGTTTTACTTGCTATGGTAAGTTAAAAATCTATCATTTGTGAGACGCCCCAAACAATATCCAATCCTAAAATTGGTCACTTTTGCACACTCCAGAGGCTGTATCGAGCTGAAAAACCGAAATGTCTACAAAAATGACCAAAAATGAGGTACTTCTGGTACCATAGCACCCGTTCTACTATCTGTGGCGAGCTGTAAATCAATAGTGTCCATCTGTGAGATACCCTGAACAATATCCAATCATGAAATTGGTCACGTATATGCATCCGGAGGCTGTATATTGCTAACAAGAAATAGTGGCCGGCGACAACGACGATGGCGACGTACATACTGGATTTTTTTCTAAAATCCCGTTTTCCATGTTTTTCTCACTGAAAAACGTGAAAATAGCTCAAAAAAATCTAAAACTCCAACTGTTTTGGAGTAAACCAATACTTTTCTTGCATTTTAGACATGATTGGCGGAAAAGTAATAAATTGTTGGAAACAAAACTGAAGTGCAATAGCACTCAGTGGTTTGCAGAGCATGGAAGGGTCCTTGAAATTTGAAATGCGAAGTGTTTATAGAGGGAAAAAAAGGGTTAAGACTTTTTTAATTCCCACCTCAGTTGTTGTCACCTTTAACTCTGGAACATTGAAAGAATCGACTTCAGTGGAGCCAAGAACGACTAGTGTGGAATCAGGAATAAAACACTATCGTCTTCATTGATAAATCCTGGTTCTGCCTTGATATGCACGATGATCGAGCGATGGTGAGATGGAGACTATGCGAACGTCGTAACTGTCAATTTCTTGTTGAGCGGCATGTAAATCGCACTGTTGTAGTTATGATATGGAGTGCCATTACTTATGGCTCAAGGTCCCCTTTAGTCTTCATCAGGAGCAATATGAGTGTACATCGAATAATTCAATAAATAATAATAGTAATGCCTTTATTAATTTTTAGAAAAAGAAACATACAAATAATAACAAAAGAGATATGCAATTAAGGCGAGGTTCAATTCATCCGTCCCACGTGAAACGGATGTCTGCTCTTCCACCTAACCTTAGCATAGTTAATTCACAGCAAAAACTGAGCAACGTAATGAGAAATGTTCATATAAAAAGTATACAACAACTTATTTTTAAATACATTACTCGAAAGGGTATGACGGATATTAGCTGGCAAGTTATTGTGTATATTGACAATTAAATAGCTGAAACAACATTTGAAAAATATACAGTTGAATAATGGCGGAGTAAAAGTGTCCCCTTAAAACGAACATTCAAGTTATGTACGTCTAATCGATACGTTATTTTTTCTTACAAATAAGCGGGTGTTTTATACTGCAAATTTTTGGAGTACAAGCGAGCAGCATGTAATATTCTCCTTTGTTTTAATCTGAGCCATTGCAGTGTCGTGTGATGATGACTAATATGACTATATTTTCTAACACCAAATATATATCGTATACAAGCATTTTGCAACTTTTGAAGTCTTGTCTCATCGGATCTACTTAGGAAAGTACCATAAACAGCATCACAAAAGTTTAGGCTAGAAAGTATCAATGCTTCACATAAAATAATTTTTTTTCTTGTAAGTAGATGGCAATTTAGATAGAGACACCTTAATTTTGTATAAGATATCTGCAAACAAGGAAATACGTGCTTAGTGAAACGTAAATCCTCATTCATAAACACTCCCAAGTTCTTAACAACCTGTCGACGCTCAATAACTTGGTTATTAACAACAGGTGTCAAAATATCAAACCCTGTATCTGCTACATACAATGGAAAAATGTTTGATAAGATTATTCAGGTAAACTTTGTTAAAATTACCCTATAAGGAGGGTGTACAATTGTAATTCACATAACGAAACGTCTAATTTAAAATGATCAACTAAATGATATGTGTGTACGCTCCTTAACAAATTTTACTTAAATAATAATGTAACATCAAACATTTTATTTCATTGTATGTAACAGTTACAGGGTTTGATGTTCTTTGATACCCGTTGTATGTTTCTCTCTTGACGACAGCTTTGAGAATGGCCTAATGGCTGAAAGCGCTTAGCTGAAATTTTAATAAAATGACACACTCAGCACTCGTCTTTTCATTCACTCAATTTATATCTAGTGTGTACACCATACTCAGACAATTCCATTTGAAAATGTACCAATTGAAAAAATAATAATCTGGGTTTTATTTTATGTTATAGCTATTCCCTCCATCAGTAAAGGTGTTGAGCAATTGCCACCTTCACCACATGTGAAAGATATTCCCTCCGCCAGCTATGGGATGGAAGGTATTGACCCCTTGCCGATTTTCATATATAGCTCATGGTATGACAATTTATGGGAAATGAAAGTGAGTATTAATTTTTGTTGAGGCATTAGGTCTAAGTATTTCGTGTAACGGTATCTAAAAATCCAAAATATCCAGTAGAGATAAAAAAACAATAAATCAAAAAATAGTTAAAAACCAAAGGAAATTAAAAATTCTTAAAAAAATCGAAAACTCCACATTTTTTGATATTTTTTTGGCTTAGTACAAAAACATGTGTAAACTTATTATTTCAATAGTAAGCGCATTTTGTTTACTTTCGTCGATATAAATTTTCAAACATATTTCTGTGTTTACTTATTTATTGTTGTTCTTGTGTGTGTGTTTACTTGTAGAAGCTCAACCAGAAACGAGAAAGGACTTCCACTAGACGGTGGGATTTTTAAGAGCCCTTAAGAAACATTTCAACAATCACAGACTGCCAGGAGCTGCGGAGTAATTTAAACTGCCTTATGCGATGGTTTCATAAGATCTGAATGCTTTCAAATGTAGAAATATACAAATAGGCAATATATTAGGTTCAAGCTTGTGATGTAAACCTATTTAATACATCCAGTAAGGCAATAAAGATGTGTTTCAGTGGAAACGAAATATTAGATATATTATTTTATATCACAAGTGCTGTTTAGCACTCTTATATGTAATTACTTGGCACCTTGTATTAACAGAGCTGGGCAGTAGTTAACAACTTTTCCTTTAAAAATATTCCAATTACTTTTGTTTTAACATACACAGTAATTATATCCAAATGTTTTCTTTCACAGAAAGTTGCCAAAAATAGTAGTTAACTACTCATTGCTAACACTTTTTTTGATTAAGTAAGTAGCAGTTATACTCCAGTGGTTTGTCCAGCTCTGTATATTTATAGGAGTATAATAATAAATATATAAATTAATATAAACTTATCATAAATAATTTTCTACTTTTATTTTGATTTAACATCATTTAAAAATCTAATGATACTCCAATCTATAATGTATGTTACTCAAATTATTTTTCAATTATTCCATTGTTTTTACATTATAGTTTATTTATTGTCATTATGTTTGTTAAGAAAAGTACTTTGTGGAATAAATTATTTGTTGTGTATTTTTCAACCAACATAAATAAACTGTTTATATGATTATTGTTTTATTTTTCCCAATTTAACCATTTATGGTCCATCATTTGATATATCATTTAATTTTACTCAACATCTAATCATTATTGAGTTAATGGAATTAAATGAATGAAATGTCGAATTATGGACTATAAATGGTTATTTTGAAATAAAATAATTAGAATACAGTAAATTTGAACATACCGCCAAAACCTAAAATTACAGAAATCTTTTTAACATCACTCAATTGTTTGGTCGACAGGCTCTTTAGATGGCGCCACAATCAGTGTCTCATCTATCTGTGGGTTATCTGTGCTATAGGCAATCCGTAGTGCGAGAGAGAGCGTTTATCGGCAGCTATCTGCGTTCTTGCTTGCCGTGTTACTATTAGCTCTGGCGAGGTGAGGTGACTTACAATACCGATGAGGTTTCTAGTCGAAATTTCGGAGTCGTATAATTCTAGTAATGGTGTTACACGTTTTATAACTTAAAAATAATTATAAAATGTCTGATGAAAAATTAGTTTGTGTCAATTGCAAAAAAGACGATGATAATGTGATTACTTTTGTCGAGAAAACTCTCAAAAAATTCATCAAGTGTTAGAGATCCGTGAACATGATGGATTAAAATATAATAATATTGTTTTGCCAGTCTTTTCTAACCATAGAGATGGTTATCACACAAATTGTTATAAGAACTTTTTAGCTTTGATGGAAAAATATTCTGAAAATATTGTGACTGGATCTAATGTTTCTACTCCTATAAAAGGTGTTGTATTAATTCAATTATTTTTCAAGTAATATATGCTCAAAAATAAAATAAAGCATTGAGTTAACCTATTTTCTTACCAACAATATAAAATATTCTGTAAGATAAACCCGGGGGAAGTGTGATTGTGTGGCAAGTGTGACAACTCGTTATACGATGTAGTAATACTAGTGACATCTCGTAGGTACATGCTAAAACTTTTGAAAAAGCTGCCTGTGTGAATTTGAAATTTATCCAATATGGCGAACAACGGTATTTAGGTAGTTTGTTTATGGTGGTGCAATTACACTTATCCATACAGTGTGTAGAGTTTGTTTAGATATTCTGAGAAAACTGATTAATAAGAAATAAGTATAGATTTTAGGGTTGGCGGTGTTACATAAGGATGGGAGTAAATTTTATGTTCACTCGCGTAAAATACGTTTTTAAAAATAATCGAACAATTTAAGAAAATGGAACTTTATTAACTTAACAAACAATTAAATATTATAGTTGAAAGGTATAAGTTATAAAGATGAAAATGCCGGCTCGCAACTGGTTTTGTTCTCGCTGTCCGAAGTGGGGGAACGGTTCTTAGATTCAGCAACGTCGGCTCTTTTCTACTAAATGCAGGTTTATAACTAGTATGAGTGTGTGCATGAAAAAATGTTGTTATTTCAATTGTTATCTAAATTACGACTTGGGTCACACTTACCCCTTTCATATTGGAGAGTGGGGTAAATGTGACCATCTGTACGGGGCAAATGTGAACTTATATTTGTGTTGAAACGATCTAGCTTCACCTAATTTCAGATTGAATCATGTTTAGAAACTAACAAAGGAAAAGCGATCGAGCAACCAAATATACTCGAGATGACTCAACGCATGCAGTTGCAGAGATAAAAAGAGGTATTTTCTCGATATACCGGGCACATAAAGTGTTTATAATATCCCAAAAACCGCACTCTTCTATCATCTGACTGGTGCTAGAGGTATAAAAAGCAAATCACAAGGTAGAGCTCCAGCAATTCCGCTCGAAGAGGAGACGAAATAAGCTGAGGGGCTGAAGATCTTGGAGCAGTCGGGATTTGGAATATCGAGATTGGAACTGTTAGAGCTTGTTCGTGACTAAAAATGGAATTAAAACATCATTTAAAAATAACGTTCCTGGGGATGAGTGGTTTGGCAGTTTCAAAAGACGCCACAAACATAGCATAAAAAAGCCTCAGACTGTGGAATATTCACGAAAAAAGATGACGGATCCGTTTATTGTTCAAGAATATTTCGATATCCTCAAAAAACATTGGGGGGGCTGAAGTTGGAGAAGAAGCCAGAGCAAGTATGGAATAAGGACGAAACATCTTTGTCACATGATCCCAAAAAAACCAAAGTCGTGGGGGCCAGGGGTAAGCCATGTTCCAGAACAACATCCGGACCTGGAAGATATAACACCACAGTCCTTTCAGCAGTTTCTGCGTCAGGGATAAAGGCGCCACCACTAATCGTATTCAAGGGGAAGAATATCTGGGATTCCTGGCTACCAGATGACAAAAACTCGTTTCCAGGAACTGCATATGCAGCTAGTGTCAATGGATGGATGGAAACTGACATATTTCACAATTATTCTCAAAAAACGTTCATTCCTGTATTGGGACCAAATAGACCCGTATTGCTAGTATATGATGGTCATAGTACACATATTAGTATTGCACTGGTGAACTAGCACAAAAAAATCAAATCACAATAATAAAACTTCCTCATACCAGCCCTTAGATTCAGCTGTATTTAAGTATGTAAAAGATACTTGGGACCAACAACTTGTAACTTGGCAGAGACGTAAAACGGGCCTCAAAATTCCAAAAAAAGAGTTCTCTCAAATGATAGGAGCTACATGGAATAATGTGAACGTGGAAATGATCAAGAGTGGATTCAAAAAAGCTGGTATTTATCCGTTCAACCGCCATGTCGTACCTGAAGAGAAATACCATCCTGAGAGTTTGAACAGATAGAGAGATTAACAGGCTTTAAAAGACCGAACAATAGTTGTAGCTGGCAACGGGACCTCAAATATTGATGTTATTAACAGTGATGGTGCTCAGTCGACAGATGACAAAACTGTGGAAAACCCGACGAATAACATTGTTAATGCAGGTCCAAGTAGCTCAAAACTGAGTTTTGAGGAGCTTCTGTTGAATACCGTAAAACACACCAACAATAGTCTGTCTGTCACAAAACGAAAGAAGGTATTTGCAGGTGCAGAAGTCGTGACCTCGAAAGAAGTGTTGGATAGACTCGCAGTTTTGAGAATAAAGTAAGGGAATCAAAAACAAAAGAAACACAACAGACAAAAGAAAAGAGAAATGCAAAAGGGAAAAGAAAGAGATGTAAAACTGCTCCAAAGTTAGAAGAGAGCTTTAGCAGTTCAACTTCAGAAGAGATGGTAGAATATGTGGACTCCGAAGACGATCTTGACCCTGAAATATGAGAAGAAGAAGAACTAGTTGTTGAAGGTGGAGAAGAGTTAGGGAAGTCCCAAATTGCGGTGGGAAGTTGGGTCGCTGTGGAGTATATTACCTCACAAAAACACGTGAAACATTTTATCGGCAAAATTGACTGCAAAATTGACAATGAATGGAGAATTCGTTTTTTAAGGTATAAAAAGGATAGTAACAACTTCTTCTGGCCTGATATAGAAGACACATATAATAGTCGAAGCAGATATTGCAAAAATGTTGCCTGAACCCATGAAAGACAGAAGGAACCACTTGACTTTCAGATCCAATTTTGCAGGACTGAACCTTTAAATTTTCGAAAGTTAGTAACTTTCTTATTAATAAAAATATTAAAATTGTGCAAACACCAACAAATTTGTCTCTCATTGTATTTTCCGATTTTTCATATTTGCCCCAAACATAAAACAGTTTGACTAAGCTGAACTTCATTATCACACTTACCCTAAATAAACGGGAATGTTTTATTACAGACAATTTAGTATCAGACAATTCACATCAACAAAGTGCGTTTGAAACATCTACATCAGCAACTACAGTTGAGCTCTCTAGATTTACGGCAGAACCATCTACATCAACATTCAAACGATCCACATCTACAGTCGAATAAACAACATTAATACCCCAATCATCTACATCTATACTTCAATCATGTACGTCTACATCAGAAGCTCATGTTAGTGTTAACGATGAAGACAATGTCACTGATACGTCAATTACGTATGTGGATGGCAATATTGGAAAAAATTCGCAGCCCAATAGAAAAATTTCTAGTTTTTGTGACAAAAACTCCAAAAAATATCAAGGACAACGATAACCGCTTTCTGAGTTGGATAAAGAGGGTTTAACAAAGTCCTTGAAAAAGTACTAAATATTTATCCAAGAAACAGAAACTTTCTAAAAAATACAAAATTCGGAGGCGTTATATAATCATCGCATTTGCCAAAAGAATTATTTAAATAAATTACAGGAACTTGAAAAAAAAATCAGAAACAAATTACCACAAAAATCTACAATTACATAAAGAAACTTTTAACAATATTTGGAGCTTTATCGATGAAAGTGTGATCAATAATAAAAATATTTATTCTTTCACTTTTATTTGTACTAATTATTTAGAAATTATTTCAAATATTGCTACGGCAAAAGGTGAAGAATATAATAATGTTTTCAGCACTTTGAGAATAAATTAAGAAAAAATAAACGGTTTTAAAGATTGAAAATAATTTTTCCGCATCTGTGGCCCCGAACAATATTCTATCATAAAATTGATACTTGTATACACTTCGAGGGATGTATCGTGCTAACAAACCGAAATTTCTCCAAAAATAACCTAAAATTTAGTATATCTGGATTTATAGGACCCGCTGTAGTCGCTCGTCAACTGAAAATCAATGGGGTACATCTGTGAGACACCTTGAACAATATTCAATCATAAAATTGATCTATCGTATACGCCTGGAGGCTGTATCGTGCTAACAAACTAAAAATTCTCCAAAAATGACAAAAATTTGGTACTTCAAGTACCATAGCACCCGTTATACTGGCTTTAGTGAGCTGAATATCAATAGGGTTCATATTTGAGACACTTTGAATAATATCCAATCATAAAATTGGTCACTTGTATATACTCCGGAGGCTGTATCGTGCTAACAAACTGAGACTTCTCCAAAAATGACAAAAATATCGTACTTAAAGTACTGTAGCACCTGTTGTATTGGCTCTGGTGAGCTGAAAATCAATAGGGTTCATCAGTAAGATGTACTGAATAATATATTCGATCATGAAATTGGTGACTTGTGGAACTCCGGAGGCTGTATCGTGCTAACAAACTGAAATTTCTCAAAAAATGACAAAATGTCGTACTTCCAGTACCATAGCACCCGTTGTACTGCCTCTGGTGAGCTGAAAATCAATAAGGTTCATCTGTGACATATTATTAACAACATTCCATCATAAAATTGGTGACTTGTTGCACTCCGGAGGCTGTAACGTGCTAACAAGACATGTAAGGAAAAGTGGCCGACGACATACACACAGGATTTTTTTCTAAAAACCGTTTTTTCGTGTTGTTGTTGATGGAAAACGTAAAAATAAATCAAAATTCCAACTTTTTTGGGGTAAACCAATACTTTTCTCGCATATTAGATAGGTTGGGCTGAAAAGTAATATAAAGATACTTTATGATAAAAAAAATAACACAAAAATTATGTCCATTTAACACACACAAATCAACACAATAATTTTTATACAAACCGTTTTTAGCACAAATTCACAAAATTTTCTATTTTTTCACTCCGATATTTCGACTGGAAACCTCATATCTATTGTAGGTCACGTGACCTCGTCACAGCCAATAGTAACACGGCAAGCAAGAACGTAGACAGCTGCCGATAAACGCTCTCTCCCACACTACGGCTCACCTATAGCGCTTCTCACTCGCACCTATACATAATTTGTTAGATCACCTGGCAGGTAGAAAGTTCCACCAAACTGATCTGCCTTTTTGAGAATCTTATTTTTTAGTTACAAATAATACCCTATTAGAATTTGCCTCAAATACATTCTTTATATTTTTTTGCAAAATATTTTTACACGCTTCTGGCAATATTAAAACCCCGACAAAATCATCTGGCTTATTTTGTTTTCTCATTCTTCAAACATAAAACTACAACATATAAAGATTCTATATTGCCTCTAACATATTTTTGGAAAAAATATGATATTTTTAAAACTTTAGGGGTTCATTTAGCACCGCTACTCACTAGCCAGGTCCGCAGCTCCGAGTTGGGGTATAATAGGAGAGGTATGGAACAAATGTTCAGCTTGCCTCAAAAAATTGGTGCCAGCTCTCGAACTAATATATCATGCAAACGAATAATCTCATAACCACGTACCTTTATTATCGATCTCTGCTACAGATTTATTTTTTAAGTCAGCACCGTTCATAAATCCCCAGTTAGTTCCTCCATGGAACATATAAAAGTTTACAGAAGCATTGTAACTCAATATTTTCTCTAGGACATATCCAAATTCTTCAGCAGATCTAGTATGATGTTTGTCTGTCCAATGATCAAACCAACCTGTCCAATATTCCATTACCATTAAAGGCTTATTGGGTTGAAATCTCTTTAAAAGAAGCAGTTCTTTCATCGGTTCCTTTTGAAAATTAGCAGTGGCTAAAACTCCAGGAATAGTACCAGAAAATCCATTAGAGGGAGTATCAGAAGTAAATAGTAGTTCAACTATTCCGTTTTTACGTAATATTTGTTTTAAAATCTGGAGATAGTTGATGTCCATAGGGTGTATATGGTCGTCTGTGTTTCCATATTCATTTTCAATTTGTAGTGCAATTATCGGTCCACCTTTACTGAATTGTAGGGGACTAATTAATTCAAGAAGCTTCTTGAAGTATCTTTCAACAAATCTTATGTAGACGCTATTGCTAGTTCTTACCTAGAAAAAATAAATTTGAAATACAAGATTTAGATAATCACTTTCAGTAATTTCAGATGAGAAAATGATATTGTTGGCATTTAGCATTATTTCTATAGTCAAGAGAGAAACTAGGTATTTGTAGGACTGACAGAAATATGTAGATTAGTGCTTTGATCACGATATTGGTACCTGTTTCTGAAGAAAAGAGTAAATCACATATTTTGTAGGTATTAATGGTTACTTCAATCATATTCCCAAGTTCCTGATGGGAGCATAGCTATGCTTATAGAAATTTCCCAGCTTTCATTTAGATGTCGCTACAGTCCAGTTAAATGTTGAATTGACTTATATATAGAACTATGATGTTAAACTGAACTAGATAAAAATATTGAAGTTGGACAGCAACCGATGTATGTATGTTATTTTCGATACCGCATAATGTTAGAAATGCTCGAGAGTTACTCAACCGGAAAATGCAAATACATTTGCAGGTGAATTTTTGAAATGGTTTCTTGGAATAATCTTATTATTTTACTACCTTATGGCTAAAGTCAGACAGGGTGTCCCAAATTGGTGTGTTTTGCAGGGTATCTCGTAAACTAGAATAGATAGAAGAAAAGCAGTTGAGATGTTATGACTTATTTTTTTGTTAAAGTAACGATAGCCTAATTAAATGTTTAGTAACTCCCTGCAGTTGGAAGATACAGGACGATTATTGAAAACTGTCGAAAACTACAAGGTACAATAACTTCTTAATTAAAAAATATATATAAAAACGTTATAAAAACTTTTGATAGATATAGTATTGAAGAGCTCAGTGGCGCACAGAATTTTTTTGTTAGGGGGCTCACTAAGGAAATATATTGCAAACTTATGTTGTTTTAAATGGGACACCCTGTATATTTTAACGTTTATCGTTTCCTTTTTTTAATTCTCATTCACTTGATATGACATATCATATATCCATTTTCAATGGTTGTAGCTACAGTGCAAATATACCATTTATGGATGTTATCAGGTGAAACACCCTTAAAAAATTGAACAGTCAGTAACGAAATTTAACATTTTATTATACGAATACTGATGGGTGACAATTTTATTTATCAAAATTATAATTATTAAAAAATAAAACCAGATTAAAAAAATAAAAACAATAAACTTATGAAACATCAAGAAATGTTGTAACAACTAATCTACCGATAACTAATTTTATTAGAATGTAAAAATTACATTAAATGTTCAAAATGTCCTCCGTTTTCATCGATTGAAAAGTTTTTCGTTTAAATAATCTTCAACCAATTCAGCATTACCGAAAATAAAATCAGTGAACTAAAAACAATGTAGGTAAATATAGCTGATTATTGATTTTAAGTACCTATATTATTATTATTTTGAAATTATTGAATCCGTTTTTTGGTAAATAACATCACGAAATAAGATGTCTGTATTTTATTACCGATTTCACTTTTATTTCTAATTTTGTTTAACCCGATATGTTGTTATATTTTAGTTTGTTTACCTCAATTGACATGATTGCTATATCTTATAAGCTTATAAGCTTTGGTCCTCTTACCATGGAAAATAAAACAAAACCTGTGTTACCGTCAACTGAGGTGAAGGTGAACAGTCGGTGTGAAGTTGGACAAGACGTAGTTTATGATCAAATAAATTCGTGACATCACTGACATTCGACCTTCGGCCAATTTGGCGGTGAGTATTTCATCAGTGTGAATGTAGTAAGAAAGTGTGTTACATTTGGCGCGGTTTTTTAACGGTAAGTTGATTTTTTAATTATGTAAACAATTGATTTAAATAGTGCTATTTTGGCAATTTGGTTTTTATAACTATTGTATGTATTATACTGATGTTCCTAGAATGTCCATTTTTGGCCACAATGTAGACTACAGTATAAGTAACTAACTTATGAAATTTTAAACTAATCTGCCACAAGTTATTGAGTCCAGTGGCGTCACATTAAAAAAGTTTCTTATTCCAGGGTACAGTTGGACACCAAGATGCCGCGTGTATATAATAGAAAAGTGGGCAAGAAACCCAACTGTAACTATTTGCTTTCTGCAATAAAGAAGACGGAGGAAGAAGTTAAATTAAAGAAACTTAGTTTTAGGGAAGCTGCGGAAAAGTATTCAATTCCGAAATCGACTTTATTTAATCACGTTAAAGGAATACAAAATAAAAAGAAATATGGAGGTCAAATCGATGAAGAGACATATCTAGCAGTTGATGTTTTGTGATTTAGGGAATAAACTGTTATTTTTTACCTACAAACGTTTTTCATTGGCCCAGCAAGAGTGCAAATTTTTTTTTAAAAAAATTAGAGTTGTCCAACTACACCCAGTTCTCATTGAAAGTTGATTTTACTTGGTTTTGAAGCCATGTCCAACTTCACCCCTTTTTCTGGGTAGAGTTGGACACTACTTAAAAAAAATATTAGCGATTCTATAATTTTTGCAAAACTCGTATTTAGCTCATATGAATGGGTAAACCTAAGGCAATTTTAATAATTTTTTTTTAAATTTTTAAGGCGCTTCTAACGATGTTATCTCAAAAAAACGTTGAAATTTGTCCACCTTCACCTCAGTTGACGGTACCTGTCAGAATTAATTTTACGACGTGCAGTCTTGTCAACAACATGAATTTTGAAAATTATGAAAAATATGATATGCATGTGGCATATATTGAATGTCAAAAGAATGTTAGTGATGCGTCTGAATTATATTTTCAACGATATCCAGAAAGAAGGCAACCTGACAAGATAATTTTTAAAAAACTCGATTCAAATTTAATTGAGTATGGATGTTTTGTGAAACCACGGGGTAAGTACGAAAAGAAAGAGAGGTAAATACGTTGGGATATATCCAAGCACATCATGAATCTTCTCTGAGTCAAATTGAAAATGAAATTGGTGTTGCAAAAACAACTGCAGGAAGGATTTTAATGAAATATAAATATAGGCCTTATCGGACATCCGTCCGTCAAAAATTATACTGAAACGATTTTTTGAGAACACAATTTGCACAGTGGTATATAGGAAAATGTAATGAACAGCCAAATTTTTATTCAAAGGTAATATTTAGCGATGAATCTCGCATAAGCAGTGCAGGAATATTTAACAGACATAATGAACTATATTGGAATGCCTCAAATCCAAACTTAGTTCAGGGGATCAGGAGACAAGGCAGATTCGGCTTTAACGTTAGTGGTTTTGTCAAACACAATAAATTAGTTTATCATATAATTGATGATAAACAACTGCTACTGGATATATAGATATCTTGGGAATAAACTTACACCAACTTTTGGAGGAAGAAGTGTTGGCTGATAGGGATACATTTTGGTTCCAACAAGATGGAGCACCTGCCTATAATGCTCTATTCATTGGAGATTATTTAAACGAAAAATTCCCTAATCGGTGGATTGGTACTTGTGGACCGCTTAGGTGGCCCCCTCGTTCTCCGGAAGTAAATCATCCTGATTTTTTTATTTGAGGATTTTAAAAAAATGATATTTACAAGACCAACTTCGAGAGTAGAGAAGATTTATTACAAAATATTCATGCCACATTTAGAAAAATGAGCCAGTGCACATTCTCAATTGTGTAAGATTAGTAAGAAAATGGTGTCAATTATTATTACAACAAAACGGAGGACATTTTGAACATTTAATGTACTTTTTACATTCTAATATAAATAGTTATAGGTAGATTAGTTGTTACAATATTTCTTGTTGTTTCATACGTTTATTGTTTTTTTTAATCTGGTTCTATTTTTATCAATTATAATTTTGATAAATAAAATTGTCACCCATTAGTATCCTTATAATAAAATGTTAAATTTCGTTACTGAGTGTTAAATTTTTTAGGGGTGTTTCACCTGATAACATCCATAAATGGTTTATTTGCACTGTAGCTCCAACCATTGAAAATGGATTTATCAGGTAAATGATAATTAAAAAAGGAATCGAAACACGTCAAAGTATACATGGTGTCCCATTTAAAACAACATAAGTTTGCATTATATTTTCTTAGTGAGCCCCGTAACAAAAAAATTCTGTGCGCCACTGAACTCTTTAATATTATATCTATTGAAAGTTTCTATAAAGTTTTTTCATCTTTTTCTTAATTAATAAGTTATAGTACCTTGTAGTTTTCGACAATTTTCAATAATCGTCCTGTATCTTCCAGCTGCAGGGAGTTAATAAAGATTTAATAAGGCTACCGTTACTTTAACAAAAACAGAAGTCACAACATCTTAACTGCTTTTCTTCTAGCTCTTCTAGTTTACGAGGTACCCTGCAAAACACACCAATTTGGGACACCCTGTATATCTCATTCCAATAATTTGCGGTTTATCTTTTCAAACCCCCACAAAAAGTTTCTTGGTTTGGAAATCATTTGAAGCCAAAGTTATATATGCAATCTAGAGTTAGTAAATTTACGACATCAAAATAAGTCACATATATCAGGAATATTCTGACTTGATAATAATCAGTTCTGTTAATCAAGATCTGAGAATTTGAACGAATAATTCACTTGAAAACTATAACAGTTCCGTTTTAATCAACGTCTGAGAAATTGAATAGATAGTTCACTTCAGATATTCTGTAATCTATTTCAATTGAAAAGTTTAATTTTCAGAAGCTTGTTGGGCCGACCAGAAATTAACAATAAAAAAGAGAAATATTAAAATACCAATATTCGGGGAAAGCTGTATGTAAAAGTTAAAACATATTTAGATAGTTTTCGAGTTTTTATGCAAAGAAAAATGCGATCTTTGTCTTACAGTAGATCTATACAATGAAAAATCATTTCACCTTGATTCCTTCATATCTCAGTAACCAGCTCGGTAAGCCCCCAAAATCCCACTCAGAATCAATGAAAGGACCAGGGCGTAAAATAACAAACAAATCCTCTTCTTTAGCTAACTTTAAAAAATCTACAATATTTAAAAACTCTTCAAAATCACTCCCACCTGCACCAAAGTCAAAACGACCCTTTTGGAACTCATGAAGATTCCAAGGAACGTAAGTTTCAACAGCTATTAAACCAGCTGCTCTATATTTCTTCAATCTGTCTCTCCAATACAATTTTGGCACTCGAAAATAATGTAAAGCTCCACTAAATATTGTGATGTTCTTATTATTAAGCGTAAAATAAGAATGGTTATCACTTAATCCTGTTTTGATTCCATCTTTTGTGAAATATTCATATAAAGTGGGTAATTGAGACACTGCACTATCCACAAAAAATATAATTAAACAAACAAATATTGGTATCTTAAACATGACTGGCGACCTATGCCGATGTATGTATACTGTCAGAGACAACTGGTCTCTGATTGCTTACGACTTCAAAAATAAATTGTGAAGAAGATAAATATTATCAATCCTATTGTCCATTTCCTTCTTTTAAATACAATCATGTCTGGGACATAGAGTGAGTGACACATTATTTTAAAATTCAACAACTTACGAGGGTTAAAGTGAAGTTTCTTATACAGAAGAATCAATTTTTCAAGAAATAACTGCTGTTAACCTGGAATTTTCTGTAGGGTGAACGATTTGAAATTAATAATAGGGGATAAGTGAATGTAATAGGAAAGTTACTGTTTCAACCCTTACTCTGTGAAATTTGCTCTTATAACTTTTTAAATGAAACTAACAGTTTCTAAATAATTCCAAAATATATTGAAAAAGGTAAATATTCTAAAAAAATTTACAATTGTTTCGATATTGCTATCATCGTCAGAGTGATAGAAGGTACATTTCATGTGATGCCTACCCAATATTACTTTTCCGCCCAACCTATCTAATATGCGAGAAAAGTATTGGTTTACTCCAAAAAAGGTTGGAATTTTGAATCATTTTTACGTTTTCCATCAACAACAACACGAAAAAAAGGTTTTTGAAAAAAAGGCTGTGTGTATGTCGTCGTCGTTGTAGTCGGCCACTTTTCGTTACATGCCTTGTTAGCACAATATAGCCTCCGGAGTGCAACAAGTCACCAATTTTATGATTGAATATTGTTAGGACATGTCTCAGATGAACCCTATAGATTTTCAGCTCACCAGAGCCAGTACAACGGGTGCTATGGTACTTGAAGGACGAGATTTTGTAATTTTTTGAGAAATTTCAGTTTGTTAGCACGATACAGCCTCTGGAGTTCATGAAGTTACCAATTTTATGATTGAATATCATTCAGGAGATCTCACAGAAGAACCGTATTGATTTTCAGCTCACCAGAGCCAAAACAACAGGTGCTACAGTAGTTTAAGTGCGATATTTTTGTCATTTTTGGAGAAATTTCAGTGTGTTAGCACGATACAGCCTCTGGAGTTCATGAAGTTACCAATTTTATGATTGAATATTATTCAGGAGATCTCACAGAAGATCCATATTGATTTTCAGCTCACCAGAGCCAAAAAAACAGGTGCTATAGTAGTTTAAGTGCGATATTTTCGTCATTTTTGGAGAAATTTCAGTGTGTTAGCACGATACAGCCTCCGGATTATATACAAGTGACCAATTTCATTATTGGATATTATTCAAAACGTCTCAAAGATGAACCCTATTGATATTCAGCTCACTAAAGCCAGTACAACGGGTGCTATGGTACTTGAAATACCGAATTTTCAGTTTATTAGCACGATACAGCCTCCAGAGTGTATACAAATGACCAATTTTATGACTGAATATTGTTGAAGGTATCTCACAGATGTACCATATTGATTTTCAGCTGACTAGAGCGAGTACAGCGGGTCCTATACATCCATATATACTACATTTTTGGTCATTTTTGGAAAAATTTCGGTCTGTTAGCACGATACATCCCCCGAAGTCTATACAAGTAACAATTTTATGATAGAATATTGTTCATTGTGACAGATGCGGAAAAGTTAGTTTTAATCTTCAAAACCGTTCATTTAATAATTATTTTCGGACAGACGACCAAGAAGTGACCTACCTTGTGATTGACTTAATATATATGAATAGAAAAAAGAAGAAGATATAATATTACAAATATTAAAGCTTAGATATTATTAGCCCTATGGGGATATCCTGGATATCTTTTTTCCATTTAATATCA
Organism: Galeruca laticollis; assembly: GCA_963921935.1. Taxonomy (NCBI): domain Eukaryota; kingdom Metazoa; phylum Arthropoda; class Insecta; order Coleoptera; family Chrysomelidae; genus Galeruca; species Galeruca laticollis. The sequence continues at coordinate 37,035,465 of OY998178.1, read as the reverse complement.
GTATAACTGTGCAATGATATAAAAAACCAGGGGACGTATTCGGTATCGCCATAGACCGCAAATTTATTTCCATGAATTCTCTATACCACTTTACGTTATTCTGTAATCAACTTCGGCAGTGGTCGTGCTTCACGAACGCTTCGTTCGGTAGAAAGGTATAGCAAGACCATTTTAGGTCTTGCTATGATATTATGATTATCCCGGTCTTTTTAACACACAACCACAAAATTTATCTTTGTTGGCATGTTTACTTCTCAACAAAGGAAGTTTTGTGGTTTATGTAAGCAAGTTGGAAGATGTTAAGGATAAATAAGAACAGAAATCAATAATTATGGAGTTGGGTAATCCCGGTCTAAATTAAGCTGAAAATCAAATACCATACCTACCATGGGTACCTAATTATAATTAATAGGTAGACATATTTACTTTTCCTACGACCACATAGGAAAGTAATACATATCGCACTCTCTACTCTCATGGAAAGTGACCTCTATTCTCACGCGTGAATTATATCACCCTCACTCGCAGATCAGTTATAATAATATGATATTGTAATTTGCTTACGTTGTATTTTTAGATTTATATATAAATTCATTTTCTTTCAAGAATTAGTCAGTCAGCAGTAATTGTAATTTGCTTACGTTGTATTTTTAGATTTATATATAAATTCATTTTCTTTCAAGAATTAGTCAGTCAGCAGTTAGAACCGAACGAATATTGTCGGTATAGTTAGTTTGTAGTTTTTAAAAAGTAGTTTTACGGAATAAAGTACATTTTGGCGCAGTCAGTAGGATTGTTCGGGTCGTGCGTATGGAACGTCCGATATTCGTTTCAACGATTTACCGACAAATCGAACTTTGCAAACAAGTTTAAAGTGAAAAAGAACCGGCCTGTGTTCAGTGAAGTACCAGTTTTGGCATCATTCATCAGTCTATTGGAGACCTGTTCCAGACCATTCCGTATTTCGAGAATTAGGACCCACATCGTCTGAATTCTGCAGGGATTACCTACCCCCTATAGTTAAGAAAAACATGATCAAAGTCGCATTGATTATTTTGTAAGTACAATTTATGAATTCAAATAATCTTTTGGACGTAATTCAAACTGCTTTTAGTAAATTGAGTGTTGGTTCTCTTTCTACCGCATCAAATTCAAAAGATAAAACAAAATTTGAGCATAAATCTAAAAAATCAAATACCTTAAGAGTAAATAACCTAAGTAGTAGTCATTCATCGAACCTTATAACGCCACCAATCGTAAGTAACGATCAATTAGAATCAGAAATGGCACAAGCTCAATTTAAATGGGAATACATTAACTGCATTCCAGAATTTGATGGTAACATTAACGACTTAAACAGATTTATTTCTGTAAGTGAATCCATTATTGCTCATTTCGAAGATAGGGAAAACCACAATAACTTTCAGAATATTTATTTGTTGAATTCTATATTATCAAAAATTAAAGGAAACGCTAAAACTATAATAAATATCCACTCTTGTAATACATGGGTCGAATTAAAAAACGTTCTGACTAGTAATTTCTCAGACCAAAGAGACGAAGTTTGCTTGAATAGAGATCTCGTAATGCTCAAACAAAATTCGAATGAGTCTTCTCAATCGTTCTATGATAGATGCTTACATATTCTAAATTTAATTTGTAGCTATGTTAATATCCACGAAAATACAGAGGCTGCTAGATTTCTCAAAAATACCCTATATCAAAATTTAGCCCTCAAAACATTTCTCTCCGGGTTAAGAGAACCCCTAGGAACCACCATCCGATGCATGAGGCCCGCTTCTTTAACAGAGGCTATGCAATACGTTATTCAAGAAGAAAATGCCCATTATCTTCAAAATTCATCTAATAGAAATTCCCCTAGACAATTTGCCAATAATAGTAACAGATCGAATCATCGATCAATGCAAACACCCAATCAATCTTCATTTAATTCGCATACTCCGAATCACTTGTTTACCAGACAAACGAATAACTTTCCTTCTCAACCTATACCAATACAACCCCGACAAATACAACACAATTTTCCTAGGAACTCTCAAGTCTTTAGACAACCAAATTCGAATACCAATGTGTTCAGACCCAATCCAAATAATAATAGATTCCCTAAACCATCGCCCATGTCGATGTCAACTAGAAATACAAATCAGCCCAATCAGTTCAACAGACAATTCCCGACTACAAATAATAGACCTCCAAATAATCGTCCCAATTTTATATCTGAAGAACTCTATAATGTAGAATCACAAGACGATGATGAACATTCCTATCAGTTACCATACCCCGATGATAAAAATAATGGTGATACAACAGAGCCACTCGACGATGGCGTAAATTTTCAGTAAGTGCCTCGGAACATACCTCACAAAATAAACCCAGTTGTTTCGGCCCCGAAATTATTTCACTTAACAATGTTAAATCTAGCGAACTGCCCTATGTAGTTCTACCTGAACATAATCTAAAATTCTTAATCGACTCCGGTTCGAGTAGGTCTTTCATAGACCCCAAAATTGCTTTTAAATTATACCCAAATGCAATCAATAGTGACCCTTTTGTAGTCACAACGGTATTTCAGCAATCTTCCCACAAATATCGCGCTGACATAAAAGCCTCAAAAATATTCAAATTGCCAAACCCAACAAATTTGAAATTTTTCCTTTTTAAATTTCACAACGTTTTTAACGGCCTTATAGGTCTAGATAATCTTAAGTTACTTCAAGCTAGTGTTGATTTCAAAACAGGGTATCTTATTACACCTTATACTAAAATAAAATTGTGTTATCATAAAACGTCGCATGATTTAAATCTCATAACAGTAGCTCCTAGAACACAACAAGTAATAAAAATAAAAACTAGTGTTTCTCAGGGAGATATAATTATTCCTTATAAAAAAATTGACGACTGTGAAATTCCACAAAGTCTTAGTACAGCAAAAGACGGTTATGCTTTAACTACAATTTTAAACAAATCTACAAAGTCTTTAATTTTAGATTTTTCAGAACCGGTTTCAGTTGAAAGTTTTCATGAAAATTACTTAGAAAACAATAATTTTGAAATTAACAACTTTGAATATTCTGATAAAAATTTAGTAATGCCAAAAATTCGAACCGAACACATGAACGAAGAGGAAAAACGAAAAATCCTCGAGTTTTGTAATGAATATAACGACATTTTTTATAAAGAAAACGAACCATTGACATTTACTAGTAAAATTCGACACCAAATACGAACGACTGATGAAATACCGGTCTACACGAAAACTTACAGATATCCTTTTATACATAGACAAGAGGTCGCTAATCAGATACAAAACATGCTGGACTCTAATATAATTCGCCAATCGAACTCGCCATGGTCATCGCCAATCTGGGTGGTAAGTAAGAAGAAAGATGCCAGCGGCAAACAAAAATGGAGAGTAGTTATCGACTACAGAAAACTTAATGAAAAAACAATAGACGATCGTTATCCTCTGCCCAATATACACGATGTTTTAGCGAAATTAGGAAATTCTCAATATTTTTCGACTATAGATCTAGCTAGCGGCTTCCATCAGATCGAGATGGAAGAAAAATATATCGAAAAAACTGCATTTAATACAGAAAACGGACATTACGAATTTCTTCGTATGCCTTATGGTCTCAAATCGGCACCAGCCACCTTTCAAAGAGTCGCAGATAACATACTACGAGGTATTCAAAACGAAATGTGTTTGGTTTACCTCGATGATATCATAATATTTTCGACTTCCCTTCAGGAACACTTGGAACGCCTGCGAACAGTATTTCAACGACTTAGAGAAGCAAATTTCAAGGTCCAGCTGGACAAATCAGAATTTTTGAGGAAGGAAGTTGCTTACTTGGGCCACATAGTAACACCTGACGGTGTTAAACCAAACCCAGACAAAATATACGCCATACGCAACTTCCCAATACCAAAAACACCAAAATAAATCAAAGCCTTCCTTGGTCTACTCGGATATTATCGACGGTTCATTAAGAACTTTGCCAAAATTACAAAACCCTTAACAAAGTGCCTTAAAAAGGGGGCGAAAATTGATTTAAATGACGAGTACATCACCTGCGTCGAGACTTGTAAAAATTTACTGATAAACGAGCCTATTCTACAATATCCCGATTTCTCGAAACCATTTAATCTTACAACAGATGCATCAAATGTAGCTTTAGGAGCAATCCTATCTCAAGGCCCTATAGGTCAGGATCTCCCCGTAGCATACGCATCACGTACTTTGAATGATTCTGAACAATCATACTCAACAATAGAGAAGGAGCTTTTAGCTATAGTATGGGCAACCAAGTACTTCAGACCTTAACTATATGGTAGAAGATTTAATATTATAACGGACCACAAACCATTAGTCTGGTTAAATTCACTAAAAGAACCGAATTCTAAACTCTTACGTTGGAAAATAAAACTCGAAGAATTTGATTATCAGATAATTTATCGATCCGGGAAATCGAACAGTAACGCAGATTGCCTCTCACGAATAGAGATCCATACTAAAGAATCACAACCATTTTGGAACGACGATTCTTTTTGGAAAAACGTGGACGAAATCTTAGGCGAATCCAGCAATTACTATAGTCAACCCAACCCAGACCGTCAAACTGACAGTAGTCTCAATACACCTCAACCTTCGACGCGCAATCAACCTGCAGAACCTAGTGTTATTAGTGTAAGACAAGACTACGATAACTTGTCTATGATCGTAAATATTGACGATACATTTCATGACAATCACGAACAACAAACTGAAGACGACCCTGACGAAAATAACACTGTACATTCGAATTTCGACGAAAGCCCTGTAGTAGGTATACCAATTACCGAATGTGCAGTTAACTATGGCAAAAACCAAATTTTCATAGATTCAGTAATGCATTCTCCGGCAAAACCTAAAATAAAATTTCTTTTTGGAAACAAGCAACGTTATTACATTCAGTTTTCTAAAAACGACTTTAATAACGATGCGATGAACTTCATTAAAGAATATATTGTCCCAGATGTCTCTTATTATTTATATTTCGAAGATCCAACTCTGTATGAACCACTTTCGGTTTGTTTACAGCAATATTTTGAATCTTCCTCTATAAAACTGAAAAAATGTACAAGTAAACTAATCGATGTAATAGACAAACAAGATATATTGGAAACGATCAAAAACTACCATGAAAGCAAATCTAATCACCGCGGCATCAACGAAACGCTTCAAAAAATCAATGAATGTGAAATATGTCAGTAATGCAAATATGACCGACATCCAGTCAAGATCCAAATGAATTTAACACCAACAGCGACTAAACCCTTCGAAATAGTGCACATCGACTCATTCACATTCGAAAATTCAAAATTTTTAACGATTGTAGATAGTTTTTCAAAGTATGCTCAAGCCTACTATTTAGAAGCCTTATCAGGAACAGAAACAGCTAATAATCTCATCAAATTTTTCTCCCATCACGGTATACCCAACCAAATAATTTGTGACAACGGTACCGAATTTAAAAATACTGTTGTAACCGAACTTCTAAGCCTCCATAAAGTTAAACTACATTTTTGTTCACCGGATCACCCACAATCGAACGGTATTGTCGAACGTTTCCACTCGACAATAATGGAACATTTAAGGTTACTAAATTCACAAAGATTCTCTAATACCCCAATAAAAAATAAAATAGTGAATGCTATTCTGGCATATAATAATTCTATTCACTCCGCAGTAAAATTAAAACCAATTGATATTGTCAACGGACATATCTCAGATAACGATCCATTCAATTTAGAAATTGACAAATTACTAATAAACGATTACATCAATCAACATAAAGATCGATCAAAACTATTGTACGCGAAAATTAATTCAGATCTAATCGAACAAAAAACCAAACATTTAGAGAAAATCAACAAAACCCGCGAAGATCCAAAAATATTCGCACCAAATCAAACCATATTTATCAAAAGAAAGAAAAGACAGAAAAATTCTAATAAATTTGATAAGCCAGTTACTCTTAAAACAATAAACACGAAACGTAAAACCGTAACAACTGCAAAACGTGGTAAGGTACATATGGACAATGTTAAACGCCCACTAAAAAGATTATATTCTTTTGACTCTTAATTACATGTTATTATTTCAGATTACCGGGAATTCTCGGATTCCAAGAAACTATAACTCTCCGGAATCTCCAAGATAACCCTGGCCTTCTTCCAGTTAAACTCGGCAATGCAAAAATAATTCAATATTATCATTCAATATTATATTATTATGATTTAAATTCCATTAACATCGAATTTCAAAAATTAAAGACCAAAACTTCAAAAACAATCGACTTGATTAAAATTAATAACATAAAATTCGAAGAACTACCAACCAACTTAAATACTATTAACTTTATCGAAACACAAATAGAAACAAAATTAAGTGAATTATTACCTCATCAACGGAGGACAAAACGTAGCCTAATCAATGGGCTCGGTTCAGTTTTTAAAGCTATTAGCGGAAATTTGGACGCTAACGATGGCGAACGTTACGAGAGACTTATTAAGGAACTTCAACAAAATCAAAATTCTCTAGCACAAACAATCAAAACACAAAATACATTAGCTGTTTCTTTAATTGATGATTTCAACTCAACTATTCAACAAATAAATAAAAATGAGAGATTATTAGAATACAAAATTATTATCATGAGTAAATTCATTCAAAACCAATATAATAACAATACTATTTTCATCAAAGACGTATTTAATCAAATATTAAACATGTATGAAATATTAAACTCTATATTGCAAGATATAGAAAATTCAATTTCCTTTGCAAAGATTGGTATTATGCACCCTATTATAATAAAAACACAACATTTGTTGGTACTTCTAAAAACCGTTTATCAAGATTCTGATGAAGATCAAATGCCTGTCAAATTAAATTTAAATTCAATTCCGATTTACGAAAACCTTATTAAAGTATCTAGTTTCATTCTGAATAATAAAATCACATACATATTACATGTTCCCGTTATGTATCCAATAAAATTAAATTTATTTCATTTATATCCGATACCTATTTTGAAAGAGAATCAACCAAAAATAATTGTACCTCAAAATAAATTCGTTTTAAAAAATAAATTGTACTTCGCATATCCGAGCGACTCATGCACGAAAATAACTATGCAAGAATACATTTGCGGTGAAACAGATCTAGTAGGGGTCAATGATGAAAGTCCATGTGAAATTCAAATATTGGACCTAAAAGCGGCACCCACCTGTCATCAAGTGGCGATATTTGCCTCACAACCATTATTCAAGAGACTAGATGTATCTAATCAATGGATAGCGTTTTTACCACAAAAAACCAACCTACACCTGAAATGCCACCAACAAGAAGAAGTCGTCAACTTAATTGGCACACACTTAATCAACATTCCTGCTTCGTGCCAAGTTAACGCGGACGCAGTACACATAACCAACAAAGAAGAAATAGAAACAGGAAGCCAGCCGATTCTATTTCCCACAATAGTAGTCAATCTTAATCGATCTAAGACAATTCAAGATTTCAACATCAGTTTACCTCCTTTAGATTTAGACAAACTTCATACACTCAGATCCAGAATCATCAAGAACCAACCCAATTTAGAGACAGTTGCCATCGATCACCCTCTAATTACCAAAACACTAGTTTACATACTTTCAATAGTGTTCATTGTGTATTTAGTGTACAGAACAATCAAGTGCAAGAAAAAAACCCAAGAAACCGAGGACAACCATTGTGATGGAGACTTTGAAAATGTTCGACTTCCTTGACCTTCAGCCCTCAGAAGCCGAATCTTCAGGGGGAGGAATTATATCACCCTCACCCGCAGATCAGTTATAATAATATGATATTGTAATTTGCTTACGTTGTATTTTTAGATTTATATATAAATTCATTTTCTTCCAAGAATTAGTCAGTCAGCAGTTAGAACCGAACGAATATTGTCGGTATAGTTAGTTTGTAGTTTTTAAAAAGTAGTTTTACGGAATAAAGTACATTTTTCGTGCACGGCTGTCAATCATGCCGTCAAACCTGTAAGATTTACAGATATAATTATTAATTGCTCTTTCTTATTGATATTATTTATACGAGTATAAAAACTGGACTAAAAACTAATTATTTATAAAAAATAAAGAAGAGAAAAAAATTGTTGATGCCGAGAATCGAAACCACAACCTTCCGGTCATCATACCAGATACTCTTCCAGCTGAGCTAATTCAGATTTGAATTATCGTTATCAGAGATATGTACTCGTAAGACGAATTACATTAATCTAATTATGATGTTTCTTATATTTTCACTTTATTAAAAAAAAATTAGCCGTTTTTAAAGTTCAAGTAATTAAGGGATAGCAACGAAATCCTTCAACTGTTAATTTATTATTGTAACAAATAACCAATTCACTTTTAATTTCTATGGTTCCAAATAATTCAATTTCTTCCCCAGTTATATCTAATAAATACTTCCTCGTTATTCCTTTATTTCACTATAAAAGTAATTGTAAATTCATGTGCACTTTTTATAGAAACAATATTCAAACATATACTGTCACAAATAAAACGTAAGGCAACTCAATATACGCGATCTGATATTTGCACGTTTTTTAATAAAATGGGTGGTCGTAGGAAAAATATTTTACATTACATGTGCGAAAGTGACTTTTCACTCTCGTGTGATTGTCGCACTCAGCTTACGCCTCATGCTACAATATTTCCCACATGTGTGAAAAGTGTCACTTTCCGCACTAGTTATGTAATGTACTATATATTTTAAACTAACATTTTTCACATAAACGTGATTTTAAAACTCACCCTCAACAATGGAGCGCTATTGTCGATTTTGGAGAGGGGCATCCCACAATTTTTAGGTCCAAATTTAAACATGAGGATGGTGATGCTTATGCTGGTCAGAATGCAAAATTGTGGGAGACATTAGCAGAGACAATAAATTCCATGGGATTTGGGTTTAGAAGTGTTGACAAATGGAAATTGGTAAATATGGTTATTATATCAATCATATACTTATTAGATTGGGTGTAAAAATACTTATTATTACTATTAGTAACACTATTAATAATTTATAAATATTGCCATAGGCCGTCAGTCGATGGAAATCAAAGACAAAGGCAAAAGCAGCTCATTACAGAATCGATGCAGAAAAACTGGTGGTGGCCATTCCTGAAATGCTGTTCCTTCAACAGATATAGAGAAATGGCTAATGAATTTAATGGGTTGGAAAGTAGTAAGTGGGGACGAAAATGCAGAGCACTTTAAAAAATATGTGACAATAATTAACTAGTGTAAGTAGTGTTAAAATAGAATTACGACTAGATATTTACAATATTAACATAACACATGGCGAATAAAATTATTATTATTATTATTATTAGTATTATTATTATTATTATTTTTTCTTTTTCACACTTGTACGTGGTTGGTGGTTGCAGTTTCTACCGGACGCAGTTGCATCAATGTATAAACCTACTTAATTAGGGGGTTAGTGTTCTTCGGACAATTGCAGTTGTTCCCAGAATTACTGCTTTTTGCATCAAACCACAGATATGTCGAGATATGCTTAGCTCTTCCAGGTGTCTAGTTACTTTAACGTGCACTAAGCCATTTGCAGAAATTATGAATGGTTTGATCTCTACCTTTCTTAAATTCCATAAATGTCTTACCTCATCTGCTAGCGGACGATATCGCTCTATCTTGTCTTTGTAAGCTTTCCCCAGATTTTCGTCCAGTGGGACCGAAAAATCAATAATGATCGCAGATTTGCTGTTTTTATCTAGCACGATCATGTCCGGTTTGTTGTGTTGAACTTCTCGGTCTGTTCTTATCAAAGTATCCCAATAGACTTTATAGTGCTCATTTTCAACTAGACTTAACGGTTGATGTTTGTACCCTGGTGTTTTTCCTGTTTTTAGATTTAATCTTTGGGTCACAGCGAGATGTAGTTCCTTTCCCATATTGTTGTGTCTACTCAGGTAAGCGGTGGGGGCTAATTGGGTGCAGGCTGATATTATGTGCTGGATCGTCTCCTGTTCCTTATTACAGAGTCTACAGCGGGGGCTTGGGATGTCCATTTTAATGATATACTTCTGGTGGCAACGCGTTGCCACCACTTGGTCCTGGATTGCATGGAGTGCGCCTTCGGTTTCCGCAAACAAGTACCCCGTCATGAGGTAAGTATTCGTTGCTCTGAAATCTGCATCTTCCTGGTGCAGTGAGTTGTAATATCTGCCATGTAACACTTTTACCTGCCAAGTTTCCTTCATTTTATTGATGCAGTCATTTTCCCTATCAGGTTCCCCGTCGGCGAGGTTAAGTGCCGAGTATCCATCATCTACTGTAACTAGGCATCTGAATAGAGGTAAGTTCTTATTTTTAAAATATCCTATCAGTTTTTGAGTTTCATCCACTAACATGCTCTCGAGATTAGTCAGTCTACGGCCACCTTCTTTCCTGGGTATATACAATCGCTCCATCGCAGATTTTGGATGGTGTAGGCGAAACTTTGTGAGCGTTGTACGTACTTGTCTGTCTTATTATTATTATTATTATTATTATTATTATTATTATTATTATTATTATTATTATTATTTTTTTTTTTTATTATATCACACTTGTTAGTGGAGGATTGGCATGTCCAGGCTGGGATTCTCAAGGTTTCAGCAGCCTAGTCATGTGTGAGCACTCGTCGGACGGTTCGGCATGTTCCCAATATAGCTGCTTGTTGGGCGGTAATTATGTTCTTATCAACATTTTCCAATTTCAGTTTCTTTAACTCGTTTTGTAAATGTACTTCAACGAGGCCAGTGGTTGAGATAACCAGCGGATGTATGGTTACGTGTTCTAATTGATAAGCATCCTTTAGTTCGTGCGCTAAGTCAATATATTTGTGTATTTTTTGGGTCCTAGCTTCTTTAATGTTGTGATCGTTAGGTATAGTGATGTCTATTATATTAGCTGTCCTTCCTTGTTTTTCTAGTACAAGTATATCTGGTTTATTGTGTGCTATTTCCTTATCTGTAATTATCTTTTTGTCCCAGTATACTTTTACATTTTGTTTCTCAAGTTGTTCTTTCGGGGTGTACTTGTAATAGGGCACTTGTTCTGTCAGCAGACCATATTTTATGCAGATTGCCTGGTGGAATACTTTGGCTACATCATCGTGTCTTTTCTTGTGGTCCCGAGATACCAAGTAGGAGCATCCTGCCAAGAGGTGTTGAATGGTCTCTGGTTTTTCCTGGCATAATCTGCAACTATCGGATGGGATTTCCTGTCGGATGATGAATCGTCTGTAGTTTCGTGTGCTTATTATTTGATCTTGTATGGCCAGTAGAAAACCCTCCGTTTCGGCCATGAGTGTTCCACTCGACAGGTACAGATTTGATAAGCGTTTATCAACCTCTTGCCCTGCTAAAGCTGCAGCATATCTTCCATGCAGTTCTTTACCTTTCCAGATTTGTTCTAGTTCAGCGAAGTAGTTCTTATTTTCTTTTTCAGGTGGATTTTCATTCGCTAACTTTAAGGGTGAAAGAGAGGAGTCAATAGCTGTTATTGCTCTATATGCGGGGTGTGTTACGGACTTCAGATAAGTAAACAGCTTTTCACATTCTTTATTGTGCATTTCTTTCAGATTTATAAGTCCTCTTCCGCCTTTGCTCCTTGGGAGATATAACCTGACTGTAGATGCATTGGGATGATGTAACCTCCTCCTTGTAAGCGATGTTCGAATCAATCTGTCTAGACTTTCCAGATCAGTAGGACTCCATTTGACAATGCCAAAGCTGTATGTTACCGCTGGTACCACCCAAGAGTTGATAGCTGAGAATTTTGATCTAGAATAGAGGTGTGTTTTGAGGATTGATTGTAATCTCTTTTTCAGTGTGTTTTCAATCTGTTCCTTTGAGTGTTTTTGATCTATGTTAACTGTTTGTTGGATTCCCAAGTATTTGTACATTTCTTCTGGAGGAAGTGGTTCAAATTGGCTTTGATCTATAAGTGTAATATTTTCGGAGTCTTGTACTTTTCCTTTTTTGACATGGACAAATGCACACTTCTCAAGCCCAAATTCCATCCTGATGGATCCGCTGAAACTAGATACCAGTTCTAGCAGTGAGGTGAGCTGGTCTGAGTTCGACGCATATAGTTTCAGATCGTCCATGTAGAGAAGATGATTGATTTTCACGGATGGCTCCCTGGATATTGTGTAGCCACAGTAGCTGTCTTCAAGTAGACTACTAAGTGGATTTAGAGCCAAGCAGAACCATAGCGGGCTGAGGCTGTCTCCTTGGAAAATGCCCCTCTCTATTCTCACTCCTGCGGTGGTGTAATGAGTTGCTCCCACATTCACGTTCAGGGAGGTTTCCCACGTCTCCATAACTTTTTCAAGGAACTCAATCAAGTGGTTGTTGATTTTGTAGATGTTTAGTACTCTGAGTAACCACGAGTGCGGGACAGAATCAAATGCCTTTCGATAGTCTATCCAAGCAACCGAAATGTTCCTTTTCCTTTGTTTGGCATGGTTAGTGATCACTGTATCAATAATCAGCCACTCTTTGCTTCCCCGTGCCCTTGCCTTACAGCCGTTCTGTTGCCAAGCTAGCAGTTGGTTTCTTTTTAGGTGGGAACTAATTTTCTGCTCTATGATTGAGGTGAGTATTTTATATGCGATGGGCAAGCAGGTAATCGGTCGGTAATTTTGGGGGTTTTCGACTTTCTCGTTTTTGGGCAGGAGGTAAGTTATACCTTTTGTGAAGAAGGGTGGTATCTTTTGTGGATCTTCCATGGATTCATTTAGTTGGTTGGCGAAGATTTGATGAATCGACGTTAAGCTCTTCCACCAGTATGCGTGAACTTTATCAATTCCTGGTGCTTTCCAATTAGCCAGTTTCTGTGCGGCGTCTTTAACATTTTGGGAAGATATCCGGATATCCTCCATTTCTTGAGTGTGGCCCGTTCTTTCTTCCTCTTTCTTGATCCAGAACGCATTTTCATCATGTTCCACTCTGGTTCCCCACAATTGTGTCCAGTATTTGTGCATGTTTGTTTCATTAGGTGGAGCGTTCGTATATTTTGTTTCTTTCGATCCCAAGTTTCGGTAGAATAGCTTTTGATTTTGTTGGAATATACGATTTTCTTTGTACCGGGCAACCCTCTCTTTGTATCTTCTTATTCTATTTCCCAACATTTTGATTTTTTGTTTTAACTCCTCCATATAAGATGACAGACGTTGATTCCTGTCAGGTGAGTTATATTTGGACTTAAGTTTCTTGTGTATTTTATGTATTATATTTTTTATGCGGGTTGTGGGCTCAGGGCTATTGAGGTAAGCATGAATCTGTCCAATTTCCCTTCTAAATTTTTCTATTTTGTATTGTATTCTTTTAACCCATGGAGGTTCTGTATTTGTTGTGTGTTTCTCTTTAACAGTTTCAGGGTGTCTCAGTGGAGTGCCTAGCAGCTCTAAAACAGTAAGCGCCGAGCAGTACATCAAATGACATGTGTCTTCCAGTGACGAGCAGTCTCTCAGTTTCTCCTTAAGGGCACTGTTGGTTTGCGTAACGATCTCTTTTGCTACCTGCGAGTACCTTAATTTCGGGAGAATCGGACGATTTTGGAACGGTACTCCAGCATACTTTAGTTTGTTTGCTTCTAATGTGTTTTCAATTTCAGCTGGAATATCTTCTGCTGCTACTTCAAAAATGGTTGATCTTCTCTGTACAGCCGCTGGTTCTCCGTTGGTGTTTTGATTTTCCTGGTTATCCTGGCGTCTTGAATGGTTTTTCAGGTATTCTATTTCAGCCTCTGTTAGGACCTTACGTCTGATAATAGATCTTACTTGATCAGATAATTGTTGTGGGTCCCGTAGGAAGTCGGGTCTGGTTTCGGACCAATGTTCGTGTAGTCTGGGTCTATAGTTAGTCTTGTCTTGTCCGGCGTGTGTCACAAAGAAATATGCGCGCATAAGGTCAAGGTTGTCTTGCCTGGTCCAGCGCATACGCCGTCTTTGGACTTCTGGTGAGTGAGCGGGAGTTTCCTGGGATAGGTTTTCCAAGCATCGCTCGCCATTGCCGCTTTCGGTGTCCTTTGACCTTGGCCTTGTGGTTCCGGTTTGCGGGCGCGTGCCACTTGCTCCACGCCTTCCCGCTAGTGACTGTACATTCCCGCCATCTGGTGCAGTCGCACCACCAGAGGCATCCGAGGCTTGCTTCCTAGTAGTTACAGGAGCGGTATTATTTCTCAGTATGAGGGTTGCTAGCCCTCAGTATCGGTTGTTCTCCCTCTCGCGTTTGCCCACCTGCTGTAGATTCGCCACCGGGGGTTGGTTACCCGATCTTGAATCTCCAGAGATGGTTTACCAGGGTCTACCGACGTGGAGGTGCGAGTAGGAATTGATAGGAGAGGCTGTAAGAGACGCTTCACTAACCTTTGGACCCCTTATTATTATTATTATTATTATTATTATTATTATTATTATTATTATTATTATTATTATTATTATTATTATTATTATTATTATTATGTTATTTTCAGGGATCTATTTACCCTTGACAGGCCGTGACCGTAGCTTACTACCACCAGAACCAAAGTCCTCATGTAGCAGAGAAACTGAAATACCTGCCTATTCCCCAACTATCCTCCACCGTTGGCATTATTCAGAGGACCAGCTAGGAAACTTTTTTCACCAGAACCACAGTCCTCCAGCGACACAGAAACTCTACCCTTGACACCAGCCAGAAAACGTAATCGGCTGTCTACTGAGAAGTCTAGGAGATTTGTTACCTTGTTGTCTATCATGCACCAAGAGATAATGGAAGAACGAAAAAAAAACTGAGGAACATTGCCAGTAGACAGGCCAAGGCCCAAGAGGAAATTGCTCAATCAGTAACAGACATTTTGGCTTATTACGAAACGAAAGATAATTTGTAAACATAAATATTTGTGTATTGTCTTTGGGATTTCTTTTCATGGAATAGTGATTGTGAAGAACACTAATGCCCGGTTTCTGAACTGTTTAAACGTAATTGGTTTTGTCGTTTTTCATCTTCTACTTGTAGCAAATGAAGGAATATTGGGTCCATACTTTATAATGTAATCCTAATAAAAAATAAAAAAGGGAAAACTAAGAACAGATATGCTACGCTATAGTTTATAACATTTACACCACAAAGTATAATACCAGTTATAATAATAATGAACTTCCACAATGAAATAGTTCTTCTTGTAATTACTATCCTACTGGAAAATAAACAAACAAATGTTGCTACTGTTGCCAACTTAATGAAAATATATCCCAAACTAACCTAAGAATAGGTCAATGTTTTCACATTGAATAGTTCTCAGTTCTCTCTAGCCGAGCATTGCCGATCGTATATAGAAAGAATGGTACAGAGTAGGTAGCTTGAAGAGTTAGAAATTAGAACACACTTAAGAGACCCACACAATTAATATGAAGTCGTCAATGAACAGATAAATTTAGGGATTTCTCCACTTTTAAACTTTTTAAGTAATAATTGTAAAGATCAGCAGATATATTTTTAATGAAATTAAATGTCTCGATCCTTACTTTGTGAAATCTACTCATATTGGTGTTTTAAATGAAACTTACTGTTTCTAGTTAACTCCACAATATATTGAAAAAATGTTAAAAATTCTAAAAAATTGACAATTGTTTCGATATTACCTAAATATCATCGTCATTATGACAGAAGTTACATATCATTTGATGCCTACCTGATGTGTAATTATTTTTGGCTAGTCCAAGAAGTGACCTACCTTGTAATTGACTTGATATATGTTAATGGAAAAAAGATATATTACAAATATTATAGCTTAGATATTTTTAGCCGTATGGGGATATCCTGGATATCATTTTTCCGAATTAAGATCAGTACAACTGTGCAATGATATAGAAAACCAGGAAAACTATATTTTCTGATCTTTACAATTATCACTTAAGAAGACAGTTTAATAGTGGAGAACTCCCTAGATTTATTTGTTCATTGACGACTTCATATTGTGGGTTTCTTAAGTGTCTTCTAATTTTCAATTCTTCAAGGAAATCCAGTTCTTGTTTCCTATCACAAATATGTAGTACTTCTAGTTCTATGTTAGGTGTCAATGAATGATTGGTGTCAAGTAGATGTCTGGCGTAGTAGGATTTAACTGGTTGTTTTAATCTGTATGTTCGTAAGTGTTCACTGTATCGGATTTTAAAATTTCTAAGGGTCTGACCCAAATAGACAGCATTACATTCTGGACATTTAAGTTTCTATATACCAAATTTCTTCAATGGTGATATTTTTGTTTTTATATTTAACAATTTTGTACTTATGTTACTTTCTGTTTTAAAAGATATTGTTGTATTTGTTGCTGAAGATATTATCTTTGGAATATTATTAGAAATATTTCCTGCATATGTAATGATTTATAAGTTTTTATTTCTTCATTTTGTTTAGGAAATATTAGTTGTAATGCCACTTTTTCCTCTTTTTTATTAATTAGTTTATTTATCATATGTAATGTGTAACCGTTGGGTGTTGCTATTTGTTTACTTGTGTTAATCTCTCTATCAAAATTATATTTGTTCATAGGAACTGAAAATGCTCTATGTATCATTGAATTATAGTCGCTAGTTTATGTGACATGGGATGATTGGAACTATATGGAATAGTCACATCAGTGTGTGTTGGTTTATGGAGGGGGGGGGGTAAGAAATATTGCTTTTTTACTATAATATTTTTCGTTTAATGAAAAAGACAAAATTATTACAGTGATGTCTGATATAAATTTAATGAAGGTGGGAGACAAGAGGCTATATGTTGACCCACTCACACTGGTCAACCGAATGTGTTTAGCGAAACAATTGGAAGAAGATCTGCAGGACTATATGTCGTACGAATTGGCACCATTCCCCATGTCTTTGTTTAATCAGGTATGCCGAAAGGGACGAAATCATTATTATAAGCAGCTTGCTTACCACTTCCACAAGACTTCTAACTCTCTCAACGTTCCATGGTACCTTCTGCACAAGGTTATATGGAGCAGAAGCTCGGCCTCTAGGTGTTTCAAATGAAACTCACTGTTTCTAGTTAACTCCACAGTATATTGAAAAATGTTAATTGATTCTAAAAAATTGACAATTTCTAGAAACAGTTAGTTTCATCTAAAACACTAATATGAGTAGATTCCACAAAGTAAGGGTCGAGACAGTTAATTTCGACCTTTAGGATTACGTCAAGTACGTTCAGCGTCCCTATGGCACCGATGTGATGGTGATATTTGATGGCTACCCTGCAGATCCTTCTCAGAAAGGGACTCATACTACTGAACGATTAAGAAGGTACAAGGAAAACTTATCATCAGACGTGGTGTTTGACAAAACAACTGTGAACACTACACCTCAGAATAAGTTCCTGGTCAACGAGGGGAACAAGGACCTATTCGTGAAGCTGCTCTCCAGTAAAATGCAAGCAGCAAACATAGCCACAGACCAAGCTTCTGAAGATGCTGACATGTTGATAGCTACCACAGCTAACAGCTAAATGCCTCTCCTCCACGTACTGCGCGGTCATCATTGTCGCGGAAGACATTGACTACTCGCCCTGCTGACTAGCACAAAACCTGCGGTCAACAATGTCTGCCTAAAAAAACAGCGAGAGAGAAACATCCAGACGCAATCTACTCTACCTCCTCCTGCAAGTACAACTCCAAAGGCTGTATCTTGCTCTTGCACGCTATATCGGGCTGCCACATCACTTCAAACATTTTAAGGTTTGCAAAGAATGAATTCTGTCAATTTTTTAGGCAAACCCCTTCATTACTGGAGCCGGCGTAGATGTTCGAGGAGAAAGCTACAAAACAAAAGAAACTGAACGTAATTCGTTCATCCGTGATTAGTTAGTGAAACATAGTAATATTTGTGAATGCAAGACATAATTATCTAAAAATTATTGAGAAGAAAGTCACAAAACTTAAAAACACTGAACATAATGCACTTGTAGAAAACGGTTATAATTAGATCTATCAGATGAATAAAATATTTAAAGTAAAATTTCGGCTTCTAATCTTATTGAATATAAATAATTCTATAAAATATTACTTACCTTAGCCTAAGGAGTGTTATATAACTAAATGTACCATTATTTCTAAACGGAAAGTATCTTTTCCACGAGACAACTCGAAACGTCTCCTTTTCTCATAAAATTTAAGAAGCGCTCTCCACAAAAGTCGCATCCAAATGGGGTGACATCTTCTCAATAGGTGCTGCATGAAAATACCGAATTCAGTAAAGCGACAATTTGCCATATCTCGGACAATAAGTGAAGCTCACATGTAACTTTCTTTCTCATGGTAGAAAACAATGTTTAAAATCGAATTCCATAAATACCTCAATTTTACCAAATTTTTAAGATATCACCTTCTTCTTCCTATTTTGTTTGGGCCACCAGTGCTCTATATTTCTCATGAAATGTTGTTTTATTATTCTGTCTCGATCGTAATTCTAATATAGTAATATACATAGTTTTAAGTAAAAAACGTTTAGATAGAAATCACTTGATCAATGAATATTACCAGAAAAAAAGATAAGTTCAATTATATGAGAATTAATTTCACTATCATACTCAAGGCTATAGAATTAATTAACATGATATGAAGTATTTGATAATATTGTATATTTCTGGAGCTATCTGGTTAATGTTTGATTTTAGGATATTTATATAAGATAGTCAATAACGAACATTGATTGCTAGAATCGATGTGGCTACAAATTTTAATGGGATGTAGATTTTATAATTTCCATAGGGATATAGTATATTAAGTATCAAGTGTCAAAAAGGTTACTTTAGTCACGAGCTTTACTAGGCACGAGTGGAGCAAAGCGGAACGAGTGTCTTGTGAAACGAGTGACTAAAGACGTGGTGCTTACTATACTTTTTCTTCGCCCGCAGAAAGGAAATTTTTTTATTATATTCTTAACATTACGGACGATGACTGACAGCTGACTGACAAATCAAATGACATAGACCAACAAAATTATCACGGAACATGAAATTTAACATACAAACGATACACTTGATTTGACGTTTAAAAAACAAATGATAAACGAGATGTGTTTTTTCGCATTTTGAACACTAGTGTTTAAATCGTCGTTTTGTGCATGTCAAATCCGTTTTGAAAATACGGTTTTAGTAACGGAAGTAGGAAAAATGAATTATCTGTTTTAAGATAGACCTGCTGAGCTTAAAATGGGGAAAATGGAACTAATTTCAAATTTTAAACAATAACTAAACATCAAGCAGTTATTTACAGCAAAATAGTAATTACTGAGTGTATTATAGCTAGTTTATTCCATTTGGAAAACGAGGGTAGCTTTTACATTGTAAAGGAAGCTTGCTGCTGTTGCGCAGATGGTTCAAATTATGTATGTACCGAAAATGCTCAACAATATGTTATTTTTACCGACAGTTTTTTGTATGTATTTATATTGAAATTACTGAATTGTATATATCTTTATTTAAAGAAAATACAGAGAACAATCACTCACGTTCTTCATATATTAGGTCCTCAGTAAATTTGATCGATTTAGCAGGTGCAAAATGTTCAAATATTAGAATATCGTTTGATCCTTTTCTCAATAAAGGTGCTGGTAAGTATGCACTTTGTTGAGGACCTAGTGTTAAATATCGCGCCAAAACAAAATCATTAACAATTACAAAACCCTTAACCCAGTCTCTCATGTCTACATACGTATCCCTTGGTTCATCTATATTTAACACAGCTTTGTATAGTTTAGGTCCACGAGTGAAACTGGGTTTATGCCAATTGATAAATTTTTTTGAGGACTTTTTATCAAATTGTAGTGTTATGGCTTCATTGAATTGTATTATTTCCTTGTTAATTAATACATTTCCTTGCCATATTCCTTTATATTGGTTGAATTGTTGCAAATATCCATAGTTGACCCTACCCCAGTTTTCAACTACGAGATCCAAAGTTGCTTTTTTGTAATCCTGATCGCCTAATTCCAGGGTTGAGTCCTCCGCTCTCCAATAGCCAAATCCATTCAAATCAGCTTTTGTGCTTATAATTTTATTCTTCAGTTCTCCATTTATCAACACCAAAACGGTGTCACATACATGACCTTCAATTTTCAAAATAGAATTTTTAGATATATCAATATTCGTTTTTCTGTAGACGATATAACCATAGCTTTGGCCTGAATTATTATTTATATTTAATGACTCCATGGGTACCATTTTTTCAATTTGTACTATCTGGTTCTGTTCTATGATATCACTTAAAGACAGTTCTCCAACAATTTCTATACTGGGGTAGGCAATTCTTTTATATATCTCAGGCATCATTGGTTGTATTATAGGTAATTTATTGTGTTTCGCAATTATTTCTTTGGCTTTGTAATATTTATCTGTGTAATCACCTGCTTCTGATAATGGGGCATCGTAATCATAGGTGGTGACATCTGGCTGGAACCCTAAAAAATAAATAAGAAATGATTTCTCAGAGCAGCTCAATATTTTAATAGTTACAAGTAGTACAGGGAAAACTGATATTTGTTGGTTATAGGAATTCATTACAACTGCTAGCCAAAACAATTTCTAACAGTAACTAATGTATGACCATTTTTAAGCAAAAATAAAATAAGTTTTTGGCATAATAAAATATAAAAATTTATTTTATTGTAATTAATGATGGGTTATTAAGACAATTTACTAAATCTATTTGTAAGCTCAGTAACTTTGGATATATGTATATATATATGTATATATATATATATATATATATATATATATATATATATATATATATAACTTTTAAATATTATGGGGTACAGCCAAAATGTATGGGTGGTTAAGAAAATTCGATTTTCACTATACCAAGCTTTCGATAATTTTATTATTATCTTTTTCAAGGCTAAAATACAATTTTGTTAAACTAAAAAACAAGGTTTGTTTTATATAAGTAAAACTTACTAGTAAATTGAATAAATTCTTGAAGGATATCAAAATTGATAACATTATTATGATTTCAGTTTCATATAATTAAAAAACACTGATATCAATTGCTGAGAACGTTGTCTGTAGTATCAAGGAATAAAAAATTTTTGAAATGATTGATCAGTCATAGTTTTTTTGACTTTTTTTTGATAACAATGACAACTGACAACGTTAAGGTTTAAGATTAAATACCTTAACTTACACTAACTTTTTTATCTAGTGTGAAATTACATCTTGTCATTCATATATTAATGACAAATGTAAATATAGAGGTTAAAGGTTAAAGGTTGAATATCCTGATTAACACTAACATGTAGATTTAGTATAAATTTTCATTATATGATTTGAAATTCATTTAATTTCATTTAAATTTGAAAATTACCAATAAAAAATTTTTTGTAATGACAAGTTAAATTTATTTAAAAAAATAGATATGAAAGAAATTGAAACTTTATAATAACTATGTTAGTTATCATAAAATCATGCATTTTATTTAATATTCATCATCTGATGTTATGTGTAGGAAATCCGTGTCATTGTTAAAGGTTGTTGGTTTATTTTGTAGGTAAATAAGTTGAGTATATATTGCACTGACATTGTTGATATCTGACCTCTTATTCATCGATGGTTGATTTAATTTTATGTTTACTAATTCTATGAATTCTCTTTTAGTTTTATTAGATTCTATACTCAAAATTTTAGTTTCTTTATAATTCATTCTATGTTTAGTTTCTAAAACATGTTCTGTGAGTGCACAAGTTTTTTTATTTAGATTGCAATCACTTTGATGTTGGGTTATACGTTGCTTTAGGGTACGTGAGGTCTGGCCAGTGTAAGTTAAGTTACAATGTATACATGGAATGTTATATATTACGTTAGTTTTCATTACTTTTTCATCTTTCTGTTTAACTTTTGAAAAAACGTCTCCTACCTTTAAAATATTCCTGTTAGCAATTTTAATGTTTTCATTTTTAAATATTATATTGATTTTGTCTGAAAGGTTCTTAACATAAGGTAATGACCCATATTTAGTATTCACTGTTTCATTATTATCTAAGGGTACATTTTCGTTGCTTGTATGTGTATGATTGAGGTTTGTATCAATAGTTGTATTAAAAATCAATTTTTTTAATAAGGTTCTAGGATAACTATTGTTAATGAAAATATCGAAAAGAACTTTTAAAT
Organism: Galeruca laticollis; assembly: GCA_963921935.1. NCBI lineage: Eukaryota > Metazoa > Arthropoda > Insecta > Coleoptera > Chrysomelidae > Galeruca > Galeruca laticollis. The sequence goes on along the minus strand of OY998178.1, from coordinate 37,013,191 downwards.
TTTTGTTCAAAAGGGTGGGATGACAAATTCGTGCTATTCTATTTTTCATGGATAGAACTAGATTTATTTTTATTTTTTCGGAATGGTAAGAGTTGTAATTCAAGTATCTTCCTGAATTTGTGGGTTTCCTATACCAATCTACTTTATTATATATATATATATATATATACATATATATATATATATATATATATATATATATATATATATGGATATTTTTGTGGGGATGTGGCAATAAGACTCCAGAGTAAATTCTTTCAGATATTTATTCCCGAGCTTTCGAATAATTTTTATACATTATCAAGGGATAAAATCTATAGCGAATTTTGGAATAGTTGTAAATTTTTATAATAAATTATTTTAAACATAAATCAATGAAAAACTCAAAAACCAATATGACAATAAACAAAATATTTGATCTTGAACTCTATATTATATATATAAAATTTTAAAATCATTTATTGATTTGTTTATATGCAATACTTTTGGTATACCTAGTGTTGTGTACGAGATCAAAATTGTTGAATGACTCAGTATATGTCAAGTTTGGCATTATTTAATTTCAGATGACATTTACATAAAATATATTAAATAATAAACATGTCATGTCATAATATAATAAAGAAGTATTTAAAATTAAAAACAGATGTCACTGTGGGCATTTATTGGAATAAGAGAATTCCAAATCTCTTTGTAAAAAAATATAGTTTTTTTTAAAAAGAGGAAAGTTTCTAACCCAGTATAATGTGGTTATTTATTTAGAAAAAAATAGTTAGTTGAGTTTGAGATCCCGAACGGAGAGCATCTAATTTGAGAGTTCTCCACGTTTTCGCAAAGTAATAGATAGTTAGTTGAATAGTATAATTGATAATAGAAATTGTTATTCGGTGTCCATCATTGTAAATTCTATGTTTGTTTTTTATTGAAATTAAGAAAATTAGAGATAAAAAACAAATGGCCGAGGTGAAAGTAGATATGGAAGAACAAAATAAGAATTTGAAAATAGAAATCCAAGAAAGTGGAGTTAAAATGAAAGAAGAATTTGAAAAATAGGTGGTAGAAGAAGTTCAAGAATTAGATAGATGCCTAGAAGAACATTTATCTAGAGCAATTCAAATTGTTTCGATATAACTATCATCGTCAGAGTGACAGCAGTTATCATCTTCTTTTTCCTATTCATATATATATATATATATATATATATATATATATATATATATATATATAAACAAAAAGCAAACAACTGTTATCATGGGAAAGCACGCAAAAATAAAGAGGTTACTGAAGAGGAGTGGTAACCGTAAAGATGCATGTTTCTAGCTCATTAGCCTTCATCAGTACGGTATAACCAAGTATGGATGTGAAACTTGGGAGCAACGATGTTAAACGAAACATGGAAGAACACAAAGAACGGAAAATAACAGGACAACCAAACGCACATTTGTGTCATCAATTGGAAGATTCCGATTTTGGACCAATATCAACACGGAGGCGCATGAAGGCCTCCTGTCTGGAAAAAACCAACCCAAGGTAAAGAAACAAGATCAAAAATGGATAACGCGTGAATTTAACAAAAACAATGAGCAAACAACAAGTATTATCATGGGAAAGCACGCAGAAATAAAGAGGTTACTGAAGAGGAGTGGTAACCGTAAACATGCATGTTTCTAGCTCATTAGCCTTCATCAGTACGGTATAACCAAGTATGGATGTGAAACTTGGGAGCAACGATGTTGAATGAAACATGGAAGAACACAAAGAACGGAAAATAACAGGACAACCAATCGCACATTTGTGTCATCAATGGGATTATTCCGATTTTGGAACAACAACCAATATCAACACGGAGGCGCATAAAGCCCTCCTGTCTAGAAAAAACCAACCCAAGGTAAAGAAACAAGATCAAAAATGGATAACGCGTGAATTTAACAAAAACAAAGAGCAACCAACAAGTGTTATCATAAGAAAGCACGCAAAAATAAAGAGGTTACTGTAAAGGAGTGGTAACGGTTACCACTGTTTCATAAATGTGAAAAAAAATAATGAAAATACTGCTCAACTAGCCAAAAAACAGTTGGGATGGTTCAGGCACATTTTCACCGAGGAGCAGGAAAATAATCAAAAAGTCACGTTTTAGACATGAAGAAAATAGTATTTGGTCTTACAATAACAGATTTATGAGTTCCTGGATACCAATTTGCGGAAAAAATAGAATACCCGACAACTTTTCTCAAATGGAAAAAATGGCAGGAAGAGACTTGTTGAAAAGAAACCAGCAAGCGTCGGTAAGAGCTCCAGAAAATACCTCAGTTTCGAGAGCATCTGCATTCAACTAAGTAAATGTGGAAAAGTTTTTTGAGCTTTTGGGCAGTTCAATTGAAAGATACAACTTTCCGCCTAGCGCAATTTATAATGCCGACGAAACAGGAGTTCCCAACAAGCCATCAAATTGGTACTTTATCCTCAGCAGAAAGAGGAGTAACGGTAACTTCCCTTATTTGTTGCAACGCTAAGGGTCAACTTATTCCGCCTCTAGTCATTTTTCCCAGGGTTAGAAAAAATACTCTTCTACAGATAGGATTTCCATCTGAAACAGAAATAGTGTACCACCCATCGGGTTGGATGCAAATGGAAATATTCGCGCCAATATGGATAAACCATTTTATAAAATATGCTAGACCTTCTCAGCAAAATCCCGTTCTACTTATTATGAATGGGCATGCCACTCACGTCAAAAATGTAAAACTACTGGATATTGCGAGGAAAAATAATATACATATACTTGTTATTCCTCCACATACGACCCACCGTATGCGCAGCCTTTGGATGTGTCGTTTATGTATCCACTGAGTACGTTCTATGAACAAAACGTGAAGATCTGGCTCCGCAATCATCCAGGGCGTGTAGTAAGGAGTAGGAGATTTATTTGGACGAAATTAACTGCCTCGACCCTTACTTCGTGGAATCTATTCATATTTGTGTTTTAAATGAAACTCAATGTTTCTAGCTAATTCCACAATATAACGAAAAATGTTGAAAATTCTAAAAAACTGACAATTGTTTCGATAACTGAATATCATCATCAGAATGATAGAAGTTACATTTCATTTGATGCCTACCTGATGTTTAGTAGTTATTTTTGGCTAGACTTAGAATATCTTGTGATTGACTTAATATATGTTAATAGAAAAAAGAAGATGTGATATTACAAATATTGAAGCTTAGTTATTATTAGCCCTATGGTGATGTTCTGGATATCATTTTCCCAATTAAGAACCAGTATAACTGTGCAATGATATAGAAAAGCCAGGAAACCCATATCTGCTGATCTTTACAATTATCAGTTATGAAGCCAGTTTAATAGTGGAGAACTCCCTAGATTTATTTGTTCATTGACGACTTCATATTGTGGGTTTCTTAAGTGTCTTCTAATTTCCAACTCTTCAAAGAAATCCAGTTCTTGTTTCTTATCACAAACATGTAGTACTTCTAGTTCTGTGTTAGGTGTCAATGAATGATTTGTGTCAAGTAGATGTTTTGCGTAATGGGATTTAACTGGTTGCTTTAACCTGTATGCTCGTAAGTGTTCACTGTATCGGATTTCAAAATTTCTAAGGGTCTGACCCAAATAGACAGCATTACATTCTGGACATTTGAGTTTATATATACCTGATTTCTTTAATGGTGGTATTTTTGATTTATATTTAACAATTGTTTACTTACGTTACTTTCTGTTTTAAAATAAATTGTTGTATTCGTTGCTAAAGATATTATCTTTGAAATATTATAAGAAATATTTCCTGCATATGTGATGGTTTTATAAGTTTTTATTTCTTCAGTTTGTTTAGGAAATATTAGTTGTAATGCCACTTTTCCTCTTTTTTATTAGTTAGCTTATTTATCATATGAAATGGATAACCGTTGCATGTTGCTATTTGTCTAATTGTATTAATATCTCTATCAAAATTACATTTGTTCATAGAAACTGAAAATGATCTATGTATCATTGAATTATATGCCGCTAGTTTATGTGACATGAGGTGATTGGAACTATATGAAATTGTTACATCAGTGTGTGTTGGTTTTTTGGGTAAATTGAATAACCAAGTACATTATTAACTCTTTGAATTTTCAAATCAAGAAAATTGATTGAGTTATTTTCTACAACTTCTAATGTAAATTTAATTTTTGGGTGTAAATTAATAATGTGGTTGTAAAATATATCTAATTGTCGTTCACTACCTATAAAACAAGCTAATATGTCATCTACATATCTATACCAAAATAAAACATTTTTTGAAATATTACTGTCCAAGATTTTTCTTTCTAAGCTGTCCATAAAAATGTTTGCCAAAATAGGTGATATAGGGTTTACCACTGGTAAACCTTCATTTTGAATATAAATGTTATTGTCAAAAGTGAAATAATTCTAATTAATACATACATCAAATAAATTAAGTATATCTGATATTATTCCTGGATTAATATTTTTATCTTCTAGTAATTTTCTTAAAACTATTAGACATTCTTTAGGAGGAATTTTAGTGAACATATTAGTAACGTCAAATGAAATAAGCTTAGAGTTATCGTGTAAGTTGAATGCTTTTAATTTTTTGATTAGTTCTATTGAATTTCTAATAGAGTATTTAGATGCATATCCGTTACTATTAAGTATATTGTTAAGCTTCTTTGTCAAAATATTATTAGTAGTTTGAACATAAGAAACTACAGATCTAATTGGTTTCGTTATTTTATGTAATTTAACGGTTCCATATAATTGTGGACAATGAGGATTCTTATTTATGATGGACCTCTTTTCGTAATCACTTAAAAGATAATTTGAATTATTAACAATATCTCTTACATCATTAGAGCTTTTTTGTTGGGTCTGCTCTAAGAACATTATCAGATTATCAGATTTGGCAACTGTTATTATCTTCTACTTTCTTTTTGATTGCATTTAAAACTGTAATGTTATTTTTTTGTTTGACGTTTAACTTTTGAAGGCTTAATATTTTTGATTAAATTGGCAATTTTTAATTTCTAATAAAGAAAATTATTTGAATTAGATTTTAAAGCTATTTCTGACTCTGTAGCTATAATTTGTTTTATATTATTCGTACATTTTGGTGGTATGCTGTACTTTAAACCTTTATTTAAAAATTCTATTTCACTATCTGTAAAATTAGTGTCTGAAAAGTTTTCAAATCGTGGTGCAAAGTGTGTTGGTATGTAGGTACTTACAGTTTCATGATGTTTAGAGTATTGAATTATATGTTGTGTGTGTTTAAGTTTATGTAGCTTTTGTTCTTGTTTCTTAAATTTCTTGTGCTTCATCGTGCTGACACTTTCTCTGATTTTGTCATCTGAACAGTCAAATTCTACCGGATATAGTTTGAACGTGAGTTCTGAATTTACAACTTGATTATTCAATTTACCGAAAACCAACACACACTGATGTGACAATTCCATATAGTTCCAATCACCCCATGTCACATAAACTAGCGGCATATAATTCATTGATACATAGAGCATTTTCAGTTCCTATGAACAAATGTAATTTTGATATAGAGATTAATACAATTAGACAAATAGCAACATCCAACGGTTATCCATTACATATGATAAATAAGGTAATTAGGAAAAAAGAGGAAAATGTGGCATTACAACTAATATTTCCTAAACAAACTGAAGAAATAAAAATTTATAAAACCATCACATATGCAGGAAATATTTCTAATAATATTTCAAAGATAATATCTTTAGTAACGAATACAACAATTTCTTTTAAACCAGAAAGTAACGTAAGTACAAAATTGTTAAATGTTAAAACAAAAATACCACCATTAAAGAAATCATGTATATATAAACTCAAATGTCCAGAATGTAATGCTGTCTATTTGGGTCAGACCCATAGAAATTTTGAAATTCGATACAGTGAACACTTACGAGCATACAGATTAAAACAACCAGATAAATCCCATTACGCAAAACATCTACTTGACACCAATCATTCATTGACACCTAACACAGAACTAGAAGTACTACATGTTTGTGATAAGAAACAAGAACTGGATTTCTTTGAAGAGTTGGAAATTAGAAGACACTTAAGAAACCCACAATATGAAGTCGTCAATTAACAGATAAATTTAGGGAGTTCTCCACTATTAAACTGGCTTCATAACTGATAATTGTAAAGATCAGCAGATATGGGTTTCCTGGCTTTTCTATATCATTGCACAGTTATACTGATCTCAATTGGAAAAATGATATCCAGAATATCACAATAGGGCTAATAATATCTAAGTTCCAATATTTGTAATATCACATCTTCTTCTTTTTTCTATTAACATATATTAAGTCGATCACAAGGTAGGTCACTTCTTGGTCTAGCCAAAAATAACTACTAAACTTCAGGTAGGCATAAAATGAAATGTAACTTCTGTCATTCTGACGATGATATTCAGTTATCGAAACAATTGTCAATTTTTTAGAATTTTCAACATTTTTCAATATATTGCGGAATTATCTAGAAACATTGAGTTTCATTTAAAACACAAATATTTGGACGAGCCTACATCCGCGCAGCAATAACTCAGAATGCGATGAGTGGTTTTAAAAATACGGGAATATGTCGACTGAACCCTCAAATTTTTCCTGATGAGTGTTTTGAACCATCGGAAAACTACTAATAGACATACTGGAAATGTCGAACGCAATATTACTGAGCATTATAATTGCCAATGGGATACTGAAAATAAAGAAAACGATTCGAATATTGTACCATTTGTTCTGTTGTAGCGTCGTCACCAGTTCTAGCCGCACCATCTAAGATACAGACTAACATAACTGAAAAAAGGCATCGGCAATATCTCCAGTTCCTGGGACATCAAAAGTTTACCTCGAAACCCCCGAGAAACTATACAACTGCCCATCAGATTTACTACCCATTCCAAAGATTTCGCAACCAAGAAAGATTACCAGAAAAAGTGCTAAACTACAATCATCACGTCTTTCCCATATCTGCAAGAACTAAAATTCCAAAAGACTACAAAAACGTCTCCTACGCAAAAAAGATTAATAGAAAGAAAAATAGCAAATTAGGATCTTAAGGTAGTTGCCAATCGAAAGTGTCAAAGGGATGTAACGGACGACTCTGATGATTCTGATTCGGTCGTTGAAAAACTGTTATGCAATAATTCGTCCGATTTGTCCAAACACTCCGATAATAGTGCTGAAGATGGCACAATAAGTAGTTCAGAATATAGAGAATTTACTTTATCTGAAGAAAATGCAAAGGAAGACGAGTTTATCCTTGCAGAATTACCATACCAAAAAAATAATAATAAAAAATTTGTCGGACAAATTTTAAAAGTTTAGAATAGGTCAGAAGACCCAATCTACTGCGTCAAATTCATAAGAAACTATCAAAATCAAAAAGACATATTTATTTTCCCGAACGTAGATGATATTAGTGATATTTATGAATCGGTAATTAAGGGCAAGCTATCAAGATACGTTCATTTGCGGTACGGGACAATTTGAATAGTACCATTATTCTTAGTAGATTGGTATAGACACCAATCTGCATATTATTTTTGTTGCATTTTGTTGTCTTAAGGTCTTTTAGTTTTTTTTGTATACCAAATATGTTTTGATACGTTCTGTATTTTGTTGTCTGGATTTGGCTTGTTTTATGTAACACATATTTTTTTGTACAATAAAACATTTTATTAATGTTATTTCTTCAAGTTTAGTAAAACCCATTTTTTCTCAAAAATCTATTAATAAAGAGGCCCCCATATTGCATGTACCTTCATTTTTTTATTGTATTGTATATGTTTATTTACAAATAATTACAATTACAAATCACCAAAAAGATAATATATTAGAATTACAAAATTGTTAAAACCAATGTATAAACAGCGAGAAAAAATACATTACAATAAACATATAGAAAATGTAGAACGTATTTCTTTACAAAAATGTAAATAAACAAATAAACAGGGAAGGCTAATTACCTATTGTGGCTTATTTTGGATCACTGTAACCTATTAAGACCTATGAGGTTGAACATACACACAATGATCCTATATGTCGCCATTTAATTGCCAGTTTTGTTTTCCTTAACATAATGTTAATTCAACTTTCCTTATACACATATATACCTTTTCATCTTAGCGATCAATAATTTTATTAATATCTTTAGTTTCTAGGGATTTTACATATTCTTTAAATATTTTTTTTAGCAAACTGATTATATCTTATTATATGAGTCTTATACGTTTCTGGAAGAGAGTTAAACAAACGGGGTGCTGTGAATTCGAAGTACCTAGTTCCTACTGTATTTTTCGCTGTATTGGTTTGGAAAAAATCTTTTGTTTTCTTTCTAGTATGATAATGGTGACCAGGAGATTGCAAGTATGAGCGATTTTTAAATAAGTAAACAACTAAACTAAAAATATATAGATACCTTAGGGACATTATATTAGTTTCGTTAAAAAGTTGGTTTGTACTATAGGTTAGTACTATAGGTTAAATCTTTGCAGAATTTCAACCTGCTCTAGATGAGTAGGCACAGTTCCTCCCCAACCTAATATGCCATATCTAAGACGTGATTCTACAAGAGCATGATATATGATTCTCAGATGCTGTAAGTCCAGTACTCTCCTTATATGTTTGAATTTATACAATAAACATCTCAGTGTCTTAGCACTTCACGTAAGTGAGATGTTCATCGTAGATGTGAGTCTATTGTTAGTCCGAGATACTTTATTTCGTATTTTAGAGAAATATCAATATGTATGTTGTTAATAGTAACAGTAATTTTTTCATAAGGAGGCAGTTTGTGTTTGTAACTAGTGAAAGGTACAATAAATGTTTTCGAATAGTTGACTGTTAAAATTTTATGTCTCAAGATATCAAATAAATGTCTTAGATCGGTTTCTATTTTTTGTTTGAGGCCTTCCCACGTACTGTCTGTATATACTATAGCAGTATCATCCGCGAATCCCATTATTTTACCTGTAGAATTATGAGAGAATAGATCATTGATATACATATTAAATAGTATTGGTCCCAGCACAGTTCCCTGGGGAAACCGAACAATATATTTTTTTCCTTACTGACCTTATCGTTTATCCTTACTATTTGTGTCCTATTTTTTAAATAGCTTGAATGAATTCTTTCTTCAGCATTTTTCACTATACCCCAACATTCCCAGCAAACACAAATGTATATGTTACATAAAAATATATAACAGGGGAGGAATGATTTTTATATAAAACGTTTATACATTTTTTATGTAGTATTTATGTAACAAAATCTTTATAAATTTTGTTATATTTTCTCAATATTTATATTATAAAATGTTTTATATATTGGATATATACAATTTTATATGTATTCAAGATGTAAATTCTGCTACATAAATATGAAATGTTTTTTATATATATTTATTACGTAAAATTTGTTACATAAAATATTTTATATATTTCATATGTATTTCTTACGAACCTCGTCAGGTGCATTTCTATAAAAAAGAAGAAAGCTCTTCAATATTATAACCTTTAAATTGTCACGAGTCGATCTGCCCACATACCTGCAAGTATAATAACGTTTTAAAAGGTTTTTCTTTAGTTTTGTCTGTGTGTTTGTTTTTAGTTTTGTTTGTAGAGGAATGGAGAACACGTCATGTAAGTGTTATTATTATTATTATATTCAACAGGCAAGGGGCATCGCCAATGAAGCCGTTCATTCAACTGTCGTTTACAAAGATTAGTTAATAAACGTATTAAAAAGGTTAACTATATTAAAATATACAATGAAGTAAACAATTACAAATCACATTATACCTATCTCACTAAAGTACTTTTCAAGATATTTTCGTTTTAACTTACAACTTAGACATGATTTAACAATAATTCCCTATGTAGGGAGTCGTTATTCCGAAACAAATACCGCCGCCCAGGTATGCATTTAGGGCTCAAGTAGATTTTGTAATAATATCAAATAAAATATACATCTTTAATCCTCTGACCACAGGTAGTAAGTCAAGACAAAATATCTTGAAATGGATTAATTAACACTTATCTGTTGAAAGTTATTTATATTCGAATACTTAGATTAATATAAATTATGAATTTTAGGCAAAATAACTATTTAAAATGAAAAAAATTGAAAGACTTCTGTGATTTATCAATAAGACAGAAAGACGATACGTAGTACAATCTTACAATGGTGATGGTGAACCAGAAATACATAATATAGAGACATCTCACTCATGGTTAGGGCATAGAAATAACTACAAAATAAGGAACTTTAAATCAATTGAGTTATTTCAAGGTATTGTTACTATATGATTTGTTTATTTAATATAATTAATATATACCTACATTTTTAGAAACGTTGCTGAAACAGTTTAATATGGCAGGCACTGATTTTGATCACCTTGGTGTGGATAAGGCTAAGTAAAGAGACTCTAGAAGGAAAAGAAGGGCGAAACTGTAACCCTTCAAAACAATGGATGATATCCCTTAATATTGCCCACTCGCTTACAAGTGGACCACAAAAAGTCTTCTAAGAGAACATTTTCCATGGTTAATTATTGTTTTGTTTTTGAATATTCATTCGTTTTGAATTATCTTTTTATATTTTATTATCAATTAGTTTTTGAATATTTTTAGTTTTGCAATATGTTTTTTTCATTAGGTGTTTTGTTTTTAGTTTCTCTTTTTTATGTTAATAAAATCAATGTACTTATATGCTCTTTTTTTAGTAACTAAGTACCAGCTACTAAATTCCAAATAAATACCATATACAATATATACATATTAAATTGTAATAAGTTGCTTTAAGTTTGAAGTATTCATAAGGTAGGTATTGAATAATATAGTAACAATAGTGCCTTAATCTTTTGGCCATCAACACTACTAAAAATATTGTATTTCATTTTATCTATAAAAAATATTGTTTTAACAAATTTTTCTCAATTTATTATGAATTGAGAATTTTGCTGAATTTTTTCATAGATCTAATGAAATAAAATATTTTAGGTAAGGGGTGAGGCAAAAGAAAAAGTAGGTATCTTCTGTTATATCTATATTATGTAATATTTAATACATAAATATTCTCTAGATATTATCTCATTTTTACATATATATTACATAGTAATTTGGACATATTTGAGATATAATTTATAATATGTATTTCTTATATCATTATTGTTCTCTAGCTGTGCCGGCCTTGGTCAGTATTCAATACATAAATATTATCTAGTTGTGACTTCAGTTTGATATAACCGTGACTTTTATATTTCAAAAAATATGTAACATATATGTATTCAATATGTTTTTGTGTTTGCTGGGCTACACTTTACCCCATATGGTTTTTCAAGTTATTTTTCTCTATTTAAAATATTGTCTACCACACACTCCTGATATATTTTTTAATAATTTTTAATAAACTGAAATACATTTTGTGCATATTGTTGGTACTAGAAAACGTCCATATTGATACTTTTTTAAAATATTGATTTTATGGAAAAGTATATATATTTTTTAACAAATATATCACCTGAATAATGGGTCTGCACCTAATATTAGTTTATTACTGTTCCCTTTTACAAAAAACATTATTTCACTTTGCCCCTATTATAGGCCAAAATAAAAAAATACACATTTTCACAAAACACGTAGAACTTGAGCAAAAACAAAGATAAGTCATTTTGGTTGTGGATTTACATAGACAAAACAGAAATAAACATAATTATAGTAAATACGCTCTTATCATCTAATATTTCAATAATTAGTCAAACCTTAACCGTGCCACTTTGCCCCGACTTCCCCTACACATAATTTTTGTTTTTCTTTTCCAACCTTAATTAGTTGACTAGTGTAACTGTAAAAGTTATCAAAAAATTGAAATTCTCATGTATAATTTATTTCATCCTTACTTGTCCGTTACAAATAGGTATGGAAAAATTTGGATAATATCATTGTTTTGAGTTCTATTCTATTTCCGAAATTGTTTTTTCAATTTCACGTCTTTTAGTTAGGTTCTTTTGTGTATAGCTTTACCTACAGAATCTATTCAAATGTATTCAATATAATGAACTTTTTCTATTTACGATGCAGAAATTAATAAGACAATTTTCTGTTCTAATGTTAAAACCTGACTACATAGTTTAAATAAAAATATAAATTACCTCCATTGTCAGTAGCTGTGATCGATTTGTCTTTCAGGTTAGCTCCATTCAAAAAACCCCAGTTAGTACCACCATGGAACATGTAAAAATTGACAGATGCACCAAAATTTAAGATATCTTCCAATACAGAGCCAAAATTTTCAGCTGATCTAATATGATGCTTTTCTGCCCAATGATCAAACCATCCAGTCCAATATTCCATTACAATTAAAGGTTTATTAGGTTGAAACTTCTTTAGAAGAGAAAGTTCTTTAGATGGCTCATATTGAAAGTTGGCAGTAGCTAGTACGTCAGGTAATGTGCCGTGGAATCCATTCGAAGGTGTATCCGATGTAAAAAGTAATTCTACCACTCCGTTTTGTTGTAAAATATCTTTTAATTTTTCTAAATATTTTTTATCGATTTCATTCACTTCATCATATACATTTCCATATTCATTTTCAATTTGAAAAGCTATTATCGCCCCACCTTTGATAAATTGGAGAGGACATACTATTTCCAAAAGTTTGTTAAAATATCTCTCTACGAGTTCTATATACTGCGATTCGCTTGTTCTTAACTTAATCCCCTCGTATCTTAGCAACCAGGAAGGTAATCCACCAAAGTCCCATTCGGCACAAATATACGGTCCCGGGCGAAGAATAACGAATAGATCTTCTTCTTTTGCTAAATTGATAAACTCTTCTATGTCAAGGAAATCTTGAAAATCACTTCCTCCATTGCCGAAGTCGTATACGCCATCTTGATATTCGTGTAGATTCCACGGTACATAAGTTTCAACAGCGTTTAAACCGGCAGCTCGGTATTTTCTTAACCTATCTTTCCAATATGCTCTGGGGACTCGAAAATAATGTAAAGCGCCACTATAGATGACAATATCTTTGTTGTTTAATGTTAATTGAGGGTTACTATCACTAAGACCGGATTTTATTCCCCCTTCTGTGAAATATTCGTACAGCGTTCGTAATTTTAAAGTGTCTTTCGCCATAGTTGTTACCATGAACTGACTACAATACCTACTACAAATGTAAATATAGTAAACAGTGCGCAAGACGCATTATTGATGCGGCGTAAGTAAAATGATAACTATACATTATTGACTTAAAACATATGGAGGGAAATTTATATGAGCTGGGTTAAGTAATACGAGGGGTTTAAAAAATATTCGTTCCTGAATGTAACGGAATTAAAACGCTCCTTATATTTTTATTGTTGCTGTTTGTTTTCTCATTAGACATTTAAACCTGTCACAAACAAAATTTCAATTTTTGGTATGTTAACGCTTTAATGGTGATACTTTCACGTGAAATCTAATCTAATTTACATGTGTTATTTAAAAATCCCTTAAACTGAGAGTGAATAGATTGAATTTTTACGGATGAGTGTGTTGAGTTGAGCAATGTGCCATAGAAGTGTATTTTTTATTTTATTTAATGAAACTGCTTACTGAGAAACAAACACTGAATCTACATCAACAACAAAAGTGACATATTACAGGAAGCAACTATTGACATTCTGTCAATTAATATGGAGCACAGAATATAGACTGGTAATATGTGACACGCTAATTTGATTGTCTCAACATCCTCCCTCAATCAAATATTCTTATAAGGTATATTCCAAATATTCTATCAGGTTCCAAAATGCAAAACATTTTCTTTAATATGGATTATATACAAAAACTGACTAATCATTAATTATTGTAAAACATAAACTGTAATATACAAATACAATTTTTATTCTTCATCTCTTAATCCTAAACTGTACCTATGTTTTATAAACAGTTCTCCTCCTAAACTTTTTGTAAGTATATCTGCTGTTTGGTCGTTAGTAGAAATTAATTGAACCGACACAACCTTATTACTAACTAAATCTTTCAAAAATTTATATTTAACATCAACATGTTTTAATCGTTTGTGTTCATATTTACCCGTTAACTCAATACAGGACTGATTGTCTTCAAAAACAGTGAAACCAGTTTTTGCATAGCCAAAATCTAGTAACAAGTTTTGCAACCATATTCCTTCTTTCGCAGCCTCTGCCAAATCAACATATTCTGCTTCAGTTGATGAAACAGCAACGCAGTTTTGCTTCTTAGAATTCCAGCATACACTACAGCCAAATACTTTAAATAAGTAGCCAGATGTTGAGTTTCTATCTATTTGGTCTCCAGACCAATCTGAGTCAGCATAGCCGATTAATTTCTCAGAACAATTTTTATCATAAAATAGTTCAAAATGTGAAGTTTCTTTAATATGCCTAAGAATACGTTTTAAACAAGTCCAGAGCTGTTCAGAAGGTTTTTCCTGAAATCTGCTACAAATATTAATTGAAATGCTGAGATCCGGACGAGTTCCCAGCATTAAATACATAATGCTTCCTATTAATTCACGAACTGGTTTCTTTTCCTCCATGTTCCCTTGTAGTAGGTTTATTTCCAATTTAGGATCCATTGGAGTTTTACTGCCTTTACATTCAGCCATGTTAAAACGTTTCAAAAGATCAGTAATATAGCGCTTTTAATTTAGATAGATACCTTTTTCTGTTTTTCTAATGTTAATACCTAAAAAGGTCTCTATTGGTCCAAGATCATGCATCTTAAAGCTGTTAGACAATTGCAATTTTACAAGATTAATTATCTCCTTATTGTCACCTACAATAATCAAGTCATCAACATATAACAATAAATAAGTTATTACATTTCCAAATTCTTGGATATATAAGGACTGATCAGTTTCTGACTGTTTAAATCATTGTTTTTCAGCAAAATCGTTGAACCTTTTATTCCAACAATAGGGGGCCTGTTTAATCCCATATAATGCCTTTTTCAGTTTATAAACTTTATTTATGGCATTGTCATATCCCTCGGGTATTTTAATGTATATATCCCCTTCAATGGCACAATGTAAGAAGGCAGAACCATTTGTTGAAGTTCTAAATTTTTAATATTTGCTACCGCTAGCAATGTTCTCACAGTTGTATAGCGTGCAACTGGTGCATAGGTATTTTTGTAATCAAAGTCTTCTTTTTTGCATAAAGCCCTTTGCCACTAATCTTACTTTATATTTTGAAATGTTTCCTGCTTCATCTTTCTTGACACGAAAAACCCATTTAGTATCAATTATTTTCGCATGTTCGGGTTTGTCCACTTCTATCCATGTATTATTCATTCGTAGTGACTCCATTTCTTCTTCTATAGCTTGTTTCGAAAACTTGAAGTCTGACCTACCCTGTACTTCTTCAAAACTTCTTGGTACATTATCTACATATGCTTCAGCATTTAGTGCTAAATGTTCTATTTCCTGTTCATCTAGGTAGTCGTTCAAGTATTGTGGTTTTTGTTTTCTTCTGGTACTTTTCTTGCAAGTTTCTTCATTTTCTTCATCCTCTTCAGTTATATTTTCTTCCAGTTCAATCTCTTCTTGTATTGTTTCTTTTGATTCCACATTTTCTTTTAATTTCTGAAGAACTATTTCCAATATTGTGAATATTTTTATTTTCATTAAATATTACATTCCTACCAACAACTATTTTTCTTCTAAATGAATCCCACAAACGATAGCCGTGATGTGTGTACCCTACCATAATAGTAGTATCAGTCTTAGACTCAAATTTATCATTTTGTTTTTCTTTTGGAATGTGGTTATAGGCTAAGCTTCCAAAATTTTTTAAATTTCCCAAATTAGGCTTCTTTCCAAAGATTTTTGTTATTTAAAGCAGAAGTCGGACTACGATTTAATATGTACATACTACACAGCACTGCTTCACCCCACATTTCCTTTGTTAGTTTTGACTTTAAAATCAGTGCCCTTGCTTTTTCTAACAGTGTGAGGTTGAATCTTTCAGCAGTCCCATTTAATTCCGGGTTATAAGGTATGGTAATCTTGTGTTTGATACCTTTGGCCCTGCAAAAATCTGAAAATTGTTGCGAACAATATTCACCACCATTATCGCTACAAAGAGAATTAATTTTCTTATTAAATTGATTGGTAACTAGTGCTTCAAAGCCTTTGAAGCATTGCAAAACCTCACTTTTTCTTTCAATTAAGTAAACCATAGCAAAGTATGTATAATCAGCTATAAATGATACAAAGTAGTTTCTATTGTCAAAAGTAGGAGGGGTAATTGGACCACAAACATCACTGTGTATCAATTCAAGTACTCTTTCACTTTTTTTATTAATTTTTGTTGGAAAGAGTAACCTCATACTTTTGCTCTGTATACATATTATACATTTATCTGTATCATATAGAGTTTTATTTAAATTTAATCCATCAGCTATGTCAGACAGTTTTAACATATTCTTTTTAGATAAGTGACCTAACCTACTGTGCCATAAATCAAAGTTATTATTTTCACATAAGTTAGTTTCGATTTTATTTAATTTAAATTCTAGAATGTATAAATTTTTTGTTTCCAATACCCTTAGCAATAAGTTTGTTATTTTTGTGAATAAAAACATTACCTTCTTTAAAAATCATTTTTAGACCAGCACTTTCCAGCTTTCTAACAGATAACAAGTTGTGAGCTAAATTTTTAACATACAAAACATTTTTGATTTGTGCAGTTTCGCCAGTTTATAAAAACACATCAATGTGTACATTTTAAAGTTTCATTAGCTTTAGCTACATTGATTAGGATATTATGTTCAAGTTTACATACTTTTAAGAATATACTCATGTCATTTACCAGATGATCTGTTGCGCCCGAGTCTATATACCATTTAACTGTGTTACTATTACAAGTTGTGTTCAAAGCTGTTCCAGAAGCTATAAATGCTATGCTATCACTTTCTTCTCTCCCTCTTTCCATAGTCCGATTTACTTGTTTTTTAAACCAACACTGACTCCTTGTATGTCCTGGTTTTATGCAATTATGACATATAATATTCTTCTTCCCATTATTTGAGCCTGTTTTCTGGTTAGATTCCTGTGTATTGACATGTTGACCTCTTTTCTGAGTGTAATTTTGTTTATAATTGCTTGTATAAGCCACTGGCATGTATAAATTGTTGTTTGTTTGTGTACTATTTTTCTTTATCTCATGATCTAATAACTTAGCTTTCACAAAATCTAATTTCAGTTGAGAAGAGTCCATAGTTTCTAATGCAGTTACAATATTGCATCATAACTTCTTGGTAACGTTAGGAGTAGATGACACACACGACGTCTATTTCCTCAAGAGTAGCACCTACAGACTTGAGTTCTCTAACGTGTAACGCTCTTGCGTCGTTACTTGACGGGTTGGCGCGCCTTAACTACAGGTGACGGGTTGCCTCGGGCGCCAGTTTATTAAAGTGGTATGCTCCACTCGCTCCGGGCAGCGTCAGTGAAGAATTAAAATACTCCAGGGGTCACTTATGGTGGTGACTAGAGTGTTGCGGCCGGTCGGGCAGATTTTACTTGCCTCCCCGGGTACGTAACCTGGGTATTAGCTGCTTAACGTTCTTACCTATTCACGGAGGTTTACTGGTAGTTGGAGTGAAGAGAAACCAAAAGTTACGTATCTACAAAGAGTCTTTATTAAACGAAAAACTAAACTAGATGTCCTCTAGTTCGGGTAGGCGGGGCAAAAACACTAGTACTAACTACTATCTACTGGTTCGAACGGTCTCTACTACGGAGAACTAAAACAAAGCTATGCAAGCGGAAGCAACAAAAAATTGGCGGGGTTGCGGTGGACGGTTAGCGAAAGCTGGGTGGTGCGGTGGACGGTTAGCGAAAGTGTGCAGAACTACTACGGATTGCAAGCGATCCTCTAGGTTAATCAAAGCTCTACTTTCGGGGGATACGGCTCTCGGTTTTTCGCGGTATCGAAATCTCGGAGTAACGGCGGCCACTACTAGGATGTGAGAACTCAACTTTCTAGTAGCGGACACGGTACCCCTCGATCGGATGGCTGAAGGCCCAAACACGGCCGCTACTAGGATGTGAGAACTCAACTTTCTAGTAGCGGACACGGTTTCCCTTTACTTCCCCTGATCGGATTGTACGGCGAGAACTATATACCCTAAGGTATAAATTGGAATATCACTCACCTTGGTAAACGGTACGGTTGCTCTGGCGGAATTGGTTTTCTGAAAGAGAACGGTTTTATGAGCACAATGAAGTTTCTTGGATTTAATTCTCACCTGCGTATGCGGGTAAGGAGCTGAGTCTACGGATAGACTGACGACTCTGAGAATCGTTCTGGTTTACGGTATGGCTTGTTGGGGATACGGTGCGAAGACGTAAGTGTCGCCGACTGTCGGTGCAGGTTTATAAATTATATTATATTGTACCGCTGTTGATATTACATTGTACCGATACGGACGGAGAAATACAGTGTTCGAATGCTTTATTTCATATTATACGGAATATTGTGCTTTTGCCCGGTCCTTGAAAATATAAATTCGTTACACAACCTTCCCACTTCGGGGAAAAAAAATGTATGCCTATATATTTTTTTTTCAAAAACTTCCCCCGAACTATTTATTACAAAAAAAATCCTAAATAAAAATAAAAACCGATTAGGCGCCTACCCCTTTTGCGGCCGAACCCTTTTATTGGGGGTAGGTACACCTATCACAATTATTCGGAACTAAAAAAAGATGAAATTCACAAGAAAAATAAAGTTTAATTCTTCTACGTCCCTTTGCTGATGTTGGACCAAGGTGGGGACTCCGACTTCTAGTGAAGACGCGTCTTGAAGAGATGCTGACATCCACAGGCGGGGCAGACTGGATGTAGGTTCGGTAGCGGGCAGTCACACAAACGGCAGGTATCGTGGCGACTCTGTTTGGCTGGTGGTGGTGCACACGGACAATCTCGGGATAGTACGTCCTTCAAACCGCATCGGGAACAGAATATGATAGGATGACTGCGGTGGCACTGGTTGCGGGTGTGTCCGGGCTGACCACATCTCCAACACAGCTCCTTGCTGACGGGTAAGTAGACTGGATCTCGACATATCTCCTTCGGTGCTGGTCCCTGCAGTGGGCTGACGGAATTCGTTTCCCAGAACTTGCTTTTCCATGGGTCCTGTTCGGAATGTTCCACAAAGTAGGGGTGTGTGGGGCTTCCGACGATCGCAGCTGGGTTGGCAGGGCGTATGGCGGCGCTGGAAGGTGATTTGACCACTGAAAATCCGGGGTCGGCGGCGGTGTCTTGGCTTTCCTCCATGGCCTCCAGAAGGTCAGTGACGACTTTATGTATAGTTGACGTGGTTTCGGGAATCGGATCCATCCTAACACTCTCCTTCTATGGCTTCGGGATTCCTGAAAGGTCAAGGCATATTAGTATTATAATCAAACAAAAACGGTCCGGCGGAGAGATACCAAGCAAAAGACTATTACAACGGATTGTCTTAAATGAAGTTCGGACGCAAGGTATATAACGGAAACGGGCCCAAATAAATAAAAAACGTTAATAACTCTAGTATATATCTATGAAAAAGAAATGATGGAAACAAATAGATCACCGGAAAAAATAAGATTCGGAAAACAAGAATAACTATACTACAGCTCGAAGACTTAGTGATTTAGGCTAACTGCTGCTTGGGCGCGGCAACCATACTCGCACAGTGGTCCCGTCGGTAGCTCTTAGTTTTAACCGACATCGTCTGCTCGCGGGTCCGGGCGGTCGCAGGGCGGATAGGGCCTCGCGAAGTTCCTTGCTCCAAGCTGACTTCGCGGGTGTGGCACGAAGGGCGGATATTATACGGTCGATCTGTCCAACCAGAGTCTCGGGAGTGGGTTCCTTTGGGGGTGACGGATCCCGTGGCACGGGGGCACCTGGTGGCAAGGGAATATCCCTTACATCTATAGGGTAGGTCGGAGGGGATATGTCCTTCCTAGCGAAACATAGAGCGGGTTCTTTTTTAGCCTGCATTGACACGGGCGCCGGCCGAGTAGAGTTGCGGATAGGGGGACCAGTTGGTACGGTGGCGGTAGATCGTCGGCGACGCAGCTCCTGGGCCAGTATCTGGCAGGCCCTCATTCGTCGAGCTTCTCTAGTCTTTTTCCGCAATCCTTCTTGTCGAGGTACACGTAGTGGGTGCGGTGGGGCGGCTCCCCTTGGTGGTTCTCCTGGACATCGGCTTGCCATCTCTGAAAGGAAAACGGTTATTTCTTACCTAGTGCCTGTCGGAAGTATGTGCAGGTCGTAGATCTTTGACATGAATCCGATGGAGTCGTTTGTCTGTGCTGCTTTTGAGGTTGTATACTACCGGCGAGAGGACATGGCTAACGGTATAGGGGACGGAATATTTGGTAGCAAGTTTCGCGGCGAATCCTCGGTCCGCTAATGACAGGTGGTGCTCGCGTTTCATGACTTGATCGCCTACATGGCAACGCCAATCCCGGCGCCGGAGGTTGTAATGACGACTCTGAACGGTGAATGCCCAGGCCAGATTTACCCGTACCATCTCGAATGTATCCTTTAGACGGGACAATCTGTCGGTGTGCTGAGTGGCATCCTCTTGACTGGTATTTACGTTTCCCTTTTCAACGGGAGATGCAGTGCGGTATATGGCCTTGGGAACTTCTAGTTCTCTTCGGGGGTTCTGAGGGCGATAACGTTGTTTTATAGGGTCAGGATTTGTAAGACGGATCATGTGCCCGACCAACGGTGTTACTCTTCGAATATCCTTAACTAATGGTAGTTCCCTCTGTAGAAATCTTTGTAAACGATCCTCTTCGTCTTCGGTGGGAGTCAGCGGTGGTCTTACTTCGGTGAGCCCAATGGGAAAGCACGGTACGGGCCGAGTCTGCCTTGTGACGGGACGGTGGTTCACCATAATTTGTCCACTTCCTAAGTCCAGACTAAATCGTCGGTTCCGTAATATATCCATTCCTAGTACCATGTCGGATGATAGTCCATAAAGATGTCCAAAAGTTTCGGTAAAATGCTCCTCTCCAATCTGTATCTCCACGAGATATGCGTCGGATACGATGACGGTTTCTCCATTAGCCATACGGGCGGAACTCGTCGGGATCGGAGCTTTTGGTACTCCTAGCGCATTCCATAGTCTAGCTAGTCTGTCTCCTATGTAAGAGATCACAGCTCCGGTATCTATCAAGGCTTCTGCGTTGCCTCCAGGCACTGCAACCGAAATATGAGGGCGACGATCCAACCAAGATGAGACTCCATGGCAGGGGTCGTCCGGCGGATTGACGGTGCGTACGATTTCGTGGGGAAGATTTCTAGGCGGTGGTATAGTAGCTCGAACTTCGCGGGGAACACTATCATGTATTCTATCTGGGCGGTTTCCTAGTTCAGATGACGTAGCGGCATGTGAAGCGTCTCGAGGGCTTTACTGCGTGGGCCTCGAGTTGCTGCAGCGCCCTGCCTGTGGACACGGACAATCTCGGGACATAACTCCTTCCCTCTTACATATGGAAGAGAAGATCCTGGGAGGTCCTCGACATTTACTGCGGAAATGTCCGGTCTGGCCACATCGCCAACATTCTTGGTTCCTGCCGGTTTGTTGACCGCCGGAGGCTGTCGCGGTTACTGTTTGGGTCAAAACGGCGTCCAGTGAGCCGAGTTGGGGACGTGGCTCCTTGATGGGTTGCCCTAACTGTCGCTGATGCGGTCGCTGCAACCGGGCGCGGCTGAGAGCGACAGGGTGTGGCGGCAGAAGCGGCTGCATAGTCCTGATTACGCGTATTCTGCGTTGGCTGCCGAACTGGATACGAATTGGTTCGATCGGTTTGTCCACGAGCCTGCTCAATCTCGGAGCGTAGCAGTTCGTAATCCCGGGCGGCTTTGGCAAATTCCTGCGGATTCGAGAAAGTCCGTTCTACAAATCTGACGGCGAAACTCCGGGTGGAGATCCTGGTACAGCCAATTCAATTCCTGCTCCGGGGTGATCCATGGCGACGGATGAGTGTTTGCATATCTGTGATATATGTGGCGGTACTCTCTTGAAGCCGGTGAGTTCTTCTACTGATGGCTACCTCTAAATCGACGAGATAATTGACCGGAAAGAAAAAATCTCGGAAGACGGTACAGAACTCTTGCCAGTTAGACCAGTATTTGCGGTTGTTCCAGAACCTAAGTGCTGGCATAACATGTATGAGCTCGGGCATAGCTTGCAGTAGCCGGTCGAGAGAGATGGCTTGTTACTCACAAACTGATAACCTGCCAAAAATGACAGGTCGGCGGATTTCGACGGATTTGGATATAAGACGGTCTACTAAAACGTTTGCAACGGTTTTTACCTCTCTGTAAGGTTTGGATTACTTCCTCCAACTCCAAAACCGTTTTTCTATGACTTCTGGTAATTAGCGGATACGGTACACCATAAAAACGGTCCCTGCTCGGGCGCCAAATTTGTAACGCTCTTGCGTCGTTACTTGACGGGTTGGCGCGCCTCAACACAGGTGATAGGTTGCCTCGGGCGCCAGTTTATTAAAGTGGTATGCTCCACTCGCTCCGGGCAGCGTCAGTGAAGAATTAAAATACTCCAGGGGTCACTTATGGTGGTGACTAGAGTGTTGCGGCCGGTCGGGCAGATTTTACTTGCCTCCCCGGGTGCGTAACCTGGGTATTAGCTGCTTAACGTTCTCACCTATTTACGGAGATTTACTGGTAGTTGGAGTTGGAGAGAAGAGAAAACAAAAGTTACATATCTACAAAGAGTCTTTATTAAACGGAAAACTAACCTAGATGTCCTCTAATTCGGGTAGGCGGGGCAAAAGCACTAGTACGAACTACTATCCTACAGGTTCGAAACGGTCTCTTCTACGGAGAACTGAAACAAAGCTATGCAAGCGGAAGCAACAAAAAATGGGCGGGTTGCGGTGGACGGTTAGCGAAAGCCGGGTGGTGCGGTGGACGGTTCGCGAAAGTGTGCAGAAATACTACGGATTGCAAGCGATCCTCTAGGTTAATCAAAGCTCTACTTTCGGGGGATACGGCTCTCGGTTTTTCGCGGTATCGAAATCTCGGAGTAACGGCGGCCACTACTAGGATGTGAGAACTCAACTTTCTAGTAGCGGACACGGTACCCCTCGATCGGATAGCTGAAGGCCCGAACACGGCCGCTACTAGGATGTGAGAACTCAACTTTCTAGTAGCGGACACGGTTTGCCTTTACTTCCCCTGATCGGATTGTACGGCGAGAACTATATACCCTAAGGTATAAATTGGAATATCACTCACCTCGGTAAACGGTACGGTTGCTCTGGCGGAATCTGTTTTCTGAAAGAGAACGGTTTTATGAGCACAATGAAGTCTCTTGGATTTAATTCTCACCTGCGTATGCGGGTAAGGAGCCGAGTCTACGGATAGACTGACAACTCTGAGAATCGTTCTGCTTTACGGTATGGCTTTCTGGGGATACGGTGCGAAGACGTAAGTGTCGCCGACTGTCGGTGCAGGTTTGATAAATTATATTATAGTGTACCGATGCTTATATTACATTGTACCGATACGGACGGAGAAATACAGTGTTCGAATGCTTTATTTCATATTATACGGAATATTGTGCTGTTGCCCGGTCCTTGAAAATGTAACTTCGTTACAAACGGTTTCTTCAAATTTTATGAAATGGGATTCGAGTGAATCTCCTGCTTTTTTTTCATAGTGAGCAGATTTAAATACAATTGACTAGCTATGCATTTTCTTTGAAAAACTGATTCTAACGCTTTCCACATCTGAAACGCCGTTTTTTTGTCCTTCACATATTCAAGATGCGAGTTTGAAATGCACTGCACAATTATTGATTTGCATTGTTTATCCAATTTATTGAATGCTTCATCGGATTGTTCATTTCCTTTTTCAATACAGATCTTCACGCTATTTTGATCTAGTATAATTTCCATTCGAAACTTCCAATGGTCGTACTCCTTGCCATCAAATGGTTTAATTCCAATTCTTTCATTGTCTATACCCGCCATTTTGCTTTTCACTTTGTGCTGAACGTTAAGCTTTTATACTTAATCAAAACCTTCTATGTATGTATTTGTTGTTCTGGGCCCATAACCTGTTGAGTTGAGCAATGTGCCATAGAAGTGTATTTTCAATTTTATTCAATGGAACTGCTTACTGACAAACAAACACTGAATCATTATTATTCGTATGTTTAACATAACATTATTATCTACATCAACAACAAAAGTGACATATTACAGGAAGCAACTATTGACATTCTGTCAATTAATATGGAACACAGAATATAGACTGGTAATAGGCAACACGCTAATTTGATTGTCTGAACAGAGAGGTGGCTAAAGAATGCGAAATCAACAAGATAACTGACTTAGATAAGGAAAGAGAGTTGCTGCTTTATCCTACACCTGCGAACCTGTTACCCATTATAACAGTAGCCATATTATATGTGGCAGACAAATTGAAAGCAAGACGTTTTTATTTCGTGAAAATATAAGTTAAGTAAAATAGTGATTTATTTTCGAACTCATTTTAATTGTGAAATGTTCAGCATATGAATACCAAAGTTGCAGCGAGAAAAAGGAACCTGCAGTTTCATTTCATAGGTAAAACCTCGAGTAAAACTATATAAAAGACAGTGAAGCTTGTACATAGTTTGTTTGTTTTTCGTAATCACCACAGGCAAGCCTTTGAACTTTGTCGAGGGTCTTCCTAGTGCTGTACTGACTTGCTTTTTTATGCCAAACATCCATCGCAGTATTTTTGGGTTACAGCCCCACCTCTTACCAGCTAGATTTCTGCACGCCATCTAAGCTCTTATTGCTTTACTAGCAGTTATTTCAACATGCTTATTGCACAGAAGCTTACTGTATATTGTAATCGCTATATATTTAACTTCTGATTTCCATTCTATGATTTCTCCGTTTAAAGATAAGGATTTCATGGATGGAAGTGTATATTTCTAGGTAAATGGAATTACTATGGTCTTGTTTGGATTAATGTTTAGCTCACTGACAAGCACAATTGCTCATTAATGCTGAGGCCCTTTTGTAATAAATCACACAAGGTGCTCTCGAACTTGCCTATGACTATTAGAACTATGTCGTCATTGCCCATGCATTCGAAGCCAAGCTCCGTTAGCCTGTAGAGCAACTCATCTACTACGAGGCTCCATAGAAGGGGAGATATCACTCCCCCTTGAGGTATCCCGCGAGTGGCTTTAACTGAGGTGGTTTTATTCCCCGCTTGTGTCTCAGCTATCCTCGTCGTCAACAACTCATGCATCCATTTTACAATGGTTTCATTTACTCCTCGCTTTTTTAGTGCTTCTTTGATACACATGCGTTGTGTTGTCAAAGGCCCCAGATATATACAGGATTGCGCACATTGCGATTTCTTTGATGTTCAGAGTTATCTGGAGGACTTCGGTTAGCTGATACTGAGCCGTCTCAGTTGATCGACCTACTATGTAGGCATGCTGACA
Organism: Galeruca laticollis; assembly: GCA_963921935.1. NCBI lineage: Eukaryota > Metazoa > Arthropoda > Insecta > Coleoptera > Chrysomelidae > Galeruca > Galeruca laticollis. The sequence continues at coordinate 36,987,630 of OY998178.1, read as the reverse complement.
TTTATGGAGTGGTATATTCTCCAGCTTCTCTATTTTTATGTAGTTCTCCACTACTTTCTCGAACCTTTTGAGTAGAAACTATGTTAGGCAGATGGGTCTAAAAGATCATGGATCAGTCCCATATTTTTTCCCTATTTTTGGTATGAAGGTTACCCTTGCTCTTCTTCATTTTCTAGGTATTAGACCCACTACTAGACTGCTTCTTGTAATCTTCAGTAGGCGAGGAAGAATCTCCTTCATCCCTTCCATTCACTCCTGGTGATTTATATGGCTAAAAGGTACTTATTGCCCATTCCAACCGTTGCCTGGTAAATATTTTCTTAGCAATGTCCCAATCTTCCTTGCTGGATTTTTTGGTGTAACCCATTGCTATTTCAGTGCTTGTTGCTGGTTCACTACCTGGAAAGTGGGTTCTAAGAAAAATGATCGATTGTTCCTCTTCACCTTCCGTGTATGACCCATCTGGATTTTTCAGCGAAATTGTAGGGTTAGTTCCCCCATTAGCCATGATCATTGGTAGTCTGGCCGCTATGTGAGTGGGAGTGATCTTTGCGCAAAAGGCTTGAAAATTATAAGCCTTTTGGCCTTCCCAATCTCTTATTGTACTGAGTAAGCTTCTTAGTGTACCCCAGCCAATTACCGTCACGTTTGGGTTTATTAAAGAGCCAACGGACCTCTTTTCTGAGGTTTGACAGGTTCTCATTGCATCAGGGAGCATTCTTTTCTGAACAAACTTTTGACAGTGGGCAATTGGAATTAAAATCTTCCATTATTGCCTCACTGATCCGTTCGACTCTTTGTTCCAGGTTGTAGTGCGGGTGATTTACCCCATTCACTTCGACGTGTTCCAAATTGTCCTTCAGATTGGTCTTGTAAAGAGAGCAATCAGTATTTCTAGTATTTAGGATTGTAGGAATCGAGGTAGTATCTCTCTGTATCCTAAATTCGATGATACTATGGTCGGAAAGTGATGGCTCGCTCATCACCCTCCAATCTTTTACATTTTTCCTAGCAGCAACATTTACAATTGTTATGTCCAGGACCTTTTCTCCAGCTCTCGTGACAAAAGGGGGGTTATCCCCACGTTTAAGGTCTCAAGATTATTTGCTGAGAGATTGTAAGGGCGGGAAATAAATGGACTGTATTATTTTTCCATATGTTTGGTTCAATGCATAGATTGATACCGGCAATAAAAGTGATGCAAAAAATAAAAAAATCATATAAATAAATAGGAAGCAGATAACACTTACCCTTGTTATGGCAGTAGGTCTTCTTGTCGGTACCGACTGAGTATGTATGAAGACAGGACCACCACGTGAATTCTAAAATCTGGAGTTACACACTTAATTTAAAGGTAAAAATAATTTTTACCACGATCGACAATATGTACTGTGCACCGTTCAAACGCCTAAAATCTAGTTGGCACGCGGCGAACTATGCTTTAACTTGGGGGCAATGCTAAATGCTTCCAAAAATTAATTAAATAATTGCCGTGGGGATTGAACATGCCGCTCACCAAAATGGAACATTTTAGCACTAAATAGAGGTTAATAATAATAATTAGATTAATTGGCGTTCAATGATATAACATGAGAAGAAAGAAAAAGGAAAATTTACATTCAAATGGAATTCACTGAGTGAAACGGCTAACTAAAACTCACATATAATGAGAAAAAAAAAAAAATTGAAAAAAAAATAAGAAATTAATTGTGTCGCAAAGGACACACCTTTGAAACAGGTCGCTTAAATTCACCTTTAGCGGTGCGCAATGTGATAACCCGAATGACTTTATCCGCGCCACGGTGAACTTCTGTGACCCGAGCCAGTGACCATTTTAAAGGAGGCTAATCATCATCTTCTATAAGAACTAAGGTATCCTTTTCAACAGGAGTACCCGGAAGTGTCCGTTTGCTCCTCCGATAAAGCGTATTAATATATTCTCGATGCCACCTGGTCCAGAAATCTTGCTGAATTCGCTGAACCAGCTTCCAACGAGAGAGACGCCCTAGCTTTATATCCTGTAGGTCAAGATCTATAAGGGTACCAATAGGTGTGAAAGTTGAAAAATGGGCTGTAGTGAGTGGAAGGAGATCATGAGGATCAGAGCTAATTGGACAGAGGGGTCTAGAGTTTAGAATGGCCTCTATTTGCACCAGAACCGTATATAATTCCTCGTAAGTAAGGATCTGATCGCGTATAACCCTAGAAAGGTGAGTTTTAACTGATGTAATGCCCGCCTCCCACAGACCTCCGAAATTGGGTGCTGAAGGAGGATTAAAATGCCACTTAATATGCTCCCTTTCAGTAGCACCTTGCATGGCTTGATCCAGTTGCTTACGAGCCCCAACAAAATTTGTTCCGCAATCGCTGTATATATTATAAACGGAACCCCTACGAGCAATCAAGAGACGAAGCGCGGATAGGTCTGAAGCCAATTCTAGATGAACAGCCTTTGTGGCCATACAAACAAACAGAGCGAGATAAGCCTTATGATTTTTGGCTCCACGAGATCGTCCAAGCGTTATACAAAAAGGTCCCCCGTAATCCACACCAACATTTGAGAAGGGTTTCACCTGAGATAAACGAAAAGAGGGTAAATTGTCCATTAAGGGCTGAGATGAAGTAGGGTTAGCTCTAAAACATTTTATATAACGGGAAATTACTCTACGAATCGACCGTTTTGGAGCTAGGATCCAGAACTTCTGGAGAAGTAAGAAGTGGAGAGTTTGTAGTCCAGGATGAAGATAATTCCGATGATAGTATTCTTTAAGTCGATACGTGAAGGTATGACTACTGGGTAAAAAAATAGGGTGCTTTTTATAAAAGGACAAACTAGAGTGAGCAAGTCTACCGCCCAACCTGAGCAGTCCTTGATCATCTAGGAAAGGGCTTAATTTCCGTAAGTACTTTGATACACGAAGATTCTTTTGAAGCAAGGGTATTTCACGAGCAAATGCATGGGATTGAGTAAATTTTATTAGGTAGACAAGAGCATTATCAAAATCACTTTCTGAAAATGATTCAAATTGTGCATTAGTGGGATTACGTGCATTAAGAATAAATCTAAGTACATAGCAAATTATTCGTTGTATTTTTTCAAGACATGAAAAATGAGATAAAATAATATGAATAGGGGATTGATCTAATTCAACTTGACAAGCCGTTTTGCGTAGTTCTTCAGAAATTTCGGAAACTTCAAATTTAGATAGAGAGGTAGGTCAACCATCGTAAGGTTCACGTATCCAAGGAGGTCCCGCCCACCATAGGGAATTATTTACAATTTCTTGAGGGAATATGCCTCTTGAGGCAGGGTCTGCAGGATTATCTGCGGACGTAACATGTCTCCAAATATAGGGAGGAATTTTCTCTTGGATCAATGTCACCCGGTTTGACACGAAAGTAGCCCATTTGTGGGGAGAGCTTCGTACCTAAGAAAGTACAATGGTGGAATCTGTGTAAGTGGACACATTTCTAATCTGTAAGGAATCTAGAAGATTTGTCTGTACAAAATGCACTAATTCAGACAACAATAGGGCCCCACATAATTCGAGTCGAGTTAAAGAGATTTTTTTGAGAGGAGCTACCCGGGTTCTGCTACACACTAAATGTGTTTTGATCTTACCATTCTCGTCTTCAGACCGTAAATAAATTACAGCGGCATACGCCTTTTCTGAGGCATCACAAAAGTCATGAAGATCATAGTTACAATTAAGAGGAGAAGTTATTTGTTGAGGAATATGAAGTGAGGATAGAGAAGGCAAATTTGTCCTAAACCAACAATATTATCTGGTGGAGATGAGTCCCACGGAATTCCAAGAGCCCAAAGTGATTGGACTAGTATTTTGAGAGAAACCGTTACAGGGAAGAGAAATGCTAATGGATCAAAGTTTTTTGCGAGTTCAGAAAGTATTAAGCGCTTAGTACAGCATTGTAATAAATGCGAATAACAAAAAGATAAATTTATTGTAGAAAATTTCAGAACACACGGTAAAACATATTTTATTTTAGATCAAAATAAAAAACTGGAATGCGACCCACATTTTGTTTAGAAAAATAATAAGAAGTCAAAACAGAGTAGAACAAATAAAAACATTTTACTGGGTCAAAGCAAAATAGTTGTTTTGAATACAATTATTTCGATAACGAAAATTAGCACGCTTCAAAGCACAAAAAGTTGATTTTGCAATTCGAGAAAAAACCCCAAACCTAATTCGGGGGAAAAGCAAAAAACGGTGCTGCCAGTTGAGTTTTTAGACGCAACGAGCCTCCAGGTATTTCCCCGCAGACCTCGTCCTCATATAAAATCATGTCAGAGGCCTCTTCTATCCGCCATCTGGAGACGCGCCGGGTTCGTACTTCACCCCCTCCACATCAAGAAATATCCCGACGAACTACGTATATACCTACTGATGTGGACCCGATTTGAACCACGTTAAACACGTGTACGACTTAAATATTCTTATTATGCATATTTCCTGCCAATGAGGTGGCGGGGAGTGCTGAGTCAGGAAAATAAGGTGTTAGTGTTACCAACCGTGATGAATAAAATATTGTGTTTCGAAAACTACTCTTGTTTTTAAACTCAACGGGGTTTCATAAAGTAATCATTAGAATTGCAAAGGAGAATAGGTTTATTTTTTATTATTTTCACTTGTATTGAGATTTATATTCTCGAGAAATTATTGAATCGTTCTCATAAATGTATAACTCCGCCATAAGCGCCCCAATTAATCAACAGAATATTTTGTTTCAACCTGGAAATCAACTTTACAAAAAATTATGTATGATACAAATAATAAATATATCTTTGTGCCCATAAATAACCACAAACAACTTTCAAAATATAGATTGAAATAAATATTTTCATCTGTAACAGTTACATTTGAGATATTTAAATAATTTCGACAATCGATTTCTGATCTAAAAGATAAGATAAATTATTGAAAATCATATATAATATTATAATTCAATCATTTGGGTGAGTAAGTATCTTAGTAACAGTGGATTACAATGGCTTTAGCGGGTGTTAACGTAACAGCTTTACCCACTAATTATGGGTACTATACATCGGGAGGAATTCAGCAGGGTCTTACTACAGATAAGCCAAGCTTTTACCTCAACAACAAAGAAATTTCTGTCTACAGTGGAGCGATGCATTATTTTAGAGTACCAAGAGCTTATTGGAGAGATAGATTGAGAAAAATGAGAGCTGCAGGTCTCAATACTGTGGAGACTTACGTTCCATGGAACCTGCATGAACCGCAAGCTGGTATGTATAATAAAGTCAATATTTATCGAATAATATTCATCAACAGATTCAAACTGAGATTATGTAGTCATATTCTTTGGAAAATATTTCTGTATAATGTCCATTTACATTGTTTTAAAAATTTAGTAGGAGTGAGTTGAACTTTTGTTACTCAATAACGGGTAAATTAGCATTTGTAAGCTGCCTCACACCCTTTATCACAAACGTTCCTATACGCACTATTCATAGAGCATATTTTCACGTGATAAGTTGTTTTTGGCAGCAAATTAGTATCTATAATGAATCCGTTGTGTTAAAAAGTTTTGATAAGTGCTCCTTTCTGTACATTTGCTCTGTTCAAAGGGATCAGTGAGTTTTTAAGTAGGGTAGGTTCGGTGATGATGCACCCTCCCTTTTTTTCAATTAATAAGTACAATGTATAAATTAGCTAGTATATTTATATAATCAGGGGAAAAGGTCAAGGGTATATTAATCTAGATAAATTCTACTTTAAGATTCATTAAAATATAAAACTATTGTTTCAATTCAAGTTTTCTCATTTATGAAAAATGTGCCATCATATCAACTTTGATAAGATGGCATACTCTGTTAAGATATGATGGCACCCGATTATAAAGATAATTAGTAAAGATCATAAACGATTAACGAAATAAAATGTAATTATGTTTAAAAACCAGTGACAATAACTACACAATAAGATAAAAATAACAAAAAGATGAAAATAACAAAAATATAATTCTGCATGGAATCAGAAAAGAGTAACTAACATAAATTAACAACTCTTAAAATTAGAGAAATGGAAACATTCACAAACTTCACTGATGAAATTTTTCGATAATGAATCTGTTCCCGCACAAAGTGCATGGGCCTATATCCCAGATTATTGACATTTGAGGCTCTAGACTGCGACCAAGAATACAGTTCATTGCAGTACTAACGGGAGACATTTTCGTCATCAGCAACTTCGAAATTCATTTTTATAATTTCTTTATTGTCATTTTCATCTCCTTCTTCAAAAATTTTCAAATTTCTCTTCGCCGCACTTGGCAATTTTGTTCTTGCCTGCTGCTCTTTCTCATTTTTTACAGCCTTTTCTATCTCAATATCTGGGGTTGAATTGATCACACCTGACTTCCCCTTTTTCGTTGGTTTCCGTGCTGTCTTCTAAGGTACTGACGCTTTTGGAAGATTTGAAGTATCTTTTGAACTGACAGAAAGTTTCAAAGTACTTGATCTTTCTAAATTTATCACAGAACTGAAAGGTGGGGTCAAATGTTCATCTGTGTCAACAATATGAATCTCTGAATTGCTTGTGTTTTCTCGACTGGAGTGAATATCCAATTCTCAAATATATCCGGGATTTCAATGTTAATCTTCCAATGGCAACATGTACCCAACTATCACATCGCTGCTACGGTAGATTCGTAGTGGTCTATAGCACCTCTTGTGGCGTAGGATTCAATTAAATTCAAATAAAAGGCGCTAAAATTGGCAAGTTCTCCTCACACCTGTGCGCGTATTTTATATCGTCATAGAAAGGAAATTTCTTTCTATAAACTCTCATTACCACTTTACCTTATTCTGTAAGCTACTTCGACGTTGGTCGTGTGTCGCGAACGCTTCGTTCGGTGGAAAAAAAATAGAAAGACCATTTTAGATCATACTATGATGTTTTGAGTAATTTATCTTTGTTGGCATGTTTAGTTTGTTTCAAAGGAAAGGTGCATATCGGTTATGTTATGTTTATGGTGTTTTGTGGTTTATATATACAAGTTTATGTATGTTGGAAAAATAATTTTTGGATTAATTAAGTACAATAAATATTATTGCAATTTAATACGTAAACAAGTGCAAAGAGTACCTGAATAATACATATGTATGGCCATTTACGGTGTTACCTTTAAATGTGAAATATTTCTATGTTGAACGTTGTGTTAAATTAATTACTAAACTTCTCAATTTCCTCCTCAATCCAATTCTTAAAAAGTTCAACATATTCAACATTGGTGATTTTAAGGATTAAGAAATTCTTCTCTCTTAACGTAATTGGTTTTGTCGTTCTTCATCTTCTACTTGTAGCAAATGAATTGGGTCCATACTTTATAATGTACTCACAGTAAAGATTAAAAAACGAAAACTAAGAGCAGGTAATATGCTATGCAATAGTTTATAATATTTACACCTCACACTAAAATAGCAGTTATAATAATTATAATAATAATTTTTCCCACAATGAAATATAAAATAATTAACGTAACTATTATCTTCTTGAGAAATGAACAAACTAATGTTGCTATTGTTGCCAACGTAATCAAAAGATATCCCAAATTCCCCTAGAAACAGGTCAATGTTTATACATCCCATAATTATCAGTTCTCTATAGCCGAGCATTGCCGAATAGATATAGAAAGAATGGTACAGAATAGGTTCACGAAATAGAAAGAAATTTTTCCGAGACGATACAGAATACGCGGCCTGAGATGCTATAATATCGACAATTCCCCTAAGCTATTATGGAATAGCTGTTGTGTTGTAAGTACGTTCCAGACAAGGAATAACCACATAATATATATATATATATATATATATATATATATATATATATATATATATATATATATATATATATATATATATATACCAAACAACTTAGTAGGGATGCGGTCAGAGGAGGGCTGAATCAGAAGACTCCTTTTTGACTAGTTAGGCTTTCGAAAATGTTTATTTTCATCATCAGAACATCTACAATGAGTGATAAATATCATTAGTGACTTATAGACCATTATAAAAAACGATTTGACTTACCAAAGTGAGTTGAAAAAGAAAGACATCGTAAAAAACTTTAAAATTTCCAATGGACATACATATATGTATTTAAAATTTACATTGATCAGGAGGTCAAAACACAAAAAACTCCAACAAAAGGCCGATCATAAAACAGCCCTGAGGTAAAATCTCTCACATTATACCAACAAGGTTAGATAAAAATTAACATTACTCAACAATTACAACTCTCACTAATAACTATTGCTCTACTGACAAAACTGAATAGGAAAGCGAAACGTTTTAAATTATTTTGTATAGTTCAGGTTCTTATTAAAGTAAAAAAGTGGATATGTTATTATCATGCATTAGACCAACAAACAAACAATTTTGATTTTATTCGAAGATTTAGAAAACAAATAATGGATCTCTAACACAGAGAGAGAGTCAAAAAATTAAAATAGAAAACAGTTCTCCATCCAAATTGAAATGATAGAAAACAAATTGCTGGATCAAAAAATATTTGAAAGGATTCATGAATACAGGGTGGAAACCAAATGTTTATTAAATTGAGTCAAGGTGTGAAATTGTCTCACTTTCAGTAATAGATAAAAGATAGGTGTAAATCTTACTCAAACCATCCAAATCGGATTTTTTATTCAAACAATTGTCCCTGTTTTTGTAAATATGGCACATTTCAAGAAAAAGCCTCTTTCCGTAGTTTCTTTCTTTATCCAGAATTTTAGCGTCTTCAAAATTCATTATATGATTGTCATTGATTACATGTTCCGCCAAAGAGCAAGACAACTTTAAATTTCGACAATCGCTCTTATGAGAAGTCAACCTTCCAGATAGACATCTAGAAGTCTGACCCACATATATTTTTTCACAGGAATTACAAGGAATGCTGTAAATCAAATTTGAATTTTCATCCCTATTCAATTTAGTTTTAGTTTTAGTGTATAAACTATTAATAGTTAAAATATTATAAGTTGCTACTCTGACGTCGCTTACACCCCTTAAAATTTTCAACAAATTAGGAGTTAGGTTAGGTATGTAAGGTAAAGAACCAAAACACACATCCACATTGTTTAGACGTTGAGATGAATCATCGTTAATAACGGCAGGCGTGCAGAAAAGAATCTTATTAAGCATTTTAGCAGGGTAAGAATTTTCGATCAAAATATCCCTCAGAATCATGAAATCGTTCCTCTGAAAGTCAGGATGGGACAATCTACTAACTCTATCCTTAAGGGCAAGAATCAAATTTGTCTTCATCCTTGGAGGGTGACACGACCAGTAGCTAATGAACCTATCACTACACATAGGTTTTCTATACCATGAGGTTTTTATAATATTGTCATTACCTCTATGAACTTTCATATCTAGAAAAGGTAAAAAACCATTTTCTTCGATTTCAGCAGTAAACTGTAAGTGCTCGTTATACGAGTTGAACAAATCGAAAGTAACTTGAACCTTATCTACAGGAAGAGCCAAAATTAAGTCATCTACATACCTTTTCACAAAAGGAACTGGAAATTCAAGTAAACCAGTGCACTGCTTAATTAAATCGTCTAATACAAAATTTACTAAAATAGGTGAAATTGTAGACCCCATTGGGGTACCGAAAACTTGTTTATAAAACTTATCGTTAAAAACAAATACATTTGAATCAAAAATGAATTGAAGTGACTTTTTAAAAACTGCTAAAGTAAAATGACAATGTGAACGTATTTCATTCCAATGTTTTGTGATACTATCAAGAATGACAGGTAATGGTAAATTTGTAAACAACGAAACAACGTCAAAACTGACCAAAATGTAATTTTCAGGTATTATAAAATTATTGATAAAATTACTAAAAGTGAACGAGTCCCTAATATTATACTCATTTTCAGGATTGTAAGCGCTTGTCAAAATATCAGTCAAATATTGAGCAACACGACCATTAGGAGAATCTATAGAAGAAATTATTGGTCTCATTGATAAATTTTGTTTATGTATCTTTGGCAAAGCATAAAATCGTGGAATTATTGCATTATAAACTTTTAGCTTAGGCACTATCACTTCAGGAATACAATCTGAATGACCAAGAGAAGCGACCAACTGGTTTGCCTTCTGCTGCAAGGTACAAACAGGATTTCTAGGAATGGTTTTGTAATATCTCGTATCAGATAACAATTGTTCAGAAAGTGTTATATAATCCTCCTTGTACATGGCAACAGTAACATTCCCCTTATCACTTCTAACGATATAAACATTAGGATGATCTTTCAAAAAATTCTTACATTCGGAAAAATACTTTCTTAAAAAATGCCTATCATTATTTTGTTTGTGTGAAAAATTGGTTAAAATATTAGTGAAACGAGATCTAGTTATGTCTTTACAACCTTCATCAACATGTTGAATAATATTTTCCAAATCTGCTAAAATCTTTAATACATTAACATCACCCATAGAGGGCTCTAAACAAAATTTTGGACCTAAAGAAAGAAACTTTTTTATATTATAAGGAAAAGCTATACTGGTTAAATTTTTGAACCATTTTTCACTGAATTTAATATTATCAAAAAAATCACTTTTTTTTTATCTTCTCCAACTTAACAATTTGAACCCTCTTAATTTTTCTAAAAAAAATGATCGGCCTTTTGTTGGAGTTTTTTGTGTTTTGCTCTCCTGATCAATGTAAATTTTAAATACATATATGTATGTCCATTGGAAATTTTAAAGTTTTTTACGATGTCTTTCTTTTTCAACTCACTTTGGTAAGTCAAATCGTTTTTTATAATGGTCTATAAGTCACTAATGATATTTATCACTCATTGTAGATGTTCTGATGATGAAAATAAACATTTTCGAAAGCTTAACTAGTCAAAAAGGAGTCTTCTGATTCAGCCCTCCTCTGACCGCATCCCTACTAAGTTGTTTGGTTTTTATCTACGGTCACTACCCGAGGTTCTCTTATATATATATATATATATATATATATATTAGAGAATATTCGAGTCTGTGGATAAGTTCCGAATCATGTGAGAAAGCCTATTATTCAAATTGTAGTACCTAATCCATCGTTCACATAGAGTCAAATTACTTTTTGTGAGTGTCCATAGGGATATTTATTTTTTCCGAATCCCCATATACCAACCGTTTCAATGTTTTTGGGTAGCTAATTTGGTTTTGGTGTCGATATTAGTGAATATTAATCAGGAAGCAGGCATGTTTAATCTGATGTTGTTCATGTATTGTTAAATAGTGTATATAAATAACCTTATTCTATTTCATTCTTATAATGTTTTATGAAATATTAGTTATATATGTTTTTTGTCTGTTTTAGAATGTCTTTATTTACAATAGTTTTTGTTATAACATTTACATGGGTATCTAGGAATACATATATGTAAATTTAAAAATATATACATATAAGCCGATGATGGTCTGGCAATTCCAGCTACCCCTGTGTTAGCCTGGAGAACTACATGGCTCCTTACTACGAGCATTATCCACTTATTGTCATTTGGGAGAATTACTTAGTCCCTTGTCTAAAAATATGACTCACTGGTATTTTCTACTAGTATGTCCCTGAAAAGCAGGGTTTCAATATCGAATAAGGTCTTAGCTTATGTCAGACAGCAGCATTGCAGATGTTGTTTGATTTAGTTCATAATAATTTGTGATTTGATTTTGATTTGAATAGGGATAACTGAGTTAAGGTGTTTAGGAGTTGAACATGTTGTTCAACATGAATTGATTACCATGCAGAAGCCTACCCCCACTATCACGGGTGTCTTCTGCGCGACTAGCGGCTCTGATAGTATTTCGAAGATTTGTTGGAAAACAATGATTATAAAAGTTTTTGCATACTTTTGTTATGAATTCCTTGATAGTGGGCGTGTCTGCTCGTTCATGTAACTATAAGGTTTTTGAGAGTTGAGGGTAAACTGTTTTGTATTTTATTGCTATGCGAAGAGACTTGCTTTGCACCACCTGTATTGTATGAAAGTCATGTTTGGTGGCTGTGTAGTATACTGGCGCGGTATATGCCAATATTGGTCTTATGAGCTGTTTGTATATCATGAGTTTGTTTGTACTTGAGAGACAACTGTTCATACAAATCAGAGGGTATAATTTACTTATTACAATTATGTATCGCTTTTTTTATCTGTTGTGCAATGTGAGCAGTGGCGTTGATGTTGCCATTCACTGTGTACCCGAGGTATTCTAATGTGGTACAGGGAATGATATTTTGGCCATCAACAAATAGCTGTGGTTGCAATGCGCAATTATTGCTTGCTCTTTTCCTGAGTAATACAGAATCCGTCTTTAAGGCATCGATTTTAAGACTGTTGTCTCTCGTTTATGGTAAGATGTGTACGTTTATGTGTGTTTGAATGTTTTGGAGTGCTATGTCTGTCGTTTTATGATTATTTTCCATTGTGAGTTGTCTTCAGGTTTGAGTTTTCTAGGAATATTTTCAAATTATAGTTTCTATACACACATACTAGATTGTTAATTGAATTTTGGTAATGTTAGAGGATTTGTCTATCATTTCCGCTTCTAGTTTCTTGCCATCGTCCGCGCATTTTGTATTAATCTTTGATAATTTTGAAGAGAGTTTTAGATACGGGGCTTTGGTTTAAGGGTAGTTGTGTTATTTCTGGCTACAATGATAATTTGTAGATTTGTAACAATGTTTGTTAAGTGGCTTTCGTTTTCTATGATGTATGACATTGTTAGGTGTTGATTTACGTACTTTCTGTATTGTGTCCAGTTTGTAGTGGTGTGATCATGTATTTTTTAGGGTGGGTGTATGTTGTGAATTATTTTTAGTTCAAGTAGGACGGGATCGTGGTCGGAATTGAGGTCAGGAATAGTTTTCATTTTGGATATTTTATTCACGTTGCGTCCTATGGCAATGTCAAGCATGCTAGGTGAGAGGTTGGAGTAGGGTCATCTGTACTATACAGATTACAATCAGAATTTTCGCAGAATCTTTGGAGAGTCGTTCCGTTTGGGTTTGAGTGTATCGCATTGGAGTTCTACAGTGGGTGATTACAGTTAAAGTCTCCCACTATGAGGACTCTATTGTGAGTTTTTATTATGTTAAGAAAGTCTAATTCAATCAGTTTATTGTTTGGCGAGCTATAAGCCCCCACAATTTTGATTTTCTTGTCCAAAAGTAGTGCGATATGCTCAATTGAAGTATTGTTTGGTTGCAGGAGTTGGAAATATATGTCTTCTTTGAGGCCCGTTTCAGAAAGGACCGATGATCAGTGCTGATGATCGGTCGCTGCCGATCATCGGTCGAGTAAATTGTTTTCACATTAACGCGTATCATCAGTTGTCAACATGAATTTGAGAAGTACACAGCATCGCGTTGTTGTCGCTTTGTGTGTGAAAAGATTAATAGAAAAACAAAAAAATAAACGAAAATCCACATTTACCTTTTTTAATAAAATTATCTCAGGAATTCGCACTGATTTTTTTATGTACGCAGTATTGGGATAGCAAACATCCTATATTTATGTAACTTCTCTGGAATGTTGTAAGGACCTTTTTCTATGTTGTATGATTCTAAAATAAAATCCTATAATGGAGCGTGTAATTTTAATTTTTTTCCTACAGTATTCCTAGCCGATCTCTAGCTAAGGTTTTATTAAATACTTACTTGCTTCTTGCTGTTGTGTCTCATCAAGATTCACGGAATCATGAAGCAATATTTCTGCTACTTCATCCCAAACTTTATTTTTTGCATCGCGATTTTTGTATTTTTCTGAAGATGTATCCCAGATACATGGTTATTGCCCAATTGCAGTGATTAATAGCTCTGTGTCGAAAAGGTATTTTCCTTTATTTATCGCCATTTTCCGTTGCAACAAAAATAAAAGTGAAACTAAACAAGCTCGCAGCACTGAGTCAAAATGACAACTGATAATACGCTTGCACGTGAAAATCTCTATTTACCAAATGGTTTCGACATAAACCGATGATCCGCAAACGCCACATGCTGGACCGATGCCCGTGCGTTTTTTATCGGTCGACTGATGATACGCCAACATGTGAACGACACATATAAAACAATGTTTAGGACCGATAATCAGTACTGATCATCGGTCTTTTCTGAAACGGGCCTGATAAGTACTACGATGCCCCCTCTGGCGACATTCCCGGGGCGGTCCTGTCTAAAAAGACTATATTCATGATTTCTAAATCTCACGGAATTGTTACGTTTAAGGAACGTCTAGATAAGAAAGAAAATATCGAGTTTGTGAATTTCGAGATAATGATTGATGAGATGGAGCTTTTGAAGAACTCCATGTACATTACAGAAGGTTATTTTGAGAAAGTTACGTTCTTGAATTTCTGTTTTATCACCTACCTGCCTAGATGTTATATTTATCTATACCAGCGACAAAGAGGTAAATTTTCCTCATCTCGTGGTGTAGGAGGTCAGCTACCGCTCTCGTCAGCTCATCCAGATTTTCAGTTTCGTATAGTTCCTTCAATAGTGCATTTAATTCTGAGGATTTATTTATGTCTGTAGCAGGCTCTGTTCTCGTAGTCTGTGCGACCCGGGTTAGCGTGGGGTTGCTCTAGGGGGCTGGCCTGTTGCCGGGTTTGGTTATGAGACTTTGGAAGTCATTGTTTTTCGGGCGGGCGTTCTGTGTCCAGAGATTGAGCGCTTGTGGAGGAGCAGGAATATATTTGTAGGCTGCCGCTTTGGGGTTGCTGTACTCCGGATAGATCTTTACGTTGGCCGGGTGGTAGCCGTGGTAATTAGCACATTTGGCTGGCTAAGACCTGTCCTTCGGGCACTCGGGAGTAGCATAATTCAGTCACCTGGGTGCTATTCCACAATTCGATGTAGCATGTCCCGAAAGCTGGCTTATATTACACTGAGTAATGGGTTTCGATTGTCTGCAATGCTCCCAATTTATCCGGACGTGCTCGATTACTTTAATGTTTTCATTTAAGTAATGAAGTCGGCGACTTCTTTAGTGAATATGATTGTGGAGTTCGTGGGGTATTTAATTTCGAAGTTCCTTTCACTTCTTCTTTCAGCCGCTTTACCATCTCTTTATGAGCCGAGACATTTCCGTCTATGACTATCCGAGGGTATGTTGAGTTGGTTTATTTGGTTGTGCTTGTTGTTTCTTTGACTTTTGCTTTTTTATTTGGGTTACTGTTGCCGTCTTCGTGTGAGCTGCAGGATTCTGCGTTAAATTTCTTATATTTTAGTTTTTTCTTTTTTTGTGTGTGAAGGGTTCGATTCATATAATATGTATCTCGAAAGAAGAAGTTGGCCCAACGATAAAAGATTCTGAAATTTATATCGACAATAGAAAATGAACGTACTAAATAAAAATAAAGTCGCAGACACAATAAACCGCATTGGAAATTTAATAAATATGTGTATCTGGGACATGAACAAACATAGACGCAAAATTGTAGAATGGCAAAATAAGATGATTTTGGATGTTAAAAAAAAAACTACGAAACAGTAGAAAGCAACAAAAAATCGATTATTCTATTACATTGATCTATGTTCTATATCTCTAGATTAATTTTTCTATTCATTAGTACATATATATTGTTTATAAAAGGAGGATAGTCTTTGCTGACTAGTTAGGGAATAAAACTAGTGAATATTGGGGAATTGAAGCGAGAAAATGGAAAAGTGTACTCTTGCGGAAAATGTCCTAGCTTTAGAGGATGATCATCCTCATCATCAGGGAGACTAAAATGAGAAAAAACAACAGTTGAATACTGTGGTCAATGAAAGAATAAATTGAAATGAAATTCACAACCACGTGTGTACTTACATCCGAAGTGATGTTAGACTCCATTAATTTGTAATAATTTAAACTACAAATTGTGAATTATGTAATAATTGTGTAGAAGTGAGATGACGAATGATCAACCAACTCATCCTGACTATAAAAAGTCAAAATGCAGCACCTTTTGTGATATAGAATAATTGTACTCATCTTCAAGCGTTGTTACGTTGAACGCCGGTAAGGAAATGATATAGTTTTCCCTCTAAATGGGATGTAACAATAGACAAACAATGTTACCAACTGTCCAAAATCAGTGAATTGTAAGACAATGTCAGTGATGGCCTCTGTTGTAGTGCCAACACAATGGGTTTACCAAGAAGATGTATGAAAAGAGAGGAAGAGAGAGAGAGAGAGAGAGAGGGGGGAACGCTCTCAATTTGTGTAAGAAAGGATGACAATATTGGTGTATGTAGAGAACATAATCCAATATAACTTACATTAAGGAAGGAAAGAGACAGAAAACAGTACAATAACGGTATTAATAAAATATAGTAATAAAGTAATTAGTAATTATGTAAAATTGTATTATTTGAATGTATTCACCAACATCAATACATACAAATTTTAAGATTTTATTATTATTAAGTTAACGTAATAAGGGTGGTGCTGTTGGGACCAATATGGTTGTTATAAGCGACCTGGGGAGTACAATTAGCATCTAAGGACAACAAAAAGAAATATATCTCACTCAAGTGGTCAACATCTGTTTTCTTGTTTATAACATTGTTATTTTGTGAAATAAAAGCCATTTCCAAGAATGACCTTTCCGTTCTGTTAGACTCAGTCGCCAACACCTTCACAGCCTCATAATTCATCTGATGATCAAGATGATTTACATGAAATGCTAACGCGCACCGCTCTGGGTGTAATCTGCGTTAAATCATTATTTAATAAACATCGAATAGATGTGACAGTTAAGAAGAAACTCATGAGCTACCATGGTGTCTCTCAAAAATTTTATTCTCTGCCGTTGATAAACCAGTTCTCTCTGTGAGACCGATAGTGGCTTCGATAGGAGCCCTACTGAAAACATTGCACAGTTCTGTACGGGAATCCTGACAAAGGCCTATGATTATGACGATTTATGTTTCATTAAAGATTCTTTTGAGATATCTGAAAAGTTCAATAATTTTGTAATTCCAGAAAATTATGTTCTGGCCAGTTTGGATGTGGTCTCGTTGTTCAGTACTGTTTAGATGCTCGTTTGAGAGCAATCGATAAGAGTTGGGATCGTATCAGTGTCCTTTGCTCCATCCCGAAGGAAGCCTTTGTTGAATTGATAGTTTCTCTTTTTGACAGTACTTATTTCACTATTAATAACAAAATGTACAAACAAACCTTTGGTACGCCAATGGGTGCTTCAATATCTCCTATCTTGGCAGCATATGTCATGGATGATGTGTTAGATACAACCACTCCTGTTCTTTCTTTTACTCCTTTATCATAAAAAAGTATGTCGAGGACATTATTCTGGCACTTTCTCGAGAAGGCCTTGATGAATTTCTGGATACAATCAACAGCTATGATCCGAATATCCAATTCACGATAGAAAGGGAAGACGTCGATAATTCCGTACCGTTCTTAGATACAAAATTTATTCTTAACAACAATACAATTATTAAAGATTGGTACAGGAAGCCATGCAGTTCTGGTACATATCTAAATTATCACTCCTACCACAAACATTCCATGAAAGTTAATTTGGTTAAACAAATGAAGCAGAGAGTACTCAGAATTTCTAATAATGTTTTTCATAATAAAAATCCTAATATTTTGCTTAACCTTTTCTTGGATAACTCTTATCCAAGAACTTTTCTAAATAAGATATTATTTAGCACATCTAATACTGTGGACTTGTTGCTTGAAGATAGCCATCCTGACTTGGCCCACACGGGTGTTGGAACTGATGTGTCCCCTTCTCAACCGGTTTTTGCTACTTTACCATACATAAGAGACATAACTCCGAGACTTGCCAGATTGCTCAGTGCATGTGGTAACTTTAAGATTGCTAACAAAACTGTTTTATCAATCAGATCAATTTACACTAGAGTAAAAGATAAGAGTCCATTGACTCCACTTACTAACGTTGTGTACAGTATTCCTTGTAGAGACTGTGATAAACAGTATATCGGAGAGACTCTAAGACTTTGTCGAGCCGTATTGTCTCACACAAGAGTGACTGCAGATTACACCCAGAGCGGTGCGCGTTAACATTTCATGTAAATTCTCTTGATTGTCAGATAAATTATGAGGCTGTGAAGGTGTTGGCGATTGAGTCTAACAGAACGAAAAGGTCATTCTTGGAAATGGCTTTTATTTCACAAAATAACAATGTTATAAACAAGAAAACATATATTGACCACTTGAGTGAGATATATTCCTTTTTGTTGTCTTTAGATGCTAATTGTACTCCCCAGGTCGCTTATAACAACCATATTGGTCCTAACAGCACCACCCTTATTACGTTAACTTAATAATAATAAAATCTTAAAATTTGTATGTATTGGTGTTGGTAAATACATTCAAATAATACAATTTTACATAACTACTATATTATTTTAATACTATATTTTATTATTACCGTTATTGTACTGTTTTCTGTCTATTTTCTACCTTAGTGTAAGTTATATTGGGTTATGTTCTCTACATACACCAATATTGTCATCCTTTCTTACACAAATTGAGAGCGTTCCCCTCTCTCTCTCTTGCGCGCTCTCTCTCTTCCTCTCTTTTCATACATCTTCTTGCTAAACTACAACAGAGGCCATTACTGAGGTGGGTGCATTGTCTTACAATTCTCTGATTTTGGGCAGTTGGTAACATTGTTTGCCTATTGTTACATCCCATTTAGAGGAAAAACTATATCATTTCCTTACCGGCGTTCAACATAACAACGCTTGAAGATGGTTACAATTATCTTATTTCACAAAATAGTGCTGCATTTTGACTTTTTATAGTCAGGATGAGTTGGTTGATCATTCGTCATCTCACTTCTACACAATTATTACACAATTCACAATCTGTAGTTTAAATTATTACAACTTAATGGAGTCTAACCTCACTTCGGAGGTAAGTACACACGTGATTGTGAATTTCATTTCAATTTATTCTTACATCGACCACAGTATTTAACTGTTGTTTTTCATTTTAGTCTCTTTGATGATGAGGATAATCATCCTCGAAAGCTTGGACATTTTCCGTTAAGAGTGTACTTTTCCATTTTCTTGCTGCAATTCCCCAATATTCACTAGTTTTATGTTTTGTTTATATATCTATGTATTCATCTTTTTATGTTTAGCTCACTCTTTTCAAGGATATATCAGTAGCACAATAATTTATAAATACTTATGTATGTTTTGTTTTAAGGTGAGTTCGATTTTGGAAATGGTGAAAATGACATGTCAGACTTTCTACATTTAGAAGAGTTTCTAAGGATCGCTCAAGAAGAAGATTTGTTTACAATCATCCGTTCTGGACCATACATTTCTGCTGAATTCGAATTTGGCGGACATCCTAGCTGGTTATTGCGAGATGATGATATCGAATTCAGAACCAGCAATCCTAGTTATGTAAAACATGTTACTAACTTTTTCAATGCTCTATTGCCGATTTTGGCGGCGTTTCAATTCACCATCGGGGGGTCCATTATTATGTTGCAAGTAGAAAATGAGTACTCGGTTTCTGGAAAGCACGATTTGGAATATTTAAGAATACTAAGAACCTTGATGCTTGATAATGGTAAGTAATAAAAGTAGCAGGAAATACCGGATAAAGAAAACTTATCGATACTTACTTGAGTCTTATACTTTTCATTGACTGATTATACTTTTACAATATAATCAGAAAATCTTCTGCCAATTGAACTTTCATTGGAAAATACCAAAGTTCTAAATATCAGCATTGAAGCCTAGATTAGATCAGATTAGATTATTAACAGGATTACATTGTACTGCAACCTTACGATTTATTGTGCCCTTTCCCCTAACAGAGCTGCCTCTAGCTACTTCTATAGCACGCCAGCATTGCATCCTAACAAAAACTGTTATTCCCTTCAGAAGTGAAACTGTCTGGGAAATTTAATTTGAAATATAAATTTTCTGTTGACCCTTAAACAGTAGAACCAAACTCAATGTGACATTCGGAAAATACTCATTTCCAGATCCAACCCTTGACAGATTATTTGTTCAAATTGGAATGGTATACATTCATTTGCTTGTGAACAGATTGACCTTTACCGTCTACAATCAAGGTTTCCATTTTGCAGGACCAAATTATTTGGGTTACTTCCCAGTCGACAAAATCAAGTAATGAGAACGTTTACAGTACAATTATCCGATTCCAAGTATATATTCCTGCATGTGCCCTCTCATAATCTTTTGTCGTAATATCTAATGCAGGTTCTCATGTTGGTTCAATGTTTTTGCAATTCGTTTAACTTACAATGTCTTGAAACCCACATAAACTCGAGTTTATTGTGTTCTGCTAAAAACTTGAGAACTTCAAACTTTTTTTTCATCACCATCTTTGAGTTTAATCTATCGAATATTTTGAGCACTTTATTCAACTGAATATTTTAGGTATAGTGGAACTACTGGTTACGGCGGACAACCCGGACAAGGGTACCTACGGTACCCTACCAGAACTCTTCCTGATGACTGGTAACTTTGGCAAAGAAGTGAAAACAAATTTGGATCAACTTAAAGCGTTACAACCAGGTCGACCCACTATGGCCATGGAATTTTGGGGGGGATGGTTCGACTTCTGGGGAGATCATCATCAAAATAATAATTCAACTGACTTTCAATATAACTACGAAGAAATTCTGAAATATCCATCTTCAGTTAATATTTATATGTTCCACGGAGGCACCAACTTTAGATTTTTGAATGGTGCTTCAAATCCGTTCTATGATGATTGGGAAACCGGTACGTAAAACAGATGTTTACTACAAATAATTATAAACGATTCATTTCTCTGTCTGCATAATAAGGTATCAAACATTTCAATTATCACTATATTGAAAAATTATATGTAAACACAACATCACGTTAGTGGAAAAACCTTTGAAGTTTTCCCTCCAGTGTTTCTGTAAAAAATTTGCTGTTACCAACATAGAGACCATCCGAAATTTGGTACATCAAAATAATTTGAAATCGAAACACTGAATTTGCAAATGAGTGATAGCACAATTTTTATGACCCACGAGGTAAATCCCAATATTATATCATCAATCAGTGACGAGGAATTTCTAAAATGGAATATTCAGCATTGATTTGATTTAAAATGTCTTTATTTACAATAATTTAATTTTTTTTATTTACATGAGTTAGCGGAATACAATATATACATAGTGGCCACTATTCTGGCAGTTCTCGCTACCCTTGTGTTGATCTGGAGCGATAAATGGTTCCTTACTTCACGCATTATCCACTTGTTATCATTGGTAACATTAACTTTTGTCCCGTATATAAAAATATGACTCCCTAGCATTTTCGACTGGTATGTCCCTGAAAAACAGGGTTTCAAAATCGAACAGAGGGTTAGTGTACGAGAGACAGCAACATGGCAGATGTTGATTATAGTGGAATATTTATTGTGTCTGTTACCAGAGTATGATTTGAATAGAAGTAACTAAAGAGACATCTTATTATGTGAATAGTGTACCTTGTCTACACACACTATCACGGATGTCTTATGCACGACTAGCGGCTCTGAGAGTATCACGAACATTTTTGGGTAGACAGTAGTTGTAAAAATTAGTAGATATTTGTTATAAAGTCCTTGATAGTAGACACGTCTGCTTGTTAATGTAACCATGAGTTTTTAGGGAATTTTGGGTGAACTGTTTTGTATATAATTGCCTCCAGAATGTGAAAGTTGTGTTTGGTGGCCGTATAATAAGCAGATGCAGCGTAGGTTAGAATTGGTCTAATGATCTGTTTGTTTGTGGTTGAGAGACAACTGTTCTTACAAATTAACGGGTACAATGAACTCATACCAATTTTAGCTTAGTACCCGTTGTGTAATGTGCGCGTTGGCGTTGGTATTATCATGCACAGTGTAGCCCAGATACTTTAGATTACTACTGGGTGTAATGCTTTGCCCATCTATACATAGCTGTAATTGCAATGAGCCTTTCCTTGCCCTCCTCCTGAGTAACAAGTACTCTGTTTTGGAGGCGTTAGTTGAGAGTTTATTAGTGTTTTTAGTTAATTCCACAATATATTACAAGTTATTGAAAATTCTAAAAAATTGACAATTGTTTCGATAAATCAATATCACTAATATGAGCATATTCCACGAAGTAAGGGTAGACAGTCAATTTCATGAGAGTTTATTGTCTCTCATGTATGGTTGTATATGTGTGTTTGAATGTTGTGTATTGCTGTGTCTGATATTGGTACCGATGATACAAAACAAATGTCGCCGGCATTCATGGATGTTAGGATTTGTGGAGAGGAGGGTAGATAATGGGCGAAAAAGGAATACAGCAAGGGTGATAGAACTGATCCTTAGGAAACTCCGGCTTGTATAGGGTATGGGCCCGCAGAGCCATCGCTTACATAAGAATATAATTTACGCTTGGGAGTTTTCGTTTTATTAGTTTGTATAATAATCACTCGTGTCATATGGAGCCAAAGGCTTTCTGTATGTCAATAGTGATCATCACAGATTTGTTTTTAGCATACAAGCCTTCTCTGATATAGTTAAAAACTCTGATAATTTTAGCCACTGTGCTGCGTCCGCCTCTGAAACCGTATTGCTCAAGTGGTAATATATCGTTTTTATCGACATATTGTTGTATTCTCTTAAGAATGATCTTATCTATAACCTTTGCTATATTATGTAAAATGGAGATAGGTCTGTAACTATCCACATAGTAGTGTTGTTTGTTAGCTTTGATAATTGGGATAATGCTGGCAATCTTGTGCACATCTGGGTAGTTGCCAGTCTTGATTATGAAATTTGTAATATGAGTTATCTGAACTATTGCCTTTATTTGTAAGCTCTTGAGGAGAATGTTTGGAATACCATCTTTCCCGGCGGTGTCTTATTTTCAAGTGATGCAATTGTGTTGTATATTTCGAAAGTGGTGTTTATAGTGTCTGTTTTGGGTAAGTGATTATATTTATAACGTTATGGTAATATTTGAATACTTCTTTATCGTTGTCGTTTCTGGATGCTTGCCATCGTCTGCAAATCTTGTTTTTTTCTTTAATAATTTTTACTATGTGGCAAAGAGTATTGTGGTGTTGAGGTTTAGGCTTAAGGGTGGTTGTGTTGTTTCTCGCTGAAATGATTGTTTTGTATTATGGTTGTTAAGAGATTTTGGTTTTCGATTTTGTCTCTGATCAATAAGTGTTCGTTTATGCATTTTCTGCACTGTGTCCAGTTTGTCGTTGTGTAATCGTGTCTCATTTTTGGGGGGTGGTTGTGTGGTGAGTGTTATTTTTAGTTCTAGTAGGACAGGATCGTGATCGGAGTTGATGTCTGGGATGATTTTCATTTTTGTTACCATGTTGATATTATGGCTGATGGCTAAGTCGATTGTGCTGGGGGAGTAACTGGAAAAGAGAAAGTGACTGGGGTCGTCTGCACTATAGATGTTGCAGTCCGATTTATGGCAGAATCTCTGGAGAGTATTTCCATTAGTGTTTGGGTATGCGGCATAAGAGTCCCATTGTGGATGCTTACAGTTTAAGTCACCCACTATGAGAACCCTATTGTGTATTTTTATATTATTCAAAATATTTATGATAGTTAGATATTTGGCGAACTGTATGCCCCAACAACTTTGAGTTGGTTGTCAATAAGTAGATAGATAGATAGATACATTTTATTGTGCTTAAGATACATCTTTTCACAAGGGTACGGTACATACATTACATTTATTACAATGATCCATACGGCATTATCAGTAATTATTTAGGTACAGTTATTTGAGTCGGTTAGAACATATATATTTGTTTTTAGTTGTTATTATTATATTGTATATACATATTATAGTGTTATTATCTATTCTCCGCATGCGAAAGCTCTTAACACTAATAACACGATGTGCCAGCATAAAGAGCTCAGAGAGATTATCATTAATGACATTCAAATAATGTACCAGATCATCAACATTATACACACTATTAAAAAATCTATTTTGTCTAAGAGGATCAATGTGAGAATTGTTTCATGCCAACCGGAAGGAATAATTTCCAAATCCAAAATATTATTATATAAATGACAAATATATAAATGCCAGTTCTGTGGTAAATGCTTTAAAAACTCGTAAGTAATACCCTCCTTACCTGATGATTTGCCATCTTTGCACAAAATCAAAGATTGATCAAGTTTTAGAAGTGATATGGGGGTATCTAGAAATTCGTCTCCGACCCCAAAAAAACATAGTTCATACTGAACTTTAATTGAAGATATGCTATCGTAAAAAGATTCCCACTCCCCGATTGATTGACAACTTCTATATTTACGTCTAAATAACCTTAAGGTTTTCCAGAGAACTCCGAAGGATTTTTTGTGTTGGAAAGAGCAGTTACAATATCTTTTTCATAATCATTTTTCTTCCTTAAAATTAACCGCTTATATTCTTTTTTGTTGGAAATATAAGTTGTCTTGTATATTTCGGAGAATCCTTGTTTTTTACATATTTTCAGTGAATTTGTTACTTGGCGCTTGGATTTCTTACAGTCAGCATCAAACCAATGCTTAGACCGTTAAGAGTTAATGCCATTGAATATTTTACTGAGACTAAACCTTTAAGTTTTGCTACATCCCATATTGTGCTACACAGATTTTATCAGACAAAGCGTCCACATCTTCAATTGCTCCTACATTTGGTAAGCATTGAATTGACATTTTAAAATCAATTACTTTGGAACTGTTCTATTTTAAGCGAGTGAAGGATGATTAAGTAGGAGTAATATTATTGCTTCTTATTACCGAGCCGAAGGATTTAACTATTGGAAAGTGATCAGACAAATATTGATTATCTGGCACACTAAATTTTTCAATTGATTCAAGCTTATCAGTATTACAGTAACAGAGATCTATCACACTTTGCCCTAATGCATTACAAAAAGTGAAGTTAGCAGGTTTGTCTGTTTTTATATGACCATTTATTAACCAGAAGTTTCTTTCTGACATAAATTCCAAAAGACGATGACCCTTATTGATGGAAGACCGAACAAATTGGAAAAAAGTTGTACAGTCAGCCAAGACCCACCCAGGGTTGTAGCGCTACGTGATGATGATGATGATGACCCTTATAGTTACTGACTTCATCATAACTTAGCATGTTGGGGGAAAATTGAGTATTTGCTACAACTTCTTCTGGAATTTCACTTGTCTCGCTAATTCTACTAATAAAATCTCCAATTATAAG
The DNA here is from genome assembly GCA_963921935.1 of Galeruca laticollis. NCBI lineage: Eukaryota > Metazoa > Arthropoda > Insecta > Coleoptera > Chrysomelidae > Galeruca > Galeruca laticollis. Next base: position 36,962,372 of record OY998178.1, on the reverse strand, counting down.
GAATAAACAATCACGATATTGTTCTAGTATAGCATTAAGTGACATTCCAAAAGCTTCCAACAATTCATCATACTCACATTTAGGTGAAAAATATACAACACAAACAATAAACTGAAAATAAATTTTTTCAAACTGATACACTAGCCACCAGGGAGAAGTTTCCAGAACTTTTGGATTGTAACAATTTTTGTAAAATAGTGCTATACCACCTTTTGCATGTCCTACTGACCTTTCCTGGATTGCTTCTAAGTAAACAATACTGTAATGTTTTTCTTATTTATTTGTACAGTAAACGGGTGGGATAAATTTTAAACACACGGTATAGCTACTTACTAATTTATTAAAACACTTAACTGATCAGTAACACTTAATTTATATACACTCAACTAGTCACTTAAATTTAATTTATATGCACACAAACTTAATTATTAATTTATTTAAACACTTCACTGTTCGGTGTATTTTTGTTTATTTCTCGAGAACACTTTATCAACTTACTTACTCTTCCTGATCGGTCCCTTATATATTAAACCCTTTTTTGCTAGAAAATTCCGGACTGCGGCTTACACACACAAAAACAATTGGTTCTGGCATTTTCTAGATAAGTCTGGTCACAAAAACAATGTTTAGGTAAGATAGTCGTAAACAGTTATAAAAAACCTGCGTATCCGCCATAATTTTAATTTTCATACCTGGCTTAGACAGAGGCGGATTTAGGGTCTATACCAGTGTGCTGTTTCGTAACATTACCCCCTCCTTAAATTGAAGTTTCTCCTGGAACTTTTGTGTAGCCGAGACTGGATGTTCGAATCGGCAACTGGCCCCATTTCTACATTTTCCGATCTTATGGAAATAGCAGGGCACCGTATTCATCGGATACTGATAACGGGGGTTGTAGCTGCAAATTAATATCTGGACACCGGTATCTCTGAAGATAACCTCTACTATGTTCCTGATAACTCGCCAATCTAACTGGTTACTCGCTATCTTAGACATAGCCCTGTTTCTTCACGCTGAATTCCAACACATGGTCTCGGAGGTGTCGAAGTGCTTCCCACACATCGCGGTAGGTAGATCGATCTTGAAATTCATTTTAAGTTACCACGTAGAAAACGTACCGCGAATTATGTTTCAGTTTCAGTGTCTTGCTAGGGGCTGGAATCTGGTCTTCAAGTTTTTATAATTGCCCGAACGTCTTTCGAAAGACGGTTGCCAACCCTCGTGCGTTCTTGATACGAGCGGAGATGTTGTATGCCAGTGAATAATCTTCCGGGAGAGTGAACAAATCTTGTTGTTGTTCCGAAGTGACTCCATATCTAGCTTTCCCGGTACCTCCATACGTGCCCATAAATTCCTCGTAGGTAGGGTCAGACACATCTCGAATAAGGTTTACTCCTTCCTCCAGGTCATGGTCTCCTTCGAATGGCGCTAGTCGGTTTTTGTGAACTACTTTTGGTTTTCCGTTGGGGATCTTGCTTTTGCGATATATAACATCATTGATCCTTTTCTTGATTAAGTATGGACCTTCCCAGGATTTTTGTAATTTTGGAGAAAATCCTTTTCTCCTCGTCGGGTTGTGTAACCATACTTTGTCCCCTTCTCTAAAACCGCCTTCTGTGGCCTGCGTGTCGTACCGACTTTTCATTCTGACGCTGGCAACTTGAAGATTTGTTCGAACTAATTCATGAATATCGTCCAACCTTCTTCTCAATTGGATCACGTAGTCTTCGCCTGCTAGATCTTCTCCACGCCGACAGCCAAATTCCAGGTCACAAGGGAGCCTCATTTCACGTCCAAACAGGATTTTCGCCGGTGTTTCACCCGTGGACTCATTGACGGCAGATCGATAAGCCAATACGAATAGAGAAAGATACTGGTCCCAATCTCTCTGATGGCGGGATACTACTTTGTACAGGTATTTTTCAATAGTCCTGTTCATTCTCTCAACCATTCCATCTGAATGAGGATGTAATGCTGTTGTCCTGGTCTTCTTCATTCCCAGCTTGTCGCAAATCTCCTGGAATAGATGACTTTCAAAATTTCTTCCCTGGTCGCTGTGGACTTCCAAGGGCACTCCATATCGGCTAATAAATTCTTTCACCAATACATCTGCTACAGTTGTGGCCTCTTGGTTCGGGATAGCGTAAATTTCCACACACTTGGTGAAATAATCCATTACAACCAGTATGTATTTGCTACTATTTTCTGTCGTCGGAAATGGTCCAGCGATATCTAAAGCAATCCTTTCGAAAGGACTTCCAACATTGTACTGTTACATGGGTGCCTTTCTCTTGCGATGTGGTCCATTTCTCGTAGCACAAGTCGTACATTTCTTACACCAGTCCTTCACATCATCGGAGCTGTTCATCCAATAAAACCTCTCACGGATTCTCTGTAGAGTTTTCTTCACTACCAGATGACCTCCCGATGGGCTGTCTTGTAACTTCTTTAGTACTTCAGCTACTTTTATTCTCAGGATAACTAGCTGTCGCCTCATGTCGGAACCATCATCGTTTTCAAGGACTCTTTTCAACAGCACTTCTTCCAGGACAAGGGCCTTCCATTGAGCCCAATACGCCTTGAGTTTCGGTGAAAATTTTGACACTTCTTGCCAGGTAGGTCGCCGATTTTGTTTCTTCCATTGCCGGATCATCTTCAGGTGAGGATTATTCTCCTGATCTTCTCTGATCCTGGTGGGTGACCATTCCTCGTTGACTACAGTAGTTCTTGAAACTGCAGCTTCCCTAGATTCCGCTTTGTTGCAGTGGGAACAGTCTGTTGGGCACGGCCGTCTGGACAGGGAGTCGGCATTTTTGTGACTCACACCAGCTCGATGTTCGATGTTGAAATCGTACTCTTGAAGTCGTTCAATCCATCTAGCGATCTGGCCCTCAAGAATAAAGTCTCCCTCTGGTAATGGATATCCTAATATCGGCGCCGAGGTTGAATGCCTCTTCAAGGTTTCAAAAGCCGTTTGACAGTCTTCGTCCCATTGGAAAGCTCTTGCTTCTTCTGTAAGTCGAGTTAGAGGCTTGGCTATATCTCCAAACTTCCTGATAAATCTTCTATAATATGTGCAAAGTCCAAGGAAATTCCTAATTTGATGTTTGTCGGTTGGTTGCGGCCATTGCTGAATGGAAGCAATTTTCTCTGGATCCACCGCCACTCCTACATTGCTCACTATATGACCTAGATAGTTGACTCGGTTTTGGAGCAGCTGACATTTTTTCGGGTTTAACATGAGCTGAGCAGCTTGGAGTCGTTTGAATACATCTTCCAAATTCTTCAGGTGTTCGTCAAATGTCTTCCCCAGTACTACGATGTCGTCCAAATAGACCAGGCATGTCTTCCAAGACAACCTTCTCAAGACATTTCCCATGAGTCTTTCAAATGTCGCAGCATTAAAGAGCCCGAATGGCATGACGTTGAATTGCCATAATCCAGATCCGGTGGTAAAAGCAGTCTTCTCTTTGTCTTCTGGGTCCATATCCACTTGCCAATAACCAGACTTCAGGTCCAAGGTGGAAAACAGTTTGCTGCCGGCCAAAGTATCTAGCGTATCATCAATTCGAGGCAGAGGATAGCTGTCTTTCTTCGTCACGTTGTTGAGCTGGCGAAAATCCACGCAGAATCTCGTAGTTTCATCCTTTTTCTTGACGAGCACTACTGGAGAGACCCATGGACTAGTAGATGGTTCTATTACTTTTTCCTCAGCCATCTCTCGAATTATTTTTTCAGCTTCCTCTCTCTTCGCTCGTGGTAGTCGTCAAGCTGATTGCCTAATTGGCTTGGCATTACCAGTATCAATTTTGTGTTTGACGGCTGATGTTCTACCAGTCTTTCCTCCTTTTGGTACAAATAGGCCTTGATACTGCAAGAGAAATTCTCTCATTCTCTTTTTTTCAGCTCGATCAAAATATTGACCAGCTACAGATAACATCTGTTCGAATCTAGCATTAGAATTGTCAGTGGTCGTTGTTTGACGAACTATAGACGTCACTGGTATGCAGAATCCAATCCTGGTTTCCTTCTTGATGGTAACTGGGTAATCACTCACGTTTATCACACATACTGGGATCTCTTTCGCCGACGTAACTAATCGTTTTCCAATTAGTACTCCTTTGCCAACTCCTTCGTCATGGTTTCTTAGCTCCATCATCACCGGTGTACCTCCCTCCATGACTCCCTGTAGCCGTGCTACTATCATGGTTTCGATTCGTGCAGGTAGAACGGTATCTTCCTGTACAGCTGCCAACACCGCGCTACCTTCATATGGATGAAGGAATACCTCCTCGAAACCCACTTAAATGGTTCTGTTTCTAAAGTCTAATTGGAAACCATGTACATTCATTACGTCCATTCCCAGAATCACGTCTTCTTCAATGACAGCTACGATTACCGTATGCGTGAACTTTTCTGCGCTAATTCCCAATTGGATTTGTGTCTTACCATGAACGTTGGCACTCTCACCTGTGGCGGTCCGTAGTCGCAGTCTCGTTGCTAGAAGCTTCTTCTTGGGGTTTATCATCTCTGGTAGTATAATCGTTCTAGTTGCTCCAGTGTCAACCAGCAGAGCATATTTCTTGCCATTTACTTCGCCATCCACATATACACTGTCGTTGCAACATCTGAGAGAAGCTATCAGTATGAGAGGGTCTTTGGAACGATCATGGGTCGGTGCTGCCCCCTCGTAGCCGACCCGTTCTAGTTTTCCTGTGACTGAGGTTCTTGGTTTGCAGGAGTCTTGGGGCGCTTACACGAACTACGTACATGCCCTAGCTCGCCACAATTCCAGCATCTGATCTTTCTCGGCTTCTTGTCCATCATACTTTTTATCAAACTGACGAACTGGTCAAATCTGTCTTCGTCACCTTCTTCTTGGATGGTCCTAATTTTGTTACATCATGAAGCCTTCGTTGCTGCTTAATATTCAAGAGCAGCTGTCAATGCGCCAACTAATGTTTTGGGATGGGCTAAACGAAGCGTCCTCTGCATATCAGGGTCACGTAAGCCATCAATAAAGGCCTGGATGCCCAGACATTCCCAGATGCTCTTCTTCAGCTGCTCGAAATCGTCCGTTTTTTCCAGAGGTATCGTCTGAAGTACATCTAAGGCATCTCCCCGAAGCGCGATAGGTAAATTCACTGCCTTGTCTCTATCGGACCAATTATTCACTCTAGCGGCTGCTTCAAATTGTTTCACATAATTGGTCCACGACATTTTTCCATCAAACGTTGGGGCCTTGACTCGGTTAAAACTGCCAATGTCTTCAAACTTAGGTAGTGTTTCTGGCTTGCAAGGTTTCGTTTGCTCGGTCTTCTTTTCTTCCTCTGGCGTGCCTCGCGTTCTTGAATCGGCAATCTTTTCCTCCCACTCCTTGATTTCCTCCTCTATCGTTGTAATCTTATTCTTGATTTCAAATTTTAGAGACGAAATTTCATATTCAACGTCAGTGGCAATGTCGTTTTTCATTATTAATATATCAGCAGATATATCGTTCTTCAAAGTAGAAATATCGTTCTTTATAGCCGAAATATCGCTTTTCACATTCGTTGAAATCTTCTTTTCCATGGCAGAAATCTTCTTGTCCAATTTGGCGCCAATCAACGGACAGAGCGAGACAGCACTTGATTCGAAGTTCTGATTCTTAAAAACGCGTATTTCCACAAAAAGGGGGGATTTTGAGTTCAATGCATGACCCCCCTTTTACTTCGTAATGCGGGTGGTAAAAACTATGTATCTGGTGTGAGTTATATTGGTGAATGTGGAGATATAGAGGATATTAACCTCGAGAATTCTAAATTGAGGCAACGAGGATTGCTAACAAAAATTGTCTGAAATCTAAATTATTTTTATAGACCACAATCTTTTATAAATTTCAGGGTACAACTCAACAATCTCAAGTTACGAATATGCTGCCCCACTTGATGAAGCTGGTGATTACACTGATAAATATTGGGCAACAAAAGAATTACTAGAAAAATATAATACTATCAAAACTGCCCTGCCCAGTGTACCAGAAGCGCCTAAAAAAACTGCTTACACTAGCATAGCCATGGAACAAGAGCTATTCTTATACGACATGTTACAAACTATACAACCAGTTAATAGCACAAACGTGGTTGCGATGGAAAAATTAGACGTGAATAATGGAAATGGACAAAGTTACGGGTACGTTGTATACAGAAAAACCAACCTCGATATTCCGGCAAACGCTTACCTGAAAATTGAAGGTAGAATATGTGATACAGCCATGGTGCTCATAAATGGTATATTAGTGTCTCCATGGTTGCAAAAAGCTGATGATTTAAATGGATTTGGTACCTCTAGAATTTTAGATTCAACACTGCTTCTAACAAAAGAATTTATTCAGGGAGCAACCTTAGATATAGTGGTTGAAAATTAGGGAAGAGTTAATGTGGGGGTCTATAAGCAATTCAAAGGGATATGGCAAGGTAATGGTGTCAAACTGAACGACGAATACATCTACAATTGGGCTATTTATCCTTTGGAATTCAAATCCGCCTGGACCAACAACTTAACAGGCTGGAGTACCTTTTTATCTAGCACTGCCGGTCCTGCCATGTATAAAGGAAATCTGTATATTAGTGGAAATCCTGTAGACACTTTTGTATATATGGAGAAATGGATTAAAGGAATAGTTATCGTAAATGGATTTGTGATTGGTAGATATGCTAGAATGGGACCCATACAAACACTCTATCTACCAGCTCCGTTCTTGCGACAAGGGAATAATGATATTGTAGTTTTTGAACACTTTCAACCGTCCGCTACAGTTGATTTTCAGGATCATCATGTATACAATAATTATTAAATAAAACATATTCATCATTATCGAGTTTTATTAAAACAGAATTTGGGAATAATAAAAAACAATTCAGGTTAAATTTATAACACATGATATGATTCCCATGATCTTCTCAATATAGTGTATTAGAACTAAGTAGCTTTAACTCATACAAGAAACTCGGAATATTTTTTTAAATGAGAAAACACTTTCATAATTTATTATCTACCACATTTAGTAACATCAGTTTTTTATATATTGTATAAAGAATGGCTATATTTTGGGAATAAATTAAATTAAAAATATCGATACCAAGATAAAGGGAGTCAATCACGCCAGGAAAATGAATGAGGGGTGTAGTTTCAGGTCATGATCTTAGATTATTTGATAAAAAGACATAACCACAGTTTAAATTTTACAGAAACAGTTATTTCACTCGTTGTCGGCGCCTTTGATCTCTGTTCCAATTTTTCCATTGCGCAAACTGAAATTTTTTCCTACGCGCATGAAAGTGCAGCCAACTAATACAATGATGATTTGAAAACTTATTAAACAGCCAAACACTGTGCGTAATAAGTAACAAATCTTCTGGGCATCTCGAATTTATTTCCCAGGAGTGGATGTGAGTGAGAAAAAAGATTGGAATAGTAAAATCGGCAGAGTGATCTAACTGCTTCTGAAAGCAATAAACCGTGAAAACAACCATAAATCTACACTTTATCATTAACTGTAGGCTGTAGGGTTGTAATTAACAGTGATATTGGAAAATATTAATAAAGCTTACACAAATCACGAGTCTAACAGAGATAGAAGTTGATGCCGAGGACACTAAATTAAAAAATAACCGAACGCAAACATTAAATGACGTTATTTAGATTTTTGCACAATTGTCCTATTCACACATGATATATCTTGAAAATTATTCGGTAAAAATACTGAAGTAAAGCTGCTATTGATTCATTAGTAAAAGTTGAAATAACTTAATATTTTACTGCGGCCAGCCAATAGTGCCTTAGTTGAACCCATTGATAATGTATGAATCTTCGAAGTCAAAAGATATACTCACTTTCACGAAAGTCCTCTCCGTTACATTTTCTGAGAGATCTTTCAAATAATTTCGTACTTTGACAATTACAGGCCAATTTTTCTCTACATTATTTGATCTGTGTAGATTTATATGCTAATGATACCTCATTTGATTTGGGACTAGAATAAAATTGAATCCATCCCAGAAACTCCACTTCCTAACTATCATCCTAAAATATCACTATTTATGTAAGACTTTTTACTCTGTTTTTTGATTTGTTCATTTCGAATGCGAGATTATTATATGTTTTACAATTACTTGTTAAAGTTTGTTCACATAATATCAAATGAATGGATTTTGAATTTGTAACCTTTGATGCGTTTTAAATATTTTACTTAATTTAACAATGAGCTGAGGTAATAAGAGCGACAAATCATCCTTTTTATGTGCATCACTATGCACTTGAATCCTTACCATGTATTATGTTCACATATGTGACAGATCTCGACGTCTATTTCAAGATCATGGGTCAATACAGATTCACTTCTGTTGAAACAACTTTCAGTCGCCGACAGTCAATACGCTAGAGTGAGTGGTGTACGTGTGCAGATAGTAGAGTTGGGTTTATTGTCTCAATTGGTTAATATTGACAGTAGACAAACTATGTTTATTATCGTTCCTAATTAAGTATACGGCGGAATATTTTTGTTATTTTGAAGCACGTTCCGTGGTGTTACTCTAAACATACTATTCTGTATACATCCTTATGGAACACGCATCTTTTGAGGGTCGATACTCTGTAATTATAGTTTTTGTGTGATGTGTAGCTGTTGGTTAATAAACATTTTGACATCTGGAATTTTGATTGGCTAGTTCTATCGTACCAGAGCTACGCGCGAGGCAATGTTGCCAGAAATGCATACCAAGACAGCACACAATATCCACTAGATATCCAGTGGATAGCCCAATATGCACTGAATATCCAGTCCATGTAAGATATCTAATGGGTATCCACTGAATGTATTTCATGGATATGAAAAAAAAATTATTCTCTATTTTACTGATGATATCTTGAATAATCACATAAAAAATTATTGAGCATGAAGTTCTAATACATAATACCTTCAATGCATAAATGTCTTAATCAACTGATATTATATCCATTGTATATCCATGGATATCTATTACTATTTTCGGTGGCAATTTTGGCTGTGCTCTATGTATTTTTGGTTTTATTCAAAACGTGAAATTGAAAAATGATAAATATACCTAAATTGAGTGAGCAGTTATGAGTTTAATCAACAATACGAATACGGCATAAAACGTGTTCTTAACACACAACAAATATCTCATGACTTAACGTTTAGTGTTATAATAGACAATAATGCTTACATCAGTGTATTTCCATATTACATACCCACAAAACTATGCAACCAATCATACACGATGGTATTTCTTTTCTCTCATTGGGCGATGCCGCGTTTGACCGTTTAGCTTCGTCATTTTTGTTGTTAAGTTGTAGGGTAGGTTATCATAGTTTTAGAAACGTGCAAAAGTGGTTGGTTAATTTTTATCGGTAGTTTGTATTTGGAAAAAATAAGGTATGTATATGTTTCTTACCTTAATTCTGAATATTGATACGTCTCCTATATTTTATTGATATTTATTATTGATTACCTACATTAAAAGCGTTTTTTGTATATATATATATATATATATATATATATATATATATATATATATATATATATGTCACCTACGCCATTGCCCTTAGGTGGACAGTATATTGTGCTGATTAAGTATTTATATTATTGTAGAATTGCTTAGTTTGTGTTTGTTACGAGGTTATTTAAATTCATGTTTATAATAAAAATATCAGTCTTGTATTTGAAATTATTGTATTAGTTTGTCTTAGAAATAAAGTTAGTTTTTAAAAACACGTTTTCAGTAAATTAAAAGTTAAGTGGCGCAGTCAGTAGGATAGTCAATCGAAAGTTAAAGAATATAACATTCGGTTCGTTTCTACGATTTATTGACTATTCGAACAAGTGAATTTTAATTATTAGAACTCTTAGTTGGGCGAACTGAGTAACTCAACTAGAAGATCTGTGTTGTGCGAGAAACCGGAAGAATCAAGAGGAGATTGGTTGTTCCTGTGCAGTCCGAGCCAATGGAAAGGATCTTCGTTCTATTGCTGTAAGTGTTTTTATGTCACATAGAGGGAATATTGATTATTTTTCTGACACATCTGACGATTCTGACTCAAATTCTGATTCAAATAATTCAAATTCAGGCTCAAATTCTTTTAACACTAAAATAAAATTAACTTTAGCATCACCAAAACTTTTTCACATAAATAATTTTAATAAAATGGCTACTCCACAATTACCAATTTTAAAAAAAGAATATCTGGATATGATACCAGAATTTGATGGCAACAATGCATTACTTCCTAGATTTATTGAAATTTCAGAGAAATTAGTTAGTAAGTTTTATAATACTGCAGATGTAGGGGATTTTCAAAATGAATATTTGATGTCCAGCATCTTAGCAAAAATAAAAGGTGAAGCAGCTATAAACATTTCTTCTTGTACGATAAGAACTTGGGAAAATCTAAAAGATGCACTTCTTAATACTTATGCTGATAAAAGAGATATTTACACACTAAATATAGAACTTTCGGAAATGAAACAAGGCAATGAAACGCCTTTCGAATTTTATAATAGAATTCAACATTTATTAAATCTTCAAATTTCTTATCTCATCACACATTCCAATGTGAATGAACATTTAATTTTAGGAAATTATTTTAAAAATTTGGCACTCAGAGTATTGCTACGCGGTTTAAAAGAACCTTTAGGTACATTAATGCGTACGAAAAATCCAGAAAATTTAAATATTGCTTTAAATGTTCTTACTAATGATTTTCAAGTTTATATGACCCAGAATAATCATCCAAAAAATATTTTTTCAAATCTAAATACGCAAAATTATTCTCATAAAAATAAAACCAATTTCCAAAATAACGTGGCACATAGGCAGCCACCTCCTAAGCCAAATTCTATGCAGAATTATCAACACACTAATCGAAATCCCGCATCAAACCCACAAAATCGTCCATCAACTTCTTATAATCCTTCTAATAGGAATAATACAAACCTTTCTAATAATGGTCATAACGTTTTTAAACCTAATCCAAATCAAAGATTTTCAAATCCAACTCCAATGAGTATGTCTACCAGAAACACACCTAGACCCCAACCCCAAAATTATCAAAATCGGTTCCAACACAATCCTAATCAACCTAGAAATTTTATCTCGGAAGAACTCCATAATATAGACGATTCCGATTGTATTAATGATGAATCCGATAATTTTTTAGAGACACCAGCCTCGGAACCAAATCAAACATTATCGAATTATTAAACTTAAATAATTCAGAAAGTGTGTTACCCTATATAATTTTCCCAGAACAAAATCTAAAAGTTTTAATTGATACTGGTAGCACAAGATCCTTTGTGACACCAGCTGTAGCTGAAAAATATTTCAAAAAATCGTATGTCAAAAAACCATTCCATGTAAAATCTGCCTTTGGTAGCAGTCAACAAAATTTCTGCACTTTTATTCCAGTCCCAAAAATGTTTAATTATAGGAAACCGCTTAATTTAGAATATTGCGTTTTCAAATTTCACGATCATTTTGATTGTTTGCTAGGATTAGATAATTTAAAAATACTTAATGCAATTATTGACTTAAATAATAATTTGCTTATGACTCCTTATAGTCAAATTAAAATGAATAACTTTGACATTAAAACCGGATCCACGAATTGTATAGTAGTGCATCCACGTTGTGAACAAGTAATTAAATTAAATATTGAAAATGTAAAAAATGGTAATGTAATTATACCATATACACGAATTGGGAAATTAGAAATCCCGGAATGTTTAACAAAAGTTGAAAATAATATAGCTTTATGTACAATTTTAAATCCTTCAGAATCCAACTTTCGAGTAGACTTAAGCCCTTCTATTAGTGTTGAGACATTCGATGAATACGAACAAACCCTCAACCCAAATTTTAATAATATTTATTCTGAAAATGTTAAATTTGATATATCGAAAGTTAGAACTGAACATATGAATTCCGAAGAGAAACAATCTGTATTAAAATTAGTTCAAGAGTATAGTGATATTTTTCATGTTGAAGGAAATCAGCTTACTTTCACAAGTAAAATAAAACATCATATTAAAACTTCTAATGATATACCTATTTATTCAAAATCATACAGATATCCTGAGATTCACCGAACGGAAATTCAAAAACAAATTCAAAAAATGTTAAATGATAATATTATTAGGCCGTCCAGCTCTCCGTGGTCGAGCAATATCTGGATAGTTCCAAAGAAGCTAGATGCTTCTCAAAAGCCAAAGTATCGACTCGTTGTTGATTATCGAAAACTGAATGAGATCACAATTGGAGATCGATATCCATTACCAGATATTACAACGTTACTAGATAAGCTTGGACGTTGTCAATATTTTACAACATTAGATCTCGCTTCTGGTTTCCATCAGATCGAGATGGCTGAGGAGGATATTCCGAAAACAGCCTTTAATATTGAAAATGGGCACTATGAATATGTGCGCATGCCCATGGGTCTGAAAGGGGCTCCTGCAACCTTTCAAAGGGTCATGGACAATATCCTAAGAGGTATACAGAACGAGAAATGTTTGGTGTACCTTGATGATATAATTGTGTTCAGTACCAGCTTACAAGAACACATCACAAATTTAAAAGAAGTATTCAATAGATTAAGAGATTCTAATTTTAAATTACAAATTGATAAATGCGAATTCTTGCGAAAAGAAGTAGCATATCTAGGACATATTGTCACGCCAGAAGGTGTAAAACCGAACCCAGATAAAATTTTAGCAATTCAAAAATTTCCGATACCAAAAAATTCAAAACAATTAAAAGGATTCCTAGGACTCCTAGGGTATTATCGAAAATTTATAAAAGATTTTTCAAAATTAACTAAACCATTAACTATCAGATTGAAAAAAGATGCAATTATCAATGTAAATGATTCAGATTATGTCGAATGTTTTGAAATGTGTAAAAATCTGTTGATAAATGAACCAATACTTCAATATCCAGATTTTACAAAACCCTTTAACCTTACCACAGAAGCCAGCAATTATGCTTTAGGTGCTGTTTTAAGTCAAGGCAAAATAGGCTCTGATTTACCTGTGGCTTACGCCAGCAGAACCTTAAATGATTCAGAATGCAACTATTCTGTAATCGAGAAAGAACTTCTTGCCATAGTTTGGGCAGCGAAATACTTCCGCCCGTATCTTTTTGGCAGAAAATTTACAATAGTTACCGACCATAAACCACTTCAATGGTTATTCTCACTTAAAGATCCAAGTTCAAAGCTTGTCAGATGGCGCTTGAAACTTGAAGAATATGATTATGATATCGTATACAAAAAAGGTGCTTTAAATACCAATAGCGATTGTTTGTCCCGAATTCAAATAAATATTAATGAAACTGAATTACAAGAACCCCAATGTTCTAAAAATTTATTAGTTTATATGGACAAATTTAATAAAAAACTTTCATCATCTCCCGATGATAATAGATCTCTAATAGTTGAAACGGATAATGAAAGTAACAATAATGATGATGATGACGAAGACATCACAGTTCATACAAATGAAGAGAATCCTGTAATCGGTATACCAATTTCAGATTCAGCGATAAATATTGGCAAAAATCAATTAATATTTTCAGAAGTAAATTTCGAACCAGCCATACCCACTATTATAAAACTGTATGAAAATAAACAAAGAATCATTGTACAATTATCTAAAAATAATTTTGAGCAAGATGTGATTAATTTCGTGAAAGAATACATAGTACCTAAAACTAAATATTTTATCTATTTCGAAGACCCAATTTATGAAAAATTCAGTGTCATTCTACAAAATCACTTTCAAGATTCTCAAATCGACTTTGTTAAATGTAATAAAAAATTAATAGATGTTCCTTTGAATGAAGTTAAAGAAGTTATTCAAAATTACCACGAGGGTAAGACTAATCATAGAGGTCTAGATGAAACTGAAAATCAATTAAAAGCTTTGTATTATTGGCCTAATCAAAGAGCATCTATACAAACTTATATAAACGAATGCGAAGTTTGCCAGTTGAGCAAATATGATAGAAAACCAATAAAACCATTATTAAATGTTACTCCTACAGCGACTAAACCTTTCCAAATTTTGCATTTAGACACGATAACCTTAGAAAATAGTAAATTTCTTACGATAATAGATTCATTTTCTAAATATGGTCAAATGTATGAATTAAAATCTAGACAAGGAATAGAAGTAGCTCATAGTCTAATTAAATATTTTACACACCATTGTATACCAGAACAAATAATTTCGGATAATGGAACTGAGTTGAAAAATTCTGTTGTAAGGGAATTATTAGAAACGCATAAAATAAAAATTCATTTTATAAGTTCTCAACATCCAGAATCGAATGGAATTGCCGAAAGATTCCACTCTACAATTATTGAACACATCAGACTTTTGAATAATCAAAAAGATTTTAAAAATGAGACTATTGAAAATAAAATACTTTATGCATTATTAGCCTTTAATAATAGTGTTCATTCTGCAACAAAATTGAAACCTAACGAAATAATTACCGGACACATAGATAGTAATACACCTTTCGATATAGAATTAGATCGACAAGTAGGTAATAATTATATACAAAATCATAAAGATAAAATGAAAATTTTGTACTCGAATTTAAATCAAAAATTACAGGAAAATAAATCAAAAGTAATATCTAAAGCCAATAAAAGCCGTGAAGAATTACCAGATACAATACCCACTAAAGTGTATGTACGTAATAAACAGGCACAAGGTAAAACCAAAAATAAATATAAAAGTGAAGAAATTAAAAGTAAAAATATCCGACTAAAAACAGCAAAAATCACTGCTAGACACAAAAATACTTCAGAAAATATTCATCTTTCAAACATAAAACGTCCAAAAAAGACTCCATATAAATTCATTTCAGGTTCGTCACCGTCGGAGACGCAACAATCAAAATAAAAGATGTTACCCATAACTTGGGAATACTTCCCATAAATCTTGGATATGCCAAACTGCAGAAATCCAGCCATACTTTTGTTCATTTTTATAATTTAAGTCCACTACTAGTAGAATATAATAAGTTAAGTATACAATACAATCACGTTAAATATAATATGTCTAATAATACATTTTTTCTAACTGAAACAGAAAATATTGTAAATATAATAGAGTACACTAAGAATAGTATAGATGATAAATTTAATAACATTAATATTCATTCAACCTTAGATAGACCAAAGAGAGGGTTAATTAACGGTCTTGGATCAATAGTAAAAACAATTACGGGAAATTTGGACTCTGAAGATGGAGAAAGAATTAATTCAATCATGGAACATTTAAAACAAAATCAAGAAAACTTGCAAACTCAAATTAAAATGCAATATTCTGTTAGTCACCAAATAATTGATAATTTTAATAAGACAATTCAGGACATCCAGTATAATGAAAAAATATTAAAAACGAAAATATTTGAGATAAGAGATATTTTAGATTTTCAAGCAAATGCAGAAAATATTATTTATTTAAAACAGCTATTCAACGAACTTCTTATCACATTCAATGTAATTTTAGACGTTTTAGAAACGGTAGAAAATTCATTAACCTTCTGTAAACTTAAAACATTACATCCAAGTATTATAAAATCTGACGACTTATTTGCAGAGTTGCAAAAAGTGCATTATTACTATCAAACGGAATTACCTTTCGAATTAAAACATAAAAACATTTTAGAATTTGAAGCCGTCATAGACGTAGTTTGTAAAGTAGAAAATAATCAAATACAATATTTTTTATCGATACCTATTAATTATGATATTTTATTTAATCTTTTTTATATGTTACCTATACCTACAGAAATTGAATCAGAATACGTAACATTAATACCTAATTCAAAATTTTTACTAAAATCAAATAATGTCATTAAACCTCTAAATGACATTTGCACTCGCGGCAATATTTTTCAATGTCCTAACCATTTGCAAGACAATAATAATTATGGGTGCGAAGAAAACATATTGCTAGCAGGAAATTCTACATTTTGTCAATATACAAAAATTGAAATAATTAAGAATCACATTGAAATTATTCCGGAGATAAATCAATTTTTGGCAATATTTCCAGTAGAAGAAAAATTAATCATAAAATGTAAGCAAGAAACTGAAGTGAAAACTCTTAAAGGCATTTATTTAATTGAAAATTCAGCATGTAAAATTATATTTAGAAATCAAGAGTTAATATTTCAACAAAAAACTTTTGGACAACCTTTTGTAATAAATGAATTAAATTTGAAATTAAATCAATTACACGTTTCTCCGATGAAGATTGATTTAAAAAGTCTAAAAATAAAGGATATTCCAAATCAACTGGTAACGCCAATATTCACAGAAAACCATAACTTTCACATTCCCAGTATTTGGACTATTCTTCTTTATACAGCATTGATAGTGGCCTTCCTGTGGATCATGTACAAGAGGAAACATTCAGGAAGGACGAGTAAGAGTCAGCAGGAGTCAACGGAAGATGGGATCCAGCTTCCAGGAGAAGCTTCCTTCTAAAGGGGGAGGTGTCACCTACGCCATTGCCCTTAGGTGGACAGTATATTGTGCTGATTAAGTATTTATATTATTGTAGAATTGCTTAGTTTGTGTTTGTTACGAGGTTATTTAAATTCATGTTTATAATAAAAATATCAGTCTTGTATTTGAAATTATTGTATTAGTTTGTCTTAGAAATAAAGTTAGTTTTTAAAAACACGTTTTCAGTAAATTAAAAGTTAAGTTATATATATATATATATATATATATATATATATATATATATATATTGAAACCATCTAAAATTGGTAAGGCCAATTGAAGATTACATATAAAAAAAAACTAGGAGTTTTAGATGATTGAATTGAATGAAGTGAGCATTTATACTACCAAATATTAAGAAAAGCATTTATATTAAAAGGAATAAAAAGGATAGTGAATAAAGATATTTCTAGTAATAGCAGTATGTAAATAAGTACAAAATTTTACCTTAATAATAATCCAATATTACGTTGATGGTAACAGTTACTAGACTGTTCAAAACACTGCCATATGAACATCCAGGTAATTACCATGTAGCATCATTTGAAACCTGAAAACAAAAGGAATTAGTATTTGAATAAATAAATGAATATCAATATTTATGGGTAATAAGTAAAAAGGGTTATAATTAAAAAGGTAATTTGAAATAAAAAGTATTTGATTGACAGGCGGAACGTAGCCATGTCAGGTGTCAACAAGAGTTTGCAATTATGAATATTAATCAACTGGAAGTGACATAAAAATTACTAAATTGATTGCCAACTTAAATTTATTGGTTACGAATAGAATAATTTTTATGAAAGGGAAATTTGAAAATAAATAAGAATTTATATGTGATTAACAATCACAAAGATTAGAAAATTAAAAACTATACATTTGCATATATAATACTTGATATTTAGATTGTAAGTTTTATGTAAAATAATGTAAATCAAAATACCTTAAAAAGGGATAACTAGCAATATAAGGGATTGTCAATAGTGAAAAAAGACATTTTATGAAACCCTTAAGACTATATACAATTAAACAAATAAGTGTTGATACCATCCAGGACAATTAAAAGAACTAATTTACATTTAGAACTAAAAAATTCCCAAACAAACAATTATTTTGAAAGAAAGTGTCAATAGAAGGCTATGAATTTTATGACAAGAAAGAGTTGTTGATTGCGACAAAAAAGAGTGGCGTGGGTAGCTAAAAAGGGTTAGCATCTATGTAAGAGGCTTCCGAATAAATTTTAATAAAAAAAAAATAAGACATGTGAATTTGCAAAAAAGTTCAATAATAATAATTCTATAAGCTATTTAAACAGTTTGTGAGAACGGGAGTTTCTTCGAACGTGCATCTCTTTCGCTAAAGAGATCTTCAAGAAAAGAGGTGACGCCATCCAATAATATGGAGCTTTCTACAGTGGATATATTAAGGTCTGTGCTAATTTAATATTAATTTGGAATTCCAACATAAATAAAAATAAAAACATTCAAATAGTGAACGATAAAATAATTTCGAAATTTCATTAAAAGGCCTGAGTATTTTATGATGCATAATAAGAACTTACGTACATGGATATCCATAAATCATAACTAATAAATAACTATGTACTTACTTTTAATAATTAATTTGTATCATTGTTGTTCACATTATATGTAAATTTCGTCTAGCTTCCATTTTCTTATTGCATACATTATCATCTTCTGTCTATCACTATACTAATTTCACATCACTCCTATTTATTTTTATATATATGTATATGCAATCGTATGGTTTTGTTTTTGAATATTATCTTGATAGTTTCAACGTATACATACGAACATTTAATTTGTATAAACATTTCATAAGTGGGAAATAGACTGTAAACACAAATGTGTATCTTCGCTTTCAACGAAGCAAAATCGTATATTTTCGTCACGCCGACGCAGTAGAGATATGTTCAATAGCATTCCATGCGTCTGACTGTAAAGAGTACAGGGGTGGTATCAAGAAAATTTGGTATTTAAAATTAATTACGATTTCAATCTCAACAATTTATTAAAATTATTTTTCTGTAAAGTGTTTTGCATTTTTATTTTATACACTATCCTTAATAAATTTAGAAATATCGACTCACCTCATTCATTCAAAATATCTGGAAACAGTAAATTAAGACACATATGTTTTCAAAAATCATTTAATTTCTCAATATACAGTATATTTACAATTCAATAATTAATAAAACCACAGTTAAAATAGACTTATTTATATGCGCCATGAACCCAACGAGAAAAGGTCTACATGTCTCCGGCTATAAACAATTCAAATAATAAATAGACAAGTTCAAATAATATTAAAGAGCTGTCGAAGATAGAGGTCAACATGCTTTCGACTCTTCATAAAATAAAATTATAAATTAAAATTAAACCTATAAAGAGCGGCCGAAGGTAAGTCTCGACTTCATCTTATAAAATAATATATAATAACAATTTATAAAAAAAAAATTATCAATAATAATAATTAATAATAAAATGGCACCCGAAACGTGGGGCTCTTATTAAATTAATATAAATTAATAAATATATAATAAAATAACGACCCCAACGTAAGGCTCTAAAAATAATTTGGCTCCTAACAAATTTAGCTCTGAAAATTCAATTGGACTCACCGAATCAGATAAACTATAAATTATTAAAATAATTATATTCATTAAAACATAGGTAAACGTAGAAAATAGAAACAAAAAGAATAAAGACAATTTGACAAGAACATACAATAATGCCAAATACAAGGAATAAAAAAGACAATACAAAGAAGGGAAACGAAGAACAATCTACATCAACCACAGAAGACATTGGAATGGAGATACCGGCACAACAACAACCAGGACAAGAAAAAGAAAAGGAGATGGAAAGCCTACATAATATGATAAGAAGCCTAATGATTAGTGTAAACGAAGGAAATGCAGAATTAAATAGAAAATTAGAAGCTGGTAATGCAGAATTAAATAGAAAATTAGAAGCTGGTAATGCAGAATTAAATAGAAAATTAGAAGCTGGTAATGCAGAATTAAATAGTAAATTAGAAGCTGGTAATGCAGAATTAAATAGAAAATTAGAAGCTGGTAACGCAGATTTGCACAAAAATATAGAAGAAATACAAAATGGAATGGCAGAATTAGAAAGAAACGTAAGAATAAATCTAGAAGAAAAATTTGAACAGTTAAAAAAAGAATTGGTACAAGATAGAGATGGATATAGAAGAAAAATGGAGAACAAGATCGATGAGAAATTAGGACAAATGGGGGAAGTAATGGGAGGTATAGAAGATGAAAAAAAAGGAAAATTTGACAGATTGGAAATGAACACTGAACTAAAGTTTCAAGGTTATGGTGAAAGAATTGAAAAAAATAAAGAAAAAATTGAGCAAATGGAAAATAGAATAATTCAAGAAATACAATTAGAAGAAGGTAGCAACAGAAACGAGAGAAATGAATATAAACGAAAACTAAAAGAAATGGAGGATAATCTAAAAAAATTGGAAGACGACCAAGAAGAGAAAGAAAGAAGAATAAGAAGAGAATTGACAAGAATAACGGGGGAAACAAGAATAATTAATTGTCGAAGTAATAACAATATAAAATTTGATGGAGATTTTAAGAAAATACACCCTGTAGTCTTTATGAGAATGCTGAGGAATAAAATGAGAAATGAATATGAAGTAGAGGAATTAAGAGAAATTATACGAGAACATTTAGAACACCATGGATTGGTTTGGTTTACAAACAAAGAAGAGGATATACAAGACTTAGATCAATTTGAAAGAAAATTTATTGACTATTTTTTGGGAAATAATGTACAATCTAAAATAAGAGAAAGATTATATTTTGGTAGATATAAAGAAAATAGAGGTGATTCACTGAATACTTATTTTTTGCAAATGTATGCTATGGTAATCCATTTGAATCCGCGACTTCAGGAAGAATTTGAGACACAGATTGTATTGGATTTATGGGAAGATAATAATGAGATACGGGACTGCAAAATTAAGAAGGATATGATAGAGAACGGAAAGAAGATTCAGAAGTGTAATGAGAAACAAACAACAAGAGAAGAACGTCAGAAAAAAGTTAGGAAAAAAATAGCAAAGTAAATAGTATAACATGATGATTGGAAGGAAGTTTGTGAAACGAAAAAGCTATGGAATGGACAGGAAAAGGATAATAAAATAAACTGGAATATAAATTTATTAATATCACATAACAATTATAAAAAAATAAACAGAAATGAAGTTAAGATAAAAATTTCATTATAAACAATGTACAAAGATAGAGATAGGTTAGGTCAGAAAAAGCTGTAAATAAAATAATAGACATAAGTATAGATTAAAAAAATTCAATTTTAATTAAGTATATCATGCTAGATAATATTATAGGATAGATCGTGTTCTTTGTTGATTAAGCAGATGATATTCCAAACGATTCTTCACACTTCTTTATTAAGAATCTAGAAAAAAAGAAAAAAATATATATAATACATGTCATATAATATAAATTGAAACTTATTAGGTGAAACTTAGGAATGGAATAAATAGTTTAGTGTATACAGAGGGAAATTCAAACGGGGCAAACAAATAAGTAATGATAAATAAATTAGATGAAGTACTGGCTTTATATAGAAATAAAACAGGAAGATATAAGATAGAGGGGATGAAATTATGTACAACTTAAAAGAGTTGCAGATCGATACATAAAACGAAGAATTAAAAAAATTAAAAGACCAACAACATTTAAAGAAGGAGATTGGGTAATAGGAAGATCTTTGCAAGCAGCCGATAAAAAATTAAACCAATATGCTAAGCTGAAACTACCATTTAATGGACCTTATATAGTAGAGAAGGCATATGAGAAGAATAGCTATGTTTTAAGGAACCCATATAATAATCAATTGAGAGGGACTATATATGTGCAAAACTTGTATAAATTCAACAAGTAGCAGCTTTTTAAAAATCATGTCATACAAATAATTAGTATCTGATAAGAAGACATAAGAAATTGAAGAAATTGAATTTTTTATAAAATATTAATTAATTTACTCGTAACCTATTAGAATTCATATTCAATATAAATGGAGTTAAAAAGTAAAAATTACATTTTCAAAATATAAAAAAAAACAATCGGACAGATATTAATATTTTAAAAATGAAATTGGGGGAAACTGAAACCATCTAAAATTGGTAAGGCCAATTGAAGATTACATATAAAAAAAAACTAGGAGTTTTAGATGATTGAATTGAATGGAGTGAGCATTTATACTACCAAATATTAAGAAAAGCATTTATATTAAAAGGAATAAAAAGGATAGTGAATAAAGATATTTCTAGTAACAGCAGTATGTAAATAAGTACAAAATTTTACCTTAATAATAATCCAATATTACGTTGATGGTCACAGTTACTAGACTGTTCAAAACACTGCCATATGAACATCCAGGTAATTACCATGTAGCATCATTTGAAACCTGAAAACAAAAGGAATTAGTATTTGAATAAATAAATGAATATCGATATTTATAGGTAATAAGTAAAAATGGTTATAATTAAAAAGGTAATTTGAAATAAAAAGTATTTGATTGACAGGCGGAACGTAGCCATGTC
Organism: Galeruca laticollis; assembly: GCA_963921935.1. NCBI lineage: Eukaryota > Metazoa > Arthropoda > Insecta > Coleoptera > Chrysomelidae > Galeruca > Galeruca laticollis. The sequence continues at coordinate 36,940,163 of OY998178.1, read as the reverse complement.
AGGTGTCAACAAGAGTTTGCAATTATGAATATTAATCAACTGGAAGTGACATAAAAATCACTAAATTGATTGCCAACTTAAATTTATTGGTTACGAATAGAATAATTTTTATGAAAGGGAAATTTGATAATAAATAAGAATTTATATGTGATTAACAATCACAAAGATTAGAAAATTGAAAACTATACATTTGCATATATAATACTTGATATTTAGATTGTAAGTTTTATGTAAAATAATGTAAATCAAAATACTTAAAAAAGGGATAACTAGCAATATAAGGGATTGTCAATAGTGAAAAAAGACATTTTATGAAACCCTTAAGACTATATACAATTAAACAAATAAGTGTTGATACCATCCAGGACAATTAAAAGAACTAATTTACATTTAGAACTAAAAAATTCCCAAACCAACAATTATTTTGAAAGAAAGTGTCAATAGAAGGCTATGAATTTTATGACAAGAAAGAGTTGTTGATTGCGACAAAAAAGAGTGGCGTGGGTAGCTAAAAAGGGTTAGCATCTATGTAAGAGGCTTCCGAATAAATTTTAATAAAAAAAAAAATAAGACATGTGAATTTGCAAAAAAGTTCAATAATAATAATTCTATAAGCTATTTAAACAGTTTGTGAGAACGGGAGTTTCTTCGAACGTGCATCTCTTTCGCTAAAGAGATCTTCAAGAAAAGAGGTGACGCCATCCAACAATATGGAGCTTTCTACAGTGGATATATTAAGGTCTGTGCTAATTTAATATTAATTTGGAATTCCAACATAAATAAAAATAAAAACATTCAAATAGTGAACGATAAAATAATTTCGAAATTTCATTAAAAGGCCTGAGTATTTTATGATGCATAATAAGAACTTACGTACATGGATATCCATAAATCATAACTAATAAATAACTATGTACTTACTTTTAATAATTAATTTGTATCATTGTTGTTCACATTATATGTAAATTTCGTCTAGCTTCCATTTTCTTATTGCATACATTATCATCTTCTGTCTATCACTATACTAATTTCACATCACTCCTATTTATTTTTATATATATGTATATGCAATCGTATGGTTTTGTTTTTGAATATTATCTTGATAGTTTCAACGTATACATACGAACATTTAATTTGTATAAACATTTCATAAGTGGGAAATAGACTGTAAACACAAATGTGTATCTTAGCTTTCAACGAAGCAAAATCGTATATTTTCGTCACGCCGACGCAGTAGAGATATGTTCAATAGCATTCCATGCGTCTGACTGTAAAGAGTACAGGGGTGGTATCAAGAAAATTTGGTGTTTAAAATTAATTACGATTTCAATCTCAACAATTTATTAAAATTATTTTTCTGTAAAGTGTTTTGCGTTTTTATTTTATACACTATCCTTAATAAATTTAGAAATATCGACTCACCTCATTCATTCAAAATATCTGGAAACAGTAAATTAAGACACATATGTTTTCAAAAATCATTTAATTTCTCAATATACAGTATATTTACAATTCAATAATTAATAAAACCACAGTTAAAATAGACTTATTTATATGCGCCATGAACCCAACGAGAAAAGGTCTACATGTCTCCGGCTATAAACAATTCAAATAATAAATAGACAAGTTCAAATAATATTAAAGAGCTGTCAAAGATAGAGGTCAACATGCTTTCGACTCTTCATAAAATAAAATTATAAATTAAAATTAAACCTATAAAGAGCGGCCGAAGGTAAGTCTCGACTTCATCTTATAAAATAATATATAATAACAATTTATAAAAAAAAATTATCAATAATAATAATTAATAATATATATTTATATATATATATATACAATGTAAAATAGCATGGTGTGAAAATGTGAAATTGGTTTTACATCAGCTTTTACTTTGTTTCATGATAAACTGGGCTGGGGGCTCGACTGATTTGATTAAAAAATCTTTTGAGGTCAATAATAATAATGGTGTTCAGGTGATAAGAAATGTTCTTATTACAGGTATGTGCTCGAATACCAGGCGCGGGTCAATGTTCAAAACGTTATTTTACAAAGAAGGTGCATCTTATATTCGGGTGTACCTATACGGTATACAACTGATCTTGAAAATCTATAATCTGTTGTCTTTCTTATAGAAAGAACCCTGCCGAGTAGATGAGCTGGGTGGTGAAGAAGAACAATTATTGATGTATATGCAAATATGTATATTATATAAAATAAAGTATTTTCGATCATTCTATTCCATAGTATATCATTTCATCATATGTCAAATAATACTACTATTATGAAATTGTAATTCCATTTGTACCTTCTCACTCACAGATGAATATCTGACTAGTACCTGCTGGTGGAAATACAAGATTGCCAACAAAAACAATGCTTAACAAAAATTGTATATATCCACAGATCTGGAATAAAATTAACTGGAAATAATAGTTCTGGTCAATCAGTACAAAATATAACAGATATACGTGATGAGTATTTGAATATTTTTCACTGGGCCATAGTATTCTACAGTCGTCCGCTGAAATACTAAACTATCCACCCTGTGTATCTATAATATTTTGTACTGGTTGACTGGATAAAGTATTTTCTGTTGATTTAATTCCAGGTCTGTAGACATGAGAAACTTTTGGTTTGTATTGTTTTCGTTGGACCACCTTGTATTTCCACCAGTACCTAGGTACTAGTAATATATTCTCAGATTTTCTTATTTGAGGAGGAAGGATATACCAAATGTGAATATAAAATATCCTATTAATATCCATGGCACGTTAAGTGGATATACCAAATGTGAACATAGGATATCCATGGGATATTAACGAGATATCCAGTAGATATATCCAAAGACATCCATTAGATAACACATATATCCTAGATATAGGCGGACATATGGATATCCATTGTATGTCTATGGGCTATCCATCTATATTCAGTGGATATACAGGAATTACATAAAGGATATCTTGTGGATGTCTAATGGATATTGTGGGCTGTCTGGGTAATTTTTTTCAATATTTAGAATCACTAAAATATGAAAAAAAAAATTAAATTCACATGTTTTTGCAATTATTTTATTCATTTCGTATGCGTTCTGACATCTTTCGGGAAAATGGTTTAACTACGACTAGAAATTATTGTCAATTCGGCCTCGAGTTAGTGGTAATACTAGTGAAAACACCCTCACAGTTATAACTAATTTTATATCCGCTGTTTATTCACACCAAAGATCCCTCGAACCGCATTAATCCCTCAAGTTTAGTTTGTACATTTTTTTTGTGAAATATTGGTTTTCAAATAATCATCGCAACACCATCAATGGCGATATTGTGTAGTTTTATTGGTTTTTTCATCTAGACAAACTAGACATTGAAAGAGTCCATCTTCTTTATGCTGGTTTGGCAAACCAGTGTTCTTATTTCAATATATGAACTGTTTCAAAATTATTCGTTTTTCAAATTTTGCATTTCATGTTAATTGATTCAATAACTTTTCCTTTCATCTTACCAAATGCTATTTGATTCTTTTCTTAAGTACTCATACTTATTCAATATAGATATTTTCATTTTTGGGGAATAATATTCATAAATGCTAGAGTTGGATTAAGTAGTACATACACTTGTTGGCACAATATTGCTCGTTAGTTTCAGGAGAATTGGACTCTGAAACTTGTAACAATTCTTAGTTTATACTAAGCTTCTACCAAATAGAATTGGAAGGGGTAAGCAAAACAACAAAGCTTGATCTAGCATTTTTACTTTTACATGGGGGTATTAGGAAAACTACTACACTTTTAATTTTTTTTATTCAGAAACCTTCATTACATGTTTTCAATTGTTTTGTGTAGGTTTTTCAAATATTGGCTCTGTAAGAAAACTTAATGTATCTGGGGCATTATAGTGTTCAAATACAATAATGTCGTTGTCTCCAGATCTAAGCAAAGGTGCAGCTAAGTACAAAGTCTGTTGTGGTCCTACAAAGAAGTGTCTTCCCAGAACAAATCCGTTAACAATGGTAATACCTTTAGTCCATTTTCGCATATCCAAGTAGGTATCGCTTGGTTCTCCGTCGATGTGGAGGTTAAATTTATAAAGAGCTGCGTTACTTGAACTCTGTGTAACTGGTTGCCAATTAGATAGAGCCATATTGTAAGATTTTCTAAACTCCAAAGGTACAATTTCCCAATTATAAAGTACCTCGTTATCTATCAAAACATCACCAGTTAATCCTTTGAATGAATAAACTGCCAAAGTGCTTCTACCAAAATTCTCAACTACCAACTCTAGAGTTGCTCCTTTAATTTCGGTTTTAGTTAGAGTTAAAGCTGAATCTGATATTCTCCAAAAACCGAAACCATTTAAATTATCCGCACTCCTTGGAGCAGGAGATACTAATTGTCCGTTGATTAAAACTAAAACTGTATCCCTGACATAACCAGATATTTTCAGTTCTGCATTTGCAGGAATGTCGATATTGGTCTTTCTATATACTATGTATCCGAAACTTTGCCCATTACCATTATTAATATTTAACTTCTCCATAGGAACTATGCTCTGACTGTCTACTTTATATCCAACTTGATTAATAGCTTCAGAAATTGGTAACTGGCCCACTGGCGTCAAAGAATCATAGGCAACCAGAGGCTTCACATCAGGAAACTCTGGCAAACTAGTTTGAACCTGATTGTGAGACGCTATAACTTCTTTTATGAGATCATATTTCGAAGTTGTTGTACCATGTTCTGTAATAGGAGAGTCATAATCATAACTTGTAGTATCTGGTTGATAGCCCGAATTATCATTATCTTTGGATAAAGTTGCACCATTTGTAAAACCATAGCTTGTACTACCTGAAAAATTACAAAATATTTAATAATATTCTTTGTTTTGGCTAGCTCAGTTATAATCGGGGCATGAGATACTCCTACTCCCTTTGGGTTCTGGGGTCTATTATTTATTATTAATTAACCATAGAATTATCTGTTCTCATTTTGATTTCTTTTAAAATTTTTAAATGAGACTAACAAAAAAATTTTAACACCTACAATGAAAATAATTTTTATTCATAAATCTGCATACGATACGCCTACGGTACGGATCGTATTCCTATTTTTATATTCTCTGTTCGACCGCTGTCAACAACCCTATTTTAAACCATGTGTCCACACAAATTCTTGATTTTAATTAAAAGAAAGAAAGAAGTATATATATATATATATATATATATATATATATATATATATATATATATATATATATATAAATCAGAAAATCAATACAGATGTTTCTGTGGTAATTATCGACCGTACTATTAATCTAAGCAATAGGTGATGATTATCAGGTATGCTGTCAGTATAAGAATTAAAACTCCCATATATATATATATATATATATATATATATATATTTCCATTCTCAATATTTCGCCATTGTTTAATAGCTTCATCAGGAGACAAGATTTTAAGAGTCAATAAAATTTGATGTACACCATGTCAAGCCACAACTAGACTGGTAACGTTCTTAACGACTAATATATATATATATATATATATATATATATATATATATATATATATATATTTAGAATTATATCTTCTTGGGTTCAAAGGTTGTGGTATGAAACAAATATATTAGTTAAAATATATTTTCGAATAAAGACTTATCAAACTTCTTGACGTTTCGCTCTTATTTTAGGAGCATTTTCAAAAGAATATGTATAAATATTAAAATTAAATTACATAAAATACAGTTATTGTAAAAATTATTTTGAAAAAGTCAATAAAATGTCATGAATGAAGTGTTAATAGTAATAGAATACCTACCTTAGATATTTACGCAACGATATTATGTTGGGAGTGATAAAAATAAATGAATTAATTAATTTGTAATAAATTTGACTCAAGATTTTTATGTCTTGTTTGTCATTTACTGATAATTTATCTTGTTTTATATATATCATTTCTTTGATTTTGAGTTTTTGATAATTTGTGTCTGGTGTTAAAATTTTTGTGTTTTTGAAATCGAATTCATGATTTTCGTTATGTTCATGTTTGTGTAGCGCTGTGGATGCATTTTTAGTGTATTTATGGCCGTTTATTCGGCTTTCTAGATATTGTGTAGTCATTCCTACATAATTTTTTGAACAGTTTAGGCATGGTATGGAGTATATAACATTTGATTTCTTATTATTTTTAGTTTTGCTTTTTAATTTAGTAAATAGTGATGATAGTGTATTATTTGGTTTATGGCATATTTTGATATTATGTTTAGATAATATATATTTTTTTCGTGGTTCAAAGTTGTTAGTGAATTTGGTTTTATATTGTTGTTGTAGTATTTGTATGTACGTTGTTGAATAATTTTATTTATTTGATTTGAAGGATAGTGATTATTTTCTAAAACAATCTTAAGTTTTTTTAATTATTACAGGACGATATTTAGGTGAAGTTAGTTTTATAGCTCTATCTATCAATCCTATAATAACACTATTTTTTTGTATTTTTGGATGGCATGAATTATAATTTAGATATCGTCCAGATAAATGTAATTAAACATTAATAATGGACACAGATGAATATAATAATAAAATGATAGAGTTATTGAATGATAAACATGTTTATCAAAAAATAAAATCAGACAAAATCACTTAATTTCAAAACAAGAACAATACATTCATAAAAAAACTTTTAAATAATGGTTCCATTAATACAAACGAAGCTAAAAAACTACAAACACATAATGCAATACCTCCAAAAATATATGGACTACCCAAATTACACAAACAAAATTTACCAATGCGACTAATAGTACCATATATTCAATCACCATTTTACAAACTGTCTAAATATCTAACAAACATTTTATCAAAATTAACTTACAATAATTTTTATATAAAAGATTCATTTATGCTGAAAGAATTTTTAGATACAGTACATATTCCTAATAATTATAAAATTATATCCTTAGATGTTATCTCAATGTACACAAATATCCCAAATGACTTAATAAAACATGTTTTAAAAGAAAAATGGAATGAAATAAAACAACACATATCACTTACCTATGATGAATTTATAAAAGGTATTATGCTTACTCAAACCAATAATTATTTTCAATATAATCTCCAATTTCCTCTAGTTTAGGACAAATTGAAATGGAATATGTAGAAGAAAAAGTATTAGAACATATGAAATTTGATATATTATTCTTCAAACGCTATGTTGACGACTGTTTAGCTGCTATTCCAGAAGACAAATGTAATGAATTCCTCAATATTTCTAATTCTTTTAACTCTAAAATAAAATTTACCATAGAAATTGAAAAAAAACAATAATATAAATTTTCTAGATATGACACTAATTAAAACCAATGATAATAAAATTGAAACTAAATTATATACAAAAGAAACTTGGTCAGGACGATATCTAAATTATAATTCATGCCATCCAAAAATACAAAAAAATAGTGTTATTATAGGATCGATAGATAGAGCTATAAAACTAACTTCACCTAAATATCGTCTTGAAATAATTAAAAAACTTAAGATTGTTTTAGAAAATAATCACTATCCTTCAAATCAAATAAATAAAATTATTCAACAACGTACATACAAATACTACAACAACAATATAAAACCAAATTCACTAACAACTTTGAACCACGAAAAAAATATATATATAAATATATAGCTCTACCTTATACTAATCAATTATCAGAAAAACTAAAATATATATTATCTAAACATAATATCAAAATATGCCATAAACCAAATAATACACTATCATCACTATTTACTAAATTAAAAAGCAAAACTAAAAATAATAAGAAATCAAATGTTATATACTCCATACCATGCTTAAACTGTTCAAAAAATTATGTAGGCCATAAATACACTAAAAATGCATCCACAGCGCTATACAAACATGAACATAACGAAAATCATGAATTCGATTTCAAAAACACAAAAAATTTAACACAAGACACAAATTATCAAAAACTCAAAATCAAAGAAATGATATATATAAAACAAGATAAATTATCAGTATATGACAAACAAGACATAAAAAACTTGAGTCAAATTTATTACAAATTAATTAATTAATTTATTTTTATCACTCCCAACATAATATGGTTGCGTAAATATCTAAGGTAGGTATTCTATTACTATTGACACTTCATTCATGACATTTTATTGACTTTTTCAAAATAATTTTTACAATAACTGTATTTTATGTAATTTAATTTTAATATTTATACATATTCTTTTGAAAATGCTCCTAAAATAAGAGCGAAACGTCAAGTTTGATAAGTCTTTATTCGAAAATATATTTTAACTAATATATTTGTTTCATACCACAACCTTTGAACCCAAGATGATATAATTCTAAATATTATCGGAAGGTTGAAGAACATAAGTGAATTTATATATATATATATATATATATATATATATATATATATATATATATATATATATCAATCACTCTCCTTTATTAAACCTTTTTACCTAGAAGATAGCTTAGAAATGTTTGTAGTGAATGGATTTCCATGTCATTTCATTCAAAACCTTTTTTAACATTAGTATAATAGAATTCTGTATTTATGCACTGTATATATTAAAACATTTTTAAATTACACCTTCATTCGTTTTGTGAAAGCTACTGTGTTAGTGAAACCCGGCAACCAGCTTAAATTGAACATTAGTTCAAATAAATGAAGTTTTAAAGAAATTAAATTGTTTTATTTTCATCGTCCAGTATGGATCTTCATCATGTAAAAGCCTCATCCATTTAATTTTTAAAACTACTTTAATACGACTAGAATCGTTTGTAGTATATTGTAGTACAATTTTAAATTTCGTCGCAAGAATATTAGTCCCTGAAAACTGGAAATAATCAAAAAAATCTATAGAAAAATAATTAAAATTTGCCCCACATTTACTACAAACGACGTAGGTATTTGTAGCAACATTTTTATTTTTGTAGTAGAAATTGTAATGCCCGAAATATAAAATAGTCAAATTAAAGCATTAACAGATCATCGCCTATAAACAAAAACTACTTTAATACATATAAAATCGTTTGTAGCATATTGTAGTACCATTTTAAATTTTGTAGTAAGAATATTAGTCCCTGAAAACTTCAAATAACCGAAGAAACCGATAGAAAAATAATCTCATTTCAGCCTCACCCTTACTACAAACGATGTAGGTGATTTTAGTAGCATTTTCATTTGTGTAGTAGAAATTGTAATGCTCGAAAAATGAAATCCTCAAATTAAACCATTAACACATCATCGTATAAAAACGAGCACTAATTCAATACATGTAAAATCGTTTGTAGTACAATTTTAAATTTTAAAGTAATAATTTTAGACCCTGAAAATGTATAATAATCGAATAAATCGAAAAAAAATGATATCATTTTAACATCACACTTACTACAAATGGTTTTAGATGTATTAAAGTAATTTTCGTTTTCATCTTATGATTTGTTAATGGTTTCATTTGATGATTTCATTCATTGGTCATTACAATTACTTATACAAAAATAAAAATGTTACTACAATTACCTACATCGTTTGTAGTAAGTGTGAGACTAAAATGAGATTATTTTTCTATCGGTTTATTTGATTATTTTATGTTTTCGGGGACTAATATTCCTACTACAAAATTTAAAATTGTACTACAATATACTACAAACGATTTTAGATGTATTAAAATAATTTTCGTTTTCATCTTATGATGTGTTAATGGTTTAATTTGATGATTACATTTTTTGGTCATTACAATTACTACTAGAAAAATATAAATGTTACTACAATTACCTACATCATTTGTAGTAAGTGTGAAGCTAAAATGATATTATTTTTCTATCGGTTCCTTAAATTATTTTAAGTTTTCGGGGACTAATATTCTTACTACAAAATTTGAAATTGTACTACAATATACTACAAACGATTTTAGATGTATTAAAGTAGTTTTCGTTTTCATCCTATGATGTGTTGAGGGTTTAATTTGACGATTTTATTTTTCGAACAGTACAATTACTAGGTACTACAAAAATGAAGATGATAGTATAATTACCTACATAGTTTGTAGTAAGTGTGGGACTAAAATGAGATTATTTTTCTGCCTCTTTATTTGATTATTTTAAGTTTTCAGGGACTAATATTGTTACTACAAAATTTAACTTGTACTACAATATACTACAAACGATTTTAGATGTATTAAAGTAATTTTCGTTTTCATCTTATGATGTGTTAATGGTTTAATTTGATTATTTCATTTTTTGGTCATTACAATTACTACTAGAAAAATAAAAATGTTACTACAATTACCTACATAATTTGTAGTAAGTGTGAAACTAAACTGATATTATTTTCCTATCGGTTTCTCAGATTATTTTAAGTTTTCTGGGACTAATATTCTTACTACAAAATTTGAAATTGTACTACAATATACTACAAACGATTTTAGATGTATTAAAGTAGTTTTCATTTCCATCCTATGATGTGTTGAGGGTTTAATTTGACGATTTTATTTTCCGAGCAGTACAATTACTAGGTACCACAAAAATAAAGATGATAGTATAATTATTTACATAGTTTGTAGTAAGTGTGGGACTAAAATGAGATTATTTTTCTGCCTGTTTATTTGATTATTTTAAGTTTCCAGGGACTAATATTGTTACTACAAAATTTAAAATTGTACTACAATATACTACAAACGATTTTAGATGTATTAAAGTAATTTTCGTTTTCATCTTATGATGTGTTAATGGTTTAATTTGATGATTTCATTTTTTGGTAATTACAATTACTACTAGAAAAATAAAAATGTTACTACAATTACCTACATCATTTGTAGTAAGTGTGAAACTAAACTGATATTATTTTTCTATCGGTTTCTTAGATTATTTTAAGTTTTCTGGGACTAATATTCTTACTACAAAATTTAAAATTGTACTACAATATACTACAAACGATTTTAGATGTATTAAAGTAGTTTTCGTTTGCATCCTATGATGTGTTGAGGGTTTAATTTGACGATTTTATTTTTCGAACAGTACAATTACTAGGTACTACAAAAATGAAGATGATAGTAAAATTACCTACATAGTTTGTAGTAAGTGTGGGACTAAAATGAGATTATTTTTCTGCCTGCTTATTTGATTATTTTAAGTTTCCTGGGACTAATATTGTTACTACAAAATTTAACTTGTACTACAATATACTACAAACGATTTTAGATGTATTAAAGTAGTTTTCGTTTTCATCCGATGATGTGTTAATGGTTTAATTTGATGATTTGATTTTTCGGCAATACAATTTGTACTACACAAATAGAAATGTTACTACAATTACCTACAACTTTTGTAGTAAGTGTGAGCTTAAAATGAGATTTCTTTTATTAAGTCGGTTTCCAGGTTCATACAGCTGTTATCTGCAGTGCAAGAAAGTATATAGTAAGTATCTTGAAACAAGTAGGGAAGAATTGAAAAAATCTAGTACTTATCATACTTCATTCAATTTATTGATAGAAATTTATAATCAAAACAATATGATTGGGTTTATGAATCGGTATCGATAAAGTAACTGGAAAGTTCCATCCAAACAAATTTTTGTTTGTGGATACGCAGTCAAAGTATCTTCAAATATTGAATAGTAACAAATGGTATTTGTTGGTATTCGGACAGTTCGTCCTAAGTAATTTGTCTTCGGCGATTCGTCGTCGGTCAATTCGTACCTGGTAAAATTCGCCACCGGTCAATTTCTTTTCGAATTAATTGAACCTAAGCCTAGCCATTAAGGGTTAACGAGGGTCAGGTGTCGACGAAAATTTAAAAGTTACCGCGTTAAAATGAAAAAGGGTAAGGGTAGGTTGTTATTCCTAGCTACCTGTTTTTAAATGGACTATTTTATGAGTTACAAGAAATACATATTTGCTGATCGTGGTAACCATAGAATTATGGTTAACCTAGAATTACATCCTTCCTCAAGTTTGAGTGAACTCTTGAGGGTCAGTATAACTCTCGAATCAACACCGTCAACATGAGATTTTTAAAATAGGAACGTGACAAAATAAATTAATGTGCGATAGTAATTACGTGTACACTTTTTACAAGGAAGCTGTCAGTGGAGATTCCATTTGGATATGCGAAAAACGGGGCAGCGGTAAAGGCCGTATATGTACCGAAGGTAAGTTTTCAAATTCAGATTTCAATAGCTTTATTATATAGAGACAAACCTAATTGCCCACTGTTATGCGCTTACAATGAAACGAAATCGTAATTCCAGGAAATTCAAACAATATAATGAAACTAGTGTCCAATCATAAACATACGGCGGAAGCTACAAGACCTGCTATAATTGAAATTAAAACTAACATAAGAGAGATAGCAAAACATTCGAGAGATAAGTCACTCCAAATATTAGCAAATAATTTGGAAAATATTCATGAAAATATAACAGCAAATTCCCCTTCAACGGATGCTATTAAAAGAACAATTCGACGGTATCGGAATCAAACTGATTTTCCGCGTCTTCCTCAAAATTTGTAAATCTTACCATACCTGAGGAATTTAAAACAATTCGAATTAATGACACTGAAAAACAGTTCCTAATGTTTGATTCAAGTGACGATTTGTTACCTAAAAAAATATTAATTTTCTCGACAAATAACAATTAAGGTTTATTAACAATATTTGATAGTTGGTATGCGGATAGAACATTTTTAACAAGCCTTCAGCTCTTTTATCAATTTTAGACCATTCATGTTAATGTCAATGGAAGCAATTTGCCAGCAGTATACGTTTTACTAACCAGGAAAACGAAAAGAATTCACTCACTATTTTTGCAACAATAAGGCTGGTCGTCCATTGGAATCGTAGTCGCGCGACTCGAAGGTAGCGCGTATACGCCTGTATACAAGCGACTGATCCTAACAAATGAAATGTAAGTAAACAACATCCACTGTAAACGACCTTGAACGACCGGTCCCGGCCGACCACAAGCGACTGGCGACCGATCCCCCTTAATTGGATTAGTAGCTTGTAGTCGCCTGTACGCATGGAAGACGCCATAAAATTATTCATTGCGTTTGGGTTCGTGTGCTCTGTGCAGGTATTGTTTAGTTTTCGATATGGAAATTGATAACGAAAAATTGATTAGTGACGTTCGTGAAAAGTCTCCGTTGTGGAACATGAAAGACAAAAAGTATCATTCTCGGGATGTACAGAGGAAATTGTGGTCGAAAGTTGCAGAAGAAGTAGGTGTTAATAATAATAGTAAAGTTGTTTTTAATATCATAATTATATTACAAAGTGAACAAAACATAAGAAATATTTAGGCAAAAACAGACCATCAGTACAAAGCTTTTACTTTAGACACAAGTTTTTTAAGGTATTTGCTTCATGTTCACAAAAATATGCTGTAAATTTGCCTCTGATCACTTAAGCGGTAGTGACACTCCTATTTTCGCCTAGGGAAGCAAATCTGGCTTTTGTAGTACTGGTTTCTGATTGTTGAGGTATTGACATAGGTTGTGGTTCGCCTTCTTTGTCAATTATAATATTGTGCAACAAACATATACATTTAACGATATCATCGGCAAAGTTTGGTTCAACCTCAATTCCCTTTTGAAGCAATCTCCAATTGGCGGAAATAATACCAAACGCGAATTCAATATCTTACCGTGCTTGTGAAAGTCATTTATTGAAAATTGTCTGTGAAGGTCCAAGTTGTAATGCGGGAAAAGGTCGCATCAAGTAATTTTTCAATGGATAGGCTTCATCCCCCAAAAGAACGCGCGGAACTCTAATATTCGATCCAAGGAGTGTGGTAAGCCGTTTATTACCCAACTCATTTTTTTCAAACCTTCTATAAAGGCGGGAATTAGAAAACACACCACCGTCACTTTCTTTGCCGTACCCTCCAGTATCAATGGTAATAAACTTGTAATCGGGTCCCGCAACACCTTGTAGCACAGTTGAAAAGGAATGCTTTTAATTTCTGAACATGCTGCCTGAATGGTCTGGATTTCGTATGCGTATATGTTTTCCATCAATGCACCCAACACAACTAGGAAATTTTCATTTATTTTTAATGGAAGACTGTTGAAGACTATGTACACACTTGAATTTTAGAAGTAGAAGAAGGTTGATGAGTGTATTTTCTCAAAAGATGAAAATGTATAAATAAATTTTATTAAAAAATTAAGCTAAGCGCTTTCGGCAAATAAACATGCCATCATCGGAGCTTTCGTCAATAGTAAAAAATACCTCTAAAAAAGGGAAACATTGAAAGGGGATCGGCATCACAGGCACAATAGTTAGATGTACCTTTTCACAAAAATAACAAATAAAATGAAACTAAAAACCCCCTCTTTTATGGGGTGAAATTATTCACTCAGGTCATTTTTATATTTTAAAGATGGAGCAACGAAGTATGCAAAATGACAAGGTGAAACTATTCACTCAGATCATTTTTATATTTTAAAGATGGAGCAACGAAGTATGCAAAATGACAAGGTCATTGTCATTTTGCATACTTCGTTGCTCCATCTTTAAAATATAAAAATGATCTGAGTGAATAATTTCACCCCATAAAAGAGGGGGTTTTTAGTTTCATTTTATTTGTTAATTTTGTGAAAAGGTACATCTAACTATTGTGCCTGTGATGCCGATCCCCTTTCAATGTTTCCCTTTTTTAGAGGTATTTTTTACCATTGACGAAAGCTCCGATGATGGCATGTTTATTTGCCGAAAGCGCTTAGCTTAATTTTTTAATAAAATTTATTTACACATTTTCATCTTTTGAGAAAATACACCCATCAACCTTCTTCTACTTCTAATTTCCATTTACGCCAGAAACCTTCTTTTATTGACTCCTGCTGTTCAGTTCATCTGTAAGAGGGAATGGCATATATAAAGTACTCAAGTGGTCCCAAATAGCAATGCATGTTTCTTTAACTATTCTTCCAACGGTTACATCCGACATTCTGAACGAATACACCAATGTTTTGAATGAAGCACCCGTGGCCAAGCACCTCTAACAACAGAAATCATTATGAACATACAGATTACATGATTTTTTCTGAAAAAAAATGTTTTTGTTATTTGCAATATTAACCAAAACTGTGGTGTTGTGTTTTAGTGAACGAAGTAAAGGAAAAGTGGAAAGGACTGCGCGATGTATTTAGAAGAGAATATAAAAAAGTCTATAAATCAGGAGATGAGGCACCGGAGGAACGTTACTCTTCATGGACGTTCTTCGACCAGATGCTGTTACTCTCCGACAAAATTGAGCCAAGACAGCTGAGGGGAAATGTTGCCTCTCCAGAAAGAGCACTTTCTCGAAATGATGACGGAGACGCTATTGCCGACGAAGATGATTTGTCTCATTTGGAATCACCACAAACAGTTGTCACTGGCCAAGGAGAAGTTAATATGTCATCGAGCGAAACCAGGAAGATGGAACCCCCAGTACCTGCAAGCAACCATCAGATGCGTAGAAAACAGCATGATACACAACCAGATAATGCTGACGTTCGTCCTGTTGGTCCTCTAATAACACCTACAACTAGCAATCCTAAACGTAAAAAAATAAACCAGCAGACATCACGGTTGAAGATAAATTTATAGAAATAGAGAGGGCTAAGTTACAGTTATTTACCGAACATGCTGTTAACAAAGAAGGAGACAGCGACTACCAGTTTTTGGTTAGTCTTCTTCCATACCTAAAAAAAGTTCCGGAACACCGCAAATTGAACGTAAGAAATAAACTTCAGCAAGTTCTTATTGATGAAGGAGAGCAATGCAACAGATCCTCCCACACCTCATCTCTCTACACAACACCGGTACCCTCGCCTTGGATCAGCGAATCAAGTGGACCCTCATGGACAATTCAAACGTCTAACTCACCTCCAGGCGAGATTAATGCTGGATTGCGACAATATTTCGGGAACTTTTCAGATACCGAGTAACTGTGTTATGTAGGCTAATACCAATCAGACGCAATAAGAATTACAAAAAGTTTACATATTGTCTGTACTATTGAGTACTTTTTTTTATTTCCTTTTCATGATAGATGGTTGTTACTTTTTTTTGTTCAATTTAAATTAATAAAGATTTATGACAATTGAATAACTTTACTTATCTTAAAGTAACACTTAAACGTTCCACAGGTCTTATTGTCTCCCTGAAATTTGAATCTTTGGCGATCGATGACTCTATAGCACTCAGAATGTACTGAAATGTATCTGGACTCATCCGGTAATAATCAAAGAATTTGTGCGGATTATTTAGTAAATCGTCATGCAGGTGATGGAATTCTCCCCGTAAATATCTTCTACTAAGTATTTCATTTATCCAACACAAACGTCTCTTCTGATCACGACGAGCTCTCAAACGCCTTATTATGTAAGGTTGCTCCAAAAAGTACATGTTTTCCAAATCCATTTCACACGATTCTACAAAGCACACTTTCTTTATGATGACAGTTGCGAACTAAGTAGTATAGAGTCGCCTGCAGTGAATGATACCAGTCGCCCAGTCTCATGATCGCACATACACGGGCGTATACGCGCTACCTTCGACTCGAGCGACTACGCTTCCAATGGACGACCAGCCTGAAAGCGACTTAGACCGACTTTACACCCAAGATAACTTTTACTGGATTTCGGATTAGCTGCGGTTGAAGCGTTTAGAGAGGACTTTGCTGATATCCAGATATCAGGATTTTTCTTTCATCTTTGGCAAAATATAGGGATAAAAATACAACTGGGATTGCAGGTAATAACTTAATTGTAACGATCTACTTATTTTGCTCATTTATTTTTATTGAAGAGAACTAATTATTGAATACCCACTTTTTTTTAGAAAAGATATCAACAAGATCACCATTTTGTGAAATGGTTGAAGATATTGCCTGCTCTTGTGTTTACTCCTGTCGAAATTCTAACAGTTGCGTTCCATGCATTAATAGAGAACGAGGTGTGGTGGTTACTTAGCAAGTGCCCCTCGTATATACTTCTTTAACCATAGAGTCATTCATCTCCGGGAAACACTTACCTCGTAAACCATTCTTGAGGGTTAAATAAATAATATCGTTTTCCAAACTCACTGGGATAACATATATTCATAAACTACCAATATAGATTATTGACACACAACACATACGTTTGTACTAATTAAAACAATAATAGTGAATCATCAAAGTATTGAACTTATCTATTTATAGGAAATATTAAAGTTAACGCAGTCACTGCCCCGTATTCTTGACCTTGTAGGTCGTGCGAATACGATATTTACAAAACGGATGTGTTTGTTATCTATTTCACTTGTCCTTATTAGTTCATTGGCCGCTATCAATATTTGAGATTATTTTCACGCAAATCTAACAATGTCTTTTTGGATAATGTCTTTTTGGGATCATCACATCATCCCCTCTTGGAAGAGAAAAATTATCATTGATACTTTTTCGATACTACCTATAACGTTAATAGTTCTCACTAATTGTTTTGTTTATTAAACACTGTTTGTTTATTGTCACACTTCAATTATTTACAAATATTTTCGTTATGGTATTTATACAACCGATTTTTATGAACGATTTGTTTTTTATTGCTTTGAGATGTAATTTCGCAATTTACTCCTTTTACTTAAGTTATTTTAAACGGATCTAAATAATGTGGATCGAACTTATTTCTTCCCTCATTTCTTAAAATAACTAACTCCCCTACCCTAAAGTTTACGGGTGAAGATTTCTTTTCACTATTATTCACTCTTATTAACTTATTCTTTATCAAAAACTGTTTGACTCTTTCATTCGCGTACTGTAACTTATGTTTCAGCTCTTTATCATACCTTTCAAGATTGTAACACGGTTCTATTTCTACATTTAAAAATTCTGGTAAGTTGGGTTTTCTACCGTATAATAGCTCAAAAGGAGTGTATCCGTGATACGTATTTGGTGTTGAATTATAAAAATATGCAAACATTTTTACAAATTCGCACCAGTTATCCCTAGAATCCTTGATAAAGTTTCTTATATACTTATTAAATGTTCTGTGTAATCTTTCACAACTGCCTATCGCTTCATGGTGGTATGCCGTTAAAAAATTGTGTTTAATTTCTAAAGGTTCCGCTAAGTTCTTCATTATTTCATTCTTATATACCGTTCCTTGATCTGTCCTTATCTCTTTCATCAATCCATAGTATGGTATAAAGTTGTCAAATATAGCTTTTGCTATTGTGGTTGCCTCTTTGTTAATGATCGTTATCATAACCGCGTATTTTGCTAATTAGCATAATATTGTTACACAATAACGATTCCCGTTGTTACTTTCTACAAAAGGGCCTATTGTGTCTATATAAATGATATTAAACGGTTTTATAGATGTGTCCGTGATGACAAATTTCTCTTCATGACTAGGTTTTGCTTTATTCACTTGGCATTCGTGGCAATTTTTTACATACTTCCTTACGTCTTTCTCCATGTTTTTCCACCTAAAATTTGAACTCGGTTTCTTTAAAAATTTATTGTTTTCTACATGTCCTCCAAATATTGGATCATCGTGATATCTTTCTAGAATCTTTTGGATCTCTTCTTTCTGCTGTACCGTTTTTGGTACTTCGCATATACATACTTGTATATTTTTTAACCTTTTATTCCCTTCTCCTATGAATTCTTCTATTGTGCATTTTTTGAATATATAATCATTTTCGTATATCTTCATTCTTTTTACTTCAAATTTTACCGACAGTTTCTCAAGCTTTTCCAACGTTCGTCCTAGGTCGAAGTTGTGTATTCCGGTAAATAAGGCTTCACTAAATTCCAATTTATTTTGGATCCGAATGCTCATCCTTAGCGAGATACTGTTATTTTCAAAGTGTAAAATTAGTAATTCGTGTGCCTTTAGATTATTTAAAACTTCTATTACTGAAGGTTTTTCTATTCGTTCTTCCTTTGTTTTTTCGTTATTCTTCAGATCCTTTCCTGACTGAGCGTTCTCCTTGCGCGTTTGTGCTCTTGTGATTGCCAAGACATTCGAATTATTTATGTATAAATCCTTGAGTTCTTCTATGGATATTCTTGATATACTATCTGCATAATTCGCTACACCTTTGACGTACTGTATTTCAAATCGTATTCTTCCAAATCAATCAAATTTCACTTTTTTCCTAGAAAATTTATTTACTTCTTAGTTGTTTAAAACTTTTATCGCTGAAAATTTTATTCAAAGTTTTCGGATTAGTTTCGTTATGTTTCTTATATGTTGATTTATTCCATCCTGTATGTATTTCTAATTGATTTTTCCTTTCTTCCAGTTCTTTTAGTCTATATATGTTATCATTTATCATTAATGTATTATCGATTATCTTAGCTTTTGCTCCACTTTCTCTCGCTTGTTTCATGTATCTTATTAGCTGTTTTCTCTGTTCTAATATATATTTTGGGTAATCTTCATCAATATATATCTTTGTTCCTTTTAATTTATTCGTTCCTTCCAAAGTTTCTATTTTCTTATTCACGTCTTTCATCATTATTAGTACTGGCCTATTTTTGTTATTGTTTCTGTTTCCTATTCTTTTACATTTCAAAATATCTGATTTAACATCTACTGTATTATTAACCTTTTTCATTACATCTTCTAATTTATTTTCTAGTTGTTCCAGTTTAAATTTCCTCTCCTCATTGAAATCTGCGTATCTGCCGTAACCATTTCCTTGATTATACTGTCTGAATATCCTTCCTGAGGGGTTGCAGTTGTGAAATCCTCTCTTGTTTCCCCTCCTATGATTGTTCCTAAAGTCAAAATCTGATTTCCTGAAAAAATTCCTATTGTCCTTCATGTGTAAAACTTGTTGTTGACTTACTATGCCTTCTACTGATACTAACTTCTTGCGTGGTTTCAAAGCTTCCCGCTGCTATGATTGTTTTTGTTGCGTCCGCTGTGGCATTCATCATTACTGCCTTAATCGTTGCTTCTTTGGTATATTTTTCGGCTAGACGTTCTGGCATCCCTTCTGACACGTATGTTGCCTGTAGTTTCTCTGCCAATTTCTATATTTTCGTCGCGTATTGCGTTATGTCCTTCCTATTTTGTCTTACTTTATTATGTTTCGCTAAGAGAAGGCTTGGGTTGTCTCCTCTTATTCCAGATTTTAGTTTATTCTTAATTTCTAT
This sequence comes from Galeruca laticollis, assembly GCA_963921935.1. Taxonomy (NCBI): domain Eukaryota; kingdom Metazoa; phylum Arthropoda; class Insecta; order Coleoptera; family Chrysomelidae; genus Galeruca; species Galeruca laticollis. The sequence goes on along the minus strand of OY998178.1, from coordinate 36,919,981 downwards.
AATAGAGTTTTCCGTCGTGATCAAGCTTCTAGCTTTTCCAGTCAGTCTTGTCTCAATTAGTGGAATCGCATTTTCTTCATTACCCGTCGCGTTTATTTGTAGCACATCTAATAAGTCTAAAAATGATTGTAACTTGCTTGCTTTTCCGTTGAATTCAGTAGGTAAGACCTTACTCACGAAATTAAAAAAATAATTCACACTTGTCGCCATTTTCAATTGTTTGCTTATTGCTTGTAATACACCCGTATCAATTTCCTAGAATATAGAGGTATGTATTTTAGTAATACAATTCAACGCTTGAAATGCCCTAGCAGTTTTATCTCTAAACCTATCTGAATAATTTTTGCAACTTTCTTGTTGTAATAAACTTAAGTTTTTCCAATTTCTACCTATTAATTTAGCAAAATTATTATAAAGAATTATTATACTATTAATTACTTCAAAGTGAATATCTGTATTTTTAGGACACATTTGCCCTTAGCTTATCTTCGAAATATTTCCACGTTATTGACATTTATGAGATTTACCATTCGTTCATAAAAATAGAGTGCATTGGTACTTACAATTTTATACAGTCAAAGTTCCTGACGTCTGCTTCGCTGCAATGCATCGGTTGATGTATCTTTTCAACTCTCTTTGATGCGTTTTACATAGGGACCATATGAATTTCAGAATGAAAGCTACCGTTATTATATACAATAAAACCATTATATGCGTTGTAAAACTGTCTTGTTGCACCATAAAATTATTGTTGACGGTACCAGTTTCTTGTACCTCTTGTTTAGTAGGTGAACCACCCATAGTTTTGCTTCTCCAGTGTCCCAAATTTAAATAAAAGACCATATACCTTCACTCGTTTCAAATACCATCAATTAGCAGGATTATGTACCAATCTATATATCCAGACCAAAGGAGGCAATCAATGTTTCCTACAGATTTTTGGAATATGCATAATAGAACCATGAGTGGTATTCATAAAACCAGTAACACTATCGTGGTTTTCAAACTATTTGTGGCAGCAATCCCAATATTATTAATCATATCAAAATTACTCAGTCTATTGCGGGCGCCGAATCGCCTCCACTAAAAAGAAAATATCGAATACACGACGAACGTGTTCGTACTTTAGTAGTTGATTTTGCAAATCGGGACATTATTGATATTTTAAAAGGCGTTTCTTAAAATTTAGAGTTGTAAAATGAAATATAGTACAATAGGTGAAGAATGATGTTTAAGAATAATTTACAATATGTTCATAATTTTTGTATGTATAAGCAGGTAAATAAATTATTTATACACATTTTTTATAGAATTACGTTCGCACACGGGGACTAATTGACCGGGGACGAATTTTATGGGATACGAATCGCCGGTACGAATCACCGGGGATGATTGATCGGGGACCAATTGTCCTAGAACCAGTATTTGTGACAGTGATTAGTGATAAGTGAGTAGCTTTAAATATATAACGAACAGGTGATCAATGTTTGGTATGACAACGTTTACCGGGTTCATCTAGTAACAAAATAATTTAGACAATGATTTGCTCAATGTATTGATAAATGAAAGGGTAAGATAAACTTATCAATCCTTCCTTTCAACCTATGTATCATAAAATTACAATATCAAATGTATAATTAAGTATATAAGATACCTTAGATTAGATAATATCTAGGAAAATATATATTTTTTTTTATTTTGGAAAAAATATCATATTTTCACCAAATTAACTTACCTACAAACATGTACATATTCACCGATCCTGGGTAATTAAGAATATTTTGTAACTTGGTTTGGTACTCGCTTGGTCTTTTGCGGTGATGGTTATCTGTCCAGTGATCAAACCAACCGGTATAGGACTCCATAGCCATGTTAGGCTTATCATGCTGGAACGTATTAAGCATATCAAACATCTCTTTTGGGTCCCCGTTAAAATTAGCCATTTGCAACACACCTGGTACAGCACCATATTGTCCATTTCTCGGAGGATCTGCCGTAAAGAATAGTTCTGATATACCATTTTCTGTCATCATGTCTTTTAGGGCTTCTAAGTAATCAGTATCGTATATGTGTTTGCTTCCATATTCATTTTCAATTTGAAAACCTATTATTGGACCGCCTTTTTGGAATTGCAAGAGGGCCAGAATGGGCATTAAAACGTTGAAGTAGTTTCTAACATACTTCAGAAAGTACTCGTCAGTCGATCTTCTAACAGTTTTCACAGTTTTAGTTATCCAACTAGGAAGACCGCCAAAATCAAATTCAGAGTTTATATAGGGTCCAGGTCGGATAAGAACCAATAGATCTTCTTCCTTGGCGGTTCTCAAAAACTCTTCTAAGTGAAGGAAGTCTTCAAAATCTGTTCCTCCGTTACCAAAATCAAAGAAACCTGGAAATAAAAGCATTAATAAAAATAAATCATAATTAACGAAGAATGTGGTGAAAAAATATGATATAAATTGCATACGACGAACCAAACAATATTGAAACAATCTGATCTCTTGCATCAACGAATTTGTTATTCCAAGTGTTCAATCGTTTCTACTTAATCGGCGTCGACAAGAAAAATAAGCTAATAATGACGATCTTGGTGGCTAAATAGCAGAACCATCACTTGAAATGATTTGTTCAAGAAATGTTTCCTTGAGTAAATTCATTGTTTCGTGCGCAGAGTGACTTATTATGATGGAACCACATGCCAACAAAATTAATTAAATTCAATTAACACGTTCTCTGTCCTAATGGCATCTTTCCCCTAACTGTTATGCGTCCCCTTTCAAAATTACATTCACCTTATGTGGGTCGTACGACGTTGTGGTAGTGTAGATTTACGATCTATGTCCTACTACCCATATGTGGGTCGTAAAATAAACTTTTCACAATTCGGCAACGCCTTAAAATCAGCATATCTTCTGTATATAATTTTTTGTTAGTTTTTCATGAGCATTGAAACAAGAAGTTTTTATTTATTTATTTGAGCGTTCTTTTATATTAATACAACTATGTCAGGACAAAAACAAAAACTAACCCGAAGAGAGTTGGCAGATATCGCGGAAAATTTATCAGAAATCAGTTCTGTCAGTGATTTAAATTCACACGACAGCGTGGCAGATCCTACTTACTATAGTGATAGTGAAGATGATGATTCAAGTTATAATGAGGAAACGGGTAATGATAGTCACAATCAAAATGAAATTGGTCAGAAAATTGTGAATTAGATTCAAAAGATGAAATGGATGAAAATGATCCTGCTTTCTATTCATCAACCATACTGTCCCTTGCAAGATTTACATTTAGTGGAGCAGGTACATCCAAATTACTCAAAATATGGAATCTATAGATATTTTTAATTTATTTCTAACTGATGATACCATCCATCTCATGATTGAACAAAGAAATAAATATGCTTTGGAACATCAACGCCAAAAACGTTTAGTACGTTCAGCAAGAATTTCTAGATGTCACGATACAGACAGAGAAGAAATGATAACATTTCTTGGTAAGTAATTGAACCCTTTATTTTTATACTCATTTTTGAATAATTATGTGAGTTTTATTATTTGGATAATTTTTTGTTTGCATCAGGTATGCTTCTGCTTATGGGACTTAGAAACTTCCCTACCATAGAATGTTACTGGAAAATGACCACTTGTATTACCATGAACTTTTCCACAGGATTCCCATAAAGTATAACCGATTTACATTATTATTGGAATGTTGGCATTTCGAAGACAAAACGATACCATCAGAGAACCACCGATGCTGAATCTTGTTAGGAAAAATGTGCGTTCTCTTGGCGATACAGTTGTTGTTGACGAGAGTATGGTTCCTATCAGAGTTCGACTGAAGTTTCGGCAATACAATCCATCTAAAGCCCATAGATACAGTATCAACGTTCTCAAAGTGTGCTCTCCATTTCGATACACTTGGGATCTAAAAATATATAATGGACTAAATGAAAAACGCCAAGGATTAGATCTTCCTGGTAGTACAGTTATTGAATTGGTTGAGCCCTTGTTAAATGTTGGAAGATTGATTATAACTGTCAATTATTATACGAGTATTGAACTTGCTAAATACATCCACGAAAGTAAAACCAATTTATTAGGTACCGTAAGAAAAAATAGGATGTAGTCAACTACAAACTGAAAAGAGGCCAGATAATTGCCAAACAAATTAGTTTTATCACTTTCTTCAAGTGGCATGATCAACGTGATGTCCATATACTTTCTACGTGGCATGATGATCAAATGCAACTCTATGGGAAAAATGAAATGGGGAAGATAAAGTCAAACTGTAGCTGTATTAGATTATAACAAGGGAAAACAGGGGTAGATATCTTTGACCAATTATCTAGCTATTACACTTGTCTCCGAAAGTCTTTGGTGTGGTTTAAAACATTGGCTATTGAAATAATTTGCGGGACCCTTGTTGTCAATACTTCTATTTTGATGTGCGTGCAGCAAAAGATCAGTTGTCCATATTGAAAATTAGAGAAACTCTCATTCGCAGGCTTCTCAAAACAAATGAAAATAGGAAAAAGCAAAAAAAAGAAAATGAGGAAGGAATTCACAAGCTAGAGGAGCTACCTAGAAATAATGGAGACAAAATATATAAAAAGCGCTGTCATGGGTGTTATACTAAGTTGAGAAATACCCTGACATCAAAAGAAGCATGTAAAAAGCTAAGAAAGTCTCAAATTTTTGCCGGCAGTGCAACCAAACATATTGTATTCCTTGTTACTCAGAAAATCATTGATCTTCTCATTCTTTTTATTCATATACATATTTAATACACCTTTTGTTACGATTATAAGAATGTTTTCTCTATTTTGTGAACAAATTTTGAAGGGCTGTATCTCAGTTGTTTTTTGACAGAATTAACTCTTCTTTTCACCAAAATGTAGCTTCTTTCTCTTCGGAGTCCCCTTAAGGAATACAATAATTCACTGAAACGTACTTTTCAATATCATACTATAACAGAACATATATTGCCGACCCACATATAGTTCGCAGGACTTATAGGCAAATGAACTTACGACCCATATGTCGCTCGGAAGATAGTGAATGTGTTAAGTATGAAAAACCCGGTAATCTTGTTTCTAATCATGTCATTCGTTGAGTTTATTACATGTATCAATGATTCTGTGGGCGCAAAACGCGCACCATACAATGACTTGCTTTGAATAGACTGGTTTTTCGGTAATGGCCTGTGGATTATTTTCATTCTGGAAACGACAATTACATTAACGTACTTCATCAAACAAAATGGAGCTTCATAGCTAAACACAATTTTGTATAGAAAGTCAACAACAATGAGAACCACTATTTTGATGAAAAATTCCAATAATTTACAAGGATACTCTGGCGTGCGTCTATTCATTATAAAACAGTATAACAAACTATCATGGAGTAGACAGAAACGGGATTATTTTATTATTTTCCTTATTGATTTAGGTCACTTAGTTCTTGAAGAAACTATCTATTCGAAAATTATGATGGCAACGAAACAAATTTAATAAAATAATAAGGGAAAGTGACCTGTGACGGCCCTGTGCCACTGTTGGCCCTGTTACTCTATTTCCTGTTATGTATCTTTGGTTGCATTTTATTTACTAGAGACCTTCAATATTGGTCGGTTAGTGTACCATCAAGTTTGCTAGTTATAAGTTTGATGTGGCTCCTATAAAAAAATGAATCCGGTAAGTAACTGATGTAAAAAATTACTATTCTAAAATGCATTGTACGTTCGTATCTGTAGGGATTATTGAATACCATTTGGAGAGACTAATTTTAGTGGGGTCTTCGTTATATATTCTATAGTAGTTTAAAGGTTATGTTTTCATATGAAAAGTTTTTTGTGTTTTTGTATCACATGCTATTTTGCCTATGATGGCCCCAGGCGAGTATTTCTATGATGGCCCCGGGGCCATCATAGGAATATGTATCATACGGCCATCATAGGAATAAACGTAATAAAAATAATTCCTTAATTCCGGTTAATTTCAAGATAAGTCAGAAATAAGGCAGCAGTGGGATCAAAACAACATGGCTGAAGCCTTACAATAATTACGAAATAAAACAATTGGCTATACAACTGCCGTAAAAATGTTGAAAGTACCATGAACGACTCTACCGTTGGAGGTTCAAGAATGAACAGGGCAGTAGCAAAGGATATTTAAGTGGACATAAGCCTACTTTTGATATTGATACTGAAGCTGGAATTGCAAAGCACGTTATAAATTTAGAAACCAGGCTTTTTGGACTTACCAGTCTGAGTTAAGAAAGCTTGTTTTTCAAATAGCCGAGAAGCATAAAATGAACCACCGATTTAATAGAGAAAAGGGTATGCCTGGTAGGAAGTGGTTGAAAGGATTTCTCGCAAGAAACCGAACAATAACTGTAAGAACTCCAGAGCACACATATATCGCAAGAGCACAGGCATTCAATAAAGAAAACATTAAGTTGTTTTTCTGTTCCATTGGAGAAGTTATGGATAAATATAAATTCTCTCCTGGAAATATTTGCAATGTTGACGAAACAGGGATGAGCACGGTTCCTAGGAAATCTACCAAAATTATTGCGACCAAAGGACGGAAACAAATTGGAATTATAAGCAGTGCTGAACGTGGGCAAAATTATACCGCTGAGTGTTGTATGAACGCCATAGGAGCATTTGTTCCACCCGCTTTTATTTTTCCGCGGAAGCGATTTAAGGCAGTGTTAATGGATGGAGCCCCATTACGCAGTGTGGCATTTTGCCAAGACAATGGTTGGATGAACACTGAAACATTTGTCAAGTGGCTAAAGCACTTTCTCTTGCACGTTGAAACATCAAATGAAAATAAAGTGCTTTTAATCCTTGACGGGCATAGTAGTCACAAGGGGTTGAAAGTGCTGGAATATAGTAAGGAAAATGGAATAATACTATTTTGTTTTCCAGCCCATTGTTCCCATCACGTCCAACCCCTTGATGTTGGCTTTTTTACACCGCTTCAAACTTTTTATCACATAGAAATTCAAAAATAGATGAGAGATAACCCAGGACGGACTGTGACACTTCCAAGTAACAAAACTTTTCAATAATGCATACCTCAAGGCTGCGACTCCATCAAATGCAATGCATTCTTTTGAAAAAACAGGTATACATCCAGATGTTTTTGAGAATTTGCAGCTGCTTCAACAACACATAGGGAGTTGGAAACCACGCAAGACGAGTCACAGACTATAAATTCAAATACCGAAGAACAATCGCAGAGTGAAATTGATAACATTTTGAACGAAACTGACCATGTCAACGATACTCTAGTTGAAAAGATCTTACAGACTTCTTAGAGAAATACGAGTGACCAAGTTGCAAGCACGTCGAAATATTGTATAAGCAGAGAACAAATTGAAGAATTATCTCCTCTCCCAAAGACAACAATGAAATTAACTACAAGGAAAAGGAAACTTGGAAAGACTGGTGTCCTTAAGAGCACTCCAGATATCGAAGAAATTAAGAAGTCCAGGAAGGAAGCATTAGATGAAGAGAGAAGGAAAACGTTGCCAGAAGAAAAATTGGAAAACAAATAAAACAAGATAGTGATGAGGAAGTTGTGCCTGAACAAAGCGATAGAGATCAATCAGGTGCAGCGTGGTCTTATCTCGTTCTCGTCCTAAAGTGCCAGAGTTGCAACGGCTGGTGTCACTGCGAATGTGCTGATGTTCCTAGGTCAACAAAGATTTTTATTTGTGATGTTTATCAACCAGCAAAGCATTTTCAATTTTGGGATTACAAGAAAATTCCCTTTTTCTTTTAAAAAGTTTGGGTATAGTTTTTTCTGTGAAATGTATTAGTATATTTCTTATTGCTTCTAAGAAATGTAGTTCTTCTCCTTTTTAAGTATAATTGAAATACATACATCTTTTTTAATACAACTTTTTCAGCTTTAAATGCCTTTTAGTTGAAAAATACTCAGAATGTTTTTGTAAAAATCGACTTTTTACAATATTTATAAAGAGGGCCATCATAAGATAACATATGCCTATGATGACCCCTTGTTTTTTCTTAAACATTATGTTTTACTCCAAATGGGAAGTGAATACGATAGCTATTTGTATAACAAGGGAGGAAAGTGCTACTTTTTCTCCCAAGGATGAAGTTTACTGCCCGACGCGTAGCGAGGGAGGAAAAGGCACTTTACACCCATGTTATACATATGATTTTTCCGCCTGCCTCAAATAACAAGACATTTTCAATGATTTATTTATGAAACTAACAAACAAAATTAATAAATACTACTTATTTTACGAAACTTCGCCGGGCATCGAGGATGGACTTCTAAAATACTTGGCTGGGCATCGAGGATGGACTTTTATGAATCTTGGCTGGGCATCGAGGATGGACTTTTAAAATGCTAAAATACTTCAAATCCCTTAGGATTTTGACTGTTCCTTTATATCCCTTGGGTCTAACATAGTTTCTAACATGTGAGACTATAGTGACTACTTTAGTCTCGAAATTGCAAAAATTATTCCATTGATAACGTACTATGACGTCACTTTCACTTTTCCTCCCTAGGGAGGAAAAGTATGGCTTTGCTCCCTACAATGAGGCCAGGAAATGTATATTTTGGATAGAGGTAGGCGGAAAAAGTTCATTCCGTACAAATGAAGATAACATATGATAACATGATATCTGGGCTAAATCTTGTAATCATATTACAATTAGTTCTAAAGTTATAACAAAAAAGAATAAGGAGGGTCATCATAGGTTACTTTCCCCTACTCAAAACGGTTACATGAATAACAATGAAAAGGAATTACATTGAAATTACAATTGCGACCACATAATGTTGGAAAAAACTGAATAGAAATGAATTTGTTCTTTTCAATAAAATACCCTTCATTGTCACTTCACTTGACAATTTCTCTTTTACAAAGCGGGAGAGTTGGGACTGGATCCACATGCATCCGTGATACGTATCTGTTGTATACCACGTGATCAATATCAACCAATGAAATTTTAGGGAACAAAATCACGTTTCAAGTTCACAACGGATTGAAGTTGGTTAATTTTAACTTTTTATGCGTGATTGGGTTATTTTGTTCGCGTTTTCGTATTGATTTGCCGACTACTTTTGAAATTTTTTATGTAACTCATTAAATATAGTGTCGCTCTACTCCAGCTCTCGGATAAGGGTATTCCCACAGCCATATTTTAGTATTTTTTTTCCATAAAAATTTTGCTTATTTGTGTATGACCCTAGAATAACGTTTGGCAACTCTGTAGAATGTACACATCCTACAACAGTTATATTTGGGGTGTGTAAAGGTCAGTCAAAAAAGATAGATGTCATTGTCACAATATAGAAAAAGTAAAAATATTTAAATAAACCAAATCAGTGTTATGTTATTCAAGAAGACTTCCTAAATAACAATACTTAACATTATTCACATTCCTGTTTTGTGTGATAATCTTTACATTAGGTATTCTATATTTATTTATTTTTTTAAATCACTTTGTGCACAGAGAGGTGCCTTCACTAATTGTCTGTTTAAATAGGAAATAATTAAAGTCCAATTATTTACACCAGGCTAGGGACACTGCAGACCGTGCCATCTATAGAGCCTGTCGAGTAACTAAAATCGGTAGATAATTCTAAGGAATTAACGAAAACTGTAAGGTCGTTAGTGATAAAATTTTATGTTCATCCCCACAGGTTATCTGATATATACTGTTATCGTTTCTTAGTTCAAGTGTTGAGGTTATCATGAGATTTCGGTATTATGGGATATTTTTTAATTGCTATAGTGTAATAGTTATCTGTTGTTTCGTTGCTTTATTGTTATTAATTGAAAAGACAATGTCTAAGTGTATTCTGAAGGAGTTTAATAAATGGTGTACTCGGTAAGTTTTATTAAAAAGATTTGAGCATGTTTTCTTTCTCAATTAACAACCGTAAGTAGCAGTAAGCCAGTAGTTTGTCCAGCTATGTGTGTTTATAGGAGTATAATAATAAATAAATAAATACTCGTATAAACTTATCATAAATAATTTTCTACTTTTATCTTGATTTAACATCATTTAAAAATCTAATGATACTCCAATCTAGAATGTATGTTATTCAAATAATTTTTTAATTATTGCATTATTTTTACATTATAGTTTATTTATTGTCATTCTGTTTGTTAAGAAAAGTACTTTGAAAAAGAAATTATTTGTTGTGTATTTTTATACCAAAATAAATGAACTGTTTATATGATTATTGTTTTATTTTTTCCATTTGAACCATTTATGGTCCATCATTTGATATTTCATTTAATTTAGCTCATTGAGTTATATTGAATGAAATGTCAAATGATGAACTATAAATGGTTATTTTGAAATAAAATAATTAGAATACAGTAAATTTGAATATGCCGCCAAAACCTAAAATTACAGAAATATTTTTACCATCACTCAATTGTTTAGTCGACAGGCTCTTTAGATGGCGCCACAATCAGTGTCTCGTGTCTCATCTATCTGTGGGTTATCTGTGATTTACACTAACGAGACAAACACTCATAATTTGGTAAGATCGGTGTATCAGTCATACGGTGATGACAAAAATATTAAAATATTTGGAGGTTGTTTTTACGTTAGGTACCATAAACGAGCGTGTGAACGGATTGACACATGTAGTGATCATACTTTCGGCTATCCGTGAAACGCACACGTACGTCTGTGATCACGGATGCATGCGGATCCAGCCTAAGTGCTAAACACTTGAGCCTATATACATGTTCTAACTCTAACGATTTGTGAACTGAGACACATAGCTATTATACAATTATATAATCTATTTAAATGGTAGTATTCTTTGGAATAATATTTTTCCTCCATGGAGGTTAGAAAGAATGAGAACGATCGTTGTAGAAAAAAGTGTCCCAGACAGACGTAGAAAATAAGTGAGGCGCTAATTTGAGATCTATGAAGGTTTAATATATTCATAAACAGCTAATTTCGCAGATTCTACTTACTGATGCCAACGCCAGCAAAGCTGTTGGATGAAAAATGAATAATCGGTTCTTCAAATTTTAACGGCTAATGCTTCAGCACGTAGCGATCGTTTTTCTCCTCTCTAACCTACGTGGTAGTTACAAATACAAATCAACTGTCAGTTGTCAAATCGCTTATCAAACTAAACATTTTTGCAACAAGGAGAGGGGAATTGAAAAACAAGACTTTTTATAGTGGTCCTATCATGAAACCATATTGTTGGAAATATATGCATTCATAGATCTACTTCCAACAGCCTACATTCAAATAGATTTCTTAAATTATTGAATATATTACATATCTGTTTTTCTATAGAGTTATTAAATTGAAACTTTCTATCTCAATTTTTGATTCAAATAGAAAATGTAAGGTCATAGAGAATGTAATGGACTGTTTAAACCAATTAATGAAAATAGGGTTCGTGAATTATGAAAAAGATCAAATTACAAAGAGAGTTGTTATTGCTTCAAACAATGCTCTAATACCTCTAAAAATATATTTGAGTGTGTACAAAAAAAATAAGTAATGTTAATTAAATGTATACCTTCCTGTGGCTCATGCAAATTCCATGGTACGTAAGTAGATACCGCATTCAAACCAGCAGCTCTCATTTTTCTCAATCTATCTCGCCAGTGACCTCTCGGCATCCTAAAGTAATGAAAAGATCCACTGTATATCGTGATATTCTTATTATTAAGGGTAAAATAGGGATGTTGATCTGATAGACCCGCTGTAATTCCAGTTCCAGTATAGTATTCGTACAAAGTAGGCAAAGCAGTTGCTGCAACCGCCATATTGATGCACACGTTATTCACTGCTAACTATTTGATCAATTGTGTACTCCATACGATAGAATATATTTTTATCCTAGATAATGGAATTATTTGTACACGGTACTTGAAAAAATACATCTAGATAATTTGTGCAATTCAATTAATTTAAAACGATTTGATAAACATATTCGTCATCACTCTCATTCAACTGAGTGATACGTATTTTATAACCAGATGGAGTTTCTGGATTTATGTAAGAAGAAACATGCCATACAATGCATGAAATATACAAATCATAATACAATCAACGATATTTGCGAGAATACTTTAGTGAACTTATCAGGTATAACCAAAATCAGTCGGCTGAGTCTGACTTGTTTGAATATCATTTGAGAACCTGAAACTTCATGAGAAATTAACAATTCGTTTTATCTTTGGCATCGAAGAGAAAATGCTTCGAAAATGTAAAATTTATCAATATTAGTTCTCCCTGCCAATGAGCCAAATTTTCATTTCACTTGTGCAGCAAAAGAGAATACGCTGAAGTCAGATGAATTTAAAAAATTCACTTTTATTCATCTGGCTTTTAGTACTTTTTGGTTAGTGTTAGATTGCCTTTGAATATTCTAAGAATTGCTGTTCAATAATGGAATCAATTATTATTATGTTAAATAACTATCCTTCAAGTAACTTATTGCTATCACTATCCAATATTTCACTTTAAGACCAACTTCAACGTAAAAGTTGGACACAATATTTTTTATAATTCGCATTTATTAAATGTTTCCCTGTTTTTAAACTAGGAGGAGTAATTTGAATTTAAGTTGGCAATTCTGTCGATTTCTGATTGGTCAGATCACAGTCGGTTTTTCTCAGAACTTTTGGCATATATCGAGGCCTTAGTGTCACAAAGGCGTAACTACAACATTAGTGATTTTGAGTTGGTATCTATTTCGTGACACAACAGCGGAACTCATACTCGTATATATTGATATAAATATTTTAACATTTTATGAATGTCCATTTTGACGAATGTTTTTTCGATCACGTGGGCGTAAGTGGACATACGCCAGTGTGAGTCTTACCCTCCTAGAGAAAATGGAACCGTAAAATCTGTTACGCTTGTGTTACACTAAAATGAATGTTATTTTTTACAAGTTCCATCAAGTCTGTTTTTGATTGTTTACGTTCATTTGTGAAGTGCTTTCGATAGAAAGAGGTTGTAAAATGTCCAGAGGAAAAATAATAGCAACTATGGCTTTGAAACAATTTGGTTTGTAGAAGAGAACATATTTAAACATTATTTATTTCTTATATAGAGTCTAGTACTACCGACGGCGACATCTTAGTATACCAAGAAGGAAATAATTCAAACTCGCGTACCAAGGATGAATATGATAGTATATTATACAGTGGACATAACCTGGTCGTACCATCTACTTAAGGTACGATGTGTATTTCATCGAGTATTTCGTGAAGAATCGATTCAAAATAAAAATGATTTCAAACACTTTGTTGCAGGTATTGTTTTCAAAAGTCGAAATGTTGATCAACCACAAATTATCACAGGTTATGAAGAATACAATTTGCCAGAGTCTGATGACTTGGATGACTCTGTGGAAGATCCAACGTTCTCACCATCTGATAATGGAGCAATGTATAATGATAGGAACATTTCCATTGACTTGAGTGAGTTAAAAATTGTTTTATTATACATAGCATGTCAAATTTTTAATGAATATTCAGGTCAAAATGATGGTGATCTGTCTCCAAGGGATGGTAATGCCAGTGTTGAGAACATCAACAGTGGACAAACGACAAGAAATAAAATCGCCCAACCCATGAAGTGGAAAAGGAATGAGAGAAAAATAAAACGGCAGAATGGTGATGCATATATTTCCATGCGAGGAAAAAATGTCAATGCACGTGTACTGAAAGTGAAAGATTGTTCCAAGTGCAAAAAGAAATGTAATGAAAAGTTCACCGAAGAGGAAAGAAGAGTTTTATTTGAAGCGTATTAGAACATAGCTGATTTGGAAAAACTACGTATCTATCTGAGTTCCCTGATTGATAACGAAAACAAACATTCCAAGAGAACCGGTTCTGTTGAATCAAGGAGTAAAACCAATCGCTACTACCTAATAAAGAATCAAGAAAAATTGGAAGTTTGTCAAAAACAATTTCCACTGACGTTTGGTGTTTCTAAAGGGTTTGTTAGAGGAATCATCAAAAAAAGGAATGGACAAAATATCATAGAACCAGATAAAAGGGGTCATCCTCCACCTGGTTTGAAAAGGCCAGACGAAACGAGAATTTTCATTGAAGATCATATAAACTCATTTCCAAGGGTGCCATCCCACTACTGTCGTAAAGATACAAATAAGGAGTATCTCCCTGGTGATATGAACCTTCAGATGATGTACAATTTATATGTTGATGAATGCCGAGAGTTGAATATTGAACCTGAAAAGCTTTGGTTTTATTGACATGTCTTCAATACGGAATTCCATATTTCTAGGAAAGATATGTGCGGTAAATGTTTTAGTTTCAACCAGTTCACGCCAGAACAGAAAAATTATTAACAAGAAGAATTAGATATGCATTTGAAGAGAAAACATCGAGCTGGAAACTTGAAAAACTCGATCAAAGAAACGGCCGAAAAGGGTAAATGTCATTTGGCAGAGTTTGACCTGGAAGCTGTTAGATATTGTCCCCACATAAATGCGAAGAAAATTTTCTACAAGAGAAGATTAGGCCGTTTATAATCTCACAGTATTCAATGTTGTAGCCAAACATGCGTTTTGCTACATGTGGCACGATGGAGTTGCTAAAAGAGGTTCAATTGAAATTGCTTCTTGCCTCTGGGACTATTTAGTCAAACAAGAGAATTCGAATGAGGTGAACCTTTTCTCTGACACCTGCGGTGGGCAGAACAGGAACATAAACATGGTTTCCAGTTTTTTATATGCAACGGTTCAATTGAGAAATGAAACACTAAATAATTTTTCCTTCGAACCTGGACACTCTCAGATGGAATGTGACTCTGCACATGCCCACATTGAGAAGAAAAGTGAAAATATTGACATATTCCATCCTACAAGCTGGTACACAGTGTTCAGGTTAGCTTCCAAGAATTCCAAGTATGAAGTTATTAGAATGGATCAGAGCAAGTTTCTTGATTTCAATTCTTTGAAGGTTCATTCCATTCAAAATAGGAAAACGGATACTGATGGACATGAAATAAACTGGCTGAAAATGGTTTGGATACAGTTCCGAAAGTCACACCCCGATACCATCTTTTTCAAATATGAAATCGACGGAGAAAACTTTCTTTCTTTCAATGTTCGGTCAATATTATCCAGAAAAACTTTGAGACAACAACAGAGGGAGGAGGAAAATACTTTTGCATTGAAACCAGTATATAATGGACCCATTCCTATAGATGCGAAAAAACTCAAGGATCTCATAGATCTTTGTGACTCATATAGCATAGGATTGAATTACCACCCTTTCTACAAGGCTTTACAATCATCTGATTCCATGGATGAAAACAACTCGTCTGAAGAATCAGATTAGTTCATCTAGTTTGAAATAAGTAATAGTCGAGCATTGATTTATAACCACTGTGCTAAAGTTTAGTCAATAAATGAATCTAAGTTATATAATAGTCATTTCTAATTATTCACTTACTCCTAATCATAATCGATAACAAGATACGCACCTGCATTTAATAAAAAAAATATTAGAGTCACAAAAACGTGTTCACACTTTTTTGTCAAAATTTCGATAATTTTCGGATACTTTTCATCATTTTCAAGTTTGTCGAAGATTTGGCATGGTCCCTGGAATACCAAGTAGTTATATTTATTCTAAAATAGATGTACTACTACGAACATTATGGTCGTTATAGAAGAATTAGTAAATAAAATTCATGAAATTGACTGTCTCGACCCTTACTTCGTGGAATATGCTCATA
Organism: Galeruca laticollis; assembly: GCA_963921935.1. Classification (NCBI taxonomy): domain Eukaryota; kingdom Metazoa; phylum Arthropoda; class Insecta; order Coleoptera; family Chrysomelidae; genus Galeruca; species Galeruca laticollis. The sequence goes on along the minus strand of OY998178.1, from coordinate 36,904,210 downwards.
TTAGTGTTTTTAAATGAAACTCAAGGTCTCTAGTTAATTCCACAATATAATACAAGTTATTGGAAATTCTAAGAAATTTTACAATTGTTTCGATAAATCAATATCATCGTCAGAATGACAGAAGTTACATTTCATTTTATGCCTACCTGATGTTTAGTAGTTATTTTTGGCTAGACCAAGAAGTAACCTAACTTGTGATTGGCTTAATATATGTTTATAGAAAAAAGAAGAAGATGTGATATTACAAATATTGAAGCTTAGATATTATTAGCCCTATGGTGATATCCTGGATATCATTTTTCCAATTAAGATCAGTATAACTGTGCAATGATATGGAAAACCAGGAAAACTATATCTGCTGATCTTTACAATTATCACTTTAGAAGACAGTTTATTAGTGGAGAATTCCCTAGATTTAACTGTTCATTGACAACTTCATATTGTGGGTTTCTTATATGTCTTCTAATTTCCAGTTCTTCAAGGAAATCCAGTTCTTGTTTCTTTTCACAAATATGCAGTAATTCTAGTTCTGTGTTAGGTGTCAATGAATGATTGGTGTCAAGTAGATGTTTTGCGTAGTGGGATTTATCTGGTTGTTTTAATCTGTATGCTCGTAAGTGCTCACTGTATCGTATTTCAAAATTCCTAAGGGTCTGACCCAAATAGACAGCATTACATTCTGGACATTTGAGTTTATATATACCTGACTTCTTTAATAGTGGTATTTTTGTTTTTACATTTAACAATTTTGTACTAACGTTACTTTCTGTTTTAAAAGAAATTGTTGTATTCGTTGCTGAAGATATTATCTTTGAAATATTATTAGAAATATTTCCTGCACATGTGATGGTTTTATAAGTTTTAATTTCATCAGCTTGTTTAGGATATATATATATATATATATATATATATATATATATATATATATATATACAGTGAGCACTTACGAGCGTATATATATATACAGTGAGCACTTACGAGCATACAGATTAAAACAACCAGATAAATCCCACTACGCAAAACATCTACTTGACACCAATCATTCATTGACACCTAACACAGAAATAGAAGTACTGCATATTTGTGAAAAGAAACAAGAACTGGATTTCCTTGAAGAACTGGAAATTAGAAGACATTTAAGAAACCCACAATATGAAGTTGTCAATGAACAGTTAAATCTACGGAATTGTCCACTAATAAACTGTCTTCTTAAGTGATAATTGTAAAGATCAGCAGATATAGTTTTCCTGGTTTTCTATATCATTGCACAGTTATACTGATCTTAATTGGAAAAATTATATCCAGGATATCACCATAGGGCTAATAATATCTAAGCTTCAATATTTGTAACATCACATCTTCTTCTTTTTTCTATAAACATATATTAAGCCAATCACAAGTTAGGTTACTTCTTGGTCTAGCCAAAAATAACTACTAAACATCAGGTAGGCATAAAATGAAATGTAACTTCTGTCATTCTGACGATGATATTGATTTATCGAAACAATTGTCAATTTTTTAGAATTTTCAATAACTTGTATTATATTGTGGAATTAACTAGAGACCTTGAGTTTCATTTAAAAACACTAAATAAAATTCAGTTATTTCTGTTTTTCTCATGATGAATGATCTGTAGATACGCTTCTGTGACACTAAGTCCTCGATATTATGATGAATCAATTGTGTAAATTGTAAAAAAACTTTCATTCAAGCAAATAGAGAGTGTTTATTTGTTTAAAAAAAAGCTTCCTCATATATTCTTGCGTCTTATTTATATTATATCATGAACATAATCAGTTCTGTAGTATATCTCACATAGTTATCTCGTAATTTCTCCCAAAACTCTGATACGTTTCAATTTTGTTATGCGAATTCAGTTGTAACATTCAGACTTTCCTTAAGCATTAAGAAATGAATGTGTGTCTACTTTGAAATATATTTTATTTTAAATCAATAATCAGCTTAAACAGTCACTAAATTATCTACACAAAGTATTGTTATTAATTAACACAGGTGATTGCATCTTGAACAGTAATTTAGTTAACAGCTACACAAATTCCCAAAAGAAATAAAACCTTGATTAAATATATAATTAAAAGTTAATGTATTGTTTACTTACCAGGTGTTCGAATTTGGTTTTTTAATTACCAAATTCTCCCGTGATTTTATTTCAACTGCCCCTGTATACTACCTTTCGAATATTATGCTCAAAACAGATAACTAAATATATCCTTAATTTCAACAGTTAATATTTCTTTACTTCACTAAAAAAGTCATTTAAATTTACTAACACCTAAGAAAAACAGATAAATATCGTTTTCTGAAATTCTACTGCATATATCAAAGTCCCCGACATCTTATCTCTTCATAAAAACTCTCGTCCAAACTCTGTTATCTGTATCTACGAAACCGTTGAAAACCCAAAAAAAACATCTTCATAACTGCCAAATTCACTTGTTGTTCGAACGTTACGTTTTAAAATACTCGTATCCCATTGGTTAGACCCGACCAAGTGTACCCTACGTCACTAGACATATAAATACGGCATATAACCTACATTCACTCTCTCTTCATCGTACAACGTGGTACAACAAGGTACCTCACGTCGTAAAATCACCCGGCGTTTTGATACGGGGAACAACCATGTGTCCGTAAGCTTTAATCATTTAATAAATCATCAAAGTATGTGCAAAATACTCTCATTTATCGCGCAAATAATAAGTGAAGTCTTAATTGTCGACGCAAAATAAATAAATTATAACTTCCTGATAATATAAAACCTAAAGTGACATAAGTGTTTCATTACATCATATACATCATCCCTAACGTGAAAAATACCCATTTGGTCCTTCGAGTGCATCGTATTAATAACAAAGAAACTACATTCCCTCTAATTAACCCAAAGTAAAAGGGGTTAAATTAGAATATGGTCCTGATTCGAAGCCGGATTAGAACAAAAGCAATGGAGTCCACAAAATAGGAATTAACACGTCCCACCTGTATTAGAGGCCAGTAGACCTGCCTGGGTAAATATCCGTGAGTTGGAGCTGAAATCTAGTTGCCGGTACAGGACAAAAACAAACGAACGAGAAGGTACTTATGTATGAGAGAGTTTTCGTATATCAGCTTATTAAAGAAATGTAACATACAGTGGGAGACGAGAGTCTGCACTCAAACACTTTCAAAATAATTAACATTGCCTTGGAGCTAATAAAAGTAATTGATATTTTTTATGCAACATAAACATTAATATTATACAGTGTGGTTTAAATAATTTCACCTTAATATTAATTTGGATTTATAATAAAAGTCTTTGATATTTTTTATGCAATATAAACATTTATATTATACAGTGTGGTGTGAATAATTTCACCTTAATATTAATTTGGATTCATAATAAAAGTTTTTGATATATTTTTCATGCAACATAAACATTTATATTTATATTATACAGTGTGACTTGAATAATTACACCTGAATATTGATTAATTACAATAACATCGTTGATATTTCTTATAAAACATACATTCATACTCTGTATTTGATTATTGAACTTTTGAAATCTACATGAGACATTGGGATTTAAATAATAACACCTGGATGTGTTTGATTATAAAACGCTAATTGACAAAGTGATTTCATATTTGTATATAACATACATTCATTGTACAGTGTGTCTTAAATAATTACATATTAAGATTGTTATGGAACCATAATAACACTAGTCGGTATTGTTGTGCGAGAAAACCAGGTACAATTACAGTGTCATTTTAACTTGCAACGAGCCGTAGAAAACTGAACAGGCACGGTTGGTAGCAAAATTTAAAACAAATATATTACGCTAATACAAAATAAGCATTGTTCAAACATAGCTATTCATTTACATTTCATGTTAACCATATAATTAATACATCATTTACAAAATGGATTCATTAAAGACGCAACGAGCTAGTTGCAAAGCAGCAATTACTCGCATTTACAACTGGTTCCATAACAATCTGGACGAGTCAGACAAGTATGCTTTCAAATCCCGAATAGTCAACTTAGAAAAATATTACTCTAAATACTCTGAGATTCAAGACCAAATTGAAACCATATCCGTAGATACTGAAGTAGAATTCGATGATAGAAGTCAGATTGATGAAAAATATTACTCATTACACTGCAAGCTACAAAATGCTTTCGAAAAATTAAACCCTAAATTCAATCAACCTAACCAATTACCTGTACAGTCTCAGAGTGAAACTCATATTAGATTACCTTCCATAGAAATACCGATTTTCTCAGGAGATAGCACTAAATACACTGCCTTTATAGACCTTTTTAACGCACTAATAGTGAATATTACCCGGCTTACATCCAAGACTGAAAAATTCTACTATTTGAAATCATACTTGAAAGGTGACCCGCTCAATTTAATTTCTCAATTACCGGTAAATGAAACCAATTTTGATGTAGCGTTGGAGTTACTGAATTCTAAATATAATAATACACGGCAGATTGTTACTGCCCATTTTAACCGTTTGACAGCCTGTAATAACATTTCAAAATGTACTGCCCAACAATTAAGAACATTCACGTCCGAAGCTAGATCTATAGTAAAGTCATTGTTAAATCTAAATATCAATAAGGAAGAGTTATTTGATGCACTAATCGTTCATATATTAAAAACAAAATTAGATTATAATACAAAAAGATCTCTTGAAGAAAAAGAAACTGATCAGAATTTAATTGCTAGTGATACCTTTTTTGATTTCTTGGAAAGAAAATGTACGGTCTTGGAAAACTTGTTAACCCAAGATTCCAAACCCGATACATTCCATCATCGTAACCAGTCTTCTAATGTGACCACACCACCCAACAGAGTAACTTTACTTTCAAATCAACATTCGCTTCGCGAACAAAACCCACCTCCAACATGCTCATTTTGCAAGGAAACAGGCCATAAAATTTATACATGCCCCCAATTCGGGATGCTTTCCGCTCCTGATCGGAACAAATACATTAAAGAAAACAAATTGTGATTCAGGTGCCTAGGTTCCACACACACAGTTACTAACTGTAAATCAGTTAAATCATGTTCCATATGTCAAAAAAGACATCACACGTTACTCCATTTAGACAATTATCCCCCTAGAAAAAAACCTTGACACAAGACCTGTCGAGAGAAATGATACTCCGACCGTCGCCATGGCCTATTCCTTTCATTCCATATTAAATGAACCATGCAACCTACACTCTCTCGCAACACAACCTTCAACTCAACATTCACTCGCTAATCACTCGTTACCCAACTCACATGAAAGGGACACCTTTACTCAGCTATGTTGTGGTACAACTCGTAGCTCTAACCCCATCAATATTTCAACATGCTCATTCTGTAACAAAGCAGGTCATAAAATTTATTCTTGCCCACACTTCAGAACACTATCTATACTTGACCGCAAAAAATATATAATAAATAACAAAATGTGCACAGCATGTCTGGGTTTCAGACACACATTCGCCCATTGCTCGTCTACCGGTGTTTGTGCCATTTGCAGGAACAAGCACCACACTTTACTTCACTTCCCTCACACCCACAAACAAAACCCATCATTGAGACCTTTGAACATAAACCCTAACCACTCACCACCAATGCAACAATCTCCAGAATATTATCGTCAAGAAACGTACTGTTCTGGACAAGACTCATTCACAATACCTTACGGATAACCCCTCTCATACTCATTATAATCATTCTTTTGGTGTGACCACACCACTTTCAAATCACAACTTACCCTCAAAAACATTCTTAATTCACAAAACACTCTCAACTCGTAAATAAATAATTTTCAAACCAACACTTACACTCGAATAAACGACTCACTTTCATACTCAACGCTCTTTCAGTGCAGGATAGCACTCATGCATTACTTAAACTCTTTCTCGTCAAGAAAACAATCCTTTAGTCCTCTGGAAGAGGACAGTGATACTTATATACTTGACACTTTGTAACTTATACTTAAACATTGAGAAACAAATACTTTAACATTTAAAACCCTGGACTATTAAAAAAAAAGCTTAGACACTTTGACATGAACATTACTCTTATGTGAATACCTGGATAAAGGTATTGAAATGAAGAAGGAGATACTTGGTTGAAAAGAAGAAGATACTTGGTTGAAAAGAAGATGATACTTGGTTGAAAAGATGAAGAAACTTGGTTAAAAAGATGAAGAAACTTGGTTAAAAAGAAGAAGATGATACTTGGTTGAAAAGATGAAGATACTTGGTTGAAAAGAAAATGATACTTGGTTGAAAAAGAAGATGCATGGTTGAAGAAAATGATACTTGGATAATATAAACACTTGGGTGACGTTTAGAAGAAAACGGCATCCCCCTTACTCATATGTTACTTAAACAATCACATTGACGACACTTTGAATTTAACACAACTTGACAAAAACATTATATACATATCTTACCCTCCTTTTCTTGACGAGAACAGAAATAACTCCTTTACATTAATTAAAACATTTTAAAAACTCATTCTTACCCGCAAAATAGTCGGGTCCCCTTAACACACAAACATCTATAATCATAAAAACATATACAAAAACAATCTCAAAAGAGTTAGAAAAAACTCTCTCATCATACTTAAACACTCGTGGTCACTACCTTACATTTACTTTTATGCTAACTCACACTTACATTATTACTTGCACTAGCATACAATTGCACCTTAATCATACTTACACTCATACTCATATTGACACTCAAAGCTCACATTCATAATACTTTTACACTTATTCGTACATACTCGTATTTACATTTGCATTCACATTCATTCATACTTACTCTTACTCACTTGTTGTTGCACGCATTCGTACTTGCTCTAGTCTCATGAGCATACTCTCTCACAATTACTCTTATATTGGTGGTCACATTACTTGTACTTATACGATCATGTCACATCATTAATCATTCACACATTAACCTTTCAAACATTAAAACATTACTCTCTTACAATCACCCTCACTATACACTTCACTCCTCCGCGTAGAAATGGAGTAGCGCAAGCTACATTGGAGTTTCCACGTTCTCCGAAGAAAAACGTTCCCTTTTTTACCCAGAACCATTCATTCTGATACAATAAAAACCCGGAAAAACACCCACATGAGCTTTCCATGCTCTCTCATGGAATTTCACACCCCTTCACAACTTGGTCCCCCTTTTTGTTTACATATGCCCGAGGTTCCTGGACCGTTACTCCTTAAACAAACTGGTACCACAATTGCTTTAACCTAGAGTCGACGCTTGGCGTGACGTAAGTCGCTAGGCCCCAATCGGACCGGGTAAGCCTCTGCCGGTGGCGAATTGCGCTGGTACATAGATTCAGTAGGCCCGAAAAAAAACTGCCGCTTGGCCCTTTCCTATCTCTCTCATTACTTCATCTTTCTTTCTCATGAAACTTAACCCAACCCTTACTCTTCTACAACATAATCATGTACTCACTCACTTACGCTCTCTCCTTCCTTTTATATTGCTCACACTCTTATCGTTTACAACTCTAGTCCATTTCTAGAGTATATTGCTTACATTCGTTACATTCATGACGTTAGAGTCCTTACAACACTCTAACCTCAAATCTTATTCATTCGTTACATTCATGACGTTAGAGTCCTTACAACACTCTAACCTCAAATCTTATTCATTCGTTACATTCATGACGTTAGAGTCCTTACAACGCTCTAACCTCAAATCTTATTCATTCGTTACATTCATAACGTTAGAGTCCTTACAACACTCTAACCTCAAATCTTATTCATTCGTTACATTCATGACGTTAGAGTCCTTACAACACTCTAACCTCAAATCTTATTCATTCGTTACATTCATGACGTTAGAGTCCTTACAACACTCTAACCTCAAATCTTATTCATTCGTTACATTTATGACGTTAGAGTCCTTACAACACTCTAACCTCAAATCTTATTCATTCGTTACATTCATGACGTTAGAGTCCTTACAACACTCTAACCTCAAACCTTATTCATTCGTTACATTCATGACGTTAGAGTTCTTACAACACTCTGACACCACCATTAGGTTACTTTACAACCCCTATACACCTATTTACATAGTTACTCTGAAAATTATTCACTTTCATTCACAAACCTGCATCAACACTGTACACACACTCACGCTCCATACCCTTTCACTAACATCAGCATTCGATGTCTGAGAGCAGCCATCTCTCACCTCTCTTCCATTCTTCCCGCGCCCCCAATATGTTCGAATTTGGTTTTTCAATTACCAAATTCTCCCGCGATTTTATTTCAACTGCCCCTGTATACTACCTTTCGAATATTATGCTCAAAACAGATAACTAAATATATCCTTAATTTCAACAGTTAATATTTCTTTACTTCACTAAAAAAGTCATTTAAATTTACTAACACCTAAGAAAAACAGATAAATATCGTTTTCTGAAATTCTACTGAATATATCAAAGTCCCCGACATCTTATCTCTTCATAAAAACTCTCGTCCAAACTCTGTTATGTGTATCTACGAAACCGTTGAAAACCCAAAAAAAAACATCTTCATAACTGCCAAATTCACTTGTTGTTCAAACGTTACGTTTTAAAATACTCGTATCCCATTGGTTAGACCCGACCAAGTGGACCCTACATCACTAGACATATAAATACGACATATAACCTACATTCACTCTCTCTTCATCGTACAACGTGGTACAACAAGGTACCTCACGTCGTAAAATCACCCGGCGTTTTGATACGGGGAACAACCATGTGTCCGTAATCTTTAATCATTTAATAAATCATCGAAGTATGTGCAAAATACTCTCATTTATCGCGCAAATAATAAGTGAAGTCTTAATTGTCGACGTAAAATAAATAAATTATAACTTCCTGATAATATAAAACCTAAAGTGACATAAGTGTTTCATTACATCATATATATCCTCCCTAACGTGAAAAATCCCCATTTGGTCCTTCGAGTGCATCGTATAAATAACAAAGAAACTACATTCCCTCTAATTAACCCAAAGTAAAAGGGGTTAAATTAGAACACCAGGACTGGATAATTGTAAAACTCATCAAACTGCTTCTTTCAATGCAATGTCTATATTTGAATGAGGTTACATTTCGTAAACAGTTCATACAACGAGTACACAAAGTTTAGAATGGGTTCAGACATAAAATAAATAAACTTTGTCGTTGATTTTAGTCGTCGTTTGGTATTACCTTTATTGCGAACGCCTTATTGAATTTTGTTTTGTTTTCAATGTCATTTGCAATGACATTCATGATAGGTACTACTTTTGATTAGATTGACGTTGACACATCACTAAACAGGTTGAGTACTAGGGTACTACATAAATCTGAAATTCACTAAGCCAGCTCGGTTGAGTTCGGATTTCGTTATATCTATTGGAGATATTCCATTGGTCAGCCGAAAATAAGAATATATCGTAGGGATTATCAGAACTTGATTGGCCGCTAAGGTTTACAAAAACTTGGAGTTCGTTTAGTTTCGGGTTTTGGAATATCGAGAAGGAGTAGCGAATATTAGGGTTTCGTTTGCGGGAATTGTTAAGAAGCCACTCCCTGCTGTTGTAAATTTGGGAAAGAGGTTTTCCTTTAACAAGGAGGCGAGCGTACTAAGCAATTTCCTTAAAATAGTACAGTCGTTGAGTGGTAAATTAATTTCAGATTCGCCGACCTAGCCAATTTTGTTCACAATATCTGTTTTCTCAAAAGCAAGTCTCATGTTCGATGCCGCCATTTTGGACTTAACCACATGGCATATTTTAGGGTTTCGAAGTAGCATACATCTACGCCTTGTTAAACCGTCTAAAGTTTTTTGAGGGAGGAGGTCCTTGAGAAAACGACGTTTTAAGTGATACGCCACCCTGGAGTTGGTGAGTTCATTCCAACTTATCAAAATCCACTGGGGGAGTGCACTGGCATATTCTTATTACCACTAGTTTACGTGATACTACCTTCTTATAATAGTACAGTGTTCTATTGGACTTTTCGTAATTTAAATTCATACGTTAATTATTAAATCTCCCAACGGGAGTTTAATTTGTTTTTTTATCTTTCGTAACCTGTCATATCTATTTTCTTGGTACAAGGCATTTACTATATCTATGTATATATAGTTTTCAATTTAAATAAACTGTTCACCAAATGTGAACTTAAATACAGCTGTGTATTTAGGGGTTATTATGGTTTTTATTTACATTTAATGCACCTAATGCATATTTTTATTCTTTCATCATAAATAGTTGATTACATGTGCCTGTAAACTTATTTGATTGAAAAAAACATATAGTGAGGTTCTGATTTTTATTTTTTTATTAATATCATTATGGTTACAAAGTTAAGTTGAATTTAGAAAAGAAGGGAGTGGTGTAAGTAATTTCTTATTTTTGAAAAACTATTAAAAAATAAGTGGCGCCCTATTCCTGTCAATTCTTGTGACTCGCTAGATCCTGCGACCACTGCTCACCAGACGAAGAGCCACCGGAGCTTTGTAACTCCAAAAAAGAGTTACACAGTTACAGAAACTTTAAAATATTATGCTTCTTGATTCAATTTAACATTATTTCGAGTTACAATGTATATACCGAGTCCACATCAGTAGATATATACGTAATTCCTCGCTTTTCGTCGGAATATTTATTGATGTGGAGGGGGTTAAGTACCAACCTGGTGCGTCTCCAGGTTGCGGATAGGAGAGGTCTCTGAGATGATTTCATATGAGGAGGAGGTCTGCGGGAGAGTACCTGGGGGCTCATTGTGTCTAAAAACTCAACTTGCAGCCCTCGAATACCCTGCCACGGACCACATTTACCTGTCCCAGCTGTAGTATCGTGGCTAATGGATTGCACACAAAGTTACGAAGCCGGGTGGAATTTCGATCTTACCTCGATATCACTTGTTATACCAATATCTACTGGCTGTCTGTGGTCAAGTCTCGCGGGCCAGTAGGATGACGGGGGGTATTGGCTTTACTACCCAGACCAAGAGGAGACAGCCTCATTAAAAACCTAAAGTCAAGGTAGGAAACCCGGCCAAAGAATGCGTGGATATACAGAAGAATAGTCCTTACTGGTTTCAACCTTGGAGCACCGGGGGGAACTCCATTGTATTAAACCCCTCACCTCTGCATGCGGGCCTCTGCAGCGGTGTACCGCTTCTCGTGGGACCATTTAGGGACGCTTCTCGTGGGACCATTTAGGGACAGAAAATGCAAAACTTCCACCGGAAAAGTAGTTGAGAAAACCGCCACTTCTTCATCTGGGCTCCTCACAGAGGGAAAAAAGACCAAACGGCACAAAGGTCGTATACCGTTCGACCTCCCAAAACTGGGAGAACTGGATGACAAAGACGACCCACTGAGAAAAGGCCTCAGTGAAGCAGGGGTGCGGAAATACCTGCGACTCCTCAATCAGGGAATATCCCCTGAAGAGGCCAGGACGCAGGTTTTTTCAGCGCCCAACACCCCCGAAGGAATTACCAACGGGAAAGGTAAAGCTGAAAAGAGGCCCGGAGCATATCACTCCTCCTCAGCGACCTCTCAGTAAAAAACTAAAAACAGCTGCAACGGTAACAGAGCAAGCTACTAGTTACGCAGCAGCTGTTGAAGCATAGAAGGCTTTTAGGGTGGAAATAATGGATAATGGCCAAGGATTATCCTGGGGTCATCCTGTGCCAGATCAAGGAGAATGGGATCCACTTCTCAGGTATTCATTTCCGTTGTGGAATGATACTGGTGGACTGTGGGTCTCATGAATCGGCAGACTGGCTCATGAGGTCGGCGCCGAAATTAACCTCTTGAGAAGGACCCGAATTGGTGGTTCGAAGTGGAGACGACATCCCAAAGCCGATCAACATAACGGTGTTCTTCCCAAGAAGCCACGACATGAAATTGGAGAAGATCCTCCAACTTGTCGAGGTACAGAAAACCCACCTCACTACTGGGGCTTGGAAGATCGTGAACTCTAAAAAAGAGGGCACGATTGGGAACGATCACCAATCTGGGGAGGCTCTGAGGACAGGAGGTTGCGCGCTAAACTTCCGTTTTGGGCGTATCCCTGTCTAGAGGCTGTGAAAAAAAGAACCCCGCGGAGGATCCAAAGGATATTGAGATACCTTCCACATTTGGAACCTCTGGAAAAGAAAAAAAAGGCGGAAGCTTGACCTTGCGTCAGCCCAAGATCCCCTTCCTCTCTGCTGGGGTGACTGCGGATGCGGAGATCGCTTCTGCATCCCGGTAAAATGGGCGGAGCAGCCTGGGGGTCGAGGGTCTGACTCGAGATCAAAAAACCTGCTCGATCTCCGAGGAAGATATTACCATGGTGGTCGAGGAGAGTCAGGGAGAGATAAAGGATGGGGATGAATAGAGGCTGAGTAACTCGGCCTCTCTCATCCATAATAATTCACCTTCACGTTCACGAATGTAGCTCAGATTAATCTGCATCTCGCGAAGGGAGCTTCAGCCGTGATTGCAAGGTTGTTCGCTAAACTACAACTAGATATTTTACTGATCCAAGAAACAAAGATCAACAAAAAAGGCCTAATTAAAGGTTTGGCATGCAAGGATTCTAAATTGATTTATGATCAAAGGCAAGTATCTCCGCGTGCCTGTGTAATCATAAGAAATAACATAAAATATATATTTGTTTCAGAATACATGTCACGGGACCTTGTGCCAATCATGGTTCACCTCAACATTGGGGGTATCGACCGATACATCGTCATTGCCTATGCCTACTTCGCTGGAGACGGGCCAATGACACCGCCAGAAGAAGTACAAGAGCTAGTGAGACACTGTAATAGCAGACGGCTGCCAATCATAATTGGTTGTAATGCCAACGCACACAATACCGTGTAGGGAAACACCAATAACAACGCCAAAGGTGAGTTTTTATTAGAATATCTCTTATCAAATAACCTTGAGACCTTAAACGTGGGGATGACCCCCACTTCTGTCACGAGAGGAAGAGGTCCTGGAAGTAACAATTGTTAATGTTGCTGCTAGGAAAAATGTAAAAGATTGGAGGGTGAAGAGCGAGCCTTCACTTTCCAACAATAGGATCATTGAATTTAGGATAGAGGGAGATACTACCTCAACTCCTACAATCCGAAATCCTAGAAATACTGATTGGTCTCCTTTACAAGACCAATCTGAAGGACAATTTGGAACACGTCGAAGTGAATGGGGTAAATTACACGCACTACGACCTGGAACAAAGAGTCGAACGGATCAGTGAGGCAATAATGGAAGCTTTTCATTCCAATTGCCCACTGTCAAAAGCTCGTTCAGAAAAAGATGCTCCTTGGTGGAATGAGAACCTGTCAAACTTCGGAAAGGAGGTCCGGCGGCTCTTTAATAGAGACAAACGTGACGGTAATTGGCAGGAGTACACTGAGAAGCTTACTCAGTACAATAAAGAGATTAGGAAGGCCAACAGGCTCAATTTTCAAGCCTTTTGCGAAAAGATCACTTCCACTCACACTGCGGCCAGACTATAAAAGGTCATGGCAAATGGGGGAGCTAACCCCACAATGTCGCTGAAAAAGCCAGACGGATCCTACACGGAAGGTGAAGAGGAACGATCGATTTTCCTACTAAGAACCCAGTTTTCAGGTAGTCAACCAGCAACAAGCACTAAAATAGCAATGAATTACACCAAAAAATCCCGCAAGGAAGATTGGGACATTGCTAAGAAAATATTTACCAGACAACGGTTGGAATGGGTAATAAGTATCTTTCAACCATATAAATCACCGGGAGTGGATGGAATATTTCCAGCACTTCTGCAGCAAGGGATAGAGGAGATTCTTCCTCACCTGCTGAAGATTACAAGAAGCAGTATAGCAGTCTAATACGTAGAAAATGGAGAAAGGCAGAGTTAACCTTCATACCAAAAATAGGGTAAAAAGATCCCGATCCCCGATCTGTCTAACTTAGATTCTACTCAAAACGATGGAGAAAGTAGTGGATAACTACGTAAGAACAGAGAACCTGGAGAATATACCACTTCAGAAATGTCAGCATGCCTACAGAGCGGGTCGATCAACTGAGACAATAACTCGCCAGAAAAATCCAATTAATATTGATTATAATATGAATTCAGATATTCTTGAACGGAAAACCGAAACTAAAGATCTTGGGGTAACTTACAATAACATATTTTCTTTTCAAAATCACATTAGCACTCTTGTAAAATCAGCAAATCGAACATTAGGATTTGTAACAAGAAACTGCTATTCTTTTAGTAATATATGTGTAATAAAAACATTATATTTTAGTCTAGTTAGATCAAAATTAGAATTTGCTTCTATTATTTGTTCTGGTGAGCAACAAACAATATTGAATAAAATTGAAAAAGTACTAAATAAATTTCTACAACACTTGTACTTTAAAAAGCATGGAAACTGGCCTAGTTATCATACAGTGCGGACAACTAGTTTAAGAACTGAATTTAAGATTTTGTCTTTAGAGCATAGACGTCAAATTCCATCAATGGCATTTTTGCACAAAATTATTAACAATACAATTAACGCACCAGATATTTTACAACTAATTCCATTCCATTCCTCCAAGATCTATGCGTTCTTCTATCATGTTCAGGGTCCCCTTTGTACTGCTACTTACCGAGTTCATTTGGTAACCATGCTTCGACTAGCCAACAATTTTTCAATTGCATTTAATTTAAATTGGGATATACCTTTGATTACGTTTTACAAATTGATTCTAACTCATATAATCAATACATCAGCTTAACGCATTTTATTAAGTGATGCTTCTTTACGGTTCTGGTAACGAACTCTATATAATACCAGCTGTTAATTTGGCATAAAACTTTATTTTTGTTTTGTACTACTTCACATTGATTTAAATGTATTCTTGTAATTAGGTTGTAAAATCTGTGAGAATACAAGTAACTAAATAAATAGCCGATCTATTTCACCGCTATCAAATGATCGTGCTGACCTGGAATGCTTGAGACCTGGCCACTTTCTTATAGGTTCGAGCCTAACCGCATTTCCAGAAAAAGACAGCATTGCAATCCCTGAAAATCGCTTCACATTATGGCAACAATGCACAAAAATACAACTATTTTGGAAACGCTGGTCAATCGAATACGAGTATTTGCATCAGCTACAAAACCAGCCTAAGTGGCTTAACCCATCTTCAAACATAAAAACTGATTCCATTGTTCTTCTCAAAGAAGATGGTCTACCCCCTTACAATGGTCTGTCGGAAGATCATTGGAACAATGCCGGGGCCTGACGGCAGGGTTAGAGTAGTAAAAGTTCGTACAGCTACTGGTACGTACATCAGAGCAATATCAAAAATATGTCCATTTCCCGAGTCCGATTAATGAATTGTGTTCAGGAAGACAAATTTAATTAAAAGTTTGCTTAGGATTGCTTAGAACTAAGGATTAGTTGTTTACCAGTCGGTTCGTGTTTTTCATTTACGCTTCATTTTAATAACAATGTTGATAAAATCCCTAAAAGCAACAAAATAGCTATTTGTGTATTAAGAGCGGAAAGTGATACTTTGCCGCTTGAGGCAGAGAGTTGCCCGCGCGACGCTAAAGCGGCAACGCACTTTCTGCTCGAATTGCACACAAGATTTTTTCTACGATCACCTTATTTTTAGACAAATAATAAAAAAACATGAAAAAGCCTTTTACTGCGTCCCAAAGGTCTTCGTGTTCTAAATAAATATGTACCGTGAATTTCCACGTACTATAGTTCTCGTGCCCTTTTAGATGCTCGATCAGCGGAAGCTGGCTCATCATATCACTTATTAACACAAAAATTCAACAAATTACAAACTCCAGAAGCTTCAATGGTATCTCACGCGTATCCTGTGTCCATAACCTCTTGCAATTTGATGTTTTGAGTCAAGGTTTCGAAAAGAAAATCTATCAAAAACGGCGTAAAAGCAACTAATGACAATTTAAAATTCACAAAAGTCGTAAACGACATTAAGATGACATTTACAAGGTTAAACAAATTGAAGTTCGAAAAATATTGGGAGTAATTGAATTGAATATTTTTAAATATAAACTACAACTATAACATAGGTGTTTTGGATGGGTTTATAAGATAGAAAATAATAATTAAAATGACGTCTGAATCGGTCTAATCTGTAAGGTCTTATAACACTGCGCCGTCGTGCTCGAAAAATTGCGCGTGTTTGAAAAACCAGTTATCCACGAATACTTTACGCTATTTCTTTTATTGGCGCACTTTGACTTACTACAAAAAAATGGAAGTCCGTCCTCGTTGCCCAGCAAAGTTTCAGTTCATAAAAGTCCGTCCTCGATGCTCAGCCAAGTTTCATTTCATAAAAATGCATCCTCGATGCCCAGCCAAGTTTTGTAAAAGTCCATCCTAAGTAGTATTTATTTTTATTAAAAATGTATATGGATTGATTCCCTCGGGGATTAAATGGGTCCTACCCGCGGGATCAAATGGCTCACTTTAGTCACTTGGTGTATAATTTACTATTAATATACCTATTATTTACTAACTTTCTTAAGTTTATTGTAAATGAAAACATGTGAGCGGAAAAGTACGCTCTAGAGCGGAAATAATGTCAAATTATGACAGATCACGGAAAACATCAACTTTGCGGTTAGATTTGAGTGTGCAAAAGCCTACTTTGGGTAGTGATCGTAGGAAAAATCCATTTCTATTTGAATTTTGGAACGTATATTTCAAAGGTGCCCAATGTGTTCGGGAAACACGTTCCCAAACCGAATACTCATACAGATTAAATTTGTCTCACATATTATGACATGTGAAGTTTCAAGTAATATTCGTGGGACAATATTTGGTTAGGTTAGCCTAGTCAAGGGCGTGTCGCCACATATTGTATGCAGCCATACCTTAAATGTTCTCTTCTTAAAAAAACAGAGTGTACGAATTTGAGTTAACACTCAAATTCCTACTGTTAATTCTTACATAAATTATTACTTTGTCTTCACCCTGTATTTCTTATTTTACAAAACCCATTTCAAACTTCATTTCATATAAAAAACCACAGATAATTATATATCAATTTCTTTGTCCACAAAACTATATGCATCGACTGAGTTTCAACAGTCATATGACAGTTTCATTTAAATCTCTATTTCTCATTGGTTACATTCTCACATAACTTTCCTTGTTATGACCCACTTTAAACGACATATAAAAATATCTATAACAACACACATTCAATTTTTCATTCTCATCATAAAAAAGGTTGTTAGTCGAGTAACAAAAATTCAATTAAAAATTCATTCAAAAAATAATAAAATGTCACATTGTCAAAAAATTAATCATAAAGAAGTAAAAACTTTTCAAGTACAATGTATCATAAGCATTTGTGATAATCTTAATTATGATGCAAAATGAAGAAAGTGTAAAGTAATAGAAATATAAAAAGTGCATATACACAACGATTTTCATTTAACATAACAAACAACTCATACATATGGAAGCAGTTATTATCGTAACATTACGATTGGTCCTTCAGAGCTTATAAACATAAAAGTGAATACGACTTGCCGCATTTTTGCTTTTCCATTAGAAAACAGGAGAATGCAAAACACAAAGTGTTGCTTAGAAAAAAGTAAGAAATTAATTGATATATTGACAAACATCACTGAGACGTAAAATTTTTTCATCGCTTCAGTTTTACTACCTGAAATTGATATCATAATAAAGATAATACGTTTAAGCCCTGCTTCTAATTGGAGAGTAGAATAACATCTACACAATCTACAGTCCTGTGCAGCAACAAGTGCAGGATACTTTCTACGAAAGCGTGGAAGTTAGTGGAAAGGCGAACGTCTTGCCTCCTCCACTGATAATTTATATGAGCCGAAAACACCTAATATTTGATGACATCAAAGAAATATAGACTAATCAGAATGACTTCAATAATTCAAACTTTAATGGGTTGTTAAACATTTTTGAATGAACCAAAATTTGCATAATTTCACAAAACATAAGATTGTATGAATTTTCTATTCATAACAAAAGAATACCACCTTAGAAAAAAATGCGTAGGTCAATTTACTGTTTTTCCTAATTTAATAATTAAATGTACGTCTCTGATTTGTTTACGCTTAAACGGAAGTCGGCCATATTCAGAAGCCACTTTGCTCTCTGATGTATTTGCTGTTACATTCCCTCCTCTTTCTTTTACCTCGTTCGTCTATGTCTAATTTTAATTTCGAAATAAATAAAAAAAACCACGTTACTGTAATTTTATTTATCAACATTAAAGTGATACTTAGGATTAGGACACTAGAGTTTATTACAATGCGATGAAAAACCATAGTATTTCATAATGTCATGGAAAATCATTGAAATCAGGTTTCGTTTTCCACTAAAAAATCAAGATAACTGGGTTTGCAGGTGGAGTACTCAAATATGAAATACTGATTTCAGTGTTGTCAAACAGGTGAGAGCTAACCTAAAATATATTTTGTAGCTTACAACGCGACCGGGAAAGATAACAATTGTTTATCCTTTTCTATCATATACACATTGTGGATCAAACTATCTTTCTCTACACATACTATGAATTCAGTTATTGTAATTTAATTGCAGCCAACGTTAAAATAGATATTTTTGTTGTGTTAACTCATAAGTGATAAATCAGTGGTTAAAAACATTTACACTTTATTCGTTGAATAAAATCTCCAAATGAATTTATTTTTCATTCAGTTATCGGCGCCATTTTGTTCGTATTTGAAAAGACCGGGCCTAAGAGTCAAAAATTGGTCCATCTGTGAAACTTAATTGACTAGTTGCATCATAGTGCTCGAACATTACAATGTCATTATCACCATTTCTCAAAAACGGAGCGGGTAGATACAAAGCTTGTTGAGGACCTAAAAAGAAATATCTCCCTAGCACAAAACCATTCACAATAACAATCCCTTTATTCCAGTTCCGCATGTCGATATAAGTATCTTTTGCCGTAGTAGGGATGTTAAGAACAAATTTGTATAGTGCCGGTGTGGCAGCTTTTGAAACAATCGAATGCCAACCAGTTAAACCATTATTCCACGACTTTTTAAATTCAAGAGGAATTATTTCCCAATTAGTTGTCTTATCATCATTTATTAAAACATCCCCGGTTAGCCCTTTGAACTGTTCGAACATTGACAACAATCCAATATCATTTCGGCCGAAATTTTCAACCACGAGATCTAAAGTAGCACCTTGTAAATCAACATTTGTTAATTTTAGCTTTGAATTTATTGATCTCCAAAATCCAAATCCAAATATATCCCACGTACTTTTTGGTACTGGGGAAATTAGCTTTCCATTTAGTAGAACAAGTACGGTATCCCTAACGAATCCTTTTATTTCCAAGAAAGCTTCAGCTTTAATCGTGAGGTTCGTTTTCCTGTAAGTTATGTACCCAAAACTTTGTCCTGAATTATTATTAATTGGTAAGAGTTCCATTGGTATTATATCTTCACTTTTTATAGTTTCATTGATGTTATTAAGAACATCTGCTAACAATATCTGCCCCGCAGGCATTAATGATGCATATTGAACTAGTTCAGTTGCGTCAGGCTGCTCTGGAATTGTTACATTAATTTTATTATATAAACTAATCAATTCTTTGGCTATCTTATACTTTTCAGTATAGCTTCCGAACTCGGTGATGGGTGCGCCATAGTCGTAGCTTGTTGTTATTGGAAGAAGTCCGGCATTTATTTTAGATGGAAAAAGTGTGTTAGCTCCATTAGTAAACCCAAAGTTTGTGCCACCTGAAATAAATTCAAAACATTCCATTATTTTAAAATATTATTATAATCTATTGTTTACATCATTTTGTTATCTTTTATCTGTAATAAATTTCCTTAATACAATTAAAGTTTCCATTGAATGAACAGCGGCATACTACATGAATTTGTAATGAAAGTAAAAATATTGGTTTCTATTATTATACTGATAACACCGAAAAAATGGAAATAAAGCTAGTTAGTAATAAGTTTATTTAACTTAGTAAATGTAGATTTATACTTGTCGCGGATTATTAACCAATACTTCTTTATCTCAGCAAATGCCGTAAATGTACCCAACTCGGAAGTTCTGCTAGCAAAACAAATCTACAGATTGTAGATTGCATTCAATTTAAAGCTCTACGTATATGTATAGGAGCAATGAGATCATCCCCAACTGATGCAATCTTAGTTGAATCTCTTGAACCTCCATTAGCAATTAGACACGAATATCTGGCAAATAAATATTTAATCAAAATTAGAGAAAAAGATTGCTGCAATAATCTCAATAATCTTGCTTATCTCACAACACAATGTTTAACAAACAAATATTGGAAGATTAAAAATAATCCACCTTTGATAGATGCTTTTATTTTTACTAATAAATTTCAGAAGTTAATTCATAATGTCGACAAATATCCAATGTTTAGATTCAGCTATGACTCATGTATGTTTGAACCTAACATCATATTCCCCTTATATTCACTTTCAGGTATAGTTAACAAAAAAATTATGATATCTATTCTTTCAAACTATACAACTTATTCAACTATTTACACGGATGACTCAAAAACCAATAATGGAACTGGATGTGCCTTTTATCATTCGAATAAATGTTTTTCTGTTAAAATGCGTTTACATGATACATGTTCAATTTACACAGCGGAGATGTATGCAATATGGCAATCCCTCACTTATATATTTGAGAACAAAATTGGCAATAGTCTTATAATAACCGATTCAAAAGCAGCATTGGAAATTATAGGAAATAAAAAATTATATAATCAGGTAAAAAATTCTCTTTTATGGAATATTAAAAACTATCTATACCTATTAAGTAATTCTGATACCAAAATAACGTTCATCTGGGTAAAAGGACATGCTGGCATTAAAGGGAATGAAATTGCTAAAAAGGCAGTTTAGGAAAACAAGTTTTTTGATTTTTATAATACACTTGACCTATTGCCGTCACTTAAAAGACAAATCACTAACAGTTGGAATAGTGTATGGCAGGAATACGTAAAAAAGTCTAAAAACCCATACATTCTTATATATACATCCAGAAATACCCAAAACAATACCACATATTCAAGAATACAATACAAATAAATACTACACTACGATAGTAACTAGAATGAAACTAAATCATGGTATCTTTCCTGCGCATCTTGCTAAAATAGGAATTATAGGCTCTTCTATATGTTCATGTGACAATAGTTCAATAGCCGATCTTAACCATTTACTTTTTTCCTGTAGAAATCACCAATATTAAATAAATATATTTCTGAATATCCTCATTAATCACAATATTTCTTTACCGACAAATTTAACTCACCTATTAAGTTTAAACGAAAAACCTATTTTAGACGCCTTAGCTGAGCTATTTAAAAGCGCAAAAATTTCAATATAAAGTTGAACATTAAAATTAAATAATTTTTGTGGCCAAGAACTGAGTTTTCTACGGCCAAAATTTCACACACACACCCAACTCGGAACACTTTATTGGCTCAAACTGCGATTTTACAAAAATAAATTTTGTCAAGAATGATGTAAAAGTCAAGTATGGTTAGCTATATTGCATACTTTAATTACCGGCATAAAAGATTCGTAAAAACTACTTCATGAAAAAAAATTGGTATACCAAGTCAGGTACTTCTCGAATGCAACACTGTTGGATTCTCATAATATCAGACTGTGCATCGGTAAACGTAACTTGGAACAAAAATAAATAATTCTTTTCATCGTAATTAATACATTTTTGTAGAAACAGAAGTATATTTTTCCAAAACACCTTTATTCAATTTAAGTATGTTTTAACAAAAAAAATAAAGTCATATTCTGAAAAAGTAAGGAAATAAACTCAAATTATGTACATAACAAACTTAAATGTGAGGATTTTATAAAAAGCAAAACATTTTTTATGTATTGAAACATTTCCTTTATTTTAAGTCGTAGTTCACCTTGTTTTGGATGTCAAAACTGTAGTGCTCTCTTACTACTACAGGTGGAATGAGTTTCGTCTTTATCGTATTCTTCTCTACCATGGGAAAATCATCTATATCTGTGAAAACGAACGAATTTTATGGAGCTTTTGGATCCACAAACTTACGCATGAATTTGCAGTAATATTGGTCATCAGAGCCAAATATTTCCACAATTTCTTCTGCATAATAAGAAAATTCCACGTTTTTCTTTGTTTCTATTCTGAATTCAACCACAGCAAAATCACCAGTGGCAAAGCAGGATTCGCTAGAATTCGGAAGACTGTTCTGGCTCAGAATCTCTTCAAAGGTCTCGTAAGCTGAAGAACATGAATTGAAAATTCAGGGACATCGTAATCTGAGCCAGTACTGATTTTACATTGCGACTTCTTCCTCTTTAGACTACAGATGTTGGCATTAATTTCGTCCATCTCGAAATTTTGTGTGGAAGTTTGGATCACGTTGTAGGGTCCAGGAAATTGCTGCACAAACACTATGGATGACTTGTTCTATTATTTATTTCCTTCCTACGAAAATTATTAGAAGCGTATTCTACATATGTGTATCATTGTTTTATTTCACAGCTATACTCACTCGATCAGAGAACCAGATACAATAGGATCTGGTTTGTTAATTACAGTATCTTAATGCTGTTTTTCCATTTCAGTATTCCTGATGATGAGGACAATCATCCTCGAAAGCTTGAAAATTTTCCGTTAAGAGTACACTTTTTCCGTTTCACTTGCTGCATACCCCAATATTCACCAGTTTGATTCCTAACAGTCAGCAAAGACTATCTTCCTTTCATATATATATATATATATATATATATATATATATATATATATGTATGTATATATATATATATATATATATATATATATATATATATATATATATAGAGAGAGAGAGAGAATGTGTTTATATTAATTACCGCATAAAGAAATAGCCATACATAAAACATTTTGTGAAATCTTGACTAATAATGTGAATGGAATAAATATATATAAATATATAAATATATATATATATATATATATATATATATATATATATATATATGTATATATATATATATATATATATATATATATATATATATATATATATATATGTATATATAATAAACAACGAATATATTGGTGGATATTGCACGCAAATAGAAGAAGGGGCTACTGAAAGGAGTGGTAACCGCAGACATGCATGTTTCTGGCTCATTAGCTGTCATCGGTACGGTACAACCAAGAAAAGATGTAAAACATGGAAGCAAAGGTGTTGAATGAAACATGAGAAAATATAATAGAATTCAGCAGGATAGTCAAACACAACATTTGTGTCAGTAATATTAGAAGATCTCGAATATTCGAGACAACAACCAACATAGACACGGAGGTGCATATAACACTCCCGTCTGAAAACTTTTGACCCAGATCAATTAAATAACAACAAGATCTACGAATAGTGCGTGACATATGAACAATAAACAACGAATAGATTGGTGGGTATTGCACGCAAATAGAAGAAGGGGCTACTGAAAGGAGTGGTAACCGCAGACATGCATGTTTCTGGCTCATTAGCTGTCATCGGTACGGTACAACCAAGAATATTCGAGATCTTCTAATATTACTAACACAAATGTTGTGTTTGACTATCCTGCTGAATTCTGTTATATTTTCTCATGTTTCATTCAACACCTTTGCTCCCATGTTTTACATCTTTTCTTGGTTGTACCGTACCGATGACAGCTAATGAGCCAGAAACATGCATGTCTGCGGTTACCACTCCTTTCAGTAGCCCCTTCTTCTATTTGCGTGCAATACCCACCAATCTATTCGTTGTTTATTGTTCATATGTCACGCACTATTCGTAGATCTTGTTGTTATTTCATTGATCTGGGTCAAAAGTTTTCAGACGGGAGTGTTATATGCACCTCCGTGTCTATGTTGGTTGTTGTCTCGAATATTCGAGATCTTCTAATATTACTGACACAAATGTTGTGTTTGACTATCCTGCTGAATTCTATTATATTTTCTCATGTTTCATTCAACACCTTTGCTTCCATGTTTTACATCTTTTCTTGGTTGTACCGTACCGATGACAGCTAATGAGCCAGAAACATGCATGTCTGCGGTTACCACTCCTTTCAGTAGCCCCTTCTTCTATTTGCGTGCAATACCCACCAATCTATTCGTTGTTTATTGTTCATATGTCACGCACTATTCGTAGATCTTGTTATATATATATATATATATATATATATATATATATATATATATATATATATATATATATATAACAAAGAGCAAGTGTTATCATGGGAAAGCACGCAAAAATAAAGAGGTTACTGAAAAGGAGTGGTAACCGTAAACATGCATGTTTCTAGCTCATTAGCCTTCATCAGTACGGTATAACCAAGTATGGATGTGAAACTTGGGAGCAACGATGTTGAATGAAACATGGAAGAACACAAAGAACGGAAAATAACAGGACAACCAAACGCACATTTGTGCCATCAATTGGAAGATTCCGATTTTGGAACAACAACCAATATCAACACGGAGGCGCATAAAGCCCTCCTGTCTGGAAAAAACCAACCCAAGGTAAAGAAACAAGATCAAAAATGGATCATGCGTGAATTTAACAAAAACAAAGAGCAAACATATATATATTTATTCCATTCACATTATTAGTCAAAATTTCACAAAATGTTTTATGTATGGCTATTTCTTTATGCGGTAATTAATATAAACACATTCTCACTTTTCGTATATAAAATTTGAAACATTTTTTTCAAGATATCGAATTCTCGGCTCTGAACGCTAGGTATATCACGGTACGTACCTGGGTGCTGCACTACTGAGATATTTTTCGGACTTTGACGATTTTGATTTAACTAATTTTGCATTATATCTTATTTCAATACTTTTTTCGAGCATTACCAAGCTCGCTTTACTTATTTATTTATATGTATATGCATTCATAAATATATATACTCATATAGATTGCGGACGTGTGAACCCATGTAACTGATGCGATTAGAGTTTTGGTGTTAGATTTCCACCGTATTTGAAAAATTGTACATGAACCATTTGTTCGTTTCCTGTAATTGGTCTGTAATTTGAGACATCTGTGTGGATTGGGGCCCTCATCTCTTCTGAGTTAGTAGTGAGTTAGTAGCCTTCAGCTCTACTCAGGTATTATAGAACTTGCTTGTCAGTTATTCAAATTGTAACTTAGATTTTTCGCTTGTAACTGATAATTTAACTTGTGATTTAAGTATTTATGTAGATTTTGGCCTTCACCCTAACTGCATACTGAATCTACAGCCTTCAGCTGAGTTAAGGTATCAATAGTTTTTTCCTTGTAAACTTTGTGACCTTAACATTTTGAAAAGAGGCATACGGTCCAAAGAGATTATTATACTTCAATCAGGGGAGGCTTGCTGACTTTTATTTTTAATGATAACTTATCCAGCAGTTCAACCTTTCCGAGTTTGTAATTAGTGCTGTTAACCCACTGAGGAGTTATGGGTTAACTTTAGAAGTCTTGGGTGCTTGGCAAAACTTCTCTGGCGCCCTTTTGAGTGAACTGTTAAATTTTAAGATTGCCCACCCCCTCTTCGACTCGAAGCTAGTCGACTGCCGAGCACATATTGTACTACGAGAGACAACCCGCACATCTATAACGGTCACTGAAGGTTTGCGTTTTCTCGTTATAGGTCTGTGGCACCCAACGTGTCCCGTCAGCAGTCCCGGTCATGATAACTGAAACAGAGGCTTTGCTACTGTCAACATAGCGCACCATTTGGCTTTACCCCCTCCAAAGATCCTAACACTTCGGAAAAATAGTTTTTCATCATCTCAGAAACTTCAGAACGAGATCGTTTTATATTTTCTGCGTTTCTTTCCGTCAGGACATTTTTATGTTGGAATAAAAACCTTTCCATCCATCTGCGATCTGGTATATTATTTCTAAATGTCTTTTTCTTGAGTCCTTTTTTGTTCAAGTAATTTTATGTCGTACACTGTGAACGGATACCACCAAATACCTAGCATTTTGATTTCTTCAACTAGCTGATTATCATCTGCGTCAGACAGAACCTTCTGTATTCCATATTTCCGGGTGGATAGCCTCCTCGTTTACGTGACAATATCCCTAGTGGATTTCCAAATTGATTTGAAACTGACCTCAATATTTCGCCCCTTTCTACGGCCTCCAAATCCCGCCGCAGAGTATCATCGGTATAGTTGTGATACGTGCGGCAACGCAGAACTCTTCTCGATTTTCGAGTAATCGTGCATCGTCACGTACAATTTGCAAATAAACTGGAGAAAGATACTATTACGCCCCTGTCCACTTTATTATTTATCAATTTATCATGTTACAGGTTAAGTTGAAAAACCATTTACATACCTAAAGCAATTTGTAGGACTAAAATAAGTTAAATAGCATGCTTTGCACGACAAGAGTTTTTCACATGTATTAATTTCACAAAAATTTAATTATTCTTCGACCTGCAGCGAAGATTAAAAAAGATTTTACACTATTTACTTGTTTGGCACAAAAAGTAGTAAATCATCTCGACTACCAACTTAACACTATCGACTCAAAAAGTAATAGATCGCTTCAACTCCAGCGCGTTCAAGGGTATAATCGGGGAGATGCAAATTGTTCCAAGTCACATATCATCCCATCCAAGTTGGGCGCATTCACTGTAATGAATTTAAAAAATAACTAAAGGTGATAAATTCATTTACTTCCTGATGGAAGAAGAAGAAGATCAAAGCTACCAAAGCATGTACGAGGATTATAGGTCTTTTAACGGATTTTCTCACCGCTGTCTCCTCTTCTCGTCCTAAATTTCCACTTTTTCTTATCATAACATGTATCCTTTTCGAAATTTCTGACCATCGTCGCCTCCGTTATATAGTCTCTCCAATTTCTCCTTGGTCGTCCTCTTTTTCTTCGTTCCAGTGGTATCCATTTAAGGATTTTTCGTGTGCTTTATCTTTACGTGCCCAAACCAAGTCAGTGGTCTCCTTCCAATTTCTTTTCGAATCTATATAGGTTTAATCTGAGACAGTCCATTACGGTTGCCATCATTATTCGTTATGTTGTTGTCCCACTGCAGATAATGTGCGAGTAGTAATTTGACTTTTAATTCTTTCTCAAGTTTCAGCATCACTATTTTTAGTTTTTGATAAGAATGACTCCTGAGTATTTGCTCTTCTAAACTCCTTTAATGGTGTCATAGCTAGGTCCAGGTCCACACACGAAGAGTTTTTGCCCAAGGCAGATTATTCTCTCCACAATTTGCTGTCAATTATTAATAATAAGAAGTCCTCATCACAATTTCCTTTTTCCTATTTACATAGACAAAATTTAGTTCAAATTTTGGAAATTTCTAACTCAACAATAGACCGGTGTACTAATAACACACCATATTTTTCTTATGAATTTTCTTTTCCAAATGTTATTCAAGGTCAAAATCTAATTTACAAAAATTTCCTTTTTTTAACAGAACTATTAATTCATCCCAATGTTTTATAGGATTTTTTCGTAGCGTGAAACTTTGATAACTTCAAATTTGATCATGAATAACTTTTGAAAGAGAAAATTTACCAAAAGGAAGCTTTTTCGAAGAGCGCTCAATATTCTATGAAAGTATTGTTTGGTCTTATCAGCACACTGGTACATGAACTAGAAAATTCTAAATTTTGGATAAAAATGCCTTTTTATTTAAATGAGAAACACGAAATTGTCACGAGGAACCTTTTGATATTTATATTAGTGATCAAATTTCAAAAGGATGTTATCGACTTCCAGAACAATAATGTCGATATAACTTGAAAATAATCGGTTTTAAAGAATAAAACTAAGTTTTCCGCATCTGTGGCCCTGAACAATATTCTATCATAAAATGGTCATTTGTATACACTTCGGGGGATGTATCGTGCTAACAAACCGAAATTTCTCCAAAAATAACCAAAAATGTAGTATATCTGGATTTATAGGACCCGCTGTACTCGTTCTAGTCAGCTGAAAATCAGTAGGGTACATCTGTGAGACACCTTGTACAATACTCAATCATAAAATTGATCAATCGTATACTCTCTGGATGCTGTATCGTGCTAACAATCTGAAAATTCTCCATAAAAGACGAAAATTTGGTACTTCAAGTACCATAGCACCCGTTGTACTGGCTTTAATGAGTTGAATATCAATAGGGTTCATCTTTGAGACGCTCTGATTAATATCCAATCATAAAATTGGTCACTTGTATATACTCCGGTGGCTGTATCGTGCTAACAAACTGAATTTTCTCCAAAAATTACAAAAATATCGTACTTAAAGTACTGTAGCACCTGTTGTATTGGCTCCGGTGAGCTGAAAATTATAAAATTGGTGACTTGTTGAACTCCGGAGGCTGTATCGTGCTAACAAACTGAAATTTCTCAAAAAATTGCAAAATGTCGTACTTCAAGGTACCATAGCACCCGTTGTACTGGCTCTGGTGAACTGAAAATCGATAGGGATTATCTGTGACATGTCCTTAACAATATTCAATCATAAAATTGCTGACTTATTGCACTCCGGAGGCTGTATCGTGCTAACAAGACATGCAAGGAAAAGCGGCCGACGACAACGACGACGACGACGACGACATACACACAGGATTTTTTTTCTAAAAACCGTTTTTTCGTGTTGTTGTTGATGGAAAACGTAAAAATAACTCAAAAAAAAATTTCAAAATTCCAACTTTTTTTGGGGTAAACCAATACTTTTCTCGCATATATAAAGGTTGGGCGGAGAAGTAAAAATGTATCTGCAATTGGTGTTTGCCTCAAATTAAATAATTAGGAACTCCTTTACTTACCTACGAACATATAAAAATTAATCGAAGAAGGAAATTTGAGGATTTGCTCGACATTTGATCTAAATGTATCCACAGAACCAGTATTATGATTCCCCAACCAATAATCATACCAGCCAGACCAATATTCCATGGTCATCAAAGGTTTATCTGGCTGCATTAATTTCAAAGCTGCTAATTGTAGAAATGGAACATTATTATAATTTGCTGTTTGTAAGACACCCGATGTAGTGCCACGTCCGAAACTAGTGAGTGGGCTATCAGATGTAAATAGAAGTTCTTTTATGCCATTATCCAAATGCATTTGTTTAATAATCTCTAAATATTGTTTGTCAACGTTAAATGTATTTCCGTACTCATTTTCAATTTGAAAACCTATAATTGGTCCACCGTTTTGGAATTGCAGCAACGCCAATAAAGGTAACAGGATATTGAAATATCTTTTCACATAACTTAAATAATTTTTATCTTTAGAATTCCTAACTGACGATGTATTCCTCAACAGCCAACTAGGTAGACCTCCAAATTCCCATTCGGAGCAAATGTAAGGACCTGGACGAACCAAAGCAAACATATCTTCATCCTGAACAGCTTTTAGAAACTCTTCTACATGAAGGAAATCCTCGAAATCCGAACCTCCACTACCAAAATCATAGACACCTGAAATGCAATAATCTATTAGTATTTTTAAACCCTTCAATCAAATAAACAGAAAACACAACACAATATTCTTCTTATTCCAACCATACTAACAAGTCAGTCAAAGTTACAATATTAGTGTTTTAAATGAAACTTACTATTTCCAGCTAATTCCACAATATATTGAAAAAATGTTTAATAGTTATTTTTGGCTAGACCAAGAAGTGACCTACCTTGTAAGAAAAAAGAAGAAGATATGATATTACAAATAGATTAGATTAGATATTATTAGCCCTATGGATATCCTGGATATCATTTTTCCCAATTAAGATCAGTATAACTGTGCAATGATATAGAAAACCAGGAAAACTATATCTGCTGATCTTAACAATTATCACTTAAGAATACAATTCAAAAGTGGAGAACTCCCTAGATTTATCTGTTCATTGACGTCTTCATATTGTGGGTTTCTTAAGTGTCTTGGTTGGAGAAAGAAATAACTGTCTCGCATATAAGAACCGACACAGAGCAGAGGCGTATAGGGTAGCACAAAATATGACGATTGGGGGCAATTTAACTCTATACCAAGATGCATCCCTGAGGAGTTATAGGGCCTCAAAGTAGGGCCCAAAATTTAGAAAAAAATTGATTTCTTTGCAACCCTTCAACTTAAAAATACCAAATGTGGTACACTGTATAAGACTGTTGAGGGCGTTAAATAATGGTAAGTAGAAGTCGATCGAACCATTCTGGGGGGTTAATTAGGGGTGACCTAACCTTAAAATTTCACAGAAGTTTTTTATCTGTCAGTCGATCTGAAAAATTTTATTTTCATACCATGACAAATGTGATTCTAAAACTTTCTTACTCTTATAATTTTGCGTGAAACTTTGTCATTTTCAAGGAAAAGTCGAATAACTATTAGACGTAAATTACTACATCCATGAATTTTTTTTTCAGATTTAATAAATTAACAGATACATTTTAATGAGATTAATTTAATGGCAAAACAAATTGATAATATTGTAGAAAGACCATGAATATTTTAATTTAAAGAAATTGCTGAAAATGATCACCAATTTCTCTTAGACACAAAATTATTCTTCGCCGAAAATAGTAGTAGACTCTGGCCATTAGCTGATGATAATTTTTTATTTCATTGCAGTTATCTGCAATGCAATTCGACAATTCTTCTCGGGAATCAATTGGAGAAGAATAAACAGACACCTTTAATGCCCCCAAAGAAAGTAATCACATTTATTGAGGTCCGGTGACCAGGGAAGCCCATCTTGAGGACAATTATTTCCTGGTTCAATCCACATATTTGGATATTGGCATAAACCAATGTTTCAATCTGAATCGTAATGGCAAATCGTCAAATAAATCCGGAAGAGTATTTTTGAGAAAATCTAAATAAGTTTCGCCAGTTAGCCGGTTTGGTGAAATAACTGGTCCAACTAAATAATGATCGATAAGGCCGACCCAAACATTCATCTTAAACTCACGTTGGAAATGTCGAGGATTTATTAGATGGGGGTTTTCTTTTGAATTCTCATAACAGTTGTAACGACACTGTCGTCTAAAATATAATAGCTAAAGCTGAAGAAGAGGTATCTAATCAGCAAAAACAAGTGAATAAAACTGAAAATTCTAAAAGCAACCGATATAAAGTGAACACAAAAAATAATCCTGCGAACGTTTACAAAGAAAAAAACATTACACCTGTACTCGCCAAAACGACTCTCCTAAGAGAAGGGCTACGAGCTAAATCCACTAGTAGTAATACCAATAATAACTAAAAGTTCAATGTATCCCTATTAGTTGAATATATCTGTAAAATGGACCCATATATTGCTCACTACGATATTGAACCAATCAACACGAAATTAATAAATAGTGTCGCAGATTTTGGTGATGCATATTATATAAAAAACTCGCAATTTAAAGTATTCCATAAAAATATAAGAAGTATTCAAAAAAACTATGATGAAATGTTATTGCTGTTAACTGAATTAAATTGTGAATTTGATGTAATCGTATTCACAGAAACTTATGTAGTATATGATTTAGAATTATATAACATTCCAGAATACGATATTATATACAACAATGGAAACTTCAACCAAAACGATGAGGTAATTGTGTATGTTAGAAGTCACTATAACTATGATTACAAACTAATACCATTAGGACCTTCAAATGTTATCGAGCTTACAATTTTAAATTTACAAGAAAAAATAACAGTAACTTCCATCTACAGCTCTCCCAGCGCTTCCCCTGACAATTTCAATTTTGCTCTTTATGGATATTTGGGGAATTGTATATTCAAAACCCACATTATTACTGGTGATATTAATATTAATCTATTACTCGAAAATGCCGATTATGTAGATGAATATAAAACAATATTAAATACGTTTGATTATGTTTCATATATTAACCAAACAACTAGACCACTTTTATGTGAAAAACGGGATTTCCACATTCAGTAAAATACAATCATTCATTGTTATGTATGATCCAACAGATCATGATCCAATAGTTTTAACATTTATGTTTTAGAATTATTAGCAACCTGTAAAAAGATTACCTATATATAAAAAAAATTTATAAATTCCAAAAGTTTGAGAAATGAGGTGAAAGCACAAGATTGGAGCATGATCAATATAAGTAATGATATAGATGAAATGACTGAATCTTTTATATCTACTCTAAATACATGTATTGAAAAAAATACCCTTGTTGTGAGAATGGCTGCAAGTCAAAAAATTAAAAAATCTTGAATAACTAAACATTTATTAAATGAAATTACACAAAAAAATCAACTATACAAAAAGGTAAAGAAAAGTCCCAATGATTATCTAAAAGATTATTACAAAACATTTAAAAACAAACTTATGAAGTTAATTCAAAAATCCAAAAAGGTGTATACACAACGAATGATAGAACAAAATAGTCCCAAAATATGTGGACGTGTATTAATAAATTGTTTGGTAAGGTTAAATTTGAAACTAAAATAACAGCAGTCAATAGACACAATGAAATTGTAACTGAAAAGTCTGATATAGTTAATGAATTCAATAAATTTTTTAGTTCATTAGGAGAAGTTTACGCTGACAAAGTAGAAGCACCTGATGAATTTATCGAACATATTTTTAGATAATACTATGTTTCTCTATAATACAAATGAAATTGAAGTACAAAATATGATAAAATCACTAAAAAATAAAAAATTTCCAGGTGTTGATGGTTTGCGAGCGGAAACTTTGAAAGAAGTATCAGACTTAATATGTAAACCTCTATCTACTATAATAAATATATGCTTTTACAAGGGTTATTATCCTAAGTGCCTGAAAGCTGCTATGATAAAACCTTTATTTAAGTCAGGATCTAAATTAGAAGTAGGAAATTACCGTCCAATATCTTTGATCTATTCGGTGTCAAAAATCATCGAAAAAATACTAAAAAGCCGAATCGTAGATTCCTAAATAAATATCACGTAATCTCAGACAATCAGTTCGGCTTTAGATAAGGCAAATCAACAGAAGATGCTATTTGTTCTCTTACAAAAACAGTTTATGAGGCTGTTGACTCAAAAACACCCGCTTTAGCTATATTCGTTGACCTCTCTAAAGCCTTCGATACTGTATCGCACGACATACTATTGTATAAGTTGCAGAAATATGGACTCAAAGGCAAAATCTTCCACTTATTAAACAGTTACCTGAAAGACCGACAGCAACAGGTAAAAATCGGCGATGTCATCAGTGAACCGAGGACAGTAATCTATGGGATACCACAAGGTTCTGTTCTCGGACCGCTTTTGTTTACAATTTATATAAATAGTTTATTGAATATGGACTTGAAGGGTACAATAACGAGTTTCGCTGATGACACTGTGATATTCTACAAATCAGACTCTTGGGCAAATCTAAAACGAATGGCTGAAACCTTTGATTAAAAAATGGTTTGCCTGTAATAAACTTACCCTCAACATCGACAAAACCTACTATTTGC
Organism: Galeruca laticollis; assembly: GCA_963921935.1. Lineage (NCBI taxonomy): Eukaryota > Metazoa > Arthropoda > Insecta > Coleoptera > Chrysomelidae > Galeruca > Galeruca laticollis. The sequence continues at coordinate 36,870,646 of OY998178.1, read as the reverse complement.
CATTGGCATCCTACCCGAGTACCCTGCCTGACATGGGAAATCTCAAAATCGACGATATGACGGAAATACCAGAGGCGCAATATGCTAATTATCTTGGGATAATTATCGATAAGAATCTTCGTTGGGATCTGCAAATAAATAATATTGCAAAGAAATTAAGAGGTCTTATTAGTAGGTTTAACTTTCTAAAAGGATTTTTAAGCATACCTCATCTAAAAACAGTGTATTTTGCACTCGTTCAGTCACAGTTATCCTATGGCATCCTGGGTTGGGCGGGTGTGTATGATAACCATCTAGCGATCGTCTGTTTGATATCAGCAAAAATCTTGATATAAGACAGCTGTTCTGTCAACGAATACTTCTAGCTATTTTTAACAGGAAAATAGAATTAGAAGAAATTTAACATCAATACAATACGTGGACTAGAGCCCAAAATATTGTAAAAATACCCAAATGCGAAAAAAATATTAAACGGCGATTCTTTGATTACATAGGAGCAAAACTATACAACTTAATTCCACATTCTCTGAAAGGAATTAAAAAATTACATATATTCAGAATGAAAATTAAGAAATGGATTCTTAGTAAAAAGCGATACATATTTAGAAATATAGTAAATAATCTCTGCAAGATACTTACCTCTATATTACAGTTATTTTTTCAACTCTTGATTTTGGTTTAGATTATAAATATTAAACTTTACTATTATTGTTTTTATATGAAACTCACGGTTTCTAGTTAATTCCACAATATATTAAAAGTTATTGAAAATTCTAAAAAATTGACAATTGTTTCGATAAATCAATTGATTTATCGAAACAATTGTCAATTTTTTAGAATTTTCAATAACTTTTATTATATTGTGGAATTAACTAGAAACCGTGAGCTTCATTTAAAAACACTAATATGAGCAGATTCCACGAAGTAAGGGTCGAGGCAGTTAATTTCATTAATAATAAACATTAATTACTCACTCACTTACTTACACCCTCTATAAATAATTAAAAACAAAACATTATGGGATTGGGATACATAACACTACCGAAACCAAATTATTACAGTAGACGAAGTTGGGCACCCAGTGCCTAAAGGGCAGCACTTCCGCCGTTCCGCTAACAGCTCGACCGATATTACCAACACAGATATACTTCAATACACATGCAAGCTCAATCCTTACGTCTAGCAACGATAAGAATCTTCAGCGGTGAATAACCGAGTTAATACACTATATCCTGGAGAGTGTTGAGCCTAGGATTGTGATTAACACCCGGCTTATCGTTGACCCCTTGGTGTGTGTTGAATCCAACGCTAGACACTAGCCTGTTTAGAGCGCGTTGAGCCTAGAACGGAAGCCAACCGTCATAAACCAAGTCCTGGAGCGGGTTGAGCGCAGGACAGAAGCCTTCCCGTGTAACTGAAATCCCGGAGCTCGTTGAGCCCGAGACAGAAGCAAATTCCTACCCCACCGAGTTCTCGGTGTTTGCTGAACGCGAGATTTGGTTCCGAATACACCCCGTTTATTTTAGGAAACCTGAACGAGGGGGTGAAACGAGTATCATAGTTCCACCAAGTTGAGTAAGGATGTTTAATAATATTGATTCATCGATAAATGTTTGCCATAAAGTCAGAAGTCTAAGTACGACCGATCTAGACTATTTGCTACCAGAAGCTGTATAATAAGAGGAGATCCATATGCAACCCGACCACCCCGGAGAAGCCCCCAGAATCAAGGACCAACAATTGTGTAAATTATAACTGTATATAGAATTAATTTTAAGTTGTAAATATTTCATTGAACTTTTAGTTTAACAGGTAGCATACGTGTTACTCTATTAAATAAACACATCTAACCATCAAGCCTTCTTTTTTATGCTCTACCCCTGACTATCCACGGCAACTAAGAATAGACACCCGACCAGTAGATTTGAAAATCGACGCTTGAGCAACGATTACACTGTTTTGCATATTTGTAATACTCCTACGAGTAAAATGAGCCTCATCAGCATAAAGAATTTTTTTTTGATAGTGAATATCCTGACATGAAATAAATCGACAGAAATACACTCGCTGAACCAAGTCTTTAGGTAACAACTCTTACGTCTAATAGTTCGGTGTACAGATGATCTTGATATGCCACTCTGTCTAGATAAAGTTCTAGTGCTAATATGCAGTTGATCGTCATTGGTACCCAAAATAAGTCATCTCACACTATAAAACGTTCCTGTTTCTCAAGCCCGTCTTTCAACATTAGAAAATGTTTCTCTGTGAGGAACCACGCGATTAGGAAACCTCCTCCGATATTCTTCCATACTTCTTCTACAGTTTCCTCCACAAGAACCTAACATCAATAACATATCCACTTGTTCGAGAATTTTCCACTAATTTAAAAAAAAGATTATAACAATTTACTTACTGCAAGAACTGAATTGCAAATTGTCAAATTTGATGCATACATTCATAGCCAACTCTTGACTTTTTTGTAACCTTTAAATGACATTGTTGAAAACATGTCTTTGGTTATTCGACTTTTCCTTGAAAACAACAAAGTTTAATGAAAAATTACAGGAGTAAAAAAAGTTTTAGAAACAAATTGTCCATTGGATTAAAAATCAACTTATAGATAAAAAGCTTGCGTGGCATTTTAATGTTAGGTCACCCCCAATTAACCCCCCAGAATGGTTCGTTCGCCTTTTACTTACCATTACTAAATGCCCTTAACAGTCTCATACAGTGTACCAAAGTTGGTATTTTTAAGAACTCGTTCACTGCCGCCCTGATTTTGTGATCATCAGGATATATTGGTATAAAATTATCAGAAGATCGATTCTTAACATGAATTGAAGAATATGGAGGCCAAAATGGCTGACACGCATATGGTGAGAGATCGGCCTCATAAGATGTATGAAATCGTACCAGCCGATCACGCACATTATGTGTGATAATAATTAATAAGTTTTTTCGTGGATAAAAAACATAACTTGAACAAATTATTATGATTTACTTAAAAAAACATATTTTTACAAAAAAAACATATTTTTACGAAAATGAACATATATGGTTGCTCTATACAATCATAACAAAAACAAAATAATATACTAATAATCAAAAAATTTGCTTCATAATAACAAATTAGAAATAGAGTTAATAAAAAAGAGAAAATATCGCTCATCTACTGTTCATGCCAAATTTTAAAACATGGCTTCAAACACAGTCCTGGATACAGCAGCAATATTTGGTCATCTTTCTTATTTTGTTTTTATTTCTGCAAATCCTACAATCCGTACCTTGAACCTTTCGATCAAATTTAGGAAGTTCTGATGGAAGGTGCACATGGGCACTAACAGGTTGTGGAATTATTGCACTCGGCTTTGGCAATGAAAGATCAATGCTATTTATTCTGAATTGATAAAAACTGATTCTGTTGCCCGAATATTTATTATATAAAAACCAAGAATTTAACAGTAGTATTTGTAACACATGTTACCGGCTTTTTTATACCAACTCAAAGTTTTTCGGTAACAAGAATTATACGAAAGCATTTGGTCTTTACGATCCACTCCCGACATATACTTATTATATTCCACAATCGCTTGTGGTTTTGATACCAGCTCACCTCGTTTACTCCCCTGTGTTATTCCCAAAAGAAAAAAAGAAAAAGAAAAAAAAGAAAAGAAAAAAAAAGAAAATAATAAAGAGAAAAAAAATAATAATAATATAAACTAAAAAAAGAAAGAAGAGAAAATAATAATAATAAATAAAAATAAAAAAGGAGAGAAAACAAAAAAAGGTACATTTTAATTTCAAACATAAATTTTGTAAATATACATGAATTTGAAATAATATAAACATAATGTTCCCTTAAATGAAAAATTCCAATAATAAAGAAATATCTCTAGAACATATGTTGTTTGGCGAATGGGTAAGCTTAAGTTTCCCGCAGTCATCCATTTCGATCACAGACACTTACGCGCACACACCTCGTTTACTCCTCACTTCTACAAGAGTACCGCTAAACTCTGTGCTTATAAATGCCACGTCCCGCTTATCGTGCCATTTGCCCATAACGGTGTCATTTACTACATCGCATTTTTCTATTACTTCACCCTTACGCACTTTTTTTTCCTAGCATCAACACAGTTTCCTTTCCGATTCACTCGGAGAAATCCCGTACAAAATGTTTCACTTTGAAGCAGACTTGATGCCAGAGAATGACTATTATAAAAATTGTCCAGGAACAACGAATGCCCCTTATCCAAATGGTCATTAACTGTAAAACGACAGTAGCAGCATGACCAACACCACTCGTCACATCGTTAGCACCTGCATAAATCATAAGCTTCATAGTAAGCCCATTTGGTTTTGTCAAGACATAAAATTTGATCCCATATTTATGTCGTTTGCCAGGCAAGTACTGGCGAAAACTCAAACGACCTCTCCATGATAACATCGATTCATCAATTCAAAGCTCCCTACATGGAGAGTAGACCTCAAAGATACAATCTATAGAGTATTTGTCTACTGGTAAAAAAGAGTAAACTTACCTCCATCATTTTTCCATTAAAGTAATCAATAATGGGTCTGATTTTATATAATTTATCTGTTGGATGAACTTCTCCTACAGCAGGATCCCTTGCGAAGTGCATGCATCTCAGAATCAGCATGAAACGATTTCGGCCCATATAATCCGAAAAACATTTCAAATTGAATAATCGGTGTTTTCTCCAATAATCCTGTATACGATTAATTCTTATGGTAGCCATATGCAGAATTAATCCAAGAAAAACACGAAATTTTTCTGCGGTAAGCGCCTTCCACTCCGATATTCTACCACTAGCAAGAAATATCTCTTCGGCATACAAATTTGATTCTTTCACAATTATATCATGAAATTTATGGTCTACCAGCATGTTGAAATAGTCTATTGGATTATTGCCTGCCGGCTGCTTCTTCAAACTTGGGTTTCCCAGAAAGGGAAGCCGCCGCCGGTTCACCAAAGGAGGATCAGTCCATATTATATCATTTACTACGGGAACGGTACTCTCAGGTAATAACGGTAAATTGACTCTTTCAAACGCATCTTCACTTTCACTTACTTGATACAGTTCATCATCACTAGAATTATTGTCTAAGTCTAAACTATCGCCCGAATCTGAAAACGTAGCATAAGCTAGTGTTTCTTCCTCAGTTAGTTTTTTTGGATCTTTGAATGTAATTTTCCGTCTTTTCTGTTCACCAGAAGGGCCTGGCTAATCACAAGGATCCATATTTTCAAACTTATCAAAGTTATCAAAATTAGGTAAGATTTTTAAAACCGCGACCATACAACAATTTTTATACACCTTGCTTACAAGCCAACACAAGATAGACCGATTATTAAACGAGCCGATGCTTATAGACAACTTTAAATAGAGACATGCTCATAACGCAACTTGTGCATGATCGGCCTCTCGGCAAAGAGCCGCATCACGCAAACGCTGCGTGATCGGCAGCGAATAAGTTAAAGGGTTGCAAAGAAATTAACTTTTTTCGAAATTTTGGAGCCTATTTTGGATGCAACTCGATATAGAGGTAAATTGCCCCCAATTCTGTGTAGGTTTTTATGCGTGACACCCTGAATATGCCGACAAACTACCTAAAACGAGGTATTTGTATCTCAGCTTTGAGTACAGCTAGGAGGCTGCAAATTTTACTGCAGCATCATCTCAGCGCCTTAAGTCAACTGACATAATTCCATCGTAATCGGTCAACGTGTTACTACCGTTGCCTGTGATTAGTGTTAATTGAAAATATCGTCTCTAAATCCCTAAATTATCCACAAAAAATAAAGTATAATCAATGTGTGGGATGAAATAGTCACGTACTTAATACTTACGTAAGATATCTCCACTTGCCACTATTTCTTCCTGACAAAAAATAATTATAATTGAGGTTTACCTGAATGAGGTTCATGTAGATTCCAAGGAACATAAGTTTCAACTGTATTCAATCCAGCAGCTTTCATTTGCCTTATCCGTTTCCTCCAATAAGCTCTTGGGACTCTAAAATAATGTAGGGAACCACTATATATCGTAATTTCTTTATTGTTAAGCGTAAAATGGGGTTGCTGATCTGATAATCCTGCTGTAATACCAGAGCTGGTATAATACTGGTATAATGTTGGAGGACCTGAAGACGCTACAGCCATGTTAAGTATATGCTTAAATATCTTGAGGTCAAACAAGAGTTTATACTGATTGTTAAAATGTTTATAAGGAAGCAAAGTATATCAATATCAGTATCATACAGTACCGAATTAAAAAAAAATTGGTTGTATAATCAACAATGGAAATATTTTGTATTGATACTAAAGTGCTATTAAAAATGAACTATTTGAAATCAAAGCTTGCTTATCAGCAATATTCATTGTATTCATGGAGTGGATATAATTAGTGCGCGAAAAATACTAATAAGAAAGTGAAATATTTCATTACGCGATAAATAAATTAGGTACATTGTTGCAGTTCATATAAATTTCGTATATACTATTAATTGTTGAAAATGTTTATCGAAAAAATATATCAATTTTGGTACAGAAACGCACAAGCAATAGCAGGATACATCAACAATACTCATTTGACCAAATTTCTTGCGAATTTCTATTGAATTTTTTTTTGGATTCTAAGGAGTCTAGAAAATAGATGGTCGAAAATTAAGTAGATACAACCAGACCAATACTCCATTGTCATCAAAGGTTTATCTGGCTGCATTAACTTTAAAACCGCTAATTGTAGAAATAGAACAATCTTATAATTTGCCAAAAGTAATAAATATCTCATCCATACCTCAAATGTGACTAGTATGACAACAATGAAAAACTCAAAGTCAAAATGTCACAAATTTATTTGTTCGTACTGAAGTGCTGAGCTACTAGTTTCGACCCTCAATGGCCATCTTCAGGCTAAAAAGAATGTTTGGGTAAGGAATAAAACATTAAACAATCTGTATATCTTACCTAAATGATGATAATTATCAGTGGGGCACCAAACGTCCACACATAGCGCCTATAAAGGGAAGGATGTAATTTAGGTTACTGGGAAGCGCAACAACTATAAAACCATGTTACCCCCGAAATAAAAGCTAACCATACAAATTATAGTAAAAGGAAGCGTAAACAAAATTTACTTTGTGAAAAAGAAGAAGGATAGTCAATAAACTAAAAGTAGTGGTCTAGCCAAAAGATCAAAAAGAAGATTATGACAGTGGTATTTAACTTAAAAGGAGTGAATCAAATAGTAAACAATTATAAATAAAGATATATTTCTATAGTAACTTACATGTAGTTGGTAAAATATTATTAACAGCGATTAAGCAAAGGAATACACAAAACAATCAAAATGGGAGATTGAGGAAGATCTATGGATCTTCTGGTCTTAGTTACTCATTAAGACAAACAGCGTTGTTATCAGAACTAATCCGGTTAATCTCGAAAATCTCGAGTAAATTCTTCCTAGGACCCCTAAAGCACCTATGTAATCTACACGCATCTGATGAAGAAAAATTGTGGTTTTCAGATATAATATGATTTGCAAAAGCAGATGGTGAAGCAGGTGGGTCAGTATTTTGAAATCTTTTAACAAAACTAAGATGTTCTTTAATTCTATTGTCTAACAAACGACCAGACTTACCGATATAGACAGCATTACAATCCTGGCAGCTCAATTTATATATACCAGGAGAATGTAACGTCGGAACAGAATCTTTGGTGTTAACCAAAAAAGATCTTAGATTGTTATCAGTCTTAAGCCAAATTTAATGTTATACCTCTTGAAAATGTTACCAAACTTATAAGATACAGGGCCAAGGAAAAGTAAAGAGCCAACATACTTAGATACATCGTTATTTGACGTGTTATTCTGTAATGTAATAGTGGAAAAAGTTAGTTTAAATTTATTAAAACGTCAAATGTATATTTTGTTTAATAAAGAGAGTGGAAAGTTATTATTAATTGCAATTTGTTTAATAATATTGATTTCCTTATTGAAGGCTTCCTGTGACAAAGGCAATAAAAAAGCCCTATGCAAGAAACTATTGAAGGATGCAATTTTATGTGACTGGGGGTGGTTAGATGAAAATTAATAACTGTGTCCGTTGTGGTAGGTTTACGATAAATCTGAAAATCCAACCTTCCAGAACTAACATTACTAGTGATCAACAGGTCCAAGAAGGGAATACTATTCTCAAACTCCATCGTAAATTTAATTCTAGGATGAAGGGTGTCGATAAAATCCAAGAAAGAGAAAGTCTCTTGTTGGGTACCGTTAAAAAGAACTATACAATCATCGACATAGCGATAGTAAAAGACTATATACTTCTTAAAAAAGGGATCATTAACATAAGTTTCTTCCAAATTATTCATGAAAATTTCAGCATGTAAAGGGCTCAAATTAGAACCCATAGCCAAGCATATAGTCTGTTGGTAAAATTTGTTATTAAATTGAAAAAGTTTCGTTGTAAAGCTAATTGGAGTATGTTCACCATATCAGATATGACATTTGGGAACAAATTATTGGAAATCAATAGGGTTTCAACCAAATTTATACATTCTGAAGGGAGTATACTGGGAAAAAAATTACAAACATCTAATGAGAGCAAAAAAGAATAAGATTTAGGAAGCTTAATGTTAGAAATTTTATTACATAGGTCCAATGAATTTTTTATAGAGAAATTATTATTGAAATTAGTCAAGTCTTTAAGTAATTGCTCAACCATACGTAAGTTACTATAGAAATATCTTTATTTACAATTGTTTACAATTTGATTCAGTCTTTTTAAGTTAAATACTACGGTCATAATCTTCTTTTTTATCTTTTGACTAGACTACTACTTTTAGTTTATTGACTATTCTTCTTCTTTTTCACAGAGTAAATTTTGTTTACGCTGCCTTTTACCATAATTTGTATCGTTAGCTTTTATTTCGGGGGTAACATGCGTTTATTGTTGTTGCGCTTTCCAGTAACCTAAATTACATCCTTCCCTTCATCGGCGCTATGTGTGGACGTTTGTTGCCCCACTAATAATTATCATTTAGGTAAGATATACAGATTGTTTAATGTTTTCTTCCTTACCCAAACATTCTTTGTAGCCTGAAGATGGCCATTGAGGGCCGAAACTAGTAGCTCAGTAGTTCAGTATAATAATAGTTATTTGTAAAACAAGTGTCACAATGACTCGTTTTGTAATACGAGTGAAGCTTGCACAACGAACCGCGAAGCGGTGAGTTGTGCAAATCACGAGTACTACAGAAAGTCATTGTGGCACAAGCTTTACACAATATTTTTTTATAATTCGCATTTATTCAATTACTTAAATAAAATATAATTTCATATAATCCCTGTTTTTAAACTGGGAGGAGTGGTTTGAATTTAAGTTGGCAATTCTGTGGATTCCTAATTGGTCAGATCACAGATGGTTTTATTCAGCACCTCTGACTTTTGACATTTTATAACGGAATAATTGTGTTAATTGTAAACAAACTTTCATTTAAGCAAAAAGAGGATGATTATTTGTTTAAAAAAGAGCTTCTTCGTATATGCTCTAGCGATCTATTAATATTATATCATGAATACATCTTCACATAGATATCTGGTAATTTATCCCAAAAATCGAACGTTTTGTATACCTATATATTGATCCTATACACTATAAAAATAAACAATTGACAAATCATTGATAAATAAACGTTGGCGTACTTTATCCATTAATATTATTAATATATAAATCATTCTAATTTACCTTTAATATAATAATTTGCTAGCTAGAACAACGCTAGGCCATTTTATTTATAATTTGTATCAAGGTTAAAGTCAAATAAAAATAAAACTAAATTCAATAACCAACTGTACACTAAAAATGACTATAACAGTGTTCAAAGAGCTTCATTGTGACACTGTAAACAATGTTATAATGAAATCTCTGTTATACGCGAATTATAAAATAGTTATTTGTAAAACAAGTGTCACAATGACTCGTTTTGTAGTACGAGTGAAGTTCGCGGTTCGTTGTGCAAATCACGAGTAATACAGAAAGTCATTGTGGCACAAGTTTTATACAATATTTTTTATAATTCGCATTTATTTAATTATTTAAATAAAATATAATTTCATATAATCCCTGTTTTTAATCTAGGAGGAGTGGTTTGAATTTAAGTTGGCAATTCCGTAGATTCCTAATTGGTCAGATCACAGATGGTTTTATTCAGCACTTCTGACTTTTGACATATTATAACGGAATAATTGTGTAAATTGTAAACAAACTTTTATTTAAGCAAACAGTGATGATTACTTGTTTAAAAAAGAGCTTCTTCGTATACATCTTCACATAGATATCTGGTAATTTATCCCAAAAATCGAAAGTTTTGTATACCTATTTATTGATCCTATACAATATAAAAATAAACAATTGACAAATCATTGATAAATAAACGTTAGCGTACTTTATTCATTAATATTTTTTTTATATATAAATCATTCTAATTTACCTTTAATATAATAATTTGCTAGCTAGAACAACGCTAGACCATTTTATTTATAATTTGTGTCAAGGTTAAGTGTCAAATAAAATTATAACTAAATGCAATAACTAACTGTACTCTAAAAATTACTATTACAGTGTTCAAAGAGCTTCATTGTGACACTGTAAACAATGTTATAATGAAGTCTCTTTTATACGCGAATTATAAAAAATAAATTTGTGACATTTTAACTTTGAGTTTTTCATTGTTATAATTTGCCGTTTGTAAAATACCTGATCCTAAATCTTTAATGTCGTTATCCAAATTAATTAGTTACATACTAATATAGTTATTTTGGTACATCTATTAACCATTGTATTATTGGAAACATGAATAGAACACCATATTTGCGAACTTAAATTTCAGTGTCTTTAACTACAATATTGTAACAAGCACATACATTCTTCTGAAAACAGGGTAAGTTTCAAAATGTAGTACAAAATGTTTGGAGAAATAGTTGAAAAAATGTGAAATTATGAAATGAATTACAGTTTATTGATATACTCTTGAAATTCGAGGATATTAATTAAATAAAATTGAGTTGATAATTTTTCGAAACATCGAAATATCTGGACACGGGGACGTGAAGACGGAAGTAAGAAACCAAGCTACAAGAGCCTCAAGAGCATACCTAAATGACACAATCTGGCGAAATAAATACATTCGAATGGAACCCAAAGCCCGCATATACAAGACCGCAATCAGACCTATATTGTCCTATGCAGCAGAGACCTGACCTGAAACCTCTAAAACGAAACGGATACTGGAGACTACAGAAATGAAAATAGTTCGAAGAATAGCGGGAAGAACACTAATGGATAGAGAAAGAAGTGAAAACATAAGACGAACATGCGGGATAGATAACATCAATAACTGGGTACTGGATAGAAAGATAAAGTGGAATGAGCACATTGACCGCATGGCGGAAGAACGAATTGTGAAAATATCAAGGGACAAATCACCAGCAGGACAAAAAAGCCTTGGAAGACCTAGGAAAAGATGGAGTGAGAACCTCCCAGGTGACTGAGCAGAGGCAATGATGTGAAGAAAAACAGGCAATGATGCCTATACACAGCAGGAAGAAAAAGAAGAAGAAGAGTTCATAATTGTTAATATTTTTATTTTATTTTGGATTTGAATATAATACAATTGACAACAATGCAGTAGACATTGATGTTAATTACGACCTCAAATTTAGATAAGCGCAATCTACTTGAACATACATCTTGATAATGAAAGGATTAATTTCAATGGCAAATTTTTTCAAAACTTAAAACATAATTTTATGGAAATTTCACAGGAGAATTATATCTGGATTTTCTGAAAAATGTATTAATTCCTGATTTGACCTAGCTTTTCCCTGATAACCAAATTGCCAACAATTTAGACCGCAGAATATAGTTGCAACACGATGGCCCACCGCTACATTTCGCTTGTTTTTAGAAAGAATATTTCCAAATCGATGGATTGGAAGAGGCAGAACAATGGAATGGCTCGCTTTATCACCCGATCTTAACCCATTAGACTTCATTTTCTGGGTTTATTTAAAATCTATAGTCTAACAGACATGACAATATGCGTGATCTAAAAGCCCGAATCAAGAAGGATATGCAGAACGTAACACCTGCTATGCCACAAAATGTTAAACATCAATTTATTACCAGGTTATGTCATTGTTTAGCGGTCAATGGAGACAAATTTGAAAATTTACTATAAAGTTTTATAGTTTTTGTTAATGTGTACGTTTATTCTTCATCAATTATTATGTAAATAATATACTACCAAAACTGCAATCTACGGATGTCAGTAAAACTTTGCGCCATGTACACATCTCAAGTGACTCTACAAAGAATAGTTTCCATTTAATGAACAATTAAAGTAATGAAATATAAATCACAAAATTTTTTGATATCACCTAAAATACCATATCGTTTATTAAATTTATTCAACTTTTTCTATTTTCAATTGATACTTACAACGAAACATTCATCCAAATAACTCTCAATTTATTGACTGAAATGTATTCATATAAAATTGTTTTATATACATGGTTGTTTTCCATTTAATTTTAAGCTGAATTAAAAAATTATTTGGCAAGAAATAAAATTTATAAGTCTTGGCACAATTTTTGGTATAAGGGTGTATATAGATGTTTATTGTATAAATTCAAATATATAAGGAGAGTACTGGACTTACAGCATCTGAGAATCATATGTCATGCTCTTGTAGAATCACGTCTTAGATATGGGATATTAGGTTGGGGAGGAACTGTACCTACTCATCTAGAGCAGGTTGAAATTCTGCAAAGAAAAATTCTAAAAATAATGCATTTTAAAGAATTAAGCTATAGTACAAACCAACTTTTTAACGAAACTAATATAATGCCCGTAAGGCATCTATATATTTTTGGTTTAGTTGTTTACTTATTTAAAAATCGCTCATGCTTGCAATCTCCTGGTCACCATTATCTTACTAGAAATAAAACAGAAGATTTTGTCCAAACCAACACAGCGAAAAAAACAGTAGGAACTAGGTACTTCGAATTCATAGAACCCCGTTTGTTTAACTCTCTTCCAGAAACGTATAAGATTCATATAAGAAGATTAAACTCTATCAGTTTGCTAAAAAAAGTATTTGAGAAATATGTAAAATCCCTAGAAACTGAGGATATTAATATTATTGATTGTTAAGATGAAAGGGTATATATGTGTATAAGGAAAGTTGAATTATGTTGAGGAGTACAAAACTGGCAATTATGTGGCGACATATAGGTCATTGTGCTTATGTTCAACCTTAATAGGTTACAGTGATCCAAAATAAGCCACAATAGGTAATTAGCCTCCCCTGTTTATTTACATTTTTGTAAAGAAATACGTTCTACATTTTCTATCTGTTTATTGTAATGTATTGTTTCTCGCTGTTTATACATTGGTTTTAACAGTTTTGTAATTCTAATATATTATCTTTTTGGTGATTTGTAATTTTAATTATTTGTAAATAAACATATACAATACAACAACAATATATAAAAATCGATAAATTGAGAATTACTTAGATGAATGTTTCTTTGTAAGTATCAAATGAAAATAGAAAAAGGTTCATTACTTTAGCCCTTATTCTTGTTAGTTCTCATATTTTTTTGTATGATCCGAAACATCATTAAAGATACGTAAAAAATAAAAAAAAAATTTCTTGGAAAAATAAGAAATTTATTTGAAAAAATTCAGTTCTTGAAAATTTGCATAAAGAGGTAAATCAAATTGTCATTGGGGAAACAGTATAAAACAATAATTTTTTTAAAGGAGAAAGCAACGTCGCACTTTTCGTACAAAACCTGGAAATTTTCATCTTGTCCTTTTTTCCGGAAGTATTGGCCAGTGACCAAGTTGGTTGGTGTAAAGATCCTTCGGAGGGACATGTGGAGCATTGAGCATTCGTAAGTACCACTTTCTATTTTTTAGCTTGATTCTGTATGTTCCTATATAAAACTGTCCATTAGATGGAACTCTCCCATGAGATGGTTATATTGTAGAATTACATGAGGACAGTCAATTTCAGTATTTTCACCTAAAATAGGAATTATAAGATCTTCGAAATGTTCATGTGACAATAGTTTAATAGCTGATCTTAACCATTAAATTTTTCCTGTAGAAATCAGCAATATCAAATAAATATATTCCTAAATTTTCTCATTAATCACAATATTTCTTTCCCGACAAATTTAACTCACCTATTAAGTTTAAACGAAAAACCTATTTTAGATGCTTTAGTTGAGCTATTGAAAAGCGCAAAAATTTCAATATAAAGCTGAACATTAAAGTTAGATAATTTTTTGGCTAAGAACTAAGTTTTCTACGGCCAAAATTTCACATACACACACACACGCACCCTCACACACACACACACACACACACACACACAACCTTCTTTTTTCTCGTAACGTGTTACATTTTAGACAGGATGCTTTCCAGCATATGCCGAGAGGAAAGTAATACCTACACTTATTGTCTTTCCATAGATGCCATCGATGATTTTCACATATTCAAATGAAGTACCCTTTTTTAGTTCATGCTCTGTGGTTAACTTACAATTAAGTATTCGGTTACTTCACACGGTACCAAGAGAATATAAGCCTCTTTTTGCTAAATGAAGTATTAGCCCGACATTAGTGTAGTAGTTATCACAGTATACTTTATAATTCTTCATACTGGGAACTATTCTGTTCTGAATTAATTTCAAAACGATAAGCGAATCCTGAGACACCTGCTGACACAAATAGTTTGAAGTCCAATTTGTTGCTTTTCATTCGCATGTATTGCTTCATAGACTGTAGAACATATCTGCTCATCAACTGAAAGGACTTCTTCAAGAGGAATACTAGCGAATATGTCATTGAGATGATCAATCAATGGCCGAAATTTATGTAAACGATTGTGGTCGGTATCATCCTTCGGTAAAGGCTTTGAATTATCATACGTGAATACTGTGATGCCTTACTCATCCTCACATAGGTTCTTACCAACTGGCGCGTCACTTTGGACACCCTCGATGCAAAGTTTTTGAAACAAATTCTCGGGCGCCAGATTATTTTACGTGGTTTACTCCACGGCCCCTTGACCCCTAGCGTCAAGAGTTCCAGGTAGCCTCAGATGAAGGTTACGGAAAATTCCAGGGGTCTCGTTGAATTTAACACTTCTACAAAACTATAACCCTTAGACGGCGATGCTACGGGATATGAAGAAAACACTGATTGTTTTTATTTGTATATTACAAGTCCTATTTAAAATGTATATACAAAATAACACTTAACAATTTCTGAGTATTTTCAAGCGGTACCGAATCGGTTGAATATATACAATATGCAAATGTACCTTATTTTATTATGCACCATGCGAAATTTGCCGGTATTAAGGAATGAGAGTAATGGCACAATAAACCAGGTGTAAGCAAGCAAATACAATTGTTAATAACATCGTAAGCAGTATAAGCAGTTATAACTATCTTCGCGGTAGGAACGGTCAATCGGGATAGGTAGGAAAATGCTGCCAGACCAGTTTATAAAAAAAAACTAATGGACATAAACTAGATTTTCAATCAACCCGTGGCAACAGCTTCAGACTTGGATGAAAATATTATTATTGTAAAAGAAAGTAAACTTTTCTAACAGAAAATAAGGAGTCAACTCATTAAAGTTACTCCTGGCTGACGGTAGGGCAGCTGATAGCAAAAGTCTCTGCTCTGCCCCGCAATCAGTTGAAATTATTCTAAAATTTGGTCGGAAGATAGGACAGCGGTTACCCAAATACAAGCAAAAAGAAACAACTGTGTCTTAGAGTAGACAATCAAAAAAAATATTACCGGCTGAAAGTGCAACAGCTGGTGGCAACAACCTCTGCTCCGCCCCACAATCAGTTTTAAATTTTTCAAATTGTCAGTCAGAAAAAACTATATATAATTTAGAACTAAGATAAATCAAAAGGAATTCAGAGAAAATTATGCCCGTTCTGAAAGTGGAACAGCTGGTGGCAACAGCCTCTGCTCTGCCCCACAATCGGTTTTAAATTTTTCATTTTGCTAGTCAGTCAAAACTATATATAATTTTGGAAATAAGATAAATCAGAGGTAATTCAGAGGAAATTATGCCCGTTCCGAAAGTGGAACGGCTGGTGGCAACAGCCTCTGTTCCGCCCCACAATCGGTTTTAAATTTTTCAAATATCGGTGAGGTAATACTGTATAACAATGAAATAATTTCCGAAATAAAAAAAATAGAAGATCACAGTCGCAATAGACAACGTTTCTACCGGCTTAAAATGGGACAGCTGGCGGCAAAAGCTTCTGCTCTGCCCCTAAATCAGTTTTTTATTTCCAATTATCAATTAAAATTGAAAATTTATTTGGGTAATTTGAGACAGGACAATTGAAATCTAAATGCTATTTCAATGTATTGAAGGTTCAGCCACGAATTCCAAAAGAACTATATAAAGATCACAATAATAAAAACTGTAAATAAATTTTCTCATAGCTTCAAAAAAAAACCGGCTTACGAAAATACGGTACTAAATTTCTAAATAGTCACACTACTAAATCGTTTACTGAGATCAAATATATAAAACTCGACGTAATATTTTATTCGGTTTCCTAAAATAAATTTTCAATTACTCAGAAAATAAGGGACGGTAGGACACTAACAATTCACTTGACTAAAATAACAACTTTGTGACACGCGGTAGCAAATTGCAAAAATTTCCAAACGGCAGCAGGCAAACAGAGAGAGCCCCAAAACGCTCGATTTTTGGAATTTATAATTTAATTCCTACCTAAAATTTTTGGCGTTAACGGTGGTGAGGAAATTACCTTGAATCGATTTACTTACGAGACGAAATATTTCTAATATACTGGACGGCTTTGGTTTTAATTGAAATAGTTTATATACCGGACGTCCTCGATAATTTCAATATTGAAAAGCGGAATTTAAGAATTTTTTTAAAATTTCTTAGATGTTACTTCATGGGTTTCGAATTACTAGAAAATAAATACTTGAATTAATGCTACGGGACTGAAACAGCACCAGAAATTAGAGTTGGAAAGTAAGTAACGAGTTATATACACTTATTAAAATTAAAATACCCTCAGAGACAAAATAAAATCAATCCAAAATGCTTGAACAAAAATAACTCGTTACAAAACGTGTTATGTTGTCAAATTTATTCAAGGGCATCACCTTTCAGATGGGATCATTACCAATATCAATACCCCAGTAAGCTCAAACTACCCCTAAAAACTGTTTTATGTCACTCTCGGATATATGCACTGCATTATTTGGATCCTGCTGGGTAGTGTACAAATTAGTTTTTTGAACAATTTTCACGAATATTTTCTGGCTGAAAATATATCTGAAAACCCTATTTGGAGTATTCAAAACCACGACTTCGAGTGAAAGTTCAGTGTCACCATGGAATGCGAGCTGCATATTATTTAATTGCATTGACCGTTGTTTCTAAACTAACTTTTTTTTGTAATTTTTTCGCAAGAGTCCAGTTTTCAGAAGTAGATGCTGTATGTACATCAATACTCTATGAAATCATTGTCTTTTTCAACTTGATATTCTGGTTCTATATCTTCTGGGTCACTTGGATCGTAATTTGGATCACATAAACTGTCATCATCCAAAATGCCAAATCCATCTTCACTATCTGACATATTGTTCCATATTTCCGCCAAGTCTTCATCGGTAATAGGCTTCTGACGATACATGCTGAACTGAGAAATAAAAAAATAAAATAAAACACATTCATGAATTATCAATAACATGTAAAAAATATTTAGTTATCAAAGCACAATGATGCAAATAAATTAAAGTCATTATTAACTAACAAACTAGTATCGAAAAACCTACAAACCAAATTCTCAGAACATAAATTCTTTAATAGATTCGTCAATCTTTCAAATACAATTTTTTCAGATAAAGAAGTGCAATTATTACAAAAATGTTTTAAACACAATATTCAACCCACGTGTTCATTTGATAACTTCAATAAACTAGGTATGGAAACAGAAAATAACTTTTAAAATATTCCAAATAATTCTAATCTAAAACACAAAGTTTCAGAAATAATTAAAAAGGAATTTGTCGAGTTTAACAATCCCAACTTTAAATTATCAGTCGCCAAATCAATTCAACGGAAATCAAAGTCAAATAGTCTTATTTTGACAAAAGCAGATAAAGGAAATACGGTAATAGCATTACCTAAAGAAGATTATATATTAAAAACCAACAATTTTATTCAGGAAAGGAAAATACCTAACTAATAAATTTCAGAAAGAAATAAAATTAGCAGTAGATAACGCTAAATCAATAATTAACGATAAATATTATTTTTACCCAATCCGCAGCACCCTGAACTTTATTCAACAGTAAAAACACAAGAGCTTTTTTTTTATCGGATAAATTTCTCTTTGCAACGAAACAGTTTTGCCAATCACTAATTTTACGAGAAAAACTGACATGATAAAATCGCGACACCGAAGGTGGAGCGATTTTATCTAATGTCAGTTTTTCGAGCAAATTTAGTGATTGGCAAAACTTTGAGTCAAAGAGGAATTTATCTAATAAAAGAAAAGCTCGAGTGTTTTTTGGCAAGATAAATTAACGACAGAATATATGGATGAACAACAACAATAATTGCGACTCATTGTCATTGTGTAAAAGTGACGTCCGCTTACTAGATATTGAGGAAGAGAAGTTTTTATCGCGATAAAAAAGGATGCGCCTTTTTTATCGATGGCAAAGTGACAATAACATTTCCAGGTATATGACATTTTAACATTGGAGTTAATTTATCATTAATTAAACTCCATAAAAAGGGGTACCCAATCAGACCAGTTGTTTCTTATTTCACAGCACCTTAATTGATAGTATTCAAGATATAATACTACCCCATAATTCTAAATTCATATCGTTGGATGTAACAAATATATTCCCTAGTATACCTCCTAAAGAAACTATAACTCTTGTTGATAACTTGCTCACATACAATAATGTTAATTCTATAATTCACTCTGATATCATGACTTTATTAAAAGTGTGTTTGAATCAAAATTATTTCCATTTGAATGGAGAGATTTATAGCAGTAAAGATGGTTTGATTATGGGAAACCCCCTCAGCCCCCTACTAGCAGAAATTTTCCTGAATAATTAGTGAAAAATTTATGTTCTGGCACCGATATGTGGACGACATTTTAGCTAACTTTACCGGTACAAATAGACAATTAGACAGATTCATTACTTACATAAACTCAATTCACAATAATATCAAATTTACCGTAGACCTTGAACAAAATAAGTCTATATACTTTTTAGACCTTACAATTTCAAATATAAATAATAAATATGATTTTTCTATATTTCATAAACCATCACATACAGATATTACAATTCATAATAGTTCGGTCCACCCATTCAGTCACAAACTAGCAGCTTTCAATAGTATCATGTACAGACTCTTAACAGTCTCATTAAATACTTATAATTATAACAAAGCATTAAATATCATAAAACAAATAGCAGTTAATAATAATAACGATCCAAATTTAATTAACAATATCATGAATAAAAAGATAAGAAAAAAAGCTTTAGAACAAGTATTCCCTTCTGATAAAAATAAACAATTTAAAAGTTTAACATACTTTGGAACACCACCAGAAACTTTAGACATGAATATTCGCTTTAAAACTGATTACAATTTATCCAAACTCATTAAAAATAACAAATCTAAATCTTCAAAATTATGCAAATCAGGAGTTTATATGTTAAAATGTGACCAGCGCGTTAGTGTTCGTGAACGATCAGGATTGCTTTGAACGGGATAAATACGCACGGCGCGGCGACATTGCGCTTAGTTTAAAACTGAACGCCTAAACACCGTACAGCGGTTGGGTTACTAGAGAACAACAAAAAATAATATGGCAAGCAGTTGTAAGAAGGTAAAGACATACCACTTTCATTCGGAATGCGAAGAACAATACTTTTTTACAGACGTTAAAAATAAAAATGTGTTTGTTATGTAATACTTCGGTCTCCGTTGCTAAAAAAGGAAATATTGAGAGACATCATAAAACTGTACATTCTAATTTTGAAAAATCTTTCCCACTACATTCTGCCGCCAGAAAGGAGAAACTGAAACAGTTAAAAAAGCAGTTAATTGGACAACAATCAATATTTTTTAGAACAGTCGACAAAAATAAAGCTGCAACTGAAGCATTGTACCGTATGTCATAGATAATTGCACAAAGAAAGAAACCTCATGAAGACGGGGAAATGATAAAACAGGCGTTTGTAGAAGCTGCTGATTCGTTATTTGCGAACTTTAGAAATAAAGACGAGATAGTTCCAGCTATAAAATATGCGCAACTTTCTGCTAATACAGTGATGAGACGTGTGGAAGTAATGAGCAATGATATTTTTTACCGTTAAGAACTGACTTAGATAACTGTGTTTATTTTTCACTTCAACTGGATGAATCGACAGATGTCGTTGACACTGCTCTGATGGCCGAGTTTGTCAGGATGGTTTTTAGTGATTTTACGAATAAAGAAGATCTTTTGAAGTTTATTTCACTGGAAGGACACACTACTGGACAGGAGTTATTTTCTCATTTAAAAAATATTATTTCTTCCGAGCTATGGTGGGTTGTGATAAGGGTCTGGTGACGTTATGTCGTAAAGATGAAACTTTTCCGCAATTTCTCTGTTACCACTGAATTATCCATCAGCAAGCATTATGTGGAAATTTCCTGAAACTAAACAACGTTATGAAACTGGTGGTAAACATTGTGAACAAGATTAGAGCTCAAGCGTTACAAAGAAGATTATTCAAAACCTTGGCCGATGAAGTTGACTGGCAATACGGGGACCTACTCCTTCACTCTGAAGTCCAATGGTTAATTAGAGGACTGGTGCTGAAACGTTTTAATGATGTCCTATCTGGCATAGTTCAATTTTTCAAACAACGGGATGAACCGACTCCGCAACTAGAAAATTCAACCTAGCTTAGAGATTTTGGTTTTCTCGTGGACATTACACAGAAATTAAACGAACTTAATTTGCAGCTTCAGGGGAGAGACAAAGAACTAGCGAAAATGATTTCTGATATAAAAGCATTTATCAAAAAACTGGAGTTTTGGGAACAAAACCTAATTAACAGCGATGCCAAGCATTTTCCTATTCTTTCAGAAAAAATATCTCAAAATCCATTAGAACCCTATGACAACAAATATCATGTAGAAATAGTTTCTACCCTGAAGAATAACTTCAAAAATCGTTTTAAGGATTTCAACGAAATGACTTTAGTAGCGCAGTTTGTTCTTTCACCCTTTATGGAAATTGATATCCAACAGTTTGCAACTAGTGTTATGCAGAACTTTGGCGAAGACATCGCTGCAACAGAAATTGAAGTAATTGAGTTTCAAAATGATTTAGCCTTAAAATCGTTAGTCTCAAGTACCAATCTATCTGGCCTATTGTAAATAAAGACAAATATTCAGTTCTATGCCGTGTTGCCTTGAAAGTGAAAGCATTATTCAGTTCAACCTATTTCTGTGAATCTTCTTTTTCCAATATGAAGTTTATTAAGAACAAATGTCGCAATCGACTTACAGATGAACATATGGATAATTGTATTCGAATGGCCGTATCAAATTATACTGCAAACATTAAAAAAATTATCGACGAGTCTGAGTGTCAGCCTTCTCATTGAACGTGCTTTTTTATTTTTCAATGTTTATGTTCATGATAGTGCGTTACTTTTTTGTTGCTATTATTATCTATTCTTAAATCTTACGAGACATGCCGTTGTGGCTTGATAAAAGTTTGTGTTTATTTTTCAAACACCTTCGTGTGGTAGGTAGGAATGTACCTATGAACAAGTACGTACTAGTAATATTAGTTTATTATTAGTACCTATGTATTATGTATTACCAGTTATATAGTGAAATAAATACATATAATGAAAAGGTTGGCGACAGGGGCGTAGCTACCGCCGTATCAATTATACGGGGGCCCCCAACGTGCGTAAGCAAAAATTAATAAAAACTTCCCAACATTTTTTTTTCAGAAATGACGAAAGTCAAAAAAAGCAATTCTTTTTTCTCCGCGTAAAGCGTGCGTGGCAACACTCTACATCGGTTATCGCGTACTGCGGGATTTCCCCGTTTAACTCATTTACTGCAACAGGGGAATCCCACAATAATCGATGTACATATGATACGATGATACACGGAGAGCAATATTTATTAACGCGTTTTATTTACTTGGGCATTACTTTGTAACAGAATACAAACAATTGTTCTTCTGGCTTAGTAGTATTAGTAGCGATTTGTAAAAAACAATGAGTGAAAGGAAAATAGATTATCCCAGCGGTGCTCCCAAAAGAAAAAGTAAACAGAAAAGGGGAGAGGTTATAAAAAATGCCCAAAATTTCTTCATTTTTTCAGACACCAGCTCCTGTGAGTGATTTAGATTGCAAAGGTAAGTACTAACCAACCCATTTATCAGTACTACACAACCCGCGTAGAGCCTGCGTATGTCTGAACACTATCTAACCATAACCTTACGTAATTTATTTAACATATATTTTTGTAATTTATCAAAACATTCGATTTTATTTTCTAACAATTATATTTTCAGATTCTTCTGAAGCCCGTTCTTCATCAGATGTCCATCCGGAAATAGAAGAAACCCAAATCGACGATTCTGAGATATCTGAAGATTGTAATATAGTTTCATCAGATAGAGGAAATTTTGGTGATAGTCCAACTGAATGCGAACGAAAAATAATATTTAAATTGGGTCCATTTAAGCCACAAGGACCGTTTCCAAAAGATTCAGAAAGTAACCGACCTTTTTCGGTCTATTATTATTCATATATCAATAGGGCAGGCATAAAAATTCCAAGACCATGGTTATGTTATTCTAATGTTTTAAACAAACCGTATTGCTACTTCTGTTGGTTATTCGCAGATCGTCAAAGCAAATCGTACTCCTCTGCATGGGTTAACGGTGTTTCCATTAGAAGCAATTTTACGCAAACTATACTTGACCATGAAAAGTCACAGCAGCATATTAATGCATCCCTATCTTATAATAATTGGCTACAAGGAAATACTATCGATAATTTATTGCAAAGTGAAATCAATAGTAAAATTACATTCTGGAGAGATGTATTGCATCGTATAATTACTTTACCATCTTGTAATCTACCTTTAAGGGGCCATGATTTTGATTCTGGAAATTATGATGCAACTTTAAAATAACTTCTTCTAAAACCAAAAGGCAAAATAAACTATTTAAGCCCTACGATTCAAAATGAAATTATCAATTTGCTTGGTACCGCAGTTAGGAACAATATTATCTCAGAAATTAAAAAAGCTCCATTTCTGACAATAATTCTAGATACAACACAAGACTTGTCAAAAATTGACCAGCTTTCTATAGTTCTTCGATACATCTTGATAACAGAAAATGATGATAATGTGCCTAAAGAATTAAAAATCTGTGAGTCCTTCCCAGACAACATTAGATATTCTATAAATATCCGTGGAATATTCACTTTGGCATATTGGAATATTCTCTAAAAATGCCAAGAATACCTTTATGCTTTTTGGAATATTCCTAGAAAGTGAAAATATATAGAAAGGGAATATTCAGAGAATATTCCCAAATGAATATTCTTTTTCGTATTATATATAAGCTAGGATTAATCCGAGAATATTCAGAAAAGCATTATCTAAGAATGTTCTTCAATGAATGTTTCCAGAATATTCAATATATACTATGAATATTCATGGTAGATTCATTTGGAATTTTGTAGAATTATTTCAAATTGTATATTCAGGGGATATTCTTTGTATATTCAGAATATTGCAGAAATATCCTCAGAATGTTCAGAGCCATACATTTGATGGGGGGAGAGGGGAGGGTTAATATAGGATTCATGTAAATGCACTTTTTTCAAATTTCTGTAAATCAATAAATTTTCATAACTGATGGAATTCTCTACCCGACCATTTACTGGATGGTGGCTTCTAAAGTGAATAAAGTGGCACAAGTACAAATTGGATTTAGAACATGAGTCCAATAACTTTAGTGCTTAATTCTGGTTACACCTAAGAAAAAAAATATTTTTTAACTACCTAAGCATAATAAAATAAAATTCAATATTAAATTGTCCAAATTTTTATTAGACAAACATAAACTTTATAACTCTCTATAAACTTTTAAAATCTATATTCAACTATAACTTTCATTTTATCGTTTTTAAACCAAAACGACAGAGCTTCACAAAATATATAAAGCATTAATCTATTTGTTGAACATCAGTTTCGTAAAATTACATATTTATAGATACTTACATTCTCTTGTGAGAAATGAAAAATAAAGAAAAAACAAAATTGATCAAATACTTGTTTCTATCAAAAAATATAGAGTTAATCTTTTAAAATTTGTAAATATTTATAGGGCCCACAGACTGCGAGTTTTTAGCTATACCCAAATGGATAAAACTGTCCGGTTAAGGCTACATAACTGAGGTATAACTGAAAAACAGCCTTATTGTTGACGTTTTGCAATCAGATATATCAATTTACCGGTTGGGGTAAGGCGGTGTTAAAAGCTGGCAGCGTGTGGATTCATAAACTTGCGTTATATCATCACAGTCACTAGAATGTATTGCGATGGCCTGAGATGAATGTGCCGGTTGCTGTAATGGTGTGGTATCTGCAATTATAAAAGTAATTGTAGTAATCATTTGTAGAAATTTTACAAATATGAGTATAAAAAATATCGATATTTTCTTAAATTTGTCACTATACAGAATACATTACATTGACACTGGTATTCTTTACTGTCGCTTAAATACCAAAGCATATGGTGATTAATTATTGTATGCTCTTCTCATGCAAGTTTTTACCAGCCTCAAGTTCTTAAGATAATTTACTTGTTTAAATGAATGTTGACTTAGTTTTATAAACCGATATAAATGTTTTAATTTTTTTGTTTTCATTATCTTAACACCAGGATATTCCGTTATACAAATTTCAAGAAGGTATTAATCCGGTCAAAAAGTATTAATTAATTATGCGGCCAGATGACAAAAAATAAATATCAAAAACAGCTGCTACTTAAATTTAATATTTACCAGACTGAGTAACTATTTTTGTTAGTGGATCATTCAATAAAATGTGACCTTTGCATTTTAACCATGGAAATAGGGTAGGCACAGCTAGCTGAAACAAATGCTTGGGATATCCTCCTTTGGAAATGAATTTTTCCTGACAGTGAAGTTCACACAACCTATTATTCTATTGTAAAGCATCTGTAGTCTTTTCCAAACAAATCTACACAATTACAATCTTCCAACCATAAGTGTGCCCTAAAAAGTAAATAAATGTAGTTATTCACATGTCTATATTAACTACAAATTTATTATTCAACATATTTTTAGCTGAACAGGGCTCGTCAGCAGAAAGCTTATTGTAGTACATATTATTATTTCATGTTATTAAAGGCAGAGGGACAGAACAATGCTAACAAACCAAAAACATAGAGAATTACACAACTTACGATGCATAGGTACATGTAAAATATTAGAAAAGTAATATATAGCTATAATATATTGCATATAGAAACAATTACTCTTACCTCACAGGGTCTTTGGGAAATCCAAACATAATTATTCCTTCTCCTGTTCTTGAGTGACATCCACGAACTTCACAGGTTATTCATCCCATAACAAATACAATAATTTCTCACTAAGAGTTCCACTAGTCACGATATTGTTGAAAACAAAATCAAAATAAACTTTAACTAAAGCACAATCCACTCCATTTTATAGGTTGATATTAGATAAAACCATAGATTAGGGAGGATAAAACGGAAGAGAAACGAACCTATTGACACTTGACTTTGAGCATGCCAGATTTAAGCCCATCACACATGATATTAGAAATCAACCAATAAACGTGTGTACAGAGAACGCCAGTTGCATTTTAATTGGCTGGCGGCTTTTTGTTGACGCGATTGGGTACCAGTCTTGATTTGTCTTTACGCTGAATGTTATAATTGGTTGCGTTCATCCACACCAGTTAAAGATCGCTCCGAAAGTAGCGCTCAGTGAGCGCTCATCTCGCACGAATGAACCGGCAATTTAAAGTGACATCGATATATGTCTTTGTCATTCGTTTGTTTATGTTTATGTATTCAAGAAATTTGGTTCGGTAGTTTTTTTATATTTTGATTTTGTTCTACTGTTTACTTTGTAAGTCAGAAATATGATTTTAATTGTTGATCTAAGTCATAAGTATTCATCCATTTCCATTAATCCCGCTTCATCAACACATAACTGATGCACCCCTCAACTAATTTTATACTCATGACTCAAAATTAAACTATTTGCCTACTATAATTATAACCTAACAAAGAAATTACACTACTCTACTTACAGTAATTTTTATATGGGTTCTCTACTATACTACACAAGATGATAGGTACTCAACTCGATTTATTATTACAAAATATTTCAAAAACTACAGGAAAACAATACAATAAATTAAAATATAACACAAGGCAGTAATTTCAATATAACTATTTCTACACTACTTTTACTAAACTAAGATTATAATATACAATACTAAATATATTTAATATTAAATTCTACTTCAAACTACACAATAACATTGAATAAATCAAAAATCAACTACTATACTCAAAACTTTCAAACAAAACACGTGGGTCACGTGGGGTGAGCGCTATGATCAGGAGCGGATCGTAAAATAAAAGTGATCTTTTAAATGGCGTCCGATCAGTGAGCGATCATAGTAAAATGAACCGTTCATGCACGCATCTCGGGATCGCTACCTGATCGATCAGGTATCGTGTGTGCGGATGAACGCGACCATTATCATTTATATCTTTGTTCTCTTTTTATCACACGACGATATGACGAATAACATTATATCCACACCGTATCAACCATTTATGTAGTGTTTATATCGAGGATATTTTTATATCTTTTTCTTATCTTATAATCTCTATCTGAACTTCAATGAGTTTAATACATGGTTTAATTTGATATTATTATATTTATTATTTGTTTGAAGGTGGTTTCAACTATTTACACCTATTCGTAGGGTTGAATATCCGGATAAATGTTTGAACTATAACTTTCGTCCCATGTGAAAAATAATATTAATTTTCTTTAATCATAAGTAAATATGCTTAAAAGAATATGCTAGGAATATTCAGTTTGGTAATATTCTTAAATGAATATTTTAAGAATATTCAATTTAATAATATTCTAAAATGAATATTTTAAGAATATTCATCAGGCTTGTTCTGTGAATATTCACTAAGGAATATTAATAGAATATTCAAAAATAATATTAATATTATAAGAATATTCTTAGTTGATTCGGAATATTCTTATACTTTTTGGTGTATTTAAAGATTATTCTATGAATATCCCATGTTGTCTGGGTTTATGGGGTTTATAGCAGTATCCGATTGCAGAGCTGAAGGACTTAAAATTGAAATTTCAAATACGATGAAAGAATATGGAATTGATTTGACTAAATGTAGAGGACAGGGTTACGATGGAGAAAATGTTATGTCGGGTGTTTATGGAGGATTACAAACCATAATAAGAGAGCATGCTCCGAATGCCGATTATGTTCATTGTGCTTCGCACGCATTGAATTTAGTTTTAAACGATGCTGCGAAAGATGTTCGTGAAGTGTCGACTTTTAACGATAATTTCGAAAAAATATATACTTTTTTTGGCTATAGTATACAACGCTGGGCAATATTAAGTGACGATTCATCTGAAAAATATTTAATTACCCTTAAAAAGGTATGTCCTACCAGATGGTCTTCAAAGAACGACGCTTTATTAGCGGTAAAGAAAAATTATTTAATAATCATGAAAACTTTGCACCAACTAAATTTGATTTCGAAAAAAAAAGATGAACGTGAAGAATGTAAAAATATAATCACCATTTTAGAGAGTTATGATTTCTTAGTGCTTGTCACATTTTTTTTTCGCTATTTGAAATCATTAATCCTGTTTCTAAAGCTTTACAGCATGAAAATGATGACTTATAAAAAACTAGTATTTTATTAAGTAATCTTTTGAATAGACTGTGCGAATTAAGAAATCAAAATTCATTCAATAGTTTGCTAAATGAGTCCAAAGATTTAGCAAAAGAGTGGAGGGTGACAACGGTTTTTAAAAACAAAAGGCGAAAGATGACGAAACGTTTTTTTGATGAGTTGTCACAAGATGAGAGAATTTCAGACCCGGAATCCTATTTCAAAGTCAATGTCTACTATTGCTGTTTAGATATATTAATTTCTCAAAGTAAACAAAGATATTTCAGAGCCTTTGCAACCTGAGTAGTATGTTCGAAATATTACAACCGGAGAAACTCCTGTCTTCTTTAAACGAAGAGATATTAAACACTTCCGGAAACTTGTCGGCTAAATACAGTAAAGACATCTCAGTTAATCGTTAGTACCAATTAAAGGCTCTAAAAACATGCTTAAAATCTGAAATTCAAAAAATACATTCCATTAAAGAACTCATTGAATTATTGCTTATAAAATTCAATAGTCTTGCATCCAGTTTTCCGGAGGTTATAACAGCATGCTTTTTATTCTTGACCCTTTCAGTTACAACCGCAACTGCTGAAAGAAGTTTTTCAAAATTAAAACTGATAAAAAATTACCTAAGAAGTTGGGACAGGAACGCCTGTCACTATTGTCCATAAAGGGAGGAACTTTAGAAAAACTAAAGTCATCATTCATAAATATTAATAAATGATTTAATGAATCAGTTTGCCGAAAAAAAGGCGAGGGGGGTGTATATTTGATTCGAATTGTTTGTAAAAATTTTGATGAATGAATATTTCTTTTAATTTTATGCAAACATTTTTTTTGTTTTGTGAGTTCCTTACCCTTCCTAAGGGCCCCCAAATAAATTTTTATACGGGGCCCTGCCAAGGCACGCTACGCTTCTGGTTGGCGACCACTGCTTTAGACCATTTACGATATTTCTTTTACACTTTTTACAGAATTTATTCCGAAGAGCTTCTTCAAGCACATCTATACCGGCTGCCATGGTCCCAATTAAAATTTAAGCTCATTTTTAAATACATACTAGTTATTACCTTTAGGTGCACACGTTTAGAATCTATTATTATTAAAATGATTTTGTGAACAAACTTGTATTATTAATAATATTTTCTTAAATATCCGTGTCCCGCATTTTCTATTTCCATTTTCTAATTAATTTAATTCTATGACTTGGACAACTATTCTGAGCTCCTGTATAAATTTGGGACTTCTCATTTCTAGTGAGCAATCAATCACTTTTCAGATTATTTATCTTGCACTAGGTTCTGTCGTACTCACGTGTTTTATTTTTACATCAGATTTTTGGTTCAAGCCATAGTTTCATGGATTAAAATAAAACGAAGCATTCTTAAATAAACATTCTTCATTATACAAAAATATACAACAATGTATTTTACAGCCTACTAAGTGTAGTATAAATAAATAACAATTAAAACAAATAAAAAGTAAGTGAAGTTATAAAAAAAGTTACATTAAAATCTGCTGGCGCTTAAAACCGTTTTTAGAGTGAGACAAAGAAAGGCATAGTACTAATTACTAGCATACATAGGTCTGGGATAATGTATCTATATAATTGACCCTAGAAATTAAAAAAAACGTGTGTAAAAACAGACTCATTTTTTTTATTTTGCGCGTCTTAGAATTTTATGATGCGAATTCACTAACAATAAACTCAATCTAATTGTAACACTTATTTCTTTATAAACTTATCTTTAATATAATGATTAATGAATGACATTTGACATTAAAAATCATAACAATTATTAAGAAATCTTGTAATATGGCCAACCTATTTCTTGAACAAAAGATGCGAATCTAATCCAACGGTATCAAAGTGCGAAGAGCTATGTTGTCCGTAATCTTTCCACAAAGATAAGTCCACAAATGGTAAGGAATTGCAATTTACCACAGGATTACTGAAAATAGGAAAATAATTATAACTTATTAAGTATTGACATATATTTCATGTTTGATTCCTTCTATGTCTACAGTGCATCAATTTTTACGATTCTTCATACTTTTTTGGCAATGTTGTTAATGATGAATGTATTTTCCAGGATTCAAACTTTATATGAAACATAAACGAAATTAAAAATCATTACCTCTCTGAGATCCTTTCAAATCCGCTTGGTTGCATAGCTTGTACATTATGCGAATTATCACATATTAATCTTGAAATACTAGCCTTACGAATTTCATTTAATTGAGCTAGATTGAGTCCACTAGCAGTATTTTCGAAGAAGAATCTATCACCCTTTCTGGTTCTATAGAATTGCTCTGTTAGAATACACAGGAAAGTTGGTCCGGCCGAAGTTCCAGGCACGTGAGATTCTAGTGATCCACCAACCGTCAAGTCGACATCATCGGGGCTTTCGTAAAGTGTAGAAAGCTTCCGAACGTGCTGAAAACAAATAATAATACAATATACATATAAAGTGTAAATCACTTTAAGGAAATAACAAGGTCTAAAAAACGATCTATGTACCTATATATATTTTTTAAATCGGCTCAGTAGATCAAATCAAAATGTTTAATTCTTCTTCTTAACCATAAACAATTTTTGTTTAAAATGACAATTGTCATAACTAATAAATGCGCATATTATGTATATATTTTACTCCAGCTGTCACAATGTATCACTACATGCAAATTCCAACCTACAAATTACACTTAGTTTGACGTTATAAGGTTGTGAAGTGCGTTTATTATAAAAATAGTTCCTGTTTGGGTGTGAAAAGAATATGTACTAGAACGAGACAAATATTAAATTTGACTCTCGAAACCAAAGAAAGAAATAAGATAATAAACGAAAATATTTTTGAAGTTGATGATACACAAACATTGATCAATGCTGGACTTGACTCAAATTTGTTACAGGTTAGTGAACAGCCCTTTGCTCATGGAATCTTACATAGGCATTAACCCGACTTGAGGAGCAGTAGAGTTCTTCTCAGGGCTCACTCAAGTAAGTCCTAGCAGGCCCGTCCAAATCGCGGGGATGGGCTCAGCTTTTAGCTGGTGGCTAAGTTCTGCTAAGAAAGAGAACTCATACATTTATAAAGCCAGACAGTCCCGATAGGAAAAAGGAATAAGTGTGTATCAGTTGTTACGAAACTCTTCGGATTACATTGTAAAGTAGGGAAGCTGATCGAAAAGTTCGCAGAATTACTTCTTTTGCCAATACTGCCCAAATACCCCAGGATTTTGTCTACGCCGTTTTAACAACTACCATACTAAGCTTGAAATTTTGTCTAAGAATGATGTTATTAATTAATATTTTTCAATTAGTTCTGTGATAAAGATTAATACGTTTTCTTTTAATGTATATGTACTGCGCAACTTATTTAACGAACAACGACATGTTTGTCAGCTTAACTTTCTTAACGATGGCTCTCCAACACTGGGAACTCATCAGTAATTGATTTAAGTTTGTGCGACTCCCAACTTACTCCTCGCCTTTTTTGGGAAGCCCTTCAGTACACATACGGCAGTGATCACCATCCTGAAAGTTTTGTTCCGAAATGGAAAATAGGATCTGCAAACTGGACAGAATTTGAATCCCACATCAACCACGAAATGCTGACCGATGCTGTACGATGACCAACGACGTTGATGAATCCTCAAATAATTTCAACAGCACTACTCAAAAAAGTGCAGAACTCTTCATAGCAAAAACTATGAGGACAAACAAAAAACGCACCCCTGTACCATGGTGGAATACGGAATGCCATACGTCTATTCGTGCCGCCAAAATAGCACTTAATAAGTACAAGAGGCACAAGACAATCGAAAATAAAATAGATTTCAAAAGGCTCAAAGCGAAGGCACAGCTTGTCATCAAGACAGCTAAGAAAACATCATGGTTAAAATATGTTTCCGAAATAAACAGCGCCACTCCCATCAGTGAATTATGGAAAAGAATAAGAAAAGTTTCAGGACTAAAGTACACACCAATATTTTCTCGACTAAAGATTAATAATGCAGTCACAACCTCTCCTCAGCTAATGGCAGACGCTTTAGCCAATCACTTTAAAAGTTTGTCTTCAAACCGCAATTATGATAATACCTTCCTTGAAAACAGATTAGTGGTAGAAAATTCAGAGCTACTTCAAGACGAAGACGAAAACTCTCCACTAAATATACCCTTCTTTATGGAGGAACTTGAAAATGCACTTTATAGCATGAAATATGCTAGTCCTGGACCAGATGATATCCCAGTCACATTCTTAAAACACCTTCCTGAATCTGCGAAAACACTTCTTCTCCAACTATTCAACTGTGTCTGGAAACATAATCAATTTCCTTCAACATTGTCAATAGTGTACATTCTACCTTTCCCGAAAAACCAAAAGTCAAGTCTGGAACCTGACTCGTATCGACCTATAAGTTTAACCTGTTCAATGTGCAAGTTAATGGAGAAAATGGTTAATTACAGATTAATGTGGACCTGTTTAATATCCGAACAAAATGGTTTTAGACAAAATCGATCCGGCATCAATAATATTCTTGAACTGGAAAGTGATATCCATGAAGCACTGTCGATTAAACAATCATGTATATCTATATTCTTTTATTTGAAAAGAGCATTTAACACATGGTGGAGATTTAACATAATAAAAGAACTTCACTAACACAGTAGCTTTGTCAAAACGAATGAAGGTAAAATATAAAAATGTCTTAATATATACAGTAATATATCTCCATGGCAACCTACTACTAAAAATAGGAAAATTCAAGTTATATTAACGCGGCTTCGACTACGTCACTCAAGATATACCCATTCCTATTTATTCACAAATAGTAAACCCCCGATGTGTACAACGTGTAACTTCGTAGATAGCATAAAACATGTCCTTATTGCATGTACAAAATACACAGTCGAGCGAGCAACAAATAATTTTCCAAACAGTTTGGAAGTTCTCCTCAGAAAAGACTGTCAATATCATAGGCGAATCATAGGCTATTTAAAATGTATAAACCTATTATATAAGATCTAATGGTATATTATTGTATTATTGTTAATAACCTTTTGGTGGATGCGGCATGTTTGAATTAAAAAAAAATAATTTTTTTCAATTATTGTCATTATTTTATTTTCTTCTATCTGAAAGCTAAATAACAAAGATTTTTCAATTTTTCCATTATTTAAATAATTGTAATAAAAAATGCATTGATAATAAGATATCTGAAAATTTTCGAATCAAATGAGACTAAAACCATACTTTTCGGTGGCCCAGCCTATTTTAATGATAAAATGGCACTTGCGAACCAGACTACCAGTAGAAACCTGTATGCCACTGTATCAAAAAATGAAACGGTTAAAAAAAATAACAATTATCTGGCGTTGATGGTAACGAAATTAATAAGAGGAAATCGTTATATTACACCGAAATTTACTGTTTAAACCCTAACAGTGTGGAATCTACTCCTATTACTTTTTTAAACTATATATATTGGCCGGTTTAGAACGTCTTTCGACGTTGTCCGATGCCTTGCCTCCATCTTTTTCTGTCGTCCCAGTCCACTTCTTGCAGGTTTCTAGCACTCATGGCTTTAACCACGCCCTGTTTTCAAGTGGTTTTCGGTCTTCCTCTTTTCCTACGTTCTATCGGTTGCCAGTTCATTACTTGTTTAGGGAGTCTTGTTCCTGACATACGTTGTATGTGCCCATGTTGAAATCCTGAGAGATCTTCTCATCGCATCCATTTCAACATCTTCTAATCTTTTTTTATATTTCTATGTTATTCTCCAGTTTTCAGATCCATACAATAGGCTGCTTTTCACTAAAGTTTCATATATATCGAATTTTCTGTTCTTTGTAATATTTTTATTCCACATAATGCCATTGAGACAAGATATCGCTTTTTTCGCTGTTGTTATTCTACTTTCTATTTCTTTGTTATCTGTCCCAGTTTAGTCAAATGTCACTCCCAGATAGTTATAGGCTTGACAGTGTGTTATTGTTCGATCATTATCTAATGTTAGAGCACTAGGTTCACCACCGATACAAAGATATTTGGTTTTTTGAATGTTGACCCTTAGACCCCAGATTTCGTACTCTTCAATTAACTTGCGCATCATGTACTCCATATCTTCCTTATCATTTGATATAATTGCTTGATCATCGGCAAACTGCAAAGTATAAAGTGTTGTGTTATCGAGTTCTATTCCCATTCCATGAATTTTCCTTTTCTATTGTTTTAAAGCTGCTGCCACATAGATTTTGAACAATGTTGGCGATATACAGCATCCCTGTCTCAAACCTTTATTTACTGTAAATTCATAAGTGATATATTTTCCTATTTATACCCTTGAGTTGGCTCCATTATAAAGATTTTGTAGAGCTGTAAAAGAGTGTGATTGATGTTGGTGTCTTTTAGAACTTCCCAGAGTTTCACCGTTGGTATTGTGTCGTATGCTTTGTGTAAGTCTACAAATGTTATATGTATTTCTCTGCTAGTTGCCGTCTTCTTTTCAATAATTTGTTTGAGACAAAATATATTATCGTTACATGTTCTTCCAGCACGAAATCCGCTTTGTTCTTCTTCTTCTTGATCTTCAATTTCATCCTTTTTAAGATCTCTTAGTACTCGTCCATACAGTCTACTGACTGCACTTGTTACGGATATTTCTCTGTAATTTTCACATCGTTTTCTATCGCCTTCTTTATAGATTGGTGTTATATATGCAGTTTCCCATTCTTCTAGAACGGGATGTCCAATCATGCACAAGCTGAATGTGTACGCTAGATCCCCGAACAATGTATCTGTTCCATTCTTCAGAAGTTCAGCGCACACACCCTCAGGACCACAAGCTTTTCCATTTTTCAAATCTTTTATTGCTTTTTTGACCATATCTCCAGTGATTTCAACGTTTTCACCTTGTATATATATTTCCTCCGTAATTGATTCATTCAAATATTCTTGTCTGTCTTCAGTATGTAATTCTTTGTAGTAGTCTATCCATTTTTTTGTTTATATTATCTGTATGTGTGGTCTTTCCTTATGTGATGTTCGAACTGAATTTATGAATCTCCAAGCTTCTGTGTTTTTCCGTCCTCCAATGTAAGTATTGATATCGTGACATTTCTTTTCCTAAAGTTCATTTTTTTCTTTCTGAATCAATTTTCTTGTTTCACGTTTAATCATTTTCTAGTGTTCGAGATCATCTGGATTTTTTGTATTTATCCATTTCTTTTGTTTTACTAAAACTTCTATATCTTCATTCCACCACAAATTATCACTTATATATTGCTTATGTGTTCCTAATGATTCTTTAGCCGCTTCGTGTATACTTGAGATGATGTTATTATAGGTTTCTTGAAATGTAGGTCTTGAAAATTTGGTATCAGCTTATTGTCTAGTCTTTCTTGATATAATTGTATCGTACTGTCATGTATCAGGCTAAACTAATTGTTTCTAAATAATTCCACAATACAATAGAACTATTATAAAAATTCTAAAAAGTTGACAATTATTTTATCGATATTTAATAATATCAGAACAATAATTGTCAACTTTTAGAATTTTCCTCATTTTTTCATTATATTGTGGAATTATTTAGTTTGATTTAAAAAAGTAATAAGAGTAATTTTATTTTCGGTGCAAGTTTTATAGTGTCAAGCTTAAAATTTCTCCTATTCATTATATATGAAATCAATAATATGTTACAACTTTTAAGAAGATAATATAGGTACCTCAGCACTTAATACATCTAAAAATCCTTCGAATGTATGAGCTCTTGGTAAGCCACAGAATTCCCGGTAATCGTTGTATGGAGCCAAACCATGATCTCTGTTTCTTTGAATATCTATGGCTTTTAAATCAGAACCGAAGTGTTTTCCAGCTCTGAAGAGATATTGGGTAATCTGAAAAGTAAATAATGTGTAAATATCACAAGACAATAAAGGCACGAGTAAATAACTAAACTCACTTCACTATCATGGTAAGCATCAGCAGCAAATTCGGCTTGAGTGTTGAGACCCCTAGCAAGTTCGTCAAAATGGTCTTCATCTTCCAGTACTTGAGGTCTATTAAACCAATCGCTAAGTCTCAAACTACTGTAACTAACTCTATTTTCAGTAACCAAGCTACAACATAAACAGAAAAGTATGCTAAGTGATTTGTATAGGGTCCAAATAAAATGAGGCAGTAAATATAGATTTTTTGCAAAAAAAATCAAATGATGAGCGAATATTTGGCGAAGCGGTAATAATGAAAAAATGTAAGTTTTTTATTTCCCTTGTGAATAACAGGATTCCACACTCATAAAATTTTGGTTTTTTGTTGCAAAAAAACGATCCAGGTAATTTTCAAATTTCTCATTCTACTGTTTAGCCATTCAAGTTGTGAAGTTTTTTGACAAATTAACACATTTGTGTGAGGTCTGTTGATCAATTCAGGAAGCGATTTTTGATGATCATCAGCTTTTGATGTGCTTTGAGCCGATTCATCTTTTTTACTTAAAGTTTTTTACGTTTAACATGCTTGTGAACAACCGTTTTCTCGTCTCCAGTTATTATGCGCAACAAAATGAGTTACTTTCGAAACTAAACCAGTGCGTAAGAAATTTCTTCAAACAAGGTAACCCTATAAATAGAATATTTTCGTCACATTCAATCTACAATCTTAATGAAATAGATAAAACACTAACTGAAATCTTGTATAAGCAGTAAGTGTAAACCTAGCACTAACTGAATATAAAAACCCAAAACAATCGCCTTATCTTTCTTCGCTCGACAAAATATTAAAGCGGTCCACACACTCATTTCAGTTTTGAGTATGCATTCCACTGACATAGATACAAAACTTATAATTGAAGAAATCTAGTAGAATCGAATAGAACTAAAGAGAGCCATTGATGCCAGTGAGGCACGAACCCAATTAAGAATAGAAGAATCAAACAAGAAAATCAGACAACTGGTAGTGGAAAATTCGTTTCTGAAGCATAAAATTGAAAATCTAGAGCGGCAGCAGAAATCAAATAACATTGTCATATTCGGACTCGATCGAGAACGTAGCGAAATCACTTATGATTTTATCCAAGGCCAGTTAAAGTCACTACTTCAGGTAGATCTTACAACAAACCAAATAAAAGACATATATTGTTTGGGATCGAAAAGAAACTGTCCCGTGAAAATCGAATTTGTATCAAATCTCACCAAGAAATACATATTCGCAAACTGCAAAAAACTGAAGGGAACCAAAATATCAATCTCTCAAGACCTAATCCCCAACAAAGAGAAGAACAGGCAGTCCTTAAAAGGAATCTACTGATCCAGAGGCAAAATTCAAACAAAAAATCTTTCATAAAAGGAAATAAGCTAGTAGTTGATGGGACAGAATATTCAGTAAGTCAACTACTTGAAGGCGAAGAAGATCGACAAGAAACCATTAAGACAAATAATACCCCATCGACACCTACATAACCCCTCCTACGTGAAGTATTTGAGGAAGAAACGACGAAAGTTCTGGAAGAAACGGTCAAACCAAACCAGACTGGGACCCCAAAAAGCAGCGGAATCAACATGAAACAACTCCAGACAAGATCAATAAATGAGGAAGAAAAGAAGAAATTCCACTACTAAACTGCAAAGTACCCAAACGTGGCTATAATGATAACATTTTACTAGAATTATATTTATGTATTGTAGTTAAACTAGAAATTCCAAATAATCAGGTGAGTCAAATTACAGTATGGATCCTTCTATACGAGACTTCATTATAACTAAATTAGATTCATTTTTCTTGAGTACTGATAAAGAAGTTAAAAAAGTTTTAGAAATCAATAATCCATATGATAATTTCAAAATTATACACAATAACATTCGCAGTCTATCAAATAACCTCGATGATTTTCTAATCACTCTAGATTAATTAGATGAATCCTTCGACTGTATTGTATTCACAGAAACACGTATCATTCCTGATATCACAATTTTCAACATTCCTGGATACAAAACAATCTATAATTGTGGACAATTAAATCAAAACGATGGGGTCGTAATGTTTGTTAGATCAGAGGCGTACGTATCTCATACCACAATACAACAATACAATACAACGGTAGTTTCCTCATGAGAGCCAAAATAACTGTGCATGACTCCACTATTATAGTAAATGGCATTCATAGATCACCAGCTACAGACATCGGTCCCTTTGTCTACCAATTGAACACTATCTTGAGTAAGGAAGTTGAAACATTTGACTATAATATAGTGATTGGTGATATGAATGTTGATTTGTTAAATTCTTCTTGTGATACCGAATATTACCTGGATACCATGAGCGAGCACGGATATATGTCTGCAATAAATACGCCTACAAGAGAACAAAAAAGATCTCGTACATGTTTAGATCACATATTTATAAAATCAGGATAACATAACTATGATACAATCTTACCAATTACGTTCGAAATATCCATTACAAACATATACACAATTTTAGCCCAAATAGTTCTTGAGAATAGTAAGAGTGTTGAAAAAAATAGGATACGATACTATAAACAAGTCAATCATAGATTATTTAAAAAAAGTAAACTGGGATGACATCTATCACTATGATGATCTTGACTCCGCCACAAATAAACTAATTAATTAGATTCCTTTGCAGTGTTTGTTGTCACACAACTTAAAAATACGGGGATAAGACCATTTATTAGTTTTTTTGGGTAAGAAAATACCTTAAACTTAGGAAAAATGTATTATTTTAAGTATGGAGTTGAGGACCTTACAACTAAATATTTTTCATGATCGAGGTTCACGATGTTCGCTTCCATATAAAAAAAGACGTAAATAATTATGCCGAATTGTGAACAACAAACCAATGTAGAAAACAACAAGAGTGATAATATTCATCGCCGATAATCAGAACAAACCGCAGCTAGAAAATATCTTTGCTAACAATAATGGCTTTTTAAATGAATCAACAAATAACAAATTGCTGATACTAGATATTCCAGAAATTACTGATGGCTTTAAAGAAACTGTACCTAATCTGACGAACTTAAACACCGTCCCGCTTACTGTTGGAAGAGAAGATTTTAGTGACACCCTTAAGGAACAAGATGACCATAGTCCTTGGATAGAAAACAACATCCTTAATCAGAAGATAGAGACTTATCTAACAGAAGCCGTTACCAAAGATCCCGGTTTGGATGTTGATATTATTGAAATGGAACATTATACTACGACAAATAAATTGTTTGAAACTCCTGCAGTAGAACTTGTAATAGAAGAGAAAAATGCAAATAATGCCGGAAAAGGTCCCGACTGTGAACTTGAGATTGAAATGGAATCTGAAGAGGCGAATAAAAACACTGAAATAAAAAGAAAGAAAAGACAAATGGTGCGTACTGAAGATTGGGAGAATAACCGCGCAAAAATTGAAAGAGAAATGGGACAAGATTATAATGGCAGAAAAAAATTGACGGAAAATGGAAATATAATGTTCAAAAAGAAAAAAGAAAAATGAAGAAACCATGTAATTGCGAAGCTTCTTTGAAGGGTAAATCATTGCACTGTAGGACGTTTTCTGATGAAGGAGAGAATACTATATTCTATCACTTTTGGTCTGATATGGGCTGGAAAGAGAGAAAAGTTTACACCCCTTTTTTAATTGATTTTATATCCACAAAAAGAAGTAGAAATAGAGTTTCAGAGGGTGTTTCTAGGAGAAACGAGTCTTTAATATATCACCTTAAATTAATGATGAGCGGAAAAGGGTATGTAAACAAATGTTCTTGAATACTCATGGCGTGAAAGAAAGTATGATTCTCGATTAGTTGAAAAAGCAGAATGAAATTTTTTTTAATGAACTTCCTAAAGTTGAGTCTCATTACTGTCGAGCTTCATCGACAAACCTTTACCTGGAGCCGAATTAGCAATCTAATCACATTGCGTCGTTTCACCATGTCTTTGATAAAATGAACTTATCACTTCTCCGAACAAAAAATGATGAGAGTGACGCATGTGTGGCACACAAAACTGGAAATTTAGCTGATGAACAATTCGCCTTACATCGAGAAAAAATACTAGAAGCGAGAAGTCTAAAGACAAAGAATCAGTCAATATAGTTTTTTGTATGGACCTACAATCAGTATTGTTATCACCAATATCAAACGTTTCTTCACTTTACATCAAGACGAAGCTCATTGTACACAATTTCACTTTTTTCAACTTAAAAACAAAAGATGGGTACTACTGTAATATTTGGCATGAGTCAGCTGGGGGCGTATCGGCAAACGATTATGCTTCCATCATTTGCCAGTTTATAAAGGATCATGTTAAAAATGATCTACAGCCGGGGCAAACTCTGATCTTGTATAGCGACGGTTGTACCTCACAGAGTATAAATTCTATCTTAGCCAACAGTTTAATTAATCTCTCTATGACATTCAATATAACTATTGAACGAAAATTTCTTGAGAAAGGCCATACGCAAATGGAAGCAAATTCTATGCATTCTGTTACTGAGCGAAAAATTCGTCATACCAACATGAAAGTACCAGCTGACTATGTTGGAATATGTATGCGAGCTCGTGAAAAACCAAGACCTTACCAGGTATATTATCTGGACCATAGCATCTTTAAAAATTTCAAAAACTACAGTTCTCACATCTTTACGACCTGGAAAGAAAGTGGGTGATCCTTTGGTAACGGACATACGCGCTTCAAAATATAGCCCAGATGGCTGTTTATTTTACAAACTAAGATTACTAAGAGTTCCAATATCGTGTACATGGAAATAAACGGAATAATCTCGCTTGTAAACTAGAAACTCTTCCATTATTATATGATACTACTATACCGGTAAAAAAGGGGAATTACATGCACCTACAGTTTTTAAAAAAAAAGTCTTCAAATTGATTACCATAGTTTTTATGACAATTTGACGTATACATAAATTTTAAACTTGCGTAATTTAGTTCATTTTATTCACGTCTAGATGAATATTCGCCTTTAATGGATAAACTCAGATCTTTTATTTTTAGAATATTTTACTGTTAACGCTTCAATAAAAAAAATTTAAAAAAAATGTGGTCTTAATTCAAAATTCAGGATGGAAAATCCCGTATCTCCAAAAATCCTTTCAAAAAATATTGGAAAAACAGGTAAGTACATTCAGATTATCTGCGGAATTACTTTTAGCTTAGGGTGTCATCATCACTTCTAAAACAAATATTTGAAGTGTTTGCATATTTTGTTTTCACTCAAATAATTCTGCGCTATTTTATAAACTATTTTTTGTGCCTTCTGAAAAATTTTCATTTTGTGACTTCCGATTAAGGCGACGAAATGTACCAACCCTTGTAGTACCACAAAATTTAGATATTCGTAATCATTAGATCATTTTACGTTAGTTTGCTCCAGTACTTTTTCCTCTATTTTGTAAAATAAATGGTAGTGGTGAGTGGGAAAGCTGACTCAATAAAACTTTTGTTCCCCTCTATGGATTTTGACAAACTTAGTATCATATGAAGGGGAATTCAATACCTAGTAAAATATTTTATTATCGATTCATTCCAGTGGTTTTAACGGTCGCTAGGTGACGGTGATTGAACAATTGTTTTGTTTTCAACTTTTTTTGGGAATCTTCAAACGCGATGGTATATTTTTTTATCATTTACTTGAAAGAGGATGGAATTTAAAATAAAATGGTGCATCCCAATATCTATTTTCTAAGCAAAGATACCAGAAAACATAGGTATACGGAAAAATAGGATTTTCACAAACTGAGTATTAAATTAACTGTCTCGACCCTTACTTCGTGGAATCTGCTCATATTAGTGTTTTAAATGAAACTCACGGTTTCTAGTTAATTCCACAATATAATAAAAGTTATAGAAAATTCTAAAAAATTGACGATGATATTGATTTATCGAAACAATTGTCAATTTTTTAGAATTTTCAATAACTTTTATTATATTGTGGAATTAACTATAAACCGTGAGTTTGATTTAAAACGCTAATAACTCAGTATTATTGTAACAATAACCAACAATTAATTAAGTAACAGAAACAGCAAAAATAAACTACATTGACCTAGTAAAGTAACCGCATTAGGGATCTTACAAAAGATACTAATTCATCAGGACCGTTTCCAGATGAATATTATTACGATTATAAGTCAGCAAATTCAAATCTTGTTAATAGCTATATTGGACAAATTAACTGGGTTGATGTGCTGACGTGTCATTCGTTTGATGAGATTTTTTAAGTTATTTTGTTCACTGTAATCGATGTAGTGGTACATAAAAAGAGAATTTCTAAAAGAACTTTGCCCATATGGTTTTCACCAGAATTAAAAAAATTAATGATTCTCAAATAGCAAGCTCACAAGAAATCCAAAAGTTCAGGTAGTAGAATTGACTATATTGAGTACAATTGTTATCGCTCTAGATGTAAAGCTTTATCAAAGACGCGCTACAGCAACTATGTTCAGCAGTCTCAGATTTGATTGTAACCAAGTTAAGAAGTCTAAACGTAAAAACAATTACTTGCCTCCAGGAATGTTTATATCAATAATAGCTGTCCTTTGAGTCCTAACCTGCCTAACCTTTTTAAAGAATATGTTCAGACTGTTAATTCAGTTACAAATTGTTTCTTGAGGCCCAACGTATGTATGAACCATATCGTAGTTGCTGATTATACTATCAACATTTCTAATATCTATGAAGAGATATGAAATTTGGATATATCAAAGGGGCCAGGTCCCGACGGTATCCCTCCTGCTTTTTGAGGGCTTGTAGTTTCATTGTTTCTAATCATCTTCATATTATATTTAACTTCTCATTAAGGTGAGATAGGTTTCCAAGTGCTTGGAAATCTAACTATTCAACACCAATTCATAAATCCGGCAATCGGGCCGAAATTTCTAATTACAGACCCATTTGCAACTTTAGTACTATTCCAAAACTCTTTGAAAATCCTGTCACTAAATACTTAACTTCACTGTTCCATCATACAGTCGTTGATCAGCAGTTTGGCTTTTAGCAGGGAGAATCTATGGACTGAATCTTCTTATGTACGTGGATTATCTGTCAAATGTT
Source organism: Galeruca laticollis (assembly GCA_963921935.1). Taxonomy (NCBI): domain Eukaryota; kingdom Metazoa; phylum Arthropoda; class Insecta; order Coleoptera; family Chrysomelidae; genus Galeruca; species Galeruca laticollis. The sequence goes on along the minus strand of OY998178.1, from coordinate 36,827,362 downwards.
TTGGATGAGGGTGGTATAGTACATACTATACGCACAGATGTCTCTAAGGCATTTGATGGTGTCAATCACTTAGTTTTGCAAGGTAAATTGCAGACCCTGGGAATTGGGGGCACCTTTCAGAAGTGGATCATAAACTACCTCTCTGATAAGTCTCAGATTGTCAAGATTAATAATTTTAGGTCAAGGGAAATAATGGTTTCATCTGGGGCCATTATTGTTAAGTTTATTTATTAATGATATTATTAACTGCTTTCAACATTCTGAATTTCTTTGTCACTCTGACGATTTGGAAATTTATCTAAGAGTGTCATCAGTGGAAGATTGTGAGAGCTTGCAATCTGATCTTAACCGACACTTGCTTAGGTGTGACGTAAATGGTATGGATCCTAATCCAACCAAATGCTTTACTATATGCTTTAAATATCCGCATCTCGAAGCAGCATATGTGAAAGCAAAGTCCTCACATAAAAGGCTTGTTGAAAATATAAAAATTGGGTGTTAGAAATGAGCTCAGTGGAAAGCAAAATATTCAAAAATATATAACCTTACATATTGATAACACAACTGTAAATGATCCACTATTAATTGCTAATAAATTTAATGAATACTTCATAAATGCCCCTAATGAAGCAATTGAATCAATATCCAAACCGAATTATACATTACAGTACCCTTCAAATGATTTTGTTTCAAACAGCATATTTCTTTCATATGTTACAACAGAGGATGTTCTGGAAATAATCAAAAATAAAATTAAAAATAAAGCTTCATGTGGATCTGATGGCATATGCGGTATTGTCATTAAAAGGATTCCAAACTTTATAATACAACCACTTTCTCATATAATTAGGGGAGGTTGGGTCAATGTGGACTACGGGGGCAATGTAAACCACCTAGGTTTTTTGTCATAACAGCGGCAGCAATGCAACAGATTCGATTCTACTTATGTGCATACGGGTCCTACCGATACTCAGTAAGAACTTGGCAGCCGTAGAGGATTGTTTATCAGAGTTTAGAGCCAAAACGTGATTTGCGGAAGCGTCGATCTAACAAAAGTGTTGACTTTATATCAGAATTACTTGGTAAGTAAATGTATTTTTATCTATTTTTTAGTCTCCATGCGTTGTTTAGAGTGTGATTAATATATGCCAAACGGCAATGTTACGATTTTTTATAAACATTGAATATAAACTACACGTGTTCAATTTATTATCTATGTGGGGCAAATTGAACCGTTAGTGGTCCACGTTACCCCAAGTACATTTTTATATATCTAATTTTGTTTTCCTTGTTTTCAGGTGCCTAGTCAAGATGGTCCGTAATTATAGAAGAAAAACGGAGAAACAAACATGGTCACTTGTTGTAATGGAAAATGCTCTTAAAGCAGTTAAAAGCGGACAAATGGGCTATTTGAAGGCAAGTAAATGTTTTAATATTCCAAAAGCAACATTAATTCGACGATGTAGGAAGAATTGGAAAATTATATTCTGGATATGGAAACCAGGTTTATTGGCATTACATTGCTTGACCTTCGTTCTCTTGCTTTTCAGTTAGCAGAAAAAAATCAAACAGAGCATACATTTAATAACACCACAAGACTAGCTGGCCTTGATTGGACTTATGGATTTCGTAACCGTCATCCAAACATTTCGTTGCGCAAACCCGAGTCGACTTCTGCTGCAAGGGCTCAAGCCTTTAACCGCCATAATGTCAAGCAATTTTTGACCTATACAAAAACGTTTTGGATTCTAAAAATATCGCATTAACCAGAATATTCAATTGTGATGAAACCGGGTTAGGCACTGTTCCAAAATGTAACAGTAAAATATTAGCTAAAAAAGGAAGGAAGCAAGTTGGCCGTCTCACCTCTGCAGATAGAAGTGGAACCATCAAAGCAGTTATTTGTATGTCGTCATCAGGAAACTTTGTACCACCATTATTAATTTTTGCAAGGAAAAGGATGAAGGTCGAGCTCCAAGATGGCGCACCACCTGGAACAATATTAGCATGCAGTGAAAGTGGCTGGATTAATACCGACATCTTTTTAGTCTGGTTTAAGCATTTCGTTCAACAGGTGAAACCCACCGACGATGATCCCGTCTTATTAATTTTAGATGGGAATAGTAGCCACACAAAATATATTGATGTGATTGATATAGCCAGAACTAAACATGTACATATTATTTGCTTGCCGCCCCACAGCACTCATCGTATGCAGCCAACAGATGTCGGTTTCATGGCCCCATTATCACGCTACTACGATATGGCTCTGGAAAAGTTTTTGAATAATCATCCAGGCAGAGTTGTCACGGTCTTTCAGATCGCCTTAATTTTTGGTGATGCGTACTTACAAGCAGCAACCCCCTTAACGGCTAATAACGCTTTTAAAAAGTGTGGATTAGTCCCCTATGATCCAAATATTTTCACAGATTTAGACTTTGCCCCGTCTGCTGTTACTGACAAAAATCTAGCGACAAACGAACTGCCACAATCTGAGAAAGAAGAAATAATTTCTCCAACCTTTACTGCAGGGAGCACCTTATCGAAGCTCACACAATGTAAGTTGGATGGAGCGCCTCCTACAGAATCTACTTCAAACGATCCTTCACATTGTAACGATAAAGAAGCAACGGCTTCAACATCTACTGCCGGCACGACTCTATCACAGCCCATACAATCTAAGCTGGAAAAAGAAGTTCCTTCAGCATCAGCATGTCTTGGCTCTACAGAAAACCAAAGGAAAAGTAGTTTTGGGTCAGAAAGTCCTATCGACATTCGTCCACTTCCAAAGACTACTAAATCAAATAATAAACCATTACGGAAATATAAAAAGGGCAAAGCAGCAATACTAACATCTAATCCTTATAAATTGGAGTTAGAAGCTGAACTAAAAATAAAAGAAGAAAAAGAAGCAAAGAAAAAGGAAACAGTTAAAAGAAAAATTGATAATCAAGAAAATGAACCAAAGAAACAAAAAGTAGAGTCTAAGAACAGTCTTTCTAAATCAGATAAAGGAAAGCAGAAAAAAAAATTTGTAGATGAAGATGCAGACGAGGGAGACCACGATGCAGAATGTTTTTATTGTAATGAGTTGTACTCAACATCAATGGCCGAAGAAGGTTGGGTGCGCTGCTGCGGATGTTTAAGGTGGGCTCATGAAGCCTGCGCAGGATTGGACCCTGAAGATGACGAGGCATTTAAATGTGAATTTTGTGCAGAATGTTAATATTTCAAGTACTCGTATTTTTAAGTTGGTAGTACCATTATTTTTATGCTCTATACCTAAATAAAAATTTAATTTTGAATTTCCTTTTTGTGGTCATATTGCCCCACCCCATGGGGCAATATGAACTTCAGACATGTGTTCAGATTTTTTTTAACAAACAAGTTTTAAATATGAAGTCTGGTAAGTTCATAATGATAGTACAAGGTTCACTGAACAATGTAAGTTCATTACAATTTCAAATTTCATCTTAATAATGAGGCTATACAATTTTTTATCTTAGATAGTTCACATTGCCCCAACCTCCCCTAATACTTCTTTTGAAGAGGGAGTTTTCCCTCATGATCTGAAATTTTCAATTGTCTCTTCTATTTTAAAAAAGGGTGCTGCTGAAATGATGTCGAATTACCGCCCAATCTCTATATCACCAGTCTTGTCAAAACTATTTGAATATGCCATGCTTAAGCAGATGTTGAAATTTTTAGAAATTCATAACGTAATTACTGATCAGCAACATGATTTTCGAGCAACATTTTCAACTTCTACAGCCTTGGAATCGTTTTATAGCGAAGTTCTCAATATGGTCAAAAAGGGAGAGAGACCCACTGGGATATTTTGTGATCTCAGTTGGACTTTTGACTGTGTTGAGCATGGTGTTTTGAAGGGCATAATATAAGGGGAAAAGCGTACGAATGGTTATCCCTGTCTCTACGTAACAGGTTACAATCCGTCAAAATTGTTGATAAAAGAAATACATATATTTCTGACCTTAGGATAAATGCGCAAGGAGTTCCACAGGGATCCATACTTGGACCTCTGTTGTTCATCTTATATATAAATTAGCTACCTTCTATTATACCAGAATCATTTACCACTCTTTATGCAGATGATTCAACATTTTTGTTTAGTGATAAAAACCCAAACATTTTAAAGGCCAAAATTGGGAATGCTTTATTGAAATTTTCTGCCTGGTCCAGTGATCAATCTTTATTATTTAATACATCTAAAACGAGTTTCATTTCTTTTCATCCTCGTTAAAAAGCTTTTTCCTCTGATTTTGATATATTGGTTGGCAACTCAGACATAACAAAAACGGAAAATGTGAAGTTTCTGGGGGTGATTTTATATTCGGATTTGTTCTTTAAAACTCACTGTTTAAATTTATTAAAAATGTTAAATTCTCAATGTTTTCACATTAGAAATTTAAGAACACTTAATTTAAATCACTTTCGTGTACTTTATTTTAGTGAAATACAATCTAGGATTAGTTATGGAATTAGTATTTGGAGGAGTTCACCTCATGCTAAAAATGTTTTTCTGTCACAGAAAAGGATTCTAAGGTGTATTTCAAACATCTCATTTGTACCCTACTGTCGACCTGTTTTTATCAACTTGAGAGTTTATATACCTTTATATACTGGATTTAATCACATTAGTTCATAGGAATAAAGGCGATTATCTGCGGAATAATGATATTCATGATCATGACACAAGATATAAATGAGATTTATGTTTACCTTACCAGCGTATAGAAATCACCTGAAGTAATGGGAATGAAACTATATAATAGGTTTCAATGATATTGCCTTGGTGCATAAATGTAAAGAGAAAACCAAAAACTATCTCATTGACATGTGTCTTTATTCGGTCGAAGAATATTTTGAAAATACTCCTTGAATTTTGTCTAAACTGCAGCACATACTTTATTTGATTTCAATTTCTGAAGTATCTGTGTGTTTTTTTATTTTTATAATATTTTCTGTATGTGTACGTTTGTATTGCTAAGTTCTAATATTTTTAGGTAATTGTCCCAGTTTTAGCTGGACTTTTTCATTTTAATTTGACTTGTCTTATGTCATTTGATATTGTGAGATCAATAAACTCTATTCTATTCTAATCCACTCACCCCTACCAGTTATTTTACAAGATAGGGGAAAAGTACTGGAGCAAACTTACCTAAAATGATCTAATGATTACGAATATTTAAATTTTGTGGTACTATAATTGTGGTGGTTACTTAGTAAGTGCCTCTCGTATAGACTTCTTTAACCATGAAACCATTTATCTTTGAAAAACACTTACCTTGTAACCATTCTTTAGGGTTGAATATATAACATCGTTTAAAACTCACTGGGATAAAATATAATTATGAACTACTAACAAAGATTATAGATACACAATACATACATTTGTACTATTCAAAATAATAATAATGAATCATTCCTGAAATTGTCGAACCATTCTATTTATAGAAAGTATTAGAACTAATGAGTCAGTGGCCCGTACTCTTGGCCTTCCTGATCATGTGAATATGATATTTTACAGCGGACGTGCTTTTGTTATGTTTACCTGACCTTAATAGTTCAGTGCCCGCTAACCACATTGAAATTATTATTTACAGAAATTTAACAATGTCTTTTCTTTTGATAATGTCTTTTTAGATAATGTCTTTTTGAGATCATCACATAATGGTACATTTATTATAGAAAAATGATGTTTTGTGTTATTTTTGTGAACTACACCCTCTAGAGGTGGAGTAATTTCCAGCAGTTTCTCTTATGCGAGTTTGTGATATACGATAAATAGTTTCTGAGATACAGTGGGCTACCTCTTTTAATCAGACACCCGGTACAAAATCTCTCTACTTCCAAATACATATTTTTTATTCTTTTTATTGCTTTATTTTGTTTGCACCAAAAATATATGAATTTCCTTAATATGCATCAATTATATTAACACAATAAAACTATTACCGTGGTTTTAGAAAACCAATTTGATGATTAAAAAATCTTAGGTTTAATACTCACTCTAAGCGTCCAGCAATCAAAGAATGGAAATACCGTAAAGCTGCAGTAGCGTGTTCATTCAAAATAGTTGGATTAACTGTATCTTCATAATCATTTACAAATTGGTCGGTCTTATATAAGATCTTGTTTTTCAAAGAATTTTGTTGACCAATAAAGAGAGGCAACCATTCGTAATATGAGATTTGTTGGTGTTGAGCTATGTTGATTATTCTTGCTTCTTGGAAGGTTGTTTCATCGTCCCAGTGAGGGTTCAATTTGGCTAAATGTCCAGCAATTCGATTGTGTTCTCTAAGGAGAATAATTTGAAGGAGAGTCAATTGCGGATTCTGATTAACTCGAGTATCACCTGAAAAATGTATTGATATTTCCATTTCACATTATTTTACACCATTGAAATATTCAGTCACATGAACAAAATCAACATTTAACTATCATTGACTTATATTAAAAATTATTGAAAGTGATATCAATTTATCACGTTGTTTTTCTTCTACATGAAACTTTTATAATTATTATTTGTGAACGAATATTTCAGTAAGATTCATTCTAAGGAAATACGTCTTTATTCCAGCTTGTAGCCCTGCTGCTAACAAAATTTTTGTGTAATTATATCTGACTTCAAATTCATTGTGGTACTGATTTTAACCTGTAAGAGCTACTTAAATGGACACTTCTTCGACCCAGAGTTCGTCAGGAGATTAAAAAATATGAGGTTAATGAGAGGATCGATTTCTTTAAATGCGTACAGGAATCTAAAGGTGAGTCAGTACTAAATTATTAACCCCAACCTATCACAAATAACAAATAGGCTTAGTTACAAGATAGGCAGGTTTTGTCGTTAAAAAGTCACCATTCTAGTTTTCTAGAAATATTTTTCCCGAAAAATCATGTTTCGAACTACTATAATCCATACTTTGATAACGTAATTTGCTTCTCACTGAATTTCTCAAAAAACTTACCACCATTAGGAGATTGTACACATCAATATATTACAGAGAAGCCTTCTCTGAGAAAAACATTCTGAAGCGCCTTTTGAGTTGAGCCGCTTCAAAATATCAGATATATGTGATAAGCAGAGGGATCCCCTTTGAGGCTCTACATATTATGACGAAATATGAGTTGGAGAATCGCGAAAATTCAAGTTTATATATAGATAACATTTGTAATAAATGCGAATATCAAATAGAAAAATTTAAATCAGTAACTTTCAGAACACACGGTAAAATATATTTCTTATTTTAAATATAATAAAAGTAGAATTCGACATACTGTTGTTTAGCAAAAATGAGACAGAACCATAACAATTTGCAACAATAAAAAACATTTTACTAGGTCAAATTTAAATGATTGTTTTGTATACAAACTAGTTGGTAACGAAAATTGAGGCCATTTCAAAACAAAAAATGGAACATTTGTAATTCAAGAAAAAAAAACCGAACATAATTTGGGGCAATAATAAAAGCTTGGAAGCAGACAGAGCACAGAGTCGGGCAAAAACGCGAAGGGAAAAAGTCCTTCCCTGTCTAGGTTTACGGGTATCAGTTTTCTTTTGTTTTTGAGTGTTTGTGGCTTCGTAGGAAGAAGTTTCTCTCCGTTGTGTCTGGGCGTAAATGGGATATTCAGATATCCTTGACAGTGAACACTGTCTCCCTGCGGTGGCACAAAACAGGAAAACTCTACCTCTGCCCGAAATCCAGCATAGCTCGACACCAGTTACTAGAAATTTAGCGTCATCTGCAGTTTCTAGATAGATAGTGCAACCAGGCGGTAAGCGGAGGCAGGAGAAGGGAAGTTTTTGAACAAGTTTGGGATTTTTTTATTGGAAAAAAATATTTTTTTATTTTCTTTGTGCGCTGATTCTAAACTTGGTTTTTATAAAATAAATATATGCCTAGGTAGAAGATATAACAGTTTTTTTTATTTTCTTTCACGGGGTTATTGGACAAGTTCGCAGGTTCAGTTAAAACCGCAGGTCCAGGCTCATAATTTGGGAACCGGTCGTTATATAAAATATGATTGTATCGAGTGAGATAATATAGTAAGATTTTCCACAAAATTTTAGGAACGTTGTGTATCCTTTGAGGGTATATGTAACTTGACAGGATTTATGTATTATTTTAATTTTTTTTGTGTCACATGATTCGCACTCACCTCGTAGATAGACATAAGACAGAGTTAAAATAAAATAAATTGTAATTAGTATCAAAAGCCCGGAGCATATGATTTTCTCTCCGCAAAGTCACGTTATCAGTGAAGTTTCGCTACGATAAATAATTTTTTTTTTAAACGTGGTTAGGTAATCTTCTCATAGCAAGTAAAATAAATAAACATTATAGGTATTCAAAGAAACGAAAACTGCAACTCGGAAATTTTTGTAATACACACTGAACTGGTTGTCGATAAACATTATTACTCATAAATCAGCAGGATTTTAAATTCCTCTACTTTCACCTTCTGTTTACATAAAGTACAATGACTTGCAACAACAGTCGATTTGTACAGTTTTTCTTTTAAAAATAAATAAGTATTTCTCGCGGCGAGGCAGGTCAATTTACGGAATAAGGGCTAAATCATACGGCCCTCGCACACATTGAACATATTTATAGATAAGTGGGTAGTATTTTTATTGTGGGGGATTTAATATTTGTTTTGATATTGGGATTATTTTATACAGAGAAAGATTTATTATATTCTATTATACAACTTTGTGGTTTCCGATACTTTATTCAGGTCCCTACCCCGATCTTCCCTTTAGAGTGTGCAGTGTTTCTGGATTCAAGGCCCAACAAGGAGGTCAATACTGGCCTGGCAGAGGTAATTAGGCCACTTTAAGTCCAGGAGAGTTCCCAGCCTAATTCGGACCGGTTTTATTTTATTTTCACGCTCGGCTGCATTATTAAAATTTGGTAACAGCAGTTATTAGAGTGGTGACAGCGTTATTTCATTGTAAACTAGCCATTTGTCACACTGGTGATAGATAGAGTCTAGAGTTTATTACACATTTTTGTGAATGAGAAGAGAATGTTTATTAAAGATTGTTTCAAAGTTGGCAACGTCCATGTGATTTGATTCAGCTCAGATTAAAACGAGAGCTCAGGGGTTTCTAGCCAAGCAATAAATTTTTCTCAATCAGCGATAATAGGGGAACCTGGGGATGATTCAACTACGGGGAAGATACAACCATCCATTGTATCTTTAAAGTATTTTCAATTTCCAGCACATCACTAGTTTTTAGTGTGTCTGTACTATCTACAAAATTTAGTGAACCGATGTCACGTTAGGATATTTTTGTGAAGAAAGTGTAAATTTGCCATTTTAAAGGTAATATTTTTCTATTTAAAAATTTATCTGGTATTCATTAGGATTTTTGTTTACTTAAATATTATTGCTACCATTCCAATTACCTACTATTTATGTATTATTCATGTAAACAACATAACCCTATATTTTTATGTTTTTATGATTTGGTAGGTTAAACTGATTTACGTAGGTGTTTATGTTACTAAAACTTTTATTTGCTTGTCAAAATGAAATAACATTTTTTTTATATACGAATCAATTTGCGTTGTCACTATATTCATTATTATGTCAGAGATGTCATTTTAATTTTTTATCCTTTTTTGGTCCTTCGGGCCGGATGAGAAAAGCCAGTTAGCCGATACAGGGACCACTACAAGAGTGCAAGACTCGTTTCATTGGTCAATCATGTGTCTGGAACAGTGATAAGAATTCTGTGAGTTCCCATTTTATTATCATAATTCACAAAAACAAAATTCCTATGTTGTGCTTCTATTTTATTCTATTATATCGATAATATTTCACAATCGTTGGGTATTTTCGTAAAAAACAGAGGAATTTAAGCAAATACATAGTTATTTGAAGCTAACTTAAGTATAATTGGTGATTAATTATTTCTTAACGTAAATTGACTTAAAACAAAATGTCTGTAAACTCGTGAAACGACAAGGTTTCGTTAAAGTTAAGCAAACAAATTTTAATAATTTTTTGTGAAAAGCTCAAGACAATTATGCAGGTATTGGAATTGAAGAGCTAGATAAAATCAAGTTGATGGATCGTTTCTTAAAGATTCAGAGCTTATTAGATGATGTATTTGAACCTATACAAAAAGAAATCGAGTTATTTATCGAAGATGTTGTTGAAGCAGAACAACATTCGGCCGAGCGAAGGTTATTTGAAAATAGTTTTTATGATTGTATGGCAAAAACAAAGTTGTCGTTCAATAAATTAGGACTAAGAGATAAAATGAACCGCGACGGTAATAATTCACATGTTTTGGGTGGAGGGTCTGTTGCTAACTCTAATTCTGGTTCTAATAATTACAATCACAATACAATTTTTCTTCTGGGAGGATGAAGTTACCCGATATAAAACTGCCAATGTTTAGTGGCGCACATGAGGGATGGCTAGAATTTCGGGATTTATTTACCTCATTGATTCATGAGAATGCTGATATAAATGAAATTCAAAAGTTTCATTATTTACGAGCATCGTTAGAGGGTAATGCGGCACAAGTCAAAAAATCTTCGAGTAATTATGAAACAGCCTGGGACTTAGTATATAAACGATACGAAAATAAAAAATTATTAGTTCATAATCACGTTGAAGCGTTATTTAGCTTGGGAAGGTTAGACAGAGGGACTACATCTTCTGCAAACTTATTGACATAGTTAAAAAACATTTGAGGGCGTTCGAATCTTTGGAGTTGCCCACCGATCATTGGGATATTTTGATAATACATTCAATTACAAAAACTTTGAATGACGGTTCAGTTGCTAAGTGGGAAGAGCATAAATTTAAAAATGATGTTCCTTTATTAGAAGATATGTATGAATTTTTGAAAAATAGGGCAGATTTAATAGAGCGGTTAGAGCTCAATAGACTGGACAAAAGTAATATATCAAACCAACGAGTTGAGGGTAGGAGCTTATTTGCATCAAATGAAGGATGTGAACAAAAGGAAAATTATAAAAAATGTGCAATTTGTTAAGGAGAACATCATATGTATGAATGTGTTAAATTTCAAGGTTTATCTGTTGCAAATCGATATGAACAAGTGAAAAATCTCAAATTATGTAAGAGGTTTCTTCGTAAAGGACATTTTTCCAAAAACTGTGGACTATTTGGTTCGTAAAACATGTAAGTCAAACAAACATAATACACTGCTCCACACAAGTAATGATGCCATCGATACAAATGAGGCTTCCACCAGTGTAGAAGTGGGAACAACAACCACTTTTTGCAGATCAGTAAATTGTAATCAAACTTGCTATCAACCGCAATTATTTTAGTGTTAGATAGAAACGGTATTGAGTTTCCAGTACGGGCCGTACTCGATTCAGGTTCACAGTCTTCTCATATGACAGAGGCTTTGTATGAAAGACTTGATATAGACAAACAAAGAATTGAGATGTCGGTGGCTGGTATTAATAACTCAATGTTTAAATTGATATTTTATCTCGTCATAGTAATTTCCGAAGCAACTTAACCTGTTTTATAACACCTGAAACTACAGGGGACTTACCAATTGCACCAATTAATCTAAATTCGTTGTCCATACCTAATATTAGAATGGCTGATGAACAATTTCATAAACCCGGCCCGGTAGAGATGTTTTTGGCGCAGACTTGTTCTGGAATATAATATGTAGTGGACAATACAGTCTAGGGATGAATAAACCGATAGTACAAGAGATACTATTCGGTTGGATAATAGCCGGAAACATTGATAACAATGAGAAGTATAATGAAACTTACTGTACTTTTGGTAGAAATATGGAAAATATTGACGTGCAAAACCAGCTGGCTAAGTTTTTCGAAATTGAAAGGGGAAGTGGTCAGCTGAAGAAATTGAATGTGAAAAATATTTTGTTGCGAATACTAAACGATTGCCAAACGGTCGTATTCAATTATTATTATTTTATGCCATTGAACGTAAATTTAAGAGAAATGAGAGGTTTAAAAATCTGTATGTAGACTTTTTGAAGCAATATCAAGAAGTAGGTCACATGAGAAAATGCGCGTTGTTAAATGATTTCATTTGTCATTTGCCTCACCATGGGGTTTTCAAGGAACAGAGTACAAGCACGAAGCTTCGCGTAAAATTTGATGCTTCGCCATAAACTTTGTGTGGTACACCTCCAAATGAAAGGACCTGTGGTGCAAGATGATCTATTGTCAATTCTACTACGATTTAGATAACATTGGTATGTTGTTACAGCGGATATAGAAAAAATGTACCGCCAGATAACGGTTTCACCGGAGCAGTGTAAAATGCAACATATAGTTTGGCGAAATGATCCCAGCGAAGAATTAGCAGCTTTTGAATTACTAACTGTTACATTCGGGATGACTAGTTCGCCGTTTTTAGCTACTCGTTGTCTGCTACAGTTGTCCAAAGATTGTCATAGTGAAAAACCTGAAATTTCGGAAAATATAGCGCGTGATTCTTATGTTGACGATTTATTAACGGGCTTTGATGATATTGAATTAGCAAAAATTAGTTGCGACGAAATACAAAACGTATTGAAAGCGGCTTGTTATCCGTTGCGTAAGTGGCGAAAGAATCAGCCAGAAGTGTTTGAGAATTTGGAAAATACGCAAAGTGTGGATCAGTCTGAAGAATTATCATTTGATAATGACGACGTGTCTAAAACTCTCGGACTTGTTTGGTCCAGCAAGACAGACGTTTTATCTTATAAAATATATGTTCAACAAGAGAAGAAGGTGTAATTTTATCCTGTATATCGAGGATATTTGATCCAATGGGTCATCTCTCTCCTTGTGTAATTGTGGCAAAGGTTATGCTCCAACGACTTTGGCAAGAGAATCTATCGTGGGATGCTATTGTATAAAATTAGTTACACAGTCTTCGAAATAAATTTATCACCCAATTTGTATTGTTGAATCGTGTAAAAATTTCTCGACATGTTATTGTCATAAATTCAACCCGAATTGAATTGCACGCATTTTCCGATGCTAGCGAAACTGCTTACGGAACATGTGTTTGTCAGATCTGTATCAAATAGCGGGCAAATTGTAAATCATATTTGATGTTCAAAGGTAAAGGTAGCACCTCTAAAGCCGTTGACAATGCCTAGATTAGAATTGTGTGCGGCTCGTGTATTGTCCAAATTGGTGACCAAGGTATTATCATCATTGACAGTTCAATTTGATAAAGTCATGTATTGGATTGATTCACGAATCATTCTAGGTTGGATTAATACATCAACGAATTTGTTAAAGCTATTTGTAAGAAACAGAGTGGCCGAAATTCAAGAGCTCACTGAATCATCAAGTTGACATTATGTGCCAACAAACGAGAATCTAGCAGATTTACTCAGTAGGGGAGTAAAGTCGCAGGATATTATAAATTCTGAATTTTGGTGGGAAGGACCAGACTGGTTAAGGAAAAATGGAAGTTATTTGCCAAATAATGCTGGGATCACTATCCAGGATACGGTAGAACTACCGGAACTTAGGTCAATTGCTTTTATTGCTCACTATAATAATTTAAGTTTTCCATATGAAATGTTTTCTAAATTGAGCAGACTAATAAGATGCATGGCGTTCATTTTACGTTTTAAAACTAATTGTTTGAGTATGAAATCTGACCGATTGCTCACTGTTCTTATGGCAACTGAATTGGATAATGCATTTAAACTTTTAATAAAAATAGCACAAGTGAATACGATTCCCGATTTTCGTTATTAGAAAAATATAAATTTTAAGCCGAACAAATTTATAATCTTGATGAAAGTGGTATAACCACAGTCATGAGCCCTACACGTGTCGTAGTTGAGAAAGGGAAAACAGGTTGACAGGTTGGCGAAATATCATACGCCGAAAGAGGCGAGTTAGTAACGTTCGTCGGAATAATAAATGCTGCGGGTAGATCCCATCCGCCAGTTTACGTGGTTCCTCAAATGCGAAGCCCCGAAGAATACATTACTGGATCACCGACTTCATCTCTTATTTTAAACAATAAATCTGGATGGATGACCGAAGAGCTATTTACGAAAACGTTGGAGTACATTAAGACGCACTCCCACCGTAGTAAAGCACAACCGATGCTGTTGCTATTTAATAACCACGAATCTCATGTGTCATTCGAATCAATAAAATTTTGCAAAGAAATCGGCATTTCCCTTCTATCATTTCCGCCGCATACTATTCATCGCTTACAACTTTTAGATGTTTGTGTGTTTGCCCCATGTAAAGATTCACTATCGGTAGCATTTGATGACTGGATGCTTTCAAACCATGGCAAAGCAATAACAATAAGGAACTTGGGTGAACTATCGAATATAGCCTTTATTCAGGCGTTTTCTATGTCAAATATCATAAGTGCTTTTAAAAAACCTGGCATATGGCCCTTTAATCGCCAATCTTTTAACGAAGATGATTTTACTGCAAGTTCAGTGACTGACAAGGACTTACTTCGAAAATTGAACATCGCACTAATAATTTAGAAACTTCCCCTTCAACGAGTGGTGAATCTGATGTAACTACCACTACTCTAACGTCCACATATGCTGAGAAGGAGCCTAAAGTGAAAGTTAAAAATGTATGTACGAAAATTGTTTTGGAAAATATTAAACCGCTACCAAAAGCAAATGAAGAAGATACGAAAAAAGAAAGAGGGAATGCATATCAAAAATATACACAGCTACACCTAAAATGGGGAAAATTCGAAAGAAAGATGAAGAAAAGGTAATAAAAAATAGCTTAAAATTATCGAAGACAAATAAACGTAAAGTATTTTAAAAAATATATGTAGAATGTGAGAGCGATGATGAATCCCCTGAACTTGTAGATTCCGATATCGATTCGTCGGTGACGAGTTTCCAATCGTAATCAATGATGACTTTCTTGTAAAAGTCAAGTATTTTGCTTAAGCGAGATTTGGTACAAAGTAAATAAACATTCATTAAATAGGTCAAGTTTTAAACAGGGGTCTGAATAACTACATTAAATTTTTGAGGCGTAAAAATAATTCTACCACATTTGCTTTCCCAGTTGAAGACGATATAGCTACCATAGAAAGAGACGATATTATGGCAGTCTTACCTCCACCGGAAAGGTCATGCACTGTTAGAACTGCCTCTTTATTTAAATTTAAATTCAACTTTGAAGACTGGAATGTGCGCTAAGCAAATAAGATATTATTTTAAAAGTTAAGATTTTGTGTTAAAATATTTGCTTATGTTAATAAAATATACACTTTGAATAAATACATGTTTTTTTACTGCGGTTGAATCCTCCCCATAGGTAGGTTTAATATACGCCACCCCTGTGGAAGATACAACCAAACGAAACTTACCTAAAAATCATAATTTAAAAGTAGTCGATACAACAATTTTGTGGGTTATTATAAAATTATGGTGCAATATTCTACTAGGTATGCATCTATAATATAAATATTCTATGCTTTTGTTCCATATCTAAAATGCAGGGGGTGAAACCTAAACCGGTTGAATCATCCCCAGGTTCCCCTACTCTGTTAATTACAAATAATGTTTCAATTACACAATTCTATCTTTTTGGTGGGTATTGCTTATTGTAAAATTTATTGGACTGTTTTCCAGCTTGCTTCAGCGAAGAAATACTCAATTAAAATGGTTTTTTCACATTTTCTAACATTATTTATATTTACGTACTTGCAATCAAGTCAAGAAGTTTGAATACAAGTGGGCACAGGCTTGAGCATTGTAAATTCCACTTACCGGCAAGGTAGCAGGCTTCATTACGATTCTTCAATGTACATACTCCAGATGCGTTCAATGATCTTGGAGGCCATTCATGACCTCTTCTGATATCGGTTCTCATCCTACCACCTTGGAATTCCCTGATTTGTTCATTAACTTGATCATTATTTCCATAAACAAGCGAAAGATCCAAGTAGTGATTTACTGCTGTTAACTGTAAACGAAATAAATCTTTACTTTTATAATCTCCCTAGTGCTTGAATAGTTTCCGAAAATTTTTTCAAGGTGCGAGTTTCTCGGAAATTTCCCGAGGCGCTAATTGAGGGCAATTTTCTTTGAATATTTCGCATCCGAGAAAGAATTTACGCAGAATAATTCAAGCTGGCGGCAGATTCGGTACGAAAATTTTATACCTACATTGTATTTTAAATGGTTTTACTTTTTTTTACTTTGCCTTTGGCCTAGTAAGAAAAAGTAGCAATCAAAGTCTTAAATAAATACATTTCTTCATATTATCAATAATTGTATACTACTAGAGTTTAAAAAAGAAAGGAAAATGAATAATGACCCATGTAAAATCAATGATAATTTTACGCGGTAACATAAAATCTGTGAAGTTCTCTGCGATTGCAGCGCTTTGGTGGAATGGTGATTCACATTATTCTCCATATTAGAATTAGAGTCACGAAGAAAACATAGAATTATTGGAATCTGAGCACATTCAAATTTATCATGGAAATATAAAATATTTAACGTATTTGGTGAACAATTCTGGCTTAAACCCCGAACAAGATCTATTCAAAGATATGAACAAAATTCTTCGTGAAAAAATACCATATTTCACCCATAAATCCAGTGTTGAAAAGAACATAATCTTATCGAAGTACTATTTTTATTTCATGAAACATAGACATTTAGTGAGGAAAACCCACAGCTCTTTACTTTATTCCATATTGACGGAAAAATAGTGTAAATGAACTTTAGAAACATTTGCAATTAATAATTGCAATTGTCAATAATATAAAACATGTACTTATTTTTAAATAGAAAATAAATCTTTGTCAAAAATAATCTACACCTCTGTTATTCTGGCATCAGCACGTGACAGCTGTCAATTCAGGGAAATTACCACTTATTAATTTTGCAGCTAGGTCACATGATCGAAAAATTTTTCGGGAAATTTAGGTTGTCGTCATAGCAACTTGTGAAAATAAAGTCATCTGACTTTCTTAAACAACGGATAAAAAATTTTCGTAGGAATTTCCACAGTAACGTAAAAAAGAGATATAATCCGGCACCGAACATAACGTGTGTTTGAGAAAAGTCCTAAGCAAAGAAAAAAAACGACATATTTCTTAGCAAATAAAATTAAGTACGGCACTGTCTTTCGAATTTCTTACAATGTATTAACGTCAAACATATGCAACCAACCGTACAACATACAATTGATACTTCTTGGCTGATACGTCAAATCAATAAATTTTATTATTTGATTGGTCAAACAAGAAAAATTGCAGCTGTCAGTTTTTCGTCACCTCCGCCTTCTTTTTGATCTGAGACTCTCTAGTAGCGACACATTGTTACTTTTCCGCCCAACCTATCTATATGCGAGAAAAGTATTGGTTTACCCACAAAAAAGTGAAATTTTGAAAAAAAATTTTGAGTTATTTTTACGTTTTCCATCAACAACACGAAAAAACGGTTTATAGAAAAAAAATCCTGTGTGTATGTCGTCGTCGTCGTCGTTGTCGTCGGCCACTTTTTCTTACTTGCCTTGTTTGCACGATACAGTATCCGAAGTACAATAAGTCACCAATTTTATGATTGAATATTGATAAGGACATGTCACAGAAGGACTCTATTGATTTTCAGCTCACCAGAGCCAGTACAACGGGTGCTATGGTACTTGAAGTACGACATTTTGTCATTTTTTGAGAAATTTCAGTTTGTTAGCACGATACAGCCTCCGGAGTTCAACAATTCACAAATTTTATGATTGAATATTATTCAGGACATCTCACACCCTATTGATTTAAAGCTCACCAGAGCCAATACAACAAGTGCTACAGTACTTTAAGTACGATATTTTTGTAATTTTTGGAGAAGTTTCAGTTTATTAGCACGATACAGCGTCCAGAGTATATACAAGTGACCAATTTTATGATTGGATGTTATTCAGAGCGTTTCAAACATGAACCTATTGATATTCAGCTCACTAAAGCCAGTATAATGGGTGCTATAGTACTTGAAGTACCAAATTTTTGTCATTTTAGGAGAAGTTTCAGATTGTTAGCACGATACAGCCTCCAGAGAGTATACGATTGATCAATTTTATGATTGAATATTGTTCAAGGTGTCTCACAGATGTACCAGATGTACCCTATTGATTTTCAGCTGACTATAGCGAGTGTACAGCGGGTCCTATAAATCCAGATATACTGCATTTTTGGTTACTTTTGGATAAATTTCGGTTTGTTAACACGATGCATCCCCCGAGGTGTATACAAGTAACAATTTTATGATAGAATGTTAATCAGGGCATCTCATATATGCGGAAAAGTTAGTTTCAATCTTTAAAACCGTTTATTTTCTCACGAGATATAGAAATCAATCAATGGTATTATTTTAGTCCACAGCGACATATTTATAGAACAATTTGGGTGTTAGTTCAACGAGAACTAAAGTTATACTGGACTCAATGATGATTTTTATATAAACAGTGTAAGTTTTTAAGTTAGTTTACTTCAACCTAGACCTTTCAAATCCAAAGAAAAGCTCACAGCCGCACATCTTTAGCTTCTAAGTAGGTAATGTAAAGTACTGTAGAAGATGTTAAACATAAATTTGAGGAAGTTAAAATGTTGCTAGAGAAAGAATCGGAGGATACCTGGATACCTGCAAACGGTGGAATAAGGTTCTCAATTGCATGATGCAGTCAATTTTGTAGACCTGCAAGTTGTTGAAATCTTTAGACAATTGAAAATTGGATCGCGTAACGGCCAAGTTGGGAGCTTGGTATGGTGCATCCGGGCAAATTGCATGACACGGGTGAAAGCCTTCACATTTTTTTATCGTTACTTGCTAACATCAAATTGAAACATTCAACTTTAAAATAAAAGACATAAATAAGTCTTACACAACAAGTGCTTCACGATTTCATCTTTCAACACAGTAACTGTTTAGTAAAATAAGTGAATTTAACCATACTAATACAACTTCTATATGCATCATATACTCGTACACCGTGTTATTTATAAAATGCGACATAGGGTTTCCTGTACAAAACTGTCAAACGCGAACTTTTTTACCAAATAGCGTTCGTGAAAAATAATAACAGATTTAAAAAGGTCGTTAGAAAATAAATTCGAGTGCAGTTTTAATTTTCTTAAATTCGGTCTGGTTAAATAAGAAAATGCATAATTATGTTTTTAAAAGTCGTACGCCATTTTACTTTTCCGCTAACCTATCTAATATGCGAGAAAACTATTGGTTTACCCACAAAAAAGTTGGAAATTTGAAATTTTTTTTGAGTTATTTTTACGTTATCCATCAACAACAACACGAAAAAACGGTTTTTAGAAAAAAAATCCTGTGTGTATGTCGTCGTCGTCGTCGTCGTCGTCGTCGTCGTCGTCGTCGTCGTCGTCGTCGTCGTCGTCGTCGTTGTCGTCGGCCACTTTTCCTTGCAAGTCTTGTTAGCACGATACAGCCTCCGGAGTGCAATAAGACACCAATTTTATTATGGAATATTGTTAAGGACATTTCACAGATGAAGCCTATTGATTTTCAGCTCACCAGAGCCAGTACAACGGGTGCTATGGTACCTGAAGTACGACATTTTATCGTTTTTCGAGAAATTTCAGTTTGTTACCACGATACAGCCTCCGGAGTTCAACAAGTCACCAATTTTATGATTGAATATTATTCAGGGCATCTCACTGATCAACACTATTGATTTTCAGCTCACCAGAGCCAATACAACCGGTTCTACAGTACTTTAAGTACGATATTTTTGTCATTTTTGGAGAAGTTTCAGTTTGTTAGCACGATACAGCCTCCGGAGTATATACAAGTGATGAATTTTATGATTGGATATTATTCAGAGCGTCTTAAAGATGAACCCTATTGATATTGAGCTCACTAAAGCCAGTAGAACGGGTGCTGTGGTACTTGAAGTACCAAATTTTATGATTGGATGTTATTCAGAGCGTTTCAAACATGAACCTATTGATATTCAGCTCACTAAAGCCAGTATAATGGGTGCTATAGTACTTGAAGTACCAAATTTTTGTCATTTTAGGAGAAGTTTCAGATTGTTAGCACGATACAGCCTCCAGAGAGTATACGATTGATCAATTTTATGATTGAATATTGTTCAAGGTGTCTCACAGATGTACCAGATGTACCCTATTGATTTTCAGCTGACTATAGCGAGTGTACAGCGGGTCCTATAAATCCAGATATACTGCATTTTTGGTTACTTTTGGATAAATTTCGGTTTGTTAACACGATGCATCCCCCGAGGTGTATACAAGTAACAATTTTATGATAGAATGTTAATCAGGGCATCTCATATATGCGGAAAAGTTAGTTTCAATCTTTAAAACCGTTTATTTTCTCACGAGATATAGAAATCAATCAATGGTATTATTTTAGTCCACAGCGACATATTTATAGAACAATTTGGGTGTTAGTTCAACGAGAACTAAAGTTATACTGGACTCAATGATGATTTTTATATAAACAGTGTAAGTTTTTAAGTTAGTTTACTTCAACCTAGACCTTTCAAATCCAAAGAAAAGCTCACAGCCGCACATCTTTAGCTTCTAA
Source organism: Galeruca laticollis (assembly GCA_963921935.1). Lineage (NCBI taxonomy): Eukaryota > Metazoa > Arthropoda > Insecta > Coleoptera > Chrysomelidae > Galeruca > Galeruca laticollis. Next base: position 36,806,778 of record OY998178.1, on the reverse strand, counting down.
GTAGGTAATGTAAAGTACTGTAGAAGATGTTAAACATAAATTTGAGGAAGTTAAAATGTTGCTAGAGAAAGAATCGGAGGATACCTGGATACCTGCAAACGGTGGAATAAGGTTCTCAATTGCATGATGCAGTCAATTTTGTAGACCTGCAAGTTGTTGAAATCTTTAGACAATTGAAAATTGGATCGCGTAACGGCCAAGTTGGGAGCTTGGTATGGTGCATCCGGGCAAATTGCATGACACGGGTGAAAGCCTTCACATTTTTTTATCGTTACTTGCTAACATCAAATTGAAACATTCAACTTTAAAATAAAAGACATAAATAAGTCTTACACAACAAGTGCTTCACGATTTCATCTTTCAACACAGTAACTGTTTAGTAAAATAAGTGAATTTAACCATACTAATACAACTTCTATATGCATCATATACTCGTACACCGTGTTATTTATAAAATGCGACATAGGGTTTCCTGTACAAAACTGTCAAACGCGAACTTTTTTACCAAATAGCGTTCGTGAAAAATAATAACAGATTTAAAAAGGTCGTTAGAAAATAAATTCGAGTGCAGTTTTAATTTTCTTAAATTCGGTCTGGTTAAATAAGAAAATGCATAATTATGTTTTTAAAAGTCGTACGCCATTTTACTTTTCCGCTAACCTATCTAATATGCGAGAAAACTATTGGTTTACCCACAAAAAAGTTGGAAATTTGAAATTTTTTTTGAGTTATTTTTACGTTATCCATCAACAACAACACGAAAAAACGGTTTTTAGAAAAAAAATCCTGTGTGTATGTCGTCGTCGTCGTCGTCGTCGTCGTCGTCGTCGTCGTCGTCGTCGTCGTCGTCGTTGTCGTCGGCCACTTTTCCTTGCAAGTCTTGTTAGCACGATACAGCCTCCGGAGTGCAATAAGACACCAATTTTATTATGGAATATTGTTAAGGACATTTCACAGATGAAGCCTATTGATTTTCAGCTCACCAGAGCCAGTACAACGGGTGCTATGGTACCTGAAGTACGACATTTTATCGTTTTTCGAGAAATTTCAGTTTGTTACCACGATACAGCCTCCGGAGTTCAACAAGTCACCAATTTTATGATTGAATATTATTCAGGGCATCTCACTGATCAACACTATTGATTTTCAGCTCACCAGAGCCAATACAACCGGTTCTACAGTACTTTAAGTACGATATTTTTGTCATTTTTGGAGAAGTTTCAGTTTGTTAGCACGATACAGCCTCCGGAGTATATACAAGTGATGAATTTTATGATTGGATATTATTCAGAGCGTCTTAAAGATGAACCCTATTGATATTGAGCTCACTAAAGCCAGTAGAACGGGTGCTGTGGTACTTGAAGTACCAAATTTTTGTCATTTTTGGAGAATTTTCAGTTTGTTAGCACGATACAGCCTCCAGAGAGTATACGATTGATCAACTTTATGAATAAGTATTGTTCAAGGTGTCTCACAGATGTACCCTATTGATTTTCAGTTGACTAGAGCGAGTACAGCGGGTGCTATAAAACTAGATATACTACACTTTTGGTTATTTTTGGAGAATTTTCAGTTTGTTAGCACGATACAGCCTCCAGAGAGTATACGATTGATCAACTTTATGAATAAGTATTGTTCAAGGTGTCTCACAGATGTACCCTATTGATTTTCAGTTGACTAGAGCGAGTACAGCGGGTGCTATAAAACTAGATATACTAAATTTTTGGTTATTTTTGGAGAAATTTCGGTATGTTAGCACGATACATCCCCCGAAGTGTATACAAGTAACAATTTTATGGTAGAATATTGTTCAGGGCCACAGATGCGGAAAAGTTAGTTTTAATCTTTAAAACCGTTTATTTATATCACTTTCGAATAGAAACAACCAGGACTGTAATAGCCGAGTTGGTTTTTGGTACGCGAAATTTGAAAGTTGAATGTGGAGGAAGTCGGTTCGATCCCACGCTGTGACAAAGTTTTTAGTTGTTTTTTTACAATTTTTATCTAAAAAACATTAATTTCAAAATAAAGCAAAGTTATTTGTTAGAAAAATTCATTTATTTATTTAAAGATAAGTTCAGACAATTTAGTATCAATTTTAAAAAGCAAAATCTAGTAGGTAGCCTTCCAAATAATGTCATTTTCATTCTTGACAATTTGTAATCTTTGGAGCGAATGAGTATGTTTGAAGCGAATAGATTTGTTATTTTAGTGTACTTGTGAGTAATTTCTTGTTTCGTTTGTCGATATTTTTGTAAGTTCATTTGTTGTTTTAAGTTTATATTCATTTTTTAATCATTTTTAATTTATTATAATAGTTATAATTTCATTTAAAATTGTTCGTATTTTCCCATTATTTAATTTATTTTATTGTTTATATTTTTGGTAGTTTTTAATTCTTATCAGTTAGTTATTATTTATTTTTCTTCTCGTTGTAAAATGCTCTCTCGTGAAGAACCTGTACAAATTGTTCGTATGTATTATGGCGGTCACAGTAGTCGCGATATTAAGCAATTTTTATTCAATATGTCCAATGGTCAGACTGATGTACCGCATCACAGGATACATCAAATTATTAAACAATTTGAAACAACGTTATGCCTAAAACCGGAACACCGACGAAGAAATCGAACAACATTAATGGAGATTGACCTGTCCATTTTGCTGGCTTTTGTCGAAAACCCTTAGACACGTGGCACGAGATTTATATGTTAGTATTTTTAAAGTACACAGTGTTCTAAGAAAAAACGGCTTCAAAGCTTACAAACTTCATGATGTGCTAGAACTTTTTGAGCCAGACTATTTTAATACACAATTTTTCTGCGAAAGTATGATAGACAGAGGCAAATGAAATAGGAATTTTTTGAGATACATCTGTTTTATCGATGAGTCTAGTTTGGTTTTAAAGAGAAAAACTAACAAACAAAATCAAAGGTATTAGGATACAGTAAATCCATGTAAAATAAATGTGTCTCATACCGAATACAAGAAAAAAGTAAACGTATGGGCCGGCATATTTTGTGATAAAATAATTGGTCCTCTCTTTCTAAGTAATAACTTCAATGGCCAAGAATATTTGAATCTTCTCCAAAATGAAATAGGACCCCAAATTGCAAATGCCGCACCTAGAAGTGTTTCAGTATGGTATCAACATGATGGTTGCCCGGCTCATTCCAGTAGGGAAGTACCTTGATACTGTTTTGCCAAATACGTGGATAGGTCGAGGGGGTACAATAAATTGGCCGGCAAGATCTCCAGATTTAGCACCCCCGATTTATTTTTATGGAGTGCAATAAGTCAGCAATTTTATGATTGAATATTGTCACAGATGATCCCTATCGATTTTCAGTTCATCAGAGCCAGTACAACGGGTGCTATGTACTTGAAGTACGACATTTTGAAATTTTTTGAGAAATTTCAGTTTGTTAGCACGATACAGCCTCCGGAGTTCAACAATTCACCAATTTTATGATTGAATATTATTCAGGACATCTCACTGATAAACCCTATTGATTTTCAGCTCTCCGGAGCCAATACAACAGGTGCTACAGTACTTTAAGTACGATATTTTTGTCATTTTTGGAGAAGTTTCAGTTTGTTAGCACGATACAGCCTCCGGAGTATATAAAAGTTACCAACTTTATGATTGGATATTATTCAGAGCGTCTCAAAGATGAACCCTATTGATTTTCAACGCAGTTGAGCCAGTACCACGGGTGCTATGGTACTAGAAGTACTAAATTTTCGTCATTTTTGGAGAATGTCCAGTTTGTTAGCACGATACAGCCTCCAGAGAGTATACGATTGATCAATTTTATGATTGAATACTGTTCAAGGTGTCTCACAGATGAACCCTATTGATTTTCAGTTGACTAGAGCGAGTACAGCGGGTCCTATAAATCCAGATATACTGAATTTTTGGTTATTTTTGGGGAAATTTCAGTTTGTTAGCACGATACATCCCCCGAAGCGTATACAAGTAACAATTTTATGATAGAATATTGTTCAGGGCCACAGATGCGGAAAAGTTAGTTTTAATCCTTAAAACCGTTTATTTTTTGAGTTATTTTCAGGTTTTCCATCAACAACAACACGAAAAAACGGTTTTTAGAAAAAAAATCCTGTGTGTATGTCGTCGTCGTTGTCGTCGGCCACTTTTCCTTACATGTCTTGTTAGCACGATACAGTATCCGAAGTACAATAAGTCAGCAATTTTTTGATTGAATATTGTTAAGGACATGTCACAGATGCACCCTATTGATTTTCAGCTCACTAGAGCCAGTACAACGGGTGCTATGGTACTTGAAGTACGACATTTTGTGAGAAATTTCAGTTTCTTAGCACGATACAGCCGCCGGAGTACAACAAGTCACCAATTTCATAATTAAATATTATTCAAGACATCTCACTGATGAACCCTATTGATTTTCAGCTAACCAAAGCCTATACAACAGGTGCTACAGTACTTTAAGTACGATATTTTTGTCATTTTTGGAGAAGTTTCAGATTGTTAGCACGATACAGCCTCCGGAGTATATACAAGTGACCAATTTTATGATTGGATATTATTTAGAGCGTCTCAAAGATGAACCCTATTGATATTCAGGTCACTAAAGCTAGTACAAGGGGTACTATGGTACTTTGAGTACCAAATTTTTGTCATTTTTGCAGCCTCCAGAGAGTATACGATTGATCAATTTTATTCAAGGTGTCTCACAGATGTACCCTATTGATTTTCAGTTGACTACAGCGAGTACAGCGGGTCCTATAAATTCAGATATACTAAATTTTTGGATATTTTTGGAGAAATTCCGGTTTGTTAGCACAATACATCCCCCGAAGTGTATACAAGGAACAATTTTATGATAGAATATTGATCAGGGCCACAGATGCGGAAAAGTTAGTTTTAATCTTTAAAACCGTTTATTTTGTTGTAACTTATAAATTTGTAATTTGAAATTTTTGGAAAAGAGACTCAATGACCAACAATAAAGCACTGACGGTAGGAATATTTGATATCTTTCATTTTAAAACTGACCTAAAAACCTTTCTAAGTGTGGAAAAAGTGAATTTAGCGTCTAAGGAGTAGGGAGTTAGTTTTAAGGAGTCTTGGCAATAAATAAATATTGAAGAAACCACCCCTTCTTCGACTCGAAGCTAGGCGATTGGAGAGCACAAAATGCTCTACGGGGCAATCTGACGTCTAAACGAGTACTTTGTGAATATAATTGATGTGATATGACCATAGTAATTTACGATTAAGTATAATTTGCAAGTATTTGACAAATTCTACAACACTAAACTTGGTGGACTGGAGTTGTATTTTATTTGGCACTTTATGTTTTCTTGAGAAGATGCAAACTTGGCTCTTTTCTTCGGAAATATCCATGCCTTTATTGAAGCCCCATGTTCGTAAATCACCATAAAAGTTACTAATTCTATTTTTTCCTACTTGAAAATGACATTCATTTATTGGTGACTTGTGGACCAATTAGTTTACTATTTACCCTTAAATATATAGTCCTGCTTAAATATTAGTTTATGATTCTTTGAGTAGATTCATTTGGTAGTGCAATGTTCGTCATTTGGGATGCTAAGACCGAATGGTCAACATTATCTTATGGACTCTTAATATCAACAAATAATGCTACTACGTCCTGGTGATTTGTAAAAGATATATTAATATCAGTAATTAATTATGATATATTCTCAATAGTAGAGTGACGTCTTCTGTACCCAAATTGGTTATACCTAAGTTTAGTTGGAGAAAATCGCGTTATATGTCACAAAACCTTGGAGACGTATAAAGATAAAAATGTTACTGCGTTAATGTGGAGAGAAATACGTTTAATAATTAACGAAAAGTTTGAAAACCTGCAGCAAAAATAATCACATCCATCTTTTTCGTAGTTTTGTGATATACTTCCTGCAAGACGGGATCGTAAATTTATCGATTCGGAAAAAACATAGAATGTGTGAACTAGCTAAGTAGGCGTAAAAGAAATTACGATGAAATTGAAAATTCATTACATAAATATTTGTGTAGGATTTCCAAAATTTGACATGTATGATGTTACGTAGTAAGTTGGTTAGCAATATTTCACCTTGTATTCAATCTCTTAATAAAACTCATCGTTTGCACCTCAAAAATATTCTAAATCTCTTCTAATTTTTCGGTTTATATAATTTTCAGGGTTATATGTAACATGTATCCATTATGTATTATTGATATTTCGCAAATCGACATTGATCCGTTAAAAAAACAATTCTGTTTAAAACACATTTTAATGATGAAACTGTTGATGTGAATAATCTTCTATTTCATCAAGTTTCGTTTGAGAGTGAAAAAATTCTTTACCGCTTCTCGTAACATAAAAAACAAATTAATGAATGGCAATGAGAAGAAAAAAATTAAGTACCTATTAATTGTGTTGTAATTTTTAAAGTGAATGAGAACAACCTAACTATTAGCAATAACATAATTATAATAATCAATAACAATATTTTATAGTTCATATATTTAAATAAAATCCGAAGAAATCTAATATTACTGAATAATTAATTTATAGCTATTTAATAGCGTAATGCTAAACAATCTAAAATAATAACAAATATTTACTTACTTGTTCTGCTGGTTGATTTCTTCCTATACAATTGCGATCACGATTAGTGACAGTTCTAACAAAGTTAAGGCATCTGGTATTGGTTTGGGAATGTTGTAGATCATTATCGGGTAACACGATGGGAAAACAGTGTTGCGGAATATTGGATAATTCTAACAATTGCCCATCACTTGAACAGCATCTTGTACCGTGAGGCTCTTGAATATTTAAAAATGTATAATCAATAAATTATGAATTAAGTAGCAGATTGAGAATATGGACCCAAATGAAATAACATTTATATTTCTAGAACTAAATTGTAGTGAAGCGCCAGGAGGCTTTTACCTCGGATTTTTTAGTCTACCTATTTTTTGTGCTTTGAGATTTTTTATTATTTGAACAAAACAAAAATTATATTTGAGAATATACTTTTATTTTAAATATTTTTCTCTTGTATACATTGAATTTCGCCTAAATAGAGATAAAATAACATCTTTCAAAGATGCCTCTGAGTATTGAGGGGCGTAGTGACCTTGAATAGGCAACAAAACGTGGGGATGAACGACAGCGACAGTTGTATGTACTAATTTCTGTGTGTGTCTTGGTATATTTCACTAATAGGTAAATTGCATCGGAGCGTGTCTAAGCTTCAAATATTAGATCTCTTACATTCACAGGTGTAACATATGGAAGTACAGGCACCAACATTTAGCAGCGGACAAAAAATGGTTGTAAATGAGGATCATCATAAGAAATTGAGAAATTAGTTCAGCATATAACAACTGTGATTCAAGAAGCTGCTTGGCATGCCACACCAACTAAGCACAAAACATTAAATTCTAAACATAACATTCCTCTCCATGTAAAAGAACTTGTTATTGAAAAGCGTAGAGCTCGTCAGAGATGGCAAAATAGTAGAAACCCAGTAGACAAAACACATCTCAATAATCTTACTCGAAACCTTAGTAGAGCTATTTGAGAAACGAGAAATGAATCGTTTCAGATATACTTATCAAATGTGTCCTCTGAAGATCATTCCTTGTGGAAAGCAACGAAGAAATTGAAATGATCTATGGTAGCTGTTTCATCAAAAAGAAAAACTGATGATGCTTGGGCTCGTTCTAATTCTGAAAACGCCAACATATTCGCTGAATTCCTTACTACAGTACTTTCTATCCCGCATGAAATTGATATTGAAGACGATGCTATAGAAGCATCCTTAGAATGACGATGTCAATTGTCACCTCCATTAAAAATATTTTCCCCTGCTGAAGTAGACAAAGAAATAAAATACCTTAAGTCACGTAAAGCTCCCGGATTCGACCTCATAATTGCAGAAGTCTTAAAAAAGCTGCCAAGAAAAGCAGTGACTACAATATTTCATAGTATGTTGAGATTATGCCATTTTCCTGGTCAGTGGAAACGCGCATACATACTAATGGTTAATAAACCTGTAAAACCAAAAACTGATGCAAGTTCATACCGTTCAAGAAGTCTTCTTTCCAGAATGTCGAAAGTTTTTGAATGGCTAATTTTAAGCAGGATTGAAGCTGCAATCCCTATTGAATACCTTATTCCTAACTATCAATTTGGGTTTAGAAAAAAACACTCAATAATTCAGCAGTGCCACAGAATAGTAAATAAAATCAAAAATAGCTTTGAAACTAAGAAAATGTGTACTGCAGTTTTCCTCGACGTTCAACAAGCCTTTGATAGGGTATGGCACAAAGGTCTCCTATACAAAGTCAAGCAAAATCTGCCTGATTACTATACCTCATTTTAAAATCCTATTTAATAGATAGGTGCTTTCAAATAAACTATGAAGATGAACTCTCAACTTGCCATTAAATCAAACCTGGACCCTTCTTATTTTGTCAAGAGACAACTTTCCCTGATGATGCAGCAATATTATCATCTGACACTGATCCCGTAAGAGCTTCTATCAAGTTACAAAACCATCTAGACTTTCTACAGTCCTGGCTAAAAATGTGGAAAATAAAAGTAAATGCAAAAAATCCTGCCAGATTACTTTCACCACAAAAAGATGTATCTGTCCTCAAGTTAACATTAACAATGCTCCCATACCTATAAAGAATGAAGTCAAATACCTTGGTCCCCACTTTGATCAGAAATTGACGTGGTGCACACATTAAAACCAAAAGAAAACAATTGGATTTGAAAGTCAGAAATATGTATTGGCTAATTAGTAAAAAATTGCAGCTGTCACTAGAAAATATAATTTTTATTTATAAAACTATATTAACACCAATTTGGACATTTGGCATTGAACTGTGGGGGTGTAGCAAGCCATCGAATACTAAAATTTTTTCGAATGATTCTAAATGCACCATGGTATGCATCAAATCGAACTATCCATAACGATCTAAGAATTCCATATATCACGATGTCATCAGAACCCATTCAAATAAATATAGAAATAGATGTACAGATTACGACAACGAACTAATCAACGTCCTATTCAACCCACCTTTGAGGACAGAAGATTGAAAAGAATCTGGCCAGAAGATTTATAAACCCAGAGAACTTATTACTCTATTTTTTGTAGTAGATTGTAAATTCGCAGAAAATAATAGTAAAAAAATTAATTATTATTTGAATTGATTAACTGTAGAATCACTGTGAAGTACAATAGTAAGTAGGTACCGTTGAGTGAAAAATATAATATTTTTCACTCAACGGTAGGTACTCAATATACCTATATGTTTGTGTAGAAAGCATTTATTGTGGAATATTTCCAACATTGTTATTGATATTTGTTTTGAAACATTTAATATTATTTATTTTTCTAATATTTGATATCACAAAAATTGAAAATTTTATGGAATTTTAAAGCAAATTCAAATTCCTTAAACTATTGGAATAAATTGTCAAAAATAAAATACATGTCTTGTTATTTTTTTCAAAATGAGCTTATACCATTTAATTTCACTATTAGAATAGTGTTTTAAATGAAACTCACGGTTTCTAGTTAATTCCACAATATAATAAAAGTTATTGAGAATTCTAAAAAATTGACAATTGTTTCAATATCATCGTCAGAATGACAGAAGTTACATTTCATTTGATGCCTACCTGATGTTAGTAGTTATTTTTGGCTAGACCAAGAAGTGACCTAACTTGTGATTGACTTAATATACGTTTATAGAAAAAAGAAGAAGTTGTGATATTACAAATATTGAAGCTTAGATATTATTAGCCCTATGGTGATATCCTGGATATCATTTTTCCAATTAAGATCAGTATAACTGTGCAATGATATAGAAAACCAGGAAAACTATATCTGCTGATCTTTACAATTATCACTTAAGAAGACAGTTTATTAGTGGAAAACTCCCTAGATTCAACTGTTCATTGACAACTTCATATTGTGGGTTTCTTAAATGTCTTCTAATTTCATATTCTTGAAGGAAATCCAGTTCTTGTTTCTTTTCACAAATATGCAGCACTTCTAGTTTTGTGTTAGGTGTCAATGAATGATTGGTATCAAGTAGATGTTTTGCGTAGTGGGATTTATCTGGTTGTTTTAATATGTATGCTCGTAAGTGTTCACTGTATCGGATTTCAAAATTGCTAAGGGTCTGACCCAAGTAGACAGCATTACATTCTGGACATTTGAGTTTATATATCCTGGTTTTCTATATCATTGCACAGTTATACTGATCTTAATTGGAAAAATGATATCCAGGATAACACCATAGGGCTAATAATATCTAAGCTTCAATATTTGTAATATTACATATTCTTCTTTTTTCTATAAACATATATTAAGTCAATCACAAGTTAGGTCACTTCTTGGTCCAGCCAAAAATAACTACTAACATCAGGTAGGCATCAAATCAAATGTAACTTCTGTCATTCTGACGATGATATTGATTTATGGAAACAATTGTCAATTTTTTAGAATTTTCAATAACTTTTATTATATTGTGGAATTAACTAGAAACCGTGAGTTTCATTTAAAACACTATTATGAGCAGATTCCACGAAGTAAGGGTCGAGAGAGTCAATTTCACTATTAGAACTTTATATAATAAAGTATTGACATATAATCAGGGGCGCTATTCTTGACTGTCCATATCTTTCAATATCCTGCGCATCTCACAATTCTGCGAATGACAATGACTTTCTGTATTCCTATCCAACCAAAACATATGCGATTATGCATGTTTAACAACGAGTAGAGTTTGTTGATCGCAAACGACTTGCGTATGCGATTCAATAGATATTTAATAGGCTATGTTCCTGAATTTCATATGCATATGTTATTTTTGTCAACAATATCTTGATATTCAAAGCTAGAAGTAAAATTATAATTATTCTGTTATCTGTATTCTAATTCAAGTAATACTAGTTGAGGTTTGATTGAACATTTTTGGAATGGATGACCTACAATATATATATACAATTTGGGAGAATTTAGAAAGTGCAGATGACCAAATCAATAGACACAACCGTATCGAAACTATTGACCCATTTGAGAATTGACTGAACATCAGTTTTTACAGATATTCAGGTTAACAAAAAGATTATACAGATATTTGATTGAAACATTAACTCCTTTATTACAGCCTCAAAGAAGGCCTACGAACTTGAGTGTAACAACCAGAGTAAGATTACAATTTTCCTGGGGTTGTTGGCTTTGTTCACTACACACATACAGCAATATTTCCAGAACATATTTATGTTAATCGTAAAGGATATCATTGTATTAATATTCAGTTGATACGTTCATCATGGAAATAAAAATTTGACTTGAAATGATCTTCATCCAATATGATCTTTTTCAGATGTGACGGTAGATTGAGAATTAGAAATGTTAATGCAAGATATTAGCGTTTTAAATGAAACTCAACGTTTCTAGCTAATTCCACAATATAATGAAAAATGTTGAAAATTCTAAAAAATTGACTGACGATGATATTCAGTTATCGAAACAATTGTCAATTTTTTAGAATTTTCAACAATTTTTATTATATTGTGGAATTAGCTAGAAACGTTGAGTTCCATTTAAAACACTAATATGAGTAGATTCCACGAAGTAAGGGTCGAGACAGTTAATTTAATGCAAGATATCCAGAAAGTACCCGTGATGCATTCATTTAGGGAATTTCGAATATTTTGAATTTTTTCGCAATTTGGATGCCAGAGACACATTTATTATTATTTATTGGGTAGGTATTATATGATGAAGATTTTCTATAATGCCTAAATTGGAATTTTTTGTTAGGTGACTCTGGATATCCTCTCAGGACATGGCTTCTTACCGTACTGGAAGGTGGACATCCTATAATGTTGCACAAAAAAGAACAAGATGTTTGATACAAAGATGTAATGGATTCAGATATTTTTATTTACGCATAGAGCGCAACAGTATAGACCTTCTGTTGCATGTAGAACATTAAATTCTTGTGTTGTACTTCACAACATGTGCATTGAGTATAACACCCCAACGCCAGAAAACGAGGACGGGGAGAAAACTATGTTTTGGCATAATTTTAAATATAAATGGTCCTGATGAGAATATTGAAGGTCACGGAGCTGTAGGCCGAGCGAATTCTCAACTTGCTGCAGGACGAAGAGGGAAACTCAATTAATAAATAACTACTTTCGGTAAACAAATAGGTTTGCGAATAGTATGAATGGTAAATGAATCGTTTTAAAAATTTTGTGTTACATTTTCACAAAGACATACTATTATTTCACATGTGAAGAAGTATAAAAGTATTCAGATTGTCCAAGAAACATTTTTGTAAGATTGGATTATATTAGAGAAATTAATTCTGACTTTGAGAAGAATAACTTGGCCATATTTTTTTGAATAATTTGTATGTTACTACTTCAAAATGGAAAGGCAACAGCTTTGTTGGATGAAAAAGAAAAGAACCTTCAGTCCAAAGTGGGGTAAGGAATATAGTTCTATTTATATTCATCCTACTATGGGGGCGTCCATAAATTACGTGAGGTGTTTAAGGGGAGGAGGGGGTCGAGTAAAATCTCATTTAATCTTACGTTGGAGAGAGGGGGGTCTCGGCAAATATCACGCAATTTTTTTTCTGATTGAAACAAAAGAAAACTATACTATTTTGGTCCATTCAATCCATATTGTACATGCTCAAGATTTAATCTTAAGCGTAATCGTAATACGATTGAGATCATTCACTAATTCGATCGAAAGAAAATAATTTCATTCATACCAAATAGCTCAATTTAATCTGAATTTACGGTACAGTGTAGCCCGTCCTTTGTTTTCGCGCCACTGTCAGCCGAACGCGCGACTCGATGAACGAGAGCGTACGAGCTGAGTGGCAGCGACACACGGACAGTCGCTGAATATATAGACCCGAATAATGACACTTCCAGCGTTCCAGACCTGCCAGCCGAAGAATGGTACACTGAGCACGTTAGAGAGAGCCAATATTTACTCCAGGTACATTGGCAGTTGGTTTATATCAAATTTTTATGCGTGTCTATTTTATTTATTTTTTTTATTTTTTAATGAGCACGAATATCAACAAATTTTTATTATTAAGAGTTACAAAGGGAAATTGTTAATAATTTTTTTGGGTTGTAAAATGCGATGACCAGAAGTGCTGCAGCCCATCCCGGAGTGATCTGCATATGATTCTTCACGACCGTTTTCTGCCACCTCCATACCCTATCACTCAAGTTGATGGACATTTGACAATTCCGGACTTTAAAGAACATGACGGAAAGTCATTTGCTCCATTTTTAATACTTCACTGCCTACCGATTCAACCGCTGAATGCCTTCATCAGCACGCCTTATGTACGTGATGATTTAGAGAAAAGATGCTGCAGTACATGCGGTATTTACTTTGCATCTAGCACAAGAGCTGCAGAGCACAGGCGATTAGCCCACATTGCACCAGCTAAGCAAGCGCGTATGTTCCGCAAAGTGAGTTACTGTGTGCAAGTGCCAATGGCTTAGAGTGGCTAGATCAGAACGAAGTTGAAGGAGCAGATGATTTTACTGAAAATCATATGGACATGTTGGTTCCAATATCTCTCTTGAGACCGTGCATGATTCTCCATGGTCTGAATTTTTAGAGTAGATATTCTTTTTTAATCACAGTTGTTACGATTTAAGTATTCTATTGTTAAATTTTTATTACACTTATAATTAAACTCTCAGCAATATTGATTACTAGTCTTAATTAGTCGTAAATAAAAGCACGAAGCAAATTTGTTTTTTTCTTTTTACAATAACAATCCAACGCGTTTACGTAAGAAACTCACATTTTGAAAAATCTCACGTGAGATTGGGGGATAGGGGAGGGGGTTGAATAAAATCTCACGACATCTCACCAAGGGGGAGGGAGGGGCAGAAAATTTAAAAAACACATCACGTAATTTATGGACGCCCCCTATATACTTCTACTTTGGAAGTAGGTAATGAATTTTTAGAAAAAAAGTCTTAAAGTACTTGAATAATCTTATATCATGGAAGAATAAATAAAATGAATAGAAATAAGGAACACTAGGAAGCAAATATAAACTTTAAACTCAAAGCATCCTATACTTGGAATAACAAATAACTGGACTAAAAAAACAGCCTTTCAACCTTACAAAGTTAACTAGGAAATATAAAAATAATATAGAATAAAATTCAAACTACAAAATGAACTAAAATATTAGAAAAACAAAAATTAACCTAAAATCAACTAATGGGTGTTACAAAATCTTTAATATTATTTGCTATTTCCTCTAAATCACATTCTGTTCTGTTTTGGCAACTGCAGATGATAATTTTCTCAATATAACATTTTGATTTTATTTTAATTTTTGTTTTATCAAAGTTAGCCTTATAACTCTCGGCAGCCTCAGATGCACAATCAACTTCTTTCTTGGAAATCGAAGAACATTTTTTTGAAACGTCAGAAGTTCATCTTTCTGTTTAATCATGGATATTTTCACAAACCGAATCTGAATTGATCTCAACGGCACCAATTTGTTGAGAGGATTGAAATGAAAAATCTGTTATTGATTCCATCACATTTGTGTGTGCTTCTATCGATACAAGCACTTGATTATTTCCAGCTATTCACTTTCATACTCCGTTGTAGGATTTCCATGATAATGTCCCCCACCAGTTCCCCTCTGATAATTCTTAAACTGGTTAGTTTTTTGTTTTGGTTCTGGACCTTTTATCATGCCATGTCTAAAACAAATGTTGAGTTGATATTTTCACATTTAATATAATTCATATGTACCTTCCTCCAAGATTTCCAATCCTCCTCCACAGCTGTTGAATATTTTTGTAATAATAATTTCCACAATCTTTGGGCATCTTTCGAAGTAAAATTATTCGAAAATTTTCCTGTCGTCAGTCTAGGGTGTTCTTTCACGAATTCCAACAACAACAATTTTGGTTCCATGGAAGCATTTATGTGCCTTGTGATTTTGGGTTCAATACTGATTGTAGAATTAATTTTCATAGATGAAATTGATAATCTTAACGCATTTGAATAGCTTGTTTACATTCGATATTCTAGCAAAATGGCAAAAATGACATTTCTAACGTCAACTGACTCTGAATTGCGCTGGTATAAAGTATATTGGAGCGTGAGAATGACACCATTCGTATGATTTTGCAAAGGGTGCTCGAGAATATCATTTTTAGGAAGTATTAGCAAATAGAGCATTCATAAGCTTGCGTGTATGTGACGTTGCGAACGATATAAGAATAGCGCCACTATATCGTATAAATGTCTCCCCCTTAGAACATATATCAACGTGTTTCTGCATTTCCTTAAAATTTAATGAATACTGCCGGGGCGGACTGTTTTCTGTAACCCACTCTGTATATATTATTAGCCAGACATTCCATTTTTTTAAATGTCGTTCACCGGAACAAAAAACCAAAATTGTCACGTTTTTAACACTCCAGGCGCTCCAGTATTGCTGTTTTACTAACGTTTAAAATATAACGTATTGAATACAATATACGAAAAAACTATTTTGTTTTCATGGAGGATGATATATTTTCTATTGGATTTTCTACTTAGAAATAAATACTGCTTTCCATATTTACTTACGTGCTTGTGTACTTCCGAGAATCATACTCATGTCATGGGTAATGATTTGACCGTATTGCATAGTACTCAGAGTCCATTTTGGATCTTCAACTGGAATGTCTGGATATAAGGCCAAACTAACTAATCTTGACAATGGTAAGTCGTTTCCACTTTTGGCTCTAGGTGGAGTGATAATACCTGAAAATTATTTATAGTAGATCTTCAATTATTTAATAATGTAATAGAAATAATTTATTATTGTCATGAAACATGGGGAACATGTTATTGGGTAGGGGAGGTCGGGTACAATAGGGACCGAGAAAGATGGCAATTATGCCATCTGCCGTGAAAAAACACAAACAAAGTGATGTAAACACTATTAGTTTTGTATAATCACAGTTTTCAAATGTTCACTTTCTTAAACTGATATTAAATGTTTGTGATGTCTTTATCAAAAGTATCTTTCTGTATTTCATGGCTGTTCAAATATGACGGCTAAAAATACTACGCAGTTGAAATTTTATAGTTTCCCCGAAAGTTTATTGAACACTGCGTAGATAACCTTAAAACGTCAAAAATGGATAAATGCAGTAAAAAACTATATGCAAGTAAAATGTTCTAATTAAACATTTTTATTAACTATTATTTTATGTATAACCATTATGATACTACAATTGGCAGGTATTAGAAAAGTTCCAATTTTTTTTTCCATAAATAAAAGATTATTATCGAGAAAATAAAATGTTGTTTTCTGTACGATTTCATTGATTATATAAAATAAAAATCTTGTTATGTGTTTGCTGACTTTAATATTATATAATAAGTTTGAATAATTAAATACTCTTAAGAGAAAGAAAGTAAACATTTGTACAAAACGAATCACTTCAAGTTTTTCGATTACATGTCAGAGAACATCGGAAGGATTGGGAACCAAATAAAAATACTAGAATTAGCAGTGCTCATTTTGTCAATAATCAAAAATCAGACAATCCCCTACACCCATCTTACATACCAGCAATTTTTCCTGGCAAAGAAAATAAAAAGATCTATTCATTTTTTGCATTTTGTAGGTTGTTTATTACAATGTTTACATCACAATGTTTTTCTTATTTAACACCAGGGCGCTCTACTTTCGACAGAAGTGCTGCCTCTATAGTTCGGTCTCGATCCCTATTGTAATGCGATACGAATGTAACAACGGCTGGAATAACGGGTGATAAGTTATACCAAATAGGTTATTTTGAAAACAGATACGTAAAAGTTAAGTGTTTTGCTTTTTTTGCATAGTCTCTACATGTTCACACTTGTCGCAAATAATTTATATTTGGTGTTCAGAGTGAATATGTTTTTAAAAACTCCTAATGTTAATTTGAGGTTATGACTTGTCTTCTTCAGCTAACTGAGCCAAATCTATAAAAATGTCGTTCCGTACAAATGTAACAACACTAGTCGGTTTAATTGTAACATGTTACATCTGTACCCTTTATGCTGAGTTTATCAATTTTGTGTTTCATTAAACAATTCCACGACAAATAATCAACAGAGGGCCTTCATATGAACTAATGGAAAAGGCAGCTAATCTAATAATGACGATAAATCTTCCACAAAGACTGTTAGCAAGATATTTAGATATTTTCCACTTAACCGTTATATAAAATAACGAAATAATGGTGAATTGCCAAAAATGGGTTTCAATCCACACACGAGAATTTTATCAGAGGAATAAGAGATATATACGAATGTCTTCAGTTATATATTTTGGGCTAACACCTAAAGAAATTCGTAAATTTGTTAGTTGTGCCACTAAAAGTCTAAAAAACTTTAAATATTTATTAAATCTTTGTCCGCAGTTGTATCAGTTCGCGAAAGAAAACGGAATGATGGTCCATTCTAAAGGGTCAGAAAATGGCGAAGCTGGTTAAGACTGGTTCACAAATTTAATGCGTAGACACTCATATTTATCTATAAGAACTTCACTGGCAACAAACTATGCACGTGCGATTAACTTTAATGGAGTAAATGGTGGCGAATTCTTTGATCTTTCAAATCTTGTTGAGAAATATAAATTTGGGGCCTCTAACATTTAAAACCTCGACGAAACAGGCATTTACACTGTACAAAAACCAAACAAAATCGTTGTCATAAAATGCACAAAACAAGTAGGTGCAGTTACTTCTGGGGAACGAGGCATTTTAGCCACTGTTTGAACAGCTGTTAGTGCCATCGCAAATATTGTCCCCTCCCTTTTCATCCTCCCTGGAAAAATATTTCAAGCACATTTTTTAACAAACTCCACCTGTGATGGTTGATGGGTGGATCGAATAGCTCATTGACTATCACTGCTGGTCCCAAGCCCGGATGAAAAAGGAGGGTTGAAGGGTGAGACCAGCACCCTACCCTTTCTAAAAAGACAGAAACGCTCACAGAACTAACATGTCAGACTCGGCACCCGGACGGATTAATAACGACGACACAGCACGAAAAAGTCAAAAATAAGTATGAAAGAGGAATGTAAAAAGATTGGGTAGCTGGAATATTACATCATGGACCAACAAAGGCGACGAGATAATATTGGAAATGGAGAAAAATAAAATAGATATCTGCGCTCTCTCGTAAACTAAGAAAAAAGGCACTGGAAATCAAAGGTGCCAAAACTACACATTATTTTATAGTGGCGTTGACAAGAACATGAGTGCGAGACGAGGAGTAGGATTATTGGTCAGTAATAAATTCGAAACGAGTATCAAGGTAGTACAGTATATAGTTTGCAGCATCATACAAGTGACAATGGAACTGGCGGAGGAAACGGTACACATACTAAGCGTATATGCACTAGATGCAGGCAAGCCTAAAGAAGAAAGAGAAGAATTTTTGACACTCTGCAACATACGCCAGAAAAGATACCCAGAAAAGACAAAGTCATCATCATGGGCGACCTTAACTCAAGAATTGGTAATTATGTTTTTCAGGGAATCGTGAACAGTTTCAACGAAGAGACGATAAATGACAATGGAAAATGCTGATACAACCATGTGCCCTCGATGAACTACGTATTAATAATACATATTTTGACCACAAGGAACAACAAAAAAGGCCAAAAATCGATCATTGATTACGTCATTACAAATAGGAACATACACCCCTCTAGGATATTATATGTACGTATATTAACATTAGCAAATATCGGAACACAACACGAATTAGGACTATGTGAGTATGTATCGTATACCACAAATAATAATAAAAAAGAAAAATGGCTAATTACATCACAAAATTTAATATAGAATCACTCAAGGACCAAAGCGTCAGAAAACTCTACCAAAACAGACTATACGAGAAGATTATTTAAAATATGATAACAGGAAGAGATAATGTAGAAGACGCATGGAAAAAAATGGAAAACAACATAAAGAACAGTGCCAAGGAAGCCCTAGGAGAAAGAGCAATAAACACAAATAAAAGAAACAGTAAACCATGGTTCACCCAGTAAGTTAAGGAATTAGCAAAAGAGAAAAGAAAGCTTACATAAGGTACAACAGATCACCCGAAGAATATCAGAGAATACAAAAGAGGAAGAAACAGAACTACTAATGCGATTAAACAACTCAAAAGGACATACTGGGAAAAGTTCTCGGTGAAGAGGGAACATGACCTATACGGGGGCCAGAAGAAGATCTGGAACATGCTACGAAAGAGAAAAAAGGAAGTCAATGTGGAAGTAGTATTAAATGCAATAGACCAAGAAACATGGACAACATAATTTGAAAACATATACGATAACAATAGCGAAAACAGCGATGATACAGAAATCGAAAATCCATCGCCTCCAGACGAACAAGAGGAAAACATGAGACTGGAAGAAGTACAAACAGCCATACAGAGATTAAAGAACGGTAAATATCCAGACACTGAGAACATTCCAAATAAATTACAAAAAATCGGAATAGTATGTTGTACAATGAGCATGAAATGACATATAGTTCCTTTGCTACGCTCGTACAACAAAATTTCATATACCTACAAGCTGGAAATACGTAATTTCATGCAAATTGTACACTATACTTTTTCTACGACCATCATAAATCATAAACAAAACTGTAATATTTTTCATAACAATTTTTATTATAAATATTCCTGCCGTCATTGTTGCATGGTTTAGAGAATTATTCCTCTGAAATTATTAAGTTGGGTTCTTAACTCGTTGAATGAAACATATTTTTTTTCTTTTTGTACATGTACCTACTTCGTGAAACAAATAACGTTCAAAATTTTCAAATTTTGACAACTCGGAAATAAAAATACTTTATGTAGATAAAATCTTTATAATTCACCTATGGAAAAAGTTATCAATTATCGTGTCTCTTTAAAAAAGTTACATCACCTCCTGCATCCACCAGGATAGTGACTGATGTCCTTCTAAAGCAATGACAAGTTTACATATCGGGATCAGTATGTACATATATAGCGCCTCATAAATCTTCAATTAAGTATTCGTGAATACTAAAAAAACATTAATCACCTTGTTAGTGATACAACGTACAAACGTGTTGATTATAATTCAGGCATAACGTTTAATTTAAATATATTATCGTTAAGAAACGTTTATGGTTAATTGTTAAATTTGATATAGGTAGCAATTAAAATTAATGGCTACGTAAACATTCTTTACTATTTCAATGAAAATTAAGAATTGATTACATGTATTAAAATATAACTAGATCAATATTTCTACATATTATACTAATTACACGCATTATTTATTACTTCACGTGAGAAATTATCAAACAAATAAGTAATAAAGTTTTCGAGGACTCTTTTAACGTTTAGGAGGTTGTTTCATGTTTGGATCATTTTACTATTTGTGGATATATATATGATTAAGATCAATTTTTTTTGATAATTGTTGTTTTCCGTTTGTATAGGTGAAAGGGAACGGAATTTTACGACCTCACAATAATCCTTCTAGTTATATAACTTAGCTATAATTGATCTTTCGAAACCTGAGTAATCACATACTATGCGCCATAATTAATAATACTGCTCTGGGCTTTTCATAATAACGTCTACACCAAAGACAAAAAGTAATTAAGTGATTGAATTGGTAAAATGAGAAGCCGAAACATTGGCCCCCACTTCTATCCAAAATTTGAGAGTTCTTTTCATCACTACTGTAAGCTCTTAACAAATAATTTTTGAACCTTCGTATTATCAAGTGGAACACACCACTACAATTCTGATTCTGAATTAGTATCACTAATTTGATGCTTCTACTATAGTTTATTTTTATATACGAGAGGGTAATAAAACCTAATGTCTAATGGAAAAGTTGGTACGGTCATTTTAAATATTATTACCAAATAATCTAAATAGTTTCTAAAATTTTTATAAATGTTGAATAGATGAGGCTTTTACTTGATGAAGATCCATACTGAACGATGAAATAAAACAATATAGTTTGTTTAAATCTTCATATATTTGAACTAATATTCAATTTAAACTTGTTGACGCGTTTCACTAACACAGTAGCTTTGTCAAAACGAATGTCATCATAGTCACTCTCATGAACGCCATTCCCAACAACTGTTCTATAACAAATATAGGCAGGCGTGCTCACTTTACTCTCACTCCCATCAGGAGCGAAAGTGATTCTACTTGATCCGAGAGCCCCATCTACCCTGTCGGTGCTGCAGGTTTTTCACGTTTTTTTCTGTAGCATAGTGAATTTATTCGCTAGCCAAATGGGCCGACGTACGACGAGTTTTTGGATTCACTTTATTATTATACCAGCCATCCACTCAATTCAACATTTTAACCAGTCATTCAAAAAAATTTGTATTTCAACATTTTAACAAGTAATTTACAAAATTTTATATTTCAACATTCAAACCACCTCACCACAGACCATATACACCTAAATTCCTCTCCTCGAAATCGAAAAAAGCCAGTCGCCACCACCAGACAGACATCTTCCACACACCTTTCAATGTCTCCTAGTCACTATTCACACAAATTCGAAACAAAACTCAAAAATCCGAAAATGATTCCTAACTTTTCTTGTTAACTCTCATGACATCGGAGACACCCAATCCCAAAAACAAATTTCCAATAATTTCAAACACCCACCTCATCTTCTCTTAACTATCCGAAACGCAACGTGGTTCGTCTTATTCATATTCGACCTTTACTAGTCAATTTGAAATACCCCATCCTATACACTTCTAAAACCAGGCTCTCAGAAAAATCACCCAATTTTGCTGCTGATTGTTCCTGCCTCTCTCTCCGGTTGATTTCTAGCAAAAAAACACCAATCATCCACAAACAAAACAAAAGTTCGAACATTCTAGACACTTTTTTCTCAAATATTCCATACACTTTCCCAAAACTGAATTTTCAGTCACTCTTCTAATTCAAGCCAAGGTCAACTCGCGCACACAAACCACCAACAAAACACCCCCAACCAGTCCTGCAGAGGAAATATATCCTATATCAGGGCCAAATCCGGACGATGATGCAACGACGTCAAGCTCCACGGTTTCAAAGGCGAAAAAAGGAAGTATGATATATCAGTTTCAGATTTGTGGATTCCAACGTTTCACCTCTCTGCATGTTATGTAGTAAACTGCTTCCTAATAGTTCCATGGCACCTGCCAAGTTGAGCCGACATTTGGTAACTGTACACCCAGAGTCTAAAGACAAGAATAAAGACTTTTTTGTACGTGAAAAAGAACAAGTATTGGAGAGTCAAAAACTATGATGCTTGTTACCCAAACTATCAATTAAAATGCCAAGGAGGCATCATATTTAGTTAGCTATCGCACTGCACAAGCAGGTGAAGCACACACTATCGCTGAGAATTTAATGAAGCCATGTGTGTTATACATAATAAAATGTATGCTTAATGTTAGCTACACGTCTACAAAAAACACGATTTGTCTTACAAATGGATGAGTCGTCGACTGATATCGCTGGTCTAGCTGTCTTGCTGATTACCGTGAGATATCCATATGAAAGTTCTTTTAAAGAAGACATGCTTATGTGTTCATCGCTGCCCACAAACACTACCGGAGAAGAAATTTTTATTAAAATAAATATGTTTTTATCCTACACTACTCGAAAACCCAATTTTCGTGACTCTATCGGGACAGGAAAGTAGGTATTTTCACGGCTAGGCGAGAAAAATGGCATAAAATGGCTAAGCAGGGAAAACAACTTCACAAAAATGACACTAGATGGCACCCTATTAGAAATGACGGCTGTCACTTTTAAATTTCAAATTGTGGCTTTATTA
Organism: Galeruca laticollis; assembly: GCA_963921935.1. Lineage (NCBI taxonomy): Eukaryota > Metazoa > Arthropoda > Insecta > Coleoptera > Chrysomelidae > Galeruca > Galeruca laticollis. Next base: position 36,783,833 of record OY998178.1, on the reverse strand, counting down.
TTTCTTAGTCATTAAAACTAAAATAGAAAACCGTGTATCACACAATATGGATGAATCTGACGGCTATTCTACACCGGAAGAGATAACCCAAATAGCAAGACAGGCTACATTAAATCTACTACCTGAAAAATCGAAGAGAAAATATAACCAAAGATATGATCATTTTATGGATTGGTGTTCTTTGCATAACATTAAAAGATACAGTGAAAATGTTATTTTAAGTTACATGTCAGAGTTGTCTTCAAAATACAAATCATGCACTTTATGGTCAATTTTTTCAATGATTAAAACATCGCTATTGGCCAAACATGACATAGATATTCGAACGTATACCAAAGTATATGCATTTCTAAAAAAGGAAACGAAAGGTTACGTTCCTAAAAAATCAAATGTATTTAACAGGCAAGATATAAACAAATTTTTGCTGGAAGCGCCCGATGAGATTTATTTAATGTTCAAGGTAATATATACTGCTAATATAATAATATTGGTTAATTCAAATGTTCTTGTAGGTGGTACTTATAATAGGAATTGCTGGAGCGTGCAGATCGATTGAGTTGACACAAATGTCAACTGATGACGTATTAGATAAAGACGATATATGAGTAACACATATCCCAGATACCAAGACTAATAAGAAGCGTACGTTTACGATTTGCAATGGTGAAATTGATTTAATTAGTATCTGTAAGAAATATTTCATATTACGCCCGATAAATATGAATTCAAGACGTTTGTTTGTTAAATACAGTGCAGGAAAATGTAAGGCACAAAATGTTGGGCATCATACAATTGGAAGTATACCTAGCAAAATTGCTAGATATTTAAAACTGACCGACTACAAAAACTATACTGGTCACTGTTTTCGAAGAACTTCTTCCACTCTCTACGCAGATGCAGGAGCCGATATATTAGCGCTCAAGAGACATGGTGGCTGAAAATCCAATAGTGTAGCAGAAGGCTATATAGATAATTCTTTAGAAAATAAAATCACAACAGCGAAAAAAATATTAGGGCCGACGTGCACGAATATTCAACCCGAAAGCACTTGTTTCGAAGTGGCTTCTAACAATTCAAATGACAACATAAATGAAGATTCATCTTTTGGCATCATTTCTTCAAACCAATTTCAACTGTCTAATTTATCAAAGCAAGGGAATACGTTTAAAAAGTGTGTAATTAATAATCCTGTTTTTAATATTAAGTAATAATTGTTTTGTTTTGACTCTTTAGCATTATGAAATAAATTTAAAACTGCTCTATTGTGGAGATTTTTTCTGTTTTCTAAATAAACGACGTTTCAACAACTAATTTGCCATTTTCTATGACTCGTTCATCTCATAACATTAAACGGTACAATCAAAATATTTCCTATTTACCTTTTTGACATTTTAGAATTTAATAATTGTATGTGTAGGATAAAAACTATTGTGTGTTCCACGCCGCGAAAGTGGTTTTCCGGGCCTCCAGAAGTGGCCAGGCTCGGCTACGCCTCGCCTGGCCATCTCTTCTGTCGGACCGGAAAACCAGCACTTTCGCGCCTAGATACACAATATACTATTTTCGTGCAATTGCACGCGAAGTCAGTATTTCGCGTTCTCACCACAGTCCGCGAAATTTAATTTCACAGCCGTTACCTATAGCAACGGCCGCGAAACCAAATGTCACTTCCAAATTTGAATATCACTTCCAAATTTGACATTTCGACAATACTGCAAAGACAAGGATTATTTTTTATTGAATGCCAACAAATACACAAGTACTTATATTATTTAGAATGAATACTTTTTACAACATTTGATTTCTGCATCAAATAAGCCAATAAAATGTTTTCAGACATCGTCTTAATATTCTGTTTGGCACACCATTCTTTAAACTCGCCGTAACATTTTTCGTACTGCCGTTTAGATTTTTCGGGTATTAAAACGGAAAGCGCCGAATTTACAACGCTTTTGAGTTCAAGAGGAGTGGAAGGTACTGAAATATCGCTATCAGTATCAGACATTTTGCGTTTTGTCAAGAACTGTCAAAATATTTTGTATATATTGAAACATATCATTTCCATAGCACACGTTAACATTGTTAAATAAATTGAACTGCTGTTGATTTTAGAGCAATAATATATTTATTTACAATTATCTAGTTTAATAATTTTAACGATTGCACGAAAAATAGTGTGTATGCCATGGCCGCGAAACTTTTTAACGACCTCAAGATTATCTTGCCTCGGCCGCAAGCGGCTTCTAATTAGTTAAAATATGTTTTTGTGATGGCGTTTTCCATTTTTTCTTCGCCGGTATTATCTATCTTCAATAAAGAATATGGTAGCGTCCAAAGTTATTTTATGAAGCGAATTTATAACAGATTCTTTATATGGTTATTTTCCACAGATTTAAATTTGCTTTTTCTGATTATTTTGGAAACAGGACGGATAAGAATGAACAGTTTTCTGTGGTTTCATTTTGAAAATTAAATTCAAAATTTTGTATGTATTCAAACTTTTGTATGTATTGGAGTATAAGCTCCTCCTTTTCAATTATCTACTGTTTCTCCTGTTTTTTTATTTCTTTCCCTACAGCTCTGCAGCCTGTACCTTAAGGACCGCTTTAGTCTGCACCTACTTTAAGGACCGTTTACCATAAGGACCTCTACACCCCGGATACAAGATCCACTCATCGGACTACATCATCCCAATCCATATAACAACGGCTCAAGAATCCTCGACTACTGCTGCGAGCTGTACGTCCAGAGTCTTCCCAAGATAAGTCCTTAACTTATTTTTGGTATATATAAAATATTGAGTTGGACATTTTTACTATATAACTGATATTTATTTGTATTTGTATCGAGAATATACGGTTTTGTAAATTTATTATTGTGTGTGAAATAAATCCATTTGTCCCGAAATTTTGTTTGTTGATTCACCTCGTCCCAATTGAGGTAATAAAAAATAGTGTAACTAAGGCCGAATTCACTACCTGAGGAAAGTCCCACGGCCGGGTAATTAGGTTGTGACAATTTAAAATTAGTTTTGGATGACGCGGTAAAAATAATCAATCTTATCAAATCACGACCACTACAATCCTGATTATTGTGTGAAGATTAAGGCAGCAAACATAAAACACTGCTGCTCCTTACAGAAGTGCGATCGCTGTCTCGGGGTAAATCTGTAACAAAGCTATTTCAACTCAGAGCCGAGTTACAAATGTTTCTTTCGGATAGTTCTTTTAATTTAAAAGATCGTTTGTATGACAAAACTTGGTTGTTCCGACTGTCTTTTATGGCGGATATCGTTCAAAAACTGAACGAATTAAATTTATCATTGCAAGGTAAACGTACAACAGTGTTCCAGGCCTGTAACAAAATAACTACCTTGAAAAGAAAATTAGATTTTTGGATTATTTGCGTTGCTAAGAGAAAAATAGAAAGCTCTACGTCACTTAGTGAGTTTGTTAGCGATAACGGCTCAGAAATGTTTCAAGATGATGTATTTGAAGAATTGGTCCAATATCTCACTTCGATGCGCGCATCTTTTGAGAAGTACTTTCCCGAAGAACAGAAAACATAAAGGAAACTGAATTCATGGATTCATAATCCTTTTTTACCCAACTTGCAAAAACCCGAAAGTATGCCAAACGAGATATATGAATCTCTATTAGAAATGTCAAATACAAGTAGGGGAAGTGTCCTTAAAATGGGACAGTAATCTAAAACGGGATACCATGTTTTTTTGTGAAACGAGTATTGCCATCTAGCGAAATATTGCCAAAGCGCAAGCTGTGCTGATTTTAAACTTGCTAACGGACTTTCAGTTTCATAGTGAATGTGATTGTTGACACACGTAAAATTTTATGTTTTTCAATATTTTAATGTAATATTATTAACTCATAATAGTAACGGTTGCTTCTTTATTTGTGAAGAGAATGTGTTGGTAATTTTTAAAGAATCAGATAAGATATTAAACGTTGATATAGTCATGAAAGTCATCAATATATTCTAAGGTTGAGTTTGTAAAATTCACGGAAGTCAAATGTTGAGGTATAGATAAAACGGGATATGTGGCATTTGTTTAAAATGAGATATCCCATTTTACTTAAACTATTTTGATAACATTTTTTACCTGCTTTTTTTTTGTTGCAGTATCAATAGATACACAATATGGCGGGTGCATACTCAAGAAAAACCAACCGACAGGGGTGGTCTGAGGAGAACATGAAAAAAGCAATAGACAATAGACATGGTATTAAATCGAGAATGTGGTTATCTGAAAGCGGCAAAACTTTGCCACGTACCAGAGTACTTTAGAACGTCGTGTTAAAGGAAAAAACAAAATAAGGGAAGATTCTCTCAAAGGTTTAGGTAGCAGACTTGTTACGTTTAACGAGGCGCAAGAAATTGACCTTGTTCGGTTTATTACCAACATGGAGACATTGATGTTTGGTTTGACCACTGATTCCGAGCGACGTTTAACTTATCAGTTTGCTGAACAGAATAATATATCGCACGACTTCAGTACAATTAAGAAGAAAGCTGGTTGGCACTGGTTGCAAAATTTCCTTAAAAGAAATAGTCTATCACTTCGAATTCCAGAAGCAACCTCAGCTGCACGTGCCAGAAGTTTCAACCGAATAAACGTTTCCAAGTTTTTTGACCTACTTGAACCACTTCAACAAAAACATAATTATTCTCCATAAAAAATCTACAATGTTGATGAGACAGGGATCACCACTGTACAGAGACGTCCCTCGAGGGTGATTGCATTGAAAGGACGTAAGCAAGTAGGGTCACTTACTTCTGCTGAACGTGGCACTTTGTGTACCGCAGTTATTTGTAAGAATGCTGCTGACAGCTTTATCCCTCCTATGATTATATTTCCACGTGTTCGCATGAAAGCAGAGTTTCTAAATGGTGCGCCTCCTGAAACAATTTGTGTCTGCCAGCCCACAGGTTATATGCAACTCGATTTATTTGAGCAATGGTTTGACCATTTTTTGAAGTGGTGCATCCCAAAAACCTCCTACATTGTTAATTTTAGATGGACATAAAACACACACACAAAATTTGAACGTTATAGAAAAAGCCAGAAAGTATTCTGTCACTATTTTATGTTTACCTCCGCATTGTAGCCACAAAATGCATCCCCTTGATGTTTCATTCATGGCTCCACTTTCAACTTTCTACAATCAAGAAGTTGAATGTTTTCTACGTAATCATCCTGGAAGAGTAGTCACTATATATCAAATTGCAGAATTATTTGGTAAGGCTTATTTGCGAGCCAGCATTCCTACAAACGCAATAAATGGTTTTAGGAAGTCAGGTATATACCCAGTTGATCGTAATGTATTCGCCGAAGATATGTTTTCTGTTGCACAACCTACTGATGTTCCCGAAGAGGTTCCCGTTCACAATAACATTAGAGAAGTTGCGGAAACTGGTTCATATCTCGATGAAAATGATAACGTAGATGAGGTTCAACAAGAAGTGCTACCTGAAACACAAACAAGACCGTCGAGAATATCAAAAGAGAAGACCCCCTACACTTCTCAACCTTCAACGTCGAAAGGCCAAAAATAAGTTTTGAGCGAGACACTGTACTTCTCACCGGAAACCATTCTACCTTATCCCAAAGTGACTAAGAAAACACAACAGACCTCCAAAAAGAAAAAAACTGGTAAAACTGTTGTTTTAACCAGCACTCCTTACAAAACAGAATTAAGAAATTCATTGGAACAAAAGCTATCGAAAGAAATCAATAAACGTCCTAATATAAAGAGAAAAATTGAAAAAACTAAAAACAAAAAGAAAGCTGTTGCCAAGATTGAAAAGGACGTGGATTTTAGTACATCTGAAGACGACAGTGACCCTGAATGTTTTTATTGTGGAAACAATTTTAGTGAGAGTAAAAAAGGAGAAGGCTGGATCCAATGTGTGGGTTGTAACCGATGGGTGCATGATGCTTGTTCCGGAGCAGAGAAAGACGAGGAAAACTTTCTCTGCGATTACTGCATTTCTTCCTAATTTCTATTTTTGTTCGTTTATTTTAATAGTGGATCGCTTCTTTTGTTTATTTTAATATTTTTATGTTCAATAAAACATTTTTAAGTAAAACCTTATTATCATTTTGGAATAAGTTTGACAAGTAAATTAACATATGAATTACTATCCCATTTTAAAAATATAGTGTATCCCATTTTAAACATAATACTCCCTAAAACGGGACAGTTGCACTTTTTTTAAAAAAAGTATTATATTTTTGATATTTATATGTTGTTGTAAAAATTGTTTGGACATATAATGAAAAACACTTTAGAGAACATGTTTGTAAATTTTTGGCGAGATTTTCTTGATTTCTCGATTATTTATGGCTACTCAAACCTTAAGTATCCCATTTTAGGGACACTTCCCCTATAGAGTTACCGTTCAAAACGACGACTCTGAACGAATTTGGTTCAGAATTATAATGTTTATTTAGTACACTTTTACAAGAAAAATTATAAATACAAAACATACATTGTGAATAAATATGATGAATATTTTCTAATATAGAAATATTAAGATTTAGTCTTATGACATATGATGTATCTTAATAATCAATGAATCAGCTTTCCACTTATTTTAACTTTATTTAGTTATTTTATTCGTGAATGTTCTTTCATATTTTGGATGACGTCATCACTTGTCGAGTTTCACGTCCTGATCATTTTTTTAAATGGAAATACCCTATTTTTATAGTACCATAAATAACACTTTTAATGTTGGTGAAAAAAAGATATTTCGTTCATAATAATGTAATTTATAAAAATGTAAGCAAAACTAAGTAAACCTACAAAGTATCAAATTGAATACACAAACTGCAAGCGATTTGCATTTTGTGATGTGGAAACTCTCGCAAAACATTATTAAGGATAGCAGCGTTATTTGAATTACTTTATTTTGACTTAAGGTATCCCCACTAGGGTGGTGCGGAAAAATTCAAGTTTTGAATTCATAGTTCCTTTAGTGCGGAAAAGTTGCGATATGTATATAGAAGAAAACCAAAAACAAATTGAAATCGAACTTCATCTTGCGATCACGCAATCAGCCGAAAGATTCATAAAATTAGTGAAAATCCTAATTTTCCTTTTTTTTGTATTTTTTATTGTTATTTTAAGTTACTATAGCAAAAATTTTATTCTTCAAGCATGAAAAACAGTGAAAAATAGTTATTTTCCTAACAAGTGCGGAAAGTGATACTTTCCCGCACGCGACTGCCGTTGGCCGGGCAAGCAGTCAAGGGCGGGAAAGACACTTTACGCATCAATTAGGAACATTATTTTTTCTACGACCGCTTAAAGATTTAAAAAGCACATTAGGAATATTTAATTTATTTCAACATACAAAACATTCCATGAAAATCCACTAATTATTATTAATATTAATGTTGAAAACATAATTTGTTGCATTCTGCAAATGCGTCAGAATAGCCGGTCCAGAGTAGTTAGTTGGTGGTAACTGGCTATTAAGAGTAACACTCGTAGATTGCAAAGTGCATGAAGATGGTTTTCTTCTGTTCTACGGAGTACTCCAAATAACTTTCAGCAACAGCAGTTTACTTCCAGCCTCCAAGACGTTGTATATTGGTTATCCCTTGGCCGGAATCTGCCAGAAACGTCGCCGAGGATTGTCTGAAACTGTGACCTGCGTAACGTTTTGGGTTAGGTAGGCCTAAGTAGGTAGCGATCTCTGCCGTCATTTTACCAAATGTGTTTACGCCTACGCACTGAACAGAACATTTGCCTTTTTTGTAATTGATAAAAAACGACGGTGCGTGGTGGTAGGAGGCCGTAAATTTGCATACTTTCTATAGAGCTTCAAAAAGGTTCCATTATTTATGTCTTCAGATATAACAAAGGATCTTGAGGTATGGTTTTTCGAATCGGAAATTTTCACAATAATTAGGTTTCAATTATCTTGAATATCGTCAAGCGTGATTTTCACAAGCTCAGCTCTGCGAAGAGCACCGGCTAAAGCAAAAATGGTACCTACTTTAATCATAAGATGTATCTCATCAGGGGCTAACATAAACTTGGATATGTCTTCTTTGGTAAAAATCTGCGCTTTATGTGGTCGAAAACCAACATTTTGCTTATGAAACCTGCTTATGTCCAGGTTTTGTTTTATTTTAATTAAACATTTCACCATCGAGTAACGCGACCATAGGGTATTGGATTTTAGTACCTTACTCAGCTCGGAAAAATACGCCAAAAAAACCTCTTCTCTGAAGCTATTCACTCCTTTTTCCTTATACCAGTTTAAAAGTTGGTTGTATTGCTGTTCGTATCTTTCTCGTGACTTACTTGGTAACAAGTCTGAATTTACCTCATCTGCGGCCTTTAATATTGCTTCTGGGAGCTCTTCGTCTGACGCATCCATTAAAATATTGCTTTCATTGAAAATGATTTGAAAAATACCAGAATCGGACACTTCGACTTGAAACTTTGACGCCTTGATGACAACTTGGTTGTCATGACAAATCTTTGGTTACCACACCAAACCACTTGACTCAGCTTAGTTTGATTGTTATGTGGATTGATTTTGAGAAATGTATAGGGTAGATATATAAAAGTATCGCAATTTCTTCATTCCAATGAATGAAAAATAGTCTGGGTTAGATTGAATATTAAAACCTATATTAGTTTTAATAGTAATATACAGGTAAAAACAATCAATAAAATGTACATTTAATAACGATAAATAGACATATTTTACTTCCCCGCACTAGTGACACTTTCTAAACTAAAATGAGTGCGGGAAAGTGGGTAAAAACGCACGGTCGTAGAAAAATTTTTTCTCTAGTAGTTCAAATTCCGATCGCGCAAGTCTATTGAATCATAACGAAATTCGTCATTTTTGGACACATTTAGCATGTTGGAAAAATAGCTATGTTAGGATATAAAGTTATTAATTTTAAGTTCAATTTCAATCCTTGAACCTGCACTTTACACCGCATGATCGCTCAATCAATCGAAACTAATATAAGAATAGTGAGAACTGGCACGATGCAGCTGTTTCTCTTTTGTGTTACTTCACAGTAAGCAAGAGCTAGAGACTAGTGCCTTGTATTCCCCCACTTATCTTTATACATTCGAGTAAGCAATTTTAGTGAATTGTGCTTCAACTAATTTCTGCTTATCGTCCTGCAATTCCTTTCTACAGCGGATTTTTGCCCTTCTTATTTTGTATCGATCAACAACATTAGCAGTATCTGTTTCATTAACTAAACCAATATCTTCCAAAAGACTTGATGCTACAGCAGCAGCTGCCCCATCTAATATACTATAGCGGTCACAGTGTAATACAGTAGTTTTTAGCTTGATTTTCATCTGCCAAAAAGATTGTTTCCTTACTGAGATGCTAGCTTTGTACTCATCATCGTTCTTCGCAGTCACTTCAAAATCAGTCAAGCTGCCCTCAGCTGTATTTAAATCATTATTATACTCAATTTCATCTCTTTTGGTTTCGGAAATTGTATTTTTAGCTTATAACTTTGTCTTTCCAGCCTATTGCTAAGCTTTTTCGTCTCCTTTTGGTCATTGGTGCCAATGTTTTCCATCCTGTAATTTCTCTGAAGATAAATAAACTTTGGTTCAATTACGGGAATTTTGTTAGGCTTTTCACACAAATAGTTGATTTGAATCGTACAATGACAAAGATCTGGTTTTTTTTTACAGGAACAATTCACACTTGCATGTTAAGACGTCAAACGTTTGAGGTGCTTTGCTTTTCAATGCATCAATTTTTTCTATGAACTTAGGTTTGCTTTTATCGCGGTTGTACGATTTCATGAGCTTAAGAGACTTATCGATAATAATACAACAAGTGTGTTAATGATTATCGAAATACAAATTTCTTCGATTTTGAGAAACAAATTGTTATTTGGAAACCGCACGAGCGCGTAAGCGCGAGTGTGGTTTCCTAAAACAACAATTTGTTTCGAAAAAGAGAAGAAATTTTCGATAATCATTAATTACACGAGTTGTATTTGTCAAGATTATTTCACTAAAACAATTAAAATTGGGCTATGATGACGTTCGTTGCAAAATTCCATGAATTGTTTCCACACGTACTTTTTCGATCGCACGGTATTTTGCGGCATTTGTTCATTCACTTTCTTTTGAATCTCTTTAAGATCAAACAGACCAAAACGGTTTTTAGAATTCATTCTTGATACAATAATTCTGATGTTTCTTTATTAATTTGACATTTTCTGTCAGTCACTAGATTTTTAATATCGAATAAAACAACTAATGACAACGCGAAACACACAGATAGAAAAATTGCATGTATCCAATCAGGTGCCGAAATACAAAATCGAACACATGGTGTTTTCAGATATCAATCCTCATACTTAAACCAATCGAAGGCGCGTATTTTGTATTGAGTGAAATAATCATAGAAAGATTTATTGATTTGAATAATCCTATAACAAGTAACAGTAGGGATTGACACTCTCTGGTAAATAAGCATTACTTTTTCTGCAACAGTGTAGCTGACAGCTAAGAAACTAATTTTAATGTTGTTAAGCTAACTTGCCAGCACAAACTGTTCTTCAAACAACATCGAATCACATCTTCATAGCTGGGATTAATGGTCGGCGGCAATTCCCGTGTATCACCAAACACAGTGCAACGAAAAGACTGTCTAGTAATTTTCTTGATCAATGATGTATCCATTTTTCTTTCACACCTTAGCACAATTCACTCAAATTGCTTACTAAAATATATAAAGATAAGTGGTGAAACACAAGGCATTAGTCTCTAGCTCTTGCTTTTGCTAACTGCGAAGCAACACAAAGGAGAAACAGCTGTGCCGTGTCAGTTGCACTAGGGCTATTGTGTTTCGATGGCCGCCAGATGAATGAAAACGATTATCACTATCTATTATTCGTTTAGATTGGTTGAGAGATCATACGATAAAGTGCAGGTTCCAGGATTGACATGAAACTTAAAATTAACAACTTTATATATTAACATAGCTATTTTCCCAACATGCTAAACGTTTCCAAAAATGACGAATTTCGTTATAATTCAATAGACATGCGTGATCGGAATATGAATTTCTAGAGAACAAATATTTTTTGTACTGTTTCTCAATGCTTGAAGAATAAAAGTTTTGCCATAGTAACTTGAAAAAACAATAAAAAAATTACAAAAGAAATTAAGGAAAATTACGATTTTCACTAATTTTATGAAACTTTTGGCTGATTGCGCGATCGGAAGACAAAGTCCGATTTCAAACATTTTTGTTTTGTTTTTCTTCTTTATACATATCACAACTTTTCCGCACTATAGGAACTATGAATTCAAAACTTGAATTTTTCCGCACCACCCTAATCCCCACACAAAAAATCTAATGGGGATAGATCCGGAGATCTAGCCGACCACTCTAAAAATCCTCATCTGCCAATCCATCTATGCTACTGGTCAATTCACTATGTCATGATTTAGCATTGTAGGTATATTTAGTCCTGTTTAAATTTTTATAAATTACATTATTTTGGATGAAATATCTTTTATATCTCTACCATCCGGTTATGTAACATATAAAAATGCATCCTTTTTGATCATACTATCAAAATAGGGTATTTCCATTTAGAAAATATATAAGGACTTCATAACACAAACAGTAATGACGTCATCAAAATTATAGTACACCCAAACTTGAAAATATAATCGACATATCTGAAACTAATCTTAAATTACAGCCTTTTTAAAGAAATTGCTAGCAATTTAATTGCTGGCCTTTGTTGAATAATAATTGCACATGCGTTTCGGCCTATTTTCACTGCAACTTTCAGGCTTGAAAAATATAGAAATGTTTCTAATTTTCAAGGTTATTTACTCGCAACTTTATATAATATAATGGACAAATATCAGTTTTCTTTATATGATGCTCAATTTTTTCTAACAACTTATCGAATGTAGGCTCATTCATTCTCAGGTAGTTTTTAAAAATTTCAAGTCATTACAATCTTTGAATTCGTTTGTAATTTTTAAGTTTCCCATTGTTTCATTTAACCATGGATTATTCCAGATCTATTCATCCTGTTTTCAATGCGCCATTTTATATAAGTAGCAAGAACAGCATTTGTAGTAATTGCCAGAAGTAAAATTTATGTTTTTTCTGTATTAATTTCCAAAGTGAATTTCCGCCTTTTTTTTGTAGGATTAAATTTGTTTTTACATTCCAACCGTAAAATTAATTTGATAATGTCGATTGTCAAAAAAATCTTGGAAATTTGCAACAAATAGGCTCAAATGTAAGAAGACTAGTTTTTAATATTGCATGCAATTTATATTGCCTGCCATAAAGTTGCTGCAAAAAGGCTGTAATGTAAGATTAGTATGAGCTTTTCTCCTCAATGGCGGAATGAAGCTTTTAACGAGTTTGTTCCAGTCTTTACGTATTCACTGTATAAAATATATATTGGGCATAAAAAAAGTATATGAGAGAAACCGTCAACCGCTTCGACATACATCATAACGTTCCCTCATTTGAATCTAGTTTCTAATAAAATGATATTTTTGGAATTGTCTCTTAACAATGAGATGTGTATTGTAGTGTATTTTGATAATAAAGGCTCACCTTCAATTGACGCGTTTTCAATTTAAAAGATTATCGAATACTGGAAAAATTACTTACCATCTCCATAATTTTGGGTCAGCAGCCTGTTATAAGGAGTATTTGGAGTTCCCCAAACTGGATTTCTTAAATTGTTACAGGAACCATCATACGATCTATACCTTGTGTTAGGACAACTAGCTGGTGGGGTTCCACATCCTAGAGTAGAGGGATCTGGTGTTGGCTGGAAGTGAGATCCAGTATGTAAGTAACTTCGGAGAAAACTGTCGCCTCTAAAATAAAGAAGTAACATTCCATTCATATTCATGTAAGAAATAATTCATGTTTCAATCATTTTTCGATGCTTTCCCAGTAATATAATATTGTTTGTTCTATCTACAACTAGATCGGATTGGAAAAAATAATCAAAATGAAAGTGGAAACTGGGTATAGATTGATACACATTAATAATTGAGATCTAGATAATATCTATGCACTAAAGTAAAAAATCACGGAATTGAAAAGAGCTCACTAATAGAGAATCTTTGAAACTTTATCAGGCATTAAAAACAACAAGAATCAGCATAATACTGGATCCATAAACTTAATTTAAATTGCAGAGAAAAAGTAATAATGATATGTTTATTTCCAAATTTCAAATATTACAATAAATTTTCATAATGATAACAATATAATATTGATTAGGATTGTAAACATTGAGAAGACCCATTAGAACCCGTAGGTTGCGCATGGCCTATTACTTCTTGTCTAATAAACCAACATACAGTTTCATCATCATCATGAAACAATATTACAAGCATACTGTGCATAGACAATTGAAATTGAAAAGATTTATTTTTTTTAATTTGTGAAACAATCAGTGGAATATAAATATCACGATTTGCTTTCGATGAATTGTATAACAATATCTATCTCCAAATTCAGAGATACTCTTTGAATATTTTTTTTTATCATTGAAACTGAATTTATGTGCAGTATATAATTCTTGTACGTTTCGTCTAGAAAATTGAAAAATCTGCTTGCTAAGTAAGTAAAACAGCGTTGACCTACTCTTTTTCTCGATGTAGCAACCTGTATATATAAATTTGTTTTATTTCTTGTAAGATAATCATGTGATAATTCTAGAAGAGATGTTCTGTTTTTATAAATGAAGATCACAACACTGTACAAGTACAACTTTCTCAGACTGAGGACACCTGCGTCCACGAATATTTTTTTAGAGGAGTAAACATATTCCTTTCTGTAAATTATATTCAAACTTTTTTGCTGGAGAATATCCATATTCCTGAGATGGGTGTATAATGCTATAATGCACCACCCCAACAAAGGATACCATACCTTAGTCTGGACTCCACAAGAGCGCTGTACAAAACTTTGAGGTGTGCGGTATCTAATATTTTGTTCAGGCATTTAAATTTGTATGTCAATAATTTGAGGCTTTTGGTAATTTCATTAGTTTGTTGGTCCCTCCTGAGATGAGAGTCAATAATAACACCCAAATATCTTATTTTGTCAGTGTGTCTTATTGTTTTCCTTAAATCTTCATCATCCATAGTTAGTTCTCGAAATGGGGGTAGGTTTACATTGTAACTCGAAAAAGGTACGTAAAATGTTTTTTTCAAAATTCATTGTGAGTAATTTGTGATTGAGCCAGTTTACGATACGTTTCAAATCAATTTCCATTTTCCTTTTTAGCTCATCCCAATTTTCGGCACTATACAGAATGGCAGTGTCATCTGCGAAACTGATAACGTGTCCCGTACTTTTATGAGAAGTAAGTAGATTATTAATATATAGGGAGAATAATAGTGGTCCAAGTACTGTCCCCTGTGGTACCCCAAATTTGATATTTTTTTTTTCACTAAGCACTCTACCTATTTTCACACGTTGTTTACGACAATTTAGATAACTTGCCATAAGCCCCAATGCTACACCTCGTATACCTGCGTCCCGCAAGGCATCCAACAACTGCGCATGACTGACAGTGTCAAACGCCTTTGCAAGATCCAGAAACACACAAACTGTTGGTTTACTCTCATCCAATAATTTGTAAATACTTCCGACTAGTTTCGAAATAGCATCATTAGTAGACAAATTTTCTCTAAAACCAAATTGTAAGGGCGAAATTATACTATTTTTAATAAAGAAGTTGCTTAATCTACTTTTGAATGTCTTTTCAAACACTTTAGCAATCAAAGAAATTCGGCGGTAGTTGGATGGTATACATTTATCCTCTTTTTTGAATACTGGAGTTACTATCGACATTTTGAACTCTGCAGGACATGTACCAGTTCTATATATTTGATTTATTAAATGTTCTAGTTGCTTAGATATTTCTACTGATACTGTTTGCAAAGTCTCTGCAGTGATATTGTCTATGCCTGAAGATTTATTTATTTTCAATGAATTTATTATGTTTAGTATTTCTTTTTCTGTTACGGG
The DNA here is from genome assembly GCA_963921935.1 of Galeruca laticollis. NCBI lineage: Eukaryota > Metazoa > Arthropoda > Insecta > Coleoptera > Chrysomelidae > Galeruca > Galeruca laticollis. Next base: position 36,768,770 of record OY998178.1, on the reverse strand, counting down.
CTCTAGAAACAAACTATTTCCTATGGAGGTTCTTTTTGGTGGGGGTCCAGATGGTTTCTCTATTTTACCATCATATGTTTCACCAACATCGACAAAATATTCATTGAAAACTGTTGCGACTGATTTTTCATCAGATATTAATTTATTGTCTTTTGTAAGTATTTGTTTTACAGTCTCACACTTTTTTGTTTTTGTTGAGTTTACAATCTTCCACAAGTTTTTAGAATCATTTTTATTTTTATATATTTCACTCTTGTAAAAATTGACCTTATTTATTTTTATGCGTCTATTAACATAATTCCAGTAGTAATGATATTGATTCTTTTTATCAATATCATCGGGATGTTCTTTATGTTCTCTGTGTAATTCATTTCTTCTGTTGATTGAAGTGATAAGCCCCTTTGTTATCCATTTTTTACGTTTTATTTTAATTTCTTTGGTATTTTGTTTTATTAAGTTTTGCAAAGTGTTCATTAATGATTTTGCTAATTGATTAACATCATTAATTTTAAAATAATTTTCCCAACCGTAATTATGCAAGTCTCTCTTTAGATTCCTATAGTAGATAAATTTTTGTATGTATTCGCGGTCGACTCCATTTCTCAGTGTTAGCGGGGTAATTAGGATTATTGCTTTATGATCTGTAATTGAGCTATCGAAGACGCCAGAGATTGATTTACTCACAATTTCATCATTTTTTACATTGACAAAAATATGATCTATGCAAGTCGCGGAGCCCCGATCAACACGCGTATTCAAATTTATCATTGATATGAAGTTGTACTCGCTCAGTGTGTCTAAGTATTCCGAAATTATTTCATTATCATCATTCAGATTAAGATTTAAGTCTCCAGCAAAGATATGACAAGATATTGGCATATTTTTACAATTTTTCAGGTATTCTTTCAAGTTTGTTACAAATGCCTTAGCGTCTATTGATGGAGGTCTATAAACCGCTGTTATAAGAATAGAATTTTTTTCGTGCGTTACTTTTGTTTGTATTATTTTACATTCCCCTATATATATGATTTTGTTAGAAGCTGTAATAGTTTTTTTCGAATAAATGACAGTACCGTCATTCCTATTTATCTCGCCATGATTGTAAAACATGTTGTAATTGTCTATTTGATAGAAATTCTCATATTCTATTCTGAACGTTTCTGTCAGAATGATGCAATCGAAGTCATTTCTCAATTGGTTCATTAGTATTTCCAGTTGATCGAAATGTTTTTGTATGCTTCTAATATTCTGGTGTAATAAGCTAAAGTGTTTTGTCCCACCCTGAAATATAATTTCGTTCAACCTTTCAATATTCCTTATTTCACAAGTTTCCACTGGTTTATGCCGACAATCTCTTATATATTGATCCATTATCTGAATTTAAAATTTAGTTTCACATGTATAAATGTAAAATGGAATGTAACAAAACCAATCCAAAATATACATACACACATACATACACCTATATGCACACACATATATGCACACACACACACATACATATATTGATTATTTACGAAATGACTTATAAACTAACATATATGATTTCTTATTATGGGTTCAGCTTCTTCCAGATCGCAATCTGACTTTGGATTTGAAAACTGATACAGGAACTATAGTTGGTTTCTTATCTTTGAAAGTGATTCCTTCTGTCTGCTTCTGTATGCCCTGTATATCTCTAGTTTTTCGTGCGGGAGATTCGGATACTGGATTAATTACTTGATTTTCTACTGAACTTTCCCCTTCTGCTTCAGGTGATTCCAGGTCTTGGTAGATGTTTCTTATATTGGGTGTAGCTGGGGCACTGTTTGATTGCACTTTATCTACCTCGGCAGATATTTGTTTGTTGTTTGTTCTACTGTATATGATTTGTTGTCAATGTAAAGTTTATTTCCTTTGATATACGATCGGACTTCTGAATCTTCTCGAGCTCTCCTCAAATGAGTACTCAGTACTTTATTTTCTATTATTTGTTTTTGTGTAAGATCGTGTGCAATTCTGATGTTTGTTCCCTTCAATTTCCGGCAGTTTTTTAAAATCTAATTTTTTTTCAGTTGTTTCTTTAATTCTAGTTTGATGGGGTTACCTTGACAGTTCTTGAAAAAGTGGAAATCATTTATATCTGATTCGGTTATACTTAAGCCTAATAAATTATTTAGCTGATTACAGATATACTTAAGAGTAGCTACTTCTTCTCCTGCTTCATCTAAGCCATACACTATAATATTATTCCTTTTTAAAGTTTTTTCAAGTACATCTACCTTATTTTTCAGCTTCTCATTTTCTGTTTCTAGTTGAATTATTCTTTCACTCAATACACCTAACTTTGTCAGGATCCTATTCTCATTATCTTCTATTGCTGCTTTCAACTCCTTTTTACTTTTAATTACATCTTCGTGAATTTGTTTCAACGTTTTTAAAATTGTTTCATTCATTTTATTCGAGAACAATAAAACTAAAGTGTATGGTCTGCTTTATTCTGTATTTATTTCAGTGTACTCTATGGTAAAAACTGGTGTAGAAAACTAACTAGTTGAAAAAACTACGGAAGCAATGTGCCAAGAAACAAGGCTGATTGTTAATTTCGTCATGAATTATGAGTTTTGAATATTTTTGTTCATGTCTTATTAATGGTTGGTCATATGATCTGTATCTATTCTTAAAACAATTTGATTTGCTTTGTTACATACCAATTTGAACACTACTTGTCGCACACAAATTCTTATAGGTTATTCATTGTAAAGCTCACCACACACATGAAGAATGAATAAATATCAATAATCACAGTTGAAGCGCAAAAGCTATATGATCTTCTACAATTTAAGAAAATTACTTATCATCTCTTATCGGTCACTAGTTTTTGTGTATTTTTCAGATAAAACTAGCACTAAAATGGAGTCAATGGCCAGAAACTATTTGTTTATACGTAAAAGCGGTGACAAATATTTTTCAAATCTTACCTAACTGGCCGCTGAAAGAAAACATCATATGAAGGATGAACTGCAGTCACCAAATTCACAGCTACTTGTAAAATGCAGATACAGGTGTAAATGGTCAACGCCATATTAATCTGAAACAAAAAAGTTCATTGATTACTATGTATATGACAGAAAATCTTGAAAAATAACTATATTTTACTACAAAGATTGCGCCAACAAACCAAAGTTACTTCCAAATCGAATAATCAGATCAAACGCAGCAGCTTATTCTTCAATATTTTTTTCCATTTGTCTAATTTAAATCAATTTTTTTTCCAAGAAACAGATTGAATTGAAGTGTATGTAAAATGTCCGAAAACAGCGTTCTGTATAATAATTTCTGTAGTTTGTAGTAGACTTACTTATGCGAAAACTAAGAAAATTTAGTAAACTACGAGGATGTATTGATATCTAGTTAGCCTAGACCACTTTCATGCATAAACAAATTATTGCGTTACCAGAGCAACGAACAATAAGTCAGTGTAAAGTTTGGCGTCAAAAAAGTAAACCAGAGTTACGCAATAAATTAAAAGGAAGAAGATGTCCACCGAAATTGTGAAAATCGAAAAATTGGAGTATCGAGCTATCATCAAGTACCTGTATTTAAAAGGGTTAAGAGGTAAGCATATTTACGAAGATATGCTTAATACCCTTGGTGATCAATGTTCTTCGTATGCGACCGTGAAAAATTGGACTGCAAGCTTCAAAAGAGGTAAATTTTCCATTGAAGATGATGACCGATCGGGAAGGCCAGTTTCTGTGTCGGTCCCCGAAAATATCGATGCAGTTCATGACATGATTTTATCAGACCGTCGAATTGGGCTAAAACGGATATCTGAAGCACTGAATATTTCATACGAACGCGTTCATCATATAGTTCACGTCAATTTGGACATGAGAAAAATTGCTGCAAAATGGATCCCCAAATGTTTGAATGTTGACCAAAAGCGTGCAAAGGTAGAAGCATCGCGTTCGATCTGTGCTCGATTTGAAAATGATGTAGACTTCTTATGCAGAATTGTTACTATGGATGAGACTTGGGTACATTTATACGATCCAGAAACAAAGCAACAATCGATGGAATGGCGACACTCTGGTTCTCCAAGTCCTAAGAAGTTTCGTGTCCAAAAATCTGCTGGAAAAGTTCTTGCTTACGTTTTTTGGGATTGCCATGGAGTAATCATGAATGATTTTTTTGATAAGGGTAAAACAATAACTGGAGATTACTATTCGATATTACTGACCACTCTACGGGAAAAAATTAAAGAGAAAAGACGCGGAAAGCTATCCATAGGTGTTTTGTTTTTGCAGGAAAACGCCCCTGCACACAAATCTCATATTGCCATGCAAAAAATTCGTGATTTAGGGTTTGAATTACTAGAACACCCCCTTATTCACCAGCTTGGCTCCGTCCGACTATCATCTCTTCCCTCAACTGAAAAAAAATTTAAAAGGTCGTAAATTTTCGTCCAACGCGGAGGTAACAACCGTTGTGTAGGTCTGGTTTGCAGAGCAAGAAGAAACATTTTTAAAGGTCTAGAGACGTTGCAGGTTGGCTGTAATAAATATATCCGATTAAGAGGAGAATATGTTGAGTAATCAAATATTTTGACATTGAAATTTTGTTTGGTTCTATAGTAGGCTAAGAATTTTTTAATATATCCCCGTATATTTATCGCCATAAAAACGAGAATGATACTTCGAAAATAAGTTTGCAATATAGTGAGAGACGAGGTATAAGAGCTACTGAAAATTAAAGGAAAACAGGAGAACACAAAAATGGAAATAATATCAATTTGTAGCTTCCACAACTCACTTGTTTTTGGTTTCATCAACTTTGTTTTTGAGCATTCTTGGAAGAGAATGTATTTCATTGAGTTAGACACTATTCAAGGACATCTCTTATTAAGAAATTGTCAATTTCCAAATATTTTTTATCAATTTCAAGAAAAAAATTCACAACTCTGTTTTTATGAATACCAACCAATTTTTAAGAAGCTTCCTGACTTTCTTGTTAAAGATAACATCAGCTCAAACAAAACGCAGTTTCGACTGAACGCACATTTTTCACAAAATAGTTACTACTACTACAAGTTCTCATAATTACTAAAAAACTAATCGTTTCAACCGAAATTGTCTTCTAAAAAACAACATTGATGAAGCTTTTCCTATTTCTACTTCGGGGGCTTTGTGCATATTCGTAGCAGCATTAATCATTGAATTTTAGGTGGATTTTCAACTGTTTCCTAATATTTCTGTTGAAAAAATACTCACTTATCGTGACATCTACTACTGAACAAAACCAGCAAACACTTTTCAATACTGAAGTGATGAGCTTGATTACAAATTTCCGAACCGATATTCCTTGCTGTATAAAAGCGATTATTTAGAAATCGTTGTTAAACTACTAAAAGTTTTATTAACCTACTATATCAGTTGAATACTGTCACTTGGGATCCAGTTTTTATTATTCATCAAAAACACGTAAATGGTTTCTTAAGGTTCTTTCGGCCACAAATTAAGGCTGAATGAATATATTCAGAGGTAGACTTTTTAGGCTAATATGCGACTAAATGTACAAAGAAACTAAAGTTCGAAATGTATTTAAAAAAGTAGATTTCTGGAAGTACGATCTAATTTCAAATGTGGACAAAAACGATTTGCTGTATACACAATTTTTAATATAAATGTAGTAGATAAACAACTTTCATGAATATTATTTGTTATAAAGCATATAAATGAAATTTACTCTTTCGACCTTTACTTTGTGGACTCAGATTATTTTTTTAAATGAAACTAACTGTTTCTAGATCATTCCACAATATATTAAAAAAAATGGTAACAATTTTTAAAAAATTGACAATTGTTGCGATATTAAATATCATCGTCAGAATGATACAAGTTACATTTCATTTGATGCCTACCTGATGTTTAGTAATTATATTTGGCTAGACCAAGAAGTGACCTACCTTATGATTGACTTAATATATATGAATAGAAAAAAGGAGAAGATATGATATACAAAATATTAAAGCTTAGATATTATTAGCCCTATGAGGATATCCTGGATACCTCTTTCCCATTTAAGATCAGTATAATTGTGCAATGGACGGCAACGTTGCGTGGAAATAATAAAGTGTTTATAAAATTCGCCTGCATTAATTTCGATATATCGGAAAGTGCAGAGAAAATTAATTAACTAGAATTTGAATTGTGTCAACAGAAGGTAAAGTACGTAGTGCTACAAATAAAATAAAGAAAAACGTTAGATTTTGTAAAAACAATTAAATAAATAGGTTAGGTTACTAAAAAAAAAAGCAATTGATTTGAGGAGAGTCCAAAACGATATAATTTGCGACGTCGTCAAATTCGAAAAAATAAAGGACAAAATAAAGAAAGAAATTAGATATACATATATAATAAGTGGTTGGATAGATCAAACATCTCCGAAGAGTGGATCTGGGTATCTTGGTCTTACGCTACCACGAAAATAATATAATCAAATAGTAGTTGAATACAAAATATAAACAGAATGGATAGTGATAATTATTGTATAGAAGATTCAAAGAAAAGAAAAATGAGAGGACTAGCAGAATCCCACCTAAAAGTAAAAAAGATGAAAAGTCAGATCAAATCATAGCGTTAATTAAGGAAATGTCTGCAGATCAAAAGGTGATGAAATGGGAGCAAAAACTAATTAAAAACGAGATCAAAGAAACTAAAGATCAACAGGCTCTGTTTAACGAGGAAATATTAAAGTTGAAAGCTGAAAACGAAGTATTGAGAAAAGAAAATCAAGCAATTAAAAAAAAATATAGAAATAAAAACAGAAATAGAAGAGATTGAAAAAACAATGGAAATTAAAGATAAAGAAAGAATAATGTGATGATAAATGGATTGAAACTTGATACTAATGAGCGGTCGAAATTGGTAGAGAATGTCAGAAACTTTTTGAGTCAATAACTAAAAATAAATATCGAGCCTAAAGCAGTTAACAGGATAGGGGAGAAAATGTGTATAGTGGAATGTCAAAAAGAAGCTGATAAAAAAAAAGTATGGCAAAAAAATCTAAATTAAAGGAGAGGAAAGAAGAAAGAGTTTTTATAAATAATCATATGACCATGAAGGAAAGAGATAAGGATGTTTGCAAAATTAGAAAACCAAAAGGGAAAAGACGTAAAAATGGGATACAAAAAGGTAACAGTAAATGGGCAAGAATGGAGATGGGATGAAGAAACAAATAGAATGAAAATACTGGAAACAATACATTCAAAAAACTAAATAAAGAAACAGATATTCATGGTAACAGAGAAAAAGACACGGCAACGAAATTTGATAAGAATACATAAAATTAGCAACGGAAATGTAGAGAATAATTGGAACATGGAATGTTAGAAGTATTTTAGGAAAATAATTAGAAGAACAGATTGAAAATACAAACTTGAGAATACTAGCTATAACAGAGACAAAAAAAGGACGGAGGATAGTGAAAATGGATAATGGTCATATACTCATATATAGTGGTATTGAAAACGAGAAAAGAGCGGCAGCAGGATTTGCATGCATAATACATAGAAACTTAAAAGACTAAATTACTGGATGGACGCGATGGTCGGAAAGATTACTGGTGATGGAAATGAAAAATAAAAATATGTTCACAAAAACTATAATAATTATATATGGACCAAATGAAGACGATACAGTAGGAAATAAAGATAGGTTTTGGGAAGATCTAACTATGGCTACAGAAAATTCAAAAGGAAAAATAATTATACTTGGAGATTAGAATAGCAGAGTAGGAACAAAAGATGACATTTACAGGACAGTAATAGGAAAGCATGGTGAAGCATTTAGGAATAATAATGGATAACGGCTGTTGGATTTTTGCATATTACATAATTTCATTGTAACTAATACATTTTTACAACATAAAGGCATAGATAAATATACACGTCTGATGAAAAGCAGAAATGAAAGGACAATAATAGATTACATATTAGTGGAAAAGAGAAATAAAAAGGAAGTATTGGATACCAAAGTTAGAAGAGGACCAGAAATAGGAAGTGACCACTATTTACTTGTAACAAAAATAAGAGAACAAGTAGAAATTACAAATCACAATAGACAAAAAGTAGAAAAAAAATAGAATATGAATCGGTCAGATCATACAAACTCCAAAACAAAGATATGGCAGAGAAATACAAAATAGCATTATCAGGAAAGTTCTTCAATAATTGTGATATAATGAAAAATGATAATTTAGAAGAAATGTGGGATTATTTCAAAAAACCCGTATTGGAAACCGCTAAAGAAATATGTGGTTGTAGCAAGAAAACTAATAAGAAAAAACAAACAGCTTGTTGGACGGACGAAATTAAAATAAAAGTAAAATTAAAAAAAGAAGCGTGGAAAATATATATAAATAACCAAACAACGGAAAACTATGAAGTGTACAAAGAGAAGAGGAAAAAGGTAGCATTAGCTAAAGGAAATCAGTGGAAAGAATTTGGCGAAAAAATGGAAAGCAATAGTAAAACAAATCAATAACTGTTTTACAAAACATTGAAGTCATTTAGAAAGGAAAAAACGCAAGACATAACATAGATACAAAATAAAAAAGGAGATATACTTTGAAACGATAATTGTAAAGTTCAGCGGATACAGTTTTCTTGGTTTTCTATATCAAGGCACAGTTATTTAATATTTGTAATATCATATCTTCTTCTTTTTTCTATTCATATATATTAAGTCACACGGTAGGTAACTTTTCGGTGTAGCTAAAAATAATTATGAAACATCAAGTAGGCATCAAATGAAATGTAACTTCTGTCATTCTAACGGTGATAACAATATCGAAACAATTGTTGTTTTTAAGACTTTTTAACATTTTCTCAATATATTGTGGAATTATCTAGAAACAGTTGGTTTCATTTAATACAGTAAAACATATCATTGCTTTTTGAATTGCTGCTAGCTCTAACATATAGGTGCTACATTCCATTGGTAATTTGAATTTCAGAATATGTACTGCAGATCCAATTGTACCCTTTGTCTTCAATCCGTTGTTAATGTAAATATTGGTATTACTAACAAGATTGGGAACAATTGGTTTGAAAAGTAATTGATTCATTTGATTGAAATCAATAAAGTTGAGAATTATGACTATTATGGATGTTTGATATAGCTTCAAAAGAGTTTATTGGTTTGAACAACAAGGAAGAATGGAACTGGAAAAACAAGTTGACTGATTATATAACGCAATAATATCATGGAACTGCAAAAAATAGGAGTCAACGTGACATGAAAGTATTATACAACACAAATATTGACTAATGCAAACTTGTCACATCTTGTCAATGCAAACAAATATTGTAAAATATTTATTAGCTAAGTGCAATTTTAATTAAAACATTCTTTCTTTTAACAAAGTAAAAATTGAAACAGTAAGTACACTTATCTATCCTTTTTAGAAAACTCTAATAGTGTGTTGTATTTTATAAACACTTAATGGTAGGTACATTGTTTAACTTGCTTGCTTAATTTTCTAAGTCGCATAATTACAATACACGTCCTTATAATCAAATTTTCAATGCCCAATGTAGAAATCTGCGCTTTTTATACTGATCCTTCAATTAAAACCAATTGAAATTGTTATAATCGACAAGAATGTGACTAAACTGCATCAGTTACCATTTAAGCAGTAACAATAAATATTTATGTTGAAATCGTATAAATATTGGTACTATTAGATATTGCGGAAATTCTAATAATTGAATGCAAAATGACTTTTACCTAGATCCAGTAACTTCAAATGAATAAGTTGTAATTGTTGTTGTAAACTAGCATCAGCATTCGTACATGACTTGACTTCGTTATGACTCTATTTGTTATTTTCTAAGCGATAAGTAATTGTGGAGGTATTTATAACGTACGATTGTCATCTGACGTTTAAACGACCACTGATTTGTTCTTTCAAAACTATTTTTAAGTTTTTTTCTAGCACGTCTAACATGAATTAATTGTGCTTTCAGTTGATTTGGTGGCTGCACTAGTTATTTTACTAATCATGATCGTAATTGAAATTCGTAACAAAATTTATTTGAGACGATATATTTGTGCTTTGTACATCTGTAAGAAAAATTCATCTATAAATATATTGATATAACTAACAGAGTTCTGTTGGGAACGATATAAGCAGAAAAATTTAAATATAAGTGAACAAGTCCATATTTTGTTCTGAATTCACTGATTATAGTACTTGTAATGAATGTAATGAACAATATCTCATTGTTATTAAAGATACGATTAGAATTTATTTTATTATTACACATTTGAATTGCTCTCACAAAAATGAGAATTTATTGATAGTAACTATGTTTTATCTTCATAATTCCGTTTTACCAAAGACGTTATCTTTGCATTTTACCTTTTTTTGGATGCAAATTAGCAGTTCATTCTTTGGTTAAAATTATCGGCCTAATTTTGATTACAAAATGTTGATATGCTGCAGAACTGACCCATGAAACTAATAATGACAAATGAAAATTTTACCGCTTTCTAATTTCCATTGTACCGTCCGTAGTTAATATAATCTAGAAGAATAGACATATTTTCATCGGTTTATTACAGTATTGCTGATCGGGCACATGTAATAGATAGTTTTGAATCACCATTATCCAATAAAATCGGAAATAAATCAAATTGGAAAATACATAAACATGTACCATCACCATTGGACCATTGATATCAGAATCCGCCCTTAACTTTCCCATATCGTGAAATCTAGGTTATGTATCTCTTGTTGAAGTTTGCCAGAATAGAGATTAGGAAGTTCTGATTGTAGCTTCGACAACCCCAAACAGTGAATCAGGCAATCCACTCATTCTCCCTGAACTATTAATACTGTTTTTAGAGCTGTCCCATGATGCATGCAATTATAATAGAACAAAATTGCTCGTTACTGAAAGTGACTGATGATAATCAAAAATATATTTCAAAATGAATCAATACAATTGAACGTATAATTCGAATTAATTCGGAGAAAACCTTATAAATATGATTTAATAACACCACTTCTTCAGCTTACAAATTCCACTAAATTCTAAACTTTATAGTCATAAAATTGTGTCGATTGTTACTTTCGTTTGGCTTTCCCATGAGAAGTTTTTTCATTTAAGAATAATTGAATGGCAAGCCACGAGTACATAACGATCAAAATTCGAATAAAAGTCTTTTTGTGACACGGTACTGACCGACATATAGTTTAACCGTGGGTTTTTGCAAGACACCGCAATGAGTTTTACGACCAGTCGTTAATATCTGCTTTATCGTACTTGAATCGCCTACTTAAAGCACAAAACATTAAAGTAACATTGTCATTGGATATTTTATTTTATATGCAAGTAGTGCACCCATTTCCTACAGTAAGTTCATTCAATACAAATACCTTTCACTATCTAATCGAATGCCATATAAGAACATTCATGATGATGAAGGATAAAAGGACATGTGCATAGTGAACTATTTCTTTTCTGCGCCTTTTACCTACGGTTTACAGTTTGTACAGTATCAATGTTCATCTAGTTACAATACATGCTACATGTTCAGTATGTATAGAAAAATATAATTATACGATTTATTTTTGATACCAAAACCGGACATGATACCTTGAAGTTTAAGAATACTTTGAATAGCAGCATTATACTTTTTTGTATCCGGAAATTGTCTAAAGTGGCGAGGATGCTCAGAACCATATATAACCAAATTTCAGTGTTTGAAAAAATATCTTTTGATAATTAATTAAACCTTTTCTGAAGACAAACAAGTACCTACATCTCTAGAAGTATACCAGAAGCTTTTGAACTATTTTTCAACCAAAAACACATAAAGAAGCATCCATTATGATATGCACATTGAAGGGTGTAGTTAAGCCATCGTATGTACAAAATAGATGTCGTGTTGCAATCTTTCATCTGGTTATTAAGTTCCCAAAACGTACTTTTCATATAACTTTTTGAAAGTCTTGTTAGTTAAAGGATTTCTGATGTAACGCTGCCTTATTCACGTCAAAGCTTACTAAAATAACAGAAATAGCCTTGTAGTGTAACCCAGTTACGCCTCGTTTATGTTGGATATGTGATATCAAAGTAGTTGCGAGTATTTTATGTCTATCTGACATTTGATTCAAAAGCTACAGTTTAGGTAAAACAGCTTTTCCATTTTCAAAATAAAAAGTTTCAAAGATTAAAACTAAATTTCCCACACTTCGGAGGCTGTATCATGCTAACAAACCGAAATTTCTCCAAAAATTACCAAAAATATGGTATATCTGGATTTATAGGACCCCTTGTACTGACTCTGGTGAACTGAAAGGCAATATGGTTCATCTGTGAGACGCCCTGAACAATGTTCAATCATAACATTGGTCACTTGTATACGCTACTCACATAGTATCGAGTTACAAACCGAAATATCTCCAAAAATGACCAAAAATTCAGTATATCTGGATTTATACGACCCGTTGTACTAGCTCTGGTGAGCTGAAAATCAATAGGGTTCATCTGTGAGACGTGCTAAATAACATTCAGTCATAAAATTCGTCACTTGAATACACTCCGGAAGCTGTATCGTAATAACAAACCGAAAGTTGTCCAAAAATGACACAAAATGTGGTATATCTGGATTATAGGATCCGTTGTACTCACTCTGGGGAGCAGGAAGTCAATAGGGTTCATCTGTGAGACGCCCTGAGCAATATTCAATTATAACATTGGTGACTTGTATATACTCCGGACGTAGTTTAGAGCTTCTAAAAGATTTAATTTAATGGATTTAGGTTCTACATGTAAAATTTCAAAATTTGGGTCGAAAGTGTTTGTTTTTCTAATAAATGATTTGAATAGTTAGAATTTAATTTTTTGTTGTCATAGCTGTTTGTGTCCTGAAATTCTAGCTTTAAAATTTTTAAAAGTTCTACCAATATAAATTTTATCACAGTTGTCATTACCACATTTTAGTTTATAAACCCCCGATTTCCTTAATTTTGAAGATTTAGATTTGTTACTTTTCCGCCCAACCTATCTATATGCGAGAAAAGTATTGTTTATGCACAAAAGTTGGAATTTTGAAAAAAAAATTTGAGTTATTTTCAAGTTTTTCATCAAGAATAACACGAAAAAAGGGTTTTTAGAAAAAAAAATCCTGTGTGTATGTCGTCGTCGTTGTCGTCGGCCACTTTTCGTTATATGTCTTGTTAGCACGATACAGCCTCCGGAGTGCAACAAGTCACCAATTTTTATAATTGAATATTGTTCAGGACATCTTACAGATGAACCCTATTGATTGTCAGCTCACGATAGCCAGTACAACAGGTGCTACAGTACTTTAAGTACATTTTTGTCATTTTTGGAGAAATTTCAGTTTGTTAACACGATACAGCCTCCGGATTATATACAAGAGACCAATTAAGTCAGTGAAACGAGTGCTATGGTAGTTGGGTACCAAATTTTTGTAATTTTTGGAGAATTTTCAGTTTGTTAGCACGATACAGCCTCTATTGATTTTCAGCTGACTATAGCGAGTACAGCGGGTCCTATAAATCCAGATATACTGCATTTTTGGTTACTTTTGGAGAAATTTCGGTTTGTTAGCACGATACGTCCCCCGAAGTGTACAAGTGACAATTTTGTGATAGAATATTATTCAGGTCATCTCACAGATGCGGAAAAGTTATTTTTAGTCTTTAAAACCACTTATTTTTAATGAATTTGGATAAATTGTAATCAGTTTTGAAATAAATATTCATGTTTAAAGTTTCTAAAAAGGATTTAATTTTTAACAGGTTCACTGCCACGTGTACCAAATGTGGTACACGATTAGCTTGTCATTTAGGCTGCAGCTCTTTTGAAGCGTATAGACCATTGAGACCACGACGATTTTTATTTATTATTTTAGTGTTACCTCTCATATGTACATTTTGGGTGATACTTAATGTCTTTTTAGGTATTTCACATCATTTTTAACCTGAGTGTCTATGTTGGTACTCATGGCCCTACGATAGGTAATTTTCTCAGGGGACCATGAGCGTCATCTCTGGTACACTCAATAAAATACTATAATTCAGACATTTAACGACCTGCAGATTTTCGTAAACTAAATTTGAGAATTATGTGTTACTGACGTTAAATGTCCCATCAGTTTTTAATGCGAGAGGCCAAATAAACAAACCTTTCAGCAGTTCTTTTTTATTGTATGACGATACGGCCGCGAGTGTAAATTGTAATCATGGATTCCAAAGAAGATAACACATTGTTGCATTTATTTGAAACTGTAGAAGCAGACAGCTAGATTTTGATCTTTTACATGGTTTTGTGACAGTGATGCAGACCTAGACTATGAATCAGATAGTGAAGATTCGCACAGGGAGAATGAAATTAGTGAAAATGAAGTTTTGAGCAATGAAGAGTCAGATAATGCGCAGCAACCAGCACCTGTGAATGTTGTCATATCTAAGAAGTGGTAAATACCTGATGAGCAAAGGCTTAAAAATCTTAAATTTCAATACGAATTCCGAAGCTGTAGGCATAAACTTCGATGTAATAGAAACAATGCGATTTCCCAGACCTTTTGATTTCTTTTGTCTATTGTTTGATGGCAAAGCGGTAGCCCTGTTGGTAAATCAAACAAACATTCACTATCCACAATGCGTTCTAAATCCCAATCTAAAGAGAAGTGCCAGAATTAAATGGTAGGTACTAACAAATCGACAAGAAATGCATACCTTTTTAGACACAGTTATGTGGATGGGTTTAGTAAATATGCCCTCTATGGGTCATTGTTGGATAAACAGTAAGCTGATAAACTATATGGCTAGAAAACGATTTGAGTTGCTTTTGAGTTACTTTTATAACATTTTATAATAGGTTTTAATTACTAAAATGCATACTCATTTTCAGGACATTCCATATTTCGGATAACTCAACACAGGTCCCTGGAGATCGGCTTCATAAAGTTCAGCCCCTTATTGACTTGTTAGTGGCATCGGATGGTGTTAAAATTTTCAAGCTCTCCTCTGACCATTTTTACACTTTGCAGTATAACACTTATACTGGAAAGGAAGCTCAGCCTGGTACATCTGTATCCAGTAAAGTGGTCATGGAATAATTGGAGCCATATTTAGATTCTGGTAGAAAACTATATGCCGACAACTGGTATAATAGTGTAACTTTGGCAGAACAATTACTGGATAGAGAAACCTTTTCAGTAGGCACACTTTGGGCCAATAGAAAACACAATCCAACTGATGTAATTAAGAAAAAACTAAAAAAGGGCAAGGCAGAATGATAAAGACGTAATGGTTTTAAAGTGGAAGGTCTGGCGAGATGTCTTAGTTAAAAGTCAAAGCATATGCCTTCTATGGTGAATGTGACACAAAGAGGAGGAGACAAAAGTATACCACAGGTTATAGTAGACTTTATTGTAGGAAAATATTTCATAGATTTGTCTGGTCAAATGAATTCTTATAATTAATTTTCAAGAAGTTCCTTGAAATGGTACCGAAAAGCTTTTGACATTTTACTAAATGTTGCAGCTGCACATGCCTTGCCACTTTATTCCAGAGTAACAAATAGAAACATGAAAATAACAGGATTTAGAGAAGCTATTATCGAAGATATGCTTACTAAACGGGATTGTATAATGCCTGCTAATGATGTAGACAATTTGACAAAATGTCCAAAACGGATATTATTATCAGATATGGAAGAAAAATAGCACAAAAGGAAACTCCCCTTGTGTGGACAAAACGTTCTGCTTGCGCAAAATATTTTGGTTCTGAGTGCTTCTGTAAGATGCATGCTACCAAATTACGATCATTTTTCTTTATGAGCATTTATGTAAACTTGCCTGTACTGTTTGTTTCCATTTGTATACAATTTTTTAACGTTACGCTACTATAAAATGAATATTAACTTAAAAAAAGCATTTTTATAAAACTTTGTTAAACGATCTTCTTATAAAAGCATAATAACATGTGGCCAAGGGATCATAGAACGGTTTTCTGAAGCCACAACTTTAATGTCTCCATATAAAATACACAAGCTAAGAGACTGCTAAGATACACGGCATGCAATTTTATACCGAGTACCAGATTTGCCTCTATATATGGTACACAAATGACCCTTTGGTAATGCAGGCAAAAAGCGGTTGGCAGTCAACCTGTTAAGGATGGTGTTCCAATGTATGTTAAGCTTTCAAACTATTTTTTTTTGTCAGAAGAAAATACTAGTTCTAAGTCTGTTTTATTTATGATATTGTCGATTGAATTTGGATCGTAATTATTATTAACTGCTAGTTGTTTTATCATGTTTAGTTGTTTGTTATAAATATTAGTATTTAATGGGACTGTTAAAAATCTGTGTATCATACTATTGAAAGCTGTTAATTTATGACTGAATGGGAGGACTGAACTATTATGAATTCTAATGTCTGTATGTGATGGTTTATGAAATATAGAAAAATCATTTTTATTATTTGAAATTGTAAGGTCTAAAAAGTTTATAGACTTATTTTGTGTGAGTTCTGCTGTAAATTTGATATTACTATGAATTGAGTTAATGTAATTAATGAAACTGTTTAATTGTCTAGTTGTACAGGTGAAGCTAGCTAAAATGTCGTCCGCCATCGGTGCCAGTACATAAATTTTTTACTAATGGGGTGTTTATGAATTATTTTTTCTATATTATCCTTGAAAATTTCTGCTAGTAGGGGGCTGAGGGGGTTACCCATAATCAAACTATCTCTACTGCTATAAACCTCTCCATTTAAATGAAACTATTTTGATTTAAACACACTTTTAATAGAGTTATGATATGAGAGTGAATTATAGGATTAACCTTATTGTATATGAGCAAAATATCAACTTCTGTCATTCTGACGATGATATTTAATATCGAAACAAGTTTTTAACATTTTTTAAATATACTGTGGAATTATTTAGAAACAATAAGTTTCATTTAAAACACTATTACCATCAAGCGTTATAGTTTATTTAGGAGGTATACTAGGGAATAGATGTGTTACATCGAACGATATGAGTTTAGAATTATGAGGTAGTTTTATATCTTGAGTATCCATGGCATCGTTGGAATTTGTACAAAAAGCTCTAAAGCATTTATGAAATCCATACCGAACAGTTAATAGAATTAAAAACCATTGGCACCTATCTTTTCTCGAAAAAAGAAAATTAACTGCTGATGAACTTTGATACAAAAAGATCGCAAAATATCGGCTGCAAAATTTCAGGCTGCAGGATAAATTGAAAACCTCAAAGCTGATGCATGATTTTAATATGGTTATCTAATGGCAATTATCAAATATTTTAAACGTATAAATATTATTATTGCTTGTAGCTTCTGTCAAAACAAACAACTATTCTATACTTTCTCACTATGCTGAATATTCTGAAAAACCGTAACAATCTATAATTGTTTTTATTACTGTATACCTACTGTCCAAACGATTTCTTTGTTCATTTTGTTTCGTTTTTGTGTCGACCTGGTTTTGAAATCATTTTTGTTACATACGTAAAATGATTCACGTCTATTCAACTTTTACTAATTATTTTGAATACAAATCCGAGACATTACTTCAAATATATTATTATATAACATTTTATTGTCTAAAAAGTAATGAGGAAAATATGTGTAATTATGTATTATAGCCACAATAATAGAAATAAAATAGGAAGTTTATTATACTACCATTATTACTCAAACTATGTTTTTATTGTTATTCATTTCTTTGTTTTACGATCGCAATTAATTATATAATATATTATCCTATTTGAATGATTGTATGAATTTTGAATATTGTTTTCAATTAAATGCACATATTATTTCCTGTCTAGATTAGCTTTGTATTTTTATTCTCTACCGGCACGCACCCCTTAGATTCGTTATTATGACCTATAAAAAGTTTTTTTAAATAAAAGTTGTGTGGCACTGAGTTAATTTTGTTAGAATGCTCTTAAAAGTACAGTAGCGTCCACATTTTGGGGATACAAGGAAATAATATCATTTTTAAATGGGATACCATATATACTTTTAAATTTTTGAAATTGTCTGATTTCAAAAATATATGATAATATGTTAACATATAACGTTATTGAGTTATTAAATATTGAAGATCTTAGTGTAACTAGAAACATTAAATATGAAAAAGTTAACATTATTAAAATAAGCTATGAAAATGACAACTAATATGTTTGGTAATTGATATTATTTTGATGAAATAATTAAAAACATCCAGATATACAAGGATATATTGAAAAATACTTAGCCTACTATAGAACCAAACAAAATTTCAATGTCAAAATATTTTATTACTCAACATATCCTCCTCTTAATTGGATATATTTATTACAGCGAACCTGCAACGTCTCTAGACGTTTCGAAAAAAAATGTTTCTTCTTGCTCTTCAAACCAGACCTCCACAGCTTTTATTACCTCCTCGTTGGAAGAAAATTTACGACCTTTTAAACTTTTTTTCAGTTGAGGAAAGAGATGATAGTCAGACGGAGAGAAATCTGGTGAACAAGGGGGGTGTTCTAGTAATTCAAACCCAAAATCACGAATTTTTTGCATAGCAACATGAGATTTGTGTGCAGGGGCGTTGTCCTGCAAAAACACCTTTGGATAGCTTTCCGCGTCTTTTCTCTTTAATTTTTTTCCGTAGAGTGGTCAGTAATGTCGGAAAGTAATCTCCAGTTATTGCTCTACCCTTATCCAAAAAATTATCATGATTACTCCATGGCGATCCCAAAAAACTGAAGCAAGAACTTTCCCAGCAGATTTTTGGACACGAAACTTCTTAGGTCTTGGAGAACCAGAGTGTCGCCATTCCATCGATTTGTTTCTGGATCGTAGATCGTAGACCCAAGTCTCATCCATAGTAACAATTCGGTTTAAGAAGTCTACATCGTTTTCAAATCGAGCACAGATCGAACGCGATGCTTCTACCCTTGCACGCTTTTGGTCAACATTCAAACATTTGGGGATCCATTTTGCAGCAATTTTTCTCATGTCCAAATTGACGTGAACTATATGATGAACGCGTTCGAATGAAATATTCAGTGCTTCAGATATCCGTTTTAGCCCAATTCGACGGTCTGATAAAATCATGTCTTGAACTGCGGGGACTAACACAGAAACTGGCCTTCCAGATCGGTCATCATCTTCAATGGAAAATTTACCTCTTTTGAAGCTTGCAGTCCGATTTTTTACGGTCGCGTACGAACGACATGGATCACCAAGGGTATTAAGCATATCTTCGTAAATCTGTTTACCACTTAACCCTTTTAAATACAGGTACTTGACGATGACTCGATACTCTAATTTTTCGATTTTCACAATTTCGGTGGACATCTTTTAGCAATACATCCTCGTATATACAAAATAGAAATGTTGAAATATTATATTACTTCTTTTACAAAAATAGATTTATTGAGTACATGTGTACGCACTATACCATGGGTCGGAAATAATAGCATAAAGGTATCTCAAGAGAGGCAAGGGAAGAGAGAAGCAATTCCAGTGGCGGAAACAATTCATTTTTAAATAAATAATCTGTAATAACTATAATGGAATACTAATAAGTAAGCTTAGAGGCAATGAAATTAACTGTCTCGACCCTTACTTCGTGGAATATGCTCATATTGCATATTTAGCATATTTTATGTAAACATTTTGCTTTCTAAAGATGTAGACATATTATTCATAACAATTTGTTTTTAGACAATAACTTTATTTAAGGGTAGATTTTTCAATAGATAATCAGTATCAAAAACCGTAAAACTTCTTCAGATAGGTAGGTATTGTTTGCAGTTCTAGGTTAATATGAATATTTTCGGAGGTATCCATTAATGTTTAGGTAGGCTTTAGGTAATTTAGTCTTACTAACGACAGAAAATTGGTATTTGGGATTTTTAGATTTGTAAAAACCATATGTTTCTGTAAAATGTTTCAAATATAACGTTCTTGTTTGTTCGAACACAATACTTTTTTAGTTCATTATCAGTTCAGAGTTAGTTTGAGCGGTACTTTGCACACCCGCATGCGTTGTATAATTCTGAACTGATTTTAGCATTTGGCGAACAAAGTTACTTACTTTGCTCATTTGTGAAGAAAGCTATTTTACTTTGTTCGTTAGTGATTCAATATTATTCTTTGCTCACTATTTTCAGTTGAATAATTATGGATTTTGCTGAAGATTGTGGAGAAATAAATTTATTTGAAGAAAATATATAAATAACTCAAAAAGGTGTACTATTTGTCCACAATTATCGTCAATGTATAATTGATAACGTTTTCTCATATTTATAATTGCATTGCAATTGGATTCATTATTTTCATCTAAATTGTTGATTCAAAGTTAACTCATGTCTTCAATAACTTGAATACTATTATTATTAATGTATTTTTGAAGTCCCCAAAAAAATAATCCACAGGGGTTAAATTGAACGTTAGGTGGTCAGTTCCATTATTCCCTAGCCATTTGTGAGTACATTATTCAAATGATTCCTAAATTCAGGAGCTCCATTTCGTCGAAATCATATCAAGTAGCGGTAACATATTATATATTTTTTATATATAATAAATGACAATTTCAAAATATTAAACATAAACATTTTTAAAAAATTATTATTTCCTTGTAACCCCTAAAACCATTAAAATGTATCTAAAGGAATTGAAATGGACTCCGCTGTGCTAAAAATATCGATATTCTTAAACAAATCTTCGATAGAGAGAGACATATGATAAAAGGGGTTGTCGTCTCTGTCATATCCGTGTGTCATAGGGCTCGAAAACATTAAGTTCAATAAACTCATTTTTCCACTACTAGCTATGAAGTTGACAATTATTACGTCTTTCATCCAACTGAGACGTTGAATTTCTTT
Organism: Galeruca laticollis; assembly: GCA_963921935.1. Taxonomy (NCBI): domain Eukaryota; kingdom Metazoa; phylum Arthropoda; class Insecta; order Coleoptera; family Chrysomelidae; genus Galeruca; species Galeruca laticollis. The sequence continues at coordinate 36,747,839 of OY998178.1, read as the reverse complement.
ACTAGTGGTCAATATTTTATTCCATTGTTAACCCTTTCTTTACCAACGCCCATTAAATGCGACAGGAGCACAAGTGTCACTGTTCCCACTATTAAAAATGTGTAAATCCCACTGTCATATATATCCGATAGTCACTACATTTTTGCTACCTTCAAAGTGAACTGATTTTAAAGTGGGACGACAGCCGCCTACTTAGAATAATGTACGTATTTAGTTGTTGTTGGTATTATTGTATTTTTACTTTTGTTAAATTAATTGTGTTTGTTTTCAGAAAAGCTTTTTGAAGTGAAACTTTTTATAGGACACTAGCGTTTTGTCATGAGAGTTAACTCGTCGAGCTAACAAAACTGTTAAACTCCTTGTGAGAGAGGCGGAAAAAATTAACGAAGATCCGCACAAAGAGGAGACGCCGAGAATAGTCGCAGGGCATTGTTTATTGATGGCGATCATGTTATTCCGTTTATCAATCCCACTTCGCTGCGCGAACGATAAAGTGGGAACGCATTTGGGGGGAAAAGGATACAAAAAGCGCTTAATAATTGAAGTGAAACTTTTTATGGGACACTAGCGTTTTGTCATGAGAGTTAACTCGTCGAGCTAACAAAACTGTTAAACTCCTTGTGAGAGCGGCGGAAAAAATTAACGAAGATCCGCACAAAGAGGAGACGCCGAGAATAGTCGCAGGGCATTGTTTATTGATGGCGATCATGTTATTCCGTTTATCAATCCCACTTCGCTGCGCGAACGATAAAGTGGGAACGCATTTGGGGGGAAAAGGATACAAAAAGCGCTTAATAATTGAAGTGAAACTTTTTATGGGACACTAGCGTTTTGTCATGAGAGTTAACTCGTCGAGCTAACAAAACTGTTAAACTCCTTGTGAGAGAGGCGGAAAAAATTAACGAAGATCCGCACAAAGAGGAGACGCCGAGAATAGTCGCAGGGCATTGTTTATTGATGGCGATCATATTATTCCGTTTATCAATCCCCACTTCGCTGCGCGAACGATAAAGTTAGAACGCATTCGGGGGGAAAAGGATACAAAAAGCGCTTAATAATTTCTGCCGATATTGGTATAATCCAGTGCGAAATTAATATAGAAATTGTTTACCTTTAAAATTAAGGCGATAAAAACTAGGAAATTTCTTTGCATTGTGTATTTATTTGTATTATTTTGAAAAAAATATGTAATAAAACGTAACAAGAGTATTGAAATATATTGAAAAAGGAAATAAACAGGTATACTTGTCCGTACAGATAAGTTCTGTACTCATTAAAGTTTAAGCATAAACTGTGTTATCTCCTACTTTCCGCATTGAGACCAACGCGCATCGTGGGCGTGTCCACTTTCAAACTTTCAGCTATATTTGCTAACCTGTACGTAGAAGAGCAAGTAAGTCTCAGTTCATCAGAGAAAGTCGTTGTAACTAGTGTTGCTTTATTTATGGAAATATTTTTGAAGTGAAACTTTTTATTGGACACTACAGAGGTTTTGGTTACGAGGTAATCTCGTAAAGGCTAACAAGTTTTGTGAAGCTCTAATTATCATTTGTACTTAAACTTAGTGAGATAAACGCAGCGCTGTTCTCCCCTTCTGTCATCACTCGACTCGATTTAAAATCAAACGAAAAACGCGGGTTCGATACCCCCATGGGCGGCCAGAACTTTTCTTAGGTATTAAAAAGGAAGGATACGTAATATGCATTCAAATTTCTTAAAAAGAATATTTACTTTTGTTTGTCTTTTATTGTAAATAGTTTTTTATAGTCTATCCGAAAAATTATTGTTTTTATTTTGGAAATAATTTTTGTTTTAATTTTTTTAAATCATAGTTTTTTATGTTGTTGATATTTATGAATTCTCTTTGTACACTCATTGGCGATTATTGCGTCATAAAACATAAAAAGTTTCACTTCTGACGCTGTTAGTTTTCGACTGACGCATAAATCTTGTTATACATCATAATTAGTAAATAATAAAAGTAGTATTAACAATGTAAAAGTTTGTTTTTATAAATGTAGACTGCACCAACTTATTAATAATTTACTAATAATACAGGATGCGTCCTGTAATCGTACATTCAAAATAAATGTGAATGCGCCAATAGGTGTGCAGTGCGACATAAAATTGCCGGTATCTCTTAAACCGTTAATCGAGAATTTATCGAGATGTCACAAGAGGACTTGATATCTCTAAAAATGTTCACAAAAGCCAATTGTTGCATTTATAACTGAAAAAAGTTTTACTTACCAAAAAAATGGCGCATTCACCATTTAACTTAGTTGGTACTTGAGTTTACAAGTATGTTGTAGACTTGTATATCACGCCAAAAAGTGTGCAATTATGGTGTTTATTAACCGTTGAAATATTCATACTAATTTCCAATCAGCCAGTTAATAATTGTAAATAAAAAACCATTTTTCATTCCCAACTTTAGAGCCCTATAGTTCGTTAACGAAGGGCGTAAAGAAAATATTTTATATGAAATACCATCATTATTTTTAGTCTTTCTATCACCTCCCAAGTTTTTGGTACGAACTCCTGGAACCCCCTGTACATTTAATTATACTTCTTATTCATTATATCATTTATTTATTTATTATCAAATTTTTATTATTGACTGTTGATTGTTGTTTCGCATAAATTTCCAGCTAACTAAAATATTCATTGTTTTTTATTTACCTCGTATACTGCATTTACTGTTAATCTCACGTAATACACATAAAAGATAAAAAACAATATTTTATTTATTTAATTATATATTATATTTAATTTTTTTTAGAAGTTAATTAATTTATAAACAAGATAAGCAAAAGTGTAATGTAGGATGGAAATGTTATCAAAATCTTGTCATCAAACATAAACAAATGTTCCTATTTTCTGTAATCATATAGTTATTGAGGTGCCAAGTGCGTTATTTCGCTTAACACCCATGGGTTCAACGTTTTATGTAATCCTTGTAAATAATAGTAATTTTATTTTAAGGTATACGTTTTAAAACTATTCTCGACTCTGAACGTTGCAGTAGCGTAGATAGATTTAGGTATATTTTGATGATTGTAACTGCGGTAGCGCAAATTCCAATTAATTTCATATTATCAATATTGTCCTGTCATCGTGCGTCGCGGCGTTCATGATAAATCAAGAAGTTGATAATTTACCTGAAATCGTCCTACTGAGACCAGCAAAAGCTGTGCATTCATTAGTGATTAGTGCCTCAAAAATCTAAATCCATTTACAACAAGGAACCTGGACCTGAACTTTCATTTTTTAGGGGAGTTTCAAAATTGTACATTCAATTTAAAATAAATATTCAAATATATGTAAATAAATTGACTCCGTGGTGGTGCCATGAGATTGACCAGCTCAGGGGGACGGCGAGGAAATCCTTTAATAAGGCTAAAAGAAACAGACAACAGAGGATTGGAACTTACACAAGTCTCACCTCAAGGAGTATAAAAAAGTCATTAGACAAAAACAAAGAGAAGCATGGAGAATCTATTGCGAGGAAATCGAGGATTTCTCCCAAGCAGCTAGACTCCAAAAAGCCCTCTAAAAAGATCCCCACCGTCATATCGGTAAACTAACCAGAGAGAATAGCACAAAAACTGCCAACCTGAGGGAAAGCCTTCAATTATTGATGTCAACTAACTTCCTGGACTCCAGAGCCACAAATACGGCAGCCTGGGAGGATGAGGAGAATCACTACACGACGGACGACGACTGGCGTATATCACGAAATATCGTCGACTCTGACATACTGAGGTGGGCCATCTCAGGCTTCTCCCCCTTTAAATCCCCGGGAACGGACGGCATTTATCCAGTCCTACTTCAGTGGGGCCTGGATGACCTAATGCCGCACCTGGTTGGAATCCTCAGATCCTCACTGGCACTGAGGTATATTCCAAAAAGTTGGAGAGAAGTCAAAGTCGTGTTCATACCAAAACCAGGAATAATGGACCATTCCATCCCAAAAGCACATCGACCCATTAGCCTCACATCGTTTTCAATGAAGCCTTTAGAGAGGCTGTGCGAACGATACATAAGAGATGTGGTGATACCACGAAATCCACTGCATCCAAATCAACATGCATACACTCCAGGGAAATCCACCGATTCGGCTCTTCATCTCGTAGCGGGCTGCATAGAGAGATCGTTGGAAAATAAGGAGTCCATCCTGGGTGTATTCATAGACATAGAAGGAGCATTTGATAGAAAAGAGCAATAAAAATCAGTGTGGATGATGTAACCATCATAGGCTTGGTTGTAAAAGGTTGTCCACAGGAAGGGGTGCTCTCTCCACTACTGTGGAATATGGTCTTAGACTCCTTGGTCAGCCACCTAAACGATAGCAACTTCTACACTCTGCGTTTTAATGCAAGAGGCCCTCAACATCATAGAACAATGGTGCAGAGACCATTCGCTGTCAATAAATCCAAAATAGACGGAGATGGTTCTTTTCACGAAAAAAAGGAAGCTTGCAAAACATCAAGCCCCAAAGCTCCTAGATACCAAACTCAATTTCTCTTCAGAGGTGAAATATTTAGGGGTCACCTTTGACAGTAAGTTAACGTTTAACTCTTACTTGGAAAACAGAGTTGAAAAGCATATATTTCTTATGAGCAGTATCGTAGAACCATCGGCCTCACCTGGGGAATGTCACCTAGGGTTGCTGCCTAGATCTACACTGCAATCATCAGACCTATGCTAACGTACGGCGCGATTGCCTGGGGAGCTCAAGCAAACCAGCTGACAGTCGTCCGTAAACTGGATCAAATCCAAAAAAACAGCATGCCTCAACACTACAGGAGGCATGAGCACCACACCAACAAGAGCTATGGAGGTAATCCTCGGTCTCACTCCCCTTGACATATACCCCAAGGAGGTTGTTTTGATGACCATGACACGTCTACGCTCTACCGGTATAGAACCTGATGTAGGATCCGGTAAACTGAGACGTAACATGTGGCATGAGACCCTCAGGGAGGTCCCACTGCTGCAGGCCAATAGCGACTCGATTCCACCGCGATATGCCTTCAATAGGCCCTGCAAGGTAATCTTTAAAAACAACGTACAAGACCCATTGGAAGAAGGCGCAATTCGCATCTTCACAGATGGGATTAAATCAAATGTGGGCTCAGGATGTGGAATGTTCTCCAGACCCCTGAATCTAAACATAAAATGGGCAATGGGCTGCAATGCGTTGCTCAAACAGAGCTCACTGCTATCTGCATCGCTGCAAAAGAGATTACCAAAAGGAAAGTCACAGGTAATAATATATACATCCTTACGGACAGTAGACAAACACTACTAGCCCTGAACAGACCACGTATTACATCAGGCCTAGTACTAGAATATCACATGGCCTCAATCGAAGCCTGTAACAACAACACGGTCTCTTTAGGCTGGATTAAGGGCCATGATAAATCGAAAGGAAACCGTATTGCAGACTCGCTAGCCACGAAGGCAGCCTCCCACAAAATCTTGGGACCTGGTACTTTTATTCAGCGACGGCCGACCTATTAAAGGAACACTCCCTTAATAAGTTTGAGGGTAGATGGGACGACGCAGAGGGCTGCAGGCTTGCCAAGGAACTGCTACAATAGCCGGACAGCAAAGTAACCAAAAAATACGTGACTATGAACAGGCGGAACCTACGAACAGCCACGGGTATTCTGACTGGTCATTACCACCTACGAAAACACCTCCACAGACTGTGTCTCTCTGACACCCCACTTTGTAGAGGATATGAGCAAGAAGATGAGACTGTCGAGCACATTCTTTGCGAATGTCAGACACTCTCTCATTTTAGGTTTCATGTATTCGTTGAGCTCAGGCTAACACACGCCAGTATGAGGGAACTTAATTCAGGCGACGTTATCGCCTACTTCAAAGTAGTAGGCTGGATGACGAGCTAGAAGGAACTTTTGAACCTCAGAAGGATGCACAATGGGCTAATTGTGGCCTAAGTGCTGCGGGGTCACCCACCCTTCCAACTTTTACTGATACAGATTTTGAGATTTATTTGCGGGCATTATTAGCGAGTGCTTTGAAAAATAACACCCGTGGCTACCGAAACTTTCGTTGCTAAGTTAAAGAGCGTCAGTTGTCATTTAACGTTACTGAAATTGAATATGTTATTACTATATAATGAATAAAAAATTGTTACATTGTTTTCATTGAAATTCAGTGTATATAGAGGCGTAGCTTCGCAATTAGGCGAAATATGTGGTAGTGACTAGAAGGAGCTCAAGCGCACTACATAAACGAAGTTATAGAATATCTTTTCTGCCGTTCCCTTCACATTGAACACCTAGAGATCCATATCTTTTGCTTTCAGAGTTTCATTCATTTCGTCAGATGCTATTTCTTCTTTACAATATTCGTTTTACTTTTTAAAAATGGTAGAACATATACAAATTAATAAACATTGGACCAATGAATCTTCTTCGAATCTGGCCATTTACACGAATATGTTTCCATCAAGCATAGTAAAAAGTAACTCTAAAAAAAGTGGCTTTCCGGCAAGTTTCAAAAACAATGTGTTATGCTAATGGTGCCACAATAACAATTTGATTGTATCGTTCACGAAAATATGATTGATAAGAAGGTTGATTTCTTCCACGAGCTATATGCTTAGACTAGCACTGAATTATATTTCTTTCCGCTGTATTTACAGTTAATCGGTATAAAGAAGGTGAACCAGACTAGAGATCACATTGCTTAATTTCCTATTAAGTATATTTATGAAAAGAAATGTTATTATTATTAAATTTTACTTTTCCGCTAACACTATCTACGATGTGAGAAAAGTATTGATTTACCCCATAATAGTTGGAATTCCCGATTTTTTTGGAGACTCATATTTGTGTTTTAAATGAAACTCAATGTTTCTAGCTAATTCCACAATATAATGCAAAATTTTGAAAATTCTAAAAAATTGACAATTGTTTCGATAACTGAACACCATCGTCAGAATAACAGAAGTTACATTTCATTCGATGCCTACCTGATGTTTAGTAGTTATTTTTGGCTAGACCAAGAAGTGACCAACCTTGTGATTGACTTAATATATGTTAATAGAAAAAAGAAGAAGATGTGATATTACAAATATTGAAGCTAAGATATTATTAGCCCTATCGTGATATCCTGGATATCATTTTTTCAATTAAGATCAGTATAACTGTGCAATGATATAGAAAATCAGGAAATTTATATCTGCTGATCTTTACAATTATCACTTCAGAAGGCAGTTTAATAGTGGAGAACTCCCTAGATTTATCTGTTCATTGACGACTTCATATTGTTGGTTTCTTAAGTGTCTTCTAATTTCCAATTCAAGGAAATCCAGTTCTTGTTTTTTATCACAAATATGTAGTACTTCTAGTTCTGTGTTAGGTGTCAATGAATAATTGGTGTCAAGTAGATGTTTTGCGTAATGGGATTTATCTGGTTGTTTTAATCTGTATGCTCATAAGTGTTCACTGTATCGAATTTCAAAATTTCTAAGGGTCTGACCCAAATAGACAGCATTACATTCTGGACATTTGAGTTTATATATACCTGATTTCTTTAATGGGGGTATTTTTGTTTTTACATTTAACAATTTTGTACTTACCTCACTTTCGTTTTTAAAAGAAATTGTTGTATTCGTTGCTAAAGATATTATCTTTGAAATAAAATTAGAAATATTTCCTGGATATGTGATGGTTTTATAAGTTTTTATTTCTTCAGTTTGTTTAGGAAATATTAGTTGTAATGCCACTTTTTCCTCTTTTTTATTAATTAGCCGTTGGATGTTGCTATTTGTCTAATTGTATCAATCTCTCTATCAAAATTACATTTGTTCATAGGAACTGAAAATGCTCTATGTATCATTGAATTATATTCCGCTAGTTCAGGTAACATGGGGTGACTGGAACTATATAGAATTGTCACATTAGTATGTGTCGGTTTTCGGTAAATTGAATAATCAAGTACATTATTATTTCTTTGAATTTTCAAATCAAGAAAATTGATTGACTCATTTCCTTCAACTTCTAATGTTAATTTGATTTTTGTGCGTAAATTAATAATGTGGTTGAAAAATATATCTAATTGTCGTTCACTACCTATAAAACAATCTAATATGTCATCTACATATCTATACAAAAATAAAACATTTTTTGAAATATTACTTTCAAAGATTTTTCTTCCTAAACTGTCTATAAAAATGTTTGCCAAGAACAAAAGCTACATAAACTTGAACACACACAACATAGAATTCAATACTCTAAACATCATGAAACTGTAAGTACCTACATGCCAACATACTTTGCACCACGATTTGAAAACGTTTCAGACACTAAATTTACAGATAGTGAAATAGAATTTTTAAATAAAGGTTTAAAGTACAGCATACTATCAAAATTTACGAATAATATTATACAAATTATAGCTACAGAATCAGAAATAGCTTTAAAATATAATTCAAATAGATTTCTTTACGAGAAATTAAAAATTGCCAATTTAATCAAAAATATTGAACCTTCAAAAGTTAAACGTCAAACGAAAAATGACATTACAGTTTTAAATGCAATCAAAAAGAAAAGAAGATAACCTAACAGTTACAAATCTGATAAGGGGAACACAACTCTCATATTGATAACTGAAAATTATAATTCAAGAATATATAACTTTATAGAATCTAGCGATGTAAAGGTTCTTGGAGTAGACCCAACAAAAAAGTTTTCTAATAACGTAAAGGATGTTGTTGATAATTCAAATTATCTCTTAAGTGATTACGAAAAGAGGTCCATCATAAAGAAGAATCCTGATTGTCCACAATTATATGGAACCGTTAAATTACATAAAATAACGAAACCAATTAGACCTGTAGCTTCTTATGTTATTACTCCTAATAATATATCGGCAAATAAGCTTAACAATATACTTAAAAGCTACGGGTATGCATCTAAATACTCAATTAGAAATATAATAGAACTAATAAAAAATTGAAAGCATTCAACATACAAGATAACTCTAAGCTTATTTCATTTGACGTTACTAATATGTTCACTAAAATTCCTCCTGAAGAATGTCTAATACTTATAAGAAAGATAAAAATATTAATCCAGGAATAATATCAGATATACTTAATTTATTTGATGTATATATTAATCAGAATTATTCCACTTTTGACAATAACATATATATTCAAAATCAAGGTTTACCAATGGGAAGCCCTATATCACCTATTTTTATGTTTTTATGGACAGTTTAGAAAGAAAAATCTTCGAAAGTAAGAAAGAAAAATCTTTGGAAGTAATATTTCAAAAAATGTTGTAATTTTGTATAGATATGTAGATGACTATTAGCTTGTTTTATAGGTAGTGAACGACAATTAAATATATTTTTCAACCACATTAATAATTTACACCCAAAAGTTAAATTTACATTAGAAGTTGAAGAAAATAACTTAATCAATTTTTTTGATTTGAAAATTCGAAGAATTAATAATGTACTTGATTATTCAATTTACCGAAAACCAAAACACACTGATGTGACAATTCCATATAGTTCCAATCACCCCATGTCACATAAACTAGCGGCATATAATTCAATGATACATAGAGCATTTTCAGTTCCTATGAACAAATGTAATTTTGATAGAGACATTAATACAATTAGACAAATAGCAACATCAAACGGTTATCCATATTCAATATTTGTAATATCACATCTTCTTCTTTTTTCTATTAACATATATTCAGTCAATCACACTTCTTGGTCTAGCCAATAATAACTACTAAACATCAGGTATGCATCAAATGAAATGTAACTTCTGTTATTCTGACGATGATATTCAGTTATCGAAACAATTGTCATTTTTTTAGAATTTTCAACATTTCTTATTATATTGTGGAATTGGCTAGAACATTTAAAGCACAAACAATGAAAGGGTTTTTACAAAAAAATCCTGTATGTATGTATGTTGTCCGTTATCTTTGTCGTCGACAACTTTTCGTAATGAACCCTATTGACTGTCAGCTCACCAGAACCAGTACAACAAGTACTACGGTACTTGAAGTACCACATTTTTGGAGAAATTTCGGTTTGTTAGCACGATACCACCTCCGGAGTGTATACAAGTGGCCAATTTTATGATTGGATATTGTTAAGCACATCTCACAGATATACCCTATTGATTTTCAGCTCACCAGAACAAGTACAACTGGACTTATAAATCCAGATAAATTAAATGTTTGGTCATTTTTGAAGAGATTCCGGTTTGTTAGCACGATACACCCTCCGAAGTGTAAATAAGTAACCAATTTTACAATTGGTTATTAATCAGGGCGTCTCACAGCTGAACCCCATTAATTTTCAGTTTCCCAGAGCCAGTACAACTGGACCTATAAATCCAGATACATATACAATTTTATGATTGGATATTGTTCAGGGCGTCTCACAGATGAACCCTATTGATTTTCAGTTCAGTAGAACCAGTACAATGGGTCCCATAAATCCAAAAATTCTACATTTTTGTAGAATTTGAATTAATATTTGCTTTAACACAAACTTACTAACGTAGAGCGCAGACGAACTCTTTTACTAGGAAACATTATTGTGGATTCTTAAGTTGATTTTATACAGCAAATAAAATAAATTAGTACAGATTACAATAGATATAAATAAAGGAAATTTGTTCGGTTTACACATACAAATAAAATAAGTATAAGGAATATTGGTTGGATAAAGAAATAGATCTTTGGCAACAAAAGAACAATGTTTCAGATAGAATAAGACTGAAAAGTTAAAAGTTTGTGAACCTTTATATTATTTTATTTTATTTCTTATTTATCACTACCTATATAAACGCTTTAAGAATTTTCCACGAGATCAACTTTTATATTACTTTTCCGCTCAACCTATCTAATATACGTGAAAAGTATTAGTTTACACCAAAAAAAGTTGGAATTTTGAAATTTTTTTTTTGTTATTTTTACATTTTCCATCAATAACAACACGAAAAAAACGGTTTTTAGAAAAAAGCCTGTGTGTATGTCGTCTTCGTCGTCGTCGTTGTCGTCGGCCACTTTTTCTTACATGTCTTGTTAGCACGATACAGCCTCCGGAGTGCAACAAGTCACCAATTTTTATAATTGAATATTATACAGGATATCTCACTGCTGAACCCTATTGATTTTCAGCTCACCAGAGCCACTACAACGGGTCCTATGTTACTTGAAGTACAACATTTTGTCATTTTTTGAGAAATTTCAGTTTGTTAGCACGATACAGCCTCCGGAGTTCAACAAGTCACCAATTTTATGATTGAATATTATTTAGGACATCTCACAGATGAACCCTATTGATTTTCAGCGCACTAGAGCCAATACAACAGGTGCTACAGTACTTTAAGTACGATACTTTTTTCATTTTTTGAGAAATTCCAGTTTGTTAGCACGATACAGCCTCCGGAGTTCAACATGTCAACAATTTTATGATTGAATAATATTCAGGATATCTCACAGATGAACCCTATTGATTTTGAGCTCACCAGAGCCAATACTACAGGAGCTATAGTACTTTAAGTACGATATTTTTGTCATTTTTGGAGAAGTTTCAGTTTGTTAGCACGATAGAACTTCCGGAGTACATACAAATGACCAATTTTAGGATTGGATATTATTCAGAGCATATCAAAGATTAACCCTCTTGATATTCAGCTCATTAAAGCTAGTACAACGGGTGCTATGGTACTTGAAGTACCAAATTTTTGTCATTTTAGGAGAATTTTCAGTTTGTTAGCACGATGTGTCTCACAGATGTACCCTATATATTTTCAGTTGCCTAGAGCGAGTACAGCGGGTCCTATAAATCCAGATATACTACATTTTTGGTTATTTTTGGAGAAATTTCGGTTTGTTAGCACGATACATCCCCCAAAGTGTATACAAGTAACAGTTTTATGATAGAATATTGTTCAGGGCCACAGATGCAGAAAATTAGTTTTAATCTTTAAAACCGTTTATTACTTTTCCGCCCAACCTTTCAATATGCGAGAAAAGTATTGGTTTACCCCAAAAAAAGTTGGAATTCAGAAAAATTTTTTTGAGTTATTTTTACGTTTTCCATCAAAAACAACACGAAAAAACGGTTTTTAGAAAAAAAGTTCTGTGTGTATGTCGTCGTCGTCGTCGGCCACTTTTCCTTACAATTCTTGTTAGCACGATACAGCCTCCGGAGTGCAATAAGTCAGCAATTTTATGATTGAATATTGTTAAGGAGATATCACAGATGAACCCTATTGATTTTCAGTTCACCAGAGCCAGTACAACGGGTGCTATGGTACTTGAAGTACGACATTTTGTCATTTTTTGCGAAATTTCAGTTGGTTAGCACGATACAGCCTCCGGAGTTCAACAAGTCACCAATTTTATGATTGAATATTATTAAGGACATCTCACTGATGAACCCTATTGATTTTCAGCTCACCAGAGCCAATACAACAGGTGCTACAGTACTTTAAGTATGATATTTTTGTCATTTTTGGAGAAGTTTCAGTTTATTAGCACGATACTGCCTCCGGAGTATATACAAGTGATCAGTTTTATGATTGAATATTATTCATAGTGTTTTAAAGATGAACACTATTGATATTCAGCTCACTAAAGCCAATACAACGGGTGCTATGGTACTTGAAGTACCAGATTTTTGTCATTTTTGGAGAATTTTCAGTTTGTTAGCACAATACAGCCTCCAGAGAGTATACGATTGATCAATTTTATGATTGAATATTGTTCAAAGTGTCTCACAGATGTACCCTATTGATTTTCAGTTGACTGGAGCGAGTACAGCGGGTCCTATAAATCCAGATATACTAAATTTTTGGTTATTTTTGGAGAAATTTCGGTTTGTTAGCACAATACATCCCCCGAAGTGTATACAAGTAACAATTTTATGATATAATATTGTTCAGGGCCCCAGATGCAGAAAATTAGTTTTAATCTTTGAAACCGTTTATTTTATTTTGTTTTAGGTATGTTAGTTTATTTGTATTATAAACCCCCCGTTATATGTGCATGTTTCGATGAATAGAATATTCTCTGACGTGATTTGATTAGTTGGAAAAGTGCCTAGTCATGAAGTGATACAATAAATTTGGTTGAAAATGTATTAACCGATTTCCGGTAGTGTTTTGACATAATACAGTTACCTACACAAAAAGTTACTGTTTCTAAATTTCACTTAATTCGTTGTTTCCGAAAATAAATGTACGTCAACTTTAAATATAAAATTGTTATTAAATTTTTCATTCACTAAAGAGCACGAAATGAGGAAGAATTAAAAAAAATAAGAAATATTCACAAAAACTAAAGAAATTGAAAATTTTAGATTGATGTTTTACTGAATTAGTAGATCCTATTCCCTCAACGCACCCGTATTACAACCTCCTTACGTCGTAGCATCGAAGAAATCAAGTTCAATTTCGCTGCATTTTCAAGAAGACCCTATTGCCTTCAGAATAGTTGCATTCAAGGGTCTCCTAATCGTCTTCTCGCTTATATGCACATCTGCAAGACGATTTCTGCAGTTTAAGGCAGTCAACTTTCTGTTGCACAGCATTGGCAGCGTGAGAAATGGGTTATGACCAGCGCTTGTACATATTTGAAGGCCTATTACGGGCAGTAGGACCCAGTTTTTCGGACACAGGATAGTGAAACTTTGAAAACTTGATGGTGAATCTCCAAAAACTTGTGCAGTATAACGTTGAGATCGGCTATCAAATTATCCGCACAGGATGCATTCAGTTCACTAATTACCACAATACACCAAAACACAGTATGCTGATTCAAATTGTTCAAGATTGTTTTTCAGAGTTGATCCGACTGTATTTATTTTCTTTAAAAACATTGTACTTTCGATCCATAAAACAAAAGACACGGGCATAAATACTTCAGATTTATAAGAAATAAATAAATGTAAATAAATGTGAATTACAAAATAATACATGGATTTTAAGGTTAGGTTATAAAATTCCTTCATTTGCTCAATAACTATACCAATTTACTATGGAATCACTTCTAGAATTATAAATAAAAAAGGCTGATTGTAAATGTACCTGCATATATTGCTAGCAATCGATCCAGGCCCGTGCTGGGTACTTGAAAAGGTCGGTGGAGAGGACTGACACGCGCACATAGAAGAGTTATATTCAATTAAATATAATGTTGTGAGCAGTTTTATATCTGGATATAATCTTTTGTAAATTGTGTTATCTTTAATTAGTCTGTTTGACATTCGCCAAAAACAGGATACGATGTTTATAATCAAAATAATATACAGGGTCCGGCAAACATCTAACTAACTCTTATTATGTATAACTAATATATTTATTTGAAACGTATATGTTAAAGGTAATTAAAATCAAACATTTTGAAATTATGTTTATGTATACAGGGTGGTCCGTTAGTAAACTAGGTAAATAACTTTTTTGCAAATAGAATGTCATACTTTTTTTACATTTTTAGTACCCAAATAGTTAGTACTATAGACTCCCAAATTTTTTTGTAAAACTCTCAGCCAACTTAGAGAAAACCACCTATTTTCCTAAAAATTTGAATATGCACATATCATTTAAGAAACCGCAACTTTATATGATTTGGAAAGCTAAAGCTTTAAAATTACCAATGTACAAAGACAAAGAACTTAATATTTTTTTGACTCAGTTTGAAATTTTTATTTTATATAGGATAGTCTTAAATAAATTTTACATTCCAATAACTTCCATGGAGGTTTTTCAAATGGGACATCCTGTGTAAGTATTAGGTCTTCTTCTTAGTCCGCCGTCTCCATTCGTTCCAACTGGCTATAATGGTGCATGAAACCGCACCCCTGAATATCTCTATAGATATCCTTCCGAAACATTGACGCAGATCTCTGAGCCAATAGTTCTGTCTTCTTCTCACTTATCTTTTGCCCTCGATTTTCTCTTCGATGACCAGTCGGGGGATGTGGTAACGTTCTCCCCTCATGACGTGTCCTAAATACTGAAGCTTTCGTTCTTTGGTGACTGTCATGAGCTCTCTCTTCCTACCCATTTGTTTGACTACCTCCCCATTGGTTAGTCTTTCTACCCAGGAGATACGCAAGATTCGACGATACAAGTACATCCCGAATACCTTAATGCGATTCTCCAATAAATTGTTGAAAGTCATTCTTTCGTATCCATAGATTAGGAATGGTAAGATGTAACAACGCACTATACGTATTCGGAGCTGTAGGCTCAGGCTTGGATTGGTAAAAAGATGCTCGCCTAGCTTATTCGATTCTCAATTCTTAATAGGATTTCTTTTTTAGAATCGCTGGCTTCGTTGACGAGAGGGCACTTGCTCCACCACCTCGTTAATAATTTGAAAGCTTGTTCGTTTCGGTGTCTTGGAAAACACAACCACCTTAGTTTTTGTGACATTCATGTAAAGACCATGCCGCGTGCTATGTTCGACGATGAAGTCCATCATATGTTGGATATCTGGGGACTATCGGCGAGCACATCTGCATCATCGACAAAGTGTATGTTTTTAATAATGGCCCGTTAACCTTAATTCCGTCCTTTAGATCGTCGAGTGCCTCTCGGAACGCCGATTGGGAGTAGATATTGAAGAAGTGGGGGGAAAGGACACATCCCTGTCCGAGGCCTCTCTAAATTTCTATTTCGTCAGATGTTGTACCCTCTACTCTTCCCGCTGCCGTTTGGTTCCAATAGAACTGAGTTATAATTCGCAGGTCTCCCACATCTACACCGGTGGATTTGAGATTTCTGATGTGATACAGAGTCGAAGGCTTTACGGTACTCAATAAAGCAGGCACATACGTCGCCATTCATGGCCCTGCGTCGCTGGGAGAATGTTCACAGGAAAAATAATATTCATCAATGGACCCCCCTCAACTTTGTTATTTACTCACCGTACCTATTTTTCCTCGTTTAAAAGTTATTAGCAAAAACTCATTTCTGGTAAAAATTTAAGTAGGATCTTCTCGGTTCCAATCAAAAGGAGATAATCAATCAAGTATCCTTGTCTTAATGATCAATTTTACATGTTTTTAATAAAAGGCTATTTTTTTATTGATGCCTCATATTACCTATTTAAAGCACGCCTCAGCGTGTTTGAATCGAACTTTCAAACAAGCGCGTTTTTTAAAGTCCCTATGGTAACAACAACAACTCGAGAAACGTAAGTATCAATGACAACATTTTTGATTAGTTTTTAAATTGTATATTTTCATTGTGAACCAATGTCTTATTTGGTTTTTTCTGCAAAATTTATTTATATATACATTGTATCCTTTTAAATGTAAATAAAGAAACTTTTTGATTATTGATCTTGACAGCAGTACCTCGTAACGTCAAATAAAAATAAATACTATTTAGGATGGACTTTCACGAAACTTGGATGGACATCGAGGACGGACTAATATAATAATAATATTTTATGATTTCAAAGTGTACCAATAAAAAAAATAGCGTAAAGTATTCGTGGTCTTTCAAACACTTGCTCTATTTCGAGCACTCCGGCTGCGCGTGTTTGAAAGACCTCTTTATCCACTTATACTTTAATATACTAATAAACATTTCTAAATTATTTAAAAATTGTCCAGTTTTATTTTATAAAAGGTGCTCGAAATGTCTGCCATTTTGCATTCTGTTACCTCACGTAAATAATGCGCTCCCGCTCCATCATATTGGTACCACATTGATTGTCTTACAGCAAGGGGAACGCTTTCAAGTAAAAGAGGAAGATAATTAGCCAAGAAATGAAGATATATCAGGTCATTTAAATTTCCTTCGAAAAAATGCATCCCAATCACATGTTCGCCAATTATACATCTCCAAGCATTCACACACCTTCAATCTTGGATGTGTGTTTCTCTGATGATGTGGGGATTTTAATTGGCATAATAATGCATTCAAATGTAATGAAGCTTCATCAGAAAATAATGCTCTATAATATAAAACTAAAAACTTGTTATTTTTGAGGTTATTATTAGTTTATTGTTGAGCTATCAGTGAAACAGTGAAAATCGTATGTTTCCAGGTATCACCGTTCCCTAAATGCAAAAAACAAGTTATCACAAAAAATATCCTTTTTATCGGGTTATGCTTACTATGGGGGGTAAGGGGCGAAGATCTAATAATGCCAGCCCAAATGTCAACCTCACCTGCTCGTGTGATAACGTTATCCGGTGCCCCTGCTAGATAACTAAATAATTTGGTCCCCCTGTGCCAAGTTTTGTTTTGTCCAGATTTCAACATAATTTTATTTGTAGATCACAGAATTATTTTCAAAATTATCATAGCTGTTATAGTTTCCCGCATTTTTGCAAAAAAAATGTGTCACAGCGTTGGTACCTCGCGGCACAGAACGTACAATTGAGCCAATTGTGCCGCGAGGTACGAACACTGTGCCTCAACGACAAGTTTCGACAAATTCTAACCAGTGCAAGAGAATACTGGGTATCCGCAAAACTTGCGCGCCAGTTCTGTTTCATACGTGATTGGGTGAACAGTGCGTCGAAATGAGTTACGAAAAACAGCAAGAACTAGTGTTGCCGCCGAGACGAGAGATTCTCGTCTCTCGTCTCGTCTCGTCCTCTCTCGACGAGACGAGAGACCCATTTTCTCTCATCTAGCTAGACGAGACGAGACGAGAGAAGTACCCTCTCTCGTCGAGAAATTCTCGTTTCTCTCGAGCAAAAAACGTTATATTTTTACAGATTTTTGAAATCTTCTTAAATTCCTCTTTGCAAAAATATATACATTATATAATGTCTATAGTTGGACCAGTGGTTTTCATTATGACGTTTTATCGCGGATAAAATTATTTGCAGTAAAATAACTCGTGACAGGCTTAAATTGTCGAAATTAGCACAATAAAAATGTTTGCGTGTTCACTAACCGCGTTGTAAAATTGTTTTCAATTCCTGAGATACGGGTGATTTGTTGAAAACCTCCAAAATTAATTCCTTTCAACTCGAAAGGTTTCAATTTTAGGACAACGTTCTTGAAATAAAAGCTATGTATTCTTTTAATTTTTGGACCCTACCGTTACTTTTTTTATATCACTCATTATAAATCTCTGAGATATCATGGTCAACTTCATATTTTTAAATACGGACCAAGATTTTTTCATATTACATAATTCTTGAATACATATTACCTCAAATACAATGATGTACGTTTCGACACAAATTATACATTATCAGGAATTTTTTTAAAATATTCTCAGTACGCTTATGGCTTTTTTAAATATTATCTCAATTTTTGCTTGAGATAGAATGAAATTGAGGTAGAAAACAGAAAAAATATAATATTTGAAGCAACCGTAGGCGTAGGTACTAAAAATTTCCTGATTATCTATAATTTGTGTTGAAACGTACATCATTGTAGTTGCACAATCAAATGACCACACTGTATAAATGCGAAATAAGAGCACGGTGAAAAATGCAATCTTATCAAAAATTATAAAACGCCAATTTTAATAATTAATTTTTATTCTGAAGTGTCAGAAAAAATATTGCAACAGTTAACATAAAATTTAGTAATGAATTAAAAAATATATTACAGATAGGTGCCTAGATACGAAAACGGTTCATATAATGATTTCAACTTTTTGGACAAATTGAATTGAATCAACGCCAACGTTTCGGTGTAGTCCACACCATCACACAGGGCAAAGCGTACGGATAGAATCTGAAAATTTAAAAATATGCAGGGTGCTCCATTTCATCTTTGCCAGGTATAATAAATAATACTATGCTACTTCACATGTAACAATATTTTTGTAATAAAATTTCAATTCCCTTATCGCAAACTAGCGGATTTCGTGGTTTTATGTCAAAATGCTTGAATATTGTATTTCTTCTTCAGATTTTTGTCATTCTTCGGAATTTAGAAGCTTTGTGGGAATAAATCAAAGGACACTTCCGGTAAGTTTCAAAAACAGCCATAATTAGATACATGAGTATCTAACAGATTCCTTTTTACAGACGAGTCCGACGTTGAAAACGAAGCAAATACTGTTGACCATGTCATGGAAGAAGTAGTGAATAAAGGCATCACCAAAATAGCATCGAACATCTCAGGAAAAGAGGCAACAGAGGACGAAAAAGTAGAGTGGAGACCAATCACGGCATCAACAAGCTTGAAGACATTTGATTTTACGGTAACTACAGTAGGAATAAATCCCGATTTAGTCGAACTATACTTCAGCAAAAGTCCGTACGAGTTTTTTCGATTGTTTTTTACACTTGTTATCTTACATCACATTGTCATTGAGACCAACAGATACGCAGCCCAACTAAAAGAAAAAACTAACAAACCAAAATCTCGCTTACATAAATGGACTGATACCAACGACGATGAGATAGAGTTATTTTTTGCAATCTGTGGATGGGTTTATGCCGATTTCCTTCAATTACAGACTACTGGTCTAAAGAAGAAATATACTAAAATGGTATTTACAAGTATATGAGTAGAAACTTGTTTCAATTACTGTTACGCACTATTAGTGTTTTTAAATGAAACTCACGGTCTCTACTTAATTCCACAATATAATAAAAGTTATTGAAAATTCTAAAAAAATTACAATTGTTTCGATAAATCAATATTATCGCAGAATTTTAATTTATAAAATCATAGCAAAGCGCTTTCGACTATAAAGTCATCATCAGTGCGTACCTGTAAGTAAGTAACATTGAATTGAATTTAAGAAATTTTGATAATGAGAACTTTGAAAATTGGAAAAATTACTTGCTCGTCAGGTGTACAAGAGCCAGACCATAAAAATACCATGTGTCCAGAGGACCATGTAAATATTTAAAAGAGGGACATCATATGAACAACATTTTAAAATATCTTTATTCCAGAATTAACTTGGATAAAACTTTCAAAAGGCGCAATACATGTCTGCTGAAACTTAGTCCACTAACTAAAAAAATAAATGAAAATTGATATTATGTCAAAAGCTGACAATGAAGTTTGTCATAGAACATTACATATAAAAATAATTATCTGTGTTATGAAAATTGATAATAGACAAATTAGTCAAATTGATATTTCTATTTTAAACGTCTATGAAGGGGAATGTACGCTCTGTTTAAATTAACTTGAGTGTTGAGACGAACAGTCAGTAATTCCCTGTTAATATGTAAATCTTCAAGAAAATCTAATTTATTGTAATTTCTGGAACTCACCTCCTGTAAAATTTTTGAATTCCTATTTGGACTAAAGTTGTGGTTGTTAAACCTTAAATGTTGACCAAAAGCAGAAATTTTGTTGGGATTTAAATGTTCGGACCTCCAAAGGTCTGCAAGTTCTTCCAATGTAGGCCGCATCACAATCGTCACAATTTAACCTGTATATGCCACCCTTTGAAAATTTATCAATTTTATCTTTTGTGTTGACCAGATATCTGTTGAGGCTGTGGTTGGTTTTAAAAGAAATTTTAATGTTATCTATGTTGCTTTTAATGCAACCAGCTATTTTATTAGAAATATTGTCATTTAAGAAAGGACGTGAAACAAGCTGTGCTATTGAATCTACTTTAGGGTAGGCTGCATTAAGTTCTTTTTTGTTTTTGATTTTTTGGATCAAACGATTAATAATATTCGGGTTATAATTATTATTTGAATCTATTTGTTTAATGATATTCAATTCATTCTGATAATCGACTGCAGAAAGGGGCACATTCAAAAGTCTTTGAATGTAACAATTGAAGGCTGCCATTTTGTGTTGATGAGGATGACTGGATAAGCTGGGTATAACGTGATCGGTTTGTGTGGGTTTTCAAAATATGCTAAACTTTAAAAGATTGTTAGTTTTATGGATAGTAATGTCTAAGAAATTTAATTTATTATTTGATTCTAATTCAAGTGTGAATTTGATACTTGGGTGAACTTGCTTTATTTTTGCTAGAAGAATGTTGACAATGCCAATGTCACCATCCACAAATACCAAACAATCATCAACATATCTAAACCAATGTAAAATTTCTGGATTATTTGCAGTTATAATGAATTTGTTTTCTAAATTATTCAAGATACGTTATACCCAGCATATCCAATCATCCTCATCAACACAAAATGGCAGCCTTCAACTGTTATACATTCATAGACTTTTGAATGTGCTCCTTTCTGCAGTTGTTTATCAGAATGAATTGAATATCATTAAACAAATAGCTTCTAATAATAATGTTACGAACTCACACACCGAAGCAGATAGTAAGTACGGTCCTGTAACCTTATGTTAACGGAGTTTAAAAAATGGCGAGCGCGCCGAATTCTGAGAAGGTCTATTGGGATTTATTGTGACAGTTTTTATAGACATGTTCTCGGAAGGTCTTTTAAGGATTGAGCCGGCAATCGAGAAATATCGCGAAAGGCATTTTTTGTGTAAGCCGCAGTCCATAATTATCTAATAAAAAAGGCAATAGTATATAAAAAGGACCGATCAGCGGACCAGAGCAGTTGATAAAGCGATCTTGACAAATAAACAGTAAATAAGTGAATATAAAAGTGTTGATATAAATTAATAATTAAGTTTGTGTGCATATAAATTAAATTTAAGTGATTAGTTAGGTAGATATAAATTAAGTGTTAGTGAGTTAGTGTTTAAATAAATTAGTAAGTAGCCATATCGTGTGTTTAAAATTTATCCCACCCGTTTATTGTTTAAATAAATAACAAAAACATCACAATAATTATAACCCTAATATTATTAATCGTTTGATCCAAAAAATCAAAAACAAAAAAGAACTTAATGCAGCCTACCCTAAAGTAGATTCAATAGCACAGTTTGTTTCACGTCCTTTCTTAAATGACAATATTTCAAATAAAATAGCTGGTTGCATTAAAAGCAACATAGATAACATTAAAATTTCTTTTAAAACCAACCACAGCCTCAACAGATACCTGGTCAACACAAAAGATAAAATTGATAAATTTTCAAAGGGTGGCATATACAGGTTAAATTGTGATGATTGTGATGCGGCCTACATTGGTAGAACTTGCAGACCTTTGAAGGTCCGAACGTTTAAATCCCAACAAAATTGCGGCTTTGGGTCAACATCTAAGGTTTAACAACCACAACTTTAGTCCAAATAGGAATTCAAAAATTTTACAGGAGGTGAGTTCCAAAAATTACAATAGATTAGATTTTCTTGAATATTTACATATTAACAGGGAATTACTGACTGTTCGTCTCAACACTCAAGTCAATTTAAACAGAGCGCACATTCCCCTTCATAGACGTTTAAAATAGAAATATCAATTTGACTAATTTGTCTATTATCAATTTTCAAAACACAGATCATTATTTTTATATGTAATGTTCTATGACAAACTTCATTGTCAGCTTTTGACACAATATCAATTTTCATTTATTTTTTTAGTTATAGAGTGGACTAAGTTTCAGCAGGCATGTTTTGCGCCTTTTGAAACTTTTATTCAGGTTAATTCTGGAATAAAGATATTTTAAAATGTTGTTCATATGATGTCCCTTTTTCAAATATTTACATGGTCCTCTGGACACATGGTATCAAAATTTCTTAAATTCACTTCAATGTTACTTACTTACAGGTACGCACTGATGATGACTTTATAGTCGAAAGTGCTTTGCTATGATTTTATAAATTAAAATTCTGCACGAAATACTAACCTTTTCTTCATCCAATTACATTGGAACGAGCACACAGCTTGACAATTTTCACTTAAGACCTAGGTTTGTCAGGCAGTCGGATAGTGAGTGGCCGCCCTCCACACCAACAAGAAAAACATTTCGAAAAAATACACTGGTTTTATGGCAACGTTAGAAAATGCTTGTATTTTATTGGTTGAATATTATTGGTGTGAAATTTTCATTTTAATCCAATGTACAGGGAAGAGCTCATATTTATCTATAATCGTTTCCTTACAGTGTTTCCGTGAAAAGTAATTACCTATTGGATAATGCTTATTTAATCTTTTACTATAAATGTGTGCCCAATGAATATTTGAATAAATTTAAAATTATTCTGATATTTTCACCAAGTTTATTTGTAAAATACATATTTCTTTATATAATATAATTTTCGTTTCACAAGTGCGTCTTAAAAACTTGAACTCTGATGAACTTTCAGTCCATAACGATGAAGTTGTCGGTTGAGAAATTCAAAAAAGAAAGCAGTTATTCAAGACAAATGTTAAGCCAACGGAAATGTCCAAAAACTGATTTAAGATTTTAATTACTTTTAATTATCAATTTTACATTATATCAATTTAACCAGATTAAAATCACTTCAAGATTTTTTTCTCCAAACTTACCGCATTGTAGCTCACCAATTACAACTAATTAGTAAACAGAATTCGGATCAATCATAATTTATGATTTCGAAACCGGTATAGATATTTGTGTAACTAGATACAATCTATTCTGTTTGCTTGGTTATTACAGCGTAAAGTTATGTACCTATTCAATGCGCTGTCAATGTTAAAGTTTTCGTAATGATCTGGAATTAGGATTAATTATTGTCGTTCACTGATCAATCGCTTCTTTGTAATGTGAGTAAATGAGAGTAATAATAACAGGTCCGTGTTTGGTACACTCTGACAACCCAAATGATTATGAGAAAATGTTTAAACATAACAACTTATGGTTTATTATGGTTGGAATTATTGTGTTAAATAAGTGAAGGCTCTGTTTTCTATGTTGCTCTTGCTGAAAAACGAAAAAATAACTAAAAAAATCCAAAATTCCAGCTTTTTTGCGGTGAACAAATATTTTTCTCGCATATTAGATAGGGTTGGGCGGAAAAGTATTAATAAATATATGAAATAAATTCTTAATAAAAGTAACTGTATCTTTTTTTCCAGTTTTCAAACACCCCTGATCAGTGTTTGAGTATAGCGGATTCATTTAATATGCTCTGGAATTTTTCACATTGCCTCGGGGCTCTTGATGGAAAACATGTGGTGATACATCCAGAAAACAGTGGAAGTCACTATTTTAACTATAAAGGGCTGTCTTATTGGTAGTCGTAGACTCACAATACATGTTAACGTTGATGTTGGATGTAATGGAAGAATATCAGACGGTAGAGTGATTCAAAATTGTTCAATATATAAAGGACTGGAACACGGAACTCTAGATGTACCTAGTTCAACACCTCTACCAAATAGAAACAAATATGTGCCATATTGCTTTGTCGCTGATGATGCATTCGCGATGAAGTCCTACATACTACTCGGTACATTTTGTATCACATAGGATAGAATTTTCTTCATAAATATCAATTAATTTATAGATTCCGTCAGTTCACAACTGTTTCTTCGGTGCCATATTTGCTAAACACCCGCTTCGAGCGCTCGCGCAATTCAAACCGTTGTTGAAATGTGATAGTGACTCTCCCACTATCAGAAACCGCCTGTCCACTTGCAAACAAATGTGACAGTTTTTTGTACTCTTCGAGAGTTACTCCAGTTACTCTCAAAGTGGTGTCCATTTGCAACAAATACTCTCGAGAGTTTTAGCTAGCTTTAGGAGTGAGTAACCTGAAGTAGACGAAAAGGTTATATTAACTTTGCTCCCATTTGCCACAACGTATTGTCGTAAAACAGGTTTTCCAGCTTACACTTATACAGAAAACAAATTTAGGTTGCATAGTTCGAGCATAATACCGAACTATAACGAAATGATTGAAAAAACAGTGACACATTCTTCACATTAAAAGTTGAAATAAAGAAAAAAATGTTTCACTTTTAAAATATTGCTAATAAAATTTTTGTTCCTATTTAAATTACAGTGTCTTTGATTTCTAATCATTTTATATAGGGTTCAATAAAATAAAAAGTATTTGGTGGGTGTTTCGTTATCTTAAAAGTTTGAGAACCTCTCTAGGTAATAGGTACATTCTGTGTGATTGAACTATCGTTCTAGAATGTTGCTCATTATGTTACTTTTTATGTCCCCCATTATCTTGCTAGAAAGTCTTCTAGTACTGAATATTACGCTTATGCCCCCATAAAAGATGCACTTCTGCCGGTCTCCTTTTTTCAATATTCATGTGATATTCACGTATTTTTGCATTATTTCTTCTATTTTCCGCCTTTAGCATGTTCTGTACTTTTTATCTTATCTACCAGAATGTTATCTGCTTTATTCAATCATTTATATGATTATTTAAGATCTCATCTTTTTTGTCAAAATATCTGATTGTGGCACTCTCCAACAAATGTATTTTGTGCTTTGTTTCTGAATCTTCTATTTCCATATTTTGTCTCTTTGTTTCCATTCTATTTCATCATATATTTGCTACGTAGAGCACGGGCGTAGCCAGGGGGAGGGTTTGGGGGGTTCGGGGGATTCTACCCCCCCCCCCCCCCGAAAAGTGAAGATATTAACATTAATACGATTAACATGAAGAGATGCGAGCGACGTAACGTATTACTAATTTTTACAATAATAATACTACCAAAACTGCCATCTACGGATGTTAGTGAAACTTTGCGCCATTTACACGTCTCAATTTACTCTAGAAAGAATAAAATTTCCATTTAATGAACAATTAAATTACCTAATAAAATTTAAATCACAAAAATTTTTGAAATCACGTAAAATACCATGTCGTATATTTAATTTATCCACCTATTTCTATTTTCAATTGATACTTACAAAGAAACATTCTTCCAAATAGTTCTCAATTTATTGACTGAAATTTATTCAGATAACATTTTTATATATACATAGTTATTTTCCAACTAATTTTAAGCTGATTTAAAAAATCATTTGGCAATAAAAAAAATTTATAAGACTTGGCTCAATTTTTGGTATAAGGCAGCAAAACTTTGTCCGTATTTGCCCGTAGATAATATACTTTTCAATTAATTAAAGAAAATAGAATTGCGAGGAGAGGAAAAAGACGAAATTTTCGGTATAAAAGTGTCTGTCGTCTTGCGCAAAAATATATAAAAAGGGCGGAGTCGAGACGTGACATGGCGCGAGTGACGAGCAGTCACTCTTGATATCTATTTTGGATTCGCCAGTCGTCGATACTCCGATTGCATTCGGTAAATTTTGTATATTTTCGTGCCGTATCGTATCTCATACTAGTCGCATTTAGTCAGCCTTTTGCCAGTCATCACCGATTATCGAGTGAGTGTAGAAAAGCAGATTGCAATTTGCAGTATACTAAGTTTTTTTGTCATTTGACTTCAAGTTAAGACAGGAGTAAATACTTGCGTTATAAACACAACAGTAAGTAAATAGTAATAAGATTTTAATTAATTAATTCTAAACGTGCAGTAGAGGAGTAAAAATTGTTCGGTTATTTTTTAAATTAGGTTGTAACGTTGTCAGATATATTTTACAGATTTTATTTAAGTAATTAATCAAATATCGTAGCAAATTGTCCAGATTACTTAGATTCGTTTAATCGATACAAATTTTTTGAAATATCTAAAAGGTTTGATTAATAAAATGTGTAAGACATAAATTGTTTTTTTATTTTGGCATACGAGAATATGAAGAAACACAAAAGAAAATGTGATCATCTTAAACGTATGGACTACTGGGAAAAGGGGTGTGGTCAAGCGGCTTCCCCTAAAGAAGAGAATTTGGGACCAAGAACTAGTTTGCATACCGGCAATAGATTGTGATGACAAGTGAGCCTTCATCCTCAGTTGCAGTATCAAATGTCGAGACCGAGTTGGTGGTACCGCCGGCGCCCTGTTTCATGCCTTCGTCTACCGAGCCTAGAACCGACCAGCAGCAGCACCAGCTCACCTGTTACGTTATCTTTTCATTCTGTACCTAAATTGGATGTTGGGTTTTACGCGAATCAGGACAAAATCGAGGATGAATATTTAAAGGCCCAAATTTTAAAAGAACCTTGGACTCCACCTAACGATTATAAGTTTCCCATTTCTACAAAACGAAATTTGCGCTTCCAAATGAAATGGATGTAAAGATTCCCCTGGTTATCATATTCTGAATATAAAACTGGAGCATACTGTAGAATTTGCGTCGTAATGAGACATTCGCTTGAGGAATGTAAAGGGGGCCATCAGCGGGTCGGCCAGCTTGTAACCGAGCCTTTTTGCAAATGGAAAAATGCACTAGAAATATTTGAAACTCATGCAAAGTCAGGATATCACAAACGAAATTCAGAGCTGGCAGATAACTTTCTTGAAGTAATGTCTCCTCGGGCTTTTTCAGTCGATGAGCAGTTGTTTTCTGAAAGAAAGAGACAGTAACACGAAAATTTGAAGAAACTAATACCCGTCGTAAAAGGAATAATTTTTTGCGGCAAACAAGGCATACCCTTAAGAGGTAAAACGAATTCGGGGTGGATCCATATTACACCAGAATCTGGACAACCACTTCAGAATAATTGTAATTTTCGAGCACTGTTACGATACGCAGCCGAATCTGGGAATGAAGATATTTCTGAGCATTTGGCCACTTCTCAGAAGAATGCCCTTCACACAAGACCTCAGACCCAAAATGAAATAATATACATTTGTGGTGAAATTATTGAACATAAGATAATCGGTGAAGTAAAGGAAGCTAAATTTTTTGCTATTCTCACTGATGAGACAATTGACATTGCTGCGCGTATGGAGCAAGTCTCGCTGTGCTTGCGATATGACTCAAAAGATGTTAAACATCGTAAAGTTAAAGATATGTTCCTCGAGTACGTTCCAACTGTTGACGTGACAGGATCCGGTCTTGTAAATTATATCTCTGACAAAGCATGGACTTGAATGTTCTCAAGGTTACGATGGGGCTGCAGCTATGAGTGGGTATTTGCACTGTGCCCAGGCGTATATACGTCAAAAATGTGCCCTTGCTCTTTATGTACATTGTAGTGCACACTCTCTCAACCTTGCTATTGCTGACTCATGTTCCCAAGCAGGTGTGCGAAATTGCGTCGGGATCGTGCAGTCTGTTCGTTCCTACTTCAGACTTTCTGCTCAACGCAGAGCCGTATTGAAAGGTTAAATTTGGGAGCGGTTTCCGGCTGATCATTAAAAAAGCCTGCTTACAATGTACGAAACACGATAGGTTCACAAGCACGAAGCCATTATGAGATTCAAGGAAATTTATTCAGCTATTGTGAATGCTCTCGATGAACTTCAATTCAGCCAAAATGAAGAAACGTCGCAACAAGCCGTCCAAATGCTTAATACACTTCGATTTTCGAATCTTGTTATGGGCCTAGTGATTCTTCAGAAAATCATGAGCTATACTTTGTCGCTATCAAAACAACTGCAAGCAATTAACACCGACCTCATAACAGCATTTAGCCATGTGGATAATATTAATAATGCTTTGCAACTTTTGAGATATAAAGTTGACGAAGAGTATCTTCATCTCTATGAAGAAGCAAGCGTGTTGCTCGAAGAAAATGGTGGGATAGTGCAAATGCCACGGATCGTCAGAAGGCAGTTGAATCGCTCTAATATTCCTGCGTCGGATATATGCACGTATTACAAATTAAATTTATTCATACCATTTCTGGAATATACAATTCAACAGTTGATTGAGAGGTTTACGAAACACCGTAAAGTAGTATCGGCACTATCTGGTGTATTACCTTCAAATTTCGCGGCCAGTTCTGAAATTGAACATGCAATTTGTATGTACTTTGCAGTACATCTATCGTCAAAGCAGAACTTGAAGTGTGGAAAGCGGCTATGACTATTACCTCCCCTATTCCAAAATCTGCTTTGGAATGTTTAGATAAGTGCGATCAAAAACTATACCCAAATATATTGGCTACCATACCTGTTTCGACTGCTACCCCAGAAAGAACTTTTTCAAGCCTGAGAAGTGGATATATTTAAAAAGAAAAACAGAAGATTAGTTCTGTAATGTTATCAAATGAACCTGAAGTTTTTTTACATCTTTCATATTTATATATTACGGTTTATTTCATGCACTTTTAGTCGTTTCATTTTCTTGAACCCCCCCCCCCCTGGCTACGTCCATGGCGTTGAGCTTACGCGTCTCTTTTTAAATTTCAATTTCATTTTTTCTTGAAAACAAGTAAATCCGAAAAATCGGGAAATCCGTTGGTTATTTAGGACTGTCTTTTAAAAATTTGGAGGGAACTGTTCTCCGTTTATTGCTCTATTTTAGCTCTTCGTATGTGTAGTATGTCACCGTATTGTTGATAGTTCGTTACGTAATATGATTTTGTCAGAGTAATAGTCCGAACTTCTTCGTTTCCTACTAATATAAATGATTAAAACAATGTTTTCGTGCAATTGCACGCGAAGTCAGTATTTCGCGTTCTCAGCACAGTCCGCGAAATTCAATTTCGAAGCCGTTACCCATAGCAACAGCCGCGAAACCAAACGTCAATTCCAAATTTGAATATCACTTCCAAATTTGACATTTCGAAAATACTACAAAGACAAGGATTATTTTTTATTGAATACCAACAAATACACAAGTACTTGTATTATTTAGGATGAATAAATACTTTTTACAACATTTGATTTCTGCATCGAATACGTATCTCAAGAATATACGACAATATGTTTTGGTCGAAGAGCTGCATATGTACGATACATTTTTATGAAATCAATATTAGTAACAGTGAAAACACGCTTCTTATCCGTCTTGGTACCGGTTACTATTAATTCAACATTCTCTTCCTGAATATCTTCTATGGCCATTTTTACTAACACATCTCTTCGCAAGGCACCAGATATTCCCAGTATCAAAACTACCTACAAAAATCCGTACAATAAATAAAACAATTGTAAATGACATCTTACACTTACCTTCAACAATAAGTATTTTTCATCATTAGCTTCTTTTGGGAATGTATCAGTAAAACCTTTAGACTTTTTTGCTCGATATCCTACTGCTTTTCTTTTCAGAAATGGTACCAATTTTGGAAACTGCTTGATGTCGATATGGTCTCGTATGTTCAGCATGCACACTTCAGCATGGAATAAATGCTCCATAAAGTTGAACTTTTTACAGCATTTGATTTCTGCATCAAATAAGCCAATCAAATGTTTTCAGACATCGTCTTAACATTCTGTTTGTCACACCAATCTTTAAACTTGCCGTAACATTTTTCGTACTGCCGTTTAGATTTTTCGGGTATTAAAACGGAAAGCGCCGAATTTACAACGCTTTTGAGTTCAGGAGGAGGGGAAGGCACTGAAATATCGCTATCAGTATGAGACATTTTGCGCTTTGTCAAGAACTGTCAAAATGTTTTGTATATATTGAAACATACAATTTCCATAGCAAACGGTAAGATTGTTAAATAAATTGAACTACTGCTGATTTCAGAACAATAATAAATTTATTTACAATCATCTAGTTTAATAATTTTAACGATTGCACGAAAAATAGTGTGTGTGCCATGGCCGCGAAACTTTTTAACGACCTCAAGATTATCAAGATAACTATTTCGCGGCCTAAGCATAGAAATTACTATTTCAATAATTATTATTATTCGGTATAGTTCTACGTCTGATTGCACTACAACAGAATACCTCTCTAGTGTTACAGCTGCTTTGTAACAATTTTTCTCTCCTTTGAAATAGATTCATTCTACTACAAAATATTATTTTTGATAGCCAATGATATGAACTACTCTACTCACTCAATCAATAACACCTCTAAGTATTACATTTAATTAATAGAATGTATTGATAAAACTTTTTATTTAACCTCAATACATTATAAAATAAATGAAAATATCCAATTAAGGATTGAAAATAAGACTTATTTCAAAAATTCAATTCGAAACAGAGAAAATGAATAGTTATTGAAGCATAAACTTGAAACTGCTTTCGAATTGTAAGTATGCATAACAAAAATGAATATAAAATTGAAATGATTGATAATCCTTTTGATCTTGCATTTCTGTATGCACAAGGTTAAGGTCAGTTTTCGATGCAAGCTTTATTACAAGGTGAAACAGTGCAGCTATATGTTTATGAAAATCTCACAATTGGCGTGTCTTCATCATCCAGCAAACAAAATAAAATAAAAATTATGGAATTTTGTAGTTGGTCATATGAAAATTACGGATATGCAAAAAACGAATACTTGGAAGCCGTTTTTGAACTAAACTTTTGCAAAGAACTTGAATCAGATTTATGGATCTCCAGTAATGCTGTCTTGCGCAAGTGCAAAAATAATACATTGTGTTATAGTAGTAAAATTGATACATTTCCGGACGACAATGTAAATTCGTGACCGAGGCGTTAGGACGAGGACAATCAGCGTTGAAGACCGGGAATGTACTTTTACTACGAGATACACATACTATTTTTTTCTAAAATCCCTAGCAACATTATCACGAAATAAGGATCATTTATTAATGTAAAACAATTTTTGGATTACCATTTTATTGCCCATGAAATCGTTCCTTGACAATCACTGTTCATTATTATAAGACGTCAGAGATTCACTACTTATCGCTAAAAACAGTTAAAATTGACATTGATCATGATGTCCAGGTGTATGGAACACCACCTGTAAATATCATCTTAAATTTATTGACAAATTAATCCAAGGAAAACAAATGTTCCATGGATTATTGCCAAGATATTCGAAATGATGTGCTTTCTTAAAGCGTCAAAGTAACAATTAAACCCCAAAGAAGTCAAAAGCTTTGTCAAATCAACAAATTCAGACGTTGATTACTCAAGCATCAGCTTATAATATACTTAATCTAGTTTCACATCAAAGAAACAAATAAGATATTTTATGTTTCTGCTGCGTGTTTATTAAAATGTTCCTGAAAGCTCCAGTTGGTTGATTCTTATTGCCGTTACAAAAACTAAATGTTGTGCTGTATTCCATGTTTCCATTATAAGCGGCAAACATCAAAGAAAAGAAGGAACATTTGTAAACAAAGTGGTGTTACGGTATCAACTAAAATTGAATGACATAGAAGATTTTGGATGCAAGCTTTTGATTAAAGTACCAATAATAAAACGAGCAAACCAATATCATTTGCGATAAATGAAATTTATATGACACTTTATGGAAAATATGTTGAATGTCGTCCAAAAAGTGTTAGACAATTAGTGGGAATATATACGTTAGGCAAAATACCTCAAATTGTCACAATTTTTTTAAATTTTCCATATGCACATGAATACTAAGGACATGGTCTCCGTTTGCACCAAATTCTATAAATATACTTAAATGATTAGACTTAGAGTGTAAGAATTATGGAATTTGAAACGAGAAAACAAAAATCATTTGTTATCAATGAAATGTATGACATTTTATAGAAAATACGTTGCATGTTGTCCAAAAAGTTTCGGGTAATTAGTAGGAATACATATGTTAGGCATAATGCCTTAAAAAGTAGTAGTCTTAGATTATAACAATTTTAAAATTACCCAGATATTTATATAGTGCTTATTCTGTGGTTTGCCTTAATATTTGGTGTTGCCGGTGCATGTTGTTTTGTTTAATTATAGGTATCAATTAAATTTGAATGACATAGAAGATTTTGGTTCTTAGTTTTTGAAATACCCAATAATAAAACGATCAAATTAAGATCATTTGTGATAAATGAAATTTATATACCATTTTATAGAAAGTATGTTACATGTCGTTCAAAATGTTTCGGGCAATTAGTAGGAATACATAGTTCAGACAAAATGCTTTAAATAGTTGCCTTTTTATTAAATTAGCCATATGCGACAATTTTGTTTAATGCTGGGCAGATTTAATTGCTTTAAAGGGGCAGGGGGGATGAAAATCTTCGACCGTTGCCGAAGGACATATAAGGAATCTTTTATAAATAAAGTAGACATATAGCAGATAAAATATTTAAGGGTAAATGACAAAAAGAGGAGTAAGGGGTAGGATGCGCCTAATATCGCCTCTCCTATTCAAATGTCAACCTCACCTTCGACTGGTCCTCCCTGTTAGATGACTAACGAGGCTTTGACGATCGAATTATTGCCGGTATAAGCAATCCCCCATTTACTGGCCAACAGCCTCGGGTGGAGGAGCCAGTGAATGGAAGGGCACTCTGTTGTTGGGAAACTAGCTCTAAAGGC
This sequence comes from Galeruca laticollis, assembly GCA_963921935.1. Lineage (NCBI taxonomy): Eukaryota > Metazoa > Arthropoda > Insecta > Coleoptera > Chrysomelidae > Galeruca > Galeruca laticollis. The sequence continues at coordinate 36,714,767 of OY998178.1, read as the reverse complement.
GGATGAACCAAGAAATTAGTCAACGGCATAAGAGTACGGAAGGCAACGGGAAACTACCGTATTAAGGATCCGTAAGATAGATATATCCCAAGAGAACCAAAATGACCTCATTTAACTCGAAATATTCCGGAGGAAAAAATAGTTCTCCAATCGGATCTCCGGGAGGAACAGTGGTAAATGATAAAAAAGTAGTCAGAGTAAATCTACGAAGAAAGATCAAAATTGGTACATGGAACTTACAAAGTCTATATGAAGCTGGGAAGTTGGCTAATGTAATACAAGAAATGAACAGGTTGAAAATAGATGTCCATGGGGTAGCAGAGATATGGTGGCCAGACGTAGGAAAAGGTGTAACACAAGGAAAAATCTTTTTCTATTCAGCAAACCAAGACAGAAATCATCGGAAAGGAGTTGAAATAATAATTCCTGAAAAACTATCTCCGAGTGTAATTAACTTTCTCCCACACTCAGATCGCATGGCATTACTTAGATTGAAAGCAAATCCGGTTAATATTAACATAACACAAGTATACGCCCTCACCGCAGAGGCATCAGAAGACGAAGTTGAAGAATTCTATGAAGAACTGAGACAACTAATCCATAAAAACGTTAAAAAACACGAAATAAACCTCATACTAGGCGACTTCAACGCTAAAGTTGAAAATAGCATACCAGATGAACTAGTAGGCCCTTATGGATTGGGAAAGAGGAACGAACGAGGTTGGCGGTTACACCAGTTTTGTCAAGAGGAGCACATGAAAATAATTAACACTTGGTTCAGACTACCACCCAGGCATCTCTACACATGGAGAGCCCCAGCAGAATGTCCCGAACATATAATTAGAAACCAAATAGACTTCATATTGATCAACAAACGATTCGGAACATCAGTAACAAGAACGAGGTTGGCGGCTACACCAGTTTTGTCAAGAGAGGCACATGAAAATAACTAACACTTGATTCAGACTACCACCCAGACATCTCTACACATGGAGAGCCCCAGCAGAATGTCCCGAACATATAATTAGAAACCAAATAGACTTCATATTGATCAACAAACGATTCGGAACATAAGTAACAAGAACATGTACATACCCCGCAGCCGACGTCCTAACAGACTATGTCCTTCTCATAACAGGAATAAAAAAGCTAGGTAAGTGTTTCCCGAAGATGAATGGTTCTATGGTTAAAGAAGTATATACGAGGGGCACTTGCTAAGTAACCACCACAAGACGTCAGTTTTCCCCATGTATGCAAAGAGTCAACGGTTCTTTCATGGCCAGTGCGGATTCTGTTAGTAGTCTTCCAGGTCGGTCGCGGGATATCAAATCCATTAGGTTTCTGCGTTGTGGTAAGGTTAAAATGGATTTTGGGCTCCTCTGACCATTTATGGTCGATGTTAAAATTGTCCTTAAGTTCAGCTGCTATCCGCACTGGCGGTCTGCGAGATTTCAGCCTTCGGGAAGAGGCGCTGGCGATGTATTGGTGAATGGGCAATTGTTGATTTTCCATGATTATTGTGTATTGATGCATCAAGGCCTCCTGTCTTCTAAAATGTGGGGGAGCGATGCGGCTTAGTGTTGGGAGCGAATGCGTTGGTGTTAATTTTATGCATCCCGTAATAACGCGCATAGTTTGGTTCAGCTGTACATCCATTTGCCGTATATAGTGACTATTCAGTCACACGGGTGCCCTATATTCTGAAGCACTACAAGCAAGGTCTAAAGCCGAGCTCCGCAGCGTAGTAGCAGTGGCGCCCCAGATTGTACCACATATCTTCTGTATAATGTTGTTATATGTGAGGACTCTAGCTGCAGCAGTATTCAGGTGTTGTTTGTAGGTTAGGGTTCTATCGAGGGTGATACCTAGGTACTCGGGGGGAGGGGTTATCTTGAATTATGGTGCCGTTAAGAACAAAGTACGTTGTTGATTGGCAAGCTTATTGCTTAGATGAAAACACGTGAATTCAGTCTTATTCGGGTTTGCAGTGACTCTCCACTTATGGTAGTATTCCTTTAAGATTTGGAGGTCATTATTTAGTATGTGCTCTGTGCTTCCAATCATTTTCCAGTGTAGAGATATTGCTAGATCATCAGCGTATAAGAATTTTTTCGAAACTGTTTCTGACATGTGTGATATATATATATATATATATATATATACGTTGAAAAGTATATATATATATATATATATATATATATATATATACGTTGAAAAGTATTGGCGCCAGTACAGAGCCTTGCGGTAGGCGGCTATGTAGCTTTCTTACTCTACCTGTTTGGTCACCCATTATCAATTGGAATGCTCTATCGCTAAGCTTGCTGTTTAGCAGTTTAGTCAGGTCTACGTTGCGAATTATTCGCAGGAATTTATAAATCAGCCCATTTCTCCAAACCGTGTCATATGCCACAGTGAGATCAATGAACACAGCTGATGTTTTATTAGGCTTCTGGAAACCTGCCGCTATAAACGTGGTTAGGCTCAAAACCTAGTCTGTGCAGTTACGTCCAGGTCGGAATCCTACTTGCTCGACAGGGATGCTGTCGTTTATTTTATCTGCTATTCTTTCCAGGATAAATCTCTCAAGGAGTCCATAACAATAGCTCAGGAGGGCTACTTGTCTATAACGCTCTGCTTCATCTTTCGGTTTTCCTGTTTAATGTAGTTACCAATTTTGGTCTTTTTGAATTCCTTTGGAAGAATGCCTGTTTTGTGTATGTCGATGAAAAAGTCGGCCAAGCATTTCTTGGCTTCTCGGCCAGTGTTCTTCAGGAACTCATTGCGGATTCCGTCGAAACCAGGAGCCCAACCAACTTTAATAATGGCGCGCATTGGTAACCTCTTCAGAGGTAAATTGTGGCACTCGTTAGAGATATTATTCCTCAGATTCCTTAATTCCCACTTTGTGATTTTTGTATGTGAAACACCTCTAGGGGCTCTCGATAGGACAACGAGACGGTTTGCAATTTGATTTGGTGTTTAGTTCTGGGGTACCACGTGTTACGGGATTGGCGGCACCTAATTTTCTGAGTAGGCTCCAAGCTTTTCTACGTGAGTGCTGGAAGTCAAGGTTTTCAATTATTTCAGACCATTTTTCCCCCACACAGCATCAAGAGAGTGCAAAAATTCATCTACTATCTTAGAGTCATCGCTCTCGAGAAAGTTTTTATATAGCGAATCGGCTTCGTCGCTCCAGCCCGATACATACTCTCTGCGGTAGGCTCAACAAATGTGTTTTCTTGCTACGCATTTAATAGAGCCAACAAATCTATGATAGTTTTTCTGTTTAGCGGGGATCCATCTGACACAGCTATCAGATGTGATGAGTTGCCAATTAGCTGTTTCAATGTTCCATCTGTGCCTGGGTAATGATTTTATTATTGGAATTTAAATACCCACTTCGTGTAATACTGGTCAGTTTTGGCTTTTGGGGAAATTCTTAAGGACCTTCCCAGAGGTAGTGATTGGTTGACCAGTATTCTTAACGAAGTTGATATGAAAAATGTAAATGTAATTGTTTCTAATGGATCAAAATCTCATCGCAGAGCATCTGCATTTTCAAAAAATTAAAAGAAGAACATTACAATTTCGAAGTTATAGTCAAGAAATATACAGTAGAAGAATACCTTAGAATATTTGATATCGGGAACGGAAATGAGCGACAACGAAAATGCAACGATAAAATGTTCATCCAAATATACGGCTGTTAGGAATTCAACGCTGGCTATAACCTTTTCCCTAATAGGAACATATTTTTTATTTCTTTTTTTTTTGTAATTAAAGTTTAGAAATAAATCTAAATTTAGTGCGCCTATGGCCATTTTAATGAATTATCCCTCACTATTAAATGCACAGATGGAAAAGGACAGAGCGAAAACCTGTAATCTCCCGTGAAAAGCGGAAGCAATTAATGAACCAAATGACTTGCCGGTAAATATTCGTCGTGTTCGCATCGAAAGTTACGAATAGTGCGAATTCAACATTTTCACCTTTGTTTTTGTAAATAAAATCAAAATTGCCTGTAATCTTAGTGAACGTTGCACATCGGAGCATCTGGGGCCCCAAGGAAGCAGTAGAGGATCAACAGGTGAGCTCATTTTCCATTCTTCCTGTGCTATACATAAGATAAAATTTTGATTGATATATGTTTTCATATTTTTCGCATTCAAAGGCGAAGGAAGTATTTACCAGCGACCAACAGGAAAAATTGGAAAAATATTTAGAAACGTGTTCAGATTTAATCAATCTATTGTCTTGTATATTTCCGGAATGAACGATGTATGGCAGGTATAGAATGGTTTAAAAGTTTTATCAGCAGACATTTGACACTAGCACTAAGGAAACCTGAGAGTACAAGTTTGGCTCGAGCAACGGTTTTTAATTCCCACACTGTAAAACATTTTTTGACAATTATGTTAGAGTATTAGATCAATACAAAGTCACTGCAGGAAATATGGGTGTTTCCTAAGTAATCTAAAATATTGTAGTGGACGCTTTATCACTCCATTTTAAGACGAAAAGTTCTCATAAACATGTATGATAAGTCTTGTCGTCAATGAGATACAGGTTGTTGAATTGTTTTATTATTTCAACTTTGATATTTAATAACTCTGTTTGTAATGCCGGTGAAGAAGTGTTGTATTTTTTTATATTTTTACTTACTCCCTTCTTTCGATTTTTACTAATTTCATTCTTTCCATTTCATAAACGTAGCAGCTACGAATTTTTTAATTGGGCTAAATTTTTTATTAAAAATCACCCTAAAAAATTCGTAGCGGCTACGTTTATGAATTGGAAAGAATGGAATTAGTAAATATCGAAAGAGGAGAGTAAGTACAATTATAAAAAAATACGGCACTTTCCACCGGCATTGCAAACCGAGTAATAATACATCAAAATTGAAAAATTATTAACGCCATCGCTCTAACAGTTATAAAGGTACACGATCACAAACGTAGTTGAATTATAACTTAACGTCCAAATAGACACTGTTCTTTTTTTTCGAAATTGTACCTATTTTTTTAAAATGGCTTAAACTACCCCCCTCTCCCCTATAGATACAATATATTGAAAAGTGCAATAGTGTCAAATAGTTCAATGTCAAGATAAATGTTGTTAATATAAAATAATTTATAAGTGTCTAGAAAATAATTAAACGTTACAATATTTTTCCATCAAACGCTCGTCTCTAATGAGATTTATGGTCCTTACTGGATTGAGATATTCAGAAATGAATTTTCATCATTTATTTTCATAAATTTGCACTATAAGTTTTTTAAAACAGATTGTTCGCAATTATTAGTATTAATTGCCAATTCTGAATATAATTTTATATGTAAATCGTTCTAAGATATGTTTTTAATGATTATAATATTTACACGTGAGTGAACTTGATACAAAATGAACATTACTTATTACGTGATTTATCAAACGCGATAGCGCTCTTAATAGTTTGCTTAAGGATCTAATTAATTCGGTATTAAGTTAAAACAATAATAATTAATTTCAACGCTTTTGGAAAAATGATATATAGTGTTACATATTTTTCCGCCGTCATGATTTATAACAATGAAAAAAAATGAAAGTATGCGCTACATCTAGAGCAACAAAGAGTCAAAACGGTAATTGTGGCTTTGTTAAAAAATTATTAAGCAATGAGAATATATCTACAAATCTACTTAATATGCCCGTGGGGACCATACAAAATTAGTTCAATTCAAATGCTTTTTTGTTCGTTATGATGTTGAGTAAATTTTTCAAGGTAATTTATTTGCTAACACCATATTATCATTATTTGGACATGTTTTATATAAATCATTAGACACGAATTAAGAGTTATTAGTTTTGGAAAAATTTTAAGTAAATTAATAAGGTCATTGTACACGATTCATTGCAACAATTTAAAAGTGTTGGAAATTAATTTGTTATAGCAAATAGTACCCTGACAGATGTGGACTTGCTCAACGCATATTTTATAAAGGCCATTCTATGAACTTTCAATCTGCCAATGTCTTGACCACAGTAGCAAATTATAAAAACTGTCTGTTTTTGGAAACATCATAGGCCCGACCGGGTTTCAGAGATAATTTTATGTTTGTTTAGAAAGAGTCTTTTATTTATCATTTTTCCATAAGTTTGCGCATGGTGCAAGTCAATGAGATGGGTCTTTAATATTGAGGTAATGATGAAGGATGGTCGGGTTTATTGATGGGCAGGATAATAGAGTTGAGCCATTGTTTAGGAAAAGTATGTGATGTCCAGATCACGTTATAAATTTCAAGAAGTTTATAGAGGCATGGTGTTGTAAGTTTTTTGAGAAAAATGTAGGGGAGGTCGTCGCGACCCGGAGTGGTGTTTTTGCAGGAATTGAGAGCAGATGATAGTTCGAAATAGGTGAAAGAAGAATTCAAATAATTGACATCTTCTATTATAGTTGTTGGTAGGGGGAGTGGTTGGAGAGTATTTGCAGATAAAGTTGATAGAGAATTATTCTTTCTTTTAAATTTTTCTTCACAGCTTTGAGCTAAACAGTTAGCAATTTGTAAGTTGTCAGTAATTACTGAGCCATTGCTTACTAGACTAGGAATATTGGATTTCGTTTTATTTCCTTGTATTTGTCGGATTTTTTTTCATACTTGTTTTGGATTTGTATCTTTAGTCAAAGAGGATACGTAGTTTTGCCATGAAGATTTTTTGCTCTGTTTTATTATTAATTTGGATTTAGCTTTGGCTTTTTTCAGAAAGATTATGTTTTCTTGTGTTCTGTTTCTGCGAATTTTTTTTAGGGCAATTTTGTATTGCTCAACAGCTTTTTCACAGGAGGTATTCCACCAAGAGACAGTTTTTTGGTTTTGCGAGATAACTGTCTTTCCAATGTGGGTTTCTGCAGCAGAAATTATTGTATGAGTTAATGCATTGGTAGAGTCATCAATGCTGTCATATATAGGGATTAAGGGTATATGGGCTTCGGTTTGGGAGGAATATCTTTCCCAGTTAGCTTTTCTAAAATGCCAAAAACTTCTAGTAGCGACTTGGTTGCAACTGTTCGTATTATTGGTAATAATGATGGGCAAATGGTTGCTATCATGCAAGTCATCATCAGTAGACCATGTAAGTGAAGGAGCTGATCTGGGATCGCATATACTTAGATCAACGGCAGAGAATGTCCCAGAGAATATATTAAGATGTGTATCTGAACCTGTATTTAGTAGGCATGAGCCGGATATATTAATTACATTCTCTACTGTTTTGCCTTTTCCAAATGATTGATTGGATCCCAACATGGTATTATGTGCATTAAAATCGCCTACAAGGATATATGGAGAGGGTAGCTGATAGATAAGGTCTACCAGTTCTTCTTCTTTTAGAAGGTGGTCTGGAGGGATGTATATGCTACAAATTGTGGTTTTATATGGGCACCAAGTAGTTACGGCATTGGCCTCAAGAATAGTATTAATAGCAAGATGAATTGAATATAGGTTACTGGACACTAGTATTGACGTCCCTCCACTTGCTCTAGAGCAACTGGTACGGATAAAATGGTACCCCTCAAAATTTTTCAGATGAGTTTGATTAGTAAGCTTGAAATTGGTTTCCGGTAGGCATAAGATGTCAGGGTTAGTTTGTGAGATTAGGTGTTGAGATTAGGCGGGGAAAGAATCCGTCACAGTTCCATTGGACTAAAGTGAAGATGTTTTAGAGAAACAGAGAGGAAGGAGTTTATCAGTTAGGGATCGAATGAATTGGTGAGGTCATCCACTGAGGTAACCGACGAGAGACTTTTGCAATCTGATGAAATTTTAACTTTTTCTGTAATCTAGTAATACGATTCTTTAAGTATCTTTCATTCATTTCTGAATGTATGAGTGATAGATCATTTAATAAAGCTGTGATATCAGAAGTGAAGCTTCTTTCAAGGGGTCACTGTGACCAAAAGAATTTTCTAGGAAAGCAATAAGCTGTATTTCATCTAGCGAGTAAGAATCAGATGAGTTTTCGTAGAGATTATGAATGGTTGTTAGGGCATTAGGGCTCAATTTGTTGTCTTGAGAGACGGAAGTCTTGGTTTTTTTCTTGGCATGCTTGGGAATATCTAAGGGTGCTGTAAATTTTGGTGTTTGTATTTCAATAGTCTCTTGCATTGGAACAGGTGAAAGTTCAAGTGGAGAATCAAGGTGACTGTCATTAGAGCGAATTCTTTTTTGACCAGATTGATGGGCTGAGTTATATAAAGGGATATCTGAGAATCAATTGTGGGTTTATCTTTAATGAGTTGGGGTGTAGGTTGTGAAGATGGAGTAGAGAAATGTTGATTATGATTGGAGGAGGAGCTAGTAGAATAGGTGGATAGCTGTTGCTGGATATCAGGGGCATTGGGTGCATTTGAGCAGGTATCGGCAGTATGTTCCAAACCAAGTTCTTTGAGAGCTGATCCAATTACCGAATGAGGGATGGACGGACTTACATTGGAGATTAGGATTCGTTTAGCAGGAGTAATTAGTCTTCTAATTGGGACAGAAGTGGAGTGTATCACCACGATTTGATTTAAGATCATCTACGATGGCGATAGAAGAAAGATATATGCAGATGCGATTATTTGAAATCCTAGAGGCAAAAGTTATATTTTTGGGTGAGACAATGTTACCAATAGCTTTGATGTATTCGAACAGAGCTGTGTTTGGAATCGAATGCATAACTATCGCTTGTTCTTTTTTGGGGAAGGATGGAGGGGTTTAGTGAGTGTTGCTGCTACGTGCAATTTTGGATTTGAGGGGGTAGTGACATTAGGTGCATTTAGATGAATGAATTGAGAAGAAGAGTTGACAAAATTATTATGAGTTGATGTAGTTGGTTGGTGAAATGGGGTGTATAATGACATTTTGTGTGTGATTCTGGATACCAAAATCACTACACTAAAAGTGGTATTCCCGGTTTATCGGGGGAAGTAAGTGAGTAATAGTCACTTACCAACGAACGAAGATGTTACGCCACTGCTTATTTCTTGAATAGATACACTGGTAAAGTTTTTTATTGGCTGCCTCACAAGTTATTATCACATGCTTAATGCATTGCTAATTACAATGCAAAGAAACACGTAGCAAAAACTAATATAAAAGACTTAATTGCTGAATTTATTTAAATGACTTACTTGATCGATCTTTACTCGTCGATCGCTGTAGTAGGAATCCTTAAAAACATTAAACACCTTTGTTGGAAAAATACATCCAAAGTACAAAACAACATAACCGTTGAAATCTACGTAGTTGCTCACACAGCAAAAGCAATCCAAAACGTAAGAGGAATATTGATAGTAAAAAGGGAGACGTGTTTGTTCGAAAGGTGTCGGGTAGTTCCCCTATCGCACTACGCGAAAAGTTTATCAGTTTCTTGTAACTGATTTTATTTTGGTTTGTTCTGAAATGTCTTTCCTTGCGTCGCGGTCTGAGTATTTTAGGTAGTATTCAGATATCATCGGCGGTACGGACTACCCCTCAGACAAGATCCCGGGAAAGAGTTCAGAGAGTAAAGCATCGTAACTTAGGCGCGAGTGTTTGAAACTCCCGATTCGCCGTTTCTTCGCGTCCTTCGGGTCCTCAACCACCGGTAACTCAGTCACTCGGCACCAGATCCGAAACCTGAAGAAACAGACGCTCTGTAAGTTTTCGAAATATTTTCTATTCGAGGGAAATATTTTTTTTGCTGACTTCACTTGAAAATGCATGGTCATATTCGTACTGTAACGGACTGAACCCTAGCCCCAAGTATTAGGCGGGTGGTATAAGGAATTAGATTAGTGACGAACAATTCGTCGTGTTAGTATACAGTGAAAACCCAGTGAAAGTGGGCCTGGCTATTTAAATGTGACTGTATTATTTTTGTGTGAAAAGGTTACATTGTGTTGTATAACTGAGAAATTTGTTTTGTTTGACTATAGGAACACTGCTTTTCCGATTTGTTTCCTTAATAGACTAAATATGTACGTTTATAAGTAGCTATAACCTATCGTAGGCTATCGAAACCCGTTTCCTGACCTGTCGCGTGTTTTATTGTAGAATTATTTTTTTTTCCATTTTTTATTATAAGTTTAATTTTTATCATTCGGTTATAACTGCTGTGGCCGAAGTAATGTTTGATTTTTATACCTTAATTTTCCCTCCCCAACGGTATACGAAGGAAGCAGGTCATCGGCATAGAAACAGCTCCAACTACCGGACAAAAGAAGCCGAAGGTCGCAAGTCAGCAGATTCCATTTAGTAAATTTATTGTTAATCGTTTTGATGACACATAGAAAATAGTGCATTCGTTTCACGTAATTGTTACGACCGAGTAAAAACGCCGTAGACGTTGGGGTAGGTCGCTGCCGCAGTATACGGAGTGTGCGAAATAAACCTTTGCGACTGAAGAAGTCAAAACCCCCGCCTGACCTTCGCGCGCTTCCCTTGGGGTTTATTAAATATTCCAATGGGAATACATTGTTTATTAAATATTTCAATAGGAATACATTGTTCATTAAATATTTTAATAGAAATATATCGTTCATTTAACATTCCATCAGGAATATATCCCCCATTTAACAATTTCCTTAGGTATACGTAGGACAGCGAGATTGTTCAGCCTATCCTAGTTAAGGGTCGTACATTTTGTCGTTAAGTTGAATCTGTTTTATTCGCTCCCGCATCCAGATTCATCCCTATATTTCTTTTTGATGTTCCACGCTCGTAGCTTACCGAACCAACCTGGTCCTGGCAGATGGTTAAGTCCTGGCGGATAGCTAAGCCCAAGCGATTTGGCGGATGGTTAAGCCACGGAAGTCTTTACCGCTCGAGTCCGGAACGCTCTCGGTTTCTTTTGGGGAGAATTCCTCGTTCTCCGTCGTTCTTGATGGAACTGGTGACAGCGCTGCCTATTTCCTGAGATAGAAAACCGGGCGGACAATAAATGAACGTCGTCACCCAGTATTTAGGAGAGTTATTAGAGCATAAAGTATCGTTTACTATAAAGTGGGGAATAATTTTGATTAGAGTGATGGACAGCATTTCATTACATTATCAACTTACAATAGCCGTATATGTAGACGACATAATTGTTCTTAGCTGCTCCAGAAATAATTAAAAATGCATTTGTTAAAAATGTACAGAAACATTTTACAGTAACAGACCTAGGGAAACTTAATTGTTCTTTAAATATACAAGTATCAGAATCAATAAATACCCAGCAGGTCCAGGAGGTCGCTCTTAATTAAAGAAATTAGATTAATCAAGTACTAAGAAGATTCATAATGGAAGAAAGCCACCCAGTCAATACAGCTTTGGAATGATGAAATAAAACAATTTAATTTGTTTAAAATATAATGATGTTTTAATCCCCCAAACCATAAATGGCTGGATATATAGCATGCTCTCAAAAAGAGCAATGAAAATCAGTGTGGATGATGTAACCATCAGAGGCTTGGTTGTAAAAGGGAGGGGTGCTCTCGCCACTACTGTGGAACATGGTCTTAGACTCCTTAGTCAGCCACCTCAACGATAGCATCTTCTACACAATAGCATATACAGATGACCTAATGATTCTGCTAACAGGACGATTCGAGGAGACACTCTGCGCTTTAATGCAGGAGGCCCTCAATATCATAGAACAATGCTGCAGAGACCATTCGCTGTCAATAAATCCGAAAAAGACGGAGATGGTTCTTTTCACGAAAAAAAAAGGAAGCTTGCAAAACATCAAGCCCCAAAGCTCCTAGATACCAAACTTATTTTCTCTTCAGAGGTGAAATATTTAGGGGTCACCTTTGACAGTAAGTTAACGTGGAAATCTCACTTAGAAAACAGAGTTAAAAAAGCATATATTTCTTATGAGCAGTGTCGTAGAACCATCGGCCGCACCTGGGGAATGTCACCTAGGGTTGCTGCCTGGATCTACACTGCCATCATCAGACCTATGCTAACGTACGGCGCGATTGCCTGGGGAGCTGAAGCAAACCAGCTGACAGTCATCCGTAAATTGGACCAAATCCAAATAACAGCATACCTCAACACAACAGGAGGCATGAGAACCACACCAACAAGAGCTATGGAGGTAAACCTCGGTCTCACTCCCCTTGACATATACACCAAGGAGGTTGTTTCGACCATAACACGTCTACGCTCTACTGGTATACAACCTGATGTAGGATCCGGTAAACTGAGACGTAACTTGTGGCATGAGGCCATCAGGGAGGTCCACTGCTGCAGGCAAATACGGACTCGATTCCACCGCGATAAGCCTTCAATAGGCCCTACAAGGTAATTTTTAAAAACAACGCACAAGACCTAGTGGAAAAAGGCGAAATCCGCATCTTCACAAGTGGGTTTAAATCCAATGTGGGCTCAGGATATGGAATTTTTTCCAGATCCATGAATCTAAACATAAAATGGGCAATGGGCTGCAATGCGAGTGTTGCTCAAACAGAGCTCACTGCTATCTGCATCGCTGCAAAAGAGATTACCAAAAGGAAAACCACAGGTAATAATATATAAATCCTTACGGACAGTAGACAAACACTACTAGCCCTGAACAGACCACGTATTACTTCAGGCCTAGTACTAGAATGTCACATGGCCTTAATCGAAGCCTGTAACAACAACACGGTCACTTTAGGCTGGATCAAGGGCCATGAGAAATCGAAAGGAAACCATATTGCAGACTCGCTAGCCAGGAAGGTAGCCTCCCAAAAACTCTTGGGACCTGGCACTTTCATTGGTCTATCGGCGTCAGCGACGGCCGACCTATTAAAGGAACACTCCCTTAAAAAGTTTGAGGGTAGATGGGACGACGCAGAAGGATGCAGGCTTGCCAAGGAACTGCTACAGTATCCGGATAGCAAAGTAGCCAAAAAATATGTTAATATGATCAGGCAGAACCTACGAACAGCCACGGGTCGAACACATTCTTTGCGAATGTCAGACACTCTCATTTTAGGTTTCAAGTATTCTGCGAGCCCAGGCTAGCATATGCCAATATGAGGGAACTTAATTCAGGCGACGTTATCGCCTACTTCAAGGAAGTAGGCTGGATGACGAGCTAGAAGGAAGTTTTGAACCTCAGAAGGATGCACAATGGGCCAATTGTAGCCTAAGTGCTGTGGGGTCACCCACCCTTCAAACTTTTACAGATACAGAATGATGTTTTAAACAAATTCAATTTTTTTATTTGATCGTTTAGTATGTATCTTCATCAAGTAAAAGACTCATATATTCAACACCTTTGGACGCTAACCAAAAATTGAGCTCTTCATCAGGAGCAAGAAGACTTGATACAACCCTTTTTCCTTATTAAGAGGCTGTTTGTTGTATATTTCTTCTCTCAAGAAAAAGAAACCACTCTTTATGGTTATTGTGGTGCTGATTAGGCGATATTTTTATTTACAAAAGAGCAGCTATTTTATGGTGTTCCAAAAAGCAGTCAACAGTGGCTTTGTCAACCGCTGATGTAGAATATATATCTCTATCGGCTGCTACACAAGAATATGTATAGCTAAGGCAGGTAATAAAAGAAATAGATCCAAATATTGTCAAGAAACCTACCACTATTTTTATGGACAACAAATCAGCTATAAATCTTGCTAAAAAGCACATCGAAATAAGCCACCATTTTATTAGAGAGAATTTACAAAATAAAGAGGAAGGGAGGAAGGCATGGGCCTTATTAATAAAATTTTGTAATTTGTCAGGTAATGTAAGCCTAGTATGTGCTCTCATATCAAGGCTAGAGTTTTCCTGTTTTGTTCATTTTTTGCTGAATTAAGGATTTAAATTTACAAGTGAGTGTTGTTAAGTTAAATTTAAATTTTGGCGCTCTTAGCCATTTATTTTTGTGGTCTGTTGAATGTCAAACAAAAAAAATATGTTTACGTAACTTTGATTCTACCTCATATATTATTCCAATAAATACAAATCATTAGTAGTGAATTGTGGTTGTCTTGTATGTAATGAAGATCGCCAGACTGATATGAGTTATGTCTTGCATATGGCCAATACGTGCATGAAGAGTGTGTGGATCTTACTAAAAATGATAAGGATGAATTCATACGCCCTAATTGTTCCTAAAAATAGTCAATGTTTTATATTAGTTTTTTAAATATTTGTTAGGTTAATTATTATTTATTGCCAGAGCTGTGGCAATATTGAGGGTATAAGTTCCAAATTTTGCCAGTTGGCAATCGTTTATAAAAGAAGAATATTTGTTTGTTTGCTTTATTTTTATAATTGTTTATGAATTAGAACATAAACATGTTTGATACTTGTTCAATAAACTTACAGGTTATTTCAAATTAATTTGTATTTAATAAAAAATAATAACTCTTAGCATGACAATATTTAGTTCACTTACTTTATCGATTGAATTTGACTTGTTTAAATGCAGTCATTATCGCGGGTCTTGGAAGACATCACAAGCCATGACCAGTATTTGTTCACTTTGTGTTACAGTTACTTTACACAGATGTTCAGTAATATCTATTCAAACCAAGAGAAAAGCTAAAAAATCTTTTTATAGGTATTGTCTGGTACCGAAGTGCAAAAGCTATATTAGAAGTACAGCCGATAATTTTCATTAAAATCAACTGTATACTACATATTTTATAATTAAATTAACTGTCTCGACCCTTACTTCGTGGAATCTGCTCATATTAGTGTTTTAAATTAAACTCACGGTTTCTAGTTAATTCCACAATATAATAAAAATTATTGAAAATTCTAAAAAATTGAAAATTGTTTCGATAAATCAATATCATTGTCAGAATGACAGAAGTTACATTTCATGTGATGCCTACCTGATGTTTAGTAGTTATTTTTGGCTAGACCAAGAAGTGACCTAACTTGTGATTGACTTAATATATGTTAATAGAAAAAAGAAGAAGATATGATATTACATATATTGAAGCTTAGATATTATTCGCCCTATGGATATCACTTCTTGGTCTAGCAAAAAATAACTACTAAACATCAGGTAGGCATCACATGACATGTAACTTCTGTCATTCTGACGATGATATTGATTTATCGTAACAATTGTCAATTATTTAGAATTTTCAATAATTTTTATTATATTGTGGAATTAACTAGAAACCGTGAGTATCATTTAAAACACTAATATTTTATAATTGTCTAAAATCTGTAATAAGTGCTCAACATTTTTTCATTTATAAAAATGTATTTATAATATCAGCCACTTTGTAATGAATTAAAAAGATCTTCGAATGAAAACAGTTTTGTATAAATATTTTGTATATCTTATGAGAGAAGATTTTAATGCATTCAAATTAATTTAGAAAATTCACTATTCTCTCTAAAAATTTCTTATCACCACTTGCTCATTAGCATTCCAAAACAATATTCTTACATTGTTAGGAATATAAAACATATGAAAGTTTGAAAACTGGAAATTACTACAAAAATCCAATTAATAACTTTGAAATGCGTAAAATGTGCCGTACGCATTAACATTCATTAGAAACGCATGTAGATCTAATTCGTGATGTGCAAAAGAATGAATTCATTCATTGTATTTTATTGTTTCCTGACCTACAGCAACGAATACGTAACAGATATACTATGATTAGCAATTATGATTAGTTGAATTCAACCGATTTAAGAGAGAAATTATGCTGAATGAATTTCAGTGATTATCTTTGAAAATGTTTTTAATTGAATGATACAATTCAATAATTATTGGAGTTATTCAGTAATAGTTTCCGTTTATAATTTATGTGTATCATAATTTGTTACTTTGACATAATTGATTGATAGTTTTCAACAAGAAAACAGTAAAAACTAGAATGAATATGAGCAGATATCGGCAATATGTTGCTTGACCTCCACCACAATATACACTATAAATCAAAGAATAGTGCGTGAAGTGTTCAGTTTTTCTAGGCCCAATCATTGTTCATAAAATAAACGAACTCGGTTAATAATAGCTGACTAATAATGACTAGTATCAATTGAAATATCCTGGATCAAATTTGAAGCTAATGAATTTTTTAGTCGAAAATGCAGGGAGGACTGGAATTTTACAGTTGAAAAATGTCATTTTTATAGCTGACGATATTTTATTAATACAATTATCGTAACTATTCCTCTGCTGCGCAAGATGTGCCAAAAATGTGCTAGAAAAAGAGGCCACAGGAGAAGATGTAGAAACTAGCGAGCAACCGCTACTGACAGAAAAAGGTGGAGAAACTTATTGAAGAGTTTTGAACCACAGGGACTTATTTAAGAACTAATTTTGTTAAGCAATATATGACTCTCATATTAATAAAATAATATATGTAGTTACGAAATTTTCATCGATTTGTGTAAAAAGTACGTAGATCGAATTGATCAGTAATTAAGTGTGACTCCTTAGACTAGATAAGGTAAACTCACAGAAGTTACTAAGATTATATGAAGAGGGGAAATTCAAAAGGGTCTAAGTACCGCTTTCACCATATTTTAGATTTTACTTTGAAGTAGTGGAGAACATGTGTGCATATAAACTTGCGCTATGTCAGAAGAGAGTGCAAATACTTGTCGAAAAAAATAAAATGGAATCAGCTACGTACACATATCAACGTTGTAAAAAAACAAAGTAAATAAGTATTAGCCAGAACTGCGTTAGCAAGTCAGAGATCATATCCAGAGATTTACTCGCGAGGAAAATCATTACAGTCGGTACAAATCAATAAAATATTTCCCGAGTCCAGATTTACATCTCAATTGCATGTATTCAAAAAAGACTTCCCAAATCCCGGATTCGGAGGGTCTAGGTCAGATACATGTTCGAAGTGTGATCTTTATCAAAATAAGATCAAATTTATTCCATCGACCAATCCAATGCGGAAACAAGAGGCACATCAAAAACTAGAATTGCACCATCGCAAGGCGGAAATGGTAAGATTCACAATGAATATCGACATCGCAGACTCACGAATCATTGATAGTGAAAATAATACTATTCCAATTGACTTGGAACAAGTTCTTTTCATTCCGCCATTGACGCATTCGGATATGTTTTACAGTAGGCAGTTGTCCTGTTTTAACTTTGGGGCTCATTTGTCCCATACAGATGATGTATTTATGTGCATATAGGATGAGTCGATTACTGGGAGGGGTGGAAATGAAATTCCGAAGGTCTTTTCCCATCCAAATTTTCCTAAAATAAAAATCTGGTGATTTGGAGCGACAACTATATTGGGCAAAACAAGAATAAGATTATTTTATTGTTGTTTATTTACCCAGTTTCTAAATGTATCTACGAAAAGGTCGAGCAAAAGTTTCTGATAAGTGGACATTTTGCCCAAATAGAAAAATGAAAATATTTGAAAGATGATAGCCGAAGCGCGCCATCAGAGACCTTTTAATGTAGTCTATATGCAAAGAAACGATTTCAAGGATTTTCAAAGTATGGCAGATGAATATCGGAATACAAATAAACTACAACTTTTTCAAAGAAGCTGGATAAAAATTTAACAGAGGTAATAAACCTCAATAAAAACAAAGAAGGCATTTATTAAGATATCATAGAAAGAACAAAATCACACTTTGGGCATAGACCCTTGTTTTCGATACTTTGGACCTTCTAACAGTTGTCAAGTTTAAATTAATGTATTTTTTGTTTTTAATGTGTAACCCAATTGTGTTTACAAAATGGACGAGACGGGGCTACAGCTAAACAACCGCCCAGGCGAAGTCATTGCCAAAAAAGGCTCTAAAGTTGTGTCTACTTTGACGGCTGCGGAACGGGGCGAAACAATAACAGTTATAAGCTGTAGCAACGTGGAGGGCACTTTCTTACCGCCTGCGTGCATTCTCATAGGTAAAAATAAGAAACCAGAATTCGAGGATGGAATGCCACCCGGATCTATTGTGTGCATGAATCAGAATTCAGCCTACATCAACACAGAGATTTTTCTTGAATGGCTCAAGTTTCATTTCATCCCAAGAAAAACTGCGGGAAAAGTACTCCTAATTCTTGATGGCCACGGATCTCACTGCAGCTCAGTGGAAGCTCTGACATACGCTGATGAGAATGACATAATCCTGCTTTGCCTAATCCAACTCCTCCAAAAATTACGCCTGGAAAAGACTTGGATATTGTATCTCCTATTCCAGCTGCTGCTGTGCTACACACTAAAAGAAAAGGAGGGAAATTTGCAGAGATTTTAAATAATGCAGAAGGCATAGAAAGGCGCAAAAGCATTCAGGAGCACAAACAATTGAATCTTAACAAAACGAAACGTGTGGCACAAAGGCAGCTAAAACACCTGTGGTATCTAAAAACAAGAAATTTACTGCGAAAACGGTGCCGAATGGAAAACAGAAGACCCTACAATTGCAGGTAGAGGAGTCCAGTGACGAAGATTCTAGCTTGTCTCTTCATGATAGCAATTCAGATTTGGAAAATCATGATGACGCAACCTGCACTGGATGTTGCGAAGAGTATACGAAGCCAACTAAAGATGAAGATTGGATTCAATGCATAAATTGCCAGCAGTGGGAGTATGAGGGATGAACCAAGTATCAAAATACGTGCGAGATCTGTGTTAAAGTGCTTATTAAGAGGCGTATAGTGTAGTGGCATCTCTACCTTAACCTGACGGCGTCTTTTCCGCAGTGTTAGGTAGAGATGCCGATTTGCAGAGTTTTGAAAAATATTTTTTTAATATTTGTTGCATGTTTATTGCGAAATAAAACTTATGTTTCTGTTTTGATAAATAAATGTTGAATCTAACGACGTATTTTTTTATTATGACATTAATGTGGAAGCATTAATCAAAGTCGATATGAAAAATCGGCATTCCTCCCGGACTTACCCTATAGAAATAATTATGTTCATGATATAATATAAATAGATCGCAAGCTCTTTTTTAAACAAATAATCATCATCTGTTTGCTTAAATGAAAGTTTGTTTACAATTTACATAATTATTCGATAATAATATGTCAAAATTGCTAAATAAAACCATCTGTGATCTGACCCATTAGGAATCTATAGAATTGCTAACTTAAATTCAAACCACTCCTCCTAGTTTAAAAACAGGGATTATGTAATTCTACTTTATTTAAAAAATTAAATAAATACGAATTATAAAAAATATTGCGTAAAACTTGTGTCACAATGACTTTCTGTAGTAATCGTGCTCGTACTACAAAATGAGTCATTGTGACACTTGTTTTACAAATAACTTAATTTGAATTTATTGTACAATGACTTAAAAATGAATGCCACTAGGCTCTGACCTGCACACGTCAATCGTTTAATTTAGCGTGACAGCCTCAATTCTTCTCTCAACATAGGAAATTTAGTCCACAGTGAGTTGGGAGAAAATTATTTCGACTGTAACAAACACATGTACCTGTATTATAATGAAATTATAAACGTACCAGTTCCTAAAAATATGTTAACATGACAGTCTCGTTAATTGTTATTATAGCTTATTTCTAAACTTGAAGCTATTCCGAAGGGATTCATTGCGATTTTAACCCCTTACCGCATACTATGCTATATTTGGCACACGTTCAAAATTATTATTTGTTTCTAAGTTTCCGAAGAGTTTGTGCTGTTAACTCAAGTTGTCCCATATCTAGCACGCTTGTTCACAGGCAGCCGCTAAATCCCTTTCACTATCGTACGCGCAAATTTGATGAATCATTTAGTGAATTTCTGGACGATGACAGGTGCTAGTCTGTTTGGGGAAAATTCAATATAGAGTATTTTTGTTATCTTGGCCTAATTTGTGTGTGAAAAATTATTTTATAAGGGTTCACTGTGATGACTAAAGTCGTACAAAACTTTTTTTCCTACGATCACTACCCAAAGTAGGCTTTTGCACACTCAAATCTAACCGCAAAGTTGATGTTTTCCGTGATCTGTCATAATTTGACATTATTTCCGCTCTAGAGCGTATTTTCCGCTCACATGTTTTCAATAAACTAAAGAAAGTTAGTAAATAATAGGTATATTAATAGTACATTATACACCAAGCGACTAAAGTGACCCATTTAATCCCGCGGATGGGACCCATTTAATCCCCGAGGGAATCAATCCATATACATTTTTAATAAAAATGAATACTACTTAGGATGGACTTTTACGAAACTTGGCTGGGCATCGAGGATGCACTTTTATGAAATGAAACTTGGCTGGGCATCGAGGACGGACTTCCATTTTTTTATAGTAAGTCAAAGTGCGCCAATAAAAAAAATAGCGTGAAGTATTCGTGGATAACTGGTCTTTCAAACACGCGCGATTTTTCGAGAACGACGACGCAGTGTTATAAGACCTTACAGATTAGACCGATTCAGACGTCATTTTAATTATTATTTTCTATCTTATAAACCCATCCAAAACACCTATGTTACAGTTGTAGTTAATATTTAAAAATATTCAAAGTGTATAACTAATTACTCCCAATATTTTTCGAACCTCAATTTTAAACAAATTGAGGTAAATGTCATCTTAATGTCGTTTACGGCTTTTTAAATTGTCATTAGTTGCTTTTATGCTGGTTTTGATAGATTGAGTTATTTTTCTTATCGAAACCTTGACTCAAAACATTGCTAAAAAAATTCATGAACGTTTCTTACTTGTTCCTAAAGAGGAGCATATGGCCATGGATGAACAAATTATTCCAACAATAGCTCCATCGAGTCTCAAACAATATAATTCCAAGAAACCTCATAAATGGGGATACAAGGTTTTTGTTCTAAGTGGGGTGTCTGGATTCTCTTACGATTTCGACTTTTAGTGTGGAGCTACTACTCTTGAAAATAATCAACCAGATCTAGGAGCAAGCAGCAATGTTGTTCTAGAACTTTCAGAATCATTCCTCTACAAATATACCTCATCAAAAATGGTATTTTACCTTTGGGGACAGTATGAGAGGAAATCGTGTGCATTATTTCGAATTCCCTTAGGAAGCAGCTGTTAAAAAAAGGTAAAGGTACAGTTATTGAAGCAGTGGCCAATGTAGATGGTGTGAACCAAAACAGATGATGATTTATACCTACTCTCAGAATTCAAACTGGTATCGCAGAAGTTTTGACCAGAGGTTATAGTTCAGAAAGAAAAAGGGGAAGACCAAGTACCAGCTTACAACCTCAACTGGATCTCAAAAAAAAGAAATATCCTTTTTCGCAGATTTCAGCTCAACAAATAAGAACGGACAAATTGAATCATTTGCCAAGAGTAAGTGAAGAACGACAGAGGTGCAAATATCCAGATTTAAGGGAAAATCACACATATCATGTGGCAAATGTTCAGTATATTTATGTCTAAATAAGGATCTCAATTGTTTTAGCAAATTTCACACGGAATATGGTAAGATCTTCACTCTTTTGTTGAGGTAAAATCTATTTTTTTTAAATAAATCTGAATTTATACTTATTATTTTTATTTTATTTCCGAAATTTGTGCCAAATTTGGTACATGTCAAAAATTAAAATTGTTACTGTTATCTCATTTTGTGCCAAGTTTGGCACATGTCAAAGTTTGACATTTATTTCCTTTAAATATCGATAAATATTTTTTTCACTTATAATTGCACAAGTGGTTTGTATTTTATGGGGTAAATTTGGGTTGTTTAATGAGAAACTGTTTCCTAGCAATTTGACGACGATAACTGTCAACTATTAAAAACACGACACCGAAGGTGGAGTGTTTTTAGGTTGACAGTTATTCGAGTCAAATTGCTAAAGGAAACAGTTTAGAATTTGAACAACACAAATTTACCCAATATCAATACAAACCTCGAGTGTAATTCGGCAGGACAATTTAATGAATGAGAAATTTGGAAACATATCAATGCAAACTTTATTTATCAAACATTAAAAATAAACAATTTTTATTTTAATGTACCATTTGACTAATTTCGGCGTTCTTAGGAACACCGAATCGACTCATTGTTAGTTCTTGAAAATTCAATAAGTTGTTGACAAACATGCCAAACTATTTATTCTGGTAACCAACACCGCGATAATTGATGAACAAATGAATAAGTGAAAAAACCACTAGTGTATTTGTCGCTGTAAAAGTGAAAGCTAACTTTTGCCGCAGTCAAAGTGATAATTGCACTGTGGCATATGCGATTTTTTATACATGAGTTAAATTGTCACTATTTTTTCATAACTCCTAATCAGTCATTCTAACGCATACATTTTTTTGACAAAAAAATAAATCATGCAGTAAGTGGTTAAGACGTTTTCTAACTTTTTGGGAAACTTCAAAAGATGGTTACTATCGCAACACACATTGTTGGACCCACCGAAAAACCGAAGTGATTAAACCACGTCGTCAAGCGTATAATCGCTCATCTATACGCCATAACTATGCTCAATTCGTAATTTCTATCAGCTAATTTTATCGTGAATTATATAATTATATATTCAGGTTACCCGTACTCTTGCCCAGTTGTGTATGTCTAATTATTTTAGAATCAAATTTACGGTAAATGGTATTGGATACATTATTGACCCAGAATTATAATGTACCGTTTGCAATACAAATGAAAAGGAAATCATTTTTCGTACTTCCGGGCCTAAAGTGACAACTTCACTCCCTTGTGACAGGTACTAAAGTGTCACATTTAATCCCTCCGGGATTAAATATTGACGAAACTCCCGGAACGATTAAATCACAAACAAACGAATTTAAGGGATATTTTATTGAAAAATATAATTAATTAGAATGGTAGTTAACGTTAATATTCAAATTTACAATGACACTAGTAATGACAATGTTTCTAAATTATAACTGTCACAACGCAATGTTACTATGGTAACTTATTTTAAAGACAGTTTATTAAATGAGTTGAAGAGAGAAAAAACTGATTGAAATTATTGAAATAATTAATAAAATCATACCGGAAGTACGAAAAGTATCGTATATACCTTGCGACTGAAGTACATTTAATCCTTCAGGTAAATTATGGCCCTCCCTGCGGTCGGGCCATAAACTTTACCTTCAGGATTAAATGTACTACTTCAGTCCCGCGGTATATAATATACTATTTCACATACTGTTTCATTGTCCAATTTACACATCGATTAAACCAAATTTCGCATGCCTTGGAAATGTAAACTCACACCTGCTTGACTTAAATAATATAACAATTTTTGAAGCTAGGAAAATTGTAGAATATTTTAAAATTGAGCTCTTTTGTATTAATTGAATAGTAGGTGTGTATTACTTAACATCTATTAATTATTTTTTTACTTGTACTCATCGCTGTAATATTGTTTCAGGAGCAATAAATATATTATTACTTGCATAACTATTTTTTATTGACCACGAAATGGTGCCGTGTTTTTTCATTTAGTGGTAAATCTATTGCCTATTTTATTAGAATATTTGGCCCGGCAATTACGGCAAAATATGTTTTGAAACTAGACGGTTGCCCAGCACATTTTTCAAGGAATGTGCGGGAACAATTATATATAAAATATCAACAGAGGAAGTCTATTTTCTTGGCCACCCGATCCCCAGATTTCACCTTGTCATGAGAAACAAGATTTTTTGAAATAAACACACCTTATTTGGAAGCACTGAAATATTCTATATTCACAAATAAAATGTAAACTATATACAAATACAAACACGTCTGATAACTCGTAATTGCAAGGAGAATGTCATAATTAATCTCAGAGTGTTTCGACAAAAAAGTCGATCGTCGTTACTTTTTTCGAAAGAGATGTAATTGAACATTTGTCCTGGCATATAGCCAGGAAAGCAATTAAATTAACTGTCTCGACCCTTACTTCGTGGAATCTGCTCATATTAGTGTTTTAAATGAAACTCACGGTTTCTAGTTAATTCCACAATATAATAAAAGTTATTAAAAATTCTAAAAAATCGCCGAATAACTCATATTCTTCGCCATTTTAATCAAGATTCAGAGATGGCTGGACGTGATTGGGAATATGGTTTCTTAAAAGGACACCCTGAATTGGAATTACGACAACTCACTCAAACCAGTATAGCTCGAGCAATGGGGTTTAATCGAACTCAAGTGAATCTCTTTCAAGAAAATATACAGAACCTCTACACAAATTAAAAATTTCCGCCTAGACGAGTTTTTAATACAGATTAAAGTGTGTACCGAAGAAGATTCCGAAGGTCATTACAATGAAGGGTAAAAAGCTGGTAGGTAAAATAAATGTCAAACTATTACACTTGTTTGCGCTATGAGTACCACTGAAAGTTATGTTTCACCAGCTTTCATATTTCTTCGTAAAAAAATGAAGGATTACCTTTTGAACAATGCACCTCCCCGAAGTATTCGATTGGTTTCGGATTCTGGTTTCATAATTACAGACCTCTTTATGGAATATCTTCGCCATTTTGAAAATAACGAGCAACCTACTAAGGAAAATCCAGTGCTTTTAATATTAGATTACCACAGTAGTCTTCTAATTTTAGTTGTTGTCAATTATTGTCGTGATAAGGGCATCCATTAACTTACTCTTCCCCCACAAAGTAGCCACAAAATGTAACCTTTAGATCGTGGATTTTTTGGTCCATTAAAGGTAAAATTTGCTTACGAGTGTGACAAATGGTTAAGTGCTAATCCATGACGGGTCATTGGACAAACAGAGGTGGCTCATCTGGTTAATGAGGCTTTTTAGACAGTTGCGACGGTTAAGAATGCTTCTTCAGGTTTCAAGACTTCCGGAATATGGCCTATCGATAAAAAATATTTTTCACGGCAGTTTCTGTGACTTGCATTAATCTTCCTTCTACGACATCTGAGAAAGATCTCTCCCACAATAAAGCTCCTACATCAGTTTTACATTCAGCTCCAGAGACTTTATCAAGTACTTCGTTTGGATCATCAAAACCTACAATAAGTACGTCTGCTGTAACAGACCTGGCTTTAATAGAAGTTATTACACCAGCAGCTGTTACAATAGCTGTAGGTTCAAAATCAAATGAATTTATACCGCTGTCATCAATACAACTGTTTCCTAAAGCCGCAGTCCAAAATAGACGAAAAGAATGTAAGAAGTCAATTATTCCTACCGATAGTGTATTTGTGTAGTAAAATATAGTTAATATATAAAATTAACTAAATTAATGGTCTCGACCCTTAGTTCGTGGAATATACTCATATCAGTGTTTTAAATGAAACTTACTGTTTCTAAATAATTTCACAATATATTTGAAAAACGTTAAAAATTCTAAAAAATTGACAATTGTTTCGATAAATCAATATCATCGTCAGAATGACAGAAGTTACATTTTATTTGATGCCTACCTGATGTTTAGTAGTTATTTTTGGCTAGACCAAGAAGTGACCTAACTTGTGATTGACTTAATATATGTTTATAGAAAAAAGAAGAAGATGTGATATTACAAATATTGAAGCTTAGATATTATCAGCCCTATGGTGATATCCTGGATATCATGTTTCCAATTAAGATCAGTATAACTGTGCAATGATATAGAAAACCAGGAAAACCATATCTGCTGATCTTTACAATTATCACTTAAGAAGACAGTTTATTAGTGGAGAACTCCCTAGATTTAACTGTTCATTGACAACTTCATATTGTGGGTTCCTCGAATGTTTTCTAATTTCCAATTCTTCAAGGAAATCCAGTTCTTGTTTCTTTTCACAAATATGCAGCACTTCTAGTTTTGTGTTAGGGGTCAATGAAAGATTGGTGTCAAGAAGATGTTTTGCGTAGTGGTATTTATCTGGTTGTTCTAACCTGTATGCTCGTAAGTGTTCACTGTATGGGATTTCAAAATTCCTAAGGGTCTGACGCAAATAGACAGCATCACATTCTGGACATTTGAGTTTATATATACCTGACTTCTTTAATAGTAGTATTTTTGTTTTTACATTTAACAATTTTGTAATAACGTTACTTTCTGTTTTAAAAGAAATTGTTGTATTCGTTGCTGAAGATATTATCTTTGAAATATTATTAGAAATATTTCCTGCATATGCGATGGTTTTATAAGTTTTTATTTCATCAGCTTGTTTAGGAAATATTAGTTGTAATGCCACTTTTTCCTCTTTTTTACTAATTAGCTTATTTATCATATCTAATGGATAACCGTTGGATCTTGCTATTTGTCTAATTGTATTAATCTCTCTATCAAAATTACATTTGTTCATAGGAACTGAAAAAACTCTATGTATCATTGAATTATATGCCGCCAGTCTGTGTGACATAGGGTGATTGGAATTGAATGGAATTGTCACATCAGTCTGTGTTGGTTTTCGGTAAATTGAAACCCACAATATGAAGTTGTCAATGAGCAGTTAAATCTAGGGAATTCTCCACTAATAAACTGTCTTCTTAAGTGATAATTGTGAAGATCAGCAGATATAGTTTTCCTGTTTTTCTATATCATTGCGCAGTTATACTGATCTTAATTGGAAAAATGATATCCAGGATATCACCATAGGGCGAATAATATCTAAGCTTCAATATTTGTAATATCACATCTTCTTCTTTTTTCTATAAACATATATTAAGTCAATCACAAATTAGGTCACTTCTTGGTCTAGCCAAAAATAACTATTAAACATCAGGTAGGCATCAAATAAAATGTAACTTCTGTCATTCTGACGATGATATTGATTTATCGAAACAATTGTCAATTTTTTGGAATTTTCAGTAACTTGTATTATATTGTGGAATTACCAAGAAACCGTGAGTTTCATTTAAAACACTAAGGAAAGCAATTGTTCTTCCCTTAGAAGAATGCTACTAGTAAGCATAATAAAATAATGACATTTTTGTTCTTACATGTCATATATACTCATATTGGTCATTAGTTTATCAGCAAAGATTTTCATTTCACCTATTTACAAAGATGCTGTTGGTTAAACAGAGTTTAGTTCAACCTGAAAAAAATTCTTACTGCCCCCTTCGCTCATGAAATTAGGTGTTACAAAGTAATTTGTAAACTATTAACAAGTAGTTTTCCCATCTTTTTAGGAAGCTAAGCTAAAGGAAAGCGTTTTCTTCTACTCAATATTCGAAAACTGATGGAAGATGAAAATTCTGATAGAAAACAGATTTATTTAAATTTGACAGTATGGCTATATTCAAAAGAAGTATTTAAAACTACTTAAGAAATAATATAAATTTCGTTAATTGAAATATTATGAATAACATGCTGTATAGTTGCAAAATATTGGTTAGTGAAGACGCGGGCTTACAAGAGAATATTACTAAACAGAAGCTTTACGAAAAATACGAAACGTTCCGAAATCTTCTTCGGTTTGTTAAAATGTCCATTACTATATTAACAACACGGTAAATAAAAATAATACTGACTGTTCAGTTCCTTCTTAACAACAGTTAATTTTTTCAATTAATTTAGCTATTTTCACATATTATTTATAAAAGTGTATTATGGGAAAATCTGATGTGATAGAACCGACTTCAAATTCATCATTCACCAATCGGTGAGTATTATAAATAAAAAGGAAATAAATTTGCGTGTCTGTATAAGTTAACTAATGAACCTCAATTAATATTGAATGAAATAAAATATTCTGAATTCAGTCAATAAAATTGAACAACTACAACGATGTTTATTAACTGCGAAATAATAAAAATATTTTGTCGCCAACTTTTTTTCTGATAACAAACTTACCTTCTTTGCGTTGAACGTTAAATCCAAAAAATAAACTAAACTGTCCTCGGCCCCCCACAAAACCAAAACAAACTGATAATCTTACTGTCAGACCACCCCAACTTATAACTTTAAACGAAAGAGAAAGTACTATGGAGCTTAATATTTTCAAGTAGGTAATTCCTTTATTTGAATATATCGTTTAAAGTGTACCGGCCATTGGTAGGGCGCCACCTCTTCGACGGATTGTCAGAAGGAAGTGCGCCAATTAGAATGCTATTTTGTTTTTAACTTCAATATAATTGTTTTTCATTGTTTTCCGTTAATATGAAACTGAAACTAACTTGATTAGCTTCGGATGATGCAATGATATAATTTTCTATGCACTTTATTGAAAGGGAAGTTTATTTAAGCATAAAAAACAGGAATATACGAGTCCTAATAAACTGTTGTTTTCAAGTAAAGATCGACAATAAATACACGATTACACTCTATCGTGTATCAATAACATAATTATTATTTTTGTTTCATATATCCTTATAGTACGATTTCGATCACCATACTTTCACAAATAAAATGATATTCTTCAGTGCCCGAGGGTGAATTGGAACGATATTTGCCGGTGATTCTTATTTAAATGTATATTTGTACATCTTCGTGAGATCAATTTCATATTAATTTGTCTGCTGATTAAACACACAAAAACGGGTTATTTTCTGATTGCGACTCTCTCACTTGTGATAAAGAATGTGAAACTGTAACAATTCATTTATTTGGGTCGAACAATTTTATTTTATATAGCTCCTGCATAGTGAGTACATTATTCGTGATTTGCTAAAAATAAGATGATTTTTCATTATTCTCTTAAATAATTATTTATTCATCAATATCAATTTTGTCCCCTCCAGATACATTGAATACATTTGTGGCACCCAGGCTAGTGACACTGCAGACCATCTATGGAGCCTGTCGAGTAACTCAAATCGGTAGATTTCAAAAAATTCCAAAAAATTCACGAAAACTGTAACGTCGTAATTAAATTTTATTGATTTTTATAACTGCGTATGCGCGATGCCATATTGCTCGTTCAATCATTTTCGATTATCCTGTTGTGATCGTTTCAGGTCATATGTTATCGTTTCCTAGTTCAAGTGTTGAGGTTATTATGTGGTTTCGGTCTTTTGGTGTATTTTTTAATTGCTATAGTGTAATATTTATTTATTGTTTCGTTGCTGTATTATTGTGAAGGATTGTAATAAGTGGTGTACTCGGTTTGTTTGTTTTTATAAAATACAGAATTTTACTAATTTAATCGACAACCTTAGAGATCACGGTTGTTTTTTACATTAGCTAAACTGAAAATTGTTGCATTGCTAAAGTAAATATTTCTTTATACAGTTTTGTTCTTCCAACCCAGGAAGATATAAAATTAATATGGCTAGAACGCAGTGGTAATAAATCATTAAATTTGTCGAGGAAACAATAGAGGATATGTCCCCTTCATTTTCAAA
Organism: Galeruca laticollis; assembly: GCA_963921935.1. Classification (NCBI taxonomy): domain Eukaryota; kingdom Metazoa; phylum Arthropoda; class Insecta; order Coleoptera; family Chrysomelidae; genus Galeruca; species Galeruca laticollis. Next base: position 36,685,644 of record OY998178.1, on the reverse strand, counting down.
AACGGTGTTTCTTTAGATTTGAGGAAGACGAAGGGAGGTTATTAAGACTGTTTGACTTGCCTCCTATATGAGAGGAAATTAACAAAAATTGATGGTAAGTTTTATTGTATTGAATATAGCATGCTACACTTTTGGACATTTTAAAATGTACCCATTGAAAAAATAATTTGGGTTTTATTTTATATTGTAGCTATTCCCTCCACCAGTAAAGGTGTTGAGCCATTACCACCTTCACCACATGTAGCAGATATTACCTCCATTAGCTATGGGATGGAAGGTATTGATTTTCATATATAGCCCATGGTATGACAATTTATGGGAAATGAAAGTGAGTATTAACTTTTGTTGGGCCATTACGTGTTTGGTCAAGCGGTAACCAAAAATCCAAAATATCCAATAAAAACAAAAAATAGAAAAACAATGAATCAAAAGATAGTTCAGAAATTCAAAAAATATTTAAAAAGCAAAAAAAAATCAAGAATTCCAATAAAAGTGAAAAACCCAAAAACAAGAATTAAAATTTTTTTAAATATTCAAACATTTTTTTGGCTAACTACAAAAACATGTGTAAACTTATTATTTCAACAGTAAGTGCATTATATTTTCTTTTGTTGATATAAATTTTGAAACATATTTGTGTGTTTACTTATTTATAGTTGTTATTTTGTGTGTTTACTTGTAGAAGCTCAACCAGAAACGAGAAAGGACTTCCACAAAACGATGGGATGTTTAGGAGCCCTTAAGAAACATTTTAACAACCATATACTGCCAGGAGAAGCAGAGTAACTTTAACTGCTTTATGCGTTGGTTTCATAAGAACCGAATGCTTTTAAATGTAGAAATATACAAATATACAATATACTAGGTTTAAGCTTGTGATACAGACCTATTTAATACTGCCAGTAACGAAATAAATATGTAGTTTAAGTGGAAATTAAATGTTAGATATATTATTTTAAATTTTCTACAGTCACAAGTGCTGTTTAGCACTCTTATATGTAATTACTTGGCATCTTGTATTTACAGGGCTGGGCAGTAGTTAACAACTTTTGCTTTAAAAGTATTTTAATTACTTTTGTTCTAAAATTCACAGTAATCATACTCAAATGTTTTCTTTCACAAAAAGTTGCCAAAAACAGTAGTTAACTACTCATTGCTAACACTTTTTTTGATTAAATAAGTAGCAGTTATACTTAAGCATTTTGTCCTGCTCTGTGTGTTTATACGAGTGTAATAATAAATAAATAGATTAATATAAACTTATCATAAATAATTTTCTACTTTTATCTGGATTTAACATCATTTAAAAATCTAATGATACTCCAATCAATAATGTATGTTACTCAAATTATTTTTTAATTATTGCATTGTTTTAACATTCTAGTTTATTTATTGTCATTCTGTTTGTTAAGAAAAGTACTTTGTGAAAGAAATTATTTGTTGTGTATTTTTATACCACAATAAATAAACTGTATATGATTATTATTTTATTTTTTCCAATTTAATCATTTATGGTCCATCATTTGATATTTGATTTAATTTAACTTAACATCTAATCATTATTGAGTTAATGGAGTTAAATAGAGGAAATGTCAAATGATGCACTATAAATGGTTATTTTGGAATAAGATAATTGAAATACACTAAATTTTAATATACCGCCAAAACCTAAAACTACCTTCTTAACATCAATCAATTGTTTAGTCGACAGGCTCTTTAGATGGCGCCACAATCAGTGTCTCATCTGTGGTGCCACCTCAGTGAGGTGACTTTGAGCTCTTCCAGTGATGCGATGTTTATCTCTTCAGTCGTGACATAACGGTATTCCGTCATAGGTATTTTAATTTTTGGCAACAAGACAATTCAATACGGTGGCTGATGATGCGCATTATGGTGATGTAAAAGTTATGAATACAGGTATCTTATTCATATTGCTTCACGCAGAAGTTCAAAGTTATGTTTCCCATTGACTGTAAGACCTTCTGGTACGAACTCAATGTATGTTTTCGGACTTGGCTCTTCTGAAGACTTCCATTGGAATCGTTGAACTTTAGTTTGAGCATCATGGTCAAATATCCAAATAAATATCTCTGTTGGCTACCCATACACTATTTTATACAACCTTAATAAGATAACAAGGAGCTTTGAAGTACTCCCGCTCCGTTCACTCTAACGTGAAAAGCTCTATTTTTTAAATATGGATAGATAAGCTTCTTAAGGTATTTGTGGAAACTTGATCGGGTTAGCGATACTACAACTGACTTTTAAAATTATGCGTTCGTTTACTTTATCCGATGAAACTAACCTCTTTCGAAACATATATTCTCCCCCGGCTTGGGACTCTTCCTCAGGTTGTGGTATTCGACTTCAGTTAATGTATTTTTATAGCAATCACTGGGATGGGGTGAACAATCGATATTAAATTGGACGCCACCAGCTTTTTAAGCGATACTTAAATTAAACAAAATAACTGAAAAGGTTAAAAGCTGGAAAACCTTATATTTACTTTAACTTAACAAAACGAAATACGAAAAATATTTTAAAGCGATGCTCCAAGTTAATATAAATTGCTGAAAATCAAATATCAAATGTTCAGCAAATTATATTTATTTATAACTCAATAGATAATTCACATTAACTGCATATCCAAAATACAAGACGAATACGAACGCCGTTATACAATAAAAATCTCCAATTCTAGATTTCCATGAATTGAGTATAAGACAAAGGACTTATCTTGGAGAGGTTCTGGAATTATTCAGCTCTCAGCTAGGTCCTAGTCGATGGAGATGGGGTGCTGAATCCATCACGGCCGGTTTCCTGTTGTCTCTAGCGGTGTTGTCTATTCATAGGGCCTACCCAGGGGCTGAGAGCAGAAAATATGTGAAACCACAACGATGTAGGTACTAACTCATGAATTTTACTGATAGGAAGAGACTTTTCCAATGTACGATATCGTTTAAATACACGAAATTTGGAAGAGAAACAAGTTTTTTAATTTCGAAACATTAGTACGACGAAATTAAAATACCATAGTCCGATAGAAATCGTAACAGGCGATCGGCTTGTTACACCCCCTCTCCTCAGAGAAAAAAAGAAATTCGAAGAATTACTTTTTCTAAACATAAACAGTCTACGAAGAAAAGTAGCCAAAACATCAATATTGTGGTGATTAGCAAAAGAAGAAGATGTGCTGACATGTTAAAAAAAATAATGGAAACAAACGAGAAACGAAAATGGAAAGGTAAGAGCAATGAGAAGATGAGAAAACAAGGATCTTAGAATCTTTAACCTTTTCTAGTTCGGAGCTATGACTTTAAAAAAAATGGAGTCAACTGAAAATATATATATATATTTATATATATATATATATATATATATATATATATAATAGGAGCGTATACCTATTAGCGATAATAAACCATTGCAAATGATATGCAATTAAAATAAAAACATTGAAACAAAATGCGGTAATCAATTATAATAGAAGCCCATTCCTATTATCAAGAAAATTATCAAAAATTAAACGATATCAGTTCTTGGTACCGTACAGAGATCCTACCTAAAATATCAAAAAAATTAATTGAGGAGTAGCCTTAACAAAAATATGAGATGCTAAACGCTACTGCAAAATATCCAAAAAAATTACAGGGGTAACCACTACCAAAATATGAAATGCTAACATCTCAACGATAAGATAAGACAACATTCCTCATCTACAAAAAAATTATCACTAAGTGTGATATAGAGTGCTTAAGATCTCAGGTACACTAAACTAAAAAGAAAAAATCTAAATCAACTAAAGAAAAGAAGGAAAAAGTATCAGAAGAGAATGGTTCACTCAAATTCATAGATTGAAGATAGCATAAAGCGTGTAGGAAAAACCTCGCGAAATATAGAAAAAATACAAGGTAAGGGATAGAAATCTACTAAGAAAATTTTCTAACGTGACTAAAAATCTGTGTGTGTTTTTAAAATACATTACGTAACTATAAAGAAACAAGAGAAAAAATAACAAGCCTTGGCATTTCCCCCCTTTCCTACAATCGGTAAGTTTGAAGAGAAGAAACTCACCAAATGCTAAGAATTTAGCGATAACACACACAGAATACTCAAAACCGAAATTGGAAGATATATGGAAGAAAACATTATAAATCGGAAACACTTTCGCTATGTAAGTAACGAAAATATAAACTGTAGTTTTCCAAACCACATAGAAAGTTATCCAAAAAAAAATAGTTTTGTCAACAACTCAAAAAGAAAACTAATATATGCCTTAATAAAATACTATCAGTATGTATCAGTACACCAAAATAATCGATAAATTGTCGTGCAACAAAAAGAACGTGTTATTATCGTATCAAAATAGAGGGAAAATAAAAATAACTAAAGCGTATACTGAGAACGAAAACGCTACCAAGCAAAAAGATAATTTCTCAGTACACACACAACAAAAAAGATAACGGACTACTACAAAATTAACTGAATTCAAAATTTGCCTAAAGCAAGAAATTTCAGAAAATATTTGAGTATAAAGGTGGTTCCAGACTAAACTGATTTCTAAAGGTGCATAAAGCAAGAAAATTTGAAACATTCACGGAAGTTTGTCCTCTACAGAACAAAATTTTTGGCGTTTCAAAAACCCAAAAATAAAAGCGATACGATAGACACAAATATAATACACAATTGTATCATGCACAACATAAGAGAAAGATACAAAATAATGTACTCAAGATACATCAAGAGATAAAGCAAAGGCGTAAAAGAAAAATATATGTGCTTTTGCACATCGGTAACTGTAACAAAAGATAATGTATAGAGGTACCATGACATATACGAAAGTAGAAAAGTAAATTCTACTATAAATAGACACAAAATGTATTTGTGACCTAACACAATTGTTGACAATAAAAAATAAAAAAACTCAAGATATATTTTGAGAATAAATCAAAATTAAGATAATAAAATAATCACGTCAAGAAATATTAATCCAAAAAACCCAAACTAATCAGAATCACAACTAGATCTGATTCGCAAATCGTAATAATGGCCAGATAAATCTGGATCAACAGGATGTTGATCAGAACACATCATCAGGAAGATCTACGTAAACAAATTTAAAGGTAACTGCAAAGTAATTAAAGTACTAACTGTAAAAAAAGATATGAAATTTAACAATGTTACTTATGAGTGACCCTGTATACTAAATATTTCAAAAATATCACAGGCTATTAATTATATTTAGTTTTGAATAAACCGGTATACTAATTATTTCAAAAAGGAACGACTGATTTGCAATAATTTTAAAAACCAATTAACACCAGGAGTTTTTATGATAGCAGAATAAAATATCAAACTTTATCAAAGTTATTAGCTACTACAACTTTTTTCAACACAGAAAACAAGTAGTACACAAATTCCTTAATGTCAGCTATTATCGCAAATATAATTATAAACTCCTGAAACACAAAAAACTGACCATCGCAAAACCTACAATACCTCCCTGACGAAAATAACAAATAATGAAACTATCGTATATGAACTTGAAATTTTGAAGCAAATTTTATCATAAAACTGCGTCTATAAAAATGTGAAATATTACTGGAATAAAATGTAAGTTGAAGTAATCAAAAAAATTAAGTTGATAATTGAAACTAAATAAACTTTTAATATAGATTTCCCACACCATCTCAGTAATCAGAAAATAATACAATTAACTGGGGCGACACTTTGTAAAGGGTTTTACAGTTAAAGTACCATTGCTAACACTAGAATGGGCTGAAAATCAAATATCAAATATTAAAGGTTTCAGCAATTAATTAAATTATAACTCAATAGATAATTCACATTAACTGCATATCCAAAATACAAGACGAATACGAACGCCGTTATACAATAAAAATCTTCAATTCTAGATTTCCATGAATTGAGTATAAGACAAAGGACTTATCTTGGAGATGTTCCGGAATTATTCAGCTCTCAGCTAGGTCCTAGTCGATGGAGATGGGGTGCTGAATCCATCCCAGCCGGTTTCCTGTTGTCTCTAGCGGTGTTGTCTATTCATAGGGCCTACCCAGGGGCTGCAGAGCAGCAAATATGTGAAACCACAACGATGTAGATACTTACTCATGAATTTTATTGATAGGAAGAGACTTTTCCAATGTACGATATCGTTTAAATACACGAAATTTGGAAGAGAAACAAGTTTTTTAATTTCGAAACATTAGTACGACGAAATTAAAATACCATAGTCCGATAGAAATCGTAACAGGCGATCGGCTTGTTACAAATTGAATAGGTTATGGAACGAGTTAATTCCATTTTACCCTACTATAACGGTAGGGTGACTTGGGTTATTGTGTGATTACTAAAAAAGTTCGAATTTTACGTTGTCGAGATTTATATTTCTTATAAAACCCAGGACAGTTATATTGATTGAATAAGAGTACGTTATCAAATTACTGCAATATTAACACAACTTGGTGAATCCTTCACCACTTTGAGATCACTTCACAATCAGAAACTAACAAACAATGTTTGAAATATTGGATTTTTGGAACTAACCATTTAGTGACAAAAGATTAAAATAGAAATCTTTTTAGAACTTACCCACTCGGCAGTTCGTTGGCAAGTGTCTTTTTTCGGGCATTTGCCTAGAAAGTGGGAAGAGTAATCTGACAGTAACTAACTATCGAAATTTGTAAACTAAAACCTTTGGGGTAGAGTGAAGCGCTTTTTATTATGGGCTAGAGCATTTGGGGTAGAGTGGAATGGTTTCTATTCATCAAATTTAAGTGAGGGTAGCATGTTATAGTCTCCTTTCTTGTACTTCTTTAGGTTCGTGTTTGGATGTATTTTTAGCTCATCGGAGAGTTTCTTCGCTGTTGCGTCCATTGTTTCCAATACTTTTTCTACTTGTATTTCTTCGTACATTTCTTTGGTTCTTGTAGTCCAGCGGACGTTTGTCGCTTGTCTTAGCGTGATATTTTGTTGAGCTTGTAATTTCTTCCTGTTCGTGTTGCATGTGTGTCCCCATGCGTATGATAATACTTCTTACAAACCTTAACTTTGTTTTAAGTTTCAGTTTACTGTTCCTGCCGATTAATCCGCTGAGTCTTGCTTTCGCTTGCCTCGTTTTGTCCACTATGTTTTTAACGCGTTTGGTGAATGTTAGTCCCTCATCGATCGTCACTCTTAGGTATTTCACGTCATCTGTCCATTCAAAATCTTCACCGTCGATATCTATGTTTTGTTAGGGTCGGTGGCGCGTTATTTTCTTAAATAGGACAGCTTGGCTTTTTTCGCTTGTTTATCTGGATTTTCCATAGTTTGCACCATCTGTCGACTTCTTTTTCAGCATTTTGCAGTATTTTCGTGATGTTTTTCTCTCTCACGCTATCGCTATGTCGTCGGCGTAGAGTGCAATCATGGTATTCTCCCATTTCGGGATATCTGGAGTGTATATGTTGCTGAGCAGGGGTTATAGTACTGCCCCTTGCGATACTTTCGCCTACTTCCGATTATTCCTTTGCTAGAGTCACTTGAAATTTCCTCTCTTTGAGATAGCTTTTAAGGGATTTTATGAGAGGGTTTATGTATCCTGTCCCTTTCATTTTATATTGTAATCAATCGTGCAATACTCGGTAGAAGGCGTTACTTATGTCTAGAAAAATCACTCCTGTGGATTCTCTTTGATTGCAACCTTGAGTTGTATATTCTATAAGTCTCAAGATTTGTTGTTCGGTGCTATATGAACTTTTCTGAAACCGAACTGTTCTTCAGATATTACGTTTAGAACTCTTATTTGTTCGTTGAGAATCCTCATAATTGTTCTTTCAGTTATTTTAATTATGCCGGGTAGCAAACAGATTGGTCTGTAATTTTGTGGAAAACTTGGATATTTTCCGGCTTTTCTCAGCATTATTATTTCAGCTTGTTTCCATCTCGTTGGGAAGTGTTTCGTCCTTAAAGGCCAGTCACACACTGGTCAGACAAAACCTTATTTGAGAAAACTTTTTGACGAAAGTCGTTTTGTCGGAAAGCAAAAATATCGCACTGGTGTGCGGTGGTCTCAGACAAAAGATAAAAATATGTCGGGAAGACAAATCCGGTCAGTTACCCGCAGACCAGTGAAGTAAAAACGCAGTGCGTGTGTTGTGCTTAAAATGGATAAGGAAGTGGGCGTAGCAATTATGTTGTGGGAATTTATAAAACTTGCTAAATTAAACGAAGGAAAGGAGTATTGGTTTCATCCCATCAACCAAAAACATTGGGGGTTTATTGCGGTGTTCCGAGCAGATGCCGCCAAATTTTATAATTATTGATGAAATAAAATTGCTGCGTTTGATTACCTGCTAAATTTGATGTCAACGAGAGTCCAGAAGAAGAACAGCAACTTCAGGAGAGCCATAATAGCGGACGAAAGGTTGTTGATAACATTGAGGTAAATAAAAACTCATTACTACAGTTTATTTTAAACTGAAATAATATGTTTGTTATTTTCTGCATAAAACTGAACGTATTGAAATATTGTAACAATTTTTCATCTTTCTTTCTTAAATAATTATTACAATAATATGAAATGAGTTTAGATTATTATAATAAGCAAAGTAATTATAGTAAATATAAGTATAATAATAGAACAGAGGAAATTACATATTAATTGTACCAGTACGTGAGAGTTTATTTATATGTTCATCAATTAGATCGTCTAGAGTTTTCATTACAATGGACTTGAATCTTCTTTGTGTTCTCAAAGGTAACGTATTTACTTCAGGAACAAAGATTGTACTGTAGCGCCGTATTCCTTATCATTTGTAGGTTGTTTCTTCTGATCGGTAGCGACTTTCAAGTACGCTGCCATTGGAGTTACAACAAGTTCTACAGCTGTTTTCTTCTTCTTTTGCATAGGAACAAAATTGGCGTTCTCGGTTGGGACAGGGGAATCTACTGTTTCTTCATCTACAGATGGACTTTATATTGAGGTGTCGCTGTCGTCAAGTTATGTATCTTCAGCCTGCCTGCCACCACTTCCAAACCCACCAACTTGTGATTGGGGATTTGTATTATTGGTCATTTTTCTGAAAGGACCTGTGTGTTTCTGAAGAAATTGCATACTGTCAGCCAGATGCCAATTTTTCTTCTTCTGGACCGATCCACTTTGCATTTTCTTTGATTCCCTTATGTTGTAGCGACTATCGACCCATAAGATCACTAATAACTATAGGAAGAGTTATTAATAAGAATTAAACCACGAATCTTTGAAAATAAGATTAATTAAATATCAATAATAACACGTTTATAATTATACGCGGAAAACACAGAAACAATTCATTTAACAAGGTACGGTCAAAAGAAGTCGACGAACGATGTGTGTTTATTTCAATATATATATATATATATATATATATATATATATATATATATATATATATATATATATATATATATATATATATAACGGTATGGTTAGCATTATTAATAATAATATTTCATGTTAGTAGTACGACATAGTGTAAGGTAGTTTGTGGTTATCGGCTTCTTGTCTGTGGTCACGGCTTAAAATGTTATTCGTTTTCTAAATATACTATCCCAGTGATTTTTTATTCAAATTATGGTATTATTCCACTTTCTCTTGTATTCAGAAACTGAAAAGGAAGTAAATCTATTAGGGGCCGAATAATACATTTAAATTGTATGTGTCTAGGTGTGGGTTTAAGAATTTTGATGATTCGTTTTATTTACAGGTTCCTGGTCACTGGGGATAGATTCCAGTAAATGCACGAGAACTTCCGTATTGAAGTTACTACTGCAAAAAAGATAGTCTCTGAAACGTGTGTGGCGATTTTGGAGGTTCTATCACCCTTGTACCTAATGACTACTCCTACCCCAAAGAAATGGGAAAACATCGCTGATAGATTTGAAGAACTTTGATTATACCCAAAATTTTGTGGGGCCGTTTATGGTAAACGCATCCGCATAGAAGCTCCGTGGCTCGGCGTTTTTAACTACAAATCTCATCATTCAATTGTATTGCAAGCTGTTGTTGATGTAGAAGGTAAATATCTCGTAGTAGATGTTGGAGAAGCTGAAAGAAGCAATGATAGGGTATTTTTATGGACTAGTTCTTTGATAAATCATTCAACAGCCCAAAGTTAGATCTACCAAAACCAAAAAAACTCGACCGAACATGTAAATTTTTGTTTACGTACGTATTTGTTGCAGATGATGCCTACGGTCTCCATAAGCATATGATAAAGCCATTTGCAAGGAGTAAAAATTCAAAGCGAGAAATTCACTGTCGCCCAGAGCAAGAAGAATTGTTTCGATTTTTTTAAACAGCATTTTTGGTTCACACTGATGTTACGAAATATGTTGTTTTGACCTGTTGTGATAAGGCAATTTACAAGAATTGTACGATGAAATTTTGAACATTGAAGAAATCAACTGAACTCAAGAATGGGTCCGTGTAAGATCAGCTAAAGCTGCATACGACGCGAGGGAAAACTTTGCTAATTTTTTCAATTCGGACGAAAGCTCAGTCCCACGGCAAGACAAGATGGCACTGTGTAAATAAAATGTATTCGGAATCGAGTTAGAACAGCTTAAGCATCTTTAAAAGAATTATCATGTTCTATAATGTAAATCTTTGTAAGTATATGACAGTTTATTATTTGTTTATCAGTGAATACATTTTTGATCATGAGATGTGAATTTTTTATAAACTCTTTTTAACTTGTTCAGGTTTTATTATAAAAAAATTATATCGCAAAAATATTAGGCTTTTAGTCAAACTCTCTAGTCTCTTTGTTTAAAATAGACAATAAAATATGTGTTTGGGAAATGAACATATTCACATATTCAGCTAATACACATACACAGCATTGATTAATCGAATCATGGTTGTAATTATCCCCCTAAGTAATGTCGTATATTATAGATCAGTTATCAACTAACACAATCAATTTATCTACGTCAATAACATTCGCACTCACTTCAAAACTGTGTTCAGACGTCATCGTAAACTGCCAATGCTCAAGATAACTTAAGCTGGGAGGATTAACTCCTCGAGGAGGACCGATCTAGCTAGCTACACTTATTATTGACCTTTACTCCGATGTCATTAATATCTGATAACATAACCGACAAATGTCAAATTGTTTTGTTCTGTTCTTCACTATTAACAGAAAGAGATGACATTTAATAATTATGTCGGTTATGTCAGGGTGAAAATCAATAATTTTAAGTGTATATGCGACTGCGAGTTGTAATGTGCCGATACGGCCGGACTCTGTACAAATGAACGAATCCGGGGTAGGACTGACTTGGATCGAATCCAAGAATTCAACCAGAGTCGTTCTAAGGAACGAATATGGAGAAAACGAATGAACGACATATGTCAGGCAATGGCAAATGCAAATACTCTCTCATTTCAACCCAATTGTCCAACCCGATATCATCAGTAATCAACATGTAAGGTATCGGTGAAAGAACTCACTCTGGTTTCAACCAATAATGATTTATTCTCCTAGCCAAAAGATATGTTTACTCAATGCTTTTTTCACAATATTTTATATAATTATTAAATATAGTTAAAAGTGTTGTATGTCTAAATGCTAAATCTAATAGTCTGGGACTAACATATCTTTTAATGTTTAATGACTAACGAATTATTTGATATCAGGGTGTTACACCTCCCACCCCCTTGGGAAAATGATAGTTGGCCAGCCTTAAGCCATTCATCTAAGGGTTTTGTGATTACGCGGAAGAGTTTTGGTCACGGCATATAATTAATAGTGCTACGTAATTGATCTACAGAATATAGTTAATTATTAAAATTGATATCCGTGGGGCGCCTCCACATAGATCCATAAAATTATTAGGGTTAGCCATCAGCTTCCCCCTCCTTAAAAGTAAAAACATGCATGCAAAATAATATTACACACAATAGTTATTTATTTTTATTAGTCACTGCTCTGGATTATTATATCCAACCGATTCTTACGTACAGTGGTATGGATCTGCAAATTTTACTACCAATTACGGACCACTATATTTCTCACAGAATTTTGTTCAGTCTTCTTTTTTTAGAAAACGAGATCGCTTTTATTTAACTTAACATAATTAGCTGTTTTATCCCACAGTTTTTTTCTATCTAATTTAATTTTACATAAAATTCCTTTTGTGAGCTACTTGCAGTCTTTAACGAATTTCCTGCTCATAAGCATCAATGTTGTATATCGGTTCTATTGTATTACCTTGTAATTTATCTAGCAGTGTTGCACTTTTGCCGTATACTAATTCAAAGGGCATATAGTTGTGATAGATGCTAAGGGTGGTATAACAAAATGCATAATATTGAGACCACTTATCCCAGTCTGTATGCGTTTCGTTTATATAACTTCGAACAAATTCATTGTACACCCTATGATTCCGTTCACAGCCACCTATAGTTTGACTGTGGTAAGCTGTTGAAATGCGGCATTTAATTGAGAGTAATTTCAAAATGTTATTTAAAACTTTATTTCTATATTCTAGTCCCATGTTGGTTCTTATCTCCTTCATAAGACCAGATATCAAGATGAATTTATCAAAAATAGCTTTTGCAACTGTTACAGCCTCTTTATTTGGTATTGGAGTCATTACTACATATTTGGAGACTTCACATTGAGTAGTTACCGCGTATAAATTAACGGAATTTGATTTAGTGAATAGGCCAATAGTATCGATACATACACTATCAAATGCTTGTTGAGGAGTAGGAGTTAATACTAGTGGTTCCACGTCCTTTATTTTTGCATTATTTGTTTGACATTTATGACAAATTTTTACTAATTCAGCTACATCCTTTGACATATTTGCCCATTTATAATTAACCTTTAACTTCTTAATTAACTTTTTTTGACCACAGTGTCCTCCTAAGAGTGGATTATTATGGTAGCTCTTAATTAAATCTAACTTTTCACCTTTGTTCACGATTCGTGACGGTACATCACATAACACAATTGATATGTTCTTCAAAATTTCCCTCACTTTTGAACTATTGTTCAGTTAATTTTTTAAATATAAAATCATTTTTAAACAGTTTCCCATTCCTAATGTTATTTTTAGCTGCGAACCTATCAAGTTGGTACAACGCTTATCCTAGGTCAAGGTTGTTTTCTGCAGTTTGCACTATTTGTTCCTGCATCAGCAATTTACCCTTAGGCCCGTTTCAGAAAAGACCGATTATCAGTGCTGATGATGGTCAGTCGCTACCGATCATCGGTCGAGTAAATTGTTTTAACATTAACGCGTATCATCAGTTGTCAACATGAATCTGAGAAGTACACAGAATCGCATTGTTGTCGCTTTGTGCGTAAAAAGATTAATAGAAAGGCAAAAAAATAAACGAAAATCTAGAATAATATGGGTCCATCCTATATGTCCACAAAGTCCAATGAAAGGAGCTTTCGTCACCTTGTATTCAAATTTACTAGAAGATCCACGCAAATTCTTTATGTATTTTCGGATCTCCATTTCTTCTTTTGACAAACTGCACTACAAGCTAGAAGACGATCTAAAATTTTCCGACCGTATTAGAATTTCAATTTCTTCGGTGGAAATATTGAGTGCTGCTCTAAGGTAAGATTCTAAGAAAAAATATATATTTAACTTTTTAAATAGTCAATAATAATAATTATATAGGCCGTGAATTATTTATAATGGTTTATTTTTTTCATAAAAAAGGGAAAACATTAACTAAATGCAAAAAAAATGGAGGTCTTAATACTATGATACGAAACGGCTCAAAACATAATTAAATATTATTATAGATGCATTATGGCCAACATTCGTGTCGAAACGGTATTTTTCTTTATTACTTATCGTGATTTTCCGTTGCAACAAAAATAACAGTGAAACTAAACAAGCTCGCAACACTGCGTCGAAGCTACAACTGATGATATGCTTGAATGTGAAAATCTCTATTTATCAAATGTCTCCGATTACAACCAATGATCCGCAAACGCCACGGGCTAGACTGATGCCCGTGCGCTTTTTAACGGTCGACCGATGATACACGGACATGTGAAAGACACATTTAAAACAATTAATAGGACGGATGGTCAGTCCTGATCATCAGTCCTTTGTGAAACGGGTCTTATATTTCACGATCATTTGCAATGATGTGGAACTCCTTTCGGTAAATTGCAGAGTAGGCAATGTCAACACCTCGACATTATTATTTACTTTCAAAACTTTTAAATTACTTGATTCAACCTTTTGTTAATTTACATTATTTGTGTTTTTAAATGAAACTCAAGGTCTCTAGTTAATTCCACAATATAATACAAGTTATTGAAAATTCTAAAAAATTGACAATTGTTTCGATAAATCAATATCATCGTCAGAATGACAGAAGTTACATTTCATTCTGACGATGATATTGATTTATCGAAACAATTGTCAATTTTTTAGAATTTTCAATAACTTGTATTATATTGGGGAATTAACTAGAGACCTTGAGTTTCATTTAAAAACACTAATATGAGCATATTCCACGAAGTAAGGGTCGAGACAGTCAATTACATTATTTGTGTTAATTTGTTGCTTATTTCGGACCATTCATCTTGTTATTGCTAAAATGTGTGAATTATCCAGTTGCATTCGCATTAATTCTGATATAGTTATTCGAGAAAGAGCATCGGATACGTTATTTGTACCTTTTATGTACTGTATTCCAAATCCATACCCTTCTATATCTAATCTAATTCGGAAGAAGGATCTTCCGTTGTAATTTCTGCCCTAGTTATACCCGGATCCAACGTTATTTATAAATCTGCTTCCATTACCCCTATTGCTCTCATATCTAAGAACCGTTGTTAGCCTTTCTGAAGAGTTGTCTACCTCTACAAATTTTGTGAGGGCCTCTTCCGCCGACGAAAAATTACCCGCATTTAAAATCCATCTAGTTTTCTCTTGTGTGGCATTTCCACTTAAAACCTTGACTGTAGCTTTTTTCGTGTATTTCACTTCCAAAACTCTTGGCATGCCTTCCGAGATATATGAGTTCCTAAGAGATGCTGCCAGCTTTTTTAGTTCAGCTCCATATTTTACGGCGTCTTTGTTGATATGTTTTAGATTGCTAATCTTTGCTAACATTAACCCTGGATTTTCTCCTTTTACGTTGGTTTTAAGAGCAGTTATTATTCCTTCTAGAGTATTTTTATCCGCTGCCGCTAATCTGGATTTGCCTGATACATGTTTTTTACGAAAGTTACCGCAGTGGATGATAAATCTCCTGTCACATTAGGCTTTTTACACAATATTTTATATAAATATTAAACATAGTTAAAAGGGTCGTATGTCTAAATGCTGAATCTAATAGTCCTTGACCAATATATCTTTGAATGTTTAATGACTAACGAATTATTTGTTATACAGGGTGTTACAAACATAACCAATATATTTGATTTGCGTTTGCGAGCAGTGGTGCGGCTTCCTTTATCTAGAACCTTAAGTGAAACGTGCATTGATCAGATCAACAGGTATATCATTCCGTGGAACGAATCCGTCGGAGTCGATCCACTTACGGATCGAAATCGAAAGGAGCGAATCCGCAAAAGTATCGAAAGTTCTCAACGCTAACTGCGAGTGCGAGCTGCTCCTCCCTACCTCGCGCATGCGCAGATCTCTTTGTGTTTCACCACGTTTTTGGTACAGACGAAATATTAGAAGCGATCGCAAAATCACCCAAAGACTTCTTCGGACAAAACATCCCGTCTCAAGCTTCTATCTCATCAGTGTGTGATGCATTCATTTAACTTCACGGTAAGCCAGTCGCTTCCGACGTCTTTCGAGAAATCTTTTCCTCAAAAAACGTTTTGTCTGACCAGTGTGCGGCCGGCCTAACATGACATTTATAATGTATGTTACAACTTTTTGGGCATGTTTTCAGCGCTCTGTTTGTAATTCCGTTGATTCCGGGAGGTTTTTTAGCTTAGTATTTCTTTCACTTCCAGCGGTGTCGCGTACCCCGGGAGCTCTTAATCGTCCTCCTCTAAGAGAAATCCACGTCGTCGTCGGGGTGTTCGTTCAGTATATACTGAATTTCCATCGTATTGTTCTGCGCTTTTGCTTTTTCTTTTTCAGTGTAGACCATCAGGTTTACTCCATGTAGCGGCAGCATCTGTTCTTTATATTATCTTAGGATTTTCGCGATGTTCTATATACCCGGATTTTGCGGGTCTAGTTCGTTGATTCTTTGATTCCGTCCTTCAGTCCTGTGTTCTTGTAGTTTATGTTGTACTTGCTCCTTGATTTCCCTAATTCTTGTTAATTCGTTGGGATTTTGCCTGTGTGCTCTCCTAGTGACTCGGTTTTTTTCCTCATGGAATTATTTTATAGTCGCTTATATACACAATACAAAAATTATCGCATCACTGGTATTTTAGGATATTTTTAATACTTAATTTTAGTTTTTTGGGACCATCTGTATAATATCAACTCAATAGATATCATGAGGAAAAATTATCACAATCTGTTTTTTTGGAAGCAAAAATGCTCGAGTAAATCATTTCTGTCTTGGAGAATGCATTGAGATCGAGACCTTTCTAAGCAAATTGTGTTCTTGTATAGTGAAAATTTAAATTTATTTTGTTAATAATGGATGTGCCTCAACGTTTAACAAGACATGTGACGAATGAAGAAGCCGCTAGAATCATCGCGCTCATACAAGATGGACGCAGTCAAAGATACGTCGCCGAGGTAATTGGAGTTCAACAAAACACCATGTCCATAGTTGTTATTCGCTACCAAGAAACAGGGCAGCTAACCAGAAGACCCGGACGAGGCCGCGGAAGGGTAACTTCGGTAGTAGATGATCGAATTAGGCATACCACCGCTCTAAGGCTGCAAACAGATCTGTTGGCTGCTCGTAATATCCGAATAAGCCTACAAACAGTTCGAAATAGGCTGAGAAAGCAGGTATACGAGCCAGACTGCTAGCTACAGGTCCACGTCTTACCAGAGAACATCGAGTAGCAAGATTGGAATTTGCTCGAGAACACGCAAATTGGAATATTCAAGATTGGTCCAATATTTTATTCACGGATGAATCAAGATTTTGTCTGTATTCATCAGATAGGCGTGTACCAGTATATAGGCGACGTGGTGAACGGCTCGATCAGGTTAATTTTTGTCAAACTGAAAGCTTTGGTGGTGGCTCTTTCATGGTTTGGGGAGGAACTTCTTTCGAGGGTCGCACGGAGTTAGTACCAGTGAATGATGGAAGACTAAATGCTGACAGTTACATAACCAATATCCTAGAACCCCATGTAGTGCCCTATATGCCCCATATCGGTGACAACTCTGTGCTAATGCACGATAATGCTCGTCCACATGCTGCTAGAGTGGTTCGGCAGTACTTAGAAGAAGTCGAGATACCCACCCGGCCTGCACGTAGCCCGAACCTGAACCCAATAGAGCATGTCTGGGACTATCTAGGATGGCAAATTCAGCAACATCCGGCACCAATAAGAACACTAGATGATCTTCAAAATGTTCTTTTTAACTTCTGGGAAAACATGCCGCAAGGATGCGTCCAGAATCTGTTTAGAAGCCTTCCAAGACGAATGGAAGCTGTAATTAGAGCGAGGGGCGGCAACACACGCTATTAGAAATTGATTGGCTGGTTTTAGTTTGAGCACCGTTAATTTTTTGGTATAGATGTTTTGTACATTTTTTTTTATATTTTCTATGTTTTGGTAAATCAAACTTTTTGCCCTCTGTAGATTAAACTGATATAAAATAAATGTTGATGTTGCAAAAGGCGTATCTATTAGTGTTTTAATTCGTAATAATAATAAAATTCGAAAAACAGGCAACACATTTAAAATATTTAAAAAATAATAAGTGATGCGATAATTTTTGTGGGGTGTATATTTTTGAATCTGCCTTGTTTGTCCGCCACGGTCGATCATTTTTCAGAGAAAATGGTCGGTTGCGAAGGAAAATATAAAATTATGTTAGATGATCGTAAACGGAATTTGCCAAACGTATATACAACACTTTTAGACAGACAAATTGAGTAGAACTACATACAAAACGAATGCCCGTTTGCTCACAATGTACCATGAATAATACAGAGCAATATTTGAAGCTTATCTGATTGAATAAAAAGGATTTTTATATTGGTATGTAAAAAATTATCATTAATAACAACCAAAATATAGCTTTAAGCATATATTAAAAAACACCTGCAAACGAGAAGTGAAGGATGGGATGGCAGACAAAATCCAGGATTGACCTTAGTCTCCAGATCTGACCTACTGTTTCTATTAGAAGTAGCAGAATCGCTGAAAATGTGTATCTAGGTCGAAATAAGTAATTTTTCCTCATGTGGAACATATTTTAAAAAGAATTCTTCAAGAATCATCAAAAACTAAACACATTTTAACAAACTGGGTCAAAAGAGTTTATGTTGATCAATTCAAAATTTGTTCACAATAAAATGCTATTATTGATTGAATAAATTTCTTAACTGTTAATTATTGTAGTATCATTTTCACATATTTAAAATATCCCAAGAGAATTCCCAATCACGAGACTATCAAATATACAAGGACGCGAACGCAAAAATTAAATCAACTTTCCTTTTTAGAAATTTCAATATTGAAATAGATTTTTTTATTAAATACGTGAATACGCGTCTTATGTTAATTTTATGAGACTACTAGAATACCGAGTGTGAGAAAGAAGATATTTGCTCAGTTCAATTTATCCGTCAACAGAAAAACCTCTGTTTTGGACTACTTCATATTTTGTCTTGAAGATGACGTGCGCTAAATTCGCCCGTTTAAAAATTTAATGGCGCCGTAAACGCTCATTTGTATCCATACTAACGCGATGATACGGCGATACAGACGCGCTGAAGATGCGCGCATGTATTGTAAAATAGAAATCTCTGCGTTTTCACCAGACTCTTCAACAGTAGTAAAACGGAGTCGATCTTTATAACACTACTTTAGGCCCGTTTCACAAAAGACCGAAGATCAGTGCTGATAATCGGTCCGGTCGTTGCCAATCATCATCGGTCGAATAAATTGTTTTCATATTAACACGTATCATCAGTTGTCAACATGAATCTGAGAAGTACACACCATCGCTTTGTTGTCGCTTTGTTCCTAAAAAGGTTAATTAAAAGGCAAAAAAGAGACGAAAATCCAGACGGAAATAGGTCCATCCTCTTTGTCTATAGAGACGGTATTTTTCTTCACTACTTATAACTTATAACCATTGGCCAAACATAAAAGATGGAAAGAAATTTAATTAAAAAATAATTCCAAATTTCATATCTTTGGACGATTTATTATTTCCGTTATGTAACGATCTATATCGGAAGGTTCCATTTAACTCTACTAAAAGCAGGCACAGTTCAATAATATTACAAATATCTGTAGGTCGGGTGGAGCGGCACAGTGAAATTAACATTGCCTCCTCTCCACACCCCTTTCTCTGGCAATTCATAAACAAACGTGATACAGGCGAGCTCTCAACACGCTTTTAGCGTGCGATTGTATCGCTTTTTAGCGCGTTTAAAACGATACAAATGCGATAATATCTTGATAAGGTATGAGTCGTCGGCGCGTTAAAAATATGCCGTATGCTTAGGTTCTTTGATCGCCCGTACACGGGCCACTCTCTGTGGTCGGCCCGACCACATATTGGTAATCGGCCCGATAGTGACTTGCAGCCGAGTCAACCACATCCCGACGATTTTTTTGTGACTGGCTTGTGGTTATATCGATTACAACGCAACACGATTTCATCTGTCTGCTCAAAATTGCGACGTCGAGATGATTGCGAACTTATGGCTGGACCTACCCCCTGTTGACGCGACAAGTCGGCGGTAGCCGGTCACAAGGCAATCACAAATGCCCGTATATAATGAGCATAGTGTAACAAACAAAATGATGAGTAAGCCTCTATATACAGGATAAAATTCACAAGTAAATTTTAAAATTTTTTTTGGGAATATCGGGTTATAAGTATGATGGGGCAACTTGTCAGGAACTCCGTATTTTTTACGGAATTTCCTATTTTTTACAGAATTCCTCAAATTTTTATGGAATTCCATATTTTTTTACGAAATTCCTTATTTTTTTTATAAAATTCTGTAAATTTTTACGGCACTCCGTATTTTTTTATGAAATTCACTAAATTTTTTAGGAATTCTGTATATGTTTTCGGAAATCCGTATTTTTTACGGAATTCCTTGAATTTTTAAGGAATTTCGTATTTTTTACGGGATTCCGTATTTTTTAACGGAACTCCGTACATTTCCACGGAATTTCATTTGTTTACGGGATTCCTTGAAATTTCACGGAATTCCGTTTTTGTTACGAAATTACGTATTTTTTTACGGAATTTTGTAAAAAAACACGGAATTCCATATAGTCGTAATGAAGATTATACCAAAAAAGGCATTAGTATATATCTCTTATGGATACGGCATAATTGCGGTGCGGATGCGGCATAATTGGGGTGCGAGGTGGAAAGGACGGCAGCGCGAAAGCGGAACGAACGGCGGTGCGGAGGCGGATGTTATATAGGCGGATGTGGCGTAGGTGGATGTGGCATAGGCAGATGTGGCATTGGTGGAATGTGAAATAATGTTATTATTCGTCAAATATCTCTTTGATCATATGACGGAATTATACAGGATGTAGTGGCATTATCTGTTATAATTGTATACCGCAAAATGACGGGAGAAGACGGAACAGAGGTGCGGAATTGGTGGAATGTACAACGATGTTATTATTGGCTGGAATATATGTTTGATTACATATGACATGAAGTAATTATACGAGGTATAGTCCAATGGTTCCGAACGGGGGCGATACCGCCCCTCTGTGTGCGCAGCAGCTTTTTAGGGGGGCGGTAGCGAATTCAGAAGCAAATAATAAACAGTCAAGAGGAATGGTGAAATAAAAATGATTTAATAAGGGTTAATAAGAAGTTTTAAATTACCATTAATAATAATACTAATAACTATAATAATTTCTTTTAGTTAAGAATAGAAGTATATGACTTGTGCTCGCACGTTGATAAGCGAACGCGCGATGTTCATACAAAATAACATGTTTCGACATGTTCGCACACAGACAAGTTGAATCATGCACGAAATGAAACGTATAAAAGCAAAAGCTCTACGAATTTTTTGTTAGTTAGTTGTATGTGCTTGGCCGCGATATATAGTCGTGAATCATAAGCTCTGTCGTAGTAAATAATCGTGAGTGGTGTGTCATTTTATAAACATTACTATCTATAAATCTATTGAGAATTTAATTTTTGTATGAAAATGGCTGAATCTACTTCTAAATTAAAAAAGAAATGCCGGCAATACAGTATTGAATATTCAAAATATAGATTTGCGGAATCTTCTACAAACAAATCATTACCTATGTGTTTAATTTGCCGAAAGTTTTTTCAAATGAAGCTATGAAACCTTCTAGGCTACAAGAGCATTTACATAAAATGCATCCTGATAAGAAGAACAAAGATATATTCTATTTTCAAGAACTCGAAAAACAATATTTAAAACAGCCAACTATATCAAATCTTTTTGCGTCGTCTTCTAAACGAGACGATGATGGGCTACGAGCCTCATATAACGTTTCATCGTTAATCGCAAAGTCAGGAAAACCACACACCATTGGCGAGGAATTAATTTTGCCGGCAGTCGAAGAGATTTTAAAAACTGTTCTCCATCATAAGACACCATTTGATATCATTAAACAAATTCCTCTCAGTAATAATTCAGTGCAAAGAAGAATAGATGAAATGGCAAATGACGTTGAAATATCATTATGCGATTACCTAAAGACTTGCAAATTTTCCATTCAACTCGATGAATCAACTCTACCAAGTAACGAAGCTCTACTCTTATCATACGTAAGATTTATAAAAGAAGAAAAAATTCATCAAGAGTTACTATTTGCTAAGAATTTGGAATCTGATACAAAGGGACATTCTGTATTTAATATCATGCAAGAATTTTTTCAAGAGAAAGAAATTCCTATTAGAAATATTTTGTCTGCTGCTACTGATGGCGCTCCAGCAATGACCGGGCGTCATAAGGGTTTTATAGCACATTTGAGAAAAGCAGTGCCAAATGTACTCGCTGTACATTGTATTATTCACCGTCAGTATTTGATTGCAAAAAAATCAAATGAACGTCTGCATGCGTCCCTCAATAACGTTATTAAAGCAATCAATATCATTAGAAGCAATTCATTGAATGACCGTTTGTTTCATAAGCTTTGCAATAAAAATGATGAAGACTACAATCGCTTGCTGCTGCACACAGAAGTACGTTGGCTCTCTAAAGGTGTTTGTCTGAATCGTTTTTTCAATCTATTTGACTCAGTGTTGGAATTTCTTGAAGAAAACGAACAATTGCGCGAAAACCTGATTACGTCAAAAAATGACATCGCTTATTTGACGGACCTGTTTAAAGTATTTAATCAAGTTAATCTACAATTGCAAGGTGATGATTTAAATTTAATTGAAACTAAGAACGTCATAGCTGCTTTTGCAGGAAAACTTCTTATATTCAAAAGAAATCTTGGTAGAGGTGAGTACAACCATTTTCCCACATTATCAACAGTGTCTGCAAAACCGGAAGATATACTTACTTACTGCCACCACTTGGAAGTTCTTCATGTTGATTTTACAGAGCGTTTCCAAGATATTTTAAACATAGAAATACCAAGTTGGGTTATAGATCCTTTCGCAAACACAGATACTGAAGGCTCATCAAATTTGGAAGAGGAGCTATTAGAACTCACTACTAACGAAGAACTGAAAGTAAAATTCAAACGTGGATATCAAGAGTTCTGGCTTCAAAAACCAATACCAGTTCTCTATCCTGGATTGTGGACAATAGTACAGAAGTTGTTAATTGCATTTCCTTCGTCCGATATAGCTGAGCGTGCATTCAGTGCAGTAACTGATTTGCTGTCAAAGAAGAGGAACAGACTACACATCACTGAAGGTGGCGATCTGCGGATTGATGTTAACGAAATTGGAACCCGATATTAACAAACTGGTAACACTCCACCAGCTTCAACCGTCTCATTGATTTTTTCTTTATTATTAATTTTGTGTTTCTCATTGTATTGCATTTCTTATTTCTATTGTGATTGTATTTCTTATTGATTCTGTGTTTATATTTAAAAGTTTAATAAACAATTTTATTGTACATTTGGTAGTTGTTTAATAAATTTCTACTTCATCATTCCTCTAAAATAAAATTTAGACATTAACTGAAATTAAAGCTAAATACAGATCAATTGGAACGGTACAGATGATATTCAAATAAAATTAACTACTTTGGACTAACCAGCGACTGGGGGAGGGCGGTAAAATTTTTGTTCTCTTCTATAGGGGGCGGTGGTCCAGAAAAGGTTGGAAACCACTGGATAGTCATAATATCAAAGTGTTTGTTGGTTTGTGCTTAATTTCAACATTCCGATATTATAACTATCACTTTCCAATTTTGGCCGAATATTTTATTCTCAATTCCATATGATTTAAAATCGGCTTAACTATTTTCAGCAGTGTTAGTAAATATTAATTTGATTGTATCAAAATGATGAATAAGAAATTAATTCAATTATAACTACTGAGCCGCAGCAACTCGTGACTGAGTCGGCTAGTATAAATATATTTTTTTGGGCTATAAATCATGAATCAATCTGTATCTTAGTAATTAGGCCGAATTGATCAATTGCTATAATCAATCTTAATTATCTTAGAGGTCCTCTACATTTCAGTGGGTCATGCTACAACACTCTGCATAAAGAGGACGGTACCCCCCACTTGTCCTGTCAACTCTCGGCGGTTCTGCAGACGAAAGTTTAAAATTTTGTTTTTAGATTTCGTTTCATGACTCTTATTTAAACGAATCAGATGCCCCAGATATCGTTATGCTACACAGAGGCAATATCTTTCAGGAATTAATAATCTTAATAAAAACACACACTCGAAGCAAATTTTCAAATATTCAGGTTGAAATCTAACTACCCACCGGGCAGAAGACTTCGGTGGAGTGTTAAGAGATGGTTAACCGAATTTTGTGAAACATTTCACTCCAAATGCACTTTTGGAATCAATTTTAAAGTACCACCTACCCCTTAACTAACCAATGAGGATTCAAGCAAACGTCACCATATAAATAACGCATTGTGTGTAGAAAATTCGGGCAGCTGCCGATTCCGGCGATTGATAATAGCAACAGTACTTAAGCAGAAGCCTTGGGGGTAGTGAGACAACGTTCAAAGGCTACATAATATACCGGAAACCTTGAAATTGGCCTCAGGCAAGGACAGCAACGTTATTAACGTTCTTATTTGAAATCTATGAATGTTAACTGTTTATAATTAATTGTTAATAACCGATTGTATCGCTAATTACCATGTGGTCGATGCGAAATTGTTTTCTCAATCGAAAAGACTTTTTTAAAAAATAATTAAGAGCTAAAAAGCGCTTTTTTCCAATGAACATGCCCATTTACGTAAACAACAATACTTACCTCAGCCACAATTTAATAACATCCACTCGCCACTATTACTGAGCTAAAAATGATCCCAACAAAACATTTCCGTATTTTTTACGAAATTCCGTATTTTTAAAAGAATTCCTGATTTTTTTCGGAACTACGTATTTTTACGGAATTCCGTACTTTTTAACGGAATTCCGTATTATGTTATGGAATTCCTAAATTTTTGCGGAAAATGGAAAAACGTAAGATGTGGAGCTTCTACGCTTTCGTATAAAACCGTGGACAACTATTTATACTATTGATCGTGCGATTTTTTCTATATCACACGTTTGTGATATTTTTTGCCTCACTAGGGTGATATGAACAGCTTTCCAAAGAACAAAACAGTGTGTTATGTGTCGTTTTCATAGGTGGTCGTAGAAAAAGGTATTTTCTTGAACACATTTCCGTATTTTTACGAAAATCCGTATTTTTTAAGGAATGCCGTATTTTTTTCCGGAATTACGTATTTATTTACGGAATTTCGTATTTATTCACGGAATTTCGTATTTTTTACGGAATTTTGTATTTTTTTACGGAATTCCGTATTTTTTGCGAAAAATGGAAAAAAAGTAGGATGTGGAAATGCTACGCTTTCGTATAAAACAGTGGACAAGTATTTATACTATTGAGGGTGCGATACTTTCTAGATCACACGGTTGTGATATTTTTTCCGTCACTAGGGTGATATGTGCTACTTTCCAAAGAACAAAACAGTGTGCTTATGTGTCGTTTCGATAGGTGGTCGACATTTTCTTTAATTGCCATTGACAGTTGAAATCATCGGTATAATTTCAATTTAAATTGTCGATTACTAAAGATCCGTCATCTATTTTTAATGCTTTCAATCTCTAACCGACACTAATCACCATTTTATAATATACCTACATAATTTATTAAAGATAATTATCGTATCACATCCTTTAAGTTAATATTTTATCAAACAAAAATAATTAGTTATAGATTGAGTACATTTGAAACAATCTCCGAAGAGAGTTTTAGTTTCGTTAGTTATTTTTGAAGTGCTAATTTGATAAGAACATCCTGAACTTTAAAATCACAGAAAGCGATTTATAGACATATTATCGTTCAACTCGTTATCGAATACGACACAAAAGTATATCTCAATATTAAATTGTTTCCTCTTTTACTTCTACTAACGGTGGTCTTTGAATATTTTTTCAAACATTTATATCCATGCTGCATACTTTCGTATGAATTAATTAATTTTAATAAATCATTTATAAAAATATTTTATCCAATTTAACCGATATGCAGTGGCGTAGCTATCACATAGGTCCTATAACAAAACTACTGTAATGTTTTTCTTATTTATTTAAACAGTAAACGGGTCATATAAATTTTAAACACACTGTAGGTTCACTTACTTAATTTATTTATTCACTACACTACTCACTAACACTTAATTTATATATACTTAACCAATCACTTATTATGTACACAGTATATTCACTTAAACTAATTTATATAAACAGTTCACTAATTTATATTCACTTATTATAAACTAAACTTATCCGCTGATCGGTCCATTATATATATTAGTGCCTTTTTTACTAGAAAATTCCGGACTGCGGCTTACTCAAAAACAATTAGCTTTCTGGCATTTTCTAGATAAGACTGGTCACAAAAACAATGTAGATAAGATAGTCACTATTCGTAAACAATTCTAGGAAACCCTGCGCGTCCGCCATAATTTTAACTTTCATGCCTGGCTTAGACAGAGTCGGATTTAGGGACTATACAAGTGTGCTGTTTCGTAACACCACTTTGTGGTTGACTAAAAAAAATTGGTTATAACGCTAACTAAATTTACCTAATGAAAGCGTGATAAAGGATTCGTATGAAGTAGCGGGGAAGAAACACTTAATATTCACTTTTAAGATTCTACTTTTCTACGTATTTTCCTGTTATCGGAAGTTTTTACCGCATTTTCTTTAGATAAATCACCAATAACAGCTATTACTTTTCGGCGCAACCTATCTAATATGCGAGGAAAGTATTAGTTTACCCCAAAAAAAGTTGGAATTTTGAAAAAAAAATTTGAGTTATTTTCACGTTTTCCATCAACAACAACACAAAAAATGGTTTTGAGAAAAAAAATCCTGTGTGTATGTCGTCGACGTCGTCGTTGTCGTCGGCCACTTTTCGTTACATGCCTTGTTAGCACAATACAGCCTCAGGAGTGCAACAAGTCACCAATTTTATGACTAAATATTTTTCAGGACATCTCACAGAATAACCCTATTGATTTAAAGCTCACCAGAGCCAGTACAGTGAGTGCTATGGTACTTGAAGTACGACATTTTTGTCATTTTTTGAGACATTTCAGTTTGTTATTACGATATAGCCTCCGGAGTGCAACAAGTCACCAATTTTATGATTGCATATTATTCAGAACATCTTACAGATGAACTCTATTGATTTTCATCTCACCAGAGCCAGTACAACAGGTGCTATAGTACTTTAAGTACGACATTTTTGTCATTTTTTGAGAGATTTCAGTTTGTTACCACGATACCGCCTCCGGAGTGTATACAAGTGACCAATTTTATGATTGGATGTTATTCAGGGCGTCTCAAAGATGAACCGTGTTGATATTCAGTTCACTAAAGTCAGTACAACGAGTGCTATGGTACTTTTACATTTTTAAATTTGCGTCAAATTTGACCCAAATTTTAAAAAAATCATAAAAAAAACAATTAAAAACGTTCTGAGCTTTAATTTTCAGTCCATTTGTTCTCTGAAGTTAGCTGAATTCGATAATACCAGAAAATTGGATGTCAGTTTGGTATATCTGTGTAATTTAGCGCAATTTATGAGAAAAACGCAAAAATAGGGCCAAATTTACTCCCGTTGATGGTACATACTTTCGAAAAAATGAATTGATTTTCAGATGTTTCGTCCAAAAACCTCCTAATTTCATCTGGTAATAGTTAATTTCCAAACAAGTGCGCAAAGTGCTACTTTTCCGTACGCAAATACAGTTTTTGAGTGCGGAAATGGCACTTTGCGCACACGTTAGGAACAACATTTTTCCTACGACCTTCATATCAGATAACAAAGAAAATGAAATAAATTATAGTATATTGAATAATTTTTAGTTAAACTCGATACAAACAACTATACAACAAACAATTACAATAATATACAACAACAAAAAATAATAGAAAACTAAATAACTTGTTCGTAATATTTATAATGAAAGAACATTAGTGTTTTAAATGAAACTTACTGTTTCTAGTTAACTCCACAGTTTATTGAAAAATGTTAAAAATTCTAACAAATTGACAATTGTTTCGATATTACCTAAATATCATCGCCAGAATGACAGAAGTTACATTTCATTTTATGCCTACCTGATGTTTAATTATTTTTGGATAGTCCAAGAAGTAGATATTATTAGCCCTATGGGGATATCCTGGATATCATTTTTCTAATTAAGATCAGTATAACTGTGCAATGATATAGAAAACAAGGAAAACTATATCTGCTGATCTTTACAATTATCACTCAAGAAGACAGTTTAAAAGTGGAGAGCTCCCTAGATTTATCTGTTCATTGACGACTTCATATTGTGGGTTTCTTAAGTGTCTTCTAATTTCCAATATGAGTAGATTCCACAAAGTAAGGGTTGAGACAGTCAATTTCATTAATGAAAGAACAATTACTGACATTTTGTAAATTGATAGCAGATCCGGTTAGTTCTTCTAATGGGTGGCTTATGGTGCGGCTTGATGAAAACTGAAGGCAGTTAATAATGTGGATTGATGAAGGTTGATTTACCTCAGGACAGTTGTTCAAAAAGGTCGATGAAGGTTGACTTAACTTAAAAGTCCAGCTGTTCATGTGGCTTGATGAAGGTTGATTTATCTTAAGATGGCGGTTGACATAATTTAGGAGTGCGGCTGTTGATGTGGCTTGATGAAGAGTTCAGTGCAGAAGGGCAGATACTCGTGGCCAATATTTTATTAGACAAATACTTTTTTTGATTTTTCGAATCATCATTGTAGCTCTCAGGTACAGTCGTCGATTTCCAGCCTCCGAGTCTCTTGACATTCGTGATATCTACTCCAGAATTGGCCAACATAGTAACCGAGGAACGAGGCAAAATATGTCCTGTATACTGTTCGGGATTTTTCAACTGCAGATATGTAGCTATTCTATTGAGAACTGCATGCTCCTTGGCTATACTGCACAAAAAACGCCTGTGTGGATTGTACGGTTTTAGCAACTGTGCATATTTATGATACAGTTGTAAATAATGTCCCTTATTTGTTTCATTATATACTACAAAGATTCTAGAAGTATTGTTTTTACTGTCAGGGATATTGACGACTACTACATTTCCTTTATCCTCTATGTGATCAACCATTATCTTGCAAAGCTCATCGCGCCTGAATATGGTGAATATGGTTTTATTAGAAGGTAAATTTAATCAGGTGCTTCTTCCATAAATTTGGAAACTTTACTTATGTCAAAGATTTTGGCCTTTTTCGGACAATATCACACATTTTCTTTCTTTAAAAACAATGTTAGCTTGAAATATTGTCTCAAATCCAAGTTTCTTTTGACTTTAAGGACACTACCTCTCTTTAGACTTCACCAGTGTTGTCATATGGGAGGGAAATTCCCTTTCGGGAGGGATTTTAAAGCTTCTGTGGGAAAATGGGATATTTGATTAAAAAGAGGGATATTTAATCAATGAATTAATTAAGAAAGACTTTCAAGCTCTTGGAGCGCTATCTCTGGTGCGATTACGGCGGTACGTGGTACACATAATATAATATATGATGTAGGCACTGAACTGTACTACAGTTCACTTGATGTAGGCAACTACACTTTAGCTTTCAGCTGCTGCAACAGAGATGGCGCAATTCCTTTTCTGCAGGCATCTGATTTATCGCAAATGACAAAGAAGTTCGGGAATCCCTATTCGCTTTAACCAGTTTAACCTCAATAGTAGTATAAACTAGTGTTTTACAATTTTTAAGATTTTGATCGTGTTTTTTTAATCATAAAAATGTCGAGTAGTGAAAGTAGTTGCGACGAACCGATTTCAAACAAATCCAAGACATAAAAGCAAGGAAAAAGTGTTTTGTTTTAATTGGCTAGAAAATGAACAATTTAAAGGTTGGTTAGAACCCGTAAAAGACTGCAAAAATTTATTACGATGCAAAGCGTGCAGAAAAACTTTAGTGTGTGGCAAAAGTGAGTTGCAGAAACACGCAAAAACTGACACCCACATAAAGAATATAAAAAGCAAACAAAACACTGGAAAAATTGATATGATTTTCTCAAAAAGCACGAGCACGATAGCTCTAAAACAAGAAATTGAGCATGCAAAATATGTAAAAAAAAAGCAGAAATAGCAATTTCGGCATTTATTGCTGAAGACAACACTGCATTCTCAGTCGTGGATCATCTAATACCAGTGTTAAAGAATGTGCTTCCTGACTCGAAAATATTAAAAGATGTTAATTTAAAAAGAAATTAATGTACATCAATCATAAAAAACATTATTGGACGAGTAGAAAGTGAAGAATTGATAAGCATCCTTCAAAAGGTTAGTAAATTTTTTTTGATACAATATTAAAATTTATGTATAAATTTTATGCAAATTTTTAGGAATACTTTTTAATTCTAATAGATGAAAGTACTGATATAGGTATAAATAAAGTTCTATGTGTATTGGTTCAATACATTGATAATATTAACAATAAAGTATCAGTACAATTATTAGAATTGTTAAAAATTGATGCTACCGACGTAACAGCAGAAAAACTATATTTAACATTCAAAGAATTTCTGGAAGCCAAAAATATACCAATCCAAAACATAATGGGAATGGCTTGTGATGGTGCCTCAGTTATGACAGGAATACATAATTCCTTTTTTTCAAAATCAAAAAGTGATGTACCCCATGTCATTTTATTGAAATGTATTTGCCACTTCGCAACACTTGTGGCGAGTAAAGCCTGCGCAAAACTTCCACCAGTTTTAGAAGATGTTATAAAGAATGTATATACATATGTCGGTGGAAGTTCTAAACGTTGTGATCAATTAAAGGAAATACAATCATACTTTGACATGAAGCATTACAAAATTTTAACCCTGGAACTGCACTGTTGGGTCTCAGAAACCCAGAGCGTCCTTCATTGTAATGTGACATGCGCATGAGTGGTTTGTTTGCGTCGCCAGTCTATGTAAATTCAGTCTACAGTCAGCCGACTTAGAATACGGGTGTTTTGCTGCTTTTGAGTGAAACAGCGAGGTACGATATTTTCAAAAATACGAGCATGGGTTCCACAGACCCAAGTGTGATGTTTATGGTAATTATTTTGTTTTAACTTACGTTTATTTATTTTAGTATAATGGCTTCAACTAGCAGAGAAAATCGTCGTCGATTAATCGAGGTGGAATTTCAGAGAGAGGCAGAAAATGTATGAGAGAATGAGGGCGAAAACGAGATCGTTGACGATATGTTTGGAGGAGAAGGTTCTGACGAAGATTATGTTGAAGAGCAACTCTCAGATAGCAACAGTGACCAAAGCGAAAATGAAGACGAAGTATTGGATGAACCAGTTAGAAATGTCCATAGTTTACAGGGGAAAAATGGTCATCGCTGGAGCACACAAGCCCCAGCAAGACAGGGTCGTACAAGACAAGAAAACATTGTAATGCATTTACCTGGCCCTAAACGAGAAGCCAGGAGAGTTCAGTCTCCTGAACAAGCTTGGAATTTGTTGTTCAACGAACAAATGATAGATAATAATGTTATATACACAAATGAAGAAATTACTCGTAAATGCAATGATATTAGACAACAGAGTTATACAAGGCCAGTAAATAAAGCAGATGTCAAGGCTTTTATAGGGCTGCTATTTTTAGCAGGTGCATTACGCGTATCAAACTGTAACTTGGATGAACTTTGGTCAGTAAAATTTGGAAATGGAATATTTCGGGCGACAATGTCACAACAGCGATTTCAGTTTATCGCATTATGTCTAAGGTTTGATAGTAAATATACTAGAGCCGAAAGAAGGTTGGTTGATAAGTTTGCACCTATACGGGAATTATTTGACATTTTTGTGGATAATTGTAAATCGTACTATACACCATATGAATGCTGTACTATAGATGATCGTAGGATACAGAGGGAAATGCCCGTTCCGAATTTACATTACTAGTAAGCCTGATAAGTATGGAATTAAAATAATGATGTTGAATGATTCAAAAACTTATTATATGCACAATGCAATTCCATACGCAGGAAGAGTAACTACAGAAAACAATCAATCAGTACCGGCTTATTATGTCCGAAAACTTTCAGAACCAATACATGGAACTAATCGAAACCTCACAGTTGACAATTGGTTTACGTCAATTCCCCTAGCTAAACAAATGTTAGAACAGTATCAATTAACTCTCCTAGGAACTTTGAGAAAGAATAAGAGCGAAATACTTACTTCCTTTCTACAAAAAAAGAAGTAGGTACATCGTTATTTGCTTTTGATATAAATAAAACTCTTGTTTCATACACTCCTAAACCAAACAAAATTGTACTTTTGCTGTCAATATTGCATTCTGATGACTCCTTAAATGCCATTACTGGGAAGCCCAATATTATACATTCTTATAATGAAACAAAGGGAGGGATAGATACATTCGATCAGTTCTGTCATTCGTACACTACTTCACGAAAGACTAGACGTTGGCCGCTACGAGTTTTTTTCAATATACTTGATGCTAGTGGAATAAATGCAATGGTTTTGTTTTCTCTCGCAAATCCACACTGGAAACAAGATAGACAAAATAATCGAGAATCTTTTTTGAAGCAGTTAGGAATGAGTCTAATTGAACCATGTTTACGAGAACGTTTGACAGTTACTATGTTACAAAAACCATTGCGGCAAAAAATTTCTGAAATTCTCGGAATTGAAGTCCCCCCACCACAACATGATGTTCATTTAGCAAAAAAAGTTAGATGCTCCTTCTGTCCAAAAGGGAAATATAGAAAAACTAATTTTGCGTGTTCTGCGTGTCACATGCTATACTGCATGGAGCATAGAGCCCAGCTATGCTGTGAATGCGAACATCAAGATCCAAGAAACTGAAGACCTGGCTAAGAATAACTAAGACTGATAATGTCAAAAGAGTTTATTTTTTGTTACAATGATAGATATAGAGTTTGTATTCGTAGATAATAATTTGAATTTCATGTTATTTTTTTTTTCAAAAAAATGTTTTACGTTTGGATGTTATTTTTTTTTCACTTTCAACAAATATATCTCTTTGTGAAATAAAACACCATGATTATATTTTTTCCTACGCAAACTACGAAATTTAGTTATTCTTACAAAACCATAAAATATTTAATTTTTTTGTTTTTTTGTTTTTTTGCTAAAAAATAGCTTTGGGTTTCTGAGACCCGAGTGTGAAGTTCTTGTCTTAAAAAATAAGTGTGATGTACCAGGGTTAAAATGATATGGCACAAGGTGGCTAGCAATACATCAATGTGTATAAAGAATTCTTTTAAATTGGGATGTACTTGTTTCTTTTTTTAATATTGCTGTTTTTGAAGATAATTTAAATGCAACCAAGTTCATATTAGAAAATTTAAACAACAAAATTATTAAATGTTTCTTCTTTTTTCTAAAATATGCATTAAATTTTATGAACCAATTCAATGCACTTTTCCAATCAAAATATAATTTAGTGCACAAATTACAAAAAGAAAGTTGTGATATGTTCCTCAGAATAGGTCAACATTTTTTGAAGCCTGAGGTTTTAAATTATAATAAAATTAATAAAACAATTTTGCATCCAAGTAATTTTTTGCCTCTAGAAGAGTTGTATTTAGGCCCTGAATGCCAACAATTACTTCCTTCTGTGTGCCATGATGAGCAACATAATTTTAAGCTTAAAATTTTAGAATTTTATGTCACATTTGCGAAGAAATGCTTAATAGGCTACCTTTAAAACAAGATCTTTTTAATGAAATTGACTGTCTCGACCCTTACTTCGTGGAATATGCTCATATTAGTGTTTTTAAATGAAACTCAAGGTCTCTAGTTAATTCCACAATATAATACAAGTTATTGAAAATTCTAAAAAATTGACAATTGTTTCGATGATATTGATTTATCGAAACAATTGTCAATTTTTTAGAATTTTCAATAACTTGTATTATATTGTGGAATTAACTAGAGACCTTGAGTTTCATTTAAAAACACTAACAAGATCTTTTTGAAGAATTTTCTTTTATCGACCCAAAAGTAGCTTTAAGTACTACTAAAAAAAAAATCTAAAAAACAATCTTGCAAATTTTAAAAATATTATTGACATTAATTTAGTTATGACGGAATACCGTAATCTTCCATTTTGTTTTGGAGAGGAAGAAAAAGAAAAATTAAAAACTCTGTCTGTTGTCGACTTTTGGTTGACAATAATAGACACAAAAAACTTCTGAGATGAATTTGTGTGTAAAAATATAAGCAATTTAGCTCTAATTATTTTAACACTGCCCCATTCAAACGCCGAGGCAGAAAGAATATTTTCTATAGTAAATGATGTAAAAACTAAAAAAAGAAACAAAATAGGACAAGATTCATTAAATGCAGTTTGTATGATACGATCAAAATTTTCTGATGACAATACCAACTGTACGAATTTTCTTATAACAGATAAATATATTAATTATTTTAATAATGAAATTTATAAGAAAAATGAAATAAATGATTTGCAAATTTCTGTTTTTATTTCACCTCTATATAATAAAATAAGATTTTTTTTCCTTATTGAGAGGGATTTTTGCGGGAAGAGAGGGAATTTGGCAACGCCGCAAGGAGATAATGTACCAACGCGACCTAACAACACTGGACTTCACCTCAGTCTGCTCTGAGCTTTCGTGACGGAAGCACGTGCACTTGTTTTTAACCATTGTAAAAGTAATTTTTGTGCATCTTTATTAAGTACCGTAAGTATACCTAATTTTTGGATATTAGTGCACTTTTTTGTGTTTGTCTGATGTTTAGTGTGTGCTTTATAATATGGCTATATAATTTTTTCAATAAATATTGGTTTGAACTTATTTTGGGAGGATATTTTGTGAAACGTGGTTTGGGGCCGTTTGTCTTACGTTGCTGGAGGCCGGTTGTCACGTGTGACAACCAGCCCCATGCATGTATAGTGCTTCTCTTTGTTGTCTTTTTGTGTTTTAGCTACATTTACGTTTGTTTGTTCCAGGGCTAGCTATAATAATATGCCACGGCAGCATAAAAGAAAAACTTCCAGATGGCTTGTTACACCAGCAATAATGCTGCGAGCTTCCAGGGAAGTGAAAAATCTTAACAAATCCATAAGGTATGTCGCGAAGAATTTTGAAATTAATTATCGAACCTTAACGAGGCACTGTAAAAAATTTAGAACCGAAGAGATAAGCAATATAGCCACATTAACACCATCTACAAAAGTGGACTACCAAAGAAATCGACAGATCTTTAACGATGAGCAGGAAGCAGTATTGGAAAAATATTTACTCATGACTTCAAAAATTTGTCTCCTAAGCAGATTCGGAAAATGGCATTAGAGCTTGCGGTTTCTAATAGCATCAAAATTCCAAAGTGTTAAGAAACGAACAAGCTAGCTGGCTCCGACTGGTTCACGTCATTTTTGCAGAGATGCCCTTCTTTACCCATTAGAACACCTGAGGCTACCAATCTGGTTCGAGCCACCAGTTTTAACCCACATAATGTTGGAAGTTTTTTCGATAACCTTGAATCCGTAATTAAACGATATAATTTCCCACCACACAACATATGGAACACGGACGAAACTGGGGTGACTACTGTGCAAAAACCGAACAAAGTTGTTGTTAAAAAAGGAACTAAGCAAGTTGGTGCTATTACCTCGGCCGAGAGAGGTACACTAGTCACCCTAGCTACTGCTGTTTCGGGAGGTGGCAATTCAGTTCCAGCATTCTTCGTTTTTCCGAGGGTGCATTTCAAAGACCACTCCATCAGAGATGGGTCAATTGTCTGCAAAGGAGGGAGTAATCCTTCGGGCTGGATGACAGAAGAGCTATATGTTGCTTTCCTGAATTATTTCCATAACCATGTGCAATCAACAAAGGAAAAATCATGTCTCTTGCTGTTGGATAGTCACAGCTCCCATCTATACATTGTAGGACTAAGTTTAGCAAAATATAATGGAATAGTAATGTTATTGTTCCCGCTACACTGCACTCATCGCCTCCAACCTTTGGACATATCGGTGTATGGATCTTTCAAAAAATACGTTAACAACGCAATGGATAAATGGATGGTTAATCATCCAGGCCAACAAATGACGATATACGAAATACCAGGAATAATTGCACAGGCTTTTTCAATGACTCCATCCAATATTCTCGCAAGTTTTAAAACTTGTGGGATGTCTCCATTTAATCGGGACATATTTCAAGATCACGATTTCTTGCCATCGTTTGTCACAAATAGGCCACTAATCACGAATAGTGGTGGTGGGACCGTACACAATAGTGCACATAATCAAAACGCTAACACTGACTTCGAACGTAACACTGTCACTTAAGAACCTGCAACGATTCCATGTGAGACGCCCGACCTTGAAGATTCTGTATCGGCTGAAAATCAGAGCCCTGGCTCTAATGCTCATTCTATGAAGTGACAAAATTTGCCTGGCTGCTCAAAGTCAGAGCAATCGCTGCAGCATCACGCTACCAAGAAACCTATCGTGATAACTGGTCCTATCCAAGTAATGCAGGGAGTTCTCTGATAGTATCGCCGCTAGCTTTGAAACCACTACCAAAAGCTCTTCCTCGCAAGTCGCAGAGAGCTGATAGAAGGAAATATAAATCAGCAATTCTAACAGACACACCGCAGAAGACCTATTTAGAAGAGAAAAAACTAGAAAAAGAAGCAAGAAAAAGGAAAGTAACGAAGCGTGTTTTGAGTGAGGATAAGGAAGTGAAAAACGGTAATGGAAAGAAGAATACAAAAGGAAAAGAATGAAAAAGGAATTAGTTTACGACGAAGACCAGGAAGGGGATGAAGTGTTTGGCCTGTTATGCGTAGGGGAGAGTGGTACACAATGAAACGTTTTTTTGAACATTTCGTATAACTTCCGACTTTATTATTTGAAGAATTTAATTTTTTTATTGCATAGTTATTGGATATTTAGCTATAAACAACCTTAGTCAGTTTTTTAGAAAACCATACTATGTAGGTAAAATAAATTAAAATCTACATAGATGTTATTGTATCAATGTGTACCACTGGTGGTACAGTTTGAAACATGGGGTAGTACACAATGAAACAAAATAGTACACGTATAAAAATATTTATTATTAAAACAAAATCAGTTGTGAAAGAACGAAAACTTTTTTGTTTTCAAAAAAGATTGGAAAAAAAACTAAAATAAACTAAATCAACACAAAAAAGGAACAAAAACATTTTTTCTTTTTAACCTGTCGGTAAAAAAACTAAAATATTTATTTTTAATAAAAGGCAAAATATCAGCGTACAATCATGTAGCCAAAATCAACTCCGAATTTAAAGTATGATGAAAGCCTTTTGTTCTTTGTATTCATCGGATTCGGCAACAGGATAGCAAAATCTGATTTCAGCGCCATATGAATGTCCGGAACATCTGGAAAATAGAATGAATTTGAAACTTTTGAGCTCTTCCTCAAATACGAAATTCTAAATTCTTTAGAGTTTAAAGCTTCCAAAATTTTAGCAACATAGTGAATATTATTTTGAAATTTGACCAAGACAAAAGAATCACTCGAAATTTCAGTAGTTTCATCAACTGCTAAAAATTCTGATTGTTCCTTCTCTTCCTGCATCATATGGTATTGAAATTCAGCCAAGGTTAATTCATCATCTGAAGAATCCGCAAAATGCAAATCTACACTTTCTGTGTCCGTCTCTGAATCTTCTTCACATGTTTTGCTTTTTTTCTTTGTATCCTTTTTGTCTGCAGTTAAATTTCGTTTTACCCTTTCAACTTCTTCTGTTTTAGGAGTTTTTCTCTTTCCTATTTTGTACGAAAATTCTTTCATTTCTGGTGTACTGGTGGTTAAAATTACACTTTTCTTCGATTTTCGTGTTCGATTTAAGTTTTTTCGGGGAGCTGCCTTTGGAAAGCCCCGTATCTCAAATGGTGAGATAAAAGAATTTTTGAAATCGACGCTATTTCCAAAGTAGAGTCTTCCTTATCATCTGCACACTGTTGAGGATCGTTTGTGCTACATGAAGCATCTGCGGTATCGTTACCGCCGCCGCCGGCATCTTGTTCATCGTTCAGATTTTCTTGGACTACAACCATTCCTTGTTGGAGGTTCTCCTTTTGGGTGCCTTCAGGTCTGTCAGTCACCGATGAAACAAGAAAGTCGCCTCCGTAAAAATATTTTTATTGAATGGGTAGATACCCGTCGAACGGAACCCGTTTAGTATGTTTTCAGGCGTCATTGATTTTGAGTGGGCAATAACCACACATTCAGCTATTTGATATAACGTCATAGGTATGGCGGGGTGGGTGAGGAGCCACGAATCTATTGCACTTTTGTAAAAGTTCTTAAAAGAGTGAAACACTGCTTTGTCTAAAGGCTGCAACTTGTTACTCGTATGTGGCGGGAGGGTTAGGATAACGATTCAATTGTTTTTGGCCTTTTCCGCTATTTCCAGGGACATATGTGATTCGTGGTTATCATATATTAATCGGCGTGGCCTTTCTTTTGTCACACCAGTATGTTTAATATAGTGGTTTAACACCTCAACAAACAGTTCAGCGGTCATCCACCCACTTGGATTTGCTAGTCCTAATGTGCCTGGGGGCGCGCCATTTAACATATGAGGGACAAACTTCTTTCGGGGAAAAATAATTATCGGCGGTAGAAAAGTTCACAAGTAGTGGCTTGTAATCCTCTTTCGGCACTTTTGCACTGGTTCAATTGTTTCACCCCTTTTTGTGTAACTACTTTATGTGGACGCTGTACAGTCGTAGTAGCAGTTTCATTCAAATTATAAATTTGAATTTCCTGAACAACTGTTGGGTTCTCTCTATATATTTTCTAAAGCTGTAGGAAAAATCTTTCGACATTAGGTTTTGTGGAAGAAGTAAGCCTGGATAAAGAGCAAGCTTCTGGCTTTCTAATACTTAAAGACGCATTTCTTTTAATAAAAGCTCTTAGCCACTCCTTACTCGCACACTTATTCCTTCTCCAGGAATCTGGCATAATAATATTGTTTCTGAGCGCCATTTCATATGCCAGCTCTCTCACTTTTTGAGTATTCAACCCAAATGCCATTTTGCTACAGGTCTTTATATATTCAGATAAAGATCTTTCCTGCTCGGTGCTAAATATTGATCTAACAGCATAATTCGGCTCCATTTTAGTATTAGGGTCATTTCGTTCCTTTAGCACATAACGCCTTAATGTGACAAAATTCACATCAAACATATCTGCAGCAATGCGGTAGGAAGTACCATTTATTTTGACCTCTTGGACTGCTGCGGTCATTTGATCTCCTGTAAATTTAGCTCTTGTTCGCTCCTTCTTCTTCCTTACCATGGTTGCCTACAACGAAAAATTCCACGGTCAGAAAGACACGAGGTGTTACATTGTGTACCACCACCTTATGTTTCAATGTGTACCACTACGCACTTTTTTTTAATTGGAAGTAAATCTAAGACAAGAATATTTCTGTACAAAATATTTTATAGGTTAAGAAATGCATACCGTAATTATTCATGACAAATATAAACGGACACTAAAACTGCTTAATTGTAAATAACATACCTTTTTATATTGGCTTCCTTTTTCTACAATAAGACACAAAAAACACAAATTGGGTCATGAAATGTGCAGTCTTCCGAATATCAAAAGCAACTAACGGGTGGCTGATGCAACATCATAAGACTAATTCACGACAGCGCTAGTGGCGTTGTAGCAGCATATTCAAATTGCAATGTTTCATTGTGTACCTTGTTTCAATGTGTACCACCCTCCCCTATTCCCATACTCTGCTAGCAAGCCCAAAGAAATCTGGATTCAGTGTCAAAAATGCAAGTTATGGGCTCACGAAACTTGCACACCTGGGCTGCCATATTACATTTGCCAGAACTGTGATTCAGAGTATTCAGACTGATTCTTTAGACTGACTTAATATATTTTTATGTTTTCGTTACCGTATTCTTAGGACTCCAGTTTGTTTGATATCGTAAGCTTTTTTTTTGTTATATAAGTATAGTCCTTATTATCGTTAACCTATTTTTTTATGGAAATTTGTTATGTTTTTCATTATGTATAAAACATTTTTCGTTATTTCCTTGGGCACAATAGGTAATTAAGTACCTACAACCATCTTTCTTCAATAAAAGTTGGTTCGATTTGAATAAATATATTTATTTCCCCTTTAATTTATCATGTGACTACCTACCCCACACGATGTGACAACTATACCTGACATGGGGTGTTCAAGATTCTAAAATCTAAAAATTTTATTGTTTACGATACCTTTAAAATATGTAAGATATTTGTATGCGTCCTTTTTTTATTGTATATATTTAAGGTGTAAATTCATTTTAGTTGATAGCGTTGTAAAAATATGTTGCAGAATTGATAAGATCTTTATATTGTTGTAAATTCAAAGGATAGTTTCATTTTATTTTCAAAATACTTTTAAAATATCACGTTTTGCAACAATAATTGTAAATTGTTTTGTATGGGCATATAAATAGCACATTTTTGAATGTCGACATCTTGTCGCATTGTCCTATAGTTAAGAAGTTAGGAAAAGGTCACGTTTCACCCTATTATATATTGTATTGTAAAAACCCTAAATTTAGTGTCACTTCCGCATGAATTTTATGGTCGATGTTCGGAAGATATGAAAGACATTTTTGAATTACCTTTCTGAGTAAAGAGGTTACAATTGCTATTGTAGTATTCCGTAGAAATTTAACTAACTATTGGCGGCACCCATAGTTGATTCTTGTCTAGGAACCCGACAAGTCAAATGATACTGGCCAATAGGAAATATTTATTTTAGTTTGGTCAACCCAATCCACGTGTAAACACGCCCCTCGCAGATTTCTATTTAACACGTCTCACAACGTGAAGAAATCAGTTTCTAACTCATCGAATCGAGCTCAACGCTCAACATCAAAGTTTCTAACTCATCGAATTGAGCTCAACGCTCAACATCAAAGTTCTCTCACTCATCAAAGTTAGTTTTTCACTCATCAGTTCTACACTCATCGAAGCGAGTTCAATACTCTCGATAGCAAAGTTTTACACTCATCGACGCGAGTTTTACACACTCATCGAATCGAGCTCAACGCTCAATAACAAAGTTAGTTTAATATTCATCAAATCGAAACATAAAGTGTCTTCCGATCTGAAACCATCGAAGTTCACCATTCACAACTTTGTACCATTTTGTAAATTTGTATATAATAAATTATTAATTTCGACATTAATTTTGTCAAATTTAGATTATTTACCTAGTTGAATGTCCACGCCAGTTGACGAAGTTCAGCTAGAAATATAATCAAAAACACGGGGTTATAAGTCTCACTTTTTCTTTTCAATAAAAATTGTTATATTTCCTTAGTGGATAATGTTAAACAAAAAACAAAAAACATTGAACTTCTTAGGAACCAGAACGAATGCACTATCTACTGATATATAAATTCTATTGCTAAACTAAGGAAGCGGGGGCAATAAACACAAAAGAAAAAAAATGTGACTTCCAACTCCATAAAGTATTTGGCTGAATTGTTTTTCGCAAATCTGCAAAATAAGCTAAGAACACCTCCTCTTTATTTACTATTTATCCCTTCATTGTGGCACCAGTATTCAAGAAGTTTATATCGTTTCTCATATTTCCGATTTAGCGGGCGATAAATTTGAACTTGCAAAGTTTGCGGTCTCTACAATGGAATCTGGTAGCTCGTCGCCAGAACTGCTCAGTTCAACATCTTGTAAACCTTTCAATAGTATATTGAATAGTAAACTAGTTAAGTAAGTTTACAAGTGCAATTATTGTTGCTTGACAATATTATAATCGTTTATCATTATACAAGGTAAATAAATATTAATTTTAAGTTCCGTGCGAAAAATTGTAACTTTGCGCCCGGAAATGCGTACGGAAAAGTACTACTTTGTGCACACTCGTAGGAAATAGTTATTTTCCGACGACCACTATGAAATATGGCACATTTCATACAGTTTTCTGTTAGTGAAAATTTTAAATTACAAACGAAGGGCGTGCCCGTGTGAAATGAAAAAAATGAGAAATCTGATTG
Source organism: Galeruca laticollis (assembly GCA_963921935.1). Classification (NCBI taxonomy): domain Eukaryota; kingdom Metazoa; phylum Arthropoda; class Insecta; order Coleoptera; family Chrysomelidae; genus Galeruca; species Galeruca laticollis. Next base: position 36,643,709 of record OY998178.1, on the reverse strand, counting down.
GCTGACAGCGGTGTGTAATTATTTTGCACACGGGTCGATGATTATCGTTGTCTACTTGATATTTTGAGTTTGACTTTTGATCTGTTAGCAAGTGAAAGAACGAATTGGAGAGAATTATTGAATTTTCTGTAATTGTGAATCTGATATGCATAAAATTGAAAACTTCGTATCAACTAAAGAACATAAAATGGTTAACAACGGTCTTGAAGAACCAGTATTTCTAAAATTGTAATAACCTTACCATAAACTTTAATCAAAAAAATAAATACTAACTGTTTTTTGTGGGCCTCGGAAAAATATCGTGTATAACAGAGAAATATCGTGTATAACATGTGTTGAAAATTCGATTTCACACTCGTTTGCTTAAGTCACTCGCCTACGCCTCGTGGCTCAATTCTGAAACTCGTGTGAAATCTTTCATTTTCAACACTTGTTATACAATATACTATTGTACAACAAGTGCACAAAGCGTCACTTTTCCCACGAGTGCAGAAGTGGGAAAAGTGCTTTGCGTACGAGTTGTACACAATTTTATTTCTACCACCACGTTTATTAATGAGAGAAAAAAGTAAATTATATTTGATTTAGACTTTGAACAGAAAGAATTTAAAAAATGAATATTGAACATAGAAAAATCAGATAAACGTGATCAATTTTGAATTGTTATGCTTGGTGTATATTTTTTTGACAATAACATTTCTGTTCGGAAAAGTGCCATAACGTGTACTTTTCCCACTGTAAGTCATTACTTTTCTAACGGATATATAAGGAAAGGCCTGCTTTGCGTATAAAAATTTGTGTAGAAAAGCGTGTTTTGCATAGTGGTTGTAGAAAAAAATATTTTCGTTTCTATACAAATAAATCCTCAGGATTTACATTTTATTGCAGTATGCAGCTTGTGATATTTTGATATGTCAACATTATTCTTTATGTTTAATAGATTTGGTAATTGAACATGTCCATTCGCATGATTGTTTCATTTTCTTTTGTAGTTCTTCAAAATAAACTGTTAATTAATCTTAGATATAGGTACTTTTGAAAATATAAATTGACAATTGTCAAATTAAGTGTCACTTTAATAAAAAGTAACTTGATTCTATTGGCTTAAAAATCTGTATCGTAATCTTAGAGTGATAATAAACATAAAGGGGGCTATTGATTCATAAACACGTTTATTTTTGCGGTCAACAATTCTAAATGCCAGTAGTGAAATAATGAATGAATTACAGAAAGTGGGGATGGTATTGTAGATACATAGCCTTGGTAATTTCGATTGTTTTTCTGACAAACTTGGCACCGACGAACCATGATAATCTAAAAACATCAAATTAATTGAATCAAAAGTTTATTTCGTCACTAAAAGTCTTGAAAAACACATCAAAACGAAAGAAATAAATGTTTACCCTCTAGTCGTAATGACGCTCGTATAAACAAACCACGTTTGACATTATTTAGTACAATACTACGGCGTATTTAAAATGATCGTCGATCACACTCTGACGATATTTGCATCTCTCTTTATAAGGTAATTGAACAAGGACAAAACTACTAAATAGATTACTATTGACACATTAGACAGGTACCGTCAACTGAGGTGAAGGTGGACAGTCGTGGTGAAGTTGGACAAGACGTAGTTTCTGATCAAATAAATTCGTGACGCCACTGACATTCGACCATCGGCCAATTTGGCGGTGAGTATTTCATTAGTGTGAATGTAGTAAGAAAGTGTGTTACATTTGGCGCGGTTTTTTAACGGTAAGTTGATTTTTTAATTATGTAAACAATTGATTTAAAAAGTGCTATTTTGGCAATTTGGTTTCTATAACTATTGTATGTATTATACTGATGTTCCTAGAATGTGTATTTTTGGCCACAATGTAGACTACAGTATAAGTAACTAACCTATAAAATTCTGCCACAATTTATTGAGTCCAGAGGCGTCACATTAAAAAAGTTTCTTATTCCAGGGTACAGTTGGGCACCAAGATGTCGCGGGTATATAATAGAAAAGTGGGCAAGAAACCCAACTTTAACTATTTGCTTTCTACAATAAAGAAGGCGGAGGAAGAAGTTAAATTAAAGAAACTCAGATTTAGGCAAGCTGCGGAAAAGTATTCAATTCCGAAATCGACTTTATTTAATCACGTTAAAAAAATAAAAAATAAAAAGAAATATGGAGGTCAAACCGTACTAACTTGAAGAGACATATCTAGCAGAAGGGATAATGAGTGCCGCTAAGTGGAATTTTCCATTAACCATAAAAGACGTGAAAACTCTAGTGAAATCATATCTGGATCGGCTAGGAAAAACCATTACAATTTTCCATGATAATGTTCCTGGAGATGAATGGGTAAAAAAGTTCCTCAACAGGCACAGAGAATTATCTGTACGGCTATCCCAGAATATGAAAAGGGCTAGAGCCCAAGTCAGCTCTGCTGTTATGACCGCATATTTTACGGAATTGCTAAAATCTATAGAAAATGTTCCTGCGGAAAATATCGTCAACTACGACGTAACCAATTTTTCCGACGACCCAGGAAAACATCAAGTTCTCGCCAAAAGAGATGGATAGCTCAAAAACAAGCATTTCGGTTATGATTGCTGCAGCAGCTTCCGGCTTTGTTCTTCCACCTTACGTAGTGTACAAGGCCCAACATATTTATCCGACATGGATAGAGAACGGTCCTCCTGGCACGACTTATAACCGGAGTAAAAGTGGTTGGTTCGATCAGTTTTGTTTCGAAGACTGGTTCTATAAAATTGCTCTTCCATACTTATCAAAGCTTCAAGGCAAAAAAGTGATCATCGGTGACAATTTGTCCAGTCACATATCCGTAACGGTTATCAACAAATGTCTTGAACATGACATCAGCTTCATATTGCTTCCCCCAAACTCCACCCACATCTGCCAGCCACTTGATGTGGTTTATTTTAGACCAATGAAGGAAGCGTGGAGATTTGTCTTAAGACAGTGGAAAATGAAAAATCGGGGAGTCTTTCAGAAGGGCGATTTTCCAAACTTGCTATCCCAGACTTTTCAGAGAATTGACATGCGATCTGCGAATAATGTCAAATCAGGATTTGCAGCATGTGGAATAGTTCCTTATGATCCTCAGCGAGTGTTGAAAAAACTGGCGGATTATCAAGAAGTTAATGTTGAGAAACATTGGACTGACAGTTTCGTTAGCTTTTTTAAAGAGAACCTTGCTCCTCCAACTCAAACAAGAAAGCAAAGAGGTAAAAAAATGGCCATTCAACCTGGCCGAAGTGTGATATTTACTGAAGACAATAGTGACATCGAACATGAAAGCGACAATGAAGAGACCCTTTCTCCTGTGATTCAAACGAGAAAGCCAAGACGTAAGAAAATGGCCATTATTGAAGATGACAGTGAAGTCGAAGAAGAAAACTACAATCAAGTTATGTCGGACCAATCTGAAATAGAAATAATAGAAGTTGAATTACACGAACTATACTATGACGAGGCTGAGCAAAGTACAAGCAACCCTGCTCCAACCAATGATAAGACTGAATTAGTTCCTACTAGCATCGGAGATTTTGAAAAAACCAATACGCCCTGGTGAAATTTGAATCAACTAAAAGAAATCTAAATTTTGTAGGTCACGTTGAAGACATTGATGAGATGTTTTTAACAGTTAAGTTCCTTAGGAAAAAATTTGGAGAAAAAATGGGACATTTTTTCGTCTATCCAGATGTTGAAGACCAATCGATGGTGTCAAAGGAAGATGTTATTTATGTTTTACACCAACCTGTAGAATTAGGACGAAACCGTTTTCAGTTTCGAGATAATTTAACTTATGACACCATAGGTTAATGATTTTATATATTGTTTAGGTATTGTGTTCCTTTTTTTGTTCCAGAAAATATTTTATTAATTTTTTTACTGGTATTTTGTTAAATATTTTTTGTTTTTTACGTTATATTTTTTTTCTAGAAATTAGTTTAAGTTCATGTTTTGTGATTTAGGGAATAAACTGTTATTTTTTACCTACAAACGTTTTTCATTGACCCAGCAAGGGTGCAAATTTTTTTAAAAAAATATTAGAGTTGTCCAACTACACCCAGTTCTCATTAAAAGTTGATTTTACTTGGTTTTGAAGCCATGTCCAACTTCACCCATTTTCTGGGTAGAGTTGGACACTACTTAAAAAAAATATTAGCGATTCTATAATTTTTGCAAAACTCGTATTTAGCTCATAGAAACCTAAGACAATTTTCATAATTTTTTTCAACATTTTTGAGGCGCTTCTAACGATGTTATCTCAAAAAAACGTTGAAATTTGTCCACCTTCACCTCAGTTGACGGTACTGAAATTTTGAGCAATGTTGCTACTTTTAGTTATAACCATAAAGGTATCCAAGGTTATAAAAAATCCTTGTTTAAAATTTATATAAGAATATGCCTTTATTAAATGAAATTCATGTATTATTAATTAATTTTAAAAGCAGCGATTCAAATGCATAAATTTAGTATGACTTTTTTTTATTTGCATAACTTTTTAACATATTTTCAATTAAACTTCTAATTTCATTTTTCCTGCAACTAAAGAAACTTTGTAAATAAGGCAAATTAGTGGAAGTGTCCGCAAGTGTCCGCTGTGACTCGATGTTTTGGGGCAAGAAATAATCAAAACAAACATATCTACTTTATTTATTAATCTGAGACCGTAATGAAAATCTATATCATAATGAACTTCATTATGATACATATTTTTTCTTCATAACTTATATGACGTTTCTCAATGGTATTAAGTTTCATTTATATGACTAAAAGTATGAGTACTTATACTCCTAGGCGTATAAACACATTATAGTACTATGAATTTATTTGTTTTTCGTTTTATTTATTGACTTTGAGCATTGCTCATTGAGTCATTTAATAGATGAACATTTACACAATACACATTGATTATTTATTGGTATCCACAATAGTAAAAATACAATTATGAAGAATGGCATCATTTAAGAATCCTCCACTTCTTGCAATATCAGTACAACTCAACCACTTTTCGAGAGTGAACTGCTTTTAAAAATCCATTGCTTATACCGGGACCATTAAATGTACGTATCCATGACAACGATACCAAATAGGGAATATACAGTGAAATAAGTTAAAGATTCAATCTTGTTATCTTTATTAAAAAATATGTTTCCTTTTATTGCTTTATCTCAAATAAAATTATGCACGTCTGAAGAAAAAATAGTATATGATATTCGGAGAATAATGCTTCGTATGGACAGACTGTCCATACTTAGCACATAAAGTATTACTTATTCTCCTCATATCATACTATTATTCTTTTAATAAGTGTATTATAAAACAGGAGCAGAAAACTATTTATTTATATCATACCTAGTACGAAATCATTTTCATATTGTGAAATTTTGCTGTTACAATGAATATTGGAAGGACGTCAATGATTAACGATAAAAAATGACGATAAAATTCTCGACTGAATCATCTACTATCCTCATTATGTAATATTTTTTTACAAAAAATACTCTTATTCAACTTTCGTTACAGAAATAGGACTCTGCGATGATGATTTTCGATGAAAAACGTATAATGAGAGACTGCTTTCTCTGTGAATTGGCCTTTGGCCTCCTGCGCAATACCAACTAGCTCGCCTCTGAAACAAACAGATGTGAATTAATAAGAAAAATAAAATCTCGGAAACATATTTCAACATTAAAATTCATTATATTTTTATAGGCAACTTCCAACAAAACTTTATCTACGGATTTACAGTTTTAATTTATTTTAGTCTGAATAAAACTGAACTTATAAGTCAACTGACAATTTTTCAACTTATATAATCAAAGCAAAAATGTTCCATTAAAAAATAGACGAATCAAGTTAATAATAAATACATAGAAAGGGCGATCAATCGTTAGAATTAGGGAGAAGTCATTTTAAATTGTTTTGGCAACGATGCACTAGGTTCCACCTCAATTTTCCTCGCTCTCTCGGCTTTTGAATGGTTGCCAGGAATAGCTCGTTAATAATAAATGTAAATGAATTTCAGGAATTTGGAATATAAAGCACGGAGAAGTATCCCAGATTACACCAGATATCCATGGGATGTTCTGACAGTCTTCGATTTGGAAGATATATCCAAATATTGTAAGTCCAGTTGGAATATTCTCAGATTATTCTTCTTAGAATGTTCGAATTAAATAGTTCTAAGAATATTCTATGATTATTTATTTTTGTTCAATCGCTCTTTCTGTTCCATGCACATGCGTCAGTAGTTGCAGTCTGTGGTTGCAGTTGATAGTTGACGGTAACGACCAGTGAAAAATGGCGGTTCGACCATCTTATATAGGTTATTGTTATTGGTGAAATAGTAATAGTATGATTAATTATTTTTGAACGTTAATTAATCAATCAATTTTTTGCCAGTGAGCAATTGTTCAAATGTGTTTCTACGGTGTGTCCTATGCTACAGGTGGAACTAATACATACGACCTCACGCATCAAAACAGGTACGTTTTATTGTATGTATTTATTGCCTGTTGATTTATCAATGCATTTTTTAGAAAATTATCAAGTTGCTGCTAAAACTACCAATAAATGATGAGGCAAAGTTTGAAGAAGTTGAGTCAGCTTTGCTGAACAAAGAATCCTATGATTTTTTTTGTAAGTTGAACATTCAATATTATATCCAAATCAAAATGAAACTGCCTCGAAATATTGGAGTATTTATGTCTTACTTTTTATATTTTAGTACATGAAAATATTCAAATAATTGTTGATTTCCTAAATTTTTGTAACAAAATTAATGGATAAATGTTTTCAATTGTAATTATTCCTTTTATCATATAAATTATAGCATAACTCCCAATAGCAAAAGAATGCTTGTAACTGAGTAGAAATTGATCTCGTTGCTAAAAGTACAACAAAATTTTAGGTAGTTTCACGTAATTATGTTACCGAGATGTATGCTATGAGTTCCTTAATCAAATTGCCTATAGTTACCTCTATTTATTTACTTAATTGGGATTTACTTGACAGCTCTACACAACTGGTAATCTGATAATTCAAAGTTAAATTAGTTCTGACATTTAGTAAATAAAAGTAATTGTTGGTCAATTGTCTAGTTTCATGCATATGTATACTGTTCACACAAATGAAAGCGGTCTTATATTTTTGTTCGTTTGTTATAACTTTGCTTATAAACTGTATAATTGTTCAATTTTTAAAACTTATGACATTAACTTCCAAATTAATATAATTTTAGTTGTACCTCTGGCAAGATTGGGAGGTAAATATTTGTAACAATATATTAAAAGATTCTTGCAAAAAATCCTGATCGAGTATCTAATGGAGGGCTACAGTATGCAAGCATATAAAGAGAAAAATGCTTTGGAAAAACAAAGCTCTTTGAATCAGTAATAGGTATAATCATGCTATTTTATTTTGGAATGTAGATGTAAATTAATCTATTATATCATTTATAAGAAACAAATAACTTCTAATCACTATTTTGTTTGGAATATTTCGCTTTTTCCTTGTTTAATTTCATCTTTCAAGTTTCAGTTTTCAAGATTATATTTTAAACTGTTATACATACATACACAAAAATCACAGTAGAATAACTATTTTATTGTTTCAGATGCCGTCCAAAAGTGGGACCAGAACATGACAAACAAAGAAGTTGAATTGAAAACAGGAAATTTTCTTAGCCAAATGTAAAGAACGGCAGAAACCGGTTTCAAAAAGTGTCGTTGAGTATGGAGGAAATCAGTAAAATTTGTAATCTCGTATTTGAAAATTATGTTAGTTTCAGTTATGTTATGAGGTACATCTTATATTTATGTATGAATAAATTATTCGTTTCCCAGGATTTAATTTTTTCAATTGAAAGTTAGGGTATCATCCATTTTGCTATATATGTTCCACAGATATCCTTATAATATTCCTAATATTAGTTGGATATTTGTGGAATATGCCTATTGGAATGTTTTATGAATATTCTGGATTATCTTGCTATATACATTCAACAGATATCCTCAGAATATTCTTGAATATTCCTTGGAAACTTTTAAAGAATATTCATAGAATATTTAAAAAAATTCCCATTTCTTGGTCTATAGAATATTCGAGAAAGGATATAAATATTTAAAGTGGGTCCATAGAATATTACAATATCCAAAATCGAATATTTTTAGTACGTCCATTGAATACCTAGTGCTATCTGGGATATTGATCATCGGGTAAAGTATTTAAATAGAAGTTGTCCAATACTTTACTGATAGTTAAAGTTATAGAAAGTTATTTGATAAAATACTACTCAATTTTCAAAATAATAATAATTTGACAAAATGGTTGGGGCGTTAAAAAGCATCTAGTTCAGTTAACTCATATAATTTGTAAATATCTGAACATAGTGCAGAGTTTCTTCTTTGAGCAATAACAATTTATTATTATTCTCCTCTAAATAAAACAACTTTGGTATTGATACTTTGTGGCGTAGAAAGTTCGTACTCTAAAGTAATTAAAATAGTTGTAGGTAAATGTATTAAAATCCTTAAATTCGTACAAAGTTTTTATTACCACATGCCGACTAGTTTCGACTTAACAAAGTCATCTTCGGGGCGGGTAAGCTACAATTATGATGGTAAATTTAATATAGCAATTCTGATTCTATTCAAATAACTGTAACTTACCAGTCAATTGAAAAGCTTCACACGGGACGGATAACAGCATGAATTCAAAATAAACAGCAAAAACAAGACACGACAACAGAGCTAGACGAACTAACGTTTTAATTAATTTGATCGTTAACATACTCAAGTAAAGATAATTTTTTATAATCTAAAATCTTAAACATAGGTGGAATTTCAATAGTTGATTTCAAATTTAATGATATAGTATTTTCATTATTATTTGATTTAAAAATTTCTAAGTTCTCCAAAGCGTTCAGTCTAGTTTCGTGTTCACAAACATGTAAAATTTCAAAATTGTCATCCACCACAAAAGAATGGTTATTACATTGCAAATGTCTGTAGAAAACGAAACTATTCCTTGTCAAATGTTCCTGGATTCTCAACTTAACCCTCCTACCACACTGCCTTATGTATTCAGCGGTGCAATTGTTGCAACTCAATTTATAAACCCCACTTCAATCAAATTGTGAAATTGGGTCTTTGGTTCGAAAAAACATAGTTTCTATGTTTAGTGGAGTCTTACAGGCTACTTTATATTCTGTTCTATCCTAATTGATAGGAAAGTGGACCGTAGTAAGAAATGCTAACAAAATATTGTTGTTCCCTTTTGTCTAATGCATATGCGTCATTTATTAAAAGCTTAGGGGAGGTTGGAGCAATGTGAACTATCTAAGATAAAAAAATTTATAGCCTCATTATTAAGATGAAATTTGAAATTGTAATGAACTCACATTGTTCAGTGAACCTTGTACTATCATTATGAACTTACCAGACATCATTTTTAAAACTTGTTTGTTAAAAAAAAATCTGAACACATGTCTGAAGTTCATATTGCCCCATGGGGTGGGGCAATATGGACCACAAAAAGGAAATTCAAAATTAAATCTTCATTTAGGTATAGAACATAAAAATAATGGTACTACCAACTTAAAAATACGAGTACTTGAAATATTAACACTTTGCACAAAATTCACATTTAAATGCCTCGTCATCTTCAGGGTCCAATTCTGTGCAGGCTTCATGAGCCCATCTTAAACATCCGCAGCAGCGCACCCAACCTTCTTCGGCCATTGATGTTGAGTACAACTCATTACAATAAAAACATTCTGCATGGTGGTCTCCCTCGTCTGCATCTTCATCTACAATTTTTTTTCTGCTTTCCTTTATCTGATTTAGAAAGACTGTTCTTAGACTCTACTTTTTGTTTCTTTGGTTCATTTTCTTGATTATCAATTTTTCTTTTAACTGTCTCCTTTTTCTTTGCTTCTTTTTCTTCTTTTATTTTTAGTTCAGCTTCTAACTCCAATTTGTAAGGACTAGATGTTAGTATTGCTGCTTTGCCCTTTTTATTTTTCCGTAATGGTTTATTATTTGATTTAGTAGTCTTTGGAAGTGGACGAATGTCGATAGGACTTTCTGACCCAAAACTACTTTTCCTTTGGTTTTCTGTAGAGCGAAGACATGCTGATGCTGAAGGAACTTCTTTTTCCAGCTTAGATTGTATGGGCTGTGATTGAGTCGTGCCGGCAGTAGATGTTGAAGCCGTTGCTTCTTTATCGTTACAATGTGAAGGATCGTTTGAAGTAGATTCTGTAGGAGGCGCTCCATCCAACTCACATTGTGTGAGCTTCGATAAGGTGCTCCTTGCAGTAAAGGTTGGAGAAATTATTTCTTCCTTTTCAGATTGTGGCAGTTCGTTTGTCGCTAGATTTTTGTCAGTAACAGCAGACGGGGCAAAGTCTAAATCTGTGAAAATATTTGGATCATAGGGAACTAATCCACACTTTTTAAAAGCGTTAATAGCCGTTAAGGGGGTTGCTGCTTGTAAGTACGCATCACCAAAAATTTTGGCGATCTGAAAGACCGTGACAACTCTGCCTGGATGATTATTCAAAAACTTTTCCAGAGCCATATCGTAGTAGCGTGCTAATGGGGTCATGAAACCGACATCTGTTGGCTGCATACGATGAGTGCTGTGGGGCGGCAAGCAAATAATATGTACATGTTTAGTTCTAGCTAAATCAATCACATCAATTTTTTTGTGTGGCTACTATGTCCATCTAAAATTAGTAAGACGGGATCATCGTCGGTGGGTTTCACCTGTTGAACGAAATGCTTAAACCAGACTAAAAAGATGTCGGTATTAATCCAGCCACTTTCACTGCATGCAAATATTGTTCCAGGTGGTGCGCCATCTTGGAGTTCGACCTTCATCCTTTTCCTTGCAAAAATTAATAATGGTTGTACAAAGTTTCCTGATGACGACATACAAATAACTGCTGTGGTGGTTCCACTTCTATCTGCAGAGGTGAGACGGCCAACTTGCTTCCTTCCTTTTTTAGCTAATATTTTACTGTTACATTTTGGAACAGTGCCTAACCCGGTTTCATCACAATTGAATATTCTGGTTGATGCGATATTTTTAGAATCCAAAACGTTTTTGTATAGGTCAAAAAATTGCTTGACATTATGGCGGTTAAAGGCTTGAGCCCTTGCAGCAGAAGTCGACTCGGGTTTGCGCAACGAAATGTTTGGATGACGGTTACGAAATCCATAAGTCCAATCAAGGCCAGCTAGTCTTTTGGTGTTATTAAATGTATGCTTTATCTGATTTTTATCCGCTAATTGAAAAGCAAGAGAACGAAGGTCAAGCAATGTAATGCCAAAGAACCTGGTTTCCATATCCAGAATATAATTTTCCAATTCTTCCTCCTGTTGTTTGGTATAAAACCCCAAACCTTTTTCGTGGGGTAAAATTCTTTTATTTTGTTCCTTACATCGTCGAATTAATGTTGCTTTTGGAATATTAAAACATTTACTTGCCTTCAAATAGCCCATTTGTCCGCTTTTAACTGCTTTAATAGCATTTTCCATTGCAACAAGTGACCATGTTTGTTTCTCCATTTTTCTTCTATAATTACGGACCATCTTGACTAGGCACCTGAAAACAAGGAAAATAACATTAGATATCACTTCCTTGCTAATATTCAAGCTATACTGTTGAATTTTTACAACTTGGAAAGTAGTTAATTATTTACATTTATATTTATCTTTAAAAGTGAAAGAGTTTGTTCACCAGAAAACTATTGAGTCTTGCTCATAGATTTCTACCCATTACCTTCACCCCCAATTACGGGTACACCGTACCTTACCGAGTATACTCGCCGTTTGCGCGAGAAAATCAAAAAGCTTAATAGTGTAAAACCAGACATTTTTGTTAACGAGAACCTAGAAAGTGACAATACAGTGAATGTTAAAATAAAACATAAACAGTTAGTGACAGTGAAAACATCCCCACGTAAAAGAATAGCAAAAGGTACGTTTAAACATAAAATATCTAAACGGCAAAAAACATTGCGCACGACAAAAAACAAATCAACAACAAAAACTAGTGTATGGAAAAGTACTGACATATCGAATTCTCGAAAAGAAGAAGAAGAAACACGTACCTCCCCAAACTCTATAGAGGCTGATTACCCTAAATACTCGGATGAGTTACAGAGGATAAAAACAAAAACACGTGAGTTGAAAAATAGAAACTTAAATTATCACCAAATCGCTTTTATTGACAAAGATGTAAATGACATTCATGTAACAAACGCTGATTCGGTAATAAATATACCTCAATCTTGTATCGATTTAGTAGATATAGAAACGTTAAACAAGTGTATAGAAATTAGTAAATCAAAAGAAAAGTGTCTAGAACAAAAAGACACTTTTTGCGATCTATCCATACCTACATATAGAGGAAACAATACTAATAATACAACCACCCCTGAAAGAACAGAATTAATTACAAAAACAATAATTAATGAAATGGAAGATGATACGATGGGTAATTTGTCGAGCGATGATAATTCCGATTCACAGACGTTAAATAGTCAGCAAAATCCAACCACTATTCAAGTCCAGGTTCACTCCACGCCGGGTTTCACATGGGCGAACGAAGTGGAAATAGAAAAAGGTACCCCTAGCAACACCGGGGATCATTTTACCTCGCAATACGAAAAACTGGTAAAAAACCTAAACAAATAATAATAAAAAAACTAGACATGACAAAAAAACCAGATGAAGATCTGAACGCCATAAAAACCATCACGCCGCCCATTGATATGGATGTTAATGATATCACGCCACCGGGGTTCATTAAACCAAAAAAATATACCAAATTTGAAGCATTAATAAAACAAGCGAGCAAAACCAAACAAGCTATAACCACAGATAATAAATTCGACTCATTATCAGAAATGTCGGAAGATGAAAATACCAAAGGTACTGCACCCTCACAAAAAAAGAGGAAAAAAACCAAGTTTCGAAAATACAATGCAACTTCTGAAACTTCGGAGGATGAGGGCGATAAACATCATACAATAAAAAAACCAAAAGCCAAAGATCCACAGACGGCGAAGGGAAAAAAAACAAACACGGGTTGTCCTCCTATCGTGATAGATGGTAACGTTTCCGCTCACCGCGAAATGGTAAAGCGACTGAAAATTGAAATCAAGAATAACTTTGAAATTAAATATACTGCCAATTCCACGATAATTTTTACAAAAGAAGTAGCAGACTTTGAAAATTTAAAACTTGCACTCAGAACAGAAAAAACTCCCTTTCACACGTACTCAAGAAGAGACGAAAAAAATCATGCATTTGTTCTCAGAGGCCTAACTGAGGGTATTCAACTTGATGAAATCAAGGAGGAGCTAACTACAGATTATAAACTAACAATTAAGGACATATATCGTATGACTACTAAAGGGAGGCCACTTTATTTAGTAGTCACCGATGCCAAAATAACTCTCGATTATCTGCAAAAAAATGTACGTATTATTGAACATACGAGAATAAACTGGGAATTTCGACGACAAACAAAACCAATTATTCAGTGCCACATTTGCCAGTTGTGGGGGCACGCTACATCTAACTGCGGTAGGGCCCCTAGGTGCCTTAAATGCGCAGCATCACATTTAACGCCTGAATGCCCAAAAGATAGAACTTCCCCAGCCAAATGTGCAAATTGCAACGGCGAACACCCTGCGAACGCTGAGATTTGCCCGGAATATGTGAAGAGGAGAGAATGGCTCGACCAGAGACGATCTACAAATCAAAAACAAAACAAAGATAAACCCAGATTTATACCAGCACCAGTCCCAACAACCAACCCTTGGAATCGGAACAAAACACAAGAAAAAGATGACTTCCCAAGCCTACCCCCAAAACCAACGCAGAGGGAGTACCAACGTACCAGCTCGAATCAACCACAAACCAGTCAGGGATCCCAACCTCAAACAACAGACGTTACGAAGTTCTCTAACCTAAACAATTTATTCAAAGAATTAAACTCGATGGTTAACCTCGATGAATTGACCAGAGCGGTAGCTGACCTAATTCACGAGATGAGGAATGCTACAAATAAGCTTGAGAAGTTTACGATTTATAATAACTTCGTCCAGGGTATTGACAAGTATGACATCTAGACAGGTAGGTGGAAATATAGGAATTCAAAAACGAACTTCTCTTAAAATAATTTTCTGTAATGTACATGGAGTAAATAACAAACTTCATCTTCTCAGACATTTTCTCACAGCACATAATCCAGATATATTCATTCTAATTGAGACATTTCTTAAACCAAATAAGTCCGTGAACTTCAGAAACCCAGATTATAGTCTTATTAGACAAGACCGCCCCGCGGATGTCGGCGGGGGTGGTCTCGCAGTGTTAATCAAAAAAGACATAAACTTCCAACTCCTGCAACCAAATAATTCTTCAATTGAGCATATCTCGATATTAATTGACAATAAATTCAAACTTGTAGGGGCATATAGTCACCCCCACGCTAAACTGTCAGAATTAGATTTTTTTAATATTACAAAAACGCATAATAGGGTCCTTATAGTCGGTGATTTGAATTGCAAACACCCACTATGGGATTCATACGCCACTTACCCGAATACTAATGGAAATACTCTGCAAAGGTTCTGCGACAATTCAGACTGCAATATCTACAGTACAGACGATCCTACCCATTTCCCTTACAATAATTTTTCCCCTAGTACCATTGATATCGCAATAGGACGCAATATAAACACTATTACCAAACTAAAAACCATCCCAGACCTTAACTCCGATCATGACCCTATCCTTCTCGAATTAAAAATCACACACACAATACATCCCCTTCACAAAAAAATACACGATTACAAAACAACCAATTGGACTCAGTATAGAAAGTATATAAATGAAAAATTGACAATCACAGATAAAATCAAAGATGTAGAACATTTAACAAACATAATTCAAAATTTACAAGAGTTAATCATCTCAGCAAGAGACAAATCCACCATTCTCAAACCTAAACCGCAAATTTTTAACAACCTACCTGATCACATTTTAAAAACAATAAAAGATAAAAACAAGATTCGCTGCAGATGGCAAGTGACTAGAGCTGACAGGGACAGAAAAATACTTAAATATTATGAAAACAAAATCAATTTAATGATAAAAGAATTCCGTAATCACACTTGGAAATCCTTCTTAGAGAAACTGTCACCGGGAGACAATTCTTTGTGGCGAGTTACAAAAAAACTTAGAGGCAATAGGCAAGAAATTACGAAAATAATCAGTAACGGTGTAACATTCACGCAGAAAACTGACGTCGCAGAGGCCTTTGGGGAGTATTTTCAAAATAACTTCACAAATAATATTCCAAATACTTTACATCATATTAATATTACACAATCAGTTCAAAACCACCTGCACAATTTGCAGACATTACATACAAAAAACTTAGTCACAACAAAAGAAATTTACAATATAATTAATACATTGAAAAATAAAACCGCTCCTGGGAAGGATGGCATTCCAAACATCCTTCTCAAGAGTCTTCCAAAAAAAGCTATAGTGCAGCTTACATACATAGCTAATTTCATAATTAAAACAGGAACATACCCCGATATGCTCAAGATTGCCAATGTAATTCCCATCGTCAAAGCCAATAAACAACATTGCTATGTGGATAGTTACAGACCCATTTCCTTGTTAAATAATATAGCAAAGGTGATGGATAAAATCATTCTCAGTAGAATACAATTGTTTGTAGATAAAAATAATATAATACCTCTCGCGCAGTACGGATTCAGAGAGGGACACAGCACAGTAGCACAGATAGTTCGTGTATTCAATTATATCAGAGAGGGCTTTTCTGCAAAAGAAAAAGCTGTCATTGTAACATTGGATATACAGAAAGCCTTTGACTCCGTGTGGCGTGAGGGGCTGCTATACAAACTTATCAATCTCAAGGTACCTGATTACTTAATTAAAATAATAGAATCGTATTTAACCAACAGACAATTCTATTCTAAAGTGAATGATGGCCTGGCGGGACCATTCCGGATACAAGCCGGAGTGCCTCAAGGGTCTGTCTTATCTCCTTTGCTGTACTCATTATTTACCCATGATCTTCCCACCTCCCCACAAATCCTAACAGCCATGTACGCGGACGACACATGTTTCGTATCATCTGCTCCAACATCAGAGACTGCACTACACAATATTCAAATACACATTAATTCACACATACTTCCATACATGAGAGACAACAAACTCACAATCAACTCTAACAAAACAGAGTACATGTTACTCCGGAGAAGGCCTAGGAAAAACTCTTTGCAACTTCAGCTGTGTATTGATGGGCAGTATATCACTCCCAGTAATACACTGAAATACCTGGGTTATACTGTGCATGGCACCACCAACGCTAATGCGCATATTGCTCAACAAGTTTCAAAAGCGAAAGTTGCAATGAGCAAACTCTACCCGTTGATCTGTAAGAACAGTTGTCTCTCATCCACAAACAAAATCACTCTCTACAAATACATAATTCGTCCTATTCTCACATATGCTGCACCGGTATATTTTAACGCAACAAAACATAATTTCCACACACTGCAGGTGGTACAAAATAAGTGTCTTCGTATGGCAATTAAATACAGAACTGTTTACCCAAGACTTCCCAAAACATCTTGGTTACATGAACAGGCAGACGTGCCCACTATCAAAGACTTTATAACTAAAATATCCAAAAACTTTTACAACTACAGTGTCCCCGAAAATCTTCGTAATATTCTCAAAGCCGCCAGTCGCGCAGAAGGCACTCTTGATAGTGGGTGTAGGCTTCTGCATGGTAACCTATACACATAGTTATTTGTTTAAACTCAAATAACCAAGACTTCAGAATAAGGGTCAAATATATCCCTTATTCAAATTATAAACTATTCAAGTACCATAATAATAAATCCATCAAAAACCAATGTCTGTCACGTTGCCTTTCCTCATAAACTAACTACTAGTTCGCTTTCGAAACCCTGTTTTTCAGCCGTTTTTCAGGGACAAAACAGTCGAAACATCGGGGGTGTCATACTTGTATATTCGGGGCAAAGTTATTCAAACAACCATAACAAATGGGTAATGTTTCTTAACAAGGAACCATATACGGATGAGTGGAACACATAGGGGGATCTGAAAGGCCAGAACATCGGCCTTACAAAAACCTTGTATTTCAGTCCAACTATGTAAATTTTTAACTGTAAACTATTGCAAATAAAGACATTTTTAAATTAAATTAATTAACATTAGATATATAAAAATGTACTTGGGGTAATGTGGACCACTAACGGTTCAATTTGCCCCACATAGACAATAAATTGAACACGTGTAGTTTATATTCAATGTTTATAAAAAATCGTAACATTGCTGTTTGGCATATATTAAGCACACTCTAAACAACGTATGGAGAATAAAAAATAGATAAAAATACATTTACTTACCAAGTAATTCTGATATAAAGTCAACACTTTTGTTAGATCGACGCTTCCGCAAATCACGTTTTGGCTCTAAACTCTGATAAACAATCCTCTACGGCTGCCAAGTTCTTACTGAGTATCGGTAGGACCCGTATGCCGCTGTTATGAAAAAAACCTAAGTGGTTTACATTGCCCCCGTAGTCCACATTGCCCCAACCTCCCCTATCCATCTTTCTATTAACTAAATTGTCAATTGGAGTTGTGGAGTAACCGTTTTTAACTGCTAAAAGTTTGATTGCTTCTAATTCGTTATTAAAATCATCAGGACACATTGGAATAAAAAAATCCGATGAACGTATGACCTGAACGACGAAAGATTCTGCTGAAAAGGGTGATTGCTGTCACTAGGAATAACATGATGTCTCTGAGTATTCTTTCTATATATGCCAAACGATAAATCCAAGAAATTGAGAGTGTAGTTATTTTCCAATTCCCAAGTAAATTTGAGGTATATGTGTAAGTCGTTAATAAAACTTAAAAAATCACCGTTTAAAACGTAAACATCCCCCTGAAAACCGAAGACCACGTCATCGACATATCTATACCAGAAAACAATATTCCCCGAGAATTGGCTATTGAAAATTTGTCTCTGTATAAAGTCCATAAAGATATCCGCCAAGAGAGGGGCTAGTGGATTTTCCATACCAAGGCCCTTCTTCTGTTCATAAATTTTATTATTGAACATGAAGAAATTTTGTTGTAATACTAATGACAATAAACTGAAAACAGTCTCTACCACATAGTCATCTAATGATGAATCAATCAATAAATCCCTAATGAGACCCAAGGTTAGTTCCACGGGAACATTGGTGTATAAGTTGGTAACATCAACCGAAGCTAGAATGGCGTTCGAGGGAAGTTCAATGTCATTAATCTTCTTTACCAAATCATTAGAATTTAAAAGAGTGTGTTGGGGTTCGAAATTTAGATTATTTCTAAGAAAATGATTCTGCTCCCGTGCGATTAACGAACAAGGTGAGTTAACACAGAATATAAAGTAGCCTTTAAGACTCCACTAAACATAAAGACTATCTTTTCTCGAACCAAAGACCCAATTTCACAATTTGATAGAAGTGGGTTTTATAAATTGACTTGCAACAATTCCACCGCTGAATACATAGGTCAGTGTGGTAGGAGGTTTAAGTTGAGAATCCAGGAACATTTGACAAGGAATAGTTCCGTTTTCCACAGACATTTACAATTTGATAACCATTCTTTTGTGGCGGATGACAATTTTAAAATTTCACATGTTTGTGAACACGGAACTAGACTGAACGCTTTGGAGAACTTGGAAATTTTTAAATCAAATAATAATGAAAATACTATATCATTAAATTTTAAATCAACTATTGAAGTTCCACCTCAACTGTTATTTGTACCATGTGTATTATTCTACACTACAGTGCCGCTCATAATCTTAGTGGTTAAAGCGGCATTAAACATAAAAAAATTACAGCCTCTTGATAAATTCGCCTTCAACATTTTGTAGCATAGCGGGTGTTACTGCATTTCCTCTATTATTCGGGCTGTTTTTTCAGGGAAATTGTCAAGTCTGTTTGTGTAGACTTCAGATTTTAAATAACCCCATAAAAAGGAGACTAATAGGATACGATTGTGTAATTATGTAGTAATTCTCAAAAAAACTCTAATTGCAATATATAGTATTAAATTGGCTTATATCTCAAGATATTATGTATATTACAGTTTCGCCCAACCATTAAATTGATTTCAGATATCAGAATTTGGTTCATTCATATTATATACTTCGTTTTCAAATGTGATGCTATAAAAAATTGATTATTCTAGAAAGTATGCTGAAAGACTCTTTATTATAGTATGTGAACTCCATAGAAAATATAATGGATTTACTATATTAGGTTTAGTAGTTCCACTACAATTACTTACATAACAGTTATTCAGCTTTGATATTTAATTTTTTGCCAACTAACAGCAATGATGCAAATCTTTTAAATTTGTTTAAATCACATTCTACGTTTTTTTTATTAATACAAAGTCAATATGAAAACTTCGTACTCTTAATATCCTCCCAGTAGATAATATGAGAAGCCAAAAAACAGGTCAATTTTATTTTCAAAGAGAACACTTTAAATGAATATTTGTAACCCCGTTATAGTTCAATCCCCTAGGAGGGCTAGATGTTATATTTGGAGACTTAAATGAGAAAAGGAGGTGAAGTGGCACATTATTTTGATGGGCCTTTAATGTTCTTCTCCAATGGTGCTAACAAACTAAAATTCCCAAAAATGTATTATATCTGGATTTATAACACAGTTGTACGAGCTCTGGTGAGCTGAAAATCGATAGGGTAGATCTGTGAGACACCTTGAACAATATTCAAACATAAAATTGGTCCCTTGTATACACTCTGGAGGCTGTATCCTTGCTAACAAACTGAAAATTGTCCAATAATTACAAAAATTTGGTACTGGAGCTGAATATCAATAGGATTCATCTTTGAGACGCTCTGAATAATATCCAATCATAAAATTGGTCACTTGTATATACTCCGGAGGCTGTATCGTGCTAACAAACTTGAATTTCTCCAAAAATGACAAAAATATCGTAGTTAAAGTACTATAGCATCTGTTGTACTGGCTCAGGTGAGCTGAAAATCAATACAGTTCATCTGTGAAGTGTCTCGAATTATATTCAATCATAAAATTGTTGACTTGATTAATTCCGGAGGCTGCATCGTGCTAACAAACTGAAATTTCTCAAAAAATGACTAAAATGTCGTACTTCTAGTACCATAGAACCGTTGTGCTGGCTCTGGGGAGCTGAAAATCAATAGGGTTCATCTGTGACATGTCCTTAACAATATTCAATCATAAAATTGGTGATTTGTTGCACTCCGGAGGTTGTATCGTGCTAATAAAGCATGTACCGAAAAGTGGCCGACGACGACATACACACAGGATTTTTTTAAAAACCGTTTTTTTGGGGTTGTTGTTGATGGAAAACGTAAAAATAACTCAAAAAAAATTAATTTCCAACTTTTTTGGGGTAAACCAATACTCTTCTCGCATATTAGATAAGTTAGGCGGGAAAGTAATATTTAGATCGGTGCATCCTAAAATAAAAATCAGGTACAAATGTGATCGTAAAAAAATTTATAAAATTGAGGGATTATGTTACTTTCAACTTGACTTTTGAGATCCTTTTTCTCATTATCAGGTATTTCAATTTTATTCTGATAGGCAGGTCTGAAAATTACATCTTCAAATTTTCGGGCTTTGCTAGCTAGCTAACAAACAACCTAGTTATGTGGATTGCTATAGACCAATTTCCCTCTTAAGCAATATCGCCAAGGTGATAGACAGAACAGATTACAATCATTTGTAAATAAAAATCATATCATCCTCCCCAATCAATACGGTTTTAGAAGCGGACATAGTACTGTGGCTCAAATCATTCGAGTCATAAATTATATCCCGGAAGGATTTCAACAATAACACCAATCGATTATGGTCACAATAGATGTCCAAAAAGCTTTCCATTCCGTATGGCTCGAGGGGCTGATCTATAAACTAATTAAATTAAAAGTACCAGATTACCTAACTAAAATTATGAATTCGTACTTGTCAAATAGGAAATTTTATTCATAAATTCACGATCACGTGGCAGGCCCATATAATATACAAGCTATAGTATCACAAGGCTCTGTTTTATCACCTTTGTTATACTCCCTATTTGTTCATGATCTCCCAACATCCCCTTAATTATTAACTACAATGTACGCTGACGATACTTGTTTTATAGTAACAGCAAAGAATCTAGAACAGGCACTTAACACTGTACAAACACACATAAACACTAAAATCACACCTTATTTCAATGAACACCAACGCTTCCAAAACAGAATATTTATTACTCAGGAGAATAGCTAGAAAGGCCTAACCATTACAATCTCAGCTTTGCGTAAATGGGCATTATCTTGCCCCAAACAATACCTTAAAGTATTTAGGGTACACAATGCAAACGCGCACATCTCGTAACAAATACAAAAAGCTAAGATTGCATTGTGTCGACTATATCCACTCACATTGAAACACAGTAATCTCACAAGTCAAAACAAAATTTTAATGTATAAACAAATTATAAGACCCATACTCACATATGCTGCGCCAATATATTACACGGGCACCAAACATAACTGAACTCCCTGCAGGTGATACAAAACAAGTGTCTCAGAATGGCATTAAATCATAATACGGTTTACCCCAAATTACCTAAAACTTCTTGGTTACATGACAAGGCAAATATACTCACTATCAAAGACTTTATCAACAAAATCTCCGATAATTTTTATAACTACTGTCTGCCACAAGATCTTCGAACTAAACTCACAGCCGCAAATCGCGCAGAAGGCATCCGTGATAGTGGGTATATGCTTCTGCATGGATCGTTAATTACATAACTTGGTTGTAGATTTACGAACCACATTTCTCAAAGGGAGTAAAAACCCCGCAGTAATCACACTGCGATGCTTTTGCTCCACAAAATTTATAAATTATATAACTTCAAATCAATGTCTGCCAAGTTGCTTTCCCGAAACCTATTACCCCGTATCAATTCGAAACCCAGTGTTTCTGATGTTTTTCTGGGAAACCCCAAGTTAAAAGATCATAGGAGACAAATTTTTACATTAGGGACAAAGTTATACATCCAGAGAAAACATGCGGATAATGTTAGAAGCAAGGAGCCGTGAGAACCAACCGGAAAGAAGAGAGGATTAGGACAGACAGACCATCGGCACTTTATATATATATTGTATATATTGTATATATTGTATATATATATATATATATATATACATATTATAAATAGTTTTAATATTTTAATTAGATAGATATGAGATTTATTTAGATATTTGTTTGAATTTTTGATTTATTTGTGTGGCTAGCTCAGTTGTTTATTATTATATGATATATTGTTATTTTATTATATGATATTGGTTCGGGAGCATGAGACTTTCTCTACTCTTTGAGTCCTGGCATTGTTTGGATATATTTCGCTCATTCACAATAAAAAGAAACACAAAACACAATATTTTCAATCATTTAATTTTATAATGAACTTTTCTATTTAAATATATTTTTTAATCAATATGGTTACGCCTATGGATTTACCAACACAGTATCATAACGAATACACACTATCTTATGCGCATGCTCAATAATGCTGATGGATTCGCATAAAAGAATTTACGTTGAAAATTATATACATACACTAAATAAATTGTTCAGAAGAAATATGTTACAAATTTATATATATATAAATGGAAAATTATGTGAATGAAATAAGATGCATCTTTCTTATATGATTTGAAAATACGTAAGTCATGGAATAGGCCTTTTTTTAAATAATATTTAGAATTTGTCTAGTGAATAAAATACATAAAGTCTTTTTTCTTTTTTATAGATCGATCATAAAGAGGCAAGAGTTTTTATATATACATTAAAATAGTCACTGAATTTATACTCAAGAGATATTATTTTTATTATTGGCCAACAATATCTAAAGAAGCACTGACCTGATGCCTGGAATTCTGGATATATCTATGCCTGGATACAGGACTACGCCTTCCGAAGTTCTAGCTGTTTGATTTGTTGAGAAATTTGGATATTCTCACGGGAAAAACTGGTTTCAAATACATGTAAGTGTTCTAGGATTTGTATTTGTTAATCATGAAAATTTGTAATTTTACTTAAATTTTCGGGAAAAGTTCCTTATCACATCCTCACTATTTCGACGCCAAAAACCAACTTTTAACGCTTCTATTTGATCGTCAATTTTTTAATCAACAACCAATATATTGTTTCTAAGCTCACTAATTATCAATAAGTTTTTTGTTAAATTGTAGTTAATCGAAATTTGTCATGTCACTTTCCACCAATCACATTGTTTCTGGTGCTGTCGAACTATTTTCACAATTGCTACACTTTAGGAGTTTTTTGAAAACATATATAAATGTAAATTCCACCCGAAAAGTATCTGTTTTCTTTTACTGTTCAACTAATTTCAATAGAACAAATCTTTTACTGATAGTGAAATTCCTTTTATATGTCAACATGGCAATGTCTAATTTTGTTTTGACATATATATATATGATAATTTGAACATAACATTCATTTTTATGAACATAAATTCTTTTATAAGATCTTTTGCTCTGATTATTTATACTATTTAAATTCTCTAGTAGCAAATATTTCTTTGAATCCATCATCATTTAATATTCATTAATTTCATAAAATTTTATATACATTATGACATATAAATTATCTTTATGTCTTGATATTTTTCTATTATAAATTTATCTATTTCTTATTACTAAATATGAAATTGATTTATATTATTACTGTTTCAACTAACTACTTATTGAATTAGATAACTAAACTTGTTTAATTTCAGGTGAAACAGCTGATTTCTTCATGACAACTAAACATCCATATTTGGGCAGATTCCATGTTCTCCATTATACTTGTTAAGCATTTTCTAACTTAAGACAATTATTAAGGTAATTTCTTTATTTTATTGTTGTTCTTTTAATCATTATAAACAAATGATTTAACATATTCTGATTTTATATGCATTTTTACTTATGATTGTGTTTTTCTTAATGTGTTTTTAAGTTTTGAACTACATAGTTTCAATTCATTTCAAATAATAAGCAAAATATTTTCAAACAGCTGATACTCTTTCGTATATAAGATATATGGTTCAATATATATATATATATATATATATATATATATATATATATATATATATATATATATATATATATATATATATATATATATTTATTTATTTTTTAATTCACTGTTAACAGGGAATCAAAATCTGAATAAAGACCTTTTTAATCTAAAATCTAGTTGAATACGTCTACTACAGTCGACAAAGTTGAACTTATTAATAATCAAAAACTACCAGAATTATCTGATGAGAGCGACGTTGATTCATTGCTTTCATTGGGATCAGAAAGTTCCCTAGTCATCAATCAATATTGGAGTTAACAAATGATCAGAGAATAGAAGTAGTTAATTTTGTTTTCGTACAGTTTCCGACAAAAACAACAATTGTATATTACATAGGAAAGGTTTCGAAAGAAGTAGGATTTAACGAATTTATAATAAAGTTCCTGAGAAGAAAGTTTAATAAAAACAGGTTTTTTATCCAGAATCCAGAGGTCCATCATTGGCAATGCATTAGTTGCACTATTTTAATTATGTTTTTCTTGGTTTTGCAGATAATGGCATTTAAGAAAAGGCAGCAATAGGACGAGGATGACATGCGACAAGCTATTCTCAATGTTGACAACCACAATATGGGATATAAGTTGGCAGCAAGGACGTTTAATGTTCCCAAAACAACCTTGCGAAGACGTCTGGCTAAACAGGAAAGTTGTAAGGGTGATTTGGGAGATCGAAGAGCAATGTTCTCTAAAGTCATCGAACAGGAGATTTCGAGTTATATCATTGATATGCAAACACGTTTTTTTGGACCAACGTCCAAAGATTTGCGACGAATGGTATTTGAAGTAGCCGAAAAAAATAAAATAGAACATGGTTTTAATCGCGAAATAAAAATGGCAGGTTGGAAATGGGTCATGGATTTCTGAAGCGCAATCCACGAATATCTTTGAGGAGCCCAGAAAGCATATCATTAGCTAAAGCCCATGCTTTCAACAAGCCTAATATCGAAGCCTATTTTAATGCACTAGCTAATATTATGGAGAAACACAAGTTTCTCGCCGAAAATATATACAATTTGGACGAGTCAGGTTTGATTACGGTCCAGAAGAAGTGCCAGAAAATTTACGCAGCGGAAGGTCGCAAGCAAGTTGGTGCGCTTAGTAGTGTCGAGCGTGGACAATACGTAACTGTAGTGTGCGCAATGAATGCCATAGGCAATAACGTTCCTCCTGTTCTTATTTACCCTCGTCAAAGAATGAACGATGAGCTTATGAATGGTGCTGGTAGCATAGCTTTTGCACAAGAAAAAGGTTGGATGACCAGCGAAATATTTTGTAAATGGTTAAAGCATTTCGCAAGGTACGCTAAAGCTTCTAATGAGAACAAGGTGCTTCTACTACTACATGGCCACAGTAGCCATAAAAGTCTTAAATCTCTGCAGTTTGCGAAAGAAAATGGTGTAATTGTATTTTGCCTCCCTGCACACTGCTCTCATCACGTTCAACCATTGGATGTTGTATTCTTTCGTCCTCTTCATAGTTATTTCGATCAAAAAATCCAATTATGGCTGCGTCAAAACCCGGGAAAGGCAGTGACTCAATCTAAAATAGCAAGTATTCTCAATCAAGCCTATTTGAAAAGTGCAGTACCATGAAATGCAATAAACTCATTTAAAAAGACTGGCATTTATCCTTTCAATTCCCATATTTTTGAGGACTGGCAGTTTGCACCAGCTTTAGCAACTAATAAGCAGATTTCCGAGAATCCAGCTGTCATCAACGAAAACCAAATGGAATTAGAGGTTCACAATCAATCAAGTACATCTGGTCATAACTTGTCTTCATCGTCAGTTCTTGACATCTCTGTGAGAGAAATTTTACCTCCTCCCGAAGCTGTAGCTATTGGTACTCATGGAAGAAAAGCCAGAAAACGTGGAAAAGCTGGTCATTTGAATTCAACACCAGAAATGCATGAACTTCAAGTGAAAGTGATTGAAAAGGAAATGAAACTGAGCAAACAACAAAGCAGGGCAATTAAACGCCAACTTGTCATTTCAAATGATGACAATTCTAATGATGAATCCATCTTAGAAGAATATTTAGGGCAAGAAGAAGACGACTCTGACGGCTGCTATACTCTCAATCACGAGCAAGAGAAAAGTGGATTCGTTGTCAGAACTGTCAATCTTGATGCCACAATGAGTGCGCTGATGTCAGCTATCGTTGCAAATCATTCATTTGTGAATTATGCATTTAATTTTTGTTTTTTTGTTTTGTTAAAGCAAAAAATAATGTTTCTCGTTTAGTCAATGTTACTTTGTTCTTGGTACAACGATAATTTTGTTTAACAAACCTTTTAAAATAATTTTATTTCTTTTATTTTTTTGGGAGGCACATATGCGCCAAAGATGGACCCCTGGGCTTAATAAAAAACTCTGGCGGTATTTAACAGACAATTAATTGTTAACAAATTCACCCTACACTATGATCATCTTTGCATTAAGTAGAGATTTACATAAAAAGAAGATAAATAACTACAAAAGCACAAAAATATAATGGAATTTCCTTAAGGGGTCCATCAAAGGCACACTTCCCCTATTAAATATGTTTTTGGCATGTATGGTCTAGAATTCATTTGATTAGCAACTTGTTGTTAACATTACTTTTTTAATTGAAACTGTTTCAATTACAATAGTAATATGAATAGATTCCACAGAGTAAGGGTCGGAACAGTAAATTTGTTAACATTGTGTCAATACTGCCCCATATGTGGGGCACATTTGACTGAATTATATTTGTTTATTCAAAAAGTTTAAAAAACAAACAGTTTTCATTTAAAAGACAGTTATAGTTTTTTTTTAAATTAATTACAAAAATTATGTCAAATGTGCAACGCGCTCCATATCGAACTAATCCTGAAACAAGAAGTAAGACATCATAACTCAAGTGATCGAAATCATATTATCAATAATTGATCGCTACGAATAACAAAATATAATAGACAATTTTCAAAAAATTGAGTGATTTTCCAAAATACACTCATCAATTCAACATATCATGAAATTATTCTTGGTACTGCTCATGCATCTTTTTAATTTGATTATAAAAATAAACAAACCTATTGTGTTTATTGTGATCTAATATTATATCAACGAATACATAATAGTATTTATTGAGAAATTCATAGTAACGCTTACTAATTGTCGTAAATATGTTCTACTTCATTTACAATTACTATCAAGGTTTTATAGCTAATTTATTGCATTTGTATAAGTTCAATACGGATGTCTGTAGATTGTGCCAATGGATTATGTCATTATTACTGTCGTTTAAGATGAAAAATCAAAACAAAGCACGCACTACACACAAGGTTATTTGAATAATATAGGCCACGTTGCCCAGTCTACTGGCTCTCTATAAACAATATAAGGTGAGGCGAAAGCAAGTTCTCATGTAGTGGGTCCACGGATGGGGTTACCAAGAGGGAAAAAAATATTTTTAATTTTGGCGCAAAATGTTATTCTTGATAGAATGTTTTTCAAAACCTGCTTAATTTTATATTCAATTTTATGTAAACCCTATGAATTTTTTGTACTAAATTCGGAAATATAATAATAATCTAGTGAGTGACTTTTGTGGTGTTCCTATAGGTCAGTGGTCGCCAACCTGTCGATCACGAGCTACCGGTAGCTCGCGGAGGCAATTCTGGTAGCTCTCACAACGATTCTAATTTAAAAAATACAAACTGCAAAAATCAGAGAAGCTTTCGAAAATTCCACAAAAAAATCTAATTGTCATAATATTAAACATAAACAGTGGCAACGTTGCGGTGAGCGATCTGCCGCTGACGCCATCAAACTGGAGTCGGCTAAAACCGACCAGCCGGACCAGCGCGTTAGTGTTCGAGAACGATCAGGATTGCATTGAACGGGATAAATACGCACGGCGCGGCGACATTGCGCTTAGTTTAAAACTGAACGCGTAACCAGCGTCCAGCGATTGGGTTAGTTAGAGAACCACAAAAAATAATGTTATGGCAAGCAGTTGTAAGAAGGTAAAGACATACCACTTTCATTCGGAATGGGAAGAACAATACTTTTTTACTGAAGTCAAAGATAATGTGTTTGTTATGCAATACTTCGGTCTCCGTTGCTAAAAAAGGAAATATTTAGAGACACCATAAAAATGTACATTCTAATTTTGAAAAATCATTCCCACTACATTCTGCCGCCAGAAAGAAGAAACCGAAACAGTTAAAAAAGCAGTTAATTGGACAACAATCAATATTCTTAAGAACAGTCGACAAAAATAAGGCTGCAACTGAAGCATCGTACCGTGTGTCCCAGATAATTGCACAAAAACAGAAACCTTATGAAGACGGGGATATGATAAAACAGGCGTTTTTAGAAGCTGCTGATTCGTTATTTGCCAACTTTAGAAATAAAGACGAGATAGTTTCAGCTATAAAATATATGCAACTTTCTGTTAATACAGTGATGAGACGTGTAGAAGTAATGAGCAATGATATTTTTTTACAGTTAAGAACTGACTTAGATAACTGTGTTTATTTTTCACTTCAACTGGATGAATCAACAGATGTCGTTGACACTGCCCAGATGGCCGTGTTCGTCGGGCTGGTTTTTAGTGATTTTACGATTAAAGCAGATCTTTTGAAGTTTATTCCACTGAAAGGACACACTACTGGACAGGAGTTGTTTTCTCATTTAAAAAATATTATTTCTTCCGAGAAAATTACAATATCGAAAATGGTAGGCTTGACAACCGATGGCGCTCCAGCTATAGTGGGTTGTGATAAGGGTCTGGTGGCGTTATGTCGTAAATATGAAACTTTTCTGCAATTTCTCTGTTACCACTGCATTATCCATCAGTAAGCATTATGTGGAAATTTCCTGAAACTAAACAACGTTATGAAACTGTTGGTAAAAATTGTGAACAAGATTAGAGCTCAAGCGTTACAAAGAAGATTATTCAAAACCTTGGCGGATGAAGTTGACTGTCAATACGGGGACCTACTCCTTCACTCCGAAGTCCGATGGTTAAGTAGAGGACGGGTGCTGAAACGCTTTAATGATGTCCTATCTGGCATAGTTCAATTTTTCAAACAACGCAATGAACCGACTCCGGACCTGAAAATTCAATCTGGCTTAGAGATTTTGGTTTTCTCGTGGACATTATACAAAAAAATTAAACAAACTCAATTTGCAGCTTCAGGGGAGTGACAAAGAACTAGCGGAAATGATTTCTGATATAAAAGCATTTATCAAAAAGCTGGAGTTTTGGGAACAAAAACTAATTAACAGCGATGCCAAGCATTTTCCTATTCTTTCAGAAAAAATATCTCAAAATCCATTAGAACCCTATGACGGCAAATATCGTGTAGAAATAGTTTCTACCCTGAAGAATAACTTCAAAAATTGTTTTAAGGATTTCAACGAAATGGTTGTAGTAGCGCAGTTTGTTGTTTCACCCTTTATGGAAATTGATATCCAACAGCTTACAACTTATGTTATGCAGAACTTTGGCGAAGACATCGCTGCAACAGAAATGGAAGTAATTGAGTTTCAAAATGATTTAGCCTTAAAATCGTTAGTCTCAAGTACCAAATGTATCTGGCCTATTGTAAGTAAAGACAAATATTCAGTTCTATGCAGTGTTGCCTTGAAAGTAAAAACATTATTCAGTTCAACCTATTTGTGTAAATATTCTTTTTCTAATATGAAGTTTATTAAGAACAAATATCGCAATCGACGTAAATAGTTTTTTTGGGAGAACACATCCAGGAATCACACGAGCATAAATCACTTGAATTTTAGGTGGTCTGAGCTGTGCTTGCAAGCTGCGTCGCAAGCTCCAGTGGAAATTATTAGACAATCTAGGAGAGTGATGCTGGGTCAATATATTTTCATTTAGTATGCATGTAGTCCTTTCCCGGACTACATGCCGTTTTGTTGTAGTAGTTGTTGAAACATGTTTTTGAATTCTTCTAGGAATTTGTTCAATACGTCGTGTAGTTCACTACAATTTCTTACTGCATTAGCATAGCTATTATTCAGTTATTTTGGATAATGGATTCGGGGTACTAGTATCGCTGCATCGTTACTTGGTCTAATTATTATCTTGTTTGTATCTAGTTGTATATTAATACGATTGTTGGCATTGTTTGATTTGAATTGATTATGGTAAAATTCACATCCCTTATAGTTGTCATCACATAAAGCACACCTAGCAGGAGTATCTTTACTTTTTTTGTAGGTTGTTGTATTGTGTACTCCGCCACATTTGACGCACACAAATGGTCTGTTACAGTATGATCTAGAGTGACCATACAGCTGACATCTCATGCATAGTGTTATACCTTTTGTTGTTTTAGGTGGCTCAATTTGTGTAGCTCTATTTTGTAGGTTTGGCAGTTTTTAGATGTCTTTATTGTTATCTGCTGGCTCTAAATCGACGAAAAATATGTTTAAGGGTTTTTTGGCTGTTCAATATGGCAATTCATCACTTTTCTGACCTTATATCCGTTTTTGGCTAGTTCTAATTTTATTTCTTCGATGTCTGTCGTATGGTGTAGATGTTTGATGACAATTCTTTAGGCTGGTAAGCGTGGTGTATTACATTTTTGCTCCTCATATATTTTATTATTTTTCTATACGTGTTTGGTGTTGCGCAACTTATCTTTATCATGTTGCCTGCTAAGGTTTTGGTAATGAATTGTGTGTTTTCTGCTATTGTATCTATCATTTCATCGTATTTAATGACTCCGTAGACATACATTGGTAGCGGCTTTGGTGTTTTATGTACTTTTTCGTTAGTTTTAGTAGCTTCTTCTTCATCTTGACGTGTTAGAGAACTGAACTTTTTATTTGTTACTGTCTCTGTGGGTCTATTGGTTGCAGCAATTTTTCTTCTTTTTGAGTTTTTCTTAACTACTTGCCAAGGATTTTCTTTAGAAATATTATTTTGCTCATTCTCTTCAAAATCTATGAATTCCTCGTCACTGATTGATGATATTCTATAGTAGCATTGGCTATTATTT
Source organism: Galeruca laticollis (assembly GCA_963921935.1). Classification (NCBI taxonomy): domain Eukaryota; kingdom Metazoa; phylum Arthropoda; class Insecta; order Coleoptera; family Chrysomelidae; genus Galeruca; species Galeruca laticollis. The sequence goes on along the minus strand of OY998178.1, from coordinate 36,612,382 downwards.
TCATGTAATATTGGTTGAGTGGAAAATTGAAATTAGTAAAGTTGCGGTGTGTGTGTATTGTAGGATGAGACACTCTGTATGGTGCATCCATTATTTATTGACGACGTTATGGGGCTATAATTAATTCTTGCCCCAAAGGCTGGTGTTGAATTAATGTTTAACTGATTATAGTTATTAGTGAGTTGATTTGTTAACTAGTTTTTATCACTACACTGAAATCGATAGTTTAGTTTGTTTTGATGATTGATTTTTAGTCTCATAGCGCTGTTGATAACAGGAGTGAAACACGTCTGTACACTACGAAGTTCAAATAAATACTATTTCGAGGATATGAATTCATAAAAGAGATTTGTCACACTCCGTGGCAAATACTTAAAATCATTTATTTTAAATGAATGATTCATATTTTTGATTACTATATATTTATTATACTATTATAATTAGTAATAAATCTCAGTTCACTTCAAGCCAGACCTCTTGGTATAATATGTGTACCTATGTTTGGAACTAATCAATTTTCAGTTTCACTTACCTGTGCGCTAATGTATGTTTTATTAGCAGCACCGGGTGCAAACTATGCACCTACGGTGTTACTTATGAGTATGTCGTTGTTGCAGTCAGTGCAACAGTAGTTTTCGTAATATGTGCGCGGTACTCAGCACTATAGTATGTAAGAGTTTATTATTCCCAGGGACTTCCTTTATTATGTTGGCGGTGGCTTTGGAGATAATTCCTTTTGCTCCTGTAATGATTGGGATGACTTTAGTTTTCATGTTCCACATTCTTTGAATATCAATTTGTATGTCTTTGTATTTGAGTATTTTCTCCGCTTCCTCCTCTGTTAGGTTATAATCCGATAGAATTGAAACGCCTAGTATCTGGCACTGTTTTGTTTCCCAGTTCTTGACGACCAGGTCGAGTTTAACTGCTTTAATTTTCAATATATTGTGCATGTGGCTTTAGCACCGTACGTTAAATATTTCAAATCTGACAGTTGTTGTCAAGTAATTCCCGGCTATCAAAAAAAATTTATTATATCAAAAGATGAATTTATTTATTATGAATTATTATCACTCTTCTCTCAGGATGGGTTCAATTAGTTATTAAAATATTAGTACATTTTTATAATTTTAAAGTATTTTCCAAATTAAATAGCAACTCCAATTCTTATTCCTGATTATTTACACAATAGTCTCGTGTGACTCTTTGTTCTAGATTATGAAGGATCTTAAATTGCCTTATGACATTTACGATATTTAAATGAATTATCGTTCACCAATAATAATCCAAATATCACTGCCAAAAATAAATTTTTTATTGAATGAAATAAATTTAATTTCTATTAAACTGTTTCAATTATGTTATAAACGAATACCACAGTAAGTTAAGATTGAAAATTTATATACAATTATTAAATCACAAAATTCAAATTTTAGTTTTCCCTTTTTTATAACAAAATCGTATTTTCCTACGGGAATTAAAATTAAAAAAACAACCTACAAACTAAAAAAAACCTAATATCGAATTTCAAAGTTTATAAATTTTTCAAAAAAGTTCAAAATTTCGAATTGTCACTTGGCTCAAATAAATGTCAAGTACCACGATCACAGTCCAAAACTTTTATTAAATAAATTCTTCGAATTGTTCGGTTTTTCAATACGTATTCAGTATGTTTCATTTGAATTCAAATTAATATTTCTTATAAGTTAGATGCATCTATTTTAATTTTGTTCAAGGGTCTGATATTTTCGAGAAATGATAGTAAACTGGAACGGACTCACCAATGCTATGGACAGGAACAAACTCGTACGATTCTAAGGGCCGGTTTTACAATAGCGGTATAAACGAAGAGTAAGCCTATTCTCGGTATAAGTTGTATTTTGGTGTTTTACAAAGCAGGTATAAATTTAACCACGGAATAAAATTCTCGGGAGGAGAAGTATAATCTATACCATCGACGAACAGGCAGATAAGTCCATTACTCTACGAATAACCTTAGAAATTGACGTTTACGCAGGTATATAAATATTGTTATGTATGGGTTTATTCATATATACTTTGTAAACACGCACTCTTATTTTTTCTTTGTGGTGAATCTTGTAAATTATGTGTGAAAAAAGCGAAAAAAGAACGCGTTGTAGCAATTTTAGTGCTACTGAAATGGAAATACTGTATAGAATAGAATATAGAAAAACATAAAAATATTATTGGTAAGTTAATGTTTTTTCTATTTATATAAACATTATTATCCATACTTGTTTTATTTTGTAGAATGCAAGTTAACTGATGCAGTTACTAACAAATATTAGGCGCTGTGCTGGCAAACCCTCTGTCAACAATTTAATGCTGCCTCTGGCACAGGTAGAACATCAAAAATGTTAAGAAATAAATGGGGTGTCTGGAAAAAGAGTAGCAAGAAAGAACAAGCTGTTCTAAAGAGTAGTTTATATAGAACTGGAGGGGGTCCTGGCCCTAGTGATAGTAAATTAAGTGTGTGGCTATAAGAGTTTTGGCTATACTAGGAGCTACAGGAACAGGGACTACAAATGAGTTCGACAGTTATGAAATAGGTAAAATCCTAGTTTTGTTATATTAATGTAATTGATTGATATTTATTACTTTTTAGATTTGGATAGCTCACATATTGAAGAGGAGAAAGATACAAATATTCAAGCTCCAACTTCTCAAGGTTCTTTGGCATATCATAATTTAGTTTTTCCAGAAGATTCTGTCATATCTGAGAATGTAATTGGCATAAAAAAGCATCAAATTCCTACCTATTTCAGATTTGATTCCGCTGTGTTGACAAGGATAACTTAATGGACGTAATTATAAAATATATCCTCTATATTTAATCAAAAGTAGTTTCAAGTAGTATTGCAGTATGTAAGTAAAGAATAAAGTTATAATTTTAACTTAAATGATTTGTTTATTTATACATCCCAAAGAAAGAAATGAAAATATCAAACAAAAGTTTCCATATATAATTAGTCTAGTATATTACAATAAATTTAAGAAATGATTATTTATTCAATCTAATCTACGTATATTATTTTCTATTTGTATATTTTCATTGTTATTTTCGTTGTCAACAATTTCAATACCTTCCTCGTGATTTTACAATTCTGGTAACACATTTCTTTGTATAAAGAATAATAAAATACCGATAAAAAATAATAAATACACTTTTAAGGTTAAAACGAAGAAATAGATGACAAATGACAGGATATATCGATTTATATGAACTACTTCTTCGTTACTCCTAGAATTGCTATACCGGTGTAAAAAAGCATTGTAAAACCAACTGCTGTTATACCAGGAATAAATTCTAGCATAACTCTACTCCAAGAATAACTATACTGTTATTTATACCTAGTATAAACCTCTCTTGTAAAACCGGCCCTAAATGTAATTTAGAATTCTGGATCATTCACTTTTACCTTCTACTCTGGTTACAAACTTTCTTCTTTTTAAGAAAAATCTAAATTTGTTTTCTAACTACAAAGAGATTTGAAATTATTTTATTATCACTATAGATATGCCTGCAGTGACCTCTGTTTTCTTAAATTTTGAATATCTCTTCTAAATTGTAACATGATCCATCCATCATTGAATACATTCTATGTAAATGTCATCGGAAATAATCTGATGTCAAATTTGACATATACCGAGTCCTTCAAATATATTGATTTTATATATAATACTGAGTATATCAAAAGTATTGCACATAAATAAATATAAATAGTTTTCTTTTTTAAAATTTGAAATTAAGGAATTGTATTAAATCCCCCGAATGAAAGAATGACAAATCGATTCTAGTATACTATTATAATTTCATCTTTCAATATTGCCTAATATTACTCTATTATCTTCATGAAGCATCTCATTATTTCCAAATAATTACTAATCTATTTCTAATATATTATCTACAATAAAATTAAACGATTGTCCCGAATCCCCATATAACTTATTAACTCTACAATATCTAGATTTAAAATTTCACGTGACTTCTATTTTCATTATCATAATTCCTATTTACATTTCTATACAATCTTCTATTGTAAAACCATGTTTATAACATTTCTATTTATACATATTATCTGTTTCCTTCGTCTTTGTCCTTTTCAAAATCTTTGTCCCATATCTTAATAATTTCATGATATATTCTTGTTTTTGTACTTTTATTCCAGAAGTGCATTGAAATTTTTGTTTCAAAATTTTCCATATCATTGGTTCTACTTTTATTATCTTCTTCTCCATATTACTCTAAATTCCTATCATTTCCTTTTTAATTACCTCAATAAAAACTCTTGGATCAATCATTTTCGTATTTCTATCAAGTTTAACTCCTATTCCGACATTTTCTGTATAAATTATTCGTCCTCCATTTTGACTTGTGGTTTCTTCTATTTCTTCCATAGTTTCTTGTAATATTTTGATCATTTCCTCTAATTTCCAATTAAACTGTTTCCCCCAATTATTATTATTTCTTTTACCATATGTCACTATTTGTCCTGCCATATTACCATCTTTTATTTACCAATAAATATTTTTTTCATGAATTTGCATAACTTCTTCACTTCCTAGTTTCTGTAAATTAATATTTACCATTTCCTCATTTGTGTGTCGTATTTTTATAAATTGTATTTCTTCAGTTTCATTCTTATTTTGTTTATTTAGTTCTGTTTGAATTGCTCTATATAGATAAATTTTCTTTTAGGCATCTCTCTAATTATTGAACTTCTACTATCTGTTTTTCAAATTCTTCGTTCATTGTAACTCAATTTTCTTGGATTTCTATTTTCAAATTCTTATTTTGTTCTTCCATATCTATTTTCATCTCGGCCATTTGTTTCTTAAATTGCTCGTTTTCATCTCTAATTTTCTTAATTTCATTTAAGGTTTCAATTTTTCCTTGAACTATTTTCTTCTCCAGCCTGTTCATGTTTCCATTGATATTATTAATTTTTCTATTCATCTTTTGCATTTTTCCATTTAAATATCCACTCATCTTATTCCCCTCATATTATTCATATTCTCATTTTGTTAGTCCATTTGTCCATTTAAATTCTTTTCCATATTATTCATATTCTCATTCTGTTTAGCAAATAAATGTTGCATCATGTCCATCAATGAATAATGTTCTCTTGTTTTCTTTGTGTCTCATGTCTATTATCCTCTTGTTGTTCTTCATTTTCTTCTCCTGTCAAATCTGTTGCTGATCTTTGTCCTCCCTGTTCTAAATAGTGTATCTGAAAATCTCCTCTTCCATGACTCCTTTCTTCCCTTTCTTCATCAGGTCCATTTTATATTTCTACTTGCTTTTCATCCCTTAAAGTCAATCTTCCCTCCATTTCAATTTGATTTTAAATATTACTAAAGTTTCCAAAATTTTCGAATTTTTTATTATTCCCGCCTTCTTACTATTCGAGCCCCGCGTTGGTAGCGACAATTTTGTGTTGGCTGCTTTAGCACCGTATGTTAAATATTTCGAATCTGACAGTTGTTGTCAAGTAATTCCCGGCTATCAAAAAAATGTTTTATTATATCAAAATATGAATTTATTTATTATGAATTATTATCACTTTTCTCTGAGGATGGGTTCATTTCGTTATTAAAATATTAGTAATTTTTTATAATTTTAAAGTATTTTCCAAATTAAATATTAACTCCAATTCATATTCCTGATTATTTACACAATAGTCTCGTGTGACTCTTTGTTCTAGATTATAAAGGCTCTTAAATTGCCTTATGACATTTACGATATTTAAATGAATTATATGTCACCAATAATAATCCAAATGTCACTGCCAAAAATAAAATCATTGAAAAGAGAAATAGGGAATGAAAGCTGTGATATTTTTGCTAAACCTTGCGTTATTTTTTTTACAACCTCTAATCGACAGGCATCGAGTTTGGATAGGTGGCGCCCACTGTTTCGGAATTTTAATTTTGGTTTCAGCTCGAATTACAACGGCTAATTTTGTCATTTGGATAATAAACCGGGAGGACAGCGACGCAACAGCTGCACTATTCCTATATGAACTCTTTGTCAGATCTGCCCAAGGGTACGACACTCACTCCCTGAGCAATAGCTGGTAATTTTCCTCAAAGGATTTGTTACAACTCACCAATACTATGGACAGGAACAAACTCGTATGATTCTAAATGTAATTTAGAATTCTGGATCTTTCACTTTTTTTTAAATACGATTAAATTTCCCTAAAACACGCACGCTCTGAATTTATAATGGGTGTAGAATGAAGCGTTGTAATTATTGATTATACTATTTAACTTGTTATACTATTTTTACAAAATGTTTGGACAAATCTCAAATACGATGTTGTCTGTTTGGGATATCAAATTCAACTCACTATTTTTTTTTTTCAAATAAATAATTAACTACTGTGGTTACAAACTTTCTTCTTTAAAAAAATATAAATTTGTTTTCTAACTACAAAGAGATTTGAAATTCTTTTATTATCACTATAGATATGCCTGCAGCGACCTCTCTTTTCTTAAATTTTGAATATTTCTTCTAAATTGTAACATGGTCTATCCATCATTGAATACATTCTATGTAAATGTCATCGGAAATTAAGGATTTAGCTTTCCATTTTGTAATTCGCCTCTTCCTTAATGTTTCCCTTCATCTTTTGTTTAATCAATTTCACATTTTCCGTTTCAAATTCTGACTCTACCTTAACGCAGCACCTCCGAACCACAAATGGTATTCGCCAAGGCGACAGTCTCAGCCCTCTGTTATTCAACACAATCATGGATCAATTAATAAAAACCGTCAAGAATACTGGATTAGGATATCGAATGGGAATACATAAAGTAAGCATACTATGCTATGCCGATAACGCAGTACTTATAGCAGACTCAGAAGACGACCTCCAAAGAGTGCTGCAAGCTTTTAACCGACAGGCAGAAAAACTTAACATGCAAATTTCTACAAATAAGACCAAATGCATGACCATCACAAAGGAGCCTCTACGGTGCAAATTGGTAATAAAGAACAAAACTATTGATCAGATAATGTCATACGAATACCTCGGATGCAAAATTACAAGCTCAGGATTCCTGGAAGAAGAAGTAAGGAAACAAGTCAATAAAGCTGCCGCAATATCAGGACACCTTAAATATCCCATAAGGGAAAACAAACATTTGAGCATTGAATGTAAGTCGAGAATATACAAAACCTGCATACGACCAGTGATGACATATGGTGCGGAAACCAGAGCTGAAACATCGGTAACAAAGAGAATCCTACGAACTACTGAAATGAAGACCTTAAGAATGATAACTGTATACACATTGAGGGACAGACAGAGAAATGTAGACATAAGAGAAAAGTGCCAAACAAACGACGTTGTCAGATGGATACGGCAGAGAAGAAGAAAATGGAACCAGCATGTAAATAGAATGGGCCCCGACAGAATGACCATAATAATCCGCAACAATGTACCCCATGGCAGAAAACCAATTGGACGTCCACCTAAACGTTGGCGAGATAGTTGGCAGTCAGCCTCGCAAGAGTTGCTTAGACGAGGAGGAAACCGGAACTAAACAGGCGATTTCGCCTTCTAAAGAGGAAGAAGAAGAAGATTCTGTTGTGCTGGCTTCTTCGGTATGGGCTGGTTCTTTCTTGACTTTGTTGGTACACCATACCCAGATACTTGTCCTTCAGTTTTAGTTTGAAGCAAGGGCGGATACAGGGGTGGGGCTGAGGGTGCTGCAGGTGCTGAGAGTGTTATTTAACACATAGATTGCACAGCCCTAGTTGCCCAAAAAGGAATGAGTTTCGTTTGTTATTAGGTCCTAATTAAGAGAAACATAAAAAAATATGTATTACTTTTGTGCGAAATTTATACTTTTGTGCGAAATTTAAGCGTGGCCCGCCGGCGGGTCATGGGCCACCACCGTCAACACTTACCTTGAAAACCTTTATTCTTGATTAATTTCTTTAATATTTTCTAAAGTAATTGAATAGAATAACATTAATTTTCTCATATTAATATAGATCTCACAAGTATAGTATAATCACAAAATATATGTTACTAAACAAATGAATTTCAACAACTTTTCAACCTAGCTACATACCAATTATTAACTATTTATGATTAAAGCTTTTGAAGGCGACGGTACATCGAGTGGGACCATTCAATAGGAATCTGTTGAGCCAAAAAATAAGAGGGAAATCTCCTCAACTTTATGTAAGAAATAATGTAAGATAAAAGCCACCTCAAGCAAGCGGAAGAAAATAGAAAAATGTCTTCAATCGTCAAAATTGTTTTGTTTTTAGAAAAACAAAACATCCCACTACAAAGTTACCGTGATGATGGCAGCTTAGTAAAGGAAATTGAAGCCCAAAATGGAGGAAACTTCAGAGAACTGGTGTGTTTACGAATTGAATCAGGAGATGATCTTTAGTCAGCCTGTGCCAATGCAATGTACTGAAGTAAGACGATTCAAAACGAATTAATAAACTGTTGTGGAAATCAAATTTGAGACGTTATAATAGAAAGAATTAAAGCTGCAAAATTCTAAAGCATATGCTAATGAGTCACATTTAACATTTTCTACTCTCTACCTTTACAACGAAAATGTTTATGAAGGCTTCTTTGACTTTATAGATCCTCGAAATATCAATGAAACTGTTGAAGAAAAATAGGAAAACAACCCAAACAATAGCAACTATGCAAATAAACTATCCTTGACTGGTGAAGTGTGAGGAAGTACTGTGCTTGAATTGATTAAGAAAAATAATTAGAATCTAGAAAACTGTGTGGGTATAGCCTTTGATGATTGCAGCACTATGGTGTCTTAGGGAAACGGGGCAGTAAATGCTGTGCAACGTCATGCTGTCAATGCAATACACTGTTCTTGTTTAAACCATGCCTGGAAATGCAGTCGATACCATGAAAATAGTTATTGCCTTTTTTAAAGCAAGTCTGAAGAGGAATACTATATTAAAACAAAAACTATGCTGACAAGTTATAGTGCTCTGCCAAACAAGATGGGTGGAACGCCATGATAGTGTTCATTTGTTTTGTTCAAGCCTTCCAAAAATCCACGAAGCTCTAGAAGTGATAGGCACTTGGAAAGAAACCGAAGTAGCTACCAAAACACTTTCTATTAGTAAAAGCACTAGTGGTTTCCTGGTTTCCTTAGCGTCCCTAGCAGACATATTAGCTATCATCGTCAGATCTGACGATGATATTGATTTATCGAAACAATTGTTAATTTTTTAGAATTTTCAATAACTTTTATTATATTGTGGAATTAACTAGAAACCGTGAGTTTCATTTAAAACACTAATACTCACTTTAGTACTAAATTTATAATTTCTTAAGAGATCGGTACATTTTTTACAGATGCCGCGGAAACGTAAGCAAATAAAATTGGCGATACAAGTGCTGAAGCCATGGAACATGCAGTTAATTTAGTCTGCAATGAAAATTTATCGCTGATAGTTGCTGCTGACCGCTGTAATATAAAATTTCAAACGTTAGCGAGGTATGTAAAGAAAAGAAAGATAAGCCTGATGCGATAATGGAACCAAATGATCGGCATAGACAAGTATTTAAACCTGAACAAGAAAAACTACTTGCTGATTATCTTATAACTTGCAGTAAAATGGCTTACGGATTGACAGTAGAGGCTACAAGAAAGCTGGCTTATGAGCTTGCCATTAAAAATAATTTTGATATCCCTGTGTCTTGGGAAAACAACAAAATGGCTGGTGAAGATTGGCGTAGGGTTTTCATGAAAAGAAATAATGAGATTTCTATTCGGAAACTAGAAGCATGTAGCTTATCACGTCTAACCTCGTTTAATGTACACAATGTTAAAATATTTTTTGATTATTTGGCCAAGATTTTGAAGAAATATCCTAGTTTGGCAGACGGTTCCCGTATTCACAATTTAGATGAAACTGGCACCCAAGCAGTTTAAAGTCCAAAACGAATTTTTGCTCCAAAAAGAGTAAAACAGGTTTATCAATCTACAAGTGGTGAACGGGGGGAAACAGTCAAAATGCGTGGAATAATTTCGGCATCTGGAACATTTTTGCCGCCGGTACTTATATTTCCCAGGAAAAACTTTAAAAATCATATCCTGAGAGATGGTCCAACAGGTGCTTTAGGCTTTGCAAACCCAAGTGGACGGATGAATTCAGAAATTTTCTTGGATGTTTCATATCATTATATTGCGCATAGCAATTCATCCAAAGAAAACGCTACCCTTCTTATATATGATAACCATGAAAGTCACATTTCTCTAAGGGTGGTAGAAAGAGCTCGACAAGCAGGTGTTCAAATTTTGACGATTCCTCCTCATTGTAGTAACAAATTACAAACTTTAGATATTCCCATTTACGGACCTTTTAAAGCATATTATAATGCTGCATGCGACAAGTATATGCTTCAACATCCTGGAGTTCCTATGACCATATACGATTCAGCAGGACGAATTTCAGAAGCACTCCAAAAATCTTTTACGCCTAGTAATATAGTCGCGGGATTCAGAAAATCAGGAATTCACCCGTTTGACCCAGATGTGCTTAAGGACGCCGACTTCTTAACTTCGTTTGTAACTGACCAACCACATTCTAATGATCAAGAAACTGAAAATAAGGAATATCAACCTGGTCCATCAGAGGAAGAAGTAAAAATACACAACAAAAATGTTCCTCCTGCTGAAAAAACACCTCCAAAAAATACACAAATAGCTCAAACTAGCTTTATTTCACCCGAACATATTCGAGGATTTCCCAAAGCATTACCCACAAAAAAAATTAGAAAGGGAAAAGAAAAGGGAAGAAGTAAAATAATAACGGAAACGCCTGAGAAGGATAAACTGATAGAAAAGGAAAAATCAAAAGAATTAACTAAAAAAGTTAAGCGAAATATAAGTGAGTTACAGAAGGGGGGACCTAAGAAACCGCGTCAAAAGATTAAGAAGGCAAGGAAACGGGATTCGACAGACACTGATACCTCTGAAGATTCCGAATATTAAACGTTTTCTGAAACTGAAGAGTGGATACCCGATGATGAAACTGAAGATACCGTTGTGACCAAGGCAGATGTATCAGTGGACAAATTTGTTTTAATTAGGTTCACAAAACAAATTTCTTATGTCTCAAAAGTTACAGGAGTGTCTGACGATGAGTTCGAAGTGTCTTTTCTTCGTAAGAGCCTTAAATTTTCGAACTGCTTTGTGTTTCCAGATATACCCGATACATCTTTTGTTGCGTTGAATGATATAGCAATGGTACTTCCAGATCCTGTTCCAGGCACTACAAAGGGACAGTCTAAATTGTACAAATTCAGAATTAACTTTAGCTCGGTTAATATCCGCTTAAAAAATTATTTGATTTTTCTAATTTTATACTGAAGATATATAATATTGTATGTCTCAGTTGGTACTTTTGTTAGTCTCACTTGGTACACTTTCAGGTACTAAATGAGACGAGATCGCACTTAAGAAAAATATATTTTATTTTGCTTATTTTTGTGGTTAATTTCTTCTTTGTATATAATTTAGAAAGCCGAGAGATTATACTATAAAATGAAATGAAAAGAAAACGGATGTATAGAAAAATAAATAAATTAGAGTAAAAAATGTTAATTTCGTCTCACTTAGTAGTACCCTCCCCTATACAATAATTGTTAAATGTAAAAACAAAAATACCACTATTAAAGAAGTCAGGTATATATAAACTCAAATGTCCAGAATGTAATGCTGTCTATTTGGGTCAGACCCTTAGGAATTTTGAAATACGATACAGTGAACACTTACGAGCATACAGATTAAAACAACCAGATAAATCCCACTACGCAAAACATCTACTTGACACCAATCATTCATTGACACCTAACACAGAACTAGAAGTGCTGCATATTTGTGAAAAGAAACAAGAACTGGATTTCCTTGAAGAACTGGAAATTAGAAGACATTTAAGAAACCCACAATATGAGGTTGGCAATGAACAGTTAAATCTAGGGAGTTATCCACTAATAAACTGTCTTTTTAAGTGATAAAAAGATCAGCAGATATAGTTTTCCTGGTTTTCTATATCATTGCACAGTTATACTGATCTTAATTGGAAAAATGATATCCAGGATATCACCATAGGGCTAATAATATCAAAGCTTCAATATTTGTAATATCACACCTTCTTCTTTTTTCTATAAACATATATTAAGCCAATCACAAGTTAGGTTACTTCTTGGTCTAGCCAAAAATAACTACTAAACATCAGGTAGGCATAAAATGAAATGTAACTTCTGTCATTCTGACGATGATATTGATTTATCGAAACAATTGTCAATTTTTTAGAATTTTCAATAAATTTTATTATATTGTGGAATTAACTAGAGACCGTGAGTTTCATTTAAAAACACTATTATTATCATTATTATTGTTATTATTATTATACTATGAGGGCCAAGCTCTCTTAACCATCGTCACTTGCCAATAGAGTAGATTATCATGGACTCTCGTATCGAAGCACACAGTTTGTTATGGCAATGAATAGAATTACTGATTATTTTGTATTCACCATGGGCACGATTTATGTCAATTCAAAAAACAGCGAACCAATATATTGGAACTGAGGTTAGGGTAGAAATTCAATCAAGAGAACACACACACAGCACATGAACACAACCATAAGTTTCAGGGTTGAAATTCTGACCAAACTAAGAGTTTAGATTATAGGAAAGCAAAAAGTTGGTTACGAAGTAATTCTATTTACATGACTGAATTGTTGCACACGTAATAATAATCTTTTTCTTCGATCGTGGGAAAAGTGATACTATTTTGATCTGTTTTCTATGCGCAAAGCTCAACATTCCAGAATAATGGGCAGTTGCTAAGTAATTAGAAAATAACAGTGCGGTAATATTCTTACCGCACTGCTGTAGCGTGCGGTAATGTAACAAATGGATTATTACAATAAAACGAAACAAAGTATGATTTTAATTTTTATAGGTATTGATAAAGTTGTTATAAAAGAATTAAAAGAAACATCTAATTTATAACGATATTCTTGAACACAAATTAATTCTACTAGTTCAGGAGGCGTACAAGGTAACAAATAATCACTATCAGTGTCCATGTTTACTAATTCTTTTTTTAATTCCTTATAAAACACGAGTCAAACAAAACCGGCTTGAAAATTATTTTACTTTTGTCATAACAAAGTAATTTCCATGGTTACCACTTCTATATTTCAATATGAACCTATCTAAACTGACTTGATTACATCTTTAATTAAATATTTTTTTATTAATTTTCCTAATGTAAATCAACGATCGAAGAAAAAATAGTATGTATAATTCGTGGGAAAAGCATATTCCCAAACTCCTGTGTTACCAGACTCGTCGCTACGCTCCTCGTCTGGTAATTATCACAGTCGTTTGGGAATATGCTTTTCCCACTAATTATACAATATACTATTATTCATATTTCATATAAAATAATAGGATGGTCAAAAACTTTTCTCGCTTTGTTAGTGTATAATATTCCGTCGAATTTTGTATTAGAAAGTGGAAATTTCTATTAAACTAATATTACCACGAAGTAAACGATTTGGAAATTCATATAATGAAAGTTAATCCTCAGAAAAAAATGATATCCATATTACAAAACATGAGTAAATATAAAAGCGTTGGATTTGAATTCTAATTAGTGGAATTCCAAATTATTTTTATAATTCATGTATCAATTTGCATTTATTTTGTGAAACAATAAGAGGCTGTTGCCTAAAAGGAGAACGTGGTAAAACAGATTCATAATCTGTCCGGTAATCGAGAGAGATGTGAAAAATTTGTAATGCTGATATAAAAAAAAAGTAACAAAACATGTACATGCGGATTTATGATATCATTCTTCTCGGAGTTTCAAGGTCAACATTTCCCTGATGAGACTTTTGTACCAGGTGGACAATAAAATGATTCATTGGCTTTCACCCATTCAAAATGAACAATATTCCGTCAATATGTACAGGGTTAAAATTTATTGCTTCTTTTTCTTCATTCAATTTTTGAATTAACAAACGGCGCTGCGCGTATCTCTTTTAATATCCATATATCGCGTATGATATTCTATCTAATATGTAAAGGATGTCCCAAAGTAGAAGTAACATTTGAACTAAATAAAAAAACGGTATTTTTTGATTAAATTAATTTTTATTGAATCGTTTATAACCGAAGATATGTATGGAATAACACACACGGCAAATGAACTCTTGCCGAACTTTTCCATGATATTTGCATACATGTAGGAAACATTTTGGTCAATTGTCTAATGCTCCAATTATAATATTTCCAATCTTCTAAGCAGTTAAACAGTTATTTTAATTGGGTATCTTACACTCAATGTACGAATGGTAGCAAATACTAATCTTGCGTTAATTTTGAGATGATTTTCACATATAGGTGTTCAATTTACGCAAAAATATTTATTTATATCCATGCCCAATAATGTTCAATAAGTGTTATTGAACTAGATTTGCAATACTTGCTTTAAGCGAAAGTGAAATATTTGTCAGCTAACTTAGAGAATATCCAAAGCAATCAACCTACAATCCTAATAGATACTACATCGATTTTGCATATTTATGGACGTATTTATTAGTTTATTTTAAAGGAATATTCATACGCAGCTTCTTAACATAAATCATTGTTGAATGTCCATTGCAAAATTAACAAGAAGATGATTTCAATTTCTAAGATCAAAATTATATATTCGAGAAACTAACGAGTCAAATTGCATGATGTATTTAATTAATTTATTTTTAATACTTATTAATAAAATCCATGGTCAGATTTCAAATCCACGTAAGTCTAACTCGAGTAATTTTACAGGGGAAGGTAAAAACGTGGTCAAATAATTATTTATATTCCAATAGTACTAAAACTAATTGTACATTCACTTTATACTATCCTTTTCCAATTTTTTTAGGTAAATTCTTGATAAAATACATACTAGCTTTTAAAAGAACAACTAAACCACTTTTTAATCACAATATTTTATTAAACAGCTTGCAAATAAGGAAATTAGTCAAATCAACAAATAACTCACTTTTATTACAATAAAATTTTAATTCAAGCTTAAAAATGAGGAAGAGTGTGATAAAAGT
The DNA here is from genome assembly GCA_963921935.1 of Galeruca laticollis. Lineage (NCBI taxonomy): Eukaryota > Metazoa > Arthropoda > Insecta > Coleoptera > Chrysomelidae > Galeruca > Galeruca laticollis. Next base: position 36,597,231 of record OY998178.1, on the reverse strand, counting down.
ATTCAACTTGATAAGGTGTAAGCCGTAGTCTAGCATGTTTACATGCATCAATGTAACCTCCAGGTGTATGAATATCTTGGTGAAGCAGTTTTCGCTTCATCTGGGTGTGACCCTTCTCTAATAGTATATTACGTAACGTGTGTTGTAAGAAGCATTTTACGCACGAACGGAAAAGTTACGCACGAAGCCGCGTAGGGGCGAGTGCGTAATTCCGTGAGTGCGTAAAATGCGTTACAACACGAGTTACGTACTATACTTTACCTACGATCCACTTGTACTTGTGTTTATAAAGGTATTTAAAGTACAAGTAAAAACGTACATTCTCGATGCCCAGCCATGTTTCGTAAAAGTCCGTCCTAAGCAGTATTTATTTTTATTAAAAATGTATGTAGAATTACCGGAATTGCATAAAATAGCGTATACACCTCTCGACTAAAGTGACATTAATCCCTTAGGTTGATTACTTCCCACCACCCGCGGGATTGAATGGGCCACTTTAGTCGCTTGGTGTATAATATACTATTGTTTACTAATATGAGATACATTCAGACAGTAAAAAGATGCGGATTGAATGAAACGGAACCAATTATCATATAATTCCAAATAACTCTTAGTATTAAATGCAATCTCATATCTAATAAATGTTATCTACAATTTATATATAGAATAAAATTCAACGTCAAATATCTAAGTAATACATTTTGAATAAAATGGCTATGTCTATTGATAGTTGCTAAGTGGTTGCTATGGAAGCCGTGCGATTTACTTTACAGCCGCGCGTTTTGTTTTTCCGTGCGTAATAGATGTCTTACATTGATTGCAGACTGTGTGTTTTTGACTACTTACAGGGGTGGTCGTAGGTAAATACTTTTGCGTGATTATTATATTATTTTTATGTGCAACTTTGGTAAGGGAATTCGAAACTGCTACGTTTCTGTTTTGGTAGGTACACCTATCACTCCACAAAATAACTTCATCGTTAGGACTAAATGGTACGTTAGTTTTTACGAAATTACTTATAATGGATGCAAATTCATTGCCAGATAGGCCACCTTCAGATTCATCTCAGAAGAAACAGTATCCATCGTTACTATTAAAATTCAAAAACCTCATGTTATGCACAATCAATTTAGCTTTGTAATAAATAGCAGACGCTTTTAAACGTGGTGATAATAAAATTGATTGAAGGTCCATCGTGTAAACAAATCGTTTATTTTTCTTAACGTTATCCTTTTCCCATCTATCTTTTATAATTTCCTTCTGTTTTGTGACCAATGCATGTACCGTAAAACCGGGTGGCTTGAAATAGTTTCTAACTTTGAACTGCGATATGTATGGAGTCAATCACGTTATCTTGGCTAACACAGCCTCAGTGTTCACAGAATTAATTTCCCGCGCCCAGATAAACCCAAAATCATGCTCAATGTTTTTTATTATTTTTTTCTTCGGTGTTTCAAGTTTCCGGAGGTCTTGAATCACTCGTTAGTTTGTTCGTTTAGAGCATCTCGACAACGAGGAGGGTAGCTAGAAACACCGAATAACTTCTTAAAAAAGAAAGCTAAGACTTTTTAGGGCTTCCAAATGTTATAATAACAAGTTGACAACACACAGGGTGACTAGAAACACTAAAATACTTTTCAAAAGGCACAAAGAAAGGATGGAAATAAAAAATAATATTAAATAAAAATATTAACATTATATTCATACAAGCTTTTTGCAAAAAAATAAATGGTAACATTTCTAGGAACGTTAGAAAATACAGCCCAAAGTAGCAAATTTCAAAACAACTGCGTTCTCTTAATAGAAACAAAATAAACCTTTTTGCAAAAAATAGTAAATCATTTCTAGAAGGTTACATGGATAAGTCCAGCTAAATTTCAACAGAATAACCATGCCTTCCTCTTTTAATAAAGGTAGGTTACAAAAGACTTATAACTTGTGACTTTGTTATTTCGGCAACATCAGGGATTTCAGGAAATAGATAGACTTTGACATTTACACTTTTTCTTAGAAAGCTACAAATAAAGGAATTAGGCTTAACTATTTCTTTTATCTGCCCAATAAATTTTTTGGGAATAGCTTTTTTTTCCTGGGCCGTCATAACTAAAATTCACTAAAAGAAAATCTCCAATTTTAACAATGTCCAGATTCACTTCACCGATATCCTCTTCTTCTTCAAAGTTTTCGGGTGTGTCTGATGATTCTTCCGCAGACCAATCATCAGACTCTTCTGATCCTGAACTGTCTGAATAGTTCTTCTGGTTCTTTTTTGATACGGTTGACTTTGCTGCAGCACTGGTCCCCGGAAATTTCCCAATATCATTGCTGCCATCTTCAACGTTGGTTACACTCGCCCCTGCCTTCGCTTGAAGTCTCTGCTTCTTATTTTGCCGTGTTGTGTTTGAGTCATGTAAAGATTTCGCAAGAAAATTTCAAAAGCGTTGTCAATAATAGCATTATCTTCTTCTACCTGGTCCAATGTCCTGTGCGATGGTAAATGTTTTAATACATTTTCCCTATTGAGTGGAAACATTCCACTCCCCTTAAAACTAGCTTGTATATTTTTTTCGACTCTGTTATCTCGGTTAAGGTTTTCCAAACATTTCTTTAGAAATCCAGGAAATACGTCTTTTGGGATAGTTCCTTTATTTTTTAACTTCCAGTCCAGAAGAATGTTTCTCAATTCTGTCTTTAATGGTCTAAAAAAAGATACATCCTTTGGTTGACATACACCTGTTGAATTGGGTGGCAATCAAATAAATTTGATATTATTTTTTACCAAGGCTTGAACTACAGTTACACTTAAGTGGCAAGACAAATTATCACCCACCAAGGCTGTTTGACTTACTTGGGGGAACTTTTGAAAATATCTGTGTGCGACGGTAAAAAACCAATCCTCAAAAAGTGCCTCCGTGAACAAAGCAGTTTTGCTTCTGTTATACCTAGCCTGTGGAGGGCCACCTGAAGTCCACGTCGTGTACAGATGCTCTGATCTATAAATCACATAGATTGGCAGTAATACACCAGAGGTAGTGCCAGCGAACATTGCGGAGTGACTGCTTTTTGATGAATCCACAATACGGTGGGCATGTTTGGTTCTTCGTTTTACAATTACTCTTTCCAGGATCATCAGATATGTTTGTTTCGTCATAATTAATTATTAAATGGGGTTCAACTCCATTAAGACTAACTTCAAGTTCATCAAAGTATGACTTTATAACATCAGGGTTGACTGACGCCCTAGCTCGTTTAATGTTTTCTCACCAACGCACACTTAATATCTGACAATGGTCTTTCCAAAAAGGCTTTCACCAAATCGTTCCCTGGCCAGTGATTTTTAAATTTTTGTACCCTTTTTCGATCTAAGTAAGATTTAACCAAAGACTTAACGTCGATTGCTGTTAATGGAAATTCCTACCGAGAAGCCAATTCAACATTTTCCACAATTTTACGTTCCTCTTCTTCTAATAAAATAGTTTGGCCTACATAGTTTTTTGTATCCAGATTCTGGTCTTTTAGTCTTATTGTGGAATAGCAAATTTTATATTTTTTCGTCAAATTTCTGTACGAAGTATCGCGTAGTCGTCTTTCTTCTAAAGCCAACTCCATTTTTTTCGGATCATAGTCAGCATAATTGCGGCAGCCTAGCTTTCTTTTATATTTTCCCATTTTGTACCTGCAATTTAAACAAGAAACTTGACATGCTATCTTTTTTTGTGACAATCAATACTTAAGGGTGACTTGAAACAGTCTAAGGGTAACTTGAAACAATGTTTCAAGTTACCCGTAGTAATGACCTTTTTTTATATTTATATATTTCCGATAAAAAAATTAATGCAAATTAAAATCTAATAAAAAAGTATGGTAAAATCTTAAGAAATAATGCACCAAACCAGTAAAATAAATAATATTTACCTACCTTTAATGGTACCAGAAGTGCATATGAAGTTTTCCACAATTAATTAATTCTGCCGAAAACAAGAATATATGAAATGGCCGACAGTAACGTACGTCCGTATCTTTCAGCGACTCGATGCAGACAGGCGCACTCGCGGAACTCTAGAAAGCGTTTGCATGATTTGGTTTGGTTCCAGCGTTGCGTCGTTAGCCGAAAGGCGCCCTTTTTAAAATTTTTAATGTTCTGTTTCATGTCGCCCGGTCGTTTCAAGTCACCCGGTTTTACGGTATCGCATTTGTCTTTTTTTGGTTGGAATAATGCTATATTCATGTCCTGCATAACATCATAAAAAGTATATGTTTTTAAAAAGCCTGTCCTGTCTTGCAGAATTCAACATGCAGTCTATGAACAGCAGCTTTTGATTGTCATAAAAGTTCTAAGTATTCTTTGTAGTTTGTTTCCGGCAATAATGCGACTCCATATTGGGTAGTGTATTTAAAAATTCCATGGCGATCTCACGATTCGTTTCTGCAGCTTTCGATTTTTTAGATTTAACTTGCACTGAATTACCTTGAAAATCGGTTCTGACTTTTATCCAGTTGAGAGTGCACCATTCTTTGGTACCCATTGTGTTTAAGAACATTACTTTACATACCCGAATTAGGTTCTCCATATTGTGGCTTCTTTAAATGAAAATACAAGGATTGTTGTCTTTTAGAAACATTATCATCTTCTCTATGTTTAGTGTCTTTGACAGACTTCGTTACGATCAAATTAAGTACCAGAATTTTTTTTGATCCACTGAAATTTTCAAAAGCCATCCACAATTTCTTCTAATTAATAAGCACCTCATCTATAATTTTTTCTGACTAAGTGTATAATTACAGCGAGGTTTGAATGTTCGTGCGGGTCTCTCTTTATTATGCATCCATTTACCTTGTTAATTTTTCTATAAACCCCTATACGTTTGACCTTTCTCTCTACTTCTTTTGTTAACACCAACAATCCAATTTTCAGGTTTAGCATTCCTTTTTCGTTGTAGATTTGGATCACTTGGTTGTAAATTTGACTGCAGTTTAGCTGTTCATTTCTTCTTACAAGTTTTTATAATTTCTGCGTCGCTTGCGTAGTCATCAGACATCGTCAGATCCACTATTTTTGGCAATAATCCATTTTTTTGGCGTTGGGGAAGGAATATACTTTTTATATTTGGGAGATAGGATTTTGTTTTTGTTGGTGGTGTATAAGAGTGCATTTGAAGTGGTTTCCGATGCCATTTATTGATTTTAAAATTATCATGAGGAGGGGCCAACTTAACTTAATATATTAAGGTTTAACTAAGTAGGGAGAGGGGGATTTTGTTTTTCTCGGTGGTGCATATGACTGCATTAGAAGTAGAATCGGCTGCAGTATATCTTTTTTGCCAATTGTCATTGGGGGGGGGGGGGTAACTTTACTCTGAATAATGCGATACTACTAACTGAGGAGAGGCGTATAAATAATTATTTTGATAGAGCGCATTACGACCATATATGTTTTTGTTGAAAATATCTATTGGGGGGGGAGGACAACTTAACCGACCTTGATTTAAGAACCTATTAACTAGCGAATTTAATGTTGCCCACTACAACTGAACACCACATAGAAAAAATAAAATCATCTGATTACCAAAATTCTCTACAATATCGTCAAAACTTCTTATAATATACTCAAAACTTATTTCCCGCTTAGGTCGTGATAATAAGAAGGTAAATAAAAACCATAACAGTGTTATGTATAGATGATATCCATTAATGGCCAGTGCGATCACCTGATCTTAATTTATTAGATTTATTTTTATGTGGATCGGTGAGGAATGTGTACAAATTAAAACCCCATGAGTTAGATGACTTAAAAGAACGCTTTCCATTGGGTCGATCACACCTGATATATTAAATAATGTTAGAAGACATTTATATTTAAAAATTGAACAGATGAGGCTTTTACTTCTTGAAGATCCATACTGAACGATGAAATAAAATAATTTAAATTGTTTAAAACTTCATTATATTTGACCTAATGTTCAAATTGAAATTTTTATTTAAGATTAGAATTTTGCCAATATCTACTTTATTGACATACATAGTTTTTGTTTCGTTTCTTACATTATTGTTACGAAACCGCAACTGTGTAGTCATCGAAGCCGGCCCTAATACGATATCTATAAAGTTAAAATTTTGGCGAGAGAATGTAACAATGGCCAAGAGACTTAGTGACGGAACTAAAAGTAGAATTGGAAAATCGCGTGTTGGAAACGTCCGGTAAAAAAAAGGAATTGGAAAAAAGACTCAAAATGGCACTATGAAGTGACGGCTTGGATCCAGAAACATTTGTATTCAAAGACGAGGCTTCCACTTCAATCTCGTCAATTTTTGCAAATATGAGGAATTATATGTCTGCTATAGAGAATGATATTTCTGCTAATATTATCGAGAAGATTTCTGCTATAAAGAACGATATTCCCGCCGATATCTTATCACTGAAAAACGATATTGCTGCTGACGTCGAAAACAAAATTTCGTCTCTAAAACCGGATATTGAGAATAAGATGACAACGATGGAAAATCGGATGGACGAGAAAATGAGATGACAACGATGGAAAATCAAATTGACAAGATAAAACAAAGAAAACCTTGCAAGCCAGAAATACATCCCAAGAAAGAAGATATTGGCAGTTTTGTCTGAATCAAGGCCTCAACGTTCGAAGGAAAGACATCGTGGACCAATTATGTAAAACAGTTTGAAGCAGTCGCCAGACTGAATAATTGGTCCGATAGGGAATAGGCAGTGAACTTAACTTCGAGCAGCTGAAGAAGAGGTTGGACATACGATATGATTACGAACATCTAGAACACTTGTACCAATACCCGCTGAAGAACCGAAGGCAGAAACGTGACGAAATTCTTCAAAAGTATAAAGTGGATATTGCCCGACTTTTTCGATTTGCTTATCCATCGATAGCTTAGGTGGCCTCGATGTGCAGAGGACACTCCGTTTAGTCCATCCCAAAACATTAGTCGATACATTAACAGCTGCTCTTGAATATGAAGCAGCCACGAAGGCTTCGGGGTACAACAGAGTTAATACCATGCAAGAAGAAGGTGACGAAGACAGACTGAAACAGATCATCAACTTGATAAAGAGTTTCATAGCCAAGAATCCGAAGAAGATCAGATGCCGGATGTATGGCGAACTGGAGCATATACGCAGTTCATCTAAGCGCCCCAGGGATCCTGCAACCCCAGAACTCCAGTCACAGGAAAAAATAGAGAGGGGCGAACAGCGAGCTGAATCACCGAAATACCGACTCTCTGCCTAGACGGTCATGCCCAGCAGACTGCAACAAGACTGAATCTAAGGAAGCTGCTGTTTGAAGAACTACAGTAGTTGACGAAGAATGGTCACCCACCAGGATGAGAGAAGATCGGGAGAATTATTTTCACCCAAAGATGGCTCAGTGGGACCCCTTGTCCTGGAAGAAGGGCTGTTGAAAGGAGTCCTTGAAAACGATGATGGTTCCGAGATGAGAAGACAGCTACTTATCCCGAGAACGAAAGTAGCTGAGGTACTTAGCAAGTTACACGACAGTCCATCAGGAGGTCATCTGGTAGTGAATAAAACCCTTCAGCGAGTCCGTGATAAATTTCATTGGATGAACAGCTCCGACGATGTGAAGGACTGGTGTAAGAAATGTAGGACTTGTGCTACGAGTAATGGACCACATCGCAAGAGAAGGGCATCCATGAAACAATATACTATTGGAAGCCCTTTCGAAAGGATTGCTTCAGATATCGGTGGACCATTTCCGACGACAGGAAATGGTAAATACATTCTGGTTGCAATGGATTATTTCACAAAGTGGGTTGAAATTTACGTGATCCTGGTGAAAAAAATTATCAGTCGGAATGGAGCGCCCTTGGAAGTCCAGAGCGATCAAAGAAGAAATACTGGGACCAGTATGTCCCCCTATATGCATTGGCTTATCGATTTGCCATCAATGAGTCCACGGGTGAAACACCTGCGAAAATCCTGTTTGGACGCGAAATTAGGCTGCCTTGTGACGCAGGATTTGATAGTCTACCGGGATAAGACCTAGCGTGATCTAATTGAGAAGAAAGATGGACGATGTGCACGAATTGGTACGAACTAATCCTCAAGTTGCCAACGACAGAATGAAAAAACGATACGACACGCAGGCTACAAAATCCAGTTTCAAAGAAGGGGACAAAGTATGGTTACACAGCCTGACCAGGAGAAAAGACCTTTCTCCAAAATCACCAAAATCTTGAGAAGGTCCGTGTTCAATCAAGAAAACATTACATTTGTGTCAGGTGTGGGGTTTGACTGTAGACGTCACTGGTACGCAGGATCCAGTCCATTTTTTCCTCTTGATGGTAATTGGGTAATCGTTCCCGTTTATGACACGTATTGATGGAATCTCCTTCGCCAACGTGACCAATCCTTTTCCAATTAGTACTCCTTTGCCAACTTTTTCGTCGTGGTTCCATGACTCCATCATAACCGGCGTACATTCCTCCATGATTTCCCGTAGCCGTACTACTATCACAGTTTCGCTCCATGCAGGTAGAACGGTATCTTCCTGTACAGCTGCCAACACCGTGCTGCCTTCATATGGATTAAGTAATACCTCATCGGAACCCACCTTAATGGTTTCGTTTCTAAAGTCCAACTGGAAACCATGTAGATTCATTACGTCCATTCCCAGAATCACGTCATCTATCGCCGTCGTAGTCCACCAAAACCGACTTGCTCCATTCGAAGGGGACCAAGACCTACGGGAAGGGGTGAACCATTTCCAAGAAGAGGCTGACCTTGACTTCCAAGTATTTATGGGTGCATATGGAGGTACCGGGAAAGCTAGATATAGAGTCACTACAGAACAACAAGATTTGTTCACGAAGAGTATTCACTGGAACATAACATCTCCGCCAGTAACAAACACGCACGAGGGTTGGCTACTGTCCTTAGAATGAAGTTTGAGTAATTAGAACAACTTGAAGATTAGATTCCAGCCCCTGGCAAGACACTGAGTGTCAAACACAATAGACCAAAAACGAATTTCAAGATCGTTCCCTGCGATGTGTGGGAAGCGCATCAAAGCCTTCGAATCCAATGTGAAACTGGCAATGCATAAGATCATTGCGAGTCATCAGGAACATGGTAGAGGTGATATTTCAAGATACCGGTGTCCATATATTAATTTGCAGCTATACCCCCCATTATCAATACCCGATAAAGACGGAAAGTGTAGAAATGGGTCCAGTTGTCGTTTTAAACATCCAGTCGCAGCTACACAGAAGTCGCAGGAGGAGCTTCCTTTTAAGGAGGGGGTAATGTTACGAAACCGCAACCGTGTGGCAATCTCAACCGACCCTCTCTAATGCGATATCTGAAGTTAAAATTTTGGCAAGAGCGTACGGATTTCTTGAAAGGACTATTTTTTTCTGATTGTGTTTATAGAGGCAATTCTAAAAAGGGCTATAGTTGTTGGAAGCCGCGCTCTAGAAATTTTAACAATACGATTGTCCCAGAAAGGGTTTTAATATGTAAGCGATCACCTGCAAGCAGTCAGTTTAATTGCGAATACTGCAGAATAGTAAACATAAATCGTAAACAGTGTATTTAATATAAATTAGAAGTTAAGTGTGTACATAAATTAAAGTATAAGTGAATAGTTAAGTGGGTAAATAAATTAAGTAAGTAGACATACCGTGTGTGTAAATTTATTCCACCCGTGGTGTTAAAAACTATTTAAAATAAATAAGAAAAATATTACATTATGAGGAAATGATTATTACATTTTAGTTTTTGTTTGCCTCTAATAATTCGCTACTAAACCCATCAAACTAAAAGAAGTATTTTTCATGGTCTTGTGCATATTCATATATTATTTTATAAAATTACTGCATGAAAGAATATATCGTAGTACATGGAGCAATATATCTCTGTCCGGTCAGATTAGTTGAAAAGTATCGCTAATAATAGATTAACGGTCTTAAGTTTACCTCTAATCAAATACCATATTAATATTAAAGATGTTCAAATTCGCAAATTCCAATAATACAAAATTTCCTAAAACGAACCCAATCTAATCAAACTTTTGGGATATACCTGATAATTTCCTCAGTAAACAATACCCGCAACTAACCATTTGATATCAACCATATCAAGAGGTAATCGATTAGATTATTGTCCGGAATATCCACTGAAATTGCTTTGCAGGCAATAATACACCATTTTATGATATATATTCGAAGAAAGTATACACTTAAGTCAACAGAAACAGATGTGGTACACAGGTTATTAAATAAATTGGAAACGACTTTAATAATTTCGAAGAAATTTATGTTATTTCATTTTGTTTTAATTCTCTTAGCGGCGTGGCGAGCAAAACAATTGGCGCCAGAAGGGTACCCAGATAAAATTAATGGATTGGCCCAATCAACATTTAAGATTGCATATTTTCAAATTGTACACTTGATTATATAACAAGAAACAAATATTACTGTAACGTCTAATTTATAAAGGGAAATGTAATATTTAGGATTAGTAAAGAAGAGAGTGTAGAGAAATGAATTATAAGAAACTGAACTTTCAGCACAAATCTAATCGTCCCTTATTTCCCTTAATAAGTTTGTTTGATATAGTATGTACAAAAAGTACGAGGAGTAATAAACCCTAATTAAGTATGCAAAAACTTTACAGGGAGCACCATGAAATTTTTGATAAATCTCTTACTTTAAATTACATTTCTTCCGTAAATCTAAAAACCAGGTAGATCGACCCCGTATTTGTTTCAGTTGTAGCAAAGTTTAGGGTTTATTCATTGTTAAAGGATTAGCAGATAAGCAATAACGCAATGCAGTGGTGTGTATTTTGGGAAAAAAATACGTTTTAAATTATAATATAATAAAAAATGAAAAGAAATAATTATTGGAATACATTTATTACTTACATTTTATTCTATATCCGACTCGGAAGAGGAAGAATCGTTGTTGACATTAATAATAATAGGGTCGATTAAATCATCACAAATATTGTCAATTTTCCACATATTTGCCTCTACTTTGATAACATGCTCGATACAGTTTGTCCAATTTTCCTTACTCACATGACTTACAGCACTCTCAAACAATTTCACAACATCGTTTATTTTAAAAGTAGTATTTTTTTTTCCAACTTCCCCCTTTACCTGAGCCCATATTAATTCTATGGGATTAAGTTCACAATGATAAGGGGGAAGTCGAAGAACTGATATACCACGAGGAGAAGCCATTTCTTCTACAATGTAGGTTTTGTATTTATTCTTGTTCATTTTTGCAATTCTGTAAAATTCTTTCCTTAGTGGATCTTTTGGAAACTTAATATTTTTCGAAATAAGCCACTCCAAAAGCTCTGCTTTACGCCAACGACTTGTGGGCAATGCTTCTCATAACCGTGAATGGTAACTTGCGTTGTCCATAACAATAACAGCCCCTTTTGGAATCAGATCCAACATTTGAACAAACCATTCCTCGAAGACATCCCCATTCATATCTTCGTGATAGTCCCCCGTGCGTTTTGAAATAAAAGTTAATAATCCACCATCAACAAAACCTTCAGAACTTCCAACATGGACAATGATAAGTCTTTTTCCTTTTCCAGATGGTGGCTGCAAACCTAACGACAAACCTTCCACGAATGCCTGCCTTCCGCTTTTAATGTTTTCATCTTGCCAAGATTTGGAAACTGTATATCCAGCATTTATCCATGTTTCGTCTAAGTAGAAGATTTTCAAATTTTGTTCTCTGGCATGTCGAATGCTTCTTAAATAGTCTCTTCTCCAAAAAACTATTTCCGGTTTATCTATCAAGAGAGATTTTCTATTATGTTTTGTATATCTGAAACCCACATCTTTCAAAAGTTTGCATAATGTCATTCTGGAGAATTTTGGATAGTCCGTATCTTCTTGCACTGATGTCATAATTTTGTCAAGTGTTGGAATTTCCTTTCGTAAGTAAAATCCATGGACTTTACGCCTTAGTCTTTGTTTTAATGACTCATCGATCTCAATTGGTTTTTGGCCTGAAGGAGTTTTAGGGGGTTGAAGAGTTCCATTCTTGATTTCTTTTAGTAATCTATAAATTGTTGATTTAGCAACACACAACATAGCAGCCGTTAATTCCACAATATCATCAACACTTGCACTTGGATCCTTGTTTTTCAATGATATATAACAATTCAATATCAGAGTTTTTTCATTTAAAGATAATGGACCTGTTTTTGGTCGTTTAGATGGTCCTTGGCTTATCGACATTGTTTGGTACTTGCACAATTAACATTCAACAAATGTTTTAAATATATTCCAACAATATTATGACAACCATACAACTTCATACAACTTTACTCAAAGAACTAATACTAAGTACTGATTTGATGTACCTACTTTCTTTTAAAATAATATTCCCGATAATGTTTCTAAGAAAACTGGGTTGTTTGGAAAATCCCTCTCAATAATCGAATAATCTGTAAATAGGTGTAATCGTATTAAGCCGATTACAGTAGGCCACTTGCCATTTAAAATTTCTGAGAAAAATTCCCCAAACACTACATATAGGAGTAATACAAATAAAAAATATTATTCATAATATTATGAATAAACGGGCATATCCGAACTCTGCCACAAAATAAAATTTTACCTGACTTGTATCAATTTGAGGATTACTGAAATGTTCGAACTGTGCCGCAACCATTTAGTTTAATCCTATTAGAGTCATTAGGGTTTATAATAGATAAAATCGGACGCCCATAGAATTATGTATATTTCTGAAAGGTTTCAAAGATTTCTTGAATTAAATATTTTGAAGAAATCTTGATTGTTTTGATCGATATTTAGGGGATTAGGGGAAGGATGTTGATGCACTTACACTATTGCCTAAAAATCAGGAAGATTTAATAGTGTTCGTGAATTACAATTACGAACGAACCGAGAAGAGGAATTTCTATTAACACCAGACCAGGTATTTAAAATTATTGTGTTCTCCTGTTTTTCCAACCTTAATTTTTTATGTAATTCGGATTGTATTTTGATGGATGGGACTTTTAAATACTGTTCAACTTTTTTTTACCAAATGTTTACCATTCATGGTTTTAAAAACGGCTTTGTACATTTTGTTTTTTGTTTGCTGCCGGACAAATCAAGTCAAACATATTCAAATTTGTTTCTAATTTTAAGACAAAAATGTAAAGAAGTAGGCTTAAATTTTCAACCTAAAGAAGTCGTAGTAGATTTTGAACTAAGCATTCATAACGCTATATATGAATGTTTTGGCAGAGATCAAATTCTTTTTGGTTGTAAATTTCATCTCTTTCAAGCTTGGTTTCGTAAGATTCAGGAGTTTCATTTGGTACAAGAGTACAGACAGAAAGGTTCTGTAATTGGCGAATACTTAAAAGTACATTTCGGTATCATGTATCTTAGTCCTGAGGAAGTTGTAGAATCTTTTTATAATGAACTACATTTTTTGCTTCCAAATGACGAAAGAGTTATAGAATTCCGAAATTATGTCAATAAAACATATATAACGCCAAATTCGATATTTCCACCACTTATTTGGGCAAATAATGCATCCTTTTTTAAGAGAACAACGAATTCTTGTGAGAGTTTTCATTCGCATTTCGGTGCTTCTTTTTACAAAGTACATCCAAACATTGTTCAATTTACTAGTGTGTTATTGGATTCACAAACGGAGGTATACGCGAAAATTCGTTCGGCAAATCAAAGCCAGAAAAAAACCAAAAAAACTATTAATGTTAAAATTAATTTCATTAATGATCATTTGGATCAATATAGGAAAAATGTTATTTCTCGCTTTATGTTTGTGAAAACGGTTGCATGTAAAAATCTTCCACACGTTTAATTTTTTGTTTTTTTTATATGTTTATGTATATTGAATATATTTTATTGTAATGTAGATGTAATGTAGATGTAATGTAGATGTAATGTAGATGTAATGTAGATGTAATTTTTTAGAAGTGGCAAATATACGTTGAAAATATATGTATGTTATTAATATTTTCTTATATTGAATTTGAGTACCTAAAGTTCAAGGTAAATTGTTAAATCGGATTAGGCTATTAGACCCCTACTGGTTTGGTAGTTAATCTCCAAAATTTTAAACTCTGGCAGAGTTCGAACAACCCGTAATGACTACCTGCATTTTGTGGCAGAGTTCGGATATTCCGGAATAAACTGTGTTGCCTTTCTTTATCAAACTTACTAAAATTTATGTACCTCTATCACTTTTTTTTATTAAAATTAGTACATCCCGTTACCTCTGACCTAAATCGTATATTCTTTAGCATAGCTGCAACTCATTCGTTCAATACAAAATGTACCTTACGGTATACCCTCTTAAAATATATTTTGGTACGTCTATGAAATCTACTTAAATGAATGATTTATTACTCCTTGTCCTTTCTATATAGTTGTCTGCAGTAATCCTGACACCAGGAGTGATAGGTAACTTAATATTGAAGGTTAAGCCTTCACGCGTAAAAGCGAAGACTAAACCTGTTACCAGAAACTTGATCCTGGCACCGCCGTTGCAAGGAAGTTTCGAACGCCGTCAGCGTTAGCCGTCAAATCTCTGTGGAGTATCGATCCGGAGATAACGATTAACCCTAGGTACGTGTCCTACCCCTCTGTCGAGTATTGATCCGGAGGGTAGAACACAAACCAACCCTATCCGTCGCTGAACTCCCGGTGAGTAGTGAGAATTGATCCTGGGACAGAAGCATGCCTCGCGGGTACGAAATCTTCGTCGAGTATCGACCCGGAGATAGTACTGAATTCCCACCCTACGGAACCCCGCTGAGTATTGATCGTGGGGGGAGGCACCTAGACCCTAGAAATTGTAGATAATCCAGAGAAGACGTGGTTAGATCCCAGAAGTCGGAGATATCCGAAGAACGACCCTTATCAAACCCAGAACACACCGCAGATTACTTCATAGGCGAAGTACGTGAGATTTATAGAAGCCGACCACCCCAAACGGCGACCGCCGGCCAAGATTGAAACAGCGTGGACCAGAAGCGAGACACTTTGTACATAGTCGTATATAGAATTTTATTGTACATAATTTCATTATTTCTACGAAAGAGTTTATTTAATTTTATTTCCAACATAACTGTTACGAAATCTGAATAAAAGCAATTCTAATCAAACAGTCCTTTATGTCCTACCCCCCTGACTACGCAAGGCAATCACAATTTGAATAATAAATAACAATAAGACATAGAAATAGACATACAATTATATATAATAATAAGTTTCAATGAAACAATATGAAATATTAAATTTTTTCGTTTCATAATTTTATTCATTCTGTTAAGATGTAGATCAATAAAGGATCCAGATCACCTTTGGTTTGTGATATTTCTTTAATTTAAATGATTATTCTTTGATTTAAATGAGCTTCCTTCGATTTAAATGATCTTCCTTTGATTTAAATAATATTCCTTCGATTCAAATGATTCTATTTGATTTGAACGACCATTTAATATTATCCCATTATGTGCAAAATCATAAAGAAGCCTCCAAACTTTTGTATGAAAAAATTCAAAATAAAAATGGTCAAGTTAAAGAAAAAATAATTAATAAGAGAAACGAAAAGATAATTTACCCACCAACACATTCAAATCAAGATACGAAACGAAATTTAGAGATAACAAATTACCGAAACTCCAAAAAGGCAAAGGTTATTAAAGACTCAGGTATGATATTAGAAACGAATAAAGGAAAGTATCATAAAAATGTAATCAGAAAATCCAATATTATTTCTGAAATATTGTTACAGAAAAATACCATTGTCATGTATTCCTAATTCTTCAACTTCATACTAAGTGTAAAATAGAAGACATACAAGTAACCAAGTTAAATAATTTACTGTTACCTTTCAGCTTAGGATCCTGTAGACTTATTTATATAAAACATACATTTTTATACTACATAGATTTAAGAGAAATAAATATGCAAATATATGCCATAAGACAATATTTTTATAGTTAAGGAATAGTTTAATAGAAAGTAATGCTACTAATCCAATATCATATCATAATTTAGCTGAACAGATGATGCGAAGAATCAACATTTCAATTAACATATTAGATAGAAAATCAGAAAATATTTACCCACACATTAGATTGAAAGGAGAGTTAATAAATGCCGTAGGTAAAGTTAATGAATGGCTTTTTGGCAATCTTGACTCGGACGATGAAGAAATATTTGATAAAGCAATAAATATCTTGTGACAAAATAAAAAAGGAATGATTCATGAAGTTAATATGCAGATATCTTTAAATAAGAAATTAATTGATTATTATAATAAATCTTTGACAATTTTGTGGTTAAATCAACAAAAACTTCAAGATAGTTTAGAAAATTTCATATGTCGATAGAGAATAGCCCAATTTTACAAATTAATCTGGATTGTCAAAACTTAATTACATTAATTGATAACATTGAAAATGCAATTACCTCTTCGAAATTGAATTCTATCCATAGTTCAGTAATTTCAAATCAAGGAATTATAGGAATGATAAAGTATTTACGGACAATTTATAAAGAAGAACAAATTCTGAAATTAAAAAAAAAATTGATATATTATTTACTTCTGGGTTCTCAAATAACTTTTTCCAACTCCAAAATAATTTTTGCTATTCATGTTCCTATACTCAAATCCAAGCCCACTGAATTTTACCATTTATATCTTATTATCCAAAATCATAAAATAGTCATTCCATTACAACCCTACTTGGTTAAAGCCACAGATGAAGCTACAATAACAAAAGAAGAATGTCCAATTTTAGAAATCGAGTATTATTCCCTAGAAGAATTCAAATCAACTATGCACTATGGAATGGAAGGGGCAAGTGGAAGAATGTGCTATGTGACAAAAACATTATTTTGCATACATTAGATTTTAAGTAAACACTCTGTGATTTTTGTCTTTATGAACCTATGTATAGCGTTTTTTTATTGAACTCCCAGCGGATTATTGTTTTTTACTGATTTATCGCGACATCAAATTTTTTAGCAGTTTTTGTATAAAAAAATAATTGCAGTGCATAACACGTTTTTGCGCTAAGAGAGATATTAGAAAGGTTATATAAATTAATGGAATAACATGTTATGATAGCAATAAAATGTATTAAAAAGCATACTACAATATATATGGAAAAACTGAAATAATTGAAATTAAAAGAAAACTATAAAATATGTTTGAGAGGGGCCTCCTCACAGGTATATAAACCTAAAAACCTACACAATACTAGTTACTAATTTAGTAATTATTTGGTTCAAAATATTTACGATAAATGTCGATAGTAGTACTGAATCGGCTTTTCCTTATTCAACATATTTTCTCTCTCTGTCTTTCCACTCTTGACGGTTCAAAGAAACGCAACTCTGTTCGAATGTTTTGATTTCAATTATTTCAACTTCTTGTGAGCACAGAAACCTTATCTCTGTTTTTCATGCTGCATCCAAACCACAGCACACCTGTGCATAGATAAGAGAATATTATATACACGGATCCAAACGAAATTTGTTGACATAATTTCCATTTGAGTATAGATTTTTGATTATTTAAGAGTTTCATAAATGTTTTTGAAAGGAATAAATTGTTAAAAAGTACGTAATCGTATCGACCCGATATCAAAAATTATAGTTATGATAATGTAAATTATCCTGCAATTCGTATTTTTTAATTTTAAAAGCTATGTTTGAGGTTATGTTTACTGGATTATTTGATTAATGTGAAAATGTGAGATAAATAATATTGATGGTTTGTTCTAGTATCATCAAACCATCTTTCAACATTCTCTTGAAACCCTGGTTTGTTAGTGAAAAGCGAAAAATGCTTAATTGAAGTGAACTGACCTTTGAAGAATGTGAATGAAGAAAAATTAAAACCGCTCTCAAAAGACAAGAATTGTATAATTCATTTTGATGAATATATAATAGTGATAATTGAAAAATATAACTATTATAACCTGATACAAGGTGCATTACATATTGCATGAAAGGACATGTGCTATTTAATAATATGGATACCAAGTGACAGCATTGCGGAAATTGCTAGAAATTAAGAATGGAAGAAAAATATACATACTTTAAAAACATTCTACCTTTCAAAATTTGTACCATTTATATTAACATAATAAAATGTTTTCATGATTATAAATTTTTGTTTGTTTCATGCTAAGAAAATTAAACTGCAGAAAGGTTGCAAATTTACATGATTTAAAATAGGCCATTTAGTCTGAAAACACAGAACGTCATGTCACAACTTTGCCTCAAACTAATCATATTTGTATCAGTTTCAGAGTACCTGTCGGTTGCTTTCAAATTTTATTTGACATGTAGGCTCTTTTTTCAACTACATGTGTAAATATATTCAATTTTATCTAGAAACAAATAATATAAACAAAGAGTTTCCAAATTTATTATACAAAGAAATATTTACTTGTAATACAATGCTTTACATTTAATACAAAGAGGAAAGTAAGGTACAGTGAGGAATTTAAATTTAAAATAGCAAACGATTAAAAAACTTACAAAGCAACTATAACAACTAATAAAAAATTTGAAGCGAAAGATCTGTAATGACAAATAATAATGTATATATTGTGGGGAGATCGATATAAACAGTACAAAATCAAACATACAATCAACATGTACAAGTTTGCTTCTACCTTGTTTGCAAAGATTGATCATATGTGTTGTGGAGATTGGAACTGAAACATTTTTCCTTCATTATACAAAAAATAGTTGGTTCATTCTCTTTTTTCCATGACAGATACACATATGTGTGATCACCTGAATGGTAAATATTTTTTTTGTTTAGGTTTACCCAAAAAAAAGTTGGAATTTTGTATTTTTTGAGTTGTTTTTACGTTTTTCAGCAAGAACAACACAAAAAAATGGTTTTTAGAAAAGAAAACCTATCTGTATAACTCGATACAGCCCCCGAAGTGCAACAAGTAGACAAAATTAACTTTTTAGTTGTCCTTTGTTTTACAAATTTTTTTTAATATCAGCAACTAAGACTATTACTAAGTCATCCTTTAATAATAATTTGGTTTCTTATTTTCTTTGATTTTTTGAAATGCTTATATAATCAAACAATTTGCAAGGAAATTTTGACTATTGGTTAGACAAAGTTGTAAAATATTTATGGTTCAAAGATTTTTATAAATATAATGTTACCTACTTCATTCATTAATTTTATTCAACAATTCAACAATTACTATTACCTATGGTGTATAGGCTAAGGCAAGCTAAAAAGTGGATAACCATCCTAATTTCTTATAAAATCTTTGGACAGGTTGTTAAGAGAAAAATAAATACACCTTGTCATTCTCTTGTTAAAACTGTTCTTAAAAAGACTTATTGTATGACGGAGGTAATGGAGTATGGAACTCTTAAGGAAAAAGTGGCTAAGAGCATTTTTGAACAAGTACAAAATGTTGTGGGAGTTGATTGAGGATTGTGGGTAGATGTTCAACACGGTTTTCTAGGTGCTTCTCCTGATTGAAAATATATTTGACATAACAAATAATTACCATGTGTTATAAATTCTTTTTGCATATTAAATGACATACATTTATTAATAAAATATTTTAGGGCTTGTAGGTGATGATGCACTACTTGAAATAAAATGCCTCCACTCTGCATCAAA
This sequence comes from Galeruca laticollis, assembly GCA_963921935.1. Lineage (NCBI taxonomy): Eukaryota > Metazoa > Arthropoda > Insecta > Coleoptera > Chrysomelidae > Galeruca > Galeruca laticollis. The sequence continues at coordinate 36,577,551 of OY998178.1, read as the reverse complement.
ACTGAATTTACAAACAAATACAATAAGCGAAATAATTAACCTCATGAAGAACAAAATTTGTCTAGAAAAACACAACAATAAAATTCAACTTAAGCGGAATAACAATTACTATTATCAGGTATAAACATGATATATTTATTCCAAAGAACAAAAACTCAAAATCATTCTCACATAATATATTTAATCACTTTGATGTATTTACCAACAATAAATAAGAATAACATTAAAAAGTAGTTATTTGTGTAATAGGTGCAAAAAGTGCATTTTTGTTGCAAGGAAGCATGAAGCACTAAACACAATCTTGTGGAGTAAATATAAATAGCATTTACGATGCACAAATTTACTTATTTAGCATGAAAATTACTTAATTATAATCACTTACAAATACAATACACACTAAACTATAAATTTGGGATATTTTTATGAACACAAAACATATGACAACAGCATATTTGACCCATAGAGAAAGTTATAAAATTATTTGTCTATAAATTGACCGTCGTCTTCTGTCATTGTTCTATACAGCGCCATGCATCAAGACAGTGGAGCGGTTGAGCTAAAGTAAAAAGATGTTCGTTTGCAAAAATTTGCGCACAACAAATCTCAAAAAATACAATGATTTGAGATTTCATATTTTCAGAATCGAATTCTCTAAGCTTCCTTTTGGGGATCAGGTTCTGGTGTCCAGATTGGTGACCACAAATTGTCAAAACTGTCAAAATCACACCATCACTTAATGGCTTATATCTTTTTCATAACAATATAAAACTCAACCAAAATACCTGATCCCCAAGACAAAGGTCCAAGTTATATTGTGTTAAAATTGCAACACTATTGAGTTTTGCTTTTTTTAGTTTTTGACAGATTTTGTTTCTCACTTTCATCGTGCTCATATAAAATATTTTCGTAAAACCAACGATGTTCTCCATCCACAAACTGTAGCTGGGTACGGAGGTTATTAATTTTTTCCTCAGATATCTTCCCGTTTTTAGACCGAACTCTAGTTAACTCACAGTTAGGATTGATTACTCCACGATTTAGTGTTCTTTAATTAGTAGACTTTTTAAAGGTGTATATTCATCATCGTTTCTTTGTACAGGTAATAACCGAATTCTTCAACACGAATCCATTTGATTGATCTAAATGGTACTGTTTCATTCAGCAAGTTTTTCTTTTTGTGCACTAGTCTCAGTTGACCTACCAAACGTTCAACTTCGCGAAACTTATGTTCCACGTCGATCACTCTGTCATTTTTATAACTTCTAATAACGTACGATGAAAATCAAACAATTTACTTTGTTTAAAACTTCATTTATTTGAACTAATTTTCAATTTAAACTGGTTGACGCGTTTCACTAACACAGTAGATTTTTCAAAACGAATGAAGGTATAATTTAAAAAAATATACAGTGCATAAATACAGAATTATATTATACTAATGTTAAAGAAGATATTGAAAGAAATTACCTGGAAAAAGGTTTAATAAAGGAGAGTGATTGATATATATTTGGTCGTTACCTGAATATTCATTTTTGTTTATCTCATGAGCCTCTAATAAACTTAAACTAAAGGATTTACCGACTACATGTCAAATTTCAAAATTTGAGTCGAAAATGTGTTGGTTTTCTTGTAAATGATTTGAATAGTTAAAATCTAATTTTTTGTTCTCATAGCTACGTTTGTGTTCCGAAATACTAGTTTTAAAATTTCTGAAAGCTCTACCGATATAAATTTTATCACAGTTGTCATTACCACATTTTAATTTATTGTTTTAAAAATACCAATATGAGAAACTATCGTTATGAAAATTATCAATACTAAAAAATTTTATATTTTTTATATTTATTTCAGAAACAAATTTCTTAAACAAAATGCGTAGACTTAAAGGTTTACTTAGTGAAAATATTGTATCGCGTCCCTCATCTCTAGTCACCTATCGAGATGTGCCGGAATTTTATGAGTATTGTGTTGTCATAGCAACATATACTATTTAAATGCAAAAGCGTGAATTATCATAGTTCACTTTAGTGATTTATGGGTACCATATAATTTTAGTTAGGAGGTAAAATATTTATTTATTATTAATTGATGGCGGACAAAACTATTATAATAGCCTATGAGCAATACGGTTTCAGAGGCAAACACAGCACAGTGGCCCAAATTATTAGAGTCTTCAATTAAATCAGGGAAGGCTTTTACGCCAAAAATAAATCTGTGATGGTCACTATAAACATACAGAAAGCCTTTGATTCGGTATGGCACGAGGGATTATTATTCAAATTTATAAAACTAAAACTGCCCGACTATTTCATTAAAATCATACAATCATATATAACAAATCGCAAATTCTATTCAAAGGTGAACAACGGCTCATAGAGGCCATTCTCTTTACAAGCCGGAGTTCCCAAAGGATCAGTTTTACCGCCCTTGCTGTATTCCCTTTTCACCCATGACCTACCCTTCTCTCCACAAATCCTTACAGTTATGTACGCGGACGAGACATGTTTCGTATCATCAACCTCAACATCAGACACAGCATTACTCAACATTCAAACACACATAAACTCACACATACTTCCATACATGAGAGACAACAAACGCACAATAAACACCTCCAAAACAGAGTACTTGTTACTCAGGAGTAGAGCAAGAAAAACTCATTGCAATTACAGCTGCGTATAGAAGGGCAAACCATAACACCCATTAGTACTTTAAAATATCTGGGCTACACCGTGCATGGTAACACTAACACCAACGCGCAAATTACCCAACAGGGACTAACAGCTAAAACTGCAATAAGCAAATTGTACCCGTTAATTTGTAAGAACAGACGTCTCTTAACTACAAAAAAAATTATCATTTACAAACAGATTATTAGACCTATTTTAACTTACGCCGCACTAGCATATTACACAGACACCACACACAATGTTCACACCCTGCAGGCGGTGTAGAACAAGTGTCTTCGCATGGCAATTAAACTCAAAACAGTTTACCCAAAACTCCCTAAAAACTCATGATTACATGTACAAGCAGACTTGCCCACTATCAAGGACTTTATAACAAAAATATATATCCACTAACTTTTACAACTACTATCTACCCAAAAATCATCGTAATACGCTCATATCCGCTAATATGTTGTTTGTCTTTTAACAACCAAAACTATCGAATTAGGGACTAATTTAGTCAACGCTATTCAAATCCTTCACTGTAAACAGATAAAACAAATACCCTATTATAATCATAATCTGCCATGTTGCCATGTCTCATAAATTAGCACACTGTTCGATTTTGAAACCCTGTTTTTAGCCGTTTTTCAGGGACATACCAGTCGAAAATTCTAGGGCGCCATATTTGTATATATGGGACAAAGTAAATTACACCAATAACAACAAATGGATAATAAATGAAGCAGGGAACCATATATCGCTCCAGACCAACACTAGGGTAAAGGAAACTGCCAGAACACCGGCCACTATGTATATATTTTGCTCTAACTCATGTAAATTACCACTGTTAAACGTAAATAAAATCAATTTTATTTATATTTAAACGGATACAATGTATATATGAATATATAAATAAATTTTGCAGAAAAAAAAACAAATAAGACATTGATTCACAATGAAAATATACAATTTAAAAACTAATAAAATAAAAAAAAAATATTAAACTTAAAGGTGGGATTTTGTGTCATCTTGTTCATAGAAGAGAACATATGCTTCTCCACTGACTAAAGATTTCCACGATATTAATAGCACTCTGGAATCGTTATATTCGTGCCACTGTCCCGTGTAGGGATGTCGGCAAAATGCTGTGTAGTGACCATTATAATTGGTTCCACAGTGATTAGATATAGCGTAGAGGTTGTACATACAAGGTGCCACATTATCAGCCGCGTAATGGTTCATGTCAAGCCCTTCTATTGGAAAATCTATTGAAACATTAAGTTTTCCACTAAAACTTTCTGTTTGCGAAAAGCGCTTCAGGTGAATAACCAGTATTTTCGGAAATTTATGAATTGAGAATGATTTAATGCATCGTCTTCGTTCCTTACATTTCGAACAAGCTGGTTTCTCATCACCGTCGAGTGTTACTTCTCTTGTAAACGAATCTAAACATTGTGATAGTAGAAATTGACCTGTTCTTTGTGGTATCGGAAGAGATAAATCCCAAGAAGGATCGTAGGTAACTGAACAGTGACCACAGTGTGTGCACTTGATTGTTGATTTTAATTGACCGACAAAGTTATCCATAATCTTGGAGTTGTCCATTCTTGCATATCTTAATCAAAATTCTTGTGCTTTCTCGATATCACTAAATTTGTCATCAATTTCTGTTAATATGGGCTTTGGTTTTTCATATACCTTGTTGACATTTTCGTGAAGTCCTGCTAATAGGTAACGAAGAAACTCATGTGCATCATGTTGAGTGTATCCCATGAACCTTGAAGTAAATCGCTGAATCTTACTTTTCAATGATACTGTATTAACCACTCTGTCTGAACAGTCTACAGACCAAAGTTCTTGAATACCTTCAGCAAATGCTTTAATAAGTGTTCCTTTCATGCTAGATATGTTTATGTTAATATCTCTTATGTATGCGTCTTTCTTTAGATATTCTAATAGCCACCTTGTGTTTGATAGGCATTGGATAATACTATTCATGAAACATGTGTTACCAATATTTTTGCGGCCTTTGAGACCCAAAGAATCTTGGGGAATACCCTTTAGGGATCTGAATGTGGAAATATTGTTAAAAGCTCTTTCGCAACTACTATCATTGTACGAATAATCTCGGATTTTATGATTGTCTTTCTCACTTGATCGGCGTGATAAGGAATTTGAATTAATGATGTTTGCTACTGAATTGGATGTAGATATTACGGATTTGAAAACTGTTTTGGTTAGAGATAATCTATTGCGTATAGGAATCGCATCATTCTCTAGTATTCTTCTTCAGTATTCCTATGAATGGGACATCATCTGGCTGGTGGTTATCTGTATTTTTTAGTACACTGAGGCCCAAAAGCTTGTTGGGGGCATAATTTATTAAATTGTCAACGCATGTATTATCAGACGGCACACATTCTGACGAAGAGAATGAAGATGTTGAATAAGAATTTCGGAAAAAGGAAAGATCGCATGTTTTAGGGTCTGTAATGTGAGAAAGTTTGAAAGTTGTAGAAGAATTACGTTTCTTATGATTAGGTTTCATGAAAAGTTCTTCTAGAGGCTTAGAACGGGGAAACGTACCGAGAAAAGATGAAGCGTTTCCTCTTTGAATTGCAATACTTATTTGTTGTATAAAGAACAAAGTTGCTCTTGAATCATTGGTTTCTATTGATATTTTTTTATCGATTTCTTCAATGAATTTTAAAGCTTCATGACCGAAAACACCAGAGGTTTCAATTGCTACAGGAATAAAAATGTAAATGTTCTCCAAATTTTTGTATTTATTGATTTTAAAAGTTTCGCCTTGTAAAGCTGCAGTGCCTGCGGAAGTAGATGTGGATCGGACACGGGACGGAGCCCAAGTGTCAGTGCAAGTGAAATCCCATATAACTGGTCTGCCGCGTTGCCATGGAATGAGGGTCATACCATCTGGACGTTTACCGTCGTCGCGGCAAGTACCTAACGGTTCCAAGGAACAGGGAATCTTTGCAGATGCCATGCCTTGTTTGATTAGGTCATTTACTGCAGAATGACGTGAAAAACGGCCGGCACTTAATTTGCAGCTTAGGCCGTGTCTACCATATTCATCAACATCAGCTCCGCAACGACAGCGATGTTTCACACAAATTTGACAACCTAAACGGAGACCAATAGAAATACGGGAACTTTCGTCATCTAAAAGCGTACCTAATGGGGCCGACGGTAAAGCGTTCAACCATGCTCCTGATTCCTTTGAAAATGCTGCATTCAAACGAGCCTTGTCTGGTAAATTGATAGCTTTCTGAAGCAGATTTTCTTTTTCATTGTTCAATAAAGGAATATCCCAGGATTTTTGAAAGGATTTATAATCATCGGGTACAACATTGTTAGACTTTAATGACCAAATATTTTCTGCCTCCATTAATAAAGGGTCTTGTGTGTGGAAAATTATAGGCAGAATGGAATTAATGAAATTTTTTGAACTATTTAATAATGACAAAAAAGAAGGAAGAGCTACTGAAACGATTGAGCGAATTCCTAAACCACCATATGAAACAGGTAGTGAAGCTTGTTTCCAAGAAAGGTCCTCTAATTTAATGTTAATTAATGACTCTAATGAATGACGAATGGCATTGTCAAAATTGATTAGGATATCATTATGTAACCAGGTCGGACTACATCTTAAGATATATGTTAATTTTGGAATTAATAGGCAATTCTTGAGAAGGTAATAAGCAATATGTGTCGGTAACCAGGATAAACGAGATGACATTTTTTTTGAAAAAGGTTAGTTTTTCATTGAAAGCTGATAGAAAGGATTCGTTCAATAAAGGAGCACCTAATAGAAATACATTTTGTCTGTTGGTAATCGTTATGCCTGGTGCTACAGAATTAAATTTATCAATGGTTAGATTATTTGGTGATTCTAAGAAAAATAACTCGCATTTGCTGAAATTGAGTTCAAGACCAATATCCTTGGAATTATTTATTATATAGACAAGAGACTTGAACACGGAATTAGTATTACCACCTAAAGAACCATCATCAAGGTACCAAGCATTGAATTCTGTGTCAATGTTGCTAATAAGTTTGTGTATCGATATGCAAAAAAGGAGGGGTGCCAGAGGGTCGCCTTGTTGGACGCCTCTTTCCGAATAAATGATGTTTTCGCCAAATAAAAGATATGAAGGGAATCGATAACATTGATTGATGAAAGGAAAAATTTCAGGTAGAATATCTGCTACAAGTTTTAATAAATGATTTCGATGCATTTTATTGAAAGCATCTTTAAAATCAATTTTCAGAAAAACTTTATTATTAACGTCTGGATGATTAGAGACGTAACGTCTTGCTGCATGTGCAACTGATTCACAACCACCTTTCGACCCGAAACCAAATTGTAATGGACGAAGTAAATATCCTAATTTGTCTCTGATGTTTGAACAAATTATTTTCGCTACTAAACGACGATAAACTGTGCCAATAGCAATTGGTCTGATACCTCCTGCTTTTTTAGTTAAAGCTAATAGTGACGCGCCGAATAAAATAGGACGAATATTGATGTTTACTGTGTCATTTAAAATAAAATTACATAACTTACACAAAGATGATAAGAGATTTTTCCTGAAGGGCCAGCACTGTAACTTATTAAATCTTGTAGATGTGAAGGTCTTAAAGAGTCTAAACCACCAGCAGAACTTGTTTTAAAAGAGTTTATTGCGCTACTCACAAATTCTTCTGTTATAAAAAAAGGAATATGTTCCGAAATCAAAGTAGGGAACGTACTATTAAGTTTCTCTACAGGATGTTCCGATTTTAAATCTGTTAAAGTGGCTGCACTGACATCAGCAAAACTGTCATCTGAAGCTAAGATTTTGATTGCGGATCTCAAGTCGCCGTCAGAAACTTTATTAATGACATTTTTAATTTTACTATTTTTTGATAAATTTATGTTTTTCCGAACTGAGAAATTTCTATTTTGTTGATCAGAGAAATGTAAATGATGATCTATATTTTCAAAAGTTTTTAAATTATTCTTGATTATGGTAGAGAGAGATACTTTTTTATTAGAATTTTTAGAAGGAAGACTCAAAACATTATACGGAAAAAGCAAAAGATTTTCCCAGGTAGGAATAGAATTTTGTCTTACGCATTCTTCAATCAGATTAGCGTTGAGGCACAAAGAGCCCTTGAAGCTTCTGGGACTCTTCTTATTACTGATCTTTGGCTCTTCAATTTTGCCAACTTTATATGAAAATTCGTATCTTTTATATCCTTATCTTCAAAACTTTCTACTGTAATCGAACTTAAATTTTGTCTACCATTAGTCTTGTTTTGATGTAATTTTAGGCCTCGCTCCTTAAAAAATTTACCACAGATTTCTCACTTCACTGTGACTGGCGCTGACATAAGCCTAATATCGTATAGAATTTGGAGTTATACAGTCAAAAAAATTCTACCGTCCACTTCACGTTGATAAATGTACATCCATTTTCTATTTCTACTTATCTGTCACTCAAATTTATTGAATAAAATATACAAAACTATACTTTTTCCATATACTCCATTGTTATACAAAAAAGCTTATTATACGAAGTGAAAACGCGACTGAACCTACGAACTTTATAATTAAAAAATAATGAAATATTCAAAAATAAACTTGGAATTAAAACTTTTTGTAAATGACATAAAACTACAAATGTCATATTCATTAAACTATAGATTGTAAATAAAGACATTTTAATTCTAAATGGTTGAAGTAAAGCTAAGAAGATTTCGACGAGTGGGTTGCTGGTCCTATGTTGGGCGCCCCCAAGGTGGTGGATAAGGGAACGCCTCCCAGTTGTGGGAGGCACTGGTGAAATCAAATAGCCCGGAAGAACCAAAACCAGCACGAACAGGACGGATCCTCACGCCAGAGAAGGCAATCCATCTAGAGAAGGACTATACTCCTATTCGGCACTGGGAAAAATCAATGTAGAAGAGAACAACCAGCTGCAAGGACCTGTCAGCTCCTTCGGTAAATTACAATTATACGTATTCCAAGTTTCATGAAAGTCCATCCTCGATGCCCAGCCAAGATTCATTGTGTTAGCTTATGGGAAGCGTGAAATAAAGTTAACGTTATGGCACTTTTTTTAACGCTTTTTTACTTTTTTTCACTCTAACCATAAACAACCACTTTAAGCGCTGCAAACCGATGAAATACAAGGTACTTTAAAGATAGGGCGTAGAAAAAAGCTATTTAGATATTCAGTAATTATGTCATCTTCATCCATCATCTTCAAGTTGATATCTCCCAAAAATACGTGATAGTCACCATTGACTTTCGAAACATTAGAGAGGTATTCCCAAAGATTTTTGACGAATATTTGTTCATCTGTTGAAGGCGGACGATATAAACCCGTTAGATGTATGGTTTTTTGGTCTACTTTTAGTGTGATTTGAATCGATTTTCATACACCTATATCAATGATATCATAATTATAGCATATATTTTCTCTTACTTAGATAACAACGCCATCGCATTTATTGATGTTACCCTCGTTATACAATATGTCGTAGCCATCTAGCTTAAGCATATTTATGTCTGGGATATTCCATGTTTCTGTGAGTACAATGCAGTGAAAATGTTGTTTTAGTTCATGAATGTATATTTCTAGTTCACTTAAATGTTTTGCAATACTCCTTATATTCTGGTGAAGAATGTTGAAGTTGATTTTTTTATTTTCTTCAGAATAAATCAAATTGTTATAGTCATTTATATTATCAACTTTTTTGGTTGCAATGAGTTCATATTCATAGTCTCTAGTATATGAATTCATTTTTAATTAAAGGAAGTATAAATTTTGTTTGTAATGGAAGTGGGAATGGTAACAATAATATTAGAATGAATAGTTGAAGATGATACAGATAAATAGAAGAGAAAGGTAGTAAGAACGTTGAATCTATCTAGCAGAGTGCTTGCGCAAGTTTGGTTTTCCTCGTACTGTTTCATTGATATTTTTTTTCGTTGCGCCTGTTTTCGGAGTATTTGAGTTTTCTTTAGTGGAATCAGATAAGTTAGAATTTTTGGTTTGAGTTGACTTTATGAATGTGAAAGCAGCTTCTTCCAGATTTTTTTTTTCAGATTTAGATGCTAGGGGCTAATGTGCCTGGATCACCTTGTGGTTTGTTTTGACAGTAAAGTTCGCTTGCGTCTTCCAAAGTTTCAAGTTGAGTAGCAGTATAGATCTTATTATTGAGGTAGAGCTTGTTGTTCTTTATGAAGCAAATATTATTGTCTTTCTGCTTAGCGACGTATAGATGTTTTCTCAATATTCTGTGTTCTGCTCGTTGTTGTTCAGTGAGATCATGTACTATACGTATTGTAGATCCTTTCAAGTTTTTGGTGTTTCTCAGAACTTTAGCTTTTTTATGTAAGAAGTGAATTCCACTTTCACTGGGCTATTATGAGTTGACCCTAGGGGATATATGTTGTTGAAATCGTTTTCAAAAAGCTCAATTTCCAAGAGCTCTTTCATCAATTCAATGATATATTCAGGAGTTATATAATATTCTTCTCTCTCTATTCCAAATATTATTACGCTATTTTTCTTCTGCCCCCTTTCGAGTAGCTCTATTTTTTTCTTCAGTTCTCCGTTTTCCATTTTTGCTATTTATAGGCGATGATTGATTTCCTCAATGTTCAAGCAAAGCCTCACTTCAACCGCTTGTATTGCCGATTTCCATTCCGAATTTCCTTTCAATAGTTGATCAAGTAGTACTTGTTCATTAGTAATCTCAGAATCGGGCATTTCTATCCGTGTATGGTCACTTTTATTTTTATTTCTATGGATCGGTAAAAACACTTCAGGTATTGTGATAAGGATTCGTTTGTTTATGTGTTTTGTGTTTTCAATTTATGTTTCTGACGATAGTACTACTATTTTACTAATATATTTTATTACATGGACGTGGTTTATCACATGGAATGGTTATTCAATTTGATATATTTGTCTTTGACATACCAGACTTAATAAATTTATTCAGAAGCCACTTCGGAGCACTTGTTCACTTAAGACGATCACACACTATGCGTCAAAGCTCTTCACAACCGCACGGATCCTACTGTGGACAGCGCCAATTACGTATTTTACTGAAGAAAATACTTTTTTAAAAAAATTCACAAAAATTTGTTACAATTTGAGATTTAGCTGTACAATTAATGTCGAACTAAAATCTAGAGCAAACTACATTTATCTATCCTTTTATATATATATATATATATATATATATATATATATATATATATATATATATATATATAAGAAAGATAGTCTTTGCTGACTAGTTAGGAATAAAACTAGTGAATATTGGGGATTGCAGCAAAAAATTGGAAAAGATATACTCTTAGCGGAAAATGTCCAAGCTTTCGAAGATGTTTGTCCTCATCATCAGGGAAACTAGAATGAAAAAGAACAGTTGAATACTATGGTCAAAGAGAATAATTAAAAATGAAATTCACAACCACGTGTGTACTTACCTCCAAAGTGAGGTTAGATTCCATAAAGATGTAAAATCGTAAACTACAGATCGTAAATTGTCATAGCAACAATTGTAATTGTCGCAGCATTTTATAAAATAAAACCATTGATTTCATCTTCATGTGTCACCATACTAAACGCCGGCGAGGTTTTATTTTATAAAATGCTGCGACAATTACAATTGTTGCTATGACACGATTGATTTGGCCGTTGGTTCAATTCCTACTTGAACATTCCACAATTTACGATCTGTAGTTTACGATTTTACATCTTTATGGAATCTAACCTCACTTCGGAGGTAAGTACACACTTGGTTGTGAATTTCATTTTTAATTATTCTCTTTGACCATAGTATTCAACTGTTGTTTTTCATTCTAGTTTCCCTGATGATGAGGACAAACATCCTCGAAAGCTTGGACATTTTTCGCTAAGAGTATATCTTTTCCAATTTTTTGCTGCAATCCCCAATATTCACTAGCAATATTCACTAGTTTTATATATATATATATATATATATATATATATATATATATATATATATATAAATAAATGCTGACGTTGCATCTTCTATTTTTATTGTGTTCGAAGTTTCTAGGTCTGTAACTAACTAGATTTAACTACTTTATACCAATATTCATATAGGTATACCGAACGGCTAAATGTTTTAATCAAGTAAAATTAAAATGTATGTATACGGCCCAAATATTATAAATAAACGGACTTGTGACTAAATTGTTTTACTAGGTAAAATTTAAATTTACTACCTTATAACATTTAAAAGTAAAGTGAGTAAGTAGGAAGTAACATGTTACATATTTCAAATCTTGAAAATTAAATAGAATAATACCGGAAAAAGAAAATAATACGACAAATTCAAGTCCTTATTAAACCTAAAAAAACATGTTTTATCGTTACCCCACCTATTTTTTAAGTTTTGAATCTTGGTTTTGCTTCTATTAAACTCTTTCACCAGTCGTCTAATAAACCAACCAATGACAAAATTAACATTACGTTTCTAATCTCATATTATTTCCACAGTTATTTAAACCAATATTTGTGATTTAACCTGCGGCGGCTCGTAGAACGCTCTTTATTGAGACATAAATTAACCTGTATTTTATACAACGATAAAATTTTTAAACGAAAAGTATTTGACTTGATTTAATAGCCATTTCTTCAGTACCTTATAATTATTGTATGCTCGTGGTTTTGACACAGCAGTGACTCAACAAGGTCACTACTGGGCCACTTCAGCTACCAGTCTTAAATTATTAACTATCGTTGAAATAATCTCCTCAAATGGAATGCGATTCATGTGTGCTATAGTTTTTATGAAAGATATAATTATAAATCACTAGTGTGAAGGCATTATATACATTATGTTGAAATAACAATTGACGTAATAGCTATAAAAAGCAAGTCAATGAAAATATCATAAATATTAACCACCTACAAATATTTTTAAGAATGTGGTGAAAGGAAATGTTCGTAGAAATGAATGAATTTATTTGGAACTAAACATGTTTTTAATTGGCATGCCAATTATTTTGGCTGCTACCATTAAAAGTAGGAGAAAGTTACTCGGAACATTTTTTATTTGGATTCTTTATATTTTCGTCAGAGCTGATTTGGTAGGTGTAGAATTGTTGATCATTTTGCAAAATTCCGTTATAACAATCTTCAATAATGTCATCTACTCTAACTTTCTATCTTCGAAATTGTTTAATCCGTTTTATGTTAGTTTATCTCCCAAAGATAGTGTGTTTACTTGAAAACAGTTCAGCTTGAATGTTACACTAGTCTCAAGGCTGAGATAAGCCAATTTCTATATTGTTTAAGTATTTCAGATAACATATTAATCACGCTTATTCAATCGAATTTTGTCTAGTCGAGAGGTGAGTTTCCTGCGAAAAATCGTTAGAATTGTGCCAAAAATATGAGCGATAAGCTCATTCGACGCGGAATCAAATTTTGAAAAGGAGTATTTTTATTTTTTTTCTGGAGTTCAACTTTTCAATAGTTCATTAACAAAAAACAGAAACGGAGGCCTCAGCTTTTTGTTAATAGCTCAAAAACTATAAATGATAACGATAGTTTGAATAAAGACACTTGAAGAGGTGTAGGTAGAAACCATTTAATCACTAGGCATCCGCCATGATCGGGTGCCAACACCCTTGTGCTGGACAACAAAGAGACCTCCAATAGCCGGTTCCAATAAAATTCGTTGGCTCTTTAAGGACTTTATTAAGGTAATAAAGTATGTTCATCAGGAACAATAAAAAATGTACTATCAAACAAATACTTACTAACACATAGAACTTAAAATACATGTAACTGTCGCCATTGTAACAACCGGCATACGGAGACACACCGTTTTTCAATCAGACGCGCAGATCATAGATAAATACTTTTAATACGGGGACGAATGGAATCTCCTGTACTAAGTCCGAAGCCACAAAGTTTTGTCGAGTGCTGCGCCATCTACTGTGGTGGAAGGTTACTATTCACCAACAGGGAAAAAATAAAGGAAGGGACCTGCATGATTAGTCACAGTTTACTAGCTACTACTAGATGGCAAACCAAGCAAATACTGAAGGTTTTTTAAAGTATGTCTATATTGTTTTTTCTTAAATAAACAAACAAAAACAGTCACACAAGTTTAAACACTTTTTGAAACAACCTGTTATTTTATTTTGACTTAAAAGTGGGATAGGTAGTTTAAAAAAGTTGTTTAAAGCTTTTATCTGTTTTTATTAACCAGGATAGTTTATTAAAAGACGAATGTCGACAAATAGTTTCAAAAATTTTATATAAAATTTTGTTTATAAAATAGTACAGGTGATTTTCTCTATTTTCTTCTCAAACTTAAGATAAGAATAATTTATTGATAATAGCATGTGCTAACAAATATTACACATATGATACAATATAATGGATTCCAATGTTTTTCAAACACTAATTTTTTTCCGATATACATTGTGTATTTTGTAGTGTATTTGTATATGTACAGTCGTCTATATATTTTCAATGAAAGTATTTGTTGCATAGTTAGGATCTGGATTCAAGTATAAGAAATCCCAAGATTTTTGTCTGATTGTATTTTTAAGTTTTGTTTCATCTATGTATTTCACTATTCCTCGTTCCTTGGGGCATTTGGTCTCTTCCAGTACTATCCGTAGTATTGTTGAGAAATGATCTGTAATGTCGGTTTGCAATACTAGGGACAGTATATTTGATCGAGTACGTTGAATTTGGATTTTAAAAATATGCGTCGAATGTCGAATTACTGGAATTTTTTCATATAACGTTTTCACATTATTTTCAAACGATGTTACTTGCAGGTTACTCGGAATTCTTTGTGTTTTCAAGAGAGTGCCAACGCTTTCAATTAAAGTGTTGATTTTTAAATTTAATTGAGATATTTCATCTATCATTAACCTTTTAAATTCTAAAATAAATTTAAACTATGATTAAATATAAAAATTAATTAAAATTATTTAGTTTACTCACCTTGATCATAAAGTGTATCTATTTGTGGTGATGATTTATCTCTTTTGTGAAGTGTTCATCTGATTCCACTGTCACAAGGTTTTTGACTCTAAAAAAAATTAAAAAAAGGTACATTATAAAATTAAATATTTTTATACTAAAAGTCAAATTTAATACGCAAACTTTAGGTTATTATAAATTATGGTCTAACTTAAGAAACAAATTACCTCTAGGAACAGCAAATCTCGCCATATCATTTGATTCTATATTCTCAAGGGAAATTCCTTCAGCTTCAGACCTCATAGTTTCGGCAATAGATTCCACTTGAATCTCTGGAGAAGTACTACCCGATTTATAATTCCCCGACTTTTTATACAATACTGAAAAATATATTATTTGCACAAAACATTCTAATTAATTTCTTTAAATACTTACAATTTGTTTGTGGTGTAGGTTTAAAAACAGGATAAATGTTACGATTTAATGAGGGACTCTCGTCTGAATCAGAGCTAGAGTGATGGGACATATACCTTGTATTTTTTTCCGTATCCTTGATCCCCGTCCTTTGTAAATATCGGAACTAGACGAAAGGTCTGTTGTAATTAAAGCCTTTTTGGCTTTTCTTTGGGAAAAAATCTACTTTAGTGGTACAACGCGGATTTTGATGTAAATTTGTTTTCTGGCTAATTCGAGGTCGCTGAACACGAAAATGAAAGAAAAAAATGGGGCTCTCTTACCAAAATCGAGTTATGAATTTTTGAAGATGTGTTCAGATGAGTACTGCACTGGATTTATTGTCACATTATAACTGCTATAATGATCCGTAATAACTGCTCCACAATGTTAGTGATACACTATAGTTGCCTTTTACGATATTACTCTCTCATGCACATTAAAAAAACACTGATATTGATATAAATCTCTTGTAAATTATTTTTTTAATTCCACAATTATATCTTTTGACGTTTCCGTTTAATATGACTGACATATAAGTTTCGTCTGTTTCCTCTTAGCTAAGACTTTTACCTACTAGCATATACAGCCATCATTAGTTACATGAAAAAAAGTTGCTGAATATTTTCGATATGCACAGCTCATAGCACAGAAGATATAAACAAGATGTACATCATGAACATACACCGGCTCTTGTGCACCCTTTCCCTTCTTGAATAACCTGATGTGCGTTACAAAGTATTAGATATCAAGTTATTCAAGGAGGGGAAGGGAATATAATCATTGGATTCACCCTTTCCCTTCTTGAATAACCTGATGTGCGTTACAGACTATTGCGCACATCAGGTTATTCTAGAAGGGAAATGGCGAATTCAATGATTATATTTCCCTCCCCTTCTAGAATAACTTATTGTGTGTTACAAAGTATTGGGGTATTAAGTTATTTAAGAAGGGGAAGGGAATATAATCATTGGATTCACCATTTTCCTTTTGTTTTAATTTTTGCCTATTTTCGTTAAAAATTATGGTTCGTCCACACTTTTTTTTGTGTTAAATGTCTCCAATTGAAGTAAACTTTCGATTCTACTATAGAAAATTGTTTAATTTCATGGGTCGTAAAGTGCACAAGAGCCGGTGTATGTTCATGATGTACATCTTGTTTATATCTTCTGTGCTATGATCTGTGCATATCGAAAATATTCAGCAATTTTTTTTCAAGTAACTAATGATGGCTGTATATGCTAGTAGGTAAAAGTCTTACTGCTAAGAGGAAACAGACGAAATTTATATGTCAGTTATATTAAACGGAAACGTCAAAAGATATAATAATTGTGGAATTAAAAAAATAATTTACAAGAGATTTATATCAATATCAGTGTTTTTTTTAATGTACATGAGAGAGTAATATCGTAAAAGGCAACTATAGTGTATCACTAACATTGTGGAGCAGTTATTACGGATCATTATATCAGTTATAATGTGACAATAAATCCAGTGCAGTACTCATCTGAACACATCTTCAAAAATTCATAACTCGATTTTGGTAAGAGAGCCCCATTTTTTTCTTTCATTTTCGTGTTCAGCGACCTCGAATTAGCCAGAAAAAAATGTTTCATCAAAATCCGCGTTGTACCACTAAACTAGACTTTTACCTTTCTTTGTGCTACAGTAAAGTCATCTACAAGTTAAAAAATTATTTCTCTTTAAAAAATGACAAATAAATTTTGATGTCGTTAGTAACCTTCCAAGCGAATAGATGGCGTTAAAAATGCAGTTTAGCAGTGGCTATAAAAGATCGCAGGGCATGCGGCATACGGACACACACCGTTTTTCAATCAGACGCTCAGATGACATTTCTCACTTCTGTCATCGAACTTATTATTTTTAGAACTAGTGTAGATTACTTACTAGCAGAAGGTTAGTACTTGGACGTTACTGCTCCCGTCTCATAGATGAAGCCAGGATTACTAATAATTCAATTTTAATCCTTTCTTGTGACGTTTCCTTTGAGGCAACACTGTTGGGAGTTAGACCCTTTAGGCCCAAATTCCAACAAGGAGAAAAGGAGTGAATGCTTGTCTGGGCCTTCTGCTCCCAGTCATAAAATTTTGTATACTGTTAGATCTATAAAAAAAGAAACATCTTCAAATAGGCTCTTCTTTATCAACATTTTTGAAAGCAATAACCCAGATTGCACACTACATCTTAAAGACGTCCAGTTCATGTCTTACTTAGGTACAAACGTCCTGGTACATAAAACGGACGTTCTTAAGACGTCCTTGCAAAGTATCGATACTATGGAGTATTTATCGATTACTATAGATCGTCGGCCATTTTATAACATTTTTATTTTAACCCTACTTAAATTCGTATCCTCTGTTCGTATTTGTGGTTGTTTGATACTATAAATATATTTCTAATAAGTAATTTAATGGTAATTTATTATTTATTCTCCGTTATTGGAATTGTGTGGCTGTGGTATACCGGATTTAAAAAAGGTAAGTTTCAATTTTTCTTTGCATTTTACTTCATCATGAACCGCTCAAAAAACATGCAAAAATATTATATGCGTGTTAAAAGAGCCCAACAGCCCTATACTCGTCCACCCGGTTCTTCGTGTTAAACTATATTTAATATTATCTTATCAGATACTTTTAGCTCTAGTAGTGATAATGGTGAGGAAATCGAAGTATTTGGTAGCAATAATTCTCCATCAGTTTCTATTTTAAACTCGATTGTCTGTACTACGATTCCTCCGAATGCATGTTTTAAATCTAGTTTAGCAGAATGGGCTTTACATCATAATATTTCACATATTGCTATAAATAATTTACTGGGCATCACTAAAAAAGAATTTTCTGCTGATCTGCCCTCCGATGCCAGAACTTTGTTAGGGACTGTAAGGAATATCGATATTAAGAAAATAGAACCTGGATCCTACTTTCATTTTGGATTACAAAATTGCATATTAAATATTATTCAACATTCAAATGAGGAGATTTTAGAAAATACAATTCATCTAAATATAAATATTGATGGCCTACCACTTTTTAAGAGTTCAACAAGTCAAGTTTATCCAATTATATGTAGTATTATCAAAAGTAATGTGGTGGATATCGCAGGCATTCATCAAGGGAATGAAAAACCTAAAGCCCCAACTTATTTCTGGTTGCTTTTGTCAATGATGTAGTAAATCTTCTTTAATGTTAATGACAAACTTTACGATGTTAGAATTAAAGGTTTTATATGTGATGCCCCGGCCAATACTTTTCTTGTACCAAATGCTGCATTGAGGGTGATTATATAGCTGGTCGAGTATTCTTTCCGGGGGTTAATAATATTGTTTTAAGAACCGATTCAGATTTTTGGTCCCAAAATCAGTAGAATCATCACACTGGTATTTCAGTCCTTGTAGATATACCCCACATAAATATTATCAATAGTTTCCCTCTCGATTATATGCATTTAGTATGTTTAGGAGTAGTAAAAGAGCTTTTACTTCTTTGGTGTTGTGGGAAAACAGCAAATAAGATTTCCTTTCAAAAAATTTCAAATATATCTGATTCGCTTGTTAAGATTGCTGTATCAATACTATGTGAATTTAACCGTAAACCTAGAAGCTTAAACGAGATAAAAAGGTGGAAGGCCACCGAGTTAAGACAATTTTTATTTTACACTGGACCATTAGTACTTAAAAATAATTTAAGTGGTGACAGATATTTAAATTTTCTTTCCCTTCATATTGCCTTGATAATTTTGTCAAATGAGAGATATTTCGTTCATATTCACTATGCATCAGAACTGTTAAAATATTTTGTTGTAACATTTAAAACTTTGTATGGTTCAGAAAATATATATCATAATGTTCATAGCTTGTTACATCTTACAGAGGATGTCAAAAATCATGGCCAAGTAGATAATTTCAGTGTAATATTCATCCATTCTAACATTTCTTCGTAATTTTTTACCACTATTTTCTTTTCTCTCTTTTAGGTTCTGCTGAAGCAGCAAATATGGCAGGAATAACTAATGAAACCGAAAAGTCCATCCAAAACTGGGTAAGGAGAGCAGGAGAGGAAAAATAATGTTTAACGGTTATAATGGTGTATTGATGTTTATTAAAGAGTCAAAAAGAAATTTGATTCCTTTTATTGTAGATGTGTACAGTCTAGAACTCATAAAAGTCTAAAGTTATCTTGATATAACACAGTGTTGCATATACCTTATTGCTTTCATAATTTCTAATATTTTATTATTCTATAACTATAAGAAGTATAAAAATTGTATATTTAATTGATGGAAATTCGTTTAACCGCTATAAATAACACATACTAGTATGTAAAAAATATTCGACACGTTTCACTAACACAGTTACTTAATATTAAATGTTATTTTTTAAATTTTGCTGTGTTACTAAAAAACCTATATTTTTTATGTACTTGTGTGTGTTATATAGTGATTAAATGAATTTTCATCAAGTAAATAGACGGCTCAAATACGACCAGAACTGTTTGTCCTAAAGACGTCCAAGACTGGATGTTTTGAAGACGTACAAACTGGATGTCCTAAAGATGTACAAACTGGATGTCCTAAAGATGTACAAACTGGATGTCCTAAAGACGTACAAACTGGATGTCCTAAAGACGTACAAACTGGATGTCCTAAAGACGTACAAACTGGATGACTTTAAGACGCCTTGTTTTGTAACAATGTACGTCCTAAAGACGTCTTTAAAATATTTTTTGGATATTGGTGTACATCTTAGAAACGTCATGAGCGTCGTGATCAAACGTCTTTAAAATGTCTTTAAAACGTATTTGTGCTATCTGGGAAAATGATAAAATAGACATTTTGGAACGCCGCTTATGTGCGTATTCTGGGTTTCGATGTAATACATAGGAATACACCGATTATTTTAACGCATGTCTATAGTGCTATTCAACGCGACGATCGATTACAATCATTTCCTGTCATTTAAAAAAGAACATGCTCAACAATACATCTTCGATATCAATCGATCACTCTGATTATGATCGGTCTGAAATTATGATGCTATTCAAAACAATCATAAATCGGAAGCATGTAATTGGTCGAAAAATTTAAATAAACTACCGTTTGTCTATGGGTTATGTGATGTGAGTGATATTTTGCAATTGTATATTACATTTTTAGTTAACAGAACAGCTTCTATAAAATTAAACGTAATTAAACTAAATGAACTTGTGAAATAAACGTGAAATGGACCAAAATAATGATGAGGTTATGTCAATATTGATTTATTTGATTTGTAAACTGACATGACAAATGACAATTTTTTTTGGTCGTTCAACAAACATCAATCCGTTTTCGATTTCGATTATAAACAAAATCGTAGTCAAGATCGAAGTGTTGAATAGCACTATTGTTAATAACTACGTAAATGTCAATGCGAAGTGTCTGTTTTTTTTATAGATATCGGATTAAGCATATTAAAAGTTCTTGTGGTATTGATAGCACTGATAGTGAGCGCTATCAAGCGATATTGGTACATATTTAAAGATCGATGTCAGTATAAATCAGCTAACAGAAAGGATTACTTTTGTGATTTTGCTTCAATTAGACCCACTGTCGCCAATAACTATTTTTGTTTTTTTAGTTTTATATATTGATGATGGTGTCGGTTACCTGCAAGTGGGCAGCAAAAAAGAGCATAATAGGTTTAAAAGTTCTTTTAAAAATCCGGTATTTTTATAGCATACTTCTGGAGCATATTCCAATCACAGAAAAGACCAAAAGTAGTATTGTCGGAAATACCACCTTTCTTCATATCCTTATCTTTAGATAATTTTACTTCTAGATATTTTTTGTTACAAGTTTTAGACAAAGAGGTTAGGTTTTCTCACATTACTTTTATTACTTTGATTTTAATATGTATATGTAACTGAAAAAACAATCGTAGTGTGTGTTAGAATTGAAAATATGACAGTAGTTGTCAGAATATTAATTATGAAAAATAAAGTTTTTTTCGATATTGGTCTGATATACTTTTGATAAAAAGGCCAAGAAAAGTGCCATAGGTGTATTATTTGAATCGTCTAGGCCGGGAATAACTAGTCGCGTCAATGCCTGCGGAAATAGGGATGAACCTGGGAAAGTGGTGCGACAGGTCGGATCGGGATGCGGTTTTCTGCATTCTCTTCCAAAAACGATTATCACGAAATGTGGGGCGGTAGATTTTCCCTCCCACCGAAAATTGCATAGCTGCAGGCCAAAGTGCACGCGAAAAATGCATTATCTGGTAGGCCTTTTGGAAGATTTTCAAATTTGATAAATAAGGGTCAGAACTGGCCCGCATCGGGTACTCGGGGGTTTTCGAGGCCGCTGATCACGAATATAATATAAGAGTTTTCTTGAGAAGAGTGCCAAAAACCACCCGAAAATCATAAGAGGGCAGTTGTGTGGGGAGGTGGTCCCGAATTTCACGTCGGAACCAACCCCCCGAACACCTGGTGCACCACAACATTACCCTAAACGTCATCTCCGTTGTTCCTGCAGCACTGGAACAACTTTTTCGAGGGTCCTAAGCGAGAGTTACACATTAATGAATGTGTCAAATTATGAGACGGGTTTTGGTGAGTTTGTTGGGGTCGTATCTGTACAACTCTCGGAGATGACGTTCAAGCCCAGGTTTCGGTGCACCAGTTGCCGGTGGGGTGCACGCCGATGGCAGATTTGGATTCAGCGGGCCAAAAAAAAACCCAAAAATATTTTTGGTTGACCTTCTTTGATTGTGTCAGGCAAACCCCCGGAGATGACGTTTAGGGTCAGGTTGTGGTGTACCGGGTGTTCGGGGGATTGTTTCCGACGTGAAATTCGGGACCACCACCCCACACAACTGCCCTCTTATAATTTTCGGGTGGTTTTTGGCACTCTTCTCAAGAAAACTCTCGGAGATGACGTTCTAGCCTGGGTTTCGGTGTACCAGGTGCCAGTGGGGTGTTCGCCGATGCCAGATTTGGATTCAGCGGGCCAAAAAAACCCAAAATGATTTTTGGTTGACCTTCTTTGATTGTGTCAGGAAAACCCCCGGAGATGACGTTTAGGGTCAGGTTCTGGTGCACCAGGTGTTCGGAGGTCAATTTGAACATTATATTCGTGATCAGCGGCCTCGAAAACCCCCGAGTACCCAATCCGGGCCAGTTCTGAACCTTATTTATCAAATTTGAAAATCTTCCAAAAGGCCTCCCAGATAATGCATTTTTCGCGTGCACTTTGGCCTGCAGCAATGCAATTTTCGGTGAGAGGGAAAATCTACCGCCCCACATTTCGTGATAATCGTTTTTGGAAGAGAATGCAGAAAACCGCGTCACGATCCGTCCTGTCGCACCACTTTCCCAACAGTTCGCAGGCGTTGATGCGACTAAACGGGTAGTTTGTCCAACGGCGAGACAGTATACTAATTGATTATTGGAATTATAAGCTGGCTTATGTCCATCTTAGTTCAATAGAAGAAATGCCAATCTCCAGAAATTGGCCCTTAGAATAATTTAAAAATGTTGCTTAAACAGCCAATGTCCACTCCAATGGACATTTATCATTTTATGTGAATTGCTTGAGCACATTGGTCCATGATCCGTGACAAACTACTGAACAGTGAACGTATTGCGATGTATTCTAACATTAATTTGATGTAAATTAACAGTGCATATGTCTAATATGTAAGTGATTACGGATGAATAGAAGTACAATGAATATATTGAGGAAATGTAAGGAAATTCATGATAAAGGTGAATTTGCTAAGCTAATATAAAATGCCATTCTTCATTTTATATTTTTGCTTTTAATTTTAGATAATGCAAATGAAATTGCTTCTGCTTCATCAAAACATGTGAGGTGTGAGATCATTGAGTCGGTATCTCCTGTTAATAATTCTGAACCTACGTTTTCTACTTCACTATTTGTCTTATTTCACTCAGGTTGCCATCATAAAATGAAGGTTTGTGCTATAAGGAGTTAACACCTCTCAAACAAGTTTTGGTGGGAGGTCATGATGCAAATTACCTAGATCATGTCCATCAAGAAATTCAAAACTCTTCTGACAGTTACGACCCAGTGCAAGATCCATATTACATATTATCTGGCAGTTCAGATCAAGAAAAGAACGAAGCTTATGTAAGAAAAATATCCAGTAACAGCAGATTTTGAGGTAGGAGAATGTCTTGAAATGGACTGAAAAATACTAACAAAATAATCCTTACTTGAACAACTAGCTCAAAAATAGCCACGAGCATTTAGAGAATGAAAGTCTGCAAGATGAAATCCTAAATTAGGCCAAGTCAGTAATCCATTTTCGAAGATAATATTCGAAAGCGTAAAGTAGGCGGTCGGCAGAAGAAACCAGAAGAAGAAAGAGGCAGAAAACGTACAAGGAATGAAAAGACTTGGAAAAAAACATCAGACGAGATCGGAAAGAATGGGACAAGAACCGGTGTCAAAAAAAGTAACCGTTAAAAAAGGGATAGAGCGAAAGGAAGCCTGCAAATATCGATGTAAATGCTGTGAAAATATCAATAAAGAACAAAGAAAGAAGATGTTTGAGGATTTTCCTAAATTGTCAAAAGATGGTCAAGATCAGAATCAATTGATGAAACCAAGAAAGAGAGAGAGAAAAAATTCGAGTATCATCAAAAACAAAAAGAGATGAAAGCCGAAGGCATTATAGAAGGAAATACTATTTTTCTAAAACAGATAGACAAAGATTTGGGATTTGCCATTGTATGTACCTCAATACATTAGACGTTATCACTGAAAAAATAGAATCATTGATTCCAATATCTGTTCAAAAGACAAGCGGGGAAGACATTCAAAACGCTTAAGTATAGAAGAGGATGAGAAAGATATAATTAGCGCGCCAGAATTCCAGTATCTGATCTTACTCGACTTCTTATCCATCATAGTTTTTATCAAACTGACGATCTGTTCAAATCTATCCTCGTCGTCTTCCTCTCGGATGGTCCTAACTTTATTATAACCCGAAGCTTTCGTTGCTGCTTCATATTCAAGAGCAGCAGTCAATGCAACGACCAATGTTTTGGAATGGGCTAAACGAAGCGTCCTCTGCATATCGGGGTCACGTAAGCCATCAATAAAGGCCTGGATGCCCAGACATTCCATTATATTCTCTGGTGCTGATGGATAAGCGAATCGAACTAGTCGGGCGATATCCACTTCATACTCTTGAAGGACTTCGTCACGTTTCTGCTTTCGGTTCGTCAGCGGGGATTGGTACAAATGTTCTAGATGTTCGTGACCATATCGGATGTCCTACCTCTTCTTCAGCTGCTCGAAGCCATTCGTTTCTTCAAGTGGTATCGTCTTAAGTACATCTAAGGCATCTCACCGAAGCACGATGGTTAAGTTTACTGCTTTCTCCCTGTCGGAAATGTAATGAAATACAGGGTGTTCTATTTAAATTGAGTGAATGAAAAGACGAGTACTGAGTGTGTAGTTTATTAGAAAAACCCAGCTAAGCATTTTCAGCCGTTAGGCCATTCTCAAAGCTGTCGTCAAAGAAACATACAACTATCTAAAGTAAGCAACTTATAAATTATATAAATTGTGCATGTTGGCGGCTAAGTTTAAAACACCCTGTATGAAATATCAATGAGTTCGGCGTATGGAGTTAGCGGGCAAGCGCTTCTTGTTGATTGGTTACAATTTCAAATCACTAGCTGTGTTATTAATGGTGATATCGTTATTCAATGTGGACTAGGATTTTTTCAAAATTTTGAAAGCTATCCAAATATCTAGAAAATGCTTCATTTTGGTATAGAACATCGTGCACAAATTTTTTCTAAAATTCCATATATAATTCGAAAATAAAATAAAATAAATATTGGGCTCTATTTAAAATAACAAAGTTGACGTCTACTTCCGTTATAATTGGAAGTGTCACATTCAGGACAACATTATATTTGAACTCAGCGTCATCCAAAACCTACAGCTTAGTAATTTCAGATGTTTAACATAACTGTATCCGCCATTACTTTTAATCAAAACTTTTCGCGCCACACCCCGTATATTATCATGTGGCAAACAAAAAAGATTCTGTCATTCATTTTTTACACACACACTCATAACGATGATTGATCATGGCCAAAAATTTCGTAATGTGAGCATTAATTTTCCTCAATAAATATCAATTAACAAAACGGTAAGGATATATAAGCAAGGACGTTATATATTTATGAACGCACAATAAACACACCTTATTTAAACTAGAACCTTGAATGTGTTACAATTCTCATTTGTCCTCAGGGCCCGATCTAGCTGTTTAACCGCTCCGAGCATAGATAATTTTCTCCACCCTTCACATACACTAACACCATATAAGTGATGAGCTTATTATGATGGGGGATGTTCAGGATATAAGTACATAAAATATATGATATATATTGTTGGGATATTGTCCTTTCCCAACGATCCATCCATCTCCCTACAGGCATTTTCTATTTTAATCAGGGATATTTGACCAAGTAACCCTTATTGTTTCCTCTTAGGAAGGCTTCAGCTGTTTTTGTTTGTAAGAAAATAAAGGAAGAGGGATTTTTGATTTATTCGTTTCCTAAATGAATTGTTTGCGATAATGGGTACGCTGATTGTAAGGAGTCTCAACATCTTATGTCCAAATACGACTATAAGATGAAGTATAGTGCGAAATATTACGCAGGGAGAATCCCTGTGAACAACGCAATACCGGCGTCATCAAAACCATGCTGCATGATACATCTCATATAATCGCTGGAAGCAGGGGCGGATCTACTTAAGAGCTTTTTGGACTGCAACCCAGGGTCCCTTAGATACAAAAGACCTTTATTCAAAACAATAGATAACATTGTGAAGTAAAAAAGGAGTCATGGGGACTGCCAACAGAAATGCAAAGTTCAAACTCCAAAATAACAGATTATTTTTTTAATTTTCCACATCAACCGCTAGTGTCACTAGTGGAAGTTCAATATAATATAAAAATACATTGAATACAAGCATAATTTAAATTTTATTAAACAGGTTAGTGTTCATGAGGAAGTTTATCGCATTGTCCACTTTTAAAACTAGTGAATCTTCAACTGGTTCTGTTAAATGTGCCTTCGTTCTGGCTTGATGGTACTGTTGGCAAATTGTTAGAATATGTCTAAAAGAAAGCTGTATATTACAATTACATATTGGTGGTTCTTCTTTGGTGATGAGGTGTTGATGCATTACCGATGTATGACCAATAAGGAGGCGGTTAATAGCAATTTAGTTTTTCCTTTCCAGTGGAAGAAGAAGTTTAGATCTCCCTCGAGGTTTGATTTCTTTAAGTTTTGAGTCACTTACGTTCCACAATTGCTACCAGATGTTATAAATATGGCCATCAATGGTAATTTTAAGGTCTGTTGGGGAAATATTAATAGTTGGATTGGAAATTGAATTTATGGCTATTTGGTCCACTCTCTCATTGCCTTCGATACCTTCATGTGATGGCACCCAGAGAAATTTTATTCCAATCTTTCTCAGTAGCAGATTCTGTAACTCTTCCTTAATTTCTGATAGAAGGCCGTGATTGTGATATATTTGTTTCAATGCGTATAGAGTACTTAATGAGTTCGTACCAATGAGTACATTTGAATCATTATATCTGCAAAGGCTTGGTGCTTCCTTAATAGCGTATAGTTCAGCAGTGATTATGCTGCATTCTTTTTTAAGCTTTACGGAGTTTCTGTCACGATAGACAGCTGCAGCTACTTCATCCTTATCTTTGGATCCATCGGTGAAAATAAGTTTATAGCTTTGATATTGCTATATCGTTTCTATATATTTTGCTTTTATAATTGATTGGGAGTAGGAATGTGTTGGATATATTTGTAGGGAAAACTCCATTTTGGTAATAGATAGTTTCCATCTCGGGGTAATGATTAATTGCTGCGTATTAGGATTGAGCTCTAGTCTGTACATTAGGCGTTTAATTTTTTCATGAAACGGAAGTTATTTTGGGCAAATATTGTGATAGGGAAATGCTCCGAACACAATACGGAGTGCACTACTTTGGATTGTATCTAATTTGTGTAGTAGTGTGGCAGAATCATAGCATATTGCTCTGCAGTCCAGTTTGCTTCTGATCAGTGTTTTGTAAATATTTAAAAGGATCTATTGTGGTATCAGCTCCCCAAGAGTGATGTGTAATTACTCTTAGCAGATTTAATCGGAAATGACATTGTAGGATCAAATTGTTTATGTGTACGTTCCATCTAAGTTTTGAGTCGAATGTTACTCCTCTGAAGGTTATTTGATTGTCTATTACTTTCTATCACTCATGCACTCGTTTAACTGTAGTTGAATACTCGATGTTTTATTGTGTTTATTGAAAACTACGACTTTGGTTATATTACTTGAAAATGTAAGTCCTGTTCTGTCGGTCCAACTTTCTAACTTAAATAAAACGTGTTGTAAAATTTCGCTGACTAATGTAGGATTTTTACTTCTTATGTATACCGCAAAGTCATCTGCGTAGGGGATTTATGTTCCAAGTCACCAATTTCTTTTGAACACTTTTTACGGCATTGGCATGGAAGTAGTAGAGGACATTTTTCATTGAGGGTTCTTTGCTGTTTATATGTTTTTAACTTTGAACCAAATTTTGTTTATTATATTATCCAAAATTTCTTTACAGATGTATAGTATCTTTTTATTTCCCGTATTTGCTTCTTTTATATCATCCTCATTACTGGAATTTTCTTGTATATGTTCAGATGCTAAACACATTTGAGAATTTTTACCTAAGCCAAACTGACATAACTTTATAAATCCAGACTCATCAGACATACATAATTCTTTTAAGCTTAAAAATGTTTTTCGTACTTTTTTCTCATGTGGTTCAAAGTCGGGATGCGCATCTGAATCATCAAAATCCGAAACTTCGTCAATAATATTATTATTTATTTGCTGCTTAGAAGTTTTAGTAAAATTTTCAAATTGTTCATAATTATCATCAGTAGTTGCTTTTGAAGTAATGGCTAGTGGATTTTGAGAAAGTTGAATGTTCGTGTTTGAATTTTACCTAAAAAAATTATACTCTTAGATTTCAAAGACTAGTTTTTGGGAAGTTTATTTTTCAAATTTGATTCCAAACGAATAAACTTGCTAAGTAATATGCTATAGTCTCGATAATGGAATATTTAGAATCCTATGGACATAACAATTGAAAGCTGCCATTTTATGTTGGTGTGGATGGCAAGAGGAACTTGGAATGACATGGTCTGTCTCTGTAGGTTTCCTATATATATACTGTAAGACAATTTGTTGGAGTATTTGTGAATTGTGATGTCTAAAAAATTCAATTTATTGTCACTCTCAACCTCAAGTGTGAACTTTATCCTAGGATGTAATTGATTTATTTTTGATAATAGATTATTGGCAGTTTCAACACTACCATCCAAAAAAACCAGACAATCATCCACATATCTAAACCAAAACAGGATCTCACTATTGTTGTCTGGAAGAATAAATTTATTTTCCAAATTGTTCATGAAAATGTCAGCTTAAAAAAGGTGAAAGACAACTTCCCATGGCCCCATTAGGTTGTTGATAGTATTTATTATTGAATACAAAAAAATTCTGTGAAAGGCAAAAACTAAGAATAGTCAAAATAAAATTGGTGCGATCCTCATTCACCTGAGCCGACAGTAAGGCCTCTTTTACAAGAGGTAAAGTCTCCAATGTGGGAACAGACATGAACAAGTTGCTAGCATCAAAAGATACCATCGAGCAGTTAGAATCAGAAGGAAAATCTAAACTGTTCAATTTATTGACCAAATCTAAGGTATTAGTAACTGAAAGTGCAGGTCTGAAATTAGTTAACTCTCCTATGAGTTTATGTATAAATGTGGCCAAAATGGAGACTGGAGTGCTCAAAAAACTCACCACTGGTCTAATAGGGATGTCTACTTTGTGAATCTTTGGAAGACCATATAAGCGAGGCATGACCGGATTACTAGATATAAGAGAACGTGGGGCTGGATGTTGAATGAAGAATTCCTTCCCCTTACTCAAAAATGACTTCATCCTAACAATGAAAGAGTTAATTGGAGTTTTTTGCAAAACTTTGAAACTATGCTCAGAAAGAAATGACTCTACCTTATCAACGTAATCCGACCTATTGAGGATGACCAAAAAGTTACCTTTATCAGCTTTTGAAACAACAAAATCATTAACCGATATCCTCGACTTAATGCCTTTGAGAACTGAATTCAAGTGTCTCTGGCTATGATCTTAAAACTTTTGTTTACTGCGCTTGAAACCACACAAACAGTTCTGAACATAATTCCTAATCATCTCCCTGACCTGACAATCCCCCGATAACTACTCGATAACAACGTCAAGCTCGACAGCAAAATTCAAAAGCTCACTCTCAGAAACCAGACTGCTCAATGAAAACTTAAGTCCCAGCCCCAACAAATACATCTCATCATCATCAAACAAAATGTCAGAAAAATTATTTACCCGATCGTGAAAAACAAAATCAGAAAATTCCTCTTTCTGTTCCTATGAAATTCATGCTTTTTGTAATTAACCCATTGAGTTTTCTACTAATCTTGTCAAATTTACGCTTCTTAGCCCAACTCATCCATTTATTCATAATTTATACCTACACAGTATATTTACTTACTTAACTGATTTATACACCTTACTATTCACTAATTTACATTAAATACACTGTTTATTCACTTACATTCAATTTATATAAATACTTCACTACTGTTTATATTTATGTTCACGTCTATTCACTACGAGATTAAATTGTAAACTAACTGCGGTTCGTAGGTAGTTGCTTATATATTAAAACGTTTTCCAGGAACCTTTGTTTTCCTGAAATTTCTAGATTGCAGCTCCCAAAAAACAATCGACCTTCTTTGAAATCTCTATAAAAATAATCAGAAATAAATAGTCCTACCCAGAAATCCGAGTACTCCCGCCAAAAACTCAACTTTTGATATCGAACTAGAACAAAGTCGGCTTCAGGGACTACTACAGTGTGCGGTTTCGTAACATTACCCCCTCCCCCCATCCTAAAAAGAAATTCCTCCTGGGACTGCTGTGTAGACGGAACTGGATGTTTAAATCGGCAACTTGACCCATTTCTACACTGTCCAGTCGTATAGAAATAACCGGGTACCGGCTTGATCGGGAACCGATAACGAGGAGTATAGCTGCAAATTAATATGTCGACATCGGTACCTTGGAAGATCACCTATATCATGTTCCTGATTATTCGACAATCCAACTGGTTGCTTTCTACCCTAGGCATTTATCTACTTTGGATTCCAGCACATGATCTCGAAGGCTTCGTAGCGCTTCCCACACATTTCGGTAGGTGGATCGATCTTGAAATTCGTTTTTGGTTACCAGGTAGAAGACTTACCGCAAATTGTGTTTGATTCTCAGTATCTTACTAGGAGCTGGAATCTGATCCTCAAGTTTTCTTATTGCCCATACTTTTTACGGAAGACGGTTGCCAACCCTCGTGCGTGTTTGTTAAAGGCGGAGATGTTGTGTGCAAGAGAAGACTCTTCCGAGAGCGTGAACAAATCTTGTCGCTGTTTGTAATGACTCCAAATCTGGCTTTTCCGGTACCTCCATATGGGCCCATACATTCTTCGAAGGCAGAGTCAGGACCTTCTCGGATATGGTTCACTCCTTCCTCTAGGTCATGGTCTCCCTCGAATGGCACTAGTCGGTTTTGGTGGACTACTTTCGGTTTTCCATTGGGGATCTTGCTTATGCGATTGATAACGTTATTAATCCTTTTCTTGATTAAGTACGGACCTTCCCAAGATTTCTGTAATTTCGGAAAAAATCCTTTTCTCCTCGTCGGGTTGTGCAATCATATTTTGTCCACTTCTTTGAAACTGCTTTCTGTGGCCTGCGACTCGTACCTTTTTTCATTATGTCGGTGGCAACTTGAACATTCGTTCTAACCAATTCGTGCACGTCGTCTATCCTTCTTTACAATTAGATCACGTAATCTTTTCCCGGTAAATCTTCTTCCGATCGACAACCAAATTCTAGGTCACAAGGTAGCCTCATTTCGCGTCCAAACAGGATTACCGCAGAAGTTTCACCCATGGACTCATTGACGGCAAATCGATAAGCCAGTGCAAATAATGAGAGATACTGGTACCAGTCGTTCTGGTGGCTGGAATCTACTTTGGACAGGTATTTTTCATTGGTCCTGTTCACTCTCTCGACCATTTTATTCGACTGTGCATGCAACGCTGTTGTCCTGGTCTTTTTCATTCCCAGCTTGTCACACATTTCCTGGAATACCTGGCTCTCGAAATTTCTTCCTTGATCGCTATGGACTTCCAAGGGCACTCCATATCACAATACATTCGCGACAGTTGTGTCCTCTTGATTTGGGATCGCTTAAAATTTTCCACCCACTTTGTGAAATAATCCATTACAACCAGAATGGAGTTACCACCATTTTCTGTCGTTGGAAATGGTCCAGCGATATATAAAGCAATCCCTTCGAAAGGGCATCCTACATTATATTGTTTCATGGGTACCTTTCTCTTGCGATGTAGCCCATTACCAGTAGCACGTCGTACATTTCTCACACTAGGCCTTCACATCGTCGAAGCTGTTCATCCAATAAAACCTTTCACGGACTCGCTGAAGGGTTTTCTTCACTCACTGATAACCTCTTGATAGACTGTGGTGTAACTACTTCAGTACCTCAGCTACTCTCGTTCTCGGAATAACTAGCTGTCTTCTCTTCTCGGAGCAATCATGGTTTTCAAGGATTCTTTTCAAGAGGCCTTCTTCCAGGAAAAGGTCGTCCCACTGAGCCCAATATGCCTTGAGTGTCGGTGAAAATCTTTAACACTTATTGCCAGGTAGGTCCCAGATTTTCTTCCTTCCATGGATCATCTATAGGTGAGGATCATTCTTCTTATCTTCTTTGATCCTGGTGGGTGACCATTCTTCGCTCACTACTGTAGTTCTTGAAACTGCAGCTTCCTTAGATTCCGCCTTGTTGCAGTGGGAACAGTCTGCTGGGCACGGCCGTCTAGACAGGGAGTGGGCATTTCGCTGACTCACACCAGCTCGATGTTCGATGTTGAAATCGTACTCTTGAAGTCGTTCAATCCATCTAGCGATCTAGCCCTTGGGATGTTTGAGCTGCATCAACCACTTGAGTTCTGCATGATCAGTCCGGATTAAGAACTTCCTTCCATAGAGATACTGGTAAAAGCGTTCCACGGACTTCACTACTGCCAAAAGTTCTCTTCTCGTGATGCAGTAGCTTCGTTCTGGTTTGGTGAGGACTTTACTGAAATATCCCAGCACTCTTTCTATCCCTCCTTGGATCTGTGACAGCACTCCTCAATTTCTCTTCAAGATTTCAAAATCCGTTTGACACCCTTCGTCCCAATGGAGAGCCCTCGTTTCATCTGTTAGTCGAGTTAATGGCGTGACAATATCTCCAAACCTGACAAATTTTAGATAGTATGTGCAAAGTCCAAGGAAACTCCTAATTTGATGTTTGTCGGTTGGTTGCGGCCATTGCTAAATGGAAGCAACTTTCTCCGGATCCACCGCCACTTCTTCAATGCTCATTATATGACCCAGATAGTTGACTCTGTTTTGGAATAGTTGGCATTTCTTCGGGTTTAACATAAGTTCGGCGGCTTGAAGTCGTTTGAATTCATCTTCCAAATTCTTCAGGTGTTCGTCAAATGTCTTCTCCAGTACTACGATGTAGTCCAAATAGACCAGGCATGTCTTCCAAGACAACCCTCTCAAGACATTTTCCATGAGTCTTACAAATATCGCGGGAGCATTACAGACCCCGAATGGCATGATGTTGAATTTCCATAATCCAGATCCGGTGGTTAAAGCAGTCTTCTCTTTGTCTTCTGGGCCCATTTCTGCTTACCAATAACCAGACTTCAGATCCAAAGTGGAAAACAGTTTGCTGCCGGCCAAATTGTCTAGCGTGTCGTCGATTCGAGGCAGAGGATAGCTGCCTTTCGTCGTCACGTTGTTTAGCTGGCGATAGTGCACGCAGAAGCACGTAATTCCATTCCTTTTCTTCACGAGTACTACTAGAGACAACCTGGACTGGTAGATAGTTCTATTACTTTATCTTCTTCCATCTCTCGAATTATTCCTTCAGCTTCCTCTCTCTTAGCTCGTGGTAATCTTCGAGCTGATTGTCTAATTGGCTTTACATCACCAGTATCGATTTTGTGTTTGACGGCTGATGGTCTACCAGTCTTCTCTCCTTCTGGTACGAATAGATCTCGATACTGCAGGAGAAATCCTCGCAGCAATTTCCTTTTCTCATCTCGATTCAATGATTGACCAGCTACTGATAATATCAGTTCGAATCTGGAATTGTAAGTTGTCGTTGTTTAACGAACTATAGACGTCACTGGCACGCAGGATCCAATCCTGATTTCATTCTAGATGGTAATTGGGTAATCGATCACATCTATCACACATACTGGGATCTCCTTGGCCGACGTAACTAATCATTTTCCAATTTGGAATCCTCTGCCAACCTCTTCTTCGTGGTTCCATGACTCCATTATAACCGGTATACCTTCCTCCATCATTCATATGGATGAAGGAATACTTCTTCGGTACCTACTTTAATGGTTCTGTTTCAAGAGTCCAAGTGGAAACCATGTAGATTCATTACGTCCATTCCCAGAATCACTTGTTCTTCGATGTCAGCTACGATTACCATATGCATGGCAGTCCACAGTCTCAGTCTCGTGGGAAAAAGCTTCTTCTTGGAGTTTATTATATCTGGCCGTATAAAGGTTCTAGTTGCTCCAGTGTCTACCAGCAGTGTATATTTCTTGCCATCTCTATATACACTGTCGTTGCGATATCTGAGAGAAGCAATCAGTATGAGAGGGTCTTTGGAACGTTTCTGAATCGGTGATGCCCCCTCGTAGCCGACCAGTTGTAGTTTTTCTGTGACTGGGACCACAATTCCAGCATCTGATCTTTTTCGGTTTCTTGTATACCATACTCTTTATCAAGTTGACGATCAGGTCAAATCTGTCTGCGTCATCTTCTTTTTGGATGCTCCTAATTTTGTTATATCACGAAGCCTTAGTTGGTGCTTCATATTCAAGAGGAGCAGTCAATGCATCGACCAATATCATGGGATAAGCTAAACGAAGCGTCCTCTGCATATCGGGATCACGTAAGCCATCAATAAATGCCTGGATGCCCAGACATTCCATCATATTCTCTGGTGCTAATGTATAAGCAAATCTAACTAATCGGACAATATTCACTTCAAACTCTTGAAGGGTTTCGTCATGTTTCTACCTTCAGTTCTGGAGACCACATCTCATGTCCAACCTCTTCTTCAGCTGCTCTCATCCGTTTCTTCCAGGGATATCGTCTGAAGGATATCTAAGGCATCTCCCCCAAGCGCGATAGTCAAGTTCACTGATTTCTCCTGACCGGACCAATTATTCACTCTATCGCCTGCGTCAAACTGTTTTACATAATTGGTATACGATGCTTCTCCATCGAACGTTGGGGCCTTGACTCGGGTAAAACTACCAATATCTTCTATCTTGGTATATATTCCTGGCTTGCAATGTTTTATTTGTTCGATCTTTTTTTCTGCTGGCGTGTCTTGTCTTCTTAAAAAGGCAATCTTTGCCTTTAGCTCCGTGATTTTCCCGTCCATCGTTGTCATCTTATTCTCGATATCCGATTTTAGAGAGTAAATTTTATTTTCAACGTCAGCGGCAATGTCATTTTTCAATGAGTAGATATCGGCAGCAATATCGTACTTCCTAGCAGAAATCTTCTCGTCCATATTAGCAGAAATATCGTTCTTCATATCAGAAAAATCGTTCTTTATGGTTGAAATCTTCTCGACCATATTAGCAGAAATATCGTTCTTCATAGTTGAAATCTTCTCGACCATATTAACAGAAATATCGTTCTTAATACTAGAAATATCGTTCTTCATAGTTGAAATCTGCTCGTCCATATTAGCAGAAACCGACGAAATTAAGGTGGAAGCCTCGTCTTTGAATTAAAATGTTTCTGCATCCAAGTCGTTACTACCAGTGCCATTTTTGAGTCTTTCTACTAATTAATTCTTCTTTTCAGACGTTTCCAACTCGCGACTTTCCAATTCTGATTTCAAGTCCGTCACTTTCAGGTCACTTTAGTCTCTTGGCCATGTTTACGTAACTATTTAGTTATATTACCCCACACCTGACAACAATGTACTGTTTTTTTAAATAGTTTTAACACAACGGGTGGGATAAATTTATACACACACAGTATATTTACTTACTTGATTTATTTATACACTTAACTAGTCACTAATTTATATTAAATACACTGTTTATTTACTTACACTTAATTTATATAAATACTTCACTATTGTTTATATTTTTGTTCACGTCTATTAACTACGAGATTTAATTGTAAACTGACTGCGATTCGTAGGTAGTAGCTTATATGTTAAAACGTGTTTCTGGAACCTCCCAACAAACAATCGATCTTCTTAGAAATAACAATAAAAACAATCACAAAAAAAACTTCCAAGAAATCCGTGCGATCGCTCCAAAATTTCAATTTAGATATCGAACTAGAGCAGAGTCGGCTTCATAGGGACTACTAGTCTGCGGCTTCGTAACAATATAGATACCTTATAAATATTGTAATACCGTACCCAGTGTAATTGAATAAAAATTATTCTATTTTGTATTGAAATAAACATTTAATGAATACCATGCTTTTCTTTTAGTTTTTTTATCTATTCGAGGAATTCCTTCGATCTGTTCATTTTTACATTTAATACCTGTTCATTTAGTATCTAATTATTTTGAGAACGGTAAAACAACAAGAGCTATATATTATGCTCCTATATAGCGTAAATAAAAACACATCTATTGAAATTGTTCACAATTAATACAAAAAGAAATCATTTATAGTGTGTGTATAGTCCTAAACAGCAAGACAGTCACATTGAGCACTGGCTACACTATGCTGCCAAATAATCAAAAGATTGAGAGGTTATTCGTTGTGAATGCATAACCTACAAAATAATAATTATGAGTGCCTCTACTTGTAAATAAATAATAGCATCAACTATATCTTTCTCAAAACTACTATTTGTTGCTCATATATAGCGTAAATAAAAACACACATCTATTGAAATTGTTTTTATTTCAATAATTACGAATACATTATTAACATGTTCACAATCAATACAAAAAGAAATCATTTATAGTGTGTATATAGTCCTAAACAGCAAGACAGTCACACTCACAGTGAGCACTTGCTACACTATGCTGACAAATAATCCAAAGATTGATAGGTTTTTCGAAGTGAATGCATAACCTACAAAATAATAATTATGAGTGCCTCTACTTGTCAATAAATATTAGCATCAACTATACCTTTCCCAAAACTAATATTTTGTTCTCCAATACATTTTGAATTAAGCTCGCTCGCCCAACCACTAAATAATTTGCTGTAATTTGATATTGGTAATAATTATATTAATGTTTGGATGCACGAATTAACTGCTTCAAGCACTAACTTCTATTTTTAAAAACTTTATTTTCAAATTACAATTATATTCTCTGACAATTATTACGTTTACTTCATATTAAAATTAACAACAACAACAAAAAACTCTTTACGACAGTTTTTATGTCCTCGGTTCCGCACTCTGCTGACTTGGCGTTTACACTGCGTTGTCATCAGGATGCGTTGAGGTAATTCCTTCCCCTGAAGCTCCAACTCATGAGGGTAGACGAGGGAGTTGGACTACTGGAACTTGAGTACTTGGACTGGAATCTGGATTATCCCTTGGGCGGAATTTCGTGTAGACTATAGTGGCTATTACTCCAATTATCAGGGTATACAATAATATTGTCCAAACACTAGGAGTATAGGAAACTTCGTTGTCGAACTGAGCTTGTTCTAGTGACAGATGACGTATAGCTTCTGGGTAGTGTTCAAGGCTTATATCTTCTAAGTTTATTTCTGATTTTAATATTGGTAACGTATCATTCTCAAAACTTATTTCTGGGAATAATATTGGTTGTCCTTGAATAACACTTTCTTTGTTTATGATGGTTTCTATATCAGTTTTGATTTTACATCCTAAGGGAACTTTCATGATATAAGTACCCTTGAGTTGTTTTACTTCATGTTGATCTTGACAGTCAAACGTAATGCTCTTTTTTCCTGGGATTATAGCTAACCAATTATTTGTGTCTCCTAGATGGTGGAACCTTGATTCTGTGAGGGTGATGAGGAATTGTTTGCATTCTATTATATATCGTGATTTTCGCTGTAGTTTTTAAATTTCCGAGACAATTGAGGTTAAATCGTAATAATGTATCATCTTATAGGAATATTCTTCTATTCTAGCGGTTCCTAACCTAAGTGGTATTAATCCTAAATTATTGTCCAATGGGTTTATACTTATTTGTTCCCGAAGCCCGAGCGTAATGGGAAACCTGTAAAAAATTTTTAAAATAAGTATGTTTTCTTTCGCGGTCTCTTGAGATTGTCCATATGGACCTTCTCACAACGGTCTGTATTAACTGTTTTTCTTTGTTAATTTTTATCAATTATTTCTGTTGATTTCGAAAATTTATTCGCAGTTTTATTACCGATTTTAAAAGTATCCGGTGTGTCTCTATTCTCATTAATTTTTTGAATGACGTTTTGTTTTTGTCTGGCCAAAGCTTCAATAATTTTAGAATATAATTCGCTGGTTATTTCTTTGTGTTCGTTTATAAAGTTACTTGTTAAAATCATATCCATTGTGAGAGTATCGTTGTTAGCTAGTCAGTACCCGGCTTAACGAATATCTCGGTTTGTAGGGACTGTAGTTATTACGGCGCGTCAATACCACACCAGAATTAACAGTTAAAGTGATCGTTTACAGCCTGTTAACGGGGCAAAAAAAAAGTGTGGATACCGGGCTACGCAATTTAATTTTTCTGCTCAGGCGCCATTCTGTAATGCGTATTGCCCAGGTAAGCCCAAAGGAGACAGAGTTCAATTAAATTAACTGATTTATTGCTATAAAAAATATTATTTACAATGACAAAATAAACTAAAATTCAATATTCTATATATAAATTACTCTGGTGCGTAAATATTTTGCAAATCACGCTTCGACGGTCCGTATTCCTCCGTCGATCGATAGATACTGATGGTTCGAACGAATAGGTAGGTGTAACAACGGTGTGTACTTCGATTCCAGTGACGGTGTACGGGATTCTCTGCGTCCTATAAAATGTTCAGACAGCCATGGGTTTGAGCAACAGGTTTTAATCTCAAGATGTGAGAGTATCGTTTGTAGCTCGTTTGTAGCTAGTCAGTATCCGGCTTAACGAATATCTCGGTTTGTAGGGACTGTAGTTATTACGGCGCGTCAATACCACACCAGAATTATACTTACAGTTAAAGTGATCGTTTACAGCCAGTCAATACCCGGCTCAACGACGCTACCCTACGAAGATACTGTAGAGTTTTTGGTGCGTCAATACCACACCGAAATTCTTCTATCAGTTTGAACAATCGTTCTCGTTTCCGTCAATACCAAAAACCAACGGCCGTTCAAGTGAATGATGTATAAAAGTCGGATCAATACTCCGACTTAGTACAAAACTCGGCGGTGAATAGTGTAAAGCGTTTAAGGTTAAAGTCAGTACCTTCGACCTACGCTTCGCACTGGAGGCGGCTGAACTTGGAGGAGCAGGAGTCCGTAATCCAAATCCTCTTACCGTCTGTCGATTTGCATTTTTATACACATCGTAGAGGTGGTGGAGGAAGTCTCCTTCCCTTCTACTGTCAATTATTCGTGCGCATCTTGGCGTGGGGGACCTTGCTGTTCTGGTGGGGTACCTCGTCATCGCTGCGTTAACTGGTTTCTTGAATCGATATTTCTAGTAATGAATTTATATCATTACACCATATTTAAATCAAATGAATTTTCGGCATCTAAATGGCCGTTTATTATGTCTATGGGTTTAAATTTGGTTGATGAGTGTATGGTGTGATTATATGCTAAAATAACGTATTTCATTTTAACTTGTATAGGTGTTTTCAAAATAGATTAGGGGTGATTTGGAGAACAAAAGTGGATTTTTATCTTATGTAGAGCTAACAATTCAGAGATTACCGAATTTTTGAATTATGTACCGTTATCCGTAATTATCTGTTTAGGCACACCATGATGAGAGAAGAAGGTCACCAAGTGATTCGTTATATCTGTTGAATTTACTGAATTTAGATGATAAGCTTGAGCATACTTAGAAAATGTGTCGATTATAGTGAGAAATTTAGCTTTTTCTATTGTATATGTATCTATATGAATTATTTCGAATGGTTTATTTGCTGTGGGTGTAATATTCATTTGCATCTTAATAGGGTTCCTTTCATATTTGCATTGTTGGCAAATTTCACAATTATTTATATAAGTTTGAACAGATTGTTTTAAATTCGGCCAATAATAAATCTTTTTGACTCTATTAAGTGTTTCGTCGATTCCCCTATGGTTGCTTTTTGATTCGTGATAATTTTGTATTATTTCGGCTATTTCGGCTTTACTAGTTACATCTATTAACCTTTCTGTACATCTACGAAATTTTAATGACGGCCACTTAAAATTTTTCCTTACAACTTCGCAGAACGGTTCAACCATTTCAGTTTTTACAAAATACAAGTAATATGATACTCCGGGGGCAATATATTCTTTTATGAAATTAATTATATCGTTTTCGAAATTATTGTCTGAAATTTGTAGCGTTATTCTCTGCTTATTTTCAAATAATTTCGTAATTATTGGTTTTGATGGTGAGTGATAAACAGATTGTATAATTATTTGGTTTTGACCATGATTAACAGGTGTTTCGCTGATAGGAATGCCAATTACGGGATTTTCCTCCGCATTTGAGTGAATAGTTTGTCCTTCGTTTTCTTGTTCTATGTCAGAGTTTGAGTGAAATGAGTGAAATATGGTCCAGGTCCAGACTAGGAGATTTTGACGTGGTAACAGTTATCGGTTCAAAAATATCTTCAATATCCCGTGTAATTAATTCGTCTCTGTTATTTTCAACTTCTTCTGTGATAATATCTATTTCGTCCCAAATGTCGCTTTGTGTTTTTTTTGCGTGAATTTCAATTCGGCTCAGATTGTCGGCATGAGCTACTAATGATCCCTTCCGATAAATTATAGTGTAGTATTCTTCAAGTTTAATTCTCCACCTTAAGAGTTTTGAATTGGGATCTTTTAACGAAAATAACCATTGTAATGGTTTGTGGTCAGTTATTATGAAAAATTTACGTCCATATAAATATGGTCTGCAATATTTAGTAGCCCAAACAATACACAACAATTCTCTTTCAATCGTTGAGTAATTCCTTTCAGAATCATTTAGCGTTCTCGATGCATATGCGACCGGTAAGTCCGATTTGTCCCTGCGATAGGACAGCCCCCAATGCTACATTACTGGCGTCGGTTGTTAAATTGAACGGTTTTGAGAAGTCGGGATATTGCAATATGGGCTCGTTCGTCAGTAACTGCTTACAAGTTTCAAAACTATTTAAAAATTCTGTATCATGCTCAATTTTTGCACCCTTTTTAGACACTGAGTCAATGGTTTAGTTATTTTTGCGAAATTATTGATAAATCGTCTATAATAACCCACTAAACCATGAAATCCTTTTATTTGTTTTGTAGTTTTTGGTAACGGGTATTCTTTTATTGCCTTAATTTTGTCCGGATTAGGTCGAACACCTTCCGGAGTTACGACGTGTCCAAGATAGGCCACTTCCTTACTCAAAAATTCAGATTTGTTTAGTTGTATTTTAAAGTTGGCTCCTCTTAATCTTTCAAATACGGCCTTAAGTCTTTCTAGATGTTCTTGACGTGACATGGAAAAAATTATAATGTCATCAACGTAGACTATAGACATTTCTCATTTTGGATACCCCTTAGTATGTTATCCATGACGCGTTGAAACGTTGATGGACCGTTTTTTAGACCGAAGGGAAGTCTCAGGAATTCCCAATGACCTTGTTCTGTACTAAACGCCGTCTTTTCTATGTCATCTTCATTCATTTCAATTTGGTGATATCCGCTGGCCAAATCGAGAGTAGTAAAATACTCGCATTTGCCGAGTTTATCTAATAAATCAGTTATATTTGGGAGAGGATATTTATCGTCTATCGTCTTTTCGTTTAACTTACGATAGTCGATCACTACGCGGAATTTTTGTTTGCCTGATGCATCCTTTCGTTTCGGTACCTCCCAAATATTACACGACCATGGGCTATTGCTCGGTTTAATTATATTTTGATTGAGCATACTCTGAATTTAATGTTTCACTTCTTGTCTATAGATAAATGGGTAACGGTATGATTTTGAATAAATTGGCACCTCGTCCGTAGTTTTAATACAATGTTTAATTTTACTTGTAAAACTTAAAGGCTCATTCTCTCTATAAAAAATATCTGAATATTTACAACATAAATTTAAAATTCCATCCTTTTCTTCTTTATTCAGATGGTCGGTCCAAATCAGAGATAAATCCAATTCGCATTTATCCGAATCATCAAAATTATGCATGTTGAACTCTGGAATGTTATTGTCGACATCAAATTTTTCTACTGTCAACGGTTCCGAGAAATCAAGTGTTAAGAAGCTTGTAGTATTGTTTATTATTGTTGTAATAGCAAGACCATTACGAGCAACCGTCAGGCATTCTGGAATTTCGCAGTTTTTTATCTTTTGATAAGGAATTACAATCTCGCCGTTTTTTATTGTAGTTTTTACTTCAATTACTTTCTCTGTACGAGGTTCTATATTAATTATATGTGTATTATTCGTGTTACTAATTTTTTGAAATTTCAGCTTTATTTTTGCATGAGGTGTAATTAGACATGCATTATTGAAATCTATTGAAGCTTTCATAATTTGAGATTATCTAATCCTATCAAACCATCAAAAATATTATGAAACTTGAATAAATAAAATTTTAATAAGTATTTATTAGTCAATCGAAAAATGTCTGACGCTGGTATTTCCACACTATTTTATGAAATGATTTTTGGAATACAGTGGATACAATAACTGGGTCATATTTAATTAATTTTGGAAATAATTCCTTAGCAATATCTGGATCTAAAAATGATTTTATTGACCCAGAATCGACAAGAAGTTTAATGTTATATTCTGGAAAAGCTATATATGCT
The DNA here is from genome assembly GCA_963921935.1 of Galeruca laticollis. Taxonomy (NCBI): domain Eukaryota; kingdom Metazoa; phylum Arthropoda; class Insecta; order Coleoptera; family Chrysomelidae; genus Galeruca; species Galeruca laticollis. The sequence continues at coordinate 36,535,136 of OY998178.1, read as the reverse complement.
GATTCACTATAATCTACGTTATTTAACGAAATGGTAAGAGGTGTCAAATCTCCGGCATTGGATCGGAGGTGATATGAAAATTTTCAATTGTATCAAGATTTTCTTCATTTCTTTCATTAATTTCACTTTCCTCGCAAAAGTTTCTATTAGTATTTTCTATTTCAGTATTATATAATTCTTCGGCTATATAGTTTTGTTGCGGTCTAGGTATAGTTAGAATGGTTAGGGTGTGCAAAATGATTACTTCCATTTTGATTATTATTATTATAATTATTATTTATTCTTCCTGTATACCTTGTTGATGATGACATTGGTGTCGGTTTTGGAAATGTTCTATGTGGATTTGGTTTGAAAACATTTTCTTCTGATGTATTTCGAAAAGTTCGTGCATTAGAGGAAACATTTTGGTTCGGAACATTTTGTCTTAATTGAATTGGACCTGTTGGGAATTGATTATTGTTTCTATTAAAATTTTGATTTGAAAAGAAATTTCTATTCTGTGATACATACTGAGGGTTATTGAAATTACGAACATTTTGCTGAAATGATCTGTTTGTTGAATTATTTGGATTAAATTAATTTTGATTTGTTGAATTTTGAAAATAGTGAGTATTTTCTTCCTCCAGTTACAAATTGTAATGCTACAGCCAAATTTTCAGGCCGCATACATCGAATTGTAGTGCCTAAAGGTTCCTTTAGTGCACAAAGAAATGTTTTGAGTGCTAGATCATTGTATAATTTTTTCTATAAATCCCTTGAAGCTTGTATATTTTTGTGAATTTCTACATAACTGCATAATAAATCAAAATATTTAAAATTCTATCATAGAAAATTTGGGCTTTTTTATTAGGCATTTGCCTCATTACTACCAAGTCTCTATTCAAACAAGTCTCATCCCGTTAATCTGCAAAATTTCGTCTTAAGACAGATTTCAACTGATCCCAAGTATCGACATTTTGAATATTAACTACAGTTCTTGCACTACCTACCAATTTACTTATTATAGACTGCAACAAGTATACATTATGAAAATTATTTGGGTTTACCCTATCATAAAAATTGATAATAAGACTATCACAAACTGATAAAAATTGATTTAAGTCATTCGGATTTCCATCGAATTGTGGAATACATTTCAAATATTCAGATTTAAAATTTTCTGCCATTATATTATTACTTTGGTTGTTGTCAATATTAATAGTATTTGAGCTTGTATTCGTCACCGAAGAGTCAATTAAAGAGTTATCAATAGACAAATTTTGTAAACTATTTGTTAAAATTTCAAGTATATCAGACATAAATTGTACTTACAGTAAATAAATGACTCTCAGCATTCCAATTATGAGGTAGAGGTCCGGTTCAGCAATTTTGTCTTCTCCGAAACACTGGTCGATATGATGGTCGCAGAAGTGGACGATATGATTCCAATTCTCAAACTTCTTCACTTAAAGTTTACTTCGGCGTCACCATTACTGACAGTTTATACGGTTCGATATCGGGCTAATCGTCGACACGAAATTGGTTTGTTCGATACAAATCAATCCCACGATATCCTACTGACTGCGCCAATTAACTGCTTCAAGCACTAACTTCTATTTTTAAAAACTTTATTCTCAAATTACAATTATATTCTCTGACAATTATTACGTTTACTTCAAATTCAAATTAACAACAACAACAAAAAACTCTTTACAACTGTTTTTATGTCCTCGGTTCCGCACTCTGCTGACTTGGCGCTTACACTGCGTTGTCATCAGGATGCGTTGAGGTAATTCACGGAGTCCATAAAATAGTCTTTCGTAAATTTTAATACTTTGGACAAAAACAAAGTGAAGAAAGTTTTATTTTTAATTTGGTATGTACTGAATATTAGTGACTGTGTTTCCCTTAATTGAAATTGTGAATGATTTCGTTAACTTATTCAATAATTACGACATATTTGATTTAATTTATATATCTAAACAAGGTATCAGTTTATTATTGCTCATGGTTTTTATATGTATATATATTAAACCTTCTAATTGAATATCAATTAATGGTCACTTACTACTCGTTTGAATTCTTTAGAAAACGTTTACACAGAGTTCTAAGTGGGTTATCATTGGAACACTGTCCGCAATCTACTTTTGAAATCACTGGAGGACATAGGAATACGAGACAACTCATATTAAAATGCTTTGAAAGCTATCTATCAAACAGACAGCATGCTGTAAAAATAGATGATGTATACAGTATTAGCGAAATTGTCGAATTTGGTGTACCTCAAGAAACTGTACTCGGCCCTGTACTATTCAATATATATGTGAATGGCTTGTTTTCACTGCGATGCTCAGGACATATTTTGGGCTTTGCTGATGATACCGCAATATTTTATGATTCTGACACGTGGGAAAATTTAAAAGCCAAGGTTGGAATTGACTTCTATCAAATAAAAAAATTGTTCGAATATAAATTATTAACAATAAATATTTTAAAAACAAATTACTTACCTTTTTCATGTAGCTCATTCAGCTCGTCAACTTTTAACGAACTCTGGATAAATAATAATGAACTATTTGCAATTTTACCTGTAAAGAGTATAAAGCATCTGGGGTGACTATGGACCAGCGTATAAAGTGGAAATCTCATATTGCGTTTCTAGTCATAAAACTTAGGAGTATGCTATATAAATTCAAAATACCCAAAGACTTACTACATGTGCACATTCTGAGAACATTGTATCATGCTTTGGTTGAAAGTCATATTTCATGCGGTATCCTGAGTTGGGGCAGTGCATTCAAAATTCATTTGTTTCCACTGGGAAGTTTTACAACGGCGATTTTTTAAACTTATTTACTCGAAAAAAGCTCTTAATCACACCGATGATCTTTATTCTGAGACACAAGTGATGGATCTAAGTCAACTTAATTTCTACAATTCGAACATTAGGTATCACATAAAAAACAAGCAGCCCACAACTATAGCACCCGTCAACAACATATTTTGACAATACCTTTGTTAAAGACTCTAAGACATCATACTTTCTTATTTTTAGTACCCATACTGTACAATAGTCTTCCACGGCAATTAAGAATATCACCAATCCCAACAAATTAAAAAAACTACTAAAAAACACATATTTGAAATACATAGGCAAATAATAATACATCTGTTCGAAAAATTACTCCTTATTTTGAAATTTGAAATTTTATAGTAATCCATTCATATTATATATATTTTGTAATCAATATTATATGTACAATGAGCACGAAGAGGTTGGAACACATTCATTAAAAGCTTAATTTGTCCATTGAGGAAAAAAGCTCAGACCGTCGATTTTATTTTTCAGATGCGCATTTTTTTGGTGTACTCATATTTGGGATGACGTCAACACTGTTCGAGTAATGACGTCATCATAATTTTTTTAATGGCAATACCCTATTTTGATGGTACCATCCAAGAGAACGCGTTTTCCTGTGTACGGTTGTCATATTTTTTTATGTGTAATAACCACGTATGTTAGAGGAGTAAAAGAGATTGATAATAATGTAATTCATAAAAAAATGTAAATAGAACTAAATAAACCTACGTAAGTACTAAATTAAATACTCAAATGGCAAACTATTTGCCACTTGACAATATGCAAGTTAATGTTGAAACTCTTGAACATTATTAAGGGTATCAGCGTTAATTGAATTAATTTTGGTCCCAATTCTCTCTTTTATTTTATCAATATTATTAGGTCTGTTAACGTAAAGTTTTCACTTAAGGTATCCCCACAAAAAAATATAAGATAAGATAAGATAAGATCCGACAATAGTATCCACACACTTCAATTTATTCTAGAAGCAATTTCTCTGAAAGTTTTGTGTTGTGATCAACAAGTTTTGTGATATTGTGCATAAATATATTTGATGTGTTTGTTGAACCTCCTGGTACATACGTAAGGGTAAATAAAATATAAGACTTTCAGACATTATCTCCAGTAACAACAAAGTTTGCAATGGTGGACCTGATATCTGTGGACCTGTAAATTTCTTGATATGTACTTGAAATGATTTCAGTAACTTAATTTATTTTTAGAGAACACTATTTCGATAGAAATTAAAAATCAAAATCACATGATCAGAGGCATTTTGGTTGATGTTCTTCAAGAAATAAGACAACTTCATAAATTCTCCTAGAGATGCAGAAGCTTCATTTTTTGTCCGATATCCCAATTGGAACAGTGGATGAAATTGATAGATTTGAAGAAGAATTACAATATCAAGAAAATTTCAATGATGCGGAAAATAAATTTTTAACAATATCTACCCTTCCAACGATTTTTAGACGATACATGAAAAAATCCACTCTTAAGTATTTTATTGATTTTAGGTTAATGAATTGGCAAGATATGGGGGTTCAAATCCTTATAATTTTATTAAGAGTACACTGTCAGCTACCGTAAAAGATGAAATATTGAAATCATAAAGTTGGTTGGGGAGAAAGGGGAAAAACCTCTGGATAAATCTCCCATCGCAAAACTCTTGATTTGTAAGTATTATACAGGATGTCCCAGCAAAAGGTTGCCGCAATATAAAGATTTCCTACTTAAGAAATATACCATCTTTAAATAGGTGAGTATCTTGGTTACTAATTGGAGTTTTGAAGAATTATAGCTGTAAATAATTACTTTTTCCTAGGAACATGTAATAAAAAGATTGTGGACTGCATGTAGACAAGCGGTTAAACAAAATTTCGTTCTCGGAGGAAGCCTTATGTTGCGACGACTGTATATTGTTTGGCAACTTTTATATGCCCATATATTTTTTCAATTATATTATAGTGATAATATTTCATTATTATCAGGTGCTGCAAGTAAGTGTAATTTCAACCAGAAGGACGTGGAGGGGACGATCCAGAGTTTTATAAAAAGAAGTAGCGAGAGAATTCAAGAAAAAGAAAGTAAAAAAGTGTAAAACTGTTATTACATATTATATACACAGTGTGGCATACTATGGACGAGGATACCCTTTTCTATAAAATTTTTGAGATGTACGATTTTTTTATGTACACATGTATCTATTGAATCTATTGCGGTGATCCAGCTGATAATTCCAGCCTGCAATGATTTTTTTGTCAGCAATTTTTTGGAAAAGCAGAATATTTTGACTTTTTTTGGCAAATTGGACTGACCTATCAGAATTTCGTCAAATTGTGTCAAATGATAATTTTTTCATAGAGTTTTAAAGTTTTGATTTTTAATTTTTTTTTCAACAGTAAAAACACAAGAGCTTTTTTTTTATCGGATAAATTTCTCTTTGCAACGAAACAGTTTTGCCAATCACTAATTTTACGAGAAAAACTGACATGATAAAATCGCGACACCGAAGGTGGAGCGATTTTATCTAATGTCAGTTTTTCGAGCAAATTTAGTGATTGGAAAAACTTTGAGTCAAAGAGGAATTTATCTAATAAAAGAAAAGCTCGAGTGTTTTTTGGCAAGATAAATTAACGACAGAATATATGGATGAACAACAACAATAATTGCGACTCATTGTCATTGTGTAAAAGTGACGTCCGCTTACTAGATATTGAGGAAGAGAAGTTTTTATCGCGATAAAAAAGGATGCACCTTTTTTATCGATGGCAAAGTGACAATAACATTTCCAGGTATATGACATTTTAACATTGGAGTTAATTTATCACTTAAAAAAGGTGGAAGGCATCGAAAATTTTGAAAATTATCATGTCGTGGTCCTTAGTCCTTATATATGAATGTAAAATATAAATATTTGAATAAATGATTATAAAGATATTATGGTATTTATTTTCCTGTGTCCATTAAAAACATCCTGAGAAGGTCCATTAAAACATATAAGAGGACGTACTTGGGAGGTACATTATCAAACTTAAGGGGTCGTACTTGGGATGTCCTCTAATTAGGACTTCCAAGGTACGTATGGTTTAGTAACAAAAGATGTCCTCAGGACGTCCTGAGGATGGCTAAGGGTCTGAAACGGACGTACCGGGGACTTCGGATGTTTGATAACGGACATCCTGGGAACGTTTTAAGTACGTACTTGTGCTGTCTGGGGTATAATTCGCTAATTTTAAAAGTAGCATTACCAAATATAGTAGTATAAAGAATATGTTGTAAAAAGCTTTCACAAAAACTGAAATCTAATTCGAATGACGCCGAAAATTTGTACCGAAATAACTCATAATATATATTTCAAACGTAGAAAATAAAAAAAATAAAAAATGAACTCACCGTGACAATGTTTTGACACATTGCCGTGACCAGGATTCGAACCTGGGTTACTACGGCCACAACGTAGGGTCCTAACCACTAGACGATCACGGCTACTGAGTTATATTAAAAACGCATCTGTAAACTATATATATTCTGAGGAATCATTTATTCAATATTATTCCTTATGCAACCAGTTCTACAATTTTTACTCCCAAATAAATATGTATATTGTTTTTAGCGAAATATTCTAAAGAAAAACCGTACGTCAATTGATTTATGAAAACATTAACGAATATTATAGTTAGATTCTACGTTCCCCATCAATCTATTCATATTTATCTATTTTTTTTTAATTTGATAATTTGATGATACTACATTTCATTTATAGACAACCAGGATATAATCTTTGCAACCAGGCATACAGATTATTAGATGACAGCGAGACGACTTCTTTGATAAATGATGAAATAATATTTAAATACTAACATTATATTATTTGTTTCATGTGATAGTGATAGTGAAATGTCCGAAGATATTTTGAATGTTGATGAAAAAATAAAATTAGAGGCAGATTCTTTTGATGGTCAATTCTTACCATTCGAGGTATTTTGGGTTTTAGGTTATATTTACTAAACATTTTTACTTCGAAGTAGCTCGATTCTCTGAATAATTTTTAGCTTTTTGGGACAAATAAATCATCGTTTAGTGGACTATCTGAAGAATTCAATTTCGCATTACCTAGTTATAGTGCAAAATCAAACATGGTTGTGGAAGAAGCGAGATACACATATCCTACACAATTAACTAATAGTTTTGATAGAGAAAATTGGACAGTATCCACCGACCATTGTTATGCTAGACCTTGGAATTGGCGACCAGAAGCGAGCTTTTTAAAGCCCACTAAAACTTTATTTATACCAAAACTAGTACCTGTTAAACCCAAGTCAAATCTGTTAACATCTATTCAAGATTCAGAATATATAGATGTTGAGACTGAAGTAGAAGTACCAGTACCGAACTATGATGTAGGTAAAGCTAAAATTTTAATGGAAGAATGTGAAAAGTTTGCTTTTGCTGCGAAAACAGATACTGATGAAGATTGGGAAGAAAAAGTTTCAAAGTAAGTAACAAATACAGGTTTTTTTAGCACCTCAATATACTCTGCTTATCTACAATTATGTTACAGATTATACTGGACAACTAATCAAAACAAGTTGTTCAATGGTATGGTGAGCATTCTAAATAATTTCAATCTAGCAAAACTAGCTTATTCCGACTCCAAAAATGAACCGCTGTTGAGGAGAACTGTAGTTGATAAAGCTGTTCAAAGATTTCGAAGGCTTCTGGCGTCAGTCTTATGGGATCCTAAATTGGTTCAATGGTTACATCAACTTTTGTTAGATAATTTAGGACCACATTATTTAGCATTTTATCTCGATATTCTGCAGGTAAGATATAAAAAATATATAACTTTTTGTAATTAGGATCCTTTCAAAGACCCTGAGTAATAGGAAAGCACTTAAATACCAAACATAAAAAGGGCTTAACAAAAAGGGAAAAATACGTACAGGAGAAATGACAAACTAATAGTGGATATGTGTATGACACACACTGCTTCGAAGAAGAAGAAGAAAATTAGGAGAAATTTGGAGAAGTAGTGTTATGATTTTAAATCACTGCGCCAATAGTTGTTATATGTCTGTCGGCCTGAGGGCAGGAGCGCTTTGCCTTGTTAATAAATTGTTTTCATTTTAATCATCAATAGTTTTGGGAACCAATATCCCTGTTTCTTCAAAAAACATCATTCAAACATCTATACATAATTTCTTGGTCACTTTGACCTGATATGAGTAAATGAAAGCAACGGAGATGCAGTTATTGTGCAATAAGCACACGCTGGAAACGTTGGCTGCAAAACACGAGCTGTGGGTCGTTTCCGTTTTTATCATTTCATTTTACATTCCAAGAGTTTTTTCATTTGCATGTCTGGAATTGTATTTTTGGTTATACATTCCATTGAATATTGGGTATGAATATTATCTTCTAATCTGTACATTCGAATTTTAGGGATAAAAGACATGAATTCATTAACTGTTTTATGTCCATTTAAAAACAGTTCAATTTCATTTTACGTTATTCAATTAAATTAAAAGTGCTCAACTTTATTTAAGAATTGTTTTATTTCCGTTAAATCAAATCCTATACTGTCCATTTATAAATACATAGTTTATAAGTTAATGTTATCATTTTTGTGGTAAATTAATATTTATATTTATCATAATGACTGAAACTAAACTAGAAAAGTCTGTGGATATTCCGTTGTAGTTACAAAATTAATAAGATTTGTTGAATTTCTTAAAATTGTAAGCGAAGACAGGTTGATTGAGTTGGAGATGCAGTTAGAGCTTTTAGTAAACATATTCAAACAATTGACACATTAGATAGTTCCCAATTGACATTATTAAATCACGATACATTTGATAACAGCCATTATAAAAGTGTAGCAACTGCTCGAGATAAAATTGATCAGTTTCATATAAATCAAGGTGCCATGCAATCAGCGAATAATATGACACCAGTACAATCAAATTCCAAACAAATAGTTTTAGTAGAGTCTCGTTACCTCCAATTGATTTACCCAAATTGGAAGGTGATTATAAGAAATGGGCATTTTTCTTTAAAAGATTCTCATCTTTGGTAGATAATAAACTATCAAACATTAATAAACTTTATTACTTACAGGGTAGGCTTCAGATAATTATTCTCTTGCATTTAAATTATTAGCTGAGAGGTGTGGAAGCAAAAACGTAGTGATAGATAAACATATTGATGATTTTTACCTACAGTATTAAGCAATGAGTCACCCATTCATGCAAAAACTAATTGATTCTTTTAAACAACATTTACATTCACTAAAATCATTAGGGAGACCTACTGATGCCTGGGATAGGATCAAAACTCGACAAAAATACTAGAGATCGGTGGCAAGATAAATCACACAGTGAAATAAATAAATCTCCTCCAACTTTTTCAGAATTTTTATATTTTCTGGTATGTCGATGCGAATATCTTGAAAGTCTACAATTAAAGCAATTCGTTGTTTCTATTGCAACCAAGATCATGCTATCTACAATTGCAAAACATTTTTAGCACTGTTGTTAAATGAAAAATATAAACAAATAAAGAAAATTGGATTATGCCCAAGTTGTTTACGGAAGGGGCATTTAAAGTTCCTATGTACATCTCAAGGTTGTCGAATTTGTCAAGCAAAACATAATTCAATTCTTCATCCTGACATTCCATTAGGTACACAGTCTCAATTACTTTCTACCTCTGCAAACAATTCGAGTAACGATCCTTTGTCAGCTAGTGACACTTAATAGAGACCAGATCAATCACAGATCGTTGTAAACAATTCAATATTAACCTCTATTTTCACCCATTCAACAGAAAATAGTTTAGTACTTTTATCAACGGCCAGCCTTTACATCAGAGATGTTTATCACAATTTTCATTCGTCCAAAAATTAAACCTATCTGCAACTGATGTCAATATATCATCGCATACAAATTTATTTACCACTTTTGGTACTGCCAAAGATAACTGACACTATACCAAATAATGAATTTAATTTGAATCATATTCACAATCCAAAAGGTATTACTTTAGCGGACCCTTCGGTAAATAAACCAGATGACATTGACATTTTACTTGGAGTATCTCATTTTTATGACTTACTCAGTACCAGTCGCATTTCTTTAGGAAATGGTAAGCCAGTCTTACAATCCACTAAATTAGGTTGGATTCTTACCAGTGCTCTCCAATTTACAGTTCAGCCCAAGCCTCAGAAAAGTAATTGCATACTGTCATTAAATCAACAATTAACAAAGTGCTGGGAACTTGAGGAAACTCGCCATTTATCACTTGAAGAACATTTTTGTGAAATAATATTCAAGGAAGCTACCACACGTCATTCTGAAGGTAGATTTATCCCTCAATTTCCTATAACAAAACTCATTGATCAGTTAAGTAATTCGAAACCCATTGCTTTAAAACGTTTAGATGCATTGAAATAAGGTTTCAACATGACACCAAGTAGAAGGAACTATATTCTGATGAATCATCTGCATTTTATGTACCACATCAAGGAGTTAAAAAGAAAAGTTCTAGTACCACAAAACTACAAGTTTTCTACTATAGCAACACTGTGACGAACACTAGAATATCATTAAATCAATGCTTAGGTGTTGGCCCGCAAATCCAAGATGATCTCTTCAACATTATTATTTGGTTCTAAATTCATTCATACATTTTAACTGCTGACATTGAGAAAATGTACAGGATGGTTGTTGTTCATCCAGATCATCACAAGTATCAAATATTTGTTTGGTATGAAGACAAGGACCAACCCATTCAAGTTATGGAAATGTCAAGGCTAGCATATGGACTATATTGCTCTCCATATTTGGCTAAAAGATGCCTGCAATGGCTCAGTATCCGAAATCATGTTGACGATCTTATAATAGGAGCCGACTCTATACAATAGGCCTTGCAACTCAAACAAGAAATCTCTTTAATTCTACATTCTGGTGGGTTTGAATTAAGAAAATGGTCGCCCAATCACAATGATATTTATTTGAAGAGTCTAGCATTTTACGAGAAAACCTAAATCAAAACCATGGGGCTCATTTGGAATCCCGATAATGACATTCTCCAATATTCAGTTGATTTTAAACCTCTTAAAAATGTCCATGATACAAATGACAAATTCTTTCCACAATCTCAAAGATTTTTGACCCGTTAGGTCTGGTAGATCCTTCTACTATCAAGGCAAAAATCCTTATGCGAAAAAGTTGGCAGTATCAGTCCAACTGGGATGACCCTGTACCTTCTAACCATCTTGAAACATGGATCAACTTTATCGGTCAAATCCATTCAATTAATAACTTGAGAATTTCATGTCAAATTCTATGCACATCTCGTAATCGCATTGAGTTTCATGACTTGTGATTCTTCGCAGCTAGTATATGGTTGTTACATTTATCTGTTGTAGCTAATCCTGTAGCTGAAATAAAAGAAATCACTTCAATTTTTGAATGGTAACACGTGAAGTCAAGTGACAATCCAGCAGACATTATACCTCGAGGTATAAACCCCGAACAGCTGCTGGCTATTTATCTTTGGTGTAATGGTCCTCAATTTCTCAAGAACACCAAAAACCAGCCATTGTCGGTAAACACTGATTCAATCTTAACTGACTTTCAAATTCCTGCTATGAAAATAAGTTCCACATTTGTTAATCAGCCGAACAGCACCAGAATTTGAAATATTCAGTAAATTCTCTTCGTTTACTAAGCTCTTGAGAGTAACAGTCTACTATTATTCGGTTGAAAAATAATTGCTCAGGCCAGTTCGGAGCATTGTCACTTGAGGAATTGAATATAGCACTTGTCTCATTAATTAAATGCGTACAGGCTCTAGAGTTTGCTTTGGAATTATCAGCTCTTTCCAAAAACCATTGGCTACCTAAATTGTCTAAAATACTCAGTGTCAACCGATTTCTAGATAACAATCAAGTGCTAAGAGTGGGAGGCAGAATTCAACAATCAACTGTCAAGTTTGGTCAAAACATTCCATCATCTTACCTCAAAAACATTTATTCACTGAATTGTTAATCACGAAAGAACATTTGATCCATTTACATGCAAGCACTCAATTATTACTTTCAATAATTCAGTTGCAGTTTCGGCCGTTATCTGGAAAGAATGCAGTAAAACATGTTCTAAGAAAATGTGTCAGATGTTTTTGTGCAAAACCAATCACATTATGCCAACTCATGAGAAACCTACCTGCCCATCGATTCTCAACTTTTAGACCATTTTTTAAAACAGCGGTTGATAATGCAAGCCCCTTTTTAATCAAAAACTGCTTTTTGAGAAATATGAAACTAATCAAATCATACATATGTGTCTTTGTTTGCTTGTCTACAAAAGCTAGTTATTTGGAATTGGTGATTGATTTGTCCACAGACACATTTTTAAATGCCATAAAAAGATTCAACTCGCGACACGGAAAACTTTCTGATATCCGTTCTGACAATGGAACCAGTTTCATGATTTGCAACAAGAAATTAAAAGAATTATATAATATTTTGACTAACAAGCAGAATAGCTCAGATATTCAAAGAGTCTTACTAACTGATAACATTAAGTGGCATTTGAATCTGTTGAAAATATCACTTAAGACACGTAATCGATGCCTCAACATTTGATGAAATGTATACACTTCTGGTTTAGATGGAGGCATGCTTGAACTCTTGTCCTTTAACCTAATTTTTCAATGATCCTACAGATTTCTCTCATCCTAGTTCACTTCCTTATAGGCGGCTCTCTTGCTGCATTACCTGAGGCCAATTTACTGGAGATTCCTCAAAATTGACTGAATCATTTCAAGAGTCTTCAGCAAATTCAGCAACACTTCTGGAGTCAGAGGAATACTTGATCAACCACAATTCTTTCAAAATGGCAACACTTTCAACCAACTGGGTGCCTTGGTTGTCCTTAAAGAAGATAACATGCCACCGTATTGTTGAACTTTTTCCTGCCAAGGACAAAGTTACCAGAGTTGTATCAGTAAAAGTATCAAACGGTGCGATTTATAAACGTCCTGTGACCAAAGTGTGCGTTCTTCCCATAGACCATGAATAGTTTATGCATTTTCCCTTACTTAAAGTTGGAAACTTTTAAGGTGACTGACCGGCTATGTTACGATTTTAAATCAAGGTGCCAATGGGATGCCAACTTAACATCAAGCTGGCATTGTCATATTATTTAGGAGAAAACGGGAAAAAAAGGAGGACAGGAAAATTTCGAGGAACCAGACGAGAACCATGAGATCATTGGGGAAATGCCGAATTCCCGAAATTACGAAAATATATCTATTGCAAAAGAGCGAAATTGAATGGATGCAAGGTGTCAAGTTCCAAACCAGAAGAATGTTCTTGAAAGATCAATCAGTGCAAAATCTATCACTTGAAAATAAAAATTTTCCAACGGAATACTTTATGAAATATTTCCCAGAGAACTTATTCGAGAAAATGGTAGAGTATACCAATATTTATGCACTTCAAAATAACGACATGCATTTTCCTCCCACCAATATCAATGAGCTGAATGCTTTCTTTGGATTGCACATAATCACTGGCTGTCTGAAGTTTCCACCACTGAGTATGTACTGGTATAAGTCAGTGAAAGTTCAAATATCCAATCTCCATAAATAGATTCTACCAACTTCAAACCAATCTACATTGCGTCAACAATTTGAATGACCAAAATCAGAATGATAAGCTGTGGAAAGTGAGACCAATCTTCGATTCCGTACTCAAAAGATGTAAGGAGCTAGATATTGAAAGGAATGTTTGCATAGACGAACAGATGGTCCCATTCAAAGACGACTTGAATATAAAACAGTATATAAAATATAAGCCACATCCTTGGGGCTTCAAACTATTTCTACTTTGTGGTGCAAGTGGTCTAACGTACAATTTCATCATCTATTAAGGAAATAGAACAGAAATCAATCCTTAGTTATCAAAACAATGTGAGCAAGGAACTGTGATAGTATTACAACTATCAGAAATTTTAGCAACACGAAACCATACATTATTTTGTGATAACTATTTCACGTCTTACAACTTGATCGAAGTTTTGAATCAAACGTTAAGTTTCATGACGAGGACTTTCAGACTGAATAGATTCTCCAAGTCACCTCGCACAAATGACAAAGATTTTCGTAAAAGACAAGGGATTTTCTGAAGAAGTTATATCAAACGGAGGAGTGGTTTCAGTCAATTGGCTGGATAATAAACCAGTAGCATTGGAGTCAAACTATGTTGGAAAAGGAGACCAGGACAATGTGAAACGCTGAAATAAAAATACAAAATCTCGTATTGAAGTGAAGGAATACAATACCTCTATGGGTGGAGTCAACAAAGCTGACACACTCATATCATTATATCGCACAAAAATCAGGTACAAGAAATGAACATTGAGGATGATGTGGCACTCATAAATTCATCGACAGAGTACAGAAAAGACTCTCAGCTGCTTGGTCGGCCAGCAAAAAAGACTCTAGATTTATTACAGTTTAGAATTGAAATAGGGGAGGTGCTTATCAAACAAAGAATTGAAATTTCCAAAAAAAAGTAAAGAGTTCATCAAAAGAGGACTTCTCAATCCAGCCAAATCGAAAAAGAACAGAATTGAGGCCTCTTGCAGATGTACAGTTGAACAATGTAAATCATATGCCAGAGCAAACTGGGATGTTTCTACCTTGGCGATGTGAAAATTTTGGCTACCAGAGCAAGTCCCGATGGATTTGCACTAAATGCAATGTACATTTGTGTCTTAGAAAATAGAAACTGTTTCAAGAACTTCCATACAAATTGATTTGGAATTAACACCGTTCGATTTTATGTAACCATTGTTTTATTTTTCAATAAATATGATATGTTCCATCGACTAATGATGTCTACGGCCGTAGACACTTTTTTCTCTAGGGGTGTCAATACACACAAAAGTGTTGATAAATATCACATTTTGACAATAATGACAAAATATAATTTTTATCTCTTGAAACAAAAACTCGTGAGTCAAAGGGTTAAACCATCAAACTGGTTGTTAGAGCTAACAAATTAATTTTTTGCTGCGAACAAACAGCAAATATTTGCAAGTACAGCATTGTCAATGCCAGTATTATATCCTTTTAATGTGTAAACTTGAAAACATTATTTATGCGAAATCTATTAAACTT
The DNA here is from genome assembly GCA_963921935.1 of Galeruca laticollis. NCBI lineage: Eukaryota > Metazoa > Arthropoda > Insecta > Coleoptera > Chrysomelidae > Galeruca > Galeruca laticollis. Next base: position 36,520,108 of record OY998178.1, on the reverse strand, counting down.
TTATTATAGTTTTTTGGTGATATCGGCTTCTTATCTAAAGGTGCACGTATCCCCAAAGTTTTCCGGATAAGTTCTGAACCACCCTGTATATGATTAAGCTATACACAAGACCATAATGCACACGCAAATATTGTACCTACTTATTATTCTTTAATAAGATAATGCAGTAATAAATATTTAATTGACAATTTTAATCTTAGATATTATTACAGAAAAATCAATTTAAAAAGGTGTTTGAGTGAAAAAAAATTTATATCAATATTTTTTTTACACTTCCAAAAGCTGGTAATTGGTCTTAGTCTGTTGATATGAAGAGACAAATAAAAAAAGAATTACCGAGAACTAATCAGCAGTAAAAAATTAGCTAGAAATTTGGAAGATAATAAGAGTGCTAATTAAGTATCACACTTCAATTGATAGTGCCAGACTTGCAAATTCTAGTTCTATGATTTTAATTATAAAGCTAGTTCTTTGGTTCATTATCATTATAACCATGACGATGCTCAATAGATATACTACTGGCAGTATTGATAGTGCTGTACTTGCAAATATTTGTTGGCAGCAACAAATTAATTTTCAGTCTTGACAGCTAGTTTGATGGTTTAATATGATTATAACCATGGCAATGCTCAAAAGATGTACTACTGGCGTTGACAGATATGTACTTGCAAATATTTACTGTTTGTAGTCAGCAACAAATTAATTTGTCAATTCCCACCAATTCTAAATAAACTGTTTTAAAGATCAAAACTAACTTTTCGGCATCTGTGAGATGCCCTGAATAATATTCTATCATAAAATTGTCACTTGAATACACTTCGGAGGCTGTACCGTGCTAACAAACCGAAATTTCTCCAAAAATGTTGTAAATCTGGATTTATAAGACCCGTTGTACTCGCTCTAGTGAGCTGAACATCAATACGGTTCATCTGTGACACACGCTGAAGAATTTCCAAATATAATATTGGTCACTTGTATCGAGCTAACAACCCGAAATTTCTCTAAAAATTACCAAAAATGTGGTACTTCCAGTGCCATAGCACCCGTTGTACTAGATCCAGTGAACCGAAAATCAATAAGATTCATCTATATGACGCCCTGAACAATATGCAATCATAAAATTTGTCACTTGTAGACACTCCAGAGGCTGTATCGTGCTAACAAACTGAAAATTCTCCAAAAATTACAAAAATTTGGTACTCTAAGTACCACAGCACCCGTTGTGCTGGCTCTGATGAGCTGAAAATCAAGAGTTTACTGTGAGACGCCTTGAATAATATCCAATCATAAAATTGGTCACTTGTATGCACTCCGGAGGCTCTATCGTGCTAACAAACTGATAATTAATAATTTCTCCAAAAATTACAAAAATGTTAAACTTCTAGTACCATAACACCCGTTGTACTGGATCTGGTGAGCTGAAAATCAATAGGGTGCATCTGTGAAATGTCCTGAACAATATTCAATCATAAAATTGGCGACTTGTTGCACTCCAAAGGCTGTATCCAGGGTTGGCAACTACAGGTTTTTTTGAACATAGGTTTTTTTAACAAACCTACTTATTAAAATATATGGCCATTGTAGGTTTTTAAGTTTCTTGTCTATTTTCTTTTAAGATACTGAACAAAAGCTTCCTGTTACAGCCATCTTTTACTAAAATCTAAAATTACCCACCCAAAAAGAAAGCTTTTCTTCCTAGAAATTTCATTCAAATCATAAATATTAAAGGTACAGACACAGACAGTTAGAGGATGCTGCAGGGCCGGGATTTACCAATTCATGTTGATTTACATATATAATATCAATGTTTTGCTTAAAATGTGATTCTTTAAACTTAAAAAACCTGAAAAAACTTAAAAACCCAAACATATATATATATATATATATATCTTTAGTTCTTAGGTTTTTTCCAACCCTGGCTGTATCGTACTAGCAAGACCATGTTTCGAAAAACCGTTGTTTGTATTGTTCTTGGTGGAAAATGTAAAAATAACTCAAAAAAATCCAAAATTTCAACTTTTTTGGGGTAAACCAATACTTTTCTCGCATATTGGATAGGTTGGACGGAAAAGTAAAATTTATATTTTTTGACTTCATTCGATTATTTTCTGCTTTAACCGTTAGCAACAAATTCAGGTTATTTTTTTGCCTCGTTTTCTCCTGATAAACGATATTTCCATGCCAGCCTGTTGTTAAGCTGGCATTGTCCTTATTTTTTCCAAAACGGTTTGAGCAACAAAAGAAGAAGTAATTAGTTTATGTAATAGGTCTTGGCTATAGAATGGTACAGGGAAATCCTACTATTATTACTTTTCCGCCCAACCTATCTATATGCGAGAAAAGTACTGGTTTTTAGAAAAAAAAATCCTGTGTGTATGTCGTCGTTGTCGCCGGCCACTTTCCGTTACATGTCTTGTTAGCACGATACAGCTCACCAGAGCCAGTAGAACGGATGCTATGGTACTTGAAGTACGACATTTTTGTCATTTTTTGAGAAATTTCAGTTTGTTAGCACGATACAGCCTCCAGTGTGCAACAAGTCACCAATTTTTTGTGATTGAATATTATTCATGACATCTTACAGATGAACCCTATTGATTTTCAGCTTACCAGAGCCAGTACAACAGGTGCTATAGTACTTTAAGTACGACATTTTTGTCATTTTTGGAGAAATATCAGTTTGTTGGCACGATACAGCCTCCGGAGTACATACAAGTGACCAATTTTATGATTGGATATTATTCACCGCGTCTCAAATATAAACCATATTGATATTCAGCTCACTAAAGCCAGTACAACGAGCGCTATGGTACTTAAAGTACCAAATTTTTGTCATTTTGGAGAATTTTCAGTTTGTTAGCACGATACATCCTCCACAGTGTATAAAATTGAGCAATTTTACGATTGAATATTGTTCAGGGCGTCTGACAGATGAACATTATTGATTTTAAGCTCACCAGAACTAATACAACGGGTGCTATGGCACCTGAAGTGCCACATTTTTGGTCCTTGTTGGAGAAATTTCGGATTGTTTGCAAGATACAGCCTCCGGAGCATATATAAGTCACCAATTTTATAATTGGATATTTTTCAAGGTGTCTCACAGATGTACCCTATTGATTTTCAGCTGACTAGAGCGAGTACAGTGGGTCCTATAAATCCAGGTATATTACATTTTTGGTTATTTTTGGAGAAATTTCGGTTTGCTAGCACAATACATCCCCCGAAGTGTATACAAGTGACAATTTTATGATAGAATATTGTTCAGGGCATCTCACAGATGCGGAAAAGTTAGTTTTAATCTTTAAAACCGTTTATTTATATTAATGTTACCAATTGTAATAGATTGTTGAAGTAGCTCTAATTAAATGTGCCACATAAATTTGTATTTTTCAAGAGATACAATCATTGATTATAGATTAAAATTAGTTATTTTTATTTAGTGTCTGAAAGTTTTCAGAATAATAATCTTTATGTCACAAAATAATACATGATTAATATTCTGGTGTAATATGGATATTGTAAACATATCACATTGATGAAAGATACCATTACTCACATGATGAACATAGAATACAAGTTAAATATAGATTTTTTTTTGTAGACTTTAAAATCAAAACTTCCAAATTTTGTTGATAAAATGATGCATGGGTTGGCAGTGTCACTTCGTATGGGTACTATAAATAATTCTAACCTAGCACCTTTATTGGACAAACCATGGGATCCGTTATCAACTACATTGATGCAAGACAAACCAAAGAAACTTCCTGGAAATCCAGTTATAGTTGTTGTGCCATCAGGTCCTATAATGTCCAAAATGCTTCATAAGTGGATCAAATTACTTAGTAATCTGGCTACCGTTGTTGCAGTTCCAATGAATTTTGGTCAGTTATTTTCCAGTTATAATCCTAAGTGTAAGAAATGTTAACCATAATTACCTAGTTACTAACATCCCTAATAAGGCACATATAAGATTTCAATTAGTATTGTATTGTTATTGATGTCAATACTTTTTTCTGTTAATGAAGGAGAGTATTCAAAGACAGTTGCTTTATTTCTATTTTTTATAATATGTTCCAAACATAACAATAGGCAAAATTAAATTTGATACTAGAATTGGTGCCAATCAATTGAATCGTTTATTATTTTTCACTGTTGTCCTACGTGATTATTCACCCTGTAGTATGCATTCTTTATACTAACGTGTACAAATCACAAATTAAAAACAAAAAAAGAGATTCGGTGCTCGGATTTCGAGAAGACAACACGTGAGTGAGTAAAATCTAATCTAATCCAGTGTAATTAAGTGCCAGTTTTGAAGGAACGTTGCTAATTGAGCTTATACTAACATAACCTTTGTATAGCACACTCATCATTCCTGGAAATTTGGTTAGTCTCTCCTGTTATTATTTTGTTTTTTTATACTGTAAATAAAATATTTAATACTAGAGACAATTTAACTTATGTATAAAAAATCACATATGCCACAGTGCAATTGTCACTTTTACAGCGGCAAAAGTTAGCTTTAACTTTTACAGCGACAAATACACTAGTGGTTTTTTCACTTATTCATTTGTTCATCAATTATCGCGGTGTTGGTTACCAGAATAAATTGTTTGGCATGTTTGTCAACAACTTATTGAATTTTCAAGAACTAACAATGAGTCGATTCGGTGTGCCTACGAACGCCGAAATTAGTCAAATTGTACATTAAAATAAAAATGTGTTTATTTTTAATGTTTCATAAATAAAATTTGCATTGATATGTTTCCAAATTTCTCATTTTTTAAATTGTCCTGCCGAATTACACTCGAGGTTTGTATAGATATTGGATAAATTTGTGTTGTTCAAATTCTAAACTGTTTCCTTTAGCAATTTGACTCGAATAACTGTCAACCTAAAAACACTCCACCTTCGGTGTCGTGTTTTTAATAGTTGACAGTTATTCTCGTCAAATTGCTAGGAAACAGTTTCTCATTAAACAACCCAAATTTACCTGATAAAATACAAACCACTTGTGCAATTATAAGTGACAAAATTAAAAAATAAATTAACAGTAAAGGGGAGAAATGGTATAAAAGTCGCGAAAATTTAACACAAATGAATGTAGATGAAATTGATATTAATATACAAGAACCGGTAGGACTGAAAAAAGATAAACAAGATATAAAAAGTAGTGATAAATACTCGTATCTAGACAAAGCACCATTCGAAGTTTATATCGAAGCAGTTTTGGAAAATAAAAACATTGGAAACTATAATTACCTTGCTGTAGCTAGAGAAATTTTTGATTTAAAAATAAATAATGTTGAAAAAAAATAAAAAGGAAAAATAGGATCAGTGTAGAATTCGTAAAATATACAGACGCTAATGAATTTCTGATAAATGACGACATTAGGAATAAAGGATAAGATGTATTTATACCAAAAAAAAATACCTCATGCAAAGGAATAATTAAATACATAGATACATCAATCTCAGATGAAATATTAAATATTTATTCACAAGCAAATACCGGGGCAATAAAAGTTTTAGAAGCAAAACGTTTCCTAAGGAAAAGAAAAATCATAGACAGGGTAGACTCCCGGGTGGAAATGACAAATAATTTGAAGGAAGAGGACGAAGGAATTAATAAAGTAGAACTAGTCCCAACAGAGACCATAAGATATACGTTTTCGGGAACAACCCTGCCGGCAAGCGTGAAGATTTGCGGAATTGAACACAGAGTGTTGCCATACATTATGCCAATTTTGCAATGCTATAAGTGCTTAAATTTTCGGCACATTAAAAAACATTGTAAAACTAAAAAGAAAAAATGTTTGAATTGTGGAGAAACACACTTAGAGGAAGACAGAGGGGAGTGTACAATGAAGTGCAAACACTGTGCGAGTTTGGAGCACAACAGGAACTGTCCAGAGAGAGAGAGAGAGAGAGAGAGAGAGAGAGAGAGAGAGAGAGAGAGAGAGAGAGAGAGAGAGAGAGAGAGCAACTAATTAGAGAGGCGATGTCGCCGGACAACGTATCCTTTTATGAGGCAAACGAAATATTCCCTAAAAGAGACAAAAATGGAAACACATAAGAGGAATTTATAAGAGGGTATAAGGAATTTTCGGAACTACCAACTCACCGATCAAACCAAGACAATGGTATTACAATAAGCGAGAGAAGAACCTCATATAACAATCAAAACACCCCTACAAGAAATACCTACACACAAGTAACAAAAGCTAAGAAAAGGAAACCCACTTCACCAGGTTACGATAAGGAAGCCCATCAGGGAGCCTTGATAACTCCCAATTGATAAACACCATATTACCGTAGAGAAACTAATCAACAACAATCCCCAGCATCAACATCTACAAACAACCAACCAGTCCCCAGCATCAACATACTATATACCACCCTCGGAGGTAGATAGTGAAGATGAAGAAACCAAAACCTTAAGAGAAAACCCAGATACGTTACACGAAATTATGAATACGGCTAATAAACTCAATAAATATGATAGGGAATACACGCTACAATTCATGGCAAGGCTACTAAATAAACCAGGAGACAAAATCTTTAACAATGAATTACAACAGAAATGCGTAAATCAATAAAAGAAAAGATAAAAGCCTTGACAAAGGTTTAAACAAAAATTTAAAAATATTACAATGGAATATCAGAAGCATCAGAGCAAACTATGATCAATTAAAATTTCTATTATATGAACTAAAACCACATATAATATGATTGAATGAAACATGGATGAATGATGAATATCATTTAAACATTAAAAATTACAACATATACAGACAATACAGAATCGATGGATACGGAGGAATATGCACCCTTATCAAAAGTGGGTTAGAACACCATCTTATACCAGTAAATAGCAACATATCTGAAACTCTACAGGTAATAACAATTGCAGTACCATCATTAAAAATCAATATTACTAACATATACAATCCAGCAGGACAAAAATTAAACTTCGAAGAATGCAATTAAATTCTATCTAACACAACCAACCAGCACATAATCATGGGAGATTTTAATGCCCAGATCGAATGTGGGGATGCAAATGGTAAAACAATTAAAGAATTAATAGAACGCGAAAATCTAATAGTATTAAATGATGGCAAGTACACACGTATGGGAGATCACAACCGCAATCCATCGGCACTAGATCTAACTATACTATCTAAAATGTCATTGGAATGTATTAGGTAATAGCGATCACTTCCCCACCATCTGCCAATACTCTGATGGAACGAACTTTATGAATGATGAAATATACAAAAGAAATTTTAAAAAGGTCGACTGGAACTCATTTAACAAAATAATAACGAATAAATTGATAGACAAAGAGGAAAATTTAGATTACAATGATTTTTATGACTCTTTAAATGTAGCAGCAAACGAAAGTATACCTATGATTAAGATAAGAACAAATCAACAAAAATATGCAGCTTGGTGGGACGAGGAATGCTTCGAGCTAATCCAAAGATGTAGAAAAAGCATCAACAAATTCGTAAATTCACCTAGCTTGGAAAATTATATAGATTTCAAAAGAATAAAAGCATATGTAAAACTTAAATTAAAAAACAAAAAGAAAAAATAATTCAGAGAATTTAGCAGTACTATCAATAGGGAGACACCAACCAACAAAATTTGGAAAATAATAAAAGGCTTAAAAAATTATTCCCAGAACAACAACAACAATTTTCCGAACCATAAAATAGCAGGAACAATTTTAGAAACTTTAACTATTTGTAACATCACCCCGGAATTCAGTCTGGCAGCTTGTAATGACATGTTCGAACCCATAACATATAACGAATTTTACAACAAAATTACGGGGAAAAAAGACAAAGCAACTGGAAAAGATGGGATCTCTTGCTCAATGATAAAAAATCTAAATAAAAACACACAAAACAAGCTAATAGGGATATATAACAACATTGTGGAAACAAATAAAATTCCAACAGAATGGAAAGAAACCATAATACTACCATTCCTGAAACCTGGGAAAAATCCAGAAAATCATAACAGTTATAGACCGATTGCGTTAACATCGTGCGCGTGTAAAGTATTAGAAGGTATCATTAAAACAAGAATTGAATGGACAATCGAAAATCAAAAAATTCTCCCAAAATTCCAATTAGGATTTCACAAAAACAAAGGATGCAATGAAGCCATAGCATTATTAACTCACTCTGTCTTAGAAGCGTTCACTGAAAAAAAATTCCTACTAGCAGTATTCATCGATTTAAAGGGAGCCTACGATAGTGTAACCTACATATACTATACAACATAATGCTAGAAAACAAACCTCCAACCAAAATAAATAACTTTATATTTAACTTATTTTGTAACAGAAACTTATATGTGAAAGATACAGAGGGGGATCTAATAGGACCAAAAAATAGCAGTCAAGGCTTAACCCAAGGCTCACCTCTGAGCCCAGTACTTTTCAATATCTACACAAAATCTGTACACGATATAAACAAAAACTTCAGGATAATACAATACGCCGACGATATGGTAATCACACTGGTAGGAAAAGATCTACAAAATATGGCTGAAGAAGTGAATAAGTATGTAACCAAATTCCATCGATGGACTATAAAACACAACTTCCAAATATCCACTGATAAATGTGCGGCAATCATCTTCAGAACTAATAGAAGAAGTATGGCAACATGTGAAAATATTAAAATTAATGGTAAGGAAATTGATTTCAAGGACAACATAAAATATTTAGGAGTAATAATGAATATGCATCTAAATTGGGGATCATACATTCAGCACATTGAAAACAAAGTAAATAAGGGATTAAATATCATGAGAGCAGTTTGTGGAACATACTGGGGAGCAGATCTAGTTACCCTATTACTACTATATAAAGGACTAATTAGATCACATCTAGACTATGCATCTATCTTCCTTAAGCCATGCAATAAAAAATCGTTGACTAAATTAGATCAAAGTCAATATAAGGGATTGAGAATCATAACGGGCACCATGAAATCTACTCCTACTAATACTCTTCTAGCAGAATGTGGAGAAATGGCGTTAGACTACCAAAGAAAATCATTAAGCACTAAATTCTACTTGAAAATCCACTCAGAAAATCATAACCCACTAAAAGAATTAATCGATAAATTATGGGAAAAGAGTAGAGAAAAGTCAGGATACTGGAAAAATAAAGAGTGGCCATACCTAATTGAAGCGAAAAACCGAATTAAAGAAAAATATCAAAACATATATGTAAGCAAAATTGATCCGTGCTTCAAGGAAGAAATAAAATATCAAACAGAGAGAATTAACACGGTTTTTCCTGAAACGAAAAAAGGCGAAACATATTCACAACAAAAGTTCATAAACGAATTTGCACCAAAGTACAGTGAATACACATGGATTTTCACAGATGGATCCTTGAACCCGGAAGACAACAGGTTGGGCTGCAGCATATACATTCTGTCCCTAAATTACAAATTCTCTTTGAGATTACATAATTACACACAAATATGTACAACGGAAATCATCGCAATAATTAATGGCAAAAAACAAGAAAATTAATAAATTCATGATATTTTCCGACTCTCATAGCGCCATCAAAAGCCTTAATAATCAAATAACAGGTAAATTCAAACAAATTACGTTAATGGGGAAAAAATTAATAGTGGACGCAATAAGGGAAAATTATAATATTATATTAGCATGGATTCCGGGACACGCTGGAATTATAGGGAACGAAATAGCTGATCAACTTGCACAAATTGGAAGAAACCTCAATGTACCGGCCGAAAATTTCAAAATAGAAAATAGATAAAGAAGACATTTACATACATTTTAAAGAACAAATTAACATAGAATTCAGTAGACTGAGAACGGGACACTGCCGAAATAAGAAATATTTATTCAAAATAGGATGTGCTACTGATCCGTATTGTATCTGTGGACAAACAGAAGATCTCAACCACATTTTTTTGGGATGCCCCATAAATTGAACACCCAATTTCGATTTATACAATAAGCTAATAGAACTACAAATGCCTACACTAATAACACTACCTAACATTTTAAACAAAGAATACTACAATATTATAAAACTGCTCATGAAATTTATTAACATTTATAAAATGGAGATTTAAGGAGAAAAAAGAACGTATAATCGATATATAATGAAAATAAGTAACATGCACTGGGTTATTATTTAGTCGTTAATATAAGGTAGATATAAAGCGACTTACCACTTGAAAAACAATACACATAAAACTAACGCGTATTTAATGGTATTTACCCAAAAAAATGCTGAAAACGAGACTATATGTGTCTGCTTCATTCGGAAAATGAAATAATTTATTGAAAGAAGTAAGGTATAGAAAAATTACAGTAAGACAAATTCTTTTACAGAAATAACAAAATATCAGTGAAATTGATAATTGATTTTATACGAAATGTTCGAAGTCTGGTGATCAAAGTGGCCATGCAATGGGTCCTCCTGTTCCTTCCCATCTGCCAGGAAAACGGGTATTCAGATGATTGAAAATTAAAGCAGTATGAGGTACCGGAGCTCCATCGTGAAAGATCCACATTATTTGCCGAATGTTGAGCGGAACATTTTCCAACAGTAATGGTAAATGATTTTCTAGAAAGTCTAAATAAACTAGAAACTAGACCATTCACTCTTCCATCGAAAAAAATGTGTTGCAATTAGTTTGACTTTGAGTTGATGTAAGATGATACCATTCTTTTGAAACGTTGCTTCACCTCCAAAAAGGACAAAATCAAAGAAACCGATCTGATTATGTATTTGTTGTTGAGCCCACTCGCAAAAAGCAGCTCTTCGCGGAAAGTCATCGTCGAGTAACTCTTGACATAACTGAATGCGGTATGGATGCATCTTGTTTGTATGCAGTATTCTTCGGACGGACGTTACACTGATATACCGTTGGCGCGAAATTTCACGAGTACTAACATGAGGATTGGCCACAACTACCAGCATACAATTAAATTAATTTCCGTCAGTAACTGCAGTTTTTGTCCTTTCATGTTTTTTATAACGTACTGAACCTGTACGATTGAAACGATCTTTCAACATTTACAACGTTCTTTTTGTGGGTTGTCTTCTTCATGCAGGATATCGCTCTTGGTAAATTCTTATTGATGATAAACAATTCCTACTACATTCTCCCAATACCCAAACCATGTCTGTTAATTCTTCAACAGGAAAGTTCATTTTTAATAGTAGGAGTATTCCCAATTTGATTCACAATTTCAAAAGTTTGTTGAATGACATGCTACTAATCAATACTTGTCATTATTCCACAGCTAACTTGTTACAATTAAATGATTTTTAAAAACCATTTTTTAATAAATTGATAATATCTCGCTTGCCCTGTATTCAGATGTTGTAATATCCAAAAAAATGGCACTGTGTCATGAAACTAGACCAATATCAGAATGATATGTCTGCAAAATATTGATGTCAAATTGTTTAGTTTGGACTATACACTCACAATGATTTTCTCGTACAATTGGGCATAACTTCAGAAATACCCTGTATACTTATATAATACCCTACATTGTAAGTATGAATAGTTTGAGTTGTTTTGCCTATAGATACATATAACTTCAAGAAAGGGGTAAATAATTGTCCAATTCTTTTCAGTATTTTTTATTGAAATCTTATATAAATGCCCATCTCCATAATACTCCTTTCCTTTTGGTTGATATTATATTATGATTGTTTCAATATTAACTTTGAGGAATATTTCCAATTATTAATAACAATTGGTAATATTAATAATTAAATAATAAAAAGTTTGTTTGGTCTATGTTAAAATTATACTTTTATAATGTTTCATCCTAAAATTTGTCATTACTCTTTGGATTTTGCTGTTATGAATACATGTATATATAACTAAAGTGAATTTCTGTATATCATAATTCTCAACTGATTCTGCAGCTGTTTTCAAACTGTCGGGAACCACCTTTTTGGAGGATGTTGAAATTAAAGCAGGTCCAAATAACTGTTTTCAGAGATTATATAAGTAACTATAAGTAAATTGAAATATTTCTAAGGCATATACAGGGTGGGGCAATCTTCTGACATCGGTGGATTACATCATTGTGGTAAGAGATAAAACTTTAAGGTTTTGTGTGAGCTAATACAGTTACTGAAGGCACATTTTGAAAATACTTTCGATTCTACAGGGTATTCCAAAACCACGTAGCTGCACTAACTTACATTTTTTTAAATGAAACGTACTATATTTTGTTCAAGAATCGTAAAGATCTCACCGAGAGCGTTACAAAAATATATCATTCTAATATTTATATGGGTGTTTTAAAAAGGTGTGGCCAATTATTGGCAAAAAAGACCTCATCTTTAACACTCTGCAAAACAGTAAATCAAAATAAATTAGCAGGTCTTTGTATTCAATTATCATTCAGTATTAATTACTTTTTTATCTGTGGCTTCTTTAATACAGGGTGACACAAAACGCAAACCAAGCAATATCTCAAAATTTTTAAATGAATCACCCTATAAGTGTTTTTACAATTTGTTAGTACAATTATTAATCTTTTAAACGATGTAGTACATTTAAGGTATAAGTTAATGGAAAACCGTAAATATTTTATGATAATGGTCAAAAACAAGTATTTTACATACACAAATTAAATAGTATTAAATTTTTACATGCAACGTCTTGTAAATTTTAACATTTCTAAAGAATAAAATTTAATCGTAATTTTGGATGCATCTACAATATCTAATCAATGATATAAAATGTTTGTTAATACCGTAGGTAACTGGAATTACCAAAAATTTTATATTTATGCATGTTTCACTTTCAAAAATTTTTATTATAGGCATGTTTGAGAAAGAGCGAAACATAATCAAGCCATATTTCTTATTATATCAAGTGGGCTAATGTCAAAATAGTATCTACTAATACATGTCAAAGAAATATTGTTGTATTCTTAGTTTGTGTTGTTAGGTTTAAATAATAAATAACTATAATGAATTTTCCGCAGAAAGACATGATCAATATGATTTACGTGTTAGGAGAATGCTCAAAAAATTGTTTACTCGCTTCAAGAGTATATCGTGAAAGATATCCCATTCGAAGACATCCAAACGAAAGAGCTTTCTTAACACTTAAGAAAAGATTCGACACATCAGGTAATGTTTCCTATCAACCTCATGCTCCTCCAAAATGTGTTTTCAATTAGGACAACGAATTTTTAGTAATGACAAATTTGGTTGAGAATCCTAATACAAGTACTAGAAAACTTAGTACTGAATTAGACATTAGTAGCCGAATAATAAAAAAGAATAAATTTCACCCATATAAGATACATATGCACCTAGAGCTTTTAGAGAGAGATTTTCCAATAAGTGGATTACGATCTGACACCTAACTTACCCCATAAATCAAGGAAAAAAGCTTTCTCTCACGATCTGACACCTAACTTACCCCATAAATTAAGGAAAAAAAGCTTTCTCTCACGATCTCACACCTAACTTACCCCATAAATCAAGGAAAAAAGCTTTCTCTCACGATCTGATACCTAACTAATGGATATCCAGATTTTTAAAAAAATGTTTTATTTAGTAACGAGGCCACGTTTCACAGAAATGGTTTCGTCAACCGCCGTAATTTTCATTTTTATTCGGATAGTAATACACATTTGTTTCATACAACGACCCAAACTAAATGGTCCATAAATGCATGGGGAGGAATCGTAGGAGATACAGTTATGGGACAATACTTTTTTGAAGGTAGCCTCGCTGGAAGAATGTATTATTATTTTCTAAAAAACCATTTGGGAGAATTATTGGAGAAAGTTGATTTAAACACAAGAGTTAACTTGTGGTTCTGACAAGATGGAGCATCTGTACATTACGTTCGTTGTGTACGTCGGTGGTTAAACAGACATTTTACCGACAGGTGGTTAGGACGTGGTGGACCAATTTCGTGGCCTCCTCGATCTCCAGATCTCACACCCATGGATTTCTTTTTATGGGGATACATCAAGCAACTTGTGTATCAAACAGAACCTACTACCAGAGAAGACATGAAAGAAAGGATTTGTAACGCATTTTCCACAATAACTATGTTAGAAAGAGTAAGTTCCTCGTTTTTAAAAAGAATTGAGAAGTGTATGGAAGTAAATGGTCGCCATTTTGAACACTTTGCATAAACTATACTTTTATAAAATGTCAATGTTTGTTTATGTAAATGTAAGTGTTTTTATAATGTTGGTTTCCATAATTGTTAGTTTTTTAAAAATAGAAAAAGTTGAAAAATAAAATACAAGCTTGCATTTTACATAACAAAGATATACTGTTTGTGATGACATTATTTCGTAAAGACTGCAAACTGCTTTTATATTTATTATTACTATCATGACATTAGCCTACTTACAGTAAACAAACATATTGCTTCCAACATAATTCCCATTAAGTATTTCCTTCCTCTAATGGTAAGAGTAAACGTAAAAGGTATTTTAGATGCATCCAAAATTACGATTAAAATGTATGCCTTAGAAATGTTAAAATTTACAAGACGTTGCATGTAAAAATTTAATACCATTTAATTTGTGTACGTAAAATACTTGTTTTTGACCATTATCATAAAATATTTACAGTTTTCCATTAACTTATACCCTAAATGAACTACATCTTTTGAAAGATTATTAATTGTACTAACAAATTGTAAAAAGACATAGGGTGATTCATTTAAAAAATTTGTTATATTGCTTGATTTGTGTTTTGTTTCACCCTGTATTAAAGAAGCCACAAAAAAGTAATTAATACTGAGCACAGCCAATGATATGTGAATGATAATTGAATACCTGTTAATTTATTTTGATTTACTGTTTTGCAGAGTGTTAAAGAGGAGGTCTCTTTTGCCAATAATTGGCCATATCTTTTTAAAACACCTATATAAGTATTAGAATGCTATATTTTTGAAACGCTTTCGGTGAGATCTTTTCGATTTTTGAAGAAAATATAGTACGTTTCACTTAAAAAAATGAAAGTTTGTGCTGCTACGTGGTTTTGGAATACCCTGTAGAATCGAAAGTATTTTCAAAATGTGCACTCAGTAACTGTATTAGCTCACGCAAAACCTTGAAGTTTTATCTCTTACCACAACGATGTAATCCTCCGATGTCAGATATACAGTTTCGATGGCACATTAGACGTTATAGGAAAACTAGCCAAAATTAAAATCTGAAAATGTGTACTAAGAGGTTTTCGGCAATGATTTATCGAATGAAAATATGCTCAACTTCCTGCGACCTCCGGTTATACCGGAAGTAGACGTCAACTTTGTTGTTTTAAATGGAACACCCTATATTTTTTAAAATGTTAAATTAAACGTGAAAAAATAATGCCAGTTTCATAAGGGTTTTTTATACCTATCTTTTATGGTTTTCGAGATATCTTAGTTTTTTGCCAAATACAGTGTTCCACAAAAAATGGAATAACAAAAAAACGGATCAACTTGAACCAAAAAATTTATTAAAAAGTTGATAAAAAGATTTTAAGGCAACTTTTTGCAATATTGTCTATAACGATAAATTTTACAAGGTGCTCCAAATAGTGTGAAATATCTAAGACAACTTTCAACGTAAATAACTTGCCTAACTTAAATGAAACACCCTGTATTTTTTTACTTTATCCGATAGAGTAAAGTATTTCCTTTCAAACGATATATGGGTTCCCTATACCCACCATTACTATTTTTTACATAATCATAAAAAAATCTGTTTTTAGACAGTTATCAAGCTTTTTTATTTTTTATAAAGATGTAGTTGCACGATATTTAAATGTAATTCCACCAACACCTAAAGTATTTAACACAGTATTAAAAAACCTTACAAGAACATGGAATGTTTGTTTATAAAACAACAAGAAATAAATCAATGAGAATATTGAAATTTATGTATTGGGATATATCACCAATTATAACAAATATTCAAAAATGTCAATATTTTGTTGCAAACATTTTTCACATCGTTCAACCACAGCACGATTGGTTATTTGTAAAAGATGCTCAGCTGTCAAATATGGTAATGCCAGCCGTACTCTATGGTATCTTCTTTGGTCGTAAGAATGTGCTGGTAAACAACATTTTTATAGCCCCATATTGAAAAATCCAGAGGGTTCAAATCGTGAGAGCGAGGTGGCCATCTATATGGTCCTTTATTGGCCAGCAATCTTCCATTAAACATTTCTTCTTATCTGTCGGATACACTTTGAACACTATGAGGAGGGGCTCCATACTGTTGGTACCAAGCTTGGTTACTTTCTTGGGTCGGCAAATTATTAAGTGATGTTTGCACTACGGTATTAATATTTGTAGATACTCTATCTAAATTTGCATCATAGAAATGCAGGCAAATTTTTCTATTACCTAAAAAAAATTAACCAAAACTATTAATATTTTGTATTTAGGTATGTGAGGACAAATATAAAATATCAGTTCGGGTGATAATTACATTTAACTGCACAAAATATGTTAAAAGACCACTCATTTTAAAATCCTCGTCTTCTAGTAAAAGGTGGGTTTTCGTCAGCCCAATAGTGGCTGTTGTGTCGATTGAACATACCATTTTTATAAAATTTTGCTTCGTCCACTCAAATATGGTTTAAAAAAATTTCATCCCCATCTTTCTGTACTAAAAACCATACGCAAAATTAAACTCTTCTAGGAAGATCCGTTATTTGTAAATTGTGAATAACAGAATAAGAATATGGTTTCCATTTGTGCTTTTATAAGAAAATTGGATTACTAAATATGATAATACCAAATGGGCTGCAGCATCTCTAATTATTAAATTCGGATAGGCAGAAAAATATCCTAATATATTAATTTCATTATCTGCCATTGGTTTATTTCTTGTTGTTTTTGAAACAAACGTTCCATGCTCTTGTAAGTTTTTCAATGCTGTTTTTAAAACTTAACGGGGGGACAATAATGCTATATCTACATTAAGTTCATCTAGACACTTCAGTAAACTTAGCTTGTTAGATACTGTAGAATGAGCATTCCATTGCAAAATTTTCAAGTTATGGTTAGTTTTTTTAGCCATTATTTGTCTTACTATTTATATTAGTGTTTTAAATAAAACTCAATGTTTCTATGTGATTCCACAATATAATGAAAAATGTTGAAAATTCTAAAAAATTGACAATTGTTTCGATAACTGAATATCATCGTCAGAATGACAGAAGTTACATTTCATTTGATACCTACCTGATGTTTAGTAGTTATTTTTAGCTAGACCAAGAAGTGACCTACCTTGTGATTGACTTAATATATGTTAATAGAAAAAAGTCAATCACAAGGTAGGTCACTTCTTGGTCTAGCTAAAAATAACTACTAAACATCAGGTAGGTATCAAATGAAATGTAACTTCTGTCATTCTGACGATGATATTCAGTTATCGAAACAATTGTCAATTTTTTAGAATTTTCAATATTTTGCATTTTATTGTGGAATTAGCTAGAAACATTGAGTTTCATTTAAAACACTAATATGAGTAGATTCCACGAAGTAAGTGTCGAGACAGTTAATTTCATTACTATTTATATCTTTGAGTTCATCAAAACTATTAACGTCATCTAAAACACTGAAAATTTTGGAAAAAGACGTTGATAAATTAAGTTGCTTCACTCTCAAAACTAGTTTTATTATGTGGTGGAAGGGGTTTGTTTGAAGGAAACATTGGAGTGTGAGGGAGGGGGTTGAGATTTTTTTTCTTTTGTTAGGATTAGGTGGATAATAAGGTGTTTTGGGTGGTTGAGATTGTGTTGATGTCGAAGGTTGTGGGAGTGAAATGTTAAGTTTGTGTTTTATTGTATTTCAGTTACTCTTGTGGGTTAGAGGTGGGGAAAATATTTAACTTTTGTGTATCTGGTACTCTAAATTTATTACATATTTATAATTTATCCCTCTTCTACTTTAAGTGTAGAGTCCTCTATCTTTTCCTGTCTGTAGACACTAATTCAGCTTCTTTTCATGACATTCCTTTTTCTTTCAATAATTTTGCCATTTCGTTGTCACACGTCATCCTAGGTTTACCTCTCCTTCTTTTTCCTATTTTTGTTGCATTCCACACTTTTTTCACTTGTCTGTTTTCGTTTAATCATCTTAAATGCTCCTACCATCTTAGTTGTGATTTTGCTATATGTTTTCGAATACTCCCAACTTCGAGCCTTTCTCGTATTGCATCGTTTTTTATTTTTTCCATTATTGTCAATTTGCTATTCTTCTTAAGTATTTCATTTCCGTAACATGTAGCCTGTTTTTTTGTTTTTTTTCTGTAAGTACCCATGTTTCGCTTCCATATAATAAAGTTGGTAGGTATACTGTTTTGTATATTATAATTTTTGTCTTAGTACTAATTTCTTTTTTATTTAGAAATCCTTAGTGAATGGTATAGTTTTGTTTCCGATGATATTCTACTGTTTATATCAGCATCATAACGTCCTGAGGTACTGTCTATTACTGTTCCTAAATATTTTATGTTGTCCACTTGTTCTATGTGTAGTGCATCCATTTTTGTGTTGATGTTTCTTGTTTTGTTTGATATTAGTATTACTTTTGTTTTTCTCACATTGATTCTCATATCTTTTTCTTGAAGGCATTTTGACCATACTTCTATGTTGTGTTGTAAATTTTCCTGGCAGTTTGCTGCTATTACTATGTAATCAGCAAATATATATTCGCTAATTGTGATATTCTGCAATTTGTTGTATCTTACGTCTATTTTCCTGGATTATTTATTGGCCTGTATTATTATTTCATTCATAAATATTATGAAAAGTAAAGGACTGAGCACTCCACCTTTTATAATTACTTCTGTTGTTTTAAATTTTGTTTCGTAGTTGTGTGTTCTTACAATTGTAGTGCTGTTTTTGTACAATGATTTAATTCATTATCTTAAATTTTGTCCTACTTCAAGATTTTTGAGTGCACTCCAGATGTGGTGTCTCGGGACTGAATCAAAAGCTTTTTCTAGATCTATAAAACATATGTATGTTTCTTTATTGTGTGTTAAGAATTTTTCTGTTAGATTTCTAATGGTAAGACATGATCTTGAGTACTGTACCCTGATCTAAATCCGCTCCATGTTTCATGTAGGTGTCCTTCTGTTTTGTCCCTTAATCTTGTCTTCAATATTCTTTCATATATTTTACTTGCACGACAGGTAAGCGTTATTTATACCTGTGTAATTCCCACAATCAGTTCTATCACTTTTTTTGTATATGGGTGTAGTTACTTGTGTTGCCCATTCCTCTGGTACTTTTTTATTTTTCCATGCTGTATCTATAATTTGGTGTAATATTTCAAGTCCTTCATCACCCATGCACTTGTACATTTTCATCTGTTTTGGATGGTTGAGATTGTGTTGATATCTAAGGTTGTGGCAGTGAAATGTTGGGTTGGTGTTGACTTTTTGTATTCTGATTACTCTTGTGGGTTAGAGGGGGCAAAATATTTAAATTTTGAGTATCTGGTACTGTAAATTTATTATTGAGGCTAGTAGCTGAAGAGTATGAATTTCGTAAGTTAACTGTCACTTCCAAAAAAGTCAAATTGTGTTGAGCCATATATTTTTTAATTTCGTTTTGGACATGCTTTATGTTGATTATTTTCACAGTGTAAACAAAAACTATCTTGGGGATCTCTACAACTATGGGTTTCATTTTTTATCTTTGAATAATTCATACGAGTGTTTGTACTTCGGCAGAGTTTAGCTACGTATCCATGTTCAAGGCATTTACAACACTGAATTATAGTAGTAGTAGTATTTATTTAAATAGGAATCCTAATTTATAATACATAATATACATCAGTTTACAATTACACATCAGTTTTTTTCTTTTTACAATAATTTCAATTTTCATCACAATAGAATATAATCAAATCCAATATAATAAAACTATATATTCTCTATTTACAATATAATGTCAAGGCACGCTTAAATTCAGACAGACTTTTTGATTTTTTTATATTTTCTGGTAGGCCATTGTAATGGATGAATCCTTTAAAAAACAAACTCTTTACATTATAGGAATGATTTTGCCTCGATACATATAAGCTGTTCTGGCTCCTCGTATTGTAGGTATGAATTTCATTTGTAAATGTAATATACTTACAAAAATACGTTGGCAAAAGATTATTTATCATTTTATAAATATAAGTCATAACTAAATAATATAATCGCCTCTCTACCTTGAGTAATTCCAAAGTTTGAAGCATCATAGAGATAGGAGTCATTCTGTTGCATCGTAGTATAATTCTCATTGCACGATTTTGCAGTTTTTGTAATTGAGACATCTTATTTAAATCAAAGAAGTATAGTAGTGTCGGGCAATACTCAAAATGGGGCTGAATAATGGTCTTATAAACGGTTATTCTGGAATTTAGACTTAAGTGTTGAGACACTCTGGAGAAAAAATAAAGTTTTTTCAAAATTTTCTTTTTTATGTACTCAAAATGGCCACTAAATAATAAATGATTTTCCAACATGAATCCTAAATATTTGAATTCTTTGACAATTTCAATTTGTTCATTATTTATTTCTATACTTATTTGATCATTGCTTATTTGATTGTATTTATGAGGTGTTGTAATTATCATAGCCTTGCTTTTATTTACATTTAGCTTTAGTTTATTCATTTTTAAATATTTATTCAAACTTCTTAACACACTATTTATTTTAAACAATACTCTATCTAAATTCTCATCACTTACAGATATTAATGTATCATCTGCAAAGATATGAATGTAGTCACAATCAACAAATTTATCTATATCATTTATGTAAATCAAGAACAAGATAGGGCCTAGAATACTTCCCTGAGGAACTCCATGCTTTACCTCAATAGGAGGTGATATTGTATCGCCAATTTTAGTAACTTGTTTTCTATTAGTTAAGTATCCTTTTATCCAATTTAATACCTTACCCCCTATACCATACTGCTTTAGTTTTTTAAGTAATATTTTTCTATTTACGGTCTCAAAAGCCCTTCTTAGATCCAATGATACTGCTATAGTATATAAATTTTTGCTCATATTATTCTTCCACTTAGTGACAGTCAGCTGGATAGCTGATTCACATGAATGTTTGGATCTAAAACCAGACTGATTAATAAACAACAAGTTATTTGACTCGATATGTTCCAATAATTGCTGACAAACTACTGATTCCAATAATTTTTCCACAAAAGGTAAAGAATTAATCGGTCTGAACTCACTACTTTTATTAGTATTAGTAATCTTCTCAACAGGTGTAACGATACTAGTTTTCAGTTCCTCTGGGAATACGCCAGTTTCCAGTGATGTATTAACAAAATGACACCACACATGCCCAATAACATCAAAACTGTTTTTTACTACTTGACTATTAAGTTCGTAAATTTTAGATCCTTTATTTTCCAAATTTTTTATAATTAATCCCAACTCTCTCAAAGAAGTTGTTTTAAAATTACTAAAATGATTCTCACACTCTTGGATATTACAAATAAACTTAATATCCTCAATACTAGACACCATTTCACTAATACTATTAACAAAAAATTCATTAAAATGTTCAGAAAGCTCACGATTATTTCTTATAAGAGTACTCTGACCATTGTTTTCAAAATAAACACCATTGGAAAAATTACTATTGTATTGTTTAGGGTTAATTAATTTTTTTAATGTTTTCCACATCAACTTTGGATTTTTTACATTTTTGTCAATTTCATTATAGTAATAAATATTTTTCTTTTCTTTCATTAAGTTAACCACTGCATTACGTTTGTGTTTATAACTTTCCCAGTTAATATTATTCGGAATACTTTTAAATATTTTATATGCATTATCTCTATCTCTACTCAACTTTTTTATATCATCGTCATACCAAGGCAACTCATTTTCGTAATATGATATAGTTTTTTTTGGTGCAATTTCATCAACAACTGAGCCAAAAACATCTTTAATATTATTATAAATATCATTAACATCGGTACTATTTAATAAAAATTCACTATCAATTAAATTTAAATTTATGTTGTGTAGTTTGTCATTACTTAAATTTCTAACCATTCTAGTACTTTTCCTCGCCATAGCAGATCTTTCAAAATTAAAGCATTTAACTGTTATTACAGAATGATCAGTGAGTTTGGGTTCATCCATAACAAAGGCTTGTAAATTATCAATATTTGTCAGTACATAGTCTATTAAAGTTTTGCTTGTGTTAGTTATTCTAGTATATGTTTCTACTTTTTGACAAATGCCATAAGAATGGAAAAGATCTTTAATTTTTTAACATAAAATTCGTCGGACAAAAAATCCAAATTGAAATCACCTGCCAACACTACCCGAGAATTCTTACACAATACTTCCTCGCATATATTCTCCATTTGCTCAAGAAACGTAGCATGACTTCCACTAGGTGAATGGTAAAGGCTTCCTATTATCCATTTAATACTGCCATAATTTACAGTTACAAATTTACACCAATAATTTCCTTCTTGAACATAAGTTTTACCATTTGTATAATTTAAATCTTTTCTAACATAGATAACTATCCCTCCTGTGTGTCTTGAGTTGGAGTCACACCTTATAAGTGAATAATCTGCTATTTCAAGTTCAAAATTATCTATCACGTTCGTTGTTCTAGCTTCACTAAGTAACATAATAGCTGGATGGTACCAGACAATGTTGGCTATTAGTTGGTCTTTGTGCGCTAACAAACTTTCTATATTTAAATAAACTATGTCTGACTTAAATTCTAATCTATTTTTACCTGCTACATAATTTAGTTTTTTGGGTCATTTTTCTTAACTATTTTTGGTATTCCATGGACATATTTAATCATTTTTGAAGTATCGCCAGCATTAACCATATCATTTAATTTAGATCTTAATTGTTTATAGTACTCACGTTGTATAACTGTTTGATCTGCGAAGATTCTTATTGAAGGAATCTTCTCATTGATTTTCTTACGATTTTTAAGGATATTTACCACAGCTTCATTCGATTCCAATACAACCTTTACAGGGCGCGTTTTACTTCCATCATATTTTCCCATTCTAATAACTTTAAAATCGTTAATGGTAATACTTGCATGTGCTAGGATTTTTCTCACTGTTCTTTTTTCCTCTTCCATTCTGTCATTTCTATTTACGGCACTTGATTCATTTATATTTAAAATCACAATATTGTTAGATCTCATTTTTCTATCCTCCATTTCATTAATAATTTCTTCCATATTAGTTTTCATTTCAGCATTTTCCCTTTCTATCAACTTTTCTTCCAATGTATTTTTCTCATTCTTAAGGATATTAACTTCATCTTTCAGCTCTCCGACCTCACTTCTGAGTTCCTCTATTTGTCGTAATAATAATGGGATTTTCTTAAATGCTACCCGACAGTCCTTACAGAAAAATACAAGCGATCTATTTTGTATTATAACTGCCCGGTATTCAGAGGGTGCAAGATTTGTGCAACCGTCAGTAGAATGGAATGTAGCATAGCAACTATCACAGGTTACTAGTTTATCTTTATCATTAAAACTTGTTTTACAAGTACCACATTTTTCTCCCATTTTTTCTGAAATCGGTTTGCCAAAGGATGAAAATCAACTGTAGAGACAAGTAATTATTGATTTAAATATACGTCATCCAAACTTATTGTGGAGTAGTAGACACTTCTTAAAACCTCATTAGTGTATTATCTTATCTTATCACAACTAGACAAAAAATAACTTGTTTTGATTTTAATTGCCAATTCTATACTTCTTCAATTTCAATTTTGCAGCTTCCACTCAAATCTCAATATCACTGTTTCACATCACCCAGATAGAGTAAATTTTTAGCTTTTTGGTGATACAAAATTTATATTTTAAACTTTATTTATTCCATTAGAAAATCACTATTAAGTCGATGTAAATAATTGTCGATGTTAACAACTTGAAATTACAATTTGTGAACGTGTGGTTCAACTGTACAAGATACGCTATTAATGAAAACGTTTCTAGGCAAAATATTTCCCTCAAAAGTTAATAATACCATTTGTCGCGTTACATATACACTCTCGCCATTAATATCTATTTTTCTCTTAAATCTAGAAACCTCGGTTATATTTATCGAAGAAATAATATTTTGAAAAAGATATTCGTCTTTAAATATCGTATCTACATTTCGGATAATTCCCTTTCTGGCGTAAATTATTTGGTATAAAAACCACTAACTTTTCTTCTTTCAACTGCTTATCATTTACTAACCTATTTGCATCTTTTAATGATGTTAACTCCACTCGTAAGCACTGTTCAGCCTATCTGTATTGTTACAGAAATGTCGAGATCAACAAAAAGAGGCTTTCATCTGTTTTATCGACTACGAGAAGGCGTTCGACAGAGTCGAACACACAGCCCTGTTTAACATCCTGAAAGAAAAGGGTCTCGATAATAACGACATCCAGATCCTGAAAAATTTATACTGGGACCAAACAGCAGCCATCAGGATCGAAGGAAACAAAACAGATGATGTACCATTCATAGGGGAGTGCGACAGGGATGTGTCTTATCGCCCTTACTATTTAATATATATTCTGGCTACATATTCGATGAAGCTCTACAGGGTATGGAACACGGCATTAGAATAAACGGGCATCTGATTAACAACTTACGCTTTGCAGATGATACCGCCATCATAGCCGATGGCTTAGAAGGACTCCAACAACTTTTAAATCGAATCGACAGAGTAGGACAGACACTGGGCTTTAAAATTAATATAAAGAAGACAAAAGTAATGGCCATCACTAGAAGAACTAATCCAGCACCAGATATATACATAAAAGGACTACCCATCGAAAACGTAACCAAGTTCAAGTAGTTAGGTACCTGGATAACATCTGATCTGAGTCCTAGTACAGAAATCAGATCGCGCATAGAACAGGCCAGATCAGTATTCAATAAAATGCGACCAGTGCTTTGTAACCGATCACTGAACTTTAAATTACGCCTTAGATTTGTCAATTGTTACATCTATTCCGTCTTGCTGTACGGATCCGAAGTCTGGACCCTAAAGGCCGAAACACTAAGGCGGCTAGAAGCTTTCGAAATGTGGGTGTATAGAAGGCTCTTAAAAATACCCTGGACAGACCACATCAGTAATGAAGAAGTTCTGAGAAGATTAGGTAAGGACAGAGACTTAGTTGTAGACATAAAGAAGAGAAAAACCGCATACTTGGGACATGTAATCAGAAGTGATAGAATGAGGCTGCTGAAAATAATAATGGAAGGCAAAATAGAAGGCAGACGAGGTATAGGAAGACGCCAACATTCGTGGTTGAAAAACATAAGAGACTGGACCGGACTAGACTCACATTCCTTATTCCGAGCTGCTCATAATCGAACCCAGTTCGCCGAGATTGTTGCCAACCTTCACTATGGTGAAGACGGAACCGAAAGAAGAAGAACTCCACTCGTATTCTGTTTTTACCAACACTTGCTATGCTGATAATATTCGGGATTGCTAATGTTTTATGTAAAATATGACCTACCTTCATCGGATGTATTTTACCTAAATTGAATAATTTTTTTGGTTGTTCTTAATTAATTGCTCCAGTCAGGATATCCATTCCTACGATAGTTTCATTACCTGTTTCCATACCATCTTCCCCGCCCGTGTCAGGGGGATCTTTTACACGAAAAAGTTTATTTATAATTTTCTTATCAATTCGCTAATTACCTTTAAAGAGTCTTTTAATTTATATGTTCACCTGATGCTTTCTGCCGTAAGCTTATCGATGCGATCTCACGGAAAGACCGATTAGAACTGTACGTTTAATTTAAAAATGTAAAAAAAATAGGGTGTTCCATTTAAAATTAAAAAGCTTACATTTACTTCAGGTATAACCGGAAGTCCCCGGAAG
This sequence comes from Galeruca laticollis, assembly GCA_963921935.1. Lineage (NCBI taxonomy): Eukaryota > Metazoa > Arthropoda > Insecta > Coleoptera > Chrysomelidae > Galeruca > Galeruca laticollis. Next base: position 36,494,168 of record OY998178.1, on the reverse strand, counting down.
TTGAACATATTTTTATTTGATAGATCATTGCCGAAAACCCCTTAGTACAAAATTTCAAATTTTAATTCTGGCTAGTTTTCCTATAACGTCTAATGTGCCATCAAAACAATCCCAATAAAAAGTGATTTTATATTCATATCATTTAGAAAGTGTCAAGAACTTTTGTTGTTTATAAAAACATTACTGAGAGATAAATATCTTGTCAATTCCTTAATAATAAAATTTATCATTAGTCTTTTATATAAGTAAACTGATAACTTGGACTGCAGACAATTACCGAACCCAAAGAATACTTATTTCATTTACATGATACATCTAAAAACTAAATGTGACATAAATATTTATTATGTTCCTTACAGGTTCAACTGGACACAGACTGGCAATTCCTACTATTTTGGATCAGTTATATTCTGTAACTAGGGGGAAAATTCAAGATGTACGAGAAGATTATCCTGGTAGAAATATTATATTAGCTGGATTTAATAGTGGGGCTGCATTAGCATTACAAGTAGCACAAGTTGAATCTGTTCTATGCGTTATTTCAGTAGGATTTTCGCTGCTCACTGCAGAAGGTAACTTTACTGATTTCGTTTATCAAATTATTACTATTGTGAACCAGACTGAAGACCCACTCAATTGGTTTTATTATCTAACCATATAACTTATTATAGTATCATCTTTATACTAGTACAAATGATAAATCACTTGAAAATATTTGTTTGTCTTGAGTTTTCTGATCAAGTTTTGTATACTACCTCTATTAAGTTACCACAGTCCATTAACAATGTTGCATTGTACTTCACTTAATATTACTCATTTTCACAGAATTCTGAAGCTGGATTACTTACATCCCACATACTCAATATATTTGAGTACAACTTCAATATTATCATCAACATACATGTATTTGAACTTTTTATTTGTAAAATTAACGTGACCTGATTCAGTCCATTTGCTAGCTTTATCTAATATATCAATTTTATCAAGTGATGTTAACATATTGAAACTACTAGCTTCGTGGTAGTCCCGCAAGAATTATTTTACTCCAGAGTAAGCTTCTCACTGCTTAGGCAAAATCTTGCTCAATTTATTTCCCCTCTCATGTCACATCTAACAAAATGGTTGAGTTACATCAAGGAAGAAATTAGAGCAGGCTTTTCCCATAACACATTTTTAAAAAATCGTACCACTTGGGACTTGTCAATTAATTAATTTCTTTAATAGGTCCAAGAGGAGAACCAGATGATAATATTTTGGAACTACAGTGTCCTGTTTTATTCATTGTTGGGCAATGTTCAAGTACATCTGCGTAAGTTCTGTTTAGCTCAAATTTATTTTTCATATTCAATCAATGTTTATTACTGGTATAAGAAAATATTGATTTCATTCAAAGAACTTTGTACTAAACTAAAACCAAAAAGTTTTGATAGTGCAATGACCTCGTAACGTACACATAAAGATGAAAGCGTTGTTGTCATATTCAATTCTAAAATATCTTTATATTTGTGAACAATTCGGAATACTTTAAAAAACTCAAGAACTAATAATTTTAACATGTATTCTTGAATTTTTTTAAATTCAGTTATGTATGTTATACTACGATTTCTGACTCGCGTAGAAAAATGAATTAAACCTTGTACTTCTCTTTCTCATGTTTAAGAACTTTCTTCAAATAGTGGTAACGTCTGCCTGAAATGTGACTCGAAAGACACCTGTCTCTCTTTTGCTGATTCCTTGGGCAATGAAATACGCATTGACAAGTAACAAAGTTCGTAAAGTATTACCAAAACGCTCCAAACCGGTTGAACAAGGTCACACCAGTGGCGGAACAATAATGTAAACAGAAACTAAATTAGGATGGAAATAAAAATATTAGGAACTAGCAAATATTTTATTTGTTGGAGTTTCGATCGTATTATCTAAAATCTATTAAATATTGTTAAGTATCTAAAGTAATCAAAATTTTCTGATTAGATACAGACTTGAAATGTTAAATTAAAACATCTATCAAGATATACATTTTCACATTTTTAAAACCAAAACAATATTTATTATAAAAATATTTACATTACAAATAAAAATTATACAAACAATACAAATATGAATACATGATATTCTCATCTCCTATTATCCGGAGAACAAAATCATTTTAGTTAAATGGTTTCTAATTGGCCTCGTAATTTCACTTTGCTTCTTAACAATAACGTTTATTCTGATTTTTAGGTATTTTGTGCATATGGCTTTTAATAAAAAGTAAATGTGATTAACATAATTTTCCAACACATGCTTATTCCAACCATCAAACAAATCCATTGTTATAGTTTTGTTCATAACTCTGTTAGTTAACAATTCAAAGGACTTTTTCCTATGCAGAGTTTGTTCAAGAATTCTTAAACCACTTCCAGAAATTTTACAAATGTGTATAACATCATTTGCAGGATATGTTAATCCTCATTAACTTTTATGGACAAGAATTAAGAAAATTTTCCTTAAGTCCAGTTAATGCCCCAAAACATGTTTCACATTTCAAGGTGTTTGTCAATTGCAAAACAACAAATCGAGCTATATATGTGATAATTTGTTCACTACATGTTGACAAAATAAGTGGATTCGTAATATAGTCGTAATAGTATTGTTCGATTATTAGAATTTATTTCTGATGTTTTTATTTCATTTTGTCGAGCTCTTGGCAATACCAGAATAATTCCTTTCCTCAAAAATAAAAAGTTCCCTCCGCCTATGTCCTATTTTTTACCTAGCAAAAATAGACAATAACTTTTGATATTCGATATGAACCATTATGAATTGAAGACTCGTCGTGACATACCTAGATACTTCTTGTTCGGAAAATGGAATTTTACATTGTTAAGTGCATTATGTGAGTGTGCAGATCAACTTCCATCCCGTCTCCAATATCGTAAGGTAGGTAGGATTGTTTTAAGCTCGACTATTTTCTTAATACAATTATTATTATTATTGTCTTTAAACCCCCAAATTACAGTCCATTCTCTCTCCTAAATTTATATGAGCAGATCGAACAAGTATATTATGTAACGTGTGTTATAAGAAGCATTTTACGCACGAATGGAAAAGTGGGTGTGTAAAATGCGTTACAACACGTGTTACGTACTATACTTTACCTACGACCTACTTGTTTTAACATTCTTCATAATATTTTAACAACATCAACAATTAGATATTTGTAATAATTTTATTGTTTAACATTTAATCACATAATATTATAATAATTGTTTATATTAACAATACAGTTGTTAAATACAAACCTATTTGTTAATTGACCAAGACATTTACACACATACACACACATCACTTAAAGCTTAATAAAATGCGAAGTTTATTGATATTTCTTGATGTTCGTTCGCAAATCGCTATCATGGCCTACTTAATTTTGATGGTTTGATGGCTTATACCATATGTATGTTTGCTTACTAATATTATGATACATTCAGACAGCTAAAAGAAGCAGGTTGTAGGAAGGTACAAGTAATTAAATAATTCCAAATAACTCTTAATATTACATGCAATCCTATATCCAATAAATGTTATCTACCATATATATATATATATATATATATATATATATATATATATATATATATATATATATATATATAGAATAAAATTTAACGTCTAATATGTAAATAAATAAATTTTGAATAAAATGGCTACGTCTATTGACAGTTGCTAAGTGGTGGCCAGTGAAGCTGTGTGATTTACTTTACAGCCATGCGTTTTGTTTTAACGTGCTTAATAAGGCGGGTCCAGAACAAGCGCGCCGCGCCGCGCCAAACGTTTGCGAACGTTTGCGAACAAAATTCGTGTATGTTCGGAGAATTGTCTAGATAGACCAAATGCGCGCACGTTTGGCTATGTTCGGAAAGGTTCCAAGTTTAGTGTGTTTGTTTAATTCATAGATATCAAACATGACCGATTATCAAAAAATTAAAGTAGCGAATGCTGCATTTATTGTAATAAGTGGCATATTAAAAAAAAAGAAGAACAATCGCCGATGGTGGATGACAAGAATTTTTAAAAATAGAAAGCATTACAGTGGCAGTGACTTATTGTGTGATTTGTCAATTGAAAACACGGGGCAATTCAAAAATTTTTGTCGCATGTCCTCTGAAGACTTTCAAAGATTAATTGAGTTATTGGGCCCTAAAATACAAAAAAAGGACACCAATTTCAGAGAGTGTATACCTGTTAAAGAAAGATTAGCGATAACCCTACGTTTTTTGGCAACCGGAGACTCATTTACTAGTTTATCATATTTGTTTAAAGTCTCAAAGCAAAGTATTTCTACAATAGTTCCTGAAGTTTGCAACGCTATAGTTGAGGCATTAAAAGACCACATACAGGTAAGTTAACTATATATTTAACCTTATTTTAGTTAGTTTATATAAATATATATAATTTCTCAATATAATTTACAAATCAGCAAAGGTATGAACATACTGTTGCAATGGACTCATTGACTGTGAATATGGGGAGCTATTTTCAAAAGTTGCTGAAGACGACGATGGATTACCAAATGAAGTTGACGGCGAAGGAAGTGGAGGATTAATAACAATTTGTTGTTGCTGTTGTTGTGGTGTGTGTGCAGCAGTATTTCTATAATAATCAAATTCGATTTGGAACAGTACATTATTTATGTGATGCATAGCTGTAGCTCGCGTTATGTCATTAAATTTTCGGAGTCTGCTTGCAATATGTTCACCGAAAGTTGAACATTCATCTTTTTCGGCGGTTGAGGCCTTTTGAAGGACATCAAAGGCGTAGGCAATTCGCGGATCCTCTGCAGGCTTCTTTTTTTTAGCCGGTGCCTTCTTTGGTGAAGCAAACAGTTTGCGTTTCTCTCTTGTTTCATTTTGGGATTGTAGTTGGGAATCTGCAGGTTCTTGGTTTTGTGTAGGGTTCGGCTCTTCTGTCGCTTCATTTGTGGTTAATTCTGAATTAACTTCGTTCCCTTCTTCCCCATCACTGTTGTCGTCCTCTTCTTCTAAGAGGTCTATAAAAATAAATTAATTTTATAATTTCTTTAATTACAGATGCCAAGTAGTTCAGAAGATTGGGCGAAGCACGCGAAAATGTTTGAAGACGTCTGGAATTTTCCGCACTGTGTAGGAGCCATAGACGGAAAACATGTAATGATTCAAGCTCCTATTAATACAGGAAGCGAATATTTTAATTACAAATCCTTCTTTAGTATTGTATTATTTGCACTGGTGGATGCAGAGTACAATTTTATGTTTGCTGATGTAGGGTGTCAGGGACGGATATCGGGCGGAGGGGTATTTAAAAACAGTGTATTGTGGCAGAAAATTACTAAGAACGAACTACATTTTCCTGAACCGGAAGCTCTTCCTGGTCGCCAAAAACTTTGTCCTTACGTAATTCTGGGCGACGAGGCATTTGCCTTACATCAAAATATCATGAAACCCTACGCAGGGGTGCACCCAAAGGGTTCAATGGAACGGATTTTTAATTACCGACTTTCAAGAGCTCGTAGGGTTGTAGAAAATGCATTTGAGATTCTTTCTGTTGTCTTTCGAGTATTGCGGAAGCCAATGTTGTTAGAACCTCCCAACACAACTCTTATTACACTGTCAACCATCTACTTACATAATTATCTACGGAAAAGTAAAGCCTCTCGCCAAACATACACACCTCCGGGAACATTTGATCATGAAGAAGATGGTAAATTAATACGAGGAAGTTGGAGACACGAAATAGACGATGGACGTTCCTTTATGTCTTTAAAGAAAGTCCCAAGGAAATGTTCAACAGATGCCCAAGCCATACGCAAAGAAATAGCAGACTATTTCATGAACAATGGTCGCGTAACATGGCAAAATGATTATGTGTAAGGGCATTATTACTTATTGATGCATTTGAGCGAAAGCTGCGTAACACACTATTTTATAACTATTATGATTATACTCGCATTTTCAGTGTTGATATGTCCCACAGGTTTATTCTTGTCCAATAAAAAAAAGAACCTTTCATATGCAAACCAGCTGCTCACATAAATCTCCCTCCGACCTGAAAATGGCACCATTATTACTTCATATGTACAATAATGTACTACATGTAACAATAAAGTGAATATTATAATACATATTAATAATAAAATTTAGTCAATACATACCTTTGCCCGTGCCTGTTGTTTTTTTTATTTTTCCCCTTTCGCGGCGAAATGACGATAGCAGGGAATTCATTTTTGCTTTTGCTGCATCCACATTGCACTTTAATTTGGCGGCTATTTTTTCCCAAGCATCTTGTTTTTTATTGCGCATATGATAATTTTTATCACGGGGATCCCACAACTCTGGACACTCGTGATATAAATCAATAAAGTATAAAATTCTTTCATGGTCCCATTCTGTATTATTAACGTCTTCCATTTTAAATAAGTTTTTACAGGTAGACAGTTGTTTAAATAAGGCAATGGACTTTATTACAACTGCATTCGCTCTTGACAAACGCACCAAGTAAACTAAAAATTCGTCCAAATAAAACGCGCGCGAGCAAGCAAATTTCTTTGATGTACCGACAACAAGTGGATAATGTTTGCGAACGCTTGTTCGTGCACGTTATTGCGCGTTTGTGCGCGGTAACCCGTTCAAATTGAACGCGCCTGCAACGTTCGCAAACGTTTGGCGCGGCGCGGATCGGCGCGCTTGATCTGGACCCGCCTATAGACGTCTTACATTGATTGTGTTTTTGACTGCAGGGGTGGTCGTAGGTAAAGATATTTTCAAATGAGTCATAAATTCTGATCATCCTTGCCTCTTCATATTTATCAAATTGAGGAATACTATCGTTTGTAAGACTAACAGGATCTGTTTTTGCTAGTCTACTAGACACAACTAAAATGGGAATTTGTTTCAAACGTGTCCAATAACCAATGCCTCCACTTCTATAGTCTATTTGAAAATCAAGAGAGAGTAAATTCCCAGAATAAAAACTAATTCGGTATGCAAAACTATAGTACAGTACGTGCGGTAAAACTTCAATATTTGTAATGCATTCTAAATGGTTTTTGTTAATTTCAATACAAAATTTATTACATTTCTTGGACTATCACATTATTTTATGATCTTTCATTGTTACTACAGTAGGCCTAAGAGGATTAACGTGCGTCATAGGCGTAACCAGAATAGAAAGGGATAATTGTTATTTAACGACCTCCGAATGGCAAGAATGGCAACCGCTTCGGGCGGATGTAATTTCGGCCGGAAAAAGGGCAGGTACTAAAAGCCGGTAGGTAAATTCGGCCGGAGGTTTTAAGTTGCTTCCTTATCTCATAGGTATTTTCGGCCGCAAATCAAATAAAATAACAGAATGCTTTATATTAAAATATTTCTTTATTTCAATAAAATTATTACATCAACTTATTTCTATAACTTAGGTAAACTATAAATTTTTAAAAAACGTTTTGATGTGATACAGATTTAACGAAATTAATTCTAGAAATATTGTCAGATCGAAGCATATTTACCATGTTTTCGATAAATTTTAGTTTGTTTTTTACTTGTTTGTCTTTAATTTTTGCTGGAATATTTAAATTTTTTATTTTTAAATATGCATTGATCTGACAATCTTTTAATTTTTCTATAAAAATAAATATAGAAGGGTGACTTGAATAAAAACTAGAATTAAAGTGCGAATGGAATGATTCGCAGGCATTTGTGGTTCTTTTAATTGATGGGTTTTCATATGCCCATATATTTGGTGGAAAATGAGATTCTGGCGCTATGTAGTTTTCTAATAAATAGTCTGCGTATTTATCTATAAGTTTATGGTCCGGTTTGTATGACATGAGATCAAATATGAAACAATCTTCAACTTCAGAGGGGTCTAAATAAGTTAGCCCAAAAGTATGAGTAAGCCATTTGCTTTCCTCGCAGTTTTTATCTTTATACATTTGGGTTAACCCTAATGATTGTATTTTCCTATACCACGCCTGGTGCAAGTGGAATCTACAACCATTTAGTTTGGTTTTGGGAAAGACAACTTTTAATGCGTTATGAATTGCGATTTCAAAATCCACAAATACCTCCTTCGGTTCAAAAACAATATTATAAAGTTCAAAAATTTTAGATTTTACCAACAGAAAAAGTCTCATATATGTGTCACTGGTCTTATTGGGCAACAGACAATACAAAAGAGGAACATAATGCCCATTTTCCAGTCCATGGATGGTAAATAACTGATAAAAATATTTTGTACAATAAGAAAATGTGCCATCCATGTAAAAATCTTTCATTTTACATAAACTTATTATATTTGTATGGCAAGAAAAAACAATGATATTATCAGCTGTGCTGTTAATAAACAAAAAATTTTCACCTGTTGTGGTTTTCGGTCCATAACTATCGAGTACAGAATGTACATCGTGAATATCCTTAGGCAGGGCTGGTAAGAGCTTACGGCGGCTGTTGTACAAATTTCTTCTTATTAGACTGACATCTATCGATGACAAATTCTCAGGCAAATGATTTGAAAGAACGCTTTTAATAATTTTTGAAGGTTTCTCCGATATGTCTTCCTCAGCTTTGCGCTTGCATGAAGTCGTCACTATTTTTCTCTCCAACGTAGTTTCATCGGACTCGTGGTTGTGGATTAATTCACTTCTAGTAACTGTGTATTCCGCACCAACAGTGTACAGTTTGGCTAAACATCTTAAATTTTTCTTTATACACCTCCAACGTACTTCACCACTTTTTAATACGTCCTGTTTACAAAACTGAAACTTTTCTACAACTAGTAAGTCACAACCGCGTGAACTCTTAATTACTGAAACTGATGCCATCGTATACAAATAATATATTTTATGCTTTCTATCGACTAGTAGCTTAAAGATAAGTTATAATACTGACTAGCTATAATAATTTTATACCTGTTATTTGTGAATTTTATACATTTAAAGGAATAATCTTAAGTAGGTACAACATAGTTATTAGAATAAAGAGATAAGTAAATTAAAGGTATTTCCGACAGGTACACAGGATTAGGTATTTCCAAATAAATACACAACTAATATTTTACAGAAACTATTAAGCGTAATTACCAATATTTTAATCTCATCGTAAACATCAACCCCTCGGCCGAAATTACCCCTGTCATAAATGGTACCCTTTGATTTATGCAGGTAGGCCAAGGGATTACCGGCCGAAATTACGCCCGCCGACCGCTTCTAATGACAGATATTTTGACTTAAATAGTGCTTAAGTTTCTAGAAATGCAGTTATTTGATTTTCGATAAACGTGACAAATAGTAGTGACTAAAAATGGAAGCAGTTTGTGAGTATACGCCAGTGAAAAAATTAAAACTAAACCATTTATCGCTCAATGAAAAGAGTGCTATAGTGAATGTGTACCACTATTTTAAACATCAAAATCCCTCAAACACTATTGACAGTGTAGTTGAAACAACATCTATGGAAAATCTACAATATATAGAGTTCTAAAGGAGGAAAAATCAGGTGGAGTAACCTCACCAAAGCCGAAACCAGGTAGACCAAAACTATTAAAAGTCAACGTGGACGAGTTTTTTAAAAATGCTATTCGTAAGCTTGTTCACTCATTTTTTATAAACAAGCAAATACCAACTTTAGATAAAGTTTTGCAAGCCATTACGAATGATGTTGATTTACCCACAATAAGCCGGGATAAACTATGGAAAGTGTTACATGAGTTAAACTTTAAATTTGAAAAAATGGGCAGACACTCAATGATAATTGATTCTGAAGAAATTGTATGTTGGAGAAGACAGTACCTCAGAAGAATACAACAAGTTAAAGCTCAAAATAAAAACATTTATTATTTAGATGAAACATGGGTTAATGAAGGACATTGTGTAGGAAGAGTTTGGAAAGACAAAAATATAAAATCATCCCATCAAGCTTTTCTAGAAGGATATACTACTGGTTTTAAGGAACCTATAGGAAAAGGTAAAAGATTAATTATTTGTCATATAGGCAGTACAAACGGTTTTCTTGAGAATGGTTTACTCTTATTTGAATCAAAAAAAACCGTTGATTATCACGAAGAAATGAATGGAGACGTGTTTGAGGAATATTTTGAACAGATGATTCAATTCATACCAAAAGGATCGGTTATTATAATGGACAATGCAAGTTACCACTCCAGATTACTTGAACCTTTACCAACCACTAAATGGAAAAAGGATGAAATTGCAAAATGGTTATCTTCTAAAAATTTAGCCTTTGACAATACAATGCTGAGGGCAGAATTGTTAACTATTGCTAAAAAACATAAGCAAAATTATAAAAAATATAATATTGAGGAGATAGCCAAAAAACGAGAAATTGAAATCCTTCGTTTACCACCCTACCATTGTGAGATGAATCCGATAGAATTAATATGGGCTCAAGTTAAAGGTTATGTTGCCAGAAATAACACGACTTTTAAATTATCAGATGTTAAAAATCTCTTCAATAAGGCAATATCTGAAGTAACAAGTGAAAATTGGCAAAAATGTATTAGACACGTTACAGAAATAGAAAAAAAAATGTGGGAGCTAGATAACATAATTGATATTACTATAGAGCCCATTGTAATTTCACTAGAATCAGATGGTGAATCTTCTGACACAGAGTGCGAGGAACCATAACTTTAAAATTATTAATTTATTTACTTTAATTTTATTTTTAGATTTTAATTTTTTAAGATTTAATATTGTCGTATTTTTTGCATGTTGCTCGTCAAATTTTATCCTTGCGGTTGGTTTTGTTTTTCTCATATACCTACTTAATTGTTTTTTTAGCTCCTCATATTAATTTATAAATAATTGTAATTATCTGTACATATTATATACATATTTTATAAATAAACATATGCCTAAAACAAAATGCCTAAAATAATATTGACTTTTTCTTCATTTTACCCAAATTAAATTACTACTTACGAATTATGTTTATCTATCTAAAATTGGTAATCTAGGTATAAATAACTAAAACAAATTAAATATTTCTATTTCCATATTAATTTAATTTTGAAAACGCACGTCTATGGTTTACTGCCTTTAACACTGATAACTGCAAAACATTTCTGGGAATTTACTCTCTCTTGATTTTCAAATAGACTATAACTTCTGATCTGATTAACAAATTCTTGTAAAATGACCTAAACTGACAAGCTGTTGGATTGTTATTCCATCCACCTTTGGATCTGATAGAAAGTACAGGCACCAAAAAGGAAGAGTGGTCGGACAAAAATAGAAGTCGACGAAGAAAAGAAATGAGCCATACGTTTTTTATAAAAAATGAAGTACCAACATTAAAAAAAGTGTTGGAAGCTGTTAGTAAAAACGAGATCATCCCGCAGATGGGTAAGGAGACGTTGAGGAAAAACTTACATGGTTTGAATTTTAGTTATAAGAAAATAAATAGAAAGAGTGTTCTTATTTTACATTAAAAACAACACATCGTTAAACAATTTTCAATAAACTGTCCTCAAGTTTTACAATTTAAATTGGTTAAAATTCATCAAAAATTTTCATGTTTTTTGCATGTGTTTAGTTTAAAATTTCTGTATTATGTGCATATGTAGCTTCTGCATAGTTATTGATGTAATATCAACAAAATTGCGAACATTTATTTGGTCATTTATCTATACAGTATATAAAAACGTATAGAAAACTTTCAAAAAACAGTGTCTGATAAGAAATTAATTGGTTTGTAAAACGTTCATTAGTCCAGGAGTAAATATTTACATTTTTGATGCCTGTAACTGGTAGTCGGGTAAAATTAGTGTGATGACTGGCAAATGTTCCACATGTGATGATCCTACTGGCGATAAAGCAGTTGCATGTGATAGCTGTCATATCATTATGCACCCTACTGAACACTATTGGCTTGAGTCCGTCCGAACTTCGTGCTGTGGTTATTCAGAAGAGAACTATGGTTTATTTCTTTACTGATTGCCAGTTAGCATTTAAAAGTGTTCCTAAGATATTACGAGAAATTGAGACTCTTAGGTCGGAAGTTGAGTTACTGAAAGCTGAAATTAAAGGGAGATGGGAGTACCTTTACAGCACCTGAATGAACTTCAGGAACGCCAAAGAAAAGCAAATAATTTACTGATTTTTTAATCAACCTGAACCAGCAACAGCCTCCGAAGATACTCATCAGGTTAAGCCACTTTTAACGAGTACTGGAGATGGTGTTGCTTTGAATATGGATAATATCAAAATAATTCGCTTTGGGAAAGAAAAACAAAAATGGTCACCGTCCTCTTAAGGTCATTTTTCCGTCTGCTCGTGATGTTCATGAAGTTGTAAAGAATAAAAGAATAAGACAAGGCTAGGTCGTACAAATAAGGTGTTTTTTCAGTTGGATCTTACTCCAAAACAGAAAAAGCTGTATGATTCTGTAAGAAACGATCTCTCGTCTCATCAACAGTCTGTTGAGCAGAATTTAGCTATTGCGTATTTTAGCAACATACCTAAAATTATCCAAAAAACCAGTAAAGTCAACTGATTCGGGCGGCTTTGTACTACCAGAATGTCAGCGGTCTTCGGACTAAACTTGTTGACCTTTGTCTGGACGTTAAAAAATTGCTATTATGATATCATTATTTTCTCAGAAACCTGGCTATCCTCTGATATTACTGACGCCGAACTTGGATTCACTAACTATAATGTCTTTAGAACTGATCGTTCGCCTCAATCCAGTATTCATGGGAGAGGTAGAGATGTTCTGATTGCTGCTAAGAAAAAAATATTCTCTAGTATGATTGATTCTAATCCATCAATTGAACAAGTATTTGTTATAGTTAGTAACAAATTTATTTTGGGCTCTGTATATCTTCCTCCTAGATCTCAACCTTTTATACCATGATTATTACAACCAGCTAATGACTATAAATGAGCAGTATACAAATGCCAGATTTTTCCTTTTTGGCGATTTCAATTTTCCATCTGCATCATGGGAAATAGACGATTTTTGTTCAATAGCACATCCCTCTCTTATGGCATCTCCATCCGAGACTGATTCTATAGATACTCTATCAAATATATGTGGTTTCTTCAATCTATTTCAGTCCAATACAGTAACTAATGAGGGAGGAGCTACGCTTGATCTTATTTTATCCCTATTTGAGCTCACAGTAAAAACAGCTGATGATGTTTTGATCCCACAAGATAGACCCCACTGGAATGTAACTTGCCACTTAAGATTGAAAGAGACAACGTTCCCGGTGAAGAATATTACTACGATTTTAATCGTTCAAATTATGAAGCAATGCGTCTTTCCTTGGAATCAATTGACTGGGATAATGTTTTACGTGATAAGGTTCTTTCTGAGATGGTATCCATATTTTACGATATAATGTACACTATAATAAATTGCTTTGTTCTACTGAAAAAGGTTTGCAAGAAGAGGTTTCCATGTTGGTATACTCCGGAGTTAAAGAGGCATTTGTGCGAGAAAGAAGTGGCTCACAAAATTTACACAAGATTACTAGGTGTCCTGAAAACTATATGGAATTTAGTAGATTGAGGGATCAGTGTAAACTTTTATGGCGAGAGTACTACAGAAATTATGTAAAATATACTGAAAATTGTGTTACAGATAATGTTAAATGTTTCTGGAAGTTTGTAAATAGTAGGAGGGTGAATAACACTATACCTTCTGAAATGACTCTTGGGGACCTTACTGCTAGTAACGGGAATGATATTGCAAATCTATTTGCTAAAAATTTCTCATCAGTTTATTCAAATCAACCTGTGGCTGTGCAGGGTGTTCAGGTTTCTTCAATGGTAAATGTATCCAATTATCATATTGAAATTTCGAACATCTATACAAAGTTGATGTTAAAAAAGGCCCCGGTCTTGACGGTATACCTTCCATTCTTCTTAAGGAATTTAGCTTCCTTTTATCCCGTCCACTCTTTCATATGTTGAATAATTCTCTTGTTATAGATTATTGGAAAACTTCATATGTCACTCCAGTGTATAAATTGGGTAGAAAATCAGTCATTTCAAACCATCGTCTTATATCCTTAGCATAATTTCCAAAGTGTTTGAGAGTATTATTACAGATTATCTCACCTATGACTGTTCGAGTATTATGATATCACAACAATTTGGCTTCACTTCTAAAAGGTCTGCAGAATTGGGTTTACTCACATATGTTGACTTTTTGTCTGACGGTTTGGAGGGGCGTCTGCAGATTGATTCTGTGTACACTGATTTCTCTAAAGCTTTCGACAGGGTTAATAATGAGCTCTTGCTACATAAACTTTTTCTTTATGGTGTTGACGGTCTTGTATTACAATGGCTAAGTGATTATCATACAAATAGGTTACAAATGGTCAGAGTTAATCATTACTATTCTCATACTTTTCCAGTAACCTCTGGAGTTCCCCAAGGGTCTCATCTAGGACCATTATTATTCAACATATTTATTAATGATATAATGGATTGTTTTCAAGGTAGCAAAGTCTTGTTATTTGCTGATGACCTGAAATGATTTAGGGTGATTAATGGCAGGGATAATGCTCTAATTTTACAATCTGATTTAGATAGTCGATCAAATTGGTGTACAATTAATGGTATGAATCTAAATGCATACAAATGTCATGTAATGCGTTTTCATAGAATACACCACCCAATAGCTTTTGATTACAATATTAATAATGAAACTCTAAAATGTGCTTCTCCAACTAAGGACTGGGGGTGTTACATTGGACTCCACACTTAATTATTACTCTCATGTTACCGCTGTTGTTAAAAAATCGATGAATATGTTGGGTTTTATAAAGGGAACCACTTCTGATTTTACTAACATCACTGCTATTAGATATCTATATTGCTCACTGGTCAGAGCTTATCTTGATTATTGTTTACCAGTATGGTCTCCTCATTATATTACATAATATAAAGTGAAACTTGAAGCTGTTCAGCACAATTTTTTAAGATGCACGTTTACATTCGTTATGATTTCTTAGAACGTACTTTTAAACATTCCTACTCTGGAGGTTCGCAGAAGGCAAAGGGATCTAATACAGCTGTTCAACATAATAAATGGTATTTGTAATAGTCCCGAGCTTCTCTCTAAAATATATTTATTTGCCCCTTCTCGTCTTTCTAGGCAGGTACAAACGTTTTGTGTCGCATTTCATAGGTACAACTATGCAATGAATAGTTTTCTACCTAGGACACTTAGATTAGCAAATTCTGCCAATGGAATTTTAATTTTTGATGTGTCAACTTTCAAGTTCAAAAAACATTTGCTGGAGCTTTCACTTTAGAGCGTACATCTTTTATTGCTGGTTTGATGTGTTATCATCACTCCTCTTACTTTATTTGCTTTTTTCTTGTAATGTATACTATACTTTAGGCTTTTCATTTTGTTTTATACATAAGTTTAATGCATCTGTCAATTGTTCTATCTTGTTCTAGTTTTACATACATATTTTTCTTTTTTTGTTATTGTATTATTATTTAAGAAGCAAGGAAGAAAGATTTATTATACGGATGAAACATGGATCAACGAGGGGCAGACGTTGAAAAAAGTATGGCAACATGGATATGTGAAACATGCATGGCAACCAGCTGTTGAAGGCTGATCAACCGGTTTAAAAAGTCCATCTGGAGGATGCCGTCGATTGATAATTACACATATAGGAAGTGATAGTGGATTTGTGTTAAATGGTGAATTAATAGTTGAGTCCAAGAAAACAGGAGACTACCATGAAGAGATGAACGCAGAGGTGTACGAGAAGTGGTTTGGACGCATTACTGAAAATTTGGAACCATTCGTTATGGATAATGTTCCTTACCACAGTCGACACTGCATAAAAACGCCACAACAGGCATGGAGAAAAGCTCATATTCAAGAATGATTATGGGACATTGGTCAGTTGTATACATTTCGGAGGCTGTATCGTGCTAACGAACCGAAATTTTTCCAAAAATAATAAGAATGTGGTAGTTTAAGTACCATATCACCCGTTGTACTGGCTCTGGTGAGCCGAAAATCAATAGGGTTCATCTGTGAGATGTCCTGAACAATATTCAATCAAAATTTGTGACTTCTTGCAGTCTGGAGACTGTATCGTGCTAACAAGACATGTTACGAAAAGTGGCCGACGACAACGACGACGACCTACACACAGGATTTTTTTTCTAAAAACCGTTTTTTCGTGTTCTTCTTGCTGGAAAACGAAATTTTTTCTCAAAATTCCATTTTTTTGGGGTAAACCAATACTTTTCCTGCATATTAGATAAGGTTGGGTGGAAAAGTAGTAGTTCAGGAAAATTTAACAATACCATTTTTGACCCCGCAATAAAACGTCCACGCCACTGTGCAAGACATATATCGGTACAGGCGGAGGTCATTGCACTTTCAAAACTGTATGGTTAGACTTTAAATATATTAAAATATAAACATTATGTTTATAAAATGTTTATCTACAGTCAAGAAGATTTAGAAGATTTACGAGAACGGATGCGTGTTGAAACGGGTCTCTTAATAGTCGGATCTGCTGATGAATATTTGAGAGTATCCAAGAAAAAGAAAAAACAAGAAGGTATAACGCAAAGTATTGTGGATAGGTGCATTGTGGTAAGTTTTCTTATCTTTTTTACACTTTTTGTTTCCAAAAGTCCAGTTTTCTACTTCTGAATATATATTTGTTATTTTTCCACATTTTACAAAATGTTTTTGTACAGGGTGTCCCAAATTGGTGTGTTTTGCAGGGTATCTCGTAAACTAAAAGAGATAGAAGAAAAGCAGTTAAGATGTTATGACTTCTTTTTGTGTTAAAGTAACGATAGCCTAATTAAATCTTTAGTAACTCCCTGCAGTTGGAAGATACAGGGCGATTATTGAAAACTGTCGAAAACTACAAAGTACTATAACTTCTTAATTAAGAAAAATATATAAAAACGTTATAAAAACTTTCGATATATATAATATTAAAGAGTTCAGTGGCGCACAGAATTTTTTTGTTAGGGGGCTCACTAAGGAAATATAATGCAAACTTATATTTTTTTAAATGGGACACCCTGTATATTTTGACGTTTTTCTTTTTTTTTTAATTCTCATTCACCTGAAATGACATATTATATATCCATTTCCAATGGTTGGAGCTACAGTGCAAATAAACCATTTATGGATGTTATCGGGTGAAACACACTTAAAAAATTGAACACTCAGTAATGAAATTTAACATTTGATTATAAGGATACTGATGGGTGACAATTTTATTTATCAAAATTATAATTAATAAAAAATAAAACCAGATTAAAAAAATAAAAACAATAAACTTATGAAACAACAAGAAATATTGTAACAACTAATCTACCTATATCTAATTTTATTAGAATGTAAAAATTACATTAAATGTTCAAAATGTCCTCCGTGTTCATTGATTAAAAAGTTTCTCGTTTAAATAATCTTCAACCAATTCAGCATTACTAAAAATAAAATCAGTGAACAGTGAAACAAAGTAGGTAAATATAGCTAATTATTGATTTTAAGTACCTATATTATTATTTTGAAATTATTGAATCCGTTTTTTGGTAAATAACATCACGAAATAAGATGTCTGTATTTTTTTACCGATTTCACTTTTATTTCTAATTATGTTTAACCCGATATGTTGTTATATTTTAGTTTGTTTACCTCAAGTGACATGATTGTTATATCTTATAAGAATGTTCATTTCATCAAGTAGGCTTCGGTCCTCTTACAATTGAAAATAAAACAAAACCTGTGTTACCTGTCAGAATTAATTTTACGACGTGCAGTCTTGTCAACAACATGAATTTTGAAAATTATGAAAAATATGATATGCATGTGGCATATATTGAATGTCAAAAGAATGTTACCTGTCAATTAATTTTACGACGTGCAGTCTTGTCAACAACATGAATTTTGAAAATTATGAAAAATATTATATGCATGTGGCATATATTGAATGTCAAAAGAATGTTATTAATGCGTCTGAATTATATTTTCAACAATATCCAGAAAGAAGGCAACCTGACAAGAGAATTTTTAAAAAACTCGATTCAAATTTAATAGAGTATGGATGTTTTGTGAAACCACGGCGTAAGTACGAAAATAATCATGAAGAGAGAGAGGTAAATACGTTGGGATATATCCAAGCACATCATGAATCTTCTCTACGTCAAATTGAAAATGAAATAGGTGTTCCAAAAACTACTGAAGGAAGGATTTTAAAGAAATATAAATTTAGGCCTTATCGGACATCCGTCCGTCAAAAATTATACCCAAACGATTTTTTGAGAAGAACACAATTTGCACAGTGGTATATAGGAAAATGTAATGAACATCCAAATTTTTCTCAAAGGAAATATTTAGCGATGAAGCTCGCATAAGCAGTGCAGCAATATTTAACAGACATAATGAACTATATTGGAACGACTCAAATCCACACTTAGTTCAGGGGATCAGGAGACAAGGCAGATTCGGCTTCAACGTTAGTTGTTTTGTCAAACATAATAAATTAGTTTATCATATGATGATGATAAACTAACTGCTGCTGGATATATAGATATCTTGGAAATAAACTTACACCAACTTTTGGAAGAGGAAGTCTTGGCTAGGGACACATTTTGGTTCCAACAAGATGGAGCACCTGCCCATAATGCTCTATTCATTGGAGATTATTTAAACGAAAAATTTCCTAATCGGTGGATTGGTACTTATGGACCGGTTAGGTGGCCCCCTCGTTCTCCGGAAGTAAATCCTCCTGATTTTTTTATTTGGGGATTTTTAAAAAATAATATTTACAAGACTAACTTCGAGAGTAGGGAAGATTTATTACAAAATATTCATGCCGCATTTAGAAAAAAAAAACCAGTGCACATTCTCAATTGTGTAAGATCAGTAAGAAAAAGGTGTCAATTATTATTACAACAAAACGGAGGACATTTTGAACATTTAATGTAATTTTTACATTCTAATAAAATTAGTTATAGGTAGATTAGTTGTTACAATATTTCTTGTTGTTTCATAAGTTTATTGTTTTTATTTTTTTAATCTGGTTTTATATATATGTCATATCAGGTGAATGAGAATTGAAGAAGAAAACGAAAAACGTCAAAATATACAGGGTGTCCCATTTAAAAAAACATAAGTTTGCATTATATTTCCTTAGTGAGCCCCCTAACAAAAAAATTCTGTGCGCCACTGAACTCTTTAATATTATATCTATCGAAAGTTTTTATAACGTTTTTTATATTTTTCTTAATTAAGAAGTTATAGTACTTTGTAGTTTTCGACAGTTTTCAATAATCGCCCTGTATCTTCTAACTGCAGGGAGTTACTAAAGATTTAATTAGGCTGTCGTTACTTTAACAAAAAAAGAAGTCATAACATCTTAACTGCTTTTCTTCTATCTCTTTTAGTTTACGAGATACCCTGCAAAACACACCAATTTGGGACACCCTGTACTGATTGCATTAATTATGTAGTTGAATATTGTTCCGCAAATGGAAATAGTAATGACGGGACTAAAGGCCTCACAGTGATCCTTCTGGAACATATCTTATAAACAGTTTTGATAGGTTTGCATGAACAATCTACGTTTATTAATATTATTATCATTATAGAAAAACGCTGAAATCAGGCAAATGTTTCATTTGGTTTTATATATATTTGTAAGTACGCACGTTTTTTATCGATGTTTTCCTTATTTCAGGATGAGATAGGAGAATATGTAAGTGGATTGATCCTTTCACCACACCCACCGCAAATACGACAATCACCTGCTCATGTACCTCCTGAAACTCCAATAAAAAAAGGTAATGCTGAGCGCAAACGTTACAACTCTAACACAAGTTCTTTGGATAGTGAACCGCCTTCTCCGACGCCCGCTAGGATACCTAGACCAGGTTTTGATAAAAATATTCATTGCTTTTGCTATATGAGCATGTAGTTTTATTTTAGAGGATAGTTTTTTGATAATGTCGCATGTAAACAAAACACTTTTGAGATTAATCCATCAAGTGAAGCCTATGAAAATGTGATTCGCTTATTAACAATATGGAAGGAAGAAGAAAATGCAAATATTAATTATGCACCTGAGAAACAAAGATCTTACTTTTAGTATAAATTACAATACATTACAAAAGCGGTAATGATATTAACAAATCTTCCCATTATGGTTCCAATTTTTTCTAGCAAATACTCAATATATAGTAATTCCGGGAACACTTTTCGGAATTCGATGTTATATAAGAGCAAAAAACATGGAATAGTATAGTTAGAAATAAAAGCATATTCAAAAAAATGATAATGAAGAAATGTCAACGAACATCATGATAAGATTTGACGAGTAAGAGAAAATCTAGGGTAATAAAAAAAAAGAAACCATAAGACTAAGGAAACTGTAGAATGGAATATCGATGAGTCTCCGAGACGGTAGAATTGGAGAGGGAAACAGTTAATGTACTGCACAAGCACATATTATTTAGATACCCTAGCAATAGATACTTGCTTAATTTCAGAAACACACTTCACAAGAGAAAGTTATATTTTAAACATTCATCTACCCATAAGGAAATTGAAGGAAATGTACTGACTGCTTGCAAAAAAATTCAAATGCAGTAATCATTCCAAAATGAAGCTATGAGAATGTGTCAGTAAGTCAGGTAAACTTCAAATCAATTGAACACAATCATAAGATCATTAACAGAAGCTCCATGGCATGGATTCAACCATCAAGACCTCCATTATCATAACGATCCAAGAGACAATTCAAAAGAAACACAACTAAATAAATATTTCTGATACGTCATAATAACATGGAATGAAGTCTTTTGAGTTAGTTTAGAGACTGAAAGCTTAGTATATCTAGACAGAATGACCTAAAGATGCCAAAGGAATAACTTTAGCATTAAAAGAAAAAGTAAGTTAAGCTTCCTGCAGGCGAAAACAATTGCCAACATGGATCTTGCTACTTACTACTGGCTGCCACTATTTGTTCTTCTCGTCAGCAGTATCAACGTCCAGTAGCTTCCTCAATTTTGCTAGCTATGGACCAGTAGTGTGCTTATACATATGGCATGTCTAGAGTTCCCCCAGTAAGAACTGTTTCTGTGAGTAGTGTGAGTAGCAGAAGTTGTAATGAACCAATGTGCATTAACAATGGAACAAAAATTGTTTAACAACCTATATAGTTGTCGCATTTTAGGCTTATTTGTTTTTTTTTGCTATGTGTTGCTGAGCTTGGAATTAAGATCCTTTGGTATCTTAGACTTCTTGATATGGAAATTTTTGTTTGTTCCTTCGTAGCTCAATTAAACTCAATACTTTAGATTAATATGCAATCTTTCCAATAAATGAATAGATATGGAATTTTAAAAACAAAGAAATACAGAAAAGGACTTACCGATTTCAGACGACTATATGTTTATTTTCTTGTTACCCAAGGTTAGTTAGGAGAGGATAAAAATGAATCTAAATGGGAGGAAGGTATATAGTAAATTTCACTAAATTTATTGTCCAGATTTGTCACACGGTTTCCACCTAAATTTTTTATTGTAAAACAATATCTCCGTTCGATACTTTTATTACTACTACTTAAAATTCGATGATTAAGTTCTGTTTCTACAAAAATGCGGTATTGCCAAGAATTTTCCAAAATTTGAACAATTGACGCAAACACTGTTGTTATAAAAATTGGGTGCCATCGACTCTTATTTAATGTAAAGGTTATGCTGTGATTTTGTTTAATGATTCTCATTCTCCATGTTTCTAGCCACTCTTCAATGTATAAGAGATAAGTTTGCACATGCTATTATGGGATCTTTGTGACTAACTAGAATGACTGTATTATGTCGAAAAACCTGATGTTAATATTAGGTACAGCATTGGTCCTAAAACACTGCCCTGCACGTTCTATCATTTACTCTTGTTCGCAATTGTATATCAGGTTGAATTTTACTGAATTGTATTTCAATTTTATTTTATGTAACTACTGTCAATATCCAAAATGGCTGCTGGGAAAACTTTCTCTCTTCCAGGCTTGTATTATTCAGTGGCATTGTTGGGTTGAGGGATGTTATTGATAAAAGCCAAACTAGTGCTCTGGAATTATGTTCAGGATGTTGCCAATACTGCTGTTGATTATCTTTTCGAATGCATGGTAGCAAGCTTATTGATCTGTGTCGAGGAGCGAAGACAGGCAGTAACATAAGCGAACTGTATTATTGTTGGGGAGGGTGGTTGATGACATCTAAACACAAACTACCCTGTCTTCACTGACCACGAAAGGGTAAACTAACTACTACGATGTCAATAAAATAGTCAGTTTATTTTCAATTGATATTTAATGAAACGTAATTTCAAAAGATCATAATATAAAACAAAATAAACATGTGAAAATGGTATAAGTAACTAAAAATTGTTCATGGCACTACCTGGCAACACTGTACTGTTAGCGCTTCGAGCTTAATATGAAGTATTATTACATGAAAAAAATGTAACAGAGAACTTAGTAATTGTAACTGCACTATACAGGAGTTATTATATAAATAGATATAGAGTATATTTCAATAGAGATAAGAGACAATTAATAACTTGTAATGGACTTAATTGTAACTCGATGTAGAGAAAGAGAGAGAGATACCGGCTTCTTGGGCAAAGGATACTGCAATCAAACGTGTTAGAGCGAGAACGAACTAACGGCGTTCTTACGAGGCCAATAGCAATCGCGTTGGGTTGGAGAGTACATAACTACAACACACACAAATTATCCAACAACGCACTAACTTCACAATAACGCTCTACCTTCTGACATGGGGTCAGTTTTTGTCTACAGCGTGTAGACACACACAATAGGATTGTTTCGGGAGAAGACTACTTTGGTACTGTCTAGAAAAAATGGTTCGCGCGCGCAGAGATTGGTTGCTGGTAGGTACACTGCTCCGACTTGTGCGCAGGTTCCAGCACTTATGTACAGGGTGTCTCGAAATAGATAATTCATACAGTTTGAATTACGTCGCGTAAATTACAACAATCTGCGTGATTTAACAGTATGCAGTTGCTTTCCAGACCTTCTGATTTTTTAAGTCATCTTTCGAAAAACCAATCTCATATATCTCATGAACATATATTTTAACGTTATGACTGCTTTTAAATGAAAAAATTGTGTTATGCTTTGAAAACGCCATTTTCGTAAACTTCTAACAAATAAAGCACAATTCACTAGATCTAGAAAAATTTTATTAACACTAGCTTGGGTTGCGGTTTGGTTGCGGTCTTGAATATCTTAAACGTTCAAATGTACTAAACTTGAAAGTAAAAGCAAATTAGCACTTCAAAAAGATAAGTTGCTTCTCTTAACAAGCTTATTTTTTAATTAGGGGATACTCACGTTGGCGATAACAAATAAATATGATGATGTAGTAAAAGTGCATTTGAAATTGATTCAGCATTCAATACACCATGATTTCTAATTAACAATTTTTTTTAGTTGGTAGACCTCCTGGTTCGAAGACTAAAAATCGCCTGGAAGCAAAATGGGCACAACAGATAGCTCAAGGTAATATGCCGGCAAATCCTAACTCATCTAGTCCAACATCCCCTCCTTATTCAACCACACCAACACCTGATACCTCTTCCAATGACAGTTCACATACAGACAAAACTCACATTCAGAATAACTCTACTAAACAACATGATCAATCTCTTACTCCTATAAAAAAAATCAAAACACTTAAGCCGGTAATCAACGTAGAACAAAAAACAACTTCGTCGCCACCGAAACATCAACCACAACAACCAGGTTAGTTATCTATGTTGTGATTTGGAGGGGATATTGTACTGGGTGCATGTTAGCTATGCTCTCAAAGTGATTGAAAACAATAAAGGCCGATATTTTAATGCTAGTTTAGAAAATGATTGTTACACCTATGATTAGCAAAACTTGGTTAAAATTTAATGTTAATTACTTACAGTCGCCTGGTCAGGCACTGTCTACTTCTGATAATTTGATGTTCTTCAAGTGTTACAATAAACTCTCCCAAGTACTTTAGTCTCTCGCAGATATTTTTTTTATTGCATTAAAATGATAAATTATACATAAATATTTTCAAATTATGTGGAAAATAACGTCGTAATAAGTAATTCACATTCAATGAGGTTAAAATCGCGCCAAAAACTGAGCTTTGTTTGACTATTCATGCGAGGATGATGTCACGAGGTATTATTTGGTTTTGACGTTTTATTAAAATTACAATTTTTGAGAAAAAATGGTGTATCGTTATTGGATCGTGCTAGATTGCAAAAGTAGAACAATCTCCACTACTGGAAAAACATTTATTAAGCTAACCATTGAAGAAAAATCTGGCTAAAAGCCATGAGACGCCAACCTGAAGCTATTTCATCAAAAACCATGTTTACCTATGCGAAGACCATTTCAATTCTACATATCCTACCGCAGAATCTCCATAACTATATCATTCAGCCCTGAAATAATACAAAAAAATGAACTGTTTTAAATATTAAAACTAACTTTTCCGCATCTGTGAGACGCCCTGAACAATATCCAATCATAAAATTTGTCACTTGTATAGACTCCGGAGGCTGTATCGTGCTAACAAACCAAAATTTCTCCAACAATAACCCAAAATGTAGTATATCCGGAGCTATAGGACCAGTTATACTCGCTCTAGTAGGCTGAAAATCAATAGGGTTCATATGTGAGACGCTCTGAACAATATACAATCATAAAATTTGTCGCTTGTATACACTCCGGATGCTGTATCGTGCCAACAAACCGAAAATTCTCCAAAAATGACAAAAATTTTGTACTTCAAGTACCATAGCACCCGTTCGGCTGCTCCAAGGAAAAACACAGTAACCAACAACAAAAATCAAAATTCACTTTTCTACATGTTACCGCATACTTGGTCCTTACGCATAGTTTGAAGCTGCGTTTAAATGGTCTATCTGTATTAGAAATCATAGTTTGACCACCCGTAAACACATTAACTCTTTTAAAATACCACAGTAAAACACAGTATATTCCAGTTACTGGGTTTTAGCGTAGTTATAAGTAGATGCTGTGTTTTAAGTTGGTTAAAAATTATAACTACTAATATTATTGTACAACCAATCGCAGACGTGGCAACAGCCGTTTGAAACTCCCTTTCTTTATCGTGATTCATTATATCACCACGTGCGTGATTTTGTTACTGATTGAAGTGTTTCTGTGTAAATAACAATGTCCAATATACGAATACGAGGAATACTGGAGATGTGCAATACACAAATGTAAGTAACTGATTGAGTTGTATATTAGTTTTAAGTTTTAAAACGTGAATCTAGAACCGCGTTGAGGTTATGTCAATTCAGATATGCCTCAATAATGTTGCCAGATTTCCCAAATTTCTGTACCTTACCGAATAGATTACAAATAGTCAAACTACTAAAAAAGGCAAAAAATTAATATTTCAGAACTATTTGATTGTTTGAAGGTAACGGTAGATATTTTTTCCAGACCCTCTAGCAAAGAGGAACATACTTCGGATGCAGTTAGTAATTGCAGCACCAGCACTTCAATATCAAACGACAATAGTGTTGCAGATACCGGAAAATGTGCATACTACTCCAAATGAATATCAAGAGATGCCTTTCGAAATGCCTGAAAACACTGATGGTATATTAGTAGCAATAACTACACAGCGACCTATTATTGAAGATGGGGACATATTAGAAGACATCCGAGAAATCGCTACTACGGTAAATATATTACAAGACAAGACTATAAACAGCACTGTAAATACTGCTAGTAATCAAATAGTCCAAGTAAGCAGAGGAGGTAAAAATAGAAGACGTAAAGCAGCTGTGAAGAGACCTGTATTAAGCAATGAACCAAAAGCAAATAGGGAGAAGAAAAATCACCCGATAAGGCCATGTTGCCAAGGAAAATGCCGAAAAAGCTGTCAGAAATTTACACAAGAAGAACGCAATGTAATATGGGATACTTATTGGTCTCTTAATTATACAAATAGGCAAAAATGGTTGGCAAAAAACGTGCATCTGACATACATTAAAAGAAGAACGACAGTCCAAGCTAATATAACGATAGCTATAAGAAAACATGTAGTCGTCTATATTTTCTGCCACAAATTAATTTCAGTTTACCGGTTTGTCGCTTATTTTTACTTAATACCTTGGGTTATACAAACGATTCTGTCTTGACAAAATTATGCCATGCCATGAAAAAACAGGAGGGATGTGTTGCAGTGAAGGAGAATACAGGAGTTCATGCCAAACCTACTTGTAATCCTGAACTAATAAAAGAACATACCGATACCTTCCACCCAGCTGTAGCTTATTATAGAAGATATAATGCTCCTAATATAAGGTATCTACCACGAGAACTTACTGTACAATCGATGTTCCAAGATTTTAATTCAAAATATCCCAATGTGTGTAAAAAAGAAACTTACAGAAAGACTCAAAAATATATGCATATACCTCTGTGTATGCCTATTTCAGACACTTATGGCCAATGCCTCGCCTTTGAAATGCAGGTGAAAGAAGCCGAGGCAGTAATAAATAACGACGCAGCAGTAAAGAATATAAAGAAAAAATTGACTCTACATGAAACTAGAGCTACTAACAAATACACAGACGACAGTAAAATTACAGACAATCCAACAACAAAAATATACTCTATGGATTTGCAAAAAGTATTACTAACTCCAAATATGCCTTCAATTAAAGACAGTTATTTTACAAGTATTTAACGAGACTTTCGCAGCACTACATAAGAACCCAATCAATAAAAATTATTGTGTGATGTGGCACGAAGGTATTGCCGGTTGAAATGCACATAACATTGTAGATTCCGTTGTGGCAATAATAGAAACAGAACGAGATACCACCGACTTTGTATTTTGGGATGATAACTGCACGGCCCAAAACAATAACTGGATTGTGTGTACGGAATTTGTAATCCTTGTAAATGAAGAACGATGTCCTAATAGCATTACTTTTAGATATTTAACTAAAGGTCACACTCATATGAGTGCAGATGGTATTCATGGCAACATTGAAAAACATCTAGCACAGGTCAGAGACGTATATGACTTCAGAGATATAAAAACTGTAGTTGGTACGTCTAGAAAAAATGTAACTGTCGTAGAGCTGAATAAAACAAAAGAACTGCACCGCGAAATAAAGTGATCCACTAAATATGGTTAAACGCAACTCTATCGTAGAAATTAAATTTGAGAAGGGATGTCGTTCCATGAAATACAGGACTGATTTTGACGCCGATTTTGTAACACTTGATTTTTTACGAATGAGATTTGATGCATCAAAACGACCTGAATTGCTCCCAACACACCGAGGAATTCCAAAAAGGAAGAAGAATGATATAATCAAGGTACTTGGGTCCTAAAGGAGAGAATTTTGGACTACCCTACGAGAAAACGATACTGTTGAAGACCTTAATTCGGAATATGTTATAACCGAGGATGTTGAGCTATAAATTAATATATATGTTATATAAAATAAACTATAATTAAAACTACCACTTTTTAATAATGTATAAGTAAATTAACAGGCAATTTAAGGTAAACCATTCTAATATACCAAGCAAGAACACAGCATACACATTGCTGTGTACTTGTTATTAAAAGATACTAAAAAACACCATTGAAGAACACAGTATATGCTATAACACACGAAAAAAATCAAATTCTCAAATTTAACCTTTTTGTTTACATTTAACACAAAATAACCGGTATGCAAATATTTATTTTTGTTAGCAATAAATGTCACATACTGTGTTTTTCCTTGGAGCAGCCGCGTTGTACTGGATCCAGTGAGCTCAAAATCAATAGGGTTCATCTGTGAGACGCCCTGAACAATATTTAATCATAAAATTGGCGACTTAGTGCACTTCAGAGGCTGTATCGTGCTAATAAACTGAAATTTCTCCAAAAATCACAAAAACTTAGTACTTCAAGAATCATAGCACTGGATCTAGTGAGTATTGGTCACTTGTATACACTCCGGAGGCTGTATCTTGCTAGCAAACTGAAATTTCACTAAAAATGACAAAAATGTCGTACTTCAAGTACCATAGTCCCCATTGTTATAGCTCTAGTGAGCAATAGAGTTCATCTGTGAGATGTTCTGAACAATATTCAATCATCAAATTGGTGACATGTTGCACTCTGGAGGCTGTATGATGCTAACTAGAGATGTTACGAAAAATGGCCGTCGACAACGAGGACGACATACACATAAGATTTTTCTCTAAAAACCATTTTTTTCGTAATGTTTTAGCTGAAAAACGTAAAAATAACTCAAATAAATCTAAATCCCAAATTTTTTTGTGCTTACCTAACTAAATATTATTTACTTGGTTTCCGCAGTGTGATTGTTAAACTTTTAAACCATATTCTATGCTAGGAATAAAGAACATACCCATTATATTTTAATAATCTTTTAGCTTCAACTTCACGTTGCGATGCATATGTAAACAATTCGTTTTTAGAAAAAAAATCAGCCACCATCAACGGGTCCACCTGAGACAAATGCCAGATTGTGCTTTTAAAAATCCTTCATACATATCGCCTAATATTTTAAAAGCGATTACACAGAGAAAGTCGCAATAGTTAACAACGCGATTAAACAATCACAAAATGCTTACAGATATCAACTAAAAATGTTTAAAATGTGAAAGCCGGTATAAAATCTTCGAACGGCTGCCTCCAGTTCGTACCTCGTGACGTCACAACTCACGACCATTGGCATTTCGTTTTCGTGTGACGTCAAATTTAAAGGGCTTCGCCGAACTTTCTCAAACAAATTATGGGATAATTAGAAGTTCTTCTTGGAAAAAATATTGTGATGGGATATGTATGATATTTTAAGAGATATTTAAGAAGCTTTCAGGTAAAATTAAAAATCTATGCAAGGGGCGTATTACTATTCAGCCCAACCTATCTAATATGCGAGAAAAGTATTGGTTTACCCCAAAAAAGGTTTTGAAATTTTTTTTGAGTTATTTTCACGATTTCCATCAACAACAACACGAAAAAACTGTTTTTAGACAAAAAAATCCTGTGTGTATGTCGTCGTTGTCGTCGGCCACTTTTCGTTACATGTCTTGTTGGCACGGTACAGCCTCCAGAGTGCAATAAGTCACCAATTTTATGATTGAATATTGTTAAGGACATGTCACAGATGAACCCTATTGATTTTCAGTTCACCAAAGCCAGTACAATGGATGCTATGGTACTTGAAGTACGACAATTTTGTCATTTTTTGAGAAATTTTAGTTTGTTAGCACGATACAAGTACCAATTTTATGACTGATTATTACTTAGGACATCACACAGATGAACCCTATTGATATCCAGCTCACCAGAGCCAGTACAACAGGTGCTATAGTACTGTAAGTACGATATTTTTGTCATTTTTGGGGAAATTTCAGTTTGACGGGTGCTATGGTACGGGTAACATGTAGAAAAGTTAATTTTGATTTTTTTGTTGGTTACTGTGTTTTTCCTTGGAGCAGCCAAACGGGTGCTATGGTACTAAATTTTTGTCATTTTTGGAGAATTTTCAGTTTGTTAGCACAATACAGCCTCCAGAATGTACAAAGGTGACCAATTTTATGATTGAATAATGTTCAATGTATCTCACAGATGTACCCTATTGATTTTCAGCTGACTAGAACGAGTACAACGGGTCCTATAAATTCAGATATACTACTTTTTTGGTTATTTTTGGAGAAATTTCGGTTTGTTAGCACGATACATCCTCCCCCAAAGTGTATACAAGTGACAATTTTATGATAGAATATTGTTCAGGGCCACAGGTGCGGAAAAGTTAGTTTTAATCTTTAAAACGGTTTATTTTGTTATGCATTAGCACACTAAATGTTTAGGTATTTCTGTTGCTTGAACAGAATTGTCGAAAATATGTGGGTTTTTTTCTCTCGCGATTGGTAACAAAATCTTCAAAAAGACACCGATTGTCGCACACGGTATGTGTGTCGCTCCGTTCACGACACTCGGTAGTGCAGGATTTCTACCAGCTAAAAAACGTTCAATCGGTGCCTTGAGGTAGGTCTTCCTGGGATCGCCGCGAGGCATTTCTTCAGGGAGACGTGTCACGGATGTTGTAGATTACTTCTTCCTGGTATTTTTTCTTTATAGCTTTTACTTTCTCTTTTCTTATTTTTGCTTCTTCTGTATTATTCCATTTTATTGTCCCTTATTTTCGTCTCCATTATCATTTTATGAATAATTATCCAATTTCCTTTCGTCTCTGTCATCTTCTCAATCAGATTGTCATTATTTAGTCTATCCCCGATGTCTCTTTCTCTGTCCTCTCTAACGCCTCTGCAGTGTCTTCGTCATTGCAGTACATATACTGTCTGTTATCCCTCTTTCCCAGATAGTACATAAATCAGCCGTGGCCGGTTAGTATATGTGTCGTATGGTAGTCGCTTTCGGCAAAGTCACAATTAATCCATTTATCTATGTTTGGTATTAGGTTAGCTGTCCACCTTCCTTTCTCGCTCAGTTCCCATTGGCTCTGCCACTCTCTCATTGACTTTTCTCTTATTTCTTTTTTTTTCTGTTTTCCGTTCTCTCGGCGTTTTCCTTCTCTCTTTTATCATGAACTCAATTGGGATGATCTTCGCCATGACTAAGCTAGCCTCTGTGGATATCGTCTTATATCCTCTCCAAGCTCTGATTGCTGTTATTCTCTGTGCCTGTGTCATCATTTTTTTTTATTTCATTTCCTTGCCATTGCCTTATCCCATATTATTGAGGCGTATAGCATTATAGAGTTTGTTACAGCTGATAACATCCTTCGTTTTCTTTCCGAGGCTCCTTATATCCTTGGCATAAGTCGTGTCAGAGTGGCAGCCACATTTTTGGCTTTTGCCATGCTTTTTGTTATATGGGCATTAAATGTTAGACCCTTATCTAGACTTACTCCTAGGCAATTAACATTATTTTCGGGGTTATAGGTACTCCATCTAACTGGAATTCTATATGAATTCTTGTTTTTTTCCCTATCAGCAGCATGGCTTCTGTATTTTCCAGAGCCAGGGCTAGTTCGTGCCTTTGAGTCCATGCACTCACCATTTGCAGTGTTCTATTGGCTACATTCATGAGTCCCTCTTCTGTTCTATCTGTTACCACTATTGCTAAGTCGTCGGCATAGGCAATTAGTTTTACATTTGGTCCTGCCTCGATGTACAGCACCCCGCCACACATGACATTCCTTAAAAGAGGTCCCAATATTGAACCCTGGGGGACTCCTCCAGCTATCCAGTATTCTTTGCCTTCATCGTCGACTATTTTCCTGTCCGTGAAATAACTTTTTATTAATTTTCTTTTGTACATAGGCATTCTTCTTCTTCTTTAATTCGTGGATTATCCACTTCCAGGACGCTGTGTTCAATGCATTTTTAATGTCTATTGTTACCAGTACACAGAACCTCTTGATCTTTGTTACTTTTGTTTTTCTTTTTCGAATACTTCTACTACTTCCTTAACAGCGTCCATAGTGGATTTTCCTTTCCTAATGACGAATTGCATTTTTGACAGGTTTTCTCCGGCTTCCAGCTCTTTCGTAATTCTCGAGGCTATAATATGTTCTGTCAGTTTTCCCATTTTGTTTTCCTTTGCCTTTGCCCTGCTTTTGTGTGTGTTATGTGGTACATAACATTGATGTGTCCAGTTAAAAAGTATTAAGTGTGTCAAGTTTATAGAATTCATGCAATGCATTTTTTCGTAATTATTCACCCACAAAGAGTATGAATGAGATTTTTTCATAATTTGACAAGTTAATACATTTTTAACCTTTGATTTCCAATGCATATGATATATCTTATAATCTAGCAGGTATTATATTTAACTGTCATTTATACAACTAATGCTAGCAAAAATATTTCATCATAAGTTGAATCAGAATAATTTTGTACCACATAATACTGTGTTTAGAAGAAGAATTATTTACTTTGAGAAAAACTAAGGAACATTTAATTTTAGATAACATGTAAACGCAAATCGTCCAAATATCTGAAAGTTTTTCTTTGTTTAAGTGTCTCTTCCGGTTAACTTGTGGTTTCTGTAAATGCTTATACTTTTTCTGTTTCTTCGAAAACGTGAAAAAGTTAAGTTACTTTTTTTCTTCTTTATTTTCAACTTCTCGTAAAAAAATTGATGTCCTCTGGTCTCAGTTATAAACACAATTGATTAATATTACACCCTGTACAATCATATATTTTCCTAGTAAATAAACTTACTTCACTGCTACTATTGTACTTATATTCAACATACAGTTGCATTTTATTATATGTGTTCGGTGGAATATGAACTTTTCAACTATAAATTCTTTATCAAATCAAAATTAACCAAGTGAAAAAACATGTATTAAAATATCGCTCTTTATAAACATACTAAAATTTACAAAAATTAATAAATCTAGGTCCCTATACCCTTAGGGTAAACCAGGATTATGTATATATGTAATAAATCTAGGTACTATTTTCAAAGAAGTGACATATAAATCAATTTATTTTATGACTCTTCATGGGTTCTGTAGGATAATAAGAAAACAGATTTTCCACTATGCCGACGTTTCAGATTTATTTGAATCCTTTACCAAGGCCACAAATATATACATGCATCTGGTGATTATGAATATTAAATAATCAATAAAAACTTTAGAAACTTCAAAAACCTTAAAAATTTCAAAAAATTAAAAACTGTTAAAACTAATTGGATTCAGTTAAGAAAAACGTATATTTCTTTATATATTGACGTACATACGAGGTCTGGCTATTAAATAACGAGACTGGTTACGAAAAAGGGTTTTATTATAAAAATTATTCTACATTCGTATGCTCCCCTTCAATATACTCCCCTCCCCTCGCCACACACCTTTCCATACATTGATATTTATAAATACCTTATCTTGAATTCTAATCACTTATCCATTAGTTTTTGTCTCTTTGATGGCATTTTTTCATCGTTAGATTCAACAAACCTTCCCGATTCTAGTAGATCTTCGAAATCATCAAGACCATCACCTTGTTCGTCCACATTTTCATCTGAACCATTAACTTTCTCGTATGTTTTTTCTTCCATATTTGAGCATTTTTTAGAACCATGACAATTTGAGCATCAATTTGTGCGTTTTAAACCATGTTTTCGGCAGCCACATTTTAAACTGTTTCACAGCTGCAGCAAATAGTTTTGGGCAATATTTCCGGAAATAATTCCTTTTCTGTCATTTTATGCATAATGCCACGTTGATCCAGCCCCAATCTGTTGCTCTCAGTTTGTTACCCAACCAAATTTGAAGTTGATAATACACACTGTAACAATATTGTTCTGCTGCACCTTCTGTGGGTGGGAAATTTGCCAATATAAAAGAAGATTTAATTTTTGCCAATTGATATTTTTGAAAGCTTAATTGATTCAGTGTTATTTTATCTTTTTTACATTCATAAATAGATTTGATTAATTGTAATCCATTTTTTTTCGATATCTTGTTTGTTTGCATCTTTTTTATAAAAAATATTAGCCAAATTTGACAAATTTTTATCGACTAATAATGAATTTACGATACTTTTCTTTCCTTTTCCGGCAAATCCAGATGAAGGATTCATATTTGAAACTATTAGACGTGAAAAATAGATCTTTTACATTTCCAGAATCTGGCTTGAGAAAATAAATGTGATGATTATTTGAATTTAATTGATTCAAAAGGACCGAAAGATCAATATCTTGACCCACAACAATGACAGTTTTATTAGTATCTCTGGCAATTTCTATCGAGGTCTTAATAATGTCAGCATCAGCATCTTCTTCTGCTTGTTTACAGGAAAACCCTTGTAACTGTAATCTTTTCATTAACGTTTTTATTATTTCCTAGTTTTTCTCGTGAGATGAAAAGTTTTCTTGCAAAAATGGTATTTTTGTATGGTTCTGATAATCTAACTCTGGAATATTGTCTGAGGTTTTTCTACGACTACGTTCTCCTCTTTTAGTTGAATTAGCTGCCGGTACTGTTGTAACAGAAACTTATTTTTGAATTTCGGGGCGCCCATCAAAAACAATATATCTGCTTGCTGTGTAATGTTTTTCTACATAGCATGGAATTTTACGTTTTTCGAGTAATTAAAGTGTACATTTTAATAAATAGCTCAAAATTGTACATAATGATTAAAAAAAATTCGGATTCGAGTTTTTTCGTTTCTTTACATTTTCTGACAACATTTACCATAGTAATGTATATTTTTTTACACAATCAGAAAGTAGAGATTTCAACGAACAAAAAGCCCACCGACTTTTTTAAAAAAGCTGATATTTTGATGCGAGAATTTTCGATCGAAAATTAGGATGCTTTTTCGATATTAAGTCAAAATAAGGTGAAAAAATGAATATTTCAAATCAAATAAATTACAGTGTGTTTGGGACATAAACTTGGTTATTTAAATTTTTCACATAAATTTTGAGGTTATGTGAAAAAAATGTTATTACAAAACAACTAATGAAAAACTCAAAGTGAAAATGTCATAAAGTTATTTTATTGTAATGAAGTTTTACAAAGGCTCCATAAGCTGAACAACTAGTTTCGGCCCACAATGGCCATCTTCAGGCTACAAAGAATGTTTGGGTTAAGGAAGAAAACATTAAACAATCTGTATAGTTCCAGTAACCTAATCTTTCTTGCTACTGAACTTTACTACGTTTTATTTTGCTCCAAATGTACAATTAACTATATGTTTTTCAAATTTTCCCTCTCATTAGTCTACATGGATATTTGACTTATTTCCTCTAATTACGCTCCTGCCGGATATATATTCAATATTGTCTACTTCATATCATTGTTGGTGTGTCATAAAGTGATTTCGCTGAACATAATTGTATAATTGTGAATTTAATTTCAGTTTCATTGTTATGGACTTGTATTTACTATATCACAATGGTTTAACATTATATGATAT
The DNA here is from genome assembly GCA_963921935.1 of Galeruca laticollis. NCBI lineage: Eukaryota > Metazoa > Arthropoda > Insecta > Coleoptera > Chrysomelidae > Galeruca > Galeruca laticollis. The sequence goes on along the minus strand of OY998178.1, from coordinate 36,459,140 downwards.
TTTTAGCAATATTTTATTGGTTCTTAGCCTACTTCAATCTTAGTGAACAAGATAAAAAGCCGTTCTCCTTCCTTAAGTCGACCTTTTTACCGCTTATTACATCCCTATCCACTGGTTTCCATAACCAATTCTCTGTTTTAAGGATTGACCTTCCCCGCTTAGTTGTCCATTCCTTCTTATTTAGATGTTGGATATTATACTTGCTAACCTCTTTTTGTTTCCTTATAATAAGAGTTGGTATTTATTAATTAAGGGAAAATATTCCCCTTCCCATTCTTATCAGGACTCTAATTATATTGAATTGTAGTTCAAATTTGTTCTTCTACCCTACCTACAACTATACAATGTTTTCGTAATTTTTGTTTTTCTACCACTTCACTTCATTTCCATAATTTCTCGCCTCCCCCTATTTTTCTATTTGTCACAAGATATTACAACTCAAATACTAAGTTTAAAATATTTTTCTAAATACACCTTAATTACCCAAAAAATTTTAACCCCCATTTCTTACATTCTTCCCTTCATTGGCGCTATGTGTGGACGTTTTTTACCCCACTAATAATTATTTTCATTTAGGTAAGATATACAGATTGTTTAATGTTTTCTTCCTTAACCCAAACATTCTTTGTAGCCTGAAGATGGCCATTGTGGGCCGAAACTAGTTGCTCAGCTTATGGAGGCTTTGTAAAACTTCATTACGATAAAATAACTTTGTGATATTTTGACCTTTGAGTTTTTCATTAGTTCTAATACTAGTCTGAGCTATGGATGAGATATTACTGTTATCACAAAAGTTGTAGGTCTTTTTATTACCTACAACTTTGCCATTTAACTTTTTTCCATAGGACTTGTAGTTTTGAAGGAAATCGAGATAAACAGTTTTTTACCGTTTAAAATTACTCCCTTCCACTCAGATCGCCCGTAAATTATTTTTCATTTCATTTTTGTTATATTCTCATGGGTTTCATCCTACTATTATTTTTTTTTTCACTTTTTACCATTTTTAAAGGCTTCAGCCCTGGTTCTACTAGGTACAATTTGTGTATAGACTCGCAATGAAGAAAAAGAAGTTTTTTTGTCAATGTATGAAAATTTTGCATTGCATTGTTTTACATGACGTACCGGAACTTTCTGAATTTTTTTCATGATTTCTCGTTTATTTTGAATTTGACAAGGAAATGTAAAATCATTTGTGCTCAACAGAAAAAAAACCTCACTATGTAAAAACCAAATAAAGTTGCGTTTACGTCACCAAGGGCGTATTTCTATCGCATGTGTGGCTACATTTCTATCGAAAAGTGCATATACTTAAATTTGTTAATTAATCGGTTCTAAAGATAACCCAATCAATAAAAAAACTTTTGTACCAAAATAATGTATAAGCAATATAGCTTTATTGGGTTTAGACGTCCCTCGATGTAAACATTTGTGTTAAAATTTTCATAAAGAAGCCTCCAATTATTGACGGTAAAATAGTCACTGCCAGAAATAATGTCATGTTGCCGCGTTGTTTGTGACTTTTCTACTCGTGTATTGTCATCGATTTCTGAGGTTATAGTTACGTGCTTTATAAAATTTTCTTGTGAGAAATATTTATAATCAAAACTGTTTTTGTTTTCAAAACAACAAAGCATTTTCTTCTGTGATTGTTAAAATGCCCAAACAGCTGAATAGCCGATGCAAAGAACTTGTGGCTTCATTAGTAAATTATTTTGAACAAGAAAGGAATACTAATGGTCCTTTGTTGCCCTTAAATGCTGTACAAGAGGTAGGTAATACGTGAATAAAATATCCTTACTTTACTTTACGAAAATTTCTATTATTTTAGCGTGTAGCTGCTGCTTTAAAAATCAGTGTAAGAACAGTAAGCAAAATTTGTAGAAAAAAGGTGAAGAGTTTGAGTCGCCAAAGAAAAAATGTTGTGCTCATAAACGAGTAACAAATACAGAAACTTTAAATACAAGCTCTATTCGTGATACCATTTACAACATGTACCAGAGAAGTAAGTATAATTACGACAATTGTATATTTAACATATTTTTATTTCTGTATGCTTTTAAAACAGCACATAACGATTCATTCATTGTGGTCCCAACTAAGAGAAATAGATTATTTAATGGTAGTACCACTTCTTTAAATAGATTGCTCAAAGAACTTGGGTTTAAGTGGATGAAGGATAATCCACGACGAGGACTTATGGAATTACCTAACGTTGTTTTGAAAAGAGTAGAATTCTTAAGATATTATAAAGTAGCAAAGGACGAAGGTATATACCAATTTGTGATCATCGATGAAACCTGGATATTTCAAAATGGTATCGTAGGTCATTCATGGCAAAATGAAAATATCAAGAGTGTTAAAACCGCTAAAACGGATGGTAAAAGGTTTGTTGTATTGCAAAACATAAGTGGTTACTTAAACATTATTCAAATAATATTATTACAGATATATTATACTTCATGCTGGAAATGAAAACGGATTTATTGAAGGTGCTGAAGCAATATTTTGTTCAAAAACCCAACTTAATGATTATCATGGGGAAATGAACCAGGCAAATTTCTTGAAATAGTTTGAATATCAGTTGCTGCAAAATTTAGAAAATCCTTTTCTAATTATACTTGATAATGCACCTTATCACAGCATGTTATTGCATAAAACTCCAAATACAGGATGGTCAAAATGTGCTCTATTCAGCAATGATTGACAGAAAAAAACATTCCCTATTCTCACATGATGTTCAAAACAGAACTGTTGCAAGTCGTTTCTCAGTAAATATACAGATATATTCTTACTTATTGCCATTTATTTTAAACATTTTTTTTTGTTTTTTTTTTTTAGAAATAAGCAACCAATCAAGTATATAGTGGACGATATGGCAGAACACTATGGACACAAAGCGTCTTCCTCCTTACCATTGCATATTCAACTCTATCGAATTAATTTGGGGCATAGCAAAAAATTACTACAATAGGCATACTGGTAGGGATGGTAACAGTGCGAACAACTGCCTGAACATGTGGCACGAGGCACTGCACATGATAACTCCTGATATGTGGAAAAATTCTATACAACATACTGAAAGAGAGATATTTAAATGGTATGAGAGGGAAAGAATATTTGATCGTCCAGAAATTAGTCCGATAGTTATAAATTTTAATAGTGAAGAGAGTGACACTGATGTTGAATCAGATGAAGAAAATGAACAAGAATTCGAATCTGCCTAGTTTCATTTCACAATATGTTGATTTGTTTAATGTTAGTTTTTGTCTTTGATAATACGTTCATTATTAAACATATTTTATTTTATTGCTTGTATTTTTATTATATTTATTTATTAAAAGATTTGGTAAGTCAGTAATAACCTTACCACTTTTATTCTAGAATTCCTTACTTTGTGAAATCTATTCATAAATTTAATTAAAAAAAAACGTAAATGAAAAAACTCCACACTATATTAAACGAAAACTATCAAACTATCGATAATTTTGTAGTTTTCATTTATAATATTGTGAAATTTTCTACATTTACGTTTTTTGTTGACTTAAGTTATTTTCTATTAATTTCAATATTTCGTGAACACTCTGACGTAAACGCAACTTTATTTGGTTTTTACTATAGGTAAGAGTGCCTCCTTAAAGAGTTTCAAATTGTCAGCACATTTTTTGGGGATGTTTTTAGTTTTTTGCAATTTTTATGAAGTTTTTACATGAGCAGGAGTTTTTAAAGTTTTTGAGGTTTTTAAGGTTTTTTAAGTTTTTATTGGTTATTTAATATTCATAATCACGAGATGCTTGTATATCTTTGTAGCCTTCATTCAAATAAATCCGAAACGTCGGCATAGTGGAAAATTTGTTTTCTTATTATCCTACAGAACCAATGGATAGTCATAAAATAAAAAATAATACATAAGGAAGCGATCACAGAAGTTGCATATAAATCAAGATGTAGCAAGTTTTAAGTCTCATACACAATTATAATACAGTATTAACAAGAGTAATCGATAACATAGACTGTATAGGACTATCTCCATTTTATAATCAAATATAACTTTATAATTGATAATGTGAATTGTAACACACCTATAGATTATTGTGATTTGCACCAATTAATGTTTCTGGTAATGGTGTGGGCTGGAAACAAGAACTGATATATCTAAACCCTGTTTTAAATTATTCAGAATATCAGGATTTTGAAAAAGCCTCACAGCAAATATTGATCTGTATTTGAAAATAGTTTTCATAATTTCATTTCCATGGAAAATTATAAATTTATTTAGACACATATATTTTTAATCATTTAATTTTTATAATCCAAACTGTATTTACAGCTAGAACACAAGCATTTGCTATGAATAGAAATTTAGTTCAAGGAAACACAAGCGTTTCAAATTTACTGCAGGGTGGTATTAAAACGATACCACCTACAATTCCAAAAGCATCAACATCGGGAATAAAAGGTAAGATAAGATATTGTTAGTATATGATGGCTGTTATTATAAAAATTACAACGGAATACATTTGAATGAATGCCGATATGTGTAATAAATCATTTATGATATGTCAATACCTAGTACATTTCCTCCAGTTGAAAGCATATGGTGTAACATTTTTTTCTGATTTGAATTATAATATCCAGAGATATTCTTTGGCGTATCACTAATCCATTGAAAAAAATAAGTTTTATTTATTCAAATCTAATTTTCTTTCGCATAAGGTGATAATTTGTGGTACAATAATAATATACAATATTTTAAAAATCGTATCAAGTATTTAATTGGGCAGTTTTTACCTAAAAATAAATTTAGATTTGCGTATAGTTCGTATTTTAGCTGGTATGTGTCAAACTTAGTTCAATTCAATAGGACATACTCAACTATTGACTGTTCTTGGCTTATATGGTGCATAACACAACGTTGTAGCTTCGGTTTCAATATACTAAAGTAAGAGCCCAGTGCCCCCAGGCATAACTTATTTTCTAAAGAACAAAATGTGGGGCTTCAAGTAGTGTTTATATGTGTATTGAATGCCAGCATACCTGCTGGGTTGGTTAACTGGCCAATTCACAAGTACTAGGAGAGAAAGATAAATAAAAATAGGGTTAACTTAACCTAAATTATAATAGTTGATTTTTATACATATTCCATAAAATATTATTACAAAATAATATTGAACATTGCCAGACACTTTCCGCCCGTCATAACTTCCGCTAGACGCTTTAAAGCTCCCAAAAAGATATTGTAAGTTCACTTATTTTTTAATGTCTGATTTGTATATACCTTATTTAAGGGACTATTTTTTCAAACATATTTATTCAGCTAGACCCATCGTAAGGGCCAAACATCCCCCAGATACCAAAAACATTCAACCGTGAGGTGGGCGACAGTACTGGGTGTTATGTGCATGGTAGAGTACAGCAGAAGTAGCTTGGCGGGCGAAGGCCATTTGCGCAGTAGCAAAATCCGCTGTACGTCCGTTTTAAATTATTTCTCACGCAACTCTTGTGTTCACTTCGAAAGTACAATTCGAGACATAAATTTTAGTGGTTTTTGATATTTCATTATTTTAGGTGTTATATTTTTATTTTAATTAGAATTTATAGTTTGTGACCTTCGACCGCCAAGCTACTTCTGTTGCACTTGTACTATGCATGTACTGTTCATTTTTATTCAAAAAAATGTAATTAATAACGGACTTTGCTTTTTCCTTACTTATCTTCATAGATATTACATGGAGTTATTTAAAGAAAAGGAACAAAATGAAGTAGAATCTACAGGAAATTTCGCACCACCCAATTTGGAGATTAAAATAGCTTTTGACATTTTTAATAATTCAAAACAAAAAGTTATTAGCTCAAAAGCATTTAACGACCATCGACTAATCTTTAGGAAATTTGAAAGATGCAAACACCGTCGATATAGCTGCATTATTATTCAGAAAGTCAATATTACAAGCTGAAAAAAAGAAATTACCGGATGACATTCATAACTATTGGGACATACGCTAAGGGTAGATTGTTTGGACCAAAATATGACGATTGGACCAAATATACCTCAATAAAATATTGCTGTGGAAAAATATAAAGGGCGTTAAAGTTGAATGTTTTTTTTCGTTTTTTGCTAATAATTTCACTGTATATCTATCGATTGTTATCAAAATCGGCACATAGTCATAATTTTATACAGGCAATATGGTTTTATGTATTATTTGACATTTTGTTACAGGGGGAGCCTCGTGAAGGATTTCTGATGATGAAATTGACTAGTTACTGTTTTTGACGAAACTTTTTAGTGATTTTTATTAAAAAATATGACATAAACATCATTTCTACGTAATATTGGTACTCTTGTTCAAACACGATATTCTCATTCGTTTTCGAGAAAAACGCAATTGAACAGTTTAGAGTATCGGAAGGGGATTTCAAATATTATTTCATTTATGAAAAGCGTGCTGTGGACTGTCAGATAATTGTTGCTGCTAAATGACATTTCTTGTCAGTGAATGTTTTTTTCTGCGAATTTATAGTCAATTGTTGCATTTTTGAAAGCTATCATATACTTTTTCGATTGAAATGCCTCTTCACAATCATTTTACGAATCAAGAAATGCGGGGTATGATTTGTGTATACGCACAAGAACAATTTTTGCGGGCGCTCTGCAGCCAGAAGGTATGAATTGTTATATCCAGGCAGAAGGCAGCCAAATCACAAAACTCTTTCAAATCTATTTCATCATTTGGGTGAAACCGGGTCATTTCACAATAAAAATCAAGGTGGTCGTCCGAAACAAATTTCACCTAATCAAGAAGATGAAATTTTGGTTCGAATAGATGAAAATCCTACAGTAAGTTCACGTCATTTGTCATCAGCAACAGGAGTAAGTCAGTCGTCTATTATTAGAATTCTAAAAAAAGAAAAGTTCCACCCGTATCACTTCACTTCTGTTCAAAATTTGCTTCCAAGAGATCTCCCACGACGGTTACAGTTCTGCCAACGTATTCTCAACAAGCATAATGATGACCGAGATTTTATTAAGAATATTATGTTCACCGATGACTCGACTTTTACCAGACGAGGGTTATTTAATTGGAGAAACAGCCATTATTGGGAAGAATAAAATTCGCATGCTCTGAAAGAAAGACATTTCCAACATGATTTTAAATGTAAATAGAGATTCTTATTTATTTTTTTTGCAAAATACTTTTAGCTATATCTTGGATAATCTGTCACTAGCTGTAACAAATAAAATATGGTTTATGCAGGATGGAGCTCCACCTCATTTCCCTTTAGTTGCTAGAAATCATCTAAATGACATATTTCCTCAACGATGGATTGGCAGAGGAAGTGATTTTGAATGGGCACCAGGAATTCCTGAGTATAACCCGCTTGATTTTTATGTTTGGGGACATATGAAGTCCCTAGTTTATGCCAATGAAATTAACTCGAGAGACGAACTCTGGAGGAAAATACAAAATGCGGCTAACTTTATGAGGGACAGAATAATATGTTCTTTTAAGTTCGAAAGTCCTTTATTAAAAGAATTAGAAAAGGCATAGAAGTCGGAGGAGGCCACGTCGAACATTTAATTTGAGTTTGCTCTTTTCATGTTACATTGTTTTTAATTATGCTTTATCGTCGAAATGAAAGCCTTAAGATACAAGTTTTTTTATTGTCCGTTACTTGAAATCCCCTTCCGATACTCTGAACTGTTCAATTGCGTTTTTCTCGAAAACGAATGAGAATATCGTGTTTGAACAAGAGTACCAATATTACGTAGATATGATGTTTATTTCATATTTTTTAATAAAAATCACTAAAAAGTTTCGTCAAAAAAAGTTACCAGTCACTTTCATCATCAGAAATCCTTCACGAGGCTCCCCCTGTAACAAAATGTCAAATAATACATAAAATAATATTGCCTATATAAAATTATGCCTCTGTGCCGATTTTGAGAACAATCGATAAATATACACAGACATTATTAGCAAAAAATTAAAAAAAAATTCAACTTTAACGCCCTTTATCTTTTTCCACAGCAATATTTTATTGAGGTATATTTGTTGCTATCGCCATGTTTTGGTCCAAACAATCTACCCTTAGCCTATGTTCCAATAGTTATGAATCACCCTATATATGTACGCGACTTACAGGTAGAAGTATCTGCGACCATGCTATGAAACATACTAAAATACACGACACCATGAGGTGCGACATCATCGAAATGTCACCTGACAGAATGCCCAAGGTCGTGGAAACTGAGATACCATATCGTGTCAACTTGAGTGGCAGATCCGAATGGGCCCAGGGAGAACCTCAACGCATGTTGAACAGTATCACCTGGTACACCGACGAGTCAAAGACCCTAACGGGTACAGGAGCAGGCGTTTACGGCGTCAGACCCAGACAAAGCATAAGTGTTTGCCTTGGCAAAATGATGACCGCATTTCAAGCAGAAATAGCTGCACTAATCGAATGCGGCAGAACATGCATAGACAGGAAATATAACAAAAAGACCATCTATGTGAACACGGACAGTCGGGCGGCCCTTTTGGCCTTAGCAAGCCACAGCTATACGTCGAAGATAGTGTGGGACTGTCACAATACCTTGAAAACCTTGGCAAAAGACAACAGAGTAATTCTTACTTGGGTGCCAAGCCATACAGGGGTAGCTGGAAATGAGGGAGCTGATAAGTGTGCCAAGAAAGGAGCTCATCTCACCCTCATAGGACCAGAACCAGCATACGGCGTTTCATACAGCGCCGTACGAAAAACTGTTTCCAACGGGGTGTCGCTTGAACACCAAAAGCGCTGGAACAAAATCACGGGATATGCTCAGTCCAAAAGAATGCTAAAAGGACCATCGAGTTCCTATGCAGCAAATGCTTTTAGACTGGGTAGGAAAGAACTGCGAAAAGTGGTAGGATTCATAACTGGCCACTGGATATTCAACGCACAGTGAAAATGGGGATTGAAATAACAAATCCCCATTGCAGGATGTGTGGAGAAGCAGAGGAAACCGCAAAGCACACTGTCTTCGATTGCCCTGCCCTGCGCAGAAGGCGAGCCTCCTGCCTAGATATCGTCCTAGGCACAAATCAGGAGGGAATGCAGGAAAACATAGTCCGACGAATCTCAATGTTCGCTAAGAATTTAGGATGGGACTCTTCTTAATACCTGTGAGGGGGGGTGCACAATAAGCCAATTAGTGGCTGAGCGGCAACCATTAGGGCACCTGAACCCTAACCCCCTCGTGACAAAAAAAAGCGACTCAAGATTTGTCTGAGTTTCACTATACTTTGATCGTCGGTGGTAATAGCAAACGGAAAAAAACCAATATGCATGCGACAATCCCAAATGCATGCAACAATCCTAAATGCATGCGACAATCCTTGTGTGAAGATGTCATTTATTGTATATATACTGGGAAATATAAAACTTCTAAGCACATTAAGCTCGGAATGATATTAAAGAGTTGGACTAGCAGTCGTAAAATTATTGACATAATTCACAGATAAGTTCATTGCATCAGCTATTCCGGAGTAGAAGAACTGGAAACAGAAATTACTTATTCTTCATTAAAAAAAATAGATGCTGCGTCCTAAAGCTTTTTTAAGAAAACCCAAATTTATCCATTGGGGTTGCTTGTGATAATTTTTATAGATTTGTTGAAACTAAGACCGGAAAGGATTTATTGTACGATACGGTTGGGATTATATCAGAATATAGACCCAAATACTCAAGATTAATCCAATGTTCAAAGTTTGCCTTCTGTTAGCAGCCAGGGAACTTCCAATTTGGGAAAAAGGAAACGGAGAACATTTGAAGGTGTAAATCCGGAAGAATGGAAAAAGAACTTTACCCTAAGCAACCGAAGATGATTGGTAGTTTAGATATTTCAGTTCACGAAGATGAAATTATGCCACTTACAAATTTACGATTGTATAGCAATATTGATACAATTTGGATGTTGAGCCATGCTCTGCAATCACCAAATCAAGCAATGTGGGTTGTATACAATTGTTTTTAAGTTATGATAATAATACAAAGTAAATTGTTTCTTATCACCAACTAGATTAGATTTTAACGGGGTTACAATGCCCTGAAATCTAAGGTTTATTGTGCCCCCCTATCAGAGCTACTAGTACAGCTCGCCTTCCAGTTCCATGGTTCTAATGAACTCTAGTATTTGGGACGGCTTCAAGTTTCTTGTCCGAAGCATTTCTTGCGTTAGCTTGCAATGGCGAGGCATTCTAGAACTAGGTGATCCGGAGTTTCATCCTCATCCCCACAGAATCTACACTCGTCAATTTCTGCTAAACCTATTCTCATTAGGTGCTTCCTAAGGCGACAGTGTTCTGTCAGAAAGCCCGTGGGGAGATATAGCTTATTTTTACTGAGGTCCAAATAATTTTTGGATCTAGCAGTGTTAAAGTTCCGCAGGAATGGAATGTTCCAGCCCGGGAAGGCACCGCCAGAGTGCTTCTCTTTCGGTTTCCTCTTTTTTTCTAAACTCTTTCTTATAGGAGCATTTTCCTACACCACAGGAAGTCTCCGGGCTAATAAAGGGCGTTTGTGCTCCTTTCCTAGCAAGTGTATTGGCCTCTTCATTTCCCGTGATTCCCGAGCGGCCAGGAACCCAGACTAAAGAGACCCTGTTATTCTTGCCTAATTCATCATGTTTTCTTCCGCACTCCCATGCCAACTTTGAGTCAATGACATGGGAGCTCAATGCTTTGATATCTGCTTGGATCGATGGATCGATATGTCACATTTCTGATAGTTTCTTTCTAGGTTCATTTCCACGCATATTTCGATCGCAAGTATTTCTGTCTGAAAGACGCTCGGGAAGGAGCCTAACGATAATGAGTATCTGGTGCCAGGCCCAAATACTCCAGCGGTGGTTTTTGAACCATCCGTATACCATCTAATGGTGTTTTCTTTGAGAGTTTGGGTGGTGTATTCCCTTTCCTCTTATTTAGCATCATAGTGAAATTCTTTTCGATACTTATTTCTTGATCATTTCGTCACTGGGAATATTCGCTGATGAGATGTATTTTGTTAGAAAGGACCAGGCTCCCTGATTTTTAATACTCATTGCCTGAACCTTCCTTAGATATTCTAAGAATTGCCTCTTGGGCAGATCTTTCTATGATCAGATGTAGAGGTGTGAGATCTGTAATGATCTCAAGTGCCACCAACTAACAACATCAGTTATTTTGGAAACTATGAAACAAAGCCAGAGAATCTGTGAAGAATTTAAACATTCTTCTATTCAAGTTACTTACGATCTTGCAATTGCAAAAGTAGTCTACTTTTTCAAGCTACCAAAGCACCTAAGTTTGACAACATATTTATACATTTGGGGCCGTTCCATATCATGATGTCAGTGGGCCTTGAAATTTTACATTTCATATCGTTCTTAGGTATGAATAATATACAAGCAACAGATACAATGTTCGAAGGAATTACTTGTCCGCAAAATACTCCATTATCATAATTCAAACTCGAAACAGGAACTATTTAATAATTATAATATTTACAAACAACAGACTTTCAATGGAGAACATAGTAAAACAGCGCAGTTTTATTTAATATACATTAATCTTATTCATTACTATTATAACCCTATCACGAAGTATTCGCATTGCAGATTTTGATCTATTTAAATTCGTACTGCCGAAAATCACGAATCTATTTTTTATGTTCAATCAACCAAACTATATGTTATATAATAATAGATATCTCATTCGCTTCAACGTACGAGCATGGTACCGTTGCACTCCTCACGGAGGAATGTTTTTGGAGTCTGGGGGATGTTTGGCCCCTACGATTGGTCTGGCTGAATAAGTATATCTTTGAAATACTCCCTTAAATAACATATTATATAAAAATCAGACAATAGAATATAAGTAAACTAACCATCTTTTTTGGGAGCTTTAAAACGTCTAGCGGAAGTTATGGCCGATGGAAAGTGTCTCGCAATGTTCAATATTATTTTGTAATAATATTTTATGGAATACGTATAAAAATCAACCATTATAATTTAAGTTAAGTTAATCCTATTTTTATTTACCTTTCTCACCTGGTACCTGTGAATTGGCCTTCCAACCATCTTAACAGGTATGCTGGTATTCAATACATGTATAAACACTACTTGAAGCCCCACATTTTGTCCTTTAGAAAATACGTTATGTCTGGGGGCTCTGGGTTCTTGGACTATACAGTTTTATTGATAAAATTATCTCAGCAGTTTTCACTATTTCTCTTTTAGCAGTGCTCTTATTTCCTAGTTACAAATATTCACAAATAATTCTTATTTTTTATGTATTCACTATAAATATATCCAATGAGCCTCAAACCACTTTATCAAAAGTCAAAATAGTCTTGGGTGTTATTAGAAGAAGGCGAAGGCATTCTGGGAATCAAATAGAGCTACGACTCAGTAACATTCTAAATTAACCAAGATAAGTTGACATAGATTTGCATTTTTCTAGTGGTAAACATTGTGCAAGTGACCCACTTCCTCCAAATAATGATCGACATACATTTTTTATACAATAGTGCCACCCCGCTATAATTGTGAAGCATGTTAATTGGTGATTAAATAAGGTTGTACAATATTGCTTTTTAAATAATTTAATAATTTCCCATATACAGGATGAATCACGACCCACGGGATGGAGGTTTATAGCGAAACGGCAAAAGTTTTAGAATGTTTGTCACTTTAGTAGTTTGTGCGTTCATATAGGCTACATTTTAAAATTATTTTGAAATGTACAGGATGCTCCAATAATGTGTGGCATATCAAAGTTATATTTTTTCTTATGGGACACCCTATATTTTATTGCATTTTCTGATTGCTCCTAAAAAATAAAATACTCCTTCATAATGGTTCCTAAATACAGAGGGTTCCGAGTTATGCTGACTTTTTTTAAAATGTGAAAAATATTTATAACTAATTGATATAACAAATTCTAGCAAATTTCCTCTTACATCCAAATAGCTGGACATTCGTTGAATGTATTCCACGATTGAGTACTAAACATCTCTTTACAGGGTGTTCAAAATTTTCAGTTTCATTATTAGGTCATTGAATGTGTAATATCGGGCTTATTTTAAATGGAACACCCTGTATTTTGATAATTCACCATGTTCAAAAAATATCCTATCCTCTTTCGAATGGTATAAGGGTGTCCTATACCTAGGTATTATGCTTTTCGTGCAATTTACAATCTTCTTAAATTGTATGGTAAATCGATTTTAACACAAAAAATGTATACATAATCTAGTCGGTACCTAACTTAAAGTCATTTTATGACATTTCTCTGTTAATTCTCTGAACAATCTTGTGTTAGTTTCAAATTTTATTGCTATAAAAATGAAGCAGTACCCATTAAACAAAAGAGTCGGCATGATACTTTGCATTGGAGAATGTTTATAAAATTGTCTCCTAGCATCTAGAATTCACCCTAAGAGGGAAGTTTTCGAAAGACTGCTCAATAGATTTCGTGATACTGGTAGCGTTGCATACGAGAAGGTGAATAAAACTAAACAAGTTACTGGCGACAAAGCCAACGAATTTGATGTATTTCTGTCGGTTACGGAAAATCCTAATACCAGTTCTAGAAAAATGTCAAGTGAATTAGGAATAAGTCCAATGAGTGTGTGTAGAATACTCAAGAAAAATCACTACCATCCGTATCATATTCAACTACACCAGCAGTTGACACAACAGGATTATGATAAACGTTTAAATGTTTGTTTATGGACTTTCGATAAAGTTGGAGAAGATTCTGATTTTTTTAATTATGTATTGTTTACTGACGAATTTACTTTCCACAATAATTGGTTAGTAAATAGACATAATTTTCTTGAAATTGACTGTCTCGACCCTTACTTCGTGGAATATGCTCATATTAGTGTGAAACTCAAGGTCTCTAGTTAATTCCACAATATAATACAAGTTATTGAAAATTCTATAAAATTGACAATTGTTTCGATAAATCAATATCGATGATATTGATTTATCGAAACAATTGTCAATTTTATAGAATTTTCAATAACTTGTATTATATTGTGGAATTAACTAGAGACCTTGAGTTTCATTTAAAAACACCACTAAGACATAATTTTCATTATTACGATACAGCAAACAAACATATATTCCGTACTGTTGATCGCCAACACCGATGGAGTGTAAACGTTAGGGGAGGGATTGTGGGCGAGTATGTTATCGGCCCGTATTTTTTTGACGGACACCTGGATGGAAAAATATTTTTGAGTTTTTTGAAAAAAAGTCTTCTGGATCCTTCTCGAAAACCTATAACTTAGCATCCGAAGGAAAATGTGGCTACAATAAGACAGAGCTCCTGCTCACTTTTTACGTGCTGTTAGGAACTACCTCAATAGAAAATTTAGAAATAAATGGATAGGTAGAGGCGGTTCTTCTAATTGGCCAGCTAGGTTACCAGAATTGACCAAGATGGATTTCTTCATATGGGGTTATATAATAAAAATATTGTGAATGCTACACCCCCTACGATATGAAATTAAGAATTTCAAACGCTTTCGCGTCTATAACACCCGATATGTTGAATAATGTAAGTAAATTGTAGGAAGCTAGAATTGTGTGTTGCATTGCACAAGATGGCAAGCATTTTGAGCATCTATTATAGTAATTTTTCATTTTTTTGCGTTTAATAATTTGTTGTTCGTTTTGTAGTATTTATGTATTTGCTTTATTAAAAATGTGTGTTTATTTTTTATTATCTAAAATACTTATCGGTAAAAAGAAAGCTAGTGTACCACAGTAACTACAAGTGTGAATATTTATAAGCAACTCCACTGTTTTTTTAAGAACAACTATGCCAAGATCATTAGTTTAAAATTTAGAGAGAATTGCAGATGTTTTATAATCGATTTACCATACAATTTAAGGAAATTGTAAATTACACTAAAAGTATAATACCTAAGTATAGGACATCCTTATAACATTCGAAAGAGGAAATTTTTTTGAACACGATGAATTATTAAAATGCAGGGTGTTCCATTTGAAATAAGCCAGATATTACACATTGAATGATGTAATAATGGAACTGAAAATTCTGAAGACCCTGTAAAGAGATGTTTAGAACTCAATCGTGGAATACATGCAATGAATGTCCTACTATTTAGATGTAAGAGAAGATTTGCTAGCATTTGTTATATCAATGAGTTATTAATTTTTTTCGAAATGTTCACATTTTAAAAAAAGACTCGGAACCCTCTGTATTTAGGTATAGGGAGCCATCATGAAGGATTATTTTATTTTTTAGGAGCAATCAGAAAATACAATAAAATATAGGGTGTCCCATAAGAAAAAATATAACTTTGATACGACACACATTACTGGAACATCCTGTATATTTCAAAATAATTTTAAAATGTAGCCTATATGCCCGTAAAAACTACTAAAGTGACAAACATTCTAAAACTGTTACCGTTTCGCTATAAACCTCCATCCCGTTGGTCGTGATTCACCCTGTATATGTACATCATCACTCTCTGATGGGTAAAATAAAGACGAAATTGCGTTTTTCTGTAAAGACAAAATTAAATTTATCAAAACATTTACGTACAAAGTTTTCCCCTTACATCACTCACCTGTAAAGACAAAAAAACAACATTTAAAGCCTTTATTTCAGGTCTAGTTATTTCTTTTACTGGAAATAAAATTGTACGCACTAATATTTAACATAAGTAACAATAACTCAATATGACAATCGTTTCTAACACTCACAGTGGCACTTGTGTAGGTGTCGCTAACAGACGTGACATCTATTAAGCTCTGCTGATAACGCTGCAAATTCAATATGGTTAAGGAAATCATAACACTAGTGTGGTCTTATCAACAGAGCTTAATAGATGTCACATCTGACAGCGACACCTACACAAGTGCCACTGTCAGTTTGGTAAATTTTAGAAACGATTGTTATATTGAGTTATTTTTACTTATGTTAAATATTTGTGCTTACAGTGTAGTGGAGTGATTTTCTTTACATATGTAATACTCCTACCGACTTAGGTCAAGTGCCCGGGCTATTGTGCACAACCCAAACGAACGAATGAATGAAGAAATGCATTCTTCTACTGACAATAAGTGGAAGTGTCACGAATGAATGAAGACAGAGTACACATAATGGTAACCTGCTGGTAATATACACAGTGTGTACAAAAGTGGTGTAACTTGCTAATATATCAATTTCTAATAGGTTTACAAAAAAAACGTTTCAAATAAAAGTTATACCAAATAAGTCAGGCTATTAGAGTAACGGAATGATATATTTTTAAATGACACCCTGTATATTTTTAGAAATCTATTAATTTACAACTGTAACTATTCGTTTCAAAGTTACAGGGGTTTGCAAATAAAGGTACTAAAAAATTATGTATGGCAAAAAAATAGTCGGTTTCAGTCATTACTTATTTCTGAATGCCTCTGGTGTCAATCGTAAGTATAATTCTTTTATTCTTATTGGTTTTTGTTATTGTGATTGGTAAAAATATTTTTAAGTTGAAATTTTAAGTTTTTGTTGTTACTTTTAAAATCTCACTATTTTTACTGAACGATTCTGATGATGCGAGGTTACAGTGATAATAAAAGGAGTAATGATGAGTTAGCTCTATTATTTAATGGCACCTATTCAAATCGTAATCCAGCTACTAAAACTTCAGTGAGAAGACTTGTGAAACCATGAAGAAGTGGGTTTAACTAAAAATCGCTCGAAATGTGGCAGATCAAAGAACATAACTAATGGCCATTATGCAAACATTTGTAGACATCCTTTAGAACATGATGTTAATAATGTATCCGTTCGTAACATTCTCAAGCAAAATAAGTTTCATCCTTATAAAGTTATGCCGGGGCAAGAATTATCTGAAGATGGAATGGATGGAATTTTCTGAAATAGTAATACAACATGTAGATATGGACCTTCATTTTACAAATAAGAGAGTTTTTTCCAATGAAGCCACGTCCATGTTAAATGGTACAGTTAATCGCCACAACTGCAGATATTGGGGTGACACTAATCCTAGATGGTTTCGAGAACATAAAACGCAAGACCGTTAACTTTAAGGCAGGTTTTATCAATGTCACTGTTATTGGTCCATTTTTGATATAGGGCCATTTGAACGGTCCAAAGTATTTAAATCAAATACTGCTTGCAATATGGAATTCTGTTGGTTATAATTTCCATGAAATTCGGTTTCAGCAGGATGGTGAAACCACACTTTAGCGTTGACGTACGAATTTACTTAAATTAAGTTTTCTGAGACAAGTGAATAGGAAAAATGGGCGGGGCGCAATAGAGTGGCCTGCAAAAGCTCCTGATTTATTACCATCAGATTATTTTTTCTTTGGGAATATCTCAAAATTATTATGTACGAAACTAATATTGATACTGATAATATTGTGTTGAATCTATAATGGTAGAATAGAACATGGCAGGATAGCCATATGTTGTATGTAATATTGATAGTTGAGAGGATGGATAACGACCATAAATTTCAAGATGATTCCATGAATTATAGTAATTGCGAACTTACCCCAATCTGAATTATAGGTTGGAATTAAACATCTCGATAGGTATCACTGGGTTTTATTCACACACTAAATTAAACAAATACGAGACCTATAATTTACTATGAACGGTCAAGTTCAATTCGTACCAATAACGTACATTAGTTACGTTAAAAACAATAGAATATTCTTTCCTAGATGTTTACGATTCTTATTTTTATAGTAAATATTTGTGTAATGTTTTTAAAAATGTTTACAATTAGTTGAAAATATATCTTACTAACATGTGTTTTGTTTATTATAATATTATAATTAGTTAAACAATTGTTCGAGTTGTATCAACATCGACATGGTCTGAGTTCATATCAGTTCGTAGGAATTGTTTCTGATGTTCGGGGTTAATAACCAGTACAATATGATCGATTTAAGACATAGCATACTGATAACAACTGGACAAATAACTAATGAGCAGTTTTGTAATGCTACTTCAGCTTTTTAGCGACTTGAATATTGCCAAATAGGACAAGGAGGTCACTTTGAACATCTAATAACATTAAATTAATAGGCTATTATTTGACAAAAGAAGGGCCTATTTTTTTTAAATACATAATTTTTCTATAATTTTATTTTCAAACTCTTGTAATTTTGGAACGAGTGATGTTAGCATCACGCGGATTTAACGTAAGTAAATTTTCAAAAAATATGAAAATATATAGGATATATCATTTAAAAATATATCATTACGTTATTCTGGAGTAATAGTACCGCCTGTATACTTCTAACTGACTTACTCTGATAGCTTGTTTCATTTGAAAGTTTTTTTGTAAACGTATTAAAAATCGAAACATTAACAAGTTATGTTACTTTTTAAACACATCGTATATCTAATTTCCATTAATTCGACCCAACTTTAATTGTTAACTGTAAATTTAATTGTTTAATTTGTGTACATATTCCTGGCGAAATATTTAACAAACTATAAATATAACAATAACCGACGTCCTTCTCAAAAAAGTCATTATTTCAGTTTTAGAAAACGTCACTCTTAACAGCAACATTGCGAGCAAACTAATTACAAACAGATCTATCGATTTATCAAAAATTACATTAGTTAGTTCTGTTAAAACTCCTAGTACTTCCGTCAGTAACGTATTACTTTTACCAGATGGAAAAATAAAAACAATTGGATCCCATATTAAAGGAACTGGTTCGACACCAATGCTGTTACCTTTTAGTCAACAAAAAAATTTAACAAAACCAACAAGTAAGTACTTCATACAACAACAAAAAACTAGAAGCCTGGCTATGAATTAAGAAGCTTTATTGATTTCATTTTTCTCAACTTGAAAAAATGTAATTCTATGTCCCGTAACCAACCAATATACTCGTATAGTCTGTTTTCTAATGTAAGAGTGTAATAAATAATTATTGAACTGTATTGCATGGGCGTAAAAGGTTGAATCTAAAGTTAATACTATTGGATACATTATGGAAAACTAAAATAGGAATAGAACATTATAAATGAAATAAATCTAGAATTTTATAGAGGAGAGATAACAATATTGTGGGATTTGTTCAGCAAATGGAGTGATTTCTCAAGGATATGATTAAGCTTAGCTAGAGGCACAGGTAGCTCAAGTAGCTAAGCTACTTGTCCCTAAGCGTTTCAATGATATGAAATATTTAGTTACTTTCCGGTTTTGGGAAAAGTTCTTGAAAATGATTAGAGAGTAAATTTGTTGCTGAGAAAATTATTTTTCACAATATGCTCAACGCTGTTCCGCACCAAAAATAGTTGTATGTTCGAAAATGACTCATGCTTTCAACAATATACCAGTTTGTGCACGATGATAAACGCGAAAAAGTTCCCAAAAACAAGTACATGAAATAAACTAGTAAATGGGGATGAAGAGACTGCTTTCAGAAGAATCATACACTCATTTTACTGAAGTTATACTTCCTTTGACGCATTTGGAAAAAAATGGTGACAGTGAATTTTTACTATGTGCGCATACACCAACATGTGAAAAAGCGACACCACGAACTTGGTTGGTAAATGTCTCTCAGGTTAACTGCAAGTCAACTATATTCAAGATAGTTATTCAAATATTTATGAATCTATAAAACAGCAGAGATACAAAAAATGCATACATAAATATGCATGTATGTGTGATTTTACATTATATATGGTGGTGAATGTTAATTTACTGAATTATATCAACGATTCATATGGAAACCGATGAGTAGTTGTTCCACGGTGTAAGATGCAGATCCCGTAATCAGCATAAATATTATATATATAAAATTACTTGTTGTAGATAAAGTTAGTCAGTTACTAGATTTCATGTTGTTTGTCGTAGTTCGTAGAACAATCATTTTGTAAAATAAACGTTTTTAAAAAGAGTATTTCGAGTTAGTAATTTGAAAGTGGCGCAGTCAGTAGGATATTCAGAATTAATACGTATCGAACGCGTTAATTTTCGTTTTAACGATTGACTGAGTATCGGAATCTACGGACTTAGTTGTTTTGTGCAAGTGGAAGTTTAGA
Source organism: Galeruca laticollis (assembly GCA_963921935.1). Classification (NCBI taxonomy): domain Eukaryota; kingdom Metazoa; phylum Arthropoda; class Insecta; order Coleoptera; family Chrysomelidae; genus Galeruca; species Galeruca laticollis. The sequence goes on along the minus strand of OY998178.1, from coordinate 36,439,038 downwards.
GTGGCTCCTAGAACGTCAGGAAACCCAGTGTATCACACACCGAAACGATCCCAAGCACGAAGAAGTCCATCAACGGGGATTGGAACGACAATAGTCCAATTTTGCAGAGATATTCATCTGAGGAAGACAAAAATTGCCGAACCGGAGTATATCTCTATAGGAATGCTTGAAATATTTCTTCTATTATTACTGTAAGTACAATAAATTTTTATGTCTGAAGTTGACCAATTATCAAACATTCTTCAAAGTTTAAAATTAGATCCTTCAGCTGACTCACTAATTTTAAATCAAAGTTCAATTAATAATAATTTAATCATGGCCGAATTTAGACCAGAATATCTAAAATGTGTGCCAGATTTCGATGGCAATCCAAATGATTTGAACAGATATCTAAGTGTCTGTAAATCATTAATTGATTCATTTTATTGAATTGTCTAATATCTAAATTAACTGGTAATGCTAAATTAGTCGTAAATATACAAAATGTATCTACTTGGAACGAGTTAAGAGATGATTTAACGAGAAATTTCGCAGATCAGAGAGACGAAACTTGTCTAAATAGGGATTTAGTAATGATGAGACAACAATCAAATGAAAAACCACAGCAATTCTATGATAAGAGTTTTAAACATTCTCAATCTTTTGTGTAGTTATGTAGACGTTCATTAAATCGAAAACGACTCAAAAATTTTAAAAAGAAATTTATATAATAATGTAGCTTTAACAACATTTTTATCAGGACTTAAAGAACCGTTAGGTACAACTATTAGATGCATGAAACCAAATAATTTAGCCGAAGCGTTACAATATGTTTTAAAAGAAGACAATGTACATTATTTTCTAAACTTTACTCATAAAACAAATATAAAGCAACCACAATACTCTGGTAAGCCTTTTGTACAACGACAGAATTTTAACAGTAATCCAACTCAATTAATACTCATACACTTAATAATTTCTTTAGAGCACAGAGATCATTTTCATCTCAACCTATACCTGTTGGCCCTATAACTCCAAGACAACCCCAACGTTTTCCTACGAATTCTCAAGTCTTCAAACCTCAACAGAAACATAATGCATTCAAAGCAAATCAAAATTTAAATTTACCAAAACCAACACCCATGAGTATTTCCACAAGAAATACAGTAAACAATCACCCAATGAGTTCACCTATTAGAAACTCATACCCAGGTCCTTCAAATCAAAATCATTTCCGAAATTCTCGACCACAAAATAATTTTATAGCCGAGAAATTATTTAATGCTGATATTCAAGACGAGGAAACTGAACAATATTATTATCCTGATCATTCATATTCTGAAAACGAGCAATATCAGTTTGAAGAATATAACAATAATGATTATTATGATTCCTCAAATCAAGATTCTACAAATTTTCACGAAACGCCTCAGAATTTAGAGAAAAGATAGCCCCCGAATCAATTCCATTAAATTTAAGTAATAATAGTGAATGGCCTTATATAATATTCCCCGAGTATAATATCAAACTTTTAATAGATTCTGGATCATCAAAATCCTTCATAGATTCGAAATTGCATTTGAATATTTTTCAGATAACCTAACTCATGACCCATTTACTGTGAAATCAGTTTTTCAAGAATCTTCCCATAAATATAGCACTCTAATCCCCTCTTCAAAAATTTTCAATTTATCTGATAATTTAAATCTCAAATTCTATGTATTCAAATTCCATAGTGTATTCCAAGGACTTATTGGCCTAGATAACTTGAAATTATTGAAAGCCAACATAAACTTTTCTAGTGGATGGTTAATGACCCCACATAGTAAAATTAAATTAAATTTTCATAAAACTCAGAAAGACAAACTCTATTACTATCGAACCTAGAACTGAAAAGGTTATCAAAATAAAAACTAGTATAAAGAATGGTGAAATCATCATTCCACACCAAAAATTTCACGGTTGTGAAATACCAGAGTCGCTATCAATTACAAGAAATGGAGAAGCCGTTACTACAATTCTAAATATCACAACAAATCCAGTTAAATTCAGTTTTTCAGAACCACTTCCTGTAGAAAAATTTGATAACAATGCTTTTAAAAATTTCTAATTGAATAACCTAGAAGACACTTCTACACAAACTTTAGATTTAAATAATATTAGAACAGATCACTTGAACGACGAGGAAAAATCCAAAATACTTAAACTTTGTTCCGAATATTCTGACATATTTTATAACGAAAACACACCACTTACTTTTACGAACAAAATTAAACATGAAATACGAACCACCGACGAGATTCCTGTTTATGCTAAAACCTATCGATATCCTTTTGTGTACAAAAAAGAAGTAGATAAACAAATTCAGAAATTTCTTGAACATAAAATTATCCGACCAAGCTCAAGTGCCTGGAATGCGCCAATTTGGGTCATACCCAAGAAACAAGACGCTTCTGGGAAAGCCAAATTTCGTGTAGTCATAGACTATAGACGTTTTAACGAAAAAACTATTGATGACAAGTACCCACTTCCTAATATAACGGACTTATTAGACAAGTTAGATAGATGCCAATACTTTACAACCTTGGATCTAGCTTCAGGTTTTCACCAGCTAGAGATGGCCGAAAAAGATATAGAGAAAACAGCCTTCAGCACCGAATCCGGACACTGGGACTTCCTCCGGATGCCATTCGGTTTGAAAAATGCCCCAGCTACCTTCCAGCGGGCAATGGACAATATACTACGAGGCATACAAAATGAAAAATGCCTTGTATACCTTGACGATATAATCGTTTTTTCCACTTCATTACAGGAGCATATAGAGAGACTAAAATGTGTATTTGGTCGACTTAGAGAATCTAATTTCAAGATTCAATTAGATAAATCGGAATTCCTGAGAAAAGAAGTAGCTTATCTCGGACATGTAGTCACCCCTTCTGGAGTGAAATGCAACCAAGATAAAATTAAAGCCATCAAAGATTACCCTATACCCAAAACTACTAAACAAATCAACGGATTTTTGGGACTGATGGGATATTATAGACGTTTCATAAAAAACTTCGCCCACTTGACGAAACCACTTTCAAAATGCCTAAAAAAGGGCGCGACAATCGAACACAATGACGAATTCTTATCATGCTTCGAAACATGCAAAAATATTCTGACCAATGACCCAATTCTCCAGTATCCCGACTTCACGAAACCTTTCAACTTGACCACAGACGCCAGTAAAGTGGCACTCGGTGCAGTGCTTTCTCAAGGTCCTATCGGAAAAGATCTTCCAATCGCTTACGCATCTCGAACCCTTAACGATTCTGAACGCAATTATGATACCACAGAAAAAGAACTTTTGGCCATTGTATGGGCCACCAAATATTTCCGACCTTATTTATATGGCAAAAAATTTACCATTGTTTGTGACCACAAACCACTTCAATGGCTTTTTTCTCTAAAAGACCCAAATTCTAAACTCATGAGATGTCGAATTAAATTAGATGAATTTGATTATAAAATTGTATATAAACGTGGAAGCCTTAATACTAATGCGTATGCATTATCTAGAATAGAAATAAATACTAAAGAAACGAACGAAATTCTTAATGATGAAAATTTTTGGAAAAATGTTAACGATGTTTTGAGCCGCGATATAAATTTTAGCAATGAACCAATTCCGTTTCAATCACAACGAAGTATCAATACACCTTCGCCATTTACAGTTGAAAATCAACTAAAAATTCCAACAACAGAAGTAACTCAAGACGATAACCCTGACCTAGATACTATATCCCTGATAGTAAATCCCGACGCTGACCTAGACAATGAAAATCTGTCTACAACAAACTCAAGTGACAACAATCCTGACTCTGCATTACAGCAGATAATACCTGACCGTCAAAATGAACCTAACGACTATAGGATCAACGTAGACGAAAACGAGTCTCTTACGATTCATTCTAATGCTGAAGAAAATCCGGTAATAAGTATCCCTATCGCAAAATGCGCAGTTAACGTCGGACAAAATCAAATTATAATTAGTTCTGTTTTACATTCTCCAGCGAAACCTAAAGTTAGAATATTATTTGAGAAAAAGAAACAAATAACTGTGCAAATATCAAAAAATAACCTAGAACAAGACATTATCAATTTTATTAAAGAATTTATTTCACCAAATATTCAATATCACGTTTATTTCGAAAGCCCCGAATTGTACGAACCATTTTCTACAATATTACAAAAATATTTCAGATCAAATTCAATCCAATTAAAACGTTGTACCACAAAATTAATAGATGTAACAGATCAAGAAGAGATCAAAACTATCATACAAAGCTATCACGAAGGAAAATCAAATCACCGAGGAATAGATGAAACTTATTTAAGATTAAAAGAAAAATATTATTGGCCGAACCTAAAAGAATCCATACAAACATTTATAAACGAATGTCAAATTTGCCATCAAAGTAAATATGAACGAAATCCAGTACATATGCAATTAATATCACCCCAACCGCCTCGAATCCATTCGAAATTATTCATTTAGATTCTTTCACGATCGAACAAACAAAATTTTTAACTATTATTGATAGCTTTTCTAAATACGCTCAAGCATATCACATAAATTCTGCCTCTGGTACAGAAGTGGTAGACAATCTTATCAAATTCTTCTCTCATCACGGCATACCGAAACAAATCATAGTTGACAATGGCACAGAATTCAAAAATTTCGTATTAACAGAACTACTGAGCCTTCATAAAATTAAAGTTCATTTTACCTCTCCCAATCATCCTCAATCCAACGGACAAATAGAAAGACTCCATTCAACTCTAATAGAACATATACGACTCCTAAATACTAAAGGTTTCTCAAAAACCCCAGTTAAAATGAAAATGTTATATGCTATACTTGCTTACAATCATTCGATTCATTCCAGTACAAAAATGAAACCGATAGATATAGTCAACGGATATATTAATAATAATATGATGTTTATGACATCGACAAAAATAAAATACTCTTAAATGATTACATCAACAATCACAAAGAAAAAACAAAATTATTGTACTCAAAAATTAATTCCGACTTAATTAATCGAAAAGAAAAAATTACTTCTAAACTAAATACAAACCGAGACAAATCGGAAATATTTAAACCTAATCAAAAAGTATATGTAAGAAAACACATACGACAAAAACACGCTAATAAATACACTTTACCAATCAAATTAAAAACCGTCAACCTTGCAAATAAAACAGCTTCAAATGAAAATAGAGATAAGGTACATATGGACAACTTGAAACGTCCCCGGAAAAAACGTGAAAATATAAAATTATGTACGATACTTTTACACAACTTTCACACGTAATATTAAGAAAATCATTTAGAATGTAGAATTTTGCTTTATTTCAGATTTTCTGGAACTATGGAACTCCAAGATAAAATAACAATTAGAAATCTAGTTAACAATCCCGGGTTAGTACCCTTTAAGTTAGGAACCGTAAAAATTGAAATGTACAGTTATGGACTTATACACTATTATGATTTGAACCCAATTATTTTAGAAAGAAATAAATTACAAATTCAAGCCACAAAAATTAGGGCCTTTGCTGTTCAAAACATACAATACGCTAATGATCTCTCAAATTATTGTAAATTGCTTGACTTCACAGAAACCAAGATTAACGATAAGCTAGCAGAAATATTACCCCATCCTTCAAGAACTAAAAGAGGCCTTATAAACGGCATAGGATCAATCTTTAAATCTATCACTGGAAATTTAGATTCTAACGATGGAGAAAGATTTGAAACTCTCATCAAAGAATTACAAAATAACCAAAATAATTCAGCTAGTAGTATAAGAAATCAAAATTCATCTCGCTCATTGATAAATTTAATGAAACCATCGAACAAATAACCAATAACGAACAAATTTTGGAAACAAAAATTAAATTTATCCATAATTTAATCAACAGACAAGCAAATTTCGAATATTATGCACACATTAAGATGGCTTTTAGCCTAATCATAGATCTGTATGAATTGATTAATTCGGTTTTAAACGATATTGAAAATTCAATTACATTTGCTAAACTTCAAGTGATGCATCCAAGCATAATTAAAACTTTTGATTTATTTAAACAATTAAAGAATTTGGAGAAAATATTTACAAAAAACGAATTGCCCTTAGAAATTGAATTGGATAAAATTTTACTCCATGAAAAATTAATTAAAATTGATTGCTACTCATATAATAATAAAATTACATATATTTTAAATATTCCTATAACATATCCCAAAGTTTTTGATTACTACCATTTATTTTCGGCTCCAATACTAGAAGGGAGTCAGTTTAAGGTGATAATACCTCAGAATAAATTTTTAATTACGAATGGTGTCAACTTCGCTTATTCAAGCAAAGAGATTCTCCTTCAGCAGTATGTCTGTCCGAGAATAGACCTGCAGGAAATTCAAGAAGAGAGGCCTTGTGAAATAAACTTACTTGAAATGAAACGCACTTCCACATGCAAGAAAACCAAATTTCAATTGTCGAAGCCATTTCTGAAATAACTAAACAATTTCCACTGGTTGTACATCATTCCATTCCAAGATACAGCAAATTTCAAATGTCCAAATCAGGAGGAAACCAAGTATCTTACAGCGGGTACTTACCTCTTAGAAATTCCTTTGAGATGCCAAGTAGTAGCTCATCACACAGTTATAAATAACCAACAACTCTATAGTAGCTTCAGCCAGCCGATACTACTATTAAATCTAGACAACAGTACCTTTCGCCCAACCACATCAAACCTCGACTTTCATTTGGAGGAAGCAGAACTAGACGATCTTCAACCGCTAAAAAGTAAATTTGTAGAAAATCAACCTCAATTAACATTCGGACAAGTCTGAAAAACCCCCAGCTTATGGACCTTATTAATTTATTTATTGTTAATTTTTATTTTTGTATTCTGTATATATAAAAAATGGGCATCGAAGTACTGCAAAGTTGCAAAGAAACCATCCCAGGTGGACCACTCAACCGTTCAACTTCCTCGCTAGCTGCGTAAGTTGAATTTACGAGGGGAGGAATTATATCAACGATTCATATGGAAACCGATGAGTTGCTGTTCCACGGTGTAAGATGCAGATCCCGTAATCAGCATAAATATTATATATATAAAATTACTTGTTGTAGATAAAGTTAGTCATTTATTAGATTTCATGTTGTTTGTCGTAGTTCGTAGAACAATCATTTTGTAAAATAAACGTTTTTAAAAAGAGTATTTCGAGTTAGTAATTTGAAAGTACTGTGAATATTCTAGATAAAAGTGGCTTTTCTATGATAAAATTTCTTAAGTGTGTGTTTATAGATTTGAGGTTAATTTTCGCTATGTATTTTTTATTTGTTTGCATTACACAGTTATTTACATGTACTAAAAATAATAAATTGAATGCTGAGTGTTTGTTATGATTTTTATATTTGATTAATTTTAATATTTTATATACTTATGATATATATAAACAATTAAGAAATTATAATGCAAATAAAACACCAAAGTAATTTTTTTACGTGCGTACATAAGTACACAAACTATTAAATTACGATCGGTGTTAGTTATTCTAAAAGTTATTTTAAAATGAAGTTGAAAGATTTAGTCGACGTAAATTAGGTTTTTCAACAGAAATAATTTATAAAGTTTTAAAAATTTGGGTGTGAACTCTCTAAAAGCAAGTGAATATAGATCAAAAGAGTTCCCACCTCTCAGGAGGGTGTTTCATCCCCTTTCGCTTAAGAAACCACCCTTCATTGTTACCTGCTGCTAGTTTTTTACATTTATCTCGAAAACCGTTACCCTGACGTCAAAAATGGAAACGAATTAACTTATTTGCTATAAAATTCTACATCATGTATGTGTAATACAATTTTATATGCCATCCTAAACTCACAAATTTGGATCAAATACTAATGTTACGCAAAAACAAGTGATAACTTAAAATACCTTGACCACAGAAAAATGTAATATAAAATGCAGATTGTTGTTTACAAACATAGCAATAAAAACAAAAATAAATTTCAAAAATGTTTTTATTACTACAATACAATACTATTAAAAACTAACAACTGTTTATTCAATAATTGGATTATCTTCAGGTAATTCTTCCTCTACCAATGAATTAAGACATATTTGTCCATGACAACTGGCGCACATTGTTGAACATTTTAATCCAACCTTTTTTACAATTACAAGATATCAATTTAAGAATGAAAGTAGGAGCTGTTATCTTCGTTGTAGGATTAAGCACCAAAATTATTTTAACTGATTTCCAACCCCAATCATTAGGCTTGCTTCAAAATCTTTCCATGCCAGGAGTGAATTTGTTGGAAAACGCGATACGAATGTCGTTCTAAAGCAGCAAATGTGGGTGGTAGTTTTGATAATAGCACCGCCTGATTAGATTGACCGACAAATTTGTTAAATGAAATGAATCTATATTGGTTTAATGATGTAACAGTACCTTGTATAAAGCAAGGGCATTTTTTCTCCAGCTCGAACAACGTCAGTCTTCAGCGATGATGGATTGTTAAATATATTCAAAGCATCGTCCAAGTCATTTCTAGTATTTATCAACTTTACAGTTTGTGCTTTTCCTTTGCCAAAAAAATGCCGATCTAGTATCACATCCACTGAATATGTGAGCAAATAATATGTTATTTTTACAGTTATAAAGAACTTTCGAGTTCTGAATATCGACAGAACTATATGCCCTTTCCTTGATATTTCCTTGAGCATCTCTTAAAAATCGAACATCTTTATCACGACGATAAATAGCAATATTGCAAGTATGAGAAGGTCAACAGGAGCTTGAAAGCCGGCACATTCTAATTGGCAGTGATATGGGGGAAGTCGCACTACGTCAATACCACGTTTTTTGCTAGTTCGTCCACTGCATATCGAGCAGGAGGCTTATTCAATTTTACAATTTGTAAAAGTTCTGGATTGACTGATTTTTGAGGAAAATTAATATTTTTGTCTGTTAGCCATTCAATGATCTCTTGTTTTCTCCATGATGTGTTTGGCACCTTCTCAATGTGACGAGATTGGTAACTATCGTTATCTAATACTATGACTGAACCTTTTGGTATTAGGTAAATCATCTGCTCAAAATATTCCTCAAAAATGTCGGCGTTCATATCTTCATGGTAGTCTCCAGTTTTTTTAGATTGGAATATTAAAGAGCCACCATCTAAAAACCTATTATCACTGCCAATATGAGTTATGATTAGACGTCGTATCTTACCATATGAACTCTTCAATCCTGTAGATAATTCTTCCAAAAAAGCCTTTATTCACCCACGTTTCATCCAAGTAAAATATTGGTCTGCCTTTTGCACGTAATTTAAAAATTGATATCTCCGTCTCCAACAAATAATTTCGTCAGTATCAATTAGAATCGCTTTTCTATCATGTTTTGCCTATTTAAATTTTAATTCCTGTAGCGTTTCCTGTAGTTTCGTTCGGCCCATTTTAGGGAAATATGAATATTTATTCATTTCATCCGAAATTTTAGCTAGTGTTGGTATTTCTTTCCTAAAATAAAATTCGTGCACCTTATTGCGCTTTTAATGTCTTCTGTCAGTACAATTCTACATTTTGTAGTACACAGACGTGTTTTACGGAGTGCGATAAAAAGTAGTCTTGAACAATAAACCCAATTTACATTTAAAATAAATAAGTTGAAGTAATTTTAGTTAGTGAATAAGAATAATGAGTAACCAGTCGGACGGAGATCCCCCCGATCCTGGAATTCAGGACGCATTTTTAGGTTTTGGTCAAAATGAACAACAAAATAATGATGCTATGGATATTGATAATTCTTCGAACGGTAATGTAAAAAAAATAACTCAACTTTAAACAAAGTAAGTAATGATCAAATTAGTACATTTTTTGAAAGTATTACAAAACATCTAAATGACAATAAAAACAAAGTAAACAAATGCAAAAAACCCAACCATGAAACTAATTCCAATACAATAATTAGTAAGACACAAAAAAGAGAAATATACTTATTTAAATCTACAGACACAGGCCCGTATTCATTATATATTGAAAACATTTCAGAAAATTTCACTGGAAAATTAAGTGCTATGAAAATTGGAGAAATAATTTACAAATATCACAAAGAAATTAACAACCATATAAAGTCAATAGAATCCATAGGTAAAAATAGAATCAGAATAAATTGTAAAGATTTTAACAGTGCCAATACACTAGTAAAATCTTCAGAACTGCCAAAGAGCAATTTAGTTGCGTACATCCCAAGATTCATGTTGCACAGAAGAGGCCTAATTAGACAAGTTGAACTAGAATATTCAGATGAATACATTCAAAATAATATCAAAGAACACGATTTGAATTGTAGGTTCAAAGTAGAATCATCAAAAAGGTTATCCAGAAAAGTGATATTGCCGGATCAAACTGTCAAGTATGTCCCAACTGGAATGATACTAGTCACATTTAAATCGCAAACTCTTCCTAAATATATCGAAATTAATCACGTAATATGTGAAGTTGAAGCATATGTTGAGAAAGTGGTTTTGTGTTATAATTGTTTTAGATATGGTCATTTGGGTAAACACTGTAAAGGATCGATGAGATGTTTAAAGTGTAAAGGTAATCATCCTACAGATAGTTGCACAGAAATAATAACCCCTAAATGTTTCCACTGTAACGGGACACACTATACCAATGCTACTAATGAATGTCCCGAATTCAAACGACAAAAAGAAATTAGAAAATTAATGTCTGAAAAAAATGTATCATACAAAGATGCTGACAATCAACCTCCAAAAAGAACATTTGCAACAGTTACATCGACTGAGTCATCTCCTCCAAAAAGGTCATCCTATTATACTCAAACAATAATAAAAACTCCCAAAAGAATCAGACCCAGTTCACCAAATCTCACATTAGAAGCACATAATAAAATTATAGCTCCATGCAATCTACCCTCCACTTCTGGGGGAATCTCCCAATCAGCTACATATTGTTCTAATCTCAGATCACAACATCAAGAAATGGATGAAGAAGTAAAGGAATTAATAAATACACCACAATTCTTGGAAATAATCAAAACAATAGCTGAAAAACTTAAAGCCAAAAATACATACGATTTACAAGAATTAGATTTGTTTAGTATACTCAAAAACGAAAAAGAACGAACCTATAATGGGCCTATCAGTAGCAGAACTTAAGATCCGCCAATGGAATTGCAGATCTGCAATTTCTAATAAAGAGAATTTATTAAATCTTTTGAGTGAGACTAATGCAGACATAGCATTACTATCAGAAACTTGGTTTAGACCAGGGGTCTTTGTCAAATTTCCCTTTTATAATATCCTTCGTTCCGACCGTCTAGACGTTGGAGAAGTATTTTTACCTGTTTTTCCTGATATACCAAATAAATGTGTAACTATTAGTTGTGATTCATATAATATTACTTTTGTATCCTTGTATATAAAACCTGCTACATATATTGATGTAAATGTATGGAATTCCTTTTTTTCATCTATACCTTCTCCGTTTGTTATTGGAGGAGACTTGTAACTCTCATAACCAGGCGTGGGGATGTGAGTGGAATGACGTTTATGGGAACACACTTTTAAGCTGTTTAGAAGACAACAATCTCATCTGTCTAAATGATGGATCTTCCACTTTAATCCAATACAATCTACACTCAAGAGCCAGTGCCATTGACTTAACAGTTAATAGTCCACATATATCACACTTATTCCAATGGAAAACACATGATGATCCTTGTGGTTCTGATCATTTACCAATTATAATTGACTGCTTCATTAAGCCAAATAGTTTCAGTTTCAACAACAGCAGAAAATGGAAGATATTAAAAACAGACTGGAGTAAATATACAGAAACCAGTGAAGAAATATTCTCAATCATCAATGAGGAACCAACATATGAAGACGTAGTTAATTCTATCAATAAAATAGCATCAACAACGATACCCCAACAAACAGTCAAAACAATCAAATCAAGAGGAAAGCAGTGGTGGAATGACGAATGTGAAGAAGCAGTCCAGAAAAGGAAACTCGCGTATAACAAATGTAGAGAGAATCCTAACCTTGAAAATATATTGGAATTCAAACACAGTGATGCTATGGTTAAAAAAATAACAAAAGCAACGAAAAGACAATCTTGGAAGAATTACTGCAACTCTATGAATAGCAGTACCCCTATTAAAGAAGTGTGGCAGCGAATAAATAGATATAGAGGTAGAAGGCAGGAAAATTATCAAACTATTGACTTAGATGATGAGTCGATTCCCAAGTTTCATAGTAAACTGGCTCCAGATTGGGTACCACAAACGGAAGCTGATATGGAATTACCTGAAGCACCAAATGATTTTCTGCATAGACCATTCACGATAAACGAACTACTTATAGCTCTTAAGATTAGTAACAACTCGTCTCCAGGAAAATACCAAATACACTAACCAATGTTAGCCAATCTGAGCAGAAACTCTCAAGAACAAATCCTCAGGCAGTTTAATAATATTTGGACCCACCAATCCCCAATACCTCAAGACTGGAAAGATTACATAATAATACCAATATTAAAAAAGGACAAACCACCTGATAATTACCAATCATATAGACCCATATCGTTAGCATCTTGTGTTTTGAAGACATATGAACGGCTAATAAAAAATCGCTTAGAATTTTGGTTAGAAAAAAATCAATTATTACCTAAATCACAATATGGTTTCAGACGGGAACGATCTACACAAGAAAGTTTAACCAATTTGGTAACTGATATCCAAATAGCATACGACAATGTAAACCTGGATATCTTATATACAAAAATGATGGCTCTCGGCATACCAAAGATAATTATAATAAATATTTTAAAGATATATTCAACACGTCGGCTATATATCAGAACGAGTAGAGGCCTCACTGACATGCGACAGGCACAGGTAGGTCTACCCCAACGAAGCATCTTAAGCCCACTCCTTTATATAATATACACACAGGAATTAGAAAATTTATTAACAACAGACACTAAAATATTACAATTTGCTGACGATATATGTGTCTATGCAGAATCAAAACAAATAGACAACTGTAATAACAGCCTTTCACAGAATATTGCAATTATTAAAAAATGGACCGAGGAAGTTGGTTTAAAAATATCAGAACAGAAATCCAACATTTGTACTTTTACAAGAAAAAGGTACAATCCTCCACCTTACATTAAACTGTCATCGTTCAATATTAAATATGAAACAAATGTCAAATTCCTGGGTATATATCTGGATATGAAGCTTAACTGGAAAAACACATTAACTACATCACAACAAGGGCAGCAAATGCAATTAACATATTAAAGTCAATACGTGGGCAAAAATGGGGAGCAGACCCTAATATAGCAATTTTACTTTATAGATCGTTAATAAGATCAATATTAGACTATGGCTCATTATTCTATCATAACATTGCCAAAACCCAACTAGAAAAAATTGAAAAAATAAAAAATAGAAGTATTCGCATTTGCGGTGGATATCTGAACAGTACACCAATAAATATACTTGAGGCTGAATTTCGAGAACCACCAATGGAAATAAGAAGGGTTTTACTGGCAGGAAAATTTACATTAAAACTTATAGCTAAAAATAATGGAATATCAGAGAAATTGCAAATTTTATCTCAGTTATGCACTAGTCACAAATACTGGGCTCACAAGAAAAAACCACTATTGATAGAATCATATAATCAAGTCAAGGAATATAAACAAACCATACATCAAACAGAAAGCTTTGCAAGGCACATAACACAATATGAAATATTTGATAACCCTCCAATCATTGTCATAGAAAAACCACAAAATGACCAGAATATACACATAATAAATCAGGAGATAAATTGTAAATGAACAAATTATGAACAAATATACACAGATGGATCAGTCAGTCAAGGTAATACAGGATGCGCTGTACATTACAAAAACATAAATAGAAATGAGGCATTCAAACTACCAGAGCACTCTTCAATATTCATAGCGGAACTCACTGCAATAAGAGAAGCATTAAAAATGTGCCTAAACTCATGTAAGACTAACTTCGTCATTTTCATTGATAGCAAAAGCTCACTGGAAAAAATAAAAACCACAACAATTACATCAGTAAAAAATCACATAATAATTGATATTCACCGCCAGATAAAACTTGACACTAAACATATTTCTTTAGTATGGATTAAAGCACATGTAGGTATCACGGGCAATGAAAAAGTAGATCTGTTAGCAAAATCCGCTGCAGAAAACGGACAAAAACTAGTAGGACCCATTTACAGACTATTTTTCGATACTCAGAAAACGAACAAAAGAAAAATGGAACACAGATTTCCAAGAAAGCATCAAAGGTCGCTTTTATAAAACAATACAACCAAATATCCCAAATGAAGTATGGTTTAAAACATACCAAAACAGGAAAATCATTACAAATATAAACAGAATGAGGAGCAACCATGCCATGTATCCTGAGTATCAATTTAAAATTGGACTAGTAAATAGTCCAGACTGTACATGTGGTAGCATAGGAAATCTAAAACGTGTCATCCCAGAGTGTCGCAATAATACCTTACAGATCAACAAGCTCTTTCATCAGTTAGTCCAAAAAAACATCCCATTACCCATTAATCTGGAATATCTACTAAGCAATCAGGGATGTTTCCCTGCATTACATCAATATATGAATGACGCGGGTATAAAATTGTAAATATAGAATAAGTCTGTGTTTCCCACTCTTATGTTTACCCATCCAAGGATTAACACCTGTGTAAGTCTACACCTGTCCGGGAGGTCCTCCGGCAATTAAATTTTCCTAACAAGTGTCCCTGTCTCAAAAAAATAATAATATAATAAAAAAAATCAAAAGAAGATTAAAAAAAAAAGAATTAAAAGAAGATTAAAAATAACAAAAAATTATTTAAAAAAAAGGAAAAAAAATATTAAATTAAAAAAAGGCTATAGAAGCATCTAACACATTGAAAGTGCCTATGTATGTGAAAAAAAAATAATGAATTAAAAAAAATATATAAAAAAAAGAAAAAAAAATTTGTGCAGAAAAAAGTTGAAATAAAAATTGTAACAGAAAAACAGTTAATCAATTCATATAGTTTATTCTTCCATACTGGGAAAATTGACAAACCATAAGCTAATAAAGACTATCTTGAGTTTACTTTACAAGATACGAAGTTTTGGCCAGTTGGCGGTAGCCAGTGCCATTAAATGAGTTAAAAAAAATTCTTCTGTGAATTCAACTTTTTACCGCCTGCATTTTTCTTTGCGGATTTAATAACTCCACTTCTCGCTTCACTTCTAATTTTGTATATTGTTGATTTGCTTATGCCTGTCATATTACTTGTCTTTGCAACAGTGTCAACTGAACCCGAAGGATTTTCAGTTCTTAAGTAATTATAAACATTGTTTATTATTACTTTCTCGTTCACCGGCAACGCCGACTTTTTCGGACGCTTTACAGGTGTAAACCCGGATCCATACTGCAAATTTTCTGCCATTGTCACTATTAACCGAAACTAATAATCGCAATAATTACTTTATAAAGGTTATCAAGCGAGCAAGTTCTTTCTAAATTGCTGACAGTCAGACTGCAACTACCTTTGAAACAAAAATACACAAATTCCATAGTCAGGTAGGGGAATTATCTCTGAAATTATAATCCCACTCCATCAATCTGGGGTCATTGAGACTCGCAATAATTCTTGAAAATTGTTTCAACAATAATAAAATGCAAGTCGTTTATATGTTCATAAAAAAATTACAACCGAATACACCAAAATAATATAGGCATTCAATAATATTCGTAATAATTATATACCCACCCTGAAATGACCTGTTCCGACAGTTTTATTACTCCGCACCGATTGCGATTTTACTATAGTTAAAGAAATTAAGTTGTTTTCTTCGTCCTTTTTAATTCTTCATATTTTTCATGAGCGTTTGCTCGACGGTCATGTCTGACCATACGCCACACCAGTGTTTTTCAGAGCGTCTAATTGTGAATAAACCTTCGCTTGTAAATTGACGGTATTCAATACAATACAATATATTTATTGTTCCTTTGTATACATATAATACATGAACAAGAGAGCCAGCTGGTACTACATTTTCTACATATTCTACAATAAACGATTCTGAGCTTGAGCGTATAGGTACTGAACGATTGCTCTGTAATTTTGTATAAACATACCCACGTACTCATATACATGTACAACACATACGTATACAAATCATTTTTGGTTTATTATTCATTGATTATGAATGATCTGATTTTCATTGCCTCGTTCATAAATCGATATAATTTCTTCAGTTGCTTTCTGTCTGTTGAGGTAAGTAGTGGTCTTAGTCATCTGAATGGCCCCGAGGTTTAATAAAGTAAGCTCTTATGCTCTGATACATTGGACACACTAAAATTATATGTTCAAGCGTTTTTGGCAATAGTTTATTACAGATTGAACAGATTAGGGTTGTATTTCTTTTGTGAGACATATTATTTAAATATATAGACATTACTTCGAAATTAATGGTCCGGAGTTGTGCGACGAGCCTTTTAATATGTAATGGGGAATTCCCCTATAGATAATTGCTTGGTTCATTTCGATCTTGTAAAAGGTATTTATACGATGTATGGTGTGTACTGAGAAGTATTTTATTTGAATCCTCATAAAAAATTTTCTGCAGGTATTGTGATAAAAGTTTATTGATATGGCTTGTGTTAAAACTATTTATATCTAGATCATAATCTCAGTACGTCGCTATACCGTGGTATAATTGGTCGATCCAGTTATATTTTTGACATAGGTTAGAGTGATCTTTTAAGTGGATCAAACGGAGAAGTGCTCTATTAGTGTATCTTCTAGGGTTGTGATCCTTTATCCTGAGCAGTAGCTCTAACGCCTGCTTTATTATAAAGTAGCTTATTTTACAGATACCTACCTCACTTCTTATGATATAGGCTGCTATTCGCGTTTGCAGAAATAAAAGATATTTCCATAAACTACTTTGAATTTTTTCTGTTTGTTCTAAGTATCTTAACGCCCAAATACTGCTTGCATATGTAAAGGTAGGTAGTACAACATTGTTATACAGGGTCTTTATTGAATTAAGAGATGATATACCAGCTGAATTTATTTTTCTCAGTGTTGCTCCTTGGGAGAGTCTCGCTTTTTGTTCTCGTTGCATTAGGTTGTTTAGAAATATTCCATTAAATGTGAAAATTGTTCCTAAGTATTCATAGATATTCGAGAGCTCAATAGTGACATCTTTATAATTAAATTGTGGCTGTTGTCCCATATTATCACTTCTGCGGAAAACCATTATTTTAGTTTTACTTGTATTTACATCCAGTTTAAATGTTTCACAATAGGCTTCTAAAATCTTAAGGTTTTTTTGCAGCTCTATTTGGGATTCTGCAAGTAGGACCATATCATCTGCGTACAGCAGCATATTGATATTTTCATTGTTATCAAGAGTTACTACTTTAGCACCATGATTTTGGAAGTAAATTTCCAAGTCCGAAATAAAGAGAGAGAATAACAAGGGGCTTAAGGTATCTCCTTGTAGGACACCTTTAGTTATTTTAATTTTATGGGAGATTTGACCACGTTGTTCAATGAACAGTGAGGCTGAACTGTAGATAATTCTTAGTATCTTAATAATTTTAGTGCTCACTCCAATATCGAATAGTTTTTCCCACAGTAACCCATGGTCCACAGAGTCGAATGCTTTCCTAAAATCTACAAATAGCTAGACGGGAGGCGTAAATAATTATTTATAATTGTGTAAATTGACGGTATTCTTCGGATGCCATCTTCTGTTCCAGGGAGTTCATATCTTGAAGATACACTTGGCATGACTCGGCGTATGGAAAATGCCCACTTGCATGGAAAATTAGTAACATAGCTCTTACACAATCTAGGTGAAGTTTTCAATTTCCCATCCTTTCAGCAAGAATGAAATGCATTGCAATGGTGACCAACTCATGATAATGTAACCATAACTGAGCGGTATTGCCACGCTCTCGTAAAAGAGTAATATGTTATGACAGCTGAAGTATAATTTTCTCAAAGACTGGATCATATTCAATTGTGGTAAAAGAAGTTGGATTTTCTGCAAATTTTATAAGTATTTGTTGCAAGTAACTTTTGTCAACTTCGTCTATAGGCATCTCTTCTAACATTATCGTAGATAGAGCTGAATAAGTTAGCAAATGTGCTCTTATAGCCCGAGCATAAGCATGCCCAGAAAGCATGTGAGGTACTGACGCTGCTCCGTAAATTGTAGGGCACAAATCTGACAGTCCGCTGTTGTTCATTACTTAATCGATGGCGCCTAAATATGACATTATCAAATAAAAACCGTCCAATCTGACAATTGAATTTGTCAGTTCTGTAAAGTTAACAGATGCAACAACGCCCTAGCTTTAATATAAAGAGGCTGATCGAACGTCACTATACAAGAGGTTTGATCCATCTTTTTTGTCTCCTCAGCGGCATATTTCAAAACTGTGTCATAATTTGAAGGAGGTTGATTAAGGAAGAGCAACGTAATGATCTTAGATTTAGTATAAGGTAAACTGCGTGTCGCAGCATCCATGAAGCCTTGCCATGACGAAAAAGATGGTATCTCCATAAACTTACCAAATACTCATACCAAATCGCAACATGTTTAAATATGTTTTCAAAATATACCTTCTGTAATGGAATATCTTGAATACCCATTCTATGGCGCTGAAAATTTTGAATTCGTACTTATCTGCTGTTAGCAATTTCAGTCGCAGATGGCGTTGATGTTAATTTGATGATCTTATTATCACAAACAGCATTATGGGGTGTAATACATTGTATTCCACCCATCGCATGAAACGTTGCCTTCCCAGTAGTATTGATGTTTACATCAGCATTATCAAATATAAATTGTGAAAATGAATTTTTGTCAATATCGGGGTTCCAGGAGATCACAGCAGAATTTTAAAACTGTGACACGTCATTATGACTACAACAAAAACCCAAATGGGACACAGCTTGAACAATATTTCTGGAAGAAACTTTACGAAACAAGTATATTCCTAGTCCAAGCAGAATCGGAGATACAAAAGAGCGAGGTCTTGTTGCCATTACAACTGAATGCGCATTTGCAGTACATTTTCTATAAATACCTTCACTCTTGGTTTTCTTATTTTTGACAAAAATTGTGCCTAAAAGGATTTTTAGTGTTACTGGAACCAGTTCATCTGCTCCTTCTGTGAAGTTGTTAAGCCGGGATATTCAGTAGTATCATATGCCATGACCTATTTCGCATGACGGAAAACACAACACCATCACCATATTCGTCCGCTAATTTACTTTTAAGAGTTTTTAACGTTACCGAGGAACTTTCGGGCAAATGAGATTCTAATATTGCATTAATTCTGGAATTGTAAATTGGCACTCTTTAGAGTTATCTATAAATTCGCACAAGCTACGAAACGCTGAAGAAATGTCCTCGTCTTGAGGATGCCCACGTTTACGAGACGACGGTTCGTTACACAGAAATTTAGAATAACAGTTATTATGGTATCATGCCTTTAGCCCTACTAAACAGATAACGCTATCGACTCGACATAGAACTGTTGTACTAAAATCATCTTCTCGATTAGCACACCTTTGTATAATTCTGTCCTTAACAGTAAGTGAGCGAACTTCAGAGATATTTCGACGTTTAAGAATGTTTTTCTTTGTTTCTGCCACATACTTGGGCACAAAATATGCAGTTTTTTTAATATCAAATTCTTCAACCGACGTTAAAGTTTTTGTACTTCCGCTACCTCCCGGGGTATTCTCTAAATACTGCCGAATATTTCGTTCTTTTATATATTCCCGCCTACATACTTTATGAACACTCACCCTCGTAATATTTTCTAATAGTTCGTATTTACCTTCCTTTTTCGTGTTGCTAAACGCTATTAAATTTGCTAAACCTTTTTCTACACTCACAGTGTCACCACTCTGAAGCGTCTTTTTGAAAATAAAGCAATCGTCATCCATTTCCATCCTTGATACCCCAAATAAAAGTAACGCGCTATTACTTGCACTGACCGGTATCTAAAGCAAACTAGATTAAAAATACTCGATGTGCAATGAAGTGTCGCGCACGAGTACGGCAAGGTTTTACCGACTCCCCCCTGATAACGTACAATGGATCGTTTCAAGGTAAAGAATAGCGAGCCGATTCTCGCGATTAAAATTTTGTAAATATGCTTGCTTTCATCATCGTAATTCTAGTGAATTTGTCTTCTCTTTACCGTCTTTAATCTACTTCAAACGCTATTTCTGCGATTAGGGCTTGATGTAGGAAATGTATAGGACATGAAAGATGCAGAAGATTAAATAGAATAAATTAAGTTTTATGCATTTTTCTTATCAGAGTAACGGTTTTGAAGAAAATTTTTAAAAACTGGCAGGAGATATCATTAGAGAGTGGTTTTTGAAGCAAAAGGGGATGAAGCACCCTTATGAGAGGTAGGAACTCCTTTAATCTATATTTCGATGGGTATTAAGACTCTGTCTCTCTTCATAATTTTTTCTCCTAGATGCCATTATTATATCTAATTTACGTCGACTAATTCACTAGTGTTCTGATGATATTTCTGAGAAGGTCTCTCTACAGTATCACCTTATGTTAGGAATCGGGAACTATTAGCACGCGACACAATATTTTGAGCACGCCACCGATCGCAACGGTTTGCATTTTTAGACCGAAAATGTAACAGATCAAAACAAATACATTAACTCCTTTTATATCGCTATATCTTGACGAAAGTACTACTGTCACTTAATCTAGGAAACAGAGTTTAAAGTAATATTGTCTAAAAGTTTGCCGTTGAATGTAGCTGGTGTTCAAACAATATGAGATGTCAGCCACTTCTCGTAAAAGGCATACAATAAAATGAAAAAATAACACGATAAATTACTGGTATGTAAAAAGTATTAATATTCTATTGAGTAAAGCCCGCGGGCGTTCCTTTATTGAATAACTCAAGCCCGCGGGCGTTCCTTTATTTAATAATATTTCTCTTCTTCCAGTGGTACAAGAACCTCATTTAATCTTGACCGTCCTTTTGCCTCCAAAGCTTGCCACGTGCTAACTTCAAGCAGCTTGTTAACATCTTGCTGTATATTACCCTGCAATTAGATTGGATTTCCTGTTTCCAATGCAAAAACTACTCAAATTAATTGTTATTGAGATAGTTGTATAGTTGTGTAGAAGGAAGAGACTAAAAATGTTCTTGATAAAATTGTTTTTACTTTTTTAGCGATTTCCAGTGCAAAATACATTACAGGCAAACGTCAATTGATTAATCAAAAACCTCCTCGACCTATAAAGAAACCTATCTATATGCCTGCAACGAACATTGAATCAAACTTACCGCCTCCAACAAATTTAACCACTGAAGATATTATGGACCTTCCTATAATATTTGCAGACGACAATCAAATCATTAATACAAATAATACAACGGCAAGTTCTACGATAACAGCAACAACAACAACCGCTGTTTCTACTACACCGACGTCAATCCAACTTATAACCCAGGTAAGTAAATAATTGATTTGTCTGTTTATTAGTGCAGGCGCCAGGATATATACCCAATGCAAAAACCATTGAACGGATTCTGATTGATGATTTGAGTTAAGAAAGACTCAAAAAATGAGAAGAAATTATGATCAAATTTTTTCCGATTTTCTTTCGTGAGTATATCTGAAACGGTGCGTTTTACGATAATAGATTTAATCCCTGAATATGGAAACATTTTGATGGCATCTAGTTCTTTGACATGCCAAGTACGCAATAGCTGTGAAGTTGGCCTAAAGATGTTTGGGAATATCTACAGGAATATTAAATTGTCAATATTACCAAAAACGTGTGCCGACGTCATCATTGGACATGATATTTTGAAGCAACATGAAGCTCCGTATGTGAATTTTGGAGGATCTAGACCGATTCTTACTATTTGTAACCTAGCTGCTGCTGAAGTACCCGTTTCATCACTGTTTAGGCACTTATCGCCTGATATGAAATCTATAGAGATAAAATCCCGTAGATTTTCAAATCAAGATCGTGACGATCATCGAAAATGAAATCCAACAAATGATATATGAAGGTATTAAAGAGCGGAGCCACTCACATTGGCGGGCGCCTGTGGTTGTCGTATCCTGAGAGAATAAAAAGAAGAGAATGTGCATTGACTATTCACAAACAATGAATGAATTCACTTTATTAGATGCATATCCTCAACCAAGGATCGAGGATTTAGTGAATAAAGTAGCTCAATATACGGTGTTTAGTACTATCGACTTACAATCAGCCTACCATCAAATTCCCATACAGAACAGTGACAAAATTTATATTGCATTTAAAGCGAATAGCAAACTTTATTAATTCCGGCGGATCCCATTTGGTGTTACGAATGGCGTTTTTGAATTTCAAAGAGCTATCAACAGGATAATCGAAACTGAAAAGTTACATGGCACTTATTCCTATCTTGATGACGTAACCATTTGTGGAATCGATCCAGCAGACCACGATCGAAATTTAGAACATTTTCTTCAGGTTGCAAAGCAATATATATATATATATATATATATATATAAACTAACCTTAAATACTAAAAAAAGCAAATTCTCAATAACGCGCATCAAACTACTGGGATATGTTATTGAAAACAACACTATTCGACTTGATCCGTCTCGAGTAGAAGCTCTTCTGCATTATTCGAAATGGGTGCCCCGATTTTCAGAACGGATTGCACCGTTAGCTCACTGCATGACGTTTCCATTAAACGACAAAGCTAAAGAGGCATTTGAAGATCTTGAAACATCGATTGAAGATTCGGCTGTCAAATGCATCGACGAATAATTGGAATTTGTCGTAGAAACTGATGCATCCGAAAACGCAATAGCTGCGACTCTTTTGCAACAAGGACGCCCAGTGGCATTTTTCTCCCAAACTTTGTCTCGTTCGGAAAGAAATTACTCTACCATCGAGAAGGAAGCTTATGCATTAATTGAACCCTCAAGGAAATGGCCAAGTAGAAAGACATAATGGTACAATCTGGAAGACTATTATGTTGGCACTCAAGTTCCGTATGCTAAAGACCTCTTAATGGGAAATTGTTCTTCAAGATGCCCTTCATTGTGTCCGGTCACTTCTTTGTACTGCCACTAATGAAACTCCATATGAACGCATGATTCAACATCCCCGGAGGTTACCGAATGACGAGTCGATCCCATCGTGTTTGTTGACTCCCGGAAAAGTACTTATGCGTCGTCATGTGAGGTCATCTAAATACGAACCACTCGTCGACGAAGTAGATCTATTAGAAGCAGACTCTAATCATGCCCTTGCCCGTCTTCAGAATGGCAGAGAACTAACAGTATCTCTGAAACACTTAGCTCCTTGTGGCGAAGGAAAAGAAGTGCCAACAGTTACGAATAGCGATCAAACCGAAGCAGATTCTCAAACACAAGGTGGCACCAATTACCCAGAATCTACTAACAATGACATAATACAGTCTCTGACTACTTCCGACTCTTCTGAAATACCGCAATAACCTACAAATTTTAAAACGACTAGCACTGAAGCCCCAGTATTTGAGCTGAGAAAATCTAATAGAGAACGACGTATTCCAAGTCATTCACAAGATTTCGTCATTAATAGTGGTTATTTACAGTTTAGCGTTTTTAATGGTTCTTGTGAACACATACCTAGTTTTAATATTTACGTTGTCATTAATCATCTTGAATTATGTCGAATAAAGTTCGTGTATTGAGAGTTTAATTATTTCTGTTCAGATCAACCCTCACTGGTAATTAGGATATTTATTTCAATACAAAGATCATTTCTTTGAAGCTTTTATACTTATTTGTTGCCTTAGATAGTATATACAGTGCTATTCAAAAGTCCTCACCCCCCTCGTATCTTTTGAACGGCTACACTGACATTAATAAAATTTGGAGTGTGAAAATAAAGTGTTGTAAACTTCTCTACCAATGGTAACAGGTGACGTAATAGTAATAGATGACGTCACAGTGCCACTATGGCCAATAATTTTAAATAGGACCTTATGGCAAGTGATATCTCGTTTGAAAGGCATTGACATTGGCTACATAGCCATATGAATTTTGTTTGGGTTTAAATTAATTTTGAGGGATAAATTAAATAAACATCAAAATTATTATTTCACATTTAAATATTGAAGATTTTTCAGTCCGCCTCTGGTTAGTTGTCAAAAAAATTGACGTTTTTAATTTTATAGTATTTGTTGCTTTGCAAAGTTTTTCTAAATAGCTTAAATATTTAATTTCATTATTGTTTAACGAGACGTTTAAGAGTTTACATAGGCAAAATGGTACGTACTCAAGCCGACAAAATAGCAGCTATCTTAATAATTGGTGAATCTAGAAAGAATCTCCATGAAGCGGAACGTTTATTTAATGAGAGATACCTAGATCGCCATATCTCGAGAACTTATTTGAGGGAGCTTCTTCACAAGTTTGAAGCAACAGGTAGTGTTCAAGATGCCAAACGATCTGGTCGACCAACATTTAGTGATTATAAAAAAATTGATATAGTTGCTGAAATGGTAGTACACCCTACTTCCTCTTCAACTAAAGTTGCGTCTATCTGTGAAGTTAGTAAAAGTACAGTACAGAGAGTGTTGGCTAAAAATAAATTTTATCCATACAAGTTAAAAATGGTGCACCACCTTTCGGATGACGACCCCGACAGAAGACTCGAATTCTGTGAATGTATGACAAATAAAATTAGTCAAAACCCACATTACACAAAAACAATTTGTTTTAGTGACGAAAGTACTTTTTCCCCCATTGGAAATGTGAATACACAAAATGTAAGGTATTGGAGTGACACAAATCCTCACACCTTTCGTGAACAACATACCCAATTTCCAGAAAAAGTCCATGTTTGGGCAGGTATTTTGGGAAACCACATAGTTGGTCCTGTTTTCCTAAATTCAAATTTAAGTGGTGAAGTGTATCTGGAGATGTTACAAAATGCATTTGAGCCGTTAATTCTTGAAATTCTGGAAGATAAGATGAATTCGGCCATCTTGAAATAACATTTCAACAAGATGGTGCTCCTGCACATTATTATGGTGCAGTAAGACGATACCTGGATGAAGAATATCGAGGTAGATGGATCGGCCGGCGAGGTCCTATAGAATGCCCACCTCGGTCACCAGATCTGACACCATTAGATTTTTTTCTATGGGGGTACTTGAAATCCAAGGTTTATACTACGGCACCAGATAGCATTGGCGTTTTGAAAGAAAGAATTACTGAAGAATGCAATGCTATTTCAGCTGACACATTCGAACGAGTACGACAAGAGTTTACTAATAGGATGTATTACTGTCAGGAAGTAGACGGAGCACATTTCGAACACTTGCTATAAGAATCCATTGTTGATATTTGATTAATTAAATTTAAAAAAATAATTTCAATAATTTTGGTATTTATTTAATTTATCGGTCAAAATTAATTTAAACCCAAACAAAATTAATATGGCTATGTAGCCAATGTCAATGCCTTTCAAACGAGATATCACTTTCCATAAGGTCCTATTTAAAATTATTGGCCAGAGTGGCACTGTGACGTCATCTATTACTATTACATCACCTGTTACCATTCGTAGAGAATTTTACAACACTTTATTTTCATCCTCCAAATTTTATTAATGTAAGTGTAGCCGTTCAAAAGATACGAGGGGGGAGGGCACTTTTGAACAGCACTGTATAACTATTTCAAATCTATTTGACGAAATTAACTACCAGACTGAGTTAATATACTCATTACATATTAAAAATCCGTTCTTTTATCGTAAAGTATTTACTTGTTAGTTAAGATAACGAGCCTATCAATGATTAATGAACTGTGTATTGTAAAAGTTTATTTTGACAGGTACCCAAAGCAGTGGCTCCAGCCAAGTACATGCTAGTTAATAAACAATCTTTAGCACAAGGAAATTTTATTATAACGCCCAGTATAAAGAGAACTATTCCAGCAGCATTTAATAAACCGTCTAAATACACAAAGATCATTCTCTCTTCCAAGAAAACGAACTTGGAAGACCTAAATATGGCTCCTAAAATTTCATCTTTGTATCCAGACTCAGCTGGAAAAAAGGTTAGTTCACAATATATTATAATTCATTAATGACCCCTTGCTACTAGACGTCCATCTTGTAAATAATTACTGTTATCTTAAAAACTGACCTGATTGAAGCAATATTACCAACTTGAGAGGACAGTAATGATAAAATTAGATTTAAAATAGATCTATTTCATTTTGCACTGTTTTAATTCATATTAAAAATAGTCTTTATTACAGCTTTTAGTTCGCTAATTACAACAAGCTAAAGATAATACAATAGTGACAAGTGCCTATGGACTGGCAATCTTTAGCGAAGTTGTGTGTCACTTTGTGTCTTCATGGCTCCTTGCTCCAGGAGCATTATCCATATGTTATGGTTTACGCATAACTTTCTCCCTAACATAAGTTTGACTCCTCGCATCTTTCGGCTGGGTATTCCCTGATAACCGGCTGAAAAACAGGGTTTCAAAATTGAAACGGGGAATTTAGATTTCAAGAAGGCAACATGACTGACGTTGATTTTAGTTTTTAATAGTTTGTTTGGAGTATAGTTTTTGTGCACGAGGGGTACTACTGGACAGTTATGTGACTGCACCGATAGTCTCCCCTATGAGGAAAAAGGGTTCGGAGTTTAAAACAACCAAGTTATGTGATTAGCTATCCATGCAGAAGCCTACACCCACTATCGCAGATGCCTTCTGCGCGATTTGCGTCTATGAGTTTTCTACGAAGATCTTGTGGCATACAGTAGTTATAAAAGTTTGCCGAGATTTTGTTTATAAAGTCTTTTATGGTAGGTATGTTTGCTTTTTCATGTAACCAAGAGGTTTTTGGGAGTTTTGGATAAATTGTGTTTAATCGCTATTCTTAGACACTTGTTTTGTATTACCTGCAATGAGTGGAAGTTGTGTTGTGTACCAGTGTAATAATATATAGGGGCTGCGTATGTGAGTATTGGACGAATAATTTGTTTGTAAATGAGTATTTTGTTTTGGCTTGAGAGTTTACTGTGGTTGCAAATGAGTGGGTAGGGTCTACCCATTGCAATCTTGGTCTTTTGTATTTGCTGTGCAATGTGCGCACTTGCGTTCGTGTTACTTTGCATTTTATATCCCAAGTATTTAATGTTTATACTTGGGGCAATGAAATTGCCGTCTACACAAAGCTGTGATTGCAATGGGGAGGCTCTCCTAGCTATTCTCCTGAGTAATAAATACTCTGTTTTGAAGGCGTTTTTATAGCTAGTTTGTGTTTATTAAAATAGGGAATAATTTCTGAGTTGATGTGTGTTTGTATAGTGTCAAGTTCGTGTTCGGGGTCCTTTGCAGATACTACACAACACGTGTCGTCAGCGTACATGGCGGATAATATTTGGGGTGTGGTTGGAAGATCATGGATGAATATGGAGTATAACAAAGGTGCTAGTACCGACCCTTGAGGGACTCCGGCCGTATGATCATAAGTTTTTGCAAAAAATTTCCTATTATATACATAAGAATTTATTATTTTAATTAAGTAATTTGGTACTTTTAGTTTAATTAATTTGTAGATTAGCCCCTCGAGCCATACGGAATCGAAGGCCTTTCGGATGTCTATAGTTGCCATGATGGCCTTCTTTTTATTCTGAAACCCTTCCCTAATGTAGTTGATAACCCTAATAATTTGTGCGACCGTACTATGGCCACTCCTAAAACCGTATTGCTCGGGGGGAATAACTTTGTTTTTGTCCACAAAAGATTATAGTCTTTTTAGGATTATTTTTTCTATCACCTTCGCTATGTTGTTTAAGAGGGATATTGGTCTATAGCTATCCACATAACAAGGTTCCTTATTAATTTGCTTTGATAACGGGTATGATTTTGGATATCTTGAGCATATCGGGGTATTGACCATTTTTAAGAATGTAATTTATAATGTAGGTTAGGCACAATGGCTTTTTTGGGATATTTTTTAACAATATGTTTGGAATGCCATCTATCCCTGGAGCTTTTTTGTTTTTTAATTGTAGAATTGTGTTAGATGTTTCTATGCAAGTTGGCTAAGTTGTGTGTATTTACTGTATTTATTTGGTGTATATATTGCTGGACTGTGAATGTAATGTTTTGATGGTGTTGTATGTGAATTGACTGATTTATGAAGTTATTTTGGAAGTACTCTCCGAACTTTTCTGCGATATTTGACATGTCTGTAATTGTTTCACCGTTATCTGAAATTTTTGTGATTATTTTATTTCGATTTCTCAGTCTACGTGAGATTTTCCACAACGAGTTATCTTCGGGCTTTAAATTCATTAAGAATTTTTCCCAGTCGTTGTTCTTGTGAATTTTTATTTCCTCGTTTATTAAATGACGATATTGGTTAAGGAGAGTGTGATCCTCCTCACTTCTTGTTCTTTGCAATTTTTTCCTTATTTTATTCTTTTCCCTTATAATTTGTAAAATGTGATCTAGGAGGGTGTTATGTGCTTGTGTTACCGGTTTACTTATTGTTGAGTGGTTTCTAGCCTCTATTATTAAATTCTGTAAAGTTACTATTGTTTTGTTTAGTTTGTCTGTGTCCTCAATTTTATCGTTGATTTTAATATTCTTGTTTATATATTTTCTGAAATTTACCCAATTTGTGGTTTTATAATCATAAGTGTGATTTTTAGTGATTTGAACGTTATGTCTTAGTTTGAAGTGTATGAGTACAGTATCGTGGTCCGAGTTAAAGTCCTTTAGTGTTTTTATTTTAGTTAAATTGTATATATTTTTACCGATGGCAAAGTCAAGTATGCTGGGGGATTGGTTTGCATATGGAAAAAATGTTGGGGTGTCAGTGTGAAATATATTGCAGTCAAAATTATCACAGAAGTTTAGTAGAGTACTTCCGTTTTTGTTGGGGTGCGTCAAGTAGGGATCCCACTGTGGATGTTTACAGTTGAGATCTCCTACTATCAGCACCTTGTTGTGAGTTTTTGTTATGTTATAAAAATCTTCAGTTTTTAATTTAACGTTGGGGGGGATTATAAGCTCCTACTAGTTTGATTTTGTTGTCAAAAAGGATTGCGATATGCTCAATTAAAGTTTTATTTTGTTGCTGGAGTTTGAATTTGATGTCTTTTCTGATTAATAATGCGATACCGCCACCCTTGGCATCACCGTGGCGGTCTTGTCTATGAGACGATATTCTGGGTTTCTGAAATTAATTGATTTATTTGGTTTGAGAAACGTCTCGATTAGAAAGAAAATATTGGGTTTATGGATGTCGAGAAAGTGTCTGATTAAGTGGAGTTTGTTAAGTACACCTTGTACATTACAGAAAATTATTTTGAGGTTGTATCTCTTTTGAATTCCTGTTTTTGCACTTACCTGCCTAGATGTCATAGTTGTCTAAGTTAGCTATAAAGTTATTGTAGATTGTAAACTTCTCCATTTTATTTGTGGCTTGCCGCATCTCTTGCAAGTTCATCAAGATTAACCAGCGTCTCGAGTTCCCTGAACATGTTGTTGACTTCGGTAAATTGGTTCAGGTCGCTGTTTGCGGTTCCGGGTTGGTTTGGTGTTTTCTTCGCCGGTGGAGGGGGGAGAGAATTATGAGGAGTTGTAAGGGGGGTGTTTTTGTTAGGGAGGCTGGGGAAATCTGTCTTATTGTTTATTTGGTTCGTCCATGGGTTAGATGTGGGTAAGGGAGCGGGAATATACTTTGTTGGGGTAGGTTTAGTGTTTTGGTTGGCAGCTCTTCTCTCTTCAATCCATATTTTTCGTTTTATAAATTCCGCGCAGATTTCTGCGTTAGCCGGGTAGTCGCCGTTGCAATTGGCACATCTCGCTGAGGTGCTTCTTTCTTTAGTGCACTCTGGAGTGAGGTGCTGTCCGACACATTTGAGGCATCTGGGAGCATGGCCCCACAGTTGGCAAATATGGCATTGTATAATTGGTTTACTTTGCCTCCTGTGCTCCCATTGCACTCTAGTATGTTCTATGATTTTCACGTTCTTTTTTAGGTAATCCAGCGTAATTTTAGAATTGGTGAAAACGGTCTACCCTTTGTTGTCATTCTAAAGATATCCTTAGTTTATATTTTATAGGAGTTTAATAATTCATCTTTGATGTCTGCTATCTGGAGTCCCTCCGCGGAGAACAAAAGGGTTAATTTTAACTTTTCATAATCCTCGACGTCTTTCGTGAAGACGATCGAGGAATTAATCGTGTATTTTAGTTCAAAAGGTTTTTTAATTTCCTCTTTCAATTTTGTGACCATGTCTTTATGGGCTGAAACATGTCCCTCTATTACGATTGGTGGGCATGTTATATTGTCTTTCTTGGCCGGCGTTGGCTTGGTTCTTTTTAAGTTTGGTTTATTGATTGTCTCTTCATCCGAACTAAGGTCTGCCGCTTTTAATTTTCTGAAACGTATTTTCTTTCTTTCCTTCTGGTTCTCCCTCGTTGTTTGATGCTCGTCTTCGGACGACTCAGAAAGTGATTCGAATCTGTTGTGTTTCTGTCGTTTGCGATTTTCTTGTTTTGCTTAGAATTTTGCTAAACGTTGTAAATTTTTTGGGTTTTTCAAATCCCGGTGGAGTGATTTCACCGGTTTCCATACGTACTGCTTGGGATGCAGTTTGTATAGCGTGAATATTTTCCGACTCCTTATTATTGCTAGACATGTCCATTTTTCGAGGCACGATTTTTTTATTAGTTATGCTCTCGTATTGAGAAACGAAGTTATCTGTGGTAGTTTTAGCAGTTTGTTCAGCCTCGACCTCTTGTGCCCATGATTGACTGGCTTGGTTGTGTACGAGCGCTTGTATAACCGTAATTTTGTTTTGTTTTCCCAGTGTGCTATTTGCAGAATCAACGGACGAGTTAGATTTATCTCCTATAGTGTCTTTTTCCATCTTTGAGTCTTTTTGAGATTTAAGCTTCTGTCTGGTGTTGACGTTCTATTTATAGTTTTTCCCCTACAGATGGGAATTGATAATTCTAACGTTGGTTCTAGTGTAGAATTTTGTTCTACACTTTTCTAGTGTATTTGCGTTTTTAATGTTTTCTATACACTTTTTCTTTTCGTAGTTTCCTATACACTTTTCGTTGAGCGGACTTGCTATACACTTTTCTGGTGACAAATATCCTATACACTTTTCTATTGGTGTACTTTCTAGGCACTTTTCTATTGGTTTTGCTAGTTCTATACACTTGTTTAACGTTGCGATATCTATGGTGTCGGCAAATTTTCGGTATATTTACAATGTTAGGATTTGAATCGTGTTGAATTATGTCTTTCTTTATCATTTAGAAATACTAACTGGTGATAGTTTAAATTGCGATTTTTTAGTTCAAGTGTTTTATTTTTAATTCTTTTTAACTCCTCGGAGTATTTTGAGTTAGGGCTGTCAGAAGAAACGGTGATGGTGCGTGGTTCGTCTTCTTCTTTTACCGAATTAGACTTGCCAGTATTTTTCCATTCGCTTTTTTGGGTGACTTTTTTTCAATTTACGTTTTTGTGTTTGTGAGTAACCTTATTATGGCTTTTTATAGTTTTGGGTTTAAACGTACATTTCTTTATTGTTCTTTTTGGGGAGGTTTTCACTGTCACTAACTGATTTAACTTATTTTTAACAGTCACTGTTTTATCACTTTTTAAGTTATCGTTAATAAAAATGTCTGGTTTCACAGTATTTAACTTTTGGATTTTCTCCCTGAGTCTACGGGTGTACTCGGTGGGGTACGGATTACCCGTAATTGGGGGTAAGGGTAGCGGGGAAAATCTATGAGTTTAACTCAATAGATTTCCTTTGAACAAAAAACTTTCACTTTTAAAGATTTTAAAATATAATAATAATATTTTCAAATATATAAAAATTCAACAATCGCACTTGAATATTTGCATGGAAGTGGTTCGTTTTAGTTTTTTAGATTAGGTTCTTTATTTAGTTTTTGACTCCCTAAATGACAGAGTACGAAAATAATTATATACAAAATATTAAAAAATGACGGTGTTCTGGCGATTTTCTTCCCCTCTCTTCTTTCCGGTTAGTACTCACGGCTCCTTGCTGATAGCATTATCCGTATGTTTTCTCTGGATGTGTAACTTTGTCCCTAATATAGACATTTCGCTCCTACAATCTTTCGACTCGGGTATTCCCAGAAAAACAGCTGAAAAACTGGGTTTCGAATTGATACGGGGTTTAGTTTTCGAGAAAGCAACATGGCAGACGTTTATTTGTTGTTATATAATATGTGTATGAATGAAAGGCATCGCTGTTAATTACTGCGAGACTTTTACTCCCTTTGTGAAGTATGTGGTTTGGAATTCAACAACCTAATTATGTAATTAACGATCCATGCAGAAGCCTACACCCACTATCTCGGATGCCTTCTGCGCGATTTGCGTCTTTGAGTTTGTTTCGAAGATCTTGTGGCAGACAATAGTTATAAAAATTATCTGAGATTTTGTTGATAAAGTCTTTGATAGTGGGTATGTTTGCCTTGTCATGTAACCAGGAGGTTAATAGCTAGTTTGTGTTCATTGAAATAGGGTGTAATTTTTGTGTTAATATGGGTTTGTACAGTGTTGAGTGCATGTTCTTGATTCTTTGCTGTTGCTACAAAACAAGTATCGTCAGCGTACATTGCCGTTAATAGTTTAGGGGATGTTGGGAGATCTTGGACAAATAGGGAGTATAACAAAGGTGATAAGACAGAGCCTAGCCTTGTGGTACTCCAGCCCTTATGTCATATGGACCTTCTGTGTGATCATAAATTTTAGAATAAAACTTCCTGTTAGTAAGATATGAGTGTATGATTTTTATTAAGTAGTCTGGAATTTTTACTTTCATTAGTTTATAAATCAGCCCCTCAAGCCATACGGAGTCAAAAGCTTTTTGGACGTCTACTGTGACCATGATCGATTTGTGTTTTTGTCCACTTCTAAATCCGTACTGCTCGGGGGGATGATATGATTTTTATTAACAAATGATTGTAATCTTTTTAGAATTATTCTGTCTATCACCTTTGCGATATTGTTTAGGAGGGAAATTGGCCTGTAGCTATCCACATAACTAGGTTGTTTGTTAGCTTTGACGATTGGTATGATGTTGGAAATCTTGAGCATATCAGGATACTCTCCGGTTTTGATGATATAATTTGCTATATATGTTAATTGAACAATTGCTTTTTTTTGGAAGATTCTTTAATAGTATGTTGTGTATTTCGTCTAAGCCTGGGGCTGTTTTATTTTTTAGTTTTTGTATTGTAATGTAGACTTCTGTAAATGATACAAGATCTTTGGTGTTTTATGTGTTTATTGAGTGTAAGCGTTGATGTACTGAGTGAATTATGTTGTGTGTGTGGTGTATTATTTATGAAGTTATTTTGAAAGTACTCCCCGAATTTCTCCGGGATCACCGTCATGTTTGTGATTATCTGATTGTTATCAATTAATTTATTAATTTCACGGTTAGTTTGACGAAACCGTTTAGCAATTCACCATAGGGAATTATCCTCCGGCTTTAATTTATTTAAAAACTGTGTCCATTAATTATTTTTATGCTGGCATATTGACTGGTTGATTTTTTTTTGTTAACTTCTTAGTAACCAATGATCTTCCTCACGTCTGGTTCTTTGCCAAAACTTCCTTATTTTGTTTTTATCGTAGATTGAATTGGTAATATTATCTGGTAATTTATTTTGTATTTTTATTTTCTTTTTTAAAGTTGTTGATTCATTTCTGGCGTCAATAATTATTTTTTGCAAATTTTTAATAGTGTTACTTATAAGATGGTTTATGTTTTCTATATTATTTGTGATTTTCAAATGATTATTTATAACTTGTCCGTATTTAACCCAATTGGTTGTTTTGTAATCGAAGTGTGTGTTATTTTGTGTTTGTGTATGATGGGATATTTTGAGGTTTATGAGGACGGGATCGTGATCGGAATTGAAGTCGGTTAGGGTTTTTATTTTGGTAAGGTTATTGATGTTTTAGACTTGACGAAAAAATCTTATATTCTGGCGTCCGTCCGCCAGATTTAAGCTTCAACGGACGAACGGCAAGTGCTAGAGATTAGGTGTAAACGGAGTTGGAATCAGCTTGGTCTGAAACCTTTCCAACAGAGAAAAAAACATACAAGGCTATTCATATTAAACTGGAACTACTGTTTTGTAGTCCACGTATACACCGCACTGTGGCGCTTTTCTACAAGCATTTTAATAATGAATCTGTATTTTGTCAGTGGTTAACTTCATTTTTTTAGTATTCGGAGTTATCATTTGCTAAACAACAAAACAAGGTATTTACATCAAAATTGATAGCATGGAATATCAGGACGTGACGTGACTCATGTTATATATCTTGTCCTAAAGAGAGACTCTCTTTTGGTAATTACAATAAACTAGCGGTTATTATTGCAAATTCTTGTATCAATTGGTATCAACAATAAATACCTATCCAAAAGTTTCGTTATGAGAAATCTAATAATTGTAAGGATGCTAAATGTGCTCATAACTTTGTAAAGTTATTAGGTTTTTCCAACTTCATTGAAAACCGTTCAGCAACGGTCACGCTCATGCGCAGTACTAAAAAAGTGTTCCAACTAAAAATTGACTGTTTATCGGACGGTTTTGATGGCGTTCCATCTGATTTTGTGACCGTTAGCGAACGGTTTTGAAACGATCATTTCGGTACATGGTCGTGAGCTGAAACTGAATTGACTGACTTGCGCACTATTCTGTACATGTACATCCTGTTATCGTTTAACCTAATATTCGAAATTGTTATTGTTTTATAAACATTTTTATTTTCAATAAATCAGACAAGTATTTAATAATGTAAGAAGTCGGAGATGGTGATTTTATGTCAGATATTTCGAATGAAGATAATTTAGAGTTATAATTAAATAATCCCAGAATCAAAAATGAAAATTATTTAGGTACCTATGTTCATTTGTTTGTTGTATTATACAGCTGAACCATGATGTAGGTTAAGGTGATGTAAAAGACTCTGATGATGAAGACCAAGATATAATAAATATTAGAGAGATAATTGCAAATACTTTGCCATTCTGAAACAGTATTTTCACTTAGATACTTCAATGTATGAATGTGAATATTTTCAAAAATAAAACAAAGTTATTTTTTATTATTTACATTTGTTTTGAACTGAACAACTCATTATTCATAAACAGGTACAAAGGTTTGTGATTGAAATATGATGTAAAAAAAGGAACAGAAAATATAATTTACTGTCAACAAAAATTCCTCTCTTAACACTGCTTTTACAATTTATCTTAGGTAAGACAAAATATGATATATCTGTAACTTTTGTCGTTCATATTTTTTAGTTATTAAATTTTAATTTCACCTTAAACGATCATTTTTCAGATTCTTAACATCAACATTTATCTAAAACTTTTCATCCAGTGAACAGTCATTAAAACCGTTCCAACATTTTAGGGATCGTTTGCAAACGGTGTAAAGTCAGGACCTGCGCACAAAAACAGTCCAAACAGTTTCTGAATCGTTTCGTGACGATCTCAAAATCGTCGGTTGGAACAAACCTATTATAAAATGAAATTTATTAGAGAAGAAACTTTTTTCGCCCCTGTCTGAATAAATATTGAGAATGGAAACGTGTAAAGTTCATGTAAATAATTTATAATAATTTTGTAGGTGATCAATACTCAGGGGCAAATAATAAAAACTCAACTAGCTCCCCAAACCAGTACAATAGAACTTATTGATCTTGAAAATGAAATTAAAGCAACAGCTGTACCCAAACCATCGATGTGCATATCTGACATTAAGCAAATTAAAATACTTCCAAAACTTTCTGGAGAGGTGGTACCAATATCATCTATAAAGTCCGAGTTATTATCTCAGAAGAGACCACCCTGCATAGAAATTGATGAGAGTGATCCAGATTATATTCCTCCCAAAAATTTGAAATTAGAGTGACCATGGATCATTCCAAAAATTGTTTGTATGTTAGTACAAACAAATCTGTTCATTTTAGTACCAATATTTATTGTTAAATAATTAAAATTTTGTAATAAAAAATATTAAGTCAAATGGCTTTATTTAATAACAAAGAAATGTGATGTTAGCGGAAAGTGGTTATTGGTTCTCGTAAAAATATTTGTATACAAATGGTTTTAATTAAAGTACTCCCGTTAACCCAGTAAACCAAAGTAATATCCAATTGGAGTTAGGAATAGGTTCAACAAAATAAATTTCGAGAAAAAATTAATTTTATTTAACACATTTCATAGCGAACTATTATTTACTAGATTTCACCTTCTAACATTATATCTTGAAAAAGAGGTACCAGATGTTCTTTAAATAAAGAACTAGAGCCGCCATGAGTAACGCTTAAAATATCTTTAGCTCTTTTTAAATATCCCATAGCTTCTCCTGAGCGGTTTTGATACAACAATAACTTTGCCAGTTTTAAATGCAAAAGTCCCGTCAAAGGATGATAAGTCCCATAGTATTCACTGCAAAAAAAATAATAGACATTTAAAACTTCTAATGCTGTGAATGTTACTACATTCATGAAATTTATTTTATGTTAAGCCTCATCTCCTTAGAACAATGGAAAAAGTATTTTACCAAATAACGCTGGTAGACAAAAAAATTGTTTGCTGTAACATAACGCTGAATAGCATACTGCAGTAGAATGAACCTAGCTAAATCCGAAAATAGCCAAAAAAAAGCTGTAACGGGTAAGCTTTTTTGTTATATTAAAAAAATCACATACAGAACAGTTATATTTAATATTTATTTAAAAAATTACTTTACAAGTTTTTTAACGTTGTATATTGACTATATTTGTATAATTTATATTAAACTAACATATAACAAACCAAAAATATTTATTTGTAACCCATTTTATTTTCAGCAGTAATCACCCTACTCTATGGCAAAGCTGCACTTGAAGGCTGATAGTTGGCAAGTGATGTAAGTCGTCTCTGGATAATCTTTGGTGTCTTGTTTATTATTTCACAATTCCACGTGTTAATAACAATAATATTATGGTAAACTGAACATTCCTGGTATACATATTATTTGTTATAGTTATTTTACTTATGTGTTTATTTAATTTAATTTAATCATGGGTAAGCCCAATTCACACAAATACAATATGGAAATATAAAAAAAGCGACAACAAAAAAAGAAAAATATGTAAAACTAGAACAATTGACACATGCATTACATTAAACTTATGTATAAAACAAAAGGAAAAACCTAAAGTATAGTATAAATCAAAAGAAAAAAGCAAATACAGTAAGAGGAGTGATAACACATCAAATCAGCAATAAAAGATGTAGGCTCTAAAGTGAAAGCTCCAGCAAATGTTTTTTGAACTTGAAAAGTTGACACATCAAAAATTAAAATTCCATCGACAGCGACAGAATTTGCTAATCTAAGTGTCCTTAACATGTATCTATTTAATACATACTATGTACTATTACTACATAAAATCTAGAGGTAATGAGTTAGGAAAAAACAAATATTCTTCTGTGGTATGTATACACACGTGGATTTTGGGTATAGAATATCTATTCATAAATAACATTGTTATAGTTCCAATAGATGAATCAAAATAATTGTTAGCATTCTGATTATCCTTATTTTATAATAATTTACTAGGGATGAATATAATAAGTGTATTCAGGAATGCGTATTGTAAAAGTATATGATAGAAAATGAAAGAAAAAAGGCAACAGCATGCGGTGTTCCCAAGCGGTCACCCATCCAAGTACTAACCGAACCAGACACTGCTTGACTGCGGTGATCGGACGAGAACCGGTATATTTAGTGTGGTATGGCCGTTGGCGAGGGTCAATGCAGTTTGGGGCTTTATAATCCACAATTTTGAAAACTATTAATTACATAGTTGTACCTATGAAATGCGACACGACACGTTCGTACCTGCCTAGTAAGATGAGGAGGGACAACTAAATACATTTTAGAGAGAAGCTCGGGACTATCACAAATACCATTTACTATGTTGAACAACTGTATCAGATCCCTTTGCATTCTGTGAACCTCCAGAGTAAGAATGTTTAAAAAACGTCCTAAGAAATCATAACGAAGGTAAACGTGCTTCTTAAAGGCAATGTATCTTTAAAAATTGTGCTGAACAGCTTCAAATTTCGCTTTATATGTAATATAATGAGGAGACCATACTGGTGAACAATAATCAAGATGAGATCTGACCAGTGAGCAATATAGAGATCTAATAGCAGTGATGTTAGTAAAATCAGAAGTGATTCTCTTTATAAAACCCAACAACAGCGGTAACATGAGACTTATAATTAAGTGTAGAGTCCAATATAACACCCAAGTTCTTAGTTTGAGAAGCACATTTTAGAGTTTCATTATTAATATTGTAATCTTCTAACTGCTCTTAACGACTGGACATTGTGTCGGATTATCCGTCCAGCCATATAAGTGCTATACTGAAACTTGAGCCGTATATTATTTTAATTAGAAAGTATTATACATTGTAAAATGTTTCGTTTTATTATACAATTTTATTCAGGGATATTTACGAGGTGTACACCCATTAAACCTGTGCTATACATATCACTTTAATCATACACTGTAAACATTTTTCGTTTTATTTATTATACAATTGTATCCAGGGATATCTATAAGGGGTACGCCACTTAAACATGAGATACATATTTATATTACTTTCGATTTTGTTTATGTATGTTCCTTTCAAGAAATAGTGCACTGGCATAGTATATTTTACTTAGATTTCTACTCAATATCTGTTTATACATCTGATATATAGGAAGTGCCAATGAACTTATATTTATCGATTTAATTGTGTTCGCTTCGAAAACTAGATTTCGTTATTTATTAAAAATTTATCGGACATCGAAGGTCACCCATGTCAGCAGAAAACGTTCGGTTACGAACTCATTTTTCTGCAGTGTAGACGAACTGCCCGTAGGTGAATCAATATCAAGGGAGTCAATAAAGTAACCATTAACTAGGTCACGGTCTCGTGTTTATACTCTAGTAGGGAGGCCATTTTTTTGAAAAGTAGAACCCCGGTCGCTTTTCGCTGACGTAGGGAACCCCGTTGTCGTTACCAGATCCTAACTGAGAGATGAATCAAATACATAAAGAAACTGGAATTAAGAGCAAATTCAGACGATTGGTTAAAATAGAGAATAAATACATAAAGGAATCCTAGCGATTTCCATTTACCGATACGAATTAATTTTATTGTGCCATCATTGTATACCATAGGTGTCGAAAGTGTATCTCAAGTTATTATTTTCGTTTCTTCGTTGTTTTTTTTGTTACAGGTGGACTGGGCCCGTGGACGTACGTGGTCCTGACGACACGGCGAACCTCAGAGCTCAGGCTTGGCATATCGTTTAAGCCCATGAGAGCCCACGACACCCTTCCGCTCGAGCCAGAAAGCTACCCTCTCTCAAGGTTCAAAAAGGGGGGGAAGGAGAGAATCCTGCTCTCTCGTGCCCTACGGCACTGGTGAAAGCGGTTGTCTAGACCTATTTCCCCGTGAGAGGTAAAATCGGTTGTCTGGAACCACACCTCACGATAGGTGACAAGCGGTTCAGCTACCATACCCAGGAGGGGAAATGACGGTTCACAACCAGGGTCTAGTATCGCGCAACATAGAGTTTTCGGGACAAGAGCTTGTACTAGATCAAGATCAGTGTGTGTGGTAAAGAATCACATCCTGCACGAGGTGTCACTGCTGGCGCAAAACACACTGGATCTAGACCAGAGAAGGTCGAGAAAAAATTCATACTGAGGTAAGGTGAATGACCTACCTGAGGTGAACATGCCAAA
This sequence comes from Galeruca laticollis, assembly GCA_963921935.1. Classification (NCBI taxonomy): domain Eukaryota; kingdom Metazoa; phylum Arthropoda; class Insecta; order Coleoptera; family Chrysomelidae; genus Galeruca; species Galeruca laticollis. Next base: position 36,398,996 of record OY998178.1, on the reverse strand, counting down.
TGGCGTAAAGGTGGAATACTTTTGTCAACGAAGGAGTGACAACGGAGTTTTTGTCTAACCAGGGTCTAGTAATTGCGCAACACAGTACCTTACGGACCATAGCATCCGCTACACCAAGACCAGTGTGCATGATGAATCACACCCTGCCTGACGTGTAGCACAGCTACTGCAAAACACACTGGATCTAGACCAGACAAGGTCGAAAAAAAATCCTACTTAGGAAAATCGGCTGAATTGATAACTGCTTCACCATGAGAGTGTTACTGGGTTTAGTTCATTACAGTCGATTTCAATTTATTACACTGGTGACAGCGGTGTTCCAGATACTGAGCTTGAAGGTGGACCAAGGGATAGTCATTCATCTGATACGAACTTCTGTCAGGCCAAGAGTTTATGCCACATCTTGTGTCACGGTCTAAATTGATCATTAAGTTTTGGCTAGACGCTCCTTCGAATAACTTCTCTATATCGACTACGTCGCAATCATAATATTTAAATATTTCCTCTATCAAAATTAAGTTACTACTGTGTTTATTATGGTAATTATCGTCACCTTCACCATATTAGCAAGGTTGTTTCAGTGTTGACGTTTTTTTTATCAAAAGGTTAACTCCAATTGTTATTCTATTTTATTTAATTAAAATACCTCACAATTACATTAATTTTAGAGTTCCGTTAACGCATTGTTTATATTTGAGTTTCGATTTTTATTTTTCTGTAACTACTTTTCTTTTAATATTATTTTTGTCAATAGAATATTGTTGGTAACTAAAGATTATCAATTGTTGACTTTATTAACCTCTTTCATATTATTTAGCAAACTCACCGATGAACTAATCCATATCTAATGTATATTTTGTATATTATATTGTTATTTGTCCTTGTTAGCACATCCATGGTTGTTTCCAGGTGGTAATTCGAAAAATCTCTTGTGAATAGCTGGGATGTGTTATTTGTAAACTTCTCTATGTGGTAATCGGCACTAACATTCTCTATTGATATGTGTATTAGGCTATTTAGTCTGAAATTGGGAAGATACAAATGATATTGACAAAAATGATAGTTGTTTTGGTTGATAGTTTGAGTGTATCGACTTTTGATTGTCTTCACTTCTGGTTTTTAGGTTACTGACCTGATAATTCCGGTGGGTTTTGTTCTGTTTCACTTCCTTTTCCAGTACTTAAGTTGATATTTGATAATTCTAATTTCTTAATTAAATTCAGACCCATGACGAACACTTCGTTTTAATTTCTGGGACAACATTGGAATAAACAGTTGGTGGAGGAAACTTTTATATCACTTTTCTCCCTGGTTAACAACTCCGGTTATTGAGCACTTGTTTTGTCCAGGAGTGCACAATATTCGAGTAAACAATCCTAAGTATGTTTATTCATAACAAAATATATTGTTTATATCGGTTCTACTTGTCGTGATGGTGTGCGCTATGAACACATGTTCTTCCTTCTGCTCATACACTGGCTTAGTACTATTAGGAACACAGTTGCCGATTGTTATTGAATTTATCGAAAATCCATGCATTTTATAGTTCATTCCTTAATCTAATTCAGTTGAATGTCCATCTGATTTATTCTGGTTGTTAGCCGAAAATTAAGTTTGGCATCGGAGTTTAGTTTTACGCATGTGGTATTTTGGCAACGATCCTAGTGCGAAATTTGGGAAACTCTCTTTCTTTTTCCGGCCATCTTTTACCACAGAAAGCAATATTGAAGAGTGGTTAGAAATTTCAATCTAAAATTTTATTATCCAGTTTGTATGGGATTTGATTGAAACTCTATATAATTAATCTCCATCTATCAATTCAGTTAGCTTATCTTTCATTTATCTTGGCTATTTTCTGAATTTTTTGAGGAGATTTTATTGATACTACTACGTAGGATTTTTTTTTGCCGTTCTTCAGGTAAGCTATTCAAATTTTATAACTGAAGAGTAATTTTCTCGATTCTGCTTGTTATGCTAAATTTAGCGTTTTATTTATTTTGCTTTTTTCCTATTAGAATTCTATGGTGGATAATCGAATCACGTTTTCTGGACTTGTCGATTTTATTCCAGACACTCAGTGGTTACACCCCGTCTTTGACTTGGATACCGTATTTAGTTGTTTCGTTGTTGAATTGTTTGGACAAGCGCAAGCATACTATATAAAAAAAAACCCTGCTGGCCAGAGGTGAGTTAAGTTTTTTTTAATGATTATTGTTTACCACTTTTTCAATTTTGCTAATTGATTTGAGTTTAAATTGACGTGATATTTGATTTCTTGATTAATGTTTGTTTCTCAGTTGACAATATGAAATAGTTTTATTGTTGTTCCATATTTTTTCAACGACTTCATGGGCGGGGGGTCAATGTTTTCGTAAACCTTTTATTTCCTTTTTTTTCACAAATGGGGTTCAAGTAATTTGTGTAATGTAATGATCTATGGGTTTTGGACTTCTTTTAACTTATGTGTTTATAATCACAATGCTCCAATTTTCTTATTTTCCGTGATTATTCCATTTAACTTTTTGAGTATAATTAAGTAATTCGATAATTCATTTTATACAATTATTATGTAAGTATCCTCCGTTTCCCTGTATCTTGTGTTGAGACATTAGAGATTTTCTATGTTTTCCTCTCTAGGGTTTTTTTTTTGGCGGAAAATTGCCTGGACATTGACTGCAAACCCAGTGCTACACGCCCTCAAGTTTCCCACAATTCAGCGATTCTCAGGGACAACCGGAAATCGGCGAAGTCTACCTTATTATGAGTCTTTGTTTGTTGCGTACTGTTTATGTTCCTTTTTTTTTTAATTTTCTAGTGGGCCAGTCGAGGCCATAGTTATTATTGCACACTCGTCATTTTACTTCAAGCTAATTATTAAAGTTAAGTTAACTTGTTGAACACGTGATCACGTTGCGGTTTATAGCTTCAAAGATATTATTATAATAAAAACAAAAAAACTTATTGTAACTTTAACACCTATATATTTCTTTATTTCTATGTTTCTTACCATTTTTTTTTATTATTATTAAATTGGTGACCTTTTAAGAGACTGTGTTTTACTTGGCAGACTGTCCAGGAGGCATAAGTTACTTTGATTTGGCTGGTAGAGTATCGGCCAGTTCGTGATCACCTAGAGACTTCCGGTTTAGTCGGTAAACCGGTGGCGCCGAACCTACTTACAGTATACTCCCTAGCCGGTGTTGCTCGCACCTTTTTTTAAACCACTGGCCAGTACTATACCATAGCCTATTGTTTCTGCTAATTTGCCTTTAGTCTAAATTCACTTTCGTTTCTAAATTTTGTTAAAAAAAATATATATATATATATAAAAGAACAGTTGGTCTTCATACCACCTGTAGAAATTTCAGAAAAGAAAACTCATCAATAAATAGTGCGTGGCACTTGCTACAGCAAAGAGAATGCAGGGAAAAGGTGAAGCTGTATGGACTGTAGCCAGAGACTGCTAGAGGCGGTAAAAAACGGCATACGGGAGAATACCACAAGCTATTCAAAATCTGCAAATAGCTGGTACCCATCCACCATCATTTTCGCGTAATATCCCAACAATACTTTCTTCTTTTTTGTGTCCGTTCTTTCGTTCCACATAGGATTGTTTTTTTCTTCTTTTCTTTTCACTAACTCCAATATAAGAGTAAGGAAGCACTCTAGAATTCTACGAAGGGGTAAGTCCAACCTACACAAAATATCCTCTTCACCTCACTCCATACAACCTCAATCTATCCATTTTAGGCATCGTAGAAGCCAAATAAAGGTAGGAGTAGATAATTAAGTTTAATTATATCAAATAAGAATCGGGTAAACTAATACATCAAGTGAGACAGCAAAATGTCATTAGATTTTTATAATAGAACAGGTACAGGGAACCAAGGCGGTTCAGAATCTACGGGGGACACGAGCAACATGCCGTTCACATTGAGAATGCCACAGGCATAACCATTAGGAGTAATTGCTTCAACTCTATCCGACTTCACAGGTAGAGACGCAGCTAGGTACATAGAAAAGCTGGAGCTAAGGGCCAAACTTGACGGATGGTCAGAAACACTGACGCTGCTAAAATTCAAACTCGCGGGCGCGGCGCACGACTTCTTCAAAGCCGACCCAAGACTGGGCACGGCAACATACGGCGAATTCAAGGAAAAATTACTGAGGAAATTCGTCCCAAAAAATCAATCGCCGACTGGTGGATGCAGCTGGTCCAATGTTACCAGAGGCTGTTGAAGACGTATCAACATTACGATTAATAGGGAACAAAATACTTGAGGAAGACATAAAAGGAGCGAGCAGAGAACAGATACCAAATATATAAAGGAAACACAACGCGGTTCTGTTGAATCAATTCACAGTTGGACTAAGAAAGGATCTTCTAAGGGAAGTAGGGTTTTACATACTACATACAGATGACCTCACACTAGAAGAAGCAGAGGAAATAGTAAACTGTCAGGATGCCACAATGGTTAGCGGCAGAAACAACGGCCACAAAGTCACTTACGGAAGCCCTTACTGTTCGAACCCGAAAGCCCTTTCTCTCGATTTTCTTTTGGGAGAATTTCTCGTTCTCCTTTGTGCCTAACGGCACGGGTGACAGTGCTGCCTATACTGAGAGAGGAAACGAGGCACAATAAATAAACTGGTCACAGGGTATCACAGCGGAGACAGCGGTGGTTCCCGATAAAACCGAGTGGTTTATTACATTATGAATGCATGATTGATGTGGATGATATTCCCGAGGACTAGAATATTGGATAAATCCAATCCATGCACAAAACGAGAAACGGGGTTTAAGAATTATACAGATATGACTAGTTCAAACGGAAGGAAATACTCTAAAGAATGCAGAGAGAAAAATAAATGGAAAACCATTAGAAGCAATACCAATAGATCATGATTTTACAGATAGATTGATGGTATATGTTATAAAAGTAAGACATTTGTTTAGAAATGTGAAAGTAAATCAAGTTAGATGAATATCTTAGGAAGTAGATGAAATTCTGGAGAGGGAAATATGAAGAGAAAAGAATGCTGTATTCTAAACTAGTTGACAACAAATATTGCGGACTAAAATGGAAGACTGATAATATTGTCATCCAACGATGTTGATTGATGATCCAAACTAACATTGTAAAAGTAAATTATTTGCCTGGTAGTTACCTATGGCAGCAAAATCTGGACCCTCAATGAACGGGAAATAAATAAACTTCTAGAATTCGAAAGGAAGGTTCTTAGAATGATAGTTGGACCCGAAAAACACGAAACAACAGTAGTGAAGTGAAGGCGCCACAATGCGGAATTCATACTGTATGGCAGTGAAAACATAGTCAGGTACATGAAAGATAATTGAATAAGGTACAGTAGTAAGATCAGAAGACCACAGTTTAATGAAAACAGTATTTTTTTAGAGACCGGATGGCAGAAGATCAATAGGCCAACCCAGAAAAAGATTTAAGGATGCCGTCGCTGCAGACTTATCTAGGATTAAGAGTCCAGCAGTGTGAAATGGAAGCACAAGATCGTAGGAGGTAGAGGGCGATAGTTGATGTTCAGTAACATTCAAAGAAACCGGATTGTGGTTATGCATTATCCTCAATTCATCACCACTTTTGTTATATCAATTAGTACTGAATGGTGACGATTACTGAAAATAAATAAATTGAAGATTTTATTTAAATAGATACTTACTGGAAACTTTTAACGAGTTGTGATCCGTATGCAACAGCGTCATCAAATTTTCCAAATTCTATACTACTATCAAATGCCAAATCCAGTGTTTTGATGTGCTTAACATTATATTTATAAAATACACCTCTTTGTTTCTTCAAACATACTTCACAAACATCAAGATCTATACCATAAGTTAAGGATTCAATCGAGTGTCATCAGGTACCTAAAGAAATTTATGTATAACTTGCAAATTCCCCTTGTTACTGATACCGTGAACAGAAAAATGAAAAAAGGATACATATAGTTTCTTTCATAGCCTCAAGATGCGCACAAGTCATTTCCATAACATCCCGGAATGTTTGTATGAATTCACCAGTAATGACTGATCCACATTTTGAACATGTATCATCAGGTTGTACAGTAACACTATCTATACAATTATCACAATCTGAATTTGGACATGCAGCTCCCATCATTTGTATCACTGGTTCCGGATTAATACATTTTAGACAACGACAACTGAAGTAGTAGATCTGCTCCAATTCTAGTTGTCTTTCCTTCTTAGGAGCCATCACATCTATGTAACTAATAAAAATCTATAGAAAAAATATAAAACTTTTATAAATTACATTAACTGTCAGATAAAAGCTTTAGAGTGGTATAATGCCATCATCCATTGTTTTAAGATATTCTAAAAGTGATATATACTCAATACTTTCAGAAGACTTTCTATTTTATGACATAGGCAAAGCTGCAGAGATTCTTTCATGTAGAAAGTTTTAGAATGAAACCAGCTACGCCATTTTTTGGAGAATAATTTCATATGATATAGTGACATTATTCATAACGTTGATATTAACATTTTTATGCAAAAAATCGCTTTCTTTTAGTTTTTTGCTTATGAATTAAAACTGTTTGGGTAATCTTAAGGGCGTCAAGAAATAAATTGTAGAGAATAAAAACACGAAGAAAATGAGAGGTCGAACATCTCGATCGGACCGTTAGTTTCAGAGAAAAGCGGGAAAACCCGACCAAAGTGCAGTTTTTTCAAAAATTCATAACTGTTATTTTTTGAGTTGTAGCTTAGATCCTCCGACCAGTATTAGTTTTTAGGGCAAAAACAGACACGGCGGTTTTGACCGAAGCGTTTATCGAGTCGATACGTCTTGTAATGTAACATAACAGTGTAAAACACACAAAGCGGTCCATACCGCTTCTGGATTTTCAAACTTCGGTTGATTATTCTTGTGAGCAATCGAGTTGGTTTTTGTTTATCGAAGCGTTTGGGGGGTTCTTTGTATTTAGGTACGTCCATTCACACGCACGTGGTTTTCAGCTCGGTTTCCACAGAAATGGATGGAGAGAAAGTAGATGTCGAGAAACTAATAAGTGAAATAGAAAGTTGACCTGCACTTTGGAATATGAGAGAAAAAGGGTACAGTGATAGGAATTTAAAAAGAAAGTGCTGGGAGGAGATCATCAATCTTTTTGCCCATGAAGACAGCACAATTGCGGAAAAAAAAAGAAGTTAGGTAAGAAATTAACTTTTAAAAGATTAAATATTGTATTAAGAAGAATGTAAAACATATTTGCTTAGGGCCACTTGCACCGTAGTTATTTACTATAGTTTACGACCTAAACCATGTTTTAAGTAAATTATTATCTTGCACCGTCACTTAAACCGAGTTTAATTGCCTTAACTAAATTAAATCTCCCAAATTCGAGGGATTATTCAACGTTTAAGACTAAGCTTTGAATCTTAACCCTACATTTTATGTGTGTCTACGCCTACGCTGCCTATAAAAATATGGATTATTTGGAATTGGAAGAAGAAATGTTCTTAAGAGGATTTTTTAGATAATTTGGAAATTAACGATTTCGGCTTTCGTAGGCGTATTTATGAAAGGTCAAATTATTTTACAAAATGCAGATTAATAAAAAGGGCAGCTATCACTTCTGGAAATAATAGAAGATCAAGTAGAATATCCCCATGTTGTAAGTTTATCATAGAATCATTATTTTTTGGTTAGTGAAAAGGAAAAAAAGGGAAAAATAAAAGTACAAAGATTAACGTTTTGAAGTATGAAAATTCTACTTTCGAAATCATTTTTGTAAATTGAAATCGGACCATGCCTGTCGCATTCAGGCCTGCTGGAAAATTGTATAGTAAAAAATTCAAAAGGCCATAGATCCAAAACTATGCATCGGACAGTGTTATATTGATGTTGGTGTAGTAGAACATGGCAGGATCGCCATATGTTGTACGACTTACCCCAATCTGGATTAGAGGATGAAAATAAATCATCTCGACAATTATCACTGGGTTTTATTTACACACTAAATAACACTTAAAATATACTGATACATGACCTGTAAATTACTAGGAACGGTCAAGTTCAACTCGTACCAATAATATACATTATCATTGATTAGTTTCGATAAACAGAATAGAATATAATGTTATGGTCCAGATGTTTACAATCCTTATTTATAGTAAATATTATTTGTATATTGTTTTAAAATACGTTTTTCAAGTAGTTGAATTAAACCTAGAGATGTGAGAGGAGAATATTCTCGAGAACGAGAAATTCTTCCGAGAATATTCTCTAGAGAAGTTCTTCAACATAATTTACACTGAAAAATTTTGTAATGATTTTTAAAATTTTGAGTTTTGTAACCTTTTCTATAACTCTGGCAATAGTGTTTTACGTCTGGCTGGCAACAGTGATTCAGGGAAATCCCCTAGAAGCGCGAACGTATACTCCTATACAGCTGTGTGAATTGTAAATGATGTGGTGAGACTAGTTTTATTTTGGCTCAGTTTAGACCGTCTATAAGTATAAAAACATAGAGCAAAATAAATTGAAGAGTACCACAAAACCGGAAAATAACTTTTGGAAATATTTTAATACAAAAAATGTCCATGGGAAGACAGTATATAATTGAAAATTCCCCAACTTAAGAATATTCTCGGGAATGTTCTCGAGAATATTCTCGAAAAGATTATTACCGAGAATTTTACATCTCTAATTATACCTTCCTAAAATGTGTTATGTTTATGAATAATATTATAAAAGTTAAACAAATGTTCGAGGTATATCAACATTGTCAAGGTCTGAGTTCATATCAGTTCGTAAGAATAATTTCTGACCTTTGAGGTTAATAACCATTACAGCCTGCTTTTTGCACATATAATGTTTATATTAAGAACTAATACTGGTCCTAGGATATATGCTAAAACTCAATAAATAACTGTGTTATGAATTTTTGCAAAAACTGTACTTTGGCCGGGTTTTCCCGCTTTCCTCCTAAATTGTTGTTGTTGTTCGACCTCTCATTTTATTCATATTTTTATTCTTCACAATTTCACTATATCATATGAAACTATTCTCCAAACAATGGTTTTCTTCGAACACTTTTTACACAAAATCCGCACTCCAAATCTCTGTAGCTTGGCCTAACATAGAAATTAATTTTTTTAAACCTTTTTTATAGGATCGGATAACAATAATATCCTATGAAGTAAAAATGTTAGTTCATTGAAGTCCTTATATATTGAGATTGAGTTGTTTAATTTATTTTTATGTAACTCGAGTTTGACATGTTTTGAATTGTTATGTTGAAATATGTTATTGGCATTGCCAACACACATATGTGATTTATAGTTCAGCTTTGATCACAAAGAAAATGAATAAAAATGACATATTGCAATAAGAAAATGTTTCTAAAGTAGAAAGTTTAGGTTTGACTTCAGGTAATATTGAATTTTTTTCAGGAATGGATTATTTGTTGGCGACACAATAAATTTGGATCAATAATAGTGAATTTTCTGATATTAGTTTATAGTAAAAGTATATGAAATGATGATAGGTATTCATAGTTACTGAAAAAGTCAATAAGTGCTATATGCTAGAATGTTTACCAAACAAAAGGTTCATCCATATATTAGATTATATTACATATACTTTAACTGAAACATTTTTAGTTAGGGTTAAAATCAATAAGAAACATAAACATATATCGACACAACATTCTAATCAGTGAGAAATTCATGCAATTTAATGAAGAGTATAATTAAAATATGGAACCAGAAAACCGAGACTTGTTAAAAATAGGTGATGATAAACAAATGTCCATGCAAAGTGCAAACGCCTTTATCAATAAATATCACTTTTCGTACCTAAACAGATTCTCCTTTTTTTAACGAGCATGAAAAGTTGCATGTTTAGAAATTTAGAAATTTGCCGACTAAGTGATCATCTACAAGATGAGAAATATTTGTTGGATTTATGAAACAAATTTTCCAAATTCTAGTAAAATTCACTTAATAGCTAACTATATAATGACAAAATAATGTGAATGTAACTATTGTTTTCAATTTATATAAGTACATAAGCTTGGGATATTATCCTAGAATGCACATCTAGCATTTATAGTTAGATTATCTACATTCAAGTTGTGTAGGATAACATATGGTTTCGAAATTTTATGAAAATATTTAGTTTCCGTAGTTTCTTGGTAGAAGATCCAATTTAAGCGTCGAAAACAAGCTCCTCCTCTGTAAAACTGTAATTAAACATAGCCATTGTCCAGAGGAGTCAGTTCAAAATACTTCGCATCGTAGTATATATCGAACCTAACTGTAAACGAAGATATAAACGCTAATTCTGTACAAGTCATAATAAAGAAGCAGACCAATATACCTACAAAATAGTTGTTGAAGAAGACCTCATCATGTGTTGAGAATATTTCCATGTTCTGTAATTATTTTCGAATGTAACAGATTTTTGTGTTCTGTGTGTCTAAATTACCATCTAGTAATGAAATGTCGTCTGTCAAAAAAACAGTTTGTTATTTTTACGACGAACTTAGATCTTCAAATATTATTAATAATTGTATTGTTAAGCAGAAAATATAATATGTATATAGAAGGTAAGGTGTATCAATTTACACAATTTATTGGCAGTAGGTTTTCGATAATCTTTATTTGACCATTGTTTTGCTGAGTACCTCCTGCTTTCCAACAATAATCACAGCATCATGCTATATAATACTTCATACGATCTGAGACTATCTCATTAGTTCATAGAACTGTTGATGGAATGACAATGTCACAATGAACTTGTTGAATACAAAAGTTTTAACAAACTCTCTTTTAAGCTGAGCATTTTCAAAGCAATTTACAATCGAGTTGAACAATAGCATGGTGTTGTTTCCATTTATCGAATGCCAAATATTTCAGTACCAACTAATTATCAGACTACTTCCTGAAGAACTATTAATATCTCCAGTATTTCCCAAAACAATATTTTGCCAATCCAAAGGCGCCGCACCGTCGGTACTGGTAAAAGTGTGATGAACAGGTCCTATTTGGATATTTTATCTTACGCTTTTCTTTTTTGGAATAACCTTCAGTCTTTGTCATACAAAAATAGCAATCATCAAAATAGTTGGTGGGTTCTCACCATACAATTGGAACTGCAAAAGGCATACTTATTCTCTTCCCTTTCACCCACAACCAATGACAAGCTACAGCTGACACAGCACATATGGGGAGATCACTGTTTGTCTTGATCTCCGATCACAACACCAAAATACATGCAATAAGCCTTTTTCACATTTTTAGAAAATGGTCTGGCTTATGACTTCACCATAAATTCTCCACGAATATAAAAGAACTTGTAAAACTGCCGCGCGTATGACTTGCCATTTTTATCATTAAAAAATTTTCATAACTACACTTTAAAACTCAAATGGAAACTAAATAAGAGAATAAATAACCCAATCTATTTAATCTTACTGCTTATAAATACAGGCAATTTAATAACCCCTCATAAAATTTACTACCTGCGAACAAAAAAGGATCTAAAGAACATATTGAAAAGGTAGGGCTTTATGAAATTTTTTTCGATTATTTGGAAGGAATTAGCATTACAAAAATAATTAATTGAACTTCGTTGAATCGTGTCGGCAATTGTTATCAGATTAAGAGAACACAAAAGAATTCTTAGATATTTTCATACATTCATTTTGTGAATATTCTCAATAATAAAAAGTATTCTCTCTGCCTTATTGGAAGATGGGAATAAATGACTCCATATATTGATCGCTTGCGAAGAAATGACTTGACTGCAGAATTCTACATTCTCCAAACTACTACTATTTTTGCAGATACATGACAGTGATAATTCTTTATTTCAATTACATTTAATTCTATGCCATTATATATGAATAACTAGATTCTGGTACAAGCAATTTCCATAATATATACGTATTATCATGTTCATTATTTCAAATTGACAGACATTAACAATCACCATGACCTGTTTGATGCAGTATGCAACAAAATATAAATTTAACTAAAAAATTGGCTATATTTATCTAACATTTCATGTTTAATTCTTAGTGAATTTTACCAATATGGATCATATAAGACTTAACTATTTATAATTTACCTTGGACCAATTTAGACTCGGCAATGTTTCTAAAGTGTGTCTAAATTACCATCTAGTAATGAAATGTCGTCTGTCAAAAAAACAGTTTGTTATTTTTACGACGAACTTAGATCTTCAAATATTATTAATAATTGTATTATTAAGCAGAAAATATAATATGTATATAGAAGGTAAGGTGTTTCTATTTACACGATTTATTGGCAGTAGGTTTTCGATAATCTTTATTTGAACATTGTTTTGCTGAGTACCTCCTGCTTTCCAACAATAATCACAGCATCATGCTATAGAATACTTCATACGAGACTATCTCATTAGTTCATAGAACTGTTGATGGAATGACAATGTCACAATGAACTTGTTGAATACAAAAGTTTTAACAAACTCTCTTTTAAGCTGAGCATTTTCAAAGTAATTTACAATCGAGTTGAACAATAGCATGGTGTTGTTTCCATTTATCGAATGCCAAATATTTCAGTACCAACTAATTATCAAACTACTTCCTGAAGAACTATTAATATCTCCAGTATTTCCCAAAACAATATTTTGCCAATCCAAAGGCGCCGCGCCGTCGGTACTGGTAAAAGTGTGAGGAACAGGTCTTATTTGGATATTTTATCTTACGCTTTTCTTTTTTGGAATAACCTTCAGTCTTTGTCATACAAAAATAGCAATCATCAAAATAGTTGGTGGGTTCTCACCATACAATTGGAACTGCAAAAGGCATACTTATTCTCTTCCCTTTCACCCACAACCAATGACAAGCTACAGCTGACACAGCACATATGGGGAGATCACTGTTTGTCTTGATCTCCGATCACAACACCAAAATACATGCAATAAGCCTTTTTCACATTTTTAGAAAATGATCTGGCTTATGACTTCACCATAAATTCTCCACGAATATAAAAGAATTTTGTGAATATTCTCAATAATAAAAAGTATTCTCTCTGCCTTATTGGAAGATGGGAATAAATGACGCCATATATTGATCGCTTGCGAAGAATAGACTTGACTACAGAATTCTACATTCTCCAAACTACTACTATTTTTGCAGATACATAATGACAGTGATAATTCTTTATTTCAATTACATTTAATTCTATGCCATTATATATGAATAACTAGATTCTGGTACAAGCAATTTCCATAATATAACGTATTATCATGTTCATTATTTCAAATTGACAGACATTAACAATCACCATGACCTGTTTGATGCAGTATGCAACAAAATATAAATTTAACTAAAAAATTGGCTATATTTATATAATATTTATCTAACATTTCATGTTTAATTCTTAGTGAATTTTACCAATATGGATCATATAAGACTTAACTATTTATAATTTACCTTGGACCAATTTAGACTCGGCAATGTTTCTAAAGCTCTCATTATTAAAGTAGTTCCTTCAAAAGTAACTACAGCTGTAGGTTGACAGGAATGATCTACAATAGATGCAGCTAAATAAATTCCAGTACCGACACTTTGTAACTCTTGATTGCAAATACTGAATGAATTAACACACATCTGAAAAATGACATTTCAATTACTTTACAATTTTTTTTATTCAGTTCAATGTGCTCGACAACTATGGCCATTTATACATTTACATTATACAATTACTATGGATTATAAAATTACAATGGATTACACAATTACAATTGATTATAAAATTGCTATGGATTACACAATTGAAGATAAAAGAATGAGTGAACTATAACTATTAGTTATCAGAATGACATTAAAAAAATTTTGTTCTTATTTGATTATAAAGTTGAATGTCCTTTAATAGTTTAATAACAGCCATGATTTTATGCGGATCATTTAATATAATTTGAAGATCATTTTTGATATTTAGTTGCTGTCTTCTCATTGTATGCTGATTGCATTCAATTAGGATGTGTTTAACGGTCAGGAGGGATTGGCAGAATTGACACATTGGTTTAGCACTTATTACCATTAGGTAACCGTGTGTTAGTTTTGAATGGCCCAATGTTAGTCTTCTTAGATGGCCATCTCTTTTCTAGTAAGTTCGGGGAGGGTCGGTCGATCAAGATTCGGTCGGATTTGGTGGAGTTTTGTGTGGTTTAGTTGCCAATGTAATTGTGTTTGTGATTCTCTTTATTTCCGATTTCAAATCCTTGTAGATATGAATGTTGGAAAAACCAGTAGTGGATGTGACACATTTTTTTGCATAACTATCAGCGAGTTCATTGCCTGTTATGCCGATGTACGAAGGTATCCAGATGATAGTGACTGTTACACCATGGGGGTAAGATTTTGATCATGGATCTTTTGAACGAGGGGATGGTCTGTGAATATGTTGCTTATGGAGTGGATTGCTGCTAAAGAGTCTGTACGAATGGCAATATTCTTATTTGATGGAGTGAGGCTATTGAATGCTAAAAGTATACTGAATAGTTCACCGGTGTGGACACTGCAATGGGAGGGGATACGTGAGGAGTTAATGAGGTTATAGGTAGTTGTGACAGAACAGCCTACACCAGTTTCGCTTTTTGAAGCGTCCGTGTATAGGACCGGATAATAATTATTTGTATGAATAATTTCCATAAAATTTTGGATTATTAAATCTTTTGAGGTATCATGTTTGTCATAATTACTCAGGGAGGTATTTAAACGAGGAATATGTTTATGCCAGGGAGGGGTAGATGGAGTTGGAAACAGAATGTATGTGAAAGGTTGATGTTGCTTATTGGCGAGAGAAGTTGTGGGATAGATTTTAATGTTGACTGATTGTTCGGGATATGAGTAAGGAGAGCATGTGTAGGTTTTGAGGGGTTCAATACTGCTGACGCTGCATATGTAATGAGAAGCTGTGTACGTCTAAGCCAGAGAGGTGGCTCATTAGCTTCGATATAGAGATTTTCTGCTGGACTGGAGCGAAAAGCTCCTAGACACAATCGTATAGCGGTGTTATGCTCAGGTTTAAATATGTTTTGCAAGCAGACATGTAAATGAAGCTACCAGTCAATTTTGGAGCGTATCAGAGCTTTGTATACTTTAAGGAGGGTATTTTCATCTGCACCCCAGTTATGATGCGCAAGAGTTTTAATGATATTTAGTCTTTGAAGACATTTGCCCTTAATATCCATAATGTGAGACGTGAGTAAAAAATAATCCTAGTATTTTAAATTGTTCAACAACAGGAATAGGGAAGTCATTAATTAGGATGCAAGGAGGTGGTACTGTGTTTTGCAACAATGAGCATATAGTGGGTGTAAATTTTCCATGCCATATAATACTAGATAATCAACATATAGGGTGTGTTTGACAGGACTTGGAAAGTTTGTGCTTAGGTTATTCAATGAAAGAATAAATAAAGTAGGACTTATGGCAGAGCCTTAAGGCACACCGTCTCTTTGAATGAGGGGAGAGGTGAGGACACCATTAACAGATACCTGGAACTTTCTGGTGGATAAAAAGTTTTGAATAAAGGACAGAATGTTGCCTTTAACATTGTATTGTTTTAATGTGTTGATTATTGCTGTTCTGGATATAGTGTCAAAAGCCCCCTCTATACCAAAAATAGCTGTGATCATGTTGTGTTTATCATTCATTGCATCGGATATATGTGTTTGAAGAAGCACCAGGTTATCATTTGTAGAACGGTGAGGTCTGAAGACCGGTTGGGCTTCAGATATAATTTTATGTTTGTTAAGAAACCACAAGAGTCTTATATTTATCATTTTTTCCATTAGTTTGCACATGGTGCAAATCAATGAGATGGGTCTATAATATTGAGGTAATGATGAAGGATGGTCGGGTTTATTGATGGGCAGGATAATAGAGTTGAGCCATTGTTTTGGAAAAGTAGGTGATATCCAGATTACGTTATAAATTTCAAGAAGTTTATAGGGGCATGGTGTTGTAAGTTTCTTGAAAAAAATGTAAGGGAGGTCATCGGGACCCACAGCAATGGCAGGGAATTAAGAGCAGAAGTTCGAGATAAGTGAAAGTATTCAAATAATGAACATCTTGTGTTATAGTTGTTGACAAGGGGAGTGGTTGGAAAGTATTTGCAGATAAAGTTGATAGAGAATTACTCTTGCTTTTGAATTTTTCTTCAAAGCTTTTAGCTAGAGAGTAAGCAATTTGAAGTAGTCAGTAATTACTGAGCCATTGCTTACTAGACTAGGAATATTGGGATTCGTTTTATTTCTTTGTATTTGTCGGATTTTATTCCATATTTGGCTTGGATTTGTATCTTTAATCAAAGATGATATGTAGTTTTGCCATGAAGATTTTTTGCTATATTTTATTATGAATTTGGATTTAGCTTTTTTCAAAAAGATTGTTTCTTGTTTTTTGTTTTTGCGGAATTTTTTTGGGGCGATTTTGTACTGCTCAACAGTTTTTTCACAGGAGGAATTCCACCAAGGTACAGTTTTTTGGTTTTGCGAGATACCTGTCTGTCCAATGTGGGTTTCTGCAGCAGAAATTATTGCATGAGTGAATGCCTTCGTAGAATCATCGATGCTGTCATTATATAGGGATTAAGGGTATATGGGCTTCGGTTTTGGCAGGTGTATCCTACCCAGTTAGCATTTTTAAAATGCCAAAAACTCCTAGTAACGACTTGGTTGCAACTGTTTGTATTATTAGTAATAATGATGGGAAAATGGTAGCTATCGTGCAAGTAATCATCAGTAAACCATGTGAGTGATGGAGCTAATCTGGGATCACAAATACTTAGATCAATGGCTGAGAATGTGCCAGACGATATATTGAGATGTGTATCTGAACCAGTATTTAGTAGGCATGCGCCAAATATATTTACTACATTCTCTATTATTTTGCCTTTTCCATATATTTGATTGGAGCACCACATGGTATTGTGGGCGTTAAAGTCACCTCCAAGGATATATGGAGAGGGTAGCTGATAGATAAGGTCTACTAGTTCTTCTTATTTTAGAGAGTGGTCTGGAGGGATGTATATGCTACAAATTGTGGTTTTATATGGACACCAAGTAGTAAAGTCAATGGCTTCAAGATTGGTATTAATAGAAAGATGAGTGGAATATAGGTTACTGGATACTAGTATTGATTTCCCTCCGCTTGCTCTAGAGCAATTCGTACGAATGAAGTGGTACCCTTCAAAAATTTTTAGATGAGATTTATTAGTAAGCTTAGAATTGGTTTCCTGTAGGCATAAGATATCAGGGTTAGTTTGTGAGATTAAGTGTTGAATTCTCTCCAGGCAAGGAAAGAATCTATCACAGTTCTATTGGACTAAAGTGAATATGTTTAAGAGAAAAAGGAGAGGAAGGAGTTTACCAGTTAGGAATCGAATGAATTGGTGAGGTCATCCACTGAGGTATCCGACAAGAGATTTTTGCAATCTGATGAACCTTAGGGTTATATTGAAATTTGATATTTTTTTGTAATCTGGTAATACGATTCTTCAAGGATCTTTCATTCATTTCTGAATGTATGAGAGATAGATCATTTCTTAGGGCTCTGATATTAGAAGTGAAATTCTAAGCTTCTTTTAAGGGATCACTATGACCAAAAGAATTTTGTAGGAAAGTGATAAGTTGTATTTCATCTAGCGTACAGATTATGATTGGTTGTTAGGGCATTAAGGCTCAATTTGTTATCTTGAGAAGCGGTGGTCTTGGTTTTTTTCCTGGCAGGTTTGGTTATATTTTGGGGTGCTGTAAATGTTGGTGTTTGTATTTTACTAGTCTCTAGAGCAGTTACGGGCGTTGACACAGGTGAAAGTTCAAGTGGAGAATCAAGGTGGCTGTCATTAGAGCGGAGTCTTTTTTTACCATATTGATGGGCTGAGTTATATAGAGAGATATCGGATGATATCTGAGAACCAATTGTGGGGGTATTTTTAATGGGTTGGGGTATAGGTTGTGAAGTTGGAGTAGAGAGATGGATTATAATTGTAGGAAGAGCTAGTAGTAGTGATAGATAGTTGTTGGACGTCAGGGGCATCGGGCGCATTTGAGCAGGTATCGGCAATATGGCTAGTTTGTTGGCAGATTAAACACTCTAGTCTATCGGTAGATACAAATATTCGATATTCCATATCTTCATATGAGACCAGAAGAGATGTATATTAAAATTGAATCAGTAAAAGTACTGGATGAAAATTTTCGTCATTGGTTTCAAGATTTTGATGCAAAGGAAATGGATGTTAATATTTGAAAATCCTTTAAAATTTGATATTGTAAAAGCACCAGACAATTTACAACTAGGCTTAATTGATTTGCAATCTAGCAATGTATATAAAAATATTTATTCAAATGTACCAGAAAATAAGCATCCCAATTTAAGAAATTTTGCAAAATCAATGATTTGTATTTTTTCAAGCACCTATTTATGCGAACAAACATTTTCAATGAATTTCATAAAATTTACAAAACTTGTTGAGGATCTCAGTATCCCAAACACAACCGGACTTAAATTAATTATCAAACAATATTCAATAACAAAAAGCGCATTGAATTTTAATGAATGATTAAAATGAAAGATACACGATTTTCCTTAATATTTTATATTTACGTATTTATACATATGTAATTGGAATTGTATTTTCTTTTTTTCCCTTTTAAGAATTAGAATTGTAAAATTTTTGTTCTCTGGCATTATTGTTATTATAGAATGTCAATAAAAAATAAGTTTTTTCTATAATTATTTTTAATAATATTTATACTCATATATGAAGGGTAAAAGGAACTCATCGCATATTTGGCCAAAAGAGCAATATATTCAGGATGGATAGTATTTTCATATATTATCACCTCTCAGCTTCCAAACTAGATAAAACGGGCTGGTTAATGAGATATCTGCAATTTTGCCATTATTCGTAGTATTATTGCATCAGCCGTCAAGAACGCGTCTCTAGTAGTGTAAGTTTGTGTATTTTTGAGTTTTTATTATGGTAGGTGGTGATATTAGCACTGATGGAGAGCTAAATATAAGTAGTGTGATGGAGCCTAGAAGTAAGAAAAGAAAATCCTATGGCAGAATAAGGGACGTTAAAAAGAAAATGAGGGTCCAAAGTCATGAAATGGGTCCAGACTGTAAATGTTTGAAAAAGTGTTTTGATGTTGTGCCCTATGACATAAGAAATAGTGTATTAAAGCAATTTAATATGTTAGGTTCGACTGATGCTCAAAATTTATATCTCTGTGGATTAATAGCAGTACTTCCTGTTCAACGTAAGACTTTAAAAGAAGGTGCTAAACACTATGGTGCATCCTATAAGTACAGGATTCGAGATCTTGTAGGATAAAAGACAAAGGAATTTAATGTGTGCTGTGAGGCATTTATTGCTATTCATGGCATATCAAAAAAGAAAGTGGAAATATTGGTATTAAGCTTAAAGGAAACAGGATATGCTCCGCAGGATAAACGAGGTAAACACCCCAACCATCTTAATAAACTTTCAGTAGAAACACTAAGCCTGGTCAGGCAACATATTCATTTCTTTAAAGGCCGTGGAAGTCATTATAGCCTCAAGGACTCTACAAAAATATACCTTTCCGAGGAATTAAATGTCAAAAAAATGCATACAATGTTTAAGGAGCTGCACCCTAACAATAAAATATCCTATGAATCGTATAGACAGGTATTTTGTCGTGACTTCAATATTTCTTTTGGATATCCGCGAACAGGCGCTTGTGATGAGTTTACAGTAAAGATTAAAAACTTAGAATCTGAAAAACTGGAAAATACGGAAAACCTACAAATATCTATGGAAATAAAAAGATTAACTACAGAAAATACATTACATAAGAAAAAAGCAGAAATGTTTTATAGTCGGAAGAAAATGGCTAAGATAAACAGTAGAAAAAATTCTAACACAGAGGCAATTTGTATGGACTTCGCCAAGAATCTGCAGGTTCCAAATATACCAACAAATGATATTTACTACAAGAAACAGCTATCAGTATATGCATTTAACGTGCATGTTTTGTCTACTTCTGGGAGTTATTTTTATGTTTATTCAGAAACCGAAGGGAAAAAGGGTTCCGATGATGTGTGCTCACTGCTCCATAACTTCATATATAGCCATCTTGATCCAGAAGCGAAGCATCTGAAAATATTTTGTGACTCTTGCAGTGGTCAACAAAAGAATTTTACTTTTTTTCGTTTTCTGCACAACCTAGTTAACAATGAGAAAAGGTTAGAATCCGTTGTTGTCACATTTCATATTCGAGGACACTCATATATGGAATGTGATAATAATTTTGGTCTTGTTAACCAAAAATCGAGAGCAGAAGTTCCCGAAGACTGGTTGCAAATATTGGAAGATGCACGCCATTCGCCAACTCCATTCAGCATTATCAATGTGAATCACACATTATTCGGTAGATGGACAAAATTTCTCGAAAATAGTTACCCTAAAAAGTCGCCATTCCCATCTAGGCCAATCGGAGAAATCAACATACAGAGAGGAGCTCTTATACAATATCGCACCACATACAATGGGCCTTGGGACTCAGCTTCATTGCAAGGAAAACGCCGCAAATCCTCAAGGCTACCTCAAAGATAACGAATTTAGGCTACCTGAGTATAGTTATGAAGGTATTTTAAATTATTCATTATCACCACTCTGTATTTATCTTATTATTTTTTATATTTATTTTAGGACAGCTTCAAATATCTGCTGAGAAGTTTCGCGATATCAGCATTTGAAAAAGTTTTGCAGCCGAGCAGCGCAAGAATTTTTTGCGAATTTGCCGCACCATTAAAGAAGATTTAGACGTTAAGATCATTTTTCTATATTCAAAAATTTCCTTTTTTTTTAGAATATTTTGTTGTCTTCCTAACTAACAACGATCGCTGTTAGTAGTACAGTGAAAGAACGAGGTCATTTCAATGAAATGAACCTCTTCTTCCCTTGTAGTTTTTGTAGTTGTAAGAGGTTTTTAAATTTTTCTTTGTTCAGAGAAATATAAACTTTCTCAAGAAATATTTAACGTAGTTTGTTTGTTATTTATTAACCTTAAGAAAAATTTCGAAAACTCGAAAAAAGCAACGTAGCGTTCGCAAACTAGAATTTCAACCTTAAACATGTCCTGATGGAAAAACATAAAAATGCTCATGAGTTCATTTTACCCATGTACCCTTCATATGATATAAAAGCACTACAGTAGAAACGGTGAAGCTTTTCCATCACGTGAATTAGTTGACGATATTATTCAACACATACTATGTGGTTTCTTCTAATAACAAAAAAAGAGCGAAACTCAATACAAGCGTTTGTCGTATTGTTTTGATTAAAATGCATATGGTTGATGTCGTATCAGTCACGTGATGGAAAAGACTCAGCGTTTCTACTGCATTTAAGTTACATTTGAATGGTTGGCCCGCATAAAAAAAATTATTTTGAAAATGGCCCGCCGACCCCTGGTCTAGATAAAGCTATAGTAATTATTTATATACAAGAAATTCTAAGGTCAATACAAAAAATTGATATTTTTACCCTGCCAAACATTCCCATTAATTCTGCCGAGTTTGGTAGAGATTCTCCTCTAAAAAATTCGTAGAGAACCCCATACAGCGAGGAAAAATGCTCCATCCTGGAATTGTCATTTTTGAGATTTGGATAATCTGGAACATTGTTGAAAAATAATTGAAAACTTAAAAACACTTTTTTTATAAAAAATATACAAATTGTAAGTCGATATATGGAAGACTAATGTTAGGCTACATTCGTAATCAATTCGCTGGCCAAGTGGCACTTTGGCACGCAAGTCCGCACGAAATTTGCCATTCACAATCACTTCAAAGTAGACTTTATCGCAAGCGCGTTCATACCTAAATAATTGTCAGGATTCCTTCAACATATGGTCGAAGGATGATTCTGTCTGAATTTAGTTCAGTCTGAGGTTAGATGTTATAATATGTAATTTGGATTTATTTTTTATAGCAGTATATACTGGAGTTTAGTAGTGAAGGACAAGGCGGAATATCAATTCAATGATGCAAACTGCATCAACAATTGCCTTTTTTTAAAGCAAAATCAGCATGGTTGCAAGTAAAGTAGAAGTAATGTCCTCCTCCTCCATTTTATTTTTGTAATCAATCAGTCGTACAGAAAAATCAAGAAAAATAAACCAAAAACACACAAATCGATGAAAATGTCAAACTATCACACAAATGTTAGATATATCAAAAAACAAGTATTAATGCGCATGTCCCATAGCCGGCACGAAGTGCAAGTCGAAGTGATAGTTTGCAGCTTGCAAGAAATTTCGACGACTTCAACTTCAACTCTGACGCCAAATTGCATTGTGAACGATCACACTGAAATAGATTTGCTTAGCTTGCGTGCCAAAGTGACACTTGGCCAGCGAATTGATTATGAATGTAGCCTTAGTGGGCACAAAAAGGTATGTGTTTTAAAAAGCTCTATTGGTAAATTTTAGTATTAACTCTGTTGTTATCTTCTAACTCCTACATTATTTGATTGACCCATGCTGCTTTTTTGTTTTTGTTTAACATTGCACTTCTTTTCCTCAATATTTCATAATCTTCCATTTTTATTGTTGCTATCTATTTTCTTTTAATTAAAGCTATTTTGCAGTCTTTATCAAACCAGTGATTTTTCTTTCTCTTCTATTTTTTGTTTGTAGTGTGTTATTTGCTGTGCATAAAATACTTTTTTTATATTTTACCATTTTATATTCATGTCCGTTTCTTCGGAGTTTATCGTTAGAAATCTATCAATCTGATTTATGAATTCCTGTAGGCTATCTTTTAGTTTTTCTAAGTTCCATATATTTTTACATGTTCTGATTTCCTTTTTGCTGTTACCATAAGGTTAATTTTAGTTATTACCAGAAAATGGTCTGAATCAACCTTTGCTCCTCTAAATGATTGTACATCATGTATTAATTTCTCCTTTTTTCTTTATATAAAAACGTGGTTAATCTGGTTTCCTCTCAATTGTCCTGGGATCATCCATGTTACTTATGTTCAGCTTTGTGTTTAAACTTGGTGCGTAACTATCTGCATATTCAATTCTGTGGCCATATGGCACCCTCGATGTCCACTGTCGTTTGTTATTTCATGTAGCGATTCTTTACCTGCTACAAGTGGCGTAACTAGGATGAAGTTCTGGGGGTGGGGGAGGTTGATGAGCTACCGAGTGATCTAGGTACAGGAATTTTTTTCAAATTTTATGCCCCTAAAATTGCATTTTCGCTTTGTTTTTCTGATAAAAGTGTAGCCTACAGTTCTTAGCTTTAAGTACATTTCAATCAAGTTAGTTCTATCCCCCTCACTCCCCCCCTAGTTACGTCACTGCCTGCTACATTCACTATATGTTGTTCTTTACCAATTTTAGCATTAAGGTCGTCCATCACTATTAGAGTTTTATGTTTTGGGATGTTTTCACATGTTTTTAATAAGTCTTCATAAAATGCATCCTTGTCTTCTGTTTTAGCATCTTCTGTGAAGACGTATACATTTATAATTGTAATATTAGCTACTTTGGACTTCAGTGTTATATCTGAAATTCTGCCATTTACTTTCTTGTAATCGAATATATTATCTCTTACTTTTTTGCTGATCATGAATCCTGTTCCATTTCTTCCCTGCTTTTCTTCTCCTGCATATAATAACGTAAATTGTTCTTTATCAATTCTTCCTTTATCCTTCCATCTTAGCTCTTGTAATGCCAATATATCTACGTTATAATTAATCATTTCTCTCCCTACCTCCTCCATTTTTCCTGGTCTTGGCACTGCTTTTACATTTCATGTACCTATTCCGATAATGTTTTCAGTCGTCCTTCTTATCTGTTTCATTTTTCTTATTTTTATCATTTCCTTGTTCTTTGCCTGGTCGTTATATTCAAAGTATTTCTGCATTTCCTTTCTTTTAATTAGTTTTTTTTGTTTATTCTTGTTATTCTCTTAGTTTTTTCTACAGGTCCTTCTCCTTTTGTATACTATGTGGTAAATTCTCTATTCCAGAAGTGACGCCATTTTCCACCAATTTATCGTACTTGAAATGTGCCCTTTTTCTTTCTTGTCAGGCTTATTTAAGGTACTGTAGTAATCATCATCGTTCCTCTTGTACTTTTTTGGGAAGTCATCCGTTATCCATATATCAGGCCTTTAAGCTTTTTAGTTTGTCTATATACTAGCATTTTTCTGTTCCAGGTGCATGTTTTTATTAGAATGGGTCTTGTTTCTCCAGGTTTAAAAACGCCTAATCTTGCCATTCCTAAAAATTCTTTTCCCAGGTATGTTTTGAATTCTATGTGATCCAAAACTTTTTTATTCTGATTTTAAGTGTATTTTGGTATGCATCTTAATCATCACGTATGAGGTATGACTTGTAATATTATTTTTCCTTTCGTCTTTTTCTAGAGTAACGATTCTTTCTTCTTACATTTTTATTGCTTGTTTTAGCTCATCTTATTTTCATATCGTAGAACTAAATGTATTATAATTGTTGATATCTTGGTAAAAATGTATTTGGATAAACTGTTTAATTAGTAGGTATTGAAATTGGTGTTAAAAAGAACAGATTATATTGTGAACATTTAGTTTCCATAAACTAGTCAATAATTACATAAAGGATTTGGTTTTTAAAAGTTTTTGCTGAAAGTTAGTTTGAAACATTATTCACTTACGTGACATTAAATCTTTGAACTTTCTATATTTCTTATCAGAATAAAATGATCTAGTGTTATGTCCTCCTTTCTCCAATATTTTAATTAATCTAGCTAACATTCTAGCAGCATCTGGTAATATTTTGGGCCTTATCTGCTTCAAATATTGACATTCCAACTTGTGTACTGACCATCCTCCTTTTTGGCATGCCCTTCCACAGTAGTAAGTGTATTGACAACCTGAACATTTTGAAAGTTGGCCCCTAGAAATTGTATTAATACTAACGTAAATTAGATATATTTATCAATAATTGAAATACTAAGTACTTTATAACGGATTATTTACAATTTAATTTTTTTGTAGAAAAGAAGCATAATGAAAGAAATAATTTCAAATGCAATTAATGACATAAATCCCAAAAATTATTCTACTAGAAAGAATTGAGAGCGAACATTAAATAAACTAATCAAAACGAAAAGGGAGCCACTTCTTTATTGTGTTAAAGTTTATTTCTGGTACAAAATATAAACATGATATGTTGTGTCCACTTAGCAATATATTCCAATTTAGAAATATGCTGCAAACCTTTATTCTTAACAATAGTGTTCGGATTTAAAATCCCAAATTACAATGTAACATGCAGCAAATCTCTACATAAAATTATATAAATTAAAACTCAACTAAACCATTTATATTAATTGGCGTGTAGTGAAAAAAGTACTAAATAGCATAATAAAATAAGTAATAACTGAATAAACGTTTAATTGCTTTAACCACACCTGAAAAGTACAACGTAAAAACTCTCAAACGGAACTCAGTGTAAAGAACCAGCATATATCTTACAAAACCAATCATCTCATTAAATAAATCACTAGTTCCTGTTCATGGTCCTTCGAGCCGGATTCAGTCCTATTTATGAACCAACTTTGAACAGCCACAATTACTTCCTGTTTGTGACCGATCACCAATCTTCAAGGTCTTTCGAGAAACTACACAAAACTCTCATAATCCAGACGAGGATAAAATCAAGAAAATCAATAATTTTAAGGCCTCCTGTACGAACGAAATCAATTCACATCAATACAAGCAGTGCGAGTGTGCAGTGAAAAAGAAAAACAAACAGTACCGACGATGAATCAAAATATTTATAAAGCTGTCTCAAATCATAAGATACATACAGCGTGCTACCATAATTTCAATAAACATTATGTTATTATTATTATCATTCTTTGACAAATTGATTTAAAATATTTTTGTAATTAATATTTGGAAATTCAAAAACATTTTGGGACTACCAATATTTTGTTTATAAATCGCTTTTAGACACTTTAATGTGGTATTATACTTTAAAAAAATTAAGAAAATATTTCCTTGTTGTAACTCTCTAATAACTAAAATGTTTCTACAGGTAACATCCTTGACATTTTACATACATTAGTAACCAATACACAAAGTACTTTTGTTTCTATAATTTATATACATATTTTTTATTTAGGTTCATGTTGTAACAAAACTGTAATTTCTATAAAATAATTCTTTATTATAAAACAATTGATAAAATTCTAATATTATATAAGATCAATTTCGTATTTTCTTTTCACAAAAATTGTTTTGATATCTACATTTTATTAATACTCATTGCTATGACATTACTCTTTTACATACTTAGTACAATAATATTGCAAAGGAATCCAACAAGTATGCCTTTAAATCACAATCAGACATTTCCCACATCACTTTTCACATTGTAAAATGCAAAACGCTTTTGATTATTGAAACTTAAAATCAAACAAGAAAAATAACTACAAAATGTTCTTAACATACAGGGTGGGACTCACATCCAAATTTTCATAACATACAAGGTCAGCCTCACATCCGTTTACCTTTCATATAATATGTTACGGTTAATACAAGAAAATAGTTAATTCGCGAATTAACCGGCTAAAACGCGAATTATCCAATACAGCCGGTTATTACGGAAGAAATAACAATAATTGAAAAATATTCGCAAATTATTCGGTTAAAACGCGATTTAGACAATATGATCGGTTATATCCGATAACACTTGGCTCTTTCGCGAATTAGCCGGGTAATAAGTTCAGTAAGCAATTATTAATGTCGCATTCATTCATTCATAGACGTGCGTATAGGTACTGAGCTATGATTTTTATTACATAAGTAATACAGAATAATAAAATATGTTCTCTAAAATTATAATAATAAAAAAGAAATAGTTATATTCTCTATAAAAAAAACAAAAGGCTAATAGGTTAAAGTTTAATACCTATGGATCAAAACTTATCGGTACCTACTTTTACTACATATTACTTATTGGAACAGGATAGGCTTGAATGGCACTTAGAATTACGTAACAGATTTTTCGACTTGGCATTCGGTTAATTCGCGTTTTAGCCGGTTAATTCGCGAATTAACTATTTTCTCGTATTAACCGTAACATATATACCAGTTTTTACAGGAAATAATACACAGCACAACGCTTTCACCAACTTACTTAATGCTTTGATCATAAATAACTCCAAACTCACGTCCAAAATTGAAAAAATTTCAATATTTAAGGTCATACTTACAAGGTGAACCTCTGAACTTGATTTCACAATTATTAATGAAGGAAATTTTGATGTTGCACCAGAATGTTTAAAAACTAATCACAATAATACCAGGCAGATTGTTACTGCCCATTTCAATCGCTTGACCTCCTGTAACAATGTAACTAAATGATGTACGGCACAGCAATTAAGAACATTCACTTCAGAAACTAGAGCCATAGTAAAATCAAAATCAAATCTTACTAAAAATAACTTTTTTGATACTTTAATTTTCCACATACCTATTAAAAACTAAATTAGATTATGGCATAAAAAGATCTCATGAAGAAAAAGGAACTGATCAAAACGTAATCACTAGCGACACGTTTTTTTTATTTTCTAGAAAAGAAATGTAGTGTTTTGGAAAACGTAATTACTCAAGATCCTAAAACTGATAATTCCTCTCATCCTCATCATAGCCATTCTTCTGGCGTGACCATACCACATAACCGATTATTATGCTCAAATCAACACTCACTCTCAAATCAAAACATTACTCTCAAATAACCATACACTTTCCAGCCAACACTCACTCTCAAATCAAAACTTACTCTCAAATAAACATTCACTCTCCAACCAACCAACACTTACTCTCGAATCAAAACTTCCTCTCAAATAAACATCCACTTTCTTCTTAACCAACACACTAAACAACAGTGACCATATTAACCAACCCTCTTTCAGTGCAGCATAGCACCCCCATATTACCATTTCAACTTTTTTCTCGTCAAGAAAACCAAACCTTTCGTCCTCTGGAATAGGGCAGCAACTAACCCAGAAACATAGACTCTCAGACACTTAGAAAACTTAAAACATTTGGAAAATAAATACTCAGACATCTAGACTTAAGACACTTTGAAAATACTTAGATATTTAAAAACCTAGACACTTGGACATTCAGACACTTTGAAAAACTTGGAAAATAGTTGAAAGAAACTTGATGATTCTTGGATGATACTTGGAAGTTACTTGGAAAATACTTGGACAGCACTTGGAAACTTGAAAATACTTCACAGACACAGCAACACTAGAACTAATACATCTCACCATCCCCCCTTAAAAAAATAATAATAAACTTTTTCTTGGCGAGACTTAGATATAACTTTACCCTTCCTTATACAAATAAATAATAATAGAGAAATCTATTTCTAGAGCTCCTTTCTTGCCCCGTAAAAAAATCGGGCCCCTTCAGACAAACGCCTTTCATCACAAAACTCTTATAGACAAAGACAACCTCATTAGAGTCAGAGAAAGACTCTCTTATACCTACTCCCACACTCGTTGTCACACTCCCTTGTACCGTTACTCACACTCAAAGACATGTAAGCAACTCGTCAATCTCAAACAGTGTCTGCATAGGTTCGGTTGAACATCAAATAACATATGAAGAGATAAGCGAACAGTTAAAGGAGATCAGCATCAATCACAGGTACGGCAAAAGAATAATTTCAAAAGCTACACAAAAAACTACCACACTTGTTAGAATTATCTCAGGATGCATCACCTCTACTGAAAAACTTTTGAATGTAGGGTTTTTCTACAAACACAGACACTATCCAGTATACCCAAGCACTCCACCTGCTCCCGTTGCCAAAAATTTACCCATACTACAGACAAATACAAGGAACCAATCAAATGCACTAAATGTGGAGGTCCTCATCATGAATCAAAATGTAAAATACACTTACCTCCAAAATGTTCCAGCTGTGGTGCTCAAGATCATGTGGCTTGGTCACTAAAATACCAGAACAGGCCAACAAAACCATTAGAAGATATACCCAACAATAAAATCAAACCATTAATCAAAAAATCAGCAGACATTGATACAAAAACAACTAAGAACTCAAAAATACATTCCCATATAACAGTCCATGATGTGATCTTAAACACTTATATACGCAAACTTAACAAAGAAAAAACATACAAAGAGATGAACTGATCACAAAACTAAGAAAACGATTTGTCACAGAATACAACATAGATACAGTCGCATACTTTTCTGGTAACAGAGTGTATATACTTATTTTTGATCTCGACAAACCTTAAACGATTTCACCAACACAATCCATCAACAGTGTAAATAACGATCAAGTTCTTGTTGGAACTTAAGATTCTCTATGCCAACGTCAGCAGCTACATACCAAAAAAACTGCTAATAAATAACTTAATCCAAAGACATCAAATAAACTGTGCACTCTTTGTAGAAACAAAAACCAATATAGACAGCAACACAAAACAAACTATAGAAACAGGACATGATTAAGAAAATTGGCAATATAGTTAACACAAATACAAGAAGTGGGAGTTTGGTGCAGGTTCGTCCCAAGCTGAACATGAGAAAGAGCAATCCTCCTAAAATGAACAACACGTTATGTGAAGCAACACATTTTACTATTCCGTTTCTAAAAGACAAACTACACATCATATTGATCTATGTTCATCCAAATATTAAACTAGAGAAGACACTATTTAATAAAGCAAGCAAGTACAAATATTGTATAATTATTGGGGATTTCAATGTAGATAAACAAAAAGAAAAACAGCTAAAGGATTTTATGGATGACAGCCCATTTAAAAAAGCACAAACCCCCCCTACATTCCACATGATAAACAATAACGGTACCACTCCAGACCTGGTGCTATTTACAGAAAACCTAGAACACAACATAGAGCAAGTTATTACTCATCCGGACCTGGGCTGTGAACACTCAGCAATAGAAGTTACCATCAACTTAAAAAAGAAAATAGATCTGTGATGAATACAGAGTTAATTTAAATAAATGTAACATAGAGGAATTTAACAAAAAACTAACCAAGCATATTAAGGAGCAGGAAAACACACATGAACAGTCCTGAACAACTGTGGATGACATTAAACAGTTTAGCACACTGCTAGAATCAGCTATTATAAAAAATTCCCCCTACGAAAAAATTCACTTTCACAATTTTGAGCTACCGCCATTCATTATACAACTAATTAAGAACAAGAGAAAAATGTACAGAGATTACCTAAAAAATCCCAATGTAGATTATAAACGTCACATAAACACCTATAACAAGAATATTCAAACGTAATAAGACAGTACAGAGAACACAAATGGATCAACATATGTAATGAAATCAATAGACTAAGAGGAATAATAATAAGAATTTTTATTTAGGAAACCCTAATATACATAAAAATTTAAAATTTAAATAAGAATTACAATATCGTAGTTAAATACAACTTGCACACTAAGTATACACTAACACAAGTGTGACATAATAATTAGTTTATAATAACGTTGAAGGTACTGAAAATAACTTATTCAAAATATTAAAACACATTGCAAAACAGCGCAATTCAGCACCTACACAAATGTACTAAAATGTTTCATATTCATCTTTATACAAGAATGATAAATGTCTTTTGAATTCAGAAAGACTTTTTGAATTTTTGATATTATTCGGTAAATTATTGTAAGTAATAAATCCTTTAAAGAATAAAGTTTTCACATTATATGTACTACTTTGAGTATTTACATATAAATTATTCTGGTTTCTAGTATCATATGTGTGAATTTGATTAGCAAATGCGATAAATTTACTAAAATATATCGGCAATAGATTGTGTAGCATTTTGTAAATATAAACCATAGTCAAGTATTTCAACCATCTCGCAACAGTAAACAACTGCAAAGTTTGGAGCATCAGTGATACAGTAGTGATTCTACTACACGTCAAAATAACTCTCATTGCTCAATTTTGTAACGTTTGTAATTGACACATCTTATTTAAATCAAGGAAGAATAGCAATGTTGGACAATATTCAAAATGAGGTTGAAGGATGGTTTTGTATACAGTAATTGTTGAATTTAAGCTTAAGTGTTGTGACTCTCTTGAAAAAAAACTATAGCTTTTTCAAAATTTTCTTCCTAATATATTCAAAGTAACTATTAAATGACAAGATATTATCTAACATAAATCCTAAATATTTCAACTCTTTTACGATCTCAATTTTTTCATTATCTATGTTGACATTAATGTGATCAATATTTATTTGTTTGTATTTATGTGGTGTAGTAATTATCATAACTTTGCTTTTATTCACATTTAGCTTTAATTTATTCATTTTTAAATAGGTATGGATACTCCTTAAAACATTATTCATTTTTGCTATAGCATTGTCTAAATTTACATCACTAACTGAAATTAAAGTGTCATCAGCAAAAATATGATTATAGTCACATTTAACACACTTATCCATGTCATTTACAGGAAAAGGAAAAAACTACTGGCAACAAATTAAAAGAAAGTATAAATATAAAGCTGACCACATCATGCCAGATCTGGAAAAAAATGGAATCATATTCTCCACTGACCAAGAGAAAGCAGATCTATTTGCTGAACATTTCACAGAGGCATTCACAGAAGACAATGATCCCCAATATGACAATAGGCATTATCAGAATATTCTAGCATGGTTCAACTCTCAGTTTAACGAAAATATCGGACGAGAAGATAGGACTATTGGGGAAAAAACATACTTTGAAATCATATACAGGGGCAGAAACACAGCTCCAGGATATGATAAAATAACCCAGAAAATATTAAAAAAATTGAACTATAAAATTCATTTATAGATCATAAAGATATATGAATTTTGTTTAAAAACATCGCATTTTCCACAGGAATGGAAACACGAAATAATAATTACGATTCCAAGGCCCAACACATGCCACTCGGAGGTTAAAAATTATCAACCAATAACACTCCTGTCTATCCTGGCCAAACATTTTGAAAATATTATAAAAAACTTATTACATAGGGAAATCGGAAAATACATACTACCATATCAGTTTGGTTTCAGGGAAAGGTGCTCCACTATACACCCAATAGCAATCCTGACATCGAATATACAAACCTCTAAGCTGCAAGGAGATCACAGTGCTGCTATTTTCCTGGACATTTAAAAAGCCTTTGACAGTGTTTGGCACTGTGAATTGTTGTAAAAATTGCAACAATTGAAATGCCCAGAATACCTGCTACTAATAATAAAAAATTACCTCAGTGACAGCACAATACAAATAAAAGTTAACAATAATTTTTCACAAACAATTATACTTCAACAAGGCGTCCCGCAAGGCTCCCCACTTTCTCCTTTGCTTTACAATCTTTACTGTTATTACATACACAACTTCGGGCTAGCACCAGATCCCATAAATTTAGAAAAATACATTTTGCAGTACACAAATGACACCGCTTTAATTAGCCATAATAACGGCATAAAAAAAACAATGAACGGACTGCAAACAATAATGAACAGAACAGACAAATGGTTCAACAAGTAGAGAATGAAGCCTAATCCTTTGAAATCTCCATTAATAATCTTTAATCATACACCAACACATAAAGCACCATCTATTTATATTAACAACAACATATTTCCATGTACATCAACTGTAAAGTACCTTGGTATGACAACAAACTTAACTTTAATAAAAACGTAGAGATAGCAAAGAAAAATGTATTGGCAGAGGAAAACACTTTCGAAGAGTAACATACAAAAACATGGGCATAAGCAAGAAAACTGCAGCACACATATACAAAAGTATCTGTAGACCCACACTCGAGTATGGCCATATAATATACCAGACAATAAGAAGACCCATATGGAGAACACTAAGGACAGCATAAACAATAACCTTAAGAGCCATCACAAAAATGAGACATCCATCAAACAAACTTCTATACCAAACCACAAAGGTACAACCACTAAAAGGTAGATTGACAACTCTGTCCCAAGCATTCTCCAAGAAGATGCATAATAAAGGAATTATGGATACACTATGCATAGAACGAGATTACACACAACAGTCGAAACGAAAATATCCTCGTAAGACAGTTTGGGAAGTGGTAAATAGTCATTACAGGAAATTGAAAAATGATGAAGTGAAGATTCTAACAATAACTTCTTTTTCTTCTTTCTGTTTAGTTGATTATACTCCTTTTTTACATATACACACAATGTTACTTTTATTTCTATTGTCTATTATACTAAATAATGTAAGTATTACTGGCTGAAGGACCTCGGACGATGGCCATTTGGTTTTACCAATAAATGACGTTTTATTATTATTAAAAATCTCTAAAAACACCCACTCTAGTATACAAACTAGAGTACTCTCTCTCAAAACAGAGACTCCAGTATACAAACAAACAAAATTCTACTCTGCAAACGAGAGTATTTACACTACTTACATATATACCACTCTAATGTTAATATTAGATCCCTTACAACACTCTAAGATCACTATTAGAATCCTTAATCCTATACATTACCACTAAACTACCAACCTAGATCCTTACACTTATATACCAACCATATCATATTTTATTTGTTTCATTTTCTTCATATTCTTGTTTATACCAAATGATTGTTATACGTTGTTGCCTGTATACATTTAAATTCTAATTTTAATTGTTTTAACTATAGTTTTATACTGTATCTGATTTGTCTTATGTCATATGTATTATGGTAAAGACTAATAAATTATCTATCTATCTATCTATCAGAGCCCTATACACTATACAGTAAACTCATTTACTCGCTCATAATATCTTCCTGTCTCCTATTGCAACCATTTCGTGCTACTATTTCATTCTTCCCCATGCCCACAAATAGTTTTTTTATTAAAGCCATAAAACTTAAAAAGTGTAAATTTTTAGCATAAGATAAAAGTGTTTATCAATTTTATTCTTCAGTTATGTTTGAAACCTGGATGTATTAAAATGAATGTTCATGTTCTTGGTAGGCCACAATGGCATAGAGTGTACCTGACGTTAATTGAAATGGCTAGACGCATCACCTTAAATCAGGAGGGTAATTCGAGGCAACAAGTAGCCAGAATGTTTATCATCCAAACAAGAACGTTTCAAAATTAGTAAAACTCCCAAACCAGATGTCTATCTATTCAGCAGCACTAACAGCAATATTAGAAGCATTAAAATACATAAAGAATCATGAGAAAACTATTTTCGTAATTCTAACTGACAGCAAAAGTTCAATCGATTCAATAAAAAATGTAAAATGGACAGCTAATCTCTCACCAATCATTATTCACATATTAGAAATCACCAAAACATTAAAAGAAAAAGTGAAAAACGTCAGTTTGGCATGGATTGAAGGCCATCATGGAATAAAATAAAACAATGAAAAGTGGATCAAATAGCCAAACTAGCAACAACAGATGGAGAAACATCAAGTGAAAATAAAATACCATTAATGAATCCACGGCCTTTAATGAAAGTGAAACAAATGGAAGAATGGAGAGGATATAAATAAACATAAAGGCTAGCGTTTTATAAATATGCAACAAAAAGAAACACCTGGTTTCATAATACTCCTAATCTCCAGTTTATAAAAACATTAGATAGAATTAGATGCGGACACTACAACACATAATTTTTGGTTGCCAAAACTTCCAGCGAAAGATTCAAGAATTCTTACAACTGTGACAAAATGGGATAGACTTACCCACCAATTTAGACAATATTTTGAGTACAAGAACTGATAATATATATTATGTAATTTACCAGCAATTGAAAAAAATGAAAATAGATAAATGAAAAAAGAGAAAAAATTTAATCCCACTCTTTAACAATTTAACTTAGTTAAACTTAAAATATGAAATATTTGTTTAATTAAGGAAAAAAATATAATTGAAGGGTGGGTAGCCCCACAGCACTTAGGCCACAATTGGTCCATTGTGTAGCCTTCTGAGGATCAGATTTCCTTCAAGCTCGTCATCCAGCCTACTTGTTTGAAGTAGGACGATAGCACCACCTGAAGTAAGCTCCCTCATACTGGCATGTGTTAGCCTCTGCTGGCTGAATCCAGAAAACCTAAAATGAGAGAGTGCCTGACATTCGCAAAAAATGTGTTCAACAGTCTGTAGAGGTTTTTCATAGGTGCCAGTGACCAGTCACAACACCCGTGGCTGTTCATAGCTTCTGCCTATTCAAAGACTCGTATTTTTGGCTACTTTGTTATCTGGATACTGTAATAGTTCCTTGGCAAGCGTGCAGCCTTCTATGTTGTCCCATCAACCCTTAAACCTATTAAGGGAGTGTTCCTTTAATTGGTCAACCATTGCTGACACATATAGACCAATCAAAGTGCCAGATCCCAAGAGTTTTTGAGAGGCTGTTTTCCTGGCTAGC
Organism: Galeruca laticollis; assembly: GCA_963921935.1. Classification (NCBI taxonomy): domain Eukaryota; kingdom Metazoa; phylum Arthropoda; class Insecta; order Coleoptera; family Chrysomelidae; genus Galeruca; species Galeruca laticollis. Next base: position 36,363,448 of record OY998178.1, on the reverse strand, counting down.
GAGTCAGCAATAAGGTTCCCTTTGGATTACCCGTGACTAAGATAGATATAGTACTAACAGAAACTATAACGCTGGCCAATTGGTTGGATAAGGTATCAAATCACTGCTGCAATGTTCCAAAATCAACTGGTTGACATTCAACACCACAGGTACAAGAATAAGTACTCAAACAATTCGCAATAGACTTCACAAATGTGAGTTGCATGCAAGATGGCCAGATAAAGTACTTCCTTTAACTGGTCAACATCGCAGAACAAGAAGATTGTTGAAGAACACATTGATTGGAACCTTTAGTAATTTACTGTTTACTGACATGTCAAACGTCTGTATTAAACAAACTGACGAATGTGATAGAGTTTGGAGACCCCAGGGTGAACATTATTTAGACAGTACTGTAGAAGAAAAGGTTCCACTTGGAGAAGGGTCTATCATGATATGGGATGGAATAAATTTGAATGAGCCCACTGAGCTTGTAGTAATTCGTGAAGGATCTATCACTACACGCAGGTATATAGACGAGGTTATACAACCACATGTAGTGCCATTTGCTGATAATATGGGTCAGAGACCTAAATATGATCAAGCATGTCTGGGCCACACTAAAAAAGTGTTTAAAGCAATGTCAGCTGATTCAGAACCTTCAGCATGTCGAAGAAATTCTGGAAGAATGGGAACAACTGGATCTTCAAATGATTCAGAATTTAATTGAAACTATGCTCCATTGTTGTGCTGCAGTTTTACAAGCTAGAGGGGGGCACACGAGGTACTAATTTCACATGTTTCTTTATTTTTTACATATTTTGTTAACCAATAAAGAGCTTCACCGGACATATTTGCATTTTTTTCCCATTTTTTCTTGGTACAAGGATCACAAATAAAGTTACGGTAGGTTATACAAACTTTCTATTAAGCCCCCTGGTATAAAAAAATTTGTAATAAGGTGTTTCAGTAAAAAATATTTCGCCTCTTTATAAATGGCTCTTTCTTTGTTTTGATAAGTATAATGTTATGAATATGTTCAACGTATAAAAGACTGAATTAACTCATTACATAATTTTTATACATTTCCTATTGTGAAAGTCAATCTAAGGAGTAGGTATGTTTTATTCTAAGTCACATTGTGTATTTGCTAAAATTGTTGAAAAAATACATAAATGACTAAACTAATCAATCATTCATTCCATTTTCAAAACCATTCTGACAGAAAAAACTAATAAATTTACTACATAAATTGTATAAACTTGTCAGGAATTTAAATGAAGCAGTCATCTAAACATCATAATCTATAAAATCAAACAAACCATTAATTCCTTTCAACAAATTATTAAATCTGTTTACAATCAAATTAAAAGATTTAAACTGCATACTTTTGAAAAAAAACTTACTTTTTAAAACAATAATCACATCTTTCAGTTCTAAATTTTGAACATAATATATAAACAAAAGGGTTTTCTTCCAAAATAATACCACCCTGGGGTATTTCTTTTTTAACAATTCGCATTTCCTCAGAATCTAAAAAGTAACAAAATGTGCAGTAGTCTTACCTATAATTATAAGGTGCTTGAATAAAAATTGACATCTATTTTTATCTTTTACCTACTTTTATTAGGAATTATTTTTAGAAAGCAGATAAAGTAACTAGTTCTATAAATACTTCCAAAATAAAAAAATGTGAATGGTTTACAATTTTTATATAAGTATAGGTCAATTTAACTTTTTTCTAATATTATATTTTTTTTCTAAATGTTGTCTTAATAAACGTACCAGACATTTTTAACCTTAATATTATAACTTTATTTGTAATCTTTTAATAATCTATGTATATAATTTCTGGTACATATTGCTTGGGTTATTTGTTTATATTTTGTTCAGCCATAACCATAACCTCAATTACCTCTCTGACAGATGACATTAGTGTATTTCCGGAGTTTTCATGAACAAAACATTTTATCAAAAATAATAATGAAACTTATTTCACTTTGTAAATAATAGCACTAAACCAAAGAATTATATACACAGACACTAAACTAACATTCACGTTATATTTTGACGTAAAATACGAAGCAATATGACGAACCGATCCCATAAATCAATATTTACATATGTCGTATCCCCTCTCTTCCATCCATATCACTGCCCGCAACAAAGCTGAAATACTCCTGAATTTAAAATTAAACTGTGCGATTATGTGTACATACGTTACTAGCACAGAATACACCCATATACGTATATGAATACACCAGCCAAAGTGTATTCTGTGGTTACTAGTGATTTTCATAGAAAAAGTATATATATATACATATATATCAGAATGATTTATATACAATTTCTCTATGGTGATTTTTAACTCCTTATTGTTGGCATTTCTTACTTTCAGCTGATATGTGTCAAAACCTATGTCAATGATAAGTTCAAAGTTCATGTTTGTATTTTTTATGGTGATTGTGAATAAAATAAAGAAAAAGATAATCTAAAGCATGTGCTTTGAAAAATGGATGTAATCAATGCTATAAAAAACTTTAATACAGACTTTGGAGTGATCAGTAAATCGACATGTTTAGTCAATTTCGTTTTACAGTTTCAAGAAACTTATAAGGTACTTACTTTTTTTTTAGTTATTAATTTACATTGAGTTTGTAATCATTTAATGCGTAAAATAGTAACTTCACACAATGAACGTATTGTTTATAAGTTACCTATTAATAATTTCCTATTTACAGTCCTTCTATTTAATATTAATTGGAATAATATTGATCACCACATCATTAATAATCTTTTGTATTCGAAGATGTACCAGAAAAGGTGAGCCATTGTAAATTATTATTCTTTTGTTATGCTAATAAAGTGCTTAAATACACTTTGTTGTATTTATCAGTTACCTTTGTTTGAAAATATTGGTTTAAAATTATTTTTCAAACTAGAAATTTAGGTATTAGTCTTTGAAGATTATTTTTAATAATGCATAATTCAAGATTTTTCATTTATCTTCTGTAATTTTTATACAAAACTTATTTCAGTATTTACAAGAACGGAATCTATTTCACAAGAAACATCAAGATTTCGTAAGAGAGACAAAGCTCTCTTCTATGGAAGAAAGATGATACGTAAAGTGAAAAATATATCTGGACAAGTTAGAAATTCTGGACAAGGCAAGAAGAGAAAAATGGTAATGAAATTTGCAAGGAGGCTTCTACAACTAAAAAAAGAAACTGAACAAGAACAACTAAAGGTATATAAAATATATTATTGTTTACTACAAAGCAATTATAATAAGTGTGTGTATGTGTGTGATAGAATAAATTATTTATTTCTAGGTTCTTGAACCACCAGCAGAGTATCTTCAAGAAGATATGTTAAGTGATGAAAGGATGCCTCCAGATGCATTATATATGTTACAGAGTATCAGGGTGTTTGGTCATTTTGAAAAACCAATATTTTTAAAACTTTGCAAACATACAGAAATTATAAATGTCCACGCTGGAGCATATCTCTTTAGAATAGGTAATGTTATTTCTATGATACTAATATAAGAAGAGGCAAAATTTTTATATTAAAATATTCAACTAATTAATTTCTAAATAATTACTCCCAATAAAGAGTACAGAGAAAATATAAATTGAATTACATTTATTTAAGCAAAACTACAATTTAAATTGTACAAGTAACTTCAATTCAGTTCAAATTTAATGAAAAAGTCAGTGTATGGAAAGTTTTGCAGTTGTGAAAAAATGTTTTAATATGGTGATGTCATTTAGTCTCATAATTGTTTGCTATATTTTTATATAGCTATCCAATATTGTTCCAATTTTTTCATTAATTAAAAATCAAATTGATAAGCTGATGGTTCAGTTGATTGCTATTATTATATTATCAGTTTTCTAAATTAGGATGGCCTTGACACATGTTACATTCGCAAAATTATTGTTTGAATATTTGGTAAAATTCTGGGATACGGCCAAACATTATAATTAAATAGTTATAATGAAAATCCTTTATGTTTCTTTGGAAACTTGATTTAATCTAATGTTAAGTTTATCTAATATAAACTGGACAAGCAGGATAATCAATAATATTTGAAAGTTTTTATTAACTAATAAGATGCCATAATAACTATATTAATTAATGTTTGCTATATTAAATATATTCTCACATAATTTTGAAATGAAATGAGAAGTTTAATCACATATGTTATCTATTAATCGTAGGTTGAATGTCCCTCTATTTACAAACTTGAAATACTGGCATTATAAAGTTAATAACAATTGAATACAGAATGGGTGCCTTCACCCGACATTCATATCATTTTTGTTTGTTTGTTTGTTTTGCTTTCTTGTGTAAAAGTTTATTAATTATGGATATGAGTTTGTTTGATTTGGTATTAAATAAGGAGGGTGAATGGTCTCAATTCTAGATTGAGGTCATGTAAAAGCTGTTAAAAACTCAAATAAATATTACCACTGAACGGTTGAGAGATTTAAGTCAGCTGCCTTACATTAATATATGTTGAATAATAAGTTATTATGCACTCTTTCATTTACTCTGTTAAAATGTAAGTGAATGATCATTATTATCAGGCACAGATACAGAGGGGGGGGGGCAATGGGTGCAATTAGGACTTAAGTATATTTACTATAGTCTAATGGTGGGATCCGAGAAACGTGCAGTCAATTGATCAACTCGAAAATTGATCATGTCATTTTTTAAATTAAATGGCAGTACTGGGCATGCTTAAAAAGTTGAGTATTATATACGAGTATTTAGCTGTAGTTATAAGAACAAAAGTGAAAAATTAATTAATTAAATTAACTGTCTCGACCCTTACTTCGTGGAATATGCTCATATTAGTGTTTTTAAATGAAACTCACGGTCTCTAGTTAATTCCACAATATAATAAAAGTTATTGAAAATTCTAAAAAAATGAAAATTGTTTCGATAAATCAATATCATCGTCAGAATGACAGAAGTTACATTTCATTTTATGCCTACCTGATGTTTAGTAGTTATTTTTGGCTAGACCAAGAAGTAACCTAACTTGTGATTGGCTTAATATATGTTTATAGAAAAAAGAAGATGTGATATTACAAATATTGAAACTTAGATATTATTAGCCCTATGGTGATATCCTGGATATCATTTTTCCAATTAAGATCAGTATAACTGTGTAATGATATAGAAAACCAGGAAAACTATATCTGCTGATCTCTACAATTATCACTTAAGAAGACAGTTTATTAGTGGCGAACTCCCTAGATTTAACTGTTCATTGACAACTTCATATTGTGGGTTTCTTAAATGTCTTCTAATTTCCAGTTCTTCAAGGAAATCCAGTTCTTGTTTCTTTTCACAAATATGCAGCACTTCTAGTTCTGTGTTAGGTGTCAATGAATGATTGGTGTCAAGTAGATGTTTTGCGTAGTGGGATTTATCTGGTTGTTTTAATCTGTATGTTCGTGAGTGCTCACTGTATCGTATTTCAAAATTCCTAAGGATCTGACCCAAATATACAGCATTACATTCTGGACATTTGAGTTTATATATACCTGACTTCTTTAATAGTGGTATTTTTGTTTTTACATTTAACAATTTTGTACTAACGTTACTTTCTGTTTTAAAAGAAAGTGTTGTATTCGTTGCTGAAGATATTATCTTTGAAATATTATTAGAAATATTTCCTGCGTATGTGATGGTTTTATAAGTTTTAATTTCATCAGCTTGTTTAGGATATATTAGTTGTAATGCCACTTTTTCTTCTTGAAGAAAATGGCTCAATCAATTTTCTTGATTTAAAAATTGAAAAAGTTAATAATGTACTTGATTATTCAATTTACCGAAAACCAACACAGACTGATGTGACAATTCCATTCAATTCTAACCACCCTATGTCACACAGACTAGCAGCATATAATTCAATTATACATAGAGCTTTTTCAGTTCCTATGAACAAATGTAATTTTGATAGAGAGATTAATACAATTAGACAAATAGCAACATCTAACGGTTATCCATTAGATATGATAAATAAGCTAATTAGTAAAAAAGAAGAAAAAGTGGCATTACAACTAATATATCCTAAACAAGCTGATGAAATTAAAACTTATAAAACCATCACATACGCAGGAAATATTTCTAATAATATTTCAAAGATAATATCTTCGGCAACGAATACAACAATTTCTTTTAAAACAGAAAGTAACGTTAGTACAAAATTGTTAAATGTAAAAACAAAAATACCACTATTAAAGAAGTCAGGTATATATAAACTCAAATGTCCAGAATGTAATGCTGTCTATTTGGGTTAGACCCTTAGGAATATTGAAATATGATACAGTGAGCACTTACGAGCATACAGATTAAAACAACCAGATAAATCCCACTATGCAAAACATCTACTTGACACCAATAATTCATTGACACCTAACACAGAACTAGAAGTGCTGCATATTTGTGAAAAGAAACAAGAACTGGATTTCCTTGAAGAACTGGAAATTAGAAGACATTTAAGAAACCCACAATATGAAGTTGTCAATGAACAGTTAAATCTAGGGAGTTCTCCACTAATAAACTGTCTTCTTAAGTGATAATTGTAAAGATCAGCAGATATAGTTTTCCTGGTTTTCTATATCATTGCACAGTTATACTGATCTTAATTGGAAAAATGATATCCAGGATATCACCATAGGGCTAATAATATCTAAGCTTCAATATTTGTAATATCACATCTTCTTTTTTCTATATCATTGCATAGTTATACTGATCTCAATTGGAAAAATGATATCCAGGATATCACCATAGGGCTAATAATATCTAAGCTTCAATATTTGTAATATCACATCTTCTTTTTTCTATAAACATATATTAAGCCAATCACAAGTTAGGTTACTTCTTGGTCTAGCCAAAAATAACTACTAAACATCAGGTAGGCATAAAATGAAATGTAACTTCTGTCATTCTGACGATGATATTGATTTATCGAAACAATTGTCAATTTTTTGGAATTTTCAATAACTTTTATTATATTGTGGAATTAACTAGAGACCGTGAGTTTCATTTAAAAACACTAAATTAATTAATTATTTGAAAGTTGATTATTTTCAAAAAAACTGGTTTTTAATCAATTTTTAAATAATGGGCATAGCCAATCTGTTTATTATTATATATGTTATAACAAAATGAGAGAATTAATTAATTATTTCAAAGTTGAATTATCAATAATGGCAATTATTTTTCTTTTTCATGTTTTTCAAAATTTTCCGTGCATTTTGAACAAAATAAAACAGTGTTTTCAAATTTTATTGATTGATTGAAAGAAAGAAACGCCAATAAACGAATGTAGAGCTTCCTATATTTGCTCTGGATATATTGAGTACGTAAGATAAGGATGCATTTCCATTAATACATGAATTTGTACTAGTACTTGCAACACTTCCGGTGACAAATGTATCTGCTGAGAGGTCATTCTCATCATTGGGGTGCCTTAAGATATATTTAATATTAACTATGACTAATACAGCTTCCTGGGTCTTGCCCTTATGCACATTCATAGGCAAATTCCTATTGATACCGAAAAAGCTATCACAATATTTGCAAAGACTGGTAGTAAGAAGTAGTTGGAGCTTGATATTTAAGTTAAAAAAAAACTATCAAAATAATATTAATATTATAATACTTTAAATTAAATTTTTTTTAATGTCTACACCCATGCGTTTTTATTTCTTGTTTCTAAAGGGGGTGCATTATTCAAACTTAACTGTATTTCTCGACAACTGTACTTTTATTTTCCATATATTTTAGGACAAATGTTCTGAAAGGTAAGTTATCAAAATGTCCTCCTGATCGAAATTCTGAGTCCGCACGTGTTTATTATTGGGAAACCAGGAATACAATCATATGAATTGTTTGATAAATCCTTCATTTAATGGTAAATAATTCAGTATTCACTGTTTGCAATGATTGTGCGATTGCTTTTGGAATATGCAAACATTTGCAACCATTCATTCAAACGTGTATTGTTGAATATTTATTGTAATGACTTGAACTTTGTTGTTATCATGGGATATACAAGTCTTAGTTTCTGTGCCTATGAATTATAGTAAAACTATTATTGTTCCACTAAAATAAGATCAAATTTAATACTTAGAAATATTGGAATGCTTATTTTCAAATATTTCAACATAAATAATACAAAACTATAATTTTTTATCTCAATCCAGTCGGTGTACTTTTGTTAATATTGAATAAAAAAAACCTAAATGAGAGAAATTCATTTGAGAGGATTTCAAGGAATAGTTTGGAAAAATCCTGTTCGAATTAATTAATAAAGTTACTTTTTCTAATTTTGCATCTAAAGTGGAACTTTAAAACTAGTTGACGTTTTGAAACGTTTTACTTTTCGTAACTAGTTATAAAAAGTAAAATATTTCACAACTGTCGATGAAAACTAGATTTCACCACTATTTGCGAAAAATACACCTATTTATCATAATTGAATTTGATGTACTACATATTACTTATGAAGATGTAGAAGTTTATTCCATTTTAATACGTGAATAAAATAATATATATGTATCGGTTTAAAACGTTCTCCGACGTTTTCCGATTTCGAGTCTCCATCTGTCTCTAGCATTCCATAGATCGTCTTCAAGCACCCTCTCTCTGATTTTTTTGTCTATACCCTCCCTCCAGCCTAAAAGTAGGAAATACTATATGGTACCAAGACATGAAGTATAGGTATACGTTTGAAGCACCTGAAAGAGACGCAAGAAGTATAATTGACTACATCGTATATAATTCAGAATTAAATAAACTAAAAAACGTTAGAACAGAGAAAAAAGCAGAATTAGGAACACAACATAGTTTGGTGTTAGCAGAAATGAAAACAGAAATAAACTTAAACTGCAATGATAAAAGCTATTATAGACTAAATATTAAAAAATTAAATGATCTAGAAATAAGAAAGAAATACCAAGATAAAACGAACATACAGTTTACAGAAGCAGAACTGGCAATAAAAAACACAAATTTAGAAGAAACATGGAGAGTTTTCAAAGATATTATATATAACGTAGCAAATGAAACATGTGGAAAAATAATAATAAACAAACACCATAAGAGAACCGACTGGTGGAACATAGACATACAACGGAAAATAAGGAAGAAAAAACATCAATAGAAGAAATATCAGCTTAACAAAAACGAGGCAAATAGACTGGAGTATATTCAGAAAAGAAATGTACCGACTCTAGCGGTGAAAGAAGCAATAAGGAAAAGTTGGGAAAAATTTGGAGAGGAACTAAATGAAAGCTACAAAATAAATAACAAACAATTCTGGAACAGAATTAAAACATTACGAGGGAAAATAGAAAGAGAAGATTATGCAATAAAAGATGAAAATAATCAGATACATATAGACAGGCGAAAAAACAAAAGTATGGAGAGAATATTTCAGGGAAAAATTTAAACTTGAAGAAACTGAAACACATATTGACCAACAGAAAGAAGTAACACAAGAAAAGGAATATCATAACGAAATAATCCAAGAGGAAGTAGAGGAAGCCATTAAAAACATCAAAATAAGGAAAGCTGCGGGAGAGGACGAAATTAACCCTGAGATGATAAGTGGCTGGGCGAGGAAGGTAAGAAGTGGTTCTGGAAGATATCTAAAGATGCATGGGCTACAGAAATGATACCGAAAGACTGGACTAAAAATATTATAATACCAATATATAAAACGTGAGAATATACAAATTGCGACAATTACAGGGCAATATGTTTATCATCAGTATGCTTCAAGACATATACAAGAATAGTAGAAAAACGTCAGCGAAATGAGATGAAAAGTAAATTGGAAGATGAACAGGCTGCAGTCAGAGGAGGTAGAAGTACAAATGATAATGTACACATAATAAGGCAGATAGTTGAAAGAAAGTTCCAAACAGGCGAACAACTCCATTTACTGTTCATAGACTTAAAGGCAGCCTTTGATACGATTAACAGAGAAATATTGTGGAAAACTTTAGAAAAGTATAATATAGTTGAGAAAACCATCAAAGTTGTAAAGTCAATCTATAATGAAGTGACAACACAAATTCAAATAAGTGGCGAACGATCTGAATCGTTCAACATGGAAAAGGGAATTAAGCAAGGAGACAGCATAAGTCTATTGCTCTTTATAATTATAATGGACTCGCTAATAAAGAGTACACGAAATCAGTTTGAGAATAGTAGCACGGCTATAGGATATTGAAATCTCAGACCAATCAAAATAGACTCTCTTTTATATGCAGATGATATAGTCCTAATAGCAGGCACGAACAGTAAAATGCAAAGTTTAGCAAACATATGGCAGAAGAAAATATTAAAACTATAAATGAAAATCAATACGGAGAAAACAAAATATATGATTACTAACCAGAAAGAGGAAGATAAAGGAAGGGCAACTATAAGACTCAACGGAAAACAAATCAAACAAGTTACATGTTTTGAATACCTGGGAAATATCTTAACAGATGACTGAAAGATAGATGCAGATTTAAATAATAAATTAAGAAAGGCCACCAGGATATATTATAGTATTAATAAATATGTAATGGGGAAGAAGGAAATCGACGACATCACAAAATTTTATAACTGCATAATATTACCAATAACTACTTTTGGAAGTGAGACGTGGGTCACTCTACAAAAGCATGAGTCTTCGATAAATGCAGTGGAAATGAAATATTTGCGAAAGATCGCAGGAGTTACCAAATACGACCGACGTAGAAATGAAGAAATCAGAGACCAACTGAAACAGGAACCAATTTTAACAAAGATCGAAAACAAGCAACTGAACTGGTACGGATACATTGTAAGAATGAACGAGAACAGATTAGTTAAAGCAGGAAGAGATAGAAAAAGAAAAAAAGGAAGACCAAGGAAAACATGGATAAGGAGGATGCAGGAAATCGGAGAGAAAAGAGGGAAATCAATAGAAGATATGAGAGGACTGGCCAGAAACAGAAATGACTGGAAGAAATGGGTAAAGAAAAGCTAACCCGACGCTGAACGGCATAAGGGTTTTAGAGAAAGAAGAAGAAAAGTCTGTTAATGACATTTTATTATCGTTTTTATTATATTTTTAATAAATTCAACATGAAGTCTGGAAACCCAATAGGCATTGTGTTTTTAATATTGGCCCAAATATTTGAAAATTGAGAAATAGACATTCAACATAATTAAAAGTATAAATAAAAGTGTGTAAATCGACGTGTTAATTATTTCGTTTTGTGTATTTTTCTTAAGTCTAAATTAATTTACATGGTTCAATTCTGACGGTTACTTATCATTTCGACTTGATCGATCAGTTTTTATACTTTCAATCAGGTTACGTCAAGCAGTTCACTAAATATTCATATTTTAGTAGTTTCGGTTATAATTTTATGATAATTTTTTTTCCATCTTCCTATCCCATCCTTCACAAAATATCTCAAAAATGTTCTCCGTTGTCTTCGTACTTAACAGATCGGTAAATCCCGTATATATTTTTATCTACTACCAATATGTAATATCAAACATTACAGCACTGATAATGAGTTTCGTAATAAGGTACTTTACCCTCGACTTTACCGTAGTGTATCTCAAACGTGATCTTAAATATGTAATATTTTTTATTCATTCGTAAACGAATTTAATTCGACCGATTCGAGAATAGAACTTGGAAGATATTTTAAAACAGTCTCTTCCTGATATATTTTCAATTCCATGAATTATAATAATAATAATGATTAATACCTCCGGGGACTTCCATAATTCATAATATTTTTTAGGCCAGTAGGTGTTGATCGACGCAAATTCATATTAGGCTAATTCCAAGAAAATTATCTTCAAACCTCGTTTGATGAAATTTCCCGAAAAACTCGAGCAAAAATATCTGAATACAGTCCTTCCCAACGTGAATTTGTTCAAAGTGGCTGCGAAACTTTTGCATTGTGATATTTTCGCCCCAGTAAAATTTCATCAGTCGCGTAAAAATTTCACCAGCGAAAGCTTCGCATTCGCTGCGAAATTGCGAACATTTTGAGTTGCTTTGGGAAGGCCTTCATATTATTTGAATTATTGATAACTGTTACCTTCGTTCCCTGATCCTGCCATATTCAATTTAAACTTTTAAAAACGAGAATCTGTCACCAAAGCTCTACAGCTATAGTTGGCAGCTGCGTCTACCGTTCTTCAGACTTCAGACAATCGTCTGTCTACACGGCAAACTCGTTCGGATTTTTCCGCAGCCCATCAGCATTCACTTATTCACTTCCATGAACTATGCTGAGACGAGACTGGTCAACAACCTAGTCTCCTTTAATATGAACTCAACAATTTTATCTGGTACTTGGAAAAGTATTTGAAGTAATGGAAAAATAATTAATGTAATGAAAAAGTAATTAAGTAATATAATTTGAACATAATTAAAATACTTGAAAAACAATTGAAACACTAAAAAAGTATTTAAAATTTTGAAAAGTAATCGGAGGTACTGAAAATACTGGAAAAATAATTAACGGGGAATTAGAATAATTAAAGCACTTGCAAATGTAATTAAGAGTATTTAAAAATTCGTAGTGTACACCATATTTATAGAGTTGTTTGCCCCTCGCGAAGCGCCCACTACAATATGTTAGATTACTTAGGAGGAAACACCCTGTATATGTTTCCAGACAGGTAAACCTTGCCAGTAGTAGCACCTATCTCCAAAAGTTTCAAATGGGCCTCCAAATTTATACATTATTTTATTAAAAAAACTTGCTAATTGAGTATATTAGATTTCCATAATCAAGTGCTCCTCTTATAGAACATTTTGATTTGTTACACTAAAGTCAATGAAATGTTCTAAATTATTTAATTCTTATCCTAAATATTTGGTGTGTTCCTAATCCTACTAAAGTTACTAGGTTAATAGGATATTATTATTGTGGAAAACATAATACAGTTTTTTACATATTTTAGGTGATCCTGATGAACATGTCTATATTGTACAGAGTGGCAAACTAAATGTATCGATAACTGGAAGTGATGGTTCTACAACATTGAAAATTGTCAAACCAGGAGAATCTGTCACTTCTCTACTTAGTTTCACAGATGTATTAACGGTGCGTAAAAATAACTGTTTAAATATTTTAAGAATCTTTTTCTTCAAGTTCAAATAATTATAATTTGTTTTTAGGGTCATACTAGCCCATATAAAACAGTGTCTGCCAAAGCAATAGAAGACTCAACTGTAGTTAAATTACCAATGGCAGCATTTCAAGAAATATTTCAAGAATATCCTGATATTTTCGTTAGAGTAATACAGGTTATAATGGTTAGGTTACAACGAGTAACATTTACAGCCCTTCATCAATATTTAGGATTGAGTGCTGAACTGGTTAGACAAGTAAGTTGTGCAATTCAGATAATAATTTTTCATAGTCTAAACTATATTATAATGTCTTTCTGCCAGGCATATTCCATTAATTATCGAAAATTCATGATAATTTGCATATTTAGAAATTAACTATGCCTTTTAAGACAAAATTGCCTCCTCTGAGCTTCTCTTAGAAGCACCACCATCCTTAATCACCCTATTTGCTAAATTTAAATAATTGTTTCGAATGAGAGATACATTTTAATGATGATATAATGTTATTCAACATATTTTCCTTTCATATTCCAAATCGTTTTAACCTTCATAGGACTGGCCGGGGTCCGTTCGTACCCCATGACGTATGTTTTTGCTGTAAGTTTGCAAACGCAAATTTTTAAACATTGATCTTTCATCTAGCTGCAGTTTATGAATTATTTTGATAAAATATGATGTATTTAGTAGTTTTTATTTGCTGGTATAAACAAAAAATAGTTTTATATTCCAGGGGTCTCTTCAGACCCCGGTCAGCCTTTTACGTCCGATAAAATAATCCCGGTAACTGTTAGTAAAATCGGGGAATCCCATACGTTTAACGTTTGTTTACTCACAGGGAATTTACCCATATAATTGTAAAATGTAAATTACCAGTTCAAATGGGGGATTCCCCGCACTGCGATATAATTTTTAGACTTGAATATTCGGGTTAGTCTCTTGTGATATTGCGAGTAGGGTACATCGTTTTGAAAATGAGTCAGTTTTTATTTGCAAACAATCGCAAGGGGCTTACTGAGGATGAGATGTTACGTATACTTGAAAGTGATGATCCAGAGTTTGATAGTGTTATCAATGAGGAAACATCGAGTGACTTAGAAGATGAAGACATTGTCACAGAAGTAGAGGAAGAAAATGATGTAATAGTTGTTGATCAAAGTATAGAGAAAACGAACCCAGAGGAACCAACAGTTAGTAACAGCCAGGGCATTCCAGTATATAAATCTAAAGATGGAACTGAGTGGTCAAAAATTCCAGGAAACACAAAAGTAACATGTTCAAAAGCTAATATTCGGAGACATGCTCTAGGCCTTACAAATTACAGTTCTGATATCTCAAGTATAAAAGACGTTTTTCTTCTTTTCCTATCTCAGGATATTCTGAACATAATAGTAACCGAAACAAACAGAAAGGCACAAACATATTATGATAAATGGAATATAGAAAATCCGAATAAAATTAAAGTTTTTGTACCTGTTGATTCTACAGAGATTGAAGCTTATATTGGACTGTTGCTTATTCTTGGTGTACTTCACGGATCGAAAGAGGCTATCGATATGCTCTGGTGTCAAGATATGTCTTACTGTCGTCCTATAGTTCCTGCTGCAATGTCAAGAGACAGATTCAAAGAAATTACTTCATTTTTACGCTTTGATAATTTTCAAACAAGACAAGAACGAAAATTAGTAGATAAGCTAGCTCCGATAAGAGATATATTTGATATTTTCACTTCTAATTGTAAAAAAGCACTTAATCCTGGCGACCATATATGTGTAGATGAGCAGCTTGTACCATTTAGGGGTAAGGCACCCTTCCGAGTCTATATGAAGAGTAAACCTGATAAGTATGGAATCAAAATATGGGCTCTTGTGGACTGCACCACTTCTTATATTGCAAACATGCAAGTTTATTTGGGTAAGTTATTTGAAAAGCAATATAGGCAAACTTTATATTCCTATGTATCTATTAATTTTTAGGAAAACAAGGTAACAAAGCGGAAAAGGGTCAAGGTCAAAGGGTTGTCCTAGATTTGACAGACCATTTGGAAGGCGGATTTGGAATAACGGCCGATAACTTTTTTACAAGTTTAGAACTTGCTGACAAGTTGTGGAAAAAAATATTACTTTATGTGGAAACCTCCGGAAAAATAAAACATTTATTCCCAGGGAACTTCTACCGGCATTGTACAAGAAAGAGTATGTTTGCTTTTAGAAATCAAAGAACGCTAGTATCCTATGTTCCAAAACAAAAACATGCTGTCATCTTACTTTCAAGTGAGCATACTGATAGTAAAGTAGCTGGAGAAGAACAGCACTATAAACCAGAAATTATTCTTCATTACAACAAAACAAAAGGTGCTGTCGACACTTCAGATAAGTTGGCCAAAGAATATACAGTGCAGAGAAAGTCAAACCGCTGGCCAATGGCAATATTTTCGCATCTTATAGATATCGCAGGAATAAATGCTTATAAATTGTGGTTACTGCAAAACCAGGATTGGCGAAAAAACAGTTTGGATAAACGTAAAATTTATATTTTGGGACTATGAAAAGAACTTATAAAGAAAAACGTTTTCCGGCAATATAATAATAAATACATTCAGACGAATAGAAAACGGCATATGACAGACGTTTTTCCCGAACTACTGGATGCAACAGAACATAGAGTTGAACAACAAAACATTACCAGGGGGCGCTGCCATATGTGTCAAAGAGGAAATGACAGAAAATCCAGAAAAATATGTATTAGGTGTAATAACTTTGTGTGCCTAGAACATTCAAAATCGGAGATAATTTGTAAAAAATGTTAAAATGATATGTAGCTAGTAGTATTAATGATTAGGGTATTTTGTATTTTTTCGTGATGATTTTTGACTAATAAATGGTTAATAGTAAAACTTTAATAAAACTTCTTTTCTATATATTTAATTTAAAGAAAAATTTTGATGTCCGTCCCATGAAGGTTAATGTAACAAAAAGTAATAGATTTCATCATTTCTAATGAATATTTCAGTTCATTATGTGAAAGTAATCAAATGTATTTTAATGACGCCAATTTACCCTAAAGTTGAAGGTCATGCATAATGTTATCTAATATATCTGCTATTACAACCAAGTGGAACAAATTCATCATCTCAATTATTATTAATAGTTAAAAAAATCATTCCTAAATTCCTCAATTTTAGATTATTAAGTAACATAATTCTGTAGGTCTAATTTAATGAATAACATGTTTTCTGTAGAAATATCTTCTGATGTGTCGGTACAATTTTACCCTTTAACAAAATATTTTGTTTCATACACAATCTCATCATCAGCAAATTGGTTGAAAACGGGCTTTCAAAAATATCTTTCACCTTTTAATAATGAAAGAAAACAACACCAACACTTCTAATGTCTTCTAACATTGTTCACCATTTCAGCAGGCATTGGTAAACCACAGACTACTGTATTCAGTCTAGGACATCATCTAAACATAGACGTTCGGATCCGTCGTTAAACTGTTAAACCTCATTATATAAAGTTGCCTCCCCCCCCTGGAAAATTGCCAAAATTGTGGCAAATATTAGTGAAAAAGAGCCCGAAAAGTTATTGAGAGGTAGAAAAGTGTCTGTTCATTAGTCTTTTGAAAAAAAAGAGTTTTTTTGTTAAGTGAGAAGTTTTTGTAAGCTAGTTGGAAAAATGTTATAAACCAAATTTCGACTAATAAACAATGCCTAAGTGTATCTTGCAATCCATGGCTGGTGCCTAGGGGTTACTCAATTGAACTCTCCACAAAATATCCATAACATTTTTTAAATAGTATGCTGGGGAGGGTGTCGTATTGTATCTGATTGTATATTGCTCTCGCAATTCTCAATGACGTTGTACCTAAAGTTGCCAATGAGAGGAATAAACAAACAACTTGGTATATAAAAGAAATAGTTGGTATTGAAATTAATAGACGCAGCAAAAAGTACTAACAAGACAATAATCCCGGTGAAATTTTGTTTAAGAAATTTTATACATTAGCTGCTGGACCCTAATTATTTGAATTCTTACTGATAAGTTGAACATTTTTCGCTGTTTTGATGACTATCAGTATACATTTCGCACATATTGTTGGATGTATTTGCGAAGACAATGAAGTGACCAAAATTTAAATCGGGTCCTCTGTATGCAACACAACCCCCCAAAATGTATTGAACGTCACCCACGTGAATATTTTTTGGTATTTCCTCAAATTTGCACTTGATCTCACACATTTTAGTGCTTGTGCATATCGGTTCCACAAAAAAGAGAACTGGATTTAATTGGAGACTTCTACGTAAGTACCTTCCCATCCCTCATTATGGCGACAATGAGAAAAAGTAGTTTGGCTTAACCTGTATCTTGATCTGCGCCTCTGAATTATAAATGTTTTGCAATTGCACGTCCAAAAATAGAGCAGGTTAAATCTTTTCATATGCACACTCGTAACACTAGCTGCGTTTTAATCCTGAATAAAAGTACACTATTTTAATCAAAATATTTGGCATTTGAATTTGTACATCAACTGAGATAATATCTTTTGGGTTTTTATTATATGCAAAAAACTTAAATAACATAACTCAGTTCGAAGCATCTATTTACACCCTAATTTACAAGAATACA
Organism: Galeruca laticollis; assembly: GCA_963921935.1. Lineage (NCBI taxonomy): Eukaryota > Metazoa > Arthropoda > Insecta > Coleoptera > Chrysomelidae > Galeruca > Galeruca laticollis. The sequence continues at coordinate 36,345,670 of OY998178.1, read as the reverse complement.
TACAATTTCTGCCAGTTTGCTTTGGTTTAAAGCAAATGAGGTTAACAAATCTCGAAAAAATTGACTATCACAGAAACTGCTGTCGAGTATTTGAGGTACCGAAACAAATCCACATCTGTTGGATAGTGTAACATAGCCTTATTGGTTTTTACATTTTTTAGGCCTTCTAGGTTGCCATTTCTCATTAGTGCAATTTATTAGCTCTTTTTTGTTCGAAAAGTCCGTCGATAAAAACTCTGCTTTTGATTCCAAGTATCTTTTCCTTTTTCTCTTCTTAGATGCCATATTTTTCCAATTTTCAACCTGATATTGCTACATGTATCTTTTTCAGAAATTGTCATTGGGGAGGGCCAACTTTACTTCAAATAATGAGCTTTAACTATCTACGAGATGGGGAGATTTTGTTTTTGTTACTTATATTTGAAGAATTTATTTCAACAAACAGGCTATAACTATTTCTTTTATATACCAAGTTTGTAGCAAATTGTCCTTTTGAGGAGGCGTGCAAAGCATTTTTTTGTTGTAGCAATATGGTGCATTACAAGCGCTTGATGGTGCAAAGTAGAACGTTTGGAAACTCCGATTAGCGGGAGGCTTAGCGTTTATTTGGCCCCTCCATATACAAACAGATGTAGTCTCTCGGGGAACATGGTGTAAAGCAAATCATTCATAGAGCATAATGGTGCATTGGGGGTGCATAACGACCAATTTTCGTTAAAAATATCTATTGGGGGGGGAGGGGGGGGGGGTTAATTTAACTGACAGTATATTTTGTGGTTTAGATTGTGACATAATGGTAAAAGACATTTTTTGGTTCTGGTGAAATTGTTATTGCCGATAGCGGGAGTACAACAGAATTAGTTATTTTTGTTCTTGTTTTGCTTGATGAATTGTTGGGGACTTCGGTAAAATTTTCGTCGTGATGATGGAGTTTATAATACAATTTAGTAGGTAATCTATGACAATACATTATTTGTTTTAAAGAAGCATAAGGGATTTGTATAAAATTTAACGTATGACTTGTACTTATAGAAGTTTTTATGAGTTATGTGATATATCTTAAAAGGTTGTCTTCGATTTACAGTACCCAGATGACGCAACAATCCTAGAGGGCTGAAAATTTCTACTCTCGTAAGCTTCCTCTAGATTTAGCTGTGAATATTGTCGACTTCTCTATGCCACCATGCCCCGGTTCACAAAATTTTTGTACGATTTCCTCAATATTCAGATATTTCTCTAAGAACTTCATTAGGGCAAGAATCCTACCAGAGAATCATTTTGTTAATATGAAGAAAAGCTGTAACCACCCTATCTAATATTTTTATTAAAGCGGATGCAATATCCGTGGGTACCCTCGCTCCATTTACACCAATATGCTAGCTTATCCAAGTTACAATGTGCTGTTAAATTATGCATGTTCAATTTTCAGTTATAGAAAACACATGATATATTACTTTGATGTAGTGCAAAAACATTCTTCATGTCGAAACATACGATAGCAGTTCGCTCATCTTCATTTTTCCTGTCCAAGTCACGAATTATTTTGGCAGATCTATTTCCCTGTAAGTGGTTTTTAAACCTAATTTTCTGCTGTTCTGCAATTTCGGTCCCTGTCTTCTGAATCAACAGGTACTGTTCGAACGTGTCGCATCAATCTTTTTTGGGTTTCAAAAAATCTATGTTGAATTCATAGTTGAAAATGTGCACATAACAGTGTTTTTTGACTGGTTCTATTCCATTTTCAGCACGATATTCAACATAAAGGCTGTATAATTTACCCATATTTAAAGTTCCTTCAAAATATTCTTTCTTGCTATCCACTCTGCAGTAGTGAGATCAACTCTGGGAATGCTGTTAATATGATTTCGAACATGCTGTTTTTTAATCTCACTGATGACTTTTTTAGGATGGTGACCCTGCTTAGAAGCTGTTGGAATTCCTGTCACTTCATTTTTCTATTCTAGTGGAAATAATTTACTCTCTGTTGACTCGCATCCAAAGTAGAAAGAAAAAATGTCTTACACGTACGTATGTTCTCACCAGAAACGTGGAATAATATCTGAAAGTGTATTGACGTCCAGAATCCTCCTTGGCAGTTTTTTTCTCTTCACAATTATCTCTGTGTTTTTATCAAAGAAGTTTAATTTGGCGTCTTTAGAAAGGCCCCAAAATTCGTTAAATATTTCTTCTTTCTTGTAAACTAATCTTTCTGGCGCATAAATACTTTCAAATACTTTCACTTAGTTTCGCAGTCTTTGTTTGTTTTCAAACATCTCCCTTTTCGCATTTTACCTCTCACGTCTTGATATTCCCGACCTGCCTGACACGCCTTGCTATTCACATTCATTTTCAAATTTTCAGGTTGCCTCTTACGTTTCTTGGTTAACTGTTTATTATTATCACCATTCATGTTATTTTGCCTTTTTTGTCTCCTATTTAATTTGACGCTTTCTTGAACTGGAGGCACTTCATCTTCTTCCAAATTTTCTGCGTTATCTGGTTCTATTATCTCTTCTTCTGTATTAACTGAGTTTTCTTCGAGAGCAACCCCTTTTTCTTGATGAGTAACCTCCTCTTCTTCAGAAAAAGCATCTTCAGGATCTGGATTTCCGAGTCCGATACAGTGTAATCTGGGTCACGAATGGAATCATCGCTGTCTTCAAAAAACTGCAAAACGCCACTAAAACAAAATTATTTGCTTAATAAATCGTTTGTCCTAACAACGTACATAAAAAGACATATTAAAATGAGTTTAGTATAAAAGTCTTAAAATTACATTGTTCTAACAGCCAATGTAATTTGAAAAAGTAAGGTTATAATCACATAATGGGGAATAAAATTATTAGTTAGAATAGCTTCTAAATATATCAATTTTTACGTAATATACACATTACTTATGGGTCAATTTCCATATCCATGACGTATTTCAATCAAAATATCTCAAAATTGCACCACACAAACACGCCGTGTTTATCGCTACTACTTATGTATAACACTGAAACAGCAAAACTTATATTGTTCTAACATCACGTCATTCTCTCCTCTGGTTTTTAAATACGACTGATAGAACAATTTAATACTGGTTTTATATAAGTTTGTGTATTGAATCATATAGGTTTATTCTATACACATAGAACAGACATTTTTTGTACAATTTTTCTAGCACAAAAACCGATTTCGCGCCAAAAGTGCTGTTAGAACATTATAATACTGAACCCACGATATGTACTCATTTAATGTTTGCTTCAGAAACCTAAACTGAAAAATCCCGTGGGGGGATCTCCGATGAAAAAGAAGAAAGATGAAGTAGTTGGTGCAATGACAGAAAATAATGCATCTACGACACAACCTACACAACCTATACCAGTGCCTGGTCATAGAAGAAGTAAATCATCATTAGAATCAAAATCATGTTCTCCAAGTGGCAATTTAGGAAATGGAAATGCCGAAGTTGAAATTGTTCCCAGCACGGTAAGTTTATATGTTAATTTTCACAGTTAGTTTTAGGTTTATTTCAAACTGGATCAAAAGTGAAATTGAGGTACAAAATTAGTTATTCTCGTCGAAAATTTATCAAACATCTAATTATTTTGTATTTATTGACAATCGATATTCCCCATTCTCAATTACATTGCCTTGTATCATGTGAATTATGTAATCCTAAGAAATTTGAAAAATATATTAATAAAAAAACCGACAGTCTGTTTGTTTTTGGTTCGTTTCCAAATAATTTTTAAGTTTTTTTCAGCAACAATCAGAATTTTGAATTCTATAAGCCATTCTTATGGCTAGGAGGTTTGTTTGTTAGTCTCACTATTATCCTGTACAGGCTTTCTCCATTGAGAAGGCCTTTTCTTCACATTATTTCAGGTCTAATTGCCATATTTGTCTGTGTTTCTATTAATGCTCTTAGGATTTTTGATTGTGCTTGCTGTATGAGAGCTATGTTTGACTTGCTGGTATAGCTCGAGACTATAGGCCCATATTGGAATTATTATTGTATCTTACTATAATACTTTGTTGTCTAATAATATTTATGATTTTCTTCTAAACAGCTAGTACATTTCTTTCATTTTTATGTCTATTTGTTTACTTTTTATGCTTATGTATTCTCCTCTGTTGAATTTAGTATCCATGTGTATTCCCAAGTACTTGACGCTGGAAGTTGATAAAATCTTCTTATAATTGTGGGAACTAAAATGATAATTTCGTTTTGTAGAGTTCGGAGCATGGTTCTATATCTAAAAAGAGACTTTCCATGCAAAATGCCGAAGTTATTACTGATGAAGAGCTGATAGAAACTGCAACAGAAGCTTTTGTTAAAGAATTAGGATTAGATGGCGTGCAACCTTTGAAGGGCAAAGTAGAAATCAGGGAAGTTCCAGCTGGAACGTATTTGATGAAGGAAGATTCAAACAAGGTAATAACGTTTATATTATTTATAACAATTTGTTAAATAAAAAAGTTTCTGTATTTGAATTATCGATGACACATTTATTTAGTTTTCATTACCTTCCAAATTGGGAAAAAATCTAAAATTTTGGAACATTTCTCATTAATCTACACTAAATTCTGATCATAACAATCAAAAACATTCAACCAAAACAAAGGCTACCTTAGATCTAAATAGCTGTGATCAATCATAAGGTAAGCAAATCATCGATGTTGTCATATTGTCCTAAATAACAATAGTTTATCTATAACATTTGTGTGGAAGCTGCAAAAATAAATAAATGTGATAAGGTGATTTATTTAAACATATATAGGTACCTATACAATCATATTTATCTTGAAGTGTAAAATAGTTCATTTCTGTTTATTTACATGGACAAAACAATCATTAAAGTTCCTAATTCTTGCAAATTTAAAAGTTAAATTGTTCACAACGCTAGAAGACTTGTTAATTCTGTAATTCTGAAGCCGCCTTCTATTTAATGCATATATTATAATATGATAGTAAAAAATAAATCGAATTTATAGATTTATCCCGAAAAATTATGGTCAATGTGACAATCCTACAAAACTCTCGCAAACAATCCATACGATGCTTCCATTCAATATTTGCCGACCATGTTGCCAATTCAGTTTACCATCCAAAAATTCAAAACCTGGCGGGCGAGAAAATATCGACGCGCTAGTGCAGCATTGCCAAAGCTTGTAAAATGATTTTCTCCCCAAACCTAATGATTGATCGCGTTTTCTATGGATTTATGAATGGCTTGGTTGAATGTTTTTGATAAGAATATATATGCTGCACAAATGTTGCCGGTGAAGTCATAGGATTGCTCAAATTTTATAATAAAATAATCACAGCTTGTGCTCAAATTTTACTTGGATATATATGATTTCAAGTTGAGATATATTGTACTATATGCGAAACCTTCATGGTAGAATTTGATTAATTCTTATTCTCCATCCAGGAAACTGAAATATAGTATTGTCTTACAGACTTCTTAAATCTAATTATTCTGTAACACTGTTGATAATTGAATGCTCTCAAAAGACTCAAGATATAACTTAGTTGTCATTTTTGTTTCGTAGCGTACAGACGTGTTTTTCGATCGCTGTGAACAATAGTGCTACGGCAAAAACAAGTTAAAAGTGGAAGAGTATCAAACAAATATTATCAGTTAATGATAAAGTACAACTGGAAATCATATTCTAAATAAATATGAACTCAACGCCTGCCTTTAATGGGCTAGGTACACAAATTAGTCAACTAATGTTTACCACGAATAACAACATACAGGGTGAAACACACAACAATTTCACTAAACCCATTAACAGTGATATACAGGCATTCCATTCAACAAAGTCATACAGAGTGTACCAATATACAATATGCAAATGTGATAACAATTTACTCCAAATCAAATCATATCTCAGCCAATGCCAAGTAATAGTAGATTATACTTGTCACAACCTATTTATGTAGTTACACATCATGCAAAATCAGATCATAGCACACCAAACAATAATCAATACTTATACAGATTGTCCTCTACCAAAGACATAGAAGACCTCCTAGGATTTGATAGGGATGTAGCAGTTACTACAACAGAAAACCCATGACAAGTTGTAAAAACCAAAACTTCGAAAAGAAAGAAAATCAAAATAAGTGATGAGCCACAAGCGGCAAGCACAAGCAACAAATTAAGTGTTTTAAACGAACAATGGGAAGACACCAGTGAACCAAATAAACATGAAATTGTAAGCAAAGCTCCTAAGCCCCCTCCGATGTACGGAGTAATAAACTATGCAGAGATGATTAACAAGTTCAGAACTTTGGTAGACCACAAACAGTATATCACTAAATATCTAGCAGACAAGACAATTAAAATCAATAGTGTCACATCAGATATTCTTAAAAAACTTGCATCATACAACAGACGTTAAAGACATCAAAGAAGAATTGCTCAAAAGTGGACAGAAAGTTAGAAATATAATAAATGGAAGGAACAGGATAACCATAGAACCAATAAACCTCTTCTTTAACGATTTAGAACCAAGTGACAACAATAAGGAAATATACAAATTCACAAATCTCAACAACAGAGCCATGAAAATTGAACCCCCAAAATAGTCAAAGGAATAACGCATTGTGCGAGATGCCAGCACTATGGACATTCTAAAACTTTACTTTAAACTCGTGTTTATTCATCTCCATTACCGTCCAGCATAAAAACATTTTTCATTGACTGTCAACTATATGACATTGACATTACATTGTTACCAACTACAATCATGGTTACCATCCTTACATCTTCCCTTCTAGAGAAATCCATCTGACAAAACGAAATTATAAATTGAACTTTATTTTACATCCCTTAGAACTAGTCTTTTTTCTACACACAAATGAATGTTCTCTGTCCTGCGACTTTTCCGTATTGTTCGAATTCTCACTACCACTGCTATTATAATAATCATCGTCCGTACTAACGCTTTCATCGGCATCTGCACACTTTCATTATTATTGTCCGAACTAACATTTTCTATCGTTTCGTAAAAACCATCATTTACTATTTGTGTTACAATACCTGCATTAGTATTCAGAGGTTCTAAGTCTATATATATTTTAGTTTCATAATCTTTGACTGACTCTAGATCCTTTCCCCTTTTAACAATATAAGGATTTTTAATAGGTACTTTACTCTGTGTTGGTTTTAAAAATCTACGGTTTCTAATCAAAATTGAACCATTATCTAATTTAATTTACTAACAACGTTCTCTAATTTGCTCTAAGATTGTATCTGGAGTCCAACCACTACCAGGTTTGGTTTGAATAAAAACTCTTGATTTTATTTTTAATGATTGTAATTTCTTAACACCACTTTGATTATATTATTTTTGTTGATTTTCCAGTGATTTTTTTAGAGTTTCGTTATAATTTTTAACTACTTTCTGTTTAACGGATTGAGAAGTACAGGGTAAAATACCTCTTAATTTTCTGCACATTAAAATTTCTGCAGCAGGCGTATTTTGATAAATAAATAATGAAAGATGTAAATCTTTATTATCTTCAAGAACCTTTTAGAACTGTTTGAATCTCCCTTGCTCCTAATCCATTAGACTGCGAATATGTAGGAGATGAGCATATGTGCTCAAATTTCCAGTCCTCTGCAAATTTTCAATTGATGGGAAGTAAACTGTGGCCCCCATCTGAAATTACTGTTAATGGTACTCCTAATAGAGAAAGTCTACCTTTTTAATACCTGTATAATTTTTTCACTAGTTGTGTTACTTTTTAAATTAACAGCATCCACAAACATAGTCCACTAATAATAAATATTTTTTTCCATTTAACTCAAAAATATAGCACCCTATTTTGTTACAAGGTAATGATGGAATTTCATAACTCATTAAATGTTCCTTCTGTTGTGAATTTGAATATTTCATACACAAGGGACAATTTGAAATTTTTTGTTTGATTTGTTGGGTCATGTGAGACCAGAATATTGAACCTTGTGCTAACTGAATGCATTTATTGATTCCTAGATGGCTATAGTGCACTTGATTCAGCATCTCACCTCATGCTTTTAGGAATTACTATACATTTATCTTTGAAAATAATATTGTTACTTACAAATAAGTCACTTTTATAGTCTAAATTAATTTTAATTTCATTATTTAAGTTTTTATTGTTATGTGGCCATCCCTCTACATTTTTTTTAAATTTTGCAATTCACTGTCGTTTTCAGTTTCCCTTTTTAATCCTTCTAATTTATCTTTAGTTATATCGATTTCTGCTTGTATGAGACATGATTGAATTTTATCATCTAGTGAGTCGCTTTTAAATTTAACGTCTTTATATGCCGTAGAAAGCGCGTCCGCCAATAAAAGGTCTTTACCTGGTTTAAATACTAAGTTTGTTTCAAATTTTTGTATTTGTAGCATCATACGCTGAAGGCAGGCCGGACATTTGTCTAAGGCTTCTTAAAACTTGAAATTAGAGGCTGGTGGTCAGTTTCTACTGTAACCCTTCTGCCAAAAATAAATTCATAGAATTTTTCTAATCCAAAACAAATAGCCAAAAGCTCTTTCTCAATTTGTGCATAGTGCATCTGTGTTTCTGTCATTGCTTTTGATGCATAGGCACAAAGTAGACGGTTTTTCAGTAAAACTGCTCCTAGCCCTAATTTTGATGCGTCCACTGAAATTACAATGCCTTTTGACACATCGAAAATTAATTTGTTTTTCAAATGTTGAAATCTATTTTCTCGGTGCATTTGACAAACGAACTCACTGTCTCTTTCTTTAACAAATCTCTTAGAGGTTGAGTTTCTGTTGAAAAGTTTGGGATAAATTTACTTACGTAGGTTAGCATTCCAAGGAGTCCTGGACATCAGCTTCATTTTTTGGTTCTGGGACATCTGTACTTGCTTGTATTTTAGAATGACTGGGAGGCATTCCCTCTTTTGAAATTATATGCCCCATATCTTCTATTTTATCTAACCCAAATTTGCATTTTGCTAAATTGAATTTAACTCCTTTTTTTGCTGTAATTTTAAGCACTCTTTCTAGGTGACAATCATGTTCAGCTCTTGTTTTTCCCCAAATAAGGACATCATCTACATAAACATCAGTGCCTGTACCTGCAAATAAACTTTTAAATCTTTCTTGGAACACTTCTGGTGCTGATTTAATGCCGTAAGGGAAATATATATATATATAGGAATTTATAACGACCAAAAGGTGTTCCAAAGGTACACAGATTTGCGCTCTCCTCGTCAAGTATTATTTGATAAAAACCATTATTGGCATTAAGGGTACTGAATATGGTTCCCCCTGCTAAATTATTAGTTATTTCATCTAAGGTCGGAATATGACAGTATTCCCTTTTCATTGATTCATTCTCGTCTTTAGAATTCAAACAAATGTGTAGTTTGCCATTAGGTTTACGGACTATCACCATAGCGTTAACCCAATCAGAAGGTCCATTAACCTTTTCAATTATATTTAATTTTTCTAGTTCGTTTAAACCTCTTTTAAGGAGTCTTGAAGTGGTAGTGCTTCTTTACAAGTAGGTTGTACCACCGGCTGTGCATTTGGAACTAAGCTAATGTGATACGGTTGATTTATATGTCCTATACCTGAGAACACTTCCCTGTATTTATTTTTTAAGTTATCATATGTACTTTTTAAATTATCATATGTACTACCTTCATTATTTATGGAGTCAATTTTTTTAATTAAATTTAATTTACATGAACTGTCTAGACCTAAGATGCATGCAGTACCTGAATTAACTACAAAACTTTTTAAAGCATGTAATTCAACTCTCCAGTCGATTTTTAAATTACAGCTCCCTATTACTTCTAGAACCTGACCTGTATACGATTGTAATTTAATTTCGCTTGGCTCTAAGTTAGGTTTATTTATGAGTTGGTTAAAACTTTTCAAAGGTAATATATTTACCATAGACATCATACCAATTTTAAATTGAATATTTAAATTATTAATTTCTAGAGACGTGACCCATTGTTCATCTTCATTGGAAATAACATCTATTTCAATACTGCCTACAAATAGTATTCATTATTTACATTATGAACTTCATCATTATTTATAACATTAACTTCATTTACCTTTTTATTTTTCTTCAAACAAACCTTGGCAAAATGGTTTTCTAAATTGCAATATAAATACTTTTGTCCGAATGCAGGGCATTTGTTGATTCCACGGATTCTGCCACACTTCTTGCAGTCTTTTAACATTTTATTTTTGATCTGGCTTCTGTTTCTTGAGTATTTATTTACAACATCTACTGGTACATTTACTGAATTTGAGTTTTCTATTGCATGGCATTCTTTCTTTGATTTATCCATAACGTAGCAAATTTCAATCGTCCTCTCCAAGGTATCTGGATTATCTTGTAACGTTTTTTCTCGTATTTGCGAGTTTGTGACTCTGCAAATAATCATTGTCTTATTCAAATCATTTTGAAGGTCGCCTAACTAACATTTCATTGCCCGTTTTCTGAGTTATGTGATAAATTGATCCATTGGTTGACCTTGTTGTTGACGGTAGGAAAAAAACTCGTACCTTTGATAGTTAATATTTTCTTGCGGAAGAAAATGTTCTTCGAATAGTTTCATTAATTTGTTTTTATCGGCCTCTGGGATTGGAAGCGTTCTGAAAACTCTGAAACCTTCCTCCCCAATGTAGTGAAGAAGTTGGGCACATTGTGTTGCTTCATCTTTTTTGATCACTTGAGAAGCAATTAATTAGTTTTCGAATCTGGCTCTTCATGTACGCCAGTTTTCAGCAACGTTTCCGTCTGTACTTCAAGGAACGATTCCCCGGTGATCTGACATTTTTCTTTGCAATATCAATGAATTTATGTCCTGGTTAGATCGTACATTAATTTTTACTTACACAGCGCCATGTAACATGTCGGATGACTAATTATTTGTAATTAAAATGAAGAATTTACTTTAAACTCGTGATTATTCATCTTCATTACCATCCAGCATAAAAACATTTTTCATTTACTGTCAACTATATGACATTGACATTACATTGTTACCAACTATACACACACAAAACTACAGCCTGCAAGAAAACCAGGGTCACTCCAGCTAAATGTGCTTTATGCAACGAGCTCATCTGGCTAACTATAAAGGTTGTGAGTTCCACCACAAACTTCTGAAACCATATAATGCAAATAACAGATTGAACATCCGTCATAATGCAAACAAAACTCCAAAAAGAACCACTATGGCAGTACAAGTAACTCACACTCAACATCCTGGGCAACAACCCATAAGCTACGCTAAAATAACTAAAACTAACACTGAACAAATGACAGACATAAACAGCATAATGAGCAAATTATTAGAAGAATTCAAAAATATGTTCCACCAACTTATATACAACAGAACAGCATGGTTGTAAACATGTTAACCACGCTTGTGACTAAAATTCAATAGCTTCATCAAAATTGCTCAATGGTATGCCAATGAGCTTCTACAACATAAAAACCAAGTCGAAATATTTCTACACCACAATAAAATTGATATCTTACTGATAAGCGAAACACATTTCACAGATAGATCCACAGTACACTACATACTGTACTAATCATCCATATAACACTGCCCATGCTGGCTCTACCATACTAATCAGAAGTTCCATTGGCCATATAGAACTACCAAAATATGAATTCGACCATATACAAGCAACAACCATAAAAGTAAAATTGTCAACTTATGAATTAACAGTTGCATCTGCTTATTGTCCACCTCGCCACAATTTGAAGAAAGAAATCTACAATAATCTCTTTGAAACATCGGGAAACAAATTCATAGTTGGTGGAAACTTTAATAGTAAGCGTACACTATATGGGTCACAGCTTACTACAATAAAAGGAAGGGAGCTAGTATACAAGATAAGCACTATCAATTCTTATCAACTGGTACTCCTACCTATTGGCTGACGGACCCCAACAAGCTTCCTGATTTACTAGATCTGTTTATTACAAATGGTATTTCTTCTGAGTATATGGAAGTTTTCCCAAACTATGACCACTCATCTGACCACTCTCCTATAATAGCAACAGTCAGCTGCTTTGTCATCCATATAAAACCAAACTGACGACTACACAACAGCAAAACAAATTGGACTGAACATCAATATAAGTTAGAAGAAGTAATTCAACTGCAAATACGACTAAAAACGGCAACAGAAATAGATGAAGCATTCACAACTTTAGCCAGTATGCTTAAAGACGCAGTACAGCATGCCACATCAGAAACAAATACTGGAAATAAAACGTTCAATGTTCCAGGCGAGATAAGAAAAAAGTTGATAGCAGATAAAAGAATGCATGCACCATCAAATAAAACAATACTTAACAGACTAAACAACCAGCTGAAAACAAAAATAAACTGTTTTAAAGATTAAAACTAACTTTTCCGCATCTGTGGCCCTGAACAATATTCTATCATAAAATTGTTATACACTTCGGGGGATGTATCGACCTAACAAACCGAAATTTTTCCAAAAATAACCAAAAATGTAGTATATCTGGATTTATATGACCCGTTGTACTCGCTCTAGTCAACTGAAAATCAAGAGTACATCTGTGAGACACCTTAAACAATATTCAATCATAAAATTGATCAATCGTATACTCTCTGGAGGCTGTATCGTGCTAACAAACTGAAAATTCTCCAAAAATGACGAAAATTTGGTACCTTAAGTACCATAGCACCCGTTGTACTGGATTTAGTGAGCTGAATATCAATAGAGTTCATCTTTGAGACGCTCTGAATAATATCCAATCATAAAATTGGTCACTTGTATACATTCCGGAGGATGTATCGTGTTAACAAGCTGATACTTCTCCAAAAATGACAAAAATATCGAACTTAAAGTACTGTGGTACCTGTTTTATTGACTCTGGTGAGCTGAAAATCAATAGGGTTCATCTGTGAGATGTCCTGAATAATATTCAATCATAAAATTGGTGACTTGTTGAACTCCGGAGGCTGTATCGTGCTAACAAACTGAAATTTCTCGAAAAACGACAAAATGTCGTACTTCAAGTATCATAGCACCCGTTGTACTGGCTCTGGCGAGCTGAAAATCAATAGGGTTCATCTGCGACATGTCCTTAACAATATTCAATCATAAAATTGGTGACTTATTGCACTCCGGAGGCTGTATCGTACTAACAAGACATGTACGGAAAAGTGGCCGACGACGACATACACACAAGATTTTTTTTATAAAAACCGTGTTTTCGGGTTGTTGATGGAAAACGTAAAAATAACTCAAAAAAAAATCAAAATACCAACTTTTTTTGAGGTAAACCAATACTTTTCTCGCATATTAGATAAGTTGGGCGGAAAAGTAATAAAAGATTTGACAACTCGATTTAGCGGTCAAAAATTCTAGGAAACCCAAAACTCACGTGCCACCTATTCGTAACTAGGACATAATTTACAATGGGCTGAAATTTAAAGAAAATTCCTCCAAATGTGTCATAAATTAAACCGCAAGGTAATCAAAGTTCAACAGGAAATCGATTACATAAATTCCAGAAAAGCTCCTGGCATAGACAAAATATCTCCAAAAATGATAAAGGAGTTACCAAGGAAAGATATAATACTTATCACCCACATATTTAATGCTATTTTACGTCTTAATTACTTGCCAAAACTTGTGGCAAGTAACGTTTCTCGATTGGGTTTGAATCTACAATAATTAATATTCCGACGCAACTGTAATGCTAGTTCGCCTCCCCGTGGTGCACCCTGGATAGCGTTGTTAACAACGTGAACTAAATGAGCTAGCACTAATTGGCGGCCAGATAATCATTTTGATCTCCTGGCTATCTGAAACACATCATCTCTGATATGTCACAAAGAAACAAAGAAAATCGATGTGCAGCTCAAAAACACTATGCGAATTATAAGCGGAACCATTCGCTCAATGCCAACACACTAGCTGTCTGTTTTGAGCCACATACCACCCGTGGATCTCCGGCGAAGGAATGCTCTTCTTCGGGAATACAAGAAACTTATTGACAACCCACAGTCGCGACATACCTGACCTTTTTTTTTCAAAGAGGTTTAGGAAATCTGCTAGCAGACCCCCCAGGCATTGGTGTTTCGGCGCTTGGGGGAGTGTGGGGATGGGGAGACCCCCGACCCACTAAAACCCTTTCCTCTTTTAAGAACTTCCACTTTCCTTCTTGGACCCGCCGTTAGAACATCTCCTTAAGAAAGAAAGGAATATTGACTAATATTCTGCATTTGCCTGGGCTCGTAACTCAACTTTTTCTTTTGCGCTTATCACATAAGTTATGAAATCTGTTACCTTATTCCACCCATTTTCACATTTAAGCATCTTGTCAATGACGTTGCTTGTACTTATTTCACCTAAATCTGAGCACAGTTCCTGGCGCTTCTCTGCCCATTGAGGACATTCGAAGACAGTGTGATTTGGGTCATCTACAGCTGCCCCGCAGCATATGCAACTTTCGTCTCTTTTTTTTTTTAATTTAAAAAGTAAAAGTGCCGAAAGTACCGTGGCCTGAGAGGAACTGAGTAAGATGGTAGGATACTGTCCCCCATTTCCTATTGTGCCAAGGTCGAATATGCCGGATAAGGCGTCTGGTCCAAGTTTCAGGGCCGCTCTGCCACTCTTCCTGCCATTGCTGCAGAGTCCTCTCCCTCTCTATCTGTTTCTGGGTAACAGAAGCTACACCAGCCATGTGGAATATTCTCCTCCTCTCTTCCGCCAAAAGGTGCAGCGGAATGAGACCAGCAATAACCATTGCAGATGCACCTGAAACGGTGCAGTAAGCAGAACAGACTCTAAGCGCAATGCTTCGCTGTGTCTTCATAAGTCTCATTTTATTGACTTCTAAATATGCTTAAGGGCCCAAATTGGCACACCATATAAGATTACACTTTGACACACCATCGCCAGAATTCGCCGCTTCGGTGCTGTTGGTCCTCCTATATTTGGTAAAAGACAATTTAGAGCCTTTATTGTTTTCTCAGCCTTCAGACAGGTTTCTCGGATGTGGTTTGTCATATTTAGCCTTCGGTCTAGGTGGAATCTCAAATATTTGACTGTTCCCTGGGGTTTTATTTCTTGGCTCTGCATTTTAAATTTTATCGCATCGGTCTTTCTTTTTTAGCTAAGAAGAATAGCTTCGGTTCTTTCAGGAGCAATCTCTAGATGATGTTGAGTCATCCACTGAAATACAAGATCAAGAGTATGGTTTGCCTTATCAATCATTTGGTTGGAGGTCCGAGAAGCTACGAATACCGCTAGATCGTCGGCATAGCACAATATTACTACTCCACTTGGCGTTGGAAGGTTCATCACTTCGTTATATAGAATATTCCACATACTAGGGCCGAGAACCGAGCCCTGTGGAACACCACCAAAAACTTGTCTTTCAAGGTCCCTCTTCAGGATAATTACTCTTTCATCCATGTAGGAATTTAAAATGTTCTTAATGTATGCACTCACCCCTATTCTGTTAAGCTGGTCGCTGATGACTGTCCAGGATGCGGTGTTAAACGCATTTTTAACATCCACCAAGATTAATGCACAATGTTTTCCTTTGTTTGCTGCTACCATGTCTTGAATCTTTTCCATTGCATGTGAAGTAGACCGTCCTTTACGGAATCCAAATTGGTTTTCGTGGAAGCCGTTAATTTTGTTTTGCAATTCCGCAATCAACCGGGTATTTAAGAGTCTTTCGTAGACTTTTCCAATTTCGTCTATTAAGCAAATTGAGCGATATTTTGCAGGGTCGTCAGGTGACTTTCTTGGTTTCTCGATAAGCGATAGCTTGGTTCTTTTCCATTCTCCTGGAAAACACTGCCTGGTTAAAAACGAATTATAAAAATTTACAAAAAATTGGACATTACCATTAATCACAGATTTTATTATCACAGATGTTATATTATCTGGGCCTGGGGCTTTGCCAACCTTGATACTATCACAGGCATCCAATATTTCCTGGTGTTTGACCATATCACAGTCTTGTATCACAGTTAGTTCTTTTTGTCGCTGTTTTCAATTTGGGTAGTTGGTGACAAACAGCTCCTTAAAATGTCTCTCCCTTTCCTCTCTTGACATTTCAACACGAGCCGGCATTTTTTGCAATTGAGCTCTTGTTATTTGGAATCCCTGGCCAAATATGTCGTCTTCGAGGTCATTGCAAAGGTTTTGCCAAGCTCGCCTTTTCAATGTTTTGATTTCAGTCTTTAGCAGATTGTTTGCAGTCTTGTATTCTCTATATTTTTCTTCACGCCGGTTTGGGTCATTTTTTATTCTCTGAAAGAGAACATCTACGATGGCCCCTTGTATTGACTCGTTCCACCAGTAAGGCAAGCGATAGTCCTCATTGCAGCAAACCCTCGGTGTGCATTCTTGGTAAGCCTTGCGGATGCGACTCACCAGATCTGAAACACTCGTAGGATCCAGCATATCTCTGGTCTTTTCTCTAAACATGTGAACTAGTAATTCTTTATTCGGTTCACCAAACCTTGTTTTCCTTTTCTTGACTACAGGCTTCATGGTTAAGAGTTCGGTTAAAATAAACCTGTGCTCCGTCACGTCAGGATCCACAAGCACCGTCCACTGAGGGTCTTGTCGTTGTATTCGGTCACATACCACAGTAAGATCGATGTATGATTGCCCAGTGTCTCTAACAAGCGTGGGGACAAGTCCATCATTAATGACATTTAAGTTCATAGCATTGCACCATTACAAGAATTCTCTGCCCCTACGGTTTGTTACTCTGCCCCCCAGACTTCGTTCTTTGAGTTAAAATCTCCAGTTATCACAAATGGTGTGTTTTTATTCCCATGCCGAAGGCGCAGAACTATATCCTGCAACTCCCCTAAGCAGTTTTGGAAGCTTTGAAAAGGGATGTTTGGGGAGATATACACTGACATTACAAACAGGTTCGTATACTGGACACACACAAAACAGTTCCCACTAAACACATTTAAAACAGGCATGGAGCTATTTACATTAACAATTAAAGCGTCTTTGGTAGGGTTTACATATACATTTCTATTCCCAGTTTCACACTTTTTGATATTGGGCTAGCTGATGCAAATAACATCACATTTCTTGTTAGAAGCAGTAAGTGCAGCAATGTCATGGACTGGGACACTACGATTGGCGTTAATTTGTAATATTTTCATTACTGGAGTAAAGTTTTTGACGTTTCATTCTTTTAGTCGTACTCAGAGCTCTACGGAAGCTAATGCATTTTCCGGTATTTGACTTATGCGTCTCTTTGCAAACTGGGCAGAACGGTTTATCTTTGCATTCTTTTGACAGATGTCCCTCCTGTCCACAATTATAGCTGCAATGTCTGCGATCCGGACCCTTACACTCTTCAGTCTGGTGGTTGTATAACCAGCATCTTTTGCAACGATCGACCCTCACTCTGGGTTCGATCCTGCAATTCGATAGCCCGATACGAATATACGGGTTTTGGGTTAATTCACGGGCCTTGTCTTCCGATATAGATATTGTAACTGCCAAAGTGCTGCCAGCATTTGGCCTGAGATTTCCAATAGAGCAGTTTTCCTTAATCTGCTCCCCGACCTTTCGCTCTATTGCCCCAGCCACATCGTCTACTGTGCCTGTTGCATCAATCCCACGAATGTGGAATGTTTTCTTTTTAGGCCAATGGGTACCCATCGTGCTCACTTTCATGTTGGTGGATTCCACTGCTGCTTTTAAGGAATTCATTGCTTCCTGGTTCTTGTCCATGGTTATTAGAACTTTGCCGTCTTTGGTTTCTCTGATTTGCCTTATGCTGTTAGCATCTTTCGCATTTTTAACAGCTTCCTTTATGGTCTTCAGAGCTTCCAGGTACGTATGAAAGACATACTCAACGAGTTTTCTGAACTTCCCCAGGGTCATATTGTCAACATGGTGCAGTGCAACCTGACCATCTTCTATTGTGTTATCTCTGACAGCCCTTAGGGAATTCCATAGGTCTTCTTCACTGGAAATTTGTGACAATTTTATGATTTTCTGAGTGATTCTGTCTTGTCCATGGTCAGTCCTGAGTTTTGTGACTTGCTCAATCACCGTATATTTTTCATTGGTGTCAACAATGCCTGAAACCTATATTTGTACCGGTTTTGTATTCCTACAGTCATATTCGGATCACTGGGTTCTACTATTACCACCTTGGTTACCATCGTCTTTGCCTCCAGGGGATCGCCAACAATCACTTCTGTGGTACTGTATGCCTCATCACTTCAGTTCATATTGATTATGTTCTTGCACTCCGAGAAGTCTAAAACTGTCCCTAGTGATCTAATTATCTTAGGTTCGGTTGTCAATATTGTTTGGGTTTCTTTATGTTTGGTTTCCGTATTTTAACAGCTGCATGTTTGGGCGCTAACTTTTTCAACGTCCATTTCTCTAAACAAAAATTGAAGCTTTTGGATGCTGGCGACCAAATCTCTTCGAGTGTTGTGGTTTTCCTTCGCTTTTTTCGCTAAATTTGCCATCTCAGCTTTGCCTTTTAGGATCCATTTACATATATCATATGCATCTTCTCTTTTTAAAAGCGGCGATTCTTTTCTTTTCCGTTTCGACGGATTTTCTTGCGCATCTACTAGGCTGCCATTTTTGGATGTGATGCGCTCTGATTCCTTTGGGTTCTCTAAGTTATCACTTGCTGGAAAGCTCTATGAAAGACTTCTCTGCGTCGGTGATCTAGGAGTAACGCTTGATCTTCTATTATGTTTATCTAACAGTTCTATTTCATAGGTGCTCAATGTCCCCCCCAGAATCCGCGGGACTGTCCTGTAAACAGGAGTGGGATTCCCCGGCCGTGCCGGAACCCACCTGGGGTAATATTCCTTTTGTTTTATCTTCTATTTTGAGTTGGTGTATTTTATACCTTCTGCCAGGTTTTTTTTCCTCTTTTTTTGTGTGGGGTGTGGGTAGGTCGCAGTTCTTGCCAACATGTAAATATAGCTAGGCATAGCTGCGTCCCCTATGCCTAGTTGATGGAAAATGTTTTGGCCCAAACACGACCAAATATAGTGAAGGCTAGAGGGAATAAAGAATAAAAGAAGTAAGAAGTAGTAGAAATGGTAAACTAGACGGGAAAGGGAAGAGAAGAAAGTGTGGAAAATGGTTGGCGTTCAGGAATGGTAGATGTCTCAAAAAAGAGATACAAATGAGAAGAAAAAAAAAGTAGTAGATGACTAAGAAGAAAATAGTGCAGCGTGGGTTAAGAAGAGATTCAAAAGAGAATAAGGCGAGAAAGTAGAATAGTTAAAAAAAACAAAGAAAATGGCGAAACGTGGGGTTTGGGAGAGCATGTTAGACCTGATAGTCTTGAAAATATTTCTCCTCCCCTTGACTGATAGATGATCAGCGGAGGCAGGGAGGATAACGACAGTGATTTTTGGTCAGGTTTACTCCTCTATCCCCTTTGATCCGCGGGCGATTATTCGGAACTGTGTCGTTCTTATTCATCGCCTATCCCGGAAGTTGGTTGGTCCTGCGTCCCTCACAGCTCTTAAAAGAGCGTAGGACCCACGACCACCCACTCTCCCTGGAGACACCCTATGAGCCATTGGGACGCGCCGTGTTTGGTGGGGCGCCCCCCCCTCGGAAACCTATATGACAGATTTGGGATGGGCAAAGTCCTGCCTCCAGGACATAACATCCCGAGGCACGGGACATACCTGACCTGGAGAACGGCAGACTTCGGTCCAGACACCCAGCAATAGTAAATGATGTGTAATGCCATACCCTAAATAAATAAATGTACTCTTAAGTTTCGGAGAAACTTACCACCTTTGCCGACGGCAGCTGTTCATCAGTAGAGCAAGTGGGTAAGCTTGAATTCCTCAAATTTAGGTAGGATTGGTGATATACTGAACTAAATTATTATAGTCGTGGAAGGGGAAACGACTGATCCACAAAATCACTTACAACTGCAGTCTGGTGAAGGTATCTTACACTAGCAATAATACTCGGGAGTCGTTATGAGCTTGTATTACAGTAGTATAAGTTTGTATAAAAAATTGTAAAAGTGTAAAGTATAGGTAAATAAATATGGACAGCACAAACAAATTGACTCTACTCTAACTTTAGAAGTATTATGTGCCCCCTATTACTTTACCAATAAATGGATGGACCATTGAAATTAAAATTTACAGCTCTGTTCGCAAAGCAGCCAAGTACAGAGAGGTTTAGGACTATAAACAATTTGAGTATAAATTTACAAGTAAAATTGGCACGATACAGAGATTAATTATTACATGGTATTTGTAAGTAACATTCCTCGGCCTATGAAAGGTCTATATTAAACAAATAATATGTGGTAATCATTCCCACAATATTGAAAATAAGTGGATACTAAAATACTAAGATAATAAACCCTAATTAAGGCGTCAAAAGCCCAATAGAATATTAAAGCACTGGCAGTCATCCAGGGAATTAGATGATCTTTAACAATCAGCGTTAGCTATTATAAGTACATTAAAAACTCATGGTTTATGTATGTTTACAAAAATTATTGAAGAAAAATTCAGTAAAAACCAAATGAATTTACTAAATGTGCCCTCAAAATATTCAGCTGAATAAATTGTTCCAAAAAAATACTTACATGCCCTTTTTACAGAAAACTAGTTTACCGCTATCAAAAAAACGGGGGGGGGGCCAGAGGCTGGTGACGATTCTAAAAAACTGGCCGGTCTTCGCACTTGATGCTTATCGGCTTCTGGTCGATGAATCACCACTTATATCTTGAAGGATGTTGGAAATTAAGATATCAGCTATAATGAGCTTCAAATCCAGCAGCAATTATATATTTTCCAAATGACTATTAAGGACTAGTCTTTACTGATTGGCCTTGGTGCCATCAAACTAAACGATTTAACTAATTTTTAGTCCTCCGGAATTTCCCTATATTAAAAGAAACATAGTTTTAGTTCAGACTGGCTTATCTTCGAAAATCATCCCAAAGATTTTAAAATTACTCCCCTATATTAGGGAACCAATAACGAAGCTTTCTCGTAAAATGTTAGAGTCAGAGTGACTTTCTCTGGTTTATAAGTTGTCATTAGCACATCGAATGCGGCCTAATTCTAAAACAATTTGTAAAACGACTTCTTCAGTAATTACGAAGTCGATTTCGCACCTCTCAGATAGATAGCGTAACCAGTACCACTCAGAAATAAAATTATCAGAGATTTTAATGGTACAAACTGCAGAAATAATAATGATCCCAAAACAAGGCAAAAACCCAAACATCGTCTCTTCATATTGCCCAATAAGTTTACTGCCAATCCTGTAGAAGGTCGTTGAAAGATTAGTACTACAAAGAATAAACTCAGACTCAAACACCGAGGAATGGATACCACTACACCAGTTTGGATGTGATACGTCGCACAATACATCAAGCACTAGAAGAAAAAAAATACTACACATCAGTGTTTTTAGACATTAGCCAGGCATTCGACAGGGTTTAGCACACAGGCTTATTATATAAAATCAAAAACTGTCTTCCAATTACATACTTCAAACTGTTAAAATGTTACCTAAGTGACAGAGCGTTCAGAACAAAAATCAATGAAGCAGTTCTGATAATCATCCAATAAAAGCAGGCGTACCTCAGGGGACCGTCTTGGGACCATTACTATATGTATTATACACGGCAGATCTACCAGCAAATATTGAAACCATTATGGGCACCTTCGCCGACGACATTAGCAAGCAATGAAAGTTCAGTTGCAGTTTCCAGGATTCTGCAGACACATTTAAATGACATCTAAATGTGGCTGAACAAATGGAAAATCAAGACAAACATAACAAAATCCGCCCAAGTGACCTTCACTCTAAGAAAAGACAAATACCCTCCTGTTTATATGAACAATGTACAAATACCACAAGCTACCAACACGAAATACTTAGGCATGCACCTAAATACAAGGCTCACATGGAAAGACCATATCATTAAAAAACGCAAACAAATCGATCTGAAAGTAAGTTCTATACTGCTGTTTTAAATGAAAATGTTTCTAGATAATTCCACAATATATTGATAAAATGTTAAAAATTCTAACAAATTTGACAATTGTTTCGATATTGAATATCATCTTCAGAATGACAGACGTTACATTTCATTTGAAGCCTACTTGAGTTTAATAATTATTTTTGCTTAGACCAATAAAAAAGAAGAAGATATGATATTACAAATATCAAAGTTTAGATATTATTATTATTAGCCCTGTACGGACTAGTTGGTATAAAATCCAAATTAACACTCAAAAACAAGCTCCTACTCTATAAAACTACAATCAAGCCTATCTGGATATATGGTATCGAGGTCTGGGGTTCTGCAAATAAATAAAATACAGCCATTATACAGAGAAGCCAGTCCAAATTACTTCACACGATTGTATGTGTCGAACCTAACGCTACATAAAGACTTTAACGTCAGTTTCGTCAAAGATGTCATGAAAGAACGAAGTATGAAACATCATGAACGTGGCTAACCATGGAAACATGTTACTCCATCCACTCACAGAACCGAAAGACGGCAGAAGGCTAAAAATAAATTGGCCAGCAGATCTACAAAACAGGTAAAGAGGACTTGTCACTGGAGAAGATCTTCTCTCGCCATTAGTAGAGTTTGCATGCTCTGAAGCCATCCCATTAGCTTAAAGAACTGTATATGTTTTGATTCCTAATAAAGTAAATAAATAAAAAATATATATAACTAATGAGTTGGTGATATGATCATTGCCATTTTACATTTTGTTTTATCATTTCCGCTGTATTGGAGGGTAATATAATCTTTACATATTATTAAATATTATAGTAAACAGTATTTTTATCTTGAGGATTTCAGACTTCATTGGCAATAAGATCCAATCCTGGTACATTCCGAGAAAGCTTTTTCATACCAATTCACATAAAATAATGTATATAGATATGCAGCATTTGTATTTATTGTTTGTCAATATTTGATTAAGAAGTGCCATTGGTATATCTTTACGAGAAATAGCTATGACAGGTCTTTCTACACATATATTTGAATGATTTGCTGAAGACTCATTGTGGACTTGGGCTACTAAATTGTCACACTGTGTTTGTAATTTGATTTTAATTAATAACTCATTTTTGATAATGCCACACTATGCTCTCTCTTTTTAATGTTCACATTCACTAAAAGTCACATGCAAAACATGTTTTGTTATTTTTTTTTATAAATAATATTAACACTGGTTATATTTTTAGGATGCGGCTCTAGTGTATGTGATATCAGGGGCGTTAGTAGTTTCTCAAAAAATTACTGAAGGCAATGAAGAAGTACATATGTTCACAGCTCATCCTGGGGAAATTGTGGGAGGATTGGCTGTGCTGACGGGAGAACCGAGTTTTTTTACAATCAGAGCTAAACATTTAACAAGAATTGCTTTGATTTCCAAAACAACTTTCTACATGTAAGTTTTTTTAATTCCTTTGTATTGTGATTTCCAAAACTACTTTCTACATGTAAGTTTTTTTAATTCCTTTGTATTATGCACATATTAGTTATCTCAAGTCTGAATTAACAAGTTTCAATTAATCATAGAGTAAAATAAAACAATATTTGAAGAGTATGAGAAAAGTAAATTATTTAAAAATCAAATATAATTATTAAGTATAAAAACGCTTTTAACAAATTAACACTTTGGATATCCATTCTTAAATTGTGAGTGATGTAATGTTTGAAAACATAATTCCTATTTACATAAATAATATGTTTGGCAATTATATTTCAACTCACTCTATTTCATTAAAGTTTATTTTTTTATTGAAATTTATGTGTGACAACTAAATGTCATTGACACAGGAACAATATACAATACAGTACAGATTAAATAACAATATAAATCAAAAACAGTTACAATATTAAACGTTTTATATTAAGTTAAGAAGGCGGCAGTCTTTAAGAAAATAAATCACATTACTAAATTTATTGGTTGAACCAATGATGTTTCCAAGTGTTCCATAAATATTATAATGTCTTCGAGTATTGGTGGCACTTTAATAGAACATGTTCAATTGTGAGTGGAGTGTCAGTACAGAATTTTAATTTAGGAGGATCTTCTGCGGCCACAAAGTATCTGTGGGTGAGACAGGAATGCTCTATTAGCAGTCTGTCAATTATAATTTTGTTTTTCCTGGTCATTGGGGGGGGGGGGGGGGAATTCAGATGTGAAAACGGTGGGTTGTATTGAATGAAGTTTAGTATCCTGTTGGTTTCTACGAAAGCGTAGAAGGGCCACATCATACAAAAAGTTTTTTTTCTGGAATCTACACTATTTTAACGAGATTTCCTAAAAAGTTTGTTTTTTTACAAAATTTCTTTAAAAAGTGTAAACCCCAGTTTTTTCGTGAATTTTGTAAAAAGTTTTGTGAATTCACACTTTTCTTTACAAAATTTCGTTCAATAAGTGTAAAATTCAGCTTTTTAGTGAATTTTGTAAAAAGTTTGTGAATTCACACTTTTTTTACAAAATTTTATTAATAAAGTGCAATTCGTCAGCTTTTTCGTGAAAAAAAGTGTGAATTTTGTAAAAAGTTGTGAATTCACACTTTTTTTACAAAATTTTATTTAAAAAGTGCAATCAGCTTTTTCGTAAAAAAAGTGTGAATTTTGTAAAAAGTTAGTGAATTCACAATTTTTTTGCAAAATTGCGTTAAAAAAGTGTAAACCCAGCTTTTTCGTGAATTTTGTAAAAAGTTTGTGAATTCACACTTTTTTTACAAAATTTCGTTAAAAAAATGTAAACCACAGCTTTTTCGTGAATTTTGTAAAAAGTTTGTGAATTCACAATTTTTTTACAAAATTTCGTTAAAAAAGTGTAAACCCCGGTTTTTTAATGAAGAAGTGTGAATTTTGTAAAAAGTTTGTGAATTCACACTTTTTTTACAAAATTTCGTTAAAAAAATGTATAGCCCAGCTTTTTCGTGAATTTTGTAAAAAGTTTGTGAATTCACAATTTTTTTACAAAATTTCGTTAAAATTGTAAACCCCGGTTTTTTAATGAAAAAGTGTGAATGTTGTAAAAAGTTTGTGAATTCACAATTTTTTCACAAAATTCCGTTAAAAAAGTGTAAACCCCAGCTTTTTCGTAAAAAAAGTTTGGGAATTCACACTTTTTTTACAAAATTTCGTTAAATAAGTGTACAATTAAGGTTTTCCTTAAAAAAGTGTGAGTTTTGTAAAAAGTTTGTGAAATCACAAACTTTTCAAGAAATTCACAATCTTTTTACGAAAAAGATGAGGTTTACACTTTTTTAAAGAAATTTTCATCCGTGTAAAGCGCGTATTTAACTGGGGCAATTGTGGAATAATATATATCATTAATGCTAAGAATAAATAGAGTAGGGCTGAGTATCGAACCTTGAGGAACACCATTATGTGGAAAGTAAGAAGAAGATTAGTATTTTTAAATGAAACTCACGGTCTCTAGTTAATTCCACAATATAATAAAAGTAATTGAAAATTCTAAAAAATTGACAATTGTTTCGATAAATCAATATCATCGTCAGAATGACAGAAGTTACATTTCATTTTATGCCTACCTGATGATTAGTAGTTATTTTTGGCTATACCAAGAAGTAACCTAACTTGTGATTGGCTTAATATATGTTTATAGAAAAAAGAAGAAGATGTGATATTACAAATATTGAAGCTTAGATATTATTAGCCCTATGGTGATATCCTGGATATCATTTTTCCAATTAAGATCAGTATAACTGTGCAATGATATAGAAAACCAGGAAAACTATATCTGCTAATCTTTACAATTATCACTTAAGAAGACAGTTTATTAGTGGAGAACTCCCTAGATTTAAGAAGAAGATGTTTGCCCATTTGCTGTTATCTTATTTATAAGATCTGTTTGATAAGAAATTGTGTATAAAAGAAAAAAATATTACCCCACAGCTTTAAGTCTATTAGTTTTTGAAGGATTGAGGCTTTCTAAAGTATTGAAAAATTTCTGTTTGAAGCATAATTAAGTTATCCATGGTTGATGGATTTGTCCTGAAGCCTGACTGTGCTGGATTAAGTAGATTATTTTTTTCAAGAAACCAAAGTAGATGCCTGTTGACCATTTTTCCAGTACTTTACATAGAATGCATGTTAACGATATTGGTCTGAACGAATTTGCCATGTTTGACTTGTTCTTTTTCATCAGTACTATGATTGATTCCCACCATGCATTAGAAAACTGCTGACTACACCATATTCGATTATTTTGATGTAGGATGTAAATGTTTGCTGTATTTTTTGAAGAAGAAAGAGCGGAATTTAATTCATGTAAGGTGAAGTGGCTGTTGATTGGATCCAAGTTAGGGGTGGTCTTATCGGAATTTTCAGCTACATTTATTCGATTAGAAGTGGGTTTGTTAATTTTAGTTTTATTTTCTAAATGTTGGGCATGAATGTCTGCTATTTGCTGGTCATTTGTGACAACATTTCCTTGGTGTATTAGAGCAGGTATTTTATTAGTACTGCTATTTCGGCCTTTCATTAGTCGTATCTTAGACTAAACTTGAGCTGGAGATGTACCTTTGGTTATCGTGCTGGTAAATTTGTTCCACGAATCTTTTTTACTTGACTTAAGTATTCTCCTAGCTTTTGTTTTCGCTTTTTTGAAATTAATTGGATCCAATTTGGTCCTAGTTCTGCAATACTTGTTAAGTGATATGTTGCAGACTTTCACAGCTTGATAACAGGAGTCATTCCACCAAGGAACTGTTTCCTTCGAGAGGTTGATTAAGAATTTACCGATACATCTTTCAGTGGAGGAAATAATTGCATAGGTGAATTGCTTGACAGCTTGATCTACGTTACCATGATGGGTAATTTCATCCAATTGTTCCTTGACAGTTTCCTCAAAAATATCCCAATTTGCATTCTTAATTTTCCATTTGGTGTTTGAGGTTGTGATTTTTTGTTCTTTGTCAGAAATTAAGATAGGAAAGTGATTGCTGTCATGTGTGTGTGTGTGTGTCAAGTTAATGGCACTGGTTTTAGTAAACCAAAAGGCCAGTCTAATTTATTATTTGATTATAAAATGTTGTGGAATATATATAAGCTTACATACACATATATTTTTATTACTATTATTATGTTTATGCATATATATTTTTTTATGCTTATGGTTTTTTTTGTTTTGTCTATGCTTTTTTTATTGCTTATGCATTTTTTGTTTATGCTTTTTTTATATGATTTTTTTTGCTTATGCTTTTTTAGGCTCGTTTTTTTATTATGTTCAAGTATTTTTTTATGCATTTTTTGTGTTTTTGCTTTTTTCTTCTTTTTTTTAGTATCTTTTTAACTATCTTATTTGTATATTTTTTTTTCGGATTTTTCCTTTATTTTTTTTTCAAAAATTTGATTGGTTAGAAATTTTACAACATTTTACTTCATTTACAATTTTATGTTAGTTTCTTTTGTTAATTTATATAATAGTTTTCTCACCTCATTTTTTTCGGATGCTAATATTGTATCCAAACTAGCAGGCAAGGGTAATATGTTTGCA
Source organism: Galeruca laticollis (assembly GCA_963921935.1). Lineage (NCBI taxonomy): Eukaryota > Metazoa > Arthropoda > Insecta > Coleoptera > Chrysomelidae > Galeruca > Galeruca laticollis. The sequence goes on along the minus strand of OY998178.1, from coordinate 36,318,104 downwards.
ATCATTGTATAAAATTTTGATATAGCCGACTCGTGAATATTGCATTCTAGTAAGCAATGTTGTAGGGTACCTGTTTCTCCACATTGACATCTTTCATTTTCAGAAATGCCCATTTTAAATTTATTCTCGGGTGTTAAACAATGTCCTGATCTAATTCTGGTAATAGTCCGATCGCTGTCTTTATGAAACCAAGGTTTATGTTTTACTATTGGTTCAATCGCTTTGAACTTTTGACCTCCCATATATTCCTCGTAATGTTTTTGCCAAGCAGCTGTTAGTTTAGTTTTTGCCAATTGTCGCATATCTATTGTCGGGATTTTGAAATTATGAATTTTAATTCCCTCCTCTGTGGCCCTTTTCGCTAGTTCGTCTACTTTTTCATTTTGGGGTATGCCTGAGTGTCCTCTGATCCAAACTAACTGAATTTCTTTGTTTAAGCTTTGGATTTCGTTACATATTCTTGAGATGTCTACTATTATGTGATTTAGTTCAGAATTGGGTGTTATATTTTCCAATTTTTGTATTGCACTTCTGCTGTCTGAAAATATAACATATTTTGAGTTGGATTCATATCTATGGCAGTATTCTAGTGCTTTTTTTATTGCCATTAGTTCGGCGGTATAGATAGAGGTATACTGGGGTAGCTGATATATTTCTGAATATTTATCTTCTTCATGATAGAAGGCAAATCCTATTTTATTATTCCTTTTTGATCCATCTGTAAATATCTTCTCGAAGTTGTGCCATTTTTCATTTATTTGTCTTTGAAATTGAACCTTTGTTGTTACGTCTTCTTTGTCATACGATGTATAATACGTTGTTGGTGGTTTTAGTAAAGGTTTGTAAGGCACAGAAAAACATGGTTGTACTTTGCTTTCATAAACAATATTTTTGTAATCGATAATCCAGTTATAACTCTCTATTATGAGTGGTAATCTTTTCTTTTCCCAATATCTTGATTCTAGACATGCAATGAATAAATTATGTATGTTTTTTTGGCCCTCACCTTGTTTACTATTAATTTTTAAAATTAACCTGTCACTCAGCATTTGTCTTCTGAGATGTAATGGTGGTTCTGCACACTCCACTTCCAAGACATTTATTGGCGAGCTTTGTAAACTTCCTATTGCTAATCTTAAACATCGATTTTTAATTTTTTCTATCTTTTCTGTGTGACATTTAGCAGCGGTCCCATATAAAATGCTTCCATAATCAATGATTGATCGTATGAATGATTTATAGAAAATTAAACTTATATTTGGATCTGCTCCCCATTTTTGGTGACTAAACACTTTGACGATATTGATAGCATTTTCACATTTTTTAATAACATTTGAAATTTGTTGTTTCCAATTGAGTTTTTTGTCTAATATAACTCCTAAGTACGTAACAGCTGATTTGTACTGGATATTCATGTTGGCCATTCTGATTGTATTTTGATGCTGATATCTTCTCCTTGTAAATGTACAAACTGACGGTTTTCTTTCATTTATAGCTGTTCCGTTGTCTTCAAACCACTTCTTAGCTGCAGTTGTTGCTTCATTGAGTTGTCTGTGACACATCTCTATATTTTTATATTGTGTTCTTATGGCGTAATCGTCTGCGAATTGGAATATCTTAACGTCATATTTTTGTAGGGCGATTTCAAAGTCGTATGAGTAGATAATATATAAAAGTGGACTTAAAATACCTCCCTGTAGTAATCCTTTAGATGTCTGTCTTGGGCCCACTAATTGGTTATCTGTTCTTACATAAATATTCCTGTTGCTGTACAGCTTCTGAATGTGTCTGATAAGATGGCGAGGAAGGCCTAATTTAACCATTTTGGTCGTCAAGATTCCCAGGTCTACGTTATCGTAAGCACCTTCTATGTCTAGGAATATAATACTGGAAAACTTGTTACTGGTAAATCCATGATATACATCCACTACTAGCTCACATAAAAGCTCTTGTGTAGACTTTTCTTTTCTAAATCCAAATTGAGATTTAGGTAATAGTTGGCGTTGTTCGAGATGATGTTCCAATCTGTTTTTTATCATTCTTTCGTATGTTTTCAAAACACAGGAAGCTAAAGCAATTGGTCTATATGAATTTGGTTCCTTTTCTGGTTTTCCATTTTTCAATATTGGTACGACAATGTAATTGTGCCATTCTGTAGGTACGTCCATTTCTTCTCTGAGAATTTTGCTGAATATTTCTGCCAGTTGTATTTTAATTGTTGTTGGTAAATGGTATATCATTGAATAATGGATATTATCTTTACCAGGACATGTATTATTGTTTTTTCTTAGGGCTATATTTAATTCTCTCAGTGTGAATTCTTTTGTTAATTCTGAGTTTTCATATTCTTCTACTTCACTTTGCGTAGGAGGTGTATTTGTATAATCTGGTGTAAATTTGCATAAGAAATCAAGAATCCAGTCTGCAGAAGCATCTATCATTTGTTTGTTGCTTTTTTTCCTATTTTTAAACAGATTAACTTTTTCCCATACCTTTTTCATTGTTACATTTTTGTTTAGGGATGAACAATATGATCTCCAACTGTCTCTTTTTACACTTTTTATAACTTTTTTCGAAATTGCGTCAGCTTTTTTATAATTCATTAGGTTTGTTAAATTAGGGGTCTGTTTATATTTGATGAACGCTTCTTTTCTTTCTTTAACTACTAGATCGCATTGTTCATTCCACCACGGTTTTCCTTTTACTTCGATATTTTTATTTTTTATGTACTTAGGTATAGATTCTTCTGCAGCTTGGTTTATAACATGTGTTATTTGTTCATATGAATTATTATTAATGAAATTAGTATTGTTATTGTTGTTAATGTTTTTGTTAAGACATTCTGAGATATATCTATCCCAGTTTGCTTTCTTTATGTTCCACCTTTTATAATTTGTTTGTGATACTAATTTTAAATTTGTTTGACATTTTACTACAATCGGTATTTGATTTGATCCGTGTGTGTCTGATAACGTCAGCCATTCGAAAATATGGTGTATGTTAGGACTGCAAATAGTTAAGTCGATGGCGCTATGATTTTGATTATAATTATTTATACACGTCATGCTACCATCGTTTAAAAATACTAAATTATTTTGCTCTAGGCTGTCTAACAGTGTTTTACCGTACCTATCAGTGTTAATACATCCCCAGGCTAAATGGTGGGCGTTGAAATCTCCACCTACAATATAAGGTTGTGGTATATTTTCAAAAAAGTTATTCCATTCATTTAATGTTATTTTTGTTGCTGGTCTAATGTATATTGATACAATAGTTAGTTTAGTATTATTGTATAGTTTAATTGTGACACCGATTTTTTCGATTTTTTCCGTGCAAATGAAATCTGTTATAGTATAGTTTATGTTGTTTTTTAGGATTGCTACTCCTCCTTTCCCATCGTATCTATCTTGTCTAACATTGTTATAGCCTGTAAAATTAACATAAGTACCTGATTTGAACCATGTTTCTGATAGTAGGGCTATACTAATCTTTGGTTTAAGTAGTAGGTTTTCTAAGTTGCATTTATTTGCTATGGCTGATCTACTATTCCACTGTAATATATTAAATATTTCCATCAGTTTTTGTGAATGTTTGTTCTAAATTTACTATGTTTTGTTGAACTAGTCTTATTATGTCTTCTTCTTGAAATTCTATTTCAATATTTTTATTAAATGTTTTTATTATTTCTACTACAATACCTAATATTGTACTAAGCATATATTCTTTCGTTTCTTCATTTATTTTTAAATTTATATTATTATTTTTCAAGTAAAAAGGAGAGTTTAATACTCCTCCAACATTTTGAGGTAATGTTATTGGGGAAACTATTGCTCTGTGAGCTTCAATTGTGGAGTTATCTTGTCCGGTTACTCGTGTCCTTTTTTTCGGTAATTGTGTAAATGGTTGTGGTGAATGTGGTTTTTTGTGTGTGTATCTTGTTTGTGAAGGTGTAGTGTGTACTTCTTGGTGATCTAAGTGCTGGGTTCGGAATGAATAATGGGTTGGATATGTAGGGTTAGAATTGGTGGTTGTAGGCTGTGTTTGATGAGTGTGGTAAGAAGAGGCCACGCTGGCATACGTCGTCCTTGGGATTGCCTTGTTGGCATCGTTATATGATGAATTACTATTAGCCATATAGTTTTTAATCTCTTTTTGTCTAGTATATTCTGGACACTGTTTGAAATCATTTACATAATGATCTCCTTTACAAATTAAACATTTTTTTTCAGGGCTTTTACATTCGTCGGTTTTATGATTTTCTCCACATTTCATACACCTTTCTTTATTCCTGCATTGACGTCCTAAATGCCCGTACCGGAAACAGTTATAGCATAGCAATACTTTTTGTGTGTACGTTTCTACCTCGTATAAAACTTTATTAATTTCCACATATTTTGGTAGAGTCTGACATCTGAAAGATACTATTATTGTGGTGGTAGGCTCTAACTCAATTATATTTTCTTTTTTAATTTTTTTGTTTATACGTTTTACGAAATCTACTTCAAATTTGTTATGAAAATCGTATGCCATAATGCGGTCTTTTAGAAATGATTCTGATAAATCAGCCTCTATACGTTTTATTACTCCCAGTCTAAATTTCAAAAATTTTGGTATGTAGGCATTTAAATTATTCTGTTTTAAGAATTCTGAGTTTAGAACTATATTTGCACTTTTACTGTCTTTAAATATTATACGGATTCTGTTTTTACCTATTGATTGTATTTGTTTTATCTGATTGTTTATATCTAAATGGTTTTGAAGAATGGTTTCTCCAACCTTAATCGGGTTTAATTTGCCTTTAAAATTATCGTTTTTATGCTCTACATAGATATGGAATGGGCCCATATCATTAGATTGATAAGTTAATGAGGGTCTAGTTTTTTGCTGTTTAATGTTTACATTATTTTCACTTGTACTATTAGATTCGTTTGTATTTGTATTATTTTGTAAATGTGTTGTAACTGATGTAATACTTCCCTGTTCATTCTGTTGGCGAGCATTTGTATCTCTTAGGATTGCGTCGATGTCCATAGTAAGTCCTAAAGGATTGGGATTCCAAGGCGAAGGATCTTTTACATTTTTGTGTATATTATCGGGGGGTTCTCCCCCGCTATTATCACTCATATGCCTTTGTTATTTTATCACGATTTCACTGATAATATAGTTTTTATAACTTTCTATTTCTATAAAAACTAGTTTCAATAATCACTTTGACTTTATATCGGCGTTTATTTATTTCGAAGCGAACTGTTCTCTGCAAAAGCATAAACGTAACTGATTGCTGTCATATAGACTGTGAATGGTATTCCAAGTAAGCGAAGAAGCAGCTTGCCCGGGGTCATAAATACTCAAATCAATAGATGAGAAGGAACCAGATTGCACATGAAAATATGTTGGTATTAAGAATGTTAACATTAGAATGGTTTAGGACATTTTCAACAGATTTACCTCGGCCAAAGGATCTTTCAGAACCCCACATTTGGTTATGAACATTGAAGTCGCCAACTAATATAAAAGGAAAGGGAAATTGATTTATAAGGTTGCTAAGCTCCGATTCTTTTCAGACATAATTGGGGGAATGTATAAGCTACGTATGACAATTTTGTAGGGGCATCATACAGTTACTGCAATTGCTTCTAATTCCGTATTCAAATGATATTCTTCGTGAAATATATCATTGGAAATGAATACTGACGTTCCGCTACTAGCGCGTAAGAGGTTAGTATTTTTCAGTTAAGGATTGTGAGAATTGGTGAAATTGGTTTCATGTAAACAGATAAGGTCGGGATAGTAATCACTAATGAGTTTTTGTAGAGATTCTAAATGGGGGACAAACCCGTCACAATTGTGAGCCTGTAAAATGTTGTTAATGATGTGAACGGTCAGAACTATAATCCTCTTCGTTTGATTCGCTTTCATGTTCCTTAAAATCCAGTTGAAGATATTTCAGTTTTTTTTGTTATTCGGGTGATTCTGTTTTTAATCGATCTCTCTGCAACAGTTGTATAAAGTAAATTTAGATTAGAGATACGAGACTTAATGTCATTAATATACTTTTTTGTGAAATATATTATTAGAAATGAAGACTGAGGTTCCGTCACTGGCACGTAAGAGGTTAGATCTGTAAAAATGGTGACCAAACAGTTTATTTACATCACATCAAAAACGCAAAACAAAGATGAAAAATAAATAATTATTTAATCAGTAGTTTTCCCAATCAGCATCTGGTTTTACTTTTACTTGCCAGGTAGCTTTGTTAGCTCCTCTTACAGCTTTATTCCAACCAATTTCAAAGTCGTTGCTTCAACTTTTTTTGACTTTTTGACATTTCCATCTTCGTCACGATCTGCTAGATGTACTTTTCCATTTACATCTTCATACTGGTCATTAATGTCTTCATATCAAAATTGTTTTTATACATTTTCTTGATTGTCCAAAACTGTAACTGCTGCTACCAACAAAAGGGCTACCAAAGTCTTCGTTTTGATACTTTTTATAAAAACTCCATTAAAATTATTTTATTCTTTCATTTTTGTCAACTAAATGTAAAATAAACGGTTTTAAACATTAACACTAACTTTTCCCTTATAAGCTCCAGAGACTAATAAACCGAACATTAAACCCTCTGAATATTCGAGCACCTATGGTAAATCGTTAATAAAAAACAAATAAGAAAAAGTAATGGACGTAAATTAGATCCTTGCGGAATTCCAGAAGGCACTGTGATTTGACTGGAAGTACCGCCATTATAACAAACTGTAAGAATTCTATTCATTAGAGAAGAACCAAATAAACGCAAAAGTTTCAATGATAAGCCCAAGTTATTTTTAATTTTTCCAATAATATATCATGGTTTACCTTATTGAAGCTATACATCTTTAAATAATAAGAAAAAATTCAATTCACACATTTTTTTACCATAATAGTATTAAGATCATTAGGCATCTAATTATTTTTGCTAACATTCACTTCACACTAATAGCCTCGAGTATTTTAATTCGAAATTATTCATCTTGTGATTTCTCTACATTTTACACTACTGTTATTTACATTACAAAATCCAAATGTTGTGTTTATTTTTATAAATATTATATTGATGCAATGTTCAGTGGCGTAACTAGGAAGAAGTCCTGGGGAGGGGGGTATTATAAACTACCAGTGTGTCCGGGGGAGGAAATTTCAAACCCCTAAAATTGCATTATAGCTTTGTTTTTCTTATAAAATAGAGTTCCTATCTTTTAGTAATGTAAATTAAAAAATATTTATTACAGCGTTTTCACGCATCACCACATAACGAACGGGAATAAACTGTACCTACACTTGTCATTTGTAATAGCCTAATCAGTGAACTAGAATATTAGGCTATAAATGAATGACGCAATCAAAACAACACAATGAAGGTGTTTAATTACCGTATTTCAAACAAGTTGGTTTGTTATGATATGTTTTAGAATTTTATTTTTATGGTACGAGGGGGGGTTCTATCCTCCTCATCTTCCCCACTGACAACGGTTACTACAAAAATATTGACTTATCAATTATGTATTGCATAATCTGAATATTGTCTGAACTCTAACAGTTGTAGGTAACTATTCCAGCCAATGTGTTAAAAATTGTTAAGGAAGGTGAAATGTTATCTAGAAGTCTAGAATATAATACTTAAAAAGTGACACATTCATTATTTTTTAATAAATCCATATATACGTCCTTCACGGTGTATTCTAGTCAATATCCAGCTAGTCGTGAATTTAGAATATCCTTTCTTAAAACATTGGATATCGTGTCCCTTTTTTATCCAGTTTAAATTTGAGGAATAAATATGATTTTCTTTGTTACAGTACCATTTGTAGCATAATAGTAGAGCATGTCTAGGGTAGAGTATTTAAGAAAATCAATTTTGTTATCTGTATGTGATATATTTCTTCGTTGATAATCATACTATATATATAGTGACTGTATACCCCAAGAGGGGTTTAGTCGCCGAAATAACTTTTCAGATCCTGTTTTTGGGGGGGGATCGGGCCCCATTTCTAAGTTTTTAAATTAATTTTGTTATGTTCCTTCACTGTTTCCAATCAGTTCTTTTTTCGTTACAGTTTCTGATTCCTAGGCTGTTTATGTCAGCTGCAACGTCTTGTAGCCACGTTGATTTGGGCTTCCCTCTTTTTCTTGTGCTACTTGGCTTACACTCTGTTATTGCATAAATTGTGCTATTTGGACCTGCTCTCCAAACATGTCTCAGCCATTTTAACCTCTTCTCTTATATTATACTAATGATTTCCCTCTGGATGTCTTTTTTTAATACTTTATTTGTTCTTCTCCTATATTCATTTTCCACTATTTTCTTGGGTCCTAGTATGGTTCTTAGTATTTTTCGTTCAAAAATTCTTAGGTCTTCATGTTGTTTATTGGTCATTATCATAATTTCAACTCCATATGTTATTGTTGGTCTAATTATTGTTTTATACATTTTCAGCTTGGTGTTTTACCCAGAAGTTTACTTCTCAATCGTTTTTTATTTGCTTGGAATACTCTGTTTGCCGCCATAATTTTTTCTTTTATTTCCATATCTCCATCCCTATCATTGGTTATTGTCACTCCTAGATATTTTATTTTATTAACTTCTTCAAATTTAAATTCACCAATTCTGTTGATTCTTTTCATTTGGTATTTGTTTACAGTCATTATTTTTGTTTTTGTTTCATTTATTTTTAGGCCCATTTTTTACCTTCTTCCACAATTTCTTTAAACATTTTTTCCATAATCCCTCGGTTTTTTGCTACCAACACTAAGTCGTCCACATATGCTACCAGTTGCCCACCTCTTGTCCTTATCTTTCCTTTGTCCACATATTCCAGCGCCGTATTAAATAGAGTTGTTGACAGAGAATCTTCCTGTCTAAAGCCTTTGTTAATTTTGAATCTGTCCGTTTCACCTTTCTGCGTTTTTACTGTAGCTGTTGATTGTTTCATAGTCGTCCAGACTAACTTTCTTAGTTTTTTGTTGATCTCCATAATTTTAAGTGCTCTCATTAGTTGTTGTCTATGTATTGAATCAAAGGCTTGCTCAAAATCTATAAATATCATCTCCATTCCGATTTGATATTCATAAGTTTTTTCCATTATTTATTTCAGGATATGAACTGCGTCTATAGTTTATGTATCTTTATTAAACCCGTATTGGTATTGCCCTAATATTGTGTTTATTCTGCTTGCTAGTATTTTTTGGATAAGCGTAGACAGTGTTTTATATGTCGTGTTAAGTAGTGTAATCCCTTTATAATTTGTGCAGTTCTGTTGATCCCCGTTTTTTATGTATTGTTACTATTTGACCTAGCCCCCACTCTTCCGGCAACTGTTTATCCTTTCATATATGTCTTATTAATTTATATATCTGTTCCGTTAGTTTTTCTCCTCCATACTTAATTATTTCAATATTTACCCCCTCACTTCGTGGTGCTTTCCCGTTTTTGTTTTTACTGATGATTTCTATTATTTCTTCGAGCGTTGGTTCTGGTATTTGATCTTCTTCTACTTCTTGATCTTCCAAAAATGCTTCCAGTATTTCCGTCTCTGTTAATACCTTCCTAAAATATTCCATCCAGGCTGCTTTAAATTCTGTTTAGTTTTCTACCACTTTTCCATTTTTATCTTTAATTTCAATCTGTTTGGGATTACAAACTCTATTTTGTTCATTAATTTTTTTGTAGAATAATTTTGAGTTTTTATTATTATTTTCGGCTTCTATTGTGCTATCCACCCATTTTCTTTTGATTTTCCTTACTGTTTGTTTTCTTAACTTGTCATATTCGTTCTTGTCTTTGTCTTTATTCGTTCTAAGCCATTTGTCCCAAGCATCCCGTTTCCTTTCCACTATTATTCTGCACTCCTCATTATACCAACCTGTTTTTGGCCTGTTCTTTTTAATGCCTATTTTTTCTTTTGCTGCTGTATTTATACATTCTTTAATTTGTTTCCATTTATATTGAACTTCATTGATTTGTATTCCTTTTTCTTTGTCTTCTAGTAATATTTCCATGCCCTTTCCATTTTCCCTTCGAGTTTTTATATCTTCTAACTTTTGTATATCTCATTTATTAATTATATGTCTACTATTGATCTTCCTTTTTATTTTTTGTTTCCAAGTTGCCGTGACCATGTAGTGGTCTGAGTCAGCGCAAGCTCTCCTATTCGTCCTTACGTCTCTGATTGCTGTTTGGTTTCTGCTTGATACTTAAGACATGATCAATTTGGTTATGTGTTTTTTGGTCTGGGGATCTCCAGGTAATTTTATGGCGATTTTTGTGTTGGTGTTTTGTACTGCTTATCACCATGCCGACACATGCTGCGAAATTACAAAGCCTTTGTCCATTATTATTTGTTTTTTCATGTATGGTATGTTTGCCAGCCACATTCTGTATATGATCTTCTTTGCCAATCTGTGCATTCAAATCTTCCAAAATCACTACTGCATCTTTATGTACTTTCATAATCTCTTCCTCAAGTTCTTCGTAAAATATCTCTTTTTCTTCATCTTTTGCAGTTTCTGTTGGTGCCTATACGTTTAGGACTTATAAATTATGTAGTTTTGCTTCAATTCTCAATAATACTATCCTCTCATTTACTGCTCTAAATTCCAATATTTTTCTTTTAGTTTTTTTCCCACAATAAATGCTTGCCCTTGTTTTACTCTTCCTGAAAATAAGAATTTGTAGTCTTTTTTTTCAATTATTCCCTTTCCTCCCCACCTAATTTCTTGTAACACCGATTCATCTATTTTGTACCTTTCTAGTTCATTTGAATTTCTTCCATCTTTCCAGTCTCTAACATGGTTCTTGCATCCTGAGTGCTGATTTTTAGTACTTTGTTTTTATTTTCTTCTTTTTCCCATTGAAGTGTCCTATTACATCGCTTTTGTCATCATCATTGCATCCGGATCGATTGTCTATTTTTAATAGCTTTTTAGATTGTTTTCTTTGTTCGCACTCCTTTTCTTTGTTCGCTCTCTTCCATCTTCATTCAGTGGAGATCTGTCTGCTAATGCTCTTTTTATGGTACCCATTATTTCTGTCCCTTTAGAGCCAAAGTCATCTGGTGTCTATTCTTTGCCATTAATTACCAGTTTATTTTATTTTAAAGGAACTCGTTCACCTTTTCCCCTTGCCTCTTTTAAATGTTTTACTAATTTTTTTCTCTCTTCTTGTACTTTTTTGCTGTAATTGTTGTTAATCCAGATGTTTGTTCCTTTAAGTTTGTTTGTTTGTTTAATTATTTCAATCTATTTTTCGAATCTTATTAATTTTACTATTGTTGGTCTGTTTTTTCCAACTTGATAATTGCCTAATCTGGCTATTTCTTCTATATCCGCTTTGTCATTAATAGCCACATCCATTTTACTTTTCCGCCCAACGTATCTAATATGCGAGAAAAGTATTGGTTTACCCCAAAAAAGTTGGAATTTTGAGTTATTTTCAAGTTTTCCATCAAGAACAACACGAAAAAACGGTTTTTAGAAAAAAATTCTTTGTGTATGTTTCGTCGTCGTTATCGTCGGCCACTTTTCGTTACGTGTCTTGTTAGCACGATACAGCCTCCGGAGTGCAACAAATCACCAATTTTATGATTGAATATTGTTCAGGACATCTCACAGATGAACCCTGTTGATTTTAAGTTCACCAGAGCAGTACAGCGAGTACTATGGTACTCGAAGTACAATATTTTTGTAATTTTTTGAGAAATTTCAGTTTGTTAACCCGATACAGCCTCCGGAGTGCAACAAGTCACCAATTTTATGATTGAAAATTATTCAGAACATCTCACAGATGAACCCTATCGATTTTCAGGTCATCAGAGCCAGTACAACAGGTGCTATAGTACTTTAAGTACGACATTTTTGTCATTTTTGGGAACTATCAGTTTGTTAGCACGATATAGCCTCCGGAGTATAAACAAGTGACCAATTTTATGATTGGATATTTTTTCAGGGCGTCTCAAAGATGAACCGTGTTTATATTCAGCTCACTAAAGCCAGTACGAGTACCAAATTTTTGTCATTTTTTGAGAATTTTCAGTCTGTTACCATGATACAGCCTCCATAGTCTATAAAATTGACTTTTATGATTGAATATTATTCAGGACGTCTTATAGATTAAGCTTATTGGTTCTTAGCTCCCCAGAGCGAGTACAACGGGTGCTACGGTACCTGAAGTATCTACTGAAGTGCCACATTTTTAGTCCTTTTTGGAGAAATTTCTGGTTGTTAGTACAATACAGCCTCCGGAGTGTATACAAGTGACCAATTTTATTATTGGATATTTTTCAAGGTGCCTCACAGATGTACCCTTTTGAGTTCCAGCTGACTAGAGCGAGTACAGCGGGTCCTATAAATCCAGATATACTACATTTTTGGTTACTTTTGGGGAAATTTCGGTTTGTTAGCACGATACATCCCCTGAAGTGTATAGAAGTGACCAATTTTATGATAGAATATTGTTCAGGGCATCTCACAGATGCGGAAAAGTAAGTTTTATTCTTTAAAATCGTTTACTTTCCAATATTTTACGCAGTTTTCCTTGAATTTCTTCCGTTTCTTCTTTTCCATCCATTCTTCCTTGTATTACAATATTTCTCTTTTTTATTTCTCTTTCCAGGCTTTCTATTCTTACTTCTTGTGCTGATATTATTTTTCTCATTTCATCGTTTTCTTGACTTAACAGCTTTATTTCATTTGTGTTTTCCTCCAACTTGTCCTCTATCTCTTTTAATTTGTTTGTTATATTTTCAAACATGTCCTTGATTTCATCCATGTCTTCCTTCTTATGATTTAATTTTAAGTGCCGCAGTCGCCTCCTTGCCAACTGGTATCCGCGTTGCGCACGCAATTAATGCTAGAAGATTACTTCAATTCAACCTCTAATCCATAGACGCTCTAGCTTTCACTCTTGACACAAAAAGCTGTTTTTACCTTTCAAGCACACAAAATATATTTTAAAAATTATCTATGCCTATGGCTATGTACCTAAATTGTCCGCTCTGATCCGGAATAAAGACCTGTTTTTTTGATAAATGTAGCTACTGCTTAATTTAACGAGCAATAAGTTATTGTGATTGTGATATGATTTCTGCAGAGTTTGATTTTTTGTATGGCTTAATTTACGCTTACCTTTAACTACTCATCTTGTGCAGACTGATGCAGTTTTAAATCAAAAGGATAGTTTTAAACCACTAAATTTCTCACTTTCACTGAGACTATCATACCAGCAGCGAAATTCTAATAATCATACTAGATATTTAAAATAATGTTTTCATTTAGTTGGGTCAATGACTTATACAATTACATCTCTGATTGGACTGATGTTTTTAAAATTAAAATTTGTTTCTAAAAAAAATTATCATTTTGGTTAGTGGCAATAGTATAAAAGACAATATTGATCATATTAATTATATGTTTTCTGAATTTTTGTATTTGGATTACTTTATAAAAAATAACAAAATAACCACATTTGCTTTATATTTTCTATTAATGTAAGCATTTTATAAGCTATATGTCTACCATGACTATGCTGTGTGGCTGCAGCAGCAGCAAATTTCTTGAGATCTGCGGAAGGCAGAAAGATTCTACATTACTTTTTAATATCATAAATGGTACATATAACTGTCTTCAACTTCTAAATAAAATTAGTTTATTTTTTCCATCGCGGACTACGAGGCAGAGTCGAACGTTTCACATACCTTTTCACAGATATAATTATGCATTTCTTCCTAGATCTATGAGACTCGCAAACTCACTGGAAGACCTTCCACTTTTTGATGCCTCAATTACTAAATTTAGAAGCTTTATTCGTGATTTGAATGTTCAGTCATTTATATTTTGTCAACCCATGATTTTTGTGGATTTTGTTTTAATAACTGTATTCATTGTAGTGTATATATGTTTAGATTTGTCTACATTGTATATTTTGCTCATTTTTGTATTTTATATGATTTAAAAGGGCTTGACCGTGAATAAATAAATAAATAAAACAAGAATTTTTTTGGTTGCCTATCGCACTCTTATAACTTGATTATTTCCAATAACGTGCCCCAAAAAGTATATATTTTCGTAAATCACACATCAAACTGCATTAAATGCCGCTGCCAAACTCTCGTAAATATGGAACACGTCAAAATAATGATAGTCAAGTATTTTTTAAAAATATGTTTGGTTACATATTTCAATAGAACATGTTATTCTGAATATGTGTGACTGGAATATTGTCTGGACCTGGACTAGAATTTTTCATTTCGTCTAAGGAGCTGTCAAGTTCTTCTATGGTGATAGGATGATTTAAAGGGTTATCGAGTGTATCTTCAAAACTGATGGGAGTTTGTTCGATTTGAGCCTTGTAATTGAGAAAGTCGCGTGTGAAATTTGAAGTTGACGATTGTTCTTGATAGGATTGGCCCAAAATATTGGCTATATCTATTGTGGATGAGTAGTAGTGATCATTGTGTTTAATGCTACGAATAGTGCTTTTTGAACTATGTCTATTCGTTTTTCTTATTTTGGTCCAGACTTGGCTTATTGGAGTGGAAGAGTTTATTCCAGAAACATATTCCTGCCAAGATTTTTTCTTGGATTGTTTGATTACAAGTTGTGCCTTTGCCTTGTATCTCTTTAGCTCTACGCGATTTTGGAGAGTTTTGTGTTTCCTGTACTTGTTCAATGCTGCTTTTGCTTCCCTGATAGCTTTTTCGCACTCTTGATTCCACCAGGGGACTGGAGTATGGCCTTTTATGTCTTTTGTTTGGCCAAAGTGCTGGTTGGCACTATCCAAGATGATTTCATTGAAGTTCAATACACATTTCCGGATATCGTTGGTAATATCGCAGCTATCCATATTTAGTTCAATTCAATCCATATTTAGTTCAATATTTAGCTTAATTGCTAACCAGCTTATCAAAATAATATTTAATTTTGCTTTTGCATGTGAAGTGCATGAAAAATTATATACTTATTTTGAAAAATTTGTTTATTTAAAAAAAGCAATATAAATATTCAACAATAAATACAGATAAATAAATCACAAGTAAGAACAAATGTCACATGTTTATTCAACTTCCACGGATCTTTTAAACCTCCAGGTACCACCGACATGCCAAGTGGGCTTAGCTCTATTAGGTCCTCTCACTACTTTACCCCAACCAGCTTCAAAGTCGTGGTCTTTACCTTTATTATGGACTTCGACGCCAGCGTTGACATTTCCATCTGCGTCACGATCTGCACCCGGTTTAACTACCCATCCTTCATTATCAGGAGATCTCTTAAATCTCCAGGTGCCACCGACGTGCCAACTGGGCTTAGCTCTGTGTGGTCCTCTCACGACCTTATTCCAACCAGCTTCAAAGTCGTGGTCTTTACCTTTGTTATGGACTTCGACGCCAGCGTTGACATTTCCATCTGCGTCACGATCTGCACCCGGTTTAACTTCCCATCCTCCATTATCAGGGGACCTCTTAAATCTCCAGGTACCACCAACGTGCCAACTGGGCTTAGCTCTGTGTGGTCCTCTGACAACCTTATTCCAACCAGCTTCAAAATCGTGGTCTTTACCTTTGTTATGGACTTCGACGCCAGCGTTGACATTTCCATCTGCGTCACGATCTGCACCCGGTTTAACTTCCCATCCTCCATTATCAGGGGACCTCTTAAATCTCCAGGTGCCACCAACGTGCCAACTGGGCTTTGCTCTGTGTGGTCCTCTGACAACCTTATTCCAACCAGCTTCAAAGTCGTGGTCTTTACCTTTGTTATGGACTTCGACGCCAGCGTTGACATTTCCATCTGCGTCACGATCTGCACCCGGTTTAACTTCCCATCCTCCATTATCAGGGGACCTCTTAAATCTCCAGGTGCCACCAACGTGCCAACTGGGCTTAGCTCTGTGTGGTCCTCTGACAACCTTATTCCATCCAGCTTCAAAGTCGTGGTCTTTACCTTTGTTTTTCACTTGGATGCCAGCATTCACATTTCCATCTGCATCACGATCTGCACCTGGATTAACTACCCATCCTCCATTATCAGGGGACCTCTTATATCTAATTTCTTCAGGATTTTCAATTTCAAATCTGTCGTTTATGTGATTCTCACCAAAATGTTCATATCCAGTTTCATCTTGGTACTCGTAAGCTGTAACTGCTGCCACCAGCAATAAGGGCAGCAAAATCTTCATTTTGACACCTGCAATGAAAACTCCATTGTAATTGTTTGCTAATTCAAACTTTTCATTGATAGTAACCAAGCCAAATATGAGTAATATATTATTATACATAACTTATTGTATTTTTCTGATGGTTGCTTGAATAGTACTTCTTTTCAAATGGTATATTCTAACATAAATGAAATTTGTAGTTTTTCAAGTGTCATTTTAAAATAATATAAAAGTAATTAATACACTATATTTAGCTTATTATTTTTTATAGAAAAATTATCATTTTGAAACTGATTTCTTTTAAGTATTGAGTATATGTTTTAGAATACAACAAGTGTTCAAGGAAGTTAGAAAATATTTAATTTACTTTAATAATAAAATTTTATTACAG
Organism: Galeruca laticollis; assembly: GCA_963921935.1. Classification (NCBI taxonomy): domain Eukaryota; kingdom Metazoa; phylum Arthropoda; class Insecta; order Coleoptera; family Chrysomelidae; genus Galeruca; species Galeruca laticollis. Next base: position 36,301,524 of record OY998178.1, on the reverse strand, counting down.
TGTTTTTACTATAACCATATTAATTATATTAATATTAGTATTTTACAAAAATATTATGAATGTACGCACCTGAACCTTTTGTTGTTTTACACTTAAAGCCTTCAATATTTAGATTCGAACTGATTGATCCCGCGATTCCGCTTAATTTTATACTACTGAGATGCTCATATATTTCTGTATTTTACATTATCCCAGATGCTGTTGGAAATACAAATACTTAATCTTTGCAAATAAAAACAAAGAACTGATATGATGTACTTCACCATGATTGTAATCCAAATGTTAAACTTATATTATACCACTATTTTATCTTTGTGATGTTTATAAACAAAATATAATTTGATGAATTATCCTTTGGGGGTTTTTAAAATCTTATAGATTTTGTCGTGTTGATTTTTGTACAAAATGTTTAAAAAATCCCTATTAACATAATATTCTTGATGGCGGAGTTTTTCATTGATACATGAAAATTGTTTTCAATTTCCTATCTGCTATTGATATTTTCAGGAAAATAAAATACATTGTGATTAATTGCTTTTAAATGTAGTAAATATGATAAATCAACACAATTATTAATATATCTAAAATTACTTTGTTGCATAAATTTAAATTCTATAAATGTGTCACATAGAATAACAGTGTGGTCGAAATACATAAAAGACTGTTTTGAAATATTTAGGTGTTTTGAAAGTTTATTATAGAAAAGTAATAAACGAATTTTTTTTATTATTATATGTAAATATAGGGTATTTTGTAGGATTGCAACAAAATAATATTTTTCTAACACACCTATTTTTATTAAAAGAAAAAAATTGAGTTGATCAATTATTACATCCATCTCATCATCAGACGATCAATCTTCATTTTTCTTGATTTATGAAGAACGGGTGGCTACTTCTAGTGGTACGTTTCGGTAATAATAATAATAATAATAATAATATATTGGTGGGATGTATGGTAATAAATCCATCATATCCTTTTTCTTACTGTGACTTTACTCTTTTTGATAGATAGAGTTAATCTTGATAAATATGAATCAAATTATTCAAGGGTCTGCCTCCTGTTTTTTTTTTCGACAAGTTAACTTTATAAAACTCCAGTGGGGTCTAGAGTTTCTTTTATATTGAAACTGCAGGTTTATCTCACTGAAAGTGAAGCCATCTAATTTTAAGCCAGTTGAAATTGTACCCACAGGTCGTTTTCTTCCTATTTGTAATAGCAGCTTCTAAGTTTTTTGTGCTTAAAAATTCTTCGTGGTGCATTTCAACAACTCTGAAATGCGGCAACTTTTCTTTGGATCCCTCAATAATTTCGATCCACTGATCTGGACTGTAAATTTGTACATGTTTACGGCTTGCACTTTCTATTATAACGAATTCGGCATCATTAGAATGGTTAGAGTGGCATGAAACTAAGGATTTGAGATCTATAGTATTAATGGATCATGCACAATCTTTAGAAGAGAAAGGCTTGTTTTTATATTACAATTTTGGCCGGTACATGAATCTGAGTATGCAATAACATGATTATGAGTTGAAGCATTTTCTTTTAAAGGTTTCATCAAACACGTTCCTATGTCTTGGGAGCCACGCCCACCTTCCGTTTCATCCCATATGTACAAATATCCAGTTTTATCATTTCCACAGTGTATACCTAGATGGCATAGGTATAAGTTTATTTTATAGTAAGCAACATAAACTGTAAGCTTAGGAAAGGGACGAGCTTTTTGTAAATCAAATCAAATCACATAAGCATCATTCACGTTTTCTAAAGCAGTCTTTAGACTATTGTGAGTGTGCCTTTCTTTGATGCAGTTCCTTTTGTAACTCTAATTCTCTTTTTACATTTTCTTCATTTGCGGCCTTTATTTTTAATTAAAATTCGTCACACTTCTTGCAGGTATCTTGATGTGGTGGCTTGAAGTGTAAATTTAACTTCGTGTTGAAAACATAATAGTAATATTTTAATTTTTTTGGTTCTTTATTTTCTCTGGAACATTCTTCTTAATAAAAGTCTTACATTTTTTAACAGTTAATTCGCTATTCAAATATTTTCTATTAGGATTCTTGATCATAGAATAGTGGCTTTGGTAGACTGGAAATTGATTTATACGTGTAGCAATATCGGTATCTGTGCGATCCGGTGTCATGGATCTCAAATTCGATAGCACCTATGAGGAGAGTGAAATAGAGATTCACTCACCTGAGGTTTTCTTTTCCCACTAACTCTTAGAAAACTTTTCTTCAGAGAGCTCTCTCCAATGCAGCTCCGTTCACCATAACACAAAACGTCTATTTGTAAATTTCAACGTAAAAAAAATAATTAGGTATTACCGCACACGAATCTTATTGTTGCTCACCACAAAATGGTTAGCTGAAGTCTGGTCGAAAAATTAAATGAATCTCTAATTAACGCGAGCATAAAGGCAACCACGATTACAAGCGTTTGTGGTTCGGGTTGTCTACCTCGCAGGAAAATATTTAAAATTCAAATCTAATGAAATCCAACAGTATCATCTAATCGTCTGGAACTTGTCGGCCACGCCTTTCTTTTGCACTCCGACATCGTCTTCTTAGCAATGCATCTATATAATCGTCCATTACTTACAAGTCTAAACGCTGAAGCTTTTCTGACACGTGATTTAGTTGACGATATTATTCAACGCATACTATGTTGGTACTACCTTCTTCTAACAACAGAAAAATAACGAAATTCAATAGAAGCGTTTGTCATATTGTTTTGATTCAGATGCATATGGTTGATGACATATCAGTCACGTGTCGAAAAGATTCAGCGTTTCTACTGTATTTGAAATGTAGACAGAAAAAATGTCTTACATACAACCCGAGTATTGCCGTCATTCCTTAAGAAATTTGAGAAAGAAGTCTGTTTTTCATGTCCATAAGCATCTTTTGGGCGTTTTCGAACACATTTTTTGGCTTGCACAAGACCATTGATATATGAATTTTGCGAGACATAATCTCCAAGGCTCCAGAACGAATCAAAAATTAGTTCTAGTTCAATTTCTGTAAATAAAGTGAAGCATTTCTTTGCACAGCCGCAATCTAAGTGAGTAAATTGTTTCTCAGGTATCATTACTCCCCTCTTTGAAACAACTCTTTTCTGAATTTCTGCTTAACTTTTTTTTTCAGGACTTTTCATGTACGTTTCCTTTTTCTTGATGTTGTGGGTTGTAATTGTGGATTTTCGGCAATCTGCTGGTCTGGAAAAACATTAACATTATAGATAACCCCCAAAAAAATATTCAAAACAAGTATGTCAATTTAAATTTGAAAGTACATCACATCACTGGAGGCAGTAGCTGGATAATTTTCATCGGAACCTGTAACGATAATGTTAGTTTTTACACATGCAAAATTATACTTGATAATTTATTGGTGAACAAATTTGCCTGGCAACACTAAATACGCCGCTTAATTTTATAACTGACTATGAAAAATAAACTATTTTGAGGTTATACTTAGTTTGAATATACTTACTAGATGAATTATTGTTCGAATTTGGGCAATATTCGGACCGAAAGTCACTGAAATAAAAAAATTCGTCAACATTTTCACATTCCACCACCATAAAATAGTTATTTTGTGCCTAAATAACTTGTTTGTAAACACAATAGCACTAAGTTTCACAATGAAAGTGGTCCTACTCCTGACATGTAAGATTATTATTTGACGCATACTCGGACATGTCCCATTTTTATTCGAAATATTTTCTGTTTTGACAGCCTTTTTATGATCAAGTATCGCCATCTTTTGGTAAAAAATCAGAATAGGGAGATTGACCAATTTTATATTGTAATATACACATTTTCCAACTCGTTTTAAATAAAGAGTGGATATTTAAAAAAAAGTGGATTTGGACCACTGTTATTCTATGTGCCTCACATATATATTCATCAATCTCATTTTTCAGTCGCCACATTTTTCTATATTTTTCAATTACAATTATAAAGGGTTACTAGGATGCAAGCCAACATATTCAATTCATCATCAGGGTATTAAAAAAATACGTAAAACTTAATCTGGATCGTGGGATAAGACATATCAGTCAGGGAGTGCCATATAAAGGTGGATAATAACAACTTTCTAGCAAATGTAACAACCTGTATATTATTATGTACAGTGTTATACATCTATCTGCAACTATTTCGGAGATATTAAGTTTTTTCCGATTTATAGCTAAAATTTACATTAAAACAAGTTGGGAAGCGCCACGGTGTGGCGTATACGAGGGCTTCTAAACAGTGATTCCAGTTTAATGAACATTTAAATTACCGAATTTGTCTAATAGTTAATGCAGTAACAAAACAATGAAACATAAACACTCTCAATACAGCAAAAAATAAATGCGAATGAATATGACTCATGTTTAGAAGTCTAATATATGCAACTATTATCTTTCGGTTTTCATTGATTCAATTTAGAAACAATACTAGTCCATCCTTGGCAAGGTTATTTTCTTATTTCTACCAAAAGACTTGCTCTGATTTGGAGCTCACATATAATTGGATATGGAGAAGGCATCTTTTAAAGGCAATGCCCACTGCTTTGTTAGCGCTTTTCCTCTGCCTTTTTCATACTGTCTGAAAAATAATTCTTGTGTACCTCCAAATCTTGAAAGTAAATCGATAGTTTCTTCTGGCATATATTTCTTTTTCAATAAATCAGCCACTTTTTTATAAGGCAATTTTTTTTCGTTCAGTGCTGATTTTCATTACACGGTGAAGTTTACTGATAAGAAGTAATAATTCTCTTCATTCAATCCAAAGTTATTATCGCAGTGGATTTTTTGAAAATCTGATATTAAATATACTCGTATAACATTTTTAAACTACAAATATCCTTAAATCCACGGCAGTTTCTAATCACAAATCCATAAAATCTCGATGCTTCGGCAACCTTAGAATTAATATGTTCAGTGAAACTAAGTTTGGAATCGAATATCACTCCTAGATCTTTTACAGAAGTAAGACGAGATAACAAATTCCCATTAATGTTATAGTAGAAGTGAATTGGGTTTAGTTTTTTAGTGTAGGTCACTACTTGGCATTTTGATATATTTAATGTCAGTTTATTCTGTAAGCACCATTCGGATACTCTATCCAAATTGGATTGCAGTGTTAAGGAACTGTCTATGGATGTTATGGGAAGAAATTTTTTTAAATCATCTGCATACATGAGTCTACCCGAATCTAAGTGTACCTCCAGGTCATTAATAAATAAAAGAAACAACAATGGTCCAAGGTTTGAGCCTTGCGGTACACCTGACTCACTAAGATATTTATTTGAAGAGTGACCATTATAAAAAACAAATTGAAACCTGTTATGAAGGTAAGATTGGCAGAACTTCAACAAAGCGGAAGAGAAACCAAACCGATTCAGCTTTTCGATTAAAATCCCATGATCCATTCTGTCAAAAGCCTTTGAAAAATCAGTATAAATTACGTCTATTTGTTTACCGGCATCCATTATTTCTGATATTTCTTGGGCTATAAGAAGTAAGTTAGTTTCAGTTGACCTCTTGTTGAGGAACCCATGTTGTGAAGGTGAAATAAGGCTACGAATGGATGGATATAAACGATTGTAAACCACCATATCAAAAAGTTTTGAAAAATTGGACAGAATGGCTATTGGGCGATAATTATTAATTAGAGACTTGTCACCTGATTTAAAAACTGGAACAACCCTAGCTTCCTTCCATTGATCAGGGAAAGTGGAAGATTCTAAAGCCAAATTGAATAATATTTTCAATGGACAAGCTAATAAAGAAATGCAGTCCTTTACGAAACATGACGGAATATCATCTGATCCAGATGTCATCTTATTTTTCAATTTTTTAGCAGCTTCAACAATTTCACTCTCTGTAATATCCCTGATGTTGATGATGTCGCCATAAAACTGCGACTCATATAAGTCAACTAAATCAGCTCGTGGTACTGATGATGGCACAAATACATTTTCAAAAAACTGACTAAATTTATCCACTATATCCTGTGGCATTGAATAGGTTTCATTATCTAAAGACATAATGCCAGATATGCGTGATGCTCTATTTTTCGCATTGATGTAGGACCAAAACTGTCTTGAGTCGGCAGCAATATTATTTTGAATGTTACTAATATAGGATTGATAAGCACGTCTCACTTGCTGTTTAGTTTGTGAACGAAGCTCCTTAAACTGTTGCAGAAAACGCTCATTACGTGTTCTCCTAAACTTTTTGAGATATTTTTCTTTCTTTTTTATGTTGCTAATAATAGAACTGTTAAACCAAGGAGGAAAATTACGTTTAAAGTGTTTAAAGATAGGGACAAAACAGTCAAACACTGAATATAAAGTATTGTAAAAACGAGATACTGCTTGATTTATATTGTTAAAGTCTAATAAAAACTCCCAGTTAATATTTATTAACGAATTATACAAATGTGTATAATTAGCTCGTTTAAAGTTATAAGTTTTTCTATGTGTATTTGGTTGAAGTATACTGGACTTACTGGGTAAGTTGTAAATGTGTATAAATAGTGAGGGGTGATGTCTGTCCTCAGGAACAATGGGAGGAACATTTCGAATTACGTCGCATTCCATATCAGATAAGACAAGATCTAGAAGATTACCAGAACTATTTCTAATATTATTCATCTGATGTAAATCATAAAAAAAAATCATATCATATATCATAATCATATTCAATGCACTGTTGAAATCGGAAAGGGTTGTAATGAAAAGGTGCTTTGGGCAGTTAAAACGACGTTTTCCCATATTACAATATATCTGCCGGGTTATACTTAGAAACATCCCAAAAATAATAGTGGCATGTATTATATTGCATAACATTGCAAAACATTTAAGAGATCGAAGGATCTGAAGATATTCCTGAAGAAGATTAATACTTTCCCATTAATGATGACACTATGAAAATAGACTTCGTCTCCGTCGCCGAGGACAAGCGGTGAGGCAAAATTTGGCTGCAATAATTAGACAGTTAATGTAGTTATTATTGATTTTAATGAACACTTATTATAAAAATAAATATATTCAAAATACGTAAAAATTATTTGTAACGGTTAATAATGTTATTCAGCTCAAATCGTAAAAACTTCTATCTCCGCCAACAATAATGTTGTCTTGCAAAGTATCACATGTTTTTTGATGAGTATTACAATGTTCACTTTGTAACTTTTGTAGTTTTTTTTGATAATACTCCCTTTGCAAAGTTGATGTTTGAAATTGTTGGAGTAAAACTAACCGCTGTAACTCCTTTGTGGTTAAATTTTTGGTTTCATCAGTTTCATACTTATCGGTGTCTTTTTTTCTCCTTGGTGGCATACTGGCTTTGGTTGCTTTTGTATTATTTTCTACTGGAACGGAAACACTTGATGCGGTTAGCACCAAATCACTTTCTGTTGTTGGATTTTGCAATATGCCGATTTGTATTGGCCCTGTGTAAAGAAATGTAAGATCAGAACCTAACGTTTTTCTGCTGAGAACTTTTAGTTGTTTTTTCACGATTTACTGACGTAAACAGTCGCATATGTTAGCAATCATTACAACCATTATTTTCATAATAAGATAGATATACACACAATTAAATTACCTTTAATTCTGCTGATAGTCGAATTTGTGTCTTCCTCTACTGCTGCGAAGTTCATCAGCAATAAATTTTAACTCACTGCTATTATTGTACTCTTGTTCAGTTTCGCTTTCACTTGACGAAGACATTTCAAAACCCAACTTACAACTTACCACTATTAATCAGCTCGTGAATATAGACGAATTGGCACATTGTAAACAACTAGCTGCTTCGCTTGTCTCGACATGTATCAGACCCTTTTACTCTTCTACAGAAGCAGAAATCAAATTCTTATATTCTGGCTTTGTCTGTCCGTCCATTTTAAGCTTCAGCAGATGAGTGGTAAGTGCTAGAGCTTAGGTATGAACGGATTCGAAATCAGCACGGTCTGCATCCTCTCCAGTGGAGAAAAAATCTTAATTTTTGTATACACGGTCTTTCATTACACTGAAAGTATTGTTTATATTTAGAAGTCTACGTAATCACCACACTACGGCGTTTTCCAACTTTTTTAATTGTAATTTTCCATTTAACGCTGTTTTCAGATTTCAACAAGCCATCTTATGGTCTACAAAGAAAAAATTAAAAACAAATATTATAGGACTGCTGCTTATTGGAGTGTAAACGCATAAATTGGGTCTGTGTTTCACTCCTTTGTTCATAGACACTAGGCATTCAAAACAACTTTTTCATTTATGTAAACCAGTGACTTAAGACATTTATTTGAGATGAGAGGTATATATTAAAACGGGCGGAAACCAGAAGCCAGAATAAAATTGTTTTGGTGGGATTCAATAAAAAACGAAGGACCAGAAATCATGCTTTTTTATTTCTTCATTGCATAACATCAACTTATTACAAAAACACTTACTTCACTAAATAAAAGTACAACTTAAAGTTTATAAATCCGATTTCATGTTACACCCCGTGTACCAGAGCGTTCGTCTGTTTCCGAGGGCTACATGGTTTCAACTAACTGTCTATCTTACAATTTTTTCTAAAACTTCTGCATTTCTGTACATTTCTTCCCCCTACATAATATATGATGCAGTGATATGTTTATCTGACTAGACCCAATATGTCACCTTATCTTATGAGACAAGGCCCATTAACAAGCATGTGTTTGTGATGAAATAAAATATTCTCATGTCCAAACTATTACAAGTCGTGTCTGGACAATATCAAAAGTAGGAGAGTGGTTCGATCGTTTAGTTACCCTCTTGACACACATATTACTGACTCAATACAGGGAGTGTTATATCATTTTGGTTCAATTTATTTTGCGTAATGCAACAAAAGTAATTCGATTTGTCGTTGACTTCGCAACTCGTGCATATAAGTGTGAAGTAGACCTATAGTTTTAAAGATATAAATTTTTGTAGATAAAATCGAAATACCTGCTGCTTGTTACCAAGTAAGAAACCACCTACTTTATACAAACATGATTTAATTACTGTACAGGCCTATACACGTATTCGTGAAAGTAGCTATATAAACTTTTATGTATCAGCTCTGGTCTAATACCAGAATTAATCCGTAACGGCAGTAGTTTTGACTTCTGATTTGAATCCATTTTTAAAATTATTTCCTAACCAGCTGGTCATCAACTGATTCGTTTTGATGACATGTTTGTTCTAAGTTGTATAGAAACTAATTTATAGATAAAATTTCGTTTATTTAGAAAAACCAGTATAAAATTAATAACTACAAATAAATATATCGCAATAATTACAAATGATAACAAAAATTACATTATTCAAGTTCCACAGATCTTCTGAATCTCCAGGTACCACCAACGTGCCAAGTGGGCTTAGCTCTATTAGGTCCTCTCACAACTTTGCCCCAACCAGCTTCAAAATCGTGGTCTTTACCTTTGTTATGGACTTCGACGCCAGCGTTGACATTTCCATCTGCGTCACGATCTGCACCCGGTTTAACTTCCCATCCTCCATTATCAGGGGACCTCTTAAATCTCCAGGTGCCACCAACGTGCCAAGTGGGCTTAGCTCTATTAGGTCCTCTCACAACTTTGCCCCAACCAGCTTCAAAATCGTGGTCTTTACCTTTGTTATGGACTTCGACGCCAGCGTTGACATTTCCATCTGCGTCACGATCTGCACCCGGTTTAACTTCCCATCCTCCATTATCAGGGGACCTCTTAAATCTCCAGGTGCCACCAACGTGCCAAGTGGGCTTAGCTCTATTAGGTCCTCTCACAACTTTGCCCCAACCAGCTTCAAAATCGTGGTCTTTACCTTTGTTATGGACTTCGACGCCAGCATTGACATTTCCATCTTCATCACGACCTGCACCCGGTTTGACTTCCCATCCTTCATTATCAGGGGATCTTTTAAATCTCCAGGTACCACCAACGTGCCAAGTGGGCTTAGCTCTATTAGGTCCTCTCACAACTTTACCCCAACCAGCTTCAAAGTCGTGATCTTTACCTTTGTTTTTTACTTCGACGCCAGCATTGACATTTCCATCTTCATCACGACCTGCACCCGGTTTGACTTCCCATCCTTCATTATCAGGGGATCTTTTAAATCTCCAGGTACCACCAACGTGCCAAGTGGGCTTAGCTCTATTAGGTCCTCTCACAACTTTACCCCAACCAGCTTCAAAGTCGTGATCTTTACCTTTGTTTTTTACTTCGACGCCAGCATTGACATTTCCATCTGCATCACGATCTGCTCCCGGCTTAACTTCCCATCCACCATTATCAGGGGACCTCTTAAATCGAATTTTTTCTTCAGAATTTTCAATTTCAAATCTGTCGTTTATTTGATTCTGTTCATATACAGTTTCATCTTGGTACTCATAAGCTGTAACTGCTGCCACCAACAATAAGGCCACCAAAATCTTCATTTTGACACCTGTAATGAAAAGTTCATTATAATTGTTTCCTTTTTTTGAACTTTTCAGTGATGGTAACCAAGCTAAATATGAGTTATCTATTGTTATTCATAAAATATAATTGTTGCTTGAAAAATACTTTTTTTAAATGGAACTTCCAAACATAAATGAAATTGTTAATTACTGTTTTAAATGAAACTAACTGTTTCTAGATAATTCCACAATATATTCAAAAATGGTGAAAATTCTAAGAAATTGACAATTGTTTCGATACTAAATATCATTGTCAGAATGACAGAAGTTACATTTCAGTTAATGCCTACCTGATGTTTAATACTTATTTTTAGCTAGACCAAGAAGTGACCTACCTTGTGATTGACAATATATATATATATATATATATATATATATATATATATATATATATATATATATATATATATATTAATAGAAAAAACAAGAAGATATGATATTACAAATATTAAAGCTTAGATATTATTAGCCCTATGGTGATATCCTGGATATCATTTTTCCAATTAAGATCAGTATAATTGTGCAATGATATAGAAAAACTATATCTGCTGATCTTTACAATGATCATTTAAAAAGGCAGTTTAAAAGTGGTGAACTCCCTATATTTATCTGTTCATTGACGACTTCATAATATTGTGGGTTTCTACTAATATATATTAAATCAATCACAAGGTATGTCACATCTATCCGAAAATAATTATTAAACATCAGGTAGGCATCAAACGAAATGTAACTTCTGTCATTCTGACGATGATATTTACTATCGAAACACTCGTCAATTACTTAGAATTTTTAACTTTTTATCAACATATTGTGGAATTATCTAGAAACAGTTTATTTTAACACAGTAATATGAGTAGATTCCACAAAGTAAGGGTCGAGACAGGAATTTTTTAATATTTCAAATGTTCAAATAATATTAAAATAGTGAATAGTTTAAGTATAGTAAGCTTATATTTTTGTATAGAAAATTTACCATTTTGAAATTAATATTGAGTAATTCATATGAATTTATATAATTTTTAATGAAACGAGTGTTCAAAAGTTATTAGAAAACATTTAATTTGCTATAAAAAAATATATATATTTCGGTTTTTTCACTATAATAATCTTAATTAATTATTATTATTAATTTATGAAAATAATATGAATGTACGCACCTGAATATTTTTTGTGTTGTTCGTTTTACACTTATATCCTTGAATATTTGGATTCGAACTGATGCATCCCCTGGTTCTGCTTCATTTTATACTATGCAGATGATAATATATTTCTGTATTTTACGTTATCCCAGATGCTGTTGGGAATACACATATTTAATCTTTACAAAATGAAAACAAAGAATTGATATGAGGTACTTCACCATGATTGAAATCCAAATGTTGAACTTATATTTTATATTATATCACTACTTCATATTTACGATGTTTATAAACAATATATGATTTGATAACGTATCGTTGGCAGTTTTTTAAAATCTTGTAGATATTCGCCATGTTGATTTTTGTACAAAATGTTTAAAAAATTGCCATTAACATAACATTCATGATGGTAGATTTTTTCAGTGATACATGAAAACTGTTTTCATACTCCTGTCTATAAACATTTTCCATAATTAATTGCCTTTAAAACTAGTTAATGTGATTGTTAATTGTATTAATTGATAGTGTGAATAAGTAAAAAATACTATCGATTGAATATGCTTTTAATTTGACATATATTTTAAAAATTCTGACACATGTATTTTTCACTGACAGCAGCATGCAACGATCGCGACTCTGATTATCTATCGATCACATCGTTACCATGGTTTTAACAAAAATAAGAAAATAAATTGAACAGTGATCAATCAACAAAATTATTAATAAGAGATAGGTTTTCATTAATATATCTAAAATGATTGCATATATTTAAATTCTATAAATATATGTTTTCATCGCCATATTTTTCTATATTGTTTAATAAAAATTATAAAGGGTTATTGGGATTCAAAAATATTCTAGACATATTCTATGTAGAATGTTATACATCTATCTTAAACTATTTCGGAAATATTAAGTTTTTCCTGATTTATTGCTATAACTAATATTAAAATTATTTGAGTACACAAAAATTTGATACAACTCACATACCGACTACTTATTTTTTAATCAAGTATCAATAATGAGGAAGTCAGCAAGAACCATTTAAATTCCTTTTTACTGTATAAAACAAAAAATAATAATATAGTTTTGTTTACTTTTGTTTAAACACGACAACAAATTATCGTTAAGTGCATATCAAAAAATGGTTCATTTAACAGAAATGCATGAAATAACAATTCTAGTAATGATCGGTTAACATAACACATGGACACAAATGGAAGGTGCTCACGTATTTCCACATTTGTTGCCTATATCCCAGGAGACAATCAGTTAAATAGAAAAGCAGTCTCGCTAGATTTGATATATAAAAGAGATAAAAAACCAACTGCAATAAGTAATGATACCAAACTTGTTGTTTTTCTTGAGTTTGAGGAAAACCCACATACTTCTAGTTGAGGAGCAGCCCAATGTTCGATGTTAGACATTCATTGATTTTTCGAATAGTAAAAGAAAATACAGTTCATCTCTCTAAATTATACCAAATCAGGAACTCATTGAAGACGATTTTGATAGAATGAATGATTGAAAAGCTAGATAACAATGTGATCATCCAATCAAAACTGTTTCGTTCTCTGATGAACGTATATTTATACTAAATGGTCAAAATCTTCGCTATTAGTTCAGGGAAAATCCTGACTTGATAATATCCGTAATACCCTGAAAAACTTAATGGTTGGACAGGTATTGTTGTTGATAATTTCACAGGTCTCTGTGTACAGCTGTCCCTCGATAATCCGACAGTTAAGGGACCGAGAGAGTGTCGGATTACCGAAAATGTCGGATTACCAAAAATGTCATATTATCAAAGATGTTTTATTCTTAATGCGTTTGAACACAATGAAGTTAAAAAAAGGAAGAAACAGTAAAGGTACATGTAATTTATTAATATCAGGATACACAATGACAGTACATACATGTAAGTTTTTAAAAGAAATACGGAAAGAAATTTAAGTAAAATACATATACAATATGTACATACATATTTACACATTAAAGAAGTCCGTGATTTCCTTTTGTTTCCTCGCATGCAGGAAGTCCGTCATTGCTTGTTCTTGAATCACTTTTAATATCAAAATATTTGAAAAGTCTAATTCTCTCTCCTCACACCAACGAAGCAAAGTTTTCGTTGCCGATAACGCTTCATCGCAGCTGACGGTGAAGTTATTCTCTGGAACTGCCTCCTCGTTCACTTCGTCATCTACTGTCATGACTTCCTGGATTATTTCTGCGTCTGATACATCAGTAGCAAGGTTGTCCTCAATAATCCATATTCTGAATTCCTCACTTGATGCTGGCGGAAGTTCCACTTCGTTACAAATTTCAAGTGCAGCCTCCAAAATAGATTCAGAATCGTTGGAAGAAGAGTTGCATGTTGTAAGATGTGGGTTGTTAGGCCAAATATTCTTCCAAGATTTTATCAAGGTTGTGCTTTTTAGTTGCTGCCAAGCAAATGCTGCATTCAAAATCGCATCCTTAATGTTAAAGGATTTCAAAATGGCTGCAATGTCATCATTAGGTTGACTGACAACATCCATTAAAAGGCGCTTTTTGTAATGTGCCTTGAGAGTCTTTATGACGTTTTGGTCCATTGGTTGGATCAAAGCGGTCGTGTTTTTGGGCAAGTACATTACCTCAATGTAACCATCGGCAGTTTTAACTTTTAATTCATCCTTGTCAGGGTGTCCGGGTGCGTTGTCAAGCAATAGAAGGGCTTTCACTGGTAACTTCTCCTTTTTTAGTTCTTGCTTAACTCGAGGGACAAAGCTGTCAAAGTACCAATCATGAAAAACCTCTTTTGTGACACATGCACGGCTTTGACACATGTAGGTTACTGGTAAAGATTCGACCTTTACATTTTTTAACGCACGTGGGTTTTTTGATTTACCAACAACTAACAGTTTTAACTTGTGAGTTCCTGACGCATTCGCACATACCATCAGAGTGATTCTTTCTTTTTGTAATTTTCTTCCAGAAGCTTTCTTTTCATCTTCAGTTACAAATGACTTTGTTGGTAGCTGACGCCAATTCAAGCCGGTTTCATCGGCGTTATAAATTTGTTCAGGAACTAGGCCAAGTTCATCGATTTTTGCGTCCAATTTTCCAATGAATTCCTGGATTTCAGACTCGTTAGCAGACACTTTTTCGCCACTCATCTGCATAAATCGTATACCATGGCGTTTTTTGAAGTTTTCAAACCACCCGTGACTAGCGCGGAAGTCAGTTTTCTTTGTTATTTCTTGGTAAAAAAAACTGGGCTTTTTGTTTCAAAATGTCTCCTGAAATAGGTGCATTCCGGTTTCGCTGCTGTTTGAACCAAATGAAAAGAGCGTCTTCGATCTCGGACAACTCGCTAGTCTTAAGAGTTTTTCTGTTCCTGGGCTCATCATCAACAGACTTTATGAATTTTTCAATTTTTTCCCTATTTTTCACAATATCGTAGACAGTAGGTCGTCCAATGTCATACTCTTTAGATATTGCACTCGGAGTTTCACCACGGTCTATTCGTTTAATAATTTCCCATTTTTCAGATAAACTTAATGTTTTATGTTTACGTTTCACACTTGTGCTTGCCATTTTTACACTGTCACTACACGCAATCTCACTGTCAAAACGTAACACAAAGCAATAGTAAATACTGTACGTCCGAAACTATACAACACAACTGCTGAACTAACTACACTGGACTGATCTGTCCCCACAGAGCGGAGGGAGGAGGATTCATGTTACTGCAGGTTTGTTTTGCTTCCTGCGGGAGCGGAGGGAGGGAGATGCATGTTGCTGCCGGCAGCGCGTCGGACTACCGAGTACGTCGGATTAAAAAGTGTCGGATTATCGAGGGACAGCTGTAATTGAATTTAAATGGTGATAAACTCAGAGTGCTGCCAACTTTGGTAAGCTTATATCCCGATCCAGCAAAGCCAAAGGTTCCAGCAAATATGATTTGGTTTCAGCAAGCAAGCAAAACCTCAAATGTGGTAATGTCAAATTCAACTTTTAGTACGATCAGTTATTCGCGTTACGTCAATTATATCGTTGTCTCTTTTTATTATTACTACAGCAAATTGAAAGAAGCTATTACGTATGTCTTGTAGTTGGTCTTGTGAAAAAGACAATCTATCATCCGTTGTTATGTTTGATTAATATTGATAGAAGAAGATAGTATGTAGAAAATATGCGCTGTATAAATCGTAGATTGGGTCACGTGATGGAAAAGCTTCACTGTATACTGTATATTTACACTATATAGTCAAAATATTCGCTATTAGTTTAGGGAAAATCCTCACTTGATTAGAGAATAATATCCGCAATACTCTGAAAAGCTTAATGGTTGGACAGGGATTGTTGTTGATAATTTCATAAGTCTTTGTGTAATTGAATTTAAATGACGATAAACTCAGAGTTCTGCCTACTTTGGTAAACCTATATCCCGATCTAGCAAACCCAAAGGTTCCAGCAAATATGATTTGGTTTCAGCAAGATAGAGCACCGCCCTTTTACCGAAAGTAATATTTCCAAATCGGTGCATAGGGAGTCGAGAATCCATGGAATGGCCAGAACTATTTCATGATCTGTGGTGATCAGATTTTGTATTATGGAAATACGTCAAAATATGCTAATATAAGTAGGTAACTCTTTTGAACATCTCCTACATTGACATTAATGTTTTTTTTTTGTTTTTTACATCAAGGAATAGACTTATTAGTTTTGTGTGTGTCATATAATTTTTTTAATGTTATTTTTAAGATTAAATCAGAAAGTACTTGAAATTTCCGAAACACTAAAATATGGATGTTGAATAATCTACATGGAATCTGTCTAAAACATTCTGTAGAATGGAAAATATATAGGATTTGTATTTAAAATAAGAAAATTGGTATTGTTCTTTGATACATAACACTACTTGTCTAAAAAAATGATTAAAGAAATGCGCAACAAAAAATGCCAATCGGCGTTTTTTCGAGCACGCCTCTATTATTTTATCGAATTAATTCCTTTTGTCTGATACACAATGGATATAGCTTCTATCTGTGTTTTAACTGCATTACTGAATGTATGTAATGCAGTTGAAACTAAACGTGATTATTCATTAAACGAAATAAGGTAGATATGTGCGGTTATCACCAATGAGTTTCAAATTTCGAAAAGTTTTTAACCAAGCAAATTAAAAAAAAATCCCAGTTATACAGGGCGGGAAGAAAATTGCCGCTTTTCAACTAAAAATTACTTGACTTTTTTAAAGGAACGCCCTGTTTATTTTTACACCATTCGAAAGCTGAGTTCTTTAGCTTTTTTAAAACTAAATCTTATAAAAATTGTTTAATGTGACCTCCGTTCTGGTCTATGCACTTTTATAACCTAACTTGTAAGTTCAAAAAAGAATTTTGTAGCATTTCTTTTGGAATTCCATCAATAACATTTTTGATGTTATTTTTTAACTCATCAATGTTTTGAGGAAAAGGGCTATATCAAGTGTAGACCATTCAGAAGAGTTCGGCGCCCGTTCAATCGGCCCACCTCTTCCTATCCATTTCTCCCCAAATGCTTTACTCACAGATTCTCTAGCTACTAAAGAAAAAGGGCAAGATGCACCGTCCTGCTGAAAATAAACTTTCTCCACGATACTTTCTTCTTGCAGTACTTTACACATACTGTATTTAATTGCTCTACGTACGCCTATAGGTACATACATATATTCATGAAAGCTATATAAATGTTTACACATCAGCTTTGGTCTAGTACTAAAAATATTCGATAAATGTAATACTTTTGACTTCGTACTAGAAAGAATCAGTTAATTTAATATTTAATTTTTTGTGATTTTAATGGTTAGAATTAATCAAAACTAAAATTATTTCCTATCCAGCTGGTCATCAAGATTCGTTTTGAAGTCATGTTTGTTCTAAGTTGGATAAAAACTGATTTATTTATAGATAAAATTTCGTTTATTTACAAAAACTAATATAAAATTAATAAATACAAATAAATAAATCACAATAATTACAAATGATAACAAAAATTATATTATTCAAGTTCCACAGATCTTTTGAATCTCCAGGTACCACCGACATGCCAACTGGGCTTGGCTCTGTGTGGTCCTCTGACAACTTTATTCCAACCAGCTTCAAAGTCGTGGTCTTTACCTTTGTTATGGACTTCGACGCCAGCGTTGACATTTCCATCTGCGTCACGACCTGCACCCGGTTTAACTTCCCATCCTCCATTATCAGGGGACCTCTTAAATCTCCAGGTGCCACCAACGTGCCAACTGGGCTTAGCTCTGTGTGGTCCTCTGACAACCTTATTCCAACCAGCTTCAAAGTCGTGGTCTTTACCTTTGTTATGGACTTCGACGCCAGCGTTTACATTTCCATCTGCGTCACGATCTGCACCCGGTTTAACTTCCCATCCTCCATTATCAGGGGACCTCTTAAATCTCCAGGTGCCACCAACGTGCCAACTGGGCTTAGCTCTGTGTGGTCCTCTAACAACTTTATTCCAACCAGCTTCAAAGTCGTGGTCTTTACCTTTGTTATGGACTTCGACGCCAGCGTTGACATTTCCATCTGCGTCACGACCTGCACCCGGTTTAACTTCCCATCCTCCATTATCAGGGGACCTCTTAAATCTCCACGTGCCACCAACGTGCCAACTGGGCTTAGCTCTGTGTGGTCCTCTGACAACCTTATTCCAACCAGCTTCAAAGTCGTGGTCTTTACCTTTGTTATGGACTTCGACGCCAGCGTTAACATTTCCATCTGCGTCACGATCTGCACCCGGTTTAACTTCCCATCCTCCATTATCAGGGGACCTCTTAAATCTCCAGGTGCCACCAACGTGCCAACTGGGCTTAGCTCTGTGTGGTCCTCTGACAACCTTATTCCAACCAGCTTCAAAGTCGTGGTCTTTACCTTTGTTATGGACTTCGACGCCAGCGTTTACATTTCCATCTGCGTCACGATCTGCACCCGGTTTTACTTCCCATCCTCCATTATCAGGGGACCTCTTAAATCTCCACGTGCCACCAACGTGCCAACTGGGCTTAGCTCTGTGTGGTCCTCTGACAACCTTATTCCAACCAGCTTCAAAGTCGTGATCTTTACCTTTGTTATGGACTTCGACGCCAGCGTTGATATTTCCATCTGCGTCACGATCTGCACCCGGTTTAACTTCCCATCCTCCATTATCAGGGGACCTTTTAAATCTCCAAGTGCCACCAACGTGCCAAGTGGGCTTAGCTCTGTTAGGTCCTCTCACAACTTTACCCCAACCAGCTTCAAAGTCGTGGTCTTTACCTTTGTTATGGACTTCGACGCCAGCGTTGACGTTTCCATCTGCGTCACGATCTGCGCCCGGTTTAACTTCCCATCCACCATTGTCGGGGGATCTTTTTAATCGAATTTCTTCTTCAGAATTTTCAATTTCAAATCTGTCGTTTATAGGATTATCTCCAAAATGTTCATCTTGGTACTCGTAAGCTGTAACTGCTGCCACCAAGAATAAGGTCACCAAAATCTTCATTTTGACACCTGCAATGAAAAGTCCATTTTAATTGCTTATTTTTTTACTACTTTTCAGTGTAACCAAGCTGAATATGAATTATCTATTGTTATTCATAACATAGTTTCCAATTGTTGCTCGAAAAATACTTCTTTTTAAATAAAATTTCCATAAATGAAATTTGTAATTTCCAAATTATATTATATAATATAATATTATTTCCAAATAGTATTAAAGTTATGAATAGTTCAAGTATAGTTAGCTTATAATTTTGTATTGAAAAATTACCATTTTGGAACTAATTTTATTCAAGTATTGAGTAATTCATATCTATGAATTTATATATTTTTTAAAGAAATGAGTAAAAATTTACTGTCTCCATCCTCACTTTGTGGAATCTACTCATATTACTGTTTTAGATGTAACTAATTGTTTCTAGATAATTCCACAATATATTGATAAAATGTTAAAAATTCTAAGAAATTTGTCAATTGTTTCGATACTTAATATACTGACGATGATGTTTAGTATCGAAACAATTATCAAATTTCTTAGAATTTTTAACATTTTCTCAATATATTGTGGAATTATCTAGAAACTGTTAGTTTCATTTAAAACAGTAAAGGAATGGGTATTCAAAAGTAGTTAAACATTTAACTCACTATAATAGAAAAAATTATAACGGTTTTTTCACTATGAAAATAAAATTTATATTAATATTAGTAGTTTATTAAAATAATATTATGAATGTACGCACCTGAATATTTTTTGTGTTGTTCGTTTTACACTTATATCCTTGAATATTTGAATTCAAACTGAATGATCTCGTGGTTCCGCTTCATTTTATACTACTCAGATGTTCATAGATTTCTGTATTTTACGTTATACGCGATTCTGTTGGAAATACAAATATTTAATCTTTGCAAAATGAAAACAAAGAAATGATATGAGGGACTTCACCATCATTGAAATCCAAATGGTAAACTTATACCACGATTTTATCTTTAAAATGTTTATAAACAATATGTAATTTGATGAATTATCATATTCATCATATTGATTCTTGTACAAAATAATTGAAAAATCAGTATTGACATAATAATTGTTGATGGTGGAGTTTTTTAGCTATACAGTGAAAGTCGCTTATAACGACGACGAAGGGACTAACAAATTCCCGTCGTTACATAGGTCCCATTTTTTTATGATTAAGTGAAATACAATAGTTTGTCAATGCATTTTATTGTAGGTATTCAGAAATATACCCACGTAGTTATGAAAAAACGAGCAATAATCAGGTAAACTTCTTTTACCTACTACGAATATGTAATATCAAACATTATGATACTGATATGAGTTTCGTAATGAGATACTTTACCGGACTAGTGGAATGATCGTGTCAAAGTTGACAGTTTGCAGAATGAGTGACAACCGAGACATGTATATCAACGAACCCATTTATTATGAATATAGACGTAACACTAATAATAATATTATGAATTCAACAAAATTTAATGTATCAATTCATGAATAAAAAATTAAACCTCATTTATTATAATAATTAAACACAACACCTGTACAATTAGTGATATTTATTCCAGCTGACGTGGAGGCAATTTAATAATTATTGTCGTTTTCAATTCCAATTGAACTTTTTGTAGAAACGATTTTTCCTCCCATTATTTTAGTAGCTATGTTTTTTTTTTGTTTTCTAATGATGTTTCTACATATCCTTCAGCGACACTACTGGATTTCCATCCACCATCAGCAAGTAGGGACGCTGATGATCTTCTAAAACAGTGACCTGTATATTGTGATGGATTTGGTAGCTCCAGAAACGTTGCTATTTCTTTTCGAATGCGCCCAAAAGTATTGATACCAATTGGTTGAGAAAAACATTTTCCATTTTTATATTAAATAAAAAACCGGTCGTGGACTATATTTTGAAGTCGAAGTCGAACATATTTTCGGACGTTATTCAAGCAGTCAAAACCAGCGATGTTTCCTCTAGTAATAGCCAATTTTCTTTGAATTTTAGTTTTAGTATTCGGTATTTTGATCGTTATGAACGTTACTTCGTCAACTACATCACCAATTTTTAACTTCATCAATTCTCCTATTCGGCAGGCGCCAAACACACCCACGTTAAGGAAACCTATAAAAATAATATGCTACATGGAAATGTCACCATATTTATGTATAATCTTACCTTCATCATCAAGAATTGATCATCATTGGCTTCTTTCAAAAATCTGTGTATATTTTCCTTTGAAAATATACTGAATTTTTTCGCCTTGTGACCTTCACTTTTCCGCTTCAAAAAAGCCATTAGCTGTGAATATTTACTTATGTCCACATTTTTCTTCACATATATCATTGTTCTCAGCATACTATAATGTGTCCATAATGATGATGCCTTTTCTTTTTCAGCTTTCCCAGCAAAATAAGCTAATAAAATTTTCTCCGATATATCACGGACTTTTTTGAACTGCACCAGTCTTCGAATCGCTTATATTCTTTTTCGTATCTATTGCGGGATTTAGCGGGTACTAGGGTTTGTATTGCGTTATTTGCAGCAAGTTCTATATCCGAATGCACACTTTCATAGTCGGAACTCATGTCGATGTCGGCGTCAATCAGTGAAATCTGCCATTCCCTGAAATGCCTAGTCATTTCACGTATTGCCGGCAAACAGCGTAACTCAACTTTTGGTACACCGTTTGCCTAATAGTTTCAGGCATTCCCTGTAATGACGGAATTATTTCAGTCAAACGCTGTAACTAACTAAATGATTTAAGCTACCCTGTTTGCCGGGTTTAGTCAATCATTGTAATTAGGACAGTGTTGTCAGTAGTGCATGAAAAGTTATTAAATATTAAATTGTAAACATAAACTCATTTATTGTCAGTATGTATTATATCGGACAAATGTTTAGACAAGTAACAAACAATAAAATATGATTCTGAAATTAAATTCGCCTATCTATCTTAAGTATACATACTATAAAAAAAATCATAGAACGAACAAATAGAAACAAAACAAAATAATAGCTAGTCTACGTACAAAAATATAATAATATGGTTTATTATTTTTTATTAGCGCAAGATGCGCTTCTATGACACCTTGAATTACAAAGAACTTTTTTTCTTACACAAACACATATGTTTGACAAACATTGTATTTTCGCTGTTTTACATGAACACTTAAAATATCCTTGACCTCCGGAAAGTGAGAGCGACTGCACAGCTTCTCGTACTTTTCAGGAATGTCGTCTACTTGAAGAAATGCCTCTTTGGTTTCCATTAGATCAGGTCGATTAAACCATGATTTTATTCGACCAGCTACATATCCTACTTGATAGACTCCATTTTTGTAGTCCGTTACTACACACATCAAATTTTGCATGTCAGAAGGACCTCTATCAATTTTATCAATATGTAAAAGGACGCACAAACCTATATTTATTGGTGGAAGTTTTCTGGCCGCATTTGAAAGCATTTTTTCTGCTGCTCGCTTTTGGCCCCGGCTTGCATCATATCTGTTTTCTTCAATGATTGCTGTATTTTGATATAATATACATTTACCTCCATATTTAGGGCATGTAATGCATAAAGTAATTTCTTCTTGACTAAATATTTTTTCTGTATTTTCATTGGTCATCAATGTGTCTATTTTCTCTTGGTCTTCAGCATTCGAGTCAACAATATCGTCGACAACATCCTTGTGACCATCAACCATTTCCTCCATGCCATGTGGTTCTACTATTTCATCAGATTGTGACTCTTCTTGTAGGTTTTCATTTTCCACTTTATCCAGTACTGTACGAAATAACAGCCCAGTGACTAGCTTTTTTTACTGTGGTCGTACATCCATGCTCAAAGCATATTTTCCACATCTTGATTGCTTCTCTCTATGCTTCCCTGCGATTGTGGATGCCTTGGTCGACCATGAAGAATTTTTAAAGATGACCAAATTTTCACCATTTTAGATATCACAGATGCCGTGAATTCTCGACCATTGTCGCTTTGGAGTATACTAGGTGCACCAATTTCCAAAAATAGTTTCAGCAATTCGTTTGCTACCTCATTCGTAGTTTTTGTTTTAAGAGGACGTAAAAATAAACATTTTGTTAGGTGATCTTAATAATTAAGCAATCAACGGTACTCATTGTCTGGGCAGGATTGAAAATCCATAAGGTCCATTTGTCCTCTAGAGTTGAAGTTTGTTGAAATAATGGGTTTTATGGTCAGATTTGCATGAGAAGTGTCCCTCTTCTTTTGGCAAACTTCACATGTTTCGAGCAATGTTCTTCCAATGTCACATTTTGTTTTTAAAATGTGCATTATTTTATCCCGACCGCCATGACCAACATTAATGTGTGCTTCATAAACAACATCAAATATTTTTTCATAAGGAACCATGGAAACATACTATCTTTCTTCATGTTTGCCTTTTTTAATTACTATTTTTTCTTCTGCCACTTCCAACACGTCATATAAAGATAAAAGGTGATACTGTCTTCTCGATTTTTTGCCAGAAGTTTGTTCAGCCTGCAGACTTTCTGTAGCAACCTAAAATAAAAAAATAAAACGTAATACCAGTTTTATAATTAAAATCTACTTGCTCAAAAACCAATACAAAAGCACACAATCAAATCACTCTTTCTCCAAGCAAATGAATATAAAATCGTGTTAAACGTGACAACAGTGTGTGAATTTCAAGTGATTTTGTAGGTTGCAGTAAGTTGAGGTTTTGTTTGAAATCCTAATGAATTTACATACCTCCGTCAATTCCGCAATGTTTCAAGGTTTTTTCTTGTTTCGATTGGAGTTACAGCCATCAAATTTCTTATAAAACAACTCTGAATGCTTCGAAATTTCAGTTTTCACAAAAAGAATACAACACAATAATTAGCATCGTTCGACTGAACCCGGCAATCAAGGTAACTTAAATCATTTAGCTAGTTACAGCGTTTGACTGAAATAATTCCGTCATTACAGTGAATGCCTGAAACTATTAGGCAAACGGTGTACCAAAAGTTGAGTTACGCTGTTTGCCGGCAATACGTGAAATGACTAGGTATTTCAGGGAATGACGGATTTCACTGATTGACGCCGACATCGATACAATTATACCAAACTGAAGTGAACGCGTCAAAATTGACAGTTCGCAAAATAAATCAGCGCTACGTTGCTTGTTACATGATTCTAATATCATTAATTTCAGGAATATTGACTAATTTTGAGTAAATAATTAACATTATTGGTAGTATGTAAAATAATGTACTATATTCGTATCATAAATTCATATTACGACGGCCTCGTTTGACAAATTTCCCATCTCATTTCGTAATATGAATCTTTACGACACTTCTATGGTAAATATCTATTTCTTCTCATTTCCTTTTACTCTTTCAGGTGTCGGATAAGGGCTCCGGTCCCTCTTGTCTGTCTTCTTCCTTTTGCCATCTTCCTCATTTCCTCCCAAGATTTTTCTCTTTTTGCCCCCAGTTCCTTTATTTGGTCTAGCCATTTCTTCCTTGGCTCCCCTTCGTTTCTTAATAGTATTTCCTGCCTCCATTATATTTCTTGTTAATTTATCTGCCTTCATTCTTACGATGTGTCCGTACCAGTTCAGTTGTTTCTTGTTTATTTTTTCTATTATTGGTGCTTGTTTTACTTCTTTTCTAATGTATTCGTTCTTCATCCCGTCCGGCTTTTCTTCTTAAGTGTTTCATTTAGATTGTGTTTATTTTTGTCTAATCATTCCCCCTAATTGTCCAATTTTCTGCTGCATATGTTATAGTTGGTACTGCTATTCCGTTATATATTTTCATTTTCACATCAATATCAATATTTTTGTGTCCCCATATTGTCTTATTTAGTACGTAGTTGCTTTTTGTTGATTTATTTGTTATCTCTCCATCTATTTTTCCGTCTTCTGCCAGCATACTTCCAATATATTTGAATGTCGTTAACCTTTCTAAAGTATTGTTCTTATATTTTATTTCTTTATTTTGGACGTTTTGATTTTCATTTATTATTATGATTTTGGTTGTATTTATATTGACCTTCATTTTCATTTTTTCTCTCTCCTCAGACCAGACGTTTATTAATTTTTGAATTTTATTTTTGTAATTCGCTATTAAAACCACATCATCGGCATATAGTAAGCTGCCCATTTTTACGGGTTCCATGTTTCTGTATCCAATTATTGTACTCAGAGTTTCATTTTGTCTTTTTATGTTCATAACTATCTTGTCCATAATAAGTATAAACAGTAACGGGCTTAAACTGTCCCCCTGTTTTATTTCTCTGTCCATTATAAACTCCTCTGATGTCTACCCCGCAATTTGTATTCTAACCTTATTTGTGCTTCTTATAGCCTGTATTAATCCTCTAGGTATTTTCATTTTCTCTAGTATTGTCCATATTTTTTCTAACAACAGTGTCAAATGCTGATTTTTTTTAACTCATTTAATGGCACTGGCTACCGGCAACTGGCCAAAACTTCCTATCTTGTAAAGTATACTCAAGATAGTCTTTATTAGCTTATGGTTTGTCAATTTTCCCAGTATGGAAGAATAAACTATATCAATTGATTAACTGTTTTTCTGTTACAATTTTTTTTCAACTTTTTTCTACACAAATTTTTTTTTTCTTTTTAATACTTTTTTTTAATTCATTATTTTCTTTTCAAATACATAGGCACTTTCAATGTGTTAGATGCTTCTATAGCCTTTTTTTAATTTAATATTTCTTTTTCTTTTTTTTTTAATAATTTTTTGTTATTTTTAATCTTCTTTTAATTTTTTTTAATATTTTTTTAATCTTCTTATAATTTTTTTTATTATTATTATTTTTTTGAGACAGGGACACTTGTTAGGAAAATTTAATTGCCGGAGGACCTCCCGGACAGGTGTAGACTTACACAGGTGTTAATCCTTGGATGGGTAAACATAATAGTGGGAAACACAGACTTATTCTATATTTACAATTTTATACCCGCGTCATTTATATATTGATGTAATGCAGGGAAACATTCCTGATTACTTAGTAGATATTCCAGATTAATGGGTAATGGGATTTTTTTTGGACTAACTGATGAAAGAGCTTGTTGATCTGTAAGGTATTATTGCAATACTCTAGGATGACATGTTTTAGATTTCCTATGCTACCACATGTACAGTCTGGACTATTTACTAGTCCAATTTTAAATTGATACTCAGGATACATGGCATGGTTGCTCCTCATTCTGTTTATATTTGGAATGATTTTCCTGTTTTGGTATGTTTTAAACCATACTTCATTTGGGATATTTGGTTGTATTGTTTTATAAAAGCGACCTTTGATGCTTTCTTGGAAACCTGTGTTCCATTTTTCCTTTGTTTGTTTTCTGAGTATCGAAAAATAGTCTGTAAATGGGTTTTTAAATCCTACTAGTTTTTGTCCGTTTTCTGCAGCGGATTTTGCTAACAGATCTACTTTTTCATTGCCCGTAATACCTACATGTGCTTTAATCCATACTAAAGAAATATGTTTATTGTCAAGTTTTATCTGGCGGTGAAAAGTCAGTATATCAATTATTATGTGATTTTTAACTGATGTAATTGTTGTGGTTTTTATTTTTCCAGTGAGCTTTTGCTATCAGTGAAAATGACGAAGTTAGTCTTACATGAGTTTAGGCACATTTTTAATGCTTCTCTTATTGCAGTGAGTTCCGCTGTGAATATTGAAGAGTGCTCTGGTAGTTTGAATGCCTCATTTCTATTTATGTTTTTGTAATATACAGCGCATCCAGTATTACCTTGACTGACTGATCCATCTGTGTATATTTGTTCATAATTTGTCCATTTACAATTTATCTCCTGATTTATTATGTGTACATTCTGGTCATTTTGTGGTTTTTCTATGACAATGATTGGAGGGTTATCAAATATTTCATATTGTGTTATGTTACTTGCAAAGCTTTCTGTTTGATGTATGGTTTGTTTATATTCCTTGACTTGAATATATGATTCTATCAACTAGTGGTTTTTTCTTGTGAGCCCAGTATTTGTGACTAGTGCATAACTGAGATAAAATTTGCAATTTCTCTAATATTCCATTATTTTTAGCTATAAGTTTTAATGTAAATTTTCTTGCCAGTAAAACCCTTCTTATTTCCATTGGTGGTTCTCGAAAGTCAGCCTCAAGTATATTTATTGGTGTACTGTTCAGATATCCACCGCAAATGCGAATACTTCTATTTTTTATTTTTTCAATTTTTTCTAGTTGGGTTTTGGCGATGTTATGATAGAATAATGAGCAATAGTCTAATATTGATCTTATTAACGATCTATAAAGTAGAATTGCTATATTATGGTCTGCTCCCCATTTTTGCCCACGTATTGACTTTAAAATGTTAATTGCATTTGCTGCCCTTGTTGTGATGTAGTTAATGTGTTTTTTTCCAGTTAAACTTCATATCCAGATATATACCTAGGAATTTGACATTTGTTTCATATTTAATATTGAATGATGACAGTTCAATGTAACGTGGTGGATTGTACCTTTTTCTTGTAAAAGTACAAACGTTGGATTTCTGTTCTGATATTTTTAAACCAACTTCCTCGGTCCATTTTTTAATAATTGCAATATTCTGTGAAAGGGTGTTATTACAGCTGTCTATTTGTTTTGATTCTGCATAGACACATATATCGTCAGAAAATTGTAATATTTTAGTGTCTGTTGTTAATAAATTTTCTAATTCCTGTGTGTATATTATATAAAGGAGTGGGCTTAAGATGCTTCCTTGGGGTAGACCTACCTGTGTCTGTCGCATGTCAGTGAGGCCTCTACTCGTTCTGATATATAGCCGACGTGTTGAATATATCTTTAAAATATTTATTATAATTGTCTTTGGTATGCCGAGAGCCATCATTTTTGTATATAAGATATCCAGGTTTACATTGTCGTATGCTCCTTCTATGTCTAGAAAAATAGCAGAAATTGAGTTGTTTTTAGTGAAAGCTATTTGGATATCAGTGACCAAATTCGTTAAACTTTCTTGTGTAGATCGTTCCCGTCTGAAACCATATTGTGATTTAGGTAATATTTGATTTTTTTCTAACCAAAATTCTAAGCGATTTTTTATTAGCCGTTCATATCTCTTCAAAACACAAGATGCTAACGATATGGGTCTATATGATTGGTAATTATCAGGTGGTTTGACCTTTTTTAATATTGGTATTATTATGTAATCTTTCCAGTCTTGAAGTATTGGGGATTGGTGGGTCCAAATATTATTAAACTGCCTGGGGATTTGTTCTTGAGAGTTTCTGCTCAGATTGGCTAACATTGGGTAGTGTATTTGGTCTTTTCCCGGAGACGAGTTGTTACTAATCTTAAGAGCTATAAGTAGTTCGTTTATCGTGAATGGTCTATGCAGAAAATCATTTGGGGCTTCAGGTAATTTTATATCAGCTTCCGTTTGTGGTACCCAATCTGGAGCCAGTTTACTATGATACTTGGGAATCCACTGATCATCTAAGTCAATAGTTTGATAATTTTCCTGCCTTCTACCTCTATATCTATTTATTCGCTGCCACACTTCTTTAATAGGGGTACTGCTGTTCATAGAGTTGCAGTAATTCTTCCAAAATTGTCTTTTCGTTGCTTTTGTTATTTTTTTAACCATAGCGTCACTGTGTTTGAATTCCAATATATTTTCATGGTTAGGATTCTCTCTATATTTGTTATACGCGATTTTCCTTTTCTGGACTGCTTCTTCACATTCGTAATTCCACCACTGCTTTCCTCTTGATTTGATTGTTTCGACTGTTTGTTGGGGTATCGTTGTTGATGCTATTTTATTGATAGAATTAATTACGTCTTCATATGTTGGTTCCTCATTGATGATTGAGAATATTTCTTCACTGGTTTCTGTATATTGACGCCAGTCTGTTTTTAATATCTTCCATTTTCTGCTGTTGTTGAAACTGAAACTATTTGGCTTAATGAAGCAGTCAATTATAATTGGTAAATGATCAGAACCACAAGGGTCATCATGTGTTTTCCATTGGAATAAGTGTGAAATATGTGGACTAGTAACTGTTAAGTCAATGGCACTGGCTCTTGAGTGTAGATTGTATTGAATTAAAGTGGAAGATCCATCATTTAGACAGATGAGATTGTTGTCTTCTAAACAGCTTAAAAGTGTGTTCCCATAAACGTCATTCCACTCACATCCCCACGCCTGGTTATGAGAGTTAAAGTCCCCTCCAATAACAAACGGAGAAGGTATAGATGAAAAAAAGGAATTCCATACATTTACATCAATATATGTAGCAGGTTTTATATACAAGGATACAAAAGTAATATTATATGAATCACAACTAATAGTTACACATTTATTTGGTATATCAGGAAAAACAGGTAAAAATACTTCTCTAAATTTTATATTTTTTTTTATTACTATAGCTACCCCACCCCTTCCGTCTAGACGGTCGGAACGAAGGATATTAGGGAAAATTGACAAAGACCCCTGGTCTAAACCAAGTTTCTGATAGTAATGCTATGTCTGCATTAGTCTCACTCAAAAGGTTTAATAAATTCTCTTTATTAGAAATTGCAGATCTGCAATTCCATTGGCAGATCGTAAGTTCTGCCATTGATAGGCCCATTATAGGTTCGTTCTTTTTCGTTTTTGAGTATACTAAACAAATCTAATTATTGTATATCGTATGTATTTTTGGCTTTAAGTTTTTCAGCTATTGTTCTGATTATTTCCAAGAATTGTGGTGTATTTATTAATTCCTTTACTTCTTCATCCATTTCTTGATGTTGTGATCTGAGATTAGAATAATATGTAGCTGATTGGGAGTTTCCCCCAGAAGTGGAGGGTAGATTGCATGGAGCTATAATTTTATTATGTGCTTCTAATGTGAGATTTGGTGAACTGGGTCTGGTTCTTTTGGGAGTTTTTATTATTGTTTGAGTATAATAGGATGAGATGGCTAAGTCGATGTAACTGTTGCAAATGTTCTTTTTGGAGTTTGATTGTCAGCATCTTTGTATGATACATTTTTTTCAGACATTAATTTTTAATTTCTTTTTGTCGTTTGAATTCGGGACATTCGTTAGTAGCATTGGTATAGTGTGTCCTGTTACAGTGGAAACATTTAGGGGTTATTATTTCTGTGCAACTATCTGTAGGATGATTACCTTTACACTTTAAACATCTCGTCGATCCTTTACAGTGCTTACCCAAATGACCATATCTAAAACAATTATAACACAAAACCACTTTCTCAACATATGCTTCAACTTCACATATTACGTGATTAATTTCGATATATTTAGGAAGAGTTTGCGATTTAAATGTAACTAGTATCGTTCCAGTTGGGGCATACTTGACTGTTTGATCCGGCAATATCACTTTTCTGGATAACCTTTTTGTTGATTCTACTTTGAACCTACAATTCAAATCGTGTTCTTTGATATTATTTTGAATGTAGTCATCTGAATAATCTAGTTCAACTTGTCTAATTAGGCCTCTTCTGTGCAACATGGGATGTACGCAACTAAATTGCTCTTTGGCAGTTCTGAAGATTTTACTAGTGTTTTTGCACTGTTAAAATCTTTATAATTTATTCTGATTCTATTTTTACCTATGGATTCTATTGACTTTATTTGGTTGTTAATTTCTTTGTGATATTTGTAAATTATTTCTCCAATTTTCATAGCACTTTATTTTCCAGTGAAATTTTCTGAAATGTTTTCAATATATAATGAATACGGGCCTGTGTCTGTAGATTTAAATAAGTATATTTCTCTTTTTTGTGTCTTACTAATTATTGTATTGGAATTAGTTTCATGGTTGGGTTTTTTGCTTTTGTTTACTTTGTTTTTATTATCATTTGGATGTTTTGTAATACTTTCAAAAAATGTACTAATTTGATCATTACTTACTTTGTTTAATTGAGAGTTTTGTTTTTCTTTACGAAAAATGTCTTTTTAAAAAGAACTAAAATTAACTATACAAAAATATATTTTAACGAAGAGCAGAAATAATACAAAAAATGTATATAGACTGTACTGAGAGTTATACAAAGAATGAAATAAAATGGTGTTCAAACAGAATATATAATATCGTATAAAAGTGTCTATTATGCAGTTTCACAGGTGCCCACTTGATAACGCTGTAGACATAACTCCTCCCTCCTTAAGTTTCGAAAAACACGGAGTGGCTTTTCGAATTTTTCTTATCTTCTGTTGGGTTTTCCTTTGGTTTTTTCTTGAAAATCTTCAAAATTTGGGTTCTATATTTAATGAAAATGTAGACTAAGGCGCAGGCAATTGCAATTACAATAACTGTTCCTAATATGCTTGTGTAATTATACGGATTGTCTTCCACTTCTAAAATTGGTTCTAATTGTTTCGAAATTCTGCTAATTTCTTTAAGTTCTTCAAAGTCTATTTTGGTTATGTTCGGAATTTGGTAATTTCTGGAACCACTTAACGTTTGCATCTCAATTTTTGGTAGTATAAACGGCTTGCCATTACTAATTGGAATTTTATTAATGTATTTCTGGTTATTAGTCCATACTTCGCAGGAGTCTGGTATTTTGATTAAAATTGGAGACGTCACAAGAATATATCTATATAATTAAGATTTCGTTTTCGGTGACTGGTTCGACGACTGTTTCTTGTAAATTTAATTCAATGATGTGGCAATGTGAGAGGTCTTCTCCTTGGAGTAGTTGCGTTGTACAATTATCTTGGGATACAGGATTCTGTCGGCAATAATATGTGTCTTCTAGAAGAGGGCATTCTTCCTTCTCGAATTGGTTATCTTCATTCTTGTGTGCCAAATAGGGAAATAGAGGGGTAAAAGTTTTATGATTTTGGATTACTGGGAAAATATGATAAAATTCGTAGGTTTTTTCTTTAAGGATAGGTATATGGATAGCGAAAATTAATTTTGAATTTGATATAGACACTTGAGTGCCCAAAAATTGATAATAAGTTAATAAATTCTCAAATTTAGGAATTTAATTAGAGTTATATATTTTATGTAAATACTTAATCATTTCGAAAATATCAGTACTAGAAACTATTGAATTATGAAGAGAGTTTAATTTGGAGAATACTACTGCATTTTCTAAATTATCTAATAATGTAATCGTTGATTGGCAATCTAAATTAATTTGTGTTATAATTCCCTGAAAACTTAAATAACTTTCAAGAGTTTCTATTTTATGGTAAAATGAAGCTTGAATTTTCTCTAAATTATTTTTAAGTATCTCTTGATTATTGTTTAAAATATTTATAGATTTATTATAGTGTTCAATAAGTTTTTTGTATAAAGAGGTTTGTAAATTAACTTCTGTAATAATGTTTTTCTGGTTTTTCTGTAGTATATCAATTGCTTTGTTATATATTTCTTCGTCATCTGCATCTAGTGTGCCAAAAAGCCATTTGTCAATTTTTCCTACGGCATTTACAAGTCCTCTCTTACTTCTGATATGGGGATATAGATTATTCAGTTTTAGTTCTAAAGAATTAATTAAAGATTCCGTCCTTGTCAAAATACTTTGTGCTAAATTATGATACGATATGAGGTTACTACTATTAACTATTTTAATACTATCTTTAATGATATAATAATGTTTTATTAGGTTATTTACTTGCTCAAAAATAATGTCTAAATCTACATAGTGTATAAATGTATGTTTATTATATATAATACGAGAATTTCCTAATTGGATTGGAAGGATTAGGCTCTCGATTTTAGTGGTAGATACATCCTCTTCAATGCATTGTATCTGCAGAATCATGATGTATGTTGTCATCAATGTCAGGAGGTTCATCATCGTTAGATTCCTGTAACAATTTGTTTGTTACTAACCTCGGTTTTCTAGTCAAATTTTTATGGTATGTGCCTTTATTAGTTTTAATAAAGATACCTTTTTGGCTTAGTACTTTCGTCTTTTTAAATTTGGGTAGTTTTTTATTTCTCTGTTTAGTATTTATGTAGCATGTTTCTTGATTTGCAAAATCTGGGGGATTTTCGCGTTTTTCATTTCG
This sequence comes from Galeruca laticollis, assembly GCA_963921935.1. Classification (NCBI taxonomy): domain Eukaryota; kingdom Metazoa; phylum Arthropoda; class Insecta; order Coleoptera; family Chrysomelidae; genus Galeruca; species Galeruca laticollis. The sequence continues at coordinate 36,268,340 of OY998178.1, read as the reverse complement.
TTTTTGAATAATCGTTTCTTTGGTGGATTCGTTATTTTGCTTAATCTTTTCATACAATATTTTACTATTTTCTTTATGATCTTGTACGTAAGTTGATATAATTAAATGATCGTCTAAATCAAAAGGATCGGGATTGTTTATGTGACCTTTAATAATTTCGAAAGGCGTATATTTCGTAACTGAATGAATACTATTATTATAACAGAAAATTGAATTTTTTATTAGTTGATCAGGTTTCAAATTTTTATTTTCTTCTTGCAAGCATCGATAATGCTCGATTAGTGTTGAATGGAATCTCTCGACTGGAGAGTTAGAGTTACTATTTTTTGATGTTGTAAAATGTAGATGGATGTGGTGTAATTTGCAAAAATCTTGAAGATCGAAATTTTTAAATTCTGTACCTTGGTCAGATGTAATTTCGCTAGGTAAACCGTGATGGGAAATAAATTCAAGTAATTTCTCAACTACAGATACTCCTGTTATACTGTTTAACGGATAAGCTTGACCATATCTTGAAAATGAATCTATGATTGTTAAATACGATTTATTCGATATATAAAAAACGTCTAAATGGATATGTTCGAAAGGTTTCGAAGCTGTGGGTGTTAGATTGAATTTTATAACTGGGGGATTTCTGTCATACTTATTTTTCAGACAAGTTTCGCAATTATTTATGAAATGTTCTATTTCTTCTATCATTTTTGGCCAATAATATCTACGACTAAGGGATGCTTTTACTTCATTTATACCTCTGTGACCTGATTTACTTATATGGTAATATTCTACTTTCTCTCGTTGTTCGTCAACTGATTGAATATCAGTGAGAATTTTGGTGCACATGATAAATTTAAAAGCTGAATCTTTAAATGTTTTTTGTGCAGTTACTATAAACATTCGTGATAAGGGTTCGTTTTGGAAAAAAAGAGCATAATTTTGGTTAGGATTTATAAATTCCTTAATGAATTTTATTACGTTTGATTCAGTGTCTACTACTGGTAATGTAACATATAAGCGAATATTTTCGAATATTTTTTCTCTTTTAACTTTGAAAGAGAGATTTTCATTGCTAGTAAAGTATAATTGATTTTTATACATATTTAGTGGTTTTTCAGATATTGGAATTGATAAAATGGGATTTTCCACAGAAGTGTGTACTGTTTCGATGTCATCATTATTGGGGTTCGCTTCTTCGTCCAATGGGGATGAATTAATCATGGTATCTGATACGTCTCTTTCGTTTTCGTCTAAAATAGTTGTAAGGTCAATATTGTCTAAATTAGGAAGTTGATTTGTAGATTCGTTATATGAACTAATTCTTTCGAGTTCTTGAGTTACAATTTCTTCAATGTCACCTAAATCAACGTCAAGTGATGCAGTTTCTAAAGCATTCATATTAGGGAAACGAGACAGTGCATCGGCTGCCTTCTTACTTTTACCTTTCAAATATTTAATATTGTAATCGAATTCTTCGAAAAAAGAAAATTCTATATCATCAGATTGTCTATATTTAAATGGTATTTTTATATTAGGTCCTACTAATTGTTGGTTCGCAAGGTCTATATTTAAATTCATATTAACAAGATCTTTAATACCTATGATTCCATCGAAGTAATCGTGGAAGTCATATAATACAAAATTAATATAATAACTTTTACATTTTAATTCGGCAAAAGCAGGCACAAGTGCTTGAAATCTAATATCTTTACTTCCAAGACTAGTAGATAATACAGTATTGGAATGGTAAATTGTATCTGGAAAATATTTTTCTACAATAGAAGGTTTTATTATTAATCTAGAACTACCGGTATCGATTAATAGTCTAGCTTTGGGATTCTTAATTTCTATGTACGGTAAAGGATTAGCAGAAATAACGTTTATTTCAACTACGTCTTTGTTTTGGAAAGCCCGGTTATCTGAAAATTTTCCTCAAATTGAACTTCGTCATTCACATCGGGTTGATCAAATTCTACTTCTTCATATTCATTAAATTGGTTAGGATCATATTCTAGATTATCGCATTGATTTAAATATAATTCTTCGGAAACAAAATTTGGTTTAGCACGTGGATTTGTTTGGAAGAATCTATTATTATTGTTATTATTATTAACAGGCATTCGACTTCTTTCTGTGAAATTTCGCGACGTTGTCGACATTGGTACAGGTTTGGGTAACTGATTTTGTGGTATTTGATTAGGTTTAAAAACATTTTTTGCTGGACCAAATACTTGTCGATTCGTGAAATATCTATTATTTTGTGGGATAGGTTGAACAGGTATCGGTTGGTTAGGCCAATATTCTCTGTTTTGTTCTACATTATTTGAGACATTGGGTTGATTATATCGACAATTATTATATGAAGATTGATGATTATTAATTGGTCTGTTATTTGGTACGAAATTTCGATAATCGTTACGATTTTGATTTCGGTCTGAATTTGACCTTTGAACATTTTGGAATCGCGAATATTGCATACCATTATTATTATAATTAGAATCATTTTGTCGAAAATTTTTATCATGTGATGATCCATAAAGTCTTTCGAAATTTTCAAATTCTGCGACATATGCCATCGCATCTTCTAAGCATGTGGGTTTTCTTAAATGCATATTATTTCTTAGCGTTCCATTACAGCCCGCTATGAAAGTATTTAGTGCAGTTTTATCGTATTGAATAATTTGACAATTTCGCTCAACAGCATTTATATTTGGGTCGTTACTTATTCTCTGAATTACACTACTACGAATTAGCTGAAGCCTGCTACCAAAATCGATAAGGTGCTCATTTTTAAAAGGTTTGGCTCTAATTAATTCTTGTACTAAACAATCTATATCACGCCTATCAGCAAAACACTGTAATAAAGCAGTTTTCAATTTTTGCCAAGTATTTAACTCTACTCTACTACCGACCATGAAAGCTGCTCGGCCTTCTAACTTTTCTTGAATACATTCTATCAAATGTGAATTTAATTCGGCATCATTTAAATTTCTATAGGATTCAATTAAACTCTCACATCTAGTGATAAATTTGTTTAAATATTCACTATCACCGTTAAATGGTTTGATATTTGCTAATTTAGATCTGAAAAGATCCCAATTAATTTCTGGTGTAGCCATTTCGTTACTGTTTATTTCGTTTAATGAAATATTATTAAAAGCGTCTACAATATTATCAACGTTTCTATTATTCAAATCGTTCATATATATTTAATGTATATAATAATAAAAATATCTTAATTTATATCTTCACTAATTCCAAAGAATGGTATAGGAAGGCGAGAAAAGGAAATTCGGCACTTACGTTTAGAAAATCTTCTTCCCCGACTCTTTGGTTCCTCTCACTACGTCCACAGGAAGGCTGCTCTCAGTTGTTGATCCCACAGAAAGGGTAGATAGAACTCGCGCTCAAAACGTTAAAACATTAAAGTCATGAAAGTTTATACGAAAACCGTAGAAATCGGTACACTGTATAATTCACGTTTTCACAACTCGCGCGATCCTACTGACTGCGCCAGTTTTGTTTTTCTTTACGAAAAATGTCTTTTTAAAAAGAACTAAAATTAACTATACAAAAATATATTTTAACGAAGAGCAGAAATAATACAAAAAATGTATATAGACTGTACTGAGAGTTATACAAAGAATGAAATAAAATGGTGTTCAAACAGAATATATAATATCGTATAAAAGTGTCTATTATGCAGTTTCACAGGTGCCCACTTGATAACGCTGTAGACATAACTTGAGTTATTTTTTTTTTACATTACCGTTCGAAGAATTCTCAATATCCATAGCATCATTATTTTGTTGTTCATTTTGACCAAAACCTGAAAATCCGTCCTGAATTCCAGGATCGGGGGATGTCCGTCGATTGGTTACTCATTATTTTTATTCACTAACTAAAATTATTTATTTTAAATGTAAATTGGGTTTATTGTTCAAGACTACTTTTTATCGCACTCCGTAAAACACGTCTATGTACTACAAAATATAGAATTGTACTGATGCTGATTTCAAATCAATACATACCAGGAACAGTTCTACTCCTTTCTCAATTGTTCATTCTATTAAGTTTCGTACAATGTATATATTATCACTGGCTTGTCTTTCCGGTCTGAAAGCTGCCTGTTCTTCTTCTAGTTTTATGCAGTGTCTCAGTCTTTTTTCTAAAATTCTTGTCATTAATATGTAATATGTAATCGTATTTTGGTAATGTTTGAGAATGTGTTTGTCTTTGTCGTCTCTGCTTGCCATCGACTGTGAATTTTGTATTGTGATTTTGTGATTTAGGTTTAAGGGTGATTGTGTTGTTTCTCGCTGTGATAATTATGTTTTATAAATTTTGTATTATGTTTGTTAAGTAATTTTTATCTTCAATTTTCTGTGTGATTAATAAGTGTACATTTATGTATTTTCTGTATTGAGTACAGTTTGTGGTTGTGTAATCATGTATTTTTTGTGGGTGGGTGTATGGAGTGTGTTATTTTTAATTGTAGTAGGATGGAGTCGTGATCGGAATTTAGGTCTGGGATAGTTTTCATTTTGGTTATTGTGTTGATGTTGCGGCCGATGGCTAAGTCAGTTGTGCTGGGGGGGGGGGGTAATTCTTGAAGGGAAAGTGGGCAGAGTCGTCTGTGTTATAAATATTGCAATCCGAATTGTCGCAGAATCTTTGCACAGTACGGAGAACAAAATCATTTTGGTTGAACGGTTTCTAATTGGCGTTTTAATTTCACTTTTCTTCTTAACAATTAAGTGTGTTCTGATTTTTAGGTATTTTGTACATATGGCAATTAAAAAGGAAATGTGATTAACATAATTTTCCAACACATGCTTATTGAAACCTTCAGACAAATCCATTGTTAGAGCTTTGTTCATAACTGTGTTAATTAACAATTGAATGGTCTTTTTCCTATGCAGATTTTGTTCAAGAATTCTCAAAACACGTCCAGACATTTTACAAATGCGTATAACATCATTTGAAGCATATATTAATCCTCCTTCACTTTTATGGGCAATCAAAGAATTAAGCAAATTTGCTTTAAGTCCAGTTAATCCCCCAACACATGCTTCACATTTCAAGTGTTTATCATCTGTAAAACAACAAATCCAGCTATATATGTGATAATTGTTCCACTAAATGTCGAAAAATAAATGGATTCATAATATATTCATGACCGTTAAGAATATTTTTAAAAAGTCATACATTGTGGTCATCCTCGCCTCTTCGTTTTTATCAACTTGAGGTACACTATTGTGTATTAGACAAACGGGATCTGTTTTTGCTGGTGTACTGGACAAACCAAATGTGTACAATTACCAACGCTTCTAGTCCTAACTTCTGCTCTTATTAACAAACTCTTGTAAGATTGCCTAAACTGACAAGCTGTTGGATTGGTATTACATCCACCGTTGGATTTGATAGAAAGTACATGGAAAAGTACAGACACCAAAAAGCAAGAGCGGTCGGACGAAGATGCGAAATATGTTCTACGAAGAACTGCATTTACGTTTTTTATGAAATATGAAGTACCGACATTAAAGAATGTGCTGGAAGCTGTTAGTGAAAACGAAATCATCCCTAAAATGTGCAAGGAGACGTTGAGGAAAATCTTACATGGTTTGAATTTTAGTTATAAGGAAATAAATAGAAAGAGAGTTCTTATTGAAAGATCTTAATTAGTATTTTGGAGAAGAGAATATCTAAGGAAAATTAACGAGTTTCGGAAGTAAGGAATAAAGATTTATTATAGGGATGAAACATAGGTCAACGAGGAGCAGACGATGAAACAAGTATGGCAACATGGAAATGTGAAAAATGCAAGGCAAGCAGGTATTGAAAGCTGGTCAACTGGTTTAAAAATGCCATCCGGATAAGGCCGTCATTTCATAATTTCACATATAGGAAATGAAAGCGGATTTGTGTTAAATGGTGAATGAATATTTAGGTCCAACAAAATGGGAGACTACCTTGAAGAGATGAACGCAGATGTGTACGAGAAGTGCTTTGAACGCATTACTGAAAATTTGAAACCAGGATTTTTTGTCGTCGTTATAGATAATGCTCCTTTCCACAGTCGACATTGCGAAAAATACCACAACAGGCATGGAGAAAAGCTCAAATTCAAGAATACTTAAGAGATAAAAGCATCCTTTACTATGCAAGCAGTGTAAAGAACGAATTGCTTCAAATTGTGAAGATACATGCCCATAAGTATAAGAAACTTGCTGCAGATGAATTAGCATTGAGCCATGTAATTACTTATATTAAGGTTACCCCCGTTCCGTTGAATCCAATTGAATTAATTCGGGCATAAGTTAAAGGGGATGTGGCACGTGAAAATCGAACGTTTAAGTTAGCCGATGTGGAACACCTTCTTAAGAAATCATTGGAACGAGTGACAACAGAAAACTGGAGCAAGTGTATTGCTCATGTTTAAAACGAAGAAAAGAAAATGTGGGATGTAGATAATATGGCTGATGAAGTTATCGATGATATTGTTATCAATGTCGGTAAGCTAATTTTATGCAATTTAAGTGGAATCACCTTGGGCACATGTCACAACCGACATTCTTTTCCCCTTCTTCTTCGGTATCGCTTTCTAGCACATCTTCCTAAATCGCGCATTTAACTTTTTTTTTAATTGTTCTTCTGTTTCCCATTTTCATCTTTGGGTTTTAGCTTCCTTTTATTTTTTATGTTTTCTTTGTCTAATTTTTCGTTATCTTAGTTAATATAATAATCTCTCCAAGCCTTTGATGAAATTACGCTTGTCAAAGGTACAGCTTTTGCCCTTTTGGTTTTTTATATTGGCTTTGCAGCATTTAAATGTTTGTCAATTGTTGTTACCCTGTTGGTTTCTTTTAAAGGTTTTTATTTTTTACTTCTTTATCTTGAAGTTCAACAACGTTCTAGAAAGAATCACCTAATTAAATTCCTTCTGATTTGAATTGTTAGAATTAATTAAAACTTGCATTTTTATCCTTTATTATTTCCTAACCAGCTGATCATCAAGATTCGTTTTGATGTCATGTTTGTTCTAAGTTGTATAAAAACTAATTTATTTACAGATAAAATTTCGTTTATTTAGAAAAACCAATATAAAATTGATAACTACAAATAAATAAATCACAGTAATTACAAATGATAACAAAAATTACATTATTCAAGTTCCACAAATCTTTTGAATCTCCAGGTACCACCGACATGCCAACTGGGTTTAGCTCTGTGTGGTCCTCTGACAACCTTATTCCAACCCGCTTCAAAGTCGTGGTCCTTGCCTTTGTTACGGACTTCGACGCCAGCGTTGACATTTCCATCTGCGTCACGATCTGCACCCGATTTAACTTCCCATCCTCCATTATCAGGGGACCTCTTAAATCTCCATGTGCCACCAACACCATTCGAAAGCTGAGTTCTTAAGCTTTTTTAAAACTAAATCTTATAGAAATTGTTTAATGTGGCCTCCGTCCTGGTCTATGCACTTTTATAACCTAACTTGTAAGTTCAAAAAAGAATTTTGTAGCATTTCTTTAGGAATTCCATCAATAACATTTTTGATGTTATTTTTTAACTCATCAATGTTTTGAGGAAAAGGGCTATATCAAGTGTAGACCATTCAGAAAAGTTCGGCGCCCGTTCAATCGGCCCACCTCTTCCTATCCATTTCTCCCCAAATGCTTTAGTCGCAGATTCTCTAGCTACTAAAGAAAAATGGCAAGATGCACCGTCCTGCTGAAAATAAACTTCCTCCACGATACTTTCTTGTTGCAGTACTTTATACATACTGTATTTAATTGCTCTACGTACGCCTATAGGTACATACATATATTCATGAAAGCTATATAAATGTTTACACATCAGCTTTGGTCTAGTACTAAAAATATTCGATAAATGTAATACTTTTGACTTCGTACTAGAAAGAATCAGTTAATTTAATATTCAATTTTTTGTGATTTTAATGGTTAGAATTAATCAAAACTAAAATTATTTCCTATCCAGCTGGTCATCAAGATTCGTTTTGAAGTCATGTTTGTTCTAAGTTGTATAAAAACTAATTTATTTATAGATAAAATTTCGTTTATTTACAAAAACTAATATAAAATTAATAAATACAAATAAATAAATCACAATAATTACAAATGATAACAAAAATTATATTATTCAAGTTCCACAGATCTTTTGAATCTCCAGGTACCACCGACATGCCAACTGGGCTTAGCTCTGTGTGGTCCTCTGACAACCTTATTCCAACCAGCTTCAAATTCGTGGTCTTTACCTTTGTTATGGACTTCGACGCCAGCGTTTACATTTCCATCTGCGTCACGATCTGCACCCGGTTTAACTTCCCATCCTCCATTATCAGGGGACCTCTTAAATCTCCACGTGCCACCAACGTGCCAACTGGGCTTAGCTCTGTGTGGTCCTCTGACAACCTTGTTCCAACCAGCTTCAAATTCGTGGTCTTTACCTTTGTTATGGACTTCGACGCCAGCGTTTACATTTCCATCTGCGTCACGATCTGCACCCGGTTTAACTTCCCATCCTCCATTATCAGGGGACCTCTTAAATCTCCACGTGCCACCAACGTGCCAACTGGGCTTAGCTCTGTGTGGTCCTCTGACAACCTTGTTCCAACCAGCTTCAAATTCGTGGTCTTTACCTTTGTTATGGACTTCGACGCCGGCGTTGACATTTCCATCTGCGTCACGATCTGCACCCGGTTTAACTTCCCATCCTCCATTGTCAGGGGACCTCTTAAATCTCCAAGTGCCACCAACGTGCCAACTGGGCTTAGCTCTGTGTGGTCCTCTGACAACCTTATTCCAACCAGCTTCAAATTCGTGGTCTTTACCTTTGTTATGGACTTCGACGCCGGCGTTGACATTTCCATCTGCCTCACGATCTGCACCCGGTTTAACTTCCCATCCTCCATTATCAGGGGACCTCTTAAATCTCCACGTGCCACCAACGTGCCAACTGGGCTTAGCTCTGTGTGGTCCTCTGACAACCTTATTCCAACCAGCTTCAAATTCGTGGTCTTTACCTTTGTTATGGACTTCGACGCCAGCGTTTACATTTCCACCTGCGTCACGATCTGCACCCGGTTTAACTTCCCATCCTCCATTATCAGGGGACCTCTTAAATCTCCACGTGCCACCAACGTGCCAACTGGGCTTAGCTCTGTGTGGTCCTCTGACAACCTTATTCCACCCAGCTTCAAATTCGTGGTCTTTACCTTTGTTATGGACTTCGACGCCAGCGTTTACATTTCCATCTGCGTCACGATCTGCACCCGGTTTAACTTCCCACCCTCCATTGTCAGGGGACCTCTTAAATCTCCATGTGCCACCAACGTGCCAACTGGGCTTAGCTCTGTGTGGTCCTCTGACAACCTTATTCCAACCAGCTTCAAATTCGTGGTCTTTACCTTTGTTATGGACTTCGACGCCAGCGTTTACATTTCCATCTGCGTCACGATCTGCACCCGGTTTAACTTCCCATCCTCCATTGTCAGGGGACCTCTTAAATCTCCACGTGCCACCAACGTGCCAACTGGGCTTAGCTCTGTGTGGTCCTCTGACAACCTTATTCCAACCAGCTTCAAATTCGTGGTCTTTACCTTTGTTATGGACTTCGACGCCAGCGTTTACATTTCCATCTGCGTCACGATCTGCACCCGGCTTAACTTCCCATCCTCCATTATCAGGGGACCTCTTAAATCTCCAAGTGCCACCAACGTGCCAAGTGGGCTTAGCTCTGTTAGGTCCTCTTACAACTTTACCCCAACCAGCTTCAAAGTCGTGGTCTTTACCTTTGTTTTTAACTTCAACGCCAGCGTTGACATTTCCATCTGCATCACGATCTGCGCCTGGATTAACTACCCATCCTCCATTATCAGGGGACCTCTTAAATCGAAGTTCTTCTTCAGAATTTTCATTTTCAAATCTGTCGTGTATTTGATTTTCTCCAATTTGTTCAGATATGGTTTCATCTTGATGCTCGTAAGCTGTAACGGCTGCCACCAACAATAAGGCCACCAAAATCTTCATTTTGACACCTGCAATGAAAAGTCCATTGTAATTGTTTATTTTTTTTCAACTTTTCTGTGAAATTAACCAAGCTAAATAAGACTTTGCTTGAAAAATACTTCTTTTTAAATGGAATTTCCAAACATAAATGAAATTTTTAATATTTCAAGGGTTATTTCCAGATAATATGAAGTTTAAGTATAAATAGTTAGCTGTAATTTTGTATAAAAAAAATTCCATTTTGAAACTAATTTTATTTAGTGTTCAGTAATTCATATGAATTTATATACTTTTTAATGAAACGAGTATTCAAAAGTAGTTTAACTGTGAATTTAATATAATTAAAAAATAATAACAGTTTTTTCACTACAAAAAATTATTAATATTAGTAGTTTATTAAAATAATATTATGAATGTACGCACCTGAATATTTTTTCTGTTGTTCGTTTTACACTTATATCCTTGAATATTTGGATTCGAACTGAATGATCTCGTGGTTCCGCTTCATTTTATACTACTCAGATGTTCATAGATTTCTGTATTTTACGTTATCCCAGATGCTGTTGGAAATACAAATATTTAATCTTTGCAAAATGAAAACAAAGAACTGATACGGTATTTCACCATGATAGAAATCCAAATGTTAGACTAATATACCACTATTTTATGTTTATAAACAATATATGTTTTGATAACTTATCGTTTGCAGTTTTTTAAAATCTTGTAGATATTCGCCATGTTGATTTTTGTACAAAATGATTAAAAAATCCCTATTAACATAATAGTCTTTCAGTGATAAATGAAAATTGTTTTCAATTTCCTGTCTCCTATTGATATTTTCCAGAAAATAAAATAATTGTAATTAGTTACTTTTAAAACTAGTAAATGTGACCAATCAACACAAGACTTTGTTTCATTCTATAATTATATGTTTTCATCAATTCCACTTTTCAGTCGACACATTTTTCTATATTTTCCAATTAAAATTATAAAGAGTTATTTAGAATTCAAACAAACATATATTCAATTCATCATAAGGATATTAAAAAAATATGTAAAGCTTAATCTGGATTGTGGAGTGTCACATATCAGGGAGAGAGCGTCATATAACAGTGGTTAACTTTCTTGTATAACAACCTCTATATTAATATTTTTTTTATTTTCCAAAATACTCTAAATATATTTCATATAGAATGTACACTTCTTCCAAAGTCAGTTTAAAAATAATGATTTTACCAGGGCACTTCGATATTTTGTTAATAAGCGCTTTATTCGAGATCGCGTAAATTTCCACCCTCTTTGTGAAATAATCCGTTACAACCAGAATGTATTTACCACAATTTTCTGTCGTCGGAAATGGTCCAGCGATATCTGAAGCAATCATTTCGAAAGGGCTTCCAACATTATATTGTTTCATGGTCGCCTTTCCCTTGCGATGTGGTCCATTACTCAAAGCACAAGTCGAACATTTCTTATACCAGTCCTTCACATCGACGGAGCTGTTCATCCAATAAAACCTTTCACGAACTCGCTGAAGGGTTTTCTTCATTTCCAGATGACTTCCTGACTGACTGTCGTGTAACTTCTACAGTACCTCAGCTACTTTTGTTCGCGGGATAACTAGCTGTCTTCTCTTCTCGGAACCATCATCATTTTCAAGAATTCTTTTCAACAGACCTTCTTCCAAGAAAAGGGAGTCCCACTGATCCCAATACGCCTTGAGTTTCGGTGAAAATTTTGACACTTCTTGCCAGGTAGGTCGCCGATTTTTTACCTTCATTGCCGAATCATCTTTAGGTGAGGATCATTCTCCTGATCTTCTCTGATCCTGCTGAGTGACCATACTTCGTCTACTTCTGTAGATCTTGAAACTGCAGCTTCCTCAGATTCCGCCTTGTTGCAGTGGGCACGGCCGTCTATACAGAGAGTCAGCATTTCAATGACTAACACCAGCTCGATGTTTCGATATTGAAATCGTACTCTTGAAGTCGTTCAATCCATCTAGCGATCTGGCCCTCGGGACTCTTGAACTGCATCAACCACTTGAGTTCTGCATGATCAGTCCGGATTAAGAAATTTCTTTCATAGAGATACTGGTAAACGTGTTCCACGGACTTCATTACCGGCGAAAGTTATCTTGTGGCGCAGTCGTTTCGTTCTGGTTTGGAGAGGACTTTACTGAAATATCCAACCACTCTTTCTTGTCCTTTTTGGATCTGTGAGAGCACTGCTACAATTCCTACGTTGCTTGCATCAGTGTCAAGAATAATGTCGCCCTCTGGTAATGGATATCCTAATGTCGGCGTCGTGGTTTAATGTCTCTTCAAGGTATCAAAAGCCGTTTGACAGTATTCGTCCCAATGGAAAGCTCTGGTTTCGAGTTAGTGGCTTAGCAATATATCCAAACTTCCTGATAAATCTTCGATAGTATGTGCAAGGTCCAAGGAAACTCCTAATTTGATGTTTGTGGGTTGGTTGCGAACATTGCTGAATGGAAGCAATTTTCTCCGGATCCACGGCCACTCATTCAATGCTCACTATGTGACCTATATAGTTGACTCTGTTTTGGAATAGCTGCCATTTCTTCGGGTTTAACATGAGCTGGTCAGTTTGAAGTCGTTTGAATACATCTTCCAAATTCTTCAGGTGTTCGTCAAATGTCTTTCACAGTACTACGATGTCGTCCAAATAGACCAGGCATGTCTTCCAAGATAAGCCTCTCAAGATATTTTCCATGAGTCTTCCAAATGTCGTGGGCGCATTACAAAGCACGACAGGCATGTCGTTGAATTGCAATAATCCGGATCCGGTGGTAAAAGCAGTCTTCTCTTTGTCTTTTGGGTCCATTTCTACCAGACTTCAGGTACAAGGTGAAAACACTTTGCTGCTGGCCAAAGTGTCTAGCGTATCGTCGATTCGAGACAGAGGATAGCTGTCTTTCTTCGTCACGTTGTTTAGCTGGCGATAATCAATGCAGAATTTCGTAGTTCCATTCTTTTCTTTACGAGCAATACTGGAGACACCCATGAACTAGTAGATGGTTCTATTACTTTCTCTTCCTCCATCTCTCGAATTATTCTTTCAGCTTCCTCTCTCTTCGTTCGTGGTAGTCTTCGAGCTGATGGCTTGGCATCACCAGTATCGATTTTGTGCTGACGACTGATGTTCTACCAGTCTTCCTTACTTTTGGTACGAATAGATCTCGATACTGCAGAAGAAATTCTCTAATTTTCCTTCAATTCAATATTTAGTATCGCCAATTTTTTTATGTGTTTTGTACATAATTTAGTGTAGCATATGAAATTTCCACTAACATAAATGAAAGAAGAATTGTTAAGGGCGTTCCCAGGTTAATAACGCTTGCGAGTGAGTGTTGAGTAACTTCAGAAGAGATTTTATAGTCTATTTCTTAATGTCTGACAGCACAGTAGTCTCATTAAATATTCAAATAGAAAATTATCTCTTACAGAATGATCCTAAGAATTTTACAAGTAAATACTAAAATTCTAATGCAAAACAAGTAGGTGTTTGTATTGGTTATCTGTACATCCCTGTTTCAGCTCAAAATACAATATGGTAATACAACTGAACAATGCCAGCAAAAGGATAAACAATGCGGCAGTGGCGGAGATTACGATATTAGTTCATTTTGCTTATTTAATTAGATTCTGTCAACATTACAGTTGAAATAAAATTTATTCGTTTAGGCCTATTAACAAGTTACATTTTGATTTTTATTAAATTAAATTAATTAAAGAAAATATAGTTTAATTCTCATAATTCAAATTTATTGACAATGAATTAATGTATATTAAGTAAAGTAAACATACCATTTATAGGAAATATAAAATTCAATCTATAGTATCATCCTCTTCGCTGGCCATACAAGAATCATCCGAAGACTCGTCAAGAGAGATCACTATCGGTTCTATAGTTTGTTCTATCAGGTTATCTAAAACCCACATTTTCTCTTCCTCTTTAATTACATGATTCACAGCATCTCTCCAATTCTCTTCAGTTATTGTTGTCAATGAGAACTTCATGAGTTCACGAACATCTTTCATTTTAAATGTTTTATTATGTCTAGCTACATAACCTTTCATTTGGGCCCATATTAACTCTATCGCATTTAATTCACAATGGTACGGCGGCAAACTAAGCGCTGTTATCCCACGATTCTTGGCTATTTCATCAATAACAAACTTTTTAAATTGTAGCTTGTGATCTGAAGCAACCTTTAAAAGTTCTTTTGTCAACATATCATCTTCAAATGGTATATCTTTTACGATTAACCAGTTTCTAATATCAGCTTTTCTCCAAGAGGTAGATGGAAGATTTTCTGTTAATCGCGAATGATAAGTGGCATTGTCCATAACGATAACAGCATTATTTGGAATTAATTCGACCATTTGTGTAAAATACATCTGCAGTCATTTCTTCATGATAGTCTTTGGTTGATGTTAACTGAAACTCCAGTAAACCACCTTCAACGAACCCTTGATTGCATCCAATATGCGTTATTATTAGTCGGCGACCTTTACCGATAGGAGTTTTCAGTCCAGTAGATAAACCTTCTATGAAAGCTTGACGACTGGTTTGAATACTTTGGTCCTGACATATTTTTTTCACTGACTGTCCTTCATTGAGCCATGTCTCATCTAGATAATAGATTTGTCTTCCCTCCTGTCTGTATTTTCGGATATCTCGTAAATACTTGCGTCTCCAACATGTTATTTCTTCGTTGTCGATTAGCACTGATTTGCGACTTTGCTTCTCCCAAGTAAAATTTAATTTGTGTAATATTTTCCACAAAGTTTTTCGCCCTGTCAGGCAAATTCTCGTCCTCCACCATTCTTAGAATTCTGTCAAGGGTTGGGATCTCTTTTTTAAAATATAATTCATGTAGTTTTCGTCTTATTGTATTTTGCATATGTTCATCAAGGTCAAATGGTTTTCTTCCAGTTGACTTTTTAGGTGGAGATATATTTCCATTTTTCCTCTCTCTTAGAAGCCTATAAATAGTAGATTCACTAACTCCTGTCATATTGGAACATGTCGAAACTATATTTCTAACAGTAGCAGCCGGCATTTGATGTACAACAGCATCATGCACATTTAACACTACAGTCTTCGTTTGTAATCTAATCACGCTCTTACACTTTACTGGGGTAAAACTTGAAGACATTTTTCACAACACAGTTAACACTTATGGAACATAAGCGACTCTAAGCAAAACAAATTATACAAATTTGGGCGAGACCAAGTTTCACCGTATATACCTGCAAAATTTCTAAGTAGTCATTGGGACAATCCCTAGTAGGACCCTATTGTAATGTTTCTTGGAAATGTTATTATCAACATTTCAAAAATCAGAAAGTAATTATCTGGAGAATGAATGGATGAATGGTTTGTTAATATCTCTCCCAAGAATTGACCTGCTTCAAATTCTCAAGATAATTAATGAAATATTCAGTCAGAATAGCTGCGTTACAAGATTTTTTCAAAAACAATTTATTGTTTTAACTGTATGTACTCTACAAATGTATGAAGGTCAGATAGTTGTTTTAACTAACCGAATTTACATTTATATTACCTTTATATATCAGATCGGGTATAAAATTAAATAGTAAATAAATTCCTTAGATGAACTGTGACGCTTATGCTTTACTACCTGACTAGCATCTGTGACCTTTTCGCGTGCTGTCAGTCAATAAGAAACAGACTATAATTCTATATTAAGGATGTTGCAAAGATAATAGTAATGTTTTTTTTACATTGTCAAGCAATAAACAGTATCACTTATTAGTTTTGAGTATGACATTTTATTTTTTTAATGCTGAACACTTAAAATTTCCGAAACGCAAAAAGAATAGTATTCAGCATGTTATATTTAAAATAAGAAAGTTGGTATTGTTCATTGTTATATGGCACTCCCTGTCTAAAAAATGTTTGATGAAAAAAATGAGCAACTAAAAATACCAATAGATGCGACTTAGTTGACTTACAAGATTAATAACGCTTGCGAGTGATGAGTAACTTTAGAAGAAATTTTAATTAAAAATTAAAGGTATTACCAAGATAATATCAATAGTTGTAAGCATTTTGAATATCTACATTGACATCAACGCCTTTTTTACATTATCAAAGAATAGAATTAATTTTGATGTGTCATTTAATTTTCTAATGCTAATTTTTAAAATAAGTTAGAAAATACTTGAAATTTCTGAAACACTAAAAGATATATGTAGAAAATTATACATGGAATATATCTAGAACTTTCTGAAAAATAGAATAATATAGAGGATTTATATTTAAAATATCTATCTCCAAAACAATTTTTAAAAAGTGGCACGTTCATTTTTTATACTTTTTAGTCCATTAGTAATATATCTATATATACTTCCTTTCTGTCTTTTCAAGCAGAAGTCTAAAACAGTATGCTAAGTTTCGGTAATTGCTTGTTTTGACTTAAGTACATGCTTATCTTCAAACTTTTTAAATAGTCCGTTCTAACTTAGATACTTTTTGCTGAAAATGTTCGTTTCTCTTGAAACTTTAACGTTCCTTTTTTACTCATATAAATCTGGATTTTCTTCTCGACAATTTTTATCTTAATATGCCATAATATCAAGGAAACTAACTGTCTTATTTTCCATTTAATGCTGTTTTCAGGTTTCGGCAGACCTTCTTATGGTCTACAAAGAAAAATTAAAAGCAAATCTAAATATATGGCTAATGTTTACTGAAGTGTAAAAAATCAATTGGGACTCCTGTATCTTACACCTTTGTTCATGGAGACCAGATATTCACACAGGTTTGACTGATGGTTTTCCAACTGTCCAACGTCCAGCTGTTTTCAAACAATCAGAAACTTATGTATGAACGCGAAGAAATGGATTGCGCAGAATCCTGACTGTTTCTGATGGTTTGAAACCGTGTGAGAACAAACCTATAGAGTAACAATATTTTTTACATTCAGAAATCCATTTCTTCTCTTCAAGTAATTAAAAAATGTTTCACCTGTTACCAAAAAGTACACCTATAGTTTTGAAGGTGTAGATTTTTACAGGTAAAGTCGAAATACTTGTTGTTTGCTGCCAAATAAGCAGTCACCCAATGTATATACATACATATATTCATGAAAGTAGCTATATCAACTTTTACACATCAGGTTTGGTCTAATATTAGAAATATTCTATCGTACTGGAAAGAATTACGCAACTAAATTTCTTCTGATTTGAATGTTTAGAATCAATTAAAACTTGAAAAATTGACTGTCTCGACCCTTACTTCGAGGAATATGCTCATATTAGTGTTTTTAAATGAAACTCAAGGTCTCTAGTTAATTCCACAATATAATACAAGTTATTGAAAATTCTAAAAAATTGACAATTGTTTCGATAAATCAATATCATTCTGACGTCAATTGTCAATTTTTTAGAATTTTCAATAACTTGTATTATATTGTGGAATTAACTAGAGACCTTGAGTTTCATTTAAAAACACTAATTAAAACTTGAATATTTGAAATTATTTCCTAACCAGCTGATCATCAAGTGATTCGTTTTGATGTCTTTTTTGTTCTAAGTTGTATAGAAACTAATTTATTTATATTGAAAATTTCGTTTATTTATAAAAACAAATATAAAATTTCTACAATAAATACAAATAAATAAATCACAATAATTACAAATAATAACAAAAATTACATTATTCAAGCTCCACAGATCTTTAGAATTTCCAGGTACCACCGACATGCCAAGTGGGCTTAGATCGGTTAGGTCCTCTCACAACCTTATTCCAACCAGCTTCAAAATCGTGATCTTTACCTTTGTTTTTGACTTCGACGCCAGCGTTGACAATTCCATCTTCAGTACGACCTGCACCCGGCTTAACTTGCCATCCTTCATTATCAGGGGACCTCTTAAATCTCCAGGTGCCACCAACGTGCCAACTGGGCTTAGATCTGTGTGGTCCTCTTACAACCTTATTCCAACCGGCTTCAAAGTCGTGATCTTTGCCTTTGTTATGGACTTCGACGCCAGCGTTAACATTTCCATCTGCGTCACGATCTGCACCCGGTTTAACTTCCCATCCTCCATTATCAGGGGACCTCTTAAATCTCCACGTGCCACCAACGTGCCAACTGGGTTTAGCTATGTGTGGTCCTCTGACAACCTTATTCCAACCAGCTTCAAATTCGTGGTCTTTACCTTTGTTATGGACTTCGACGCCAGCGTTGACATTTCCATCTGCGTCACGATCTGCACCCGGTTTAACTTCCCATCCTCCATTATCAGGAGACCTTTTAAATCTCCACGTGCCTCCAACGTGCCAACTGGGCTTAGCTCTGTGTGGTCCTCTGACAACCTTATTCCAACCAGCTTCAAATTCGTGGTCTTTACCTTTGTTATGGACTTCGACGCCAGCGTTGACATTTCCATCTGCGTCACGATCTGCACCCGGTTTAACTTCCCATCCTCCATTATCAGGGGACCTTTTAAATCTCCAAGTGCCACCAACGTGCCAAGTGGGCTTAGCTCTGTTAGGTCCTCTCACAACTTTACCCCAACCAGCTTTAAAGTCGTGGTCTTTACCTTTGTTTTTAACTTCAACGCCAGCGTTGACATTTCCATCTGCATCGCGATCTGCGCCTGGATTAACTACCCATCCTCCATTATCGGGAGACCTCTTAAATCGAAGTTCTTCAGAATTTTCAATTTCAAATCTGTCGTTTATTTGATTCTCTCAAAAATGTTCAAATACAGTTTCATCTTGGTACTCGTAAGCGGTAACGGCTGCCACTAACAGTAATGTCAACAAAATCTTCATTCTGAGACCTGAAATAAAACCACCATTGTTAATTGTTTCTTTTTTCCAAGTTTGGAGTAAAATAAATATGAATTGTCTATTGATGATTAAACATTATATTTTTTCGAATATTGCATGAAAATGTTATAGTTAAATGTGAATAGGATATTTCTCTTAGCAATCTGGTGAACTATCCAAATTAATTATTTTAAACTAACTCTATCTAAGTATTAACTGATTTAGACAACACTTCATATTCCGGTTTTACCTATGATAATATTATGTACCTATGTACGCACCTGAGTATTTTGTTTGTTGTTTCACTTACACTTAATTGCCTTGAATATTTGAATTCAAACTGATGGATTTCGTGGATCCACTCCATTTTATACTAATGATTGGTTATCCGAATTCTGTACTTCACATTATCCCAGCCGACATTAAAAATACAATTCTTTTGGATTTAATCTTTTCAAAATAAAGATACAAATAAGGTACTTTACACCATTATCTAAATGCAACTGTTGAATTTATATAATATTTCATGTTTCTATAAATACTCCTTTATCATTGCTTTGTTTATAAACAGAAGTGTTAAATTATTAATTACAGTTTGGGACTTACCTCTAGAGGTCGTTTATAATCCTAAACTGACGTATTAATGTCAGTTAAAATTTTTGTCTAATATTTATAATTTCAATATTTCCAATTGCTTTATTTTTTTCAGTTAAACTTCATGAATAATTTACTAATATTCGTGCATATTACATATACAGTGCTATTCAAAAGTCCCCCCCCCTCGTATCTTTTGAACGGCTACACTTACATTAATAAAATTTGGAGGGCGAAAATAAAGTGTTGTAAACTTCTCTACGAATGGTAACAGGTGACGTAATAGTAATAGATGACGTCAAAGTGCCACTCTGGCCAATAATTTTAAATAGGACCTTATGGCAAGTGATATCTCGTTTGAAAGGCTACATAGCCATATTAATTTTGTTTTGGTTTAAATTAATTTTGACGGATAAATTAAATAAATACCAAAATTATTATTTCACATTTAAATATTGAAGATTTTTCAGTCCGCCTCTGGTTAGTTGTCAAAAAAATTGACGTTTTTAATTTAATAGTATTTGTTGCTTTGCAAAGTTTTTCTAAATAGCTTGAATATTTAATTTTATTATTGTTTTACGAGACGTTTAAGAGTTTACACAGGCAAAATGGTACGTACTCAAGCCGACAAAGTAGCAGCTATCTTAATAATTGGTGAATCTAGAAAGAACCTCCATGAAGCGGAACGTTTATTTAATGAGAGATACCCAGATTGCCATATCTAGAGAACTTATTTGAGGGAGCTTCTTCACAAGTTTGAAGCAACAGGTAGTGTTCAAGATGCCAAACGATCTGGTCGACCAACATTTAGTGATGATAAAAAAATTGATATAGTTGCTGAAATGGTAGTAAACCCTACTACCCTACTTCCTCTTCAACTATAGTTGCGTCTGTCTGTGAAGTAAGTAAAAGTACAGTACAGAGAGTGTTGGCTAAAAATAAATTTCATCCATACAAGTTAAAAATGGTGCACCACCTTTCGGATGACGACCCCGACAAAAGACTCGAATTCTGTGAATGTATGACAAAGAAAATTAGTCCAAAACATTATACAAAAACAATTTGTTTTAGTGACGAAAGTACTTTTTGCCTCAATGGATTCGGCCATCTGAAATAACATTTCAACAATATGGCGCTCCTGCACATTATTATGGTGCAGTAAGACGTTACCTGAATGAAGAATATCGAGGTAGATGGATCGGCCGGCGAGGTCCTATATAATGGCCACCTAGGTCACCAGATCTGACATCATTAGATTTTTTTCTATGGGGGTACTTGAAATCCAAGGTTTATACTATGGCACCAGATAGCATTGGCGTTTTGAAAGAAAGAATTACTGAAGAATGCAATGCTATTTCAGCTGACACATTCGAACGAGTACGACAAGAGTTTACTAATAGGATGTATTACTGTCAGGAAGTAGACGGAGCACATTTCGAACACTTGCTATAAGAATCCATTGTTGATATTTGATTAATTAAATTTAAAAAAATAATTTCAATAATTTTGGTATTTGTTTTATTTATCCGTCAAAATGAATTTAAACCCAAACAAAATTAATATGGCTATGTAGCCAATGTCAATGCCTTTCAAACGAGATATCACTTGCCATAAGGTCCTATTTAAAATTATTGGCCAGAGTGGCACTGTGACGTCATCTATTACTATTACGTCACCTGTTACCATTCGTAGAGAAGTTTACAACACTTTATTTTCACCCTCCAAATTTTATTAATGTAAGTGTAGCCGTTCAAAAGATACGAGGGGGAGAGGGGACTTTTGAATAGCACTGTTATGTTTCATTGTCTTTAATGTTCTTTTGAATATATATAAGAGAAATAAATGTTCTTCTGTCTTTCTACCCTCTAAAGGGTGTAGTGATACTATTTTGGGTATGTGTTTGAATTTGTTGTTTCCATGCGTTTCTATCTTGTGCTAGATGTATTGCCTCGTGCATTGAGTGTCCTGTCATGTCTTTTAATCTGTCGGTCCACCTCATTGGAGACCATCCTCTAGGTCTTTTTCCCTCGACCACAAGGTTTTCCACCTCACCTGTTCTAGCTATGTGGCCCAAGTAACTGAGATATGCTCCATTGAGTTAGTTTAGCAGACGCTTTTTGATTTTTAGGTCTTGTAGGACAGATGCGTTTGTTCTGTGTTCCACCCATGACACTCTTAGGATTCGTGTATACACCCATAATTCGAAGGCTTCAATTCTTTTTCGATCTGTTTTCTTTAGTGTCCATGTTTCAGCGGAGTAAACAGCAATTGGGAAGATCAAGGAATTGGCCAGCATTACTTACTTTCACCGTTTTTGTGATGGTTTGATATTTCCATATTTTTTTGAGTTCAATTGTTGCTGATCTGGCCATTGCCAATCTTCTCTTTATTTCCTCTGAACAGTCTCCATTTTTGGTTATCAATGATCCCAGGTATACAAACTTGTCCACCACATCATATCTCGCCACGTTTTTGATGTTGGATGTGTCATTGGATCGGTCGATGATCATTACTTTGGTTTTTGTTTTGTTGATTTTTAAACCATATTCTCTACTATAGTTCTCTAATTTGTTCATTATGTTTATCAGTTGTTCTTCGTCTGCAGCAATAATCAGGGTGTCGTCTGCATACCTCAGGTTACTTATTTTTCTTCCTCCAATAGATATTCCACCTTCCCAATCGTCAAGGACTTTTCTCATGATGTATTCGCTGTATATGTTGTAAAGGAGGGGCGAGAGTATGCATCCCTGTCTAACCCCGGCCTCTATCTTAAAAGCTCTGGACACTGTTTGCCCTGTTCTGACGTTGGCGTTATTGTGTTGTGTTGGTAGAGTCTCTTAATTAAAAATATCAGATGTTTGGGAACACCCATTTCACCCATCACTCTCCACAGAAGTGACCAGTTCATAGAGTCGAACGCTTTCGTATAGTCCACGAAACACAGATATACTTTTAAGCTGTGTTCCCTCGCTTTTTCAATGATCTGTCGGGCATTGAGTATCTGCTCTCGTGTACCTTTTTCTGGTATAAACCCCCTCTGATATTTGTGGAAGTAGAAATGTTTTCAAGCGTTCATTAATGATGTGGAATGAGAGTTACTGTTCTGTAGTTATTACATTCCGTCGGTGATCGTTTTTTATGTATGGGGATGAATATAGATTCGCACCATTCCATTGGCCATTCGCCCGTTTCCCATATTTTAGAGCATAATGCGTCAATACATCTGTTCCGTAGTGTCCCATGGCTTTAAGTATTTCCGCTGTGATGCCGTCTACACCAGTTGCCTTCCTGTTTTTGAGTGTTGTTAAAGCTTTTTCAATTTCTGGTTCTATTTCTTGCGGTGTTGCTTGTACTTCGGATATTGTCGGGTTATCTGACATATAGATCTTTGTAGTGTTGTCTTCATACTTCCACTATTATAATTGGATCTACTATAACATAACTCCCTTTCTTGGAGTTACAAAGCTCCGGTAGCTCTTCGTCTGGTGCGCAATGGTCGTAGGATCTTACGTATTACAAGAATTGGCAGGAATAGGGCGCCACTTATTTTTTGGTATTATTTCAAAAACAAGAAATTACTCTAATTCTAACTACTTTCTTGGCTCAATTCAACCTAATTTCGTAGAAGAAAATAATATTAAAAAGAAAAAAGAAAAAACAGAACTTCACTATATGGTTTTTTAATCAAGTTACATCATAATCACATATAATCAGCTAATTATGATAATAAAATAAAAAATATTTGGTAAGTGCATTTAATGTAAACAAGAACCATAAGAACCCCTAAATACGGCTGTATTTAAGTTCACATTGGGTGAACAATTTATTCATATATATAGCATATGCCTTGTACCAAAAAAATATATCAATTTATTAAAGATTAAAAAACAAACTTTTCCTCCGTTGAGATATTTAGTGATTAAGTTAAGAATTTAGGTTATAAAAAGTCCAATAAATCACTACTCAGAATATAGTATTACGTAATGAAATAGCAGTAAAGGTATGCCGGTGCACTTCCTCAGTATATTTTTGTTAGATTGGTATAAACACCCAAGTTTGAAGACGGCTTGAGACCTTCAGACCCTATCTTTGAAACTAGATTTATCCTGCTGAGCCCCATCCATCTTGAAGGAATAATATCTAGAACATGCGGCGAACACGTGCATCAACGAGATCAATCATGTCGAAAACTCGAGTCCAGGGTGGTGAATGGCTCAAAACGCAGTTTCCTCTAGAATTTCCTCCCTCAAAGGTTTCAGGCGGATTGTCAGGGTGTCGATGTAACTACATCTAGTCATTCAAATATACTATGTGGTTAGGTCCAAAATGGCTGCCTCAATATTAGATTTGTGTTGGAAGAAAAAGTTACCGATGAAGGAACATTGAAAGGTCGGCGAATCTGGAATTAATGTACCACTTACTGTACTATTTCAAGAAAATGTTTATTACGCTTACCTCCTTGTTACAGGAAAACCTCTTAATCAAATTACAACGGCAGAGAACAGTTACTTAAGGATTCCAGCAAACGAAAAACCAAAAACCTGCCACTTCCTTTCGATATTTCCAAAACTGGAGAAGTTAACCTGAAACTAAACGAACTGCAACTTTTTGTAAACTCCAACGGCCAATCAAGTTCTAATAATTCCTATAATACCTTCTTATTTTCGGCTGACCAATGAAATATCTTCAATACATATAACGAACTCCGAACTCAACCGTGTTGGCTTAGTGAATTTCAGATTTATGTAGTACCCTAGTGCTCAACCTGTTTGGTGAAATGTGAAGTGTCAACGTCAAACTAATCAAAAGTAGTACCTATTAGGTTTGTTTTCACATCAGTTTGAAACGTGTTTCTGATGTTTGGATTCTGCGTAATACCTTTTTTGCGTTCACACATCACTTTCCAGCTGTTATCAAACTAAGAGTCGGTTGTTCACACATCAGTTCCTGACAGTTTGCTAGCAGCAAGAAGAGTTTGCGGATTATTTACAAGTAAAGAGTTTGGAGCATGCGCAATTCGCATTATTTTGAATTTTGACAATTAATTTATATTTTGTGCTATTTGTGTTGACGTTTTGCGGTTTTGCTTTGTGTTTGTAGTTAAAAGTGGTTAAAATAATTATTCTGATTTGTGAAGTTAAATAGGTAATTAATTCATTCATAATTTGAATATTAAATAGTGTTATTTATTGCATTTTAATTTTTTTTTGTAGTAAAAAATGTCTGATTTTTCTTCATCCGATGGATCAGAGTTTTCCCAAATGTCGGAAACAGATTCAGATCTAGAAATTATGTTAGAAGAAAGAATTCGGCCTAAAAATCAAAGTTTTTTTGAACAGATTGTACCGCAGTTTAATGATAAAGAACACATAGAACACTTTCGAGTAAGCAAAGATGTTGCTGCAGACATCGCTGTTCGTTTTGAGAATAGTGAATATTATAAGTGGCAATTGAGACCACATGAAAAACTTACCCCATTAAAGCAAACACAGATTTTTCTGTGGTTTGCGGGGCATCAAAGTGCCAGTTTCCGTGATGTGGCAGATAGATTTAATATATGCATTAGTTCCTTACATAAAGTAACTAAACGAATGACATATTTCCTAAGTAATCTGGCGCCTGAAGTAATAATATGGCCTAACAATGAAAGGCAAGCTGAAATCGAAAGACATTTTCGCGAAAAAAATGGTTATCCAGGAATTATAGGAGCCGTAGATGGAACCCACATAAAAATTGACAAGCCTTTGGAGGACCCGGACTCTTATATAAATAGGAAAGGGTATTATCCAATACAGGTAAGCATATTAACATTAATTAATATTAATATTTAATTTATAAAGTGCATATTAAGTTTTTATTGTTTTAGGCACAACTTGTCTGTGACCATCAATTAAAAATAACAAATTTATTTGTTGGATATCCAGGTTCGGTGCATGATGCACGTGTTTTCAGGACATCAGACCTATTTCATTCACTCCAAGAGAAGTGTAATGAATTCCATATTTTAGGAGACAGCGCTTATCCTTTAATGTACAATCTTATGACTCCCTTTCCAGACAGGGGAATGTTAACTAGAAATCAAATTAACTATAATTTTCAACACTCATCCAATAGGATTTGTATTGAACATTGTAACGGCCTCTTAAAGCAAAAATGGCGCCAACTATATCACCTTAAGTTAAGGGATATACGTACAATAGTTCATTTTATTAGGGCATGTTGTGTTCTTCATAACTTGGCACTGAATGATAACTTCCTTTACATAGAAGGTGATAATAATTTAGAGGCAAATGAAAATAATGTAAATTTATATGATATCCAAGATGCTGCAGAACATGCAAATATTGCAAATCCAGATGCTGTACAAAAAAGAAACATGATTGTAAATACTCTACAATAAGTTTGAATAATTAAAGTGATAGGCCTGTAAGAATCTTTGTTAAATACATATTTAAATTTTGAGCCTCGTTTTGAGCATACAGAGGGTGTCCAAAAATTTGTTTGTTTTTGAAATAAAAGTTTTTAACAATTTTTTTAACAGTTTTTATTATGAAACATACAAAACAGAACGAACAAATATACCTACACAAGTATATTTCAAAAACTAAATTAAATTAACGAGATATAAAACTTTTTTCTAACTCTAAAGTAACAAAAAAAATCAACAAATTGGTATTAACTACACAGGTACATTAAACTCAGACTTACAGTTGTTTTATATTCTACATATTTTGTTTATTCCAAATTTGGTCTATTTAAACTGAGTGAGCAGATCTTGTTCTTCAGAATTTGATTTTTTTCTGATAGCAAAGCATTTCTTTGTTTCAAAAGATTTACCTTTTCCGTTTCTTGTTCAATGCGTGCATTGTAATATTCTTTTCTATCCTGTCTCATTTTCTCCAAAGTAATATTCCTATTTAACACTGGATTGCTTCTTTGCCTAGTCCGATTATGCTTGATTCGAAAAGGCGTTTCTTTTTGTTTTACTTCAGGTTCTACTTTTTTAGAAGATGATGGTTTAATTAAATCAGTTTCACTAACACTGTCTAAGTCATCCTCTACTAAATTTGGAATATCATATTTTGTAGTGTCAGAGAGTAATAAAATAGGCTGCACATTTTTTTTTCCCTTTAAATATCAAGTCCATCTCTTCTGCATATTCAAAAAACTTTCTACCACTACCAGTACTTTTTTGATTATCTATATATTTTTTGTAGGCCCTTTCCAATACTCTCCACTTATTTTCACACTGTGCTGGTGACCGGCCCATTCATTTTTTCAGCGATAAGTTCCCACAATCTTTTCATATTTTTTATTGCATGAGTACCTAATTTAGGCTTTAATTCAGCATAAATATCAATCATTCTTTTTGTATTATTAGTTGTCCAGGTCCATAGGTCTGATTGTCTTGAAACAGATGTATCGTCAGGTTCAACGTTAATAATAATAAATTCATTTAATTCATGAGGTACGCTCCCTTAAAAAATAATGTAGTCTTATGTTAAATCATTTTAAAAGATGTTTCAATATACTTACTTCTTTTATCCATTTTCTAACACAAGAAGATTAAAATTGTACTTAATTATAGTGGTGAGTAATGGTGTTATTTAGCGCTAGTGTTATGGTGTAAAAAATATTAAATAAATAATGAAAATTTGTGGAAATAAAGTAAGGTTAGTTTCATAAGGATATTTCTTAAAAGCAAAGAAAAAGAAGAAGAATGCCTATGCAACCAGTAATACGTTCTAGTCCAGTGTTTCCACAAAAATCACAAACCTGTTATGGATTTTTGTCTTACATGACATGCGCAGTATAAGTAGTTTGAAAGCTATCAGAAACATATTTCTGATTGCATGTGAAAACAAACCTAATATGAATGACATTGAAAACCGAACAAAATTCAATAAGGCGTTCGCAATAAAGGTTTTACCAAACGACGACTAAAATCAACGACAAAGATTATTTATTTTATGTCTGAAGCCATTCTAAACTTTGTGTAGTCGTTGTATGAACTGTTTACGAAATGTAACCTCATTCAAATATAAACATTGTATTGAAAGAAGCAGTTTGATGAGTTTTATCATTATCCAGTACTGGTAAGTAAACAATACATTAACTTTTAATTATATTTTTAACCAACGTTTTAATTTCTTTTAGGAACTTGTGTAGCTGTTAACTAAATTACTGTTCAAGATGCAATCACCTGTGTTAATTAATAACAATACTTTGTGTATATAATTTAGTGACTGTTTAAGCTGATTACTGATTTAAAATAAAATATATTTCAAATTAGACACACATTCATTTCTTAATGCTTAAGGTAAGTCTGAATGTTACACTGAATCTGGACCACGAGATAAGAAGCTTACGCCCACATGTCCTCGTTAAACCTTCAATTACACGTTTGCTTTTTAACTTAAATCCTAAAATCATAACCAAATATAATAATTGCTGTAAATGTTACGGGAGTGAAATTAGCATTTGATTTCCAGCAGTTAAAATAGTAAAATTAGAAGTAGTTGCAACAAATTGTGTTTTAAAATTTAACATGCATAATATTAGTTGTCTTTAAAAATCAACTACCGTCCCCCGTACCCACTTAGAAGCCGTCGGGGTGTATGAAACCACCCCTAAATGATAAAAATATAAATAAATAATTCAGAATCTCGACTTCTCGTTCGAGTTCCAGGATGATATTCACACGATAAATTGGAAATGCCTCTAGAAATTATTTACCACCGCCCGTACCCACTAAGAAGCCGTCGGGGTGGATGAAACTACCCCTAAACAATAAAAAATAAATAAATAATTCAGAACCTCGACTTTTCGTTCGAGTTCCAGGATCATATTCACAGGATACATTGCAAATGCCTCTAGAAATTATTTACCACCGCCCGTACCCACTTAGAAGCTATCATAAGCCTGTCGAAAATCTATGAAGAGGTTATGTACTGTTCTATTATATTCCCAAGCCTTTTCTAGAATTTGCCTTGTTGTGAAAAGTTGGTCTATAGTTGACCTGTATTTTCTGAAGCCGGCTTGATATTCACCTATGATGTTTTCTGCATGTGGGGTTAATGTATATAGCAGGATGTTTGACAATGTTTTGTATGCGGTGTTTATTAGTGAGATTCCCCTGTAGTTGGCGCATTTTGATTTATCTCCCTTTTTATGAATGGGTGCGATAATACTTTTTTCAATTTTGTAGGTATTTTTTCTTCTCGCCATATGAGTTATTAATTTGTGAATTTGCAAATGGAGTGCATTTCCACCATATTTTAGTAGTTCTGCCGGTATTTCATCCGAGCCAGGCGCCTTGGAGTTCTTTATCTTATACAATGCCCTTTTTGTTTCTTGAATGGAGGGTTCTTCCACTGATAGGTCTCTTCTTAGTGCACTTTTTCTGGTTTTATGCTTAGGAGGTCCTTGAAGTATCTTCTCCATTCTTCGGTCAGTTCATCTTCTTTGAGTATTAAGTGGCCTTGGTCGTTCCTAAGTGTCGGAATGGATTTGGCCTTGAAACATTTTTTCTTAAAAGTAATTGCCCTGTAGAATTCTCTGGAGCCTTGTTTTGGGCGGTCTTCTTTCTATTTCTTCATATTTCCTTCGTTCATACTCTTTGTTCTTATTAGTTTTCTTGTCTCTTTTCGACACCTTGCGTATTGTTCTATACTTTCCTCTGTTTGGAGTTGTAGCATTATCTTCCTTGCCTTCTGTCTGGCTTCTAGGAGAATCTGACACTCGTCGTCAAACCATTTTTGTGCCCTTTTTACTTTATTTTTTCCGAATAGTTTTTCAGCGGTTTCTGTTATTATTTTAAAGTTCTCTCCCACAACTTTTCAGGTTCATTACATTCTGTCTCAGAGTCTAGAGTTTGTTCGAGTTGTTCTCTGTACTGTCGTTGTCTTGTTTCATTTTGTAGTTCGTCCCTGTTCCATTGAGGGGTTGTCTTAGTTCTGTTGTATTTATGGGTCGACATTCTCACTTTAACTTTCGCTCGGAATAGGTAATGGTCTGTATCCCCATTTATTCCTCGGAGGCTTCTTACGTCTAGGACGTTGCTTCCGTAACCCGCATCCACGATGATATGGTCTATTTGGTTTCGGGTGGTGTGGTTATTTGAAATCCAGGTTTGTTTGTGGATGTCTTTGTGGGAGCATAGTCGATTTTATCAGCATATTGTTGGAAGTGGCCGCTTTAATAAGTATTTGCCCATTATCACTGGATTTATTATGGAGGCTGTGTTTGCCTATCGTGCTGAAGCAGAGTTCTTTGCCTATTTTGGCATTGAAATCTCCACAGAGTAGTCGCATGTCTTGTTTGGGCATTGTGTCAATGGTTTTCTCTAAGATGTCGTAGAAGGCATCTTTGGTGGCTTCGTCCTTCTCTTCAGTTGGAGCATGTGCTGAGATGATCGATATGTTGTACCATTTGCCTTTTAGTCTAATGTAGCACATTCTTTCATTTATTGGTTTGAAATTTAGAACGTTTTGGACCATATCTTCTCTAATAACAAAACCTGTTCCAAATTCATGTTTTCCCTGTTCACTGCCGCTAAAAAATATAACAGATTTACTCATCTTTACATTTCCGTCCCCAGGCCATCTTATTTCTTGGACTGCTGTTATATCCATTCCTATATTCTAGAGATGTTGAATGGCATTTGTAGTGGCTCCGGCTATATGCCAGCTGTGGACGTTCCTATATTCATATTTCTTTTCCGTTGCGTTTGTCGTCTTTGTATTGTTCCTGTTACAAGCTACTCAATCCACCCATCAGTTGCCCCTGGCGGGACAAAATCCATGCCGAAAAATATTTGATGAAAATAGAATGTATAGGTTATGAAGATACATATTGCATGAGTGATTTTCTTAATGAAATTACCGATATGCCAACAGTATTATATCCGGATATCGCGAATTATTTAGTATTCACAAGAAGTGCATTCAGTATGGAATACTTGAAAGCATATAAGGGCTTAGGCACAGTTTCACCAACAGTTTTAATCCAGATTTATCTCAGTGGAGCGTCTAATCACGATTAACATATTGAAACGTTTCACCGTGCTCAAAAGCGGGATTAAATCGACTGATCGCAATTTAGTACAAATCGGTCAATTTTGGTGGGTTATCTGTGTGAAGTCCGATTAGTTCAGATTTCAATACTATATTATAGATGAGGAATAAATATTTTTGAATATTTGTGATATATTGTTCATTATGGCATTTCGAAGAGTTTATGATCTTGCCTTCGAAGACGATAGTGATGAAGATGAATTTATTTTTCGTCGTCCTCGATGGGTTCAAGAAAGAAAATATTATTTCCAGAATTTGGACAATAAAGATTTTGAGACAAGGTTTCGACTTTCAAAAGAAGCTGCTCTTCAAATACTGAAATCTATTGAAGACCGACTAGAATTCGCAAACGACAAGTAGGTACCTATACTGTATAATAGTTAAATTTTTATTATAGTTTTGATCATTATGATTGGTGGTATAGGCATTATTGTTGACCATTAAAGTTCATTGATTGACTCATTCTTTTTCAGGAATAATTCTGTTTCTCCAATGAACCAGTTATTATGTACTTTGAAGTATTACGCTACTGGTTGTCATCAGATAACAGTTGCTGACTTTTCTGGAGTTAGTAAATCAACAGCACATAGAATAATACATCGAGTCAGTGCTGCTATTGCCTCTCTTCGCCCTCTACATATTTCATTTCCTGAAACTCCTGAAGAAATTCGAAGGACACAGACAGATTTCTTCAGAATAGCCAGCTTTCCTAGGGTTTTGGGTGCAATTGATTGCACTCATGTTAAAATTAATACTCCACGTTCCTCCAACATATTTTTGTTTCCAATTAATTTTCAACCTTGTTCCGTTTTTCAGCTGGTGAAAATGCAGCGTTGTTTCGTTGCAGAAAGGGTTACTTTTCCCTTAATGTTCAAGCTGTTTGTAATGCAAATCTTGAATTTACTGACATAGTTGCCAGGTAGCCTGGTAGTACTCATGATGCCACAATCTTCCGGAGTTGCTATCTTAAAGCTATGTTTGAAAATGGCAGGTATGGAAATGCTGTTCTTGTAGGAGATAGTGGATATTCCTGCTCAAAATATTTAATGACACCTTTCGAAAATTGTTTGAATCCTGCTGAACAATTATTCAATGAATCGCAAATCAGAACTAGAAATCCAGTTGAAAGAACTTTTGGGGTATGGAAAAGGCGATTTCCTGTATTATCTTTAGGAATAAGGGTGAACTTAGATAAAGTTTTTCCCATAATTGTGGTAACAGCTGTTCTTCATAATATCCTCCGAAGACGAGGGGGACCTGTTCCTCAATTCGAGCCAGAGTTTGAAGCTAACCTACCAGCAGCATGGGAAGTTATAATGGCTCAGGGAGACATGGGGCACTATCCCAGTCCAGCCCTACATCAGCCATTGAATAGGATGAGAAATAATCCTGAACACAGAGCAAGACTTACCACGATTCATCAATACTTCTCAAGGTTAGTGTTTCCCTATGATGTAATATGGAATTTTTATATTAA
This sequence comes from Galeruca laticollis, assembly GCA_963921935.1. Taxonomy (NCBI): domain Eukaryota; kingdom Metazoa; phylum Arthropoda; class Insecta; order Coleoptera; family Chrysomelidae; genus Galeruca; species Galeruca laticollis. The sequence continues at coordinate 36,236,337 of OY998178.1, read as the reverse complement.
AAATTCTTATTTCAGGCTGGCACAGATGGGTCACCAAAATAGAGAAATTGGAAGAGAGCAAGAACATGAAGATGATATAAACAATCCACATCCTTAACTGTGAATAATGATAGGTCAAATTTTAGGTTTTTGCTTTATGGATTCTATACTCAGAATATATATTCATATTTTTCAGTGTTATTCAATAAAAGCATATTTTCCAAATATTAATTGCATTAAAAACTCACAGATAGGAACTCGTATAAAAAAACAATATTCGAAAACACATTCACAAAAACAAAACATCAAAATATCACATTAAAAATGAAAAAAGTTTCTGTTTCACAAATATGAGAGAAATAAAACTAAACGATATTCCAATATTCAAAACAAAAAACACCTTCACAAAAACAAAACATCAAAAATAATAAAAGTTTCTGTTTCACAAACATAAGAAAAATAAAACTAAACAATATAAACGATGAAATAAAACAATATAATTTGTTTAAATCTTCATTTATTTGAACTAATGTTTAATTTAAACAAGTAAAAGCCTCATCTATTCAATTTTTAAACAATATAACACTGTCCAAAACAAAAAACACAGAAAGAAAATATCACATTAATAATAAAAAAAGTTGACTAGATATAAAATCGGGGATTTCACATCAAAACAAAACTCAAATTCAAACCCTAAAAAATAGGTAAAAAAACTTTTTAAGTTAAACGGTTTTATGTTAAACATACATTGCAATGTTTAAGATAAATGTACTAAAAACCAAAAAATAATAAAATAGATACAGTCGTGGGAATTATAAACATATGCATAGACTAGACTAAAATAAAACCGTGGGGCACGTCAATTGTCTACAATCGTTGATTAAAATTTTTGTTTTGTAATGTTACACTATAATTAGGCAGTTGTTCAACCGACAACGATGGACGTGTGATAAGTAGGGCTAGAATGTGGAAACAAGCTAGCAAGCTAGATTATAAGCGAGTTTTAGGGTTTCATAGTGGTGAGCGAGTAGTACTTTTATCATATGTTTTGTCGATTAAAGACAAACTACGAGCAGTGAAACGATTCCTCGCCAGCCAGCAGTGTGAATGTCCAACGATAAACTAGTTGAAACATCTCTTTTATTTACATGGAGTGTATAACTATTGTAATTTCCATGAGCAAGAAAATAGTAAGTAATTTCCTCACCGTCTGCGGGCCAACTGCCTAACGACGAATTAAACGATTCTTCTATCGCACATTAAGTCGATAATTTGTAGACAATTGACGTGCGCCACGGTTTTATTTTAGTCTAGTCTATGCATATGTTTATAATTCCCACGACTGTATCTATTTTATTATTTTTTGGTTTTTAGTACATTTATCTTAAACATTGCAATGTATATTTAACATAAAACCGTTTAACTTAAAAAGTTTTTTTACCTATTTTTATTTTTTGCTTTTAGTTTTTATCTCGCATTCTGTTTAATTCATTTAGTGCTTCATTATTGCAAGGTTTCTTGCCCGTTAGTTTATTGCAGTCCAACTCCTCTATACGTAGTCCCTGCAAAGATCTTACTCTACTAAGAGCCACGTAGGCTTGACCTTCTTCAAACAGTTTCGCACCTAAGTATACGACTGCGTGATCCACAGTGCTGCCCTGCATTTTATGTATTGTAGAAGCCCATGATAGTATTAAAGGCAACATAATTTTATATAGTATATTGTATTCTACTGGTTGAGCACTTTCATTTGATACCCATATTGATGGGATTGATAAAACCTACGTTATCCGCCATTTTGTAGCGGCCGCCATCTTGGATTTAGATTTTTTATAGTATATTGTATTCTGCTTGTTGAGCCCTTTCATTTGATACCCATGTTGATGGGATTGATAAAACCTACGTTATCCGCCATTTTGTAGCGGCCGCCATCTTGGATTTCAATTTTTTATAGTATATTCTATTCTGCTTGTTGAGCCCTTTCATTTGATACCCATATTGATGGGATTAATAAAACATAAATTATCCGCCATTTTGTAGCGGCGGCCATCTTGAATTTATAATGATAATGAATAAACATAATTGTATTGTCACCAAAATCCAAAGTGTATACAAAATTTCAGATTAATCGGTTGACAGGAAGAGGGTGAAATTTGAATTACTAAATTTGACCCAAGAATAAAACAAACGGGGTGAGCTAAATAAAACCGTTTAATAAAAAAAGTACACAAATACAAAACATAAAATATAACATCAACTAGACCAACCAAAATAAAGAGATGTAAAACAGTTGTTACGGCCTCCACTCTTTTTGACAAAAGTTTCTTCTGTTTGTCTGTTGCCTACTTGAATTTTCTATGTTAGCTCTGGGTCTTTTTGGAGCTATTTCATCTACACTCATACGCATTAATACAGGCCTTTTAGGTGTATGGGAGACCTGTTCTATTATTGGAGTGCTTTGGTGAAGCTCTGAAAGTATACTATTTACCTCAACTGTGTCTTTGGCACACAAAAATAATGTTCCATCTTCCCCAACTTCAAAAGAACTATGTGGCAACTCTCTTAAAATGGTTGCTCTAGGTTTCCGCAGTTGCCCTGGTGAATATTGAGACCAGTCACCATTTAAATTAATGTCCTCCTGCAGCTGCTGTAAATGTATAATGGTATATTACAAAGATAATAGGTAAGTATTGTGAAATGAAGTGCTTCCTGACTAATTTTAGGAATATTAGATTTCTAATTAAAGTATTAATTAAAAAGTAACGTGTAGTTCTTGAACTCACATTCTCCTGATTATTGACAACTTCTACCTCTGTACCACAGTTCTGCCATATTCAAAAATTATTGCACCTGAAACAAAATCAAGTATTTTACTTCTTCTGACAATATACTACTTCACATAGAATTTGGAGAGTAGAAACAACTTACCATTGACACAGTCTGCATCAGTGTCATATGGGTTACACACTCCTACTGCAGAAGGACAAATCATGTCAATAACTTGGTACATGATTGGATCTACAGTAACCTCTTTTTTTGGACCTCCACCTAAAATTGATGAATGTTGCAATGAAGAAATTGAATATAAAGCAACTGTTATGCCTAGAAGAGATATATTTTGTCACCTGTTTTGACTCTTCCTTGTCTCTCATCAGCTGCAACTTTTCTTCCTTCAGCTTTCAAGTTCTTCCAACAATTTTTCAACACAATCGTTGTTCTTGGACATGCTGCTTCGGAATTATATTCTTGTATTATTTGTTTCTCCCAACATTCATTTTTTGAATTCATAGATTCATTATCAGTTTTTTTGTTCTCAATTATATGTGAATACTTTCTGACAATATCTACTAAGATCTATTTATCCTCCACTGTGAATGTTTGGTCTCTCTTTTTTCAGCTTCTGCACGTCAGTCATTGTTTATTTACTATTGTTTATTTATTAAGTTTATGATTACAAAAAAAAAATAACCAGAGCGGCGTAAACACAAAATATTATTTAGGGTTATGTCTACGTTATAAAATCACAATGACTGACACAGAACTATACATTTTCACAGAACAATAGAATTTTCTGCATTCCACAACGTTGCCAAAATGGAGTTGGGCTAGAGGGCTTCATTCAAAACGTATTAGAGAACACATAGTAGTTTTGGGAAAGGTAAAGTTGATGCTATTATTTATTTACAAGGACATAATTATTATTTGGTAAGTTCTGCATTCACAAAGATTAAACGAAAAACCTCTTAATCCTTGGATTATATGTCATATTAGTGCCACTGTTGTTATTTCTTTTTGTATTGATTGTGAAAATGTTAATCATGTATTCGTATTTTTTGTAATGAAAACAATTTCAACAGATGTGTGTTTTTATTTAAGTGGCACCGTATATAGGAGCATTTAGTTCTTTCTGTTTTAGCCTTCTCAAAATAATTTGATGCTAAACGAGCAGGTATTAAACGTGGAATTTCTCTAAAAGGTTTGATTAAGTTGCAATATATCTCTGTATATAAAGGTTATCTTCCATGCTTCAAATTTTCATTAACATTTGAATCATTAAATTATTTCTAGGGAAAAGATTAGTATAATTATAATAATTTATTGGCATTTCTGTTTCTTAAAGATATGAATAAATTTCAAATAATCAGATAATTAAAGGTAAAATTCTCATATAGAATTTCTGGGAACAGATCAAAGGAATTCCTGGAATAGATAAAATAAAAAAAAACATGATATTCGTTCAATGTTTATTTCCATATAAAATAGAATAATATTTATTAAATTACATTGGGTATGTTATCACAGTATTTATTAGGTATCTTTATAGAGCACCTTTTTAGGGGTAAATTTGAAGTTACTACATAAAAATTTTTGCTCTTTGAGACACTTATATTAGACCGTTAGCAAAAATTATAGTGAAATAAATATTGAGATAATTTTATATAACCTTCCTGAAAAAGTTTCACCAGTATTATAATGTTTTGTTATTATTTGTATGTTTTTGTCACTTATAATTGCACAAGTGGTTTGTATTTTATCGGGTAAATTTGGGCTGTTTAATGAGAAAATGTTTCCTAGCAATTTGACGAGAATAACTGTCAACTATTAAAAACACGACACCGAAGGTGGAGTGTTTTTAGGTTGACAGTTATTCGAGTCAAATTGCTAAAGGAAACAGTTTAGAATTTGAACAACACAAATTTACCCAATATCAATACAAACCTCGAGTGTAATTCGGCAGGACAATTTAATGAATGAGAAATTTGGAAACATATCTTGGCAATATTACATTCAATGTCTCGATGGAAGTATCTGGCTCAAATGCGTACCTTTTTGCATCGCAAAACGTAGAAAATTGTCGCCAGATTGATGATTGCGTCGCAACTGTATTAGTAGGCACACAGGTATTAACAATTTGACTAATTTCGGCGTTCGTAGACACACCGAATCGTCTCATTGTTAGTTCTTGAAAATCCAATAAGTTGTTGACAAACATGCCAAACTATTTATTCTGGTAACCAACACCGCGATAATTGATGAATAAGTGAAAAAACCACTAGTGTATTTGTCGCTGTAAAAGTTAAAGCTAACTTTTGCCGCTGTCAAAGTGACAATTGCACTGTGGCATATGCGATTTTTTATACATGAGTTAAATAATTGTCTAAAAAATTAATAAAGGCATTATTACTACTTATACTTAGAAAACAACATCGTTTTTATTAGTAATAACTTTTTTGTTAAAATAATACAGGTAAAGTACCCCATATGTAGAGATTAAAAAATTCCTAATCAATAATATAATTCAAGATTTAACTATTTTAAAAAGAACATGCAGAAAATGCAAGTATGTGAACAGAGTTCAATGTAATAAAATTGATGTTACCAAAATTCCATATATCCACGTAAACACATTTTCGACATATCAGATACACTAATGAATAAAAATTGAAAAGATACCCTAAAATATAATACTACAATATAACCAGTTTACCTTTCAATATATAGGTACAATTGGTGGTGATATATTTATAAAAGCACAACAAATTACAATTAACTTATCTATCATAGACACCTCATCATCCTTTTTACGAACTGTAACAAGTGGTAATGTATCCTCAAAAATTATATATATATATATATATATATATATATATATATATATATATATATATATATATATATTTGTCTCAGTAAACCTATTACTCGCTCAACATTTATTCTAATAGATGCTATTTTTCTAGCGTCCTCCACCTTTTTGGCTGGTAGTTGTGTTTTCCCTTTCATGAAAGGTGGTGTCAATGATTGAGCAAAACAAAGAGATACTGAATCAATCTTCCATTCGAAACCCCCTATCGGCTAGTACTACATCTCCTGGTAATAATTTGCTCAGAATCCCACATTCTTCTGTGGTGACTTTATCTCTAGCTCTCCCTCCATGGGCTTTTGAAATAAACGGTATTGTACCCTGCGGTGTAATTCCAATCAGATACTTCACTGTATGGTGATGTTTATAGTTGGACTATGCTTAACAAGCAGCTTCTGAATTTGATGATTTTTCTATGAAGATTTCAAAACAGTCAACAATGACAGTGACTAGAACCAAAATTCTGTTTAAAGTACTCGGGTACATTACGTATGAGCTCATTTCTATCTGGCCAGATGATAAAACTCTGGAATACAAAAATAATACATATAAAATTACAAAAAGTATAATTCAAAAATAACTCATTTTCAATTTGTCATATAATACATCTACAGTCCTGTAGAATATCCGTGCTACAGTTGTATGATGTACATGAAATCTATATCCCAAATTTTTTAATGGCAAATTTAATCTCAATGTCAAAATCAATTACTTCAATTTTGTTAATGCAGCTGTATTTGACAATGTTTGTTCGATCACTTCAAATATAGCATTCTCAAAAGGGAATTCAAGTAAACTTGGGCAACACGCAGTAAAGATGTCACCTGATTTGAATTTGTCCATATGAAACTGCAACATCTTGACTTTTTTCCTGTAGTTTCTGTTTGTCATTATATAAACTCTGATCTTCGGATCACAAACTTTTTAAGTTCTTCATATTAGAGGGCTACATTGTCCAAAGTTTCAGCTTCTTGAACATTATCAGAACCAGATTCCTATAAAGATTTATTTATTATAGTACAGGAAATTTAGCTGGTTTTCCTAATTTATATCCTAGACTAGGTACCAAAGGTTACTTCGACAAACTAATATATCACCTGAAATAAAGTACTTTCAACATATTCTTCCATTTTTTAACTTAGTGTCCGTCAAATCTTCCCTTCTCAAGGATTTGATCCTGCCAGCTCTTCTTTCCTGGGCTAAGCTATTTTTTCGTTTTTTGTTATCATGCACTGATGGTATCCTATAAAACCCTACACTGTCTCTGAGTCAATTACTTCCATAATTCACGACCGTGCTAAAATTCGGCATGTTTAATTGATATATATGATCGAAAATACTTCTTAGGATTAATAAACTGGTGAAAAGTTTACACAGAATCAAAACTCGTGTACAGAAATATGATTGCTTACCCTCCAAGCAGTTGACCTTCAATGTTGTGACGTCAGCCGCAGATGCCTAATTTTTTTAAGCTCATTCTTAACCAGCTGATTCCGAAAAGATGTGATGCTTGGAGTCTAGCGTACAGAATCTGGAAGATATGCGTTGATCAATTTTATTGAAGTTTAGTGATTAATTTAACAATTTGAAATACATGGTTTTATTTTAAATGTTCGAACTGTACCCTTTGCTGTATCTGACAGTAGCCTAAATGTTGAATAAATTCTTGTTGAAAATGTTCGTTTCTCTTGAGACTTTAACGTTCCTTTTTTACTCATAAAAATCTGGATTTTCTTCTCGACAATTTTTATCCTAATATGCTATAATATCAAGCAAACTGTCTTATTTTCCATTTAATGCTGTTCTCAGGTTTCGACAGACCTTCTTATGGTTTACAAAGAAAAAATTAAAAACAAATCTAAATATATGACTAATGTTTATTGAAGTGTAAAAAATCAATTGGGGCTCCTGTATCTTACACCTTTGTTCATAGAGACCAGAAATTCAAAACGATGTCTTCGTTTATGTGGATCAGTGACTAAAACAATTGATTTCAGACGAGAGGTATAGAGTTTGAAAAAAATAAATTATAATGGATTTGTACTAAAAATCCATTTTAATTGGTGAGAACTGTATAAAAGACAATACTAATGAATTGTTATATGTTATATAAAATGGTTTAATATATTTGATAAACACGTTTTTCTATTTTCTATCGATGTAGAGTACGTATCAATATTATTTACATTCAGAAGGAATCCATTTTTCCTTTTCAAACAATTAAAAAATGTTTGATCTATTACCAAAAAGTAGACCTATAGTTTTGAAGGTCTAGATTTTTACAGGTAAAGTCGGAACACTTGCTGTTTACTGCCAAATAGTCACCCAATGTATACAAACATTATTTACTTGCTCTACAGATCTATACATACATATATTCATGAAAGTAGCTATATCAACTTTTACACATTAGGTCCGGTCTACTATTAGAAATATTCCATAATAGTGATAGTTCTGACATCATGCTGGGAAAAATTACTCAACTAAATTTCTTCTAGTTTGAATGGTTAGAATCAATTAAATCTTGCATTTTTAAAATGATTTCCTAACTAGCTGGTCATCAAGTGATTCGTTTTGATGTCATTTTTGTTCCAATTTGTATTGAAACTAATTTATTTATATTGAAAATTTCGTTTATTTATAAAAACAAATATAAAATTTCTACAATAAATACAAATAAATAAATCACAATAATTACAAATAATAACAAAAATTACATTATTCGAGCTCCGCGGATCTTTTGAATTTCCAGGTACCACCAACATGCCAAGTGGGCTTAGATCTGTTAGGTCCTCTCACAATTTTATTCCAACCAGCTTCGAAATCGTGATCTTTACCCTTGTTTTTGACTTCGACGCCAGCGTTGACATTTCCATCTTCAGTACGACCTGCGCCCGGCTTAACTTGCCATCCTTCATTATCAGGGGACCTCTTAAATCTCCAGGTGCCACCAACGTGCCAACTGGGCTTAGCTCTATGTGGCCCTCTGACAACCTCATTCCAACCGGCTTCAAAGTCGTGATCTTTGCCTTTGTTATGGACTTCGACGCCAGCGTTAACATTTCCATCTGCGTCACGATCTGCACCCGGCTTAACTTCCCATACTCCATTATCAGGGGACCTCTTAAATCTCCACGTGCCACCAACGTGCCAACTGGGCTTAGCTCTGTGTGGTCCTCTTACAACCTTATTCCAACCGGCTTCAAAGTCGTGGTCTTTGCCTTTGTTATGGACTTCGACGCCAGCGTTAACATTTCCATCTGCGTCACGATCTGCACCCGGCTTAACTTCCCATCCTCCATTATCAGGTGACCTCTTAAATCTCCACGTGCCACCCACGTGCCAACTGGGCTTAGCTCTGTGTGGTCCTCTTACAACCTTATTCCAACCGGCTTCAAAGTCGTGATCTTTGCCTTTGTTATGGACTTCGACGCCAGCGTTGACATTTCCATCTGCATCACGATCTGCGCCTGGATTCACTACCCATCCTCCATTATCAGGAGACCTCTTAAATCGAAGTTCTTCAGAATTTTCAATTTCGAATCTGCCTTTTATTTGATTCTCTCCAAAATGTTCGTATACAGGTTCATCTTGGTACTCGTAAGCTGTAACGGCTGCCACTAACAGCAATGTCAACAAAATCCTCATTCTGCTGAGACCTGAAATAAAACCATTATTGTAATTGTTTCCTTTTTCTCAGATTGGAGTAAAATAAAATGAATTGTCTATTGCTATCTATGATTAAACATTATATTTTTTCGATTATTGAATGAAAATGTTATAGTTGAATGTGAATAGGATATTTCTCTTGGCAATCTGTTGAACTGTCCAAATTAATTATTTGAAACTAACTCTATCTAAGTATCAACTGATTTGGACAAATAATTAATATGTTTTTTAAGGAATTCATTTTATAAAAATTATTATAAAGCACTTCTTATTCCGGTTTTACCTATGATAATATTATGTATGTACGCACCTGAGTATTTTGTGTGTTGTTTCACTTACACTTAATACCTTGAGTATTTGAATTCAAACTGATGGATATAATGGATCCACTCCATTTTATACTAATGATTAGTTATCCGAATACTGTACTTCACATTATCCCGGGCGACGTTAAAAATACAATTCATTTGGATTTCATCTTTTCAAAATAAAGATACAAATTAGGTACTTTACACCATTATCTAAAAGCAAATGTTGAAATTATATAATATTTCATGTTTCTATAAATACTCTTTTATCATTGCTATGTTTATAAACAGAAGTATTAAATTATTAATTACAGTTTGGGACTTCCCATTATCGGAATACACTGTTTACAACACAATTTCAATATAGAATGTAATCCACATTAATATGACTATGGGGGATATGGGAATAAGAGGCATACCACATAAACTTAGCTATCTACAAAATAGACGACAAAGAGTGAAAATTGACGACAGTGTGAGTGATGAAAAAATTATCTTATGTGGTGTACCCCAAGGAACGGTCCTTGGACCAATACTATTTAATCATCTCTTCCTATTCTTATTGAATACCCACTCAAAAATTATCAGTTTTGCGAATGACACAGCCGTGTTCTGCGAGGACGATGACTGGTTCAATTTGAAACTTAAGCTGGAATATGACCTGAGTAAAATAAAGGAATGGTTCGACTATAGATTACTATCAATCAATTTCGAAAAAAACGCACTACTTGCCTTTCAGTAGCTATGATGCCAGAATATGGCATAGCGGTATCCGACATGACTATCATCAGACCTGCCAAAAAGATAAAATACCTCGGCATAATTCTGGATAAGCATCTAAGATGGGACCAACATGTACTACATCTCGTGAAAAAACTACGATGCAATCTGTACAAATTCAAAAAGATAATAAGCATACTCAACCATAAACAGAAAATAATTTTGTAGAATAGTTTGGTAGAACAACACTTGAACTACGGCATAATTGGTTGGGGAGGAGTCTCTAAAACACATCTGCATTCCCTTGAAGTCATCCAAAGACGCTTTTTAAGATGTATTCTGCAATATTCGACCCAAGGCAACTATTTTTAATAAATATAACTGCAGTTCATTATAAACACAAAAATGAATTAATCACCAACAGCAATAACTACAAGACCCGCCACAGAAGAAGTATTCAAATACCAGTCATGAACAACCCAGTCGGTCAAAGGTGCTACCATTTTCTAGGCCCAAAACTCTTCAGCGATCTGCCAGAAGCACTAAAATGTGAGCCAAAACCTAGAAAATTTAAAAATAAACTGAAACTGTATGTTCAGCATACTTCCCGCGCAGAAGTACACGATTAAATTGAAAATTAAGTAGAACAACTATACTTGCGATTATCATATAGCTCACGTCTAGTCATAAGCATCTCAAACTACATAACTTTTCCACTTTTCCAGATTCTCTTGAACCTTGAGTATTGTCCTGCGACAATTATATACTCTTATGTAATTGTCTATATTTTGTAATGTTCTATATTATATAATTTAAAATATTCAATATTTTTTATACTTACATATTTTATTGTATATACCTTGGTTAATCCTATAACTATACATATTATATTATTCCTACTCATTACATTCTATTACTCATCTCTCATACTTAGACACATTTACTTTTATACTTTATGTCTTATTTTGTAGTGTTTGTTATATTACTGTAGATCTCTGTATCTTATATTATATAGCTTGGACCTTATATAGAATTAATTTGCTTATCACGCACAAGCTGTACCTACCTCAGCTTCTGTGATTGTCTCTGTTTATTCATAAAATATTGTACACATTGTAAATTTTCCATTATTACTGAATAAACATTATTATCATTATTATTATTATTATTATGCCATGGGCAATTAGGCATCTGCGACACGTGACCAAGTGGGCGTGTCCTTCGTGCTTGGAGGGTAAACAAAAGAAATGGCGATGTCATTGTGTGATAGTTTCAGGTCTATCCTTGTGTCTTGAAGTGCTGTTTTGTGAGCTTTTAAAAGAACCGTGATGAGTGACCAATATAAGAGCTTAGGCGAAATCCATGCTGAAATATATTTGAAGAAAGTAGAATGTATAGGTTATGAAGATCCATATTGCAGGAGTGATTTTCCTAATGAAATTACCGATATGCCAACAGTATTATATCCGGATTTCGCGAATTATTTAGTATTCACAAGAAATGGGTACAATTTAAGACACTCACAACCAAAACTCGTATACAGAAATTGTACCCTCCAAGCAGTTGACCTTCAATGTTGTGACGTCAGCCGCAGATTTTTAATTTTTTTAAATGCAATACCCTGTATTTGGAGATAGTTTTAGATCATTCTTAATCAGCTGATGCCGAAAAGTTGTGATGCTTGGAGTCTAACGTACAGAATTTGGAATATATGAAGATATTGAAGTTTAGTGATTAATTTAACAATTTGAAAGTAATACATGGCTTTATTCTAAATGTTCGAACTGTACACTTTGCTGTATCTGACAGTGGCCTAAATGTTGAATATATTCTTGTTGAACCTTGTTTTGCCACCACATAAAGTGATCCAAATGATTAAAGTCTGGCCACCTCACTGACCATTCGATATGTCCGCGTTTACTACTTAATCTGTTAAAAAAAATCGTCGAGACAATTTCAAACATATTCAGCATAATACGGAGTCGAACATCCTGTTGAAACCATGAACTTTCATCAAAACTTTCAGTATTAAGTTTACTAATAAAAACATTAGTTAAAGTAGATACATGATATCATCTTGAGAATTAATTATATTTGAACAAGTAGGGTCCAATTATTCTATTCCTCACAATGCTCATACATTAACCTTTCGCGGTTATTGTGTATGATACTCATGCATCCAGTGGGGCTTTTCTGAGGGTTTAATTTTATTTTTTCACTCTATTCAAATGAATATCAATCTTCACGTTGGCTACCTTTGCACTAAGAGATCCTTTATACAAGCATGCGCCTCTACATACAAAGCAAAGATAGTTCTTTCATCCAGACTGAATCGAAAGCTTTTGCCAAATTTACTGCAACGGACGACCGGGATTGGTAGAGTCGGGATTCACACACCTAAATTTTAAAAAATAATTTTCAATTCATCAATAATTTGAGAATATTTCCACCGTAGGTAGGTGTCAAACCAGGAGTCTCTTGATCTAGTGCTCTATCCGCTGACCCACTCACCCCCTTATAGATACAAATTATCTGATCGTGAACAATGTTATAAATACCATAGGTGTTATTTTATTGTTATGATTATTTTTTTGAAACTGAATTTTACCCAATTAATTTTTTTACAGGTTGATTAAAGACCAACCGAAAGTTGTTCTACACATAGCTCATTCAGTAGTTCGCAGATTATCACCTTTCGTAAGGCAGGTTGACTTTGCGTTAGATTGGATATTTGTGGAATCGGGTAGAGCCATCTATCGGCAAGATGACGAAAGTGATTCTACGTACATAGTATTATCTGGTCGATTACGATCTGTAATAACTCACAAAAATGGGAAAAAAGAATTGGTAGGTGAATATGGCAAAGGAGATTTGATAGGAGTGGTGAGTAAATTTAAAACAATTCTATATTACTTTGGTTATTTTATCTGTTTGCTTTTGGTTGATATTCCTCAGTATAGTTTGTGGTAATGATTTAGGTTTATAATTTTGATTGCATTCTGTGATCAAATTTTTACATCACTATCCGGTTACCCAAAATAACTGTAATATACATGCTTAAGTTGTAATTACAAAAGGGACATAACGGACAAAATTAAATTCAAAAATAAAATTTGGAACACAAAGAAATAAAAATGATAATTTTAAAATAAAAATTGACTCCAAGAATTGAAAATATTTATCTAAGCTAGTCTCAGACTTTAATAACTTTTAGGTCGAGATGGTTACTCAAACAAAGAGAAGTACAACAGTTATAGCAGTTAGAGATTCAGAATTAGCTAAGCTTCCTGAAGGTCTATTTAATGCCATCAAATTGAGATATCCAATTGTTGTCACGAGACTGATTAAATTATTAGGACATAGAATATTAGGTAGGTGTAATATGGTTATTGCTTTAAATATTCAAACAGTGGCACTGTTACTTGATATAAACATTGATGTTTGATTTTAGTTAGATTTACTGGTATGCAATTTCATAAAAAATTATATATTCAGAATAAAAAGTCTGCTTAGTTAACCACAATTTTTGCTCATAAGTGAACAAAATAGTCAAAGCATTAATTTTCTAAATTTTCTGTGCTGGTAAAGCTGGATGAAAAAAAATCGAAACTAACAAAAATAACAAATATATATTGGATGAAATTTTGGACTTACCAGGTTGTCGTTAACCAAGTAAAAGATGTGCTTTACTAAGGGTATGTTCTGTTTGGAGCCTTATATTGTTGTTATATGTCTACAATCTGTATAAGGGAACTTCAAAACCCAAGGTTCATGAGGGAAACTATCCAGGTTGGGATACCATTTCATCTCTACCTTAAAGGACTCGACCCAGTTATTATTATGTAAGTTTAAAATTTGCTTTTTAAAAAATGGGTAGTAGTCATATTTCTCAATTTTAATACCTGCTGGCATTTTTAATATCCTACCTACATTTGCTAGTGTATCTACTTTTTTATTTCCCATTACACCCTTATGTCCGGGAATCCATGCTCAGATAAATTCAAAATTGACTTTACTGGCATCAAAAATTAATCTTTTGGTTTTTAATGCATTATAGTTATTGTTACCATATTTTGTGTTTTCTATCTTAATGGCACTCAGTAAATCTGTAAAGATTACACATTTCATTAGGTTTTTTTCAATGCATACCCCTAGAGCTTTATTAATAGTAATGATTTCGGCTGAACATATCTGTGTATTGTCGAATAATCTTGTTGAAAAATTATATTCAATTTTCGGAATGTGAACCGCACATCCTACACTTTGATATATTGGATTTAATGTGTATACCCATGTATATGTCCCAAATTTATCTGAAAACTCATTTAAAACGCATTGATTACTATAAATAGCACTTTTAGTTTTTGTTGAACAAAATGTTTTAATTCTGTTAACTTGATCATCTACTTCTATTTGAAAACACGGGCTTACATCTGTTTTAAGTAAGTTACCAATTGATCTGCTCTTAATCTTGATATTTAGTTCTCCAATAACCTAATCTATCTAAACACTCCTTTTTCAATACATTTAATATTTCATTAAGAGGGTTTTTATTATTAGCTATGATTTTTAAAAAGAATTTTATAGCCAGCATCTGTCTTCTATACTCTAGTGATATTCCTCCAGATTCTGCCAGTAGGCAATTAATCAGTGTTGATTTCATTACACCTGTAACTAACCTCTAACTTTTATATTGTATTCTGTCAAGCACATTTAATATTTTTTTGTTACATGGTTTAAGTACAAAACTAGCATAATCCAAATGAGATCTTATAATACCTTTATATATCATAACCATTGTAGATGGATCTGCACCCCAGTGAATACCTCTTACCGCTCTCATTATATTAAGCCCCTTTTGGGTTTTGTTTTCAATATCTTTTATACAGGTACCTATTCCAGTTTAATCTACTATTTATAGTTATGCCTAAATATTTAATATTTTCCTTAATTTCCATTGTACTACCTTTTAATCTTGATACTGGGATTTGTTAGTTGGAACAAGGCAAACCCTTTTGCATTTAATTCCTTATTCATTACAAAGTTATTAGCATCTTTGTACCCTGCACATACTACACCAATTCTATTTTTACTTTTTGTATTTATTTTTGTACATTATTAATATTTAAGTCATACAACTTCTCTCAGAACAGCTAAATAATTATAATTCCCAATATTTTTATTTTCGTCTTTAGCCTCAACATATACTTCATAGGAGCCTTTATCCGTATAGGTATAAATTTCTCTAACATTTCAATACTTTTTATTTACATTTTTTATCTCATTTACATTAGTCCCGTTTTTTGTTTGTTGTTTCTCTGTATTACCTGATGGTAAACTATTCATATCTATGTCCTTTTGATTCAAATTAAAAGCATTTTCATCTAACTCCCTTTTTTATTTATTTACCTGTTTTTTTTCAAATATGAAAACTCCAAAAAAAAGACAAAAAAAGGAACTTTTAATACTAACTTAATTTATTTAATTACTCACTTTAAAAAAGAAAGAGAAAGGTTCAATTACACAAAGGAATTTGTAAGTAAAAGCCTTATAAATACCTGGATATCTTCCAACTCAGAAAACCTCGCTTCACTCAAAAAGACAAGAGCTCACACGAGAATAACCATGAACATTAAATGTGGCCACCATAAACTTGGTGGCCATATTTAAATATTGAGACTACCAAACAATTAATAATTGATGATTCCGCTTCAAATTTTAATAAAAGTAGCAATATATTTTTAGGTTTCCAATAACTGGAAGACAAAAAGTAACCATCTGGTGTACACCTTCTGAACGATACATTATTGAGCCTTAGCTCATTCAGAAAAACATACATCCAACAACTGTTAATAAAGAGCGCTATATTACTCAATTTAGTATTCATTTGAATTTCGTAGTATGCAAACGTGCTTTACTCCTGTTATCACAGCGCTACGATAAAAAAAAGTGAATCATCAAAACAAATTATTGATTTCAATGTAGTGATAAAAACTAGTCAACTCACTAATAACTATAGTTAAAAATGAAGTCAACGCCAGCCTTTAATGGACCAGGAATTAATTATAGCCAACTAACGTCTTTTATAAATAATGGATGCACTATATAGAGTGTCCCATCCTACAATACGCACACACTGCAACTTAATCAACTTCAATCTTCCACTCAACCAATATTACATGAAAATAATTGCAAATGCTACTGTAGAATGTCATCAATCAGTGACGACGAATTCATAGGTTTTGAAGAGAATGAGCAAAATAATATTTCTAAAGAAAATCCTTGGCAAGTAGAAAATTTGCTGCAACCAATAGACCCACAGAGACAGTAACAAATAACAAGTTCAGTTCTCTAACACTTCAAGATGAAGAAGAAGCTACTAAAACTAACGAAAATGTATATAAAACTCCAAAACCGCCTCCAATATACGTCTACGGATTAATTAAATACGATGAAAGGATAAAACAACATAATACAATATCAGAAAACACACATCACCACCAAAACCTTAGGAAGCAACAGGGTAAAGAAAAGTTGCGCAACAGCAAACACGTATAGGATAATAATAAAATACATGAGGGACAAAAATGGAATACACCACACTTACCAGCCTAAAGAAGAGCGTGCTTACCGAATTGTCATCGAACATCTACACCATACTACAGACATCGAAGAAACAAAATTAGACCTAGCCAAAAACGGACATAAGATCAGAAATGTGATGAATTGCAAGTCGAACAACCAAAGAATCTTTAAACATATTTTTCGTCGATTTGGAGCCAGCAGATAATAACAAAGACATCTATAAACTGTCAAACCTACAAAATAGAGCTATACAAATTGAACCACCTAAAACAACAAGTTGTATAACACAATGCATGAGATGTCAGTCTAGAACATAGATACTGTAACAGACCATTTGTGTGCGTCAAATGTGGCGGAGCACACAATACAACAGCCTGCAAAAAAAGTAAAGATACTCCTGCTAAGTGTGCTTTATGTGATAGAGCCCATCCAACCAACTATAGGGGATGCGAATTTTACCATAATCTATTCAAATCAAACAATGCCAATTGTATGAATATACAACCAAATACAAACAAGATAATAACTAGACCTACTAAGGGTACAGCGATACCAGTACTCCAAATCCATTATCCAAAACAATCACATAGTAGCTATCCTAATGCATTAGGAAATGGTAGTGAACAACAACGGTGAAATATTAATGACATAATGAACAAATTCCTAGAAGAATTCAATAACATGTATCAACAACTACTACAACAAAACAGCTTAGTCCCAAAACATGCCATTAACGCTCATAACAAAAATTAAATAGCTTCATTAAAATAGAGTGGGACGCCGATGGGCAGTAGTCTACTGTCCGCCCCATTACAACTTAAAGAAAGAAGACTTCAGAAATTTCTTTAACGTCCTAGGTCACAAATTATTTGCATATATTATTGGGATCTCGACTTACTAAACTACTAAAGGCAGATAACTAGTAAGCCTAATACACCTAAACAATTACCACCCTCTGTCAACTGGCACCCCAACATACTAGCCAACAGATCTAAATAAAACACGTGACCCCCTGGACCTATTTATCACTAGGAGTATATCTCCTGCTTACATAGAAATTATCTCTCCTCCGACCACTCTTTAATTATAGCAACAGAGCGGTAACAGCCGTGTCTAGAAAATTTGCCTGTCTTGACAAGTCTAAAAATTAAACATAAATAAACATCAGTTACTTTTGAAGGTTAGTGCAGTAAAGTTCGTTATCTCAGTTGAAAGTATATATTAATTTTTGTTTTCTGTGTGGAGATTTATTGGATTAAAGAGTTTATTTATAGTGATATTCTTTTTCTTTAGCACATAATGAGGTGAGGTATACTATTTTTATCCTAGGTTATTAGTAGTACTCTTAGAGTAATAATAAACATAGAGAGGGCTATTCATTCATAAACACGTTTATTTTTGCGGCCAACAATTCTAAACGCCGGTAGTGAAATAATGAATGAATTACAAAAAGTGGGGATGGTATTATAGTTACATGGCATTGCTAATTTCGGCTGTTTTTCTGACAAACTTGGCACCGACGAACCATGATAATCCAAAAACATTAAATTAATTAACTTAAAAGTTTATTTTCACACTAAAAAGTATCGGAAAACACATCAAAACGAAAGAACTAAATGTTTACTCTCTAGTCGTAATGGCGCTCGTATAAACAAACCACGTTTGACATTATTTACTACAAAACTACGACGATATTTGCATGTCTCTTTATATGGTAATTAAACAACGACAAAACTACTAAATAGATTACTATTGACACATTATCAGGTACTGAAATCTTGAGCAACGTTGCCACTTTTAGTTATAACCATAAAGGTATCTAAGGATACAACAAATTCTTGTTTAAAATTTATATAAGAATATGCCTTTATTAAATAAAATTCAAGTATTATTAATTAATTTCAAAAGCTGTGACTTAAATGCAGAAATTAGTATGACTTTTTTTTAATTGCGTAACTTTTTAACAATTTTTCTATTAAACGTCTAATTTCTTTTTTCCCGCAACTAAAGAGGATTTGTAAATATGGCAAAGCAGTGGAAGTGTCCCGCAAGTGGGCTTAGAATGTGACTCAATGTTTGGGGCAGGAAAAAGTCAAAACAAACATATCTATTTTATTTGTTAATCTGAGGTAGTACTAGTTCGATTTTTATTATTGGTGTCGATTTTCGAAGTGGGAAAACAAAAGGGCACTAACCACTGCAGAAATGATTGCTTTATTAGAAGATGACTCAGACTGTGAAAATGCTGAGTCCATTGATGTTGTTTATGTGCCGCCGGAAACAGATGAAGTTACCGACGAGGAAGATTGACGAAAATGCAGTGGGGGAGGGAAATGGTGCAATAGATATTGCGGGCACTTATGAAATACAGCCAAATATAAAAGATAATATAGAAAGCGATGATTCTAATGATGATCTACCACTTAGCGAACGAGCCAAACGCGCCAGAGAGATCCTCAAGAAGTAGCTGTTCTACCTAAGTGGGTAAAAACAGATACACCTACTTATTCTAGTACCCCCCCATAAAGTTCCAATCGATGTATTGAAGACACACAAGCACAGTATGGCGGCAAGGCACCTTATGAAATTTTTTCGCAATTTTTTTGATAAGGAAGTAATTGATGCTGTTATTATGTTTATGCGTCCCATAATAATCGCCACGATTTTCAAATCAACAAAGTACTACTGAAAAACTTTATTAGTATTCTTGTTTTAACAGGATATCACATTCAACCATAGACTGATATGTACTGGTCGACAGATGAAGATAAAGAATTTCGTATTATAAGAGAATGTATGAGTCGCAACAAATTTCGTTCGATAAAACAAAATCGGCATTTGTCAGACAATACGAGTCTTGACAAAGATGATAAGTTTTCAAAATTAACTCCTATTTTTGAGATAATAAATAGAAAATTTCTACAATTTGGAATTTTTACAGAAAATATTTCAATTGAAGAAATGATGCCATATTACTACCGCTACTCCTGCAAGTTGTTTATACGTGGAAAACCAGTTATATTTGGATTCAAGCTTTGGTGTCTTTGCTCAGACACTGGCTATTTATTCAAATTCATTCCATATGGTGGCAAATTAGAAAAAACTGATAAAAATGTTGCGTTCGGTACAAAAGTAGTTTTGGAGCTGGTATCATTAATCGAAGATCCACAGCAACATCGCGTCTTTTTTGACAACTTTTTTACGTCTTAGTTTCTATTTCTTGCTCTCAAAGAAAGAGGGGTTTTGTAACGGGAACAGTAAGGAAAAATCGTACCGCGAACTGTCCACTTGATGGTATCAAATCAATGGCAAAAAGATAGAAAGGTTCATACACTTGTGCGTTCGATGTCAATTCGGAACTTTTAGTGACGCGGTGGGACGATAATTCGGTAGTAATAGTTATGACCAATACATGTGAAGTTCTGCCCCTTATGCAAACTAACAGGTATAACTGAAAAGAACATAAAGAAGTTCTTCTTCCCCAGCCAATGTAATACGCCAATATATCAAATAAATGGGAGGAGTGGACCTCCATGACAATGGTATTGCCAATTACTGTATCAGAATAAGGGGTAAGAAGTGGTAGTGGCCATTATTTATTAACATGATCGACAGCGTGATTGTAAATAGCTGGAAAATTTATAGGATTGCAAATGAATCAAAAGTTTCTCAACTTGAGTTTCGTTCACAAATAGCTACTACATTACTAAAGTTCAGCGGAAAAGTAAAATATAAGCCTGAGCTAGTGGGTGTTCCAGTACCGAGCTCACCATATGGGCGACCTTTCAAGGAAGCTTTACCAAATGATATATGGTTTGATAATATTGGACATATTATACTGAGAGACTTCTGTAAAAAATGCAAATTGCATCTGCATTTAGATTGTTTTGAAAATTTCCATACAAAAAAATAATCTTTTTTCTTTTATGTATTGATCATTATACACAAAGTTCTTATTATCTGTTAAATGTATATATGCTACTTTCGGCCAAAGGTGCGTATACGCTCCTACGATTTTTTTTTGTTAAAAATAATTTGATATTTTTGTTTATGCTAAATTAGTCTTAATTAATGCTTTTTATGTGTCTTTCAATAAAAACAATTCAAGATTTAATCATTTTTAATGCCTTGTCCGTTAATGGGTTAATAATGTACAACTTCCACAATTTACTAGCACCAAATACTTAGGAATGCACCTTGATTCAAGGCTCAACTAGAAGGAGCATATACTTAGAAAAACTAAACAAATTGACCTAAGAATAAGGGATCTTCACTGGTTGATTGGAATAAGATCGAAACTATCTCTGGAATATAAATTACTAAGCTGTAATAAGGCCTATTTGGATGTATGGCATCTAACTCTGGCGATGTGCATGCAAATCAAACACATCCATTATTCAAAGGAGCCAATCCAAAATACTACGCATGATGGCTGATGCACCCTGGTACTCTATCTAAAAATCCCATTCGTACAGGACGTTATCATGGAACCAAGCACAAGACATCATCAAAGGCTAGAATCATACAGCAATCCCTTACTTCATCGCCTACTAGAACACCAATCTGATAGACGTCTCAAAAGGGACGGCTGATTTAAAAAATTATTAAAGAGATCGTATCGCTGGAAAAGACCTCGCCACGCCAATAGGAGAACCCACATGGTCCAGAGCCAAAAAATTGGCATATAGAACTTTGGTTTTGATTGCTTGATGATATGATGAAAAATACTCAATTTCTTATACCATTTGTAGATGATCTTCGGAAATGTTGTAGATCAGTAAGTGTAACCCCTGGGTAACCAATTTGTTGCTGCAAAGATGGGACACGCTTAAGGATTCATTGCAATTTCGTGTTTTTCTGTTTCTTCTTTTCAATCTCACTCTTCGGGTTTTTTTGAATACATATATGGTATACTGAAACCATAGGTTTCCCTAAATAACTATTTGTGGATAATGCCACAATTACAAGTGATTATAGCAGGGCAGATACGACAGATATTCCTTTCATTCCTTTATTCCAAACAGTGCATTGCACATAATAAAGGATAGTTATCTGAAATAAGCAGCGTCTGCACTTGGGAACTATTAGCCTTTTTACAATCACTTACTCACATAAAAACAAAAAATACTTCAAGATCCCTCATAATAACAGACTCTCTTAACTCGATCCATATAATCAAACAACTTAATCCCACACATCCAATAGCACTCCAAATTAAAGTCGAATTATCACAGTTGCAACATTGCAATAGCTTTGTGGAAATATTTTGGGCTCCTCGTACTGACCTTCAAGGAAACGAAGAAGCCGACCACAAAGCACGACAAGCAGTAATTAGTGAAACCGCTAGTGAAGTGCAGACGGTAGTCTACAACGACATAAAACCGCTACTTAAATCAAAAGTGCAAAAATTGTGGTAAACCTAGTGGAAAACATCCCAATCGAAACTACGCGACGTGAAACCGGAAGTGAAACCTCGGTCGCAGTCAATAAACGAAAGATTGCTTCAAGTTAAACAGACTGGGTTACGAATACGCCACAATAAGCTTACTCATAGTTACTTAATCACGAAAAGTGTCCCCAAAATGTGAATTATGCAAGACTCAGCTTAGTGTCAAACATTTAATTACTGATTGCCTAAAATTTCAACAATCAAGACAAGATAACAACCTCAGCAACAATCTAGAACAAGTTCTTGGCGAAAACTGTAATACACAGAATCTTTTTAAATACCTGAGTGACATTAACATGTTAACAAAACTATGAACCCCCATATTTGTGTCGCTAATTACCCCAGTGGTAGATAGGAATTGCTTGTAAATAAAAAAAATTATTTGTGAAGTTGATATAATTTAACTGTTAATAATTTAATATTATCATAGGTGAATAAAATTTCGGTACTATAGATCAATACCCATAATAAATGATCTTAATAATTTTTACATATTTTTACTGTAAAATCTTTACTTGAACTCAAATATGCTTTCTTTATAATATTTTGTTATCAAAATGTGTTATAGGTACTTGGAAAAATCCTACTTTAAATGTAACGGATTCCAATTCACCAGCTGTAGATACTCGGCCATCTTCTGTAAATTTCTCAACTGTGGCGATTGTTGCTGCCTCAGATGATGTACCACTCACCGCGTTCACTTACGAACTCGACCACTGTTTAAGTGCCATTGGTGAGTATCAAATCGTTCAATACCTAGATGTAATTGAACTTTGTGAGTCATCCGTAAGAGGACTCAAGAGCCTACAAATATTTCACAAGTTGTCTGAGCGATTTTGTTGTTTGGCACATCATCAAAAACTTTTAGTTTAAAATGCTGTAGATAATTGATACAAAAAAGATTTTTTTTAATTCTACATTAACATATATCAGAATCTAGTTCCATAAGTTATTGCAGACTTGCTAGCCAGGAAAGCAGCCTCCCAAAAACTCTTGGGACACGGCACTTTCATCGGTCTATCGGCGTCAGTGGCGGTTGACCTATCAAAGTAACACTCCCTTAATAACTTTAAGGGTAGATGGGACGGCGCAGAAAGCTGCAGGCTTTCCAAGGAACTGTTACAGTATCCGGACAGCAAAGTAGCCAAAAAATACGTAACTATGAACAGGCAGAACCTACGAACATCCACGGGTATTCTGACTGGTTACTGCCACCTATGAAAACACCTACATAGATTGGGTCTGTCTGACACCCCACTTTGTAGAGAATGTGAATAAGAAGATGAGACTGTCGTACACATTCTTTGCGAATGAGGGAACTTATTTCAGGCGACGTTATTGCCTACTTCAAACAAGTAGGCTGGATGACGAGCTAGAAGGAAGCCTGAACCTCAGAAGGATGCACAATGGGCCAATTATCGCCTAAGTGCTGTGGGGACACTCACCCTTCAAATTATTACAGATAAAAAGAAGCTATTGACACATCATGAGCTCCCATATGTAGCATGATGAGACTCGTCCACTGGGAAGAGCTCCTCTATGTTTTCTTAAGTCTAGAACCCACTGTATTTTCAATCTCCTGTTGTTTGTCTCTTGGACTAGTGGGAGTAGTGAGTTATTTGTGCGGCTTGCCAGTTTTGAGTGTTGTGTATTGTTTCTAATGTACCAAGTTTTATCAACCAGCTCGTTGAATTATTGTTGTATTATATTTACTTGGGCAACCTCAATAAGTTTGCCTCCTTATGTCTTCAGAACATGTTTTCTAGTGACATTTATGACATGTTCATTTCTCTCATTATTAGGCCTATTTGTATTATTTCTCTTTTCTTAATGTGTTGTTTCTATTTGACTTTGTATTGTGTAGCTGTAGGTATTTCACGCACGTTGATCTGGGAATTTGTGTGTTTTTTTATGAAAAATATCGTTTATTCATTACAAAGTTGTTTGAAAATCTTCCATTGCAGTGAAACACCTTTTATATCACAAGTTTTTGAAGAGTAAATAGGGAAGAACATTTTAATCATTCTTTTAACCTCATAGGAACTTCTTGTTTCTTTTAACCTTGTAGGAACCTCTAGTAATAACGAAGCTTCCATTTTCATCCAAATAACTTGCAAGTACTAGTAATATAATGTAATGTATGAGAATCACCAAATTATCCTTTTGTGCTTTCTAGTTTTCTAATCATAGTTTAACTTTTCCGCCAACCTAACTAATATGCGAGAAAAGTATTGGTTTACCCCAAAAAAAGTTGGAAATTTGAAATTTTATTTGAGTTATTTTTACGTTTTCCATCAACAACAACACGAAAAAACGGTTTTTAGAAAAAAAATCCTGTGTGTATGTCGTCGGCCACTTTTCCTTACATGTCTTGTTAGCACGATACAGCCTCCGGAGTGCAAAAAGTCACCAATTTTATGATTGAATGTTGTTAAGGACATGTCACAGATGAACCCTATTGATTTTCAGCTCTCCAGAGCCAGTACAACGGGTGCTATGGTACTTGAAGTACGACATTTTAGTCAATTCTTGAGAAATTTCAGTTTGTTAGCACGATAAAGCCTCCGGAGTTCAACAAGTCACCAATTTTATGATTGAATATTATTCAGGACATCTCACTGATGAACTCTATTGATATTTAGTTCACCAGAGCCAGTACAACAGGTGCTATAGTACTTTAAGTACGATATTTTTGTCATTTTTGGGGAAATTTCAGTTTGTTAGCCGATACAGCCTCCGGAGTATATACAAGTGACCAATTTTATGATTGGATATAATTCAGAGCTTCTCAAAGATAAACCCTATTGATATTCAGCTCACTAACGGCTGTACAACGGGTGCTATGGTACTAGAAGTACCAAATTTTTGTCATTTTTGGAGAATTTTGAGTTTGTTAGCATGATGCAGCCTCCAGAGTGTACAAAAGTGACCAATTTTATGATTGAATATTGTTCAAGGTGTCTTACAGATGTACCCTATTGATTTTCAGTTGACGAGCGAGTACTGCGGGTCCTATAAATCCAGATATACTAAATTTAAGGTTATTTTTGGAGAAATTTCGGTTTGTTAGCACGATACATCCCCCGAAGTGTATACTAGTAACAATTTTATGATAGAATATTGTTCAGGGCCACAGATGCGGAAAAGTTAGTTTTAATCTTTAAAACCGTTTATTTTTCTGTGGTATTGTTTGAATAAAAGATCAAATATCGTATTTTTTGGATACTTTTACTACGATCCAATGGTTTATGTTCCACACATATTGGATACATTCACACTATTCTTTATTAGTGGAGATTACTGTGTTGAATTGAATAACATCACATCTAATATTTATCAAGCAGTAACATATGTAAGGTCATTAAATCGTCCCTCTGTTCTGTTCAGTATTGATTTACTTATTTGAAGCTAATTGTCGATATCTTGTATTAATTTAGCTGCTTCTAGGATCAACTCTAAGACTGACATCCGACGTAGTACGAAAAACTCTAGGAAATTCCATAATGGATCCAAATAATGAATACAGGTTGTCTTCTTGGTTAGCTCAACAAGAAGATCAACATCGAATTTCTCTCTACCAGTGTGATTTAACTGTTAGTGCCTGGACACAAAGATGCATAAGACAAGCAGATTGCATCCTTATTGTGGGACTTGGTGATAACCACCCATCCTTAGGTATGTTATTAGCAAATAAGTCGTCTACAATGTACTTATATCACTGAAAATCGTTCTATATACTAGTCTAGTGTTGCTCATTTATATTTCTTTCATTTATCTATTTTTGATTATTATTTTGTTCAAAATATTTTGAAATAAAAATAAACACGAGATATGGAATTGATTGTATCGGCTGGACTGTGTACATTGAAATTTTCAGATATATTAAATTAAGGGTTTGAGACTTAAGAGATTTAGGTTTATTATCAAGTGCTTATTGTTTAGTGTTTTAAATGAAACTTACTATTTCTAGCTAATTCCACAATATATTGAAAAAATGTTGAAAATTCTAAAAAATTGATAATTGTTTCGTTTGTTTACAGGTAAAGTAGAAAAAGAAATTGAACGTTTAGCTATAAGAACACAAAAAGAATTAGTATTATTACATAGAGAAAATGGTAAGCCACATAATACAATTGCATGGTTGAATATGAGGACCTGGGTATCGTCACATCATCACATTTTGTGTCCCAATAGAGTGTTTGCTAGGAAATCAGTTAATAGAATAGTAAGTGTACTATAATCAATAATGCTCATGAATGATGATTAAAATCCCTTATCTTCGATATAAAATAGCACACTATGTAAATGACCAATATTTTTGTTGATTCAGTAATTCAATCCTATTTCTGAGATGTTTAAATATGTTTTTATTTGCAGAATGAATTATATTCAAAATTGTGCACCACATCTCCAAATGTACATTCAGACTTTTCTCGATTG
Organism: Galeruca laticollis; assembly: GCA_963921935.1. Lineage (NCBI taxonomy): Eukaryota > Metazoa > Arthropoda > Insecta > Coleoptera > Chrysomelidae > Galeruca > Galeruca laticollis. The sequence goes on along the minus strand of OY998178.1, from coordinate 36,209,546 downwards.
GCTAGATGGTTAACTGGAAAGTCAGTAGGACTTGTGTTGGGAGGAGGAGGAGCTCGCGGGTCTGCGCATGTAGGAATGATAAAAGCAATACAGGTAAGCAGAATATGTATCCTTTTTAAGTTTTTCACATTTCGATATATTACATTACATAACCGTTCCCACTACTTAATAAATGTCCTCTATTTTTCCCATCTCTTCTGATTTCTTGGGTCTTTTTCTCTCTTGCTCGATCTAGCTATTCCATTTCTGTTTAGACCTTCCCCGCATATTTTTTCCTGTTCTGCCCTCATAAGCAGAAATGTGGCATCTACAAAAAATGTCTATATGAGAGTTTGGTACCATTGGATTCAGTATCTAAATTCCTATTAATTGCAATAAGCCGTAACTTCTAAATATTAAATTGAAAAACTGGTCAATTTCACTTAAATTGCTTTGATTATAAACAATCGAGTAAAAATTATCTTTGAAACAGAGCCAAGTTTCATAGTCACCATAAAAATTGGGAAGATCCATGGCTGGCAATTTGGCAACAGCACCTGTAGAAACGCTGAAATTCGAAGCACCTGCAGCTTGTGATACCAGTACTGTGCTTGCTTGTTCTGCTTTTGCTGGTGCTGGTTGAAGACAAGATTTTGAAAAACCTATTACTTCATAAAATTCATTTTATAAAACTAAACATTTACTTTTTTCTGCTTTATCTAAAAATTCTAAGCTGGTTTGTGTTCTACCTAATTCAAAAAAATCCTCTTGAACTCTCTTCAAGCGGATTTTAACTTTAATTGAATTTTGTTTATTTTTATCAGTGCTTAAAAATTCTTTAAAACGTTTCAACCTGTCAATAATAACTTCTCGAGCATGTTTAAGTTGTAAATTATCTTCTTCTGATTTTTTTTGTCTGTGGAATTATTTAAATGAACCAAATCATAGTCACTTAATACTCAAAACCAGAAATTTTTGGTTAATGAACAAAAAACCGCTGGTAAATCAGTTAAAAACGTGAAAATGTCAAAAAAATCTCAAAGCAAATAGATATTTTACGACAAAAACAAATTGAGGTTTAAAATGCTTTTAAATTGTGTGTGGCGTGTGTGGAATAACTTGGAATGGACTCACAAGAATTGTAACTTGTTTCTGACGATTCTTCACTGACTATGACCATGAATATTTATCTTTATTTTTTTGCCAATTCAAAATCCGGGTCGTTGGGACCATCTATTTATGTTGTAATAATTTCAATTGCTAGCTAATGACCACCCTGTGCTCAGGGAAAACAGTAGACTGTAGTCTTGATTATAAATGATTTATTTCCTAACATTTAATACAAAAATGCGTGACGGCGTGCTATATATGAAATTATTTCTTTTTTTTAACAAAACCTTCACTGTAACTCTTCTTCTTGTTTCTACGTGACTCTTCAAATTCAGGCTGATTGCTTGGTTACTTCTCACATCCAGATATATCGTAAAAAGAAATTATATTGATTTAAATTTTAATTCCTATACCTGAACACTCAGTTTTTGTACATGACGCTTTTATATTTCGAATGCTTTCATAAACAGCCGCAATGTGCTGCGTTCTGTCTCACTGGCCCTGTCTTCGTAATCAGCTACTAGTGTTGCAAAAGTGAATAGATAAGAAATAACTACCGTTCAAAATGAGCCAGAATTTACAAAAAGAGGTAACATTCGGGAGAGAGCGAAGCCAAATAAACTCAAGCAGAAAAAACACGAGATTGCTTAGCAAGAAACCACAAGGTATTGGAAGCATGCCAAAATGAAACATGTAAAAAGAAAGCCGTACTAAAATTAGTGAAGCAATAGGCGCAAAATTAATGAACACTTCTAGCAACTTGAATGGCTTCCAACGCGAACATTCTTCCTAGAACGCTTCCATGTAAAGAGACATACGACACAAAATAAAGAAGAATCTACAAAAAAGAATACTTTCAGGTATTTTCTTAAAGATGGTGGTGCAATAACAAATGAAGCATGTAAGCTGTACAACATTGGGATATAAAAATCCATTGATAGAGTTCTTCACGATGTGCTATCTAAAACACCTAAAGACCAGCTACTCCTAAATCTCATCAAAAAGGGGTAAACAACCACCCCCTAAGAAAATATCTGATGTGAAATTTACAGAACACGTGGAGTCATTGAATCCGACGAGATCCCCGAGGGCACACTCCTAACATCAGATACTCACCATCTGATATATCTTTCAAATTGATACAAGATGATTTTCAAATCAAAAACCCACAGATAAAAATGAGTTGTGACACATGCCAACAGAAACTAAAAAAACTAAATATTTTTTTCTCAAAACTTGGTCATGAGTAGTGCTCGGAATGTGAAGATATGAACTACTTAACATCAGCACAAGAAGGTTGCGAAATATGTGAATCCTGGAAATATCGCTACGAAAAATACACAAAAAGTCGTATTTTGTATCGTATTTACGCCGAAAATGCTGTCATACGACCAAAAGCAACTAATTTTTCTGCTGGCCAGGAAAAGGTTATCATGCTTCCATTCTTAGTGGGCCATCCAATACAATAATAAAAGTATACAAATATTTTGTACACCACAAAAATATTAAAGTAACATTTTGTGTATATAGTTTAGTAAAAGTTGGCGCTACTTAAGTGTTAGTAGGTATGCGAATAATAAATTCACACTCATTGTTAATAGATAAGAATGATTGCCATTAAAACATTTCAGAACAATGACACTTCAGTTTTTGCTTTTCTTTGTTCAAGTATCTTTTGGTTAATTTTTACATTTTGAAATTATAAAAAAAAACACTTTAGCAACACAATGAATTTCTGTTGTTTTGAAAAGCATAATTATAGACATTGAATACATTTTCTAATAACTTATATTTAACAAAAAAACACTTCTATTACAGGAAGCTGGAATTCCCATTGATATGGTAGGAGGCGTTAGTATAGGTGCTTTTATGGGTGCTCTTTGGTGCCAAGAAAGAAACATGACGACTATGACCCAAAAAGCAAGAGAATGGTCAATGGTAAGTAATAATCTTTTTAATTATACATGTAATGATAAACTGATAAACGCTGGCTTACACTTTTGTTGTTATCGAATTATTCCATCAAATGAACTGCTTCTCTCTATGCATCACATTTCTTCCATTCTATCTTTAACTGGTTAGTGATCTTATCTTTAGGAAAGTTTTCCCTGTCTGTTCTATCTGCTATTTAATTTTCTTCTGCTCCTTACGTTATTGTCGTTTCTTATATCCAATGTTCATTGTTACATTTTCCGTAAGAGTATGTATATTTTCGCACCTTACTTGTTTTATTATATAAATAAAAAGTTGGGTTATTTTTAGATCACACTGTGTATAGATTTGTTTTTCTTTGTAAAGTTTTTGAAAGGAGATAGCAAATCTTCATTGAGTTTTAAATTAGATTTAGGTTGTTCTTTAGATTTAAAAGAATCCTATTGGAAACATCAAAAGGAATCTGGTGACAATTTGTCGATGCATCTTAAGCATAAAATGAATTAGTGAATATTTTAATGTATCTCAAATCTTCGACAATAAATGGACAACCCTATTCTGGTATATGTGGACAGCATATCATCAATATCATTTTTTTATTATTTTATTTTTGATAAAATGGATTTAATTGTAAAGATTTTCAATTGCTTTGGAGGAATTGCAAGAAAAAACAAAATTTGTCCATGAGGACATGAGAGGGAGCGTAGAAATATATATAAGTGATATAAGAAAATATGTGGGATGCTATCTATCTTATCAAATTGAATTAAAAAAAAACTATCAACATATTTGACAAGATCTTTATAAATTAACAATAAATCATGTTAAATTTTTCAAAATAAATTTTGGTTCAAGCAAATCAAAACAAATAATTCTTCTATTGAAATACCATGTTATGATTGAACGCATTGGTGGTGCAGAGTTAAGTTAAACATCCCGTACATTTATGTTGAGCAAACGACTCGGGTTCAAATCCCGTTGATTTTTTATAATTTTATTGAAAGATTAGAAAATATTGTTGAAAATTAACTGAAAAACATGTTGAATTTTTTAAAATGTAAAGCTCCTGACATAATATAATTTACTAAAATTCTTGTTATTTTGGTATCGACAGCTACTCTGAGTAATTGTAGATTAAACTGAGCATTTAAATATGATCCAACCATATTATGATCGAATGCCTCAACAGACGTTCAATTTTTGTGATGTTTGAGCATGAAACATACACGTGGGTAATTTTCTGCCCAGTATTTACAATTATATCTGTTCACTACACCCATTAGTTCAAATGAACATTCGTCGGAGAAGCAAATACACTTATGTCTGGATTGTCGTTCAGTCGTTGACTCATCAATAGTTCACAAAACTGTATACGCCTATCGAAATCATCTTCATGTAACTTTTGGACTAATTTCATTTTGTAATGATTTGTTTTTATGTAAAAGTCTGAAAACACTTCTGTGAAACACCCACTGCACTGTACCTTTCAACCATAATCACTAGGAGTGGATAGAATATTTCCAGCACTCCTGCAGTAAGGGATATAGGAGATTCTTCCTCACCTGCTGAAGATTACAATAAGCAGTCTAGCAGTGGGTCTAATGCCTGGAAAAGGGCATGAGTAACCTTTATACCAAAAAGAGGAATAAAAGATGCGACTGATCCCCGATCTTTTAGACCCATCTGCCTAATATCGTTTCGACTCAAGACAATGGAGAAAATAGTGGAAAACTACATAAGAACGGAGAATCTGGAGAATGCACCACTTCATAAATGTCAGCATGCCTACAGGGCGGGTCTGCTCTGCACTGCTCTGTATCAGGTGACCAAAGTCATCAAGAGAACTCTAAACAACAAAGAAACCACAATGTGCACATTCCTGGATATATCTGGGGCCTTTGACTACACAACTCATGTGTCTGTCAAAGAAGCACTAAAAAGGCAAGGAGTGAATGAAAGCATCGTAAAATGGATGTACGAGTTGTTGACGACGAGGATAGCTGAGACTCAGGTGGGAAATCAAACCACCTCAATTGAAGCCACTCACCGGACACCTCAAAAGGGAGTAATACCTCCCCTTCTCTGGAGCTCTGGAGCCTTGTAGTAGATGAGTTGCTCTACAGGCTAACTGAGCCTAGCTTTGAATGTGTGGGCTATGCTGATGACATAATTCTAATAGTCAGAGGCAAGTTCGAGAGCATCTTGTGTGATTTATTACATAGGGGCCTCAGAATTATTGAGCATTGTTGCTTGTCAGTAAAGCTAAATCTTAACCCAAACAAGACCACAGTAATTCCATTTACCCGGAAAAGAACACCTCCAGCCTTGAAACCTTATCTTTAAATGGAGAAATCATAGAATAGAAATCTGAAGTTAAATATCTAGAGATAACCCTGTACATTAAACTTCTGTGGAATAAGCATGTTGAAATAACTGCTAGAAAAGCAACAAAAGCTTTGATGGCGTGCAGAAGTCTAGCTGGTAAGACATGGAGCGGTAACCCAAAAATACTGCCATGGATGTATGCCATGATTGTGAGACCAGCAATTACGTATGGGGCAATAGTCTGGCATATCAGAACAGCATGAGGAAGACCTTTGACAACATTCAAAGGCTTGCCTGTGTGTGCATCACTGGAACCACGAGAACATGCCCCACCAGGGCACATGACATCATTACAGATCTCACACCTCTACATCTGGTGATAGAAATATCAGCCCAGTTCTTAGAACATCTAGGGAAGGTTCAGACAATGAGAGTATTAAAAATAGGGGAGCCTGGTCATCTCTAACAAAATACATCTCATTAGCAATCTTCCTAGTGACGAAATGATCAGGAAAGTAAGTATCGAATAGATTTTCACTATGGTGCTAAGTAAGAGAGACTGAGAAAGCAAATACACCACCCAACGAAAACAACATCAGATGATACACAGATGGTTCAAAAACCACCACAGGAGCTGGCGCTGGAGTATTCAGGCCCGGCACCAGATACTCATTATCGTTAGGTTCCTGACCTAGCGTTTTTCAGGCAGAAATATTTGCGATCGAAAGTTGCGTGGAAATGAACCTAGAATCTAGAACCTACCAGAAATGTAACAATCGATTTATTCTGATAGTCATGCAGCTATCAAAGCATTGAGCTCCCATGTCATTGACTCAAAGTTGGTATGGGAATGCCGAGGAGAACTTGATGAACTAGGCAACAACTACAATGTCTCGTTGGTCTAGGTTCCTGGCCACTCGGGAATCACAGGAAATGAAGAGGCCATTACACTTCACAGGAAACGAGTACTAACGCCCCTTATTGGCCCGGATCTTTTCTGTGGTGTAGGAAAATATTTCTATAAGAAAGAGTTTCAGAAGAAAGAGGAAACCGAAAGATAAGCACTCTGGCGGTGCCTTCCCGGGCTGGATTATTCCAAAAAGTTCCTGCGGAACTTTGACACTGAAAAATTCAAAAGTTATTTAGATCTTAGTAAAAATAAGCTACATCTCCTCACGGGCACTGCCTCTTTAGGAAGCAACTAATGAGAATAGGTATAACAGAAATTGCCGAGTGTGGATTCTGTGAGGAGGCCAACGCAAAAAATGCTTCGGACAAGAAACTTGTAAGAGTAAGGATCTAGCCTATTTGAAGCCGTCCCAAATACTAGAGTTCATTAGAACCCTGGAACTGGAAGGCGAGCTGTAGTAGTAGTGAGAACAGCTCTGATAAGGGGGCACGCAAACGACTCGGCTTCAAATTCCGTTGATTTCAAATTTTCTAATTTTTTTTTAATAATTTTCTTGAAAGATTATAAAGATCGTTAAAAATTAATCGAAAAATCTGTTGAATTTTTTAAAATATAAAACTAATGGCATAATATCATTTTAAAAAATTCCTTGTTATTTTGGGATCAACAGCTACTCTGAGTAATTGTAGATTAGACTCATCATTTAAAGTTTTCTCATGAAAATATGATCCAACCATATAATGATCACCTATAATGCCTCGTCAGACGCTTAATTTCTGTCGCGTTTGGGTATGAAACTGCCGTATTATGTGTGTGGCACTTCTTCCCAGTATCTACAATATATTGTGTCTATTTACTACACCAATTAGTCCAAATGAACATTCGTCGGAGATATATATCTGGATTATCGTTCAGTCATTCACTCACAAATTCACAAAACTATAAATGCCCCTCGAAGTCGTTTTAATGAAACTTTTGGACCAATTTCATTTTGTAATGATTTGTTTTCATATAAGATTCTGAAAACCCTTCTGTGAGAAACACCCCTTCACTGGAAATTTGTGATATTGACTGATGTTATTGTAACATAAGTTGTCCCAAAACGGCAACTTCCAAAGCCTCGTTGTTAACAACTCGTTGTGCTCGATGTTTTTTAGTAGTAATGTACTAATGTACTACTAAACTAAATGTACTTATGTATGGCAGTTTTTTCCGTAATGAGCAGCATTAAACAGATCAGCTGTAGCACTTGTAGATTTATTATTATAGTATAAACGTACAATTTCAATTCTTGCAAAGTATATATCATTTTCATGGTAGATGTACTAGGTACATGTGGATGTTGATATTCTAAGGTAAACTAAGTTACCTATTTGACATTTTGCTTAAAAAACGTCAAACAGTTTTTCGGTCACTATGTTTTTTTATCAATCAAAACATCGTTTAATTCGTTGAGTAGACTTAGTACAAGCATTTAGGCATCAAATTAACAGGTTAATTTGTAATTATCCGTAACTCCCAAAAAATTTACTTTGGACTTCGGGTATTATACATTTTTGAAATTTCCTTTCATAGTAGAATCCTAAAATGTATAAGGTGTTCAATTTAAAAAAAAAATGATAGGACCATAGAGAGGAGGAGGGAAAGTTAAAACAAGTACATATGAGCAAAAAGACATCCCCCTTTATATTATTTTTTACATATTTTTCCATTTTTTTTATAAAAGTGGCGCCTTCAAATTTATAGAGGGTGGAAAGTTTTGATTGAAAGGCTTTATGTCGCAAATAGTGTTCATAAAATAATATCTTAAGATTGCAATTTTGAAAAGTTAACCTATATAACCTGCTTTAGATTTGCTACTACAAATATTAATAATGAAATACACAACCAAAGGCAATGGTAAACAATCTAGATAAACGCAAATATGTGTGATTGAGGTACGAATAATCAAGTCTCCATTCTACATAAATATCTATTTTCTTTAATCCCGTAAAATATTGTTTACAGTTATCAAGTAAATTGTTTCAATATATCTATGGTTTTTGTAGAAAATGACACAATGGTGGCGTCAACTGCTTGACTTGACTTATCCAATGACCTCTATGTTTAGTGGACGAGATTTTAATCAAACTATCCATAGTACTTTTAATGATACGTACATAGAAGATTTATGGTTGCCTTATTTTACGGTCACCACCGATATTACTGCTTCTTGTATGAGATTACATTCACATGGTAAGTAATAATTTGCACCTTTATTGCACATTTAAATTATTTTGTAAGTCATATGCATTAACGTATCTTGAGAAAAATGTGCTAATAATAATGGTAAAAATAATAATAATTTCAGTGCTAGAATTTTTATTCATTTCGTTCTTTTTTGCGAAAAGTAGTTTGAAAATAGAATCCATATTGAGACACCAACAGAATGTTTTATACTCTTAGACCATTATTTTCGAAAAATATCGTAGTGACACTTTCTCGTTTATTGTCTTAGTAATCAGCTGCAAACAATACAAATACTAACTAATTATTACAATTAGATTTTTTACAATAACCGATGCAATTCTACATCGCTGAATTAACGTCCATCAAGACGTTTTTGTCATTGCTACATATTGTGAGCAGTTATTCTGTCACCTCTGGAATATTACGTTAGACATTAATAATCTGCAATGATATAAACAATATAAATCTCTCTTCCAATGTTGGAACTAAATAGTACACACACAGATCACTCTATCTATATCTTGCTCAATATTTGACGTTTGTTCAGCACACCAACTACTATACTAAAATCAGAAATCTAAGAAGGTCGTAAATGAATATTAGCCGACAACCCTCATTATTACCTATTGTTCGAAATATAGACAAGCAATGAAGGCGTGTGTTCCTTAAAAGATTCATTCGGATTAAATTATCTCATGAAATAGTTTGGCATTTTACTTACCTGGTCAGACTTTCAGTACTAATGGGCTATTAACGAGTTTATAATGTTCTATTTACGGTTACAAAATAAACCTACCAGACCAGAACTAACCGTTTTCCAATTTCAGAAATAAAAGGTGGAAAGTTAAACAGCATTTAGTCATTACCTACCTAATATTCCGTTGTGTCTATTTTAAAGTTTCTATTCGATATTTGTGTCGTGAAAAATGTGGCTCATTCTGAAGTTAGTACTTCAAGCGGTGATCGAAGTACCACTAGTCGACAAATGTTACTCCCTCATGGGAAACAAATTATATTAAATGTTTATACTTCCCGTCTGGAACGCGGAATATCCAAGGATCAAGCTGTGCAAGAAAGTGCTTCTTTCACAAAAATACTGTATCCACAGTATTTAAAATAGTAAGTAACCCTATTTTAAAAAGAAATAAACGAAAAGACTCTGGCAGTTCAAGGAAAGTAGACGGCTGTGAAGTAGATGTAATTCGAATAACAATACATACCTTGTATAAAGAGCAAATTGTGCCTACATTAGATATTTTAATGCAACGGCTTAAAAAAAATAAAACTGGTATCCAGTGTTGCAAAGAAACTTTAAGGAAGTCTCTTTTACAAAACGGATTTAAATTTAAAAAACTCACTAGTTCCAGAAAAATCATAATGGAATCTGTGCATCTTAAGAACTGGAGATTTGAATATATATTGGCAATAAACGAATTTAGGGAATATGGTAGAACAGTGGTGTATTTGGATCAAACTTGGTACGATACATACAATATTCCAAACAAACGTTGGGTAGACTCATCTGATTTGTGCCAAACTAATGCACCGTCTTAAAAATAAAAAGCATTATGATAATTCATGCAGGAACCGAAAATGGTTTTATACCAAATACGTTGTCTTTATTGGCAAAGAATATTAAGGACTCTTTAGTAGATTATCATAATGATTACTACAACCGAATTATTTGAAGACTGGTTCCAAAATGAACTAAATATTTCACCCAACAGTATTATTGTCATGGATAATGCTCAGCTACACAGCCGAAGAATAGATAAAGTACCATGTTCAAATGACACCAAAGCCACTATACAAGAATATATGTTAAATAATGATATGTACTATTAGGAAAAGTACACAAAAGAACGGTTACTAGAAGTTTTACGCAGTTATTGGATAAAAAATATTTCTGTGATTCATTGGCTGAAAGCTTGGGACATACGGTGCTCAGACTTCCTCATTGTATGTTTAACCCAATTGAATATATATGACATCAGCTTAAGTTTGCAGTTTGAAGAAATAATACTTCTCCAACCTTAAGTTCAACTGTGGTCGCTCTTATTCAAACAGAAACTGCAAACATTTCTGATAGCAGCTGGGCCAAGTGTGCTGCCCATATTAAAAAGGTGGAAAAGTCATATATGGATATTGAAAAAATTCCCAAAGAAAAGTTTATTATTAATTTTGATCACGATAGTGAAAGTGATCTTCGTGAGTAATTTTGTTTCTAAATACCTTTAACTTATATGCAAAAAACAGCAACTTCACAAGTGTGTGTATATTAAATTTAATTCTAAACAACTTGTGGTGGTTATTTAGCAAGTGCCCCTCGTATGCACTTCTTGAACCATCGAACCACTCATCTTCGGGAAACACTTACCACTTGAACCATTCTTTAGGGTAAAATGAATACTATCATTTATCGAAACTCACTGGGACAACATATATTTAAATGCTACGTATACAAATTACTGACCATATGTTGAACAGAATATAACGTTTGTACAATTAATAATAATAATCTTCAAGAGAAATGAACTCACTATATATAGGAAATTCCATTGGTAAACTAACACAGTCAACGAGCTGTTTCTCGACCTTGTCGACGCATGATTTATAAAACAGTCGTGATTCCTTAATACGCTATTGACTTTACTACACCTTGCCAGTGACCTTCAAGTTCACTGGCCGCTAGCAATATTTGAAATTAAAATCTAATTAAATCTAATAAAGTCTTTTGGGATCATCACAAACTTAAATATTATAAACTTTCTGAACATATGGGAAACTTTTTTTTTAAGAAAAAAAGTTATTCTTTATGAACATCTCTGCTTTCGAAAATAATATTCAGGTATTCACATTTTACATTAGATGTGCAGGGTGTCCACAAATTGCAAAAGATTAATAGGAATATTTTGACCACTTCAATTTCAACTTAAATTTTGCAAATTTTAGTCGTGAAACAAGTCAATTTTTATCTTATTTAACAAGTCAACACACCTCAAATGTTTATTAGTTGATTTGAAATATTTTAGCAATTAACTTAAATCAGTAATAAATAATTAATACCCAACAGAATAATGCATTTTCTACTGTAATAAACGAAATAATTTCAAACGTAGGTGGCTCTGACAATGACATTTCACTTACCGAAAGTCTGTGTAGTAAAAGCTTTCGATAAATAAATAATACATTCCATCTAGTTAGTGTGCCATGAAATTCAAACGTAAGTGTAAGTAATGTAAAAAAAATTGAAAATGTCACTGTGTATTAATTGTACTTCAAGAAGTAGCAAAAATGCCGTTGAAATAGACTCTTAACGAAAAAATTGAAATTGTACTAATTGTCGGAGATAACTACAAAACCTATAGGGAAGTTGCAGTAATATTCAATAACAGACATCCTGATAAAAATGTACATTTTGCAACAATTAGTAAAATAATGAAAATATTCCGGAGCGATGGAAATGTCGATAATAAATTCAGCCATGGATCGCGACTGAAAATATTCAAAAATTAATAATGCTCTCAGCAGTAGAAAATTCTAAACATTCGATAAGGAGAAGGTCGGCCACATTTGGTGTAAGTAAAGATGTAGTTGCAAAGATATTAAAAACTAACAAATTTAAACCCTACAAACCCCAGCTCATTCAAACCCTAAAACTCGAAGATTTTAATAAAAGGTTTGGATTTTGTGCTTGGTTCCAAGGGAAGTTAGAAGATAATCATTATATGGAACGGTCCATAATCCGCATTTTACTGTTGAATGTCACGACCAATATTGTTTTAAAACAAATGTATGGCGTGGAATATTTATGGATAGAATAGTTAGGCCCTTTTTTTCAGGAATACTATGAATTTCCGATTTTATTGATAACCTACCAATAATAGAAGACAACGTATATGGTACTAACATGATGGGGCACCATGTCATAGTACCAGAAATGTTCGAGAATATCTACTGCAAACTTTTAATGAACGAGTATTAGGAAGATTTGTGGAATTTGCTTGGCCTGCAAGATCTCCAGATCTGAACCCACTAGACTTCTTTTTGTTGGGATACCTAAAGCAAAAAGTGTACCTTAATAGGCCAATCGATAATATTGATCATTTGGAAAGAACAATTCAGGGAGCATGTGACGATATTACTTCGGCTATTATTAGAAATGTAATAAAAGGATTTTCTAAAAGAACAATTAAACGCTTAGAAAGAAAAGGTGGACAAGTTGAGATGCATATTTAGTGATGAAAAAGTTAAAACGGATTTTTATTATTTATGCACATAAAGTTTGATGTTACGTTTTCGAAATAAATAATTCTAATTACATATTTGCCTATTTGAGATAATTCTTAACAGATAAAGTCAAAGTTTATCAATTTTGCAATGAATTAATGTGTGAAATAATTAGTAATTGCACTTAAACGTAATTTTAAATTCCTATCGACATCTTAAAATTACATTTAATATTTTGAGTACAATTTGTAAAAATAACAAATTTTTTTTAAGTAGTATGATCTAGTTGCATAATAAACATAGTTTTCTATTTCGAACAACTCTTCATAATTAAAGTTTTCGATATTGTAAAAAATAAAGGTACTTTACTCTTGTACCAAATTCTTATTTTTTGACAAACCTTGTATACGATTTAAAAAATTGACATCTGACATTTGCGTTTTACTTTATGGGCCATGCAGAACTTTTTATAAAAAATAACTTTTTTCGTAACATTACAAATAAAAAAGTTTCCCAGATGTTGCCAACTTTTTCATACATACTGTATAATCGCATTCATTATCGTAATGTCTCTGTGTTATATATCATATATTATATATACATAAACAATTCTGAATTATATTCAAGCGATTTTTCTTAATAATTATCTTAACACAATAACATTATACCTACCTATAAAACAAAATTTAATGGTTAGTGCAGGTACAACTCTGCATAGAATCGACCGCCTGCTGATTACTCGAGTGGATGGTGATTTACGACCTTCTTAGATCTCTGGTCGCACTTTACATGACTTTTGCCAACTATAAGGCATTCCCGTTTTGTATCATATGGTGAGAAAAGTAATTAGAATATAGCTAATTGAATGAAGCAGTAATTTACTGTGTACAGATGGTAACTTGTTCTTCAATACATTATTTATTATGATATAGTGACAATATTAATTCCAATGTTGTTTGGATATGAATAATCTGGGTTAATAAACTTTTTAATATTAAGTGCTGACTATTAATTGTATACTCCTTCATAGTTTGGAGGTCTCCTTAAAACCTTGGTAGTCTCTACTGACAACTTCTATTTGTGTGAAAATTAGTATTTTCAAAAAAAAATTACCGTGATTTCAAAGAAAAAACAAACTGCTGCACTAGCTATATGCTACATTTTCCTAAAAAAAGTTACAGTAATTGTCTTTAGTGTTTCAACTATACACATAGTCACGGAAGCAGATTTTTTGTTTTGTTTTTTTTTCATTAGAAAATTATCAAATTTTTGTTATGAAAATATATATTTTAAAATAAATACATATTATCACTAAAAACATCCACTACATTTGCAATATAGATCATGGATTTAGGTGTTGGTTGCAATTTTTATGTATTTCATTAAACATATTAAAATATTTTTCTCGAGATACGTTATTTCTATTGTTTCTAAAATGATTCTGCAGTTTAATGAAGTATTCTGGATTTGAGTGCATTCTTGTAATTGATATATAATAAGTTTCCACTTTCATTCTCTCTAGAATACTTTCTTCATCTTCATCTTCGTCTTATTCTTTAGAAAATATCCCTTCTGTTGATGATTCAATATTACTCTCAGTTTCTTATTAAATTTTTGATAACCCTTTTCTGAAGGTCCCTTTGTCTCACCATTGAGCTTTTCGACTATATTTAAAAACAAAAGTAATATTTAGTCAATTTGTTTGTTTCTAAATTTGGAAATAAAAGTAATCATTCAATGATTTTTTCGTCCATATGCTTTCCATTTTACTTTCAATTTGAATTTTTTAATTCGAAAATTAATCATCAGTCTTATCTTCTATATTGTACAAAAAATCATTTTAGAAACATGCTTTGCTTTTAAAAATGTTTTGTTTTGGGACATTTTACTTCTATAAATAATGATAATAGTCGATTAATTTTTAGAATCATATATTTTGACTTATTATCTGATTAAATTTAATATTTATTTCATTAATTTCAAAAATATCGATTACATCTATATTTTGGCAAAATTAAAACATTTGTTTAGTTACTTGGATCTTATTGTTAGAAATAAAATAAAATAAACTCCTAAGTAAAAGTCTTATCAGGTTCTAACAATAAGATTTAATATGTTTTTTCAAAATTAATTAGAATTGTGTGTAGAAGTTGTTGGCATGGCGTCTAAATATTGCTTCATAAATCTAATTTGCATTAACAATTGTACACAGTTTTGTTTTGCTTTTGAATTTATGTTGCATTTTTTTGAGTGTGACGATTGTGATTGGTTAACCTTTGTGTTAGAACCGGTAACAATGCAATTAAGTACAGAGTAATATTCCGAGGCGAAAGTTTCTATAAAAAATTTAAGCATATTTTTCAGATTCAGTTATTTTTCAAATTTGTGTTATCCGCGGGACATCTGTAAAGGTTTATGGGTATGTATGTAGTTGTAGATAGATATTTTTTATGAATGGAGGAACTTTATTTCTGTAAAGATGAGTTGTATCTATAATATACACACAATAATAACTCATATATCTCTATAATACTTAAGCTTATTACTTTAGACTTAATGTGAGAACATTTTAAAACATGTTTGGTTAGAATGCTCGATAAGATCTGATTATTCTCACCATTCTCATATTAATTTTGCCTTCCCCTTTTTCGGTTTTCTAATTGTACAATTTCATCATTTTAATTGCCTAAATTTCTCTTGTTATTATTTCAACAAGTTAATATTGTAATAACAAGGATACATGAATTTGTAAAGAAATGTGTAATATTTTATTAAATTCAGCCAAGCGCTTTCGACATTACATCATCATCAGGGCTCTAAAATAAATTACATACACTACAAACTACTGTCCTATCAAACTAACATAACAGTAAATGTAACTTACTTCGTCAGTCAGTCCAGAAACTTATTAAAATTGTCCACATTATTGCGTTTGTCAGTTAAACATGGTAAACAAACAACAAATTACAATCATTTAAACAAATCAAATTCAAAACGACACCACACAAACCATATCCACAGTGGCCTTTCCGACCCGATCATTCAAATTATGTCGACCAACTAATGGAATTTTTAATCAAGTTGTTGAAATAAAAGAACACAAAAAGTAACATTTTTGTTGACTCAAAAATCCGATCTTAAAACGAGGAATATTATTATGATGAAAAATGCTAGTGTCTAAAGTTACAAAGTTCAAAAATATATTGGAAATTACTGAATGAAAGTTAATAAAATTAAAATTAAATTGAGCTCATTACACAAACATGGATACAAATTATACGAAACAAATCGCACGGACAAATCCAGAAGGCACGTCCCGAACAACTTGAAAAGAGGTGTGAAAGTTGAATTAATATTAATCTGAGTGTTGATACAACAATCGTTCCTTCTGCACTCTCTGTATATCTCTAGATCTTCCAGAAGGTTAAGTTTGTGGAAATTCCGTGAAAAACATTTGTGCAAAATTCTGCTATCATCACCGGGTGAGAAACTATGCTTATTAAATGTGAGGTGATGACCAAAGCCAATTGTTCTGTCCTATTTAAATGTTCGTTGAAACGTATATTATGAGGTCTTATGGTTCTACCAATGTACGCAGCCTCACAATCACCACAGTGAAGTTAGTATATACCGCTCTGTTTGAGTTAGGTTATCTTTGGTCTTAGAAAGAAGTGATTTCAGGGTATTTTGAGATGAAAAAGAAACCCTAATGTTATCTTGACAGGTTCTAAAAATGTCGGAAATGCCACTGTGGATATGGTTTGTGTGGTGTCGTTTTGAATTTGATTTGTTTAAATGATTGTAATTTGTTGTTTGTTTACCATGTTTAACTGACAAACGCAATAATGTGGATAATTTTAATATGTCTCTGGACCGACTGAAGAAGTAAGTTACATTTACTGTTATGTTAGATTGATAGGACAGTAGTTTGTAGTGTATGTAATTTATTTTACAGCCCTGATGATGACGTAATGTTGAAAGCGCTTGGCTGAATTTAATAAAATATTACACACTTCTCTACAAATTCATTTATCCTTGTTAAAACAAGAGTCTGTACACTTCATAATTTGGATTTTTAATATTGTAATAGATATTATGGCTCTATTATTGGTCTCCTAATTTGTTACCACGTTATAATATTTTCAAGGTGCTAGTCAGAGGATATATCTCTGTTTCTTCGATTTTTCTTTCAATTTGGTATTATGTTTCCGGTTGATATTCCAAATGTGTCTGTACTTAACTTTATTATTTGTGTTCATTTAATCTGCATTATTCATTTGTGGTTAAATCAAAAACAACATAACATGCTTTATTGTTGAGATGACATTAGTATGACAGCTTGGTCAGTGTAATAAATGTCAAAGATACCCAATTTATTTGTTTCGAGATTAAATGAATTTTCTCCCACATAGAAAGTATTTAAAAATTGTAAACAATGACATATCCCAAATTAGCAGATACATCCCTTTGTCAAAAAGCCAATGATATGTTAGTTTTTTCGTAAGGCGTGAAAATCACTTAATGGCTGACCGTAGCCATAGTGTTAGTCAAAAACAACCATATACCTTCAGGAACTGTTCAGAGACCAACTCTGCAGTATTACTTCAGAGCAGCTCTTCTAGTGACAAAATATCTGTGGCTTCTGCCCTTTGGTGGAAAATATAACACATTAAGGACATAATGTAATAAAATTATGTATGTAGTTTTAGATAGATACAAACTAAAATTAATACTAACAAAATCAGAGATGGTTAAATGATCAAAGATCGAGGCCAAATATTGAAACATGTAGATCAAAGAATTCTTCATAAAAAGAATATATTAGAAACTAACAGGAGAAAATCTGTAAACAATGTTACATTTTTTTATGGGCCTTACTCTTTATGTTTTATGGGGGTCACTTTATTTTATTTATAGACAAGGTTGTTATTAAACTTCAAATTAAATTAGGTATGGAATTTGATAAACTTTATATTGCAGCTCCTACTTTTGATGCTTACTTATAGTTTGACATTCACCTCAGAATAGATACAACTCATTTAAAACATCTTTTATGGAAGTTCTATACTTTATCGAATACTTCAAACGCATTTAATAGATTTGCAATTATTCCACATACATAGAACTTCTTTTGCTTATTTCCAAAAAGGCTTACCATTAAGTTACTCTTTTGTTTTGGTTGAATATATATGATGCAAACAACATAAACTGCAGGGATTACTATTTATACATTAATAGTTGTTCATTTTATCCGATTATATTCATATCAAACTCTTGAAGATATCATGACGTCAATGTAGACTCTAATATGGACATGGTGATAGTATAATCTTGCTGCTGCAACTTATTTTTTTATTAAAGAACCATAATATTGACAAATTCCTGTTATCATCGAAACAAAAGCAGCTTCTTTTATGTATCTACTTATATTTTCAACCAACCAAAAGCAATCGTATTAAATCCAGTATGTGCAATGCTTGTGTAAAAATATTCAAATATTTCTAAATGATTGGCTTTATCAAAATAACACGTGCATACCAAAGACCTTTATGCTTCGTTTAATTTCTACCTACACTTTCATTGCCTCTTATTTTCAAACTGTAAAAATTGGAATATGAATCGATATTATTTTGAATACAAAATATTTTTAGATGATGGTTTATTCATACAAGTTCTTCTTTCGTCATATAAATAGTGCATGTGTTGCCTTCTTTTGCATGTCACCGATATAATATACTAATAAATTTTGAAT
The DNA here is from genome assembly GCA_963921935.1 of Galeruca laticollis. Taxonomy (NCBI): domain Eukaryota; kingdom Metazoa; phylum Arthropoda; class Insecta; order Coleoptera; family Chrysomelidae; genus Galeruca; species Galeruca laticollis. The sequence continues at coordinate 36,191,079 of OY998178.1, read as the reverse complement.
TCTGTTCAAGTCTTTGTTGGAGATTGAGTTAATTAATTGAAGTTTTATTAGTTTCAAGACTTAACCGTAGCTGTTAAGATTGTTTGAATATAATTAATATGCTTTGACCGCGGATTTGCTGCATCAGTTTAAATGAGCATGTACTTAATTCTGACGTCATGTCCGCAAAGTTTTGTCTTATAATAATCATAGTACGGATTGATTATTTAATATTAAATAAAGTACAATACTTCTTTAAAATACTTAGATTTAAGAACAGGCTCACATATTTCTAAAAGATTGGTCAATATGGTAAGCTATCAGTCAAAAAGTATAAGTGTAGTTTTATAAATTTCTTCACGTTTATATGTTATCTTGTATTCACCTGTTCCGCATACAAATTTGAGGTTATAAATATTCTCTTCGAATTTTTACGGAATATTACTATTCAAAAATTGTTTTATTGGTCTCTAGAGTTTGTAATAGGGGAATAACAAATGAAAGGAAGAAGAGAACGAAGTAAACCTAAGAGAATTTGCGTTACCACGAACTCGGATACTTAGAGTATGTCTAAATAGACAAGAATAATAATGGAGGAGGATGACTGAACCTTAACATATAATGTAACGTGCTGAGTCAGTTATATGCCATATGATGGCAGAGATGAAACAGTCAAGTAGAAGAACTGAATGTACGGAAATCGTGAGGCTCTAAATGGCACAGTTAATCAGATGTGGTGATCCGGATTTATATTTAAAGGCCATTCAAAATATATCAGAAGTAGTTGATTCGATGTAAAGATACAGAGTGAGCCACAGAAAACATTCTGCCCAGATATTAGGCAGTATTAATTAGATTTTAAGGAAATGCTGAAACAGGTCGATTTTTGTTCGAAGGGGAACATATTTTTACGATACAGACATCTGTCATTTGTCAACCGCCTCCTTTTCACTTCCCCAATCCCTTATTTTTAAATAGGGCATGTGTAGCACATCATTAGAAAGGCATTTATATGGAGTATTCAAACATAATGGTCGTCAAACATTTTTTTGACATTTATACCCTCTTTACAAAAAAAAAAGTCTTAACTAATTTAAAATGCCAGAAGGTATTTAGTACATTTTTCTAAAGGACCTTTTCAGTCAAATAAGACTTACAACTAAATTATACAACATATTTAACGCACAACCAAAAAGTTACCTCAAATTTGATGTTATGTATTTTCGACATTTTTTGTTCGTTTTTGTTGTTTTTTTTCTTCAAATTGTAGGTTTTTCTCTTAGGAATGTCACTGTCTTAGTTGTTTTGGTATAACGAATAATTTTGATACTATACAATGTGCTATAAAAACATTATGTTTTTTTCCGAAATTTCATATTGTCCTGTGGGGTATATACAAGTTATTGCAGTTATAGCCAATTTAAAGTCTCATGTTTCTTCTACATTTTCTTTTTTTATTCATTTGTCTATCTTTGATACTTCATGAAATACACCGTTTGGAAACACCATGTGCTTTTATTCACATGAAATGCATTTATCGGACAACTCAAACAGCTAGGAGGCTATGGAAATCGAAAATTACACGTCATAAACTAACAACTGTGTCATTAGTTTTTTGATGATATTCCGCCAATAATTAGTGAATAATGGAACGCCAAGCCAGAAATTCAACTCGTGATGAATGTGTTGAGGCAGCTACGTTACATGGTGAAAGGTGGAGTTACAACCGCATAGCTGGAAGATTGGGAGTGTATCACACAGCTATAGTGAGAGCAATTCCAATTACCACTGCTATCTAGGATCGCTTTTTAAGAGTAAGTGCTGTAAGGCAACGATTTATAACTGCAAGAAATTTAAGAACACAACTTCAAGACGCAAGCGGTCCACTCATATGTGTTCAAACTGTACGCCGCCGACTGAGGGAGGCAAATTTAAGACGTAGGATTGCTGCTCGAGGACTCGTATTAACAGTAGATAATCGAAGAGCCATATTAAATTTTGCCAATGAGCACATTAATTGGTTGGAAGCAGATTTGGAACGTATTCTTTGGACTGGTGAGTCAAGGTTCAGTTTGTATAATTGTGACAGACGTATTCGCGTCTACCGAAGACCCGATGAGCGATACAACCAATGCAATTTTTGCACACAATTTTATATAGAGTTGGATCCGTCATAATGTGGGGCGGAATATCTTGGGCGGGGCGAACGGACTTTGTAACTGTAAATGGAAATCTCAATTCTGAAAAAAAAACAACATTTTAATAGCACCTGGTATAATATCAAAATTATTCGTTTTAAAGAAGAAACTACAATTCGAAAAAAATATCAACAAAAACGAACAAAAAATGTCGAAATTATGTAACATCAAAGTTGAGGTAACTTTCTGGTTGTGCGTTAAATAAGTTGCGCAATTTATTTAGAAGTTTCAATCCTTATCAGTTACATCAGCATATTATATTTTCAAGCTGTCAGTCGTATTTGTACAAGGTTTTATTGGATGGGAATATTTTGTGGCTTGTAGGAAACAAGCTAATAATGCTGGCTCGGCTTGGGACACATGTTTCAATGAGGTGTCTAAAAACATAAAGTTCAATTTATAATGATGGTTTATGTATTACCACCATGAATGCGAACGTGACATTCAAAACAAATTGTAGGCTTATTGTCGCAACCATCACAATACGTCTTCACTTTCCTCGCTTTCTTTATTGCCTCCGATCTTGGTACATTTTTTACTAAATTGTGATAGCAACTGACACAATTGCGACGATCTTTGTATCTCCATGATTCCTCTTATGAGCAAATGTTTGACATTAACTGCCAAACCTAATAAGTTTCTCCAGATTTTTTCACGAAATGCTGTTACTGTTATTTTGGATTTGGTACATATATAAATTATATGAGCGTTAACAATGGCAACTCCAGTCAATAATTCGAACGCTACCTTTTGATATCACTTTATTCGATTTTGTATAGATGTGCATTACAAAGACAGTTGATCAAATTTGCCTATTCCAATTTTGCCATTATTATAATCAACTATAACAGCTGGCTTTTCCCTCACTGGTTCTTTTTCTGATAATAATTGACGTCTTGTGGTAGGCACAGGACACTTGTCTGAATTGTGCAAAGTGAAAGCATCAGGTCTTATTTGTTTCTTTTTTAGGTTTCCATTTTGATACCACGATTTCCTCATTTTATTTATTTTTTATTACAAAATTCGCATCAACCAAAAGATTGGTTATTAGCGACTAATATGAATTGTTACATTTTTCTAGATAGTAATACAATTTTGAGATAGTGTTTCAATTAGGTGTTTACTAAATAGAGTTTATGATACTGATTGCTTTAAGATACTTTTTAAGATTGGCTATATTGTAGTTAGGCCCCAACATATCATACATTGTTCCAGGTATGTTGGATGATGATCTTTGTGCATTAAACAATGTACAGTCTGTGATTATGTGTTTAACAGTTAATTTGCACTTACAGTTTTTACATGTGGGTTCTACCTTGGTGTCAAATAGGTAAGTATGGGTCAGCCGCGTGTGACCCAGGCGGAGACGCGTTAGAAGAACTTCGTCTTTACGATTTTTGGGTAGCACTGACCATGATTTCACTGAGTCTTTCACTTCTCGTAGCTTAATAATAATAATAATAATAAAACTCACGCACTCCGCACTATTCGCAGCTTCCTTAGCGACTAGGTCTGCTTCTTCGTTTCCTTTTATTCCAATATGGGAGGGAATCCAACAGAGTGCTATATGTTTGTTCTTATCTTCTATAGATTGTAGTTCCCGCTTGATTTTATTTGCCAAAGAATTCGTGTTGTAATTTTTTTGAATGGCATGGATTGAGCTAAGAGAATCTGTGAGTATCAGGTAGTTAGATTCATCTGAACTAGAAGCGATGAGAGTGGCACGGTATATTGAATATAATTCAGCAGAGAAAGCAGATGAGACTGGAGGAGCTCTAAACATATATTTCGGTATAAATATGTACGAAATTTTGGAATTTATCAAGTATGTCGTTTAGTGATGCTTTAATTAGGGTATGGATGGTGCAATGTTTGTCGAATGACGTAAGCTGGGTGATGAATTTAATGCTTTTGGTTGCCCATGGTGGTGTGTGAGGATATTCGACAGGGAAACATTCGGGAAGCGGGTAATTTAGTTCTGCTCTAATTCTTGCATAGAAAGGTTTAGCAGTTCTAAGTTTGTTTGCAAAGAGATTTGGAAATTTTTGGAAAAAAACAATTTTGGAAGGTAGGATTGGATTTCAAATTAGCTGCGTACTTAAGATCAAGCACATTCTTCTGTTTTCTAGGGATAGTTCTCCTAATTCAAAATATAGACGTTCCACTGATGTTGTTCGGAAAGCACCTGTTATTAAGTGTAGAGATGAATTGTGAAAACTGTCGAGTTTTTTCAGAAGTGATTTGTTGGCTGTTGAATACACTATTGATCTGTAGCCTATTTTTTATCGAATGAGTGTTCGGTACAGCGTTGACATTGTGTGGCGATTTGCACCTCATTCTTTATTTGTTACCGTTTTAATCAAGCTTAGTCGTTTGTTACAAGCTAAGAGGAGATTTCTGATGCGAAGATTCCAGCTAAGTGTGTGGTCAAAAACATACCGAGAAATTTGATTGAAGTTTCTGATTTTATTCCTTCATTGTACAGTTTTAAGGTCGGTAGGTTTGGTATTCTCCCCTGTCTTGAAAAAAGAATATAACGTGTCTTTTTTGTTGAGAAAGTGAAACCAGTATTTTGTGACCATAGTTCTAAATCTTTAATGAAAGCCTGAGAAGAGATTTTTAAAACTTTTCCCTTTACAGAAAACTACCAAGTCATCTGCGTACAATCGAGCTTTTACAGGTAATTGTAAGTTTTGTAAGATATCGTTGATTGCGACGATGAACAGCGTAGGACTTATGACTGACCCTTGGGGTATGCCATTTTCAAAATACGTTTTATCGGAGGAGATACCATTGGCTCTCACTTTAAATGTTCGATTTTTCAGGAAGTTTTTAATGAAAACTAGGCAGTGGCCTTGTATATTCCATTATTGTAGCTTTTTTATGATGTAGTCATGCCAAGCAGTGTCAAAAGCTCGGTTAATGTCAAATAAAACGGCTACTTTTTAGGGCGTATCCTTCATTGACTTCACTCTCTAAATCTATGATATTGTCGAAGGCCGATCGATGTTGTCTAAAACCACTTTCCGGTATGATAAAGATCTGTTTTTCTAAAGTCCACAGTAGCCTGTTGTTTATAGTTTTTTCCATCAGTTTGCACATGGCGTATGTCGAAGATATAGGTCGATAAGATTCAGGATTTGTTTTTATGCTTTGTGATTTTATATTGGTATTATTATGGTTTCATGCCATTTTTTAGGAAAATTGTGTTTCAGCCAAATGGTATTAAACAGGTTAAGGAGGTATTCGCGGGCATTTGGAGGAAGATGTTTTAAGAAGATTGTTGGAACTTCAACTGGTCCTGAGGACGTTTCTTTTAGGCTTGAGAGAGCTTCTTTGTATTCTTCGATGGTAATGGGGAGATTCATAGTTTCATTTTGGTCGAATTGGATTATTACCTCTTTCTGTTCTTCTCGCTTCTTATAAGCAACAAAGGTGTTATCGTAGTTACCTGTGCTGGAACGATTTTTGTAGGTGTTAGCTAGTATTGAAACTATTCTAGAATTTTCATAGGTCATCTGTCCATCTTTCTTCAGGGTTAGTATATTATGATGTTTGTACAGTCCAGATATTTTCGTACCTTTTCCCACACGTCAGTCATGGGTGCTTCAGAATTTAATGTAGATACGTATTCTGTCCAGGACTTGCGTTTAGCGTTTTTTATGGTAAGTCTAGCTTTGGCTCGCGTTTTTGAGAATTCAATTTTGTTTTCTGTAGTACTGTGTCTTTTATATCTGTTGAAAGCAGTTTTGTTACTCTTGATTGCTGATTCACAGTCGCTAATCCACCATGGCACTGGATTGCGTCGTTTCAGACACGAGGTTCTTCCGACCGGTAGGTCCGCTGCTCGTTGAATAATGGCGACAAAATTATCTAAAGCGTTGTCTATGCCTGCTGATGTTGTGTGAGCTATCATATTATTCGCAGTTATGGTTTCGAAAAGAGTCCAGTTTGCCTTTTTTAAGTTCCATTTTGGATAGAGGTCGTGTTTGTTATTTGGTTTTCTGTTGTTTTGAATAACAATTGGATAGTGGTCACTGTTGTTTGTGTAATCCAACCTATCCCAAGAAAGTGTCGGAGTCAGGGTAGGATCACAAATAGTGAGGTCGATACAAGAGCCTTGGCCTGTCTGTATGTTAAATCTAGTTTATCTTCCATCATTTAGAATAGATAGATGAACATTTTCGATAATATCTTCTAGTAAGCGACCTCTGTAGTTTATTGATATTGATCCCCCCACATAAAGTTGTGGGTGTTGAAGTCGCCTAGGTTGGGAAATTTGTTCTAATAACTCTGTCAGCTCTTCAGCATCTACTTGGGTTGCTGGAGGAATATATATATATATATATATATATATATATATATATATATATATATATATATATATATATATATATATATATATATATATATATATATATATATATCGGTTTATAACGTTCTCCGACGTCTTCCGACTCCTAACCGCCATCCTTCTCTATCTTGCCATAGATCCTCTGGTAGCTCCCTTTCTCGTATTTCGGTATCTATGCCCTCTCTCCAGCTTTTTCTTGGCCTTCCTCTTCTTCTTTTTCCGTGTGGTGACCATTTTAGGACTTGCTTTGGTAGTCTTTCGTCTGGCATCCTTTGAACGTGACCGTACCAGATCAACTGCTTGGTGTTGATATCATCTATTATTGTGTGCCCGACACCCATGATTTGTCTGACTCTGTCGTTACGTACTCTATCTCTTCTCGATTTACCCGCTGATCTTCTCCAGAAGTCCATTTCCGTTGCTAGTAGGATTCTCTCCGTAGTCAGCTTCATTTGCCACACTTCGCACCCATATGTTACAATACTTTAACGATTGTGTTGTATATTCGTTGTTTATTGGCCTTTGATATTGTTTGCACAGGAATATATACTTTGCAAATATTTATTTTTGGGTTAATGTGGAGTTTAATAGCTACGGCTTCTAGGTTGGTGCAGATTGTGATTTCTTCAGCATATAGAGAATTTTTTACAAATATTGCTACTCCTCTGCTAGCCATTTCTGTATTAGTTCGATTTTTGCAAAAATTATTAAATTGCCTAAGGTGTTCGTTATTATTGTTTTTGAAATTGGTTTCTCGAAGACGAACAACGTCACAGGTATGTTTGGATAGGATAAATTGCAGCATTGGTAAATTGTTATTATAAAAGCCGTTGATATTCCATTGCAAAATTGATGTAAGCCATGGAGATTTATAAAAAATTAGAAAGAGAAGGTAGATTTTTGGATTAGTAAGTTGATGTTTGTGATGATTCATTTTCTGTTTCTGGTATGTTCTTTTGCAGTTGGGATAAAAGTTTCTTTTTAAGTTTAGTGCATCTACTTTTGATTGACCTCTGTTTGAAAAACGGGTAAATTGTTGTTAACATGTCTATCAATGCCGCGAAATTACTTGTGTAATTTTCTATTATTCCGATTGGGTCAGGAGAACCGTAGACGTTTTCCAACAGATCAGATATCTGATTGTAGTCCAAGACGAACGGAGGGTTTTGTTCAGAAATAACTTTTCTAACTGATTCCATGAGAGTTTCTGTAGTGATATCCTGTTTGTTTTTTGGCTTTTTGTTTGGTCTGTTTGGTTCGGCAAGAAGAGATTCATTTGAGTTCGCCAGCTCGTTTTCATCAGTTTGAAGAGAGGGTGTAATTATTTCTTCATAACTACGTTTGGTGCTGTTTTGTTGATTTTCTTCCACGTTTATGGAAGAAATATTCTGGGAATGAGATGTTACAGGGAACTCTGATAGGACCTCAGCGTGTGCTTGGGAAGTATTGGATTTAGGTGTTCGTCGGTTGGTAGGAAAGTTGGGTAGAATTTTGAGACTGTTCATTTAATTGAGGTTGGGAGGTTTTACAGTTTGCTGCTGTGTGGCCTGGCTTCTTGCAAGAAAAGCATAGTAGGGAGTCTTAAGATAGGTAGATTCTATAAGTAGTGTTCTCATGTGTCTGAAGCTGTAGATATGATTGTATTCGGGAAGGGTAGAGCTAATTTTTAGGAAGGACATTGGTGAGACTGGATTGAGATCGTTCTTATTAAGCTCTTCAATTAATAGTGAATGTGGAACAGTGGGACATACGTTTGAGAGAACTAATCTTACGGATGGCGTTACAGGTTTACATGCTTGAATTAAGATACTATTGATATTTGAAAGATACATGCAGATTCTGTTGTTTGACTTTTTCTGGCGTACTGGAGTTCGCTGTTAATTTCTTTGTGTATAGGGTTATTGGGATACATGCGTTGGATCTCGCACAGGGCATTCATTGAGTTCCTTATAATTGTAAATTTGTTTTGGTCGAATTTATTAATGAGTTTCAGGTCTTCTAGGATTGCGTAGAGCTCTGCGTTGAAAATTCTGAAGTTATTATGTAGCTTGAAATTGGCGTTGTGGGTTTTGGAGAAGATTGCTGCTCCTACTCCTTCGGCTGTTTTCGAAACATCAGTGTAAATATGGTGATAGTCGTTGAATTTGTTTATTATGTCACTGAAGTGGTTTTGTATAACGGCTGCGGAGATTTCGTGTTTATTAAATTTCGATAGTTCTGTGATTATTTGAGGTTGGATTATAGTCCATGGTGGGGGTGAGTTTTTGTTGGGATAGTAAATTGTGGGAAAGTTTATGAAGTATTTGTGGAGTAAGTGGTTAAGTCGCTCGTAAAAGGGCGGATGGCATCGGGGGTGAGTTGAGAAGTACAAGTTGAAACGGTTGCTATGGACATTATGATACGTTGGGTTTTCAGGTGTGGCTAAAACTTTGCTAGCATAGGACAAACTTAGATAGTCTCTCCTGAAGTCTAAGGGAATTTGACCTGCTTCACAACACATGATAAGAGTGGGGCTTGTACGAAAAGCTCCTAGTGCAATACGCAGTCCAGTGTTTTGAATGACGTCTAGTTGTTTTAGGACGGACTTTTTAGCTGAGTTGTATACCATTGAACCGTAATCGATTTTGACCTTATTAAAGATGTGTATATGCTTAATAGAGTTGATGTATCGATTCCCTAGGAATTATTTGAAAGAGCTTTTAGTATGTTTATGGCTTGGTGACAGGCGTCCTTAAGGTTTGTAACGTGGCTTTTCCAGCATAGTTTGCTGTCAAAACTTAGTCCGAGAAATTTTGTTTCCGTAACAAAAGTTAGGTCCTTGCTATTTAATACTAATACTGGGTTACTTCCTGTCTCTTTTTTTGAGAAAATAAGGCATTTTGTTTTTTCGGTCGAGAAATTGAGTCCGGTTGTGTGTGACCATTTCTGAAGGTCGTCTAGTGTGGCTTGGAGAATCCGTTGGGTGGATTTTAGGTTTGTTCCTCTTAGTAGAAGGACAAGGTCATCCGCATAAAGCCTGCCTTTCACTGGTAAGTGTGTTTTTAAAAAATAAACAAATGCCATACGAGTGTAATCATCAATCAAGAGCATGAAATATCTTGAACAACCAATAGATTTAGTTTCCATTGGGCCGCATACATCACCATGTATAACTTACAACGGGTTTTTAGCTCTAGAACCTTTATTTTTAAAAGGTAAGCCAGTTTGTTTTCCTTCACAACACGTGAAACAGTTACACTTTCCAATTCTATTGACATCTGAACAATTAAATCCTAAAACTGAATCATTTTTCATTTTTTCTAAATCAGAGCTATTAATGTGACCCAATCTACGGTGCCATGTCTCCGTTGAAACACTCAATAAACAATGTTCATTTAGTACATTCAACTTGTATACACCATCTACAAGTTTAGCAACACCAACTAACATTTTTCTTTGTTAAATATCTTAGGTTCAAAACATACCTCGTTTCCATTTGTTAGTAATCGGCTAACAGACAAAAGATTTGTTGACAACTGCGGAGCGCACAAATCATTATTAAGTGTGACATCAAAAACATCTTTACCAACAAGTGTTTTTAAATAAACAACTCCTTCTTTCTGCCTCAACAGAAACTATTGATTTGTTAGCAACCATTATTTCTTGAGAACACGAGTTTGTAGTCACTTTACTCAAAATGTTTTTATCCGCGACAAGATGTGAACTTACACCAGAATCAATGTACCAATCCGTTTTTTTAAATTACCACTTGAAAATACGACACTAAACGCGTTTGCATTATCAGTATTTCCGCCGTTTTTTAATAAAGGGCACTTATTTCTAAAATGTCTTGACTTTTTGCGATTTTGCCGATTGTCACTGTCATGTCTGTTATATGAATTTGATTTCAACGAATCAGAGTGATTATTCGTTTTGTTTCGATTTCGAACAAAAAATGCACTACTCTTGAAACCAATATCATTTTCCATGTCCAGGAGCTTCGTTTTTATAGAATCAGTGCTAATGGCAATATCAAAATGCTCTATTGCCATTATCACTGGCATACACTTTTCAGGCAATCCGGCGAGTAAAAGCGAGCCAATCCATTCATCACTAATTTCAAAACATGTACCACGAAGTCTTTGACTTATTTCTAATCTGGTTTACGTAAGAAGTCATTGAATCACTACTTTCTAAATGCGTAGAAATTAGACTGTGAAGTAGACTTATTCGCCTTGTAAAGCACGAGTCATCGAACATCGATTTCAACTTATCCCATAAAGTATTCATTGTAACGGCTTCCTTGATATGGACATGAAGCGTTGGGTCTATTGTTAATATAAGTTTGGTCTTACATTCCTGATCCTCACTCCTTGTTGTTTCATTAGTAGATTCACTAACAACATATTTCTCGAGCCCTTCTAGGATTAAGAAATTTTCGGCAGCAAATGCCCAATCGTCGTAGTTTTCACGCCCTTTTAACTTCGGCACGTTAACAAAAAAACTCGACGTCATACTCAACACACTTGTACAGAACAAAACTCTACCTTAACTGTATTTTTTCAACCCGAAATAACAAAATTAAAAAAACGTGGCCTGGGCCCATAACCTGTTATGGATTATTACGTGGATCGGTATCGGATAAAATAAAACAACGTGCTTCATTCACGAGTGCACAACATCGACTGCTTTCTTTTATTCAGACAGTTGACATTTTTTGACATAAGGAAATAGATGGCGTAACCAAATAAGTGGGAATTTTGAACTAACTTTCAACAGCTTGGAGCATATTCTGAATCGGTAGCAAAGGAGTCATCATTTTCATAATTTTCACAGTAAGCATTTAACTCGCCCTCTGATGACATGACATAGACAACAGATTTTATATCATTACCTGTATGCGAATAGATACATATAAGAAGCTTCGTCCTTCCTTGCCTAGATGGCACAGTGCCTGGCAGAAAAGTTTCACTTGCCATAGGTGGCTCCAACAGTGAATTGAGTGTGAGTCAAATGTGACTGACATAGCAGCCACAATGTTAAAAATGAAACGCAACGACTAATTAAATAAATTCGCTGTTCTTCTTGCACGCTTACCATTTTCAAAAATATGGAAATTATTTCAACTCATTCTGCAATATAATATACCATTTTGGTAGTATTCAAAAAATTCTTAAATGTATTAACTATCAACAATGTTAGACTGTCTTGGTATCAAATTACAAAATTTCCTTTAATTTACTTTTGATGTGACAGAAAAAATGACACATTAGTACGCCATAGGCGTTGCGTTTAGTTTTAAGAGGTGTTACACTTTACGTTAATTAATACTATTTATTGCAAAGACGGTGTAAATATCGAAAAAAATCGCTGACGATCATTATGTATCAATACTCCATCTAAATGTCTTCCTAATGATGTGCTACACATGGCATATTCCCTATTTAAAAATAATGGGTTGGGGAAGTGCAAGGTTGACAAATGACAGATGTCTGTATCGTAAAAATGTGTGCCCCTTAGAACAAAAACGGACCTGTTTCAGCATTTCCTTAAAATCTAATGAATACTGCTAAATATCGGGGTGGACGGTTTTCTGTGGCCCAGTCTGTATAAATCAGTTGAAGAAAAAATAAAATGAATGAACAATGTAGAGGACAATGACATGGAGCTTTATTTGCTTCACTTGCTGATTAATATATTTTTATGACGATTTTTTGGGCTCCTGTATATCATTTATTTCTTCTTGAAATATTGATCGATATATTAACTTTTATTTGCTAATTGAAACTCAAACAATCATAGTTATTTTAAAAATCATAAATAAATCTTAGAAATTTATAAAAGAATATTTACTATACTGTCAATTGCTGAATTATAACTATGTTACACGTAATAATTCATATTTACTAAATTGACCACAATTGAGCAATCCTTTAGAAATTTCAAGTATTCTTGGTTTAGCCTAGCTATTCCGTAGGCTCATTATGGCGATACGTGCGTTCGTCGATGTCCCTGTCTGGGTATATGCCACCACTGTGCGATCCTGTAGACGGACATCTTCTCCTCGATGGTGGTTACACTAACAATCTACCAGGTAAATCTATCAGCTGTTTCATTTGTTCAATATGTACATACTCCAACACTCAACTGTCTGTAATTCCCGTTATTCGTTGCATGATAGTGAAAGGAATTTATTAAGGTAAGTAATGTGTAACATAACCTTACTTAATTTCGAAAAACGAAGTTTTTCGAAATTCTATGAATTTTATAGTCAGTTGATTTATTCCTGTATTCCTTGAAGAACACTTTATTACTTCGAGAAGTATGTGACAACCTAATACCAACTAAATAACAAATAAATTACAATGCAGTTATTAGTGGTTGTATGGCGCTTGTTGCAAGTCACACCAAGAGTGTGCCAAAGTCTTTTAACTTTCTTTATCTACAAGCGTGCGGTAAGTAAGTAACTACTTACCGCACTAGTGCTGTAAGTAATTACATACTTTAAAAAGAAGTTTTTATACTATTCAAGTGTATTTTTTATTTTTAAAAGAAACTCTATTAAACATTATATGTATAACAAATACTTACATAGTTAAATTTCTAAACTAATCCAAACTTATAAATGAAGAAATATTAATATTAATTGTAGAATTTGTAATATTTCCAAACGATATCGATGAAGGAAGTGTTTTACTATCCGATGAGACACAAGAAATGAAATTTACAGATTTACTAAAATATGAGATTCTCTCTGTATATTCTTCAACACCTTTTATTTGCTTTGCAATTCCAATTTTATTTTGCATCGAATTTTTAATATAACCCTCCACAACACTGAAGAACTTCCATTCACCATGTCTTTTTAAACTCATAATATCCCCGCCAGTATCTACTAATAATGTAGCTGACCTCCTTTGATAACAATGTCCCGTATATTCTTTGGGACTGGACAACTTTAAATATGATGCAATTTGAGAAGGTATTTTTCCAAAAGTATTTATACCCAGTGGTTGGATAGTGCAACTTCCTTTTTTATATGCAATAAATAACCATGTATGAACAGTATGATCAGGTCTAGGGGCTCTATACTTCTTGAAAATTGAAATATTATTAATTTCTGATGAAAATCCTTCCACGTAAACCACGTACTGTCGATCTACATGTGTCTTTGTATCCGGGACAGTTACAACAAGGTGGGTTTCTCCACTCGGCGACATCCCCAGCGATACCCACAATGAGTACCACCTGAAACAAGCAAAAAGTTGTTATTTAAAAGTAGATTTAAAAAAAATTGCAATTATGTACCTTCAATAATAAGAACTCGTCATATGGTGCCTTAACAAGGAATTTTACAACCTCATTCTTGGAGAATGCCTTTGATTTTTCAGCTTTGTATCCCACTGAGACATTATTTTGATACTTATAGTAGATCTGAGCATTGAGTAATAACTCCATAAAGAGGATGATTTACTGTGCTTAAATTTATCCACAAAATAGGCGAGCATCACATCTTCACTAATTGCTTTAACTTTCTTTGATGAACACCAGTCCATGAAGAGCCCATATTCCTTCTCATATCTATCCGTGATTTATCCGGCAATAACCCTTAACTGGTGACGTCGTATTTGCGTCACACAAGTAGTGACGTAAGGTCTGTCATACCCAGTTATATATATTTTTGAAAAATGCTTATCCAATATAAGCAGCCAAATGCACTTGACTATATCATTGTTTAATGTATTTTTCAATTGTTAACAGTATTGTATGGCAATAATTTAAAAATAGGTCTTTGTACAGGGTTATTCACTATAAATTACCCACCCCTTATCATCGTTATTATTGCCTACAGAAAAAAAAGTTGAATGTTAAAGTTGTGTGCTTGTGACTAAATTTTGATAAAATGCTATTAAACACCCAGTGGCGTGCAGATTTCAGGGGATACAAATTTTTTAATATTTTTTTCAAATGGGACACCCTGTATATTATTGAATTTTTGGAGTGGTCTTTCTACCATCTTCCTCTATCTAATAATCATTTTATTTTTCGTTTTCGTTAAGATGTCTAATGGACATGCGCAGAACCTGATTTGCACGAAGAATTGAAAGTTGGCCAACTTCTGACTTTCTTAAATCACTCTTAAGTCCTTAAGTCGCGTGCATGAACATTACCATAAAAAATTATAGTTTCATCTTAAGTTTATGATTAAGTTATGATTAAGTTACGTCGTGCGTGAATTCACCATTAATCGACGTCTAATAACTGGAAAACGGTATAAGATAGGGGTAACATATGGTATATTTTTGAAATCAGGAAAAAAAGACCACTCCAAAAATTCAATAATATACAGGGTGTCACATTTGAAAAAAATATTAAAAAATTTGTATCCCCTGAAATCTGCACGCCTCTGTATTTTTGATAGCAATTTATCAAAATTTAGTCATAAGCACACAACTCTTACATTTAACTTTTTTTTCTGTAGGCAATAATAACGATGAGAAGGGGTGGGTAATTTATAGTGAATAACCCTGTACATGAAAAAATCTAAAATGGGAGAAAAAATCCTGTTATTTTGTTTATAGTATTTATTATTATTTTTTTGTCGATAACAATCTTTTGTAGAACAACATAATTTTACAAAATGAAACTTATATAATCAAAATACAATATGAAGTTAACACAAAACAAAAAAATATGTTTTACGAAAAACTACAATCCCCGAAGTGAATGAAAAATTCATAATTCTGCAAAATCAGTCTCTAGCACAATGAACGCATATTTTTTCTACACATGGTAAACAGACTGGTTTTTTGCATCTAACACATCGCAGATTAGTTTTTCTGTCATTTTGGTAACTGCAGATAAGACATCTTTTTCTCTTATATGGCTCAACTTCATCAGTTTCAGAAAGAGGTACTGGTTTGTCTATAAATCTAGGTATACCTGTACGAAGTTCTCTTGGAAGTCTACTGTTAGCCAGTCTTGCATTTATATGTGGTTTCATCAACTGATTTGCAAGCTGTTTGACAAATATAAATCTAGTAATATTTTTGTTCTTTGGATATGACTGAAATATTATAAAAGAAATCACTGAAGCTATATTCAAAACAGCAAAGAAAACAGCCATGGGCCACCGCCTGGTTCTTCAGTTGGTACTGTATGTGGCACACTTTTGATCCAAAGAGTCAACGCTCCCTTTAGTGTTATTATAAAAAGCAATGCTTTCGGGCTTCCCAGTGTCATCATCAGTACACTTTTGATGATGGAGCGAAGAAACCAACACTACAGCTTTGTTCTTTTTCGGAACATATGACAAAAGGGTAATGTCTCTGGAAAACCCATACAAAGAGGATCCTACTACTCTGTTATTTTGCGGCAAAAATTGTGGAGGAATTTGCCTTTTATTTTTCTTTAAAGTGCCTACATATGTGAGGTTTCTTAATTTTAGTTCCTGAACAAGTTCAATCGAAGAAAACTAATTGTCTGCCGTAATGTTGCGGTTAGTATTCAAAATAGGCTGGCAAAGTCTTAATACAGACTGAGTTGGAATATATTATATTTTCTCTTCTTCCGATAAAGTACAGTCGTCACTACCTTTGCTTGTATAACCATTATAAAAAAAACTAGTTCGTGCATCAGTCAAAATTTGAACCTTCACTCCATATTTGTCTGGATTGCTTCCTATGTACATGCGAAACTTGCAACAGCCTTGGAAGCCAACCAACATCTCGTCAATACAAGTTAGTTCGCCAATTGAGTAGCACACTTGTGAATTTTGCACAAGCTGGTCAAAAATCGATGAAATTGCAGCAGCAGGACCAATTTCTTTTCTTTGCTGTCATCAAATCGCAGACAAGCTAATATGGTCAAACACCTTTTCAGTGACATGATGTACCTAATTATGTCTCAACCAGTTCCATCTGTAAAAAATAAAGACTCCAACTCTTCATGGTTCGACTTGAAAATTGAGGTGAAATAGAGAATGCCTACGAATGCTTTTAATTCGTCGATTCCTAATTCTGTTAGTTCTGGTTTATTTTCTCGAGAATAATTTTGTTTTACGCTATTTAGTTTAGCATTAGTGCGTGTAAGAATTTCTTGCAACATATTCTCGGAAAAAATATAATTCAATTCAAAAGGTGTAGCAATATTACCAATTTCTTTCAAATGCCCTCGAATGCCAGGAAGATGTAAAACTATATTATGAGCTGCATTTCTCTAAAGTGCGGGTTTAAAACATACGCAGTAATTGAATGTATAATACTGAATATTGAAAAAGAAAAGTTGTACACACCTGTCATTGCCCATTAGAATCGATCTTTCCCATACTAAGCTCTATGATGTTCGTGTTCTGGTTCTTCATTTTCTGGCGATCATCATTTTCGGATACATCATAATATTCTATTTCTGAAGTCGAATCGTGATCGCTGCAGTAGTCTGGGTCTTCAATTTCATCATCGCGGTCGCTAAAGTCATTCTCGCATTCATTATACTACTGTAGTACAACTTTTTCGAAATTTGGATCTGAATGCCACACTGTTTTACTCCCAGAAGCCATTGCACAATTGATACGTATATAGTGATAATGGGGCTCACAGACCCTGTTGAGTTTTCAAAACTTCGCCAGACTTATATAGTTACAAATAATAACACGTGCTTTACGGCGTCTCACTCTCAACTGAAAAGTAGAAAGGTACCTGGCTGGGCTAGCTGAAACTTGCTACAGTTTAAGAGGGGGATGGATTTGATCATTACAATGGATCTCACAGACCCAAGGTCACCAGTTAAGGGTAGCTGCTTTAGCAATGTCCAGAACTTACTTCGGAATTTCATCATCACTGCTGCTAATGACTGCCATTTAAGGTACGTAAAACCTACTTTCACGAAATTGTTACAAAAATAATTATCGTTTTACATCTGTCATATAAAAGCCAAGTATTAAATTTCTATAATTTATTTCACTAGCAACCTGATATTAATGCATTGTTGATAACTACTTACGAGGCGCCTACGGGGTAAATTAAAACAGTGCTCTTTTAGAGTTTGTAATATTGATGCCAATACACTTACGGTAGGTGTCTTTACCGAATTTGCGTGCTTTACCAACCTCGTCTTCGGCTCGTTTTGTTAAATATCATTAATATCAATCACATGGGGTAAAGACGTATCTACCATACTTGTATTGTAATATACTATTATATCTTCTCACTATCACAATGCTTAATCTATTCCATGATTCATCCACCCTGTGTAAATTTTACCTCCTATTGTCATTTTTATTTGTCTTACAAAACTATTTACCTTAGACTTGCAGCTATCATTGAGATGTAATTTATATTTTTAAGATATCTTTTAACTATTACTCCAATTTACAAAATTTTATCGTTAGATCGCGGCATAGTTCAAATGAAACATTTTCTTTTAAAACCATTGAGTTTTAAGATGATGATACTCAAATCGCTTCAAATAATTCAGCTCCGAGACCCTCTGATGTTTTTATTCAAGCCCCAGATTTATATCTTCAAATTGAGTACCAAGTGCTTCATTTTATTGATTAATATTTCCCATACTATTTGCTATTAAGCAAAAATGTTACTCCTAACACATTTTGTATAATAAATTTATTTTCCGTTGCATTATGACTTGCAATTGGAAGGGAAAATCACGCGTTATCATTCTGGGATATAACCTCTATAGATAGCCTAACAATTCGAGGATATTCATCTAATAACCTATACACTCATTTGTTGCATGAAAAATTACCTAAATTCGATTGAAAAATGTATTTTTTTAGTCTACCTTGTATTTCTAATTACTTCAAAACATCGCTTTCATCTTTAAATGTGTTCAAGGATAAAACATTCTTTCATTACATTTTGCTTTAAATAATGTACATTACTTAATTTTCATTTCTATATAAAGTGTGAATTCCTATAATGTTTAATTGGTATTCTGGTTTTTATTGTGTAGATAATGAATAATATTTTCTCATTTTTCTATTTAACTGATTCATTAAATTTCATTTTAAATTTCAAATATAGAAGTGTTTGCATTGAATGCATCGTCCAGTTTATTATAGAACCATAAATAAGTAACTGTGCTGTAAATATTCACCTGTATCAGTGTATAAATATTATTTCGTAAGGTTATGTTACACATATTTTTTGTACATAAGAATTATGTTGTCAGATTTTTTAAGCAAATTGGAGGAAACAATGCGAGGTAACCAATCACAACCCTATCAATGTATAATTTGATTGCAAGGAATTTTTATATTGGATATATGTTCTTGAGTGACTAAACACTGAATGTTTTTACTTTTGGCTAGAAGAATTAATGGTTTAGGAAGTTAAGAGTGATATATGTTGTTTGACAGTACACTATCTTAGGCAGTCCACGATTATAAATAACTCCAATTCGATCAATTATTAATCAACATGGGAATATATTATTAGTCATTCCATTAGTTTTTGATTATTTGCTACTAGACAAGTTTCAATTTAATAAATTACTAACCATTAGTTAATAGAAGAATGTTAGACAAATCTTTTTCATTTAACAACTATGGCCCGCAGCATAAATAATCAACAGTATCTAATAAAAAAGGACAAAGTGAGCTTCGAATAGAACACAAGAGAAAATTAAAAATTGAATACAAAGTACAGTCAAGACGACAATATGTTAAAGATTATTAGTGATTTGTACATAAACATTTTGGTTAATCTATTGGCACTCAATTATAATTGGCATAATATAGCTACAAATAATTAAAAATAGTTATCTTAATTTTCAATTTCCTGTTATTTAGAAAGAACCTGTTCGTTCAAGGTTGTTGGGAAGAAATATTTTTCACTCTTTATTAAAATAATAGTTTGAAAAGTGATTTTTTATAGTGCATTTATTTGCAATGAAAACAATATAATATCTTTGGGCTAATGTATTTGAGAGTAGACTCTTATTCGGCATCTTTTCCAGTAAAAAGTCCTTCTCAACGTTTCTTAGGTCCGCTGGCTATTTTCTTTTCAGTTTTCTATTTTTGGGTTTTAAGAGGGAATATACTAATGCAATGACTTGGTTTTCAAGTCTATTGTAATGTTTCATAATAAGATTTTCTCTACAAAATCGATATCACAAATATTTCACCTTAAAAATGTAACAAGAAGGCAGACACTTCCAAGTAAAGTTAGATACTAAATTTTCAACCTATTTTCCAATCTACTTAGATGTATCTTAGGGCGTACTGGACATATCCCTACATGATATATTTACAAATCAAACGCTCATGGCAATGCTGACGTTACAGCTATTATGTCACCCAGTAACAATCTACAATCACTTAATACTCTTGCAGCACTTCAAAAAAAGAAGGGCAGAGGCAATGTTCACCATTTACCGTTTGCTTTTAAACAAAAACCAATAAAAACGAGTACAAATATTACTCTAGCAAAAAATCTACATGGAAAGCATTTATTTCGTCTCCCTACGAATAAAACTCGACGTTCATTCATTCGTTTGGGTTGTGCTCAACAACCCGGGCACTTGACCTAAGTTATTCTACCATTTCCAATATTATCTACTTGCACTCCAAAAGTTTTGTGTTCTCGATATAGGTCACTAGCTCATTTGGGGGGATTTTGAGTAGTTCTGGTGGTTGTATTGTTTCCTTTCCAAAATGCGTCTGCCTGAGTCCTTGTAACACCACCCTTGACTCTCTCCATGCAGTTGGTATATACCCTAGAGCATGACTGCTCCGTAATATAAGTACTAAAGGGCCCATGATGATGTCAAATTCTCTCGTGCAAAAGCTTGGGAAATATTCCATCTGGTCCTGAAGTTTTGTAAGGATCAAATGAATCTAATGATATGGGGTCTGAAAATCTCATTTGTTAGTTTCCTGTCCTCTTTGGTAGCCCTTGTTTCGGCTACCGGCCTCGTAATTTGAATCTATCTTTGCCGTGCCTGGAATGTGCACACTAAGGAGGTGCTCTAGAGCTTCCTCCTCAGTATTTGTGTACTCTCCGCTCGGCAACTGGATACAGTCTACTTTACTAGAAGTGTCCCTTTTGAGAATCCTGTTAATTCTCACCATGTCAGGGACACCTTGTATGTCCTCGCAGAATTCCCTCCACGATCTCTTCTTTGATTCTTTTATTTTTTCATTATACGCACCTAGTTTAGCCTTATATGCTCCCCAGTTGCCCGTTTTTTTCGTATTGTTAAAAAGAAGTCTTGTTTCTTTCCTCCTTATTCCATCAGACGGTTTGTCTGGAAGAGCGACTCTCCCTTATCGGACAGTTACTATAGTCTGTTGCAACCATGCAGCTGTGCCTTTCAACTCCTCGTAGTTTTAGGTGTGCCTAGGTGTATGTGGGTTTTAGAAAGCATGTCCTTTTTTGTAAGATACCTAATCGGTACTCTTAGGATCCCTGTATGTTCTAATAGCCGATTTTTCTATATCTACTTCGAAGTATATATGGGCATGGTCAGTCAGAGATGGTTCATCCGATATATGCCAATGCCTTATCATCTGCCCGACTCGCAGAGTGTAGAGAGTTACATATATTGATGATTCCCGTCTCAATGTTCTAAATGTTGACGTGTTGCCCACATTGGCAATATCAAGTTCAGTAGTACATAAATAGTCAAATAGTTTCTTACCTCTAGTGTTGTTGTCCTTGCCGCCCCAGCTGAAGTGGTGTGCGTTGGTATCAGCTCCTACAACAACATCCAGTTTGTATCGTCTGGCGCAGTCCATCAGGCTCTCCATGTTAACCCCTGGTAACGGTGCTTCTGAGTCGATGGGAAGATAAAGAGACTATTATTTTCTCTATTACCTCCTCATCTTTTTCAAGTTTAATCTTTGCTGCTACCATGTCAACTGTACAAAGTTCCATGATTGGCATCAAGTTAAACTTAGATTTGTAACAGATACAAGTTCTTACTTTAGTACAATTAGTTCCCATTATCAGTCCCATTTCCCTACTATTTAGCACTAGTACCTTACGTTTGTTTATCCAAGGTTCTTAGATTAGAACGATGTGTATGTTATCGGCCACAACCCTTTGATGTAGGACAGCCGGGCCGTCTTTTTGTACTGGAAGTTTGCTTGTAGCACCTTGAATATCCTAGGAGGCTGTTGGTTCAGGTACTTGATGAGTCCTTGTTTCCTCTTCGGTCTTGTTTCCAAACTCGACGTTGTTTTAAAAAAATAAAAAGCTTAGGTAAATGAACTTTTTGGAAAAATTGATAAACCAAATTAAAAGGAGTCAAATAAATTTGAGATGTTTATTCCGTATCACAGGCAACAGCATTTGCCGGGTGAAGCAAATACGCCACCACAAAAACCACCACACAGAAAAAGCCTAATACAAACTGTCTACGGCATTTAAGTGTCAAACCATGAAAAGACACTCTATATATAAACAGTAATTTGTTTCATAGTAAATGTCAATTTTCAAATGGTCGTAAAAATAAGAACGTGTTCACCGATCGTGATGGAATTCTGTCAGTTGATTCGGGGCGCTAACGTGATGCTACAGTAAAATTTTCAGCCTCCTAGCTGTACACAAAGCTAAGATACAGGTACCCTCGTTTTAGGTAGTTTGTCAGTATATATATTTGTGGCAACTTTGTAATGGCCCTAACGGTTTCGATGAAACTTTGCAGGATGATAGAGCGCGAACAGTTATTACAATCGCGTCATACCACGATCTCTGAAAAAATCGTTACGGGGTCCTAATAGCCATCTAAACTTTCGAAAATATGGGTATTTTAATTTTTTCTAATTTATACGGTTTTTGCTCTCATATAGAGAAAAAACACCCTAAATATTTTTTGTAGCTCTATTCAACACCTTTCCAACGGTATATAATATTTGAGATATTTAGATACCCTTGTAGAGTTATAGCCGAAATTAATAGTCCAGCCTTAATCATACCATGTATATGACACAAGTACTATATCTACTTATAATATTTTGAAGATAAAGGTAAGTTATGGCTACATATTCACACTTTATTCCTTATTAATTTGAAAGTTTCAAACAATTGATGTACTTGCGTTCAGCCATGTTTAAATAATATTAGTGTTTGTTTATATTCTTCCGAGTTTAATTTTAATGCATTTTGTTTTTCAACCGGTCTTATTGTAGTACTGATAACAAAGCTTTTTGTTTGATTTGTAGTTTTGACAACTCAAGCGAAACAAATATGGCCGTTTCTTTATACTGCATTTCGATAGTATAATTCGGAAGGGGCATATTTCTAATGTGTTTTAAAAGTATAAATCGGATGGGGCCCTTTCTTTATTATGTGTTTTGATAGTACCTATAAATCAGATGGAGCCTTTCTTTGTATTAGGTCTCATGAATAAAAATGGAGCATTTGCTCAAAGTACAGAGTAAAAGCAAATGCATCGAAGCAAAAGGTAGAAAAAAAAGCATTTACTTCATTTCGTATGAATAATGATTTGCTTTTGCTCCGTAGCAAATGCTCCGTTATTTAGACCGTTTGCTACACTTTTTGACAAGTCTACACAGGAATATTTTTGTGATATTTGGTTGAATAAACAAGGCGTGCTTTATTAGTTATAAGGTGAGTGCGAAAGAAGAAGCAGCGCTATAAGTTCCGATGAAGAAAGCACGACCTGAGAAGAGAACGATCAGGTGAAACATTATAAAATCGTACTCGAAAAATCGCAAGTACGCACTAGAAAAAAAGCAAAAGAGAAGGCGTTAATACACTTACAAGCGGAATGGCAGATGGCCACCGGAAAAGCTATATGCAAGCAATTATCGAAGAAAACCAATAACGTGAAAACAGAAAGCAGATATAAATAAAATCAGCAACAAACAAATAAAATTAAAGTCATGGGAACAGGCATTTTGGAAGTTAATGGATGGGAACAGAAACCTGATGTTAGCCAAAATACCAAGTAAGAATCATACATTTATTTGATTACAGATCATTACGCTAAATTAAATTTCTTTACGTGCTGTGCAAGTTGGCGTGTCTCCTCCAATAGCGGCTACTGTTTCGAGAGACATTTACTTGGGGTCTGACTCATCTCTGTCTGTTCTCGTTCCAGAACATGCAAAAAGCACGATTTCAAAAAAAAATTTAAAAATCTCGTCTTCCGGAAACAGCAGAAATACCAAACTTATCAACGGCTGAATTGCAAAGGTTAGTTTTGTTGGAACAATTGGAAGTCCTGAGGCTTAAAAAAAAGAAAACTGGTGAGCGAGTTACAATAAGAAGATTCATTTACCGAAAATAGGAAAGTGTATACACAGCTTTAAACTACTTTAATGCACTTTCAAAGAGCTATATTTAGGTTAGCGTTTTTAATGTAAGTATTTATTTTATTTTTTCTTATATAAGTTTAGTATTCCTTCTTCTTCTTCCTGACTTATATAAACACTCACTCACTCATTCATTGACAGATCAACGCCCAGCCCAAACAGTTGGACCTAGAAAGTTGAAATTTTGCAAGGAGATTTGCGTTAGGATGTAGGCAACGAATAAGGAAGGATTTTGCGAAATTCCGCCCATAAGGGAGTTATATGTTTCAACTTACTTTACCACAAATTTTGTTGCAGAAGGAGGTGAGCAATTTCTTCCCGTTTTCGCATTCCATTCCTTGTGGTTAATATCGATCTCATCGTTTTCTTCAATAGGGTTATTTGCGTCGTTATTTTGCTCAATGTCACCCAACTGAAAGTCTGGATCGCGCAATGTTTTGTAGGACAATGCAGCACACTATTAGTTTAGGGATGTCTTCCATCTTTAGTCGAGCTTTATATTGCAGTATGAAAAATATTTGCTTCAACTGTCCAAAGCAACGTTCAATACACACTTTTTTCCCTTTTCAATAAATTATTATATCGTTTTTCTTGTGGTGTATTTGGATTTCGATAAGGAGTCATTAAACAGTGCTCAACTCCATACCCTTCATCTGCTAGGAGCAAAGCTCATTGTGTATTGCGACGCATTAGGGCACAAATATCAGACCTTTTCCAGATCCTACTGTCATGTGTAGCACCGGGCCATTGCACATCTACACTTGTAAATTTGTCCTGTGCATCGCACGTTGCTTGTACATTGATGCTAGCAAAACCTTTCCTGTTTATGTATCCATCTCCAAATTGGGAGGGCTTTGAAATACGGACATGTGTGCAATCCAGAACTGACTGCAACTGCTGCTGGAAACGTGTAAACTTGCTACCAAAGATGTTGGGCTTCACGTATTTCGTCATTGGTAGATGGAAACTTGATCCAAAGATGTGCTTTCTGCCAAATTTTTCCCATTACTTCAGCAATTGTTTTTGACACACTACTTTGGTGAATTTCAATTATTTCCGCCACGCC
Organism: Galeruca laticollis; assembly: GCA_963921935.1. Taxonomy (NCBI): domain Eukaryota; kingdom Metazoa; phylum Arthropoda; class Insecta; order Coleoptera; family Chrysomelidae; genus Galeruca; species Galeruca laticollis. Next base: position 36,166,204 of record OY998178.1, on the reverse strand, counting down.
GCTTTGGTAACCTGGATCTGCGATATAATGCAAAAACACTTTAATTTTCTGTAACGATGATAATGCAGCACCTCGTGTTTCATAATAAATTTTCATCACCAAAGAAATGGTTGGCTAACCAATGTACGTTTGCTTCGTTGAAGCGATAAAGGTGTCTGAAGTCATTCGGTGATGTTTGTCGACGTCTCTTGTAATGTTTTACATCTCTTATATTATTTAAAAACGCCATTATTACCGGACATGTGTTGCTTTCCCGGACGCGAAGTCTGCACTAAAGGTACCTTCAGAGAAATGAAGTTTTTGCTACAGATCCTTAGCAAAAGCATGATTTTATTCATATGATCTAAAGCATTTGCTACCTTTTATTCATGAGACCCATTGTATTTTGGAAGTATTGATTGAATAAGCATTTTCTATACATTGTAATGATATACAGGGTGTTTCAAAAAAAGGTATCCCCCTTACTAGGGTAAGTAGAGCACTACGAAATAAGTTGGATTCGCCCATTAAAAAAATTTCGTAACAGCATCCGTTTTCAAGATACAGGGTGTTGAAAAAATAATTCTTTTTACACATTTTTTACGATTGTTTTGAAACGACTGGTGACATTTTAATGAAATTTTGTACGAATGTTTTGGAAGCTGACGGATCGCATAAAACTGTTTTTATATCTGTTTTTCACAGAGGTCGCTAGTTACCCGGTTCATACCGAGTAGAGTTACATATATCTTTTTGAGGTTGAATTTTGTAGCCCAAATTTTCTGTGAACAACATTCAATTTTCCACCAAAAATGTACTCGAAACTCGATACTGTGTACCGTTTTCGCAATATTTTGATTTGAAAAGGAAGTAATAACTCATGCTGGTATAATGTATTTTTAAATACCATTATTTATTTGTTGACAACCTTATTAACTATCAATAACTCTCAGTTTCCCATCGCCGACTCGGAGAAAACCATTTTGAACGCTTATTCTAAGCAGTGGCGTACTGACATATTTGGGGACCTGGGGCGGCTATAGATGGAGGGGCCCTCTATATATAGTAATCTTGTGAACGTCCACGTATACGTAGTGTGTGTTAAATGTGTTTTAAATGTATCGTTATAGTACAATTTTAAACAAAATTAGAGTGTAGAAAATTAATTACCATGATGGAGCACTCGCTGAGGTTTGGTTCGCAGAGCTTTATAATCTGATGAAGGTCAAAAGAATGAGCGAAACGTTATTTTAATATATATCTATGAATAACACCTCACTTGTTTTAATTAATTAAGAACCAAAAATGCACAATATAAATCATGAGCTCCAAGAAAAAACCCTTTATTACAAATTTGAATTTTCATGTTCAAGATCTTTTCAAAAATTTAATGTGTTACTAGGTTATTCAGGGTATTTTGTAAAATACCTTCAATAGTGTTCAAAAATTATCCCTAATTTATCACACCGCCAGTCACTAAATCTAGTAATGTGTGAAGATTTTTTCATTTGGTTATTATTTTGAGGTTATTATATTTTTAGAAAACAGGTTAGATTGGTACCTCGTATCTCTTGTGAAGCAAAACTCCAATTAAAGAATATTTCAAATTTTTTAAACGGAACACCCTGTATATTGTATTTCCATTTATGATGCAAAACTTTTCCTTCAACCTTTAACATTTTAAGTTTTTAAAGGTTGATTTTAATGCATCATGATGAACACTCCACATAGTAACACTAATAAGTCTTTTCACTGTCACTTCAACAGTTTCGATAACAAAAGAAATTACTATCAAGAACAATGAAGGTAACAGACAACGGACAAAAATATGTTTATAATGATATTCTATTCTAAAATTACATAATACTATGTATGTTGTACAATATTGAGAGAAAACAAGACATACAGATTTCATAGAAAAGTAAAATCAAGAAGCACATTAAAATGTTTTTTGCGAGCCTTGACTTCTGAAAATTGTTGGATTAATTCATCAAAATTCACGTTTTGCAATGTCATTTTCAATTGATATTAGCTTGTCACACAAGACTGGCTCCTTGTAGAACGGAGATAGTTTTTAATCAATTTCAGTTGTGAAAAACTCCTCTCATAAGATGCCACGGACACACAAATAGTAAGAAACGGTTTGAGAGCCTCTGTTATGTTTGGCAACAATTCACGAATTTCCATTTCAATAATAAACGTCAGCATTTGTAGTGATGTCCATGAGGTTGCATCATCAATTTTTATACCAGAAGCCTTCTGAGCCTCTTCACTTCTGGCAACATTTCTCTAAATCATTTGAAAGTAGCTGTGAACTGATGTATATGAGTTATTAGGTTTGTTCTCACAGGAGTCACAAACCATCAGAAACAGTCAGGATTCTGCGCAATACATTTCTCCGCGTTCATACATAAGTTTCTGTTTGTTTGAAAACAGCTGGACGATGATCACACAGGTTTGACTGATGGTTTTCCAACTGTCCAACGTCCAGGTGCTTTCAAACAATCAGAAACTTATGTATGAAAGCGGATAAATGTATTGCGCAGAATCCTGACTGTTTCTGATGGTTTGAAACTCGTGTGAGAACAAACCTATTATCGTTTCATCATTTGATCTTACAATGTTTTCTGAGTGCACAACATTGAACTGTTCATATACATTGTTCATCGATGTTAGTCTTTTTTCCAGTTCTATATGGAAGTTGTCAGTACACTCTAACATAGAACGCTTCAATTCTTGCTGGGGAGTCAAATCTACATCCTGAGGCTTTTTCTCCTGGTATCATCTTTTTGACTCGCTTGCAATTTCTGCTTTCGACGTCAATGTCCATTTCAGCACAGTTGGTGGGCGCATATTCTAAAGCTTAAAATAATAATAATATTTTAGCCTATATTTTTAAAATACCAAAAAAGCAAATCTAAGAATGAGAGATATAGTAGGGCCTGTAACAGGTTATATTTGTATTTTTTGTTTTATTATTTTTCATAACTGTTTCCAGAATCAAGTTATTTTAGTTATTTTTTAGCTCTTCGTTATTTGAAAAAACATGAAGTAATCTAGGATATTACAATATTCCTGATCATGAAATTAAATTTCGATAAGACTTAATACAACCAATAAGCTACAATACATAGCAATAGGCTTCTTCAAAAATTGTTTATGGCAATATAAATAGGCCGACACTTGACTTGCAATATTTAAATATGAAACATTCGATAAATACGATGGAGTCCAGTAACAACAAAACTTACTATAAACGTGCTGACAAAGTCGTGCTTGGTGAATAACTAACTAACCACTAAGTCGTGGTTGAGGGCCGAAGGTTCTTGTTATTGGTGGTGGGGACTGAGAGCGGACACTCACTATCGTGCCGTGCAGACAAAACAATGCTTATGTTAACCTCCGCTCAGTTTGTAAATAGCCATGCAAAATAAAAATAATCGCGATTAAAAAAAATTAGTACTCTGGCATATGGAGGCCTTCGCCCTCATGGGGCTTGATAAATTATTTTTGTTTTGTTTTTTAGAACTATTTGTATGTTTTAGCCGTTTGGGGGCCTATGATGGTGCGAGGCCTGGGGCGGACCGCCCCTACCGCCCCCCCTTCGGTACGCCCCTGATTCTAAGTGATTGAAAATGTCAGAATTTTAGTTAAATTCAATTTAATTTCCTTCATGCCATTCTTTATTTAAATAATATCTTAGGCATTAAAATAATGTTATTGTGTTTAGCTTTTACTAAATAGGTCATTCCACGTGTGGCCTCCAAACGTGAAGGTATTATTTTTCGTTCGAGTGCTCTTTAACGTTATCAACACAAGTGATTAGTTTTTTTGTGTCAAATATTTGCTGGGCCATATTGGTATGTGTTTACTTAACTAACTACACTGTTTGATACTTAAAATTAATTCTTCTAGAGGCCAGTTGCTTGATCTACATAGTTTATTAAATATTTTGGCATCCAAAATATTTTAACGTGTCAACTCAACCCACTGCACGAAGCTTTGCTGTTATCACTAATTCAAATTCAAGAAAATCAACTTTGACACCTACAACATATCCTAGTAGAAATCAAGCTATCGTAATAAATTCGCTTCCGAATACAGTTCTCTTCGATTACATCAAGGCAATAGGTGAAATTGTGACACCAAAAGAAATCACCCACGCTTCCCGTATATCTAACCAACGTATTTGCATCTTTCTCGCTTCTACTTCAGTCGTTGATAAACTCCTTAAAAACCACTCTGCAGTTACCGTTAAAGAAGAAATTGTCCCCATGCGCAGACTTATCAGCCCCTCTAAAATATTACTAATATCTAACGTATGTCCCTCAATTCCTAATCTACTCATCGAACAGGCACTAAAAAACAATCTCGGACTTCAACTTGCATCACCAATCACCTATATTCGTACTGGTTCTCCCGAAGAAGATTATTCCCATATTCTAAGTTTTCGTCGGTCCATCTATGTCATACCAGACAAAGATAACTTTGAAATAGAAACTTCTGTATTAATTCATTTCGAAAGTACTGCTTTCCGGATCACTATTATATGGATTCCCTCACACATTGGTATAACTGGTAATGAAAACGCCGATCGCCTTGTTAAAGAAGCTGTCTCGTCAACCACTACACCTATAACTATGCAAATTTCTAGAGACCTAAAATTCGCTATGAAAAAACTTATACGGAAGTAATGGCTTAACGGCTGGAACCATTCTACAACATTCTTAAGGAAAATACATCCGAATATTGAACAGTTTGATATCCCCGATCTACTGAGAAACGAGAAGGTTGTCGCAAGAAGACTGCGTATTGGTCACACTCGACTTACTCATGGCCACCTTATGACCTCTTCCCCCCAGCCAAACTGCCAATCTCTACTTGACATTCAACACATTCTCGTGAACTGCCCCTACTACACCGAAATACGTCAGCAGCTTGGAATGAAAACAGACATTAAGGATATCCTTACTAGTACACACTAAATCACCATAGCCATCCAGTTTCTAAAAGAAGAGAACCTACTGAGTAAAATTTAAAGACAGTTCATTATTGTTTGTAATTATTTCCACATAATGTATTTATAATCTATTGTAAATTACTGCACCTTGTGCTAATGGCCATAGCTGTCTCAAGCACGTTAAATTGAATAAAAAAAATAAATAGGTAATTGTTTTTTAAAAATACTTTATACCAGTATTAGTTATTACTTCATCAGTTTCAAATCAAAATATTCCGAAAACGGTACACAGTATCGAGTTTTATAAAGAATACCTTTTTGGTGTAAAATTGAATATTGTTTGAGTTCACATAAAATTTGGGCTACAAAATTCAACCTCAAATAAGATATGTTTAAAACTACGGGTATGCATCGTCTAACTGGCACCCTCTGTGAGTGGCAGATGTAGAAATAAATTTATGCGATCCGTCAGCTTCCAAAACAAATTTGTACAACATTTCTTTAAAATATTGCCAGTTGTTTCAACATAATCGTAAAAAATGTGTATAAGGATTATATTTGTCAGCACCCTGTATCTTGAAAACGGATGCTGTTACGACATTTTTTCACTGGACGAACCCAACTTATTTTGCAGTGTTCTAGCTATCCTAGCAAGGAAGTCACCTTTTTTGAAACACCCTGTAGGTATATTTTTGTTGGTATGAACTGATTGGAACCTAATTTGCACGTCCGTCTAAAATATATACAGAAATTTTAAGGATTTGTAGTAAAATTTATAGAAAGAAAAAAGTCAGCTTCAAACAAACACTAACAATATTTAAACAGTGCTGGTACATCAATTATTTCAAATAAATAAGGATTAAAGTGTGAATATGTAGCCATAGCTTACCTCTATTTTACAAAGATTATAAGTAGACAGAGTACTTGCGCCACTCTATACATCGTTTGATTTGATATCACATCTTTTGTAAGGGGTGTAGTTGCGTCACCTATTTTTACCTCGTCAAGAGGTTTTTGGACTGATACATATAACAGTTCATTTTGCATTATTGCTTATGTCTTAGTAATAGAAAAGGAGATGATATTATATCCTCTGCACATGCCTTAATTTCGGAGAATGAAGTAATCTCGTTAAAATTGTTAGAAGCAGAAACGCAGAGAAAATGACTAAATCACTAATTTCATTTTAGCTGATATTGGAGTTAACCAAATTACTAATCCATTTTGTGATTAACTTGATGTGTAACTTACATCAAGCCAATAGATGAAATACAAAACAATGTCCTGATAAATCCTTTACAAATATAAATTCGGCAAAGCCAATAATAATAATTATCTAATGTTCAAAAAAATTATACAAAATTGTTTTTTTTTAAATAAATATTCCTTGTCATATTTTTCCAGACAGACAACAGTAATTTACATAATTTTTTGGTTATTCATCTTGAAATGACTGTTTTACCACATATCTGTAAAACGTACATTCACTTTTAACTTCAGAAACCATTGTTAAAAAAGTGTATCATTTAGTTTTGAAACGTTAAATTAAGTTGCAAAAGTTAATTAACAGGTCAATTGTGGAGATATGTAAGGGCGAGTATGTCTGTAGTTGGCATCGTTCCTCCAATCTGTGATCCTACAGATGGACACTTGATAGCAGACGGTTGTTACGTTAATAATGTACCAGGTAATCATTCCTAAAATGTTTTAGTGTGATATTTTCTTTTATTTTTTGTGGAACGTGTAAATAAAATCTTTTATATACAGGGTGATACGTTTCGATGCAACATTAGACGTTATAGGAAAACTAGCCAGAATTAAAATTTGTACTAATGAGTTTTCGGGAATGATCTATCGAATGAAAATATGCTAAACTTCCGGCGGCCTCCGGGTATACCGGAAGTAAAAGTCAGCTTTGTTATTTTAAATGGAACACCCAATATTGTTTTAAATTTTTAAATTAAACTTAAAAAAAGAATGTCAGTTTCATAAGGATTCCCTATACCTATGGTTTTCGAGATATCTTACCTTTTTGCGAAATACAGTGTTTCACTCACAAAAAATGGAATAACAAAAATCGGATCAACTTGAACCAAAACAGTTTTAGAAAAGTTCATAAAAAGACTTTAAGGCAACTTTTTGCAGTATTGCCTATAACAATAAATTTTGCAAGGTGCTCCAAAAAATGTGAAATATCTATGACACCTTTCAACTCAAATAACTTGCTAACTAAACGCAACACCCTGCATTACTTTTCCGCCCAACCTATCTAATATGCGAGAGAAGTATTGGTTTACCCAAAAAAAAGTTGGAATTTTGAAAACAAATTTCAAGTTATTTTTACGTTTTCCATCAACAACAACACGAAAAAACGGTTTTTAGAAAAAAAATCCTCTGTGAATGTCGTCGTCGTTGTCGTCGGCCACTTTTTCTTACATATCTTGTTAGCACGATACAGCCTCCGAAGTGCAATAAATCACCAATTTTATGATTGAATATTGGTAAGAACATATCACAGATGAACCCTATTGATTTTCAGCTCACTAGAGCCAATACAACGGGTGCTATGGTACTTGAAGTACGACATTTTGTAATTTTTTGAGAAATTTCAGTTTGTTAACACGATACAGCCTCCGGAGTTCAACAAGTCACCAATTTTATGATTGAATATTATTTAGGACGTCTCACAGATGAACTCTATTGATTTTCAGCTCACCAGAGCCAATACAACAGGTGCTACAGTACTTTAAGTATGATATTTTTGTCATTTTTTGAGAAATTTCAGTTTGTTAGCACGATACAGCCTCCGGAGTTCAACAAGTCGCCAATTTTATGATTGAACATTATTCAGAACGTCTCACAGATGAACTCTATTGATTTTCAGCTCACCAGAGCCAATACAACAGGTGCTACAGTACTTTAAGTATGATATTTTTGTCATTTTTTGAGAAATGTCAGTTTGTTAGCACGATACAGCCTCCGGAGTTCAACAAGTCGCCAATTTTATGATTGAACATTATTCAGAACGTCTCACAGATGAACTCTATTGATTTTCAGCTTACCAGAGCCAATACAACAGGTGCTACAGTACTTTAAGTATGATATTTTTGCAATTTTTTGAGAAATTTCAGTTTGTTAGCACGATACAGCCTCCGGAGTTCAACAAGTCACCAATTTTATGATTGAATATTATTCAGAACATCTCGCAGATGAACCCTATTGATTATCAGCTCACCAGAGCCAATACAACAGGTACTACAGTACTTTAAGTACGATATTTTTGTCATTTTTGGAGAAGTTTCAGCACGATAGAGCCTCCGGAGTATATAAAAATGACCAATTTTAGGATTGGATATTATTCAGAGCATCTCGAAGATGAACTCTATTGATATTCCGCTCACTAAAGCCAGTACAACGGGTGCTATGGTACTTGAGGTACCAACTTTTTGTCATTTTAGGAGAATTTTCAGTGTGTTAGCACGATAGAACCTCCAAAGAGTATACGATTAATCAATTTTATGATTGAATATTGCTCAAGGCGTCTCACAGATGTACCCTATTGATTTTCAGTTGACTAGAGCTAGAAACAACAACAACTGGAGCAGCAAAGTGACTAGATGGAGACCTTGGGGTGAGAGGAGAAGCGTTGGCAGACCTCAACAGCGTTGGTACGACGATATAAAACGCACAGCAGGTTTAAATTGGTATCAGGTTGCACAACACAAGGAAACCTGGCGAACATTGAGAGAGGCCTATATCCAACGGATAGAAAACGGCTAGAAGGAAGGAAAGAAGGAAGGAAGGAAGGAAGAGCGAGTACAGCGGGTCCTATAAATCCAGATATAGGTACTACATTTTTGGTTATTTTTGGAGAAATTTCGGTTTATTAGCACGATATATCCCCCGAAGTGTATACAAGTAACAATTTTATGATAGAATATTGTTCAGGGCCACAGATGCGGAAAAGTTAGTTTTAATCTTTAAAACCGTTTACTTTTTTACTTTATTCGCTATAGTAAATTATTTCCTTTCAAACGATATATACGAGTTCCGTACACTCATAATTAGTATTTTTTACGTAATCATAAAAAAATATGTTTTTAGACAGTTATCAAGCTTTTTTATTTTTTATAAAGATGTAGTAGGCTAAATATTCTATGATCACTTTTTGACATGTCAAATTTGCTTCGTTTAGTTCAATTGTAGTAAAAATGGCTAGATACGGATTTACCAATGAAGATTATTTAAATATTTTATCAATTCATGGTGAATGTAAAAAAAATCATCTAGAACAGTTCGAGTTTTTGCTGAAGGATATGCAAATGTATTTCCACCAATCTGTAAAGTTTTAAACACAGTATTTAAAAACTTATAAGAACATGGAACGTTTGCTTCTAAACATCAAGAAATAAACCAATGACAGATAATGAAATTAATGTATTAGTATATTTTTCTGTCTATCCGAATTTATCAATTAGAAATGCTGCAGCCCATTTGGGATTATCCTATAGATAGTAAGCCAATTTTTATATTTCACAATTTACAAATGACGGATCTTCCTAGAAGAGTTGAATATTGCGAGTTGTTTTTAGTACAGAAAGATGGGGATGAAAACTTTCTAAACCATATGATTTGGGTAGACGAAGCAAAATTTTGTATAAATGGTATGTTCAACCGACACAACAGCCACTATTGGGCTGACGAAAACCCACATATTACTAGAAGACGAGGATTTGAAAATGAGTGGTCTTTTAAGGTATTTTGTGCAGTTAATGCCCATTTTCATAATCCGCTTTAAGAATACTTTACGACTTTAAACTAGTCCAGTGAGTTTCATAATACCACTTTAGTCTTTAAAGTCACTTTTACTGTAACGTGAGGTCACTTTACTAACTTTAGAACTACTTTAACCTATACAATATTCATTTTTTGACATCCATGTGTTTTGGAAGAACACAAATATTTAAAAAAAGTGTAATGGACAAGACGGATTCAGATATTTCAACTGACTCCATGATGGCAACAAGCTTGGACGAAGAAGGAAACAGTGTTTAGAATTCATCGTCCAAAAACGTACAAGATACGAATAAATACATATATACACACATTTGACGCTTGGTCGGACATCAAATTTTATTATAGATTTCGATTAAGTAAGGAAGCGGCTTTAATAGTATTGAACCATATTCATAACCAAATTTATTATTTATTCGTAACGTTTTGAGGAGCTTTTGGTGCACGTATTGCATTTTAATTGTGTAAACAATGTTTCAGTTTTCACTTCTCACCATTATTTTCTTTCAAAATGTTTCGTCGTTATTTTATTATCTTTTTGTGTTGTTATTATATTTGAATTATGCGCGACATACTCCCTCTTGATCATGTGCCACTTAACTGTCGCCAACCAATTACACGGTCGTTCTAGCGACGAGAAGTGCATGTTGCGCAGCAGGCATGCGTCAAAAACGGAACGAGATGTCATGGCTGTCAGTGTGTGTAAAGAACAACGTGTTTTATAACCGGCTTTCTGAAATAACTATGCTAATACTTGTGGGTGAGTGGTTTATTTATATCTAGGTGGGAGTTTATTCGTTATAGAATTAATCTTTGTTTAAAAGACATTAAATTACGAAACACAAAAAATGACAGAACTTTAACGTGAAGATAGCAAATTTAGATAATCAGGTTTGTCATCATGCATCACAAAAAGTAAAAAACTAACTTTACTTAAAGTAACCAAACAATTTGATTATGAAATGGATGAGTATTGAGTTCTTAAAGTAACTTTAGCTAAAGTGACTTTGGAGTTTGTTAGCTCAAAGAACAATGGACTGTAGATTTATTTAATTAATGCAATTAGCGAATCGACAACATATACAATAAACTCCAAATTTAATTGTACTTACCAAAGTGCCACACACTATGAGTTTTCACAATCGATCGTTTGACTGATAGTGGAAGTCCTGGCCTTTGTGACACTAACTAAAGTTTATTCCAATGTCTATATTTGCGAATAATATTAGAACAAAATAAAAGAACTTGACACACGTCGCGAGAATTAAAGAGTTATTTGAACGAACTGTTCCTCAGCGAAAACGTTAACGTTACTGACCAGAATTCAAAAACTCGTTCTTTATCAAAATGTACAAGAACTCAGTTTTGAAATTTAATGAAAATAATCCATAAGGTGCGCGCCAAATTTTATCGAAACTAAGAGGGTGGCGCGAACAGAGTTTATTATGAAAATGGCCGTAAATGTAATTAATACCCGAACTGATATTTTATACTTGTGCTCACGTAGAAGTGTACCTAAATACAAAATATTAATAGATTTGGTTAATTTTTTTAGGTAATAATAATTTGCCTGCATTTCTATGATGAAAATTTAAATTGAGCAAGGTATCTACAAATATTAAATACCGTAGTGCAAACAGCACTTAATAATATGTTGCTCCAAGAAAATAACCAAGCTTTGTACCAACAGGATGGGGCCCATCCTCATAGTGTTCAAAGCGTATCCAACATATTAGAATAAATGTTTAATGGAAGATGGCTGACAAATAAAGGACCATATGGTCACCTCGCTCTCCAGATTTGAACCCTCTGGATTTTTCAATATGGGGATATATAAAAAATGTTGTTTACCAGCTCCATCTTACGACCAAAGAAGATATCATGTATAGAGTACAGCTGACATTTGCATCTTTGACAGTCGAGCATCTTTTTCAAATCACCAATCGTGCTGTGGTTGAACTATGTGAAAAATGTTTTCAACAAAAAATTTGTTATAATTGGGATGATCGGTAAAATGTCGCAATACATAAATCTCAATATTCTCATTGATTTATTTCTTGTTGTTTTAGAAACAAACGTTCCATGTTCTTCTAAGGTTTTTTAATACTGTGTTTAATACTTTATGTGTTGGTGGAATTACATTTAAATATCGTGCAACAACAATTCAAAATATTCTAGATACATTTTTTTTACATACTTAAATATTTCACACTTTTTAGAACACCTTGTAAAATTTATCGTTATAGACAATATTGCAACAAGTTACCTTAAAATCTTTTTATTAACTTTTTAAAAACTTTTTGGTTCAAGTTGATCCGTTTTCTTGTTATTCCATGTTTTGTGAATCACTGTATTTGGCAAAAAACTAAGATATCTCGAAAACCATAAAAGATACGTATAGGAAACCTCATGAAACAGACATTATTTTTTTACGTTTAATTTAGTAATGTAAAAAAATATAAGGTGTTCCATTTAATAGTATATTAAGTACCAAGTGTCAAAAAGGTTACTTTAGTCACGAGTTTTACTTGGCACGAGTGGAGCGAAGCGGAACGAGTTACTAAAGACGTTTTTAACACGAGGTGCTTACTATACTTTTTCTTCGCCCGCGGCAAGGAAAAATTATATTATATTTGAATCATATTCATTACATGACTGACGATGGCTGACAGCGAACTGACAAATCAAATGACGCAGAATAACGAAATTATCACGGAACATGAAATTTAACATACAAAAGATACACTTGATTTGCCGTTTAAAAAACAAAAGATAAACGAGATGTGACTTTTCGCATTTTAAACACTAGTGTTTAAAGAGTCGTTTTGTACATGTCAAACCCGTGTTCAAAGTGCAGTTTTAGTAGCGGAAGTAGAAAAAATAACAAAGCTGACGTCTACTTTCTGAGAACTCCTTAGTACAGTACAAATTTTCAAATTTTAATTCTGGCCTATAATGTCTAATGTGCTATCGAAACATATCACCCTGTATATACATTGCTATCCAAAGATAATAAATTTTTCTGTTTTGTATTGTTCGGAATACGTGATAAAATATATTCTACTTGTGTCTATCAAGAATAGTTATGTATAAAAGAATGAATTAGTGTGACAGACCAGTAGAAATGACAGATTCTAAACAAAATATGTAGTGTAAACCACAAACCCTTAGACGGTTCTAGCCAATGTTATCCAATGGAGACAAAATCGAGCGCCATCTGAAGATTAGTATCGGAACTACTATATTCTGGGAAATTTAAATATAAGATTTACTGTGTGGAATCTTCCACAATATAATGAAATAATGATAAAAATTGACAATTGTTTCGAAATTTAGTAATATTGAAACAATGGTCAATTTTTTAGAATTTATATCATTTATATTCCTAGTTCTAGGTTACGATACAAAAGTTGTATACCCCTTTCTGGGCAACAATATACATTACCTACAAGGTCATGACTCATGACTCTTCTCAGCTTCAAACAGCCTACGATTGAAAGATAGATTTTTCCTGATTTTCTCCATGTTGTATCTTCTGTTTAATTTTTGAGGGCTGCATACATTTGTGTTTTCTTGGGAGTTAGAGTGTGTTTAGGACCCCGTTCTGTTTTAGCACTTGGTATGGTGATAATCTGATAATATATGAATATTATCTACAAAAATGAGTATCTTTAAATTTAATTGAAGATTAAAAACATGTTTATGTTACTATAATTATTGTAGTCAAAAAGTTAATATTCTTGTAGGAATTCAGTTTGAAAAACAGAACAAAACGAGAGCAGGTACATATTTCTTACCTTCAACAATTTTAGATGTACTACATTCGGAAATATGATGTACTGTTGTGGATACTGATGGCATATTACACACTAGTTCGTCAAATACAGGTGAACAAGTATCTAAAAAAAAGTGAATTTATTTCAATTCTTTTTAGGAAGTGCTTATACTCACCGGTAGGCTAAGTGTTGGAATGGCAGTTATAAACAACTTGTGAGACCAACCAGAGATATATTTTGGCTCAAAATATTAATGGCACACTTTTTTAGACTTATAAACCTTCTATGGCCCCATTTCAAAGAGTACGGAGATTTTACATGCATTTATCCATTTTTTACATCGGTTTATATCATTGTTGAGGTTAGGAAATGTATACCTTATTACAGATGGATTTTCACAAAACGTTTATTTTGATAAACCATGTTGGATACCCACTGTCGAAAAAATGTTTATTCACACAATCATAATACGAAAATTAGCTTAATAACTTCTCTTCAAAAAAGAGAATGCGCACAGGACTTGAACAATCAAAAACAAATCTGACAGAACCATACCCTGTCCTTAACCTATAATTTCTGCTTCAAGAAGAGAAGAACGGACCTACAGAGCCACCTGAAGATTGGTATCGGTACTAAAAATTTGCCTCACCGTCATGTAACCTGCGAGAAAAGGCTAAGGGGCTATGGTTTGTGCTGTAAACTAGAAGTTAGTCGGGGAATCCCAATTAGTATTAGTAAATTTGGTAAAGTGAGATTAAAATCAGCGCCATCACCAGCTTGTTTCTGTAGATGTATTGGTAGTTTCAGGTGTAGGCTGTGTATATTTTGATATATCATCGAGGGGTGGATTTGGGCAGTTTGAGGCGATGTGCCTGAATTGTATGCTGATAAAACAATTCGTTTTATCGGTTAACAGAAAGATTCTGTTGTCGTTACCATCAAATGAAATGACTGTCGAAGTTTGGAGTTCGAAGTTGTCAGACGGGGATGCCAACTGTAGCCCATGGTTTTTGTTTATATTTTCGATCTGTTCTTGAGGAATGTAGGGGGAAATATCAGATATGACGATCCTTTTAGTTGGTGAAACGAGTCTACGAATGTCTATGGTAGAGTTATTGATTGTTATTACAGGGTGTGATTTGAGGAGATTATCTACACAAGATCGGAGTACAAGATATATAGAAGTTTGATTATTTGAAATTCTGAAGGCAAACGAGCGAGTGAACGAGAGAACCAATAACATTATCTATTCCTTGAACGTATTCGAATAACTTTAAATTGTCTTCTGCATGCACCACACTAGCTTGCTCTTTTTTGGAAAGTATTGTTTAGGTGTTGTCTTGACTGCTGATACGTAAGATGTTTGAACTAAATTGTTGAGTGACCTTTTGGAAGATATTGCCCTTGTACTCAAAAGCAGTATATTATATTTATTATGTAGTTTATGTGAATTCGTAGGATAATATTATCCATAACGAAAAATCTGTCCACTTACGCCTCTGTTTTATGAGGGGAAGGCTTAAACTTGGTAATTAGCAATGTAAATAAAATGTTGGGTAAAATATAGTTTGATCAGAAACTGGATCAAAAGTCTACTGTTGATAATACATGCATATGTAGTTAATAACACCAAAGTAAAAATCATATTCGTTTATTTATCACGAGAATAGAAGATCAAAACACAGACGATGTGTGTTATTCGTTCCAGCACTCATACGCGAATCTCTTGATAAATTTAAACTCGTATTGAAGCACATTAATTTGTCTTTCAAACAGAATTTATTTTTGTTTCGTCTGATAAATAGTTTCTAAAAAAATATAGTTAAAGTCAAAAGTTTACAGTGGGCAGATTTCTATGCACGCAAGTATATAATGTATAGAACAACAGAATAGTATATTGTGCAACAAAGGGGGAAATTCCTTTTTCCCACATATTGCACACTATACTTTTTCTGCAACTGCAGAAATTTAAAAAATACAAGTAATGTAACGTAATATTTATTTTTATGACTAACACAACATTTAAAAAAAATTATAGTTGATAGTGAAATTCGTACAATTTTTGTATGATCAAACCCGGAACGTCTCTTCTTTTTAGTAAATTCATATATGGTGCATTTTCTGTCTCTATTTCAGTAAAGAGTTCGAGTGGATTTTCAATAGTATATTTACTAAAAGTACACTTTCCGAAAAATATTTTTATATTTGTATTCCTTCTCCATTCCTTAAATTTTTCGTATACCAATTTATACTTTTTCTAAATCTAAAGTTACTGTTGCAGCTTTTTTCAATATATCTGGCGGAGTATTATCAAAAACGTCACTACTGTCAGTATCCATATTATTTATTATAAATAGGTATATGTCTTATTAAAATAATATTGAATGGAACTTGCGATTTTTATCAAAGCACGATTGAAGACTACCATAACAATTAAAAAAAACTTCTATAATCTGACAGTTGTGACAACTACCTAGCTGACTGTAGCCAACTACGTTTTTGTACATTTTTGTTGATTCTCCATATAAATGTATGTGGTGTGGGCAATTTGCCTTGATAGATAGTATTTCTTACAGTAGGTGCGTTCTCTTTGACTGAGATCTCAGATCACTTCAGTTAAGGTGATCTGAGATAAAGTGATGTGAGTAAGCACCAAAAAGAACATCTCAATTGAAGCTCGCGTTCTATCGACGCATACGTGAATAAGAAACAAAACATATAAACATAACCTATCTCGATATCTCTGAGAACCACGCTTGATTTTGTTATTTTTAGTTTCAAATAGTTCTTTGAGTTAACATTTGTATTATGGCTATTATTCCAACATTATTAGTTGTTACCTTCCTTCGCCCTCTGTGCATCTTCAAGGGATAGATTTAAACTATACTACATATATCTAATAATGTTATTTTGTCCATAATTTGTAACAAAAGAAAAATGTATTATGTTTGTTTATATGTCAATGGTTAAAACCATAGATAACCTTGGTTAAAATTACAAATAACCCAAGCAAATCAAATATTTCTTTATCCCCTCCACTTTATTTCCGACTCAAGTCCAACTGATACCACCTTACAACACATTCAGCATAGGTGAAGGAGGAGGAAAAATCTCAGCTCACTTAGAAGTGAGTCAAACAAAAAGATCGCTCACATCATTGATGTGAGCTGAGATTATCTGAGATCTCAGTCAAAAAGAACGCACCTATTATGAGCAATATATAATTTTTAAATTAAGTAACCTATGAGAAATACGCTACTTTTCATAGCAGTTGTAGAAAAAATAAACTTACCTCTGTTGCCGATACATTTAAAAAAGTTAAATGATTGTAAGTTACTTTTTGTTTTAAGAACTATCTGCAGACTTTCCTACATAATTTTTATTGGCTATACTGGGTCTTAACGAATTGGTCAAAATTTTCCAGATCATCATTTCACTCAGATAACATATCAGAATGGTGTGTTAGAATAAAATATGTACTGATCATATGCTATAATGATTGAATGACAAAAATTAATAATTTTAGATTTATTGCTATTTTGTAAGACAAACTTTTGATTTAAAATATGTTCCATGAAAAATATCTGAAATTCTGTAGAAATATTTTTGTATCATTTTATTTTATTGACGTTTTTTTTTAATAGAAACCTTTTTGTTCCTATATTCTCATATAAATGCCCTAACCAAATAAGCCAAGCTCGCTAATTCTTGTGTCACTTTAAAACATACGACAAAGAACTTTATTTTAAAAATGATGTACTATTAGATAAAAACATGTAACTTCTAGAATTCCAGATATATTTCTGCATATTTCGTAAAAATTTATGTCATTATTTCAAATATCAGGATTTTATTGCCTCATTTGATGGTATAAAATAGTTTATTAAAGTATAAGTGGATAAAAAGGTCTTTCAAATACGCGCGATTTTTCGAGCACGACGGCGCAGCCGAAGTGCTCGAAATAGACCAAGTGTTTGAAAGACCAGTTATCCACGAATACTTTACGCTATTTTTTTTATTGGTGCACTTTGAAATCATAATAGTATATTAAGTACCAAGTGTCAAAAAGGTTACTTTAGTCACGAGTTCCTTGTGAAACGAGTGACTAAAGACGTTTTTAACACGAGGTGCTTACTATACTTTTTCTTCGCTCGCGGCAAGGAAAAATTATATTATATTTGAATTATATTCATTACATGACGGACGATGGCTGACAGCTGACTGACAAATCAAATGACGCAGAATAACAAAATTATCACGGAATATGAAATTTAACATACAAAAGATACACTTGATTTGACGTTTAAAAAACAAAAGATAAACGAGTGTGACTTTCCGCATTTTAAACACTAGTGTTTAAAGAGTCGTTTTGTGCATGTCCAACCCGTGTTCAAAGTGCGGTTTTAGTAGCGGAAGTAGATAAAATATTATTATTATATTATTACTACAAAAAAATGTAAGTCCGTCCTCGATGCCCAGCCAAGTTTCATTTCATAAAAGTCCGCCCTCGATGCCCAGCCAAGTTTCGTGAAAGTGCATCCTAAATAGTATTTTTCTACTTCCGTTACTAAAACCGCACTTTGAACACGGGTTTGACATGCACAAAACGACTCTTTCAACACTAGTGTTTAAAATGCGAAAAGTCACATCTCGTTTATCTTTTGTTCTTTAAACGTCAAATCAAGTGTATTGCCTCATTTACACTTTGATTAGTGCGAGTGCAAGTGATAAGTGATTAGTGGTTCCTGTGAGAGATTATTGCTTAGTGTTTAGTGCGAGTAGTGTCCACTGTTGTTTAGCGTCCACTTTTTAGTTCTGTTGTTGAGCGTCGACAGCAAGTATGGTCGAACAGCCTCAAAAACTTGTTGAGGTCAGCTTGCAGTTGCAAGAAATCGTTAAGGAAGTTTTAAATGCGGTGGTGTCTGAATGTGAAGAACTCGTGGAATCAGAACTGTCCAGACCAAGAAGACTATGGGAACGAAAGTGGATAAGTAGAAGACCCATTCATGACGCGAGCTACCAACTCCTTATGGAATTGGCCTCTGAAGATACCACGGAATATTACTATGCTATCAGCATGACTCAAGAGTCATTTAATACATTACTAAACCTCGTCGCACCCGTCATACAGAAATCAGATACATTTATGAGACCTGCTTTGCCAGCAAAAGTGAAATTGCACGCTATTTTATACCTGTACTAAACAGAAAAATAGAACGTGCTTTTATTCACTGTTTAGTAAACACTCGCACTAAACAATTGCGGTCCACACGTGTTTAGTACTGAACACTAAACACCTGCACTAAGCACTAAACACTCGCACTAATCAAAGTGTAAATGGGCCTTATCTTTTGTATGTTAAATTTCATGTTCCGTGATAATTTTGTTAATCTGCGTCATTTGATTTGTCAGTCAGCTGTCGGCCATCGTCTGCCATGTAATGAATATAACTCAAATATAGTATAATTTTTTCCTTACCGCGGACGAAGAAAAAGTATAGTAAGCACTTCATGTTGAAAATGTCTTTAGTCACTCGTTTCACAAGGTACTCGTTCGGCTTCGCTCCACTCGTGCGTAGTAGAACTCGTGACTAAAGTAACCTTTTTGACACTTGGTACTTAATATATTATTATTTTGTTTGACGTTACGAGGTACTGATGTCGGATCAATAATCAAAAAGTTGTCATTGATAGTTACGTTTCTCGAGTTGTTGTTGTTACCATGGTAACTTTAAAAAACGCGTGTGTTTGAAAGTTCGATTTAAACACGCTGATGTGTGCTTTAAATAGGTAAAATGAGGTACCAATAAAAAAAATGTCAATGTATATAATTGTGACTGGACCAATCTATTATTCAATCGTATGTTGCCAGGTCAGGTTCAGACTATTAATCAAATTTAAATACAGTTACTAAATAATTATTAAATATATTTCTAACAAAATAGTAATAAGAGGAAATTGTGTAAAAATCAATTATTCGGTGACTCAAAAACCACTTTAATTAATCAATATGACAACTTCTGGCAAATATTTATATTTTTATATCATGTTATTTCTTTGGCTTAATTTGGTTTCTAGTTATTATTCAAAAAACATTTTATTACATGTCCAAAAATTTATAACGTCATCATTCCGATATAGAAAATTTAAAAAATATTAGTCATATTCTACAACTACTTTTTATATAGTCCATAAACTAATATAAAAATTTACTATTAGCTGAACGACTTTATAAATTCCAGAAATGGGTTGATTTTTTATTATAATTTACAGATTTTTTACGTAAAAATTTTATAGGTCCGAGTCATGATGTTATAAGGTTTTGTTTTAAATGGAACCTTCCATTCTTTCCATTTGCGTATTTCCTTTTTAAACTTTATTTTCACAAGGATACAAGGATGTAAATACATTTACCATCAAAATAATTAATTTTACAAGTATATTATCCTTAATTCGAGCAAAAAGATAATTAGTTCATTTTATAAAAGTTGTTAATTAGAAATAACGCTTTTGATTGAAAACAGAATTTATACCATAAATCCAAAAATAAGAGGAGTCAGTCAGTCGCTGGTAAATTTTGCAAATACATATATTTTAGACAGGCACCAGTATGATGGCCAAGGCTGGAGAAAACTGAAAATCGTTAAATAAGATTTACCATTGATAATTTGAATGTATGAAGAATTTATTGATGTATTCACGATAAAATTTATCATATAAGTATATAAACCAATTTCCAAAATATTATAGTCTCTAAATATTTTCAAAAATCTGTTATAACTTAACAATTTCTCGAGGTAAGAGGTGAAACATCCAATTGGTCTTAGTAGGTAATCTATTGTGTTTATCTGGATCCGTGTCAAATAAAAACTAAAATAGTTTTTAGATAATTCAGTTCTACAAACTCGGAAAAAACAGATGAACCGGATGAACTGTAGGACACAGGAAATGTTATTTTTAAAAATAGGATATTTGGGAGGTTGTTGTCAGATAATAAAAACTATTTAACTTTGAAAGTTCAAGGACATAGGGTATTGACACTACTATTTGATGTTTTTTTTAATAAACAGGTTTATTAATTTTAATCAACAATTAAAGAAGAAGACATGCTAACACCATCGATGATATTTTTATGAGTAGCCCGAAATTGGTTGAAATATTATCTGCAGTGTATTCCAATATTTTTAAATCATCTGTGTGAGACATTAGCTATTTGGAATGTGTTTCCTGGTATTCCCAAGGAATTAAGGACGACCAAAACCAAGACTTCTTATCAAATGTTTAGCAGTATACATTTGAATTTCGTTGAAGAAAGACGTATTCGCAATTGTTCTCGGAATTCAAGTTTATTATCAGTTTTGGCATTAACAGAAAACGTGCAATATCGATAAAAACAATTATTAGTGATAGGTGATAAAAAAATTAATATTTACACCATTCCATTTATGGAATGGAACTACTTTGAAAACGTCATACTAGATACTGCAAGAGAAGTGTGCAGGACTTCGTGGTGAACGATAGAAATAAAAAAGCAAGTGAAACAAAAAAAACTAACATGTAAACAATACCTATTTTATAAAGAATAAGAATGGTGAAATATTAACAGAAGAGGAACAAATCATGGAAAGCATATTATCAAGACTACTTAATGATAACAGGGGATAAAAAGGAACAAATCCGAATTAATATGCCGCAAGATGTAGAAATAATAATAAGTAAGGAAGAAATAAAACAAGTAATAATAGAAATTAAAAATGGTAAAGCACCTGGATATGACAAAATTACAACAGAGATGGCCCCCACATAAAATAATCCAAAGGATTAAAATCTGGTGACCTCGCTGGCCATTCAATAGGTCCACGTCTACCAATCCACCTGTTCGGAAAAATTTCATCTAGGTACCTTCTAACATCTACAGCATAATGTGGAGGTGCACCATCCTGTTGGAACCATAAACTTTCATCACAACCTCCAGGATTACGTCTGCTGGGAAACAAATTACGTAAAGTAGGTACGAGATACCCCCTTAAAAACTCATGGTAGGTTGCCCCGTTTAAATTACCTTCGATAAAGTAGGGTCCAATGATTCTTACAATTCCAGCCCATACATTTACATTTTGCGGGTATTGTGTATGATGCTCACGCATCCAGTGGGGGTTTTCTTTGGCCCAGTAGAGAGTTTTAGATGCCGTTTAAAAAACACTCCGATTAACGCTATTTGACTACTTTGACATACGGTATGTCACTTAGCGTATACCGCTCCCGTACACCACCGGTATCTTACGGACGGTAGACATAGCGGTTGCATTAACGAAAAGGCCCCGGAAAGACGAAAAATCTAACCTCAATTCAATGAGTGATGTCTGTATTCTGTATCTGTTTTTTTTTCACTAAAATTTCAACAGTCAACTTTGCGAATTGCGATAGCACATATTATTAATAATTATCATTATGAATTAATAGTGGTGTCTTGAATAATCTGAAAAGAAGTAGGGTTCGGTTCTCTGAGGAAGACAATCAGATTTTGCTAACTGAAATGTTGGCAAACATCCCTTATGCAGATCCCTCAAAATGGGTCATAATTCACTCAAATTTCTGCAAATGTACTGGGAAAATCTTACCAGTGCGAGGAGTGAAGGAACATGTGCAATATATTATTAAAAATTTTGAAAAGAGGGAAAAGGAGAATCGTGCTAGGTGAGTAAAGATCTTAGTGCAAAGGTAAAAACTCCACATAAAGAAACACACATTGAAGATATGCAAACGTTTTGTTATCTCATAATCAATTCTTATTTTTTTGTAATTTAAGGACCTAACAGAAAAGAAAGACGCAGAGCAGCTAAAAACAACTTGAAGAAAACCACTTTAGAGTATCTAGAGGAAGAAAACTGTCAAAAAAATAGATTAAGGATGCGAGAGTTAGACATAGAGGAACACAAACAAAAACTTGAAATTGATCGAGAGAGGCTTGAATTTGAAGCAGGAAAGTTTAGTATGGAAATGGAGGAAAGAAAATATTTGATAAAACTAATGCAAAGCCAACAAGTACTTATAAGTAGTTTAATGAAACAAAATCCTGCACATTTTGTAGAATAATATTTTCACAGCGATATGCAAACTTTGGTTTTTGATGACTTATTTTGTTTGGAATCTTTAAATAAAACTATGTATGCATTTATTATATTTTATTCAATTCAGATGTTTTGTCTGATATTTATACAATTCATCTGGTATAAAAAATCTTGAGGTAGAATAGGTAATTGGACAATGGTCTCTGCCGAGTATATTGCTGGAATTCTACAAGACTTGATTAAGTAGGCATTAAAAAATATCTAAAGAAATGTGTCAATTTCCCAGATGGTGTAATGATTACTATAACTAACCAAGGAAATATGTGTAACCCAAGAACGGCTGGAAATTTAGTGAAAATTGAAGGTGATAGTTAGATATTTTGGCATGTCACTGAAGCTATTCTTCTAATGATACAGGATTTATACCAAAACCTTGTGCTATCTGATTACTATACAAAATGGAATGACAATTCGTTAATATCACAGCAGTCTTAAAAATGGCTGCCACTTTCTGTAAAAACAACTTTTGATTCTTTTTGAAATCTACAAAAGCGAATTCTGAGACCGCTTTTCTGAAATCCGCACCTTGCTCATACGTCTATTGAATTCTTGCTGTTTTTGGGTAATATTAGCCCTGTTTGGAAATGGACATAACATCAACTCTCGTATATCATATGCTTTGTCACCATATATAACATAATTTACACCATCTGGGAATCGTGCACATTGCTCTAACTCCGTATATAGATTAGATTCCCGTAGAATACCAGCATCATGTTTTCGGCCTTCATATCCTCCCTTGAGACTTCCAATGATACCATCTGGACAAAGAACAGCTTGATATTTCGCACAATGATGTCGCTTATGTCCAGAATAGTATGCTTTTTGATTGAATGTTGGCCTACATATACCTCGGGTAGTTCCATCTATAAAGCCCCAACAGTTTGTAATGGGTGCTCCTTATTCTCAATTGCGTCTGCATAAAGTGGAAATCTTTCTCGAGTGAGCCATCAAAGGTTTGCTAAATTTGATGTCCAAAATTATTGTAGATATGATTGGTCACATAGTCAATTATTTTTGACAATGCTGGTGCCGATTTTCCAAAGAAAGGGTCGAAATCAATAAATCTATTCGGATAAGCCAGCCGCCTTAATAAAATGCAAATTCCCTCTTGACCCGACGTTTTATGTCCACTACTTGTAGATATTTCATTCGGTAACCTAAGTGCTTGTACTAGTCGAGGAATATCATTTTTTTTTTCAAAACGAAAATAATTCCTACACTCCTCCTCGGACAGATGAGCTAAATTAAAAGCTCCATACATGTTGACTCTGTTAACTCTGGGGTTTTCGTTTCCTCATTTAACATTTTTTTAATTTTGAAACGCCTTTTGCGAGCAGCAACAAATCAAATAATATTGTAACAAACAAAAACTTGTGTTACCGCTGGGACGCAGGAGGTTCGAAAACTATATATTTATCTGTCAAAATAGTCGTGCGGTTAGATTTATGTTAACCGCTACCGGCTCAGTATATGTACGTTTTCGAAAACTCTCTAGAGTATCTACAATTCTGACGGTTAACCTCGCCATTTAACGTGAACGTGGCCTCATCAGAAAAAATAATGTTTTGTATCAAGAGAGGGTCTCGGTGACATTTATCCATCTTTATTTCGTAAAATTGGATTCTTCTATCGGGATCATCTTCGATTAATTCATACACAAGTTTGATTTTATAAGGATGCCATTCAAGCTTTTACCGATATCGCGACTAACTTTACGCACAGAAGTGTGCGCGTCTTCTTCAAAACTAAGTAAAACATCTAATGATGTATCAGCATTTGCAGAGGGACGACCTGATTTGCGTACATTTTCAATCGTACCAATTTCTCGAAATTTCTTTTCAATCTTACTGTCTCCATACCCAATCATCCTAATTATTTCAATTTTTTGTTTTACACTTAACTCCATTTCTAATTCAAATTAAATCTAAGCTATAGTTAAAACATTCACGAATACCAAAAATATTGTAGTACTAAACTGTTACTGAACATTAATAAATTACTAAACAAATAATGACATTTCACAAAAAACTAGACGACTATGTTTTTTTTTAAATTGATAAGAAATAATTTTTCATATTCTGTCTGCTAGACCACAAGTACCAAACATGTTTGGAAACAGCTCATTTTTATTAATCTAAAAATGTAACAAACTACTGGGTGTTACATTTAAACCAATTGCCGCTAGACAATAAGTATTTTTGATAATATTGTTAATTTAACTAATAAAGAATGTTATGCGTTACTTTATGAGCACACACAAAACTATTGTATTTTTGTCCACCATGTACCAATTGGAATCAACATGTGATACATTTTTTGGAATCAGCTCAGCTAGAGTAATCCGAAAATTGAGACAAAATGGGGGTGTTCCATTTAAAAGAAATTACGGTGACGTCATTACTCGAAAGTACTTCACCCTGTATATTAGATTATTATTTTAAAATACGGTAAATTAAAATCAAAAATCGACGTGTTTCGGGATAATTTCTTAAAATGGTCTGTTTAGCTAAAAATAAATGTGTTCCACACTTTACGGACACAGTGTATATATATATATATATATATATATATATATATATATATATATAGTGATTTTCAATGATTAATATTTGTTTTTGTTCTCTATTCCCGAAATATAAAAGGCAATTCTCATATCTAGGAATGCTAGGAATGACCTTGGACAGTAAACTAACATGGAAAAACATATAATAAAGAAAAGCAAACAAATCGACTTAACTACTAGTCAAATAAACTGGTTAATAGGGAGAAGATCGAGGCTAGCAGGGGAAAACAAAATATTGATCTACAAAACAATAATCATACCTATTTGGACTTATCGCAATGAGATATGTGTCTGTGCTAGCGAATATAACATAAATATAATCCAAAGATGCCAATCTAAACTTCTAATACCAATATTAGATGCCTCATGGTTCGTCTCCAATGAAATAATTCATAACGATCTCAAAATAAAATTTGTAAAAAATGTCGTACAACAAAAAAGCAAGACCTACTACATAAAAATTGAAAACCACGAAAACCCAACCCCAGAACCTAAAAGAAGACTCAAAAGAAACTGGACAATTGACTTGATATGAAGTGCCTGAGGTTTCGTCAATGGACGAATCCTCATCACGCCAAATTCCGTAGCATTCCTAATATTAGCTTATAGAATGAATGTTTTCTGATTAAATCATAATAAAAAAATGTTTTGTGATGAAGCCATTTTCATAAATACTATGCGATTGTCTATATTCATTAGAAAATATTGAGTATAAATGTGAGGATAGGTGTTCTTGATGACAATTTCCATATACCTGCAAAGTTGTCCAATCGTATATAAATTCAAATAGTAGAACTTGTGGTTTCGACATGAGGGTAGTCAAGTTCATTTCAATACAATTGTTCGTGAGGTTTCAAAAATATACTAATTCAACGCAATTGATTAGTAGAGGCTTGATATTTGCCCAGCAATTTCTCAAAATTTGAATGCTTGCTATTTTATTGGCCACTTATCCTCATTAAAAAGCCTGCAATTTTTTTATATTTAAAAGCTATCGGTTCTAGAAAAAAAATCAAATAATGAATAGGCTTTTAAGTAGTAATACCCCTAGGGTCTTGATAATACCGAGATAATTTTGTCATAGAAAATGCTGAAAGCGTGTTGCTTGATAATACCCCAAGGCCGCAGGCTGAGGGCTATTATCCTTGAGCAACACGCTTGAAGAATTCTCTATGACAAAATTTTGAGTATTTATCAAGGCCCGAGGAGTATTCGATAAGATAATTTTTTACTTTGTAGATATCAAAAAATTGATTGTCAATATGACGTTTAAAAATTTTCAATACAAAATTTATTAGTTTTAATAAAACAATTATTATTCATTTTTATTTAAAACTACAGTTGTGAAAAGTACAATTGGTAAATGTTAAAGAAGAGTTTGCTGAAGTTGACGGATTGTTAATTTCCACTGTTGAAGAAATTCCTCGCATGGTGTTGATTATTTCACCATGGCGTTCTTGGTTAATATTAAAGTACGGTTTAATTGAATTAGAGCTGCGATGTCCGGTTATTTTTATTAATTGTTGTTCAGGAATTCCTTTATTCGCAAAATGGCTAACTGCAGTTAATCTGTTCGAATTATTGATATCTTTTTACACTTAGTGTTCAAACCAATAGCTTGCACGGATGATTTGGTCTACACATTAATTGAGTTCTTGCCTACTGGTATATTGTCAAACCATGTGTCACTTTCGAATTTCCAGAAACGATTTGGTCTCAAGAATAGGCGACTGGAAGTAATGTTTTCCCCCTTTTGGACAATAATTTATGGAATAACCGAACAGGGCATGCACTTTCGTTTGCAATATTTGGAACAAGCCACTTACTATTTGTACAACTTTTCGATCCTCCTTGGCATGTTTTACTGAATATTGGATTGTATTTAATTCTGTTGGTTGGCGTTCCATCATTATTTTTCTCAATCGTGAAATAATCTATAAGGCAATCAGCTGGTTCACCACCTCGTCAAGCTAACTCAACAGCTACAATATGGTAAAAATTTGTTTGTAAACCTTCTGGTGTACAGTCATCCCATAATTCAATGATTCTAGCCAAATCACTTGAACTCAAATTTGATGAACTGCATTTTCGTTTGTTTGGATTCTGCTGTAATCTTTTACGTTTTGCATTTCTTGCATTTCGCGCATTTTTGAAGTCATTGAAGTATTTTTCCTGGAGTAGCTTACTCGTAGTATTCCAAATTGTTTTTACAGTTGCTTCTTTATATTCAGTTCCGTCAGCTTTTCTCATATTTACCGCATAATCTTTCAATATATTAGCCAAATGATGCAAACTTGTTGTTTCAGCATTCAGTTCGTATTCTCTGGTCGCACAAAACTCGAGAAATATTTTCCATACATATTTTTTTGATTTGATTGTATTTTTTGGTATATTATTAGATCATTAATTGAATCGTTAGATGCAATACCAAATCTTCGCGACATTTTTAAACAGGTTGTCAGTTTGACGTTTAATTAATTTTTAATAAAAAAAAACACCAAACTGAAAACACCACATGTAGGGTATTACCGCTGTAATCCAGAGGTGATTGGATGAAATTTGACACTTGACTTAAAATTAAGTAATTTGATTGGTTACTATATTTAGTAAAAAATTATCGTAACAATAGCTTTTACAAAGTTTCATTAAAAACCTTGAAAACTGAATTTCACGCTCCATCTTTTAGTAGTGATATATTGCAAAGGAATTACAAAGGTAAAGGAAGAAGGAAATGATAGGTTCCGTAACAAGCGAAAGCCGAATACAGAAAGTGAAGAATTTTGTAAGAAGGAGAACTACAGATTATTTCTTCAAGAAGGATCCATGGTAATATCAAATGGGTACCTGAATTTTCTCGTTTGAATTTATAAACATCTTGTATGATACACTTTCTTTTTATTATATTTCCCACTAGTTTAGGATAAATCGAACTTCTTATTGAAAAGAAAAAACTCAAATATATTCATTATACAGCGTGTTCGCGGATGGGGTATCCTATAGGTGAAAAATGTTTAAATATTAGTTTTAGTGAATGGGAATTTGAAAATTATTTATAAAAGTTGACAGTTACTTGGTACATCGTAAACGTCAATCATTAGATTAATACATTATTTTCGAACTTGGTGCAAAAATTCATACGGTTTCCATAAAAATGGCTATAAAATGAGACGGGTTTTGAAAAACTTGAATTTTATTTCATTTTATGGGGTTTCAGAACAAGCAAAACTTCTTATCAAGAATGACATTGTTCAGTAACACTAATATTTAAACATTTTTCATCTATAGGATACCCCATCCGTGGACACGCTGTATATAGGTTTCTCTTGATCTTTTTGTCTCATTGGTTGCAAACCATATATTTTTTTAGTTGATCTCTCATTGAATAATATTTTCATGTTTTGTTGGTTTTTTTATTTTATAAATGAATTTCACAGCTGACGTTATGCGAAGTCTCGGAGCCAATCACATATTAGCCATCGATGTAGGTTCAGTGGATGATCAAGATCTGACAAACTACGGTGATGATTTATCGGGATGGTGGTTGCTGTGGAAACGTTGGAATCCATTTACTGATCCAGTTAAAGTGCCAAATTTGCCAGATATACAATCTCGATTAGCTTATGTTAGTTGCGTTAAACAACTAGAGGTAAGAACTTTTAATTATTTTAGTGGATTTTAATATTTCTTTATATATAATATTGTTAAAGAAATTAACTCTCAAATATAATATTATGGACGACTTTGTTGTTTTTGAAAACTAGTGTGACCTTAAATAAACATTTAAACAGCCAAAAAATATCTTTATGTTTTATAGGAAGTGAAGAATAGCGACTATTGTGAATATATTCGACCCCCAATTGACAGATACAGAACATTACAATTTGGAAGTTTTGATGAAATTCGCGAAGTTGGTTTTCAGCATGGTAAAGCTTATTTCGAGGGTCAAATGAGAGCAGGCAATCTACCAATTTTCAAATCCGTCCTAGATGTTCACAAAACTCCTTCATCAAGTGTTTACTCTCTAGGAACGTTCACCGATTTAGCTCAAATGGTCTGCAAGGTTTCAAGGTTAGTACAATGTTCATTTCTAACATTGGCTTACATTTGATTCAAACACATTTAATATTTTATTTAACCAATAAACATTTCTTTTATCTATTCCATTTATTTAAAGAAAACGTAGCACATGGTATAAATTGAATAATACTTAATATGTTTTTAGACCATATGAACATGAAGAGACAAGCTCCAGCTCATCTTCTGAAGATGAAGAAAGAGATGGATATGCCTCAGAACCAACAGTGGGACTTTCAGATGTAAGTTTTTTTTCGATTTAGTTCATTGTAACTTTTATCTTCAATATATCCTTAATTCGACAGGGTGTTTCTATATTCGACCAACAACGCTCTACCACAGCGAGATCTCAATAAATGATTAAATTTTGATATAGGAATACGAACCCTTACGGGGCCTAGTTGCTGAGATATAGGGTGTTCAAAAATGTAAATCTAAATAAAAAATTTGCAATAAATCAAGAACGCCTTTAAATTTTTGTTTAAAATTTGATGACCAATGTGCTCCTTAATAAAGTAATATTTTGACATAAACAAACTTTGGAAAAATTTAACCACTGGAGCAAATTCTTTTTTTTATTTTGTTTTAAATTGCCTGATTATTTTTAGTTAAGAAACTAATACCCTTTTATGTAGCTAAAATGAACGGTGTTGTTGTAGAAATTTGCCTCTAAACAAAAGTCTACAGGTAACTAAATACTACGCAATATTTCTAATGCAATATTTCTAAATTATAATCTAGTAGGCACGTGTCATATTTTCAATAGCTCGTGACACTTTGGGTATTTGACACGATCTTGGTGAGATTAAATCATAGAATTTTAAATTAGTTTTTAGATTAATTTTGCTGTTATAAAATGAATTTTTCATTTGAAGTGTTGACCGATATGGTAATGATTTACGAAGAAGCTCAAAAAAATGGTTGAATGGCAGCTCGTTTATACCAACAAAGATTTCACAATCGTCGAACTCCACATCATTCTACATTTGCAAGTATTGAAAGAAGGCTGAAAGAAACCGGAAACTTGTTAATTAAAAGAAATAATCCTGGAAAGCAACGTACAAAAAGGACTGTGCATCTGGAAGAGGAAATATTAAATAATATTTTTGAAAGGCCATCTTTAAGTACTTGAACTGTAGGTCGCGCTTTAAGAGTGGACCATTCTACTGTATGGAAAGTTTTAAAAGAACAAGTGTTACATACATACAAATTGGCCAGTGTTTAAGCATTAGAACCTAGAGATTTTCAGGTGCGTATGGAATTTTCAAACTGGTATTTACAAAAGTGTCGTGAAAATCAAAATTTTCTAAAATATCTGTTGTATGCCGACGAGGCTAGATTTACTAGGGAAGGAATTTTCAACTCTAGAAATAGTCACGTTTGGGATGAAGAAAATCCGCACTTTGTTCGTGAAAGGGGATTTCAACATAAATATTCGGGTAATGTGTGGGTGGGTATGATTGGAGATTGCTTAATCGGGTCTCACATTTTACCAAATAAATTAAACGCGCTTTCTGGAAGAAATGTTGAATGAATTGTTGGAGAATGTACATACCATTAAATATTAGACAACACATGTGGTTTCAACACGATGGGGCATCTTTTCATTTTGCTGCAGCGGTAAGAAATTACTAATACAGACGTTTTAGAGAAAAACAGATTGGTCGGGGTGGACCCAATTGTTGGCCTCCAAGATCACCTGACTTAAATCCTATCGATTTTTTTATATGGGGCTATATGAAGTCCTTAGTGTACGAAACAATCATCGAATCTGGACAAGATCTAATAGCTAGAATTCAAGCTGCGGCAGAAATCAGTCAATCCCATCCAGATTTATTCTCAAAGAATCATTTTTCAATGGCAAAACGGCGTGAGAAGTGTATTGAAGTAAGTAAGTAGTTTGAACAACTACTGTAACTTTGTCAATTTTGTTATTGTTTTAATACAGTGTTGTTTAAATTTAATTTGTGCTATTATTATTTTTATTTTCATTGCCAATTTTGTTATTATTGTAATACATTTTTGTTTGAAATTGAGATCATGAATAACTTGTATTTACTTTGAACTACTTCCGCTTAATCATTATTTGAAATTAAATGAATAATTAATTAATTTGTAAATTACTTATGTGTTTGCAGACTTGTGTTTAGAGGCAAATTTCTACAACACCGTTCATTTTAGCTCCATAAAAGGTTATTCGTTTTTTAACTAAAAATAATCAGGCAATTTAAAACAAAATTAAAAAAGAATTTCCTCTAGTGGCGTAAAAATAGGGGGATGAAAGTGACAACTAACACTGACAGCGTGCCACTGGTTAAATTTTTCCAAAGTTTGTTTATGTCAAAATATTACTTTATTAAGGAGCATATTGGTTACCAAATTTGAAAAAACAATTTAAAGCCGTTCTTGGTTTATGGCAAATTTTTAATTTTGATTTAAAATTTTGAACACCCTATATCTCAGCAACTAGGTTCTGTAAGGGTTCGTATTCCTATATAAAAATGAATAATTTATTGAGATCTCTCTGTGGTAGAGCATTGTCGGTCGAAAATAGAAACACCCTGTATAATGATATGGAATCTGACTATATTTCAATTCGCAGTACTTGATATTAGAATAATGAGATATTGTAATTTCTCCTTTTTTGATGGGGTTTGGCATTTATTCGACCTTTGTCTTCCACACTGCAAGCTATAAGAAGCTACCCATGTTTGTATTCATGTTGCCCATCCTAAAAACGTTGCCTAGCTTATACATAACGTGTCTTACTGTTTCTCGTTGTTTGTTGCATACTCTGGAAGTTAAATCATAAGACAATTTTATTTTATGTAAATTGCCCATTACTGGCACATTTCCAGTCATCAGGTGCATTATGATACTGAACTGTTTCATACATAAGCAGCTTCTGTCTCTATCAGTTCTTTGCTTAGCATTCAATCGTCAGCTGATACTGATCTTCAAGATTCTTTTTGGTTTGTGGAAAATCAGTTTTAATCAATGAACAAAATATGCTGTAATTTCTGTACTTCTGTTTTCCACTTATTTCTACATTATATATACTAACAGTAATAACATCTAGAATATATTTTGCGGTCTTTTCATCCATAATCTTGTGATTTTAGTGTCTATCCAAGCAGGATTACCTTGAAACAATTATTCTATCTGTAAAATATATTTTTCAATTTGAATAATTTTTATCTGTAAATGAATTCATAATTCGTAAATAACGTGCTGTTTCAGAATAAAGATATCTTAACGAGAAGAGCCGGGGGATCCTTGTCATTATCCGAAAACGAATTGGAATCTGATGTAGATTTTGATGTTAACCAAAGATGATTCGAAAAATTGCCACAATAGCCAAATAATTATATTAGTTATATTTCATATATTTATTTTGTTTGAATAGACATTTTATTCTGTTTAAAATAGTTTATAGTAACGTAGATCCACGACTTTGTAAATATCAGGTTTGTAAGAAATATTTTCTATGTAATAAACTTACGAATTTCTACTGTATGTTTTTTTATATATTCCTAATGTTATCAACTAAATTCAACACATAAGTTCCTAATAAAACATTTTGTTTCAACTTTGCCAATTTTGGATTATTTTATCACCAAATACCATATAATTAAACACAAAACTGTGCAAAATATGTGTTTTATCTACAAGCTTTCATTTTGTGAAATCATTGAAGGAAGTTCAAGCTAAACTGAATTGCCAGTTATGTTAAGTCAATTTGCATATTATATTATAAACTAACTTTGTATTTTTCTCACATTTATAATTCATTTTGTTTGTAACTTTTTTAAAAGATATTTCTTGAATAAAGTATCTTAACTGGCGCAGTCAGTAGCATATAGTCGTAGTTCGGTATTTTCGGGAAATCACAGCATCGAGACCGGTTCTGTGAAAAGACCAAACGTGAGTTTCAAATCTTAGACGACAACCTATACCGTCCAGGGGCAAACAGGATCACTTAGGGAGAACTCCAAGAAGAACCAGTAAATACCGAGTTATCCTATTCCTTCTTAAATATACTTTACTTTTTAATTATAGTACATTAGTTAATAGAAGACATATACATATATAGTTGTCAATTTATTAATGAACGATTCTGATATTGAAGAATTGATTTTAAGTTTCAATAATTCATTAAATTTAGAAGAAAACGTTAGTTGTCGTAACATTTTTCCAAACAATATGGCTAATAATATGAACAAATTAACATTCACATGTTGAAATCAACAGTCGATTTAATTTTACGTTATGACGGCAATAGCTAAACTCTCATACAATTTATAAAGAATTGCCAATTTCTTATAGATACATGCAATGCAGTTATTAATAATTATATTTTACGTGCAATTCGTTCTAAATTAGTAGGAAGGGCTAATCTTTTAGTTGGTGGTAGAACAGAACTAGATAATTGGAATTTATTAAAAGGAGCATTAGAACAATGTTTTGGCGATAAGAGATCTCTAGAATGTTTGGAGCAGGACCTCTTAATGGCCCATCCTTTTAAAAACGAATAACATTAGATTTTGCTAGAAGACTACAAGTGTTAAAAAGCCACCTGGTTCAAAGAATTAATAGTTTTTCACTAACAGAAATGCATGTTCATACTAAAGAAATATATCGTAGACAATATGACCAAATGGCTTTGAAAACGCTGATTAGAAATATTATAATACGAAAAATACCATATGTAAAATAACTGGGGCTGTGATCGCCCTTAGAACTTCCGTTAGCTAGTTGAGAGAAAATGGATTGTATCACGCGAATGAATAATCTTTATGAGATTAGTAAATAAGCCCTTGTCTTACCTAGCGTGCCTGACCTGCGGTCTTCTAGGTGGATGCAGAAGTCTGGGGCCCCCTTCTTTCAGGTCGTTCCTGCTTCTCGTCGACTTCAGCAGACAGCGCGTCTTCGCACGACAAGGGCCGAGAAGAAGCAAATTATATTTAAAGACAATTGATAAAAAAAGAAATAAAAGAAATATAATAGAAAAAAAAAAGAAAGACAATTATCTACACAACATAAAGTAGCGGGGACGCGACATACCGCCCACCAAAATGTAGGTAATATTTTAAGGATTGAGAGGAAGCAGGCAAAGCTTCACAGCTGGTCTTTTCAAAAGACCTCTAGTTGTCGTTGCCATTGCAACTCGCACTATCCCATCAGAACTCGGAAAAACCTCCACAACTCTCGCCATCGTCCACCGCAAAGGAGGACGGTTATCATCCTTTATTAAAACAAGGACACCAGGAGAAAGAGAAGATGTAATATCGAACTACTTATGCCCCTGGTGAAGTGTGTGAGATACTCTTTCGACCATCTATGCCAAAACCTCTGATGAATGCGAGACAATAACTGCCATCGCGACATACGATTTAAAGGAAGAGAAGAAATATCAGGTTCTGGACATGAGGCCAATGGTTCGAGGGTAAGAAACATAGCAGGACATAAAGCGGTCAGATCATTAGGATCATTCCTTCAAGCGGTAAGAGGTCTAGAATTAAGCACTGCCTCTATTTGTATGAGAACAGTGGAAAGCTCTTCATAAGTTAAAACTTGGTCACCAACAATTCGCAGTAAGTGAGATTTAACGGATTTGACACAACTCTCCCATAAACCGCCGAAGTAAGGAGAGGAGGGTGGGTTAAAATGCCACGCGATAGATTCCTGCTCGGCAGCGGATTTGAGGAATACGTCAATTTGTCGAGCAGCACATACGAAATTACTCCCACAATCACTGTAAATATCACTACAGCGTCCTCGTCGTGATAAAAATCGCCGTAAAGCGGCCAAAAATGCATCTGCTGAGAGATCAGAAACCAATTCTAAATAAAGGGCTTTAGTAGTGAAGCATACAAATAAACAAAGATAAGCCTTCAGGACTTTGACCCCACGGACCTTACTTAAAGTAATGTTAAATGGGCCTGCATAATCCACACCAACATGAAGAAAAGGTTTTACTTGAATAACGCGAGCTGATGGCAAGGCGCCAATTATAGGCTGAACAAATTTAGGATTGGTCTTCCAGCGTTGAAGGTACTTATCCAAAACACGACGAATTGAACATTTATAGATGATAAGCTCCGGAATTGTTGGGACAGAAGAAACTGCACAGATTGAACTCCTGCATGAAGATATTTAAGATGATATGATTCAATGAGTAAATCAGTAAAACGGCCATGTTTAGGTAAAAGAGCAGTATGTTTTCTCTCAAATGAGAGAGGAACATTAACTAGTCTCCCAACTCGTAAAATGCCTTGATCATCAATAAATGGAGATAATTTACGAAGGACCTTGGGTATACTCTTATTGTCTCGAAGCATCTTAATTTCTGCGGAAAACGACAACTCCTGCGTACGTTTTACTAGAACTAACAACGGCAGATGCAACTCATATGAATTTAGACCACCCGTTCATTTCTTATTTGGTTGGCGAGAATTATAAATCTAGCGAAGAACATAACCTAAAATTTGAGTAAGCTTAAACAAGGAGATATGTTGCGAAATTAACGAGTCAAGAAGACTCACTGCGGGTACCACGTGAAATGTTA
The DNA here is from genome assembly GCA_963921935.1 of Galeruca laticollis. Classification (NCBI taxonomy): domain Eukaryota; kingdom Metazoa; phylum Arthropoda; class Insecta; order Coleoptera; family Chrysomelidae; genus Galeruca; species Galeruca laticollis. The sequence goes on along the minus strand of OY998178.1, from coordinate 36,130,357 downwards.
ATTGACGCCCTTCTTCAGAAACACTAGAAGATGTCTTAAAATTAGGTTGGGGAAGCTCATTCCAAGGTGGAGAGGTACATTTAAGAAAATATATGGTCCCGCCCACCATAAGATGCAAGTGATCAACTCTGAGGGTAATAAACCGCGAGAACCTACATCTGCGGGGTTGTTCTCTGATCTGACATAGAACCAAGAAGAAGAGGGAAGTTTATCCTGAATGAAAGACACTCTGTTACTAACAAAAGTCTTCCAGCGATGCGGAGAGGACTTAATCCAAGATAATACAACCTGCGAGTCAGACCATCAAACAACTTTATCAAAATAAATGTAAGTTTCAAAAGTGTTGCGAAGAGAGGAAACTAGGCGAGCCACTAATACAGAAGCACAAAGCTCTAACCTTGGCAAAGTGATCCTTTTATATGGAATCACTTTGGATTTGGATGCAACTAAATGTGTGGAACATTCTCCCGTGCGAGTATAAGCAAGAATATACGCTACGGTGCAGTACCCCTTCTCGCTTGCGTCTCTAAAACCATGTAATTCAAAACTCCGTATGTTCCCATGACAAAAGGTGCGGGGAAGACTCAGGGACGAAAGAGTTGCGAAATCTGTGGAGTAAAATTTCCACAGACGAATAATCTCTTGTGGCGGGGATGGATCCCAATCTAACTTATAAGTCCAAATACGCCGAATCAAGTGTTTTAAAAGGAAAGTGACCGGAGAAAGAAACCCAAGTGGGTCGAAAATTCTAGCTAAATGAGATAATAGGCTTCGTTTTGTACAATAACCATTAAAAGGTTGTACGGAGAAGAAGGAACTATCTGAAGTTGTGCTCCACCGTAAACCCAGCATTTTAAGTGAAGTATCTTCGTCAAAGGACAACGAGTTAGTATACAAACGTGATGGCGGTAAATTAGAGATCAAGTAAGTCTAGTTACTAGAGCATTTACGTAATTCAAATTCTCCCCTTTCAAGAAGGTCAACGAGTTGTTGCTGAAGTAACTTGGCCGATTCAAAAGATGAGCTACCTGTAACAATATCATCCACATATGTGGAAACGAAGAGCCTGTGAAGCCAAAGGATAAGTAGAACCTTCTGCCTCCGCCAACTGTAAAAGGGTGCGGAAAGCTAAATAATGAGCAGAAGTAGTGCCATAAGTAACAGTTTTCAGTCGAAAGTCTTGGAGAGGTTCGGAAGGAGAAAATCTCCACACTATTCGCTGATAGTCCTGATTGGCAACATTTACTAGTATTTGACGAAACATCATCTTTATATCTGCAATAATTGCCAATCTATGAAGACGAACATGTAACAGGATTGTGGCAATATCTCTTTGTAACTTAGGACCAGGAAGAAGATTATCGTTTAATGATAACTGATTGGGGCATCTGGCCGATGCGTTGAAGACCACTCTAAGTTGTGTGCTGACATTCTCGGACTTCAGAACGCAGTGATGAGGAATATAATATGTTTGGGATCAAGCCGTCAAGACGTTGACAGGCTCCATGTGACTCAACTCAACATATTCTTTCATAAAAGAAAAGTACTGTTCACACACGAGAGGATTCCTTAGAAGACGTCTTTCCATTCAGTGAAATCGATTAACAGCCAAAGATCTAGTGTCAGAAAAGGAGGGATCACCATTTCTAAAGGGAAGTGAAACAATGAATCTTCCTGCGGGATCTCTTTGACTTGTCTCTACAAACTTCTTCTCACAGTAAACGTCATCGAGAGAACGGGTAACGACATCTGGAACACTTTCTATATCCCAAAAACTTTTTACAGACTCCTCAAGACTTGAAGTATCATCAATTTGACAAAAGAGAGAAGTATAATTAGTTTGAATATTCTGATCAATCTTTCCAGTTAGAACGTATCCAAACACGCTATTGATGGCATCCGGTTGACCGGCACTTCCGGCGATACGACCATTCAACAATATTTGAGAAAATATATCAGCTCCCAGAAGAATATCTATAGCACCTGAGTTAGAAAATTGCGGATCCGCTAATTGAATGTTCGAAATATGTGACCAATGGTAAAAACTGGATGGTTTTGATGAATTGGACGAAGGGAAAGAACAATTCCACCAGCTGTAGTAACCCCTAAATATTTCACCTCTGAAGAGAAATTAAGTTTGGTATTTAGGAGCTTTGGGGCTTGATGTTTTGCAAGCTTCCTTTTTTTCGTGAAAAGAATCATTGTGTGTGTCTCCTCGAATCTTCCTGTTAGCAGAATCACTAGGTCATCTGCGTATGCTATTGTGTAGAAGTTGCTATCATTGAGGTGGCTGACCAAGGAGTCTAAGACCATGCTCCACAGTAGTGGCGAGAGCACCCCTCCCTGTGGACAACCTTTTACAACCAAGCCTCTGATGGCTACATCATTCACACTGATTTTTATTGATCTTTTTGAGAGCATGTTATATATCCAGCCATTTATGGTTTGGGGGATATTCTTGTTGGAAACTGCATTTGTTATTTTAGGAAAAGTGGTTCTATCAAATGCGCCTTCTATGTCTATGAATACACCCAGGGTGGACTCCTTATTTTCCAACGATCTCTCGATGCGGCCCGCTACGAGATGAAGAGCCGAATCGGTGGATTTCCTTGGTGTATATGCATGTTGATTTGGATGCAGTGGATTTCGTGTTATCACCACATCTCTTATGTATCATTCGCACAGCCTCTCTAAAGTCTTCATTGGAAACGATGTAAGGCTAATTGGTCGATATGCTTTTGGGATGGAATGGTCCATTCTTCCTGGTTTTGGTATGAACACGACTTTGACTTCTCTCCAACCTTTTGGAATATACCTCAGTGCCAGTGAGGATCTGAGGATTCCTACCAGGTGCGGCATTAGGTCATCCAGGCCCCACTCAAGTAGGGCTGGAAAAATTCCGTCCATTCCCGGGGATTTAAAGGGGGAGAATCCTGAGATGGCCCACCTCAGTCTGTCCGCGTCGACGATCTGTCGTGATATACGCCAGTCGTCGTCCGTCGGGTAGTGATTCTCCTCATCCTCCCAGGCCGCCGTACTTGTGGTTCTGGAGTCAGGGAAGTGGGTTGACATCAATAATTGAAGACTTTCCTTTAAGTTGGCAGTTTTTGTGCCATCCTCTCTGGTTAGTATACCGATATGACGGTGGGGATCTTTTGAGAGGGCTTTTTGGAGTCTAGCTGCTTGGGGGAAATCCTCGATTTCCTCGCAATAGATTCTCCTTTGTTTTTGTCTAATGACTTTTTTATACTCCTTGAAGTGAAACTTGTTCCAATCCTCTTTGAGTCTGGTTCTTTTAGCCTTATGAAAAGATTTCGTCGCCGTAGCCCTGAGCTGGTCAATCTCATGGCACCACCACGAAGTGGAGGCTCCATCGAGATCGACCCGCCTGAGTGAGCAAGACATTTTGTAGGCATTAATGATGAAGTTTTGAATTGTTTCATAAAAACTTTCGAAATCTCCTTTATTGTTAGGCAACACATCCTCGACTCCTCGCAGATTCCCTTTCAAACAGTGAACTTATTTTGTCCTGTCCGTTTTCCTGGGGTCGCAAGTCATTGTGGAGGTTGCGAGCGCAAGTTTTATTTCGAATTTTATCCAGCGATGGTCCGACATTGAAATATCGTCGGATACATGCCAGCCGGAGATTATATTCGAAGTATTAATAGTAGATAGGGTAATATCTATTCGCGTTTGACTACGAGAGTTAATAAAAGTTGGTTCAGTACCTCTATTTAGAATACAAAGATTCTTGTTAGTTATATAATCATAAAAAGACTTACCTCTAGTGCTAATATCTTTGCTGCCCCAGCTTACGTGGTGGGAGTTTGAACCGCAGCCTATTACCAGTTCAAACCAGTTCAAGCTTCTGGGTGAGACAGTGTTCCACAAGGTCCTCCAACTCCTTAATTGGTGGTGGTTTAGCTGCGTCTGAGGGGAGGTATGCGGATGCCAGTATTAACACTTTCTTTTGACCTTTCTGTGCATATTCAACCTTCACTACCGTTAGGTCGGAGGACAAAAAATGCGTCAGTGGGTAGGTCTTCAAATTTCTAGGGACGTATATGGCCGTCCTAGGTTGCTGATTGCTGGGGAAGCTGAAAATTAAACCTTTTGGATTATTTAGACCCATGATTTTGGTTTGTCTTATCCAGGGTTTGTGGATAAGTGTTATTGTGTCCTGTATAACATCCAGGTGGCGGCATAGTGTTGCCGAAGCCACCTTTTTGTGTTGAAGGTTACACTGTATAAATCTTACCTTTTCATTGTCCATCTCTGCTTAATGGTGGTGAGATGGGTATTTCTCTTAGGCCATCTCCACTTACTCACTAGGAGGTGGGTTGACGTCACCTGTATCCTGGCTTAGAGCTGTTAGTTCTGCCAGGAGACTGTCGGTCGCCATATTGGAGGATGGTTCGACAGTCTCCGCATAAGCAACAGCTCCTTGGAGTTCCTCGGATGGGAGAGGGGGATCCGTGCTCGATCCCCTCCGTTCCGGGTCCAGATTCTTTGTTTTAACAATCAATGAGGTTAACGCGTAGCTCATCCTCATTGATCGTTTTTTTAGGACTCCAATTTCCTCGTCTCTTATGCCAAAGACGAATAGGCGTCCTTTGGGATTGACCTTCGCTTCGTGGTGGAAGGAAAACCATGCATCCACACGAAGGTCTGGGTTTTGTTTGTCCAGCCGGCGCAGCACATCCTCTTTGTCACCCAGGTCAGCGTGAGTTTCGCTAGGGACCCAGAGGTTGGCTTTTGTCAGCTGGGGGAGGTTGTCGACGTGTACCACGTCGAGCTTGGCCTCCTTCCACGGTTTCAGTTTTGAAACTGTATTCCTTAGCCACTCTAGCGTTTCGTCATTATCGCAGGCGACTCTGATTATTTCACCAGAGTGCGACCATGACCTAAAAGTAGGTGGCTGCCGGAGGCGGATATAAGGGTTACGTCCAAAGCCTCCATTAGTTGTCTTTTGATAAGGTCTCCATTATCGGTAATTATTTTACCGTATGGATCGGCCCGTAAGTGGCTGGTAGCTGCTTCGCTGTTGCTCTTCGCTTTAGCATCCATCCGTATCCTCTTTCCTCTGGAAGAGTTTTCCTCTGAGGTATTGGAGCGGATGCGCTTCTTCTCTTGGGGGGCGACGCATTCCGGGTCTCTTTTGGAGGAGGAACTGCCATCGCCACCCTTGCATTTTTGGTCGCTGGTGCCAGGTTTAGAAAGGGAGGGGCGAGTGGCGCTGGTGGTGTCTGTAGAGACACCAGCCTGCTGCCTCGCCTTCCTCCTCCTCTTTGCCTCAGCACCGAAGATTCTTTTGCTTCGGCGATGCTTTGGTATTGGAGGTCTGCGCTAATCCTCCGGTTTTTTTTTGTTTTTGTTGGTCCATTCTGATCCCACGAGTAGCTAGGGAAATGTTCGTCATCTCTGGCAGAGTCCCGCATGCCAGGAAAAGGCTGTTTCCAAGGGGGTGTCGCCTGGTACCCCCAGGGGGACGTTCGCGGTTGCATTCCCTGCGGCCATTCAGCCATCGGCACGTTCCTCACACCTTAGCTTGGGATGTTGGAGTGTCATTTGGTTGGTCAACACTGCTGCCACTGATGATCAACAGCGTTAACGTATCCAGCGGTGCCACGAGTAGGCAGACACTCGATTGTTGCATTTCTCCATTGGACTGCAGAAAGCTACCTACAAGCAGACAAGCAAGCGCAAGGAAGCAAATAAGCAAACCAACTACAAAGCAATGGCCAACTTACAACCAACCCCACCATATACTGAACTATCATCAATAAGATTTCGTGCTTAATTCGATTTGAAAATGTAAGGGGTACACCTTCAATATAAAAAACATCCCTATACTCATAACAAATTTTTTTAATAGCTTCATATTCTTCCTTATTACAATCATCTAACCTAAGCTTATTTAAGTTATCTCTTTGTAAACTATCAAGTTCATTATCATCTATATCCATTTTATGAAAACAATTTAAGTCTATAGGAGATTTCAGTTAATTTTCTGCAGTTAACTCTACTTGAAAGGGTTTAGTAAAAGTTATCTTAACAGAATTTTCACTACTATTCCTAATTACAGTAAAAGTAAATGAATGTACAATTTTTACCAGATACTGAGGCATTTCAGCTATTCCAAAATTAACATAATTTAATATACCTATGCCAGAGGTTTGATTTACAGGTACTTTTACTTTCTGGCATACTCGCGGATGAATAATTACTTGGCTTGGTTTGAAAGACGGGCTGAAAATGATACAAAGGCAATACAGCGTGAGGCGTTTCTAAGGAAATTTTTTTAATATTTATGTTAGCACCAATGTTTTATAAAAAATCTTAACCTATTAAGCCATCAACATTTGGGGAAAAATCGAATAAATAAAATTTGTGATTACCTTACCTAACATTAAATGAAGGGAATATAGGAATGATCATAATTTCATCATGAAAGGTTGTTGCATGAGCAGGTCTAATAAACTTTTTATATATTTTGTGAGCAAGGTACGGTTTAAGAAAACTTTGGCCTGACCCTGTATCTATAAGAAATTTAGCATTTAATTCTGCTATAATAACTTTAGGCAACGCTGAATAAACAACATTATTTATATTTATCATTTTACATTGTCTTCCGAGGCCATTTGATAAAAATTTTCATCATAATAATCCTCGCAACTATTTTCTTGGAACTTTATGTTATCATTAGATTGTGAAAAACTACAAGATGGTTCATTTTCATGAGGTAGTGGTTTTACGCATTGATTATATAATTCTTCAAAATTAAAATAGGCGCGGTTGTTGTGGTTTATTCTTGAAAAAATTAGATTTTCTATTTGTCATTTTACTTATATTATTAGAGGAGGTATCTATAGGTTCTGGTTTCATAAAATTATTGTTTCTTGCCTGTTTTGAGCGATTTTGAATGTTTTGTTGAGCTCGTGGGTTAAAGTTATTATTATTAAATAATTATCTGGGAGTAAATTCTTGAGAGTTTGCATTTGCAAAATTAAATCTTGTATTTTGAAAGTTCGGTGTTTGATTAGAGTAATTTTGAAAATTTGGGCTCGGAACCAAAATTTTGATTATATTGAAAGTTTATGAAATTTTAAGCTGTTGTGGTTGAGTATTAAAATTTGGAAATGAATAAGACTGAGCGTTAGCCGGATAATGCCCTGATGGTTGGGACTTTTGTCTATGTTGAAAATTACCACTTGGTTTTGAGTTTGTAAAACTTCGATTTTTAAAACTAAGGAAGTTTTCTTCTGCTCTTTCGTAAGCCATAGCCTGTTCCACCGAATCCGGATTTTTAATCTAACAACTAATTGCGTATGATAATTTAGACCATTAATGAAGGTTAATGAAGGTATTTAAACACAAATCTTCGTATTGTTGAATTTTCATTATTTGGGTCGTACGACATATTTATTTTTGAAAATAAAATACTACGCGCATCTTGGATTTTTAGTCCAAAATTTTGTACGTTCTCATTCTTTTCAGTATGCATCGACATTATTTCTTGGATAATACAATCAATTGCTCATTGCCCAATTATCTAACTCTGTTCTAGAAGCCATTAAGTCAGCAGCTCTACCTATAAGTTTTCCAATTGTAGTATCAAATAGACAAATATTTATTGCATCATTAGGGTCACCACGATTTTGAAGATTCATTAAAAAAGTTTCGCATGCTTTAATAAATATATTAAGTTGTTTCGGGATTCGATCAAAGTTTGGAATATTATCTGCTTGGCATTTAATTAATTGATAGTTTGGTTGAGCCATTTCGTTTAATTTTAAATTTGTAATTCTGTCTATAATATCTTCCACGATGAGAATCAGAAAAACACTTATACAAAAATAAAATAATAGGAATTAATTATAAAATAGATACAGCAAAAATGTATTCTTCATTTGTTGAATATTCTTAACTATACTATGAACTTTGGACGATTTTTGTTCCTCTGTCCTCACCAATAGGGTCGAGGACGATGTCTTCTTATGAGCACTCGAATTTCCGTAGGTTCGCACCAACTAACTGTTAAAACGGAGAACTGTACTAATTTTCGACACGTTTCGTACAATTTTGGAGGATCCTACTGCTAACAGCGCCAGTTAAAAGTTCGAAAACGATAAACTTGTTTTTAAATTTTTTTATTTTATTATTAAAGAGTAACAAAAGAATTGACTACAAAAATATGTTGTTCTACAATTTATAGGTTTAATAAAAGTATTATATTTCTTGCTTCGTTGCATTGTGCAAGAATGTAACTGTAGAAACAGTCAATCACAGAAGAATTTTTGTTTATTTTAGCGTTTCTTAGCTAGTATTCGAGTTAAGTATGCACTCAAAGCAGAAACTCATCGTTTCTAAGTGTAATCCAAGTTGAAACTAATCGTTTCTCAGTTACTAAGTCACACATACTATTTCTTAGTTAGTATTTGAGTCAAGTGTGTTCAAATTCGAAATTCATCATTTGTACGTGAAGTTAAATCACTATGTCAAACATACCGTTTCGTAGTCAGTATTCAAGTAATACCAAAGTAGAGATATACAGTCGCTATTATTGGTTACCTCATTAAGTCGAAACATTACGTTTTTCTAAAATCATTAAGTTCGTGATTACCTTCCGATCTTGATACCGTCGAAGTTCACACAATAATCCATTTGTACAACTCACTTGTAAATTTGTATATAAATAAACTATTAATTTCGACATCTACGTTGTCAAATTAAGATTACTAATATAGTTGAATACGTCGACTACTCGCTAAAGTTCAAGTAATTAATAATCAAAACCAAAATAAATATTTGGAAAAAGCGACTTAAAATGTTTTTCTGAAATATCTTAATTATTATAAATGCATCAAATCTCTGTTAGTTTTGATAATATTATATAATTGATTACAAGTCATAACTTCAAACGTTATTTTGATGCTTTTGATTAGATTAAGTTTGAGCTGATAAATATGTAATTTTAGATTGTGATTATTACAGCATAGGTAAATATAACTTTACGTCAAAAATTAAATAGGGTATTGACATTTTAACCTTCATTTTTCCGTGCTGTAATAGGCATGATGACAGTACTAAGGAATCAAAAAGTAAGTGGTTTTAGAGAAAAATATGTGACGAAAGGATTCTGAAAAATTACTTAGTTTTAATATAAACATTTAGATTAATAAGAGTTTCAGGAAAATAAAAGTGTAAAATACTGCAATCGGCCATGTTAACCGAAATAGCGCATGACATCACGTCTCAATAAATCAGTGATGGCAATCTTTTATAAGAGCCATCCCTACCAATACAAAAAAATTTGTGTTATCATAGCAGTATTGATTATCATTTTTTCAATAATTTCATTAATATAAAAGGCATAAGAAACTAGAAACCAAAATCCCAAATTTCAAAAAACTTAACTATAGAAACTATTTTTTGAGGTTATTTGGTGCACACGCAAGCCTGAACAGTGCGGGCTGCTCGAGTCTGCAAATCGAACGCCACTATTATAATATTTGTAATACTTTATCTTCTTCTATTTTCTATTCATATTTTGACACTCGAAATAGTTAGTTGTAAAACAAGTGACACAATGACTCGTTTTGTAGTACTAGTGAAGTATGTTACGTATGTTGTTACTACTTGTGCATCTATTTCTATTTTTTCTGTTATTTTTCTTTTTTTTCCTTATTTTTTTTTCATTTTTTCCATTTTTTCTTCTCTTTTTTCTTTCTTTTCTTTTTTTTCGTCGACGTACTTACAAGATATTTAATCGCAAAATTGCTTTCAATGTATTTATGTTAGTATCAGGTTGTATGCAGATACTTTAGAGCTATTTAAATCTTCCGAAGTAGTCTGGAATGGTCCAACTGAAGACACAACTCTCTTTTTCCTATGGAGAAAACTAAAATCTCAAATTGAAAATAAACCTATTGCGATCAACGATTGTGAACAGGTAGATAATAGAAACGGTTTCTCATTTCCCGTAATCATAGATGATCATGAAAACATACCAATTGATTTTATAGATATGCTAGAAAGATTTTATTGCTACTGTAAACTCAGCTGTGGCTGAAGAATTGATGGATTTGAGAGATATTGATTGTCATGAAACAATACCTACTGAACGCTAAAAATCGCCTGAAAGGGTTCCAAATTTCACATATGCACATGTGGATGCTCTTGGAATCGAGCCTTATGATTTACCTAAAGAAGTCCCGAATTTGACAGAAGACGAGCAAGAATTGAACAATTTAACTTCTATTCCCGTACAAGAAGATTCTCTATTAACAGAAAAGGAAATAAACATAAAAATTTATTGGAGCCAGTTTCCATCACACCAAAAACCCCCCTTAAAATATTCTAGCTGACAAAGAAAATTTTCCAAATCAAACAACACATTCTCCAGGTCTATTGGAGCCAGTTTCCATTTACACCAAAAATCCCACCTGAAAATATTCTAGCTGACAAAGAAACTTTTCCAGATCAAACTACACCTTCTACAGATCTTTCATGGGGAATTAAAGTTCCAACACCGTTTAAAAAGTCTCCGTTTTGGCCAGGACCAAAAAAGACTGAAGTTAAAAGAAAAGTAAAAGAGAAGGTGCCAGCAGTTGCAAGAGTATTATCGAGCAAAAGAAGAAAAGAAAAAAAATTGAAGAAGAAAAGAAACTGGAGAGGCAGGGAGCTAGAAAGAAAAAAGCAACAGAAGCGGGAAAAAATAATAAAAATAACGATGTACCTGAGACAACAACCTTATGTGAGGACTTCCAAAGACATGATTTTGTAACAGTGAAGTATAATGAACAGTATTACCCCGATAAAATAATTGATATTAAAACTGAAAATGAATGCCCTCGTTACGAGTTTACACATATGGAGAAGAAGGGAATTAATTGGTATTGGCCAGAAAAGATAGATGTTCTGCTGTATGAAAAAGATGAAATTGTAAGAAAGATTCCGGAACCAGTTCCAATAAATAAAAGAGGATCATATGTAATAAATGAAATTTCAGAGTTTGCTGTATAGGTATTACGTATTCATTTTTTTACGTTAGGTACCGTATTTGTTTTTTATTAAGCACCTAATAAAATATATAAGTGCTTTTTTATTTTCTCTTTCCATTTTAATATTTTCCATGTGCCGATAATTGGGTCTCATACATGCCGTTCATTGAAGCATGTCTCATTTTGAAGTGCCGATGATGGGTACACCAGGTATTATTAGAGAAGAAAAGTAAAAGAGAAGGTGCCAGCAGTTGCAACATCTTCTCAGTGGCAAGAGTATTATCGAGCAAAAGAAGAAAAGAAGAAAGAATTGGTTCGCGTTTCGTTGCGCAAATCACGAGTAGGGGAGGGTGGTCTACGATGAGACATTTTTTGCAATTCAAGTGCGTGGTGGAAATAATAGATATCTATATTAGAAATGTGACAGATTATTGTGTAGCCAAGTTAATTAAATAGTATTTTCTTGAAAAATTCGTTAATTTTTCATTTTATTATCAGTTAAAAAATTTGGAAATGTCTCATTGTGGAACGAAGTTAGACAACTACATTCCACAATGAGACAGGCAGTTTATTTTTCTAAATTTATTCTTATACAGACATAATAACATAAAAACACGCTTATAAAGTTAGTGTTTTAAATGAAACCCACGGTTTCTAGTTAATTCCACAATATAATAAAAGTTATTGAAAATTCTAAAAAATTGACAATTGTTTCGATAAATCAATATCATCGTCAGAATGACAGAAGCTACATTTCATATGATGCCTACTTGATATTTAGTAGTTATTTTTGGCTAGACCAAGAAGTGACCTAGCTTGTGATTGACTTAATATATGTTAATAGAAAAAAGAAGAAGATGTGATATTACAAATATTGAAGCTTATATATTATTAGCTCTATGGTGATATCCTGGATATCATTTTTCCAATTAAGATCAGTAACTGTGCAATGATATAGGAAACCAGGAAAACTATATCTGCTGATCTTTACAATTATCACTTAAGAAGACAGTTTATTAGTGGAGAACTCCCTAGATTTAACTGTTCATTGACAACTTCATATTGTGGGTTTCTTAAATGTCTTCTAATTTACAATTCTTCAAAGAAATCCAGTTCTTGTTTCTTTTCACAAATATGCAGCACTTCTAGTTTTGTGTTAGGTGTCAATGAATGATTGGTGTCAAGTAGATGTTTTGCGTAGTGGGATTTATCTGGTTGTTTTAATCTGTATGCCGTAAGTGTTCACTGTATCGGATTTCAAAATTCCTAAGGGTCTGACCCAAATAGACAGCATTACATTCTGGACATTTGAGTTTATATATACCCGACTTCTTTAATTGTGGTATTTTTGTTTTTACATTTAACAATTTTGTACTAACGTTACTTTCTGCTTTAAAAGAAATTGTTGTGTTCGTATATCTATACCAAAATAAAACATTTTTCGAAATATAACTTTCTTTCTAAATTGTCCATAAAAATGTTTGCTAAAATAGGTGATATAGGGCTTCCCATTGGTAAACCTTCATTTTGAATATATATCTTATTGTCAAAAGTGAAATAATTCTGATTAATATATACATCAAATACATTAAGTATATCTGATATTATTCCTGGATTAATATTTTTATCTTCTAGTTCTTAAAGCAGACCCAACAAAAAAGTTTTCTAATAATGTAAGGGATATTGTTAATAATTCAAATTATGTTTTAAGTGATTACGAAAAGAGGTCTATCATACATAAGAATCCTCATTGTCCACAATTATATGGAACCGTTAAATTACATAAAATAACGAAACCAATTAGACCTGTAGTTTCTTATGTTAATACTCCTAATAATATATTGGCAAAGAGGCTCAACAATATACTCAATAGTTACGGATATGAATCTCAGTACTCAATTAGAAATTCAATAGAACTAATCAAAAAGTTGAAAGCAATCCACTTGAAAGATAACTATAAACTCATATCGTTCGATGTAACTAATATGTTCACTAAAATTCCTCCTAAAGAATGTCTAATACTTGTAAGAAAATTACTAGAAGATACAAATATTAATCCAGGAATAATATCAGATATACTTAATTTATTTGATGTATGCATTAATCAGAATTATTTCACTTTTGACAATAAGATATATATTCAAAATGAAGGTTTACCAATGGGAAGCCCTATATCACCTATTTTAGCAAACATTTTTATGGACAATTTAGAAAGAAAGATCTTTGAAAGTAATATTTCGAAAAATGTTTTATCTTGGTATAGATATGTAGATGCTTGTTTTATGTGTAGTGAACGACAATTAGATGTATTTTTCAACCACATCAATAATTTACAGCCAAAAATTAAATTTACATTAGAAATTGAAGAAAACAGCTCAATCAATTTTTTTGTTTTAAAAATTCAAAGAGTTAATAATGTACTTGATTATTCAATTTACCGAAAACCAACACAGACTGATGTGACAATTCCATTCATTTCCAATCCCCTATGTCACACAGACTAGCGGCATATAATTCAATGATACATAGAGCTTTTTCAGTTCTTATGAACAAATGTAATTTTGATAGAGAGATTAATACAATTAGACAAATAGCAACATCCAACGGTTATCCATTAGATATGATAAATAAGCTAATTAGTAAAAAAGAGGAAAAAGTGGCATTACAACTAATATTTCCTAAACAAGCTTATGAAATAAAAACTTATAAAACCATCACATATGCAGGAAATATTTCTAATAATATTTCAAAGATAATATCTTCAGCAACGAATACAACAATTTCTTTTAAAACAGAAAGTAACGTTAGTACAAAATTGTTAAATGTAAAAACAAAAATACCACTATTAAAGAAGTCAGGTATATATAAACTCAAATGTCCAGAATGTAATGCTGTCTATTTGGGTCAGACCCTTAGGAATTTTGAAATCCGATACAGTGAACACTTACGAGCATACAGATTAAAACAACCAGATAAATCCCACTACGCAAAACATCTACTTGACACCAATCATTCATTGACACCTAACACAAAACTAGAAGTGCTGCATATTTGTGAAAAGAAACAAGAACTGGATTTTCTTGAAGAATTGGAAATTAGAAGACATTTAAGAAACCCACAATATGAATTTGTCAATGAACAGTTAAATCTAGGGAGTTCTCCACTAATAAACTGTCTTCTTAAGTGATAATTGTAAAGATCAGCAGATATAGTTTTCCTGGTTTCCTATATCATTGCACAGTTACTGATCTTAATTGGAAAAATGATATCCAGGATATCACCATAGAGCTAATAATATATAAGCTTCAATATTTGTAATATCACATCTTCTTCTTTTTTCTATTAACATATATTAAGTCAATCACAAGCTAGGTCACTTCTTGGTCTAGCCAAAAATAACTACTAAACATCAAGTAGGCATCAAATGAAATGTAGCTTCTGTCATTCTGACGATGATATTGATTTATCGGAACAATTGTCAATTTTTTAGAATTTTTAATAACTTTTATTATATTGTGGAATTAACTAGAAACCGTGGGTTTCATTTAAAACACTAACTTTATAAGAGTGTTTTTATGTTATTATGTCTGTATAAGAATAAATTTAGAAAAATAAACTGCCTGTCTCATTGTGGAATGTAGTTGTCTAACTTCGTTCCACAATGAGACATTTCCAAATTTTTTAACTGATAATAAAATGAAAAATTAACGAATTTTTTAAGAAAATACTATTTAATTAACTTGGCTACACAATAATCTGTCACATTTCTAATATAGATATCTATTATTTCCACCACGCACTTGAATTGCAAAAAATGTCTCATCGTAGACCACCCTCCCCTACTCGTGATTTGCGCAACGAACCGCGAACCAATTTTTTTTCTTTTCTTCTTTTGCTCGATAATACTCTTGCCACTGAGAAGATGTTGCAACTGCTGGCACCTTCTCTTTTACTTTTCTTCTCTAATAATACCTGGTGTACCCATCATCGGCACTTCAAAATGAGACATGCTTCAATGAACGGCATGTATGAGACCCAATTATCGGCACATGGAAAATATTAAAATGGAAAGAGAAAATAAAAAAGCACTTATTTATTTTATTAGGTGCTTAATAAAAAACAAATACGGTACCTAACGTAAAAAAATGAATACGTAATACCTATACAGCAAACTCTGAAATTTCATTTATTACATATGATCCTCTTTTATTTATTGGAGCTGGTTCCAGAATCTTTCTTAGAATTTCATCTTTTTCATACAGCAGAACATCTATCTTTTCTGGCCAATACCAATTAATTCCCTTCTTCTCCATATGTGTAAACTCGTAACGAGGGCATTCATTTTCAGTTTTAATATCAATTATTTTATCGGGGTAATACTGTTCATTATACTTCACTGTTACAAAATCATGTCTTTGGAAGTCCTCACATAAGGTTGTTGTCTCAGGTACATCGTTATTTTTATTATTTTTTCCCGCTTCTGTTGCTTTTTTCTTTCTAGCTCCCTGCCTCTCCAGTTTCTATTCTTCTTCAATTTTTTTTCTTTTCTTCTTTTGCTCGATAATACTCTTGCAGCTGCTGGCACCTTCTCTTTTACTTTTCTTTTAACTTCAGTCTTTTTGGTCCTGGCCAAAACGGAGACTTTTTAAACGGTGCTGGAACTTTAATTCCCGATGAAAGACCTGGAGAAGGTGTAGTTTGATCTGGAAAATTTTCTTTGTCAGCTAGAATATTTTCAGGTGGGATGTTTGGTGTAATAGAAACTGGCTCCAATAGATCTGGAGAATGTGTTGTTTGATTTGGAAAATTTTCTTTGTCATTTAGAATATTTTCAGGTGGGGTTTTTGGTGTGATGGAAACTGGCTACAATAAATTTTGATGTTTATTTTCTTTTCTGTTAATAGAGAATCTTCTTGTACAGGAATAGAAGTTAAATTGTTCAATTATTGCTAGTCTTCTGTCAAATTCGGGACTTCTTTGGGTAAATCATAAGGCTCGATTTCAAGAGCATGCAAATGTGCATATGTGAAATTTGGAACCTTTTCAGGCGATTTTGAGCCTTCAGTAGGTATTGTTTCATGACAATCAATATCTCTCAAATCCATCAATTCTTCAGCCACAGCTGAGTTCACAGTAGCAATAAAATCCTTCTAGCATATCTATGAAATCAATTGGTATGTTTTCAGAATCATCTATGATTACGGCAAATGAGAGGCCGTTTCTATTATCTACCTGTTCACAATCGTTGATCACAATAGGTTTATTTTCAATTTGAGATTTTAGTTTTCTCCATAGGAAAAAGAGAGTTGTGTCTTCAATTGGACCATTCCAGACTACTTCGGAAGATTTAAATAGCTCTAAAGTATCTGCATACAACCTGATACTAACATAAATACATTGTAAGCAATTTTGCGATTAAATATCTTGTAAGTGCGTCGACGAAAAAAAAGAGAAAAGGAAAAAAAAGATTTAGAAAGATAAAAGAGAAGAAAAAAAGGAAAAAAGAGAAAAAAAATAAGGAAAAAAAGGAAAAAACAGAAAAAAAGGAAAAAAAGTAGAAATAGATGCACAAGTACTAACAACATATGTAACATACTAACACCGAGAAGGTATATCTGCAAATGTTCATTGTTTACAAGAAAACCTTGTATAAACATACTAACATAATTGTTTACAAGAAAACTTTGTTTAATAACTCGTCCGTAAAAACGGTTCACAAATTAAATCTGGCTAATTGGTCTCTGCCAAAGCCACCCAACTACTTACAAAAAAAAAGTATATGCATTAATTTGAGATTCTATTAACTTAAAGGATTCTTTCAGATATTGGTATTCTTCTTGGGAATGACTTTGGCTAGGTTCATTTTCGGTAGTTTCCATACTCGGCTTACTCTTAAAGTACTTTGAAAATTTTGTGTTTTCCACATTAAAAGGCACCAATCCACATGATCGAAAGCCGTTTACAACCACATCGGGAAAATTTTCCATTTTGTTGTTTCAAATATTGGGGCAAACGTGTCTCTGCTCATTTTTGGTCCATCATTTTTCATACGCCAGGAATGCACACTTTTTCCACTCCATTTTTAGTGGCCTGAAAACTGCAACGTATAAAGGATGCAACACGTGAGTAGCATTGGGACAGAGAGCTATCAAAATAATATTTTTCTTGAGGCAGAAGTCACACAAAGCAATTGTAAGATGGGACGTGTGGCTGTCCAAAAATAAAACTACTGGAAACATGACTTTTTGCTCAACTAGCCAATGATAAAATATATTTGCAATGTATTCAAAAAAAGTTTCCCCTGTCATCCAGCCATTTTCACTACGTCCAATGCCCCAGTTTTTTGGATCCTTGTCCACTACAGATTTTGGAATTCGCTTATAACTGTAAACAATCATGGGAGGTGGTAATTTCCCATAGGCACTACAAGTTATTAAAGTTGTTAGGCACTCCTTCTCCTCATTATTTATAAATGAGTACACGGTTTTATCTCCTCGTTTCACCAACACTTAATCGCCTTTTGGACTCAAATAGAAAGCCGTTTCGTCACAGTTAAAAGCTCTGTCTGAACATAACAATATTTGAAAGATATTAGTACTTTCCAATTAAGTCTCTACTTCAGAAAACCATTGTCTTATATGTGTTTCAGTTAGGTTTGCCCGAGAACTACTCAAATTTTGGGAAACTCTTATCGATAGCTCAGGATGTCGAGCCATGAAGCCTTCATACCACCTTCTACCAGGTCTTCCATCAGTAAAATTATTGGGTCTTGGAAGGTTTTTAACTAAAATTTGTACACTATTTAACAACTGATGCTTGGTTCCTGGAAATCCGCGGCTAGCTATGTGGAGCAACCAGTGTACGAGATGGGATTTTTCTTCTTTGGTCAGAACTGTCTCTGGGCTAGGTTTACGTAATATTGAAATATTTTTCTACTATTTGATGACTACAAATTTATAATTGCATTTTAAAAATGATCTCAAATCGATCGATGACAGAGCCCTTTATCGGCACATAATTGATCCTATTATCGGTACTCATAATCTAGTTTAAATGAAATTCTTAATACTAACATAATAGGGTGCCGAAAATAGGTCTAAACATTATTAAAATGTTTCTCTACTGATTGAAATGATAAAAATTATATTATAGGCTAAGAAATTGTATAAACCTGACTAAAATATTCAATGCAGCACTTAACATATCATTGGCACCCTTGCCGGTAATATAGTTAATATCTCTGGCACCTGTACCTATTAGAGGCACACTTGTTTTTTAATAAATCACTTTAGAAAAATTAGTTTGTTAGTATTAAAATCAATAATTATTAGTTAGAACTATCATATGAAAGTATAAGCAATATCTAGTTCATATTTATTAGGAAGAAAATCAGTTCAGCAACTTACATGTTTCTTGTTCTTGCGATGAAACGATCTACACTAGTTAGATGACACGTCTGTACTGCATAAACATTTTTTTCCCTCCAATTTTTGTTTACACTTTCTTGATCATGTGCGTTTGTATAATTTTAAGGGAAGGAACAAAGAACCTTAAGACGTGTTTACAATGGGTCTAATATGTAATGTAACCTTGTTATTAATGAAAATGTGGCTACTATGCCGATAAAGGGGTCAGTGCCGATAATAGGTGCCGTTACCTTATATATTTGTGGCAACTTTGTAACGGCTCTAATTATTTAAAACTTTCAAATTAATAAGGAATAAAGTGTGAATATGTAGCCATTGCTTACCTTTATTTTTAAAAGATTATAAGTAGATATAGTACTTGTGTCACCCTATACATCGTATGATTTGATATCACATATTTTGTAAGGGATGTACTTGCGTCACTTATTTTCACCTCTTCAAGAGGTTTTTGGACTGATGTATTATGAACTATAATACTTTATTCGAGATGGTTGGAGCCGACAGCGAAACGGAGTTTGCACACACATTCGCATCCACTACAAAATACTGTGCATTTCAGAGTAATGTCATTATAATATGATCTGTAGGGAACGATGGATTGCCAGACTACCTACCTATATTCGATCGCCAAAGCATAGAGCATTGCAGAAAATGGACCGCTCTGTGTTGTACAATACATTGGCAATACGCTTCCCGACGTGTCTGATATAAAGGCAGAGGTATATTAAGCACGCCAGGGCAAAGGCGTAGCCAGAATTTATAACGGGGGGGCAAACCATGGTCGTCCAAAATGTAAAATTTTAGGATAAAAAGAAAAGGCAGATGAAAACAAAACTTTGAGATTTTAATTATACGTAAATCAAACTAATAACATTTTTCTTGGGTGTAAACTAAATTTATCCAAAAGTTTCATCACTATGCAGTCCTGATTTTCCTTCAAAAATTTTCGATGCACATTCATCAAACACAACCCAGTGAGCCTGTCATCACTCATTGTACTCCTGAGCCAGGTTTTTACCCTTCGTAGGGTACTGAACGATCTTTCCACGGTAGCAGTAGTGGATGGGAAAGCACTTAATATTAGCAGTGCGTGCCTTGTTGCAGGGAAAAAACATTAGCTTTCTCCAAAAGTGCAGCCACTTTAATGTCCTTTAATTTGTCTTCTGCTTAATTCTTTTTCTTCCACATATTGTACCTCAAATCTAATTCTGCAGAGACATCACACAACTTATAAAATTCCATGAAAGATTCTGCGTTATTTTTGAAATATTTTGAAGCTATTTTGAGCATGCTTGAAGAATTAAGATAAGTTAAAGCATTAAGCATTATCGTTGGAGAATCTAGCATCCAAAGACGAAGTTAAAGAATCAAGATAGAGGATGATTATTAACCGCTTCCAGTATTCAACTGCAGACTCAGATGGTGGATTACTTCTGTGTACTTGCTTTTGAGCGACTCGTGGTACTGACAACTCAACCCCTACTTTATCTGCGATATGCAGTGATTTTTTAAATAAATCATAAGAAACATTTTCGATATCTTGTCGATCTTCTTTGATAACATCTAGAATATCATCAATATGTTTCTTCACCATAACCAAATCCATACTTCTACCTTGTAAAACGTTTACAACGGGTTCCAAAATTACAGAGTATCTTGCAATATGTTTAAGCCTAAGATGCATGTTGGTTTAGTAACTGTACAGTGCAGTTGGTAGGCAGATTTTCTTGTTGCATAGTTTCCTACGACAGATAGATGTTCTAGTGCTTTAACAATTTAACAATGTCAGTGAAGCTTTCTGAATTTTTTTTATGCTCTTATATTTTTCCAACCATCTGGTCTCACAGAGCCTTGAAAGATTTGGAACCGTTTTCCTACGGGCTGGCGATTCACGAAAGAAGGTTATTGTGTCTTTAACCGTTACAATTGGGTTTCTTATTCCTGGTAGCTTGCTAGTATCATTGACCACAATATTTAGTCTGTGGCTGGAGCAATGGAAAAATAAAGATTTAGCGTACTTTTTTTAAGAATAGCCTGTACACCACCTTTTTGCCGGCCATCGTGGAACACCCGTCAAATTCGAATCCCACACAATTATCGGCGGAAAAATTATTATCTTCTGCGCTAGCGATTGTAGAAGCATCTTGACATTTTAGGGGAAGTTGCACCTCCCTGCCCTTCGCTGGCTACGCCCATGCGTCAGGATATTTAACTTTCTGTTCGCGTGACCTATACCATTTTTCTTCATCCTCAGCTGAAAGTACATTAACGATTTTGGCAATACCGAGGCAAACCCAAGGTTGTTGCTTGTCGGAAACGAGCGAGTTACAGTACATTGAACGTCCTTACGCCTGCATATGAAGATATTACATCCGGACGCTGACTTTGCTAAACACTAAGGAAGATTGCCGACTCATCAATATTTTTTGTATACGTAATGTATTTTTCGTAAATTAATCGATCTAATTGTATTATAGTTAGTCTGATTTTAGTTTTACCAGCTTTATTGTGTAGTTTTGATTGTAACAGTTGTTCATAGTTAATAAAAAAGTGTTTTTAAGAAGTGAGTTGTAGTGGCAATTCGTATTTAGCGCTATTTTATTTATAAAAAGATGAACGAAAAAAATAAAATTGTCATTGGTGATTTATCTATAGAAAATTTGATTAAAGCTTCCGATAACAGGAAAGTACGTAGAAAAGTAGAATCTTAAGAGTACATATTATGTGTTTCCCTGCTACTTTATATGAATCCTCTATCAGGATTTCAGTAAATTTGGTTAATGGTTTTTTGTTGTAAAAGCAAATATTGGGATGGATATTCCTTTTTACTTGGTATGATTATATACCTTTTTATTAATTAAAGCAATATACAAAGTCTACAATCTACTAGACAAGTATTTTATATTCTAATATATATGACAGTTCTTATTCAACCGACTAGATTATATCTAGTCAACGCCATAGAACACTAAAGTAATAGATTATTTCAAATTTATTTCAACATGGTTAATGTTCCAACTAATTTTTTTGTAGTCGACCAAACATACTATGTGATAGCTACGTCACTGCATTGGATACAATTTTTATAATATAATGATTCATAAACATTAATTAATTTATACGAAAGTAGGCAGCTTGTAATTAAATGTTTGAAAAAATATTCTAAGAGCACCGTTAGTAGGAGTAAAAGAGGAAATAATTTATTGTTGAGATATACTTTTATGTCGTATTCGATAATGAGTTGAACGATAAATCGCTTTCTGTGATTCTAAAGTTCAGGAAGCTGTTATCAAATTTGCACTTCAAAAATAAATAACGAAATTAAAACGCTCTTCAGAATTTGTTTCAAGAGTACTCAATCTATTCCTAATTATTTTTGTTTGATAAAATATTAACTCAAAGGATGTGATACGATAATTCTCTTTGATAAATCAGGTAGGTATATTATAAAATGGTGATTAGTATCGATTAGGTTAGATTGAAAGGATTAAAAATAGATGAAGGAACTTTACTAATCGACAATTTTGAAATTATACCTGTATTAGCGATAATTTTAACTGTATATCGCAATGCAAGAAATTAACTATAGGATTTGAATTAAAAAAAAATTAGAAAAAATATTCATTTTGTTTGAGATCAATAGTACATTATGTATCTAGTAGTAAAAAAGCTATACAGTTCCGGACAGCATAGAAAAATGTCCGGGAAGTCCGGGAATATGCTTTTACTACGAGGTACATATACACTTTTTTCTGAAATAGCAATCAACGTTATCATTAATTAGGGAATTTTTATAAATGCATAACAATTTTTGATTATAATCTTATTGTCTATGAAAGCGTTTCCTTGACAATAATTGTTTGTTTATTGTGACAAGCCAACAGATATTTTGCTGGATCGTTTCCGGTCCGGGAAAGTTTGTTATGTAGGTATATAGCAACGGACTAGAATAGAGTATTTTGGAGTCTAAAGTCGCGCCGAAAAAGTAGACATCAATCTTTAGCGACTTCAGAAAAATATAATTTTTGTGTCCATTTGTAAACAGAATGTGAACACATCTTCATTCACGCGGAATCACTAATTTGCATATTTATGGTCTGAAGCAAAATAAGTGTCATTTCAGGATTAATGCGTAAGCATGAAGGTATATTTTAAAATAATTTTGCATAGTTCATTTATAAGATTTCTTTATTATTGTGAGGAGTTTATTTGGATTAAGCGTTTAGAAAAAGCATTCGATACAATACTAAATTCTGGGAAAAAGTAAGTGATTTTTTTTGAGAACATTCAACGCAGAAACATCAATATAAGGAGAAACAGCCGCAAAATTATTTCTACAAAAGATTATGGATATGGATATGAAGTTTCGGATCTGGATAAGGGCACGAATATAGGAATTATTTTACCGGTTTAGGATATACGGTTACGGATAGGAAGTTATTTCGGATAATTTCGGTTATGGATATTAAATGTATAATCAATTGTTAAAGTAAAATGTAAATAGGTTTTGACTTGACTTTATTTCTAGATTATAATTTGGCAATACAATCATATAATTACTATAGCTACTCATTTTTAAGTGTTATCTACTTAAGTCGACAACGACTGACTAGTTATCACTTAGCAGTAGAAATAATAAACAAAGTAGGGACCCCCACTTAGTAAAGAAACTTGAATATACCAAATAGGAATAAATAAACCGCGGCCGGTCAAGGGATGGCGCTAGTATCTCTATACAGATTACAGCAACCTGTAGAATAATAACAAATAATAATAGTAAAAGGTAAGTAGTTTTATAATATGTGAAAGGTAACTTGGCATTAGTTTTGCTTTCATAATTTTGCTGTATTTTTTACGAACTGGTTATCTGGTGTCCCAGGATGTACAGATATGATCAGTAGCCAGCATCACATTTCCAACCCAAAAAATAAATTGGATATGTTTCATGAGGTCAATTGTATATATTGTACATACTTTAAAATGAATATCTTGTGACCCTTTAATTATCCTTGTTCTTAATTTCAATTCTACATGCACAAAACGCGGACCATTTATTTATTCAACTATTTTTCTTTCAGGAAGTGACACTAACGCCGATTTACAGAAATGTCCAAGAAGAGAGTTTAGAAAGTTTGTTGATATTGGAGGTGATAAAAATAAAATGAAACTAAATTGTTTTGTGTTAATAAAAAATATATGTATTTACAGATATAAACCAGCCATCCACGTCTAAAAGTTATAGTTTTATTGA
Source organism: Galeruca laticollis (assembly GCA_963921935.1). Lineage (NCBI taxonomy): Eukaryota > Metazoa > Arthropoda > Insecta > Coleoptera > Chrysomelidae > Galeruca > Galeruca laticollis. Next base: position 36,106,676 of record OY998178.1, on the reverse strand, counting down.
GTCGAATTTGGATGATACTGAAAAGGTGCAGGATATAGTTCTCTTATTGTGGAAGTACATAGGGATGTGGAAGTACATAGGGATGTGGAAAATGAACCGGGCATAAGTCATACTGCTTACAAAACACCTCAGAAGTAAGTGATACATTTATAATTTATGTACACACCATAGTTTTTAATTTGTGAATGGCATTGAGTTAAGTTTTTAAGTTTACTATAGGTTTGTTCCAACCTTCAATCACAAACAGATTTCTTACAGTTTGTAAATCGTTTTCAAAGCGCATGTCTGTAAAATACTGGTTTCCTAATCAATTTATGTCTTTGGTTGGAACAGCTGATAAAGAGTTTGAAGTGTGTAAGTAAACACAATGAACACTTCTTCAGAATACTGGGGCGCTATTTTCGCTGAAAATATAATAAATAATAATTCATTCAACTTAAAAAATAGCACCATATCTACCGAAATAATTTTGGGTTTTAATTATCTGCTCGTTTAGTAGTAATTCTAAATTTTTGTCATCACTACTTTCTATGGACGATATTATGTCACTAATCTCACTGAAATTTTCGTCACTCATACTTAACGATTTATTATAAGAAAGTAGAAACAGATTTTCAGTTGGGAATTTATAAGCGATTTACTATTTAGCACTTTTGCGGGTACGGGATTAAATGTTATATTTTTAAAGAAATAGTAATGCGCATGTCCCAAACAAATTGCTAGAGAATAATCCACAAACCGTTCTGATAGTTTACAAACAGGTTTGAAAATCAGTTGGAATAGAAAACTAATCGTTTACTAACTTTTTCGTTTAAGCTTATTCCCGGTAATCGGCCAACATGGTTAAGGTTAAAAATAAAAAGATTTTTTGTATTGTTTACATTCTCTTCTCATTCATTTTATTTTCTCCACTACGTTTCGGCGTATTGCCATTTTCAAGTATTTTTTTTTCCTCTACAATGAATAATGTGTTATTTAATTATAATACATTTAACAATAAGAGACAAGACAAAATTAATTTAAAACAATGAGCTATTAAAACTTACACATTATAAATCTACTGTCGACTGTGGACATTGCGTTCTAAAATATTTTAAAATCAAATAATAAAGTTACTCGAACCTGTCTGATTTATAAAATCATCAACAAAACATACAAATAATATTCATAGGCGGGTACTAACTGTCAGAAACTCTGGTTGGAACACATTTGAGTTAGTACCCAGAATCCTGACTGTAAGAAACTGTTTCTGACGCAGGTTGGAACAAACCTTATGTCTTCTGAAAGATAATGGGATAGTTTTCAAGTAATGATGGTAATTTGTTTTTAGGCTCGCTAAGAAGACATTTTAAATATGGTGCATGTGGAATATGAGATAATCCACAGGATTATTAAATAATAAACCTTCTACTCCACATATGGGACAAATTCCATCACAAACTAAAATAAAGACGAAACAGTAAGGTAATGGTAAACCAAGTTTACTATCCATAATGCACCTAAATGTCCAATATATAGCAGCTAATAAAATTAATCAAATTGAAATATTACGGGACAGTGTTTCACCTGATATTGTGTCTTTCACAACATTAGTTAAATTCGGAGGAGAAAAAGACTTTAGTTTGTATAATTATAATTTAATAAATAGCTATTCAAGGAAGGCTTCGCAGCATGGGGGAATTTGTGTATTGTTAATCCCATGACGTTTAACAAAAGCATAGAAAATTTGAAGTCACAATTGCACGATTCCAGTTTGTAGGTAAACAAAATAAGGCTCTATCTGATCATATAGGTTCCAGCTGTGTGAGTTTAAGACAGAAAATATTAAGTCTGCCGACATATATAGGCTTGACTACTTAGGGGATAACCTAGGTTTCTGAAGCTTCAGAAACTTACTAACACATTATAGAGCGAGCTTCAAAAATGTATTTTAAAACACAATATTAACCCTGCCTTGTTGATATATCTACCTCATAACCTTAAATGTAGAAAAGAATGAAAGAAATTCTGTTACAAACAACTGGATTCATACGCATAATACGAGACAGGTTGGTGATCTTAGACTACCATTTTCTAGAATAAATATTGGTCAGGAATTTGGTGTCGTGTTTTAACCACGCATGTAGGACTGTTGGTAATGGAACCTACAGTAAATTTAAAGAAGACAAATTATAAGATCATAACTAACTACCTTTAATATTATTAAATGTTAATATTGTACATTTAGCTCCTCTTTACGCAAGTTCTAGAGAAGCAATTAAAAAATTACACGAAAACAATAATAAGGTATATTACATTTATGAATTACTATAAAATATTGTTTAACTATGTAATGCATGCTTTTAATAAAGGAGAATAACATATTTTGAGTTTTAACCGATTCCAAATTTTTCCTAACTAGAGACTGAGTAACCTTTTTTATTATTAACGATTATATCAATTTTCCATGCAATTTGGTGCCATATTTGATTAAAAATATTTTAACAAAATGAAAACTTTATTTTCGAGATTTGTTAAAAATTGTCAGTTATTACATGAAGAATTGTTTATTGTAAAAACTTTTAAATCGTTCTAACAATATGTAAAACTTTTGTAATTACTGACAATTTTTCATGAACCTAAAAATAAACATTCAACCACTACTTTCAAATTTGTCGCTATTCGGTCTATTTAAATTCAGCGCCAATTCTTCTCTTTGTTAGCAGTGGCCTGATACCAACTTACATGTTATCCATATTTTACACTTAGTTTCGCGACCGGTCACAAGTGTCGCTAATAACTGACTCCAACTCTCTAATATGGAACTTGCATTACTAAGTGGGGGTAAATTGTGCACTTATTAAAAAAGATACGCGTTCTTCGCGCCATCTATATATGTCACGAAGTCAACTTTGGTTGCGTTAGGCTGAATAGCCCTAGTAGCTGAGACCTTCAAATTGGGGAAGAGTTTCGGTCACGTTCGTTCCTGGTCGTTAATCTCTTTGACATCCAAAGACAAATAATTGAGGTTAGGCATTTAAATTTTGCCATAATAATTGATTGCATGTTGTTTGGTTATTAATTTATTTTATTTTATTGATTTAATTGAAAATGCCAGCCCCTCGAGAGCGTGTTGTTCCCAATTGTTTTAACCAAGATCAAGATGCTCAAAGGTAAGTTATAAATATCATTATAATTAAAATGAGTAATTTATATTAATATTTTTCAGATATTTTATTCCCGCGGACGAGCATAAAAAATATTTGGTTGGAACGAAGAAGCATTTTAAGGGGGAAAGTAGTTTGGGGTAATAATTTTTTGGATGTATCTAAAAAAGGGAAAAACTAAAAAAATTTGCACTTCCTGTTTCAAATTTACCTGGCAAGCATTTTATTGTACTATCAGATTTAAACTACTATGTATATTGATTTTGTAGATTTCATTGCTGGGTATAATTTGGAAGAAAGTTGATTTTCCTTTCCACTTAAACCACAAAATGTGCTTGCAACTCCTCCAAAAATAAAAAATATGACATTAATTATAAAATCTGTTAGAATTATACTCTGAACTAAATTTGAACTAAGTTGTTGCAGCCTTTCCCCATTCTTAGAAATTATAAATCAATCGAATTAAATTTTCCGCCATGTCTCACAATTTGAATTTACCACCTTTTATAAGATAGAATCGGCGACAGAACCCTTCTTTTAGTTTTTGGTGACAAATTAAGATGGCAGCACATCTGCCGAGGCATTTTTTGTCAGTGAGTTGCCCGTTTCACCAAAGAATACACCATGTATACCTCTATCATTTGTCTGTGAATGCTTGTGCATATCAGACATCCTGCCCGACCGACGGTATGTGTCCGCTGATCTAGTGAGACGTATCTCAGTCTGGCCGCAGTCGTTGTTTATTGTTTTTATAATTCTCCTATTGAGTGTGAAAAAATAATTGAGGACAAGAGAAAATATAGTGCAATTTATGATCCCGAGCAACGGGACTATAAATATCCTCTTTTACAAGGCTTAACATAAACTGAAACTGAGTAACATTCAGTTTAAAAAAGCTCCGAACTTATGTCATCCTCATATAGATGATTTCTTATTAAGTTACTATGGTAGCCTTCTGTTGATCGTTTTTTAAAGACTTCTTGAATTTTCTGACGTTTCTTATTTATTGACTTTAAATATTCTTCTTCTTCCTCTTCCAATAAAAAAGCACCTAATAAGCGTTTATTCATCTTTACATATCGAGATACATCACAATACTGCTAAAATAATAACGCCCGACGCGTTTAGTGAAAACACCCTACCGCATTGTCACCCTGTGGCCAGCGTGAACACGATACGGGCGATGTGTGCGACATGGTGCGTGCGATGCGATGAAACTCTACGAGAGAGAGAGAGATGTTCGTGGTTTTTTTGAAGTTGGGGCTTGTAGTGTTTATTTGGGCTTGTTTTGTTTGACGTGTGGCCCTGTTATAGGTTTCGGATCCTCTTCAGGGCTGGTTGGGGGTTTTTTTTGGGGTGGTTTGTGTGCGCGTATTGACTTGGCTTGTTTGAAGTAGGGCTGAAAATTCAGTTTTAGAAAAGTGTCTAGGAAGTTTGAGAAAAAAGGTGTATAGAAAATTGAAGTTATGTTTGGTTTTGTGGGTGATTTGTGTGTCTTTGCTAGAAATCAACCGGAGGGAGAGGCGAAAACAATCAGCGTCAAAATTGGGTGATTTTTATGCGAACGTGGTTTTTATGATGAGAGAATGGGGAATTTAAAAGTGTCTAGAAAAGGTCGAGAATGAATAAGACGAACCACGTTGCGTTGCGGATAGTTAATAGAAGCGGGGTGGGTGATGGTATTGTTGGAGAGTGAAAATGTATTTTTTGGGGGTTTTGTGTCTCCTGTGTCATGAAAGTTGATAGAAGCGTTGGGAATAGATTTTGCAGTTTTTGAGTTTATTGAAATTTGTTGGAAAAGTGACTAGGAGACATTGAAAGATGTGTTAGTGGGTTTCGGAGGTGGTAACGATGCGAAACATCGAAGTGGGTTTGTTGGTGGCTTTGGCCACGATTCGCCAAGTTTTGAAGAACGGGATTTGTTTATTGTGAAGAATTTCTTCAAATTCTTCGGGGCTGACAGTGGTGTCTACATTCCTGCAGACGAAAGAGTAGGTGGGTATGAGGGTTTTGTTGGCTGGACGTGATGGACGTTCTGTTGAGTTTAGAACGTTGATGATGATGTTTTTGTCACCAGTGGAATTATGGATTTGTCTCAGAATAGTTGAGACTGACTTTGGGGAGGACGTTTTGAGAAGGGCGGTGCGGTTGAAGTTTACCTTTAGAAAGAGGACGTGGCCGTGTAGGAGTTCGAGGGTGTTTAGCAGGGTGAAAAGGGATTTTTGAGTGGCGTATTGGGTTGGGAGGTTTCGCAGGTTGAGGGTTTGAATTGGTGTGTTATTGATGGTGTGGGTTGAAGTGGGATTGTTGATAGGTGTCGGTGTTGTAGGTCGGGATTTGGTTTTACCGACGAGGGTGAAGCCATCCTCGTCGGGGACAGGTGGTTGTCGTGTGAGTGTAGGTGTAGGGGATAGGGATCTTACGGAGGAAGCGTAAGACCTTCTTGAGGATGTGTATGGGGTTTGTGTGCTGTCGTATATGTTTTGTAAGCGTGGTGTTGTTTTTGATGGGTTATGAAGGGAAGGTGTTGAGGAGTGATGGGTTTTGTTGGAAGTGTGTGAGGTGGTGCTGGATGTGACGGGCGAGAGAAGAGGGAATTCTTTGTCTAGGATTCTCTGTGAGTCTTCAAGGATTTTTGTGGTTTCGAGTAATTGTTGGCTTTCTTCTAGGAATTTTTTGAATTCGGGGTCGGTTAGTATGTCGGTTTTTTTTGCAGCTCTGCTGCTGCGATCATGTCTGGAGGACATTTTAGGATAGAGTTTGTTATGGAGTGGGGTCGAAAGCTAATACCGACAGCGGACTCACTGCCGGAGAGAGTTGCCTCCCTAGTTAAAGGTTTCCTGACTTATTAGCTTTCAGGAGTTTTATATTTACCTAGATGCTAAATGTCCTTCCCTCTTCGGATGGTATGGCTTGTTTGTGTGTTGGCTGAAATAAAAAACAAGATTAACACTGTTTATTATTTTCATACATATAAGTTGTTTCGAGAGAAACAATTTACACTTCCAAGTGTGGTAAACTGTCGAACTGAAAAGTTCGGCAGAACATGGAGTTGGTTGGTCTTCGGTGGAGGCGTCCACGTTGCCGGCGAAGTCGCGGTGAACAAGTTTGTATCAGTGACCCGCTCTTGCTGTATCACCTTCCTCAGGCGATGAACTGGCGCTATTGATGAAACTCTACGATTAAACATATATATTTATATAGCTCGTCCCAAGTAGACGCGTTGCGCGTGCGTAGCCAGTAATTTTGTTTACCCACAGCGCACGCATTGTTTAAAAATTCAAACTAGTTTGATTCTCCACGCAAAAGACGTACGATGGAGGTGTTAATTTCAGAAGTTCAAAAACGTAACGCACTGTGAGATAAAAGAATTCCACGGTGGTTGACAAAGAATGGAATGTGGTGGCCAACAATACAGGCTTTACAAATAAGTACTTACATGATGTTTTCTAGATTTATTTATAACGTTTGTTGCAGGTCGATAATTAGATCCGGATGCAGTGAAATCACGCATTCTATGATTTGCCTCTGACGTATTAATAAATAAATTATTATGCATTTTTATAATAATGTTATAAAGAAGACAAACTGCTTTTACAACACGGGGTTTTAATAGCCTCATTTGGTAATTCCTTGACATTTGGTAAAGTAATTGTTCCGTTCCTGAATCACTGTCTTTGCCATAAGAACCAACGTCAATCATTATGTAATTATACTTTGCATCCTCAACAGCCTTAAGAGTAGTTGAAAAAAATGTTTGCAGTTGTAAATCATGATAATGCAAAAAGGCAAGAACGACGACCGACGATCTCGTGGGCACATTGGACACAAACGCAATAATCGCATCTTGTTAACGGTGCGTGCGTTTGCCGTATTGCACGCATCACTCGTATCGTGTTCACGCTGGGCATAGCATAGTCGCTGCGGCCTGTGGTTGCGTCCAGACGCAACGGTCAGATGCACAAGCGAATCTGCAGCTTTAGCCGGGCAAAAACAAAAACCTGTTATAAACTCATAATATCTGTTATTGACCGCCCCTGTTCGAAATTATTCTAAACTTTTATATAGGATTTGGTTACGGTTACGGATATGTTTTTATTTGGAAAAACCGATAGTTTCAGTTACGGTTACGGAGCTCCACAGCATCCCTGAATTTCGCTGGTAAGTAAATTATGGGTTGGATACAGTTATCCCCAGTCTGTTTTGGTAATGTCTCAATTATTATAATTGCATCAAATCTCTGAGTTATGATAATATTATATAAGTGATTGCAAGCCATATATACAAACAGGCGACCGTAGCCATTTTCTAGATAGGAGACAGCTGAGAATAATACATGAAAATGACTAAATAAACGCGATAAAGTACTTGAAAATAGAACCGAATATAATCAAAATTTATTATTAACAAGTGAAAAAAAGGTTGTTTAAATAAATATTTTTGAAAAACGGCTTAAAACACTTTTTTCAATTATCTTAATTATTATAAATGCATCAAATCTCTGTTAGTTTTGATAATATTACGTAATTATTTGCAAGTCATAACTTAAACGTTATTTTGATGCTCTTGATTAGATTACGATTGACCCGATAATCATTTATAGAATGTGATTATGTAAATTCCGTACTGCACACGTATCTAAATAATGCCATTTTTCAATAACATTAAACAGGGTATATATTGTACTTTTTTACTATTTTTTAGTATTCATATTCAGTAGTACATTACTAAGTTGTAGATTTAATATTACTGCTGGACAATAATATTTCTCTATCAGCAGGTGTGAGTTCGCCATCATAATTTTTCTCCATTCCTTTCTGGCCTCTATTTTTCTTCCCCAGTCACTGACTCCTATTTTATTTAGGTCACTAATCGCCTGATCTTCCCATCTAAGTTTGGGACGTCCCCTGGGCCTGGGGTTGGCAGGCTTCCAATCAGTGATTTTTCTTATTGGATCGTCCTTTTTCGAAGATGCCCGTACCATTTTATACGCTGCGCTTTTTATGTCTGACTATATCTTTACCATTCATGTAATGACTTATTTCGCCTTCTGTACCCTTCAATCGGGATCTGTTTTGGTCCTATTATCCTCCGCATGATTTTCCTCTCTAGGACTCTGAGAGTTTCTTCGTCGTTATCAGCTAGGCTCATATTTTCTCCGGCATACGTCCTTTTATGTTTATTGCTTTAATCACCCCATCTAGGGCTATGTTAAAAAGAGTTGTAGACAAACTATCTCCTTGCATTACACATACTTCAATGTTTATGTCTCCTGTATTCCCGTCTCTAGTTATCACCTTTGCAGTAGAATCCTTCATTGTCATTTTCACTAGTCTTTTTAGTTTTTCAGAAATTCCTATGTTCCTCAAATCAGACATTAGCCACTCTCTGTTGACAGAGTCAAACGCTTGCTGAAAGTCAATGAATAGTACATGTAGATCTATGTCATGCTCATAGCACTTTTCAATAGTCTGTGTTAGTAGGTCTATGGCGTCTACCGTAGATCTTCCTTTTCTAAATCCCAGTTGATATTGACCTAATATGGGTTCAGCCTGTTTATTTAGTTCTATTTTTATTAGATTGGTTAATATATTGTATGTAGTGCTAAGCACCATTATACTCCTGTAATTTTTGCATTTGGTTAGGTCTCCTTTTTTGAAGATTGTGAAGATTGGAACTATATGTCCAATACTCCACTCGATTGGCATGCGTTCTTCTGCCCATATATATTATTTGTTGAAGTAAGGTTTTCCTCCATCTTGGATTAGTTCGTTATTTATATCATCTGAACTGCTCTCTTATAATTTTCGTCCATAATATGATTGTTTTGGTATACATTTTGAAAGTATGTTTCCCATTCTTTTTATTTATTTTTACTGTCCTGATTGCGTTTCTGCTACTGTATTGCTTTCTCACATATTCAAAGAGTTTTCTATTATCCTTATTGTTCTTTTCTATTTTTTCCATTTGTTCTGCAAGCCCATTTGACTTTTTTCTTCTGTAGATTTTTTCTGCTATTTGCTTTCTCTTTCTGTATTCGTTCAGCTCTTCATATTTTCCTGTTTACAACCATTTATTTCTTGCTTGTTTTTTCTCTACGCTTGCCAGCTTACATTCTTCGTCGAACCATTCTTTGGATGTATTGATTAGTTGTAATCCAATTTCTTTCTCTGCAGAGTATATAATACCATTTTTAAGGATCTTCTCAATTTGTTTGTTAAGGTTTCCGCATAATAATTTTCACCCTTCTTTCTTTCCAGCTTTTTTAAGTTCCACTTTCTTTTATTGTGTTTGCAAGGTTTATATATTGATATTTTTATGGCCATCTTCGCTATTAGTAAAATGTAGTCTGTATCTGCATTTACTCCTCGGTGTCTTTAACCATTTTCATACATTTTTTTGATTTCAAAACATGATCGATTTGGTTGCAGCTTCTCTTTCCTGGGAATAACCAAGTTGTCTTGTGCTCCTTTTTATGCTTAAATTTTGTACTGATTATGAATGTATTTGTTTCCACAGCTAGGTTGCACAGCCGTTTGCCGTTATCGCTTGGGATCTCGTGTATTGTTTCTTTTCCAGCGATTTCTCGATTATTTTCTTCTTTTCCTATCTGGGCATTAAAGTCTCCTATTATTATCAAAATGTCATTTCTAGAGACACTTATCTTTTCAAAAACATTATTTTGTCTTCCTCACTTGCTTGTTCCGTTGGGGCGTAGGCATTAATTATACTTATATTTGCTTGCTTACTCTCAAGTTTTTAATATGAAATCCTATACCGTCTATTGGCTTAAACTCGATTACTTTGTTTCGTATTTTTTTATTGCTGTTACATTCCTTCCGTGTTTTTCCTCCCCTGAGAAATACATCGTAAAGTTTTTGTTTTCTATTTTCCCTAGTTTTTTCCATCTGATTTCTTGTAGCGCCAGAATGTCTAAATCAGAATTCTTCATTTCTTGCCCTATGTTGTGCATTTTCCCAACTGTTAGGATATTTTTGATATTCCATGTTCCAATTTTCAATGCGTTTACTTTTTGTTTCACCCGCTTTACCCTCTTTGATATTTTTCAAACGTTGTCTTTGGTTTTTGTTATAGTTTTTCTTGTTATTTGCCGTGGTTATTCTTACAATGTTTCGATCCTCTTGAGATACTTTTGCTGCTAGTTTTTTCCTTTTCTTATATCCGTAAGATTTTTAAACATTTTTGTAGTTCTTTCTTTATCAATATCCTCTTTTTCTTCGGCCATTGATCTACCACTGAATGTTCTTCCTTTGGGCTTGGAACCTGATGGTCTAACTGTATCCTTCCCTTGCATGTTTTGATTTAATTCATTTAATGAGTAAACCATTCCGTTTATCTAGTCTGTTATAATTTAGATTCGCTTGATGTCCTCCATTCCTTGCTTGTTTCATATATGAGTTCTTTCCTTTGTATTAGTACTTCTCTAGTAAAGTCTTCGTTTATGTATATTGTTATATTTTTTAATTTGTTTGTTTGTTTCAATATTTCTACTTTTTTCTTGTATTCCTTCAGTCTTGGTTTACTAGGGTTAAGATTTTGTTTCCCTATTCTTCTAGTCTCTATAACTTCATCGCTTTTAAGTTCCAGCTCTAGCTTCTCCAAGACACTCTTTAGTTGCAGCTCATCTTCGTTTCCCGCTTCTCTTACTCCCTGTATTATAAGGTTTTTGCTCCTCGCTTCACGCTCTAATTTTTCTATTTTCTCTTCATGGCTGCCTAAAGCCTCTTTTAATTCTTGGTTCTCCAGTCTTATGCGGCTGTTTTCTCTTTTTATTTCCGCCATTTCGCTCTGAATGCTATCTATTTTTTTCTCAATCCTTCCATTTCTATTTTCTATTTCTTCTAGTTTTCCCAATATTTTTCCCAGTGCTTTCCCCATCTCTGAATTTTGTTCCATTCTGTAATTGACAGGTACCGCGTCACAGACTTAGTTTTTATTTACCAGTATTCTGTTGTTTCCTAATTCAATTCTTGAATATTCCAGTTGTAGTGAATTTATTTCTTAGATCACGGTCATGTATTGTCACACTGATTTTATTGTATCAGCTTCCCATTAATAATTAATTAGTATGGTATCACAACTGTTTTTGTTAGACAACTTGTTTATGTTTCTACTTTGAATATGTATGCTCATATACCATAAATGTTGTAAACTCACCTATTTCTATCTGGTTTCCTTTTTTTGTTACCTACTTACTCACTACTACACCTTTGAGTCTGATATTACCCACTTTTCTAAACTTCCACAGATTTTTAAACCACTTATTTTTGGATTTTAATCGGGATCGAGATTTGACGTGCTTCGCCTTTGCTAGTAGGCCAGAAAGATATAAAAATGGAAAATCAATGGACTACTGAGGAAATTCCCACATAAGGTATAATACTTTGTCTAGTTCGTCAGACTCCACCATGGCGAAACAGCGACACAGCGTCACAAAAATGATTTCCAGCTAAATCGCGAAAAATTGGCGAGACTGTGCTTCTAATATTTAAGGAATGGAATATGAAAAAGGCATGCAGTTCTTTCTCGGAGATGGTGTTATTGACTTATTTTTCGAAAATGGTACAACAACAAAAGCCATCAACTGTGTGATCGAATGATTAAAAGTATGTTACATTTTAATAATAATGTAGACATTTCAAAATATTTCGTACTAATCACATTTCTGAAACAAAATGGGAAAGTTTACACGCACAAGACAGCTGAGTGTATAAAAAATATTAATTTTTTAAATAATGCTCCCGATGAAGTCTATTCAATGGTCAAGGTTGTTGTATTTGGAATTGCAGGAGCTTGTCGAATTTGTGAAATGTACCATAGGTAACATTAGATGATATTGAACATTTCTGAACGTTATTAATTGTAAAACTTAAGCAAATAAAGAATGATGTAAACATGAGATTTGTAGATACTGAAGAATATATTAAATTTCACCGAATGTACATAGCCCTTTGTCCAGCAGCAGCTAAGGATCGTCACCTGTTTTATGCATATCGCAAAGAAAAATGTATCACTCTGGTTGTGGGAAAATATCAATTTTATAACGTACTTGGAACAATAACTAATTTTCTTCAACTTGAAAATGCTAAATAATATACATGTCATTTCGAAAATTGTCTGCTACACTTTAAGTTGAATCTGGGGGAGACTTGATGACACTAAAGAAACATGGCGGTTCGAAGTCAACAACAGTCGCTGAAGGATATGTTGATGAATTGGTATTATACAGGACCGAAATAGCTAATAAAGTGTTTAGATCCTGTGACAGTTCTGAAATAACACCCGATTTGGGATCAGCTACATTAACGGAAGTTGTGTCCATAAGAGCTGGCTTGGTAAAAAGAGCAATACTCGAGACTCTGAATGTGAGTGACAACTCAGATGAACGAAACCAGGTAAAGAATGAATACGCAAGAAGAAGACTCAGACATCCATATAACAATTAAACAATTTAGTAGGAAAAATTTCATTCACATTTAAATCTTTATGAATGTAATTAAATCTTGTTAGAGTATCAATGCATGGTCATGACCTTCTATTGTACAGAATCTGTGTCAATATAATGGCCTAAATAGATAGGTTTTTGCGAGAATTTTGTATTCATGGTCTAGGAGAGTCGGTAATGATTATTCATTATCATCATTTTCGACGAAATGACATTGAGTCAATTATTTATCAGCTGGAATAAACAAATTACATATCCTCTAGGTCAAAAAAGGTCGCTCCAGAATTTCGCAGTTATAATGCAAGAAAATGCGTCTCAAAAATGTGTATAGTCTGTGATAATAGTAAAGTAAATAATAGCAGGAGAAAAAAGTCCAATCGGGCTAAAAAACTTCTACATTACATTCACAGTAGCAAATACTATATATATTTTCTAAAATGAACTAAGTTCATACTGAACACATTATTTACTACAATTACACTGTCTGAAGTGCTTTTCGATAACCAAGTTATCAGTTGTATGAACCTGGAACCCGACTTAATAATTCTCATTTTAAGCTCACACTTACTACAAATGATGTAGATGATTGTAGTAACAAATTTATATTTGTAGTACAAATTGTAATGCCCGAAAAATAAAACCGTCAAATTAAACCACTGACACATCATAAGATATAAACTAAAACTAGTTTAATACCTTCTGAATCGGATTTTTTTTTAAAGTTGAACTTTTATGTTTCATATCTCGGTTTGCATTATCGATGGCAAGTTGTATTTTCTTTAGTGATGGGATAACTCGAATGAAAAATAACCTGTTATTCGAATTGTCCATATAATCGTCATCATCCGATTATTGCATTTGAGTATTCAAATGAATAACTCGTATGATTCGTAACCGTATCGGAAATCGGGTATCGTATCTCTCCTCGTCTTCGTTTTCGGCAATTCATCAGCGCTCCCTATTCATTCAAACTTTTAGATGTTTTTAAATCGGTGACGGCGCCTTGAATTTGTTTTGCGGTTTCATTGTGCATTTTAAATGTTAGGAATAATACTGATAGTGAATTAGGAAACAAAAAACTCACTTTAATTTAAACTACACATATTGAAAACTGGGTTTTTAGCATAGATATATAATATTATATATCTATGGTTTTTAGTTTTTACTAATTAAATTACGTAAGTAAAACAGCATGTTTTATTAATGAAAAACGATTACATAATGAAAAAACATTTAACAACTCAAATTAAATTATAATAAAAAACGAAACATATTAAAATTAAAAAAAAACATTAGATAATTTTGTATAGGTACTATACTATACTATATTCTACTATCACAAATCACATAACGGAAAAGAATTAAGGAACACTATTTGGTTTAAATTATCTGGAGCCAGTCGGTTTCTTGTTAAATTTGTTAATTGTCCCGTTTTAGAGAATACTCTCTCTGACGGGACTGATGTGCTTGGAATGCACAAATATTTTTGGGCAAGTTGATACAACTCCGGTAAAATCACTTTGTGTTTTGCCCAAAACCCCATTGGATTTTTGTCTGTCTAATGGTGGCATCTCCAAATACTGCCTCAGCATAAGTGCACCTGTGCTTGTAGGGGTGGTATATGACACTTTTTGTAGAATTTTTTGATCAAAATGTGACCAAATATCTTTTACCACAGAATCACCATCTGCTGCACTTATTTCTTCGGAAATATTCACAAGTACCTTTGCGTTAGCAGCAATTAATCCACTTAGTTCATCACTAACCCATTTTTGTGCATTAGCTGCATTCTCTTCTGATCCCAAACCAATTTTTTTGAACCGCGGGTCTTGAAAGGCAGCTTTTGCAACAATTTTAGTTTTTTATAAAATGCCTAATCTACGAGTAATAGTTTCTAGAAGAAATGTCCTTACATTTTCCCCCACCTCCGTATCAGCTTTCAAGTTGCTAAGTGTAAATTGATAACCCCTAATTAGCGGCAGTATCAAAGAAATAGAGGGATAACTTTCGGCCGAAAATATTGTAGTCAGGTCATCAGCGTGATTCAAAATTTTTACGACGTCATTAACGATGCTCCATTCTTCAGCATCTAAAAATTCTGGGCATTTTGGTAGATCCGCTACAACAACGCTTAGCGGATTTTTAACTTTTAACATTCTCTCCAACACTATAAAACAGGAATTCCATCTAGTGGCAACATCTTGCTTAATTTTTAATGTTGGTAATTTCATTTGTTCCTGCACAGTTTTTAATTTTTCTGTAGCAATTACACTATGTTTAAAATGTCCAACAAGTGTTCTACATTTTTTTAAATCTGACTTAATCTGTCATTGTTGGATAAAGCATCGTGAACGCTTAGATTAAGCATGTGTGCAACGCATGGGTGATGGTATTTTTGGAGGCAATTAGTTATTCCCCTTTTAATGTTGGCTCCATTGTCTGCAACAACTGTCACTACTTTATCAAAAACGTTCCATTCATCCAAAATTGATTTGAATAATTCTGCAATCACTTCACCTGTGTGACTGTCGTACAAGTCCTTTGTAGCTAAAACCCGTGCATACAGATTATCGTTTGAAAATGAAGTGACAGGTAACACTAATGTAAGCATTATTGCTATCGGATGTCCATATGCCACTGATTATGACACTACTAAGCATTCTCTTCAACTCTAAAACTGCTTTTTTGATAATATTTTGGTAAAACATCGTATGTCAATTTTTTCCTACTTGGAGGCTTGTAAAGCGGCTGCAGAGCTTGAGTATACTTGAGAAACCCTTTATTTTCTACGATAGAAAGCGGCTGAAAATCAACTGTAATTAGTTGTAATAATTTTTTCTCTAAATTTGCCTCTTCAGATTGTGAGAGTTCATCGGACCTCTTTACCCCAAAAAGTTTAAGTTGCTTATTTTTAGATGGTAATGATGCTTTTTGATCATAACTTTCCTTCCGCTTATTAATACCGGACGGTCCTGGAACTGCATCAACAAATTCAACATAGTTTTTCTTCGTATTATTTTCACTAGGAACATTTTCAGTAATTTCCGTAATATTTTTGTTCGGTGATTCACTTATACTCTGTTCACTGTCAATAATTCTTGTAGGATGTATTCTTAACAAATGTTGTCCAAAACACTTAATTATCTTTTTTTAAATACTGCAAGTAGCACTATTGCCTTCTGGAGTTCTTGTAAAAAAATTCTATACAAAGGAGGTTTTTGCTCCTGGACGCATAATAACACTTAATTTATATAATAAAAACTAAAGAGGGAAAATCCAAAATTCTAACAAAATAACTTAAACAGAATAAAATCCAACCGAATAAAAGTAACAAGTAACCGATTCCGATGTGCACTAAACTTATAAAAATACAGACTAAACCTGAGGATTCACAGACTACAAACGCTCTAGATGTTTCACGCAGTTTATCATATGTCAACTGTTAACTTAGATCATAAATATACAACGATTTTCTTAGTTATAATGCAGAAAAACCTAGCTTAGATATCACGAAATCATTGATAAGAGGCCGCATTTAACGGCATAAATCCCAAGATATGACGTCATATTAGGGACGCAAAGATTCAAGTGAAATCATTCGAATGATCATCCGATTATTTAAATCATTCAGATTTAAGGAATCCGATTATTTAAATTAGCCGATTATCCAGGAAGGCATAAATGCAGGAACCCGTGCCTCATTTCGGTTCTTCGTTCGTGAATAGTCGGAACGGAAACGACTTCCTTGCACTGTCCTAACCTTACTTAAAACGCATGGCCAGAAGTTCAAAATCCAAACAATAACAGCGTCAAATTTAATTCTCGCTCTTACTTTATTTGTTGTTCTATTTTCGATTATTTTTCTATGAAATTTGAAAAATTAGATAAAATAAGGTGCTATGCTTTTAAGTCGATTAATGTATCCGTTTTATCAGAAATCGCATTTAAAAATCTAAGTTTTAGCCATTTTTCACTAAATTCTTAATCAAGTTGTCAAGATCGACTAAAACGAAGAAAAGAAAATACCTATAATCCGGGAAAGTAAGGTCGAAAAATCTGTTAACTATCAAAACTTTCCCATAACTGATTTTTCATTTCTAAATGAAAATATATTGACCCAGCATCACTCTCCTAGATTGTCTAATAATTTCCACTGGAGCTTGCGACGCAGCTTGCAAGCACAGCTCAGACCACCTAAAATTCAAGTGATTTATGCTCGTGTCATTCCTGGATGTGTTCTTACAAAAAAATCGTAGAGATGAAAATTGAAGCAAATCTTATGCTCTTGAAGGTGACGTAAATAGTTTTTTCAAAAAAAAATTTTCCGATCTTAAATTTTCCAAAAATTCAAAAAACTACGAAAATTATATTTTTGGTTAGTAATTATAAATAAAATATTAATATAGAGGTCAAAACATAGATAAACATAGAGGGCAAACTTCTAAAAATTAACATTTTTTCAGATTTGGTAAATTCAAATTGGCGGCTGCGAAAATTGGAAACAATTTTTTTTTCAATCGCGTCTAAATTTATGAACATTAACGATATTGAGAAACGGTTTGTTGCAATCGCCAGAGTGAAAATTAAATTATATTTTTATAAATAACAAACAAAATTTTTAAAATTTTTTAGAACATTTACCGAAAATAAAAATTTTTACATCTAGTTTTTTCTCATTTTGGCGTTGAAAAATGTCTTAAAAATATCTTTTTACGTTATAAATATGTTTGTTTTTGAAAGACGAGTATTTGGAAAAAAAAATTTTCAGATGCGACTTTTACAAGCTGAGATAAACAAATTTAAAATCTGCTAGATACTGTCATAATATTAATTGAAATTTTCAAATTTTCATCACTTCGCTAGGTTGTTGAATCCCAACTCAACTTAAACACAATTTTTCATTTTTCTACCGTTAATTGGTGCATTCAAAAGAGAACAGTAATCCTAGCTCGCTCGGCCAAACCAAAGAATACAGTTGGTGTATTCTTTGGCCAAACGGTGCGGGGGAAGCTGCTTGGCGTTCTGGTGGGGGGTCAGCGCTCATTCTCTTCGAACGCCCAAAAGACCCTCACTCACATGACTGACGACGTACTTGTACCCGACGAATTATTGAACATTATTTCGTGTTCTTGTACCACAGGGTGCTCTACTACCAGGTGTGGTTGTAAAAAAGTTGGCATACATTGTACGATATTATGTAAAAATTGCGAAGGCAAAAACTGTTGTAACATCGAAATTGTAAGTACGGTATTTTACAATGACGAGGATGATAATGAATCTCTGAGTGATGAGCTAAATTTTGATATGACTCAATTAGTTGATTGTGAACTTGCAATTGATAGTAGCAATAATATCGATGAGGATTTCTTTGCTAATGATAATGACGAGGAAAATTGTACAGAGCCATTACTTCAGAGACCAAAAAGGGCGAGAATTTGTAGAAAATAGATGTAAATTTGTAAATAAATATTATTCTTAGTATCTACGTTTCGAATTATGTATAATATATATAATAAATGGATTTATAGATATAAATTATAAATATCATTGTACCTTATTTCTAGCAATATGTAATGGTTGATAATAACCATACTATTAGCAAACCACAAATGCAAAATTTTTACAAAGAAAACCAAAATAAAAGCTTGAGCTTCGTTCTACTGCGAACGAGCGCTGACCCCCCACCACAAGGCCAAGCAGCTGCCGCCGCACCGTTTGGCCGAGCGAGCTAGGATTACTATTCTCTTTTGAATGGACCAATTGACGGTAGAAAAATGAAAATTTGTGTTTAAGTTGAGTTGGGATTCAACAACCTAGCGAAGTGATCAAAATTTGAAAATTTCAATTAATATTATGACAGTATCTAACAGATTTTGAATTTGTTTATCTCAGCTTGTAAAAGTCGCATCTGAAAATTTTTTTTTCAAAATACTCGTCTTTCAAAAACAAACATATTTATAACGTAAAAAGATATTTTTAAGAAATTTTTCAACGCCAAAATGAGAAAAAACTATATGTAAAAATTTTTATTTTCGGTAAAGGTTCTAAAAAATTATGTAAAAGATTTTTTTAAAATTTTGTTTATGTTATTTATAAAAATATAACTTTCACTCTGGCGATTGCAACAAACCGTTTCTCAATATCGTTAATGTTCATAAATTTAGACGCGATTGAAAAAAAAATTGTTTCCAATTTGCGCAGCCGCCATTTTGAATTTTCCAAATCTGAAAAAATGTAAATTTTTAGAAGTTTGCCCTCTATGTTTATCTATGTTTTGACCTCGATATTCATATTTTATTTATAATTACCAACCAAAAATATAATTTTCGTAAATTTTTTCAATTTTTGGAAAAATTAAGATCGGAATTTTTTTTTAAAACTATTTACGTCACCTTCAAGAGCATAAGATTTGCTTCAATTTTCATCTCTACGATTTTTTTGTAAGAACACATCCAGAAATGACACGAGCATAAATCACTTGAATTTTAGGTGGTCTGAGCTGTGCTTGCAAGCTGCGTCGCAAGCTCCAGCGGAAATTATTAGACAATATAGGAGAGTGACGCTGGGTCAATATATTTTCATTTAAAAATGAAAAATCAATTATGGGAAACTTTTGACTTTTATTTCCTTACTTTCACGGACGACTAAGCTTTAATATTAAATGACTTAAAATTTTCGTAACTCGAAATCAGTCAAATTTTTATTTAGCTATACATTTTCTAAACAAAATTTTGTTTTCTTCGTTTCCTTCTACATAGTCATAAGTTATTAATTTTTGTCTAGGTTTAGTATTTTAAATATTCAATTTTGCTTTTCCCTATTC
Source organism: Galeruca laticollis (assembly GCA_963921935.1). NCBI lineage: Eukaryota > Metazoa > Arthropoda > Insecta > Coleoptera > Chrysomelidae > Galeruca > Galeruca laticollis. Next base: position 36,087,241 of record OY998178.1, on the reverse strand, counting down.
AACATTTCCGTTTTTATGGATATGCTCAAAATTTTGTCATTTCTATGGCCTCAAGCCCTAAGATATACGACCAGATCTTAACATTCAAGTTCGATCGCGAGTCATTGCAATAAAGATTACTTCGATCTTTTTAAAGTTGCTGCGCATGTCGTTCGCCCTCCGATTATTCACGAACGAAGAACCGAAGCGAGGCACGGTTTCCTGCGTTTAAGCCTTCCTGATTATCCCATCACTAATTTTTTTATAATAGTATGGACACTCCTATTTCAATTTTCACCAATTTCAGTCTTTCCATTGCATAGTTACTACAAATTTTTTTAAGGTAATTTTTTACAAAAATGTCTACTCCAGCTTTAATCCCGTATATTTACTACAAATATAAAATGGAACAATTCAAATATTGTAAGTAATTGAGATGCATCTTTCCTCTATCCAATAGTGTAAAAGAGGAATCGATATATAACATAGTTTCGTAATTATAGAATTTTTTATGGAAGCGTGTTGGAAATTTTTTAAAATTTTTGTTATTCTGACAGACAAATTTTGGTTTACAGTGAATGTATTTTAATACGAGGAATCCTTTTTTTGTTCAGTTTTATGAAATAATTTTCAAGTTTTTTCCAGTAAAGTATTGTAATGTAAAGTAATGTTGGGTAAAAACTGTTAGCCTCATTACATAATGTGAAGTTATGTGCTGGGACATCAACTGGTTATATTTGTAGTAGAAATTGTAATACTCGAAAAATAAAATCATCAACTAAACACATCATTAAATTAAAATACTTTATTACATCTAAAATCGTATATAGTTCGATTATTTTATGTTTTCAGCGACTATTATACTTACCACAAAATTTATAATTGTACCACAATAGACTACAAAAGGTTTTAGCTATATTTAAAAAGTTTTCGTTTTTATCTGATGATGTGTTAATAGTGTAATGTTTTTCTTATTTATTTAAACGGTTTTATTACGGGTGGGATGAATTTACACACACGTGTTGCACGACCTCCCGATGGACTGTCGTGTAACTTTTTCAGTACATCAGCTACTCTCGTTATAGGGATAACTAGCTGTCTCCTCATCTCGGAACCATCATCGTTTTCAAGGACTTTTTTCAACAGCCCTTCTTCCAGGACAAGGGAGTCCCACTGAGCCCAATATGCCTTGAGTGTCGGTGAAAATCTTGACACTTATTGCCAGGTAGGTCGCCGATTTTCTTCCTTCCACTGCCGAATCTTCTTTAGGCAAGGATCATTCTCCTGATCTTCTTTGATCCTGGTGGGTGACCATTCTTCATTGACTACTGTAGTTCTTGAAACTGCAATTTCCTTGGATTTCGACTTGTTGCATTGAGAATAGTCTACAGGGCAAAGAGTCGGCTTTTCGGTTATTCACATCAGTTCGATGTTCATCCCTGTCTGATTTCCCCTGTGACTGGATTTCTTGGGTTGCAGGAGTCTTGGGGTGCTTAAACGGACTGCGTACGTGCTGTAGCTCGCCACATTTCCGGCATTTGATCTTCGACTGCCATACCTTTCAACAAGTTGATAATCTGGTCAAGTTTGTCATCGTCATATTCTTCCTGCATGGTCCTACCTTTGTTGTACCGCGAGCCCTTCGTGGCTGCTTTGCATTTAAGAGGTTCTTGGTTTGCAGGAGTCGTAGGACGCTTACACGAACTGCGTGCATGCTCTAGCTCGCCACAATTACAGCACCTGGTTTTCTTCGGCTTCTTGTCTACCACACCTTTCAACAAGTTGACGTTCTGGTCAATACTGTCATCGTCACCTTTTTCCTGTATAGTCTTACCTTTGTGGTATCCTGAAGACATCGTGGATGCTTCATATTCAAGAGCAGCAGTCAATGCATCGACGCATGTTTTAGGATGGGCTAATCGAAGTGTCTTCTCCATATCGTGGTCACATAAGCCGTCAATAAAGGTCTGGATGCCTAAACATTCCATCATGTTATCCGGTGCTGATGGATAAGCAAATCGAACTAGTCGGGCAATATCCAGTTCATACTCTTGAATGGCTTCATCACGTTTCTGCCTTCGGTTCTTCAGCTGGGACTGGTACAATTGTTCTAGGTGTTCGTGACCGTATCGCATGTCCATCTCTTCTTCAGCTGCTCGAAATCATCCATTTCTTCAAGCGGTATCGTCTGAAGTACATCTAAGGCATCTCCCCGAAGCGCTATAGTTGGGTTCACTGCTTTCTCCTTATCGGACCAATTATTCACTCTAGCTGCTTCAAACTGTTTCACATAATTGGTCCACGACATTTTTCCATAGAACGTTGGGGCCTTGACTCGGGTAAAACTGCCAATGTCTTCTAACTTAGAGTATGTTTCTGTCTTGCAAGGTTTCGTTTGCTCGGTCTTCTTTTCTTCCGCTGACGTGTCTTGAGTTCTTATATCTGTCATCTTTTTTTCTAACTCCTTGATTTTCTCGTCCATCGTTGTAATCTTATTCTCGATTTTCTCGTCCATCGTTGACCTTTTTTTCTCGATTTTCTCGTCCATCGTTGACATCTTATTCTCGATTTCAAATTTTAGAGATGAAATTTCATTCTCAACGTCAGCAGCAATGTCGTTTTTCATTAATAAGATATCGGCAGATATATCGTTCTTCAAAGCAGAAATCTTGTCGTCAATATTAGCAGAAATGTCGTTCTTCATAGCAGAAATCTTCTCGTCCATGCTAGCAGAAATAGTAGCAGACATTGACGAGATTAAGGTGGAAGCCTCGTCATTAAATAAAACTGTTTCTGGATCAAAGCCGTCATTTTCCAGTGCCACTTTAAGTCTTTCTACGAATTCCCTTTCCTTACCGGACGATTCCAACTCACGATCTTCCAATTCTGCTCTTAGTTTTGTCACTTTCAGATCACATAGACTGTTGGTCATTTTTACGTAGCAATTTATTCATATTATCCCACACCTGATATCAATGTAATGTTTTTCTTATTTATTTAAACGTTTTTGTTACGGGTGGGATAAATTTATACACACACGATATGTCTACTAACTTTATTATTTCACTACACTATACACTAATTCAAATTGTATACACAGTATATGCACTTCAACTAATTTATATAAACACTTCACTAATTTATATTCACTTATTTACTGTTTATCTCACGATTTCAAATTATAAAACTAACTCTCGCTCGCTGGTCGGTCCTTTATATATTAGATAATTCTAGATTGCGGCTTACACAAAAACAATTGGCTCTCTGCCATTTTCTAGATAAGACTGGTCACAAAAACAACGTCTAGATAAGATAGTCACAATCGTAAATAGTTCTAAGAAATCCCTGTGCATCCGCCATAATTTTAACTTTCATACATGGCTTAGACAGAGTCGGATTCAGGGACTATACCAGTGTGCTGTTTCGTAACAATAGTTTAATTTGATGATTTTATTTTTCGGTCATTACTGTTGCAAAGAACAAAGAAAATAATTCATTTCGTTAGAAAAAGGTTTATTGCTTGAAGAAGGTACAATCGTTGAGAGAAAAGTGATTTTGACGTTTACATGTTCTGAATGCTAATACTGAATGACATTATTATTATTTTTTTAAACATAAAATTCCCTCGCTGGAAATAAAGAAAGAAAACTTAAATTAATTATTTAAACCTCTCTATATGGCTAACTCTCCCTTATGCTAATATAAAGTTGGTTTGACTGAGCATGGCATAACTAGTAAATAACCTTAGTAATTTAAATGACAAGTCACGTTAATTATCGTGTATAGGTAACACAGCAAGTTTATTAATGGCTCTAGTTTGCAAATACTCTGTTTTTGTTTTAATTTGTACTGATCTGTCAAGACCATCCCTTCCTTTAAATATATTAACAACTCTACCAACAGGCCTTTGCAAAGGAGATAAATTATCGCCAATTAATAAAACTAAAGATCCATTTTGGATATTGTTTCTAATATTATGCCACTTAGGTCGGTTAAGTAATTGCGACAAATAAGCCTTATGCCAAGCTCACCAAAAATCTTGCCTAATTTTTGTATATTTTTGCCGAAAGTTTAAATAATTTATATTTTCTACAGATATCTCAAGTTCATAGGTTATAGACTTAATTAATTAAAAAATGGGCAGGCATTGAAAATCTAAAATCTGTGACATCACTAGTGAAGGGTGTGATGGGTCTCGAATTTAAATACTTCTCTATCTGAATAATAACTGCATTGTATTGCTCATATTTTAAATTTAGCTTTCCAATTATTCTTTTAAAATGAAATTTTGCTGATTATACGCCAGCCTTCCAGAGCCCTCCCCAAGTTTGCCTAAAGCTAGGAATGAAATTGAAATCTACAGAATGTGCATTACAATAATATGTAACGTCTAATGAATTTGAGATTTACATAAGTCATACAAATGCTTCAATTGGCTTTTGGCACTCTTGAAGGTCGCAGTATACAATATGAGGAAGGCCTATTTGCGAATAAAACCTTTTAAGGGCTGCAAGAAAGCATTCTGTTATCATATCCTACACTAACTCCAAATGAATAGATTTTGTGATGAAAAATACAAAAATGAATCCTTTTGAGATTACAGAACGTCACATACTTTATTGCTTTATATTGAAAAATCCGCAGTACCACAGTAGTCTATACCTACTTTGTTAAAAACTCTATCTTGTACAACCATATCTTGAGGTAAGGAAGCCATTAATTGCTGTGCTCTCAGTGCACGAAACTTGAAACAATTTACACATTTGTTCATGATGTTTTTAACAACAATAGTAGCACTTATTATGTAATACTTTCTGGAAAGACTGGACAATGTCAACTTTAAACCAGCATGTAATAGGTTACAATGCTCGTTCCGAACAACTAAAGTTGTAAAATAACAATTTATAGGCAAAATGATTGGGTCACTATCCACAAATGGACATAGTTTGCTTAAATAATATTTGATACACTTATGTACATGTAATTGTGTTGAGGAGATACGGTTTTACTTTTTTGATCTACAATTCTTTAATAATCGCAACATGTAAAGCAAAATCACGCTGTAGCTTGAAAATTGTAGAAAATTTCCATATAAGAAGTACCTCCTCAACCAAATTACAATTGAAAGATTTTGAAATGTCCAAATCTTTGTTACATTGTTTGTCTATAATTACATTTTTTGTATTACTTTTCCGCCCAACCTTTCTATATACGAGAAAAGTATTGGTTTACCCCAAAAAAATTCTTATTTTGAAATTTTTTTTGAAGTTATTTTTACGTTTTCCATCAACAACAACACGAAAAAATGGTTTTTAGAAAAAAATCCTGTGTGTATGTCGTCGTCGTCGTCGTTGTCGTCGTTGTCGTCGGCCAATTTTCCTTACATGTCTTGTTAGCACGATACAGCCTCCAGAGTGCAATAAGTCAGCAATTTTATGATTGAATATTTTTAAGGACATGTCACAGATGAACCCTATTGATTTTCAATTCACCAGAGCCAGTACAACGGGTGCTATGGTACTTTAAGTACGATATTTTTGTCATTTTTGGAGAAGTTTCAGTTTGTTAGCACGATACAGCCTCCGGGGTATATACAAGTGACCAATTTTATGATTGGATATTATTCAGAGCGTCTCAAAGATAAACCCTATTGATATTCAGCTCACTAAAGCTAGTACAACGGGTGCTATGGTACTTGGAGTACCAAATTTTGGTCATTTTTGGATAATTTTCAGTTTGTTAGCACAATACAGCCTCCAGAGAGTATACGATTGATCAATTTTATGATTGAATATTGTTCGAGGTGTAGTGCTCCTTAAAGGACAGTAACGGCAAAAGGACATTAGCTTAGGAATACGATTTAAATTTAGGTTAATATTAATTATAGTATTTAGCGAGCATTGATCTAGGAAGGCCAATGATAGTTATATGTGTAAGCACGTTCTAATTGCAATGTAAACATAAACGTACAATTAATAGACGGAGGTCAGGCTCGGCGTATAGCGTGCGTACATTTCCTATAAAACGAAAGTATAATGAACTAGGATGATTAATTGTTATTGATAATTTGAATAAGTCGATTGATATTATATCTGTGTATTTTTAAATGTTTTAAACGATCCCAGTGATTTTTATAGAAGTGATGTTGTTTATTCTATTCCCGAATACAGGTTGCTAGGTAAGTGTTTGCCTCAAAGATAATATGCCTTTATGGTGAACGTCCAGTATACGAGGAACACTTACTAAGTAACCACCACAGAGGTGTCTCACAGATGTACCCTATTGATTTTCAGTTGACTAGAACGAGTACAGTGGGTCCTATAAATCCAGATATACTAAATGTTTGGTTATTTTTGGAAAAATTTCGGTTTGTTAGCACGATACATCCCCCGAAGTGTATACAAGTAACAATTTTATGATAGAATATTGTTCAGGGCCACACATGCGGAAAAGTTAGTTTTAATCTTTAAACCCGTTTATTTTTTAATTAAACTCAGTAGGGGGAAAACCAAGTTTTTTAATTCTGGTGCACCTTGCAACCATATTACATTAGACTGCAACTAAGCAGGCATCAAGCCTCTTGATATACAATCGACTGGATTAAAAGACCCACTTACATGAACCCACTTATAATTGATAGTTTTTTCTTGAATTAATACCACTCTTTGTTTTATATAATCGCCTTTTGCAGGTAAGTTTAGAATCCAGCAGAGAGCTATTTGTGAGTCACTGTATAAAATCTTATGTCTAATGTTCCAATTATTTAGTATGCCGAAAACAATGTAACGAGAAGCGTGCCTTAAGATCTAATCGCGATATAGTTTGCTTACATTTTATTGGTGCTATTCTAGATTTGCTGCACAATAATGTGACATGAAAATTGTCATTATATGTTGATCTTACATAAACGCAAGCTCCATAGGCAATGCTAGAAGCGTCACAGTAACCGATTAAGTCAATACTATTGGCTTCACTTATGAACAAATCACGGTATACATGTATATGCAGGAATTTCTTAACTCCATTAACTATTGGGCCAGCCAATCCCATCGGATCAAAAAATGAACCTATGAAACTGAGAACAGTACGCTTTGTCCAATTATCAAATATTTTACCACTAGACATAGTAATTATAAATTGATCTGATTTTAATTTCAAGGACGAGGGCCTTGACAATTATTTCAACATTGTGGATATTGACACTCTCAAATAATTTTTCACATTCATCAATATCAGCAAGAACACTTGGGTGACTAGCCGACCACTTATGAAGCGCAAAGCTACCCAGAGACATCAGCTTAGTATTAGTGTTTTAAATGAAACTTACAGTTTCTAGATAAATTGATAATTGTTTCGATATTAAATATCATTGTCAGAATGATATTTAATATCGAAACAATTGTCAATTTCTTATAATTTTTAACATTTTTTAAATATATTGTGGAATTATCTAGAAACTGTAAGTTTCATTTAAAACACTAATATGGGTAGATTCCACGAAGTAAGGGTCGAGACAGTTAATTTCATCAGCTTAGTAAGTTCAAGACCGGTTTGTTCGAGATTGTCTAAGGTGGAGGACCCAAAAAGAAAGTCGTCAACATAGCTGCTGTTCAAAACAATTGATGAGGCAATGGGGTACTTACTGCCATGTCGTAAAGCCAGTTCTACCAGTCACCGTATTAAGCTGTAAACATAAAAGAGGAGCGTTGAGGTTGTCTTTCCACAAAATTAGTTATAAGTGTGTGAAGGCAGGGTCTATCAATACATGTCTATACATTTGTTTAATGTCCGCCATAGCTACACTTGTAGGTGCGAAATAGTAGGAGGATGTCAAAAATTTGTTTCTTGTCAACCGGACCTGCATATAATATGTCATTGAGGCTCAAATTTAAATCTGTGTTTGCACTGCCCTCTAAGGCAACGCGAAGTTTTGTTGTCACACTGGCCTTTTTTATAACAGCATGATGGGACAAAAAATAATATAAGAGTCTAAAGGCTTTCCCAGCTTGAATAGATCAATTTTTTTACATGACCTGGTCAAGTATTCATTACTCAGTTTAATGTATTTCTTTCTTCGGTTTAAAAAAATTTTTTTCACAAATTTTAAGTCTTTGCAGTGCTATGTTGAATGAGTCTCCTAACCGAATCTCTTCTATAGGTATTTTTACAGGAAGGCTAAGTTGAAACCTATTCTCATTAAGTGAGACAGACTTTCTAAAATATATTTCGCACACATATTTTTCTATACCCTCTGTGTTGGTCATCCCTAATTTTCTGTTAGAGGGAGTCTACTTTGTACTAATTTATTATGGCATGCGCTACTACCTGATTTGTTACGCTTTGTAATGTAAGACAAATATACTTTTGTATGTCCCCAGATACGATGTACCCATACCTTGTAGTCAATAAAAATAAGTTCCTGGATAAAGTTATTGTCTGGCAGCAAAATATTTCGTCAGGAACTCTAAACTCGTCATCGGCTAATTTGACTGAGGAAGGAATATTGATACTCCGAAGATCACATTTTGTCTGAGGGAGAACGGAAGTAATGTTGTCTACCACAGAAATTGTCGTGCCTAGAGTGTAATGATAAATTGACAGCTTTAGTGACTGGCTTCTAAATTTGACCAATACCTGTGATATTCACATCATAATTGAATGAAGCAATCGTTAATTTATTTATAAATTTGTATTCATGAAAGAGATTTGGCTGCCACTTTCAACCAAACCTCTGGCTGTGACATAGGATTCGTTTTGAGCCTTAAAGTTAATCTTTATTGTTGGTAACAAAACCATAGAATTGCTCTGATCACTAACTACTACCAGACTTGGAAAAATTGCAATTTTTTTTCAAAGTGCAATAAAGAGTTATGCTCTTTACATTTGAATACTAAGTATTTAAAGTGGTAATTACATTTATTAGCATGATAATTTAAGCAAATTTTAGACAATTTTTTTTCTGAGCAAAGTCAATACGCTCCTGTGCACTCAGTGCTTTTTATTCGTTACAATTAAACAACTTGTGATATGATTTGTTACAAAATTTGCAGGTTTTTGTGATATCACTGACATTGGCCAAGTTCACAGCTTTTGTATTAGATACATAACTATTCCTACAATAATATATACTACAGAGACTAAACTAATCGGAAAATTTTCAATAAAATCTTCTGTGAAAAAAGTTTTAAATAAGTTAGAGACGCATAATTTCCAATTCTACATTTTGAAAATAACCGTGTTTTACTTCGAATGAGCGTACGGATCAAGAACAGATTGAACTTTAGCGAAGCCTTATCTATCGGAATATACAACTAACTCCGACTTAGGACGAATGTTGGAAAATCTTGATAAGCTTTCGGTAAAATTTGAGATAAAGGAAATGAAAATATATGTTAATGATTATATTTTTAAAAATACACGATAAAAGAATTTATAGAAGAAGGTAATAAAAGTTTAAAAAATGTACAAGTATGTATCTGCGAAGTACCAAAGGTGGTGAAGCAGACAGAAGAAATTCAAGACATCTTAGAAAGATATCACAATGATCCAATGTTTGGAGGACACGTAGGAAATAATAGATAGATAAAAAAATTAAGAGCGAATTTTAAAGGGAAAACATGGTGAAAGATGTGAGGAAGTATGTAAAGAATTGCCATGAATTTCTAGTAAATAAAGCTAAGCTTAGTCATAAAGAGAAATTTGTCATTTCGGATACTGCAATTAAACTATTCGACATCATTTTTATATACACGATAGGCCCATTTCTAGAGAGTAACAATGGAAATCGTTATTGTATTACGATACTGCGTGAACTGACAAATATGGGGTCATGATACCGGTCAGAAACAAAGAAGCAACGACAATTGCGAAAGCGATATTTGACAACTTTATACCAGACTACGGTTTAATAAAAGAAATAACCACAGGTCAACGAACTGAATATAAGTAATGAGTAAGTTAGCAGAACAATTAAAAATAAAACACAACTTTTCAACACTATAGATTTAGTACTTGCGTCACCCTATACATCGTATCATTTGATATTACATCGTTTATAAGGGGTGTACTTGTGTCACATATTTTTACCTCGTCAAGAGGTTTTTGGACTGATAGGTATATCATCAAAATATCTGACTATATTAACAATTTTTTTGATTCTAGTATTTCTTCAATTAGGTTAGTAAATGTAAGTACTTGATCTATTGTGATATGTTTACTTCTTAATATAAATTGATGTATCATTATCTCCTACACTTTTTAAAATCTATCTAGATAGAGCTCTTGTGAAATGGGTAAAAAAATGTAAAACCATGGGCCTAAATATAGGAGATGACACATTATTTACGTTGACCAGATAGTAATAGCTGAAGACGAAGATGATCTCAATTACATGGTCAGAAAACTAAAAGAAGAGTACGAGATGGCAGGCCTTCAGATGAACCTCGCGAAATGCGAATACCTCATAGTAGGCAATGAAGAGATAAACGATCTAATCCTGGACACCGACACAATAAAAGGAGTTAAACATAGTAAGTACCTTGGAATAATATTCAATAAAAAAGGGAATAGTGAAAACGAAATCCAAGAAAGAATTAATAAAGGTAGAGCAATAACAAGAACGCTAAACTCTCTTCTCTGGAATAGAAAAATTACAATAGCCACAAAGAAGCATGCATATAATAGCCTAGTCCAAAGTGTAACCCTTTACGGTTCGGAAATATGGGATGTTACCAAGGTCAACAAAAATAAAATCATGGCAACCGAAATGGATTTCTTAAGAAGGAGTTGCGGACGATCAAAGCTTGAAAGAGTCAGGAATGACGACATCCGGATGCAAATGCAAATGGATAGAAATATACATGAAGACATGGAGAAAAGACAGCTAACTTGGTTCGGGCACGTAAAACGGATGAACTCTGACAGATGGCCTAGGAAGGTTCTGGAATGGATACCACCGGAAAAAAGAAGGAGGGGTCGGCCAAGAAGGAGCTGGCGAGATGACATTGATCAAGCGATGACCACGAGGAACTTAGAGGAAGACGAGGTTTTTGATAGGAAAAAATGGAAATTGGGGACCGAGAAACGGCAACAGCTGTAAAAAAATCCGTTATATATATATATATATATATATATATAATTTTCATTGATAACTTTTTCCGAACTATTATATTTATTGAATCAATGTTTGACGGAATCACAGTTTTTACTTTTCTAGGACAAGGAATTTCATCCGTTGTAGCTGTGTATGCCACTATTGAGCCCCACAGCTTTTTCATGCATGTATGAATTAAAAAAACGGTATATTTATGAAGATTTTCCTGCTAGAGCTGTCGAAATTTCCAACTTCATCAGATGATAAAACAATTTTCAATTTAAAGTTAATCAATAAGTCAACCATTGACAGTTACATTAAATCCAATTAATCTATCCTGGATGGCCAGCTCTAGAAATCCCTTCGTTCCGTTAGTGGTGGTCTAAGGTGAAAGTTGAAATGGAATAAATCGAAAGTTCTGTATATAGTGAATTTGCGAATATAAATTACGCCTAAACAAGAATTATCATAGGATGCGTATCTCCAAAACTGTCGGAGACAGTGCATCCGGTCTGCCGGTCATATTTGAAAATAAGTAATAAGATAATATATAGTATAAAACATGTTTATAAACAAGACTCTTATCTATTTTTATTTTCGCAATAGTTCATTCATATAAATAACAAAATATAAAATCACACAAAAAATAATTTAGGAAAGGAAGTGAGTAAGGAAGATATAATCTATCGACTAATGAGTAATCAGTGTACGTAAACAGTCAGGGTTAAACCTAAATAAACCATACTCGATTGTTGGACATATCCGGACTCATCTCATTTTAAGCTCACACTACAAACGACGTAGGTAATTGTAGTAACATTTTTATATTTGTAGTAGAAATACCCGAAAAAAAATTATCAAATAAATCATTAACACATCATCAGATAAAACGATACTACTTAAATACATCTAAAATCGTTTTTAGTATATTGTAGTACAATTTTAAATAATATAGTAAGAATATTTAACTTAACTTAAAATAATCGAATAAACCGATAAAAAAATTACCTCAATTTAACCTCACGCTTACTACAAACGATGTATGTAATTGCAGTAGTATTTCTATTTCTGAAGTAGAAATTGTAATATCTCAAAAATGAAATTTACAATTGAACTTTTACATCATCTGATAGAAACGAAAACTACTTTAATACATCTAAAATCGTTTGTGGTTCGATTATTTTATGTTCTCAGGAATTACTATCCTTACTCCAAAATTTAAAATTGTACTACTAAACTCATGGACAAAATTAACACAACATTTAAAATGGTTATTTTTTATTCAGAATAGGGTAAACCTAGGAGAGATGGCGCGTTAGGTGAGATGACGCGGGCATGTTTTCTCCGTTGCTACACCGCTTCTAAGACAAATATAGCAACACTCCTCCGTAGCTTTGAACTACTAAATCATGGTTGTAGTAGCATATAAGCACGTACGGCTGGGTATCCATGGTTACATTCCTTTTTGAGAAGGCATCGACATCTTAGCATACGAAAATCTGAAGGAGTTTCTGCTGCCAGAGCTTTAGCAATGACACGGGAAAACGTGGCCTCATATTTTTCACTCCTCGAACAGACGTTGACTGAAAACGAATTGATGAACGAACCTGGACGCATCTACAACATTGATGAGACTGCGTTACAACTTAACAACCGTTCCGAACACGTCTTAGCTACCAAGGGGTCCAAAAACGCCGTGTCTGTTACATCTTGTGAGAAGGGGGAAACCATCACCATCATCGTTTGCTTCAACGTCGAAGGTACCCACATACCTCCAACATGTATCTTCAAGGGGAAGAACAAGAAGCCCGAATACGAAGATGGAATGCCACCTGGGTCCCTCGTAATTATGGCGCAGAAATCGGCATACGTTAACAGCGATATTTTTTTCAATTGACTGCAAGAACAGTTTATTCTGCGTAAACCTGCAGGAAAGGTACTACTTTTATTAGATAGGCACTCCTCACATTGTAGCAACATTGGAATGCTCGAATATACAGCTGAGAATGAAGTAATTCTCTTTTGTTTGCCAAGTCATAGCACCCAGTTTTTGCAGCCATTGGATAGAGGCTTTTTCAAAGCTTTCAATGCTTTATTACAATGCTGCCAATATATTTTTACGAACAAATCCCGGAAGACGACTTAACAGGCTCCAGTTCGGACAGTTACTTGCCACTGCTTGTGAAAAATCCGCAACGATAAAAAATGCAGTGTCCTCGTTTAAAGTAACAGGCGTTATCCCGTTCGATCCATGGATCACTCATGATTATGCTTACCTAACGGAGAAAAAAGCTCAAACAACAGCAAGTCATCCTGAAGAAGATCTTCAGACATATGCAAACGTCCCAGTTGGCGTTGTTAGAGATACGTCAAATTCTCCAGAACCTGGTTGTTCACATTGGCCTGAAACAGACCCCTCACCAAATGAAGCAGCACTCGACATGAGTACTCGGCACAGGTCAGTCTCACCTCAGCCTATTCGTTTCACTTTCACTGGAAAAGGCCCTACTCCTGGTAAAATGCTCGACCAAATATCTCCTGTGCCCATTACCAAGACAGTCGAAACTGTACGGAAACGGAGCAGACAACCTGCTTCTGTTTTAAGAGACAATGACACCATCTCAGAAAAGAAACAAAAATTGGCGGTGAAAGAAAAAAAGGCTAGAAAACCAAAACGTAGTGAAGCAAAAGCCACAACAAAAACTGTAAGACAACCTGCAAAGAATCATCTAGTGACGAAGAGGAAAACTTGAGTGTTGTCTACGATGATTCGTCAAGTTTTGAAGATGAATCGGATGTTTGTGTAGGACGTGGTGAGAACTACAACCAAACGAAGAAAATGGATGATTGGTTCCAATGCACAACATGCAGCCGTTGGATACACGAAGGCTGCACGAAGTTCGTGGACGCCTGTGAATATTGCGGAAAAAAGGCAATGAAGTAGGCAGCTTTTGTTTTTGTACCTTTTTTTGGTGGGGGGAAATCTTTTAAAGACCTTGGGAAGGTGTCCCAAGTTGCGGATTCGGCCGAGGTGTTGCGCTCCCTTTCTGCTAAGTCAGACAGGGTCACTCCACAGCTTTCGCTGCCACTACTCGACCGCCTACCAGCTAAAACCCTGTAACCACCTCTTCCACCTACCGCTTCTGGCTCAGTCTTAGGGACGTTAGAACAGTTGCGGTAGTGCAGTCTATATCTCTTCTTAGTTTCACACTATGTTCTACCTTGGTCTAATCTTTCTTCCGTCTCTTTGATTTTCATTATTTTACTTACAGCCTCCACTATGAAGTTGTAGTTTCTGCTACTCTCTGTTGCTATCTCCAGAAAGTTTTCAGGACTCACATGTTCTCCTACGAACATATTCATGTCCTCTCGTATGACGGAAAATCTTTCGCAAGTGAAGACCGTATGATGCGCGTCATGTTTACCCGCAGTATATACATTTGTTGTCTTCTGTTTTATTTATACCTTGAGTGTAAGTGCTGAAGGAACCATGCCCAGACAAAAACTGAGTCATATAATAATTAGTCTTTATATGTTGGCATTTATACCACACTCTCACATCGGGTATGAGCCTTCTCGTCCAATGACCAGTGACTGCATCAGTCCATTCGTTCTGCCAGTTATCTAAGATGTCTGCTCGGACCCCTCGCACGCCTGCATCATGTCGACCATTATGCAGTGTGGCCCTTTCCAGAGCCTGTAAATGGATGGGAATCGCTCTTCCTATTGCCTGTGCCGCCATTGTAGATACAGTTCGATATGCACTTATTACTCGGAGCAGTATGTGTTTATCCAGTACTAAGTACCATGTTGGCGCTCCGTAAAGTATCGTAGAATGGACAACACTAAGCAGTAGTCTCCTCTTCTGAAATCCTGGACTCTTTAGGTTAGGCATGAGCTTATTTAACGCCGTGATCCTACTCTGCACCTTAACCTTGAGTGATTCTATGTGTTTACCGAAGCTGAGCTTATCGTCGAATTGTATACCCAGATATTTGATCGTTTTGTTTGGCGTGATATCCTGTCCTTCTAGATAGAATTTAATATGTTTTTTGTTCCCTGGGCCCTTAAGTATTATCGCTTCTGTTTTGGAGGCAGCGGTTTCTAACTCGTGCTCTTTCATCCACCTAGCTATCCTCTTTAGCGCCTTGTTTCCTGCTATTTCCATTTCTCGTATGCTCCCTGCTTCTACCAGCACTATTAAATCGTCCGCATAGGCTAGGGTTCTGGCCTTGCAGCCCAGGTCGATGTTTAATACTCCATTGTACAAAATGTTCCACAAGGTCGGTCCAAGGACCGATCCCTGCGGGACACCTGCGGTAATGGGCATAGTATAATTGTTATCTACTATAAGGGATCTGTTCTTGAGGTAGTCTGCTATAATATTTATTAGATATTCTCCGATTTCGAGTTCTTGTAGTGCTTTGATTATGAGTGGCCAGGTGGCTGTGTTAAACGCGTTTTTTACGTCAATGGCAATCATAGAAATATATGCTGCTCTAGATTTTTGAACCTTGTCTCTTATCCATTTTGCTGCATGAATAGATGAGCGTCCCTTTCGGAATCCATACTGGTGAACCGAAATAGCCTCCTTGTCTATCAATTCCCTTTCTAATCGTCCCTTAATAATCCTTTCCAAGAGTTTGCTCACGCAGTTTAAAAGGCATATAGGTCTATACGATGTTGGTTCACCCATCGGCTTACCCGGCTTCAAGATAAGGACTAGTTTCGCTATTTTTTGCTCTGTGGGGAATTCCTGTTTTTGCATTGTATCGTTAATTATATTTAAGGGATTTTATGGTTTCAGGAGTTATCCCGTCTGGTCCAGGTGCTCTGTTAGATTTAAAATCATCTATAGCTTGTTGTAGCTCTTGTATTGTTACTTGCGGTACTTCTGGAATGCTAATTTGCGAGAATATGAATAGGGGTTTCTCTGGGAAAATAATTTCCGCTGCTCTCTTTCTTGTTTCTGGTGACACCTCGTAGGTTTGAATTCTTAGGTTTTTGACTGCAATCCTGTATCCATAACCCCAAATGTCCTCGTCCAGTTGTCTTATGATGTCGTTCCACTTATTTCTTTTGCTACTTTTAATTGGTTTACATAAAGCTTTTCGCTTATTTCTATACATCGCCTCCAGTTCGTGTACTTCCTCATCTTTGTTTTTGTACCTACAAGAATAATGTTTTTTTTCTCAGAACTTATCTTTTGTTACTTTTTCAAATAAATAATTTACGTTGAAAGTATTAATATAGTTTAATGAAATACCTACTGAAAACGTTTTTAACATTATTTTCCGCAATTATTGCACGAACTAATGAATGCGTCATCTCACCTAATACACTGCGTCGTCTCCCCCACAGACTTAGGTAAGATGACGCAACATCGAGAAAAAAAAACATTTATTTTTCTTGACACGTTTACCAGTCCAACGCTTTTTGAAGTATACAATCGTAAGCTAATACATCACTCCCTCATGACATATTTTTATTTCTGTTAATTTCTGCACTGTACTGGTTTTACACCAAATTCAAAAAAAGTGCGCCATTCTCCTAGGTTTACCCTAACTCTTTTAATTTTCAACCGATTATGAGTTTTTGTAAAAATAAAATTGACAATTTAGTATACCGGGTGAAATGAAACAATATTTATATACCGTAAATTGTATACATTCTGTGGGGTAAACTAAATTCAACAAATTTTTTCTTTGCAAATGCTTAGAAATACTAATTAATTCTCGATTATTTGTTTTTTGATTCATTTCAATATCTTTTTCTTTACAAGAGATACAAATTTTCATAGAAATATCTACAATTTTTGTGCAGTAAGTTAAGAAAAAACTAAAAAATTATTTATTCTTAATATCAACAGCAGCAATTATTAAATTGAAAATAAACATAAATCCGTAACAAATTAATACGCGTAATTCCTTGTGCTCCTATAAAAGCTTGAATTCGTCGAGGTAAGGTTGCTATTAAATTATTCATTGTATGTTTATTGGAGCAGGTACATGACTTCGGACCGATTTTTTAAGAACATTCCAAAGACGCCGAATCGGGTTTAAGTCAGCATTTCGCGGAGGAAAGTCTAATTTTTGTATGTTTATTTCATTTAAATAATCTATCACAAATCTCAACGTGCATTAATTTGCATGCAAATTAAATAATCACCTATATATGGTGCAAATGGGGTTCTTGAATAACATTCTCCAAATAATACTCTGCGTTCATTGAGACTAAATCCGTGCGTGTGTCATTACAAATTCCTGCCCAAAACATCCTTGAGCCGCGTCCAAGGATGTTTATAGGATATATCATATCCGTTTTGTTTAGCGGTTTTTGTTATAATGAAAATATTTATTAATTGATTAGAAAAGGCTGATTAAAAATAAAAACATTAGAGTCTGTTCAATTATTTATTCAAAAAGCGATTTTTTATTTGTATAGTCGTGGAGAAGGAATAGTCTTCTACTTGCGTATAATGGCTATTATTCACTCGGATGATTACAACACTCGCCAGCGGCTAGTGTTGTAATTCTAATACTGGTGAACAGGAGCTCGTTGAAGAATATACTATTATTCAATGACGAGGCTTCCACCTTAATCTCGTCAATTTCTCCCATGGGAGAGAAGATTTCAACGAATGTGAAAAACGATATTTCTGCTATAAAGACGATTTTTCCACTATAAAGAATGATAGTGTTTTTAAATGAAACTCAAGGTCTCTAGTTAATTCCACAATATAATACAAGTTATTGAAAATTCTAAAAAATTGACAATTGTTTCGATAACTCAATATCATCGTCAGAATGACAGAAGTTACATTTCATTTTATGCCTACCTGATGTTTAGTAGTTATATTTGGCTAGACCAAGAAGTAACCTAACTTGTGATTGGCTTAATATATGTTTATAGAAAAAAGAAGATGTGATATTACAAATATTGAAGCTTAGATATTATTAGCCCTATGGTGATATCCTGGGTATCATTTTTCCAATTAAGATCAGTATAACTGTGCAATGATATAGAAAACCAGGAAAACTATATCTGCTGATCTTTACAATCATCATTTAAGAAGACAGTTTATTAGTGGAGAATTCCCTAGATTTAACTGTTCATTGACAACTTCATATTGTGGGTTTCTTAAATGTCTTCTAATTTCCAGTTCTTCAAGGAAATCCAGTTCTTGTTTCTTTTCACAAATATGCAGTACTTCTAGTTTTGTGTTAGGTGTCAATGAATGATTGGTGTCAAGTAGATGTTTTGCGTAGTGGGATTTATCTGGTTGTTTTAATCTGTATGCTCGTAAGTGCTCACTGTATCGTATTTCAAAATTCCTAAGGGTCTGACCCAAATAGACAGCATTACATTCTGGACATGTGAGTTTATATATACCTGACTTCTTTAATAGTGGTATTTTTGTTTTTACATTTAACAATTTTGTACTAACGTTACTTTCTGTTTTAAAAGAAATTGTTGTATTCGTTGCTGAAGATATTATCTTTGAAATATTATTAGAAATATTTCCTGCATATGTGATGGTTTTATAAGTTTTAATTTCATCAACTTGTTTAGGATATATTAGTTGTAATGCCACTTTTTCCTCTTTTTTACTAATTAGCTTATTTATCATATCTAATGGATAACCGTTAGATGTTGCTATTTGTCTAATTGTATTAATCTCTCTATCAAAATTACATTTGTTCATAGGAACTGAAAAAGCTCTATGTATCATTGAATTATATGCTGCTAGTCTGTGTGACACAGGGTGGTTAGAAATGAATGGAATTGTTACATCAGTTTGTGTTGGTTTTCGGTAAATTGAATAATCAAGTACATTATTAACTCTTTGAATTTTTGAATCAAGAAAATTGATTGAGCTATTTTCTTCAATTTCTAATGTAAATTTAATTTTCGGGTGTAAATTATTGATGTGGTTGAAAAACACATCTAATTGTCGCTCACTACCCATAAAACAAGCTAATATGTCATCCACATATCTATACCAAAATAAAATATTTTTCGAAATATTACTTTCAAAGATGTTTCTTTCTAAATTGTCCATAAAAATGTTTGCTAAAATAGGTGATATAGGGCTTCCCATTGATAAACCTTCATTTTGAATATATATCTTATTGTCAAAAGTGAAATAATTCTGATTAATGCATACATCAAATAAATTAAGTATATCTGATATTATTCCTGGATTAATATTTTTATCTTCTAGTAATTTTCTTACAAGTATTAGACATTCTTTAGGAGGAATTTTAGTAAACATATTAGTTACATCGAACGATATGAGTTTATAGTTATCTTGTAAGTGGATTGCTTTCAACTTTTTGATTAGTTCTATTGAATTTCTAATTGAGTACTGAGATTCATATCCGTAAGTATTGAGTATATTGTTGAGCTTCTTTGCCAATATATTATTAGGAGCATTAACATAAGAGACTACAGGTCTAATTGGTTTCGTTATTTTATGTAATTTAACTGTTCCATATAATTGTGGACAATGAGGATTCTTATGTATGATAGACCTCTTTTCGTAATCATTTAAAAGATAATTTGAATTATTAACAATATCCCTTACATTATTAGAAAACTTCTTTGTTGGGTCTGCTTTAAGAACTTTTACATCGCTGGATTCTATAAAGTTATATACTTTGGAATTATAATTTTCAGTCGTCAAAATGACAGTAGCGTTCCCCTTATCAGATTTAGTAACTGTTAGGTTATTATTCTCAATCTTCTTTTTTATTGCGTTTAAAACTGAAATGTCATTTTTTGTTTGACGTTTAACTTTTGAAGGTTCAATATTTTTGATTAAATTGACAATTTTTAATTTCTCATAAAGAAAATTATTTGAATTATATTTTAAAGCTATTTCTGAGTCTGTAGCTATAATTTGTTTAATATTATTCGTAAATTTGGGTGGTATGCTGTACTTTAAACCTTTATTTAAAAATTCTATTTCACTATTTGTAAAATTAGTGTCTGAAAGGTTTTCAAATCGTGGTGCAAAGTGTGTTGGTATGTAGGTACTTACAGTTTCATGATGTTTTGAGTATTGAATTTTATGTTCTGTGTGTTCAAGATTCTGTAGCTTCTTTTCTTGTTTCTTAAATTTCATATGCTTCATCGTGCTGACATGTTCTCTAATTTTGTCATCCAAACAGTCAAATTCTACTGGATGTAATTGGAATGTGAGTTCTGAATGTACAACTTTTATGTAGTTGTCTAAGGAGTCTCTAACTTTGAACCATTTCTTACATTCTGATTTTATCCAAACTCGTTGAGCACATTTTATAGCTTTTTGTGCTTGTGGTGTCAGCACGATGAAGCATATGAAATTTAAGAAACAAGAAAAGAAGCTACAGAATCTTGAACACACACAACATAAAATTCAATACTCAAAACATCATGAAACTGTAAGTACCTACATACCAACACACTTTGCACCACGATTTGAAAACCTTTCAGACACTAACTTTACAAATAGTGAAATAGAATTTTTAAATAAAGGTTTAAAGTACAGCATACCACCTAAATTTACGAATAATAATAAACAAATTATAGCTACAGAGTCAGAAATAGCTTTAAAATATAATTCAAATAATTTTCTTTATGAGAAATTAAAAATTGCCAATTTAATCAAAAATATTGAACCTTCAAAAGTTAAACGTCAAACAAAAAATGACATTTCAGTTTTAAACGCAATAAAAAAGAAGATTGAGAATAATAACCTAACAGTTACTAAATCTGATAAGGGGAACGCTACTGTCATTTTGACGACTGAAAATTACAATTCCAAAGTATATAACTTTATAGAATCCAGCGATGTAAAAGTTCTTAAAGCAGACCCAACAAAGAAGTTTTCTAATATTGTAAGGGATATTGTTAATAATTCAAATGATCTTTTAAATGATTACGAAAAGAGGTCTATCATACATAAGAATCCTCATTGTCCACAATTATATGGAACAGTTAAATTACATAAAATAACGAAACCAATTAGACCTGTAGTCTCTTATGTTAATGCTCCTAATAATATATTGGCAAAGAAGCTCAACAATATACTCAATACTTACGGATATGAATCTCAGTACTCAATTAGAAATTCAATAGAACTAATCAAAAAGTTGAAAGCAATCCACTTACAAGATAACTATAAACTCATATCGTTCGATGTAACTAACATGTTTACTAAAATTCCTCCTAAAGAATGTGTAATACTTGTAAGAAAATTACTAGAAGATAAAAATATTAATCCAGGAATAATATCAGATATACTTAATTTATTTGATGTATGCATTAATCAGAATTATTTCACTTTTGACAATAAGATATATATTCAAAATGAAGGTTTACCAATGGGAAGCCCTATATCACCTATTTTAGCAAACATTTTTATGGACAATTTAGAAAGAAAGATCTTTGAAAGTAATATTTCGAAAAATATTTTATTTTGGTATAGATATGTAGATGACATATTAGCTTGTTTTATGGGTAGTGAACGACAATTAGATGTATTTTTCAACCACATCAATAATTTACACCCGAAAATTAAATTTACATTAGAAATTGAAGAAAATAGCTCAATCAATTTTCTTGATTCAAAAATTCAAAGAGTTAATAATGTACTTGATTATTCAATTTACCGAAAACCAACACAAACTGGTGTAACAATTCCATTCAATTCTAACCACCCTGTGTCACACAGACTAGCAGCATATAATTCAATGATACATAGAGCTTTTTCAGTTCCTATGAACAAATGTAATTTTGATAGAGAGATTAATACAATTAGACAAATAGCAACATCTAACGGTTATCCATTAGATATGATAAATAAGCTAATTAGTAAAAAAGAGGAAAAAGTGGCATTACAACTAATATATCCTAAACAAGTTGATAAAATTAAAACTTATAAAACCATCACATATGCAGGAAATATTTCTAATAATTTTTCAAAGATAATATCTTCAGCAACGAATACAACAATTTCTTTTAAAACAGAAAGTAACGTTAGTACAAAATTGTTAAATGTAAAAACAAAAATACCACTATTAAAGAAGTCAGGTATATATAAACTCACATGTCCAGAATGTAATGCTGTCTATTTGGGTCAGACCCTTAGGAATTTTGAAATACGATACAGTGAGCACTTACGAGCATACAGATTAAAACAACCAGATAAATCCCACTACGCAAAACATCTACTTGACACCAATCATTCATTGACACCTAAAACAAAACTAGAAGTACTGCATATTTGTAAAAAGAAACAAGAACTGGATTTCCTTGAAGAACTGGAAATTAGAAGACATTTAAGAAACCCACAATATGAAGTTGTCAATGAACAGTTAAATCTAGGGAATTCTCCACTAATAAACTGTCTTCTTAAGTGATAATTGTAAAGATCAGCAGATATAGTTTTCCTGGTTTTCTATATCATTGCACAGTTATACTGATCTTAATTGGAAAAATGATACCCAGGATATCACCATAGGGCTAATAATATCTAAGCTTCAATATTTGTAATATCACATCTTCTTCTTTTTTCTATAAACATATATTAAGCCAATCACAAGTTAGATTACTTCTTGGTCTAGCCAAATATAACTACTAAACATCAGGTAGGCATAAAATGAAATGTAACTTCTGTCATTCTGACGATGATATTGATTTATCGAAACAATTGTCAATTTTTTAGAATTTTCAATAACTTGTATTATATTGTGGAATTAACTAGAGACCTTGAGTTTCATTTAAAAACACTAATATGAGCATATTCCACGAAGTAAGGGTCGAGACAGTCAATTTCATAAAGAATGATATTTCTGCCGGTATCTTATCCTTGAAAAATGATATTGCTGCTGACGTTGGAAATAAAATTTTGTCTCTGATATTGAGAATAAAATGACAACGATGGACGTAAAAATCAAGGAGTTAGAGTGAAAGATAACATATTCAAAAACACGAGGCACGCCAGATGAAGAAAAGAAGACCGGGCAAACAAAACCTTGCAAGCCAGAAACACACCTTAAGTTAGAAGATATTGGCAGTTTTGCCCGAATCAAGGCTCCAACGTTCGACGGAAAGACATCGTGGACCGATTATGTGAAACAGTTTGAAGCAGCCGCTAGAGTGAATAATTAGTCCGACAGAGAGAAGGTAGTAAACTTAAGATGTCTTAGATGTACTTCAGACGTTCTCTGGAAGAACGGATGGCTTCGAGCAGCTTAAGGAGAGGTTGGACATGCGATATGGTTACGAACATCTAGAACATTTTTACCAATCCCAGCTGAAGAACCGAAGGCAGAAACGTAACGAAGCCCTTCAAGAGTATGAAGTGGACATTGCCCGACTAGTTTCGCTTATCCATAAGCACCAGAGAACACGATGGAATGTCTGGGCATCCAGGCCTTTATTGATGGCGTACGTGACCCTGATATGCAGAGGAGGCTTCGGTTAGTCCATCTCAAAACATTAGTTGACGCATTGACAGCTGCACTTGAATATGAAGCTGCAACGAAGGCTTCGGGTTATAACAAAGTTGGGACCATCCGAGAGGAAGGCGACTAGGATAGATTTGACCAGATCGTCAGTTTGATAAAAAGTATGATGGACAAAAAGCAGAGAAAGATCAGATGCTGGAATTGTGATGATCTAGGGCATGTACGCAGTTCGTGTAAGCGCCCCAGGACTCCTGCAAACCAAGAACCCCAGTTACAGAAAAACTAGAACGGGTCGGCTACGAGGGGGCAGCACCGACCCATGATTGTTCCAAAGACCCTCTCATACTGATAGCTTCTCTCAGATGTCGCAACGACAGTGTATATGTGGATGGCGAAGTGAATGGCAAGAAATATACTCTGCTGGTAGACACTGGAGCAAGAACCATTATACGACCAGAGATAATAAACTCCAAGAAGAAGCTTTTACCAACGAGACTGCGACTGCGGACCGCCACAGGTGAGAGTGCAAGCGTTCACGGGGAGGGGACAAATCCAATTCGGAATTGGCGCAGAAAAGCTCTGGCATACGGTAATCGCAGCTGACATTGAAGAAGACGTGATTCTGGGCATTGCCGTAATGAATCTACATGTTTCCATTTGGATTTTAGAAACAGGGCCATTAAAGTAGATTTGGAACAGGTATTCCTTCATCCATATGAAGGCAGCACTACCTACCTGCTCGAAGCGAAACCATGATAGTAGCACGGCTACAGGGAATCATGGAGAAAGGTACACCGGTTATGATGGAACCAAGGAACCACGACGAATAGGTTGTCAAAGGAGTACTAATTGGAAAAGGATTAGTTACGTCGGCGAAGGAGATCCCAGTACGTGTGATAAACGTGAACGATTACCCAATTACCATCAAGAAGGAAACCAAGATTGGATCCTGCGTACCAGTGACGACTATAGTTCGCCAAACAACGGCAATTGACAATTCCAATACCAGATTCGAACAGATGTTATCAGTAGCTGGTCAAACCTTGAATCGAGCTGAGAAAAGGATAATGAGAGAATTTCTCTTACAGTATCGAGATCTATTCGTACCAAAAGGAGGGAAGACTGGTAGATCATCAGCCGTCAAACACAAAATCAATACTGGTAATGCCAAGCCAATTAGGCAATCAGCTCTAAGACTACCACAAGCGAAGAGAGCGGAAGCTGAAAGAATCATTCGAGAGATGGCAGAAGAAAAAGTAATAGAATCGTCTATTAGTCCATGGATGTCTCCAGTAGTGCTCGCCAAGAAAAATGATGGAACTACGAGATTCTGCGTGGACTATCGCCAGCTAAACAACGTGACCCAGAAAATTATCTCTGCTGATCTTTACAATTATAACTTAAGAAGACAGTTTAGAAATGGAGAACTCCCTAAATTTATCTGTTCATTGACGACTTCATATTGTGGGTCTCTGAAGTGTCGTCCAATTTCTAACTCTTCAAGAAAATCCAGTTCTTGTTTCTTATAACAAATATGTAGTACTTCTAGTAATGGGCGTAGCCAGCGAAGGGCAGGGAGGGGCAACTGCCCTTCCCTGGAAGCAAGAATAAATTGAATTATTTTTAAATTTTAATAAACAAAAAATTAAATCTAAAATAATATATATATTTTTCTGTTTCTGTATATTTTTTTTGTTATCTGTTTTATATATTTTGTTTGTTGTTGTGGTCTTTTTAAAATTAATTAATAAGCTCTAATAGATAAAATTATTCGCGTGTCCTTTGTCACTAAAATATATTTTATCAGCAAAAAAACAAAGCTGTTTGAAAAACTGACATAGTGCTAAATATATATTAATAGTGTTTTCGATCTATGCATTGGTGCACACCAGAATTGTCCCACACCAAAATTGGATAAAAAGGAGTGTTCGATTTACTCCCGGGATACGTCAATTTTTAGTGTTCGATTCCACAACAGTCGGACATCTTTGAAATTAAAAAAATTGTCACTTTCTTTTTGTTTTCATTTAACTAAATTTTGTAATCCTATTATTTAATTAAAATAAATTTACTCAATAAGTAGTTTTAGTTTGAAATATTTTGAAACATTCAATACACAATCCTACATCAGAATCCGAAATAAATACTCTTATAACAACTACTATAACAACAAAAAAGAGGGAAAATCAGTAACAATAGTTTTACCACAGAATAAACAGACAGAAAAGATAATATGGATATAAGAAATTGGTTACAAAATGGTAAGTTAAATAATTTCAGTAGAAAATTAAATTTTTAATTAAAACTTTAGAGTCATGCCATTAGAAATGATCCAAAAATTTGAAAATTGGTTGCTGGACCAGCACCAAATAAAACAAAACTACCATGTAATGATAGCTTATAATGTAAATAATAAAATAATTTTTTTTAATTGTCGGCCGTTTTTGTATCACAACGTTCGGAAAAAAATTCAATTGCAGCCCTTTACAAAATTGCTAAAACGGAAAAAAGTTCATGATGACAGTAGTGGAAGTGGAAGCAAAGCTTCTGATGAAGATGAAAATAAAATGGTCGGGACATCAAAATCGGAATCTATTTTTGAAGAAGGCTCAAGTAGTTCTTCAAATCTACATGAATCTGTCTCTGGAACTGGGACCTCTAAACAAACTGAAGAACGCGATGGCTGCCATGAATATGACATTAGTCGTTATGTTAGTTGTGCCAATAACTTGTCTTCTGAGAAAAAGAAGGAATTGTTGACAAACCCTCGGGTTCTATCATCCAATTACGATTTTGCTTCTGATGCCATTCACTTGAAATGAAAATGTAACCATCGCTGGTTAGATCAATATACTCCATGGCTGATGTGCTTAAGTCGTTTGAAAGATGCTCTATCTTTGTATTGTGTTTCATTTCCGCCGAGAATTGCTACAGTTAAAGGAGTTTTGGAGTTATTTATGGTAAGGCCTTGCATGAAGTTTAAGGATGTACATGAAGATTGTAGAAAGCACGTTGGCAGCCATTACCACAAATCTTCAACAGCTGCTGCAAGAGAATTTCTTGAAAATGCCCCTGTTGATGTCCAGTTGCAAATAGGGCACTATAAGACGACTGAAGAAAACAAACAAATATTGTCAGCAGTTATTTCATGCATAATATTTTGTGGAATTCATGATTTCCCGCTTAGAGGAAAAGAAGGAAATGAGGTAGTTTTCTTTGACCTTAAATTTGAGGATTGACTCTGGTGATGAGAAGCTAAATAGCCATTTAGATAAAAAAACGCAGTCTATACCTCACCAACAATTCAAAATAAGATCATACAATTATGCGATGAATTTATCAAAGAAAAAATAATCGAAGGCTGTAAACGGGCAAATGATTATGCTGTAATGGCTGATGAAACAGCAGATATCGCTGGAAATGAGCAGCTTTCTATTGGATTAAGGTTCTATGATGAATGCCAAAAAATAATCAGGGAGGAATTTGTAGGCTACATTGAGTGAAAATGTCAAGATGCTTCTTCAATCGCTAGCGCAATTCAAAGTTTTTTAGAAGATACTAATTTTTCCACCGATAATTGTGTGGGATTCGGATTTGACGGGTGTTCCACGATGGCCGGCAAAGAAGGTGTACAGGCCATTCTTAAAAAAAAGTACGCTAAATCTTTATTTTTCCATTGCTCCAGCCACAAACTAAATCTTGTGGTCAATGATACTAGCAAGCTACCAGAAATAATTAACGCAATTGCAACGGTTAAAGACACAATAACCTTCTTTCGTGAATCACCAGCCCGTAGGAAATCGGTTCCAAATCTTTCAAAGCTCTGTGAGACCAGATGGTCGGAATAATATAAGAGCGTAAACAATGTTTCAGAAAGCTTCACTGACATTGCTAAAGCACTAGAACATCTATTTGTCGAAGGAAACTATGCAACAAGAAAATCTGCCTACCAATTGCACTGTGCAGTTACTAAATCAATATTCATCTTAGGCTTAAACATAATTGCAAGATACTCTGCAATTTTGAAACTCGTTGTAAACGTTTTACAAGGTAAAAGTATGGATTTGGTTATGGCGAAAAAACATGTTGATGATATTCTAGATGTAATCAAAGAAGATCGACAAGATGTCGAAAATGTTTCTTATGATTTATTTAAAAAATCACTTGATATCGCAGAGAAAGTTGAGTTTTCAGTACCACGAGTCACTCAGAAGCAAGTACACAGCAGCAATCCACAATCTGAGTCTGCAGTTGAATACTGGAAGCGGTCAATAATCATTCCCTATCTTGATTCTTTAGCTTCGTCTTTCGATGCTAGATTCTCCAACCAAAATACACCTGATTTTGCTTTAACTTATCTTTATCCTTCAATCATGCTCAAAATGGGTTCAAAATTCTCTTCTTTCATGGAATTTCATAAGTTGGGTGATGTCTCTGCAGAATTAGATTTGTGGTACAATATGTGGAAGAAAAAGAATTAAGCAGAAGAAAAATTAAAGGACAATGAAGTCGCTGCACTTTTGGAGGAAGCTAATGTTTTTGTACCTGCAACAAGGCACGCACTGCTAATATTAAGTGCTTTTCCATCCACTACTGCTGCCGTGGAAACATCGTTCAGTACCCTACGAAGGGTAAAAACCTGGCTCAAGAGTACAATGGATGATGACCGACTCACTGAGTTGTGTTTGATGAGTGTGCATCGAAAATTTTTGAAGGAAAATCAGGACTGCATAGTGAAGAAAATTTTGGATAAATTTAGTTTAAACCCAAGAATAATGTTATTAGTTTAATTTAAGTACAATTAAAATCTCAATGTTTTGTTTTCATTTGCCTTCCCTTTTTATCCTAAAATTTTACATTTTGGACGACCATGTACCATGGTTTACCCCCCCGTTATAAATCCTGGCTACGCCCTTGCTTCTAGTTCTGTGTTAGGTGTCAATAAATGTTTGGTGTCAAGTAGATATTTTGCGTAGTGGGATTTGTCTGGTTGTTTTAATCTGTATGCTCGTAAGTGTTCACTGTATCTGATCTCGAAATTCCTAAGGGTTTGGCCCAAATAGACAGCATTACATTCTGGACATTTAAGTTTATATATACCAGACTTCTTCAATGGGTATATTTTTGTTTGTACATTTAACAATTGTGTACTCACATTATTTTGTGTTTTAAAAGAAAAAATTAGACACAGTGAACACTTACCGAGCATACAGATTAACAAAATCAAAGAAATCCCATAAATAATACATACATCAAACTTTAGACGACGCAACCTCCAATTAGTAATTAAAGAAAATATCATAATTGTAGTTATGCATTTATCAGACATTGACCCGAAATGGTTTTATGGATCAAAAAAGGTAACGGATATAATTTTCTACAGTTTCACTTACTGAGGCAGGAAACAGGAATTTAATCAATCAGTGGATGTCTAATCCAGTATAGTATTTAATCTAGTTATATCATCAAAAAATAAATACTTTCAAGAGATGAAAAGAAATTAATACGGTTTTTTAAATAAATTTGATCGCAAAATCCAAGCTGACAATTGAATTTATAAAATTACAATTATTTTTGGATACTTTATTTTATTTCGAAAGTTACTTAAGTATGTTTTTCTTCCATAAAATATTGTATACTTCGAAAATGAAGGATTAAGAAAAATTTAGATCTTTTAGTATACTGCTAGCTCTTCTTCTTCTTCTTCTTCTTCTTCTTCTTCTTCTTCTTCTTCTTCTTCTTCTTCTTCCTGCTTCCTTAATAGGCTCGCGCCTGTTCCATCGGATGCCTCCTCACTATATATCCAGGTTATTACTCCATCTCTTCCTTGGCCTTCCAATACTCCTTCGGCCGTTTGGGGATCTGTCTCGTGCAATCTTTACTAGTCTCCTTTCTTCCATTCTACTTATATGACTATACCATTCTTTTTCAGTGTCCAATCATTTATGTTCTCTATATTGCAGTTTTGCCTGAGGTCTGTGCTACGTTGTCTGTCCGATAGTGTTTTTCCTGTGATATCACGGACTATTTTCATTTCACATGTTTCCATCAGTCTTTTTGTCCTTGTTGTATCAGGTCTTGTTTCCGCAGTGTAGGTCATAATTAGCCTCACTTCCTTCCTTCCTTCCTTCCTTCTAGCCATTTTCTATCTGTTGGATATAGGCCTCTCTCAATGTTCTCCAGGTTTCCCTGTGTTGTGCAACCTGATACCAATTTAAACCTGCTGTGCATTTTATATCGTCGTACCAACGCTGTTGAGGTCTGCCAACGCTTCTCCTCTCGCCCCAAGGTCTCCATCTAGTCACTTTGCTGTTCCAGTTGTTGTTGTTTCTAGCAATATGCCCAGCCCAGTTCTATTTGAGTGAGGCTATTCTCCTTTAGATGTCTTCGATTTTTGACGTTCTCCTGATCCATTCGTTAGTTTTTCGGTCTTTCAGTGTTACTCCAACTATCTTTCTCTCTATTGCTCTTTGATATGTTTTGAGCTTGTTCAAGTTCTTTTTTGTCAAGACCCAAGTTTCCTATGCATATGTAGACACTGGCAGGACACATGTATTGTATACTTTTTCTGTTAGTTTCATTGGTAGATTTGATTGAAACACCTGTTTTGGTTTGCTATATGCTGCCCATCCTAACCGTATTCTCCTATTGAGCTCTGTATTCTGGCATTCCTTACTAATTGTTATTTCTTGGCCTAGATAAATGTACGACGCTACTTTTTCGATTAACTGGTTCTCAATGGTTAGTGTATTGGTAATTGTATCTTCGTTTGTCATGAATTTGGTTTTATTTATGTTTATTTCTAGTCCAACCTTGTTTGCTTCATGGTATAGCTCCTGAATCATGCCTATCAGTTCTGCCTCGGTTTGAGCGAATATGACGATGTCATCTGCAAATTTCAAGTTGTTCAGTTTTTCGCCTGCTGTGTTTCTTCCTCTGTCTTCCCAGTGTAAATTTCCAAATACATCTTCGAGAACTATCATGAATAATTTTGGTGATATTACGCCCCCTTGTTTCACTCCTCTTCCAGTCTTTATCTCATTTGTATCTGTTTGCATCCTGATCTTCATTTTAGAATTTACGTAGATGTGGCTTATGATGTCGATGTATCTTTGATCGATTCTGGCTTTTCTCATTACTCGGATTACCGCCCAGGATTCCACCGTGTCGAAGGCCTTCCTAAAGTCAACAAATGCCATCCATGTTGTGATGTTGTACTCCGTGGCTTTCTCTATTAATACTCTAATTGTGTGTATGTGTTCTACTGTACTCATATTTTTCCTAAAGCCAGCCTGTTCTTTCGATAAATATGCCTCAAATTTATTTTTTAATATATTGTTAATTCTTTTCATGAACAGCTTATAGATCTTTGAGAGAAGACTTATTGGTCGGTAATTTTCAAGACTGGCCGGATCTCGCTTTTTATAAATAAGGATAACTATGGAGGTATCCCAGTCTCTTGGAACGGTTCCTTCATTCAGGCATTTGTTAAAAAACGATTTTAGTTGTTCCATTAGAATTTTTACTCCTCCCTTCAGCATCTCTGGCAGTATACCATCATCTCCTGCTGCTTTTCCGTTTTTGGTTTGTCGCAATGCTCTACTGATTTCCTCGATCTCGATTTCTGGAAGGTCTTCGGATCCAACATTCATTATTCTTCTCTTTTCCTCGCTTTCTGCCTCCTTTTGTCTCGTGTGTGAGCTGTATAGTTTTGTGTAGAATTCCTTGGTGTAGAATTCCTTGTGTAGAATGGCCTCACTAATGTCTTATAAGTCTTGGCCTTTGTTTCTGTCCGTAAATGTTTGTTTCGCCAGATAGTGTGTTTAAGACATCCTGCTATTCTGTCGGCTTTGTTTATTTGTTGGGCAACTTCCGCTTCTGTATCTCCATAACTGTGCATTAGTATTCCCAGGTATTTGATGCTTTTTTCTTATTGGATTATCTTTCTGTCCACTTCCAGCTTGCATCTTATTGGATCTTTAGATATCACCATACTTTGTTTTATTCGATGATATTATCGTGCTAAACTTTCTTGCTGTTATGTTAAATTGATGTAGAAGTCTCTGAAGATCATCTTCACTCTCCGCAATCAGTACGGCATCATCTGCATAGCATACTATAGAGATAGTTTCTTCGTCCATTCTGTACTCTCTATTCAGATTTTTGACTTTATGGATAATTTCATCCATGATTAAGTTAAAGAGCAGCGGGCTCAATGAGTCTCCTTGACGTATTCCTCTTTCCACTGGTATCGGCTGTGTTAGTTTGTTATTAATTCTGGACTGTATGTTATTTTTGCTGTATGTTTTCGATAGTCTTGATGGTATCTGATGGAAAGTTTCGTTTATATAACAGGTGAATTACGTCGTTTAGCTCTACCTGATCGAATGCCCTCTGTAGGTCTATAAAGCAGCAGAAGGCCGGAACGTTGTATTCCAGTGACTTTTCCATGACTTGCCTGACGACAAAAACTGTATTGTTACAGGATCGTCCGGATCTGAAGCCTTGTTGTTCATCGGCTAGATCTATTTCGTTGGTGATTTTGGTGGTTATGACTTTTGTGGTCAGTTTCAGATCGGTAATGAGCAGGTTTATTCCTCTGCAGTTCTCGGGTACAGTTCTGTCACCCTTTTTAAACATCCAGATCGTTGTGCTAGTGCGCCAGCTATTTGGTATTGTATGCCCCGAGATAATTTTCTGTACAAGTATCCATAGTTGTTCAGTTAGTGTGTTTCCACCATATTTCAGTATTTCGTTTGAAATTCTGTCCGGTCCTGGAGATTTACGATTTTTCAGTTTTTCTAAGGCTTTAGTAATTTCCTCCGCTGTGACGATTACGTTTTCGGTTGTTATATCTGGAGTTTCTGGTAGGGTCTAGTCTTCGCTTATCTAAAACAGTTGGGTGAGTTAGGAGGTCTAGGTGTCGACATCTATTTTATTTGTTTCTGTTAATTCGCTTATTTCTTTTCTCTGCGCTCTAATAAATCCCCATATTTGCCTTTGCAGTCCGTAGTAGTCGGCTTCCATTCTTAATGAGAAAACCCGCCAGTATTCATCCTTTGTTTTCTTTACTAATGCTTTAGTTTCGTTTCTTATTCTTTTGTAGTTGTTGTAAGCTTCTGGTGTTTGTTGTGATCTGTCCTTATCTCGAAGCCGTTAAATTGACAGTCATAACAGATCATTTCGCTCTTAAGTGGATTAATAACATTAAAGACCCCATATGTAAAATGTGTAAGGTGTATTTTTCATTTGTAATAAAGTAGGAGTTCGCTCCTGGCTGGGTTACTGAAAAGTGCGTTAAGAGTTAGTGTCATAAATAATTATAAATTCAGAGGAAATACTTTAAAATAATTCAGTTAGTTTACATATAAGTTATTTAAAAAGTGCACAAATTGCAAATAAGTGGAAATAAACACTGCAAATAGAGGTAAGATCAATTTTCTTATACATAATAAATGAATATTTCTAACCTAATAAACATATAAAACATTATCATGAAAACTACCTATTAGAGTTATCAGCAAAACAATAAGAACCTGTCTTCATTAAACTTGTTATTAAAAAGAACAGAGACGAACTGACTAGATTGAACGTTATAAATGAGCGAATAGAATTTATAAATATAAAAAGAATAAATTACTCCTAGACTGATAATTGTCAGCTTCAGGTAGGGCTGGGATCTGAATATAGTAGGATTCTGATATTTAACCTGCAGGGAGACACAATGTCAGATACGATGGAGGATATGATGAAGGAAATAATCGAAAAACTAAACAAAATGGATAAAAAGATGGACAGTTATCAAGAACAAATAAAGAAAATAACTAACGAAAATACGGAATTAAAGAACAAAGTCACCCAAATGTAACAAAAAATCGGAATTCAGGATAAGAGAATACAACAATTAGAAAAAGAAAGCAAGAGAAAGAACCTTGTAGTATATGGAATAGAAGAAACTGAGAACGAAACGTGCGAAATAAGAAACAACAAAATTGAACAAATTTTAGATAAAATAAAGGTTAAAACAAACATGGAAGCAGATATAATACAAATAAGAA
The DNA here is from genome assembly GCA_963921935.1 of Galeruca laticollis. Lineage (NCBI taxonomy): Eukaryota > Metazoa > Arthropoda > Insecta > Coleoptera > Chrysomelidae > Galeruca > Galeruca laticollis. Next base: position 36,053,657 of record OY998178.1, on the reverse strand, counting down.
GAATCGGTAAGAAAGAGACAGATAATAACAGAAGTAGACCACTATGGCTAGAGTTATCAAGAGAAGATAAAAAATAGAAATAATAAGAGAAGCCAAAAACTTGAAAGGTAAAAAAATATGTATATCAGAGAATCTACCAAAAGCAATACAAGATAAACGGAAAGCACTCATCCCCTATCTAAAATCGGCTAGAGAAAAAGGATGTAGAGCAAGTATAATATATGATAAATTAAGAGTGGAGGACACAATATATACCTTATATCAGCTGGAATACAATCGAGAAGAAGAAACAAAAACAAATGCAAACAAGAAAAAAGGAAGAACGGCTAGCCAGTGGTCACCCAGCATGGAAGACGATGAAGATATAGCACCAACTCGGAAAATGATACAAACAGGGTACCCAAAAAACTAGAAGACATACACGGAGATAAATTAAATAAAAATAATAGTATTAAGAATAGTAATAAGTATAGCAGTAAGAATAGAAGTAGTTTTAGCAATAGGGATAAAGAAGAAACTAATAGGAAATTTAAACACAAAAATAATTATGGTAGGGGACAAGATAAAAAATTGATCAGACGAGTCAATGGGGAAAAAATAATCGTAGACAATATATAAATGGTGCAGACCAAGAACATATAAATATAGGTATATGGAATATTAATACATTAACGGGAAAAGAAATCGAAATAACGGAGGAAATGGAAAACAACAAAGTACATATTCTAGGAATAAGTGAAACAAAGAAAAAAGGATCAGGACAAATAAATCTAACAAATAATCACAAATTATATTACTCAGGGGTAAAAGTAGAACAAAGAGCAAAAGAGGGAGTAGGTAAAATTTTAACAGAGGAAATAAACAGAAAGGTAATAAATATGGAGGATATAAATTCAAGAATACTAGTTCTAAGTACACGACTAAAAGAAATATTGAATATAATACAAATATATGCACCGGTTGAAGGAACGGGAGAGGAAGAGGTTTCAGAATTTTACATACAATTACAGGAAGTAGTGGATGATATAAGAGAGCAAAACGAAAACATAATCATTATGGGGGATTGGAACGCAAGAGTTGGTAGATATTACAATCGAGGAATGGGTTGTATGGGAGTTTATGGTGAGGAAACAACGAACAGAAATGGTCTTAAGATGATAGGTTTTTGTCAAAGTAACGATTTAATAATAGGAAATACAATGTGGAAACAAAAACTAGAGGATAAATATACCTTTGTAGCGGAAGAAAGAAATGCAAAAAGCTTAATCGATTACATAGTTTATACACAAAACCTATCAAATATGGTGAAAAAAGTAGAGACAAGAAAAGAGGCTGAGTTGAGTACAAACCATAGATTAGTAGTAGCGGAATATGAAGAAAAAATAATGAAGACAGAGGAAGTAAGATTCAGTAGAATTGCAATAAGTAAATTAAGAAACACACAAAAAAAATCTAAATATCAGGAAGAAACTGACAGGGAATTCGAGAAATTGATTAATGAAAACAACGAATGGACACTCGAAAAACGGTGGACAGTATTCAAACAAATATTACTTGAAAAAGCAGAGGATATATGTGGAAGAAATAAATTCAACAAACATTTAAAGAGGACTAAGTGATGGAACAAAGAAATACAAACATTAGTAAAAGAAAAGAAAATTTCATGGAAAAAATACCTCCAAACAAAAACACAGGAAGATAAGGAAATATATAACGGAAAAAGAAACATCGTCAAGGAAGCGGTTAAGAAAGCGAAAAGGGACTCATGGAAAGAATTTGGAAGGGAGATGTCAGAGACACATGCAACAGATAACAGAAAATTTTGGACAACAATAAAAATACTACGAGGAAGTAAAGGAAAAGATATAAGAGCAATAAAAAATAAAAATAACGAATTGGAGACCGAAATAAATCAAATACTAAAGACTTGGAAAGAACACTACGAAGACAAATTTAGTAATAGGTCGAAGAAGAAAACAACGAAGATAGCGGTGAAGGAATGGAATGAACATGAATACCATGCTATCCAAAGAGAAGAAATGGAAGTGACTATAAATAAACTTAAAATAGGTAAAGCCAGTGGGGAGGATAAAGTAGCGCCAGAGCTGATAAAATGGTTAGGAGAAAAAGGAAAAGACTGGCTGTTTCTCATATGCAGGGAAGCATGGGATACTCAAAAAATCCCCAAAGACTGGGAAAATAACCTTATACTGCCAATACATAAAAAAGGGGATCAGACACTGTGCAATAATTATAGACCAATATGCTTAGCCCAAACCAGTTTCAAAATCTACACGAGAATAATAGAGATCCGATTAAGACGTTATGTAGAAGCAAGATTAGAAGAGGAACAAGCAGCTTTTATACCAGGACGACAAGCAAATGATAATATATATATTTTAAGAAGGCTAATTGATAATACCATAGAAGCGGGAGAAGAAATGTATTTAACATTTATTGACATGAAGGCAGCTTTTGACACACTGAAAAGAGAAAAAATTTGGGAGGTGTTGGAATATTTAGAAGTACCGAAAGCTCTAATTAATATAATTAAAAGCACATACGAGACAGTCAAATTAAGGGTGCAGATAGGAGGCCAAAGATCGGAAGAGGTTCTAATGAAAAAAGGTATAAAACAAGGCGATAGCTTAAGCCCACTGTTGTTTGTCATTATAATGGACAAAATAGTGAAGGAAATAAAAAGACAAGGAGGAAATCTGGACATGATAATAGGGTACAGAAACATGTTGCCGGTCAGATTAAGTAATTTACTGTATGCAGACGATATTGTACTTATAGCAAAATCAAAAAATAAAATGTAGAAACTAATCAACTTATTGGCAAGAGAAATAGAAAATATGAAAATGACAATAAATACAGAAAAAACCAAAGTAATGATAGTAAATGAAAAACTGCGTTTTCACATTTCAGAGCACCGCAACAAAAAAGTTCTTTTTTCTAGCAAACTAAACTGCAACTTGTCCAAAAATCAATCTTCGGTAAGTTACAGTTACTTCCTTTAATGATTTCAGTCTCTATTGTGATAAAAATCATTGTTCCAACAAATTATCGAGAGAAGTAATTCATCAGTGATACGAGTACATTTAATGGGATAAGACAGATAAGTTAGCTTATTTCCCGGTCAGTGACGTTATCGCTCTCTGATTGGTGTTCGCAGTCCCGTAACAAAGGTTAATAAATAAGATAATTTAAATTAACTTTATTCAATTTAAGGTGAATATGCTTTTGAATTGTTATTTTAAGTTTTAAAAATTATCTTCAATGTGTAAAACATAACTTTATATGAAGCTGTAACTTGTGTCAACATCCTTATTGGGTAGATACGTATAACATGTCGTTTATTAATGGCTTCAGATTTGAAGCAGAATCAAAATTAAAACTAATTCCAAAGTTAATTTTAAACAATGTTTAGTTTTTTATTGTATTCATTGGTCGTATTGATATAATGTATTAACAGTATTCTTTTCTGTTACCTAATTAGAAGTTGAGCAAATATCGAACAACAGCAAAATTGAAAAAACCTATAAAGAAATTTGGTTACAGTAAGTATTTTTTAACTGATATATTCGGTAATGCGCATGATCATTTTCATTAATGTTCATATTATAATAAGTCACTGAAACCGCCTCTGTAACTGAAATTTTGATATCATTTTGTATTCCGCTCTCGCTTTCATTGAAATTAGATAAAAGCCTTTTTTGAGATAAATTGATTCAATTTGGCAAATTTCATTTAGTAATAAGTTTACAGTGCTAAGTGTCAACACGTGTGATGAGAACTTTAAGGGTGTGGGTACCCTTCCTTGTGTTGTGGATCCTTTTACAGGATCAACAAACGGGGTAAATACTCTGTTATTTTTGAACATATTTAGGAATATTAGTAACTATCCTTCAAATTGAATGCTTCGAAGAAAATTTAATAAAAATGATAGATTAATAATATTAGTGGCAATAATAACACTATCTGTTGGATAATTTTCAAAATTTATTAATTTATCATATATCTTTTCTAATTACTCTACTCTACTTCAACAAATTTGCTACTTTTACAATAAAATTTTATGTGTCTAAGTGATCCAAATTGATAAAAATTATATTTTCAAAATTGGTTTTTGATTAATAGTTTGAATAAATAAGAAGAGCAATAATAAACATCTAAAATTATAACAATTTTTTCTTTTCCCGCGCAATGAAAAATTATATTTTCTAATCAGGAAACTAGTTAAAAATCATAAGCACTTCAAATTTTTCAAACAATTTTTTTTAAATCTCAACCTGAGATTTGTATGACAAGATATTGTGAGAGTTCAGTTCTCCATGATTCAAATTTCAATTGAACAATTTTTTTATAATAAATCCGAAAATTGGAATAGAAGAAAAATATATTATTATAATTTAAGAATTGCTTCTGAAAACCTTGAATTATTTACTTTCTCAAGTTGAAGTGATTTTATTTCCATTCACAACTTTCAAGCTATCATCTTTTTTAAACTTTTTAAATTTTTCGCAAATCATTTAAACATTTTTTGTTGTCTGCAGTGTGGTCGCGGGTCGGGTAAATTTTGTTATAACAATTTTTTCTTTTCCCGTACAATGAAAATTAATATTTTCTAATCAGGAAACTAGTTAAAAATCATAAGCACTTCAAATTTTTCAAACAATTTTTTTTAAATCTCAACCTGAGAGTTGTATGAAAAGATATTGTGAGAGTTCAGTTCTCCATGATTCAAATTTCAATTAAACAATTTTTTTATAATAAATCCGAAAATTGGAATAAAAGAAAAATATATTATTATAATTTAAGAATTGCTTCTGAAAACCTTGAATTATTTTCTTTGTCATGTTGAAGTCATTTTATTTTTTGCCAATCATTTAAACATTTTTTGTTGTCTGCAGTGTAGACGCGGGTCGAGTAAATTTTGTTAATGCCAGATTCAACTGAATTTCATTCTCGATTTTGGATTCTCAATCATAAAACTGTCTGTATTGCAGATTGTAGGTTACAAAGGAGTCGATTGGCCTATAGCTGGCCTTTCCACACTGCGACCTGAAAAGATCTTTTGTGTATACCCTCCATCTATTTTTTGTCCCAGAGATCAAGGCTTCTAAGGAAGCCTATTATCCGATTGGAAGCTATTTTTGTTACCTGATCAGGTCTCAAGAACAACTGTTCCAGGTACCTATGGCGTTGGCGAACAAGTACACCGCAATGGCATAATATATGTTCAGCCGTTTCATCTGCACTGTCGCAAAATCTACATGTTCCTCTGTCCACTTTTCCCATCTTGCAGAGGTGATATCTGAGTGGGCAGTGTCCCGTAAGGAGTCCTGTGATTGCTCTGAGATCAGACTTCTGAAGCTCTAGGAGCGATTTAGCATAGCGAGCAGAAGGTTGTAGCAATCTTTTTGCTTGTCTTTGGCCTGGAACATTTTTCCAGTAGACTGCACAATGTGGCTTTTAGTAATGCCACAAAACGGTTCGGGTACGATGAAAGGAGTGCTAGCTCCTTCCTTTGCAAGACCATCGGCAGTCTCATTCCCAGCAATTCCCTTGTGTCCGGGCACCCATAACAAAGATAGTTTGTTATGTCTAGCCAGTAGCTTAAGAGATTGTTTGCAGCTCCAGACTGTTTTGGACTCATAAGTTATAGACCTAAGAGCTTTCAAAGCAGCCTGGCTGTCGGAGGCAATAAATATTCTGGCTGCGTTGAGGCGCTTTTTGAGGCACTCTTGAGCACAGAAGTCTATCGCTAGTATTTCCACTTGGAATATTGTGGGAGTGTTACCTAGGGATATTGCTAGATTAGGTCCTGTAGCCCCTATTCCTACTCCTTCGTTTGTTTTTGACCCATCAGTATTAAATGTGAGGGCACCCCTAGTTATTTCGTTCTGTGTTAACTCACGATCGTTAATAATAACATCTAGAGTAACTTCGAAATCTTGTTTAGCAGGCATTATATCCCTAGGCATCATCATAGATTGGGTTGATCCAACCTTTAGTATCTCGAGATGGCCTGTCAAATCGCCGGGTTTTAGAGATTAAGCCTGTGTTAACCTATAGGCATTTTGCAGAGCAATCCTCCTTACATGTCAATGTAAAGGAGGGAGATCTAGCATTACCTCCAAGGCCGCGCCAGGGCATGATCTCATTACTCCCGTTATTCCTAAACATGCGAGTCTTTGCAATTTTTGCAACTCTATTGTAGCCCTTTGTTGCGTTGTTTTCTTCCACCATACAAGCGCAGCATAGGTGATGATACGTCTGACAACCGTTATATATGACCAGTAGATCATTTTTGGTTTTAGACCCCAACTTTTCCCAAAGAGCCTACGATACGTCCAAAGAGCCCTTGTAGCTTTTGAGGTGATGTGTGCGAGGTGTGAGTTCCACGTAAGTTTCCTATCAAGGATGACTCCAAGGTACTTAACCTCTTCCGAAAAAAACAGGGTTGTACCATTCAAGCTTGGAGTCCGTATACTTAACTTCCTCCTGTTAGTGAATGGAGCAAGTGTCGTTTTATTAGGATTGACTGAAAGTCCTTCCTTCGAACACCAGGTAGTTATGAGGTTCAAGGCACATTGCATGCGATCGGCAATGATGCCGTCGTGCTTACCTCTGACCACTATAACTAAATCGTCGGCATAGCCAAGAGCACGAAATCCTTCTCTTTTAAGCTTTGTTAGGAGGCCGTCAACCACTAGTGACCACAGTAGAGGTGCCAGCACTCCTCCTTGAGGACAACCTTTTACCGCTTTTATAGTAGTCGACTGGTTTCCGCGGTAGGTGATTATTTTCCTAGTATTTAGCATGGACTTAATCCATTCTATTATGGAAGGTGGGATACCCTTTGCAGTTGCAGCTCCCTCTATATCTACGAATACACATAGCGATACTTCTTTTGCAGCTATTGCCTTTTCTAGGTCTCTTACGAGACAATGTAAGGCATCTAAGGTAGATTTGCCAGGTTGGTAGGCAAATTGTTCCTCGTGAAGCGGTGGATTTGATAAATATTCACTTCTCATGTCTGTGTCGAGTATTTTTTCCATACTTTTGAGTAAGAAGGAGGTAAGGCTTATAGGTCTATATGACTTTGGTTTCTCTGGAGGACGTTTGCCACTCTTAGGAATAAAGCAGACCCTGACCTCTCTCCACCCTTTTGGAATGTATCCCAAGATGAGGTTCATCTTGAATATCTTGCATAAGTGGGAAATTAAGATATCGGATCCCTGTTGTAGAAGTGCTGGAAAGATGCCATCCTCACCAGCTGATTTGTAGGGCTTGAAGCTGTTAATTGCCCATTCAATTCTATTCTTGGTGAATATTTTTCCCGCTAGGCTTTTTGCTGATCTAGAAGCTTTGATGAAAGTTTCATCAAGATTTGCCTCTGCGTTATCTTCAATAATTGCAGCACCAGGAAAGTGAGCGTCTAATAAACATCTCATGCTTTCCTCTATGGTTTTGGTGAACTCTCCGTTTGGCTTTTTAAGGAGTCCAATACCGTAAGAGTGATCCTTAGCGATGACTTTTTGAAGGCGCACTGCTGGGGCTACGTTAGAAATCCCTTCGCAGAATTGCCTCCAAGTTTTCCTCTTGGACCTTCTGAGTTCTTTGTTATATTCAGTTAGAGCCTTTTTGTAGTCTTCCCAGTTTCCTGTCCTCTTGGCTCTGTTAAACGCTTTGCGTGCTAAGACTTTTAGTTTGCTGAGTTCATTGTTCCACCAAGGCACATCCCTATTGACAGCCTTTGTTTTGATGGGACAAGATTCCTCGTAGCAATTAATTATCGTGCGATTCAACCATTGAGAGGCTACTTCAAGTTCCTCCACAGTTTCAATCGTATATAATGTGCCTTCAACATCCGACTTTAATCTGTCCTTATATGAACCCCAGTTCGTTTGTTGAGGTATTCGACAACACTGGCCTGTCCCCGCTTAGCCCCGACCTCGAATCGTATCATCCTGTGATCCGACATCGAAACCTCATCGGAAACATGCCAGTTTTGTATTAAATTTGTTGTAAAGCAACTAGCTAGAGTGATATCAAGCACCTCTTTTCTAGTTGCAGTGATAAAAGTGGGTGTGTTACCTCTGTTAATAATGTCTATATTAGATTTAGCCAAATACTCTAAGAGATACTCACCTCGTTTGTTCGTGTCCGTGCTGCCCCATACTATGTTGTGGGAGTTTGCATCACATCCAAGAATAAGATGTCTGTTCTTTTTATTGCACCATCTGATGAGGCTTTTGACTTTCTCTGGTGGAGGTTTGTCTTCCTCTCTCGGAAAGTAAGCAGAGGCAATTATAATCTGCCTTTTACCCCTTTCGGTGAGGAACTCCACTTCAGCTGTTGCAAGGTCTCTGGTGATACACTCTGGAACAGAAATAAAGTTAAGTTTTTTTGAGATGACTAATGCCGCTCTTGGTTTGTCATGTATTTGTGAATATATCAACTTACATGAATTGATGGATAGGCCTTTGATAAGTCCTTCGTGAGCCCAGGGCTCTTGAATGAGCCCGATGTCAGATAGGTTTCTGCTAAAACTCCTGCTAAGCACGCTAGTTGCAGCTTTTGCATGATGGAGGTTTAGTTGCAGAAACCTAACGGATTTGGAGAGAGCCATTTTACTGTTTACTGTCTGTATACGACTTAGTATGTTTATTGCACTATCGTTAACTCATCGTCATATCAGGTATAGAAGCTTAAGATTTATGGCCGACTCAAAACATTCTAAGTATAAAAAAGAAGCTGAATGTAACGGAATCCGAAATACTTAAAAAGTTACACTTGAATCCATATTGTGGGCCGTAATTTGATAAATAAAATTAGTAGCAGTCAATTTATTAAATACAAATACGAGCTATCTCGTAAATTTAAGCTTACATAACAACATTTTGAAAAAGATTAAACAAGCGGGAAAATATGTTGCGGTAAAAAATTGAACTAGTGTTTTTTAAATGATACTCAAGGTCTCTAGTTAATTCCACAATATAATACAAGTTATTGAAAATTCTAAAAAATTGACAATTGTTTCGATAAATCAATATCATCGTCAGAATGACAGAAGTTACATTTCATTTTATGCCTACCTGATGTTTAGTAGTTATATTTGGCTAGACCAAGAAGTAACCTAACTTGTGATTGGCTTAATATATGTTTATAGAAAAAAGAAGATGTGATATTACAAATATTGAAGCTTAGATATTATTAGCCCTATGGTGATATCCTGGATATCATTTTTCCAATTAAGATCAGTATAACTGTGCAATGATATAGAAAACCAGGAAAACTATATCTGCTGATCTTTACAATTATCACTTAAGAAGACAGTTTATTAGTGGAGAATTCCCTAGATTTAACTGTTCATTGACAACTTCATATTGTGGATTTCTTAAATGTCTTCTAATTTCCAGTTCTTCAAGGAAATCCAGTTCTTGTTTCTTTTCACCATAGGGCTAATAATATCTAAGCTTCAATATTTGTAATATCACATCTTCTTCTTTTTTCTATAAACATATATTAAGCCAATCACAAGTTAGGTTACTTCTTGGTCTAGCCAAAAATATAACTACTAAACATCAGGTAGGCATAAAATGAAATGTAACTTCTGTCATTCTGACGATGATATTGATTTATCGAAACAATTGTCAATTTTTTAGAATTTTCAATAACTTGTATTATATTGTGGAATTAACTAGAGACCTTGAGTTTCATTTAAAAACACTAATATGAGCATATTCCACGAAGTAAGGGTCGAGACAGTCAATTTCAATAAAAAAATTGAACATTTATAAACGACAAAAAAAATTCCAATTTTACTACTCATTTCATTCAATAATTATATATAGGTATTATATAATAATAACAAGAAATATCAATGAGTAGTTAGTAAAATTACCCTATAGAAATGAAACATAAAAATAAATTATTATTCTCAGCAGCGCTATTAAAAAAATATTCAAATAAAGCTAATATTTATAAATTATTAGCACATTTTTCTTTTCAATCAAAATATATACATAATTATTTTGATAATAATAAATAATTGCCGAAAGTGTAGTCTACTTATTTTCTCGAACCAGCATGTACTTGGTGTGACGCGGATCAACCAATTCGGGAAAAATCAAATTCAAATAAAACCGCTGTAATTTTGGCAACATTTTTTGATTCCAAAATTGATACTCTCTCTTTATCCACTGTGTTTTTCGTGGACAATAATCCCCCAGCCAGACACCAAGCATTCATGATTCTTTATCGGTGATTTGAAGCTGACTATATAGAAACGGGATAACTTTTATTATTCACCTCTTCGATTTAGGTCAGTGGAAGTAACTATCTATTAGAGAATTATATTAACAAAACAAATTTAATATAATAATACTATAAACAGTTACAGTTTGAAGCTCAATGCATTGAATATTATCATTCACTGAATCCCTCCACAAAATATTCTGTAGGAAGTTCTGATTTGGATTCAATAATAATTGCCGGTACATTTTTCTATGTGTCTGGTGAGAACCAAATGATAAGTTTTAAACATACAAAGTATGTCAAACAAATCAGGCTGAACTGTGTAGCCTTTAAGTGTTATATCGTTCAAAGATAACCCAGATGTGGTTTTGCACGAGCAATCAAAAACCACTCTGATTTTAGTAGTAGCTCTGTTTTCCCTGAGTATGCACAGACCTATTCTCAGAGAGATGATTTGTTAACGTGAGAGGCGTTTCATTGAAATCTACTTTCAAGACCGACTGAGAATGAATCTCCTAGTTTCAAGTTCTCCTTGGGACAGATGAGAGGCAGGTCGACTTGAAATATTCCGGTGGGTAATATCTTCACCGTGTTTTTAACATGAGCTTCTGCACGAGCGCCTTCGGAAATGACATTATTGTCTATTGAACAGTTTTCTTGTTAAAAAAAGAGCATAAGAGGTCATTAAGAGACTTGTCTTTTGACCCTATGTATAAATCCGCATTTACATCTTCCAAGATTGAAGATTGTGATGAGAGAGACGAGAAAGAGATGTTGGAGAAAGTTGTTAACCACTTACCATCTAAAAAATCCAAAAGAAAAAACTGTTAATAAGACAACATTTCCCGTTTTATTAAAACAGCTTGTTATGCAGCTATCGCTAAATGATATTAAAAACACACAAAGTGCATTTCGAACAACAGGCATTATACCAATGAACCGGCTTACAGTTTTACAAAAACTGCCAAATTATAAGAAAACATAGGAGCAGAAATAAGCGATACGCTTCTGGAATTCCTGAAAGAGACTAGAACTTCCACCGATGCAAAAGTTCCAAAAAGAAAAAAAATGGTTAGAGTTGAGCCTGGAAAATCAGTTTCAGATCAAGATTTTTTGGAAGCAGGACCTTCAAAGTCAACTGATGAATTGTATATAGGAACAAATGCCGAGGTCAGCGAAACTCAAGAAATGGAAGGAAACGAACAGGAAAGGGAAAGCGAAACAGAAATGGTATTTCCAACAAAAAAATAGCAAAGTATTTTATAGGACAAGTTTTGGAGGCAGATAATAAGGACGAACCGGTGATAAAGTTTATGCGAAAAAATACTAGTAAAGAAAGGGAGGCATTTTATTTTCCTGTTGTCGATGATATATCGCAAATACAAGAGATGGACATTGTTCAATGCCTTATAAACCCAAAAATATATAGATGATTCCATCATTTTTTGGAAGATTTATCTTCCTATAATCTTGCCTAAGGAGTGATTTAAAATAAGATATTTTTAGAATTTTGTTTAAGTTTCCTTTTTCACATCCCGTCAAAGAATTAGAAGGTTGATTATTATTAAAAGTTTATTTTTTAGTTTTTTAGGATTAACATGTTTTGTTTGTTATAAATGTAGTTTATAAGGTGTTCAAAGAAAGACTTTTGTTTGTTTTCAGAAGTTAAAATCTGTTTTTCGTTTGTTTGTATTAAAACAATAAAGTTTTCTGAAAAAAATGATAAAAAATGGTTTTTAATTACCTGTGAATTTTTTTTAGTCCTCAAAATTTTTTAAAAACATATTTAAGAGGAAAACTAACCATTTACTGTATCACAAACTGCCAAAGAAAGCGTTTTAAAAGGGTTGGCAAAGTATTACTGATCGTCAGGTGACTTCGCCAAATTTTACATATATACATATTTATAGGAGTAGTTTAAATCAGTTTTGAATGCATTAACCGATAGCTAAATGATAAAAATATCACATAGTTTGTAATCACGTCTATTTGGGAAAGAAATGCAAGAAAAAACAAAAAAAAACTGGAAATTATGAGCAAAGTAACACCGCTTTATTGTACTAAAAAATGTATTGTGTATTGCGAATCTACGCTTATTATTGTTTTTTCATACTAATATGGCCGGTTAAAAGCATCGCATAGTAACTAAAACTCTACCGTCCGAGAGCACAGCTACTTGATGCAACGTGCTACCAATTTCGTGATAACTGTTATAACTGAATTTTTCATATATTACGTTATTCAATGCAAAATTTACATGTTTTTGTGCCAAATCATGTTTTTGTATTGTGCTCCATAAAATTAAATTACAATTGGATGTGGAAGAATAAATTAATTATCTGTAATTGTAAGGTAGATATTAAGGGCGGGAAACTTTTAAATTGACACCCCTTATATGAACTTAATAAACGACGTGTACTTAAAAACGAATTCAATTCTAGTATAAATGTAGACTTTATACAAATGGAAATTATCTGCTGGTGAATTGAAATTTTTGTTTGTTTTTCAGAGGTGTGCAAGTTCCAAAGTTTTTACAAAATAAATATGGTACAAAAACAGGGTCTTCCGGTCACATAAATGGGTAAGTATAAATTCATCGATTCACATATATGGTTTAGGTTCTCAGGTAATATTCCATCTTAACAATACGTTTATTTGAAATTATTGAAATTAAGCAACTCCAAATTTGTGTAACTCTGATGATTCGTAGTAACATATCTGAGAATACGTGGGAAGGATTTCCTGTCACCAAAGACTAAGACGGCTACTTACTACGCGGCACTTGTCAAGTAATTGCCAAGTACTTGCCAAGTTTCGAATAAAGCCGGTCCCATACATATCACGAGTAGTAAGGAGCCAAACATTTCCGAGTTTGTTCAAGTACGAGCAACGAGCAATCGGAGCACTCACACGTCTTGCGCTTTTCATTCGCACATAATCGTGAGTTGCACGCACACGCCCCTTCCCGAGTAGGCTGGTCAGTTTTTACTATCGACGAGACTTGAACGTTGAAACAATGTTAAAACGCCATAATCATGAACGAAAATTCACTTTTTGCAAACTGTGATGCGTACGTTCTGTTATTTGCCGCTTAAATACTACTTCGAAAAGCTAAAAGACGCAAGAGAAGATTGTGAATATTATCCGTAAATAATAAATAATGAACTTCCGTATACACTTATTCGCTTCTGCAAGCTAACTGAGGACAAGGGAAAATTAAAAATACACTCTCAATTGACACGATACGTGTGGTAGCAGCGGGCACATTGGAAATCCAAGTACTCACAAGTATACATTCCCTTTGACTAGTTACAAATTTACCTACAGTCCGTGGGTATAGGCAAGTAAAGGCAAGTGCGATTAGTAAATATTCGCAAGCATCTTTTCCCACACACATCGCAAGTGCCCTTATTTGCTAATATTCGTGATGTATATGGGACCGGCTTATTATGGCCTTTTACACCAAGAGTTTTTCTGACAGTTTTGGAGCGTGTATTCCAGGAGCGCGCGCCAATGCTGCGCATGTAAGCTGATCCCACGAACAAGCGCCAGGCACGGACTCTCGACTTAGTGTAGGGACAGAAAGAAAGCGGGTTGCCTGCTCGCTGGTTCCCGGTGCCGAAAAGCGGCGCCGATAGAGGCAGGCTAGCACACAGAAAGAAACCAGAATCGGCTTCTGTTTTCGTGGATTTATTTTACTTAGTTGAAGGTTACAATTATTGCAAACATGTCTTCTACACCGGATGAAGAAATTTTGTTAAACAATCCCTTTTTAGGATTAAAAAGGCGGAAAAGAGGTATTCATCCTATTAATCAGAATAGAACACAATTTGGAGAATTGCATAAGTTGTTTAAAGAATTAAAAGATAATCCAGATCGCTTTTATCACTATATGCCATGCAATTTTTTTCCAACATTTTTTTACTATATTTCTCTTACTGTTGGCTTTATCACGTTTGTCCTACACAGCAATTTGTTTAAAAACAGCAGAAATTAATGTTTCCGTATCCATAACCGGCTCGCTTGTAATTAATTACTAATTCCGATAAACTGGCTGCGGCTTGCTACACGCGCCAACAAGTTTGAGCCTGTTTTGTCTCTATGCGTTTACATTTATCAACCATAAGTAAATTCAGGCGCCGATCAGCGTCGATAACCGGTAAGCGAAGAACCCGCTTTCTTTCTGTTCCTACCCATGTGTGTCAGGAACGCAGGTCTGAACCTGAAAAGTGTTGAGCGTTGAGAGTCACATAAATCTTGTTTTGTACATAATTAGGACGATCGGCCGCTCCATAGAATAATAATATACAATACAGAGGGCTATTCATTCATAAACACGTTTATTTTAGCGATCAACAACCGTAAACCCCAGTAGTAAAATAATGATTGAATTACCAAAAGTGGAGATTGTATTATGGATACATGCCTTGGGAAATTCGGCTGTTTTTCTGACAAACTTGGCACTGAGGAATTATGATAATCCAAAAACATTATATTAATTAACATAAAAGTTACTGAAAGTCTTAAAAAACACATAAAAACCAAAGAACAAAGTTTTTACTCGCTACTCGTAATAAACAAAACACGTTTGACATTATTTATTACAAATACTACAGCGCAATCGAAATTATCGTGAGGCACATTCTGACGATATTTGCATCTCTTTTTATATGGTAAATAAACAAGGATAAAACTACTGAATAAGTTACCCCAGACACATTAAGCAGGAACCGAAATTTTGAGAAAGTGTTGCTACTTTTAGTTACAACAAATACTCGTTTAAAATGTATATAAGAATTAAATGAAATTAAAGTATTTTCAATTATTTTTAAAAGCGGTGACTTAAATGCAAAAATTAGTATGACCTTTTTTTATTTCCATAACTTTCTAACAAATTTTCAATTAAATTTCTAATTTCATTTTTTCTGCAACTAAACAGAATTTGTAAATATGGCAAAGCGCTGGAAGTATCCGCAAGTGAGCTTAGATTATGACTTGATGTTTGAGGCATCAAAAAGTCAAAACAAACATATCTATTTTATATGTTAATCTGAGGGCAGCTCACATTTTAACTGCTGTAATGTCGTGTAATATAGAAAACTTAGAAATGTTCATAGATATGCACAGAAACCATCCTTGTTTGTGAAAAATTAAGTGTACTTATTGAATACAAAAACATAAATTTGAATTTCTAGGTTTTCTTTGCGAGGCTACAAATGCATATAGTTCAATAATATCAACTATACTCCTTTCTCATTGAAAACATAGTTAAGATCACTTTTTAAATTGCAAAACGAAGTATTGAAAAATTTCAACTTGGCAGAAGTTTCAAGCTCCTCTACAAAAATGTCTAAAATTTCATACTTTTATATTTACACAGAGAATGTTGGCTTGTATGCGCCAAAATCGGTGGTTCGGAATACATTTTTGGCACGTTGTTAATAAGCGAACACTCCAAGAACGCGGTCCAGCGTGCGCGTTTGGAGTGCATGTTTGAGAATTGTCTGAATACTCTTGATGTAAAAGGCTCTAAATGTGTATAAAGACTTGCCTATATTCAAGTTAATAGTTGAGACTTGTACTTCCCGTCGGCTGTCGGTAAATCGTCGCAAGTCAAAGGACGCACATTGCAAGTAGCCAGTAGTCGCCCCACATTAACTACTTGGTCATACGACGTAACAATTTTTGATTATTCTGTTTGTGGTAAAAATGGAGTGGAGTAGTGATAGGGCTTTGCAATTTTTGGAAATATATGAAAAGTAGCCAGTTATTTGGGAAGTTACTCATGTTATCCACAAAAATAGAAACGAAGTGCATAATACCTGGATAGACCATCCCCTTTTTTAGCCTTCTTCATTATTTAATAAAATGTAGTCGTGACTCATGACTACAAATGCCGTAACCTTCACTTTCTGAGTCCAAATTGAAAATACTTTTTCGTCAGAAGCTTCGCGGAAATATTCTAAATCGTTTTCACAACTCCCTCCTTATAAGGTGTAACCGGATATAATTTTTAGAGGACATTGGCACTATTCCTCTCAACTTCCTTCCCATTAATAATTCTGCAGAACTCCACCAATTTTGAATGGGTGTTTTTCGTTAACGCTAGCAACATTTGATATGGATCTGCACTCTTTATGGAATGACGTTTTTTCACCTGGGACTCAATGAACCCATTGCTTTGACTGAATCTGGAACTAGACGTCACCATCTCAAATTTATAATTTTTTTGAAAATTGCATGACTGGTACTCTTAACCTGCTATCTGTGGAAATTGTGAACCATTGACTTCTGACGACTTAAGGTACACGGTGTGCAAATATTGACTTGAGGTAAGTTATGATTTATGATACATGATGAAGTTAACTTTCCTAACTTAGCGACTTCAATAAGCCTTGAATAATAGTCAGATACTATTAGATTAGATTAGATTTGAACGGGGTTACAGTGCACTGAAACCAAGGGATTATTGTGCCCCCCTATCAGAGCTGTTCTCGCAACTACTACAGCTCGTCTTCCAGTTCCAAGGTTCTAATGAACTCTAGTATTGGGAACGGCTTCAACGAGGTTAGGTCCTCACTCTTACAAGTTTCTTGTCCGAAGCATTCCTTGCGTTGGCTTGCAATGGCGAGGCAATCCAGAACTAGGTGATCCGGAGTTTCATCCTGCTCCCCACAGAATCTACACTCGTCGATCTCTGCTAGACCTATTCTCATTAAGTGCTTCATAAGGCGGCAGTGTCCTGTAAGAAAGCCCGTGAGGAGATGTAGCTTTTATTTACTGAGGTCCAAATATTTTTGGATCTAGCAGTGTCAAAGTTCCACAGGAACTTTTTGGAATGTTCCAACCCGGGAAGGCACCGCCAGAGTGCTTCTCTTTCGGTTTCCTCTTTCTTCCGAAACTCTTTCTTGTAGGAGCATTTTGCTACACCACACAAAGGCTCCGGGCCAATAAAGGGCATTTGTGCTCCTTTCCTGGCAAGTGTATTAGTCTCTTTATTTCCCGTGATTCCCGAGTGGCCAGGAACCCAGACTAAAGAGTCCCTGTTATTCTTGCCTAATTCGTCAAGTTTTCTTCGGCACTCCCATGCCAAGTTTGAGTCAATGACATGGGAGCTCAATGCTTTGACAGCTGCTTGACTATCAGAATGGATCGATATGTCACATTTCTGGTAGTTTCTTTCTAGGTTTATTTCCACGCATCTTCCGATCGCAAGTATTTCTGCCTGAAAGACGCTCGGGAAGGAGGAGAAGGAGAGTCGAATACCATAATATACCAGTTTCCATCCAGATTTAAGAAGTCTGTTCGAATAATATCCCAAGAGCGATCTGGAAATTTGGATGGCAATAATGGTTCCACTGGATCTGGCTCTTGTTGAATAAAGGAACCCAGCTTTAAATGATTTCCTCAATGTGTAACGGTATTCCTGAACATCACATAGATGATTGTCTAGCTAAAGATTGACATTTACTGATCTCTTGATGCCCAACATGTAATTTTGCTGGGACATTTCTCCTCAATTCACGTGGAAAAATAATTCAACTATCTTTCATCAGAAGTTCTTCGTAAGTTGATTACATTTCTATCTTCCCAGTATGGAATTATCTCTTGAGACAATTTATGACGTAGAGGCCAACTCTCAACACAATATTTGATCAACTCGGAATATACAGGGTCTTGACGCTGGCACTGAATAATTTTTTCCAGTCTCTGATCTGATGAGGGAAAGTTCAAGGGGCTCCTGGACAGCATATACGCGATTATTAGTTCCTTTCCAGGTGTATAGTTTATTTCATATGAGTATCTCATTAATCGCATTTTAATTCGTTGAAGACGTGGAGTTTGACTATCCAGATCTTTTTGTCCAAGGATTGACACAAGTGGTTTGTGGTCTGTCTCAATACAAATTGTTTTGCCAACAATAAAATTTACAAATTTTTCACAACCGTATGCTATAGCCACGGCCTCCTTCTCTATTTGGGCATACCGTTATTCAGTTGAAGACAAGGTCTGTGAAGTATAGTTAATGGGCTTGAATACATTGTCTGACTGATGCCGTATTAGAACTGCTCCTAGTCATAGGAAGAGCTGTTGACAGATAAAATAGTATCCTTAGATACATCATACAATGCTAAAACGAATGGATTTGCTATGATCTTCTTAATCTTTTGGAAAGCCATCATTTGCATTTTTTCCAACACCATTCATTGTCAGCAAGTAAAAACTCAAGTGGTCCAGCCAAAGTTGACAAATTTGGTACACATCTACTAATAAAATTCACCATTCCCAGGAATCTTTTGAGTTCTGTTACGTTTGTTGGATCAGGTAAATTAATGATTGCTTCAATCTTCTTCTGGTCTAAAACTAATCCCTCTGAGAAAAAGACATGGCCTAGTATTTTTATAGAAGTTTTTCTGAATTCACATTTTTCTGAGCTCCAAGTCCAGCCAGCATTTCCTTTTTTTGTCAGCACTATTTCCAAACGCTCATCATGTTTCAGCAGGTTTTTCCAATAGATTATGTCATCATCAAAATTACATATCACAGCAACTATTCCTTGTAGCAACTGGGTTATATATTTTTCAAAAATCCTCCTGTGCAGAGGATAGTTCAAAAGGTATTATTCTGAACATGAATCTCGCAAACAGTGTAATAGAGGTTGTTAGACGCATACTTTCCCCAGTTAATGGAATTTGCCAGAATCCATTAGTGGCATCTATTTTACTCAAAATTCTTGCTCGTTCCATTTGACCAAGAGTACTATCCACATCTGGAATTGGAAAAAGTTCCCTCTCCACATTTTTATTAAATTGAGTTAGGTCAACAAACAACCGAATTCAACCATTAGGCTTTGGGACCAACGCAACAGGTGCACACCAGTCAGTTGGTTCAATAACTGGATGAATTACACCTTTAGAACAAAGGTTATCTAATTCTTGTTTCAAATTATTTTTAAGTGGTAGGGGTGGAACACAGAGTGCAGAGGCTGTTTTATATTTCCAAGTCCACTGAAGAGATCTGGAAACTTCTTATGTGGGTCGAAAATTCTACCATTACTATTAACTGCAAACAAGCGCTGAGCAAGTCCCAGATAACTTAACAATGTTTGTCTAGCACCAGACACAACATAAAATCGTTCACTAACTGTCTTGTTTTTCACAGTAACTTTTTCCATCAATATTCCAGCAAAATTCAACTGGTTTCCACCAGATCCAGAAATTGTTGTCTCTGCATATGATATTTCATGGCCTTTGAACCTCGTATAGTATAAAGTCTCAGGAAGAACACTCACGTCTGCATCTGTATCCACTTTGACTGTTAAATACTGGTCCCAAATGCTCACATTTTTTTTGTTAGATGCTAATTCATCAACAAATGTATCCGGCGTATTATCAGAATCATTTTGAGATACCCCAACTCTTTTTGTCTGTTTTTTCTTTGACAAACCCGAGCATAGTGTCCTTTAACTTGGAATTTACCACAGACCGCATTTCTAGCAGGACATTTCAACTTACTATACAACTCTGATTGGCCACAACAATAGCATTTATTCTCAGTTGGCTTAAATGCTTCTTTAGATACTGGGCCCTTGGTTTGTAAAGGACCCGCTACATTATTTGCTCCTAGAATGGATCTTTTGTCAGACTGGTATCTTTTTTTAGCCACTGCGTTAACTGAAACAGTCCCACATCGAAATGTTCCCTTTTGTGTTTTTTTACAGCCTGAATGTCTAGCAGAAATTATAGCTTTTTGTTAGGTGAGTGGATTCCAACTGCAATTTCTCTGAAAGAGTCTTATCGAGGATTCCTACTGCCACTTAATCTCTGATAGCTTGATCTACGAATCCAGCTGGAAATCACAATTCTGAGCAGTGGTATGTAACTCGGTCACAAAATCTTCCACACTGTCCCTGTTTTCGGGTATGGAAACAGTATCGTTCATATATGATTTTCGAATGAACAAAGTGACTTCGAAACTTGGTCAGCATAATACTGAAACCATCTACTTCTGTATTAGATCACATGAAGGACATAAATATTGACTCTGCCTGCGGCCTCATCATAAATATCAATGAATTAGTTTGGTCAGCTTCTGGTTTTACATCCAATCCTGGGGCACTTCTGAACCTCTTGAATCTTGATTCACATTGTTTCCAGTCCACAGCTTTGAACGAAAGCTGTTCAGGAGATGCTATTTGATAAAGAGGAATTACAGTTTGGGGAGTTGATACCCGTATTGGCATTTTATCGTCGTTATCTGGTATGTTCTTCCTCTACTTGTTTTCCCCACAGTACCAAGAAAAATACTTCAACCATATCGTTGCAACCATGTGATATTATTGCTAGAGAAGCAATATGTGTTGCATCCATCGTGATGGAGTAGGACATGGCAAGATAGCCTTGTGTCGTATGTAATGTTGATAGTTCATAGGGCGGATAACGACAATAAATTTCAAGATGACTCCATGAATTAAAATAATTGTTGACTTACCCCAACTTGGATTATAGGGTGGGAATAAACATCTCGACAAGTATCACTGGATTTGATTTACACACTAAATAACACTTAAATTAAACTAATACATGACCTATAATTTATTAAGGACGGTCAAGTTCAATTCTTACCATACATTCATAGTAACGATATAAACAGAACAGAATATTAATTGATTCCTAGATGTTTACGATTCTTATAGTAAATATTTGTATGTTTTTAAATATGTTTACGATTAGATGAAAATATATCTCATTAACATGTGTTTTGTTATATATTATAATTAGTTCGACAATTGTTTGAGATGTATCAACATGGACATGGTCTGAGTTCATATTTTGTATGTTTTATCAATAGCCAAGAGTACAAATCAATAAATGCTCTAATAACAACTAACTGTGCGAAAACTATTCGTCCGACAGAATTAGGGTTTTGCACACATAAAAAACATACAAATAGCTACCTGTATGCCAAGTGTCATTCCTTAATCTTGAAAAATGGCGGAGTTACAAATTTTTCAAAAAAACGTCAAATTTTCCGGGTTTTCCGAATTTTCTCCGGTTCTAATCATCGGATCGAATCGTTCGACCTCTTATTCTCTTTGCAATTTTATTCTCTACAATTCCTTTTTTGATTGCAATAATATTGCTCGCATAGTTTCCATTTTCTGAGGAAAAAACTAAAAAAAGTGCGAATTTTTCATCTAAATTGTTAATAACTAATTAAAAATTATGATTCAGGAGCTGGCAAGTGTGCAGAACTCATCTACTAACTGTCCTACACAAAATCGCACAGTTGGTTTTCAGGTAGTATTTATGTCATGAAGAAATGCTCTATTGCTTGGCCTAATATTGTATGGACTTGACATCCAAAAATTGAAGTAGGTAGTTCAGTCCAAGACTAATTATCAGCGTATTGAGAAATATTCTATTATAGTTATTTGTGTAAATTAAACTACTCACATAATTTTTTCTACTATTTTAAAAATATTTATTCGTAAATTATCTTTATCAATGCGTTATTTGTGATTCTCCTATCGCTTAGAATAATCCGTCGATATTAACAACTTTTCTCAACTTCCGATTCTTCAGCGCTGAGATAAACTTCGATCTTAAAATATTGTATTCAAAATCTTTTATCTTATTCTATTATTTTTTCATAAAATACTTTTTTCAATACATCATCTATATCGCTCAGCTCCCCTTAAATTAGTATTCTATCATCATTTATTGGTATCTGAAACCAATTTTCTCTCAGTTTCATGAGAAGCGTTTTGTTGAGATTGTTTGGAAATAAATTCTGTTGGAACAGCTCCTATTAATGCATTACTCTTTATAAAAAATCACAATTCATTGTGACTGTAGATTTTTCTAATTGGGTTAATCTATGTCATGCTAGTATGTATATTCTTCCATTTTCTCCAAATTATTGCTGCATATTTCGGTTTCCTTCTCTCTGTGCAAATTGAGCTTCACTTCACTTACTACTATTGCTCTCACTTAGATCATGGTCTCTCTATTTCTCCGTTATCAGCCAGTTTTTACTTGCCAGCTCACGCACTTTGTTTGTGATTTATACATTTCTTTCTTTGTCATTTTATCGTTTTTATTATGGTATAGCCGTTAAAGTGAAATTTCTTGGTTATTTTTGAATGAACTTGCGATAGTCATTAATTTTTTTCCTAATTATTGCGCATTATTATGTAGTAATTCGTCACATATTAATATTATAAATATTTTTGTTTCATTTGTTTTATAGAGATTCTACTCTTCAGTACTTTCGTCTTTGCATAAAATGTTTACTTAAATATAGACTATATTCTGACCCACTCTTCTTCCTATTTTGTATAATTTGGTCTTATCCATGTCTATGCTCTCAAATCCACTTTTTATCTTCTCTGATATTTATGCCTTTTTACTATATTTTTTGACCTACGTTTTGTTACTACTCTAGCATTGTCAAACTTTTTTGTTATATTAACATTTGCTTTGCTTAACACCTTCATCAGTTCTGTTTATTTTATTATTTATAATGACCGTATTATTAGAAATTAGTAGGTTGTAGCAGCCAAATTATTCTTCGGAAAAATTCGCGAAGGAAGAATAATTTTATCTTTATTTTATCGACTATATAAGCAGGATACGATAAACAATTAATTAACGGAAAATTATAATAATTATTATGTATTATTTCCGTTAAAGAATCAAATATATGAATTAATTAATTGATAGAATTTCTTTCTATTTATTGGTTGAAGGTTATTCGCGTGGTCAGTCATTTAATGAATGATCCTTGGCCTCTAGTAACACCTGCAAACGATAAAGCAATTTCCTTTCATTCAACTGAATGAGATCCAACGCTACTTCCTTCTACACCGGAATGGTTATTGGGAGTAGAAATATGGGAATAACAAACAGTGTTTGTTGAATGGAGACTTAAAATATTTTTAGAATAATATAACCTATTTATTCCCAAGTGGACTAATACATTGACGTTTTTTCTTGTAAGACATTTCTTATATGAATAATAGCTATTCATTGTTTCAACAACTTTCAATTTTGATGTTGTGGAGAATTAAGTGTTTACAAAGCTCAGTTGGCACCATAAAGGGTGTGAGAATCCCGAACCCAATTTCTTGCGAAGAAAGGGTATTCCAAATTCTTCCGGTGCTCGTAAAATGTTTTCCCCATTCTCCAGTACTACGATGGCGTCTAAATAGACCCGGCATGTCCTCCAAGATAACTCTCTCAAGACATCATGAGTCATGAGCAGGCGCATTGAGGAGCACGAATAGCATGGCATTGAATAGACATAATCTAGGTCCGGTGCTAAAAGCAGTCTTCAATTTGTCTTTTGTCCATTTCTACTTGCCAATAAACAGACTTCATGTCCAAGGTGGAAAACGGCCAAGTCTAGCGAGGAAAAGCTTAGCTGTCTTTCTTCGTCACGTTGTTTAGCTGATGATAATCCATGCAGAACCTGGTAGTTCCATCCTTTTTCTTCACGAGCACTACTAGAGATACACGTGGGCTAATAGATAGTTCTCTTACTATCTCTTCTTCCATCTCTTGAATTATTCTTTCAGCTTCCTCTCTCTTGGCTCGTGGTAGTCTTCGAGCCTAATGGCTTGGCATCACCAGTACAGATTTTGTATTTGGCGGCTGATGTTCTACCAGTTTTCCCTCCTTTTGATACGAATAGATCTCGATACTGTAAGAGAAATTCTCTCATTTTCCTTTTTTCACCTCGATTCAAGAATTGACCAGCTACTAATAACATATTGATGGTCTGTTTCCATATGTGGTTTTCATAAAATCCTAATTGTTCAAAAAACGCAAAAGAAAATTTAATACACTTTGTCTAATTAATTTTTAGAAAAAAACCCATTAAGTTAAAATACTTATTTTAATTCATAGTTTCTTAATTAATGAAAAAGAATAATGTGTTTTTAAGCTTATTCAGAACTTTCTAAAAAGTGAATAAAAAATTTCTGTTAAATATTCTGTTAAAATTATGGTGATACAAGAAAGTTAAAAACTAAAAACAAAAGTCCAATTAAATAAAAGGTCAAAATTATTGTGAAAAAAGTTTTCTTCTTTAGTATCATTAATATCTGGTAGCACAGTTTGATCCTCAATGCTTTCATCACTTAGCAAATGTGTAAAAAAGAGCCCACAATCATTTGGTACACTTCCAGAATTGCAAATCTCTCTCAAATGTTTCACATTTAATGCAGATTTTTTTGTTTGATAAAAATGTTTGAGGCATCCTTCCATAGAGATAACTGTAACTCAGCGTCGTCTACATGGAAGAATCATAATACTGTCAAAATCAGTTTTGATTTTCATTACAAAGGGGGATGTTTTCTCATAAGTTATCCACTTAATGTGGTGCCGATTTACCACATTGCTATCTTGATCTTTATTTCGGTCTACCAAAATTTTTTAGGTTTTCCAGAATTTTCCAGTCAAAAAATACGTCCTTTTTTTGATAAGTTTGATACATAGGTTCCTTTTGTTTTTCATTCTTAGCAATATTCACCCATTCTTGGGGTAAATAAACTGGCACATTTTTGGCTTCTTTTCGATTCTGGCATGCATAGAATCGCATTCGATTTAACTATGGTCAGAAACTGAAAACTTTTGATCGATGACCTCTATGAGTAAACGTGCCTGTATAAAGAAACATAGCAGCCACATGTGTCACTAAAGAGCCTTACATTTTGAATAGTTCTTGGAAATATTTTTACGTGTTGAAATAAACATGAGGCTATTTCGCTTGAGCCACGTGAACCTTCTACTTCAGACCACATATAACATTTGCCAGTATTACCTCCACAGTTAAAAATAGTAAAATTGTATGTAGTTAACTTGCAGCACCTCTTTCTATATATATACAAATCAGTTTATAACGTTCTCCGCCGTCTTCTGATTTACAGTCTCCATTGTTCTCGATCGGTCCAGAGATTCTCATCTACTCCTCTTTCTCTGATGTCTCTATCCATTCCTTCTCTCCGATAGTTTTGGATGCCACTTTAAAAACAGATCAAGCCATGCTCTACCTGCCAAACCTGATGCAGAAAATGAGTGTTCAATGTTATTTTTAGAAGCCAATTCATAGGCAAGTCGTTTTAGATCTCTCCTAGTAAGCCGATAGAATTTTGACTCCATTAGTAAAATATATTGCAATAGCTGCTTTTCTATATTATCGCCTAAAATACATTTTCGTCCACGCTTAGTTACTGCCGCCTCTTCAGGTGAAACAGTAGTGTTCTGACAAAGCCGGAAGAGAGTAGTGCGAGGAACTCCATAAAACTTGGCTGCCTTCAAGTACTCCATTTTTTTTTCTCTAACAGCGTTAATTACTGCACTCATATTCTCTTTATCCTATGCTTTTCTTTAATTTTCACAAACACGCTTAGTTGTTCGCGGCATTCTGAAATAAAAAAGTATTTTTTATGAAATACCTACTGAAAAATACTGGTGTAAATAGGAACACATTTGAGGTTATATCTCACGACACAAATTAAATTATGGATAAGTAGTTACCACACCGAAAACTATCATTCCTATATAACAATATTATGTCCAAAGCATTCAATAAAAATATGTCTATTAATAATGATAACCTGATAAAACATTCGAAGCGTTTGATCCACAATACCATATTTAAGCTGTGTTGTACCAACAATAAAGTCGCGTATATCAGTAAGTTTAATTACGCCATATTGAGACACTGTTTTTGTAAAACAGCCGGTATTCCATATTACACTCATATTCCATATTTGCACTTTCTCCTCTGCATTAACAAAAATCAGAAAATTCCATATACTTTCTGGTTGCTAGGATGAGCAATTATGAGCAACTAAACGCATTATTCTGAAAAGAGTTCTTTCAACCACATTTTGATTACAATTTTGATACTTTAGTGTATTGTTATTATTTTTTAGAGATGCTACGAAATTGTACTCAAAAACGAAGTCGAGTACGAAAACGAAAATAAATAAATCACATTTGAATGGCCAACTGACTGAACAGAAACGATTCGATCCATTTGGAGACACTTTAAAAAAAGTCTTCCAAGGAGGTACGTATATTAATATTCAATAAACTTAGTCGTACTTCTTATCTAACAGAAACTATTGAAAATTATTTATATAGGGTGTCCCAACTAAAATTTGCAACCTCAAATATTTCGATTTTTATTCATATTTTGAAAAAATGCCAAAACAGGTCAATTTTAACCTACAGGGGGCTGTATCTTCATCGTAGTGTCAAAATTATTTTTTCATCTCTCTAGTGGCCAGAGACACCACTTGAAAACCCTTAAATTGCAAGTGGTGTCAACTAATACACCATTGTGACCTAACAGAATTTAAACAAACCCGGCAACACTGTTAGACTTGGTGCCCCAACGATTTCGACAGAGACGAAATATATAGTTAATATTATAATACAATAAATGCAATCCTAAGCGCAAACAATAAAAATTGGAGTTTTGGAATTTGGGAATTTGGGAATTTGGGAATTTTGGAATTTTGGAATTTTGGAATTTTGGAATTTTGGAATTTTGGAATTTTGGAATTTTGGAATTTTGGAATTTTGGAATTTTGGAATTTTGGAATTTTGGAATTTTGGAATTTTGGAATTTTGGAATTTTGGAATTTTGGAATTTTGGAATTTTGGAATTTTGGAATTTTGGAATTTTGGAATTTTGGAATTTTGGAATTTTGGAATTTTGGAATTTTGGAATTTTGGAATTTTGGAATTTTGGAATTTTGGAATTTTGGAATTTTGGAATTTTGGAATTTTGGAATTTTGGAATTTTGGAATTTTGGAATTTTGGAATTTTGGAATTTTGGAATTTTGGAATTTTGGAATTTTGGAATTTTGGAATTTTGGAATTTTGGAATTTTGGAATTTTGGAATTTTGGAATTTTGGAATTTTGGAATTTTGGAATTTTGGAATTTTGGAATTTTGGAATTTTGGAATTTTGGAATTTTGGAATTTTGGAATTTTGGAATTTTGGAATTTTGGAATTTTGGAATTTTGGAATTTTGGAATTTTGGAATTTTGGAATTTTGGAATTTTGGAATTTTGGAATTTTGGAATTTTGGAATTTTGGAATTTTGGAATTTTGGAATTTTGGAATTTTGGAATTTTGGAATTTTGGAATTTTGGAATTTTGGAATTTTGGAATTTTGGAATTTTGGAATTTTGGAATTTTGGAATTTTGGAATTTTGGAATTTTGGAATTTTGGAATTTTGGAATTTTGGAATTTTGGAATTTTGGAATTTTGGAATTTTGGAATTTTGGAATTTTGGAATTTTGGAATTTTGGAATTTTGGAATTTTGGAATTTTGGAATTTTGGAACTTTGGAACTTTGGAATTTTGGAATTTTGGAATTTTGGAATTTTGGAATTTTGGAATTTTGGAATTTTGGAATTTTGGAATTTTGGAATTTTGGAATTTTGGAATTTTGGAATTTTGGAATTTTGGAATTTTGGAATTTTGGAATTTTGGAATTTTGGAATTTTGGAATTTTGGAATTTTGGAATTTTGGAATTTTGGAATTTTGGAATTTTGGAATTTTGGAATTTTGGAATTTTGGAATTTTGGAATTTTGGAATTTTGGAATTTTGGAATTTTGGAATTTTGGAATTTTGGAATTTTGGAATTTTGGAATTTTGGAATTTTGGAATTTTGGAATTTTGGAATTTTGGAATTTTGGAATTTTGGAATTTTGGAATTTTGGAATTTTGGAATTTTGGAATTTTGGAATTTTGGAATTTTGGAATTTTGGAATTTTGGAATTTTGGAATTTTGGAATTTTGGAATTTTGGAATTTTGGAATTTTGGAATTTTGGAATTTTGGAATTTTGGAAGCTTTCTGGGCACGGCGAATCTTCGTCGCCATTGCATTAGACAAAGTCGCGTAGGGTTCCCCTTGTTCCACTGCGGGAAGCCGATACTGTTCTTCCAGATTTTCGAGTTCTTCTCAATCTTCGGTGCTGATGGGAAACGTAATCAGTTTTCTATTTGATAGTGTGGCTGTTTCGCCATCGCTTCGACGGATGTAGGAATATTGGGGATTACTTTCTAAGAGCTCCACTTCCTCGACTAGGGTATCTTATCTTAGACTGCCACACATATTTTTTCATTAATACGAGATATAGAATCGCAATTCGGAGACCTTCTTGGGTAGGCGAATAGTCTTTAGTCCGGGGTGGCATTTGTTGAAGTGTAGAGAAGAGAGCGTACACAAAGCAATGCGTCCTTTACGACTCTCTTCCAATTTTCGATGGGTAAGTTCTTGGCGCGCAGACTGAGCTGGATCGTATGCCATAAGGTGCCATTTAGGCGCTACACTTGCCCTTTCCCTCGGGGATTATAAGGTGTCGTTCTTGAAGCCGTTATGTTTGAGCCTCTCTGGAAAGCTTTGAATTCCTCTGACACGAACGACGACCCGCTATCGCTGTGGACGTAGTGCGGTTGGCCGACGGTCTTTCAAGCAGCTAATGACCGTAGTTGATGTCATGTCATTTCACGACAAGCATAGGCAAAGAGGAAGCGACTGTATTCGTCAATGATCGTGAGTATATATTTATTCGGAGTGTTTGAGATCAAGGGTCCCTTGAAATCAATATTGGTAAGTTCAAAGTGGGACCTAGCTTTGATTAAGTGGCCACTAACTTTCATAAATCGAGGCTTAATCTCAGCGCAGATTGGGCATGAAGCCGTTATTTCTTTAACATCATTTGCTGAGTAAGGAAAATTCATCAATCGTACCCAATGAAACATATGAGTCACACCAGGGCGACAGAGTGCGTTATGAAATTCTCGTAGCTTATTCGTGTTCATTTATACACACACTCGAGAAAGAGCGTCGGCTGCAATGTTTTCGGTGCTTGGCAAGTGATATTGTACTTATAACATGATAACTCCAATCGCCAACGTATAATTTTTCCATTTTTTATCTTGCTATTGTGGTTTTGATTGAGCATGTATGCGACTGACTGTTGATCCGTTATCAAAAGAAAGTATTTCCTGATTAAGTAATGTCTACATTTCTTCAGACTTTCCACTATTGCGCTCGCTTCTTTTTCTATCGATGAGTGATAGCGTGCGAGAAAAGATGGCGATAGCAGAGATGCTAAAACGAAGTCCGAAGCGTCAGTTTCTTCCGTGAAGATCTCGTTATCATCGATTGCCATGAGGGTAACGCTTTTGATATCCTCTTTTTATATGTTCGAAACAATGTAGAGCGTTTTGTCATAACGGGAAACTGTTTATATCAGTAGATATTTTTTTTAAATCTTTCTACCCATTTGGCGAAATGAGCGAATAACGCGAGGAACCTTTTTAGCTCTCCCGCCTTTATAGGCACGGGTAACTCCAGTAGTGATTTAAGCCGTTCGCTGTCTGGTTTTATTATATTATTTTCAACCGTATATCCCAACAGATCGATTTTAGCTTTGTTAAAGACGCTCTTTTGTTCATTTAAAGTTAGGCCGTGCTTTTTCGCAGCATAAAAAAACCTTTTCCAATTGTGATCGTGCTCGGCCTGTGTCTCCCACAAACCGTGCCGTCATCTAGGTATGTAAATGTGCCATGGAGTTTTTCTGTGGATATGACAAATTCGAGTACGCGCTGAAACGCAGCTACACCATTGGACACGCCACAAGGTACTCTGTTAAATGGATATAATTTCCCGCTAGCTTCGAATGCAGTGTACATTTTCTCTGCCGGGAGGATCGGGATTTGGTGATCAGTCGATTTCAAATCCGTTTGACTAAATATTTTGTATTTCGAGATGTCACTTACGACTTTTTCAATATGAGGCAGGGGGTAGGCCTCTGCGTATTTATTAATCGTCAACGAATAATCAGTTAGTAAACGCTACTTATAACCCCCTCCACCTGCTATTAAGACTTGCGATTTCCAGTGTCAGATGCTCGTTTCTATTATCTCGTCTTCGATTAGCTTGTCCACTTCTTGCGTGATAAACTATTCGTCTTCCTTGATATAGCATCTACTTTTAACTGCGATCGTCTTGGTATCGTGCATGAGATTTGTGAGAATAGAAGCTGATGAGACAGAAGCTTCTAGTACGTTGCATATTTCCAAGGGTTCTTTCAGTTCTTCCAGTTTTTAGTGTTCTCTTAGCAGAACATGGCACACGATAACATCAGCTCAGAGATTGTTTACGACCAGTAGAGGTCGTTGTTTGTATACGTGATCGTTCATTGTAATGGTGGCGAAGCACACACCCTCGATAAATGAGACATGGTTGAGTGATGCGAAATTGATAGTTTGTTTGGTCGGTCTTTGACGCAGCTTCATCAAATGTGTAATTTTAGAGTTGATGAAACTCAGCGAACTGCCCGTGTTAATTAGTGCATCTGCTGCGTAGTAAACTTGATGGGCAGAAATAGTCCTACTGCACGATGGACCGTCGGAGAAGTCGCACTCGACTATTCCGTCAGCAGAGATAGCGTTGCTGGAGTTTGCTGATCGGCAAACGCTCGCGAAGTGGCCTTTCATTGAGCAAAGTTGACAAAAGGCATTATTCGCTGGACACTTCTGATGTACATTCCCTCCGCAGAAGAAACAGGGTCTCGTTGATGGTGTTGATCAAGAGGCAGGAGTCGGATCAGAACAGGGGACATAGCGAGCTGGCGAGGGCTTGGCTGAGGCTAAGTTAGATGGTTCTGAGTTGGAATTGATAGTGCTAAGTTGTTGAAACGTGTTGCCGGCGTTACTAATGATTATGATGGAATCCTTTTCCACAGTCTCGAGGGTGATAGCTTGGTTGAGCGTCTCATCCAGGGAAGGTTTGCTATTTTCCAGGAGGCGTCCCCTTATTCTTTTAGACTCAAGACCGATGAGGGCGCTACCAATAGCCCGTCCCTCATGTTCTTTAGCCGTAACGGCTTCGAAACTGCAGTTTTTCGCACATAAACTCAATGCCCTTGCGTATTCAGTTATAAATTCATCGGCTCGTTGCTTCCTATTGAACAGGACATGACGAGTGAGTATTATGTTTTTCGCTTTCACAGAGATACCGTCTCAAGCCTTCACTAAGATCTTTAGCTTAAGATTGTCAGGAGTACCTTCAGTGCATTCTTCCGCAAGAAAACTTTCGAAGGTCGATTTCCAATAGATCCATTTCGAATCGGAATGTTGGGCATCAGAATCAGTGTCAAATTTTTCAGGTCGTTGATACTTGGCGAATGGAGACGGTTTAATTACCATATTTTAAGTTAATTGATATAAAGAAAGCGAAGCGATTGCCAGTAGAATTTGGCTTCATTTAATTTAAAGAAGAAAACTATAATAGTAACATCGTAAAATATAAAACGCAGACATTTGATATTATTCAAACCACAACAGATGGCTAATAAGGCGACGGGCACACTGATCAATTGGTATCGAGTCGTGTAGTGTCGAATCAAGTGAGACTTGAAATGCTCGTCACACTAAGCAAGCAAGCAAGAAGGAAAACAATTTTTGAATTTGACATTTAACAGCTATCGATATCATAATCTTTGTAGATTGTAGATATCCTAACCTCAATTGTAACTCCACTTGAATTTTGAAATATTATAATTTCAAATTTAATATCATGTCTGATTCTGACGAACCCGAAGTATTATACCTTATGAGGCAAAATATTAAGAAAAGGAGGAAAAGAAGAACAATGTGGGTACGAGATATTTTTCTTAATCGACCAACACTTCGAGAATATTTTCATTTAAAACCCCAGCTTGACAAAGATGATGAAATGTTTTACAGTTATTATCGTATGAATAGAATAACTTCAAATGTTGATTTTAAAGACCAAACCCCATTTGAATTTGGGTCACACACATTGTAGGCAAAGAATTTCGTTTGAGGAAAGATTGGCAGTTACAATAAGTTTGTTAAATATTTTAGCAAAGTAATATACAAGTTTAAAAATTCCATACATTTTGTAGGTTCCTAGCTAATGGAGAAAACTATCATTCGGCTTCATTCAGATTTCGCATTAGTCATAGTTGTATAGAACAAATTGTATCTGAAATGTTACCATTAATTTATGATGCATTGAAGAATGATTACTTGAAATTCCCAAACAAGAATGATTTTGTGAAAATATTTCAGGAGTTTATGGAAACAAAACATTTTCCAAACTGCTTAGGAGCAATTGATGGGAAGCACGTAAGAATTCCGAAGCCTAGTAATGCAGGATCTTTATTTTATAACTATAAGCAATTCCATTCTATAGTATTGCTAGCAGTTGTTGATGCTAAATATCTCTTTACAATGATTGATGTAGGCAGTTATGGAAAAAATACTGATGGAGGGGTGTTTTATACATCAAAGTTTGGTCAGATGTTCAATAATGCTCAATTAGAATTACCTGATGACAAACCAATTGTCAATTGCAATGTCCCTTTACCATACGTATTTATTGGGGATGAAGCATTTCGTTTGGCCAGAAACTTATTGAAACCATATCCAAGAAGAGATTTGAATATTGAAAAAAGAAGATTTAACTATAGACTTTCACATTCAAGGCAAGTAGTGGAGTGTTCATTTGGAATGCTGGCTTCAAAATTCAGGATTTTTGAATCCCCTATTGCCATATCTCCTGATAAAATTGATAATGCAATCAAAGCTGCTTGCGTGTTACATAATTTTATTCGGATTAAGGAAAATATTTTTGAACATCCAGAAAGTCTAATGTGAATGTAGCTGCTTTTGAGAATGTTACTCATTTACCAGAGGTAGGAGGAAGAAATTTAAATCAATCAACAAGAGAAGCAAGATTAGTCAGAGACAAATTTACAGAATATTTTTCAGGAACAGGAAGTACTTCTTGGCAGGATGAAATTATATTGAACAGAGATGAAATAATATCGAACAGAGATGAAATGTAGCATGTGAAAACTTTATTAAAAAATAAAAATACATACAAAAATATAGTCATATATTCTTTAAGCAGGATTTATAGATTAACAAAACATATCTATAATGTAATCGTAACATAAGTAAAGTATTTATAAACTTAATTACTTCATCAAAGTTGTTTTTGTAGATATGCTGTGACAATTTATTAATCCCATCTCGACTTAAATGATTTTGGAGAGATGTAAGCACTTCTATTTTAAAGAGATTCAAGGCCCTATTTGAAAGTTTTGTCATATCCTCTTCCAAACTTTCCAAAAATGAACGAATAGAGGATTAAGTCTTTTTTTGTTCTAAATAATTAATGAAACTTGTTTCAACCGAATCTGGTTTCCTCTTTTTCCCTCTTGCAGTGTATGACAATTGTAAATTATTACTAGGTTGCTCTTCTATAGGTTCTTTATTATCACTGTCATTTTCCACCTGGATAACTATTTCTTCAGTCTCTGTTATTTCCTTTTCAGGGGACAATACATAATGTTCACTTACAGCTTTTGTTTCTTGACAGTCACTAAAAACAAAATTTCTTGAACATGTTCTATCCTAAATAAGAATGATTTACTTAGCCAATATTTGAATGTGACTTTCTGTCTTTCAAATGCTTGCCCAAGAATGAAAGAACATTAAAATATGGCCATTTTACTGGTGGCTTTGCACAGGAACCAGATGCTCCATAGATATATTGGTTTTTGGCCCTATATATGTGCTCCTCAATATTTGCTATTTAGCTTTGCATAATTTAACTGTAATTTATTAGTCATATCAAATGTAAATATAATATACTTTTAATAAAACATACCACTTTTTGTTGGAAATGTTGCAATAGATCGTCAACATTTTTCTGTTGTATTTATGTTTGAATATGATGGTATCGATTGGTCGTAGAGGTCTGGTTGATCCCTTACTAAATTAATCAATATATCTATTTCCTCAGGATTCCATTGATTTTCCATTTTGAAACCTTTCTGAATTAATATATTTTATTTTTTTGCACGTGAAAAATAAATATATAAATAACATAGGTTAGAAGTTCGAAAACAAATTACTATTTACGCATGTGCGGCTGTATCGAGTGTCGAGTAAAATTAGAAGAAGTTTGAAAATCAAACATCTCGACTGGACATGACAGCGATCGATCGAACCGTGTGACAATTCTCATAAGATAACGTCGGTTTGATTTTTTCTTGATTCAAATTGATCGACACAACTCGTTCAGTGTGCCCGCCGCCTAAGTGCCAAAATAAATCACCCGATGGCGAAATGGCAAGGGGTTAGGGTAGACATATCGTGTGGATCAGAAGACATTAGGGAAATAGTTCGCGAATTCAAAATGTACTCTATATCCGCTAAAAGAGTACCATTTTCTTCAAATGCCCCTTGGCTGCTTTAATTCCAGCTTCCCAATAACTCCCTATGTAAGATCTGTAAGAAAGAATGAATTTCCAGTTGACACAGCGCCCACAAAGTTAAAGCCGTTATCCGAGAACAACTCGAACGGTTTACCACGCCTCCCAACGAATCGTTGCAATAAAAGCCTCCGTAGGTAAGCTGCTAAATGCCTCGAGGTGAATACGCTTAGTGGTAAAGCATATGAACAAGCAATTGCTTACCTCAGAAACTCTTGAACCTATCCCAATGGCTTTTTTTATTTTTATTGGACCCGCATAGTTCGCTCCGGTTGAATGGAAAGGAGGAGCAGGGCGAATACGCGGTTTTGGTTAATTTCCTCATAATTGGGTCGTATCCACTGGTTTGGATTTGAAACATTTCACGCATTGTCTGACAATTTTCTTAGCCAAACTGCGAGCACACAAAGGCCAACATTTTTCGCATACACGTTACAATAAATGTTGGGGTCATAAATGAAACATTCTCAAATGATCATCTTCAAGAACTTCCACAAATAATCGTGACAGAAGGCCGTTTAATTACAACAGAAATGTTGCAAGGAAGTTGGAGGTGGCTATTTTGAACAGTACATTCGTTAACCTTAAATTGTTTTTTTAGAATTTCTGTTGTTTTCCTTCACAATAATCTAAGCAGTTTCTTCATAAAAAGGGTTTGCAGGTTCAAAATGATGTTGTACTTAACACTCGCTGGGGGCACAATAAAACTTAAGGTTGCACTGCAATGTAACCCCGTTAAAATATAATCTAATCTAACACCCCTTGCCAATTAATGTTTTGCAAGGGGTGATTCTGGGTGCTATAGGGACGAAAAAAATGGGAAACTACTATGAAAATTGAGCACCTCTAGATTAAAGTTGTGCTGTTTTGGCATTTTTCCAAATCTGAACATATCTAGAGATATTGGGGGGTGCAAATTTTACTTGGGACACACTAAATATTTGCATTTCTTATTTTATTTGTATTTTTCTTATTCATAGGATGTTCTGGCATGCCCAAACCATCGAACGCTGCGGTGCGATGCTCTCAGTTTTCTGGATGCAAGGCTGATTGTATGGCCAATCATCAATTTCCAAATGGAAAAACTCAATTGAAATTCACTTGTCATGACGGGCAATGGACTACACCAGACTTCCAAGGTGTTCCTGATTGTGAAGGTAAATCATTATTTGTAGATTGGCTTAAAAAATTCAGTCGCTCTTTATTATATAGTGTTTTTTTAAGTATGCAAAGAAAATTAAATCTAAAACAAATTTTTTCATAAGAATTCATGGTGTGCAAAAGTATAGCAATCCAAGTGGTTTTTGGTTGTCGAGTTATTTCTTAATGAAATTTGGTAATCTCTGAAATTTTGGCTTTGATCAGTGGTATATTGAAGAAATGTAAAGAACGGAAATATATATTTGTGTTAGTAACGTTTGGTGGAATCAGTTTTAGAATGTTCCACAACAATTAAAAAATGTACTCGTTGGATGTGGCTATTTGTTTA
The DNA here is from genome assembly GCA_963921935.1 of Galeruca laticollis. NCBI lineage: Eukaryota > Metazoa > Arthropoda > Insecta > Coleoptera > Chrysomelidae > Galeruca > Galeruca laticollis. Next base: position 36,017,547 of record OY998178.1, on the reverse strand, counting down.
ACACTCGTAAGGCCAACCTCCTTAACAGGCCAACTGTGGTGAAAATACACCTCATATGAATATGATTAACATTTATATTATATTGATATATTTAATATTTTTTTAACTAAAAACGCCAAGAGAAAAAATCATCTATTTATATATTGTGAATACAAAAGTTTAGAAAATATAATTTATCTAATGGGGTGTTAAACCGATATTAGGTTTTCGGTATTTTATTAAAATATATTACTACTTTGCAAAAATGAAATTAAAAATTTTTTGAACCGAATATTTTAGGAGAAAACTGGAAATTAGGAATTCCTAAATTTTTGCAACTTTCACTACAGATACGTCACAAACCTAAATATGGGTCAGTCACTTTCTGATCATATGTTTCATGAACTGATAGCCAGCTAGAAAAAGGCCATTCGAATTTGAAGTTTGAAGAGCTGTCAAACTAAAATATAATTATTTTCTAACAATATGATATATAAGCATTTTTATTTGATTTAAAGACATTTCTCAATTAATATACAATACACTAAGCATTAATAGCATAAATTTAATGTGAGATTTAAACTTACCGAGATGCTTTGGATCCCTTTACTTGTGATATATAAGAAATCTATCGTCTTTTTTTAAAAACTCATGCAACATAAAAATGTCTAAATGTGGTAAATTATTGGAATTTGCCAGTACGAACCCAGTCATTCCAATAATTTACGAAAAATATCTAACACCAAAAATAAAAACTAACTGTTAATGCGTTAACGAAAACTAATAATAGGTAACAGTAAGATTTTTAAAATAATCTAATAGCCATAAAGCCAATACAAATCGGAAGTAAATTTGAACAACTCCTTGACATTAGGAAATGTCACATTTTTCATAATCTTCATATATCAGTTATGAAAAGTAGTTATGTTGAAACTTTACGTAACTGTTTAAATTTAAAAGAATAATTTATTAATTACTGTGAAAACTGACAATTATTTCATTACTTAAACTGACAATTAACTCATTATTTTAACTTGAACTTTAACTTCTTGTCTAATGTTAATTTCATGTGTGACAGGGGCTTGACCCAGAATGTTTTCTGAAATTCTTCTCTTATTTTCTAATGAACTCTTAACACAGCCTTCGGCTAAACTGTTGGATGTCCATCCTCCGTGTTGCTTTATTTTCAGAATGTCCGCTCCTGAGTCTGCCAGGAGAGACGTTGACGAGCGCCTAAAACAATGTCCAGTGTATCCTTTAACATTAGGTAGACCCAGGTACTGAACAATCTTTGCTGGTAATTTTCCAATGGTATTTACGCCCACGGGCTGTATACCACATTTTCCATAATATAATCGCACAAAAAATCGGTCGTGCTTTACAGCTGGAGGTCTAATATTTCTATACTTTGTGAGGAGGTCAACAAGATTGACACCAGCAATATTTCCAACAGTGACCACAAATTCGTAAATAACGTGTGTTTTGCTTTCTGGAATTCTAATTTTAAAAAAGGTGCCTTCATCAAATACGTCTCCTTCTCGTAGCAACGTCAGTTCAGCCTTCCTGCAGGCTCCCGCAATCATTATCATTGCGACCTACGAGACCTAAGAAACAGATTTATTTAATAATAAATTATAAAAATATCGTAAATTAAGTTGTACTTTTGCAAACAGAAATATTTCGTCTTCAGCCTCTTTTATAAATCTTTCTATATTCTCCTTCGTCGAAATCTCCGATTTTTTTGCATGGTATCTTGCTGATCGTCTCTTTAGCCAAGCTAAAAGCATAGTGTACTTCTTGATATCGACATTTTTGCGCACGGTGAGTTCAGATCTCAACTTGAATATGTAGTCCACAAAGTGGACGCCTTTGTTGTTTTTAAATTTTCAAAATAAGCAAGTAGTACCTTTTCGTTGATGTTCTTTATATTTTTCAAATCTTTGATAGGCCAGGGCGTATCTACTTCTTGATTTTTCAGTTATTAAACTACCCACTGCAGCATTTGCAGACTCTCTTACTTCAAATGGAATGTCTGATTCGTTATCTAAAAACATTTCAAGTAATTACTTCTGACTTTTTTGAAAAATCGTTGTTTGCTTCCGTAGTAACAGTACTTCTAACACCATTTGATTCCGCATTAATATATTCATTGTAATTGAAGATTCTATTAAATATTATAAAAGCGCGGAATTAGATAAAACGTTCTACGTAAACATGTTATGAATACGCGATATTGTTCAACTTGCGTAATTTGCCGTATCGTTCAAGAACGTATTTCCTGATAAGTTCTTTTCCTAAAGTCAAGATGAACTTTCTCGTTGCATCGAGATAACCGTCCATATAACTGGGATTTTTGAGTTTCTAATTTTTTAACGCATTTATTTCTCCTACATCAAAAATTCCCACCTACCGTTACTCTAGACTGGACTTCCTAATATACATTGTAAGTCGAAATAATGTTAAATTAAATGAAGAAGCATATTTTAAAGTTTCTGTAACTGAATTTGCACAACAACAAAATTGAAACGTATCAACATATGAAAGAAGTGGTATACTGGTCAACCATTTTATCGATAATTTCCACAGCTGCCTTCATGTTGTTATAATGTTGAACAATATCTGACTTATAAACATATTTTTGTTCATTTCCGTGATCGTTACAGTGCTCGCTGGATAATAATATAACTGAACGATTTTTCTTTGTCGTATAAGAGACAAGAGTTCGTTCCTTTCTAAATGCGAAGGACGATGGAAAAATTGGCTTATTCGCTGATAGTAGAAGTTCTGTAGGAACAATTTTCTCATTCTTTCGAATTCGACAAATTGTTAGTTTCTTATCTGACCCCTTCCTCCCTTTCCTCAAAATTGTCGAACCGCAAAAATCTCAATACAAATTTAAATCTACTTCGGGACATGCATGCCGGTATTATTGATTGGCAATAAGACGGATCGCTAGGCCAAATCATTTTGATGCTCTCATTACTATTTTTTTAGGGCACCAAGGGAAAGAAGTAGTCTAATAAATGCCTCGATTTATACTTTGTTTGTCGGCCTTAAGGCTTTCTTGAACTATAATATCTAGAATATCTGGGGAAAAGAACAAAGTAAATGTTTTTTTCAAACAATGAACATCAGAACGCTAAAATGTAAGTCCAAATTTTTTTTCAATTATCTTTTGTGCACAAATTCTTTTCGCCTTATTCATCGGAATCTTGTCCGACTCTAAGCCATCTTTCGACCTATTTGGTAGTTTGGTAATCTGTCTCAGTTATATCATTATTTGTTCTGGCTCCTGATCCCCTATAATAATCTCATCGTAAACTTCTTCTGTTTCTGAAACATGGTCCTCGTATTCTTGGTCGCTTGCTTTTTCCCCTTTATATAGAAATCTGTCGAATTCGGGATCATAATTTTCTAACGAAAAATTCATATATTTTGATATAATTTAGAAATAACATTTCAGAAAATGTTTTATTGTTATTAAAGGGTTATGAAAGGACATTTAAACAGCTACTGAGATGATCAAGTATCTCATCTATTTATAAATCTATATTTAAAGGCATAAATCAATTTTGGGGTGCATTCGCATCCCTTTTGGCCTTATGAGTGTTAATTGTATTAGTTTATCTATCAACATTATATTTGTTCATGGAAACTGAAAATGCTCTATGTATCATTGACTTATACGCTGCCAATTTATGTGACACGTGATGATTAGAATTATATGGTATAGTTACATTAGTTTGTGTTGGTTTTTTGTAAATTGAGTAATCAGGTACATTATTAACTCTTCGAATTTTTAAATTAAGAAAATTGATTGAGTCAGTTTCATTATAAAACAAGCTAATATATCATCAATATATCATCTACATATTTATACCAAAATAAGATATTTTTTGAAATATTACATTCGAAGATTTTTCTTTTTAAACTGTCCATAAAAATGTTTGCCAAAATTGGTGATATAGAGCTTCCCATTGGTAAACCTTCATTATGAATATACCTTATTTTCAAAAGTGAAATAGCTCTGATTATATATCTTATTTTGGTATAGATATGTCCTAATTTTAACTATTTTACGACCAACACAGAGCGAAATAAAATTTAAATAGTGACAAATAACAACCAGTAAGACTGTAAGTGCCGAATACATACTGAAAAACAAACGTTTATATTACGATTTCAATTTAAATTAGAATATAACCTACAAATAATAATAATATCTAATACAAATTCCAAAATAAAAATAGAAAGGAAGCAAAAAACCTAAGCGATAAAAGCTAATTACCTCGAATAGATTCTTGAAGTCAACCTAAAATATAGCAGGACCGGATCAAGAATTTTAATTTAATCAAATATTGCAAGCAAAATTAGATTATGATCAACTCGCCTTTGTGGCAAAAAATTGAAATAACTAAATTATCAGTGTATAACAGGGGGCGAGACACTGAAACTGATTAGGGCCTGCCGAAATGGAGAACTTTATGGAAGAATTGAGAGAGAAATTCAAAAAATGGAAGAGAGACCAACAAAAAGAGGAAACAGACAAAAGAATGGAGCAAAAGCTAGATCACATTAAAAATTAACTCGCATTATTAAAACCAGAAAACAAGGAGAGATAACAGGAAAATAGAAAACTGAAAGAAGAAATACACATACAAAATAAAAAAATAGAGATACTCCAAAGAGATATAAGAAGGAAAAACCTAATAATATTTGGAATAGAGGAAGACACAGAAATTCAAGAACAGAAAGTTAAAGAAGTATTAGATTAGACTGGAATACGTATAGAAATAAAACATGACATAGCGGATTGCAAATTTAAAAAAAGAACAAGGAATCTCAAAGATACAAACTGGATAATTAGTGAAGGCTATCCCAAGGCAATATAATTACAAAGAAAACATCTGCTTGACCACATGAGGCAAGGAAGGAAACAGGGACATTTAGCGACAGTTGAATACAATAAACTTACATACATAAGCGTAACGGAATATTTTATATAAGATGTAAAGCGATGGGAAATGAACACCTCACACAGCCATTGGTAGTGCTAAACAAACGCCAAAGGAAAGAGAAAAAACAAAAACAGCAAGCGAAAAAACTCAAACAGAGAACGATAAAACAAGAGAAAAAACGTATAAAACAATGAGGAAACAGAACTGTGAACAAAAAAACTAAATCACACAAGGGAGGACCAGAGCAAATATTTGACGATAACAGAGGCTACGAATTCGGGTATTACTCAAAATCAGAAGGAAAAAGGGAGTGGGAACATGAAGATGGAATAAGAAAATAAAACTGATACAAATAATGTTAAGCATACAACACTCAAAAATGAGTAAATACATCAATGTTAAGAAGAACAAAAATGCTAAACCAAACAAAAAGAAGAAGGAAAACAAAAACAAGCAGAAAAACATAGCGACTTGGAACATCAGGACAATGTTAAAACCAGGCAAAAGGGAAGAACTTTGGAGAGAAGCGGCAAAATATAATATAGATAGCACAGCTGTTCAAAAGGTTAGATGAGAGAAAACATGTCAATACTATCAACAAAGTTCATACAACTAAAAAAACACAAAGTAACCTGCAGGTACCGAGGAGGACAAATAGAGAAACAGATAGACCACGTATTGGTCACGAGAGGTATCTGTATAAAAACAATAGACATGAGAACATACAGAGGCGTAAATGCAGACACGAATCACTACCTAGTAATGACGAATGTGAGAGGACTAAAAAACGGAAAGAACTATAACGTACTGAAGACCACAAGAATTTTCAACATACAGAACTTAAGAACTGAAATAACAAGACAACGATACAAAGATAAAATTACAGAAAATCGGACACTTACATCGGATACCGAAAATAGTTGGAAAGAAATAAAAAACGTCGCACCGAAGGCAGCATAGCAAGTAATGGGGAAGAAGTGTAAAAAAAAGGAGAGAAAAGAATGGTATGACCAACAGTGTGAAGAAATACGAAAACAAAAAAAACACGACAATATTAAAGTGGATAAACACAAACCAAGAATCGGAGAGACGAACATACGAGAAAACGAGATAATCCGAAAAAGGGCAAATGCAACATACAAAAAGTAAAAAGATTAAAGTACCGACCAAATATTCCATTAAAACAAAGGGAATAAAAAATGAAAATGGCTTAACAGTACATGAAAGTACGCAAATGATAAGAATATGGGAAAAGGATTATACCAGAATGCTTTTTGAAGATGATGTTGAGGAGCTCAAGGGAGCAGAAAACTTAGTAGCAGATTTAGAAAACGAAATTACGTCAAACTGCCTCTCTGAAAACGAAAAAGCTACAGAAATAAAAAGATATGTCAACGGAAAAGCCACAGGAGAAGACAAAATAGCAACAGAGATGTCGAAGTATGGAGGGGAACCGCTTCAAAAGACAATATCCAAACTAATCCAACAAATTTGGGGGGAACACTGTAATCATAACACTCATCCATAAATAAGGAGATAAAGTATGCAAAAATTATAGACCAGTAACTCTACTTAAAACCACCTACAAAATACTACTAACATAATAAATCAAAAACTGCGGAAAATCAACGGTAACGGCACACCATCAAAAAGATCCTTGAAAAATCTCTGGAATACAATAATGACTTACATGTTATTTTTATAGACTTCAGAAATGAATATGACTCAATCATAAGATTATAGAAGCATTAAAAACACTAGGAATCCCAAAGAAGCTTAGGGAACTGGTGGGAATGACTCTACAAAGCACTAAAGAGAAAGTGAAATTCCAAGGCGAGATATCAGAATAATTCAAAATGAATAAAGGGATAAAACAGGGAGACTTAATTTCTCCAACACTGTTCAACCTACTACTTGAATCCATTTTAAGGAACGCAAACCTAAACGACAAAAACATTACCTTACAATCGTCGCTAGAACAAGCAAAACTCTAATAAAAGCAGTAGAGAAGCTAGACGCACAAATATTCCGATTATGAATAAATGAAGACAAGACAAAATATATGAGAGTGGGGAACGAAAAACCTAATAACTATACTCACTTATGAATAAAAAATTACAAGTTTGGAATTGTATCAAATCTCAACTATTTAGGAACATCGATAGGACAAACTAGGAAAGATGGGATAAAAGTAAAAATATTAAAATGAAACCAAATCTTTGGCATAAATAGAAAAGTTTCAAAATCTAAATCGATCAGCAAAAAAATATAGATACAAATCCATAAGACTTTGATCAGACCAGTCTTTACTTACGCACTAGAAACAACAAGTATAAACAAAAAAGAAGAAGAAGAAGATATAAAAATCCTAGAAATCAAACATAACAACAGATGGAAGAAGAAGATTAAAAGGAAATATAGAAAAAAAAACGGAAACAGGTGGAGAAAATATAGTCCGATATATAAAAGCAAGGAGAATGGAATGGATGGGACATATTATGAGAAGAGCACCAACAGAAATCTTAAAGAGAATTATAACATGGGTTTCATTAAAGACGAGAACAAGAGGAAGACCACGAAGGGATCAAGTAGAGGAAGACATAAAAGCATTGAAAATCAGAGAGTGGAAAACAAAATGGATGGTAGTTTCTGAAAGAATCCTAATAGTCGAGCTGAAAAAAAAGAAAACATTAGAACCATCATATCTATAAATCCGGACTAGATGGAAATGAATAAGTAGAAGAAAAAGAAAAATTGTGGAGCTGCAACTGTAGAAGAAGAGAAATGAACATTATATATTGCAGATGACTTTAACAGCAAAATAGGGAAACGGGATACTGAATATAGGACAGTAATAGGAAACTATGGAGAAATAATCAGTTCAATTCATGCAGTGATAGTGTACACATCGCTCACGAATTGAGTGCTAGCAGTTATTTATTTAAGTAGAAACTATTTGAGAATTTTGAATAATATTAAGTTTAGTTTAGGTACAACACAGAAAAAAAACAGTAAGTAACAAAATGGATTATGATGAAAAAAACAGTGACAACAACGAAAAAACAGGTACGACTAGTGATAATATACCAGTTTATGATATAAATAATAAATACCCATCGACTGATAACGGTCCTTATTTTGTATATGTTGAACATATAAATAAACAGCTAGGTAGATTATTTCCCATTCGTATTGGACATCATCTTTTTCAAATTAATGAATTTAAGGAAAACGTATCAGATATTATATCAGTAGGAAGAAATCGAGTTAAAGTAATTTTTAAAACATATTCTATTGCAAATAGTTTAATTAATCATGAAATAATTATCAAAAATGATCTTATAGCTTATGTACCTACATTTTTCACCCAAAAAAGGAGTTATAAGAATGGTAGATACATTTTTTGATGAGACTTATTTAGTTAACAATATTAACTCGGATAAAAAAGTTATGAGTGTAAAAAGAATGATAAGGAAATTCAGATGGTACAACAAAATTAATACCAAGACAAATGATAATTGTATCATTTCTAGGTAGTAACCTCCCTTCTAGAGTGCAAATTACTTTATGTAATTTTGAGGTTGAACCTTATATATATCCGGTTGTCCAATGTTTCAAATGCATGAGATACGGACACACGACAAAATTATGCAAAGGAGTTGAGAAGTGTAGAAAATGTGGTGATAAAATGGAAGAAAATCATAATTGTAACGTTACTCATGGATATTGTATTTACTGTGAAAAATTTGATCATAATGCATCAAATAAAAATTGTCCCACATATAAGTTTCAATCTAATATAAAAAAACAATGGCATATCATAATATATCATTTAAGGAATCGGAAAAAATAGTTAATAATCCATCTTATGCTAAAATTATCACCAATAATAGATTTTCGGTACTCAATAATCTTAATAATTTTCCAGAATTAACACCTAGCCCAAAAGACTCACATGTTGCTACTCAATCACTCACCCAAATACCCCGGACACAACCGACTAAACGTAAAAGTGTATCTCCTATTAGAGTATATCAAACTACAAAAAATGTTCCACCACGCCCACAATCACAACCCATCATTCCAAACCCTCACCGTGATGATTTCATGGCTTATAAAGAAAAAATAATATTTGAAGTTAATTAGTTAATAACTAAAGCACTTACTGATCCTACATATTTTCAAAGTAAATACAAAAATTTAGAAGAAATCCATAATAGGTAGTATTAGAAATCAATTTAGCTCAATTATAAATAATTCAGTCAGTGATTTAGAGATCGGAAAAATAAACTATCATTATAAGAAACGCGCAGTGCCATGGTGGAATAACGAATGCAAAACCGCCATAGAAGCTAGCAAAAACGCCTTTAATAAATATAAACGATTGAAAACAGTACAATGCAAAGTAGAATTTTTGAAACAGCGCGCAAAATCCCGGTATACAATAAAAAACGCGAAACGCAAATCATGGGCTGACTACGTATCATCACTAAATTCAGATACACCAATGACCGAAATTTGGAAAAAAGTAAGAAGAATATCTGGCATAAAAGGCAATAATAAAATTAACAGACTCGAGGTCGAAGGCCACACTTTAAATAACAACTATGACATAGCAAATGCCCTCGCTAATATCTACGAACAAAGAAATCAACCAGAACACATCACTTAACTTTCACAAGGAATTCCAAGATCAAAACAACTTTGATATTAGGGCGGAAAGAAATGATCCACTAAATTTACCTCTAACCATGGCAGAATATTACGAGGCATTATCAAGCTTCAAAGATTCCTCTCCTGGACCCGATCACATTCCTATAATTTTCCTTGAGCATTTTACCGAAAGAGCTCATCAACATCTACTCCAATTATTTAATATTATCTGGTTACAACATGAATTCCCAAAAACTTGGCGAGAGTCGCTAATAATCCCCATACATAATCTCGAACTCCGAAATCAAATCCCCACTCTTACCGCCCTATTTCGCTCACATGTACAATGAGCAAATTAATAGAAAAGATGATTAACAAAAGATTACTATGGACACTGGAAAAACGCAAACTAATAATACCGGAACAGAGTGGCTATAGATCAGGAAGATCAACGTTAGATAACATCATTGAACTTAAAGCGAAATCAATGAAGCGTTAGCACTAAAAAGTAAATGCTTAACGATAGTCTTCGATATTACTAAAGCATTCGACACCGTCTGGCATAACTATATTATTAAACAGTTACATAGTTGGGATATACAGGGACATTGCCTATTCTTCATCACAAACTTCCTACAAGACAGATCGTTTAAAGTTAAAGTAAACAACACAATGTCTGATTTAAAATTTCAAAAAAACGGCATTCCACAAGGTTCTGTACTAAGCCCGACCTTATTCATAATAGCAATGAACGATGTTCTACAAGGATTAAAAACGCCACTTAAAGCCCGCTTATATGCCGATGACCTGGTAAAATGTATGTATGGAAAATTTTACAAACTGAAACATCTGGTTCATTCTTAGGAATGACTTTTGATGAATCTCTTAACTGGAAATGCCACATAAGCAATCTCCTCCTGACATATCAAAAACGACTGAACCTCTTAAAAATGCTGGCTAATAAAAATTGGGGTGCTGATCGAGAAGCTCTGCTCACGCTTTATTGTACATTAAACAGGTCCAAGTTAGATTACGGTTCAATTGCCTATACGACAGCGCCTAAATCACTCTTGAACCGGATAAATAGCATTCATAAAACGGCCCTACGCATAATAACAGGGGCATTCCGCACTATACCAGTCGAGAGCCTATATAGTGAAGTTGGAGAACCATCGCTAGAAGACAGAAGAATGTACCTAAGTCTAGTGTATGCAGCTAAAACAAGGCAAAATCTCTCCAACCCTACCAGTCAAAATTGCATCACAGAAAACTTCCACAACCTGTTCCAAAAGCCAAGAACCTCCAAACCTTACTATGTCCGAATTAAAAACTACCTATCAAAACTTAACTACTCACTTCCAGAATGCTATCCCAATGAACTTAGTTCAATTCCACCCTGGCAAATCAAACCTCCAACTTGCATCACCCGTCTTTCTTCCCATAATAAATATCATGAGACCCCCTACATTATTAGATCTATGCTAAACAGCATACTAGAAAAGTTCCCTGACTACTTCCACGTTTATACTCAAAGTCTTCTAATAAAGTCGGAGCTGCGGTAGTGACCACAACCTCGAGCCACATGTTCAAGCTCTCACCAACCTGCTCTATGTACTCAGCAGAGCTGTATGCACTAAAACAAGAACTCTACTCTGCCGAACAAAGCTATAAGAATGTTATCTTCATATGGATACCATCCCATATAGGAATTCATGGTAATGAAGAAGCAGATAAATACGCCAAAGAAGCCGCAGGCAGTGACACAACCGAAACTATTAGACTATCAGTGAGTGCGGATATAAAATGCACAATAAGATCTAAAATAAATAGTGCGTGGGTCAATCGGTGGAAAAGTGCTACATCCAAGTTAAATGAAGTAAAAAAGTCAATAAAGCACTGGTCTGCATTACCCAAAACTCGTCGAGACCAAGTCCTACTGACTCGACTACGCCTAGGCTACACTAGGCTAACACACAGTCATATTTTCAGTAAAGATCCCGAACCAAAATGCAACTATTGCAATGAACTACTTTCTGTGAAACACTTACTTACTCAGTGTCCGCAATTAGCAGCGAAACGGCAATAGGCCCAACTTCCTTCTGGTGAACTTGCAGACATAATAGGATCATCATGTAATGTGCACAATTTAAAAAAATTTCTCAAATCGATAGATGTTCTGAGACTTATATAGACATTATTTTATGTATAACTTGCTTCTTTTTGCAAACCTTAATGACGCTAATGACCCACGCGGTTGATGCGTATTATTTAATAAAATAAAATATTTTTTTTTTAGTAAAGAGTCGTTAACGGATAACATCACTACGCAAACCAAACCCCAACTGATCACGCATATTTTTTTCTATGCCGGCTTGAAAACTGATAATTTTTTTAAATTTGCAACATAATCAGCTATATATTCACTTGGTTCTTGTTTCCTTTGACGGAATTTATACCCCTCCGCTATTTCTGATGGATCTGGTTGTACGTGGTTTATCAACCATAACCTCATCTTCATATTTTATGCTTCATGGCTTCCTGGGACTACACAAATCGGTTATTAGCTCCAAGCTCTTATCCCCAATAGCAGTTAGCAGAATAGGTTTTTTAATCTCATCTTCAATGCCATTTGCAATAAAATAATGCTCAACACGTGCAATATACGTTGTACATTTTTCCCAAATTTGGAAATACTGCAACTTACCAATAGATATCCTCGTCGCCAGTATTGTGTATGTAAGTTTTAGATTGGATTGAATTGTTCAATATATTTAATAAGTATCTATTTAATGAAAATGTTATAATGAAACAAAGTTCAGGCAATAACTATTTTATTGAAATTAACTGTCTCGACCCTTACTTCGTGGAATCTGCTCATTTTAAATGAAGCTCACGGTTTCTAGTTAATTCCACAATATAATAAAAGTTATTGAAATCAATAACTTTTATTATATTGTGGAATTAACTAGAAACCGTGAGTTTCATTTAAAACACTAATATAACTATTTTATTATTTTTACTCGTCAATCGTGTCTGGAATATAAAGCCCGAGGTATATATAAAGTATTATATCGACTATACAATATACCATGTGCGTTCCATAAGGTTTTGTACATACATTACGCCCCCCCCTTTCCAATCTGCATAAACTGGAGAGTTATTCTATAACTAACAAAAATCAATTATTGTTAATATTTACGTGAAACAATTCTTTCACTGATAAACACATCACATTGCACATCAATTTGCCAGTTCATTTTAGGACTTCGTCAACGAGAGTTTATAATAAAATGACTGAAGAAACCTTAGAAATTATGAATAATATAGACGTTCCACAGGAAAAGATCCTAGAACTATTCCTTTTTTTAATTATTCACAACTGGCAATACCAGTATTGGAGCATTTTCAGATGGTATTTTTGCAGCTCATTCACATCCCGTAATAGAATCTAACAACCTAAAGGAAAATTCAAATGTGATGAAACTATGGTTTCAAAAATAGAAGATAAAAATCAATAAGTCAGATCTATTCATATAACAATTCCACTCAAAAGAAGAAATTTTTAATCGGTCAATATTGACGAAATAATAATACCTGAATAAATAAATTTCGTACCTTCGACCTCATTTTGATGGAAGACCCACCTAGAAATATCATATCGCAAAAAAGGATAACAAATACATTGGAATATTAAAAAATAAATCCAATGACCAATTGGTGGAAATTCCATACATTCAACAGACAACAAATAAATAATCTATAGAAGATTATTGGAGTATAAGTAGTAACCAATGTAGGATTCTATGCAAATTTTAAGCTTCTGAGTGATAAACTGGTAACTTTCCACTATAACAAGATTGGAACAAATCACAAAATATCTTCCTCTTACCTACCTGAAACTGGCAAGTTCCTATCTGAGTGGTACAGAATTTCACACTAGTGAATAATATATCAGACACTGACATATTACATAACTTCATGTTAGGGTGGAACTACCAACTATCACTGAATATATCATCAAAGTTTCATACACTTTTACAAACCTTGTCGCCATAACAAGTCAACCACAGACACAGAGCCGCAAGTGATAAAGGATGATTGCTTCTGCATGGTAAACTGCTCATCTAATTCAGTTATCATACTACAGGTACCATAAACTCTTCAGTTTAGGGAGTGTGAGTTGAAATTAAGCACAATTCTTTTTATCAACAACAAAAGCCCAATGTTTCAACAGTTCTTTCAGGAATAACTCAGTCATAAACTCTGAGGGAATCATAGTGGTGTATACTTCTCAAAACCACCGTTTTATTGATAAGGATAGAATGAAAAAGTCCAGGAGCTCCAGAATACTGCTCTCTATACACATATTGTGATTGGTATTGTAGGCAATATTATCAATAAAGATATTTCAAACCTTAAACTAGTGAATGCATTTTTTTCCAATGGGTTTCCAATAAAATCTGGTGTGATACAACTAGCGATCTGCTTGATAATAATTGATATATTTAACTCAAACCTTTGTGAAGAATTCCAATCTATTTAGATAATGCTATTCAACAATTTGTTCAATTTTTAGCAATTTGCGATCCGCCATGTCAGAATAATGGAATTTGTATTTCTGATAATCAGTGTCAATGTCCAGAAAATTACTCAGGTCCTCAATGCGAAATTCATAATATACCATGTTTGAGTACCGACGCTCCTTTGCCAAGGAATGCCAGAAGAGTTTGCAATTCAAAGTGAGTAACATCGCTTAATCATAATTTTAATCACATCCAACATATCTAACTATGAATAACATTAATTCACACGTGTCGGTTTTGAGTTGGTATGAAATTTTAACTAATCAAGAAATATCCATTATTTATTTTAATCGTAGATGTTGAAGAATAACTTTTAAAATTATTGTTTTTTTTCTAGACAATGTACCTTCACTTGCTTGCCAAATAAAGCGTTTCCTGATGGTACTCAAAATGCAACAATTACCTGTAAAAACGGTAAATGGGTATCGCAAGATAACCAATTGGCTTCAATACCGGACTGCAAGGGTATTTAAATAACTCAACAATGAGTAATATTTATGATTATTTGGTATTTCAATTTTAGCCGTATGTTCACCACCATGTCAGAACAATGGTACTTGTTTTACTGGTAATCAATGCAGCTGCCTTGAGAATTATTCCGGTCCTCGATGTGAAATTGAAAGTAAACCATGTCTTAGTGCCAATGCTCCGTTACCAAGAAATGCTAAAAGAAGCTGCAGTAACAAGTACGATACTATTATTTTAAACATTTCAGAATTTATGTTATTTTGTATTATGATCAAATTAGACGCATATTGTAGTCTCATATTCATATATAAATCTGTCTTTTGCTTATTTCTTTTTGTTTAATCATTTTTAAGTTTATTTCGAAAGCGAAACATTTTTTAGTTTTCAAGGAAATCGTATTTATTTAGTTTGTTGCAATTTAATCTAAGAACTCAAGTTTGTGTCGAAAAATAACATTCAAAATGTTTTTTACTTTCACTGCAACTTTTGCGTGTAACATGTTGCATAGTAACTTATCAGTAATTTTCAGTATTTCACAGACACCTTACTTGAAATTATTCATCATTTGGTTATGACTATGTTAACATCAAGATTTTTATATTAAATATTATACAAGTTGTTCTATTTAAAATACAGACATTAACGTAAGAAGAAAGTCAAAGATTTGTCAACGATCAAATTAATACTATACATTTACCTATTAATTTGGGAATATGTCTTAATTTATCTTAAATTTTCAGGGAATGTTCCATAAGTTGCCTGAGAGATCATGAATTTCCTGATGGATCCGAGAACATCAAAATTGAATGTAAAAATGGGGACTGGGTATCCGTTGGAGATAAATGGGAAACTATTCCAGACTGCAGGCGTATGTATATTCTAGTAATATCTGTAATTTTCACTGGGTACAATCTTAATTTATGTCACTGAACAATT
This sequence comes from Galeruca laticollis, assembly GCA_963921935.1. NCBI lineage: Eukaryota > Metazoa > Arthropoda > Insecta > Coleoptera > Chrysomelidae > Galeruca > Galeruca laticollis. The sequence continues at coordinate 36,001,970 of OY998178.1, read as the reverse complement.
TTAATTCGAAAATTAGTTAAACGAAAAAGTATATGTAAGAAAATAATATATATTATATATTGGAGTAACGGCAAGATTATTAAAGAAAACTTTTCTTACTGCTTTTCCAAGCTTTCGGAGTCCGGCCCTGGCCTTGGTTGAAAATACCAGATTAAAGTCGGTTCCAAAAATTCGAGATATTTTCATTAGTGTTAACAAAGAATTAAACGGTTTTGGTTATCTCACATGTGTTATAAACTCCTGTGCAGCACATCACATATCAAAATAGCACTGTAAGTAAAATATTTTGTTTATTCTGAAAAACTTACAATATATTGTCACTAAATCCGAAAACAACAGACCATTGTATAATTGCCGAGGGTGTTCGGCGTCAGGGCCGGCCTGAGATCTTAACTTAAAGATGTAAAATGACCAGCACAAATCTTAATGGAGAAGGTACAAGTACCCCGTTTGAACAAAACTATTGATCTATCGTTTCTTCAGCCAAGCATAAACCTCCAAAAAAAATTGTGGACCAATTAATTGACAATAATAAATTCACCTAAGTCAATAACACTCAATTCGAAATCAGAAGACTAATAACATCAGTACAAATGTTAGTCATAACCAATACCTATTAAACCACATCAAAGAAGAATTAAAAAAATGGGTATTAAAGCGGTGTCTAAAAGTACCTACATTAAAGTTGGTATGCCAGAAGCTGAATATAGCCATGTTTTGAGTTTTCGGAGGCAAATCTATATATCTCCCTTAGAAAATGTTTCTATACCAGATTCCTTTACATTTCCCCACGACATTTCCTATCGCCTATATTCTATAGGCGAGCGAGACGCACCCCCAAATTGACCTTACAGTGACCACGGAAGTACTAATCGCTAAGACCACTTTTACTTTATGTTTTCGGGGTCGCTGAATACGAATATGAAATTATTTTTACGATAAAATTGGGGGAACATGGAAAAAAACGGCAATTTCGGGTAAAATTGAGACAATTGAATTTGGCGTTGTTCTGTGTTCATCTCGCGATATCTTCCACATTTATCAATGTATAATTATGAAATTTTTTATGACTATTGCGTATCTAAATATCTAAACAGCAAGCATACTCTGAAAATTCTGCGACAATTAATGCTTGAACAGTAAATATACAATTGTTTACTTTTACGTGTTCCGAGTTTTGTCGTACAAATGCAAAAGTTGTGTTACGAAGTTTCGAATTTCTAAAAACTAATTATCCAGTATTAAAATGCAATACCTAAAGAAGTTTTTGGGAAAGTTTCAGATCTAAATATTGAAAAGAAAAAAAGATATGCTATTTCAAAGTCGAGCGTCGCGTGCGGCTGCACGGCGCGCTATAGCACGAGCAGCTACTATCCGAGTCGGAACTTTACATGCGTCCGAAATACGGTTTTAATATATCAATTAAAATAAAAACCATTAAAATATCTCAAAAATCTTCATTTATTTACAATCAATTCTTTATTTACACATGTATCATTACAACTACAAATATCACAGCATTTCAAATTAGATTGTCTACAAGGGCAAACGTCAGTTTCACAAGCATTTTTGCCAGTGCACGAACAAAAGTACTATTGTAGTATTTCCATAGCAGTGGGTCCATCGTAATAATCCAAACTCAATCTACCTGTTTCTACCACCCAGCCAAACTTTGTCACATCTTTGGAAATGATTAGAGGTTCGATTGCTTGTTTCCACACATTGATTTGCCAAAGAGCTCTTAAAATATGTTTATGCATCGCGGGTTCAGATGGAAGAAGTCTTGCGATTTCAGAGTTCTTTTCGATAGTTAAATGATATCTTAATGAATTTATATCGTTACGTGTACCTTTTGACTTTTTCTTTGGATCGTACAAATAAGATGTGAATGTACTGACGACTTCTTGAGCAACATGTATGTCTAAGTCGGCTATTGTAGCTAAATTAGTCAATTCTTCGTCTGACATAAGTCGTAATGCTTCATTCACCTTGATCTTGCCTATGTAAAATAACGATGAATTAGTATCACAGCATGTTAGGGCGTGTGCATCTAACAACGACGAACACATATTTTTTACTAATTTTTGTGCTAAACTATGAATAGGTATATACCTTCTGAAATCAGTGCGTACGGATATTTTTCCCGTGAAAAACCATAGCTGAGGTCTATTTTCGAAACTTGCAAAATGAAATAGTAGTAATAAAAAAACGCCTGTATCGGGAGATTCTACAATTGTTAACTGGTTTTCACTCATTCTGCGTTGAATACGTTGTACATGAAATATTAAGCGAGTATCAGCATCTATGTGCTATAGCGCGCCGTGCGGCCGCACGCTACGCTCGACTTTGAAATAGCATATCTTTTTTTTTTTTCAATATTTAGATCTGAAACTTTCCCAATAACTTCTTTAGGTATTGCATTTTAATACTGGATAATTAGTTTTCAGAAATTCGAAACTTCGTAACACAACTTTTGCATTTGTACGACAAAACTCGGAACACGTAAAAGTAAACAATTGTAAATTTACTGTTCAAGCATTAATTGTCGCAGAATTATTTTCGGAGTAGGCTTGTTGTTTACATCTTTAGATACGCAATAGTCATAAAAAATTTCATAATGATACATTGATAAATGTGGAAGATATAGCGAGATGAACACAAAAAAACGCCAAATTCAATTGTCTCAATTTTACCCGAAATTGCCGTTTTTTTCCATGTTCCCCCAATTTTATCGTAAAAATAATTTCATATTCGTATTCAGCGACCCCCAAAACATAAAGTAAAAGTGGTCTTAGCGATTAGTACTGCGTGGTCACATACTGCTATTTCTAAGCGACTTTCTGGGGGTGTCCCGCTCGCCTATTAATATAGATGGACCGAACTGCTCTAAGTGTAAATCTATAGGACACCAGAATGCAGAATTTTCCATAAGCAACCCAGTTAAAGTTAATGAAGAAGTTATGCAAACGAATCAAACACTAATTAATTCATCTAAACATCAGACCACAACCGTTGTCAATTCCTCCCCTACCCTCACCTACAATTATATACATCCTCTCACGAGCACACCTGCTATCATTTCTACAACCATAACCACATCAGTCATTACCTCACAAGCAACCATACAGACACCCATGTCCTCATACACTCTCACATCCACAACTCCTTGTACATCAAACCCTAGCTGTACGCCATTGACATCTTCATATTCCAAAACAGAATTTCCTTCTGTAGATTTAAATATTACATCCGCATTTTAAATGCCGAAAAGATCACTGTCAACCAGACCCGCCGATAAAAAATCGAAAACTGCCACTGCAGAAATTTAAAATTTAATGGAAAGCATTAAAAGTAAGATTGAAAACCATAAACCTTTTTTTGTACTCAATTCCAATTCCAACGAAATCGACAATAGAAACTGAAACACCTGCGACGGAAATTTATCATACTTGGAAAACAAAAACAGCAGACTGGGAGATGAAGGTATTAAAATGAAATTAACTACCACATTAAAAATTTTTCTTTATCTAATAATATATACGAAAATCTAAGCACTTTTAACAATATCATACCAAAATCGACTTATCTAGTGTTGGGAAAACCAAATTATGCAATCGACGACGTGTGCCATCGTGGAACAAAGACATTGTCCAAGCCATGAAAGCCAGTAAATACGCTTTTATTAATTACTGGAAAAGAAATCCATCCGTAGTCAACCTACTAGAATTTAAAGGCAAAAACCAGATTTTTAGTTAAAAAAAGTAAAAGAGAAACGTGGTCCAGTTATGTATCGTCCATTAACCCCTTCACTCTCACGTCTATAATCTGCAATAAAATACGGAAAATAGAAGCCCCAGAACTACCAATACACTTTCTGTAGGCAACAACCTGATATCTTCCGTAGACGACATTACTGAAATCTTGGCGGATCATTTTGAAAAAAATTTCAGTGGTAGCAGCCTAATCAGGCATTTTTGGATCACAAAAAGTCCGTGGAAGCCACAAAAATTTCTATTGTGGATACCGAACATCACTTAAACCGCCCTCTAACACTACATGAATTAAAGTTCTGCTCCGGGACCAGATGATATCCCAACTATCTTTTTACAAAACCTTATTCCATTTAAAGTTATTTAATCTTTTTGGATATCTATAATAGTATATTTTTCGTACTTCCGGGCCTAAAGTGACAACTTCACTCCCTTGTGACAGGTACTAAAGTGTCACATTTAATCCCTCCGGGATTAAATATTGACGAAACTCCCGGAACGATTAAATCACAAACAAACGAATTTAAGGGATATTTTATTGAAAAATATAATTAATTAGAATGGTAATTAACGTTAATATTCAAATTTACAATGACACTAGTAATGACAATGTTTCTAAATTATAACTGTCACAACGCAATGTTACTATGGTAACTTATTTTAAAGACAGTTTATTAAATGAGTTGAAGAGAGAAAAAACTGATTGAAATTATTGAAATAATTAATAAAATCATACCGGAAGTACGAAAAGTATCGTATATACCTTGCGACTGAAGTACATTTAATCCTTCAGGTAAATTATGGCCCTCCCTGCGGTCGGGCCATAAACTTTACCTTCAGGATTAAATGTACTACTTCAGTCCCGCGGTATATAATATACTATTTGAGACATAAATGTCCAGATCTCTGGACCAGAGAAATCATCATTCCAATTCTTAAGCAAAATATATCGAAACTAAACCCAAATGAATATCGACCAATTTCACTGACATGCGCAATGAGCAAGTTACTGGAAAAACTTTTCAACTACAGATTAACGTGGCATTTAGAGAAAGAAAATCTGTTGATGCCCTGTCAAAATGGCTTTCGAAAAAGTTGATCTACAACAGATAACCTCGTAACACCCGGATCAGAGATATATAGTAAAAACCAAATAAAGTTGCGTTTACGTCATCATTGTGAACATTTGTAGCGTTGTCAGAGTGTTCACGAAATATGGAAATTAACAGAAAATAACTGAAGTCAACAAAAAACGTGAATGTAGAAAATTTCACAATATTATAAATAAAAACTACAAAATTATCGATAGTTTGATAGTTTTCGTTTAATATAGTGTGGAGTTTTTTCATTTACGTTTTTTGTTAATTAAATTTATGAATAGATTTCACAAAGTAAGGAATTCTAGAATAAAAGTGGTAAGGTTATTACTGACTTACCAAATCTTTTAATAAATAAATATAATAAAAATACAAGCAATAAAATAAAATATGTTTAATAATGAACGTATTGTCAAAGACAAAAACTACCATTAAACAAATCAACATATTGTGAAATGAAACTAGGCAGATTCAAATTCTTGTTCATTTTCTTCATCTGATTCAACATCAGTGTCACTCTCTTCACTATTAAAATTTATAACTATCGGACTAATTTCTGGACGATCAAATATTCTTTCCCTGTCATACCATTTAAATATCTCTCTTTCAGTATGTTGTATAGAATTTTTCCACATATCAGGAGTTATCATGTGCAGTGCCTCGTGCCACATGTTCAGGCAGTTATTCGCACTGTTACCATCCCTACCAGTATGCCTATTGTAGTAATTTTTTGCTATGCCCCAAATGAATTCGATAGAGTTGAATACGCAATGGTAAGGAGGAAGACGTAAAACTTTGTGTCCATACTGTTCTGCCATATCGTCCACTATATACTTGATTGGTGGCTTATTTCTAAAAAAAAAAACAAAAAAAATGTTTAAAATAAATGGCAATAAGAATATATCTGTATATTTACTGAGAAACGATTTGCAACAGTTCTGTTTTGAACATCATGTGAGAATAGGAAATGTTTTTTTTGCTGTGAACCATTCCTGAATAGCACATTTTGACCATCCTGTATTTGGAGTTTTATGCAATAACATGCTGTGATAAGGTGCATTATCAAGTATAATTAGAGAAGGATTCTCTAAATTTTGCAGCAACTGATATTCATTCACCATTTCAAGAAATTTGCCTGGTTTATTTCCCCATGATAATCATTAAGTTGGGTTTTTGAACAAAATATTGCTTCAGCACCTTCAATAAATCCGTTTTCATTTCCAGCATTGAGTATAATATATCTGTAATAATATTATTTAAATAATGTTTAAGTAACCACTTATGTTTTGCAATACAACAAACCTTTTGCCATTTAGTGGTTTTAACACTCTTGATATTTTCATTTTGCCATGACTGACCTATGATGCCATTTTGAAATATCCAGGTTTCATCGATGAACACAAATTGGTATATACCTTCGTCCTTTGCTTCTTTATAGTATCTTAAGAATTCTACTTTTTTCAAAACAACATTAGGTAATTCCATAAGTACTCGTCGTGGATTATCCTTCATCCACTTAAACCAAAGTTCTTTGAGCAATCTATTTAAAGAAGTAGTACTACAATTAAATAATTCTTTTTCTCTTAGTTAGGACCACAATGATTGAATCGTTATGTGCTGTTCTAAAAGCATACAGAAATAAAAATATGTTAAATATACAATTGTCGTAATTATACTTACTTCTCTGGTACATGTTGTAAATGGTATCACGAATAGAGCTTGTATTTAAAGTTTCTGTATTTGTTACTCGTTTATGAGCGCAACGTTTTTTTCTTTGGTGACTCAAACTCTTCACCTTTTTTCTTTGTTTGACAAATTTTGCTTACTGTTCTTACACTGATTTTTAAATCAGCAGCTACACGTTAAAATCATAGAAATTTTCGTAAAGTAAAGTAAGGATATTTTATTCACGTATTACCTACCTCTTGTACAGCATTTAAGGGCAACAAAGGACCATTATTATTCCTATCTTGTTCAAAATAATTTACTAATGAAGCCACAAGTTCTTTGCATCGGCTATTCAGCTGTTTGGGCATTTTAACAATCACAGAAGAAAACGCTTTGTTGTTTTGAAAACAAAAACAGTTTTGATTATAAATATTTCTCACAAGAAATTTTTATAAAACACGTAACTATAACCTCAGAAATCGATGACAATACACGAGTAGAAAAGTCACAAACAACGCGGCAACATGACATTATTTCTGGCAGTGACTATTTTACCGTCAATAATTGGAGGCTTCTTTATGAAAATTTTAACACAAATGTTTACATCGAGGGACGTCTAAACCCAATAAAGCTATATTGCTTATACATTATTTTGGTACAAAAGTTTTTTTATCGATTGGGTTATCTTTAGAACCGATTAATTAACAAATTTAAGTATATTAACTTTTCGATAGAAATGTAGCTACACATGCGATAGAAATACGCCCTTGGTGACGTAAACGCAACTCTATTTGGTTTTTACTATATGAATCATTTTTGCAAAAACAAAAACTGCTAGCTATTTTTTTGGATTTAAACAAAGCGTTTGACACCAACTGCAGACATCAAAATTATAGCAACCCTCATAAGGGTTAAGTATAAGGTGTTAAATAAAAAATAACAGCCAGCAGACATATTGATAGTAAATGAAATTAACTGTCTCGACTCTTACTTCGTGGAATATGCTCATATTAGTGTTTTTAAATGAAACTCACGGTCTCTTGTTAATTCCACAATAATAACTTTTATTATATTGTGGAATTAACTAGAGACCGTGAGTTTCATTTAAAAACACTAATATTGATAGTAGTCTCACGCAAAGAAGATCGGAGAGCAGATAAAGAAAAAGTCCAAACAAGGTCTAACCCGAAAAAACTCAAAGTGAGTAAGAATATCAGCAAAGCAAAATCACTGTATATTACGAATTATACTGTTTTATAAATATTTCATCTTTTTTGTGATCTACTGTAGTATTGGTTAATATTTAGAGGTATTTATTTCGATATGCAAAATACATATTACTACAGTTTATGAATATTTGTTGAAGATGTATTTACATGTTAGTTGGAATTGTGTAACCTGTAATTCAATTTCCCCATTGTTTGTTTTATTGATATGTGATTGATGTTTGATTCAAATACTTATTACAATTTGTTTTATTTTTAAAGTAGGATTCATAATATTTATAAATGATTGATATATCGATTCGTTTCAAGATTTTAGAAGAGGAATACTTTGGAGTTGAGTTGAAGACTCAACACCAAACACTCTTTCATTCATTCGTTTGGATTGTGCTCACTTGACCCAAGTCATTGTACAAGGGCACACTAAACACTAGACACAAATCTCTAATATTCTTGGAACCATAACTCTGAACTCAGGCACTGGTGAAGCAAGTTAGAGGAGCCAAACTTCAACTTGTCTCTGAACTCAAAATTGGAATTGAATTAGGAATGTTCATAAATATGATGTAAATGAACAATGTTTTAAAACCAAAAGCAAAAATATAATCATGAAGTTATACTTAAACATATCTTTAATCATCCCAACAAATTCTATTGTCATGGATTATGTTAAAAATAGTGATCACGATCACGATTATTAAATTGATGAAGATCGAACAAACAAAAGCTAAAAACGAGGAGCAGTTAGTGAATAATAATATAATAAACTTGTCCATTGAGCTATGCTTCTAATATACATACTATTTTGTCCCACTTCATATACTTGTTATGTTTAGTATCAGTCATATTATAATTCACATGATGCGACTTCTCTTTACAAGACTGTGATAGTTTCAAGAAGAAAGGTATTATTTATATGCCTATCCAAATTCTTCTTATTGTTTAAGTCGTCCATGTGTATCACATGTTTTTTAATATTTCAATTTTGTTGATTTCAGCTGTCTGTGAACCTCCATGTCAAAATAATGGAATATGTTTGAAACCAAATGAATGTAATTGTCAAGAAAACTTTTCTGGTCCTCAATGTCAGTATGAAAGCAAACCTTGCTTGAATCATCCTCCTATGCCGAAGAATGCAAAACGAAGCTGCAATTCAAAGTATGTTGAATAACCATTATAAAAAAATCACTCTAACGTTGATTTACCAATAAAAGTTGTGCATTCACAATAACAAATAATGTTGATTGCTTGAGTAAACAAAATGTTGTTTTTTTTTAATAGCGGCTCTACAAGACAATGTTATACCGTATACGCAACTTTTATGTTCGATACGTACCACGATAGATATATAAACAAGGCGCCAACCTATTATATTGTTATTGACTTCACTAAGTATAAATTACGTGATTTGTTTGGGATTAGATCAATAAAAACTTTTAGTGAAACTGCGTACTCATATAATTCCTTCCAACATACTTTATAAACTTGTACTAGATGGTTATTTCTCTATATACAAATATTCCAATCAATCTTGTTAAAAAAATTATCGAAGAAAAATGGAATGATATCAAGAAGTATACTGACATTCCACAAGAAGAATCTATTTATGCTGTAGAACTAACACTATGAAAACCAACTCTATAAACAAATCGAAGGATGCACTATGGGCTCTCCAATTTCCAGTGTTATAGCAAAGATTTTCATGGAGCAACTCGAGGAACAAGTAATAAATGAACTTAATTTTACAATTCCGTTCTTTTTTCGATATGTCGACGATTGCATAACAGCAATACCCATAAATGAAGCTAAAAATATATTAAATTATTTTAATAATTTCCATAAAACACTTTACTTTAGAGCTGGAAAAGGATAATAAAATTAATTTCTTAGATACGACCTTACATCATGTAAATAATACAATGAAAACAGAATGATATACAAAAGGAACGTGGTCATCTAGATATATATCAATTATAAATCGAATCATTAATCTAGGCAAAAAAATCGGTAGTTATAGGACTTGCTGATCGTGCAATTAAATTATCAAATCCAGAATTTCGAGAAGCGTGCATTTAAAAAGGAATAAATGTCCTACAATTTAACAACTATCCAATAAAATTAATAAATAGTATTTTTTAAAATATAATCAGCATATTTAATAACTCTGGAAAGTTTATTTGCCTCCCTTTTATAAACGGTTTAGCTCAAAATTTTCAGCACCTACTCAGGAATCAAAATCTACAATATGCCATAAAACGCACAACCTATTATCTAAACATTTTTCTAGGTTAAAATCAGTAGTTCCAATACCAAAGAGAAGTAACGTTGTATATGAAATTCCAAGCGAAAACTGTTAAGCAACTTATATAGATCAAACCAGTCAATATCTGGAAAATAGAATAAAAAGTCACAAATACGATAAAAAAAATGCCACAGCTTTAACTAACCTTATAACAACAAAAAAACATCAATTTGTTTATAACAACACAAATATTTTAAAAATCGAAAATAATGTAAAGAAAAGGGAGTTTCATGAAATGATTGCTATCCAAAAATGCAACCAGGCGATCAATGGAAAAAAAGACATTAGTGGGCTCAATAGTTTATTTATCCCATTCTTATAAATACTTGTAATTGTAGCAGGCCGGTACTAATTACATGTCAAATAAGTTCAGTACACAACGAAATGCTAAATCGTCACAATGTGATTAATATGTTCAATTTTAAAATGTGTGTGATGTTATTTATTTTGTTCTGAACCGGACTAACTACACTTTAAGATAAGTTTTTTTATATGTGTATGTATGTATTCATAGAAACAGTGTTTGTAGTTTTGATAAAGGTCAAAAAGGATGACCGAAACGTCAACAAGTATATAAAGGATTTTGGACGGAATTATATGACTACGCAACTTCACTAAAAGCTTTTTATTGACCTAATCCCAAGAACAAAAGGAAAAAAAAATATATTTATATGGTCAAAGAAAATCAGTGCGCACCTCTCTGGATGCAATCTACTGTCACTCTTATGTGAGGAGACACGGTCCTTAAGCAGCCTACCAGTCTAGCCAATATATTCAAGATTGCAGTTCGAACAAGGAATACAATAAACTAATTTGGAATGATGTAAAAGTGGAGTCTTGTCCTTGACTTTAGTGAACAAAGCGTTAATAGTCAGAACTGTTCTATCAGCAATCCTAACGTTACCCACCTTGCTGAAGATACGAGTGAGTTTGGGAGTAACCTCAGCAATATAAGGCAAAGAGACGTATAAGTGATCAGCGGGAGCAACATCAGCCATGTTATTATTATTTTTATTTATACCAACATCCAAATTATCAACATTATTAATATTATAAATTATTATTATTATTTAAGTTATTATTGGAATTATGATCAACAATATGGTTTTGGACAAAATTATTGTCCTGAGAATGACCGACAGTTGGTGTGTAATACACAATCTTGTTCAATAAGGGAACAGGATAGGAGTTCTGACAAAAAATGTAATGGAGAATCCTTAGGTGCTTATTATGGAAGGAAGGATCGGAGATTTGAAGAAATCGATGTTTGTTGCATTGTATGAATATATGACGCTAAGGTTACTCCGTCTAGCTACGAAACGTTTCAAAGCGGCCATAAATGCGTCCGTAGTGAGATTAGATACAAGTTCTATATGCACGCCCTCAGCCACCATGCATACGAAAATTGATATGTAACATTTTGTTACTGGAGCTTTGCGCACGTGAGATGATTTTTCTACAAAGGTTTGAGAATTAGATCCCTATTTATGCAAATGGAAACCAGCCGGTTTAAGTGATTATTTGAGTTCAAGATAGATTTTTCCTAGGGTTTCGATTAAATTAAACCCTGTTAAGATATCGTCTACGTACGTCTGTGTGAGAACAACGTTCGAGGCCAGAGGTAGGTTTTTATTATTAATCGCTATCTCTTTTAAAACCATTGTCGATAGAAATGGACTACAATTCATACCGTAACTTATGATTTGTAATTCAATTCATTTCAGCGACTCGTTTGTTGAGTCTCTTTACAAGATGTTTTGTAGGAACACGTCTTTGGGGTTAATTCAAATGTTTCTAAATATTTTCCTAAATCAACAATTAAGGTGTATTTAAAGGTTCTAAATCTGCACAAAATATCGTAGAAATCTGGCTGTACTTGATAGCCTTTAAAACAAATATCGATCAGCGAAAACCCGGACTTGGTTTTGCAAGACGCATCAAATACGACACGCAGTTTCGTTGTAATTCGATCATGTCGTTAAATTGGTATATGGGGAATAAAATATTTGTTTTCTGATAATAAATTTTGCGATTATAGAGGTAGATATCTCGCATGATCGAGTGATATGTATTCATGAATAAATTTCTTATATTCTGAATAGAGATTAGGATATTGCTGTAATCTTTTTTCAAAAGACAAAAATCTATTGCTAGAAAGTCACCTAACTTTTTGTGTTCTGTGACAAATTTGAACGGAATATGAACCTGAAAATGTCCGTCATCGAGAATTTTAGTTGTACCTTTGAAGATGGCTTCCGAAAGTTCATCTTCGGTTGAGATACATTTAAATTTTGGGATTTCTTCGATTTCCCAGAATTTAGAGAGAATGTTTTGTAATTCAGTGTCCGGATTGGAATTTACGGATTCACTGGTTACAAGATACTAGATAGCGGGAGTGTGTTTAGATGATTTATAGGAGTTCAGTTTTCCCGACATAATATAACCCAAATGGGTATTAAAAAGTGTGGGTAGACAGTCACCTAGATTGATGAGGTCATAGGTCAACAGATCATAATAAACCACTGCTCATAATAATAGATCGATTTTACCGGGTATAGCAAAAGTTTTGTCGGCTAGTTCATTTACAATCTACGAAGGTATTATTACGTGATCTACATTCAGCTTCACTTGAAGGATAGTTGTCGTAATTTTTTCTAACTCAGCGCATGTGATCTTGAATTTTTTCGAGTGGTCAGCATTTGAGTGTAGCACTATATCCATAATTTCGTTAGACAAAGTACTGGTTTCAGATATGCCTGAAATATTTAAAATCGTTTTGTACAAAGTTTAGTTGAGATTTTTACTAGTTGTTTGCTAATAAGTGAATTTTGACTTCCACTGTCCAGAAGAATTATTATTTGAACATTTGCTTCACAGTCGCTAGCAACACTAAGATGTTTTTTGTTGAGAGAGCTGATAAACTTGACAAATTTGGAATTGTTTGATTTTATTGAATGTTTTGAAATGAGGACGGTTCGTCCTGAGGTTGAAGAGGATTTTCTGAATGACTATTGCGATTGAACGTTTGAGAGTTATGTTGAAAATTTGAATTTTGTGAACGAGATGTGTCAGAGTTGAGAGCTGGAATGAAATTGTTACCGTTTAAAGGCTTTCGTCCATTATTATGTGCACTGTGTCTTGTATCTAAGCAATTTACACTCAGTTTGTTGCTTTTGACAAATTCATTTCGTTTCGTCAAAGGTAATGATGTAAAAAGTTCACAAGTATAGATTTTACGCGCAGTGTCGGAACACATAACGCATACGCCAATGTTTTGCTTTTGATTGTTTGAATTGTTCTTATAAGTTTAGTTGTAGGAGAAGGTGTAGGGTAGGATCGCTGGTTTTATGAAAGTAATGTGTTGTCAAATTATCACCTCTCTACATTTGGTAGCGACTAGAAGTATCTAGTGAGAACTCTTAAAATAAGTTATTAAATATGTAATGAAAGCTTCGAAGGACCAGTGACTCATGTCACGAAACTGTGGAGTAAGATACAAATAATGAAAGAACCTTTCCTTTAGAAATACTTTAATTTAATTTAACACGTGGAGCAGGCGGGAATTGCAACTATAAACTACCGTTACAAACACATGTAATCTGAAACGTTCACATACAGTGGTTCTTGGACAACAATGTAAATATATATACCCAATAGACATTCACCTAAATCATTGGTTCCCAACGGGAGCGATACCGCCCCCCTGTGGGCGCTGCAGCCTTTTAGGGGGGCGGTAGCGGATTCAGAAGCAAATAATAAGCAGTCAAGAGTAATGGTGAAATAAAAATGATTTAATAAGGGTTAATAAGCAGTTTTAAATTAGCATTAATAATAATACTAATAATTATAATAATTTCTTTTAGTTAAGAATAGAAGTATATGACTTGTCCTCGCACGTTGATAAGCGAACGCGCGATGTTCATACAAAATAGCATGTTTCGACATGTTCGCACACAGACAAGTTGAATCATGCACGAAATGAACCGTATAAAAGCAACAGCTCTACGAATTTTTTGTTAGTTAGTTGTATGTGCTTGGCCGCGATATATAGTCGTGAATCATAAGCTCTGCCGTAGTAAATAATCGTGAGTGGTGTGTCATTTTATAAACATTACTATCTATAAATATATTGAGAATTTAATTTTTCTATGAAAATGGCTGAATCTACTTCTAAATTAAAAAAGAAATGCCGGCAATACAGTATTGAATATTTAAAATATAGATTTGCGGAATCTTCTACAAACAAATCATTACCTATGTGTTTAATTTGCCGAAAAGTGTTTTCAAATGAAGCTATGAAACCTTCTAGGCTACAAGAGCATTTACATAAAATGCATCCTGATAAGAAGAACAAAGATATATTCTATTTTCAAGAACTCGAAAAACAATATTTAAAACAGCCAACTATATCAAACCTTTTTGCACCGTCTTCTAAACGAGACGATGATGGGCTACGAGCCTCATATAACGTTTCACTGTTAATCGCAAAGTTAGGAAAACCACACACCATTGGCGAGGAATTAATATTGCCGGCAGTCGAAGAGATATTAAAAACTGTTCTCCATCATAAGACACCATTTGATATCATTAAAAAAATTCCTCTCAGTAATAATTCAGTGCAAAGAAGAATAGATGAAATGGCAAATGACGTTGAAATATCATTATGCGATTACCTAAAGACTTGCAAATTTTCCATTCAACTCGATGAATCAACTCTACCAGGTAACGAAGTTCTACTCTTATCATACGTACGATTTATAAAAGAGGAAAAAATTCATCAAGAGTTATTATTTGCTAAGAACTTGGAATCTGATACAAAGGGACATTCTATATTTAATATCATGCAAGAATTTTCTCAAGAGAAAGAAATTCCTATTAGCAATATTTTGTCTGCTGCTACTGATGGTGCTCCAGCAATGACCGGGCGTCATAAGGGTTTTATAGCACATCTGAGAAAAGCAGTGCCAAATGTACTCGCTGTACATTGTATTATTCACTGTCAGCATTTGGTTGCAAAAAAATTAAATGAACGTCTGCATGCGTCCCTCAATAACGTTATTAAAGCAATCAATATCATTAGAAGCAATTCATTGAATGACCGTTTGTTTCATAAGCTTTGCAATGAAAATGATGAAGACTACAATCGCTTGCTGCTGCACACAGAAGTACGTTGGCTCTCTAAAGGTGTTTGTTTGAATCGTTTTTTCAATCTATTTGACTCAGTGTTGGAATTTCTTGAAGAAAACGGACAATTGCGCGAAAACCTGATTACGTCAAAAAATGACATCGCTTATTTGACGGACCTGTTTAAAGTATTTAATCGAGTTAATCTACAATTGCAAGGTGATTATTTAAATTTAATTAAAACTAAAAACGTCATAACTGCTTTTGCAGGAAAACTTCTTATATTCAAAAGAAATCTTGGTAGAGGTGAGTACAACCATTTTCCCACATTATCAACAGTGTCTGCAAAACCGGAAGATTTACTTACTTACTGCCACCACTTGGAAGTTCTTCATGTTGATTTTACAGAGCGTTTCCAAGATATTTATAAAACATGGAAATACCAAGTTGGGTTATAGATCCTTTCGCAAACACAGATACTGAAAGCTCATCAAATTTGAAAGAGGAGCTATTAGAACTCACAACTAACGAAGAACTGAAAGTAAAATTCAAACGTGGATATCAAGAGTTCTGGCTTCAAAAACCAATACTAGTTCTCTATTCTGGATTGTGGACAATTTCCTATTGTATTTCATTTCTTATTTCTATTGTGATTGTATTTCTTATTGATTCAGTGTTTATATTTAAAAGTTTAATAAACAATTTTACTTGGGACTTGAAATTTTTGTTTTCTTCTATAGGGGGCGGTGGTCCAGAAAAGGTTGATAACTACTGAGCTAAATAATTACAAATTACAATAATTAAATTCAAACTTATGGTAGAACAAATGAAAACCGGCAACCCTGCAATTAATGGGGCTGATGGTGATATTAAAGTTGATTCAGCACGTGGATGTAGAAATATCTCCCCAGTTATTCTAACTTCGGAGATGGTTGAATTTTTATACAATAAATAATGTACTCACAGTTTAAATAGCACTGAATTTAGGATGGTTACTTTTCACTAAATTGTTAGTTTGCAAAATACCCATTTTATCGGGTGTAAATTTGAAAGAACTGTACACTAAACCTTTTTCGTCTGTTCAGGTCGGTGCTTGTTGAGGAATGAGAATGAGATGAGAGGAGAGAGAGAAGTTCATGTGAGATTCTGTTGAGTGGAATGTTTTTTGGATGAAGTTGAACTTTTCTTGGGTGCCCTGTTATAGGATTTGTTTCCTCTTCAGGGCTGGTTGGGGGGTGTGTTGGGTGGTTTTGTGCGCGTTGACCGAGAAACTGAGTTAGGGGTAAAGGTGTCTAGTAAATTTGTTTAAAAGTGTCTAGAAAATGTGCTTTTAAAGGTGTATGGAATTTTGAGGGAATTGAGTGGGCTTTTCGCCAGAAAGTAACCGGAGGGTTGTTTGTATTGGGGTATCTAGGAGGGTGATGTTTGGAAGCAGCGAAGCTCGATAGTGAGCGGAGAGAGTGACAAAAAGTGTATGGAATTGGAGTTGAATGTTGAAGACGAACCATGTATCGTTGCCGATACATAGCTGTGTGTTGACCTGGCTAGGTGTCAGAAACTATTGAAGTTGTTTGAAGTAAAAGGGTGTTTTAACTGAATTTGAAATGTCTCCGGTATTAAGGAGGAATAATGATGAAATATTGGTAATTGAGATTTTTATTGGTTTTGAGAATTTTTCGAAAGAAAAGTGTATAGGAGACATTTTTTAAAAAGGTGTATAGAATTTGATAATTGTTGAGATTTATGAAAAGTTGCGGTGACGTGCCTCGGTGGTTCGGGGACAGTTTAAGGTGGTCGGCGGTATAATAACAATCTTTAAATCCAAAAATGCGGGTGCGTCGATCGTCGGTCCATTTGGCTAGTGAATGGATTCACAGAGTGTACAGGAAAACCGCAAAAAACCTGCAACACCGACGTAGGTGGTGTGGGGGCGGCATAAAAGTATAGGGTGAGTCCAAAGTGTTGAACAATTAATAGCTGGAAGGAATTTAGAATTTGTTAGAGATGTTTGTTTTATGGATTTGGGCTTTGTTGAGAAGGTTGTTGAAGAGATTTGACTGAATTTGTGTGAGAAATATTGAATTTGTCGTTATCTGATGGAGATAGGGGAGCTGTCGAGGTAGTCAACGTATTCGTCGGGGAGGTCGTCATAGGCCGTGGCTAATAAGCGTAACGGAGGAAATGGGAGCTTCCTCTGGGGGTACCTACCGAGGGGTCGTCTATTGGCGACCCACGGTGTGAGAAGGGTGTTTTTGGCGATTTCGCTGCCCGATTCGATAGTACGACTAACGTATCGGGCTTGTAGGTTATTAAGGCGTGGTAGAAGGGGCTCGATGTCTATGTTGACATATACTGTGTAGGTGGGCGAGTATGGAGCCTTGTATTGGCAGTATCTAAGGATTGACTGCTCACAAGTTCGAAGTCGTTTAGCAAGATGGTTGGGGAGGGTGCAGTAGACGTTTGCTCTATAGTCGATTATTGGACGGATATATGTTTTATACGTATGAAGTAGGGTGGTAGGGTGTGTGCGTCCGAATGTGCCGCCGAGCGCCTTGAGAAGATTAACTCTCCGTCGGACTTTATTTAAAGTGTCCATTAGGTCGGGCGTCCAGTTGAGAGTGTAAGTAAATTTCACTCCCAAATAGACCACTTCCCTACGGATTTCGAGTCGATCGCCCCAGAGCATGAGGCGGAAGTTTGTAGGAAGAAGTCGTTCGCTCCTGGTATCAGGGTGTTGGAAGACGATGGCTTGTGTTTTTTGAGTATTAAGAGTCACCCGCCATTTCCTGCACCAATTAGAAAATTGGGTCAGTAGATTTTGGGATCGAATGTTGAGAGAGCGAATATCTGTGGCAGAAATGATTAGTGCGGTATCATCCGCATATAGTTGGACGTTATCACGAGAATGTCGTGGGACAGGTGTATCATACGTATAAATGATGTATAGTAGAGGGGCGAGTATCGAGCCCTGCGGTACGCCAGTTTGAGGTGTAAAAGGGTCGGATATGCTGTAACCAACTTTGACGCTGTAGCTTTCTCACTAGTCCGGCGTGCCAAACTTGATCGAAGGTCGGATATGCTGTAACCAACTTTGACGCTGTAGCTTTCTCACTAGTCCGGCGTGCCAAACTTGATCGAAGGCCTTCTGAACGTCCATGAGGATGGCGGCAGAACAGCGTCGTTGATTTAAAGCTCGGGTGACGATTGTTTGAAGACTGGTGGTGGCGTTCTGACAAGAGTGGACCGGCCTGAATCCAAATTGGATTGCCGGAATTATATTATTTTCAGTGCAGAAGTCCCAGATTCGTTCTTTCAACAAGCGTTCAAAGACTTTACCTAGGACGCTGATTAATGAAATAGGGCGGTAAGATTCAGGCTTTGTGGGGTCTTTGCCGGGTTTGGGGATGATAACTGCGTTGGCAGATTTCCAACAACGAGGAAAGTAAGAGAAAGCAAGGCAGGCGTTCAACAGGGCGCAGAGCGGAGGGAAGATCTCTTCTGGCAGGTTTTTTAGTGCCTGCCTCGAGATTCCGTCGTGCCCTGGGGCACTGTTTCTCCCCGCTCGGCACGCCAGCTGAACTCCTTCGATGGTGAATGGTGAAAGAAGCGGAGAGTTCTCATCAGGTGGGATGTGTATGTGTGGACTTCGAGTAATATTTCGAGTCATGAGGTCGGTTTCGGCGGCAAAGTCCCTGAGAAATTGGGGGTTATCGGGTGGTGAAAAGACAGTTTGTAGGTTATTTTTGAAGGCGGTGGCTTTGTCTTCGGATGTGTAGATCTTCTGTCCTTGCACTTCGAGATGTGATTCAACATTTCTCTTGAAGCCGACGAGGCGGTTGAATTTTTGCCAAAACACGCGCCCTTGTCTGAAGTCCAGTCCGGCTGTTTCGGCCTTCCATTTTCTCTGCTTTTCAGCATTGATTTCTTGTCGGACCTGGGCGTTGAGACGGTTCCATTGTGTTTTGACTGCGGGATCTCGAGTGCGGACGTATAACCTGTATAACTGTCTTTTCTGACGTATCTTTTGCAAAATTCTTTGCGGAAGTGCATGAAAATTGGTGTGTACGGTGGTGAGTGGGACGGCGATGTCTTGCGCATCGATTAAGAGGGATTGGAATTCTTCTGCGTGATTATCTATGTCATCAGTATTCTGGTGAATGACGGGTGGTGGTAAATTAGTAGAGACGTGATTAGCAAAGGAATTCCAATCGGCTTTTTTGAAATCGCGAAATGTAAAATTTGTTGCTGGTGGTGGTATGGGGTTGTGTAGTGCGGTTTTGACCAGTAGTGGGACATGGTCGGAGGTGATAGGGTCGCCTATAAAGCATTCGTCGTCCACGAGAGTGATTAATCTGTCTGTACAGATTATGTGATCGACTATGGAGGAGCGCGAACTGCCCTTAAATAAGGCATAACAGGCTTACGAGAATGAACGAAGATCGACGATTGGGCAGGGTTGATATTCGAACATTTGGTGAATTTCTACATTAGTGATTGTTTGAATTTTTCTTAAAATTTGATTGTGAGTGAAAGGCTACTTTGTTTTGAGATTTTCTGTACGGGAGTGAGTTTTGTGTAGTTTGTGATGGACTCGTTTTACCTGCGGCATTATTTAGTAATTCAATTTCCTCTTTCAGAAATTGTAAAAATTCGCCTACTATTGGGAGGACGTCTCTGTTCCTGCATTTTCCACATTATTTTTTGAAGCCATAATCTAATTTATGTTGATAAAGATAAGTTACTACCTCCAATAAAACTTGTCATCAAATTTAAGATTTTGTAAAAGTGTCCAGTTACGCCTACATATAGTAGCAAAATTGGATAGTTCGGAAGGGCTGTGCTTGTTTAACTGTGGAATATTCAATAGTTCGGAGAAGTGCTTATACCTGTACAATTATTATGTTGTTTTTGTAAGTTTCTCTTAACAAGTTTATAGCTACATGCAAATTTCTATCATTGACTTATAGTACATCAACAATGCGTAATGCATCAGTTTCTTCTTCTATTACCCGTAAGTTTGAAGGCGACCCTTCGACGATGTGATGAATCTATTTAAACGAAACATATTCTTCCTTTTTTATATTGTTGGGTAGAGCATTGTGGATGGTCAGGTCGGTGATTAAACCACAGTCGACCGAGGTGTGGGCTACTAGCAATAAGTAATGTTTTGTCCCTTTATCATTTACAAATTTAATGGGTATAGAAATTCGATCTATGGGCATTTGAATAGACTTCCAGTAAATAGAAGTTAGACTCCCGCTGACAATTGCTCGCTGAGAGGCGCCATTGCATCAGTGATACTTGAACAGTAATACGTTACCGATACAATTATTTCGAAATCATGTCGAGCGGCGTTGCCAAGATGTAACACATACCTTGTCGTTTGTGCAAGCTGTGATTGCAGCCATAAAAAAGGATATTTGTTACTGGCAATAAATTTTGAACCTCAAAATCTTTTTTCCTCAAGCAATCAGTAAAATAAAGTGAGTGATAGTAGCGATGTTTCAAAACTGAATAATTTCTGTTTTAAATCATTTTATTTAAAAATTTCCAGGCAATGTACAGTAACTTGTATGACTGGACATCAATTTCCGGATGGTTCTGCAATTGCAACAATGGCCTGCAAAGATGGACTGTGGGTACCAACAAGAGATAAGTGGGTTACAATTCCGGATTGCCAAGGTATATTTTAAGGCATATTTGATCACAAATTTTTAATTCATTGACTTCATTTAATAAACTCCAACCAACTAACTATCTAGAATAAGCATTTTATTGATATATTTTCATATATCGTAAATTGTATAGTTACTTTTAAAGTCTTAACGTATCTTACACAACGTTGATTTGTTCAGTTCTCCCTATTCATCAGTTTATTAGTTATTATAATAATTTATTATTTCTTTAGCAACATGTGATCCTCCCTGTTTAAATGGTGGAAACTGTTTATCATTCAATGTTTGTCAATGTCCTCAAGACTTTAGAGGTTCACAATGCCAGTACTGTAAGTATATATTATCGTTTAATTGAAATAATAATTTATTTCGAAATACTTAATATTGAAATTATTTCAGTGGCAAGCGTGTGTTCTCCAAAACTATTAGAGTTTAATGGAGGCTACAACTGTTCTGGTAATGCAGAAACGTTCTCATGTTCAGTCAGCTGTCCAACTGGCATTGATTTTGAATTTCCTCCAGCACCAGTCTACACTTGTAGTTATTCCTTGGGATTTTTCCTGCCAGCTCCCATACCTGACTGTGTCTATCGTAAGTGATTCATAAATGCATATATTTGAAATAAAACGTGTAAAAAAATGAATTTTTTAGCTGATGGATCAGAAGTTAATATATTCCCAGGTTCTGATGAAACCGCATCAACGATAAGTGAAATCGATCTTAGTTCCGAAAAAATTAGAAACTTGATAAAAAGGATACAAAAAGCATTGGATAGTGGCGAAAGTTTAATAACAGCTATAAAAAGGATCAGGAAAGACTTATCTTCATCTAAAGGGGGCATGAGTAGCGCTGAAACGGAATTATTAGATCAATTGGAAGATGCGTTGGCTACGGGAAAGGAAGATATAATTAATGACATCAAAAACATGAAGCTTTCTGATACACCAGTTACTACAGTAAGTATATTGTTTATGGTATTGTACATTCTCTCTTATTTTTAGATTCCAGTTTTTTCAATGATAAGAGAAACAATTAAACGGCATTTAATATGTGACCTAGATTAATACTTGATGTCCTATGTATCCCAAAGTATTCATCTTGAAAATTGGTTTTGATATGCAAACTTTCACCATAGGGCTAATAATATCTAAGCTTTAATATTTGTAATATCATATCTTCTTATTTTTTCTATTAATATATATTAACTCAATAACAAGGTAGGTCATTTCTTGGTCTAGCCAAAAATAATTATTAAACCTCAGGTAGGCACCAAATGAAATGTAACTTCTTTCATTCTGAAGATGATATTTAATATCGAAACAATTGTCCATTTCTTAGAATATTTAACATTTTTTCATTATATTGTGGAATTATCTAGAAACAGTTAGTTTCACTTAAAACAGTAATTTCACAAATGTGACTATGAAGCGCTCTGCGGAAGTTCAAACTGACACTTGAGTTCAAAGAGTTTGAATTGTTTTTGGTCCTGTTTGTATCCTGCATCAAGTTATATGTTTATAAAGATAAATTATATACCTAGCTTTTTATTGTATAAATGTTTGGATAGTATTGTACTAATTTTGTTATTTATTCAAATAGTTTTCATCACAACGGGTGGGATACATTTACACACACGGTATATCTAGTTACTTAATTTATTTATACACTTAGCTATTCACTTATACTTAATTTATGCCCACACTTAATTCTAATTTATATTAAATACAGTGCTCACTATTTATATTAAACACAGTTCACGTTTATTGTTCACTTGTTCTGCTCACAACTTGATTTGAAATATAGACTGAACCCACGGTCCGCATGTAATTGCTAACATATTAAAACTCTTTCTGGAACATTCGGATTTTTGTAATTTCTAGATTGCGGCTCCCAATAAACAATCGACCTTCTGAGAAATGCCTCTAGAACAGCGGTTCCCAAACTGTGGTACGCGTACCACTGGTGGTACGCGGGAACGTTGCTGGTGGTACGCGAGTGAAGTTCGAAAATTGGTATACTCTACTAGTAGCGTGAGGGTGAGCGAGCAGCGGATGGAGGGGTGACAGTCGGAGTGGGAAAGATTGTGAGGGCGTGGAGGGGAGTAGCGCCGTTCAAGACCGCGCGCTTTGTTATTGTGTTGTGCCAGATGCCAGTCAGCCAGTCCCAGTCGCCTGTCTGTCATCTCAGCGAGCACTATCTACTACGTAGCTCCGTAGAAAACCTAACCTGCAGTTTGACGTGTTGTTGTTTATATAGAGTTTGTGTCTATCAGTCAGTGAGAATAACATTGTTGGTAAGTGTTAGCTGTCGAATTGAAATGGATAAGTTTTTGGTAAGATCTACGTGTAGTAGTTCTAAAAAGCAAAGAACTTTGTCACCGGAACAAGAAAAGCCTATTGCAGCAGGAACAGATGCTGAGCAACCAAGCTGTTCCTCTACTTCTACGCCTTTGTTACGAACTTGTGAAAACAAAAAGAAATCAGGTAAACGTAAATATGATGAGAAGTATTTATCGTTTGGTTTTACTTATACTGGAAATTTCAGTGAACCTGTTCCACAATGTGTCATTTGTTTAGAAACTTTGTCAAATCATTCGATGAAACCATCACTTTTATTGCGTCATTTTAATACAAAGCATATCAATCTCATAAACAAGCCATTAGAGTTTTTTAAACGGAAGGAGTCTGAGTTAAAAGTGAATAAAGGAACAATCACTTCATTTACGGGGTTAAACACTAGGGCTGTTGAAGCTTCATACAAGGTTAGTCTGAGAATAGCACAAGAACTAAAACCTCATACTATTGGAGAGACTCTAATTTTGCCAGCAGCTAAAGACCTTGTTTCCACAATTATAGGTGATAAAGAGGGAAAATAGCTCGATGTGGTTTCCTTGTCTGATAATACTGTTTCAAGAAGAATATCTAATATGGCTTTAAATGTAAAAGACATTTTACTCAAGAAAGTGAACAGTAGTAAATACTTTGCGATACAAGTGGACGAAACAACAGATGTCGCAAATTTGGCTCAACTGTTATGTTATGTTCGCTATGAAGAAAAATACTCAGTTGGTGAAGATATGTTATTTTGTGAAACTCTTTCAGCTCATACTACTGGAGAAGACATATTTTATAAAGTAAATGAATTTGTGCTCAGGAATGGAATGGATTGGAAGAAATGTGTTGGTATATGCACGGATGGTGCGAGAGCCATGACAGGAGCTCATAGTGGATTGGTAACTAAAATAAAAAAAGAAGCTCCGGAGGCACAACATATTCACTGCAGCCTTCACAGAGAAGCGCTTGTAACAAAACGCTGTCCAGCACAACTAAAAACTGTTTTGAACGAGGCTGTAAAGACAGTGAATTTTATTAAGAGCAGAGCCTTGAATTCACGCCTTTTTCACAACTTATGTCAAGAAATGGACAGTATTCATAAACAACTACTGCTCCACACAGAAGTTAGGTGGCTTTCAAGAGGAAAGATGCTGACTCGCGTTTTTGAGTTACGTCACGAGATATTGATTTTTTTAACAGATTCTGATTTTGAGCTACGAAGTCGTTTTACTGATGAACTATGGCTGTGTCGACTGGCTTACTTAGCTGACATTTTTTCAAAACTCAATGATGTGAACATGAGTTTTCAAGGTACTTCTAATACCCCGTTTCGAGTGTGTGACAAAATTAATGCCTTGAAACAAAAAATCACCTTTGCAGATGATGAAGCCAAGAAAAGCAAGGTTTCGTTTTTTCCTTCTCTCAGCACTTTTGTTGAAGAAAATGAGCTTTCACTTAGTAAGACAGTTCTTAGTGATATCAGTGACCATTGTAACATTTTGAAGGAAAACTTGAGCATTTACTTCCCAGAAAACTATAAAGAACATTTGTGGATGAAAACCCCGTTTAGTGACATTAAGAAAATGACAATCCCAGAGAATCTCTCATTAGCCGAAAAAGATCAACTGTTCGACTTAAATTGTGACTCAGATTTGAAGGAAGTTTTTGATAAAGCTACCCTGATTGACTTTTGGATTCAAAGACGCCAAGACTACGGTGAAATCGCCAACCGAGCAGTCAAGTTTTTACTCCCATTTTCAACATCCTACTTATGTGAAGCTGCGTTTTCTTCTCTTTGTTACCTTAAAAACAAATACAGAAATAGGCTGGCTTGTGTTGAAAATGACTTGCGTTTGAAGCTAAGCCCAATAAAACCAGACATTGCAACTTTAAGCAAATCGCTACAAGCTCATCCTTCTCATTAACTTGTGTGTACTTATGTTTGAATTTGTTGTATTGTTTTCCAAATACAGTTTTGTTCTACACCTTAAAGTTTATTTATATTCTTTCATCCTAATTTTTATTTCAAAATAAGCATTGGTTATAACTATGAAAAGTTTAATTTTAACTAATTTATTTACAACTAACTGCAAAGAACTAAATAAACATTGTTTTAAAGTAAAGTACTTAAAAGGCTAAATGTTATTTTTTAATTGTTATTTACAAACTTTACTATGTTGGCAATGGAATGATGATTAATCATTTTTATACTGGTGGTACATGAAAGGAAGACTTCATATTAGGTGGTACGCCATCAAAAAAGTTTGGGAACCGCTGCTCTAGAACAATCACAAACAAATAGTCCTTCCCAGAAATCCGTGCGCTCCTGCCAAAATTTTAACTTTCGATATCGAACTAGAACAGAGTCGGCTTAGTTGACTACAGCAGTGTGATATCTCGTAACATTATTCCCTCATTAAAATGAAGTTCTCCCTGGGACTTCTGTAGCCGGTACTGGATGTTTAAATCGGTAACTGGACCCATTTCTACAGTTTCCGGTCGTATGGAAATAACAGGGCACCGTCTTCATCGGATACTGATAACGAGGGGTACAGCACCAAATTAATATGTGGACACCGGTATCTTTGGAGATCAACTCTACCATGTTCGTGATGACTCACACATCCAAATGGTTACTCTCTATCCTAGGCAAAGCTAGTTTCTTCACGTTGAGTTCCAACACATGGTCTCGAAGGCTTCGAAGCGCTTCCCACACATCGCAGTACGTGGATCGATCTTGAAATTCGTTTTTGGTTACCAAGTAGAAGACGTACGGCAAATTGTGTCTTGCCTTGAAATTCCATCCTTCTTCTCAGTTGGATCACGTAATATTTTCCCGCTAGGTCTTCTCCCGGTCGTCAACAAAATTCTAAGTCACCAGGTAGCCTCGTTTCGCATCCAAACAGGGATTTCGCAGGTGTTTCAC
This sequence comes from Galeruca laticollis, assembly GCA_963921935.1. Taxonomy (NCBI): domain Eukaryota; kingdom Metazoa; phylum Arthropoda; class Insecta; order Coleoptera; family Chrysomelidae; genus Galeruca; species Galeruca laticollis. The sequence goes on along the minus strand of OY998178.1, from coordinate 35,975,852 downwards.
CCGTGGACTCGTTGATGACAGATCGATAAGCCAATGCAAATAGGGAGAGATACTGGTCACACTCTTTCTGGTGGATGGAAGTTACGTTGGATATATATTTTCCAATGGTCCTGTCCATTCTCTCGACCATTTCATCTGATTGAGGATGCAATACTGTTGCCCTGGTTTTCTTCATTCCCAGCTTCTCACAGATATCCTGGAATAGACGGCTCTCGAAAATTCTTTCCTGATAACTGTGGACTTCCAAGGCCACTCCATATAGGCTGATACATTCTTTAACTAGTACATCGGCGACAGTTGTGGTCATTTGATTCGGAATTGCGTAAATTTCCAACCACATTGTGAAATATTCCATTACAACCAGAATATATTTACCACCATTTTCTGTCGTCGGAAATAGTCCAGAGATATCTAAAGCAATATTATGAAAATGGCTTCCAACATAATATTGAATCATGGGTGCATTTCTCTTGTGATGTGGTCCATTATTTGTAGCACAAGTCGTATATTTCTAACACCAGTCCTCCACATCGTCGGAGGTGTTCATCCAATAAAACCTTTCACGGAGTCGCTGAAGGGCTATATGACATCCTGATGGACTATCTTGTAACTGCCTCAGTACCTTAGCTACTCTTGTTCTCGGGATAACTAGCTGTCTTCTCTTCTCGGAACCATAATCGTTTTCAAGTATTTTTTTGCGACAGGCCTTCTTTCAGGACAAGGGAGTCCCACTGCTCACAATATGCCTTGAGTGTCGGTGTTAATCTTAATCGCCAATTTTCTTCCTTCCATTGCCGAATAAACTTAAGGTGAGGATAATTCTCCTGAACTTCTCTGATGCTGGTGGATGTCCATTCTTCATTTACTACTGTAGTTCTTGAAACTGCAGCTTACTTAGATTCCTCCTTGTTGCAATAGGAACAGCCTGGTGGGCACAGCCGTGGACAGGGAGTTGACATATCGATGACTCAAACCAGCTCGATGTTCGATGTTGAAATAGTACTCTTGTAGTCGTTTAATTCATCTAGGGATCTAGCTCTAGGGATTTAGCCCTCGGGATTCTTGAACTGCATCAACCGGATTAAGAACTTCCTTCCATAGAGATCCTGGTAAAAGTGTTCCACGTTCTAAACTTCGTTTTGGTTTGAAGAGGACTTTACTGAAATATCCCAGCAGTCTCTCTTGCCGGCTTTGGATCTGTGAGAGCACTTCTACAATTCCTACGTTGCTTGCATCAGGGTCAAGAATAAAGTCAGTCTCTATATGGTAATAGCCGATATCCTAATATCGGCGCCGTTGTTAAATGTCTCTTCAAGGTTTCAAAAGCCGTTTCACGGACTTCGTCCCAATGCAAAGCTTTTGTTTCTTCTGTGAGTCGAGTTAGTGGCTTGGAAATATCTCCAATCTTCCTGATAAATATTCGATAGTATGTGCCAAGTCCAAGGCAACTCCTAATTTGATGTTTGTCGGTTGGTAGCGGCCATTCTTGGATGGAAGCAATTTTCTCTGGATTCACCGCCACTTCTTCATTGCTCACTATATAACCCAGATAGTTGACTCGGTTTTGGAATAGCTGACATTTCTTCGGTTTAACATGAGCTGGCCAGCTTGAATTCATTTGAATAAATCTTCCAAATTCTTCAGGTGTTTGTCAAATAGCTTCTCCAGTACTATGATGTCCAAATAGATCAGGCATGCCTTCCAAGATAACCCTCTCAATAAACTTTCCATGAGTGTTTCAAATGTCGCGGGCGCATTGCAGAGCCCGAATAGCATGACGTTGAATTGTTATAATCCAGATCCGGCTAAAAGTAGTTTTCTCTTTGTTTTATGATTCCATTTCTACTTGCCAATAACCAGACATCAGGTACAAGGTGGAAAACAATTTGCTGCCGGCCAAAGTGTCTAGCGTATCGTCACAAAAGGATAGCTGTTTTTCTTTGTCACGTTGCCTAGTCTAGCTATAGTCCACGCAGAATATCGTAGATCCATCCTTTTTCTTGACGAGCACTACTGGAGACACCCATGAACTAGTAGATAGTTCTATTATTTTATCTTCTTCCATGAATTACTCTTTCAGCTTCCTCTCTCTTCGCTAGTGGTAGTCTTCGAGCTGTGATTGCCTAATTGGATTGCCATCACCATTACCGATTTTGTGTATGAAGGCTGATGCTCTACCAATCTTCCCTCCTTAAGGTACGAATAGGTCTCGATACTGCAAGGGAAATTATCTCATTTTACTTTTCTCAGCTAGATAAATAAGCTAATTAATAAAAAAGAGGAAAAAGTGGCATTACAACTAATATTTCCTGAACAAACTGAAGAAATAAAAACTTATAAAACCATCACATATACAGGAAATATTTCTAATAATATTTCAAAGATATATTTAGCAACGAATACAACAATTTCTTTCAAAACAGAAAGTAACGTAAGTAAAAAATTGTTAAATGCTAAAACAAAAATACCAACATTATAGAAATCAGGTATATATAAACTCAAATGTCCAGAATGTAATGCTGTCTATTTGGGTCAGACCCTTAGAAATTTTGAAAACCGATACAGTGAACACTTACAAGCATACAGATTAAAACAACAAGATAAATCCCATTACGCAAAACATCTACTTGACACCAACCATTCATTGACACCTAACACAGAACTAGAAGTACTACATATTTGTGATAAGAAACAAGAACTGGATTTCCTTGAAGAATTGGAAATTAGAAGACATTTAAGAAACCCACAATATGAAGTTGTCAATGAACAGTTAAATCTAGGAAGTTCTCCACTAATAAACTGTCTTCTTAAGTGATAATTGTAAAGATCAGCAGATATAGTTTTCCTTGTTTTCTATATCATTGCACAGTTATACTGATCTTAATTGGAAAAATGATATCCAGGATATCACCATAGGGCTAATAATATCTAAGCTTCAATATTTGTTAATATCACATCTTCTTTTTTTTCTATTAACATATATTAAGTCAATCACAAGGTAGGTCCACTTCATGGTCTAGCCAAAAATAACTACTAATCATCAGGTAGGCATCAAATAAAATGTAACTTCTGTCATTCTGACGATGATATTCAGTTATCGAAACAATTGTCAATTTTTTAGATTTTTCAACATTTTTCATTATATTGTGGAATTAGCTAGAAACGTTGAGTTTCATTTAAAACACTAATATGAGTAGATTCCACGAAGTAAGGGTCGAGACAGTCAATTTTACTTTACTATTCACTATTTCACTGTTCTGCTCACGAGATCAAATTGTAATCTGAACTCACCGCTTATAGGTAGTCGCATATATATTGAAATCACTCTCTGGAACCTACGAATTCCTGAATTTTCTAGTATGCAACTCCCAACAAACGATCGACCTCCTTAGAAATGCCTCTATATAAATAATCACAAAAAATAGCCCTTCTCAGGGTCCCGCCAAAATTTTAATTTTTAGAAATCTTACTAGACAGGGTCAGCACCAGTGTGCGATTTCGTAACATTATCATCTTCTTCACTATCGTCACAGCATACCAAAATAATGAAAGTTTATTGATATGAGTATATTTCATCGACTTGGTTGTAGAAATATCAAAAAGGATGGTGTCTATGTTATCATTCTTCTGGTAATCATTGTGTCAGTTTTCCGTACCTGCATTAGCATTTGAAATATTATGTGGTATCAAATCCTACTATACAGTACTCAAATTGCAAACTTATCATAAAAATAGAAACAATCTAAGACAAAGAAATTTTTGAAGCTATGGAAGTTCTCAGGTATGGTTCTTCTGAGTTAATAATTTATATATCTATTTTATTTCAGCCTAAGTCAATTCTGATCGAAGACAGTGGAAAAATAGTCTCTAATAAAGTGAATGACTTGGAATCAGCTATTATTGAACAAAAACTTCCAACACCTGGGACTTGTTTTACCTGGGGTGGATCACACTACAAAACCTTCGACAACCGAGTATTCAGGTACTTTATAGTTGAAAATATATTATAATGTATAATCAAACCGTATCCTTTTCTTTTAGTTTCAAATCACCATGTCCACATGTATTAGTTCGTGACTCCAAAGACAGTACATTCAGTATCATTATTCAAGATGCGCCTACTTGTGCAAAAGATCCAGCTAACTGTTATGAAGAGATATCTGTGTATATTCAAAATATTGAGTATCAATTAACCAAGAGTACGGATGGACAACTAGTTTTTAAAACTGGGGATAAAATTCTTCCAATTCCTGGAAGGATTCCTGGTATCAGAGTGGAATTGCAAGGAAATAATCTTTTACTTAATTTGGATACTCTCGGAGTTTCAGTACTTTGGGATGGTCAGGTAAATAAAATATTCGTAGTAGACGAAAGTCATATTTTGTGGGAAAAATGTTTCGTTATAAGCTGAATAATGAGTTCAGGTTCTGGTTGAAAAGTAAAGAAACTAAACTTTAAAAAATCAATTACCTAAAATAATTGGGCCAGTGTAAGTGTCAAGACAGTACAAGAGAAAAAACAACAGAAAACAAGTAAGTTAGTAGGGTAAACCTAGGAGAGAGGGCGAACTTTTTTTGAATTTGCTGTAAAACCAGTACAGTGCAGAAATTAACAGAAATAAAAATATGTTACGAGGGGGTGATGTATTAGCTTATGATTGTATACTTCAAAAAGCATTCGACTGGTAAACGTGTCAAGAAAAATGAATGTTTTTTTTCTCGATCTTGCGTCATATCACCTAAGTGTGTGAGAGAGATGACGAATTGTGTTAGGTGAGATGACGCATTCATTAGTTTGTCCAATAATAGCTGAAAATAATGTTAAAAACGTTTTTAGTAGGTATTTTATTAAACTATATTCATACTTTCAACGTAAATTATTTATTTGAAAAAGTAACAAAAGATAGGTTCTGAGAAAAAAAATCATTATTCTTGTAGGTACAAAAACAAAAGCTGCCTACTTCATTGCCTTTTTTCCGCAATATTCACAGGCGTCCACGTGCAGCTTTCGTGCATCCATCAGCTGCATGTTGTGCCGTGCATCTATCGACTGCATGTTGTGCATTGGATCCAATCATCAATTTTCTTCGTTTGGTTGTAGTTCTCACCACATCCTACACAAACATCCGATTCATCTTCAAAGCTTGACGAATCATCGTAGACAACACTCACGTTTTCCTCTTCGTCACTAGATGATTCTGGAAAGCACCTCTTCTTTGCAGGTTGTCTTACAGTTTTTGTTGTGGCCTTTGCTTTTGCTTCACTGCGTTTTGGTTTTCTACCCCTTTTTCTTTCACCGCTAACTTTTGTTTCTTTTCTGAGATGCTGTCATTGTCTGTTAAAACAGAAGCAAGTTGTCTGCTCCGTTTCGGTACAGTTTCGACTGCCTTGGCAATGGGCACAGGAGATACTTTATCGAGCATTTTACCAGGAGTAGGGCCTTTTCCAGGAAAAGTGAAACGAATAGGCTGAGGTGGAACTAACCTGTACCGAGTGCAGCTTCGTTTGGTGAGGGGTCTGTTTCAGGCCAATGTGAACAACCAGGTTCTGGAGAATTTGACGTATCCCTAACAACGCCAACTGGGACGTTTGCATGTGTCTGAAGATCTTCTTCAGGATGACTTGCTGTTGTTTGAGCTTTTTGCTCTGTTAGCTAAGCATAATCAGGAATGATCGATGGATCGCACGGGACAATGCCTGTTGCTTTAAACGAGGACACTGCATTTTTATCGTTGCAGATTTTTCCCAAGCAGTGGCAAGTAACTGTTCGAACTGGAGCCTGTTAAGTCGTCTTCCGGGATTTGTTCGTGAAAATATATTGGCAGCATTGTAATAAAATGCCTTGAAATCTTTGAAAAAGCCTCTATCCAATGGCTGCAAAAACTGGGTGCTATGACTTGGCAAACAAAAGAGAATAACTTCATTCTCAGCTGCATATTCGAGCATTTCAACGTTGCTACAATGTGAGGAGTATCCGTCTAATAAAAGTAGTACCTATGCTGCAGGTTTACGCGGAATAAACTGTTCTAGCAGCCAATTGAAAAAAATATTACTCTTAACGTATGCCGATTTCTGCGACATAATTACGAGGGACCCAGGCGGCATTCCATCTTCGTATTCGGGCTTCTTGTTCTTCCCCATGAAGATACATGTTGGAGGCATTGAAGCAAACGATGATAGAGATGGTTTCCCCCTTCTCACAAAATGTAACAGACACGACGTTTTTGGACCCCTTGGTAGCTAAGACGTGTTCATGAAGGTTGTTAAGTTGTAACCAGTCTCATCAATGTTGTAGATGCGTCCAGGTTCGTTCATCAATTCGTTTCCAATAATCGTCTGTTCGAGGACTGAAAAATATGAGGCCACAATTACCCGTGTCATTGCTAAAGCTCTGGCAGCAGAAACTCCTTCAGATTTTCGTATGCTAAGATGTTGGTGCCTTCTCAAAAAAGAATGTAACCATTGATACCTAGCCATACGTGCTTCTCTGTTAAATTTTGTGCGGTAACTGCACTCTTTCGGCTAACTCGAACGCCATAGAACGCACCTGAGACCGTGTAGGGGCAAATCCGTGCTTTTGTAATTTTTGGTTATGTGACACTATTTTGGCTTCGTTATGATCTCCTAGGGTAGATGTAGGTCCCAGGTTTTTGCTATGGACATTCCTGTTATTCATTCGACGCTGTACAGTAGCTTCTGGGATGCCATAGACGCAGCCCGCTTCTCATATACTCATATTTTCCGTGTCGATTGCGTTAATTGTTGTACGGAGTTGATCGGTATTCCACTGGCCTCTTGCCACATTGCCCTTCCTCTTGTACTCGGTGGGCATGGCTGTAAAAATTCAAATTATTAATAAAATCATTTATGATGAATGCGTCAACTCTCCTCATATTAGGCTGCGTCAACTCTCCTTACACAACGGATTGAGGTTAGAAACATGTACTGGGACATTAATAACAAGAAAAAACTGAGATACGCCGCAAATTTGCGATGTAACATACCTTTGTGATCTTCTATATTTGGTATTCCAAACATTTTCGGCAGTAATCGAAATGTATTGGCTCAAACAAATCACAAACGACGAGCCGAATTGGGCAGCACTACTACAACCATGATTCAGTAGCTCAAAGCAACGGAGAAAACATGCCCGCGTCATAGCACCTAACGCGCCATCTCTCCTAGGTTTACCCTACTAGGAGAATCATAATATGAAAACAAAAACAAATCCAAAGTACTAACAAATCTGAACAAAATTAAAAACTTGTGGTGTAGATGAATTATATTAGTGGAGTGACTGTTATGTTTGTCGTTCACCGATACACCAAAGGTTTTGTTGTTGTTTTTCGTCGATTAGGTTTTTGGAAAGAAGGGCTAGTCGTAATTTTGAGTAACGTTTAATAGAAAACACTCAAGTACGGCAATATTAACAACGTAAAACAAATATTGCGAAAAACATATATTAAGGTAGATACAACAAATGATGCGGCGGGTTGATAGTTAGATAAATAATTACAGTTACAGATATTAGATGCTCGTATGATAAATATATATTTCTCTCTGATTATTATTGAGCTAAAGCACTTGTAGTTATCACTGTTGCATTTCGCGTCGTGGCACGATAGATATTTTTATACTTATAGGTAAAATCGTAATTTTCCCGGGTTAGTATTAAGTTTAGTTGTTTCGTTCTGATCGGAGAGATTCACTGAATTATTAAAATACTTGTTGCACTGTGAAATACGTCGGTTTCGAACAATATATTTTCACCACTGCTTTCTCGGACGAGAAATTTTTACTTCCCCTTGTTTGCTCGAGATTTCGTCTTTTTATTACAAGTAGACGTCGTAAAAATAACTTTCTTTTTGGTCAATACTTGAGATCTCTACGCCGGGTAAACTGCCCATTGACAATAGAGATACGTTTTGTTATTGTAACAGAGTAGGGGATGTAACCTTGCTCCTAATCAAACGTTTTCTATTCTTTGTCCCACAGCCATATTAGTCTTGGTGCGAGGTAGATTATTTACGTCAACCATTGTGGAAAAACATCACTTATTTGAGGGGATTGTTATGCGATTTTAAATGTTTTTTAAAAAGTCCATAATTCTTTCTTATAAATATATTTTTAGAACTAGTTAAAATTTTTAAGTACCTGGTTACCGTAGAGAGGATTTCTCCTTTGATTCCATACACTTGTCTGATAATTACAGATTAATGGAGAAATTTTTTGTTAATTTGTTTTCGTGATATATACTGCTCGCCAAATCGCAACACATTCTCCCCCCGGAAATGAAGTCTCTGCTTCATTTCAAAGAAAGATACATGTATTTAAAATATATTTATATATATATATATATATATATATATATATATATATATATATATATATAAGAATAATAGTTAAAGTAAACCTTATGTTGAAGATTGGAATTAATTTACTAAGAAAGTAGCCACTGCTAATTGAAGTTTGTTAGACGAGTCGACGACCGATTAACATATTTCAATAGTTAATAATTTTTCTCACATGACCTGGTGTCTTGTTTGAGGAGAGGGCATAGTTTTGTTATAGTCTCACCTGGTTTAGTTTTTAGGCAGACGACCCTGCCGTTTCTGTCAGGTCCGGTTATGGTTTCTATGACTCTTGCCACATGCCAATTAAGATGTGAAATGTTTTCTTTCTTTAAAAGGACTAGGACGTTTATTTGCAGATTTTCATATGTTTTTAGCCATTTTGATCTGTTCTGCAGTCTATTCAGATAGTCTGCAGACCACCTTCTCCAGAATAGCTGCTGAGTTTTTACGCATCGTTGCCAACATTTAACTTTGTTTTCTGGTACATGAGATTAGTATATTGTATAATGAGCATGAAATGACATTCTTTTCCCACGAGTAGGTATATGAACGTAGGTACGAGCGTAGCGAGTACTACAAATTTTCATATACCTAGGAGTTTCATCCAAATTGTACACTATACTATTTCTACGACCATCATAAATTATAAACAAAACTGTAATATTTTTCATAACAATGTTTATTATAAACTTTCCTGCCGTCATTGTTTCATGGTTTAGAGAATTTTTTTCTCAGAAATTATTAAGTCGAGTTCTTAACCCGTTGAATGAACCATATATTTTTTCTTTTTGTACATGTACCTACCTGCGTCGTGAAACGAATAACGCTCAAAATTTTTAAATTTTGACAACTCTGAAATAAAAATACTTCATGCAGAAAAAATCATTATAATTCACGTGCGAAAAAGTTATCAATTATCATGATAGTGACCGATGTCCTTCTAAAGCAATGGATAGTTTACATATCGGGATCAGCATGTTAATGTAAAATCATCCTCACTATCGCTACCCATTTTCGATTATTAATTTTTTTACAAATAAATTTTGTAAACACTGATATGAAAGGACAAATTATTAGACATACCTTAACAAACATGACATATATTATAATATATAGGTATGATCAAAAAATTCGTTAATATAATGACAGTCTAGTAGCTCATGAATGTCGTGGAAAATGAAATATTTCGATACAACTAGCCCGTGGGAAATAAAAATCTGTAATTAAAATGTGGTTTCTTAATCGAAGACGCACTTTATGGTCGTAGAAAAAGGTCTTCTTCCAGATAAGCCGTTAGACTGGATTCTATCAGGAAACGACCAAGAGTGAGATATGAAAAATCAGAGGAATTGTTTGATAACGAACTCAAAGGGCGTTAGTTTAATATTGCTAATAGTTGCGAATTGTTCAAAAGTTAATTTTTTTAAACGGATGACTCTTGAGGTATGATACTTGATCTTACATGAGCCTTTCCCAAACATTTTCTACTGGATTCAAGTCTGGGCTTTTACTACACCAGTTAAGAACATTAATATTAAGTGCCCGAAACCATACGGTTACTACACCAGCGTTATGCACTGCACAGTTATGTTATTGGAAGATGAAAGCATTGTTAGGGAAAAGAATCCAGCAGAAGGAAGCATCACATTTCTAAAATTCTGATATATGCTTCACTAATAACTCTTCCGCCTATATGCCATAGAACTCCAGATGTCCACGTCCACATATTTACAGAAAAACGACCATTTTTATTTGTGAAATTGACATAATTCTCGTTAAACCGTGCATTCGGTGGGCGATAGACACGAATATTGCCGCTATTTGACGATAGGACAACCTTTTCATCTGTAAAAATGACATGATTCCAAAATTGTTCGTCATAGACAATATGGTCTAAAGCAAACCACATTCTTCCTTCTTTGTGACTATTGTTTAATAATAGTTTCCTTGCTGCTGCTGCGTGGCATTTCAATTCAGAATGTGCTACTCTGCGACGGTCCGTACGACAGGATGCTGGAACAGCTTGAACTACTGTTTCAAATGGATTTGCTCTTAAATGGTTAATCAAAGCAGCATCCTGTTCAGCAGTTGACTTTCTCGGACGTCCTGAGCCTGGAGCTTTATCAATTCTTCCCTCGTATCGCCATCTTCTTGCAATACTTGAGTTCTTGCTTACATTGTAAAATGCCGCAGTTTGCCTCACTCATCACGCATCGTCTATTTTTGCGAGTAATTCACTTTTCGTAACTGAATTTATATGCGACATCATTACTTTCGAATTTGGAATTATCTGACTGATGTCAAATCTTAAATGTTGCAATTTGACATATTCATAAGAAATTCAAGCAGGCTAGAATTAAACAAAAATCTGCCGAGAGTTGCCTATTTTTTATTAGCTCAACTGTTCCTTAACACAATGCAGTATTTACTAAGGCATGACGTCACTTGTGTTTTCGCGCATAATTCAAAATAGATAGAATAAAATGAAATAATTTTCCTTAAAAATTAGTTTTATTGCTGGAATAATGTATATTTCGGAAATAGCAGACGTGTGTCTACATTGTAGAAGGGGATTTCAAAATCTGTCACCATGCCTATTACATGATTATAATTCAACAATTTTGGAACTGTTTCTTGTATTTAACATTTTCGTCTCAAAATATGAAAATTAGATGTAACTTTTATATACATAACGTTAACCTTGAAACCCTGAATATATTGAGCATTACAGAAAGTGTACATTTCAAATCGTTTGATACAGTCTCATTAAAATCATATAGTCAGTAAAAAAATTTGATATTTCTAACAAACATTATACCAGATAATACTCCACTATCTGGATGGTTAAAGTGGAGCGTATAAAAACTCTCATTATATTTCAGCAACTAATTCAAGTCTCTGTAAAAGAAAATCATTGGAATCGAACCGAAGGTTTGTGTGGAAACCTAGATGGGGATCCAAGTACAGATATTATTAGTGAAGATGGACAAACTCCAAAGAATATCCTTACTTTTGCTAATAGTTGGAAAGTTGATCATATCGGAAGTAAGTACATTGACTTTTTGACTGAAAACGCCTGTTTTTTTTGAAAACAAAATACTCATAAAATAACACTTTTATAATAAAATTACTATCATTTTTAGATCGTTGTGAGGATTCTCCAGCAGAAGATGTAGTATGCTCTAAAACACCGGAAAAAACGCAAGCTGCTACAGATTTCTGCCAAAAACTTATTTCAGACAATAGATTCAAGCAATGTCAAGGGGTAAGTGTATACTATCAATTCCAAGCTAATAAAAATAGGATTGAGGAAGGGATATGAAAATGAACTACTGAAAATTGATTCATTGCCCTGAAAACGTTTCAAATAAGAATTATATGTTGCAGGTATTGGATATTGGTTACTTATATGATGCTTGTCGATCTGATTACTGTAACTGTCCAAATGAAGATTCAACTGCATGTGCTTGTGAAACTTTCAACGTATATGTGAAACACTGTTCTCATTTCGGAATAAATCAATTATTTAACTGGAGAGACGAAAAGACTTGCCGTAAGTATTGCAGATTTATGAAAGTATACTTTCAATAATTGATGTTAACACTATAATAAGTCTCATATATGATCTTTATTTACGAAGATTGAGCAACATTAACCTTTTTGTGCGAGCTAATATCAAAACCATATTCAGTTCCAGAGGATTTCGGATTTCTAGATTGGGATTTTATAATGGAGCACCCTCTCATTTTGTTGGCTTTTGTTCAATGATATAAAATAAGCATTCCAAAAATATTTTGGAGTTTTTAATCCACTTTTAGGGGTCGCTATCTTGAGTGAATCTTTATAAAATATTTTATTTGAAGATGAAAACTAAAAAATTAAGTTTTTTTCATGAGCAAACATTTGTAATTCATAAATACTTAAGTATATTATAATTAATCAAATAAAAAAGAGCAAGCATGCAGAAAGCTGTTTTCTCTATATCTTTTTCAGCCATTTCTAGCTGATGAAAACCTGAGGCTAGATCCAAAGTTGTAAAATATTGGCATTTACCTAACTTGTCTAATAAGTCCGTTATATTTGGTAGTGGGTACTTGTCATCAATAGTTTTTTCGTTAATACGTCTATAGACTTTACTATACGAAATTTGGCTTTCCCAGAAGCGTGTTGTTTCTTGGATACCGTCCAAATTGGCGCATGCCAGGCACTTAGCTTGGTCGGATAATTTTATGTTCAAGAAATTTCTGAATTTGTTTATCTACTTCTTTTTTGTACACAAAAGGATATCAATAGGTTTTAACGTAAACAGGAATCTCGTCGGTGGTTCGTATTTCATTTTTAATTTTGTTCGTAAAAGTAAGTAGTGTGTTTTCGTTATAAAATATGTCAGAATATTCGGAACAAAGTTTAAGTATTTTGGATTTTTCCTCATCGTTTAAGTGATCTGTTCTAATATTATTCAAATCTTAAATTTGTGTAGAAGTGTCTTCTAGATAATTTAATTCGAAATTTTTAAAAGCATTGTTATCAAATTTTTCCACAGGAAGTGGTTCTAAAAACTCTATTTCACTGGATTTGTTGTGATATTTAAAATGGTAGTAATTGCTGCTCCATTTTTTGCAATTGTTAGCGATTCTGTTATTTCACAATCGTGAAATTTTTGGTGTGGAATGAAGATTTCACCATTTTTTGTACTTATTTTTATTTTAATAACCTTCTCAGTTCTAGGTTCGATAGTAATGGAGTTGATGTCTTCCTGAGTTTTATGAAAATTTAATTTAATTCTTCTATATGGAGTTATTAACCATCCACTAGAAAAGTTTATTTTGGCTTTCAATAATTTCAAGTTATCTAGCCCAATAAGTCGTTGTAATACACTGTGGAATTTGATTACATAGAATTTGAGATTTAAATTATCAGATAAATTGAAAATTTTTGAAGATGCCCACGGTACCATCAAGCCAGAAACACTGCACAATTACTAGAACAAATTGAAGCTTCCCTAGGTTTAATAGTGAACAATGTCATCATCGTTATCTGAGATCAAAGACAATCTAATTTTCAGTTTTATGAGTTTCTAGGGAGTTCTCGAAAAAAGTAGCTACTTAAAAAATATTTGTTAGATTTCACTTTAATAACTATGGAAAACTGTACCTTCATCTTCATTCGAAGTATTCTCAGATCTAGTACTATTTTTCCACTGTATACAACAATCTACTGTTAGATACACAGTTCAATAATTTAACATTTTCTTAAAATATTCGAACTACAACCAAATTTCAGTTGAGCCAAATATTTCTTGAAACGAGTTATTATAAAGCACTTGACTTACCAATATACTCCTGTCATATAACACATAAGTTTGAAAATTGCGTTCTCTTCAAATCCAACGTTTCATCTTCTTGGTCGACTAACAATTGTTTTAGAGTGTTATTCAACTTGTAAACTAGGATTAACTCTGCTCCTGTTTCAAATGTTGGTTGAATCTTTTTCATATATGGGGTACAATTAAAAAAAGTGTCTAGGAAGCGAATACGGTTTATATTAAAATAGTGGCTGGAAAGTGAGTATGGTACATGCTAAAAAAGTGTCTATGAAGAGGATGCGGTATATACTAGAAAACTGTCGAGGAAGGAAAGAAATTAATAAATATTTTTCGAAATTTCTTCAAATAAACTATTTAAAGAAAAAATTTTAATTGAAAATTAATAATATCATTCGATTCGTCCTAATCTAAAACCTCGAATTATAAATTTTTATAAAAATCGCATCATAACTACTATTTTTAAAACTTGCAAATATCCCGATTTGTGATGTTTTTATTTTTTAAACACGTTCAATAGAACTTTCAAAAAACTGATTGGCTCATTGTGTTTCTCGTCCCCGAAAACCCCTATCCCTAGATTTTCATTCAAGTCGCAGCATAAAAGTTACCGACCCCCCTTGATGGGTCCTGGAGAAAATGTCAAGTTACGTTTCGCCAGCTAAAAATTCGTTATGAAGAAATTTTAATGTCGGGACCGTGTTCTTGGGCTAAATTTATACCCCCATACCAAATTTAGTATCAATCGGAGCATTTTGAAAATCTGCCCTATAAAGCCGGTCCTGACACCTAGTTAAAGGGCAACATGAGCTGGGTTTTTGAAGGGGAAGGAAAAATCGTAGAAAAAAAATAAAAAAAAACTGTCGTGTAGAGAATAAAAAATGATGAACATTGGCGTAGTAATTGAGCCTATAAAAAATCTGAGGGGGGGTCATGGGGGGTAAATATTTTAAAAAAAATTTTTGGCCGTGTACCTGATGGTGGGTTATGATAGTCCATCATGGGTAACTCACAGGAAAAATATGCCCCTCTGTGGACAAAGCTTGCCCCTCTAACTACATTGAATATTACGAACAAATAAAAATTTTTTTGCAAGATATTGAAAAAATGCTAGAGACTAAAAATGTAGAGGGCGCTTAGACACGTATATAGAAATTTTTTGGCCCTAATATAGGAAGTATATTTCGCCTAAAAATTCCGAAAATTCAATGTTCAAAAACTACGAAAAAAATTTTTCAACACACTGTATGTACTCAGAAAAATTCTAATTTTTTTCTCTATCGATCGATATATATACTTTGGTAATTTTATCGAAAAAGAGGGCGCCACAAGACGGGCTAAATTTTAAGGTTAAAATTTTTTTTCGACCACCGTAGCTTTATCTCGAATGCGCATATGCCTAAAAACATCATCTCGAACTTCCACGTTCAATTTCAGTCCACTGCTGGGGGGGTCATTGGGGGGCCCCAAAAATATTTAAACCCATGACGCCTATAGGCACTCCAAATCCCGAAGATCCCCCGAAAGTCGCGATTCCAGCAGTAATATTTAGCGAATGCTGGATCCCCCAAAAAAGGGGGACAGGGGTGTATTCTCATATATTATCGTAAGGGTTTGAAATGACAAGTTGCCCCATCATATTTATAACCCAAAATTTCCAAAAAAAATTTTTTCAAATTTTTTCTTGTATATTTCCCCCCAATTATCCCCCTTTTTTATGTGTTCTATGCACGTGTCGAATGGCTCTCTTCAAAACGTACGAGACAGTTTTTCGCTATCGTTTATAGCAAAAAAGCCCCGAGCCCTAAGTAGCAATGTCGAAAAAAGTCTGTTTTTGACGACCTGTAGCTATAAGGGGGAGGAGGGGGGGTGGGGGGGGGGGTCTAAGATTTTTTTCCCATGCTTTTTTTCTGCATTTTTTTCTCTACACGTTGATATAAACAGTTCCCGCTTCGCGGGAATTTAATTTTGATGTGTTCCCCCTTTTCTTTGAGTTTACAGTAAAGTGGTTCTACGGAGAGAGCTACCAAACCATTGACGAATAATCAATTAATACACTTCATCATCAACATTCATTATTATTTTCTTCATCAATAACTTCTCATTGTTTAATTCTACCGGAATAATTTTTGTGGTTAGGACTTAGTTCTCTATGGCCAAAACTTCACTCACACACACATATACAATTCTACAGGATGTTAATGTATTAAACTATTTATAAAAAAAATGTAACTAGAAATTTTATGTTGAACTGTTAAATAAGAAAATGTACGTCAGTCAGATAGTACAAAGTAATATTGTTCATAATGTTCATACAAGGTTAGTGCTCGATATATTCAATTCCTAACTGTTCCGTCATACTCTTTGCGTACTATACATTCTAATGTATTGATAATATTTTTTCAGCTATGAATTGTACGAACGGAAAAATCTACAAATCGTGTAGTAATACCGACAGGCAGCTGACATGTGGAGCGATCGCAGAAGGTAAAATAGATGCCAAGGATGTTTGTGTCGAAGGATGTTTCTGTCCTGAAGGAACCGTATTGAATGATGGAAAATGTATAACTAGAGATCAATGTCCTTGTAAGTTGAGAGGAAAAAGTTTTATAGCTGGATCAGCAGTTCCAAAGGATTGTAATACTTGCACTTGTGTCAATGGAGAATGGATATGTACACAGGTAAGTTAAATATAGTTTTTTTATGATTGTTGAAAGAAGTATATAGGAGAACAAAATCACTCAATTCTACTATGGAGCTAGCTCCATTCAAATTTCAATAATGATGTATATGGAAGACATCGCAAGAATGGACGGAGATAGGTAAACAAAAATATAAACCAAATGGAAACGATGAACAGGAAAAAAATCGCTAGACCGCTCATACGATGGTATGATGACATTAAGAAATTTGAAAGAAAAAATTGCATAGTAGCTCAGGACAAAGAAAGATGGAGGATAATAGAAGAGGCGTTTATCCACATGTGAATGTTAAAAGCTGAATAGAGATTGATGTCTATAACGTAATTGATTAACTTTTGAAATCTCAATATATTTCTCTTCATAAGATATTCGGGTTTATGTGATATTTATTTTTGAATAACGTGTAGACAAGACATTATTTTCTTACTTCACATTCTATCAGAATAAAAACAAAAATAATCCCTTATTTTGTATTCCTATAAAGATTGATTCGTTGAACTATATATTGTTCTCTGTGCCTCAAATTAAGGCTTACTGCACTAAAAGTCACTTTTCAAAAAGATACTTTATTCAATAACTACGCTACTTAATAACAAAATTCACTATATATAATATAATCAATCAATCAAACTTATATACAAAAATAAATGCAACCATGAACAAAGTGTGCAATTCTGCAAAATTATCTGTTGTTGTGTGATGTTGTTGAAATATGGGTCAGCGTCTGCGAATTAGAACGGAAACTCGAACTTCAATACCATACATGAACCGTGGGTCAGCGAACTGTAACTTCTCCATCCCTCAGCGAACTGTAACTTCTCCATCCCCTGAAAACGTTTTGTAAGGGACGACCACCAAAACTGATGGTGATGATGGCACATCTTGTTGGATTTCTGGCTCTTCCGAAGTCTTGCGTAAACGTCCTCGGAGTTTGTACAATCCCAGTATTGTACAAATGGTTGCCACAATGTAGATTGGAGTCATCCAGAAGTATGTAGGGTCTGTTTTTTGCTGACTGGTAGGTATTGATTGTAATCGTTCTTGGTAAGAAGGTGCAGTTGGTCCAACGGGATTTTCTTAATCGTCAACAGTTTGGCTAACTGTCTCCGTGAGGTGGTTTTGACTTTTAGCAAAGTTAGAGCTTCTTCTCGTATTATGGATTTTGTGTCTTCAAATACTCCCGCATTTGTTCTGAAGCACCATCCTGAAGGAAGTTCGATGAGGTATATTCCTTGAAATACCATAATTTTTTAAGTAGAACACTGTGTAGAAATTTTCGTAGCATGGGGAAAAGTGGTTATATAATGGGCTTCTGACATCTTTTGAATGAATGTGGAGTTAATTGAAGGGATATACGTTATATATGTGGGGTTGAAAATATATAAAAATATGAGAACATGTCTGGTTACAAAACTGAAAAGTAGATGACAAATACCAATGTGTGATTGATGTAATAACCGTCAACTCTTAAAATGTTAAAGTAAAATCTTCTTGAACGTATGGCAATTGTTCGGATGAATGCTGTTCTTGCATTTTATCAAGTGCCCATTTCAATTCTTCTGCTATAATTAGGCTGCTATGAATGATATTCAATATTTCAAAGGTAATGGCTGTTTTTAAGTCCGCGAGAAGTTGTCAGATAGTTTGAAGAGTTAAGTTAAGCTGGTCTATTATATTCCGTACTTCCATATAGTGATTGAAGTCAAATACAAATTTGTTGATTTGTTTATCGCAGAAGCAATGTTTTCTTGGTTGTGTGTAATAAGTGTCACTATGGCGTTATAGTTTACCATGATAAGTTTGTAGATGATGTGAAGTTTCTTCTAAGCAGCAATAAGTAGGTGTTGCAAACTTTAGCCGAAACTTGGTACCTGATCAAAGTAAGGCTGCCCTGCATTAGCCCTTTTTGAATGTTTGATGTAACTGTTCGATATTGTGTTTCGAGGGCATTTATTTCTTCAGCTAACGGTCTCAGGTGGAAATAGTGGATACAGTCGTGTTTACTAGTTCGAATTCTTGCTAATCCGAGATTGAGGTTTAGAATTCCTGGGTTGTCTTTGAGATCTGTAATATAGTATATAGTATAATTTATTTTTTAGAAATTCACATTTGTCTATTCCGGTCTTGAATCCAGTTTTTCTACGTATTTTGAAGATTTTCGCAAGATTGACAAGATGTTCATGTAGGGACGTAGAAAAACTATTATGCCGTCTATGTATACTAGACATATTTCTCCTTGGAATCCTTTAAGAACATTGTCCATTACTCTCTGGAATGTTGCAGGTTGAGTCCAAATGGCATTCTGAGGTATTTGTAGTGACAGTTCTGGATGTTAAATGCAGTTTTAGGGATGTCTTCTGCTATTTCAATCTGGTGCAATCCGCTGACTCGGTCGAGCGTAAGGAAATACAGACATCTTCATAGTTTGTCCAGGATATCTGTGATGTTTGGTATTGGATATCAATAGTCTATTGTGTTCTCGTTTACTTTTAGGTGGTCTACCACTATTCGCCGTTTAATTTTCCCTGGGGCGTTGGTTTTCTTGGGGATGACCCATGTAGGTGAAGGTCTAATCATTCCTTGGTCTAACATTGATGCTATTTTTTTCTGGACCTCTTCTTTGTGAATGTGTCGATAGCGGTATTACTTTTTGTAAGTAGGAACTTAATCTGTAGTTCTGATGTTATGCTTAATTTGGTTGGTGAAGGGGGGGGGGGTGTCTCTGGATGATGGACGACATCTGAAAACTTTTTGCACAGTCATCTTAAGTGCTCTTCTTTTTTTTCTGGACTAACATAATCGGTTCTCAGTAGACATTCGACATCTGTATTCTGGTATACCTGAGGTATAATGTCGGCTGCGTAAAGATGGTAATCGGGTAAATGGATCTCAGAACTTCTAACTGGATCCGTTAGGTTCGATTGTGCTATTGATGAGTTCTGTCCATGCTAGACCACTGGCTGCTGTATTGAGACTTTCGTTAAGGAAAGCTCCTTGTATCTCTTGTTTGTGAAGTACGATCGTTCCCTGGGTTACTTTAACGGGTACTCGGACTTGAGTGATTGTAATTCTAGTTGGATGATGTAAAATAGGATTTTATTACTTTCGTAATATTGAATAGGTATGATAGAATTTTCTGTGACGAGTTCAGAATCAGGAAAATTGAGTTTGGCTTTTAAAATTTTGAGATCATCATGGCCTATTAGGCCATCAATGGTTTTGTGGAATTTGAAGAGAGAGAATTTGAAATTTCCGTTCTTTTGGAATTCGGAAAATATGGGTATGTCATCACAATAATCTTAGGAATTATTTTGGAAAATGGAGGTTACTATGAAAGGTTCATGTTTGATATTATCATGGAAATATTACGAGGTGATATGGGGATTGAGGAAAAGCGCCAGTGTCGTATAGTAGTTTAAGAGGAAGGTTGGAGATGGTTATATAGGATAGTTCCCTTTTATCTCGGTAAGAATTTAGCTTTATTACGTCGTGTTGTTGTTTTCGGCATTTTCCCAAAAATCTGTCGTTTGTTCTTCATAGCGACTTTGGAAAGTTTCTTCATACGGTTCTGTGGTCTCGCAAAACTGATTTTCTTAACGGTAATAGTCGTGAGCTGTTTCATCATCGAATCCGTTAGTATCATACCCATAGGATTCATTAGCATATTGTATCTTAAATAATTCTTCGGATGTGAATCTCGGTGGATTTTGCTGTTGTTGAGGTCTCCAGTTTCTCTAGTGCAAATGCCCATTGGTGTTTCTTATGTGGCTGGTACATTCCAGGTTAACTACTCCAGGTATTTTGTTGTTGAGGCCTACTGAATTGTTGAAACTTTGACGATCCAGGGAATACCTTCTGGCCTTGTGGAATGAAATTATTTGGATGCGCCGGTAGTCTGAATTGAAACTGTTGGTGTTGTGGCTGCCGTTGTGGTCGGAGAAGTGGTGGTTTCCATTGTGGTCCGAAAGTTGATGGTTACTATTTTGGTCTGAAAGTTGATCGTTGCCATTGTGAAGACATAATAAGTGCTGGTGACTGGTTAGCGCTCATATGCCTGCTGGTTGTTGATTGAGGGTTTACTGCTTTCTGGAGATACTTATATTGTTTTCTTCCTGGATGTTCTGCATTGCCGTAGATAGATCGCTTGATCTCATTGCTCTGATAGTGGATACTAAGTCCTGCTAGGAAAGTTGTTAAATATTGTTTCTGGAAAAAGCTTTTCTTACTTGCCTTGTAAGGGAATTCTCATTACGTTGGTGGGGGTATTTTTGGATCAAAGTTTTTTTGGTATATTCCCTTTCTATACATCCTTAGACTGAGATGACATCCTCAGCTCTTCCTGTCAGTTTTCTTAGGATTAATTGGAATAGGAGGTGCTTTTAGAAACGTGTTGTTATTTTCTTAGAAATGGTATCAATGAAGTTAGGATCTCCATGGTATGGGGATAGGCTGTCTAGGTGTTTTGGATTAAATTCAGGCATTATGTTGATCTGAGGTAGGGTCGTTATGAGTCTAGGTGCGTTTAAATTTAGGATTCTGGACCTAGTATTGATTGAGAGGTCTAAGGAGTATTTGCTTGAGGTGTGTCTGACATATAGGTAATAAAAGGAAACCTTATAATTTCTTACAGGCTAACGATGATGCTGAAGTGCATTTCCGTAATTATTTTTTTTTCTTCTCGTTTCTTTACTTCTAAAGCTTTTGGAAAAACTTCATTTGGTTTTCCAAATGTTTTTCTTCTCAACTTATTTTGATTATTATTCTAATAATTATGGATAAACTTCATTCACTCTTATTTTTCTTCTGTCATCACTTTTGGACGAATTTCAACGTTTCTCAAAGGTTCTTGAAGTGGATAAACGTTCAAAAATGAAGAGAATGACTAATGGCTTTTCCACTATACTACTGACTGCGCTAATTAAGGGTTACTGCCCTAAAAATCACTTTTTGAAAAGATACTTTATTAACAATAAATATCGATCAATCGAACTTATAAACAAAAATAAATGCAACTATAAACTAAAAATGTGCAACTTTGCACAATCATCAGTTGTTGTGTGATGCTTTTGAAACATGGATCGCCTTCTGCGAATTGTAACAGACGCTCGAAGTTCAATACCATGCATAAACCGTGCTTCAGCGAGCTGTAACTCTCGTACAAATAGAATTTTACTACAGTTTGTTAATATGACTTGGAATATTTTAAGTTTCCGTTTTTAAAGGATCTATTCTATTGAAGTATTAATGACACATCTTTCAAATGTTTCAGTCTTCCGCTGAATTATTTCATACATTTGGACAGTGATTACTAAGCTGTTTCTGTTGCATATTATTCTCATTGTGGAGTTTTGGTAGAAGGAGTATCTTATGGAGCATTTTAATGATCAGCGTCAACTCAACTCTCAAAGTATAACAAGCTGCTTAATCACCTTTCATTAGCAGATGATAAATTCTTTCATTTGACTCATTTCTGTAGTTTTCATACATTGAGGAATTGTTTGATTGGTTCTCCTGTTTAGCATTGTTCTTTTGAGAAATCTATATCTTGAGTTCCAGTGAGAGTCACCATCTACCTATAAACCCCATTCCAAGCTCAGGTCATTGATGACTTCTTCGAATATAGCTGATAATGTTAATAGATTTATCTATCAGATCCTTTGCATTATGTTTACTTTCGTATTTTCTACAGCACTGTTTATTCGACTATTGGATTGGTTCTTGATCACCCATGGAGCCATTTATTTGGTCTCTGTGGCCCACACATGCTATTGGGTGCAATATTCTTTCAATTAGCCCGTTACATGTTCAATAAACAGCTCCATCTATCGAAGGAATTCTATATATATATATATATATATATATGACTTTTCCAGTTAATATTATTCCAATTAGAATGAGTATTTAAATTTTTTTATGAGAAATGGAACCAGATTTCTTCATTGCTGGATTATTTTCCGGAGAACATGTGAAGTCAATAGAATAAATAAATAAAAATATACATTCTTAGGTTGACTGCGGAGCAAGGTGTTCATCAATTGGAGATCCTCATTATTTTACTTTCGATGGAAAGAAATACGATTTCATGGGAAAATGTTCTTACTATTTAGTGAAAACAAACAACTTTTCTATCGAAGCCGAAAATACGCCATGTGCTGGTGCCATCTCAGAAGTAAGTAGTTCAAATAATAAATATTCTGGTTAAGATCTTACATATTTTCAACTTTTATTATAATCAAGAACTAATCAACCCTATAATTTAGGTGTAAACGCACTTTTGAAAGAATTGGAATTTCTTTATTTTACAGGCTATGAACTTTCCAATAAGTATTCTATCGGGGACACCATCTTGTACAAAGACAGTAACAATCAGGATAAATGGTCAGATTATTAAGTTGAAACAGAATAATGAATTGATAGTGAATGGAGAGGATATACATAAAGTACCATTTACGATTGCTGGAATCAAGATCAGAAAAGTTTCTTCAATTTTCTTACAAAGTACGTATAATGAATATGTATTTCTATTTTCCAAAATATTTGGAAGAAATTGTAAATCAAGAGATACTGTACTGTACATTTTTTTATTATCGAATTGTTTATTCTGTTTCGAACAATAAACACAATTTCCTCTATCGAAACAACATTTATCCATTTACAAAACAACATTCTTCAGCTTCATAATTTGGATAAAAAAACCTGAACTTTAAAGTTGTAATGTCTTGTCTCAATATTTCTTCATGGTGTAAATATAGAATTCAACGTAGACTACTGCTAACAATGCTTCTTAGAACTGATATAATTACAAATATTTCACAATCTTAATTTCCAGTCCTCCTTGGATTTACCCAAATAACATTTGGAAAACGAAAAGTTTTCATCATAATTCCAATCTACCCGACTGGCCATTCAACTAGTTTCTAATTATCGATTTTCTTTTATAACGATAGAAAATATATATCGTTATGAAATTGAAGAATACATTCTTCTAGAATTTCAATATATAGATACTTGTTCTATTTAAGAAAAATGAACTAACAATCTCATTTTTCTTATTATTTATTAATTAAGCAGCAATCAGAATTTATCAGTACATAAGCTATTTTTCTGTCCAAAAGACTGGTCAGTTAGTTCCGCTATTATCCTCTAGGAGCTGTTACAACGACAAGGCCTCTTTATCACCTTATTCCAGGTCTTCTGGCCATCTGAGTGAATTCCCTGTTGTATTAGGACATGAAGTAGTTGTTATTTGGAGGTTAGTTTGCATACACATCATAGAGAGTTTGTTGATATTCTTGTTCCCTTTTAGTGTTTTTAAATGAAACTCAAGGTCTCTAGTTAATTCCACAATATAATACAAGTTATTGAAAATTCTAAAAAATTGACAATTGTTTCGATAAATCGATATCATCGTCAGAATGACAGAAGTTACATTTCATTTTATGCCTACCTGATGTTTAGTAGTTATTTTTGACTAGACCAAGAAGTAACCTAACTTGTGATTGGCTTAATATATGTTTATAGAAAAAAGAAGAAGATGTGATATTACAAATATTGAAGCTTAAATATTATTAGCCCTATGGTGATATCCTGGATATCATTTTTCCAATTAAGATCAGTATAACTGTGCAATGATATAGAAAACCAGGAAAACTATATCTGCTGATCTTTACAATTATCACTTAAGAAGACAGTTTATTAGTGGAGAATTCCCTAGATTTAACTGTTCATTGACAACTTCATATTGTGGGTTTCTTAAATGTCTTCTAATTTCCAGTTCTTCAAGGAAATCCAGTTCTTGTTTCTTTTCACAAATATGCAGTACTTCTAGTTCTGTGTTAGGTGTCAATGAATGATTGGTGTCAAGTAGATGTTTTGCGTAGTGGGATTTATCTGGTTGTTTTAATCTGTATGCTCGTAAGTGCTCACTGTATCGTATTTCAAAATTCCTAAGGGTCTGACCCAAAAAGACAGCATTACATTCTGGACATTTGAGTTTATATATACCTGACTTCTTTAACAGTGGTATTTTTGTTTTTACATTTAACAATTTTGTACTAACGTTACTTTCTGTTTTAAAAGAAATTGTTGTATTCGTTGCTGAAGATATCTTTGAAATATTATTAGAAATATTTTCTGCATTGACACCTAACACAGAACTAGAAGTACTGCATATTTGTGAAAAGAAACAAGAACTGGATTTCCTTGAAGAACTGGAAATTAGAAGACTTTTAAGAAACCCACAATATGAAGTTGTCAATGAACAGTTAAATCTAGGAAATTCTCCACTAATAAACTGTCTTCTTAAGTGATAATTGTAAAGATCAGCAGATATAGTTTTCCTGGTTTTCTATATCATTGCACAGTTATACTGATCTTAATTGGAAAAATGATATCCAGGATATCACCATAGGGCTAATAATATCTGAGCTTCAATATTTGTAATATCACATCTTCTTCTTTTTTCTATAAACATATATTAAGCCTATCACAAGTTAGGTTACTTCTTGGTCTAGCCAAAAATAACTACTAAACATCAGGTAGGCATAAAATGAAATGTAACTTCTGTCATTCTGACGATGATATTGATTTATCGAAACAATTGTCAATTTTTTAGAATTTTCAATAACTTGTATTATATTGTGGAATTAACTAGAGACCTTGAGTTTCATTTAAAAACACTAATATGAGCATATTCCACGAAGTAAGGGTCGAAACAGTCAATTGTTCCCTTTTGTTTACATATCATTGTCGCTTTTCCTGATGTTCTTTGGTTAATTCCAAATCGTCATTTTCAATTCCCCTTCGGAATTCAAATTAATTATTATCATATTTTCTTTGTTGTTTAATTTGGGACAAACATCAACAATATTTTCAGATATTTGCAAGCATAAGAAAATATTGTTATTATTCCGTAATTAAAAACATGATACGTTTCATAGTAATTTCAATGTTATATTTATTACCAATTAAAATGCAATAAAATCTTCGTCGATGCAGTTCGGATGAATAAGTTCCTCATCATTTTTAAGGTAATTTCTAACAGTTAAGCCGGTAATATACACACTTTATTTAATTTAAGACCTCTTGCGTCTATTAAGAATCGAACAAAACTATTTAGCGATGAAATAATGTCAATAAAAAAGGGAAAATGAGCTATTACGAGAAGAAAATAATATAATAAAACAGGAGAATATAAGATAAAACAGTATTTAAATGACTTGAAGAAAAACATGGAGTAGTTAGAAAAAGATAAGAAGATTGATGTTGTGATGAGTGGACTGAATGTCGATAAAATTGACACTGAGACAATGACAACCACATTAGAATATTTTATCGCAAATAACTTAAACGTAGACGTCAAAATCATAAGTAGAGCAAAACTTTCCTAAACTTGTCTAATTGAAATGGCAAATGAAGAGGACAAGTACAAAGTCATTGAAAATAATTCGAAATTTCTCCCAGAGCAAATATTTATTAATAATGAGCTAACGAAGAAAGAAATGAACAAAAAATAACAAATCAAAATAATCGCGACACAAGAAAAAGATAAGGGAGAAAATGTGATGGTAGGATACAATCGGATCATAATAGGAGATGAAGAATGGAAATGGATTAAAAATAATGAAACAATGGAACAACTGCAAGGAAAAACTACTAGATTCGCAAGACATAACAATGGGCAGGATAATGACTTGGAATATAAAAGGACATAAGATTATACAAAGAAACGACGTAAAAGAAATAAGGAAGACAAAAATAAGAGGAAAACGAAATAAAAATTGTAACTTGGAATGTAAAAACAATGCTGATACCTGAAAAAATGCAAGAAGTTGGAAATGAACTGATGAGATATAATATAGACATAGCAGTTTTAGAAGAAATAAGATGGAATAATCAAGGAGCAATTGATAAGAATCTGTATAGTCTTAGAAAAAAAAACAAGGAAACTGGGGAGTAAGATTTATGATATTCCAATCAATGAAATACAAAATTTTTGAATTCAAACCAATAGATGAAAGGATGGCCTACCCAAGAGTGAAAGCAAAACCATGCAACATATCCATATTGAATATTTATGCACCAACAGAAGACAGCAATGAAGAAATGGATGAATTTTACGATAAGTTAGAGGAAGAACTAGAATTATTACCAAAATAAGATACTATCTTAATATTAGGAGATTTTAATGGTCAAATAGGTAAAGAAGACTACATAAAATACGTTGCAGGAAAAGAAATGATATATCGATACACAGAAAAACAAATAATAAAATTTCCTCATTCAAAAATGCATAAAATAACATGAGTGGCGCCTGACAAAACAACATCTCAAATAGACCATTTTTTAATTGACAGGAGAAAACAAACATCAAAAAAGGACGTAAGAACATACAGAGGGGCATGTGCGCACTCAGACCACTTTATTGTTATTGCCAAAATAAAGCAAAAGATCAGAAAAACGAACAAGGGACTTGCGTTGGATGGAACATAATCGAAGAGAAAATAAGAAAAAAATATCAAAAACGCATAGAAGAATTATTAAACAAAATAGTAAATAAGGAAGACAACGTTAACACACAATGGGAAACTGTAAAATCCATACAAATAACAACGTAATAACACATACGTAAAACGGATAGAGATAAAGGAAAAGAGTGGTACTATGATAGTTGCCGTGTAGCAGTAGGAAAAAGACAAAAATGGATAAGAGAAAATGAAATAGAGCACAAGTAAGAATACATAGAAAGCAGAAACAAATGTAACAAAACGATTAGAAAATCGAAGCGAGAACGGATAGATAGCAACATGAATGAAATAGAACAAGAAAGAAAGAATCGTAGTACTAAGAAATTTCATAAAAATATAAAAGAACGAAGTTGAATCTATAAGGGCAAAATGAGAGGTATAAAAAACTAAAATGGCAAAATGATTCAAGAAGAAAACAAATACAAACAAATATTGATGGACCACTAGACACTGGACGTTACTAGTAGAAGATGCAGATACTGAAGAAGTCATTGAAGAAATATCAGAAGAGAAAATATTGGAAAAAACTACAAGAGAAGAATTTATGGAAATTATTAACAACAACCAAAACGGAAAAGCACCCGGAAAAGAGAACATAAATATGGAATTGATAGAGTACGGAGGAGAGAAGCTACATGATTTAATATACCAACTGATAATAACATTATGGAGAGAAGAAAAAATACCTGTAAAATAGGTCAGACAATTACAATCCATAAAAGAGGTGGCCAACATGAATGCCAAAATTATAGAGGTATTACTTTAGTGAACAGTGCCTATAAATACTATCAGCTACAATACAAAAAAGGCTTAGAAACACTACAGGAAATACAATAGGATGATATCAGTGTGGATTCGTAAAAGGAATAATAGCCAAGGACGCCATACATACACTAAAACGGGTCATGTAAAAAGCATATGAATATCAAATAGAGCTGGAAAAGTTATTTGTAGACTTTCGGCAAGCCTTCGATTCAATACATAGAGGCAAACTTATGTCAGCTTTGAAAGAACTAGGAATTACTTTTAAATTAAGAAGGTTAATCAGGATGACTATGGAAAACACAGGAGCTACGATAAAACGCAAAAAGGTGATACTTATGAAATAAACATAATAAATAAGTGTGTAAAACAACGAGATTCGCTGTCTGCAACATTATTTATCCTAACACTAGAATACGCAATAAGACGAATACAAGAAGTTGATATCAGGACGAGAGGAATACAGATAATTGCATATGCTAACGATATAATAATCATATCAAAGTCAAGAGAGATTCTGCAAAATACAATAAGGGAAATCACAAGTGAAGGAAGTAGGATGAGCTTAAAAATAAATGGAGATAAAACAAAAATATTGATTTTTAGCAAAAAAAATCATAACAGTACAATAAAGATCGGGGGTTTCGAGTTTGAAAGAGTGGAGGAAATAGAAGAAAAAATCATTTATGAAAATAGAGTTTACCATGCAAATAAATTTAAAAAAAAAAGTAAACTACTCTCAAGGGAAACTAAAATCAATATTTATAAAGTGCTAATAAGATCCATCCTGTTGTATGCTGCTGAAGCAATGACACTGAGCAAAAAGGAAGAAGAAGACTTGAGAATAATAGTAAGAAAAATAATGAGTACAATATGTGGACTAATCAAATTGAGAGATAATGAATACAGATAAAGAATGAATTATTAAATAGAGCAAGAATTGGAAGGAGAGGACATAGTAAGGAAAATAAAAAAAAGCATGAAATGGCTGGGACACATATATAGAGCGGAAGAACAAGAAATAACTTTGCAAATAACACAATGGGATCCTAGGGGAAGAAGACGAAGAAGTAAACCTAGAATAAAATGCCTGGAACAGGTGAAGGCAGATATGACAAGAGCCGGAATTGGAGGAAGGACAAAGATTAGAATAGGAAACTATGGAGAAAATTGAATGAGAAACTGTAATGAGGTAAACGGGGATTGATCCACCCCAAAAAAAGGATTTAGAAAGCGTAAAGCGGTGAAGCCCCAGCAGGGATATCAAGCCCTTATATATATAGAAAACTACTAAATATTGGGGATGCAGTCGGAGGCCAGTAATCAAACTATGTGAAGATTTTATTAAAGTCAATCTTTCGAAACAGTTCGTTTATTTTTCAAGACAACAGAAATAATAGTATACGAATTAATTCACAATTAATATATGTACAATATCGGTTACTTACTAATAGTGAGATTATTTAATACAGCATTAGAAACATAAAAAATACTTAACATCTGGATACTAGGCGGTCTATTTTAATGTATCAACTACATTATCACTATTTTTCAATTTGTATTTCTTTCCCAAAGACCAGGAAAGGCCAACTTGACTCTTCAACGTAAAACTAAGGGATATTAAAAGATTTCATAGATAGTTCAATTCGACTTAGTTGTTGTTTTTGTAGGTAATAAAATATTCCTGAAGTAAACGAGTGTAGGATTGTTTTTACGCTTGGACAAGGGCGTAACGTGTTAGGTTTTTTGAAAGGAGTAACTTGAGAAAAATTGAGTTTATCATCTCTACATATTTATCAACAAATATCTTATGCAAACTAGTGACTAAAGCAATAGAAAAATTCTTTAAAAAATCAAAATAAAGCGGTTGAAATTATTAAAGTGAAGACGTATACGGCATTAAGTTTTGGAGGATTTTGGACTATATTAAAACTATTTTAAGATATTGAAAGCATGAATTTATTGAGAATGTAAAATTATGATCAAGAAAATGATTTTTTAAAGTATATAAATAAAAGGTGAAACTAAATGTGAGTTAACTTAATTGTGATTCGAACTTCTTAGAATGTAGGAGTATATGGAACTTAAGTCATCAATGTATTCATACAGTTATAATGTCTATTAATTTCAATCATGTCCGAAAAAGCTCTTTTTTGTAGGTTCTTTTTCTAAGGATAGATATTTGCTCTGTAATTATAAGACCCTTCATTTTTCGTTGAAAGAATCATCATTTTCAGTAGGCCACTTTTTTTTGAACTCAAATATTACCATTTTTCCTAACACAATTTCACTTCTTGCCTTTTGTTTTACTAAAATTGCACTGTGGCTTATCTTTATCAATATCACTTCATTCCATGTTAACATTAATAATAGTGCATACTCGTTCCATTCCTTTCCACACATTTTCTTGTTCTTTGTCTATTTATATATTTAACAAACGGTATATTTATGTTCATTATTCAAATATGATGAAATGTCATCACCTAATATAATTATTATTTTAGCTACATTACCCAATGGTGTTGAAATATGGTGGGATGGTAATAATAGAGTATATATCGATCTTCCTGCTAAATTTGGCGAACAGACAAGGGTAAGTTATTTTAAAACGGTTATTAATGATGTTACTACAATTAAATACTTTTTAGGGTCTTTGTGGCACTTTCAACTATAATCAAAAAGATGATTTCCTAACACCACAAGATGACATCGAACAGTCAGTCATAGCTTTTGCTAACAAATGGAAAACTACTGAATCTTGTCCGGATATTCCTGAAGTGGTTCTGACTCATCCTTGTGACAGAAACATACACAGAAGAGGAGAAGCCGAACAATACTGCCAGAAGATCAAATCGGAATTGTTTATAGGTAGGGAAAAATGTTTAGTAATCAGCCTATACCAAGATCAACGTAACATAAATGGTCCATTAAAAATGAAGCATCTGGTTAAACATAATGGAAAGTCTTTTCCAAAATTTCAATAAAAATTGTTGATGACCTTTAATGTCAATGATACTTCACATTGAACCATAAAAGTAGTAAGTTACATATGAATTAAGTGAAGCTTTGAAACCTCATTCACGTTTTGCAATGTTGGAACTAAAGTTTTAAATATACTGAAGTATTATTGATGGTACATAAGCTTTTGTTTCTCTAATTGTCTGGCTAATTTGCTAGAGTTCAAAAATTATATTAAAGACACTGTGCTCTCTGCATAAACTATGATTAATTTAGGTTGGACATTTATATACAGTTTGTTTACTGATAACAATGGGTGGCATATTTTACAAGTAACCCCCAATCACGAATTGATAGCAGAAATGCTAACTAGCAAATCGCTTTCTTATTTTTATAGTTCTAGCATTTTCATCTATCGTACAACACAGTGCCATGTAATGAAATATAAGTGTGAACAATAAATATATTATATGGCGCTTCATTCTCTTGCCAAAACTGTGCTCAGAATCTGACAAAAAAAATATTTCAAATTACCCGAAACAAAGCACCTATAGTACTCGCTTCTCAAGGGATGTCCCACTGTTAAGGATAAATTGAAATAATGTGTTCATCACTGCTCAAAATTGAAATAACGATTTTTATTTGCAGATTGTCACTGGTCTGTCGACCCTGAACAATTTTACAGAGATTGTCTCTACGATATGTGCTCCTGTGAATTTCCTGTAAGTTTCTAGATCATTTTAAGTATATAATTCATTCATTCATTGTTTTGCTGCAGCCGAATTTTGCCAAGTAGCCCAATCCACCACATTCATTCGTTTCTTTATAATTATAGATAGTCTATATTTTTTATGCTGGGTCATCTAAATGATAATGTTTTTCTATTATCGCCTCTTTTTATTCTACATATTATTTATAACAATAATTTGAATATCAAGAAGCAGATAAATTATTCGTATTCAGCATATAACTGTTGAATGCTGCTTCGTAAAACTGGTGTAATCGAGATTTGAAGGGTGCTAAACCAAAACATTGTAAGTACCAAGTACATGTTAGTGTTTTTAAATGAAACTCACGGTCTCTAGTTAATTCCACAATATAATAAAAGTTATTGAAAATTCTAAAAAATTGACAATTGTTTCGATAAATCAATATCATCGTCAGAATGACGGAAGTTACATATCATTTTATGCCTACCTGATGTTTAGTAGTTATTTTTGGCTAGACCAAGAAGTAACCTAACTTGTGATTGGCTTAATATATGTTTATAGAAAAAAGAAGGAGATGTGATATTACAAATATTGAAGCTTAGATATTATTAGCCCTATGGTGATATCCTGGATATCATTTTTCCAATTAAGATCAGTAAAACTGTGCAATGATATAGAAAACCAGGAAAACTATATCTGCTGATCTTTACAATTATCATTTAAGAAGACAATTTATTAGTGGAGAACTCCCTAGATTTAACTGTTCATTGACAACTTCATATTGTGGGTTTCTTAGATGTCTTCTAGTTTCCAGTTCTTCAAGGAAATCCAGTTCTTGTTTCTTTTCACAAATATGCAGCACTTCTAGTTCTGTGTTAGGTGTCAAGTAGATGTTTTGCGTAGTGGGATTTATCTGGTTGTTTTAATCTATATGCTCGTAAGTGCTCACTGTATCGTATTTCAAAATTCCTAAGGGTCTGACCCAAATAGACAGCATTGCATTCTGGACATTTGAGTTTATATATACCTGACTTCTTTAATAGTGGTATTTTTGTTTTTACATTTAACAATTTTGTACTAACGTTACTTCCTGTTTTAAAAGAAATGGTTGTATTCGTTGCTGAAGATATTATCTTTGAAATATTATTAGAAATATTTCCTGTATATGTGATGGTTTTATAAGTTTTAATTTCATCAGCTTGTTTAGGATATTTTAGTTGTAATGCCACTTTTTCTCATTTTTTACTAATTAGCTTATTTATCATATCTAATGGATAACCGTTAGATGTTGCTATTTGTCTAATTGTATTAATCTCTCTATCAAAATTACATTGACACCTAACACAGAACTAGAAGTGCTGCATATTTGTGAAAAGAAACAAGAACTGGATTTCCTTGAAGAACTGGAAATTAGAAGACATTTAAGAAACCCACAATATGAAGTTGTCAATGAACAGTTAAATCTAGGGAGTTCTCCACTAATAAACTGTCTTCTTAAGTGATAATTGTAAAGATCATCAGATATAGTTTTCCTGGTTTTCTATATCATTGCAAAGTTATACTGATCTTAATTGGAAAAATGATATCCAGGATATCACCATAGGGCTAATAATATCTAAGCGTCAATATTTGTAATATCACATCTTCTTCTTTTTTCTATAAACATATATTAAGTCAATCACAAGTTAGGTCACTTCTTGGTCTAGCCAACAATAACTACTAAACATCAGGTAGGCATAAAATGAAATGTAACTTCTGTCATTCTGACGATGATATTGATTTATCGAAACAATTGTCAATTTTTTAGAATTATCAATAATTTTTATTATATTGTGGAATTAACTAGAGACCGTGAGTTTCCTTTAAAAACACTAATATGAGCATATTCCACGAAGTAAGGTTCGAGACAGTCAATTTCGAGTTAACATGTGTTTTATTACAGAAAAACGTTTTAATTGCTATCCTCGAGATGCACTTCTGATTAAATTCGAAGCGAGCGCCACTATAGTTTTATATTTTCTCCCTAGCCAAGCAAAACGTTTTAAGTGGCGATAATAGACCTGCACTGGCAGTATGTAAACAGTAGGGTTGCAGATGGGTTGAAGTCGTTTGATGCACATACATTGGTGTATATTGTGCTGTTTTGTTTTCATAATGAATGAACAAATTATTCCAGAGGCTTCTATAAGCAAAAAGCGTAAAAGAAATGTCTCTTCTTGGAATAAATCTGTTTTAAAAACGAAAAGAAATTCGGGGCTTGGTTACACAACATTGAAAAACAAGGAAATATGCAAAAACGACAGGGCAGGTACTTATTCTTATAATAAATTCAACCATTTTGAACCATAATAACAAGCTAATACGGCTTTACAGACTACGCGGTTTTATTTCTTATTTCCAGACAACTTGTAAATGTCAATTTGCATGCCACTCAGTTACAGTTGCATGTCAAAAAGTCTTTTAGCCGAATTTTGAAAAATCGGCGAGTATAACAGACAGTAAGGCTTTCTTAGATCATATATACGCCCATCATTAGTCAAACGTCGCAGGCATGGAACCTATAACAATTCAGAAGAAAGCAGACGTCAACATTCCTTTCGGTACATGTTACAACTACCGGGAGCATCCGAGATTCAAGTGTGCAAAAAGACTTTTTGTGAGACTTTCAATATTACACCACGAAGAGTGCAACCGCTCGCAGAAAAAGTATTAACTGGCAAACTTGATATTAAAGATGAGAGAGGAGAAACGCGCCCGAAGAAAAATTCTGGATGGAAGGACAAAATTAAGAACTACATATCTATCATTCCTGCTAGAGAAAGTCACTATACAGAAATGTTCAACCAGATAGAAAGTTTTTATCCCCATATTTGAATGTTTCGAAGCTATATAGAGACATTCTAGAGAAATATACAGAAGATGCAAGAAAACCGCTAGTTTCTCGACAGTGGTTCAACGATGTATTTTTGTCGGATTTCAACTTGTTTTTTGCTCCACCTCCAGTAGATACATGTTCCGTTTGCGATTCAAAACAAATAGAAATTCAAGGTAGAGAAGGTCAAGAGAAAGTGGATGCCCAAAATTTATTAGAATTACATCAGCGCAAAGCTGAATCGGCACAAAAAATATGGCGGCTGAGAATAGAAGATCCAAGGATCCTGATTCAACTGTATGTGTTCTAAGCTTTGATTTGCAGTAGCAGATGTACATTCCAAGTCTGACGCATACTGAAATGTACTGCAGCAGGCAGTTGTCCTGCATTAATATGGGAATTCACTTAAAAGATTCTAATAATGGATTTATGTGTCTTTGGAATGAAACTTTTTGTAGCCGTGGTTCAAATGAAATTGCAAGTTGTCTTTATGCCTTTATAATGAACGAGTTGCAGACACAAAAGGGAACTTATTTTATGGTCTGACAACTGCTATGTACAAAATAAGATCCAAATTATGCTAGCGATGCTACTAATTCTAATCGCCAAAGGTAAATTTTACCAAATAACCTACAAGTTCCCGTATCTGGTCACACGTTTTTATCATGCGACAGAGACTTCGCTGTCATAGAAAAAGTTAAATGTCGCTTGTCTCCTAAAGTACCAAGAGATTTGATACAAATCATGGCGTCAGCATGTTTGAAGAACCCTTTTAGCATGTTTGAAAAACCCTTTTATTATACTGGACATGACAAAATTCTTTGACTGGAAATCTATTGTTCTGGAATATCTGGATACTAAGAAACGTCACCCAAATGCGAATTTCAAGACAAAATTTTGGTGTGGTGGAAGTGCGAACATCCTACTCAGACTTGGCTCCATGAACACAGTTTAATGTATTGAAAAAAAATGTTACTATTGATTCGTTCCAGTCTTTAAAAGTTGAATTTAAGAAAACACCAAAACCATTAACAGCAGAGAAAAAAAAGTATCTTACTGTCATGTTACGATTTCTGCCTGCACCTGAGAGGAAATATTATCAGGGTATAATCTCAAAATAGTTTAGCTATGGATACTCAAAATGCGAATATCGAAGAATCTTGAAAGTTGCATGGATGGCAAGAAAAACCAACGAGGAAATTCTGAGGAGGGCAGGAAGTTAACGTGAATTGCTGAACACGATAAATGAGAGATATCAGTTGCTCCAACTATTAATAGAAGGAAAGATAGAGGGAAAAAGGGGAGTGGGCAGAAAGAGGATGCCGTGGCACCGAAATATCAAACAGTGGACAGAGATGAGAACCACAGGAGAATTAATCCACACCATCAGAGACAGAACGAAATTGTCGAAAGTATTCACAAACGTCCATTAATGGATAGCAGAAGAAGAAGGAGGAGACTCAAAATCCTATAAAAATTAATTTTTTGTTGTTGTACCACCAAGTTGCAGTTGTATCATTAGTGGCACTGTGACGCGTTTTCCTCGAAGCGGCAGCGGCCTCCTGCTCTACCTCTTGACGCCTCGGAACGTCACTTCTGACACCTTTGAAACCTTACACTTTCTCGGGCGCCAGATTTTTAATGTGGTTGTCTCCACGGCCCCTCGACTTCACTCGTCGAGAGGTCCAGGTAGCCTCAGGTGGAGGTATGGTAAATTCCAGGGGTCTATTGTCGTCAAAATTCGGGAGGTTATTGCTAAATATAAAAAAACGTTCTCGCTAGTCCTGAAATAAATATTATTATCCTGATCCACACTACGGAGAAGCTAAAATTCGTTCAGCCAAACAACTACTCTACCATAAGGAAGTACTAGTCTATAATAGGCCAATAAAACACAACACAGGTTTATTTCAGTTTTATTACAATTATACTCTCTACCAAGCCGTTATATATAAAAATACACAATACTAATAGGGGA
The DNA here is from genome assembly GCA_963921935.1 of Galeruca laticollis. Lineage (NCBI taxonomy): Eukaryota > Metazoa > Arthropoda > Insecta > Coleoptera > Chrysomelidae > Galeruca > Galeruca laticollis. Next base: position 35,939,668 of record OY998178.1, on the reverse strand, counting down.
AGACAATATCACTGTATCCCAAAAACACATATGTATTACTTAGCTAAATGTATATTTGATATGCAGTAATTAGCGACGAAGCAGGCAGGACATAAGCGAGAGTGGTTTAGGATAATAAAATAGCGTACATGCAAACAAAAACTATTCAAAGTTTGATGGTTTTTCATTCAAATGTTTGATAAACTCTCATGAAACGGACGGGCTAGGCGTTACTCCAAAAAAAACTATCAGATCGGGAACAAAATACTAAAAATCGGGGACTACCTGGCGCTCCCGGAGATTTCAATCAGGATTCTCCCTATCAAATCGGAAAACACAATACTAGGGTCGGGGCTCTAGACTCAAATTGTCAGGAATCTCACTAAAATTTAAACAGAATCGGGAAAGGTACCAAAGCTGGGGATTCTAGATTTAAAATATCAGGAAGCCCTAGCGTTTATGTATGCCTGGCGCTACCAGAGATTTCAATCAAGATTCTCCCTAAAAATCGAAAAAGATATCAAAGAACGGAACTAATATGAAGAAACCCCATTAAAAGAAAAGTCGGAAAAGGTATTGAAACTGGGGATTCTAGATTTAAAATATCAGGAAGCCCTAGCGTTTATGTATGCCTGGCGCAACCGGAGATTTCAATCAAGATTCTCCCTAAAATCGGAAAAGTTATCAAAAGAATATGGGAATTCTAGATGTAAAATATCAGGAAGCCCTAGCGTTTATGTATGCCTGGCGCAACCGGAGATTTCAATCAATAATTTTCCCTACAAATCGAAAAAGGTGTTAAAGAACGGGACTAATATCAACAAAACCCACTAAAAGGAAATTCGAGAAAGGTATTGAAACTGGGGATTCTAGATTTAAAATATCCGGAAGCCCTAGCTTTTATGTATGCCTGGAGCAACCGGAGATTTCAATCAAGCTTCTCCCTAAAATCGGAAAAGTTATCAAATAATGGGAATTCTAGATTTAAAATATCAGGAAGCCCTAGCGTTTATGTATGCCTGGCGTAACCGGAGATTTAAATCAAGAATTTTCCCTACAAATCGAAAAAGGTGTTAAAGAACGGGACGAATATCAACAAAACCCACTAAAAGAAAATTCGGGAAAGGTATTGAAACTGGGGATTCTAGATTTAAAATATCCGGAAGCCCTAGCGTTTATGTATGCCTGGCGCAACCGGAGATTTCAATCAAGATTCTCCCTAAAAATCGAAAAAGGTATCAAAGAACGGAACTAATATCAACAAAACCCACTAAAGAAAATTCGGGAAAGGTATTGAAACTGGGGATTCTAGATTTAAAATATCCGGAAGCCCTAGCGTTTATGTATGCCTGGCGCAACTGGAGATTTTAATCAAGAATTTTCCCTACAAATCGAAAAAGGTGTTTAAGAACGGAACTAATATCAGGAAACCTACGAAAAAGGAATATCGGGAAAGGTATTAAATCAGATGCGATATATAAATGGTTTACCACACTCCAAAGTACAAGATATTCCAATTTATTTTAAAATGAAAATCAACTGCATAAATATTTTAAATTGATAATTGAAAAGACCACATATTTTCGGATTTTTATTACTAAAAGCTCTTACCTTTACAGCAACGAAATTATCAAAAATTTTAAAATAAAAATCAACTGCGTGAATATTCTAAATTTATAATTGCAAAGACCATTTAGTTTTCGGTATTTTCATTACTAAAAAGCTCTTACATTCACAGCAACGAAGTTATCGAGAAATTTTTTACAGTGCCGAAAAAACTCAACAAGAAATTTATGGTTATCGGGAAAACAAAGCTAAACAACTTTCGGCGGACGAGACACAATTTCTCGCTTCTGCTTCGGTCGGCTAGCACTTCGGTATTCTCTGTTCGATTTTAAAATCTACTTGCCTTCCAGCCTTACTGTTCCACCTCTCTCGATTAGTTCGACCTGCGCTCTTCTACCAATATCCACCTCGTTGCAGTGGGGAGACCAGTACATTGAAATGTTAGGTTTTAAAATCAAAATAAATACTTTACACATAAAAAATGATTTCTCCATCGCAACTAGATAGGAAAGAAATAAAAATATCATCGGAATTTTGAATAACTATTAACCTGTTACAACAATTGGTTCTACCCCGAAACCAGGGGATAAAATAAAATGTTCACGGAGATTTAGAATACTTATAAGTCTTATGCCTAAAACAATTTTGATACAGTGATCGAAATATATAGCGGGTAGATGCAATATACAAATGCTTATATACACTCGTCGACATAAACTATTAAATGAAAATATACTCGGCGCATAAACTATACAATGGTTTGTATACGAAGGAACGAATATGTAACGGGTGATACATAATATAAATGAATATATATATATATATATATATATATATATATACTCGGCGACATAAACTATAAAATGATTTTTATACAGAGGCCAGAATACATAACGGGTGGTATATGATATAAAATAAATATACTCACTGGAAATACAAAATGAAAATACACTCGGGGACACAAAATATCAAATCGTGCTTCCTACAGAGGCTAGAATATATAACAGGGATATGTAATATAAAATGAATATATACTCGGCGACATAAACTATAAAATAATTTTTATACAGAGGCCAGAATACATAACGGGTGATATATAATATAAAATAAATATACTCAGCGACAGAAAATACAAAATGAAAATACACTCGGTGGCACAAAATAACCTTTTAGTAACATTTTCTTTTATAATATAAGCAATAGTTTTAACTATAAGTTTCTGTTGAAATATGTAAGAATAAAAATAAATGATCAGTTTTGTACATACTTTGCAAATGTTTTGATTTGACAATTTTTTATGCACTGTGTAAAGTTATAATTTTGGCACTAACAACGTTTTGGTTTAGCACCCTTCATTTAATGTATCATTTCTCACATTTTATTTATAATTTATGCTAAAAACTGTATTTTATTATGTAACATTCTTTATATAAAACTAAATAAACAAAGTTTCAAACGGGATTCTCCGGCGTGGATGAGTTTTTTTGAAACATGTATGTATAAGACTAATTTTTAGTCAAATGAAACCGAACGAACGGTATTATTATCAAAAAATAAGCCTCTAATAAAACCAAATATACATATTTGGAACAAAAATATATGAAAAAACTGAATACATCAGTATTTCAGTAGTGTGAATTTAGCAAAGTCTATTATCAAACAAGTTTTTTATTCTTGGAGCTCAACTACTCCATCTGACTGCCATATTCGGGTTTCGCTGGTCATATAAAAATATTGAATATTCTTCATTCATGTTTTTTTGATAATATCTTTCACAATAATATTTTCAATGATTCCTATTTATTTCTTAGGTTTCCAAATGCCTTTGTCCTATAATGGCTAGCTACGCCAGCGAATGCTCTAGGCAAGGAATTAAAGTAGATTGGAGATCGGAGGTTCGTGAATGTGGTGTACATTGTCCTGGTGGTCAAAGCTTCCAAGTTTGTGGTAACTCCTGCACAAGAACTTGTCGAGATATTGCAGAAGATGAACATTGTAAGCCCCAGTGCGTTGAAGGCTGTAATTGCCCTGAAGGGCAAACACTAGACGATAACGGCGAATGTATACCAATTGGACAATGTCAATGTCAATATCGTGGAATGGACTTCCCACCCGGATATATGGAGATACGACCTGCACCAGAAGCTCCAGAGTTGTGGTAAGTTCAATTCCAAGAGAACTATTAGATACACGATGAAATAAAGCAATTTAATTTTGTTTAAAACTTAATTAAATTTGAACTAATGTTAAACATATGATCCGTTTCGCTAACACAGTAGCTTTATCAAACGAGTGAAAGTCTAATGATTTTTTTTAATTTGTTCAGTCTATAAATACGGAATTCTACGAAAACTACAAAAGTATTGAACAAGTTTACATGGAAATTCATTCACTACAATCATTCCTGAACTACCTTCTAGGCAAATAGGTTTATTAAAAGGTGAATGGTTGATATCTATTCGGCCGTTAAGAAGGTTACCTGAATATTTGTTTTTATTTATATCAAGAGCGTCTAAAATATTTAATTTGAAGGATCTAGGTTCTACATGTAAAATTTCAATATTTGGGTCGAAAGTGTGTTGTTTTTCTAATAAATGATTTGAATTGCTAGAATTTAATTTTTTGTTGTCATAGCTACATTTGTGTTTTCAAATTCTAGATTTCAAATTTCTAAAAATTCTAGGGATATAAATTTTATCACAGTTGTCATTACCACATTTCAATTTATAAACTCCTGATTTTGTAGATTTAGATTTGTTATTTATAACGAGTTTGGATAAATTGTAATCAGTTTTAAAGCAAATATTCATGCCCAAAATTTCTAAAAATTGTCTAATTTTTAAGGATGGTATTCCAAAGTATGTTAAAATTTTAACTTGTTTATTTTTATCAGAAGGAAAGTCTGTTTTGTTATCTCTTTATTTATGATATTTTCAATTAAATTTGAATCGTAATTATTATTAACTACTGTTTGTTTTATGATATTTAGTTCTTTGTTGAAATTATTAGTATTTAATGTCATTGATTCCGATGGAGCGGTTTATAGCAGTAAAGATGTTTGATTATGGGATGGGAAACTCCCTCAGCCCCCTACTAGCAGAAATTTTCAGGGAGAATATAGAAAAAATAATGCATAAACAATCCATTAGTAAAAAATTTATGTACTGACACCAATATGTGGACGACATTTTAACTAGCTTCACCGGTACAACTAAACAATTATACAGCTTCATAACTTACATTAACTCAAATCATAATAATATCAAATTTACCGCAGAACTTGAACAAAATAAGTCTATAAACTTTTCAGACCTTACAATTTCAAATATAAATAATAAACATGATTTTTCTACATTTCATTAACTATCACATACAGACAATACAATTAATGATAGTTCGGTCCACCTATTCAGTCATAAATTAGCAGTATTATACACATACATTTAACAGTCCCATTAAATACCAATAATTACAATAAAGAACTAACTATCATAAAATAATTACGTAATAATAATTACGATCCAAATTTTATTGAGAGTATCATAAAGAAAAAGATAATAAAACAGACTTAAGAACTCATTAAAAATAACAAATCTAAATGTTCAACATTAGACAAATCAGGAGTTTATAAATTAAAATGTGGTAATGACAACTGTGATCATTAATATCGGAAGAACTATTAGAAATTTTAAAACTAGAATTTTAGAACACAAACGTAGCTGTGACAACAAACTTTTGTCTCAAATTTTGACATTTTACATATAGAACCTAAATCCTTTAAATTAAGACTTTTAGATGCTCTTTAGATAAATAAAAACAATTATTCAGGTAACCTTCTTAACGACCAAATAGAAATTATATTTTTCTTTATAGTCAAATATTGATTTAACGTTATCTACTGCTAATTTTATTTCCTTCTGAAATTTATTTAGTTCGGTCTTTTTTAATGGTCTCAAAATTGCCTGCCGGTATAAAATTGTTGGCGTTTAATATATAATCTTCTTTAGATAATGCTATTACTGTATTTCCTTTATCTGCGTTTGTGAAAATAAGACTATTTGACTTGTTGGATTGATTTGGCGACTGATAATTCAAAGTTGGGCTCTTAAACGTTATCGAATATTATGTTTAAAACCTTATGTAATAATTGAACTTCTTTATCTGAAAAAACCGAATTTGAATGATTGACAAATCTATAAAAAAATGCATGTTCCGAAAATTTCGTTTCAAAGTAGTTGATAGCACATATCGCCTATAATGAACGGAAAACGGAGGTCGGGTGTCTCAAAAATTTTATATCGTATTTATGGTTTTACAATGTATCTAGACTAAGAAGAAATACATTGTAACCAGGCCACCCAGTAATCGGTCAAATAACACTAGGTAATAAAATGCAAATGAAAGTATACGCAGGTAACCAAACGGTCCATAGCCGTAGAACAAGGTTATTTATGATTTTTGCTCAACGTTTATTATAATTCATATTATAATGAAAATACGTGTCAGTAATTGTGCAAGATTTATATACACACATATTCTTGTAAAAAATAAAAAAATTATAACAAATAATTGCAGGTGAACATTAATTTGACTATAATTTATACAGCGTTATTAACTGAATTCTTCATCAGAAAAATCGTCTTGTCCTAAGTTAATAATTAACGGTTCGATCTCTGTAGTTTCGTCGACTAAGTCGTCAAGATCCCACATTTTCCCTTCCTCAGCTATAAATGTTTTATTGCACTTTGTCAGTTTTCGAAAGTCACATTCGCCAATGAATCCATCAAAAGCTGCCGTAATTCTTGAAGTTTAAAAGTTTTGTTGTTACTGGCAACATAACCTTTGACTTGGGCCCATATAAGCTGTATTGGGTTCAGCTCACAATAATCGATTACAAACTTTTTAAACTCTGTCTTACGCTGTGTAACAATTTGCAAAAGTTCTTTTTTCACCATTGTATCATCGAAATTTAAGGCTTTAAACTGCAACCACTCAATTTTCGCCACTTTTTTCTATGAACTTGAGCTGGCGTTATTCATTGCAATAACTGAATTCTGAGGAATGTATTCGATCATTTGTTGGAAATATTCCTCAAAACCGTCAGCCGTCATTTCTTCGTGGTAGTCTTTGGTTGAATTAGATAGAAATTCCAATAATTTTTTATCCAAAAATCCGTTTTCACTGCCTATATGGGTTATGATGAGCCTGCGTCCCTTTTCAGACGGAAGTCCTAATCCTGTTGACCAACCCTCCATGATAGCTTGTCGGGAATTCAGTATATTTTTATCTTGCCAGACTTTCGATACGGTGTGTCCTTCATTTAGCCAGGTTTAATCCAAATAGAAAATGTTCCTACATTCCTTGCGATATTTTCGGATTAACCTTAAGTATTCTCGTCTCCAGCAGACAATATCCGGCCTATCATTAAGAAAAAAATTTTCTGTTCTGTTTTTCTCACCGAAAGTTAATTCCATGAAGAATTCTCCATACTCTAGTTCTTGATAGTAGTTGCAGGTTTGCGTCATTCTGGGCGGCTTGCACAATTTTGTCCAATGTTGGTATTCCTTTTAGGAAATACATACCATGCACTATTCTACGTACACTATTTTTAACATCGTTGTCAATTTCTAATGGTTTCTTCCCCGGGCGAAGAATAGGTTCACCGAGGCTCCGGCATTTTCTGTCATGTGAAAATCTATAAATCGTTGATTCTGCTAACCCTATCATATTGGCACAGTTCGTAATTACGTCGCGAATAGAACTTGTCGGATTTTGGTGCACAAGAGTATCATGAACGTTCAGGAAAAGAATATGCACTTTTTCTAACTCGTTGAATAGGAATTGGAGAAAAACTTGAAGCTATCTTAATTAGATGAACAGGCGTTACTTGTTATTTGCCGAATACTAAATACTTCAAATTAATTTAATTAATTTAAAATGGTCTTTATTACAATAGTTTATAAGTTATTACAATTTACAATGGTAGTAAGAAAACAAAAGCGCCGATGGTCTGGCCTTTCCTACTTCCCTTGTGCTGTCAATGAGTTGTGACATCATGGTTCCTTGCGACAGCATTACCCATTAATTTGTGGAAAATATTTACTTTGTCCAGTATATACAAATGTGACTCCCAGATTTTTCGACTGAGCCGTCCCTGAAAACCGGCTGAAAACATGGTTTCAAAATCGAACAATACGTTAGTTTATGTGAGGTGGCAACATGACGGACGTTGTTTATGATATGATTAAATTAATAAAGTGAATGAGGGATTATGGTCCCTACTTCGATCGTTTTGGTTGTTTGAGATAAACAACTTGTTATGTAAATAATGTACCATGCAGAAGTCTACACCCACTATCAAGGGTATCTTCTGCGCGATTAGCGGCTCTGAGTGTGTTACTAAGATTTTTAGGGAGACAGTTATTATAAAAATTTGTGGATATTTTGGTTATGAAGTCCTTGATAGTAGGTATATTTGCTTGTTCATGTAGCCAGGTATTTCTGGGAAGTCTTGGGTAAACTGTGGTGTATTTGATTGCCATACGGAGACACACTTATTTTGTACCACCTGTAAAGTGTGAAAGTTGTGTTTTGTGGCTGTATAGTATGCTGGTGCTGCGTATGTTAATATAGGTCGAATAATGTGTTTGTATATTGTAATTTTGTTTATTGTTGAGAGATAATTGTTCTTACAAATTAACGGGTAAAGTTTGCTCATTGCAATTTTCGCCTTCAATACCTGTTGGGCAATATGCGCATTGGCATTTGTATTGCCATGCACAGTATAGCCCAGATATTTTAGTGTGTTACTGGGATTGATATATTGCCCATCTATACAGAGCTGTAATTGCAATGAGTTTTTCCTTGATCTCCTCCTGAGTAACAAGTACTCTGTTTTGGAGGTGTTAATTGTGAGTTTATTATCTCTCATGTATGGTAAAATGTGAGTGTTAATATGTGTTTGAACATTGTGTAATGCAGTTTCTGATGTTGGTGCAGATGATACGCAACAGGTGTCATCCGCATATATGGCTGTAAGGATTTGTGGTGAGGTGGGGAGATCGTAGGTAAAAAGTGAATACAACAAAGGTGATAAAACAGACCCTTGAGGGACTCCAGCTTAGATGATGTATGGTCCAGCCACGCTATCGTTGACTTTAGAATAGAATTGCCGGTTGGTGATATATGAACTTATAATTTTTATTAAGTATTCTGGTAGATTAGTTTTTATGAGTTTGTATAATAGCCCCTCGTGCCATACGGAATCAAAGGCCTTTTGTATATCTAGAGTCACCATTACTGCCTTATTTTTAGCGAAAAAACCTTCTCTGATATGATTAATTACTCTGATTATTTGGGCTACGGTGCTATGCCCACCTCTGAAACCGTATTGCTCAAGGGGTATTATGTTATTTTTGTCTACATAAGATTGAATTCTGTTGAGTATGATTTTGTCTATCACCTTTGCTATATTATTTAACAGTGAAATTGGCCTGTAACTATCCACATAACATGGTTGTTTGTTAGCTTTGACAATAGGGATGACATTGGCAGTCTTGAGCATATTTGGGTAGTTACCTGTTTTTATTATAAAATTTGTTATATAAGTTAGCTGAACTATGGCTTTTTTTGGGAGATTTTTGAGAAGAATGTTAGGTATCCCATCCTTCCCCGGTGCAGTTTTGTTTTTAAGAGAAATTATTGTTTTACAGACTTCTTGAGTAGTTGTTAGGTTTTTCGTGTTAATGGCTTGTGTATTGAGTAAGTAATTGTGAACGGTGTGTGAAATGTTTGTATGATGTGGTGTATTTCGTAAATTGTTGGTGAAATTATTCTGAAAATACTCCCCAAAGGCCTCAGCGATTCCAGAGTTATCGGTTTTACCGTTTGAAGATATTTTGGAGATTTCCTCTTTCTTGCCTTTCAACTTCTTTGTAATTTTCCAAAGCGAGTTGTCTCTGTGTGAAAGTTTATCAAGAAAGATTTTCCAAGTGTAATTTCTGTATTCGCTAATTAATTTATTTATTGTGTTTTGGTAAAATTTAAGTAGTTGCTTATCGTTTTCTGTTCTAGAGGTTTGCCATCTACAGCGAATTTAATTTTTATCTTTAATTATTTTTGTTATATAATCCGGGAGAGAGTTGAGGTCTTAGGGTTTAGGTTTGATGGAAGTGGTTTTGTTTCTAGCGTTGGTGATGATTTCTTGAAAATTAAGTATGAAATTAGTGAGATGATTGACGTCTTTAATGTTATCTGTGATTTTTAAATGATCGTTTATATGTTTTCTATATTGAATCCAGTTAGTGGTTGTGTAATCGTGAATATTTTGAGGTGATGGGTGTAGGGAATGTGTTATATTTAATTCTAATAGGACGGGATCGTGATCGGAGTTTAGGTCTGGGATTGTTTTTAGTTTTGAAATTGAATTTATGTTGCGCCCGATAGCTATATCTATTGTGCTTGGAGAATAGTTGTTAAATGGGAAGTGTGTGGGATCTTCTGTACTGTATATGTTACAGTCCGAATTGTCGCAAAACCTTTGAAGAGTATTTCCATTTGTGTTGGGATGGGTAGCATAGGAGTCCCATAGTGGGTGTTTACAGTTTAAATCACCCACTATGAGAACCCTATTGTGTGTTTTTGTAATATTGAAGAAGTCAATTTCGTTTAGTTTGTTGAATGGATGGCTATATGCGCCAACCAGTTTGAGTTTGTTATCAATTAAAAGTGAAATATGCTCAATCGAAGAATTGTTCGGTTGCAGGAGTTGAAAATTGATGTCTTTGTTGATTAATACTGCAATACCGCCTCCGCCGACACCTTCGGGGCGGTCATGTCTTAGTAGACGATAGTTGGGGTTTCTAACGTTTACGGATTTGTTTGGTTTAAGGAATGTCTCGATTAAGAAGAAAATGTCAGGTTTATGAGCGTCGAGAAAATGTCTGATAAGATGGAGTTTGTTTAGAACTCCATGTACATTACAGAAAATTATTTTAAGAGAGTTACGTTTTTGAATGCCTATTTTTCCACCTACCTGTCTAGATGTCATATTTATCTATACCTTGGACAAAATTGTTATATATTGAGAATTTTTCTAGTTTGGTGGTAGCTTTTCTCATTTCGTGTAGTAGGTCGGTCACTGCTCTTGTTAGTTCTTCAAGATTTACTATGGAATTCAACTCTTGGAATAATGCATTTAGATTGGTAAACTGTGTGACGTCCACTGCTTGTGAGTTGGCTTCTTGTCGTTGTCTAGGCTGTGGGCGGGCGTTTTGCGGTGAAGCTGCTATTGCCGGTTTTGAGGGAAGACTCGGGAAGTCCTCTTTTTCGTTTCTGGAATTTTTGTTCCACGGATTAGTTGTGGGGGCTGGTGCAGGAATGAACCTCGTGCCTTCTGGATTTTTACTTGTTTGTTTGATGTTTTGATGCCGTCTCTGTTCTAGCCATTCACGTCTCTTCACGTACTCGGGATAGATCTCAGCATTAGCGGGATGGTCACCATTGCAATTTGCACATTTTGCTGGTTTTGATCTGTCCTTCGGGCACTCGGGGGTTAGATGAGAAGCTGCGCATTTAAGGCATTTGGGTGCTCGGCCACAGTTGGAGGTTGCGTGCCCCCACAACTGGCAGATGTGGCACTGAATAATGGGTTTGCCCTGCCTGCGGAACTCCCATTGAACCCGAGTATATTCTATTACCTTAACGTTTTTGTTAAGGTAATCTAGTGTAACTTTTGAGTCGGTGACTACTAGGTATAAAGGTCTGCCTTTTGTTGTCATACGAAAGATGTCGATAATTTTAAGTTTATAAGCGTTCGAGAGTTCTTCTTTGATCTCATCAAGCTGGATGCCTTCTGTTAAACCTCTCAACACAAATGCGTGAGTCTTCTTCCCTCCGGGAGTATGTATGAAATTGGATTTTTTCAATGCGCAGTACTTTTTTAAGATTTTCAAAATCAGCTACGTCCTTTGTAAAAATGATAGTTGAATTCGCGGTATATTTTATTTCAAAGTTGTTTTTAATTTCCATTTTTAATCTATTCACTAATTGGCGGTGAGCTGAAACATTGCCGTCTATAACAATTGGTGGACATGCCATATTTGATTTTTTGTTGTTGGATGAAGCGTCTTTTGATTTAGTTTTCTTTGTTTGATGGTTAGCTATATCCTCTGACGAATCGGCGTCGTTCTGGAATTTTTTAAATTTGGTTTTTTTTCTTTTTTTTTGAGCGGTGGCGGTTAGTTAGATATCATCGTCTGATGATTCCGAAAGTGTATCAAATTTATTATTTGTAGTAGTTGGATGACGAGTTTTCATTGCTCGTTGAATTAAGGTGTTAAATTTCGTGTATTTTTTGGGTTTGTTAAAACCCGGTGGTGTGACATCAGACACCTCCATCTGATCATTCTGTATTGTGATGATTTCATTGAGATTTTCTTTTGGTTTCGTTGTATCTAACGTTTTCGCTATTATTTGCTTTGGGTTAGAAATCAAGCTTTGGTATTGGGAGATAAATTTGTCGTTTGTATTCGTTTGAGCGCTTTTTTCAGTTTCCACTTCTTGGGCCCAAGAAAACCCTGGTGTTGAGTGAACCTGGGCTTGTATTATTGTGGATGATTGTTGGTTACCCTCATTTTCGTTTTCGGAGTTTGACTCGCTGGAATTGTCGCCCGCTGTGTCTTCTCCCATTTTTTGATTATTCTTTGTGATTATATTTAATTCAGTCCTATCTGGTGTATTGGATTGATTGATGCTGCTCCCTCGGATGTTTGGAATTGACAGATCAGGAATAGAATCGTATTCTATACACTTTTTTTGTGTATATTCCAGACACTTTTTTGTTGAGTCTCCTATACACTTTTCCACAGTGTTTTCTAGACACTTTTTATTGTGACTTTCTGTACACTTGTTTTCGGTGAATGAGCTGTTATTGTGGATTTCTTTAATAGGATTGAAACTATGATTGTTTTCAGTGTTTTCTATACTCTTTTTAATTGAGTTCGCTTGTTCTAGACACTTGTGAAGAATTTCAGTATCTACCAGTTCTAGACACTTTTTATCGAATTTTAAGTTTATCTGGTTTTGATCAATATTAGCGTTAGTTAGGGTTGTTATAGAATTATCATCAATAAAATCTAATTTGTGAAAATTCGTGTTTTTGGTTTTTAACTCTAATTTCTTTTCCTTGATTCTCTTTAATTCTTTAGTGTATTTATCCTGTGTGTCTGAAATATGTGATGTTGGACGTGATTCGTCGTCAACATTTGGTGAATTTAGATATTGTGGAACTTTCCGCTCTTTTTTTGATTTGTTGTTAAGTTTTTTATGTTTGATAGTTTTAGATTTGAACGTACCTTTTTTTATTATTGACTTTCTAGGTGACGTTTTCACTTTTACAGGATAACTTTTATGCGTATTAACACTAACGTTGGTATCACTAGTTAAATTTTCAGTCGTGAAAATATTAGGGTTTAAAGAGTTCAGTTTTTGAATTTTGTCGCGTAACCGCCGTGTGTATTCTGTGACATACGGTGTGCCCGTAATTGGGGGAGATAAACGCAGGGAGAAATCTATGAGAGTGCTCTATAGATTTCTTTCGAACAAAGACTTTCGATTTACAGATTTAAATAAAATATAAGTACTATTTGCTTTCCAATAATAAAATTCAAACCGTCGCACCTGAATGTTAGCATGGAAGTGTAAATAAATACTTCAAATTTTGTTCTATACAGGTAGTTAGATTTAAATATTAACAGGGAATTGGGTTCTACCTGTATAAGTTACGGGGCAGGTACACAGAAAAAAAGGAATGTTTGAATATAGCATAACAAAATAACTGCGGGAGATTTTGTAAAGCTTTCTATATACCTGGAAAAAACTTATATAGATAATGCCAAATGAAACATTGTACTCTATTTCCATTGTTTGTCATGTATAATAAAATCACAAACTACTGAAATTTGGGAACATCAATAGGCGGCAGCAGCACGTGAAGATATTTACAGAGATATTTTAGTTATACGAATTGTAAAATTGAAACAATGTCACAAAAAGATTTTTATTCATACCAGCGGGCATGTTTTTGAGCCAAACAATATATTTTTTAAATTAAAAAAATATTTTTTCACTTGAGTAACTCACACTCATCATTCAAGTATAATTTTAAAACAACTCCTAATTATACATTTGTTTGAAATAGCGATATTCTTGATTCAATACTACGGATTCTGGAATTAAATGAATATTCGAACAAAATCAATAATAAAATTGACTGTCTCGACCCTTACTTCGTGGAATATGCTCATATTAGTGTTTTTAAATGAAACTCACGGTCTCTAGTTAATTCCACAATATAATAAAAGTTATTGAAAATTCTAAAAAATTGACAATTGTTTCGATAAATCAATATCATGAGTTTCCGTAGAATTACTCACGTAATACATGATAATGACAACTTTAGCGTACAAACCTCAATTCTGCTTAGTCACAAGGATACTGCGTGTCGTTTCTACTAACAAATTGGTGTGCTTTCTATGTTAACAGAGTGGACATACTGCCGTTTCTTGTACCAACCCTACATAATTTCAACCACAAAATGAAATATACTCACACTCCACTTCACTCTCACAATTACCAGCTACTACTTCACTCAGTGGTTCTTCCTCATCCCCCTTCTTATCTTCTGAACCCATGTTGATTATTCTATCAACAGCTGACCAAACCTAGGTTGAACCATTATCTAACCTCATATTTCCTCCTTTATCCCATGGCCAAAAAGAGGTATTTCGTCTGACAGCAATGTTGATACTCTCAGGCAACTATCTCCCACGTAATCCCCATTGCCAACAGACAATCAAATGTCCTCTCATACAACATCCCTTACAACAACCACACCCCGTAAGAAAAACTAAACATCATAAACTAACACCCAACTCTCAAACCTCTGTACAGATCCTCTATAAAAACAATCCGTCCAAACTCACGCTCTCTGAAAGTTCACAGCGTTTTTAGAAAATTCATACGGTAGTTCAGATCCTCTTAACAAAGCCCTAGAATTTACTTCTAATGTCCAAGGGCCGTGAAATGATTCAACACTTCTTTATTTCGAAACAAAACCGCTTCACACGACTTCAGAAAAAACTTAAACGACAACTTAATCCCGAGTAACTTTTTGATAGTAAAAGCCTTCTCCGGATAATCAAACCGACGATGAACTAAATTTTCCACCCTCACAATACTCTCAACAACTAACTTCATAAGTCACGATTCAAAATTATTCAATGGATTTTTTTCTCGTTTATTATTCTGCTAAGTATTCAAACTATTCAAGTTTATATTATTTTTTCCAGTACTTGCGCAAATGCTATATGGGAATGTTATGAAGCAGATGAAGAGGAAATGAAAATGTATCCTAGCTCAGATTTAGTACAAAATAAGTGCAATGCTAGCCTCAATATGGAATTTACAACTTGTGAAGCAGTGGAACCAGTTACTTGTAAGGTAAGTTTTTGATGAAAATTTTGGAAAAAAATTATAGAGAATGAACACTCGAGGAAAAATAATTCAGTGCGTAATTAAGTTTGTTTATTGACTATAGCTATTCAGTAGATCGTTTTGAAGCTGATGTGGCCACAACGTCCTCATTTATATTCTTTGAATAAATGCATATGTGAAGATATTGTGACATATTCAATTACGAAGAGAAACATTATTTAACATGATCTGAAGTATTCAGAGATCTTACGCTTGGGTAAATGTACTTTTTTATTCGCAAGTTGTAATTCAATCAACTAGTTCGAATAGCCTAATACTATCATTTCGAGGTTAATATTAAATATTCGTTTCATTAGCCGACATCAAAGACTAATATTTTCCAACTTCCCAATCTTCCTAGTTTCCGTAAATTTTGAAATTTAATATAATTGTTAATTTGATAAACTAAATTAGTTTCATTGATTATGGAATTAAATTCATCAATAACCTTTTTGTGACCTAAATTAGGTTGTGAATTTAATGAGTTTGTATATTTATCGTTGAAAGCAGAAATACTAAATATACTGGTGCTCTATGAACTTAATTTCAACATCACCTACTGACAACCCGAAATCGTTAAGGCAGGGAACCACTCGGACTGAGCTAGCAAAACTTTGGATATCCTTAGGCAATAACAGACAGTAAAGTTGCAAGTGGCCTGGGCTTTCCTGTAAAAAACTTTAATTAAAATAGCGTTGCACCAATCATTTTGAAATCAAGTAATTGTTTTAGATCTGATAAGAAAATAATGGTAGAGATGGCTTGGTCAAGAGGTTAATCTCTTTTATGGCTCGAACATTAGTATATTAAAGTATAAGTGGATAAAGAGGTCTTTCAAACACGCGCGATTTTTCGAGCACGACGGCGCTGCAGGAGTGCTCGAAATAGAGCAAGTGTTTGAAAGACCAGTTATCCACAAATACTTTACGCTATTTTTTTTATTGGTGCACTTTGAAATCATAAAATATTATTATTATATTATTACTACAAAAAAATGGAAGTCCGTCCTCGATGCCCAACCAAGTTTCATTTCATAAAAGTCCGCCCTCGATGCCCAGCCAAGTTTCGTGAAAGTCCATCCTAAATACTATTTATTTTTATTTGACGTTACGAGGTACTGCTGTCAGATCAATAATCAAAAAGTTTATTTATATTTAAAAGGATACAATGTATATATGAATATATAAATAAATTTTGCAGAAAAAGCCAAATAAAGGATTGGTTCACAATGAAAATATACAATTTAAAAACTAATAAAAAAAGTTGTCATTGATACTTACGTTTCTTGAGTTGTTGTTACCATAGGGAATTTAAAAAAACGCGCGTGTTTGAAAGTTCGATTTAAACACGCTGAGGCGTGCTCTAAATAGGTAATATGAAGCATCAATTAAAAAATATATGTAAATCATTGTGTCAGTTTTATTGAATTTATAAACCACTAATTGATTTGTTCATTAAACACTGTTTGTTTGTTTATTGTCACACTTCACTTATTTATAAATATTTTCGTTATGGTATTTACACAACCGATTTTTATGAACGATTCGTTTTTTATTGTTTTGAGATGAAATCTCGCAATTTACTCCTTTTACTTCCGTTATTTTTAACGGACCTAAATAATGTGGATCGAACATATTTCTTTCCTCATTTCTTAAAATAACTGACTCCCCTACCCTAAAGTTTACGGGTGAAGATTCCTTTTCACTATTACTCACTCTAATTAACTTATTTTTTATCAAAAACTGTTTGGCTCTTTCATTTGCGTATTGTAACTTATATTTCAACTCTTTATCATACCTTTAAAGATTGTAACACGGTTCTATTTCTACATTTAAAAATTCTGGTAAGTTGGGTTTTCTACCGTATAAAAACTCAAAAGGAGTGTATCCGTGATACGTGTTTGGTGTTGTATTATAACAATATGCAAACATTTTTACAAATTCGCAACAGTTATCCCTAGAATCTTTGATAAAGTTTCTTATATACTCATTGAACGTTATGTGTAATCTTTCACAACTGCCTATTGCCTCACGGTGGTATGCTGTTGAGAAATTATGTTTTATTTTCAAAAGGTTCTTCATTATTTCATTCTTATATTCCGTTCCTTGATCTGTCCTTATCTCTTTCATCAATCCATAGTTTGGTATAAAGTTGTCAAATATAGCTTTTGCTATTGTGGTTGCCTCTTTGTTAATGAGCGGTATCATAACCGCGTATTTTGTTAATTCGCATAATATTGTTATATAATAATGATTTCCGTTGTTACTTTCTACAAAAGGACCTATTGTGTCTATGTAAATGATATCAAACGGTTTTATAGATGTGTCCGTGATGACAAATTTTTCTTTATGACTAGGTTGTGCTTTATTCACTTGGCATTCATGGCAGTTCTTTACATACTTCCTTACATCTTTCTCCATGTTTTTCCACCTAAAATTTGCTCTCAGTTTCTTTAGTAATCTATTGTTTCCTGCATGTCCTCCAAACATTGGGTCATTGTGATATCTTTTTAGAATCTTTTGGATCTATTCTTTCTGCTGTACCGTTTTAGGTACTTCGAATATACATACTTGTATATTTTTTAACCTTTCATTCCGTTCTTCTATTAATTCTTTTATTGTGCACTTTTTGAATATATTTGCGTACATCTTCATTCTTTTTACTTCAAATTTTACCGACAGCTCCTCAAGCTTTTCCAACGTTCGTCCAAGGTCGAAGTTGTGTATTCCGGTAAATAAGGCTTCACTAAATTTCAATTTATTTTTGATCCGAATGATCATCCTTAGCGAGATACGGTTATTTTCAAAGTATAAAATTGGTAATTTATGTGCCTCCAGATTATTTAAAACTTCTATTACTGAAGGTTTCTCTATTCGTTCTTCCTTTGTTTCTTCGTTACTCTTTAGATCCTTTCAGACTGAGCGTTCTCCTTGCGCGTTTGTGCTCTTGTGATTGCCAAGACATGTGAATTATGTATGTATAAATCCTTGAGTTCTTCTATGGATATTCTTGATATACTCTCTGCGTAATTCGCTACACCTTTGACGTACTGTACTTCAAAATCGTATTCTTCCAAATCAATCAAATTTCACATTTTCCCTACACAATTTATTCACCTCTTAGTTGATTAAAACTTTTATCGCTGAAAATTTTATTCAAAGTTTTCGGATTAGTTTCGTTATTTTCCTTAAATGTTGATTTATTCCATCCTGTATATATTTCTAATTGATTTTTCCTTTCTTCTAGTTCGTTTATACTATATACGTTGTCATTTATCATTAATGTATTATCGATTACCTTAGCTTTGGCTCCACTTTCTCTTGCCTGTTTCATATATCTTATTAGCTGTTTGGTCTGTTCCAGTATATGTTTTGGATAATCTTCATCAATATATATCGTTGTTTCTTTTAATTTATTCGTTCTTTCCAAAGTTTCTACTTTCTTACTCACATCTTCCATCATTATTAGTACTGGCCTATTTTTGTTACTGTTTTTAATCCATATTCTTTTACATTTCAAAATATCTGATTTAACATCTACTGTGTTATTAACCTTTTTCATAACATCTTCTAATTTATTTTCTAGTTGTTCATCATCTTCTTCGTTTCCTTCTTCTATACCATGTATTATGAAATTCTTCTCTCTAAAATTTTTCTAGGTCTGTATCATGTTTCCTTGCAAAAAATCTGTTTTTCCCTTGAGTTCCATATTTTCCATCCTTAATTCGTAGTTTTCTTTCTTCAACTGTGCTATTTGTCTGCTCATTTCTTCAATTTTATCTCCTATCTTGCATATTCTTTCGTTATTATTAGTATGGTTGTTGTAATTATTGTTCTTGTTAAATTTCTTCTCCTTATTGAAATCTGCGTATCTGCCATAACCATTTCCTTGATTATACTGTCTGAATGTTCTTCCTGAGGGGTTTCCGTTATGAAATCCTCTGTTGTTTCCCCTCCTATGATTGTTCCTAAAGTCAAAATCTGATTTCCTGAAGAAAATCCTATTGTCCTGCATGTGTAAAACCTGTTGTTGGCTTACTATGCCTTCTACTGATACTAACTTGGATAATACTTCTTGCGTGGTTTCAAAGCTTCCCGCTGCTATGATTGTTTTTGTTGCGTCGGCTGTGGCATTCATCATTACTGCCTTAATCGTTGCTTCTTTGGCATATTTTTCAGCTAGACGTTCTGGCATCCCTTCTAACACGTATGCTGCCTGTAGTTTCTCTGCCAATTTCTCTATTTCCGTCGCGTATTGCGTTATGTCCTTCCCATTTTGTCTTACTTTATTAAGTTTCGCTAAGAGAAGGCTTGGGTTGTCTCCTCTTATTCCTGATTTAAGTTTATTCTTAATTTCTATAATAGAGTTTTCCGTCGTGAACAAGCTTCTAGCTTTTCCAGTCAGTCTTGTTTTAATTAGTAGAATCGCATTTTCTTCATTACCCGTCGCGTTTAGTTGTAACAAATTTAATGAGTCCAAAAATGATTGTAACTTGCTAGCTTCTCCGTTGAATTCAGTAGGTAAGACCTTACTCGCAAAATTAAAAAAATCATTCATATAGAAGTAGGTATTTTAATAATACAATTTAACGCTTGAAATGCCCTAGCAGTTTTATCTCTAATCCTATCTGAATAATTTTTACAACTTTCTAATTGTACTGAACTTAAGTTTTTCCAATTTTTACCTATTAATTTAGCAAAATTATTATACAGAATTTGATTGATTTGGAAGAATACGATTTTGAAGTACAGTACGTCAAAGGTGTAGCGAATTACGCAGAGAGTATATCAAGAATATCCATAGAAGAACTCAAGGATTCATACATACATAATTAACATGTCTTGGCAATTACAAGAGCACAAACGCGCAAGGAGAACGCTCAGTCTGAAAGGATCTAAAGAGTAACGAAGAAACAAAGGAAGAACGAATAGAGAAACCTTCAGTAATAGAAGTTTTAAATAATCTGGAGGCACATAAATTACCAATTTTACGCTTTGAAAATAACCGAATCTCGCTAAGGATGAGCATTCGGATCGAAAATAAATTGAAATTTAGTGAAGCCTTATTTACCGGAATACACAACTTCGACCTAGGACGAACGTTGGAAAAGCTTGAGGAGCTGTCGGTAAAATTTGAAGTAAAAAGAATGAAGATGTACGCAAATGATTATATATTCAAAAAGTGCACAATAAAAGAATCAATAGAAGAAGGGAATGAAAGGTTAAAAAATATACAAGTATGTATATTCGAAGTACCAAAAACGGTACAGCAGAAAGAATAGATCCAAAAGATTTTAAAAAGATATCACGATGACCCAATGTTTGGAGGACATGCAGGAAACAATAGATTACTAAAGAAACTGAGAGCAAATTTTAGGTGGAAAAATATGGAGAAAGATGTAAGGAAGTATGTAAAGAACTGCCATGAATGCCAAGTGAATAAAGCACAACCTAGTCATAAAGAAAAATTTGTCATCACGGACACATCTATAAAACCGTTTGATATCATTTACATAGACACAATAGGTCCTTTTGTAGAAAGTAACAACGGAAATCGTTATTATATAACAATATTATGCGAATTAACAAAATACGCGGTTATTGATGAAAGAGATAAGGACAGATCAAGGAACGGAATATAAGAATGAAATAATGAAGAACCTTTTGAAAATAAAACATAATTTCTCAACAGCATACCACCGTGAGGCAATAGGCAGTTGTGAAAGATTACACATAACGTTCAATGAGTATATAAGAAACTTTATCAAAGATTCTAGGGATAACTGTTGCGAATTTGTAAAAATGTTTGCATATTGTTATAATACAACACCAAACACGTATCACGGATACACTCCTTTTGAGTTTTTATACGGTAGAAAACCCAACTTACCAGAATTTTTAAATGTAGAAATATAACCGTGTTACAATCTTTAAAGGTATGATAAAGGGTTGAAATATAAGTTACAGTACGCAAATGAAAGAGCCAAACAGTTTTTGATAAAAAATAAGTTAATTAGAGTGAGTAATAGTGAAAAGGAATCTTCACCCGTAAACTTTAGAGTAGGGGAGTCAGTTATTTTAAGAAATGAGAAAAGAAATAAGCTCGATCCACATTATTTAGGTCCGTTAAGAATAACGGAAGTAAAAGGAGTAAATTGCGAGATTTCATCTCAAAACAATAAAAGACGAATCGTTCATAAAAATCGGTTGTATAAATACCATAACGAAAATATTTATAAATAAGTGAAGTGTGACAATAAACAAACAAACAGTGTTTAATAAACTAAACAATTAGTGAGAACTATTAACGTTATAGGTAGTATCGAAAATTTATCGACGATCATTTTTCTCTTCCAAGAGGGGATGATGTGATGATCTAAAAAAGACATTATTCAAAAATATATTATTAGATTTGTGTAAACAATAATTTCAAATACTGATAGCGGCCAGTGAACTGATAAGGACAGTGAAATAGATAACAAACACGTCCATTTTGTAAATATCGTATTCGCACGACCTACAAGTTCAAGAATGCGGCGCAGTGACTGTGTTAGCTTTAATAAGTTCCTATAAATAGAGTTCAATACTTTGATGATTCACTATTATTTTTATTGATAGTACAAACGTATGTAGTGTGTGTCAATAATCTATATATGTAGTTTATAAATATATGTTATCCCAGTGAGTTTTAAAAAACGATATTATTTCCTAATTCTAAAGAATTGGTTCACTAGGTATGTGTTTCCCGGAGATGAATGGCTCTATGGTATAGTATATACGAGTATATACGAGAGGCACTTTCTAAGTAACCACCATAGCAGTTTTTGTGCCTTGAAATGAATACATAGAAGCGATAAAACTATGGAAAAACGTTTAATTTTCCACGACAGTTGATTTCATTATGTAATATAATTTAATTTTTCAGAACATGCACTCTCCACCTGAATATTCTCCAGCTATTTGTCACTCAGGATGTCAATGTAAAAAGGGATATGTCCTGGACACATCAACGCAGCGCTGCGTGAAACCTACTGAATGTCCATGTCATCACGCTAGTAAAAGTTATAAAGAAGGTTCAGTTGTTCAAAGCGGCTGTAACACTTGGTAAGTCAAACGTTATAAATATATACAGAGTAAAAACAAAAATAGGAAAATTACTGTCATCACTTGGCAGAATTCTGAACCAAATTTAATAAATCAGATAAGAACGCCATCAGTTACACATCATTATGTCAATATTTGTTGTTGCTCTGTTCCTACTAAAGTTTTCGTTCCGTTATTTGAATGATTAAAAAAATATTATAATTAAAATAACTCATTTTTGTTGTAGCTCTTGTAAGAATGGAAAATGGAATTGTACGGATCGACAATGCGCAGCTGAATGTAGCGCATGGGGAGATTCACACTACAAAACATTTGATGGAAAACGTTTCGACTATCAAGGAGAATGTGATTACGTTTTCGCTAAAGGAAGTCTTGATTCTAATTCCTTCCACGTTTCAGTACAAGTAGGTGTATTTATTAATTTAGTTGATCCAAGAACGGTTACATTTTTGGAAATGAACTAATCGATTTCACATAAATCTTCTCTCATTTTTTAGAATGTACCTTGTGGAACTCTGGGAACCGCTTGCTTCAAATCAGTGACTATAAAAGTCACCTTAGGAGATGGAACAGATATTGTTACGCTTGAGAAAGATAAGTCTTTGCCAGGTCTAAAGGCATTCAAACATATAACTGTGAGAGAAAAGACTATGTTTGTCATTGTTGAAGCTCCAGACCTAGGTTTGGTCATTCATTGGGATAGAGGAACTAGAGTTTATGTGCGATTAGACCCAAGATGGAAAGGACGGGTAAAACTAATAATAATTTTAGCCTAACCATTCATCGCACATAATTCTAAGAGTCACGTTTAATATATTGAAATTGTGTATTTTTCAGACTAAAGGTTTATGTGGAAATTTCAACGACGATGAAGTAGACGATTTTCAGACACCATCAGGAGGTCTTGCTGAAGTTTCTGCCAATATTTTTGGAGACTCTTGGAGATTACAATCATATTGCAGTGAAGCTGCTGAAATTAAGGTAAGAACGACATTAATTATTAGTTACTGATAATAAGAATTTCGCTTATTTCCAGGATACTTGCACTCTCAGACCTGATCGTAAAGTATGGGCCACCAAAAAATGTGGACTGTTGAAAACACAAACATTCGCAGCTTGTCACTCTGAAGTACCAGTTGACTATTTCTTTGAAAAATGTATCTTTGACAGTTGTGCTTGCGATCAAGGTGGTGATTGTGAATGTATGTGTACTGCTTTGGCCGCCTACGCCCAAGAATGTAACAACAGGGGAGTCGCTATTAAGTGGAGAACTCCTGAATTATGTCGTAAGTATCACATTAAAAATGGCATTCCAAAGTTTTCTATCGGTTAAAAAATAATTTAAATCATAAGAGAACTTATTGATGGTATATTTGAAGTTTCGCGTGGTGTAGCTAAACGTATACAATAAATTAGGAAAATTTGTTAAATAGGTTTGTTTGGGCGGGAAATAAGTGGACAGTATTTGATTTGATAATTAATTCAATGTGCCTGTGTAATTTGATACGCCTCCAATGAAAATAGCATGAGAACAAATATAAAGAAAGGAAGCAGATAACACATACTCTGATTGTGATAATAGGTCTTCTTGTCGGTACCGACTGATTATGTAGATAAAACCCTTCGTGAATTGGAGTGTCTGGAGTTATGCACCTAATTGCGAGAAAGTAATAATAATTTTTATAGCGTTAGCCAACTACTAATTAGCTACTACTATAACGAGAAAACGCTACTAACCCTTAGTGCCCGCTATAGATGTGCGGGTTGTCTCATGTGGTACAACCCGTGCTCGCCAGTCGACTAGCTTCGAGTCGAAGGAGGGGTGGATTCTTAAAAAAAGTATTAAGTTTACAAAAAGGGCGCCTGAGAAGTTTTGGCAAGCACCCAAGACTTCTTAAATTAGCCCCCAACTCCTCAGTGGGTTAACAACACTAACTACACACTCCTAAGTTTAAACTGATAGGTAAGTTATCATAAGAAAATAAAAGTCAGCAAGTATATATAAATGATATAAATTCATTACTATAAAACTCGATTCAAGAAACCAGTTAGCACCGCGATGACGAGGTACCCCACCAGAACAGCAACTCCCCCACGCCAAGATGCGCACGAAGAATCGACAGCAGAAGGGAAGGAGACTTCCACCACCACCACGACAATGGATATAAAAATGCAAACCGACAGACGATGAGACGACTTGGTTTACGGACTCCTGCTCCTCCAAGTTCAGCCGCCTCCAGTGCGAAGCGTAGGTCGAGGGTATTGACTTTAACCTTAAACGCTTCACACTATCCACCGCCGAGTGTTGTACTAAGTCGGAGTATTGATCCGATTTTATACATCATTCACTAGAACGGTCGTTGGTTTCTGGTATTGACGGAAACGAGAACGATTGTTCAAACTGTTTCGGTGTGGTACTGACACACTGAAAGCTCTACAGTATCTTCGTAGGGAAGCGCTGTTAAGCCGGGTACTGACTGGCTATAAACGATCGCTTTAACTGTTAGTACAATTTCGGTGTGGTATTGACGCGCCGTAATAACTACAGACCCTGCAAGCCGAAATATTCGTTAAGCTGGATACTGACTAGCTACAAACGATACTCTCAAATCTTGAGATTAAAACCGAAAGAGTATTGATCCGCCGGTTGCTCATACCCCTGGCTGTCTGAACATTTCATAGAACGCAGGGAATCCCGTACACCGTCGAGTATATCGCCGGAATCGAAATACACACCGCTACAGTTACACCTACCTACTATTCGGTCCATCAGTACCTATCGATCGACGAAAGGATACGGACCATCGAAGCGTGACCTTCAAAATATTTACGTACCAGAGTAATATATATATATATATATATATATATATATATATATATATATATATATTGAACTAGTCATCTAGTTTTGTAAATATATTGAAATAAATAAACATAATAAAAAGGTCCTATTGTAACGGAAGGAGTGTCAGTAGACACAACTATTAGAATAAACTCAATAACAAGTCAAATATTAAAATATAAAAAGATTGAAATATGAATAAATCGGGTGAAATATTGATGTGAATGTTTTAAAAGGGGATGAAGAATAAAAATTCCAACACTATATTAGTTAAATAGATAGTAAATATTACCTGTACCAGTAATTCTGATTATGGAGATAAGTAACAATGAAATATGGAAGCAAGGATTTATATAAATATGATATGATTAATTATTATGAGATAGGGAGAAATGAAATATATATAAAGTATAATGTGATTAATATATTGAGGAAATGAAGTTGAGGAGTTATAATTAAGAATTATGCAAATAAATATAAATAGGGATAGTAAGCAAAGAAAAAGGTTAGACTATAGGAGCAATTATATTGACATGAATAAGGGTTGAAAATAAGATATGAAAATATATGAAATATTGGAAATGATAGTTTTTCTTGAATTTGAAGATAAGAATTAAAGGGCATTAAAAGAATTGTTAAGTGAAGGAAAAAGGTGTAAATAAAAGAATAAAGATTCTACGGTGTGAATAAATGAATAATAATTGGAATAGGAATTGAAGCAAAACAATAATATAGAATGGTATACTAAGAGTAAACAAAGATATATAAGATGTTTGAAACCAAAATAATTTGTCTCATATTTGTAAAAATATTTAGGATAGGATAGGATAGAATTAGATAATGGAAACTAAGTCTAAGATAGAAATAGTTAAAACTTAAATATAGGATTCTTCAAATTCAATTTCTGTAAAAAAAAGGTAATGAATTAAGTAGAATATAATTATTAGCCTGAATGTTGAAATTGAAATTTTAAAAAGGCAACTTAAAAGCTTCCTTTTTGAAAATTTAAATTTGAGGGGAGTTGAACTAGTCATCTAGTTTTGTAAATATATTGAAATAAATAAACATAATAAAAAGGTCCTATTGTAACGGAAGGAGTGTCAGTAGACACAACCATTAGAATAAACTCAATAACAAGTCAAATATTAAAATATAAAAAGATTGAAATATGAATAAATCGGGTGAAATATTGATGTGAATGTTTTAAAATGGGATGAAGAATAAAAATTCCAACACTATATTAGTTAAATAGATAGTAAATATTACCTGTACCAGTAATTCTGATTGGTTGTCAAAGTCACGGAATTACGTATTACACTGAACACAGCCATAGCAGTTTCTGCAGGACGAAACGTCATATAATAGCTTGAAACCTAAATTAAGAGAAAAGAATAATCAGTTTAACAATAACTTAACATTGTTTACATATTTTTTTTAGTAGTAGCAAAGGTTTAGAATACCATGTTTCATTCATTCATTGCAAAGGGTTGAAACTAGATGGAAAAGATAATTGGAACACAGCCCAAACGTATAAAAAGGAAATGAATATTTACAAGAAGTAATGCCTGCTAGGGAATTTTCATTACCAACATAAAATCATTGCTTATTGATTATATATATATGAAATTTAATTACAAAAACAAAATTAATCAGGAGTTTATGTATAATAACTATAAAACAGGACTCAAACTAAAATAGAATCAATTACATATAGGTTAATTAATAATATAGGTTGTAAAATTTGTAAAAATAAACATTTCTCAAATTAGCTAAATAACATGAATATAAGAAAATTGACTATTGTAGGAGGAAAAGAGGACTTAATTAAAATTCCTTAATACAATAGAAATCTAAGTGAATCAGTGTTATTACCCTCCAGGACAATCAATTTATGTTTTTCAAAATAGTAACTAAAAGACTGGATAATAACAATTTTAGTGATAAAAAAACAAATAAGTGAGCTATGGACTAGGGAAGCTGAAAGACTTAATGATTTTGAAAACAAAAGAAGGTTGATTTATGATGGTGATAGAGGATGCGTCGATAAAAGATTGCTCTCTGTATAAAAGTGTTTAAAGGTGTTTAAAAGTTAAAATTATAAAAAAAAGTTAAATCAAACTAATCATAGGAGTATTCAATCATGTGTAAGGATTGAATAGTGCAGTAGGAGCATGTCTCTTATGAGATATCTGCAAGATTTGGAGATGCGAGTGCAGCCGGCAGTGATAGCAAAAATAAGGTCTGTGTATTTTGCTCAAACTTATTTGGAATTCCAATTAACATTTTCAAAGTGTACACTCAAATCTTCAGTTGAACATTCGAATTACATAACGCATAAAAAGGCCAAAAACAATAAAATATGATGCATCATAAATTTATCTATAGAGAATTATATCTTTAATATCTATCAAATAAGTGTACTCACCTTTTGTAAATTTATCTACTTGAAATATCACGTGCATCATGTATGTTACATTAAATTTTATATCTTCCTTCCAGCTATTGCATGTATAACTTTAAACTATCACTTTCTTGACCTTTAAACACACACATATATAGTTTATAAATTATCACTTATATGTAGTTGATTATAGAAACTTGATAATTTTAACAAAATTTTTTTATCACAAGCACGCTAGCGTCGTGTTGACTGTGAAACGTTATTTATGGAAGGAAAACCTCCTTCTTTCATGTATATTGTAGTAGCGCATGCGTTTGGAGATTTAGCGCCGACGCAGTAGTGGGAACATTTTGTTATAGAGAATACATGTATGGTATAGGGTGGCACAATTCCATAAGAATAAATTTTCAAAGCAAATTAATAGTTTCAAAAGTATTTTATTATGTTCCAATCAGGTTAAAAATTTTCAAATTATTTTATTAAACAGCTTTACATTTATGTGTTGATTTTTTTTTATTCTCACATCCATGATTAAATTATCAATATCATTATTGTCGTATTTCAATCGTTTTATTTAACAGATATTGTTTCTTTCAGAGGTTGTAAGTTAAAGGTAAGATTAAGAATATATTTCCTCAATCTTTGATTATAATATCCAGAACTCAAAGGGAGGATTCTCATGCTTCCGACTAATTAAATAAACATTATAAATAAATAATTAATTAAAAAAAAATTGAGCTAGTCAATCAAGGGAATAATTATAAAATGGCGCCCATAAATAAACTTAAATAAATAAATGAAATTATATAAATTAATAATAATATATATATATATATATATATATATATATATATATATATAGAATATTGAATTTTAGTTAATTTTTGTCATTGTAAATAATATTTTTTTAGAAATAAATCAGTTAATTTAATTGAACTCTGTCTCCTTTGGGCTTACCTGGGCAATACGCATTACACCCGGATTGAAGTTTTTAATTAATCACTTTGGACCATAGGTCTCTTTTCAAAATATTTATTACAAGTTTACAACAAAAATGTCCCAAATAATATCTGAACTCAGCTGAAGGCTGTAGACTCAGAATGTAGTTAGGCTGAAGGCCGGAATCTACATAAAAACTTAAATCGCCAACTAAATTATCAGTTACAACGGAGTCACAGCTTAAATAAATAACTGACAAGCAGGTTCTATAGACTCTGAGCAGAGCTGAAGGCTTAAAACTCAGGGTGCAGAAGAGCTGAAGGCCCCAAACTACACCGATGTCTTAAATCTACAATTATGGAGAAACGACCAAATGGTTCATGTACAATTTCTCAAAATACAATGAAAATCTATACCATAATTACCAATGTCACAGTTACATGGGTTCACACTTCCGCAATTTATACGCATGTGAATATAAATATGGATAAATGCATTAGCGTAAAAAATTTAAATAGCAAACGAGCTTAGCGTTGCTAAAAGAAAATATAAATAGAAATTATGTACGGCGCAAAATTATTTAAATAAAATCGTCAGAGTTCGAAAACTCAACTAAATAACGCAGTACCCAGGTACGTACCGTAGTATCCTAGCGTTCAGAGCCAACAGCCCAATATTTTAAACTATGAAGCAAATGATTACAATTTTAAATACAAATTGAAAGGTGAAATTATAGTAATTGCCGCAAAAAGAGAAATAAAAACTTGTGAAATGTGACGGATGAAAGTGAATGTACAAATGTATGGAGAATAAAAGGAAAACTGTTCACTTATCCTTCTTCCGGACCCAGAACAGCAACTGAAGTCGCTCCAGAATATTCCAGCTCTCCTGGAACTGGTCTCACTGACTCCTTAAGCTTCAATCAGCGAATTAACATCCACAAAAAAACCCTAAAATAGAGAAACGAATTAGCCTCTACATAGGATTTACATTTTACCCCGGTCAAATTTTCGACGTCCACCCGTAATATCCCATTATACTGACTATATTAACATCACCCGAAATTCGCAAATAATCATACATCCTGACTTTTAACTGTATACAAGCCATTTACACTGAGAATAAAAACTATATGACTGGTTTTTTTCCGCTTAGCAAAAAAACTACGATATCAAAAATTTCCCCTTGAAGATTCTTTATCAATAATTTCAGTATGGTAGTATGTTGTCAAGTTTCAGCTTTTTGAGTCGTATAATACCTTTTTCTCAAATTTGACGAGTTGACGCTTGGCACCTTCTAGTTAAACGCCATCCTACTAGGAAGTCAACAATAATCAGAAGAGAAGCAAGTTACAAGATGGAGTCCAAGCGACGTGCTGCTCGTTTCGTTGAATATCTAATCGGAACCAGACGTTTAGGTCTTTTCTGATTTATTCTGTATCTGCAATGGTCCACTTAGGTCCCAGTGGAAGGTAATTTTTTCAACTGGTAATACATATCTGGCACTTGGTTCTGTTCAGAAACATGACCCGAGAGTTCTTTTGTCGTATGGTGCCATAAACTCATTTTCACAAAAATGTCGCTTGGTTCCTTTCTAATAAGCATAACCCAATTGTATGTTTGCGCTACACCTTTCTAAATAACTTACTCAATCTATTTTCTCTTATTTCATTTTGATCCTCTGATTCTGATGTTATATCGCTGGAGCTCGAACAAAAAGACAGAATGACGATGATATTGATTTATCGTTATTATATTGTGGCATTAACTAGAGACCTTGAGTTTCATTTTAAAACACTAATATGAGCATATTCCACGAAGTAAGGGTCGAGACAGTCAATTTCTTTATTTATCAAGTTCCAGTTAGACTTTCCACTCTGTATAGAGTGAGTTCGACAATAATATTCTGTTTGTAAATCGGTCTTCAATAACCATGGCAAATTTTGTTTCAATGTCCAATTACCACTACATTGAATATACTTAATTCGTAGTTATAATTTTCAGTCCGTAGAATTAATATACTCATAAATTATCATCTCTTCCCAAAAATAAACTGACCACCTCATCATCTATATACTTTTTCAGCAATGCAGTGCGATGAAAGATGCACTAGCTACAATCCTTGCATCTCGACATGTCCGGAAGAAACTTGCAACAATCTATTAACTAATAAAAAATACTCCAAAACTTGTGCTGAAGATAGTTGTATAGAGGGATGTGCTCCTAAGCCTTGTCCGCCAGGTTATGTATACAGGAATAGCTCTCACAACGAATGTGTGCCTGTAGAAATATGCAGACCAGTTTGTTTAGTTGTTAACGGTACCACTTATCATGAAGGTGACAAAATGGAAGAGGATGATTGTCACACCTGTTATTGTTCAAGAGAAGAAAAGAAATGCAGGTTAGTAGTATTAATTCGAATTGATAGAAATTATATGTTACTATGTTACTTAGAATTTTGTGTAGAACTGAAAACAACTGAGTGAAATTGTCTACACTGTAGATTCTTTCAAAATATATCATTTCATAAATTTTCAAATCAGTATTAGTGAAGCAAATTATATTTTCGTTTTCGAAAAGTGAGTTTATAAAAACCAAAATTACAAATAGTCAAATTCGATACTACGCAATAAAACACATTATCATTTTATTTTCTGAAACAATATGCTATTCATTGCAACAATGTATCATTTCTATACAATATACTCATTTATTGTTGCAATGTAACTTGTCCATCCCTCGAAGAAGTTTTATAAGGGGCGAATAACAGAAGGATCTTCTTGTTGTGGGGAGGAAGTATATTCTTGTTCTCTCTTCCTGCTGAGGTTTTGAAAGCGATCTCGATACCTATACACTATCATGAGGATGCAAGTGGTGATCACAATGAATACAGAGGTTGTCCAGAAGTTTGTAATGTCGGAAGAATTTTTCCTTTTCCGCCCAACCTATCTAATATGCGAGAAAAGTATTGGTTTACCCCAAAACAAGTTGGAATTTAGAAAAAAAATTATTTTTACGTTTTTCAACAAGAACAACACGAAAAAGCGGTTTTTAGAAAAAAATCCTGTGTGTATGTCGTCGTTGTCGTCGGCCACTTTTCGTTACATTTCTTGTTAGTACGATACAGCCTCCGGAGTGCAACAAGTCACCAATTTTATGATTGAGTATTGTTCAGAAAATTTCACAGATGAACCCTATTAGTTTTCAGCTCACCCGAGCCAGTACAACGGGAGCTATGGTACTTGAAGTACGACATGTTTATCATTTTTTTGAGAAATTTAGGTTTGTTAGCACGATACAGCCTTCGGAGTGCAGTAATTCACTAATTTTATGATTGAATATTATTCAGGACATCTCACAGATGAACTCAATTGATTTTCAGCTCACCAGAGCCGGTACACTAGATGCTATAGTACTTTAAGTACGACATTTTTGGATAAATTTCCGTTTTTTAGCACGATACAGCCTTCGGAGTATATACAAGTTACCAATTTTATGATTGGATATTATTCAGGGCGTCTCAAAGA
Source organism: Galeruca laticollis (assembly GCA_963921935.1). Lineage (NCBI taxonomy): Eukaryota > Metazoa > Arthropoda > Insecta > Coleoptera > Chrysomelidae > Galeruca > Galeruca laticollis. The sequence continues at coordinate 35,907,779 of OY998178.1, read as the reverse complement.
TAAACTCCATTTATATTCAGCTCACTAAAACCGGTACAACGAGTGCTATGGTACTTGAAGTCCCAAATTTTTGGCGAATTTTCATTTCGTTAGCACGATACAGCCTCCAGAGTGTATGCAAGTGGCCAATTTTATGATTGAATATTTTTTAGGGTATCTTATAGATTAACCTTATTGATTTTTAGCTCACCAGAGCTAGTACAACGGGTGCTATGGTACCTGAAGTGCCACATGTTTGTTCCTTTTTGGAGAAATTTCGGCTTGTCAGCACGATACAGCCTCCGGAGTGTATACAAGTGACCAATTTTATAATTGGATATTTTTCCAGGCGTCTCACAGATGTACCCTATTGATTTTCAGCTGACTAAAGCGAATACAGCGGGTCCTATAAATCCAGATACACTACTTTTTGGTTATTTTTGAGAAATTTTGGTTTGTTAGCCCGAAGTGTATACAAGTGACAATTTTATGACATAATATCACTCAGGAAAATTGCTTCTTCTTCGGAGATTCTGAGAATTTAAAAGAACCATGCCATTGAGTTCTAATTTTGAGATAGTGAGGGGTTTGCTTAATGGGGAGACTATGGACTTAGCAGCTACTAAATAAGAAGTAGCAGTATTATCAGTGTAGATAGTTCGCAGATAGACACAACCACGATAAGCCCTACTACTAGCATCACTGAAGGCATGAAGTTCAAAGAATAAAACTTCTTTATTTACTCTGACATACCTGGGAATGGATATATTTTCCAATAAAATGATGTTATTGAGGAAGTTTATCCTGTCAATAGAGGTATCCCACTGTAATCCTATCTGCCATAGGTTTTGCATGATTAGCTTGCCATGCACGAGTATCGGGTACACCAGAATCACTCGTTTTGTTAGGACACTGTTGTCGAAAGAAGAGAGAGTGTGAGTTTTAAATGTATCAGATCCCACGTGATACATAAAACTGTACATGGATTGTCTGTTGAGAATAGCTTTTTGCACGAGGAATCGTCAGAAAATAATGTGAGAATAATGTCTTAGAAATGGTATTGGACTCAGTAAGTAGGAAATTTATGTAAATTCAATCCAGAGGACCCAAGAGTTTGCCTTAAGTCAAAATACAATTGTTCCAATTCTGTATTGAGTGAGCACCTGTCAATATGTCATCAACATATGTCTGATTTAAGAGAGCATCTTGTACATGGGGTAAATGGAAATTCTGTAGGACTATTTCTTTTAAAACTCTGCTCGCTAAATAAGGTGCACTGCGTTGGCCAAAGGAGGCGGTGGTAAGCTCTAAGCGAGTGAAAAGATCTTGAGGAGAGTCCCTCCAAAGGACACTGCAAAAAATGAAATTTCAGGTGCATGCACACCTGCCTATACATCTTTTCGATCAGCGGTCAGAGCATAATATAAGAATAAGTCATGTTAAAGGAAGGACGAAAAAACGCACGCCTTCGTGCTTAGAGGCCTTGCCGAGGGACTGCAGTTGGATGACATCAAAGATGAATCAATGAACTCATTTAAAATTAACATCAAATATATTTATCGTATGACAACAAAGGGACGACCATTATACTTAATCGTAACTGACTCTAAAATCACACTCGATTACCTGAATAAAACAGTAAGAGTAATCGAACACACTAGAATCCAATGGGAGTATAGAAGACAGACAAAACCAATCATACAATGTCACAAATGCCAACTCTGGGGCCACGCAACGTCTAACTGCGGTAGTGCCCCCAGATGTCTAAAATGTGCAGGACAACACTTGACTCCGGAGTGTGGGAAGGACCGATCGTCACCCACGAAGTGTGCAAATTGCAAGGGTGACCACCCGGCAAACGCGGAGGTTTGCCCAGAATACATGAAGAGAAAAGTATGGTTAGATGAGAAAAAGAGTCAACAATCCAAACCTACCCCAGCAAAATTCATCCCGGCACTCCTAAAATCAACCCCTGGCATAAATCCGCCAACGATGCAGAATTTCCCAGTCTCCCATCCAAGAATACCCCAAGTATAACATCCCAAACCCGAACCTCACAAACAAAAACAATCAATCAGACAAGAATCGCATCAACAACTAGTAGCAACGATCTAACGATCTAAACAAATTTACCGAAGTCAATAATTTATTCAAAGAGCTACAAACATTAGTTAACTTGGACGAGGTAGCCAGAGCCGTGACGGATCTGATACAGCAGATGAGACAGGCAACGAACAAGATAGACAAATTCACTATCTACAACAACTTTGTTGCGAATATAGACACTTATGACATCTAGACAGGTAAGTGAAAAACTTGGCTTTCAGAAAAGATACAATAATTTTTTGTAATGTACAAGGTGTACTCAATAAAATCCATTTAATTCGTCATTTTCTCGACATTCATAAACCAGACATATTCTTTCTAATCGAGACGTTCCTTAAATCTAATAAAAAAGTAAATTTCAGAAACCCCGAATATCGTCTATTTAGACAAGACCGCCCCGACGATGTCAAAGGAGGCGGTATCGCACTACTAATCAAAAAAGGCATAAAATTCAAACTCTTGCAACAAAATAACACTTCAATTGAGCGTATTCCTATACTTTTCGATAATAAAATCAAAATTGTAGGCACTTACAGCTCTCCTGGAAATAAGCTTCGTGAAGAAGATTTCTTTAATATTATAAACACACACAACAAGGTGTTACTTGTAGGAGATCTCAACTGCAAACATCCGCAGTGGGATCACTACACTAAACACCCCAATCCAAACGGAAGTACTCTGCAGAAGTTCTGCGATTTTTCGGATTGTAACATATTTCACACAGACACACCGACACACTTTCCCTACGCAAATCATTCCCTTAGTACCATAGATATAGCAATAGGCAAAAACATTAACAATCTCACTAAAATAAAAACCCTTACAGACGTTAATTCCGATCATGACCCTGTCCTTATACACCTCAAAATTTCCCACCATACACAAACAACACAAAACACACATTACGACTACAAAACAACCAGTTGGATAAAATTCCGAAGTTTTATCAACAGCAATTTAATAATCACTAATAAAATAGAAAATCAAAATCATCTTGTTAGCATAATAAATAACTTACAAAATATAATAATAAAAGCCAGAAATATCTCAACCACATTAATAAAGAAACAAATAAAACAAAAAAATTTACCTAATAGCATAACGCAATTAATTCTAGAAAAAACAAAATACGTAAAATATGGCAAAGTACTAGATTACAAGAACATCATCAATTATTAAGATCATATCAAAACCAAATTAATCTTCTAATAACAGAACACAAAAATAATGACTGGACAAAGTTTTTAGAAGGTCTCAGACCGGAGGACAATTCTCTTTGGAAAATTGCCAGAAGGTTTAGAGAATCAAACCGCGACATAAATAAAATTATAGATAACGGACACACAATCACAAACATGATGGAGATCGCAGGGAAATTCGGGGAGTACTTCCAAAACAATTTCATTAATAACACATCACATACGCAACAACATCAAAACATAATTCACACAGTCCACCAACACTTACAATCAATAAATATACCTAACACAAAAGACTTAGTTACTTACACCGAAATATATAACACCATACAAAAATTAAAAAACAAAACTGCCCCCGGCATAGACGGTATACACAACATAATATTAAAGAATCTTCCAAAAAAAGCTATCGTCCAGTTAATTTATATAACAAATTACATTATTAAAACTGGTAATTATCCTGATATGCTCAAGATTTCCAACATCATACCAATTGTCAAAGCAAACAAACAACCCAGTTATGTAGATAGCTATAGGCCAATTTCCCTGCTAAATAATATAGCAAAGGTGATAGACAGGACATTACTTAAAAGACTACAATCTTTTGTAGACAAAAATCACATTATTCCACGAGAGCAATACGGTTTCAGAAGCGGACACAGTACAGTGGCCCAAATAATCAGAGTTATCAACTATATCCGAGAAGGTTTTCAAAATAAACACAAATCGATTATGGTCACAATTGATGTCCAAAAAGCTTTTGATTCCGTATGGCTCGAGGGGCTTATTTACAAACTAATTAAACTAAAAATCCCAGATTATTTAATAAAAATCTTGCATTCATATCTAAGCAATAGAAAATTTTACTCCAAAATACATGACCATACGGCAGGACCGTATAATATAAGGGCTGGAGTTCCGCAGGGCTCTGTATTATCACCTTTGTTATACTCCCTTTTCGTTCATGACCTCCCTACATCCCCAAAATTTTTAACTGCTATGTACGCTGACGATACTTGTTTTGTAGCAACTGCAAAGAATCAAGAACAAGCACTCAACACGGTACAATCACATATTAACACCAAAATTTCACCCTATTTCAATGAACACAAACTAGCTATTAATCCTTCAAAAACCGAGTATTTATTACTCAGAAGAATAGCTAGGAAAGCCGATCCATTGCAATCTCAGCTTTGTGTAAATGGGCATTACATTGCTCCTAACAATACCCTAAGTATTTAGGGTATACTATGCAAGGAAATACCTCGGCAAATGCGCACATATCACAACAAATACAAAAGGCTAAGATTGCAATGTGTCGACTATACCCACTCATATGTAAAAACAGTAAACTCACAAGCCAAAACAAAATATTACTTTATAAACAAATCATAAGACCTATACTCACATACGCTGCACCCATTTACTACACAGGCACTAAACATAATTTTCACTCCCTGCAGGTGATACAAAATAAGTGTCTCAGAATGGCACTAAACCATAATGCGGTTTATCCGAAATTACCCAAAACCTCCTGGCTACATGACAAGGCAAATATACCCACTATCAAAGACTTTATCAACAAAATCTCACATAATTTTTATAACTACTGTCTGCCACAAGATCTTCGAAACAAACTCAAAGACGCAAATCGCACAGAAGGCATCCGAGATAGTGGGTGTAGGCTTCTGCATTGATCGTTAATTACATAATTTGTTTGTTAAATTCCTAACCCATATTCCACAAAGGGAACAAAAGTCTCGCAGTAAACACACCGCGAGGCCTTTGCGCCACGAAACTCAAACTTACTAGAAATTCACATTTATATAACAACAAATCAACGTCAGCCATGTTGCCTTCTTGAAAACTATTACCCCGTATCATTTCGAAACCCAGTTTTTCAGTTGTTTTTCTGGGAAAACCCAAGTCGAAAAGTCGTAGGAGTCAAACTTTTATAGGAGGGACAAGGTTATTGTATATAGTGAAAATAAACGGATAATGCCATACAGCAAGGAGCCGTGGATTCTTACCAGAGAGAAGAGAGAGTTATTAAAATCGCCAGAACATCGGCATTTGTATACATGTATATATATATATTATTTTATAACCTCTGTTAATTAGGGAACCAAAAACTGATCAATAAAGACCTTTTTAAATTAAAAAAAATTAATTAAGTCATGTTAAAATATCAAACAGTACGGGTTGGACTCTAGGCCCTGTTAAAGTTAAATAATGTAAAGAAATGGAACTCGAAGAAAAATCAAATACAATCCGGACCTTTGTACTGGTGCTATGGTTCTTTACTACACTGAGGTGAAGGACAAAGTATTTATGTTTCGACAGAGGGGAGAGAAGAGACGGAGGTATTACCTGAGCATGTCCTAATCTAAGGTACTCTTCTAAAATTTCTTTATATTCACTTTTCAACTCAGGATTCTTTTCAAATTTCCTTTCAAGGGACGAAAATCAATTTCAAGCAGAAATAAATGAGTCACCTAGCTGACAGTGAGCTTAAGGAGAAATTAATGGTAAATGGACTTGAAACCTTCCAACAGGAAGGATTTCAGTGGAGGAAACAAATATTTGTTCGGCTCTTGCATCTTCATCTGTTACCAGAGGACGAGAAGAGACCTCTTCTTATTTAAAGAATTTTTCTAAAATTACATCCAGCTCAGTTTCAGTTACATCTAGATTCATGGCGATGTGAAAGGAGTGAAGTGCTGAATTAACATCAGCATGGAGAGTCATGTCACCCAAGATAAGTATGAATCAATGTAGGAAGCCCATTTCGTGAATGTTTTATGTCAGATTTTAATAGAAGGAATAAAAGGATCCAAATTTCTGACGGGGTGTCGAAGGTGTCGTCGACCAGTTCCTGGCTAATGGGGTGGGGGATGTTCAATAAGGTTTTATTAATAGTGATTTGAGGTAAGTTCTGAGTAATCTGATCAACCACAGCGCAAGAAATTGTAAATTTCACTGAAGGGTCATGAATGGAGTGAAACTATCTTAAGCATTTTATTTATGGCGGTTGGACCGTTAAAAATGCCTGAAATTTTAAGTGAACGAGAAACAAATTTACAGTTTAAATCTTCCGCTGTCTTAAAAGTAATAAAAAAGCACCGGCTTCCGTTGTCCAGAAGACCTTTGACCACCATAGGGGGTGCCTGAGTGGGTAAAATTAACAATTTTGCAGTTGCTAATAACACTTGAGAAGTGCAAGCCTGAGTAGCTGAGAGAGAGAGAGGTTGTGTTTATCACCGAACCTTGAGCACGAGAGGAACTAGAAAATATATTTTGTGGTTGTTATCTTAGAGAATCACCTCCATGAGAATTGACTGGAGTAGCAGAATTTAATTGAGAGTGTGATCTTAGAGAATCACTTCGTTGAGAGAAAGATTGTGCCTTTAGAGGATCACAACTTTGGGAGTGCGAGGGGATTGAGAACGTTATATGTGTATGTGTATTAGACTCTAAATTAGTATTACCTATGATAAGAGCTGTGAAGAGATCAAGAAATGACTGATATTCCGTAGGAAATCCTGTAAAAATTGTAATGTTTATGTTAGGCAGTTTTGCATGCAACTGAAATTTCATTTTTTGCAGAATGTCCTTTGGAGGGACTCTCCTCACGATCCTTTCACTTACCACCGTCTCCTTTGGCCAACGTAATGCACCTTATTTAGCATGCAGAGTTTACTAATAAATTAATTTTAATCCTTTCGTGTGACGTTTCCTTTGAGGCAACACTGTTGGGAGTTGGACCTTTTAGGCCCAAAACCTGGTAATAGACAAATTCTAACATTATTTGATTTTTGTAGTAATTTATGGGTTTTTCAATTATCGGGATTTCCAATATGGGGTTTTCTTGTGTATTGTTTCGTCGTATGATATTTCTCGTTGATGTCCTTGTATGTTTTGTTGTGGATTCTCTTGATTTTCTTGTCTCATTTGTTTGTGAGGGGGTTGATCTAAGTTCACCTGTTCCAATATTTCTTCAATAGACGGGGGTATTTCTGGTATGTCTTCGTAAACAAAGTCTGAGAGTCTGTCTTCAGGTGGATTATTATATAAAGAGACATTTCTTCATCAGGAGCTTCTGATCTTTGGTTCACTTCTCCGACGTATTTTTCCAGGTCAAATAATTCTTTTGCATGTATTTCCACTCTTGAAAGGGCGTCGGCGTTTGTATTTGATATTCCTCTATTTTCTTCAACAAGTACGCGAATAGGGTTTATTGAATGTGGATCTAATTGAATAAAATAAACTTGATTCCTATCTACTTGACAATATTTAATTGGTAATACAGAATTTTCAGTTATTAGTTTCGATTTTGAAAAATCAATATGTTCTTTTAAAACTTTTAAATTGTCTAAACCTATTAGTCCATCAAAAGTCTAATGAAATTTAAAAAGTCCAAAATTCAAATTATGATTACTTTTGAACTCTGTAAAGCTTAGAATATTAATAGAACATTCTTGAGAATGAGTTCGAAAATCTGAGCTTACTATGAATGGTTCATGATTTACATAATTTTTATAATATTGAAATGCCAATATCAGGATTTAGAAATGATTTTGTGGAACCGGTTTTAATGGAGGTTTTTTAATTAATATATACGGCAATTCCGTATTGTTACGAAAATGATTGATTTCTATTACCTGTTTGGATTCAGAATCAGATCTAAGTAAAAAATTTCGTCATAATGTTCGGAATCATAATTAACCTTTCCACTTATTATATTCCTATATTTCGAGGTTTGCGTAATAATATTCTTGATCATCTTCTTGTTCACAATTAAAAAGTTCTTCATATGTTCAGTTTCTCTGTGAAGTTTGTTTATGAAAATTATTTGTAGGATTTCGACAAGCAACAGGAAGTGTACTTGAAATACTCATAGGAGTAGGATTAGGATAATTTAGATTCCTATGTCCATAGCCATTTGTGTTGGTCTCCATTGAGGTGTATTTTTATTTGCCCACATTTTCTGTTCTTTGGGGTTTGCCAAAAACTTGTTGATTTGTTAAATATCGTTGTGGTAGATTGTCTTGAATTTATATTGATTGGACCTTGGGTAAACGGTCTCTGTTGAGTTGGTTGCCATTGTGGCCTAAAAAAGGGTTGAAAAGATGTAGATGGTTTAGAAAGATGTGTCTGATGTCTTACAAAGGCTTGCGGTTTTTTATTTGAGATGTGTTGTTGGGAGCTGCTGCCTTTTTGTAAATTATCAATATTATTTTCTTCTTGAATATACTGCGTAGCAGTAGCTAAAGTGGTGGGTCGCATTACTCTTATAGTAGAACCTATGGGTTCTTTAAAACCTGCGAGAAAGGTAGTTAAAGCCTGTTGTTGAAAGAATTGTTTTTACTTTGATAATAATAGGATCATTATCATAAATATCCGTATAATTACAAATAAAATTTAAAATTTCAAGACATCTATGACCAAATTCTTGCGGTTGATTATTATAGTTTTGCCTTATTCTCTCGGCAATAAATTTTCATTTATTTGATCGCCAAAGTTTTTTATTAAAATTGTTTTCAATTCATTCCAATCATTGTAGCCATATATCGAAATAATTTCTTTAGCTTAACCTACAAATTTGGAAATAATACCTCGTAGTAACAAAATATTTTGAATGCAATTTTCGTTACCAGCATTAAAATAATTGTTTAATAATGATGTAGCAACTTTGATAAAATCATATAATCACTAGGAAGTTGGTAAAATGAAAGATTCTTTACGTCAAATTATGGAAGAGCCATTGTATTTTTGTTATTTTTATTCAATTATTTATATCTAAATTATTTTCACTAATACTCAAATTTGATATAAAAGTTGTTAATAAATCTGAAATCGTTGGAAGGATTTAAAAGCAGAGGAATTTCACATAAGTACTTACAGAATAAGGGCGACGATGAAATGGATTCCCCAAAACTGCAGGCAATCACTGTTTAATGATCTGGCTCGATGCGAACTTCAAATGTTGTCCCTTCAGGAAGACAATCTGTAGAACAATCTAGATGCTGAGCTTTAAACGCTGCTGATCCAAAATTGCCCTTTATTTTTCACTTTCACACTTCGGAAAGTAATTTTTTAATTTAATGTTCACTTTATAAACTTTTTCTTAAAGTTCGAATTGCGAACAAACGTTCAACAACGACGACTTTCCGCCAAAAGGACTTTTTCGCGATCGTACTGACTGCGCCAATTATATTATAGTTTTCGAAAAGTGAGTTATTAAAAAGAAAAATTACAAAAAATATATTTCACGAACTAAAAATATCAAAAGTGAAATCATAGAATGAAATGTATATATGATTAAATCAGATTCGATAATGAAGTGTCTCAAGAATGTATCATTTCTATACAATACCTTCATTTATTGTAACAACGTAACTAGCATCTATCATAATTTCTTCTGATAAGTCCTAAAAATCTTAAGTATTGATACAATTCATAATTGCACCCGAAATAAATTGGAAGAACCACGAATAATAACATTTTTAGGAGAAACAAAAGTTCATATATTATATAAAATTTACAGTGGAAAGCCGTGTACATCCACAACAATACCTACCACTTTGACAACTCTCCCTATGGAACAAGCAATTCAATGCGACGAAGGTTGGACGACATGGATTAACCAAGTAATTGCAACTGATAAAGAACTAATAGGACAAGAAGAACTAGAACCTATACCTACTACATCAGTACTGGTGAGTAAAAAAGTAAATAAGTCAAGGCTCATACCTGACCAAGATGAAATTAGTATCACGATAGGCTTCATTCTAATAATTCAGCTATAAGAATAATTTCCGAATGATTACTGCGGGGACATTTCACTGCTTATATTGTAACGACTTAAAAAATCATAAATTTTCAATTTTATGTATTAATAATGTTATATTTTATTTATTTTATTTGACTCTTCCTCTTCGGTAGTTCTGTGGGGCTCTTTTTATTATATAGAACTAGACAAAGTAATTGTTATTTAATTTAGTTATTATTATTTTAAATTTTGAATATATTGTTATATATCGATTATTTATAGTTGTATTTTTAATGAATATATCCATATAACACTATTGAAAATTTATTTGTCCACGTTGTACAATCTGTGATTGCAGCGACAATATTGCACACACACCTTTAGCAGCGTATGCAATATATTTCAATTTGACATTAGTTGTCAAACAATGCCCGGCTATGATAAATATTATTTTTGTATTTCGAAAGATGAATTTATTCACAATGAACTTTAATCATTCTTATCTCAGGGTGGGATCAAAATTGTTATTAAAATAACGAATCAAATTTTATAATTTTAAAGTATTCTCCAAATTAAATATTACTCTATTATTCAGATTATTGACACATGAATCTCGAGTGACTGTTTGTTTAATATTATAAAAGGCCCTTTAATTACCTTATGACATTTACGACTTTTCTGTCACCGATAATTATTCGAATGTCACTGATTAAATCAAAATTTTTATTGAATGCTAAATGTTTAATTCTATGAAAATATGTGCTAAATGAATACCACAGTGAGTTAGATTAAAAATTTTTATATTATACTATCAAATAACAAATTTTCAAAGGTTAGTATTCCCCAATAATACCGTGAAAGAACAAAATCATATTTTCTACAAACATTAAAATTAAAACAGCCTATGTACTAGAAAACACCGAATTCAATACTTTTAACAAGACTTCAAATTGTTGAATTTACACTTGACGTGTATAAATGTCAAATACCACGATCTCCGATCAAAATTGTCTATTTCCCAAAATTCGTCACTTGATGTAAATTTTCGTATGTAATGTTTATTTCGCTTGAATTCAAATATATCTTTATAGATGCATCTATTTAAATTTATTCAAAAGGCCTGTTATTCTCAAGAAATAATTAAAAACTGGGGTGGACTCACCAATACTATGGGACAGGAAAATACTCGTACTATTCTAAATGAATTTAGAATTCTGGATACTTTCTAAATATAATTTAGAAATCTGGAACCACTTAAACTGAATACGATACAATTTTTCTTCAAATTATGCACGCACTGATTTTATAATGGATGGCTTCACGATTGGATTGTATTATTTGATCATTTCTATTAAATTCACAAAAAGTGAGACAACTCTAAAATATGATGTTGTCTCGTGGGGGTTTCAAATTCAAGTAACTAAACTTTTTTCAAATAAATAAATCTCTTCTCCTGTGGTTTCGAAATTTTCTTTTTTTTTAAAAAAATACTAAATTATGTTTCCCAATAACAAAGAGAGATTTTAAATTCTTTTATTATAATTGTAAGTCTGCTAGCAGTGACCTCTGTATTTTGAAATTTCAAATATTTTTCCCAAATCGTAATATGATCTATCTATCATTAAATACATTCTGCATAATTGTCATCGGAAATAAAAATCTCTAATTTGATATATACCGAATCTTTCAAAATTATTGATTCTACATATAATACAGTGTATATCAAAAGTATTGCATACAAAATATAAATAATTTTCCTTATTTTCACGTTTCTTTTAAATTTCAAATGAAGGAACTGTATTAATATATCGTCGTTGATTCTGCAATACCTGCTATGTGCACTTTTTGGCGATTTTCAGGTTTGGTTGTATTCCAGCTATATTAACGTGCGTGCATCGGTTGGTAACATCTGATATGTGCTAAAGAAATCCGTTGATTTTTTAAATCAAATAATAAAACCCTGCTATGTGCCACCATTCAAACTATGGACAGTAATAGCTGATACGTGTATCAGGATACACATGGCAGATATTATTTAGCCTTCCCCACCGCGGGTCTTGCACATAGCAGTTATCGCATTCCATAAAATCTGCTATTATGTACACTTCAGTTTGTTGTTATTGTTGTTCTGAAGTAGTGAAGAAGTAAACACGTCGTCTTCTTTTGTTATTATAACTAGTTAAGTGTACCTACCTACAAAGATATTATTTCTATTGTAAGTATAAGATTGTGATTAATGCACGTGTGAATGCACAATTTTTTATTATGGCCCACATGAATTCATACCGATTATAGTGACATTATTTTGGCGCCAATCATACTTTGCCTATAAATCTAAACAGCTCACTGGTCGGACTTAAAAATTTGATGTTATTTAGGGTAGATAACTGAGTAAAAGCTAGCAAAAGAATATTAAGTTTTTCATTATACAGTGTGGACCAGTCAAGAAGTATAAAATGTGTACAATATAATATGACAAGGTTATTTATTCCACAAAAAATATTTATGGTACCTAATACTCGGGGCATAAAAAAGAAAATTTCCGCTCATCCACTTTTTATAAAATATGTAAAATTAATACAAAAAACGAAGGTTATAATAGAGTTTTTAAAAGTGTTTCGTTTTACAAAATCAGGTTTTTATTTGTAAAAGTTGGATCAGTAAAAGTTAATTATTATACTATTATTTAGGTCCAAGCTTATATTTATTGTTATTTCCTTCCAGATGACATCTCGTAACAAAAGAATTTTGAATTTGGCCATTGCAAAAAAACCAGAATCTTCAGTTAGTGAGAAAATTACAGTCACAGTAAATGAGTCTGATTCTCAAACAGTATTGATTCCTGATCACGATCTACTTAAGGAGTTAGATAACGTTCCCGGAAACGTTACTTCCATTTCCAATTTTGTGATTCCAAATGAAGGTATCGATGGCGAGGTTCCTGAGTGGGAAGTACTAAAAAATGTTGAATTCGTTAGGCTATTAACAGAAGACATATCTGCTTTTGGTGAAGATACTTTTACCGAACAAGTTATTACGAATGGATGTGAAAATAATACTGCGGATACCATTATTAAAACAGACCAACTCGTCATAATGAATCTAGATATTATTGAACATAGTATTGAGGAAAACAAAGAAAATTCTGAAGAATGCACAGAAAATATGGATATAGGGGATGATGCAGAAAATCGAATTGTAAATGAAAGGCGAGATGGAGGGCATGCAGAATACGAAAATAATCCTGCAGAAATGGATTCAGATTTTAATGAGGTAGACACAGAAGATATGGATGAAGGAGAATACACAGACAAATCCAAAGGTGAAAACACAGAAACTGTTTTTGAAAAAAGAAGAAAAACGTATAAAAACAGAGTAAGCGGTGAAAAATATACTGGCTATAAAAGAACGCCCCTCAATGTGACCAAAATAGAGATGCAAGGGCTATCAAAGGTCGCTGTCCTCATAATTCCCTGCCAAAAAGAAAAACGAAGAGCTCATTTATGTGTGCTCAAATAAAAGATGAGGACAGAAAACATATTTTTGATAACTTTTGGAAGAAACTAAAAACATGGCCTGAGAAGAAAGCCTATGTTGAAGGATTAGTAACTTCGAGAGACATTAGGAGAAGAAGAAAACAAGTAACTGGGAAACGAATTAAAAGCGAAGGCCACGATTTATTTTTACCAACTGGCACAGGGGACAAAGTGAGAGTTTGTCGAACTTTCTTCCTAAATACCATTGATCTGGGACGAAACACTTTTATGAGATGGGTAAAAAGAGACACTCATACTTCCAGTCCAACCTCCAGTGGAAATGAGGATGAAGAAACTGCAACAACTACTGTTAGAGATACGCACACAGTTAAAATTAAGAAGGTTGAAAAAGTGAAACAATGGTTGGATTTACTGCCCAAGGTGCCTAGCCATTATTGCCGGGCTTCGTCAACAAAAAATTATGTCGAGTCAACTTTTAGATCTTATCTTCACATGTATGAAGTCTACAAGAAATGGTGCACAGAAAATGAACTGGTACCAGTTGGAAGAATGCAGTTCACAGGTCTGTTAAAAAAATATAAAATAGCTATTCATCACCCCAGAAAAGACCAGTGCGATACTTGCTGTGGATTCAAAGTGGGTACTATTGATAATGAAGAATACGCCAACCACATCAAAAGAAAAGATGATGCTCGCATTGCTAAAAGAGCTGCCAAGGAAAGCGCTAACTCGGAAAAGTTGGTTGTAACAATGGATTTGCAAAGCGTCCTCGTTTGTCCAAAAACAGAAGCATCGGCAATGTACTACAAACAAAAATTACAAGTCCACAATTTTACTATTTATGAGCTCAATAAAGGAGACGTTTATTTGTACGTTTGGCATGAGGCTAATGGGGGTGTTTCCAGCAATGAATTCACTTCATGCGTAGTTCACTACATTTCTACTATGATATCCGAAACTTATAAACACGTGGTTTTGATTTCGGACGGTTGTAATTACCAGAATAGAAATAAAGTATTGGCCAGCGCTTTAAGTGATCTTGCACAGTCAAAATCTATCATCATTGAGCAGCTGTTTTTAGAAAAGGGTCACACAATGATGGAGGCGGACAGCGTCCATGCGACCCTGGAACAATACTTTAAACCACCAATAAATTCACCCGCGGATTACATTGCTCGAATGAGGCTGGCCAGACCTAAGCAGCCTTATAATATTAATGTAATTGATATCAACTTTTTCTTGAAGTATGATGGCCTAGATACAATCATTGAGGCCAGGAAAGAAAACCGGTGACCCTACAGTTACAGATATTCGCCAAATGAGGTATTTACCCAGTGGAGAAATCTGTTATCAACAAGGATTTACAGATGAATGGAATCAACTACCTCAAAGAAGAAGAAAAACTGGTACAGGTACACCTACAAAAATGTACAACTCAGAACTTCAAATAGCAGAGTCAAAATTTCGTCATCTTCAGGAGCTAAAATGGGTTATTGAAAAAGATCACCATGCTTTTTATGATACTCTAAAGTTTAAACCGGATTCAAAAAAATCAAAATAGGTATCCGACATTCTTAAAATTTGAAAATTTGTTTAGTGAATGAATGTTCCTTTTTGTTACTCACTAGAATGCCGATTTAGCTACAGCTACATATTTGTAAATTGTTTAAATAAATAAATAATCATCTCATAATACGGTTTTAATGTTTTATTAAATTACTTATACCTAATTAATATGAAATTACTGCTATGTACAAAAAAGCAGACACAAAATATCTGTTATGTAACATAATAACTATTAATTCCAGTTTTTAAGAAAACTAACCTAAAAACTGTTGTAATAACTAACTACACTTATTTCAAGAAACATATTGATGTGTTTGGCTGGAACAGAAAGCTGTAAAATATTGCTACTTAATTTAAAACACGTTTTATTTCATTCCTGAAAAAAGAGTTCTTTTTCACATAGCAGATATTGCAGAATCAACGACGATATATAAAATTAATCAAAATTTCATATATGAAAGATAAATTTCGGTTTTCTACTGTACACCTCCGCTTAAGTCAAATTTTTTAATAATTTCTACATCAGTCTGACCGTTCTTCAAAGAGAAAAACAACTACATTCCTGGCTAATACCACGCAGAATATTGAATTACATCCCCTTCGAAGAACGTCATGTCGATCGACCCGTATCGACAAAATCTACGTTTGTTTCCTACATGTTTATTCACTTATTTAGTTTAAGAAGCTAGAAATAATCAATTTATTTTTTGAAATTAACCTACCATATTTAGAATACGGTATATTTTAAATTAAATCATTTGTTTGTTATTTTCTTATTTTTAAGATCACTACATACTTTAGATTAGATACCCCATTGAACATTTCATATTATAGAAACCTTTAAACTAAAAAATCCTTTTCGATTATTTAAAAAAAAATAAGTACACAAAAGAAAAGTAGCATATTTTTTGCTTTTTTTTGTTTAACCTTAATGTCTAAAATGGGAAACTTTTTAAATTTAACCGCCTCTATATCTCTTACACTTTCCAATATATCAATGTTAGTTCCTTATATTATTAGGAAAAATAATTTTCGCAACCAAAGTTGTGAAGAAATTCAAACAATCTAGACTTATTCCACCAATCTATGAGGTTATATAGAACCAAAAATAAAAACTTGTGCAAATTGCGATCCTTCGACATGAAATCAATAAACTTTCTGGCGTACTGATCCGGATCATAGGTGCTAATTCCGTCGACGTTCGATCCATATTACACAGTCTTGGCCGCGTTAGTTGGATTCTTGAGAATTTTCAGCTTCCAACTCACGTTGTCTCTGGAGTTCTTGCTCACCACTTTCCCCTTCGTGTAGTAGAGTAGACTATTATCCATTAACTGCGATTTGGTGAGAAATCAACGTCTTCTGTGAGCATTTTCATTAATTTTGCCTTGGTTTCTTCGCCTATTGTCACCTCCATTTGTTCATTGACGAAATCGTTGTGCTTTAACGTCGGCAATTCCTTCTCTCTTTCCTTCTCTGGCGCTTCTCTATCCACTGTAGACCCTTTCAAATGAAACTTCCTCTGCTTGCTGAGGTTACTCGAAAACATTTCCTACTTAATACTATGTAATCTTCGATGTTGTATGAAAGACACGCGCGAGAAATAGGAACAAATACTCCTTTATCACGCATAGCTTGCGGAACTTCCGAACTTAAGAGTCTGTAAATAATTTTCACAATTTTTGACTCCACTTTTGTTAAAAATATATATTGATGAATAATTTTTTCCAGAACCAATTAAAAGACTCCGCAAAATGTAACATAGACATGATGGTGGATATAGAATGCCGTACAGTAAAAGATCACATTCCTTCTAAAGAAACTGGCCTGGACGTAGAATGTTCTCTAGAAAAGGGTCTTATATGTAAATCTTCAGGAAAGAATAAGGAATGTCCTGACTTTGAAATACGCGTTAGGTGCCAATGTGGTAAGTGAACTTTGTTATAATACATGTACAGTTGCGGCCTGTGTGAATATGTCTTTTCCGTTTCCGAGAAACAGTTTTGTCGTATATTCAAATGATAATAACACTAAAGTGTAAATAATATTGTTTCTCATTATTAAATTTCAAAGGCTACTAAATAATTTTTAATTTTCAATAAAAAACGACAATTAATATTTAGTTACCTCGCCATTACGCTCTATGACTTCTCTTAATCTCCTGGTCATCGATCTATATAATGTGGAACAATATTCTTTAGTTATTTCCTCCCAAGCATTATTTATAACTTCCAACAAACCTTCAACGTTTCTGGGTCTTACATTTGCCTCTCAAATTTCTCTTCCTAACATTGCCCAAACATTTTCTACTGGATTCAATTCTGGGCTTTTACTGCACCAGTTAAGAACATTAATAGTACGTGCCCGAAAACATTCGGTCACTACAACAGAGTTATGCACTGCAGTTATCTTGCTGGAAGATAAAATCATTGTGATTATATGTACATTTTTCATAATACTTCCATCATTTAATTTAATAATGCCATAACATTCAAATTTTTTCGTTACAGAAGCAACAACTACACCGGCTACACGGGTACCTGAGCAAATTACCACTGGTGAACCACCTTGTCTCTTAAATGACACAAGAGGTGATATTAGAGACTGTTCTGCTTATTACGTTTGCACCACTAGTGTTGGAGGAAATAAATGGGTGAGAATGACTTGTGCTAATGATGCCCTTTTCCATCCGGTTAAAAAAATTTGTGATTCACCGAGAGAAGTAGAAAAAGTTAAGCCGTCATGTGAGTATGATATGATAAAAATGGCTGTAATTGATAAGTAATTTCCACTCGATATTTTCAGGTGGATCTGAAACTGAATATACTTTCGAACAGCCAATACGTAAGTATTAATTTATACCTATAAATAATTCAAAGTGCGTAGACTTTGTACATAAACTTGGATTTCATTATCGACTCAATCCCTGATAGAGCATTCCATCACTGATAATCTCTCCTGTATGTAAAATATATAGAAATTGCCAATTTATTTTTTCCTATTATCTTAGCTCTTGTTAATCTCTTATCAATAATTTTGCCAGTTGTGTTGAGAAGCTTATTAGATATTATACAAAGATTAATTCAAATCTCATGACTTTAGTGATAACTAACACTTACCCTTATCTAAGACACAAGTGGGATTCTCAGAAGTGAAATGATTATAAGTGAAATACAAAAAGAGTCCCTCGTCCAAATTCCTGAGAATAATTATCAGCAGCAATCCTGTTGTTGAAACTACTACAAACGTAAGTTTCTCAAGTATGCAACAATGACGGTAGTTGTTGAAAGCTGGTTCAGTACAAGGCAGGACTACAAAATCTACGGATGACCGATTTTTTGTATCTAATGCTTGAGTAACCGAACGTTTATGGGAGTTTCCCATCCAAATCATCTGTAAGAAGTAAGAAATGTCAACTTACGCGATTGAATAATTAGGCAGAGATTTCACGCTGATTGATTATTTTCTCGAACTAGAGATACACTATCGCCGCTTTGCCGTGAACATAGAATTGTCATGTTGAAATTTGTACTAGAGCAATTGGCTTAGAAATAGCAAATTAAAGTTGCGCATTATTTTCTGTCGCATAGGCTCAGTTAAACGTGTAAGAATCTGTGGACGACAAGGCAAGAAGTATGCTCTAGTATTTGTCAGCAACTACCATTTTGTGGAAGATAAGTTACATTATAACGAGGCATATCTTCTGACGACCGTACGAACTTAGTTGACTGCGCAGAGATATCTGAAAGAGTATTGACATGACCATGTTGTACTGCACAGATAACCCACAGATAGATGAGACACTGATTGTGGCGCCATCTAAAGAGCCTGTCGACTAAACAATTGAGTGTTGTTGAAAAGGGTTCTGTAATTTTAGGTTTTGGGGGTATATTCAAATTTACTGTATTTTAATTATTTTATTTCAAAATAACCATTTATAGTCCATCATTTAACATTTAATTCAATTTAACTCAATAATGATTAGATGTTGAGTTAAATTAAATGAAATATCAAATGATGGACTATAAGTGGTTAATTAAATAGGAAAAAATAAAACAGTAATCATATAAACAGTTTATTTATTTTGGTATAAAAAATACACAACAAATAATTTCTATCACAAAGTACTTTTCTCAACAAACAGAATGACAATAAATAAACTATAATGTAGAATTAATGCAATAATTAAAAAATAATTTGAGTAACATACATTCTTGATTGGAGTATCATTAGATTTTTGAATGATTTTAAATCAAGATAAAAGTAGAAAATTATTTATGATAAGTTTATATTAATTTATTTATTTATTATTACACTTCTATAAACACACAGAGCTGGACAAACTACTGGAGTATAACTGCTACTTACTCAATCAAAAAAAGTGTTAGCAATGAGTAGTTAACTACTATTTTTGGCAACTTTCTGTGAAAAATAACATTTGAGTAAAATTACTGTGAATGTTAGAACAAAAGTTATTAAAATACGATTAAAGGAAAAGTTGTTATATACTGCCCAGCTCTGTAAGTACAAGGTGCCAAGTAATAACATATAAGAGTGCTTAACAGCATTTGTGCCTGTACAACATTTAAAATAATATATCTAACATTTCATTTCTACTTAAAACACATCTTTATTTCTTTACTGGAAGTATTAAATAGGTTTATATCACAAGCTTAAACCTAGTATATTGCATATTTGTATATTTCTACATTTAAAAGCATTCCGTTTTTTATGAAACCATTGCATAAGGCAGTTCAAGTTACTCTGCAGCTCCTGGAAATCTATGATTGTTAGAATGTTTCTTAAGGGCTCTTAGAAATCCCACCGTCTCGTGGAAGTCCTTTCTCGTTTCTGGTTGAGGTTCTACAAATAAACACACAAAATAACAACAATAAGTAAACACACAAATATGATTGAAAGTTTATGTCAACAAAATGCGCTTACTATTGAATTAATAAGTTTACACATGTTTTTGTACTAAGCCAAAAAAAATATCAAAAAATGTTTGAATGTTTAAATTTTTTTGTTTTTTTTGAATTCCTTTTTTTGGAGCTTTCGATTTTTTTGTCTTTATTGGATATTTTGGATTTTTGGTTACCCCTAGACCAAATACTTAGACGTAATGCCTCAACAAAAGTTAATACTCACTTTCATTTCCCATAAATTGTCATACCATGGGCTATATATAAAAATCGGCAAGGGGTCAATACCTTCCATTCCATAGCTGTTGGAGGGAATAGCTGTAACATCAAATAAAACCCAGATTATTATTTCTTAAAGTTTCACCATCACAGCCTATATATAGTAGTGAATTTTGAGTAATTATTTTTCTTTGTTCTAGCAACATGTACGCCAGGTACTGTTTATGACAGTTGTGCCATCAAGTGTAAACAACTTTGCCATTACTACAGCTTTTTAGTTAAGAAACAAGGTTTGTGTAAAGGAGAAACTACATGCGAAGCTGGATGTGTCTCAGCTATTAGAGATAAACATTGTCCTGCAGGATCTGCATGGTTAAATGAAAATACATGTGTTAAGACTTCTTCTTGTTTGTGCGTTACTGAAGAAGGCAAACCCATGAAGGTAAGTATTCAATATACTGTTTTGAAGAATTCAGTACATTAATTAAAGACTTGGAATAAGTATCTAACAACGTATATCTCTTTTTACATTTACTTCCAGCCTGGTGAAGTTTTCGAAGATAAAAAAGCTTGTAAGAAATGCCAATGTATAAAAAATACAATCGCGTGTCAAGAAAATACTTGCACAACCGTTGAAGAGACT
The DNA here is from genome assembly GCA_963921935.1 of Galeruca laticollis. Taxonomy (NCBI): domain Eukaryota; kingdom Metazoa; phylum Arthropoda; class Insecta; order Coleoptera; family Chrysomelidae; genus Galeruca; species Galeruca laticollis. The sequence goes on along the minus strand of OY998178.1, from coordinate 35,886,876 downwards.
ATGAGCACTAAAATGGCATCAACTACTACTCTCGCTCAAAAAGCATCGTCCAGTGCATCTGCTCCTACTGAAATAACTGAGGAAGAGGAGACTCTAAGTACAAAGGGACACACATATACAACTCATGCTAAGAAGAAACCTACAAGTCAAGCCGCTCCCACTGAAATAATGGAAGAAGAGGAGACTCGAAGTACCAAGAAAGCTGCCACCATAAGCTATACTAGCAAACAAGCTAGCAATGGAGCTGCTCCTGTCGAAGTAAGTGAAGAGGAAACTCCAATCACAAAAGGAGTCACATATACCACTCATGCTAAGAAGAAACCTACCAGTCATTCAGCACCTACTGAAATAACTGAAGAAGAAACTTCAAGAGTAACTACGACTACCACGGAAGCTACTATTACTACTACTACAAAGTTGCCAACAGTAACTGAGAAATTTGTCATTAAGACAGAAGTAACAGTTGGCGAGGGCAAGGAGCTAGTAACTGACAATACGCCCTATCCAATTCCAAGCGTCACTCCACCTGAGAAATGTACTAGTGACAGGTAAAGATAATCGACTTCTTAAAACGAAATAAATATTTAAATTGCTCTATGCTAGAATTAGGCATGCTTATAATAATTAATATGTATCTTGTATTAGGTTTACACCTCTTATACAAGGAGATTCTCCTTTGCCAGATGATGCTTTCAGTGCTAGTAGTGTTTTGGAAGACATTTTCTCGCCAAGCAATGCCAGACTAGACAGCGATGTTAGTGAAACTTCTGGTAAGTATCATAATATACTGATGTTATCAATGTGATAGATATAATGTAATATTATTCTTAATTATTTAAATAGTTTTTATCACGACGGGTGAGATACATTTATTTACACATACTACTTACTTACTTTATTTATATACTTAACTATTCACCTATACTTAATTTATGTACACACTTAATTTCTAATTTATGTTAAATACACTGCTTACTGTTCTGCTCACGACTTGATTAAAATATAGACTGAACTCACGCGTTGCAGGTAGATGCTTATATATTAAAATCATTTTAACTTTAGATATCGTATTAGAGATGGTGGCTTCGATGACTATATTAGCGTGCGATTTCGTACCATTACCCATTCCTTAAAAGGAGGATCCTCCTGGGACTTCTGTGTAGCCGTTTAATTCGGCAACTGGACCCATTCCTACACTTTCCGGTCGTATGGAAATTAAAGGGCACCATCTTCATCAGGTACTGATAACGAGGGGTATAGCTGCAAGTTATTATGTGATCCGCCTGATCCGCCAATCCAAGTGGTTGCTCGCTATCTTAGACATAGCCAGTTTCTTCACGTTTGATTCCAACACATGGTCTCGAAGGCTTCGAAGTATTTTCCACGCATCCCGGTATCGGGATCGATCATGAAAATCGTTCTTGGTCACCAGATAAAAGACGTACCGCGAATTCTGTTCTAGTCTCAGTGTCTTGTTAGGGGCTGGTATCTGTTCTTTAAGTTTTCCTAATTTCCCAAACTTCTCTCAAAATACGATTGCCAACCCTCGTGCGTTTTTGATACTGGCGGGGATGTTGTGTGCCAGTGAATAATCTTCCGGGAGCTTGAACAAATCTCGTTTATTCTGTAGTGACTCCATATCTAGCTTTTCCGGTACCTCCATTGGCGCCCATAAATTCTTCGAAAGCGGAGTCAGGCTCTTCCCGGATATTGCTCACTACTTCCTCTTTGTCATGGTCTCCTTCGAATGGCGTTGCGTAGTCAGGCTCTTCCCGGATATTGTTCACTCCTTCCTCTTTATCATGGTCTCCTTCAAATGGCGTTAGTCGGTTTTGGTGGACAACGACATTGATCTTTTTCTTGATTAAGTACGGAACTTCCCAGGATTTCTGTAATTTTTAGAAAAAACCCTTTGTCGTCGTCGGGTTGTGTAACCATACTTCGTCCTCTCCTTTGAAGCTGCCTCCTATGACTTGTGTGTCACTTTTTCATTCTGTCGCTGGCAACTTGAAGATTCGTTGGAACCAATTCGTGCACTTCAACAATCCCTCGTCTCATAATCTTCTCCAGCTAAATCTTCTTCCCGTGGACAACCCAATTCTAGGTCACAAGGTAGCCTCATTTCGCGTCCAAACAAGATTTTCGCAGGTGTTTCATCCGTGGACTGATCACCGATAGCAGATCGATAAGCCAATGCAAATAGGGAGATATACTGATTTCCGGTGACTGGAAACTACTTTGGACAGATGTTTTCCAATGGTCCTGTTCATTCTCTCGACTATTCCATATGACTGTGGATGCAACGCTATTATTCTGGTCTTCTTCATCCCTAGTTTGTTACAAATTTCCTGGAATATCAGACTCTCGAAATGTATTTCTTGATATCTCTGGATTTCCCAGGGGACTTCATATCGGCTGATAACTTCTTTCGCCAATACATCCGCGACAGTTGTGGCTTCTTGATTCGGGATCGTGTAAAGTCTTACCCACTTTATGATATAATACATTACAGCCAGAATTAACTTACCACCATTTTCTGTCGCCGGAAATGGTCTAGCTATATCTAAAACAATCCTTTCGAAATGGCTTACAACATTATATTGTTTCATGGGTGCCTTTCTCTTGCGAAGTGGTCCATTACTCGCAGCACAAGTCCTTCACATCGTCGGATCTGTTCATCCAATAAAACCTTTCACGGACTCACTGAAGGGTTGTCTTCACTCCCACATGACCTCCTGATGGACTGTAACTCGTTTTCAAGGATTCTTTTCAACAGGCCTTCTTCCAGGACAAGGGATTCCCACTGAGGCCAATATGCCTTGAGTGTCGGTGAAAATCTAGACACTTTTTGCCAGATAGGTCGCCGATTTTCTTCCTTCCATTGCCGAATCATCTTTAGGTGAGGATCATTCGCCTGATCTTCTCTGATCCTGCTGGGTGACCATTCTTTGTTGACTACAACTGTAGTTCTTGAAACGGCAGCTTCCTTCGATGATTTCGCCTCGTTGCAGCTAGAACAGTCTGCTGAGCACGGCCATCTATATAGGGAGTTAGCACTTCGGTGACTCGCCCCTGTCTAGTGTTATTAGTGACTGGGGTTTTTGGGCTGCAGGAGTCCTGGGGCGCTTACACGAACTGAGTACGTGCTCTAGCTCGCCACAATTTTGGCTTCTGATCTTCTTCGGCAATGCCGAAGGTTCGCTATTCGCCAGAGAGCATAAGGTCGTAAGTGTAGTTAGGAATATTTGAAAAGTGGTCGTGTGACTAATTAAGAAACCAATATTGAATAAATTAGCTCTTACGAATTTTCAAATATGTTATTTACATTGTTTGCCTTTATGTTTGTGAATCAAATAAAGCACATTACATTGCCAATGAATCTGTTAAATGAAATTTAAGAGTACCTTGAACAGATGGTGTAATAACCTGTTTCAATAAATACAAGGTAACCGACACTAATTACGAACTGATAATCAGTTATTAGAGGTTGGTTAAATTTGAAATGTTTAACATAGTTTCTAATGTTATCAACTCTCTGAGAATATCATGTACAATACACAAAATTCATAGTAACATGTAAGTGGTATACCAGTTACAACTTTACAAACTATAATAATTAATGAAATATCACCAAATAGATAGAGAGTGTCTCTTATTAAGTAAAATTAAGCAGAAATATAATTTCAGGGTGATATGCAATGATAATGTTAATATTTCAACATAACAAAGTTGAACGAATGCAATAATAAGATTATGAGTCGATAGACGTCTTTATATGGATTTGAAGTTACTAAATACCAACATATTGAAATATAAAAGTTAATGTGTCGTTAAATGTTAAAGCATGAAATTACAAAATCAATAAATTGCATAAAATTTGGATGAAAACAAATAAAACTTTGAATGCTACTTGCGGTTAGTGTCCAAACTATTGAATGTCAATCATCTTAATTGACAAACCACATCTGACTTGTGGAACAAGATTCAGCCATCCTGTTAAGAACCATTGTCCATAACGGAAGTATCTCGCAAGTGTCACCGACAAACCTTGAGTCCAACATCACCACACGAAGCAAAACGCCATCACCAGCTCTTGTTGCTCTGTAACGCTAACGCCATCCGAGATACGACACGTCTCTACTACCATGAATGGAGTACCTATAGTTTATCAGCTATCTTTACGAAAAGATATCTCATACTGAAAACATCCTTCGGCTTCTTGAAAGCCCAACATGATCAACATATCTACCATCGATTACCAAGACCCATAAAACTGTTCTAAACCATATCCATGTGGCAAAAAAATGTGTGCAAAACCTAAAAAGAAATTGGGGCTATATTGTGAAAAATATATATGTAGGACGAAAGCTTACCTTGTCAACAACAAGAGTTTTTCACCAAAAATAAATAGTATGAACCACGTGCCATCGGCCATTTTCTATACCTACGACTCATCCGCGCAGCTCAAAAAGTATCGGACAAGTGATTCGAAATTCGAATGCCAAAGTTTTACCTTCACGTTCCTTTTGACACCTCAGATCAATGTTACCACTAACAATCAAATAAAATCCCAACATAAAACGATAAAATAGTCGTAAATTAGTTAAATTACATGAAAAAGATTAATAAAAATATTACTCTTGACACTCGTTTCGTTATTTAAATCCCATTATTCAAGGATATGCTTAAATAATTTTAAAACCCGAAGTTAATTCTCTTATGCAACCAATCATACAGAAGTGTGTATAAAGTTGCATACTCAGTGGGTAAATTAACCGACATCCCAGTGAGTTATAGAATAATACAAAAGCATTGTATTTTTATAATGCTACAAAGCAAATCGAACTAGTCGGGCAATATCCAGTTCTTACTATTGAGGGGTTTCGTTACGTTTCCGACTTCAGCTGGAATCGGTACAAGTGTTCTAGATGTTCATGATCATATCGCATGTCCAACCTCTTCTTCAGCTGCTCGAAGTCATCCATTTCTTTCAGAGGTATCGTCTGAAGTACATCTAAGGATCCCATGAAGCGCAATGGTTAAGTTCACTGCCTTCTCCCTATCGGACCAATTATTCATTCCCGCGGCTTCTTCAAACTTTTGTACATAACTTGTATGAGGTCTTTCCGTCGAACGTTGGGGTATCTTCTATCTTGGGGCGTGTTTCTGGCTTGCATAGTTTTATATGGTCGATCTTCTTTTTTTCTGATGACGTGTCTTGCGATCTTAAATCTGCCATCGTTGTCATCTTATTGTCCATTTTATTGTCCATCGTTGTCATCTTATTGTCAATATCCGATTTTAGAGACGAAATTTTATTTTCAGCGTCAGCAGAAATATAATTTTTGATTAATAAGATATCGGCAGAAATCTTGTCCATGTTAGCAGAAATATTGTTCTTCATAGTTGAAATATTTTTGTCCATATTAGCAGAAATTGACGAGGTTAAGGTGGAAAGCTCGTTCTTGAATAAAAATGTTTCTGGATCCAAGCCGTCACTTTCCAGTGCCAGTTTGAGTCTTTCTGCTAATTCATTTCTTTCCGGATGTTTCTTACTGCCGATTTTCTAATTCGGCTTTTTGTTCCATCACTTTCAAGGCGCTTAGTCTCTTGGCAATTATTACGTAACTATTTATTTATATTGTCCCACTTCTGACACTAATGTAATATTTTTCTTATTTATTTAAATAGTTTTTATCTCCTCGGGTGAGGTTTATACACACGGAATATCTATATACACTGAACTATTCACCTATACTTAATTTATGTACACACATAATACTCACAGTTCACTGTTCTGTTAACGACTTGATTAAAATGTAGACTGAACTCACGCGTCGCTCATATATTAAAACCTTTTCTGGAACATTCGGATTCCTGAAATTTGTAAATTACGGCTCCCAATCACAAAACAATAGTCTTTCCAATAAATCCGTACGCTCTCGCCAATTTTTAACTAGACAGAGTCAGCTTAGATGACTACACTAGCATGCGATTTCGTATCAATAATGATTTTATTTGGTCATAGGAGGAAGTTGGGCGCCAAAATATCCCAATGAAAATCAATATTTGGAAATCAAATTAGGTAAACAAGAACCTGTTTACGGAGTTATTGTTAGAGGTAGTCCAATGTATGATGAATATGTGACAAGTTATAGAGTGTTATATAGTCCAGATGGACATACCTTCTATTATATCCTCGACAAGAACACCAAACAACCAGTTGTACGTATAGCCCAATGATTATGATACAACGATCACTTCATATAACCCTTTTGTTTTAGATATTTAGAGGTTCCACTGATTCAACAACCGCCGTTAAGCAATACTTCGACGAACCTGTTGAGGCTACAAAAATACGTATTAATCCAAAAACATGGAATAATGGAATATCTTTGAGAGTAGAACTTGTTGGTTGTGGCGAAGCTACTCCAGCTCCTACCACCGTTGAATCTACATCAACAATTATTGTAAGCTTTTGCTATGTTAAAAAATGTGGTAGGTGACAATTTTTTTATTTTTTCAGGTAACACAAACTCCAGCTCCTGAACGCTGCAACGATCCTCTTGGTCTGGATAATGGCTTGCTGTCTTTGTCTCAAATATCTGTTAGTTCTTCTACAGGTCCTCAACATGACAAATCTAATCTTAAACTGAGCAGTGATTCTGCATGGCAGCCGCTTCTTAATTCACCTACAGAATCTGTTGTGGTAAGAAATTATCAATCAATTAAATGTGTATAATACACTGCGCCGCTAATTTGACGCATAATTTTAAAAATTGAATCAATGACCATAAAACATTTTTTAAAGGTCGCCACTGGTTTAAAAATATTTATTTATGATGTTCTCTAAATTTTTCAAGATATAGTTTCTGTGTCGATACATAAAAAGTAGATTTTTTTACATAAGGTACTACAAAACAGAAATTTAACAAAATTTCTTAGATATTAAGTTCGTTCATTTGCTCTTATTTTGCTTTTTACACTTGAATAGGCAATATTCAAATTTTATAAGTGCATTACAACACAAAATTGACCAAAACGCTTGTGAGATGAGAAATCTTTCGCGTGAGGAATGTGTAACTGCCGCAGCACTTGTGGGAGAAGGCTTGCCACAAGTTGAAGTGGCACAACGTCTAGGAGTGACACAATCTACCATATCCTGGGCTATAGCACGATTTAGGGAGACTGGTAGTAAGGAAAAAAGACCCGGACAAGGACGGAATAGGGACACAACTAACAATCAAGATCGATTTTGGCGATTGCAAGCATTAAGAACTCGATTTGTTACCAGTACTTCACTGCAGCAATAATTTCCTCGTCGGTATAATTACCAAACTAGCCAAGATATCGTGCGAAGAAGGTTGACAGAAGCCGAAATTACCTCTTATCTTGCTGCAACTGGTCCTCTTCTAACCGCAAATCATCGAAGGCTGCGACTCCAGTTTGCCCAAGAACACCATCACTGAGGCAATCGTGAATGGGGCAATGTATTGTTTAGCGATGAGTCCAGATTTTGTCGTTTTAGTGATGATCGACGTAGGAGAGTGTGTCGATGTCCTGGAGAGCGACACGCCCAATGCAACATTGTAGAAACAGTAAGGTATGGAGGGAAGTCTGTAATGCTATGGGATGACAGTAGCTTGGAGCCCCATACGGAGCTGGTTATGATTCAGGGAGGTCGCTTGACTGCTGACCGATACATAACAGACATTTTAGAACCGCATGTGGTACCATACGCCCTATTTATTGGAGAACCTTTTTTATTAATCCACGATAGTGCACGTCCACATGTGGCAAGAGTGGTACAAAATTACCTCCAGGAAGTCGAAATTTCAACTTTGCTGTAGCCACCTAGAAGTCCTGACCGTAACCCCAAAGAGTACTAATGAGGTCGAAATGTTAAAGCCTTAATACCTCCACCTGAGAACCTAAATGACCTGTCATTAAGGCTCACTGAAATATGGGAGCAGATTGATCAACTTGAAATCAAAATCTAATTTTAAGCATGCCGAGGAGATGTGAAGCCGTATTTAGGGCAAGCGGAGGCAACACAAGATATGAAATATTGTAATTTCATATTTTTTTAAGCGAATAAAAAAATAATAATTTATTGTTTTATTATTCCCGTATTTTTAGTTTTACGCCCCAGAAATTCAATAAATTATAAAAAACATATTCAGTATAACCAAAATAATAACTGTTCTTTGAAAAATTTTTAAAATCTCTGAGTTAAAAGTAGTTTTGAGGTAATTTTTAAATTATGCTCGAATTTAGCGGCTTAGTTTATTATAAGTGAGATAATATTATTGTGTCCCGTAAATTATAAATTATTTTACATTAGTACATAGTTGCAATAATCGTAAGAAATTCACTTGTCGGCTATTGGTCCCTCATGTAACCTAATTGCCAAATGTTATTCATTTGGAAATACAAAAATTATGCTGATGACCAAGTTGTAAAAATATGGCTCTTCACTTAAAGTAATTAGTCTCACACCTGATTTAAACATGAAGAAACCATAGAAGTTTGAATAAAGAACAGAGAAATCAATTAAGGTCACTAGAGCATTCGCCTTGTCTTAAAAAAACTCGTGAGTAAGGAAGAATGGAACACTCTAATGTATTTAGAGCAATGATATCACGCTAGCTGGAGTATTCTGTATGATGATTAATGGCGTCGCTATCATCCGAAACGAGTAAATTTAGAGAAAATATTGCTTAGGCAAGAATCTCGACGAAGCTGACACAATTTTACCATCGAATTTTGAATGATTGCCAAATTCAGAATCAAAATTGGGTAATGGAAGGTCGTATTGGACAAACAAGACAGAGGAGGTTCAAGTGATTTTCAGTGCGACTAAACTGGCCTAATATGACATTACTTTGAACTAATAATTTCATTACACAAATTCTTGATTTTTAGTTCAATTTCCTGGAGCCGAGAGAGTTGACTGGCATAGAAACAAAAGGAGGACCGGATGGTTGGGTAGAGAGTTATGTAGTAGAATATTCTCACGATGGAACAAACTGGAATCCAGTTTTGTACGAAGGAAAAGAAAGAATATTCCCAGGAAATTACGATTCTGATGTGGCTCAATTGAATACGTTCCAATTATCTATTAGAGCACAATACTTGAAAATTATTCCCAAAAAATGGAAGAAGAATATCCAACTAAGAGTAGAAGTTCGTGGATGTTACTTACCATATCGTGAGTATTTAATATAGTTTGAAACTATCCTGAAATTTACTTATGTTTTCTTTTTAAGCTACTGAAACTACGACAGAATCTACTACGACTATTATATATGAATGTAATTATTGCCCAGGAGTACCTGAAAAGAATGTCAACCTGGAGGTTTGTAGATGTTTGTCGACACATTATTGGGATGGACAACAATGTGTTCCACGTTCGGATTGTCCATGCGTTGTTGGAACAATGAAGTAAGTTATGAAAAAGTCAGTTTATTCAAACGTGAAATAAAAATTTCAATATTTCCGCCGTTAGTTTATAAATTTTAGTACACTCCCTGCTGGAAATTTCATAGTTATCATTGATGGTTAATTTCTAGTGGATTCAGTCTCGCAACAAAAGCAAGGTTTTTTGACAGATCTTCTGACCCTCAATTATGCTCCAAGCAAAATATTTCTAAAATTTTGAGACGATATACCGATGTTTCGTACAACTATGAACTACATTTTTAGTCTTATTTCAGAATGAAATAGGGCTATTGTAGAGAGTAGCATGACGCGACTTCGGAAAAATTTCAATGCAGTTTTTCGTTTTGGTGTTCCTAGATGCCAAAATCACCCTCCGTTCAAAAGGTTATATATATATATATATGTATATACATATATATATATATATATATATATATATATATATATATATATATATATATATATATATATATATATTTGTATGTGTTATAACGGAATTTGCAAGCACGATAGAGGGCGTATTTTTTGACGGATCGAAACCAAACTCGCTACAAAAATCGGTTAGGACAATATCTTGAACGAGTTCGTTAATGAGCCAAATCGGCCTAGTAAAAACAAAATGGCGGCTTGTCAAAGTTGAAAAAAAATCGTATTTCCTTTGTTTTTCATTTGACTCAAAAAAGTTACTAATCTTTTTCATAGAACTTAACACGTTCTACAACTTTTGTATTTAACATTTTTCTCTAAATCGTACATTAAAACATTTATTTAGGAAAATTCACAAATTATAACGGAATTTGTAAGCACGATAGAGGGCGTATTTTTTGACGGATCGAAACCAAACTCGCTACAAAATCGGTTAGGCAAAAATCTTCGACGAGTTCGTTAATGAGCCAAATCGGCCGAGTAAAAACAAAATGGCGGCCTGTCAAAGTTGTTTTTCATTTGACGCAAAAAGTTACTGAGCTTTTTTATAGACCTTAACACGTTCTACAACTTTAGTATTTAACATTTTTCTCTAAATCGTACATTAAAACATTTATTTAAGAAAATTCAAATTTACCAGAATTTTTTTTATTTTTTTGTTTTTTATTTGATGCCAGAATGTTACTTTGGTTTTTTGTACATCTCAAAGCATTCTATTACTTTTGCATCTAATTTTTTATTTTCGGTTTTATGCAAACATGTTACTGAAATAAGACTGTCCAATCGGTCCTGCGCCATTGGGATTTTTTTTGCTAGTAACTTAATTATAATACATTAAACAATTAAAAGATGAGATAAAATTAATTTAAGACAATAAACTATTAAAACTTACACTATATAAATACTGCTGTCTACTATGGATGTAGGCGTTGCGTTCTATAATATTATAAAATGAAATAAAGTTATTCAAACATGTCTGATTTAAAAAACCATAAAGAAATAATAATCATAGGCGGATAAGATGTAAAACACCTACTCTATCAAATGGTTGTATATTTTTGGAAAACTGAATATCTGTCTTAAAGTTAATTGAATTTCATTGATATAAATTAGTTCATTGATTTCACGTTTGATTCAATTTTCTTATTTGTCTAAAATTTTAATGTTTTCAAAATCAAAACTATGGTGGCTTTCGATTGCGCGTTTTGGAAGGGCTGTGGAATGTTCATTGTTGGTTTTTATATCGTATTTGTGATTGTAAATTCTGTTATGTAGGTATTGAGATGTTTGGCCTATGTATTCGTCATGGCAATCTCTGCATTTGACAATATAAACTACATTACCTTGTTTAAAGATTTCAGTTTTCGGTTTAAGTTTTGTGAAAAACGTTTTAGTATAATTATTAGGTTTGTGCGCTACATTTATATTATTTCCACTCAATAGCCTTTGAATTTTTTCCAATGCACCTTGTACGTATTGTAAACTGATTACTAGAGTTATTAGTATTTCTATTGTTTGTGATGTTTGCATTATTGTTGTTATATATTTTATGTATTCGGTTTTTTATTATAGGATTGTAAAAGCTTTCTGTGTATTCATTACTTTAATCTTCTTCAAATTATCATGTCTGTTATTAGGATGTGAGAGTTGTAGACCTCTGTCTGTAAGATTATTAATAACACTTCTTTTGTATGTGATTAACACATTCGAATTAAAATTTTAATATCGTTCGGACCATATATGTTTGGTAATCCAATTTGTTTAAATTTTACCGTTATTATCAGATTCAACTGTTATATCCAAAAAGTTTATTAGCTTTGCGTTAACTTTCTCACAAGTGAATTGTAGTCTAGGGTGAAAGTTGTAAAATTTTTTAAGTGTATAATCTAACTTGGTTGCTGATATGCATAGAAGGCAGTCATATATTTTATGAAAATTTGGAACATAACTTAATTGGTTTATACCGGTATTTCTAAATCTTCTATTACTAAATTTGCTATGGTTGCTGTAATTTGTGATCCCAGGGCTATTCCAAATAGTTGTGAAAAAAATTCATCATCAAGGTGCATCGGAAAAAACTCAAAGGCGATTGAGTCGAAATAATATCAAATGTAAAAATTGCCATGGTGAATACATAGGCCAAACATCTCAATACCGACGTAACAGATTTTACAATCAGAAATATCTCAACCAAAACATATATCAGTTTACAATACGTACAAGGTGCATCGTAAAAAACTCAAAGGATACTGAGTGGAAATAATATAAATGTAGCACACAAACCTAATAGTTATACTAAAACATTAAAAAACGTAAACCGAAAACCAAAAACTTGAGACAAAGTGATGTAGTTTATAATGTCAAATGTAAAGATTACCATGGTGAATACATAGGCCAAACATGTCAATACCTACATAACAGAATTTACAATCAGAAATACAACATAAACACCAACAATGAACATTCCACAGCCCTTTCAAAACACGCAATTGGAAGCCACCATAGTTTTGATTTTGAATACATCAAAATTTTAGACAAAGAAAAAAACAGAATCAAATGTGAAATCAAAGAAATGATCAAAAAGAACAAAAATTCAATTAACTTTAAGACAGACCTTCAAAGTCTCCCAAAAATATACAACCATTTGATAGAGTACCTGTAGGTTACCCGCCTGTGGTTATTATTTATGTGTTTTCTTTATGGTTTTATAAATTATAAATTAAAATATTATACACGCAATGCCTACGACCATAGTAGACAGCAGTATTTATATAGTGTAAGTTTTAGTAGTTTACTGTTTTAAATGAATTTTATCTCATCTTTTAATTGTTAAACGTATTATAATTAAGTAACACATTATTCAGTCGCCGAAGCGTACGTCGTTATTAAAAAGGAAATAAATGGGAAAAAAAGTAAACAATAAAGGAATAAATTAAAAGGAAAATTAAAGTATACGGTCTGGAAACAGAACACTGGAAAATATGTTACTACTACTACTACTATTAATATTCTTCCACATCCCGATAATTTAGTTAGCTCAAAATTGTATTGCACATTGAGAAAATGTTGAACTAGTAATGCTACTTTTCTAAATTTTATGTGTCAGCAATAACTGAGACGCTCTTCTATATGCCTCAACGACATCCATTCGCTTAGTCTCCTAAAGGTTTACTTATTTATTATTCCAGATATCCAATTGGTGCCATTTTTGAAAAAGAAGATTGTTCAGAATGCATTTGTAAGCTTGGAGGTGTTGAACATTGTACACCTAAGAAATGCGAGTCTTGCCCTGAGGTCAGTATTACATTGGTTTTTCTTTAAAATTAATGCGGGGAGATTATTCAAAAATCATGGGTGATATTTTGAAATATTTATTTACTCCTCATATTCACGATTATTTTTTTCAGGGATTACGGAGTGCCGTTACTACAACTTGCGCTTGTAACTGTCAACCATGCGAAGAGGAAACTATCTTATGTCCAACCAGTAATATCTGTATTAACTCTACTTTGTGGTGTAACGGCGAAGAAGATTGTCCCGATGATGAAATTTATTGTGACGAGTATAATAAAGGAGAAATTTTGATTACTCCTCGCGATGAACTAGAATCAATCGTGGTAGGAGATACAGAACCTGGAATGATAACCAAGAAACATCCAGGTGTCACTCATAAAGAGGTAACTACTGCAACAACAACAACACAACAGCCAACTACACCTAAAGGTAAACATTTAAATTATATTCCAAGAAATACTCGACGGTCATATAATATTGCAGTCTATAATATATTGTGTGCTAAATTCCCAGCAAGCATCTAACTTTCAATTTGATTCAGTTATTTACCTTTCGCTGTGCCTTTTCATCCACTAACACATACTATTTTGATTATTATTATTTTTATTCTGTACCGATCAATTGGGCTAACATTTTAAAATTCAAGTTGATAATTTTCACATAACCCATTTCCTGATATCCTAGATAAAATTTGTAACTGTGGAAGGTGGTTTGTAGATGTGATTTACTTTGCCCACCAGGTGTTTTCTTTGTATACCGAAGCTATAAATAAGAAATGGGTAAAACTACCTCCTCAGGGTGTTACAAGAGCTACAGTAAAGACAAAACGTGCTCAAATATTCTAATTTTATTCCGAAAATACAAAAAAAAATGCAAATCTTGGACAAGTAATGGAAATGAATAATGAAAGTAAAGAACAGTTCACCAATAAATAAATAAATGCCAAAAAGAACTACGTGCAAAAATATTTCTCCAAGTCGTTCGTAACGTAAAAAACTTGTCTATTTTCGGTAGGTGACATGAGAACAATGTCGTCTCATGAAACGCTGACTTCATCTGCCACTTGAGGAAAGGCGCACGATTTCCCCTTATACTTATTTCTCGTGAATCCAAATCTCCATCACTACATTCATTAGTAGTTTTGGGCATAAAATGATTTACAGATTACAGAACATTTTCACGAGAACGAATTTCAAACCACATAATAGCTCGTAAATATATATCTGTAAAAGTTTGAAAGGTGACTTAGGCCACAATTGGCCCATTGTGCATCCTTCTAGGGTTCAGACTTCCTTCTAGCTCGTTATTCAGCCTACTCGTTTAAAGTAGACGATAACGTCACCTGAAGTAAGCTCCCGCATACTGGCGTGTGTTAGTCGAATACAGAAAATCTAAATTGAGAGAGTCTCGGACATTCGCAAACAATGTGTTCGCCGGTGTTATCTTCTTGTTCACATCCTCTACGAAGTGGAGTGTCAGACAGACCCAGTCTATAGATGTGTTTTCGTAGATGGCAGTGACCAGTCAGAATACCCGTAGAATCTGCCTAATCATAGGGGCGTATTGTTTGGCTACTTTGCTGTCCGGATACAGTAACAGTTCCTCGGTAAGCCTGCAGCCTTCTACGTCGTCCCATCCACCCTTAATCTCATTAAGGGAGTGTTCCTTTAATAGATCAACCGTCGCTGACGGCAATGAGAGTGCCAGGTCCCAAGATATTTTGGGAGGTTGCTTTCCTAGCTAGGGAGTGAGCAATATGGCTCCCTTTCGATTTCCAGTGGCCCTTCATCCAGCCTAAAGTGACCACTTTGTTGTTACAGACTTCAATTAGGGCCATGTGACACTCCAATACTAGGCCTGATGTAATAAGTGGTCTGATCAGGGCTAGTCTACTATCCGTGAGGATGTAAATATTATTACCTGTGGTGTTCCTTTTGGTAATCTCTTTTACAGCGCTGCAAGAAGCAGCGAGCTCTGTTGAGCAACACTTGCATTGCAGCCCATCGCCCATTTAATGTTTAGATTCAAGAATCCTGAATAAATTCCACATCCTAAGCCTACATTGGTCTTAGACCCATCGGTAAAGATGCGGATTGAGCATTCTTCTAATGGGTCTTGTGTGTTATTTTTAATTATTACCTTGTAGGGCCTGTGAAAGGCATATCGCGGTGGAATTGAGTCCGTATTGCCCTGCAGTAGTGGAACCTCTCAGAGTGCCTCACGCCACAAGTTACGTCTCAATTCACCGGATTCTACATGAGGTTGTATACCGATAGAGCCTAGACGTGTCATCAAAACAACCTCTTTGATGTGTATATCCTCATGCATTGAGGCATGCTGTTCACTGGATTTGATCCAGTTTACTGACGACCGTCAGCTGGTTTGCTTTCACTCCCCAGGCAATCGCGCTGTACGTTAGCATAGGTCTAATGATGACAGTGTAGATCTAGGCAGTGACACTAGGTGACATTCCCCAGGTTCGACCAATAGTTCTGCGACACTGTTAATAAGAAATATATGCTTTTTTACTCTGTTTTCTAGATGAGAGTTCCATCTTAACTCGCTGTCAGAGGAGACCCCTAAATATTTCACTCTGATGGTTACATCGTCTACGCTGATTCTGATTACTCTTCTTGAGAGTACGTTATATATCCAGCCATTTATGGTTTTGGGGGATATTCTTGTTGGCAAGTGCGCTTGTTATTTTAGGAAAAGTGGATTTGTCAAACACACCTTCTATGTTTATGAATACACGCAGATTCCTCTGAGGTGTATGCATGTTGATTTGGATGCAGTGAATTTTGTGTTACTACATCTCGTATATATCGTTCGCGCAGCCTCTCCAAGGTCTTCATCGAAAACGATGTAAGGCTAATGGGTCGATATGCTTTTAGAATGGAATAGTCCATTATTCCTGGTTTGGGTATGAACACAACTTTGACTTATCTCCCCCAGGTGCGGCATTAAAGCGTTCAGGTCCCACTGAAGTAGAGCTGGATAAATATCGTCCGTATGTCCGCGTCGATGATCTGTCGCGATATATGCCAGTTATCGTCCGTCGGATAGTGATTCTCCTCTTCCTCACAGGTTGCCGTGTGTGCGGTCTGGGTTTATATTAATAGTTTAAGACTTTCCTTTAGGTTGGCAGTTTTTGTGCCATCCTATTTGGTTGGTATACCGATATGACGGTAGGGATCTTTGGCTTTATGGAGTCTAGCTGCTTAGAGGAAAACTTTGATTCTCCACCCTTCTCTTTGTTTTTGTCTAATGACCGTTTTATACTCTTTGAGGTGAGACTTGTGTGCGTTCCAGTCCTCCTCGAGTCTGGTACTTTTTGCCTTGCTGAAAGATGTCCTTGCCGTCCTCATGAACTGTTCAATCTCATGGCACCACCATGGAGTGGAGTCTCCATTAAGATAGACCCGTCTGAGAGGGCAAGACATCTTATAGGCATTAATTATGGAGTTTTGAATAGTTTCAGAGCTGTTTTCCAAATCTCCTTTATCGTTAGGCAACACGTCCTCGTCTCCGCACAGAACCTCTTTCAAATAGTGTACATATTTTCTCCGGTCCGATTTCCTGTAGTCGCGAGTTAATGTGGAGGTTGTGAGCGCAATTTTTATTTCAAATTTTATCCAGCGGTGGTCCGACATTGAAATGTCGTCGTATACATGTCAGCCGGAGATTATATTCGAAATGTTTATAGTAGATAAGGTGATATATATTCGCGTTTGACTTCGAAAGTTAATAAAAGTTGGTTTAGTACCTCTATTTAGAATACAAAAATTCTTGTTAGTTATGTAATCATAAAGAGCCAGCTTATGTGGTGAGAGTTTTAATCGCAGCATATTACCAATTCAAACTTCTGGATGAGACGGTGTTCCACAAGGTCCTCCAGCTCCTTTATTGGTGGTGGTTTGGCTGCGTCTGCGGGGAGGTATGCGGAACGCAGTATTAACACTGTCTTTCGACCTTCCTGCGCATATTCAACCTTCACAACTGTTAGATCGGAGGGTGAAAAGTGCGTCAATGGTATAATATTCTTAAGGACATAGATGGCCGTCCTAGGCTGCTGATTGCTTGTGAAGCTGAAAATTAAACCTTTTGGATTATTTAGTTTGTCTTATGATAAGTGCTATTGTGTCCTGCATCACATCAAGGTGGCGGAATAGTGTTGCCGTAGTCACCTTTTTGTGCTGAAGGTTACACTGAATGATTCTTACCTTGTCATTATCCATCACTACTTGATTATGGTGAAATAGGTTTTTGTCTGTTTAGGCTATCTCTACGTCCTCTTTTGGAGGTGGGTTGATGTTGCCTATGTCTTCGCTTAGCGCTATTAGTTCTGCCAAGAGAATTTCGGTCGCTATCTTAGGAGAGTCTCCACAGAAACAACAGCTCTTTGAGGCTCCTCGGAGGGGGAGGGGTCTCCGTACTTGATTCCTTATCACTCTTCATATCCGGGTCGGTTTTTATTTTATTTTAACGATCAATGAGATAAAGCGTAGCTCAACTTCATTGATCGTTTTTCTAGGGCCCCCATCTCCTCGTCTCCTATGCCGAAGACGAAGAGGTGCCCTTTGTGGTTGACCTTCCCTTTGTGGTAAAAGTAAAACCACACATCCACTCGAATGTGTGGGTTTTGTTTGTGCAGCCGGCGCAGCACATCCTCTTTGTCTTGCAGGTCAGCGTGGCTTCGAGGGTGGCTTTTGTCAGCTCTGGGAGGTTGTCGACTTGCACCGCGTCGAGCTTAGCCTCCTCTCACGGTTTAAGTTCTGAATCCGTGTTCTTTAGCCACTGTAGTGTTTCGTCAATATCGCAGGTGACTCTGATTATTTTGCCAGAGTGCGACCATGACCTAAAAGTAGGTGGCTTTTTTTGAAAGAAGGTAATTGTTCTAATTAGTTTCATGATAAATTCATTAATATTTTGCAGATTAATTATTTCGTTATGTAGAGCAGTGTAACCATCAAAATCAACAGATAGTTTATGAATTGCAGATACAAGTAGGATACTATTATTATTCATTTTCTCTAATAATTGATTAAATCTAATATCGTGGGATTGTCCAAACGAGATGTGATTTTTTAATTTCATTATTAATTCATTTTCTTTCAATTCTATTGCCGCTATGTGCGTTGTACCAAGAAAAAGTGCTTTCTTGTTATCTTATGAAAATTATGGTTGGCTTGTATATACGAGTGCCTCTCATATTTATTTTTAAAGCATATCTCGCACTTATTGAAAAAATTACAGATTGTTGTCTGCATATAGGGCCAGTAAAATTGATAACGCAAATGTTTGAAGGTTTCTAAAATTCCGTTATGATTTTCAGAATATGTCTTTACATATTCTATTTGTTTTTGTTCGTCTTCAATGTCATGGAACATTGACGTACAAAAATGAGCTTTAACTGTTGAACCTTAAATTTTGCCTAAAGTAATTACATTATTAATCAATTACCATTCGAAAGTTTTTGTGACCAAAAGCGTCGGTCCAATCCATATGGATCAGAAATAAGGATATGTCGAGGGTCTAACGATATTGTTAACTTGTTTAACGATTTCTTCTTGCATTACCTTAGGGTGTCAGTAACTTCTAGCATAATTCGGATTTTCGTCTTTTCTTTTAATTTCGTGTTCAATAGCGGAAGTGAATATTAGATTTGATTTATCGTCATAAAATAGGTTTTTTTGCATAATTGTTCGAATAACTGACTTACGTACCCTTAGGAATTTTTATCTTATAATTTTCTAAATTATCTACTACTAAGCACTACGCATTATGTTAACATGTGTTTGTAAGGTAATATTATGTATAAAGAAACCATGTACTACGTGAATAGACTCTGGAATTTATACAGTGTTGGGAACATTACGAGGGAACATACGTTTTACCGTCAATGTGTTAGAAAGAGACAAATACATATAAATTCAGTGTATTATTCTTTTTCGCTAACAGGATATCATAAAGTCGAAAACGTGCAACAGCTGTATGTGTAAAGGCGTGATGGGAATATACTCCCACCACGTGTAAAGGTATGTCTGGTAGACACCGCCTTCGAGAGGCGTGCAAATGCAGATGTGTAATGTGGACAGTTTAGTTTATTAATTGAGAAATAATAAGATTGTACTAAACTGATAGCTTAATGCAATGAACAATAAAAAAATCAACATTACTTTCGTTTATCCCTTCATGATTAATTTACAAAGAATTAATTCAGTAGTAATAATCTAATTCACTATATTCGTTTGGTTAGTATACGCTAATATGATTTCAACAATAAATTCAAACCTACCTAGTAAGTATTTGAAATAAGTGCTACTAAAAAACTACTGGAGGATAGCGTTGATTGATGACATATCAATCAACGGCGAAAAACTAAAAAAGTTACTTTCGTCGATATTGAAGGTAAAATTAATGAATATAAGCATAATAATTGTCATTAACATCATAAGGAATATTCTATGGCAACAAATACAGAGTCCAAAAGCGACAATATGTTGTAAGAAAACAAATGTATTCAGTGTATCACCGTTTTCTTTAACATGGTATCATAACATGAGAAATAAGTCGTATGCTAATATTCATTACAGTCTTCTAATTACAAAAATATCTCAATAAAAACCGCCTGTTTCCTACGCTCCTGGTAAAACGATTTCGTTTACAGCTCTAATTATTCTATTTTTATATATCCCCTCTCTTCATTTTTAATCCAGGCGTTAGAATTGTAAGTTCCCTTGAAATTTTCCTTCTATTTGTGAGAGAAATCAGTCACATTTAATTTCAACGTAAAACGACAATCGTCTCACGGCCAACGGGAAATTATAACGGTCACATGGCGTTACCAGTGTGTTAGAGAAAGACAATCGTGAGACAGAGAATCAAAAGCCAGCGTAGATTATTGTACCAGACGAATACGAATCGCGCGTGCGCCTCTTGAAGATGATTAACTGTACAATCTGGGTACTTCACTAAACGTTTGTTTGCGAATGAGTAACGATCTTTTGCAAATCTTATAAAATGAATATGCAAGTACACCATAAAGTGCAAATTGTAAAATGGTACTACCAGGGTCATTCATATCGAGTAATAGCAGAAAATTTGTTTATTGTGGCATTCGAAAATTCCCAACCAATTAGCAAAAAACATTTGAGAACGGTTATAAAAAATTTTGAAGAGCATGGATGTGTCAATCCTACTAAACATATACCACGTACACAAAATCGTCAAACCCAACCCGAAAAAGAAGAAAGAGATATTTTAATTTGTGCCAGTGTGGAAAATAATCCCCTACAATCGTCCACTCATTTAGCGAAGGATTTTGATGTTGATCCGAAAGCGATTCGGACTGTATTAAAAAAATGGTTATCGTAGTATCAGACTGAAAAAGAGCCATGAAATTTTTCGTAGAATGGAATTTTGTGAAATAATTATGGAAAAAATACAATTGAACGCAAACTTTTCGAAAAATATTTTGTTCACAGATGAATCGAGTTTTCCCATACACGGTGCACATAATTCATCCGTTATTCGATATTGGTCAAGGACAAATCTACACAAACATTACAATAGTAGAACTCAATATCCCCAAAAGTTAAATGTTTGGGCTAGAATATAAGGGGCACATTTAATTGGGCAATTTTTTATTGACGGCAATTTAACCTGACAAAAATATTTGGACATGCTGAAAAATCAAATTACTCCTGTCCTTATACAATTAGGTGTCAACTTCAACATGACGGTTGTGCATCACATAATTATCGACTAGCAATAAATTTTTTAAATACACAATTTCCCATTCGGATAATCTCCACGAATGGTAACATTAGATGGCCTGCGAGATCTCCAGATCTGGCTCCAAACGATTTCTTTTTCTGGGGTTATGTAAAATCGAGAATTTATGGATGCCAAGAAAAGAGAGCCACTCTTCTAAATGAACTAAGGGAACAAATTTTACAAATTTGTATGCAAATAACACCTGAAATGCTCATACGTGTTCGTCAAGAATTTTATAACCGTCTCGGTTACTGTTTAGCTTAAAACGGGGGTTTATTCGAACATTTGATTCAAGCTCATTGAAGAATTAAGAAATTTTATTTTTTAATTTATTACATATCAGAATATTACTTTTATTTAAAAATTGTAGGCATTTTCATTAGAATTCGATTTTATATTTATTTTCAAAAAGGTTTTTTAATTTGTACTGTGCCTGTTTACACAGAGAATTCGTTCTCATTTGCAAACAATCAATAAAGATTCGAAAATTATAACAATTCCCAGCATTACAATAAAATGTTCAACGAATAGATGGAATTAATTATATCTTGATATGTTACAACCTCTTGAATTACTAGTGTTTTTAAATGAAACTCACGGTCTCTAGTTAATTCCTCAATATAATACAAGTTATTGAAGTTTTCAATAACTTGTATTATATTGTGGAATTAACTAGAGACCGTGAGTTTCATTTAAAAACACTAATATGAGCATATTCCACGAAGTAAGGGTCGAGACAGTCAATTTCTTGTATTACCATAATTAAAAGCTTCTTATAACTTGTTCTCATGTTAGAACAATGCATTTTACAATTAATATAAATATACAATGAAAATTGGCGACACTGTTGGTTAGGCTGGCGTTGTGGATTTGGGCATGTATTTTCCACTTTATGAGATCTTGTTAGCGAAAAATAAGAATTGAGATATTTGGAAACACATATTATTATTAATACAAATTAAAATAAGACTTATTTCGCATGTTATGTTATCCTGTTAGCGAAGAAGAGTAATACACTGAGTTTAGGTATGTATTTTGTCTCTTTCTAACACATAGACGGTAAAACGTATGTTCCCTCGTAATGTTCCCAACACTGTATATTATCAACAACTGTTTTTGGGAGTAGTATTTCACTGTTACTTATGCTAACAGGATATAAAGTTTCAAACTGAATTATTATATTTAAATTTCTAAAGATTAATATTTTAGTCAAATAATCTCAATTAGCATTACATCGTTCTAAATCAAAATTACCAAGTAAAATATCGAAAATATTATGTTATATGTATTAATCAAATAAGTGTATTTCATTTCATAAACGTTAATGTGAAGGGTTTGTGATAAATATGGGATTTGTTAAAAAATGGGCGGCTTCTGAGGAGATTATGGTGTTAGATCCACCTGAATCAATTAAAACCTTTAATTTTGATTTTCGCACGATAATATAAGGCGATCGAGGGTATTCTCGGATATTATTCACGTTTATACAGAAGGTGGTTGTCCTGCAAGTAGGTCAGCTATCATCTTCCTGTCTGCTTATGGTTAATTTCTACATAGATCTTAGAGGTCCAGTGTTTGAGAAACAAAAAAGCGTTGGTTTGTCTCATATTTTCTGCAAGTTTTAACAATTAACAATTTCTGTAAACATTTCTATTTTCAGAAGAAGTATGTCACGTACTCGTCTGTCCTCCTGGATTGAAGAAGGTCTTGAAAAAGAAGGGCAAACAATCTCAGAACAAATATTTGTCATCAATGATAAGGAACACAAATACCAAAACATTCGGTAGAAAAGCTAGTAGTAGAAACTCTCCGCAAAAACCAAAAACATGTAAGTAGGATAGGATAAGCTGAATAATAAACAACAAGTTATTTAATTGAGTAACTGAATACATCTTGTTTCCAGTTTATCAAACAGACATCCTACAATTTAAAAACAACAATGCTTCCAAAAAGTAATATTTATAATTTATAATTGGCAGTCATTAACGTAATGCGGAAATTCCAAATCTAAATTCAATTTCTTCGATCAATACTGATTTAAACACAGTTATCAACTAATTAATGAAACCAAAAACAACTTTTTTATAATATATTTATCAATTTACTTCGAATGTCAGATAATAAAAAAATTAAAATCCAGGAATGCAATTCAGGCATATTCCTTCATTTTTCTCGAGCGGCATGAACCAGCTCTTATGTATTGTTTGAAATTCTGCGAGCTGCTTCTGCTCTGATTAGAATAATTTGTGGGGTTCAAGTCTAGATAATTGAAATTTTTATCACCTATAAAAAGGAAATAATATGCTCGACCTATGTCGGATCTCCCTGGAGTAATTGTCACCAGAAATTGTCTCCTCAACATACAATCAAATTGTGTATCAAAATTTTAGTGCATTTACTCTGATATGCAGCACAATACACTCATTAGTGCTTAAAGGTAGGAGCCATTCCAAACTCCATTTGAATACCGCGGGTAGATCAGACTTAAGTAGGAATTTGGTAATGAGATATCTATAAACTCAACATACTAACAAGGAGATAGAGAGTGTCAAAATCACAAATCCTTGCTCAGAATGCAAAGTTGATGCCCGAATATTGAAGGAAAGATTTAAAGAATATATATTAGAATCAATACACTTTGGAATTCAATCAAATAGAGACACTAGTTACAGCTAGGAGAATGAACCATTAGAAGAGAAAAAAACACTCATCCATAAACCAAATCATGAACCTAAAAAGCTTAGCTGAAATGAAAAGAAAGTATATACAAAACATCAAAAAACAAAACAGTATTAGAATATGCAATAAAAAGGAGATAGATAAATAGAAGACTACGTGAAAGTAAAACCAGAGGAGTCAATGAACCTCATTTGAGGATGGATTAAAAATGAAGTGTGAGCCCATATTTTGGCAATAGTGATTAAGTAAGAAATGAAAAAGCTCAGCCAAAAAAAGTTAATTGACATATTATAAATTTAGAAATGCATTGAAGATATGCGTTGTAGTAATTGGTAAAAAATCCCACAAAACCTTCAAATTTCAGTTTCTTAAAATTACGATATAGCAAATGATAGTACTTTTTCTTTTTAGCAGCCAAAAAATGGAATTTACCGTCTCCTAAGAAAGTGGAGAAGCCAGAAAAAGTTTGTGAAACATATATCTGTGTTCCTAGCTTCCTGGAGGTACCTGAGGATTCCAGTGAAGAGAGAATGGAATTCAAATGCCCTGAGGTAGAATGTGAGGATGGTTTGATTCCAGTTATTGATAACAGCAATAGCTACTGTAGACAATTCCATTGCGAAGCTCCACCTAAGCCAGATGCGGTGTGTAAAGTTAATGGAAAGGCTTTCAACACTTTTGACAATGTTGAATTCTCATATGACATCTGCAACCATGTTTTGGCCAGAGATTTAGAATTCGATAACTGGGAAATATCATGTAAGTAAATCTATAAAGCAAAATATATCAATTTAATTTCCGGTAATTTATTAAGAAAACACGCGACTAAAATTACCTTATATAGGGCATTCGACTGCTATTAGAAACATTGTGAAAGTATATTTATACTATATATTTGTTCGCTATTGATGTAAACGATATTGTAGTTATAATTGTAATTTTGTTACTGTAAAAACATTTGATGAAGTTTGATTTCAAGCCAAACCTAAAGATACAGATATCAAGTCAAGTCAAACTTTTTTACGTAAAAAGTTTGATTTTCAAGTAAAGTCAAGTTTGTAAAATCAAACTAGTTTGACTTGATGCATCTCTAATCAAGATGATTTTCTTGAGGAAATAAAAAGCTAGGAAATAAGGTCAACGTGAAAAGGTTACCTTATATATTAACACCATGTGTGATTCGTTTCATCGCCTTGATAATAAACCAAGCCATGATTCGTATTATTCATAAAAGCCTCTTACCTAATTACGCAGAACCATAAGCCCTGTTATACAGTTTTGCCCTTACTCTGTGGAATCGTTACTGTTGATACTTTGACTGAAAAATGTAAAAGACTTGAAGAAATTCTAACTTGGGACCAACAATTTACGTTAAACCGTAAAAGCAATCAATATTTAGTTGAATCGGAAACAAAGACAACGATATGATCGGCATACCCAATTGCTAGAAAGCCCTTACCTTATTAGTTCGTCGATTAATAGGTTCCACGCGTCCTTTCGCCCCTTGTGAACATCCCCTATCGACGACCATTTTAGCGTTATGATCCTTCCATGCGGCCTCTACTGTGCGGTTGCGTAGCATGGCCATGATTTACTGCATCTATACAGGGTTGCTGTCGAAAAATCCATGTATGTCCAGATATGCGCCCAGAGTGATCATGCCATTTTCCAGTGCATTTTCCACCTGGTTTACCAGTTGATGTAAGGCACTTTCTGTTGACTTGCTACACCGGAGCGCATGCTGATTGTTGTGCAAAGAGTACCTAAGCCCAACCTTTTTCCTCATATACGATCAACCAACCTCCCCGTATTTTCAACAGAAAAGATGTTAGTCCGATGAGCCTAAAGGATTTAGCCACGGTGTATGTAGTTCGACCGGGTATAAAGACAACTTTTACTTGTCACCACTGCTCAGGAACATATCTGATTGCCAAACAGGCCTGAAAGATTATGCACTAAGATTGGACCAATCGCCTCCCAGCCCTGCTGAAGCAGAGCCGGAAAGATATGGTCGTTTCCCGGAGGTTTAAAGGATCTAAGCGTGCGTATTGTCCAAGTACTCCGCTCATAGGTAACTATTTCCTTTGCTAGAAGATAGTCCCTCCTACATGGCCGTTGTGTTCCCACATACACTATGTCAGGACCCTCCTGCCCGATTACTTTACAACCGGGGAAGTAAGTCTCGAGTATTAAAAATATTAAAAATCCTAAGCTAGACACCTGCTCCAAAGACGTTGATCTGTAAAATCACATGCTTAAAATTAATAAATCGTTCTAAATTTACCCTACAATACAATCAAATCTATTATAAGTTTTCCTATCTTGCATTACCATTTATAAAAAATGTAGTATAAAAAGTGCATTCCTTATTTGGCAAAAATATATTGAATAAAGTGATATCCTGTTTATATTGAACAGCCAAATTGTAGGTAAACTTTATCTTGGACTTTTTTCTAAATTTTAGTGAAAAAAACGTGTACAGTGGTTTGCTCAAGAGACCTTATTATCCAACAAGATTGGGAAGAATTTGTTATACATCCTGACTTCACCATTGACTTTGATGGATACACATACACACTAGATCAGGCAATTCTATTAGCAGAAACGCAATCTGATTTCACCATCCAACAAATTGGTAACACTGTGGTATTTACATCACCAAAATACGGATTCTGGGTTATTTATAACAAAGATGGAGATGTTAAGATTGGAGTCGATCAAGAGTTAATTGATAAGGTAAGAAAATACCAAATTAAAACCAGCGAGACTGCCTGTAGGTATATATTTGTATCACTGTATTCAATACTGAAAACATTTGCATTTATAATCATATGTGGCTTACATTAAATAAAATAGAGAATATAACTATTTTGACCGGTATTCTGACAACTTTTCCATATATGTATCAATAGCTGAGTGTAAACAGCTATTATTCCCAAAATCTTCCTATTGCGCTAGCAGTGAAAGCAGCTGAAATCATACAATGTGCAATTTGTGACTGTTAGTTTTGTTAAATGTTATGTTGAAATGAACGTTTGTAGAAATGTATTGTTTAGAGCCTTGATCAGTGGTATACTTCTTTCTCGGACAACAAACGTATAGCTTCCTCAAAATGCACACCAGCCATTGATTGCAGCGAGATGAATAACTCAAATAATGAATTTATCTCTGACGAATCACCATCTGCATATTCCCTTATCTTTAATTACAGACTGATAGAATTTCCAGATAGTATTTACATAATACGAATCTCGCGTAGAAATTTCTTGACGACAATATCATAAAACCTTCAACTTTCAATAGACAGAGTTTATTACTTCCTTAGTTGCTCAAATTATTACCTACCATCAATAGGGCCAAGCATAACAGAAACTTTTTAAACGCTTGGCTCTCCATAATTGCGAAATTATACTCAATCGTAAACGTTGCACCCTGGCCAATTAACCATTCCATCATGTCTGATGATGAGAAGATCATGGCTAGTGAGACTTCTTCTTCCATCTTTTAGTCGAAGCAAATCGCATGTTTCTTTTTGTCGTTTATCTGCCTACATTGCTAACTTGTCGCTCCAACGTTTTGGATGGCGCTCTAATCACCTATCACCTAATGGAGATTTGTCGCGTGCAATTCTTACTATTCTTTAATCGTCCATCCTACTTGCTCGCTTCATTATCTCTTCCTGCCTGATATTCATTCATCAACGATTTCTACCTTGCATGTTCTTCTTATATTTTCGCTTCTCTCCCTGTCTAAGAGCGTTTTTCAGTTATTCTACGAAGTACTGTCTTGCTCTCGCTGTGTCGGGTCGAGTATCAGCGCTGTATGTCATGGTTGGTCTTACTATTGCCTTGTAAATTCTTGATTTGGTTAATATTTTGATATTTTTATTTCGCCATACTATGACATTCAAACATCCCGATATTTTCGTTGCTTTCGTGGTATGTTTCCTTCCATTCTTCTTCTTCTTCAGGTGCCTATCCGTTTCGGATGTTGGCAATCATATTGGCAATCATGACTTTGTTTGAAGCTGCTCGAAACAATTCTGTTGATGTTTTCTCTAACCCAGTTCGCAAATTCCGCAGCCATGAAATTCTTCTCCTGCTGGGTCCTCTTTTTCCTTTGACTCTCCTTTGTAATATGGATTGCAGTAGGGAGTATTGGCTTTGATTTATCATGACGTATCCCAGATAGGTGTACATGATTTCCAGTTCTTTATTCATACTTTTGAGCATTTCTTTGTTCGTTATGTGAGCTGTCTACTGTATTTTGAGCATTCTCCTGTACATTCATATTTCAAATGCTTCAAGTTTTTAGTGGTGACAAGAACGCACGAGGGTTGGCATCCGTCTTTCGAAAGAAGTTCGGGCAATTAGAAAAACTTGAAGACCAGATTCCAGCCCCTGGCAAGACACTGAAACTGAAACATAATTCGCGGTACGTCTTCTACGTGGTAACTAAAAATGAATTTCAAGATCGATTTACCTACCGCGATGTGTGGGAAGCACTTCGAAACCTACGAGACCATGTGTTGGAATCCAGCGTGAAGAAACTGGCTATGCCTAAAATAGCGAGTAACCAGTTGGATTTGCGAATTATCAGGAACATGGTAGAGATTATCTTTCAAGATAACGGTGTCCAGATATTAATTTGCAGCTACAACCCCCGTTATCAGTATCCGATGAAGACGGTGCCCTGCTATTTCCATAAGATCGAAAAGTGTAGAAATGGAGCCAGTTGCCGATTCAATCATCCAGTCTCGGCTACACAAAAGTTCCAGGAGGAACTTCCATTTAAGGAGGGGGTAATGTTACGAAACATCACACTGGTATAGTCCCTAAATCCGACTCTGTCTAAGCCAGGTATGAGAGTTAAAATTATGGCGGACTCGCAGGGATTCTTAGAATTGTTTACGATTGTGACTATCTTATCTAGACATTGTTTTCGTGACCAGACTTATCTAGAAAATGCCAGAAATTCAATTTTTTTTAGTAAGCCGCAATCTAGAATTATCTAGTGAAAAAGGCACTAATATATAAGGGACCGACCAGGAAGAGTTAGTTTAGTTGATAAAGTGATCTCGAGAAATAAACAAGGGTACACCGAAATAGCAAACAGTAAATAAGTGAATATAAATTAGTTTAAGTGAATATACTGTGTATATAATTAGTGAATAGTGTTTAAATAAATTAAGTAAGTGAACCCACTGAGTGTTTAAAGTTTATCCCACCCGTTTACTGTTTAAATAAATTAGAATAACATTACATTTCTATGTGTACAAATGAGTAGGTAAAGTTTGCTCATTGCAATATTAGCTTTGTGTACCTGTTGAATAATATGAGCATTTGCATTGGTATTCGCTTGTATAGTATTTTAGGGTATTACTGGGCTTAATAATATGTCCATTTACACAAAGTAGTGATTGCAGTAAAGTGTTTTTTTAGCTATTCTCCTGAGCAATAAATACTCTGTTTTGGATGCGTTGATAACTAATTTGCGTTCGTGTAAATATGGTATTATTTTTGTGTTGATGTGTGTTTGTACTGTTTCAAGTGCGTGGTCAGGATTCTGTTCAGAGGCTACAAAACAAGTTTCACCGGCATACATTGCGATTAATAGGTGTGGAGATGTTGGGAGATCGTGGATGAATAGAGAGTATTGCAAAGGTTATAACATCGAGCCTTGAGGTACTCCCGGTTGAATGGAGTATGGTCCGGCAGTGTGGTTATTGATTTTAGAAAAATAAATTATATTTGTTAAATAAGAAAATTATATTTTCATTAAATAATCAGGGATTACCAATTTAATGAGTTTGTGCCCTAATCCCTTGAGCCATACGGAGTCCAAAGCCTTCTGTATGTCTATCGTTATCATGACGGATTTAATTTTATTTTAAAAACCCTCCCTTATATAATTAACAACTCTGATTATCTGAGCTACAGTACTATGGTCACATCTCAATCCGTATTGCTCGGAGGGAATAATGTCATGTTTTTCAACAAACTGTTTTAAGATTATTTTGTAAATCACCTTCGCTATATTGTTTAGAAGGGTTATTGGTCTATAGCTATCTACATAACATGGTTGTTTGTTTGTTTTGATGATGGGGATGACGTTGGCTATCTGAAACATATCGGGATATTGGCCCGTTTTGATAATATAATTAGGTATGT
This sequence comes from Galeruca laticollis, assembly GCA_963921935.1. Taxonomy (NCBI): domain Eukaryota; kingdom Metazoa; phylum Arthropoda; class Insecta; order Coleoptera; family Chrysomelidae; genus Galeruca; species Galeruca laticollis. The sequence goes on along the minus strand of OY998178.1, from coordinate 35,857,087 downwards.
AAATTAATTGTACAATGGCTTTTTTGGTATGTTTTTGAGTAGAATGTTATGTATTGGGTCTGATCCGGGTGCTGTTTTGTTTTTAAGTTATTGTATTGTGTTGAATATTTCAGTACATGCTGTTAAATTCTTTGTGTTTGAGGTGTTAAGTGAGTTTATGTATGGATGATGTCTTGATGATATTGTGTGTGTTGTGAGTGATTTATAAAGTTGCTTTGGAAATACTCTCCAAACTTTCCTGCGATTTCGGGAGTATTAATATATGTTTGGCCATTACTGATAATTTTAGTAAAGTCACTGAGTTTGTTTCTGAAAAACCGGGCGATTTTCCAAAAAGAATTATCTTCCGGCTTTAGAGTGCTTAGAAATTCAGCCCATTCCTTGTTTTTGTGTTCTGTGACTAAGTTATTAATTGTAAGCTGGTGCTGCCTTAATAATTGATGGTCATCTATGTTTCTAATTCTTTGCCATCTTTTCCTTATTTTGTTTTTGTCTTGTATTGATTGTATTATGTTATCTGGTAGTTTTTTACGCGTTGGTAATATTGGTTTTGTTGAAGTCGATTGATATCTAGCATTTATTATTATATTTTGTAAGTTTTTTATTGTATTAGTTAATTGTTGCGAATTTTATCTGTTATTTTTAAGTTGTTATTCATGTATTTTCTGAATTTCAGCCAATTAGTGTTTTATAATTATATATATTGGGTTGTGGATACTGTGAGAAATTTTGAGGCGGATAAGGACGGGATCGTGGTCTAAGTTAAGGTCGGTGAATGTTTTAATTTTTGTTATGTTATTAATGTTTTTACCTTTTGCCAGATCTAGTATGCTAGGGGTATGATTTGCAGCGTATAGAAAAGACGTTGGTTCATCTCTGTGAAAAATATTACAATCCGAATGATCGCAGAACTTCATGAGAGTATTCCCATTAGCATTGCGGTAGTTGGTTTATTGATCCCACTGCCGATGTTTGCAGTTAAGATCACCAACTACCAATACTTTGTTGTGTCTTTAAGCTTGTTGCCGGGCGGGTTGTATGCTCCGACTATTTTAATTTTATTATCAAAAAGGATCGCTATATGCTCAATTAATGTGTTATTTTATTGCAGGATTTTAAATGTTATACCTTTTTTGATTAATAATGCGATACCGCCACCGCCGGTATCACCGGGGCGATCTTGTCTGTATAGACGATATTCTGGGTTTCTGAAATTTATTGTTTTGAATGATTTGAGAAACGTCTCGATTAAAAAGAAAATATCTGGTTTATGAATGTCGAGAAAATGTTTGATTATGGGGAGTTTATTTTGCACTCCGTGTACATTGCAGAGAATTATTTTGAAATTATATCGTTTTTGAAATTCTGTTTTATCACATACCTGCCGATATGTCATAGTTGTCAATTCCAGCAACAAAGTTGTTATAGATAGTGAATTTGTTCATTTTGGTGGTTGCTTTTTTAATTTCTCGTAGTAAGTCTCAGTTCATTTATCTCTGTAAATTTTTTTATGTCAGAATTTTTAATTTGAATTTTGGATTGTGCAGAGGGTATGTATGATTGGGGTTGGGGGGTGAATAACTTGGGGGGTTGTTGGGGCGTGGTTTTTTTCTTCCTTAATGCCCCTCTTCCTCCATCGTCCATCTGGAGACTTTTGTCAGTTATCCGCCTGACACAAGGAGACCTGTCTTCCTATAGTGCAGTCATGTCAAAGATACGGCCCGCGGGCAGTGTCTGGCTCTCAAGTCATCTCAATACGTCCCTCGATTTTTACACGACATTCGGTGGAAATATGGAATTCCCGCTTTTTAACAATCCATTTACTATCGAAGCTGCACAGGCACAAATTCATTTGCAAATGGAATTGATTGATTTTATACACCATAGGTATTTCAAGAGTTTGAATAACTATCCAAATATAAAAAATCATAAACCACGTATCCTGTGTACGAGTACGTTTGGTTGTACCTATTTATGCAAACATATGTTTTGCTTAAAAAAATAAATAAGGACAAACAACACTCAAGGTTTACAGATCAACATGTCCAATCTATTCTGAAAATAACTACCTCAAATATGTCCCCTGACATTAAAGAGATTATTAAAAACAAGAGATCTCGAATGTCAGGATCCTCGAGCTCAACTTAATTTAGCCTTGTTAATACCTTTATATGAAAATTGATTGAAGGTAAAAAAGTAAAGATTTAATATGTGTTTAAGTTTTTAATTTTTAGTCTGGCCCACTAACATAACCTAAAATTCAAATTGACCCTATAGAAAAATGAGTTTGACACCCCTCCAAATTTACTATTGCGTCACTTACTCTTGAAAAAATTCACTTATCTCGGAACTAAGATGACATCTCCCTCTTTCCTTTCTTATGTAACAATTCGATGCTCAACATAGGAATGATTAATTGGATTTCTCCTCGGATACTCTTCAGAATCAAAATTAATTTGTCCCCATTATAGTACATATTTCTCTTTTGCGTCTCCAGACATTTTGTACAGTCACTTTACATTTTTTTTAATTTTGACATGATTTTCCTTGTTATCATCCAAAGTCTACAGTTTCAATGTTCATATACGATTGTAAGTGTGCTAGTTTTGATGTCGGTTCCAACAATTGAAAAATTGTTTTTGTGGATATTTAATTAACATTAGTCCGCCAAAAGAAATAGGCTTTACCTATATGATTGCTGTATTCATTTTTTACAGACTAACGTATATTCTCGTCATTTTTTAGTAACATCATACCAGTTACCGTTATAAATTTAATCATACTTGCTGACTACAAAAATAATAGAAAAAATTTTAATGTACTAATGTCTTCAATATTTAGGTTGATGGTTTATGTGGATATTTTGATGGAGATAGTGAAGGTGAAAAGAGGAAACCGGACGGTAGCTTAGCTAAAACAACGGCTGATTTTGGTGACAGTTGGGCTGTATCGCATGACCAACCAGATATTTGTCAAGCAAAGGCTTGTCCAATCGAGTTGCAAAATAAAGCTTGGAAACTCTGCAACAAAGTAAAGTACGTAGAAATGATTCACGACTCATTAGAGAAAACTAGAATATATTAACTTGTTCCTCTTTTGCAGACTAAAATCGTTGCTGAAATGTGGATATGTACTTGACATTGAATCTTTCTTATCCCATTGCTTGGAGTCTACTTGTTCTTGTCTAGAACGATCAGAAAACGATCCTAACGGAGAAGAAAACTGTAAATGTGACGCTCTTCAAAACTTCGTGTCTGATTGTCTTTCAACTAAACCAAGTCTTGACATATCTAACTGGAGAATAGAACAAAACTGCCGTAAGTATAAATTTTGTACATTCCTATACTTTTGAGTAATTAAACATACTCACTTTATTTCTAGCTGCTCCTTGTAAAGCTCCATTGATATATCAAGACTGTTATCAAAGAAGATGCGAACCTAGCTGTGAGACTCTGTCAGATCCACGTGCTTGTCCAAAAGTGGACGACATGTGCTTCCCTGGATGTTATTGTCCACCTGGATACGTGAAAGATGGAGATAACTGTGTCCAACCATCCAGTTGTAGAAACTGCGAATGTGACTTAAAACCACATCTTGCTTACACTACGTATGATGACAACCAATTTACTGTTAACGGCAGCTGTGTTTACGTAATGTCAAGAGATGTATTGTCTCCCCTTGACAAGAATCACAAATTCCAGGTATGTAATATCTGAGTAACAAATAATTGAGAAGGGTTATAAGAATATGAGAAACAAATAAGTGTAGAAACTAAACTACATAAGTCATATCTCTTTCTTATTCAGGCAACTGAAGCGATTTGTACTATCTGGGTAATTAGGTAATTAACGTTATATTCGTGTTAACTTCATATTGATCGTTTTTATACTATTGACAATTATTAAACCTGAATAGCAACATATGAACATTATAAACCAATTAGTGACCCAACTCTCAAACCTTTATACAGATTCTCTATAAAAACAATTCTTCCAAACTCCGTTTTTACAAAATTCATAGGGTAGCTCAGATCCTATTCACGAAGCCCTTACAATCTAACGGAACACCTTGTATATTGCAGGTTCTTCCACAATTAAGGGTTATTAAAATATTAACTAAAAAATATACACTTACAGATCTTGGTTACAAACGCCCCTTGTTCTAAGACAAATACCAACACTAGCCAGAAATCTGAAAACTGTATTGGAAAGATTACTATTCTCTACGAAGGACATAAGATCCACATACTAAAGGATCAATTAGAATCAAAATTGAAGCTAATCGTCGATGGAGAAGCCGCTGTTGATATCGCTGAGATTGCTCCAATAATAAATGTCGTAAAAGAAGGAAAAGATTTGAGAATTTTACTATTTGACATACAAGTTGAAGTAAGTTGTCATGTTCTACTGTAATTGAAGTCATTGTAAATTAATTGGCTCTTTTAGGTATTCGTTGTATACCCAAGTCTTGCATTGAGCGTTAAAGCACCATCTTATACGTATGCTGGTAAATTAGAAGGTATATGCGGCGATTGTAACGGTAATACTAACGATGACTATAGAACACCTGATGGCAATAAACCTCTGGATGAAAAAGACTTTGGACTTAGTTGGCTATACGAAGATCTTCCTGGCGGTCAAAATAGAGAACAATGTGTACCTGAAGAAGTGAAAGAAGAAATCTGTCAAATACTACCCGGTCAACGAGATCCATGTAGCCAGTTACTAGATGAAAACAAATTTGGACAAGTGAGTAAATATGGAGTTAACTCCATTTGTAACATAGATAATTTGGATATAAATATTGTTCTAGTGCGCAAATTTGTTAGACCCAACTCCATACTTTGAGTGGTGCCGTAAAGATACTTGTGAAGGTGATCCAACAGACTCATGTGAAGTTTTGGAACAGTACGCAAAACAATGTGCTAAATTCGGCTTCTGCGTTTCATGGAGAAATAATCTTTGTCCAGCACCATCTTGTCCTGCTGGTTTGTTCTTCTCTCCTTGCGGTCCTGAGCAACCAGAAACCTGTGAAAGTATCAAACTATCTGAAAAATTGGAAAGTAATCAAGGTGGAAATAAAAAAAGTTTTGTTGAAGGATGCTTCTGTCCCAAAGGAAAGGTAATAAGTTCTTCTATACATAATTATTCAAGTTTCATATGGAATGTGAATTTAATGATCTTAGGTTTTATTGAACGATACATGTGTAACACCAAAAGAATGTATAACTTGTGACGACGAAGGACATCATCCAGGTGACGAATGGAATAAGGATAAATGTACGAAATGTAGATGTGAAGATACTAGTTTGAAATGTGATACTCAACAATGCCCTGATCCTTCCAATCTTTGTGAAAGAGGATATACCGCGATGAAGGTTCCTTCACATTCTGACGAATGTTGTGACAAATATATTTGTGGTAAGTACATTTCGTGAAAAAAATATTTCTAGCTCGTGCCTGAATTTAAAACATTGCAACAATCTTCAAAAAATTTTATTGCGAATAAGAGCCAGAGAATAATGAATGTCGTTTCTTTTGTTACCAAAAATACAAATATTCAGGCTACATATAGATAGATAGGTAAATTTATTATGTTTTCCGACCAACACATCCGAAATTAGTGATTCTTTCAGTTTTAATATAGCAATTTGCAAATAATGAACAATATATGACATTTCATATTACAACAATAGCTGTTATAGAGGGATAGGGTCGATTTCGAAAATAATTATTGTTTTGAAAAAAAAGGGAGGATCGAAAAAACTTGAAGGTTGTTGATAGTTAGTGAGTTGGAAAAGAAGATGTGTGTGGTATGAGAGCGACGACGATGAAAGAAATTTATTTGAAATTGAAAGATTAAAACTGAAAAACTATAATTTGAAGCTAAAATTTAATAGATTATTAAAACAGACACAATTAGTAGCAAGTATAACGCTTAAATATTGATAATAAAAATACGAGTACTAGAATGAAATTTTATGATAACGTATACGAGAATCTGCTAAGATAACCAATTTACCTTTATTCAATTCTTCATACGAGAAATAATTCGAATACGATATATTTAATTTACACATCGGATAGAGAGACTGATTTATTTCGATCACCACGAATCTCTTTGTTTTATTTTGTGAACTCAAACAAATCAACACAGGACAGTCATTACTTTTAGATGTATATAAAATTCGTTCACATCCACAAACATTGAATTTAGTTTAAATTGTTAGGTTAAACACAATGTTATGATTTTGATTTTGAATTTTTACATATTTATTTAGTTATAATCGATCTCCACTGATACTAGTTCTCACTAGTTTCATTAATATTTACGAACAAACCAATTACTTACCAATTCATCATTAAAAAACAATAATATTCCATCAACTTTAAAGCGTCACTTTGAAATTCCACCATCTTACAATACATTCAGAATACGAACGATTACCGACTCCATATGGAAACTTAACCTTAGTAGAGACTTGGGATTGATTGTTAATAACGGTGATATCACAGTTATATAGTATTAATAGTTATTTTTCAATTTGTTCATAGCGAAAACATTTAATCATTTAGTTATGAGAATTATATTTTTGAATATTACACAAAGAATTATGTAACTCATTTAAAACCTTATTTTTCTTTAATTATCGAGAAGGAGGAGTTAATAACTCTAAGAATATTTTTTAATCAATTAAATAATTACGTTCAGCCTTCCTTGTTTTCTTCAAGTGTTCTCAAACCTATTAGCTTACTGTTTCTATCGAGCGCTTATGCCGAACACATCCCTGAGATCTGAAGTAGAAGGAATTATATTCAATTGAACTTGTATTAGGTACAAAATCATATTGTCTATAATAAGAAAACCATACGAGTTCTGGCGCCCATTATAAAAAATAATAACAATAATAAATTTAAACATAACAAACAAAATAACTATTTTTCTTTGTAACCTCAACTAATAATAATAAGAAAAAATAATAAATTTCATATATAATAATAACATCCATATCAGTGTTTTTAAATGAAACTCACGAGACAGTTAATTACATTCATATCAATTTGGCTTCCAAACGTGGAACAAAATTAAATTAGATAACATAATATTGATCATATATTTTGTCATAATTAAATAATATCATATCAAGTGGCGAACCCAACATAGAGCAAATTAAGTTTAATAATTTTAAAACTGTCTATGGATATCGTGTACACACTAGATTTTAATACTAATCCATTATCAGAAATAAATTAATTCATTACAATATATATTTTTTTTAATTTAATTTACTTGTAATTAGTACTCATTATGATAGCCAGTCTTTATCGGTAAATGTCAACTATGAACTACATGTTCTTACGATGGTTGGTGTTGAAAGAGGCTGAATTGATGTTCCGAGACATATTTATGGAGCATCGAATGTTCGAGAGAAGTTTATGAGAAGAAGGGGTATGAATCGAAGGAGATGGTAACTTGGCTACATGACGATTCGCATGATTTCTTGTTGATACGATTTTGTTTTGAACATAAGGATATGTGATATTTTTTTCTTATTATCGACTGGAAAGTTATATGATATTTGTATGTATGAAGGAAGGTTAAGATTAATATTTGTATGGAGCGTGGCATAATGAGTAGGTATGATAAATGGCTTATTTTCAGGAAGTATTTAATAAAACGGATTTTAAGGTGTATATTAATATAGATGGTTGTAAAACGTGATTGATTTGTAAATTTCTCAGGAAGAATTTGTTAAATTCGCACAAAACGAATAAATTTAAGTGAAATTTCCATATTTGCACAAAAAATTCATTTTTTCCTACATTTTGTCCATGAAATGAAAAAAATTGAGTGGAATTTTGATATTTTCATATAAAATTAGTTTTTCATACGTTTTCTTCATGAAACCAGCAAGGTTTAGTAGTATTATGATATTTTTTGAAAAAACTAAATTTTTTATGGTAGCCACCATAGGCATCTGAAATCACTCGAAAATCGATGATAGGCATGGTAAAACCATTTACGACCACTTATTTCCATTTAAAATAGTTAAAAAAAATGCCTAAAAATGCATCAAAATTCAAAAAATAGAATTTTTTTATTAACAACTTATTCCACTCAGTATCACACTTTTCTCTAATTCCAACTACGGAGTGCTAACTCAGCGGAGAGATTGAGTTCGAAACACTCGTCTTACTTTTTCCAAAAACAAACAATTAATGAATCTTTAAGGATGATTTAGATTAGTAGTAAGCTAGGGGCGCCATGACGATAAATCGTCAGAGGAATGGTACAATAGGTCAAACGAGGATACGGTATAAATTTAATAAAAGTTGCGTAATAAATAAATTGAGCAATAAATAATCTTCGGCATTTACGAATTAAAATTTAAAGCTGACTATATAATTCACTAATAAGTTTGTAGGTACATTTGTATTACATAGATGGTGTACCGTTAAACATTGTAGAAACAATATCACCCCTGAATAAAGGCTATCTGAGTGTAATTAAAATAGAACTGATTGCCGAAATAATGAAGAAATTTCTCAACCCATAGTTCACAATAAAAATAATATAAAAAATACGATTACACATACGATATAAAAAACAATAAGCATTAAGGTATTAAGCCAATGAAACACTTTTCAACGTCTTTAATTCAACGGTTGGTCATTGTCTACTCACGATTCTCCTTGGAGATGAAATTATCTAATCTTGAACCCTCTCGTGCTCCAGAAAGCACGCCTATTGGGTTGCTAACGTCAGCTCAGCTAATGCACATATGTAAGTGTTAAGCTTAATACTCACTTAGGCGTTTTTTTTGACATGATATGCCAAATCCAGACTGTTGTCGCACATTCGCGTATTCCATCCATACTCATTATAGCGAAATTTTCCTACGCGAAAGTACGAGTAAATCGCAAAAAAGTTGAAATCATTTTAACAATTTTGCGAATTTCTATCATTAATGTCACTTACAGTGTCATTTTCTGATGGTTTGTGCAGATCATAAATTTGTTCTTGAGAGATATTTGTTTTGTGTACATACTACACTATAATATCTTCGTAAATAATTGTTGTAATGGCAAGTTATGTTATTTCTCTTGATTTATAACAATCGATACTTGTAAAAATCGCAGAATAGTTAATACTTCTCGCCGGGAATATTTTTAAATCTGTATTTGACACATTACTCGTATGTCCAAAATCCGCGAATTTCGCTTAAGTGAGTATTACGCTTTATATCTTAGTGAGATGGGGTGAAGGGTCTTATCTCAAAAGTTGCGCAATCAGTAGCGTTGTTGTCATAAAATTCAACGGTGTGCAGCAGAATCTTGGTAGGTTTGATTGCCTTCGAACTATGATTGTGAAAGCACATAAAACAGGAAGTTGCCAGCTTGTTTTTTTCATAAAGCTTATTTGTACAACATCTAACTTTGTTACAAAGTTCGTGGTAACGTCTTTACCAAGTTGCCTGTAAGACAAATTACGTCCTTTTATAATTATGCTAATTTTAGTGTAATAAATTATAGTTTACCTTAGATTTTATGAGGCACTGCCCACAAAAATCCTGAACAGTTAAGATGGCTTCTGTCCTAAATTATTTTCAGTATAAAGTGCTCTTCGTACTATGGCCTGATCTTTTTGGCCTGACCTAGTCATCCGCACGGCGCGACCGTTAAGATTTAAAGCATTGGTCCCAACGGGGGCGATACCGCCCCCCTGTGGGCGCTGCAGCCTTTTAGGGGGGCGGTAGCGGATTCAGAAGCAAATAATAAGCAGTCAAGAGGAATGGTGAAATAAAAATATGTAATAAGGGTTAATAAGCAGTTTTAAATTAGCATTAATAATAATACTAATAATTATAATAATTTCTTTTAGTTCAGAATAGAAGTATATGACTTGTCCTCGCACGTTGATTAGCGATCGCACGATGTTCATACAAAATAACATGTTTCGACATGTTCGCACACAGACAAGTTGAATCATGCACGAAATGAAACGTATAAAAGCAACAGCTCTACGAATTTTTTGTTAGTTAGTTGTATGTGCTTGGCCGCGATATATAGTCGTGAATCATAAGCTCTGCCGTAGTAAATAATCGTGAGTGGTGTGTCATTTTATAAACATTACTATCTATAAATCTATTGAGAATTTAATTTTTGTATGAAAATGGCTGAATCTACTTCTAAATTAAAAAAGAAATGCCGGCAATACAGTATTGAATATTTAATTTGCCGAAAAGTTTTTTCAAATGAAGCTATGAAACCTTCTAGGCCACAAGCATTTACATAAAATGCATCCTGATAAGAAGAACAAAGATATATTCTATTTTCAAGAACTCGAAAAACAATATTTAAAACAGCCAACCATATCAAACCTTTTTGCATCGTCTTCTAATCGAGACGATGATGGGCTACGAGCCTCATATAACGTTTCATTGTTAATCGCAAAGTCAGGAAAACCACACACCATTGGCGAGGAATTAATTTTGTCGTCAGTCGAAGAGATATTAAAAACTGTTCTCCATCATAAGACATCATTTGATATCATTAAAAAAATTCCTCTCAGTAATAATTCAGTGCAAAGAAGAATAGATGAATCAACTCTACCAAGTAACGAAGCTCTACTCTTATCATACGTACGATTTATAAAAGAAGAAAAAATTCATCAAGAGTTATTATTTGCTAAGAATTACAAAGGGACATTCTATATTTAATATCATGCAAGGATTGTTTCAAGAGAAAGAAATTACTATTAGCAATATTTTGTCTGCTGCTACTGATGGTGCTCCAGCAATGACCGGGCGTCATAAGGGTTTCATAGCACATTTGAGAAAAGCAGTACCAAATGGACTCGCTGTACATTGTATTATTCACCGTCAGCATTTGTTTGCAAAAAAATTAAATGAATGTCTGCATGCGTCCCTCAATAACGTTACTAAAGCAATCAATATCATTAGAAGCAATTCATTGAATGACCGTTTGTTTCATAAGCTTTGCAATGAAAATGATGAAGACTACAATCGCTTGCTGCTGCACACAGAAGTACGTTGGCTCTCTAAAGGTGTTTGTCTGAATCGTTTTTTCAATCTATTTGACTCAGTGTTGGAATTTCTTGAAGAAAACGAACAATTGCGCGAAAACCTGATTACATCAAAAAATGACATCGCTTATTTGACGGACCTGTTTAAAGTATTTAATCAAGTTAATCTACAATTGCAAGGTGATGATTTAAATTTAATTAAAACTAAAAACGTCATAGCTGATTTTGCAGGAAAACTTCTTATATTCAAATTAAATCTTGGTACAGGTGAGTATAACCATTTTCCCACATTATCAACAGTGTCTGCAAAACCGGAAGATTTACTTACTTACTGCCACCACTTGGAAGTCTTCATGTTGATTTTACAGAACGTTTCCAAGATATTTTAAACATGGAAATACCAAGTTGGGTTATAGATCCTTTTGCAAACACAGATACTGAAGGCTCATCAAATTTGGAAGAAGAGCTATTAGAACTCACAACTAACGAAGAACTGAAAGTAAAATTCAAACGTGGATATCAAGAGTTCTGGCTTCAAAAACCAATACCAGTTCTCTATCCTGGATTGTGGACAATAGTACAGAAGTTGTTAATTGCATTTCCTTCGTCCTATATGGCTGAGCGTGCATTCAGTGCAGTAACTGATTTGCTGTCAAAGAAGAGGAACAGACTACACATCACTGAACGTGGCGATCTTCGATTGATGTTAACGAAATTGGAACCCGATATTAACAAACTGGTAACACTCCACCAGCCTCAACCGTCTCATTGATTTTTTCTTTATTATTAATTTTGTATTTCTTATTGTATTGCATTTCTTATTTCTATTGTGATTGTATTTCTTATTGTTTCTGTGTTTATATTTAAAAGTTTAATAAACAATTTTATTGTACATTTGGTAGTCCTTTAATAATAAATTTCTACTTCATCATTCCTCTAAAATAAAATTTAGACATTAACTGAAATTAAAGCTAAAAACAGATCAATTGGGACGGTACAGATGATATTCAAATAAAATTAACTACTTTGGATTAACCAGCGACTGGGGGAGGGCGGAGAAATTTTTGTTCTCTTCTATAGGGGGCGGTGGTCCAGACAAGGCTGATTTAAAGTGTCTACTGTTACTCAGCGACATTTATACCTAACTCACAAGTAACCAAAAATTGCCGTTTATGACTGAATTACCTGGAATAAGGCCCTTCAATTTCTCGAGTGATTTTGGATGCCTATATGTAGGAACCATTTGCCGCACATTAATTTGAGTGCATAAATGACCTTGCCAATTTTATCAAATTCTGTATACCGGCTGTCATAGTGAACCGTTACACCCGTAATGTACACCAGAAACCCAGAATATTCTATCTATGCCGTTGGTAAGATCTTGAATAGAGCTACAAAGACATATCGGGTATTATTTCTCTAGGGGAGAGTTTGACAAAACGGGATAGCTAAGGTTTTTTAACCAGACACTCTATAACCAAGCTATGCATATCTACGGTTTTTTGACTGTAACATTTTCATTGACCCCTTTCCATGTTTACGTATGGTTGTTTCTAAATATCTCGACGGTACTATAGAAAAAGTCATATTTTTAAAAAAGGTAAAGTATCCCGTTTTGCCCTCCTGGTCGGATAAAATGGGATGGTATTTGAATATGAATAGAAAAGATATTAAAGTAAAATATATTTATTGAACTTGAAAACCGAACAAATTATGCATTCTGTTTTTATATAAAAAACAAATTAACAGTTTAACACCAACAAAAATCACATGAGTACGGCTCACCATCGTTCTTTACCCCAACACAAGCTTCGTGAGCCCAAAGTCGACAGTCCTGGCATATTACCCAACGGTCGTTCGCCTTAGATTACAGTTGTTTGCAATAAATGCAAGATTCTTCGTCATCCTCCTCATCTTCTGAACTGCTGTCCTCATTTTTATTTTCTTTCTTCTGTTTTCTTACCTTAGTGATACTTTTTTCTTTCTTAATCCCTCCTTTCCTTTTTTCTTCAAAATTTAGTTTGGGCTTCTTAATAGGTTTGTTTTATTTAGATGCTTCAAGTTCTTCTTTATAAGGTGTTGAAGTTAGCACAGCCGTTTTTCCCCTTCTTTTATCATCAGCATTAATGTTTCTCTCTGCGTGAGGAAGTGGCACACCTTGTTGAGGTATTACTTCAAATTTCGTGGTAGTGTATGAACAGGAGGGGGTCACATTTGCATAGAACTTGCTGCAAGATACAGGAGGTGGAGTATTACATAAATTCTCCTTATTTTTAAGCAGCTGATGTGATTTTTCCGGCGTGGATGGATCTAGAGGCAATGACGGTGTTCTTGGAAAGTCATCAAATTTTTCCGCATCGTTTTGTTCTTTACCTGCAACTTGGGTTCTTGATGATCGTTGTATAACAAGCTTTTGTGGTATAGGTGATGGTGTACGTGGTGGAGGGTCCCATTATTTTCTTCAATCGGACCAATTGCAGGAATATTTATCGGCTTGACCGTGGTTTCAGCTGGATCAAACATCCTATCTTCGAAGATTTTCGAATTGAGAGGTTGAATACCCGTCTTTCTAAATCCATTCACAGCTGTTTGGATACTAGCAGCCTTCATATATGCGTTTCCGAAATGCTTACCTATATAGGATATTGTAACTGGTCGCCCTGGATGTTGCTGCATCCATTTTAGAACCTCTGATGTATAATATGTGCTAAGTGGCGACATAAAACTGACATCGACCGGTTGCAAGCGATGCGTCGTATGCGATGGAAAGCAGAGCATTACAACACCGTTACGTTTATCTTTCTCTATAACGTCTAAGTTTTTTGTATGTGTGGTATGCCCATCCAAAGGTAAGAGGACAGGGTTTTGTTTGGAGGGTTTGGAAAACTCAATAAATTGATTAAACCAATTCGAAAAAAAGTTTCTTTTTACATCCATCCTGATGAATGATGAAAAGCTTTACTTCCATCATCTAGAAGCTCCGGCTTTGCTCTGGATCTGGTAAAAATGAACGTGGGCGGCATAAACGCGCCAGTAGCGCTCATGCAAATTTCCACAGTGACAAGAATGCCGCGTTCTGCTGAGGATATACACATAACTTGCCTTTTCCCACGCAGTGATAAACATTTAGATTTTTTCTTTGGTACTGTCATTATATCCGTCTCATCGACGTTGTAAATCCGTTCGGGTGGAATTTTATATTTTTGAAGCACGTCGGAGAGTAACGAGAAAATTTTTGTACAGCAGGCCTATTAAAACCCATGGCTCTAGCAAGTGATGTTGGCTCAGGGGTGCGAAGTTTAACGTATAGATGTCTCCTTAGAAAACTGTATAACCAAGCTTTATCTGCCATTTTTTTGTCCCTGTTAAATTGATTAGCTAGCCATTGCGTTGAGCTAACTGAAAAGCCAAACTGCGAAAGTAATTCAAAGTAAAACCAAATAAAGGCGATTCCATAGAAAAAATATGTTGCACCAACTCTTCTTCTTGCTCAGCAGAGAAAACCGGTCTGTGACGCACTAGACATTTTTTTCTGCATCTAATCGTTCGAGAGACCCATTTTTTATCTCTTTTACTCGGGCTTCAATAGTTGTTCGAGGTACACCAAATTGTTTCGAAGTCTTAAGGTAACCCATTCTTCCTTCGAGAACCTCTTCCACCGCCTGGCGCATACTTTCCTCCAAGACTGCCGATCGGTTGTTCTTTTATACTTTCCCATCTTGTAACAGGCCTGTAAAAAAATTAAATATAAAATCCTCTATAAAATCTGTACCGATTTTGGTTGGACAAAACGGGATAGTATCCAGTTTTACCGGTCCGCTTGGTATCCCATTTTGTTACTGTTATTTATTTTGCTTGTTTAAACTAAAAAAATCCTAATTAACTGCTGATAAAACTGAATAACATAACAACACTTTTTTAAAGCCAGCTGCCACTCACCATAGAACACGAAATAATCAGAAGAATTGCCTAATATATTTAAACAAACGTTATTTTTACCGAATTACACCCCTGGTTGCCAGATGGCGTTGCTTGTTTTTAAATATTGGCTGGTATCCCGTTTTATCCAACTATCCTGTTTTGTCCAACTCTCCCTATATATGGTTGAAAACAGTATTAATTGGAAAAACATGAAAAAACGAAAAAAAATCAATGAGTAGACCATTTATTTTGCTAATAACACCACACGGCTACACCGAAAATCTCAAATATTGCAAACTATTAGAAAGGTCTTTCTCTCTCTGGGTTCAAAAACCGCATAAATTTGAAAAAACGAAAAAACAATCAAAGTATGGACCACTTATTATGCCAATAACCCCACAAGGGTACACCAAGTATCTCAAATATTATATACTGTTGGAAAGGTCTTGAATAGACCTACAAAAAACATTTAGGGTGTTTTTCGCTATCTGAGGTTAAAACCGTATAAATTGGAAAACTTAAAATACCCACATTTCGAAATTATGGATGGCCATTAGGACCCGATAAGGATTTTTACAGGGATCATAATATTATACGATCGTAATAACTTTTCGAGCTCTATCATTCTGCAAAGTTTGATCGACATCGTAAGAGCCGTTTCAAAGTTGCCACAATATATACACCTACAAACTACCTAAAACGAGATAACTGTACCTATTTCAGCTTTGAGTATAGCTAGGAGGCTGAAAACTTTACTGTAGCACCACCTCTGCACTCCAAGGCAACTGACAGAATTCTATGAACGCGTTCGGCCATTAGGAAATTGACATTTTGTATTAAAAAAAAATTACTGCATACATAGAGTGTCTTTTCATGGTTTGACATTTAAACGTAGACAGTTTGTATTGGGCTTGTTCGGTATGGCGGTTTTTGTGGAGGTATACTTGCGTCACTTGGCAACTATCGTTGCCTGTTATAGAATTAAAATTTCATATACTTGACCAGAGAGACAAAAATCAAGTTTCAAGCAGTTCTCAATATATCATACCAAATCATTAAAAGTTTGCTCACGTTCTACAGTTAGAAGCTTTTTAACATTTTATTGTCATTAACTTTTTATATTTATTTCTATAAGCTTCATATGTTGGACAAATCAACCAAAAATGAATCAAATCTTAGTGCTCACATATACCACATGTAGAACACACGTCGCTACTTCCTAAATAACTATATTATAACAATATAATCCCATGGCTAACGTAATCTTAATTGGTTGATAAGTCTATGTTATCTAATTGGCGCACTTATCTGAAGATAAAATTCAACACTAGTGAGACAGCTGATCTTTCTATAGTCCGAGTTGAATTTATAGTAGAGGATAGCGTCAACATCTTGGGAGAATTTATGATTCCTGAACTTTTCTATTGTGGTGTTAACTTTCCTTTGAAACATCTGTTAGTTTTTAATTTCCAATATTTCAACCGCTACAACCTGTAACTCACCTTGCAATTTTAGAAACCAATTAAATTCAACATTAGGCGGCTGATTTGAAGAAAATGTCTTCAGAACGTTTAAACACAATTTTGCCAATCGGGTATCCTTCATTACTTCTACTTTACTATACCAACAAATCATTATTTTAAGAATATTTATCTTTACTGATTCAAAACATGTGTCTATACATATTCAGTGCTTAGGAGTATTACGTTGGCCAACAATAGATATTTTTGAAACGTAGCGGGACCCACTCAAGCTACATATATTTCATTTATTATTCTGTATTTTCTTTCAGCTCCTCAACCAACCTTCGCTCCTCCGATATGTGAACCGCCGCAAACTTTGGTTTGTGGTAAAGACCAGATTACTAAATTGGAAAAAAAGCCAAATGGTTGTCAAACTTATATTTGCGAATGTAAACCCAAGGAAGAATGTGACGATGTTGACATCACTATACCAACTGTACTAGATCCAGGTTAGTTATTTATTTTCGAAAATATTCTTGATATTTTTTGAATAAATTAACTTCCTATTGCATTTTTCGTTAGGTTATGTAAGAGTAATCGACAGGAATAGTAGTTGCTGTCCAATTGTCAATTTGTTGTGCCAAAAGGAAAGATGTCCAGAGCCGGTTCCATGCCCAGAATTCTACTCCCTCAAAGTAGACCAAGAAAAAGACAAGTGTTGTCCGACATATTCTTGTGAAGCTCCCAAACAATGTATTGTTACGACTGAATATGCTGCGGCTGTAGATGGTGGAGAACGTCTCTTGTCTGATTTAGAAAAACAAAAATCACTTAAGAATGTTGATGACATTTGGCAAGACGGTCCTTGTAGGGAATGTACTTGTGTATACAATAAGGGTAACGGTAAGTTTGAGAAAATAAACAAAATCATTGTACTTCTATACATACTTTTTAGACGGTTACATTTCGAGTTGTGAAAATATGGCATGTCCAATTATGGAACAAAGTTCAGACTTTGAGGATTATGAATTGGTTGCCGAAAATCATTATCAAGAATGCTGCCCTACTTTTACGAGAGTTGCCTGCAAATATGACGGTAAGACACAAATTTATCTACAGGGTGTACACTTAACAAATTAATGAATAAAATTTGGGATCAATCTCAGTGGAATATTTAATAATAGGACCAAAGCAATGGATAATTAAAACAGGAAGGATTTCCAATCATATGACCAGATCCACTTACTTGGTTAAATATGATTTTCCGATGAAGATTGGATCTGCTAGCTCTTCAATGTATATAAATTTATAATTCATATGCTTTTAGCGAATCAATGTTTTACTTCAAAAGCAATCCAATAGTACAAAGTTGCATTTTGATAACAATGATTAATTACACAGAAGATTTCTCACTTGAACACATACGAGCTTATTTTACAACTGATTTCATTTCTGAATCTCAATAATTTTGGACTCTTGGTTTATTTATAATTTTTTCATTGTTAATATTATCCTTAAGCATGCAGTAGTAACCATGCCATGTTTATATGTTTAATCACAAGAAAAACACATATACATTCTCATTGAGTCTTCTCTCCATCCCTCGGTTTCGCTTCGGTTTTGGAAAAATCGGCAACGTACTCTCGGCTGAGGATGAAAATAAATAGTATACGACACGTGGCCAGAAAGTTAGATGACCTGTGTAATATAAAACCTCGGCTTCGCCTTGGCCTTTATATCACACACGCCGGGAAACCTAACTTTCTGACATGGGGTCGTGTTATACTTTTGTTCACTGGTACTTGAAATTTTAGGGTTTTTAATAACATATTAATTAGATGGGAAAAAGCTCTATCGGTAACATTTAACACTAACTTTTACTTCATAGGTAAAATTCAGAAGGTAGGAGAATCTTGGCTTAAAGATGACGATGCTTGTACAACTTTGATGTGTATCAACTCAACCAGTGGCTATGCTCAAAAACAAACATCAGTTAACCATTGCACCAAGAAATGTGATATAGGCTTCGAGTATGCCGAACCCACTCCAGAATCAAAGAAATGCTGTGGATCTTGCAAACCGATTGCTTGTGTTGTCGAAGGAAAGGTATATGCAATTGGACAAGAATGGACGTCTGAAGATTTCTGTACTAGTAACGTTTGTACTGACGTGGAAGGATCGGTAAGTTGGAGCAATACAATATACTAAGATATAGATTTGAGTGGATATACTTTCCGATTCACATGCTGAATCTTATTTAGTTTTATTT
This sequence comes from Galeruca laticollis, assembly GCA_963921935.1. Lineage (NCBI taxonomy): Eukaryota > Metazoa > Arthropoda > Insecta > Coleoptera > Chrysomelidae > Galeruca > Galeruca laticollis. The sequence goes on along the minus strand of OY998178.1, from coordinate 35,838,388 downwards.
ATTCATTTGACAATTACAAGCACTTATGTAGAACATTCATTATTTTGTGAGCAGCTATATATAGAACTCGAATTTCTCAGTTCAGAAACTTATAATCAGAAATATGAATATTTATTGTTTACTAATAGTAGTATTTGTATTTAATATAATAAATTATTTGATATTTTTAAAATGTAACTTTTTTATTAATGACAATACATATCAATCTGATAAAATCAGCACACTATATGAATAAATATTTAAAACTTGTGAAGTAGTGAGTGTTATTTTTTATCTCAACAATATTCTCCTGTCATATTATGTGTAGCTGAGGAGCCGTAAAAATAATGGAATACAGAAGAACAAATACCCTACCAGATGGAAATATATCGAAAAAATAAACGGTTTCAAAGATTACAACTAACTTTTCCGCATCTGTGGTCCTGAATAATATTCTATCATAAAATTGTCATTTGTATACACTTCGGGGGATGTATCGTGCTAACAAACCGAAATTTGTCCAAAAATAAGCGAAAATGTAATATATCTGGATTTATAGGACCCGCTGTACTCACTCTAGTCACCTTAAAATCAATAGGGTACATCTATGAGACACCTTGAACAATATTCAATCATAAAATTGGTCACTTGTATACACTCTGGAGGCTGTATCTTACTAACAAACTGAAAATTCTCCAAAAATGACAAAAATTTGGTACTTCAAGTACCATAGAACCCGGTGTACTAGCTTTAGTGAGCTGAATATCAATAGCATTCATCTTTGAGATGCTCTGATTAATATCCAATCATAAAATTGGTCACTTGTATATACTCCGGAGGCTGTATCGTGCTAACAAACTTAAATTTCTCCAAAAATGACAAAAATATCGTACTTAAAGTACTATAGCCCCTGTTGTACTGGCTCTGGTAAGATGAAAATCAATAGGGTTCATCTGTGAAGTGTTCTGAATAATATTCAATCATAAAATTGGTGACTTGATGAACTCCGGTGGCTGTATCGTGCTTACAAACTGAAATTTCTCAAAAAATGACTGAAATGTCGTACTTCTAGTACCATAGCACCCGTTGTACTGGCTCTGGTGAGCTGAAAATCAATTGGGCTCATCTGTGACATGTCCTTAACAATATTCAATCATAAAATTGGTGACTTGTTGCACTCCGGAGGCTGTATCGTGCTAACAAAACATGTAACGAAAAGTGGTCGAAGACAACAACGGTGACGACGACGACATACAAACAAGATTTTTTTTCTAAAAACCGTTTTTTTGTGTTGTTGTTGATGGAAAACGTAAAAATAATTAAAAAAAAATTTTCAAAATTCCAACTTTTTTTGGGGTAAACCAATACTTTTCTCGCATATTAGATAGGTTGGGCGGAAAAGTAATATTCTATCATAAAATTGTCACTTGTATACGCTACGGGGATGTATTGTGCTAACAAACCGAAATTTCTCCAAAAATAACAAAAATGTAGTACATCTGGATTTATAGGACCCGCCGTACTCGCTCTAGTCAGCTGAAAATCAATATTATACATCTGTGAGACACCTTGAAAAATATCCGATTATGAAATTGATCATTTGTATAGACTCAGGAGGCTGTATCGTGCTAACAACCCGAAATTTCTCCAAAAAGGGCCAAAAATGTGACTCTTCAGGTACCATAGCACCCGTTCTACTAGCACTGTTGAGCCAAAAATCAATTACGTTCATCTATAAGACGCCCTGAATAATATTCAATCATAAAATTGGTCACTTGTATACACTCTGGAGGCTGTATCGTGCTAACAAACTGAAGATTCTCCAAAAATGACAAAAAATCGGTACTTCAAGTACCATAGCAGTGGTTGTACTGGCTTTAGTGAGGTGACTATCAATAGGGTTCATCTTTGAGACGCCCTGAGTAATATCCAATCATAAAATTGGTCACTTGTATATACTTCAGAGACTGTATCGTCCTAACAAACTGAAATTTCTCCAAAAATTACAAAAATGTCGAACTTAAAGTACTATAGCACATGTTGTGCTGGCTCGGGTGAGCTGAAAATCAATAGGGTTCATCTGTGAGATGTCCTTAATGATATTCAATCATAAAATTGGTGGCTTCTAGCACTCGGGAGGCTATATCATGCTAACAAACGGAAATTTCTCAAAAAGTTGCAAAAATGTCGTACTTTAAGTACCATGCACCCGTTGTACTGGCTATGGTGAGCTGAAAATCGATAGGGTTCATCTGTGAGGTGTCCTGAACAATATTCAATCATAAAATTGGTGAATTGTTGCACTCCGGAGGCTGTACCGTGCTAACAAGACATGTAACGAAAAATGACCGACGACAACGACGACGACATACACACAGGATTTTCACTTTTTCGCCCAACCTATCTAATATGCGAGAAAAGTATTGGTTTACCCCAAAAAAAATGGAATTTTGAATTGTTTTGAGTTATTTTTACGTTTTCCATCAACAACACCACGAAAAAACGTTTTTAAGAAAAAAAATCCTGTGTGTATGTCGTCGTCGTCGGCCACTTTTTCTTACATGTCTTGTTAGCACGATACAGCCTCCGGAGTGCAATAAGTCACCAATTTAACTATGGAATATTCTTAAGGTTATGTCACAGATTAACCCTATTGATTTTCAGCTAACCAGAGCCAGTACAATGGGTGCCATCGTACTTGAAGTACGACATTTTGTCATTCTGTCTCGTGCCAAGAAACTGAAACTTCTCCAAAAATGACAAAAATAACGTACTTAAAGTACTGTAGCACCTGTTGTATTGGCTCTAGTGAGCTGAAAATCAATAGGGTTCATCAGTGAGATGTCCTGAATAATATTCAATCTTAAAATTGGTGACTTGTTGAACTCCAGAGGCTGTATCGTGCTAACAAACTGAAACTTCTTCAAAAATGACAAAAATATCGTACTTAAAGTACTGTATCACTAGTTGTATTGGCTCCGGTGAGCTGAAAATCAATAAGGTTCATCATGAAATTGGTGACTTGTTGGACTACGGAGGCTGTATCGTGCTAACAAACTGAAATTTCTCAAAAAATTACAAAATGTCGTACTTCAAGTACCATAACAACCGTTGTACTGACTCTGGTGAACTGAAAATCAATAGGGATCATCTATGACATGTCCTTAACAATATTCAATCATAAAATTGCTGACTTATCGCACTCCGGAGACTGTATCTTGCTAACAAGACATGTAAGGAAAAGTGGCCGACTACAACGACGACGACGACGACGACATACACAAAGGATTTTTTGTCTGAAAACCTTTTTTCGTTTTGTTGTTGATGGAAAACGTAAAAATAACTCAAAAAAAAATTTTAAAATTTCAACTTTTTTTGGGGTAAACCAATACTTTTCTCGCATATAGAAAGGTTGGGCGGAAAAGTAAAAATAAGTGTTCGAATTTGATTTAATTACCAAATTCTCTTGTGATTTTTTTATTTTCAACTTCCCCTGTATAACACAATTCAAACTTCATTCCATATAAAAAACCACAGATAACTATATAACACTTTCTTTTCTCCACAAAACTACATGCATCGGCTGAGTTTTCAACAGTCATATGACAGTTTCATTTAAATCTCTATCTTTCCCATTGGTTACATTCTCACATAACTTTCCTTGTTATCACCCACTTAAAACCACACATAAAAATATCCATAACAACACATATTCCATTTTTCATCATCATACAAAAAACCGTTGTTAGTCAAGTAACAAAAAAGCATAAAGAGACATAACACATAAATAAATCATAAAAAGTAGAAGATATTGATTACATTATACAATAATGTAATGTTTTTCTTATTTATTAAAAGTTTTTATTACGGGTGGGATAAATTTCAAACACTCGGTATGGCTACTTACTAATTTATTTAAAACACTAAACTAATCACTAACACTTAATTTATATATACTCAGTATATTCACTTAAACTAATTTATATGAACACTTAACTAATTTATATTTACTGTTTGCTATTTCGGTGTATTTATTTCACGAGATCACTTTTATCAACTAACTCTTCCGCTGATCGGTCCTTATTTATATTAAAGCCATTTTTACTAGTAAATTCCAGGCTGCGGCTTATACACACAAATAATTTTCTGCCCTTTTCTAGATAACTCTGGTCACAAAAACCAGTTCTAGATAAGATAGTCTCAATCGTAAACAGTTTTTCATAACTGCGTATCCGCCATAATTTTAGCTATTATACCTGGCTTAGACAGGGTCGGTTTTAGGGACTATACCAGTGTGCTGTTTCGTAACATTACCCCCTCCTTAAATGGAAGCTCCTCCTGGAACTTTTGTGTAGCCGAGACTGGATGTTTGAATCGGCAACTGGCCCCATTTCTACACTTTCCGATCTTATGGAAATAGCAGGGCACCGTCTTCATCGGATACTGATAACGGGGGTTGTAGCTGCAAATTAATATCTGGACACCGGTATCTTGAAAGATAATCTCTACCATGTTCCTGATGATTCGCCAATCCAACTGGTTACTCGCTATCTTAGGCATAGCCAGTTTCTTCACGTTGGATTCCAACACATGGTCTCGGAGGTTTCGAAGTGCTTCCCACACATCGCGGTAGGTAGATCGATCTTGGAATTCATTTTTAGTTACCACGTAGAAGACGTACCGCGAATTATGTTTCAGTTTCAGTGTCTTGCCAGGGGCTGGAATCTGGTCTTCAAGTTTTTCTAATTGCCCGAACTTCTTTCGAAAGACGGTTGCCAACCCTCGTGCGTTCTTGCTACGGGCGGGGATGTTGTATGCCAGTGAACAATCTTCCGGGAGAGTGAACAAATCTTGTTGTTGTTCCGAAGTGACTCCATATCTAGCTTTCCCGGTACCTCCATACGCGCCCATAAATTCATCGAAGGTGGGGTCAGACACATCTCGAATAAGGTTAACTCCTTCCTCTATGTCATGGTCTCCTTCGAATGGCGCTAGTCGGTTTCGGTGAACTACTTTTGCTTTTCGTTGGGGATCTTGCTTATGCGATATAAAACATCATTGATCCTTTTCTTGATTAAGTATGAACCTTCCCAGGATTTTTGTAATTTTGGAGAAAATCCTTTTCTCCTCGCCGGGTTGTGTAACCATACTTTGTCCCCTTCTTTAAAACTGCCTTCTGTGGCCTGCGTGTCGTACCGACTTTTCATTCTGTCGCTGGCAACTTGAAGATTTGTTCGAACTAATTCATGAATATCATCCAGCCTTCTTCTCAATTGGATTGCGTAGTCTCCGCCTGCTAGATCTTCTCCAGGCCGGCAGCCAAATTCCAGGTCACAAGGAAGCCTCATTTCACGTCCAAACAGGATTTTCGCCGGTGTTTCACCCGTGGACTCATTGACAGCAGATCGATAAGCCAATGCGAATAGGGAAGATACTGGTCCCAATCTCTCTGATGGCTGGATACTACTTTGGACAGGTATTTTCCAATAGTCCTGTTCATTCTCTCGACCATTCCATCTGACTGTGGACGTAAAGCTGTTGTCCTGGTCTTCTTCATTCCCAGCTTGTCGCAAATCTCCTGGAATAGATGGCTTTCAAAATTTCTCCCCTGGTCACTGTGGACTTCCAAGGGTACTCCATATCGGCTGATAAATTCTTTCACCAATACATCTGCGACAGTGGTGGCCTCTTGATTCGGGATAGCGTAAATTTCTACCTACTTTGTGAAATAATCCATTACAACCAGTATGTATTTGCCACCATTTTCTGTCATTGGAAATGGCCCAGCGATATCTAAAGCAATCCGTTTGAAAGGGCTTCCAACATTGTATTGTTTCATGGGTGCCTTTCTCTTGCGATGTGGCCCATTACTCGTAGCACAAGTCGTACATTTCTTACACCAGTCCTTCACATCGTAGGAGCTGTTCATCCAAAAAAACCTTTCACAGGCTCGCTGAAGGGTTTTCTTCACTCCCAGATGACCTCCCGATGGACTGTCGTGTAACTTCTTCAGTACCTCAGCTACTCTTGTTCTCGGGATAACTAGCTGTCTCCTCATCTCAGAACCATCATCGTTTTCAAGGACTCTTTTCAACAGCCCTCCTCCCAGGACAAGAGAGTCCCACTGAGCCCAATACGCCTTGAGCTTCGGTGAAAACTTTGACACTTCTTGCCAGGTACGTCGTCGATTTTATTTCTTCCATTGCCGGATCATCTTCAGGTGAGGATCATTCTCCTGATCTTCTCTGATCCTGGTGGGTGACCATTCCTCGTTGACTACTGTAATTCTTGAAACTGCAACTTCCTTAGATTTTGACTTGTTGCATTGTGAATAGTCTACAGGACATGACCGTCTAGGCAGGTAAAGAGTTGGCTTTTCGGTGATTCACATCAGCGGGATGTTCACCCCTGTCTGATTTCCCCTGTGACTGGAGTTCTTGGATTACAGGAGTCTTGGGGCGCTTAGACGGACTGCGTACGTGCTCTAGCTCGCCGTACTTCCGGCATTTGATCTTTTTCGGCTTCTTGTCTGCCATACCTTTCAACAAGTTGACGATCTGGTCAAGTTTGTCATCATCATGTTCTTCCTGCATGGTTCTACCTTTGTTGTAGCTTTTCCTCTAACTCCTTGATTTTTTCGTCTATCGTTGTTATCTTATTCTTGATTTTCTCGTCCATCGTTGACATTTTATTCTCGATTTTCTCGTCCATCGATAACATTTTATTCTCTATTTTCTCGTCCATTGTTGTTTTTCATCAATAAGATATCGGCAGATATATTGTTCTTTAAAGTAGAAATCTTCTCGTCCATGTTAGCCGAAATATCATTCTTCATAGTAGAAATCTTCTCGTCCATGTTAGCCGAAATATCATTCTTCATAGTACAAATCTTCTCGTCCATGTCAGCCGAAATGTTAGCAGAAATGTTCTCTTCCATGACAGAAATCTTCTCGTCCATGTTAGCAGAAATGGACGAGATTAAGGTGGAAGCCTCGTCATTAAATAAAACTGTTTCTGGATCAAAGCCGTCATTTTCCAGTGCCACTTTAAGTCTTTCTACTAATTCACTTTTCTTACCGGAGGTTTCCAACTCACGATCTTCCAATTCAGCTCCTAATGCCGCCACCTTCAGATCTCTTGGCCATTTTTACGTAGCAATTTATTTATATTACCCCACACCTGACAACAATGTAATGTTTTTCTTATTTATTAAAAGTTTTTATTATGGGTGGGATAAATTTCAAACACTCGGTATGGCTACTTACTAATTTATTTAAAACACGAAACTAATCACTAACACTTAATTTATATATACTCAGTATATTCACTTAAACTAATTTATATGAACACTTAACTAATTTATATTTACTGTTTGCTATTTCGGTGTATTTATTTCACGAGATCACTTTTATCAACTAACTCTTCCGCTGATCGGTCCTTATTTATATTAAAGCCATTTTTACTAGTAAATTCCAGGCTGCGGCTTATACACACAAATAATTTTTCTGTCCTTTTCTAGATAACTCTGGTCACAAAAACCAGTTCTAGATAAGATAGTCTCAATCGTAAACAGTTTTTTATAACTGCGTATCCGCCATAACTTTAACTATTATACCTGGCTTAGACAGGGTCGGTTTTAGGGACTATACCAGTGTGCTGTTTCGTAACAATAAGAAATTGTGATATTCTTATTTGTGAAGCAGCATGAACAAAATGTAAAACTATACAAATATATATTAAATGTACATGTAATAATCGGTTATCATTTAATATAACACTCAATTCATCGACGTGTAAAAGTATTTATTATCGTCACATTAAGGCGATTGGTCCTTCAGAGCTCAGTACAATAAAAGTGTAAACGACATTCCGCATTTTGCTTTTCCATCAAAAAAGAGGAAAACGCAAAACAACATTTTTGGTTATTTTTGGAGAAATGTCGGTTTGTTAGCTCGATACATCCCTCGAAATGTATACAAGTAACAATTTTATGATACAATATTGTTTAGGGCCACAGATGCGGAAAAGTTATTTTTAATCTTTAAAACCGTTAATTTTTTCTAAAAACCGTTTTTTCGTGTAGTTCTTGATGAAAAACGTAAATAACTCAACATTTTTTTTCAAAATTTCAACTTTTTTTGGGGTTAACCAATACTTTTCTCGCATAATAGATAGGTTGGGCGGAAAAGTAATAATGTTGAGAATAAATTTAGAATAGAGAACCATATTAAAAAGCAGATCAGCATTATCATGACTATAATCAAGCACTGCTTCAAGATTATAAACTTTTAGTGGATATTGTTGCTAAATATAAATGTGATGTTATCTAAATCATTAGAGAATCTCTAGCTAAAAAAATCCATTCAGATAATAATTTTAAAGCTAATAGTATTTGATAGTATCAATTCTTTACAACTAATGGATTAGTAAATCGGAATATACAAAACTATTAAAAATAGTCCAAAAGTTGTTGCCATTAACAAGAATTAAGAAAAGGAAAATTCCAGTTAAAAACTGCATCTCTTGCTCTTAATAAATTCATTCAAATATGCATATGATCTATAGAATACGACCAGGTATTTCATGAGCAGCACTCGTGGCACAAGAAGATCTTCAAAATCTGTTTTGGGTAGAAATAATTCGCTGAAAAACATATATTTCATTATATTAACTTAACATCGTGATATATACTTCGATATTTGTTATACATTTACTTTTCTAATTTTTTCATCGTTTATTTCTTTCAGGTACAAGTCAAGTCTATCATCACAACTTGTCCCGAGATATCAGAAGAAACAAATAAGAATTTCGTTGTTGAAGTGAAACCCGTCGAGGGTGAATGCTGCAACAAACAGATTTTAAAAGCTTGTAAATTTAATAATAATGTAGTTGAGGTGAGCAGTTTTCTTAACATTTTGTCATTATATGTAATAATTTTAAAATGTGCATCTGATCATCAACTTATGGAAAAAGTGTTTATAATTAGACATAATATTGTAGATTCAGTTCAATTATGACTTAATAGTTTTCATATTATTTTAAATTTTTTTTCTGCAGCTGTGCACATCAATTTAAGTAGTATTGTTTATAAATTGTCCATTTGTTTTCTGATGAAAGGTGATCTTGTGTTGATGAGTCAGTGTATATTTACAACTTTTAAGCTAATATCTCGTCGTTAAGCTTTAATAAGTGATTTCAAAATGAGCATTTACTTTTAATGAAGACATAAGTACTTTATTTCTTTTTTTATTAGTATGAGCGTATTATTCAGTTCCTTCTTATCCTGTAGGAGACCTCTTTTTCATATTATTGCAAGTCTGTTGACCAACTTTGTTTCACTAGTAGTAGTAGATTTCTCTCTCGTATTTAGTTGTGCTCAGATTCCAAAGTACTTGACAAAGGAAATTTATGAAATCACTATATTAATACTTTATAATGTGAAACATTTTTCACAACCATAGAATTTTTTGTGATTTTAACTTTATTAAGATTGGGTTCGTTCAAGATAACCTAACATTTTCTAATGTTTTTAATTTATCTCTTCAGTACAAAATTTTCAACATAAATATATATTTTCAGATCGGAGAAATATGGCAATCACCTACAGATAAATGCAAATCGTACACATGTGATGACAAAGGCAACAACGAACTGGTAATCAAAGAAACGATGCAAACCTGTAAAACAGATTGTGAGAAGGTAAATATCTCAAATATATTATATAAACAACGATCAAGTCATCAAAAATAACTCTAAATGATTTTGTATACAGCGAGACATAAAATAGATTCTACCAAATTTCATTTGAAACTAATTATTTAGGTAATTTCGTTGATAAAATAGAAGATACAGATTAAATGTCACAAACGGGAAGAGATTATATAAAAACTAAGATAGAAACATCCTTTTGATTTTTCGTATCTTAAATGATTCAAAAAAATTTATCAATTAATAAGCCAACCAAACATTGACCCCGGAAATTAAAGAAAATGATAAGATCTCTAAATATAATTGGCTTTGGTTACAAAAATAACCATCACAACGACTTGCACCTTTCAAATTATTCGTATTATGGCATACTTTGTAGCTATCCATTTTATCCATAAATTCTGAATCTGATGAAACAAAAAATAAGTTTTTTTTCTAATTAGAAATTGCGTCAAAAGTTTTATAGGTATATATAATATTAATATCAATAAATAACGCAATTAAGGGATTAAATAAATTACCAAAATCATAAAGCTCCGTAATACAAGTCATTAAATCTGAAAGATCCAAAAAGAAAAAGGGATTTGAAATATGGAATATGTACGCCTAGATTGCCCGAAGCAAAATTCTAAAAATGAAACACGTAAAGGAAGCAATTTACAATCTATGCCTAATGCCTAATCTATTTAAAAACAAAACTTTTTTAGTTCTTGGGTATGTAGAAAAAGTCAGGCGGCAGAAGGCAGTTTTCAGAAATGTCTGGAATAAAGTTTAAAAGAATTTTATTTTCAAATAAATACTAATGTCAATTGAAAAGAAAACAGTTATTAACATATTTTTCTGATCGAAACATATGTTTTTAGCCAAAGTGAGGATATAATGAAGTCACATGGTTTCAAAGCCTGAAAAAGTAATGTGCGCTTTAACAAATTTCAAGTATAATAAACAAACAGTTAATTATATATTATAAACAAACTTATCCATCTTTATTATGCTAGATCACATAACGTATTATAACGACCAGGTCATAATTCAAATTACACAAATCATCAGTTTTCAACATAGATTTTGAGAAGTCCAAGGCATTATTATGTTGTTGTCGCTTTTTGGTAAAAAAATTAATTTGAAAGGCAATCTTTCAGCCACTTCTTCTTAAGCTGTATTTTTTGCATCACGATTAAACTGTCTTCTTAAGTAATAATTGTAAAGATCAGCAGATATAGTTTTCCTGGTTTCCTATATCATTGCACAGTTATACTGATCTTAAACTTGCGTCATTTTATATTTCTGCATCGTTTATTATCTTTGATAGTAACGTTAGAAATAACATTTCGACAAAACCTCTGGGTGTTAATGACAGTGACATTGTAATGACAGTGTTAAGTTCACTGAACTGATAAATATACTGGAACATGCACGTAAAGGTCGAATGTCTTTCAAATTTGAAGCCACTTTTAGACAAGGACAGATGCCGTTGGAGGGAATATTTTCTCCTTCTAATTTGTTTTGATTAAAAGCGTTTTGAGAAATTATTCTTCTTAAGTTATGTTTATTAGGCTTATTGTTGATTACAAACATACATGATGACAATAATTCCTTCCTGACAGTCTAGGAATTTTAAATAATTTCAATTAATAAGTTTATTTAAATTTATTCATTGCACACTTTTGGAAACTTCCTAATGGTACAGCTCTAAATCGATTAAAATAATTACCCTGAATGATAACAAATAAATAATAAGGAAAAACATGTATTATAAAACTAAGAGCGCTCACCTTATTACTCCTTTTTAATTTGTTTTAAATATCAAAGCACATTGAACGTTTTAAAAAATTGCTAGTTGCTTCGTACATATTCCTACCTAATAAAAAGGGATTTTAATGTATTTAGCATAATTAAAACTTTTTCTTTTAAATTTAAAAATAATTATCACATTTTTGCTATTTAACTGCACGAGTGTAACAAAGCTAGCCTTCCCTCCCTCAGCAGTTGTTCTTGTCTAACTACATGGCGTCATTTTTAGAATGTGTCATGGTTGTTCCACTTTAGGTATTCTTCTTTCTCTTTGGAGTTGTCCTATGTTGGTAACGAGGGAACAGCAATATAATGTTCTGGATTGTTCGATCGATGATTCTAGTGGGATCAAAATGTCATTCTGGAACATTCTGAATAATTGAAAATGTATATATAAGGAGGTGCGACAGTTGCGAGGGGAGTTGACAACTGTGACGGTATTGAATTTGAACGATTTAGCGAGAATTGTAAATTGTATTCCTTGTTTCTGAATAAACTATTTCAAGAAATCCACAATCGTGTTACAATCATAATAATTAAAATTTAATGAAATCTAGGGATGGGAATATCAAGAATCCGAAACTAGTTGTTGCGGTAAATGTATCCAAGCCTCTTGTATCCTCGAAGGAGAAGTAAAGGTGGAAGGTGAAACATGGAAATCTCCAGATAACTGTACAACGTTCAGTTGCGAAAAAATGGGTGATCAATTCACTATCGTCACCAATCAAGAAACGTGTCCTCCCTTCGACCCATCTTGTGATCCAAAAGATATAATCAGCAACGGTTGCTGCCAATTTTGTAACGTTACTGCAGAATCTCAAGGTAAGCAACAATTAAATTCATCTTTTTAAGTATTTTATTCGGTTAAGAGACATAAAACGTCTGTTTCGGTGTTTTTTATGTTGAACAGATTGTTGACGTTAGTCACGAGGATCTGGTGCAAATATTTCCTATCGAATACTCATTTTTAAAAAAGCTTACATGAATAAATGTCAACACGTCACTAACCATATGCAAATTCGTCAACATCTTCTACTCGTATACAGAGTGATAGTCGAAAGTGAAATGGAAGATTCTTGGCATCAAAATATTACGATCTGACGCAACTTGCTTTAATAAAATATTTATAATAAAAACGATACAGGCAGCAAAGTTGAAATATAAAAATTTTTTTTTCGCAATAAATTTAAGACTGGATGTACGAACGTACAAATTTAAAGATAGGCGGTTTTAAGGCATTATAAATCATAATATGATATCCGTTTCGATGTATTTTCTAGAGATATGTTGTTGATAACTATGCGCTTAACTTTTTTATTGTTAAAGCTCTCTCGCTTTTTATTGAAAAATATTTTAATTGCATCATTTTTGGGATAAAATTTATAATTATCATTAGTCTCAAAAGTTACTAGTTTTCGAGATATTCGCATTTTAAAAACCCCCTACATAAATTTTATAATATTTATTAGCAGTTAACGTATTAAATAAAGCAAGCATTATGAACTCAATAACTTTCACTGATGGAAAAAATAATATTTTATGCAAAAATACAACAACAAAATGTAAATGTTATTTCACAGTAATTGTTCAATATATGTTCGCCATTCATCTCGATACATTATCATTTCGTTTCGTGAGAGATAGCCTAATATTAAATAAAAAATTCATGCTGCTCTGATTTCTTGCCAAAATTGGACTCGGCTGTTTATAGGGTTTTTGTAAACTGTTTCCGTCATTGTGCCTCACACACTGAAATCAAAGAGGTTATATTCTGGATTGCGCGGTGGCCAAGGAAACGAATTACCATGACAAATCCAGCGTTCAGGAAACAGGGTATTTGAATAGTTTCGTATTTCAAGAGTGTAATATGCAGAAGCCTCGTCCTGCATACACAACTTATTATGTCTCAAATTGAGTGGTAAATCATCAATTAACTCATTTTGTAAGAATTGTAAATAATTTTACTATTTCATCTTTGGGGCAACTCGTATGGTCCTACAAAATGTTCGTCAATGACCCCACACCAAACGTTGACTTTGAATTCGTTTTGAAAATACCGCTCTCTTGTTACATGAGGATTTTCAACGTCCCAAAATTGGTTATTTCTTAAATTGAAAATTTCGCGTCGAGTAAATGTGGCTTTATCTGTATATAGTATCCTATTGACGAATGTGTGATCATTATCTTGTTTGTTCCGAATATCTCGAGCAAACTGATATTTTAAAGGATATCATTGTAATACATTTTGGACAGGTATTTAATGGAATGGACGGTAATTTTCTACGTACAATACTTTTAAAATAAATTTTTTACGTATTTCTGTTGTTGCAGATAGTCGCCTTGAACTTATTTTTGGACCATTTACAATGCGAACTAGTATTTCGTCTACTTCATCAGGCGTAATAATTTACGATCGACCTATATTATCTCGTTTAGGAAAAAATGGCCCATTTTCAACTAAATTCCTATGTCCTAAGTCTTGATAATCCATTACTAGGCTGCAATTTCTTGGAAAACCTTAGTAGGTATTCTCTTTGCCCATTGAAATTTTTTTGGCAATAAATAGGTAACATATCTCTATATTCTGAATTTGAAAAATTATCATACCTCGACATTTTCTTAAATTAACTGGTATTATTAGTCACAAATTTGTAATATTTGTGCTAATAAATAAAATGATAATTATGTAGGGGGTTTTTAAAATGTGAATATCTCGAAAACTATTAACTTTTGAGACTAATGATTGGTTCACATTTTTTTCGCAAAAATTATGCAATTTTGATATTTTTCAATTAAAAGTGAGATAGCATTACCGATAAAAAAGTTAAATGCACAGTTACGTCAACAGCATAACTCATGTGGCGCCGTCTAGAAAATACATGGAAACGGTTATCATATTATGATTTCTAATACCTTAAAACACCCTAACTTTAAATTTTTACGTTCGTATATCCAAAAATTTATTTACACTTCAACTTTGCCTCTCTATATGTTTTTTATTATCAATATTTTATTAAAGCAAGTTGCATCAGATCGTAATATTTTGAGGCCAAGAATCTTCCATTTTACTTTGGACCATTACTTACGGGCCACTCTACTATATTCATCAAATCAGTATCGCATTATCTTCTTCCAATAACAAGAGCACTGGTACAAATCAAAGACAATAAATATTTTCATATATAACTGCAATGCAATAAAATCAAACGTGAAAGATTTAGAACTGACAAAATGAAAAAAGCAGCTATACCACAAAATGGAATGTTATCATGACGTACAATAAATTGACGCCCGCCGTCATTTTCAATACAATTCATAAATTATTTAGAAGATATGATTTTTATCTATTTAGGCCACAAAAAGTCCAAGTTTTACATGAAGGAGATAGGGAGCTTCGGATTCATTTTTGTAGCTAGTTATTGGATAAAGTGAGTAATGATCCATACTTTATAGAAAATACTATGTTTTCTGATAAGAGTGCATTTACCCAGATGGTTACATGAATACTCATAACCTGCATAATTGGAGAGATGAAAACCTTTATTTAATACGTAAAGGATGTCACCAATGAGACACACACACAGGCGAGCGTGAGAAATCCCGTCACATTAAGCATCCACTTCCAGACTAGGTCCGCGCGTGGGTGCGAACTAGGACATTTCATCCACCTCCTGTCATTCCGACAGAACCTCATTGTAGCTCGCGTATCGCGACGCGTATTCTTCCTCACCTTTCTCTAAACCCATGAAAGGTTCAGGGATCTCTACTTATCCTTTCGAAGGGGTAGCTCTGGTGGCTACACTCCCTTGTCCTTTAGCGGTTGTTTATATCGTCGTCGAACTGTGTGTGTGTTTGCTGCCTCAGCCCCAACTTTCCTTGCCTACTTCGGCGAGGAGGGCCCTAAGCTGAGTGGTCCATCGCCTTCTTTATACCTGTCCCTGGTGCGTAAATCGGTGCTTACCTGATGCAGTAGCGCGGAATTACCGTGTCGGGGGGATTCCTCATACTTCTTACTTCTTTTCCCCGGGATTCTTTTGATTTTTTAGTTTTTTTTTGGTGTGCAGACAATTGCTCGCCTGCACGGTTTTTTTTGTTTTTTTTTGTACACACGATTGCTCGTCTGAACGGTTTTTTTTGTGCTCAGACGATTGCTCGTCTATACGGTTTTTTTTTTGTTTTTTGTGTACTGGCTTGCACCGGTACGTTTTTTTGTATTTTTTGGGTGGGGATCTTCATGCCTAGTCTTCTATTTGTTTTCTTGGACTCTTGTACTTCCTGTAGCTTGTTAGGTCCCTCAGTTCTACGTTAGGATGTGTCTTCAGCTCTTCGAAGAGTTTCCTCACTCTTTTGTCCATTATTTCAAGTACTTTCTCCACTTGTGTTTCTTCGTATATGTCTCCATTCCTTTTCCTCCATCGGGCGTTTATCGCTTGTCTTAGCGATATGTTCTGTTGCACCTGTAGTTTCTGTCTATTTGTTTCACAGGTGTGTCCTCAGGCGACTGAGGCGTACGTTATAATTGGTATTATGATGCTTCTTATAAATCTCAACTTGGTCTTGAGGTTGTGTTTACTTTTCCTGTCTAACAATCCGGCGAGTCATGCCCTCGCTTGCCTCGTTCTGTCTATTATGGGGTTCACGTGTGGGGTGAATGTTAGTGTCTGGTCTATCGTTACTCCTAGGTATTTTGCTTTTTCTGGCCATTCGATTTCTTCGCCGTGGAATTCTATTTTTTCTTCATGTCGCCGGAGTCTTTTCCTCGTAAACAGAACCGCTTGGGATTTTTCGCAGTTTATCTTTATTTTCCATGTTTTGCACTATTCGTCGACTTCGTTTGCTGCTGTTTGCAATATGGTTGTAATGTTTTTGACTTTTACGCATCTCGTGGCTATGGCAGTATCGACGGCGTAAAGTGCGTTCATGATATTCTCTATTTTTGGTATGTCTCCAGTGTAGATATTATATAGCGTGGGGATAGTACTGCTCCTTACGGTACTCCCGTTTCTTGATGGCCTACATCCGATCTCTCGTTTGCTAACTTTACCTGGAATTTTCTCTCCTTGAGATAGCTCTTTAGGAGTTTTATCAGAGGTTTTGTATATCCTGCCTCTTTCATCTTGTAAAGTAGCCATACTCGGTCGAAGGCTTTACTTATATCGAGGAATATTGCTCCTGTTGACTCCTTCTGGTTGAAACCTTGAGTTGTATATTGTAGAAGTCTCAAGATTTGTTGTTCGGGACTGTGTTATTTTCTGAATCCGAACTGTTCGTCTGGTATTACGTTTAATACTCTTGTTTGTTCGTTTAGTATCCTCATTATTGTTCTCTCTGCTATTTTGTCCATTGCTGTTAGCAAACTGATGAGTCTGTAATTTTGTGGAAACGTTGGATTTTTTCCGGGTTTTCTCAGCATGATTATTTGTGCATGTTTCCATCTTGTCGGGAAGTGTTTCGTCCTTAACATGCCGTTGATGATGTTGGTTAGGGATGTGATACCTTTGTTCGGCATTTTTTTCAGCGCTCTGTTCGATATTCCGTCTGTTTCGGGTGCTTTTTTCTTAGAAGCTAACCTTAGCAGTTCTTTTACTTCTAGGGAAGTCGCGAACCCTAGGGGTTCATGCTCCTCCTCCTCTTGGTACTGGGCGATGCTTTCTTCAACCATGTCCGAGAAATCCATGTCTTCGTCTGGGTATTCGTTCAGTATAAACTGTGTTTTTCATCGCTTCCGCTTTATCGTTGGCGGCATCGGTTGTTTATCCTTTCGTAGCAGTTTTGCGATATTCCATATCCCCGGTTTTTGCGGGTCTAATTCGTTGATTATTTTATTCCATTCTTCACTCCTGTGTTCTTCTAGTTTTTCTTCAATTTCTTCTTTGATTTCCCTGACTCTCGTTAGTTTGTCGGGATTTCGTGTCCTGCGTGCGCTTCTCGTGATTCTTATATTAATGGTTCTTTTGTATTTGCTATTATCGTGACATCGTCTGTATACGCTATAACTTGTGATTTATTCACCATTAGATTTTTAATTTGTACATTTTTCATTCCCAGTATGCCTTCCATTACTAGAGGGTTTCTCTGGATGATCTTCTATTGATTTCAAATAGATGTTTATTATATTCTGACTTAAGATCTTTTGTTTGTAAAATCATGTTCATCAGTGTTCTTAGTTTTTTTGGCATATTTCTAGTTAATTTACCATATGCTTTCTAGTTACTGTATCAAAGACACTTCTAAAATCTATGAAGACTGCGTATTTCTGTTATATTCCTAGTTTTTTGGACTATTTGTTCTAGGTTGTTTATCGCATTAATTGTCGACCTTCCTGGCCTGAAGCAGTTTTGGTAGTTTTCCAGAATTTTTTCTGCGTGTGCTTTTAGACATTTATTAATTGAATGTCACATTTAGTAATGTTATCAGTCTCTAATTTGGACAGTTTTCCTTATCTCCTTTTTTATATAGAAGTCTGCTTATGGCAGAGTATTAGATAACATATTTGTTCTTGCAAATCTCGTCCTCCATATTTCAAGAATTCTATCTCATTTCATCGTCCTTACTATTGTTTAATTTTCTGATTTCTTCTTTTATTTCATCTGCTTCTGTACTTCATTTTTCTTCTTCTCCTTATTGCAATGGTTGCTCATCTACATATTGTGTATAGATTTGTTATGTTATTATTCCTTTGTAGTGTCAATTTTGATGGTCGTGTTTTGTTTTCCCAGCTCTTTCTTTTATTCCTCTTATTATGTTTCTTGGCTGGTTGTATTGTAATTTCACGTTTTTGTAAATTCTTGTATCTTATTTTGAGATTTGTTGTTTTTCGTTATTTCCCCATTTCTTATTCGACCAGTTGTTCTTTTTCTTTCTATATAAATTATTTAGAGCAGACTTTTCTGCATGGAGCATTGATATGAAATTATATTAGTTGCAGTTGATGTAATAAAGTGAACTTGATTTTTTTTATTTTAGTGAAATGTTTAGCAGTAGAAAAACCACAAAAGCAAACGATTGGAATTTTGAAAGAATTCGAATGTACGAACAAACGTCCTATCAAGAACTTTACAGAATGTGTGGGCAGTTGTGGATCGGAAACCACCTTTAATTCCAGTAAGTATTTTTCTCTGAATTTCAATCAATTTAAACAAAAAATATAATCTTAACCAGACCAAAAATACAACCCCAATGAATTTTTAGAAAGATCATGTGTAGTTAGATAACCATGTATTTAAGCTGCAAGACAAAACGTCAAAAATCGTATATATAAACTTCTTTTAAATTCTCTGATCTATTTTTGTTGTAAAATAGTATATGTGGTTATTTTTCACTAAAATATCTCAAGTAAAACAGAAGTGGGATTCTGCACTATTTTCATTCGGAACAACATTTTAGGAATTCGATGCAACAAACAAAAAAGCCGAGATTAATTGGTGAATCAGTAGGTATCTTTTGAAAACTCTTGAAGTAAAGATTGCATCAGTTTTTTGTCCCAAATTTCTTTCAAATCACAATAGCCATGAATCTAAATTAAGATAACAATAATGTTCGTATTCAACTTTTGCCTTGCTTCTAGCATGATTTTCAATATTTATTTGAAAAAAAAACATTTCCACATTCATGTTAGTGACCCCCATTTCAAGTGATGATTCTACATATTTGAAATTATTAATTTGTTTTAGAATTGGGAGCTATGCAGACAAAATGTTCCTGTTGTCAAGGAATCGAACACGAGGCTATTCTCGTGGAATTGGAGTGTTCAGATGGTAGTAAAATCGAGAAGAAAATACTAGTACCATCAAAATGCAGCTGTACTATTCAAGAATGTGTAGGAAATGTCAAAAATACCGAGCTTCCTTCAATTCCTGATGAATCGTTACTCAAACGAGTGCGACGTTGGTTTAATTAGTGTAAAGAGTAGACGCTATTAAGATAAGATGTAACGTTTTTTTATTAATATTATTATTGAAAAATTTTATTACAGTTGAATAAAACAAGTTGATGTTGAATTGCTTTTATTTAGTTTCATTATATAATGGATGTTGACGCCATAAATCATTTTTACCTATATTTTCTCTTTAATGGAAAAGGATGGCTAAAGCGTGATAGGTCGACAAGATCTATTCCCAATCAAGGCGGCTTAAGTTACGCGTAGTTTTGGACTCGTCAGCTCTTTCAAATAATGTTACCATCAACAAACAATATTAATGGTCGGACCTGTT
The DNA here is from genome assembly GCA_963921935.1 of Galeruca laticollis. Classification (NCBI taxonomy): domain Eukaryota; kingdom Metazoa; phylum Arthropoda; class Insecta; order Coleoptera; family Chrysomelidae; genus Galeruca; species Galeruca laticollis. Next base: position 35,818,694 of record OY998178.1, on the reverse strand, counting down.
TTGCAGGACAATTTAGATGAAATTTTAATTGGATATCGAAAACACTCTTACGTTATAGGGGCCGACATCGTAACGATGTACAGACAGATTCAAATAACGCCACAGCAGCAGAATTTACAAAAATTCTTTGACGCGTAAAACGCACGGACTAGATTCATAGGTATATACGGCTAAGCACGATCACATATGGACAGGCGTCATCTAACTATATAGCAATCCGTTGTCTCTTTGCTTTAGCCGATAACAATCACACCCTAATTTATCCAAAATCATCCGCCAAGACTTTTACGTAGCGCAAACACGATCGAAGATGCTCAACTTCTATGCAAACAAATTTCTTCCATTCTCAAGACAAGATGCGTAAGTGTGGTTCCAACCTTTGAGTAATAATATACATAGAGATGGCTATTCATTCATAACACGTTTATTTTTGCGGCCAACAATCCTAAACGCCAGTAGTAAAATCATGAATGAATTACAAAAAGTGGGGATTGTATTGTGGATACATCGCCTTGGCGTCATCGTCAAAGCATAGGCGTACCAAATCTATTTAAAAACAACAAATTTAAAATTATATTATTGGAATTTTGGTGTTTATAAATATTTCATTTGATGAAATTGAAGTTTGATGATTTTAATTAATTTAATGTAATTAATCTACATATCTAATCTATATATATATATATATATATATATATATATATATATAAAATGAATGTATATATATATATATATATATATACATATATATATATATATTTTTTTAAATCAGAAAATCAAAACAAATGATTATTCTGTGGTAATTATCGACCGTACTATTTATATAAGCAAAAGGTGATGATTGTCAGGTATGCGGTCAGTATAAGAAATAAAACTATATTCTCATTCTCAATATTTCGCTATTGTTCAATAGCATCATCAGGAGACAAGATGTTAAGAGTCAGTAAAAGTTGATGTACACCACATTAAGGTACTAGACTCAGTCTAGTTAGTACCTTAATGTGGTGTACATCAACTTTTACTGACTCTTAACATCTTGTCTCCTGATGATGCTATTGAACAATAGCGAAATATTGAGAATGAGAATATAGTTTTATTTCTTATACTGACCGCATACCTGACAATCATCACCTTTTGCTTATATATACAGAGTGGCCCAAAAGTCTGGAAACGGCCAATTATCTCGTAAACTGCTAGTCCTAATTGTACAAAATTTGGGGTACACCTATTTTGCGATACGGAGATTCCAGATTTAATATTTGCAATGTTGCCAGATTTCCCGTTTCTCTTATATTATTAGTAACTTTGGTTTTTCAAATGCATCACCCTGTATATTTAATCATTTTTGGAATCTACTATTCAATACGAGTTCAATCATATGTAACACTTATGATTCTATGTAGTCTGGAAGGTCTTAAATAAATAAAACACAAGTCTGGCAACGCCTAATTGTCTCATTAAATGTTTTAATACAAACTATTTTCAACTACATTAAACCGTAACAATTGAAATATCGCAACATTTTTAACTCAATGGTTACTTTATCAAGTGTTCAAAATGTGCTCCATTTGTGAGTTGACAGTACCCTAATCGATGGTAGAATGCATCTACCACATTTCTCCATGATTGTCTAGAAATTAATCGAGATTCATCGATAATTCGTTGCCTTAGATCTGCAAGACTTGCTGGTTTAGTTTTGTAAACTGAATTTTTCAAGTATCCCCAATAAAAATAATCTTTAGGATTGAAATCAGGTGAACGTGGAGGCCATTCAATTCTACCTCGTCTACCAATCCATCGTCCGGGAAATATCCCATCTAAATAACGCCGGACATTTACACCAAAATGAGCTGGAGCTCCATCTTGCTGAAACCATATAATATTAAAATTGGCTTCAAACAAGTTTCTCAGTGTAGGTACAATTTCATTTCTAAGTAGAAGTTCATATTTATCTGACGTTAAATTTCCTTCGATAAAAAATGGCCCAATTAACTGAGTACCTACTATACCTGACCATACATTTAATTTTTGTGGTCTTTGAGTATGGTTCTCACGCATCCAGTGGGGATTTACGTCACTCCAGTACCTTAAATTGTGTCGATTTACACTGCCACAAAGTGTAAAGGTTGCTTCATCGGGAAAACATATTCTGTTAACAAAATTTTCATCATTTTCAATTTTATCCATCATTACCTCAGTAAACTCTAATCTACGATCGAAGTCATCTTCACTTAATTCTTGCAATAACTGAATTTTGTATGGTTTAAATTTAGTCTTATGTAGTATACGTAAGACTGAAGAACGACCTACATCATGTACTTGTGCAACCCTGCGTGAGGATGTATGTGGATCTTCAACAAAACTCTGCATTATATCTAAAGTTTTGTTGTCATTCATAACTGTTTTCGGTCTACCTGATCGGTATCTGTCTTTTACTCCTCCAGATTCCTCAAATCGCTTTACAGTTTTTTGTACCGTCGCCTTATGAATAGGAGAACGGTTTGGGAAAGTATCGATGAACAAGTTGGCTACTTCACAATAAGATCTTTTTCTGTCGCCGTACCCTCTCATCATTAGAATAGTAATTCGTTTTTTTTCGTTAAGAGCCATTTTAGAGAAGCAATTTACCTTGCAGAACTTTTCAAAACACATCAAACTACTGTCAGTTTTAGTTAATAATGTAAATGGTGGACAAATGTCAAAATCACAGCATTCTACATTTAAATTACTTCAAATCTACATATTTTTTACTGTTTTATGTATTTAAGACCTTCCAGACTACAGAAAATCATAAGTGTTACATATGGTTGAAGTCGTATTGAATAGGAGGTTCCAAAAACGACTGAATATACAGGGTGATGCATTTGAAAAACCAAAGTTACTAATAATATAAGAGAAACCGGAAATCTGGCAACATTGCAAATATTAAATCTGGAATCTCCGTATCGCATAATAGGTGTACCCCAAATTTTGTACAATTAGGACTAGCAGTTTACGAGATAATTGGCCGTTTCCAGACTTTTGGGCCACTCTGTATATATATATATATATATATATATATATATATATATAAATATATATGTAATTAACTGTCTCGACCCTTACTTCGTGGAATATGCTCATATTAGTGTTTTTAAATGAAACTCTTGGTCTCTAGTTAATGAACAGTTAAATCTAGGGAGTTCTCCACTAATAAACTGTCTTCTTAAGTGATAATTGTAAAGATCAGCAGATATAGTTTTCCTGGTTTTCTATATCATTGCACAGTTATACTGATCTTAATTGGAAAAATGATATCCAGGATATCACCATAGGGCTAATAATATCTAAGCTTCAATATTTGTAATATCACATCTTCTTCTTTTTTCTATAAACATATATTAAGCCAATCACAAGTTAGGTTACTTCTTGGTCTAGCCAAAAATAACTACTAAACATCAGGTGGGCATAAAATGAAATGTAACTTCTGTCATTCTGACGATGATATTGATTTATCGAAACAATTGTAAATTTTTTAGAATTTTCAATAACTTTTATTATATTGTGGAATTAACTAGAGACCAAGAGTTTCATTTAAAAACACTAATATATATATATATATATATATATATATATATATATATATATATATATTTGTTGTAATTTCTCACCAGGTAGCGGTGCAGCATATCAAATTCTACACCGTTCAACCGATCACCCTCAAAATGGGCATATATATGTATTTTTCGATGGAGAATTTGTATTTCCTATCCTTTTTGTTGTAACTTTCCACCAGGGGGCGTTGCAGCATATCAACTTCTATATCGTTTACTTTTTCCAGGAGCACAAATGTTTGTGCCACTGCCGTAAGGCGAGTGCTGCAGATCAAGGGAGTGCAAAAAGTGCCTTGCATACGAATTGTTCACAATATTTTTTCTACGACCAAGTTTCTTAATGAAAACTTATATAGTATACTTTATTTAAACGTTGAACTGCAAGGATTTTAAAAATGAAAAACAGTTAAACCTAGGTATAGTTAATATTGAAATTTTAACAATTTTGAATTGTTATGCCTGGTGTATCTTTTTTAATAATAAGTTCTAATTACTTCTAATATTAATATCTGTCACCGAAATTCATTATAAATATAATATTAGATTGTCAAAAGCGGTTTTGACATTGAGATTTCCTTCCTACCAGGTCAGCATATCAACTTCTATATCGTTTACTTTTTCCACGAGCGCAGAAGTTTGTGGCACGATCCGTAAGGCTAGAGCTGAAAATCAATGGAGCGAGAAAAGAGCTTTGCGTACGAGTTGTGCACAATACTTTTTCTACGATCACGTTTATTAATCAAAGAAAAAAGTAACTTATTTATAGGTGTTTTATTAAAATTTTGAACAGAAATAATTTAAAAAATGAATATTGAAAAATTAGTTAAACGTAGGTACAGTTAATAATGAAATTTGAATAATTTTTAATTGTTTAGCCTGGTCTATCTTTTTTGATAATAAGTTATAATTAATTGTAATATTAGTCTTTGTCAACGAAATTCATTACAAAGATAAGTTTAGATTGTCAACATAAAATTTGACATTGACATTTCCATTCCAAAAGGTAGTGCTGCAGCTTATCAACTTCTATATCGTTCACTTTTTCCACTAGTTCTGATGGATGTTTGTGGCACGAGTTATAAGGCGAGTGCCTCAAATGAAGCGTGCGGCAAATGTAATTTGCGTATGAGTTGTACACGATATTTATTCTACGACCACGTTTATTATTGAAAGCAAAAAGTAACTTTTATAGGAATTTTATTTAAACTTTGAACAGAAAGAATTTAAAAAATGAATATTGAAAAATCAGTTAAAGGATAGTTATTAGTGAAATTTGAACAATTTTAAATTGTTATGTCAGGTGGATCTTTTTTTGATGATAAATTTTAATTAATTGTAATATTAGTGACTGTCAACGAAATTCACTATAATGAGATTGTCAAAAAAATTGACATTTCCGCGGGAAAAAGTGCTATAGAATGTACTCAATTATCCGTCAGAATTCTCACCATGGGCTGCACAGTTGGTACATGTAGCTAATGCAGTTATGGTACTTATGTTCTTTACATATCGGGGAGGCATATGTTCCACATTGTTGTATTGTAAATCTGTTTTTCTGTCAAGACAGTATCTGTATATCATTTTAGATTGATTACCTTGTAATTTTATAATGCACACTGGACCAACTTTCTTCCCATATACACACACGTAAAATTTGGAATAAATAAACGATTGCGTGATAGATTTACAGTAACAAGTGCCTTTATTTCTCGTAACAGTTATCTGTACACCTTCCATTGTTGCAAGCGTTGGTATGTGTCATCCCTGGAGGCATTCCTAGATGGCTGTAAAATAAATTTTATTGCCTATTACAAAAACCTTTAAACTTTTAGGAGAAAATATATACTACAACAAACCTAACTAAAAAACTAACCTTTATGCAAGTATACGAGAATCTGAAGTAAGCAATGATACACCACTTATAAATGAATGATTCTCAGTTACTGTAACTAGATCATAAACAACTTCTTCTACCGGCAAACTAAAAATAAAACACAATTAACAATTTTTTTGTTTTAATAATAAACTTTTAAAAAGCATTACTTTTTTAAATGAAACTAATTGTCAATTTCTTAGAATTTTTAACATATTTTCAATATATTGTGGAATTATCTAGAAACAGTTAGTTTCATTTAAAACACTAATATGAGTAGATTCCACGAATTAAGGGTCGAGATACTAAATTTTATTAAAAAGCAGTTTAAAAACATATACTCCCTAATTAATTGCTTAAATATTTACCTTTCGACATCACTTAGAGTAGCACTAGAAGCTTGCTCAGACACATCTTGTGCTGATAAATCTTTTTGATGACAATCTGAGTTTTTTGTTGAGGACCTAAAATAGACATATTCTTTTAACAAATTAATGTAAGTCAACTAACTCAGCCATCATTGCTAACTGAATAAAAGGGATCATATGTGGCCAAATGACCTCTTAAAAAAATTAAAATAATAATTTAATTTTTAAATACAGTCCAGTTCCAAAATAGTAGGCACTAAATTCAGAGAAATATTGCATTAAACCAAGAACAATTGTAGTTTAATTTAGTGCCTACTATATTGGAACTGAACTATAGTTATCTAGACAGCCCAGAGTGTCACCAGTCGCCCAATAAAGTAATGACTTATAATTAATAAACTGTTTAAAATTTGTCTTTTATGGCCGCTTTATCAGCTGTAATAAAAAGAACTTATTGTATTGAAAGGAAAGGAAATTTTGTTTATCAGGACAGTGACTTTTTTATTTTGGGCATTACTTGAAAGGCCCATTGAACCAAGAAAATGTGTAGGTACTTACATTACATCCGGTGGATTAAATTCAAAAACTGACATGGGAAGAGCATCTTTGTTTAGAAACTTACGGCCACTACTCTTATATATAAAATTAGATTGTTTAAAATGCTCCGAACAAATTTCAGGTCGTTATGGTAGATCATGAGTCTCGCTTAGACCCAGTAAAGCAAACCAAATTCTTCTTGTTTCCAAATTGGTGGGAAAACTAGAATAAAACAACGCCAATTAGAAATTTGCTTTTTATAATTAAAAAACTTTTAAGCATTTTAAATATTATTGAAATGATTAATAAAAGTCGTCGCCACTGGATAGCCGTTCAAATACTTACATACCTGTGGAATGAGAGCTCGAGGTAATTTCGGCCGTTTTTCCGACAGACTTGACACTGACGAACCATGATAATGAAAAACACTAGATTAATTAACTCAAAACCAAATTTAGTCACTAAAAGTCTTGAAAAACACACATAACATCGAAAGAACTCAATTTTTACTTGCTAGTCTTAATGGCACTCGTAATAAACAAACCCAGTTTGACAGTATTTACTATAATACCACAATCCAATAGAAATGTTAGTCGAGAACGCTCTGGCGATAATTGCATCTCTCTTTATATCGTAACTGAACAAAGACAAAACTACTAAATAGTTTATACTAGACAAACAAAGCAGGTACTGAAATTTTCAGCAATGTTGCCACTTTTAGTTACAACAAATACTTGTTTAAAATTTATATAAGAATATGCCTTTATTATATAAAATTCAAGTATTATTAATTAATTTTAAAAGCAGCGACTAAAATGCATAAACTATTATGACTTTTTTTAATTGCATAACTTTTTAACAAATTTTCCTGCATCTAAAGAGGATTTGTAAATATGGCAAAGCAGTGGAAGTGTCCCGCAAGTGAGCTCAGAGTGTGACTCAATGTTTGGGGCAGGAAAAAGTCAAAACAAACATATCTATTTTATTTGTTAATCTGAGGTTCCAACGATCCTGAAGTATTAAAGGGCAATTATTCAATCCTATCATGCTCCATTTTAGAGTTCGGTCCAAATGAAAATACAAAAACATTCGGTTTAACTTGGTCATGTCAAATTGATAATTTACTTTACAACATTAAAGTCGACCGTTCCAACCATAAAACTACAAAAAGACCATCTCCCAAATGTTTAAGCCCTTGTATCATATTAGCTGAAGTTATAAAGCAACAGATGTGGACAGAAAGAAATGAATGGGACGATACGTTACGTAACAATATACAAAACATGTTCGAACAATCAAAACGAACCTTCAAATATAAACAATCTTTCTATAGCGCGACGGAGTTCGAATTACATGGTTTCTCTGACGCATCAACCCAAGCATACGGGGCTTGCATCTATTCATTCATTCGTTTCTGTTGTGTTCAACAGCCCGGGCACTTGACCTAAGTCATTGTACCGGTCCCAATATTATCTACTCCCACTCCAAAAGTTTCGTGTCCTCGATATACGCCACTAGCTTATTTGGGGGGATTTTTCTGATAGTTGTATTGTTTTTTTCCAAAATGCTTCTGCCTGACTCCTTGGTAGTTCTTTCATAAGCAGAGTATATGAATAAGTGTATAATCCCTTAGATCGCATTTCCTACAGATAGGTTCACTAACTAATCCCATTTTGTATAAATGTTTCCTTAGGGTACAGTGTCCAGTAACCAAAGCGGTAACTGTCTCCAAATGTCTCTTGCTCAGTTTCAATAAACTGATTGAGAGTTCTTTGTTCGCCTTTTCCAGTAAGCTTTTTGTGCTTTGTGCTTTTTGTCAACCTTCATTTGATTTGGTGTTCCTTGTCTAACCAGTTCCGGATCTCCCCTCTTATTTATTCCTTTGTGAATCCACAGAACGGATCCGGATCTATGAAGACTTCTTTACAGCCTTGTTTAGCTAGCGGGTCCGCCAGTTCATTACCAGGAATCCCTTTATGTCCGAAATCTATACTAGAGACACTGTGTTGTCTCTTGCCAGCTTATGAAGGGACTATTTACAGTTTTTATTTAACCAGTCTAGATTTCGTGGTTGGATTACTGATAACTTTCATCAGAACCTGGCTGTCAGTATATACTTTTATTCTTTGTCCGTTTTACCTTTTTACCTTAAGGTCTGTCAATGATTGAGAAGAACCTCGATTCTAGCAAGCTCAAATGAATCGAAAATGTTATTCAACGGTAGAGTAGGGGTGGATTCATAAATTAAACATTTTTAAATTGAGACCATTGAAATTTTAATTTGCAAATCACACAGAAGATATTTGTACGACCGAGTAGTATCCCTTGGTGTTTACAGGTAAGTTTTAAATATAGATAATAATGTTTGAAGTAGAGGTTATTTAGTAATGCATAAATTGTCGTAAATGTGTTAAAATTTCAGGTTCATATGCTTGTCCTTCCGATAATAACCCTTTGTAAATGGTGAGTGTAAAGATAAATCGGAAAGTTCTTACTTGTATCATTGGTGGTAAGCTCAACGTCAGTTCTTGCGGTAGTTCTGGTGACTTGACCTGGATCCTCCTAGGTTTCAGATCTAATGATATGAATAGCTTCGCATGCATCAAATTTAAACAGTGCTGGGTTACTAGTTACATCTACTATGCTACTACAGATGAATGATGTAGTGTGGAAATGATCAGACAGCTCAGAGGAAGCGATACCAGCCAATAGGACCTATGAGACGTTTTATCTCAGTAGTATTTTTTGGAGCTGGATAATTTAAAATAGCAGAAACTCTGTCGTCATCTGTGCGAAAAACATTTTTGTCAACAACAAACCCTGAAAACTTCACGACAAAATTCACATTTTTGAAGATTGACAGTAAGATTGGCAGCATTTAGCCTAAGATACAATTTATTGAGAGTTTCCATGTGAAGCTCAAAGGTAGGGGTAGCGATAATAATGTAATCTTAATAACAAAAACAATAAGGCCTAAGAGAAGGATCTATAACTATGTCCATTAGACGAGCCATAGTTTTAGGAGCATTAACTAAACCATAAGGAGTTGTAACAAACTCAAAAAGTCCTACACCGTACACAGCGAAGGCTGTTTTCGGTCGGGAAGATTCTGAAAGGGGTATTTGTAGAAATACCTTCTTTATATCAATAGACGTCAGAAATTTTGCGTCTCGTAATTTACTAAGAATAATATCGACTTACACCATAGGATATGAATCAGAAACGGTGACCTTGTTCAATTTTCGACCATCAAAACAAACACGATATTCTCCGGATTTCTCGGGGCCAAGCCAGAGAGGGAGTTGGAGTGCTGAATAACTTTGAGATTTAAGATCTCATCTATTTAATTTACAAGAAGTTTTTGCATGGCTTGAGACAAAGGATATTGGCGTTGCGCAATTGGCTTTGCATCGCCAGTGTCAATAACATGTTCAACGAAATTAGTACGACCAATTCGGGCCGAAGGAGCAAGTGTAGAAAACAAAGCGATAACTTTGTCTAGTTCATCTTTTTCAAGTGAAGTGAGACTAGAAACTGACTGAATTGTGTTTATAACACAAGTAGAAGACAAAAGAGACATGAAAATTAATGTCTATTTTAAATAGATTCAAAAAATCCATGCACAAAATAAGAGGATGATTAATCGATGGAATAATCAGAATTTTCATTGTTTTTGTGACATTATTTACAGTAACAGGCACGGTAGTAAAACCCACAAATTGCTGTGGTACACCATCAGCAGTAGTTATGCTTATTGAAGCATCATAGTCAATAGGTACATGAAGAGAATTAATAAGCGAAAACCCTGGGTTTTCAAGAATAGTATAATTGCTTCCGCTATCAACCATTGTAACAACATCAGTATTTAAAAACTTGATAATCATATAAGGACGATTATTATTTGGTTCCTTAACAAACAAAGGACAAATATCGGTAGTAACAGAATTGACAATATTTTCAGACAAAGAATGATCCACAGGAGTGGGTAACATAGGTAACACAGAATAAACAGGCACATCTAAATCAATACTACAAACGTTATTAGATAATTCAACATCCGGTACAGGATTGACAAGTGAAACGATACAAGAAGATAATTGTTTGTCAAGATTTACAGAACGATAGCATGAAGAAGATTTGCGTTTTGAACTTCCTGACTTTACTTCCGAAGTGGTTTGTGTTGAACCAGAGACTGTCGTCAGATTTTCAGGACCAGTTCGAACCTCCGTTTTTTGGATTGCTAGAACTACAATTTGGTTTTGTAGTGTTTTAAGCCCCACGTTGGGCGCCAATTGTCACTTTCCTAAGTTTACCCGGCCTTGGGACTCTCCTCAGGTGGTGAATTCGGCCTTAGTAACACTATTTTTTATTACCTCAATTGGGATAAGGTGAATCAACAAACAAAATTTCGGGACAAATGGATTTATTTGGCACAAAAATAAATTAACATAAGCCGTATATTCTCAATACAATACGAATAAAGATCAGTTATTACAATAAAAATGTCCAACTCAATATTTTATATCTACCAAAAATAAGTTAGGGACTTATCTTGGGAAGACTCGTACAGTTTGCAGCAGTATTCACGGTTCTTGAGCCGTCGGGATCGATACCCTTAGGATCCCTGTATGTTCTAATAGCCGATTTTTCTACATCTATTTCGAAGTATATATGGGCATGGTCAGATAGAAACGGGTCATCCGATACATGCCAATATCTTATCATCTCCCCGACTCGTAGAGTGCAGAGAGTTACATCTATTGATGATTCCCCCCTCAATCTTCTAAATGTTGGTGAGTTGCCCACATTCGCAATATCAAGTTCAGTAGTACATAAACAGTCAAATAGTTTCTTACTCCTAGCGCTGTTATCCTTGCCGCCCTAGCTGAAGTGGTGTGCGTTGGTATCAGAAACCACAACAGCATCCAGTTTGTATCGTCTAGCGTAGCCCATCATGTTCTCCATGTTAGCCCCCGGTAATGGTTCTTCTGAGTCCATGGGAAGATAAAGAGACACTATCATTGTCTGTATTACCTCCCCGTTTTTTTCAAGTTTAATCTTTGCTGTTACCATGTCACCCGTTCAACGTTATATTTACATCTGTAACAGATACAAGATCTTACTTTAGTACAATTAGTTGCCATTATCAGTCCCATTTCCTTAATATTTAGCCCCAGTATCTTACCTTTGTTTATCCAAGGTCTTGGATTACAACGATGTCTATGTTATCGGCTGCAGGTTTACCTGTAGCACCTTTGATGTCCTAAGAGGCTGTTGGTTGAGGTGCTTCAGGAGTCCCTGTTTCCTCTTAGGTCATGTTTTCCATGGTCTTGAAGCTAGCTCGCTGGAATATGTAGTACGGCCTCCATTGAGCTTGGACTAGTTCCTTAATTGACTCCTCATCAATCCGGAGACTCACATGCAGTCCCATATCGGATGATTTGGAGCCAAGGATTATCCACCGATCAACCTTCAACCCTGTGATTTGTTTTTCAACTCTCTTTAGACCCGGTTTCAGATTCTCTTTTCAGTCTCTGGAAGTAGGGCGAGGACTCGTTGCTGTTTTGGTAGATCGTCACTCTTGATGAGCTTCCAGTTTGTTTTACTTGCCAGATAGTCCCTCGTTATGTTGAAGGACTCCTCATTGGCACATATCAGCCCGTAGTAGCTGTCCATGTATCGACTGGCTTCAAACCTAGGCGACTTCTGCACCTCGTCGATCATTTTGGTCAGGTTCTCTTTAATAGTCACTACCTGATCTTCCAAGACAGTTGTCTCTGGGAAGTTTTTAGGGACGACGGCTGCCTTGATGCCTTTAAGAGCCACGCTGTACTTCGTACCACTAGTAGTACTAGTACTATCAGTACATTTGGCCTTCATTTATTTTTTCCTTCAGGGGTGCTCCTGGCTGACATAGTTTGCTCAACGCTCTTTGTCTTCTGGTTTTCACCCTGTTTCGGTATTGAGGAAATCATCGGCAACACTACTGTCTTGGTATCAATGCCTTATTCCCTCATTTTTTTAGGCTCCCTTCTCTGGTCACCTGAAATTTTCCCACGTGCTGCTTTATGATCCACAGGATTCGCTGTAGCGTCTCCCTGTGGTGTTGTTTTTACGGTTGCGGAGGTATTAGGCTGCGCTGGAGACTCTGTAGTCTCCATTGTCTCCATATCCTCCAAATCCCTTTTGCTAAGGGGATCTATAGTCTCTTTAGACGGTTTGTTTTTCTCTATATCCATAATTGTTCCCACGAGTATAGGAGAAAAGAGGTCGATACCTGCAGAGCTCCTTACGCTAGTACAAGGCTACATTTAACGGGGTGCGCCAGGTTCCCAGAAATTAGTGGTCTAGGGACCGACTGTCCCATGCCATCCATACTTTGAGCGAGTACTCGAACTTAGCATTTGGGAGGTTTTTATAGTAGTCCTCATCCACGTAGGCCGGGCAATCAACCCAAGACTCCCGATCCGTATAGCTCAGCATACTCCTTACAGGCATTACCCTAATAAGGGGGTAATTGCTCTACCATGCGGTTTGTGTAGCGATATAATCCACGATTGGTTATTCGGAAATGGGCACGGTTGGGCGTTTATAGCCCTCATTCCCCTTATTTCCCAATGGACCAGTTCCTTCCTGTACATACGTACGGGACACCTCTGGCCTCTAAATTTGATAAGAATATCGATGAAAATTATCAAAATTGTATCTCAATCAATAACACTGATGTACAAAATTATTACAGAAGCAATAGTACTCATTCAACCTACAATCTGATAAAATCGATATTCTTATGCGTGTAAACGTTGTAAGGAAATGGAGGCATATAAATTGCTGGTTCAAGTATGAATCCAGAGTTGCTTTCTTTGGGCGGGTTTCCCTACATAATTTTGAGCGGGTCAAAACTAACATTTCTCGATGGACTACTCCAGTTAAACAGTTAGAGACTGTATACATTTAAAACTTGAAGAAATATCAGAAGTCTGGGAAAAACCGCTGATTAGGAATAAGGAATAGTTAAGAAAGTACACGCTTCCGGTAATACCGTATATTAAGCCGTTTTGCCAAGCATCCGAAAAGGTATACAAAACCAGACACGTGATGCTGCGTTCATCTGTCCTACTTGGCAACCAGTGATAAATACAAATACTAAACTGCACATTCCCTCATTCATCGGTATAGAAAGGATACACACAATGTAAATTCTGCAATCTAAGTGTTGATTCAAAATAGTTCTACGTATAAATTAAATGAACAATTGAGTGCAAACATAATATAAGCTTGGTAGAGCAGTATGGCAAACCGGCTGGTAACAGAAGACCAATACGACTGATGAAGTTTATAGAAATAATTATAATTAAATGTTAATACAGAGGTGTTGACTTACGACTTTGCACAACACTACCGTCGCGATCGAGTTATGCAAATACAAATTGCAATACATATTTACTGTTTAAATTAAAAGAATATAGGCAATCGATGCTAACGACACTCGCATGTTGAAGGGGACTTGAATTCAGAACGACTGCTCCATTATAGATCAAATTAACGACTCCAACTAGCAACTACATATTTTAGGAAAAAAATGTGCCGGTTCGTCAGAGTTTGGAGCAAATTTTTTTAAAAGACTCTATTAGGCTCTAAAGAAAGCATGAGCATATTATGCTTTTTAAAATAAACACTATGTTTAAACGGTTGTTTCAACGTGCTGAGAGGGGGGTGATTTAAACGGGAGTTTAAACTAATTGCAATTCACTACGAGCGGTCGAGGAAGCGACAAGAAAAAAAAATTGGAAGGTTTCACGGATAGGCATTATTCTGCCAAAGGAAGAGAAGCTAGTTTTCCAATAGGTCTGGTATATTCACCATCCTCAATTTTTATTTTAACCGCTCGAACTTTACCGTCGCGTCCGATATAAAGTTCTATCACCCTGGCCAAGGGCAAATTCAACGTTGGCCGATTTTTAGATCGGACTAAAACTAATTGTCCAAATTTCAGGTTGTTCCCGGATATTTATCATTTTGGCCAATGTTGTAATTCTATCTCCGCCAGAACTCCTGCTGAATTATGGTACACTGTTCCCAAAAGGTTAGTCTATTCACGGGGATGTCGGATACGTTCCGTTATGGAAAAGCAGTTAAAGGGGAACCAATTATAAAATGAATCAAAGTCTATAAGCGATTACGCGATTTCGTTTACTGAACTTCGAATATTTGCGAAATATTATTTGCGAAAAAATTTCTGAGGGCAGCACACCCACCAAATTTATGTTTCCTGTTTCTGGTAAAACTTAAAGCATTGGGAAAGTATCAAGAGAAGTGAAGTCATCTCCTTCCAGCAAAAAGTCAGAGCCGCAACCCGGGGATACTCCTGATAGGTAGCTCCACCTATTACCCCCGATACCGAAGAAACTGCTCTCCGGGATCGAAGGATAATGCTCAGAGAGTCGAAATCTTGGACCAGCCGTAGCAGGTCCTCTAAAACTCACCGAGCACAGGGGCTTGCATCTATTTACGTAATATCAACAAACAAAGAGTGGCTTATGTACATTTGCTATGCACCAAGTCGAAAGTGGCTCCGTTAAAGTCGATCACCATTCCTCGGTTAGAACTTTGTGGTACCCTACTTTTAGAAACACTAGCTTATAAAGTTATTCAAGAAATCGAAATTAAATTAAAAAATGTATTCTGTGGACTGATTCCACGGTAACTGTTGCCAGGCTAAAAACAAACCCCATTTTTTAAAACCATTCATCTCAAATAGATTTTCCGCGATTTAAACATTCAGAAAGGAGTGTAATTGGGACACGTGCCTACTAAAGAAAATACAGCCGATCTTGTATCACTAGGATTATTACCCAACCAAATTTTAAATTATACACTATTATTTAACGGTCCCAGTTAGCTGAGGCTTTAGACCAGCGAATGGCCTAATAAACAAACGAGAGTAGAGTGTTTACCAGAGTTTAAAACTGACATTTTTGTTTCTCAATCTTTCGAGGACGCTTCATTCTTCTCATTAGACAGGTTCTCAAAATTTCTGCGGATGCAGTGCACATTGGCTGAATCTCATTAGGAGTTGCAAAATTTCCAAACCACCCACGAAGGGTCCTTTTTCTAGTCCTGAATCAATTATTGCGACAAGGGCTTTGGCAAAATTGTCTGAGAGAGAGGAATGAATTTAGGTCGTTTACAAAAATTCAGATTTTTTCTTCGACAAGAAGCACTCAATAATCCTTTATGCAAAACACCTCTTTACTAAATTACTTTTTCAACACATGTACGAATATCTTTTGCATGGTGGCCAACAACTCTTATTATCCCACATTCGAGAAGAATATTTGTCAATCTCGGGCCGGAATCTAGCGCGACACGGTGTGTCAAGCATCATTTAACACATTTATATGCAAATGCCCACTTGCTATTTGAATAATTGTCATCTGCTCTCGCTCAAATTGAAGCGATATTGAATTCTCGACCTTTGTGCCCTTTAGGAACCGAACCTAATAATTTTTCCTGTTTAACTCCAGCTCACTTTCTCATTGGCAGATCATTACTTTCAGTACCAGAAGAAAGCTTTCAAGATACGCCAATCAATAGACTATCAAGGTTCCAGCTTATTCAAAGAATTTGCCAAAACTTTTGGCAGCACTGGTAAAAGGAGCTTATCTCAGTACTTCAAACACGATTTCGAGTGCGTCAAAATCAGTACAAATTGACTGAAAACGCCTTGGTATTAATTCAATCTGATGAACATCTACCAACGCATTGGCGTTTGGGCTGCATAAGGGCACCGATGGAATAGCTCGAGTTGCACCTATCAAGAATACCAGCGGCATCATTAAAAGAAATTCTCAGAAGATTTGTCCACTACATATTTCCTGTTGAAACCAGATGCTTTTAACCTAGTGTGTGTGAGAGGGTGTTTTTTTTCATAGAGGTAGGAAAATACTTTTACGTATTTACGTATCGTCAGGACTGTTCTGTCTAGTATGTCGGACTCGGAAGCCTTGCCAATACCGACTAAAAACCTCCTGTGTCTCCAACCTCTGATTCCCCCGCGGTACTACCGTTAGGCATTACTTCGCAGAGAGAGTATCTAGCTATCGCCCTTCCTTCTGAAAGTCGAATTCATGGTGGTTTCGTTCTACGAAGTTGTCTGTCTAAATCAAATCTTTTTTATTCACACGTTTCGGTTTTTTGCACGTTCTCTTTCTAAACGACGAAGTTCTTGGAGTAACTCTGTTGCAAATCGACTTGTTGCCTCCCAGGCCTCCTCTGATGATAGGATAGCTTTCACTAGTGACTCTGGTCGTGTTTTCGAATCAACGGTAGCCGCCCAATCGCTGCGTATTGTGCTGAAACGGGAACAGACACAGAACACGTGCTCCGCGCCCTCCCTAATTCTAAGACAGGGCGGACATTCTGGAGAGTCTTCATGTCTAAACCGGTGCAAATATGCTCTAAAGCAACCATGTCCCGAGATCATTTGTGTCAGGGAGTAATTGACCTCTCCATGATCTCGGTTTAGCCAAATATTCAATTGTGGTATAATGCGGTACGTCCAACTTCCTTTTTTTAATGAATCCCACAGTATCTGCCATCGCCGTATACTATTCCGCCGTTCTATTATTCTTTATGCATCAGCGCTCAGCGTAGTTAATTCTTTTTGTCGGTAAAGAGCACTTTTTTCTTCTGCGAGTACTTCGATTGGCAGCATCCCAGCAATAACGTATACTGCATCCTCAGACAATGTGCGAAATGCGCTAACTGCTCTTAAGGCACTCAGTCGATGGACTAGCGCGATTTTCCTTCGGCATTCTTGTATACAAAGTGTACCCGCCCAGATAGGTAATCCATATGTGAGCACATATGTAACTACTGACGACAGTAATGCTCTCCTCTTCTGCTTTGGTCCTCCTATGTCGGGCATCAGTCGTGACAGGCTCGCTCTTACTACTGACGCTTCGACAACGACGTGTTCTGCCTGATTTTTAAAGTTGAGCCTGGCGTCGATCATTATCCTCAGATACCGAATGAACGGTTGTGATATAATATCGTGTTCTCCGATACTCAGCCTGATAGTTTCCACCTGTTTTCTACTAATGATGAGCACTGCCTCGGTCTTGTGTTCTGCTAACTTTAGGCCAACTGTCTCCAGCCATTGTCTGATTTTCTCGAAAGTGGTGTCATAGACAAAATTTATCTGTTCCAGATGCTTCGCGACTATCACTATGGCAACATCGTCAGCGTATGCCACGAGTCTAGCTTCTCTTGCCAATGCTAGTTTCAATAGCCCGTCGTACATAATATTCCACAACAGTGGGCCTAGTACCGAGCCTTGAGGTACTCCTCCAGTGACTTTGTGTTCCTTCGGCCCGTTCTCCGTATCGTGTTTTAGAATTCTATTGGTGAAGTAACTTTATACGATCCTTAGTAGATATCGTGGCACGTTCATTTCAATGAGAGCTTTCATAATACAATCCTACCTAGCAGTATTGAAAGCGTTCTGGATATCCAATGTTGCTACCAGGCAGTACTTATGTGTGCCTCTATACCATCTGGTGCTTGCGATTGCGTCCTTGGCTAAGTTGACGACGATGTCAGTTGCATCGAGACTGGAGCGACCTTTTCGGAAGCCATATTGACTGTCAGAAAGTATCGGTTCGACTGCTGCTTCGATGCTCCTGTTAATTATGCGTTCCAGAATCTGGCCGGTTGTATCCAGCATGCAGAGTGGATGGTATGATGCTGGTTCGTTCGGCGGCTTCTTCCCTTTTTGAGAGGAGTACTAGTCTCTGCTGCTTCCATTTTTGTGGAAAAGTACCTTCTCCAATACACGTATTATAGACTTCCAGAAACAACGAAGGGGCCGTTTTAATAGCCAATTTCAATGAGATGTTTGGTATCCCGTCTACTTCAGGAGCTTTAGTATTCCCGACTTTGTTACACGCTTCGAGAATATTTAAAATTCTTGTGCAAAGGAATAAGCTAAGTAAAGTAAAAAGATTTAAAAATAATCAGATAAAATTATTCAGTTTTGTTAGTTTAATCAAATTTTCTTTTATTAAAATTGTTAATGTAGAAAATGTTAATCGAATATAATTCCATTAGCTGGTCCTCTGTGATACGTGGGATCTCTTCTACCTGATGCTGCTTTGTAAGGTGGTGCCTCTCTTCTTTTGTTGGGGAAACAGCGTGGTCACGATTGTCTCCAGGAGTTTCGGACATGTAGGTGATTGCATTGGTTGCCTTTCAAGGTGAGTCATGACTACCTTATAAGGTTTTCCTTATGGGTCGTTTTCTACTTCCTCAATCAGTGTACGCCAGCATAGTCGTTTACTATCTCCAATAGCCTTGCGCAGACATCTACGTGCGTTTTTGTACTCTGTTACCAGCTCTTCGTAATTCGGTTTTTTGCGACCTCTCTGTGATGTTCTTCTCTTCATAAGACACTATTCACGGAGAGTAGCAATGTGGTCGTTCCACCGTTGCCTCCATGGTAAGTGACTTATTCCTCGTTTTCGGGGTATACTGGCGTCACATCAGTTCGTCTGACTTACTTTCAGCATTTCCTTTCTTGATATCCAGGGCAACGGTGAATGCAGCAGTATCAAAGGCGGCCACTTTCCATCCAAGTGTATTAAGCTTCCGGTGTGTGAGGGTGTGTGTGTGTGTGTGTGTGTATGTGCTCGTCCCGGGGGTCTTATGAGGACATAAGCCAACTTTTCAACGGATTTGTGAGACATTTTTTCAAGCGAGGACGTGTATGAAGGCCTCATATATAGATGGCCGCATAAGATTGCTGAAAATTATATTTTTGCTCGGCCGACAATGTAATTTATATGGGATTTGCAAAGTCCTCAAAACAGTATCGAGTGGTGTACATTTAGTTCATTGTTTCTCTCACCTCCAGGCACCCCGATCAGTTGGTGTGTTATAGTTTGAGTTTTTCTTGAAATGATGAATAAATTCTGCGTTTTTAAATTAATACAATTTTCAAATACTGCAATAAGAATAACATTGTCGAGCTAGTAACAGGACGATCGTCGATATCTGTTGGTTTTACATTGCCATGGGTATCAAAGTATCCTGTAGTAGATCAAAATTGAAATAATTAATAATAATAGATTAAAAAAATAATAATATTTATTACACAGATTGAAAAAGTCGGTCAAGTGAAAAATATGAAAAAAATAAAAATGATCTTTTGTTGGAAACTTCAGCAGCCGCCCAATCAAGACAAATATGTAGTCTTACAAAAGTATTAGAATTCGATGCAGACATAA
Source organism: Galeruca laticollis (assembly GCA_963921935.1). Classification (NCBI taxonomy): domain Eukaryota; kingdom Metazoa; phylum Arthropoda; class Insecta; order Coleoptera; family Chrysomelidae; genus Galeruca; species Galeruca laticollis. The sequence goes on along the minus strand of OY998178.1, from coordinate 35,799,037 downwards.
TCCCTCATGTTAGCTTCAATCACAAGTCATAATCAATTGTATCGATGTGCTTAATTGTACAGAACAAAAGATTCTCGACGAACTAAAAAGCCAAGGAGTAGTTGGTGTAAGAAGAATTGAATAAAAGCGAAATGGCGTATTCGTCGACACTGCTAACATGATTTAACTTTCAATATCTCCAAACTACCCCATAATATCTAAGTAGCCTTTCATTCACTGAACGTTCGTCCATATATCTCGTCTCTCCTTAGGTGTTTTCGATATCAGCTTTTTGGCCATACTGCAGCAAAATGTATTAATGGTGTATGTGGGAAACTCCTACATACTGGCTAATCGTGGGAACTTCCAATCTCGTGTGTGAACTGTTATGGATCACATTCAGCTAGAGCAAAACAATGCCCGATCTATAAACAGGAAGTAGCTATTCAAGAGATAAGAGTGAAAGAAAAAATTTCATATCTAGAAGCAGAGAAAAAAGTAATAATTTATACCCCTAAACCAAATATTTCTTTCGCGCAAGCCAGTACCCCATAACCCATTACAAATTAACACTCAACATCTTGTACAAGAAGTAGTAAGCGTTACTAGTGTTAGCACTTCAAAAAAGTTATATCCCAACTTTTACTCCAAGTGTTGCATCACAGCTATCTGACAGCCAATTATTCCATCTGTCACTAAACGTGACAGACCTTTCACATTAGCGAAATCAGATAAATAAGTAGGTCTTATCCAAATAACGTATTTGTTTGGCGGAGAGGATTTTCGTGAAGAACAGTGAATTAAACAGTGTTTCAAGGGTTTTACAAGGTTGTAGATGGTAGTTTCTACAATTCCTGCACTTTTAAATTTCACTGGATTCAAACTTTAGTTGATCCCAGATATTTAGTTTACTTTTCTTGTTGCTCTGCTCCTAGGAATTTACAAATCAAGACACAGTTTAATAAAATTAAAAGGGGCAGTTATGGTTTATAAAAATAAACCTTTTTTGTAGCTTCCACTTAGGTAAAATTGCTTCGCACGCTAATGGAATTGAGTATAGGGTTAACCGAAAATAATAAGACTTTCGTATATAGTGCATTAATGACGAAAAGTTATTGCTGGATTAGATTGTAAAAATAAAAAATAAAAAACGGGAACAAGTCACAAGACATATAGCAAGACCAGACTGTATGAAGGAGACCACGACTAAACCGTGACGGTAAGATCAAAGCCAAGATATAATCTCCAAGAACAATACCAAGACAGGCATGAGTATTGGTCTTGATTGGGAATCACTATTATTCAGTCGTCTTGACAGAACCTTCCGCAGAAGCTTTGAAGTAAAAGAAAGATTTTTTTAAGATTATACAGCACAAGAGATTGAAAACCACTTCATTAAAACACTGCCTCTGATCGAGGGATTCGTTGAAAGGAACTATTCATCGGTCCAGACGCTATGATAAAAACTTGATGCAAGAATGGAAATTCAAAAAATACAAATTTTACATTAATACTAAGAATATATATCTCCAAAAAAAATATAGTACATCACAATAAATTAGATTCATGTAATTTATTGACAAATAAAATAATATCTTTGGTTAGAACGCCATTAGCTTCTATCGCTGCAAAATGACCAGTTGCAGGATAAATGTTGTATTGAACCAAATTTGGATACTTGTCCCGAAGAAAACTCTCAGGTTGATAGATAAATTCATCTTCGAAAAAGGCACACCCACAAGGAATACTTGTATCTATAGGTATACTGTAAATAATAATTCATTTATATATTAGTATATAATAGCAGACTAATATGAAAATGATATAAAATAAGGGCAGCACTTACTATAGTCTGTTTCAAACAGACAGAGTAATTTTACATGCAAAACCCCAAAAACTAAAACTCTAGAATTTTTGAAACGATTTACATTATAATTCAATTCTTCATTCATTTATTTGCCTACCCAACCCTGTACAATGCCGCTATACATCAACAATCTGATCTTCAGGTCGCTTTTGATTGAATGCATAGGTAGGGCTGTCAGTAGCTATGATATTAAATGAAAAACATGACTGCGACAAAGACTCGCCATATAATCATATATATATAGAAATAAAAAAGGTATAAATAACTTTTTACATTATTCTTGAAGCTTATAGCGTTTTCGATTTACCTGCAAGTTCAGTTTACCCTGAAATCACGTCACAAAACTGAGCGAGAGCATGCTAGTTCACTTGATTGCGCTAAAAAGTGCGACTTAAATCGAGCATCCATTCAACTACGAGTGCAGTGTTTCTAACCCAACTTTCGGTCAAAAAGCGGAAAACAAATAAACAGTGAGGAGCAAGACACTATATGAACATACAAATTAACTCTTCAAGTAGATAGAAAAAACTTTAAGAACTATGTCTTTCAACGAAAAACTGTACATTTTTTTCTTTATCTGAACATTTCCTATCACATTAATAAAATCGAGTATCTTGATCTTTTCTTCAGGACTTATCAGAAACATTTTTCATACAAACTAAAGTATCGGAAGATGAAAGTACCTAATTCAGTTAGTATTGCTAATTCGAAATTTTTTGTATTTGGCTCCACTTAAAACTGAACTGAAGGGACTGCACCGTCTTTCGTTTAAGGGCAAATAAAATTGAACTGAGGGCGCACTCGGACAGTGCTGGTTGTAAATCGAACACGTGAAACTTGAGGAGTGCTACTCTGACAACGATAACCGAACACAAGTTTTGAACTGAGTGCGCACTCAGTTCAGCCGGGGCATGTAAATCGAAAACGCGATCACATTATTTTACATTCTAAGCCAAAATAGAATGGGGGAGCAGGATAAAGTAGTATTCTATCTATTGTTGCCAAATTTAGTTTATTTGGTGTTTGCTGCAGACGCAAGCTATAAAAAATAAAATCAATATTTCAGAATCTTTAAATAACATTTCAAATGTATCAGGATTTATTCAATTGTCATTTGAATTAATTTGACTTTTTACATATTAATACAGCTAATAAACGCAATACTGGTTGTACTACATTATAATAAATCCTGCAAGTCCGAGATTCGAATGAATACCAAGAAACTATGTTTTACATTTGATATGTCTATTCCCATTCAAGGAAACCTTTGCGCAGCAGTTGTATCCGCAGTAACAGTTATAGTCATATTTTTTGTCTAAAGACGACGTGGTAACAGAAGATATACCCTATTCTGTGTCGTTTATTTCCTAGCGATCATCCCCTCTTCGCTTCTCGTCTTACGTCGTACCCCACTTGGCCTACAAATTGTTGTTGGCTTCATAACAAATCGAATTTATGAATGACTGGTTGGGGATGTGCATATTATTAAATATCTATTAATAATAATACGTTAATTACCGAGTAAATTATAATAATATCGACACTTATTTCAATTTTTTTATATTTAAGCGAATTAAATACGTTTAATATCATCATCTTTTCGTTGATGGATAAAGCACATTTAGATATACGTTTAACTGTAGTGAAATCTGAAAAATTGCCATTTTCTTATCGAAGGCTGCGGTTTCTAAAATATTTTAATGTGCTTGATATATTAAACGATGTTTCACGTAACAAATGCACGCATTGACTGTTAACTTTCATTAAGATCATTACCTTATCAGGTAAAGTGCTTGTCAAGATAACTTGTTGACTACAATAAAAGTTTGTTCATTGTTAAAACCGGCCTGGTTTTAACTATTTTCTAGGTATAAATAGATCTAAAAAGATGATAAGCAACAGGTCTCTAATGGCGAAACCCAAATAAGCTATTATTGATTCAGAACCCTTTTTCGTGAAAAGAACTTCACATGATTTTTTATTATTCACGTATACAAAACTTACTTTGTGACATCGAAAACAGTTTCACAAAATAACCAGCATACTTTTGGTAACGTTTTATTCAGTTGGATGCACTAGTTAACTTACAGTTGACAGACTGACATTTATAGCTGACTTCAACATCTTCTGTGTAATTTTTCCCGTTGATTTCTACACATCACTTTAAAAACCCTTCATATTCGTTCACATATTTTTGTTTACATTTTACAGGTAGTAAATCATCAATTACAATATCAGCAATATTGCGAAGCTCTGGTGGAATGCATGATTAGTTCCATATTTATATATTCCGAACAATGTATTAGTAATCTAATGAACATTCGGATTTAAAATTTAAAAATTCTGCCAACTGTCACTTGTATATGTGAGGGTGACCAACATAAATAAATAAGGGCAAAAATCCCTAATTGCAATTTTATTTTTATTAAAAACATTTTTGCACGTTTATTATAAAAAATAATATCTAAAACTAGTATCACAATGACGTTTTGTTCTACTCGTGCTTTGCGTAGCTCACCGCTTCGTGGTTCGTTTCGCAAACCACACTCGTACTACAAAATGAGTAATTGTGATACTTATTTTACAATATACTATTTCGATATTGCTTAAATATAAAAGTCACAATTATTGAGATTTTTATAATCACAAGCAGACGTCTCTTCAAGGGAACCTGGAAAAGGGGCTGGACCTGCTGTCCTGAAATCGAAGACCAATACGGCCTCTACCAAAGGCCCAAAACAACCAGCTGGGTCTACCGTGACGAAAGGTGATCAAGCCTCGTCATTGGCACCAACCACAGAGAGTATCAGATGGTGGCGTCTCAATTGACCCACCGTGTGATCTCCCTTAAGGATCTGAGGAGACACAAGTTCGCCTGCGGTCCTCCATATTATATTCGCCACATTCAACTGTTTACAGGCAAACTTATGGCATGCCAAGGCCGCTTCTTACATCCTTGGTAAAAGGTTCAAGGACAAATTAATCGACCTTACCTTCCTGCAAGAACCATGGACAGGAAACACAGACCGAGTAACTGGTCTCAGCAATATTCCTGGTGAGGTAGTAGTCTGTCCTGGGATGAAACCCAGGGCATGTCTCCTCATTAGGAAAAATATTAATAATTTTTGTAGTCTTGATGTAGTAGCCATCCAAGTGTCCCTACCGGAGAAGAATGATCGCCTGCTGTGCATACTGCCCAGGGGACATGGATAATGTACCTCCCCTCGCTATACGGCTGCTAATCGACTATAGCAAGAAGAACAGACTCCAGTTAGTCATGGGCCGTGACGCCAATTTCCACTATACATTGTTGTATTGTAAATCTGTTTTTCTGTCAAGACAGTATCTGTATATCATTTTAGATTGATTACCTTGTAATTTTATAATGCACACTGGACCAACTTTCTTCCCATATACACACACGTAAAATTTGGAATAAATAAACGATTGCGTGATAGATTTACAGTAACAAGTGCCTTTATTTCTCGTAACAGTTATCTGTACACCTTCCATTGTTGCAAGCGTTGGTATGTGTCATCCCTGGAGGCATTCCTAGATGGCTGTAAAATAAATTTTATTGCCTATTACAAAAACCTTTAAACTTTTAGGAGAAAATATATACTACAACAAACCTAACTAAAAAACTAACCTTTATGCAAGTATACGAGAATCTGAAGTAAGCAATGATACACCACTTATAAATGAATGATTCTCAGTTACTGTAACTAGATCATAAACAACTTCTTCTACCGGCAAACTAAAAATAAAACACAATTAACAATTTTTTTGTTTTAATAATAAACTTTTAAAAAGCATTACTTTTTTAAATGAAACTAATTGTCAATTTCTTAGAATTTTTAACATATTTTCAATATATTGTGGAATTATCTAGAAACAGTTAGTTTCATTTAAAACACTAATATGAGTAGATTCCACGAAGTAAGGGTCGAGATACTAAATTTTATTAAAAAGCAGTTTAAAAACATATACTCCCTAATTAATTGCTTAAATATTTACCTTTCGACATCACTTAGAGTAGCACTAGAAGCTTGCTCAGACACATCTTGTGCTGATAAATCTTTTTGATGACAATCTGAGTTTTTTGTTGAGGACCTAAAATAGACATATTCTTTTAACAAATTAATGTAAGTCAACTAACTCAGCCATCATTGCTAACTGAATAAAAGGGATCATATGTGGCCAAATGACCTCTTAAAAAAATTAAAATAATAATTTAATTTTTAAATACAGTCCAGTTCCAAAATAGTAGGCACTAAATTCAGAGAAATATTGCATTAAACCAAGAACAATTGTAGTTTAATTTAGTGCCTACTATATTGGAACTGAACTATAGTTATCTAGACAGCCCAGAGTGTCACCAGTCGCCCAATAAAGTAATGACTTATAATTAATAAACTGTTTAAAATTTGTCTTTTATGGCCGCTTTATCAGCTGTAATAAAAAGAACTTATTGTATTGAAAGGAAAGGAAATTTTGTTTATCAGGACAGTGACTTTTTTATTTTGGGCATTACTTGAAAGGCCCATTGAACCAAGAAAATGTGTAGGTACTTACATTACATCCGGTGGATTAAATTCAAAAACTGACATGGGAAGAGCATCTTTGTTTAGAAACTTACGGCCACTACTCTTATATATAAAATTAGATTGTTTAAAATGCTCCGAACAAATTTCAGGTCGTTATGGTAGATCATGAGTCTCGCTTAGACCCAGTAAAGCAAACCAAATTCTTCTTGTTTCCAAATTGGTGGGAAAACTAGAATAAAACAACGCCAATTAGAAATTTGCTTTTTATAATTAAAAAACTTTTAAGCATTTTAAATATTATTGAAATGATTAATAAAAGTCGTCGCCACTGGATAGCCGTTCAAATACTTACATACCTGTGGAATGAGAGCTCGAGGTAATTTCGGCCGTTTTTCCGACAGACTTGACACTGACGAACCATGATAATGAAAAACACTAGATTAATTAACTCAAAACCAAATTTAGTCACTAAAAGTCTTGAAAAACACACATAACATCGAAAGAACTCAATTTTTACTTGCTAGTCTTAATGGCACTCGTAATAAACAAACCCAGTTTGACAGTATTTACTATAATACCACAATCCAATAGAAATGTTAGTCGAGAACGCTCTGGCGATAATTGCATCTCTCTTTATATCGTAACTGAACAAAGACAAAACTACTAAATAGTTTATACTAGACAAACAAAGCAGGTACTGAAATTTTCAGCAATGTTGCCACTTTTAGTTACAACAAATACTTGTTTAAAATTTATATAAGAATATGCCTTTATTATATAAAATTCAAGTATTATTAATTAATTTTAAAAGCAGCGACTAAAATGCATAAACTATTATGACTTTTTTTAATTGCATAACTTTTTAACAAATTTTCCTGCATCTAAAGAGGATTTGTAAATATGGCAAAGCAGTGGAAGTGTCCCGCAAGTGAGCTCAGAGTGTGACTCAATGTTTGGGGCAGGAAAAAGTCAAAACAAACATATCTATTTTATTTGTTAATCTGAGGTTCCAACGATCCTGAAGTATTAAAGGGCAATTATTCAATCCTATCATGCTCCATTTTAGAGTTCGGTCCAAATGAAAATACAAAAACATTCGGTTTAACTTGGTCATGTCAAATTGATAATTTACTTTACAACATTAAAGTCGACCGTTCCAACCATAAAACTACAAAAAGACCATCTCCCAAATGTTTAAGCCCTTGTATCATATTAGCTGAAGTTATAAAGCAACAGATGTGGACAGAAAGAAATGAATGGGACGATACGTTACGTAACAATATACAAAACATGTTCGAACAATCAAAACGAACCTTCAAATATAAACAATCTTTCTATAGCGCGACGGAGTTCGAATTACATGGTTTCTCTGACGCATCAACCCAAGCATACGGGGCTTGCATCTATTCATTCATTCGTTTCTGTTGTGTTCAACAGCCCGGGCACTTGACCTAAGTCATTGTACCGGTCCCAATATTATCTACTCCCACTCCAAAAGTTTCGTGTCCTCGATATACGCCACTAGCTTATTTGGGGGGATTTTTCTGATAGTTGTATTGTTTTTTTCCAAAATGCTTCTGCCTGACTCCTTGGTAGTTCTTTCATAAGCAGAGTATATGAATAAGTGTATAATCCCTTAGATCGCATTTCCTACAGATAGGTTCACTAACTAATCCCATTTTGTATAAATGTTTCCTTAGGGTACAGTGTCCAGTAACCAAAGCGGTAACTGTCTCCAAATGTCTCTTGCTCAGTTTCAATAAACTGATTGAGAGTTCTTTGTTCGCCTTTTCCAGTAAGCTTTTTGTGCTTTGTGCTTTTTGTCAACCTTCATTTGATTTGGTGTTCCTTGTCTAACCAGTTCCGGATCTCCCCTCTTATTTATGCCTTTGTGAATCCACAGAACGGATCCGGATCTATGAAGACTTCTTTACAGCCTTGTTTAGCTAGCGGGTCCGCCAGTTCATTACCAGGAATCCCTTTATGTCCGAAATCTATACTAGAGACACTGTGTTGTCTCTTGCCAGCTTATGAAGGGACTATTTACAGTTTTTATTTAACCAGTCTAGATTTCGTGGTTGGATTACTGATAACTTTCATCAGAACCTGGCTGTCAGTATATACTTTTATTCTTTGTCCGTTTTACCTTTTTACCTTAAGGTCTGTCAATGATTGAGAAGAACCTCGATTCTAGCAAGCTCAAATGAATCGAAAATGTTATTCAACGGTAGAGTAGGGGTGGATTCATAAATTAAACATTTTTAAATTGAGACCATTGAAATTTTAATTTGCAAATCACACAGAAGATATTTGTACGACCGAGTAGTATCCCTTGGTGTTTACAGGTAAGTTTTAAATATAGATAATAATGTTTGAAGTAGAGGTTATTTAGTAATGCATAAATTGTCGTAAATGTGTTAAAATTTCAGGTTCATATGCTTGTCCTTCCGATAATAACCCTTTGTAAATGGTGAGTGTAAAGATAAATCGGAAAGTTCTTACTTGTATCATTGGTGGTAAGCTCAACGTCAGTTCTTGCGGTAGTTCTGGTGACTTGACCTGGATCCTCCTAGGTTTCAGATCTAATGATATGAATAGCTTCGCATGCATCAAATTTAAACAGTGCTGGGTTACTAGTTACATCTACTATGCTACTACAGATGAATGATGTAGTGTGGAAATGATCAGACAGCTCAGAGGAAGCGATACCAGCCAATAGGACCTATGAGACGTTTTATCTCAGTAGTATTTTTTGGAGCTGGATAATTTAAAATAGCAGAAACTCTGTCGTCATCTGTGCGAAAAACATTTTTGTCAACAACAAAACCTGAAAACTTCACGACAAAATTCACATTTTTGAAGATTGACAGTAAGATTGGCAGCATTTAGCCTAAGATACAATTTATTGAGAGTTTCCATGTGAAGCTCAAAGGTAGGGGTAGCGATAATAATGTAATCTTAATAACAAAAACAATAAGGCCTAAGAGAAGGATCTATAACTATGTCCATTAGACGAGCCATAGTTTTAGGAGCATTAACTAAACCATAAGGAGTTGTAACAAACTCAAAAAGTCCTACACCGTACACAGCGAAGGCTGTTTTCGGTCGGGAAGATTCTGAAAGGGGTATTTGTAGAAATACCTTCTTTATATCAATAGACGTCAGAAATTTTGCGTCTCGTAATTTACTAAGAATAATATCGACTTGCACCATAGGATATGAATCAGAAACGGTGACCTTGTTCAATTTTCGACCATCAAAACAAACACGATATTCTCCGGATTTCTCGGGGCCAAGCCAGAGAGGGAGTTGGAGTGCTGAATAACTTTGAGATTTAAGATCTCATCTATTTAATTTACAAGAAGTTTTTGCATGGCTTGAGACAAAGGATATTGGCGTTGCGCAATTGGCTTTGCATCGCCAGTGTCAATAACATGTTCAACGAAATTAGTACGACCAATTCGGGCCGAAGGAGCAAGTGTAGAAAACAAAGCGATAACTTTGTCTAGTTCATCTTTTTCAAGTGAAGTGAGACTAGAAACTGACTGAATTGTGTTTATAACACAAGTAGAAGACAAAAGAGACATGAAAATTAATGTCTATTTTAAATAGATTCAAAAAATCCATGCACAAAATAAGAGGATGATTAATCGATGGAATAATCAGAATTTTCATTGTTTTTGTGACATTATTTACAGTAACAGGCACGGTAGTAAAACCCACAAATTGCTGTGGTACACCATCAGCAGTAGTTATGCTTATTGAAGCATCATAGTCAATAGGTACATGAAGAGAATTAATAAGCGAAAACCCTGGGTTTTCAAGAATAGTATAATTGCTTCCGCTATCAACCATTGTAACAACATCAGTATTTAAAAACTTGATAATCATATAAGGACGATTATTATTTGGTTCCTTAACAAACAAAGGACAAATATCGGTAGTAACAGAATTGACAATATTTTCAGACAAAGAATGATCCACAGGAGTGGGTAACATAGGTAACACAGAATAAACAGGCACATCTAAATCAATACTACAAACGTTATTAGATAATTCAACATCCGGTACAGGATTGACAAGTGAAACGATACAAGAAGATAATTGTTTGTCAAGATTTACAGAACGATAGCATGAAGAAGATTTGCGTTTTGAACTTCCTGACTTTACTTCCGAAGTGGTTTGTGTTGAACCAGAGACTGTCGTCAGATTTTCAGGACCAGTTCGAACCTCCGTTTTTTGGATTGCTAGAACTACAATTTGGTTTTGTAGTGTTTTAAGCCCCACGTTGGGCGCCAATTGTCACTTTCCTAAGTTTACCCGGCCTTGGGACTCTCCTCAGGTGGTGAATTCGGCCTTAGTAACACTATTTTTTATTACCTCAATTGGGATAAGGTGAATCAACAAACAAAATTTCGGGACAAATGGATTTATTTGGCACAAAAATAAATTAACATAAGCCGTATATTCTCAATACAATACGAATAAAGATCAGTTATTACAATAAAAATGTCCAACTCAATATTTTATATCTACCAAAAATAAGTTAGGGACTTATCTTGGGAAGACTCGTACAGTTTGCAGCAGTATTCACGGTTCTTGAGCCGTCGGGATCGATACCCTTAGGATCCCTGTATGTTCTAATAGCCGATTTTTCTACATCTATTTCGAAGTATATATGGGCATGGTCAGATAGAAACGGGTCATCCGATACATGCCAATATCTTATCATCTCCCCGACTCGTAGAGTGCAGAGAGTTACATCTATTGATGATTCCCCCCTCAATCTTCTAAATGTTGGTGAGTTGCCCACATTCGCAATATCAAGTTCAGTAGTACATAAACAGTCAAATAGTTTCTTACTCCTAGCGCTGTTATCCTTGCCGCCCTAGCTGAAGTGGTGTGCGTTGGTATCAGAAACCACAACAGCATCCAGTTTGTATCGTCTAGCGTAGCCCATCATGTTCTCCATGTTAGCCCCCGGTAATGGTTCTTCTGAGTCCATGGGAAGATAAAGAGACACTATCATTGTCTGTATTACCTCCCCGTTTTTTTCAAGTTTAATCTTTGCTGTTACCATGTCACCCGTTCAACGTTATATTTACATCTGTAACAGATACAAGATCTTACTTTAGTACAATTAGTTGCCATTATCAGTCCCATTTCCTTAATATTTAGCCCCAGTATCTTACCTTTGTTTATCCAAGGTCTTGGATTACAACGATGTCTATGTTATCGGCTGCAGGTTTACCTGTAGCACCTTTGATGTCCTAAGAGGCTGTTGGTTGAGGTGCTTCAGGAGTCCCTGTTTCCTCTTAGGTCATGTTTTCCATGGTCTTGAAGCTAGCTCGCTGGAATATGTAGTACGGCCTCCATTGAGCTTGGACTAGTTCCTTAATTGACTCCTCATCAATCCGGAGACTCACATGCAGTCCCATATCGGATGATTTGGAGCCAAGGATTATCCACCGATCAACCTTCAACCCTGTGATTTGTTTTTCAACTCTCTTTAGACCCGGTTTCAGATTCTCTTTTCAGTCTCTGGAAGTAGGGCGAGGACTCGTTGCTGTTTTGGTAGATCGTCACTCTTGATGAGCTTCCAGTTTGTTTTACTTGCCAGATAGTCCCTCGTTATGTTGAAGGACTCCTCATTGGCACATATCAGCCCGTAGTAGCTGTCCATGTATCGACTGGCTTCAAACCTAGGCGACTTCTGCACCTCGTCGATCATTTTGGTCAGGTTCTCTTTAATAGTCACTACCTGATCTTCCAAGACAGTTGTCTCTGGGAAGTTTTTAGGGACGACGGCTGCCTTGATGCCTTTAAGAGCCACGCTGTACTTCGTACCACTAGTAGTACTAGTACTATCAGTACATTTGGCCTTCATTTATTTTTTCCTTCAGGGGTGCTCCTGGCTGACATAGTTTGCTCAACGCTCTTTGTCTTCTGGTTTTCACCCTGTTTCGGTATTGAGGAAATCATCGGCAACACTACTGTCTTGGTATCAATGCCTTATTCCCTCATTTTTTTAGGCTCCCTTCTCTGGTCACCTGAAATTTTCCCACGTGCTGCTTTATGATCCACAGGATTCGCTGTAGCGTCTCCCTGTGGTGTTGTTTTTACGGTTGCGGAGGTATTAGGCTGCGCTGGAGACTCTGTAGTCTCCATTGTCTCCATATCCTCCAAATCCCTTTTGCTAAGGGGATCTATAGTCTCTTTAGACGGTTTGTTTTTCTCTATATCCATAATTGTTCCCACGAGTATAGGAGAAAAGAGGTCGATACCTGCAGAGCTCCTTACGCTAGTACAAGGCTACATTTAACGGGGTGCGCCAGGTTCCCAGAAATTAGTGGTCTAGGGACCGACTGTCCCATGCCATCCATACTTTGAGCGAGTACTCGAACTTAGCATTTGGGAGGTTTTTATAGTAGTCCTCATCCACGTAGGCCGGGCAATCAACCCAAGACTCCCGATCCGTATAGCTCAGCATACTCCTTACAGGCATTACCCTAATAAGGGGGTAATTGCTCTACCATGCGGTTTGTGTAGCGATATAATCCACGATTGGTTATTCGGAAATGGGCACGGTTGGGCGTTTATAGCCCTCATTCCCCTTATTTCCCAATGGACCAGTTCCTTCCTGTACATACGTACGGGACACCTCTGGCCTCTAAATTTGATAAGAATATCGATGAAAATTATCAAAATTGTATCTCAATCAATAACACTGATGTACAAAATTATTACAGAAGCAATAGTACTCATTCAACCTACAATCTGATAAAATCGATATTCTTATGCGTGTAAACGTTGTAAGGAAATGGAGGCATATAAATTGCTGGTTCAAGTATGAATCCAGAGTTGCTTTCTTTGGGCGGGTTTCCCTACATAATTTTGAGCGGGTCAAAACTAACATTTCTCGATGGACTACTCCAGTTAAACAGTTAGAGACTGTATACATTTAAAACTTGAAGAAATATCAGAAGTCTGGGAAAAACCGCTGATTAGGAATAAGGAATAGTTAAGAAAGTACACGCTTCCGGTAATACCGTATATTAAGCCGTTTTGCCAAGCATCCGAAAAGGTATACAAAACCAGACACGTGATGCTGCGTTCATCTGTCCTACTTGGCAACCAGTGATAAATACAAATACTAAACTGCACATTCCCTCATTCATCGGTATAGAAAGGATACACACAATGTAAATTCTGCAATCTAAGTGTTGATTCAAAATAGTTCTACGTATAAATTAAATGAACAATTGAGTGCAAACATAATATAAGCTTGGTAGAGCAGTATGGCAAACCGGCTGGTAACAGAAGACCAATACGACTGATGAAGTTTATAGAAATAATTATAATTAAATGTTAATACAGAGGTGTTGACTTACGACTTTGCACAACACTACCGTCGCGATCGAGTTATGCAAATACAAATTGCAATACATATTTACTGTTTAAATTAAAAGAATATAGGCAATCGATGCTAACGACACTCGCATGTTGAAGGGGACTTGAATTCAGAACGACTGCTCCATTATAGATCAAATTAACGACTCCAACTAGCAACTACATATTTTAGGAAAAAAATGTGCCGGTTCGTCAGAGTTTGGAGCAAATTTTTTTAAAAGACTCTATTAGGCTCTAAAGAAAGCATGAGCATATTATGCTTTTTAAAATAAACACTATGTTTAAACGGTTGTTTCAACGTGCTGAGAGGGGGGTGATTTAAACGGGAGTTTAAACTAATTGCAATTCACTACGAGCGGTCGAGGAAGCGACAAGAAAAAAAAATTGGAAGGTTTCACGGATAGGCATTATTCTGCCAAAGGAAGAGAAGCTAGTTTTCCAATAGGTCTGGTATATTCACCATCCTCAATTTTTATTTTAACCGCTCGAACTTTACCGTCGCGTCCGATATAAAGTTCTATCACCCTGGCCAAGGGCAAATTCAACGTTGACCGATTTTTAGATCGGACTAAAACTAATTGTCCAAATTTCAGGTTGTTCCCGGATATTTATCATTTTGGCCAATGTTGTAATTCTATCTCCGCCAGAACTCCTGCTGAATTATGGTACACTGTTCCCAAAAGGTTAGTCTATTCACGGGGATGTCGGATACGTTCCGTTATGGAAAAGCAGTTAAAGGGGAACCAATTATAAAATGAATCAAAGTCTATAAGCGATTACGCGATTTCGTTTACTGAACTTCGAATATTTGCGAAATATTATTTGCGAAAAAATTTCTGAGGGCAGCACACCCACCAAATTTATGTTTCCTGTTTCTGGTAAAACTTAAAGCATTGGGAAAGTATCAAGAGAAGTGAAGTCATCTCCTTCCAGCAAAAAGTCAGAGCCGCAACCCGGGGATACTCCTGATAGGTAGCTCCACCTATTACCCCCGATACCGAAGAAACTGCTCTCCGGGATCGAAGGATAATGCTCAGAGAGTCGAAATCTTGGACCAGCCGTAGCAGGTCCTCTAAAACTCACCGAGCACAGGGGCTTGCATCTATTTACGTAATATCAACAAACAAAGAGTGGCTTATGTACATTTGCTATGCACCAAGTCGAAAGTGGCTCCGTTAAAGTCGATCACCATTCCTCGGTTAGAACTTTGTGGTACCCTACTTTTAGAAACACTAGCTTATAAAGTTATTCAAGAAATCGAAATTAAATTAAAAAATGTATTCTGTGGACTGATTCCACGGTAACTGTTGCCAGGCTAAAAACAAACCCCATTTTTTAAAACCATTCATCTCAAATAGATTTTCCGCGATTTAAACATTCAGAAAGGAGTGTAATTGGGACACGTGCCTACTAAAGAAAATACAGCCGATCTTGTATCACTAGGATTATTACCCAACCAAATTTTAAATTATACACTATTATTTAACGGTCCCAGTTAGCTGAGGCTTTAGACCAGCGAATGGCCTAATAAACAAACGAGAGTAGAGTGTTTACCAGAGTTTAAAACTGACATTTTTGTTTCTCAATCTTTCGAGGACGCTTCATTCTTCTCATTAGACAGGTTCTCAAAATTTCTGCGGATGCAGTGCACATTGGCTGAATCTCATTAGGAGTTGCAAAATTTCCAAACCACCCACGAAGGGTCCTTTTTCTAGTCCTGAATCAATTATTGCGACAAGGGCTTTGGCAAAATTGTCTGAGAGAGAGGAATGAATTTAGGTCGTTTACAAAAATTCAGATTTTTTCTTCGACAAGAAGCACTCAATAATCCTTTATGCAAAACACCTCTTTACTAAATTACTTTTTCAACACATGTACGAATATCTTTTGCATGGTGGCCAACAACTCTTATTATCCCACATTCGAGAAGAATATTTGTCAATCTCGGGCCGGAATCTAGCGCGACACGGTGTGTCAAGCATCATTTAACACATTTATATGCAAATGCCCACTTGCTATTTGAATAATTGTCATCTGCTCTCGCTCAAATTGAAGCGATATTGAATTCTCGACCTTTGTGCCCTTTAGGAACCGAACCTAATAATTTTTCCTGTTTAACTCCAGCTCACTTTCTCATTGGCAGATCATTACTTTCAGTACCAGAAGAAAGCTTTCAAGATACGCCAATCAATAGACTATCAAGGTTCCAGCTTATTCAAAGAATTTGCCAAAACTTTTGGCAGCACTGGTAAAAGGAGCTTATCTCAGTACTTCAAACACGATTTCGAGTGCGTCAAAATCAGTACAAATTGACTGAAAACGCCTTGGTATTAATTCAATCTGATGAACATCTACCAACGCATTGGCGTTTGGGCTGCATAAGGGCACCGATGGAATAGCTCGAGTTGCACCTATCAAGAATACCAGCGGCATCATTAAAAGAAATTCTCAGAAGATTTGTCCACTACATATTTCCTGTTGAAACCAGATGCTTTTAACCTAGTGTGTGTGAGAGGGTGTTTTTTTTCATAGAGGTAGGAAAATACTTTTACGTATTTACGTATCGTCAGGACTGTTCTGTCTAGTATGTCGGACTCGGAAGCCTTGCCAATACCGACTAAAAACCTCCTGTGTCTCCAACCTCTGATTCCCCCGCGGTACTACCGTTAGGCATTACTTCGCAGAGAGAGTATCTAGCTATCGCCCTTCCTTCTGAAAGTCGAATTCATGGTGGTTTCGTTCTACGAAGTTGTCTGTCTAAATCAAATCTTTTTTATTCACACGTTTCGGTTTTTTGCACGTTCTCTTTCTAAACGACGAAGTTCTTGGAGTAACTCTGTTGCAAATCGACTTGTTGCCTCCCAGGCCTCCTCTGATGATAGGATAGCTTTCACTAGTGACTCTGGTCGTGTTTTCGAATCAACGGTAGCTGCCCAATCGCTGCGTATTGTGCTGAAACGGGAACAGACACAGAACACGTGCTCCGCGCCCTCCCTAATTCTAAGACAGGGCGGACATTCTGGAGAGTCTTCATGTCTAAACCGGTGCAAATATGCTCTAAAGCAACCATGTCCCGAGATCATTTGTGTCAGGGAGTAATTGACCTCTCCATGATCTCGGTTTAGCCAAATATTCAATTGTGGTATAATGCGGTACGTCCAACTTCCTTTTTTTAATGAATCCCACAGTATCTGCTATCGCCGTATACTATTCCGCCGTTCTATTATTCTTTATGCATCAGCGCTCAGCGTAGTTAATTCTTTTTGTCGGTAAAGAGCACTTTTTTCTTCTGCGAGTACTTCGATTGGCAGCATCCCAGCAATAACGTATACTGCATCCTCAGACAATGTGCGAAATGCGCTAACTGCTCTTAAGGCACTCAGTCGATGGACTAGCGCGATTTTCCTTCGGCATTCTTGTATACAAAGTGTACCCGCCCAGATAGGTAATCCATATGTGAGCACATATGTAACTACTGACGACAGTAATGCTCTCCTCTTCTGCTTTGGTCCTCCTATGTCGGGCATCAGTCGTGACAGGCTCGCTCTTACTACTGACGCTTCGACAACGACGTGTTCTGCCTGATTTTTAAAGTTGAGCCTGGCGTCGATCATTATCCTCAGATACCGAATGAACGGTTGTGATATAATATCGTGTTCTCCGATACTCAGCCTGATAGTTTCCACCTGTTTTCTACTAATGATGAGCACTGCCTCGGTCTTGTGTTCTGCTAACTTTAGGCCAACTGTCTCCAGCCATTGTCTGATTTTCTCGAAAGTGGTGTCATAGACAAAATTTATCTGTTCCAGATGCTTCGCGACTATCACTATGGCAACATCGTCAGCGTATGCCACGAGTCTAGCTTCTCTTGCCAATGCTAGTTTCAATAGCCCGTCGTACATAATATTCCACAACAGTGGGCCTAGTACCGAGCCTTGAGGTACTCCTCCAGTGACTTTGTGTTCCTTCGGCCCGTTCTCCGTATCGTGTTTTAGAATTCTATTGGTGAAGTAACTTTATACGATCCTTAGTAGATATCGTGGCACGTTCATTTCAATGAGAGCTTTCATAATACAATCCTACCTAGCAGTATTGAAAGCGTTCTGGATATCCAATGTTGCTACCAGGCAGTACTTATGTGTGCCTCTATACCATCTGGTGCTTGCGATTGCGTCCTTGGCTAAGTTGACGACGATGTCAGTTGCATCGAGACTGGAGCGACCTTTTCGGAAGCCATATTGACTGTCAGAAAGTATCGGTTCGACTGCTGCTTCGATGCTCCTGTTAATTATGCGTTCCAGAATCTGGCCGGTTGTATCCAGCATGCAGAGTGGATGGTATGATGCTGGTTCGTTCGGCGGCTTCTTCCCTTTTTGAGAGGAGTACTAGTCTCTGCTGCTTCCATTTTTGTGGAAAAGTACCTTCTCCAATACACGTATTATAGACTTCCAGAAACAACGAAGGGGCCGTTTTAATAGCCAATTTCAATGAGATGTTTGGTATCCCGTCTACTTCAGGAGCTTTAGTATTCCCGACTTTGTTACACGCTTCGAGAATATTTAAAATTCTTGTGCAAAGGAATAAGCTAAGTAAAGTAAAAAGATTTAAAAATAATCAGATAAAATTATTCAGTTTTGTTAGTTTAATCAAATTTTCTTTTATTAAAATTGTTAATGTAGAAAATGTTAATCGAATATAATTCCATTAGCTGGTCCTCTGTGATACGTGGGATCTCTTCTACCTGATGCTGCTTTGTAAGGTGGTGCCTCTCTTCTTTTGTTGGGGAAACAGCGTGGTCACGATTGTCTCCAGGAGTTTCGGACATGTAGGTGATTGCATTGGTTGCCTTTCAAGGTGAGTCATGACTACCTTATAAGGTTTTCCTTATGGGTCGTTTTCTACTTCCTCAATCAGTGTACGCCAGCATAGTCGTTTACTATCTCCAATAGCCTTGCGCAGACATCTACGTGCGTTTTTGTACTCTGTTACCAGCTCTTCGTAATTCGGTTTTTTGCGACCTCTCTGTGATGTTCTTCTCTTCATAAGACACTATTCACGGAGAGTAGCAATGTGGTCGTTCCACCGTTGCCTCCATGGTAAGTGACTTATTCCTCGTTTTCGGGGTATACTGGCGTCACATCAGTTCGTCTGACTTACTTTCAGCATTTCCTTTCTTGATATCCAGGGCAACGGTGAATGCAGCAGTATCAAAGGCGGCCACTTTCCATCCAAGTGTATTAAGCTTCCGGTGTGTGAGGGTGTGTGTGTGTGTGTGTGTGTGTATGTGCTCGTCCCGGGGGTCTTATGAGGACATAAGCCAACTTTTCAACGGATTTGTGAGACATTTTTTCAAGCGAGGACGTGTATGAAGGCCTCATATATAGATGGCCGCATAAGATTGCTGAAAATTATATTTTTGCTCGGCCGACAATGTAATTTATATGGGATTTGCAAAGTCCTCAAAACAGTATCGAGTGGTGTACATTTAGTTCATTGTTTCTCTCACCTCCAGGCACCCCGATCAGTTGGTGTGTTATAGTTTGAGTTTTTCTTGAAATGATGAATAAATTCTGCGTTTTTAAATTAATACAATTTTCAAATACTGCAATAAGAATAACATTGTCGAGCTAGTAACAGGACGATCGTCGATATCTGTTGGTTTTACATTGCCATGGGTATCAAAGTATCCTGTAGTAGATCAAAATTGAAATAATTAATAATAATAGATTAAAAAAATAATAATATTTATTACACAGATTGAAAAAGTCGGTCAAGTGAAAAATATGAAAAAAATAAAAATGATCTTTTGTTGGAAACTTCAGCAGCCGCCCAATCAAGACAAATATGTAGTCTTACAAAAGTATTAGAATTCGATGCAGACATAATCCCTCATGTTAGCTTCAATCACAAGTCATAATCAATTGTATCGATGTGCTTAATTGTACAGAACAAAAGATTCTCGACGAACTAAAAAGCCAAGGAGTAGTTGGTGTAAGAAGAATTGAATAAAAGCGAAATGGCGTATTCGTCGACACTGCTAACATGATTTAACTTTCAATATCTCCAAACTACCCCATAATATCTAAGTAGCCTTTCATTCACTGAACGTTCGTCCATATATCTCGTCTCTCCTTAGGTGTTTTCGATATCAGCTTTTTGGCCATACTGCAGCAAAATGTATTAATGGTGTATGTGGGAAACTCCTACATACTGGCTAATCGTGGGAACTTCCAATCTCGTGTGTGAACTGTTATGGATCACATTCAGCTAGAGCAAAACAATGCCCGATCTATAAACAGGAAGTAGCTATTCAAGAGATAAGAGTGAAAGAAAAAATTTCATATCTAGAAGCAGAGAAAAAAGTAATAATTTATACCCCTAAACCAAATATTTCTTTCGCGCAAGCCAGTACCCCATAACCCATTACAAATTAACACTCAACATCTTGTACAAGAAGTAGTAAGCGTTACTAGTGTTAGCACTTCAAAAAAGTTATATCCCAACTTTTACTCCAAGTGTTGCATCACAGCTATCTGACAGCCAATTATTCCATCTGTCACTAAACGTGACAGACCTTTCACATTAGCGAAATCAGATAAATAAGTAGGTCTTATCCAAATAACGTATTTGTTTGGCGGAGAGGATTTTCGTGAAGAACAGTGAATTAAACAGTGTTTCAAGGGTTTTACAAGGTTGTAGATGGTAGTTTCTACAATTCCTGCACTTTTAAATTTCACTGGATTCAAACTTTAGTTGATCCCAGATATTTAGTTTACTTTTCTTGTTGCTCTGCTCCTAGGAATTTACAAATCAAGACACAGTTTAATAAAATTAAAAGGGGCAGTTATGGTTTATAAAAATAAACCTTTTTTGTAGCTTCCACTTAGGTAAAATTGCTTCGCACGCTAATGGAATTGAGTATAGGGTTAACCGAAAATAATAAGACTTTCGTATATAGTGCATTAATGACGAAAAGTTATTGCTGGATTAGATTGTAAAAATAAAAAATAAAAAACGGGAACAAGTCACAAGACATATAGCAAGACCAGACTGTATGAAGGAGACCACGACTAAACCGTGACGGTAAGATCAAAGCCAAGATATAATCTCCAAGAACAATACCAAGACAGGCATGAGTATTGGTCTTGATTGGGAATCACTATTATTCAGTCGTCTTGACAGAACCTTCCGCAGAAGCTTTGAAGTAAAAGAAAGATTTTTTTAAGATTATACAGCACAAGAGATTGAAAACCACTTCATTAAAACACTGCCTCTGATCGAGGGATTCGTTGAAAGGAACTATTCATCGATCCAGACGCTATGATAAAAACTTGATGCAAGAATGGAAATTCAAAAAATACAAATTTTACATTAATACTAAGAATATATATCTCCAAAAAAAATATAGTACATCACAATAAATTAGATTCATGTAATTTATTGACAAATAAAATAATATCTTTGGTTAGAACGCCATTAGCTTCTATCGCTGCAAAATGACCAGTTGCAGGATAAATGTTGTATTGAACCAAATTTGGATACTTGTCCCGAAGAAAACTCTCAGGTTGATAGATAAATTCATCTTCGAAAAAGGCACACCCACAAGGAATACTTGTATCTATAGGTATACTGTAAATAATAATTCATTTATATATTAGTATATAATAGCAGACTAATATGAAAATGATATAAAATAAGGGCAGCACTTACTATAGTCTGTTTCAAACAGACAGAGTAATTTTACATGCAAAACCCCAAAAACTAAAACTCTAGAATTTTTGAAACGATTTACATTATAATTCAATTCTTCATTCATTTATTTGCCTACCCAACCCTGTACAATGCCGCTATACATCAACAATCTGATCTTCAGGTCGCTTTTGATTGAATGCATAGGTAGGGCTGTCAGTAGCTATGATATTAAATGAAAAACATGACTGCGACAAAGACTCGCCATATAATCATATATATATAGAAATAAAAAAGGTATAAATAACTTTTTACATTATTCTTGAAGCTTATAGCGTTTTCGATTTACCTGCAAGTTCAGTTTACCCTGAAATCACGTCACAAAACTGAGCGAGAGCATGCTAGTTCACTTGATTGCGCTAAAAAGTGCGACTTAAATCGAGCATCCATTCAACTACGAGTGCAGTGTTTCTAACCCAACTTTCGGTCAAAAAGCGGAAAACAAATAAACAGTGAGGAGCAAGACACTATATGAACATACAAATTAACTCTTCAAGTAGATAGAAAAAACTTTAAGAACTATGTCTTTCAACGAAAAACTGTACATTTTTTTCTTTATCTGAACATTTCCTATCACATTAATAAAATCGAGTATCTTGATCTTTTCTTCAGGACTTATCAGAAACATTTTTCATACAAACTAAAGTATCGGAAGATGAAAGTACCTAATTCAGTTAGTATTGCTAATTCGAAATTTTTTGTATTTGGCTCCACTTAAAACTGAACTGAAGGGACTGCACCGTCTTTCGTTTAAGGGCAAATAAAATTGAACTGAGGGCGCACTCGGACAGTGCTGGTTGTAAATCGAACACGTGAAACTTGAGGAGTGCTACTCTGACAACGATAACCGAACACAAGTTTTGAACTGAGTGCGCACTCAGTTCAGCCGGGGCATGTAAATCGAAAACGCGATCACATTATTTTACATTCTAAGCCAAAATAGAATGGGGGAGCAGGATAAAGTAGTATTCTATCTATTGTTGCCAAATTTAGTTTATTTGGTGTTTGCTGCAGACGCAAGCTATAAAAAATAAAATCAATATTTCAGAATCTTTAAATAACATTTCAAATGTATCAGGATTTATTCAATTGTCATTTGAATTAATTTGACTTTTTACATATTAATACAGCTAATAAACGCAATACTGGTTGTACTACATTATAATAAATCCTGCAAGTCCGAGATTCGAATGAATACCAAGAAACTATGTTTTACATTTGATATGTCTATTCCCATTCAAGGAAACCTTTGCGCAGCAGTTGTATCCGCAGTAACAGTTATAGTCATATTTTTTGTCTAAAGACGACGTGGTAACAGAAGATATACCCTATTCTGTGTCGTTTATTTCCTAGCGATCATCCCCTCTTCGCTTCTCGTCTTACGTCGTACCCCACTTGGCCTACAAATTGTTGTTGGCTTCATAACAAATCGAATTTATGAATGACTGGTTGGGGATGTGCATATTATTAAATATCTATTAATAATAATACGTTAATTACCGAGTAAATTATAATAATATCGACACTTATTTCAATTTTTTTATATTTAAGCGAATTAAATACGTTTAATATCATCATCTTTTCGTTGATGGATAAAGCACATTTAGATATACGTTTAACTGTAGTGAAATCTGAAAAATTGCCATTTTCTTATCGAAGGCTGCGGTTTCTAAAATATTTTAATGTGCTTGATATATTAAACGATGTTTCACGTAACAAATGCACGCATTGACTGTTAACTTTCATTAAGATCATTACCTTATCAGGTAAAGTGCTTGTCAAGATAACTTGTTGACTACAATAAAAGTTTGTTCATTGTTAAAACCGGCCTGGTTTTAACTATTTTCTAGGTATAAATAGATCTAAAAAGATGATAAGCAACAGGTCTCTAATGGCGAAACCCAAATAAGCTATTATTGATTCAGAACCCTTTTTCGTGAAAAGAACTTCACATGATTTTTTATTATTCACGTATACAAAACTTACTTTGTGACATCGAAAACAGTTTCACAAAATAACCAGCATACTTTTGGTAACGTTTTATTCAGTTGGATGCACTAGTTAACTTACAGTTGACAGACTGACATTTATAGCTGACTTCAACATCTTCTGTGTAATTTTTCCCGTTGATTTCTACACATCACTTTAAAAACCCTTCATATTCGTTCACATATTTTTGTTTACATTTTACAGGTAGTAAATCATCAATTACAATATCAGCAATATTGCGAAGCTCTGGTGGAATGCATGATTAGTTCCATATTTATATATTCCGAACAATGTATTAGTAATCTAATGAACATTCGGATTTAAAATTTAAAAATTCTGCCAACTGTCACTTGTATATGTGAGGGTGACCAACATAAATAAATAAGGGCAAAAATCCCTAATTGCAATTTTATTTTTATTAAAAACATTTTTGCACGTTTATTATAAAAAATAATATCTAAAACTAGTATCACAATGACGTTTTGTTCTACTCGTGCTTTGCGTAGCTCACCGCTTCGTGGTTCGTTTCGCAAACCACACTCGTACTACAAAATGAGTAATTGTGATACTTATTTTACAATATACTATTTCGATATTGCTTAAATATAAAAGTCACAATTATTGAGATTTTTATAATCACAAGCAGACGTCTCTTCAAGGGAACCTGGAAAAGGGGCTGGACCTGCTGTCCTGAAATCGAAGACCAATACGGCCTCTACCAAAGGCCCAAAACAACCAGCTGGGTCTACCGTGACGAAAGGTGATCAAGCCTCGTCATTGGCACCAACCACAGAGAGTATCAGATGGTGGCGTCTCAATTGACCCACCGTGTGATCTCCCTTAAGGATCTGAGGAGACACAAGTTCGCCTGCGGTCCTCCATATTATATTCGCCACATTCAACTGTTTACAGGCAAACTTATGGCATGCCAAGGCCGCTTCTTACATCCTTGGTAAAAGGTTCAAGGACAAATTAATCGACCTTACCTTCCTGCAAGAACCATGGACAGGAAACACAGACCGAGTAACTGGTCTCAGCAATATTCCTGGTGAGGTAGTAGTCTGTCCTGGGATGAAACCCAGGGCATGTCTCCTCATTAGGAAAAATATTAATAATTTTTGTAGTCTTGATGTAGTAGCCATCCAAGTGTCCCTACCGGAGAAGAATGATCGCCTGCTGTGCATACTGCCCAGGGGACATGGATAATGTACCTCCCCTCGCTATACGGCTGCTAATCGACTATAGCAAGAAGAACAGACTCCAGTTAGTCATGGGCTGTGACGCCAATTTCCACTATACATCGTGGGGCAGCACGAATATAAATCATAGAGATGAGGCTGTTATTAATAAGGGCTCTGAACCAACTTTTGTAACTAGAAACAGATCAGAGGTATAAGATTTAACAATCAGCTCAAACTTTCTGAGCAATAAGTTACGGCACTGGACAGTATCTAATGAGCCTTCGTGTTCAGATCACAGACACATTCAACTCAACATTGAAATAGGTCTACGGCCAGTAGTGGAATATCGCGACTCAAAAGCTACTGACTGGAGTGGATACAAAAATTCCCTCCAACGGTACATTGGGGACGCCTCCACTACAATTAACAGTTGCGGTGGGATACATACTGCGGCGGACAAGTTTCAGAAAGCAGTGATCTCCTCCTATCATGAAAACTGTCCACTCACGACAAAAAGAGATAATCGCAATTCTACTTTGCGGAACAAAAGCCTAGATAAATGAAGAAAAGAAGTTCGACGACTATTTAACCGATCTAAAAAGTCAGGCAACTGGGAGCCTTATAGAACTGCTCTAACAACCTACAACAAAGAAATTAGAAAGTCGAAGCGGGGTGTTGGAAAAAGTTCTGTGAGAGTATACCTGACATACCTCGCACTACCAGAATACACAAGATTCTCTCTAAAGAGTCGATTGCTTAGATAGGGTCGATGAAACGACCAGATGGCACTTTCACGACCTCTAGAAAAGAAACGTTAGAGCTTGTGATTAAAATCCACTTTCTCGGCAGTTTAACTCTGGATAAAAATCGACCTCCCCACTTTGATGGCGCAAGGCGGCCCAAGAAGAACGATTAGGAGGTCGCCAAGGAAGTTATCACAGCACCAGCGATTGAATTGGCAATCAAATTATTTCAACCCTTCAAATCTCCCGGTGAGGATGGCATCTTTCCAGCTCTGCTACAAAACGGACTGGAATTACTTATACCCATCTTCATTAAACTGTATAGAGCTAGTCTGGCGTGGAATTATATACCACCCAGTTGGTTGGCGGCTAGGATAGTATATATACCGAAAGTGGGCCGCACAGACCCACACTCTAAATCGGTCAGACCTAATCAAAAGATTTAGCATTACACAACCTTGTTGGGAAAATCACACAATCCCTTAACATTAAGGAGATTGCAGTGGCCATTTTTCTTGACGTCGAAAGAGCATTTGACAATGCACTACCGGCCTCCATTGGTTCAGCTTTGGCTAAAAAGTGCATTAAACCAACGATTACCGGCTGGATATATGCCATGCTCACTATTAGAAGAGCCACTACATCTCTTCAAGATGAGGCCATTAGCTTTGAGATTTCCAGGGGCTGCCCGCAGGGTGGAGTGATATCTCCTCTATTGTGGCCACTCTTGATAAATGACCTGCTTGGTACTCTCGCAGGAAGAGGGATATAACTGCAAGCGTATGCAGACGACCTTGTCATTCTGGCAACCAAGGGTTGCATATAATATCCTCCAAAAGACTTTGGACGATGTTTACAGTTGGTGCCAGAGGAAACAAATGTCTGTTAACCCTGGTAAAACTGTAATAGTTCCCTTCACTAGGAGAAGGAGTTTGACGGACCACCGGCCACTTTCTTATAATGGTGAGGTTATTCCATTTGCAGCGGAAGTAAAATATTTGGGGATCATCCTAGAAAAAAAACTTACATGGAACGCTCACTTGTAAAAAGTTATCCATGAGGCCAGACTATCCTTGTGGACATGTCGCAGGATCTGTGGAAAATCTTGGGGCCTGGGTCCCAAACAAATCCATTGGATATATGTGATGATTGTTAGACCAATGATCACATATGGAGCCAATGCTTGGTGGTCAAAAGCTTCAGAGAAAACCACCCAAGCAAAGCTCTCTGGTATACAGGACAGGCTTGTATGGCTATCACTGGTGCTGTCAGGAAATCCTCACCGAACAAATTAATCGGCCTCGTTAAGAAGCTGAATTTGTTTTGAGAAATATGAATAGGTATGAGCCACAATAGACTCTTACGAGTCGCAGTAGATGGCCTTATTGACCCACTCATTACAAACCTAACCTAACCTAGCTCATAAGCTTTTAGATAAAACCTTACCGTGTGTGGTACACTGCGAAAAAATAAACCTTATATTCTAAAAGAACTACTTTCAGCAAGATATGAGAAGCATGTTTGCTTTTATGGAAAATAAAACATTAGTTTCCTACGCCCCAAAAAATGCGGCAGTTATTCTTTTATCGACAGAACATAATGATGACAAAATAAATGGGGAAAAACTGACTACAAACCAGACATTATCTTACAATACAATAAAACAAAGGGTGCAGTGGACACAACAGATGAATTAGGGAAGGAATTCACGACACAAAAAAAAGTAATCGGTGGCCGATGGCAATATTTTTTTTCTGCTGAACATTGGTGGCATCAACGCCTATAAACTTTGGATGTTAAAAAATCCAGATTGGAAAAAAAATCGCTTGGATAGGAAAAGAATGTTTTTGTTGGAATTTGGCCAAGAATTAATTAGGAAAAACATAATTAGTAGATACAAAAATGACAAGTCGTTACATACCAGTATAAAACAATCCATGTTAACCATTTTGCCAAAGTTAAACGTAAGGAACGAACAACCTGTTCCCGTTATTGGCAGAAAGCAGCGATGTTTCTTAGCGACAGAAATAAAGACGGGAAATCTCGAAAGTTGTGTATTCGGTGCAATCAGTTCATATGTGCAGAACATTAAAAAAATATAACAGTTTGTAACAAATGTGATAATTAAATCATTATTTAAAATGTCACTAAAATGATTGTTCTTTTTTCATAATTATTTTGTTTTTTTTTATTACTAATCATTTCATATTATTTTTTCAAAATGCGTTAACTCATTTATCAATGCTGACAATTTTTTATGTAAAAATATATTTTTTAATAAGCAGAATGTGTTTTATTTTTAATATTCCCTAATTATACCATTAAAAAATAATAATAAGTCAAAAAAATATTGAGGTTCATTTGGACCCCACTCGGTATTTAATGTTAGTTTTTGACAACGGGTTTATGAAGGTTTAGCATTCCATCAAATACATGAAACCGACCTTTCTACTTCTAAATAATAGAACTAGCCAGAGAAAACTACATAGCTATAGTATCCCTTCCTGCGCACTCCACGCACAAGCTGCAGCCCCTGGATAAGACTTTCATGGGAGCTTTAAAAACCCACTATAGTGAAGAGATTGGTTGCGCTAAAATGAACGTCCTTTGGTTTCTTATGATATTGCCGAATTTTTTGGGAAGGCATATTTAAATTGTTAAACTGCAAGTATTGCTTTAAATGGTTTTATTAAAAACTGGGTTATTTCCTTGCAACAGAGGAATTTTCATGGATAATGAGTATGAAGCCGTGATGGCTGAAAGTACTAGAGATCAATCCAATCTTCCTAGAGCAAGTCCGCCATCAACTACGGGCCTATTCCCTTTCAATATCAATGAAACAGATCTAGCAGAAGCAAGTTGCAGCTCAGCGCAACCCACGACAACCTCAAGTAACCCTTTTTGCTTCCCCTGCGGTTGTTTGGCCGGTTTCAAAGAGCAAAATGTAGAATAGAGGACGAAAGGCTACTTCAGCTGCAGTAATTACGAGCTCTCCATATAAAACAGGTTTGAAGAATTCGCTCTCGTCAAAACTTGGTAGCACGAAAAATATTTCTAGTCTTCTATTTCGCGGGCTCAGCACGGATACTGGAAAGACTAGTGGTGAGCGACCAACTTTAAAAAAATCTGAGAAAACGACACCTAACCTCAAAATTAGTTCAAGGAGAACTCAGAGAAAAAGAAAAATTTCGGAATCCTCTGATTCGGATGAGTCGGGTCACGTTAGCACAGTTTTCTCAAGTACCTCAAGTGATATAGAAAGCCCAGTCTTTAACATATCTTCCAGAACAGATGATGATGCTGAGTGCATGTTCTGCTCACAACGATTTTTGGAATATAGGAAAAGAGAACAGTGCCTAATGTATCAATTATGGGCACACTTCCTATGTTCTGGTTGTGAAAAAGCCGACTGGGTCTGCGATTTTAGTCAATAGGGCTTGTATACTTCGATTCCTTTTTGTTAGTTTTGCATTTTTTTAAATATAATGAATAAATATGTCTGGTTTTATTAAGGGGTTCCATATTATCAGCTACATTTTACAGGTAGATGATTTGTACTTTTTATATTATTAATTAATTATGATAGAACGATTGGCATTATTTAAATCTCAAAACTAAATAATAATTCTAAATATATTAGGGAGGCATTAGTGATTTGTTTGAAAAAAATAGATGATACATTTTTTAATGATCTAATGGTTTTTAAATGGAAGAACAGCCTAATTTTACTAATGAAATACTATTCGGAAACGTAAACTGCAAAATCAATTTTTATTGTCAAAGCTTGACAGACAACAACAACAACTTAAAAACAAAAATATCACACAGAGAGATCACATCTACAAATCTGGCGATCTTGAATATTTCTTTCTAATACCCCCACTCGACAGATTATTCTTCGATGAGTCCCATTGATGTTTTGAGACGTTGAAACTTTTCTTTGGGGAGAGGCTTTGTGAAAGCATCGGCAATCATATTTGAAGTCTCACAATACATGAATTGAATTATATCACTGTCAACTAAATCACGTAGATGATGGAATCTGACATCGATATGCTTTGTTCTGCAGCTAGACTTTTCATTGGTTGCTAGCTTGACACAACCTTGATTGTCTTCATAAAGGACAGTTGCATTTTCACAAGGTATTCTGAAATCTTCTAAAAGTCTTCTTGACCAAACTATTACCTGGCTTGCCAAGGCCGCTGATATATATCCAGCCCCTGTTGATGATAGGGCTACTGAAGACTGCTTCTGGCTAGCCCATAATATAGGACTATTCTCAAGAAATAATATAAAACCGGCTGTAGATTTCCTATCAGAGACATTGCCTGCCCAATCGGAAACAATATATCCGTTCAGAGTCAATTCAGTATTCGAACTAAATTTCAGTTTATCTTTACTTGTAACCTTCAGGTATTTGAGCACTCTTTTCACTGCATCCCAATCCTTCTGACTTGGCTGACTTACTCGCCTGCACAAATATCCCACAGCAAGAGATATATCCGGACGGGATGTAGTTGAAAGATATAGCAGTGCCCCCACTGCTTTTCTATATTTTTCATTATTGGGTAATAAAGGGGAATTTGTATCGAATTTGGAGTACTCTGTACAAGATGGGAATCATTTTCATTTATATAACCTTCTGGTTGAGACATATAAATCTCTTCATTCAGCAGACCATTCAAAGATGCGGTTTTTATATCATGATGCCCAATTTTTAATTTACGAACAGCTGCTATTGACAACAGTATTCGAAAAGTCGTTTATCTCATCACCAGAGCGAAAATATTATCATAGTCCTCCCCACATTTTTGTGTGTAACCTTTTGCGACTAAACTAACCTTATATTTCATTATTCCCCCATTTGAATTGTCTTTAAAATCCACTTACATTTTATAACTCTTTTGTTCGGAGGTAGCTCGGTCAGCGTCCATACGCCTTTATTACTGAATGATTCCATTACATCTTCTATAGCATTTATCCATTTCATTTTTTAATTTTCTGGTAATTTAATTATTTGGTACCAAGTCTCAGGATCATCATTTGAAGTAAAGTAGGACAGTTTCTCATGATGTTTCCCCTTATTATTTCTTGAAGATCGTGTTAAATACTCCAACCCTTCATCATCCAAACGTGTCTCTTCACTTTCAATATTAGTATTGTTTTCGGCAATAACCTTTTCCTCGATACTTTCTTCCTCTTAGTTTACAAAAACTATTTCACTGTTTTCATCCAAGATTTTAATAGATTCAGATTTCATATCAGTGTAGTTTTTATCTTCGAAGAATTTATAGTTCTACTTATTATTATTTTATTGGTTTCTAGATTCAAAACTCTATAACCATTGGAAGTTTCATTATATCCTACCAAAATCCCTGCTTGTGCTCGAGCATCTCATTTTGTTCTTGTTTCTTTAGGAACATAGGTATAGGCCACACTCCCGAAAGCTCTGAGATGATCCAATCTTGATTTTTCTGAACTCCACAGTTCATATGGAATACATTCGATAGCTTTTGTAGGAAGGAGATTTTGAAGATAATTCGCTGTGGCAATTGCTTCACTCCAATATTTATTCGGCAATCCTGCATCAAACAACATACACCTTGCTGCTTCGCATAAGGTTCGATTTTTACGTTCTGCATTTTGTTCGGGCGAATACGGAACTGTAGTTCGAAAAGAAATACCTTTCTTTTACAGAAAACCTTGAATTGCTGATCCACAATACTCTCCTCCATTATCAAATCTGATCATTCTGGGTAACACTCCGAATTTATTTTCAACAAGAGCGACGAATTCTTCAAAATTCTGAAATACTTCATCTTTGGAATGTAGGAGGTATAATATGGTATAACGGATGTGGTCATCAATAAATGTCAAAGAATAGCGTTTCTTTCCTGGGGGTTCTGTTTTCATCGGACCACAAACATCAGAATGTATCAAATCTAGACATTGATTTGATCGTTTCTCACAATGGGCTCGTTTCATGAAATTCAATGATAATGTCACTAGATATATTGGGTCTAAACTAAGAATTTGCGACTAATAACGCCACTCTACGAATTGAAATAAAAATGAAAAAAAAATATTGAAATTTGTATTCTTGTGGTAGACTATGGTAGGCTAGAGCCAATGGCAATCAAAGATATTTTGCGCGGTTGTCACGAGGGAAAATTTTATAAGTAGACTAGTTATCTTTTTTCTTTAACACCCGTTAAAGAGAAACGCAAAGTACTGTCAAAACGTAGTCTTTCAAATAATGTTCTCCTAATCGGGTGCCTCTTATTAAAAAAGGTAACTCTCCCGTAGTAAAAGAAATTTGGATCTGTATTAATATATTTTAAACTGCAGTGATGATGCTTTCAAAATAGAAAATATAACTTAAAATGTTTGTATAATGAAAATTAAATATTCTCCATGTAGGTTGACTTGTTTGGAAAACGTGTCATGTAACACACATACACAGATTGCGTTACCTCAGAGTTCCAAACTCGATTTATTACCGGATCGCTTACTCTTCTTCTGTTTAGGGGAGTTCGAGTGACTGAGACACCATGTCCACATCCACTTGGGGAAGATTTGTCGAATTAGCGGCGGTGAAACCTGGATCCATTTTAAGGATGTCTTTTAAAAGGCAACCAAACATGTGAGGGTGCGTCAGTGTGGTAGAGCATAAAAGGGGTTGGATGGTTAGATATATTTCTTTATTCAGCCTACAATAAATATCTACAATTAAAACCTAAAACTCTGTACAATAAGTATATATACAAGATTTATTGGTCCTGGAGGCGGGCAGTCCCTCTAAGGTGGTCGTTGAATTGGGTCGCGGATTATTCTTCTCGGTTGTCCAGCTTCCTCACTGAGACGCCAGGTTCCTATAACCAAAGGGGTGTGTGTGTCAGGGTCGAGATCCCGCGTTCAACGCACAGCGTGATCTCGGAGGTCAGGAGTTTGCTTCCGTCCCGGGCTCAACGCGCTCCGGAATTTCGGCTAATCGGAAAGGCCTCGGTCCTGCGCTCAACACGCTGCAAGGCTTGACCTAGGGTAGTTGGCGTCCGCCCTAAGCTCAACACGCTTTAGGACTTCGTCCGATATACAGGTTCGCTTAGCGTCTAGTCTCGAGTTCAACGCACACCGAGGGGTCAACGAGAAGCGGGATATCCATGTGTTCACGATTCCTAAGCTCAACACGCTCCGGAATATAGTGCAACACTTCGGTTATTTTCAGTTGAAGCTTCCTATCGTTATTCTACGTAAGGTAGAGCTTGCCTGGTTTAGAATAGAATAGTTTATTGTTCTTTTATACAAAATACATGAACAAGGAGCCGGTTATATAGTAAATATAAATTACATATAATAACTAACATGTTAGTTTAGGAGTATATATGTAATTTATATTTACTATATAACCGGCTCCTTGTTCATGTACTTTGTATAAAAGAACAATAAATTATTCTATTCTAGAGCTTGCCTGGTATATCGCAGAACGTATGCTTTGGTAGTATCGGTCAAGTTATTAGCGGAAAGGCGAAGGTGCTGCCCTCTCGGTGCTGGGTGCCCAGCTCCGTCTAGTTTGGTTCGTGTAGAGTTCTGTTTTCTGATTATTTATCGGGGTTATTTTATGTTCAGACGACTGTGTCGTTACAAACAGAAGCACATTTTCTACTATAAAATAATATAACAAACAACTAAAAAGTTGGCGAGTATGATATCTGTTTGAGGTTGGTTGTGGATATTGATGTCAATTGTTAAATTCTTCTAGTCGACTTTCACTTTGTATTAATCAACTTGGATATAGTCAAGTAGGATTTGTCAACAAAACGTACTTTCAATCTGACAACAAGGTCTTCTGTCATTGGTCGACTTACAGCGGTTTATTTAAATCTAATAAAAATTTTAAATTTAATTTTCGAAGATATTTATAACTTTTTGAGATAAATATCGTTATCATAGAAAAATATATGATATTTTTAATCCTTCTGATATGATTTCACTTGTTAATTCATACCCATGAAACTAGCCCATTCTTCAAAAATGGTTTCTTTGTTAGTTTTCCTTTTATGCAACTCACATAACTCAAAATTTCATTGCAATTTTAGATTTTTATTCCTGATGCTAGATCATGTGACACAAGTCTTTTGAACGGATTTGTATGACCTAGTCGTTTATGCCATGCGTGAATACAATTTTCATTCCGACTTTGTATTGTTATATTTGCTCGCTCATCTTGCTTCAAACATAATCTGTAAATACCATTCTCAATTATTCCCATAGCAATATTTTTCTCGCCCATTTTTACTGAACAATGTTGTTGATCAAAAACAAGGTTGAATCCTTTTTCTGTTAGTATCTTCACTGATAATAGATTACTTCGTAATTGAGGTACTTATAAAACGTCTGTGACATGAACAATTTGACATTTTTCATCCACCTGACATTTAAGGTATCCATCTCCAATTCCTGAACATACCATTTCTTAAGCATTTGCAACAAAAAATTTATTTCCATCGGCACATCGGAGGTTGACGAAGGAATTTTTGTTGCTTGTCATATGATTCCGGTTACCTTCACAAAAACAGAATTCTTCTACTGCACTCTTTGCAATTTTATCATTTTTCTGAGTCTTTTCATTGCTTCTTTGAATATTCGTTTTACGGAAATAACAGTCTTTCTGAATATGACCCTTCTTTTTACAGATGAAACATTCTTTATCGAATCTACTTCTGGGTGACCACCCAATAAAAGTGCTGCTACGTGAAAGTCTTT
The DNA here is from genome assembly GCA_963921935.1 of Galeruca laticollis. Classification (NCBI taxonomy): domain Eukaryota; kingdom Metazoa; phylum Arthropoda; class Insecta; order Coleoptera; family Chrysomelidae; genus Galeruca; species Galeruca laticollis. The sequence continues at coordinate 35,764,809 of OY998178.1, read as the reverse complement.
TATCTCTTCACCTCTTAACATTTCGTCCATTTCCAAAGTTGTTCTTATGTATTCCGACTTATTTTGTCCAGGTTCAAGTTTGGCTTGGTATAATTTTCTCAGTAAATAAAGCTTATTGGAGAAATTCACTCTTTCGTGAACCTTTTGTAGAATATGATGTACAATTATAGATGTGGATTATTTGGTTATTTTCTACTGATAAGGGTATAGAACTCTATGCTTTCTCATCCAAACTTGACCAATTTTTATCTGAAGTCTCTGGTTTTGGTTTGTCGACAAACTTCCATGTTCCCTCTCTAATCAACATCATCTTCATTTTGAATTCCATGGTTGATAATTACTGTTATTCAATTTGGCAATTCCAAATCTTGAATTGTCAGAGGACGATTCCATTACTGTAGGGCATTACTGCAGCCTTATGTTTCCGTTTCGTTTTTTACACAGTCTGTCTTAAACAACTCCTGGGCCCATAACCTAATGGTTTTTAAATGGAAGAACAGCCTAATTTTACTGATGAAATACTATTCGGAAACGTAAACTGCAACAATTAATTTTATTGTCAAAACTTGACAGACAACAACAACAACTTAAAAACAAAAATATCACACACATCTACAAATCTGGCGATCTTGAATATTTCTTTCTAACATGATCGAATATAAATAAACGTGGATTCCATATTACCACCCTTTCCTCTATAATTGTGGATATTTTTTAATCGAAATTGTTTTACTAGAATTTGATTTAACAGTAACAAGAAATATCAAATATATTCTCCAATTTATTTGAGCAATGAGGTATAACTAGCGCCCTATTCCTATTTTCAAGTAGAACCTATAAAAATATGAAAAATTGTTTGCGAAACTCATAAACCATATTCAAACTTTTAGCACCCGGTAATTCGGAAAGAATATTTGTGTAAAGCATATTTTGCTGGGACATTTCCATCGAATCACACTGTCTACGGACTATTTTTAAGTTAAGGCCATTCAAATGCACTTATAAGCAATGTTACCACGCGACAACTGATGTGAACATATGTTTGAGATAAGAGTTTATTATTATGATTAGTACATATAACAACTAAAGCTATAATACGGAACATAAAAACAGCATTGTTATCGTGTTCCGGGGTATCGCAAATGATATGTTTTTTTATAAAAATCAATTTCATGTAAAGATGATGTAAAAACGATATCGATAAAATTGTGCCAATTAGGGACGTAAACCTAATTGAAATTTTTCAAATTAAATTATCTTGAAGTATAAACACTACTATTTCGATTACATGAAAAAAATAGCACTTAACCGTAAGTTTAAAACAAATAATTGAAATTAAAAGTTTCATTTGACTGAGGATTATTTCTGACATAAATTTGGAATAAAATTGAAAAATATGTTCAACTGTACTCAAATAAAAAACAACTTCAAAACTATATACTTTGTAGAATTTATTATACAAAAAAATCTGTCGTTGTCATGGTTTTAGAAAAATCTTATATATTAAAAAAAAATTATGAAAACTGGGGTGGGATCATGACAAATAGAATTCTATTTTAGTGACGTCAGCCAAAAACAGACGATAATCTTGAAATTTGCTATCACGTCACATCTCTTGCGATTATAGAAATCTAGGTTCGGCAATCTTTGGCATTATAGTATCTATTCAGAAAACATCTTTGTTTTTTTGACATTTTCAACAGTCTCTAACTTAAAAAAGAAGTGATATAATATGAACAGTTATAAACAATACTAAAATTAAATAAGTTTCCAAAATTATGGGCACTTTTGTGCTCCTCAATATAGGGTAAATTAACTATTCTTATTGTAGATACTGCCTGCCCAAATCTTAGGTGCAATTTTGTTGGATAATGATGAACATCTACAAGAAATTCAACAATATAACATTGAAAGAGAGATACACAATTTACTGATATGTTTCGATTAACTGAAGATATGAATTATTTATGTGTCACAATATGACAGCGAAGGGCTGATGGACTTTTTAAGCCTATTTCCATAACTTTGGGATTTCCCTCAACAGCTACCTTGCCCATTATGCCTAAAAGCCTTTCCTCAAAGGAAGTCAGTATTATATTTGGTGGTGGCCCACCTCCTTTACCCCCTAGGTGGGGGCTGATTGAAACTGCTTTAGCTTTGGTTTTGCTTTTATTTTATTGTATATTATGCTTTTTTTTCATTCTTCTGTCTTTTCCCCTCTACCAAGGCTGTTAGAGAACCACTCGCCATTTTATACTTTTTTATTTATTTGTTATAATTTCGGGGTTTTCCTCTGCAAAGTCCAAAATGACTGTCCAGTGATGGGACTGAACCCTCATATTTGTTGATAATTAAGATTTTTTATTATGTGCACCGATTAATATATTTGGAATTAGGTACAATTGGTGTTTTTAAATGAAACTCAAGGTCTCTAGGTTGAAAATTTGAAAATAGATACGAAAAGTCGAAAACGATTCGGACCTAACATCAAAAGTCAAACAAATAAAAATCACGTTTTGTTGGGAGTATTAAGAAAATAGAGAAAAGCCATTTTTTCTATCACTTTAGACTTGTAGAATGAAGTCGATTCTACGCGGGTTTAAATTTTATGTCATGAAACCAATTTATCGCTTGGAAGAAACGGATGACTTCGAGCAGCTGAAGAAGAGGTTGGACATGCGATATGGTCATGAACATATAGAATATTTGTACCAATCTCAGCTGAAAAACCGAAGGCAGAAACGTGATGAATCCCTTCAAGAATATGAAGTGGACATTGCCCGACTAGTTCGACTTGCTTATCTGTCAGCACCAGAGAACATGATGGAATGTCTGGGCATCCAGGCCTTTATTGATGGCTTACGTGACCCCGATATGCAGAAGACGCTTCGTTTAGCCCCTCCGAAAACATTAGTCGACGCATTGACATCTGCTCTTGAATATGAAGCAGCAACTAAGGCATCAGGATACAAAAAAATTAGGACCATCCAACATGAAGGTGACGAAGGCAGATTTGACAAGAAGCCGAGAAATATCAGATGCTGGAATTGTGGCGAGCTAGGGCATGTACGTATTTCGTATAAGCGCCCCAAGGCTCCTGAGAACCAAGAACCCCCAGTCACAGGAAAACTAGAACGGGTCGGCTACGAGGGGGCAGCATGATCGTTCCAAAGACCCTCTCATACTGATAGCTTCGCTCAGATGTCCCAACGACAGTGTATATGTGGATGGCGAAGTAAATGGCAAGAAATATGCTCTGCTGGTTGACACTGGAGCAACTCGAACCATTATACGACCAGAGATAATAAACCCCAAGAAGAAGCTTCTACCAACGAGACAGCGACTGCGGACCGCCACAGGCGAGAGTACCAACGTTCACGGGGAAACACAAATCCAATTGGGAATTGGCGCAGAAAAGTTCACGCATTCGGTAATCGTAGCTGACATTGAAGAAGACGTGATTATGGGAATGGACGTAATGAATGTACATGGTTTCCAATTAGACTTTAGAAACAGAACCATTAAAGTGGGCTCCGAGGAGGTATTCCTTCATCCACATGAAGGCAGCGCGGTGTTGGCAGCTGTACAGGAAGATACCGTTCTACCTGCACAAACCGAAACCATGATAGTAGCACGGCTACGGGGAATCATGGAGGAAGGTACAACGGTTATGATGGAGCCAAGGAAACACGACGAAGAGGTTGGCGAAGGAGTACTAATTGGAAAAGGATTGCTTACGTGGGTGAAGGAGATCCCTGTACGATTGATAAACGTGAATGATAACCCAATTACCATCAAAAAGGAAGCTAAGATTGGATCCAACGTACCAGTTACATCTATAGTTCATCAAAAAATGACCACTGACAATTCTAATGCCAGATTCGAACAGATGTTATCAGTAGCTGGTCAATCCTTGGATCGAGCTGAAAAAAAGAGATTGAGAGAATTTCTCTTGCAGTATCGAGACTTATTCGTACCAAAAGGAGGAAAGACTGGTAGAACATCAGCCGTCAAACACAAAATCGATACTGGTAATGCTAAGCCAATTAGACAATCAGCTCGAAGACTTCCATGAGCGAAGAGGCAGGAAGCTGGAAGAATAATTCGAGAGATGGCAGAAGAAAAAATAATAGAACCATCTACTAGTCCATGGGTGTCTCCAGTAGTGCTCGCCAAGAAAAAGGATGGAACTATGAGATTCTGCGGGGATTATCGCCCGCTTAACAACGTGACGAAGAGAGACAGCTATCCTCTGTCTCGAATTGACGATACGCTAGATACTTTGGCCGGCAGCAAACTGTTTTCCATCTTGGACCTGAAGTCTGGTTATTGGCAAGTGGAAATGGCCCCAGAAGACAAAGAGAAGACTGCTTTTACCACCGAATATGGATTATGGCGATTCAACGTCATTCCATTCGGGCTCTGTAATGCGCCTGCGACATTTGAAAGACTCATGTAAAATGTCTTGAGAGGGTTGTCTTGGAAGACATGCTTGGTCTATTTGGACCACATCGTAGTACTGGGTAAGACATTTGACGAACACCTGAAGAATTTGGAAGACGTATTCGAACGACTCCAAGCTGCCCAGCTCATGTTAAACCCGAAGAAATGTCAGCTGTTCCAAAACCGAGTCAACTATCTAGGTCATATACTGAGCAATGAAGGAGTGGCGGTGGATCCAGAGAAAATTGCTTCCATTCAGCAATGGCCGCAACCAAACGACAAACATCAAATTAGGAGTTTCCTTGGACTTTGCACGTATTATAGAAGATTTATCAGGAAGTTTGGAGATATTGCCAAGCCTCTAACTCGACTTACAGAAGAAGCAAGAGCTTTCCAATGGGACGAAGACTGTCAAACGGCTTTTGAAACCTTGAAGAGGCCTTTAACCACGGCGCCGATATTAGAATACCTATTACCAGAGGGAGACTTTATTCTTGACACTGACGCAAGCAACGTAGGAATTGGTGGAGTGCTCTCACAGATCCAAGGAGGGCAAGAAAGAGTGCTGGGATATTTCAGTAAAGTCCTCTCCAATCCAGAACGAAACTACTGCGTCACAAGACACAAGAATTTTTGGCAGTATGAAGTCCGTGGAACACTTTTACCAGTATCTCTATGGTAGGAAGTTTTTAATCCGGACTGATCATGCAGCACTCAAGTGGTTGATGCAGTTCAAGAATCCCGAGTGCCAGATCGCTAGATGGATTGAACGACTTCAAGAGTATGATTTCAACATCGAACATTGAGCTGGTGTGAGCCACCGAAATGCCGACTCCAGACGGCCGTGCCCAACAGACTGCTCCCACTGCAACAAGGTGGAATCTAGGGAAGCTGCAGTTTCAAGAACTACTGTAGTCAACGAGGAATGGTCACCCACCAGGATCAGAGAAGATCAGGAGAATGATCCTCACCTGAAGATGATCCGGCAATGGAAGAAAGAAAATCAGCGACCTACCTGGCAAGAAGTGTCAACATTTTCACCGAAACTCAAGGCGTATTGGGCTCGGTGGGACTCCTTTGTCCTGGAAGAAGGGCTGTTGAAAAGAGTACTTGAAAACAATTATGGTTCTGAGATGAGGAGGCAGCTAGTTATCCCGAGAACAAGAGTAACTGAGGTACTGAAGAAGTTACACGACAGTCCATCGGGAGGTCATCTGGGAGTGAAGAAAACCCTTCAGCGAGTCCGTGAAAGGTTTTATTGGATGAACAGCTCCGACGATGTGAAGGACTGTTGTAAGAAATGTACGACTTGTGCCACGAGTAATGGACCACATCGCAAGAGAAAGGCACCAATGAAACAATATAATGTGGAAAGCCCCTTCGAAAGGATTGCTTTAGATATCGCTGGACCATTTCCGATCACATAAAATGGTGGTAAATATATCCTGGTTGTAATGGATTATTTCACAAAGTGGGTGGAAATCTACGCTATCCCGAACCAAGAGGCCACAACTATTGCGGATGTATTGGTGAAAGAATTAATCAGCCGATATGGAGTGCCCTTGGAAGTCCACAGCGACCAGGGAAGAAATTTCGAAAGCCATCTATTCCAGGAGATTTGCGAGAAGGTGGGAATGAAGAAGACCAGGACAACAGCATTACATCCACAGTCAGATGGAATGGTCGGGAGAATGAACAGGACTATTGAAAAATACCTGTCCAAAGTAGTTTCCAGCCATCAGAGAGATTGGGACCAGTGTCTTTCCCTATTCGCATTGGCTTATCGATCTGCCGTCAATGAGTCTACAGGTGAAACACCGGCGAAAATCCTGTTTGGACGTGAAATGAGGCTTCCTTGTGACCTGGAATTTGGCTGTCGGTCTGGAGAATATCTAGCAGGAGAAGACTACGTGATCCAATTGAGAAGAAAGCTGGACGATATTCATGAATTAGTTCTAACAAATTTTCAAGTTGCCATTGACAGAATGAAAAGTCGGTACGACACGCAGGCCACAGAAGGCGGTTTTAAAGAAGGGGACAAAGTATGGTTACACAACCCGACGAGGAGAAAAGGATTTCTCCAAAATTACAAAAATCCTGAGAAGGTCCATACCTAATCAATGATGTTATATATCGCATAAGCAAGATTTTCAACGGAAAACCAAAAGTAGTTCACAAAAGCCGACTAGCGCCATTCGAAGGAGACCATGACCTAGAGAAAGGAGTAAACCATATTCGAGATGTGTCTGGCCCTACCTTCGATGAATTCATAGGAGCGTATGGAGGTACCGGGAAAGCTAGATATGGAGTCACTTCAGAACAACGGCAAGATTTGTTCACTCTCCCGGAAGATTATTCACTGGCATACAACATCCCCGCCCGTCTCAAAAACGCACGAGGGTTGGCATCCGTCTTTCGAAAGAGGTTCGGGCAATTAGAAAAACTTGAAGACCAGAATCCAGCCCCTGGCAACACACTGAAAATGAAACATAATTCGCGGTACGTCTTCTACGTGGTAACTAAAAATGAATTTCAAGATCGATCTACCTATCGCGATGTGTGGGAAGCACTTCGACACCTCCGAGACCTTGTGTTGGAATCCAGCGTGAAGAAACTGGCTATGCCTAAGATAGCGAGTAACCAGTTGGATTGGCGAGCTATCAGGAACATGGTAGAGATTATCTTTCGAGATACCGGTGTCCAGATATTAATTTGCAGCTACAACCCCCGTTATCAATATCTGATGAAGACGGTGCCCTGCTATTTACATAAGAACGGAAATTGTAGAAATGGGGCCAGTTGCCGATTCAAACATCCAGTCTCGGCTACACAAAAGTTCCAGGAGGAACTTCCATTTAAGGAGGGGGTAATGTTACGAAACAGCACACTGGTATATTCCCTAAATCCGACTCTGTCTAAGCCAGGTATAAAAGTTAAAATTATGGCGGATACGCAGGTTTTTTTTATAATTGTTTACGACTATCTTATCTAAACATTATTTTTGTGACCAGCATTATCTAGAAAATGCCAGAAAACCATTTGTTTTTGAGTAAGCCGCAGTCCGGAATTTTCTAGTAAAAAAGACACTAATATAAATAAAGGACCGATCAGCGGAGTTTAGTTTAGTTTATAATTTGACATCGTGAGATAAACAGTAAATAAGTGAATATAAATTAAGTGATTATATAAATTAGTTTAAGTGAATATACTGTGTATAATTTGTGAATAGTGTAGTGTTTAAATAAATTCGTAAGTAGCCATACCGTGTGTTTGAAGTTTATCCCACCCGTTTGCTATTTAAATAAATAACAAAAACATTACACCACAAACACTACCGGAGAAGAAATTTTTAATAAAATAAATATATTTTTTGAAAAAAATAATCTCAGTTGGAACGATTGCATTGACATTTCTACAAATGGGGCCAAGGCGATGACGGGTAAAATAGCAGGAGCAGTGTCACTAATAAAGCGCCTAATTGTACTGTCACGGGGTAAAATTTTATTTGAACTTAGAGCCGAATTACAAATGTTTCATTCAGATACTTCTTTTAATTTGAAAGATCATTTGTATGATAAAACTTGGTTGTTCCGACTGTCTTTTATGGCGGTTTAATCTAGTTTTTGTTTCATTATTATTTCTCATTCCTTTCAGAAGTTATGAGGGGGGGGGCACAATTTACGGCCGCACTGTATATTGAGGTTTAACTAAGTAGAGGGAGGGAGATTTTGTTTTTCTTGGTGGTGCATATGAGTGGATTCGACTGCAGTATATCTTTTTGCAAATTTTCATGGGGGAGGGGGGCAACTTTACTCTAAATTATGCGATACTCTAGCTGAGGGAAGGGGTGTAAATATTTTTTTTGAAGGAGCATTATGGTGCATTACAAGTGCTTGATGGTGCAAAGTGCAAAATTTTAAAATTCCGATTGGGGAGGGGGATATTTGCCACCCCCATAAACAAATAGCTGTCTCTCCGGGGATGTGGTACATATACAATCATTCATGGAGCATATTGGTGCTTTTGGAATGCATTACGACCACATATGTTTTTGTTGAAAATATTTATTGGGGGGGGGGGCAGCTTAACTGACCTAGCGTTGTCGCCACATTTTCTTGCACAGAGATTTAGTCAAATTACAATACTTTCAATAATTAATTAGAAATACAATATCAAGTATCTTGCATTTATAAATACTAGAAAATATATTGGTATGCAATTTTTTTCATAAAATTAATTAAATTTTACGTAGTATTCATTCTTAACTTATGTAAGTGCATGTGACAAACATGCAATTGGCTGCCGTACTATATCATATGACTGAATATTGGAATTAGAAATGAGAATATGTTATTTACTTGTGCAATCCTGATAGAAGTCCTTCTATACTGGAGTTTTCAGAATAATATCTAGCAGCTGTTGTTGCCTTTTTCGGAAACCAGTAATGAAATAGAATAATATCCATTATGGTCGTTAAATCAAAATGTTGTAATCCTGCTGTTGGTGAATAGATATTGTCCTTATGTTTACCAACTGAAAGTTTTTCAAACAAGTACGTAATCAAACCGACAGGATCATTATCTAATATGTGTCCTAAAAATAAGTGCAATTATAGTGATTGTTCAATCTATATTTATAAATTTCTCGAAGGATAACTTCTCGAAAAATGTGAAATTTCTTATTTATAAAACAGATAAAGTAAATATTGTTGTATTATAAGTAATAATAATTTTATATGTTTATAAGAAACAAAAATGACATTTCAGAAACGCTTATCTCACAGAGTTGCGTGAGTCGAAATAGAGTGAATTGTTGTATTATTACATTTATTTCCAATTGTGTACAAATTGTTTCTTAAAATAATCCTTTATATTCGTTTAGATTCTAGATTCAGTTCATTATTTTCTTTCTACATATCACGAAATCATAAGTCATGGATATTTCTAATTATTTAAAGATGTTTTCAATTGTTCAGTTTTTGTTTTGTCCTTCTTCTTCTTCTTAATCCACTGTCTCCGATTATTTGCAATCCAATTGGCCAATGTAGTACTGAAAACTGCTGCTCTAAAGATGTATATTGATGAGCAGCCATATCAGTGTCTTAGGTATTTGAGTCATGAATTCTGCCTATACGATAAACCTCAGTATGTCATACTTTTCCCTTCTCTGGGACTTACATATTGGGTTTTCCGCTCCTTAATGCAGCATGTCAGATCTTTTGTTTTATGCATGCGTTTAAGTACATCGATAATAATTATTCTTCCTACTCATGATATGCGTAGCATTCTTCGGTACAAATAGATTTCAAAAGCGTCCATTTTTCTTTCCATGCTTGCTATTCGGCTTCCTACATTTCTGCTCTTCCATTCGTCTCTGGATGGTTCGGGACACACAACTGGATAATATCAAGGGAGAGAAAGACAAATTCGATACATGGCGAACTGCAAGTGCGAATATACCGGGTGTTAGACGATAATATTCTCAACAATTATAGTTAACGGCCTTATACAGGGTTGGGATAAAGTATGGAACCAAGTAAATATCTTTTAAACGAAAAGAACGATATTCATGAAAATTTGCAGGTGAGTGCAATGGAAGAAAATGCATCTGATGTACATTTTTTTTGTTAATAATACACTTCCGGTTTAACCGGAAATGCCATCAACCTATTTAATTTAAATGGGACACCCTATATAGTTTTACAGATTTTGGAAGAGCTTGTTGTTTTGAATTCATACATACTGAGTTTAGTTTAACACAATAGCATACGCAAATGACTTAGTGATTCTGCTAACAGGATGATTCGACGCTCTTTAATGCAAGAGGCCCTCAATATCATAGAACAATGGCGCAGAGACCATTCGCTGTCAATAAATCCAAAAAAGACGGAGATGGTTCTTTTCACGAAAAAAAGGAAGCTTGCAAAACATCAAGCCCCAAAGCTCCTAGATACCAAACTTAATTTCTCTTCAGAGGTGAAATATTTAGGAGTCACCTTTGATAATAAGTTATCGTGGAACTATCACTTAGAAAACAGAGTTAAAAAAGCATATATTTCTTATGAGCTGTGTCGTAGAACCATCGGCCGCACCTGGGAAATGTCACCTAGGGTTGCTGCCTGGATCTACACTGCCATCATCAGACCTATGCTAACGTACGGCGCGATTGCCTGGGGAGCTAAAGCAAACCAGCTGACAGTTGTCCGTAAACTGGATCAAATCCAAAGAACAGCATGCCTCAACACTACAGGAGGCACGAGAACCACACCAACAAGAGCTATGGAGGTAATCCTCGGTCTCACTCCCCTTGACATATACATCAAGGAGGTTGTTTTGATGACCATGACACGTCTACGCTCTACCGGTATACAACCTGATGTAGGATCCGGTAAACTGAGACGTAACTCGTGGCATGAGGCCCTCAGGGAGGTCCCACTGCTGCAGGCCAATACGGACTCGATTCCACCGCGATATGCTTTCTACAGGCCCTACAAGGTAATCTTTAAAAACAACGAACAAGACCCAACGGAAGAAGACGCAATCCGCATCTTCACGGGATGGGTCTAAATCAAATGTGGGCTCAGGATGTGGAATTTTCTCCAGACCCCTGAATCTAAACATAAAATGGGCAATGGGCTGCAATGCAAGTGTTGCTCAAACAGGGCTGACTGCTATGTGCATTGCTGCAAATGAGATTACCAAAAGGAAAGCCACAGGTAATAACATATACATCCTTACGGACAGTAGACAAATACTACTAGCCCTGAACAGACCACGTATTACATCAGGCCTAGTACTAGAATGTCACATGGCCTTAATCGAAGCCTGTAACAACAACACGGTCACTTTAGGCTAGATTAAGGGCCATGAGAAATCGAAAGGAAACCGTATTGCAGACTCGCTAGCCAGGAAGGCAGCCTCCCAAAAACTTTTGGGACCTGGCACTTTCATTGGTCTATCGGCGTCAGCGACGGCCGACCTATTGAAAGAACACTCCCTTAATAAGTTTAAGGGTAGATGGGACGACGCAGAAGGCTGCAGGCTTGCCAATGAACTGCTACAATATCCGGACAGCAAAGTAGCCAAAAAATACGTGACTATGAACAGGCGGAGTCTACGAACAGCCACGGGTATTCTGACTGGTCACTGCCACCTACGAAAACACCTCCACAGACTGGGTCTCTCTGACACCCCACTTTGTAGAGGATGTGAGCAAGAAGATGAGACTATCGAGCATATTCTTTGTGAATGTCAGACACTCCCTCATCTTAGGTTTCATTTATTCGGCGAGCACAGGCTAACACACGCCAGTATGAGGGAACTTAATTCAGGCGACGTTATCGCCTACTTCAGAGAAGTAGGCTGGATGACGAGCTAGAATGAAGTTTTGAACCTCAGAAGGATGGACAATGGGCCAATTGTGGCCTAAGTGCTTTGGGGTCTACCCACCCTTCCAACTTTACAGATACAGATACTGAGTTTAGTGTAAAATAGTATGTAAAAATAAGGAGCAATAACTCACTGTTAGTTGTACAATAGGTATACATTTCATTATTTTAGAATAATGAGTAACAAAATCACTTCAAATGTTCAAAATGCTCGCCGTTAACTTGCTGGCAATATGCCATCCTATTAAGAAATTCTTGAGTCACTCTTTCCAAGACTTCTCCACGTATTAGTTCACATTCATAAATAATTCTTTGTCTCAATTCCTGTAAGTTTGTTGGTCGTCTAACGTAAACACGTGATTTTAAATAACCCCAAAGAAAAAAATCTTACGGGCTTAGATCCGGAGAACGAGCAGGCCACTCTATGAATCATCTACGTCCAATCCATCAATTTGGAGAATTCGCATCCAGAAAATCCCTAACCCGTTTATCATAGTGGGGAGGTGCTCCATCTTGTTGAAACCAAACATTTTGTGGTAATTGCCCATTCTGTTGAAGTGCAGAAATAATTTCGTTATTCAGTAGATCCAAATACTTGCCACCATTCAAATTTCCGTCGATAAAAAATGGGTCTATATGCCTATTTTCGACAATTCCCATCCAAACATTTAACTTCTGTGGATGCTGGGTATGTGCTTCATGAATCCAATGAGGATTCTCATTTGACCAATACCTTGAGTTATGGCGATTAACTGTTCAATTTAAACAAAAAGTTGCATCATCGGAAAAAACTATGTTAGAAGCAAATTTTTCGTCGACATTACAGATGTCCATTAGCCGTTCGCAAAATTCCAGCCGTGGGTCAAAATCATCGTCTGACAATTCTTAAACCAACTGTACCTTATACGGACGATACTTCTCACTTTTTAATATCTTTCCCACAGAACGTCGACTGATACCATGGTTTAGTGCCAAATTTGTGGTGGAAGTTTGAGGTGATTCTTTTAAATCGATTGCAATATTTTGTTCAACAGTTTCGTTCGTTGCAGTCCGCGGTCTTCCAGATTTTAGCAATTTTTTTACCATCCTAGTTGTATTAAAACGTTGTAATGTTTTAGTTACTGTTGAGCGTGATATAGGATTTCTCTCCGGATGCAAATTATTAAAAATATGACACACTTCTTCATGAGTTCTAACACGATCACCATAACCGATCATCATTAAAATTTCAACACGATCTTTTTCACTTAATTGAACCATTCTAAATTGTAAAATTTATTTCCGTCAATTAGAATTTGACACTTGGAGAACAAAAGACGTACTAAACAGTACTCGTTTATTTATTACTATGCATACAAACAACATCAATTAGTTTATCTAAATAGTTTTTTGCTCTAATGCAAAAAACTCAAAGGAGGTTGATTAAAGTGCTATATTCCTCGTTTTTACAATTTTTTTACACTAAACTCAGTATGTATGAATTCAAAATAACAAGCTGTTCCATAATCTGTAAAAATATATAGGGTACCCCATTTAAATTAAAGAAGTTGATGGCATATATTATTAACAAAAAAATGTACATCAGATGCATTTTGTTCCATTGCACTTACCTGCAAATTTTCATAAATATCGTTCTTTTCGTTTACAAGATTTTACTTGGTTCCATACTTTATCCCAACCCCGTATACTTGCAGAAGGTTATTTGTACGATTTTCTTATTATTGATGTGAGTAGTATTGATTATGTTGTTATCATTTGTTCTTTCCTCTGGGAAGTCCAAATTGTTATTATTCTTCAGTTTCATGTGTACTTTTTGCTCGTCTTTTTTACACTCTGTATGTATGTATAGTATTTATAAATCTCATCCTGTTGACATATTTTCATCTTCACCTATATTTATAGCTCATCTCCTCCATATCTAATGAATTTCACATACAACATATATCGTGACAAAGAGGCTCAATAATGAATATATATTTTTCTATTATTCGATCATATATTGCATGTTGTCTGTTCTATTATAAATCCTTACCTACTGTCATTCAATCACAAATACAATATTAGAAAGTGAATAAATCTGTGGCTTGGTTCTAAAAGGGCCAAAATCAAAAAACACTAATCTGAGAAAATTGAGTCCAAAGTTTTAATCAAAACTACAGTCAATAATAATGTTGCAAATTGAATCTTTTTTACTACCAGATCTCCACATTCTCGTTTGGCGTGTAAAAGAGAAGTTAATTGTAGATTTTTTAAAAAACAATAATTAAAATTAACCAAAAAAAAGTGACATTGGCCGTTGTTAATTTAGAACGAAATCTTAAAAATACCCACATTGGTCATTTTGTAACTTAAAAAACTAGGAAAAAACAGTATTGAACAGGTTAATTGGAACTTATTTTATTTGTATATTTTTAATCACATTTAAACACAGTTAAAAATAACTTAATTTTCATCAGAAAGATCCTCTTCATCATCAGTCAACGTATCGACAGCTGCAGGAGAAACAGTTACAGTGCTAATAAACTGACTGTAGTACGTTCTGCTATTTTTGTCAATATAGGGCTGCAGTTCTCTCATATGCTGTAGTTTATTTTCAGGTATTCCTAAAGGTTTTTTCGAAATTGGTGTCAGTTGCAAAATCTGCGAATTCCGATATTTTTTTCTTAATAACTCTAAATTGCTAAACTCTTCTTCATTATCGAACGAAAATTTGTAAAACATTGTACCCCTTTTATCATGTCTGTATTGTATATACCTAATTTTGTTCCATATCACTGGCTAGCCGCTGGCATTTATTTTCCTATGCTGAAAACGATTGCGCAAAAGCGATTTAAAGTCAAAAAAATCGTTTAAACCCATTTCAATAACGACAATTGAGGGAATTCGATGAATAATTCGTATAAGATTTGCCCAGTCTCTAGGAATATCGACTCTAACAGTAGTTGTTTTCTTAGTTTTTTCTATTGAAGCGTGAATAGTATCAGCTTCCATATGTGTATTGCCAGGGACTAAAAATGTGTGACTAATGATGACCTCTCTGCCTGAATTACTAAACTGTTCTAAAAATGTCATAAACATTAGAGGCAAGTAAATGTTCCGTGTTTATCCAGGACAGCAGTCGCTATAAAAAATAACTTCATTCGCGTCGGGAGGAAGAGATTTTAGGTAAGCAAACAAACAGGATGCTATTTCTTGCCCCCCCTCTTTTGGCAATAGTCTCATTCCACAAATAGCAGATAGCAGAATTCTTATTGCCTCTTGTTTCGTAAAAAGTGAGGTTTAGGGTCCATAATTTTCGTTTGTAAAAAGAGATTCTACTGGTGAGGTATGGAGTCGGAAGGCACTTCTGAAGATCAAAACTTACGACAACCATTTTTGGGTTTGATTTGCAGCGTAGTTTATCATTGTGTTTTTCTTCGTACGCCGAGTTAGCCAACCGCAGATGTTCATTTCTTTTTAATGCAAGCTGCTCTTTTTCTTCATCACTTGGGGTAGACTTTAGTAAAAGATTATACTTGTCACAAGTTCCACAAGTGTCATTCGCCGGTTTGTGAAAAGCTAAGTTAAATCCTTCTACGAAAATTTGTCGGTAAAGAGCTTCGTTTCTGTGGGTCAAGTTTTTCTCTAAGCAGTGAGTTACATACAATCTGTACATTTTTGAAATTGAAAGATCTGACAACAGGTACCGTTTTCTTGTGTGAGACCGAGAATAATGACTTTCGTAACTTGGAATCATTTTAATGTGTGTTCGAATCTCCTCTTTATCTTTGTCTGGCACCTTTGGGTGATTACTATGTTTTCCCCTTCCATCTTCTGGACATATTCCGGATTCTGAAGACCTCTTCTTCTCTATTATTACCCTAACCTTTTTAAGTGTTAGATCCAGAGTGTTTAAGAACATTTTCTGGCAAACTTCAGTCCTAGCAACATTTTTAAGCAGGTTGTATTTTCTAGAATATTTTCTTCTGCTTTCTTTTCCATCTCTTCTCATCCTCTCAACCTTTTTATTTTGTTCTACCAAATTAGCGATACACTGATTTTGTGCTTCCAACGAGAGATTGTAAAAATCTTTGAATATTTCTTCTCTTTCTTCTGGTAAAAATTTTTCAAAGCATTTTTTTCGGCAAATACATGGTTCTTTAATTTTTTTTCTAGCTTCTTTTTTCCCTTTAATGTGTAATACTCTTTGCCCTGGACTTTCAATATATTTCTTATATTTTTTCCCAGTGCTTTGGATCCTTTTTTCGTTTCTTCCCCTACTTTAGTTTTCTTCCTGCCTCTTGACTTTTTTACTACTTCATTATTTTCTACATTATCCAAATCCAAATTAGCTTCACCATCATCAATCAACTCTTGTTCTTCAATTATTTCTTCCGCTGTTATGTCACTAATGACTTTCTTTGTCAACTTATTCCTTTCTTGCTGGTCGTCACTATCAGAACTTGATTCAGAATTGGAATCAGTATCGGGCACAAAGTCATCAGAACTATCCTCAAAGACTATATCTTTTTCATGACAGGATTCTTCATTTAGTCCTTCGAAGTTTGTACTTGCATCAAAATCGGGTTCGGTGTCAAAAATAGGTTCAACCAAATTATTTTTAAAGTTTGAATTTTTTCCAAAATTGGGTTTGACGTATTTGTAACTACATTCACCAGTTAGGTTCTGCTGCAAAGAGTTATCTTCCATCTTTAATTCTGAGTTTTGTTCTGAAAAAAGCGTTTAGATTACTTATGAAATATAGTCAGATCCCTGTTAAAAATAAAAAAATAAGGGAACATTGACAATGAAACATGGATTCATTAATAATACGTAACAACATTCAAAAAGTAATCACCAGAAGCTTAAAAGAAAATTTGAAACAACTTGTGTGCAACATAACCTAACATTTTATTTACTGTTCATTAAAATTTGTTTCGACCTTACCTGTATCGTCGATTATTGATGGGAAACACATATCAACGATTCTTTTTCCACGTGACATGCTCCAACTTTTATTTTTGCACATTAAAACACTGAAACTGTTTTAGACACAACGGCCAAGGTCGGAAACAATGAAAGAATTAACATACTAGGGAAAACGATAAAACGGCCAAAGTGTACATTGGCCCTTTTTAGAAAGTAAATGCATATTGGACCAATATAATAAGTCAACATTGGCCTTTTTAGCACATTAGCATGAATGTCTAGTGAAAACATACATTGGCCCTTGTCACTTGAATTATACATTTATTCAACATGCTTTGACATTGGTCATTTTATGTAATGAAGATCGGAAAAAATGTAGTTCGGTGGTATATCTAACTCATTTCCAAGAAATATTGACTTTGGCCCTTTTAGAACCAAGCCACAAAAATAAACCTATTTAAAAAAATGTTCATAAATCAATTAGGGTTCTAAATAAATTTACTTGCAGTTGAATACTTTTTTTAGTGATTTCTACCTGATCATCTCTAAAATGATTAAGACAATCTTTTATATTATATAAAAGAAATTTCACCTATAGTATCCGGTTTGGTACCCATAAGGTGAAAATATGCAGCTTCAGCCATGAAAAATCTAAATAATTTGGCTAAAGGATAAATTTTACTCTCATATTTCTCTTCGGCTACTACTCTTGGCGCTAATTGACCAATTACTAATTTGGCTAGTGTAGTTGTTCTTAAAGATAAACAAAAATTTGAATGAAATCCTATGACTGAATCGGGATACAGTGTAGCTAGAGCAGTTACTGTCACAGCACCCCAATCACTACCATGCACTACAAATCTTTTATGACCTAAGCGATTCATCAAGGTTTTCATCACATTTGCTGCATGTGCGACACGAAAACCTGGTTTTGTGGATCCGTCGGAATACCTGCGAAAAAAAAATATTGTTGATAAATAAGTCTATTTTTCTATATTTCTTATTTCAAATCAGTCTGCTCCTGTTCAAAATCCCCGCATTGTATTACTCGATCGCCTTCCCAAATGTATCGTGTAAAGTAACACACACAAATATTCGAAGGAATGCCCCTGGCATCAAGAGATTCTCCTACTGAACACACTTCACACTAATACTACATCAGGTACACTATCTGATGCGCGTTTCGATAAGTTCTTCAGAGGCCGAAGGTAAACTAAAACTTATTTAGTTTGTCATATGTTTTCCATATTTATTTAAATAGTTTGTCCTGATGGGTTGTGTTCAGGTATCGGCGATAACTTCTTTAATTGATTTACTTTTCGATAAATAAATTGTGGACTGTATTATATAACTTTATATTTCACATCAAAAATAAATCACTACCGATACTACAATACAGTGAATTTAGCCTTTTTTAATTTTAATAATATCGCTAATTTAATTGTAAAGTCTAGAGTGACCTCACTCTTCTTGACTTTAACTTCGACTCCTTGACTTTTTTCTCCCACTCGGGTTTCTGTCGCATGCACACCAGATAATTACGACGTTGCCACTTCTACTATTTTCTTCAAATGCTTTGAGTCAAAATAAGTTGGATAAATTTATACACACGGTAGTTTAGGTACCTTACTTCTAACTTATTTATAAACTGTATATTTACTTACACCTAATTTATTTACACACTTCACTACTCATTTATATTCCAAATACTCTATTTACTATTTACTAATTTATATTCACGTCGATTCACGCTCTTAATTAAACTGTACACTGACTTACTGCCCGCAGGTAGTCACCTTATATATTAAAATTACTTTCTAGAAAGATCGGATTTCAAGAAATTCTAGAACTCGGTTCCCAATAAAAACAACCAAAAAAACGTCCTTCTTATAAATGTGGCGCATTCGCCAAAATTTGAACATTAGGTAATGTTTAATTACACAGGCCGGCTTCTAGGACTACACCAGTATGCGATTTCATAAGATTGCCCCCTCCTTAATAGGAAGTTCCTCCTGGGACTTCTGTGTAGCCGGGACTGGATCTTTATATCGGTAACATTTCTATACTTTCCGGTCATATGCAAATAACAGGGCAACGTCTTCATCGGGTACTGATAACGGAGAAATTTTTGCAGATTGATATGCGGACACCGGTATCTTGGAAGATCGTTCCCACCATGTTCCTGATGACTCGCCAATCCAACTGGTTTCTTCACGTTGGATTCTAATACAAGATCTGGAAGGCTTCGTAGCGCTTCCCGACAACCAAATTCTAGGTTACAAGGAAGTCTCATTTCGCGTTCGATCAGGATTTTCGCAGGTGTCTCACCCGATTGCAGATCGATAAGCCAATGCAAATAGGGAGAGATACTGGTTCCAACCTCTCTGGTGACTGGACAAGTATTTTCCAATTGTCCTGTTCAGTCTCTCGACCATTTCATCTGACTGTGGATGCAACGCAGTTGTACTGGTCTTCTTCATTCCCAGCTTGTTACAAATTTCCTGGAATACCTGATCTCGAAATTTATTCCCTGATCGCTGTGGACCTCCAAGGGTACTTCATATCGGCTGATGAATTATTTCATCAATACATCCGCGACAGTTGTGACCTCTCATTCGAGATTGCGTAAACATCCACCTACTTTAAGAAATAATCCATTACAACCATTTTTTGTAGTCAGAAATGGTCTATCGATATGTAAAGCAATACTGTCGAAAGGACTTTCAACATTATATCGTTTCGCGGGTGCCTCTTCCTTGGGATATGGTCCATTAATCGTAGCACAAGTCGTATATTTCTTGTACCAGCCTTCCACATCGTAGAAGCTGTTAATCCAATAAAAGCTTTCACGTACTCGCTGATGGGTTTTCTTCACTCCCAGATGACCTCCTGATGGACTGCCATGTAACATCCTCAGTACCTCTGCTACTCTGGTTCTTGAGATAACTAGTTGCATTCTCTTCATGGAACCATCATCGTTTTCAACGATTCTTTTCAACAGGCCTTCTTCCAGGATATCGACTCCAATATGCCTTGAGTGTCGGTGAAAATCTTGCCATTTCTTGCCAGGTAGGTCACCGATTTTCTTCCTTCCATTGCCGGATCATCTTTAGGTGAGTATCATTCTCGTGATCTTCTCTGATCCTGGTGGGTGACCGTTATTCCTCGACTACTGCAGCCCTTGAAACTGCAGCTTCCTTAGATTCCGCTATGTTGCAGTGGAAACAGTCTGCTGGACAGGGAGTCGGCATTTCGCTGACTGACTGGCTCGATGTTCGGCCCTCTCTAGTTTTCCCTGTCACTGGGGTTGTAGGAGTCTTGGGACGCTTACAAGAATTGCGTACATGCCCTAGCTCGCCATAATTCCAGCATCTGATTTTCTTCAGCTTCTGGCATAACATTTTATCAAATTGATGATCTGATCAAATCTGTCTTCGTCACCTTCTTCTTGGATGGTCCTAATTTTGTTACATCTCGAAGCCTTCGTAGCTGCTTCATATTAAAAAGCAACGGTCAATATTTTAGAATGGGCTAAACGAAGCCTCGTCTGCATATTGTAGTTACGTAAGTCCTCAATAAATGCCTGAATGCCGAAACATTCCATCATGTTCTCTGGTGCTGATGGATAAGCAAATCGGACTAGTGGGGTTATATCCACTTCATACTCTGGGCGGGTTTCATCACGCTTCTGCCTTCTGTTCTTTAGCTAGTATTTTCACTTAGTCTTTTAGCCATTTTTACGTACCTATTTATTGATATTATCCCACTTATAACATCAATGTATTGTTTTTCTTATTTATTTAAATAGTTTACCCTGATGTGTGGGATAAATTTATACACATGGTATATTTACTTACTTCTAACTTATTCTTACACTGTATATTTACTTACACTTAATTTATTTACACACATCAATACTAATTTATATTTCAAATGTACTACTAACTATTTCCTAATTTAATTTCACGTCTATTCACGCATTAATTTATATTAAACTGTAAACAATCCGTCGGGAGTATTATCCTCCCACCACTCAACTATTTTCAGATGTTCTTCAACACTTAACGCATAAGAACTTTTCTTTATTTGCATTGGGTTTTGTTGAAGAATACATTATATTGAACGTAGTACATTTTTAACAGTTTTTTTGCTACGATATTCCACATTGTCTTCACTACAACTTTTTTGTATTCTGTTTCGTCTTTCTTCCGCATATTGAACCCCCAGTTGTAAAATGTCGTTTGACATGTTTCTATATGTTCGATGTTGAAATCGTATTCTTGAAGTCGTTCAATCCATCTAGCGATCTGGCCCTCGGGATTCTTGAACTGCATCAACCACTTAAGTGCTGCATGATCAGTCCGGATTAAAAACTTCTTACCATAGAGATACTGGTAAAAGTGTTCCACGGACTTCACTACTGCCAAAAGTTCTCTTCTTGTGACGCAGTAGTTTCGTTCTGGTTTGGAGAGGACTTTACTGAAATATCCCAGTACTCTTTCTTGCCCTCCTGGGATCTGTGAGAGCACTCCACCAATTCCTACGTTGCTTGCGTCAGTGTCAAGAATAAAGTCTCCCTCTGGTAATGGATATCCTAATATCGGCGCCGAGGTTAAATGCCTCTTCAAGGTTTCAAAAGCCGTTTGACAGTCTTCGTCCTATTGGAAAGCTCTTGCTTCTTCTGTGAGTCGCGTTAGAGGCTTGGCAATATCTCCAAACTTCCTGATAAATCTTCTATAATACGTGCAAAGTCCAAGGAAACTCCTAATTTGATGTTTGTCGGTTGGTTGCGGCCATTGCTGAATGGAAGCAATTTTCTCTGGATCCACCGCCACTCCTTCATTGCTTACTATATGACCTAGATAGTTCACTCGGTTTTGGAATAGCTGACATTTCTTCGGGTTTAACATGAGCTGGGCAGCTTGGAGTCGTTTGAATACGTCTTCCAAATTCTTCAGATGCTCGTCAAATGTCTTCCCCAGTACTACTATGTCGTCCAAATAGACCAGGCATGTCTTCCAAGACAACCCTCTCAAGACATTTTCCATAAGTCTTTCAAATTTCGCAGGCGCATTACAGAGCCCGAATGGCATGACGTTGAATTGCCATAATCCAGATCCGGTGATAAAAGCAGTCTTCTCTTTATCTTCTGGGTCCATTTCCACTTGCCAATAACCAGACTTCAGGTCCAAGGTGGAAAACAGTTTGCTGCCGGCCAAAGTGTCTAGCATATCGTCAATTCGAGGCAGGGGATAGCTGTCTTTCTTCGTCACGTTGTTAAGCTGGCGATAATCCACGCAAAATCTCGTAGTTCCATTCTTTTTCTTGACGAGCACTACTGGAGACACCCATGGACTAGTAGATGGTTCTATTACTTTTTCTTCTGCCATTTCTCGAATTATTCTTTCAGCTTCCTCTCTCTTCGCTCGTGTAAGTCTTCGAGCTGATTGTCTAATTGCCTTGGCATTACCAGTATCGATTTTGTGTTTGACGGCTGATGTTCTGCCAGTCTTTCCTCCTTTTGGTACGAATAAGTCTCGATACTGCAAGAGAAATTCTCTCATTCTCTTTTTTTCAGCTCGATCCAAAGATTGACCAGCTACTGATAACATTTGTTCGAATCTGGCATTATAATTGTCAGTGGTCGTTGTTTAACGAACTATAGACGTCACTGGTACGCAGGATCCAATCTTGGTTTTCTTCTTGATTATAATTGGGTAATCGTTCACGTTCATCACACGTACTGGGATCTCTTTCGCCGACGTGACCAATCCTTTTCCAATTAGTACTCTTTGCCAACTTCTTCGTCGTGGTTCCTTGGCTCCATCATAACCGGTGAACCTTCCTCCATGATTCCCTGTAGCCGTGCTACTATCATGGTTTCGCTTCGTGCGGGTAGAACGGTATCTTCCTGTACAGCTGCTAACACCGCGATGCCTTCATATGGATGCAGGAATACCTCCTCGAAACCCACTTTAATGGTTCTGTTTCTGAAGTCTTATTGGAAACCATGTACATTCATTACGTCCATTCCCAGAATCACGTCTTCTTCAATGTCAGCTATGATTACCGTATGCGTGAACTTTTCTGCGCCAATTCCCAATTGGATTTGTGTCTCATCGTGAACGTTGGCGCTCTCACCTGTGGCGGTCCGCAGTCGCAGTCTCGTTGGTAGAAGCTTCTTCTTGGGGTTTATTATCTCTGGTCGTATAATGGTTCTAGTTGCTCCAGTGTCAACCAGCAGAGCATATTTCTTGCCATTTACTTCGCCCTCCACATATACACTGTCGTTGCGACATCTGAGCGAAGCTATCAGTATGAGAGGGTCTTTGGAACGATCATGGGTCGGTGCTGCCCCCTCGTAGCCGACCCTTTCTAGTTTTCCTGTGACTGGGGTTCTTGGTTTTGCAGGAGTCTTGGGGCGCTTACAAGAGCTACGTACATGCCCTAGCTCGCCACAATTCCAGCATCTGATTTTTTTCGGTTTCTTGTCCATCATACCTTTTATGAAACTGACGAACTGGTCAAATCTGTCTTCGTCCTGCATATCGGGGTCACGTAAGCCATCAATAAAGGCCTGAATGCCCAGACATTCCATCATGTTCTCTGGTGCTGACGGATAAGCAAATCGAACTAGTTGAGCGATGTCCACTTCATATTCTTGAAGGGATTCATCACGTTTCTGCCTTCGGTTCTTCAGCTGAGATCGGTACAAATGTTCTAGATGTTCATGACCATATCGCATGTCCAACCTCTTCTTCAGCTGCTCGAAGTCGTCCGTTTCTTCCAAAGATATCGTCTGAAGTACATCTAAGGCATCTCCGCGAAGCGCGATGGTTAAATTCACTGCCTTCTCTCTATCGGACCAATTATTCACTCTAGCGGCTGCTTCAAACTGTTTTACATAATTGGTCCACGACATCTTTCCATCGAACGTTGGGGCCTTGACTCTGGTAAAACTACCAATATCTTGTAACTTAGGGTGTTTCTGGCTTGCAAGGTTTTGTTTGCTCGGTCTTCTTTTCTTCCGTTGGCGTGTCTTGAGTCCTTATATCTGCCATATTTTTTTCCAACTCCTTGATTTTCTCGTCCATCGTTGTCATCTTATTCTCAATCTTCTCGTCCATCGTTGTAATCTTATTCTCGATTTTCTCGTCCATCGTTGACATTTTATTCTCAATTTCAGATTTTAGAGACGAAATTTCATTTTCAAAGTCAGCGGCAATGTCGTTTTTCAGTAATAAGATATCGGCAGATATATCGTTCTTCAATGCAGAAATCTTCTCGTCCATGTTAGCCGAAATATCATTCTTCATAGTAGAAATCTTCTCGTCCATGTTAGCAGAAACATTAGCAGAAATGTTCTCTTCCATGGCAGAAATCTTCTCGTCCATGGCAGAAAAATCGTTCTTTATAGCAGAAATATCGTTTTTGACATTAGTGGAAAACTTTTCTTCCATGGCAGAAATATCGTTCTTCATATTAGTAGAAATTGACGAGATTAAGGTGGAAGCCTCGTCATTGAATAAAAATGATTCTGGATCAAAGCCGTCATTTTCCAATGCCACTTTAAGTCTTTCTACTAATTCGCTTTTCTTACCGGACGTTTCCAACTCACGATCTTCTAATTCTGCTCTTAATTCCGCCATTTTCAGATCACATAGTCTCTTGGCCATTTTTACGTTGCAATTTATTTATACTACCCCACACTTGACACCAATGTAATGTTTTTGTTATTTATTTAAACAATAAACGGGTGGGATAAATTTCAAACACTCGGTATGGCTACTTACTAATTTATTTAAACACTAACTCACTAATCACTAACACTTAATTTATATATACAGTATATTCACTTAGACTGATTTATATAAACAGTTCACTAATTTATATTCACTAATTTATTTGTTTATCTCACGATGTCAAATTATCAACTAACTAACTCTTCCTGATCAGTCCCCTTATATGCTAGTGCCTTTTGTACTAGAGAATTCCGGGCTGCGGCTTATACACACAAATTATTTTTCTGGCCTTTTCTAGATAACTCTGGTCACAAAAACCAGTTCTAGATAGTCTCAATCTTAAACAGTTTTTTATAACTGCGTATACGCCATAATTTTAACTATTATACCTGGCTTAGACAGGGTCGGTTTTAGGGACTGTACCAATGTACTGTTTCGTAACAGTATGTCTAAATCCCAAAACCTCATTTCTTCTTTATATACGTGCTGAATACATTTATGCCAAGTATCAGCAGTAACAGTCACTAAAGCATCGTCAAACAGTTTTTTAACGTCAACCTTTTTAAATGTTTGGTTTTTTCGTGCAACATAGTTTTTCACTTCGGCCCAAATAAGTTCTATCGGGTTTAATTCGTTTAACCTTAGTAAATAGATTTAGCACTGTATATATTAAAACATTTTTATATTTCACCTTCATTCGTTTTGACAAAGCTACTGTGTTAGTGAAACGCGTCAACAAGTTTAAATTGAACATTAGTTCAAATAAATGAAGATTTAAGCAAACTATATTGTTTTATTTCATCGTTTTACTTGATTAATAAATTAAATTGAGGCCTACACTGTTCAAAATATTTGTTAAGCAGGATCAAAAGGTGCTGGAACAAACCACCTGCTTTTCACTTTGAGCGGGAGGATAACTTAATTTTCGAAGCGCGCATCACATAGTGTAATGGTGATCTAAAGTGTGTTCAGTATGAATATCACTAAAGTTTCTAGAAATTCCAACTTAGATTCTCCAAAGCTAGCGAATGCTTAAGTAGGTTCTCAATAATATATATCAAGTAATGTACAGTTTGCTCTGTCAAAACATTTTTTTAAATCTTGACATTCGATTTCTATCGTTTTCTCAATTTCTCTATTACTCTGTCTTTTTTTACGATAATTTACAAAAATGAAAAATTATTGATTACTCACCCAAAACCAATGAGAGAAGGTACAACCAATTCAAATGAGAATTTAGTCTGGTATTCAGCTGATTCGAATAATGCAATAGATTCGTAAAATTCTCTAACAGAGCTGGGCCATCCATGGAGTAACAGTATTGGTACAATAGGAACTATTCCTTCGTTTTTAGATTTTATGTGAAGAAAATGAACATTCAGACCTAAAAACCAGTTCACGATTTTTATATTATGTAAATATCGCTCCGTATGCTCCGTTATGTAATTCAGCTGACCAATGCTATGTTTAGACGATTTGCAGAATATCTTATCTGTAGTCATTTATCAACATAAAATTATTAACTTCTGACATTTGTCCTCTATACTCAATTGAAGGGTCAGAAAATGAGAGCCAATTGGGTCCGGTTAGCTTAGGTTAATTCGGCGATAATGACGAAACATTAAACTTCGTTCAGCTACTTCACATAACAAAGCAGTCTTGTAAAACAGCGAATATGTAAAAAGCTAATTAAGTAATCCGAGTGGGACCTATATAAAAACACTATAAATATGTCAAGCATGTGACACAATCAGTATTCTATTGTTACCTTGAATGTTTGTGGTATATTGCGGAAACTGATTTAAGAAAAATTGACGTTCTGTAAAATTGTATCTCTCCTTAATGAAATTAATCAGCACATTCAAAACATCCCCATTTAAACCGTATTGAGTTTGGGTTTCTTCTAAAGCTGGTGTAAACGGTCGTGTCTTGTTTAGCCTCGCAAGTAGATCATTTATTTCCTTAAAAAAATTATTGTTCAGTTAGTACAGCTGTTTATTTGTCTAGGTACAAGAAGAATTGAAACTCCGCGGAAATATGCACAGATAGCAAAGGACTTACTAGCTATTCTACATGAGTGTGTTAGACTTCACCAATATCTATATCGAAAGACAGTGTTAGTAGAAACTGATCATCAACCATTAGAACATTTATTTAAAAAGTCATTAGTAGATTGGCCCTTAAGGTTGCAAAGAATGTGGCTTAAAATATAAAAGTATGATTTGCAAATAAAGTAGTAGGTAGGCAAAGAAATGTTCTTGTCAAATGCATTGTCTAGAAATTTCAAATAAACAGATTATTTTGTAGACCATTTAGCAGACATTCAAGCTCATGTAGGTAAGGTAGTAGTGTACCCATGACAAATATGAAATTAGAGTCATTCATTAAGGAAATAGAACAATGTCCTGAATTAGCATTATTAAAAAATTAATGATTTAATAAGAATCGGATTTTTCCCACCCTTCAATATCTGCCATCTTTTAGCTTTAAACAAAATGGAAGTATATAAGGTTTTGATGAAATTCATATACGAATCAAAGGTATGCTTGTGAATGTTTGAACCAGATTTGTTTACCACTGTTTATCCCTATTGTAGTTATTCCTACCTTTCCGTGGCCTAGTTTTGTTTCTGATAAATTATAATATCTTGATGGGCCCCTAGACAAGAAGCGAGTGACCCTGTATATCCTTATTGTATTTTTTTTAGGTAGGTAATTTTGTCTTCTCTTAGGTGTGGATAGGTGTGAGTGAGGTGAATATTTTTTTTATATATTAATAGTTTGTTCCTGTTGTGACTGTGTAGTGGGTTATAAAAGACAATAAGGACAAAAGGTCTTTAATTAAGTATAAAAATAGAATCTAATAATAATATCTAATTTTAATATTCAAGAGATAATGAACTCATAACATTGAACTCATAACACGTTTGTTTATCAGTCATGACCGAATGGTAAACAACATTCTTTCATATTTTGAACTTGAACGTGAAATTGAAGTCATCGACTTGAAGTATTGTCAAATATTTCATATAAATAATTAAGCATTGAGAAATGGCTAGAACTCAGTATTTATATTCGATATAGTTCTAATGTAGATTAATGTGGAAATTGTATTTAGATTAATATACTAACCCAGTGAATTAAATCAAAGTGTTTCTTATTCAACCCCAACACATGGTTACGAGGTAAGTGTTTCTCGACAATAAATGGTGTTATGGTTTAATCGAGGTATCTAAGAGGGCACTTGCTAAGTAACCACCACATGGCGATCCTGCGAAGTAAATGGTAAAATGGAAATAAATGTCTATTGTATAATGGAAATGGTAAAACTGCAAATTAAATGGTAATGCTATTGTTATAATGGTATCGCCACTACATGGCGATCCTGCAAACTAATGGGACATGGTAATTATAAAATGGTTATGGTCTAATTAATGGTAAAATAGATATCGCCACTACTACATGTACTAGTTAATGGTAATGGAAAAATACGGTAATATGGACCCTAAGAACTAATGGTAACTGCAAATAAATGGTAATTAATGGTAACCGAGATCCTGAAAATCAAATGGTAATTAATGGTAACCGAGATCCCGCCATAAGGACACGAGAAAATATATGGTTTTTATCTAAATTTGGGACCTTGGAGAAAACAAACAATGGGAGGTTCAGCCACAAAACAAGAGGCAAAAGAAACGGGTACAGTCAACAATACATTCATGGTACAACAAGACAGTTTCACGACGCATGTAATGGTTCTACTATACATCATAACTGTAGCTTTCATTCTAAAATTTATCTGGTCGGTGTGGAAAACTCACAGGAGGGCACTGAAAAGAGATATCAACAGAGGCATTGCAGCGAAGCAGGCAACAGGAACCCTCACCGTGTAAAATAAAACTGTAAGTACCTAAACATTCTATTCTTGTGTACGAATCTTTAAATGTCAATAACGTGGGAAGATTTTGATGATAAGTTACGAATAATTGTGGACGAAGTTAATAAACAGGGAAAAAGAGTTTTGAAAAAAGAAACTCCTAAAAATCCTGATATACATATAGAAGTAATTAATACCATAGTAGGTCTTTATAATAATTTTGTTAGATTAATAGGTAAAAATTGGAAAAATTTAAGTTTATTACAACAAGAAAGTTGTAGAAATTATTCAGATAAAATTAGAGATAAGGCTGCTAGGGCATTTCAAGCGTTAAATTGTATTATTAAAATACCTAACTCTATTTTGGAGGAAATCGATACGGAGGTATTACAAGCAATAAGCAAACAATTGAAAATGGCGACTAGTATGAATGATTTTTTTAATTTTGCGAGTAAAGTGTTACCGAACGAATTTAACGGTGAAGCAAACAAATTACAGTCATTCTTAGATTCATTAGATTTACTACAAATAAATGTGACGGGTAACGAAGAAAATGCTATTTTATTAATAAAAACGAGGTTAACGGGAAAAGCCAGAAGCTTGATCACGACGGAAAACTCCATTGCTGACATCAAGAATAAACTGAAAACAGGGATAAGAGGAGACAATCCAAGCCTTCTTTTAGCGAAACTGGGTAAAGTAAAACAAAATGGAAAAGATGTTACACAGTATGCAACAGAGGTAGAGAAATTGGCGGAAAGATTACAAGCAGCATACATATCGGAAGGGATGCCAGAACGACTAGCCGAAAAATATACGAAGGAGGCGACGATTAAGGCAGTAACTATGAACGCCGCAACGGACGCAACCAAAACAATAATTGCAGCGGGAAGTTTCGAAACGACACAAGAGGTACTATCGAAATTGGTTTCAGTGGAAGGCGTAATAGGACAACAACAAGTTTTTCACATAAAAGATAACAGGAATTTCTTCAGGAAGTCAAACTTCGACGTTAGGAATAATCACAGGCGTGGAAACAGCAGAGGATTTTATAACGGTAATCATCCAGGAAGAACGTTTCGACAGTATAATCAAAGGAACAACTATGGCAGATACGAAAATTATAATACGAAATTCAATAGGAATAATAATTACAATAACCACAGTAAAAATAACGTAAGAATATGTGAGATAGAAAATGAAGAAGCAAGAGAGACTCAGAAACAATTGGGGTTTTGAATGAAAAATCAGATAACGAAAACAAAATTTCAGGAACATATTCAGCATACTATTTAGATTTATCACTTTCTAACTTTATAGAAATTCACACAAGCGTATCAGACAACATCTGTAATTTTATATTAGATACAGGAGCAGACATTTCTCTAATCAAAATTTCTAAAGATTTTCCACATCATCTAATTGAGACTAGGAATAAAATAAGCATTAAGGGGGTAACTGAAGGCTCAGCAAAAACTCTAGGTCAAATATGCATAAACCTTTATATCAATAACATAACTTTAAGTCATTGTTTTCACGTAGTGGAAGAAAATTTTCCAATACCTACGAATGGACTAATAGGAAGAGACTTCATGACAAAAAATAATTGTATATTAGACTATTCACAATCAGAATTGCACATAAATTACAAGCCTAACAGGCGAGAAACCATACGAATTTTTGGTAATCCAGAATATGATACCTTAGCAATACCACCTAGATGTGAGGTATACAGGCTAATAGAAAATTTCAAGAATTTGAAAAAGGATACAGTAATAGAGCAACAAGAAATGGCACCAGGAGTATTTATAGCCAGATCCATAGTATCAAGGAAAACCCCTTACGTCAGAATTTTAAATACAAATTATGAAAGTATTACAGTAAAAACTAGGAACATTGAGACCTTAGATTTAGATTTATTCGATATATATACAATTAAGACTGATAATAGTAACAGACTGAAAGAATTAAGGAAAGCACTAAACTTAGAAGTACCGGAATATGTAAGAAATGATTTAACAAAACTTTGTGAAAATTACGTAGATATATTTGCTTTAAAGAATGATATACTAACGCACAATAACTTTTACGAACAAAAGATATCAGTAAAAGATGATACACCGATATACATAAAAAATTATCGTACACCACATTCGCAAAGGACGGAATTAAATAATCAAGTAGAAAACCTTATAACACAGGGAATAATTGAACCCTCAGTATCAGATTATAACAGTCCAGTACTACTCGTACCAAAGAAATCGACGAATCAAGATAAGGCATGGAGACTTTGTATAGATTTTAGACAGTTAAATAAGAAAATAGTCACAGATAAATTTCCTTTACCTCGTATAGACGCAATTTTGGATCAATTAGGGAGAGCAAAATGGTTCTCAGTTTTAGATCTTATGTCAGGTTTTCATCAAATACCTTTAGAACAATCTTCTAGAAAATACACTTCGTTTAGTACAGAAAAAGGCTCATTTCAATTCACAAGACTACCCTTTGGGCTAAATATAAGTCCTAATAGTTTTTCAAGGATGATGTCAATCGCATTTTCAGGGTTAACTCCAGAAAAAGCTTTTCTCTATATGGACGATATAGTTGTGATAGGAATTTCAGAAAATCATCATTTAACTAATCTTAGAAAGGTGTTTGACGCATGTCGAAAATTCAATTTAAAATTAAATCCACAAAAATGCCAATTCTTCAGGCGAGAAGTCACATATTTAGGTCATAATTTATCAAAGGATGGTGTTTCACCAGATAAAGCAAAATATTCGGTCATTCAGCATTATCCAGTGCCGAAGAATGCCAACGAGGTCAAAAGATTTGTTGCATTTTGCAATTACTATCGAAGATTCATTCAGAATTTTGCCGAGATATGTATTCCTTTAAATAGGTTAGCTAGGAAAAACGTGAAATTTGAATGGTCACAAGAGTGCGAAAACTCATTTCAGGTCTTAAAAAATGCACTAATGAACCCACCAATTTTAAGATATCCAGACTTCAATAGACAATTCATATTAACCACAGACGCTTCAAATAGCGCATGTTCAGCAATCTTAAGTCAAAATTACGAAGGGATTGACCTACCCATCGCATTCGCATCACGCAGCTTCAAGAAAAGCGAACTTAACATACCCACCATCATAAAAGAGTTATTAGCAATCCATTGGGGAATCAATCATTTTAAGTGTTATTTATATGGTTCACCACACTTCATAGTAAAAACGGATCACAAGCCACTAACACATCTATTCGCAATGAAAGATCCGACCTCGAAACTCACGAGAATACGAATTGATTTGGAAGAATACGATTTTGAAATACAATATGTTAAAGGTACATCGAATTACGCGGATAGCATATCGAGAATATCCATAGATGAACTTAAGGATTTATACATACATAATTCACATGTCTTAGCAATCACAAGAGCACAAGCGCAAAAAGAAAACGCCCAAGCAGGAAAGGATCAAAAGAATAACGTGGAAACAAAGGAAGTAAGAATACAAAAACCAGCAGTAATAAAAGTTTTAAACAATCTTGAGGCACATAAATTACCAATTTTACATTTTGAAAATAACCGTATCTCGCTAAGGATGAGCATTCGGATCAAAAATAAGTTGAAATTTAGTGAAGCCGTAAATACCGGATTAAACAACTTCGACCTAGGACGAACGTTGGAAAAGCTTGAAGAGCTATCGGTAAGAAATGAAGTAAAAAGAATGAAAATATATACAAATGATGATATATTTCAAAAGTGCACAGTAAAAGAATTTACAGAAGTAGGAAATCAAAGGTTAAAAAGTATTCAAATATGTATATGTGAAGTACCAAGAACGGTACAGCAAAAAGAAGAGATCAAAAAGATATTAGAAAGATACCACAACGATCCAATGTTTGGAGGACATGTAGGAAATAATAGATTATTAAAGAAACTAAGAGCAAATTTCAAATGGAAAAACATGGAGAGAGACGTAAGAAAGTACGTAAAGAATTGTCATAAATGTCAAGTAAACAAAGCAAAGATTACTCATAAAGAAAAATTTGTCATCACAGATACAGGGATAAAACCGTTTGATATTATTTACATAGACACAATAGGTCCGTTTGTAGAAAGTAACAGCGGGAATCGTTATTGCATTACAATACTATGCGAACTAACTAAATACGCAGTTATGATACCAGTTCAGAATAAAGAAGCACACACTATAGCAAAAGCAATATTCGACAATTTTATACCGAATTACGGGCTGATGAAGGAGATAAGAACAGATCAGGGAACAGAATACAAGAATGAAATAATGAAGAATTTAGCGGAACTTTTAAATATAAAACATAATTTTTCAACGGCTTACCATCACGAAGCAATAGGCAGTTGTGAAAGGTTACACCGAACATTTAATGAGTATGTAAGACACTTTATCGCAGACTCCAGGAATAACTGGTGTGAGTTTGTTAAAACGTTTGCTTACTGTTATAATACTACCCCGAGTACATATCATGGATACACTCCTTTTGAGTTATTATTCGGGAGAAAGCCCAATTTGCCAGAATTCTTAGGTGAAAAAATCGAACCATGTTATAATTTTGAAAGATATGATAAGGAATTGAAGTACAAATTACAATACGCTAATGAAAGAGCCAGACAGTTTCTAATAAATAATAAGCTAAATAGAGTCAGTAGTAGTGAAAAGGATTCCTCACCTGTAAATTTTAGAATAGGGGAATTAGTAATTTTAAAAAATGAAGGTAGAAATAAATTTGATCCACATTATTTAGGTCCGTTTAAAATATCGGGAATAACAGGTGTAAACTGCGAGATCACATCTCCAGACAATAAGACGCAAATCGTACACAAAAATCGTATGTTCAGATACGTTGACCGGAAACAAATGTAAATAAGTGAAGAGTGTTTATAAACGAACAAAGTAGTGTTAGTAAACAAAACATATTTAATAAACAAACTATTTTTATGTATAAGTGATATCGAAAAATTAAGACAGTAATTTTTCTCTCCCAAGAGGGGATGATGTAGTGGGTTATAAAAGACAATAAGGACAAAAGGTCTTTAATTAAGTATAAAAATAGAATCTAATAATAATATCTAATTTTAATATTCAAGAGATAATGAACTCATAACATTGAACTCATAACACGTTTGTTTATCAGTCATGACCGAAGGGTAAACAACATTCTTTCATATTTTGAACTTGAACGTGAAATTGAAGTCATCGACTTGAAGTATTGTCAAATATTTCATATAAATAATTAAGCATTGAGAAATGGCAAGAACTCAGTATTTATATTCGATATAGTTCTAATGTAGATTAATGTGTAAATTGTATTTAGATTAATATACTAACCCAGTGAATTAAATCAAAGTGTTTCTTATTCAACCCCAACACATGGTTACGAGGTAAGTGTTTCTCGACAATAAATGGTGTTATGGTTTAATCGAGGTATCTACGAGGGCACTTGCTAAGTAACCACTACAACTGGCCGAATGACGAGTGTCAAAGCCAAGAAAAAAAAATTCTTAAAAAACTCTTTGTTGAAGGGTGAACAGATGACATACCTGAGATATTAAAACCTTTTTAAAAATATAAATCAGAATTATTTGTATGACAAGGACTAGTATTTCGTAAAACAGCAGTGATTGTAACAGATGCGTTAAGGAAATAAATGTCAGAAAAAATGCATTTTAATCATTTAGGAGTTAAAAAGCTCAAAGCGAGAACTAGAGAAACATTGTTTTGGCTTTTCATGAGTAATGATATTTCCAATATAATTTCTAAATGTGACATTCGTATTAGATTTATGAAGGCTAATTCTAGAAAACCAATGATTTTAGGAGGTCAACCGAGTAGGTAAACCATGGGAGATATTGAGTAGTGATGTTTTTTATTATAAAGGATATCATTATTTATTAGTAATAGATAGTTTTACAAAGTTTGTAGAGATAGCACAAATTAGTTTGTTATCAGCAGGTACTATAATTACCAGGTTAATGTTAATTATTGCAAGGCATGGAATTCCTTCACTTATTATACCCAGTGGCGGCTCCTCCATTAGGTCATTGGGTCAATGACCTCCCATTAAAAAATAATTCAAAAAAATATTTAAATAGATATATAAAATAATTAAAATATACCTACTATACATATAGTATAGTATTAAATACTAATACTAAGTATTTCTCTTAAAAAAAAATTACCTAAAATGTAAACGTTTGTCAAGACAACCGTGTAAACGTTATTTCGACCTACATATCTGCGAAATTCAAAATAGCAAAACGGGCTGGTGTCCATCGATGACCTCAACGCGTTAAATAGGGACGGAATCTGCCGAACGTTGGCAATATTCGTAACGTGAAAGAAACACGGCCGAAGTTTACATCGCTTGGCTCAAAAGCCCGGGTTAATATGGATGATGAATCGACTTACGTCGTTCGATTATTACACGCTTAGAAAAGAGATGCGTAGAGGGGTTGGCAGGCTGCGCTATATTTTGATTTAAAGGAGATCATTTTGAAGTCAAATAAGATTTGTGTTTTGATGTAATAAGTTGTTATTGTTATTGTTATTATTTTGATTTTTGATTCGCTTTTTGAGGGCTTGTGTTTTAATTATTTGGTGTTATTTTATTATACGCCTTTTACCATGTCTTTGGTGCAAATGGTTCAAAATTTGAGAACGAAAAGTGGATTAAATTTTGAAAAACTATTAAAACTAAAGGAAGGTGGTCGTCCCCTTCCAGATTTAAAAATTAAACAAACTAGCCAGGACACAAATAAAGAAGTTCGTCGTAATTTTCGCAGGTCTATGTATGATTTGTCTTATTGGATTTGCGGATGTGAAGTAAGTGATGCATTTTACTGTTTCGTTTGTCTGCTTTTTTCGAATAATTCTTTATGGTGTAAAAACGGTGTCCAAGACTTGAAACATTTAAAAGAGAAAATAAAAAAGCATAGTTTATCGGCAGACCATATGAAATGTGCCATGAATTTTGCTACAATCGGTTCTGTGGATATTCGTTCTCAATTAGACAATGCTTATAGACAATCGGTAAGAATTTTTAATGAAAATGTGTCGAAAAATAGATATATTATTGTAACGACACAGTCGTCTGAACATAAAATAACCCCGATAAATAATCAGAAAACAGAACTCTACACGAACCAAACTAGACGAAGTTGGGCACCCAGCACCGAGAGGGCAGCACCTTCGCCTTTCCGCTA
Organism: Galeruca laticollis; assembly: GCA_963921935.1. Taxonomy (NCBI): domain Eukaryota; kingdom Metazoa; phylum Arthropoda; class Insecta; order Coleoptera; family Chrysomelidae; genus Galeruca; species Galeruca laticollis. Next base: position 35,729,207 of record OY998178.1, on the reverse strand, counting down.
ATAACTTGACCGATACTATCAAAGCATACGTTCTGCGATATACCAGGCAAGCTCTACCTTACGTAGAATAACGAGAGGAAGCTTCAGCTGAAAATAACCGAAGTGTTACACTATATTCCGGAGAGTGTTGAGCTTAGGAATCGTGAACACATAAATATCCCGCTTCTCGTTGACCCCTCGGTGTGCGTTGAACTCGAGGCTAGACGCTAAGCGAACCTGTATATCCGACGAAGTCCTAAAGCGTGTTGAGCTTAGGGCGGACGCCAACTACCCTAGGTCAAGCCCTGCAGCGTGTTGAGCGCTGGACCGAGGCCTTTCCGATTAGCCGAAATTCCGGAGCGCGTTGAGCCCGGGACGGAAGCAAACTCCCGACTTCCGAGATCACGCTGTGCGTTGAACGCGGAATCTCGACTCTGACACACACACCCCTTTGGTTTTAGGAACCTGGCGTCTCAGTGAGAGTGAGGAAGCTGGACAACCGAGAAGAATAATCCGCGACCCAATCCGACAACCACCCTAGAGGGACTGCCCGCCTCCAGGACCAATAAATCTTGTATATATACTCATTGTACAGAGTTTTAGGTTTTAATTGTAGATATTTATTGTAGGTTGAATAAAGAAATATATCTAACCATCCAACCCCTTTTATGGTCTACCACACTGACGCACCCTCACACATGGCACCCGAGCAGGTGTCACACATTATAAATAAAATAATTGACTGTGTGAAATTTTGTGGGGCGTTTGAACTTGCTTTGCGGGGGCAACGAGACAGAATCTTCTGTAAACCCGGGAATATTTCGTGGACTTATAAATTTTGTTTCAGAGCTGGATCCAATATTCAAAGAATACTTGGATAAGGCTACGGTTTTTAAGGGTACTTCTAAAACTGTACAAAATGAATTACTTGTTTCAATGTTATCGGTAGCTCAATAATAACTTCAATTGGAGATTCAGTCAGCCGAATATATTGCAGTCCAGGTGGATGAAACTACTGATAGCTCGAACAGAACTCAAATGACTTTTATTATACGTTACATTTTATCCGGTGTCGTTCACGAAAGGTTTATGAAATTTGTAAATTTATCGGAGATAATTTTTAAAGAATTAGAGGTACTAGAAATTAATAAAACGCCGGAAAAGTTAATTGGACAGAGTTATGATGGAGCTTCTACTATGAGTGGTCGATTAGGCGGAGTACAAAAAAAATTAAAGAACGATATCCTCAAGATTTTATTCATTGTTATCCTCACCAATTAAATTTAGTTCTGCAAAAAGCAGCAAGTCAGAATAAAAACGTCAAAGTTTTTTTGCCAATTTACAGGGATTTTCCACATTTTTTAGTCGATCTCCAAAACGTACAGCGATTCTCGATGAATTTGTTAAAGTACGTTTACCTAGAGCGGCACCGACAAGGTGGTATTTTAATACGCGTTGTGTGGAAACCGTATTTTTGTATCAAGCTGATATTCTGGCTTCCACAGAAAATATAATTGAGGTTGAAGAAGACTCAAATACAATTAATCAAGCAATAGGATTAAAAACTTTTTTGCAATGCGTGGATTTCCTTTATTGGCTGAATTTTTTCCATTTAATAATGCCTAATTGTGAAGTTCTTTTTAATCAACTTCAAAAACATGGTATTGACGTGATATTGGTGAAAAAAATATAGACTCATTTAAAATGTCAATTCAAAAAGTCAGAGACCATATTTTATTAAATGAAATATTTCCCGAAGCACCTTCATCTTCTTCAACACTTGGTACAGAAAGACCAAGGAAAAATGAAGATTCAAAGCGCCAAGTTGCTTTGCAGGTTTGCGACATAATAATTTCTGAGATTAACCACCGCTTTAGTTTCAGTGATCATTTAGAGATTGCCCAGTTATTTTACTGCGACCATTTCGAACAATATAAAATTAATTTTCCAGATCGTATTCTTAAGTCAATAAGAGAAAACTTTTCTAGTATTAATTACTTAAAACTAAAAACTGAACTTCAAGTTATTTATGAACGCGACGATTTTAATAAGAGTTCAGGAGCTGTGCCAATGCAGCAATTGTTTATTAATAACAATCTCTCGGAAACTTTTTCGGAAACTGTAAAATTGTTGACTATTTTATGTACATTATATAGCAATGACAACTGTAGAAAGCGAAAGAAGTTTTTCTACATTAAAGAGAATCAAGACATTTTTGCGTAATACTATGGGACAGGAGAGATTGTCGGCGTTAGTTATGTTAAGCATAGAAAAGCAATTTGTGAATAGTATTCATAATTTCAATGAAAGGGTTATTGATCACTTTGCAAATACAAAATATAGAAGGCTTCACTTAAATTTTAAAAAGATTTAGATTAATTATCATTTAATTTAAGTTTGTCATATTTAATATGTATAGAAAAGAATAAAATGTGGTTGTTTTTTAAGAGAGCACTATTGTTATATAAAACAAGCGTGGCCCAAAAATGTTTTTGCCTCTCTGGCTTTGGAAAAGAACTTTTCGATCCTCCTTGGCATGTTTTACTGAATATTGGATTGTATTCAATTCTCTTGGTTGGCGTTCCAACATTATTTTTCTCAATCGTGAAATAATCTATAAGGCAATCAGCTGGTTCACCACCTCGCCAAGCTAACTCAACAGCTACAATGTGGTAAAAAATTTTTTGTAAACCTTCTGGTGTACACTCATCCCATAATTCAATGATTCTAGCCAAATCACTTGAACTCTAATTTGATTAACTGCATTTTCGTTTGTTTGTATCCTCTTGTAATATTTTACGTTTTGCATTTCTTGCATCTCGCGCATTTTTTAATATTACACTGGTAAATGGGTCGAATACAATTTTGAAGTCATTGAAGTATTTTTCCTGGAGTAGCTTACTCGTAATATTCCAAATTGTTTTTACAGTTGCTTCTTTATATTCAGTTCCGTCAGCTTTTCTCATATTTACCGCATAATATTTCAATATATTAGCCAAATTATGTATTGTGTATGTAAGAGTAAATTGCACAGATGTCAACTCAATGATAGGTTTATTTATAAATGACATTTATTATTTACAATCAATGATATGAAGTTGCATGAAAAACAATAGAACTTAAAAGAACGTTGACTGGAATATACTACATTATGCAAACTCGTTTCAGAATTCAGTTCGTATTCTCTGGTCGCATAAAACTCGAGAAATATTTTCCATACATATTTTTTTGATTTGATTGTTTTTTTGGTATAATATTAGATATAATATCATTACTTGAAGTTACATGCAATACCAAATTTTCGCAACATTTTTAAACCAGTTGTCAGTTTGACGTTTAATTGATTTTTAATAAAATAAAACACCAAACTAAAAACACCAATTGTAGAGTATTATCGCTGTAATCCAGAGATGATTGGATGAAATTTGACACATGACTTAAAAATCAAAAATGTAGTATTTTTGGATTTATAGGACCTATTGTACTCTAGTGAGCTGAAAATCAAGACGGTTCATCTGTCACACATACTAAAAAATATCTAATTATAATATTGGTCACTTGTGTACACTCCGAAGCCTGTATCGTGCTAACAACCCGAAATTTCTCCAAAAATGAGCAAAAATGTGGCACTTCCAGTGCTATAGCACCCGTTGTACTAGCTCTAGTGACCTGAAAATCAAAAAGATTTATCTATATGCCGTCTTGAACAATAACCAATAATAAAATTGGTCACTTGTGGACACTCCAGAGGCTGTATCGTGCTAACAAACTGAAAATTCTCCAAAAATTACAAAAATTTGGTACTTCAAGTACCATAGCACCCGTTGTACTGGCTGTTATGAGCTGAAAATCAAAAGAGTTCATCTGTGAGACGCCCTGAACAATATCCACTCATAAAATTGGTCACTTGTATACACTCCGGAGGCTCTATTGTGCTAACAAACTGTTATTTTTCCAAAAACCACAAAAACGTCGTACTTTAAGTACCATAGCACCCGTAGTACTGGTTCTAGTCAGCTGAAAAAAGAATAGTGTTCATACGTGAGATGTCCTGAACAATATTCAATCATAAAATTGGTGACTTGTTGGCCTTCGGAGGCTGTATTGTGCTAATAAACTTAAATTTCTCCAAAAATTACAAAAATGTCGTACTTCAAGTACCATAACACCCGTTGTACTAGATCTGGTGAGCTGAATATCAATAGGGTTCATCTGTGAGATGTCCTGAATAATATTCAATAATAAAATTAATTACTTGTTGCACTCCGTAGGCTGTATCGTGCTAACAAGACCATGTTACGAAAAGTGGACAACGACGACGAAGACGATATACACACCGGTTTTTTTTCTAAAAACCGTTTTTTCGTGTTATTCTTAGTGGAAAACGTAAAAATAACTAAAAAAAATCCATAATTCCAACTTTTTTGGGGTATATCAATACTTTTCTCACATATTAGATATGTTGGCGGAAAATTAATGATCCTTCTATAAAATCTAATTTATAATTATTAATCGTAAAATTCTATTTAGAAACAGTGAACCTCCACTTTAAAAATACCTATTCTATTGGAACAAAGTTGTTGTAAGGCATTGTTAGTAGTAATTTGATAAAACGATTTGTGTTCAAAATATTCTACAGAGAGTATAATTTAAATTATTAATGATACAATTATTTCATAGTCAACTGCAAAACAACAAACAAAACATTTATGTTGGAGCTGCAATAAGCGATAAAAGCGGAGATATTAGCGAGACAAAGAAAAGTATTTAATTATTTTGTATAGGTACTCTAGTTTTATCGTTTATCGCAGCTCCAACATAATCGTACCCTCAGGCTTCAGTAATGGTTATAGTATCTAACTGATCTAAAAGAAATAACGAACTAATATTAACATCATGAAGTACTTGAATGCGTTATAGAAGAACATAATTAACATAATAATTTTTTCATCCTTTAGGATACATAAATATATATATTGATGATTCAAGAAACGGTGAAGATTTGACAAAAGTTTTCACACCAACCGATGAAAAAGATGAGCAGAATTCCAGTGACATTCTGAGCAGTGATTAACCAGCAATTAAACCAGCAATAATAGCCCAAAAGAGATAAGAAACAAAATTATCCAATTAAACACTAAAATATCACTTTGAATCGATCAGGTATATTAAAGGAACAACCTAAAAAATATGTAAACAAATATATTTTTAATGTTACATTGGCCAAAAAAAATGAAAACTATCGAAAGTATCTCAGAAAAAAACTATAATTCATGTTACGTCCTACACGGATCATCAGTTCTGTTTTATTGTGTCGCATTTGATCATTCCACAAAACCACCGAATAATCCATAAAATATCTCAAGCATAAGAATAGAAAAAATATTGTCCCATAACCAGACCTATTTAAAAGTGAAATAATTAATTTCGTCAGGTTTTAATTTACTTAAATCAAACAAGCGGCAGATATTTCAGAACCAGAGTTAAAGCCCAAAACCTTATCTCCTTTATACAACACATTCACTTGAACATTTGCTGAAGATATAAAATGTCATTCAATTATTTCCTCTTCAAATTAAAGTTGCCTTACATATTAGCTAAACATTATTATTTTAATGTATAAATAATTATAAAAACTCACCTCTGTTTCAACTTTTAAATGAAATGGATATATTATATTTGTATCATTTCTACACATTTCCTCAGTTCCCCAACAAAAATCATCAGGAACATCAGGTATATACCGATAATTGAAAATTTGGAATATATAATACGTGCTTATAGCTAGAATCAAACCAAAGATTTCAACAAATAGGATACTCTTCATTGTATCTTATTGTACAACTGAAACATATTTACTAAATTTATGTAGAAAAACGCGTTTCTTTATTGTAACAAGCTTAGATACATACAACGTAATTGCGTGCCAAGGTAATTATATTCAGTGTACCTACCTTATACTTTTATTAATAGAGCAAAGTTTGTGATTTTTCTTATATTGGCCCAAATAATTGTAGTTTGTTATAATAAATAATGTCTTTTTTAATTTTGGAATTCATTCACGAGTCAGAAGTCATTAGGTTAGGATCGTTAAGTCGTCAATATTAGTCTGGTTCACAAGTCCCATTTTCCTCAGAACCTAAACTGGACCACCGAAAATTATGATTTTGGTCTCATTCTTTTCGGAATGGCATCTAGAACATTCTATCAAAGTTGCAAGAGGGGCTGAAAAAAAATGCTAAACTTATAAACAATAAAGTAAAATAAAAAATAAAGGTTTGGTTTTTTTGAAATATTTCAAAAACTATTTGAGATAATCGAAATTTGAAAAAAGATCCTTAAAGAGCAAGAGAGCTAAAAAAAAGTCGTACCTCCCGAAACTGTACCGACAATCCTTATAGTTTTAATTTAGCGGCGAAAATAACGGTAAAAACGCGTGGTTCTGCTGCCGCTCGCATCGTCCCAATCCGACACATGAACTAAAAAAATGATTTTAACTGAATAAATATTATTATTAAGGAATAAAAAAATTTGGGTATTAGGTAGACATATGAATAAACAATAATCCGTAAAAAAAATTTTTTATCACAATTTTTTTATTAATTATGTTTTTGGTAATTAGTTAATTTTCACCATTTTATTGTTAACATAAAAACGCTGATTATTTCAAAACAAGAATTCTAGAATTTTTTTGTTTTTTGACGTTAATCTTAAAAGGGTTTAGAAGAGATCCCCGTTGGAAAAATTCAAAAATTTTGATTTTTCACTTTTTTATTAACAATGAAAGGCATTAGAAAATTAATTATAGAAATAAAGCCATCAGGAATTTTTTTTCCAATTACTGATAATATTTTGTTTTCTTATTGATGAAAGCCATATAAAAATATTTTTTTATTTTTAACTAACATTATTTAAATAATTGTTATAAACAAATGCATTGTTTATAAAATTTTTGGAAAAACGCACTTGTTAATTAACAATTTTTTTTGTTACTAAATATTAATATTAAGGAAACATTTTTTTAAACTCATTATTTATTATGTTTTATCGTATTATGAAAAAAAAAATTTTTATTAATTTTTCATTTGTTTATTAAACAAATAATTTGTTATAAACAAATGCATTTATACGAAATATTTTTTAAATACTAAAAAATATTACAAATATTATATAATTTTTTATATGAATTTTTTTTTATATTTTTTATATAATTTTTAAATATATTGTACTTTTCTATCCGTTTTTACTTATTGTTATTAAAATAACTATTGAAGATACGACAAAAACACTTCAAGACTTTTTTGTTCGTTATTAATTATTAAACAAATTGAGCTCTGGAACGAACCTCTAACTCAATTGTATATTAAAATTAATAAAAACATTATTTTTTTTATAATACGTAAGAACATAATAAATAATGCTTTTAAAAAAGTTGTTCCTTAATATTAATATTTAGTAACAAAAAAAATTGTTAATTAACAAGTGCGTTATTTGTTAATAAAAAAAAATTGAGGAAACGATTTTTTTTTAAATCATTATTTTCATCAAGGATGAAATTCCAAAACAAAAGTTTTCCAAAATCTTATAAACAATGCATTTGTTTATAACAATAATTTAAGTAATGTTAGTTGAAACTAAAAAAAAATTATTGTCATATGGCTTTCATCAATAAGAAAACAAAATATTAACAGTAATTGGAAAAAAAAAATCCTGATGGCTTTATTTATATAATTAATTTTTTAATGCCTTTCATTGTTAATAAAAAAGTGAAAAATCAAAATTTTTTAATTTTTCCAACGGGGATCTCTTCTAAACCCTTTTAAGATTAGCACCAAAAAAACAAAAAAAATTCTAGATTTCTTGTTTTGAAATAATCAGCGTTTTTATGTTAACAATAAAATGGTGAAAAGTACAATTAATAAAAACATTGTGATACATTTTTTTACGGATTATTGTTTATTATTTTCGCCGCTAAATTAAAATTATAAGGATTCTCGGTACAGATTCGGGAAGTAGGACTTTTTTTTGGAAATTTCCTACTCTTTAAGGATCTTTTTTGAAATTTCGATTATATCAAATAGTTTTTGATATATTTCAAAAAAACCAAACCAAACAACGCGGAATCTACGGAAGCAGCAGTTTCAAGAACTACTGTAGTCAACGAGGAATGGTCACCCACCAGGATCAGAGAAGATCAGGAGAATGATCCTCACCTGAAGATGATCCGGCAATGGAAGGAAGAAAATCGGCGACCTACCTGGCAAGAAGTGTCAAGATTTTCACCGAAACTCAAGGCGTATTGGGCTCAGTGGAACTCCCTTGTCCTGGAAGAAGGGCTGTTGAAAAGAATCCTTGAAAACGATGATGGTTCCGAGATGAGGAGACAGCTAGTTATCCCGAGAACAAGAGTAGCTGAAGTACTAGAGAAGTTACACGACAGTCAATCGGGAGGTCATCTGGGGGTGAAGAAAACCCTCCAGCGAATCCGTGAGAGGTTTTATTGGATGAACAGCTCCGATAATGTGAAGGACTGGTGTAAGAAATGTACGACTTGTGCTACGAGTAATGGACCACATCGCAAGAGAAAGGCATCTATGAAACAGTATAATGTTAGAAGCCCTTTCGAAAGGATTGCTTTAGATATCGCTGGGCCATTTCCGACGACAGAAAATGGTGGCAAATACATACGGGTTGTAATGGATTATTTCACAAAGTGGGTGGAAATTTACGCTATCCCGAACCAAGAGGCCACAACTGTCGCGGATGTATTGGTGAAGGAATTTATCAGCCGATATGGAGTGCCCTTTGAAGTCCACAGCGACCAGGGAAGAAATTTCGAAAGTCATCTCTTCCAGGAGATTTGCGAGAAGCTGGGAATGAAGGAGACCAGGACAACAGCATTACCATCCACAGTCAGACGGAATGGTCGAGAGAATGAACAGGACTATTGGAAAATACCTGTCCTAAGTGGTTTCCAGCCATCAGAGAGATTGGAATCAGTATCTCTCCCTATTCGCATTGACTTATCGATCTGCCGTCAAGGGGTCCACGAGGAAAACACCTGCGAAAATCCTGTTTGGACGTAAAATGAGGCTTCCTTGTGACCTGGAATTTGGCTGTCGGCCTGGAGAAGATCTAGCAGGAAAAGACTACGTGATCCAATTGAAAAGAAAGCTGGACGATATTCATGAATTAGTTCGAACAAATCTTCAAGTTGCCAGCGACAGAATGAAAAGTCGGTACGACATGCGGACCACACAAGGCGGTTTTAAAGAAGGGGACAAAGTATGGTTACACAACCCGACGAGGAGAAAAGGATTTTCCCCAAAATTACAAAAAACCTGAGAAGGTCCATACCCAATCAATGATGTTATATATCGCATAAGCAAGATTTTCAACGGAAAACCAAAAGTAGTTCACCAAAACCGACTAGCGCCATTCGAAGGAGACCATGACCTAGAGAAAGGAGTACATCATATTCGAGATGTGTCTGGCCCTACCTTCGATGAATTCATGGGAGCGTATGGAGATACCGGGAAAGCTAGATATGGAGTCACTTCAGAACAACGGCAAGATTTCTTCACTCTCCCGGAAGATTATTCACTGGCATACAACATCCCCGCCCGCATCAAGAACGTACGAGGGTTGGCAACCGTCTTTCGAAAGAAGTTCGGGCAATTAGAAAAACTTGAACACTAGATTCCATCCCCTGGCAAGACACTGACACTGAAACATAATTCACGGTACGTCTTTTACCTGGTAACTAAAAATGAATTTTGAAACCTCCGAGACCATGTGTTAGAATCCAGCGTGAAAAAACTGGCTATGACTAAGATAGCGAGTAACCAGTTGGATTGGCTAGTCATCAGGAACATGGCAGAGGTTATTTTCCAAGATACCGGTGTCCAGATATTAATTTGCAGCTACCACCCCCGTTATCAGTATCCGATGAAGACGGTGGCCTGTTATTTCCATAAGATCGGAAAGTGTAGAAATGGGGCTAGTTGCCAATTCAAACATCTAGTCTAGGCTACACAAAAGTTCCAGGAGGAACTTCCATTCAAGGAGGGGGTGATGTTACGAAATAGCACTCTGTCTAAGCCATGTATAAAAGTTAAAATTATGGCGGATGCGCGGGGATCTCTTAGAACTGTTTACGATTGTGACTATAGAGGACATTGTTTTTGTGACCAGTCTTATCTAGAATATGCCAGAAAGCCTTTTGTTTTTGTGTAAGCCGCAATCTAGAATTATCTAGTAAAAAAGGCACTAATATATAACGGGCCGACCATGGAGAGTTAGTTAGTTGATAAAGTGATGTCGACAAATAAACAAGAATACACCGAAATAGCGAACAGTAAAGTGTTGATATAAATTAATAATTAAGATTGTGTGTATATAAATTAAATTTAAGTGAATAGTTAAGTGTTTATAAATTAAGTGCTAGTGAGTAGTTTAGTTTAAATAAATACCGTGTGTTCAAAGTTTATCCCACCCGTAATAAAAACGTTCTTAATCTCGGATCCCAATAACAGACATTTCGTGCTAAGCGATACGCCCTCTTGCGGATAGTTAAGAACCAAGATAAAAGCCATTGTGCGGCCATTTCCTTTGTTGTTGTTTATGACAAAACATAGAGTTTTAGTAGTGTTTGTAAATTTTGTTGTGTTTATAGTGTTTGTTGGAGATATTTTCAATGAACCAGTATCGCTGCGTTCCCCAATGCTCACCTTGAATCAAGGAAAGTCTTAATTCTATGTTTTATCTTTTCCTGAAAGTAGGAAAATCGAAGGTTTTTGTGGAAACTGAGTTTGGATCAAAAGAACTAATTGATAGAAGATTGTTGTGGATAAAAGTGTGATCATCACATTTTCTCGAAAGTGATTTTTTACAGAATGGTAAGTGTACGATGATTGAAATCCTTTTTATTCAATCATTGCCTTTTTAGTTAGAGTAATACGTGGAACATTAAAATTATTTGCTGTGCCGTCCCAAAATCTGCCACCAGGGTCATGTGGTACAGCGCCAACAGGACTATCATCCAGAACTCTTTAAAAAATGAGATGAGTGCTCAACAAAAGTTGGCCCCACATATGAACCAATGGATGTGAATATTGAGGATCGCCAAGAGGACATTTTGAACATAGATTTTGAGGGCCAAGAAGCATCAGAAGGCTTACTAAATTTATTTTATTACAAATGATACTTGAAAAATATCTAAAAAGAGTCCGATTTTATAATACACACAAACGTAAACAATGGACCTTTTCTTCACCATTTTTTTTGTACGCATTCGTGCAGTTCGGCCATCTTTTTTGTACTGTTTTGTTAATAAGCATGTTAAAATACCTGTGTACAAATAGTTAAAATCAACTAACATTAAACAAATAATACTTATTAAAAAGAAATTAAGAAAAAATTAAAATAATAAGTGGCTTAATTAAAAAAAAAATTTTTCAAATCGACTATATTATCTGTACGAAAAGGAGAAATAAAACAGTGTTGTTATGGAGTGTGTAAGAGTGATACATGTTATAAATTATTTAAAACCAATACATACTATATATTATTTTCTAAATGTTCGTAAACCTTGCTTGCAATATATAGATGTAGTTAATCCTATGATTAAAAATGTATGTTTAAATTTTAATAACATTAATAATATTCATTATCAACCTAGAAGTTAATTTTACAGTTTCTACATGTGCTAACAATAAATTATTGTTAATTAGGATAACATTATTTACCTAATTTTATTTATATAATAATTATTTACCTAATTTTATTTACATAATAGATGGTATTGACAGCTAACCTCTTAACTAGCAGAAATATTTTGCCTCTTTGAGAACGCCCATAACACTTTAACCACATTTTAATCGTTCACAATTAAACGGTTCAACTGAGTTGTCAACAAGTACAGCACCATCAATAATTTGTTTTAATGATGAATTTGTTTCTGGAGATAATTATTGTATCCCCAGTCATTATTGCACAAAACAGTACGAAACTTTTAAACTCCCGCTCTTTCAACATGGCGGATGCGCTTGCGCTGGTCACGTGACGAAAAGCACTATAGTATAATGGTACTTACTTAGCTAGCTTTCAGCTGTCACCGTCATGGCACTGCGATCTTAACCCAAGTTGTCTATAGCCAAATGGATATAGAAGAATCAGCAAATATCGCTTGTCTATCGCTGCTGCCAGAAAAATCGAGGAAGAGGTATGAAGCAACGTATCAATGCTTTAAGAAATGGTGTCAAACAAATACTGCTACTGCAGTTTCAGAACCCGTGCTTTTGGCGTACATTCACGAAAAATCTGCTGGTTTAAAGTCTCCATCAAGCTTATGGTGTGAATATTCCATGTTGTAATCCACGCTTTTCATAAAGGAAAACGTAGATACTTCCAGGTATCCTAGTTTTCGAGCATTTTTAAAAAGAAGAAATGACGGGTATAAACCCAAAAAAATCTAATGTGTTTATGGAAGATGATAGCTTGACGTTTTTGATGAAATAATAGTATTTTAAAGTATAAGTGGATAAAGTGGTATTTCAAACACGCGCGATTTTTCGAGCACGACGGCGCAGCCGGTGCTGGAAATAGAGCAAGTGTTTGAAAGACCAGTTATCCACGAATACTTTACACTATTTTATTATTGGTTCACTTTGAAATCATAAAATATTATTATTATATTATTACTACAAAAAAATGGAAGTCCGTCATCGATGCCCAGCCAAGTTTCGTAAAAGTCCATACTAAATAGTATTTATTTTTATTTGGCGTTACGAGGTACTGCTGTCAGACCAATAATGAAAACTTTTTTTTATTTATATTTAAAAGGATACAACGTATATATGAATATATTAATAAATTTTGCACAAAAAAACAAATAAGACATTGGTTCACAATGAAAATATACAATTTAAAAACTAATAAAAAAAGTTGTCATCGATACTTACGTTTCTCGAGTTGTTGTTGTTACCATAGGGACTTTAAAAAACGCGCGTGTTTGAAAGTTCGATTTAAACACGCTGAGGCGTGTTTTAAATAAGTAATATGAGGCATCAATAAAAAAAAATTAACAGTATCTCCTATGCGTGTAGTTTATACTTAATGAATATAGTGTGCTCTTGACTAAATAAGATACGGTTTTTATATGGCATAAATTATTCCAGCCGAGGGTGGTAAGTTGACTTACAACCCGTCGTCAAGGGCAATCGATACCCGTTTGGTAATTGTTATTTACGTCCTTCAAAACAGTGTCAAAATGGGTTGTTTACAATATAGGGACGGGAAAAACTACTATTCCATTATTTATTGATGAATTTCAGACCCGTTTCCACAGGTTTAAGAACGATGTCATACGAAAATCAACAATATCGGTTAGTAGCCTTGTTTAAACAAGCTTGTACCAGTGACAGTGAACAATTCAGATCAGACGACGAAGATGAAATCTACTAAATCTCATAGCGGAATCAAGGCTTGGATACGGAAGAAAAATTATGAGCAAGAAGCAATTGTTTAAACCAGTAACCAGCTATTTTGTAATCGTATAAGATGGGAAACTATAATATTGCAAGAACCTGGGGTGATTCCTATTGCACAAAATGATAAGATTGAAATAGAGTGCTGGAAATAGTAGGTATATTTTGGAACCAATGATAACAGTATAAACCTATGTATTTCCTCAGCTCTGTCAACACTTGACAGCTTCGTGTGAGGAAGAATATAGAGAACTTACCGACATGCTTACGTAAACGTAAACATTGACCTACCCTCCGAATAAAAGTTCGAAAATATATACGAAATGCGAAGACGAATAATAAGGTGTAAATGCAATAAACGTAACAAACCTATTTGTATGCAACGCATCATTTAATTACGCCAAAGTTACATTGATCTTGTTAGCGATTACCTTGTGTATGAATAACAAATAAGCTCTGTTTTACATAACTTTTTGGTTTTGAATATACCTATACATAGTGACATAGAAACCCGAACACAAAGTAAATATTATTTCAATAATATTTCCATTCCTATGCTGGTAGCCGACGAGTAAACATCGCTTATCGGTAATTATACCTCATTAAATTCAAATCAAAATACGAGTTCTTTTCTGTGTATTGTTGAAAGTAGTAAATAATTAACAATCATCATGTGATTTTTTTAATACTTGTGATCGATGCTATGAACAATTGAACATAATTATTTCCAAAAGTTTTAACAAGTGAAGACATTTTATTTTCATCAGTGGCGTAACATCAAGTCAGGTAACTGTTATTTCCTACAAAATATTTTCAGGGATCCATTAGGGACCCCTGTCTTTCCTTTTCATTTGTATTGGCTTTGGTATCCAGGGCCACTTACAAAATGAATAATTATCAATCCCAATCAACTTCAAACTCTCCGCCCCATAATTCACCTAATTCACCAACCTTCCCTAAAAGAGAACAAGCAATCATCATGCAAGCCATAACCAATACCACTCTCTTTGAGTATATAAAAGCCGTAGGAGAAATTGTAACCCCCAAAAATGTAACATTTGCCTCTAGAATCTCAAACAACCGCATATGCATCTATTTAAGCTCTACTGCTGTTGTCGATAGACTTCTTAATGAACACGATAGTATATATATTAAATCTAACATTCGAAGGCTTATCACACCTGCCAAACGAATTCTGATTTCCAACGTTTCTCCCACTATCCCTCACTCTCTTATAGAAAAAGCTCTAAAAGACATCGGCCTACAGCTAGCTTCTCCTGTTTCATTCGTGAAATGTGACGTACCGGATGATAAATATTCTCATATCATGAGTTTTCGCAGAATAACATATATTATACCAGAAAACGACAACTTCACTCTCCAAACATTCCTTTTAATTACTTTCGAAAATACTCCTTACAGATTTTTTGTGTCCACGGATAAACTGGAATGTTTCTTATGTAAACTCCCTGGACACACCGCCGATTCTTGCACCAATCCACCTAACACTGAAATTCAAAATCCACCACCCCCATCTCCTATAGTACAAACAAGTACTACACACTCTGACAATCTTCATGTATCTAACACTCAGAGTATACCTGTCGAAGATGAACAACCCAATCTGACACTTATCGAGCAAGTAAATTTACCTGTAACTCAAGGACAAAAGAGAGGTCTATCTACGGATAGCAACCTCGAAACTCCCTCTCAGCTCTCACCGATAGATACTCCGACCGACAACCAGATATTCCCCCCTTTATACACAATACCCCAAAACTCAATCAAACAGCATAAGAAAAAACCCAAAACGACCGGAAAAGAGGAATTTAAACTCACATTCACTACTTACTCTACTATACAAGAGCTATGCAAAAACAATTCTACTCACCTAACACTGACTGAAACACAACTCACCGCCTTCCTAGAAAACTCATTTGGCTTGTCAGACCCATTGAACGAAGTTCTATCTTTCACAGCAAATATACAAGGTCTACTAAATGACTTAACTCTTATGTACAACATAACCAAAGAATGGTCTCTTAAAAATCGGTTGACTAGATTACAGAAGAAAATAAAGCATCAACTAAACCCTGAAGATTCGTCTGACGATAAGAGCTACACATCCAAAACTCAAACTGACGAAGAGTCAAATAATCCCACCTCTTAATTAGCACAGAACTCGTTAGAACCATCAGTCCATATTAACAATATCACTATATACAATAATAATCTTCAAGCTAATCCAATGGAATTGTGATGGATTTTTTCCCCGCCTGGAAAGAATCCAACAGCTCATATCCAATGAAAACACTCAAATCCTGCGTCTCCAAGAAACAAATGCCACAATCTCGAAACTTCCCCACCTAAAAAACTTTGAAGGTTACCATTTCATACGCAATAATTGCAATAGAGCCAGTGACATATTTTCATCCCTTGTTCCCCTTAATACCGACCTTGAAACTGTTGCTGTAACTATATATATTTCTCTCACCAGGAACTTATTACTGCGTTAAAATCGTGCAAAAATTCCGCTGCTGGTCCTGATGACCTGCCATATATTTTCCTTAAAAAACTTGATTTCTTAGGTCAAAAACCTGATCAGCCGACAACCTCCCCCAAGTCCTATAGGCCCATTTCATTAACCTGTACAATGTGCAAAGTCATGAAAAAAATGATCAGTAAAAGATTGATATGGTATTTAGATAGATACAACATTTTATCAGAAGACCAATCTGGATTTCGGCGGCACAGGTCAACAAAGGACAATTTGATAACGTTGCAAACTCATATCTCCACCGCTCTAAACAACAAACTATACTTGCTACTACATTTGATATAGAAGGTGCATTCGACACAATACACAGAAATGTCATACTTGAGAAATTATCCCATCACAATATCAATGGAAATATATTCTTTTTTATCAAAAACTTTGTATCGCTTACGAGTAGATCCTTCAAAGTATCTGTTAATGGTATCCTTTCCTCAACATTCAATCAAACCGACGGATTACCCCAAGGCTCTGTACTCAGTCCCACACTCTTCAACCTCGTAACAAACGATCTATGTTCTAATTTCTCTGCTCCTATTAGATGCACGATGTATGCCGATGACTTTTAGTATTATATTGCCACGGTCAGTCAGTGTCCACTACCTCCTCTATAATTCAATCCGCGGTAAATTCCCTGTCCAACAAGATAAAATTATTGGGACTCTCTCTCTATCCCCAAAAAAATCCAAAGTCATCAATTTTAGTATGTCTTCAATAAACTCTACTCCTAATATTATAATCAACAACGTCCCCCTTTAGGTTGTAAATCACTGCAAAATATTGGGTATGATATTTGACTCCCGTCTCAATTGGAAAAAACACATTTTAGATACAAAGAGCGAAGGATACAGACGACTAAACATCATAAAAACCCTTTCTCACTTCCATTGGGGCGCTGACGAAACTTCTCTCTTAAAAATATACAGATCCCTTATTCGACCTAAATTAGACTATGGCTGCTTCGTATATATATATATCTGCATCTAAATCACATATCAATGTCTTGAACTCGATACACAATACAGCTCTTTGCCTGTGTCTGGGGGCGTTTAGGTCTATTCCGGTAGAAAGTCTCTACTGCGAAGCAAATGAACCGCGTCTATGGATAAGACGTCGACATTTATTACTTAACTATATTATCTCGGTATCTTCCAATCCCCTTAACCCAGTATACAGCTTGTTTACCAATGATAGCTTACAGAATATCTCAACATCCTCAACAATAAGACCCTTACCTTCACTACTAAAAACAATGCCAATCAAAATTGATATTTCTCAAACATTTCCTCTACCTCTTCCCTTAATGCCCCCATGGACGAAAAACATTCCTCATATCAACACATCTCTCACAACTCTGAATAAAAATGAAACACCAAACGATCTAATTGAAAAAACATTTCTGGATATAATATACCGAAATGAATACGCTTTAGTACTATATACTGATGCCTCGAAAAATGAAACAGGAGTCAGTTGTGCCGTAACAACATTAGATTCTCCAGGCTTCTCTTCCACAATATCATCAACTTGTACTGTACATACCGGCGAACTCTATAGTATACTTCAGGCCTTCAAACATATTTCCGCTCCTAATAAAAATGCATATGTACAGACTCACTTGTCTCTATACACTCCATTAAATATATATACTGTGACCATCCTCTTGTACAGAATATCCATGACTCCTATCAACTCTCCTTTTCCCAAAATATAACAGTTGCCATTCTATGGTCACCATCTCACATTGGTATAATGGGAAACGAACTAGGTGATCAACTAGCTAAAAGGGCCACAACTTTAAACTATTATGTAGATAACATCCAAATTGCATCCGATCTCAAGCAAGTCATCGAGCATAAGATCAAATCTCTATGGCAAAATCATTGGAACTCCATCCCGACAAAATTGCAAAAAATTCAACCCTCATTAAGCCATCCTTACTATATTGGAGCTTCCAATCTCTCAAGACAAGACCTAGCGGTGCTGAGAAGACTAAGAATCGGTCACACTAGATTCACTCATGGCTACCTTATGTCATCCAACATTCGGCCATTCTCTTCAACCTGTAACTGTATCTACACCGTTGAACACATTATTCTAGAATACCAACAGTACACAACTAGAAGACAATATCTCAACCTCAAAGGAAGTCTCCAAGAGATACTCGGAAATCCAGATAATGTCCCCTCCGTTCTCCAGTTCCTGAAAGATGTACAGCTATAGCACAAAATATAATATATTTATTGTATACTTTTACTGTACTTGTGAGAGTGGTCTTTGTAGCCGAGCACGTTAATTACAATAAAAAAAATAATATTTCACTTACATGTTTATTATAAAAATATCAATACAAGTTTAGAATTTGAGCGCTATCAGTTGAACATTCTTATTTTTAATCATTTATTTTCTTGCTGTAGGTACATTTTTTAATGATAATACAGTCTGTTTCTACTATTTCTTTTACTTCTGTCCAGGTATCCGCCTCGTAGGAAATCGCGGTATCGTCTGCGAAATCGATAATGTTGCCTCTGCTTTTCACAGAAAACAATCCATTCATGTAGATGTTGAAAAGTAAGGGTCCGAGAACCGTACCTTGAGGCACTCCACATTGTACGACTAACGATTTACTGTCGACACTGATTATTCGGACTGTCTGATAACTACTCGTAACATAACTTTTGAATAAATCTAAGCAAGTATTTCTGATACCGATGTCCTCCAGCGACTGAAAGAGCAACTCGTGGCTAACAGTATCAAATGCTTTCGATAAATCAATGAAAACACAGAGACAGGGTTTGTTGTTATTAACGAGTTATATATTTTTTCAGTAAGGGTCAGAATAGCATCTTGAGTGGACGTTTTTTCTCGAACACCATATTGTCTTTCGGAAAGTATGTTATATTTATTTATCAAATTTTGTAGTCTGTTTTTTTGAAGTTTCTCAAATATTTTTGATAAGTGGGTGATTAATGAAATGGGTCTATAATTTTCTGTCAGTTTTTTGTTACCTTTTTCATATATTTTTCTATGCATTTGTTGAAGATGTAAGTTAATGGTTCAGTTATTAATGACGCGATAAGTTTGAGCGTTTCCGTTTTAATTTCGTCTGATCCCACGGCTTTGTGGTTTTTCAACTCTTGAATAATCCTGTTTACTTCAAGTGTGTTTATGGGTAGGAGTGTAATTGAGTTTGGAAGGGAGGGTCTATTGATTTTGTAGTTAGGATCTGGGTTTATATTTTGAGCAAGTCTTTTCCCAGTGCCATTGAATTCGTTTGCGATGTCCTTAGGATTTGTTAATAACTCTCCTAGTTCATTTTCAATATTATCAATAGAGATCTTCGATTTTTTGGTGTTACTTACTTCTAGAACCACATTCCATAGAGCTTTTGTGTTTGATTTAATGAGTTCGATTTTGTTTTTATAGTATTTGAACTTAGTTTTTTCAATTAGAGTCGACAATTTGTTTCTATATTTTTTGTATTGTAGTTTTAGTTCGTTGTCATTTGGGTTTCTTCTCAAAAGTTGAGCCATTTTATTTTTTGTGGTAGTTGAGGTAAGTAAAGCATTTGTCATCCAAGGGGCGATCTACGTGTTTTTCCTTTTACATTTTTGTGTATATGTACAGTCGTCTATATATTTTTTAAGTGTTTCAATGAAAGTATTTGTTGCATAGTTAGGATCTGGATTCAACTATAAGAAATCCCAAGATTTTTGTCTGATTGTATTTTTAAGTTTTGTTTCATCTATGTATTTCACTATTTCTCGTTCCTTGGGGCATTTGGTCTTTTCCAGTACTATCTGTAGTATTGTTGAGAAATGATCTGTAATGTCGGTTTGCAATACTAGAGGCAGTATTTGATCGAGTACGTTGAATTTGGATTTTAAAAATATGTGGTCAATGCATGAACTACGTCCACCCTGTATTCTTGTTGGATTATGAATCGGGGAAATGTAACCGAATTAGTTAAGCGTGTTGTTATAGTCTGTATTATATTCATTATCTTCTAGTAGGTCGATATTCAAATCACCAATGAAAATGTTATAACTTTCTGGTTGGAATGCTGAACGATGAAATAAAATAATATAGTTTGTTTAAATCTTCATATATTTGAACTAATGTTCAATTTAAACTTGTTGACGCGTTTCACTAACACAGTAGCTTTGTCAAAACGAATGAAGGTAAAATAGAAAAATGTCTTAATATATACAGTGCTAAATCTATTTACTAAGGTTAACAATGGTATTAAAAGATATTACCTGGAAATTCATTCACTACAAACATTCCTAAACTATCTTCTAGGTAAAGAGGTTCAATAAAGGAGACTGATTGATATCTATTTGGTCGTTAAGGAGATTACCTGAATATTTATTTTTGTTAATCTCTAGGGCTTCTAATAAATTTAAACTAAAGGATTTACCGACTACATGGAGAATTTCAAAATTTGGGTCGAAAATGTGTTTTCTAATAAATGATTTGAATAGTTAGAATCTACTTTTTTGTTGTCATAGCTACGTTTGTGTTCCGAAATTCTAGTTTTAAAATTTCTAAAAGTTCTACCGATATAAATTTTATCACAATTGTCATTACCACATTTTAATTTATAAACTCTTGATTTGTTTAATTTTGAAGATTTAGATTTATTATTTTTAATGAATTTGGATAAATTGTGATCAGTTTTAAAGGAAATATTCATGTCTAAAGTTTCTAAAAATGATTTAATTTTTAAGGATGGTGTTCCCCTTAATACCGACCTTGAAACTGTTGCTGTAACTATATATATTTCTCTCACCAGGAACTTATTACTGCGTTAAAATCGTGAAAAAATTCCGCTGCTGGTCCTGATGACCAGCCATATATTTTCCTTAAAAAACTTGATTTCTTAGGTCAACTCAAACTCTTAGAACTGTTCAACATAGTTTGGACCTCTAACATGTTTCCAAGCCTCTGGCGACTATCCATTATAATTCCCTTGAAAAAACCTGATCAGCCGGCAACCTCCCCCAAGTCCTATAGGCCCATTTCATTAACCTGTACAATGTGCAAAGTCATGAAAAAAATGATCAATAAAAGATTGATATGGTATTTAGATAGATACAACATTTTATCAGAAGACCAATCTGGATTTCGGCGGCACAGGTCAACAAAGGACAATTTGATAACGTTGCAAACTCATATCTCCACCGCTCTAAACAACAAACTATACTTGCTACTACATTTGATATAGAAGGTGCATTCGACACAATACACAGAAATCTCATACTTGAGAAATTATCCCATCACAATATAAATGGAAATATATTCTTTTTTATCAAAAACTTTTTATCGCTTACGAGTAGATCCTTCAAAGTACTCTATAGTATACTTCAGGCCTTCAAACATATTTCCGCTCCTAATAAAAATGCATATGTACAGACTCACTTGTCTCTATACACTCCATTAAATATATATACAGTGACCATCCTCTTGTACAGAATATCCATGACTCCTATCAACTCTCCTTTTCCCAAAATATAACAGTTACCATTCTATGGACACCATCTCACATTGGTATAATGGGAAACGAACTAGCTGATCAACTAGCTAAAAGGGCCACAACTTTAAACTATTATGTAGATAACATCCAAATTACATCCGATCTCAAGCAAGTTATCAAGCATAAGATCAAATCTCTATGGCAAAATCATTGGAACTCCATCCCGACAAAATTGCAAAAAATTCAACCCTCATTAAGCCATCCTTACTATATTGGAGCTTCCAATCTCTCAAGACAAGACCTAGCGGTGCTGAGAAGACTAAGAATCGGTCACACTAGATTCACTCATGGCTACCTTATGTCATCCAACATTCGGCCATTCTCTTCAACCTGTAACTGTATCTACACCGTTGAACACATTATTCTAGAATACCAACAGTACACAACTAGAAGACAACATCTCAACCTCAAAGGAAGTCTCCAAGAGATACTCGGAAATCCAGATAATGTCCCCTCCGTTCTCCAATTCCTGAAAGATGTACAGCTATAGCACAAAATATAATATATTTATTGTATACTTTTACTGTACTTGTGAGAGTGGTCTTTGTAGCCGAGCACGTTAATTACAATAAAAAAAATAATATTTCACTTACATGTTTATTATAAAAATATCAATACAAGTTTAGAATTTGAGCGCTATCAGTTGAACATTCTTATTTTTAATCATTTATTTTCTTGCTGTAGGTACATTTTTTAATGATAATACAGTCTGTTTCTACTATTTCTTTTACTTCTGTCCAGGTATCCGCCTCGTAGAAAATCGCGGTATCGTCTGCGAAATCGATAATGTTGCCTCTGCTTTTCACAGAAAACAATCCATTCATGTAGATGTTGAAAAGTAAGGGTCCGAGAACCGTACCTTGAGGCACTCCACATTGTACGACTAACGATTTACTGTCGACACCGATTATTCGGACTGTCTGATACCTATTCGTAACATAACTTTTGAATAAATCTAAGCAAGTATTTCTGATACCAATGTCCTCCAGCGACTGAAAGAGCAACTCGTGGCTAACATTATCAAATGCTTTCGATAAATCAATGAAAACACAGAGACAGGGTTTGTTGTTATTAACGAGTTATATATTTTTTCAGTAAGGGTCAGAATAGCATCTTGAGTGGACGTTTTTTCTCGAACACCATATTGTCTTTCGGAAAGTATGTTATATTTATTTATCAAATTTTGTAGTCTGTTTTTTAGAAGTTTCTCAAATATTTTTGATAAGTGGGTGATTAATGAAATGGGTCTATAATTTTCTGTCAGTTTTTTGTTACCTTTTTCATATATTGGAATGATAACTGAATGTTTGAATGTTCTAGGACAAATACCAGTTTCTATGCATTTGTTGAAGATGTAAGTTAATGGTTCAGTTATTAATGACGCGATAAGTTTGAGCGTTTCCGTTTTGATTTCGTCTGATCCCACGGCTTTGTGGTTTTTCAACTCTTGAATAATCCTGTTTACTTCAAGTGTGTTTGTGGGTAGGAGTGTAATTGAGTTTGGAAGGGAGGGTCTATTGATTTTGTAGTTAGGATCTGGGTTTATATTTTGAGCAAGTCTTTTCTCAGTGCCATTGAATCAGGTATTGAATTCGTTTGCGATGTCCTTAGGATTTGTTAATAACTCTCCTAGTTCATTTTCAATATTATCAATAGAGATCTTCGATTTTTTGGTGTTACTTACTTCTAGAACCACATTCCATAGAGCTTTTGTGTTTGATTTAATGAGTTCGATTTTGTTTTTATAGTATTTGAACTTAGTTTTTTCAATTAGAGTCGACAATTTGTTTCTATATTTTTTGTATTGTAGTTTTAGTTCGTTGTCATTTGGGTTTCTTCTCAAAAGTTGAGCCATTTTATTTTTTGTGGTAGTTGAGGTAAGTAAAGCATTTGTCATCCAAGGGGCGATCTTCGTGTTTTTCCTTTTACATTTTTGTGTATATGTACAGTCGTCTATATATTTTTTAAGTGTTTCAATGAAAGTATTTGTTGCATAGTTAGGATCTGGATTCAAGTATAAGAAATCCCAAGATTTTTGTCTGATTGTATTTTTAAGTTTTGTTTCATCTATGTATTTCACTATTTCTCGTTCCTTGGGGCATTTGGTCTTTTCCAGTACTATCTGTAGTATTGTTGAGAAATGATCTGTAATGTCGGTTTGCAATACTAGAGGCAGTATTTGATCGAGTACGTGGAATTTGGATTTTAAAAATATGTGGTCAATGCATGAACTACGTCCACCCTGTATTCTTGTTGGATTATGAATCGGGGAAATGTAACCGAATTAGTTAAGCGTGTTGTTATAGTCTGTATTATATTCATTATCTTCTAGTAGGTCGATATTCAAATCACCAATGAAAATGTTATAACTTTCTGGTTGGAATGCTGAACGATGAAATAAAACAATATAGTTTGTTTAAATCTTCATATATTTGAACTAATGTTCAATTTAAACTTGTTGACGCGTTTCACTAACACAGTAGCTTTGTCAGAACGAATGAAGGTAAAATAGAAAAATGTCTTAATATATACAGTGCTAAATCTATTTACTAAGGTTAACAATGGTATTAAAAGATATTACCTGGAAATTCATTCACTACAAACATTCCTAAACTATCTTCTAGGTAAAGAGGTTCAATAAAGGAGACTGATTGATATCTATTTGGTCGTTAAGGAGATTACCTGAATATTTATTTTTGTTAATCTCTAGGGCTTCTAATAAATTTAAACTAAAGGATTTACCGACTACATGGAGAATTTCAAAATTTGGGTCGAAAATGTGTTGGTTTTCTAATAAATGATTTGAATAGTTAGAATCTAATTTTTTGTTGTCATAGCTACGTTTGTGTTCCGAAATTCTAGTTTTAAAATTTCTAAAAGTTCTACCGATATAAATTTTATCACAATTGTCATTACCACATTTTAATTTATAAACTCCTGATTTGTTTAATTTTGAAGATTTAGATTCATTATTTTTAATGAATTTGGATAAATTGTGATCAGTTTTAAAGGAAATATTCATGTCTAAAGTTTCTAAAAATGATTTAATTTTTAAGGATGGTGTTCCAAAGTATGTTAAGCTTTTAAATTGTCTATTATTTCTATCTGAAGGGAATACTTGTTCTAAAGTCTGTTTTTTATCTTTTTATTTATGATATTGTCAATTAAATTTGGATCGTAATTATTATTAACTGCTATTTGTTTTATGATATTTAATTCTTTGGTATAATTATTAATATTTAATGGGACTGTTAAGAGTCTGTGTATCATACTATTGAAAGCTGCTAGTTTATGAATGAATGGGTGGACCGAACTATTATGAATTGTAATATCTGTATGTGATGGTTTATGAAATATAGAAAAATCATGTTTATTATTTATATTTGAAATTGTAAGGTCTAGAAAGTTTATAGACTTATTTTGTTCAAGTTCTACGGTAAATTTGATATTATTGTGAATCGAGTTTATGTAAGTAATGAAACTCTCTAATTGTCTATTTGTACCGATGAAGCTAGCTGATCACAATTTATCCAAATTCATTAAAAATAATAAATCTAAATCTTCAAAATTAAACAAATCAAGAGTTTATAAATTAAAATGTGGTAATGACAATTGTGATAAAATTTATATCGGTAGAACTTTTAGAAATTTTAAAACTAGAATTTCGGAACACAAACGTAGCTATGACAACAAAAAAGTAGATTCTAACTATTCAAATCATTTATTAGAAAACCAACACATTTTCGACCCAAATTTTGAAATTCTCCATGTAGTCGGTAAACCCTTTAGTTTAAATTTATTAGAAGCCCTAGAGATTAACAAAAATGAATATTCAGGTAATCTCCTTAACGACCAAATAGATATCAATCAGTCTCCTTTATTGAACCTCTTTACCTAGAAGATAGCTTAGGAATGTTTGTAGTGAATGAATTTCCAGGTAATATCTTTTAATACCATTGTTAACCTTAGTAAATAGATTTAGCACTGTATATATTAAGACATTTTTATATTTTACCTTCATTCGTTTTGACAAAGCTACTATGTTAGTGAAACGCGTCAACAAGTTTAAATTGAACATTAGTTCAAATATATGAAGATTTAAACAAACTATATTGTTTTATTTCATCGTTCAGTATGGATCTTCTTCAAGTAAAAGCCTCATCTATTCAATTTTTGGAATGCTGAACTCTCAAAGTAATGTTGAAGACTGATAACGAATTGATCGAGATTGCTTTTTGGGGATCTATATATAGCATTGATAAGAAAGTTGTTCTTGTCATTGAGAATGATTTTAATCTGCAACATGTTGCTTTCATTCAAAGGTATGATTGAGTATGTATAATTATACTCTGATTTTATGTATACAACAACTCCATCATTTTGATTGAAATCCCCCTCGTAATATAACTTGTTGTAACCCTCTAAATTATATAGGTCCGAATTTCCTATTGCCCATGTTTGTGATAAGACAATACAATCCAATCCGATATGTAAGTTTTCTAAGAGAATTTTAAATTCGTCTAGGTTTTTATTAATGCTTCGTATGTTATTATGGATAATTTAAAAATCTTCACAATCTTTGTTAATTTCTGAAATATCTCTGCATTCTTGTAGGTGTTTCAAAGAGTAAGTTTCTATTATATCAATATCGAAGTCTCTAATATATTGATCCATTTGTTATTGTTTTACTACTGACATTTTGATGTATTACGTTGAGGTTGTCTTTTTTATAGTTTGTTATGAATTTAATGATATACAGAAAGAAGATAAATAAATTCAAATTTACATGAGTATGAACATATCTCAATCTCCATATACTTGACCTTAATCTAAATGAACCACCATTAAGTTGCCATTCCTAGTGATATTAAGATCCAATTCCTGATCTTAAACTTTTAATTATGTTTTTTTGTTGAGGAGGACCAGATGTCTTCGTTGCCTTCTTATCACTTTCAGATTTCGACGGCGTAATTTCATCTTCTTTTTCTTTCGGTATTATATCTTGTCCGATATTTTATTCAGTTGGATTATTGGCTGTTTCTGATTGAAATACAGGATGGAGGCCTTGTGAAATTGGGGTCGACGGAGCACTGTTTGGTCTTCTCTCTGTAGTATCGGTATTCTCGTTTCCTTCAAGTTTCTCGACGATGTAAGCTCTGTTGTTGATATACAACCTGCGCCAAATAAATCACCGCAGGTGAAAAGTCTATTTTTAAAATATTTATTTATTACTCTTAGAATGTTCTGACAATAAATTTACGTTTTTATTACTTCAAAGTTAACTACTGACTGACTGAATGAATTTAGACATAAGGTAAACTACAAAATGATAAGCAAAAATTATATAGTGTCGTCAGCATCTTTATGTAATTTTCTCTACAAGGGATGACATAATTTATGTTTTAATAGATTTCGCTTACTGTTTTGGAGATTGTTCCATGATATCTAGTGGAGTAACATTTAGTATATCATTTATCAATTTCGGAAATTTTTAACAGTAAGTAGTAAGTATATATTTGGAAGAAACGCATTTTTTTTAAATAATAAGTGAATTGTTAGAAACTATCAAATAAAATTAATTTTAGAAATGACATGTCATTTATACGGTAGTCATGATTATATTGGATACTGTCCGAGTGGGGCGTTCCTATTGGCTATAAACTTGTATCGTAATGAAAAATGTGTATCGTAATGGACTAATTGAAATACGGAACATAATTTAATAGATAATTGAAGTATGGAAGTAGATACATGAAATTTCCTTATCACAACATGAATTTAATCATGTAACAGATAATTGGAATTAAAAAGGTGTAGCGACAATATTAAACAACATCGACAGCAGCAAATCATTAGACCAGTTTTAGTCTAAAAATGTTATTAATAATATACAAAATATTAAATTATACAATATCCGATGATTTACAGAAGAAAACAAGAACTTAGCACATTAAAAATAAGGAAGATATAGTATAGTACAAAGAAGGTACATTGACTTGATTTTCTGAAATAATAATTGTTGTGATTTGGCGAGCAGTATATAAAACAAATTAACAAAAACTTTCTCCCTCAATTTGTAATTATCGGACAAGTGTATGGAACCAAAAGAGAAATCCTGTCTACAGGAACGCTTAAAAAATTTAACTAACTCTAAAAATCTATCCATAAGAAAGAAGTATGGACCTTTCTAAAAACATTTAAAATCACATAACAAGCATCTCCAATAATTGATACTATTCCACAATGGATGACATAAATAATTTACCTCACACCAAGACTAATATGGCTGTGGGACAAAGAAAAGAAACTTTCAATTATGAACAAGGTTACATCCCCTATTCTGCTACAATGACAAAACTTATCTCTATTGTCAATGGGCAGTTTATCCGGCGTTGAGACCTCAACTGTCGACCAAAAATAAAGTAAAGATATTACTAGGTCTACTTGTAATAAAAAGACGAATTCTCGAGAAAACAAGGCAGTAGTGAAAAATTTTTCGTCTGAAAAAGCAGTGGTGAAAATATCCGGTCCGAAATGGACGCATTTTACAGTGTAACAAGTATCTTAACAATCCAATGAATCTCTCCG
This sequence comes from Galeruca laticollis, assembly GCA_963921935.1. Classification (NCBI taxonomy): domain Eukaryota; kingdom Metazoa; phylum Arthropoda; class Insecta; order Coleoptera; family Chrysomelidae; genus Galeruca; species Galeruca laticollis. The sequence continues at coordinate 35,701,063 of OY998178.1, read as the reverse complement.
GTCGGAATAAAACTCTAAACTAATCAACTATACTTAATACTAACCCGGGTAAATTACAATTTTACCTAAAAGTATAAAAATATCTATCGTATTACGACGCGAAAAACAACAGTGCTAACTACAAGTGTTTTAGTTCAATAATCGGAGAGAAATACATACATGTGAACAACTGTAACTAATTATGTAACTATCAACTCGCCGCATCATTTGTTTTATGTACCCTAATATCTGTTTTTTGTAAGATTTGATTTACGTTGTTTTTTTTAACTAGGTTTATGGATTTGGCAATTGCCAATTAGCCAGACTGTTTTTGTTAATATGTTTGTGGTTATCTTTTACAATGTGTTTTTACTTTTTCTCTCTTTTCCTTTTTCTTTCTTGTTTTTTATTTTTTGCATCTTGATAATAAGATGCTTACAATATTTTATTAATATAGCTACAAATTTATGTTACACTTTTTGATATGTAAATAGAGTATGTACAATATGTTAGTATTTTCAGAAAATAACATGCAGTTGAGGTCTGTTGGATGAGGTATTTCATATTTAATTAAACTACTTTATAAGTTATTGATTTCAACAGCATTTATAAGGCAACACAACAAAATATGAACCAAAGTTCCTACATTGCCGCAGGAACAATAGGGGTTGTCTACCATGTTGAGTTTGAATTTGTATTCTGGTGTTAAGGCATGCTTTGATCGAGCTCAATTTATTGTAATTATGAAGTTTCTATAAGATTCTTGGTGAAACCATCTTTGATTTGGTATTTGTGGTTGGTTTAGAATATAATTTTGTCCAGTCACTGCATCTCTGTGGTGTTGCTGCCAGTCCTCTTTGTTTTGTTGTTTAAATTTGTTACATAAATCAGATATTGATAGATCGTGCCGTAGGACTTCTCCTGAGAGTAGGGCTTCTTTTGCTAGTCTGTATGCTACTTCATTTCCCTGAATACCCGCATGTCCTTTTATCCACATAAGGCAGACCGATTTATTGTTACTTTTTATATTGTGGTGAAGTTTTAATATTTGGGGTTCGATGTGGTTTATTTTTGTTTTACTACCAATGTGATTAAATCTATTCACAGTGCTTTTGCTATCTGTAAGTATGATGCATTTGTCTTCAACCAAATTTAATTTTATATAATTCATATCTATTACTTCTGCAGTATAGATTGAGGCATCTTCATGCAGGTTATATTTTAGGTTGATATTTCTTTTTGAGTGGAATATAGCACATCCGGTATGACCACTTTTTTTTACCTATCTGTTTATATCTGTTTATAATCATACCAGTGTGTTCTTATCGCATCCCGGAATGCTGATGGAATATAGATGGCTACATCTACTGTCGGTTCAAAGTATTGAGAGGGTATATTATAACAGAACAATTCATCCAGTTTATGTAAATAATAAGCTAGGTGATGATTGGTATATAGTAGATGTTTGCAATCAGCAATTTTAGTAATACTATTGGTTAGACGTGGAACTTTTTTGAGATGCCAATACCTATGTGTTAATGTTAAAATTGTTAGTTCATGTAATTTGTTTATATATGGCGCCATTTTTTATGTTGCCTTTATAATTATATTTCTTTTTCTTTCTTTTTTCAGCCATCTTCTATCCATTCTATTTAAGCCTCTCTCATGTTTGACCATACACTTCTATTTTCTGATCTTTGGTACCAGTTCAGCCCAGCGATTTTTTTCAGATCATCGTACCATCTCTGTTGTGGTCTGCCAATACTTCTTCGTTCTGCCCAAGGTCTCCATCTAGTGACATGTCCACTCAAATTTTCTCTGTGTCTTGCAACATGACCTGCCCATTGCCACTTTAAGAAACTGATTCTCTGTATGATGTCGGTTGCTTTTGTTCTTTCTCGTATCCATCGGTTTGTTTTGTGGTCTCTCAGTGATATTCCCAGTATTCTTCTCTCTATGGCCCTCTGATGTATTCTTAGTTTGTTAATAATCCTTTTAGTCAGGACCCAGGTCTCGGATCCGTACGTAGTGACTGAGAGAATGCATTGGTTGTAGATTTTTGTTTTTAATGCCATGGGAATTTTCATGTTGAAAGCGTATTTTAATTTACCATAGGCAGCCCAACCCAATCTGACTCTCTCCTATCGATCTCCATTTCTTGGTTTTGTTTACTTAGTGTCACTGGATTGTCCAAGATATATGTATGATTGTGTTTTGTTTATAGTTTGTCCATGAAACGTAATGGTTTGGTCTGCATCAGGAACGTTTGTCATGAATTGTGTTTTTGCATTATTTATATCTAGTCCAATTTTGGCAGCTTCTACATGTAGCTCTTCAAACATCTTAGTTCTTGTTTATCTCTTCCAAACAGGACGACATCATCAGCACACCTTAAATTGCTTAGGTATTCACCATGGATGTTTATTCCCTTTTCCCTCCAATTGACTTTCTTGAAGACATCCTCCAAAACCAGACTAAACAATTTTGGCGAAATTACATCTCCCTGTCTGACGCCAATATATATTATGATATAAGACATGAATACAAAAATATGAAATACAATGTATAAAATACAAAACATACAATATAAGACATAAAATATAAAACCCAAAATATGAAACACAAAATATAATAATAAAAAAAAGAGAAAAGTACAGAATGCATTCAATATAATCAACATAAAGCACAGTTAATAAATGAGAGTGATAGATCTGTTTCTTTCTAAACTTTGCGTTAATTAAAACAGTTAGGAAATTGGGTCGTCAAAGATACTTAAATCGAGAAAGAATGATATTACATAATCAATGTAATGGTAATAATAAATAAATAAAGAACAAAACGTCAATACAACAGTATACTCTATTCTTCCAATAATGAATAAACACCCACTAAGGCATTGCCTGGGTGTGGGTGTTCATTCATCGTGTATATTTATTGTATAAATAATGGGGTTAAAGGAACATAAAAGCAATATAAGGGATATGAACATGAACTCGCTTTCTCTATGTCAGTACAGTGAACAACTAAATAATGTTATCTCAATTACATAGTATGTTTCATGAGATCGAGGGGTCAATTAATCGATGTATAGAGACTCTATCTGTCTCTGAAACATTTTTTGAATGAATGAATTGTCGTTGCAAGTCTGATTTCCCGAGGTAAGCAATTGTAGAGCCGGTTTGCAAGATGATTATATGTTCTCTGAACGATTGTTTTGGTTGAGCATATTGTGCTCAGTTGTGCATTGGCTTTAAGTCTTGTATTATGCCTATGATTTACATAGTTCAAATTCGTTCGGTTTTTATGTTGTTCGACAACAGTTCTTAGGAAGTAAAGTTGCCTGAGGTCCAGCAATTTTGATTCTTTGAAAAGTGCTTCCGATGAGTATTGTGGTGATTTTCCAAGGAGAATTTTTAGAAATTTTTTCTGTAATACGTCAAATGCGATAGTGATACTCCACCCCAGCCAACTATCCCATATGCAAGACGAGACTCCACAATTGCACAATAGATTGTTTTCATTCGCGAGGTATCTAATATATTTCGTAAATACCTGAATCTATAAAGAATGCTCGTCAATGTTCTAGTCACTTGGTCAACATGATAGTTCCATCTCGGGTCTCTATCTATCACTACTCATAAATCCTTGATTTTTTCTACTGATCGAATTAATATATTGTTTCCGATACTCAATGTATCATATTGGGGTAGTGAGTTGGCATAGCAAGAGAATGGTAAAAAGAATGTTTTTTCGTAATTTATTGCGAAACATTCAAAGAGTTTACCCATGTCTTCCTCTGCTTTAGCTTTGAGGTCATTCCAGCTTTCAGCACTGTACAATACTGCTGTATCGTCAGCGAAGCAAACAATACTGCCACAATATATCATTGATATATTTTGAATTCGCCCCAAAACTGTTCCTTCCGGTACTCCATTCTCCACAATCCTTTTTTCACTAACAACGTTATCAATTTTCACGTATTGCTCTCTGTTTTTAAGGTAACTCTCCATGAGATTCAATGTGCTTCCCCTGAAACCCATATTTTGCAAGCTCATCAACAGCTGTGAGTGGTTCACAGTGTCGAAGGCCTTAGCAAGATCCAAGAAAACACACAGACTTGGTTTACTCTTTTCTAGATTTTCTGATATTTTGGAGGTGAGAAAAATAATAGCATCTTGAGTAGAAATCCCTTCTCTGAATCCATACTGATTATTTGAAATGAAATTATGCTTGTTGAGGTAAGAGACCATTCTTTTTTTGATTATTTTTTCTAATGTTTTAGCTAGGTTTGAAATGAGCGTAATTGGTCTGTAGTTTAGAATTTCATGTCTGTCTCCTTTTTTGAAAATTGGTTTAATAACCCCCGTTTTGAGTTCGTTGGTAAATTTTCCTGTTTCTATTATTAGATTAAAAATGTTGTTCAGAGGAAAAGCTATTTCTGTTTTTATCTCTTTCAAGGTTTCAGCTCTAATTTCATCGATACCAGGAGTTTTGTTCATTTTGAGAGATGATATTGTTTCAATTATCTCCCCCTCTGTTGTAGGTTCCAAAAATATAGAGTGCATAAAAGATGCTTTCCTCAGGGGAGAATTCACAGGTTTTTAATTTTTTTGCAAGTTTTTGCCCAATAGAGAAATAGTGATTATTGAAACAATCTGCAATCCCCTTTTTATCATAGGTAAGACCACCTGTTTCATTTTTTATTGTTTGAATCCTGATAGTTTTATTTTTCCCACAAATATCCTTCACCTAGGCATATGCTGAGGCATTTGTTTTTTTGGGTCTCAATTATACATAGGTGAGATTCAGATGCTGAGATAATAAATAAACAGGGATAATCATCGACATTTTTTGTACCGGGTGGATATATGTAAATATAGAGAAAGAAATTGAGTAGTGTAATGTTAATTTAAGGGTTATACAATTTTTGTTATTTGTTGGTAATATAGAGGTGTATTGTTTTAGCAAATCCGTTTAATTCCTTCCCGCACCCAGTTTCCGTCCTTTAGGTACCTCTACTGACGTCACAGGAGCAACGATCGCCGAACCAACCTGGTCCTGGCGTATAATTTAAGCCCAGGAAAATCCACGAAACCCTTGCCGGTCGAGCTCGCATCGCACTCTCTCACCTCCTTCTTCTGGGAGACGAATTTACTCATTCTCCCTCGTGCCTTGCGGCGCTGCCTAGAGAGTTATAGAATAAACACTGGGGGACTTATTACATCTGGTGACAGCAGAAAGAGTTCATTACAGTGGTGACAACGTTCATACCAGCGGTTACTGGGGAAACCCAGCGATTCATTACAGAAACCAGTCTTCCGGAAAATGTCCAGTATCGTAAATGTTGTTAAACAGTTTAACAATTATTTTTATATTCTGTTCATTAGTAAATTGGAACATCTCAGAAAACATATTGAAAATCCACCTCACCTAACGTATCCTTTATCTATGCTACTTAGGACGTCATTTGTGAACACTGGGAAGCACAGAAAACGGACCCGATCCGTATTTTATGCTGGGAAGTCTTTTAACAAAATGCAGACGTGCTCTGGAACCATAACGTTGGAAAAATACAATAATTCTGCGTAGGGAAAGAAAATACCGTCTAATACGGCATCTGGAAGGTCTGACCCGATTATTTCCTGAGCCGGCGTGTGTCGATGGCCAGTGAGTAGCAGTAAAAATGTTGGAATTAGAAATCACGTTGAGATTTCAGTTGACTGCCACGTGAGAAGTACTCGTTCCCAAGGAGGGTTTTAAATTTTGGATTTTATCCACTGATTGAAGCCTGCGAAGTCAGCCAGGCCTATAACCAGGAGGGCTGGAATATTTTGAAGAGACTTCAACTGCTGTTCTAAAGAAGGAAAAATCACTCCTAACAGTCATTTTCCTATTATTTTTTATGCATTTAAATTTCGTCCATTCACATTATCAGTCATATTTCACAAAATTTTTATGTATGGTTCTTATTTTCTCTTTTTTTGCGGCAATTAATATAAATTCATTCTCACTTATGTATATAAAATTGTAAACATATTGTTGTAGATAGAACGAGCACATAACATTTATTGATAAAGCATAAAGAAATAATATTTATCAATAAAAAAATAATTCCTAAAATAAAGTACCAAAAATTAATAAAATATCCATATAACAATATAATCAAGTACAATCAATGGGCATAATCATAAAGAAAGTAAATAAATATAAAAAGAAGTCATAAACAATTATTAGTAAAAGAGTTTGATATAATTCTGTAATTTAAAAAAAAACAACTTTAGACAGAACCTATACTCGATAGTCGAAATTCTGTAAAGTGACTCATCGCTCTTACTGTCCATAAAATCAGTTGCAGAAGCGAACTTCATGAGCGCATCATTTTTGAAGGGTTCTTAATAGTCCTAAATAAAAAATAAATAGAAAATGTTCTTGTACGCTCTGGCGTTTAAACTTGAGAGAACAGAAATACGAAATTATTATGGTAGGTATCATTATGTATATACAGGGTGTTACCAAGAATAATACACATTTTTAAGGATGAGCTATAATAAGATGTATATAAAAAAGTCGATAGTCGAAATTCTGTAAAGTGACGTCATCGGTTATCTACCGATTTAAAGTGAACTCCATGAGCGTATCATAGTTTAAGGGTGCGAATACTGAAATATCTGGAATTTCAATTTTTAACATTTGAAATAATAACTTATCACAAGTTGTTCATAAGTAAGTTAAAACAAAATAAAAAAATGTTTAAAAGTCAATTCCAACTTACTACTACTAAAACTAAAAAAAAGTTGTTTGTCAAGACCAAAATAAATTACCAATAAGTATAGGTATGTTGCGAGGTCACTTGTAAAATGTCTGACTAACTGGAAGCGGTATCACTCCCTGACGACTCCTCAGAATCATCGCTTTCTCCTCCTATATCGATAATGAGTGGTTCCGTCATTACTTCTACACGTATGTCTAAATCTCAAAACTTTATTTCTTCTTTTAATACGTGTTGAATACATTTACGCCAACTCTCAGCAGTAACGGTATGCAGCGCCTCGTCAAACAGTTTCTCAACGTCAGCCATTTTGAATGTACTGTTTTTTCTCGCAACATAATTTTTCACTTGGGCCCAAACCAGCTCGATGGGGTTTAACTCACAGTGGTAGGGAGGAAGTCTAACAACTGAGACGTTGAAATCTTTCGCCATTTCATCGACAACGTACTTAATATAACTGCTTTTATGTTTCCGTACGAGAGATAATAATTCAACTTTTAGCATTGCCTCGTTGTGCGGAATGCTTTTACTCTCTAACCAATCAATTATAACCCTCTTGCGGCTAGCTGAAGTAGGTATTTGCTCCAGTCGACGAGAGTGGTATGAAGCATTATCCATAACTATCACTGAACCAGGAGTTACCTTTGTTAAAATTGATCTAAACCATGTTTCAAACCGGTTACCATCCATCTCTTCATGGTAATCGACAGTTTTTTTGGACTGAAAACTTAGTAATCCACCTTCTACAAATCCTTCCTCGCTGCCAATGTGAGTGATAATCAGTCGACGTCCTTTCCCAGAGGGAGCTTTTAAACCGGAAGAGAAACCCTCCATAAAGGCTTGTCGATTGCTTCGTATATTCATGTCTTGCCACACTTTTGACACAGTGTGGCCTTCATTTAACCATGTTTCGTCAAGATAATATATGTGCCGTCCTTCGTTACGAAACTGTCGTATCTGTTTTAAATAATTTCTCCTCCATTCCACAATGTCATTTCGTTCAATTAAGGCACTGTTTCTACTTCTTGTTTGGTAACAAAAATTCTTTAATTTTAAAGTTCGTCTCAAAACTTTATCACTGATGTTTGGTAAAGTATCATCAGCTTCTATTACCTTGCTCAATTTAGCTACCGAGGGGATTTCATTCCTAAAATAAAAAGAATGTATTTCCCTACGTATAGCATTCCGTGTTTGGTCGTCCAAAACAATTTTCTTTCTTCCCCTACTTTCCGGTTTACAGTTTTCACCTCGTTCTCTTGTCAAAGATCCGTCCCGCGATTTCTTTAGAATATTGTATATAGTACTCTCAGAAACTTTAGTTAAATAACTGCACTTAATCACAGCGTCACTAACACCCAACTGTTTGTCCATGGCACGCAGTCCTTCGTACACATTTAATATGAGGACTTTTTCTTCCCGAATTAAATTGTTACGACGCCGTTTTTTATCGCCAACACCGCTACACTCCGCCATTATTGTCACTAAATATACCGATATAAATATTACAATAAATACCAATAATAACCGATTTATCACACAAAACCACAACACAAATACTGATGTTACGCTCATGAAGAGAATAAACACCTCACATAACTGTTTACTATCACTGTCTCATTCGCGTAGCTCGATCTATCTATCTCGTTCTCAAAGCCGGAACATTGAAGCGACTCTCCAACATTGTCAAATCGGCGAGTTTTTCACAACAAACTTTGCGTTCAAGAAATATACATAAACACTTTATTTCACATTTCAAGTAAACTAATTATTATTAGTCTGCTTGAAATTTGAAATAAATATATTAAATTGGTATTGACTTAATTACATTGCATCTTTTGTACCTGAAATATTGACACAATGGATTTGAAGTGTATTTATAAAATACAGCATTTCTCTCTAGAATACATATGGCAACTGCGCTTTAACCAAAGTGTTGATTATATAGCTCTGACTCACTTTACACAATTTCGACTATCGAGTATAACAAGTAAACGCAGATCAATAAAATAACGTAACGCTGCACGGAATTTTAGACACTCAGAGCATCTGTTTATATTTAAAGAATAAATAGGATGGCATAATAAAATCAATAATGCTACAATGATTGAACAATAAATGACATTTAGAATTAGTAAAATATATAAATAAGACATGTTAGTTAATATTTAATCATAAAAATATATAGGGAAAAGTAGAATTCGATAGAGGGCGCTGCCAAATGTCAATATTCAAAGGAGTAAAACAAACATTCGTTATACAGGATGCTTACTGGTTTTCAGTTAGTTTGTTCGAAGTGTTTTTGAATTGTGTGTGTTACAAGTGTTATTTGAACTGTTGAAATTTAGTATTTTAATATAGACTTATCATCTATTGTGGAGAAAATGTGTATTGTTATTTTAGTTAATTTATATCGCCATTGAAAATATTTGCATGTGATAACTCCATTAATATTTTAATTCAGCCATATCATGGAATTTACCTTGACAATTCAAGCTCTTTTTGAGTTTCTAAATGCTACGCCATCTTCAAGGTGTATTAACGAAGGACAAGCTGTTCTAAATGCAGGCCATATAATTTTGCATGGAATTGAGAACAAGACAGATCACACAATTCAGGTATATGGGTTGTGCTTGAAAAGCAGTGGCCTGCGAAAGGATCCCCATGAAATTCGCATTGTATTCAGAATCGTGGAGACACACATATATCTGAAAACGGCAGTATGCAGTTGCAAAGCAGGAAATTCATCGCGTTGCAAACATATTGCAGCACTATTATTTTTATGCACAAGGTAATACTATGGTTCCATAAAAATGGCATATTGCACAGTTAATTGTTGTTATATTTGTTTTTCATTGAATGTTGTCTATTGCAGAGAAAAACTTACTGAATTTGATTTTTTATCAAGAACTGATGTGACTTGTAAATGGAAATAAGACGCCCATTCAAAAACAGTGGATGCCAAATATGGAGGTATACCTTTTGAGGATTATCCATCTATTAAAAAGGCTAAATTGGGAAATTCTGTTTCATTGGAAAACGTGGATATATCAGACAAAAAGGAAATTATTTTGAAAAAACTTTGTGCTGCAGCTCCTAATTCAGCATTAGCAAAACATAGGTAAGGTTTTTTTGATTGCTGATATTTTTTTACTTACATATTGATATGCCATCTTTTAGGTAACATGAAACTTTTTTTAATTGTAGGTCTAGACAAAGGCAAATAATTCAGAAGGATAATGTATGTGTTATTGAACCTTCCGAGCAAACGAAAAAAATTTGTGAGCATGCTTTAAATTCCCCATCAACGTTAACAGCAACAGATCCAAAGGAAGAATGTTGTAAGAAGATTTATACAACTTTAATTACAGAAAATTGTTCGTTGTTGGCAGAAATGACAAAAAATGACAAGTTAATTTGGCACTATGAACGGAAATATAGAATTACGGGTTCTAGGTGCTATGATCTTTTCACTTATAGCAAAGGTGATTGGGCGAAGAAATGTGTAGATTACCTGAATCCAAAAAAATTAACAAACAGGTTTATTCTGCATGGAATTCAAAATGAAGGGGTTGCTAGAGAAGCATACATTAGTGCAACTGAAAGCAGCGTAGGGGAAACAGGATTGATTGTCTCCAAAATACATCCTTGGATGGGATATTCACCAGATGGTGTAATCTTAAATAAAAATGGTGTGCCAATTAAACTGCTGGAAATTAAGTGTCCATACATAGGTTAGTATTCCTCTGTACAAAAATAATTGTATTTATTGTGTGTATGTTAATGCATACATTTTATTCTTCGTACAAGTACTTATTATTGAGTAAAGCTAAATAAACTATCAGGTGTAATTTATATGAGTTGAACATAGTAGTGAAAATTATTCATGTTAAATAATGTTGATAAATAATGTAATATATAGAATAGTTATATGCAGTTATACTTTTTAGGAAAAGAAGCTTCAGCTGAAGACTTTTACAAGGTTTGTAACTACCTAACGACAAATGAAAAAAATGAAATAGTGTTAAGGAAAAAACACAATTATTATGGCCAGATTCAATTTGGCATGGCCATTATGAACCTAAAGGAATGTGACATTGTATTTTATTCCACAAAATTTAAAAACTTGTTAATACTTACTGTACAGCAAGATGAAGTATTTACTACATGCATGCTAGAGAAATTACAAAATGTATACTTCAATTATATGTTACCCCAATTTTGTAAAAGAACAAAACAATTTGAATAGAAATGTGTTTTATTAAAGTTTAAAATTTCAGTTATACTGGCACTTACAAAAATTTGTCTTCACTGAAAATAGGATTTGATAAATTTACAATAGCACAAATAATGGTTAGTATATTATCGACTTGAGGCAGAAGAGACAGTGGAAAAGGTTTATTAAAAATTTCAAACACTTTCATCCGTTGGTTGGTTCTTTCTATGTGAACTCTTGCCCTGGCAATCTTTGCATTTAATAAGGCCTCTTGACGGCTAAATTGATTTTGTTTTCGAAGAAAAGGAGGCTGTATAATTTTTATACCCTCTGCTTCAGCAGTTTCTCCAATTAGAAAGCCTTTGTCAACCATAATGTTGTCTACAAACTGATCACACAGTTGAAGTACTGGGCTTTGTTGAAATAGTTCCTTACTAACATAAGTAATGAGACCAGCTGGTGATACTCCCGTCAAAACTTTAATTGTATGTCCCTTTTTATATTGAGAGTAAGTTTTAAGCCTGCAACAAAGACATTTAGCTTGTTGAAGAGGAATTTCGGTGCAATCAAGTACTACTCTTGTTTTTTCAAAGCCTTCAAAACATAGAGGCATACTATTCAGTACTTCCTCTTTGGATGGCCAAGTTATGGCATACTGGAGAACTTTAGCTACTTTTATTAAAGTCTCGTGAAAAATGATACGGCATGAAACTTCATTCACTTGAAATAAAATGGATAGGACATTATAACGACTGCCAGTTTTCAATTTCATAAATGTAAATATTACTTGGTCCTTAAGTGGCATAACTGTTCGCTTCTTCCTATTTTTTGGAAATAACTCTGCGACCAATTCAACAATGGTGTACAATAGTTGGAAAGACTGCAATCCAGTTAGCGTAGATAAATCTTTAGCGGTGACTATTCTATTTGAAAAAGGTTCAATAAAGTCACCACTTTTTACTTCTGTTGAACAATCGACTCCAAATTTTTTATTTACAACCAAGTTTTGTATATCAAGCAAAGCCTCCGCTGCCTGAATACGTTCATTACCTAAAAAAAACAAAAGAATTGATATGATATAATGAAAATCGTTTATAAGTACCTACTTTCACTGTTTGAAAAATCTGGATTATCTAGAGGTGAATCCATTTCAACATTTGATTTGCTAATGGTGGCACATGCCATGTGTTTGCTGAAATTAGGACTAGCTCTTGTTTTAGGTGGATTTCTCTTTGGCCTGCTCATCTCATGACTCGATTCTGGTAATTTACAACTTGGTACTGCAGCAGGTACAAGTGAATGTTTCTTCTTGTTATCACCTTAAAAAATATATTAAATTACAGCCCCACATGAATATGTAAACTGTACATCTGCATCAACATCTTAAAAATATTAAAAACATCTACAAACCTGGACGAATAAAATCTTCCTTTGAAAAGTGCAAAGAACAGACTCTCATATTGTCGGTAATTGGCTTCCCCATTTTTAATTTAATTATCCAAACCTTTCTTTGGGATACTTTTTCAGTTATTCCATACTCATTTTCGGTATATACAGTCCTACCAATTGTTATGTTAATGTTTGTTTCTTTACTTTAGGATTTATTAATTAAACATTAACACTTGATTTTATATTGTTCTTTATTGAGTACATACACGTGAGCCAAGGTTCGAGAACATCGCTTAACTGTCACTCCCCATGACAGCTGCCATTGCCAACTTTACATTAGTGGCAGTGACTACATAACGTACAGACGTACCTCTAAATAAACTAATCCTACACCAATTGAGGGAAATTTATGGAAAGAAAGACTGGGATTCTTCCCTTTTCGGCTAGTGCAGCCAAATACACAACAATTTCGGTTATTAAGAGCCATAGCCGATGGTCTATTAACGCGATAAAAAAATAATAAAGCAAAAGTACAACCAAATTAACACAATAAAACAACTCGAGCGTAATGGTGAAACCGAACTTTGTGTTTATTTTACTCCTTTGATAGCTGCAGTATTTTTCCGCTAGGGGTCGTACCCGAATTCTACTCCGCCCTTATAGGGCGGAGTAGAATATAATAATAAGTAGGAAACTGTAATTACAGGAAATATCAAAAACCTATACGAAATATAACAGTTGAGACAAGTATACCAACATAAAATGTATTTGAATATAAAATATAAGAATAAAAATAAATGATTACCGACCTAATTTATATGTATAAGTGTAATAATATCAAACATAATAAGAATTGAATTGTATCCATGTATGTTGTGTAAATATTTACGTTGTAGGAAATACAAAAATAATATAATTGCATTGACCAATCGGAACATCTCAAATAAACAATAACATGAAAAAAGACAATAATAATAAGATGTTAGTGAATTAATCAAGGACAATAAGTTTATAATGAATAAAAAACAATATTTTACAATAAGTTTAAGTCAGAAAAACAATAATAAACAAAGTGACAGGTGAACTATAATCAAAGAATTTTCTAGAACATTGCCAGCTTCCGGTTATAAACAATAGAAAGGGTTTGGCAGATGAAAAAGACCGCGGGATAGTTAGTTAGGCGTTAGTTGTTGAATAAGCAAGAAGCAATGTAAAGTGATCCAGTTTCTTTGTAATAAAAAATTTAAGTAATAAGTGTAAATAGGTATAAATTAAACTATAAAAATTAACTAATAATTAAAATCAAGTGCAAGGACGAATTTCTGTGAAACTACATAAAGCAGAATAATAATTATCATCAGATAATTACAAGGAGGAAGATTACCACCTAAGGCGGGAAAGCGTCATGGATGAATCCAACTGAAGGCATCATTTCAGCAAAAAGAACAAGGTCTGTGGTGTGTTTTTAATTAAATATTTGATACCAAATAATAAAGTGAAATTTAAAATCATAAACACCTGGTAGTAAAAGTTTTTTTCTTTAAAATGATTATAATATACCAGGAAACGTAATAATAAAAAAACTTACCATTATAAAATTTGTAGATAGATGTATAATTTCTGTCATGTTGAATTTCCTCCAATCATATATATATATATATATATATATATATATATATATATATAAATATATATATATATATATAAAACTTTCCACTAAACAACAAACCACAACTAATTTCAGTTCTTTTTTATTACCTACACAATTGTTATAATACGTTAAATAATGTTTTTAAAAGATAAAATTTGAGTAGATAAATATTTCAGATATGCTTTCAATTTCACGTACCGAATAAAACTAAAATAGTATTTTGAAATATTTCAAATAATCCTATTTAGAAAACAAGCAGAAAAAAAGTTTACAATAGTTGAACAACTTTAAAACGCAGGTGGTCGTATAATTTTTCTAAGAAATCTAACGTTTACAAACGGTTCACCCAAGTTATGCAAATGAGTCTGAAAAATCGTCTCAAAAGAGAATGAATAGTTTTTTTTTATAATATACAAAAAGTTTGTTTAATGTGGAAATTTGGATATATATAGAAAATCCATTATTTTTTATTTATAACATAAGAATCCAACAGTAAAATAGAGCGTCAATGATATTTTACATATGAGTAATGTTTTCAATGTTTTAAAATTTTTCTATCTTTTAATAAGTAACATAAAAAAATTCCCTTGATAAGTAAGGTTGATTTTATTATGATATGCCCAGAACCCTACTGAGTTATAGAGTAGTGAATGAATAAGAGCAGCCGAGGTAATAAAAGTTTAGGAATCAAATAAACTACATGCTACTAAATAGCATAATAAATAGGAGGAATTACAGGTAAAATATATATAAGTTAGCAAGCCCAAGAGTGTAAGGTTTTTAATTGTAACAAAATATCAAAACATTTTAAATTCAATTCAAAATAAATAAATATTATTATTATTATAAAATAATATTCAATCATATTAATATATTTCTTATTTAAAATACTGAGTTGTTGGCTCTGAACGCTAGGTAGATCACGGTACGTACCGGGGTGCTGCGCTATTTAGATATTTTTCGATTTTATGTAACTAATTTTGCACCGTACATAATTTCAATGTATTTTTATGCGCTTATTTAATTATATGCATATGTATAATTTTATATTCGTATAGATTGCGGAGGTGTGAACCCATGTAACTGACACAGATTATAGTTTAGGTGATAGATTTTAACTGTAATTGAGAAATTGTACATGAACCATTTGTTCGTTTTTCTCTAATTGTAATCTGAGACAACGGTGTAGATTGGGGCCCTCAGCTCTTCTGCATCCTAAGTTAGTAGCCTTCAGCGCTACTCAGATATTATAGAACATGCTTGTCAGTTATTTAAATTGTAACTTAGAGTTTTCGCTTGTAACTGATAATTTAGTTGCGATATTAAGTTTTTTACAGATTTCGGCCTTCAGTCTAACTGTATACTGAATCTACAGCCTTCAGCTGGGTTCAGGTGTCAATAGTGTCATTTTTGACGTTGTAAATTTTGTAACAATCATATTTTGAAAAGATTCATATGGTTCAAAGTGATTATTAAACTTCAATCAGGGGATACTTGCTGACTTTTATTTTTAACGATAACTTTCCTATCAGTTTAATCTCTTGAAGTGTGTAGTTAGTGTTGTTAACTCACTGAGGAGCTGTGGGCTAACTTAAGAAATCTTGGGTGCTTGCCTAAACTTCTGTAAACTTGTTAAATTTTTTAAGAATCCACCACTTCTTCGACTCGAAGCTAGTCGACTGGCGAGCACGGGTTGTACTACGTGAGGCAACCCGCACATCTATAGCGAGCACTGAGGGTTAACGGTTTCTAGTTATAATTAGTTCTAATATTTTTTGGATCATCCATTCATTCTTTGTTGTGCATTTATCATTTTGGAGATATTTTTCGTTTGAGTTTTCAGAAACTCACTTTACGCTGGCCCAACATTCTTTAACGTCATTTGGGGAAGTAATGGTGGCAAGTTGATATTATTTATGTATTTAGAGTATTCATTCTGTATATCGGCATTTTGGAGCAGTTTTATATCGAATCTTTTCCTAGTATTTTTCTTTTTGACTTTAGCAAGACGTAGTGAAATATTGGCTTTAAGTAAGGTGTGGTCTGATTCAATATCAGCACCTGGTATTGCAGTAACTCCAGTTATCAAGTTCCTGAACCTATGATTAATCATAATGTAATTAACTGTCTCGACCCTTACTTCGCGGAATCTACTCATATTAGTGTTTTAAATGAAACTCACAGTTTCTAGTTAATACCACAATATAATAAAAAATGTTGAAAATTCTAAAAAATTGACAATTGTTTCGATAAATCAATATATTCTGACGATGATATTGATTTATCGAAACAATTGTCAATTTTTTAGAATTTTCAACAATTTTTATTATATTGTGGTATTAACTAGAAACCGTGAGTTTCATTTAAAACACTAACCATAAAGTAGTCTGTTTGGTTGCGTACAATTTGTTAGCCTTTATCTTGAGACGATTTCCAAGTGTATAGGCGCCGATATGGCAGTTTGTACCATGTATTTATGATGATTAAATTGTTCTCGCAGTACTGGATTAATCTGTATCCTTCTTAATTCCTGTTTCCTAGACCATATTGTCCTAGTACAGTTCCTACCTTACCCTCCCCCACTTTAACATTAAAATATCCCATCAATATGTAGATTTCATTCGATTTGGTTAATTTAAGGCTTTGATCTAGTTGTTTGTAAAAGTCCTTCTATCTCGTTATATGATTTGTCAGCTGATGGAGCATAAGCTTGAATAATGTTAATATTAATAGGTTTACCCAGCAATTGAAGTACCATAACTCTCTCAAACGCAGGAATAAAATTTCTTACTGAGTTTTTAAGCTCTTTGTCCAACAGTATACCGACTCCATGTTGGTGATTTGAGTCAATATTATCGTTGCCTGAGTAGTAGAACCCTTTGTCTCCTGACTCCGTCATCCCATTACCCAGACATCGGACTTCACTTACTCCCAGAATATTGATCTGCAATTTGTTCATTTCGTGGACTATATTATTTATTTGTCCTGCTGCATGTAACGTTTTGACATTCCAGGTAGCTATTTTTGTGATTGTATTTAGTTAGAAACGGGGGATTTTAAAACTAAAACGTTTAGCTTGATTTGAAGTCAGTAGCTTACATAAATTTTGTTTTTGGTTCCATTTTTAATCTTTTCTCTTCAAGATGACAGTATTATTTTTTGTATAGAATATTTTGAAAAAATATCCTTTTAATTAATACACAGGGATAGGAAGATAATTGAAACTATTATTTGGAGGGTGTCAATTATATTGCAGGAATCAGTAACAAATCTTCAATTAAATGATATATTTTTTTCAAGTATTTAATATTAAAACTAGTAAGTTACTATATATCTATAATCGCATTGCATTTATATCTATATGTAACTTCATTTTTGATAAATATAATCAATAAAGTCACAGTTAGTTTAGGAAGTAGAAGTGAAGTTACATATTATTAAAATTTATAGAAAATAAAACAAATATTTACAAAATAAAACATTTTCGTTTTAGTTTATTCCTGGTAATCGGCCAACATGGTTAATAGTTAAAAATGAAGAGATTTTTTGTACTGTTTACATTCTTTTCTCATTCATTTTATTTTCTCCAACGACATACGTTTCGGCGTATTGCCATTTTCAAGTATTTCTTTTTTTCCTCTACAATGAATAATGTTTTACGTAATTATAATACATTTAACAATACACGATGAAACAAAATTAATTCAAAATAATGAGCTACTAAAACTTACACATTATAAATCTGCTGTCGACTGTGGACATTGCGTTCTAAAATATTTTAAAATTAAATAAAGTTACTCGAACCTGTCCGATTTATAAAATCATCAACAAAACATACAAATAATATTAATAGGCGGGTAAGATGCAAAACACCTACAGCTACTCTATCAAATGGTTGTGTATTTTTGGGAGACTTTGAAGGTCTGTCTTATAGTTAATTGAATTTTTGTTCTTTTTGATACAAATCATTTCTTTGATTGTACGTTTGATTCTGTTTTCTTCTTTGTCTAAAATTTTAATGTTTTCAAAATCAAAACTATGGTGGTTTTCGATTGCGTGTTTTGAAAGGGCCGTGGAATGTTCATTGTTGGTTTTTATGTTGTATTGGTGATTGTAAATTCTGTTATGTAGGTATTGAGATGTTTGACCCACGTATTCACCATGGCAATCTTTACATTTGACATTATACACTACATTATGTACACACTACAATGTCAAATGTAAAGATTGCCATGATGAATACGTGGGTCAAACATCTCAATACGTACATAATAGAATTTACTATCACCAATACCACATAAAAACCAACAATGAACATTCCACAGCCCTTTCAAAACACGCAATCGAAAACCACCATATTTTTGATTTTGAAAACATTAAAATTTTAGACAAAGAAGAAAACAGAATCAAACGTACAATCAAAGAAATGATTTGTATCAAAAAGAACAAAAATTCAATTAACTATAAGACAGACCTTCAAAGTCTCCCAAAAATACACAACCATTTGATAGAGTAGCTGTAGGTGTTTTGCATCTTACCCGCCTATTAATATTATTTGTATGTTTTGTTGATGATTTTATTAATCGGACACATTATTCATTGTAGAGGAAAAAAAATACTTGAAAATGGCAATACGCCGAAACGTACGTCGTTGGAGAAAATAAAATAAATGAGAAAATAATGTAAACAGTACAAAAAATCTCTTTGTTTTTAATTATTAACCATGTTGGCCGATTACCAGGAATAAACTAAAACGAAAGTTCAAATAATACGGTCAGGAAATACACACTGCAAAATAAAACAAATATTTACAAAATATCCTAGATGTTTTCACAGCTTACTGGTACTTGGGAATTCTTCACAAGGCGATGATTCTTTATTAATACTTTTGATAACACCCTTGGACGGTTCATCGCTACTATCTGGGCCATCCAAAGTACTACGCAGTTCTTTTCGATGTGATAAGTCCTTCTGAAACATATTTTAACATTAAAAAATAATTATTATGGATATTACAGGAGGGATAATAGCGGTTGCGTCATTTAGTGTTCGTTATTGTATTATCAAATACATCCAGAAATATTAAGATTCCGTAATGCAAATATGAAATACTAATAATAATTATACATGAATTTCCAAAAAAATTGCTGTGGCCAACACAGAGACCACCCGCAATTTAGTACTGGGGCCCTATTCACAAACTTATGTGAATCGTCGTGTAGGAGCTCTCTCTCACAATTTAGCTTTACTGCACATGTCACTCACCTAAAATTATTATTCTGAAAGGTAAGAGAATGATCATATACTGCTATGGGAGTACTCTACTGGGTAAAACCAAGAGAATGGTGAGATTTTGAGAGAATGGACTTGCGCACATTGTCTTTAGTCACATAATTAGACATATAAAGGCCAATGAAATGAAAACGGACATAGGTCACGTCTCTTTAGTCTATGATTAAATATTATATAAAATGCATATTTGTTTTGGCGTTTAATTGTTTATTTATTGTTTTTAGCGTCATTGAGGACGATTTAGTGATGCAAATGCTAATAGACAATGTTAAAGATGCCGAAGAACAAGTTGCAAATAATAATATACCTCGCCTGTATTACCAACGTCAAGATCCTTTCTTCGACTTGTCCAATTTTAATTTTATCAAGCCTTTTCCACTAAATAAAGCCTCATACATTTACTTTTCAATAAATTATTATAAAAAATGTAAACTTTCTCACATCACAATACATCCAGTCGAAAAACATTTCTTCTCAAACTCAAAATGTGTGGTTATCATAGACAAATCAAGTTTATTTCTCTATGGTGGTTATGTTTATATATACATTAGAACTAATAATAGGTCAAAGGTAGTCGCTCCACTTGGCAACTCTGGACAAAATGTAGTAGACGAGTCGAATCATCGTGAATATGGTTTTTAAGGACCATGTGAGCGATGAGTGAGAGAGTACTCCTATTGATGAGTATTCGTGCACGAGCACTCTCTTATGTTGCAGAATAGAGCACCTGGTCGCGCCACTCTCTTATTTTCCATAAAATACGGCGCGCCGCTCATGGATTATTTTCATTAAATTTCAATACTGAGTTTTTGTACATTATGATAAAGGACTAGTTTCTTAATTCTGTTCATTAATGCTTTCGTTGAGGAGCAGGTCGTTTCAAGTATTTCTAAAAATTATTTTCTCATTGTTAAACCGCTGAAAAGTAGTTAAAACCGCGACGTGTGTCTAGTTTATTTTGTTTTGCCTTTTTATTCGCAAAAATAGACATTGCAATAAACTTTAGTTAGTGTCACAAAGGCCAGGACTTTCCACTAGGAGCCAAAGCGATAGATTGTGGAAAATGAAAGTGTGTTGCAGACACCGGCATCTTTGGTAAGTACATTTGAATTAGAGTTGACGATTCACTAATTGCATAACCAACACAACTACAGTCAATTGTCTTTAGAGCTAACAAGTACATCTGTGCATAATAATATGATATCGAAGCACTGGATAGGGACAGTTTTAGGTTAGAACAGCGTGAGCTATAAAAACTAGCAACACAAACATGAACGGAAAACAACGCCAGTACAAACCAATAAAGTTTTGGACGCAAACGTACAGTTGAATTATTGGGTCTTTACCCGCGCGTCATTAATATCTGATAACATAGCTGTCGTAATTATTAAGTGGCATCTCTTTCTATTAACCTTCATAGGACTGGCCGGGGTCCGTTTGTACCCCATGACGTATGTTTTTGCTGTATCTTTGCAAACGCAAATTTTTAAACATGAATCTTTCATCTAGCTGCAGTTTATGAATTATTTTGATAAAATATGATGTATTTAGTAATTTTTATTGGCTGATATAAACAAAAAATAGTTTTATATTCCAGGGGTATCTTCAGACCCCAGTCAGCCTTTTATGTCCGATAAAATAATCCCGGTAACTGTTAGTAAAATCGGAGAATCCCATACATTTAACATTTGTTTACTCACAGGGAATTTACCCATATAATTGTAAAATGTAAACTACCAGTTCAAATGGGGGATTCCCCGCACTGCGATATAATTTTTAGACTTGAATATTCGGGTTAGTCTCTTGTGATATTGCGAGTAGGGTGCATCGTTTTGAAAATGAGTCAGTTTTATTTAGAAACAATCGCAAGGGGCTTACTGACGATGAGATGTTACATATACTTGAAAGTGATGATCCAGAGTTTGATAGTGTTATCAATGAGGAAACATCGAGTGACTTAGAAGATGAAGACATTGTCACATAAGTAGAGGAAGAAAATGATGTAATAGTTGTTGATCAAAGTATAGAGAAAACGAACCCAGAGGAACCAACAGTTAGTAACAGCCAGGGCATTCCAGTATATAAATCTAAAGATGGAACTGAGTGGTCAAAAATTCCAGGAAACATAAAAGTTAGACGTTCAAAAGCTAATATTCGGAGACATGCTCTAGGCCTTACAAATTACAGTTCTGATATCTCAAGTATAAAAGACGCTTTTCTTTTTTTCCTATCTCTGGATATTCTGAACATTATAGTAACCGAAACAAACAGAAAGGCACAAATATATTATGATAAATGGAATATAGAAAATCCGAATAAAATTAAAGTTTTTGTACCTGTTGATTCTACAGAGATTGAAGCTTATATTGGACTGTTGCATTTTCTTGGCGCACTTCACGGATCGAAAGAGGCTATCGATATGCTCTGGTGTCAAGATATTTCTTACTGTCGTCCTATAATTCCTGCTGCAATGTCAAGAGACAGATTCAAACACATTACTTCATTTTTACGCTTTGATAATTTTCAAACAAGACAAGAACGAAAAGTGGTAGATAAGCTAGCTCCGATAAGAGATATATTCGATGAAATTGACTGTCTCGACCCTTACTTCGTGGAATATGCTCATATTAGTGTTTTTAAATGAAACTCACGGTCTCTAGTTAATTCCACAATATAATAAAAGTTATTGAAAATTCTAAAAAATTGACAATTGTTTCGATGATATTGATTTATCGAAACAATTGTCAATTTTTTAGAATTTTCAATAACTTTTATTATATTGTGGAATTAACTAGAGACCGTGAGTTTCATTTAAAAACACTGATATATTCGATATTTTCACTTCTAATTGTAAAAAATCACTTAATCCTGGCGACCATCTATGTGTAGATGAGCAGCTTGTACCATTTAGGGGTAAGGCACCATTCCGAGTCTATATGAAGAGTAAACCTGATAAGTATGGAATCAAAATATGGGCTCTTGTGGACTGCACCACTTCTTATATTGCAAACATGCAAGTTTATTTGGGTAAGTTATTTGAAAAGCAATATAAGCAAACTTTATATTCCTATGTATCTATTAACTTTTAGGAAAACAAGGTAACAAAGCGGAAAAGGGTCAAGGTCAAAGGGTTGTCCTAGATTTGACAGACCATTTGGAAGGCGCATTTGGAATAACGACCGATAACTTTTTTACAAGTTTAGAACTTGCTGACAAGTTGTGGAAAAAAAATATTACTTTATGTGGAACCCTCCGGAAAAATAAAACATTTATTCCCAGGGAACTTCTACCGGCATCGTACAAGAAAGGGTTTTCAAGTATGTTTGCTTTTAGAAATCAAAGAACGCTAGTATCCTATGTTCCAAAACAAAAACATGCTGTCATCTTACTTTCAAGTGAGCATACTGATAGTAAAGT
Organism: Galeruca laticollis; assembly: GCA_963921935.1. NCBI lineage: Eukaryota > Metazoa > Arthropoda > Insecta > Coleoptera > Chrysomelidae > Galeruca > Galeruca laticollis. Next base: position 35,678,353 of record OY998178.1, on the reverse strand, counting down.
AGCTGGAGAACAGCACTATAAACCAGAAATTATTCTTCATTACAACAGAACAAAAGGTGCTGTCGATACTTCAGATAAGTTGGCCAAAGAATATACAGTGCAGAGAGTCAAACCACTGGCCAATGGCAATATTTTCGCATCTTATAGATATCGCAGGAATAAATGCTTATAAATTGTAGTTACTGCAAAACCCGGATTGGCGAAAAAACAGTTTGGATAAACGTAAAATGTATATTTTGGGACTAGGGAAAGAACTCATAAAGAAAAACGTTTTCCGGCGATATAATAATAAATACATTCAGACGAATAGAAAACGGCATATGACAGACGTTTTTCCCGAACTACTGGTTGCAACAGAACATAGAGTTGAACAACAAAACATTACCAGGGGGCGCTGCCATATGTGTCAAAGAGGAAAAGACAGAAAATCCAGAAAAATATGTATTAGGTGTAATAACTTTGTCTGCCTAGAACATTCAAAATCGGAGATAGTTTGTAAAAAATGTTAAAATGATATGTAGCTAGTAGTATTAGTGATTAGGGTATTTTGTATTTTTTCATGATGATTTTTGACTAATAAATGGTTAATAGTAACCTTTAATAAAACTTCTTTTCTATATATTTAATTTAAAGAAAAATACAGCATTTCTGCAATTTTACGCATGGGACCCCAGTTAGTCTTTTTCGTAAAATTTTGATGTCCGTCCCATGAAGGTTAATAGTGTAGAACAGAACAAAATAATTTGACATTTGTCGGTTATGTTATCAGATATTAATGACGCACGGGTAAAGATCCAATAATTCAACTGTATATTAAATTAGGGTGAAAAATGTAAACGTGTCATTTTAGACAAAAATGTTTTAAATAAAAGTTGTGTATTTTGACCTTCTGATTAGTTTTATCTCTATACATTTTTGTCGTAAATCTGCTCCGAACGGAGATATTAGCATTTTGAATCATTTCTATATATCAGTACATACCACAATTTTCGAAAAATCACTCCACCTAAAATTGAAAGTTTCAGACCCATCGTGTAGGAGAAAAATATTTGAAACAAAAGTTATGTAATTTGGCACGCCGAGTAATTTTAATTATATACATTTTTGCCAAAAAGTTACCCCCAACCGAAATATTTCGCATATTCTCATTATTTAACCCACCCCTAAAGTGAAAACGTAAATGGAAAAATGTTTCAAACAAAAGTTATGAATATTGGCACTCTGAATGATTTTAAATATGTACACTTTATCTGAAAAACAATCCCCAACAGAGATAATATGTATATAAGTGCTACACGCAGGCCTTTTAGGCCCATAGGTTGGAAGTGATTTCCTTCTTTTCCTCCCTATACTTTGCCTTGGTTTTCCAGTCCTGGATTCCACTCTCTCTTGGGTCTTGTATCGCTTCTGCATGCCATCTTTTCTTTGGTCTGCCTCTCTTTCTTATTCCGGCTTGTTCTATATGAATCATTTTTTTGGCCGTTCTACTACCTGGCATTCTCTGTACGTGCCCCAGCCAACCTATTCTTCTGGATCTTATTATTTTACTCAGTTCTGCTACCCCAAATAAACTCTGCATTTCGTTATTCGTTCTTCTTAGCCACATATTTCCCTCTTTTTTCCCCTAATATCCTCCTGAGTATTTTCCTTTCCCATATATCTAATTGGTCTTCCTCTGCTTTGTTAAGTATCCGCGTTTCGCTTCCGTAGATTATTGTTGGTCTTATTACTGATTTGTACATATATAGCTTTGTCTTTCTGGAGATCTTCTTTGAGCTTATTATCTTGTTCAATGTTCTTGCCCATTTACTTCCTTCCATCAGCCTAGTTTCTAAATTCCCTTATTCGTCGCCGTCGTCCTTGATAACCACACCTAGATATACAAAGCTTTGGACTTGTTCGAAGTTCATTATTTTTTGTCCATTCAGTTGTATTGGAAAATTCCTCATTGCTCCTTTCCTTTGAGGTGTTGCCATTTTCATAAACTTCGATTTGTCTTCATTGACTCGCAGGTTCATTGTCTCTGTTGTTTCTATGAACGCTCTGCATATTCTTCTCAGTTCGTTTTCTGATGTTGATAGCAGTACTACATCGTGCGCGTATGCCAGTATTTGTGTTGTCTTAGTTTTCAGTGTCCCTGCCCTGTTCATGCCGGTTTTGCGTATTATCCATTCTAATACAATGTTAAAGAAGGTGGTGGGTAACGGATCTCTTTATTTTAATCCTGTATTGGTCTCAAAGCTTTCTGATGTTTTCTGGTTCACCTTGATCTTAGTTATTGTACGCCTGAGTGTCATTATGGTAAGACTTATCAGTTTTATTGGGATGCTTAGATCATGCACAATACTGTATAAAGATTTTCTATTTACTGTATTATACGCCCTTTGGAAGTCTATAAAAATGATTATTATATGATTCCTCTTCAGAATCCCCGTCCTCCTTTCTGACGCTTTTTCTCTTACTGTAATATTCATTATCGCTCATTTTTATTTCGAATTCACTTCCTTTAAAATGTCTAAGCCCGTCCCTGTGTTAAATATTTCGTTCACCGCAAATTGTTCGGATTGTTTGGTTTTAACTACAAATTAATTGTTCTTATCGCTATCACACCGCGAAAAAAGCCCTCGGCCGGCTATCCCGTCGGACCTTGGACCTTTATCGATGATATTTAGCTGTCTTTTTAATTATAACTTTTATAAATAAACTATGCTAATCTTACTTGTAACTAATAGAATAATTATCCACTTGACATGTTAAACTGTTATTTACTACGAAAAACTATTTACTTGATTTAATTGCTCGTAATTCTCCTGAAAACGAAGTTTATTAAGGAGCAGAAATCTACTCAACGTTATGTAATTTGGCACGCCGAGTAATTTTAATTATATACATCTTTGCCAAACAATTACCCCCAACCGAAAGTTTTCGCATATTCGCACTATTTAACCCACCCCTAAAATGGAAACGTAAATGGAAAAATGTTTCAAAAAAAAGTTATGAATATTGGCCCTCTGAATGATTTTAAATATGTACACTTTATCTGAAAAACAATCCCCAACAGAGATAATAGCATTCTTAATTTTCTTTCACTCACCCCCTGTAGCGGGGTTTATAAATTTTTACCAAAAGCCAATCGGTTCATCGGTTTGATCGGAAATGAGCGCACAGGCAGACAGACCGACATCATCGAGATAACAATTGATTCGGAATCCTGATGCTTCAAAACGCGAATTTCCGCAAAAAAGTGAGGGATCAATTTTGATGTCAGTGCATGACCCTCCTTTTACTATGAAATGCGGGTGGTAATAGTATATTACACACCGAGGTGGGAAGTGATTCATTCCTGTCATGAGATCAGTTAGTTAACTGAGACACAAAGCGTCGAGGTTAGCTATGATCTCGAGAGGTGTGTAATGTGACACTTCCCAACCTTCAACGACGTTAGTAATGACAGCATTACAAATATGGTTGTAAATAATAGATATTTACGATATAAGTGTCGTAAAGATTCATATTATGAAATGAGATGGGAAATTTGTCAAACGAGGCCGAGTTTGATAACCCATTGAATATCGTAATATGAATTTACGATACGAATATACTACATTACTTTACCCACTACCAATAATGTTAATTATTTACTCAAAATTATTAGTCAATATTCCTGAAATTAATGATATTAAAATCATGTAACAAGCAAGCGTTGCGCTCATTGTTGATTTATTTTGCGAACTGTCAATTTTGACGCGTTCACTTCATATTAGTGTTTTAAATGAAACTTACTGTTTCTAGTTAACTCCACAGTAAGTTTCATTTAAAACACTAATATGAGTAGATTCCACAAAGTAAGGGTCGAGACAGTTAATTGCGTTCACTCCAGTTTGGTATAATTGTATCGACATGAGTTCCGACTATGAAAGTGTGGATTCTGATATAGAACTTGCTGCAAATAACGCAATAAAAACCCTAATACCCGCTAAATCCCACAATAGATACGAAAAAGAATATAAGCATTGATTTATGTGTCTCGGTTGTCACTCATTCTGCAAACTGTCAACTTTGACACGTTCATTCCAATTAATTTTACTTTACCGTACTAGTGCGGTTAAGTATCTCATTACGAAACTCATATCAGTATCATAATGTTTGATATTACATATTGGTAGTAGGTAAAAAAATAAACTTTGAATAGATAGTCCAAATTAATCCAGTAAAAAGCGTGTTAGAGAAAGATGTCTATTACATTTTGTTTCAAAAATCAAATCACAGATTGCATAATATACTCAGTGACATTGAAACCCGAACAACGCATCATTAAACAAATTTCAATAAATGGACCTCAAGTTTTACAATTTATATTGGTTAGAATTCATCAAAAAATTTCGTGTTTTCGGCATGTGTTTAGTTTAAAATTTCTGTATTGTGTAGTTTCTGCATAGTTATTGGTGTAATATCAACAAAATTGCAAACATTTCTTTGGTCATTTATCTATACAGTATATAAAAACGTATAGAAAACTTTCAAAAAACAGTGTCTGATAAGAAATTAATTGGTTTGTAAAACGTTCATTAGTCCAGGAATGAATATTAACATTTTTGATGCGTGTACCTGGTAGTCGGGTAAAATTGGTGTGATGGCTGGCAAATGTTCCACATGTGATGATCCCACTGGTGATAAATCAGTTGCATATGATAGCTGTCATATCATTATGCACGCTACTGAACACCGTCCGAACTTCATGCTGTGGTTATTCAGAAGAGAACTATGGTTTATTTCTGTACTGATTGCCAGTTAGCATTTAAACGATATTGAGAGAAGTTGATACTCTTAAGTCTGAAGCCGAGTTGCTGAAATTCAGAAACTGAAGGGAGATGGGAGTACCTTTTCAGCACCTGATGAGATCATAAATGAACTTCAGGAACGCCAAAGAAATGCAAATCATTTACTGATTTTTAATCAACCTGAACCAGCAACAACCTCCGAAGATACTCATCAGGCTAAGTCATTTTTAACGAGTACTGGAAATGGCATTGCTTTGAATGCGGATAATATCAAAATAACTCGCTTGGGAAAGAAAAACAAAAATAGTCACCGTCCTCTTAAGGTCATTTTTCCGTGTGGTCGTGATGTTCATGAAGTTCTAAAGAATAAGACAAGGTCAGGTCGTACAAATAAGATGTTTTTTCATTCGGATCTTACTCCAAATCTGAAAAAGCTGTATGATTCTGTAAGAAACGATCTCTTGTCTCGTCAACAGTCTGGTGAACAGAATTTAGCTATTAAGTACATTAGCAACATACCTAAGATTATCCAAAAAACCAGTACAGTCAACTGACTTGGGCGGCATTTCTTTGTACTACCAGAATGTCAGGGGTCTTCGGACTAAACTTGTTAACCTTAGTCTAGACGTTTCAAATTGCTATTATGATATCATTATTTTCACAGAAACCTGGTTATCCTCTGATATTACTGCCGCCGAACTTGGATTCACTAACGATAATGTCTTTAGAACTGATCGTTCGCCTCAATCTAGTATTCATGGCAGATGTGGAGGTGTTCTGATTGTTAAGAAAAAAATATCCTCTAGTATGATTGATTCTAATGCATCAATTGAACGAGTATTTGTTCTAGTTAGTAACAAATTTATTTTGGGCTCTGTATATCTTTCTCCTAGATCTCAACCTATTTTATACCATGACAATTACAACCAGCTAATAACTATAAATGAGCAGTATACAAATGCCAGCCTCTTCCTTTTTGGCGATTTCAATCTTCCCTCTGCATCATGGGAAATAGACGATTTTGTTCAGTAGCTCATCCCTCTCCTATGGTGTCTCCATCCGAGACTGATTCTATAGATACTCTATCAAATATATGTGCTTTCTTAAATGTATTTCAGTCCAATACAGTAACTAATGAGAGGGGAGTTACGCTTGATCTTATTTTATCCCCAATTGAGCTCACAGTAAAAACAGCTGAGGATGTTTTGATCCCACAATATAGACATCCCACTGGAATGTAACTTACCTCTTAATATTGAAAAATACAACGTTCCCGGTGAAGAACGATTTTAATCGTGCAAATTATGAAGCAATGTGTCTTTCCTTGGAGTCAATTGACTGGGATAATATTTTACGTGATAAGGCTCTTTCTGAGATGGTGTCCATATTTTACAATATAATGTACACTATAATAAATTGTTTTGTTCCACTGAAAAAGGTTTGCAAGAAGAGGTTTCCATGTTAGTATACTCCGGAGTTAAAGAGGCATTTGTGCGAGAAAGAAGTGGTTCACAAAATTTACAAGATTACAAGGTGTCCTAACTATATGGAATTTAGTAGATTGAGGGCTCAGTGTAAATTTTTGAAGTAATGCAAAAGGATGAAGCATGAGATTCAGGTATTGAAAATAATTTTGAATTTGAAGTAACTGTGAAGTACCCTCTACTATTAATATATACCGATTCGATATCTATTCAATGACTTTGTCTTAGTTAAATTTTGTACTAAAAAAACTGTTAAGTATTATGTCGACAAAATAATATCGGTGTCTGTAGACGAAGAATACGAGGTTCAGTTCCTCAGGAAAAAGGAAACCTTGGTTTTGTAGATCCTTCTGTAGACGATAAGGCAACATTCTTGAGATCTGAAATTATTTTTCTTCTTCCAACACCAACCCACAAGGCTGATACTTCAAGAATAGCAGACTTTATTCAGTTTCATTTAGATTTTTCTTCTTACTATATAGAATAAGTAATTTTTTTTCTGTTTGTGTTTTGAAAACTGCCTTGTTTTTTGTATTAACGCATAGTACTTGTCTCAAAAATTATTTTCAATAAAAATAAAATGGATTTATAAACCAATCCCTGTGCTTGCTATTCCTAAGTCCCAAAGTACACCACAGTTGTCGGAAACTATCCCACAGCTGTCCCAAAGTACCCCCGCGGGGCACAAACCGACGTTTGGCACTTTTTAATAAATTGTTTATTAAGATTAAGTAGTACAAAAATATACATTTCAAATTGTAAACCAATATCGTTAATTGTTATTAAAAGTTGTGAAATTGAATAAAAATTACTACAAAATATACCTCAAAATCCCGTAACAGTCCCAATGTGCCTCACTCTCCCCTACATATTAGGGAGATAGGAAGTTCATAATATGAAAACGATTAAAATTTCACTCCAATCGGGTGAGGCTAATCTAAGTTCCTGCTCACCAACTTTAAAAATGCGTTGAAGCTCCATGACTTCCGACACATTCCCTTATGCGTCTAGGCAACTTCATAACCATGTGGTCCTTCTGGGGTATCTCATTCCATGCCTCCTCTATATCATGTCGAATATCCATCAGAGTTTGTAGAGGATGCTGTAAATGTCTTGACCTTCTACTGATTATGTCTCACACAAGTTCAATTGGAGACAACTTTGGGGTTAAGTAGTCCAAGGTTTATCTGGCTATATGTGACCCAGTTTTATCCTGCTGAAAAGTTGGATTTTGAAGTGTCCTGATGAGGTTCCAATATTTCTTGAATGTATCGATGTGAATTCATACTACCACTGCGCCATAAGCATTGACACCCCACAGTACGATGCACATGCCGCTCAACAAAAATTGAGGGTTACAACGTTAGCCTCCTCGTCTTCTTCTCGCCCTAGCTCGACCATCATACATGTTTAGGCAGAACCGGTATAATTCACTGAAGAGTATAGTTTCAATCCTGATTCGACACTTGTCGTTCTTGGCACCACTGAAGTCGATTTCTTCGACGTTCCAGAGTTGAAGGTTATACCAACTGAGGTCAGTATACAAAAAGTCCAAACTTTCTTATCCGTCTATAAACACTTCGAATTCCAAGAACCCTTCCATGTTCTGAAAACCAATGAGTTGTTAGTGCTCTTGTCGATGAGAAACAATCTCTTAGAGTTAATAACCTTAGGCGACAATATTGGCGCTCCGTTGTCCAGCTCACTCGTTCCGTGTCTCTGGCCTTCTTGGTGCCATGCATGATAGCACCTAACAAAAGTATCCACACTTCCGTTTATTCTACCAGCAATTTATCGGAACGACAGCCCAGCTTCCCGAAGACCAACAATTCGGCCTCTCTCGAACTCAGCTGCCGGATAATTTGCATTTCTTCGCACTCTAGGCGTGACAAACACATGTAAAGTCTTGTAAGGAAACGTTTTAAAACACTGTACTTGAAGAAATTCGGTATTCTGATATAAGAATGGGCCAGTTCGTCCACTCCACTTACAGCAAAAAAAATTGAACAAAAACAGGAATGTTCAACTGATAGCACTGAAATTCTAATCTTGTATTAAAATTTTTATGATAAACATGTACGTGAAATATTTTTGATATAAAATAATATTTACTGGGTGTGATTCTATGCCACTGGGTATATAATACAATGAATAAAATCAAAACTACGAATAATTTCTAACGTTTTGCAGTATAGTTATTTTAACTAACCTGAAACTCCATGTACGAAGTATTTTGATCACATATTTGCTTCTGTCTACTTATTTGTCGAATTTTCTCAATTCGTTTTTTTCTTTCAGCTGACCAACGTTTACATCTAGATACTGGTGTAACCACAATCTTAGGTATCTGTAATTCTAAAAGAAAAATATGATTTATACAATATGTCTCACCAAGTTGGAAGCATATGGAAAACTTTTTTATTATTAATTTTAGGAAAAAAGGTATTCCTCATAAAAAGTACAGCATTGTCTAAAACTTGAACTACAATCATCATATTTTTTTTATTTATTCAACTGCAAATTTACAATCTTCTACACTATAGAGTAATAAGTAAATAGGATAATGTGAAACATACCATGGAGCATTTATTAATACACGGAGGGTTTTAGATTGGAAGGACTGCAGGATCTTGGTTTACCCCAAAAAAAGATGGAATTTTGGATTTTTTTTACTTATTTTCAAGTTTTTCAGCAAGACAAGAATAAAATGGTTTTTAGAAAAAAATCCTGTTTGTATGACATCGTCGTCGGCCACTTTTCGTGTCTTGTTAACACGATACAGCCTCCTAAGCGCAACAAGTCAACAATTTGATGGTTGAATATTGTTCAAGACATCTCACAGAAGAATCCTATTGATTTTCAGCTTACTAGATCCAGTACAACGGGTGCTATGGTACTTGAAGTACGACATTTTTGGAGAAATTTTAGTTTGTTAGTACGATACAGCCTCAGGAATGCAACAAGCCACCAATTTTATGATTGAATATTGTTCAGGACATCTCACAGATGAACCCTATTGATTTTCAGCTCACCAGAGCCAGTAGAACGGGTGCTACGGTACTTGAAGTACGACATTTTTGGAGAAACTTCAAGTTGATAGCTCGATACAGCCTCCGGAGTGTATACAAATGACCAATTTCATGATTGGATATTATTCAGAGCATTTTATAGATGAAACTCATTGATTTTCGGTTCACTAGAGCTAGTACAACTGGTACTATGGTACCTGAAGTGCTACATTTTTGGAGAAATTTCGGGTTGCTAGCACGATACAGCCTCCGGAGTATATAAAAATGACCAATTTCATGATTGGATATTATATAGAGCATCTTATAGATGAACCTTATTGATTTTCAGATCACTAGAGCTAGTGCAACGGGTGCTATGGTAACTGAAGTGCCAAATTTTTGGAGAAATTTCGAGTTGTTAGCACAATACAGCCTCCTAAGTGCAACAAGTCAACAATTTTATGATTGAATATTGTTCAGGACATCTCACAGAATAATCTTATTGATTTTCAGCTCACCAGAGCCAGTAGAACGGGTGCTACGGTACTTGAAGTACGACATTTTTGGAGAAACTTCAAGTTGATAGCTCGATACAGCCTCCGGAGTGTATACAAATGACCAATTTCATGATTGGATATTATTCAGAGCATTTTATAGATGAACCTCATTGATTTTCGGTTCACTAGAGCTAGTACAACGGGTAATATGGTACCTGAAGTGCTACATTTTTGGAGAAATTTCGGGTTGCTAGCACGATACAGCCTCTGGAGTATATAAAAATGACCAATTTCATGATTGGATATTATATAGAGCATCTTATAGATGAACTTTATTGATTTTCAGCTCACTAGAGATAGTGCAACGGGTGCTATGGTAACTGAAGTGCCAAATTTTTGGAGAAATTTCGGGTTGTTAGCACAATACAGCCTCCTAAGTGCAACAAGTCAACAATTTTATGATTGAATATTGTTCAGGACATCTCACAGAAGAATCTTATTGATTTTCAGCTCACTAGAGCTAGTACAACGGGTGCTATGGTACCTGAAGTGCAACATTTTTGGAGACATTTCAGGTTGTTAGCACGATACAACCTCCGGAGTGTATACAAGTGACCAATTTTATAATTGGAGTGGAGTGTCTCACATGTGAACCCTATTGATTTTCAGCTAACTAGAGCGAGTATAACGGGTTCAATAAATCCAGACATACTACATACAATCTATTGTCTCCCTGTTTTTCCCCTCTTGACGATTTAAACAAACGTATGGATATACCTACTATGAACTCCAGCTTATATTACTATATTGAAAATGGAGTAGGAAAGTTAAATACAATTTTAAACACAAATACATAAAACATGTAATATTTTTGGTATGTAAAATATGAGATTATCATGTTCAAAATCCTGGATGGATTGATGAAGATTATCCAAAGAATATTCAAGCGGAAAGAAGAGCACTAATACCCCAACTAAAAGATGCAAGGAACAAAGGACACAAATCGATAATAAAATATAACAAATTAATCATAAATATCGGAGTACTTGAGAAAAATGAACCAAAGAAAGAAGAAAACAAGGAGGAGGAACAATCTACTACCGACAGGCATAAAAGAACCGTAGGGGAAAGATCACCAGAAAATATTTAGAACAACAAAAAAACTAAAGAAGACACATAAGGAACGAAAAGAACAAAACAAACTTGCAATGAAAACGGACAGGACACTGGAAATTAGAACTAACATAAAAACAAAATGGAACAAGGAAAAAATGAAAGAAAAACAAATTGGAAATGAATCAACAATATGGAAACTAGGGACCTGGAATACTAGAAGTCTAGAAGGGAAGGAAGTGGAATTAATAAATGAATTTGAAAAATCAAACCTACAGATACTAACAATCAGCGAAATAAAAAAGAAAGTAGCTATACTATGCCATGAACTAAAAATTTATAAACAAAAAAGAAATCACCAAAGAACCAAAGAAACAAAAGTAAAAGTGTATAACACAATATATCAGTTCTAACTTATGGGTGCAAGTAAGCAAAAAAGCAGAATACAAGCAGCAGAATTGAAATACCTAAGAACATTTGGAGCAACTAGAAAAGACAAAATTAGAAACACAAAAATAAGAGAAGAATTAGGTGTCCAACTCAGTTGGTGGGGACATATTCAAAGAATGGACAACAATAGACAAGTTAAAATGACATATGAGGCAAATATAGAAATAAAAAGGAAAATAGGGAGACCAAGACAAGATTGGGTAATATATTAAAAGATAGGTAAATCCTGGGAAGATGCAAAAACGTTAACAAGAAACACTGGAAAAAATGTATACACGAAAATTAAATACACACCCGACACCTTAGGGTAAAAAGGTATATGATAATATTATATTATGTTCTTTAGAATTGTTGTTTACAAAATGACCTAAATTTTGTTGCAAGTCACGGGTGCCAACTGTTTTGAGGTTCCTAAAATGTGAGGTCCCTCTTAAAGTTGATATTTTTTTTTAAAAAAAGGAAGCAGACCAGTTTCACCGCATGACGTATCTGTCACCAGGTTTTCGGAAAAAAATGAGGAATAACGGCTGATAAACTGCAAAACCTAAGTGATCGAATTAAATTTGTAATGGAAGAATATTGACGGTTTTACGAACGTATTTTCGGCGAAAACGAGTCAAATCCGAATAAAAAAGGCAAGGTAATTCTAAAGAAAATATTGAAATAGTTTTTATAACTGTTTTAATGAAATACATTATTTCTGGACATAACACTTTCTTAAACTTTTTCACAAATATGTTTGACTTAGTTTCCATTAATAAAGGTGTCATGTACATTCAACCAGCTTTTTTACTATAAAACACAAGTACGTACGAACGACAACACATAAAAGTAAATATCTACAGCTACTAAATCATTATTGCTTAATTCAAAGAAAAAATATATTATAAAAGTACCAGTTGATGATACTTATATCAATATTTCTTCAAATAATAAATTTGTTACATGACACTTTTATCCACACGTCTTCACTTATTCAATAATCTTCCATCCTGATTAATGAAAAGTTGCTCTGTCAGTCGACATTCCTCTAAATTACAATTTCTGCTGTCTTCAATACCATTATAGTTTTCAGACTCCTGATCATTAAAATTACCAAGTTCTGGTTGTTGTTTTTGATCACCTGAGTTTGTAAAGTCATGAAGTACAACAGACTGTTTAGTTAATTGGACTAGTTTATAGTCTCTCCTCGATTTATTCATGTCTGAAACTAAAAAATAAAGAATTTACAATTTTTATTTGTGGATGGATGCGCCCCTGAAATAGTTACTGTCCAGCTCCATGAAAAATATTTATATTATAGCGTGGCCAAAGTAAATAAAAACGTTTCCGAAATAAACTGCGTAACGGCTAAATAAAAATATGTGAAAATTGCACAACTTCCCAAGTAGTTTAAATTACGTTTTTAGTGATCCAATTAATTTTAAAATACCAGAAAAAATTGTTAATAAAGTCTTTACTTACCTGGTAGAAGTAAATATCACGATTTTTTATTTAGCAAACACTTAAAACCTAAAAAATTTTATCAATAAGCTTGAAACGTAAATTAAATAAGTTAAAGCCACAAACAATGGCGGACTTATGTAGGTTTCATATGGTTGTCAGAACAGTTGAACTGATGCAGATTTTAATTCTGCAATTTTAGCGACATCTACTAAATTTTTTTCAAATTAAATAGGGCACAGCGTAGCTTTAAGACACAGCTAACATGCCAGCCAATATCTAACATTGAATATTTTGGACTTTTCACGGTGAGCCGTCAAAATATCAAAAGAAAATTTGAAACTAAAATGATCGAAACTGAATAATGGTTACAAGAGAAAAGAAACATTATATAGAAACAATGAAATAACCATGAAACTAATGAAGCTAGATTAAGAACAGAAAAAACTTACAATAAACATGATAATACAACAAAACAACATAGTAGGCAGAAGTGGAAACCCAATAGTAGGAAAGCAGTGGAAACCCATAGTACAAAAATTAAGTAATTAGTGAGTACACACAGAAAAAAGCGAACAAATTCTAAGGTCAGTTAAGTTGGTTCCCCCAATAGATATTTTCAACAAAAACATATATGGTCGTTATGCACTCCGAATGCACCATGAATGATTTTCTTTGCACCACATTCCCTGAGAGGCTACAGCTGTTTATTTGTCGGGGGAGGGTAAATAAACGCCAGCCCCCCAATCGGAATTTTATAATTTTGTACTTTGCACCAACAAGCGCTTGTAATGCACCGTAATGCTCCATGAAAAAATAATAATTTTCAAAAAAAATGGCATCGGAAGCCACTTCAAATGCACTCCTATGCACCACCAACAAAAACAAAATCCCATCTTCCCCTAATTCGTTAAACCTCATTATCTATAATTATTCCAATAAAAAAAGCAGATCAATCTACCATATCGCCTAAGTCCTTCCGACCGATTTCACTCATTTGCACTACCTACAAACTCCTGGAAAAAACGCTCGTGACAATCTTGTTATTCTCCAAGCACATATCTCTTCAGCAATAAATAATCATAAGGGCGTCGTTGCAATTATCTTTGATATCGAAGGTGCCTTTGACTCGATATCTAGAAAGGCAAAAATAAATAAACTTTTCCAATATAATCTTCATGGTAACATTCTATCGTTCATCCATAACTTCTTAAGTAGTAGAACCTTCAGGGTTTCCGCTAATGGTAAAATCTCCTCGCCTCATCTACAAAATATGGGTGTCCCTCAAGGATCAGTATTAAGTTCTGCTCTATTAATCCTCACAATTCACGAGCTATGCTACAACTTTCCTGCCTCCCATAAAATATGTCCAATGTCATGATGATGTAATTTTTTATTGCCATGGTAAATCGATCCCATCCACATGCAAAATCCTACAACATTCAGTAAACCTTCTACAAGATAGATCTTTCCACCTGGGATTATCCTTATCGCAAAGTAAATCCAAACTAATTAAATTCTCAAGAAGAACAAAACATTTTCTTTAATAACTCTCCTTTACCCGTTGTAACACAATGTAAAATTCTCGGAATAACTTTCGACTCTCGAGTTAATTGGAAACACCATATCCATGAACTCAAAGGCATCTGTTTAAAAAGACTAAACATAATTAAAACCCTCAGTCACCTTCATTGGAGATTCGACCAAATTGTACTATTAAGAGTTTACATTTGTTCGAAGCTTGACTATGGTTGGCTACATGTCTGCCTCCAAATATGTTGCAGATTTATTGAACTCCGTTCACAATACCGCTATCCGCCTCGGCATTGGTGCCTTCCGTTCTAGCCCTGCTAATAGTCTCTATATTAAAGGTAATGAACCCCCCTCTCCTTAAGATGACAATCCCTTCTCCTTTCATATGCTGCCCCCAGTATCCTACAATCCTCTCAATACTGTTCACTCTCTTTTCACTACTAATCTCCCTACTAATTCTCGAACAACTATAAAATATATTCTCCCATTGTTCACACCTTTACTCAAAGATGCTGACTTCCCCACTTCCTCTACCCTCTTCTCCTCCTTGGACCAAAAATATTCCTATAATCGATACCTCACCCACCATTTATAATAAGCAGGAATCTCCCAGTGTAAAGAAAGCATTCCTGGAAATACAACCAAAAAAATCTTATGACTTAATATTCTATACCAATGCCTCCAAAGCTGACTCCGGTGTTGGTTGTGAAGTTACCTCGAAACATGAAATACCCTCTCTTTACCTTCAACATGTAGTGTTCACACAGG
This sequence comes from Galeruca laticollis, assembly GCA_963921935.1. NCBI lineage: Eukaryota > Metazoa > Arthropoda > Insecta > Coleoptera > Chrysomelidae > Galeruca > Galeruca laticollis. The sequence continues at coordinate 35,663,276 of OY998178.1, read as the reverse complement.
TGTGCTTTACAGCATTCTTCACGCTTTCAAATATATCACCCTCCCGCAAAAATATTGTCATATGTACTGATCCCCTTTCTTCGATTCAGTCAATTAAAACCATCTTCACTGACCACCCACTTGTCAAAAACATACATGACATCTATCAAACTCTCTTTCCTCGTGATGTAACAGTCTCTCTCATCTGGCTTCCATCTCATATTGGTATCACTGGTAACGAAACTGCAGATCACCAAGCCAAAGAAGCTGCCTCTAGCAACGATCAAAAATACATTATCCAGCTTGCAAACGACCTCAAGTACTACTTCAAAAACTTCATGCAAAAATCTTGGCAATATTTATGGCACAATAGTATGACTGCACTTTAAGATATCGGTCCATTCCCTTCTCTGGTCTCCGTGAACCCTTTAACAAGGAGAGAAGCTGCAATAATCAGAAGACTTCGAATTAGCCACACTAAACTCACACATGGTTATCTGATGTCTTCAGGAAGTCGTCCTGTTTGCCGTAGCCATAATGCTACATTGACCGTTAAGCACATACTCTCTGACTGCAAACAATTTTCCGCTATGTATCAACGATATGACCTACAGCCTAACATCAATGGAATGCTCCACCGAGATCAAGAAAGTTATACGTATGTGCACGTACATTGATATTTAGTGTACTGTTATTCCAATTATTATTGTAGTTAAATAAAAATCAAATTCGGACACTATTCACACATAATTATTACACTATTTACACTTATTATTAATTGTACAATCTTTCTTTACGGTCGCTAAAATGTCCTACTCAATAATCACTCTTTTACAAATCCAGATACCGAGAGAAAGAATTGCGAAATATTCTTGATAATGCGTAGCTCACGAGGTATACAGAGAAAGAGAAGCGTAAGAATAATAAAATAAGTTACTAGAGTTACTTTAGTAAACTATTGAGACACAACTAGATCTTGACTCAAGCTGGAGTTGAACCGATTCACTTGAAGAAACATTCACGACTGAGGGTTAGAACTGCAATATTCTAGCAACAAATATCGTATGCCGTCAATAAAACACGTGCAAATCTTACAACAGGAAGAGATATTTACTTTTCTAAGTAAAACTAATTTGCTACAATAAACAGAGAATAGCTATCTTTACAAATTGTTATAGAATCGCGACAGAGTATATTTCGAACGAGGCCAATAAACATTGAAGATTATAATAGTGACCTACAAGGGATCACAGTGGTTCAAGCCGCGCGGACAATTTTTGATATACAAAAGGCGGTTGTGAAATATGGTGCAGCACAAAAGCACAATAATATTTAATCTTGTGACAAGAGGACAAGAGGTTGTAAATTCGCTACAACAGAGAGAACTTATCAAAGAGAAATATGTATTTACGAACAAGAGTTTTACAGTTTCTCAAAGCTACAAAACCTCTACGATAAAATATAATTTAAGTTAGTAATAGTTGTTCATTAATTCATGTAAATATTTGTAATTATTATTTTGTGCCAATGACCAGCGCTGTCGAGGCAAGTTAAGCTAAAATTAAAAATAAAATGTGGATAATAATAAACAGTGTAAAACAATGCGTTCACCAGCCTTTTTAAATACTCAGCACATTATAATCTCGCCACGTACGTTTTATTCAGGCAACCGAACTAAAGTGGGTTTGTACCTTTGATATTTTTTATGTGAATACTGCATTGTTTTAATACGAATTCCTGTCTATTTTTCTTAATCTTATATGAAAAGTCGTAGTTTACAATAGACTTATCAGAAGCATTATATATTTCAAGTTCAGACTTTTACATTTTAACAGTTACGTGTTGATCCTTCGCTTTTATTAATATGTGTAGAGCTGATTTTAATAATTATATACTTTTGCATGTACACATCAAGAAAGGTGAAATTTACTTCACACTGCAAATTTCCACCTGAAAGAATGTGTTAACTAATTGGTAAACAATGTATTTAGTAGGGTAAAGAAAACACCACTTTACTTGTTGAAATCAGTAAATTAATTCAAATTGTGTTTCAATAGCAAACATTAATTTGCAGATTAGAAAATAGGAAAATTATTTTACTTACGACATCGACTATTCATCGGTTCAGTAGATGCTTGACGAGGAGCCACCTTCAATTTTTTTGGATTCGTCGAAGGACATTCAGCCAAGTTTCTCTTTGACGTTGAAGCAGTACCTTGTATCGATGGTATATTCATTGTGTTTCCTTTTTGCAGTTTCCTTGCACCTATCATTACTTTTTTTACCTGTATATAATAAAGTTTTACAATCTTGATTGAATTTTTATTATTAATCATTGACAATAAGAATATATCCTAAAATTGTGGTCAAAGTCAATCCTATAGAAAAAACCTTTATAAGTAATTTACTCGGTTGCAATGAAGCTTTGACTGATTGTTATTGGAAATATTATAATATGGTCTATTAGTAGGGGGCCACATCGGTAGGTATATACGTGGTTCGTCGGAATATTTATTGATGTGATGGGGGTGAAGCACCAACCCCGCGCGTCTCCAGGTGGCGGATAGGAGGGGCCTCTGAGATAATTTTATACGAGGAGGGGCCTCTGAGATAATTTTATACGAGGAGGGGGTCTGCGGGGAAATACCTGGGGGCTCGTTGTGTCTAAAAATTCAACTGGCAGCCCTCGAAAACCCTGCCGCGGACCAACTTTACCTGTCCCAGCTGTAGTATCGTGGCTAGGGGATTGCACACAGGGTTACGATGCCGGGTGAAATTTCAAGCTTACCTCGAAATCATCTCCTGGCTGCCTGTGGTCAAGTCTCGCGGGCCAGTGGGGTGTGAGGGGGGTGTTGGCTTTACTGCCCGGACCAAGAGGTGACAACCTTATTAAAAACCTAAAGTCAAGGTGGGAAACCAGGCCGAAGAATGCGTGGCTATATAGGAGAATAGTCGTTACTGGTTTCGACCTTGGAGCACCGGGGGTAACTCCATTGTATTAAACCCCTTACCTCACCAATCAAGGGAGGCTCCGACGGCAGGAGATTACGTGCTAAACTTCCATTTAGGGCGTATCCCTGTCTCAGGGCTGGGAAAAAAAGAACCCCGTGGAGTATTCAAAGGACATGGAGATACTCTCCACATCTGGAACCTCTGGAAAAGGGGAAAAAGGCGAAAGCTTGACCTTGGGTCAGCCTGAGATCTCCTCCGGCTCTGCTGAGGTGACTAGGAATGCGGAGATCGCCTCTGCATCCCGGGAAACTGGGCGAAGCAGCCTGGGGGTCGAGGGTCTGACTCGAGATCAAGAAACCTGCTCGAACCCCGAGGAAGATATTGCCATGGTGGTCGAGGAGGGTCAGGGAGGGATAAAGGAGGGGGATGAACCGATGCTGAGTAACTCGACCTCTCTCATCCATAATAATTCACGTTCACGAATGTAGCTCAGATTAACCTGGATCACGCGAAGGGAACTTCAGCCGTGATTGCAAGGTTGTTCGCTAAACTACAACTGGATATTGTACTGATCCAAGAACCATGGATCAACAAAGAAGGCCAAATCAAAGGTTTGGCATGCAAGGATTCTAAATTGATTTATGATCAAAGGCAAGTATCTCCTCATGCCTGTGTAATCATAAGAAATAACATAAAATATATGTGTTTCAGAATACGTGTCACGGAATCTTGTTCCAATCATGGTTCACTTCAACATTGGGGTATCAACCGAGACATCGTCATTGCCTATGCCTACTTCGCTGGAGACGGACCGATGACACCGCCAGAAGAAGTACAAGAGCTAGTGAGACACTGCGATAGCAGTCGGCTGCCAATTATGATTGGTTGTGATGCCAACGCACACAATACCGTGTGGGGAAGCACTAACAACAACGCCAAAGGTGAGTGTTTATTAGAATATCTCTTATCAAATAACGTTGAGACGTTAAACGTGGGGACAACCCCCTCTTTTGTCACGAGAGCAAGAGAAGAGGTTCTGGACATAACAATTGTTAATGTTTCTGCTAGGAAAAACGTAAAAGATTGGAGGGTGATGAGCGAGCCATCACTCTCCGACCATAGGGTAATCGAATTTAGGATAGAGGGAGATACTACCTCGATTCCTACAATCCGAAATCTTACAAATACTGATTGGTCTCTTTACAAGACCAATCTGAAGGACAATTTGGAACACGTCGAAGTAAATGGGGTAAATCACCCGCACTAAGATCTGGAACAAAGAGTCAAAAAGATCAGTGAGGCAATAATGGAAGCTTTTCATTCCAGTTGCCCACTGTCAAAAGCTCATTCAGAAAAGGATGCTCCTTGGTGGAATGATAACCTGTCAAACCTCAGAAAAGAGGTCCGTCGGCTCTTTAATAGAACCAAACGTGACGGTAATTGGCAGGGGTACACTGAGGAGCTTACTCAGTACAATAAAAAGATTAGGAAGGCCAAAAGGCTTAATTTTCAAGCCTTTTGTGAAAAGATAACTTCCACTCACCCAGCGGCCAAACTACAAAAGGTCATGGCAAATGCGGGAACTAACCCCACAATGTCGCTGAAAAATCCAGACGGATCATACACGGAAGGTGAAGAGGAAGATCGATTCTTCTTCTTAGAACCCACTTTCCAGGTAATGAACCAGCAATAAGCACTGAAATAGCAATGAATTACACCAAAAAACCCCGCAAGGAAGATTGGGACATTGCTAAGAAAATATTTACCAGACAATGGTTGGAATGGGCAATAAGTAACTTTCAACCATATAAATCACCAGGAGTGGATGGAATATTTCCAACACTCCTGCAGCAAGGGATAGAGGAAATTCTTCCTCACCTGCTGAAGATTACAAGAAGCAGTCTAGCAGTGGGTCTAATACCCAGAAAATGGAGAAGGGCAAGGGTAACCTTCATACCAAAAATAGGGAAAAAAGATGGAACTGATCCCCGATCTTTTAGACCCATCTGCCTAATATCGTTTCTACTAAAAACGATGGAGAAAGTAGTGGATAACTACATAAGGACCTGGAGAATATACCACTTCATAAATGTCAGCATGCCTATAGAGCGGGTTGATCAACTGAGACGGCTTTGTATCAGCTGACCAAAGTCATCCAGAGACCTCTGAACAACAAAGAAATCGCAATGTACGCATTCCTGGATATATCTGGGGCCTTTGACATCACAACTCATATGTCTGTCAAAGAAGCACTAAAAAGACGAGGAGTAAATGAAACCATTGTAAAATGAATGTATGAGTTGTTGACGACGAGGATAGCTGAGACACAGGTGGGGAAATGAAGAGGCCAATACACTTGCCAGGAAAGCAGGACAAACGCCCTTTATTGGCCCGGAGCCTTTCTATGGTGTTGGAAAATGCTCCTATAAGTAAGAGTTTCGGAAGATCAAAGCATTGAGTTCCCATGTCATTGACTCAAAGTTGGCATGGGAGTGCCGAAGAAAACTTGATGAATTAGGAGAGAATAACAGGGTCTCTTTAGACTGGGTTCCTGGCTACTCGGGAATCACACGGGAAATGAAGAGGCCAATACACGTGACAGGAAAAGAGCAATCTGGCGGTGCCTTCCCGGGCTGGAACATTCCAAAAAGTTCCTGCGGAACTTTGACACTGCTAGGTCCAAAAAATATTTGGACCTCAGTAAAAATAAGCTACATCTCCTCACGGGCTTTCTTACAGAACACTGCCGCCTTAGTAAGCATCTAATGAAAATAGGTCTAGCAGAAATTGACAAGTGTAGATCCTGGGGGGAGGAGGATTAAACTCCGGATCACCTAGTTCTAAAATTGAGTGAATGTAAACTACAAGTACTCAGTGTGTATATGTTTATTAATATGCAGCTAAGCGCTTTCGGCCATTAGGCCATTATCAAAGCTGTCGTCATAAAAAAGATCCAAAACAGGTGTCAAAAAATATCCAGCTAATAAGATCGAAACAATGTATGAAGTTAAGTCATTGTTACAATGATATCATTAAAAAAAACATTCAAATAACCCTTTAAGAGGGGGTACAATTATATTTCACATCATGGAAATTCACATTCAGAAGTACAGACCACTAAAAATGTGATACAGGGCCATACTTAGGACATACTCATTCAATATGTTTCGAATATTTCGAACACCCTGTATAAGGATATGTATCTGGAAACTATGCACTTCTACATTTAGAATAACAAGTGTAAAATACGAGAAATAAATTTATCCTCCAAAATCGGAGATATTTTTATTCATTTTATTAATTGGCATGAAAAGAAAACAAGAAATTCTAACATTGTCCAAACGAAGCAAGTTTAACGTACAAAAATTTCTCAAAATGACCTCCATTCTGCTCTATGTACTTTCTTGTCCTTTTTGTAATATTGCGAACGGACCTTCTGATCATATCTGGATTATTTCTGATTTCTCCTCAGGCATTCTCTATTCTTCGAAGAAGTTCTTCTCTGCTATTGATGTCGGTAGCATATAATTTTGATTTTAGATATTCCCAAATATGGTAATCCACAGGATTGAAGTCAGGTGACCTTGAAGGCCAGTTATTGGGACCACCTCTGCCTATTCATGAATTTGGAAAATTTTCATTTAAAAAATTTCTTACTATTACTCTGTAATGCACCGGAGCACCGTCATGCTGATAATACATTCCTGCTACATTTACGTCTGCATCATCTAATAGCACTGGTAAAATATTCTGCAGAAAATGCAAATAGACTTCGCCAGTCAGTATATGTGGAAAGATGCGTGGTCCTATTAATTTATTATCAATGACACCGCACCAAACGTTAACAGAAAATTTGCGTTGCGAATGGGCCTCTCTTGTAGCAAATGGATTTTCTTCTGCCCAAATGTGCGAGTTCCGTAAATTATAAACACCGTCTCTTGTAAATTGAGCTTCATCCGTGAATAGAACTCTACTTAAAATTCTTGCATTTCGAATAATCCAATTGCTAAAATTCGTTCGTGAAATTTCGTCACCTGCTTGAAGTCGCTGTACTTCTTGTATATGAAATGGATAAAGATTATGTTTTTTTAGTCTCCGCCAAACAGTAACGTGAGGTACATTTGTAGCACGTTCAATTCTTCTTGTACTAATCTCCGGATTATTATTAACAATATTCAAAATATTTTGTTCCATATTTAAATGCCTTCTTTCCTGATGTTCATTTAATGTAACCGTTGGAAATCTGCCGTGTTCTCCTAAGTAATTAAAAAGACGAACAAATGTTTTACGGTTTGGTAACCTACTGTAAGGGAACATTCTTCCATATTCAGTTTTTGCAGCTGTACCAGTACCATTACAAAATCCATAAATAAATAAAATATCTGCGTATTCTCGGTTAGAAAATTGATGAGGCATAATGATTTAATACTCACTAGACAAAAAGAAAATACTGTAGTAAGTTCAAAACGTCAAACACTGTTTGACAGAAACTAGATACAAATGACACACACTTCAATGATGTGTCTATTCAATAGCCTACTTGAAGTATTATCCAGTTTATACGAGTACTTTTAACGTTTTTTGAAGTATAAATTCATTTCTCGTATTTTACTCCTGTTATTCTAAATGTAGAAGTGCATAGTTTCCAGATACATATCCTTATACAGGGTGTTCGAAATATTCGAAACATATTGAATGAGTATGTCCTAAGTACGGCCCTGTAATCACATTTTTTAGTCGTCTGTACTCGTAAGCATACAAACTCAATTGAATTTCTAGGATGCTTCTCTAGATGCATTAGATATATTTCATATCAAGCTAAAAAATAAAAATAAAACCTCTCCGATACCATTGTTAATCCCCAAAACGTGCATAAATTATAACTTTGACGGTAAATTTTTAGTAGTAAAATTGTCTGCGGTAAAATAAAAAGGAAATAAGTAGATTCGATTTTTTATACTCTTTCCAATTATAAGGAGCAATTTTTAAAAAATCTATATACAGGGTGTTGTTTTTAGGAAAGACGAGTTTTGAAATTTTTTGTTAAGCCGGACCTGCATTATCTTTTTGGAGATGACTTTGACGGAGTTTCTAGATAATGGTTATTACGTGAACCAAATTTCAAAATAATATACAGGGTAACTCGGAAGTTATGAGGTTCGAAAGAAATAGGATAAATTTCTAAAACACCCTGTATATCGGTTATAAAGTGCAGAAGACACATTAAATATAGGTTTTTAAAAGCAACAAAGTGATCCCCATCTACAGTTAAAGTTATGAAACACCCTATAATATATACTCTATATAAACCGATAGAAATACGTACAAATTATGATATACTGATTTATCCTATGTGGTATTTTTCTTGTGTGACAAATTCATTTTCAAATCTTTTCGTATTACAGGGCGATTTCCTTTGATAATAATGCTATTTTGAGACTTTCACAATTTTATTGTTTTATAGAGTGAAAATTCGAAATAAGGAACTTCTGCGAATGTAACAAGTATATTATGAGTTCTGAGAAACGCTAAGCGTGAAAAAATAACTTCCCCATTGAATCGCCTTCTAGACGATGCTGCAAATGTTAATTCGAGTCGTGGCTTTTTTTCGAGGGATACGGTACGCTATGGTACGGTATTATTACTGATCTATACAAGCCCGCCGAAAACTGGAGTGAAAATATAGCAATGGAGAAATGTACAGATCTTAGCTTGTATGAGAAAATCACGTCATAGGATTTCGTTGAACATTTTGTACGATATGAATGAAAGTATTTCAAGTTCTCCCATGAAAAATATCGCTAACTTTTCGGACTCCCTTATGAGATATTGGGGGGATGAGAAAAATCAAGGTTTTTATTTAATAAAGTATACATAATTTTTCAAATTGATATCATTGGACTCTGTATACAATGTACCGTTTGAAGTTTGTAGGTAGCGGTTTTTTAGATATGCTCAAAAAAATTACAACAGTGTCATCTTCAAAGAGCGCTAACTCGCTTAGGAGGAAATTGTGGATAAAGGTAAATTAGGTTAGATGGACATAAACTCACATCTTGTATTTGCAGTTGCGTTAGGTAAGAGAGTTTCTGGACACCATGCATATCAAAAGCTAATACCAGTTGATAAATATTGTCGGAAATTCCATTTAAAATAAAGATTGTTACCAGTTAACAACATATTCTTATCAATTACTTACATTTTGTTTGTTTGCATGTCTATCATCAATATACTCCTTAATAGTACGCCCATATGTTAGAAAAGGGATTTTATATTTGTGTTCATATATTTCTGCCAAATTCATTAGATTTGCTTCAACTTTTGATATCTGCTTTGATAAAAAATTCCTTTCCTTTTCTTCTTTCAAAAGTCTGCCTCCTCGGTTATTAAAGCGATCCGGTTTCATTGAATTTACTTCCAATTCTGCCATTTTATCCCACATACCGCAATGTTTATTTAATGAAGTAATGATTTCCCTGAAAAGATTAGCAAATAAGGTAATACCCTACATGAATTCCACTAGCACCATATGTTAAAAATGGATTACGTCTCTTTTGAAAAGCGTGACGGTGTTTTTCTTTTTTTTTTCGATACACACAGCTCTGATGGCTCGCATAATTTTAACTATGGTATCGACCTATGGATCTTGTCAGCACAATGACATGCTTTTTTGTTCTAATCTGAACTGAAGGCGACAGACTCAGAGACTCTTAAGAGGAAGCATGCCGCTGTGCTGACGAGACTCAAGTCGAAACCATGGTCCACAGATTATACATTTCTCTTTGTAATTGCGAGCCATCAGATATGTACGTATCGACAATAAAACCAATCACAGTCACGTTTCTCGAAGGAAATGTAATTCAAAAATCGTCCCGACAAGCCAGAAAAGTGGTTATTTCTTCCTTTGAAGAATGGTGAGAGTTCATTTATTTGATAATATTTTCAAACATATAGAGGTGGTGGTCCTTCTACAATTGTTTAGATTTTAGATACAACTCAAAGTCTATAAAATGTTATTTCAAGAAAAACAAAAAAAAACAAATTTTAGGAACTAAAAAGAAAATTTACTGAAAAGTTTTCTTTAGTAAATTCAGCTACTATCATTTGTTCAGACCTGCTCTTGGTACCGATGAATCATAAAAAATATCGCTTCTATAGCTAAACCGTTAACCAACCTGACCCGAAAGAAGGTACCTTGGAAATGGGAAACGGAGCAACAAGAAGCTTACGAAACTCTAAAACAACACTTAACATCCGCACCTACGCTAAGGCAAGCAAACGAAAGGGAACCGTTTATCATCAAAATCGATGCTAGTGGTTATGCCATCGGTGCAGTCCTTGTCTAGGGGGAGGGTGCCGATGAATAGCAAATCGAATAGGCCACCCGCCTTGTAACGTTTTGGTTTTGGGATACGCCACTGTCTTTTGGCAAATCGTACCAGTTTGAATTATTGGTACCTAGTAGTTAGGCCACCAATAATACTGGTTTAGGACAGGGTATATGTTAGTTGGTGGGAGTGAGACAAAGTGATTTTTAATTTCTTTGGATAGGATATTTTTGAAGTAGCTAAGGTCGAATCGAAGAAACGAGAGGTTTTACCTGTACCTGTTGACATTTTTTCTGGTGGTCGATTAAAAACTCTTGACATTCCCAATTAGTGATTTGTGTGGAAAACCCTTCTAATAGGTGAGCGGCCTCCTTAAGATTTCACTTTTCAAAGTAGATTTGTCCATCCTTTTTTTGTCTTCTCCCAATCAGTAATGTTTTTTTTTGTTTATTAAATAGAGATCTCTTTTTAGGGTTTTAAGGTAGCTTAGGTTAACCTTTGTTGGGCAAGATACGATTTTATGTGTTGTTTTGAGAACTTGGGCTGAATACTAATCTACACTCCCCGCCCAAGTCCAAAAAGGAAATTTATTCGGGGTGGTCGCCGATTTATCTCTGCAAGGCACGCAAAGCTATTCGCGAGACCAAGAACGTTTGGAGAAAAGTGAACAGAGTTTTCCAGAGCATCGGGGGAGCTATTTATAGAGACAATCAGGCCAGATTTTTTTTAATTCTAATTTCAATACTCCAATTGTTAATTGTGAAATTCCGGAGAAATTTATTGTGATATTTTTCAATTTTTAGTAACGGACATTAATTAAAATCCCTACAGAAATAAGTTACGTTTATACAATACAATATGTAAATTTATAATTTTTTTAAAAGGTAAACTATAGTACTATAATAGTGCCGAAAGGTCACTGTATTTAATTTTTGTAAACATATCTAAGGTCTGGAATAACTTACCAATTAAGAATTAAGTGACTTCAATGTCTTATTTGAATATTTTATCAAGAACCTATTAAGTATTATTCCGATTGTCATAAAAATTACTATATTGAAATTTGTATGAAAGGCTGATCTTTGTCTTTTTTTTAAATAAATTTTATTGTTTGGTCTCACCTCTTACTTTAGATTTTTTTATGTTTTGCAATTTGGTAAAATCTATAATCTTCAAATTACTTCTTTCTTTGTTTCCATTTTTTATTATATAAAACAAAATTGCATGGCGCCACGGGTTATGTGATGTGTTCCTGATTCACTCCCATCTATGCTCTCCGATGAAAAGCTGCCGTTAGCTTTTGTAACTCGCGTTCAAGAAGATAACAACCAATTTTTTTACAAATCTAGTTGTATTGATAAAGTTGAGAAGAGTTGGTTACAGCCTTCTAAAGGACGCCGAACGAAACTTCTCTAGAACGGAAAGGGAGAGACCTTAGATATCGTCTGGGGCGTCTTCAAATTCAGAGGATATATCGAAACGTCTTCAACGATCGTCATTACAGACCACCAACCACTAAAATGGCTGCTAAGCCTGAAGATGCCAACCGGTCGCTTGGCCCGGTGGGCACTACAATATTACAACCCTACAATTTAAAGGTGCAGTATTCACCAGGTAAAACCAACGTGGTGGCGAACTTCCTATCGATGCCACCTTGCCTCACCCACGAAAACCCACCAGAGCTCTGCATCTATACCATAGAAATTGCCTCGTAATAACAAAAGAGGCATGAGATAAAAACAACTCTCGGATGTATTCCTTGTACCGATAATAAAGTCACTCGAGTCAATCAATGCCGAGGACCCCTTCAACAGGGGCTACCGTATTAACAGGGGCGTCCTTTATCGATATACGTATGATCAGGAGGATGAGTGCGCCCGTATTGTCGTTCAGGATCAAAAAAGGAAAGATATCCTTTACGCTTATCGTGATGTTCACTCAGCCGGATACTTTAGGGTCGATAAAACTGTTAACCGAATATCAAAGAGATATTTTTGGATAGGCATGCGACGGGATGAGGCTCGACACATATCAAGATGCGAACCATGTCAACGATATAAGAACCAAAATTTGAAACCAGACGGCCTATTCCAAACCACTGCTAGTAATCAACGCTTCGAACTCCAGGCGGTATGAGATGGATATTTATAGTTGAAGATGTGGCTAACTGATAGATGGAGCTATTTGCCCTACAAGAGGCCACAGCAGGGAATTGCTCCCCCAAGTCTTACTGGATGAAGTCCTGCTTGGATATGGGTTTCCACGCCGAATCACTAGTGACAATGGGACACAGTTTGTATCCGCAATAATGCAGAAGTTGACGTACTCTCTAGGTATCAAGCAAGCATTCATGCCAGTATACTACCCGGAAACCAAGCCGAGATCTCAAAACCCATCTTGGTATCACTTCTCCAAGAATGGCCCAAACATATGGCCTCGATCCGATTTGCCATGAATAGTGCTCGCTGCAATAGCGCTGGTTATACACCTGCTTACTTAACGTTTGGACGACAACTCAGAACCGTACAAGACGTCACAGATGACCTGAGCGCAATCGTACACAACGAGAATTTTGTTGCGAAAATTACTCCTAAACTACAAAACTTAGCACTGACTCTTCGCTAAGCTAAGGAGCTTACAGACGACCGACAGGATAGAAACCAGGCATATGTGAATAAAGATAGATACCAAGGGCCCGACTATGCCCTGGGTGACAAAGAATGGGTCAAAACGCACTTCCTTAGTAATTCCTTAAAGGGCTATTTCACAAAACTAGCGCCTCGTCGAGATGGCCCGCATGCCATTATCAGCAAACATGGACCTACAAGATATGAAATTGCCGAGTCGCGGAACCACGCCGTACCATTGAATATATACCACACGAGTGACCTGACCCCATTCCACGCCCCAGGAGAGTTCGATGTTGACGCCACTAAGCCGATAAGGGAAAATAGAAAGCGAGGACGACCCCGGAAACCAGATCCTGCTTTCATCTGCCAATATTCCTGACGCCTCGTCGAGACGACCTCTACGCCAGAGGGGGAGACTGTAACAGATGAACCATCAACCACTGTCTGCTTCTGCCATACACATTACTACGTGCGACGCAACCAACCTCACACAAAACTACGAGTCTCCATCATATTACGACACCACCTCGTAGATGGCGTACGTTACGGCATTACCGTCTAATAGTAACCTTTGACTATAAGTAGTACAGAGAAACACCATCAAGCCAAGGGGAAGAATTCAGAAGCAGTTCCGCATTGAACAATATCTGTTCTTTCATAATTACATGTGACATATAATCTATACATTTTGTTGCAAAATGAAGTTATACTTGTTACAGAGTCTAATTATGCACATAAATATTTCCATACTTATTTTCAACTGAATATTAGGAACTAAGAGTAACAGCAAACAGGGACATCTGGAGCAGCAATTGCTACCCGGTGCCAGCAAATTATAGGCGCTGAAGTTATTTATTAATTATAAATTTTTATTGTATGTGCGCGCAATTAAAAATCGAAACTCGAAGGCCCAAGCTGAGACTGTACGTCGGACTTTTAGGATCCAATGCAGCCTTCAGTTTTCTTCTAGAAACTATGCCAGAAAATAATGCAAATACTATATTAATTGTAGAAATTGTTTTGGGCGAAAAATATCCTACCGATATTGCACATTATTCAAAATTATATAACTTGGTCAGCCCCCAAGTTTCATTAAAAATGTTGTTATTAAATAAGGGCCTTGTGAACCAACTGCGCCGTTTCCTCGAAACGACGGAGGCAGGTGTTTTTCAACAACTTATTATTTCGCAAAATCAAAAAGTGGTTTTAAAGTGCCGAGACAGTGGTTGTGTTATTCCTTGAAACAAAACGTCTGCTACTGAGAACCTTGTTGGTTATTTAGTGATAGATCGAACAATTTTTTTAAAAGCACTTGGTTTCAAGGAATATCCAATTGGACCGTGCTATCCAGAAAAATTAACAAACATGAGAATACCAATTGCCATGTTGAATCATGTGTAATTTATGATGCTTGGAAGGCGAATAAATGTATACATTCTCACATGGAATATACACTACGGAGGGAAGCAAATTTTTGGAGGCAGATTTTACGTCATATTATAGATGTTACATTGACTTTAGCTACACGCAATCTCCCATTTAGAGATCACAGAACGACATATAATGAAGATAAGGACACTGTAGGTGGTGGCAATTTTTCATCAATAATAAATTTACTAACGAGAGACGACCCAATTTTGCAACAATGACTGGAGCAACCAAGTGGATCGATTAGGTATCTAAGCGCAACAGTACTAAATGAGCTTATCAATCTAGTGACAGCACAACTGGAAACTGAAATATTTAATGAAATTAGAGATGCTTCTTTTTTCAATTATTTTGGACACAACACAAGACATTACAAAAATAGAGTGAATGAAAACGACGAATACTCAGTGTGTATTTGTTTATTAATCTCCAGCTAAGCGCTTTCGGCTATTAAGCCATTATCAAAGCTGTCCTACGAAAATTACAAAGTTTGTGAAATTTTGAAAAAACAATTTAAAAAAGTTGAACTTACGTCATTTAAAAAGTAGGTGTCAAAACCATCCAGTTGATTAAGAAAAATGTTCAAAGTTGAATCATTGTTATGATTAAGTCATTGAATTAAAAACATTAAAATAACCCTATTGGAAGGGTGTAAAATTATAATTTACATGATGTAAATTCATTCAGAAATAAAAACTGAGTGAAAACCGGTGACAAGTTTGACGTTAAAATTAGGGTGGCTAATGCCAGCGTGCCGTAAAAACAAGTGTATGACAAAACGACATATTTATATGATGAACATTGAATCAAAAGCATGATTGAAAAGATGAAAAAATTCATATAGTGAACCGAAAATTGTAGGGAACCCTGAATATTACATTTATTTTTAAATTTGAAAATGAAGTTAAAGCCTCTGTTCAAAACCTTGTGGTCCTCTACGGCGTTCGACTTACATTCTCACCGTGGCGATCCGGTCCAAGAATATTCCGCCCAGCACTCTGCTGATTCGTAAAAGGCGAATGAAAGAGTCTTTCCTATCTTCTATTCATTCTTTACCTCTATTTCTTCTTTCTTCTATTTTAAGTTTGCTCAACCTTATTCACTTCTCACATTTTCACCACATCTATCACTGCATTATACTCTGGATCTCAGACATCTAGGAACTTCCACTCTTCATCCAACAACCAATTCATAGTATCTTCTTAACAACAATTTTCTTTCCACTCCTAGAACTATGCATGGATATGCCTAGTACGGTTCTAGGTTTATTCTATCGGGTAGTTCTACATCATCTCTCAAACACTTTGGTGGCTAGTCGACAAGCTATGTATGGGTCATAGTATGCCGCACTATTAAATGACCAAATTTATAATAATATGAATACAAACTCCCCCTCCCCCCATGGATCTTATTTGAGACATGCCTAGTATGTATCTGGGGTTGTTCTTGGAACTGGTTCCAGATTACCACAGTGTACATCGGACACCAGGCTATGTATGGGTCATAGTTTGGTTAAGCATATAAGCTATCTTATTAATTTGAGCAAATCATCCTCCTTTTCACTTTTCCTTATTTTCTTCTTCTCTTGCGCATGCCTGGTTCTTGAAGGTCTTAGTATGGATCTAGGTGTCACAGCCATGGCATGGCTGCCATCCTTTCTTCTCTTTATAATCTTTGTTTCTTCTCTTCTATACATTCCTAGTATGGATCTAGGTTTGTTATAACTACACGCCTTCTCTGTCTTCTCCTTACACCCCACCCCGTTTCCTCCTGTACATGCCTAGTATGGATCTAGGTTTGTCATACTTACCAAAAATTTCTTAACCACATTGTTCCCGTTTAACCTAGCTATGTATGGGTCATAGTTGGGTTCATCAACTTCTTTATCTTGCAGCTCTTATCAAATTCTGTCCTACCCCTTTCACTCTTAACTTACTCCTATGATTTCTTCTCTTCTTGTGCATGCCTAGTATGGGTCTAGGTTTGTAACAACTAACTTAAATTCATTAATCACATTGTGTTCTTGACGTCGGGCTATGTATGGGACATAGTTTGGGTCATTAGGTCACAATCACTATACCATTACATCTAATTCATATGTGAGGCCGTCAGTTGTTGGGTTCACCTTTCCAGCGCATTTCTTCCACCTTCGTCAATAGATTATGTAAACTC
The DNA here is from genome assembly GCA_963921935.1 of Galeruca laticollis. Classification (NCBI taxonomy): domain Eukaryota; kingdom Metazoa; phylum Arthropoda; class Insecta; order Coleoptera; family Chrysomelidae; genus Galeruca; species Galeruca laticollis. The sequence continues at coordinate 35,646,787 of OY998178.1, read as the reverse complement.
CTCCATGGATGCATTTACAACTAAGTGTTATTTAATTTATGTTATCTAGCATTTCACACGTTTAGGTTACTACACTTGTTCTTGACTGGCTGGGGAATGGATCCAACCTCTTAATTCAATTCCAGTATACAACTAAGGGATGAAGGGGATTTTGCTATTCATCTAAATTGGATGAATGTTGGAAATTGAATTTGAATAGAGTTTTTTTCAATTTTTTCAATTTTTTGCTTTTATCACATCTTTAACTTCATTTTCAAATTTAAAAATAAATGTAATATTCAGGGTTCCCTACAATTTTCGGTTCACTATATGAATTTTTTCATCTTTTCAATCATGCTTTTGATTCAATGTTCGTCATATAAATATGTTGTATTGTCATACACTTGTTTTTACGACACGCTGGCTTATTAGCCACCGTAATTTTAACGTCAAACTTGTCACCGGTTTTCACTCAGTTTTTATTTCTGAATGAATTTACATCATGTAAATTATAATTTTACACCCTTCCAATAGGGTTATTTTAATGTTTTTTCTTAATCAACTGGATGGTTTTGACACCTACTTTTTAAATGACGTAAGTTCAACTTTTTTAAATTGTTTTTTCAAAATTTCACAAACTTTGTATTTTTCATAGGACAGCTTTGATAATGGCTTAATAGCCGAAAGCGCTTAGCTGGAGATTAATAAACAAATACACACTGAGTATTCGTCGTTTTCATTCACTCATTTACATCTAGTGTGTACACCGTATCCACAGACATTACAAAAATAGACCAACTTAGCTAAATATCTCGATTTGTTAAAATTATCAAACACGAAAACTAACATATGCCAAAATACATTAAGATTATGGAAGTTTTTACTGTTTCTTTGCCGTGAAAGATAATACTGCTACATAACAGGGTTGTTTAATTTTGTTAACAATGTGTTTACGAAGAAAAAATCGAGATTTCTAAATGTCGGGGTCTGGGGTATGATGGCACTAGCATCATGAGTGGATGCTATAATGGTTTTCAAGCGAAAATAATTGAGATCGAAAAAAAATGCTCATTATGTGCATTGCTCTTCCCATAACTCTCTACCCATAACTTAAATTTGGTTAAGAGGTGGGACTTGTTGAAACAGCCTCCTGTTAGATGCACAACATTAAGAAAACTGGTTCCTACTCATTGGGTTTCGAGGTACGATGCATTTATTGCTTTGCGGGCGAATTTCAAAGAAATTTTACGTGCTTTAACAGATATAATTTTAAGAGACATTCCAAACGAGAGAACTGAGGCAGCAGGTTTAAAAAAACATTTCGAAAAGTTTAATTTGATTTTGCTTATTGTGCTATTATCCGATGTATTACAAAGTCTAAATATTGCATCTCTTTATTTACAATCCAAGGACGGTGAGATAATGGAAGATACAACTTATTTGGAGAGTGCATACACGGAAGTGGTAAACTGTATAGATAAATTTGATGAACTCAGGAGTGAAGCAATTATTTTGGCAGACAGTACTTGGAAAATGGGGAACATTTTATTTCACTCTGTATATGGACTGGATTTTGAGGAAACGTAGTTATTGAACCGTGAATTGGTGACAGCTTGCAAAATTAGGTAAATACTAACTATCATGTCTATGCCCTATCACGTTATTACATCTTTTTCACAGAATAGTACTTAGTAAAATATATGGGACAAATGGAGACTTCGATTTTCTGTGTGTACTCCCATGGATCTTTTTGTAATATTTAAAAATATAACCAACAAGCCTGGATTATTTAAAACAACGTATTATTCAAGCTAGAAGGAAAATAAATCCTGCAACATCTCAAGACCTTTTGACAACATTTGAAAATAGACGAGTGGAGCCTTTTTGTTCATTTTGTCTTTATTGATGTTAATGTGTTTTACTTGTATTTTTAGGCTTATTTCAGAATGAAATAAGCGCATGGCGCATTTTTTGACGGATCGAAGCCAAACTCGCTACAAAAATTGGTTCTGCCAAAATCTTGGATGAGTTCGTTAACGGGCCAAATCGGCCCAGTAGAAACAAAATGGCGGCCTGCCAAAATTGAAAAAAAATCGTATTTATTTTATTTTTAATCTGACGTTAAAAGTTACTAAGATTTTTTTTAGAAATTAACAGGTTCCACAACTTTTGTATGAAACACTTTTTTCTAAAACGTACATGAAAACATTTATATAAGAAAATTAAGATTTTTTGTTTTGTTTTGAATTTGATGCAAAAACTTTACTGAAATAAGCCGTCCAATTGGTCTTGTGCTATTGGGATTTTATTAATTGAATTATTACATCATGATTGTCAAATAAATTGAACATGCGACCCCAGACATATGTCTTCATTTGAAATTTACTTATAACACTAATAAATACCAATGTAAAACATACTTGTTTTCCTCTGCATACACTTTCCATTTTTTGAGCTCTACTTCGTGTAATTCAAGGAGATCTTCAGTATACAGATCAGATTCGAAATATCTGAACTCAGTCAGAACAGATTCGGAACAATGACATTGTTTCCAAATTTGTTGCAATTCCCGACGAACGTTGTCAACAAAAATCTGAAAATATGAATAGCTATATCAAAGATATGAGAATGTCTACAGCAAATATAGATATTTGCATATGTAGATGATATTGCAGCAGTATTAGATATCAAGAATTCTTTATATTCCAGAGTAACACGAAAATAGTTTGCTAGAATAAATCAAGGTAACACAAAATAATAAGTGAGAATATGACTTTGTTTGTTATCAATTTATTAGAGAGAGAGAGAGAGAGAGAGAAATATACTTTATTCTCGATGAAAAATACTTTATTATTGACAGAGCTTGTACAAAATATAGTTTGAATAACTAATAAAAAATGTGAAAAAAAATTAAAACACTAATACACCGTTCGAAACAGGTTCACACGTCATATATAAAATAAAGTAATCCAAAACAGGATTTAACATGTAAATGAGCAAAGTTTGTTGAATGTAAAAGCACAAATACACAGAAACACGTCATTTGAACATAAGTTTACAAGTCATTGAATTAAAACATATGAAAATGAGACTCCACATATAGGTATAAATTAAAACAATATAACAACTTTTAATCACAACAGAGTTTTATTGTAATATTCCTCAAGGTTGTAGTACACTTTTGTTGCAAGGGCTTCTTTAACCCTTTCGAGACGAGTTTTTGTTTTAAGGGTTAGATTTTTAGTGGTTTAATGTCAGTGGCGATCAAATAAAACATCTGCATCGAAATTTAAATGAATTTTTATTTATAAGAAGTGGTGGGGGGATGGTACATATATGTACCACCAGTCTTTGAGGGTCTTTGAGAATGGTACATATATGTACCAGGCATCTTTCAAAAAGTATTTTTATAAATTTTACATAAACGTAAAAAATGTTAAGGGTGGTATGCAGCAAAACAATTCTTGCATAATGGTAACCTACATTGACTGCACACTGTCTTGGTCCTCTTCTGAACCTTAGTTTCAGCACAGCGAGCACATCTCCTACGAGTTTTACCTTCCGTTGGCAGGTGCATCGGAATGTTTTTTAGATTTAGTCTCTGGACGGACGGACGCCACTTGTTGATGGACCTTTTACTAAAGTAGTTTTTTTCTGGCCTTCGTTCAGAATTGCTTCTGCTAATGGTACGAGGAAATCCAGAAATGGCATTTTTTTCCTGATAATTCTTTGTAAATTATCCAGGCATTTACAGCGGACATCATCAAAAGCCTGTAAAAAACTTTGATCCACCATTTTTTTTGATTAACTATCAAATTCATACAATCCCGCCATTTGGTCTGCCCGGTCGACTCCTCCCATGTGATCCCGATAAAAGGCAATCATTTCTGGACATTCTATAGGAGATCTTGTACCATCTTTGTTTTTCTTATTCAGCGATACAACTTTATTCGTATGGCAATTGCTGAGAACCAGAACATCTTTAGTATCCTGCCATTTTGCAAAAATTACACCCTCGTTGGTGCATTTGAAAACGGATTGTTCTTTTTTCAGTTTTTCAGGTAGTTTCGGAATGTTTTTTCTGGTAGCTATACAGGTACCTACTGCTGCATAGTTTGTTGAATGAAGTAAGTCAACAGAGGTAAAGAAACGGTCAAAGCAAAGTAGAACATCGACCTCTTGGATAGTATTTGCAAGCTTATTGACTACCCTTTCTCCTAAAGTACCATCTTGGTTGCCCTCTTCTTTCCCCGCATAAATGTTGAAATCGTAAGTATATCCCGTTCTTGAGTCACAACGAAGCCACATTTTTATTCCTCGCTTTGTTGGTTTGAGGGGCATGTATTGTTTTAGGGATGGCCGCCCCTTGAATTTAGTCATCGATTCATCAATGCTTTGGAAGTTGCTGTCCTGTCGTGATTTTTGAAACGTGTTTTTCAAGCATTGAACGATGTCATCAATATAATAAGTTTTTGAGCAGTCGGCCGGCTTTTCTGGAGGGGCAAAATATAATTTTGAAGAAATAAGTTTGAACTTATCCCTCGAAATAGCGTTTTTTATAGTTATATTTCCCATTGATGGATGTTTTGACAAATAATGTGTAATTGATGGTAGTCGATTATAGGACATGATGAGAACTGAGCCGATCACAATCTGTATTTCACCTACATCAGTATCTAAAATCCGTTTTTTCCTCTTTCCTTTTGCATTTCGGAGGATATTCAGTCGGGCATTGGTGCATTGTGCAATGTACATATAAAGAGAGCGAGGAAATATTTTATGAAATAGATCAATGGGGCTCATGTCTTTGTGAAATTTTGATAAAGAACACTCACGTGAAACTGGAACACTTTTTCTTGGAACAAAATCTGGTGTTACATCTGACCACATAATTCTACGATTCTTTGAATCGTCAGAGTCTTTTCCATAAGCAGTTTCTCCAACCAGTGATTCACTTTCAATAATTTCTTCCAAGCTTTCGACCTGCTGAGAATCCACATCATAATTGCTGGACAATGACTCATTATCTTGGCCCGAATTTTCTGAAGATGATGGCTTCCATAAATCGCTATTGCCCGACGAAAAGTCGGATAAACTTGAAACTTCTGACAAATGGTCAGCGATGTGGTCCAACTCATCCATACTCAATTTATTTTTTCTGGACATCGTCTGAAACAAAAAAAATAAAGTCAATACAGAAGACTATCGGTACATACATGTACCAACATCTAGTGCAGTAACGGACTGCTGGTACATATGTGTACCACTGTAGAAAACAGCTGTTTTTTTTTCCTATTTCCAGCAGTGTTTCGCAACATATTTTGTCATAAGATTTTAAAACTTACCTTTAACTAAGTCCACATACAAAATTTGCGCAATTTAGGTCACTTTTTTCCGTAAGAATTAACTAAAAACGGAGCGTAGAACGTGGCCCGGCACAAATAAACAACTACCATATAACCCCAAATAAAATTCCGCGCATCACAGTTACATAGGGAGGTAAAAGACGCACCGGTACGTAGAGAAACCATATAAAATATAAATATTTGCTTATAGTCTGTGCGTGATTCTTGCTGGTACATATGTGTACCGACAGGCTCGAAAGGGTTAACAAGATTTCTGAATTTTTTATAACATTTCTCCTTCCTTATTTCGTAATGTATGTGGTTAAATAGCTTTTTACTTTCATAAATTATAGAATATTTCCTCTGGCTTGTTTTTGGAACAGGAAGAGGTATTTTATTTTCTGTTGCTTGATGGGTTACGTGATTTATATGTCTCAGAGTTTCAGCCATATTATGTTTTTTATAAATCAGACAAGCAGTTTCCATAATGAAAATACAGTTTCTCTAAGAAATGAAGGTCTACAGTGTCTACACAAATCACGCACTTCCGCCCTGCATAAGTGTCTAATCACACGCTTTTGCAAAACAAAAATTGAATGAAAAAGTTGTTGACTGCCAAATCCCCAAAAAGTAACTCGAAATCTCAAGTGAGATTCAATCAGGGAATGATATAACATTTTGGATGTGGAAGAAATCAGTTCGTTTGAAATAATTCGGAGTGCATAACATCCTGATGCCAATTTTTTTGTTAAAGCTGAAATATGCTGGTAAAATTTTAATTTATTATCATTACAGATACCCAGGAATTTGGATTGGTTTATATTCTCAAAAGTTTCGGATTGACTTTCAAAGCGTAAACAAGTGTCGATTTGAGATACGAAGCGCTGTGAAATTGAAAGCGCTGTGAAATTCCGGTAAAAAAGTGATAACAAAACAATTATCAGAGTTAAACAAAAAACACTAGTTTTTTGATAAATGAAATGTACTTATAAAAACTAGAAGTGATACAAATATAAATAAAAAGTATAAGTGTAAATAAAATCAGACAATATGTTCAATACGCAAATGAGCCCATCAACCACTCCGGTGGCGTACCCAATTAATTTTCAAAATCCACAGATGCAATATATAACAACAACATCCAACCAAATGACAACTCAGGCTCCATTCTATGGATTCAATAAACACAAACAGCTAATGCAACATATTTACCAAATGTATCAACAACAAAAAACTCCAATTCAACCAAACATAGATAATCACCAAAATACAGCAAGTAGCTATCAAAACATAAGTCTAGCGACGAAGCTGAAATGCTTAGTGATGATGAAAAAAACTCATCAAAACATCCTTGGCAGGAAGCAAGGCCCAAAAAGAAAATAAAAAGAACTCATTGTCAAAACTCAAGTGAGACGCTATCCAAAATTCCAACTTCTAACAGATATCAATCACTTCCCAACGAAAACCATCATGAAAAAAATGAAACAGTAAGCGCAAACCCTGAAAATTCAGATAATACTTCTAAAGAACTAAAACCTCTTCCAATATATATTTACTCAGTCAGTGACTATAAAGCAATGCTCAAGTAGCTGACAACTGTAACTGATCAAAATACGTTCACTACTAAAGCTGTATTAAGTGGCACAATAAAAATTAACCCATTAACTATTGAGACTTACAGAAAGCCGATCCTTCATATTCGCGAAGGCAAAATAATACACCACACATACCAGATTAAGCAAGAAAAGGACCACAGAGTCGTAATCCCTCTGTACCATTAGAAGATATTACCACCGATCTAGAAAAAAAGGACATGTTGTTAGAAACATGATGAATATTAGACACAGGGTTAGTAAATAACCGCTTCCATTGATCTTTGTTGATATTGAACCCAGTAACAACAATAAAGAAATATATAACATAGATAATATTCAATATTGCAAAATAAAAATTGAACCACCAAGAGCGAATAATAATATCGTTCAATGTACAAGATGCCAGGATTACAACCACTATAAAACCTATTGCATGAGACCTTTTAAATATGTGAAGTACAGCGGATCTCATGATACAAAACATGTACTAAGAACAGAGATACTCCAGCCACATGTGTTCTTTGTCAGAGCAACCACCCGGCAAACTATAGAGGATGCACAGTTTACCAAGATCTACTAAAAACAAGAAACAAAACAAACAACCAAACCCATCATACTCAAAACCAATCACAATTCAGTTTCACAAGGAACGCTCATAGACAAAACCAACCTCAACCCCAAAACATGCAGACCTACGCACAAGTATCAAACAATAATGGATTGCCCCCGCAGACTACAAACAACTTAGATATAACAAACAAATTGACAGACTTTTTAAACGAGTTCAAAAATATGTTTAACCAGCTTATTAGCCAAAACAGCATGGTATTTACTATGCTCACAACACTAGCAAATAAGTTAAGTAAATAAAATTCAATAATTCAATACGGATTGCAGCATGGTTTAAGTAACCATGTGCAGGAAATCATACTACTTATAGAAATAAACAAAATAGATAAATTGCTAATATCTGAAAGTCACTACAACTAATAAAATACAGTGTACAAGTGTTGAACTCAAAATTGACAACAGACCAATAACAATTGCTTCAGTGTATAGTCCACCTCGACACAATATAAGACACTAAGAATATAATGAACTGTTCACTGAATTCAATATGAACTTTCTAATAGCAGGTTATTGGAATGCAAAGCATACCACATGGGGGTCTAGACTAATCACGCCAAAAGGAGGAAACCTGTTAAAAACTATTCGACAAAATCAAATACATATATTGTCAACAGGTGAGCCAACTTAAATAAAATCCCCTACTTACTAGACTTCACACTAACCAAAGGTATATCCGATGTTTACTGCGATATTGAATCCAATTCTGATTTAAGCTCGGATCACAGTCCTATCATCATAACTATGAGTACCAGACCAATTTGGAAAACAGCACCACTGAGGTGATGTAACAAAAAAACAGACTGGGTAAAATTCCAACAACAACCTTAGTATAGCTATTCGAGAAACGAGAAATGAATCCTTTCAGATATACTTATCAAATTTGTCCCCTGAAGATCATTCCTTATGGAAAGCAACAAAGAAATTGAAAAGACCAATGGTAGCTGTTTCACCGATAAGAAAAACTGATGGTACTTGGGCTCGATCTAATTCTGAAAAGGCCAACACATTCGCTGAATTCCTTACTACAGTACTTTCTAACCCACATGAAATTGATATTGAAGACGATGCTATAGAAGCATCCTTAGAAGCCCCATGTCAATTGTCACCTCCATTAAAAATATTTTCCCCTGCTGAAGTACACAAAGAACTAAAACACCTTAAGTCACATAAAGCTCCTGGATTCGACATCATAGTTGCAGAGTCTTAAAAAAGCTGCCAAGAAAAGCAGTAGTGCTCTTGACTACAGTGGAAACACGCATACATACTAATGATTAATAATCCTGGAAAACCAAAAACTGAAGCAAGTTCATACTGGTCATAAGTCTTCTTCCCATAATGTCCACCAAAGTTTTTGAACGGCTAATTTTAAACAGGATTGAAGCTGCAATCCTTATTGAAGACCTTATTCCTAACTATCAATTTGGGTTTAGAAAAGAACACTCAACAATTCAGTAGTGCCACAGAATAGTAAATAAAATTAAAAAAAGCTTTGATGCTAAGAACATATGTATTGCAGTGTTCCTCGATGTTCAACAAGCCTTCGATAGGGTATGGCACAAAGGTCTCCTCTACAAAATCAAGCAAAATCTCCCTAATCGACTATACCTCATTTTAAAATTCTATTTAGAAGACAGGTGCTTTCAAATAAGTTATGAAGATGAACTCCCAACTTGCCATCAAATCAAATCTGGAGTACCTCAAGGTAGTGTCCTGGGACCCTTCCTAATTTTGGTATTTACAGCTGATATACCAATAACTCAAGAGACAGATATAGCAACTTTCGCTGATGATGCGGCAATATTATCATCTGACATTGATTCCGTAAGAGCTTCTAGCAAGTTACAAAACCATCTAAACCTTCTGCAGTCCTGACTAAAAAAGTGTAAAATGCAAGATTACTTTCACCACAAGTATCTATCCTCAAGTTAACATTAACAATGCCCCCATACCTATAAAGAATGAAGTCATATACCTTGGTCTCCACCTGGATCAGAAATTGACGTGGTGCACACACATTAAAACCAAAAGAAAGCAATTGGATTTAAAAGTCAAAAATATGTATTGGCTAATTAATAAAAAATCGTAGCTGTCACTAGAAAATAAAATTTAAATTTATAAAACTATATTAACACCAATTTTGACATTTGGCATTAAACTGCGGGGGTGTAGCAAGCCATCGAATACTAAAATTTACAGTCCTTACAATCCAAAACTCTTCGAATGATTCTAAATGTACCGTAGTATGTATCAAATTGAACTATCCATAACGATCTAAGAATTCCATATATCGGCGATGTCATCAGAGCCCATTCAAATAAATATAAAAATAGATGTACAAATCACGACAACGAACTAATCAACGTTCTATTCAACCCACCATTGGAGGACAGAAGATTGAAAAGAATCTGGCCAGAAGATTTATAAACCCAGAGAACCGTCACTGGGCGGTACCTGACTCATGCCTTCTATCTATGACAAATCATTTACTTATTACTCTATTTTTTTTGTAGTAAATTGTAAATTCGCAGGAAATAATAAAAAATATATATTCTCAATAAAACGTCCATTCAAGTACAAATTGTCGATAGTAGATTGAAGGTATGTAAGTTTTTTTTTATGTTAAAGCTCAAGTAGTTTGCGTCACACCATTTTTTCACAACATCCAAATCTCCAGATATAGCATCTTTCATTCGATCAGCATTTTTTCCATGCCAAAGCACTTTTGTGACAACCGCAAAGATCGTAAAAATTCCTTGAAATGAAAGATTAACCCGGTCGTTTAAATATATAAGGAAAAGAATCGAGTCCAGAACTGAGATCCTTATGGAACACCCCATAATATTTCCTTAGTGTGAGATAGTTTTTCATTAGCTTTCACTAATTGTTTTCTATCCAGTTCATCTTTTGCAAAAGAAGTTCATGATTAACACAATCAAAAGCTTTGGAGAAGTCGCAGAATACCACAGCTACGACCTGTTGTGTATAAGGGTTTATGTAAATATGTCTTCTGAAACTCGGGATGTGGCTATATTCAAGTGATTTAGACCCTTTTTGATAACTCATCTGTTAGTAGTTGATGTGGGATGGTTGGGCATACATTGAAGAGTATTATTCTATCAGCCGGAGTTATGAGTCAGCGAGCTACTAATTTTTTGCCGTTGGCTGTTATGGAGCCATAATTGTTGATGAAATTATCTATTACTGACTTGTTTGCTAAATATATACAAACACGATTGTTCGAGCGCCTTGATGAAAGACTTTTCCTATGGTTGCAAAAAAAATTGCAAACATTTTAAACAAATTCTGTTACATAAAATGTTTTTAGGTTGAATGATTGATCACAATAGGGTAAGGTAATCCTGTAATTTGGCATTGTTGATGGCGCAAAAGACAGTTGCTTGTTCTTTGCTTGGGAAAACAGCTTAATTAACTGCTGATGAACAACTTTTTACAACTATAGTAGGAGTATTTAAGTGTGAATTATTAACTGTAGACATCATTTAAGTTTGATTTTATTTGGCCGGAAATATTGAGTACGTCCCTGGCCACTATTATTAAATAGTGGCATGCGAAACTAGTTTGTTGTTTATTAAAGGTGATATGCTATTCAGATTGACTGTGTTTATGATGAGGAAGTCGCTTATCTTTGATAATTTTAGAAGAGCTAGATAGATAAAGTGAACTTACAGATTATGAAAGCACTTCCACTATACAAAACGAATTAAAAAAGGTTCACACCAATTGAATTTGTAATATTTTGTGAGCTGACCCAAAGCTATACTAATCACTTGTTCTGTCAGAGCCGAACTCCAAACAAATTATTGTTACATTGTAATATTGAGTTTGCAAATAATGTAAACATCCAAGAAAGTTAATGTTAGAAATTGGCGATTTGTCTGAAATGGCTGATACTATAATTAAACATTTTAATTAAATCTCACGGTGGTTTTTTAGCTAAACCTGGAAAGCCTATAAAACTTGGTACTAGGAAACCCAACTTTTCAGATTGGCTTCCCGCACCGAGGGATTTCATTCAAAACGGAAGTACCTATAATATATTCTGGGAAAATTCTGAGTTCATGAATTTTGGTTCATAACAAATGCTGTCATCTTTCACATACATATACTTTTCGTTTCTCTTTGTAAATATTGTAAACTTAAAAGTTATTATACTGTAAATAGATATTTTTTTTGCTTTTACTTTCACCAAACCAAGAAAATTTCAGACCAACAGCAAATAGTATATTAAGTACCAAGTGTCAAAAAGGTTACTTTAGTCACGAGGTTTACTAGGCACGAGTGGAGCGAAGCGGAACGAGTTCCTTGTGAAACGAGTGACTAAAGACGTTTTAACACGAGGTGCTTACTATACTTTTTCTTCGCCCGCGGGAAGGAAAACATTATATTATATTTGAATTATATTCATTACATGACGGACGATGACTGACAGCTGATTGATAAATCAAATGACGCAGAATAACAAAATTATCAAGGAGCATGAAATTTAACATACAAAAGATACACTTGATTTAACGTTTAAAAAACAAAAGATAAACGAGATGTGTCTTTTCGCATTTTAAACACTAGTGTTTAAAAAGTCGTTTTGTGCATGTCAAACCTGTGTTCAAAGTGCGGTTTTAGTAGCGGAAGTAGAAAAAACCATTTTTATGCCCAATTTGTGATTTTGTTACTTTTCAGAATGTAACTGGCATCCAACATTTTTTCTTTTTTTTATTATTAATTTATTTAATAAAGTAATTAGATTCACAAACTAGTCGAAATTACTCCCCAATTAGGACATAAAACCTGGCAAGACTTCAGGAGCATAGTAAATTTCACTAGCCTGGGTAACACAAAAACATATTTTCTTTACATTAGGCTTTATATTTATCAAATCGGTCTCATCTATGTAGAAAAACAGTGAAGAAATTGTGAAAATAGTTTGATTATTACGAAACTACATTATTATGAATCTAACATATCTAAGCATTTAAAACTAGACGAAAATTTAATCAGAAATAAAATCAAAAACTGTAGCAGTTTTCACAATAAATCAGAAAAAATTCAATTGTCTGTTTCATTTATTCTTAATGGCCCGTGAATCTTCCTTCGTGTCCATGTTTCGCTGCCATGTCCTGGTCTTGTAATTGTTTTATTTATTTTGATTTTGGTCTTTCTTATAAGCAGTTTGTCCTTTAGTAGCACCTGATTTGCATAATATGCTTTGTTTTCTATTTGAATTTTTTCAGCAGATTGTTAACAATAAACTGGCTAAAAGCTTCAAATCTATTATTGTCTAAAAGGAGGTCGCCTAACTTTTTTCTGTCTTACTCTGCAGATACTCACACGAACATTGTTTCCCTTTATTAATTTTTAATTAACTGAATTTTTTTCGTTCTCTTAAAGTTCAATTAATTTTTGCTTTATTGGAGTGTTTAAGGCAATATGATCAGTATTAGAGCAAATCCTTTGAATATTTAAGAGGAAATAGTCATTCTTTTATCAATGGTTTTGACCACTTCATGGTGAACCTTGATGAAGAGTGACTGATAGACTATTTCCTTGCTTAACCCCAGAATTGAAATCAAATGGATCACTTACTTTGCTGTCTATTTTCACTCCTGAATTTTCTCATTGTCAACAGAGATAATTAGTTTATCCAGTATTTCTAAATCTTCCTTGTTTTCCAATTGTGCTACACTAAATACTGTCAAAAGCTCATTTAAAGTCAACAAAAAGGATATTTCGATCGATATTGTGTTCATATCATTTTTATTAATGTGTTGAACCATTGTTCCACTCTCAGCCCTTAAATCATATATGAGTTTAATTTCTCAATAATTTTCAGCATTGACTTCATACCTCTTTTGTGAATGAGGCAGATGTCTCCAATATTCCAACTTTTCCATATTTCTTTTACTATCTCATGTATAGTTTGTTTCACCTTGACAACACCAAAATTAATTGATCTCATGATAATCCCATCTTCTCTTGGAGATCGAATATTTTTTCTCCTTTTGGTGTGACTTTGGGTATATTTTTTTAGTAATTTCCTATAGTGTAAAAATACTGGAAATGGTGTTCTCATCTTTGTTTCTACAGCTCCTTGTCCTCTGTTGATGGTCTTTCTGAAATCCCTCCAGTGCTGCATAAAATTTTATAGTTTCTTCCTCTTGGTTTAAATATTTCATTTTTTAATCATCTTGGTTATACTTTGATTCTTTCTGATTATGCTTTGAACTTATCTTCATAGTTCTTGATATATTACTAACGTTTTTCTGTTCCAGCTAATATCATGTTCTGTCATAATGTTACACAGTATAATCAACTAAAAATAAACGGTTTTAAAGACTAAAACTAACTTTTCCGCATCTGCGAGTTGCCCTGAATAATATTCTATCATAAAATTGTCACTTGTATACACTTCGAGGGATGTATCGTGCTAACATGCTAACAAAACGAAATTTCTCCAAAAGTAACCAAAAATGCAGTATATCTGGATTTATAGGACCCGCTATACTCGCTATAGTCAGCTGAAAACCAATAGGGTACATCTGTGAGACACCTTGAATGAGACACCCTGAAAAATATCCAGTTATAAAATTGGCCACTTGTATACACTCCGGAGGCTGTATTGTACTATCAACCCGAAATTTCTCCAAAAAAGACAAAAAATGTGGCACTTCAGGTACCATAGCACCCGTTGTACTAGCTTTGGTGAGCTTAAAATCAATAAGGTTCATCTATAAGACGCCCTAAACAATATTCAATCATAAAATGGGTCACTTGTATACACACTGGAGGCTGTATCGTGCTAACAAAATGAGAATTCTCCAAAAATTACAAAAATTTGGTACCTCAAGTACCATAGCACTCGATGTACTGGCTTTAGTGAGCTGAGTATCAATAAGGTTCATCTTTGAGACGCCCTGTATAATATCCAATCATAAAATTGGTCACTTGTATATACTCCGGAGGCTGCATCGTGCTGACAAACTGAAATTTCTCCAAAAATGTCGTACTTAAAGTACTATAGCACCTGATGTACTAGCTCTAGTTTAGCTGAAAATCAATAGGAATCTTCTGTGAGATGCCCTGAACAATATTCAATCATAAGAGCAGTATCGTGTTAACAAGACACGAAAAGTGGCCGACGACGACGTCATACAGACAGGATTTTTTCCTAAAAACCATTTTTTTCGTGTCCAGCTGAAAAACTTCCCTCACCCATTGTACTAGCTCTAGTTTAGCTGAAAATCAATGGGATTCATCTGTGAGATGTTCTGAATAATATTCAATCATAAAATTGTTGACTTTTTGCACTCCGGAGGCTATATCATGCTAACAAACTGGAATTTCTCAAAAAATTACAAAAATATCGTACTTCAAGTACCATAGCACCCGTTGTACTGGCTATTGTGAGTTGAAAATCAATAGGGTTCATCTGTGAGATGTCCTGAACAATATTCAATCATAAAATTGGTGACTTGTATACACACTGGAGGCTGTATCGTGCTAACAAACTCAGAATTCTCCAAAAATTACAAAAATTTGGTACCTCAAGTACCATAGCACTCGATGTACTGGCTTTAGTGAGCTGAGTATCAATAAGGTTCATCTTTGAGACGCCCTGTATAATATCCAATCATAAAATTGGTCACTTGTATATACTCCGGAGGCTGCATCGTGCTGACAAACTGAAATTTCTCCAAAAATGTCGTACTTAAAGTACTATAGCACCTGTTGTACTAGCTCTAGTTTAGCTGAAAATCAATAGGAATCTTCTGTGAGATGCCCTGAACAATATTCAATCATAAGAGCAGTATCGTGTTAACAAGACACGAAAAGTGGCCGACGACGACGTCATACAGACAGGATTTTTTCCTAAAAACCATTTTTTTCGTGTCCAGCTGAAAAACTTCCCTCACCCATTGTACTAGCTCTAGTTTAGCTGAAAATCAATGGGATTCATCTGTGAGATGTTCTGAATAATATTCAATCATAAAATTGTTGACTTTTTGCACTCCGGAGGCTATATCATGCTAACAAACTGGAATTTCTCAAAAAATTACAAAAATATCGTACTTCGAGTACCATAGCACCCGTTGTACTGGCTATTGTGAGTTGAAAATCAATAGGGTTCATCTGTGACATCTCCTTAACAATATTCAATCATAAAATTGGTGACTTGTTGCGCTCCGGAGGCTGTATCGTGCTAACAAGACATGTAACAAAAAGTGGCCAACGATAACGACATACACACAGGATTTTTTTTCTAAAAACCATTTTTTCGTGTAGTTCTTGATGAAAAACGTAAAAATAACTCAAATTTTTTCTCAAAATTTCAACTTTTTTGTGGGTAAACCAATACTTTTCTCGCATATTAGATAGGTTGGGCGGAAGAGTAATATTAACTCGTCATTCTAATAACGAGTATTAATAAAATTAAGCATTTTCTGTAAATATCTTTGAATATACCACTACACCATTTGTTGGTACAAAGTTATTTGGATAGTCTTTTATGAGACCCCAAAACGCCGATCCAGCTTTCAAGCAGTTTCCAGATCTGTCTTGAGCGTGGAGGGTATCTATATCTATTAGTCATTTTTAATTAAAATACGAGGTCTGCCGTTTTCTCTATTTTTCATTCATACAAATTTCTAGTTTGTATATTTTGAGCGAATTATTAAAAAAACTTGACATTTGTCGAAAGCAAGTAACTTATTTACTGAACTCATGGCAACTACACCAGTAATCCAATTGAGTAACAATTTTAAAACAAACTTTTTCTCAAACTTCATGTCCAATATTTTAATTCTCATATGATTAATTTTTGGGTTATGAGTTATTCAATCACTAGTGTTTAATGTGAGAATCAAGAGTAGTTTCGAAATAGACAAGACTCTTACCTTGACATTAGCCCTTTTCAAACGTTCGCATCTTTTCAGTTCCTGTCTTAAAGCTTCTAAGGTTTCCATTGAATTTTCTGCATATTTCTTACGAAACTGTTCCCTTCCAACCAAATCAGTTTCTAGTAAAGCCCACAAATTTTCAATTTTGCTCCATAACAGATTAATCTCATCTTTGACATTCTTTAGTTCCTTCTTTACATTATCATAAAATGCATATAGAGATTCCATGTTTTCTTCAGTTATTGGAAAATCATTTTCAAGTCCATTTACAACAGCATCTTCAAAAGATGTAGAAGGACTGTAATTTAGTTGACTTATTATTTCTATAAGTTCTCCTTTTATCATAGTGAACTTTTCTAGCCTGTCAAAGGATTCTTGTTCCAGTTCTTCAATGTTTTTTTTCAAATCTTCAATTTCATTAAGCGTAGGCAAATGGTCTTTGATGATAAATTGAGGTTCTTTGCCAAGACTTTTACATAATTGTAGATATTTAGCAAGTAACGGCTTCAATTCAGATTTTCTTTCTTCAACTATTTGTTTTAATCTACAAATAATTATCAAATTAGTAATATGGGAATATTTCTGAACTAGAAATATTTAAATAGAAGACAAAATCAAATGCAGTATCTTCCCATTTCAAAATGCATTTGCTTTCGAGATGAGCAACTGTACTAGTAACCATGAAACAATCATCATGAATTATACTTATGATTAATTTTTATAAAAGACTCCGCCACTGGGCTTGAACGAGTAAAGTTCGATTAAGATTAGTGCGTAGTTTTTCAAAGTTTATCAGGTAAACAATTGACAATTATTCGAAGTTTTTGGACTAGTAATAGATCTCTTTATCGTACACTTATCCTGCAAATCATAACAGGATTCGTGTTATTTTTCATATGTGGCAGCCGCAAAATCTACTCCAAAACCAACGTTTCACAAGAAAGAACAAGCTACACTTTTCCACTCCGCTGATAATTTGAAATTATTCAAACACGTTAAAGCAGTTGGTGATATTATAGGCCCAAGAACTATATGCTTCGCATCAAGAATTTCCAATAACAGAATCTGCATTTATCTAAACAAAATTGAACTAGTTGACCAACTGATTACCAACCATTCGACAACTAAAGTTGGAAACATGGAACTGAATGTAAGAAGATTAGTTACCCCCGCAAAACGCCTTGTTCTTTCAAATGTGTGCCCATCCATTCCTCCCGAACTAATTGAAACAGCCTTAATAGATCTTGGACTACAGTTAGCATCACCAATATCATTCCTGAAAGCTGGCATTCCCGGGGATGAATACAATCATATATTATCCTTCCACAGACAAGTTTATATTGTACCATCTTCCGAAAATTTTGAGCTCCAGACTTCCTTATTAATTTCTTATGAAAATAATGGTTATAGAATCTTTCTCTCAACTGATAAAATGGAGTGTTTTATATGCAAGCAAACCGGCCATATTGCAACCAACTGCCCTAATACCCCAATTGCTTCCCAGCCACCAGCATCAAACATGCAATCATCACACACGAACAGTCCTAATATCCAATCTGATCTTCCGCCACCAGCTTCCCAGAAATCAGATATACAGCTCCCCCAATCCATAAACAACACACCTATTACTTCAGACATAATTAATGTTCCTCTGTTTACTACAAATCATCCAAATATACAGGTTCCACCTACACAAAAAAGACCCTTGCCAAGTTCCACAGACACAGAATCTGTTGCTCCCAGTACTATCAACACAGCCCCCACTTTCGATATTCCATCCATAGATATTCCAAAACCTGTCAAGAAAAAAACTAAAAAAGAATCAACACTTGATAATAAGATACCTGAAAGCTCCAGGACAATAATCTCCAACATGTATAATAAATTTCCTGACTCATTCACACTGCCCTTAGAATACTTTATAGCTTTTCTAGAAAACTCATATGGATCTAAGGATCCACTATCAGAAGCTCAACAATTTACCGAAGACATTACATCGTTACTTGCTGACATGCATACTATATATCCTGCCCTTACCGATAGATCCCTCAAAAACCGATTTACAAGAATCACAAAAAAAATCAAGCATGCTCTTAATATAGACAATACCGATAATGATATCACAGACATCAGTGGGCGATGACTGTATGTCTAACAGTTCTCTCATCTCACAAACTTCATACTAAACATTTAATCTTATACAATGGAACTGCGACGGGTTCTATCCCCGTCTTGAACGCATACAACAATTAGTATCCGATACCCAAGCTGATATTGTCTGTCTGCAGGAAACGAACTTTAAGGAAAGTCACAAACGGGAATTAAAAAACTTTGTCGGTTACCACTATCTTAGATTCAACTTTCTTAGAGCTAGCGGTGGAACTTCGATATTTGTCTCTTGTGATTTTTATTCCGTTGATGTACCAATAGTTACTCCATTAGAAGCTGTCGCTGTCACAGTTTGGGCCCCTCAAAAAATTACAATCTGTAGCATTTACATCCCTCCAAATTACAACCTCAGTGAATCCGATCTTGCTGACCTAGTAAGGCAATTGAAACCTCCATACATCCTAGTTGGTGACTTTAATGCACACAATGTCATTTGGGGATCAAAACTTACTTTTGGAAGGGGGAAAATAGTTGAAAATTTCCTAAATCACAATAATGTTTGTTTACTGGACTCAGGTGCAGAAACGCACTTAAATATTGCTACAGGAAATCTATCTTCTATTGATCTTAGTCTTTGTGACCCTAAAACTACACCGTCACTTTCCTGGAAAACGCTTGACAGTCTTTATGATAGCAATCATTTTCAAATCTTCATCTCTGACAAATCAAAAACCACATCAAACTGTAAAACAAGATGGAACATTTCTAATGCTGACTGTAATGCATTTAAAGAATTCACTGAATATCAAATATCTCAGCTACAATTTTCTGAAAATATCGAGGAATCGGTTACAGCATTCAGTAACTGTATAATCCAAGGAGTAGAAATATACGTTGGAAAATCTTTAATACCAGCATCCCGAAAACTCGTTCCTTGGTGGAATGACTCTTGCGCAACTGCTGTCCGGGAATGTAAAACTGCATTAAATAAATACAGGAGGACTAGAAATACAGATAATTATATAAATTTCAAAAAACTTAAAGCCAAAGCAAGATGGGTAGTAAAGCAGAGTAAAAAAGCTTCTTGGAATAACTATGTTTCATCCCTTACCTCTGACACACCCCCGGGACAAGTCTAGACAAAAATACGACAAATGAAAGGCAATAAAACTCAGAGTAAAATCTCTGCGGTGATAATTGATAATAACATTGTCACTGATAACCAGCAAATTGCAAATTTAATAGCTACTCATTTTGAAGAGAAATACAAGAACAATAATAATCAAAACCACAATCAACTGAACGAGTCCCCACTCCCTATTATTCCCTCCGTTATATCTGACCTTGACTCTTTGAACCATCCATTCTCTTTCGAAGAACTAACTTACGCTCTTTCTTCTTGTAAAAATTCCGCTGCTGGTCCCGATAATATACCATTTATCTTTCTAAAATATTTATCACCGATCTCCTCAACAAAATTACTGGAATTATATAACACCATCTGGACTCAACAGCTATTCCCAACACAATGGCGAGAATCAATCTCAATTCCAGTGATAAAACCATATAAACCGCCAACAGATCTACACTCATATCGTCCCATTTCTTTAAAATGCACAATGTGTAAGTTGATAGAAAAAATGATTAATAAAAGGATACTTTGGTACTTGGAAAAACACAAAATAATAAATCCAGCACAATCGGGATTCAGACCGCACCGTAGTACTATGGACAATCTCGCCTATCTACAGACATATATTGCTGATGCTTTCCTTAAAAAACATCATGTTGTAGCTGCCGCATTTGATATTGAAAGTGCCTTTGATACCGTATCAAAGTCAGCAATACTTAATAAACTCAGGAAATACAACTTCCAAGGCAACATATTGGCCTTTGTACAAAATTTCCTAACCGATAGATCATTCCAGGTATCTACTAATGGTCAAGTTTCTTCGAAACACTTACAATATAATGGCGTACCTCAAGGATCAGTTTTAGGTCCAACGCTCTTTATAATAGCCATAAATGATATATGCTCATCAACTAGACCCCCTATTAAGTTCTATATATACGCAGACGATCTAATCATCTTTTGTAGTGGTAAAAATAACCAAACTACAGGTAACATAATTCAGACAGCAGTAAATCAACTAAGTCAGTGGTCCCTTTCAACTGGCTGACACTTCTCAGCCGCCAAATCGAAAATTATTAAATTCAGTAAAAACGACGGGAATTACTTCTCATGTCATACTGTGCAAAAGTTTCAGCACACCCTGAGAATCCAGTATATCCTCTAATAAATCATCCATCCAACAATAGCAATTCTGGCACTAAATTTCAACCACTTCCACAAATCCTGTCAGCACTCACAACTGATATCAACCTATCTGATACAGTTCCCATTCCTATATCATCCTGTCCTCCTTGGTTAAAGCAACAACCAAAGTTTAACACATCTTTAAACTTATTTCCTAAGCATGAAACTCACAGTGGTTTATTGAAACATCTCTTTTTCAATATTATAAATTCCACTCATTACAATAAAATATTGTTTACTGATGCATCTAAGTCTGAGAATGGCGTAGGTTGCGCTGTTACCAACTCTCATCAAATAATTAAACAACGTCGTCTACCATATTTCGCTAGTGTCTACACAGGGGAGTTATATGCAATACTTCAAGCTCTAAATTCTCTATCACCTGACGACAAACAATCAGCTATATGCACGGACTCTCTTGCATCAGTAAACTCAATTAGACAAATATATTCCGTTCATCCTATTGTCCAAGATATTCATGATTGTATTGGCCGTCTTGCGAGCTCTGGTGTTACTATTACATTCATCTGGGTACCATCTCATGTCGGAATTCCCGGGAATGAACTTGCGGACCAAACTGCAAAAGAAACTTCGACAGCTAACCTCCAGATCGATTCAATGCAAACTCACAATGACCTGATAACTAGGATAAGACGTTCCATACGTGACCGCTGGGCAAACCACTGGACAAATTGCAATACAAAACTACACGAAATTCAGCGTGTCATCGACTTCAAAGACCTTCCTCCTATGTCTCGAAGAGATACAGTCGTTGTACGCAGGCTACGTATTGGGCATACTCGACTGACTCATGGATATCTAATGTCCGGCTCCGACCCACCCGAATGTCAGCACTGCAAAATCCCACTCACAGTTAAGCACATACTGATAAGCTGTCTGAAATATTCAGATAAACGCCGTAACCACCAGCTACGAACTTCACTTCAAGAAATTTTAAATATTCCGGACCAGATACCTCGCCTAATCAATTTTTTAAAGGACGTTAATTTATATTATGAAATCTAAATTGTTCATGAAATCTAAACAGCTTGTTAATGTTCAGTTCTTGTAGTTATAATTATTGTTCCATGTTGTGTCAATGAAATCTAACTTGCCTCATGTAATCTAAACAGTTCGTCAATGTTATTGTTCAGTTTTTGTAATTGCATCATGTTTGTAAACTTATTTCTTATAGTTAATAACTGTACCATGTGCCAATGATCTCAGTTGTCGAGACACGTTAATGTAAATAAAAAAAAATTATAAAACCGTTTTTAATCAACTACTGTATCAATAGTTCAGTAAAATTTCAAAATTTTCTGTTAGAGTTTATTTTCATTTGGTAGGTAGTATTTCATTATTAGGCCAAGCTACTGAGATTTGGAGTGAGCATTTTGTGTAAAAAGTGTTAGAAGAAAACCAGATGCACCATTGTTTGGAGAACAGTTTCATATGATATAGTGACATGTTTTCACTCGACTTTATTATTCATAACTTTGTTATTAACTATTTTATGCAAAAAATCGCTGTTTAGTTTTTTGCTTATAAAATTAAAACTGTATTAAGTGAATCACAAGGTAGGTCTAGCCAAACATAATTATTAAACATCAGGTAGGCATCAAATGAAATGTAACTTAATAATAATAATAATAAATTCTTTATTTTTAAACGGTTTTATTTAGCTCACCCCGTTTGTTTTATTCTTGGGTCAAATTTAGTAATTCAAATTTCACCCTCTTCCTGTCAACCGATTAATCTGAAATTTTGTATACACTTTGGATTTTGGTGAGAATACAATTATGTTTATTTATTATCATTATAAATTCAAGATGGCCGCCGCTACAAAATGGCGGATAATTTATGTTTTATTAATCCCATCAATATGGGTATCAAATGAAAGGGCTCAACAAGCAGAATACAATATAATATACTATAAAAAATTGAAATCCAAGATGGCGGCCGCTACAAAATGGCGGATAACGTAGGTTTTATCAATCCCATCAACATGGGTATCAAATGAAAGGGCTCAACAAGTAGAATACAATATACTATGAAAAATTTAAATCAAAGATGGCGGCCGCTACAAAATGGCGGATAACGTAGGTTTTATCAATCCCATCAATATGGGTATCAAATGAAAGTGCTCAACCAGTAGAATACAATATACTATATAAAATTAAAATCCAAGATAACGGCCTCTACAAAATGGCGGATAACGTAGGTTTTATCAATCCCATCAACATGGGTATCAAATGAAAGGTCTCAACAAGTAGAATACAATTTACTATGCAAAATTGAAATCTAAGATGGCCGCCGCTACCAAAGAGTTGGACTGCAATAAACTAACGGGCAAGAAACCTTGCAATAATGAAGCACTAAATGAATTAAACAGAATGCGAAATAAAAACTAAAAACCAAAAAATAAAAATAGGTAAAAAACCTTTTTAAGTTAAACGGTTTTATGTTAAACATACATTGCAATGTTTAAGATAAATGTACTAAAAACCAAAAAATAATAAAATAGATACAGTCGTGGGAATTATAAACATATGCATAGACTAGACTAAAATAAAACCGTGGGACACGTCAATTGTCGGTTGAACAACTGCCTAATTATAGTGTAACATTACAAAACAAAAATTTTAATCAACGATTGTAGACAATTGACGTGCCCCACGGTTTTATTTTAGTCTAGTCTATGCATGCATATGTTTATAATTCCCACGACTGTATCTATTTTATTATTTTTTGGTTTTTAGTACATTTATCTTAAACATTGCAATGTATGTTTAACATAAAACCGTTTAACTTAAAAAGTTTTTTTACCTATTTTTTTCACCATATAATAATAAAACAACTTAGTAATACAATTGATCAGAAAAAGATGGTAAACAAAAGGTTATGTGATAGGTCTATTGACCAATTCTTCCTCACCAACCTCAACCTTCTGTCATTCTGACGATGATATTTAATATCGAAACAATTGTCAAATTTCTTAGAATTTTTAACATATTTTTCAATATATTGTGGAATTATCTAGAAATAGAAAGTTTCGTTTAAAACAGTAATATAAGTAGATTCCATGAAGTAAGGGTAAGAGACAGTTAATTTTTAACAATTTTTATGCTAAAAATCGCTTTTCTTTAGTTTTTTTGCTTATAAAATTAAGACTGTTAAAGTAATCGTGATGGCGTCAATAGAGAAATGATAGAGAATAAAAACACGAAGAAAATGAGAGGTCGAACAGCTCGATCGGACCGTTAGTTTAGGAGAAAATCGGCAGAAAACGGCCCAACTGTAGCTTTTTCAAAAATGCATAACTCAGTTATTTTTCTAGTTGTAGCGAATATCAGTTCAAAAACCTCTTGACGAGGTAAAAATAGGTGACTCAAGTACACCCCCTTACGAAAGATGTGATATCAAATCATATGATGTATAGAGTGACACAAATACTATATATTATCTTTTTAAAATAATACACATATTCACACTTTATTCCTTATCAATTTGAAAGCTTCAAATAATTGATGTACTTGCCAACACTAGCTAAAATTTCCGATGAAATGAATACAGATCCATATTTCACTAAAATGGGCTGAACGACACTACGGGAATTAAAATTTAAATGGGCAAAACATGATAGAAAA
Organism: Galeruca laticollis; assembly: GCA_963921935.1. NCBI lineage: Eukaryota > Metazoa > Arthropoda > Insecta > Coleoptera > Chrysomelidae > Galeruca > Galeruca laticollis. The sequence continues at coordinate 35,622,253 of OY998178.1, read as the reverse complement.
GCGATTCTAATTGATACTGACGAAATTATTTGTTGGAGATATCTAAGAACAATTTTCAAAATACGTGCAGCAGGCAAACCAATATTTTAGTTGGATGAAACCTGGGTGAATGAAGGCTACACTGTCAGTAAAATGTGGCGACAGGCTTTTTTGGAAGGATTACCTTCAGGATTGAAGAGTACATCCGGTAAGGGACGACGTCGGGGTCGAGGGGTCTGTTTCCTCTCGCAATCGATGTAAAGTTGAAAGAGAGAGGGAGGCAGAGCCCAGGGGATAGGTTTTACACGGAGAGTCCTAGAACATTGCACCTCCTTAAACTGTCCCAGGACCGCTGGGTACTCCCAAGATGATTGGGAGTGTGTGATCATAGATTACACCCTTCACGTGGTGGATCTAGACCGGGAGGTCGATAAACATCCCACAACCCAAGGTGTCAAGCGACCCGTGCCAATAGGTGCATGGCGGTGGAGGAGCACCGTCGCAAACGGAGCCTCTGGGAAACCGGGCGACCTCCCAGAGTATTAGTCTTATTCTCCCAAACGGGTCACTGGGGGAATGGACCGCACTAACCCGGTACTCGTGGGAACATATGGATGACCCGATAATAAAACAAAAAACTCCTAAATTGGAATGTGGCCAAGATACCGCAGGCATTCCTATTCAGTTAAAAACAAGCAACAATTCTCCTACAGCGATGGAGGAGAACAATTTGCTAAGTTCTGGGGAGGAGTGCAACACCTCAAAGAACCCAGGTAGGCAGTCGCCAAAGGAAGAACCAAAAGAGAGGCTCTCTAGAGGCGAACTGAGACGTCTAAGGAGAGAAGAAGCCTTCACTAAAGGCGAGAGGATTCTCTCCAGAAAAGAAAGACAGTTGGCGTGGAAGGAGAAGCATGGTGCTCCGGCTGAACCACCCCTTAGCAAATTCGGTTCCTCTGGAACCCTGGGCGCGGGGGTGAAGCCGAGGCAAGGTGCGAAACCAGAAGCCCAACCGTCATCATCCAAACACGTATCTCCAGGAGGGAAAATGTTGCACTCGCAGCGAACTCCGGAGGAATCTGTAAGGATGACGAAAAGATCTAAGGCAGAGGGAAGCTCAGCGAAACCCTAAAAACACCTGAGTCCTTCGCCGAGAAACTGATGGTTGAAAAGATGACAATTGTCCATGTGAACCATCCAGAAACAAGGCTGGACAAAGAGACAGCCTTAAAAATCAAAATGGAGCTGAGGAGACGTGCCCTACGGGGCGAAGACGTCAGAATATCCAGCTGCCACCCTGAGAACGGTGCAGTAGTTGTAGGCTGCGCAAATTCTATCACAAAGGTATGGTTAGAAGCTCAGTTGAAGCAGCTGAATCCGTTTGGCGAGATTCAGCTGAGACTGGGCCCGGCCAAAAACCTTGTGAAGATGTGCAAAGTCACAACTTTTATACCATGATACACGGGAGCGGAGACCAAGGAAGACGTGATGCTTGGTCCAAAGAGCCAGAGTGGATTAAACACCGAGCACTGGGCTGTTGTGGGTGGTAATACTACGCCAGAAGGACAGTTCCTAGTCATCCACATTGACGACGAATCCCCGCAGAAGCTGAGGAAACTTGGTATGCGCCCATTCGTGGGAGCAGAAAGAGTTTTCTTCAAGTTGCAGGGGGGATTACACAAAGGTAGCAATGATGACCGCAGTGCTGCAAATCAACCTGCATCACAGTAGAGCGGCAACGGCGACGCTCTGCCATAAGATCCTGGCTGATGACATAAGAGTGGTTCTTATTGAAGAACCATGGACCGTGAAAGGCAGAGTAATGGGAATGAGCGTTGCGAAGGGTAAGTTAATCTACGAGACTGATAATGCAAACCCAAGGGCATGTATTTTTATCAGGAATAATATCAAAATGTTGAAAATAACGGATTTATGTTCTAGGGACACTGCCGTGACTGAGGTACACCTGCAGGCAGGTGATGGAAACATCAGAATCCTGCTTGTATCAGTGTATCTGCCATACGATTCCACAGAAGCACCTCCGTCCATGGTAATGAGGAGGATTGAGGAACACGGATCAGAGACGGGGAAGCACCTCATCTTGGGAATGGACGCCAATGCCCACCATCTGGCCTGGGGGAGCTCCAATACCAATAAACGGGGTGAGTATCTTACCTAATAGAGTTGAATCTAACTTTATTGAATCAGGGCCGCAAGCCAACTTTCCAACAAAGAAGGGGGAATTTGCTTAGGGAAGAGGTTGTGGACATAACTTTGGCCAGCCACTTTGTGGCTAGCAAAATTAAGGGCTGGGAGGTATTAGACGAAGCCTCAGCGTCGAATCATAATTACATATCCTTTACTATTAAGTCGGCCTATAAAAAAAAGAGACTTATAGAAACCCAAGGAATACAGATTAGGAAGCATTTCGGAAAAAATTGGAAACCAATCTAGCCTCACTTGACCCAGTCTCAGGGCAAGGGGTTGAGAGAATGACAAGTGACATTAACAATGCCATAATGAACTCATATACCGAGACCTGCCCTGAGATGGTCAGAACGACCAACCGAAATGCACGTTGGTGGAACAGGAAGCTCGAATCGATGAGAAGGAACGTTCGAAGGCTGTACAATCAGTGCAAACGCACAGGAAATTGGGACAGTCACACGAAGGCGCTCACTGAATTCAATAAAGCAGTGAGGAAAGCCAAGAGAAGCTCATGGAGAAATCTCTGTCAGGACATTGAAAGTGTCTCTGACTGTGCAAAACTCCACAGAGTCATGGCTCAAAATCCAGTTAACACTCCAGAGACCATACTCAAAGAAGACGGCTCACACACGGAGGAGACACTGGCAGTAATGCTCAGTACGGGATCCACCGAAATACAAGTCGAAGCAACGAGCGAAGTCAGAGAAGAACGGCAAGTTGCCCGCGGTCTGGCAACTCGTGATAGCTGGACTTGTGCAAAGTCCATAGTCACATATGGGTCTGTGACATGGGCTATTCAATATTTCAATCCCTTCAAGGCGCCTGGAATGGACGGAATTTACCCTGTACTACTCCAAAAAAGCGCCGACATAATAACTCCAAGATTTGTGAATCTGTTCAGACTAAGCCTAGCCACAGGAGTTATACCTACGGTGTGGGAAATCTCCAAGGTGGTATTCATACCAAAACCTGGAAGACCTTCTTACGATACTGCAAAGGCTCATCGTCCGATAAGTCTCTTGTCATTTCTTCTTAATGCACTAGAGAAGATGATAGATAGGCATTTGAGGGTCACGGTGCTGGGCGACAAGCCGCTGCACCCCAATCAACATGCCTACCAAAGTGGCAAATCTTGCGAAACTGCCTTGCATAGCTTGGTGAGCAAGATAGAGCAAGCCATTACTTACAAAGAAGTTGCACTGGCTGTGTTCCTGGATATCGAAGGAGCATTTGACAATACGAGCACTCGCTCAATATTGTCAAATCTGGAATCCAGAGGCACAGACAGGACAATTACCCGATGGATAGAGAACATGCTAAGCAGCAGGAGAGCACAAGCATCTCTGTGTAGTGTCAGCAAAGCTGTGGAATCTGGTAGTCGACGACCTTGTCTCACTAAACCAGCAGGGGTGGTATGCTCAAGGATATGCTGACGACATCATCATTCTAATACGGGGAAAACATGTGGGCATCTGCCTGGAACTAATGCAGAGGGCAATGTCCGTAGTGGAGAGATGATGTGATGCGGAGGGATTCAATCCCTCGAAAACCATCATGGTACCATTTACGAAACAGCGAATCGCAGAGATTACCAGTGTGCCAAAACTCTTCGGCAATCAGATAAAGGTTGCCAGGGAGGAAAAATATCTAGGAATCCGGTTAGATGACAAGCTAACCTGGAACAGCCATCTAGCGAGCATCACAAGCCGTTCTCAGATTACGCTAATGACGATGAGACGAGCAATTGGGTGCACCTGGGGACTAACTCCGACAATGGTAAACTGGTTGTACACCAGAGTAATCAGACCAATGATGGTGTATGGTGCGATCGCATGGTGGCCTAAAGTTCAGCAAAGCACAGCCGCCAAAACGCTTTCTAACGTGCAGCGAGCTGCGTGTCTGAGCATTACAGGCGCCATGAAGTGCACCCCAACCGCAGCATTGGAAATACTGCTAAACATCCCACCGTTAGATCTCTATATACAGGGGGAGGATAAAATGGCTGCATACAGAATGCAGTGCAATGACAACTGGTGCAAGCACCATGCTATGAAACATACTAAAATACACGACAACATGCGGTGCTACATCATCGAAATGCCACCTGACAGAATGTCCAAGGTCGTGGAAACTGAGATACCATATCGTGTCAACTTGAGTGGCAGATCCGAATGGGCCCAGGGACATCCTCAACGCATGTTGAACAGTATCACCTGGTACACCGACGGGTCAAAGACCCTAACGGGCACAGGAGCAGGCGTTTACGGCGTCAGACCCAGACAAAGCATAAGTGTTTGCCTTGGCAAAATGACGACTGTACTTCAAGCAGAAATTGCGGCAGAACATGCATAGATAGGAAATATAACAAAAAGACCATCTATGTGAACACGGACAGTCTGGCGGTCCTTTTGGCCTTAGCAAGCCACAGCCATACAACGAAGATAGTGTGGGACTGTCACAATACCTTGAAAACCTTGGCAAAAGACAATAGAGTAATTCTTACTTGGGTGCCAAGCCATACAGGGGTAGCTGGAAATGAGGGAGCTGATAAGTGTGCCAAGAAAGGAGCTCATCCCACCCTCATGGGACCAGAACCAGCATACGGCGTTTCATACAGCGCCGTACGAAAAACTGTTTCCAACTGGGTGTCGCTTGAACACCAAAAGCGCAGGAACAGAATCACGGGACATGCTCAGTCCAAAAGAATGCTAAAGGGACCATCGAGTTCCTACGCAGCAAATGCTTTTATACTGGGTAGGAAAGAACTGCGAAAAGTGGTAGAATTCATAACTGGCCGCTGGATATTCAACGCACACCTAGTGAAAATGGGGATTGAAATAACAAATCCCATTTGCAGGATGTGTGGAGAAGTAGAAGAAACCGCAAAGCACGTGGTCTTCGATTACCCTGCCCTGTGCAGAAAGGCGAGCCTTCTGTCTAGATATCTTCCTAGGCACAAATCAGGGGAGAATGCAGGAAAACATAGTCCGACGAATCTGAATGTTCGCTAAGAATTTAGGATGGGGCTCTGCTTAATACCTGTGACTGGGGGTGCACAATAAGCCAATCAATGGCTGAGCGGCAGCAATTAAGGCACCTGAACCCTAACCCCCTCGTGACTAAAAAACAGGGACGACGTCTAATCATAACTCATATTGGCAGTGATAATGGGTTTTTAGATGGTGGCTCTTCAATATTCCAATCTAAAAAATTGGAGACCACCATTAATATATAAACACCGACGTTTTTGAGGAATATTTTGAGCAGATGATTGACCTAATACCAAAAGGTTCAGTCATAGTATTAGATAATGCTAGTTACCTCATGCCAAACACATCATGGAGAAAATAAGAGATCATTGAATGGCTAATACAAAAATATTAATTTACCTCAAAAATCAGTCAAACCAGAACTTCTACAAATTGTGAAATTGAATAAGCCTCCTGCTCGATATGCAGTGGATGAAGTAGCAAAAAAAACGTGGTATTGACGTAGTGCAACTTCGCCCATATCACTGCCAATTAAATCCGATAGAATTAATATGGGCACAAATGAAAAGTTGTATAGGTCGACATAATACTACATTCAAACTAAAAGATGTGCAGGTCCCTATTATAAGTTACTAAAGAAAATTGGCAAAAAGCAATTCATCATGTATTAAAATATATTCATTGAATTTTCAGTTCTTTTGATTACTTGGTGTATACAGTGTTTCCATAAAAGTTTCTTGTCTAACAATAATCCAAGGTATTTGATGGTATTTTTTATGGAAAAGGTGTATTTACCTAGAGTTATCTGATTTTGCGGACAACTTCAAGTTCTGGAAAAGATACATACTTCGGTCTTGGTTTCTGATATAGACAGCTCAATATTATCAAGCCATTTTTGGATTGGACCAAATTCCGCGTTAATATATTAAGAGCTTTCTGCAATACAAAGTGGGGAGCAGATCCAAATACGGGGCATTACTCTTTTATAAAACAATGGTAAGGTCAATTATAGATTATGGAAGTCATCTATATGGGACAGCAGCTGAAACACACTTAAACAAAATTGAAGCCCAACAGAATAAATGTTTGAGAATATGCTTAGGATATAACAGATCCACCCCTATAAATATTATGCAAGCAGAAGCAATAATACCACCTCTTAAACTAAGAAAACAATTACTCAGTAATATGTTTATTACTAAAATAATAGCAAAGGAAGCATCATACCTCAACAGGTTACAATCATTAACAGTTCAGGTCCTCACCTATAAATACTGGTACTCAAAAAAAAACCAGTTATAGTGGAAAGTCTTATGGAAATATCTAGCTACCAACACAAATTACATACAAACGGGAAACTACCTAACTTTACATACCTACCTGAAAATCTCTACGCTCACAAAATACCAACATATTATTTCGAAATTCAAGACGAAATACCAAGCCTGACTCAAACCAAATTCAAAAACAAATACTGGCCAAATTACGAATATATATTTACAGATGGTTCAAAAGCAAATGAACAAACAGGCTGCGCGTTCTACCACATAAACCAAAAACATAATTCCAAATATACTTTACCAAAGGAGGCTTCTATATATACAGCAGAAATAACAGCAATTTTACAAGCAATGAAATACATATTAAATTCAGATAAAAATAGATATGTAATATTTACAGACAGTAAATGCGCAGTGGACAGATTAAAAAATATGAACATAAAGAGAACATTAAATCATATTGAAGCAAACATTTTGAACTTATACCACGAAATTCACACAAATAACAAAATAGTCATATATCTATGGATAAAAGCTCATGTTGGTATAACTGGTAACGAAACAGCTGATAAATTTGCAAAGGAAGCCATAAAAACAGGAGAAAAACTCCAACTTAAATTACCACCCTCCGACGTATTCAAATCACAAAAAAAGAAAATTAAAGAAAACTGGCAAAAACTCTATAATGAATCTACAACTGGATTAAACTTTAAAAAACATCAGAATAGGATCCCTAAACAAAGTTGGTTCTACAAAGAGGTGACCAGAAATTTTATAGTTACAATAAATCGAGTGCGTGCAAATCATGCACTTACTCCTGTATATAAACATCGGCTAAAAATGATTGATAACCCATATTGTTCCTGTGGAGATATAGGTACACTGACACACATCCTACTGGAGTGTCCGTTACATACCCAAAATATTAGGAAATTATATAATCAACTAATAACTGCCATAGAAGATGTGATATTACAAATATTGAAGCTTAGATATGATTAGCCCTATGGTGATATCCTGGATATCATTTTTCCAATTAAGATCAGTATAACTGTGCAATGATATAGAAAACCAGGAAAACTATATCTGCTGATCTTTACAATTATCACTTGAGAAGACAGTTTATTAGTGGAGAATTCCCTAGATTTAACTGTTCATTGACAACTTCATATTGTGGGTTTCTTAAATGTCTTCTAATTTCCAGTTCTTCAAGGAAATCCAGTTCTTGTTTCTTTTCACAAATATGCAGTACTTCTAGTTCTGTGTTAGGTGTCAATGAATGATTGGTGTCAAGTAGATGTTTTGCGTAGTGGGATTTATCTGGTTGTTTTAATCTGTATGCTCGTAAGTGCTCACTGTATCGTATTTCAAAATTCCTAAGGGTCTGACCCAAATAGACAGCATTACATTCTGGACATTTGAGTTTATATATACCTGACTTCTTTAATAGTGGTATTTTTGTTTTAACATTTAACAATTTTGTACTAACATTACTTTCTGTTTTAAAAGAAATTGTTGTATACGTTGCTGAAGATATTATCTTTGAAATATTATTAGAAATATTTCCTGCATATGCGATGGTTTTATAAGTTTTAATTTCATCAGCTTGTTTAGGATATATTAGTTGTAATGCCACTTTTTCCTCTTTATTACTAATTAGCTTATTTATCATATCTAATGGATAACCGTTAGATGTTGCTATTTGTCTAATTGTATTAATCTCTCTATCAAAATTATATTTGTTCATAGGAACTGAAAAAGCTCTATGTATCATTGAATTATATGCTGCTAGTCTGTGTGACACAGGGTGGTTAGAATTGAATGGAATTGTTACATCAGTTTGTGTTGGTTTTCGGTAAATTGAATAATCAAGTACATTATTAACTCTTTGAATTTTTAAATCAAGAAAATTGATTGAGCTATTTTCTTCAATTTCTAATGTAAATTTAATTTTCGGGTGTAAATTATTGATGTGGTTAAAAAAACATCTAATTGTCGTTCACAACATAAAATTCAATACTCAAAACATCATGAAACTGTAAGTACCTACATACCAACACACTTTGCACCACGATTTGAAAACCTTTCAGACACTAATTTTACAAATAGTGAAATAGAATTTTTAAATAAAGGTTTAAAGTACAGCATACCACCTAAATTTACGAATAATATTAAACAAATTATAGCTACTGAGTCAGAAATAGCTTTAAAGTCTAATTCAAATAATTTTCTTTATGAGAAATTAAAAATTGCCAATTTAATCAAAAATATTGAACCTTCAAAAGTTAAACGTCAAACAAAAAATGACATTTCAGTTTTAAACGCAATAAAAAAGAAGATTGAAAATAACCTAACAGTTACAAAATCTGATAAGGGGAACGCTACTGTCATTTTGACGACTGAAAATTACAATTCCGAAGTATATAACTTTATAGAATCCAGCGATGTAAAAGTTCTTAAAGCAGACCCAACAAAGAAGTTTTCTAATAATGTAAGGGATATTGTTAATAATTCAAATTATCTTTTAAATGATTACGAAAAGAGGTCTATCATACATAAGAATCCTCATTGTCCACAATTATATGGAACAGTTAAATTACATAAAATAACGAAACCAATTAGACCTGTAGTCTCTTATGTTAATGCTCCTAATAATATATTGGCAAAGAAGCTCAACAATATACTCAATACTTACGGATATGAATCTCAGTACTCGATTAGAAATTCAATAGAACTAATCAAAAAGTTGAAAGCAATCCACTTACAAGATAACTATAAACTCATATCGTTCGATGTAACTAACATGTTTACTAAAATTCCTCCTAAAGAATGTCTAATACTTGTAAGAAAATTACTAGAAGATAAAAATATTAATCCAGGAATAATATCAGATATACTTAATTTATTTGATGTATGCATTAATCAGAATTATTTCACTTTTGACAATAAGATATATATTCAAAATGAAGGTTTACCAATGGGAAGCCCTATATCACCTATTTTAGCAAACATTTTTATGGACAATTTAGAAAGAAAGATCTTTGAAAGTAATATTTCTAAAAATATTTTATTTTGGTATAGATATGTAGATGACATATTAGCTTGTTTTATGGGTAGTGAACGACAATTAGATGTATTTTTCAACCACATCAATAATTTACACCCGAAAATTGAATTTACATTAGAAATTGAAGAAAATAGCTCAATCAATTTTCTTGATTTAAAAATTCAAAGAGTTAATAATGTACTTGATTATTCAATTTACCGAAAACCAACACAAACTGATGTAACAATTCCATTCAATTCTAACCACCCTGTGTCACACAGACTAGCAGCATATAATTCAATGATACATAGAGCTTTTTCAGTTCCTATGAACAAATATAATTTTGATAGAGAGATTAATACAATTAGACAAATAGCTGCATCTAACGGTTATCCATTAGATATGATAAATAAGCTAATTAGTAAAAAAGAGGAAAAAGTGGCATTACAACTAATATATCCTAAACAAGCTGATGAAATTAAAACTTATAAAACCATCACATATGCAGGAAATATTTCTAATAATATTTCAAAGATAATATCTTCAGCAACGAATACAACAATTTCTTTTAAAACAGAAAGTAACGTTAGTACAAAATTGTTAAATGTAAAAACAAAAATATCACTATTAAAGAAGTCAGGTATATATAAACTCAAATGTCCAGAATGTAATGCTGTCTATTTGGGTCAGACCCTTAGGAATTTTGAAATACGATACAGTGAGCACTTACGAGCATACAGATTAAAACAACCAGATAAATCCCACTACGCAAAACATCTACTTGACACCAATCAGGTATAATGTATACACTGTAAGTATAGTGAAATTGACTGTCTCGACCCTTACTTCGTGGAATATGCTCATATTAGTGTTTTTAAATGAAACTCACAGTCTCTAGTTAATTCCACAATATAATAAAAGTTATTGAAAATTCTAAAAAATTGACAATTGTTTCGATAAATCAATATCATCGTCAGAATGACAGAAGTTACATTTCATTTTATGCCTACCTGATGTTTAGTAGTTATTTTTGGCTAGACCAAGAAGTAACCTAACTTGTGATTGGCTTAATATATGTTTATAGAAAAAAGAAGATGTGATATTACAAATATTGAAGCTTAGATATTATTAGCCCTATGGTGATATCCTGGATATCATTTTTTCAATTAAGATCAGTATACCTGTGCAATGATATAGAAAACCTTAGGAATTTTGAAATACGATACAGTGAGCATTTACGAGCATACAGATTAAAACAACCAGATAAATCCCACTACGCAAAACATCTACTTGACACCAATCATTCATTGACACCTAACACAGAACTAGAAGTACTGCATATTTGTGAAAAGAAACAAGAACTGGATTTCCTTGAAGAACTGGAAATTAGAAGACATTTAAGAAACCCACAATATGAAGTTGTCAATGAACAGTTAAATCTAGGGAATTCTCCACTAATAAACTGTCTTCTTAAGTGATAATTGTAAAGATCGGCAGATATAGTTTTCCTGGTTTTCTATATCATTGCACAGTTATACTGATCTTAATTGGAAAAATGATATCCAGGATATCACCATAGGGCTAATCATATCTAAGCTTCAATATTTGTAATATCACATCTTCTTCTTTTTTCTATAAACATATATTAAGCCAATCACAAGTTAGGTTACTTCTTGGTCTAGCCAAAAATAACTACATACTAAACATCAGGTAGGCATAAAATGAAATGTAACTTCTGTCATTCTGACGATGATAATGATTTATCGAATCAATTGTCAATTTTTTAGAATTTTCAATAACTTGTATTATATTGTGGAATTAACTAGACCTTGAGTTTCATTTAAAAACACTTAATTGTATTATTTTTTCAGAAAGTATAAACACTCTTCACATACTGTACCAACACATAATAAACTGCAAACTTAAATTGAAAAATTTGTAAGCAATTATGCAAAACACAACATTGTATTTGTAATTACTAACAATTATTAAATTAGAAAAAATCCAAAAAAAGAAATTATGAAAAAAAAAATAAAAAAAATGATTTAAAAAAAAATAAAAAAACAAATTATGAAAAAAGAGGTTTAAAAAATAAATAACAAATTATGGAAAAAATTGTATTAGAATAAAAAATACTAACACAAATAAACATATTTACTGTGCTCAACCCTGCAGAAAAATTAAACAAATTTTAAATAAAATAATCAGACACCTACATAGTCTGGCTAATTGGCCTCAGCCAAATTAACCTATTTAAAAAAAAATGTATTAAAAGAGGAAGAAAGCATGTGGAATCTGGACAAAATCTTAGATGCAGACATTACAGTGACGCCATTAATAATTTCAATTAATAATGACTCCTCAAGTGACGCTGCAATCCTGCTAAACGGAGAACGACTGAATAATATAAGGTATGCTTCCTTACAACTCCTAATGGACAGTGTTACAACATACAGCCGACAATATGGTTTGGAAATAAACACCTGCAAGACAAAGTTCATAATAATCAGTAAGAACCAAAACACCCGCTGTATTTTGTTGGTGGACGAAACTCCTTTAGAAAGAGTCAACAAATACGCATACTTGGGCACGAACATAAACGATGACTGGGACCATTCTGTGGAGATTAGAATGCGTATTGAAAAAGCCAGAATAGCATTCATTAGGATGAAGAAAGTCTTCACCAGTCACGACTTACAGCTATCAACGAAACTTCGCCTGCTGCGATGTTACGTGTTTTCGATCCATGACTATGGAGTCAAATCATGGGCGCTTACGGAGGCCTCCTCCAAAAAAACTTGAGGCATTTGAAATATGGCTGTTCCGAAGAATCCAACGAATACCTTGGACAGAGAAAATAACCAACATGGAAGTAATGAGAAGGATGGGAAAGGAAAAAGAAGTCCTAAATACAGTCAAGACCCGAAAGCTACAATATATTGGACATATAATGCGTAATGAGAGCCGATATACCCTTTTACAGAAGATTCTCCGAGGAAAGGTATGGGAAGCTAGAGGAATGGGAAGAAGGAGAATATCGTGGTTGAAAAATTTAAGAACGTGGTTCAACAAATCAACCACTCAACTATTCCGAGCCGCTGTTAACAAAGTTCGAATAGCCAACAAGATAGCCAGCATCCGGAGCGGATAGGCACTTTAAGAAGAAGAAGAAGAAGTGATGATTGTGATTCCGACAGTGATTTAGAGACATTTGCACTTACTAATCTAGACTAAGATGAAGGAAGAACTATTTAAAACAATTTACAAGTGGCTTGTTCATATTAATTTGGTAAGCAAATTACAATTAGTACCTATCATAACATTGTATTGTTTAGAATTCGAGCTATAATTTAATGGTCAACATTATAAACCACACTTATTTAATAGGATATCTACGTATTTTCATAATTTAAAATTTAAACAATACAACAAATATGAACAATATATACCTACGAACCCCTAATACTATTCATAAACCTACGCCTATTATACCCCTAGAAAGTATTAAGATAAGACTCGGTTATTGTTATCTTTCTACAATACCTGTCGGCACAAACAAATTTCTTGTTTTCACAACAATCATTACAGCAGGTAGGGTAAAATTAGATATTTTGTTTGGTCCCCTTGTGGTGAGCAAGTCCCATAAAATTTTGATTTATTACTCCGCACCGATTGTGATTTTACTATAATACTGGCTGAATGATATATGCTACAACTCAAAAAATAACAGAGTTACGATGTTTTGAGAAAACTGCACTTTGGCCGGTTTTTCCTGATTTTCTCCTAAACTAACGGTCCAATCGAGCTGTTCGACCTCTCATTTTCTTCGTGTTTTTATTCTTTACAATTTCTCTCTTGACGCCATCACAATTACCCTAACAGTTTTAATTGTATAATAATAAACTATTTTTAGCATAAAATTGCTAATAACAAAGTTATAAATAACAAAATCGAGTGAAAAACATGTCACTATATCATATGAAACTATTTTCCAAACAATTGAGCAGCTGGTTTTCTTCTAACACTTTTTACATGAAAAAATATCTGTAGCTTGGCCTATATGTATAGACACTCGTCACAAAAAGTATCGCATAATTCATAAAATTCCAGAAATTTTTTGAAAATAATAATTTTTATAAAAACTTCTGAATATGCGTGTATGATCTTCTTTAGATATATAAAGGTTTCTTTAGCAGAAATTAGACCATAAGAAAGGACAGGTACAATTTATTCTTACCATTTGTGTTTTGAAATCAGTTTAATGAAGTACGTTTGCTCGATTTTCCATCTTAAGTATGTATTGAGAAGTAAAATCGAAAAATGAGTAATTTAACGCCATAACAAACGGTTCAAATAGTGGCTCTAATCGAAGATGGCCGTTGCTGAAGTTCAATTAATCCAGCGTATGCAAAGTGATTAGAAGGATCAGAGAAACTAGAAGTTACAACAGAAGATCGGTTCCAGGACATCTCAGGTGCACCAACCGTGTAGATGACTGTTGTTTATGTTTGCAGTCTTTGCGAATACTTCATGTTACAGCATGGCAGCAAAAAATGATCTTCTTAGAGTTCGCAATGTTCGAATTTCCGTCAATTCAGTTAGAAACCGTTTACGGGAAGTCGGAATCTGAGCCAGAATAGCTGTTAGTGCTCCATTGCTAACAAGGGCACACCGCGTGGCCCGATTAAGATTTTGTCAAGAACGTGTTAATTAGGGCATCAATAACTGGGCTAATGTTTTGTTCACTGATGATTCGAGATTGGCACTTTATGGCTCCGATAGACGAATTCCAGTTTACAGACGAGAGGGTGAGTGATCTGCTCAGTGCAACAAGCAATTTCGGTGGTGGGTGGATCATGATTTGGGGAGGTATCTGCTTTGAAGGCTACACAGAGTTAACGGTAATTCAATGATCGGTATATAAGGGAGGTTCTTGAAGAAAATGTAGCATTTGCTCCAATTATTGGAGATCCCAATTGAACAAGCCTGAGTTACGAATTAGAGCTCACAATATCCCTCCAGATAATCTTGTTGAGAATAATTTGATCGAAGAATGGGAAAATTTAGATTTGAAATACCTCAGAGGTCTGATAAGAAGCCTTCCACAACGTATGAGAGATGTCATCAGAGCAAGGGGAGGCAATACCAGGTACTAAACCACTGTCATTCCCTTCGAATATTTTATTTTGTTATTCAATATTTGTAATTCTATTGATTTTTGGGAACTTCTTAATCATGTCAATCAAACTATAGTAAAAAACCTCCATGATCCGTTACTTGTTATTTCCAAACACATTTGAGGAATAATTGTGACTATAGTCATAATGTAATTATGCGATACTTTTTGTGACAAATGGTAGGAGAAACTACACATGAGTTAATTTCTACATTAAAAATTAAATGTTATCATTGATATCATTAGTCATATATGAACTGTCCTGTAATTTGTGTCTTAGTCTAATAAATTCCAAATTTATAATATTAAGAGGGGCCTCCTCACAGGTATATAAACCTAAAAACCTACACAATACTAGTTACTAATTTAGTAATTATTTGGTTCAAAATATTTACGATAGATGTCGATAGTAATACTGAATCAGCTTTTACTTATTCAACATATTTTCTCTCTCTGTCTTTCCACTCTTGACGGTTCAAAGAAACGCATCTCTGTTCGAATGTTTGTGAGCACAGAAACCTTATCTCCATGAGTGATTTGTGCTTATCTCTGTTTTTTATGTTGCATCCAAACCACAGCACAGCTGTGCATAGATAAGAGAATATTATATACACGATCCAAACAAAATTTGTTGACATAATTTCCATTTGAGTGTAGCTTTTTGATTATTTAAGAGTTTCATAAATGTAAATATACACACTTTAAAAACATTCTACCTTTCAAAATTTGTACCATTTATATTAACATAATAAAATGTTTTCATAATTATACATGTCTGTTTGTTTCATGCTAAGAAAATTAAACTGCGGAAAAGTTGCAAATTTACATGATTTAAAATAGGCCATTTAGTCTGAAAACACAGAGCGTCGTGTCACAACTTTGCCTCAATCTAATCATATTCAGAGTTTCTGTTGATTGCTTTCAAATTTTATTTGACATGTAGGCTCTTTTTTCAACTACATGTGTAAATATATTCAATTTTATCTAGAAACAAATAATATAAACAAAGAGTTTCCAAATTTATTATACAAAGAAATATTTACTTGTAATACAATGCTTTACATTTAATAGAGAGAGGAAAGTAAGGTACACTGAGGAATTTCAATTTATAATAGCAAACGTTTAAAAAACTTACAAAGCAACTATAACAACGAATAAAAAATTTAAAGCGAAAGATCTGTAATGACAAATAATAGTATATGTTGTGGGGAGATCGATATATACAGTACAAAATCAAACATACAATCAACATGTACCTACAAGTTTGCTTCTACCTTGTTTGCAAAGATTGATCATATGTGTTGTGGAGATTGGAACTGAAACATTTTTCCTTCATTATACAAAAAAATAGTTGGTTCATTTTCTTTTTTCCATGACAGATACACATATGTGTGATCACCTGAATGGTAAATATTTTTTTTGTTTTTATATAATACATTATTGGTATTATTACTTTTCCATCCAACCCATCTAATATGCGAGAAAAGTATTGGTTTACCCAAAAAAAAGTTTGAATTTTGGATTTTTTAGTTGTTTTTACGTTTTTCAGCAAGAACAACACAAAAAAATGGTTTTTAGAAGAAAAAATCCTATCTGTATAACTCGATACAGCCCCCGAAGTGCAACAAGTCACCAATTTTATGACTGAATATTATTCAGGATATCTCACAGATGAACCCTTTTGATTTTCAGCTCCCCAAAGCCAGTAGAACGAGTGCTTTGGTACTTGAAGTATCACATTTTTAGAGAAATTTCAGTTTGTTAGCACGATACAGCCTCTGGAGCGTATATAAATGACCAATTTCATAATTGGATATTATTGCGACATTTATAACCGATGTTGCCAAGTTATACGAAAATCCTCAAACAAAGGGAAAAAAGCAAAAAACAATATTTTTTGACAAGAAAAACTTGCAATATCTATATAGTGAGCATTTTACCTGTATGTTAGGTATCTTATGTTTTCAAAATTCGATTTTCGACTTCGTAGTATTTGTGTATTAAATTGAGTGAATGTCCACAGACATTTCTATTTGTGTATTAGCCATAAGGTAAATTGTGACTAATTTTTGGGTTTCCAAAATAGAGATATATCAGGTAAATATGTGGTTATATTTTGTTATTGTTTTATTTCAGATAATTGTAGGTTTTTCATTATTATTTTCTCGTTACCGTAACTAGATTACTAAATTAAACATTATTTCTAGCTCTGGCAACTATGTAAATTCTAAACATTTACGTTTTTTGTGCAAAAAATGAACAAATTCGACTGGCTCAAGATAGCACAACACAGGGAGTATTTATTTGGTCGTTACCAATTGTTTCAGCATACTTTGTTAGTGTTATACTTAGTTTTTTATTGCCTATAAGGTGAAAAGAACACCATTTTATTATTTTTAATGCGATATTGTGGTATCTTCATTGGTGAAAAGGACACTATCTCTCGACTCTCATTATTGTGAACCCCCTCCCTTGGTGAAACACACCTTTTTTTAGTTTTTATAGCATTATACTTAGTATGGCGCGAGAAAAGTACAGGAACAAAAAACGGAACAAGAAGGCAAAAACAAAGTTACAGTGAGTAAAAAATCTTTTGCTTTTCTATAGTAGTACCAACCTATATAGGTAAAAAGTATAAGGAGTAACAAAATATTTTGAGGATTTTTACCGGCAATTTTACTATGTTTCAAAATGAATTCAGTAAAAAAATCAAAGTCTGGTATTGGTGTGTTGACAGACCAGGTATATAACTATACTGTAAGTAAAAAAATGGCAAAACTTACTTAGAAGAATCATCTTCTTATTTCATTTACAGTTCTGATTATGTAACTAAAACTAAGCCCGATGTAACTGCCCTGCAGATCCATTAATATTTCATAAAACAGAGTTTCCTTATTTACAAAAATCAAATTTCTATTCTTTTTCAGAACTGGCAATTTCATTATAATGGAACCTGATGTAACAGCCCAGTCCGCACAGGTCCAAATAATTTTCATATAGCAGTTTTCGCTACTGCTATACTGCAAGTAAAAAAATGGCAAAACCTACTTAGAAGAATCATCTGATTTTCTTATTTCATTTACAGTTCTGATTATGTAACTAAAACTAAGCCCAATGTAACTGCCCCGCAGGTCCATTAATATTTCATAAAACAGAGTTTCCTTATACCATTCCGTAAGTAAAAACACTAACAAGACTTATTTACAAAAATCAAATTTCTATTCATTTTCAGAACTGACAATTTCGTTAAAACAGAACCTGATGTAACAGCCCAGCCCGCACAGGTCTAAATAATTTTCATATAGCAGTTTTCGCTACAACTATACTGTAAGTAAAAAAATGGCAAAACCTACTTAGAAGAATCATCTGATTTTCTTATTTCATTTACAGTTCTGATTATGTACCTAAAACTAAGCCTAATGTAACTGCCCCGTAGGTCCATTAATATTTCATAAAACAGAGTTTCCTTATACCATTCCGTAAGTAAAAACACTAACAAGACTTATTTACAAAAATCAAATTTCTATTCATTTTCAGAACTGACAATTTCACTAAAACGGAACCTGATGTAACAGCCCGCACAGGTCCAAGTAATTTTCATATAGCATGCTCGCTATAGCTATTCAGTAAGTAAAAACTAAAACTAAAATGTAGCCTGATGTAATTGTAAGGGATAGTTTATAAACTTTTTGTTTTTTTTGTCTGAGGATTAAGAAAATAGAAGATGCAGCACAGTTGCCATGTGTGCATAAAAATAAAGAAAATGTATTCAGTACTTATGTATATCAAATTTGTAATATGGATTCCAAGATAAAATGGATTACTAGTATACTTTTGCTGAATTGGGGGAAAAATAATTTTGTAAGTAACAATATTATTTATTTAAAGAAAATATTTAAAGTATATTTTTTCAGTCTTTATAACTACGTGGATCCAGACTTCAATAATGTGGATGGGAAAAATGGATATTTTTATAAACTTTTTATTTTCTTTTTGTTATGAGGAGAAATGGTAGAGAAGAAGATGAACTTCAGTTGCCATGTATTAATAAATATGAAGACAAATACATTAAATTTGTAATAATAATTTTATTGATATTTTTATAAAATATTTTTTATTTGTTTCTTTTCAATAAAAACATACACCAATTGTTCCTTTAATTTTTTTGAATAATTAATAAGGGAAAATGAAAAAGCGGACATGTCTGTTTGCTATAATAAACATTTTTATAGTTTACCTTATTAATTGGCATTTCTTTGCTACTATTCATTTGAATTATTAAGAGGGGTCAGTGGAAAAGCAGACATTCTGTATTATAATAAATATAAAAACTACCTACTTACTTTCTCTGTACTTCAAATTTGTAATACTATTAAACAAACATATTGCATAATTGATTTGATTTTGTTTTCAATAAAAGAAAACACTTTTGCTGTCATTTACTTGAATAATTAAGAAGAGTCAATGGAAAAACAGGCATGTCCCTTTATTACAAACTGGAGGAAAATGCAAAAAGTATAACATTTCAATACATAACCTGGAAAAATTGAAGATAAAAAATATATAACGTTTTTATTCCTGCATTTCGAAAATAAAAGATTACATATTGTGTTACTTTTTGAATAGAATAAGAAATGTCTATTTTGTTAAAATAGTAGAAAGCAATTAATACTATTACCAATGTAGTTTTTTTCACTAACTCAGAAGGCTGTGGCAGTGTACAGGTTCTTGGAGGAACCAAAAGGCCCTGATATGGGGATCAATAAATATAATGCACTTGCGGAATCACTAGCAACAGCTAAAAATATTTGTGGATTATTTTATGTCTAGGCTACACTAAACACAATCTTGTGGAATAAATATAAATAGCATTTACGAAGCACAAATTCACTTATTTAGCATGAAAATTACTTAATTATAATCACTTACAAATACAATACACACTAAACTATAAATTTGGGATATTTTTATGAACACAAAACATATGACAACAGCATTTGACCCATAGAGAAAGTTATAATATTATTTGTCTATGAATTGACCATCGTCCTCTGTCTAGTTCTATATTGTTCTATACAGCGCCATGCATCAAGACGGTGGAGCGGTTGAACTAAAGTAAAAAGATGTTCGTTTGCAAAAATTTGCGCACACAAATCTCAAAAATACAATTATTTGAGATTTCATATTTTCACAGTCGAATTCTCTAGGCTTCCTTTTGGGGATCAGGTTTTGGTGTCCAGATTGGTGACCACAAATTGTCAAAACTGTCAAAATCACACCAACACTTAATGGCTTATATCTTTTTTATAACAATATAAAACTCAACCAAAATACCTGATCCCCAAGACAAAGGTCCAAGTTATATTGTGTTATAATTTCAACACTTAATTTCCCTGCGTTCTTTAGATTTGTTGTGTACAAAATGACCTAAATTTTGTTGCAAATCACGGGTGCCAACTGTTTTCAGGTTCCTAAAACGTGAGGCCCCTCTTAACTACAGTACTCATATTCAGATCAATGGAAGGTAATGAGTGAACTTTATTTAATTTGTTTCCAATCGTAATTCTTGAGACATTGAATAATTTACTTAATTTGTGCATAAAAACAAATATATCGTGTAAAATAATTTTTTAAATATTACTAACTAGTAAATGTTCAATCATTTAAAACTTACGAATTTATTTGTTTTTTCAGTTGTAGTTGTTCTTGATACAATCCTAATTTCTGATTCCCAATTACTGGCATATCTATTTGCAGGAGTTTGCACAGATCTTGTATTTTCTTAAGATATTTCTCTATGTTCACCAGAACTTGCCCATGTAAATCTCTAATATCTCCAACTAGTTCAAAGCACCTGAAAAAAGTTATTCAATTGAATAAAATTGTATGAAAAAATCATATACTTGACACAAACATAATATAAAATTGCACTACTACTGCTACTACCATTCGTAGGCTTTAATACTCTACTACAGGCAACAACTGCTAAAGGAGAACTACCTGTTGATAACAGCATATCAAGGAATTCCTGAGGAAAATAGAAATATATGTTTCAGTTGTTTTTTTATAGTTTATTCAAATTGATTATACCCAAATGTTTTTGATATAAAATCTTATATTTAACAAGTTATGCTTGAGGGTCTAAAAAGAGAAGTTCTTTTTGTACTGCATTTATTAATACTTCCCCAGCTGGATTTATAAACTTGCCGTTCGCCGTTGGCGTTCGCACTAGCGTCCCCAGTTAAAAGTACAGAAACCCGTAAGACCTTTTATATCTACCGTCGGCGTTGCCGTTCGCTGCCGTTCGACTTAAAACTTGAAGTTTCGCCGTCGACCGCTCGTAGCAAGTCTGAAGAACCAATCAAAACGATTTTTAGCTGTCACTTGGTTTAGTCGTATATCAAATGCTCCTTTCAGGATTACAGACCACCCTGACAAGAAATCAAGAAAAACGTAAACTAAAAACACAAAGACGACTTCTCACTGTCAAGTCATATGGATATGACACATTAAATTGAAGTTATGATAGTTTGGCTGCTCCATTCCAAAACACAGTAGCCAACATTTTTTTTTAGAAATTGATATTTCTATATATTTGGATATACTGTGTTTGGACGCATCTTTCAACCTGGCCTGTTTGCTGATAGCAGCCATAGATTCAGAGTTATCACATACCCATAACCTAGTATCTGCACAAATTTTCTCGGTTCCACATTTCAAAACATTGTACATATATGCTTTTTCCAGACCAAAACACTGTATATACCAGATGCTCCGTTTTGGTAATTTGAAAGATATAAGATTACGTAGGTCAGCAAATAGTAAACACAGTATATGAACAGTCACTGTGTTTTGAGGATTCAAGGCTGAATAAAAAATTCAAACGTTTCAGTGTTTACCATTTTTAAGATGCAGTGTTGTGTCAGTTGTTATCACCCTGTGAAGCTGAGTGGTTTTATGCATGTTGTGTGCTGCGTAGTTCTGTTCTTCCGTTTGTTCTGAAATTCGTAGTGAAACAAACGACTAACGCCCGCCGCACATGCAAGTACTCGCATTGGTTGACACGAGCCTCGTGCGAGTGTTATATTTTCAAACCTATTGTATTATATACAATACCGCATTCGCTTTCACTTGTTAACGCAGTAACGTACATGTGCGTGAACGTGAACCTCAACCGATGTGACACTTGTAGTTGATCCACAGTTATCGAGTGGCAGTGAAGGATGGAAGAAGAACTAATTGAAGATGTCCGCAGCGAAAAATGTCTGTACGACTTTAAACACCCCGATTATTGCCGAATTAAATATAAAGATATAATCTGGAAAATAATAGCAGAGGCTCTAAATTTGAAAGATGGTAAGTAATCATTTTATTATGCTGAAAATTACATAAATTCATTTGAAAATAAAAGAAACAAACATAAAAATTATTGCTACTAAGTACATTTTAATGACTCTACCTTAAACAGCAAACAGCTTTTTTTAATAATTAAAAAATAAAAGAAAAATAGTTCCTAATAGCTACCCATTGAGTACATTTTAACAATAAACACCTTTACACAACTTGCCATAACAATTTTGTCCACTGTTGCAACTTTCATTTCAAATGGCCGTAGGTATATTCAAAAACGAGAAGCCAGTATGCCGAATGCACATTCAACAGTTTGTCTTGCTCTCGAGAGTCTGTAGTTAAAAACTTTGTTTCTATAATTATTTATTATCTGTTTATAAGGATAAGGTCTCATGAGATTTTCCATTAGGGGAAACGCCGCGTCACCAACAAAAACATACGGCACAACTATGTCGTCTCGACCAGGAAGAGCTTTGGGCTCTGGTATATGTAACTGTTGATTTACTATTTTTCGTTTTAAAATACTATTGTCAAATATACTTCCGTCTGAAAATCTACCATTAGCACCGAGATCTATAAATACATTTAATTTATAATGAGCATCTACTACCGCCATCAATACAACGGAATGATATTGTTTATAATTAAAGAATGAGGAGCCGCTATTGATCGGTTTTTTAATCATAACATGTTTGCCATCGATGGCACCCACAGTATTAGGCATTTGCCAATGTTTCTCAAAATCAGCGGCATTCTGTTTCCAAAAGTCCGTAGTAGGTTGTGGCATATAAATGGGTTGCATTACTTTCCAAATTGCCATGGCCACCTTGACAACAATATTTGACACTGTTCTCTCTCCAATTCGGTAACTGTAAGCAATACTCCGGTATGAGTTCCCAGTCGCAATGAATCTGAAATGTAACGCAAAAATAATATTAGCTATTTTAATGCTGTCAATTATTGAGCAATTGCGTAAACACTAATTTTATTTACAGGACATAACGCTAAAAAAAGTTGGAAAAAACTCCGTAACAACCATAGAGATGCTCTTCGTCGCCAAAAAAATGCCAAACCTAAAAGTGGATCAGGGGTTGTGAACATCAAACCATGGCGTTTCCAAGATCAAATGGAATTCTTAATTCCATATATGTCAAATAGGGCGAGCAATACCAACATTGACACTAATACTGAAGAAGATATAGACGATAATAATGTCGCATCTCAAGGTCAACAAAATACCGAAGAAACTGAAGCTGAAGATAATAATGAAGAAACTCAAATCTATACTCAAGACACTGATCAACCACGTAAGCAAGTAGAAGCAGAAACACCAGCAAGACGACGACGTAAACGGGATACATTAACTAACTTATTACAGAAATCAGTTGAAGAACACGAAGAAAGAGTTGCCAAAAGGCAAAAACAACGTGAACATTTAATGAATACAACAAACGATGTTAGTATTAGCAATGTGAAAAACGATCCACTGTTTCATTTTTTTATGAGCATGTACGAGACTACAAAATTATTACCACCATACTCTCAACATACAATTTAAAATGGCGTATTTGGTATCGTATCACAAGAAGAAGCAAAAACCTTTTCACACACACAATATCCATCTCGTCCGAATTCTACTGCTGCATCGTATTATTCCAGTTACAGTCCATCTCCTGCACCTACTGCTCACGTATCAGATACCTCCCATGCACTAAATCAACCGCCAACAGATGTGGAAAATGAAAGAGGATCCAGTGAATATGATTTCCTAGACTTAAATTAAGTTTAAGAAACTTTTTGACTTTTTAACACACAATTAAACAATAAAATTTTTCTAGAAAGTAATTAATCCACTTACCTTAAAAAACGGCTAACTTCTGTTCAGAGCTAATGCGTTCATGACCACCGCAACCCTCATCTTCTAAGTGTGTTGCAATTAACTCATGCACTTCTTTAAATTCATCCCTGGATAAGCGAAAATAGTTTTTGAATTTTTCTTCTGAAAATTCAGAAGAAAACGCAAATTCTCCATGTGATTTCCTTTTTTTTAAGTATGCACTTTTCCAGTTTTTCTTTTTTCTTGCATTCCTTATCACTGAGACTCTATATAAAAATTCATTATCCGCGTCCGATTCGGAACTCATATCGATGAGGTCCATCGCAACACTGGCAGCACGTGAGAGTGTGAACAAATGCGGTAAACGAGTGCCCGCCAATGTGAGTGCCGCATTGGCACAATGCGAGTGCGTGTGCTTGCATGTGCGGCGGAATTAATAATTATGAATCGTGGAAGATTGATGGTGGACATGTGCTTGAATAAGCAGTAAGTAAAGCTAAATGACTTGAAATTCATTTATGTTTTAGAAACAATTTCATAACCTCAATTTATGGTTACGTATGGTCATTTAAAGTAAATTTAGATATGGTTCAATAATAATTTTCAGATATATATTTTTATGAGCTGACTATGAACATAGTGTGAAGTAGTGTTACATTAACACAATAATAATAATAATAAACGTATTATCATATTAATCTCGTTTTTTTTTTTCAAATTTAATTGTAGTTTATTGTTTTTCAGACAGCAAGATAGTATATTGGAAAATTATGACCTGGATGAAGAGATGAGTGTTACCAACTTTAGTGATGATAGTATTGCCGATCCCGATTTTGATCCTGAAACCAACAACAATTGCAATAATAGATTACGGAGTCTTGACAGTTCATTGGAGTCTGTGGAAGAAACAATCAACGACTTACCTCAAATGGATAACCCAGTTAATGAAACAGCATCGACTTCAACTAGCTTACAGCCTCCCATTAAGAGACGACAAAAAGAAAACCAAAAATATAAACGGTTAACGAAAAATGAAAAAGTTGCCCGCGACAAAGAAAAGCATCCGATGAAACCTTCATGTTCAGAAAAATGTACTAAAAAATGTGGTTCCACATTCTCTGAAGAAGAACGATTTCGGATTTGGGAAGAATACTGGTTGTTGGATTACAGTTCACGCCGTAAATGGTTGGCTAAAAATGTCCAAATGGTGCCTGTAATGAGAAGAACTGTCCAAGCTCAACCTGGCAAAGACTTCGCAAAAAACGAAAGTCGAAAAGTTTTCTTTCCAAAAGAAGATAAAAGTAGATGCGTTTGTCGCAAGTTTTTTCTAAATACCCTTGGATATTCCAACGATTCTGTTATTACGGAATTATGTATCGCGATGAAAAAAATTCCTTTGCTGGCAGCTGTAAGAGAAAATAGCAGTACCACAGGAAATTATAAGAGAAAACGAGAAAGAACTATCATCATGAATCACATACAAATTCAAGCCTTGTATTACTCACTATCCACGTCACAATGCACCTAATATGAGATATTTATCAAGAGACTTAACAGTACAATCCATGTTTGATGATTTTGAACATGAACATCCCGGTTTCTATAAAATTGAACTTTACAGGAAGACCATAAAATTAATGCATATTTATTTATGCATGCCCAAATCTGATGTTTGTGTAGAATGCGAAACTTACAAGAATAAGTCACAGGCCAAAGATGTTGAAGAACTGACTTTTGTGAATGACGAGGAATGGAATACTCACAAAAATAAAGCTAAAAAAGCCTCTGACATATACCACGAAGATGCTATGATACCTGACAATCAAAACGTCAAAATATATTCAATGGACTTGCAAAAGGTGATCTTAATTCCTAACATGCCCTCCGTAAAAGATAGTCATTTTTTAAGCCACCTCACAGCATTCAATTTGACATTTGCTTCGTTAAAAAAAAAGTCTTCGTTCAAAAATTATTGCTCCATGTGGCATGAAGGTTTGGCAGGACGTGATGGTAACCATATTGTTGATGCCATTTTTAGAGTTTTCGAGAAAGAACAAGATGTCAAAGAGTTCATTATTTGGTCAGATAATTGTACAGGGCAGAATAAAAATTGGATACTTTATACATCGTTAGTTTGGTTGGTAAATCAAGAAAACGGACCTGATTGTGTGACTTTCCGTTATCTCACAAAGGGTCACACTCATATGAGCACCGATGGCATTAATGGGAATATTGAAACCAAAATTAACAAGATTGGTAATATATATGATTACAATGATCTCACAGAGGCGGTAATGTCTTCCAGAAAAGGTCTTCAAGTTCTAGATGTTAATGTTTTCCACAAGTGGGAAAAGAAGAGAAGGCAAGTCCGCAAAAATGTCAAAGAATCCGATTCCTTGAGAGGTTTTTTGTTGAATCCTATAGTTCAAGAAAGGGAAAAGAAGCTTGGATTATAAAACTGATTTCGACCAAGAAGAGTACATATCTCTAGACTTTTTGCAGAAGAAATTCAATTTTCAGAGTATTCCAGAAGTTCTACCAGTACGTGGAATACTGACATCAAAGAAAAACGAAATCATAAGAGTATTGGGACCGTTAATGCCGATAAACAGGTTGAAGTTTTGGAAAAATCTTCATGAAAGCGATTCTGCTCCAGATTTGGTCGAGGAGTATGACAACACCAATTTAGATGATAGTATGTAGTAGTTTCATTGGTTCAAAATATTTGTTCACTACCTGTAAGACATTTTAACCAACCGTTGTATTTCTAAACTAATAAACGTTGGACATAATTATACTGTTTTGTTATCTTGAATTAAGTAAAATGTTACTAACTACATAAACTAAACTGTTGTTTATTTAATTTTTGATGTAGATACTCTGTTTTGAAATATAAAAAAAATGTGTCATATTGGGTGCCAAAACCAAGCATGTGCCAAATCTATAGCTACAACTAAAAATACGCACAATTTCTATAAAAAATTATACGACGAACTGTAACACGTAACCGTAAAATCAAAAATATACCATTAAATACGTCTCAGGGCCAAACAAAACCACTAAATCTCGTTTCCCTCACAATTCCATTATTTTCTGACTGACGACGGCCCTACCACCTATTATTTTCTAGCATCACTAGTTGGGGCCGGTCGTACAGATTTCTTTGTTTTAGTTTCTCCACAGGAGTTATTTATACCTGCATGCTCGACTAGATTTCAGGATTTCAAATCTGCTATCGGATCATTAATGACAAAAAAGACTGAAATGGCTCGTACGGTTAAACATTTTAGTAAGAAGGCGCCTTGTTAGTCGTTTGTGTCGCAGACGTTTTATAAGTGCAATCGTTTTACAATCTGATAAATTAATTTTATAGTTTTACAATCTGATTATTCACAGTGAGACATGTAAGTATACTCTACTCCATTTCAGGTCAGGTCCATCACGTCCATGGGACAAGGTTAGACCTTTGTCTAGCTAGAAAGTGAATCATCTGAAAGAGAAGAGGATCCTTTCGCCACTGATTCCGAATCTGATTATAAAGCATCCGATAACGGAAGCAGTGACAGCGATAGTAGCAATTAGCAATATCAGATGTACGATAATAGAGTTATAGGACCCGAAGAACCTGATGTGAGCCACGCAGAAAGCAATAACATAACTCAAACACCTCGCCAAACGCAAATAATTCAATGGGGGCCATTCTGTGGTCAACAAAACAATTATATTTCACTGGAAATGATGGCATACAAGTAAACTTAATTCCCGACATAACTCCTTGTGAGGCCTACGAATTATTCATGAACGATTAGTTGTTCCAGCTAATTGTAACAGAAACGAACAGATACGCAGAAACTGTGATAAGAAGTCAGCAGAATATAAGCAAAAATTCAGCGAATGAGTAAATGGACTAATACTAACTGAAAAGAAATGAAGATATTTTTTGGAATTTCTTTATGGATGGGACTTTGAAAAAGATCAAAATTAGCGACGTACTGGTCAACAGACCCTTTGTATGAAAAAGCCATCTCAAAAAATATGTCCAGGAATTGGTTCAAATTACTTCTTAGGATGCTTCATTTTAGCGACAATGACCAGGCTCAGCCAACTGATAGACTGACCAAAATAAAACTTCTTTACCTTCTAGAAGCACATTTCAAGAGAGTTTGTATTCTAGGTTCTGAAATTGTAGGTTATCGACGAGACAATGGTGCCTTGGAGGGAAAGACTTTTATTCAAACAGTATATACCTGGGAAGAAACACAAGTATGGAGTAAAATTATTTAAGACTAGCTGACCCGGCAGACTTCGTACTGCCTCAATCGATAAATAAAAGACCTAAACTTTTGTATAAATTAATTTCAAAACAAACAAAACGTATTGAATAAAAAAGCATTTTTTTAATGAAGCATGAAGTTTTATTATTATTTTCGACACATCATGTTGCTTACTTAAATAACAGAGTTTTCCTGAAATACTGGCTATTTATAAGGTTTAAATTTTTATTAACAGACACACACTGTTATGATACAGTTTGTTAATCAATTTAAAGATTTCTCATAAACTATATTTTTTGTTTTGTTTTGTGGTGCGTAAATAAACAAAGAAGACGGTTTTGTGACGCGCGAACACGCGACGTATAATTGTCCATGCGCGAAACAGGGAAACTCCAAGTTGATTCCGCAAACTTCTAAAGACTGTCCTTGCGATTTATTTATTGTCATCGCAAAGGCCAGACGTACTGGAAATTGTAAGCGTTTAAAATCGAATGGTAAATCCGTTGGAATCATCGGTATTCGCGGGATCAAGACATCCTCTCCTTTGTATTTTCCTTTTATGATTGTTGCCTCAATGACGTTATTCATCAGCTTTTTCACAGACAGTCTTGTTCCATTGCATAGTCGAGGTTGATTAATGTTACGCAGCATGATGACAACTGATCCTACTTTTAACTGCAAATTGTGAGGTGGTAATCCAGGCAATTCCAGTGAATTTAAAAACTTCGTGGGATAGTTGACTACGTCATCCTGGTTCATAACGGTGTCGACTGATTTGAAGGAAACCAACTGTCCTGGAAGAAAATTCTGAATGGTCGCATTGAGATCCTCGACATCTTTATTTTTCGCTGCCAATATTGCTCGTTCACCCAGCCAATTATGGTTATTGAACTTTTGCGGAGGTGAATGTGCTCATGAAACAACAACTTTCCCCAAAGAACATAGGTCGAAATATGAAAAAAAATTTGGCCCTCCCTTACAAAACCGACTACCAGCTGATTGATTTACTATGGGAGGGCCAATTTTTTTTTTCATATTTCGACCTATGTTCTTCAGTTTCATGAGCACATTCACCTCCTTCAGGGTTGATACCCCCTTCCGTTACACGCTGTATATATATTTTAGTACAAACTTGAATATTATAAAAAAATAAACGGTTTTAAAGATTAAAACTAACGTTTCCGCATCTGTGGCCCTGAACAATGTTCTCTCATAAAATTGTTACTTGTATACACTTCGGGGGATGTATCGTGCTAAGAAACCGAAATTTCTCCAAAAATAACCAAAAAGTTAGTATATCTGGATTTATAGGACCCGCTGTACTCGCTTTAGTCAACTGAAAATCAATAGCGTACATCTGTGAGATACCCTGAACAATATTCAATCATAAAATTGATCAATCGTATACTCTTTGGAGGCTGTATCGTGCTAACAAACTGAAAATTCTCCAAAAATGACAAAAATTTGGTACTTCAAGAACCATAGTACCCGTTGTACTAGCTTTAGAGAGCTGAATATCAATAGGGTTCATCTTTGAGACGCTCTGAATAATATCCAATCATAGAATTAGTCACTTGTATATACTCCGGAGGCTGTATCGTGCTAACAAACTGAAACTTCTCCAAAAATAACAAAAATATTGTACTTAAAGTACTGTAGCACCTGTTGTATTGGCTCTGATGAGCTGAAAATCAATAGGGTTCATCAGTCTGATATCCTGAATAATATTCAATCACAAAACTGGTGACTTGTTGAACTCCGGAAGCTGTATCGTGTTAACAAACTGAAATTTCTCAAAAAATGACAAAATGTCGTACTTCAAGTACCATAGCACCCGTTGTACTGGCTCTGGTGAACTGAAAATCAATAGGGTCCATCTGTGACATGTCCTTAACAATATTCAATCATAAAACTGCTGACTTATTGCACTCCGGAGGCTGTATCATGCTAACAAGACATGTAAGGAAAAGTGGCAGACGACAACGACGACATACACACAGGATTTTTTTTCTAAAAACCGTTTTTTCGTGTTGTTGTTGATGGAAAACGTAAAAATAACTCAAAAAAATTTCAAAATTCCAACTTTTTTTGGGGTAAACCAATACTTTTCTCGCATATAGAAAGGTTGGGCGGAAAAGTAATATTCTGGTATAATACCTTGAAAGTGGGCATGAAATTGTCCTGTATAATATTAGTTAGTTGTCAAATCTAATGTCAAATATTATGGTTGTGTTCAGAAACTTAATTTGTGACAAAACTTAAGAATTATCAAACTTAAAAAAATAATCTGATACAGTTACAACTGAAGTTAGCTAAAATTAAGTTTCGCGAAGCCGACCAAATTAATTGGAAATCAGTACTACTAATAGTTTATTACATTTTTTGTCGCGTTCGCGATTCACTTTTGAACGCGACATTAGATCCTCCAAAGCGCACGCGAAGACTATTTTCATAGATATGATTGAATTTGAACTTTATGCAGCGGTAATAAATTGCAAATTGACTCTTTGACGTTAGGAACACACCTAAATTGCTTAGACAACAGTGAGTGATTATAATTTAATATGAACTTTATTGAATAGCAATAAAGTTCAAATTGACTCTAGTTTGTATGGGAAATAGAAAAGGGCTGTTTTTAGGGTTTTCCCGGAAATTATTCGATTTTTTCTCGCCTTTTAAACCTTCCCTAGACCTCCACGAACATTTCAAGACTAAGATAAGATAGTTTTAGTGAGACTAACGAACAGCAATTCATTTTTATATATATGTTTGTATGGGAAATAGAAAAGGGCTGTTTTTAGGGGTTTCCCGGAAATTATTCAATTTTTTCTCACCTTTTAAACCTCCACGAACATTTCAAGACTAAGATAAGATAAATCCGTTCAGCCGTTCTCGAGTTTTAGTGAGACTAACGAACAGCAATTCATTTTTATATATATATAGATTTGTAATCCAAAAGGCTTAACCTGGAAAATAAAAAATTATTCAGGAAAAGAAGAAAACGAAGAAGGTTCTGCAGGGCTAGGAGAGAGGGTGGTGATGTATCTAACTGAAGGAATTCTGGATCAAGGGCGTACATTATTATACATTATACACGGACAATTTTTATGCAAGTATTTCTTTAGCACAAATCCTGTTAGAAAGAAACACTCAGAAGGAACGTTGAGGAAAAGCAGGCGAAATTTTCCGAAAGGGGTCATAGAGAAGAAACTGAATTTAGGCGAAAGTTACGGTGAAGAGAGTTCAGAAGGAATTGTGGTACAGAAATGGAAACTAAAACAAAATAAAGAAGTCATAATCCTTTCAACGAAACATAATATTGAAATGGTAGAAGTTCCAAAAAAGAAAAAAAAGCGCAGATCAACAAGGAAATATTAGGAACAAAGCCAAAAAAGACAATGAAGAATCGGGAACAAAAAAAATGAAACCAAAAAACATTATGGATTACAATAATGGAAAAACGGGAATCGACAAGTCTGATCAAATGTCGGCTTACAACACTGCACTACGCAGCCCATGTTAATGCTCATGTAATTTATAAAAAAGTCACTAAAAAGAAAATAAATATAACCAATTTCAGAGAGGTTTGCAGACCAATGATTTTTCAGAATAGTACCGAAGAAGAGTCTGCCTCAATAAAAGGAGTGCATTTACTACTCACATCGCCCGGTGCAAGAGAAAACTTCACAAAAAGCTAAGCCACTTTGAAGAAAACTCTTACAAGAGAGGAGGCAAGAAAAAAAGTGCGAAGAGTTGAAACTTTTTGTGACGGGTGTCCATGGAAACCGAAGATGTGCAAAGAATGTCATATTAGAATTCATTCCAAGTAACTTTCGAATCAAATATATCTGTAGTTATACCTCGTTTTAAATGTTATGAAGTTTTTTTTGATAAAAAAATCTATCAACTCTCTTTTTTGTGAAAAAAAATAAAAAAAGAGATTTTTGTGTTTCTGTTGGGGCCACCAAAAACATGCTTAGGTATAATTACATATAAAATAGTACACATATGTCTGACACGGGTTTAATCGGAAGGTCGCTCCGTGGCTTAAAACGACTGACATGGCCCATATAAGTAAACGTCTGTCAATCGCCAACGGCTAACATGGCCTGCTTCGAAATTCTAGAAAATCACCCCTGGCAGCATAAGTGTTATCAAACGATTAATATGTAACATGTCATCGCGACATGTTTCAATTTTTCATCAGTTATTTAGGAGCGTTACTTATTCTTCAGCTACTCCCACCTCTAATTCAAAATTATTTACTTCGATATTTTAATATCGCGTCGAACGACCGTTTTTACATTCTCAAGTTCCTATTTAAACGACCAAATCGCAGTCGAACGGGCTCTGATTCCTATATCGTTTCCCTCGATTAGAAGCAAATAATTCCTCTTTAGTCTTTGAATACATTTTGTGTGTGGAGATATCCTGTTTCGCTGGTAAGTCTTTTATATTTCTATTCAAATTGTAGTTGTTTGCTTACAAATCAATCTATTCCGTTTTTTCTATTGTGTTAATATATTTCGACCATTTGCAAACGTTATTTTTGTTTGCTATAGTATCGGTTTTACTTTCGTCGAGTAAACATGTTCTGATAAATAGCATTTATCGCGACGGAATATTACTGATAATAGTTTTCATAAAAACCAAAAGGACTAAAAACCGAATGTGATAGTGCTACAAACTGAATTTATATTTTTTATACTGTGTACAAACAATAATTTAAATACAATTAAAAAATGATGCCAACTGGTAATGGACCGGGTTTTTTGGGCTTTCCACAAGTTCAACCAACACAAAATAATGTACAAGATCAAACATATATTCCGATGTTCCAAACACCAAATAATATACAGGGTCATGCAATATTCAACAATGGCATACCTTCACAAATGATTTCTTCTTAACCAATGCAATCACTGTGTCCTTCACAATCAAACCAGTATTACATTCCGCTAAATCAAGAATATTTAAATATGCAACAATCATCTAGTAATAATTCAAATACATAATACGCCGTATTCAAGAATGACTTCTACCAGCGAAGATGAAGATAACACTTATTCTGCTCAAGAAAATCCATGGCAAGTGGTCAAAGGAACGAAAAGAAGGAAATACAGAAGTAGTAAAAATGCTGAAGAAGAAATTTCACTCAACAATAAATACACGGTACTAAATTCACAAACAGATGGTTCCAATAATAACAATAATGATGGTGAAAGCACTGAAATAAGTAAATCTCCTCCCATATTTGTATATGGAGTAGTCAATTTACCAGAGTTGAAAAAAAAACTAAGCGATATAATTGAAGTCGAGGAATACACAACAAGAAGCATGGCAAATGAAACTATAAAAATTTGCTGTCAAAATCCGGATACATATAGAAAACTGGCTAGTTACATGAGAGAAAATAATATAATCCATCATACGTACCAACCCAAGGAAGAGAGATCCTATCGTGTCGTAATTAAATATTTGCACCATTCAATAGACTTGAAAGATATAAAGGATGAATTAATTAAAAAAGGCCACAATGTAAGAAATATAGTCGATGTTAAACATCGAATAACCAAGGAACCTCTTAACATGTTTTACGTCGATTTGGAACCTTCTGATAACAATAAAAAGTTTACGAAATAACTAGGCTTCTAAATAGTGGCATACAAATAGAACCACCAAAAAAAGACAACAAATTAGCTCTATGTACAAGATGTCAATTATATGGCCATACGAAAACCTACTGTAATAGGCCATACCTATGTGTTAAATGTGGTAGCCAACACAGCACAGCAAATTGTAAAAAAAGTAAAAATACGCCAGCTACATGTGGTCTTTGTGGAGGTGGTCATCCAGCTAATTACAGGGGCTGCGAATTCTACCAAAAAACTATAAAATAAAGATAAATAATAATAGGATTACTATGACACAAAACAATACAAAATCAACTGATCAAGGCCAACAACCTCAGCCCAGACATACTAATAGGAGCTACGCGCAGGCAACTGCAGGAGTAGAAATACATAATAGAGCTAATGGTGAAGAATCTTCAATGACATTAAATAAATTCTTAGATGAGTTTAAAGCTATGTTTAACCAGTTAATACAGCAGAATAGTATGGTTCTCAACATGTCGACAATGCTTATCAACAAATTAAATAAGGGCTAAGTTTCTCAGAGTTGCATTGTGGAATGCTAACGGCCTTGTTCAACACAGGGATGAAGTCCAGTTATTTCTTAGACAAAACTCAATTGACATTCTTCTAATCAGTGAAACCCATTTTATTAATAAATCTTACTTTAGGATTCCATTCTATAAAATTTATTATACAAATCATCCGGATGGTACCGCGCATGCGGGCACAGCTATTTTAATTAAACAAACAATCAAACACTGTGAGCTACCAAAATATGAGGAGGAATTTCTATAAGCCACATCAATTCGAGTAAATAAAATGCCATACGAGATAACGATTACTGCAGTTTACTGTCCCCCGAAGCATAACCTAAAAAAAGATCAGTTTGAATCATTTTTCAACACACTTGGTTCAAGATTTATAGCAGGTGGAGACTACAATAGTAAACATCAGATGTGGGGATCTCGAATAACTACCACAAAAGGAAGAGAACTATCTAAAGTAATACAGGAAAAAAGATACTCCTTTTTGTCCACAGGAACACCAACATACTAGTCAACCGATATAAAGAAACTGCCAGACCTGCTAGACTTCTTCGTCACTAATGGCACCTCCCCAGCATACACAGATATTATTCCAAGCTATGATCTATCTTCGGATCATTCGCCAGTAATTCTGACTATCAGTTCGTGCCCCATACACGTTCAAACTACACCTAGACTACACAACTTCAAAACCAATTGGACCCACTATAAACATAAACTAAATGAAGAAATACACTTAAACATAAGCCTCAAAAACCCAAATGAAATCGAGAAAGCCACAAACTATTTCATAAATCTACTGCAAGAGACAGCGCAACAAACAACTCCTGAAATAGTAGTTAAAAAAGACGTTATGAATATACCTCTAGAAATTAGGACACTAGTAGCAAAAAAAAAGAAGAGCGAGAGCAAAATGGCAAAGGAGTCATAATCCTGCAGATAAAAGGAACTTTAATAAACTCAACAACGAATTGAAAACTAAATTAAAAGCAATTAAAGAAGAGTCCTTTAAAACCTACATGTCTAATTTAAATCGTTTTGATACCTCTATTTGGAAGCCAGTAAAGTCTAAAAATAAACCCATATTAACATCTCCTCCACTACGACTAGAAACACAGACACATGCTGAAGAAAAGTGGGCCAAATCAGATAAAGAAAAGGCAGATGCATTCGCTAAGCACCTCTCAGAAATCTACAAACGTCACAACACAATACCAGACATAGAAATTACGGAATTTCTAGAACTCCCTATCCAAACAAACCAAACAATAGACCTGATTAGACCAAAAGACATAGCAAATGAAATAAAACTTCTGAACATTAAGAAAGCCCCAGGAACGGATTTAATAACTCCAAAGATGTTGAAAGAGTTACCGCGAAAAGGTAATAGTACTCCCCACTTACCTATTTAATGCAATTATTCGAATCCAATATTGGCCAGAAAAACTCAAAATTGCTGAAATAATCCTAATACTTAAACCTGGAAAAGACCCACATGAAGTAAAATCTTATCGACCTATCAGTCTGCTTTCAACTATATCAAAATTATTAGAGAAACTGATTCTTCGAAAAATCGATCCTGATTTTGATGCCAGCAATTGGATACCTGAATTTTAGTTTGGATTCCGACGAGCCCACTCCACAATCCAACAGTGTCACCGCATAACCCATACAATACTAAATTCTCTAAACAGCAAAGAATATTGTACCTCAGTATTTCTAGACGTTAGACAGGCCTTCGATAGGGTTTGGCATGTTGGACTATTATACAAGATTAAAAAACATTTACCAACATTCTTCAAACTATTGGAATCTTATCTAAACAATCGCCAAACGTATCTGTTATGCTGCCTATCAACTCGGTGTACCACAAGGCAGTGTCCTTGGTCCACTATTATATATCTTGTTTACTTCAGATCTCCCATTATCACCAAACATCACAATAGGAACATTTGCTGATGACACTGTCATTCTAACTACCCTTACTAATGTGCTGCAAGCCCACCATATCCTCCAAGAATATCTTAAAAAATTAGAGAAGTGGTTAAAAGATTGGAGTATCGAAATAAATGAGATAAAATCTACACATATAACCTTTACTCTAAGAAAAGACGTATGTCCTCCAATACAGTTAAATAACACACAAATCCCACAATCGATATTAGTGAAATGCCTGGGCTTACATCTAGATGCCAAATTGAACTGGAAGGAACACATCAAGAAGAAACGAAAACAAATAGACCTAAGAAGTAGACATATTTACTGGCTAATTGGACGGAAGTCTCTTTCCATTGAAAATAAAATCCTATTATATAAGGCAATAATTAAACCTATATGGACCTATGGCATCAAAATATGGGGATGCGCCAGTAAATCCAACATAGCAATTGTACAAAGAAGCCAGTCTAAAATACTAAGAAATATTATTGCCCCATGGTATATAACAAATAAAATGATCCACAATAATCTGAAGATCTTAACAGTAAAAAAAGTCATTCATGAAAGAAGTAAGTGCTAGCCACCACAAGAAACTAGAAGGCCATACAAATCCTTTACTACAACCGCTACTTGAAAATGATGTAATAAGGAGATTAAAACGACGATGGCCAACTGACCTGCGAAATTAACAGGAAGCAGAAGGTCCCTTCAGTGGAGAGGACCTCATCATGCTAGTTGATCTCAGCTTCTTCCCATAGCTAGGTCATATGCCAGCACATTAGCTTATAGAATACCATGTATTTTGATTGCTGATTTATTGAATAAAATTTTTTTTTTGCTGTTTCCAGTTTTGTCACTGTTATTATGTTTATTTAAAAACTAGGTGGCGCCCAATTTTATTTTGCGAAGCAAATTTTTAACAGATTCGCCAGTAAAACAGGTGTCATAGTACTTTACATACGACATTTTTGGAGAAATTTCAGTTTGTTAACATGATACAGCCTCCGGAGTACATACAAGTGACCAATTTTATGATTGGATATTATTCAGAGCATCTCAAAGATGAACCCTATTGATATTCAGCTCACTAAAGCCAGCACAACGAGTGCTATGGTACTTGGAGTACCAAATTTTTGGAGAATTTTCAGTTTGTTAGCATGATACAGTGTATATAAGTGACCAATTTTATGATTGAATATTTTTCAGGGCATCTTATAGATGAACCTTATTGATTTTTAGCTCACCAGAGCTAGTACAACGGATGTTATGGTACCTGAAGTGCCACATTTTTAGTCCTTTTTGGAGAAAATTCGGGTTGTTAGCACGATTCAGCCTCCGTAGTGTATACAAGTGACCAATTTTATAATTGGATCTTTTTCAAGATGTCTCACAAATGTACCCTATTGATTTTCAGCTGACTAGAGCGAGTACAGCGAGTCCTATAAATCCAGATATACTACATTTTTGGTTATTTTTGGAGATATTTCGGTTTGTTTGCACGATACATCCCCCAAAGTGTATACAAGTGACAATTTTATGATAGAATAGTGCTATTCAGACGACGTAAATATCTAAAATCTTGAAGAACATTATGGTAACATTTCAGTTATTTATTCCGATGATGTGTATACAAGCCATTCAACATTGATCAAGCTAAAAATATACTTGGAATTGACCATTTCAGCAATAACATTTTTAATGACGCCACTGGTGATTTGGCAGCCAGATAAAATTGGGCCGCAAGAAAATGGCTACTAACTTCACACTGATTGGTTGAATAGTCATCACGAGCATACCACACAAAGAAATTTCTTGAATCGAACTGTTATTTTTTTAATGGAATTATTTAATTTTTAAATCTTACAACCCGACAATGATTTTTGACAGTTCAGAATCATTATTATATTGGATATGAACATTATTCATCTAGTCTCAATGCGTGCCATTTCATCGACCTGTACCCCTTCCTACGGCCCGTCAATGACTTTTGACAGTACACAATGATGATTGTATTGAATATGAATATTATCCATCAATTCTCAATGCGTACCATCATCTTGTTATTTTTTTATAGAATTAATTAATATTTAAATCGACCTGTACTCCCTCCTACTGCCCACAATGACTTTTTACAGTTCACAATGATGATTTTATTGAATATGAATATTATCCATCTAGTATCAATGCATGCCATCACTTTGTTATTTTTTTTATATAATTAATTGATATTTAAACCTACCTGCGGCCCCTCCTATGGCCAGACAATGACTTTTAACAGATCACAATGATGATTATATTGAATATGAAAATTATCCATCTAGTCTCAATGCGTGCCATCACTTTTTTATTTTTTTATAGAATTAATAAATATTTAAATCGACCTGTACGCCCTACTACAGCTCGACTATGACTTTTGACCGTTCACAATGATGATGCTATTGAATAGGAATATTATTCATTTAGTCTCAATACGTGCCATCAATTTGTTATTTTTTTATAGAATTAATAGTTAAATCGACGTGTTCCCCCTTCTACGGACCGACAATGACTTTTGTCAGTTTACAATTATGATTCTGTTGAATATGGACATATTCTATCTGGTCCCAATGCGTGCCTTCGTTTTGTTATTTTTTTAT
The DNA here is from genome assembly GCA_963921935.1 of Galeruca laticollis. Classification (NCBI taxonomy): domain Eukaryota; kingdom Metazoa; phylum Arthropoda; class Insecta; order Coleoptera; family Chrysomelidae; genus Galeruca; species Galeruca laticollis. The sequence goes on along the minus strand of OY998178.1, from coordinate 35,583,361 downwards.
AGGACGGTAGGTACGTATGCGCACATCGAAACCGTGGCTGTTTTGACACCCGCAATACAAAGATGTACATATTCATATTATATTCAATGCTTCCACAAGAAAAGAAAAAACACTCTACCAATATATGCTTGACAGTTATAAATTCATTACAGGCAAAACACATTGACTGTAAATCATAGGATAGTAAATGTTGGTGAATAATTTATATTAAAGATGTTTAATGTTTAGGTTCAAGTCAGAAGTAAAATATTGTTGAAATATTTGTGTTTGATATAATGTAGATTTGGCACAATAAAGAATTATTTTATGTATGAACAACAATAAGAGAACAATATAAAAAACCTCAGATTATATTGGATAAAACAATAATTACCTTTCTTCAAACTGTTCCAAAAATATGGTTTTCCATTCTGTAATGTCACCATCGTGATGGCTCATTGTTACAACTATATCTACCCAATTTAAAAAAGTCTTTTTCAGAGAGTTCTGCAGTGATTCCCACATTACATTGGCCCAGCCAATATCTTTTATACTGAAACAATAAATATAACAGATATATCAATATATGTACCAAAACCTAAAAAAAATTATATGTAAATATTTGTTAGATTTTAATGATTTTTTAGGCAACAATTTTTCATTATTGAATGGTTTAAGAAACATAATTTTTGCAAATGATTACCAAACAAATCTTCTGATCATATTTTATTGTTTTTTATTTTACTGTCAAATAGAAAGAGTTATACCATCCTCATCCCCAATTATATTCTATTACTTTATAAATAAACTTTAAATTTGAAGTGACATAAGCATTATGTTACTTCTTATTTGTTTTGAACCTTTTAAGTCAGAAACTGTATCAAAGTAAATCGAATATTATATTAAAATAAAAAAGGTGTAGTGTTAAGCATGCAATTTTAAATAATATTTAGTCAGCTGAATGGAAATAAATGAACCTTTTTCAATGTTTCTATAGCATTATAGATTATCCATAACTTATAAATAGTTTCTTCCAAATTTTAAAAACTGAGTAATTAAATAGTAGATATTTATATATTAAGGGAGTTACTATGATGTTAACTTCCAGAGGAAAACAGGCTTCCCGAGGGAATTAACATCTAGTAAATCCTGTGGTGTATACAATATATTATTTCTTACGAATCCATTACTATTTAACAAAGTGAACTGCATTTTCAAAGGGTTTTTAAACAGGCTCTTTTTAATTTGATGGCCAAGCAACGCAATTTCATCTGTAATAACAATTTTTGAGGTTACCAAGGATTTGTTAATTTGTGACGCTTGTTAATTGTTGTTTTCATCAAATTTTCGTTGCAAACATTAATTTCCTTAAAAACAAGAGGATTTTCTCAAAAATTAACAAAATGCTGATAAAGCTTGCTCTGATCAGGGTTCGGGGAAATCTAATGAAGAGTATGAGAAAAAATATGCAATATTTGAAGGGTGGTTGAGCAACAATCACATTGAAATTGAAACCATTGGAGGCACAGTATTATTAGCTTACTTTCAAGAAATGGTATTGTTACGAAACAGCACATTGGTATAGTCCCTAAATCCGACTCTGTCTAAGCCCGGTTTAAAAGTTAAAATTATGGCGGATACACAGGTTTTTTTTTATAACTGTTTACGACTATCTTATCTAAACATTGTTTTTGTGACCAGCCGTATCTATAAAATGCCAGAAAAGCAATTGTTTTTGTGTAAGCCGCAGTCCGGAATTTTCTAGTAAAAAAGGAACTAGTATAAATAAGGAAACGACCCGAGAGAGTTTTAGTTTAGTCGATAAAGTGATCTCGAGAAATAAACAAAAATACACCGAACAGTAAAGTGCTAATATAAAGTTTGTGTGCATATAAATTAAATTTAAGTGATTAGTTAAGTATATATAAATTAAGTGTTAGTGAGTTAGTGTTTAAATAAATTAGTAAGTAGCCATACCGTGTGTTTAAAATTGTACTACAGACGATACCACTTGAAGAAACAGATGACTTCGAGCAGCTGAAGAAGAGGATGGACATGCGATATGGTTACGAACATCTAGAGCACTTGTACCAATCTCAGCTGAAGAACCGAAGGCAGAAACGTGATGAAGCCCTTCAAGACTATGAAGTGGACATTGCCCGATTAGTTCGATTCGCTTATTCATCAGCACCAGAGAACATGATGGAATGTCTGGGCATACGGGCGTTTATTGATGGCTTACGTGACCCCGATATGCAGAGGACGCTTCGCGTAGCCCATCCCAAAACATTAGTTGACGCATTGACAGCTGCTCTTGAATATGAAGCAGCAACGAAGGCTTCGGGTTACAACAAAGATAGGACCATCCAAGAAGAAGGCGACGAGGACAAGTTTGACCAGATCGTCAGCTTGATCAAAGGTATGATGGACAAGAAGCCGAGAAAGATCAGATGCTGGAATTGTGGCGAGCTAGGGCATGTACGTAGTTCATGTAAGCCCCCCAGGACTCCTGCAAACCAAGAACCCCAGTCACAAGAAAACTAGAACGGGTCGGCTACGAGGGGGCAGCACCGACCCATGATCGTTCCAAAGACCCTCTTATACTGATAGCTTCGTTCAGATGTCGCGACGACAGTGTATATGTGGATGGCGAAGTAAATGGCAAGAAATATGCTCTGCTGGTTGAAACTGGAGCAACTCGAACCATTATACGACCAGAGATAATAAACCCCAAGAAGAAGCTTCTACCAACGAGACTGCGACTGCGGACCGCCACAGGCGAGAGTGCCAACGTTCACGGGGCAACACAAATCCAATTGGGAATTGGCGCATAAAAGTTCACGCATACGGTAATCGTAGCTGACATTGAAGAAGACGTGATTCTGGGAATGGACGTAATGAATGTACATGGTTTCCAATTAGACTATAGAAACAGAACCATTAAAGTGGGCTCAGTGGAGGTATTCCTTCATCCACATGAAGGCAGCGCGGTGTTGGCAGCTGTACTAGAAGATACCGTTCTACCTGCACGAAGCGAAACCATGATAGTAGCACGGCTACAGGGAATCATGGAGGAAGGTACACCGGTTATGGTGGAGCCAAGGAACCACGACGAAGAGGTTGGCAAAGGAGTACTAATTGGAAAAGGATTGGTTACGTCGGCGAAGGAGATCCCTGTACGATTGATAAACGTGAACGATTACCCAATTACCATCAATAAGGAAACCAAGATTGAATCCTGCGTACCAGTGACGTCTATAGTTCGCCAAACAACGACCACTGACAATTCTAATGCCAGATTCGAACAGATGTTATCAGTAGCTGGTCAATCTTTGGATCGAGCTGAAAAAAAAGAATGAGAGAATTTCCCTTGCAGTATCGAGACCTATTCGTACCTAAAGGAGGAAAGACTGGTAGAACATCAGCCGTCAAACACAAAATCGACTTCCACGAGCGAAGAGATAGGAAGCTGAAAGAATAATTCGAGAGATGGCAGAAGAAAAAGTAATAGAGCCATCTACTAGTCCATGGGTGTCTCCAGTAGTGCTCGTCAAGAAAAAGGATGGATCTATAGTCTATATAGAAAGGACAAGGAGTAATAAATCATTCATTTAAGTAGATTTCATAGACGTACCAAAATATATTTTAAGAGGGTATACCGTAAGGTACATTTTGTATTGAACGAATGAGTTGCAGCTATGCTAAAGAATATACGATTTAGGTCAGAGGTAACGGGATGTACTAATTTTAATAAAAAAAAGTGATAGAGGTAGAGGTCATTCGGAAGCAAAAAATGTAGTTCATTATAAAAAAATTCTACAACTTCCTCAGGATTAAGATACATAATACCGAAATGTACTTTTAAGTATTCGCCAATTACAGAACCTTTCTGTCTGTACTCTTGTACCAAATGAAACTCCTGAATCTTACGAAACCAAGCTTGACAGAGATGAAATTTACAACCAAAAAGAATTTGATCTCTGCCAAAACATTCATATATAGCGTTATGAATGCTTAGTTCAAAATCTACTACGACTTCTTTAGGTTGACAATTTAAGCCTACTTCTTTACATTTTTGTCTTAAAATTAAAAGCAAATTTGAATATGTTTGACTTGATTTGTACGGCAGCAAACAAAAAACAAGAGGTACGTAATAGCCGTTTTTAAAACCATGAATGGTAAACATTTGGTAAAAAAAAGTTGAACAGTATTTAAAAGTCCCATCCATCAAAATACAATCCGAATTACATAAAAAATTAAGGTTGGAAAAACAGGAGAACACAATAATTTTAAATACCTGGTCTGCTGTTAATAGAAATTCCTCTTCTCGGTTCGTTCGTAATTGTAATTCACGAACACTATTAAATACTTCTTCCTGATTTTTAGGCAATAGTATGAGTGCATCAACATCCTTCCCCTAATCCCCTAAATATCGATCAAAACAATCAAGATTTCTTCAAAATATTTAATTCAAGAAATCTTTGAAACCTTTCAGAAATATACATAATTCTATGGGCCTCCGATTTTATCTATTATAAACCCTAATGACTCTAATAGGATTAAACTAAAAGTTTGCGGCACAGTTCGAACATTTCAGTAATCCTCAAATTGATACAAGTCAGGTAAAATTTTATTTTGTGGCAGAGTTCGGATATGCCCGTTTATTCATAATATTTTTTATTTGTATTACTCCTATATGTAGTGTTTGGGGAATTTTTCTCAGAAATTTTAAATGGCAAGTGGCCTACTGTAATCGGCTTAATACGATTACACCTATTTACAGATTATTCGATTATTGAGAGGGATTTTCCAAACAACCCAGTTTTCTTAGAAACATTATCGGGAATATTATTTTAAAAGAAAGTAGGTACATTAAATCAGTACTTAGTATTAGTTCTTTGAGTAAAGTTGTATGAAGTTGTATGGTTGTCATAATATTGTAAACAGTTGGAATATATTTAAAACATTTGTTGAATGTTAATTGTGCAAGTACCAAACAATGTCGATAAGCCAAGGACCATCTAAACGACCAAAAACAGGTCCATTGTCTTTAAATGAAAAAACTCTGATATTGAATTGTTATATATCATTGAAAAACAAGGATCCAAGTGCAAGTGTTGATGATATTGTGGAATTAACGGCTGCTATGTTGTGTGTTGCTAAATCAACAATTTATAGATTACTAAAAGAAAGCAAGAATGAAACTCTTCAACCCCCTAAAACTCCTTCAGGCCGAAAACCAATTGAGATCGATGAGTCATTAAAACAAAGACTAAGGCGTAAAGTCCATGGATTTTACTTACGAAAGGAAATTCCAACACTTGACGAAATTATGACATCAGTGCAAGAAGATACGGACTATCCAAAATTCTCCAGAATGACATTATGCAAACTTTTGAAAGATGTGGGTTTCAGATATACAAAACATAATAGAAAATCTCTCTTGATAGATAAACCGGAAATAGTTTTTTGGAGAAGAGACTATTTAAGAAGCATTCGACATGCCAGAGAACAAAATTTGAAAATCTTCTACTTAGACGAAACATGGATAAATGTTGGATATACAGTTTCCAAATCTTGGCAAGATGAAAACATTAAAAGCGGAAGGCAGGCATTCGTGGAAGGTTTGTCGTTAGGTTTGCAGCCATCATCTGGAAAAGGAAAAAGACTTATCATTGTCCATGTTGGAAGTTCTGAATTTCAAAACGCACGGGGGACTATCACGAAGATATGAATGGGGATGTCTTCGAGGAATGGTTTGTTCAAATGTTGGATCTGATTCCAAAAGGGGCTGTTATTGTTTTGTACAACGCAAGTTACCATTCACGGTTACGAGAAGCATTGCCCACAAGTCGTTGGCGTAAAGCAGAGCTTTTGGAGTGGCTTATTTCGAAAAATATTAAGTTTCCAAAAGATCCACTAAGGAAAGAACTTTACAGAATTGCAAAAATGAACAAGAATAAATACAAAACCTACATTGTAGAAGAAATGGCTTCTTCTCGTGGTATATCAGTTCTTCGACTTCCCCCTTATCATTGTGAACTTAATCCCATAGAATTAATATGGGCTCAGGTAAAGGGGGAAGTTGGAAGAAAAAATACTACTTTTGAAATAAACGATGTTGTGAAATTGTTTGAGAGTGCTGTAAGTCATGTGAGTAAGGAAAATTGGACAAACTGTATCGAGCATGTTATCAAAGTAGAGGCAAATATGTGGAAAATTGACAATATTTGTGATGATTTAATCGACCCTATTATTATTAATGTCAACAACGATTCTTCCTCTTCCGAGTCGGATATAGAATAAAATGTAAGTAATAAATGTATTCCAATAATTATTTCTTTTCATTTTTTATTATATTATAATTTAAAACGTATTTTTTTCCCAAAATACACACCACTGCATTGCGTTATTGCTTATCTGCTAATCCTTTAACAATGAATAAACCCTAAACTTTGCTACAACTGAAACAAATACGATGTCGATCTACCTGGTTTTTAGATTTACGGAAGAAATGTAATTTAAAGTAAGAGATTTATCAAAAATTTCATGGTGCTCCCTGTAAAGGTTTTGCATACTTAATTAGGGCTTATTACTCCTCGTACTTTTTGTACATACTATACGAGATTCTGCGTGGATTATCACCAGCTTAACAACGTGACGAAGAAAGACAGCTATCCTCTTCCTCGCATTGACGATACGCTAGATACTTTGGCCGGCAGCAAACTGTTTTCCACCCTGGACCTGAAGTCTGGTTATTGGCAAGTGGAAATGGACCCAGAAGACAAAGAGAAGACTGCTTTTATCAGTAAGTAGCCATACCGTGTGTTTAAAATTTATCCCACCCGTTTGCTGTTTAAATAAGTAAGAAAAACATTACAGTACGTAACCTTCATAATATCTGATACCTAGTAATTTCACTTATCAATATGCATTTAAATTTGTACAATGAATTGTATTATCCGAATTCCGATTGGATCAAATGGTCTATGCTGAAATATATATGACTTCATAACAAACTCAACATTAGACAATTTATTGAATTGGAAGCGTTTCCACAAATTAAAAGCAAATGTTATGAGACAAGAAAGTCTGCAGCATTTAGTTGGGACGATATTGTCAATTTCTTGCAGAATTCATCTGACAAAAGTTATTTATTACATAAGGTACCTATTTTTGCATACAATAATTCAATTAATATTGCGAATTACCATTTAATACTTTGGAGGATATTGAACTCAAGAATGGATTAACATGAAGATTACTGATATTGAAGACAGGGGTTCTGTTATGGTGGTTACCGTTCCTCTGAGTAAAACTGATATTGGTAGATAATTTACTATTATTGAAGAAAAAAGTTCTCTGCATTATCTTCAGTGAGAAAATATACACAATTGCAGCCCCATGATATTCAAACATTTTTCATAAGCTATAGGAATGAGTGTTGCTCAAGTCAACCAGTAGGCAAGAACACATTTGGAATTGTCTTGTGTAAAGCTGCACATTTTTTTTAATTTGCCAAACCCCAAATTTTATACTGGACACTGTTTACGTCGAACTTCTGCCATGACGAAGTTGAAGAGACATGGTGGATGGCGTGGTTCAGCTGTAGCTGAGGGTTATTTATCAGATAGTATCCAGTTGAAGAACAAAACAGCACGAATGTTAGCTAGCACATCATCAGAAGAAGGCGGAAATGCAGCCTCAATGTCAACTACTGTTGTCGATACTGATTTAGAAGACAAATCATATCGACTGAATTGCTTAGGAGTACGATTATTGTGTGCTATTCATCAAATAATGCCAAATTATTATCGGCAGGAGTTTTGAATCCATAATTGCCTCCTTTAACTACCTAGGGAGTTATGGGTATGTTTATGTTTATTGTTGCTATGGCATTATTTGGAAATAAAAGATTGATGAGAAATAAAACTGTTTAAAACATAGTCCAGTCGGCAGAGGCCGAAAAGTCAGTGTAAGTGGTATTTTCTTGATAACTCAGAAATAACTATGCAGACCTACTTTAAATGGCAAGTACAATAACACCTTAAAATGCTGACAAAAAAATTTATCAGGAAAAAAAGTTATTAACAATTTAATTGGAAAATAAAATAACATATTCATTTTCATATCTTGGAAATATGTCATTTCCCGTATTTTTAAATTTGCTTTGCTTTTTTTGTCAATTCAGTTGTTATTCATTATTAATATAGTATTTTTCATGCAATATATTTACTTTTTTGTTTTTTAAATAATACTGACGTTATGTTAGGGGCCAGCAAGAGACGCGCACGAAATGCGATGCTGATTATTTATTAACTTTTCTCGGCTTCTACTTGATCATCATATATATGAGTTCGCATTAGAGCGCTAAAATGTATATGACTCATATATTAATGTAATTTTGATATATTTCTGTCTCTTAAAATTTCTCCGTAGTCTAGATCGAATTTATGACTTTTTCCAGGATAAGGAACCGAATCGTAGATTTACCGCTATTGTCCCACCCCCTTAAAAGGACTACACTATGCAGCTGTATGTAGGTGGAGCTGGGTGGGGAGAAAAAACAAAAAGTCTAAATAAATAATCAATAAAAAATTAGTGTTTTAAATGAAACTCACGGTTTCTAGTTAATTCCACTATATAATAAAAGTTATTGAAAATTCTAAAAAATTGACAATTGTTTCGATAAATCAATATCATCGTCAGAATGACAGAAGTTACATTTTATTTTGTTAAGTAACTGAATACAAATGTATATAAATATATTTCGTTAAATTTGTATTATCTTCTTCCTTATTATCCCATAAAAATATTTGCATTTTTAAAAATATATAGGCTTTGGAAGTTTCTGGAATTTTGAATTTGATCGGTATAGTTCTGTTCCGCTCTTTTTGATACACCGATTTAAAAATAAAACGTACCTTTTTTGATAAAGTAGAAGCCGAGAAAAGTTAATAAACAACTAGCGTCACATCATGCCCTGCGATCTTTTATAGCCACTGTTAAACTGCATTTTTAACGCCATCTATTCGCTTGGAAGGTTACTAACGACATCAAAATGTCAGGAGTAAAACAATAACAAATGGATCAGTATATTAGAGACTTTGACAGAGTTTTATTGTATTTGTCATTTTTTAAAGAGAAATAATTTTTTAACTTGTAGATGACTTTACTGTAGCACAAAGAAAAGCCAAAAAGGCTTTGATTACAACAGACCTTTCGTCTAGTTACGATATTTACAAAGGACGGGGATCAAGGATACGGAAAAAAATACGAGGTATATGTCCCATCACTCTAGTTCTGATTCAGACGAGAGTCCCTCATTAAATCGTAACATTTATCCTGTTTTTAAACCTACACCATAAACAAATTGTAAGTATTTAAATAAATTAATTAGAATGTTTTGTGCAAATAATATATTTTTCAGTATTGTATAAAAAGTCGGGGAATTATAAATCGGGTAGTACTTCTCCAGAGATTCAAGTGGAATCTATTGTCGAAACTATGAGGTCTGAAGCTGAAGGAATTTCCCTTGAGAATAAAGAATCAAATGATATGACGAGATTTGCTGTTCCTAGAGGTAATTTGTTTCGTAAGTTAAATCATAATTTATAATAACCTGAAGTTTGCATATTAAATTTGAGTTTTAGTATAAAAATACTTAATTTTATAATGTACCTATATTTAAATTTTTTTGGAGTCAAAACCTTATGGCAGTGGAATCAGATGAACACTTCACAAAAGAGATAAATCATCACCACAAATAGATACACTTGATGATCAAGGTGACTAAACTAAATAATTTTAATTAATTTTTATATTTAATCATATTTTAAATTTATTTTAGAATTTAAAAGGCTGATGATAGATGAAATATCTCAATTAAATTTAAAAATCAGGACTTTAATTGAAAGCGTTGGCACTCTCATGAAAACACAAAGAATTCCGAGTAACCTGCAAGTAACATCGTTTGAAAATAATGTGAAAACGTTATATGAAAAAATTCCAGTAATTCGACATTCGACGCATATTTTAAAAATCCAAATTCAACGTACTCGATCAAATTCTGTCCCTAGTATTGCAAGCCGACATTACAGATAATTTCTCAACAATACTACAGATAGTACTGGAAAAGACCAAATGCCCCAAGGAACGAGGAATAGTGAAATACATAGATGAAACAAAACTAAAAATAGAATCAGACAAAAATCTTGGGATTTCTTATACTTGAATCCAGATCCTAACTATGCAACAAATACTTTCATTGAAACACTTAAAAAATATATAGACGACTGTACATGTACAAAAAAATGTAAAAGGAAAAAAACGAAGATCGCCCTTTGGCTAACAAATACACTACAAAATACACAATGTATATCGGGAAAAAAATAGTGTTTGAAAAACATTGTATCATAATATGTGTAATATTTGTTAACACATGCTATTATCAATAAATTATTCTTATTTTAAGTTTGAGAAGAAAATAAAGAAAATCACCTGCACTATTTTATAAACATTCGTCTTTTAATAAACTATCCTGGTTAATAAAAACGGATAAAAGCTTTAAACAACTTTTTTAAACTACCTATCCCACTTTTAAGTCAAAATAAAATAACAGGTTGTTTCAAAAAGTATTTAAACTTTGTGTGACTGTTTTTATTTGTTTATTTGAGAAAAAACAATATAGACATAATTTAAAAAACCTTCAGTATTTGCTTGGCTTGCCATCTAGTAGTAGCTAGTAAACTGTGACTAATCATGCAGGTCTCTTCCTTTATTTTCTCCCTGTTGGTGAATAGTAACCTTCCACCACAATAGATGGCGCAGCACTCGACAAAACTTTGTGGCTTCGGACTTAGTACAGGAGATTCCATTCTTCCCCGTATTAAAAGTATTTATCTATGCGTCACATTTCGTGCGCGTCTCGTGCTGACCCCTAACATAACGTCAGTATTATTTAAAAAAAACAAAAAAAGTAAAGATATTACATGAAAAATACTATATTAATAATGAATAACAACTTAAATAACAAAACAAGCAAAGCAAATTTAAGAATACGGGAAATGACATATTTCCAAGATTATTTTACCTCGAACATGAAAATGAATACGTTATTTTCGTTTGTCTCGACGAGGTACCACAAATTAAGTACAAAAGGATTTTTGTCGTAGTCCAGAAGCCAAGAAATTAAAGATTTTGCAAGCGAAAGTCACTTTGAACGCACGAAATCAGTTTTCAGTGTGAGCGCACCGGGCTTCCCTCACTCCGCCGCTTGCTCCGGCCGCCGCGCACGCTTCACTTTGATACTCGATTACGAACACTAGAAATCAATTAATATCTGATTATTTTTGTATTGAAAATATAAGTATTAAATGTTGTGTATTGAATAACAATAATAATAGATTGCAGTTATATTTTATTCTTGAACAAACTTATAATATACATGAACATTAAGTAATCTCATTGACAACTATATATTTCCACTGACAGCTGACAAGGGGCGTTTTCACTCCCGGTGCGTTTGCTATGTATCTCCGTAACACTTCCCCTCGTTGTATTAATAAACTTATAGATCTAAACGTTTGGGCGGCCTTCTGTTTCTAGTACTGCGGCGAATTACCACATCTTCCTGTTTCGGTTCGTTGATCTGAGGAACAGTCTCGGCCGAATATACTACCTCTCCATTAGTCGGTTGCTGCTCCGATCTCTCTAGAGTCTGGTCCTCTTTCTCAATATGTTTCTCCTTAACTGGTTCCTTTTCAGAGTCAACAAACACCATTGTCCGCCTGTGATTCCTCTTGCGAATCAGGCAGATGATGCTGCCTAACAGACTCAACCTTGTGGATAGTGTGGTCCTTAAGATGTGATTTTAATATTTGATCCACGTGTCTTTTATGAATTTTTTTATCTGCCTTTATCTCATAGTGTATATAATTTTCCTATTTTTTCCACGATGACTCCAAATTTCCATTTATTATCATCATACGATCGTATCTGTACTGTTTCTCCCACATTGAATTGTTTATTTATTTTTATTTCTTCTCTTTTGTTGTTCATTACTGTTATGAAGTCCCTTTGAACCAAATCAATCCTTGTTCTATATCATCTTTTAAACATCATTTCACTAGGACTCAATCCAGTGGAATTATTTGGTGTTTTCCTGTGCATCATTAACATTTTTGATAGTTTGTCCTGGAGAGTACCTTCCTCATGTATCATGGCCTTTAATTTATTTTTAAAAGTTTGTACATATCTTTCTGCTTGTCCATTGGTCGATGGATGGAAAGGTGCTGTGAATTTTGATTGAATTCCATTTTGTTTTAAAAATCTCTGCATTTCTTCTGATCGAAACTGTTTGCCGTTGTCCGATACTATTATTAAGGGTAATTCAAATGTAGTGAACACCTTCTTTAGAATATTAATAGTTGTTGACGATGTAATAGATAATGTAGGTATCACTTCCAGCCACTTTGTATAGGCATCTACAACTATCAAGAAATAATTATTCATGAAAGGCCCCGCATAGTCGATATGTATTCTAGTCCATGGTTCTTTTGGATATTCCCAACTGTGCACGGGTAATTGGATAGGATTTCTTTGAAGCATGCAACATGCTTTACACTCCTTTACCATCTTTTCAATGTCGGAATCAATATTTTTCCACCATACATAGCTTCGTGCCAGTGCTTTCATTTTAACAATTCCCGTATGAGCTGTATATAACTCTTGTAATATAGTGGCTTGTAATTGTTTTGGTATTGCGATTCTAATTCCATAGAAAATGCAATTATCTTGTAACGAGAATTCATGTATATTGTTCATATTTCCTTTTCCTGATTGAATATTTTTATATAACTGGTGCAGTTCCGGATCCTTAGCAGTAGCTTTGATTTTCTCTCTAGTAATTGGCATAATTGCAATTTGATTTAGGTAAAATATATCGTCATCTGTCTCTCTTTCCTTATTTTCTGTATTATGCTCTAGTCTTGAGAAATAGTCCGCATTTGCATGCTCTGTTGTTTTCCCGCATTTGCATGCTCTGTTGTTTTCCTGAGTTTAATTTCGTAGTCAAATCCAGCCAAGAAATTCGCGTAATGTATCAGACTAATTGCTGTAGTTGACGGCATCAATTTTGTGGGATGTAGGATTCTTGCAAGAGGTTGGTTATCAATGATAATTATAATTCTTCGACCATAACAGTACTGAAAAAACTTTTTGAGTCCCCAAATCAGTGCTGCTGCTTCTTTGTCAAGCTGGCTATAATTTTTCTCGGCTTGGGTCAAAGATCTTGACGCGAAAGCAATGGGTCTTTCGGTTTTATCAGGCATAATATGTGACAATACTGCGCCGAATCCCGTTGGTGATGCATCTGTAGCTAGCGTCACAAGTAAGTTAGGATAGAATGGGGTAAGTACTTTTTCTCTACATATCTCTGTGTTTAAGCTTTGGAAAACATTTTCACATTCTTTGGTCCAATCAAATTTGGTATTCTTTTGTAATAGTTTATACAGCGGATTAAGTTTTGAAGCTAGGTTCGGTATGAATTGCTGATAATAGTTGATCATTCCGAGAAATGTTCGAAGTGACGAGACATCTGTTGGCCGGTAACTATTTTTTATATCATCTATTTTCTCGTCAGTTGGGTGTAGTCCCTCCTCATTAATTCTGTGACCAAAGTATGTAATTGACTTTTGAAAAAATTGAAATTTCTTCCGATGTAGATGTAGTCCACACTCTTTTAATTTTCTGAATACTATTTCCAGTCGTTGCAGTAATTCTGTGTATATACGTCCTTGGAAAGCAATATCATAAAAGAAACATGCTGTACCTGATAGCCCTTGTAATGTCTGATCCAGATATCTTTGCCATATATTTGGAGCTATTTTTACACCAAACATTAAGCGATTTACTTTATAAGTTCCTTTACAAGTGCTAACAGCTTGCATTTGTGCTGAGGCTTCATCAGTGTTCATGTGTAGGTATGCATGATTAATGTCCAATGTGCAAAAATATTTTCCTCCACTCAATTTGCTAAATATCTCTTCTATTCTTGGAATAGGATAGTTATCATTTTCTATATTTTTATTTAATGTTGCACTGTAGTCGGCTTATTTTCCCTGAAGGTTTTACTACAGGAACCAAATGTGTGCCACATTGTGAGTAAGTAACTTTTTCAAAAATCCCAATTTCTTCCAATCTATCTCTTTTTCGACTTGTTCCTTGAGCGCAAACGGTACTGATCTTGGCCTCAAGAATATTGGTGTAGTGTTTTCCTTTAATTTGAATGATGCCTGGTAATTATTAATTTCTCCAATTTGTTCTGAAAATAAATCTTCATATTCTTTTAGTAATTGGTGTAATTTTTCTTTAAATTCTTGTTCTGTGATGTCTGTTTTCTTCTGAACTTATTGCATTTACTTCAAAATTCATCTTAAGTTTCCTTAACCATTCCTTTCCGATTACGGGGTCTACTTTCCTATCAATCACGATTACTCTGCCCCAAATTACTTTGTATTTGTATTTTATCATCATATTACAGGTACCCTGAGGTTGTATTATTTCCCCCGTATATGTTCTGAGTGTAATTCTAGTGTTTTTCAGTTTCAGGTTTTTGAAATGTTTGTTATAATAATCTGCAGAGCATGTGTTACTGCTGCGCCTATATCTAACTCCCAAGTGTGATCTGAACCATTTAGTTTTAATGTAATATTGAATTTATCATTTGATGTGTTCACTGTAGGTATTGTATATATTTCGAAAATTTCTTCATTTTCTGTATCATCTCAGTATTCCTTTTCAATTTCTAATTGCTTTTGTTCTCTGAAACATATAGCCTCGACATGCCCTTGTTTGTGACACTTTAGACAAAAAAGTTTATCTTTAACCTTACATTCAAATGCTTTATGATCTGGTTTTCCGCATCTGTAACACATTATTTTCTTTTCCTCTCTGGTATTATAATTTTCTGTATTTTTCTTGTATGTATTTCTCTTGAAAGTATTCTTGTTATATGTACTTGACTGTAATTTTATTTATTGGAGAATTTTCATAATTTCCCATTTCTTTACTTTCTGATTTTGATGTTTCAATTGCCATTGCAATCTTTATAATATCATCAACTTTTGTAGTGGGAGGTTCTTGTAGTAATCTTTCTTTAATTTCACTGCTACGTATGCCACGAATAAATTGTACTCTCAGATGAGTTTCAAATGTACTATTTTTGCATCCATTGCAAACAAAATTGCATTTTCCACCTATTTCTTTTAATCCCGCCACATAATTAGCTATAGATTCATGTTCATGCCGTATTCTGAGGCAAAACTTGTGCTGTTGAGCTACCTCACCTGGTTCTGGAGCGATGTGATTTCTCAGTATTTGTATTAGGTTTTCATATGTTTTTAATTCTGGTGCATCTGGAGAAGTAACGTTTTTTAGTATCTGGTAATACTCTGGTCCAATGCAATTTAGGAAATTGTGCACTTTTGTATTGGCATTTGTCACACCCTTCAATGCAATGTAGTTTTGTAATCGTTGTAGGTAACTATCGTATGACTTGTTTATTTCGTCGTATGGTACAAATGAACTTTAAACTGACTTTAAACGTAGACGTATTTTCTTGGTTTAACATTGTTTGTTGTAATCTATTTTGCTGTTCCTGCATATTTGTCATTGCATCCATCATACTTGCTAATACTTTTGCTAGTTGATCCTCCATCCTCGTCGCTAATCCAATGGGCTCTGCCCGCGTGGGTTCGGATCCCATCCTCGTCGCCAATCTGTTGTGTATTGAATAACAATAATAATAGATTCCAGTTATATTTTATGTTATATTTTATTCTTGAACAAGCTTATAATATACATGAACATTAAGTAATCTCATTGGCAACTATATATTTCCACTGACAAGGGGCGTTTTCACTCCCGGTGCGTTTGCTATGTATCTCCGTAACATTAAATATTAACTGGACTCCGCCACTGGGCTTGAACGAGTAAAGTTCGATTAAGATTAGTGGTAGTAGGTAAACAATTGACAATTATTCAGAGTTTTTGGACTAGTAATAGATCTCTTTATCGTACACTTATCCTGCAAATTATAACGGGATTTGTGTTATTTTGATTTAATTAGTAAACAATAATAATAAATTTCTGTGTGATTACTGATAAGAAGTAAACCAGTTATTCTACACTCGCTGGTTCAGTTTTTCAATAGGCAATCAATTTAACACTTTGGTGTATTTTGGTTTGCTGACAAATAAAACACAAGATTTCTACCATTAGCGTAACACAAGAAGCTGCCTTTGACTACGAGGGCAGCAACAATAACAACTCCCACATCGGAAACAAACCTACAATGACTGAAAATAACTCTAACGTTCCTCAAATTTCCACTTCATATGTAGCAGCCGCAAAATCTACTCCAAAACCAATGTTTCCCAAGAAAGAACAAGCTATACTTTTCCACTCCGCTGATAATTTGAAATTATTCGAATACGTTCAAGCAGTTGGTGATATTATAGGCCCAAGAAATATATGCTTCGCATCAAGAATTTCCAATAACAGAATCTGCATTTATCTAAACAAAATTGAACTATTTGACCAACTGATTACCAACCATTCGACAATTAAAGTTGGAAACATGGAACTGGATGTAAGAAGATTAGTTACCCCCGCAAAACGCCTTGTTCTTTCAAATGTGTGCCCATCCATTCCTCACGAACTAATTGAAACAGCCTTAATAGATCTTGGACTACAGTTAGCATCACCAATACCATTCCTGAAAGCTGGCATTCCCGGGGATGAATACAATCATATATTATCCCTCCGCAGATAAGTTTATATTGTACCATCTTCCGAAAATTTTGAGCTCCAGACTTCCTTATTAATTTCTTATGAAAATAATGGTTATAGAATCTTTCTTTCAACTGATAAAATGGAGTGTTTTATATGCAAGCAAACCGGCCATATTGCAAACAACTGCCCTAATACCCTAATTGCTTCGCAGCCACCAGCATCAAACATGCAAGCATCAAACACGAACAGTCCTAATATCCAATCTGATCTTCCGCCACCAGCTTCCCAGAACTCAGATATACAGCTCCCCCAATCCATAAACAACACACCTATTACTTCAAACATAATTAATGTTCTATTTTACTACAGATCATCCAAATATACAGGTTCCACCTACACAAAAAAGACCCCTGCCAAGTTCCACAGACACAGAATCTGTTTCTCCCAGTACTATCAACACAGCCACCACTTTCGATATTCCATCCATAGAAATTCCAAAACCTGTCAAGAAAAAAGCTAAAAAAGAATCAACACTTGATGATAAGATACCTGAAAGCTCCAGGACAATAATCTCCGACATGTATAATAAATTTCCTGACTCATTCACACTGCCCTTAGAATACTTTATAGCTTTTCTGGAAAACTCATATGGATCTAAGGATCTACTATCAGAAGCTCAACAATTTATCAAACATTAAATCGTTACTTGCTGACATGCATACTATATATCCTGCCCTTACCGATAGATCCCTCAAAAATCGATTTACAAGGATCACAAAAAAAATCAAGCAGGCTCTTAACATAGACAATGCCGATAATGAAAGTCTGACATCACAGACATCAGTGGGCGATGACTGTATCTTATACAATGGAACTGCGACGGGTTCTATCCCCGTCTTGAACGTATACAACAATTAGTGTCCGATACCCAAGCTGATATTGTCTGTCTCCAGGAAACGAACTTTAAGGAAAGTCACAAATGAGAATTAAAAAACTTTGTCGGTTACCACTATCTTAGATCTAGCGGTGGAACTTCGATATTTGTCACTTGTGATTTTTATTCCGTTGATGTACCAATAGTTACTCCATTAGAAGCTGTCGCTGTCACAGTTTGGGCCCCTCAAAAAATTACAATCTGTAGCATTTACATCCCTCCAAATTACAACCTCAGTGAATCCGATCTTGCTGACCTAGTAAGGCAATTGAAACCTCCATACATCCTAGTTGGTGACTTTAATGCACACAATGTTATTTGGGGATCAAAACTTACTTTTGGAAGGGGGAAAATAGTTGAAAATTTCCTAAATCACAATAATGTTTGTTTACTGAATTCAGGTGCAGAAATGCACTTAAATATTGCTACAGGAAATATATCTTCTATTGATATTAGTCTTTGTGACCCTAAAACTACACCATCACTTTCCTGGAAAACGCTTAACAGTCTTTATAATAGCAATCATTTTCCAATCTTCATCTCTGACAAATCAAAAACCACATTAAACTGTAAAACAAGATGGAAAATTTCTAATGCTGACTGGAATGCATTTAAAGAATTCACTGAATATCAAATATCTCAGCTACAATTTCCTGAAAATATCGAGGAATCGGTTACAGAATTCAGTAACTGTATAATCCAAGGAGCAGAAATATACGTTGGAAAATCATTAATACCAGCATCCCGAAAACTCGTTTCTTGGTGGAATGACTCTTGCGCAACTGCTGTCCGGGAATGTAAAACTGCATTAAATAAATACAGGAAGACTAGAAATACAGATTATATAAATTTCAAAAAACTTAAAGCCAAAGCAAGATGGGTAGTAAATCAGAGTAAAAAAGGTTCTTGGAATAACTATGTTTCATACCTTACCTCTGACACACCCCCGGGACAAGTCTGGACAAAAATACGACAAATGAAAGGCAATAAAACTCAGAGTAAAATCTCTGCGGTGATAATTGATAACATTGTCACTGATAACCAGCCAATTGCAAATTTAATAGCTACTCATTCTGAAGAGAAATACAAGAACAATAATAATCAAAACCACAATCAACTGAACGAGTCCCCACTTCCTATTATTCCCTCCCTTATATCTGACCTTGACTGTTTGAACCATCCATTCTCATTCGAAGAACTAACTTACGCTCTTTCTTCTTGTAAAAATTCCGCTGCTAGTCCCGATAATATACCATTTATCTTTCTAAAATATTTATCACCGATCTCCTCAACAAAATTACTGGAATTATATAACACCATCTGGACTAAACAGCTATTCCCAACACAATGGCGAGAATCAATTTCAATTCCAGTGATAAAACCATATAAACTGCCAACAGATCTACACTCATATCGTCCCATTTCTTTAACATGTACAATGTGTAAGTTGATGGAAAAGATGATTAATAAAAGGATACTTTGGTACTTGGAAAAACACAAAATAATAAATCCAGCACAATCGGGATTCAGACCGCACTGTAGTACTATGGACAATCTCGCCTATCTACAGACATATATTGCCGATGCTTTCCTTAAAAAACATGATGTTGTAACTGCCGCATTTGATATTGAAAGTGCCTTTGATACCGTATCAAAGTCAGCAATACTTAATAAACTCAGGAAATACAACTTCCAAAACAACATATTAGCCTTTGTACAAAATTTCCTAACCGATAGATCATTCCAGGTATCTACTAATGGACAAGTTTCTTCGAAACACTTACAATATAATGGCGTACCTCAAGGATCAGTTTTAAGTCAACGCTCTTTATAATAGCCATAAATGATATATGCTCTTCAACTAGACCCCCTATTAAGTTCTCTATATACGCAGACGATGTAATCATCTTTTGTAGTGGTAAAAATAACCAAACTACAGGTAACATAATTCAGACAGCAGTAAATCAACTAGGTCAGTGGTCCCTTTCAACTGGCTGTCACTTCTCAGCCGCCAAATCGAAAATTTTTAAATTCAGTAAAACATCGAGACCTAACATACTTCCACAAATACAGTTAAATGACGAATATCTGCAGGTGTGTAACTCAATAAGAATTGGGGCTTACTTTTGATAGTAGATTAAATTAGAAAGAGCATATCAAAGACATAAAAAAGAACTGTGTGGTTCGAACAAACATTATAAAAACATTAGCTCACCATCAATGGGGAGCTGATGAAAAAATCCTGTTACAGGTGTACAAATCTCTTGTTCGTTCCAAACTAGATTATGGAGCTTTATTTACATGTCAGCAAGCAAATCCGATTTAAAAACTCTTAATTCTGTTCACAATACAGCTCTAAGAATTTGTCTAGGAGCTATCAGATCCAGTCCTGCTGAAAGTATTTACTGTGAATCCAAGGAACCCCCCCTATGGTTACGACGGGAATTACTTCTCATGTCATACTGTGCAAAAGTTTCAGCACACCCTGAGATTCCAGTATACCCTCTAATAAATTGTCCATCCAACAATAGCAATTCTGGCACTAAATTTCAACCACTTCCAAAAATTCTGTCAACACTCACAACTGATATCAACCTATCTGATACAGTTCCCATTCCTATCTCATCCTGTCCTCCTTGGTTAAAGCAACAACCAAAGTTTAACACATCTTCTAACTTATTTCCTAAGCATGAAACTCACAGTGGTCTATTGAAACATCTCTTTTTAAATATTATAAATTCCACTCATTACAATAAAATATTGTTTACTGATGCATCTAAGTCTGAGAACGGCGTAGGTTGCGCTGTTACCAACTCCCATCAAATAATTAAACAACGTCGTCTACCATCTTTCGCTAGTGTCTACACAGGGGAGTTATATGCAATCCTTCAAGCTCTAAATTCTCTATCACCTGACGACAAACAATCAGCTATATGCACAGACTCTCTTATCAGTAAACTCCATTATACAAATATATTCCGTTCATCCTATTGTCCAAGATATTCATGATTGTATTGGTCGTCTTGCGAGCTCTAGTGTCACCGTTACATTCATATGGGTACCATCTCATGTCGGAATACCCGGGAATGAACTTGCGGACCAAACTGCAAAAGAAGCCTAGACAGC
This sequence comes from Galeruca laticollis, assembly GCA_963921935.1. Lineage (NCBI taxonomy): Eukaryota > Metazoa > Arthropoda > Insecta > Coleoptera > Chrysomelidae > Galeruca > Galeruca laticollis. The sequence goes on along the minus strand of OY998178.1, from coordinate 35,562,528 downwards.
TAACCTCCAGACCGATTCAATTCAAACTCACAATGACCTGATAACTAGGATAAGACGTTCCATATGTGACCGCTGGGCAAATCACTATACAAATTGCAATACAAAACTACACGAAATTCAGCGTTTCATCGACTTCAAAGACCTCCTCCTATGTCTCGAAGAGATACAGTCGTTGTACGCAGGCTACGTATTGGGCATACTCGACTGACTCATGGATATCTAATGTCCGGCTCCGACCCATCCAAATGTCAGCACTGTAAAATCCAACTTATAGTTAAACACATACTGACAAGCTGTTTGAAATATTCAGATAAACACCGTAACCACCAGCTACGAACTTCACTTCAAGAATTTTTAAATATTCCGGACCAGTTAACTCGCCTAATCAATTTTTTAAAGGACATTAATTTATATTATGTAATCTAAATTGTTCATGAAATCTAAACAGCTTATTAATGTTCAGTTCTTGTAGTTATAATTATTGTTCCATGTTGTGTCCATGAAATCTAACTTACCTCATGTAATCTAAACAGTTCGTCAATGTTATTGTTCAGTTTTTGTAATTGTACCATGTTTGTAAACTAAATAGTTAGTTAACGCTTATTTCTTATAGTTAATAACTGTACCATGTGTCAATGATCTCAGTTGTCGAGACACGTTAATGTAAATAAAAAAAAATATTAACTGTTGAATATGGCAACATTGTTAAGATATAGATCTATGGTAATGCCTTTCTTATGAAGAGTAGAAAAGATGTATGTAGGAGGTTATGTTTTATATATTGTGAGTATAATACAAAGTAATGTAAATATATTGTAAATAGTCCACTGTGCATTATTTTATAATCCAAACGATGAATAAGAAATAAATAGTAAACAAAAATCTAACAGGTTATGGGCCCAGGGAGAGCGAAAATTAAGAAATATTATTTATAACTAGAAGGCGGCATATTCCACTATTCCAGAACAAAAAGAAAATGGTGACTGTAAGTAACATGAGTGTGAAAAACATTTATAACGTGGATCTACTAAATAATGAAAATTTTCATACTTGGAAATTTCGAAAGCATATTTTGTTAGAAGAAAAAGAGGTACTTGAATTTTATTAAAAATAAGTTTAAGATAGAGGATTACTCCGATGGAAAAAAATTAACTGAGGCGAAGAAAAAGGATAATCGATGTAAATCATATATAGTTCAAAGTTTAGAAGACAGCCAGATAGAGTTAGTAAGAGACAAACAAACGGCATATGATATGTGGAAGAGTCTTGAGGAAAGATACGAGAAAAGAGGTATACCGGGCCAGTTAATACTAAGGAGGACGTTTATGCAAATGAAGTTGACAGATATTAATAATTTGGAAACATTTTTACTAGAGTTTGATGAAACCCTAAGACAGCTGAAGAGTACAGGAGCTGAAATAAAAGAACAAGATATAGTTTGCAACTTGTTGTTGGCAATGCCAAGTTTCTTTAACACCGCAATATCAATATTAGAAAATATGTCAACTGATGAGCTTACATTGGAAGTTGCAAAATCAAAATTGAGAGCCGAAGTTGAGAGAAGAAATGCTACCGCTACTAGTAATCTAAAACATAAAAGTGACACTCAAGATAGAACTGCTGCTGCATTTTATTCCAACCCACTTATTGTTTGCTACAAATGTGCAGAAAAAGGCCACTTTAAATATGATTGTGTCCAGAAAATAAATAATGAACGATACGAAAGAGGAAGTCATACTAGAGGTGGATTTAGAAGAGGACATGGCAGGCGGCACGGTCATTCTGGAAGTCATAGAGGCAGCCGAGGGTACAGAGGCTACGGAAGATGTTACAGAGGTAATAGTCAAGGAGTAAATTCAGATAGAAGTGGAAACTACACTGAAAACCAAGAAGAAATAGAAGGTCAGGGTATTTGTTTATTATCTGAAAATAATGATTGTAATCATGTAATAAAAAATAATCAAATTGTTTTCGACATAGATTCTGGTTGTACTGACCATTTGGTTAACAGTGACAAATATTTTACAGATTTAGTTTATTTAGACAATCCTATTAATATAGCAATTGCAAAAAATAATAATTTTATATCAGCAATAGCAGTAGGCAACATTAGAGTAACTAGTAAAGTTTACGGTAAAGTCATACAATGTACTATAAAAAATTGTTTTTATGTACCTAATTTGCACAAAAACCTTTTATCAGTTAAGAGATTGGAAATGGCAAATTTGAAAGTGATTTTTGAAAATGGTCAAGTATTCTTATATGATAATGAATGAAATTATATTTTATGTTAAGGAAACTGAATGTTTAAATGTTGAAACAAACCGAGAAAATTTAATGTTATGGCACAAAAGGTTGGGTCACATGTGTCAGTCTAATTTAGAAAAAGTAATAAAGAATAACATGTTACAGGGTCTTGAAAATGTTAGTTTGAGTAAAATTGATTTCTGTGAGGCCTGCATAAGCGGTAAGATGACTAGACAGAAATTTGGTACCCGCACTAGGTCTAAAAGAATATTAGAAATTGTACATTCAGATCTAGCCGGGCCTATTACACCAATAAGCCATGATGGTGGTAAATATTCTTTGTCGTTTATAGATGATTTTTCAAATTTTATTATTTTATATGTTATTAAAGATAAACGTGAAGTATTTAGATACTTTAAAGAATATATTGATATGGTAAAGGCAAAATTTGGCACTAAAGTGAGTAAATTAAGGTGTGACAATGGTAGGGAGTATATAAGTAATGATATGAAACAGTTCTGTAGAGAAAATGGTACAACAATGGACTACACTACACCCTATACTCCAGAATTAAATGGAAAAGCAGAAAGATATAATCGGTCATTAGTTGATAAAGGAAGAGCTATGATAGAAGAATCCAAAGTACCTAAGTTTTTCTGGAACGAGGTTGTTCGGGTCGCAGCATATATTTTAAATAGGAGTCCCAGTAGCAATTTAGATATGAAAACACCTGCTGAATTAAGGAATGACAAAAAGACAAATGTCAGCAATCTGAGAGTATTTGGAACAACTGCATACTCACATGTACCAATACAATTAAGAAGAAGTTTGATCAGAAATCGAGGAAGTGTATAATGATGGGATATTCACAGACCGGATATAGGTTATGGGATATTGAAAGTCAAAAGATTATAGTATCAAGAGATGCCATATTTAATGAAAAGGAATATTTATATAAAAGCAACAACATATCAATTGAATCAGATCGTATTGAAGAAACTAATGAATGAGAAATTGAGACAGAGAATAAAGTTGAAGAAATGAAAGAAAATGAAGAAATAACTGCTGCAGGAAAAGAGATAGGACGAACGAGAAAATTGCCAGAGAGATTTAATGACTACGAGATGTATATGGCTTTTGATTGTTTATCATATGTTGAAAATACACCCGAATGTGTGTAAGAAATTGAAGGCAGAGAAGACAAGGATTTGTGGTTAAAAGAGATGTCAAGAGAAATACAGTCAATAGAAAATAACAAAACATGGAAAGAAGTGACAAAACCATGTCACAACCTAAGTACCCGGCCTTGGGACTCTGCTCAGGTAGTGAATTCGGCCTTAGTTACACTATTTTTTATTACCTCAATCGGGATAAGGTGAATCAACGAAACAAAATTTCGGGACAAATGGATTTACTTGACACACAATAATAAATTTACATAAGAATTCGAAGAATTACTTTTTTTGTAAACCTGAACAGCCTACAAAGAAAAGTAGTCAAAACAACAGGAATGTGGTGACCAGATAAAAGAAGATGTAGTAGTGCTTACAAATTCAAGAAAACAAACAAGAAATGAAAAGAAGATAAGAAAATAAGAAGAAGAAAGGAACATATTCAATGAAAGGCCAAGAATTGTTGCTTTCTAATTTAAAACTTCAATTCATTTTGAAAACTAACAAAAGTAAAAATATATATTTTGTACTTATGCCTATTATCAATAACAATAATTGTAAGTTAAACGCAATTATGTTCAAAAAAAAATGTAAACAAAATGCAGTAAGCAATTATAATAGGAACTCATTCCTATTAACAAAAATTAATCAAAAATTAAACGATAACAGTTATTGGTACCATACTGAGATTCAAAAATAACCAAAAAATTAAAATAGAGGGGTGGCCTCTACCAAAATATGAGACGCTAAACGCCCAAAAAATTATAGGAGTAACCTCCACTTAGAATATGAAATGCTAAACGCTTTAGCAAAATATTCAAGAAAAAATTAGAGAGGTAGCCTCTACCAAAATATGAAATGCTAACATCTCAACCATATGACAAGAGAATAACTATTTTCTTCGTCTAGAAAAAATAATCACTAAATGTGATATAGGGTGGTTAAGATCTGAAGTAAACTAACCTCAAAAGAAAAAACTAAAACAACAAAAAATATATAAGGAAGAAGTATTAGGTGAGCAAGACCAACTCAGAGTCATAAATGGATGAGAGCATCAATCATGCAGGAAAAACCTCGCGAGAGATGTTAATCGCGTCGTGGTTATATATTTCCCACAATTAACTTCGCATCTCTACAACTACCGAAGTGTAGACATGATCGTCCAACAACTACATTCCTTGCAAATGGAAACAAAATCAAAAGAGAAAAGAAAAAAACGAAGAAATTTTTGAGCAAATTCGGGTAATTAACAAACCCAGCGTTATGTAGAAACGCCACAACTAAAATGGAAATTTCCAAAGAAAATTCCTTAGAGAAAAAATGGTTGGATCTCTAGATTTTTAACACCGTGATGCAATGCCCATGCGACACATCCTTCCAGTGCGATAACATGACAAGTCATCAAACCACCCTTTCGGAAAAACGGCGTCCAGTAAGTACGATACATTATGGAATGATGGCACACCATGACACACCTCTGAAATTCAGTTTTCCTCTTAAAGATGTCACAAGACTAGCATCGCGCCTGTCACAGAACTAGTCCTTGACAAAAAAACAAAATCACGGAAATGTTTTTTTAACAGGAAAGCGAAAACCTCCAAAAATTCCGTCATGGGAATGCTATTGCGAGATATTGTTTAAAAAAAATACACGATAAGGGACAGAAATCTACTAAGAAAAAATATTTTTAACGTGACCAAAAATGTGTATGTGTGTGTATTTAAAATACATTACGTAACTATACGGAAAAATAACAAAAAAGAAACAAGGCATGGCCTTTCTCCCCCTTTCCTACTGTGGGAAAGTTTGTAGAGAAGAAACCCGCCTAGACAGAACCAATTGCTAAAAATTTAGCGATAACACACATAGAATACACTAAAACCAAAAATAGAAAGTTATGTAGAACTTAAATTGGAAACACGTTCGCCATTAAAGTACGAAATTATAAACTATGGTTTGCAAACCACATAGAAAGTTGTACAAAAAAATAGTGTTGTCAACAACGGAAAGAGAAAACAAAAGTATGCCGCAAAAAAGTAACTATCAGTATGTATCAGTACACCAAAATAATCCATAAATTGTCATGTAACAAAAGAACGTATTTTACTCGTATCAACATACAGGGACGATAAAAATCAAGCGTATACTGAGAACGAAAACGCTACCAAGCAAAAATATAATTTCTCAATACACACAACAAACGAGATAGGGAACTACTCAAAATTAACTGAATTCAAAATTTGCCTAAAGCAAGAAATTTCAGAAAATATTTCAGTATAAAGGTTGTTCCAAACTAAACTGATTTCTAAAGGTGCATAACGCAAGAAAATCTCAGAAAATTTGAAACATTCAAAAATTTTTGGCGTTTTTTCAAAAACCCAAAAACAAAAAAGAGATACGATAAAAAACACAAACATAATACATCAAATGTATTATACACAACATAATGGCAAGGATCCAAAATAATGTACTCTAGATACAACATCAAGAGAGAACATAAGGCATACGAAAAATAAAGATATTAGTGCTTTTGCACAATGGTAAAGATAAATACAAAAGATAGTGTATAGAGGTACTATGACATATACGATAGTAGAAAAGCAAATTCTACTAAATAAAGACAGAAAACGCCTTTGTGACCTAACACAATTGTTGACAAGTACAAAATACTTAAGAAATATTTTGATATTAAATCAAAATTGAGATAAAAAAATAGTCACGTCAAGAAATTTTAATCCAAAAACTTAATATATAAATACAGGATAAAACCAAACTAATCAGAATCACTTTCTGATCTGATTCACAAATTATAACCATGGCCAGATAAATTCGTATCAACAGAATGTTGATCGGAAAACATCAGGAAGATTTTCATCTACGCCAATAAACTGATTTTTTAAATCTGTAACATGCCAATTACCTAAATCATTACCGGAAAGGTCTTTTAAATTATACATTAATTTCGAGATAACCTTGTTGACAATACAAGTTATGTACTTAGGAGCAAATTTAGCTGCAAAATTGTTAGATTTTGATGAAAGAACATAATTCTTTTTCCACAACCTGTCACCAACATGAAATTGCAAATCTCTCTTTCGTAAATTGTAATGTTTTGCATTTTTCTACTATGCATTTCTTAACTTTTTACAAACCTCAACGAAAAGTTTAGGAAGTGTTTGAACATCATTAATTAATTGTAACATTTCACCAGTGTTAATAATGTTATTCACGTTTTCAGAAATTGCACCATAAAAATCTCCACTTAATGGAACGTTTCGAGCAAAATTTAGAAAAGCTGGGGAATAACCCGTAACGTCATGTTTAGCGGTTCTAATTGCTTGTGCAACCTTATGTAATGAAGTGTCCCAGTTATTGCGGGACGAATTTTCATGAATATAACACCTTAGAGCTGTAACAATTGTCTTATTTGTTGGTTCTGTGTGATTTGCTTGGGGATGATAACGAGCGTTATAAAAAAACTTTTGCACTTTGTACTGTGACATTAGATTCTTAAAAAGAGAAGAAGTGAAAACAGTACCATTGTCAACAGAAAAACACCAAAAGGAAGAAAAACTTGATTTTCTATAATCTTCACAATGCCCTTAGCAGTTGCGTGTGGCATTGGATGAACAAGACAATTTTGTAAACCAATCGGTAATTACTAAAACAAATCTGTTACCAGATTTTGACTTTGGATATGGACCTATAAGATCAGAAGAAATCCATTGCCAAGGAAAATTAATATCTTTGTATTGACCCATAACACCAGCTTTAGGTAGATTTTGGGTTTTACAAGAACTACAAACAGAACATTTATTAACGTAGCGAGATACAGAACTTCTGAGAAATAGTTTTAGATATGCCTAAATGAGCACTTAATTCATTGTCATGAAATAACCTTAATATGTCAATTCGGTTAGCGGTAGGAACAATAATTTTCCAATTAGATAAATTACTAGATATTGGATTAGACGAAAACATATGTTTATACAAAACATTATTGTCAACCTTAAATGTGGGATATAAATCTGGATTATTCGAAATTTTCTCAATCATAGAAGTATACCAAGCATCTGGTTTAAAGGTACTTATGTCAATAACAGAAATTTCAGATAAGGAACGAGATAAAGCATCACTGACCACCATAGTGGTTCCTTTTCTGTGTTTGATTTCAAAATCAAACTGGGAGAGCCTAAGAGAAAGACGTGCTAAGCGACCTGATGGATTCGAAAGTTTAGAAAGATACTGCAAAGAAGAATGATCTGTCTCAAGAGTAAAATGAGTGTATAGGATTGTTAAAACAATTAACTGATTTGATCTTTTATTGGTTTTATAGTAGATTTTAACAAAACATTCTTTTGATTCTCTAGAAATTGACATGACCTCTGTCATCGCTATCCGCGGAATGCTCTTCTTCTTTTTTTACCGAACCAATGTGTCTAGGTTAACACATATATAACACGCCACTTTTCAACAAAGGCAATAAATGCCAACTAAGACAAAACACAAACAAATAATAGGTACCTTACAATAACTTTCATCGGTAAACTAAAACAAACAATACCTTACAACAACTTTGATCAATAGAATTATTAGCATTTATATAAAACCAATGATTTATTTCTTAACCAACATTTACATCATAATGTATTAAATATGGAGGAGGCCTTCGGTTTCTCTGTGAACGTGACACAGTAACTGGTGCATCAGTACATTGTTCTTCAGGATAATTCTGAAGAAACTCCTCTGCATTACCTGATTCATTAGTATTATTCAAATCACCTGGACCTGTGATATTTACAGATGGTTCATTAAAACAGAGGTTATCATCATATATTAGCCTATTTTTATTAAACTGTTTAAAATCAATCTCTGTTTTATTTAGAAACCTACGATTTCTCCTAAACAGTTTCCCTTCACATTCTACAAGATGAGATCTATCACTCAATATTTCTTTTATTATTCCTTTTTTCCACCCTTCCCCTTCTTGTAATAATACTTTGTCATCTATATTTAATTTGGGTAATTCTCTAGTCCCTTTGTCGTAATATCTTTTTTGTTATTCCCGTTTTCGTTCAAGCACATCTTTTATTTTGTTTTTATCAATAGATATTGGCTCCAGATTTTCTTTCATTACTGGTAGTTTAATTTTTATTTATTCAACAGTAATTGAGCAGGTGAATACCCTAAATTTGGTAAGATTGTATTCCTGTATTCCATTAATGCCCCTATGAATTCTAGATTGTTTTCAGCCTTTTTCAGCATTGACTTTATTATACCCACTGCTTTCTCTGCAAGTCCATTTGATTGACTGGGATTGAAGGGCTTGAGTACTCTAAAACAAAATCAGAGTCTTGAGCATATTTCAAAAGAGACTTGCTATTATATGGGACATTATCTGCTATAACTTTGTTGGGAAAACCAAATCGTGAGAAGGTCTCCTGAAAAGATAATTTAACCTCCTCCGCAGATTTATTTGGTATTTTCTTAACTTCAATCCAGTTTGAGTAAGAGTCTACCAAAAGAATATAACAATTTTGTTTAATCTCAAAAATGTCACTACTGACATTTTGCCAACACCTGTCAGGTATTTCACGATTGAATAAATACTACAGGTTGCGCTTTATCACTCAACATTATATTACATAAACCTGGAAGTTCACCCAAACCTTCAAATAATTGACCGTACATTTTTTTAAGTCATCTTTTGAATTAGGCAAAATGTGTTTCTTACATAGTTCGTATACTCTAGATACTAAGCCAAACTTAACACAATCTTTTAGCCCTAAATGGGGTTTGCAAGCAAAATTAACAACAATGAAATTTACTTTATAGGACATATTTTTGTATGAACAATTTAATGAAATTTGACCCAAAGATTTTAGCTTATAATTTCCGAAAGAAATTAACGTTATGCATGAAGCATGTAATTTGCTATTAGTGGATATAGTACCTAACATTTTTAGTGGCAAAATACTTGTCACAGCTCCTGTATCCAGTTTAAAGTTCACGTTCTTACCTTCAACTGTTAGTTCCTCTAGCCAACTTGTGTCAAACCCTAACTCTACTTCATTGATAAAAATTTCATTGATGTCCTCACAAATGTTTTCCAATGTATTGTGACCTTCAGGATCATCATCTTCTTGTATTGCCGTCTGAATATTGTTAACTTCTGTTTTACACATTTTTGCATAATGGCCTCTCTTCTTACATTTCATACATGTTTTATTATATGCTGGGCATTTAGCTTTTTGATGTTCGTAACCACAGAATTTGCACTTTTGTTTTTTATTTTTCAGAGTATGTACATCCACATTATTTGCACTTGTTTGATTTAGTTAACGCACATGTTCTTTGCTTAGTTCAATTGATTTGCAGTAAGACTGCACTTTATCAAGTTTCAACTCTGGTTTTCTCAATAACCGTTCCTGAACATCTCGATCTAAGATACTTAGAATAAGTATCTCGTATCATTCGAGTTTCATACGATGCCTGGCAAGAGTCGCATCTGAACTCACATATCCCTGCTTGAGTTCTAAGTATTGTAGTAAATGAATCGATGCCTTGGTCTGGATCCTGTTTCAGGCTGTTAAATTTAAATGATTCCATCACCACATTCTTTTTGGGTACATAATAATCTTCAAACTTTGTAATTACATCTTCTAATTTCGTAACTGCAGTACTTGGAAAAGTGTTAAATATTTCAATACCAGAATCTCCAATAGCATTTAAAAATATTGCAATTTTAACACCTTCATCCTGTTCTTTGTCTTTTCCAGACGCTTTCATATATATCTGAAATCTCTGTTTCCATTTTCTCCATGCATCCCGCATGTTGGAGCACTCTCTAAATATTTCGGCGGTTTGGTTTACATAATTTTCCAGGTTATGTTCGGACTGGTGCAGTGTGCCTACTGCCTTACTTCTATTTTTACTCACTGGCGAGTACCACTATTGTTTCACACCTGACACCACGTATAGGATTGTTAAAACAATTAACTGATTTAATCCTTTATTGGTTTTATAGTAGATTTTAACAAAACATTCTTTTGATTCTCTAGAAATTGACGTGACCTCTGTCCTCTGTCATCTAGTGATGGGATAACTCGAATGAAAAATAACCTGTTCTGTTATTCGAATTGTCCAAATAATCGTCATCATCCGATTATTGCATTTGAGTGTTCGAATGAATAACTCGTATGATTCGTAACCGTATCGGGTATCGCATCTCTCCTCGTCTTCGTTTTCGGCAATTCATCAGCGCTCGCTACTCATTCAAACTTTTAGATGACGGTGACGGCGCCTTGAATTTGTTTTGCGGTTTCTTTGTGCATTTTAAATGTTAGGAATAATAGTGATAGTGAATTAGGAAACAAAAAATTAACTTTAATTTAAACTACACATATTGAAAACTGGGTTTTTAGCATAGATATATAATATTATATATCTATGGTTTTTAGTTTTTACTAATTAAATTACATAAGTAACACAGCATGTTTTATTAATGAAAAACGATCACATAATGAGAAAATAATTAACAACTCAAATTAAATTATGATAAAAAAGAAACATATTAAAATTAAAAAAACATTAGATAATTTTGTATAGGTACTATACTATATTCCACTATCAAAAATCACCTAACGGAATGAATTAAGGAACACTAAACACTATTTGGTTTAAATTATCAGGAGCCAGTCGATTTCTTCTTAAATTTGTTAATTCTCCCGTTTTAGAGAATACTCTCTCCGACGGGACTGATGTGCTTGGAATACACAAATATTTTTGGACAAGTTGGTATAACTCCGGTAAAATCACTTTTTGTAGAATTTTTTGATCAAAATGTGACCAAATATCTTTTAACACATAATGATAAGAGGCCGCATTTAATTTAATACCAGGATATGACGTCATATTAGGGACGCAAACATTCAAGTGAAATCATTCGAATGATCATCCGATTATTAAAATCATTCAGATTCAAGGAATCCGATTATTTAAATTAGCCGATTATCCCATCACTACTGTCATCCCTCTCCGCGGAATGCTCTTTTTTTTAACCGAACCAATGTGTTAACACATATATAACAGAGTGCCTTCAACATAGCCTCGGAATTTTTCAACACCAAAAATAACTCCTAATAGTTCTTTTTCCGTTGTACTGTACTTTCTCTCACTTTTATTCAAAGTACGACTTGCATAAGCGATAGGGTGCTCGAGACCATCGCATTCCTGATACAGGATTGCACCAAGACCAGTTTCGCTAAAGAAAGTTTGAATGATAAAAGGTTTAGAAAAATAAGGACTTGCAAGAATTGTACTAGAAGTAAGACGTTTCTTAACTTCATTAAAAGCATTTTCAGCTTGCGGAGTCCAAGAAATGGATTGGCCTTTTTTTCTGCCATGAAGAAGATCAGTAATTGGAGAACAAATAGTAGAAAAATCCTTAATAAATCGACGATACCAACCAATAAGACCTATGAGACGTTTTATCTCAGTAGTATTCTTTGGAGCTGGATAATTCAAAATAGCAGTGCGAAGACCATTTTTGTCAACAAAAAAACCTAATAACTTAAGAGATTCACGACAAAATTCACATTTTTCAAGATTGACAGTAAGATTGGCTGCATTTAGCCTAAGATACAATTTATTGAGAGTTTCCATATGAAGCTCAAAGGTAGGGGTAGCGATAATAATGTCATCTAAATAACAAAAACAATAAGGCCTAAGAGAAGGATCTGTAACTATGTCCATTAGGCGAGCCATAGTTTTAGGAGCATTAACTAAACCATAAGGAGTTGTAACAAACTCAAAAAGTCCTACACCGTACACAGCGAAAGCTGTTTTCGGTCGGGAAGATTCTGAAAGGGGTATTTGTAGAAATGCCTTCTTTAAATCAATAGATGTCAGAAATTTTGCGTCTCTTAATTTACTAAGAATAATATCGACTTGCACCATAGGATATGAATCAGAAACGGTTACCTTGTTCAATTTTCGACCATCAAAACAAACACGATATTCTCCGGATTTCTCGGGGACAAGCCAGAGAGGCGGACACCACGGGGAGTTGGAGTGCTGAATAACTTTGAGATTTAACATCTCATCTATTTCATTTACAAGAAGTTTTTGCATGGCCGGAGACAAAGGATATTGACGTTGCGCAATTGGCTTTGCATCGCCAGTGTCTATAACATGTTCAACGAAATTAGTTCGACCAATTCGGTCCGAAGGAGCAAGTGTGGAAAATAAAGCGATAACTTTGTCTAGTTCATCTTTTTCAAGTGAAGTGAGACTAGAAACTGACTGAATTGTGTTTATAACACAAGTAGAAGACAAAAGAGAGTAAGATAAACCATGAAAATTAATGTCTATTTTAAATAGACTCAAAAAATCCTTGCCCAAAATAAGAGGATGATTAATCGAAGGAATAATCAGAATTTTCATTGTTTTTGTGACATTATTTACAGTAACTGGAACGGTAATAAAAACCATAAATTGCTGTAGTACACCATCAGCAGTAGTTATACTTATTGAAGCATCATATTCAATAGGTACATGAAGAGAATTAATAAGCGAAACCCTGAGTTTCCAAGAATAGTAGAATTGCTTCCGGTATCAACCATTGCAACAACATCAGTATTTAAAACCTTGATAATCATATAAGGACGATTATCATTTGGTTTCTTAACAAACAAAGGACAAATATCGGTAGTAACAGAATTGACAATATTTTCAGACAAAGAATGATCCACAGGAGTGGCTAATATAGGTAACATAGAGAACACAGGCACATCTAAATCAATACTACAAACATCATTAGATAATTCAACATCCGGTACAGGATTGACAAGTGAAACGGTACAAGAAGATAATTGTTTGTCAAGATTTAGAGAACAACAACATGAAGATGATAAGAAATCTCTGACAAAACTAAGATAAGCTTGTCATTCAGTAGCCGAAGGAGAAAAAATTGTAGTTAATTTTGACTTGTTGACGGTTTGCTGGATTTGCGTTTTGAACTTCCTGACTTTACTTTCGAAGTGGTTTGTGTTGGACCAGAGACTGTCGTCAGATTCACAGGACCAGTCCGAATCTCGTTTTTTGGATTGCAAGAACTACAATTTGGTTTTGTAGTATTTTAAGCACCCCAACCATAACAAAAAGTAGACTTCGTAAAAATATGACCAGTTCTACTACAATTCCAACATAAACTAGAAGAAAAAACGGAAACATCAACAGAACTTTTTCTTTTAGAAGAAGAATTTGGTGAAACATAAAGACAAGCCAAATCAAGTTCAAGTAGACAATTTTGCGAAGAAGGTGGTCGGTAACAATCAGACCAAACTCTGGATTCTTCAACTCTTTTACAAAGCTCGGTAAGTTCATCAACAATATTGGGACTATGTAATGCCAAAGCAGAAACAAAAAATGGTAAAAGATTTCTACGAATCTTTGCAACACGAGATTTTTCATCTACAACATTCATTAAACGATTAAAAAGACCTATCATAGAAGAAATATAAATAGTAACTCATAGGCTCATTCTCACCCATAGTTCGATTTAAAATCTCTAATTCTAAATCTGTTTCATAACTATACGGAAGAAAATCTGCTTTTAATTTACCAACAATATCTGACCAAGTACTTAATTTACTACGATTATTAAGAAACCATGTAAAAGCACTGCCTCAAAAGAACTCGCAAGACTGCAAAAATAATTCGGTATCCGAAATACCTCTAGAAACTCTAAGTAATTCAACCTTATCTATAAAAAGATGGAGTGATTCATTATTTCCAGAGAATGAAATATTCCACTTGTATACTGGATCATGACGAGACTGTGGAACTGAAAGAGAAGACAAAGAAGATGAAGCAAGAGGAACATGATTATTATGTGACTCTTCACTATCAACTGAAATAAAAGGAGTAGGTAGTTTTCATATCAAAATCAGATTCAAGTAAAAGTACATCCCTATTCAATGAATTTTTAACTTGAACTTGTTGATCATAATCTGGGTCAATATTTAATCTATTTAGTCTATTAGTTAAATGAGTCAGCCTGGAATTTATGCTGCTAAAAACAGGTTCACGTTTATTTCCATTGAAATTATTTATTACTTCACTTAAATCTTGAATAGTGTTAAGAATCTCTAAATGATCTTCCTCAAAAGTGTAAGTATTTATTGGCGATGAAAAACTACGGTTAGCTTTTTCACGAGCCAATAAACCATTAAGAAGCCCATGTTTTTCCTCAACAGTATCAGGTACAGTTTCATCTCTGATTTTAATTTCATATGAAGGTTCATATGCTTTCAAATAATTTGCCTGCATTTTATTTTCGAATGAAAATTTTTAAAATTGCTAACCAAAAAGCTAAATAAATTTTACTTAAAATATATTTAAGAAAAATAAAGAAGTTGATTTTAAAAGTAAATCAAGAATAAAACAAAAAACAAAATTATTCAAAGTATTACTTTTGAATAACCCTGTATGTTAAATGTTTTAACAAAATTATTCAAAGTCTGAAAGAGCAATCAATTTTAAATACAATATTAAAAGTTAATTACAAGGAAACGTGTTGAGAATCCAACAAGCAATTAACCTTGACAAAGAAAAAAACTAGAAGAACCGAAAAACCAAGCATCAACTATTAACAGAATGAAAAAAGGAAATTTGCCTGAAAAAGATATACAAAAGATATTCCAAGAAGCCAATTTCGCAGTATTCGTATTAGATAAAAATTTATATTGAATGTTTTAATAACAACGAAATTTTATATCTCTATGTCACAGAACCCCAATATCAGTAAAAAAATAGTATAACAGGGGGCGCCAAATTTATCACAACCTAAGTACCCGGCCTTGGGACTCTGCTCAGGTAGTGAATTCAGCCTTAGTTACACTATTTTTTATTACCTCAATCGGGATAAGGTGAATCAACCAACAATATTTCGGGACAAATAGATTTATTTGACACACAATAATAAATTTACATAAACCCTATATTCTCAATACAAATACAAATAAATATCTGTTATATAGTAAAAATGTCCAACTCAATATTTTATATATATATATATATATATATATATATATATATATAAAAATTAAGTTAAGGACTTATCTTTGGAAAACTCGGGACGTACGGCTCGCAGTAGTATTCATGGGGTCTTCAGCCGTAGTTGTCTGGACTGTAGAATGATGTGGTCCGGTGAGTGGATCTTGTAGAGATCGGTACAGGTCTGTAGAGATCGGTACAGTAAGGTTTGTAGACGGTCCTTAAAGTACAGTCTAAAGCGGTCCTTAAAGGTCAGTACAGGCTGCAGAGCAGCGAAGAAAATTAAAAATCACACACAAAATGATATATAAAAGAGAATGCTGAGTAACTTTTCTGCGAAGAATGAACCAAAAATCGAGTTCCACTTCAATCGTAGTTTAAGTAGATATTTTAACGATGGCAAAAACGATCACTGATGTGTTCCTAATATTTGAAATAATAGGATTTGGCATTAGAGGTGGGAGTAGCCGACGAATAAGTAACGCTCCAAAATAATTGATGAAAATAGTAAAATGTCTCAGTGACATGTTACAACCAGCTGAAGCTGAAATATTAAGTACAAAATGGGTGTTTTCGAAAAAGCCGCATGAGGAAAATGTTGAAGAAGGCTATAAGGCTAGACTATTTGTAAGGGGGTTTGCACAAAAAGATAGCTTTAACTATGAAGAGCTGTACTCATCAGTAGCGAAACTAAGTACGATACGAACACTTCTGTCAGTCGGTAATCAAATAATGTATAACTTTATTCAGTTGGATGTACGAACTGCTTTTCTTAATGGTGAGTTAAAAGAGGATATTTACATTTTTCCGCCAGAGAGGGTTACATGTAAGAAGGATAAAGTTTTTAAGTTAGAAAAATCAATATATGGTTTGAAGCAAGCTGCGAAGTGTTGGAACAATACAATTAATGATTTTTTAAGAGAAGTTTTAGGTTTTTAAACATGTGAAACGGATTATTGCCTATACAAAAGAAGATCGGGAGATGATATTATATATATTTTGATCTATGTGGATGATATTATTATAGCAGGAAAGGACATGGAAATAATTATAGAGTGTAAAACAAAATTGATGGAAGAATTTGACATTAAAGATAAAGGGAATTTAAATAATTTTTAGGTCTAGAAATTGATTATAATAAAAAGGAAGGAGTTTTGAAGATAAGTCAAAGTAGATATGCAATGGAAATACTTAAGAGATTTAATTTTGAGAACTGCAATGATTGTGCAACACCGATTGACCCAAAATTAAAACTAAATTTAAATAATATAAATGAAGAAAAAAAACAATTAGGCAGTTAATAGGATGTTTCTGATGTTAGGGTCGAGACCAGACATAAGCTATGCCATAAATTACTTTTCAAGATTTCAAGATAAAAATTCAAATGAAATATGGATGCATTTGAAGAGGATATTAAGATACTTGAAAGGAACTGTGAATGTGTATTTAAAATATAATAGAAGTGAAACTGATCTACCCTTAGTTTGTTATGTAGACTCTGACTGGGGAACAGATGTTAGTGACAGGAAATCAACGTCTGGATATTTAATAAAAGTTTTTGGGAATAGTACTTCTTGGATAACACGGAAACAGGGCTGCATTGCTTTATCAAGCTTTGAAGCCAAACTTGTAGCATTATGTAGCGCTGTACAAGAATGCTTATGGTTTAGGAAGCTATTGATAGATATGGAAATAGAAGTTAAACATTTTAAGGTGTTCGAGGACAATCAAGGATGTATCGCACTTATAAAAACTGCTAAAAATAACAAACGAGTCAAGCACATTGATTTATAATATAATTTCATCTGTGAACATTTGAATAATAACATCTTAATTCTTGAATATATAAATACAAAGTACCAACTTGCAGATTTTCTAACAAAAGGTCTGTATATAGGGTGCAATTTTATTCCAACTGCATTAATATTGGTTTAGAATATGGTAAATGAAATGTCTCGTTTTATTATGGTAAATAATTAAAAAAAATAACTTTCATTCTGTCTGTTGGATAGATAAATGTTTAGTTATAATATGTAATACAAGAATTCATTATATTATGTTGGTTATATTATTATTGTTATTCTTCTAAGATAGTTTTTGGGCTTTTTTCTCTGAAATAAGAAGGCCATTAAGAGAGGGTGATGAATATGGCAACATTGTTGACATATAGATCTATGGTAATGCCTTTCTTATGAAGAGTAGTTAAGATGTATGTAGGAGATTATGTTTTATATATTGTGAGTGCAATACAAAGTAATGTAAATATACTGTAAATAGTTCACTGTGCATTATTTTATAATCCAAATGATGAATACGAAATACATAGTAAACAAAAATCTAACGTTAACTGCCAAAAATCAGAGTGCTGTAACGTGTTTATTGCCTCTTCTAGATTTTTTTGAAAAAAAAACGTATCTTCAGTCCAGAAGGTCGTGGCACACAAATTTTTTTTTGAGAATACGTCAAAAAATAAAAGGAATCGATTTACGTCAGAGATTTCTCTAAGATGAAAATTGCAAAAACTATAGGGAAAAAACGGTGGCGTATAAAAGTAGGGTGACGTTTAAAATCTTACCAAGGCTGTAAAAATTAAGATAATTGAATTTCGCAAATTGATATTTGTTTCTGCATATTTACACTATCTGTATACCAAATTTCAAGTATCAGCGATGCTTCTAACCAATTTGACAAAGCCTTAGTTTTAGATGCAGTGGATTTATAAAACCTCATAGAACAAAAAGTTTTGCTTTTCTGATTTTCAGCTTTAACGTCATTATTGTATATAAATTGAACTATAATTTTCGAAAGTTTAATACATTTTGGTTTATAATTGTGATTTTTACAGCAACTTTAAAAAATTGACGTTTTTTACAGTTTTTTCCATCTCACGGCTTTGTTTTAAATTTAAAAATCGGACCACCGGCATTTTGTAGCTATTTTCATTATTACAAATAAATAATATATGAAGCATTTTTTCGTACAAAGTCATCCTGCTGACTTATTTAAAGAAATACGCTAAAAAACACGAATTTTTCAATTAATTTGTTAATAACTTTTTTCCTAATAAATTTTTTTGTCAGCATTTTAAGGTGTTATTGTACTTGCCATTTAAAGTAGGTCTGTATAGTTATTTCTCAGACTGGACTAACACTATAACCCTACATATCGCTATCATAAATTGTCATCAAACTATCTAATAACTGTAATGCAACACATTTTAAAATATTATGATCGATGAAATATAACCAGAAGAATAAATAAGACAAAAAAGTGACACTTGTTTCTACTTGATATTCACCATTCTAAAATGATATACTTAATAGTTTGCTCTATATTGCTCCAATGTAAAATACTATTTTATTACAAGTATAGCCCTTCTACTTTTGGTGAAATCACACCTGGTTTTGATAAAACTATAAACCTTATTTATTTAAAAAACGTACACCATCCAAATTTCATATATTCTTTTTTCAAAAAGAGGACTAGGTAAAAAATTATTTTTTGTTGCAGCAGTAAAAAATACTAATAATCTAAAAAACTAAATTATCGGAGTAAAAAACTTTCTTTTAAAACCAATATAGCAGCGTTGTTACTTTGAGAAATGGACTTTCAAGATCCTTAACTACTGTAATTTCAACATCTTTAAAATACAAATGAACGATAATTTTAAATTGAAAACGCAAATGTATTGCAACTTTGCGCCAAAGTTTTGATTGCTTACATGTCTTGGAAAAAGAAAATATTACTTACAAATCAATGTCTAAATCTTTTAGCTCTTCCCGTCTGCTTGTATCCATTTCAACTATATTTTTTAAATAAAATATTTCAAATATGATTTATAAACCGTCACAATTCGTATCGTTAGAATATTCAAAGCGAAGACGTGCGAAACTCGGCTGCCTTATTTAAACCACAGATTATATATACTCCCTGGCCTAAACCAGTTTTTGTGCGATAATTACTTTGTTCTAACTTGTGATAAAAATGACAACGTTTACACAGAATCATTAAGCCGTCAACAAAAATAAAATGTTCCCGACAGGGGATGGACCCATGGAGGTTAGAAAGGAGGAGACTAAACGGATCGCTTTCGAATTGGCCACTTTTCATGACTAGGATCTGGGGAGCCCACGTTAAAACCACATTTACCATGCGCGCAAGCGCTTATGAAACTGGACGAGAAATATTTTTGATATTTTATCTGTCTTTCTGTACACGACTGTACAGTACAGAGGATAGGATAAGTTTAATAATTTATCATATCAATAGTTAATAGTTATTATTGAATTATTTCAATTGACATCAAGGGAAGTCTTTAAAAAATAGAACTTATGTTAATGTATTTATTGTCTGATATATTTATTGTTTTTCAGAAACATTAAATTTATAACTTTAGCATTGAAATTATTTGTTGTTATTATTGATTTAATCCAATTTGCACCAGTTCATAAATTACCGCTGTTTTAAATAAAATTGAATACATTCAATTTGAAGCGTTTATTTTATCAATCATACAATTCTAACAATTTATTATGTATTAAAATTTATTAGGTAGGCACCAAAAAATATAAATAATTCGTGTATTGAATATTTTTTATTAGACATCTCATAAAACAATCAATGAATACACTACAATAAGCGTCACTGCTGATTTGTTCAGCTTGAATATGTTGAATAATAATATACGATATTCAATATAAATTGGTAGTAGTTTATTTCTTTTATACACATATGATAAATAAAAATATAAATATATTTACTTAGCTTTATTTACATTTTAGAGCACAGTTATGGTTGGATGCATGTAACTGTGGAGATTTGTTTGAAAAAACCCTAGATTCTTTACATAACAGTTATAAGTTATGTCAACTCCACTTTGAGGATAAATTTACTTCCAAAAGGGGACGTAAAAAGTACCTATGTCTTCAAGCTGTGCCTACAATATTCCCATGGTTAAAACGCAAAAGCCATGTTATATTGAGCGATCCACCAACAAAAATAGCTATTCAATCTGGTAAATATTAAATTTAAGTAAACATTACAATCAGTTGTTATTGATATTTATTTTTGCCACCTTAGTGCAGAATTAATTATTACTTTCCGACAGGATTCATTAATACCTTATTAGCATTTTGTTTATTACAATTATTTTAATAATTACAGATACCATGCCGTTTGAGCAAGTGGGACATTCGTCTCAAGCCGCCACAAGACATATTGGTGATGCTTCTCCCTCCATCCATGATAATAACTGAAAAACTCAACAAAAATTCGATAACAATGCAGAAAAGTTTACTGTCGCTACTTTTTTATAACTTTTTGTCACATACATCAGTAGATTTTCTCTTGTAAAATATTTAATTCAGAATCTGGCGAAGTGTAACTTTTAAATATATCAATTATAAAAATTTTGTATTCAAGTATGATACTTATTGTAATTTTATATCATTTACTGAAATTATTTCTTTTGTAAACTGGTATTCTAAATATATAATCTATATTATTGTATTGGTTTTTATACTCACCCTATCCTACATACAGCGCTACTTAAATACATGCTTACACATATAATTTCGATAACAATATAGAAAATAAAAATCATTTGGTTAAACAATAGCTCGTTATTTTTAATAATGGATGGAGCTCCAAAAACAGAAGCTAAAACTTTATGTATGAAGAAATGCTAAAGTATATTTTTGAAATTGTTTGTTTATTTATTTATTCATAAATTAAGTTTAACAGACCTATTGTGAAAATAATACTTTGGCATTTCTTCATCTTTAATGAGTTTTCACCAATTATCAACCAACATTCAAAATATTAGAAGGTTGAATGCTCAAATCTTTCTTTGACAATTAAAAATTTGTCGAAACAAGTCATAAAAATAAGCAATTATTATTTGAGATTCTTTGGTTTCACTTTTTTCCGTGTAGGTAAGATTTAATTTACATTTTTTGAACACTTTTCTTAGTGTAAAATCAAGTACAGATGCTCAGTTATCTGTCAACGTCAGTTTGAAGGTCACGAAATTTTGCCCCCAAAACATCAAACGATTTATGCCGGCGTTCGTTTCTTGTTGTTGGTGTATTCTTTGACGGGAGGGCTTATTCTGTAAAAACAACAATTATTTTGCAACTAGCAACCATTGCACAACGGTCGCACAATCAGTCGCAAAATTTGGTATTCTGTAAGGTACTCGCGTCGCAATTGCTGGTTGCTGTCAAGATGCACTTTTACGTCATGAAACTAGCGCCACTTGCAATCGGATAGCAATGAACGGTAACTATAAATTGTCTGTAAAATCAGCTGATGAACAAAAACAAATTTAAAAAATATTTAATATGCATAATGAACCAAAGATGCGTCGAAAAATCATCATTACTGAAATTGAACAAAAATTTTAAATAAATTTTTCTATACGAAACAATTCTTTACATATCTAAAATCAGTTGGAAATGGGTTTCCAAATACTTTTTTAGATGATTTGTTTAAAAAAAAAGGTAAGTAAAATAATTTGAGAATGGTACTGCTACTATTAATTGTTTTTGATGTACATACAGAAAATGGGAGAACACAAAGTTTCCAATAGCCAGTTGGAAGAGTTGCTGGACTATTTAACTAGTCATCCTAATCTGGTCAGAGGGGTAGGTCTTTGAGCAAGATCTAAGGAGACCATTGAAAAAAATTGGAATGATATTGCCAAAATGCACGAGCCATTACTAAATACTTTTCTGAGGGCAGTTAGTAAGCCCACTAAGTTACTATTCGTACAAATAAAACATGTTTATTATTGACAAAATGTAATAATGTATTACTTATCTTCTATTTCTATTAAGAAAACTTGATTTAATTATCAAACAACTCAATTGCAACTACTATAATTGTGATTGCTATTCAACAGTTGCAATCGCGTTGTAATTGCTAAAAAATTGCTTACAGAATACGTATTTTTCACATGAACAACTGAAAAATGCACTTTTTTAGTTAACCAATTGCTCACTCGAGGCAGTTAACAGATAAATTGCGATTGCGGTCGCAGTTGCTTCTTCGAGAATACGAAACCTGCGTTTGACAGCGACAATTGCGCAATTATCGGCAGTTGCAAGTTACAGAATAAGCCCGCGGATTAAGAAAGAGGGAAACGTGGAGAAAATAGGAAAAATGCACTTATAATCTGTTTATCTCGTAGCTTAACGTGAACATATTTGGAGATGATAGGTGATCATAAACCTGAGATTTTTTTACATTTAGGTTTTAAGGCTCGGCCTCACCTGCGATATATCCCAATCTTTTTGCGATATATCGCAAGATCGTAAACTCCGAAATTGATCAATGCCCATCTGCGTCAAAATTTGGCGAGAAGGTTAGTTAATTTTCATTTGTCCATAGACAAATCAAATAATATACATATTTATTACGTATATGATAATATATTACTTTCTTTATGCATTTATCATTTAACTAATGGGTGAATCTCTGCCTTAAGTTATGTATATTATAATATTTGCAAAGACAAAAGAAATAACAAACATAATTCATGATATATTTGTATGACCGATTTTTATTTATTTAATGTTGTGAATTTTCAGTGTCTTTTATGGTTCCTAGGGTCCTTTGTCTCGTCTTCTTTTATATACTGGTCTTATCATCGAGAAAGTAAGTATTTGGCTATGTGTCTTATGTCAGTCAATTACGTCTCCACAAACTGTCATCAAACTTTCGAATATTCGTAAAAGTTCACAATTTCGCGCAAAATACAATGATTTAAATTTTGCCTTTAGGCAACATATATCACATAAATTCTCAGTTAAACGTAACAGCCCGATACTGTAGTTCAAAGTGTACATACAGTTGGGGTTTGCATTGCGTATTAGATCTATGGTTTGAATTATACTGACCACTGACCATTGTCTACTCTGACTCTCAAAATGATATCTAGTGACAAACATTGAATTATCGCTGTTTTTGTACGAAACGCTTAGAAAATCCTCTCTTCCAGCTGAAAACCACATAAATAATACTCTCTTTACACAAATATTGTGAGAAAATTTAAATATTAATAATAGTTGATTGGTTTCTTGCTTTTGCCAACATAATTTACCAATTCAAAATTATTCTATTTTGGGAATAATTTTTAGCTTAGAGAATGAGTAGGTGATTGACAACCCATTTACTTATCGATTCTTAAATCAAATAAATAGTTAACATCGTTAATTCTGTCTAATCTGAATTATAACAAAATAATTTTAAATTTGCTGGCAGCCTTGATCACAAATCACCTACTCTAAGGTGATTTTGATTTGTGGCCTTGATGCATGAGTCAAACAGTTGACGTTTATAACAACCAAGATGTGTATACTACCCCATAATGTATTTTTTTTAAATGAAATTCCAATCATGTTTTATAAATGATACTTTGTATTTAATACAAATAGAAATTTTCTGCAAATTTTAAAGGATCTATATTGAATGTGTTGAGTACAATCTATTCTATATGCATTTTAGAATAATTGTCATATATAGGCGAATAGCAGAATAAATAGGCCCAACCAGTGAAAAACAATTGACTCTAGAATCATATGTTTACATGAACCTTGCCTAATAAATAATCGGTTACTGTAATGTGCCTAGAGCATCGGTTTACGCAACAAATTGAACTCTAAAGTTAGTTTAAAACGTCAGGGTTTGTAGCGTATACACAAACTTTCAAAATATTGTGTGTTATGTGTTTACTGTTTTGGGGAATTTAGGAAATGTAAAGAATGAATTTAGGGCTGTTGAAAAGTGCATATTTTTCGTTTGCCTAGTGGTTACTGTTGTTCAATTATTACAGTTTGGTAAGTGAATCTTTATGCTATAATTTTACTTTGTACTATGTGATATGCGGCGTAATCGATATGACAACTATTTTTGTCTTTTTAAAGTCTTAACATTAATTTTATCCTTATTTTACTTTAACTATTTTGGAAGATGATGGATTTGTAAATTATTTTATAAATACTGTAAGGGTTATGTCACATTTGGCAGAAGTTTTAGTCAGAGGATACATTAGTAGTCTCGAACAAATAATGAAATAACTAGTTTGAATGTGTAACGATTTATATGGAGCTTCTTGAAACTTAATTTATAATCAACTATGTGCTATTGAAGCACTGCTAATTGTTAAAAAAAGTTACATGTGATTTGTTATTATTGACACAAAAATTACCCTCTCTGAACACTATTCAAGTATGACAATGAAAGTATCATTTTTGTATAGTTTTATAAATCTACTTTATTATCATCACACTATCAGCATATTTTGAGTGATTCATCAGATATGTCAGATTAGTTGATATTGATAATATTTTGTAGAGCTTTATATTACAGTATTGCTTTCCACTTAATGCAGCTGTGAACAAATCTTATATCTTTTTATATTGACAATAAAATTCTACAGTTTGCCTATAATCAAAAACTATTCAAACTCATTAATTATACATTTACATAAAATACCCCAAAAGGGATAAATTATCATTTGTGTGAGTGTGACCAAAACGTTTCTGATAATATTTTAATGAATTGATTCAGATTTTAATGTGGCCATATTTATTCAGATAAATGCAGTAGATATACCTACAATATATGGTAATTAACTAAGACCATAATGAAAGTAAATTTTTTTCTACAAAATAATAACCCCTATTAGTCTATGTATATTATGTAGGTGAATTTATTGAAAATGGTTCTCATTTCACTATTCAAGTTCTTCCCACCAGACAGATATTCTGTGATAAAATAGGACATTCCAATTTAAAATAAATTAAAGCTGTTGGTTCTCAGTACTAGACCTAGTAGACTACATATTTACTTATTTATATAATATACACTTCTATCTGGAAAATACAGAATATTCATATAAAATATTGATCTCAACTACAAATTACTTACATCCATAATTATCTTCATTATCTGCTAAGAAAATGAAATTTGTTAATCCCAACAAGGGAATAATATACCTTATTCGAGGGGTTGACCACTCTAACAAATGTGTACATGTATTGCTGTATTGTCCCTCATTTTTAGATAATGCGGGATAATATGGATAATATCGGTGCATTAATAGACAATTCAGATAAATGCTAAAAATGTTAAAAATTGTGTTGCAATTAGAGGTAATGTGAAGGTAATGCAATATTATTTGACATAATGCGGAGAAATGTTCACATTAATCACTTCAGAATTTAAGATGAATAATAATATGAATGATAATATTATTAACCAAAAATATAATTATTGTCTTTTGTGTAAAGATTTGAAAAAAAACTTCTTAAAAGTTATTTATTTGTGGTAAAAATGTTGACTACAAATAGAAAATCTTCAAACTTATTACTTCCAGGATTACTTCTTTTTAATATTTTTATACAACTGATCTAACTTAATTTTTTCGAAGTATTTAATATGAAATGATCCATTTCCAGTCACATTAATGGGTCCATAGAAAATAAAGTCCCGTTGTACTGTTTGAATGTCCTCTTGACGAGGCCATATGTAGCCATTCAATTCAAATTTTAAAAATTTAATGGTGAAAATGTTTTGGGATTCATCTACACTTAATACTCTGCCAATATACCATGAAGTATCATAGTACACAGCATAATACTTTTCCATTTCAATACAGAGTTCTTTCATTTCATTCCCACTATCACTCAATTCCATTTGGTCTATTTCGTCAGAGCTCTCTTCGTAAATCACCGTTTCACTCTCTTCAGAAGTTTCACTATTGAACTCTTTTTCATTATAGTTGGTTCTAGGTTTTTTATTGCTTTTTGTATTGTTTTTCTCAATACTCTGTCGCTTACATGCCTTGTTGACAGACTTACCTCTAAATCTAAAAATTCTGTCTGTGGATACCTTTCTATTTTTTTGACCAAAAACCCAGCATAATGTGGATTTTTTCACTAGTTTTAACTTCAAAACTCCATCGTGCTGATTAATACTCTGAGTGTCAGTGGCATCTAGGGAATCGCAATTTTCGAAAAACATCGATGTTAAATCAAATGATACATCGAAAATAGTCAATCGATATTCTAAAAATATCGGACGGGAAATATCGATATTTATAAACATCGATCACATTCGAGTACCGGTAATTGTAGGTGAAAGACGTGCGACACAGCAATCCGTTTAAACCAAATATCACTGGTAAATTTTACGTGAAATAAACTTAAATTAGTGTAAAACAAGAGTGCGTGGAAAGTAATAGAAAATGACTGAAAATCTTCCCCCCGACGGCGGGGGGAACATAAATAATCTTTCGAATATCAACAGCGAACCCGATAAAAATAACAGCGAGATGGGACCACAAGTGATCGAAAATCCTAATTTAATGCCAGTTAATAACCATACTAGCAGCATAGAGGACGAACGCCGCTCTATTCAGACGGCAACAGGTGACAACACACAAAAACCCAAAACATTCAACATCAACAAATCGTATTTATATTCAGATAACATTTATGTTTTTATTGAAAAGTTGAATACTGATAACATAGGTCGTTTACATCCCATGGCCGTAGGGCATATTTTACACCAAAAATTAAAAATATCTAATATTAAACGAATACAAAAGGTAGGGAAAAATAGAGTGCGAGTGCAATTAGCAACTTTAAAAGATGCTAATAATTTAATTAATAACAAAGAACTTAATAATGAAAATTTAAAAGCATTTATTCCAAATAATTTATTGGAGCGTAAAGGGGTAATAAAAGAAGTCGATACAATTTTTAACGAAGAGTACTTACTCAAAAATATCATTACGACGAGCACAGTCACGGAAGTTAGAAGGTTCAAAAAAAAATAGACATAGACGGAGAGACTATTTATATACCAAAACAAACAATCCTAGTAACTTTCGAGGGTAATGCCTTGCCAACGCACATAAAAATAAATAGTGTAATATGTCCAGTAGAAAATTATGTACAAAAAGTAACACAATGTTACAATTGTTTAAGATATGGACACGTAGCCAAACAATGTCGGTCAACAAATAGTAGGTGCTTGAATTGTGGTGAAATAAAAGAAGACGATCACACATGCAACGATCCGGAAAACACTTTCTGTATATATTGTAAGGTTAACGATCACAAATCGATTTCTAGAACATGCCCTACATTTGAACAACAAAAAAAAATAAAAGAACACATGGCACAAAATAATACTACCTTTCTTGAGGCAAAAGCAAACATTTGTAACTCTTATGCTAATGTCACACTATTAAATAGTTTTGAAACCTTAACCAATACTCCAGAAAATTTTCCCGCCCTTCCAAACAAAAATATGAACCACAATAAAAATAATTATAATAACCACCGACCTAACATTCCTTTATCCCAAATAACAAATCCTAGGAATGAAACAAATAACCCTCCTACCATACACGACCCCCCAACTCCACCAACACCCCTCAGCAATACTCCTAAAAAACGAAAGGTGAATATGCGTGGAGAGGAAATGCACCCTCCAATGTTTCCTAGAAACTTCGGACCAGAGCAACTGATTCAAATAGGCCAAAAAACAACGAGTATGGAAGTTGACTTATGCAGTGATAAAGATGATCAAGTAGTCACTCTTTTTAATATCTTAAAGGATATATTAGATGATATAACAAGTTTTGAAGACTTGGGAAAAATTGATATAGTTTACGTAAAAAATAAACTTAGCAAATTCCGAAATGGCCAATAAAAACAATACAATAAACATTTTGCAGTGGAACTCGCGTTCCGCTGTAGCAAATAGATATAGTTTAATAAAAATTTTAAAAGAAAATAATGTAGATATAGCGATCTTAGCAGAAACTTGGTTTAAACAGGACAAACTAATCAAATTTGAAGGGTATCACATCGTTCAGGCAGATAGAGCGGATGGTTATGGAGGAACAGCAATCCTATTTAAAAACCATATGAAAGGCGAAAAAATAAATTTAAATCTGAATGTCCACGAACATATCTCAGTTTGTGCTGCTCGAATAGAAATATGCAAATCATCAAAAATCTCAATACTATCCTTGTACTGCCCGCCAGGTATAAACATAAACGGCAACGATTGGGAAAACATATTTGCTACTATAAATTCTCCCACTATTCTTGCAGGCGATTTTAACGCCCACCATGAAGTCTGGGGATCGCACAAAAACGACCAAAGAGGGAGACAGCTAGCTAATATTATAGACAACCAAGAACTAATACTTCTAAATGATGGATCACCGACGAGACTAACACACAACGAACACAAATCTGCAGTAGACCTAACTTTTTCTTCACCTAATATATCCAATAGAATAACCTGGAAAACGCACCCGGACACCTTAGGATCAGACCACTACCCAATCATAATGGAACTCGCTGTCAAAAATAAAACTGAAGATAAAGAATGTACCATATACCCCTCCAGCAAATGGAATATAAAAAAAGCCGATTGGAATTCTTATAAACAGAACATTGACAACTTCTTTGCACATGACAATCCCATCTTCAACAACATCAATGAGAAATACTCATACTTTATGGAAGGAATAAATAGTTCAGCAAATAAATTTATCCCAATAAATAAACCATTTAAACCAAGAGGTGGAAAAATAACACCGTGGTGGAATGACGAGTGCGATGAAGCAATTCGGGCAAGGAAAAAATCAATGATAAAATTTAAAAATACCAGCACACTGGAAAACTTCCTGTCTGCAAAAAATGAAGCTGCCAAAACTAAAAGAATTCTAAGAAAAGTGGCAAGACAATCCTGGATTACATATTGCAATAACCTCAACAAAAATATGCCCATGACTCAAATATGGAATCAAGCAAAAAAAATGAAAGGAAATCTAACTAACCGAACCAAGTCCACAGATGACAACTGGGTAGAACCGTTTTTAAACAAAATTACTCCCCCAATGGTATTATTAAATCCCAAGGAAATTACAACAGCAAAACAAGCAGAAGATACACCAGAAATTTTCCAGAGGAGCCTGGAATTTGGGGAATTAGAAAATGCTCTCAATATTTCAAAAAATACGGCACCTGGAGAAGATGACATTAAATATGCAATGCTGCTACATTTACCTAAAAACGCCAAAATGTTTTTATTGGAAATATTCAACGAAATATGGTCAACCGGGAATTGCAACATACAAGATTGGAAAAAGGTGATAATCATTCCAATTCTAAAACCTGGGAAAGATCCCGAAGATCCTGAATCTTACAGAGGAATATCGCTTCTCTCATGTGTCCTAAAGACCTTTGAGAGAATAATCAAAAATCGACTAGAGTGGTGGATAAACCAGAACCAAATATTACCCATAACCCAATATGGATTTAAAAAAGGATTCGGCACAATTGACGCGGCATCACACATTACCACAGATATACAGAACACATTCTCAGAAAATGGATACTTAATTGCAACATTCTTAGACCTTCAAAGTGCTTACGATACAGTCAACATCCCAATTCTAAAAGATAAAATGAAAGAATCGAACTTCCCGGAACGAATCTGTAACCTATTATGTCAAATGCTATCAAATAGAAAAGTATATATTAGACACAATAATTCCCTAATCGGACCACGACATACCTCACTGGGACTACCTCAGGGATCAACATTATCTCCTCTATTATTCAATATATTTACCACTTGTTTACACTCAATAACGGAGGAAACAACTATAATACAATATGCAGATGATATTGTTTTATACTCACAGGAAAAGAAATACGATCGTGGATTACAGAAACTAGAGAACTCATTCATTCCTTTGATTACCACCATCCAGAACCTAGGACTTCAAATCGCGCCTCATAAGTCAAGCATCAACGTATTTTCTAGACATACTTTACAAAAACCTGAAAATATCCAATTAGGCAATGCTCTACTACCATACAAAGATGAAGTCAAATATTTAGGAATAGTACTGGATAGCAAGCTAACATGGAAACCATTCATAGAACTCATACGAACAAAGTGCACAAAAGCAATAAACTTCCTGAAAATGATTACGAGGACGTGGTGGGGAGCTAGTCTAGACATAGCACTTTTGTTCTACAGAGCGTACATCCGATCTATAATTGACTATGGAAGCATACTGTATGGATCAGCAAATGACACAAACCTAAAACAACTAGATCTCATTCAAAATAAAGCTCTTAGAATTTGCATTGGAGCAATGAAGTCTACACCTGTCGAAGCTATGAGAGTGGAAGCAAAAGATCCGCCACTAAAATTGAGAAGAGAATACTTGGCCGAAACAATGATCTTAAAATGCAAATTAAAACAGTCGCCACTAATCCATAAAGTATCTGGTTTAAACTGCAACGATTTGACAAAAACATACTGGATAAAAAAAAATTCTCCTCCACTATGTATAGGTTTTCGTAATACAAGCAACACGACATTGATGCAACATACGAGAGATAAATACTTTGAATTATATCAAAACAAACCAAAAATTATAATACCGAAATACTTTGAAACTGCTTCTTATAATCAAAATTTAATTGAAAGAATTACAGATAATAACGAAAGTAACATGGCAGTATACACTGATGCATCAAAGAATGAGTTAGGTACTGGGTGTGCATTTTATATCCCCGAAGGAAAAATAGAAAAGAAGTTCAAAATCAATTCCCATAGTTCGATTTACACCGCAGAGGCATACGGAATATTGAAAGCCTTAGAATACTTAGCATCTCAAAACCAACATAAAAGCATTACGTTATTTTCGGACTCACTATCCGTCCTACAGAGTATAAATAAACCAATCAATCCAAGCTCCCTTGTATCTCATCCGTATATTTACAAAATTCAAGTCATCCTAGGACAACTCACTTCAAGGAAATTCGACATACAAATGGCTTGGGTTAAAGCTCACATAGGCATAAAACAAAACGAGCACGTAGATATTTTAGCAAAAGAAAGTATCGACACAGGAGAAGCATATTTTGAGAATAATTGCCTATCGGATTGCATTAACATATGCAAAAATAATTTGTATAAAAAATGGACCATACATTGGGAAAACTATTGCAATAACAAAAATTCACAGTACACTCTGTTACAAGAATACATCCCCAAAAAATGCTGGTACAGGAACACTACTTACAGCCGAAGACAGACGGTCTCCTTAATAAGAATGCGATTTGGACATGCATCTTACCCCGCTCATCTCAACAAAATCAAAGTAATAACATCTGATCTATGCGAAGAGTGCAATGAAAGGGCTGACTTAAACCACATCTTCTTAAAATGCAAGAAATTCGAAACTCACAACAACATCCTAATAGGAGATCTTAGAGAACTTGGGATTGAATTCCCAATCACATGCCATTCCTCTTGGGTACCAATAACAAAAAGGTCCTTGACGTAATAATCAAATTCATCAATAATACAAATATATTTATCTAGAAAGTTCATTGTTAGTTGCTAATACCTATGTTTTGTACCCATATGTATATACCTTCCTATCCGTGGTCCACCTGTGTTGTTAGAATAATGCCTTGATTGACCCCTAGGCGAGAAGCGTGTGACCTTGTCTTTCCTCATAGTCGATACAACCCTTAAGCATGTATACAAACCCATACAATACTTATTGCGATTTTATCAACTGTGTTCCTGGCTGCATGGATCCACTCCTAATGCCAAAGAAAAAAAAAAATAAACATCGATGTTTTATTGGTCAATAATGCTAATAATGCCATTAATAAAAATATATAAGCTTAAGTTTATTACAATATACTTTAATATACTAAAACACAACGTATATATGAAAAATAAACATAAGTATGTTCATGTATACTTAAATTATACATTTGAAATCAAAGAACGTAAAGAAAACAGTAAACAATAAAAAAATACTAACAAACAAAAATAGCATAAATCCTAAAATATGCTTAAATCGCAATGATTTAAAAATAGCAGTTTTGACAATTTTTGCCCTAAGAGTCTATTACGTTGTTGTGTTAAAATGTGCCCTGCATTTGAAAAGAGTCTTTCAGATGGGACTGAAGTTGCAACAGCGCTCAAGTATTTTGAAGCTATTTTATTATTCTTCATCTCCTCCCAAACTTTCAATGGATTGTCATGAAATTTTGCTTAGGGACTCTGAAGGTACTGGGTTAACTCTACTGATTTATCATCATTGGAGACATAATTTTCCAAACTCCTTTTTACCGCTTCGTGGTGATGGCTCCAAATGCTGAATGATTGTTCTGAAAAAATAAATAAGATATAATAATTATTATAAATATTAGTATTTCTAATAAGCAATACTCTAATCATACTCTAATGAAAATTCAATCAACCCCACCCCCACCTTCTACACTTATTTACCTTCTTCTATCGTTTCTTCTCCGTTCCGGGTTTCTTCTGCTTCATTCTCCATTTCTTGCAGCATTGTTCTTAAATATGATACGGCTCGGGAACAGGCTAATGGATTTTGAAAATGGATTCGCTTAAATCTTGGGTTGAGTAAAGTAGCTACTGCTAGTAAGCGTACTTCCTCCATGTGGCCAAATCGTTTTTGTAATTCGGTCTGTAATACTTCTTTCAAGTTAAGGCCCATTTCTAGATTACAATCGATACTTTGAATTTTCTTTTAAGGCAATAAATCATAGGAATGATTTTGCTTGCCGTGACGTATTTTTCACCGCATAACTCTTTAGTAGCTGCTACCAAGGTTCGTAATAGTTTTAAAATTTCTTCTATTTGTTTAATTTCTAGGGCGCTGACCATCACTGGTACTGTAGTGTGTCGGATTATAATATTGTTAATCTCAACTCGTTGTTCTATAAAATGTTCTAACATATAATATTTGGAGTTCCAACGTGTTTGGACTTCTTGGATTAATTTTTTAGCTGTTTGTTTTCTTAATTCACACTGGCTACTACACTCGGCTTGAACCAAGTGACGATGCTCTTTACTTTACTGATAATTTCCAACAAATTTGGTACAGAGCTGATTGATTTTTCGGCTACTAAATTCAATGTGTGAGCGCAACATGGTATTTGTAAATTTTTTCCAAATGATAAATCCACTGATTTTACAATATTCATGCCACTATCCGTTACAACAGCTGTAATTTTTTCCTTAGGTATGTGCCATAGGTCGCAAATTTCTAACAACTTTTCAGATAAATAAGCCGATGTATGCCTCTCGTTTAGGTCGAATACTCCTAGTGTAAATGAACAAACTTTCATTTGGTCTGAATAATGCACTGTGACTACTAAGAAACTTTGTGTCTGCATTGTATCGCTCCAGATATCAGTCGTGGTGGTAAGCGAGTCAATAAGTGATAATTTTTCCTAGATTTTTTGTGATACTACTTCATATTTGGTATCCAGTCTACGGCTAAAGGTGTCTCTGCTCGGTAACTTATATTGAGGTACAACGATTTTCATAAGGTGTCCAAACCCTTCATTTTCAACTATGTTTAATGGCTGCATATCTTTGCAAATCATAAATAGAATTGCGTTAGTAATATCTTCAAATTTTCTACCTCCTTCTCTGTAAGATGTTATATTTTGAAATATTTTTTTTACCGATGGCTGGAATGTACTTAAAGCTGAATTACTTCTACTTACTGAGCCTGATGCAGTCGTTGGAGTCACGGCCTCGCTAAAAACTGTACTTGAAGTACTTGAACTTGCAATACTTGAATTTTCAGCGACAGTATCTGTATCATCATAAGTATCCGGATCCGATATCTGTGTTATCTCCGAAGCTGGGCTTAACATCTCACTTTCTTGTTCTTGTGACGGCCCAGCAGTCTCGGAACTTCTGGCACAGGTTTTTTCATGTAACTTTATTTTTGCCGAACTTTTTTGAGCTACTAACAACTTATGCAATCGCACAATGTGTCCCATTAAATTCGTAGTATTTCCAGAAGTTTTAACTTTTTGTTACAATACCGACACGTAGCTGTCCCATCATTATTTTTTAAAAAATGTTTCCACACATCACTTTTTGGAGGAGCCATTTTAGAATACTACTAACAGTACAGACAAATTCATTTAAAAATAAATAAAAAATTAAAACGCGCACTGGATGTAAAACAATGCATGCAACCACCAACTCCACTTGGCTGACTACACACACTTAACTAAACACTGAACAGGAAAACTATTATCTTTTATATAGAAATGCCAAAATAGTTTCTAGGAAATAAATTCCAGAAGATTTAGCTGACAAGCGGCGTCGGCGAAGGCCGCCTGATCAAAGTCAAAGGTTAAAGGCGGCCATCTTTACCTTTAAACCGATTCCGCGTGCCGCTTGCCTATTCCTAATAGGCCGCGGCCGCACATATAAAAGAACACACAAGAAAGTTAGATATAATATGATTGATTCTAAAAATGTTTAGTTTATTATATCACTAATTTTATGTATAGTCTATTGTAGAAATTCTTGATAGGTCAATTTTATTTTTAATATTAGCTTTGTTCGCGGCTTCGCAGTAAAATCTCGAACTATTTTGAAGCAAAATATTTGGTTTGTAAAATCCTGAACTGTTTTAGAACTAAATTTATTTTGTTTAATTGGCTAGACCCCGTTCGGAATTGATTCGGGATTCGGGATTGACCCGCGAACAAAGCTAATATTTTTCGTTTAATTCAAAAAAACATCGCAAAAAATATCGATGTTAACTAATAAAATCGAATGGAAAAACATCGATATAAACATCGAAAATCGATATTTTCAAAACATCGTGCGCATCCCTAGTGGCATCCGTTCAATTACTTCTGATTCATCTTCTTCATTCACTTCCAAGTTTGTTTCATTAAGTGTCCCTTCAGATGTCTCAAAGCAATTTAAATTTTCGGATTCATCATCCTCGAATTGTTCTGTTAATAAAGGTATCGATACAACTTCAAGCGACTTTGACGCATCATCCAGAATAATCCCTAAAATAAAATGAATACTCATTTTCTATGAAAAATTTTCATTTTCAGCTAAGTAATTAATTTGATTACCTAGATCTTCTGCATCTTTCAAAACATCCGATTTAGCTTTTTCTAGAATTTCTTTGATTTCATCCTTAGGAAACTTTTTGGATTCTTCTCCAGTTTCACGTTTATTTTTGCCCAATGTTTTTCCTTCTCTTGGAAAAATAAATTCGCTACCTAAAATATGATTGTTGATGAATATTGCGAGTGATTGTTCAGTAATAAATGAAAATAATTATTTACCCCAGTCACTTATGATGTCATTGATAATTTAGATTCGTTGGTTTCTGTGCAGAATATCAAGCATGTCAAAATTTACAACTGTGGAAAACGTTGATGTCATGGATCTCATTTGTCTAAAATATTTCTCACAAGGCTGACTACTGAACTGCCAAGGATTAAGTAACTCTGGACTATTTCGATACTTATCAATTAAAGGTAATAATGCATGAGCATTCAGTTCTACACATGTGTAGTAGGCTGACTCAAATATTTTAGTGATTTGGCTTGGTATACAAATAAGGTGATAGTTTTCGATATCCCTTACTAACCCTTTATGTTTATAAATAGGAATACCTTTGGATTCCTTTACATCAGGAAACAAGCCTGATGTAAAAGACTCGTTTATTAGGTAGGATAGGGGCTCAGCAATACATGCAGCAACCGATCTTGGAATTTTACCATTAATTTCATCAATACCTTCTGCTGGTTTACATGTGGTTTTATATATGATTGAAACAACCTCTTCAGAAGTGGTTGGAAAATGAAAAAAACTTCTGTGAGATGGATCAGTTTTCATATGATAATTTGGAGAAATATGATTTTGATTCATTTTTATAAAATATTCGTTGATGCAATTAGTTTTCTCTTCAGGTGTTAAATTTTTTCAGTCTTCAATTATAAGTGAACTTCTTAATGAATTTTTGGTTTTCCCATGGCTTTCGTTTATTATATTCCATGATTCCTTCATCATGTTACTGCTATTCCGAATTCTATCATTATTTATTTCTTTCAAATATTTTTTTTTTATTTTTTTGTATTTCCTTTTCAACCTTCTATAACATTCAGTGTAATTCTTGTTTTCTATATATTTTCTCACCCTGTTCATTCCACACAAGAGATTGTGCAATTCTTTGATTTCTGGTGAAAATTGATGTTTATGTTTACTTGGTTTAATCTTCTTCAATGTTTTGGCGAAGACTGTATTGTAATGATATAGGAAAGCTGTATAAAACAGCAGAAACTTTTCATGAAAGTCCTTTGCTGCATTCATATCAAACCATCCCTCTTTTAATAAACTATTTTGGGAGGTGCATATATTTGAATAATTTAGGTGTCTTGTGTAAATGTTTAGAACACTACTGTCCCTTGAAAGATCTGTATTTAAAGAATATACCTGATAAGTATGATCAGACAGAAAAGTATCACATACTTTAACATTATCTATAGGAAAATTGGCGAAAAAATTATCTATACAAGTGGAAGTTGTCCTTGTTATTCTGCTTGGAACATTTTTATGATGCCTGATATTGAACTCCTTCAACACATTGTACAGACAACTTTTTTGGCCTCTATGATTCAAAAAGTCATTTATTAGTAGCTGTAATTGACTGATAAATGTATTAAGGTTATTGGAGTCTGGAGGTCTGTACACAGTAAGAATAAATAAAGACTTTTTCGAATCTAGTTTTGTTTTTCCACCACATACCTCAAATTCACCTTCAACACACCTTTTTTTTAAATTCACTCATTCAAAACTTAAATCATGTATTATGTCAGTCTTGATAAATATGCAAGTTTCCCCCTTTTCTTTTCTAATACGTGAGAAGTGTGATACAAGTTTGAAATTTTTTATAGAAGTTACATCTATACAATTGGAATCGAGTCAGTGTTCAGTAACACATAGAATATTTCCTTTTTCCATAATTAAATTTAGATCTGGACATTTCTTAGCTAACCCACCCTGTATGTTGATATGCAGAATAGTTAAAGTTATTGAAGTTTGTTTTGTTTGGTACATGTTTCCTTGTATGGGTGTCCTGTTAACAGATATTTCTGTAATATTTCCGGATTGAGAGTTTTGATGAGAATATACCCTTTGATATTCCCAGTTCATTTGTTGTTCCATTGGTTTTGGTTTTTGGTTCACATTGTGCTCTATTACATTATTTTTAGATTCTATGTTTACACAAAATCCACCTCTCTATTATCTTGATATCCTCAGTATTTCCTAAAATCGAACCTTTTATATGCAACACTTTTTGGCTAAGGTGTAGGTTTGTTATCCTCTTTGCTATTTCAATCAATACCAAACATAAAACATTTCGTTTGATTTTCCTTGGTTGGTAGTTCTTTGATCACCAAATTTGTATTTTGAAGGGCTCCTGTTTTTGAAGAAGACTTGTTCAAAATTACCTCATGCCTTGTTCAAATGTACCCCACGAAGGGGGCAGATTTGAACAAATACATGAAGAAAATTTCGGTTTATTTTCTTTATTGTTAAGAATTTAATTTTTTAGTAATACAAAAAGTTTGCTTATAACCTAAGGCTACTTCTCTAAGCATTGATACCATGTGTATTACTAATTTTTTTCGTAATAAAAATATTTTATACAAAGGGCTCAAATATACCCCCCTCACCCCTACAAATTCAGTTTTAATGGAATCGACTTTTATACATCATTTTTCAAGAAATTTTGAAAAGATCGGAGAAGAATGGGCTTGCTATGCAATTTATCGAAACAGGGGTTGTTTAAGTGGGTTGACTTTAATATTTTGGAATATTTTTTGTGTTACAAATTAGTACAAATAGAATCGACTTTAATATTTCGTTTTTAAAGAAATATTGAAAAGATCTGAAAGAATGGGCTTGCTATTCAATTATTTGAAAAATGGGCTGTTTGAGGGGGTTAACATTAATATTTTTTGTGGTACAAATTAGTACAAATTCACTTTTCTGTATTAATTTCCATTTTTTAAATTATTTTTAATTTAGGCTTTCCAGGTTAACATGAAGCTGGCAACACTATGTTTTTTCTTTAATGGGTAAAGGAACAAAATTGTTTTTTGTGGTATAAATTAGTACAAAATGAGTACTAAAAATCGTAATAGGTTTGATTTGATTATGCCGAAATAATTCTGCCAGCTTCACAGAAGTGAGAAACTTACTCTTTTTCTTTAAAAGTTTAGTTTTGAAATCAAAACATTAGATATAATATGTTATCAGTCTTATAAATATTAAAATTAACCATTTTAATATTTCACTATCCTTATATTAATAATTACTACTGTACAAATGTCTTCAACTAATTTGTACCTGTTAATATCCATATGCTATTTTTAATTAACTCCTTGTCTAATTTAGTCAAGTCTAGTACTACACTTTTGTAAACAAAAATGTTTTATGATGCCTTATATGGACGTTAATTAAGTTCAGATTAATTATTCTTACTTCTACGGAGCTGGTAGGACCAACTAGCTGGAAATATTTCAGTCTAATTTTGAACTATTTTGTACAATTCCAGACAAAAATGTGAAAAGTCTATAAGTGGTAGTTAGAACAGAATATAAAAAAAATTATTTATAAACAAATACATCAAATGCTTTGGCCCAATATTATAATAAATTATGGCTTATGTATTATATCAAACAACAATAATAATAATAGTGTTTTAAATGAAACTCACAGTTTCTAGTTAATTCCACAATATAATAAAAGTTATTGAAAATTCTAAAAAATTGACAATTGTTTCGATAAATCAATATCATCGTCAGAATGATAGAAGTTACATTTCATTTGATGCCTACCTGATGTTAGTAGTTATTTTTGGCTAGACCAAGAAGTGACCTAACTTATGATTTACTTAATATATGTTTATAGAAAAAAGAAGAAGATGTGATATTACAAATATTGAAGCTTAGATATTATTAGCCCTATGGTGATATCCTGGATATCATTTTTCCAATTAAGATCAGTATAACTGTGCAATGATACAGAAAACCAGGAAAACTATATCTGCTGATCTTTACAATTATCACTTAAGAAGACAGTTTATTAGTGGAGAACTCCCTAGATTTAACTGTTCATTGATAACTTCATATTGTGGGTTTCTTAAATGTCTTCTAATTTCCAATTCTTCAAGGAAATCCAGTTCTTGTTTCTTTTCACAAATATGCAGCACTTCTAGTTTTGTGTTAGGTGTCAATGAATGATTGGTATCAAGTAGATGTTTTGCGTAGTGGGATTTATCTGGTTGTTTTAAACTGTATGCTCGTAAATGTTCACTGTATCGGATTTCAAAATTTCTAAGGGTCTGACCCAAATAGACAGCATTACATTCTGGACATTTGAGTTTATATATACCTGACTTCTTTAATAGTGGTATTTTTGTTATTACATTTAACAATTTTGTACTAACGTTACTTTCTGTTTTAAAAGAAACTGTTGTATTCGTTGCTGAAGATATTATCTTTGAAATATTATTAGAAACATTTCCTGCATATGTGATGGTTTTATAAGTTTTTATTTCATCAGCTTGTTTAGTTGTAATGCCACTTTTTCCTCTTTTTTACTAATTAGCTTATTTATCATATCTAGTGGATAACCGTTGGATGTTGCTATTTGTCTAATTGTATTAATCCCTCTATCAAAATTACATTTGTTCATAGGAACTGAAAAAGCTCTATGTATCATTGAATTATATGCCGCTAGTCTGTGTGACATAGGGTGATTGGAATTGAATGGAATTGTCACATCAGTCTGTGTTAGTTTTCGGTAAATTGAATAATCAAGTACATTATTAACTCTTTGAATTTTTAAATCAAGAAAATTGATTGAGCTATTTTCTCCAATTTCTAATGTAAATTTAATTTTTGGGTGTAAATTATTGATGTGGTTGAAAAATATATCTAATTGTCGTTCACTACCCATAAAACAAGCTAATATGTCATCTACATATCTATACCAAAATAAAATATTTTTCGAAATATTACTTTCAAAGATCTTTCTTTCTAAATCCGATACAGTGAACACTTACGAGCATACAGATTAAAACAACCAGATAAATCCCACTACGCAAAACATCTACTTGATACCAATCATTCATTGACACCTAACACAAAACTAGAAGTGCTGCATATTTGTGAAAAGAAACAGGAACTGGATTTCCTTGAAGAATTGGAAATTAGAAGACATTTAAGAAACCCACAATATGAAGTTGTCAATGAACAGTTAAATCTAGGGAGTTCTCCACTAATAAACTGTCTTCTTAAGTGATAATTGTAAAGATCATCAGATATAGTTTTCCTGGTTTTCTGTATCATTGCACAGTTATGATGATCTTAATTGGAAAAATGATATCCAGGATATCACCATAGGGCTAATAATATCTAAGCTTCAATATTTGTAATATCACATCTTCTTCTTTTTTCTATAAACATATATTAAGTAAATCATAAGTTAGGTCACTTCTTGGTCTAGCCAAAAATAACTACTAACATCAGGTAGGTATCAAATGAAATGTAACTTTTGTCATTCTGACGAGGATATTGATTTATCGAAACAATTGTCAATTTTTTAGAATTTTCATTAACTTTTATTATATTGTGGAATTAACTAGAAACCGTGAGTTTCATTTAAAACACTATTATGAGCAGATTCCACGAAGTAAGGGTCGAGACAGTTAATTTCAATAATAATAACATTAAGTAAGGAATAGGGAGAGGAAATTGATAGTTCACAAATTAAGAAAGCCCATCACAAGTAGTAGGATATAGAGATATTTCAAGAGACATGCAGTAATAAAAGAGATTCAGGGAAAAGGAGTCTCATTGGATAAAGTTAAGTCTGTGGCAGAATATTGAAATGTGGACTAGCCATATGTGCAGGAGTAGTGACCTATTCTGCTAATGATTTAAATTGCCAGGTTGCCATTTGTTATCATATAGTTTTAGAGACAACATTTTGTACTGTGTGCCATTGATATTAATATTGTGAGAGCATATTTATGACTTTGATCATGATGTAGGCGTTTTTTTAGTAATATGTATGTAATATTTATATTTGAATATAATTTCAATGAAGTGCCAATCCAAATTGATACTGTATTTGTTATTAATTTTCGTTTTGTGGATATGTATCCCTAAATAACCTATCAAACTATCATCATCTGCGGTTCAAGTTGGTACAGCTTTTCGATCAAAGGATTGGTACAGGTTCACAAGTTTTCTCGCCCTGGGGTAGACCACGAATGGAAGGTATATAAATATTTGGGTTAGGGTAACAAAGGTCACAAGTTCTATCTAACCTAACTATATCAATATTAGTCATCCTTAGAAATTGTACTAGGCTATCTAATATTTTGATGTTATTCAGCGCAGTAGTTCTTTCATGGCATTACGATATTTCATTCATTCAAAAGTTATATGATCCAGATCTCCTATGGCATTGCAGGCTGTGCATAAGTTTGATTTGATTATGCGTATTTTGCTTAAGTGGTCTGGGTACGACTCTTGTTCAAATTTCATTCAAATTATACATCTAATTTCCCTACGTGAATAATTAATTTCTATTATACTTTTTATAGTACAGTAGGAAAGTGCCACTTCGTTCCGTTGACATTCATCTTTTTCAGCCTTGTTTTGGCTAACTGGCTTTCTTACTTTCTTACTTTTTCGTTGCTGTGAATACCATAATGCCCTTTTACCCATATTATTTGAACGTCACTCTCTTTAGTAAGTTGGTGTAATAGGGATTGGATTTTCTTAATGTGCGGGTGAGCATTGGTATCTACTGCATTATTATTCAAACATTGGATGACAGATAGCGAATCCGTTAGGATAGATACATTTTTCTTTTTTTGTTGGATTGTATGTTCTAGTGCCTTCATCATGCTTGCAGTTTCTACTGAAAATATAGAATAGTATTTGCTTAGTTTAAAGGTTTTTCCTTCTTTCGTTTCTTGCACATAGAAAGCTGTGCCTGTACCTTTCAATGTATTTGATGCATCTGTATATATTGTAATTGTACTGTTGATGTATTTTTTTGTAAGTTTGTTAATGTTGTCTTTGTTTAATTCTGGTATTTCTGAGTACTCAGGAATTATTATTTTTGCAGAATTCTGTATGTTCTCAAAGTAATTGCAGCTTTCATAAGTTAAAATCTCTTCTTTATTTGTGTTCCGAAAAGCAATGCATATCAGTGGCTAGTTCTTTTTTCCCCAATATTTATTTGTCAGGTCCAATGTATTTAACTCACATATTTTTGCCATCAATGTAGATTTTTTTGCTTTACACTTAAGTACCATTTTTTCAGTGAGAAATGTTCTTCTCAATTACAATGGTGGTTCGAGTGCTTCCACCCTTAGTGGTTACACTGGTGTAGTTGACATCACTCCTAAGCATATTCTTAAAGCTTTATTCTGCATTATTTCTAGCAGTTTCAGTGATTGTTTTGACAGAGATTCGTATAGAACAGAACCATAGTCTAAAATGGAATTTATATAAGCTTTATAGAATAACAGACATATTTCAGTACTTGCACCCCACCATGTTTTGGTGATTATTTTGAGGAAATTCATGGCTTTATTACATTTTAATTACATTTTATTTTGATTGCTTTGATATATGGCTTCCAATTTAATTTATTATCTAATGTTACACCTAAGTACTTAATTACTTTCTTATATAGTTACATGTGGTCCCCCAACTGAATGTTCGGAGTTTCTGAGATACGATACAGTGCCTTGAAAAGATGGTGACATTTGATTTAGGCATTGATAGCCTACGTGTTCAATAGCTCTTGAGATTGTTTAGCTTATATAGACAATTTTCATATTTTTTGTCTTTGACATATATTACAAAATCATCAGCATATTGTAAAAGTGTGTAATTCCTGCATGCTTGATGCATTTTGATGGTATGTATGTTGAATAACAGTGTTGCTAAAACGGAACCCTGTAGTAAACCTCTAGATGTATGCCTTGGTCCTAATAATGCGTCTTCTTGTCTTATAAATATTTTCCTGTCTGTCATAATATCGCACAGAATGTTTTTCGTATTTTAGTAGGCATACCGATTTGAAAGTATTGGAATTTCTACTGAGTCGTATGCGCCTTTTACATCCAGGAATGTAGCTGCAGTATATCCATTTTCTTCAAAATTAATTTGAATATCAATGGCTAGTTGGATCAATGCGTCCATTGTGCCATATCCTTTCCTGAATCCATACTGATGAATTAGTAATATATTGTGTTTTTATAACCACCATTCTATCCCGTTTTTAATATCCTTTCAAATGTTTTCAATAGGCATGCTAATAATGATATGACTTTGTAGGAGTCAGGGTCATTTGGATCTTTTTGACGTTTCAATATTGGAACTGCAATTAGGTTTTTCCAATCTTGTATTGTGCATTTGCCCGTTTGTAGTATGTTATCATATATTTGCAATAAAAAAAATTGGCTTTTTTTGGTAGGTTATATATCTGATATTGTCTAAGCCCAGTGCAATGTTTTTTCTTTGTTTTATTCTGTTTTCTAGTTCTTGAATATTTATCAGATTTTCGAAAATTTGTGGTATTGTTTCCACATGTTCCTGTTCATTTTGTGAATCATTTTGGTAAAAGGTTGATGGCAGTTCTATTTTCTCTAGTAGCTTTTCTTTCCATTCCTCACTGCTGAAATGTATGCTCTCTATCAGTATGAAAGTTTTCTTCATTTTATTGACCTGTTTCCAAATGTCTGACGTTGATGTGTTTTTATTCAGATTGGTGCAATATGCCATGAGGATCTTGCCTTTTCTATTAAAACATTTTTTGTACTTGCTGCTATTCTTTGCACTGAAATGAGGTTTTCCAGCGTGCTGTTAATTTTGTATGCAGTTACTGCATTTTTTCTATCTATTACAGCTATATCACATTCTCCATCCCATCAGGGTATTAGTGTTCTTGACTTTATCTTGAATGGTTTGTTTGTTGGCATGGTTGCTTGGCACCTGTGTTTCTTCTATTATTCATATTTTACATGCATGTCATTAAAAATAGGTGTTGTTTCTGAGAA
Organism: Galeruca laticollis; assembly: GCA_963921935.1. NCBI lineage: Eukaryota > Metazoa > Arthropoda > Insecta > Coleoptera > Chrysomelidae > Galeruca > Galeruca laticollis. The sequence goes on along the minus strand of OY998178.1, from coordinate 35,518,032 downwards.
ATACAGTTCTGCTTCGTTTTTGAACAAGCTGCTTTATTTTTATTCTATTCATTGGAGGGGTACATTAATTCATCTGTTTGTAGACACTTATTTTTATGCACATTCATGTTAATAAGTATTGGAAGGTGATCTGAACCTAGTGTGTTCTTTATTATGTTCTAATCTATGTTGTTTATGATGTAGGTTGTACTAAGTGTCAGGTTCACTGCATCCAATGCCAGCTTGTTGTTAGGCTGGTATTGTCCTTATTTTTCCAAAACGACTTGAACAACAAAATTAATTTTGCCGCACCAAATTAGCATCAAATTCCTACCTTTTTTAGATTTGATTCTGCTGTGTTGATAAGGATAAACAATATGACAATACCAGCTCAAAAACCCTTATAGATTATGTGATAACAAATTGTAGCGATGTTCAAGCATCTGTATTTCATGCACCTAAGATAACTGACCATTCAATGATATCTGTCAGATGTTTTAAATCCAATATACATGTTCCTGAAAAAAAACTGTATGTTCGAAATATTACTTCTGAGACATATTCAAACATAAATATTGAACTTATTGATCAAGCATGGCTACTAAATTCGATTGATGTTAATGCAATCTTGAATGAAATAATTGTTAAAACTAAAATGATAGTAGATAATCATGCACCTGAACACACTATCTCCATAAAAAATAATAATTTACCTTAATATTGAATTGACGAATAATCAAATTCTGGGAACACTATAAAATTGTTAGAAATCAGTATGTTAATATGTTAAAACATAAAAAAATTCTTCACTATGAACAACAAATTGACTCAAATCGTAACAATCCAAGAAAAATGTGGAAACATCTTAAATTATTAATAAATCCAGTAAATAATAATGCAGTTAATGAAGTCATCTTCTGTGAAAACAATTCAATAACAGTTAGTGATGAGGAACAAGAGATAGCCGAGAATTTTAATACTTATTTTGTTAACAGTGTTTCGAGTATATCTGATAGTATTCCACAGTCTGAGGAATGGTCATCTGCACATTATGTAGTTATTGGCAGTTCATTCTCTGAATGTAAATTATTAACTATGACTGAACTTAGAAGGATTGTTCATTCTTTAGATAATAAGAACACGTCCGAAGTATTGAACAGCAAATTTTTGAAAGAAACATTTGAAGTTTTTGGGCATGTGTTATTAAACCTTGTTAATACATCTCTTGAAAAAGGAATTTTTCCGGACCAACTGAAGATAAGTACTGTTGTTCCTATACCAAAGATGAATAATATAATTGAAGCAAATGAATTTCATACGAGCAATTAGTTGAATACTTTGATCATAATAAATTATTCCTAGGTCAGTATACTTACTCTAAATGGAAAAAGGCATATGATGACAGTAGATATACTGTTGCTGTCTTTCTAGACTTCAAGCGAGCTTTTGAAACAAATAAATTAAATTATTATGGAGTAGCAGGATCTGTACTGGCTTGGTTCATGAGTTACCTCAATAAAAGAAAGAAGAAAACAAAAATCAGTTCTACAATATCTGAAGAGATAGATATCAGCATTGGTGTCCCCCAAGGAAGTGTGCTAGGGCCACTTCTATTTATAATTTACTTAAATGATATTTTTTATGTTCCTGGGGTACATGAACTTAATCTGTTCACAGATGATACATTATTTTATACTTCAAATGTGGAACTGAATAATGCTGTAGATGCTCTTAAATGTTCTAAGGGATACTTACATAAAAACAAATTGAAACTGAATGCTAATAAAACAAAATTTTTGGTGATAACAACTAAATATAAATTAAACTCTATTAACTACAATGAAATTGATAGCACGGCATTAGAATATGTGTCTGAAATTAACTATTTGGGAGTTATTATAGACAACGCTCTGAGTTTAAACAGTCATGCTGAATATGTGATAAAAAAATTGGAAATTTTTTTTTTTCTAGAATAGCAAATAATCTGACTATTAACTCCAGAATATTGACATATAACTGTATAATTAAGCCTCATTTTGGGTACCGTCCAACTTTAATGCATTTAATAAACCAAAACAGACTTTCCCAACTTCAAAATAGAGGTATGAGAATCATTTTGAGATGCAGTCGTTATACTTCCATTACTCAAATGTTGAATATGCTGCTGTGGCTGTCAATTTCAAATCTATTGTTTTTTCTAATGATGGTTTTCATATTCAAAATAACTAAAGGACTCCAACCAGCATATTTTAATGAATTTATTTTTTTCAATAATCAAATACATGAACACCAGACAAGATCAAATGCGTATTTTCATAGACATAGAACCCACACTGGTGGAATACAACAATTTAATAATTTACCAAATGTTATTAAGGTGGAAAATACTGTGAAGGGATTTAAGGGTAAATTGCTAGAATATCTAGAGCGTTGATTGGTTGGAATATATTTGTTTATATTTGTGTATATATTTTTTATACTTCTTTTTATACTTTTGTTATTCTTATTTCCATGTATTTTTTTGACTAGGTAATCTCAGTTACTATGTTATGTCTATTCACATTTGAATGTTAACATTTATTTTTGGAACTATGTAATTATTCATCATTTCTATTGTAAGATTAGGATATGGTGTGTGGTTGGCTTTACAGAGTAGAGTGTTTGTGAATTAGCTCCTGAAACTTAATAAAATTCTACTGGTACGTACTTAACAAAGAATTTTGAATTTTGTACAAAAATTACTTTATACCATAGTGATGTAAATACAAAAGGAGATATTTTGAGAAGTGCAGTAAAAATTAAGATATTTGGGCCGTTTAGAATCATCGACGCTATCGTTGAAAGGCAAAAAAACCTTATCTTATCAGTCAGTCATTAATAAAATACCTAAATATTAAAGCAGACCATACACGTCTTCTGATTAAAATCCATTGAATTATAAAATGAGCGAAGAAGAGGTTACAGCAAAACAATTACTAGAAGAAATTATAAAAAACCGAAATGAAGTGAAAAGCTATATAGATGCCTTAGAAGTTAGGCAACAAGTCAAAACTGAAGAATTAAAGAGAAGGGTAGAGCTACTAGAGAAGGAAAATCAAGAACTAAAAACAGAAATAGAAAACTCAAAAAGAGCCGAAAAGAAAAATAATATTATAATCTTCGGAATTGGAAAACGAAGCCCACTATTAACCTGCAAAGAAATTTGCGAAGAGCTCAAAAATCTTCTAAATATTAACATTCCTGAGGAAGAAATAAACAATTTTTACTTTCTGGGTAATAACACAAACAGCCCTCTAAAAATTGAATTTAAACGATTTATTTCAAAACAGCTTGTCATTAAGAATAGAAATCTATTGAAAGGACAGAAAATCAGCATTGCGGACGACCTAACACCACAACAAAGAAAAGAACACCAGTTATTATGGAAACATAGAATATTGGCAAAAAACGATGGGAAAAATAACTGCTTCATAAAAAACGGTAAATTATTCGTCGATGGGGATTCATACGATTACGAAGAACTATTGGAAATTGAAAAAACTAACGAACAACCAAAGTCAAATAGTACTCCTTCCACTCCTACAGTTCAAACAAACCAGCCAAGCAGCGCCCAAGAACTTGTGTTGAAACAGAACCTAAATAGTAACACCAAGATTCAAGCGAATCCGTCAAACATCTCCCAGGAACTTGCTTTTAATAAAAATAATTCAGATGCGCCACAAAAAAAAGGAACTGTAACATCAATAACTGTTAACACTAGGTCTCAAATACAGAAACAAAGAAATAACTCTACTGGTAAAAAATAAATACAATAAGTAATTCTCTAACTTCATTTTTTCTTTAAGGTATAATATAATCAGCGTTAGTTGTTTGTTTTTGTTGTCGTTTATTTTGTGTTTTGGTAAGATTATGGATCCTTATATACGAGATAATGAATATGTGCCACATAAGGCAATCGAAATTGGTAATATTAGAGATTACAATAAAACTACCACCCTAGCAGATAAAAAAAATTATAATTTCAATGTTTTACACCAAAATATAAGAAGTATTGCAAAAAATTTTGATGCCTTTTTAACTTACTTTTGTCAACTACAAGATACTTTTGATTGCATCATTTTGACAGAAACTAGAAATCTCACAGATCTGGATGCTTTTCATTTGGATGGTTATAATACTCTCTACAACGAGGGAAATATAAACATCTGTGACGGAGTAGTAGTTTTCATAAAACAGGAGCTAGATTATACCTTTGAGATAGGGAATATTGGACTGTTTAAAATCATCGACATATTTATTAATGTAAATAATAAAGTAATTAATTTAACAAGCATTTATCGATCCCCGTCGACAAGCGTTGACGTTTTCAATAGTGAGCTACAAGTTTTTATTTCTAACGTAACCAAGAATCACTCAGATTATCATTTAATTGTTGGTGATATTAATATCAATATATTGGAGGAAAACAATGAATCCGTAGATGAGTACCTTAACAATTTATACGAGTTAAATTATAAATCTTTGGTTAATAACATAACAAGACCTCAAAGCAAAACATGCGTAGATCATATTTTTATGAAAAATAGAACAAAAAATACTGAATTCATGTCTATTGTTTTGCAGAGCGATATAACTGATCACTACATGACAATTGCTAAACTACCGATATACACAGTATGTGGCGATTTCAGCACAAAAAACAGATTCAAACAACATATTAATTTTACTTCATTAAAAAACTGTTTACAAAAATATAACTGGGCACATTTTATGGCTATAGATGATATAGAAGAAAGTTCTACTTTCTTCACTAACCTGTTAAAGTCAGTCATTGACAAAAATAGTAAAATGGTGAAAATTTCTCACAATAAAATAAAACGTAAAGAATGGATTACAGATGGACTTGTTCAGTCGATAAACCACAGAAATAAACTATTCCATCAATTAAGAGCAAATCCAATGAATTTTCTTCTAAAACAGGAATATACTAAATACAGAAATACACTAAATAACTTAATAAAACAAGTGAAAACAAATTTCTATAAGGACAAAATTAATAATTTAGGTAATGACTCAAAAGCTCTTTGGCAGGTGGTAAATGAAATATTTCCGAGCAAACAAGAAACAATGATCAAACAAATTAGAAATGAAAACGGACAACTTATAAAAGAAGACGAAGAAATCGCGAACTGTTTTAATAATCACTATGCTTCAATAGGTAAAAATATGGCAAGTAATATCCCAACACCATCTGTTTATCATCTACAAAGAAAGCCGTATCAGTCGTCCCTGTTCCTTGCACCTACAACCAAATATGAAGTACTAGAAATTATAGACTCATTAAAATCCAAAAAAGCGCCAGGTATTGACGGAATAAAAGCTGAAACTTTGAAAGAAATAAGAAACGAAATAGCTCAACCACTTTCTCACTTAATAAATAAAATAATAGAGTCCGGATACTGTCCCACTAATTTCAAAATTGGTTTAATAAAGCCTCTATTTAAAAAGGGTTCTAAATCTGAGGTAATTAACTACAGACCCATATCGTTAATCTCAAATATAGCCAAAATTTTTGAAAAAATCCTTAAAAAAAGAATTATTCAGTACATAAATAAAAATACACTAATTTCTTGCAATCAATATGGCTTTAGAGAAGGTACATCTACGCAGGATGCAATTTGTGCTCTAACCTCTAAATTATATAAATATATAGACCAAACCAAACCAGCTTTATGTGTATTTCTTGATCTAGCTAAAGCTTTTGATTCTGTGGATCACACAAATCTTTTGGAAACTTTGGAAGATCTAGGATTCAGAGGAAATACCTACAACTTAATAAAAAGCTATCTGACTGACCGTTATCAATATGTTAAAATCAACAACTCTATTAGTAAAAAGAAATTGGTAGAATGTGGAGTTCCGCAAGGGACAGTGTTGGGACCAATTTTGTTTATAATATATTTAAACAATTTACTGACATTTCAATCTAGTGGTGAGATGATCTCCTTTGCTGATGATACTACAATAGTGTATAGTGCAGATACTTGGATGCAACTAAAAGAAAAAGCAGAAAGTGATCTTGTAAAAATTTTTGATTGCTTTAAACAAAAAAAGTTATCCATAAACTACGATAAAACTTGTTACTTACCTTTTACATGCCTAGCTTCTTTTTTACCTCCGTATAACGTTTTAACTATACAAGGTCACAATGAAAATATTGTATTGCATTCATCAAATAACATTAAATATTTGGGAGTAACAATTGACAGTCATTTACGATGGAATTTTCATAGTAATCAAATACAAAAAACACTACGCAGTATGTTGTTTAAATTTAAAAACTTAGCGAATATTTTAGACACTCATCAGTTAAGAAAACTATACTTTGCGCTTATAGAATCTCGTCTGAGATATGGGATATTGGCTTGGGGAGGTATTGCAAATACTCACCTTAAGAAAGTAGAAGTCCTACAAAAACAGTTTTTAAAAATAGTTTTTAAAAAACCAAGATTATTTCCATCTGATGTATTATATAAAGATAATAAAGTAATGGATATGCGGCAGCTATATTTTTTTAACATTGCAGTACAGCAGTTCAAGAGAAGGGGATTTCTGGTTTATGTAGATCATGCACATAATACCAGATACAAAAAAGAGACACCCCTAGAAACAGTATTTACTCTAAAAACTGCTACAATGAGATCTCTTGAATACTTGGCCAATAGAGTCTACAACTACCTCCCAAAAGAAATAAAGGATGTAAAAAGTGTTTTTTCTTTTAAAAAGAGAGTTAAAAATTACCTTTGGTTAAAAGAAAGATCTGCAATTAAAGATTTAATTGAACCTAATATGAGTTGAAAATATTGTAATGTAAAATTATTAAATGTATTTATTTTCGTCATATTTTAGTTTTAGTCCTTTTGTTCAATGTTTTCAAATCATAATCTCTGGGATTTTTACATTTTCAAATTGTATCTGTCACTTTTCTTGTCTGTTTTGTTTTTTTATTTGACACTGTTTGTTTTACTCATTGTATGTACTTACTGTTACGAACACCGAGCTAACCATGCCTTAGTTTCCCCACACTCAGGCATTGCCTTAGTGGGTAAATCGGTTTTGTTTGTTATATATCCTATAATAAAGATTACTACTACTACTACTACCTTGATGTTAAGCTGGCATTGTCCTTATTTTTTCCAAAACCGCTTGAGCAACAAAATTAACAAGAAATAGCATCAAATTCCCACTTATTTTAAATTTTATTCCTCTGTGATGACAAGGCTAGCTTAATGGACATGCCAGATTAGTATTAGCCATGTTACTACAATTTCACAGCCTCAGTACTGAGATAGTGACAAAAAAGAATTTGCTACACCAAAAATATTACCCATTTTGATATATGTTTAGTTTTGAAACTATAGATATCCCATATGTACTCATAGAAATTTAGTGGATACCTACTGCTGGGATTGAACACGTTTGTACTAATTAATACTGTAGGTCGGAATTGTTTTTGCTCAGAGAGTCCTGCTAACTTAATAGATGTGTTTTGTCAGTGATGTTTATATATCTATTTTACACTCATCGAATATTAACGAAGCTGACCAAATAAAATGATTGTATTTTATCCGTTAATAGTATCCATATCTGTAACAAAGGAAATGTGGTTAATTATTTGAACAATCTGGGTTAAAAATATACAAGGTATTGTTATACTTCATATTTTAATTGTTGTTTATTGAAGTCGATGGGTCATAAGAGGAATGTGTTTTATTTCAAGTGGTTAATTGAACATTTATAATTTATTGGTATTTAATATTAATTTGAATTCATTTGTGTTGATAATGAAGAAGTAAGTTTATTTTCAAATTGTTTTACATGTATCTGGATTTTAATGGTTCTATTATTCCATCGTTTTGATCAATGTTTATAAGAAGAAGATGTAATTCTATTATATTCATAACTCACAGTGTTGTCATATTTATTTTAATTAACAAGAAAATCTTTGGAGGAAAAAAACAATACACAGGGTGCGGCATTAGTGAGACAATAGACATAAAATTTTGATTTCCTATGTACATGCTACTTCATTAAACTATGCATTCCTTTTTTGGACACTCAACATTTTATATCAAAGCTTAAGCTCATTTCTCTCATACCTCCAATGTAAGCTTTCATAATCTTATACAAGGTACTTTTAAACGTTGTAAAGCTTAATATGGAAACGGTATATTATTGAAGTAAGTTAGGAAAATGACAAATATGTGATTAATAATTGACATAGCTTTAGTGAAACAATCAAATGGTTTAAGTTGCGGTGACACGACACAAGTACCGACAAGTACAATACATGGCAGTTGACTAGTAGGTAGTTCTCTCATTGATAGTAGTATTTACACACTTTCTCACGTTTCCTAGGTTAGTAGTATTTCAAAGATGGAAAATGCAGTAGAAATTGATATTTCTGTGATATGTGATTTGCTTATTGTAGAATTAAAAAACGAAAATGATAAAAAACGACGGAAGTGAACTGTATGGGAATGCAAATGAATTAAAAAACTGAGGACACACATACTTTAAAAAATCATTTATGTATAAACAATGATCATTTAATACTCTCGGCAAAACCTATCAGTAACTTCAAACCTTATCAAGTTTGGTATGTTTTCATTAACAGATCCTTTTGTGTAGGCATTTCTTACACTTTTTATTTTGTTTTTGTTCTCAATCTCCATTAGATCAGGTAAATTTATACTTATTATTTTCTTAATAACGTTGTCTGAGAATGAGATGCTCGAAGGCAATTTTTTGTTTTGAAAGAATTTTCAGTTAATGTGACTTGATTTGATGATGATGGTTGACCCTGATATAGGATTTTGTTTCTTCTGCAGGGCGTGGGTTGGAATGTTTTTTGACAGATAATGAGTGCGTGCTTGGTGTTGAAGGTGGTAGATATGGCTCTTAGATTGAAAGTTCAGCGATGGTGTTGGGTTGGCAAAGATTTGCGAAAAAAAAATAACAAATTCAAATATATTTAGGGATTTGTAATGTGGTTTTTGTATCTGAATATTTTTCAAAATGGTATCAATATCGAGAGAAATTTTTGAAGAAGCAAGCAAGAATAGCTGTTTCAAATGAGTATCTGTTCACGTCATAATCGAAAATGTCTGTTGGCATACATAACTTGATCCAAATCATAACTCAATAAAATCTTCATTGTTTGTAGCCATTAAACTAATTTCTTTGTATTTGCCTTTTAAAACTGAGTGATTTTGCGAATCAATTATCACAGTTTTCACTTCAGCAGAATATTATTTGATTTCTTGGAAAGAAATGGCAAACGACTTTATATAAAAAGTACAATATTTGGAATAAATACAGATTACGGGCATTTGCCTTTTTTCGGAATTTTTTTGTTTTTCGTAATTAAATAGGCCTCCTGAACATACAAACAGAAACAAACTCGGCGGTCTCAACAACATTTCCCCCCCTCCAATATTTTTTTCCCTGTAAATCGGCTTTTTTATATTTTTTTTATTTCGTAATTAAATAGCCTGTATAAACATAAAAAAGGACAAATTAAAACAAAAAATAATTTTACGGCTAACGGCGTTTTTTTATTTTTTAAGTAAATAGATGTAAATAAAAAAGTGGAAAATTATCTAAAAAAAATCAAAAACCACCCCATCTGCACTATTGTCTTCATCATTGCTCATTTCAATGATTGTGTCATTTTCTAAGATTTCCGGATCATATAAATCTCGAGCCAACATAGAAAAAATCACAAAGGAACCCCCAAGGAACTCTTTTTTTCCTAAAATATAAATGTATTAAAATTTTCTTTTTTTTTTAATTTAAAAATAACATACCATGTGCATACGCCTGTTTATGGATCTTTGAAGTTCAAGGAATGATTGACTTGCAAATTTTGATATTTCTGACTATCTTTAAGGTTAGAGTAACCCTTCCAACAATCAGAATATATCATAGAGCCATCCTCTATAATTTTTTCAATAAAAGCTAAGACAGTTTCTTGGCTTCTATCTGGCACTACTGTCCTAAAAACTGTTCCGGTGCCTCGTTCGTAACCTCCAAAGACCCAAGAACCTTCCACATGGTGTCCTCGGTAGTATTTTCTTTTCCCAAATTTTGACTCGTCAATTTCCGTCAATGATTTAAGCAGACGCGGAAAATCATGGTGTTTGTTCCCCTTAGTTTATAATTTGTTATGATCTGTCTCCATTTTATTTTCAGCGGATGAAAATATGCGATATCAAGTGGCTCGCTGATATGTGCAGTGTAAGGAGGTAAACAAGTGAATTTTATATCATGTTTGGAGCAACATGCACACTCAAATGCGAAGAAATAACAATAACAACTTTGGCGCCCTCTAAACGCCTTAAAGCAGGGAGAAGTAGGTGTTCAAACCAATCTTAGAATATAGGGCCCTTAAACCACCCGCTTTTTGATCGATTATAGCGGGTGCCACCTGGTTCACGTTCCAGCCAAGTGTCATACATATTTTTAGCATTATAAACTACATAAGGTGGCAAAACTGTGTCTAAAGCATTTTCACGAAACATTACACTTGTAGATTTTTTTTACTAATTAAGGATACGATCAGGATATTTACAACCCCGTTTTGTGATGACTTTTTTATTGCCTGGGTCGTCGGATAAGTTGGATTCATCATAGTTCCAAATGTTTATCAGGGGAATTCCCTCTAACTCCCTTTCCAAGTTGTCAAAATATGTATTAACAATATAAGGTGAAATAGCAGCCCGGACAGATTTTATATTTGCGGATAACCCTTGTATCAGAGCTGGGTGTCTTTTTAAGAACAGTCTTACCCATTCAGCACCAGGAAGAATATCTGTAAATTTCCTTATAACATCGCTCTTTTGATCTAGATAACCCTTCACTATTTTTATAAGATCTAAAGAATCTAGAGGAAATCCATATGTCCATGCTGCTAAAATATGTGCTTCGATTTTTCTTTCTTCATCCACTGACAATACGGTATGTCCGCCGTAGTTTTGGTGTGCACTTCCTTTACCTTATTTTGTATTGTGGCTCGAGGTATTTTATATCTTGCGAAAGCCAGCCGGTAAGATATTACACACGATTTAGTAAGTTTAACTGCTTCTTCTAATTGTGCATTATTCTAAAAGTAAAATAAAACTCACGTTAACAAAGTTAAACAAGAGTTAAATAAATATACAAATTTAGGTTATAAGCCGATTTTGTTTTAATTATTCAAAGCATATTATTAAAATAACATCCAAATCAGTACCATACCTGTTAAATTTTCATTTTTCACAAAAAAAATAAACACTCAATTACGTAGCCAAAAACAGGGTGAACGCGTAGTGGCTAAAGACAGACCAATATCAATAAATTTTGTAGTGGGCGACTTTGGTCGCCCTCTAGCGATAAAACCTGACAGTTTAGGTTTGCTGTGCTCACTCCAAAAGCTTCGTAAGGGTTGCGTGAGAACGTGTTTACATATGAAAATCACAGATGCCATCTAATCTTTCAACTACGAATAAAGTTTATGGAGGTAAAAATTGCTCGGTTTTCATACATTATTTTTTTTTTTTTTCAGAAACTAAAAGGCAAATTATGTAGTTATTCACGTGTCATACTCGGAAAGTGATACTTTACAGGGCTAGCATGCAAGTTTCAGGGCGACGCTGAAGGCGGAGCCCTGAAAGCACGCTAACCCTGTAATTACACTTTTCGAGTGTGGCGCGTACAATATTTTTTGTGCAGCCTCCAATAATTTGACAATAATATAGGAACAGAATATTATTGCTCAAAATTGATAACAAAACTTAACTCATTTATTATTAATATTTATGTTGAATGTGCATTTATGCAAAGTACAATTATTAAACGTTGATGTTCCGGTCAATTTAGGAATCATAATCATAAAAGTGCATGAAAACGTCAAAAACATCTACTGACAGATGGCTACGGTATTGTCTTGGCGACTGTAATAATTATCTCTAGCTAGATGCTGGTATTTTGTCTTTTTCTGGAATCGTCAAGAAAGCTTGTCATGACACAACTCAGGTTGGTCATGAAAGTGTCATTTTAAAGACTAGTTACTTTCATGATTTTTATTTACAATCATATATGTAATGCTGTCATTACTAACGTCATTGAATGTTGGGAAGTGTCACATTACACACCTCTACTTCCCGCCCTTACTTACCGCCCTCACTTCCCGCCCTCATTTCCCGCCCTCATTTCATCTATTCTAGATAAATATTTTTTATATTTAAAAAAATAACATATTTTTTTCCAAATTTTATAATACCTATTTATTGGCAAACAATAAAAAACAACAATGAACTAAAATACAACAAACTACTTATTGATATTAATCGTTAAATTTGAATTATTGTAAGCGTTTATTGAAATACTTAGGTCTGTACCAGCGCTGGACCCGATGCTTACTTTTCTCTGGCACCAAGCCCTGGGCTGCTGCGTGAGCAGCCTGTCGTACTTCTGGTGGGGTACAATCCATAAACTCTTCGTCGGAAGACATGGTTTTCAATTTATAATTCGCGAATTTAATATCCAACTTTATCTGACATTTATTGACTTTATCTGACATTTACTCATATTGGTGACACTTGTATACCCCGTAGTCACGGTAACAATATATCTACTTGATTATTCTGAGAAACCGCGTTCTTGGTAATTTGTCGTTAAATGTAATATTTTAGGAATATTCAGAACGAAACAGAGATTTATTAATTGTCATCGAAATATGATGGTTGTAAATAAAATAGTATACAAACCTCGGCTAACCTCGACGCTTTGTGTCTCGGTTAACTAACTGATCTCACGACAGGAATTAATCACTTCCCACCTCGGTGTGTAATATACTATTACAAGTCTCATCTGTCATTTTTAGATTGCAATTAAATTAGAAATCGTAACTTATCTTATGAAACGTTTATTTAATATAATTAAAAACACTAACGATCAAATACAACAAATATTATTAATTGGTATTAGAACTATGAAAATGAAAATTAATGTTAATGCTGCCGACACTAGTATTATGCACATTAGAAAAGTTTATTCCAGGTATATAATTCAAAGAATTATTATTTCTGTTTTCTGTTGCATTAGCTATGTTTGACAACACTACTTTTTCGTTGACATATATGTTAGGAATATTAACATTATCAGCTACAGCAGTCTGATCAAATGCACTTGTTGAAGGAATATCACTCGCGCTATTTTACGTTAATGCATTGAATATGTACTCCAGAGGCTTGAAGACTTGTAAATTTTACTTTCTTCAGCAAAAAAAAGCCAGCATCAACTCTTCCGTAACTTGATTAACTTATTTGTTATTACACCAGCTTTTGAACTTCGCATATTGTTTCTCATATCTTTCTTTGGACTTATACGGAAGCAATTCTTTCACTGCAGCAGCAGCAGCTTCTTCCATTATTCCAGTGCGAAGAGTGTTTTCCATATTATAAAGCACTTTACAACACAAACTGTGACACTTAAAAAATATTTTTGATTTGTTGTTGATTCATTGTCATGGATATTAACTTCTCATACGACTCTGATGTTGATATATTTTTTCAGTTTAAATCTATTTTTAGTTTTGAAAAACGATTTCAGAAAAAATATAATACATCACTGGTCATGAAAGTGTCTCTGCTTGACTCGGAGGCTTTAAAGAGATACTCGGATGCTACGCATCCTCGTACTCTTCAATAAGCCTCCTCTTCTGCCAAGTTTCAATTTCATGACTTGTAATGTAATATACTATTAATGAACATTTTGACATAATAGTTCGGGAAAGTAGGTACTTTGCCGAGAAGTTATGTCACTTTATAGAGCAGTTAAGTCAATTTTCCTATCTAGACCGGCAACGACGCACTTTCCGAGTTAAAAAATGATCGGAAAAACGCATTTTCTAAAGTGGCAGCATAAAAATAATTTTCTTTTAGTCCAACACAATCTATAGAAACAGTAAAACTTTAATTCGTATAAGTATTATTGCAACGAAGTTGTGCATACATAAAAAAATTAAAAATGGGCAAAGTCAACCCTGGTGGCTAAAGCCACCCAACTTTACGGTATCCAAAGATAATTTAAAGATAAAAAATACTAGATTTTTTCAAGAAGTTTCTAATGTAAAAGTAACTTTTAAGTGAACCAAAAAGTATCTTAAATAAAAGTAACTAAGATACTTTTAGAATCTTAGATATTTTTTTTATTTTTTTACTTAATGTACTTTCAGCTCTGTTTGCTATTGTATACCTCTCAGTTTATTATTGAAGATACATTTTGTTCAAGTACCACCCTGGCCACAATATTACCTTGCCATATCAGTTCAGTTACCGGCTAATCTGGTAACGCTCCTTGCAGAACAATTCTTACGGTATTTCCGCGAGTTGATATCGTTTTCATCGACGATACGATGCTCCTACTTGAGGATCCTTATCGTGTATAGTCTATGCTCTTATGCACGTCAACAACTGAAGAGTGCGGTGAACGTCTCGGAGACGGCGTCGACATAAAGTTATATATACGTTGACAGACGACGCCGGTGACGCAAAAGGTCGTTCTGTTCTTTTCGAGTGTGTGGGTTTTTGTGTTGGTGTATGGAGATCGTTTTACGAGGAGACGCGGCTTGATTATTTACAAAATGTAGCATGGTTGTTGTGACTCACACTGATATTTGTATTCCGTTTACTTTTTGGAAGGATTCCTATAGAGGAAGGTTGGTTAATAATGACAAATGTAGTAGTTTTTGGGATATATATTAATAGTCTCTATCGTATATATGTTCAGGTGTAGAAGAATTAATTAGGTTGGAGAATTTTTATGATTTTATATGATAGTTTGACGTCCACAAATGATAGGTTTAAGGTCTAATGGAAAATTTTATTATTCCATAACTCGGAAAAAAATTTATAAACAATGTAATTTCTCACTTAAACAGGACCGCAACATTTTTTTCGAATCATTGTTCTTAGAGAATTGAAAAGCTAAAAATGTATTACACTTTTTTGCGATATCCTAAATTTAAATTTACAGTGGCAGTATTGGAATCTCGTAAACTATAGGAGATACATAAAAGAGGAAAAAAATTAAAGTCCCCATAAGAAGCTATCACCAAAATAAAAATTTCATTTACCTATTACTGAAATTCGGACAATAGTCAACATTTGTCATTTTACAAAAAGAAATTAACCATATACAAAAAAGATATAACTATAACATTCCAAAGAATCCTATAGTTCTTCTGGTAAATGCGCGTGTTCACTTTCAGAGCTCATTTCTAATTTCTGTGGCTTGGTTCTAAAAGGGCCAAAATAAAAAAATACAAATCTGAGAAAATTTAGTCCAAAGTTTTAATCAAAACTACAGTCAATAATAATGTTGCAAATTGAATCTTTTTTACTACCAGAGCTCCACATTCTCGTTTGGCGTGTAAAAGAGAAGTTAATTGTATATTTTCTCAAAAACAATAATTAAAATTAACCAAAAAAAAAGTGACATTGGCCGTTGTTAATTTTTAAAGAAATCTTAAAAATACCCACATTGGTCATTTTGTAACTTAAAAAACTAGGAAAAAACAGTATTAAACAGGTTGATTGAAACTTATTTTATTTGTATATTTTTAATCACATTTAAACACAGTTAAAAATAACTTAAATTTCATCAGAAAGATCCTCTTCATCATCAGTCAACGTATAGCTGTAGGAGAGACAGTTACAGTGCTAATAAACTGACTGTAGTATATTCTTCTATTTTTGTCAATATAGGGCTGCAGTTCTCTCTGATGCCGTAGTTTATTTTCAGGTATTCCTAAAGGTTTTTTCGAAATTGTTGTCAGTTGCAAAATCTGCGAACTCCGGTTTTTTTCTCTTAATAACTCTAAACTGCTAAACTCTTCTTCATTATCGAATGAAAATTTGTAAAACATTGTACCCCTTTTATCATGTCTGTATTGTATATACCTAATTTTGTTCCATATCACTGTCTGGCCGCTGGCATTTATTTTCCTATGCTAAAAACGATTGCGCAAAAGCAATTTAAAGTCAAAAAAATCGTTTAAACCCATTTCAATAACGACAATTGGGGGAGTTCGAGGAATCATTCGTATAAGATTTGCCCAGTCTCTAGGAATATCGACTCTAACAGTAGTTGTTTTCTTAGCTTTTTCTATTGAAGCGTGAATAGTATCAGCTTCCATATGTGTATGGCCAGGGACTAAAAATTTGTGACTAATGACGACCTCTCTGCCTGAATTACTAAACTGTTTTAAAATTGTCATAAACATTAGAGGCAAGTAAATGTTCCGTTCCGTGTTTGTCCAGGACAGCAGTCGCTATAAAAAATAACTTCATTCACGTAGAGAGGAAGAGATTTTAGGTAAGCAAACAAACAGGATGCTATTTCTTGCATTCCACAAATAGCAGATAGCAGAATTCTTATTGCCTCTTGTTTCGTAAAAAGTGAGGTTTAGGGTCCATAATTTTCGTTTGTAAAAAGAGATTCCACTGGTGAGGCATGGAGTCGGAAGGCACTTCTGAAGATCAAAACTTACGACAACCATTTTTGGGTTTGATTTGCAGCGTAGTTTATCACTGCGTTTTTCTTCGTACGCCGAGTTAGCCAACCGCACAAGTTCATTTCTTTTTAATGCAAGCTGCTCTTTTTCTTCATCACTTGGGGTAGACTTTAGTAGAAGATTATACTTGTCACAAGTTCCACGAGTGTCATTCGCCGGTTTGTGAAAAGCTAAGTTGAATTCTTCTACAAAAATTTGTCGGTAAAGAGCTTCGTTTCTGGGGGTCAAGGTTTTCTCTAAGCAGTGAGTTACATACAATCTGTACATTTTTGAAATTGAAAGATCTGACAACAGGTACCGTTTTTTTGTGTGAGACCGAGGATAATGACTTTCGTAACTTGGAAACATTTTAATGTGTGTTCGAATCTCCTCTTTATCTTTGTCTGGTACCTTTGGGTGATTACTATGTTTTCCCCTTCCATCTTCTGGACATATACCGGATTCTGAAGACCTCTTCTTCTCTATTATTACCCTAACCTTTTTAAGTGTTAGATCCAGAGTGTTTAAGAACATTTTCTGGCAAACTTCAGTCCTAGCAGCATTTTTAAGCAGGTTGTCTTTTCTAGAATATTTTCTTCTGCTTTCTTTTCCATCTCTTCTCATAATCTCAATCTTTTTATTTTGTTCTTCTACCAAATTAGCGATACACTGATTTTGTGCTCTCAACGAGAGGTTGTAAAAATCTTTGAATATTTCTTCTCTTTCTTCTGGTAAAAATTTTTCAAAGCATTTTTTTCGGAAATCACATGGTTCATTAATTTTTTTCTAGCTTCTTTTTTCCCTTTAATGTGTAATACCCTTTGCCCTGCACTTTCAATCTTCTTCTTATATTTTTTTCCCAGTACTTTGGATCCCTTTTTCTTTTCTTCGTTTCTTCCCCTACTTTAGTTTTTTTCCTGCCTCTTGACTTTTTTACTACTTCATTATTTTCTACATTATCCAAATCCAAATTAGCTTCACCATCATCAATCATCTCTTGTTCTTCAACTATTTCTTCCGCTGTTATGTGACTAATGACTTTCTTTGTCAACTTATTCCTTCCTTGCTGGTCGTCACTATCAGAACTTGATTCAGAATTGGAATCAGTATCGGGCACAAAGTCATCAGAACTATCCTCAAGGACTGTATCTTTTTCATGACAGGATTCTTTATTTAGTCCTTCAAAGTTTGTACTTGCTTCAAAATCGGGTTCGGTGTCAAAAATAGGTTCAACCAAATTATTTTTAAAGTTTGAATTTTTTCCAAAATTGGGTTTGACGTATTTGTAACTACATTCACCAGTTAGGTTCTGCTGCAAAGAGTTATCTTCCATCTTTAACTCTGGGTTTTGTTCTGAAAAAAGCGTTTAGATTACTTATGAAATATAGTCAGATCCCTGTTAAAAATAAAAAAAAATAAGGGAACATTGACAATGAAGCATGGATTCATTAATAATACGTAACAACATTCAAAAAGTAATCACCAGAAGCTTGAAAGAAAATTTGAAAAAACTTGTGTGCAACATAACCTAACATTTTATTGATTGTTCATTAAAATTTGTTTCGACCTTACCTGTATCGTCGATTATTGATGGGAAACACATATCAACGATTCTTTTTCCACGTGACATGCTCCAACTTTTATTTTTGCACATTAAAACCCTGAAACTGTTTTAGACACAACGGCGAAGGTCGGAAACAATGAAAGAATTAACATACTAGGGAAAACGATAAAACGGCCAAAGTGTACATTGGCCTTTTTTAGAAAGTAAATGCATATTGGACCAATATAATAAGTCAACATTGGCCTTTTTAACACATTAGCATGAATGTCTAGTGAAAACATACATTGGCACTTGTCACTTGAATTCTACATTTATTTAACATGCTTTCACATTGGCCATTTTCTGTAATGAAGATCGGAAAAAATGTAGTTCGGTGGTATATCTAACTCATTTCCAAGAAATATTGACTTTGGCCCTTTTAGAACCAAGCCACAGATTTAGAACAACCCATTTTCATTGTTTATTACATCGTTACAGTTACGATAATCATGCAAACAATACCACCTAGATAGAAGCGTCTAGACCGAAGGGGTAACTGGTGGCAATACATGTACAAATTGAGTTGCATTAAGTTGGCATTACCGTCATTGTTTTAGCATTACGCGGGATTACGCGGCATTATAATGGTATTATATGGAATTACGTACGCATTGCGCCGTTAGGCGGCACTTTCTACAATTTTCACCACAAAGGTGTCAAGTGCCGTGTCATTCTCACAACAAAAGTGCCAAGTGCCGTAATACGTACTGTGTGTTCATTTTCTTTATATTTAATTTTTAAGTGAAGATATCAGGTTCGCGGTCATAAGAAATAAAACTATTTTTCTTAACTGCTTAATATTTCAATCAATGAGTACTTCATGAGTTCACGGACATCTTTCATTTTAAATGTTTTATTATGTCTAGCTACATAACCTTTCATTCGGGCCCACATTAACTCTATCGCATTTAATTCACAATGGTATGGCGGCAAACGAAGCACTGTTATCCCACGATTCTTGGCTATTTCATCAATAACAAACTTTTTAAATTGTAGCTTGTGATCTGAAGCAACCTTTAAAAGTTCTTTTTTCAACATATCATCTTCAAATAGTATATCTTTTACGATTAACCAGTTTCTAATATCAGCTTTTCTCCAAGAGGCAGATGGAAAATTTTCTGTTAATCGCGAATGATAAGTGGCATTGTCCATAACGATTACAGTATTATTTGGAATTAATTCGACCATTTGTGTAAAATACATCTGCAGTCATTTCTTCATGATAGTCTTTGGTTGATGTTGACTGAAACTCCAGTAAACCACCTTCAACACACGAACCCTTGATTGCATCCAATATGCGTTATTATTAGTCGGCAACCTTTAGCGATAGGAGTTTTCAGTCCAGTAGATAAATCTTCTATGAAAGCTCGACGACTGGTTTGAATCCTTTTGTCCTGCCATATTTTTTTTACTGAATGTCCTTCATTGAGCCATGTCTCATCTAGATAATAGATTTGTCGTCCCTCCTGTCTGTATTTTCGGATATCTCGTAAATACTGGCGTCTCCAACATATTATTTCTTCGTTGTCGATTAGCACTGATTTGCGACTTTGCTTCTCCCAAGTAAAATTTAATTTGTGTAATATTTTCCACAAAGTTTTTCGCCCTATGTCAGGCAAATTCTCATCCTCCTTCACCATTCTTAGAATTGTGTCAAGGGTTGGGATCTCTTTTTTAAAATATAATTCATGTACTTTTCGTCTTATTGTATTTTGCATATGTTCATCAAGGTCAAATGGTTTTCTTCCAGTTGACTTTTTAGGTGGAGATATATTTCTATTTTTCCTCTCTCTTAGAAGCCTGTAAATAGTAGATTCACTAACCCCTGTCATATTGGAACTATATATCTAACAATAGCAGCCGGCATTTGATGTACAACAGCATCATGCACATTTAACACTACAGTCTTCCGTTTGTAAGCTAAGTACGCTCTTCCGCTTTACTGGGGTAAAACTTGAAGACATTTTTCACAACACAGTTAACACTTATGGAACATAAGCGACTCTAAGCAAAACAAATTATACAAATTTGGGCGAGACCAAGTTTCACCGTATATACCTGCAAAATTTCTAAGTAGTCATTGGGACAATCCCTAGTAGGATACTATTGTAATGTTTCTTGGAAATGTTATTATCAACATTTCGAAAATCAGAAAGTAATTATCTGGAAAATGAATTGATAAATGGTTTGTTAATATGTCTCCCAATAATTGACCTGCTTCAAATTCTCAAGATAATTAATAAAATATTCAGTCAGAATAGTTGCGTTACAAGATTATTTCAAAAATAATTTATTGTTTTAACTGTATGTACTCTACAAATGTATGAAGGTCAGTTAGTTGTTTTAACTATCCGAATTGACATTTATATTACCTTTATATATCAGATCGAGTATGAAATTAAATAGTAAATAAATTCCTTAGATGAACTGTGACGCTTATGGTTTACTACCTGACTAGCATCTGTGACCTTTTCGCGTGCTGTCAGACAATAAGAAACAGACTATAGTATAATCTCGATATATTCAAGTGAAATATTTGATTAATTTACCCACAACTGACTGCTATTATGTCCAGTTCACGTTCTACTTCTGCAACTCTTTCAACTAAATCGTGATTTAACCTTTATAATTCAAATATCTATATAATGTTTTGTTTTATGTCAGTTGCATACAGGCAAATAGCATTGTGTTCTGCTAAAATCAACATTCAACAGGGTTTATAATAAAGGAAATTGTAATCTATTATTTTGAAACAATGCGTGTATACAGGCCTTCGCTTTCGTTTCTACACTTTCGTTATTTACAAAGCGGATTAGTTTTTGCCATCTAATGTCTTTTTATTTGATTTATTTTTATCGGGGTGTGGAGAACGAAATTTGTAGAGAATTTTGATGGCTCTTCACTTCAAGAGTTGTGTTCGGCTGGTTGGAGATTTAATACCCCGTATTTCGTCACTTTTTGTGGATTTGATCTTTATAAAATTTACGGCAAAGCTATAATATACATGTATGTTTATTTTGGAAAGGTAAACAGTTTTACAGTAGTGCCTTGAACCCAGGGACGGACTACTCGCAATGGTTAGTGATCCAAAATTTTTGCAGAGATGGCACACCCTGTATGAAATTATCGAAATTCACTTCCCCACACAATAAGCTAACGAAAAGGTACTCTTGTTGGAATTCTACAAAATAAGCCGTTTGGCTAATATTTACAGTTTTATTAATGTACTACGTACCAATTTACCTAACTAACTTATTAATACGATGTCCAAGATTTACCTACAGTATTACAAAAAAATAAACGGTTTTAAAGATTAAAACTAACTATTCCGCATCTGTGGCCCTAAACAATATTCTATTATAAAATTGTTACTTGTATACACTTCGGAGGATGTATCGTGCTAATAAACCGAAATTTTTTCAAAAACAACCAAAAATTTAGTATATCTGGATTTATAGGACCAGCCGTACTCGCTCAAGTCAACTGAAAATCAATAGGGCACATCTGTGAGACACCTTGAACAATATTCAATCATAAAATTGATCAACCGTATATTCTCTGGAGGCTATATCGTGCTAACAAACTGAAAATTCTCCAAAAATGACAAAAATTTGGTACTTCAAGTACCAAAGCACCCGTTGTACTGGCTTTAGTGAGCTGAATATCGATACGGTTCATCTCTGAGACGATCTGAATAATATCCAATCATAAAATTGGTCACTTGGATATACTCCTGAGGCTGTATCATGCTAACAAACTGAAACTTCTCCAAAAATGACAAAAATATCGTACTTAAAATACTGTAGCACCTGTTGTATTGGCTCTGGGGATCTCAAAATCAATAGGGTTCATCAGTGAGATGTCCTGAATGATATTCAATCATGAAATTGGTGACTTGTTGAACTCCGGAGGCTGTATTGTGCTAACAAACTGAAATGTATCAAAAAATGTCAAAAGGTCGTACTTCAAGTACCATAGCACCCGCTGTACTGGCTCTGATGAGCTGAAAATCAATAGTGTTTATTTGTGACATATCCTTAATAATATTCCATCATAAAATTGGTGACTGATTGCACTCCGGAGGCTGTATCGTGGCAGACGACAACGACGACGACATACACACAGGATTTTTTTTCTAAAAACCGTTTTTTCGTGTTGTTGTTGATGGAAAGCGTAAAAATAACTCAAAAATTTTTGTCAAAATTCCAACTTTTTTGGGGTAAACCAATACTTTTCTCGCATATTAGATAGGTTGGGCGGAAAAGTAATGATTTGATGATAGCAGATGATAAAAACATTAAGAACTCATTTAATAGGAATTGAATAGGTACGCAAACAACGTAATCAGTTGCTTTTAATCAAAATGACGAACACAAAATTATTAAACTATTAAGAAAACCTCAAAAAACACAATTTATAAAACATTGGACTAAAACTAATTCCTAAACAACAATAAAAACTAACGTTATTCTAATAAATGTTCAATATGAGCTCCTCCCACTTCCACGCACATTCTAAGTCCACGAAGGTTGTTTCTTTGCACTTGAAAGAGCAGTCCCATATTATTTCTAATAACATTGCAGTGTAACACAATTCTGTCAATTAAATCTCGCCTTGTTTGCACGGGTGTTGCGTATACCTTACTTTTGAGATAACCCCAGAGAAAGAAATCCATAGGATTAACGTCTCCTGATCGCGGTGGCCATTGAAAAGGGCCTCCACGACCAATCCATCTATTAGGAAACCTTGTGTGTAAATGCTGTCGAACATCTAAACTGAAATGAGGAGGAGCCCCATCATGCATGAACCATAAATTCCTACGAGTTTGTAGTGGCACATCATCAAACAGGTTCCATAACTCATTTTGCAAAAACTCCAAATATCTCTGACCGGTCAAAGTACCGTCAATAAAATATGGCCCTATCAAATGATTGCCAACTATTCCTGTCCAAACATTAACCATGAATCTATGCTGGTTCCTAGTTTGGATAATGCCATGTGGATTCACATCATCCCATAAATGCATATTATGGGAATTTATGACTCCATCTCTGGTGAAACCGGATTCGTCCGTAAAGAGAACGTTACTAATGAATGTATTGTCTGCTTGTTGTTGTCGCAGAAATCACTGGCTATACTCAAGTCGTGCAGGATAATCAGCCACTGTCATACTGTGTACTTTTTTCATATGAAAAGGATATAACAGCTGTTCTTTTAGGACGCGATGAACGACTGATTTCGAGACGTTATGTTGTCTTGATAATTTTCGTAAACTCGTTGATGGTTCATTATCAACTGCATTTAACAAATCTTGTTCAACTGCCACAGTACGTACGCTTCGTACTGGACCTTCTCCACCTTTTTTTGGCAAAAAACTTCCTAAAATTTAAAATTTTGTTTCCTATACATGGAAAATTACATTTACTTATTCATACCTGTTTCTCGTAACCTGAGATCAATACGCTCAAACATTCGTCTGTCTGGCAATGCTCTGTTTGGAAAATGTTCTGCATAAAGCCTTCTGGCCTCTAAACAGTTTCGAGCAGCCAGTCCATACATTAAATGCATATCTGCATACTCAATAAAAGTGAATTCTGCCATTGTAACAGTTAAATTAAGGACTTATGAATTATTGACAAGTACTGACAACGAACTATTCTACACAACGTTTGACAACTAATCCTATGGTTACTTGATAAACGGTAAAAACACTTTTAAAAAGTTTTTACCAACTTACGAATTGATACGTCGTTAATGTTTTTTATCTTCTTGCTATCATTAAATTATTTTTTTGTAGTACTGTAGGAAAATCTTGGACATAGTATTAATAAGTTAGTTTTACCTCGTTGTGTACTTATAAAAATGGTGAATGCGTAAATTGGTACGTAGTACATTAATAAAACTGTAAATATTAGCCAAACGGCTTATTTTGTAGAATTCCAACAAGAGTACCTTTTCGTTAGCTTAATGTGTGGGGAAGTGAATTTCGATAATTTCATACAGGGTGTGCCATCCCTGCAAAATTTTTGGATCACTAACCATTGCGAGTAGTCCGTCCCTGGGTTCAAGGCACTACTGTAAAACTGTTTACCTTTCCAAAATAAACATACACGTATATTATAGCTTTGCCGTAAATTTTATAAAGATCAAATAACTAGTAAAAAAAATAAAAATAAAAACCAAATTCAAAATTAAAACTTTGGAGGCCTATAACTCGAAAACGAGGGCCTGCATAGAAAAAGTTTATATGAAGTACTAACATTATTTTGGCTCAGATTATACGCTCCTGACTTTTTTCCCATTAGTCCCGGGACACCCTGTATATATATATATATATATACTACGTTAACTGATAGGGAGCTCCAGGACAACAAGGAGAGCTTCTGTTTTGGCTCAGCGAAAATAAAACAGTGGCGCCCTTTTAACTTAAACCCACCCCTACCCTCCAGCATTTGAGATAGCTCGGCATAATTGCACGCTCACTTCGCTACGATCTATCAGCTTCACTCGTATTTTCTATTTTCCATATTTCTTTTATTTCTTCCATCTTCATTAACATTTTCTTTAACTTCATAATCATTTTTTTTCTTTTCTCGTCACTTAGGCACAAAGATAGCGCGTGGCAGATATAAAAACAAATAAATGCGATCCGTCAGCTTCCAATACATATTCGTACAAAATGTCATTAAAATGTCGCCAGTAATTTCAACATAATCGTAAAAAATGTGTATAAGAATTTTTTTCAACACCCTGTATCTTGAAAGCGGATGCTGTTACGAAATTTTTTTACTTGGCGAACCCAACTTATTTTGCAGTTCTCTACTTATCCTAGCAAGGGGGTCACCTTTTCTAAAACACCCTGTATAAAAAAAATGTATATAAAATTATATACAGTTACACTAGTGAATATTTTTTTGTATTATTACGTAAATCAGAGGAATTCTGTTTATTAAATGCATTAATATTATGAGCTACTGTTCCTTTGTTTATAATTTTCATTGTTCAACGATACATTGGCCAACATTGCGGGAACTAGGTTTATAAGTTATTCTCATTTCGTTTTAATTTATTTAAATCGTTAAATAACATCTAAAATAAATAGTTGAAGAGATTGTTTTAAGCATTCAATTTAATGTCTTTAAGAATATGCCGTCTTTGCAAACGTATTCAAAAATGAAAATGTATGTCTAATAATTATCAAAAAACTTAACCAGTGTGTCTACACATAGGAGTTCATTGGAATATGATATAAATAGTCTACATTATTCTGTCCTTAGACTGACCTTTAACCTTCTACTTCAACTTAGCTGCTTTCTTAAGACTTCTTGTTTGGTTTGTGTTGTTGTTATTGTAAGTCTGATCTACTGCGTATATTTGAAGGTGCCTATGTAGATCACTGTTGTGGTCATGATGACTTTATCCAGTATATCTCCAAAGTTGGATGTCAAAAGCTCATACAGAATTTGCTTGCTTAGACGATACTGTAATGTTTTTGTTATTTATTTAAACAATAAACGGGTGGGATAAATTTTAAAAACGATATGACTACTTACTAATTTATTTAAACACTAACTCACTAACACTTAATTTATATGTACTTAACTAATCACTTAAATTTAATTTATATGCACACAAACTTAATTATTAATTTATATCAACACTTTTATATTCACTTATTTACTGTTTATTTGTCAAGATCACTTTATCAACTGCCGTGGTCCGCTGATCGGTCCTTTTTATATACTAGTTCCTTTTTTACTAGAGAATTCTGGACTGCGCCTTACACAAAACAAATGCGTTTCGCGATATTTCTCGATTGCCGGCTCAATCCTTAAAAGACCTTCCGAGAACATGTCTATAAAAACTGTCACAATAGACCTTCTCAGAATTCGGCGCGCTCGCCATTTTGTTAACTCCGTTAACATAAGGTTACAGGACGTACTTAGTATCTGCTTCGGTGTGCGAGTTCGTAACAATACTATAAATTTACAACTTAGAATTTTTTTATGTAGCCAATACATAATTTTTGTAAATAATTTTCTTTATGTCGGTTTTGCATGATAGTTTCGTGCCTAGTCCAAGTTATTTGGAAGGACTGCATAATCTATATTAATTAATGGGATTAATTTATTAGCCAGTTGATGACTACATGAAGTAAAACTACTGGGAAGTTAAACATTTGCATATGTGTACGTCGTAGGTGTATATTAAAGTTTATTAAAGAGAGAAGTTCTAATCAGTCAATTTTGATGGGAATACACTATCATCAAAAAGATTAGAACCTCATCTTCTTTTTTATAAAACTAAGTTCTCCGAACTTTCACTATTATTTAGGAACACAGAGATTTAAATTACCTTCCATTTCTTCCGAGCTATGCTATGGGTATACTTTATTTCTTATAAACTACACGATTTATTGACTGGATAGGCCGTGGACTAGTCGCACCGGTCAAGTAGCCAGCACAATCTCCTGAATGTAATCCAATGGATTATGCCGTGTGGGGGGATATTAACCCTTTCACTGCTAACCATAAATTTACATACTACCCCTGGGTGCTGATTGCATTTTTCCAAGTGATAGTTTTTCTTTTATATGAATATAATATTACGAAAAAAATCCTCCCACTAACTTTTTTCAAAAAAAAGATTATGACGTCTGTAGACGTCACGCGCACTAACCGTGAAATTTGACTCCCCAATGCTCATGACTTCTACAGACGTCATGGAAACCATTACAATAACTTCCTTATAAACTTGTAAACTATTCCCTATAAACTGAAAAAGTTGTTTTGAATTTGAACTTTGTAGAGGTAAAAGAAAATAAAGTCCTGGAACATATTATGTTGCAAATAAAATCACAAAAACATTGAAACAAACATATGATACACATAAAAACATGAACTAAAATAAAACGCAATAAAAAATTACAATATCAATAATATAACATTGAAATAAATAAATGTCAAATTCAAAATGTGCACACTTCAAAAATATAGAATCATAAAAATAAATAACAAAGAAACCTTGCAAAACGAAAAAATTAAATTCACTGATTTTTATGGTACACAGAAAAGCAAGCGCAAGTAACACACAAAGCTGGTTTTGTGGGGCATGTGACACAACAATAAGCTGTCTCTCTTCGTATTTTATTTTTGTAGCAAACCACACATCGTCGATGAGAAACTTTCCTTGCTCCAGTTGAAGCATTTGTCTCCAAAACATGTTCGATATTAGGCCTTGCAGGGGCAAGTTCTCGAACAGTTCTTGTTACTGGCAGCAACTGTCGTATGATATGCAGACGGAAATCATAGAAAGGCATTCTTAAATTGGGACACTGTATTTCTTGAAAATGTGATGCGCATTTGTTAGTAGCATGTGATAAATATGAAGTCCTAATTTCATGTACCATGGAATTGTTTTTCGTTCGAATGGGTAGTATGTCATCATCTGGTCTTTTTTATCTACCCCACCCATGTTCTTGTTGTATTCAAAAATAGGACGGGGCTTCTGCCGAATTTCATGTCGTCTGTTTTCAAATTCCACCATTGAATTATCAAATTCTGTGCTTATATATGTGACTTCTAATTTATCGCGCCACTTGCCGATCATTACACCATTTGCGTAACGAGCTAACGTTTCTCCTTTACCAAGTTTAGTATTTTTTATATCAAGTGGAATGTTCTGTCTGTTGCTCCGTAGGGTTCCGGTGCAATGGGGTTTTCTCTGTAACAGTTGAATAGTTAAATCATAACTATTGTAATAGTTGTCCATATAAACTACATGACCGGCGTCCAGTTTTTCATCCATTAGATGCATGACAACCTTGCTGGAGTATCCCCTGCCACCACAATCATCAAGTGTACCTGTGTACACAGAAAATTTGATGATGGTTCCATCGGGTTCAGTTAACGCATATAACTTAATCCCGTGTTTGTGTTTTTTATTTTTAATATATTGGCGAAAGGCAAGTCTGCCTCGCCAAAGCAACATTGACTCATCAAGAGACAAACACTTGTCCGGATAGTAGATCTCTACCATTTTGTTATTGAAATAATCGATAAGGGAACGTATCTTGTAGAGCCTGTCCTCCGGCACAGGTTCACCAACCGCAAGATTTTTTTAGAAATGTAAACATCGAAAAATTAGAAGAAATTTGTCTCGGCTCATATTTGCACTAAATATCGGTATATCAAACAGAGGATCTTTTCTCCAGTAATCTTGTATACAACTCAACTGGATAGTCCCCATATGTGTCAATAAACCAAAGAACGTTCGAATTTCCTCCCCTGTTACATCCTTCTAGCGACTAATACGTGAATTTTCTTAAGCTCCTGCTTTCATGAAGACTTCAATCGCATGCTGATTATTTTCAAGTGCGTTAACCTGGCCCCACCCGAATTCAAAAGCATTTTTATTGTGAGCTGTTGGTGTGCTAGCTATAAAAATTGTTGTGCTAGGTGCCCTTATGTGTGCTAGCATTTTGGTAAGAAAATTATAACCCGGGGCGGGGGGTCAGCTTGACGGACCTTGTACAGCTTATGGTTATAAAAGACCGAAAACTTGTATTAGCTCAGGTACATTTATGAAAAGTTTAGGAAATATTTAGATTATTTTGTAATATTTAAAATGACCGTACTAAGTTTTGCATTAGAAATTTGATTTTATTACTCTCTGGTACATAAAAATAGACTATAGAAAAGAGCACCTCAACCTCAAAGGAAATCTTCAATAGATACTCGGAAATCCATGTAATGCCATCACCGTCCTCCAATTTCTAAAAGGTGTCTAATTGTACCACAAAATCTAACTCCTACTTAATTTACTCGAAATATCAAGAATATGGTACAATAAAAGTTCACGAACTGGCTTATTTATAATTCGACAAAATTAATACTATTGATTTGTTTTGAAAAGACTATAATCTATAAGAAATTTCAAATTTGTATTTCTACCATTTGTCTAATTTACGGACATCCTCTACCAGTCCAAAAACTGTGACCTAGATGTTCTAGTAGTCATGGTTTTGACAATTGTCCCATAATTTACTTTGCGAAAAACCACCCTTTAAACGCCGTTGTTGAATAAACTTGATGAGTTTGTTAACTAAATCATAACATCTAAATGAATAGAAATTTCAAAACCAACTTTATCATCTCAAAACTTATGTATCATATTTTACTAACGTTGGCAGGTTTTTTATTTGCACCTAATTTTTCACCTCTTCATTTAGGTACTATTTACCTACAGAGTTTAATTTTGTAATTTTTTTTAAAGATATTTATGAGTTCTGTTACAGTTACACTGACCGTGGCTTCGGGACACGTTCTACTATTTTTCTTCGATGCATTTTTGGAAAAAAGTTAAGATTTCACTTATCACATACAACGAAAATTTATTGGTTATATTTTGTATATAATATGTCACTAACGTTTCCGATATATGTTAAACACCTGTTACATAAATATTTCAAATTATTCCGGTTATTAAACTATTTTTTCAAATACGACATTACTTCTGGTATTTAGTGATACTTTCTATACGTACCGAAAATTTATTGTGTTTAACATCTGTTAGATTGTGACATACTTCGCGTGATTTTAAAACTGTTATAAAAAGAATTTATTAAACAAATAATTAATAATAGCGAATAAAATTGTTAAGAAAATAATTAATCACGATATAGAGTGTGGAAAAGTAAGAACATGAATATCAGCTTAATTAACGGACATATATGTGGCATGTAATTTCGAAAAAAATGTTTTTATTGGTAAGTATTTTATGTTTCATCGCCAATGTAATGGGGAATGTGCTAAGTGCCTATCTTCAAGGGTTTAGAACCAAGAGAGGCCAATCGATAAAGTAAGCGCTGTATAGCTGGAGATTATTTTATTGAAATTACTGTAAGCACCATCAGCCCATATTGTTATAACCCAGTGGTTTCCAACCTTTTTGTACCTGCGCCCCCCTTTAAAAAAATGTTGCGCCCCCTTAATGTTTCTAACAATCTAATTTCATAAATACTCAACTGATATTATAATTTATTTAATAGGCTACAAAATAATATACAATATTATGTAAAAATTTACATTAAAAGATAATTATTTATTATAAGAAATAATAATTTTAAATATGATAAAAACAAATCTTACAAAAATACAAAAAAACAATATATAATTAATACATCATTATAAAATTTTAATGCGACGGTTGAGCTTGTTTTTCAGAACAAATTTTCTCAAACCGTGGTATCTTTGAAGAAATCGCGGTTCTCGGTTCCTTTTCAATCACTAAGCGAGATCGATACTTTGTTTTTAAGACACCTACTGTAGAAAACCCAGTTTCACATAGGATGTTACAAATGGCAATAAAATTTTTAAAGCCTTGCTTCCTCGCCCCGCAGGCGCTCGGCTCCAAACGCTAAAGCATGACGTTTTCGTTCCAGCAAGAGTATGGATGGATGCTTTAGCACAGCCATGTCAAACTCAAAGTCACTGGTTGGCCAAAAGCATGAAGACCATAGACAAGGTGGGCCGCAAAACCTAATCTTAAAGAAGACAAACTACTGAAAATCTTAACGAAAAAAAGTACTATTATGTTAGAAGTATATTTATTAAATTTCCAATAAAAAGGACATTTCAAAAACTTACAAACATTAACTTCTTTTGCCAGATATTTGACATCTTTTGTCTTTAATTAAGTTGTCTATTTGTGGCGTGAATTTATCGGCGGAAGTAACTTTTAAAACTGCGTCCAAGTGTGCGTCCGTCAATCGCGATCTTGCGGGAGATTTGTTTCCTTTCATCAAAGAAAATAATTGTTCACACTTATAGGTACTTCCAAACATTGACAGGATTTTACAGGCAAGTTTTCTCATTTCTTGGTATTGAAAAGGCAAGTACTTATAAAATTCGAATGTACCAACACTATCAAATTTTTCTTTTAAATGGGTTTGACACTGAATCTCAATCACTTCCATCTGCAAGTGAGGGGGAACTTTATCAATATCGATAGTGAAAAGACCAGTAAATAAAGAAAAATTGTTTTCTTGGGACTTAAAATCAAATCCTGAAAACGCTTTTCAAATTCTGACAGAAGGCTTCCCATTTTCTCTGTATACATTTTGTATGATATTGGGCCACTTGTACTTTCCTGATACGCCTTGCAAGTCGGAAAATGTGACAGATTATCCACCGCTAACTGGTTTTTCCACAGCATCATCTTACACTTGAAAGCTTTAACAGGATCATGCATATCTGTTATAACTTGACGTGGTCCTTGCAATTTCGTATTTAAGTCCGACAAGTGTTTTGTGATGTCTACCATAAATGAAAGATCTTGTAAAAAAGGTACGTCGGATAATAAGCTGACATCTTGTTCTTTCACTTCCATGAAAAGGCGTATTTTTTCTTTGAGTTTCCAAAACCGATCGAGAACCATAGAACACGAAAGCCATCGCACTTCTGCATAATAAGGTAAACCATTGTACTCACTTCCTAAATCACGTGAAAACGCAAAAAATTGTCGCTGATTCAAGCCACGTGACCTTATGAAGTTTACCATTTTTTTCACTGACTTTAAAACGCTTTCCAACTTGATCACTTTTGAGCATAAAACTTCTTGGTGGATTATGTAATGAACATGATGAAAATCTGGTTTGTCACTGCCCGTTTCTCTGATATTTGTTTGTAATATTTTAATGAAGCCATTATTTACTCCAGTCATTGAAGGAGCTCCGTCTGTTGCAACGGAATACAGTTTTGACAAATCTAAATTGTACTTTTGCAGAAGTCCATAAACAGCATTGAAAATATCCTCCCCAGTTGTTGTATCATGCAATGGTACTAATTCCAGTAATTCTTCATAAACGTTGATATCTTTATCAACAGCACGAAGAAAAACGGCGAGTTGCGCCACATCACACACATCTGTACTTTCGTCACTGGCAATAGAAAATGCAATGAAAGAGTCTGATTTTGTTTTTATCTGTTCACTTATATTGGCAGCCAACTCGGTAACTCTTTCAGCGACAGTATTCCGGTACAAGGATATATTTTGAAAAGCCTTCACGCTCCCGGGACTTACAATTTCCGCGGCCTTTACAAGGCACTCTTTTATAAATTCACCTTCAACAAATGGTTTTGAGTGTTTTGCGATCAACTCCGACAGTACGTAGCTCGCTTGAACGGCAGATTCATTTTCTTGCTTTGGACGTGTAAACATAAGCTGTTAATCTTTTAACCGTGATTTTAACTCTTTAACTTTTCGTTTCTAATCATGCCTGTATACTTGTCAAACTTAGTTTTATGACTATCATAGTGACGTTTTATATTATATAATTTTGGGACACCGACTGTACTGTTACAAATCAAGCAAATAATTTTGTCTTTCTAAGTACTGTTACGTGTTGTAACAATAAGTACGCAACTAAACTCGCAATTCTATCGTAACTGACTCATAACTGACTGAACAACTGAACTCAATCGAGCGGTATTGGCTTATATACGGATTGTGATTTCTCGACAGTTCTTTCCAGAATGTTCAGGTAGCGTCATCTGTGTTCTCGCGCGATAGAACTTTTCGGAACAAGCCAGGCTTTTAGGTTGAGCGCGCATCTTAGTTCATCATCACAGTACTTTATTTTCGGTTTTTAACAGGCTCGCGGGCCGCATTACATGGCTGTTTTCAAAATTGATTCGGGGCCGCAGGAAAATGCTCAGTGGGACGCATGCGGCCCGCGGGCCGCATGTTTGACATGGCTGCTTTAGCATTTGTACTTGAAAAAATCGTGGCGAGGATTGTGGATTACGTATAACTATTTTGCTGATTCATTTTTTTGAAATCTATTCGACTTTTTTGGTTTGTATTTGAAAATGATATTTTGGAAACCATGCCTCCTGTTTCGCGATCTCACTTTATTTTAGCGATGTCGCAAAATGCGGGAAGGATGTTCACTTTCATGTTGACTGCGAAGGACCAGCCACCATCGTGGCAAAATGTGTTTTAACGTATATGAACAATTAAGATTGTATTATCACTGGTTATTAGCTATACGGAGTATTCATTACTTATTACATTGTTGAGAGTAATTAATAATGTTTCAAATTTATGCCGGTGAATGCCAGCAAATTATTATAATGTGAGTACCCTTTTGTGCGACGAACGGATGAGAAGTGAGTGAAAAGTTGGGTTGTATTCATATTATTACGAAATAGCACACTAGTGTAGACCCTGAATCCGACTCTGTCTAAGCCATGTATGAAAGTTAAAATTATGGCGGATGGGCAGGGATTTCATAGAACTGTTTACGATTTTTTGTGACTACCTTATCTTGACATTGTTTTCGTGTCCAGTCTTATCTAGAAATTGCCAGAGAGCCAATTGTTTTTGTGTAAGCCGCAATCTAGAATTATCTAGTAAAAAAGACACTAATATATAAAGGTCCGACCAGCGAGAGAAAGTTAGTTTATAAAGTGATCTCGTGATAAAAAAGCGAACAAGTAAATGGTCTAAGTAGTGAAGTGTTTATATAAATTAGTGTAAGTGCATATACTGTGTATATAATATAAATTAGTGAATAGTGTAGTGAATAAATAAATTAAGTTAGTAGACATAACGTGTGTGTATAAATTTATCCCACCCGTAATAAAAACGTTTAAGTAAATAAGAAAAACATTACAGTATTTATGTGTTGTTCAGAGTGGGTGGAAGTAAAGGAAATCATGTGGGAAATTTACCAATGGGTGATAAAAGTTTAAAATTTAACCGTTATGATCGGCGGTTGAGATCTACGTAAGCTGGGTGTTTTTTGTTGCCATGAAAAAGTTATGTTCGTTACACATAAGGAAATTGTTTAAGGTAGTTTTTGCATGGAGCAATAACATTAAAATTTATATTTGGGGGCTTTGAAGTGTTGAATAGATATTATGAAATAATTTTAAGGCAGCAATTATGTGTTTTTTATGTTAAAGGGACGTTAAAATGGATATTTGCGTAGCTAAGGAAATATTGAATAGATAAGAAGAATGATATTTTTATTCATGATGTATACGGAATGTGTGACATTTGATATACGGGGTGAAGAAAAGTAATGGTTACAGGAAGAATTTGAGGGCGAATTCAAATTCGTACACCCCTCTTGCAACAGTCTCGCGCCCCCTAGGGGCCCCCCCACAGCTTGGAAACCACTGTATAACCTGTTGCTTCAAAGCTCTGAAACCGCGTCAATGTCAGCAGTTTTCCGATTAATCAGCTGGTGCACATATCACCTTTTCCTGGTAAAACTAGAAATACCAAACTGATATTGAAATTAATTAAAAGAAATGTATACAACTTACTATTTGGCACACTTATTAATTTTTCTTACTTTTATAATTCAATTTGAGCTGAGGTTCTAGTTTTTAGGTTTTCTGGAAATCAATTTATGGGCACTTACAGCCCTATCCATTTACCCGCCACATTTGTGAAAAATGTCTGTCAAGTGTATAGCGATCATCAATTTATTGTCTTAATCGTACAAGCTGAGAACTTTTCGATATTGTAGTCAAATCCATTTTATTCAGCCGTGTTGACCTGGCCCCTTCCACTTTGTAGATATAAAAAACAAATAGTGCATATATATGTGCTTTCATATCACACAAATTAAAATTTTTGAGCTCGTCATACTACGCAGGAATTCAATATTCTTTGTGGGGGGGGGGCTGAGTCGACGTTGACGTAGCAACCCCTCCTCCACCCCCCCCAAAAAATACCATGTAAAAGTCGTCGTAAGGTAAAACACATCAATTGCTAAAATCTCCTCGATATATTTCGAGTCGCCCCTACGAATGAACACAGGGTCTGTTAGTGCTCCTATAGAAATTGCACCCCAGATCATACAGGAACCACCTCCATAAACACTTCGCTCTTCAAAGCCGCAATCTGCAAATCGCTCTCTTGGTCTTCGGTACACTTTCCTTCTTCGGTCGCTACTATGGAGGCATATGCTGGTCTCATCTGAGAACAGACCAAATACCCATTGTTCCAACGTCTAATTCAGATGATCCCGTGCAAAACGCAAGCGTGCTTGCCGATGAGCTGTAGTAAGAGTTTTGGACCAATCGTGTTTTAGGGGTCAGGTTATTTTCCTGCAGTCTTCGTCGCACTGTCCACTGACTAATAACCACTCCTCGCACCTCATGGAGCTGTCGTTGCACTTGAACGGCATTTAGGTGACGATTTCTTAATGTTGTTGACACAATAAAGCGGTCATTACGCTAGGTCGCCTATGAAAGGATCTAGTCTCCTCATAACGTTGCGTAGGTCATATCCAATTGTCTAGCAACAGCTCGCTGACCAAGTCCAATTTCGATTTTATTTAATAACTTGGGCGGCTTTTTGTGGTGTAGTATGCATTAACTAACACACTTGATCACTATTGAGATTATGAAAAACGAATAATATGCAAATTTCAGTTGCAAACGGAATAATTGTAATGTTTGACAGATTTGTTATATTCGTTACAATCACCACATAAACACGTTTCATTTGTTTACCGGCTGCTACGCATATAAACGATAAGCCTTCTTGATAAATTTATACTCAAATTAAAGCATATTAAATTGTCTTTCAAACAGCATATATCATTTTTTGATCTGATGAATAATTTAAAAAAAAAATATTGTTAAAGTCAAAAGTTTACAGTGGGCCGATTTCTATGCACGCAAGTTTATAATTTTAATTTTTGAGCTCGCTCTCTTCACCCCTGAATAACTCTTAATTGATACAATAGCAAAACCGACAAGAGTAAAGTACCCTAAAAATTGAGATAAACATCAAAATGTGTCGTAAAATATTCCCTTAAAATACAGGGTGCGCCATTATTGTGACAAAGTTCGATATATCCGTTATTATAGAAGATATGAAATAAAGTTATATACAAAAATTGTAGACAACTGTAAACTTCACATTTAAAAATTATTTTCATTTGTACTGGATGTTCCCCATCACCAGGGTGAAACAAACATACCTTTTTTTGAATGAGACCCTATATATTATTTCAGATTCAGATTGGGCTCACCTCCCCCAAACTTACAATGTAGTGTTTCATATAAGTATATAGGGTATTTCAGAAGTGATGCCCAATTATATGTGAAAATAATTGTGAGTTCAACGCGTTGTATAGTCCAAACGAAACAATTTCACATCAATATTTTGCAGCCATAACATTTTGATATTGGTCTAGTTTCATGACACAGTGCCATTTTTTGAATATTACAACATCTGAATAGAGAGTCGAGCACATGATTTTCTCTATTTTTTCAAATGAATCACCCTGTATTTCATTTCAAAAAGTGAAAAGACACCTTATAAGCTTTTATTTATGTCAGGCATTCCCTATACCTAAAATCATTAGCGTAAGTCCGGTATAGTTGAACCACTTTTATTGAAATTAACAAAACTTCATCGAAATGTTTAGTAAGATTCTGAATATTCGTGTAAGTATTTATTAGATACAAGAGTACAGGTTGGTGATAACAAAACTAGAAAATATTTTTCTGAAAAAGATAAAACTAAAAAAATATAAGTGCAAAAAATTTGGGTTAGACGGACATTCTCCGGTTTAGATGGACCATCGACATCGGGAGAGACGGACCAGTAGAAAATGTATTCCTAGAGCTAATGACAAATGTCTTAAATAATAATTAACATATAATTATAACTAATATTAGCACACAAAAACATTTATTTCTTTTTTGCGGCTATTTTTCCACATTCATTGCATAAGTTGATATAACCAGTACATCCTTCATGCGTCGAACCTTTGCAAATAAGGCAACAGAGCCATTCATATTTCTTTTTTGTACTAAGAAACTCCTTCCCACAGCCTATGCACTCAGCGTTGTCTTCTGTTTCACAGTCACTACTCTCATCATCTAGTATAGGGCTATTAGAATCAGAGGAGTCTGAGGTAAGAACTGTTGCTCTTCTTAACGGGCGTTTTACCTTTTTTAAAATATTGTTCTTCACAACTTCGATATTTTCAGGCGTATTAAGAACTTCTGTAAGTTGACGTCCGCGTCTCTTGGCTTTTTGTAACCAAGCAGAAACAGGAATTGGTGATATGTCATCCAGGTGTGACAGTTTTTGTAGACGGAGGCGTATTAATCACTTTGTCACTATGATGAGAACAACTTGGCTGTGGAGAATCGTTAGTGAATGATACATCGTTGTTTACAATATCCGTATTGGACGGCAAGGAAGCTTGGATATTGTTTTCTGCAGAAGCAAAATCAGCGTTTTCCTTTGGAGTAAGGTAAGCGTAATCTGGGATTGAATCGGGCCAAAATGGAACAATACCTGTGGTTTTAAATCCGGACACAGCATTCTGTACCGTAGCAGCTTTGTTCCAAGAGCAACCCAATAGTTCACCGAACTGAAATCTACCTAATTTTCTTGCAGGATTTGCTTTTATGAAGCTAGTGCAGGCCGAATAATAGTAGCTCTTTAAGGACTTGAAAAAGGATCGATCCAATGGCTGCAGGAAATGGGTTGTATGCGCTGGTAGGCACAAAAGAATGATATCATTTGCTTCCGAAAACACCAACACACTGAGAGAGTTTGTGTGGGAAGCATGTCCGTCCAAAATAAGTAGGACTTTTCCATTCGGTTTTCTTGGCAGGAAATAAGTTTTCAGCCAATGAAGAAATATATCGGCATTAACATATGCAGACTTTTCTGACATTGCGATATATGACCCAGGGGGCATTCCGGTTGAAAATTCTTCCTTTCCATTCTTCCCCTTAAAAATACAATATGGAGGCAGAAACACTCCTTCAGCATTGCAGCAGGCCACTACGGATATCGTTTCCCCTTTTTCTGCTGAAGTAATGTTTGCCACACATTTTAACCCCTTCTTGGCTAGAACCTGACCTGGTTTATTGTTTAACTGTAGTCCAGTTTCATCTACATTGAATATATGGGCGGGCTTATCATTTAAATCATTTTCATCCAAAACCTGAGCTAGTAAGCGAAAATACTTTCTAACATTTTCTTTGCACAAACCTGTTGCTCGTGAATAAGAAATTCCCTCGGCTTTACGGATTGAAATCTCAGGATGACGAGTTAAAAATAATTGGAGCCAATCATAGCCTCCTTTACACGTATCTCGGTTAAAAGTATGCCTAATTTTAAGTTTTTCTGCAAATTCGTATGCCATTTTTCTAACGCTGTCTCTGTCTGGAGCAAAACCATATTTCTGTAACTTAAGTATGTGAGCCACTAATTTTTTCTCCGCCTCATCACCTAGCTGAGAGTCAGGTCCAAGGCGATTCATTCTATGACTATTACTAGACTTTAGTCTTCTTTTTAAGGTCGTTTTCGGTATCCCAAATTCTTTTGCTGCCTGATTAACGCCCATTGTCTTATTTGTCACAGCTTCCATTGCATTATGGAGTGATTCCGCAGACCAATTTCCGCGTTCTAATGTTCCTTTGCGTTTATATTTAGTCGGCATGGCTCTGTTAAGGAAATAAATGTATTGAATTGACCTATATATATGATTTTTGGCAATATAATTTATGGTCCAACTCACCCTAAAATATGCGATCTATCTATCCCAAACTTACGGGAGAGATGGACCACTGGTTATTCATACTTAATCAAGGTGACAGAGCTCTTATTTTTAAGTTAAAATAGTCTACAGGGGCCATATAATCTATAATATTATTAACTGTCTTGTAAAACTTACCTTAAATCAATTCACCATCACACAATAAAATTCTCGAATAATTTATTACGTAGTATTAAACGCTAATCGGTCACAAAAATGTATTTCAACGTTGTTTAACGACCACCTTCGCTCAACTGGTATGGCGTGACTGGCATTCCGTCAAATTAGGATAGCGGGCGCCATCTGATAAACACGTCTGGAAATTCTCGCCCTGGTCCGTCTATCCCGCTGGTCCAACTATACCGGACTTACCCTAATTTCTGAGATATTGTTAATTTGATAAAAAGTTGAAAAATAATTTATTGAAAGAAGTAAGGTATAGAAAAATGACAGTAAGACAAATTCTTTTACAAAAATAATAAAACATCAGTCAAAGGTGAACTGTAAAATGATAATTGATTCTATACCAAATGTTCGAAATGATCACCTTAAACGTCAATACAACATTGCAGTCGATCTTCAAAAAAACGATTTACGTTTCTCAACGGTTCTACATTAACCTTCCGCTACTAACGTGGATTTATGTGACATAGATACTAACGTCGGACTCACAGTCCGCATATCTATTTTGATTGAAAAAAGACGAAAATCCATGCATAACTGAATCAGACATGGGGAAAATATATCAAGACATTCAATGTTAGTATATTTACACATTTTGTAGTTATATTTATGAAATCAAAAAGTCCAGAAAATGTTTAATAAGAAACAAAGCTTAAAATAATTTTAAATTCTAAAAGTCACATAAATCGAGAACATACAAAACGAATAAAACAAAACATTTTCAAAAGCAAACTCAGAATTTCTAACACAAATGTGAAAGAGCGACATTTTGAAAAACGACTAACCTAATCTTAAAAATGATTAAAATCGTTAATCTTCGCCACTTTCACCAGCCAAGCACTAACTACACATGTAGTTGGCATGTTCAAAACATATACGTTTTTTACAGTATGCACAGCTAAACCTTGTAGGTCTATTTTTTATTCTGTCACAATAAAAGCAGCGTCGTTTGATGTATTCGGTTTGTGGTTCGGGTGACTCTTCCTGCAGTGGTAAACGTAAAATTTATCTAAGGCGAAGTCTAATGGTACGTTGTATTCGATTACTAGCAGCTCTTCGTCGTAAGTGTTGGTATAGTAACAGCATGTCAAGATTCTCCAGAAATATTCTTCGCGGTGTATTATTCATATATTTTGAATTGCTCTTGAAAATAATGAATGAATATATTACAGCTATATTTAGTAGCATATAAAATATAACCATTGGCCAGCGACGAGTTGCTCTGGCACAATCATAGGCCGCACACATCATGTCCACTGTATCAACCCCACCTTTTGTTTTATTATAATCAATTATTATTTGTGGTTTTCCGGTTGCTTTGTCTATTTCATCATCATTATGGTCCATGGTTGACAAGATGAGAACATTTTTATTTTTTCTGGGTATATAAGATGTTATGGTTGCTTTGTCTTGGAATGCAAACATGCTTGTTTTTTCGGGTCATTTAGTAGGTTGGACAAATTCAAGCGGAAATTATTTTCTGTTTTTTCTAATGGTACCAAGAGTCGTGAGTTTATGATTTGTTGAAAGTGTGTTAGCAACAGCCATACTGAAGAAGTTGTCCATTGTAATGTTTCTGTTGGTTCCTGAGATGGGGCTACAAAGCCGGTGTTGGAGGGATACATATATACTCGGAAGTTGCATCTCCCTCGGAATGCCACCAACATTTCGTCCACTGTTTTGAGCTCAGAAATACAAAAATATTTAGACAAATTAGAATTAAATGAATCATAGATCTCCCGGATCGGTGCCAATTTGTCGTATTTTTGTCTTTCTACTCTAGTATTTTTATTGTCAAACCGAATATATTGCAACAAAAATCTAAACCGTTCTCGAGACATTGTCAAACGAAATATTTCCATGGAAGTTCCATTTGTTCTAAATAAATCAGAGGCATTTACGCGACTGTTTTTGACATCGAGCATATATAAAGCAACCCTATAAGCGCTTTCAGCTCAATAATGTCTGTGGGACTTGCTGATCGGTTGTTTGGATTGACATTTCACATTCCGATGTAGATATTTGTATTATCAACAATGACTTGCAACATTTCATTTGTAAAAAAAAAGACTCCAGATCTATGCAGCAGATTTCAATTCTTTTGCATTTCCCTTTACCCCAGGGAGAAACTTGATAATATTTAGGGCGCTTGTCCGTACCTGAGAACTTCCTGGATGCTTTCTCCACTTGGTTTGGCCATCCTTTCCAATGTAATATGCAACTTTTTCGTGCGACACTTCATCCATTATTTCATCTGAAAGATCCAAGCTGTTGTTTGGATCATCAATATCTTGCTCATCATCGGTGATGTGATCTTGAATTTCTTCATCATCATCTTGCAAGCTCGAGTGGTCGTCAGATGGCTCAATATCGTCGTAGAGTTGGCGAAGATATTCTTGTTCTTTTTCGTAATTCATATCAAGCACTGTAAACACATATTTAGGTTTAATAATCTGCAGAAATCAGAATTTTTTAAAAAATATTTACCTTGAAAAAATTAACCTTAACGCTAACGTGCGGAGTAAAAGTCCGCATAAGAGCCTAACTCGAACACGCAGCACCCTGCTGTGTTTACCTCTTAACACTAATTTTGGAACCCCAACGGCAACAGCTACTTGGCGGTACAGCCGCCTACTCAGAATAGTTCGGTAAATACCGGTTCATTTTCAGCGCTGCGGACTCACAGTCCGCACGTTAGTTCCAGAAGGTTAATACTCTGAAATGCTTCTCGTATTCTTTCCTTCCTATCGTTCTGTGTGGTTAGCGGTATTTGGTAAACACGGTTTTTTACATAACCCCACATGAAAAAGTCAATTTTAGTCAAGTCTGATGATCGAGGTGGCTATGCTATCCTCCTCTTCCTACTTATTTGTCAGGAAAATTGGCATTCAAATGATTGTGAACTAAACAAGTGTGATGTACCGCAACTCCATCGTGTAAAATCCATATTATTTGCCGAATGTTGTGCGGAACAGTAATGGTAAATGATTATCTAGAAAGTCTAAATAAACTAGACTATTCACTCTTACATCGAAAAAAATGTGGTGCAATTAGTTTGACTTTGAGTTGATGTAAGATGATACCATTCTTTTGAAACGTTGCTTCACCTCCAAAAAGGACAAAATCAAAGAAACCGATCTGATTATGTATTTGTTGTTGAGCCCACTCGCAAAAAGCAACTCTTCGCGGAAAGTCATCGTCGAGTAACTCTTGACATAACTGAATGCGGTATGGATGCATCTTGTTCTTATGCAGTATTCTTCGGAGGACGTTACACTGATATCCAGTTGGAGCGAAATTTCACGAGTACTAACATGAGGATTGTCCGCAATTACCAGCATACAATTAAATTCATTTTCCTCAGTAACTGCAGTTTTTGTCCTTTCATGTTTTTTCATAAAGTACTGAACTTGTACGATTGAAACGATCTATCAACCTTTCCAAAGTTCTTTTTGTGGGTTGTCTTCGTGCAGGATATCGCTCTTTGTAAATTCTTATTGATAATAAACAATTACTACTACATTCTCCCAGTTCCCAAACCATATATGCTATTTCTTCAACAGGAAAGTTCATTTTATTTCTTCAGCTAGTGACATATTATCCAAAATATCACTAAAAGTATTTTGCGTAAAAATAAATAAGAATCTCCATTTAAATTTGGAGGCAGAACATATGGCCCTAGTACTTGGTCGCCTATAATGCCACACCCAATATTTAATTTAAACTCATGCTGGAAATGTATTACTTTCAAAGCATGCGGATTTTTTTCTTCCCAATAATGGCTGTTTCGCCAATTAAATACCCCTCGTCTGGTAAAAGTCGCTTCATCGGTGAACATAATAGTCTTAATAAAATTTCGGTCATCGTTATGCTTGTTGAGAATACGTTGGCAGAACTATAACCGTCGTGGGAGATCTCTTGGAAGCAAATTTTGAACAGGAGTGAAGTGATAAGGGTGTACTTTTATTTTTTTAGAATTCTAATAATAGACGACTGATTTACTCCTGTTGCTGATGACAAATGACGTGAACTTACTGTAGGATTTTCATCTATTCGAACCAAAATTTCATCTTCTTGATTAGGTGAAATTTATTTCGGACGACCGCCTTGATTTTTATTGTGAAATGACCCGGTTTTACCCAAATGATTAAATAGATTTGAAAAAGTTTTGTGATCTGGTTGCCTTCTGCCTGAATATAACAATTTATACCTTCTGGCTGCAGAGTGCCCACAAAAATGTTCTTGTGCGTATACACAAATCATATCCCGCGTTTCTTCATTCGTAAAATGATTATGACGAGGTATTTCAATCGAAAAAGTATATGATAGCTTTAAATAAAAATAGGTAAAAAAAGTTAAACGGTTTTATGTTAAACATACATTGCAATGTTTAAGATAAATGTACAAAAAACCAAAAAATAATAAAATAGATACAGTCGTGGGAATTATAAACATATGCATAGACTAGACTAAAATAAAACCGTGGGGCACGTCAATTGTCTACAATCGTTGATTAAAATTTTTGTTTTGTAATGTTACACTATAATTAGGCAGTTGTTCAACCGACAACGATGGACGTGTGATAAGTAGGGCTAGAATGTGGAAACAAGCTAGCAAGCTCGATTATAAGCGAGTTTTAGGGTTTCATAGTGGTGAGCGAGTAGTACTTTTATCATATGTTTTGTCGATTAAAGACAAACTACGAGCAGTGAAACGATTCCTCGCCAGCCAGCAGTGTGAATGTCCAACGATAAACTAGTTGAAACATCTCTTTTATTTACATGGAGTGTATAACTATTGTGGTCTCCGTAGGCTAGTGGAATGGTGCTCTGTCTGCTAACCGAGAGGCCCCGGTATCAAACCCGGGGCTAGTTAACATCATAATTAAAAATTCGGAGAGCCACCTGTCGGAAGGCAATGGCAGACCACCGACAGTATTCTGCCTAGTACAGCCTCTCAACATAGACGTTCGGATCCGTCGTTAAACTGTAGGTCCCTTCTATCTGTGGTAACTGGAGAGCACAACACAGGTAGAAGTGAGAGGTCGCCTACGTCCGATCACGGATATGGCACTGTAAGAAGAAGAAGAAGTATAACTATTGGAATTTCCATGAGCAAGAAAATAGTAAGTAATTTCCTCACCGTCTGCGGGCCAACTGCCTAACGACGAATTAAACGATTCTTCTATCGCACATTAAGTCGATAATTTGTAGACAATTGACGTGCCCCACGGTTTTA
This sequence comes from Galeruca laticollis, assembly GCA_963921935.1. Lineage (NCBI taxonomy): Eukaryota > Metazoa > Arthropoda > Insecta > Coleoptera > Chrysomelidae > Galeruca > Galeruca laticollis. Next base: position 35,473,845 of record OY998178.1, on the reverse strand, counting down.
TTTTAGTCTAGTCTATGCATATGTTTATAATTCCCACGACTGTATCTATTTTATTATTTTTTGGTTTTTAGTACATTTATCTTAAACATTGCAATGTATGTTTAACATAAAACCGTTTAACTTAAAAAGTTTTTTTACCTATTTTTATTTTTTGGTTTTTAGTATTTATTTCGCATTCTGTTTAATTCATTTAGTGCTTCATTATTGCAAAGTTTCTTGCCCGTTAGTTTATTGCAGTCCAACTCCTCTATACGTAGTCCCTGCAAAGATCTTACTCTACTAAGAGCCACGTAGGCTTGACCTTCTTCAAACAGTTTCGCACCTTCCGCCATTTTGTAGAGGCCGTTATCTTGGATTTTAATTTTATATAGTATATTGTATTCTACTGGTTGAGCACTTTCATTTGATACCCATATTGATGGGATTGATAAAACCTACGTTATCCGCCATTTTGTAGCGGCCGCCATCTTGGATTTAAATTTTTTATAGTATATTGTATTCTGCTTGTTGAGCCCTTTCATTTGATACCCATGTTGATGGGATTGATAAAACCTACGTTATCCGCCATTTTGTAGCGGCCGCCATCTTGGATTTCAATTTTTTATAGTATATTGTACTCTGCTTGTTGAGCCCTTTCATTTGATACCCATATTGATGGGATTAATAAAACATAAATTATCCGCCATTTTGTAGCGGCGGCCATCTTGAATTTATAATGATAATGAATAAACATAATTGTATTGTCACCAAAATCCAAAGTGTATACAAAATTTCAGATTAATCGGTTGACAGGAAGAGGGTGAAATTTGAATTACTAAATTTGACCCAAGAATAAATAATAAATAAAACAAACGGGGTGAGCTAAATAAAACCGTTTAAAAATGCAACAATTGACTATAAACTCGCAGCAAAAAATATTCACTGACAAGAAATGTCAATTACCAGCAACAATTATCTGAAGTTCAAAGCACATTTTTCATAATTGAAGTAATATTTGAAATCCCCTTCCGATACTCAGAATTATTCAATTGCGTTTTTTTCGAAAACGAATGAGAATATACAAGAGTACCAATATTAGGTAAAAATGATGTTTATGTCATATTTTCTAATAAAAATCACTAAAAAGTTTCGTCAAAAAAAGTTACCAGTCGATTTCATCATCAGCAATCCTTCACGAGGCTCCCCCTGTAACAAAATGACAAATAATACATAAAATAATATTGCCTGTATAAAAGTATGCCTCTGTGCCAATTTTGATTACAATCGATAAATATACCGTGAAATTATTAGCAAAAAACGGGAAAAATTCAACTTTAACGCCCTTTATCTTTATCCACAGTAATATTTTATTGAGGTATATTTGGTCCTATCGCCATATTTTGGTCCAAACAATCTACCCTTAGCCTATGTCCCAATAATTATGAATCACCCTGTATATACTTTAGTATAATGTTAAATAGTATATAATAATAATTATACGTTTCCTTCAAAATTTGATGATACAGTAATTTTTTTCTTTTAAGTCGCCATACTGTATTCAAGAATTATCTCTTCTTTGACAAATTCCAGTAAAATGTCCTATTGTTTTTGGATCAGATTTGCGTGTTCCAAAAGTTCTTAGATTAACCACTCCTTTTTAATGGTATAATTGAGACATTAAACTACATTTCAGAATAGTTGGTTCGTCAGAAAGTCGTATTGTTTTATTCATATTTTCGATATCTTATAATTCGAATATAATAAAATAACCCTCAAGATAAATATATCATTATAAGTAAAATATAATACAAAATATATATTAGTTGAAACTAGTTAACAACAATATTCCGAAAAATACATTATTTCAGCAATAAACTCATTTTTAATGAAAATTGTTGCACTATATTCTGTCTACTATGAATTATGCGCGAAAACGCATATTACGTCACGTCTCAGTAGATACATTGTGTTGATGTTTAACGAAGAACGTCAATACATTTTTCGTGTGTCAAAAATATGAGGAGAAAAAAGAAGATATGACATTACAAATAATATAATAGTGGCGTTCGATTTGCAGGCTCGAACAGCCCACACTGCTCAGGGAGTACTCGATAGTGATACGACAAATTCAAATAGAGGTGTAAAAGTAACGAAAAATAGCGTACCCGTTTTCGTTGCTATCACAATCAGTATTCGTTACTATCGTATCGTTACGTTTCTCCCTACTTTTAATACCTAGGAACATAATATGTATGAAGGTTATCTATGCTAACAACATAGAGAATCGCTTCGAGTCGTATTGCGTACGCTATGACGTTGACGTCGGGTTTCGCGTCGTTCCTACTTTGTAAAAAACGTTCTTATACGTTACATACCTACCTGCGTCTTGTGAACTTTTCAACTTTACCATATCAGACTTGTGTATATGTAAAATAGAATACGAAAAATGTATGCAAGTAACGAAATTCATTCGGTACTAGCATTGTATAAGGATGCCTATCCTTATACAATGGTACTAGATAGCATACCCGTTACTCGGCAACGAATACATACAGTTTGTTACAGCTCTAAATTCAAATAGAACGTTTGCGTGTGCACCATATAAATTTGTTATTTAGGTTTCTTGTTCCCTGTGCCTCTGACATGAATGAAATTATTGAAAAAATGATAATCAATACTGCTAATAATAACACAAATCGCAAACGAAGTATAACCTCAATATGCATATATGCGTGATAAAACACGAATAAAATTGTTGGTGCTCGAGGGGAAAGAAGTGAAGAAAGTTTGGTGTTTGGTGTTTTGGCGCGCCTGTGGGCTTCAAGCAAAAGTCAAAAAGAACGTGAACGTTACAGTAGAGTTTGCACGAGCGGGCATAAATTTAAAAGTGGCTTGTGTGAATTGAATTTTACTTAACGCTAGAGATTAATAATATTGTACTTACAAGTAGAGATGTAAAATTCTCGGTAATAATCTTTTGGAGAATATTCTCAAGTTGTAGAATGCTTGAACAGAATTTGCAATTATATACTGTCTTCCCATGGACATTTTTTGTATTAAGAGATTTCCAAACGTTACTTTTCGGTTTTGTGGTACCCTTCAATTTATTTTGCTCCATGTTTTTATACTTATAGACGGTGTAAACTGAGCCAAAATAAAACTAATCTCACCACATCATTTACAATTCACACAGCTGTATAGGAGTATACGTTCGCGCTTCTAGGGGATTTTCCTGAATCACTGTTGCCAGCCAGACATAAAACACGGTTGCCAGAGTTATCGAAAAGGTTGGAGAAACTCAAAATTTTAAAAATCATAGCAATATTTTTCAGAGTAAATTCTGTAGAAAAACTTCTAGAAAATTTTCTTACAGTGAATATTCTCGTTCTCGAGAATATTCTCCTCTCACATGTCCACTTACAAGGAAGTTTTAACTTTTCGAAATTCAGACGAGCAAGTAACTCTCCCAACATCAACAAATGAATTGTGGCCAAATTAGAGCTGTTTACCTTATATGAAATGTTGTAGAAATCGATCGAAATGCGTAATCACAACAAAAGTTCAAGCAACACTCGCGGAGGCAATTGATAGGACAGAAATTTACAATTTGCTAAAAATGTAGAGGAAATTCGTTCATAGTAATTTGAGGTTTATACAGTTTTGTTTTATACTTTAACCTATAATATAAAGTACAAATAAGTAAAATAGCAGTAAGTCGCAAGTAATTTTAGTTAAAAAAATTAATCACCTTAATAGTTATTTTAGAATAAAAATGCAGAAAATAGAGTCAACTTCCAGTTCTGAGGAAAGCGATACTGTTGAGCCGAAAAAAAGAAAGCAAAATGGAGACAACAAATTAATTTTAAGAAAAACGCATTTTCATTTATCAAATTTCAGTGGAGGTGAAAATATAGAGGAATTCTATGAATAGGGAAAATGTAGGGATCTTTTTGTGTTGGTAGGGATGGCTCTTATGAAAAATTTACCATCACTGATTTATTGAGACGTGACGTCATGCGCTGTTTCGGTCAACATGGCCGATTACAGTATTTAATACTTTTTTTTGCTGAAACTCTAATTAATCTAAATTTATATATTAAAACTAGGTAATTTTTCAGAATCCTTTCATCACATATTTTTCTCTAAACCCATTTACTTGTTGATTCCTTAGTAATGTCAGCATCCCTATTCATTATAATAGACTTAATAATATTATTAAAAGTAATATTAGTGTATACAAAAAAAATAAACAAAATAAAATAGAAATTTGTCATTAATTACATTTTAACTTAGATATTGGTCACTTTCGTTTTCATGATTTGTGTTAACTACTTTCCAAACTGTCTTCTGAGAATATTTTCGATTCGATTGCTGTGTGTTATCTCGTTTTATACATAGTTTATCCATTATTTCAATATTATGCATCTGTGGGGAAAATATTTTGGTCAAAGTTGTTAGTTTATCCTTGAGTGGCAGTAGTTTTATGGTTTGGTATAGAAGTTTGTTTGAAAGATTATGAAGTGGGTTTGATTGACATCTCATTTTTGTGATGAATCTCATAGTTGTTCTCTCTGCTATCTGTATTGTTTTCCAAATCGGACTTCTTGTTGTCTGGCAGGGTTGGGCTGATTAAAATCACGAATAAAATCATGATTTAAATCGCTTGATTTTTAAAATTAAAATCGTGATTTAAAATCAATTTTTTTTCTTTTTTATTCAGAACCAGATAACAACATAATATAAAAGTTTTCTCAAAAATCAAAAGAAGTATCTGCTTTTAGCAAAAACAACAAAAAAGAAGTACATACTTCCAAATTCTTAAACTAAACGTAACGCCTAAATTTTATTACTGTATATTTTCAGTCTATTCATTTTCGTTATACAATTTAAACAAAAACACGAGTTTTCCTCCTTTTTCTATGCCTAATTTGTTTCTAATATCCGAGTGTACAAGACCAAAAGAGCTAAACACGCGTTCTACTGAAGCAGTTGCACACAGGAACTGATTTATTATTGGCAACTGTTTCAATATTTCCGGATCATCATTTTGTGATAACCACCATTGCAGTCCGTCTACATTTTTTATTACTTCTTCCGAAAACATAACATGCTTAAATGGAGCACTGCGGGCATTTAACTTTATTACTAAAGGTAGCAGTCTATAGTTTTCATATAACTCGTTAATTGTTTCTAAAGCTATATTCTTTTCTTCTGGTGTTAACTGGTATTTTGTTTTTTGTGGATTCAACATATACGCTATAAAATGATATGGCGTTAGTGCTTGCTTATATAGATTATTAAATTGTTGTGTTTTTTGTAATAGTAATTCCACAGATTCATCAAAGATATATTGTACATGTTTCCACTGCTCTACAGCATCTGCCATAGTAGCATTTTTCCTCTGCACAGTATCAAGAGCAACTGATATCGGTTTTAAAATGTTTAAATAATCTTTCGCTGCATGTTTAATCGCAATATTTGAAACTTTTTAGTAAATAGTAAAATCAATCTCCTTTTTATTTTCTTCGCAGATTTTTAATATGATGTCCCACTGAATGACATACATCTCTAAGCAGTCGCCAAGGCTATTCCATCGCCCATCGCTTGGAAGGACTAAAGCGCTGCCTCCTGCTTGACTGAATTTAGCTCTAGCCAAATGGTTATTTCGAAAATACTTAACAATTTGGACCACATGTTCTTTAACGTCTTTAACTTGAAAGTTCTTGCACAGTAAATTAAAAATATGTGCAGAGCAGCCATAAGTTATAACTTTTGCTTTCGTTTTTTCTTCTAATGTTTTTCTCATAAGTGTCATATTTGCGGCATTGTCTGTCACAAAAGATTTTACGGCACACTTGTATTTTAATTCTCATGAAGAAATCAGGTCACAAACTATTTGGGTTAAATATTCTGAAGTATGTGGATTTCTTGATGTGCCTATAGTTTCATATAGGACGGCTTGTCGATCTTCAGTGGTTATCGTTGCACATATCACTGGTTCGTTGTGCACGTTTGACCACCCATCAATTGACATATTTACGGACTGTCCTGACAGGGAGGAGAAACATTTTTCTTTTTCCTCTTCATAGATTTCGTCCAAAAGACTTGTTGCTACCGTTTTTCTCGAGGGCGGTGTATAACCAGGCCTTAATAACTGAATGGCTTTTTTCACCTCTAAATTCTCAATACATCTGAAGCTCGAATTAGTAGCAAAAATATCCTTTGCTATTTGTTTGTCAATTTTATGTTTTTCGGCAGTTGAAGTCCGCATTACAAAACCACTCATGGTAAGCTGAGTACCGATTGCTTTCTTTTTTTGGACTGGCTCAAAAGTTGTTGGACTTGTTGGTACTTTCGGTGGAGTTTTTCTAACATATGAACTATCTGTCATGAGTGAACTACAATTTGAGGCAGATGATGTGCTAGCAAACTGTCAAGCTACATTCGACTCTCTGGAAAGAGAAAAAACATAATTGAAGATTGAAATTGATTAATTGATGATATATTGATATGGTATTGAATTATTGATTTTAAAATAAAGTGAAAATGTTCAATAGAGATGTAAAAGTAAATTTATTTTTTTAAGTTGAAAAAAATTAAGTAAAGATAATCTTTAATTAACCAGGGAAAGGTCGCGTTAAAAATGTTACATTAAAGGCCACGTGTTAGATTTCACCTAACATTTAAAATCAATCCTATATGCCTAAAATCTATATCCTAAAATATCTATAAATGAATACTTAAAAATTATATTATCTCTGTTAAAAATAATATCTATCAAGAAGGAAAGGAAAACAAGCCTCGACAGGAATATTCTTGCAAAAAGCACAACAAACGCGTTCGTGCCTCACTCGGCAGTACTCGGCACTGTATAGTGAGTGTATAGGACAGAAGGAAAACAAATCGCGACAAGAATTTTCTTGCAAGAAGCACGACAAGTGCGTTGTCACAGGTTTTTGAGCCGCGAATTGTATTATAATTTTTAGACTTATACATTAAAATAATTAACAATAATTTCAAGAATTAAAATGTTCTAATTTTATATTCAAATTTAAAAAATCAAATAAATCGTGACTGTTTAAAAAAAATCAATGGTTCTTGATTTTTTTAATAAAAATCAGATTTTGCCCAACCCTGGTGTAAAGTGCCTTTTCCTCCCTTGAATGATTACTGCCCTCCGCTACGCGTCGGGCAGTAAACTTTATCCTCGGGAGGAAAAGTAGCACTTCCTCCCTTGTTATACAAATAGCTATTTCCGCCTACCTCTATCCAAAGTATACATTTCCTGGCCTCATTGTAGGAAGCAAAGTCGTACTTTTCCTCCCTAGGGAGGAAAAGTAAAAATGACGTTATAGTACGTTATCAATGCAATAATTTTTGCAATTCCTTGACTTAAGTGGTCACTTTAGTCTCACATGTTAGAAACTATGTTAGACCCAATGGATATAAAGGGACACTTCAAATCCCAAGGGATTTGAAGTACAAATAAAAACGTACACCCCCAATGCCTAGCCAAACATTTTAGAAGTCCGTCCTCGATGCCCAGCCAAGTTTCATAAAAGTCCATCCTCGATGCCCAGCCAAGTTTCATAAAAGAAATAGAGTTTATTAATTTTGTTTGTTAGTTTCATAAATAAATTATTGAAAATGCCTTGTTATTTGAGGGAGGCGGAAAAATCATATGTATAACATGGGTATAAAGTGCTTTTCCTCCCTCGAATGATTACTGCCCACCGCTACGCGTCGGGTAGTAAACTTTATCCTCGGGAGGAAAAGTAACACTTTCCTCCCTTGTTATACAAATAGCTATTTTCTACTTTTGCCCACTTAATTGGACTCATTTATTTAGGTTTTTTTTAAAACTTTTAACGACAAAATATTAAAATTAAACAAGTTCCTGTTTTCGTGCAAGTGTTCAATGTAGAGGGCTTGTACTATTATTAAAAATTGAAAATGGCCGCTAATCTGAAAAAGAACATTAGGGTAGAAACAGAAAGAAAGCGGGTTGCCCGTTTACCGGTTAACGGTGCTGATCGGCGCCTGAATTTAAATATGGTTAATAAATGTAAACGTACAGAGACAAAACAGGCTCAAACTTTTCGGCGCGTGTAGCAAGCCGCAGACAGTTTGCCGGAATGAATATTTAATTATAAGATGGATACGGAAGCATTAGTTTCTGCTGTTTTTAAACAAATCCCTGTGTGGGACAAACGTGATAAAGCCCACACTAGCTGTAACAGAAATGTTGGAAAAAAATTGCATCGCATATAGCGATAAAAGCGATCTGGATTATCTTTAATTCTTTAAACAACTTATGATATTCTCCAAATTGTGTTCTATTTTGATTAATAGGATGAACACCTCTTTTCCGCCTTTTTATTTCTAAAAAGAAGAAGACGGTGAAGAAGATATTTTGCTATAATTGTAACCATCTACTAAGTAAAATAAATCTACGTAAGCAGAAGCCGATTCCGATTATTCGCTTTCTTTCTGTGTGCTAGTAGCTTGCCTCTATCGGCGCTGGAAAACAGCGAGCAGGTAACCCGCTTTCTTTCTGTCTCTACACTAAGTTAACATGGGGTACAATTTTTAACATGTAATTTCCTATAACCACAATTAAAAAATCGCACTGTATGTTGTATTCTGTAATAAATATTTTTCTTAGTTTCGTGATCTGCTCTTCTCTTTATATGTTTTTTTCTTTGTTGTGTTTATGATGACATCATGGACAGTTATATGAGAATGTATTCTTGGTTATTTTTGTATCAATTTCTGCAGTTTTTTTATTTAACGGTTTGATTTTATTGTTAGAATACCTTCTATTGGTTTTGTTAAACTGTTGGCATTTTAGTGACCAGCCGCATGATCTTCAGCACCACAGCTGGTAAGTGTGTTTTACATTTTGATTCATGATGAGAACCACTACATTTGGTTCATTGCATTTGTCTGTAGTAGCGGGAAAATTGTCAACCTTAATAATTATTGGTTAAAATTAAAATTTTTAGCTAATGACAATTTGAAATATTATTACTTATGTAATGACATAAATATAATATTTATTATTAATTAACAAAACACAAATATTATTATAAAGTTTCCAATTCGGAAGCTGAACAAAAAGTGAAGTTAATTACATTGATAAATGGTTTTTATTATATTCTAACTGCTGACTGTGCATCCTTGAATCTCTTTATTTTGCTAAGTGTGGAGTTTCTACGCTGTTAGAACATTTTGGAACTTAGGGTAAAACATCATAGATTTGACTATAAAATGACAAACTTGAATTGTATTTCGTTTTATCAGATTTTGGGACAAGCAAAATATTTTTCAGCTAGAACTAAAAATAAAAATGTTTCACCTGTGGACACAGTGTATAATAGAATCCAAATAATTTAAATTTCTCTTATGTATGCTTATGAATTCCAACTTGAATATCATTATTGTCGCAGTCTTATATTCGGTAAACGATTTGAAATAATTTACCATAAAATTCAACACTTTTTGACTTTTTTCTCATCTTTAAATCATTGGTGTCATCTGCTAAATAATTCAAACTTCAATTACGGTTTTCTTTCTTCGTACATACTCTTGTCGTGTACCTCAAGAAAGTACAAGTGGATTTCCAGTTTTCTACGTGACCTAGCCTATTAAAGCCGTGAAATCCGTCAGAACCGGACCCTATTATTTATTTTTTACGCTTTTAGTTTTTTTGAGATTCATTTACACTAATATACTAAAATATTCATATTTTTCCGGATTATTGAATGTATATATGAAATATATGTAAAATATTATTAATTTCAACATATTAAAGAATAAATAAAATAAATTATTAATGGTATTTCACGATTTTATAACTGTATACAAGGTATAATTCACCGAGATACACGGTTGTACCTGATATCAATAAATAATATATCTTGATAAAAACGTTTGGCATGCTTGTTACCTACATTTGCCAGCTCATTTATTTCTAATAAAAATTAGTGATCAACAGATGTTTGTCTTCTTTCAGAATAATTCAAATGTATGAACCAACAATAAACTCATAATTTCTAATATTTGCTGCACTTTGTATTTGATTTTATGCCACAGTATTACATTATGCAGGTGGGAACACAATCATCTAACAACGGCATATGATATACATTTGTTTGACCCATATTACTAATTGAATGAAACTCGCAGATACCAGAATATAGACAAGATGTAGGTCATAATTTAAATCACTTGTTCTGGATATAGAAATAGTTCGATTCAACCAAACGTAAGTTACTATAATGTGCACAAAGTAACAGTTACAGCTCATAGAAGTTAAGAAACGAAAATAAAAATATCCTCCATTTTCTTAAAGACACATTCGGTACTCTTTTAACAAAGAAAACCGGAAAATCAAGTACTTTTTCTTCGGTTGAATTTTTGCCACACGATCGCGAGCTTTGGTCCGTTGTTGCTCTTACCCAAGATTTTATTTCCGCGGCAATATTTTTGTCTTTGGTATACGATTTTTGTCACGTAACATGCACCGTAACGTTCTGCAATCCTTGTAATTGCACATGTCTATTATCACGTCTTTTCACACTACTAAGGTTCTTAAAATCCTCTCTCCTTTACTATAATACTGTCTCCATCTTCTAAATATCTTTCACAAATAAAACAAACTGTTGGATTACCAGCCACGGTCATTACCGCACTTTCTCAAACTACAATCTTGATTAGTCGAGGCCATGAAGCATTATGTTAGGAAATCTTTTAGTACAGCACGGATCGGAATGCGGTTTTTTGCATTCGCTTTCAAAAATTATTTATACCATTCCTACCTATTGCAAACCGGAAGTTGCATTGCTGCAGCCAAAAATGCATTTTTTGAGAGGCCTTTTGGAAAATTTCATAACTTTGTAAATAAGAGTCAGAATTGGCCCAAGTTAGGTACCCAGGGGTTTTTGAGGACGCTGATCACGATTATGATGTTCAAATTGACCCCCCGAACACCTGGAGCTAAGGAACGCCACCGAACGTCTTCTCCGTGGGACTATCCCGAACTTCATGCGAGGAAGGAGAGAAACTCGACACCCGGGGTTTTTTTGGGTCGCTGAATTCAAATATGCCATCTGCGAACACTCCACGGAAACCTGGTGCGCCCTAACCTGGACGCGGACGTCATCTTCGAGAATTTTCCTGGAAATATCGACAAAAACGAAGCGAAAATCGTTATGGGGCCGTTTTGTGTGCGCTGAATCTGAATTTCGTGTGGAAAACGACCCCCCGAACACCTGGTGCGCCCAAACCTGGCCCTGAACGTCATACCCGAGGGTTTTCCAGACACAATTGAAGAAGACGAACCGAAAACCGTTACGGATGGTTTTTTGGGACGCTGAATTCAAATATAGCACCGGCGAACACCCCACAGACACCTGGTGCGCTCTAACTTGGACGCGGACGTCATCTTCGAGAATTTTCCTGGAAATATCGACAAACACGAAGCGAAAATCGTTATGGGGGTCGTTTTCCACATGAAATTCAGATTCAGCGTACACAAAACGGCCCCATAACGATTTTCGCTTCGTTTTTGTCGATATTTCCAGGAAAATTCTCGAAGATGACGTCCGCGTCCAGGTTAGGGCGCACCAGGTTTCCGTGGGGTGTTCGCCGGTGCCATATTTGAATTCAGCGACCCAAAAAACCCCCATAACGGTTTTCGGTTCGTCTTCTTCAATTGTGTCTGGAAAATCCTCGGGGATGACGTTCAGGGCCAGGTTTGGGCGCACCAGGTGTTCGGGGGGTCATTTTCCACATGAAATTCAGATTCCGCGCACACAAAACGGCTCCATAGCGATTTTCGCTTCGTTTTTGTCGATATTTCCAGGAAAATTCTCGAAGATGGCGTCCGCTTCCAGGTTAGGACGAACCAAAAAACCCCGGGTGCTGAGTTTCTCTCCTTCCTCGCATGAAGTTCGGGATAGTCCCAGGGAGATGACGTTCGGCGGCGTTCCTGAGCTCCAGGTGTTCGAGGGGTCAATTTGAACATCATAATCGTGATCAGCGACCTCAAAAACCCCTAGTTACCCAACTCGGGCCAATTCTGACTCTTATTTACAAAGTTATGAAATTTTCCAAAAGGCCTCTAAAAAAATGCATTTTTGGAATGCATTTATGGCTGCAGCAATGCAACTTCCGGTTTGTAATAGGTAGAAAGTAGGTAGGAATGGTATAAATAATTTTTGAAAGCGAATGCAGAACACCGCATTCCGATGCGAGCTGTACTAAGAGATTTCCTATCTTTGGCCTTTTTAGTGCTTCATCGCTTCGTCTAGATTGTTTTGTCTTTGTCCCTAAACACGGATCGCTCATGAGACTGGTGTGGTATGGGAGCGCGGCAAGCCAGCTGTATTTATAGGTGTTACTATATCCACGTACACAGTATTGCTAGCGCCCTCGGTGAGAAAGTATCGTAATGTTTTTCTTATTTATTTCGTCCATCGTTGACATCTCATTCTCGATTTCAGATTTTAAAGACGAAATTTAGTTTTCAACATCAGCGGCAATGTCGTTTTTCATTAATAAGATATCGGCAGATATATCGTTCTTCATAGCAGAAATCTTCTCGTCCGTATTAGCAGAAATGTCGTTCTTTATAGCAGAAATATCGCTTTTCACATTCATAGAAATTTTCTCTTCCAGGGCAGAAATCTTCTCGTCCATGTTAGCAGAAATTAACGAGATTAAGGTGGAAGCCTCGTCATTAAATAAAGCTGTTTCTGGATCAAAGCCGTCATTTTCCAGTGCCACTTTAAGTCTTTCTACTAATTCACTTTTCTTACCGGATGTTTCCAACTCACGATCTTCCAATTCTGCTTTTAACTCAGTCACTTTCAAGTCACATAGTGTCTTGGCCATTTTTACGTAGCAATTTATTTATATTATCCCACTTCTGACAACAATGTAATGTTTTTCTTATTTATTTAAACAGTAAACGAGTGGGATAAACTTTAAACACACGGTATGGTTACTTACGAATGTATTTAAACACTAAACTACTCACTAACACTTAATTTATATACACTTAACTATTCACTTACATTCACTTTATATACACACTAACTTAATTATTAATTTATATCAACACTTCACTGTTCGCTATTTCGGTGTATTCTTATTCATTTCACGAGATCACTTTATCAACTAAACTCAACTCTCCTTGGTGGGTGCTTTATATATTAGTGCTTTTTTACTAGATAATTCTAGATTGCGGCTTACACAAAAACAATTGGCTCTCTGGTATTTTCTAGATAAAACTGGTCACACAAACAATGTCTAGATAAGATACTCACAATCGTAAACAGTTCCAAGAAATCCCTGCGCATCCGCCATAATTTTAACTTTCATACTTGGCTTATACAGAGTCGGATTCAGGGACTATACCAGTGTGCTGTTTCGCAACAGTATTGAAATCTACTTGTAAAATGTACTGAATCTGAACTGAATGTACTACTGGCTATTTTTTTATTGATACCTGCATTAAAAACACCTGGAATGCTAACATATACTTATAACATGTAAAAACTTTGATATGGCACATGATTTCGATCACTTTTCCGCAAGAATCGGAAATGTCGTAGCATCGTATCAGTTCTCTTTAGAGACAAACGGTACAGAACTTTTTTGTAGCAAATTTACTCTAGATTATTTATTATAATAGGTATTTTGTTGATAAAGTTGATGGTTTGGGAAATATTTGCAAAAAAAACCAAAAATGTTAGCTTCTTCGAGCCGACTTCGCTCGAAGGAAAAACTTGGGAGAGTAATATTGGGGTGCAAATAAAACGATTAAAGCAATTTACAGCTTTCCACTAATTATTTCTTTATTCAACTACCTGTCGCCTGACCTATAAAACAATCATTGAAAAGGATCCAAAGCATTTAGTTTAATTGAATCATTTGACAATGGGGAATATGAAAAAATTGTCCAAAATTTCTAGCACATGTATAATCACAACCTGTAAGCTTTTTAAGCTTAAAACAATTAATATAAAGCGGCATTCACATTTTGCATACCTTTGTCCAAGCCCAGTTCACGCTATGAATATTATCTACTAAATTAGTTGTGTTCCTTTAGATTGATGCTTACTTTTTCTACATAATGTTTTTTCAAATAAAATGAAAATAAGTCATTATTTAATTAAAAGTTGATAAAATGTGATATCGTAAAAAGTGTACAACGTCTTGTAAATATTTACCAGTAATTGCAAAAAATTTCTCACGTACAACAGCAGAGATATAAATTGTCGACCTAATCCGGTTCTGAGACGTGTCCGTTGCGGTATTCTTTGTCAAACATTTGTATAATGCGAGACTAGCTTCCACAAAAACTTGTATCATTACGTAATTCTTCCTTCTATTCCATTTTATTTACATTTTTTGTTGACTTTTCTCTAAGACCAACCTGACAACGTAAATAATACCGTCTTGTGGGCTAATAATGACCTGTCTATTTTAGGCGAGAAGCTTAACTATACGTTCCGACTTTCTGTTGTAAGTTTTACGTTGGTAAATTGGACAAGAAAACATTTATAAAATAAAACTTTTAAATATATATTTAAATGCAATATACAATAATACAATGTAGTAGTTTATGTTTATCGAGGAAGAAATTAGATGAGATGCGTGTCCCAAAATACGGAAGCCATGCCTTGTATGCCAACTATTGTGTATTCCCTATTAAGGTAAATTCAGACTACCCTGACATGACGTGTTTCCACGTTATTTCAGGTAGCGGAACCACATAAAGAGGTTTTCACATTACTTGATATATATCATATAAAACAATAACTTGGTTTGCATCTTAGAGTAATAATAAACATAGAGAGGGCCATTCATTCATAAACACGTTTATTCTTGCGGCCAACAATTCTAAACGCCAGTAGTGAAATAATGAATGAATTACAAAAAGTGGGGATGATATTGTGGATACATGGCCTTAGTAATTTCGGTTGTTTTTCTGACAGACTTGGCACCGACGAACCATGATAATCCAAAAACATTAAATTCATTAACTTAAATATACTTGTTTAATATATAAGAATATGCCTTTATTAAATAAAATTCAAGTATTATTAATTAATTTTAAAAATAGCGACTGAAATGCATAAATTAGTATGACTTTTTTTATTTGCATAACTTTTTAACACATTTTCAATTAAACTTCTAATGTCATTTTTCCTGCAACTAAAGAGACTTTGTAAATGTGGCAAAGCAGTGGAAGTGTCCGCAAGTGAACTTAGAATGTGACTCATGTTTGGGGCAGGAAAGGATCAAAACAAACATATCTATTGTATTAGTTAATCTGAGGTTTGCATTGCATTTTCCGATAGTTAGTTTCGAACCATCAACCGTGAATAAAGTGATCGTACGTCCCGTTTTCAACGATACAGTCTTCGTTTTTATGGTTATCATTCCATTGTTCTCAACGAGCCCGTCGGTATAGAAAAAAGTCCCGTTTTACAATAGTTATTACAATTTTACTCTTTCACATGCAAAATTTGATATAGCATTGCCATCAGGTTAAATATTATCGTTCTCAAACAACGTTATTACGCAAAGATTTCAGACGAACATAATTTATCTTAAATACTTGTAGTATTTTGCAGATTCAATGGCAATTTTGGCGATTATCGGAGAGGAGGAACCATTTTTGTAATTCCGAGACTAAAGTGGTCACTTTAGTCTCACATGTCTCACAAGCATCTTAGAAAAAGTGGTCACTTTAGTCTCACATGTTAAAAACTAAAGTGTCACCTTTAGATCCAAGGGATATAAAGTGACAGTTAAAATCCCAAGTGATTTAAAGTATAAATAAAAACGTACATCCTCGATGCATAGCCAAGCATCTTAGAAGTCCATCCTCGATGCACATCCAAGTTTCATAAAAGTCCATCCTAAGTAGTATTTATTTTTATTAAAAATGTATGTAGAATTACCGGAATTTCAAAAAATAGCGTATACACCTCTCGACTAAAGTGACGTTAATCCCTTAGGTGGAGTGTTTTAAACACCACCCGCGGGATTAAATGGGACACTTCAGTCGCTCGGTGTATAATATACTATTTCAACCCTAAGGCTGGTCGTCCATTGGAAGCGTTGTCGCGCGACTCGAAGGTAGCGCTTATACGCCCGTATAAAAACGACTGATCCTAACAAATGAAATCTAAGTAAACAACATCCACTGTAAACGACCTTGAGCGACCAGCCTCGGCCGACCACAAGCGACTGGCGACCGATCCCCCCTGAATGGGATTAGTCGCTTGTAATCGCCTATATGCATGGAAGACGCCATAAAATTATTCATTGCGTTTGGGTTCGTGTGTTCTGTGCAGGTATTGTTAAGTTTTCGATATGGAAATTGATAACGAAAAATTCATTAGTGCCGTTCGTGAAAAGTCTCCGTTGTGGAACATGAAAGACAAAAGGTATCATTCTCGGGATGTACAGAGGAAATTGTGGTCGAAAGTTGCAGAAGAAGTAGGTGTTAATAATAATGGTAAGAGTTGTTTTTAATATCATTATTATATTACAAAGTGAACAAAACATAAGAAATATTTAGGCAAAAACAGACCGTCAGTACAAAGCTTTTACTCTAGACACAAGTTTTTTTAGGTATTTGCTTCATGTTAGCGGTAGTGACCCTCCTATTTTCGCCTAGGGAAGCAAATCTGGCTTTTGTAGTACTGGTTTCCGATTGTTGAGGTATTGACATAGGTTGTGGTTCGCCTTCTTTGTCAATTATAATATTGTGCAACAAACATATACAGTTAACGATATCATCGACAAAGTTTGGTTCAACCTTCATTCATTTTTGAAGCACTCTCCACTTGGCGGAAATAATACCAAACGCGCATTCAATAACTTGCCGTGCTTGTGAAAGTCGTTTATTGAAAATTGTCTGTGAAGGTCCAAGTTGTAATGCGGGAAAAGGTCGCATCAAGTAAGTTTTCAATGGATAGGCTTCATCCCTCAAAAGAACGCGCGGAACTTTAATATTCGATCCAGGCAGTGGGTAAGCCGTTTCTCACCCAACTCATTTTTTTCAAGCCTTCTGTAAAGGCGGGAATTAGAAAACACACCACCGTCACTTTCCTTGCCGTACCCTCCAGTATCAATGGTAATAAACTTGTAATCGGGTCCCGCAACACCTTGTAGCACAGTTGAAAAGAAATGCTTGTAATTTCTGAGCATGCTGCCTGAATGGTCTGGATTTCGTATGCGTATATGTTTTCCATAAATGCACCCAACACAACTAGGAAATTTCCATTTACACCAGAAACCTTCTTTTATTAACTCCTGCTGCTCATCTGTAAGAGGGAATGGCATGTGTAGAGTGCTCAAGTGGTCCCAAATAGCAATGCATGTTTTTTTAACTATTCTTCCAACGGTTACATCCGACATTCTAAACGAATACCCCAATGTTTTGAATGAAGCACCTGTGGCCAAGTACCTGTAACAACAGAAATCATTATGAACATACAGATTACATGATTTATTCTAAAAAAATGTTTTTGTTATTTGCAATATTAACCAAAACTGTGGTATTGTATTTTAGTGAACGAAGTAAAGAAAAAGTGGAAAGGACTGCGCGATGTATTTAGAAGAGAATATAAAAAAGTCTATAAATCAGGAGATGAGGCGCCGGAGGAACGTTCTTCGACCAGATGCTATTCCTCTCCGACATAATTGAGCCAAGACAGCTGAGGGGAAATGTTGCCTCTCCAGAAAGAACACCTTCTCGAAATGACGGAGACGCTATTGCCGATGATTTGTCTCATTTGGAATCACCACACAGTTGTCACTGACCAAGGAGAAGTTAATATGTTATCGAGCGAAACCAGAAAGATGGAACCCCCAGTACCTGCAAGCAACCATCAGATGCGTAGAGAACAGCATGATACACAACCAGATAATGCTGACGTTCGTCCTGTTGGTCCTCTAATAACACGTACAACTAGCAATCCTAAACGTAAAGAAAATAAACCAGCGGACATCGCGGTTGAAGATAAATTTATAGAAATCGAGAGGGCTCAGTTACAGTTATTTACCGAACATGCTGTTAACAAAGAAGGAGACAGCAACTACCAGTTTTTGGTTAGTCTTCTTCCATACCGAAAAAAAGTTCCAGAACACCGCAAATTGAATGTAACAAATAAACTTCAGCAAGTTCTTATTGATGAAGGAGAGCAATGCAACAGATCCTCGCATACCCCATCTCTCTACACAACAACACCGGTATCCTCGCCTTGGACCAGCGAATCAAGTGGACCCTCATGGACAATTCAAACGTATAACTCACCTCCAGGCGAGATTAATACTGGTTTGCGACAATATTTCGGGAACTTTTCAGATACCAAGTAACTGTTTAGGCTAATACCAATCAGGCGCAATAAGAATTACAAAAAGTTTGCATATTGTCTGTACTATTGAGTACTTTTTTATTTCCTTTTCATGATAGATGGTTGTTACTTTTTTTTTGTTCAATTTAAATTAATAAAGATTTCTGACAATTGAATAACTTTACTTAGCTGAAAGTCACACTTAAACGTTCCACAGGTCTTATTGTCTCCCTGAAATTTGAATCTTTGGCGATCGATGACTCTATAGCACTCAAAATGTACTGAAATGTGTCTGGACTCATCCGGTAATAATCAAAGAATTTGTGCGTATTATTTAGTAAATCGTCATGCAGGTGATGGAATTCTCCCAGTAAATTTCTTCTACTCTACTAAGTATTTCATTTATCCAACACAAACGTCTCTTCTTATCACGACGACTCAAACGCCTTATTATGTAAGGTTGCTCCAAAAAGTACATGTTTCGCAAATCCATTTCTGACGATTCTACAAAGCACACTTTCTTTATAATGACAGTTGCGAACTAAGTAGTATAGAGTCGCCTGCAGTGAATGATATCAGTCGCTCAGCCTCATGATCGCACATACACGGGCGTATACGCGAGTCGCGTGACTACGCTTCCAATGGATGACCAGCCTAAATCTATCATTAATTGGCATAGGATGTAACGTGTACAATGCGATTAAATCGGCAGAAGATTGTTTGTTACATGTTGAATATCTTACCTGCTTAGGTTGTTGAAAACAATAACAAAACGAGGAAGATTCTAAGTGAATGATATTAAAATAAAATTTAATTAGCATGGGTCTCATCCTTGTAGTAGTTCAACTCTCGAATTCCCTTATGGATAAATAAATCTCGTTAAAAGAAATCCTTGTCTCTCGAAATCACCTGAAAAATAAATAAAACTTTCAGATATTCAACTACTCATTTAATATTTATAAACAAATAAACTTGACCTTCGATTAGTGTATTCTTGTTATTTGATATAAAAATGGTCTCAATCTATATGGGTAATTAGCTTGCTTAGGAAGCTCCCACGGTCAACAGTGGTACTGGCCTGAAGGAAAAGAAGATATTTTGTGTGACAGATATTTCCGTTTTCCCTTTTTGAAAGCAACGATTGTGGAACAACGTGCTACGCTGTAAGCGGATTTATAAAAAGGAATTTTGTGGTGCAATCAAGGAGGAAGCGGCTTGGATATATGTCTTAAAGCCAGCAACAGATAATTGGATATATTTCTCTGATAACACTTAGCAAAATTCCAGTTTAAACTAAACTTCTATTGGAAGCCACATGTTAAGGCCCCATACCAACCGAGGTGAGTCGCCAGCTAATTATGACTCAATGAATAAAAATAACTATTCGTTTAAAGACTTATTACAATTACCTTTTTCTTTTTAGGCCTTTTTTTTTCTTATTAGTTTCACTTTTTCTTGGTTCTCGTTAATTTCTGTTCTCCCAAATTCACGAGTACTTTTCCCTGTGTGAGCTCTACGGGAAACCACTTTCGAACTGGGCATATTCTGGATGATATTTCCCTGACGAAGAATCCTAGGGCATAGCAGATAAGTTTAATTGATCTCTGCACATTTTTGGACAGTGTTTCTAGACTTCTGAATGTAGGTTTCGTTACACTCAGTAACCTCCAACAAAATTATCTCGGCTAAACTGCAAGTCATATATATAACATTACCATAGTTGAAAAGTAAATTGTTAGTAGAGTATCAATATTAATTCACATAAATTTATCAACATAAACATTGTTAGATTGAACCCTATAATATAGGACATAAATTAAATTTCATTTGTACATATCGGGTATATGCATATAAACGGTATAGTAGATATACTCCTTGTATATATAACTGTATGTATACTTTCTTGTAACACACTTGAATTCTTTTCAAATTCACAATTGATAAAGCTTGGATCAAATTCATTTGGATTGTTTTCTTTAATAGAACCTACCAACTCGTTGTTTACAGTGGCAGAATTACCCAAAAACTATCCCTGAGATAATTTGTCGTATATTTAATTTTGTTTAATCCCTATCAACTAAAGGGAGTAACATGCTTACCGTTTGATGTAGGAATGAATGATCATTGTGAAAATATTTATTTTTTGATATTTGCACCATAAGGGTTGATTTTGTACCCGTGTGAAGTTATCCACGGATTTTTTTAACATTCTACGAATATTTTTTTTACAAAATAAACTATACTTTTGCAAAAAAAATGTTAATATAGGAGACATGTAATAACATTTTAATGGGCTACATAATTTTACTACCAAAAATTAAAGATGAAGTCAATAAAAAGTTTTCAAATAGTTGTAGGTGTAGTCCGGGAAAGTAAGGTCGAAAAATCTGTTAACTATCAAAACTTTCCCATAACTGATTTTTCATTTTTAAATGAAAATATATTGACCCAGCATCACTCTCCTAGATTGTCTAATAATTTCCACTGGAGCTTGCGACGCAGCTTGCAAGCACAGCTCAGACCACCTAAATTTCAAGTGATTTATCCTCGTGTCATTCCTGGATGTGTTCTTACAAAAAAATCGTAGAGATGAAGATTGAAGCAAATCTTATGCTCTTGAAGGTGACGAAAAAAAAAATTTCCGATCTTAAATTTTCCAAAAATTGAAAAAATTTACGAAAATTATATTTTTGGTTGGTAATTATAAATAAAATATTAATATCGAGGTCAAAACATAGATAAACATAGAGGGCAAACTTCTAAAAATTTACATTTTTTCAGATTTGGAAAATTCAAAATGGCGGCTGCGCAAATTGGAAACAAATTTTTTTTTCAATCGCGTCTAAATTTATGAACATTAACGATATTGAGAAACGGTTTGTTGCAATTTTTTTTTTGGAAAAACTATTTATGTCACCTTCAAGGGCATAAGATTTGCTTCAATTTACATCTCTACGATTTTTTTGTAAGAACACATCCAGAAATGACACGAGCATAAATCACTTGAATTTTAGGTGGTCTGAGCTGTGCTTGCAAGCTCCAGCGGAAATTATTAGACAATCTAGGAGAGTGATGCTGGGTCAATATATTTTCATTTAAAAATGAAAAATCAATTATGGGAAACTTTTGACTTTTATTTCCTTACTTTCCCGGACTAGTGGCCCTGGGCATCTTTATGCGTTATAGGAAATCTTACATCACCGTTTTTAGTTAATTGATTTCTAATTAGGTGTCCTTTAAAATAGTTGAAGAACATTTGAAGAAATTTTGGAGCTTCGAGTTCAAAACGAACGACGCGCGTCGGCGCACAATCGTAAACTTTATGATTTCTTTTTGACGTCATAAAAAATACTTACATGACAATTTTTCGTTAATAGGTCCCAAATTAAGCCTCCTTTGAAATCTCAATAATACTGAGTTTACAGTAAAATTGGCCGTATACAAAATTACTTTGTAAGGTAGAGTGGGAGTGAAATGAGCATTATTTTCAAAACTGAATAGTTCTGAATAATTGTTGGTAAACAATAATAGTACAAAAGAAAAACGTCAGCAAAACATTTTACGACCTTTTATCAACACATGAAACAGATTCTGTAACTGGTGAGCATATGTTTCTAGCGCTATATGTGCAGAAAATTGACTAGCAACGATATCTGGTATTTATAAAATCTTCAGCCAACATCAAACCAGACCTTCCCTCACTTTCTCCAACAAAAGACTCGGCAAGGCAACACTCTTATAGAGTGTATTTACAAGTTCAGGAATGGCTGGGGAACAAGTTATCACCTGAGCAGTGGGGATAGCGTGTAGGGAGGATGGCATCTTGAAGTCAGTAATAACCACTCAACCACCAGCTCCATAGTCCATTTTAAACATTTTCTGTAGGTGCACAGGTAGTTGTGAAGGGAGATGTGGTTGGCGAAAAGGAAGCACGAAATGCAACTTTCTGTGCAGCATGTGTCTAGAATCGTGCACGAATGCTCCATTGATCAGTAACGAAGAATTGGATGAGGACTTTATTTAGGATGGTTTATTGGAATAAATTGATTTTGTTAAACTGGATATCAATTTATTGAGTGTTTTGAAACTGCAAGTGTTCTATTTTGATGTATTGTATTTTGTAATTTTTTTTTCATTTCAATCGCTTCAACCGCTGAAGTTGTTAGCGACATTAGACACAGAGTATAAATAATAAAAAAAATTACAATAAAGTATTTATAAGCCGGTGTCCTTTAAATAATCTATTGTATTTTCAACGCTTATGTTTTCACCTAGTTTCCGCTATATTCGCTCAAATGTTGTACTTCTTTCTTGTAGCTTCGTATTGTTTACACTCGATGCTTCACGCTAACAGTTATTTGACAGGTTTCACATATTGGTAACTCAGTTCGTGTGATGAGATATTTATGGGTTAAATTGCTATGATCCAGCTACAAACGCGATATTTTTACTAGGTGTGGTCTGTTCAATATTTGTTGGGGATTTACTGATTATTTGATTTCTTTTAGATTATTTTGTGATTCGCTCCATACATTTTGCCAAGCGCTAAACACTTTAGATTTAATTAATTAATGTCATAAGAAGATACATAAAGTTTCTTCTTACTCTTTCGTAAAATGGTGAGTCTAATCTTGTTGTGATGTATGTCTCCTGAAAGCGATCTGTAAACGTATTTATATAAGTTGGGTGCTCTTTATTGATAGCGATTATGAAAGCATATGAAATATGTACATAGATGTTTGCGTTGAGAGCTTAGGGGTGGTACTCATGTTAGACATTGTACTTTTAACTGGTGTTGTACAAAACGCGCTTGTAGCTATTCGAAAAGTTGTGTTATGAATAGTCTCCAAGTTTATTAATGTTGACATTTTAGCGGAAGCATAAACTACGGCGCCGTAGTCTAGTTTAGATCTAACTAAAGATTTATAAGTATGTAATAATGTGTTTTGGTCTGCTCGCCAATGTTCACTGGCTATAGTTTTCATGAGGTTTATTCCTTCTTGGCATGCTTTTTTAAATCGTCTATATGTTTTTTCCACGATAGTTTTTGATCGAAAGTCATGCCTAGGATTTGTGAAATTGAGTGTTTGATTGTATACCTTCCGATGTGGTGTGGGAACATTGCGGTTTTTACTTTTCCGCCCAACCTATCTATATTCGAGAAAAGTATTGGTTTGCCCACAAAAAAGTTGAAATTTTGAGAAAAATTTTGAGTTATTTTTACGTTATTCATCAAGAACAACACGAAAAAATGGTTTTTAGAAAAAAAAAACCTGTGTGTATGTCGTCGTCGTTGTCGTCGGTCACTTTCCGTTACATGTCTTGTTAGCACGATACAGCCTCCGGAGTGCAAGAAATCACCAATTTTATGATTGAATATTGTTAAGGACATGTCACAGATGAACCCTATTGATTTTCAGCTGTCCAGAGCCAGTACAACGGGTGCTATGGTACTTGAAGTACGACATTTTTGTCATTTTTTGAGAAAGTTCAGTTTGTTAGCACGATACAGCCTCCGGAGTGCAAAAAGTCACTAATTTTATGATTAAATATTATTCAGAACATCTAACAGATAAACCCTATTGATATTCAGCTCACCACATCCAGTACAACAGGTGCTATAGTACTTTAAGTACGAAATTTTTGTCATTTTTGGAGAAATTTCGGGTTTAGTACGATACAGCCTACCAAGTGGCTAATTTTATAATTGGATATTTTTTAAGGTGTCTCACAGATAAACTCTATTGATTTTCAGCTCACCACAGCCAGTACAACAGGTGCTATAGTACTTGAAGTACGACATTTTTGTCATTTTTTGAGAAATTTCAGTATGTTAGCACGATACAGCCTCCGGAGTGCAAAAAGTCACCAATTTTATGATTGAATATTATTCAGGGCATCTCACTGATGAACCCTATTGATTTTTGGCTCACCACAGCCAGTACAACAGGTGCTATAGTACTTTTAATACAACATTTTTGTCATATTTGGAGAAGTTTCAGTTTGTTAGCACGATAAAGCTTCAGGAGTATATACAAGTGACCAATTTTATGATTGGATATTATTCAGAGCGTCTGAAGATCTTGTTATAGACGGAGAGCTGGAGCCGAAAAATCATCGTCATCAGTAATATGGAGTTCTTCCCGTAAAACATATTCATTTAGTATAATTATTTACATATCCGAGCAGGCTGACAACCTACTGGAGACAGGGGGTAGCAATAAGGGGTAAAAGTGCAAACATTTTTGAGAAAAAATATGTCAGCCATTTTGACCACTTAAAGTTAAACCCCTAAGGTGCCCAAATCCGAATGGGGTTACAGGTAGCTGGATACAAAGGGGTGGCGGTTAAGCGTAAAGAGGGTGAAAATTTAGGGAAAGATCGTCATCGATAATATGTCAGCCATTTTGACCACTTAAAGTTGAACCCCCAAGATGCCTAAATCCGAACGGGCTGACAGGTAGGTGGATACAGAGGGTAGTAAAACGGGGTCAAATTGTCCAGCGCTTATGCTTTGTATATGTATTTTATAATTTTTGTAACTTAATTTACTTAGCAAACATATTGTTACGAAACAGCACACTGGTATAGTCCCTAAATCCGACCCTGTCTAAGCCAGGCATTAAAGTTAAAATTATGGCGGATACGCACTGTTTACGACTATATTATCTAGACATTGTTTTTAAGACCAGACTTATCTAGAAAAGGCCAGAGCCAATTGTTTTTGCGTGTGTAAGCCGCAGTCCGGAATTTACCAGAAAAAAAGGCTTTAATATATAAGGGACTGATCAGAAAGAGTTAGTTAGTTGATAAAGTGATCTCGAGAAATAAACAGAAATACACCAAACAGTAAAGTGCTAATATAATCAAGTTTGTGTGCATATAAATTAGATTTAAGTGATTAGTTAAGTATATATAGATTAAGTGTTAGTGAGTTAGTGTTTAAATAAATTAGTAAGTAGCCATACCGTGTGTTTAAAATTTATCACACCCGTTTATTGTTTAAATAAATTCGTTCTTCTCAATTGGATCACGTAGTCTTCGCCTGCTATATCTTCTCCAGGCCGAGTGCCAAATTCCAGGTCACAAGGAAGCCTCAATTCACGTCCAAACAGGATTTTCGCCGGTGTTTCACCCGTGGACTCATTGACTGCAGATCGATAAGCCAATGCGAATAGGGTAAGATACTGGTCCCAATCTCTCTGATGGCTGGATACTACTTTGGACAGGTATTTTCCAATAGTCCTGTTCATTCTCTCGATCATTCCATCTGACTGTGGATGTAATGCTGTTGTCCTGGTCTTCTTCATTCCCAGCTTCTCGCAAATCTCCTGGAATAGATGGCTTTCAAAATTTCTTCCCTGGTCACTGTGGACTTCCAAGGGCACTTCATATCGGCTGATAAATTCTTTCACCAATACATCTGCTACAGTTGTGGCCTCTTGGTTGGGAATAGCGTAAATTTCCACCCATTTTGTGAAATAATCCATTATAACCAGTATGTATTTGCCACCATTTTCTGTTGTCGGAAATGGTCCAGCGATGTCTAAAGCAATCCTTTCGAAAGGGCTTCCAACATTGTACTGTTTCATGGGTGCCTTACTCTTACGATGTGGTCCATTACTCGTAGCACAAGTCGTACATTTCTTACACCAGTCCTTCACATCTTCGGAGCTGTTCATCCAATAAAACCTTTCACGGACTCGCTGAAGGGTTTTCTTCACTCCCAGATGACCTCCCGGTGGACTGTCGTGTAACTTCTTCAGTATCTCAGCTACTCTTGTTCTCGGGATAACTAGCTGTCTCCTCATCTCAGAACCATCATCGTTTTCAAGGACTCTTTTCAACAGCCCTTCTTCCAGGACAAGGTAGTCCCACTGAGCCCAATACGCCTTGAGTTTCGGTGAAAATATTGCCATGCCACTTCTTGCCAAGTAGGTCGCCGATTTTCTTCCTTCCATTGCCGGATCATCTTCAGGTGAGGATCATTCTCCTGATCTTCTCTGATCCTGGTGGGTGACCATTCCTCGTTGACTACTGTAATTCTCGAAATTGCAACTTCCTTAGATTTCGACTTGTTGCATTGTGAATAGTCTACAGGGCATGACCGTCTAGGCAAATAGTTGACTTTTCAGTGATTCACATCAGCTGGATGTTCACCCCTGTCTGATTTCCCCTGTGACTGGCGTTCTTGGGTTACAGGAGTCTTGGGGCGCTTAGACGGACTGCGTACGTGCTATAGCTCGCCACACTTCCGGCATATGATCTTCTTCTGCTTCTTGTCTGCCATACCTTTCAACGAGTTGACGATCTGGTGAAGTTTGTCATCGTCATCTTATTCCTGCATGGTCCTACCTTTGCTGTATCCCGAAGCCAACGTGGCTGCTTCATATTCAAGAGCAGCAGTCAATGCATCGACCAATATTTTAGGATGGGCTAATCGAAGGGCCTTCTCCATATCGTGGTCACATAAGCCGTCAATAAAGGCCTGGATGCCTAAACATTCCATCATGTTCTCTGGTGCTGATGGATAAGCAAATCGGACTAGTCGGGCAATATCCATTTCATACTCTTGAAGGGTTTCGTCACGTTTCCGCCTTCGGTTCTTCAACTGGAATCTGTACAAATGTTCTAAATGTTCGTGACCGTATCATATGTCCAGCTTCTTTTTCAGCTGCTCAAAGTCATCCGTTTCTTCAAGGGGTATCGTCTGAAGAACATCTAAGGCATCTCCGCGAAGCGCGATGGCTAAGTTCACTGCCTTCTCTCTATCGGACCAATTATTCACTCTAGCGGCTGCTTCAAATTGTTTCACATAATTGATCCACGACATTTTTCCATCGAACGTTGGGGCCTTGATTCGGGTAAAACTGCCAATGTCTTCAAACTTAGGTAGTGTTTCTGGCTTGCAAGGTTTCGTTTGCTCGGTCTTCTTTTCTTCCTCTGGCGTGCCTCGCGTTCTTGAATCGGCAATCTTTTCCTCTAACTCCTTGATTTTCTCTTCTATCGTTGTAATCTTATTCTCGATTTTCTCGTCCATCGTTGACATCTTATCCTCGATTTCAGATTTTAGAGACGAAATTTCATTTTCAATGTCAGCGGCAATGTCGTTTTTCATTAATAAGATATCGGCAGATATATCGTTCTTCATAGCCGAAATCTTCTCGTCCATGTTCTCTTCCATGGCAGAAATCTTCTCGTCCATGTTAGCCGAAATATCATTCTTCATAGTAGAAATCTTCTCCTCCATGTTAGCAGAAATGTCGTGCTTCATAGCAGAAATCTTCTCTTCCATGGCAGAAATCTTCTCGTCCATGTTAGCAGAAATTGACGAGATTAAGGTGGAAGCCTCGTCATTAAATAAAACTGTTTCTGGATCAAAGCCGTCATTTTCCAGTGCCACTTTTAAGTCTTTCTACTAATTCACTTTTCTTACCGGACGTTTCCAACTCATGATCTTCCAATTCTGCCCTTAATTCCGCCACTTTCAGATCCCTTAATCTCTTGGCCATTTTTACGTAGATATTTATTTATATTATCCCACTTCTGACACCAATGTAATGTTTTTCTTATTTATTTAAACAATAAACGGGTGTGATAAATTTTAAACACACGGTATGGCTACTTACTAATTTATTTAAACACTAACTCACTAACACTTAATCTATATATACTTAACTAATCACTTAAATCTAATTTATATGCACACAAACTTGATTATATTAGCACTTTACTGTTCGGTGTATTTCTGTCTATTTCTCGAGATCACTTTATCAACTAATTAACCCTTTCTGATTAGTCCCTTATATATTAAAGCCTTTTTTTCTGGTAAATTCCGGACTGCGGCTTACACACGCAAAAACGCGAAAACAATTGGTTCTGGCCTTTTCTAGATAAGTCTGGTCACAAAAACAATGTCTAGATAATTTAGTCGTAAACAGTTATATAAAAAACAGTGCGTATCCGCCATAATTTTAACTTTAATGCCTGGCTTAGACAGGGTCGTATTTAGGGACTATACCAGTGTGCTGTTTCGTAACAATATGTTTGCTAAGTAAATTAAGTTACAAAAATTAGAAAATACATATACAAAGCATAAGCGCTGGACAATTTGACCCCGTTTTACTGCTCTCGGTATCCACCTACCTGTCAGCCCTTTCGGATTTAGGCACCTTAGGGGTTCAACTTTAAGTGCTCAAAATGGCTGACATATTATCGATGACGATTTTTTCCCTAAATTTTCACCATATTTACCCTTAACCGCCACCCCTTTGTATCCACCTACCTGTCAACCCGTTCGGATTTGGTAACCTTAGGGGTTCATCTTTAAGTGGTCAAAATGGGTGACATATTTTCGACGACGATTTTTTCCCCAAAAATTTTGCACTTTCACCCCTTGTATCCAGTAGGTTGTCAGCCTGCTCGGATATGTAATTAACAATATTAAATGAACATGTTTTGCGGGAGAAACTCCATATTACTGATGACAATGATTTTTCGGCTGCAGCTTTTAGACTATTAGTATGTATGCATCCCTCGACCAAAGCTTGATGATCCCGGTGTATTCCATTTCTACATGAGCTATATGAGGAAAACTTTGTGCAATTTAATTAAGTCAATTATGTATCAATTGTATACTATTAAATCCATAATTTTCTTCTAAAAATTTCCTTTTTCTGACCCCATTCTATCCTCCAAACGGTTTGAACTACGAAAAAAATGAACAGGGCCATTTTTATTTTGAATTTACTCTAATTTTGTTTGTGGCCAATTTTACTGTAAATACAAATTTAGGAAAAACTGAAAGAATGAGGCATTTAAATGACCCCACAGGGTACTCCACTGAACAACTATGACAAATTTGAGCTTTTCTCCTAAATTTACCAAATTTAACTGGGCTATAAGGTGAAGAAAAATCGAAATAAATTTAGATTTTTGTCTTTGGATAATCAAATTTCCACCAACTCTAAAATTTTCAATGCAGTTATTGTTACAGTACCAATGTAAATTATATGGTAACGTAACAATTGTTCTAAGAAGAGAATTATCCTAACGGAGAAAAACGAGAACTTATGGTACGGGTATCAAAGCACTTAAAAACGAGACGGAAAATCATGATATGTTCGCTTGGCTAGCATCAACTTGCAAAGAAACAGTAAATATAATAAAAAAGCTATTTAAAATTCCATCGCGCTTCACCAGTCAACCGCAAGGGAATATTGTTATTAAATTCTATAGGTAATAATCTGTAACATTTCTTTCAATAACAATATATATTTTCATCTAATTTGCCTATTAGCTCATGCATCGAGTCTATATTATTATATTTATTAAACTATTAAATGATTTATTTTAGATAAGAATACAAAAATTACACAGATCAAACATTTTTCGATTTAGATTAAGAATTTCTACTAATAAACTTGTTTGAAAATAGATATTCATATTCTCCAAACATTTTCTATTTGAACAGCGACACGGCTGAGTGTTTTAACTTTTGGTTGCAATTATGAGTGAATATGGAGTAGTAGCGGCGTCTTACCGCTGTGTTTTGTTTTAAGTAATCAATTTATTCAAATAATACTTTTCTCAAGTTAGCAATTTATTTACAATTATATACATAAGAAATCAGTTATCTGCAGGAAGCCGGTAGCCAGAGTGAGCGACGTTTATACAAAATACGGTTCAATAGAGACCCTTAACATGGGGGGTCAAATAAATCTGGCTCGCCTTAATGACGCCACTTTCAATTTTTTTTGGGTAGATAGCATTAAAATAC
This sequence comes from Galeruca laticollis, assembly GCA_963921935.1. Taxonomy (NCBI): domain Eukaryota; kingdom Metazoa; phylum Arthropoda; class Insecta; order Coleoptera; family Chrysomelidae; genus Galeruca; species Galeruca laticollis. Next base: position 35,443,707 of record OY998178.1, on the reverse strand, counting down.
ATTTAATTTTTATTGCGTATTTCCTATATTTTAAATACGTAAAGGGCGTAAATATGCTGTCTTATTAATTATATTGAAAGGTCTTGGTTTCGATTCATGCCTGTGGATAAAATATTTTCTAATTAGTGCTGATCCTAAAGGTAGGCGCACATACAACAGCATCGGACGGACGGTAAGGACGGAACACAGATAATATACCGGGTGTCCCAAATGATCGTATACATACAATATCTCGCTTATTTGACAAGATAATTTAAAAATTAAAAAACTGTTTTGAAAGGCATTAAAGTACCTTCATAATGACTTATGAAAAAACTTTATTGTATTTGACAGGCTTGTGCACCCACCTATCACTTTTTTTTAAATGGTACCCACTGTATATTGTTATTGAAAATTGCGTGTTATTCTATTAGGAATACAACGGTATAACATAGTTGTAATTATTTTTTATTATTAATAACAAAAAATTAACATTTTCGACTTTTTTATAAGTATGACCTAATTATCCTTATAAAAATTATGTTGCCACCGCCGATGGTTATAAAAATGTCGAAAAGAAGTACATTAATTTTTTGTTGTCAAAAACCGATGCCTCTGTGAAAAAAAAAGAACTTCCAATACTTATTGTTAAACAGTGCCTAGTGTAGTTAATCGATGACTTAATTGTTTGTTGTGTCCACTATTCACAAGTTCCAATTATTATTATTATTATCAGTAAGATGCCATTCACGTTCAAATGAATACGTTGCCATGTTACTAGTTTATGGTGAATGCAGGAAAACTGCTCGACGAGCAGCCCGTTTATATCGAGAACGTTTTCCTCAACGTCGTCAAGTAGCACACATGGTGTTTCCTAGATTGGAACGAAAATTGCGCAACGGTTCATTCCCAAACAAAACCATGCACCACAGTGACCAGGGAAGAAATTTTGAAAGCCATCTATTCCAGGAGATTTGCGAGAAGCTGGGCATGAAGAAGACCAGGACAACAGCATTACATCCACAGTCAGATGGAATGGTCGAGAGAATGAACAGGACAATTGGAAAATACCTGTCCAAAGTAGTTTCCAGCCATCAGAGAGATTGGGACCAGTATCTTTCTCTATTCGCATTGGCTCAATGAGTCCACGGGTGAATAACCTGCGAAAATCCTGTTTGGACGTGAAATGAGGCTTCCTTATGACCTGGAATTTGGCTGTCGGCCTGGAGAAGATCTAGCAGGAGAAGACTACGTGATCCAATTGAGAAGAAGGCTGGACAATATTCATGAATCTTCAAGTAGCCAGCGACAGAATGAAAAGACGGTACGACACGCAGGCCACAGAAGGCGGTTTTAAAGAAGGGGACAAAGTATGGTTACACAACCCGACGAGGAGAAAAGGATTTTCTCCAAAATTACAAAAATCCTGGGAAGGTCCATACTTAATCAAGAAAAGTATCAATGATGTTATATATCGCATAAGCAAGATCTCCAACCAAAAGTAGTTCACCAAAACCGACTAGCGCCATTCGAAGGAGACCATGACCTAGGGAAAGAAGTAAACCATATTCGAGATGTGTCTGACCCTACCTTCGATGAATTTATGGGCGCGTATGGAGGTACCGGGAAAGCTAGATATGGAGTGTTGAGGTATTTACCTAATAGGTTTTCTAGGCTTTCATTGTTTTGGCCTTTCACTGCATTCGCATAATTAAGTGGATGTTGTGTATCTTTTTGCTCTGTCTCTCTAGAGGTTTGTATTTGTTGAGATATTTGTTGATAATGTTGATGATTTTTATATTGTTTGTGATAATACTCACATCCTCTATAAGTGGCCGGGTGTGGTCCTCCACAAAGTGCGCGTCTTGCTGGGGTATCTTTGCATTTTTTACAATTGTTAGTAGCGTGAGCTCCACCACATTCGACATAAAGATATGATCTGTTGCAATTGGTTTTCCTATGACCAAACAATCGGCAACGGGTACATTGCACTATATTCTTGTCTTTTCTAGGTGGCTCGATCTCTATTATTTTGATTTGGAAGGCTCTAATTTTTTAAACTTCTTTGTTTTTTTTGACGGTTCTAAGTCTACAAGCCGGACCAGCGCGTTAGTGTTCGAGAACGATCAGGATTGCTTTGAACGGGATAAATACACACGGCGCGGTGACATTGCGCTTAGTTTAAAACTGAACGCGTAACCGACGTCCAGCGGTTGGGTTAGTAGAGAACAACAAAAAATAATATTATGGCAAGCAGTTGTAAGAAGGTAAAGACATACCACTTTCATTCGGAATGGGAAGAACAATACTTTTTCACAGAAGTTAAAGATAAAAATGTGTGTTTGTTATGTAATACGTCGGTCTCCGTTGCTAAAAAAGGAAATATTGAGAGACATCATAAAACTGTACATTCTAATTTTGAAAAATCATTCCCACTATATTCTGCCGCCAGAAAGGAGAAACTGAAACAGTTAAAAAAGCAGTTAATTGGACAATACTTTTAAGAACAGTCGACAAAAATAAGGCTGCAACTGAAGCATCGTACCGTGTGTCCCAGATAATTGCACAAAAAAAGAAACCTTATGAAGACGGGGAAATGATAAAACAGTCGTTTTTAGAAGCTGCTGATTCGTTATTTGCCAACTTTAGAAATAAAGACGAGATAGTTTCAGCTATAAAATCTATGCAACTTTCTGCTAATACAGTGATGAGACGTGTATCTGTAATGAGCAATGATATTTTTTTACAGTTAAGAACTGACTTAGATAACTGTGTTTATTTTTCTCTTCAACTGGATGAATCAACAGGTGTCGTTGACACTGCCCAGATGGCCGTGTTCATCAGGATGGTTTTTAGTGATTTTACGATTACAGAAGACCTTTTGAAGTGTATTCCACTGAAAGGACACACTACTGGACAGGAGTTGTTTTCTCATTTAAAAAGTATTATTTCTTCCGAGAAATATCAATATCGAAAATGGTAGGCTTGACAACCGATGGCGCTCCAGCTATGGTGGGTTGTGATAAGGGTCTGGTGGCGTTATGTCGTAAAGATGAAACTTTTCCGCAATTTCTCTGTTACCACTGAATTATCCATCAGCAAGCATTATGTGGAAATTTCCTGAAACTAAACAACGTTATGAAACTGGTGGTAAAAATTATGAACAAGATTAGAGCTCAAGCGTTACAAAGAAGATTATTCAAAACCTTGCCCCATGAAGTTGACTGTCAATACGGGGACCTACTCCTTCACTCTGAAGTCCGATGGTTAAGTAGAGGACGGGTGCTGAAACGTTTTAATGATGTCCTATCTGGCATAGTTCAATTTTTCAAACAAGGCGATGATCCGACTCCGTAACTACAAAATTCAATCTGGCTTAGAGATTTTGGTTTTCTCGTGGACATTACAGAGAAATTAAACGAACTTAATTTGCAGCTTCAGGGGAGAGACAAAGAACTAGCGGAAATTATTTTTGATATAAAAGCATTTATCAAAAAGCTGGAGTTTTGGGAACAAAACCTAATTAACAGCGATGCCAAGCATTTTCCTATTCTTTCAGAAAAAATATCTCAAAATCCATTAGAACCTTATGACAGCAAATATCATGTAGAAATAGTTTCTACTCTGAAGAATAACTTTAGTAGCGCAATTTGTTGTTTCACCCTTTATGGAAATTGATATCCAAAAGTTTGCAACTTGTGTTATGAAGAACTTTGGCGAAGACATCGCTGCAACAGAAATGGAAGTAATTGAGTTTCAAAATGATTTAGCCTTAAAATCGTTAGTCTCAAGTACTAAATGTATATTGGCCTATTGTAAGTAAAGACAAATATTCAGTTCTATGCCGTGTTGCCTTGAAAGTGAAAGCATTATTCATTTCAACCTATTCGTGTGAATCTTCTTTTTCCAATATGAAGTTTATTAAGAACAAATATCGCAATCGACTTACAGATGAACATTTGGATAATTGTATTCGAATGGCTATATCAAATCATACTGCAAACATTAAATAAATTATCGATGAGATGAGTGTCAGCCTTCTCATTGAACGTGCTATTTTATTTTTCAATGTTTATGTTCATGATAGTGCGTTACTTTTTTGTTGTTATTATTAACTATTTTTAAATCTTACGTGACACGCCGTTGTGGCTGGATAAAAGTTTGTATTTATTTTTCAAACACCTTCGTTTGGTAGGTAGGAATGTAGCTATGAACAAGTACGTACTAGTAATATTAGTTATTTTGTTATTTGTTTATTATTAGTACCTATGTATTATGTATTACCAGTTAAATAGTAAAATAAATACATATAATGATAAATTAACTGTGGATTATTTCATTTACGTTGCGTTACGTGGCTTCCGTGTGGGTAGCTCGCTGTTTATTCCAAAATTAACAAAGTAGCTCAACACATTCAGAGGTTGGCGACCACTGATTTAGGTTTTAGGATAGTTCCTGTTCTTCGAATAATTTCACTTCTTTCGTCTGCATGACAAGAGGACAAGACCAGTACGTCACGTTTATCTGTTACCGTGATTCCCTGTTCATTTTCTCTGGAAATCATGTCCCTTTTTTTAGTTGTTTATTTATAACATCTTTTGGATTACCTCTGCGGTTTTTCCTAAGTGTTTCTATTAGGTGAGGTTTTCTTTCAAGTAAAATGTTAGCAAGCTCAATGCTAGTATAAAAATTGTCCGTTAAAAGTGTTCGGCCTGTATCAAGAGGGGAACTAGAGAGATCCAAAACCACATGAGTTGCAAGTGAATGCAGCCTATTCTCACTTTTTCCGCAGTAAATGGATAAGTTCCAAGTATAACCATTTTCGCAACATAACTTGAACAATTTTATTCCATATTTGTGGATTTTTTGGGGTGTGTACTGTTTGATAATAAGCCGTCCCTGAAACGGTACCATGGTTTCGTCAATGCAAAATAGCTTATTTGGTGTGTACATCAATTGGAAATTTTCAATACACAGATTTACCAACTTTTGAATTTTATGTAATGTGGTCATTGGGCTGGCACGATTCATTTCTGCTCATTGTATTTGTTGCTATATCATTTCGAAATAAAGGATTTGAGGACCAATAATTTCCAATTGAAGGAATTTTTACTAATCCCATATAGCCGATTAGACCCAGAAAACGTTTTATATCATTTCTGTTAGTTGGCTCCCATTTATGCCAACGAGATAAGTGGCATATAAATTTGTCTGTTCAACTATATGGTCCAATATTTTATTATCAATGAGTGCACGATAAAAGTCATCTACGAGCTGTGTGTATACGAAAGGTCTGATACCACTATTGCCCGTAAACTCAAATTGCTGCTGTCGACCTGTAGGGGTAGACGAAGTACTGTTTACTGTTGGTCCTCGTAATTCTGCCGAAGGGTTTTCATCATCTGAACTGTCTGCCGGTGAATGTGGAGAAGGCGGTGGTGAACCAGGGGCAAATTCATCGTCCCGACGAATATTCTCTTCAGATTCAACTACGTCCTCATCATTTGCTGAATCCGATTCTGATTCAGTTGGAGTAACAAACCTAGGATCTTTTACAGAATCTGTAGAACTAAAATCGCCATCAGATGATGAGTCTGTCAATTCTGAAACAAAAAGCCCTGTTGTATACAAATAAAAAAATGATAACACATACCATACCGCCATAGGTAGACACCGGTGTTTCACTTGTTTATTGTGTATGTGTATGCGAATTCAATTATAAAAAGTGGTAAGGTGTCTGCTATTATGTTACTGGCAAATTTTCATATTAGTCGTAAATAAAATAAATATCCCACTTACCTAGTTACGAAGGTAACAGTTTCATAATAATCCTTGTCCTATGGCTACAATTTTCCATTATTTATTTGTTTTTTTACATTATTTCAATACTTCACTCAGATCGTCAGTACTCTAAACAAACCTCTACTCAATACTAAACAATAATAACAACGTCAACGCTTTGACAGTTGACAGTGTTGGCTCCAATAAGTTTGGACAAATTTGCAATGTTGCCACCGCCACAGTGATGTCTGCAAATGAATTTTGGGGAAAATGTTTGCCAGCATTAAAATTGTCAGACACGGGTGTCTTCTTAAAAAATTATGTGTCCTGCTTTAAAAAAAGCAATATTTTAACAATATTTATATTTATATAGGCATTAGCCAACCTATTTTGCGAAAAAATGCAAATAAATAAAATCAAATTTCGACAAGATTTCAAATTTTGACGTGGCAGTCAACCTGTTAATTAAATATATCAGAGAAAACTTTGAATAAAACCTTCTTTAAATTGCTGGGAAATAATGTATACTTTCTGAGAATAAAGTTTAGTGTAGTTTATTTTTCGTTTATTTAAATGTCAAAGGACGATGCAAGCTTAAACCAAGTTTCAAATTCGTGCCAGTTTGTTGTTTTGCATTTTTGTACTATTAAATTATTCTGAAAATAGTAACAAATGGCCGTGAATAAAATAATGTATGCATCTCGGGAGTAAAGTTTATTAAAATTGCACAGTACTCCCTTGGTGCATAAATAACTACTTAATATTTAAAACTGTATATTTCTCTCTCTATATTTCAATGAATATTAGAATAATATTTGTGAATTCCAAATAAAAGTATTCATAAATTGGTCATCTTGTATTTAGAGTTAATTAATGTCAACAGTTTCCGTTGTCACTTAAAACACTGTCGTGAAAGTAGAACTTTTTATACTTAAAAAATGTCCAGTTAAATTTGGATTAAAGCATTACGAAGACTGGTTTAAATATGATTTGAACTTGAAACTACTTTGAAATATATCAAATAACGGTTATTGACTGTTTCAACTAACAAGTAAATATTTTTATATCCATTAAAAATTTATATCCTGCTGTAGCTAGTTAGAAAATATCAATATAAACAAACACCTTAATGTACAAAGTTAGTTGATTGTATATATGTAGGCGCAAGTACGTGCGCAATAACATGTTTTTCTAAAGCAAATTGCCAACGGCTTAAAATTATATACTTTGTAGAAGCCTATTACATTTTTTATTAATTTATAAAGGCGTATGAACAACACAGGAGTACCAAAACTTAAAACAGTATATATACAAATAAGGACTGGAACAAAAAATTCAATAAGATGAGCAAAAAAAGAAAGCTGGGAGGATTTTGTAAAGAAAATGGAAACAAACAGTTATTGGATTTGTAATAGGAAAAGGGCATTCACAAATAAAACATCCAAATAAAGTTAATACAGGGTGGGGCACTATGAACGAACTATTCTCTGGCGTCTTAACGGCAAATAAAATTAGAAAAAATTAGACGTAGAATTAAGTAGATTACTTAGGACTATAATTTGAAAATATTTTGGAATATACAGGGTGCTCCAAAAAAGCGTGCCGTATCACACTTAGGTTCCTTTAAATGGAACACATCACATTTTTGAATTATACTATTAAAAATAATGTAAGTTCATTAAGATTTCCCTATACCTATCTAGCTCAGTTTCCAGGATAAATCGATTTTACATAATTTGTAGACCCTCTGAAAAAATACAATAACTTCAAAATAAAAACGAATAACCACATTTGCTTTACACTATCTCACTAAAAGCTTTTAACATTCTGTTTCCAATATTTACTGGTATGCTATAATATACAGGGTGTTTTTAATATGACAGTATAACACTAACCATTTAATACATAAATTTCTGGCTTAATTTAAATGTTCAACGTGGGAATTTATTACCTTTCAGTTGGTATTAGAGTTGCCTATATCTAACTCTGATAGTTTTCGAGAAATTTTAAATTTGTTTTTTAATATTCAATTATTTGCTGACATCTAGTTACCTATGACATGATGATACTCCGATGGAAAGTTTTTAAAAATTTGTTATTTTGACAGTAAGTACTTTGTTGTATGATTTATTATTGATACATTAAAGGTTTCTTAAATTAGAATTTTATTAAGGGTAAGTACACTATTATTGGACATACAGATACAATAGACTTCAAAATTATAAAAAAATAACTACAAAAAATTTAAAGAAGGTGTTCAAAGTGACGCCCATTTTGTTGGATACAAATTTCAACTCTTTTAAAAAAGTTATTGTTCACTTTCTTTAACATCTCTGGTGTTACTGTTTGAAACGCTCTCCTTATCATATCCTTCATGTTCTCAGGAGTGGTTGGCTCTGTATTGTAGACAATAATTGTTATGTAACCCCAAAGAAAATACTCTAATGGCGTCAAGCATGGGGATCTTGTCGGCCAAAGGTAAGGACCCCCTCGCCCAATCCATTTTTGTGGAAAAATATTGTTTAGGTAACGCCGGACAATTACACTGTAATGAACAGACGCACCATCTAACTGCAGCCACATTTTTTGTCTTGTAGCTAGTGGAACGTTATCTAAAAGTTCGGGTAGTTTGTTACGTAAAAATTTACGAAATTTTCTTCCAGTTAGCGTTCCATTAAAAAAATAAGGCCCTATTATGTGGGTTCCAACGATTCCTGCCCATACATTTAATGACCAACGATGTTGATGATCAACACTTCGGAAGTAATGCGGATTTTCGTCGTTATAGTAATGAAAATTATGTTTGTTTACTAAACCGTTTTTATGAAACGTAGCTTCATCCGTAAACAGAACAAAATCAGAAAAATCTTCAGACCCTGCCACTTTATCCATAACCCATAAACAAAACTCAATACGATTTTCAAAGTCACTATCAAATAGTTGCTGGTGCATTTGAGTATGGTAGGGATGAAATTTGTGTTTTTTAATTATCCTAGCAACACTTCTCTTGCTTATATCTACTTGCTCACTAATACATCTTTGACTAGTATGTGGATTCTCAACAAGCGCACCCATTACTTCAAATTCTGAATCGTCTGTAATTGCAGATGTTCGTCTAGAATTTTTTGTATATTGCACGCTTCCAGTAGTTTTGAATACGTGCAGTAGTCTTTTAAAAACATTTCTGTTAGGATGATCTCTATTTGGATACTTTTGAGCGTATAATCTACTTGCTAAAAAACAGTTCTCCTGACACTCACCAATGATTAAGATAATATCTATTCTTTCTTCGTTAGAGTACTTTTTCATGTTTAACCAAGGATTAATAACTATGTCAATTATTAAAACTTAACAATACATCAACACTATACAAATACAATACACAAATACACACTATACAAATTTATAAATTTATTTGACAGATGGAATGGTATTAAAATAATATCTATTTCATAGGTAACTAGATGCCAGATAAGTGAATAATATTAAAAACCAAATACAGTACACAGCCACCCACTTCAGAGGACATAAAGAATAGGATAATGCGAGCTTTTTAAAGAATACCACTAGAAATATTAAAAAAAACAATAATTTTTTCAAAAGAGTTCAAGCTTGTATCTAACACGATAGGCATGATTTTGAGTACTTTCTTTAAATTTTTTGTAAGTTTTTTACTAATCTTAATGCAAAGTTAATGATTGTGTACCCTTAATAAAATTCTGTTTTAAGAGACCTTTAATTTATCAATAATAAATCATACAACAAAGCACTTACTGTCAAAATAACAAATTTTAAATTTTTAAAAACTTTCCGTCGGAGTATCATCATGTCAAAGGTAACTAGATGTCAGCAAATAATTGAATATTAAAAAACAAATTTAAAATTTCTCGAAAACTATCAGAGTTAGATATAGGCAACCCTAATACCAACTGAAAGGTAATAAATTCCCACGTTGAACATTTAAATTAAGCCAGAAATTTATGTATTAAATGGTTAGTGTTATACTGTCATATTAAAAACACCCTGTATATTATAGCATACCAGTAAATATTGGAAACAGAATGTTAAAAGCTTTTAGTGAGATAGTGTAAAGCAAATGTGGTTATTCGTTTTTATTTTGAAGTTATTGTATTTTTTCAGAGGGTCTACAAATTATGTAAAATCGATTTATCCTGGAAACTGAGCTAGATAGGTATAGGGAAATCTTAATGAACTTACATTATTTTTAATAGTATAATTCAAAAATGTGATAAAATACAGGGTGTTCCATTTAAAGGAACCTAAGTTTGATACGGCACGCTTTTTTGGAGCACCCTGTATATTCCAAAATATTTTCAAATTATAGTCCTAAGTAATCTACTTAATTCTACGCCTAATTTTTTCTAATTTTATTTGCCGTTAAGACGCCCGATAATAGTTCGTTCATAGTGCCCCACCCTGTATAAGTAGAGAGCTGTTTTATTGATTATTACGATACAGCATATGCCATAAGACTAAATCTTAATATTTGTATATTAGAGAATATTCATTTATGCTTTCATCAACAATTTTCGATAATGAAAGCATACATTCATCGAACATAAGCAGAACTCTAATTTCTCCTTTTTGCATCTAATAGAAAGACACGTACCATATACAGTGTGGCCCATTTAAAATAGAACCACCCTTGTAAAATAGGCATTTTTCAATAAATCTCCAAATTTTTTTTTGTAATATTGAGGATAAAAAACTGTATCTTCACACACAAATCCATAATTTTAGTTTAATTTCCAAGGCACACTCAACGTTTTTTTTTTCTTTGTTAAAAACGGCAAAAGTTTATTAAGCAATTTTTTTTTGAAGTTTTACTACGCCACTGAATTTGTAGTCGTTAGAAATACAAGCCATCAAAATTTCATTGAAAAATATTGGTTGGCAACGAAGTTACAATAACTTTAATTTGGGAAACAGAGTATTTGACTGTAATTTTTAGTTAGATTGTAGACCTATTTCAAATCAGGCAACACTGCTGATACAAAGTAGAACACCAGTGAACTTATACAGTGAAAATCCGAAGTCAGTAGGATTATTCCGTTCGACAGTTATAACTCCTGAAATTATGGTAATGTGAACGATTTGTGGGCAAAGGGATTTTGTAATAAATATCTGACTACGCCACTGGATTTGTACAGTATATTCCCTTAAAATAATTAAATTAAATATAGGTTATAAGTGGAGTCTAAAAGAACTCAAATAATAATTTAAGTTTTAATAAGTATTTCAAAACTTGTTTCTGTTCATTTTATGTTTATCGGCTATGGAAGAATGTAATACGGCATCACTTGAAAATTAACTTTCAATTTTGAGTTATTTTAGAACTAGAATATTATTTACAAATCCAGTGGCGTAGTCAGATTTTTATTACAAAATACCTTTCCCCACAAATCGTTCACATTACCATAATTTCGAACGGAATAATTTATTGACTTCGGAATTTCACTGTATAAGTTCACTGGTGCTCTACTTCGAATCAACAGTGTTGCCTGATTTAAAATAAGTCCATAAACTTAATAAAAATTATACTCAAATACTGTGTTTCCAAAATGAAAATTATTGTAACTTCGTTGCTAACCAATATTTTTCATGATCTTTTGATGGTTCTTATTTCTGACGACAACAAATTCAGTGGTGTACTCAAACTTAAAAACAAAAATAGCCTAATAAACTTTTTCCATTTTTTACAAAGAAAAAAAACTATAGAGTGCCTTGGAAATTAAACTAAAATTAAGGATATTTGTCTGAATATACAGATTAATAATTAATTAAAATTTAATATTATTTTTGCATCCAACATGTTGTTGCATGTATTGGGAAAACCCCAAAAGAAAACTCCAATCAGACCAAAAATATTAATAATTAATGATTATATTATAACTACTTGGGACTAACCAGCGACTGGGGGGGGGGAGGGGGGTTGTGAAATTTTTGTTCTCTTTTATAGGGGCGGTGGTCCAGAAAAGGTTGGGAACCACGATAACTTTTGGTATACCCATCGAGCCACAGCTCTGTATCAGTTTTAGTCAGTTTTTCTTACAGTTTTTTGTGTTTACACATACAGATAACTGACAGTTCGACTGAAACTGAGACTGAACGGAAAACTTATCTGATCGTCTAGATGTAGGTTTAGACCACACACATCTGAATGGACAATAAATAATGGGATCTTAATATGAGTTTTATCTTTGGTTTTTACAAAAGGTAAACGCGTTTGTTATTCATAAATACAAACTTCTCATATACTTATCATGTGTAAGTTGGGTATTGTTTAAATATTTATCGTCATTTAAAAATTCGATTTTTTAGCTGTAAAAATGTTTCTTTTCTTAAATGACCAAAACGACCATGCCAATGTTTATAATTATTTAATATCCTTCAAGAAATAGCATTTGCTTACATTTTTAATTGTTTATGAACCATTTTCAATGGTTTATCATCTTTTAGAGTAACTGTTAATAAATTATGTTGGAGCTTACCTTTTATTATTGTTTCGTTACCCTTTTTAATAGTCATAGTCATACAAGACGTCCTCCAGAATACCAATCATGCCATCTGCACTTGTAACGTTGATGTTTCCTTTTAACGTCGCTGTAATTGAGACACCATCTTTCGGAACTGAAATTTTAATTGGATTGTCCAACTGCTTGACTGTTGTAAACAAATTAGTTTGGTTTACCATATGGTCTGTAGCATCTGAGTCTAATATAAATATTAAATGTTTTTTTTATTCATTTGCCTGAAGAATTGTATTTTCCACAATGAAGGCAAAACCCTTTTCACTATCTGGTTCAATATGAATTGTTTGTAAAGTACGTTCACGAGGTTCTTCAGCTTTATACTGATTTTTCTTGTAAAAATAACAGTTTTTTATTGTATGGCTTTTGCGTCCACAATGTCCTGTTGATTTCTATGTCCTTGATTTGGATAATATCATTTCCTCGTTTGGTTGGAAAATTTAGCCTTTTGGTTATGGCGTTTACATTTATTTGTATTAGAGAACTTTTTAGTTTGTTGCTGTTCTATATGTAATAGGGTAAATGCACCAGTGAATGAACTCTCATACATTTTTGAACTTCACTGTATTTTTATAAACCATCCGTACTGATTTTCAGCTCCAGAGAAAGATCTTTTCGTGTTCAATGAAATAGTGAACACGTTGCATACGATAGTTACAGAAGTAGACAGTTTAAGACAGTAAATAAATAAAATGCAAAATGTTGCATAATACCCCAGTAAATGAACGAATGCTACCATTGATTGAACATGGCTGTTCCAATCAATGAAGAAAATAGACGTTGAACAATTTTTAATCAATGATTATCAACGACAACACAACATATGGTGATACAATATTATTTCAGACAAATTTTAGCATTTCTGGACATTCGAAAAAAGCACGTCTTATAAGCTTGGGTGCTTCAATCATTTCCACAATTGAAGTTTTCTCGTACCATATCTGGTCAACAGGTTCTGGCCATTTGAAAGTATTGGGACTTGCTGGTGTCATAGCGCGAACTTCATACTCATCACCTTCTGCATTTTCCACTACACCAGGAAAATATTTTTGCTTATACATTATTATGACATAAGCTCCAATAGTAATTTCTTGTGAATCATTGATTTTTGCTCCATTTTTATCCCTGTTGATATCATCCTCTGGGGAAGATAGTATATTCCTTATGTTGCTCGGATTGATATTTTCAGAATATTTACGAATTTCGGGACACTCGTAGGAACCACGTCTAATAAGCTTAGGTGCTTCGATTACTTCTGCAAGTGAAGACTTCTTGTACCATATCTGGTCAACACAATCTGGCCATCTAAAGGTATTAAGACCAGTTGGTGCCATAGCGCGGACTTCATATTCATCATTGTCAATAGTTTCTACTATGTCCGGAAAATATTTCTGGTTATACGTTATTATAACATAAGTTCCTACTGTGATATCTTGGGAAATACCTACTAGGATTTTTATCTTGATTGCCAGTATCGTTTATATCAGCCTGTAAACAGGTAACTTCTGTTGCTGGTGGTGCTTTGGTTCTTATCGCCGTTCTTTTTGGGGTTGCTTCTTGTTTTTTTCTCTCTAATTAATTTTTGTTTCAATTTCTCAGATTCTTTTGTATCTGTATAGTCTTTCCATTTTTTGGAAGTGATGGCAAACGGCAATAAAGTTGCCTGTTTCCTTTTGCCACACTTTTTTTCTATATTTGGCCAATGAAGATGTTGTAGCCATACGTCTCTGGTAGTTTTCGGCTTCTGCAGCTCTTGATTATGGAAATCGACACTACTGTTAGCTATTACTACGTCTATTTTATCTGGAATCTCGAGTTCTTCTACAGCATTCAGATAATTTGTTTTACTTGTTTTTTTCTCGTAACCTTCTATTAGAGTATCATTATTAGTTATACTCTCTTGCTCGATACCGTCCAATATATCTTCAGGATTTTCAATTTCTTCTATGATAACGTTTTCTATATCTTTCGTTCTATCCACATTCAATATTATTGTTGAATTGTCAGATATGTTAGCTGGATAGAGAATACCATCAATTTCCAATGGTAGGTTCAACAGGTCATCTGTTAAGTCTGTTGTGTATTCTTGTATATCCGGTATGTCAAAATTAGCAATATTCTGCGAGTTTTCTTCGAAGGCTTCTTCACATTCTTGGTTCATTCCATCAGCATTTCTCAAATTATTCGTTCTATCAGCATCGGTTGCTTCTTTACATATTTTCCAAAAGTTGTAGAACTGAATGTCGGCTGCATTTTCACCTTCATAGGCACTATTGAATTCTATCAAAATTTTTGAATCTACATGATGTTTAATGACTTTCAGAACAGTTTCATATTCGTCTCTGATCACAGAAACTTCCTTGTCACAATTAGGTCAAGCTGCTGTCTCCTTGTTGAAATGCATTGGGAATAATTCACAGCGTCTGCACTAAATGGAAACAATCCACATTTTCTGAAATCGTTTTTGATGATTTCCGATTTGATCCATTCTTCAAAAGCTTTTTGGAAAAGGGGGGTAAAGGTATTTTTTGTAACTGATGTATTAGTGTTCTGTTTATGTTTCAAAATGGTCTTTTTCCAGTGTCCTTTGAGAGACTTGAATACTGATACGTCACAAGGTTGCAAGATATGTGTTGCATTGGGCAGAAGGCAGTATAGTATTATTCTTTTCTGTACACAGAAATTATACAAATCCATATTGATATGCAATTTATGACCGTCAAGCAATAGTAAAACAGGAAATTTAATATAGTTTTCTTGAAGCCAAGGGAAGAAAATATTCGGGGGTAATACCACAAGAGCTCAGATTTAGCCGGATATTTTTTGTGGTTGTTTTCGAATACTTACTTTCATTGGCAATTTAACGAGAGCTGTTCTGGCAAAATCACGAGAGCGTAGCTGCTAAATCTGAGCTCGCGTGGTATTTGGTAAGACAATCCCATGAATAAAAAACTCAATTCAATTAAACTTTATTTAACAAACTAAATGAACAATGAGTAGAAACATAATGTTTAGAAAGAACAATTGTTAAAAATACAATTATTATATACAATTGGTCCAGTAGACATTTGCTCCTTTACTGATATAGACTTTGTTGTTGACATTGACATGGATGTTGTTGGCACTGTGGCTAATTCATTATTCAAAGCTTTATCTCGGAGATTTGTCACAAGATGCGAATGATGCTCATTATCAAGTTGTAGATAAGGCTTTATAGACTTCGAAGAGGAATGTCCAGTTATTTTAATTAATTCTTGTTCATTAATACCTGCCTTAGCTAAAGTTGATACGGCGCTTGAGCGATGAGAATGATTAGAAATTTTTTTATTCTTTGTATCCAGTCCAATTTTTTCAGCTGAAATTTTTGTCCACTTAAGAATTTCGTTGACTCCTATAGGAACATTTTTGTACCAACCTTTTGATGAATCATTTTTCCAAAACGGATTGGGAGTTATAAATAATCTATCAGTTGTAATATGGTTCGGTCTATGTGATAATATTTTATAAAACAATGTCACTGGGCATATGCTAGGGTTTTCTATGTTCTTTATTAGCCATTTACTATCGCAGCACTTGTTTGAGCCACCCTGACATGTCTTGGAAAAAACTGTATTATATTCAATGCGACCAGTTAAATCACCATTATTTGATTTTTCTTCTTTAAAATAGTGTACTTTACACTTTACAGCTTCACCTCCTCGCCAAGCTAATTCATATGCAGCGATATGAAAAAATCTTTTTAAAAGACCTATAGGACTATTCTCATCCCATATTAATGCCATTTTAACAATTTCACTTTTAGTTAATTCTGTTGAACTATTTTTACGTTTTTGTAAATTACCTTGTAAGATCTTTCGCTTAGAATTACGTGCATCACGGGATTTTTTAAATGCCAAATCAGTGAAAGGGTTGAAAGTAACACTAAATTTTTCGAAATACATGTTTTGCAACATTTTCGCTGTTGTGTTCCACATTGTTTTCACCACGTATTCTTTATAATTTTCTTTATTCTTTTTAATCTTCTTTATTCTTTTTCTTCATATTGAAGCCCCAGTCCATCAATATTTCTGCCACATCTTCCACTAACTGTTCGGTTTCCAAATTGAAGGTTCGTTGTTTACAAAATTCACTAAATTGATTCCATATGGAGGAATGAGTTTTCTTGGTATTTTCTGGAGTTGATTTTTCAATCTCCCTTACTATTTCTGCCTTGCAAATATTTCCAAATCTCGACATACTTTTTGGAATTGTTATATGCTGTTTAATTCATTCTGTTTTTGACATTTATAATTGTCAAATTGACGTGCATTGCTTGGTAAACAGACAGTACCTAAATGCTAGGGTTGCTACGGTAACGTAATTTATCCGATATTTTTATCCACTTGCAAACTCTCTTCCTTCCTATTTAGCCGACAGCAAACTACGATTTTTGTATTCACAAATGGGATTTATTATACATGAATGGGATTGTCGCAATAAATTCGTAGAATGTTGCACTCGTCATCCATCCACTATCTGATCGGCCCATTCCTCAGGTATAGTTTGTGCAATATCTCTTGGAATACGCTTTATCTGGGTCACTAGCAATTTCATAAAAATTCCTGTAATTTTTGGGACCCAGAAGCTTTCCACTTTTGGGACAAGTCTGCAAAACGGATAAAACGGATTCATCCCCATTAAAATTTCTATCAGGCTCAGAAAGGATGTCTTCAACGCCTTCTCCAATTAAATATTCCTTCATCTCCTGAAACCATGTTCGAATATTTTCCTCTGTTACAGATGCTCTCGCCTTGAATATTTATTCTGTATTCCTTGTGGTTATTTTTGGATGTCTTTGTAAAAAAAGATGTAACCATTTCCTACCCGGTCTATCATCCACGAATTTATTGGGCCTATTAACAGCTTTGAGGACACGTTGCACTGAGTCCTTCACCTCATCGAGATGCATGGGAAATCCTAATAGAGCTTTGGATAGAATCCAAGTTTCTAGAGTAGTTTCTTCTTCGGAGGTCAAAATGTTGGGAGGTCCCATTTTTCGAATCATGGAAACTTTTCCAGTGGTTTTGTTGAAAAGTGTACTTTTCGGAATCCCATATTGTCTGCTGGCCGCATTGATGGTGATTTCCTTTTTTCTTATTGCTTCCACGGCCTTCTGGGGACAGTCATCGGAATCTTACATACTTTTTCTGATGTTCTGACTTGGACTTTCCACCTTCCACATTTCTGTCAAATGATTGAAAAAAATATGAAATCAGAAAAAACAGAGAAAGAATAAATTGTTCATTCACTGGAGCACCATTGATCTGTGTTATGATTCAATGAATGAACAAAGTCGTTCATTTACTGGATAGCAAGCTTAGTAGACATTTCCTGACGGAACCCGTGAAACAGTCTTTCTAAACGAGTATGTAAGGATCAGATCGATGGAATCTAGATTAACACGTAAAATCCCAATGAATGAACATTTTGTTCGTTTACTGGGTTCAGCACATGCACCAATGAATGAACACTCAAATTATTGAATTTAATAACGATTTCGGTGTATTTTGAGGTTAGGTTTTCGATAAAATCAGTTGAAATCAATTAATTGATGTGATAATGACAACACACCACACATCTCATTTGTTAATTACTTATTCTGTACTATTGCTCACCTGGTTATTGCTTGTTATCGTTCCAATAACAGATACGTTTCTCAAATTTTGTCAACAAAAACACAGCGGTACGTTCATTCATAAGAACTGACTTGAACTAACGAAGTATCACGTTAAGAGGAACATGTTGCACGTCATGAACACCATATTCTTAATAATTTCAGATATATTTCAATTTGTTCATTCACTGGTGCATTTACTACTGGTTTCATTACTTTCGTTTTATAATTTTGTTTCGTAGTCGAGTAATTTTGTTTTTGTAAAGTCTAGGCTCAAATTATCATCAGTTAATGTATGAATTGCAGTTATTATACAGTCACATGGTGGGGTGAGAAGGAGGTGAGCTATTTTCGACATTTCAGTTAAATTTCCTCCAGCAGCTAGGAAATGTTTTATTAATTTCATATTACCTATACATTTTCAGCTTAACACATTTTCTTTTGAACTGATAACTGTGCTGCTAGGCTTTTTCTTTCATAGATGGAATCTACTCGTTCAATTATTTGGTGGGCTCGTGCTTCTTCTGTAACTATACCTGTCATTATGTCACTTAAACAATCAATTATGATACTTTTGGATAGGCACTCCGCTCTAATTTCTCCCATTTTGCATCAGGTTCCATCGGAGCCTCCTCGTCAATCACTTTTAATGCGTCTTCTTCTGCGAGTATAGCTTTTAACGAAATTTCCAAATATTATAACGTTCAGATAAATTAGCAGCATATAATTCAATGATACAAATATAATAAAAAAGAGGAAAAAGTGGCATTACAACTAATATTTCTTAAACAGACTAAAGGAATAAGAAATTACAAAATAATCACATATGATGGTAATATTTCTAATATTTCAAAGATAGTATCTTTAGCAACAAATACAACAATTCCGTTTAAAGCAGAAAGTAATGTGATTACAATATTGGTAAATGTAAAAACAAAAATAGCAATAAATGAGTAACAAAAAAATCTGGTTTATATAAACTTAAATGTCCAAAATGTAATGCTGTCTATTTGGGTCAAACCCTTAGCTACTTTGAAATTAGATACAGTGAACAATTACGAGAATACAGATTAAAACAACCAGAGAAATAAAACAGAACTAGACGTACTACATATTTGTGATAAGAAACAAGAACAGGATTTTTTTGAAGAGTTAGAAATTAGCGGACACATAAAGAGACTCACAGTATGAAGGTGACAATAAAAAAATAAATCTAAGTAGTTCTCCACGTTTAAACTGTCTTCTTAAGTAATAATTGTAAAGATCAGCAGATATAGTTTTCTTGGTTTCCTATTGCACAGTTATACTGGTCTTGAATGGGAAAAATATATCTAGGATATCCCCATTGGGCTAATAATCTCTAAGCATTAATATTTGTAATATTATATCTTCTTGTGGTCTCCGTAGTCTAGTGGAATGGTGCTCTGTCTGCTAACCGAGAGGCCCCGGGATCAAACCTGGGCCTAGTTAACAGCATAATTAAAAATACGGAGAGCCACCTGTCGGAAGGCAATGGCAAACCACCGACAGTATTCTGCCTAGTACAGCCTCTCAACATAGACGTTCGGATCCGTCGTTAAACTGTAGGTCCCTTCTATCTGTGGTAACTGGAGAGCACAACACAGGTAGAAGTGAGAGGTCGCCTACGTCCGATCATGGATATGGCACTGTAAGAAGAAGATATCTTCTTCTTTTTATATTCATAG
Source organism: Galeruca laticollis (assembly GCA_963921935.1). Lineage (NCBI taxonomy): Eukaryota > Metazoa > Arthropoda > Insecta > Coleoptera > Chrysomelidae > Galeruca > Galeruca laticollis. The sequence goes on along the minus strand of OY998178.1, from coordinate 35,424,037 downwards.
AACATACACATAGATTCAAAAGTTTTGCATCACCCAATTTCTCATAAACTATTTTTTTCTTCATCAAAAATGGATTGGAGAATAATTGATTGATTCGTTTTATTTTAAAAAAAACATCAAGGTTTTTTGTAAAATTTTTATTATTCACTAATACACATGTTTTAAATATAAGAGTATTTTTGCAAGAAAATTAAATTTACAAATTGGTGACTTTTTTGGAAAAATAATAAATTAGAATTATTTAATAATGAGTATTTGCACCTCTAGAATCTATGCAGGCTTGGAGACGCCTACCCATACTGTTAACCAGATTTCTGATATGCTGTTGCGGGATATTCCGCCATTACTCCTCAGCGGCATGAACAAGCTCTTGTACACTCCTGGGTGGATTTCAGCGTGCTGCTACTGCCCTGGAAAGCATGTCCCAAGCATGTTCTATTGAATTTATATCTGGCGATAAGGCGGGCCAGTCCAAACGATTGATGCCTTCGGTTTCTAGATACTCATTTACAGCTCTGGTGCGATGAGAACGGGCGTTATCGTCCATAAAAACGAAAGCGTTGCCAACAGCTGCTCGCCATAACCTCAAGTGAGGATGTAGAATCTCCCTGAGGTATCTATCGCCGATCATTGTTCCCTGAACATGGATTAATTCTGTGCGGCCGTTGGACATAATCCCAGCCCAAAACATTGCACTTCCTCTTCTAAAAGGCAGCACAGCGTAGGCATGGGCGAGCTGGGCTGCTCTCGTTGGCTCTCTCCACACACGTATTCGATGGCTATCATGTATCAAACAAATTATTGTCTCATCAGAAAAAAACACAGAATTCCAAAATTCTTTGGGCAAGGCTGCGCGCTCTTTGGCCCATTGTAGACGGCGAAGTCTATGCGCAGGTACTAGTCGGGGTACTCTCATTGGGCGACGACACCTCAATCCTGTCGAAAGTATTCGTCTCCGCAATGTAGAGACCGATACTGGAATTCCCAAGGTATGTCTCATATCTCTTTGGAGTGCTGGTAATGCCATGGTTGGCTTTCTCCGGATCGACAAATGGATATAGTGGTTTTGCCGTTCATCGCGCCTTCTATCGCTCCTAGGTCTGTAACGAAAAGAATTGGCCTGGACATAGCGGTTACATGTACGAGATACATCACTTTGCGATCTACAAACTCTATTAGCCACGAACCTTTGAGAATGGCCTTCTTCAATTAGACTTACTGTTCTGGCACGATCAATCTTACTTGACGATTCATGTTGGCAGCCTAAATCATAAAATTCAACTGCCTTTGCTAGAAAAATTGTCGTACCAAAAATGTACTCTCCAACAAAAAATTTTTAAACATGTAGTTTTTGCAAAAACAAAATTTGGACAAAAACCTTAGATGTTTTTTTTTTACTTCAAACTAATCATTTAATTAGTATACAGTCCATTCTTGACGAAGAAAATAGTTATTTGTTTTACTAGGCATAAAAGCACAAGATTTAATGCCGCGGCTGGTGTTTCATAGCCTAGCGTAGCGTGGCTATGAAACCAGCCAAGGCATTAAATCTACTTTTCTGCCGTGTGAAACATAATTTTTTCTTCAAATTTGTTCCAATTCCACGCAAAATCGACTTTTTCATATTTAAATTGCATTTCATTATCAATATCCAAATAACTAAATTATTTTATCAAAGGTAACTGGGCCCTGCGTTACTATGTTTACCGCTGATGACGTTTGTTGAATATGTTTGTTTACTGTTTACTTTGTCATTGTCAATTTTGAGAAGTTGTCATGTTAGAAATGGATTTACTGCAAAGTGAGGATGAATTGATGCAATTAACATGGAGGATGGAAGTCTTCCGCTGTCGCGGAGGGCTATATTGAGGACTCGCTAGCCAATAAGTCGAACATCGGCAATAAAATATTTTCTGGCGTTTCCGGAGTATCAAGTGTGGATACTAAAGTTGTTAATTTTACTGGAAAGGAGGGAAGTGGACAGAGTTCAATTGTATTAAATAATTGTTCACAATTCACCATAAATATATCTAATAAATAAAAATTTCGTGTTGTAGTTTGTAGTTTTAATGCAATAAAACCAGTTTATTATCATCAGCATCATTTTGAGTTTTCTTAATGTCATTGTCAATTTTAATAACCAGTTTGATTTAAATTATTACTTGGAAGGTTGCCTAGCAACGAACTTTTTCTGCCTAGGCAGTAAAAGTGGACTTTCTCTGCCTAGGCATTAAAAGTACAACTTCTAAGCCTGCCAAGTGTCATTAAAAGGCCGCTTTTAATGTCATTTGGAGAAAAAATTATTTACAGAGATGTAGGGTAATGCAAAACTTTTGAATCTATGTGTATATTAAGTCAATGACAGGGTAGGTCACTTCTTGGCCAAAAATAATTATTAATCATCAGGTAGGCATCACATGAAATGTAACTTCTGTCATTCTAACGATGTTTACAATTTTTTCAGTATATTGTGGAATTATTTAGAAACAGTTAGTTTCATTTTAAAAAGTAACGTAATAACTGTTAAATGATGACAATAGATATTTATTCTTATTTTTTTTTTTCGTTCGCGTAATACCTATATTTTAAGAATGATTCGTAATCTGTTTAAAATTCAAACAAATACTTTCGTGAATTATATCTCCTTTCCCATGGAACATCCAACGTCAGCAGATTGTCATTTTATCATATTCATGCAAATTTGTTATTCTGCATTTTTTACCTTTTTAGAATTATATTTTTATAGCTCAGTTATTTGTCAATCTTTCAGACGTAAACGTAAAAATTTAACTATATTAGTTTTTAAATAGCTATTTATGCAACAAGTGCAAAAAGAGTGTTTTTTGCACGCGACGTGAAATTGTCCAACTCGGCCTAAAAGCCTCGTTGAACAATTTCACGTCGGGTGCAAAAAACACGTTTAACACGAGTTGAATACAATATTTTTTTTACATTCATGCAAAAACTGTAAAATTAGAATATAATATGTTACTCAGAATGTATTTTAACCGTTCTTTTTTTGTATCTTTATGGCATCCACCTTGTCAGTACTTAATCATAGCTGGTTTTCGCTTTGACCATTTAAATTTTAAATAATCATAGATTTTTGCAATAATTGTAACTCGTTGAGACTAAGTAGTAAGATGTACATATATTATTGCTGTATTAGAGCAGGATCAGACACTTGCTCTGGATTTTTATTTTATTTAAATGTTTATGTTTGCCATAAATCATCACAAAACTGACAAGAATGACAGATGAGTGCAACAAAAATTTTGTTGCACTAGTGCAAAAAAGAACCACTTTTTCTATTAAATGTGTTTCACAAAAGTGTTGTTTTTTGCAAGAATGTAGAAAAAAGTAATTACGAGTATTGAATATATTTCTCATGCATAAGGAATTCTGACAGTACTTTTATGCAAACAAATACCGGAAATATGTCAATAAAACATGAAATATATGTATTATTCATTAATTATTGTATCGCCTTTAATGTAGGCCCCTTCAGACATAATATACTCACGCTAATAAGTGATTGATTCATCAAAATATGATATAAACGCATTTTCAGGAATCGACTTCAGTACTCGCCGCGAAATCTCTTTTATATCCTCCATCGACTAAAAACGGATGTCTCGAAATTAAAATTTGAGATAGTATGGAGTTGTTTGGTCAGAGATTCACCTTGTGAGATGGTGAGTTATTATGGTACGCAAATTATAGTACCAATAGATTCGTAAGACACAAACTTTTCAGTAGCGAGCTTTTTTAGACTTGAACAAGCGGGGTAATCTTCATCCTCATCAGTCGCTTCTGAATGCACCTGTAATATCTTGTTTCACCGTAAGCCGTAACATTTTCGACACTTCTGCACACACGAAATTTCTCTTGCAGCGCAATATTTAAGATAGATACTTTGTTGGATCCTCTGTAAAAATAACAAAACCTACTTAAGTGGAACTTAGGAAATGGAGCACTGTAATAGTATATTTAGTATTAAGAACGGTAAGGGTTATTTACCGGTCGCCAGCAATTTTGCTGGAGACCGGTAAAACCCTTGAGCTCGATTCTCACTATAGTGCAATGAATATGCAAGGCACGGGAAAGGCACAGGCTCGGCAATATTTGTATGATATGTAATTGAATGTGATTTTCGACTTCGCGTTCTCACTATACGGGTACCGACTTGTCAATGCATGTCGCTTGCACGTAGGTATTCTTCGAAACAATATTTGCCGAGCACGTGCTCTGCCGAATCCTAGCCGGTTTCGCAAAACTTGCCTAGTCTGAATACTCATTCCCGGCAAACAACAGGCAAAAAGAAAGTGACGATTTTAAATAATTAAGTCGAAGCGTCAAAGAAAGACTTTTACATCGGAAATGGATGAAATGTTAATTGAATATGTGCGTGGAAATGAAGCGTTGTATGATTTATCTAATAAAAAATACTCATATATTCAATACAAGTCGAATGTGTGGACGTCAATTGGGGAAAAATTAGAATAGGGTGAGTAATAATTTAGTATATTTATTAAAATATTACATAACACGTAACTATAAATTATATTTTTTATATTATATTTTGTCATATTGCCAAGGTACAGAACCAGCATCTGAATTAAAAAAACTGGTGAATTTTTCTCTGCAAAGGAACGCTTCCTGTTGTGCATTACCACCTTGCTTTGGTAGATCTTGCAGTATACATATGTTGTGATTCTCCACAGCAGCAATTTCTTCCTGTGTCATCGTGGCTTTGTTGAGTAGATAATTATGTAGAATGCATGTTGTTAAGACAATTCTTTCAACATAGCCAGGTTTTGAATTGACTTTTCTAAAATATATGCGGAAACGCTGTGCCAAAATTCCAAAGGCGTTTTCAACAACACGCCTTGCTTGACAATGTCGGTAGTTAAAAACCCTTTTCTGTACATATAGTATCTGGGTCTGAGAAAAAGGTCTCAAAAGGTTAATTTTTAAAGGAAACGCTGAATCACCCAGAATAACGTAAGGCGTTGTTATATCAGAATCTGGGAGCTGTTTAATGCCAGGTATGTCCAAGGTACCATTTTCCAATTGTCTTCCCAATCTCGAGTTTGCGAAGATACCTCCATCACTGTTTTTGCCATATGAGCCTATATCCACCGCCAGAAATCTGTAATCAGCATCGACTAATGCAAGAAGAACAACGGAAAAGGTTTTTTTATAATTAAAATAATTTGAACCACTATTAGCAGGAGCTATAATTTCAATATGCTTGCCATCTAGGGCTCCTAAGCAATTAGGAAAATTCCAAGTAGTCCAAAACCTTTTCGAAATATTTTCCCAGTCTTCTATACGCGGTGTAGGAATATAAGCTGGCAATAAGTTGTTTATAATTGCGTTACACACTTCGTGGATAATGGTATGTACAGTAGAATGTCCTAGTCTGTAACTGAATGCAATCGTTTGATAAGAGTCTCCAGTAGCAAGAAACCTAGAATAAATTAATATTGTTACTTTCAGATGGTCAAGAATGCAAGCATCGTTGGGAGGCAATCCGCGGTCAGTATAGAAAATTTCGAAATTCAAAGAAAACTAAAACAGGGCAAGCAGCAGATCCCAACGCGAGATGGAAGTATGGCGACATATTGGAATTTCTCCATATTCACATGAAGGAGAAGGAGCGAGTTACTTCAGTTACTATGACTGAAAACCCCACTTTTGTAACTGACGATAAAAGCAATGGATCGGAAAATATAAGTCAGTATTCCGATTCTTCACAACATATTTTTTCACAGGATAACATTCAGGACATAACACCTCCGAATAGTCAGCTTGATGGTCAGGATATTCTGCAGTCTACCGATTTATCACAAGCTAGTACATCCCAACAAGCAAATCATAAGTCAAAAGGAGAGATAGTAAAAAACAAGAAGGCAACAACTAAAACAATCAAAGATAAAGCAAAATCGTCAACCCAGCCTATGACAGCTAGCAGCACCCTAATGAATTATCTTTTGACCGAGGAAAACAACAAAAAAATTGAGGCAAATAAAGACGAAATTTATCTGTTTTTTGAAAGCATAAAAGCTACTGTGAAAAAGTTTTCTCCCGGTGACAAATATCTAGTTAAAACTAAAATATTTGGATTTGTCTCCGATATTGAAGCTAAATACGTATATGACCAGCAGCATACTCAAAAATTTTCAGCATACAATGCCAGTAACATGCAAACCATTAATTTACATAACACGACTACCGACAGTTCAGAAATTCGCCCGCCTCTAGTGTCTCCTACACCCCACTCATCCCACTCATCAAATTTTTCCTTAACTCCCATTCAATCTCCACCATCATCAAGTGCTTCCATGTGCCAATCCTACAATTCTTCACTTGCCGCCTCCTTTTATGAAACCTTTTCCCCACAGAATACCTTAGACTAATCATTAATATAATGTAATAATCATTAATACAAGTAATATTCTCTACATCATGTGTCAAAATAAAAATAAAAAAAAAACATGTTAAACGCCATAAAGCTGATATTTGATTTTTACCTTAAGCACACCGCAAGTTTTTGAACTGGTGGAATGGATTGACGAAAAGTGGTATTTTGTTTCTGCAAAACTTCTTCTATCTCTTTTAACAAATTATTGAATTCGTTAATCGACATTCTATAATATTTAAAGAATTTGGTTTCGTCGTCTATCAATTCGGGGTGTAGTGTAGAGAATTATCCTTCTTGATTCCGTCTTTTTAACATATCATGCACCCAAAAACGTCTTTTTCGTTTCTGACCTTTCTCTATTTGTTTTTCTTCGTCTTCATCTAATAACACAGCAATTTTCACAAGTGTTGTAGTGGAAAACATATTGTTATTATTCGAACTATTAATTATATAAACGGTACCACTGACGTTCCGTGACGGTAGCTACTCGTTCAGTGTGAATGCGCGATACATTTCTTGCCCTTGCCGAGCCCGTGCCTTTCCCGTGCTTTTCCCGTGCCTTGCACATTCATTGCACTATAGTGAGAATCGAGCTTTAACGTTCGATATGCTTATACCATTTATTGCGCGATCGTATTGAAATAAACTTCAAATAAAATAATTTAAATTTCTTCGAAATGAACGAAAAGTGACATTTATACTTCTCGATCAGTTTAATAGCTATTTGTATTACTAGGGAGGAAAGTGCCACTTTTCCTCCCGCAGGATGTAGTTTACTGCCCGACGCGAAGCGGAGGGCAGTAAACATCCAAGGGAAGAAAAGGCACTTTACTCCCATGTGATACATATGATTTTTCCTCCTACCCACCTTTTTTTGAAAATTTATTTACGACACAAATAGGTAACGAATATAATTAAGAACACAAGAATTATTTATTAAACAAAGTTATCAATATATGTTATACAATTAAGTACATAGTATTGTTTAACTATATTTTAGAATTATTTATGTTAATATTGAATGTGCAGTTTTGAGCAGCACTTATATGAACACCATTGGAAGAAGATAGGGTTTGAACATGAGCTTTAGTATTTGAAATATTTTCGCTTAGCACATTGTAATGGTGGTAACTTCTAGAAGTGCTTGGCTGATTTTGATCAAGTTCAGGTTCTACATTATTTCCCATAATTTGATCAGAAATTTTTCTTTTTTTTTGTGTAAGATTGTTCTACATAACCTTCTGCGATATTGGTTGATTTCCAACCGCCATGCTGTTTTAGAACTAAAATATCCCCACCAGCGTTTACTAACAGAGTTGCTGAAGTTCTTCTGAAACTGTGCCCTGTGTAATGTTCGGCATTTGGAAGATTGAGATATTCTGAAATTTTTTGTGGTATTTTGGATACACTATTTTTGCCAACCACTTGATTTATACATTTGCCTGCTTTAAAGCATACCAACAATCGTTTATGCTCAGTTTTAGGACGTAGACAGATATACTTTTTAACGATTTGAACAAAATTTGGGCCGTTACCTGTTGTAGTATTGATAACGAAAGTTCGTTGTTTATACGTTTTTGAAGTGTGGATATTTATGACTAAAAGATTGTCTTTCTCTTCAATATCACCCATAGTCATTTTAATAAGCTCATCACATCGACATGCTCCAGAAATTCCAATAACCAGGACTACCTATGAATATTTTATATCAAAAATTAAATTATTTGCATGGGATTTCATTTCTTACCTTCATTAATAAAAAAACATCATCGGGGGCTTCTATTAAGAATGTATTTATTTCTTCTCTTGTAAAAGTTTTATCTTTATTTGGTTTGTATCCGGCGTTTTAGAAATGCAATCAACTTTGGATATTTAATATCGACATTGTCCTTCATTTGTATCATTGTGCGTAGCATTGAATATTTAGACCAATGTTTTGAAGCTTTTAATGATTTTCCTTGTAGTGAAAAATATGCCAGTAAAACATTCTCTGAATATTTATGTATCTTGTTGTCTTCAGCCCATTGCTTATATTGTGCATATTGTTTTTCATACCTGTCTTTAGATTTTTGTGGTAGTAAGGTTAATGACGCTATGTTGGCTTGTTCCTTAATATTAGGTGGTGTATTTGGAAATTCAAAATCACTTGAATCGCTCTCCATTTTTCAAAATTTCAACTAAGTTTAATGAATGTAGCGACTTTGCAACTCAAAAGTCAATCGCCGTGTTTACTGTCAGTGAGCCACAGCTCTGAACTCAAAAAACGTATATCTAAGATTCCTGAAGTTGAAATTTGTATTGAAGAACTACGTTGAAGTAACATTAATGTTTGATTTTTACCAAAAAACAGGATATACAGGATGTTCTAGAAATTATGGAAACAATATGAATATAATGAATTCACAAGTTTCATCGTTTACAACTTACTTGAAATGAGGGGGAGGAAAAATACTTTCCTCCCTAGGGAGGAAAGTACTTTTCCTCCCTAGGGAGAAAAATTAAGAGTTTCCTCCCTGATTTGAGGGAGGAAAGTGTGTACTTTCTATAGGGGTAGGAAAAATATATTTGCATTTTGGTATAAAGTAGGCGGTTGCCAACTTGCTAATGATATAATTCAATAATCGTTGTGCAGTTGCTAAGTGTTTCCAAGATATTATTTATCAACAAACAAATGCATTTACTGTGAAACTTAAGATTATATTTTAAAGTCTATACTTTGATCTTGAATTTTCGATTAATTTACTAATATAAAATGAGTGAGAATGATACTGAAATAGAAAAAGCGTGGCAAATAATCCCATAAAAATCCAGGAATCGCTATGAAAAAGTCTACAAAATGTTTAAGCATTGGTGTGAGGAAAAGAATGGTGCCAGTATTAATGAAAAAGTGTTGTTGGCATATTTTGTTCGGCGAAATGAGACATTGAAATCGCCTGGTAGTCTTTGGGCAGAATATTCTATGTTGAAAAGCACTATTTTTTTTTAAAGATGCTATCGATATTTCAACTTTTCATACTTTGATTGCCTATCTAAAGAGGAAAAATGTTTGACATAGACCTAAGAAAGCTGCTGTGTTTACCAAAAAGCAGATTAAAAAAATATAAACCGTCTTATATTTTTTGTTCCTTTTGTGTAATAAATGAAATAATATATTATTTAGAACCACTTAAATAAATGTACGGCTAAGACGTCGGTAAGTAATCTACTTACCGACGTCTGAACGGTAAGTAAATCACTTACCGACGTGTTGGACTTAGAAACCAGTAAACACAAGCTACCGTCCCGACAACCGATGCTGTAAATAAACAGAAAAGATCGATCGCGCAAAAACAAAATAATTGGCAGATAATGAACTAACTCCACGTTAATATAGAGAACAGTGGTACCAACCGAACGTGGCTATTCTAATCTTATTTGCAACAAATATAAAAAATACTTTTTTCATTATATACCTCAAACTCCATAGTATATCAATCATGTACGGTCCGGCAAATGGACAAATATGAACTGTCGAGGCATATACAGGGAGTACTAAATTTTTGGAGCACAGATGAATATTTAAACATTAGGAATTCGACGTTTTTTTTTTGAAAATTTGAACTCATTATAAACAAAATTATATCACTGCTTCCAAACATAAAAATTGTTAGAAGATTCTCTATTATAAGAATCGAAAGATATCATAGCTGACAGGAAGATCGATTTAAAAAAATTCTGAATATTTCTCCATATTCTCAAATTGTAGTTAAAGTGAACCGGTAATTGCTTAAGTTATCTTTTCTAGAGTTTTACATTTTGTTGATTTGATTTTAATTCTATTTTTTGTTTGTTTCAGATTGCACATTCGTTACATAATGCCATCGGCTCGACTAACTCTCCGTGAAGAGGACGTCGTCCGATTGGCCCTGGAATTTTTATATAATCGCCAATTGCACATCTCCCAATTGAGTCTGGAAAGAGAAACGGGCGTAATAAACGGGAATTATTCTGACGACGTGCTGTTTCTAAGGCAACTAATACTCGACGGACAATGGGACGACGTTCTGGAGTTCATACAACCTTTGGAGGCGTTGAAGGCCTTCAATATGAAAAAGTTCAGTTACACTATATTAAAACACAAATATATCGAATTGCTGTGTATAAAATCGGAGGCGAATATCCAAGGTAGGTTGAGAGACACCTTTCAGCTGTTTATTATTTAAAAAAATACTTTCAATGTTACAAAACTCAGAATATATTCTATGTTCTAAGAATAATAAGCAATAATGGCACAGTATGAAGAACATGCAACTAACATTAACAATTATTGCAAGTCAAGTTGAAAATATTTAACATGATAATATCTAAAGAATGTATATTTTATTCATCAATATGAAAGCAAAACAATATTTTTTACATTTCAAGGAATTGTAACTGTGCATTTTATGAATGGTAGTATGAAGCAATAAGTTATTACAGACGCATAGGCGTAACCCGAAGTGAAGGAGGAGAACTTGGCTCTCTTCTAAAGTTCCTAATTTCCATTTGTTGTCGTAGTGTATTTCTCGACTTCCCTATTTTTCCCAACTTACTATTTGCTATCTCCGTTGTATAGGTTATATACGTGTTATAATCCTTACCTTTTAGTCTTCCGGAATTTCATCTTTTTGTGAAATTGATTTATTCCAAAGAACTCCTGCACGACCATCATTCTGAATTTGTTCCTGCGCATACTGACAAAATTCTACTCTTTTATTATAATCATCCTCTTTAAGCTCTTGATGCAATTCTCCCTACACTGCGACCACTTATTTCAAAAGCATTTGCAATTTCCCTCGTTCTAATATGTGGATTCTCAGTGAAACTAACAATTACATTTAATTCACTTACAACAGTTTTTGTTTGTTCAGATCTCTGGTAATTTACGTGTCCGGTCTGTTGAAATCGTTCTAATACACTTTGAAATGCTTCTGTTCTTGGTTGTCGCCTATCAGGGAATTGCTGATGATAAATTCTTCTTGCCAGTAACACATTTTTGTTACATTCTCCTAGCACAAAAACGATATCAGACAGCTCTTCCTGAGAAAATTTCATGTTGATAATAGTAAGCAGGAACTAATAAAAGTAATCTGTCAAATTTTTAAACCAGTTTATTGTCAAAGTCATAACCAACTAGAATAATGTGTGATTTTAGTAATGTTTTGTGCACCAACAGTCTTAAGTACTCTTGTATTTTGGTAATTCACCTAATATTAATCAATTATGCGTCAGACTAGATTAATTTGTGTATTTTTTTCTTGAAAATTATTTTTGGTTGAATATTTCCACCGTCAAACTAATAAAATTTCACCTATTTGTTTCAAATAATGTTTGGCTGAAACTATCATCAATAACTAACAAATTAGGGCAATTAGGTATAGGGAATGCTTAAGAAATAATAAAGTGCCATATAATACCATTTCATTACGATACTAAAATACAGGGTGTTCCATTTAAGAAAACCCAGTAAAAGATCATTCTGATTTATGACCAATCCTGTATATAAAGAACGAATATCGCGATATGGTAATAATTTTGGAGAATAGTAAACTATACCAAAAATCGTTTGATCGTAAATGGATTTCCTGATATCAAATCTATACAATGGTACAGGGTATTGACACAGTATACAAATACAAACAGTAGTGCATCTTGGACAGGCGGCAAAAGTCGCGCAGATTTGACTGCGCAGAGTAGACGCCATATTCTGAGGATAAAATATGTAAATAAATCAAGAAGAAAGAGTGTGGTGCATTCTCCTGTCACTGTCACTGTCTGAATCCAACCAATGGAATATCGACATTCGAGTTATTTGACAGTCTGTGCGTCTGACATTACTCGGCACGATAAACAGAGGAACATGAAAACGTCACGAACGGCATTTTCATCTGTGATTTTCATAATTTCATTTTATGTTAATTGCATCTTGTGTGAACAGGTGTTTTGTAAATTGTTTTTATAAGTATAGAATTAAATAAGGTCACAACATATAAACATTTAACAAACGGAAATTAAGAAAATATCCTCATTTGTCGTTTTGTTACATAAAGAATTTTTTTAAGTACGATTCTGTCGTTCCCATAAAGCTGGCTTCTGACCTGACATTTATCCAGAAAATATGGCCGACAGCTACTTTTAAACTTCAAAGGTACCGCCTTGAAGATGCACTACTGTTTGTTAGGTATACTGTGGTATTGATGTTACTAGGAAATTACTAAAAAAGTGCTTATATCTTTTAAATTACCTCGTATAACATTGCAATACCTCATATCGCACAAACAAGAAAATCGAGGGGAACAAAAAAAGTTTAAATATACAGGGTGTTCCATTTAAAAAAAGGTAAGTTAGGTTCATCCTGCCAATATGGGTGGCCCTGTATATTTGAAAATATTTTCAATATATGGTCCTATATATGGCTTAAATTTTATCTATATAAAGTTTTATTGTATCTCTCACCACAAGGGAGTAATTGGGCTTCCTCGCACTAATGCCGCACCCTGTATATAGTTTAACAGTTAAAACGATATCTTGAGGTGTAAAAGGAAATTATAGATTATAAGGTTATTAATTACCTTATCAACCCCGACTGGAGACTCTTCCTCAGGTAGTGGTATTCGACTCCAGTTAATGTATTTTCATAGCTAACACTGGGATGGGGTGAACAATCAATATTAAATTGGACGCAACCAGTTTTTTAAGCGATACTTTAATTAAACAAAAAACTGAAAAGATTAAAAACTGGAAAACTTTATATTTACTTCAAGTCGACAAAACAAAATGCTGAAAATATCTTAACGTGATGGTCCAAGTACCTCTATTAAGCTGGATCCCCCACCATCGCAAATCAAGTTCGCAACCAGTCAAAAATTTAGTGCTATTTAGGTGCTAATTTAGTACCCTAGTCCGAATTTTAGTGCTCAAACCGTTTAGCAGGAAATCCCGTGAAAAATGGGGGGTCCAGCTTGCCATTAAGGTGGATCCCCCCATATCAGAAAAAAATATATAGTGATCCAGTATAGACGACAATTACACTATAATTTAGTGCTAATTAAGTGCTTTAAGATAACGTTAACAATTTGACAAAATATAACATTCTTTAAATAGTTTAATTGGGGAACGTGGGAGCCGCGCTCTAAAATTTGTTAAACAATCAAAAATTCGTTAGACGATCGATCGTTAAAGAATTTGGTGCTCGCAAGATTATGGTACTAAAATGTTCCTTAAGCATCCTACTTTCAAAAAAATACAATGACCGAATTTAGTGCTACCTGTATCACGTGGAATTAAGTAGTTTATACGGGAAAGAGAAAACGCCGAGCTCTAAAATTCGTTAGACGATCGTTAAAAAATTTGGTGCTCGCAAGATTATGGTACTAAAATGCTCCTTAAGCATCGTACTTTCGAAAAAGTACAATGACAGAATTTAGTGCTACCTGCATCACGTGGAATTAAATAGTATATACGGGAAAGAGAGAGCGCCGCGCTCTAAAATCCGTTAGACGATCGTTAAAAAATTTGGTACTCGCAAGTTTATGGTACTAAAATACTCCTTACGCATCATACATTCAAAAAAATACAATGTCAGAATTTAGTGCTACCTGTATCACGTGGAATAAGTAGTTTATACGGGAAAGAGAGAACGCCACGATCTGAAATTCGTTAAACGATCGTTAAAAAATTTGGTGCTCGCAAGTTTATGGTACTAAAATATTACTTAAGCATCGTACTTTCAAAAAAATGCAATGTCAGAATTTAGTGCTACCTGTATCACGTGGAATAAGTAGTTTATACGAGAAAGAGAGAACGCCGCGCTCTAAAATTCGTTAGACGATCGTTAAAAAATTTGGTGCTCGCAAGTTTATGGTACTAAAATATTACTTAAGCATCGTACTTTCAAAAAAATGCAATGTCAGAATTTAGTGTAGTATAAACTACTTATTCCACGTGATACAGGCAGCACTAAATTCTGACATTGTATTTTTTTTAAAGTACGATGCTTAAGGAATATTTTAGTACCATAAACTTGCGAGCACCAAATTTTTTAACGATCGTCTAACGAATTTTAGAGCGCGGCGTTCTCTCTTTCCCGTATAAACTGCTTAATTCCACGTCATACAGGTAACACTAAATTCTGACATTTTATTTTTTTGAAAGTACGATGCTTAAGGAACATTTTAGTACCATAATCTTGCGAGCACCAAATTTTTTAACGATCGTCTAACGAATTTTAAATTGTTTAACAAATTTTAGAGTGCGGCTCCCACGTTCCCCAAATAAACTATTTAAAGAATGTTATATTTTGTCAAATTTTTAACGTTATCTTAGAGCACTAAATTATAGTGTAATTGTCGTCTATACTGGATCACTATATATTTGTTCTGATATGGGGGGGCTTGATGGCAAGCTGGACCCCCCCATTTTTTACGTGATTTCCTGCTAAACGGTTTGAGCACTATAATTCTGACTCGAGTACTAAGTTAGCACCTAAATAGCACTAAATTTTTGACTGATTGCGAACTTGATTTGCGATGGGGGGGGGTCCAGGTTAATAGGGGTTGTCCAAGTTAATATAAATTGCTGAAAATAAAATATCAAATGTTCAGCAAATTATATTTATTCATAACACAATATATAATTCACAATAACTGCATATCCAAAATACAAGACGAATACGAACGCCGTTATACAATAAAAATCTCCAATTCTAGATTTCCATGAATTGAGTATAAGACAAAGGACTTATCTTGGTGAGGTTCTGGAATTATTCAGCTCTCAGCTAGGTCCTAGTGGATGGAGATATGGTCCTTGATCCATCCTGGCCGGTTTCGTGTTGTTTCTATCGGTGTTGTGTATTCATAGGGCCTACTCAGGGGCTGTAGAGCAGCAACTATGTGAAACTACTACGATGTAGGTACTAACTTATAGTTGTTACTAATTGGAAGAGACTTTTCTTATGTACGATATCGTTTAAATACACAAAATTTGGAAAAGAAACAAGTTTTTTAATTTCGAATCATTAGTACGATGAAATTAAAATATCATAGTCCGATGGAAATCGTAACAGCCGATCGGCTTGTTACAAGATTCTCTGCAAATATTCCATATTTTTTTTTCAAGAACTTTATTCAAATAACGCTATGAGAGTTACATGTATATCACAATATTAATTAGAAAAATAGATAGCAGCACTATCCAAAAAAAGGTTATTCCAAAGCAGCACAGTACGTGCTGGTCTCGGAAAAGCAGTTAAACAAATAACAATACTACTATATAAATTACAACAAACAACAACAATACAATTAAAATTCACTTACGGGTATATTGCACAAATGTGTCTTAAAATCTAACAATTCTAATAATTGATTTCTCACAAAATAACACAGTTATACCAGTCTTATTCAATTTTGTAATACGGAAGAAAGAAAATAAAAAAGAAAAGAAAATGATGTCAATCATTCGTTGAGTATGCAAGTATAATAACTCTTAATTTTATTCTTAAATATACTGATACTAGAGCTGTCTATTATTTCCTTGGGGAGAGTATTATAAGTTTTCATGCATATTGTAATGGGATTGTTGAAACCACACACGTTCAAAAATTTGTTATTTTCATGTATAGTGTTCAGAACACATCCAAACAATTATTTTAATTTGCATACATTTGTAGCCAACAGAGTTTCCCAAATTCAAATTTCCATACCGCAAGCTAATTGGAGGCATGTTCGTTCTTCTAAAAACCCTGCCGATTTGCTGTCCAGAGGAGTACTCGCTCCCGATCTCTTAAATTCCGAGCTATGGTGGAATGGTCCTGATTTCCTGTCCGAATTAAATGTCGACTTTTCTAAATTCACGTTGAAACCTCTGAATGTCGTACCCGAACAAAAGGGCAACAAGCTTCAAGTGTTGGTGGCAACCACCAACTACGAATTCAAATTTTGGAAGCCCATAATTGAAAGGTTTTCTTCGTTCAATAAGTTGTTGCATACTATAGCTTATATACTACGGTTTGTGTCCAATTCCAAGGGCAAGGAACCAAGGCTCCACGGCCCCTTGTCCATATCAGAAATAAATTCTGCCTTAGTGCTGGTCCTTCGAAACTAACAGTTCAAATACTTTTCCAAGGAGATTTCAGAATTGAAATCCCTCAAACCCATTTCCGACAAAGGCATATTAGCCCTCAATCCTTTTATCAATGATAGAGGACTCCTTTGCGTCGGAGGCCGTTTGCGACATGCAGATGTTCCTGAGCCTCATAAGCATCCCGTGCTCCTGAGCCTCATAAGCACCCCGTGCTCCGTCCTGCTAAAAACCACGTAGTTTCCTTCCTGCTCAAGAGAGAGCATCTCAGATTGGGACACGCTGGCGCCCAATCCGTTCTTGCTAACGTCCGCTTGCAATATTGGCCCCTGAATGGAATCAGGGAAGTAAAAAGAGTGATTCATGAATGTATGACTTGTTTCCGTTTCCGAGCTGTTTCTGCTCAACAAATTATGTCCGACTTGTCAGCAGACAGAGTCAAGCCTTCGAGACCCTTTCAAAGGGTAGGCATCGACTATGGTGGCCCTTTCTTTATAAAATCTTCCCGCCTCCGAACGGCACCTATCACAAAGTGCTACATGGCGGTTTTCATATGCATGACCACAAAGGCCATCCACTTAGAGCTAGTGTCCTCCTTATCCACTGAAGCCTTTCTGCTCACCCTGAAGCATTCCATTTCACGTAGGGGAATTCCTACCGTCATCTACAGTGACAACGCCACCAATTATGTAGGCGCCAGAAATCATTTGAAGGAATTGCGCGAATTCTTCTCTAATTCCGATTTATCGGATCACATCAAAACATTCGCTTCTGAAACCAGCTTCGAGTGGAAGTTCATTCCTCCTCGCAGTCCCCATTGGGGAGACCTGTGGGAATCCGCTGTCCGTGGTGCCAAAAGACACCTGCAACGTATCGCTGGAAACGCTCAACCCACCTTCGAGGAGTTGAATACCGTTCTCACCCAAATTGAGGCAATCCTTAACTCTAGACCATTGTGTCCTATATCTAGTGATCCCAATGACTTCCAAGTCCTAACTCCAGGCCATTTCCTGATTGGCTGACCTTTAACCTCCTATCCTGACCACAGTGTCACACACCTGCCTGAAAACAGACTTGCATACCGGCAGAGATGTTCTCAAATGCAACAGTACTTCTGGAAAAGATGGACTACAGAGTACTTAAACCGTTTACAAAATCGGCCCAAATGGCTAGCCCCTTCTAAGAATCTCCAGGTCAATGACTTGGTCCTGTTGAAGGAAGATGATACTCCTCCCCTCCACTGGCCTTTGGCAAGAATTGTCGAGGTTATTCCTGGCGTGGACCAAAGAGTCCGTGCTATAAAATTCCGTACCAAAGAAGGCACATTCGTCAGACCGATCACCAAGGCTTGTCCACTGTCCAGTGCAAACTCCAGTCCGTAATCAAGCGGACCAATAACCTGCACACAGTTGCTTCGTTGATTGCGTTCTCGGGTTGTCTTCCGATGGTAGTATCGTCGCGCCATTTCATTCGCGCGTTGTTTCACCTTTCCTTGCTTTTCCTTCTTATTGAAATCAGAGATTTCAACGGGCGGGAGTAGTTGGTATTGCATTTAATTTGTTCGTTCATAACCTTGTAAGCAAATTTACTTTGTTCAATTTCTAGAATATCCTGAATAGGCAGTATCTTGGTTGCTCTGTATATGGTATCAGTTGAGGTTCTGTAATCAAGGCTGAATAAAGTTTTCACGACTTTGTTTTGAAGTGTTTTTATTTTTTTGAATAATGTCTGTCCACATGATCCCCATATAGGAATCAAGTAGCTAAATATTGATAAGAAATATGCACTGTATATTTGGTGGAATGAAGATGGGCATAGGTAATTTCTACAACGCTATAGGGCACCAACCATTGAAACTACTTTTTTTTCTATATGGGTGACATGATTATTCCAGCATAGGTTTTCATTGACTATTAATCCCAGATACTTAGCATTATGGACTCTCGTTATTTATTTGCCTCCTATCTCCAATATAATGTCCTGTAGTTTCATGTTTTTCTGAGAGAAAATTATATAGGTAGTCTTTTTTACATTGAGCTGAAGTTTATTTTTTGCAAGCCAACTGTGGTATCTTTCAAGGTCAGCATTTACTATCGATTTGAGTTGTTTCAGATCTTTACCCTTGTATACAAGTACAGTACCATCTGCAAATTTAGAATATCTACATATAATGCTAGCAGTTTTCAAAGACAGAACATGTATTGTATAAAGTAGTGGTCCAAGGCACACCTGATTTGGTGTTTTCAGTTTGGCTCGAACAGCCATCAACTACTGTAAATTGCTTGCGATCTAGAAGATATGTTTTTATTAATGAGAGAGCATTTCCTCTTATTCCCAATTCTTTAATTTTTGTGAGAGTATTGAGAAATCAACCACATCAAACGCTTTTCGTAGATCCACAAATACGGCAAGAGCGTAGTATTTATAAGCTAGTGATGAAGCAATGTGGTTAACAAAGTCTATGCTTGCACTCAAGGTGCTACTATTTTCTTGAAATCCGTACTGATATTGGTCAAAGTCAACACATTTTTTTATGTAAGTGATAATACGTTTATTAAAAATAACTTCTATGAACTTTGATAGAGAAGGAACTACTGAAATAGGTCTATAGTTATCTATGACATTATTTGGGCCAGATTTGTGTATGGGTGTACTTGTTTGAATAATTCATAACATAACATAACAAAGTAATTGGCATTATTCCTAGATCATAGTTAGTGAGGTTATATAAAACTATGACATTATGATGTTATTCAAATTTATTTTTAAGATATTGTTGTTCAAATATTATTATTCTAGGTCTGGCAAATTGCCGCGTTTGGGAGGGGGGGGGGGGGGGTCGTCGAAATGCTTGGGCCCATGGGCGACAAATTCGTTAATCCGGCCCTGGGTGTACCTTATATTGACACTTATGACTCCCTAAATTTTGTGGTTTGATTTTAGCTTAAAAGGGGCTTAAGAAAAACAGGGTTCCCAGAACGAGATAATCAATAGATTTACTGTGGAAACGCAACTATGGTAGATGTATGTGAAATCTCTAAATTTATCTGATTGCTTCTGTCATATTTCGCAGCGCCCCACAGAATAGTTTCTGGTTTTTTTCAAATGTTATTTCCGTTTTATTTCTAATGTCTTTACAACAAACTTTTATCTTTCGGGATTATCTTTTCAAATATTTTTTGTCTATGGTCTTCCTTCTTTATATACTTTTTTCATGCTTTGTCTGACTTTTGTTTAGCTGCCTTTAAAATTTGAATTTCGATTTTTTTCCATATTCCTTCTGGGATCTCTGTCTTATTTTGAATCAATAAACATAAACTTCTCTTTGAAATGTTTTTACGTCTGCTTACCTTAGTTCTATGTACCTTGACTTTTTTATTTAAAATTTTCCTTTTCTGTTACTCATTTTTTCAGTTTTTGCTTTAGATATCATTATTACTAAAAGATTATTACTACCAATTTCTGAATTTCTCTTGACCTAGATATCTTTTACTCCTTTCCTTATTTGTAAAATTTGAATTCATAACTTCTAATTTATTTTCTTATCTATTCCCAATTTTTGAGTTCTAACAATGGCCAATTTTTATATGTATAAGAGAGAGTCAAATGCACTAAATTTAACATTTCAACTGACTGTCAAATTTTTAAATAGAAATGTATGCCTTGTTATACAGATTTTGTTCTCACCATTCAAAAATGTTTTTTTTCCAAACTAACATCAATAATTGAATAAATTTATTTCTCCGCAAACAGAGAAAATTATGCTAAAGAAATTTTGAAATTTTGTAGGTAACAGTGTCGACAACGCCGTTGAAGAAGTAGTTAGTGTTTTAAACGAATTGGAAAAATACTCAGCTTCAAAAGAAGAATACTCCACATTGTGTTTATTACTTACGCTTCCGAGGCTATCAGATCATTTACAGTACAAAGATTGGAACCCTAGTAACGCCAGAGTACAATGTTTCCGAGAAGTTTATCCCTTGGTGGCTGAATTCTTATTGGGAGACAGAAAACCAGTGGATGGAAATATTAACTGTAGCGCCCAAAACGACAGACTGATTCAACTTATTATTAAGGGTAATTATATATTCCAAAATTTGATCTAATGCGTTACAGTGCAACAAGTTAAAACTTTTTATTACTCAGATCCAATGTATTAGTAATGTTGAATAGGTAATGGCTAATATATTTGATTTCTTTAAAAACTGGATTGTGGCAACTATTCATTACATACTCAACTTGTGTTGAATGATTTTCCATCCATTATAAGCTGGGGGTTCAGTCTTTAGCAGCTATCGAAGAAATTGTAGTATGGTTGTTAGTGTGGTGTGTCTAATGTCACTTAGCTGCCTCCCTCTTCTTATTATCAAAATATGCACATGGATTTGTATACCAATCATTACTGTTTTAGTTGAGGGCCCAAATTTACTGTTATAAATATTTCTTATTTATTTTGTTTCTACAGTGATTGACAAAGTGTTGAAATTGATTGGCCTTTTTGGGTCTGATTGCTCTGATTTGAAGATATCTGATGTATTTTGTTTTACTATCTACAGCAGATCCTGCGTTTAGATTTAATTACTCTTATATAATCAGAAACAGACTGTAGTATAATAGAATAATAATTTGAAAAGTAGGTTCAATTGAAACTGGAAAAATTGGCATTAAAAAATCCGTTAAAATGTAGTTTTTACATTTATAAATTTAAAATAAATTGGTGGTACCACCTCTGATTATTGTAATCACTGCATACCTTTGGATTCGTGTGGACAAATTAACTAAAACTGATGAAAATTATGTAGGTCAGATACTTGTATGAACGAAAATAATCTAATAAATCATTAAGTATTAGATAAACAGGTAGAAATACCTGATAACTGTTTTGTGATTAACCATTTTTTAAATATTTCCTACAACCGAAAAAAAACTGTTAATTCCAATTTATTAAATTCATTTAAACATGTGGTTCTTTTATTTATAAGTATGATGTGGGAATATATCACCTTGCTTTGATTATGTCATGCTTTAATACATTGCTAGATATTATTATCATCTAAAATATCTCATATACTAAGAAAAAATTCTGTTTTCTAAAGTAAATACAGGGCCGGACATGGCAAGAACTTTAGTATATAAAAAATAGTATATTATACACCGAAGTGGTGAAGACTGTTATTATTGACCGAGTACCAATATTATTTTGCGAGGGGCTTTACCCCTAGCGGAATAAGGGGCGAGACCTATAAATGTCTTCAACACCGTGGGTGTATACAACGTGTTCCGGGACTTGAAGCAAAAAATTCAGGAGTGAGTAGATGACATGAAAATAATGCTGTGACAAAAAAAATTCTCATACAACCCCTCGTTTCTGAGTTATAGGCATTGCGAAATCAGAACTTATATTTAAGTATGTTTTCTAAATCATACATTGGAACATTATGAATTTTTATTGGATGATTACGTATGTCCATGTAGTGTGTTTGAGACCGAATTAATAATTCTACACTACTATCTGAAGGCCAGGGGCGGATCATGCCCAATGATTAACAATCCGTAAGTTTTACAGGGACAACCTGTACAATGTAAAGATAGCAAAATTAAATCTTTCCATCGATTTTTTAACAAAAAGGTACTCTTTGTTTAACTCTATAAAATTTATGGTTTAGGAGATATGTAGATTTTTAGATCGTTGTACATGCCAAGGAAACCGTTCACCATAAAGAGACATTCTGAAGAGAATTATTATTAATTGTAGTTATTTATTGAAAATACTTACATGTGGTATTAAAACACATTCAAACATTTCTTGGAGAACTAATGAATAATTAAGTAAACATTTGTACTACATAGTATCAAAGATTGCTGGCGTAAGGAAAAACTTGAAAGAGATTAATAAATAATTATTTTTCATCTAGTAGGCTACTGTCAAATAAGCGTGATATTCAATTAAAAATTACAAGCGACTTAATTTGTTAATGTGCCGAACGACCAAATACCAGAATGACATAATTTTTCGCGTTTTGACCGTTCTTGTCGACCACAACGCGTCGTGGTCAATTCTCAAACAGCCACGATGCGTTCTGGATGATTCAGAGAGCTCATAAACCGGTCATTCTTGTCTAGGCTCGGCGTCGTCACGACTCGCTCGATCGAACGAGATCTCGCTCTTTACCTTTTCTTGTTGCTCGCTCGCTCCCTCCCCTTTGACAAATCTCGCTCGTTTCGACGATACGTCCGCGTCGAGATTGGAAGTGCAACCGCAAGATGGCGACATGGTCGCAGTTCACATTTGTATTTGGCCTGAATATTCATCATCATCTGTGGATTCATAACCCTGGGTGGGTTTTTGCTAACTCAACCACACGTCTCTATCCTTCTCTATAAAGCATTCGATCGGGACCATCTTCGATTTTCATGGCTTTTATGTCCTTTGTAATATTATCTCTCCATCTGAGGCGGGCCCACCTAATGGACGTTTTCCCCCTGGGACCTCCTCCCACACCAGTTTTACCATTCTATCATGTGTTAATATTTTAACGTATCTCGCTCACTGTAGTCGCCTGGCCATTATTTCGTTTATTATGTTGTTATCAGTATGGAGTTCTTTGAGTTTTTGGTTGGTTTTTATTCTATATTGCCCTGTGTTTTCGTCTCTACTTGGGTCATATATTTTTCTTAGCACTTTTCGTTCAAAGACCTTAAGTCGTTCTTCGCTTGCAACAGTCTAGGTCTCACATCTACACATTACGACAAGTCTTATAATTCATTGTTTTGTATATGTTCAGCATAGTTGTACAGGTAAGTATTCTAGATCTTATTAGGTTTTGAAGGGCAAAAAGGGATCTGTTGGCAGCCTGTAGCATGTTATTTATTTCTTGTGTGATGTCATTGTTCTCACTAATAATTGTACCCAGATATTTAAATTGTCTTGTCCGCTTAAGTTTTAGTCTCCTATAGAGAAGTTTTGTCCTACTCTATCTCAGTTCCGATTATTTCTGCTGAGGTACATATACTTGGTTTTGTCGTCCTTTATTTTGAGGCCTATCTTTTCTGCTTCTTTTTCGAACTTTATGAATGAGTCTTTGAGGTTGATTCTGCTATTGCCAATCATATCGACACATCGTCTGCAAAAGCCAGGAGCAGGTTGAGTCCCTCTTGGTGAAAAATAGCAGTTGTCTCCTCGATTTTGGAGTTCCTAATTACATATTCCAATGCTATGTTAAAGAGTTGAGGTGAGAGGGCATCACCTTCCTTGAGACCATTATTGATATTGAAGGAATTGGAGAGACTCTGTCCCACTCTTACTTTACATCGCGTACCCTCCATGCATACTTTTATCAGCGATATAAGTTTTTTTGGGAATCCATGTTCTTGTATTGCTTGCCACAACTTTGATCTACATACTCTGTCGAACGTCTGTTTGAAGTTTTATTCGCTCAATGAGCGTTTTCGATGTTTGGTTGTTACATATACATGTTTTGTCAATACTAACATTCATATATTAGCAATGTTAGTTTTGATAATAGTGATTTCCTAACAATTCGTTAAATATTTCGAAATATCAAGCAGAGTGGAGCGTTTTTAGAATCAGTACTGCTGTTTTATGTAAAAATTTGCAATGTGTCAAATTTTGAAATGCTTCTAGAAAATATACTATTGTATTTTTGGTATTATAGTTACATGGATTTATTAGTATTAGCTTAATTAAGCATAACAAATTATGATCTTACCAAACTGTTGCTTTTGGAAGTATATGAATATATAGAAAATTTGACACTTGCCATTATTTACCTAGGCGTTTTTATTATCATTATTTACCTAGGGTGAGAAATATTACTTCTCGTTAGGGGAATGAAGTAAATAATAGCTATTTCTCAGGTTAGTAGTGAAAAAAATCAATTATTATTATTGAAGAAATTTCTACATTAAATTCAAACAGAAACATTTTTACCAAATTCATTATTTGTAATCAATAATGTAATCACCTTTGTTATCAGCAACTTTTTGCAATATATGTAGTGAGATTGAAAAAAATTAATTGATTTCAACCCAAATATCTGGGGATGGTATATTGGACATCATACAAATTTACAAGTTCTCCATGAAATGTAGCGATCGGAATAAATGAAAATCTGATGGCGCAACATAGGGAGGGTATGGTTGGTGAGGCAATAGCTACTATCGGTAGCTATTCCTTTTATCTATTTTTCTTCTTACGCAATGCCGTCTTACATTATTGTGTTGCAGAATAGCACCTGATCTTTTGACAATCGTTGGACACTTTTTAGTTAAGGATTGATTTACTTGATGCAATTGTTCAGTGGTCTACGTTTACAGGTTGTGCATGTTTCGGCACTCCAAAATGAACAGACACAAAAGCACTTTTTTAAGAGCTATGCCTTTGACTTAGCTAAACTTTGTGGCTATTCATTAGTAGACAGGCACAATGTTTTGCCTCTTGGATTCTCATAGATGGTCCATTTTTAATCTGCATTGTGCCACTGAAGCAATTAATTGCATGTGGCTTTTCTTAGGACAGATTATGTAAGACTAAAACATATATGCCTTCTCACTTTACCAATAATTACCAAACAAATATTCGTGGTTGACTATGATGGTTTGAGGAATGTTTCTGATTATTTGCCATGGATTTGCCTCCACTTCCACCATCAACTTTTTATTGTCTAAAGTTATAGGTCTTCACTATGGGTAGGATTGGGATTAAAAAATTTCAATTGATGGTTTCCCAAATAAGAACACAATACAGAATAATAAAAAATACATATTTAATAATATATAATATACTTTTAAGTATGGCCTGTTTTGGCAATTTCTGACCTGTATCATTTTTCTTATGCTTGCAAGCATTATGCACTCAGTTCAGAAAAATAAAGTTACATCACAAATGTTTTTGGTGGCAACTGTTGATTTCCTTGTGAAACTCAAAAAGCATAATTTTGAGCGGCATATGTAGATATTGTGTATATTTAGATCTACATAAAAGCTATCCCGAAACACTTGTCTGTGGCTTGGATATTTTGTCACCTTTTTAAACAATGCACCCTACATTTATTTATTTTCACCTACTTTAATTCACTGTAATTTTCAGGTGAAAATGATTTCAAAGTAATTTTTTAAGACTCGAAAAAGTGACAGTTTATATTATTTTTGAAAACATTGTAATGACCATTTTCAAAATTTATGATAATAGCTACAAAATAAATATTATGTTTAGATGAATCTGTTTGTTAATAATATTATGTTTAGATGAATCTGTTTGTTAATAATATTATGCTAGTTGCATTTGTGGCTATCTTCAAAGTTTATATATGCTTAGAAGTAAATGAAACGTTTTAACTTGTTCGATTCTAAAAACATTTTTGGATTTGTTATTAACGTCAATTGAAAGCAAGGTATATCAAATCTCAGTATGAAATAGCTCACCACAAATCGCATCGAATCTCTAAAAGTTACAGTTCTTAAATAAAGTTGATTTAATTACTACTGTAATATTAATATTTCTGTTTTCAGGTATATTATACGAATCCTGTGTGAACTATTGCCAAGCCAAAGCAACTGGCAGCACGGATATGCAGGCCAACGACATGAATTTCAGTAAATTACTAGATGGCAGTATAGGCTTTAGTGATTCAGATTTGAGTTTACTGTCATGGTTACAAAGTGTTCCTCCAGAGACTTTTTCCGTACCTTTTGAACAACGCACTCTCAATGTCGACGTGGAAAGACTCGAGAGACCCAGTTTAGAAACCTCCTGGACGGAACATATGTTAGTGACGCCTATAAAACCTAAAACCTTCCCTCATTCGGCTATGCCTTTTACTAGACCTCGATCGGCCGCAGATATTATGTCAAGATCGTTGATGTTACCAATGGGAGATGGTTTGCCGTTTGGGTTAGCACAGAATAACAATCTTTCGACGTCGTCAAAAATGATGGCGCTTAGTACCGGTGATATTGGATTGAATAGGCCTATGTCAAGAAGTAGTTTTGCTAGTTTTCATTTAACAGGTAAATTTTCTCTTTAAAACCCTAATTTTAATTTGGAGCCTAAGGTTTTTCAGTTCCATGAGGTGGCTAGTGATCTATTAAAAACCTTGATTTCCAATTTTGTTCTGGAAAATTTGGAAATCTATTTTTTTATTAATATTTAGATCAAATGTCAAATACCAGCATAACAAAAAACTGTTTTATAATTTTTTACATATAGGAGAATATATCAACAACTTTTAAATCATTTACTATAAGTTTGAATGTATGTATTAATCATACTGTCAAAACAGGTGATGAAAAAGAAACCAAAAGTAATATTAACATAAAATATTTTTTCTTCTATTGTTTTAAATTAAACTTACTGTTTCTAGTTAATTCCACAATATAATGAAAAGATTTTAAAAATTCTAAGGTATTTGACAAATGTTTCGATATTAAATATATATATATATATATATATATATATATATATATATATATATATATATATATATTGAACCAGATATCATAGATCGTAAGAGAATTAGTACTATAAAAATATGTTGCTAGTATGAAATATATATGAAAATAATATAATTTAAGAAAATAAGTAAAAAGGAAACACTTAATTTAAACAACATATCAAATAAAGATATATTAAATAATAGCCTATAACAATATAATAAATAAGGAATTACCTCAATATTAACACAAAATATAGAGATTGCCTAACCAATGTAATGATGTAAATAAAGTTGCCTAAGACGAAGATTATTTTCCATAACATAATCAGCTGTTCATCTGAAATGAAAACAAATATTATTATAGTTAATTCATTATAATCATTAATTTAAGAATAAGAACAAATACAAATATTGAATAGAATATAATTCAATAGATTTCATAGATAAACAAATAATGACATATAGACAAATGATATATGGTAAATAAAATAAACATAGAATCAATAAATAGTAATTTGTTAAAGTTTATTATAAATAATATAATGCAAAGAGTTTAGACAAATAACATAAGAGAATTTATATTTATAATTAATATGAGTGTAACAAGGATATACTATCAATAACAATATTGAATGTTGTACCATGTAAATGTATCTATGTATAACCAATTTTAATTTATTTGTATGATGAAAAAACTCATAGGAACTCTATAAATGAACTAATAATGTAAAAGAGTGTATGTATGAAATTTTTAATAAGTGATAGAAGTTTCAATTATCTGATTGCAAAAGACAATATCTTATTGGTTATAAAATATGACAGAACAAATTGTGAATCAATAAATAAACTTTGGAATAGTGACCTGAAAAAGAACAAAAGACTGTTTGTTGAAAAAAGTAGAGAATCGAGGGGACGCTTGAGAAAGAAGGGAAGCTGGTGTTAAGAAGCGAGGAGTGTGTGTGATAGTGTTCCTGAAATTTCAAGATATTCCCGGTTTAAGACATTTAAATCTATAAAGTACTATTAAATACAATATTAGTAATACTCACAGTCAAGTGTTTCGGCAAGTATCTGCGAAATTTTCATCAATTTTGTTTTTTTTTGAACTTCAGAGGAGTGTTCCTGGGATCCAGAGACTTTCATCCCAATTCAAGAGCAACAGGTCAGTGTTTTTAAATCATTTATTGGCCAATAATCAGTGTAAAAACTCAAAATACTCAATTAAGTACTTAATTTCATAAATTGATAAACTTTTGCAAATATGATCGATCTAAAAAAGAAAGAAACAGACTTTATATAGTGAATTCATTGCATAAATCGTTAAAATTAATAAAAGGCCGAATTTTAAATAAATTAAAATATGTACTTACGCCATCTTGTAATCGTATAAATCTGGTGATTGAAATTTCATAATGTAATAACTATGTCCATCTGTATATAATTCCTATATTTCTATCTATGTATATATAACTATTTTCTTTCCACAGCAATTTGTATCATATATAACTATGATATATATATATATATATATATATATATATATATATATATATATATATATAAATTCTTTTATGTTTTTTTATGAACCATTTACTTGTCTGCATCATCAAACAAACTATGTTTGTATAATATGAATAGATGCTTCTTACGTATCAGAATTGTTCGTTTTATGTTAAAGCGCATGACTAGTTTTTCACGCATGCGCATTGATGAAATTATTAAAATAAATGAGTAGATACAATATAACCATTGGCGTCGCATATTATTTTTATCAAATATAAAATATTGCATTGAAAATTAAATCTATTTCAAATAATGTGTTTTCTTTTTATTTAAACAATTATAACAATACAATAAGCCAGGACTCAAAGAGAAAAAGGATTTCATGCTCCCGAATTAATAAATATATAATAAAGGTTACAAAACGATATAATAATAAATAACTGAGCTAGCCAAACTAAACAAAAAATCTAAATAATAAACATTTACATCTACATTTAAATTTCATAAAATAATTAAGTATTTATCGTTAATATAATATATATATATATATATATATATATATATATATATATATATATATATATATATATCCCCTAGCTGAAAATACGGTCTTCATGGTCGCGATTCGCTCCAGGTTTTTCGACCTACTCGAGTTAACGCGCGGTCTTATTGGCTACAAGGTTTTTGTGACTTGCTGGAATAGCAATACTCATCACAACGTTAGTGTAATCATATTTGCAACCAAATATTATTTAAATTATGTACGCCATGCACTCTTGAATGCTCTAGAAACATAATTATTATATATTATTAAATTATTATTGTTAACTTCTCAAAAATGGATAACTTAATCTGAAGGTTCCGCAGTCAAGGAAGAAATATTGAGAAATTTTAACAAAAGGGGAAGCATTATTGTGCAAAGTGAAATGTTACCAAACAAGTCTTCCAACCGGTACCTGCTAGTCTACAACATGTACAAAAAGTTGCAAGAGGAGATTAAAAATTCAGTAAAACTGAAACCTCCAACTTTATGGAGTATGCTCAGAAAAACTTTGAAAGCAAATAATGATATTATAATTAGTAATTTCCTTCACATAAAAAGTATCATAAAATCAAGGTTACAAACCGAAGAAAGCTTTTATTCTAAGAAAGAAACAAATAGTGAAATTCATGAATGAAGCTCTAGATTATACATATTTAGCCATGAAGGAAATCATTATTTACGTATTCGCTCCTAAATAATACGATAATATTATGCCAACCACCAAAAAGCTCGGCCTCGCCTCGGTTTTGCAAAAGTCGGCAACGTACTTTCGGCTGAGGATGAAGAAAAATAGTATACGATACGCGGCCAGAAAGTTGGATGCCCTGACGTGCGAGATATAAATCCTGGATTATCTTCTGCCCATTATATCACACACACCGGAAATCCAACTTTCCGGTCTTTGGTTTTAATATATGGGACAACGGGATTGGTTGTGACAATTTTTACATATATTTTTTTGTAGACCTGTATGATTTTGTTTGAACATAAGTATTTTATTTAAACTTTTATCTATAAAAAAATACAAAAACGACCAAATTAAACGCAATACAAATCTAGTTATTAATAATAACAATTTGCCCGATCTTGGAGTTGGTTGTGATACTCATGGGGTTAGTTGTGGCAAACCCTACCCCTCTATATATCGTTGTCAGAATTGCAGTGAATGCAGTCGGAATATGGATTTTTATCTGTACATTCCTCATGAGCCTATTTAGAGCATCTAGTGCAATGCAGCCATTTTTCTTTTGGACGAGAATTGGAGTATGGTTCACCATAAACTAAAGAAAAATTTTCGTTGGCGTCGTCAGAACTGCTACTAGGATAAGCAGTTTTAGCTTTAGATTTGTCTTTACATATCTCTTGGTACTGGATTGTTTAGTCTTCTTCTTTCATTCTTTTGCTGTTTTCATCTTCTGGGCATTTTCTAATTTCTCCTTATTTGGAGTATCTTTCTAAATAGCTGATCTGCCAGGTTTTCTCCTTTTCGTTGTAGCTACCCGTGGACCAGCCTTTGGTGTTGGTCGTAAATCTTCTGGAAAAAATAGGTTTTGATACCCTAACATCCCGGTAAATCTTCAGGTTCTAAAGCTGTGCATGGTACTGGAGGTGAATCTGCTTTAGTTGGTGAGTTGTTAGGGGTAACATGAATTTCAATGTAGTTGGGTTGACTTGTGTTCTGCATTTTTGTAGTAATCAGTACGTTTACTTCCAAATTATTTACTGACTTTGGACGATCTGTAACGGCTGCAGGAAAAAATTCTTTGTCGGACAATATATTACTTTTCTGCCAAACCTATCTAATATGCGAGAAAAGTATTGGTGTACCCTAAAAAAGTTGGAATTTTTGATTTTTTGAGTTTTTACGTTTTCCACTAAGAACAACGGTTTTTGGAAAAAATCCTGTGTGTATGTCGTCGTCGTCGGCCACTTTTCGTAATATGGTCTTGTTAGCATGATACAGCCTCTGGAGTGCAACAAGTCACCAATTTTATGATTGAATATTGTTCAGAACATCTCACAGATGAACCCTATTGATTTGCTGCTCACCAGATCCAGTATAACGGGTGCTATGATATTAGAAGTACGACATTTTTGTCATTTTTGGAGAAATTTTAGTTTGTTTGCACGATACAGCCTCTGGAGTGTCCACAACTGACCAATTTTATGATTATATATTGTACGGGGCCTCCTGTAGATGAACCTCATTGATTTTCAGCTCACTGGAGCTAGTACAACGGGTGCTATGGCACTAGAAGTGCCACATTTTTGGTCATTTTTAGAGAAATTTCGGGTTGTTAGCACGATACAGCCTCCGGAGTGTATACAAGTGACCAATTTTATGATTGGATATTTTTTAGGGCGTCTTACAGATGAACTCTATTGATTTTCAGCTCACTAGAGCCAGCGCAACGGGTGTTATGGTACTTGAAGTACCAAATTTTTGTTCTTTTGTGTCCACAAGTGACCAATTTTATGATTATATATTGTTCGGGGCCTCCTGTAGATGAACCTCATTGATTTTCAGCTCACTGGAGCTAGTACAACGGGTGCTATGGCACTAGAAGTGCCACATTTTTGGTCATTTTTAGAGAAATTTCAGTTTGTTAGCACGATAGAGCCTCCGGAGTGTATACAAGTGACCAATTTTATGATTGGATATTTTTTAGGGCGTCTTACAGATGAACTATATTGATTTTCAGCTCACTAGAGCCAGCGCAACGGGTGTTATGGTACCTGAAGTACCAAATTTTTGTTCTTTTTGGAGAATTTGCAGTTTGTTAGCACGATACAGCCTCTGGAGTGTCCACAAGTGTCCAATTTTATGATTATATATTGTTCGGGGCGTCCTGTAGATGAGCCTCATTGATTTTCATCTCACTGGAGCTAGTACAACGGGTGCTATGGCACTAGAAGTGCCCCATTTTTGGTTATTTTTAGAGAAATTTCGGGTTGTTAACACGATACAGCCTCCGGAGTGTATACAAGTGACCAATATTATAATTGGATATTTTTCGGTGTGTGTCACAGATGAACCGTATTGATTTTCAGCTCACTAAAGCAAGTACAACGGGTCCTATAAATCCGGATATACTGCATTTTTGGTTAGTTTTGGAAAAATTTCGGTTTGTTAGCACAATACAGCCTCCGAAGTGTATACAAGTGACAATTTTATGACAGGATAATATTCAGGGCGTCTCACAGATACGGAAAAGTTAGTTATGATCTTTAAAACCGTTTATT
Organism: Galeruca laticollis; assembly: GCA_963921935.1. Taxonomy (NCBI): domain Eukaryota; kingdom Metazoa; phylum Arthropoda; class Insecta; order Coleoptera; family Chrysomelidae; genus Galeruca; species Galeruca laticollis. The sequence goes on along the minus strand of OY998178.1, from coordinate 35,391,771 downwards.
TTTATTGAAAGGAAAAATTCCAGCAGCTGCAAACCCAGAATGTTTTTTGGTGTTGCTGTCTGAGGAAGAGCGCCTTTCACAATAGGGGATATGTCCTAAATTGTCATGGTTTTCCCTGGATGATTTCGCATCCATGAGTCGCAAGCACTATTGATGTATTTTTTAAGGGTCCCATAGACGAACCGATCTAACGGTTGGAGTTTGTGCGAGCAGTGTGATGGTAGAGAAATTACGACAACTCCATTTTTTTTACAAAAAGTAATACCTTGTAATGAGAGATGACATTTGTGATTATCTAATATCAAGATAACCAGATTTTCTCGAGATACTCTAGTATGTTTGGCGAAGTGTTTTAAATATATTAAAAAACTGTCCTCTGTCATTCAACCTGATGGATTAGCGGATCCAATACATCTCGGGGACCTGTAGTTTTTCTCGGAAACAAGAACATCGGGGGAATTAGCACTAACAGCAAAAAAAAGTTACCAGAGTACCTTTCTCAGCGGAAGTTACATAAACCACTTGTTTTATGCTGTTACTAGCAACAATTCTGTCTGGTCGTTGCACAGTTGGTATGCCCATTTCATCTACATTGTACATATCCTGGGGTTCAAAGTTGTAACAATCCACCACCTCTTGTATAACGTGTTATGTCGCTTGAGAAAACTAGTAAGTCAGTCAGCAGAGGCCATTTAATCTCTTATTCAGTTGTTAGGGATAACTATATTATTTTTCAGAGCAAACTCGTAAGCTAACCTACGAACTTCTTTTGTGGATAATCCAAAGTAAAATTTGGATTGATAAATCAGGTATTCATTTTCCATTTGATCTGATAAAACTTTGCGATGACGTTTATACTCTACACGCAATAGTTGTTCCAAGCCTAGAATGAAATATTTTCAATATCGAGACCCCTAAATTTACAACAGAAAAATTACCATAATTACTTCGCAAAATCTCTGTAAAGTCATGTATTTAATTTGGAAACCGGTGGCCGAAGAGACGTTTTTCCTCGATTGGTTTTTCGTTTATACATCCTCATTATTAATTCTAAAGTAAATTGATAAGATCGGCATTACTTATATACTTAGCAATCACATATATGGGGTAGGTTGCGACAGTCACAACCTACCCCGTTACTAATGTCTCAACCCCCAAGCACATTTTGTTATGTTGTCTGAGTACTGCTCACATTTTCATAGATAGTCTAATAATGTTATTCACATAAGAAAGAGCATACCTGAATTATGATTTTAACACCACAACACCAATAATAACTAAAACTAAAGTCACATTATAAAACAATACACAACGACTAACATGTGTTCTATTGAGATGATCGTGACGCATCTGAAATCTATACAGCGCGTGCAAAAGCCTTTGTAACAACCAACCCCAGTGTCCCCTAATAATTTATTATAAAACCCAAAATCCCATTTTGCTGCCAAACATCAGTTAATGGGATACGTTTCTTAACTAAATGAGAAAAGTATTGGTCAATATCATTAACATGGTCAAAACATGAGATTGCGTCCACTCAATTCTCAAATTTCTAACAAATATATACACTGGAAAAACCAAAACAGAGAAAGGAATATGTTGTGCACAAACAGTTTAGTAGTATCATAAGAACTTTTTTATTGCATGAAAGTTTACACATATACCAGAAATATTACACAGGAAACACTTAGAGGAGCCTTTTTTTATTTCTAGCCCTATTCTACCTCTTCTGCTTTTCTTCGACTAATTTTATTAAAGATCCTAAAATGTCTTCCCTTCTGCTCCCTCTTCATAGTTTCTGTACCATCTTCCGTCTTCTCTTGAGGCCATTGCTTCAAACTTGTTTTGAAAACTTTTATTGCCACCTAAAAAATCTGTGTTTCCTATATTTCGTTGTGTATTCATTTTTTAAGTTTCATCCTTTATTCTTAGTTTTTGTTATATTCCGACTTCTTCAATCATATTTTCTATTTAAAAATGGTTATTTTCTGAAAAACAAAAAAGAAAATCGTGTTTTTTAAAATGTCGATTAATACATTCTTTCTTCTTTTCCAGGTTTAAAAAATAGTAGAAACATGAACACGTCCGTAGATCGGTTGTTTGAAAATGACGGCGAAGTTTTTCTTAGTAACAGTTACGGAGACTTTCAGCAACATATGCCATCGATACAAGAACAATCCAGCACACCAAAATCAAATGTCAATACTCTACCAAGTTTTCCAAAAAACCCAAATTTAGACAGAAAATCGAATACGTCAACACCGGAACCCAAAGACAGAGATAGTCCTCCTTCCGTTGGAACTGAAATGTAATTTTTTATTTTAAAAACTAAATTGGTAATCAACTACTGGGGGGTAGCACATATACGTTCTTATATGAGCGATTGTGAGACTGAGGGACTAATATCCACTGCTTGCTACATTCTGCAATGTCAGTTCACTACTGTGGTTTGATCAAAGTGTATACAGTAGAAACACTGACTCTTTTCCATCATGTGATTGATACGACATCAACCATATGCATCTAATCAAAACAATATGACAAACGCTTGTATTGAGTTTCGCTCTTTTTCTGTTATAAGAAGAAGACAGTACCAACATAGTATGTGTTGAATAATATCGTCACGTGATGGAAAGGCTTTACTGTTTCTACTGTATGCTTTGTGAAAGTCATGTAAAATGTATTTGCAAGACATGTACCTTCAGGAGAATCACTACATGAGGCGTTTGAGACTCAACAGCATAAAAAAAACGTTTGTAAACGAAATACTTAGCCACAATGGGAACTTGTCCTGCATGGCACTAATCAATTTTTCGTTGTTGATCTCCATATCAAAAAACAACATCTCACTCATAGATCAACGCAATAATGAAACACTGTAGTGGCAGAAGATTCAGACAATTATAGGCGACAAATTCCAGTGCAGAGGAATCGGTTGAAAGGTGCTTGTAGTTGGCTATTTTTTATTCTTTTGGTTATTGGGATTAGTCACGTGTATAAAGATGTTTTGGCGTCACCCCCAGTCATGCTACTACACTTTCAGTGGATGATCAGCCCAGAAATTTAATCGTAAGATTCTTATTTTCGATAAAAACTTAGAACACGTTTTACCTAAATCTGTTTTATTTAAAAGCGTTTCCTTCAAGGAAAAATGTTTTTTATGAAATTGTATTCTATAGCATCCCAATGATTAGCACTAAAATAAAAGGCTTCTGTGACCAGTCACTTTTTGTAGATAATCTTCTGTATTAATACACTTCATTTGGAGTAGAAGACTCGACGTTTCGCTGGCTATTACAAGTGCCTTCTTCAGGAAAAACAAATACAGAAAGATGTCTAAGTTTAGGCACGCATAACCTCCTCGACAGCTGTTTTCACTTAGTGCATAGTTTGACTGTTCTAATACTACAGAGAGGTTTATCTTAGGTTTCTGTTGACTAGCACCCAAGTGCGTGTCTATCATTTCTATCGAGTCATATTTCCCTCACTTCTACGGCTTTCCTGATCATCTTGCTATGTTCTTGGTCTACATCTTCCTCTCTTTTTTGTTTTCTTTGCTCCAGAATCTTCTCTGCTGCACTCATTCTTTTGGTGTGCACAATCAAGGAAAGCTGGTTTCCCTCTACTACTTGGTTAATTGGTTGTAGTTTTAGATTATTTCTAAAAGTTTCTTTTTAGATTATGTTCAGTATTGACTGGTCGTTCATTTTTTGTTGGCACCTCATTTTCATTGTCGGATTTTCTGATTTTGCTTTCTGGTGCATGTCTGTTATTATGCCCCTGGGTACTTTAATTTTTCTACTTGTCTTATTTTTCCATTATATATAATAATTTAGTGTTCCTCTTAGATGTCGATGATAATAATTATTCCCATCTTCGTAGTTTATTACCATGTTATATCATTTCCTTAATATTTTTTGATGTTTTCAAATTCTTTCTAAGAGTTTTTTCATCTTTTGCTATAATAATCATATTGTCTGTATAATGTATTTCTGATATCACTACTTTCTGTATTTTTCAGTATCAAATTTAATATTTGTGTATATTTTGTTTAAAGTGAGGTACTGACCACTGAAGATAACATAAAAATCCTTGAAAAATGAAAAAAAAATTCACAGAAAAATCTGGATATATTGAATCCATCTAAATGTAGGTTTTGGATTATATACATGTAAAGTAAAAAAGTACTTGTGGAAATTTTCAACATTCCTTGAACATGGAGAATAGAATGATGGTAACCAATATGAAATGAATATCTTCTGATTTTTTGGTGGTGGAGTAATTTCCTGTTGGAGTTTGTTAAATCTTCTGGGAATTTCCATTCCCGTTTACTCACACTTGGTATGTCCTAAATTCATTCTAGTACATCTCTACGATATTGATAGTGCATTTGCAAAAAAGAAACCCTAAAATTGCAATAAACAATAAGCAATCATTGGGAATGAGATCAAGTAAGCGGATTCATTCATATATTTACTGAACATATCCTGTGTCATTAATGAATATTCAAGTAGAATGTAAAACTTACTTATATCCTTTAATTCCGAGGAAGACATAAGGCCTCAACAAAGGAATGCCAGTGGACGTGATTGTGAGCCATCGATTTGATTTCTCCCAGAGACTTTCGTCCTTCGGTGATTTCTTGTTAGAGAGTTATTTGCCAAGTGTTACGCGGCCGACCTACTCTCCGCTTTCCTTGAGGGCTCCACTCAAGAGCTGCTTCCTTTGGGATGCTGGTTTGTCGCCTGAGTGTGTCTCCGATCCAAACATATTTGTGTTGCTTGATACTATAACCCACTGGAGTTTTGAGACATATCCCCATAAGTTTTCCTTAGAAATTGTGTTGGGTCAGTAAATGTTAAGGATGTTTCTTAGACAACGGTTGATGAAGACTTGTATTTGTCCGCCGATCTTTCCAAGTCTGACATCCGTACAGAGATCGGTCTCAAATATTTTTAGCTTAGTATTGTCTTAGTTGTTGTGATCTCCAAATAGGTCTTAGTTGGGTAAACTCTGCTTTGGCTTTCTTTATTCTTTGATCTACATCAGTGCTGACGTTTATAGAGACAATACTTACAACATATTGGAACGGTTGGATACGTTCCATAGTCTGGTTGTGAATAGCAATATCCTCGTCATTTGCATTGTTTATCCGTATGTTATATTTTTTCTTCATTGATCCTTATCCCCGCTTTACTTCCTTCTTCAATCAGGTCACTGATTTTCTCTTTTAGCTCACAGATGTTGTGTGACATCATACAGAAGTCGTCAATGTAATCAATATCTTCCAGTCATTCAGCCCTGTTCCATCTTATGACCCTGTGTCTTTGTTCATTAACTTTCCACATTATTGTGTCTAGGACCATCAAGAATAAGATGGGAGGTAGCAAGCAACCCTGTTTAACACTAGTTTTGACAGGAAAAGGGTCAGTTAGTCTAATCTAGTGAATTACCTGGCACTCATATGCATCGTAGGTTTCCTTTATTAGAGGGGTACTCGTTTTAATTTCAGTAGGCAAAGCATTAAATTCACGTAATCCGCATATAAAAGTTGTTTTTGTTGCTATTGCCAGTCTCGCTTGTGGTATATAGAAATCATTAATAGATCTTGTATTGTAGTTATGTATTTCACTATTATAGATGATAAAATCATTGAAGTACTCAGGAAGTTTTCTATTTTTAGATTTGTAAACAAAAATCATTGCTAAATAATAAAATCTTTGTCTCAACGAAATCCAACCTAAAGTTGTCAGCATACTATTTATCGGCGTGTATCTGTTACATCGAAGGATTATTCTCATTCCTCTATTTTGCAACATTTTGTAGTATTTGTAAACCGTAATTATCTAATTTATAAAGTAATGATCTGCAGTAATCAAAATGAGGTTGTATAATAGTTTTATACACTATTAATCTAGAGATGAGAGAGATATTTGAAGTAACCCTTCAGAAGAAAAATAGCTTTTTTGTTATTTTTTTACATATATATTCGCAATGGGGTTTCAATAATAAATTTTCATCTAAAATAACTCCCAAGCATTTAAATTCATTGACCCAATCTACGTTCTCATTTTCAGTTCTAATGTTATATCTATTATAATTTATTTGATTCAATTTATATTTACTCCCCAAAATCATTGCCTTCGTTTTTTTAGTGTTAAGCTTAAGTTTATTTTTATTCAAAAACTGGATTAAGACTTTCAACATGTTATTCAGCTTATAAAAAATTTCCTCAGGATTATGCCCATAACATGCTAACAGTGTATCATCTGCAAATAGATTAATAAAATCACACTCAATATAATTAATGTCATTTAAATATATATTAAACAGAAGCGGTCCCAATAAACTTCCCTGATGTACTCCTAAGTTATTCTCTAACATTTCAGATGTTGATTTACCTAGCTTTATATATTGTAATCTATTAGTCATATACTGCTCAAACCAGGTCAGGACTTGTCCTGCAAAACCATAATATTTCAATTTATTAATCAAAATTTTACTATCTATTGTCTCAAACGCTCGTTTGAAATCCAGAAAAATTGCTATTATATATTTATTTTCATCAAGTACTTGCTTCCATTTAGATATAGTCAATTGTAAGGATTTTTCACATTAATGGCCTTCCCTAAATCCTGAGTGATTTCCCACAAACAAACCATTGTTATTAAAGTATTCTAAAATCTGGTCACGAACCACGGTTTCTAATAATTTTTCAATTGTCGGAAGTGTATTGATAGGCCGCAAGTTGGATGCGTCTGTATCGTTTGCTATTTTTTGGACTGGAACTATCTTGCTAGCTCTTAGTCGATCAGGAAATGTTCCTGTTTTCAGCGATGTGTTTATAAAATTTAATACTGCAAAGCCAGTTGTATAAAAGGTCTCCTTCAAAAACTTAGCCCTCAATATCTCGTCATAGCTTCCCTTATTTTTTAACGAAAAAACAGATTTTTTAGTTGATCTAATGTAATTAATTTAAAAGCAGTTAATGTTGATTGAATATCACTTAGAAAATTTGGTGTCCAATCCTCAGTCTGACGTATTGAATTTGCTATTTCACATATACTATTTAAAAAATAATTATTTAATTTGTTGGCTGCTTCTTCTTCCGTTTTAGCGAAAGATACAGACCCCTGAACAGAAAACCTAACAGAGTCAAATTTAATTTCCCGATTTTTACCTTTAATTAGATTTTTTAGTGTTTTCCACATTTCCTTAGAATCATTCCTGTGTTCATCTATTTTACGTTCATAAAATTCTTTTTTCTTGTACTTCAATTAATTAACGACCATATTCCTTTTATTTTTTTTTTCATTCCACAATATATTTTTATCTGGACCTACTGCTCTTTGAAACTTTTTGTACACTTTATCCCTCTCCCTGGCTTGTACCTTTACCTCCTTATCATACCATGGAACATGATTTTTCTTTATCTGTATCTCAGTAATAGGTTCAATACTGTTTAAGACTCTACCACAATTACATTCTAGTTGACTAAAAATTTCATTTACGTTACCTGAGTCAAATAACCAGTCACATAGTATTAATTCTACATTAATCTCATGAAATTTATCTATATTTAGCTTTCTAGAGAAGAAATTTAATTCATTCACATAATCCACATTTTTCCCAAAATTAATACTTATAATCGAATGATCTGTTATCTTGGGAAAATGATGAACATTTACAGAACTATTTTGATTCAACAAAACATAATCGATCAATGTCAATACTTATTCTGGTATAATAATTTACATGTTGTTCAATGCCATAAGACTGAATTAAATTCCTTATCCTTTTGGTATAAAAACTATCTACAAAATAATCAATATTAACATCACCCACAATTAAAGCTTTGACGTTCCCCGATAAGAAATCCTCGCACCATTCTTCCATTTTATCTACAAAGACCGCATCACTGGAACTGAGCGAATGGTAAAAGTCACCAATCAACCATTTAGTTTCATTAAAGTCAATGCCAACAACTTTACACCAATAATTAGGCACACATCTTCCTTTTTCACACTAAAATTAATATTGCTCCGCAGATAAATAAGTACACCTCCCGTGTGTCGATTTAAAGAATTACATCTTACACATCCATCTACTGCAATTTCAACCTCTTGGATATCATCTGTACATCTTGCCACTATAGATGGTTGATAACGAAATACTTCAACTAAGACCTCATTGCAGTGTGCCAAAAAACTCTGTAAATTCATATAAATTATATCACTTCTAAAATATATATTAGGACCATTTACTAGTTTTTTTGTTTGTTTTGGGTAGATGCAATTCTATCAACAATTGTTGGAATATTATTAATGTATGATAGTTTTGTTTTCACCGTTCTCTAAATATTCCTGCAGCTTCTTTTTTTATATTAAAGAAATACTCTCTTTGTGCTTTAGTTTGGCCCGGAAAAATTTTAATCGGAATTTTTAACTCCTTTTTCATTTTTAACACTTTATGAGCTTCTTGTGGACTGGGAAAACAAACTTTTAGGGGTCTATTTTTGCTTTGGTCTTTACGCAGTCTGAACACCTTTATAATTGTAATATCAACATCAATATCCTTTAGTTCCTCTTTTACTGAGTCTTTATCTTCTCTTATTTTGTTAGCAACTATTTTTTGTTTCGATTCATTTACATTTAACATAATAATGTTTGATGCCCTCTTCTGTTTTTCCACAACTTCCATCATGAGTTATTCGCTGTTAATCTTAGCTACATTTGAAGCTGCATTTTTTTCATTATTGAAATCAGATCCATTATTTTTCATAAGTTTTTCAATGTTAATTTTTACTTGCTTGAATTCTTTAGTTAGTTCTGGGACTCTCCAAAAACCTGTTTCACATTCACTGCACAAAAAAAATAATTTTCGTTTATTCTTTAATTGTAAACTCCTTGCATGAATCACATGGAAAAACTAGATTAACTTCATCATCTTTACACATTGAGCAGATCCTTGTATCCATCTCAAACTTCAAATAAACAGTCACAAATTTTTAAATTTTAATCACACTTATAATGGTCCGGTAGCCACTTCCTGTTTGTTTACTTTATCAAGTGATTATTTTTCCTGGTTTTTAACTGAAATATAAAAACTTGTTTTATTCCGAACGTGGATCTCAAAATGCAGTTTTGAGGTCTTCTTTAGTTTAAATTCATCTAAATATCATCAACATCAGAAAATACATGCATTTAGCTTTTGATTTATACCAAATTTACAATTAACTGATGGTTATTTCCATTATAAAAACTCTCACTTTTGTAGACAACCCCATGGCGACTTTTAACAAAAAAACCACACTTTATGACATTCTAGTATTTTCCAGCCTCAACTACTTACAGCACAACCCCATGTTTAATGCCCATTAAATTGCCTTCTTTTATAAACAAATATTTGACTTAACTAAAGTTACTGTTTTGTTTCAGGACACCTCGAGGCGATTACTTCGATAATAGAGCAACGGCGTTGCCTAACGTGGTTTTTACGACGCGGGGCGCTTTAAATACGGATACTGGGGCCGTTCCCCAAACCGTCGATCAAAATTATTCGGGCGAATTAGTTAGAGAGTTTCATAGGACTAAACAAAAATTACAAGAAACACTAGTGCAACGAGAAAAAGAGAGAGATGAATTAATTAGGCAAATAAATAGTGAGAATCAGAAGTTAAGTGGTGAAAGGTAAGTTTTTAGCTATATTTTTTTTAAACTTATCTTCTGTAGCTCATCACTAGCACTCACTTTACCACCACCATGACAATTAATTAAAAAAAAATTATGCACAGGAGATATAATAATAATAATAATTTGTATACAGTGTATACACGATTGGTGATCTTGAAAAGCAGAATTATATTTGAATTAGTATTTTATTTTTAATTCTCGTACTATTCGTTTGATCTTTATAAAATCTTCAGCATATTTATAATGATGTATATGTTTAGTTTGACAAGGTTAACAGATTTACAGTAGTGCCATGAAACCACGGACGGATTACTCGCAATAGATAATTATCCAAATTTTTTGCGTGGATTGCACGCCCTTTATGGAAATATCGAAAATACTTCCCCACACCTTAAGCTAACGAGAAGGTAGTGTTAATGGAATTTGATAAAATAAGCGGTTTGGCTGGTATTTACCATTCTAATAATGCGCTTCGTACCGATTTGTGCATTCACCATTTTTATAAAAATATCCTACACGCCTCACCGACATTGTTAAGGATAATATTCTTACATGGCAAGTAATGAATGTAATCACACTACCTCGTCACGTCCACTTTACGTTACTTTCAATACTTGCACTGTAAGAAAATTTCCTTCACAGTGCCAGTGGGGGAAAGTGACAACCTACGTATAGTGAAAATCGCGCTTTAAAAGTAATGTATTGATACCATATCCAAGATTTGGTAGTTCCCCGTCTAGAGTGGCCGTCTGCCTGAACGACCCTATGACCAATAATTTCGACCCAAATCGTAGCTTGTAAATTTGTAGATAACTAGCCAGAGACGTACTAAGGATACTCAACATTTTAATCACGAAAACAAATGTGATTTATTTCTTACATTTTATATTTCAGATTTCATGTAAAAGTAAAATATTTCAAAAGTTACTAACAACTTAAATTGTGGTGACGTCCAAACAGTAAATATGTTAACAAAATTCGTACAATTATGAAATAAAAATTTTCAGATCAAAGTCGATGGTCTATGTCTCATGACCTCCCTTTTATATATTTTCTCAAAACCAGAAAATAGTATTCTTTCTGTTGTTATCAAAGTTGGGAATTCCCTGAAATACTAATTAACTGTACTGCTTAACCAAATAATGGTGGGATTGCACAGGTAAAAGTTGGGGGTATTTCCAACTCTTATTTCAGATTTCAGATCAATTTACGATTCGGTCAAAACAACATCTCTTTAGCTATTTCAATATTTTAGTGAGTTAGTTTTTTGATATCTAGTTGCTCCGAACTCTTCATCGTAATTTTCGTGTGTTTATTTTAAGTTTAGTAAATAAAGTAATTTAAATAGTCCGCGAACGGATGGAGTTTTTGAAAAGTGTCCGTAAATGTCGCGAACATATCTCTGCTGTTGGTGTCAGACAATATTTAATTCATTGGAATATACTTGCTGAAGATATACCGTGCGCGCATTGTTGAGGATGATGCAAAATCAACAAACACAACAGGGGACATCAATTATTTTATAGATGTACTGTACCGCTCTTGCGTCGTTGCTTATCGGATTGGCGCCTCAACTACAGGTGACGGGATGCCTCGGGCGCCAGTGAAATATAATTGTACACCCTCTTAAAGGGTTATTTTATAGTATATTAAGTACCAAGTGTCAAAAATGTTACTTTAGTCACGAGTTTTACAAGGCACGAGTGGAGCGAATCGGAACGAGATCCTTTTGAAACGAGTGACTAAAGACGTTTTTAACACGAGGTGCTTACTATACTTTTTCTTCGCCCGTGGGAAAGAAAAAATTATATTATATTTGAATTATATTCATTACATGACGAACGATGGCTGACAGCTGACTGACAAATCAAATGACGCAGAATAACAAAATTATGACGGAGCATGAAATTTAACATACAAAAGATACACTTGATTTGACGTTTAAAAAACAAAAGATAAACGAGATGTGACTTTTCGCATTTTAAACACTAGAGTCGTTTTGTGCATGTCAAACCCGTGTTCATAGTGAGGTTTTAGTAACGGGAGTAGAAAAATGTTTTTTTTGAATGATATCATTGTAACAATAACTTAACTTCATACATTTTTTCGATTTTATAAGCTGGATGTTTTTTGACACCTGTTTTGGATCTTTTTTATGACGTAAGTTCAACTTTTTAAATTGTTTTTTCAAAATTTTACAAACATTGTAATTTTATAGGACAGCTTTGATAATGACCTAATGGCCGAAAGCGCTTAGCTGCATATTAATGAATATATACACACTGAGTACTCGTTGTTTACATTCACTCAATTTATATCTAGTGTGTACACCATACCCACATACAGTTCTAATAAAAAGATTGACATATCATTCCAAGATAATTAAATTGATGCAAAGAACGTAATTAGTTGCTTTAAATCAAAATTACAAACACAAAATTATTTAATCAATAAGAAAACGTCAAAGATAAAGATTACAAAACATTAGACTAAAACTAATCCCTAACCAACAAAAAACAATGTTAATCTAATAAGTGTTCAACATGAGCTCCTCCCACTTCTACGAAGGTTGTTTCTTTGCACTTGAAAGAGCGTTCGCATATTATGTCTAATACAGTAATACAATTGCTATGCAACACAATTCTGTCTATTAAATCTTGCCTTGTATGCACAGGTGTAGAGACGACACCAGAAAAAGAAATCCGTAAGACTGACTTCTCCTGATCCCGGGGACCACTTAAAAAGACCTCCGTGACTAATCCATCTTTTAGGAAAGGTTTTGTTCAAATGTCATATAAACTGATACGATATGATATGATGCATAAACCTTAAATTTCTTCGAGTTTGTAGTGGCACATCATCAATCAGATTCCAAAACTCATTTTACAAAAAATCCAAATAAACTAGCCAGCAAAATTATTCCATAATTTAAAAATCGTATTTTTAAAGACATCTATCTATGAAATTGACTGTCTCGACCCTTACTTCGTGGAATATGCTCATATTAGTGTTTTTAAATGAAACTCAAGGTCTCTAGTTAATTCCACAATATAATATATTGTGGAATTAACTAGAGACCTTGAGTTTCATTTAAAAACACATCTATCTATATTTATTTTTGAAAATCATCGTATATTTTTAGGGTAAGTAATAAACAAATTATATTTAGAAAAAATTAAGCAGGTTTAATTAATATTCAGGTGGTTGACAAAAACTAGGAAAAATGAAAATAACATATATTCAAAAATAGGGTTCAAAAATAAAGCTAGTAACAGGTAGGTCCTTCTTTCATGGCATACTTAATATAGTATTTCTGATATAATTTTGATTCAGACTATTCCACACCTCCACCAAGCGTAAAGCTAGCTCGGTTAAGGTAATAGGTGTATTAGGTAACACTCTAAGGCATCTATCAAGCAATTCTCAGACGTGCTACATAGGATTGAGGTCCGGGCTAATTTCTGGCCAATCCATTGTGTTGATTTCTACTTCGGCTAGGTATTTCTTGCATGATATTTGCAATATGCGGTCGAGCATTGTCGTGCATAAAAAGGAAATATTCCCTGATAAATGGTGCAAACAGTATAACATGAGGTTCTAAAATGTCTACAATGTATCTATGAGCTGTAAGACGGCCTCCTTGAAGTACCACCAAATTGGTATGAGCCTCCATATTGATGCCAGCCCATACCATAACTGACACACCACCATAAGCATATCTTGGCTGTATGCAATATTGAGAATAACGCTCTCTAGGGCGTCTATACACTGGTAGACGTCAGTCATTACCATACAAACAAAATGTAGATTCGTCGGAGAAGAGTACGTTGGACCATTGTTGATTTGTCCAACATAGATGTCCTCTAGCAAATGCCAATCTTCTTCTTCGATGTGCTGGTGACAAAGGAGGAGCTTTAGCTGGAAGCCTAGCATTCAAATTTGACTCTGCAAGTCGTCTAAGTACAGTGTCGGTTATGGTTGCCAAATTAGGATGGCTAAATTTCTGGATGCAAATGTTGAATCCTGGACGTGACATCAGAGACGAACAAAAAAAATTCCCCAAAATTTACATCGAAAATTAAAAAAAAATAGGTGTTCCTATATTACATTGAGGTTTAATTATTACACCCCCTACCCTACGAAATCCGCACTTGCGATATTGAAAAAACCATAGTCAAAACTAACTTCTTTTATTGATATAGGTAAACACAAAATAAGTCGAAATAATAAACTAAGATAAATAATTTACAAATGAAAACTACCACTTTTTTTCATCGTTAGATTTGACTTTTAAAAGCTGCTCGCCTTTGGAGCCATTTATTAAGGACAAACATTCTAAACAGGATTCATTGAAATTAACTTGGATTTGCAGCTCAGCCTTCACAGGATCAATAGACAATCAATTTGTTTCTTTTGTCCACAAATCATGTTACTAGATATCCTCTCCCAAAAATCTTTACTAATTGGAGTCGATTAGTTTTTAAAAGTCCATTTGTCCATTCTAAAAAAATGCTCCCAAATTTGTTCATTTGGTATATCTTTGAATAATTCATTAAATATAGCTCGCAGACATGATAATTCTGAATAAAAGACATCCGCAACCTCAACTTTTAGCAGCTCTGGAAATCTAGATAGCTTTCCGAAACAGAATGATGAAATTCCGGGATCCGGGGCAACCTACATAATTCTGGAATTTTCCCGGAAATCCTGGACATCTGGCAACCTTAGTGTCGGTGCTAATTGGGAAGTTATACCGTCTTATAAACTCCTGTCGTAGAAAAGTTGAGATGACAAATCTTTGTCTCGGGGCCTGAAGTCGTAGAAAACGGTCTTGGTTGGGATTTGTAATTTGTCTACTCCCTTGTCCTGGTCGCCTTTCGTTGACCCCAGTTTCAGGAAATCTTCTTTCTGCACGAAAGATAACAGATTAAGCCACATGGAATCTTTCAGCCACTTGAACCTGGGTCCAATCTTCCTCAAGTAAGATTACGACCACAGGACTCTCCTCAGGAGTAAGGTATCGATTTTCTGGATGATTGGGGCTCATTTTTTAATTTAAAATACAAGATTATCAATAAACACGCTTGCTTTTGTAAGAAAATCGAAATAAACTGAAATAAATAGTCAGTGGTATGTTTTACCACATTTATGTTTTATGGATTTACAAAAAAATGATTGATAATTCCTTATCAATTGGAAAAGAATATTAGTTTTGAAGAATATACTGAACAGACATTTTTATAGACCAGTGGTAGTACTACAAAATTAATAATTTGTAAAATAAACACCTAAAATCAAATATGCGACAATTTTTTACTGGCGAGTGTATTTCTACTCTAAAACCAAAAAGTTTTAAAAGTCCGCCTGTAAAGATATAGGTCTCGTACAGCGGCGTGGACATCCCACATTTTCTTGTCGTCTTGAACATGAGCAATACACTAGCTCCAGTTTTATGTTGTCACTCGCTCCAATGATTTCTTAAGAAGGCTCAATGCTAATTCATCTACTTCAAGTTTCTTATATTTATAGGCATGTATCTTCACAATTTAAAGCAATTCGTTCCTTGCACTGCTTTCATGGTAAGGGATACTTTTATTCCGTAACCATTCTTGAATTTAAGCTTTTCTCCATGCGCGTTGTGGTGTTTTTTCGCAGTGTCGACTGTGGTAAGGAGAATTATCCATAACGACGACAGATCATGGTTCCAAATTTTCAGTAATGCGTCCAAACCACTTCTCTTATATCTCTGCGTTCATCTCTTCATGGAAGTCTCCCGTTTTCTTGGACTTAAATATTCATTCACCATTCAACACAAATCCGCTATCACTTCCTATATCTGTAATTATCAATTGACGGCCTTTTCCAGATGGCATTTTGAAACCGGTTGACCAGCCTTCAATAGCTGCTTGCCATGCATTTTTCACATTTCCATCTTGCCATACTTTCTTCACCGTGTGCCCCTCGTTGACCCATGTTTCATCCGTATAATAAATCTTTCCTCCTTCCAAAACTCGTTAATTTTTCTTAGATACCCTCTTCTCCACAATAATATTTCAGATCTTTCAATAAGAACACCGAGAAAAATATGGGTATCGTAACAGGCAAAGTGTCTAAAACCTGAAGTGAAGTAGAAGAATATCATGTATTCATGTTTTTCTATTGTTTGTTTAATTTTTATTTGTAATGTACATATTTTTATAATAAATATTGTTTTGGTTTTTAAAAATGTGTAAATTCATTTCTTCATAGATGTTCTAATTTAACCTTTCAAGTCTGTATCTAATCAGAAATTTTTGATTACTTTAGATACTTAATAATATTTAATAGATTCCTAATACTTTTATTTTCATCCTAAATTAGTTTCTGTTCACATTATTGTTCCGCCACTGGTGTGACTGTTCAATGGTTTTGGTCCGAACTTTGTTACTTGTCTGTCCTTGTCTAAAGAATGAGCAAAAGCTCATCAGGCGTCTTTCGAGTCTCAATTCAGGCAGACTTTGCCACTACTTGCAGAAAGTTCTTAAACATTAGAAATAGAAGTACATAATTTATTTCATAAAAATAATCTTTTATGTGACTGATAAATCATAGTATTATATACATAACTGAATTTTGAAAGATTCAAGAATACGGGTTAAAATTATTAGAGTTTTTAAAAGCATTTCCGAATTATTCACAAAGATAAAGAAATTTTAGAATTAAATATGACCACAACGCTTTCAACTTTATTTGTACCGTCAAACGGGATGAATCGGGACGATTTTTAGATATTATTATTATTTTCTTGTAAAACTATCGAAGGAAATTAATATTTAGGAGAAAGTGGCCATAGTCAATATGGCTGCTGAAATATGTATTGTAAAATTATCTGATTTGAATAAATTAATTAAAAAAAATAATATTGGGTGTCCCGATTGACCCCGTTTTGGGGCGAATCGGGATCCGTTATTTCAACCCATGTAATGTGCATGTCGCCTCGAGTTTGTGGTTAATCGGGACAAAAAGAAATTAAAATATTATTTTTCATTTATTTCTTAAAATAAAATCGAAAAAAACAACAAGGAAATTTGGAAATAGCCTTTATATTAAAGTTTTAAAGTGCACAGGATTTTAGCTTCATTTGCAAAGGAAATTCGTAGCCTCCTCGTCGCAATTCATTTGATTTAGGCAGTGTTTTCACAATTTGTTCCAAGCTAATCATGCATAATATATGTCATCCTCTGTGGAAAAGATAAAGCAATTTTTTATCTTTCTGTTTGGTCAGAGAAATTTAACTTTAAAAGTTTCATCGAAGAGTCCCTTAATTTGCCCGATGAGATATTTGTTCACTTTGTTTTAAATTCAACCTCTACAAAGTCGTCAGTGGCAATGTTTTCCATAGTAGGCTGCACATCTTCAAAGCACTCTTCCTGTTCCATTACTTCTAATTCCGGTTCTGACTCAAGTTCCGAAGTTTCATTCTTGAGGCACTGCAGTATTGCTTGTTGACGGTTGCGGTTCTAAAAATTATGTCGTTGAAACATTCTTGCATGGCTCCACTTGAATTTTCTTTTTCCTTGCTACTGTTGGTTTGCACGCATTCCTGCTTTCGTTAAGCAATTCTACAACAGACTCCGTCCAGACAATATGATCGTCCTCTTTCTTGTAGCAATTGTTTTAAAACCTAAACAAAAGGAATAATTCCCATCCCATGAAATCCGCTTTTAATATTCTGACTTAGAGTCCCTTCTAATTTGTCTATAGCACGTTTTAGTAAACTCGGAAAATACTCCTTCGGCAAAGAACCCTTGTATTCTTTCTTCCAATCTTGTAGAGTTGTCCTCCAAACCTTTTTCATTGGTCCAAAAACAGAGGCGTCAAGTGGCTGTATTAAATGGGTTGAATTCGGCGGCAAAAAACAAAACCTAATATCATTTTCTTCGCACAACTCAATAACTCTGAGCGACAGATGACTACATAAGTTATCGCCAATGATTAGCTTTGGTGTCGAACGCCTTGTCAATAACGGTAGAGCAATACAAATAAACCATTCTTCAAATAATGGCCGAACCAGCCACTTTTATTTCGTCATAGCGCGCACCTTTTGGTCCATTTGTCAACCAGGTATCGTAAAGATGCTCGCTCCTATAGACGATAAATGGGAATAATAGCTGGCCATCACCACTTACGGCAAACATTACTGATGTCGATGTTTTTGTTGAATCGATTATGCGTTCTGGTTGTCTTGTTTTTCTTTTTACCATGACTTTTTTCCGTCCGGGATCATCTGCGAAGCAAGTTTCTTCATAGTTGATGATGAATTCAGGTTCAACGTTTTGTAAGTTTTCTTGGGGGTGATCAAAATGTTTATCTATTATTTCCCGAGAAACTGCTGCCCGAGCTCGTTTTATATTTTCACACAGTCTTTCAGTGAGTGATTATGTATGACGCAAACAACACCAAGCTGATGTGAATCACCGAAAAGCCGACTCACTGTCTAGACGGTCATGCCCAGTAGACTATTCTCACTGCAACAAGTCAAAATCTAAGGAAGTTGCAGTTTCAAGAATTACGGTAGTCAATGAAGAATGGTCACCCACCAGGATCAGAGAAGATCAGGAGAATGATCCTCACATAAAGAAGGTTCGACAATGGAAGGAAGAAAATCGGCGACCTACATGACAAGACGTGTCAAGATTTTCACTGACACTCAAGGCTTATTGGGCTCGGTGGGACTTCTTTGTCCTGGAAGAAGGGCTGTTGAAAAGAGTCCTTGAAAACGATGATGGTTCCGAGATGAGGAGACAGCTAGTTATCCCTAGAACGAGAGTAGCTGAGGTACTGAAGAAGTTACATGCCAGTCTATTGGGAGGCTATCTGGGAGTGCAGAAAACCCTCCAGCGAGTCCGTGTAAGGTTTTATTGGATGAAAAGCTCCGACGATGTGAAGGACTGGTGTAAGAAATGTACGACTTGTGCTACAAGTAATGGACCACATCGTAAGAGAAAGGCACCTTTTTTTTGTGGGGTGGTTGAAATGCATTTTACGCACGTGTAGTGGAACCAAATGCCCGAAGCCATTTGCGACCACTACACAGTGTGGGAATCGCCTTACGGCCCTACCCACTAAACATTCCACCTCATTCCCGGACAGTGTCCCTGGTACCTCTATTGCTAGTTATCGTCAGATACACTGCTGGTAGTCTATGACCCCCTGCCCTCTTCCTCTTTAATTCTAACAATGTCCATTATACATTGAAGAATCTTGCTGAACTTTTCCTTGCTTTCCATCATCGTTCTGATAACATTTTCTTCTGTAAGAGTATGCCCAATATCTATTTCCAGATACAGTCTCTTCTGGTGGAATCTATTACAATAGAAGATCAGGTGTTTTGCACTGTCCTTCTCCTTACATTCATTGCATCTATTACTGTCCACTTTCCCTATTCTTTGCAGATATGAGTTAAATGACCCGTGCCCTGTTAGAAATTGAGTAAACCAGTAATTTAGGTGCCTATGTCTACATTTCACCCACTCTTTTATTGAAGGGATCAAAACCTTCGTCCACTGTACCTTTGTCGTATTATTTTCCCATTCCCGCTGTCATTCCTGTAAGGTTCTTTCCCGCTGTTCCTTCTTTTCTTGGTCCGTGATCGCTCCCATTTCATGCAAGGCTTTACGTTCTTTGGCCAACAGGTCGATTGGCGGCACTCCGGTAATCACCTGGACTGCTTCGGCCGAAACTGTGCGGTACGCGCTGGCTACTCTTAGCAAGGCTCTTCTTTGAGATCTAATGATCATTGATCTATAACTTGCCACCTACATTCCTCCACACTGGGGCTCCGTATAGTAGGATGGATTGAACGACGCCATAAAGCACTTTCCTTTTGTTGCTGCTAGGGCCTCCTATATTTGGCATTAGCCTGCTTAATCTCCCAAATCTCTCGTCTGCTTTATTGCAGGCATTTTTTATATGTGGCCCGAAGAGACCTTGGTGATCCAGATGTATGCCAAGGTATTTTAATGTGGTTGCTGGACTTATCCTCCGACCTTCAATTGTGAACGTTATCCTGTCCCTTACTCTCGCCTGCTTAGTGCCTTTAAGAAGAATAGCTTCCGTTTTGTGATATGCTAACTGAAGCCTATTTTGGTACATCCACATATTAACTGCCTGTAGAGCCCGGTCTACTTTGTTGACAAGATCTTCACGGTTATCAGCCTCCACCAGTATAGCAAGATCATCCGCATAAGCTATACTTCTACACCCTTCTCCCAAGCGCAGCCTTAGGACTTCATCATACATCACGTTCCACAGGGTCGGCCCTATGACAGATCCTTGTGGGACTCCTGTCGTGTGTTCCATCGCTTTTCCGGGGATGACCTGTATCACCCTGTCAGAGAGGTAACTCTCTATTACCGCAACCAGGTAGTCCGGTATATTCTTCTGCCTCAGCCTTGTGATTATGAGTCGCCAATTTCCCGTGTTAAAGGCATTTCTTACATCGAGCGCCACTAGAGCCACCCATCTTCTTCTTGAATTTCTGGCATTTTCGACGACCCACTGCACTGCCTGTATGGTCGACCTCCCCTTACGGAATCCGTACTGCATCTCCGAGAGTGCCCCGTTCTCTTCCAGTGCCTTCTCCAGTCTTCCCTTTAACAAAGCTTCGTACACCTTCCCTAGGACATCCAACAGGCATATGAGCCGATATGAGCTTGGGCTCTCCTCTGGTTTCCCGAATTTCCATATAAGCACTAGCTTGACTCTCTTCCACTCCATAGGAAATATCTGCTCTCTGAGTAGCTGGTTCATCAATTGTCTCATTTCCTTTGGGATTGTTTCGATAGTGAACTTAACAATTTCAGGAGGAATTCCGTCAGGGCCCGGGGCTTTGCCAAGCTCAATTTTCTCTTTAACTGTCAGAATTTCTTCAGCAGTGAACTCCGGAGCGGTTTTTGGTTTATCTAGTTTTTCCCATTTTTCCCCCACCTCTGGGAAGCGATGTCTGGCTATCTCCTGTTTCTTGCCTGGCGCTAGGTTATATGGTAACGTCAGTGACATTCGTTTGATCACAATGGCATATCCCTGTCCCCATATGTCTTCTTCTAGGTCTGTGCACAGTTTCTTCCAACCCTCCCTTTTCTTATTGTTGATGAGTCGCTTCAAATGTTTTTTCTCCTCCCTGAGCTCTATTCTTATCTCTTCCATATCCGTAACGTTACCGTTTCGTCCTTCTCTCCCGGTAATCCGTCTCCTTAGTCTAATGCATCGTTTTTCAACCACCCCTATTTCATTTGTCCACCAGTATGGCAGCTTCCTATCTAGATTTCTATTGCCAAGTTGACATGCCTTCATGTTCTCCCTTACCCGTTTCACTGCCATATCCACCGATGTCCCGATATCCTGAGCGTCATTTATAATCCCATTCCTGTATTTTCCCATGTCATATACAGTCTTCCCCCGATTCTGGTTCCTTCTAGTACGGGTTCTATTATCTCCTGCCTCAAAATATATATACTTATGATAAGTGTATACCTCTTCTCCTTCCAGTGTCGTCCAGCCTCTTATTAAATATTTGGCCTTTCTAGAGGTGCAGGTTACATCGATGTGGCTCACAGAGCTGTTTCTCACGAACGTCGGTCTTCCATCGTTTACAGCAATCAGGTCGAGGGTGGCCATCCAGTCTACCCACACGTGCCCTCTTGCATCCGCTGCGGGTGATCCCCATAACGGCGATTTGGAATTGATGTCTCCTGCTATGATGTATTTTCCGTTTCTCACTTTACTCGCCTCTGTCATAATGTCTTCAGTGGCTTTTTCATATTCCTCCAGACTTATGTTTGGAGAGATATATCATACAATCAGCTGAATTTCCTTAAGTTCCATTACTATGAATCCATCCTTCTTGTTTACTCGGGTTATTCCACAGTTTCTGTTGACTATGTATATTGCCACATCCATTCTTTTGTCAGAGACCCACCCTTGGGTTTGACTTATTTTTTTGTTTGGTTCCAATACAATCATCAAATCGACTTCTAGCCTCGTCGCGACTTCATAGGCGATATCGTGTGCATCCCTACTCCTTCCCAAATTTAATTGGAGAATTTTCATATATGTAAATTAGAATTTAAAATATAAATACAGAGAAATGTATAAAGCAAGACAATTATGTATAAAGGGACGACACTGAAATGAATATAAAACGATGTATATAAATAAAATAAAAATTGATAAGACTTTGATCTGTACACTAAAATTCAATTAAAACTTACTATGCTAACGGGTGCTAGGTATCCAATATCTTAAAAAAGAGAAAGGCACCTATGAAACAGTATAATGTTGGAAGCCCTTCCGAAATGATTGCTTTAGACATCGCTGGACCATTTCCGACGACAGAAAATGGTGGTAAATACATCCTGGTTATAATGGATTATTTCACAAAGTGGGTGGAAATTTACGCGATCCCGAATCAAGAGACCACAACTGTCGCGGATGTATTGGTGAAAGAATTTATCAGCCTATATGGAGTGCCCTTGAAAGTCCACAGTGACCAGGGAAGAAATTTCGAAAGGCATCTATTTCAGGAGATTTGCGACAAGCTGGAAATGAAGAAGACCAGGACAACAGCGTTATATCCACAGTCAGATAGAATGGTCGAGAGAATGAACAGGACTATTGAAAAATACCTGTCCAAAGTAGTTTCCAGTCATCAGAGAGATTGGACCAGTATCATTCCATATTCGCATTGGCTTATCGATCTGCCGTCAATGAGTCCACGGGTGAAACACCTGCGAAAGTCCTGTTTGGACGTGAAATGAGGCTTCCTTGTGACCTGGAATTTGGCTGTCGAACTGGAGAAGATCTATACGTGATCCAATTGAGAAGAAGGCTGGACGATATTCATGAATTAGTTTGAACAAATCTTCAAGTTGCCAGCGACAGAATGAAAAGTCGGTACGACACGCAGGCCACGGTTTTAAATAAGGGGACAAAGTATGGTTACACAACTCGACGAGGAGAAAACGATTTTCTCCAAAATTACAAAAATCCTGGGAAGGTCCATACTTAATCAAGAAAAGGATCAATGATGTTATATATCGCATAAGTAAGGAAAACCCCAACGGAAAACCAAAAGTAGTTCACCAAAACCGACTAGCGCTATTCGAAGGAGACCATGACCTAGAGAAAGGAGTAAACCATATTCGAGATGTGTCTGACCCTACCTTCGATGAATTTATGGGTGCGCATGGAGGTACCGGGAAAGCTATATATGGAGTCACTTCAGAACAACGACAAGATTTGTTCACTCTCCCGGAAGATTATTCACTGGCATACTACATCCCCGCCCGTGTTAAGAACGCACGAGGGTTGGCAACCGTCTTTCGAAAGAAGTTCGGGCAATTAGAAAAACTTGAAGACCAGATTCCAGCCCCTGGCAAGACACTGAGACTGAAACACAATTCGCGGTACGTCTTTACGTGGTAACTAAAAAAGAATAATTGTAAGATCGATCTACCTATCGCGATGTGTGGGAAGCACTTCGAAACCTCCGAGACCATGTGTTGGAATCCAGTGTGAAGAAACTGGCTAAGCCTAAAATAGCGAGTAACCAGTTGGATTGGCGAGTCATCAGGAACATGGTAGAGGTGATCTTCCAAGATACCCGGTGTCCAAATATTAATTTGCAGCTACAACCCCCGTAATCAGTATCCGATGAAGACGGTGCCCTGTTATTTCCATAAGATCGGAAAGTGTAGAAATGGGGCCAGTTGCCGATTCAAACATCCAGTCTCGGCTACACAAAAGTTCCAGAAGGAACTTCCATTTAAGGAAGCGGTAATGTTACGAAATAGCACACTAGTGTAATCCCTGAATCGGACTCTGCCTAAGCCATGTATGAAAGTTAAAATTTTGGCGGATGCGCAGGGATTTATTAGAACCGTTAACGATTTTTTGTGACTATCTTATCTAGACACGGTTTTAGTGACCAGTATTATCTAGAAAATTCCAGGGAGCCGATTGTTTTTGTGTAATCCACAATCTAGAATTATCTAGTAAAAAAGGCACTAATATATAAAGGACCGACCAGCGGGAGAAGTTTAGTTTATGAATTGGAAAAATTTATATGAAGTACTAACATTATTTTGGCACATACTATACGCTTCCGTCTTTTTTCTCATTCGTTCCGAGACAACCTGTATACAGAGGTTTTGTTATAAGTTATTTGATACGATTTTGAACAAATGTAGTCGTCTAATTGTAATGATTTCACTTCCTGTCGCAGTATGTTGGATCTACCCTATTCTTCAATAAATAAACATATTTTATTCATTTATATCTAATGCGATCCAAATATTGCATAATTATTTGCCAACAACAAATCACCTTGGAACCTTATAATGAAAATGCCAATTTAATTATACAAATAAGTTCATTCTGCATAATGAGATTATAACAACAGTAGTAATTACGTAGGACTATGTTTTTCTTTGAATCTCTAGCGAAGTATTTCATATAAGGAAAGTGTATATGCGCAGAAAAATAATAATGAATAATTTGCGTAGTCGTATTGTTTGTTTTTATTTTGTAATTGAACAAATTAGGTTTCCAATAAAATTTATCTGTAAAATTGTTAGACTTTATATTAGTATTTGAGTCTCTCAATTTCTGACACGTACATGAGCATTTATCTAGGATATGTATATTATTGTACCACTATTGACAGCACTAAATATAATGAAATGGTATTTTATTTCATATGATTTCAATGTTTCCCGGTTTATTGAAGACAATAGGGTGTCTGTCATCTTGCTCTCGGCATTCATAAAGTCGTTGTAATGTTTAAACTTTTAAAAAATAAGGAGCAATACCAATTCCTGAAGTGAATGTTATTATTAACGTTACGCCATTAGTAATTAACCATTATTTGTTTTTTTTTTCAAATAAACGATCTGATTGCGAGACCTGTTTTGTAGTAATTGTGATCATTTATCTCAAGTAGATAACTAAAATTATTAGTTATACTGAAGAAACTATTAAAATTTATTGCCAAGACGTTCACTCGATGATTAGATGTTGGTTTAACTACAAATGTCGCGTATATAGTGCCATATGGATTTTTATTGGAGTGTACCAACGAAAATTATCTATTGCAACGGGTAAATATTAATTTTTTCATGTGAATAATTTCATTCTTATTGTTCAATTTTCGCTAGTTAAGAGAGAAGAAAATATTTGAAGTGTTATATGAATTTTTTTATTCTATAATTTGTTTATTTCAATACATAGGTAGGTCGTAAAGGCTTGGAACTAGTAACAGTTCAACCATATTACTATTCACTTAAAATATATTTACCGCTCTATATAAATAGCAAGTAGGGAACCACAACAGTGGTGTAGCATATACGTAGACTTATAAACAATAATTTCATTTTAATGAATGACTCTGTATAAAAAACTGAATATTTTTTCTCCATTGGAGATCCTTCAGACCATGCTGATTCCGAATCGGTTTATACCTAAGCTCTAGCACTTACCGTTCATCCGCTGAAGCTTAAAACAGACGAACGGACACCAGAGGATGACATAAGGTAAATGTCGCGTATTTCGGCATCTTAAGGCTTTAAGGTATTTTAAATATATTACTAAACATGATATCAGTTTAAAAGCTGTTTTCTGATCAATATTTGTATTTTGCCAGTAATTTAATTACACTGAGTTATAATAATTTATGAATAAAAACACTCGCTTGAAGATCCTGTATCACTGGACTTGCTTGATTTGAGTAATAGTTAATGGCATTTTGATCAAAAGGGATTAAACGATCATGTCGTAATCTATTTTTTTTTTAAATTTCAGGCTTGAGAGTCCTTTGAATGCACTTTTCTAAAATTGGGCCGAAATCTTCTCTTTCCATCTTTTTTGCATTATTAGCCGTCCACGACTCGTGGACACTTTTTTCCACGAATTCTTTAAAGTATGAAACGACGGTACGTCTATGGGCTGGAGTGCGTGAGTTAAGTTGGGTAGGAGTGCCACGAGAATGTTGTTGTTTTCTTTACAGAACATCGTTATTGGCAGAGAGAGATGTGAAAGATGTTCATCAAGAAAGAGCAACATGGGTTTTTAAATGTTTTCTTTCAATAAGAAATCATTGAACGAATTATCGATGTGCTCATAAAATGTTTGGCATGTCATCCACTCATTATTACCCATGTTTTGGAATATTTTTAAGGATTTTCATTGGGATCCGTTTATAAGGAGAGAGATCCTTTATTGGCATTAGTTTTCCATCAGATGCTCCCAAGAAAAATCCGACTCATCACAATTGAAAATTCGAAACAGAATTTCCAGACAGTTGTTCTTTTTCAAGTACTTATAAACATTGTCGAACTATTGTCGTATTTTTTCTTCTGTTGCGCCTATTCGTGCTTGACATACCTTTGAGCTCACATCTGGGTTTCTTTTCAAAAATGCTTTGTACCAGTATCGTCCTGGAATTCCATCCCTAAATGGATTGGGCCTATTCAGTTATTCAACTAATTTATCGACAGACTGCTGTAAATGCTCCTTTGTGATGGGAAACCCAATCTCTGCCATGTGGTGAATCGATTTGTCTACTAATTCTTCTACCTCCTTCGTGAGAACGGACGCATGTCCTGAAGGATTTGTATGTATATTGTTCAATTTGTCCAATAACGTTTGGTAAAGCACTTTATACAACTTTGATGTCTTGTAAGCCGTAATTTCGCTATTCCTAACTGATACCAAAGTATGTCCAAATTTTCCGTATTTTTTACGTTGCATATCCTGGAAGATGAAAAGAACCGACCTTTAAGTAAATTCTTACCAAGCTAAGATACTTACCTACTTAACCCTATAGTGCATGAATTATTAAAAAAGTAAAATAAAATGAGTTAAATTTCACTTTATTAATAGCTAAACAGTAGAAATATCAACTGTATATTAAGTTTTCCCCACAGGGTTGTAAACTGGGGGTTTGTAGCCTATAGGCAACAACATATAATTATAAAAAATCTAGTCAATGGGAATAAAAATTAAAAAAGCAGTTTTTTGCAGGCGTAAAACAGAAAAACTTGTTTGTTATTTTGGCTACATTTTGAACAGATCTCTTTCGGCATTCCTGAGCAGTTTGGCACACTGTAACGTCCCTTTTCCCCATCAAAATGTGGCCAGTGCCCAGGATTATCATGGCTAATGGCAACAGAAAGAAGTAAATGACCCGGACCTCGCTTCATGTTCGCTATTCAGCATTTCTTTTTTTATGAGCCTTTCCTGCTCTACAGACACAATCGGCAACCGTTGTCTTGAACTGAAATAATTTCAACTGGTTTTATTTGGATACATTTATCTTATCGCAATCTCTTCGATATAGTCACCACGAATGGACTACTACCAAATCCATAAAATGAAAAATAAAACGCAGATACCATTTTTTGGACCGGATCTTCGTTCTATATAGTGTCAGCAAGGAATCTATCAAATCTACTCCCCCCATGCATTTGTTGTATGTAGCAAAAATGGCTGGTCTGGATATCTCAACATAGGTAGGGTTACTGCTCCCTATCTATGTAGAGATTTCCTTCAATCGGTGTCACCGTCTAAAGAAACTTCCTGTTCTTCAAAAGTTCTTCTTCCTTTTTTCTTTATTGAACTATCTTGGGAAAATAAGTGTGCTCAATTAGCTCTGACGGTTGCTACGCTATGTATGCCCATTTATTCTAATGGAATTTGTAAAGCCAATCCACAAAACCAATTATCATAATATAATTTGAAATGTTAATGTTTTGGAATAACTGAACCTACTCTCGCAGCACAGAATTTCCACTGGAGCCAATATCGGGCATTTCAGATACAGCGGTAATTGCTCATGTATAAATTTAAAAATTATAAATTATCCCTTTGTTATCACATAAGCAGAAACTCTTAAAATCCCATTTTTTTGGGTTATATTGTTTCAACATGCTACGTCCTATGAAAGGAATAATTTGTTCGTCCACGTTAATATTTTCATCCATTGGTATTTTATTTAGTTTCTCTTGTAAAGATGTTATAAATGGTAGGATTTTGTGCAACTTATTATGACCTGGTTGTCCAGCTGGAATGCGTATATCGTTGTCATTTCAATGTAGAAATCGTTTGATTTGTTCCCATCTGTTGATTGACATTGTGGAAGCATCTATTCGACAAGTCTGATTTCAATACATTCTGGATCGTGGAAGTCCAAACACATACATGTAAAATGCAATACCGAAAAACTGTTCAATCTCATCCACCGAAATGTTAGCTGGTTTATTTGGATGACACTGCGTTGGATAGACATTGGACTGCTGGGTAAAATTATCAGTAGTAATACCACAAGTGATAAGTCTGTCGATTCATTTTTGAACGAAACTGAATTGTTTCGAGAAAACACCACGAGTCCGCAGGACGAGTGGTGTTTTCTCGAATCAATTCAGTTGAGATCATAAATGAAAGACAGACTTATGAGATAAATTCAATCACGAGTGGAATTTTATTAGACTATTTCACAAACAGAGTGAAAGATAAAAAATCTGAAATTCGGCAGGATTATAGGAAATTGGCAAAAAAGTTGACCTGAGAAATCAATAAATTTCAATGAACAGAAAACATTGACATCGAAAGAAATACTACACTACCAATAATAACCATAACATACATAACATCCCAAATCTACTCATTTTTGAATGCGTGCACAGCGTAATCACTTATATTTGACGTTTAACTGTCACATGCACTGTAAACAAATCTGAAAACACCGAACTTGATAGGCCAATCAGAGTCAAGAGTCAAGTTTGGTATTATCGGTAAGCCGAACTTGACTAGAGCTTCTGATTGGTTCATTTCGTAGGTGAATGAAATAGTCAAAAACTGCTTGTTTTATCTACAAATTTCTTGAAAACGAAAATGGGTACTTTGATATTGATATTATCGTCGGGAAGTTTTTCAGACCACTTGGTTACAGGGAAAATAGTTTTCGAACGTTTCCACGGCAGAGGAGGTAGTTTCTTGGTTTTTTACTACCATTACTTTGGCCTATATTTACCTCGTCTTCTTCACTATTCTGATCGTCTTCATCTTCCTGATCATCTCATCTTACTGATCGTCTTCATATTCCTGATAGTTTTCACTTTCATCGGAGGTGTGGTTACTTGTATACACTTCGGGGAATGTATCGTGCTAACAAACCGAAATGTCTCCCAAAATAGCCAAAAATGTAGTATATCTGGATTTATAGGACCCGCTGTACTCGCTATATTCAGCTGAAAATCAATAGAGTACATCTGTGAGACACCTTGAAAAATGCTTAATTATAAAATTGGTCACTTGTATACACTTCGGAGGCTGTATCGTGCTAATAACCCGAAATTTATCCAAAAAGGACCAAAAATGTGGCACTTCAGGTACCATAGCACCCGTTGTATGCCCTGAACAATATTCAATCATAAAATTGGTCACTTGTATACACTTTGGAGGCTGAAAATTCTCCAAAAATGACAAAAATTTGGTACTTCAAGTACCATAACACTCGTTGTACTGGCTTTAATGAGCTAAATATCAATAGGGTTCATCTTTGAGACGCTCTGAATAATATCCAATCATAAAATTGGTCACTTGTATATACTCCGGAGGCTGTATCGTGCTAACAAACTGAAATTTCTCCTAAAGTGACGAAAATGTCGTACTTAATGTACTATAGCACTTGTTGTACAGGCTCTGGTGAGCTGAAAATCAATAGGGTTGATTTGTGAAGTGTCCTGAATAATATTCAGTCATAAAATTGGTGACTTGTTGCACTCCGGAGGCTGTATCTTGTTAACAAACTGAAAAATGACAAAAATGTCGTACTTCAAGTGCTGTAGCACCCGCTCTGGTGAGCTGAACATCAATAGGTTCATCTGTGAGATATCCTGAACAATATTCAATCATAAAATTGGTGACTTTTTGCACTCCGGAGGGTGTATCGTGCTAACAAGACATGTAACAACGAAAAGTGGCCGACGACAACGACGACGACGACATACACAGGATTTTTTTCTAAAAACCGTTTTTTCGTGTTGTTCTTGATGGAAAACGTAAATTTTTTTTTCAAAATTCCAAGATTTTTTAGGGTAAACCAATACTTTTCTCGCATATTAGATAGGTTGGGCGGAAAAGTAATAGTACATTACGTAACGAGTACGGAAAGTGACATTTTTCACACAAGTTATGTACACTATTTTTCCTACGGCCACGCGATATACTTTTACCGAATCAGGCATGCACAATCTTGCGTTTTTATGTAGATGTGAGAGGTTTTATATATGTGTATTTGTAATAACTTTATATAGTTTTGATTTTTATGGGATGAAACAGAGTGTCTTCATAAAAAAGTTAGAATAAATATTGGTACACAAAATATTACGAACATTTATTTTAACAACTAACAACAATTGGAAACAGAACATCAGAAATAAAACTGTTTTTATTACATAAATATTGCGATTCAGAATTAATTATTTATTTGAATCACTGTAAAAATTAAAATTATTATTAGTTCAATTTATAAATTGCAATGTTGTAAGCGCAAGATGTTTTCGATATTTTCTTGTTCAAACTATGCTCCAAATAATTGAAAACGGATATTTTTTGTTTTAATAACATGAAAGTCCAAGAAATGTCGATGTAAACACACTTTATTTTTAAGAATAAATAAACTGTTGTGTATATTTTCTTAGTGCTATAAGTATCTTTGATAAGAACACAACGTAACAGCGATGGAATGGCCGAGAGAGCTAAGCATCCGTACATAATTATATTATATGGACAAATCAACTTAGGTAATACGCATTTGACATATACATACGTACACGTATGGATAAGTTTTTTTTACGTACGCGTATGAATAAAGGCCACTTTCCATAGAACTAGATAGTGCGATATATGTCACTTTCCTATGTGGTCGTAGGAAATAGTAATTTATGCAACAAGTGCATAAAGTGGTACTTCTTTTCACGAATGGAAAAAGTTGACCGCACGAGCCGTCAGGCGAGTGCGGCAATTCCATGAGTGAAAAAAGACACTTTATGCACATGTTGCATACATTATTTTTTCTACAGCCCTATACAAAAAAATAAAATTCAAATAGAAATTTGGGATATTTTAATTAAGCGCCTTCGGTAAATTACAATTATACGTATTCCAAGTTTCATGAAAGTCCATCCTCGATGCCCAGCCAAGCATTTTAGAAGTCCATCCTCGATGCCCACCCAAGATTCATTGTGTTAGCTTATGGGAAGCGTGAAATAAAGTTAACGTTATGGCACTTTTTTTAACGCTTTTTTACTTTTTTTCACTCTAACCATAAACAACCACTTTAACCGCTGCAAACCGATGAAATACAAGGTACTTTAAAGATAGGGCGTAGAAAAAATTATGTATGTAATTATTTAGTAATTATTTTATAGCCTTATCCGATGGAATTGGTTCATCTGGAACGTATTCTTTATCATCGGTATCTTCTAAACATTCTTCTTCACTTTCCTCCGGTGGAAGCCTCGGTGTAACATTTGTCTTTCCATAACATTTTCGAAGGTCCATGATGAAGATCTGATAAACGAATATTTTTTTATAAAATTACATAATTATGGAGCAACTTGTTGAATATAAAACTTTCTTTTTGAATATTCCGTAGACCAAATATATATTTACGAGGGAATGTTAACATCGCGGAATACACTTGACAACTACTGTCTTGCTACAACCAGCGGGAATGTAATCACCTACTTCCCGCATCGGCAGGTATAATTGGGCCTTATTCGTTAATAATATAGTGATAGGTGTTTATACTATACGATAAAATGTATCAAATATGGTTCTACATTTTTTGTCATGTTTCAATTATTTCTAAAGTACATGATGATATCAATTAAGTGCGCTGACCACTCCTATTTTAAGCTTTTGTCTAGTATACTTTGAATAATGTATATTTGATCCTTGATAAATATCTTAATGGTGTATATTAACGTTTTGTTTTCATGCAAACCGCTATTTTGCACATTCCAATTACAAAATCGTTTACAATTAAACAAAAAAATATTTGTTTCATAATGAAAGAGCTCGACGATCACAATTCTACTGAGTATAATTAAGGAACACATAAAAGTTTTTTAATCCGAGATGTGGTATTGATATTATCGCGAATGTTGCCGCCACGTGACTACAAATTGACTACAGGTCAGTACTCTGTATTTACTCTATCTTTCATCCATTTCATGTACAAAAAGTTCATGCTGTGTCACCAGATGACTATCCTCCTAGGCTTAATTACGCGAACTGGTTTTTGGGTAAACAACGGGAAGACAGACATTTCAATGAAAATGTACTATTTACAGATGAAGCAGTTTTTACCAGGGATGGCGTAATTAATTTCCATAATCTACGTATGTGGGATGATGAAAATCCTCACGGCATAATTAAGACCAAACACCAACAAAGGTTTATGGTCAACATATGGGCATCATTCCTCTAAAATAAAATTTAGACATTAACTGAAATTAAAGCTAAATACTGATTAATTGGGACGGTACAGATGATATTCAAATAAAATTAACTACTTTGGACTAACCAGCGACTGGGGGGGGGGGGCGGTGAAATTTCTGTTCTCTTCTATAGGGGGCGGTGGTCCAGAAAAGGCTGGGAACCACTGGTTTAAACGGACAGTCTTATTTACAATTTTTGCAACATCTTCTGCCAATATTTTTCCAGAAAGGTGGATGGAAGGGGTGGACCATTTCCACGGCCAGCACGTTTCCCATCTTTGGGGTGGTCTTCCAAATTTAGTCTACAGTACACCTGTAAATAGAAAAAATGAATTAATTGATAGGATACGTTTTCACTGGAATGTTATTCCAAGTACAAAGATCTAATATTAGAAAACCGAGGAAATGTGTGGGTGTAAGAGGAGCCCATATTGAACATTTGTTGTAATTTTTTTTAAACTGTTTCGACTTTTATCATATCGGTTATTATTTGATTACTCGTTTTTTCTAAAATTTGTTAATGGAATGTATTAATTTTTCAGGATGTTGTTGTTATTTTTAGTTTTGTTAAGTTTTTTATACAGTAACAATGTAAAAGTTCATTTTTATAAATGAAGACTGCACCGCTTTATTAATAATTTACTAATAATGGAGGATGCTTCCTGTAATCGTTCATTAAAAAAAATGTGAATGCGCCAATAGCTGTACAGTGCGACATAAAATTGCCCGTATCTCTTAAACCGTTAATTTTATGGAGATGTCATAAGGGGACTATATAGGTATCTCTAAAAATGTCAGTTATTGCATTTATAACTGAAAGAAGTTATATTTACCAAAAAATTGTCGTATAGTGTAGACTTGTTTATAACGCCAAAAAGTGAGCAAATGTGGTGTTTATTAACGCTTAAATTTTTACTAATTTCCAATCAGCCATTTAATAATTATAAATAAAAAACCATTTTTAATTCCCAACTTTAGAGCCCTATAATTCGTTAATGAAGGGCGTAAAGAATTTTTTTTACATGAAATACCATCATTATTTTTAGCCTTTCTATCACCTCCCAAGTTTTTGGTACGAACTCCTGGAACGCCCTGTATTTGTTGATGTTTAAAACAACGACTGAGGCTTGTTTCTTTAAAATTATTGATCGTTATGAAGATAAAGTGTTTGGAAAAATTACAACAAGTTACGAACCAACAATATGCAAACACCTAAGGAATACGACACCTCTTGTTAAACATTGTATTCTTATCACTATGTTACTTGTTCATTATTTTAACACAGTAGTTTCAGTTTCTGACTAGGTTTTGATGTATAAATAAACTATTGTAATTAAAATATATTTTTTAAAAACGGTCTTCTAACTTATTAATCTTTATCTGGCGCAGTCAGTAGGATTCGCGAAGTCGTGAAAGTACTGTGAAAAATCGCTTTAGTTGAAAAAGCAGTGAAAATTCGGGACTTTGACGTTTCAACGTCTTTATCGCGAATCTGTCGAATCTACCCTTTTGAGGACTTTCCGTAACCCTATCGAGGACTTTAAGTTACCCTTTAGTGCAAGCGAGACCGATTCAGTTAGCAGAAGCAGAAACTCTGTGAAGAAACTGGTAACTACAACCATCGAGGTAAGTGCCAAGTTCCTTTTTGCCCTCCTAGCTCTTTCGTGGTTTTTTCGGAGGATAGTTGTTAAGATTATTGAATTTTGTTATTACAGAACAATAAAGTACTAGTATTTATTAATTGATGATCGATTCTGAATTAGTAGAATTCTTTACTAACTTGAGTATTAGTAAGAGTAAAAACAAATCTAATTTAAATAAAATTTCAACTAACATAAATATACAAAATATGACAACCGCTGCTCAAGAACCTCGTACCGTTAACTGGAATTTATTTAAGTCGAAGCCAGAAAATATTAAACCCTATAATGGAGATGTTGATACTTTAAAAATTTTTATTTCACGATGTGAAAGTTTAATAGCAACGTATATTAATTACGGCGACAGAGAATTAAATGATCACATATTTGAATGCATACAGGGAAAATGTATTGGTAAAGCGCAATTAATGGTAGGAAATCGGATAGAACTAACTAATTGGAATATGTTAAAAGATGCTTTAAAGCAATGTTTCTCAGATAAGCGTAATCTGGACTGTTTAATTCAAGAACTCACGATAACCAGACCGTATAGAAACGAGAATTTGGAAATATGCTTCAACTTTTACGAAGTAGCATTGTGCAGAGAATTAGTAACGATACGAATTTTAACCAAAATGAAAAAATATGTCAAATGCATCACTGTGACAAAACGGCGTTGAATACATTCATTGCCGGTTGCACATGAGTACTAAGAAATAATTTACACTTAAAACAATCAAATTCTTTAGAACAGGCGTTAGCTTACGTTAGTGAGTACGAAAATTTTGAGAAGTTATATTCACCTTGTAACGAAACAAAATTCAATTCCCACAAAAATAATTATAGACCTCAAAATTTCGTAAAATCAAACAATCAACCAAATTCAGAATTTAATCAGCGAAACCTTCGAAATGCCACGCCCTCCTATACAAATTTTTTTTCCAACGAATGCCCAAGTTTTTGGAAACCTAACAACCTAACTCGATCCCTCAAAACCAAATGCTGAAACCACAACCAATGTCCACCACTTCTAGAATCCCTTCAATGTATACCAACAGAATACAGAATCAAAGAAATATAAACAATAATTATTTTTCTAATAATAATAATTAAAAACGAAAATTAAACCAAGTAGCAGACGCTTTATCACGAGCACCTCCTAAACTTGATTTGAATACTTTAGAAACCGAATCATTAGATGTTAATATAGATGATATTGATTCTACTCGTATAATTCAACAAGAAATTGAAAAGCTAAGTGCATTCCCAAATTTATCCGTAAATGGCATTGATGACAGGTTAAACGAAAATAATAAAATAAATATTATTGAAAATGTTCAAATTTTACCACTATTATCAGATAATTTAGAAACAGTACATACATCTGTAGAGAACCCAATCCTGTCCATTGTAGATCGAGCATTAAATCAATATAAAATCAAATAATTTTAACGAGTGGTGATATAGTTGAAACACTTTGTGAAAGTGAAAAAATATTCGAAAATTCGTTACCTTACCAAGTAGAAATTTGGAAGAGAGTATTTTTAAATTTGCCAGAAACTTTCTAAACCCCAAATACACGTATGCTTTGTATTTTAAAATGCAACATTTACTCGAGATTTTTGTAGTAACTCTTCAAAAATATTTTAGAAACTATAACATACTATCATATTCATAAAAAAGGACATCGCGGAATTAACGAACTAAAAGCATCATTTAATAAATTTTACTATTGGCCGAAAATGAACGATGATATAGAAAAATACATAAGTAATTGTGAAACGTGTTTGAAAAACAAACATGACCGAAAACCCTTTATTGTTAAGTTCAATTTAACACCAACATCCTCTAAGCCCTTCGATCACATACACACATATGTATTTAGAATATCTAATACCCCCTTTTTAACTATTATAGACTTATTTTGTAGATATGGACAAGCCTATCCCCTCGATACTGTGTGGTATTTCAGTCGTAGACAGTTTATTAAGTTTTATAACTTAATAACTAATCAAGGATTACTCTTAAAAATTACCACCGATTGTGGTACAGAATTCAAAAACAAAAACAAGACTTTTGCAAATTGCACCGAATCGAATTCCTTTACATAACGGCTAAAAGTAGTAATTCAAATTCGCCGGTAGAACGATTCCACTAGGGATGCGCACGATGTATCGATGTTTTGAAAATATCGATTTTTATGTTTCGATTTTCGATGTTTATATCGATGTTTTTCCATTCGATTTTATTAGTTAACATCGATATTTTTTACGATGTTTTTTCGATGTTTTTTTGAATTAAACGAAAAATAATAGCTTTGTTCGCGGGTTAATCCCGAATCAATTCCAAACGGGGTCTAGCCAATTAAACAAAATAAATTTAGTTCTAAAACAGTTCAGGATTTTACAAACCAAATATTTTGCTTCAAAATAGTTCGGGATTTTACCGCGAAGCCGCGAACAAAGCTAATATTAAAAACAAAATTGACCTATCAAGAATTTCTACAATATACTATACATAAAATTAGTGATATAATAAACTAAACATTTTTAGAATTAATCATATTATATCTAACTTTCTTGTGTGTTCTTTTATACGTGCGGCCGCGGCCTATTCCTACCTCGGCAAGCGGCACACGCGGAATCGGTTTAAAGGTAAAGACGGCCGCCTTTAACCTTTGACTTTGATCAGGCGGCCGTCGCCGACGCCGCTTTTGTCGGCTAAATCTTCTGGAATTTATTTCCTAGAAACTATTTTGGCGTTTCTATATAAAAGATAATAGTTTTCGTGTTCAGTTAAGTGTGTGTAGTCAGCCAAGTGGAGTTGGTTGTTGCATGGGTTGCATTGTTTTACGTCCAGTGCGCGTTTTAATTTTTAATTTATTTTTAAATGAATTTGTCTGTACTGTTAGTAGTATTCTAAAATGGCTCCTCCAAAAAGTGATGCGTGGAAACATTTTTTAAAAAATAATGATGGGACAGCTACGTGTCGGTATTGTAACAAAAAGCTAAAAACTTCTGGAAATACTACGAATTTAATGGGACACATTGTGCGATTGCATAAGTTGTTAGTAGCTCAAAAAAGTTCTCAGCAAAAATAAAGTTACATGAAAAAACCTGTGCCAAAAATTCCGAGACTGCTGGGCCGTCACAAGAACAAGAAAGTGAGATGTTAGCCCAGCTTCGGAGATAACACAGATATCGGATCCGGATACTGATGACGATACAGACACTGTCGCTGAAAATTCAAGTATTGCAAGTTCAAGTACTTCAAGTACAGTTTTTAGCGAGGCCGTGACTCCAACGACTGCATCAGGCTCAGTAAGTAGAAGTAATTCAGCTTTAAGTACATTCCAGCCATCGGTAAAAAAAATATTTCAAAATATAACATCTTACGGAGAAGGAGGTAGAAAATTTGAGGATATTACTAACGCAATTCTATTTATGATTTGCAAAGATATGCAGCCGTTAAACATAGTTGAAAATGAAGGGTTTCGACACCTTATGAAAATCGTTGTACCTCAATATAAGTTACCGAGCAGAGACACCTTTAGCCGTAGACTGGATACCAAATATGAAGTAGTATCACAAAAAATCTAGGAAAAATTATCACTTATTGACTCGCTTACCACCACGACTGATATCTGGAGCGATACAATGCAGCACGAAGTTTCTTAGGCGTCACAGTGCATTATGCAGACCAAATGAAAGTTTGTTCATTTACACTAGGAGTATTCGACCTAAACGAGAGGCATACATCGGCTTATTTATCTGAAAAGTTGTTAGAAATTTGCGACCTATGGCACATACCTAAGGAAAAAATTACAGCTGTTGTAACGGATAGTGGCATGAATATTGTAAAATCAGTGGATTTATCATTTGGAAAAAATTTACAAATACCATGTTGCGCTCACACATTGAATTTAGTAGCCGAAACATCAATCAGCTCTGTACCAAATTTGTTGGACATTATCAGTAAAGTAAAGAGGTTCAAGCAGAGTGTAGTAGCCAGTGATGAATTAAGAAAACAAACATCTGAAAAATTAATCCAAGAAGTCCAAACACGTTGGAACTCCAAATATTATATGTTAGAACGTTTTATAGAACTACGAGTTGAGATTAACAATATTATAATCCGACACACTACAGCACCAGCGATGGTCAGCGCCCTAGAAAATCAACAAATAGAAGAAATTTTAAAACTATTAAGAACCTTGGAAGCAGCTACTAAAGAGTTATGCGGTGAAAAATACGTCACGGCAAGCAAAATCATTCCTATGATTTATTGCCTTAAAAGAAAATTCAAAGTATCGATTGTAATCTAGAAATGGGCCTTAACTTGAAAGAAGTATTACAGACCGAATTACAAAAACGATTTGGCCACATGGAGGAAGTACGCTTACTAGCAGTAGCTACTTTACTCAACCCAAGATTTAAGCGAATCCATTTTCAAAATCCATTAGCCTGTTCCCGAGCCGTATCATATTTAAGAACAATGCTGCAAGAAATGGAGAATGAAGCAGAAGAAACCCGGAACAGAGAAGAAACGATAGAAGAAGGTAAATAAGTGTAGAAGGTGGGGGTGGGGTTGATTGAATTTTCATTAGAGTATGATTAGAGTATTGCTTATTAGAAATACTAATATTTATAATAATTATTATATCTTATTTATTTTTTCAGAACAATCATTCAGCATTTGGAGCCATCACCACGAAGCGGTAAAAAGGAGTTTGGAAAATTATGTCTCCGATGATGATAAATCAGTTGAGTTAACCCAGTACCTTCAGAATCCCTTAGCAAAATTTCATGACAATCCATTGAAAGTTTGGGAGGAGATGAAGAGTAATAAAATAGCTTCAAAATACTTGAGCGCTGTTGCAACTTCAGTCCGATCTGAAAGACTCTTTTCAAATGCAGGGCACATTTAAACACAACAACGTAATAGACTCTTAGGGCAAAAATTGTCAAAACTGCTATTTTTAAATCATTGCGATTTAAGCATATTTTAGGATTTATACTATTTTTGTTTGTTAGTATTTTTTTATTTTTAATGTTTACTGTTTTCTTTACGTTCTTTGATGTCAAACGTATAATTTAAGTATACATGAACATACTTATGTTTATTTTTCATATATACGTTGTGTTTTAGTATATTAAAGTATATTGTAATAAACTTAAGCTTATATATTTTTTTAATGGCATTATTGACCAATAAAACATCGATGTTTATAAATATCGATATTTCCCGTCCGATATTTTTAGAATATCGATTGACTATTTTCTATGTATCATTTGATTTAATATCGATGTTTTTCGAAAATTGCGCATCCCTAGATTCCACTCTTCTTTAATAGAACGCTTTACAGGCTTACGAGAGGAAAACAAAGACTCAGCTCCAATCCAAATAATAAAATACTCTATATTAAGTTATAATAACTCGATCCATTCAGCCACGAAATATACTCCATTCGAAATAATTAAAGGTCATATAAACAATCCAGACACCTTTGATCTGGACGATCAGTTAGTCCTATCTTATTATGTACAGAACCGCAAAGAAGCTAGTAAACAGCTATATAAATTGATAAAAGAACGAAATGAAAAGGTAAAAGAAAACTTCATCAATAAAGCTAATCAAAGTCGTAACGACCCCCCTGGCATACGTACAAACTAAGTCTCGCGATAAAAAACTACCGAAATTCAAAAAGGTAGCAGTAGTACATGGTAGTGGTGTCTTATTAGAAACTAATAAAGGTAACTATCATAAGAGTATTATTAGGAAACCTAGAATTAATTTAGATAACGTTTTGCAGGATCAACAGGATGAAGTCACTGATACTCCTTATTTGCCTGATCCTTCAAATGAATAGAATAGTTAGTATTAAGGAAGAAATTAGCATAACTCCCTTAGAAAGTATGATACTTCCAGTAGAAATAGGTAAATCTAGGATTAGATATACAAAACATACATTTATCCAATATTTAGATATTAAAGAAGTAGTTAGACAGATAGACACGTTAAAAAATCATTTCTCTATTATACAAAAAAATGTAATACAAATAAATAGCTCAAATCCCATTTCATACCATGGCTTAAGTGAGAATCTTATAGGTAGAACTGTGTTTCTAATTAATTCTTTAGACAGAAAATTTGAAAACTTGAATCCCCAGATGCATTCAAAGGGATGCTTAATCAATGGATTAGGTCAAGCTAATAAATGGATATTTGGTAATTTAGACTCAGATGACGGTGAACGTTATGCAATTAAACTTTTACAGGAAAACCAAAAACATGTAACATATGAATTGAATTTCCAAACTTCTTTGTTGAAAAAATTAATTAATCACTATAATCAATCACTAGGAACGCTTTGACAAAAACTTCATAACAATTTAGAAAAATTTCAAGGATCTATTATAAATCGAATTGATTCTTTAGGTAGATATATTACATTTCAAGGAACAATAAGTCAAATTAATCTCAATTGCCAAAATCTAATATCATTTATAGATAATATCGAGAATGCTATCTTATTTAAATGCTCTTCATAGTTCCATAATATCAAGTTCCGAAATTTTAGATCAAATTCCTAAATTCAATAATATCTTAACATACTATACGTTTCTTGGTACTCAAATGACTTTTTCTGGTTCTAAATTGATATTTGCAATTCATGTCCCTATCCTAAAACCAAACTCCTTCGAATTCTATCACATATTTACCGTAATTCAAAAGAATATAGTGTTCACTCCCACTTACCCTTACTTGGCACTTAATAATGAAGAAGCCCA
Source organism: Galeruca laticollis (assembly GCA_963921935.1). Taxonomy (NCBI): domain Eukaryota; kingdom Metazoa; phylum Arthropoda; class Insecta; order Coleoptera; family Chrysomelidae; genus Galeruca; species Galeruca laticollis. The sequence goes on along the minus strand of OY998178.1, from coordinate 35,351,107 downwards.
ACCAGAGAAAGAAGTATGTCCGAAAGTTGAAGACATCTACTACTGTATTAAAGAGTTTATTCCTGCCGGCAACTGTACGCTGCAACTCCTAAACGGCCAGTCGCCAACTCGATGTTATGCGACTCAAATAGATAATCAATAATCAATCAAGTTACAAATAACGAACTGATGATCATCCTTGTACAATCCCAAGATGTTGTTGCAAAGTGTGGAACTCGTCGAATATTTCAAGTACAAACACCCTCCTTAATAAATATTCCAGAAAATTGTGAACTGTCAATTAATAAACTTAAATATTCATTCAAGCAAGAAATTCAAAAAGGAAAATCACTAATCTTAACGAAACTGGAAATGGAGAAATTCAGAATTCAGAAAAATTATCAAGCTTCAAACCTCGCAGAAATAAAACTCGACGACTTGTATGAAATTAACAGAATTGCCAAACAGTTGAAACCCATTGAGGAGCAGACAACTAACTATAAAGTACCAGCCATATCGACAATTTCAATATCATTAATTTTATTCGCAACAATAGCAACTTACTACTTATTGAAAAGGAAACGTAGTCAATCGAAACCCAACGAAGAAAAGGATATCAGTTTAGAAGAAATTACAACAGATTCATCCCACAAAAATAATTCCATTATTTTTTCGTCCTAGGGATGGAGGAGTTATGAGCCAACAATATGCAAACACCTAAGAAATACGACACCTCTTGTTAAATATTGTATTCTTATCTCTATGTTACTTGTTCGTTATTTTAACACAGTAGTCTAGCTTATGATGTATAAACATACTATTGTAAATTAAATATATTTTTTAAAAACGGTCTTCAAACTTATTAATCTTTATCTAACACTACAAATTTATTGTTTAAATAAAATACAGTTTAAAAAAGTTTCTCGTTGCAATAAAAAGTGAAAAGTTTAAAAAAAGTAATAACAAACTTAACAAACAGTATACCTTTTATGTAGAAAATTTAGTGAAGAATTGCAGACAAAAGTTTTCACCTTAAAATTTTGGGTGTTTCAAGAATATGGTACTATAAATCTTCAAGAACTCCTGTCTTATTCGAATTTGACAAAATTAATACTGTTTTGAAGATACTACAACTTATAAAATAATTTAAATGTGTATTTCTATCCCCCGATAAGACATGCAATAAAATGTGTATTTATTCTGCACATTTTATCAGCCCGTATCTCAGAAACTAACGAGGCTAGAAATAATATTACTTAACGATTTACCATTTCTTTAACCCTGCTACTGCACACTTATTTTTCATGACACAAACTGCACATTGGGGTCTCAAAAACCCAATAAATAAAATGGAGTTTTTTCAAGTTGGTAACATTTTTTTAATGTTTTTACACATGGAATGGTTAAGTGGTTATTTTGGAGAGCATATAACATATTAAAAAGTAGTCCAAACAAATTAAAAAAAAAGGAAAAAAAAGTTGCATCAAAATGCATGATTTTTTAGAAATTCACAAAAAAATAACAAAAACTAAAATTTTCGAATTCTAAGTATACAAAACGTTTCTTCTTTTTCTTTTTTATTGTGCAATTGAAAAAATTATAATTGCTTAATATTTTCGTAGGCAGATAAATCAGTCTCACAGCTTCTACATACCATTGCCCTGTGTTCATTGCAAAACGATTTATGGCACATGCTACAATGCATATTTGTTTTTCTGTCTTTTTTCCGCAAAAGCTACACGTCGCAACTTTTCGTCGCAAATTTTCGTCATTTGGTGGAGGATCTGGTCCATGCTCATTCAAGATTTCCATTATCTTTTGACACAGTGATCTTCTAAGCGTTGGCAACCGTAGTAGTTCTCTGAGAAATGGTATTACCAAGGACATTCCCAGCTCTTTTAGGAAATTCCTGCGTGTCCGATTTTTTTTTCTGCCCAATCTCCCTTAGCAAAGGTAAGCAATATCATCGAATTGATACCAATTCCATCGAGCATACCATAAAACACTCGCATATGCCATCTATGTATTTGTTTTTCGAGCTGTGGTATATGAATGGCACAACTGATCGAAGGTGTCTGTACCACCCTTGGTTGCGTTGTATGTCTCAATTATAGTTGGTTTATTTGTATCGTGATCAATGGAATCGTCATGGTATAAGGTGGAAATTAGAAGCACGTTTTTATTTTGCCTAGGTGTGAAGGAAATTAGAGTCTTGTTATTATCGAAAGCGAATAACGACGACCCTACTTCCTTTTTTGCCAAGAAACTGGGGGAATTTCTCTATTGTTTTTCCGCAAGGTTCCTACCATTGTTAGTTTATATTGCTCAGATAGAAGGTTAGCCAATGGAATCGAAGTGAACCAATTGCCGAAAGTTAGGTTGCGATTGGTATTGTGTTTGGGTTCGGACAATTTTCTAACAAATAGGTTGGCACACTTTAATTATTTTCGCAGTTCACTTTGCCCACATAAGAAATTGCATTCAACATGTAATAGGTCTTAGCGTCATTTAGCATTAGTATTTCAAGCCGTATTTATCGGGTTTGCTGGCCATATAGATGCGGAAGCTACAACGGCCACGAAAACTCATCAGTTGTTCATCTATTGTACAATATTCATGGGGTGTATAGTATGCCTTGCAGTTGCTTATATACACATTCCATATTTGTCTGATTGGAGCAAATTTGTCAGTCTGACGTCGTATATGTCTATCAGCCTTGTTATCAAAGCGTAAGTTAGTAGCTCAAAACTGAAACCTTTGTTGGGACATGGTTATCCGGAAAATTCCAATCCCAAAAGCATGGGACCACAATTCTTCTGTGCTACAATTTGAGACTCGCAAAGCTCCCGCTATATAGAGAAGACCAATGAAAGCTCTTACCTCAATAACATTTGTGGTTTTGGTGTAGCTGAGTTTATTAGTCTCATCGTGGTTTCTCTTAATTTGTTCATTGATGCGTATGGTAATTGTTTCAATTATATCTTCACTGATAATCAAATTCCAAGCTTCTAAAGGGGTTTCTACTTTTCTAGCATCACCTTTAGCACCGGGCAAATGTGAAACAATGTTGTCACTTCTGAGGAGCTACAAATGACGACAGGTGGTTATTTTTACCTCTTAGGACGCTTTTATTTCTCCTCGCTCTTGGAGGCCTTTCTTGCTCATTGCTTTGTTCATTCTCATGAGCATTGTTTTGTTCACTGTTATTTCCACTAGTTTGTTGACTGTTAATATCACCAGCTTGTCCACTTTCCTCTTCACTGTGTTCTTCTTCATCGTCACTGTTCTGTTTATTTTCATCACCCTGTTCACTTCCACAAGCACTTTGTTCATCGTCTTCCTCATCCTCGTCCATCTCATAATCGTTTTCGCTGCCCGAAAATTCTACAATTTCATATCCATTTTCATGATCTGGACTACTCCCAAGATTATCTACAATCTTCTACAGTTCCTCACCTTTTAGCGTACGATTGTCGTTCCGTTCAGGTCTCGACATCTTCCTACAAAATAATAGAAAATATATAACTTAATCCTGCACGCTGGGGTCTCTGTAACCCAGGAGCAGCTAAAATCATTTACCTATAAGCGATAAAATGTTTTACGTCCTGCCTCACTCGTATACAATTGTTAACTGAATTTACATGGCACTGGGTTTTCTAGACCCCAGTGTGCAGTAGCAGTGTTAATTTACGGGACATCCTGTATAAAATAAAAATGTTAAATATTAAAATTTCGCTGTGTGCTTATGGTAAAAGAATAAATATAAAAACACTGGAATAATTTGCACAGCTTGAGGTCGAAAGCACCATTGAGCCTTATAACCGCAAGCATCGTTTATTCACTCTAATCGTATATTAAAATATAATCATGAACGTTGATAACGATGACTATTACTATATATGCTAATCGTGTGAACGTCACTTGATTGTTATTCCTTCGGTGATTGATGCCCGAGAATGTATTTTTTAAGTTTTCTCAGTTAGTAGTATTAATGTCGTGGGCGTACAGTACACGTGAATCTGTTTTCCCAGAAAATAATCATTTTTTTCCGATGTGCATTCGTTCTCGTATGCAGATTGTTTTTAATTGTTGAAGTGATTAGTTTAATTACTGGTGAATTAGTTGGTGTTTATGGTGCGTTTATATTTATTGATATATCGTTTTAGATGTTGGGTAGTTGGTCAAGCGGAAAATTAGAAAATCACACAAATTTTTCTAATTATTTTTTGTTATTATGAGTTTTAGAAAATAAAATCGACAATCCGATTCTTAAATTTTTAATATTTTATTAACTACTACGAAGTGTTACTATAGTCTGGTTCACAAGTTCCATTTTCCTCAGAACCTAAACCGGACCACTGAAGATTATGATTTTGGTCTCATTCGATTAGGAATGGCATCTAGAACATTCTATCAAAGTTGCAAGAGGGGCTGAAAAAAATGCAAAAGTTATAAACAATAAAGTAAAATAAAAAATAAGGGTTTGGTTTTTTTGAAATATTTCAAAAACTATTTGAGATAATCGAAATTTGAAAAAAGATCCTTGAAGAGCAGGAAATCTCCTAAAAGAAGTCCTACCTCCCGGAACTGTACCGACAATCCTTATCATTTTAATTTAGCGGCGAAAATAACGGTAAAAACGCGTGGTTCGGCGGCCCCAAACTGACACTGAAAATTTTTTTATTAATTTTTCATTTGTTTAATTTGTTATAAACAAATGCATTTATACGAAATATTTTTTAAATACTAAAAAATATTACAAAAACAACCATATATAATTTTTTAAATATATTGTACTTTTGAACTTTAGTTTTCCTTCTGTTTTTACTTATTGTTATTAAAATAACTTATAAACTATTAAAGATACGACAAAAACACTCCAAGACTTTTTTGTTCGTTATTAATTATTAAACAAATTGAGCTCTAGAAGTCAAAAGTACAATATATCTAAAAATTATATAAAAAATATAAAAAAATTTTTTCATATAAAAAATTTTATACGGTTGTTTTTGTAATATTTTTTAGTATTTAAAAAAATATTTCGTATAAATGCATTTGTTTATAACAAATTATTAGTTTAATGAACAAATGAAAAATAAATAATGATTTTTTTAAAAAATGGTTCCTTAATGTTAATATTTAGTAACAAAAAAAATTGTTATTTAACAAGTGCGTTTTTTGTTGATACAAATTTTTTTAAAGATTTTTTTTTAAAAATCATTATTCTCATCAGGGATGTAATTCCAAAAAAAAGTTTTCAAAAATCTTATAAACAATGCATTTGTTTATAACAATTATTTAAATAATCTTAGTTAAAAATAAAAAAAGTATTGTCACATGGCTTTCATCAATAAGAAAACAAAATATTAACAATAATTTGAACAAAAAATTCCTGATGGCTTTATTTATAAAATTAAATTTTTAATGCCTTTCATTGTTAATAAAAAAGTGAAAAATCAAAATTTTTGAATTTTTCCAACGGGGATCTGTTCTAAACCCGTTTAAGATTAGCTCCAAAAAAACAAAAAAAATTCTAAATAAAGTTTTTTTACGGATTATTGTTTATTCATATTGTCTACTTAATACCCAATTTTTTTAATTCCTTAATATTAATATTTAATCAGTTAAAATATTTTTTTTAGTTCATGTGTCAGATTGGGGCGATGCGCGCGGCAGCTGAACCACGCCTTTTTACCGTTATTTTCGCCGCTAAATTAAACTTATAAGGATTGTCGGTACAGTTCCGGGAGGTAGAACTTTTTTTAGGAGGTTTCCTGCTCTTTAAGGATTTTTTTCAAATTTCGATTATCTCAAATAATTTTTGAAATATTTCAAAAAACCCAAACCCTTATTTTTTATTTTACTTTATTGTTTATAACTTTTGCATTTTTTGTCAGCCCCTCTTGCAACTTTGATAGAATGTTCTAGATGCCATTCCGAATCGAATAAGACCAAAATCATAATTTTCGCCCGCAATTTATTGTACAACTATCTCAGAAAATTACAGGGAATGCATTATTAGAACACAAAACATGTTTTTTCGTCGCCTTCAAAGTAGATCCCATTAGAAGAAAAAATAAACTCACGAGTTCAATACTTAGAATAAAATATGTAATGCTTAGTTTGATGTAGATCAATAGTTGGCTGATGACCGTGTTTTCCACTTTAATTAAATTCGTAAGCTTAATTCAATTTTGAATCCATCAACCTCAAAATATAAAGCAGCGTTTTAAAATATCTAAAATCTTGGTTATTAAGTGTTGATATGTAGGCTTAATTTTTTGTACGTATCCTACTAATGAGTTCTCTATCTTTCAAGATTGCCGAGCCCTCAAATTGTAACAGAAACTTATAAATATTTGGGTTATGAGATACAGACCCCGGCGTTGTGCTGCCCAGGGACTTATTAACTTTTATTTCAACAATAACCACATACAATAAACCTAAAAACAAAAGTAGATACTCAGTGTTGTCATTAATATTACCAACTAAACTCAACACTGCAAATGAAAATTGACAATTACAAAATATATAAATAAATAAATTAGTCAAAACAGAACAAATATTACTATTAACTCATTTAAATTTGCATCTCTATGTTTGTTGACAAACCCAGGGCCGGATTAAGACATTTGAGCGCCCTAGGCTGACATCAGTTTGGCGCCTCTAAACTAGGAAAGTAAAAATATAAATACAAGTAAAATAAAGCGCGTTTCACAAAATATATATATATATATATATATATATATTTGTGAAAATGTACAAGTCGATTATTTAAAGGTGGATTTTACGACACTTAATACTTGAAAATGTTTGTATGATATCGTCAAAATTTCTTTCTTTTAGTGCCTCACATTCTATACATAATATTGAGAGGTTAGCAGTTTTATCGTCTGTTAAAGAATTTCTTAAGTAATTTTTTACTCGTTTGAACACGGAGAAGGACCTTTCGCCTGTACAAATCGTCACTGGAAGACACAGATATATTCTTAAAATAATGTCCATGTTGGGAAAGGTACAAATTAAATTTCTGCTGCGGAGTGTTTGCAACCATGACATAGTTGTTGATGTTTTTTCTCAGAGTTAGGTGAGTCCAGAGTTTGAATAAAATATTTGAATTGTACACATTCATTTTCAAAATTACAATCCAAATCTCTAGTATAAATTCCTTGAAGATGTCTGCGCTTTTCTTTTATTATATTGTCTTCAGTGTTTTCTAAGTTTGTAAGAAACCCAATAGATCCATTGATTTCATTCTACGAATTTTTTCGCCTGTCGAGTTCTGATACTACATTGTCTACAACCACGTAGAACATATTTACTTCCATATCTGTCCTACCATCAAAAGTAGTTTCTCCAACATCACTCTCTCCTGGCAAACATTTCCTTTTTTTCTTCCTTTTCGAATCCAACGTATAGATACTACATTTTGTTAACAATTTAAGTTGTTCTCATTTCCGTAACAAAGTGAATTAATGATTTATAGAGTTGAACGGCTGTCACTATATCCATACTTTGCTTTTGCAAAGACTGGCTTGTTTTGTGGAATTGAATTAAAATATCTCTCCAGAAAGATAGTATAATACCAGTCTCCAAGCTTAACATTTTTTGCAATATACTCTTCCCCTCAGCTTTTGTTTTAGGTGCTTGCGAGGTATCATTCACAATAAAATTCAAAGCTTCTTTAAAAGCATCGTAACTGTCATAAAGAGCGGTACAGGCATCGACTCTAGCTGACCATCTAGTAGCTGAAAGTTTTTTAGGCACATGTAGTTCTGACCCACTCACAGTTCTGTTACGTGTTAAACACTCTTTCATTATTTCCCACGTTGATGCTGAAAAGAAAGTGTATATTTCTTCCACAAACAAGAAGAAATTTGTTACAACAGGAGAACACTCTGCAGCGCAGGTTCCTACTAAATTCAGTGAATGGGCAGCACATGGTATAAATTTTGCCAATTTGGTCTTTTCCTTGATTCTAGCTTGCAAACCAGAATATCCACCAGACATGTTGCTAGCGTTATCGTAAGATGTCCTCTACAGTTCTGTATGTCTAATGACATATGTTCTAAAACTTTCAAAACTACTGTTTCCATACTTTAAGCTTTGTGCCCTACCTTAGCAGCAAATGTAATAAATCGTTCTACTACCGAACCATTTTCAATTACATATCTGAGAACAACAGTAAGTTGGTCAGTATGGGATAAGTCGAGTGTAGAATCTATGATTATTGCAAAATATTTCGTGTTTTTTATTTCTCATACAAATTGTTCTCTTAGATCAACCGTCATGAGTTTTATAAATTCATCACAAATAGTTGATGACAAATAAGAAACATTTCCTTTTCCTGGATTGTCTTTTGTTTCAATGTGGGTTTTCAGAAACGGATCGAATTCTGCTAAAAACCCTAACGAACCTAGGTAGTTGCCGTTATCAATAGCTCCAAACATTTCACTAGAACACCTAAATGCTAAGCCACGCGATGTCAAAAATTTTATAACTGCAACTACTCGTTTAAGTATGTTAACCCCAGTAATATCTTCCTGCAAGGTACTGCTTATGAACTTCGGTATCTATTTTCCCTAAGACATTTGATCGCGCAATATACGCCTTCGCATTTTCACAGTGTTCAGAAGAGTTTTCGTGTTCAGAAATCCGATGGGTATTTTTCCAGTCGTTGAATCCAGTCATGAAATAATTCGTTTTTGTTCGGTTAAATAATTTACAATACAAACAATAAACATTTCCTGTTAGTGCTGAATATAATAGCCATTGACGACGTACAGTTTCTCCGTTGTGCAAAGTTTTGAAAAACATATTTTTTGAAGCAAATCTACTATGAATATCATAAATTCGTTTCGATTTTTGGAAATCCATTTTAGAAATTTGTTGTACAATTACAGATGGGTTCATTACAATGTAATTTATGAAACTTTCTGTTATAGCCTATCCAGCTGGGTCTGTGAAATCGACTTTTGAAAATAATTCTGACGTTTCTTGAGGATTGCTTGATGAAGATGCACAGTCCTGAACTTCATCAGTATCAGAATTGCATGAGTTTATTGCGGTTTCTAGAGTATACAAAAATAAAAATTACATTCTTACACCGCGTTATTCAATTATCTGCTTACCTCTATCTATAATATCATCATTACTGAGAGTTCATTGTTGTTCATTATCTGCACCGGCTTCCGTACCTCGAACAGGTTGACAAAAAAAAGAATTTAATTTGGGTATATTTTTCAATAACTTCTCCATTTTTCTTGCTTTTCTTTTTCAGCCTTCTTCCTTTCGCACCCAGTAAGTTTTCTACTTCCTCCACTTCCACTCATTGTTTTCGATAAAATGATAAACAAGACAAAAATACCGCAACTGATAGATATTATTTTAATTGACGATTACTCGATTACTGCCAGCGACTGAACTAACTCAACTGACTGTCTTCAATTTTTAAAATAAACTTTATCAATTTTTTTTGTAAATTTTGATGCTGCGTTTCCAATCACCCTTTGTCGTTTTTTTTGTTTTGGCGAGCGCAAGGCGCACGTGGCGGTACTTTGCATATTAGCGTAAGTATCTCTGGCGGCATCCTGTCACTGCCGCAAATCAGCAAAAAGAGATTTGTCTATAGTTACCACAATACCGCATTGATAATCAAAATATATGGATGTAAAGCGGTGCTTTTCAATCTATCCTAGTATTCAAACCCGGCCGACTGAATGACTGAAATAATGATGTCTCTATTCATTAATGTTGTCAATAAAATTTTGATAAATATTGGTGCCTTACAACACATTCGATCTCTACGAAAAAAATACGTATACAGCAAAAATGATTTGCACGAATTGTGACTATCGTTAGTGGTTAGTCCAGTCAGTCGGCGCATATTTCTTTCACGGCGCCCTAGGCTATAGCCTAGTCAGCCTATTGGATAATATGGCACTGGACAAACCTAAAGGTTTCGTTAAGATTTCTGCTGTTTGTTCTGTAGTGCTCACATAATTCAAAATTGTTTCATTTTTAGCAACACGATCGTTCACAATGAAATATTTAATTTCCACATGTTTTGATCTCTTGTTCACTTGATGTGATTTTGTAAGATAAATCACACTCTGGTTGCTCTCCATAATTAGTACTGGCCCTACTAGAATAAATCCTAGATCTTCAAGTTGATGTTTTATCCGAAGGACTTCTTTTATAGCTTCACTGAGAGCTATATATTCAGCTTCGAATGATGACGTTGCAACTAGAGATATGTCTCCTTGTCCAACTAACAGGACTTCCAAGAACAAAAGCAACGTAACGTGATGTAGATTTTCGATCCTATTACCCAGTCAGCATCGCTATACATTTGAATAACTGGATGGTTATTTTCGTTAGTGCAATGCAGACTAAGATTGACTGTTGACCACAAAGCACGTTTGTAATGAGTTTGATTGAAATTATTACAGAATGTACCCAAGTAGTTTGTAGCATAATTTATATCAGGTCTTGTTTCGGCGGCAATATATATTAGCGAACCAATAAGTTGATGATAAAGAATGCTGATTTTGTTTGAAGGATTCAACTATTTTGTTGATTATCGACTTTTGAGATTTCCACATCTAATCAGATGTTAAGATAGCTTCTAGACCAAGAAACGTGAAATGGTCTTGTACATGAAAAAATGGCTCTTCAAATCTTTTATTGATAGATTTTTTGCAAATAATGAGTTGTATATGATCATTCGATGCTACCAAAATATCGTCGACAAATAGTAACAGAAATACTTTCGACTCAGCAATGTTTTTGATATAAAGAAAAGTATCTCCTTTAGAGTTATAAACAACTTTATTTTTCATAAATCCATCAAAACACATGTTCCAATTTCGTGATGACTCCTTAAAACCATAGATAGATTTTCTTAGTTTGCAAACTTTTTCACCCTCTTGAACACCTAGTGGTTGCTTGATATACACATCATCTTGAATGTGACTATTCAAAAAAGCAGTGCGGACATCCATCTGCATAATATTGAGTCTTTTTGCCATAATAACAGATAACATTATCTTTACACCGGTCATTTTTGCTACAGGAGCATAAATGTCTTCTTAAATGTTTGTTTGTTGGAAACCCCGTGCAACAAGTCTGGCCTTATAAGATTTTATACTTAAGACCCACTTAGTATCAATCACTAAGCAATTTGGAGGTTTATCTACTAGTTCCCACACATCATTTACTTTCATTGAAGTTAATTCATTTTTCACATTCTTCTTTCTTCATAATGGCAAATTGTTTAGGTCTTCGTAGTTTACATCATTTTGGAAACATAGGCTCAACTCATAGTCTGCTAGTCGGACAGGTTTAGTAATTTTACGAATGGGAGAAGAGTCATTTTCTGCAACTGGAAATTCTTCGTCGCCTTGCTCTCTGTGTCCCTTCTGAAGCTCAGAGGTTTCATATTCAGAATCGAAGCTTACGAATTTTGAGTAACTTTTTGATTCATCAAAAAAACATTGCGAGCAGTAAATTATTGATCATCGTGTAAAAGAACGTATCCGTTGGTTGCGTATCCTACGACGAAACATTCAGTTACCTTTGGATCAAACTTTGATCTCTTTTCCTTTGGAATATGTGCATTTCCATACCATAAGTGTACAGGAATTTTCTCATTTACAGTAGGACTGCGGTTAATGAGATATACTGCTGTTAGTGCGGCTTCAACCCAAATTCTTTATCTAAACCACTTCTGAAAGCATAGCACGAGTTTTCTCAGCTATGGTCCTGTTCAAACTCTCAGCTTTGTCATTCAATTCAGAAGTGTACGGCACTATACTGTGCTTCTCAAAAGTCCCCTCCCCCCCTTCTTTTATTTTGATCGGTGATACTTAGACTGATTATATTTGGAGAGTGAAAATGAACTATTGTAAGCTTCTCTACTAATGGTAACAGGTGATGTAATAGGCATCGGTGACGTCACCAGGCAATTGAAACCTATAATATTAAATGGGACCTTATGGTAAGTGACACCTCGTTTGAAAGGAATTTAGAATACCTATTCAATCATACTACTTTTTTACTTTTCCGCCCAACCTTTCTATATTGGTTTACCCCAAAAAAATTGGAATTTTGAAAAAATTTTTTGAGTTATTTCTACGTTTTCCATCAACAACAACACGAAAAAACGGTTTTTAGAAAAAAAATCCTGTGTGTATGTCGTCGTCGTCGTTGTCGTCGGCCACTTTTCCTTACATGTCTTGTTAGCACGATACAGGCTCCGGAGTGCAATAAGTCAGCAATTTTATGATTGAATATTGTTAAGGACATGTCACAGATGAACCCTATTGATTTTTAGTTCACCAGAGCCAGTACAACGGGTGCTATGGTACATGAAGTACGACATTTTATCATTTATTGAGAAATTTCAGTTTGTTCGCACGATACAGCTTCCGGAGTTCAACAAGTCACCAGTTTTGTGATTGAATATTATTCAGGATATCAGACTGATGAACCCTATTGATTTTCAGCTCATCATAGCCAATACAACAGGTGCTACAGTACTTTAAGTACGATATTTTTGTCATTTTTGGAGAATTTTCAGTTTGTTAGCACGATACAGCCTCCAAAGAGTATACGATTGATCAATTTTATGATTGAATATTGTTCAGGGTATCTCACAGATGTACGCTATTGATTTTCAGTTCACTAGAGCGAGTACAGCGGGTCCTATAAATCCAGATATACTAACTTTTTGGTTATTTTGGAGAAATTTCGGTTTCTTAGCACGATACATCCCCCGAAGTGTATACAAGTAACAATTTTATGATAGAACATTGTTCAGGGCCACAGATGCGGAAAAGTTAGTTTTAATCTTTAAAACCGTTTATTTTTGAATAGTTTTGTAATCTTTCTGATTTATATTCGGAACCATTGTCACATTTTAGACTGATAGTGGTATTCATTTTTGATATTGCCGTTATTACATATTGAAAGAATTTATCATAGGCGTCAGTTTTTTTTAAGTTCATAAATTATTGTAAAATATGTGAAGTCGTTCAGAAAAGATATAAAATATTTTTCACCGCTTCTAGAGGGGGGATTGACTGGCCCAAAAATATCGGAGTGGATGAGTTCCAAAGGTCTCTTAGCGGGAGTTGTATTGTTTTTCCAAGGATGCTTAGTTAGTTTTCCTTCGGCACATTCCTTACATACTTCTGTTATTGAGGAAAGTTCATTCTCACTAATCTTCCTAACATTCCAACTTTGACATCGATGCGCGTTTTTATCATAGTTTTTATTTTCAATTCAGTTTATAAAGATTATTTTCCAGTATTTCAAGTGCAACGGTTTCTTCTATATTGCAAATTCACACCGTTTTTACATCCAGAAAGGTTTCATATCCTCGTGATAGCTCAAACAGAAAGTAGGTTGTAACGTAGTACTGATACATAATATATATTTTCAAGAAAACATAAGTTGTCAGATACTGTTCAATGGACAAAGTTTTCCTACTTTGGTACTTAGCATAATATCTGTATTTGCAATTTTTATTTCGACAAGGTTCGATAATGTGAGAAGCTTCAGTAAAGTATTCTTCTGAATTTATGTAATGATTTAAGGCTCAAGAATTTAAATACCAGCTGATTTCTTTTCATTTGCCGTCTTTTATAGTTAAGAATACAAATGTCTCATTTTCTTCACTTTCGAAACTTTTATTTTCGATCATATCCGCCTTTTCACATCTTCGAGTTCCATATCACCTTCAGGGAATGTCTCTAATACAGTTACAACTGATTCAAATTGATGTGGAAGAGTATTTAGTAAAATGCAACAATAAGCAGGTTCGTCCCGTTTGGTTCCTACATTTTTCAATTCACGCATTATGCTGGCGAATCCTATAAAATGATCATCCAAAGATTTATGTACGTTGTATCTCAAGTCCATTACTTTCTTGAGTAGTAGCCTTTTACTGCAAGGGCCTTTCTTCTCATAAATTTGGCAAAGGGAATTCCGAATGTCATAGATTGTGTCATTATTGCGTATATGTTCCAGATACGAATCTTGTAAATGTTGTGCTAATTGCGATTTGCACTTTTTATCAACTTTAACTGTCTTGGTATTATTTGGATCGGCATTCAAGAACTCCTTGTTAATCCAAATATAATTCCATGCGTAGCTTCCAATAAGAGGAATTTTGACAATTGAATGGTTTCACTGCTCGAACCGAATTGCTGCTGCTTTGTGTCGAGCTCATTTTTATTTTGTACACACGATACGAATTTTCACATTTCACGATTTATAGACAAAACTTCATCTGGGCTCATAACCTGATAAATATTCGATGTTTTGGTTATGGCATACAGAGCCCCAGCAACTTATTAACATTTATTTCAACAATAACAATTATTTTAACTACAGCTTGAGATTTAAACATCTAAGGTTATATTTGACACATGTCCCTTGACTAAAAACAAAAGTAGATACTCAGTGTTGTTTATTTCTATATTATTTGTTCAAACTCCTCTTCTAATTTGATATTGGTAATTTTCTTTGATGACACTTGCGTTCCGCTTTTAAATCCGACTTTCCAGTGATGTGCTTGTTTTGTTTGTGGAGGATCGAGGTTCAACAAAAAGATCTTCTAGAGTCGTTTGGTGTTTAGTTGTGGAACTATTTTTGAATCCGTTTTGCTGGTCGATAGGACGAACGGATGGAACCATGGTATAAATTGAAAAATTCCAGTATCACAATTTTGAAAGCTTTAAAGTTTTGATTAGGCATGTGTAGTATTTCTTTACCTGATCACTTCCTTATTTGATTTGATTTGTCAGGTATTGACATTTTATGCTATACTTGTCAAATTTGGCAAACGAATTTTACCACTGTCAACACAGACTGAATCTTTACATAAAAGAAACTGTTTGTTTTGTAAATTAATTAGGTGAAATAAAATTGGGATGGGATGTACATTTAACAGCGTGAAGCGCAATAGACCAAAATTAATGTAAGTTATAAATTAAATCCAATTTCTAAAAAACTTTAAAATTATTTAAACATATTTTTTTCAAAAAAGATTGCCTACCTAGTAGTGCTACTATTTAAACTCTCTCAACGACAAGCAAAACGTTTGTTGATGAAACTCAATTTTATTCCTATCATTCAAAAGAATTCTTCTTTATTATATTAGATAATAGGCTTTAAATTGCATGGTTCGTTGTACACAACCTGCTGTTGAACGAATCAATTTATTCCATATCCAAATATTAAATTACAAATATTTACTTTTAGAAAAAAAATTGCATATGATTTTCCTAGAAGTAGCTCACTGTTATATTTTTGCAACAACTGTATGTTTTCGTTATTACAAAAATTCTTAAAAATGTGTTTCCCAGCAGTATGCAGTTTGCATTCTGGTGTGTGTAAAGCTGTTCCCTGTGCTTTCTTGTATATTTTTTAATTTCATTATTGACCATGTATATTGTGATTCCTTTGCCGTAACACCGTAACACCACATTTTAGTGGTATTCTGTAGAACCACATAGGCTTTGGAATCTTGTAAATGGGAATTTAATGATATGAAAATAGGCTAAAATGTTTTACAATTAGCTATTGATATGTTGTAAATTCCATATTCATTTGTTTGTTTCCATGAGAAAATTTTTGTTTAATCCATCATCAAAAGTAAGGTTTATGTAGTTTTTCATTGGTAACATATAGATAAAAACCAACGGAACTCCTTTTTGGTGCATCGTCTTGTTTGCTCTTAAAGAGACTGTTAGTTACAGATAGATGTTAAAAATTCTACATATTGACAGGGCAAAATTTTTTCCAACTTATATAGGTATCAGTCCTCCAGTCCAACATTAAACGAATGTTAGCGCCCCATCGAGAGACAATGCAGAGCATTTTTTTTTCTTCAAGTCTTTTTCCTACGACATTTGTTGTACAGGGTTTTTCATTATATATGGACCCTTCCATATCTCACTTATTATTTGTTACAATTAAAAATGTCTCAAATAAGAGTTGAATAGTTATTAAAGTAGTTTTTAAAATCCAACAAAAATATTATACAGAATGTCCCAAAAAAGAGGGTCAGAGCCAAAGTGTTCTTTCTTAAATGGGACACCCTATATATTTTTAAACTGTTCACTTCAATCCGAATTCAACAATATATAATTGTTATAGTCTAACCTTAACAGTTCAGAAAATATATAAGACACAGTAAGATGTAGTAATCTATCGATTGGAATTCAGTAAATTTATTTACAAAATAAAGTAATCTCAAACTAAGTTAGCCCAAATGAAACTATAAATATTGTTCAAAATGACCCCCCATATTGCCAATGCATAGTTGGTATCTTCGGCGTAAATTCTCTAAACATTTAGAAATAATATCAGCATAATTATTTAAGTTATTAATTTAGCCTTGAATCTTTTCCTGAATTATCTCAAGATTGTTATTTTCGCCAAAGTTAACTATATCTTTCAGCATCCCCCACAAAAAAGAATCTAAGGAAGTTAGGTCGGGGCTATTAGGAGGCCATAGAATTGTCCCATTATTTCCGATCCACTCTGGAAACTGATTGTTGAGATGTTCTCTCACCTCTAATACATTATGGGGTGATGCCCCATCTTGGTGCCAGATCATAGTATTTAATTGGTCAGCTGTAAATTAATTTTCCAGTATTTCACTTCTTTTGTGTATTATGCAGTTTAGGTAAGTTCTTCCTGTTAATTTATAATTGAAAAATATTGGCCCAACCACTTTATTCTGGAATATTCCACACCAAACTTTAATTGATTTCCGTCCAGATTTCTTTATTTGTTGCAATTTCCGCTGTCTATGATTTTTATTTTCCCATGAACGTCTATTTTTTCTATTAAACACGCCAGCTGTAGAAAAACTGGATTCATCTGTCCAATAGATTTTCTGAAGGATATCTGGAGTTTCATTCAAGCGACGAAGCATTTCCTGACAAAATATTAACCGTTTCCGTTTGTGCAATTCAGTAAGAGCCTGCACGGGAAGTATCTTATATGGTTTATAATTGTGTCTTTTCAGAGTCCTAAAAATTTTCATGGGATGTTTTTGTAATATATTGGAGCTGGTTACTAACGAGTCTTCAGAGTTTTCTGCAAAAAAGTAGTAGCGCAAAAATTATTCCTTCTTATTCAACTACCATAAAATCCAAAGAAATATATATTTTTTTACCTTCAAAATGCAGAAGTGTATCTAAATCATCCTCCTCATTAATTACACACGTTAGTTTTTTCCTAGAAAAGTTCTTAGTTGTCATTACATGCTGGTATATTCTGTTGAACGTATTTTTGCTAGGCGCATGCCGATTTGGATATAATTCCATAAATTCTCTCCTTGCGTCTATTTTTTACAAATAGAAAAAATATTTCTATCTTTTCATCATCTGTATACCGCATTTTCCAAACTATCAAATACAATGTCTTATAATGGTGTAAATAACTACTCAAATATGACAATGCTTTCATTGCCCGTTGTTTATAGTTGGTTTTCATCCCACAGAAAACGATTTTTAAATGAATATATTTTCTGAACTGTTAAGGTTAGACTATAACAATTATATATTGCTGAATTCGGATTGAAGTGAACAGTTTAAAAATATAAAAATATGTAGGGTGTCCCATTTAAGAAAGAACACTTTGGCTCTGACCCTCTTTTCTGGGACATCCTTTATAATATTTTTGTTGAATTTTAAAAACTACATTAATAACCCTTTAACTCTTATTTGAAACATTGTTATCTGCATCAAATAATAAGTGAGATATAGAAGGGTCCATATATACTGAAAAACCCTGTACGATATATTTGATCTATTAAGTGTAAGTAAAACATTCTTCTCTTTACGTGGAAATAGAATGAAATTTTATTAAGTCTTCTCAAGAAAATATTGAATGGCCTACCAACAAGTGCACCTGTTCTCTTTTGGTGTATTAACTTTAAAAAACACATATAAATCTTATCTACCAAAGTTTGTGTATTGTGAAATTGTTTTCCCACTAATCAAGCTACTAACTTAGAAATAAATAAGTTTCTTGATAAATAATTGCTGTAAAAAATAAATCAAAACAAAACCGACAATCAAATAATAAATTAAATTTGTGCAATAAATTCACTTCGTGACGATACTTTTGAAAATGAAACTGGCACAAAGAAAATGTTTAAGAACATCCATTTTAAATCCAATTCAGAGTAGACTGTGGGGCACATCACGGTTTTGAAATGTAATATCGAAATGGTAAGATATAATTGAACTTAATTACAATAATCAATTTTATAGCTTGCTTATGACACTGATATCGTAGTTGATTCGAAAATAAGACACGCTCATGTGATTTAATTGCTGTGCGAACTATATCGTAATACTATATAAAAATGAAGATAACCTTCGGAGAC
This sequence comes from Galeruca laticollis, assembly GCA_963921935.1. NCBI lineage: Eukaryota > Metazoa > Arthropoda > Insecta > Coleoptera > Chrysomelidae > Galeruca > Galeruca laticollis. The sequence goes on along the minus strand of OY998178.1, from coordinate 35,332,719 downwards.
TTCGATATTCTCTCGAACGAGTGACAGAAGGGTTCAGCGTTCTTATCTCCACCCAAAATACCTCTCTATGCCCAGAGAACCGATAAGATGCAAACTATAATCCTATACATCCCTTGGTACTAAAAAAACAAATAGTAGAAACCAAAAAGAAGAGGTGCAGAACCAAATAAAAAAACTTCCTTGGTATAAGGGTACCTTCGCGGCATAATATACAGAAACAAACACTTAAATACATCTGGAAAAGTGAGAAACTACAAAACGTGCCTTAGACCCGTCATGAGATGTGATATTGAAACAAGGGTCGAAAATGCTCAAACCAAAAGACAAAGGACAACAGAGATGCAATTACTAAGATCAATATCAGGCATATCTGGTACAATGCACGACCGTAGGAGAAGTGAGGAAATTGAAGAGATCTGTGAGTTACAAAACGTAGTAAGATTCATTTGGATAGGATGCTCAACTACCCAAAATATCAAAAATGTCAAAACCCAACAACGTGATACTCCCAGGAAGACCACTAAAACGCTGCCACGAAAGCTGGACTTCGGTATCCTAAGAATAAGGAATATTGTAGAAAACACAGGACTAAATCTCATAGTAGAAAGAAGAAATGACTTCGTTGCTATTGTGTTTGTTTGAAATATTGTACCACATTTCAATAAAACGACTTCGATGGACAAAAAAATCAAGGAGTTAGAGAGTAAGATAACAGATTTAAGAACACAAGACATGTCAGCAGAACAAAAGAAGATCGAGATATGCATGCCAGAAACACAACCCAAGACAGAAGATATTAACAGCTTTCCCCGAGTCAAGGCTCCAACGTTCGACGGAAAGACATTGTGGACCAATTATGTGAAACAATTTGAAGCAGCCGCTAGAGTGAATGATAAGTTCGATAGGGAGAAGGCAGTAAACTTACCCATCGCGCTTCGGGGAGATGCCTTAGATGTACTTCAGACGATACCACTTGAAGAAACGGATGCTTTCGAGCAGTTGAAGAAGAGGTTGGACATGCGATATGGTCACGAACATCTAGAACATTTGTACCAATCCCAGCTGAAGAACCGAAGGCCTTCAAGAGTATGAAGTGGATACTGCCCGACTCGTTCGAATTGCTTATCCATCAGCACCAGAGAACATGATGAAATGTCTGGGCATACTGGCCTTTATTGATGGCTTACGTGACCTCGATATGCAGAGGACGCTTCGACTATCCCATCCCAAAACATTAGTTGACGCATTGACAGCTGCTCTTGAATATGAAGCAGTAACGAAGGCTTCGGCTTATAACAAAGTTAGGGCCATCCGAGAAGGAGGCAACAAGGACAACTTTGACCAGATCGTCAGCTTGATCAAAAGAATGATGGACAAGAAGCCGAGAAAGATCAGAGGCTGGATTGTGGCGAGCTAGGGCATGTACGCAGTTCATGTAAGCGCCCCAGGACTCCTGCAAACCAAGAACCCCAGTCACAGGAAAACTAGAACGGATCGGCTACGAGGGGGCAGCACCGACCCATGATCGTTCTAAAGACACTCTCATATTGATAGCTTCACTCAGATGTAACGACAGTGTATATGTCGATGGTAACGATAAGCCAATTAGGCAATCAGCTCGAAGACTTCCACGAGCGAAGAAAGAGGAAGCTGAAAGAATAATTCGAGAGATGGCAGAAGAAAAAGTAATAGAACCATCTACTAGTCCATGGGTATCTCCAGTAGTGCTCGTCAAGAAAAAGGATGGAACTACGAGATTCTGCGTGGATTATCGCCAGCTAAACAACGTGACGAAGAAAGACAGCTATCCTCGAATTGACGATACTTTGGCTGGCAGCAAACTGTTTTCCACCTTGGACCTGAAGTCTGGTTATTGGCAAGTGGAAATGGACCCAAAAGACAAAGAGAAGACTGCTTATACGACCGGATCTGGATTATGGCAATTCAACGTCATGCCATTCGGGCTCTGTAATGCGCCTGCGACATTTGAAAGACTCATGGAAGATGTCTTGAGAGGGTTATCTTGGAAGACATGCCTGGTCTATTTGGACGACATCGTAGTACTGGGGAAGACATTAGACGAACACCTGAAGAATTTGATGTATTCAAACGACTCCAAGCTGCCCACCTCATGTTAAACCCAAAGAAATGTCAGCTGTTCCAAAACCGAGTAAACTATCTAGGTCATATAGTGAGCAATGAAGGAGTGGCGGTGGATCCTGAGAAAATTGCTTCCATTCAGCAATGGCCGCAACCAACTGACAAACATCAAATTAGGAGTTTCCTTGGACTTTGTTACATATTATAGAAGATTTATCAGGAAGTTTGGAGATATTGCCAAGCCTCTAACTCGACTTACAGAAGAAGCAAGAGCCTTCCAATGGGGTGAAGACTGCTTTTGATACCTTGAAGAGGCGTTTAACCACGGTGCCGATATTAGGATAACCATTACCAGAAGAAGACTTTATTCTTAACATTGACGCAAGCAACGTAGGAATTGGAAGAGTGCTCTCACAGATCCAAGGAGGGCAAGAAAGAGTGCTGGGATATTTCAGTAAAGTCCTCTCCAAGCCAGAACGAAACTACTGCGTCACAAGAAGAGAACTTTTGGCGGTAGTGAAGTCCTTGGAACACTTTTACCAGTATCTCTATGGAAGAAAGTTCTTAATTCGGACTGATCATGCAGCACTCAAGTGGTTGATGCAGTTTAAGAATCCCGAGGGCCAGATCGCTAGATGGATCGAACGACTTTAAGAGTACGATTTCAACATCGAACATCGAGCTGGTGTGTGAGTCACCGAAATGCCGACTCCCTGTCCAGACGGCCGTGCCCAACAGACTGCTCCCACTGCAACAAGGCGGAGTCTGGGGAAGCTGCAGTTTCAAGAACTACTGTAGTCAACGAGGAGTGGTCACCCACCAGGATCAGAGAAGATCAGGAGAATGATCCTCACTTAAAGATGATTCGGCAATGGAAGAAAGAAAATCGGCGACCTACCTGGAAAGAAGAGTCAATATTTTCACCAACACTCGAGGCGTATTGGGCCCAGAGGGACTCCCTTGTCCTGGAAGAAGGGTTGTTGAAGAGAGTCCTTGAAAACGATGATGGTTCCGATATGAAGAGACAACTAGTTATACCGAGAGCGAGAGTAGCTGAGGTACTGAAGAAGTTATACGACAGTCCATCGGGAGGTCATCTGGGAGTGAAGATAACCCTTTAGCGAGTCCGTGAAAGGTTTTATTGGATGAATAGCTCCGACGATGTGAAGGACTGGTGCAAAAAATGTACGACTTGTGCTACGAGTAATGGACCTCATCGCAAGAGAAAGGCACCCATGAAACAGTACAATGTTGGAAGCCCTTTCAAAAGGATTGCTTTAGATATCGCTGGAACATTTCCGGCGACAGAAAATGGTGGCAGATACATACTGGTTGTAATGGATTATTTTACAAAGTAGGTGGAAATTTACGCTATCCCGAACCAAGAGGCTACAACTGTCGTGGATGTATTGGTGAAAGAATTTATCAGCCGATATGGAGTGCCCTCGGAAGTCCACAGCGACGAGGGAAGAAATTTCGAAAGCTATCTATTCCAAGAAATTTGTAACAAGCTGGGAATGAAGAAGACCAGGACAACAGCATTACATCCACAGTCAGATGGAATGGTCGAGATAATGAACAGGACTATTGGGAAATACCTGTCCAAAGTAGTTTCCAGCCATCAGAGAGATTGGGACCAGTATCTTTCCCTATTTGCATTGGCTTATCGATCTGCCGTCAATGAGTCCACGGGTGAAATACCTGCGAAAATCCTGTTTGGACGTGAAATGAGGCTTCCATGTGACCTGGAATTTGGCCGTCGGCTTGGAGAAGATCTAGCAGGAGAAGACTACGTGATCCAATTGAGAAGAAGGCTAGACGATATTCATGAAGTAGTTCGAACAAGCCAGCGACAGAATGAAAAGTCGGTACGACACGCAGGCCACAGTAGACGGTTTTAAAGAAGGGGACAAAGTATGGTTACACAACCCGACGAGGAGAAAAGGATTTTCTCCAAAATTACAAAAATCTTGGGAAGATCTATACTTAATCGAGAAAAGGATCAATGATGTTATATATCGCGTAAGCAAGATCCCAACAGAAAACCAAAAGTAGTTCACCAAAATCGACTAGCGCCATTCGAAGGAGACCATGACCTAGAGAAAGGAGTAAACCAAATTCTAGATGTGTCTGACCCTACCTTCGATGAATTTATGGGCGCGTATGGAGGTACCGGGAATGCTAGATATGGAGTCACTACAGAACAACGACAAGATTTGTTCACTCTCCCGGAAGATTATTCACTGGCATACACCATCCCCGCCCGTATCAAGAATGCACGAGGGTTGGCAACAGTCTTTCAAACGAAGTTCAGGCAATTAGAAAAACTTGAAGACCAGATTCCAGCCCGTTGCAAGATACTGAGACTGAAACACAATTCGCGGTACGTCTTCTACGTGGTAACTAAAAATGAATTTCAAGATCGATCTACCTACCGCGATGTGTGGGAAGCACTTCGAAACCTCCGAGATCATGTGTTGGAATCCAGCGTGTAGAAACTGGCTGTGTCTAAGATAGCGAGTAACCAGTTGGATTGGCGAGTCATCAGGAACATGGTAGAAGTGATGTTCCAAGATACCGATGTCCAGATATCAACTTGCAGCTACAACCCCCATTATCAGTATCCGATGACGACGGTGCCCTGTTATTTCCATAAGATCGGAAAGTGTAGAAATGGGGCCAGTTACCGATTCAAACATCCAGTCTCGGCTACACAAAAGTTCCAGGAGGAACTTCCATTTAAGGAGGGGGTAATGTTACGAAATTGCACGCCGAAATAGATACTAAGTAAGGTCCTGTAACCTTACGTTAACGGAGTTAAAAAAATGGCAAGCGCCGAATTCTGAGAAGGTCTATTGGGATTTTTTGTGACCGTTTTTATAGACATGTTCTCCGAAGATATTTTAAGGATTGAGCCGGTATTCGAGAAATATCCCGAAAAGGCGATTGTTTTTGTGTGAGCCGCAAACTAGAATTTTCTAGAAAAAAAAGGTCACTTATATATAAAGGACCGACCAGCGGGAGAGTCTAGTATATAAAGTGATCTCGTGATATAAACAGCGAACAAGTAAATAGTCTAAGTAGTGAAGTGTTTATATAAATTAATGTAACTGAATATACTGTGTTTATAATATAATTTAGTGAATAGTGTAGTGAATAAATAAATTAAGTAAGTGAACCTACCGTGTGTATGAATTTATCCCACCCGTCAGGATAAACTGTATTAAATAAATATGAAAAACATTACAATATACTGCATTGAGAATTTTCTAAAAAATAATAGAATCTTTCAAAAAGTCTACTCGGGGTAAATACTTATAATGGATGAGTTTATTTTCGAAATGATGCAATACATCTAGCTATTCTTCCTGGTTTGCTCGAAATACGTTTTTTTCTGCTAAAACTGGAGGTATTATTTACCATTTGGTAATTATTTCTAAAAGTATTTTCTGATGGTGTTGGACGATATGCTCTTTGTGCTGCATGATTATTTTTGTTTATTTTCTATAAAACAGGTAATCATTTGGTTTTTTTTCTTCCTTACTGTAAACCATTTTAATTACTTTATCAGAAAAATATTAATGATCAAACATAGCATTTTCATAGCTTACTTCAATAATGTTGTTACCTTTTCATATTTACAGTAACTAAAACTAAGATTCTCAACATTTAATAACTCAAAAACGGTACAAGGTAGGGGAAACATATTATATATTTTTGAAATCACAAAAAAAGACCATTCTAAATATGTAAAAACATACGGTGTATCCCATTTAAAAAAAATATTATTTTTTGTATCCCCTTAAATTTGATAGCATATTAACAAAATTCAGCAGTAACCAAACAACTCTTATATAAGACGTTTTTTTCTAAATGCAATGATAACGATGATAGGGGGTGGGTAATTTATAATGATTAACCCTGTACATATACAAGCACATTAATTAGATCCTCCCCTAGACACCAGCATGGTTTGCAAGCACAAAATGTGCAAATTTCTATTGGGGGGGCGGGGGGGTTTGGCTAGCATTTATTTGTTCACTTCCCCCCATTAACAAACAGCTGTAGTCTCTCGGGGAATGTGGTGCAAAGAAAGTCAATAGGTTTGTTCTCACACGAGTTTCAAACCATCAGAAACAGTCAGGATTCTGCGCAATCCATTTCTCCGTGTTCATACATAAGTTTCTGATTGTTTGAATATAGCTGGACGTTGGACAGTTGGAAAACCATCAGTCAAATCTGTGTGAATATCATCCAGCTGTTTTCAAACAATTAGAAACTTATTTATGAACGCGGAGAAATGTATTGCGCAGAATCCTGACTGTTTCTGATAGTTTGTGACTCTTGTCAGAACAAACCTAATCATGGCGCAATAGGAGTGCATAACGACCAAATATGTTTCTGTTGAAAATATCTATTGGGGAGGGGGGTGGGGTAGGTTAACTTAACTGACCTCATCATCTATATAGAAAATTAGTGTCTAGAAATAATACACATAATGTGAATACATATTCGCCATCATATCAATCTTATCATGCCTCGCTTTTACAATAGTACCTTTAAACGTAGTTTTTCATACAAGGCCGTTCATTTTTATAATAAACAAGACGTAACTGTGAAAAAAGCATCTTCAGTGAAAACTTTTGAAAGAATGTTAGAAGAAAAGTTGTCAGCTACGCTATAATTCTACTCAATGTATTCATCTTTCATTTTGCATACTAATGTCTTCGTTATCGTTGCACATAACTACCTGTATCTGTACCATTACATTATTTATATTTTCAAACGCGTTTGCAATTATTTTAATTGTTCTTCTACATTTTGTCTCATTTGTCTGATATTAAATTTACTGCATAACGATATATAGGTTAAGTATTTTAATAAGTTGATGTTATTAATTGGATAACTGTGAAATAATTTATATCTCTATTTTCTTTACATCTATCTACTTAAGGGTTAGATGTAAGTCACCTAACGGATTGTACTATTTATTATTAACAATCAACATATTTCAATTTTTATTGGATACCTTTTGTTGACCTCAATCTACAATCGAACATAATTTTTAATCAGTTAATTTCATTTACAAGATATTCTTCATTAATATCATCTACGTAGATTTAATTTCACACCAATTAAGTAATTTTGGTTAATTAATTAGAAAACTCTATCAGTCTACTTTTATTGAACGCCGTCATCGTGTAATAACAGCCACAAGATAAACGGCGTGACTAAACTTCTAAAATCGAATATTCCGCTTGACGAACTACAGCTTCGCCAAACATTTTAACTTTTTTTTTCGATTTACAAGTGACCTAAGTGGTATGTTGTGTTTAGTAATGTTTCTTGTGCAGTGACTGAGTTCGGAATGTATTACAATAGGTTCTTGAAACCACCAGTTACGGCTAAATTGCAGGAACACGGTTTGACCAAAGTGGTTAACTACATGGATAACAGTTTGTGTCAATTACATGGACACAAAAGGTACATTATATTTTTTTTTACAATTTCATATCAGACGTTGAATATTTAAATAAATTATGACTAATAAGCGATTGTTTTGTAAATATATGGATAATACAATTTTTCATGTTTTCTATTAAATATCCTAAAATGAGACTCTCTATTTTGTCACACCCTTCACGTGGATATTCAAAAAACAAAAGTCTTTTTTATATTTTGTCTTACCCCTTATATGGATATAGAAAAAACAAAAGTATTGCAATTTTTTTCCTTCGTACGTACCATGATATTGATTTAAAATTTATATTTTGTTTACTATTTTTAACGCATTTTATCACTTAAGTTCTTTTAATTCCTAGAATTTTTCCCATTATATAATAAATATTATCTGAACTCATTCCCTTTCGTCATAAAACTAAAGGTTATTTTCAGTTTCCCAAGCTTGCTCTATATAGTAGGGTGGATCGAAAAACGCGTTTTTTCCGCAATACAATTCTAATAGCGCGGAAACCTTGCGTATAGGCGTCATTATAAATGAAATTTTTTTGAAAATCCATTTTTAAAAATTTGAAATCGCGCAGAAGGCCTAAAGTTACCAAAAAAGTCAAAATACTGGTAAATTTTAAAAAATGCAAAAATTACAAATAATACATTTTTTGTTCTAATAACGAGGAATGTGTTTTTAAGAGTGTCCTTAATGCATACAAAATATAATTAGATCCATTCTTGTTTTACTGAATTCGTGCAAAAGGCCTAAATTTGCGGGTTGTATCGTAAAGAAACGATATTTCATGATTTTTCGAAGATGTTTAAACATGTGCGTGCCAAAGCCCGTAAACATTTTATTTTTAATTTGTAATAGTGTAAAAACCATTCAAAATAGTTTTCCCAATCCAGAAATAATACTTTCAGACCTGTTATTCCTTAACTGTATTCCCGCAAAATGTCTAAATTATAGTATAAGTTAAGTCCCGTAAAAACGACGTTTTCCATACCGGATGAGTGTTCATATATATTTTCCATTTTTCTCTGTTCCTTGCCTTGTTTTGCCAGTCCCTTACTCCCACTCTTCTCAGATCTCTCCTAACCTCCTTCAACCATTTCTTCATTGGTCTTCCTCTTCTCTTTTTACCTCCTTTTCCACCTTTTAGCACTCGTTTTACCCATCTATCTTCTGTCATTCTACCTATATGTCCCAACCATCTCGTTCTCTGTGCTTTAATTCTATGGGTTATACCTGGATGCTTATACAATTCTGATAGTTCTCTGTTTGTTCTTCTGTATATTCCATCTTCTTCAATTCCACCAAAAATCTTTCTGAGCATTTTACGTTCCCATATTTCTAGTTTTTATATATATACTCTTTTTTGTTCATTGTCCAGGTTTCTCAAGCGTAGGTAACTGACAGTCTTATTATTGTTTGGTACATTCTTATTTTAGCTGTTCGTGATATGTCTTCTGAGTTTAACATATTTGATACCATTCCTGCTGCTTTACTGCCTTTTGTTAACCATTTTTCTATTTCCCTTTCTTCGTCTACTTTATTTGTGATAGTGACTTCCAAATATTCGATTTGTTCCACTTTTTCTATTCTGTAGCTATTATTTCCATTACAATTTATAATAATATCGGTTTTTTCACTGTCCATCATTACCATGTATTAAACGAAACTAAACTTTGCTAGACGAAACTAACGGTTACTAAACTAGGTTTGAGCGGCCGCTGGAACGATTTTCGTTTAGTTGTCAGCTGTCTTTTCATGAAGGAGGACGTATATATATTTAAAAATAGTTCTGTCGGAGCGAAAACTTCGTCCGAATCTGACATGAGCGAAATCGATCGAAACGAAACTAAGGTTTAACTTAGTTTCGTTTCACTCGCAGTTGCCGTCTGCATTTCCTTTACTTTAATAGGATAATTTTGCATGAGATTCTAAATTGAAACGTGGTTAAGATTTTGGTGGTCATATACTATGTTTGGGTGAATAATTATTAGTTTGGAGTCATTTGCTTTAATAGGATAGCAATATGTAATAACTTTGGTTATAATTTCACAATAAAACGGTATAATTTTGATGATCATTTACTATTTTTAGCAGTAAAGAGTGCTTTTTTCACGTTATATTTTACTATATCTGGTGATAAGATAAACATAACCCTATTTCTATTACACTGTTGGATTAGTAAAAATGTTCGCCATGCCATATGGGTTGGAAAGTCCCCGCTCTTGATAACAACTATATTTCTATGAGGGAATGTTCTTTTTTTAATCCTTTATAACTTATTCTGGGAGCTATGGATTTGATGTATGGATTATTCAAGTTTCATGTGTAATGACAAATAAAACTTTTAAAAATAGTTTCTGATTATCTTCTTTTAACATATACAGTACGAGGAATATTCTTTGGTCACATTGAGTTTGACACAGAGTCCATAAGCGACAATGTGTTAATATGTCAGTGTAATACATTCAAATTCAAGCAATTTATGCTCCTATCATTTCTGGATGTGTTCTTACAAAAAAATCGTAGAGATGAAAATTGCAGTAAATTCTATGCTCTTGAAGGTGACGTAAATAGTTTTTCCAAAAAATAATTCTCCGATGTTAAATGTTCCAAACATTGAAAAAAATTTCGTAAATCATATTTTTGGCTGGTAATTATAAATAAAATATTAATATCGAGGTCAAAACATAGATAAACATAGAGGGCGAACTTCTAAAAATTTACGTTTTTTCAGATTTGGAAAATTCAAAATGGCGGCTGCTCAAATTGGAAACAATTTTTTTTTCAATCGCGTTTAAATTTATGAACATTAATGATATCGAGAAGCGGTTGGTTGCAATCGACAGAGTGAAAGTTATATTTATATAAATAACAACATTTTTAAAATTTTTTTTACATAATTTTTTAGAACATTTACCGAAAAAAAATCCATCTAGTTTTTTCTCATATTGGCGTTGAAAAATTTGTTAAAAATATCTTTTCACGTTATAAATATGTTTGTATTTGAAAGACGAGTATTTTGAAAAAACAATTTTTCAGATGCGACTTTTACAAGCTGAGATAAACAAATTCAAAGTCTGCTAGATACTGTCATATTAATTGAAATTTTCAAATTTTGATCACTTCAATAGGTTGTTGAATCCCAACTCAACTTATATATTGTACGATATTATGTAAAAATTGCGAAGGCAAAAACTGTTATAACATCGAAATTTTAAGTACGGTATTTGACAATGACGAGGATGATAATGAATCTCTGAGTGATGAGCCAAATTTTGATATGAGTCAATTAGTTGATTGTGAACTTGCAATTGATAGTAGCAATAATATCGATGAGGATTTATTTGCTAATGATAATGACGAGGAAAATTGTACAGAGCCACTTCCTCAGAGACCAAAAGGAGCGAGAATTTGTAGAAAATAGATGTAAATTTGTAAATAAATATTATTCTTAGTATCTATGTTTCGAATTATGTATAATATATTTAATACATGGATTTATAGATATAAATTATAAATATCATTGTACCTTATTTCTAGCAATATGTAATCATATTAATAATAACCATACCTATAAATGCACAATTTTTACAAAGAAAATCAAAATAAAAGCTTGAGCTTCGTTGAACTGCGAACGAGCGCTGACCCCCCACCACAACGCCAAGCAGCTGCCGCCGCACCGTTTGGCCGAGCGAGCTAGGATTAATGTTCTCTTTTGAATGGATCAATTGACGGTCGAAAAATGAAAAATTGTGTTTAAGTTGAGTTGGGATTCAACAACCTAGCGAAGTGATCAAACTTTGAAAATTTTAATTAATATTATGACAGTATTTAGCATAAATAAATAGAGTAGATTTTTGTATTTAAGTGTATAAATTCTCTTTATTACAAAGCGCTTTCGACTTACGTCATCTTCAGTGCTTCCTGAAAGTGAATACTCAGTTGAAAGTACAGAAATATGAGTTGTAAAAGTGAGGTTATAACTTTGGAAAAATTATTAGGTGAGTACTTACAAGTTAGGTAAACAAGAAGTTGCTGAATAAATAAAAAACATTGTTACAATTAATATTGTTTAGGTTAATAACTAAACGAGAAAAATATTAAAATTCAGGCCATGTGGTATGCAGAAGCAACGTCAACCAGATGCGGAATGTGTAAAGTCAAATGTCAAAGTGAAAATACCAGTACCAACCTAAAGAGCGGTCTAGTGAGTATTGAAATGGAAACGTTACTTAACATAAATTTAATTATATTTAATCCTCTGATAGAGAGGAAGAAAATCTCTGTCCCAGTTCACTTGTGTGTTTAAACAAAGCTCATTTTCATTAAGTTCTTAGGATATCTCAAGTGTCTCAAACAAATCCAATCTAAGAAATTCCTTATTATCAATCCTGTGCAAAAATTTTGAGTTTCTGTTAGGGCTAAAATTATGCTTGGGATATAGATTTTCTTCCTCTCTATCAGAGGATTAAATATAATTAAGTTTATGTTAAGTAACGCTTCCATTTCAATACTCACTAGACCGCTCTTTAGGTTGGTACTGGTATTTCCACTTTGACATTTGACTTTACACATTCCGCCTCTGGTTAACGTTGCTTCTGCATACCACATGGCCTGAATTTTAACATTTTTCTCGTTTAGTTATTAAGCTAAACAATATTAATTGTAACAATGTTTTTTATTTATTCAGCAACTTCTTGTTTGCCTAACTTGTAAGTACTCACCTAATAATTTTTCACTTTTACAACTCATATTTTTGTACTTTCAACTGAGTATTTACTTTCAGGAAGTACTGAAGATGACGAAAGTCGAAAGCGCTTTGCAATAAAGAGAATTTATATACTTAAATACAAAACTCTTCTCTATTTATTATTTGAACAAGTGTATTCAGCTCCACATATTTATTTACTACCCAATATCTCCAAAAGTTAAATATTTGGGCTGGAATATTAGGTGATAATTTAATTGGACCTTTTTTTATTGACGGCAATTTAACTGGACAAAAATATTTGAATATACTGTAAAACCAAATTACTCCTGCCTGCATACCATTAAGTGTCAACTTCAATGACATTTGGTACCAACATGACGGTGGTATATCCTATAATTCTCTATTAGCAATACAAATTTTAAATATACAATATGCCAATCGGATAAAATCCACGAATGGTCTGCTAGATCTCTAGATTTGGCACCCAACGATTTCTTTTTCTGGGGTTATGGATTCCAGGAGAACAGGGTCAGTTCCCTGAATGAACTTAGGGAATAAATTCTACAAGCCTGTATGGAGATAACACCTCAAATACTCACCCATGTTCATCAAGAATTTTATAACTCGGTTACTGTTTAGCTCAAAAGGGGGGTTTATTAGAACATTTGATTTAAATTCATTGAAGAATTAAGAAGTTTTTTTATTTTATAATTTATTACCTTTATTTAAAAATAATAGGTATTTTCATTAGATTTTGATTTTATTTAAGTTTATTAACGAAAGCGTTTTTTAATTTGTACTGTGTGTATTTATACAAAGAATTCCTTTTACATTTGAAAACAAATGTAAAAACAGTGAAACCATTTTTATTGATACAAAAAAGCCAGACAAGTGATCGGCCGTCATATTTCCACGTTGCCGAATCTCAAAAAAGTAAAGGTTTTAACTGCTTTCAAACTGAACACTAGAACAATTGCCAGCATTACAATAAAATATTCATCAAATAGATCGGATTAACCTTCATGGGACGGACATCAAAATTTTACGAAAAGAACTAACTGGGGTCCGAGAAGACCCCATGCGTAAAATTGCAGAAATGCTGTATTTTTCTTTAAATTAAAAATATAGAAAAGAAGTTTTATTAAAGTTTTACTATTAACCATTTATTAGTCAAAAATCATCACGAAAAAATACAAAATACCCTAATCACTAATACTACTAGCTACATATCATTTTAACATTTTTTACAAATTATCTCCGATTTTGAATGTTCTTGGCACACGAAGTTATTACACCTAATACATATTTTTCTGGATTTTCTGTATTTTCCTCTTTGACACATATGGCAGCGCCCCCTGGTAATGTTTTGTTGTTCAACTCTATGTTCTGTTGCATCCAGTAGTTCGGGAAAAACGTCTGTCATATGCCGTTTTCTATTCGTCTGAATGTATTTATTATTATATCGCCGGAAAACGTTTTTCTTTATGAGTTCTTTTCCTAGTCCCAAAATATACATTTTACGTTTATCCAAACTGTTTTTTCGCCAATCCGGGTTTTGCAGTAACCACAATTTATAAGCATTTATTCCTGCGATATCTATAAGATGCGAAAATATTGCCATTGGCCAGCGGTTTGACTTTCTCTGCACTGTATATTCTTTGGCCAAGTGTCGACAGCAACTTTTGTTTTGTTGTAATGAAGAATAATTTCTGGTTTATAGTGCTGTTCATCTCCAGCTACTTTACTATCAGTATGCTCACTTGAAAGTAAGGTGACAGCATGTTTTTGTTTTGGAACATAGGATAGTAGCGTTCTTTGATTTCTAAAAGCAAACATACTTGAAAACCCTTTCTTGTACGATGCCGGTAGAAGTTCCCTGGGAATAAATGTTTTATTTTTCCGGAGGGTTCCACATAAAGTAATATTTTTTTTCCACAACTTGTCAGTAAGTTCTAAACTTGTAAAAAAGTTATCGGTCGTTATTCCAAATCCGCCTTCCAAATGGTCTGTCAAATATAGGACAACCCTTTGACCTTGACCCTTTTCCGCTTTGTTACCTTGTTTTCCTAAAAATTAATAGATACATAGGAAAATAAAGTTTGCCTATATTGCTTTTCAAATAACTTACCCAAATAAACTTGCATGTTTGCAATATAAGAAGTGGTGCAGTCCACAAGAGCCCATATTTTGATTCCATACTTATCAGGTTTACTCTTCATATAGACTCGGAATGGTGCCTTACCCCTAAATGGTACAAGCTGCTCATCTACACATAGATGGTCGCCAGGATTAAATGATTTTTTACAATTAGAAGTGAAAATATCGAATATATCTCTTATCGGAGCTAGCTTATCTACTAATTTTCGTTCTTGTCTTGTTTGAAAATTATCAAAGCGTAAAAATGAAGTAATTTGTTTGAATCTGTCTCTTGACATTGCAGCAGGAATTATAGGACGACAGTAAGAAATATCTTGACACCAGAGCATATCGATAGCCTCTTTCGATCCGTGAAGTGCGCCAAGAATAAGCAACAGTCCAATATAAGCTTCAATCTCTGTAGAATCAACAGGTACAAAAACTTTAATTTTATTCGGATTTTCTATATTCCATTTATCATAATATGTTTGTGCCTTTCTGTTTGTTTCGGTTACTATTATGTTCAGAATATCCGGAGATAGGAAAAGAAGAAAAGCGTCTTTTATACTTGAGATATCAGAACTGTAATTTGTAAGGCCTAGAGCATGTCTCCGAATATGAGCTTTTGAACGTCTAACTTTTGTGTTTCCTGGAATTTTTGACCACTCAGTTCCATCTTTAGATTTATATACTGGAATGCCCTGGCTGTTACTAACTGTTGGTTCCTCTGGGTTCGTTTTCTCTATACTTTGATCAACAACTATTACATCATTTTATTCCTCTACTTCTGTGACAATGTCTTCATCTTCTAAGTCACTCGATGTTTCCTCATTGATAACACTATCAAACTATGGATCATCACTTTCAAGTATACGTAACATCTCATCGTCAGTAAGCCCCTTGCGATTGTTTCTCATTTTCAAAACGATGTACCCTACTCGCAATATCACAAGAGACTAACCCGATGAAATATTGAGCTTTAGGTTTTATTTTTCTATTTACAGTTGGAGGATTAACAGGGGTAGTATTCGCAAACTCATCAATTGATATTGTTCTCCATGATACTTACTATGTTGTAGCTCATTTTCATTATGTTCTTTCTATAGGAGCCGTATTTGCTACAATATTTAAAAATTTGCGTTTGCAAAGATACAGCAAAAACATACGTCATGGGGTACAAACGGACCCCGGCCAGTCCTATGAAGGTTAATTATCTTGACCTGTTATAACATCTCGAATTATCATAATTAAAAGCTTCCTATAACTTGTTTTCTTGTTAGAACAATGCACTTTACAATTAATATAAATTTACAGTCGAAAGCGGGCAACGTAAAATTTTACTTAAAATCGTTGAGTGAATAATTCTTTCACTGTTTCTGATATCATGTTGATACCTACAATGAATTTATATTTGTTTTGTAACACATTGTCGTCTCTTACGGCCACGTACTTTTACACGTTTTCCACTTTTGCTTAGTTATGATATCCTGTTAGAGAAAAATAGTAATACACTGAATTTATACGTGTTTCTTTCTAACACATGAACTCCATGTGACCAAAGAATATTCCTCGTACTGTATCCTATTGGACGTAACCTCAAAAGGCCGTATGACTCCATCTCTTGCCCGGAGAAGAAATTTTAACCTTTTTTCCACGGTGAAAACTATATTTATTAAGAAAACTTGTTAAAACTATAATACACCATTTTACTTACTTTATCTACTTCCGATGATTTTATTGCCTGGCTATAGAAGAAATCTCAGTAAAAAATATTTTATTCCATAAATAAAAATCGATTGTTTGTTTTAGAGAGCTTTCAAGGACCTTATTATTTACTGATGTGAATTATTGGTTTCGCTCCAATTCGATAATTATTAAAACACACATGAATTTTGGTATGTTTGAGAAACAATTATAAACTAATTTAAACGGTATGCTTGAATCAGAGTGCTACGTAGATTCTATAACTAGTAAGAAAAATATGGTCGGTACCCATGATACAATAAAATAGAAGATATGATATCACGCATGCTGGCTCTGACGTCACGCCGAGAGTGAACGCCTTGAATTAGTTTGCAGTTACATTATTGGATATGTTTATGTCGGTTCATTTTACATTTTTATTGTTGAAAATTAGCAAAAATTAGTCAAAATGAGATGTGTAGTGTATGGTTGTGATTCAGACAATCACGTGAAAGGCTTTGCAAACGATGTCAGCTTTTTTACCTTTCCAAAAGACAAAAAAATTATACGGGAGTGGATCCGTTTGTCTAAACGCGAAGATAAATTTAATACCATAAAATATTAGACCATATAATTATGCTGAAATTGAAAAAAAAAGTCACTAGCTCCTCTTGGTAATCGTAGAGATATGTTGGGGGCTATATTTATATTTAAACTCCTAAATGGGCAGGTTGATTGTGCAGATCTTTTGAGTCATATGGGGATTAGCATTCCTTGGCAGGGTCTTCGTCATCAAGTTACCTTTCATGTGCCCTTTCATGGAACAACATATGGTGCTATGAGTCCTATAAACAGTACCGAAAATAAAAATTAATTTTTAATTTCTGTAATGTAAGTGTTCAAAATGTTCACCATTTCGACGCAAACAAGCTTCATATCGATTTTGTAAGTCAATAAACATATTTATAAAAAGTGGTTGATGTAACTGCCGAAAAATATTTTGTATTCTTTCCCGTAGTTCGGCAATATTCGCCGGCGGATTTTCCGAGTGAAATATTTTGTCCTTCATTATGCCCCAAATGTATGCGTCAGGTGGCGTCAGATCAGGTGAATGAGAAGGATATTCGAAGTCTGTTCCCCGAGAAATTATTCTATTATCGAAATGCTGACGGAGTAAGTCTAAGGTGCGCACAGCTGTATGGCTCGTTGCACCATCTTGTTGGAACCATTGTGTGCGAAACTGTAGATTTCGTGCACGGCAAAAATTATTTAGATCTCTCACAAAAGGTATAATAATTTTCTCTCTATAACGCTCTTGGTTAACAGTAAGTGGATTCTGATTATCATCTTCAACGAAATAAGGACCAATCATTCCATGACCAGATACCGCGCACCAAACGGTAACTCGAAGACTGTGGAGTGGTTTCTCTACAATGACATCAGGACGTTCAAATCCAAGGAATCTGGTTGTTTGTCGATTAATATAGCCGCTAAGATGAACGTGACTCTCGTCTGAAAACCATGTTTTTCAAAAATTCGGGATCTTCGTAAATTAAACTCAACATGCGACCACAGTAAATTTCTCTTGCACGTTTGTCCGCAGCATTTAGTCGTTGTCCAACTTGAATACGGTATGGATAACCACCAATTGATTTGAACATGCGACGTAAAGACGTTTCACTAATGTTGAGTTTACATGCAGTTCTTACAAGACTTCTTTGGGGTCATTGCACAACTTGGTTAAAAACACGTCCTTCATTTTCGTTAGTGCATACTGTTTTTCGACGACCTGAAGAACCTTTACGTTGACACAATACACTACCAGTGCGACGAAATTTTTCAACAACAGCTAACATCACACTTTTACAAGGAGCTGCTTTATTAAATTTTTGTTGATATTTTATTGACACCTGTTCTAAGCTTGGACCATGATTACGACCTTTTCCGTATGAACGAAAATAATGCTCTATCAAAAAAACTTTTTCTTCCGTTGTTAGAACCATTTTTAAATCAAATTTAACTACAGCGTACTATTAATATATCAACTAATGATAATTAAGTCAAATATGACAAATCCATATTACATAAACAACTCCACAGCACTCTCTGTTTCGGTACTGTTTATTTTGGCGGATACCGTAGATATCTGTGCTTTTTAAATAGCTTTAATTTTGATAATTTCAATACGTCTTTGGGCCAGTTCAAATATTGCTTAGGGCTGTGATTTGTTGAATTATGCTCTGTTCTTAATTTTTATTTATTTATATATAAGTATTGTTTATTACCTGTAGCTACATGGAAAGTGTTATGTATTTCAAATTAATTGGTTATGCTGTATCAGTCTTTATACCTGTCCTTATTGTATTATTTATTGTTGTATTGTAACAGTTAGAGGGGTTTTCCCGTAATAAATAAATAAATAAATCTTTTCTTAAATCCAAGTTGACAAATAATATTTTTAAATCTTAATTTTTTATTTTGTTATTACCAATAACAATTTCATTATTATTATTATTTTGAAGAATGCTCCACAGTACCTGAGTTGTACTTTATTGTTGTTTTCTGTAGTATACTTATTTTGGAATAAACAACCGATTAAGTAATTGACTGTCTCGACCCTTACTTCGTGGAATATGCTCATATTAGTGTTTTTAAATGAAACTCAAGGTCTCTAGTTAATTCCACAATATAATACAAGTTATTGAAAATTTTAAAAAATTGACAATTGTTTCGATAAATCAATATCATCGTCAGAATGACAGAAGTTACATTTCATTTTATGCCTACCTGATGTTTAGTAGTTATTTTTGGCTAGACCAAGAAGTAACCTAACTTGTGATTGGCTTAATATATGTTTATAGAAAAAAGAAGAAGATGTGATATTACAAATATTGAAGCTTAGATATATTAGCCCTATGGTGATATCCTGGATATCATTTTTCCAATTAAGATCAGTATAACTGTGCAATGATATAGAAAACCAGGAAAACTATATCTGCTGATCTTTACAATTATCACTTAAGAAGACATTTTATTAGTGGAGAATTCCCTAGATTTAACTGTTCATTGACAACTTCATATTGTGGGTTTCTTAAATGTCTTCTAATTTCCAGTTCTTCAAGGAAATCCAGTTCTTGTTTCTTTTCACAAATATTCATTGACACCTAACACAGAACTAGAAGTACTGACACCTAACACAGAACTAGAAGTACTGCATATTTGTGAAAAGAAACAAGAACTGGATTTCCTTGAAGAACTGGAAAT
Organism: Galeruca laticollis; assembly: GCA_963921935.1. Lineage (NCBI taxonomy): Eukaryota > Metazoa > Arthropoda > Insecta > Coleoptera > Chrysomelidae > Galeruca > Galeruca laticollis. The sequence continues at coordinate 35,313,358 of OY998178.1, read as the reverse complement.
TAGAAGACATTTAAGAAACCCACAATATGAAGTTGTCAATGAACAGTTAAATCTAGGGAATTCTCCACTAATAAACTGTCTTCTTAAGTGATAATTGTAGAGATCAGCAGATATAGTTTTCCTGGTTTTCTATATCATTGCACAGTTATACTGATCGTAATTGAAAAAATGATATCCAGGATATCACCATAGGACTAATAATATCTAAGCTTCAATATTTGTAATATCACATCTTCTTCTTTTTTCTATAAACATATATTAAGCCAATCACAAGTTAGGTTACTTCTTGGTCTAACCAAAAATAACTACTAAACATCAGGTAAAATGAAATGTAACTTCTGTCATTCTGACGATGATATTGATTTATCGAAACAATTGTCAATTTTTTAAAATTTTCAATAACTTGTATTATATTGTGGAATTAACTAGAGACCTTGAGTTTCATTTAAAAACACTAACCGATTAAGTATTAAAATTTGCTAATAGTTTTATTCCTTATATTTATTTACAAATTTAAATGTTTATAAAATCATGTCAAAAAATCCAAAAAGTATAATATTATGTTTTTTTTGTATCAGTACAGTAACTATTCACTTTACGATGTGAGCAAACAGATTTCAATCAGATCTTAGAATTATTGTTTTGCTCTGGTAGGCTCTGCGATTACATATAACACTTTTACATGAATTCTCTTTGCCTTTATAATACTAATAATATCTCATTCAACCTGAACCATCCACATTTTCCTTCAAAATGCATTAGCAACGCATCATACGAAAGTTCTATTACATCAAATGCATTAGCACGCGCTCACGGTTTTAAATTGTACTCTCTGCGTGACGTCATGCTCGCGGCGACCGATATTTCGAACGGCTAGAGATCATATCTTCTATTTTGTTGTATCATGGTCGGTACCATTATTACCAAAACATTTCCCATTATTTCAGAAATCTTATCGGATTAAAAAATGTTGCCTCAAACCATATATTTTTTTATGACAAGAATAGAAAAATTAATTAAAATCTTCAATATTCCGATACTTGGGATCTTATAACAATGATAATAATAATTGTAACACAAAAAATTATCTCTACTCTAGATATAACTCATAAAGAAAAAAAATTGTATGAAGTTTTCCACTTTTATTCCCGGCAGACACACTATAGCAGTGTTTAAAAAATGAATGAATTTAACTAAGAAAATATGTTATGTTATTTTTGCTTTCAACTTCTGATTATACCGAATTACAATATTTCAAACATTTATAATGACTCTCGTATATTTAACTATCACGTTTTTATTTTTCTAATATTTTTGTTACAGCAAACAAAGTGGAAGCGGTACAAGTTTAAATAATACAAGTTTACACAATCCCAGCGCGAGTTTATCTAATGGCAACTTAACATCGAGGACAAAACCGCAAGCTTCCAAGTCAATAAATGGAACCAGCTTATCCAATTTTAGGTAAGATTTTGGTTATAATTCAGTTGACAAAACAATATTACAAAATTTTCTATTGCTTTGCTTGACTCAGCTATTTGACTTAAATTTGACAGTTTTTAAAAATTATTCCTAATTTAAATTTTAAAAATACTGCAGCTTTTAACTTGGTTGTAAAAAAACGTGCCAGGTAAGATGTAAACAACATAATAAAAATAAAAACAACGCTGTCATAAAATATATCGTCGGGTTACTGCCGTAACAAGGTAACTCCATAATTTGAAATTTTGAGAAATCTAAGAAACAAAAGTAGACTGAGAAATTATCAGGAACATATTTTTATTGAGTCGGACCTTACCAAAAAAGAATTAGAAATACAAAAAACAATTAGAAGAAAGGTCAAAGAAGAAAAAGAAAAGGGAAAAAATACAAAAGTAGGATACAAGAAATTGATAGTAAACGGAATAGTTTGGAAATGGAATGATGATTCAGAGGAATTAAAATTGATGACTAGAGAGCAGAACCAAAAAAACTAATAAACAATACACTTAAAGATAGTACACAGGCAATGACTCAAGCTGAGAACAAGGGATATGATAACGGTAAATTAAATAACAAAATACAAAACGGAAGAATAACAAGTAACAAGTATAAAAAATTAAAGGATGATTATCATCAACAGAGTAACAGTAAAAAACACAGACCTCAGAACACGGAAAAATTACAGATGGGCATAGGTATATGGAATATAAACACATTAACAGGGAAAGAATTAGAATTAACTGAAGAAACGGAAAACAATAATATTCAAATTCTAGGACTAAGTGAAACGAAGAAAAAAGGCAAAGGATGTTCGCAACTAACAACAAAGCATACATTATATTATTCAGGAGTAAAATCAGAACAACGGGCAAAGGAGGGTGTAGGAATAATCGTTACAGAAGAAATAAAACAAAAGGTAATACATTTTAAGGCAGTCGACTCGAGAATAATAGTTATTAGTATAAAATTAGAAGAAATAATCAATTTTATACAAATATATGGGCTTGTAGAAGGAACGGCAGAAGAAGAAATTTTAGAATTTTATATTCAATTACAAAGAGTATTAGATGAAGTAAGGGAGGAAAACGAAAAGACAATAATAATGGAAGATTGCCATAGCAGGGTAGGAAATGATTACAATAGAGGAATGGGTTGTATGGGAAAACACGGAAAAGAAACAATTAACAGAAATGGACAAAAAATGATAGATTTTTGCAGAAGGAATGATCTAATAATAGGAAATACGATGTGGGAACAACAACTAAATGATAAATATACGTTTGTGGCAGAAGGAAGAAATGCTAAAAGCCTGATAGACTACATAACATATACACAAAACCTAACAGAAGTAATGCAAAAAATTGAAACAAAGAAAGAAGCAGAAATTGGATCTAACCACAGATTAGTAGTGACAACTTGTCTAGTAAAATTACTCAAGAACGAAGCTACTACAGACTACAGTAAACTAGCAACACACAAACTTAAAAATAAAGATATCGAGAAAAAATACCAAAATGAGACGAACAAAGAACTCGATAAACTAGAAAAAGAAAAAACAGATTGGACACTTGAAGGACGATAGGTCGCCTTTAAAGAAACGCTATTAACAGCAACGGAGAAGATATGTGGAAAAATTAAATATAATAAGAATATAAAAAGGACTAACTGGTGGACAAAGAAGAATATGACAGGAAGAAAACTCTTGTAAAAAGAGCCGTCAAAAAATCATAACGTGACTCATGGAAGAAATTCGGAGAAGAAATAACAGATCTACATAAGATGGATAACAGGAAATTTTGGACAAGAATAAAAAGATTGAGAGAAAATAAATATAAAGATATTAGAGCAATAAAAAATCGACAAGGCCAAGTACAAACGGAAATGGAAGAAGTATTGAAAACATGGAAAGAATACTATACAGAGCAATTCCATACATTAACACCGGAAGAGAATATAACAACCGCAGTTCTGTTCCTTTCCAGCCTTCTAGCTGAACGACTTTCAGCTGGAGCCACTCTGCTGACTCTGGTGTCTCACAATATATGAGTGTTAACCCAGGTCGAACGTGTATGCCGCCGAACTGGAGCTTACATTCTTTTCTGTACGTATCGTCTGTATCTTAATCGATTACGTTTTCATCAATCACCTCCTCTAATAGCCACTGTTCTTGCATACGTTCGTCGACGTCAAACAGATTTTCTGCCATTTAAGATAGAAACGTGAATGATTCTTTTAACGTATCGTAGTTTTGGCCATCCTTTTTATAAGCGTCTAAAATCTACGTAAGCCTATTTTTCGCTTTTGTGAATCGGCTTCTGTTCGTTCCCTTTTTATCGTAGACGCAGGATATTAGTTAGGTTCGGATGTATTGCTTTTAGAGAGTCAGAAACACGGGACTTCACAAGATTCAAACGAAAATTGACAACAATGAACCTATATTTTGCATCTTAAAAGAATGACAAAATTGTCAATACCATGTCATATACAAAAAAATATCAAAACATAAGTAAACCTCCTTTGTCTATGTCTAAACAATGTTGATGCGATCTCTCACAATTACTGATGATTACGTCATATTTTCTAATCTCTAATTATATTCCTTAACCAAAGCTATGCTTCTGTGTCGATTTTGATAACAACTGGTGGATATACCGTGACATTATCACACAAAAAACGAAAAAAATTCAACTTTATCGCATTGTAACTTATTTCACAGCAATATTTTATTGTGGTATATTTGGTCCTATCGCCATATTTTGCTCCAAATAAACCTACCCTTGCCTATGTTCCAATAGTTATGAATCACCCTGTACATTGAAAACCTTTGCTGTGCTATAATTTCATTTAACTCTCAGAAAAATCGAGTTCACAAATGAATATTTAATTCATGTGGAGGAGTTGCGGAATGCTACGAATTTATCGTTTCAGAAATTCAAAATTCGAAGAGAATTATATTTCTGAAATGAAACGAGGTATATTTATAATACAAAAATCTGCGTAATTAAATCGCACAGGTAATGAAATTCTTCCGGATTGATTCATGTAATTAATATAAGCAACACCTTGAATATAATCTATAAAAGGTAGCCTGTTCAAAGTATAAGACCATGTCGACATTAACTGAATAAACTGCAATTTGTCATTCGAAGTTACTTCGTTATTTAGAGTAGATTTTAATGAGCGATAATTATTGATAATTAAAGTAGACGCCAATTTCCGATTACACCTAAAAATCAGCAATTATTACTGTCTACTGAGAAGATTATTTATATTCGTAATGTATTACAACACCTACGGTTTCAATTTGTTATTGGTACAATAAATAGAATGTATGGTAACTTAGAGGGAAAAGGAGAGATGCATTATTGTACGTTCTCCAGTGCTATGAAAGGGTTAAATAGTACGGCAGCTTTTCTGAGATTTAGGATTGTCTAAGTATAGTGTACACACTAGATATAAATTGAGTGAATGAAAAGACGAGTACTGAGTGTGTATTTATCAAAAATCCAGCTAAGCGCTTTCAGCCATTAGGCCATTATCAAAGCTGTCCAATAAAAATTATAATAATTGTAAAAATTGAAAAAACAATTTAAAAAATTGAACTTACGCCAAGAAAAAACATACAACAGGTGTCCTAAAAACATCAAACCCTGTAACTGCTACGCACAATAAAATAAAATGTTTTTGATGTTAGATAATTAAGTAATTTAATGTGTTAAAATTACGCTTAATGAGGGTGTACAATTGTAATTCACATTGTAAAACGTACAATTTAAAGTTATCAACTCAATGATATGTGATGACAAGTTTGACGTTAATAGATGGTGGCTAATATATCCGAGTACAATACTACAACTAGTGTCTAATATTACAACGTGATCTTGTGATGAACATTGAATCAAGATATTTAATGTTTAAAAATGAATGAAAGTATCAAAATAATGAATTGAAACAAAGAACATTTTTTTAAGAATGAAGTTAAAGTTGTGATTAAAATTAATACATTAATCAAATTCAAAACTTTCAAACATCATCCAACTTATACGAACAGAAAACACCCCCCACTGCTTGTCTACAGAAAAATGAATTAAGGGTTGGATCCATTCTCCAGCCAGTCAGGAACCAAGCGAAGGAGACCTATATGTGTAAATTGATAAAATAAATTAAAACTTTTGGTCGTAAATTCATCCATGGAGGAGTTTACACAATGTAGTGACTAAGGTGGAAAGACAAGCTGGCAAGGTAAACCCAACAGCTAATGGCATCCCATAGAAATTAAATGTAAATGGTAAAGGGAGGGGTATATATTGTCAAGAAACCTCGAAAATTGATTGTGATCTGATGGACCAAACTATGTCCCATACATAGCCGGGTGTCAAAAAAACAATGTAGTTGTGAAGTCTAAGGTAATTGTGACAAACCTAGACCCATACTAGGCATGCACAAGAAGAGAAGATATCGAAGAAGAGTGTCAAGAGTAAAAGAAAAAGACAGATTTGATAAAGTAATAACATATAAATCGCTTGTATTCTGATGAACCCAACTATGACCCATACATAGCTTGGTTTAAGGGAAACAATGTGGTTGTGAAATTTTAAGATAGTTATGATAAACCTAGATCCGCACTAGGCATGTACAGGAAGAAGAAACCGAGTAAGAGTGTAGAGAGCAGAAAAGGATAGCATATATGCTAGAAGTTAAAGAATAGAAGGGAGGAATTATGATGAACCAAACTATGACGCATACATAGCTTGGTTTCAGAAAAACATGTGGTTGTGAAGTTTTTAAGATAGTTGTGTCAAACCTAGATCCATACTAAGCATGTTGAGGAAAAGAAGAAACGATGAAGAGTGTAGCGAAGAAGAAAAGGATAACAGATGTGCTATCAGTTAAGAATAGAAGGGAGCAATTGCTTGTATTCTGATGAACCAAACTTTGACCCATACATAACTTGGTTTCAGGAAAGCAATGTGGTCGTGATATTTTTATATAATTATGCCACACCATACTAGGCATGTGCAGGAGAAGAAGAAATCGAGAGAAGAAAAAGGATAGAATATTAGATGATAATATTAAAAATAATATAAAGAGTAACTGCTATTTATCTTTACAAAAAAACTTTATTAAATTTCATAATGACAATGCTAAATTGAAGTCAAAATTCTTTAAACAACAAAGGTTAGTGAAGGGTATTGCTGGTAAGGTGAAGACCAATAGTTTGATGTTTACCAATGGCTATAAAGGGAGTTGTTTGATCATAATGTACCGAGATGATTACATAAATAAAAATTTTTACAAAATAATAACTTCTTAATCATAAACATTCATCCCACTAAGAAATTAACAACGGATCTAAAAGACATGTTGAATGAGCACAAGACATGTTTCGCCACTAATGACATCAATACGAGACATCTTACTCCTACCGTTGATTGAGAAGTACTTCTCAATAAACGCTCCTACTAACTCTTATATACCTATACTTTATGGACTTCCAAAGATACACAAAGAAAACTAGCCAATGAGACCAATGGTTAGCTTTTCCAACACTCATCTGGAGCTTCTATCTAAATTTAAATAATTTTCTTTCTATAACTCTAAATTATAAACCAGTGTACACTGTTAAAAACACCTTATACTTAGCAGATAGAATTAAAAATTGTAATTTCCAGTCTAATTTTTTAATGGTTTGTTTCGATGGTTCCAATCTCTTTACCAACGTTCCCAAAATAGGAACAATCCCTATCGTTAGCAATCTACTTTGATCCAATTACAACACCTCACATTGTCGCTCTACTTTAGTTTTGTCGTTCGCAGGACTTCTTTTACATTAATGACAGAGTATGTAGACAACCGGATGGTTCAGCCATGGGTAACCCCTTCTCACCGTTATTAGCGGATTTATTCCTTGACACTTAGAGTCAACGGTTATTTTTAATAACAAGCCACATTTAATAAAGTGATCAAATGGTTCAGATATGTTGATTATATTTTTTTTAGCTTTTATTACTGGAGTTGAAGAGGATGCATACAGTATCATCAGCAAACTTAACGATATCTATCCTTCCATACAGTTTACCTTGGAAATTAAAAGCAATGGTTCAATAAATGTTTGACTTTATCAAGGAAAGATTCTGAAATTGAATTTTCCATGTACAGAAAACCTACCCAGACTGATCATCTTATTTCAATACATTCCAATCACCCTATCCAACACAAAATGTTGGCTATATTTTGTTATGTCTATAGATTAGGTACTCAGGGCCCCTCTTTCTCCACATACTTTCAGCTTCGAATTGAATATCTTGAAACAGTTGGCATTGAACAATGGTTATTCTCCTCAAATTGTTGATAATATGGTTCTGAAGACGAAAGGAAGGTTGAGAAGGAATTTAGCCTACCCTGAGGTTCACAACAACGAACCTACCCAGTACCGTTCATTGACTTATTATGGTGAAGTTTCTGATGAAATTTCAAAGATTATTACCAACAATCTTAAAGACGTAAAAATCTCCTTTAAATCAAAATGTTCCATTTCCACAATTTTCTCTAAGAATAACGACCCTATTGATAAACGTCAGTTGTCGCACTAGTGGTGGAGGTAAAAGAGACAGCATGAAAAAGTCATTGAAAAAAAATCTGCTTCGATGATTTTTATACCAAACGAAACTGTATTAAATTATTGTTTTAATCATATCTTTTCAAAAAAATATCGTCAGCTGTATTGACGAGGGGGGGTTCAATGTCAGTCACGTGCGCAAACCTTATTTAAAATTTGACAAATAAATTTATTTTATACCTTATGAAATTTATATATCTCAATTTTTATACTTTCAAAATAATAAAGAAAATTGTCAGTTGTACTTTTGACGGGGGTAACACTGTCAGTCAGCGTGATAAACATGTCGCGCGCTCAACGCATTCGAGCGTTGCATAGAACCTATCTTTGGAACATAAACTGACGATCTTTACACCCACAAACAATCAGCTGACGACAATTTTTTGTTTCTTTAACATTTAAATTATCTTATACTTAAAATTCAATAAGTATAACATCCATTTCATATAAATAACACGGTTATTAATTAAAAAAAGATTTTAAAAGCAGCGACTCAAATGCATAAATTAGTATGACTTTTTTTTATTTGCATAACTTTTTAACAAATTTTCTATTAAACTTCTAATTTCATTTTACCTGCAAGTAAAGAGACTTTGTAAATATGGCAAAGCAGTGGAAGTGTCGGCAAGTGAGCTTAGAATGGGACTCAATGTTAGGGGCAAGAAAAAATCTAAACAAACATATCTATTTTATTTATTAATCTGAGGTATAAACTTCCTAAAAAGTCTCTTTTTTGTATAACATTGTTTATAGTGTCACAATGAAATCTCCTTGAACACTTTTTTAGTAATTTTTAGTGTCATACAGTTGGTTATTGTATATACTGTTATTTGACTTAACCTTAACTTCAAACAAATTGTAAAATGGTCTAGCGGGGTTCTAGCTAGTAAATTAATATATTAAATGGTTTTAAAAGTAAATTGGAACAAATTATATATTAAAAACTTTAATAAATAAAGTACGCTAACGTTTATTCATTAATGACAATTTTTTTTTTTTATTTTATTGGATCAATACACAGGTGTACATAACGTTCGAGTTTTGGGATAAACTACGATATACCTATGTGAAAATATACTATAGAAATGATTCTGTTCATGATATAATATTGTTACCAAACAGCACACTGGTATACTCCCTAAATCCGACTCTGTCTAAGCCAGGTATGAAAGTTAAAATTATGGCGGAAGCGCAAGGATTTCTTAGAATTGTTTACGATTGTGACTATCTTATCTAGACATTGTTTTTGTAACCAGTCTTATCTAGAAAATGCCAGAAAGCCAATTGTTTCTGTGTAAGCCGCAATCTAGAATTATCTAGTGAAAAAGGCACTAATATATAAGGGACCGAACCAGGAAGAGTTAGTTTTAGTTGATAAAGTGATCTCGAGAAATAAACAAGAATACACCGATATAGCGAACAGTAAAGTGTTGATATAAATTAATAATTAAGTTTGTGTGCATATAAATTAAATTTAAGTGATTAGTTAAATATATATAAATTAAGTGTTAGTGAGTAGTTTAGTGTTTAAATAAATTAGTAAGTAGCCATACCGAGTGTTTAAAATTTATCCCACCCGTTTACTGTTTAAATAAATAAGAAAAACATTACAATATAAAGAGGACACAAGAATATACGAAGAACTTTTTTTTAAACAAACAATAATTCTCTATTAACAAAGAAATAACTAAATGCACACTGTTTGTTTACAATTTACACAATGTTTCGATCATAATATATGTCGAAAGTCAAAAGTGCTGAGTAAAACCGGCTGTAATCTGACCAATCAGAAATCTACAGATTTGCCAACTTAACTTCTCCTTGTTTAAAAACAGGGATAACGTAATTCTATTTTATTTCAAAAATTCAATAAATGCGAATTATAAAAAATAGTGCAAAACATGTGTCAAAATGACTTTCTGTAGTACTCGTACTGTCAAACGAGTCATTGTGACACTTGTTCTACAAATCACTATTTTTTTATTAAATTAATGTTTTTTTTGTAATTTCGTGGTTAGTAAATGAGTTTTTGTTTTTTATTTCTCACTGTATTAAAAGTCACCTCACTTATAATATCATTTTCTGTTGTTATCCGTGTTTTGATTGTGTGTTCACTTAGACTAAGTCCAAGGTTATACACTTTGTGACTTATTATAATTTTAAGTTTACTGTAACTTGATAATTGGTGCGCTATTCCCATGTATAAATGTGAGATCTAAAAAAATTATTTACTAAAATTATATAGCAATATATGTTATCAAGATACGGCATTTAATCAATATTAGTAATAATCGGTTGCCTCCTTTTTGTTTCAGAGGATCATTAGAAGATAATACTATAAGGCAATCAATAGGCGATCAGGTAAGGTACTATTCATAATTTCGATTACTGCTTCAATTTCAAACGTAAAACGGTATATTGGTTCGCAATTTAATGTGTTTCTTTGATTGATTTGGAATCTATACAGGTGGTGCTCTTCACGAAAACCGTTAATGTCTGCAAATTATTATTCCGTGATCCTCCGTAGGTATAAAAATATGGTAGTTCAATTACTCCGTTAGTAATTTGACCTCACATTAAGTAAATAAAAAATTGCCAATAAAATTGAATAAACTGTTGATTAACAATTAATACAAACACGCTTCCCTCAAACGAAAAAACTAGCCTTATGATGACGTCGCAGGTTGCTTACATCAGAGCACCCTGGCCTTGTAAGTCTAGGAGGTAGTGGTGCTAGACGTCCACAGTAAAAGCGGATTGGTTGGTTTATGCGGCTAAGGTATATTTAATACGTGATTCCGGTACTCTTTCACAAGCGTGATTTGGGATGACTCATTTCATTTTTATTTTGCTAGTCTATAGAAATACTTTTTGGTTTAGGAGCCCACTCAGATATGATTCTATTTTCCAATAATTTTTAATAGGCTCGACCATTCAAGCGTCCTTCAAAAGTGTGCACTCATTTTGTGGCCCTTTATTCCAGCCCATCTACTGATATTTGCAGGATATTGGATGATATTGACTATTAGTGACCATTATCTACAACTATGCCGATTTATGTTTTCATAAAAAAATTGGATCGCTTGAATCGTAACATTTTCCCATAACGGGGTTTTGCGAAATATCAAGTTCTTGATATTTGTCTACTCCTCTAGTGTGTATTATGCAGCATCTAAAGATTTGTTTTCAATTGATGCAGTTGTTTTACGTCCTAATTTAGGCAAATATTTTACTGCAGAAATTTGGTTAAAACTTAAAGTTACTACTATAACTCATGGGAAACACTGTTAGAAATAGAAAAACCGAATCAAAGAGAGAAAATTGGAGTTAATAGTATATTACGTAACGTGTGTTGTAAGAAGCATTTTACGCACGAACGGAAAAGTTAGCGGCGATTGCGTAATTCCGTGAGTGCGTAAAATGCGTTACAACACGTGTTACGTACTATACTTTACCTACGACCTCGTTGTACTTGTATTGATAATTGTATTCAGGGATTTAAAGTACAAATAAAAACGATGCCTAGACAAGCATTTTAGAAGTCCGTCCTCGATGCCCAGCCAAGTTTCATAAAAGTCCATCCTCAATGCCCAGCCAAGTTTCGTTAAAGTTCATCCTAAGTAGTATTTATTTTTATTAAAAATGTATGTAGAATTACCGGAATTGCAAAATATAGCGTATACACCTCTTGACTAAAGTGACATTGATCCTTTAGGTGGATTAATTCCCTCAGGAACCAAACACCACCCGCGGGACAAATAGATCACTTTAGTCGCTTGGTGTATAATATACTATTGTTTATTAATATGAGATACATTCAGACAGCTAAAAAATGCGGATTGAATGAAACGGAAACAATTATCATGTAATTACAAATAACTCTTAGTATTAAATGCAATGTTAAAAAGTTCATAATTTAAAAACTTTGTGTGAACTTAGCAGACCAAATTTGGCAGCCAAAATGCCGAAGATACCCTAACAACCAGTGGCGTCTGCAAACTTTCACTTTTTTTATGAAAATAAAATAAAATAATATACAGGGTGATAAGTTTCGATTGCACATTAGACGTTATAGGAAAACTAGCCAGAATTAAAATTCGAAAATTTGTACTAAGGGGGTTTCGGCAATGATCTATCGAATGAAAATATACTCAACTTCCGGCGACTTTCGGTTATACCGGAAGTAAATGTCAGCTTTGTTATTTTAGATAGAAACCCCCATATTTTTTTACATTTTTAAATCAAACGTAAAAACATTATGTCAGTTTCATAACAGTTCCCTATACCTATCTTTTATGGTTTTAGAGATATCTTAGTTTTTTGCGAAATACACTGTTACTTAAAAAATGGAATAACAAAAAACAGATCAACTTAAATCAAAAACATTTTTAAAGAGTTAATAAAAATACTTTAATGCACCTTTTTGCAACATTGTCTATAACGATAAATTTTACAAGGTGCTCCAAAAAGTGGGAATTATCTAAGACACCTTTCAACTCAAATAACTTGCTTAACTTAAATGGAACACCCTACATTTTTTTACTTTATTCGATAGAGTAAATTATTTCCTTTCAAATGATATATAGGTTTCATATATCCATAATTAGTAGTTTTTACGTAATCATGAAAAAATCTGTTTTTAGATAGTTATTTTTTATAAAAATGTAATGGGTTAGACGTAATCATTTTTTGACAAGTCAAATTTGCTTCGTTTAGTTTAAATGTAGTAAAAATATACGGATATACCAATGAAGATTATTTAAATCTTTTATTGATTCATGGTGAATGTCAAAAAATTTCATCTAGAACAGTTTTTTCTGAACGATATCCAAATGTATTTCCACCAACCTGTAAAGTTTTAAACACAGTATTAAAAACCTTACAAAAACATGGAACGAAGAAGATAATGAAATTAATGTATTAGGATATTTTTCTGCCTATCCGAATATATCAATTAGAAATGCTGCACTCCATTTGGGATTATCCGATTTAGTAAGTTTTGGGTTCCCAAACGGGGGGTCCCGGAGGTGTCCACCCCCGCCGCTAGCAAAAATGTTTGAAAATTTCAAGGTCATTCACATTTTCAAAACGGGACCCTAGAACTATATATATACTTTTTTAAATATATTTATAATGCTAGTTTTAATCAGTTTTATTATTTCCTCAATTTTACGGGGCGGTGCCCAAATGCCCCTGGACCCGCCGGTGCAGGGAGAAGGAAAAATACAAGTCAAAATTAATTAATTGTTTTACTTTTATTCCAAAAATATATTTAAACCTTTATTAAAATAGAAACAAAAAATACGATTCTAAAGTCTAAAATAAATGAAATTTTAAGAAGGAACGATTTTTAATAACCGTGCAAAAATAAAATACATAATATTTCTTACATGTTTAAAAGGAACAAAAAATATATTTCTAAGATTATAAGAAGAAATCCAAAAAAGAGAAAGGGAACTTATGCTAAAATTACTTTTCCAGGGTTTATTGCCAACTCATCAATAACTTTTGAGGCTGAGAAGGACATTTCTTTGTGTCGACAAAGATGCCAGTCCATTTAATCGGCTCTGGAAAGAATTGTTACTGTTAGAATAAAAAATTGTGTGCAAAATTAAAAAAAAAACTTACCTCAAACATAGAATTTCTTAAATATGATTTTATCCTCTTCAGAGTTGAGAATGATCTTTCTGAAGTAGCATTTATTAGTATTATTTTAAACAATTTAGCAAATTTGACATGTCGAAAAGTGATTGCAATAATATCCAGCCTACTACATCTTTATAAAAAGTAAAAAAGCTTGATAACTGTCAAAACAGATTTTTTTATGATTACGTAAAAAATACTGATTATGGGTATAGGGACGAATGGCAAGTAGTTGACAATAGTACCATCGAATAGGCATGTATGTAAGCTAAAACCTGTCAAAAATTCAAGTTGATAGTATGTGGAGTTTTTGAGTTATGACTGATAGTTTGTTATCTAGCGGTGCATTTTTTCTATATTTTCATTTTTTTGCCAGTCTTCAACGGCTTGAAAGTGATTGATAGTAGTACCGTCAAATAGGCATATATGTAAGCTAAAAACGTTTCAAAAATTCAAATTGATCGTATGTGTGGTTTTTGAGTTTTGACTAAGTTTGTTATACACCGGTGCATTGATTTAATTTTTTTTATAAATTTTAATTTTTACTAGTGTTTGACGGCTTGCCAGTAATGGACAATAGTGCCATTAAATAGGTCTTTATGTGGGCTAAAATATGTCAAATATTCAAGTAAATAGTTATTAAGTACTGATGGACAGTACGCATTTTTCATTTTATTAATGTTTTCACTTTTAATATTGAAAGAGGTTGAAAATACGAATAAATCTTATTTATAATCTAAAATTTGACACAAAATAAGCTAATATATATTACTTTATTTATTTTATAAAAAAAAAGTAAAACTTTGCTGACGCCACATTTTCTTCGGGTATTTCGACATTTTGGCTGCCAAGTTTGGTCTGCTAAGTTCACACCAGTATAAAACTTGATGATAAATACAAAAAATGTCACTGCGATCCATTTCCTGGACGATTAATATTGGATCTTTCATCTAAAGCTATTGTGAAAATATTTCAATTAAATTCAGAGCTATGGAAAAACCCTATTTACATTTCATAAATATTTTTTTGGCCATTTCCTATATACTGCAAACTTAATGACACACAATACACTCAGCCATAAAATGTCCTCATGACGTTGCTTCCAATGATTTTTTTAATGTCACCTTAAATCGAGAATGTTTATATACTTCCTGCATTGTGTAACTTGATGATTTATGATCATAAAAATGTTTCTGTTGAACACATGCTCGTAAAATATTTTTACTAAAATATGACCTAATACTCACTCATATACCATGCACATTCTTTTCGAAGTAATCTTTTAACTATTATGAATAAATTACGTACCATAACAGAAAAGCAGATTTGTGATTATTTGTACGAGAGGAATGCGGTGCCTATTCATTGTAAGTCATCTAACCCGCTGACATACTAGGACTAGGCCGACGTTAACCGCGTTCTAGTACGGGAGCAGTCTACAAACTTGTGTATGTATTTGAATATATTTTTTTAGACAGTTGAATATAGAGGAAAGGGACCTAATATGAGACACCTTTTTATTTTTTTGAATAATTTTGCACAAATTTAACTTTTAGAAGTGGCTTTATTTCTAAAGGATAGATCGCTGTGTATACTTCACACCCTAACAAATCAAATTTATTAAAAACGTTAACTATTTTTGTAAAGTGGTAATAAATAAAAAAAAATCTTTTGTCATTTTCTAGATTGGTCTCCTAATATGAGACAGTTAGGGTTCCTAAAATAAAAGACTGTCTCATAATAGGATAACAAAAAATAAAAACAAGTACTGAAATAATATAATATATTGTTTTATTTCAGAAGTAATCAAAATGAGAATCAAAAGTAACAACACTAAAATTTAAACGAACAAAAGTTTTTTTTCCTTCTTTTTTTTTCGCATATAGGGCAAACAAATGTTGTGCCATCAACTTCGCCGCAATCTTCGTGGCACCAATGAAAACAAACGATACATCTAGCCCACTTTTCTCCACGGGTGTCTTCGGAAAATCTTCCCTGACAAAAACGACACTCTGCATCATTGTAATCCTCTTCATCAGTCGAGTCATCATAATGCACAGAAGTTTCTGAATCTGAGCTGCTCGATGTAATTTCAGCCTTTTCGGTACTTTTAGTCTTGGATTTTTTATATGTTGTTCCCAAAGAGTTTGGTTTCACATCTTTCTTTTTTTTAGTTTCTTGGCCTTGGATTCTTCCAAGTTTTTTTTATATGGAGTAGATGTTATTAAACTTGCTTTGCCTTTTTTTTTATTAGAGTTTTCACCATGATTTGAAGAATTTGATGGCACTGGACAAACGCCTTTTGGAGAAACTAGCAAAAGTTTATCACTTTTGTCAGAGCATTTGTTGTGGGCAGAGCCTGATGATATTGATGGATTTGTCATAGTTTTTCTGGACTCTGTAGGAACATCCACAACTAAATCTGATGACACATTTGAAATATTTAATGAAATATCTGCATTTTCAATATCAGTTCTTTCTTGTGTAGGTAGATTTTGGTCTTCTTCCAAAAAGTCAGTTTCTCTAAAAACATGTCTGTTACAAGGAAAGAGACCTGTTTTTCTAAATGAATTGATCGATGCCTCCATTGTTGCAGCCCGATTATAAGCTTTCCCAAATAGCGAGCAGATGTTGGTGTGTGTCACAACTTTTCCTGAGTTGTTTTTGAGAAATGTCTCTATTTCTTGAGCATAATATGTTTTTAGTGGTGCCATGAAACCCACATCAAGTGGCTGCATTTTATGAGTGGCATGTGGTGGTAAGCACACAATTCAAACATAATTCTCTCTAGCCATGTCTATGATTTCTATGTTTTTCGTGTGTGAATAGTGACCGTCTAAAACTAACACGATCGGATCATCTTTTGTTGGTTTAGCAAACTTAACAAAATGTGAAAACCACTGCGTAAAAATATTTGTCTGAATCCATCCAGATGGATGGCATGCCCATATTGATCCAGGAGGTGCGTCATGCATTAGATGTTCCGTCATATTTTTACGAGGAAACACTATCAAGAGCGGAACAAAAGTACCAGAAGCGTTCATGGATGTCACAACGGTGAGGAGTTTTCCCCTCTCTTGTCATGTTATGGCACAAACCGTTTTTTTTCCTTTCAAGCCGATGATTTTGCTTTGTTTATGCTGCACAACCGTAATGCCTGTTTCGTCGACATTAAATAATCTATGTGGAGAAAAATTAATTTTTTCCATCTCCTTCTCAAATATGTCAAAAAACTGCGCAACGTTTTCTGCGTTAAACCCTTTAACTCTCGCAGCAGATATTGCCTATGGTGTACGTACAGAAAACTGCGGGTGCCTTCTTAAAAACCCCCTGAGCCATTTTTTACCTGCAGATTCCTTTCCTGTACTAAAAGGATGCTTTAAGCCATTTCTAATTGCTAACTGAAACGCCATATATTTGACATCTCTCCTCCGAAGACCGTAATACTTTTTTTCCATTTCAATGCAGTAGTCTGCTAACTGCTTCTCCAAAACATCAGGTAAAGCTTGTTTCCTACCCAAAGCTATTTTTACGAGGTCCTCTGCACGTCTGTTATCTTTTACATATCGTTCAATGGTTCCTGAAAAATAAAAAAAATGATAAAAAAATTAAATAATAACTAAAAAAGCAGGCTTACCTTTCGGAACATTGAATGTTTTAGAGGGCATCAGGTACCCCATCTCCTTGTTCCTTACCGCTTTAACAGCCCTTATCATGGCGTTTTTATCCCAATGCTTCCTTTTTTTCTTGTCTCTAGGCATCTGCAAACAGCTTTCGTTGAAATTATTTAAAAAAGAAAGTTCTCCTAATATGAGATACCTCATATTAGGAGCACCAAGGTATCTCATATTAGGAATCTCTTGTGAAAATTCTTTACATATTTTTTTCTCAAAAATTAATTGAGTTGCCACGCGTTTTATATGTTTAAACAATAAAGCAACTCCAATACAACAAAGCAAATATAACAAACTAATTTGTTTCCTCACCTTTTCAACAAAAAAATCACGTCAAACTGAACACTAATAAAATTTCGGTATTGCACTAATGCGTAAAAACACGTACACGTGGCGGGTCGTAAGAGCAACTGAAAATAAATCTAGCTGATCTAACATTTGATGTTCCGATGAGTTAGTTTTAGCGGTTGTCGCTAGATGGAGACTCTTACTACGGTATCTCATAATAGGCTGCTATCTCATATTCGGCCTCCTTCCTCTATTTTCAGTTCCTTTTCATTAACCAAAGTTCAAACTCCTTTTCATCATCGTCAGAATGACAGAAGTTACATTTCATTTGATGCCTCAAACCAAAATAGATTAATTAAATAAGTTACCCACATTTTCCCTCAAAATTGGATGTTTTACTGCTCGAAGCAATTTCGAGAAAATGGATCCCATATCATCAATTAAAATTTCGTCGGAGTACTTATATTCTACTAATAACAGATGAAATCATCAATGTCTAAGAATACTAAAGCTATCGTACGGCGCCTTTTTGTTATTTGAGCGAGACATAAATTGTCTACTATTCAAAATCACTAACATGGGTTCGTCTACTGCCGCTCGTGTGCGTTTAACTTTGTCAGCAAAGAGGTATGACACTTCAAGATGTTGTGCTACAAAAGACTTTACCCAGTCTGTACCAGGAATATTGTCTGGAAATATTTTCACTTCTCTTCCACAGCGACATAAATAATTTTTTTGTTATATGTCGCAGTTCCAGTGAATCTACGGGAAATCCATATTTTGCCGAATACATTCCACAGATTTTTTTTCCTCATGTTGACTAAACATAGGCTGTTTTCCTGCTTTCCGAGAATGCTTGCCTTTTATTTGATTTAATATGGTTCTTCTAGGTATTTTCTACTTCTGTTCGGCTTTCCGGTGGGAAATTTCACCTCTTCTAATATCGGCTAAGCATTCTAGTAATTTTTCTTCTGAATAATCAGCTTATCGTCTTGCTCCCAATTTTCTTTGATACTTTCTGGGCATCTCTGTAACAAAAAAAAAAATAATTTATTTTAATATTTGTAAAACGTTTTTCAATTTTTGGGCTTCGGAGCATAGTAACACCGAAAATTGAAAAATTTGTAGGTTACTACATAAGCAAAATGATATTCAGTTACTTGTGGATTTATCTAAGAAACTACAATATTTAATAAGTTACAGTGCTGGCCCTTCAGGAAAAAGTATCATCATCTTTGTGTAAATTATGTAATTTTATTTTAAATGACACAGTAAACATCAATATTCGTCCTATTTTATTCGGCGCGTCACTATTAGCTTTAACTAAAAAAGCAGGAGGTATCAGACCAATTGCTATTGGTACAGTTTATCGTCGTTTAGTAGCGAAAATAATTTGTTCAAACATCAGAGACAAATTAGGATATTTACTTCGTCCATTACAATTTGGTTTCGGGTCGAAAGGTGGTTGTGAAGCAGTTGCACATGCAGCAAGACGTTACGTCTCTAATCATCCAGACGTCAATAATAAAGTTTTCCTGAAAATTGATTTTAAAAAAGCTTTCAATGCAATTCATCGCGATCATTTATTAAAACTTGTAGCAGATATTCTACCTGAAATTTTTCCTTTCATCAATCAATGTTATCGATTCCCTTCATATCTTTTTTTTTGCGAAAACATCCTTTATTCTGAGAGAGGCGTCCAACAAGGGGACCCTTTGGCACCTCTCCTTTTTTGCATATCGATACACAAACTTATAAGCAACATTGACACATAATTCAATGCTTGGTACCTTGATGATGGTTCTTTAGGTGGTAATACTAATTCCGTGTTCAAGTCTCTTGTCTATATTATAAACAATTCCAAGGATATTGGACTTGAACTCAATTTCAGCAAATGCGAGTTATTTTTCTTAGAATCACCAAATAATCTAACCACTGATAAATTTAATTCTGTAGCACCAGTCATAACAATTACCAACAGACAAAATTTATTTCTATTAGGTGCTCCTTTATTAAACGAATCCTTTCTATCAGCTTTCAAAAAAAATGTCATCTCGTTTATCCTGGTTACCGACACATATTGCTTATTAACTTCTCAAGAATTGTCTCTTAATTCCAAAATTAACATATATCTTAAGATGTAGTTCGACCTGGTTACATAATGATATTTTAATCAATTTTGACAATACCATTCGTCATTCATTAGAGTCATTAATTAACATTAAATTAGAGGACCTTTCTTGGAAACAAGCTTCACTACCTATTTCATATGGTGGTTTAGGAATTCGCTCAATCGTTTCAGTAGCTCTTCCTTCTTTTTTGTCACCATTAAATAGTTCAAACATTTTCATTAATTACATTCTGCCTATATTTTTCCACACACAAGATCCTTTATTAATGGAGGCAGACAATATTTGGTCATTAAAGTCTAACAAAGTTGCACCCGATGAATATAAATCCTTTCAAAAATTCTGGGATATATCTTTATTGAACATTGAAAAAGAAAATATGCGTCAGAAAATTATCAATTTACCAGACAAGGCTCGTTTGAATGCAGCATTTTCAAAGGAATCAGGAGCATGGTTGAACGTTATACCGTCGGCCCCATTAGGTACGCTTTTAGATAACGAAAGTTTCCGTATTTCTATTGGTCTCCGTTTAGGTTGTCAAATTTGTGTAAAACATCGCTGTCGTTGCGGAGCTGATGTTGATGAATATGGTAGACACGGCCTAAGCTGTAAATTAAGTGCCGGCCGTTTTTCACTTCATTCTGCAGTAAATGATCTAATCAAACGAGGCATGGCATCTGCAAAGATTCCCTGTTCGTTGGAACCGTTAGGTACTTGCCGCGACGACAGTAAACGTCCAGATGATATGACCCTCATTTCATGGCAACGCGGCAGACCAGTTATATTTCACTTGCACTGACACTAGGGCTCCGTCCCATGTCCGATCCACATCTACTTCCGCAGGCGCTGCAGCTTTACAAGGCGAAACTTTTAAAATCAATAAATACAAAAATTTGGAGAACATTTACATTTTTATTCCTGTAGCAATTGAAACCTCTGGTGTTTTCGGTCATGAAGCTTTAAAATTCATTAAAGAAATCGGTAAAAAAATATCAGTAGAAACCAATGATTCAAGAGCAATTTTGTTCTTTATACAACAAATAAGTATTGCAATTCAAAGAGGAAACGCTTCATATTTTCTCGGTACGTTTCCCCGTTCTAAGCCTCTAGAAGAACTTTTTATGAAACCTAATGATAAGAAACCTAATTCTTCTACCACTTTCTCACATTACAGACCCTAAATCATGTGATCTTTCCTTTTTCCGAAATTCTTATTTAACATCTTCATTCTGTTCTTCAGAATGTGTGCTTTCTGATAATACATGCGTTGACAATTTAATAAATTATGCCTCCAACAAGCTTTTGGGCCTCAGTGTACTAAAAAATATAGATAACTACCAGCCAGATGATGTCCCATTCATAGGAATACTGAAGAAGATGATTATGCTAGAGGATGATGCGATTCCTATAAGCAATAAATTATCTGTGACCAAAACAAAATATAATACTGGTTTACCTCAAATAGAGTTGGAGACATCAAATAAAAAGGTAAACGACCAAATGGAAGTTATTTATACTAACAGTGCAGCATACTCTAACAATACTAATATAGACAATTTGTATGATGAAGATGATAACGGAAATCACACATCAGTAGCCGATTTGAGTAAAAATGACAAACTCTCCAGAACAGTAAAAAATGGTACTAACCTCGCCAATAAGACAACTGAGGTTAGATCCAAAATATCTGATGTGACCAATAGAGTGAAACCAATAAGTACAAAATCTATATCAGCCAGAGTTAAAAAATCTAGTAATAATTTTTCGGTGACCAAAAAAAATGTCATTGCCTCCAGCAAGTGTCAAAATAACCCCAATGTTTTGAAGTCAAATTCAAAATTGGAAGAGAATGAAGACGTAGAAAAAAATAATGTGTCAGAAGTCGATAGGGTCGTAGTAACTGAAGAATCAATAAACATAAATTCCCTTTCTAAAAATAATCCTAGAGTTAACAACTTCTCTTCATACATTTCATTTTCGATTAAAGATTTTCAGAAAGGGAATGATACTAAACAAGAACAAAAGGGCACGTCTAAAAATGATGTAGATAACAAGAAATATTTTAACAAAGTGAACCAGACCAATGATCTATCGACATCATCCAAACTTTCCAAATCCGTAATATTCAATAGCAAACAACATCAATTCAAATTCCTTATCACGCCGATCAAGTGAGAAGGACAATAATAGAATCCGAGATTATTCGTACAATGATAGTAGTTACGAAAGAGCTCTTAACAATATCTCCCCAAGAATCTTTGGGTCTCAAAGGCCTCAAAAATATTGGCAACACATGTTTCATGAATAGTATTATTCTATGCCTATCAAACACAAGGTGGCTATTAGAATATCTAAAGAAAGACGCATACATAAGAGATATTAACATAAACATATCTAGCATGAAAGGAACACTAATTAAAGCATTTGCTGAAGTTATTTAAAAGCTTTGGTCTGAAGACGGTTCGGACAGAGTGGTTAATACAGTATCATTGAAAAGTCAGATTCAGCGATTTACTTCAAGGTTCATGGGATACACTCAACATGATGCACAGGAGTTTCTTCGTTACCTATTAGCAGGACTTCACAAAGATGTCAACAAGGTATATGAAAAACCAAAGCCCATATTAACAGAAATAGATGAAAAACTTAATGATATCGAGAAATCACAAGAATCTTGGTTGAGATATCCGAAAATGGACAACTCCAAGATTGTGGATAAATTTGTCGGTCAATTAAAATCAACAATCAAGTGCACACACTGTGGTCACTGTTCAGTTACTTACGATCCCTTTTGGGATTTATCCCTTTCGATACCCCAAAGAACAGGTGAATTACGACTTTCACAATGTTTAGATTCGTTTACAAGAGAAGAAACACTCGACGGTGATGAGAAACCAACATGTTCGAAATGTGAGGAACGAAGACGATGCACTAAATCATTCTCAATTCATAGATTTCCGAAAATATTGGTTATTCACCTGAAGCGCTTTTCGCAAACAGAAAGATTTAGTGGAAAACTTAATGTTGCAATAGATTTTCCAATAGAAGGGCTTGATATGAGCCATTGCGTGGCTGATAATGTGGCATCTTGTATGTACAACCTCTACGCTATTTCAAATCACTGTGGAACCACTTATAATGGTCACTACACAGCATATGGCCTACATCCCTACACGGGACAGTGGCACGAATATAACGATTCAAGGGTGCTATTAATATTGTGGAAGGAAATCTTTAGTCAGTGGAGAAGTATATGATCTCCTCTATGAACAAGATGACACAAAGTCCCACCTTTAAGTTTAATAATTTTTTTATTAGTTTTTAAATTTTATACTTTCATTGTGAATCAATGTCTTATTTGGTTTTTTCTGCAAAATTTATTTATATATTCATATATACATTGTATTCTTATTAAAGACTCTTTCGAACATATTATATTTTAATAACTATTATATTTATACATACCTATTACTGTTACGAGGGACCCACGGACTTAGGATCCATGGACTACTAATTGTATAATCGGTTTGACTCCTTTACTGTGATCGCCATGTTGTGCTAATTTTAAGTTGGCCGGTCTGAGTCACGTGATTCGTACCGGAC
The DNA here is from genome assembly GCA_963921935.1 of Galeruca laticollis. Taxonomy (NCBI): domain Eukaryota; kingdom Metazoa; phylum Arthropoda; class Insecta; order Coleoptera; family Chrysomelidae; genus Galeruca; species Galeruca laticollis. The sequence continues at coordinate 35,289,920 of OY998178.1, read as the reverse complement.
CGGTTTAGACAATAAAGCAGAAATCATTTATAAGATAGGAAAATATGAAATGGTGAGAGAAAAAAGTATACCTACTTTATTATTTACACTAGCTACTGCGTATTGTGTATCTACCTAAGTTGGGATTATGGAAAACTTTTTCATAAATTTTAAGAAGTGTTTATTTATAAATTATATTATTATATATTCTTATTCAAATTCAATTAATCAGGAAATAAATAAAATAACCGTTAATTTTAATTTAATTTAATCAAGGGTAAGCCCAATTCACATAAATACAATATGGAAATATAAAAAAATGCTACAATAACAAAAAAAGAAAAATATGTAAACCTAGAACAAGATAGAACAATTGACACAAGCATTACATTATCTATAAAACAAAAGGAATAACCTAAAGTATAGTATAAATCACAAGAAAAAAGCAAATAGAGTAAGAGGAGTGATAACACATCAAACCAGCAAAAAAAGATGTACGCTCTTAAGTGGAAGCTCCAGCAAATGTTTTTTAAACTTTAAAGTGGACACATCAAAAATTGAAATTCTATCGACAGAATTTGCTAATCTAAGTGTCCTATGTAGAAAACTATTCATAGCATAGTTGTGCCTATGAAATGGGACATGAAACGTTTGTACCTGCCTAGAAAGACGAGAAGGGACAACTAAATATATTTTAGAGACAAGCTTGGGACTATCACAAATACCATTTACTATGTTGAACATCTGTATCAGATCCCTTTGCCTTCTGCGAACCTCCATAATAGTGTTTAAAAAACGTTCTAAGAAATCATAACAAAGGTAAATGTGCATCTTAAAGGCAATGTATCCTGAAAAATTCTGCTGAACAGCTTCATGTAATATAATGAGGAGACCATACTGGTAAACAATAATCAAGATAAGTTCTGACCAGTGAGCAATATAGAGATCTAATAGCAGTGGAGGAGTGAAGAAAACCCTCCTGCGAGTCCGTGAAAAGTTTAATGGGTCAACAGCTCCGACGATGTGAAGGACCGGTGTAAGAAATATACGACTTGTGCTACGAGTAATGGACCACATCGCAAGAGAAAGGCACCTATGAAACAGTGCAATGTTGGAACCCCTTTAGAAAGGATTGCTTTAGACATCGCTGTACCATTTCCGACGACAGAAAATGGTGGTAAATACATCCTTGGTATAATAGATTATTTCACTAAGTGGGTGGAAAATTACGCGATCCCGAATCAAGAGGCAACAACTGTCGTGGATGTGTTGATAACAGAATTTATCAGCCGATATGGAGTGCCCTTGGAAGTCAACAGTGGCCAGAAAAGAAATTTCGAAGCCATCTATTCCAGGAGATTTGCGCCAAGCTAGGAATGAAGAAGACCAGGCCAACAGCATTACATCCACAGTCGGATGGAATGGTCGAGAGAATGAGCAGAACTACTGTAAAATACCTGTTCAAAGTAGTTTCAGTAAAATCAGAAGTGGTTTCTTTATAAAACCCAACATCTTCATAGATTTTTTAACAACAGCGGTAACATGCGACTTATAATTAAGTGTGGAGTCCAATATAACACCCAAGTCCTTAGTTTGAGGAGCACATTTTAGAGTTTCATTATTAATATTGTAATCAAAAGCTATTGCGTGGTGTATTCCATAAGAACGCATTACATTACATTTGGATGCATTTAGATTCACACCATTAAGTGTACACCTTACTAAAATAACACTATTTATAAAATGTAATTAACCACTATTAATATGTGATAAACACGAATATAAAATATAATCCAAAAGTTAACACACAATTATCAAACTTGCGCTTAACTCAATAAAATACAATGCGAAAATTGCGAAATGTGACCTGATGCCACTCCTGACGCTGTCACAAATCAGTCAAATCACATTTCAACAACGGAACAAAGGAAGCAGAAATTGACAGAACGAAAATGTCGCGTCAGTTCATCCAGCTAAATTCTAATTGGTTAATCAATTCTATTATGCTGTCAATTATTTCGCGCAACCAACAAACGTTCCATCCTCAATATCAAGAAAACGAATATGAACTGTAGCTTCTTAATACCAACTTAAAATTAGCACAACATGGCGGCCATGTGTAGCCAAAGTGAGGGGTCATTTCGGATATATGGGAAACATATACTATTAGAAGTCCATGGATCCTAAGTCCGTGGAGGGACCGCTGCACACAACAAATTTTAACGATCAAAAACTGCACGTCTTCGTTGCCTCTACAATCACATTTGCTTTACTGTCTAAGAATACGCGCGAAATAACTGTGTTGGTACTGAAGTACAGTTACATATACAACTTTTAATACACTGCAGTAAAATGGGTTGCATTCGAATATACTTTTGGAGTGGGCAGGCACTAAACTCTTTTCGACAATGGAACAACATAACACCTGTTTACAGTATTTTAAAAATAATGCAATTGGTATTAAAATTTAGAATAGCAACGAAGATTACCCAAGCAATAATTCCTAACTTGTTTTGCCGACTGTACTTTCCCAAAATAGTGAGTTATTGTTATCCTTTACACAGCTGAGTTCTCTGTTTATCTTCTGCGCATTTCAGGAGTCTTCCTTCGTTTGCCAAGCTGTACTTATGAGAAGTAATTGTAATTAGATAATGTAAATAATATAATTACAAAGTATGATTCCTCCACAGATTTTGCTGCAATTACAATTCCAAATTATTTTAAGAAACAAATTTACTTAAATACAAGTTACTTGAAAAAAAGTATTATTAATTACTTTTTAACTAGGAATTACCCAGCTCTGTTCTGTACTGTATTATAGAAAACAATAAAAACACTAAATAGCTGGTTTTAATTTAGTTCAGTTCATCCAGATTGATGTCTTGCAGTTGAATATTAGTAGGAACGTTTTATATTTCCAAAATTTTGAATTCTAATTCAGGAAACACGATGGGTTAGCTTAAGATTTGAATATCGTTTGTATTTGGTTTCCATTAGGCATATTTTGGTTTAGTGTTCAGACATTTCACAAAATTTTTAACCTGTGAGAAAATCGAACTGTAGTACCAGGAATGTAGGTACATAACGTCAAATATCTCAACTCCGGCCACGCAAAAAATTACTTCGGAATTTACCCTTCATTTTCCAAAAAGGAAATCGTGTTACAATTATGTTATATATAATATTTTGTTATCACGTTATAAAATCTGTAAGATGTTTAATTAAGATGTATTAACGTGTTTCTTTAAGACGCCTATAGAGCTCCCACACTATTGTTATAGTATACTATCAAACGGACACCTTCTTCGTATACCAAGTTACAGTATCAAGCAGTCGATTATTTACAACCGTACTCGATAGTGTCTCGTGAATTGGTACTCTTCGACAGAGTCAAGAACTAGTTCGTGAATGCACAATAAATTCGGAACATTTTTTTTGTAAATAATTTTGTGGAAGGTTAATATTTGGTGTTTTACGCGTTTGTATGTTTTAGTTTTTTTTTTAATTTAAATTTGAGGTAGTACTTATTATTATCTATAATAATCATTTATGCACTATTAATTTAACAGTATATGTATCAAGATTTGAGATATACCGTAAGATAACTGGTGCAAAAATTTCAGGAAGTAATAAAATCTACATAATAAAAAACTTATTTGAATTTTAACAATCTTTCATTCATTAATATCGATTTCAACGGTTTAATATTAAAATTAATAGTTTTCCAAGTAGTTGTGTTAAATAATTGAGCAAAACCGCTTATTAAATCATTTTTATTGTTGAACGTTTATCAATCAACACTATCATTATTTCCAGAATGTATTGGTCAATTTTGATATAAAGTGTTTACATTCATCTAAAAAATAAGACTATAAGTATAATTATTCATAAATATAATACAAAAAACTTCTTCACAGCTTCAAGAATAGAGATTATTCCATTTCATTTAAACTAAGAACTAACTCAATAGCAGCATTTACATCTCCATTTACTGCTTTCAAAGATCAAATATTGACTGTATCATCATGAATTTGTTTCAACTGCGCTTCCCACTGCCTGTTCAAGTTTTCAAAACTTTCTTCTTGTTTTTGACTAGTATTATTTGTTGTACCAGGACTTCTATTTGAACCTCCAAAATTGATAGCTTGTTGGATGGCATTAGAAAACATCTCGTTAGTAATAATATTTGATGTATACCTGAATTTTGGGAAGGTATACCAGCACTGTTTGTATTGAATTGTGTATTTGTTGCATTTGCAATGGCGCCTGCAAGTTGTGCAGCTGTAATGGCATTGAAAGATGTATTTCTACTTAGAGGGTTCTGACTAAAACTGGTTTCAGAACTGGAATCCATGTCTTCATCATCATTAGATAAAGCTTCTAAAGAATAAGAATATCCTGTGCTAGTACTGGGTTGGTTGGGATTTAGAGAAGCCTGTTCTTCATGTACATGGGTCAAAATATGACTCCCAGCTTCTAACAAAACTGGATGTTTCTCTATCATCTCTACACCATTTTCAGGATTAGATAAATAAAATAAACGGTTTTACGGATTAAAACTAACTTTTCCGCATCTGTGGCCCTGAACAATGTTTTATCATAAAATTGTTACTTGTATACACTTCGAGGGATGTATCGTGCTAACAAACCGAAATTTCTCCAAAATAACCAAAAATTTTGTGTATCTGGATTTAGAGGACCCGCTGTACTCGCTCTAGTCAACTAAAAATCAATAAGGTACATCTGTGAGACACCTTGAACAATATTCAATCCTAAAATTGATCAATCGTATACTCTCTGGAGGCTGTATCGTGCTAACAAACTGAAAATTCTCCAAAAATGACGAAAATTTGGTACTTCAAGTACCATAGCACCCGTTGTACTGGCTTTACTGAGTTGAATATTAATAGGGTTCATCTTTGAGACGCTCTGAATAATATCCAATAATAAAATTAGTCACTTGTATATACTCCGGAGGCTGTATCGTGCTAACAAACTGAAACTTCTTAAAAAATGACAAAAATATCGTACTTAAAGTACTGTATCACTAGTTGTATTGGCTCCGGTTAGCTGAAAATCAATAGGGTTCATCAGTGAGAAGCCCTGAAAAATATTCAATCATAAAATTGGTGACTTGTTGAACTGCGCAGGCTGTATCGTGCTAACAAACTGAAATTTCTCAAAAAATTACAAAATGTCGTACTTCAAGTACCATAACAACCGTTGTACTGACTCTGGTGAACTGAAAATCAATAGGGATCATCTGTGACATGTCCTTAACAATATTCAATCATAAAATTGCTGACTTATCGCACTCCGGAGACTGTATCGTGCTAACAAGACATGTAAGGAAAAGTGGCCGACGACAACGACGACGACATACACACAGGATTTTTTTCTTAAAACCGTTTTTTCGTGTTGTTGTTGATGGCAAACGTAAAAATAACTCAAAAAAAAATTTCAAAATTCCAACTTTTTTTGGGGTAAACCAATACTTTTCTCGCATATAGAAAGGTTGGGCGGAAAAGTAATATTAGTTCTGGATTTTGAATAAGTGCTATAGCTGCCGGATCTTCCAAAAGTGTAGGACAAGCTTCTATGATTTTATTTATAACATCAGTTCTTGTTAATCTCTGAAGTGCTAATCTATAATTTGGAAAAATAACAAGAGTACTAAATTGCGTTGATTAGATCTTTAGGTACCATTTTTGTATGTATTGTTATTGAAGGTTTTACTGTTGGTTTTTCTAAGGCATGGATTGTAACTCCGTCTGTAATTCCATATGAAGATAATGTGTTCTCATCTTCCAATATCAAACCACAATAAGATAATTCTAAATTGTTTGGAGCATTATTCCAGGCGTTAATAGCTTGATTTTTGAATACTTGTACTAAATCCACATTATTTATTTTGATTCGTTGAGGAGAATTTGGAGTATACCAAATTCCTAAAATTATATTGGCCATCACTACCAAATTAAAATAAGTGTTTTATTCGGATGTTTTGTTAAGAATGATATTTACTTACAATTTACTTACTAACAATTTGTAATACGTGTAATGAATAATGGTCTTTGTGAAGCTTATTTTAAGGTAGTAGTTTAGGAAGAGTTCTTATTCACTGTAACCAAGTTCCTACAGTATTATTTTTGATCGGTAAAGTTGGAAACTTGAATTTATCGGTAGCAAGCTGGGGAATTTTCAATAATTACATTATATTCTACAAAAATTATATCTTCATTGAAGAACTCTGGCAATTGTTCTATACTGGGTGTTTCATTAATAATTGAAAATATTGTAACTGTTGAATCTTGAGCTCCAAATATTGAGATTCAACCTGAATCACTTAGATAAAATGTGGCTCCTTACTGAGTCTTATTTAGAAATTTCAAAACTATTTGTGCCCAGTACTTTAAAACGATTTGACATATCCTTCGCGAGAAGTGTAGAGACTGTACCGGGTGGTCAGAAAAGAATGACAAGTGCTGTATCTCGGAAACTATTCGCGTCGAGACATGAGGTAAAAGTCATATTACTAAAGTGGGCAAAAAAAGACCGTGAAAAATATTTTCAGATTTCCAAGATGGGGTAGGGGGCGTAACCGCCATATTAAACTTTTAAAGTAATTTTTCACTGAAATCGACCTAGTAAATGTACCAAAAAAATATATGTTCTTAAACGCCAAGCTTTGTTTGAGTAATTTTTGTTTGTTTTTGACGTATTAGTCCGGTTAAAGTACACATCTGAAATAACAAAAATTGGGGGGGTGCCAAATTTTGGTGAAGACCTTAGGTTCACCATTAGAAATAAAGTGTCAAAAATCCCCATCGATCCCATGTGTGCTAAAAAAGTTATGAGGGGTCAAAGGTCAAAATTTCAGGTTTTTTGGATTTTACTCAAAAATGGTAAGTTTTATCAAAAAAGTACTCCAGACCAAAGTTGTAGATCTTAAAATTATCTACAAAAATGTTACTCATGATTTTTTTTCTAGGAATTACCATTCCTGAGATATCGCGATTCTAAGAGTCACGTTTTATGTTATATGCACACATTTTTTCCACGCCACATGTGAGGTAGTGTACTCGACGCGTTTTTTTTAACGTGGTTTCCCCGGTAGGCCTACTCCACGAACTGTTGTGACGTAATTTTCAGGGACAATACTTTTTTGATTGCATGATGATTATTAATATTGATATTGGTTTTTGAGATTAACTATTATAATTCTGATTTCTTTGAATATTTAATCTGATTCATACTCTTCAAAGTCAACTTCTGGTGTCATTTCTTCTTCGATTTCTTCTTCATCTTCCTCTTCCCCTTGTTGGATGTTCATAAATTGTTCAAATGAAGATGAATCAGTCGACTCTTCATCAAAATCACATGAATCATCTGCTGTTGTATTCAACTCGACATTTTAGCAAGACTGACCTTGGCAATTGGTACACGCTGGAGAACACAGTAACTCTACTTCTCTACAGCCACATTTGGCATTACAACCTTTTTTGCCATCGCAAAAAATTGTGTTAAGGAGTTTTTCCGGAGCTGGTAGGAGTAAAGTTTGAATTCGTTCCAAAGTATTGTTTATTAATTTCCAACCCCAGTCTTCTCGGTTCAGTTGATAGCCTAGCCATGTCTGAACTTGATAGTATACTCGATACAGGTGTTGAATAGCAGAGGCCGATGTTGGAGGAAGACAGGATAGTTGTACTTGCTTCTTGTTTCGTGTATTTTTGTAAAAGGTTAAATATCTGTATTTGTCTATGCAGTCAATTTTTTTCGGAGCTCCATAAACAGAAAGAAGAAAGCGAATTCCTTTCGTAATTATTGTTTGAGGAGAAGAATTAATTTCTGTAAATACTTTCGCGCAGTCAAACAAATCTTTTTTTTCAAATAATTTGAATACTGATCGTTTGCCCCTTCTGTACATTGCTGATGTAGTATCGCACCCGGTTATCGCATGTAAAAATAAAATATGATTTTGGCATTTTGGAAAAGCAGTTAAACTTTTAGAAGAATATATTTCTGTTCGCTGTTGAGCAGGTACATAAGCGACACAACACGGACAATAGAATCATCTGAATAGAATCGTCAGATGTTATTCAAGGCCATACGGGTAGAGGGGATTCAGTAAGGGACTGACTATGATTTGAGTATATATTTTCAGAATAGTATAGTTAACCCATAAAAGAGACACAAATAGGCATTTTTACTTGTCTTGAGTGCCTGTTTATGTATATACGTGGCGTATGTGTGCATATCACATAGAACGTGATTCTTAGAATCGCGATATCTCAGGAATAGTGATTCCTAGAAAAAAATCATAGGTACCATTTTTGTAGATAATTTTAAGATCTACAACTTTGGTCTGAAGTACTACTTTGATAAAACTTTCCATTTTTGAGAAATATCCAAAAAACCTGAAATTTTGACCTTTGACCCCTAATAACTTTTTTAGCACATATGGGATCGATGGGGATTTTTGACACTTTATTTCTGATGGTGAACCCAAGGTCTCCACCAAAATTCGGCACTGCCCCAATTTTTGTTATTTGATAACTATTTTTATGTCTATCTTGACCGGATTATATCTATTAAAATAAAGTGGTAGGGGGTGATTCAATGTTTTTTCAAATACACAGCTGTAACTCTTAAACGACTGAACGGATTTTAACAAAGTTTGTCTCGTTGGAAAAAGCATTAATTTTTCTATCAAATCCGTCTTACCTGTGATACGTCTAATTCTTAGTAATGCCGCTAGAGAGCGTTTTTTATATAATAGCAGTAAATTGCAAAATTCTCTAGAAAATTAATTGCAATAATATGCCTTTTTTTAAAAAATGTAGTGAAATGACTCCTAAATAGTCTAGTGACAACCGTATTTCGATTTCGATATTTTATTCCTAGCCTTAAATATTGAAGAAAGAAAATTTAGTTATCGTAAAATTTGAAAAAGACACTATTACACCGGTAATTATTCTTACTTGATAAGGAAACTCTTGTATTTAAATTTTGCCGCTAAACACATCATTGGCGCATGGTTGATAAAACGTCGACATGCCCAGGCAATAGTACTTCGTAAATCTTCGCACGGTAAACATTAATTTTCTATACAAACTGGTAAAATTGTTCGGACGGAATTCGATCAAAAAAGTGTACCAAAAAACATATCTTCAACCTTCCCAGGCGCCTGGATACGGACGGCAACAAAGCTTCACCAGGTAGGAGCCTTATAAATTAGTTTTCTTCATATGCGTTGATGATGTGATATATTTTGTTTAACTATAAGAAATACAGTCCAATAGTAATTTTTCATATTTTCATCTTTAACATTACTTATTTGTCTTTTTTCAAGATTCAATGATAGAATTTCATAATTTTTCAATAAGAAAAGTATTCTAAGTTCAAATATTAAAAAAAATTGTAGGGACATAAGAAAAATAGGACCGATTCTGAAATACAATGAATGCATCCTTAAATGCTGGAACTGTCTTCCATCACACTCAATGCATTGTTAAAGCCGCTCATGCGTGGACATTACAGCAGCTTCAATTTTTGCTCTTGATAGGCTACGAATGGCATTTTGTATTCGTACTTTCATGTCGTGTCTCGTTGTTGGTGAAATTAGGTAAATAATATCTTTTAACTGATCCCATAGATAGAAGTCCAAACAGGTGATGTTTGAGGATCGGAGTGGTCACGGAAATAGCCTTCCTCGTCCAATCCACCTCTGGTGATATCTTGGATCTAAATGTTCTCGCACATTTCTCGAAAAACATGCAGGGCAACCGATTAGTTGCAAAAACATATTTTGCCGTAATTGCAAGGGCACATTTTCTATTAAAATAAGCAGATGGTTTACCAGAAAATCATAAAACACGACACCATTTAGTAGTTGATCGAAGAAACAGGGTCCAATAATAGTTTTTTTCCCAAAACGGGTATCCTTCAATGACTGTGTATGAGACCTAGTAACAATTCTGTAAAATATTTAATTTTTACGACGTCATTAAGTCTGCATATTTGGCTTTCAGTTTAAATTTTCTTACAATTTTTTTAAGTACTTGAAACAAAAAAGACCCTGAAGAGTAGTCAGTAAATAGTTAAACAAGGCCTTAAATATAGACAAGATTTTTTAAAACATTTTTAGGAGGTGCTATCCGTCTGCGCATTAGGCATAAAGTTGGCCAAATTGTCCGAAATTTCCGATATTTACAATTATTGATATAATCAGTCATATTACTTTTCGGCCCAACCTATCTAATATGCGAGAAAAGTATTGGTTTTTAGAAACAAAATCCTGTGTGTATGTCGTCGTTGTCGTCTGCCACTCTTCGTTACATGTCTTGTTAGCACGATACATCCTCCGGAGTGCAACAAGTCACCAATTTTATGATTGAATATTGCTCAGAACATCTCACAGATGATCCCTATTGATTTTCAGCTCACCATAGCCAGTACAACGGGTGCTATGGTACTTGCAGTACGACATTTTTGTAATTTTTTGAGAAATTTCAGTTTGTTAGCACTATACAGCCTCCGGAGAACAACAATTCACCAATTTTATGATTGAATATTATTCAGAATATCTCACAGATGAACCCTATTGATTTACAGCTCACCAGAGCCAGAACAACAGGTGCTATAGTACTTTAAGTACGACATTTTTGTCATTTTTGGAGAAATTTCAGTTTGTTAGCACGATACTGCCTCCGTGACCATTTTTATAAATGAATATTATTCAGACCGTCTCAAAGATGAACCCTATTGATATTCAGCTCACTAAAGCCAGTACAACGAATGCTATGGTACTTGCAGTACCAAATTTTCGTCATTTTTGGAGAATTTTCAGTCCGTTAGCACGATACAGCCTCCAGTGTGTATATGTTACCGGCAAAGCATATAATCCGGCATTCTATATAATGCCTAGTCACTTCACGAAATGACTAACTATGGTAGGCGAAGTATATAATGTATCCATGTTACATGCTTTGCCTAGGCAATACATAGAATGACGGCTACGTTTCCGTCAAAGCGTGAAATAAACAGAGCCAAGCCCGTAGAAAGAGATATACGGAGTCATGGTTAGGTTAGGTTAGATTAGGTTAGTTGGTGTGACATGTATTGTATTATACAACTTGTATAACTCTGTGTATACTGTGTTATAATCGTTGCGTTCTGCATTCATTGTTATATTAACAGTACGTACAATTACTTGTCAGTTGTAAACTTCAATACTTCAATCGTCACGTCAATTGTCAGAAGATAAATAAAGTATCTTTTAATACAAACTCACGTAGTTAATATGAATATTATATACATGACCTAAGTTCACTCCGGCATTTCATGTAATGCCTAGATATTTCATAGAATGCCTAGTCGAACCATAGAATGAATGTTCCATTCCATACTTTGCCTAAAAAGACCTGGCATTTTATAGAATGCCTAGGCATTTCATAGAATGCCTGGATTACATGATTTGCCGGTAACATATACAAGTAACGAATTTTATGATATAATATTGTTCAGGGCATCTCACAGATGCGGAAAAGTTAGTTTTAATCTTTAAAACCGTTTATTTTAAAATAGCATGTATGTATAATAAGCTTTTTCATAAAACAAGAAGGACATGTTAACTGTGTTGTAAACGTGTAGTATAGTTAGTGACGTTAGTGAGCGAATCAAATTTCGGCATTAAGTTCTAAATAAGGAAACAAAGATAGAAATACGGGCCTTTTTGACGACACTCTTCGGATTCACAAGATGAAAAAATGCACAGAACAACTGTTCACTCATAGAGAAGCCTAAATCGAGGTTCATTAGTTACACAGTTCCATTGCACGGGAAAGCCATTGACTTTGCTAATTCTATTGTCGATTACTTTTCTGAGCATAATCTTACAATATAAGAAATAGTTTGCATTGGTTGTGATTGATGCCCTACAAACACAGGACAATATAATGGTGTATTTCGCTCGCTAAACGAGAAACTTGGTAGACCTCTGCAGGGGTTTATTTGCCAATTGCATACAATGAACTTCTATTACGGTATTTAATAGAAAAGCAGGATGGACCTACTAGCGGATCAAAAGGATTTGTTGGGCATGTCGGTCAAAGTTTAGCAACATGTCATGCATTGAAAATAGTTCAATTTGAGCTCATAGAGTTTATCACTAATATGATCGATCGTGGTGATGAAAAGGGTTTGAGTACTGACGAACAATACTTTTATGATACTTGTAAAGCTGCTTCAAGTGGGAATATATCGCAAAAATTTGAAAACAGAAGTCCAAAAAAGCTCTCCCGTTTGAAATGGTTGACTACAGCTAATAGAATTTTAAGATTATACATAGCTACAAAAAACTCCATCGCAAACATTAATAGACTTAGCAACTTCATCGTAAAAGTTTGTCCACCTCGCTGATTCAGTATCAAGTGTATTCCAAAAGCTTATAATGGAGCTCAAAACTTGTGGGAAACCATATAAAGAACCTGGCTTTAAGACGTATCATCAAGGTCCGATCTACAGAAAAAGCCAGTAAACCAGTAATACGGTTTGAAATCTCTAAAATAAACTTGGGAGTGATGTAGAAGTGACAGAATCACCTCTCACAAGTCATTTGAAAAATCAGGATTTACAAAGGTTAGTGGAAACCGATAGTGTGAATATAGCTTCTGAGTGCTCTCTTTTTGAACTCTCATCACACACTCAAGCGGTAGAAAGAACAGTCAAAGAAGTCATTGCTTCCTCAAAACTGGTCTGTAATCAAAATAAAAGAGAAAACTTCATCGAAACTTGAATTTTTGATATAAATATCCATCCAATATATGACACAAATAAACAATTTACCTGTTAAAGAATTTACTTACAGATGTAAATAAGTACTCTCGAGGTAGGGCGGTTGTCGAAGCATGGTAGTCCAAGAGCAACCACCTCCCCGTGGTGAGTCTTGGGTAGTTTAATATGAACTAGCGAAGAGTTGCACAATGCAAAGTTGATTAACGAAAGCTATATAAAGAAGTTTTGAAAACATTATTAGAGGATATCAGAAATTTTAAAACAATTAAATATCAGAAATTTACGAATATTTGGATAAGTTTAAGTCTAACGCCTAATACTAAAACCACAACCTAAAAACATTTAAAAAATCATGTATTTATTTAAGGCCTTGTTCAACTATTTAGTGACTACCAGTCATATATTTGTTTTTGTTTCAAGTATTTAAATTTGTTTTTAAAAATTCAATATTTTTTTAACTGGAGATGACGTCGTAAAAATTAAATATTTTACAGAATCGTTACTAGGTCTCATACACAGTCATTGAAGGATACCCGTTTCAGAAAAAAAAATATTGACTCTTCATTCCACGCTAGTTTACAGTACCTACACTTCCCACCAAGTATGACAAGGATGCGATAAATAGTTTTGAAGTGCTGGACACAAATAGTTTTAAAATTTTTATATAACCCTGTAAGGAGTTACTGTATTCCTATGTAATTCTTCGACACTTCATTGTGCCAAGTACTTCTAGCTTGTAGAATCAATTTTATCAAACTTCGAAGAGTTTATAAACAATTGTAGATGGATGCTAGCTAGTAACACATCAATATGTTTGGAAAAAGCCAAAATCAAATAAATCTTGACTGTTTTAGTATAAAACTACTTTCCTTAGCTGTATGATGTGACGAATAATGTGGCGGTGATCGTGTCTCAAGCAGGTAGCCAGGAAAGTAATTATTTTTCCTTAGAAATGTGTTTGTTTGATATTTTAAAGCCGATAGAGGTGTTAGTAGTATTTCCAATTATTTCTGGGCTTGTTCTTAATTGCCTCACCTTAAATTCCGGTTGATGGTTAAAAAAATTCTTAACATGTTTTCTCCTATGTACATTTTTGTTTCGTACACTGAACTGTACACAGTTCATAATTCTCGTCCAAATGTTACTATCAGCTTTAGTTTTTTTTATGTTTAATCCACTTTAAATTTATTTCTAAGGATTCTATTTAATGCATTTATTTGTCGGTCCCCTATCATCATTATTTCTTATTTTCGATTTTTCATCTCTGGTTCACGGAAAACTGCACCTTGATCAGTAAACTGAGTACACCGCTTCAAAATACTCACCCGCCTCCTACTCTCGATCCGTAAAGGTCATACTTTTGGTTATTATCTGTTTATTTATAGGCCATGTTCTTGTACTACGTTAATAGGCACATTCCACATTTCCTTTATTCCTTATTTACCTCTGATTTCAATTAATCATCTACATATGGCAAATGGTGCTTCTTGTGATACATTACTCCAGATCTAGTTATTATGGCTCTTCTAATCATCTTTTCCAGCCCAAAATTGAAAGTGGTTGCATACGTCTCAATCCATCCCCCATTTAAATTTTTTCTATCCAAAATTCTGCCATTCTCCCACTCTACACTTAATTGAAATCAATTATATCTTACTATATTCACTAATGCGTTTCCCTTAATATAAATAGTATGACTCTCCTTTCTTAATTATAATTGGCATTCTCCACTTACAGTTACCATTATATTTTTTAATTTGTTCTTAATACATATTGCTATAGTTTTTCCAAGTTTTTTACATCCTTTCTGATGAAATCACGTATAATGTGGCTAGTGTCCATTTCATTGGCAGGTTGTTTTTGACCAGAGTTTGTTATTAAGACATGCATGTACTCCATGAATTTGTCTCCTCTTACTTTGAAGTGACTTCAAGAAATTGAAATGTGGTCATACACTCGCATGCTGAGAATTAAACGAAGAACGTGGAGATCCTTAACAGAATGAAGAAAAATAAAGAAATCATAATACCGCAAAAATTAGAACGCTGTCTTTATTTGGTCAAGACATACAGAGGTATATGATTTGTCGTACTTTATCATCATCATTGATGGAAGGAGTGGACCTGGTACAAGAAGAACATCCTGGCTGACAAACAAGCAGTCAACTTTACAGATGAGCTATAAATAAAGTAATGATAATCAAATATTCGTTAAACGGATATGGAAGTCAAGAAGAAGATAACTACTTGAATATTTCCTCTCTGATTCCATCACTTTCAGGTCTTGTAGTGTTTTTTACGTGTTTACATTAATGTAGGTAGTGTTCCAATTTTCATTTCCTCCATCTTATTTTTATTTTTCCTCATCGTTTAACAATTCGTCAAAAAACTGTTTCTGTTTACTTGAAATACTGTACGTTTGTAATAATTTTTTTCTTTCTTTATCCCTATAACATACCGGATGTTGTCAGGAACCTATTCTCTATTTTTACAAACCTTGTATGTCATCAAGCTGAGGCACAATGAATAAATTAAACTGGAGAATAATATTAGATAATTTGATGGTGTTGAATGAAAAGTCTGATCTGAAGAAATACGTTGTTAGTTGCTTTAAATGTCTACAAGCTTTTTTATTAGATAAAAAACTGTCACCACACCATGTAATTTAACATAATTATTCAAAAAGTTCCATAAAATATATTTATTCACTATTTGTAAGGCAATATACGTGGGTGAAACGTTTAGAAAAAAGTACGTAATCATTATTTATACCAAGTTATTGTTACTATTGTATAATATATAATATTTACAATTAAGCGGCTTATTCAAAATATTTCAAATGTTTTTGTTTACAACACAGAGCACCTGAAAAGTCATTTGTATTCTTATTCGCCCACCAAATGACCAAAATTTTATAAGAAGCTCAACAACATACCAAAAAAGTACCGGCGTCAAAATTATCCGACTGAAAAAATTAGATCGTTTATAATAGATAATAAACTAAATACGACGTAATTTTTCAGTGATTGATTCATTTAATTACTAGATATTTTCTTAAAAAACTTTGAACTAGCTTATATTGTTAACAAGTTTGTTTTATTTATTTAATTACATCTATATAGCGTTTTTATAATAATAAATTGTCATTTCGATTCGTGTTGGCAGCTCTTAAACTTTCATTGATTGTTGAAGCCGTTTTTCAAACAAATAGTCTCTATTTTGTACTTTCCAGTACTAATTATTTTTATAAGTATTCACTCAAACCAAATTACAGTATTAAAAATATTTTTACTGTGACTCTCTACACAAGAATGTTGGAATCGGCTAAAATAATATTTTATGAAATCCACACCTAGCGGGATTCAAAGAGAGGCATAGCTAATTGCGAAGAAAATCACCTAGCAGACCTATGAAGTGAAACCTCACGTTGATTTGGATTGATAATCGTATGGCCCGACTAGCAATGCTGCACTACTACATTTGTTCTGAATCCTTTCAGTACTAGAGCGAAAAACCAAATTTCCTCGTTTCCAGTGGTTTGACCTGAAGATGGCTTGACAGAAGATTCATTGCACCTCGTTGCTTCCTTAGAACAACCCCTTCTTACAGATGAAATTATTGGTTATCTCTTCCGTAATGATAAGATATACACCACGCGAATGAGGTATTTGAAACTGTCCGTTTGAATAATAAATGAATACATTGAAGCTGAAGGAATGGATTATTAATAAATGCTCCTTAATATATTTTACTATGGGATTATATAGAGGACGTGAGATTAATTGATGATAAATAATTCTTCTTCTTCTTCTTCCAATGCTTATCCACTAATGGATGTTTGATATAACATTTTCCATCGCATCTCCATTCCTTGCGGTGTGTATTAATAGTCCAGTCAACAAGTTAAAAAAGCGTGAAAAATAGAGTTAAAGCTCCTAAAAATATGAGCAATAGCTCATTGGATTCGAAATGACTTCTAGAAAAATGAGTTTTGAGGATTTTACTGCAGGTAAAAAATTGCAGTTGTTATTAACAAAATAAGATGAAAAAAAAGAGGTATTTACGTTTTTGTTAATAACTCATAATCTATTAATATTTACGATATTTGGAAAAAAGATCTTTAAAAAGGAGGAAATTTCCGAAAAAAAAGTTCCCGGAACTCTACCTCTAGGTTAGATTTGTCAAGTAAAGAATTAATATAACTTATAAACTATTCGAGATACGATAATGGACATTCAGGTCGTTTTTATAAAGCATTAATTAATCTTCAAAATAAGCTTAAAACCAAGTTTGTAACTATTGTTTATCAGCTAGTACATGCATTTGTTTATAAAATTTTGAGATTTTTTTAACTTTTTCGTATCTCTTATGAGTCTTATGACTTACAACTCAATAAATAATGAAAATACAGCTCTAAACTTTAAAACAATTTTGTTTAGCGATACATTATCTCACAAATTATCAATTAATCGTACCTCCATCTCTAATTGTTTAAACAATATACATGATTTAATTAATATTCATCTAACACTTACCTTCATTTTGTATTTTTTTAATTTTCTATACATTATTATAAGTTATTATAGCTTCTAAGTGAAACTGCTTTTATCATTTATTTAAATAAATAGCTTCTTTGATGTCATTATGTAGTTTTTTTCATATTTTTTGTAGTTTGATCTGCCGTTTCTTCTAAAGAATGGCGACGCGCAGGGTGGGGGCCGCTGTTGACGGCGGACAAGTAGCGGTGTTGCCAAATAGTGTAGACGTATTTTATTTTGGGCTTAGAGGCTGGCCACCTCTCCAATTAATTACCGCAACCCCCTTGGGGGTCGCGACTCACCGGTTAGGAATCTATGGTCTACCTAGTAATATAGGAATATATATTTTGGGTGAGCAAGGTTAACTCTGCTTTAAGAAATTAAACTTATAATCATTTGCGGAGCTGTAATCCTTTATTTAATCAAACAAATAACAAGCAAATTTGTAATTTGTTAAAACATCTTCCTCTTCAATAAACACATTCTTCGTTTTATACGAGTATATTTAAAAAAAATATTTCATAATTTTCATTTTCCTCGTCTTTTGCAACTCCTTTATTCTTCAATTATTATCATTTTACCATTAATCAGATCAGGTGTACTGCACCTTGTAAAATATTTACTTTAAGGTAGATAAGATATTGTTACAAATTTTCTTCTGATGTTGCCTAATGGTTCGCCATTATACATAAAATACCTGGTTTTATTTTATGAAGTAGTTTTACTTTAAATGGTACTCGTTCGCTAAATACTTGACGCAAATAACGTTTAAATAACAAGAACAATCAATGGCAAATCGCTTTTGTACATGAAACAAGAGTACGCTTAACATTTCCCTTGACAGCATGAATGATTTAAGTGTCCTTTGTTTTGTAATGGTCCTTATTAAGGAACGGTGATACGTGCATTCAGAACAAAACAAATACGTCATTTGAAATAAATAAACGTAAATAAAATTATGCATGAAAATTAGGATTCAATGCAATTTTAAAAATCTTTATGAAATGTTTTGTGTAATAAAAGAAAGCAAATACCATCAACATTCTGATACATTTTATGGCCTCGTGTCTCTTCAAATTTCTCTCTGATTATTCCGTCTTCTTAATGTCTAAATAGTCAGAAGCCAAAATAGTATACAGTAAGTCATAACAACCGAATACATGATATGTTAAAATTGGTGCAGCCAAATGTATCATAGAAGTGGAAATAAATAATTGAATTGCCAAATACATGTAAAATGAGTCGTTAGTTATGCTCACATCTCATACTAGTTAATATTTCAATTAAAAAATGATTACAGTAATCGACAAACTAGTCGTTGTTATTTCTTGGAGAAACGTATGATACAAACGCACACCTATAGAAAGTAGTTAAGGTACGTTTCCATTACTACAAAACTGTCCCGAGACATGTGTCGGCACAAATCCCGGCACATATGCTCGAAGTTTGTTTAAATGGAAACAGTCTTCAACATATCCCGTCACAAGTCCCGGGAACAAAATTTTTCCAGGTGACCGCAGGACCCAACATGTGCCAGCACTATCGGCCAATGTGGATAGAAACAGCGTGCAACTTGTCCCCGGGAAAAGCGCATACGCATTAGCCTGTAGCAGACTACGATGTCAGTGTACACACCTGTTACGCTGTCTGTCTAGATCGATGACCTAACGTAGGTATTACCTTGCTTGTGAGTGCTTGAGCATAGTGTTGTTTGTCTAATTCCCTACAAAATAGTCCCAGTCCACAGAGTTCACTCACTTCCCCCCAACCTCGTACTGACCAGCCCCAGTATTCCGCCTTGTTGGTACAAAGGAACGACGCCGATGAAGAGGCTTTACAACTATTAAATTTATAACCAGCAAACTATCCCAAGAGTGCCTAGTTTCTCTTATTATATAGATTACTTGATGTGCTGGGTTAAAACCACATTTTGTAATTTTATAAGATACGATATAAACAATATTATTGATAAACAGTTGTACTGGTTCTTACCTTGATGCAATTCCTCAAAGCTACAACTATAGCTTTGCACACTTAAGGTATGAATCTTGAAATTGCAGATTTTGAGATTCTGTGAAGATACATTGAAGAACTGTAGCTATCACCTGTCGTTGAAAAACGAAGGGTTGTCGCCAACATTTCGCCAGGAGAAATTGGTCATCTAAATTTCTTGTTTTTCACAATTTGCGGCCTTATAAGGTTAGGAAAAAAATTAAAAATCACTTGCTGTCATTCTGACAAAATTCTCGTACCCACTTTGCAGTCGTAAGTCTCTCATCAACGAACTGTAGGCTCCTTCCGTACGCCTTTTCGCCAAAAAGCTTCGTATCCACCAATTCGGTTGTTTTCGCCTTTTTTTTTCTTAGTTCATGCTATGCCCCTGCCATTATCACAAAAGTGGAAACTAAGTTGTCTATACTCGTCCCAAACAAATAACTAAAGAACGCGGGAAACACTGCGCATTCCCTGCATTACTGCCACTTTACTGACGGTAGTCTTGTACCCAAAACCTTCTACTTTAAAAATGTTGCAGATCTCGCAGATGGAAACACTACGCCGTTTAATAGAAACGTACCTTTAGTGTTTACTATACAGGGTGTTTCCCAAGTAATCTAAAAGTTTGCTGTGGACGATTAGATATTTAATTTTAAAACGAAAAGTTCTTATAAACATGTGTGATAAATCTTGTCGTTGATGAGTTACAGGGCTTTGAATTGTTTTTAATAAACGAACTTTGGCTGTAAGTGAAATTTATTTTAATAGAAGCAATCACATTGTGATAAACTTAAACAAAAAAACTGTACATTTCAGAACAGATGTTCCAAATTTGCACCTTCAGCTTAAATACAAGCATCCCCTCGACGTCTGATAAATTGCCGATTACGTTCGAGAAGGTCTGGATTCTTGCAAATAACATTACATCCTCGTATGATGCGATTTTGAAGATCTTCTACTTTAAGATAGGAGTTGTGTAAA
The DNA here is from genome assembly GCA_963921935.1 of Galeruca laticollis. Lineage (NCBI taxonomy): Eukaryota > Metazoa > Arthropoda > Insecta > Coleoptera > Chrysomelidae > Galeruca > Galeruca laticollis. The sequence goes on along the minus strand of OY998178.1, from coordinate 35,269,633 downwards.
TGAGTGATTTTAAATATCCAGAGGATTGTGTTCAGGTGACCTTGGGGGCCATGGGTGTGGATATCCTCATTAAACCCAACGGTGTGAGAAAGCGTGATTTAAAAACTCCTGTACGATCATTGCAAAATGTGGAGGAGCACCACATACGCCTTCTTATTATGAGAGGTACATATTTCAGGAATTCTCAAGTGTGAAGTTCTATTTGCAGTAAAATCTGCAAAAATCAAAAAAGCCACCGGACCTGATAACATATCAACGGAGCTGTTACAAAGAGGAAAACATTGAAATTTTAGTCAAACTGTTTAATGCGGTGTACACGACTGGAGACATACTGGAAGACTGACTGAAATCCGTATTCAACCCAATTCCAAAAAAAAACAATTAGCAATGCAGTGAGTATAATAAGCCTTATGAGCCACTTCTTGAAGGTCTTTCTCAAAATTATTCACGGAAGGATAAGATCGAAATGTGAAGCAGATTTGGATGAAACTCAATTTAGATTTAGAAACGCTTTAGGAACTAGAGAGGTACTGTTTGCTACTACTACTATTACAGAAATGTCACGATCAGCGCAAAGACGTTTTTGTGTGTTTTGTTGAGTACGAGAAGGCATTCGACAGAGTGCAACACAGAAAACTCATAGACATCTTAAAGAACATGGAGGTGGACATCAGGGTCATTAGAATTATCGAAAATTTATACTGGAGGCAGAAAGCAACAGTACGAGTAAACGGAAAGCTCACAGAAGTAAGTCAAATTCTACGAGGCGTCAGGCAGGGCTGCATATTGTCACCACTGCTTTTTAACATATGCTCAGATAAAATCTTTAAACGGGCTACTCAAGAACAAGAAATGGGAGTACAAATCAATGGAGAATACATAAATACGATACGATATGCCGACGACACTGTCATCCTAAGTGGGAAACTAGAGGACCTGCAAAATCTACTAAACTGTGTAAACCCAGGACAAGAAATGGGACAACATAAACATCAACAAGACAAAATTTATGGTCTTCAGTAGAAAACCACATCCTGATGCTGCACTACAGATTGATACGAAAAATGTAGACAGAATAACCCAATTTAAGTACCTTGGATGTTATATCACCGAACATCTAAATCCAGATGGAGAAATGAGGTGTAGAAATGAGAACGCCCGATCAACATTCCAAAAAATGAAACCACTATTCTGCAATGATAACCTGAACCTAAAATTACGGCAGAAAATGGTAAAATCCTACATATGGTCTGTGTTGCTGTACGGGGCAGAGATCTGGACAATTAAGGCCGCTACAGTTAATCGGTTACACCGGCGTATGCTGAGAATACCCTGGACAGCTATGCAGACCAACGAAATGGTACTAAATAAGGCCGACGCAACGCGTTCGCTACTAAATACGGTCAAGTGCAGGAAAATCTCATATCTCAGACATATATTCAGACATATATTCAGAACTGATCATGATGGGAAAGGTGGAAGGACGTAGATAAGTGGGAAAAAAGCAAGCTTCCTGGATGATGAACATCCGCGAATGGACCAGTATACGCAGCGTAGAGAAACTTTTCCGATTGGCGCAACGTCAGAGGGACCAGATATGGCACTTGAAGAAGAAGACATCTTCCAAAAGAACTGAAAGTTAATTTTCTAGAAAATGAAGATGTGTCTCACCGGTCTACTGTGCCGGCAGAAAAAATGATCCTAATAAATAATCGTCGATAAATCCAAGCTATACATTGATCGAAAAGGTTTGTTGGGATCGTGTTACACTTAAGGCATGTGGATTTATAATGCAATATCTTGAGAAGTTGGCTTCATCTATAAACAGAACATCGGCAGCAAAATTGGGATTGTTTGCGATTTTAATTAAAATCCGATCGCCACGCGAAAGAAGCTGCCTCTAGCAATAATCCAAAACACATAGTCCAACTCGACTGCGACCTCAAGTTCCATTTCAAAAACGTCACGCAAGAATCTTGGCGACATCTGTGGCACAACAGTACGACAGCACTTCACGATATTCATTCATCTACTTCTCCTCTCTCCCTTAGCTTTTTAACAAGGAGATAGGCCGCTATAATCAAAAGAATTCGAATCAGCCACGCCAAACTCACACACGGTCATCTGATGTCTTCAGGAAATCGTCCTGTTTGCCATAGCTGTAATACCTGATAGCTGACCGTTAAGCACTTACTTACTGACTGCAAACAATTTTCCGCTACATATAAACGATTCGACCTAAGGCCTAACCTCAAGGAAATGCTCCACTGTCCCACCGAGATCAAGAAAGTCTTACAGTTTCTGAAATCTACGCATCTCTACCATAAAATCTAATTTAAAAATTAGTAATAGTTGTTATTTAATATCATGTAAATAATTGTAATTATTTTGTTGTGCCAATGACCTGCGCTGTCGAGGCACGTTAAGCTAAAATAAAAAAAAAATAAAAAAAAAATAAAATCCATTGGCAATACTGTATGTAGCAAATGTTGAACGTGTTACTGATGCCATAATCTTTTACAAACAGTTTTATTAATAACATTTACTTGTTAAGCAAGGCTGGATATTTGTCAATAATTTTAAGTATCTGGTCGTCGAAGGTGTGGCTTAATAAACGTTTCAGAACATGGTAAACGATTATTTGGATAACGCTGGGCATACGTACATCTAGCCTCTGAGGCATTACCATTCGCTAATCCATACAAAAAGTGCATATTAGTCATTTCAGTATTAGTGAACGCAGGTGTTGTTGTTACTTACATAAACGAAAGCAGAACTGGTGCTATAAAATTGTTTTTTGCTTCAGTTTTTAGGTTTGACATAGAAATTATCAATATTCCCCGAATTGTTTTTTTTTGTTTTAAATGTACTATGCTTCCATTTCTTGTGGACAAGAGTGGCCTACAACAATGGTGTTTTCCACAGGAAACGGCAAAGAGGAAAGATATTACTAATATTAATTGTTTCAGAAGGGAACGGATAAGCAATAGGGCGTTTGCAATTTTGTGGATATGTGCAGTTACTCAATAAAAGTATGTGAAAGTACTGTATACAAAATTATTAGAAATGTTCAATCCATAACGTTGACAAGAGAACATAATCAAAAGTATACGTAGCAGAGTAGAGAACGGAAGAAAATTGTTTTAGACTCGTACGTATTTCGATTGTCTTAATTTTAGAAATGAAATCCTCATGACCGCTAAATTAACAATAGCAATAGAAGCCATTACCAAACATTGACAATAAAGTTTTAAGCATATCTTTAAAATTAATGACCTTTCGTTATCTGAAAAGAAATTGTTTTAGTCGAACGATGACTTTAGTGTTATTATTTGTTGATACTCAGTTATTCTGCGCAAAATGTACAATGAACTGCTCATGTCCAGACATGTATTTTGGATTTTGTGATGGTAATAAAGAAACTCACAGAACAAAATATTAATGATATTGTGAAGATGATTCCTCATTGAAACATATACATCCACAAACCAGGTCCTCTAACTTTTCTCAAGACTTATTAACAACCGATTAGATGTACCGCATGTTCTAACTAGTGGAGTTTATTTTGGAAACTTTCTAAATCATTGTATTGGAAAGAGTGATCCTCTTAAACGGCTTGTAAGGAAACCAGACTTGAATCCAGTCGACTACCATATTTCCAAAATTTAAGTAAATACCAAACATGTAAAGGTGACTATTTTGCCAACCTAAATCTCCTAAAGAGCAAGCTGATTTCAAGAAAGACAAAGCTGACGATCTACAAGACAATGGTTCGACCGATAATAACCCATGAGAGTGGAAGTTGGACACTCAACGAATATGACCAGAAGAAGAGCAGAAGATTCGAACGCAATTAGAATTGATGAAGCAAAAGGGTGTATCCGAATAAACGGGGAAATGATGGGCTTACTGAACTGTGATATTATAAAATTTATGAAATCCCAAAGACTCCGTTAGTTTGGATATGTTCAGAGGATAACAGTGCAAAAAAAATCTAAAAGCAAAATCTAATTACCAGGAATGTAGGAAGATCACGGCTCGATGGCAGGACCAAGCGCGGGGTGATTTGAGGACAACGAGTAATGGATTGAAGTACTAAGATCGGGAGTGTGGAGGCGAAAAGTGGAGGAGGCCCACCTTGGGCTGTAGCACCGATGGAAAGTTGAAAAAATACTAGATTCCTTTAGAGAGGATCGGAGATATGCTAGGATTATAACAATTAGGAATTTTATTACAAGAGCACAAATTTATTGAGCACAATTGTGACCACTTTCATCAACTGTTATCGTTATTTAGTTTTGTTAGTATTTCTGCTCTGAAGTTTTATATATTTCTGGCTCCTTCCGTGTTCTGTTCTTTTGATTCAATGCTCTTTTTGTTGTATATCATGTTTCTCCCATTATATGTACACATTTATAAACGTCTATAGCAACCAAGTTGAATGTCTCCTGCTCGGTTTATTGCTATTTTATTAGATCCTCTAAGATGGGCGAAAATCATCAGTATTCACCTGACGCCACCAGTTTTTAGTCGACGGAAGTTACGTAATTATTTAATAATGCGAGAAAAATGAGAAGTTGGAATTATACATTTATTGTAAATAAGCGCAGATATAAATTTACAGTGTTTTGCTAAACTACCTAATTTAATCAAGCTTTCGATACCCTACCATTTACTACATACATATAAATAAAAACGAAATCTACAACGTGTTTATAAACAACATAATAATAATTTCGCAATTTCTTCTGGATTTTACGTTGATGAAATGCCAAGAAAACGTTTTGTTACATTCTGCAGTTTGAGTAACGTAATTTTTGCTACCTCGCCCTGCGCCTATGGTTATCAACAGTAAAAAAAACGCATAAATGACTCAATGTCAAAATAACAATGTAGGCTTTTTAATGATTAACAACATATTCAAATTAAATTCCTAAATTTTGTAAATAAGTAAATAATTTCCACAACCGGCCTTGTAAGATAACGGCTTAAGAGAGCTTACCAAAAATGGGCATGAGAAGGTTTGTGGTTCCCAAATTGAAAACACCGCTATACTGGTCCCTAAGACTACTTGCTAAAAAGGAATTAGCGACTTTATTACCGATTCAGTTTTCGTATTGTGGCTTAACTCATTGCGACCAAATATGAAGAGAAAAATTTATTAACGAGTTCTTGTTGGTCGCACAGCTATTACTTTGTGAATCACATGCACTGTCTTCAAAAATTCTAATTGACTAATCATTTTTAATCCGAATTATTTTATAACTTCTTAGAAAAAAATTATTCAGTTTAGATATTAAGTTACTTTCAACAGATTTATATAACAGGAATATTATTGATGTGAACAATGTTGTTTTATCCATGTCAGAAAGTCAGCTTTGCAGTGAATTTTTTCACAGAGCGATTTCATGTTATCTTAGTATTTAGTATTGATTATCTCTAGAGGCAGGCCAATAGTTGAAAGATATAATTTTGTCTGCTGTAACTATATCAGTTTTTTTGGTAGAACTTCGCTACTCTGGGTATTGGATATTGACCGTTCGAATGAGACTCAAGTGATACAATTAGAATAAACGGTTTTAAAGACTAAAACTAAGTTATCCGCATTTGTGAAATACCCTGAACAATATTATATCATAAAATTGTCACTTGTATACACTTCAGGGGATGTAGCGTGCTAACAAACCGAAATTTTTCCAAAAATAACCAAGAATATAGTTAATCTGGATTTATAGGACCCGCTGTACTCGCTCTAGTCAGCTGAAAATTAATATGGTACATCTGTGAGACATCTTGAAAAATATCCAATTATAAAATTGGTCATTTGCTGGAGGCTGTATCGTGCTAATAACTCGAAATTTCTCCAAAAAGGACCAAAAATGTGGTACTTCAGGTACCATAGCACCTGTTGTACTAGCTCTGGTGAGCTAAAAATCAGTATGGTTCATCTACAAGACGCCCTGAATAATATCCAATCATAAAATTGTTCACTTGTATCTACTCCGGAGGCTGCATCGTGCTAATAAACTGAGATTTCTCCAAAAATGTAGTACTTAAAGTACTATAGCACCTGTTGTACTGGCTCTGGTGAGCTGAATATCAATAGGGTTCATCTGTGAGATGTCCTGAACAATATTCAATAATAAAATTGGTGACTTTTTGCACTCCGGAGTCTGTATCGGCTAACAAACTGAAATTTCTCAAAAAATTACAAAAATGACGTACTTCAAGTACCATAGCACCCGTTGTAATGGCTCTGGTGAGCTGAAAATAAATAGGGTTCATCTGTGAGATGTCCTGAACAATATTCAATCATAAAATTGGTGACTTTTTGTATTTCGGAGTCTGTATCGGCTAACAAACTGAAATGTCTCAAAGAATTACAAAAATGACGTACTTCATGTACCATAGCACCCGTTGTACTGGCTCTGGTGAGCTGAAAATCAATAGGGTTCATCTGTGAGATGTCCTGAACAATATTCAATCATAAAATTGGTGAATTTTTGCACTCCGGAGTCTGTATCGGCTAACAAACTGAAATTTCTCAAAAAATTACAAAAATGACGTACTTCAAGTACCATAGCACCCGTTGTACTGGCTGAAAATCAATAGGGTTCATCTGTGAGATGTCCTGAACAATATTCAATCATAAAATTGGTGACTTTTTGCACTCCGGAGTCTGTATCGGTTAACAAACTGAAATTTATCAAAAAATTACAAAAATGACGTACTTCAAGTACTATATCAGTCGTTGTACTGGCTCTGGTGAGCTTAAAATCAATAGGGTTCATCTGTGAGATGTCCTGAACAATATTCAATCATAAAATTGGTGACTTTTTGTATTTCGGAGTCTGTATCGGCTAACAAACTGAAATGTCTCAAAGAATTACAAAAATGATGTACTTCAAGTACCATAGCACCCGTTGTACTGACTCTGGTGAGCTGAAAATCAATATTCAATCATAAAATTGGTGACTTGTTGCACTCCGGAGGCTGTATTTTGCTAACAAGACATGTAACGAAAAATGAACGACGACGACGATGACGACATACACACATGATTTTTTTTTCTAAAAACCATTTTTTCGTGTTGTTCTTGATGAAAAACGTAGAAATAACTTGAACATTTTTTTCAAAATTCCAACTTTTTTTGGGGTAAACCAATACTTTTCTCGCTTTCGTGTTTTTTATTTATTTGTTACACGCCAAAATCACTTTAAGGATTTATTACAAATACCATAAACCAGACCGAAAATAATTCATGTTAATGTAATTCTATATGTAAGTAATTAATGATCTTGTAAAATAAAAGTTCATTATCATTTTCGCTGATATATTGTTAGTTATTAGAGGAAAGCATTAACGGTATGTTGAGAAATATTTGGAGTGTGTAATTCAAATATGTTTAATTTATTTATTCGACATTAACAATATCTTATTTTATGAGTCTTTAAATATTTATAGACGTCTGTTTTAGGAAAACAATATATGTTCATTTCAGATACAATTAACCACATATAACTCTCTCTTAAGCTGGCAGGACCTACTGGACAGAATCAATTTAGAACTATTGCATTATATAGTACTTATTTTGTACTAGTTTGTACCATCGATCCTAATTTTGTACCATGCGCCGTTCAAAAAAACATGGCACTGTTAGCTTAATATTAAGCTAGCAGGATCACATTAAAAAAATAAAACAAAGGTAGCAACAAAAAAGACTGAATTTGTACTAATTTGTACCATCAGAAAAACTTGATATCTTTAACCAAACTGCTTGAAACCATCTTTAATTTAGATGTTATGTTCAAGAGTAAAGTTCCTCTTTGCATAACATAATTTGTACCATTAAATTATTAAGTTTCAGATTTTATACTTTTCCTGTCATTCGGAAACTAACCTGAGCTACTACTAGCCTCAAGAGTAAAGTACCATTTTGCATCAGCAAAATTAATCGTTACTTCTGTATCAGAAGCAACACCATTAAATTATGAAGTTTCAGATTTTGTACCCTTGCGACGTCAGTAAAGCTAGCACCCCCACTTTTTCAAATAAAAAAAACTAATGTATAATTTAGGAGAAATTTGTAGTCAAAAAATTAAAATTCGTACCCTCTCAGTTTTTCTGAAAAATCGCTATTCAAAGTGGGGGTGCTAACTTGAGCTCAAGTTAGCACCCTCACCTTTACAAAATTAAATTTTAATTGCATAAATTTAAAGTTTGATTTTAGGACGAACCCACCCAGTTTTCAATGTAAAGGGTTTTTAATGTGGGATGTTGGCTTGAGCTACCACCTTTACAAAATGAAATTTTAACAGAATTACTTAAATTTTGAATTTAAGACGAATTTGTACTAAAAAGCGTTTTTTTTCATAATTTTTGTTTATGAAAGATGATAATAAAATAGATCTCAAGCCAGCACCCTTATATTAAAAACCCTTTTCCTGAGAATACTGTGAAGGTACAAATTCTAATTTTATGGGTGAAAATTAGTCCTATATTCGAAAATCAATCATCTTTAGTTACTTTTGATAATTTCGATTTATTTGGAAATTAATAAAACAATTAGCTTTACAAAATCAAATTTTAACAGCATAACTTTAAACATTGAATTTAGTATTAATTTGTACCCAAAAGTGTTTTTTTCATTATTGTATTATGTTTATAAAAGACGATAATAAATTAGATCACGTGTTGTAGTAATTTCCAAGTAAAATCTTAAAAAATTTGTAATTATCAAAAGTAACTAAATATTATTAGTTTTAGAATATAGGAATAATTTGTACCCTCACAGCGTTCTCTGAAAAAGGGTTTTTAATATGAGGGTGCTGGCTTGAGCTACCACCCCCACCTTTACAAAATGAAATTTTAACAGCATAACTTGAAAATTTTAATTTATGATTAATTTGTAGCTGAAAGCATTTTTTCAGTATTATATTATTTTGTTTATAAAAGGTGGTAATAAATTACACCACGTGTTTTATTAATTTCGAAATAAATAGTTAAAAAATTTGAAATTATGAAAAGTAAGTAAATATTATTGATTTACGAATATAGGATTAATTTTTACTCAAAAATTTAGAATGTGTATCCTCACATTATTCTCTGGGAAAGGGTTTTTAACATGAAGGTGCTGCCTTGAGCTCACTCTAGCACCCCCTCCCCCCTATTACAAAAAATCAAATTTTAACAGCATAATTTTCGAATATAGGACTAATTTATTTCCAAGAAATTTGAATTTGTACCCTCACAGTTTTCTCTGAAAAGGGGTTTATAATTTGAGGCTGCACCTAAAATCTTGCTGAAGTTCGTTGGCCAAGAACTTTCCGTAATTTTTCATCGATTTCATTTGTTTCTACTCCAAATTGTAGATAAATTCGTTGGTATTAAAACAAACTCCAGGAAAGTTTTCCAAAAATGTTGATAGCTAATTTATACAGGGTGAAAAAAACAATGTATAGGGTTTGCGCGCAGTTTATTAAAAAGACCATCTCTTAGTTTTTATTTCACCTTGATATCTTCATTTCTTTTGAAGATACACATATTCAAATAAAAACCTGGTATTGTTTAAGGGAAAAAATTTAATTTGTAATGTTTTAATATGCAACAGTAATTTGAAATAAAAAGAAAAACGTAATTGGCATTTTTCAATATTTCGTATGCCCACCTTTAGCGGAAATAACTGCACGCAATCGCCGATACATCGAATTGATAAGACACATAATGCGATCTTGAGGAATTGCGTCATGTGTTTCGGGTAGTATAGGACGGCGACGAATGTTTCTTTGAATTTCATACCAGAGATATTTAATCGGATTCAGATCCGAGCTACATGCAGGCCATTCTAATCGTTGGATATCAACCTCATCGAAATACTGCATACGGTCTTGCATTGTCGTTTATTAAAATGAAGTCATCTCCAACAAATGGAGCATAGGGAACTACAACTTCCTGAAGAACGTCTTGTATGTAACGTTGAACATTTAGAGCTCCGTTTTCAATCAATAATAATTAGGTACGTGTTGCCCTTGAAACAGAAACTCCATAATATGAGTCTCGTTTAGATATAGTGCAGTCGGCAAACCTCTCATTGCGCTGTATGAATACCCTTTCCCGATCATCAGGTGATTGCAAACAAAACCTCGATGCATCAGTGAATAATACATTACCCCATTGATCTAAATTCCAATTGATATATTTTCTTGCAATCATAAGCCGGTCTTGTTGATGTCGTGGCTGTAGTTGTGGACCTGTAGCTGGTCTACGTGAATAAAGTCTGCGTTCTCCAAGTCTTCTTATAAAAGTCCTTTCGCTTATAATAACTCCACGTTAATTTTTTAAACGATGTCGCAGAAAAGGAGCAGTTGTTCTTCGATCTCTTAATATAGAGAGGATGATGAACCAGTCATCAACACCTGTGTCGCCTATTACAATTCCCTGTCTCCAAATACCGATTCCAGCATCTTGTATTGTAATTCGGGGTATTTCTAAGATACGAGACACATATCGTTGATTTCGACTATCTTCAATTAAAGCTACAATTTTGCATGCATTTTCAGTATTTAAAACCATTTTGACACATTGAATATTATTCTCGAATATTTATTTGCGATAGTTTGACATACGCCTACTTAATTATACTGGCAGAAGCCACTTTCGTTTATGTTCCTTAATCGAGCTTGGTGTGTTTATAAAATTACAGACTATTATTTGAATACGTGTATCTTCAAAAGAAATCAAGATATCAAAGTGAAATAAAAACTGAAAGATGGCGGAAAGGATGGTCTTTGTAATAAACTGAGCGTAAACTCTACAAATCTCCCGAACTGTTTCACAGGGTGTTAAGGAAATTGGACTACACGTACACGGTTATATTTCATCCTGTATAAATAAGCTATCAATATTCTTAGAAAACTTTTCTGGAGTTTGTTTTAATACCAAGTAAGTTATCTACAATTTGGCGTAAAAATAATTGAAATCGATAAAAAATTACGAAAGTTCTTGAACAACGAACTGCAGCAAAATTTTAGGTAGCCGAGTTTTTTTTCCGGTGAGTGTATTATTTTGTTTATAAAAGATGATAATACATTATACCACTTATATTATTAAATTCCAAGTAAATCGTTATAAAATTTTATATTACCAAAAGAAATGAAAAATCTGTACTCACAAAATTAGAATTTGTAGCCTCACAGTTTTCCCTGAAAAGGGGTTTTTAATGTGGGAATGCAGGCTTGAGCTCAAGAATATTTTAAACACACACTAGGACTAAACTACCAAAAATTAAAATAAGCCCTTTTAGCGTTTTGTGCACTGCTTATACTCCTAAAAATCCATGCTAAAACTTTTCCAACCTAAAGAAAAATTATGAAATAGGAGCTGTAGATCAAAGACGCGTACCATCTGTAAAATAAACAATTTCGCCACAATGGCGGTTTTTGCTTCGGTGTGACAAAAAAACGTTTTTGAATTTTTCATCCAATGAGAAATGGAAGCCCTCTGTAATACCATAAAGGCCCATCTTTACTAAGCTGCAAAGCAGTCAAAAAAGTAATAGAAGAGTACGATGCCATTCTTATCTATTAACCGCTTTAAACTATTTGCGCCTTATTGCACATCTGCACTAGGGAAAGATAACCTCACTGAAAATAATGCTGATATCCGCAATTTTGTCGCGTAAACCGGTAAATAATTTTGGTATTCGCTGCAATTTATAACCTACAGACGTAGGCAGAGGCTTACTACTGTAAAATAACTATTTTCATTACTTAGTAACCGGTTATCTGTGGGGCGCTACGCTACGTTCCAAAATAATACCGCGACAAAATACCGACGCATCTTTATTATTTACACGTCAAACAATCGATATGGAACAAGACCACCGGTAGCAATATTGAAATGGATTAGGAATGCACGTTGCGTGTAGATGATCGAGAGACCATTACAGAAATACACCATTTATTCTGTACCTACCCCCACCCTTCTCGGGGTAACCGACGCTCCAGGGCGCCAAATTCAAATAAGCAATCGATATAACTTTTCCTCCGAACACTTTCTAGCGAAAAGCCCGCTCCAAAATCTCAATTCTATACACCTTTTTAAAATTCTTCCTAGTCACTTTTCTTAAATTTTCTAGACACTTTTTAACCCGGCCGATCTTCAGCCAACAACCTAAATACACCAATCTCAATATTTGAACGCGCACTACAACCCCCAACCCATCTCTGCAGAGGAAACTAATCCTACATCAGGGCAACCAAACAAAACGAACATTTTCAACTTTTAAACAAAAACCTTTTCATCACAAACTTTTTTGGAATTTCTCTCTCTCTCTCTCAATAAAAATAAAATCTCAAGTGACTCTATCAAACGATTCTATTGGTTGAATTTTACTGTAAATCAACGGCAGAACGAAATTGATTGGCTAACATTAAGTAAACATCTAGGTAATGTTTACCAGACGGGAAATAGTTTGTACAATACTGGAATCATTTTGAAGTAAAATCTAAGTAGCGCTACTGATAATCTTATTTTTAAAGTAATCAGTGCGAAAAGAGAATGCATATCTTTCGCCTGAAAAACTGTTACAGTGATTTAAGTAGATAATAGCGATGCATAGCAAATCAGATCAAATCGTGTGCAATATTGTATAGAATTAAACTATAAATAAAACGTTGCGGTTGTTCAAAGAAGCTTCGATAGATTGATATAAATCACTTTTGTTGACAATGAAATATACTGTATTTGTTGGAAATATTGATAAAATCGCTTTACAAAAACTTATATTCATTGAGTAAAATTTCTGTTCTAGATTAGTCGCTTCAGGAACTTTGTTTGTTCATTGTTTAATTTATTAATAAGATTTTCAACTTTCCAAGATTTGATGGTTATTTGTTTACTTTGCATATTTTTTGCAGTGGAACTGATGGGTTTGTTACAATAACGGTATTAGATGAACTTTCTCAAAAAAAGATGGTCTATTGCCTATAGATTTTTGTATGAAATGTATTTTTATTGTAGACATGTTAGGACATCTTTCTAATTAATTTTCATCCACTTCCAGACGTCTGAATATTTTGAAACTGTATACACGTATTAAGACAATACTGCAATTTTATAACTTTGACTCAATATCAAGACCAAGATCATCAGGATAAAAGAAAAATGCCCAATTTTACAGTTTATTAAGGCATCAATAATTTTATATTTATATAATATTTATAAGGTCTGTACCAGGGCCGGATTAAGACATTAGAGCGCCCTAGGCTGACATCAGTTTGGTGCCTCTAAACTAGGAAAGTAAAAATATAAATACAAGTAAAATAAAACGCATTCCACAAAATATATATGTATTTGTGAAAATGTACAAATCCATTATTTAAAGGTGGATTTTACGACACAAATGTTTGTATAATATCGTCAAAATTTCTTTCTTTTAGTGCCTCACACTCTATACATAATATTGAGGGGTCAGCAATTTTATCGTCTGTTAAAGAATTTCTTAAGTAATTTTTTACTCGTTTTAACAAGGAGAAGGACCTTTCGCCTGTACAATTCGTCACTGGAATACACAGATATATTCTTAAAATAATGTCCATGTTGGGAAACGTACAAATTAAATTTCTGCTGCGGAGTGTTTGCAACCATGACATAGTTTTTGATGTTTTTTTCTCAGAGTTAGGTGAGTCCAGAGTTTGAATAAAATATTTGAATTGTACACATTCATTTTCAAAATTACAATCCAAATCTCTAGTATAAATTCCTTGAAGATGTCTGCACTTTTCTTTTATTATATTGTCATCATTGTTTTCTAAGTTTGTAAGAAAACCAAAAGATCCATTGATTTCATCGTACGAATTTTTTCGCCTCTCGAGTTCTGATACTATATTGTCTACAACCACGTAGAACATATTTACTTCCATATCTGTCCTACCATCAAAAGTAGTTTCTCCAACATCACTCTCTCCTGGCAAACATTTCCTTTTTTTTCCTTTTCGAATCCAACGTATAGGTACTACATTTTGTTAACAATCCACCACTTTCCTCGTATTTGTTATAAGTTGTTCTAATTTCCGTAACAAAGTGAATTAATGATTTATAGAGTTGAACGGCTGTCACTATATCCATACTTTGCTTTTGCAAAGACTGGCTTGTTTTGTGGAATTGAATTAAAATATCTCTCCAGAAAGAGAATATAATACCAGTCTCCAAGCTTAACATTTTTTGCAATATACCCTTCCCCTCAGCTTTTGTTTTAGGTGCTTGCGAGGTATCATTCACAATAAAATTCAAAGCTTCTTTGAAAGCATCGTAACTGTCATAAAGAGCGGTGCAGGCATCGACTCTAGCTGGCCATCTAGTAGCTGAAAGTTTTTAGGCACATGTAGTTCTGACCCACTCACAGCTCGGTTACGCGTTAAACACTCTTTCATTATTTCCCACCTATAGGTTGATTCTGAAAAGAAAGTGTATATTTCTTCCACAAACAAGAAGAAATTTATTACAACAGGAGAACACTCTGCAGCACAGGTTCCTACTAAATTCAGTGAATGGGCAGCACATGGTATACATTTTGCCAATTTGTTCTTTTCCTTGATTCTATCTTGCAAACCAGAATATCGACCAGACATGTTGCTAGCGTTATCGTAAGATTGTCCTCTATAGTTCTGTATGTCTAATGACATATGTTCTAAAACTCTCAAAACTGCTGTTTCCATACTTGAAGCTTTGTGTCCTACCTTAGCAGCAAATGTAATAAATCGTTCTACTACCAAACCATTTTCAATTACATATCTGAGAACAACAGTAAGTTGGTCAGTATGGGATATGTCGGGTGTAGAATCTATGATTATTGTGTGTTTTTTATTTCTGATGCAAATTGTTCTCTTAGATCAACCGCCATGAGTTTTATAAATTCATCACAAATAGTTGATGACAAATAAGAAACATTTCCTTTTCCTGCATTGCCTTTTGTTTCAATGTGGGTTTTCAGAAACGGATCGAATTCTGCTAAAAGCTCTACGAACCTAGGTAGTTGCCGTTATCAATAGCTCCACACATTTCACTAGAACCCCTAAATGCTAAACCACGCGATGTCAAAAATGTTATAACTGCAACTGCTCGTTTAAGTACAATATCCGCCAAAATAAACAGTACCAAAAATAAAAATAAAAATTAATTTTTAATTTCTGTAATGTAAGTGTTCAAAATGTTCACCATTTCGACGCAAATAAGCTTCATATCGATTTTGTAAGTCAATAAACATATTTATAAAAAGTGGTTGATGTAACTGCCGAAAAATATTTTGTATTCTTTCCCGTAGTTCGGCAATATTCGCCGGCGGATTTTCCGAGTGAAATATTTTGTCCTTCATTATGCCCCAAATGTATGCGTCAGGTGGCGTCAGATCAGGTGAATGAGAAGGACATTCGAAGTCTGTTCCCCGAGAAATTATTCTATTATCGAAATGCTGACGGAGTAAGTCTAAGGTGCGCACAGCTGTATGGCTCGTTGCACCATCTTGTTGGAACCATTGTGTGCGAAACTGTAGATTTCGTGCAGGGCAAAAGTTATTTATATCTCTCACAAAAGGTATAATAATTTTCTCTCTATAACGCTCTTGGTTGACAGTAAGTGGATTCTGATTATCATCTTCAACGAAATAAGGACCAATCATTCCATGACCAGATACCGCGCACCAAACGGTAACTCGAAGACTGTGGAGTGGTTTCTCTACAATGACATCAGGACGTTCAAATTCAAGGAATCTGGTTGTTTGTCGATTAATATAGCCGCTAAGATGAACGTGACTCTCGTCTGAAAACCATATGTTTTTCAAAAATTCGGGATCTTCGTAAATTAAACTCAACATGCGACCACAGTAAATTTCTCTTGCTCGTTTGTCCGCAGCATTTAGTCGTTGTCCAACTTGAATACGGTATGGATAACCACCAATTGATTTGAACATGCGACGTAAAGACGTTTCACTAATGTTGAGTTTACATGCAGTTCTTACAAGACTTCTTTGGGGTCATTGCACAACTTGGTTAAAAACACGTCCTTCATTTTCGTTAGTGCATACTGTTTTTCGACGACCTGAAGAACCTTTACGTTGACACAATACACTACCAGTGCGACGAAATTTTTCAACAACAGCTAACATCACACTTTTACTAGGAGCTGCTTTATTAAATTTTTGTTGATATTTTATTGACACCTGTTCTAAGCTTGGACCATCATTACGACCTTTTCCGTCTGAACGAAAATAATGCTCCACCAAAAAAACTTTTTCTTCCGTTGTTAGAACCATTTTTAAATCAAATTTAACTGCAGCGTACTATTAATATATCAACTAATGACAATTAAGTCAAATATGACAAATCCATATTACATAAACAACTCCACAGCACTCTCTGTTTCGGTACTGTTTATTTTGGCGGACACCGTATGTTAACCCAGTAATATCTTCCTGCAAGGTACGGCTTATGAACTTCGGTATCTATTTTCCCTAAGACATTTGATCGCGCAATATACGCCTTCGCATTTTCACAGTGTTCAGAAGAGTTTTCATGTTCAGAAATTCGATGGGTATTTTTCCAGTCGTTGAATCCAGTCATGAAATAATTCGTTTTTGTTCGGTTAAGTAATTTACAATACAAACAATGAACATTTCCTGTTAGTACTGAATATAATAGCCATAGACGACGTACAGTTTCCCCGTTGTGCAAAGTTTTGAAATACATATTCTTTGAAGCAATCTACTATGAATATCATAAATTCCCTTCGATTTTTGAAAATCCATTTTAGAAATTTCTTGTATAATTACAGATGGGTTCATTACAATGTAATTTATGAAACTTTCGGATATAGCCCATCCAGCTGGGTCTGTGAAATCGACTTTTGAAAATAATTCTGACGTTTCTTGAGGATTGCTTGATTAATATGCACAGTTCTGAACTTCATCAGTATCAGAATTGCATGAGTTTATTGCGGTTTCTAGAGGATACAAATATAAAAATTACATTCTTACACCGCGTTATTCAATTATCTGCTTACCTCATTCCATAATATCACCATTACTGAGAGTTGATTGTTGTTCATTATCTGCATTGGCTTCCGTACCTCGAACAGGTTGACAAAAAAAGAATTTAATTTGGGTATTTTTTTCAATAACTTCTCCATTTTTTCTTGCTTTTCTTTTTCAGCCTTCTTCCTTTCCCACCCACTAAGTTTTCTACTTCCTCCACTTCCACTCATTGTTTTCGATAAAATGATAAACAAGACAAAAATACCGCAACTGAAAGATATTATTTTAATTGACAATTACTCGATTACTGCCAGGGACTGAACTAACTCAACTGACTACGTTCAATTTTTAAAATAAATGTTTCCAAAGTTTACCAATTTTTTTTGTAAACTTTTATGTTGCGTTTCCAATCACCCTTTTCAATCTATCCAAGTATTCAAAGCCGGCCGACTGAAATAATGATGTCTATTCACTAATGTTGTCAATAAAATTTTGTTTAATATTGGTGCCTTACAATACATTCGATCTTCACGAAAAAAATACGTATATAGCAAAAATGATTTGCACGAATTGTGACTATCGTTAGTGGTTAGTCCGGTCAGTCGGCGCCTATTTCTTTCACGGCTCCCTAGGCTATAGCCTGGTCAGTCTATTGGATAATATGGCACTGGTCTTTACTGCTTTCACATCAATTAGAATAAAACCTTCAAATAACTGCCGATTAAAACAAAACATATGTTAAAGTAGTTTTTTAATTGTGTCTAATTCATGCATCAGTGGAGGAATCATTGTAAGCATGGACTTTGTCAGAAGGATGATATTGAATATGCTTCAACGAGATATATTCTGTTTATCGTTTGTTAGGAATGCGTACATAATATCAACAATGGAACGAGATTCAAAAGCAGGGAAAGTCCGAAAACGTAGTGCGATTTTTTTCAAAAATAATCCTGAGCAATCCACTACAAAATGAATCAGTGCGTGTTTAAAATATTGCTATACTACAAACCGTTGGAAGACAGAAAGTTCATATGTAGCAGAATCGATCAATAAAATAATGGGTCAAAAAACCTTTTTCTAGCAGATAATACATAGTTCGGAGATCGATTTTTGCTAGAATACATCAAAATTAGACCATCAATGATTGAATTTTGTTCTTTGATGAGACTAGAGTTAGCCTTGAAGCTTTACATCACTATGAATGTGCTTGGGGAAATTAAGGGTAAAGTTTACTAGCTTCAGTATTCCTACAAGTGTCTCTTGGTAATTGGCTCCAAAACGTTTCGGAAAGCTATCTGCTTCGATAATGGTCTATAAATGTCCAATTATTGTCAAATATGTAATACCTTTGGCTGCGTCTGTTGCATGTCCATTTCAATATGGCTAGACAACTAAAAAATGGTCACCTAATAATCCGGACATGAATCCTATATGAGAATCTTATAACAATCTTGTCTACATAAATGTTGTGATAAGAAGTAGAGGAGGACCTAATAGGTGACCTTTCAGTGGCATTTTTTTACTGGTTCACTGCAATATTTATACAGTGTGTACAAGAAGTATTAAGTATTATTTATTATTAAGTATTATTTCGATTTCGGATTGCTTTATAAAAAAAAGTTTCAAACAAAAGTTATACGAAATAAATCAAGCTAGTTAATTAGGAATATAAACGGAGCACTATTACTCCAGAATCACGCAATGATTAACTGTTTTCAATAATACACTCTATATATTTTTGAACATCTATTTAGAAATACAACCGTTAAAACCTCATGTTCCTAACTTTATTCGTTGCAAAGCAACAATGGTTTGAAAATAAAATTATTAAAAAATGATGTATGACAAAAAAATAGTAGACTTCTTTCATTTCTTAGTTCTAAAGGTCATTAGTTACAATTGAAAGTATAATGCTTTTACTCTTATCGGTTATTTGTTATTGTGATTGGTAAAAATATTGTTTATGCTGACATTTTATGTTTATGTTGCTACTTCTAAAATTTACGGAACAAAAAAGAATAACGATTCTTATGATGAAAGGTTACAATGATCATAAAAGAAGTTATGATGAGGTATCTCTATTATTTAATGGTACTCATCTATTACTAAAACTGCAGTTTGGACAATTGTGAAACCTTTTGAAGAAGTGGGTCTAACTAAAAATCTCTTTAAAACTGGCCGACCAAAGAAAGTGTGATGAGAAAGCCTTGGACATTATGCAAACATTTGCAGAAAATCCTCGTTCATCTATTCGGAAAACTGCATTAGAACATGATGTTAGTATGGGATCCGTTCGTAACTTTCTCTAGCAAAATTAGTTTCATCCTTATAAAGTTGTGCTGGGACAAGAATTATATGGATATGATTTTGATTGTAGAATGGAATTTTCTTAAACTGTAATGCAACATGTAGATAGGGCAATTTGGACGGTCAAAAGTATTAAGATTTGTTGATAAATCAAATTGTCCCTGCCATAAGGAATTCTGATATAATTTCCATGAAATTTGGTTTCAGCAGGATGGTGCAACACCATACTTTAGCGTTGATCTACGAAATTACTTAAATTAAATTTTCCGAGACAGGTGGATAGGAAGAAAGGGCGCAATAGAATAGCCAGCAAGATCTGCTGATGTATCACCATTAGATTATTACTTTTCCGCCAACCTATCTAATATGCGAGAAAAGTATTGGTTTACCCACAAAAAAGTTGGAAATTTGAAATTTTTTTTTGAGTTATTTTTACGTTATCCATCAACAACACGAAAAAACGGTTTTTAGAAAAAAAATCCTGTGTGTATGTCGTCGTCGTTGTCGTCGGCCACTTTTCCTTGCAAATCTTGTTAGCACGATACAGCCTCTGGAGTGCAATAAGTCACCAATTTTATGATGGAATATTGTTAAGGACATTTCACAGATGAATCCTATTGATTTTCAGCTCACCAGAGCCAGTACAACGGGTGCTATGGTACTTGAAGTACGACATTTTGTCGTTTTTCGAGAAATTTCAGTTTGTTAACACGATACAGCCTCCGGAGTTTAACAAGTCACCAATTTTATGATTGAATATTATTCAGGGCATCTCACTGATGAACCCTATTGATTTTCAGCTCACCAGAGCCAATACAACCGGTGCTACAGTACTTTAAGTACGATATTTTTGTCATTTTTGGAGAAGCTTCAGTTTGTTAGCACGATACAGCCTCCGGAGTATATACAAGTGATGAATTTTATGATTGGATATTATTCAGAGCGTCTTAAAGATGAACTCTATTGATATTGAGCTCACTAAAGCTAGTACAACGGGTGCTGTGGTACTTGAAGTACCAAATTTTTGTCATTTTTGGAGAATTTTCAGTTTGTTAGCACGATACAGCCTCCAGAGAGTATACGATTGATCAACTTTATGAATAAGTATTGTTCAAGGTGTCTGACAGATGTACCCTATTGATTTTCAGTTGACTAGAGCGAGTACAGCGGGTCCTATAAAACTAGATATACTAAATTTTTGGTTATTTTTGGAGAAATTTCGTGCTAACGATACATCCCCCGAAGTGTATACAAGTAACAATTTTATGATAGAACATTGTTCAGGGCCACAGATGCGGAAAAGTTAGTTTTAAAATTTAAAACCGTTTATTTGTTATTTAGGGATATGTCAAAAATATTGTGAAAAAAACAAAACCTGATAATTTGGACGATAAACAATCAATAAACAGTTGCGTAAAGTCACATCCAGCTTTTGGATATTGCCAAATAGAACAAGGAAGCCACTTTGAATAAGATGAAATTCATAGGCTGTAAATTGATAGGCTTACTTTTTCTGAAATACATAATTTTTTTATAATTTTATTTTAAAACACTTGTAACTTTGCAATGAATAAAGTTAGAAACAGGCGGTTTTGACGGTCGTATTTCTAATTTAACAGATTTTCAAAAAGTATACAAATATGGAATAATGGTGCACCCTGTATATTTCTAACTGACTTATTCTGATAGGTTGATTTATTTCGTATAACTTTTAATGAAACTTTTTCTTTGTATATCTATCACAAAACGAAATAAATATTAGCGTGTTACGTTTATTTTTGTACACACTGTATATTTCCAGTAAAAACAGGTTATAAGTAACAGTATACAAGATGTAGATCTTCTTATTACTATTTTGTGATTTAGGTCGTATGTTATTTTTCCGCCAACCCTATCTTCGTTGCGAGAATAGTATTGGTTTACCCCTAAAAAAGTTGGAATTTGACTTTTTTGGAGTAATTTTTACGTTTTTCAGGAATAAAAACGCAAAAAAATGGATTTTAAGAAAATTCTGTGTGTATGTCATCGGCTACTTTTTGTAACATGTATCGTTAGCACGATACAGCCTCCGGATTGCAAAAAGTCACCAATTTTATGATTGAGTATTGGTCAGGAAAGGACACAGATGAACCCTATTCATTTTCAGCTCACCAGAGCCAGTACAACGGGTGCTATGATACTTGAAGTACCATATTTTTGACAATTTTTGGATAAATTTCGATTTGTTAGCACGATTCAGCTTCTGAAGGGTATACAAGTGACCAATTTTATGATTGGATATTGTTCAGGGCCTCTCACAGATAAACCCTATTGATTTTCTGCTTACTAGAGCCAGTACAACGGGTCCTATAAATCCGGATATACTACATTTTTAGAGAAATTTAGATTTGCTACCACGATACAGCCTACTTTAAGTTCAATTTTATAGGATTCTTTTTATTATCTAGATAATCATTTTCGCTATATGTCTAGATCATTGCAGCAAGTTGATAATTCTCTTAAAATTGTTAAAAACTTGGTCAAAACAATTTTCGTCAGAATTTATGCATTATAATTTCAACAATAGATTAGTGTTTTAAATGAAACTCAATGTTTCTAGCTAATTCCACAATATAATGAAAAATGTTGAAAATTCTAAAAAAATGATAATTGTTTCGATAACTGAATATCATCGTCAGAATGACAGAAGTTACATTTCATTTGATGCCTACCTGATGTTTAGTAGTTATTTTTGGCTAAACCAAGAAGTGACCTACCTTGTGATTGACTTAATATATGTTAATAGAAAAAAGAAGAAGATGTGATATTACAAATATTGAAGCTTAGATATTATTAGCCCTATGGTGATATCCTGGATATAATTTTTCCAATTAAGATCAGTATAACTGTGCAATGATATATAAAACCAGGAAAACTATATCTGCTGTTCTTTACAATTATCACTTGAGAAGACAGTTTAATAGTGGTGAACTCCCTAGATTAATCTGTTCATTGACGACTTCATATTGTGGGTTTCTTAAGGGTCTTCTAATTCCAACTCTTCAAGGAAATCCAGTTCTTGTTTCTTATCACAAATATGTAGTACTTCTAGTTCTGTGTTAGGTATCAATGAATGATTGGTGTCAAGTAGATGTTTTGCGTAATGGGATTTATCTGGTTGTTTTAATCTGTATGCTCGTAAGTGTTCGCTGTATCGGATAACAAAATTTCTAAGGGTCTGACCCAAATAGACAGCATTACATTCTGGACATTTGATACCTGATTTCTTCAATGGTGGTATTTTGGTTTTTACATTTAACAATTTTGTACTTACGTTACTTTCTGTTTTAAAAGAAATTGTTGTATTCGTTGCTGAAGATATTATCTTTGAAATATTATTAGAAATATTTCCTGCATATGTGATGGTTTTATAAGTTTTTATTTCTTCAGTTTGTTTAGGAAATATTAGTTGTAATGCCACTTTTTCCTCTTTTTTATTAATTAGCTTATTTATCATATCTAATGGATAACCGTTAGATGCTGCTATTTGTCTAATTGCATTAATCTCTCTATCAAAATTACATTTGTTCATAGAAACTGAAAATGCTATATGTATCATTGAATTATATGCCGCTAGTTTATGTGATATTTTTGGTGAATCTTGAAGCCACAAAAGATGTGTTAAATTTGTCCAGCCGTAAGTATCTAAAAAATTTGGGTGATGTGAATTTGTTGACCATCAGCTTATATTAAAACTTAATTGATGTTTTTAGTCAACTAAAATTGGTTCATCAAAAATGTATACTTTCTGAAAACCTATATTGTTAGTGAATTTCTCTACCAATTCATTTTTACTAAAATTACCATTGTCTAACGAATAATGCCTCTGGCGGCATCGCAAATCAACATATTGTTTCTAAATAACGTTATAATTATTCAATGAAAGTTGGCGGATGCCGTTTTCTGAATGCAATATTATCAATTTCTATAAAAAGATCATTCAAACATATGCAATGAGAAACTAGTTCATATATATGTCCTAAGTCGAAAGTAATGTCTTGATAATAATTCGTTTCCTTTCTTGAAGAAATATGAATGGTGATTTATAAACAAAAACTAAATCAACAACCTTTAATAATCACCATATTATATGCTCTACTTACAGCTAAAACATTAGATGGTTTACCGGAATTTGTAGTAATGACAAATTCAATGTTGAATATTCATAAACTGTATTTATGATTTTTGAATTTACGGCTCTATAAACTATGTTGAATAATTTAAATTTTTGCGGCGCCATCTAGTTATTACTATAACTATTTTTATTTTTTCAAATGTTCTTTTAAGAGCATTCCAATAAATTATGTATACTTATTAAACTAATTTCATTGGGCTAGTAGCAGTTTAATTTATAGAAAAGTTAACTCTTTCTCATATTCACACTTGCAGTTTACGAAACTATATCTAGTGATCAAATAAGTTGAGATCCTAATAATTGGTGAATATTATCCTTATAGTAGGAATCAGTTCATCTTGGAGTATAGTGAGGTATGTCTCTCCGGTTACTTTTTAATAAAAGAAAAACGGACCCACTATGCGATCCCCAATAATTTCAGCCAAGACGATTGTTTTTTAAAGCCTTTGGGCACGGGATCACGCATCCAGAAGGGATTTTCTTTAACCCAATCACGAAAGTTGTACCGGTTGACGTGACCATGTAATGTAAACATAATTTCATCAGAAAACAGCACCAATCCCAAAGCAATTTCCCCACCATCAATAGAAGCCATAATTCGTTCGCAAAATTCGAGTCTACGATTAGAGCGTCTGCGTTGAGCTTGTGCAGATTTTGCATTTTCTTTTAACTTATATAGAATTATTTGTATTCTTACTTCTTGATAAGTTAAATATTTTCCGCTTTTTTTTATCACTATGTATCAATATACATTTCCCGCATCTTGTTGGGCCTATGTGCGAAGTCAACGAAGTGACCAAGAGCTACATCGGGTCCTCTGTATGCAACAAAACCCCTCAAAATATATTGAACGTCACCCACGTGAATATTTTTTGGTATTTCCTCCAATTTGCACTTGACCTCACACATTATAGTGCTTGTCCACAAAAATGAAAACTGGATTTAAATAGAGACTTTTTCGTAAGTACCCTCCGCACCACTCATTATTTAGATGTTTCGAAGATTTATATGCGACATTGGAAAAAGTAGTTCGGCTTAAAATGTTATTTGATCTGCGCCTATAAATTATAAATGTTTTGCAATTCCACGTCCAGAAATGGAGAAGGTTCACTCTTTTCATATGCACATTCGTAACAGTAGCTACGTTTTAATCCTGAATAAAAGTCTATTATTTTAATCAAAAGATTGACATCTGAATTTGTACACAACTGAGAGAATATCTTTTGGCTTTTCATTATATACAAAAACTTTATAACATAACTCATCTCCAAGTCTGTAAATCAGTGGTCGCCAACCTGTCGATCGCGAGCTACCGGTAGCTCGCGGAGGCAATTCTGGTAGCTCTCACAACGATTTTAATTTGAAAAATACAAACTGCACAAAAATCAGAGAAGCTTCCGAAAATTCCACAAAAAAATCTAATTATCATAATATTAAACATAAACAGCGGCAACGTTGCGGTGAGCGATCTGCCGCTGACGCCATCAAGCTAGAACCGACCAGCCGGACTAGCGCGTTAGTGTTCGAGAACGATCAGGATTGCTTTGAACGGGAAAAATACGCACAGCGCGGCGACATTGCGCTTAGTTTAAAACTGAACGCGTAACCAACGTCCAGCGGTTGGGTTAGTAGAGAACAACAAAAAATAATATTATGGCAAGCAGTTGTAAGAAGGTAAAGACATACCACTTTCATTCGGAATGGGAAGAACAATACTTTTTTACAGAAGTTAAATATAAAAATGTGTGTTTGTTATGTAATACTTCGGCCTCCGTTGTTAAAAAAGGAAATATTGAGAGACATCATAAAACTGTACATCTAATTTTGAAAAATCATTCCCACTACATTCTGCCGCCAGAAAGGAGAAACTGAAACAGTTAAAAAAGCAGTTAATTGGACAACAATCAATATTTTTAAAAACAGTCGACAAAAATAAGGCTGCAACTGAAGCATCGTACCGTGTGTCTCAGATAATTGCACAAAAAAAGAAACCTTATGAAGACGGGGAAATGATAAAACAGGCGTTTTTAGAAGCTGCTGATTCGTTATTTGCCAACTTTAAAAATAAAGACGAGATAGTTTCAGCCATAAAATCTATGCAACTTTCTGCTAATACAGTGATGAGACGTGTAGAAGTAATGAGCAATGATATTCTTTTACAGTTAAGAACTGACTTAGATAACTGTGTTTATTTTTCACTTCAACTCGATGAATCAACAGATGTCGTTGACACTGCCCAGATGGCCGTGTTCGTCAGGATGGTTTTTAGTGATTTTACGATTAAAAAAGATCTTTTGAAGTTTATTCCACTGAAAGGACACACTACTGGACATGAGTTGTTTTCTCATTTAAAAAATATTTCTTCCGAGAAAATTCCAAT
Source organism: Galeruca laticollis (assembly GCA_963921935.1). Lineage (NCBI taxonomy): Eukaryota > Metazoa > Arthropoda > Insecta > Coleoptera > Chrysomelidae > Galeruca > Galeruca laticollis. The sequence goes on along the minus strand of OY998178.1, from coordinate 35,243,746 downwards.
ATCGAAAATGGTAGGCTTCACAACCGAAGGCGCTCCAGGTATGGTGGGTTGTAATAAGGGTCTGGTGGCGTTATGTCGTAAAGATGAAACTTTTCCTCAATTTCTCTGTTACCACTGCATTATCCATCAGCAAGCATTATGTGGAAATTTCCTGAAATTAAACAACGTTATGAAACTGGTGGTAAAAATTGTGAACAAGATTAGAGCTCAAGCGTTACAAAGAAGATTATTCAAAACCTTGGCCGATGAAGTTGACTGTCAATACGGGGACCGACTCCTTCACTCTGAAGTCCGATGGTTAAGTAGAGGACGGGTGCTAAAACGTTTTAATGATGTCCTATCTGGAATAGTTTAATTTTTCAAACAACGCGATGAACCGACTCCGGAACTAGAAAATTCAATCTGGCTTAGAGAATTTGGTTTTCTCGTGGACATTACAGAGAAATGAAACGAACTTAATTTGCAGCTTCAGGGGAGAGACAAAGAACTAGCGGAAATGATTTCTGATATAAAAGCATTTATCAAAAAGCTGGAGTTTTGGGAACAAAACCTAATTAACATCGATGCCAAGCATTTTCCTATTCTTTCAGAAAAAATATCTCAAAATCCATTAGAACCCTATGACAGCAAATATCATGTAGAAATAGTTTCTACCCTGAAGAATAACTTCAAAAATCGTTTTAACGATTTCAACTTTACTTTAAATTATGAGGTTTAACTAAGTAAGGGAAGGGGGGATTTTGTTTTTGTGGGTGGTGCATTAGGAGTGGAAAAATTTCTTCTTCTTGCTGCATATAGGATTGCCTGTTTTTCTTCACGTCATTGCCCCTACTCAGTCATTTTGGAAGTTGTGGCTCCACTATTTTCTAGGTTTTTTAGTGATGCTGGTGATCTGTCCTTTGTTATTTTTACGATTTGTTCTTCTTCATAAGATCAATGTGCTCATTCCATTCTATTTTTGTATCCAACACCAAATCATTAATATTAACTATGCCGCATGTTCGTCTAATGTTTTTGCTACTTTATTTATGATGAAATTAACTGTCTCAACCCTTACTTCGTGGAATCTACTCATATTAGTGTTTTAAATGAAACTCAATATTTCTAGCTAATTCCACAATATAATGAAAAATGTTGAAACTTCTAAAAAATTGACAGTTGTTTCGATAACTGAATATTCAGTTATCGAAACAATTGTCAATCTTGAAATGCTGACAGCAGCATTTGACAACTTAATGGTTCGATTCCACAAATGTATAGACCAAGAAGGGAGACACATCGAACATTTGTTTAAGAGCGTCCTAAAACATGTTCTTATTTGTTTTTACTGTTCACTTTTAGTTACTAGCTAATAAAGTTTTTGTTTATGACAATTCCAACTTTATATCTGAATCATTACAGTATCCCAGTTAAAGTTATCTTACTTCGCTTTCTGTACACCGATTTTAAACTTTAAGGTACCGTTATAAAGTAAAAATATGCGTCTTTTAAGAAATTGCTAAATATACAGAGTGCCCATTTAAAAAATTACATCTATTGTATTCTGAAAATACGCCACTTTTCTAGCGGGTAAACCGGAAGTAGGCCATTTATATAATTGTGTCACAACAAAACTTACGGTAATTTCAAACCTAACCGCATCTTATTATCTAGAACCGTTTCGAAGATAGAAGCTCTTAAAAACAGTCAGAATATAATGACCCGGTATATTAAGTACCAAGTGTCAAAAAGGTTACTTTAGTCACGAGTTTTGCTAGGCACGAGTGGAGCGAAGCGGAACGAATGCCTTGTGAAACGAGCGACTAAAGACGTTTTTAACACGACGTGCTTACTATACTTTTTCTTCGCCCGCGGGAAGGAAAAAATTAAATATTTTAATTATATTTATAACATGACGGACGATGGCTGGCGACTGACTGACAAATCAAATGACACAGAACAACAAAATGATCACGGAACATGAAATTTAACATACAAAAGATACACTTGATTTGACGTTTAAAAAACAAAAGATAAACGAGATGTGACTTTTCGCATTTTAAACACTAGTGTTTAAAGAGTCGTTTTGTGCATGTTAAACCCGTGTTAAAAATGTGGTTTTAGTAAGGGAAGAAGAAAAACTATTTTATTAAACGAAAGTGCACCTAACCTCAAAATCGAATTAATAATAAATTATATACCAAATCAATTGTGTGATTACGTGAGGTGTACATATGGATGATGAAATTACATGCTATCAATATTTTATAAAATTAGTAATGGACAAGTGGACACAACCGACATCAACAATAGGATTGAAATTGAATTGACCAGTTTCCGCTCATTCAAACACTACAACATGCTTGAGTGAACAATATAAATGAAAAATAAAAAGATGTGTTAATATATAGTCCTTTTTCTTTCATATTTTTTATTATAGATATACAAACAGACTTGTTTATACAGTGGGCAGTCTAAGTAAGGAATACATTTATTTATTATATTATTCTCAGCAAAAATTCCAATACAGTTAATTTTTCGTGTAATAATTTTCACTTGCACATCTGTCAATTGAAAGATTTCAATTTTTTTAAACTAAACATCCCCTATATGGATTTGTAATCGCTTTGCTCGAGTGTCAATTTGTAATTCTTCTGCTCGGGCGTTAATTTGTAATGGCCGTGAGTAGTCAGGGGGTAGAACATAAAAAGGGGCTTGATGGTTAGATGTGTTTATTTAATGGTAACACGTATGTTACCTGTTAAACTAAAAATTCAATAAAATATTTACAACCTAATACTAATTCTATATACAGTCATTATTTCTACAAGTGTTGGTCCTTGATTCTGTAGGGCCTCCCTGGGGGTGGTCGCCTGGTCGGTTTGTCTACAGATCTCTTCTTATTATACGGCTTCTCGTAGTAAATGGTCTTGATCGGTCGTACCTCGTCACTTTGACTTTATGGCAAAGATTTATTGATGAATCAGTACTATTATATAAACTTATTCAATTTTGTCGACCTGGAATGCTCGTTTTACCCCTCGTTCAGGTTGCCTAAATTAAACGGGGTGTACTCGGTACCGGATCCCGCGTTCAACACAGCGTGATCTCGGTGATGTAATATCGGTCGAGCTGTTAGTGAAATGGCGAAAGTGTTGCCCTCTAGGTAGTGGGTGTCCAACTTCGTCTACTGTGATAATTTGGTTTGGTAGTATTCTGTATCCCAGTCCCCGATGTTTTGTTTTTAATTATTTATGTATGGAGGGTGTTAGCTAATATTTTAGACGACAGTGTCGTTACAGATTGTTAAATTGATTTGAGTATTCTCCGGTAGCGGGAAGGTTTTCTGGACAAAGTTTCTTGATCACCTATCAATTAGTGGAGGGTTGAAAAGTTAGTCTATGAATTTTTTTGGATGATTTATATATTTTCTAGATTTAGTTGGTAATCACATCTTCTATTTAACGCTGTGTGTAGTAGTTTGGTGTTCGACAGCTCTACGTTGTATGTCCACAGAGGTTCAAGCATTGCTTTCTAAACAATAAGTTGGTTTTCTAATGATAGTTTCGATCTTCTGTTGATTAGCAAACTCATATTTTCGTTATTTACTAGATGATGATCAGCTTCGTATGACATCAGTAGGCGAATCTTAGGTAGCGGTTGACAAAGTTGAACATGGTCAACGTTGTCAAATTTATAGAGAATAACAACATGTGGTTTGGTGTTGATGTTTTGTTCATATTAACAATTTATGAGGCGAAAATGTCGGAATTCAAGTGGTAGGAAGTATTGTTGTATTGTTGTCAATGGCAGAAAAAAAATCTAATAAGCGCGTTATTTCTCGTTTTCGTGGATTCGCACACAACGTGCTGACTAGAACTGAAACCAGTCGAATATCTTCATAATACGAGGATATATTGAAAAATTCTTAGCCTATAGAACCAAACAAAATGTCAATGTCAAAATATTTAATTACTCAACATATTCTCCTCTTAATTGGATACATTTATTACCGCGAACCTGCAACGTCTCTACACCTTTCAAAAAAATGTTTCTTCTTGCTCTGCAAACCAGACCTCCACATCTTTTATTACCTGATATTACTGATAAGTGGATACCTTTGGCGTTTCAGGAAGCTGCTTCTCGATGCCAAGTAGATCTGCTGCCAAAATATCACGAAATGCACGGATGAATTTTCTTTTTAGTTGCTCGTTTGTATAGCACCCAAGCATTTACTACTGCTACCCCTAGAAGCAATTCCATCCCTAGTTTTTTGTACCACTTCACACCCATTCGTAGAGTGGTTGCGTATGAGGCCATCTGGTCAGACAAATCGATGCCAGCTTTTCCTTTGTTGTAAGCCAAAATTCCCATTGGTTTCTCTGTTGCTCTTCGAGCTGTTTGATTGATTTCTTCCTGTTGTCGCCATTGGCCCTTCTCTGTCATTGGAAGCATGTGGTAGACTTTGGGAGTCATTTTCAGCAATTCTATTGCGTACTGGGACAAGAGTTGGAGCATGTCTTGTAGATAGCAACCTGACTTCTCGCGTATCCTTCCACTTCAAAATTACAACTCCGTTTTCATCTTCACGCGACACTACTTCTCCTCTTTTTAATTTTGCTTGCATAACTTCTTTTGGAATATTTTTCCTGTTGGCTCTCAGGGTTCTGACAACATGTGTTTCCTTCCCGAGCATTGCTTTAGCCAAATCATAGCTTGTGTAGAAGTTATCTACGTATAGTGTCCTTCCTTGATTGAGAAGTTTCTCGCATAACCTCAAATAAACTTTTTCTGCTAATCCGACTTCTCGTTGTCCAGTCGCTGACTTTCCCGCATATATTTCAAGTGCCCATGTGTAACCATCGGTTGAATAAAGTTTGAAAAGAATAATGCCATATTTGTGAGCCTTGTTTGGAATATATTGCCTAAATATTAGGCGGCCTCTCCATGGTACCAAAGTTTCATCTATTACGATGTCTTCGTCAGGATAGAATAGCGATTGAAATTTATTTTGCAGGATGTCAATCAGAGGGCTGATTTTTTCTAGACGTTGACCTTCTTGAATTGTCGCGTTGTCATTGAAATGCAGAACACTAAGTAGTAATTGATATCTGTTACGGGACATAGTTGCTTTAGGAATATCTAGACGATAAATTCCCTTGGTCGCCCAATAATCAGGTAATGCGCTTAGTCGAACCAACCCCATCCACAGTGTCAATCCCAAGAACTTCTTTATTTCTTCTGGATTGGTAGGTTTCCATTTGTTTATGCGAGAATATTTCTTTGGTCTCGTTGATGTTATAGTTTGCGCCGCAAATCTGTTGGTTTCGGTAACCAGAAGGTTTATGACTTCATCATCAACGAGAAGAAAAAATGCCTCAAGTGGGGTCATTGTGGCCGATAGTTCTCGTTGCACACCACTAAGGCCATGAAACTGGAAGGTCTTGTGGCGTCCTACATATTCGCTCCAATTAGGTAAATCTGGCAATTCGCAATCTTCCTCCATTTGGTCATCATTTTCATTCAGAGCTTCTTCCATGGCCAGATCTTGAAGGACACCTTCAATGTCCGGGGCTTCTTCGTCATCATCTTCATCAGATGACTCGAATTTGTTGGAGCAGAGGTGTCAAGAGCGAAATCCGGATCGTTCAAAGAGTCATCGGAATCAAAGTCAAGCTCACCATCACTCTCAATATCTAAATCGATTTCAGCTGCAATCTCCTCCAATTCCGACTGCGTGCAACTTCGAGGACGTTTAGGCATGGTGTATCAGTCAGCTAGATCAATGTATTACATCCGAATCTGTAACAAAAAAAGGAATCATTGGAAAAAATTCGTCGCTCATATTTGAAAGACGTGGCCAAACGTGCTTTTTTCCTGCGAGGCCGCGTCTTTCATATATGAGAGACACTCATAAGTGGGAAAAAAACAAATACAAATCAGAAAAAAAACAAAAAAAACGACAAAAAACTTTATTCCGGCACAAAATACAATCGAAAAACTCAATACAGAAGTTTGGCCCATGGGGCTAATCTCCCGATACAGTGTGGCACGCAATGTGTTAATATAGAATTAACTTTGTTATGAACATTTTACGTTTGTTTTTTTTTCTTTCATCTATAAACTTAACACTTCATATTCAAACTCTGTTCAATTTTCTTTGATGAAAAAGGTCAAAAAGTCTACGTTATAGGATAACTAAGTTGTAAGTGAGACTCCAAGGTCATTGAAATAACCTCAAACCTGACATGTCTTGTTGTAGATTCAGAGAACGTTTCAATAAGTAAATATGTAAATTACTAATGTCCTATCCTATTATAGTTTCATAAATAAATTACTTCATAGAAGTTTAATAGAAAATAAATACGAAAAATCTTACCCATATATGTACGTATTTTATTCAATAGCAGAATTATGTAATTACTAATTACCATCGGTTTACAAATCTCAAATATTATATTTGGTTTTATACAATAGGTTTCGTGTTGATGACCGTGGTCTTCGGTTTTAACCTCTGCTGAATAAGAAAAATGCACATCAAATGTCTTATAGAGATTTATAACAATTACGTGGCTGTCAAGGCATATAGGAGTACTTGACATAAATAAAATATCATGTTGTCTTAAGATATAAGGTTTATATTATGTTTGTGACATCTGGTAAAATTTGATTAAACGCTCAAGTTTTATACATAGAAGTTCTTTTTGTTTAGGTTGATTGAATTAATGATATATGTGTAAGACGATTACCATCCATTACCAGATATGATGTGTGTGATAAATAAACTGTTATTTTCAATACTAACATGAGAAATTCCCACTATTCATAATATGTGGATAAATAAGAATAATACAAAACGGTTAGGTAATAGTATATTATATACCGCGGGACTGAAGTAGTACATTTAATCCTGAAGGTAAAGTTTATGGCCCGACCGCAGGGAGGGCCATAATTTACCTGAAGGATTAAATGTACTTCAGTCGCAAGGTATATACGATACTTTTCGTACTTCCGGTATGATTTTATTAATTATTTCAATAATTTCAATCAGTTTTTTCTCTCTTCAACTCATTTAATAAACTGTCTTTAAAATAAGTTACCATAGTAACATTGCGTTGTGACAGTTATAATTTAGAAACATTGTCATTACTAGTGTCATTGTAAATTTGAATATTAACGTTAATTACCATTCTAATTAATTATATTTTTCAATAAAATATCCCTTAAATTCGTTTGTTTGTGATTTAATCGTTCCGGGAGTTTCGTCAATATTTAATCCCGGAGGGATTAAATGTGACACTTTAGTACCTGTCACAAGGGAGTGAAGTTGTCACTTTAGGCCCGGAAGTACGAAAATACTTTTCTTTATTTTCAATGACATGTTCCTTCTAAGTAAAAAAAAACAGAAGCAAAAATACTGGTGAATGAATTGTTATTACTTCTTCATACGTTAGGACAAGATCCTAAGTTTGCTTAAAGGGTTCCCTAGGAACAGTTGGTATGATGAATACAACCAAATTTCATACCATCTTATAGGCGGCCGAGGTGTATTTGATAGTTCCTCATTAGCAATTTTACCCAACCAGTCATTTGGTATACTGACTCTTCTCTCTTCACCTGTTTCTTGCCCAACATACTATGTCCTATATTTCACATATTTCTATTATTTCTTCACCTCTCTTCCTGAGGAATAATGTATATCCTGTAATTGATTCAAGTTCAAAGTGTTGTTCTTAGGAGCTGTTTTGTTATTGTGTTCTCCGCGCTGGTTACGAGTAAATTCTTACCTTGTTTCTGACGCTCATATATTTATTTCCCCAAATTATATCCCTTATGTATCCTGGTATTAATGATGCCTTTGATGTTTGGACTTTTACTTCCTCTTTTAGATTCCTATTGCTTGTTATATTTGCCACTAGTTATTTGAATGACGTCACTTGTTGTACACACACTCTGATCATAGATCGCGGGTTTTCATCTTCAGATTTGATGCAGATTTGACCGCATCGTCAGTATAGCATATTATTTTTTGCAATTACATATAATTGGCAGATACCACAAATCATGGGTATTCCTGTATTAATACAACTACCATTTGCGACAAACTTATTTACTTCTGTATTATGAGAATTTTTGGAGGTGGCATGTCTTTTCTGGGTTTGTTGAATGGGGGTTGAGGTTGCCTTTGTGGGCTGAGTAAATCTCAAATGTTTTAGGTATACAGGAATATATTTTTTAATAAATTTGTTTATTCTCTCAACAGTTACACATGGAGGTTCAAAGTAGAGACGATAAAACTTGAAAATTTCCATTGGATATTATATCCCTTTAGTGATTTTCGGGTGTAAAGAATTCAATTTTCGAGGTTTGAAAAAAATAAAGAAAATACAGCACTCCATGTGTTGATAAAAATAAGATTTTTATTTTGATACTTGACGACAAAATTAATGTATTATATCGCATTACATCATCTAATGATTAACCAATTTCCTAATATAGCAAGACATACAACAATTCAGCAAATTAGTAATATTATTTATAAATATTTGCGCAACCAACGCAGTTTATCGGAAATTCTACGTAATTATAATATATGTTTAGTTTTGTGGTGACAATATTTTGAAAACAGTACGTAAGTGTTAAAATATAGCCGTTATACCTTTGTTCATCTCGTTTTATGACTTAGTATGTAATGGAAAAGACTGTTATGATCACATAAACAAACTGCAGGTGTGAATTTTGTCATACTTATATGACGTAGCCGGAAATTGATGTTTATTTTCTAATAAATCGTTTGGCATTGTTTAATAGACTAGGAATACCATGTCGAATTCCGCAGTATATCTAATAAATTTTTTAAATTGCCTCTTACTACAAAATGAGTCATTGTGATACTTGTAAGTAAAAGTAAAATGAGTAAAATTGACTGAATCTCAGACAGAACACAGCCATTAATAAGGCTTATTGTGCACCCCCATTCGCAGATATTAAGCAGAGTCCCATCCTAATTTCTTGGCGAACAGTGAGATTCGTCGGACTATACTTTCCTGCAGTCCCTCCTGATTTGTATCCAGAAAGATTTCTGGCTCTCCTTCTGCACAAGGCGGGACAATCGAAGATAACGTGTTTTGCGGTTTCCTCAACCTATCCACACATCCTACAATGGGAGTTTGTTGCGTCAATCCCCATCTTAGCTAGGTGTGCATTGAATAGCCAGTGGCCAGTTAGGAATCCTACCACTTTTCGCAGTTCTTTCATGCCTAGTCTAAGAGCATCTGCTGCATTGGAACTCGATGGTCCTTTGAGCATTCTTTTGGACTGAGCGTGTCCCGCAACTCTGTTCCAGCGGTTTCGGTGTGTATGCGACACCCAGTTGGAGACAGTTTTTCGTACGACGCTATATGAAACGCCGTATGTTGGTTCTGGTCCCATGCGGGTGAGATCAGGTCCTTTATTGGCACACTTATCAGCTCCCTCATTTCCAGCTACCCCTGTATGGCTTGGCACCCAATTGGCTTTTGCCAAGGTTTTCAAGGTATTATGACAGTCCCACACTATCTTCGACTTATAGATGTGGCTTGCTAAGGCCACAAGAGCCGCCCGACTGTCCGTGTTCACATAGAGTATTTTTGTTATATTTCCTGTCTATACATGTTCTGCCGTATTGGGTTAGTGCAGCTATTTCTGCTTGAAATACGGTCGGCAGCTTACCAAGGCAAACGATTATGCTTTGCGTGGGTCTAACGCCGTAGACGCCTGCTCCTGTACCCGTTGGGGTTTTTGACCCGTCGGTGTACCAGGTGATACTGTTCAACATATGTTGAGGTTCTCCCTGAGCCCATTCGGATCTGACACTCAAGTTGACACGATACGGTATCTCAGTTTCCACGACCTTGGGCATTCGGTGGCATTTCAAGGATATCGCACCTCATGGTGTCGTGTATTTTTGTATGTTTCATGGCATGGTACTTGCACCAGTTGCCATTAAACTGCTCTCTGTATGCAGCCATTTTAGCCTCCCCCTGTATATATAGATGTATTGGTGGGATGTTTAGCAGTATTTCCAATGCTGCGGTTGGAGTGCCTTTCATGGCGCCTGTAATACTCAGACAGGCAGGTTGCTGCACTTTAGAAAGCGTTGCAGTATCGTACGAGGGTCTTCCAGGTTTCGGTATAAATACCACCTTGGAGATTTCCCAAACCGTAGGAATAACTCCTATCGCTAAGCTTAGTCAAAACAGACTCGCAAGTCTTGGAGTTAGTATATCAGCGTTTTTTTGGAGTAGCACTGGGAAGATTCCATCCATTCCAGGCGCCTTGAAGGGATCAAAGGATTGGATAGCCCATGTCACAGACCCATATGGGACTATGGACTTTGCACAAGTCCAGTTATCACGAGTTGCCAGACCACGGGCAACTTGCCGTTCTTTTCAGACTTCGCTTGTTGCTTTGACTTGTATTTCGGTGGATCCCGGGAAGTGCGTACTGAGCAGTACTGCCAGTGTCTCCTCTAGGCCGTGTGTGAGCCGTCTCCTTTGAGTATGGTCTCTGGAACGTTGACTGGATTTTGAGTCATGACTCTGTGGAGATTTGCGCAGTCAGAGACATTCTCAATGTCCAGGTAGAAATTTCTCCATGAGCTTCCCTTGGTTTTCCTCACTGTTTTGTTGAATTCAGTGAGCGCCTTCGTGTGGCTGTCCCAATTTCCTGTGCGTTTGCACTGATTGTACAGCCACACAGGACACAACAACCAACAAGAACATTTTATGCATGTGGAAGAAAATCTGACAATTAATCTCAAATATTTCTCAAAAAACCAGAGTAACGACAGATTTTTTTGCATAGAAAAACTACAAAGTATACAATTTTGAATAATTAGCTTTTTTATTTGAGTTTAGTTAAACATATCGTATTTGTCCATTTTATTCTTATCAATGCTATTTCCGGCAAAAATAACCCAAAGTCAAATGACACTTCGAATTCCAATGATTTATTTTTAAATTTTAATCCTTCAACTTAATAATAAAATTAACTGCAACTCATGACTGTACAATTTAACACATACGAGGATTGTCCACCTCATTGTAATTTCTGAAGGGGAATAAAAGGGAGAAAAATATGACTTAAAAAAGTATAATTAATGGAAAATTACTTTATTACTGGTAAAATGATAACGACCTACTTTGTTTAATAGGAGACGTTTCCATCTTTAAAATTTTTTATGGAAACTAAGGTTACTTAATATCTCATTCTGAACACTTTTGAATTTTGTTCACTTCAATCCAAACAGTTTTTCATGTTTGCATAGAGTGAATTAATAATAATTTGACAAAATCGTTGGCTAAAATATAGTTCTTCCTCTTTTATAACAGTAACTTGATTCACGTGTCCTTTTTCATTATCAAATCAGTAATTTGTCGAAACTTGCACACTCCAAAACTGGTTTATTCAATTATAAAGGAATAATCAATTACCTGAATATTACCGGTCAATCTCATCAACCTAGACTTCATGTAAATTAATGGAGAAAATAGTCCGACTAACCTGGTACCACCAAAAACATCGCATAACTAACGAAGCCCAATCAGGTTTTATAAGTAACCGACCTACTGTGGATAACTTTGTCCTCTTACACACTGACATACCTGAAGCCCTATCCCGAAAACACAGAGAAAATGGATCGACAAATATCTTCTCTTTCATTCAAAATTTCCTTAATTTCCGGACCTTTAAAATTATTACAAATGGATGCACGCCCATCACACATTGGAATCACTGTCCGCTACAACTAAAACCCAAATAAGAAACATACAAATTCATAATGACTTAAAATCTCTATTTAAAGTACATCTCCTCAGAGACTCCTGGCAAACATATAAGGACAGAAGAATAGAACATACTCCGTCCTTCATGTAATCCACACTATCATAAAAATTAATTATAAGAAGACTACGCATTGGACACAGAAGAATGTCATCTGTGTCCGTTATGCTCTGTACATTTAACTGTTAAACACATCCTAGTGGAATGTCCCGCTACTAATCCTACCAGTAGAAAAACAATATAAAAGAACCACTTAGTGACATCCTAAAATTATTTAGATTATATATCGCTGAAAAGATGGATATTCAGGGCTAATTGTAACCAACATCTCCTCCCTTCCATAACCACATAAAGGTCAAGCCACACCAAACATCCATCCATCCTTCGGATGGACGGGCTGGATGTTCAAAAAGGATCGCTCGCCAGCTTGGCAAATAGCGCAACGCAGAACGGCATCCGTCCGTCCGCTGGACGTTTAAAACGTCCAATGGATGGATGGTTTGGAATCACCGGGGGAGCGATTTTTCCTTCGCATCCGCATGGACGTTTCTCCTGCGCATGAGCTCTGGGTCCGGTTACACGCGCTCCACTCGGTATCAGACAAAACTACCCTAGTCCCCATGGTTTCTCTGAAAACATATATTCGTGTAGGATACCTCTTCTCGCATTGTTTTCACAAGTATACCAGTTTTGTACCAAGTTTATTTTGTTTATTTCATTTACGTTTAGTTTAGGTTTATATTTTTAAGTTCTGAGTGTACAAGTTTATTTTGGCTACAGTGGAGCTGCTAATTAACGAGGTGAGAAACCATACCGCGCTGTGGGACACGAGATCTCTTGAGTATAGAGAGCTCAATGTGAAGGAGAAAGCATGGTATGATATAGCTGCTGCTTTGGGAAGAGACAGTAAATTTGCACCCAATGAGAACGATTGTTATTTACACAATACAATAGAATAAGTTCATCATCGTCACTAGAGCTGCAGTAATCAAGCCACGGGATACTTTTTGACAAATCACTTTCACACCAAGGCACATTAAACAACATTATTTATGCACAGACTGCACTGCTACTGCACAAGTGAACAAAATATTCGTTGATGAAGAGATTCATGACAACATCCGTCCACTGGATGGATGCTTTCGGTGTGAATCGGAGCGCTTTGTGAACGTCCGAGGTCGGACATCCATCCATCGGACGGATGGATGCCGGTGTGGCCCGGCCTTAAGGGAAGGTAAATATTTATGTTGCTTTGCATCATATTGGTCAAATCGAATACGCGCGCGCCCGATTTTACTGAACATATCCGATAGAAACCCGAGCGGTATCATTTCGAAAAAGACGCTATTATTAATTCATGTATTTATATATATTTTTTCAAAAGTTGCAAAAGTTTAGGTGACTTAAATCATGTAAAGAAGTATTTTTTTGAGTTTTGTTCATATTTCGGCCGTTAAAGTGACTAATAACTGCTTAATTTGTGGGTAACGAACCAAAGCTAAAGTTTATTGACCATTTCATAGGTATGTGAACAAAATAACCACGCCTTATTCCATAGGTAATTCATTGCCGATTTGAAGATTTTAATTAATTTATGAATATTTTTAAATTTCCTCATGATATTTAGAGGAAACAACAAGGCTTAAAGGCATTGAATCTGAAATGGGCCAACAAATGTATAGTATATTATGGTGAATTTTTATTAGTGTTTTAAATGAAACTTACTGTTTCTAGTTAACTCCACAATATATTGAAAAAATGTTAAAAATTCTATAAAATGAGTTAACTAGAAACAGTAAGTTTCATTTAAAACACTAATATGAGTAGATTCCACAAAGTAAGGATCGAGACAGTTAATTTCGTGAATTTTTAAATAATCACCAAATTTTCTTGATAATGTTGATGTTGACGAGATATCTTACTATTAGAAATCACCACGAAACATGAAAAAGGAGTGATTGTATTAAAAATAGAGTGAAAAGTGTTCTTACCCATCTCATTTTGTATCAAATTCAAAAGTATGTAACTGCACACACAACACTACTGCCAATATAATAAATTGTAAGTATTTTCTTTCTGAATAGTGTTTATTAATAAATAATGAATTGGAAATGAGGATATCAGAGGACAAACTAGAGTTACCGATGTAATACAAGAGGCGGCTAAGTGAAGTGGTAGTGGGCCGGTCACCTGGCTAGACTGGATAAAGATAGATGGGCACAGAAAATAACAGTTTGGAGGCCTAGACAGACCAAGCGAAGCATAGGACGTCCACAGAAGAGATGGGTAGACGACATTAAGAAGGTGGCAGGCAAGAACTGGTTAAGTACAGCTAGGAACAGGAAGACATGGAAACAAATGAGAGAGACCTATATCCAGGAGTGGACAACTATGGGTTGAGGAAGAAGAAGAAGAAGCAGAAGAAGAAGAGAGAATAAATAATGCACTAAAAAGCAGGCAATGAAACATGTCACAAACGACAAAGATGTTTGAAATTTCCATTATTAGATAGCATTCATCCAATTATAAGGTTTTTTTACGTCGGTAGTTATCCAATTAAAAGAATAAAAAAATAATGTATAATAATAATTTATCAATTTAGCAATTGTTACAAGAATCACATTCAAAAGTTCGATGAAAATAACATTTATTTTATTCGAATTGCTTGAGTTGAGATCACGTTCTTCTGTTTATCGAAATCTAACAGTTTAATTAAAGGGTTATCGAAAATTCGTATATTAAAAAGTCACGCCACCACTGGTAATTGTTTTGGTTTTGAAGAACACACACCTCCCACTACCGTTTTGTCAGTGTTGATGTTGAGCACACTTCCCCTAATGGTTTTAATATAGGCGTTAGTAATATTTTCAGCGATATAAAATCTAAGTGAAATTCAGTGCAGTGAATAGAGTCTACCTTCTTTCTTCTTCTTCTTTTCCTGGCCCTACAACTCTGGGTGAGTCTTGGCTGCATCCACTATCGCTCTCCATCTTCCTCGATCTTGTGCTTCCATTTCCCACTGTTGGACTCGCATTCTAGACACATCTGCTGCGACGGCATCTTTTCCTGGGTCGGCCTATTGATCTTCTACCATCTGGTCTCTCAAGGAATACTGTTTTTAACAATCTGTGGTCCTCTGATCTCAATACATGCCCTACCCATCTTATTCGATTAGCCTTTATGTGTCTTCTCCAGTGTCCTGTTGCCTCATCTTGTTGCGGTCCAAATGCCATTCTAAGAAACTTCCTTTTAAATACAAGAAGCTTATTTATTTCCCGTTGATTAAGGGTCTAGGTATCGCTGCCATATGTAACCACCGGGCGAATAATTGACTTGTATAGTGTTAATTTGGATTGTCTTCTTAACAATTTAGATCCCAAGAGTGTTGTAAGAGAATATAGCGCCCTATTTCCCGCCATTATTCTTGCTGAGACATCTCTTTCTACTCGATTATCATCTGTAATTATCGCTCCTATGTACTTAAACTCCTTAACCACTTCAAAGTTGTACTCATTAATGGAAATATTCTGTCTGATTCTAGGTCTTGGGCTCTTGGTTACTACCATGTATTTCGTTTTGTCTTCATTTACTCGTAGACCCAGGTTTCCTGCTTCCTCCTCGAGTTGGGAAAACACTTCTCTCATATCTCGCGTTGAATGAGCCACCGTATCTATATCATCAGCAAAAGCCAACATTAGTTTTGAACCCTGCTTAGCAAAACCTTCAGTTAGCTCCGATGTTATTTTACCAACCGCATAATCCAAGGCCAAACTGAATAGCAACGGTGAGAGGGGATCTCCTTGTCTGAGTCCTGATGTTACCCTAAATGGAGTTGATGTTCTGCTTCCTATCCTCACCTGTGCATATGAGTTTACCACACACATTTGTGTTAGCTCCACCAATTTCCTTGGGTTGCCCATTACTAGCATTGCCACCCACAACCTGCTTCTTTTTATAAAGTCATATGCTTGCTGGAAATCAACAAAGATTTGGTAAACATCCCGGTTAAATTCCCAGTTCTTTTCTAATATTTGTCTGATCGTGAATATTTGATCTGTCGTTGACCTTCCAGCACGAAACCCGCATTGATAGTCGCCGATAACGTCTTCCGCATAAGGGGTCAACCTTCTCAGTAGTATGGTTGCCAATACTTTGTATGTTGTGTTGATAAGTGATAATCCTCTATAATTTCTAAATTCTTCTTTGTTTCGTTTCTTATGTATAGGTATTATGATACTTCCGCTCCAATCTTTAGGCATTTTCTGTTGTACCCATATATTCAGGATCATTTCATATATTTTTCGGTGTAAAACATTTCCTCCCTTTTTTAACAACTCTGCATTTATACCATCATTGCCTGGTGCTTTATGATCTTTGAGATATGTTATCGCATTTTTTACTTCTTGGAGTGTTGGTGGTGGTATTATTATATCCGCTGTGTGGAAGGTAATGTCTTCTTCTTCCTCTGTCTACCTTTCAATATATAGTAATTGCTTAAAGTACTCCTTCCATCGTTCAACAATTTCCGTTTCCGTCATTATCAGTTCTCCACTTTCATTTCTCATGCCTTTCGTTCCTCCTACACTCCCATTCCTCCTCACTCTATTTACTTCCCTAAAGAACTTCTTGTCCGATTCATGCCTCTATCCCTGTCTATTTCCCGTATTTGGTGTTCTAGGTAGTTCTTCTTTTTAGTTCTGAGTAATCTCCTTGTCTGTGCTCTTGTTCTGTGAAATTCTTCTTTGTTCTTTTTCGTAGGGTTTATTAGCATTGTCAATCTCTTATTTGTTTTCAATTCCAGCGTTTCTTCACATTCTCTGTCAAACCACCTTCTTTTGGGGCGCTTCGTCTTTTTCCAATGGGTTCTGTCTACCTAAAAGACAAAAATCTAATAAGTAATATCTAACATATTCTACCTAAAACGTATTAAATTTTGCAACTGTGTCAATGGCCTTAGCAGTCGAGACACGTTGATTTAATTAAAAAAATTCCTGACTTTCGAAAGAAAATTTAATATAAAATATCCAGGAGTTCAAGTTTCTCTAAATTTTTGAATGCGAAAGAAATTGTAACTTTGGGAGATTGGGAGACAATAGGAAATACGTAGGATGAATTAATTAAACCAGTAATTTACTTTCCTCGATACATCGAGGCCACTATTCAATAACAACAACCAATTATATTTATTGATTTTCAAATGGCTATCGACCAAAGTCTTTGATATGACGACTATTAAATAGTAAGCCTGTTCGAGCATTTATTACAATATATTTGATATAAAGAACTTTAAAAAAGCTTTGGATTAAATTAGAAAAGCAAAATAGTAAGTTTGTTCGTGGATCTAAAGCTTCAACCAAACGTTTAATCAAATAAGCCATAAATAATGTTTTAGAAAAAACAATATCAAGCAGGCCATAAATCTTAAAAAATATATTAAATAACAAAATGCCAAACATTCAACGTATTTTCAATTTGGTCATATCCTACACAAAAACTTGTAGGATTAAATTGGTAATTAACCCCGTAACAGTTTAATGAAATTTATACATATTTTCAAATTTCTATGGAAATTGTTACACAACGAGCGCATCGTGTTGTAACAATGACAAAACTATAAAAAAGTGAGTAATTAATTAAACTCTTAAGACTTTTGCGTTATGAAATGATTCATCACGATATTAAATCAAATAAATAATGACAAGATATATAAAACCACCCACTGACCCACTATATGAATCATAAACTTGTTACCGCGGACTCAATGTCATTTTGGTTTTTAATATCTCGTAAAAGGTCATACAGATTCAGTATATTAATAATAATTCTTGATTCTAATATATTATTTCCTTTAAAAGAAATTTCTTGTACATCAACAAAGATCAGGGACAAGAATATCTACAATATCCATGTATGAATATATTTACGAATATTAATTATTACATTGAAACAGTAATGCGTATTATAATAATGATAAAAGAAGTTTATAGCAAAAACGTTGATGCGGATAAATTTGAAATAAGATCAGACAGGGATATCTTTTTTCCATGGTATAAAATAGAACAGAAACGCAAATAAAGAGGAACAAGTTCTGTTACCTAGAAACTACCATAGGTACAAAGGAAAAAAATAGGGATATTTATTGCAAGAAGAAAATTCAGACACAAAAAAATTTCACATACTAATAAAATTCCAATTATCTCTAAATAATATATATTACAACAGAAGTCTCTGTTTATCCGCTAACTTCTCTTAACCCGTAACGGCTACTACTCAAAATACGCAACGTAAATACTACTAGAAGGTCCCAGGGACCCAATAATTAAAAAATTCATGACAATAATGTTTTGTATCAAAAACTTTATTTCTTACATTTATTTAACCAAGCTATGCTTCTATTATAACATATTAATAAAAAATAATAATTAAATGCATTTTGGGCACATTGTGGCCGCACATTTTAAACATATGGGAATTTTACACCTAGCGCAGTAATTAGTTATTTTTCGGTCTTTTTCTGGCGGGCAAACGCGGCATCTGGGTCTTTTCGGCCTGCAAGGGTTTTCCGAAGGTACAGGTGGTTCCTCCATGACAATTCCTAAACTATCAGCGGCCATCGAACGAAGTTTGCGAGGTACATGCATGTTGTATATTCTAGCCGTCATGTACGGAGTATACAATTCACGTCCTAGCTCTTTGAGGAAATTGTACCTGAAATTTTTTTTTCTTGTTGGGCGAACTGGTATATGATCCTGCTATTTACTCCAGCAATATTTAGTATGGCCTGGAATAATGACATTGGCCATCTGCGAGTTCTTCTTGACGTCGAATAATTAGCACATTTTTCGTCAAGTGCGTCAACACCTGTTTTAGTGCCATTGTAGTATAAATTTATTTCGGGTTTTGTGCTAACATCATCTACGGAATTATCTTGATGCATACTAGAGACTAGGATAACTGCTTTTCCTCGTTTTGGAACATGAGAAACAATAGTGGTTTGAGCTGAAAACCCAAATAATGAAGATTGTACATCTCGGTTTCTATTTGGTTGGAAATCTGGAGGGATCTGTCTCTTATTTTTTCGCATTGTGCCCACATATGTTAGACCACTTTTTTTTAGTTCATCAATCAACTCAATAGAAGAATACCAGTTGTCTCCCTTAATGTTACGATTACTATTTGCAACGGGTGCAATCAAACGTAACACTACTTGCGTGGGATGCGACAATTTACTTTTTTACACTCGTAGGTTTTGGATCTTTACCAGTATAAACTTCGGCATTTACCATATAAGCCTGTTACCTTTTGTTGAAACGGGTTTTCTTAATCCTTCGTTACTCTTGTCGCTCCATCCTTTAAGGTGCGTGTGACATGAATGAATGTATGTTTCATCCATATAAATGATAGGTTTGTTCTGTTCTCTGCACTTTTTTATGTTTCTTCAATATAGTAGGCGTAAATGTCTGATTTCGTGACGTTCCATTAACAAACTTCTGTTGTTTTTCATGTTGGTCCAACGAAAACCCAAATAATGTATTTGTTTCCGCAGAGATTCGCGACTTCATGCGAAGCCATAACTATCTGCAAATGTTTGGTGTACATTTCTTAACGTGGGTACTTTTTTCTCGGATATGTGATAATTTTTTATGCACCTTCTAAGCACAGTTTTGTCGAATTGATTCATACGGATACTGGACGTTCTTTGTTTTTTAGTAGGCACATCAGTGCCAGCATTACTTCCTGCCAGATCTTCTTTTTTAATACGGGAAAGCATTCTTTGGCTAATTTTCGTAGTAGCAGAAACTCATTCAATGACCTGACAATAAAATAAGTCGATATAAATGTTTTATTAAAAGTTTTACTCATTTGTATTTTTATACAAATAAAATGAGGAATTAGTTAAATTTGTTTTCAGTGACCTCTCTTTGAAATAAAAATTTTTGTCGTGGTTTTCGGACATTTAAAAGAAGTGTCAAATTCAAAAATACTATATTACGTTTCAGTTCATTAGTTGTTTTAAACGATCTTTAAATTTTAGTTCAAAAGAAATAATAAAACCGAAACGTAATAGAGATAGGTATGAAATGAGTATAATGATTATAATTATAAGCTAAAAACCTATTACATTTAAATAGGTATCTTACACATAAAAACATGTGCCCTTTTATATACTCTTGTAGTCAGAAACAGAATAGTTATTTATGCAACAAGTGCATAAAGTGGTGCTTTTTTTCACGAATGGAAAAATTGACGCATCAGCCGCAGGCATGCAAAAACTAAAAAATGTCTCATTTAGGTTGCTCTAAATGGACCAAAAATGGCGTCGATTTGTTTGCAATGATGACATATCGGCGCATAATAGTATATTGTGCAACAAGTGGGAAAAGCTCTACTTTTCTCACGAGTGTGGAAGTTTGTGACACATATGGTTTTGAAGTTAAGTAAGCTATGAGAAATATGCTACTTTTCATAGCAGTTGTAGAAACAATACTTTGTCTCACCCTAGTCTCACTTTTTTAAATCGTTTAACAAATAAATATTTTGTGAACGAAAATCGATTTAAAAAATTTACTATCGAGTGTAAATTTGTTAAATAATTACTTTGGTTTAAAAATGTTATTGCAATAATTAAAACTTACCTTTGTTAATGGAATTGTTGTTGACACTGCTCACTCAACTTTTCATGGACAACTTTACTTTCTGGAGTCGCCATAACAAGTTAGTATTGCACAACCCCGGTAATCACAATTTTCTCTGAACTGTACTGTCGAAACGAAGCTTACGAATTCTTCCAGCGAAGTGAGCTCTTGAAATCCGCAAACGTCTTTGCTACGGTACATCGGAAGTTGCCAATCTTCCGACTGCCAAAATTAATTTGCCAACCTGTACGTTGTGGGTACATTTGTTTTTCTTAGTTTAGGCGCGGATTTTCTAAACCCCAAATTTGACAATTTGGATTGTTGATGAACCCAGTCAGATGAAAATGCGCCTCATCGGTGAAGATGATTTGTTTCGAAAAATCGGCATTCACTTCATTTTATTCGGTCACTCATTGAACGAATCGCCGGTGCCGTGCATGGTTTGAGTTTCTGAGTGAGCTGAATCTTGTATGGGCGAAGGAAGCGGTATTTTGTCAAAATTCCCTGTGTGGTGCTTCGTGATATTTGAACGATGGCGAATTGATGTTCTCGGGTTTTCGGTAACACTATCGTTTAAAGCAGCAAGGATTTCGAGAGACCCGCCGGTACGTTGACGTACAGGATACTCATTGTCCAAAATCGATCCAATTTCTTCAAATGTATTGATCACTCTTCGAATTGTTGACACATTCGGAGTACTTCCACGACCGGAAATTACGCGTATTTTGCGAGCGGTTTCAGCGTTAAATTTGAATTGGGACACCGTTTATTATAGATATACAGGAGAAAACAATTAGGGATTTTGCAAGAAGAAAAAAGCAGTCACAAAATTATCTCTACATAGTATATAAGAACAAGCATGTCTGTCGAGTTTTGATGCGGTTTTTACCCATAATTTAGATAATGTATTACGAAAGTATTAGTAGAAATAATGTGACTAGATTTTATCTAAGAAAGACTTTTTTTGAGAAAATATACATATATTTAGAATTATAATAGCCCGCTAGTTGTATTAAAAGCTACTCTGTAGTTTTTTTTCTTGGCTTTGACACTCCTCATTCGGCCAGTCACAACAGGAATAATATTCTGTAGTTGTCTACAGTTGTATGTTCAAAGCGATTGTAAATTCTCTATAATCTGAATGTCACCTCCAAGTTTGTCAGAATAGTTATCCTAGTTCCTTATTTTTAAAATATCGACGGTTCGTTTAGTATTTCAATGAAAAAGATAATAATTAACTCAAATTCTAGATATTAACGGTACAAGAACATATTTCAATTACAATTGCGATTAGTATTTGTAATATAACATTTATAAAATGGGAAAGTGAAATATAAGTGCCAGCTGTAATAATTGATAACATGATATTATGAAAGGGGCAATACTAATGTTAGTTCTGATATGAAAGTAGTAAGGAAACATGAGATAATTATGAAAATTGCACTGCAAAGTGAAACCGTCGCTAATACTGAAAATATAATGCATATCCTCTGGAAGACCAAGCAATAAGTGCATCAGGGTCCCCTCCTATCCAGCGTCCTGAATATAGCTCGATCTTAGTCAGTGTAACGTGTCATCATGTCAATACCACATATTTTGCCTGATTGTAATGGAAAAAGAGACCGTGTTTGGGTAAAAACTGATTTTTCTAAAAAGCACTAAGGGGCAAAAAAATTAAAATAAATTTGTTCTGAAAGAGGCTCTAATTATAAGATACTGAATTTTTATTATAATAAGTTGAACAGCTCTCGAAATATCTGAAAAACAATTTGCATTTGGTAATGTAAGAAATAATAAAATCTTATTATATTAAATAATTATATTTATCAAACGTAGAACAACCTCTAATTTCGTATTTTCTATCGAATGGTTTGTCAAAGACTGCTTGACTCTGGCACCCCTTGCGTCGTCCTTCCTCTTTACTCGATACCCAGACTACGTTTGTTTATAATTATATTTCTATTTCGTTATTGTTGGCTCTCAAGTAACTTGCATACAGGGTGGATTCCGATATATCTTACAGTAACTTCAAAGGGCTGTAACATTTCTAACAAGTTCTAGATATGTGGTTCAAGGTATGACCTACCTTGTTGTTACCCTGTATAAAGAAATCTATGAAAAATGGAATTGTCGAATTTCGTATCTAAGAAAGTTTGTTGATCAAGAGTGACTGCTCGTCACTCGCGCCATGTCACGTCTCGACTCCGCCCTCTTTTATATATTTTTGCGCTAGACGACAGACACTCTTATACCGAAAATTTCGTCTTTCTCCTCTCCCCGCAATTCTATTTTTTTTAATTAGTTAAAAAGTATAACATCTACGGGCAAAGTATGCATACATTTGCCATATAATTCATATATGATCTTCCATTTGCAGCATCAATGATAATTTTCCATGTATTTATTAAAAAGATATTCAGTTCTAAAAAATAAAAGTTGTAACTTTTGTAAAAATATTTCTAAAGTTTAAGGTTTCTCATGTGTGGTTTCGATATTTCGCTAAAAAAATCAATGTCGCTACCGGTGATTCATTTCTTGCAGGTGTGGTGGTCGATGATTGAGTTTCATCCGCACTGAAGCCCTGAATCTGGAATCAGGGAGTTATTCTTGACGTTGTTCCCAACGTCATGCATACGCAAGCCTGTGATTGCTCTATTTGCGAATAGTTCCTAAAATTGATATTCTCGAGCACCGTTCCTAAAATCATAGAATTGTATCGTCCTCACAACTGCGTCAGTTGACGTCACAACACAAATGTCATTTGCCATTTTAGAACGTCAAATTTAAATAAGTTTTTCAAATATGTTATCAATTTCTCCTATAAAAATGAATTCTACAATCAGTTAATCAGTAGTATTAAACCCAAATTGAACATTAGTATCCCGAACAACTTATGAAAGCCAATTTGTTAATTATAAATACTAAAAAATGTATGCCAGAGATGAACGAATTTACCTCAACATCATCATCATCATCCTCAACATATGTTTTGGTAAATAAGAAACCACTATATCTAATTATACCTAAAATATATGAAGTGGATAGACATTGCAGAAAATGAAGAGATATTTCAGACGTTAATTTCACAAAACTTTTGGTTGTGTTAATAGGAAAAATTTGACAAAGATTTTGTCATCATAGGAGCTTGATATTATTATTTTTGGATTCATATGTATGTGTAGGTAACTTAATTTTATTTTTCATAGTATGATATTTTACAGATGCACACAGAAAACATAATTTCTTTAAGTCAAAGATTTTGTTTATATTATACAGTGCGTCACTAGGGTACATGCTGGAACTAGACATAATAATATAAATAAAGCTTCTTTGTATAATCTCTGAAAGGGACCTATAAATGTTCTGGAAGCACATCCCCAAGAAAATAGGCCATACCTGAGATTGCTTTCCACTAGACCGTAGTACAATATCTGCAAGTATTGACATTATACATAAACTTTTTTAAACACTGAAAGTTATAAAGCACAATCTCTAGTTTTTTTCTATAAAAAATATGTGAAGCTATTCTTATGGTCTCTAGAATTAAGAAATGACAAATGATGTTTTATTAAAATTTAGAGTAAGTAATTTATGATGAAACCAATCCTTAATTAATCTTAGATCATTTTCAACTATTTCAAATCATACCAATTATCTATTTCATAAATAATGGCTGTATCGTCTGCGACTCTAATTGTATATATCCAGTACTGCTCACTGAAAACAATTCATTTATACAAAGATTGAATAACACAGAATCCAAAATTGTTCCTTTGTTATAATTATTTATTAAATAACGTATATTTTGTTGTTTATAGAATTTTAACAATATTAACAAGTTTGGTGTTTTTAAATGTGAAAAATTTTAATTTCTGGGTTGTTGGTCTCGAATTTCATCTTCATGTATAGTTTAATAATCATATTTCAAAAATAAAAATCTGAATAGTTTTTTCAAAATTGAAGAGAGGGTTTTCCACTTTAGTTATGGTTTTCTAGGTGGAATCAATAAATAATTCTATTATGAAGCCTTCGTAAAGCTCTTTTATTACCATTATTCAACCTTATTCTTCAAGTAATTGTTCGATAACTATTTACATTATTAAATAATGTATATTTTGTTGCAGCCTTATACCAAACATAGGGCCAAGTCTTATAAATTTTTTTTCTTGCCAAATGATTTTTTAGATCAGCTTAAAATTAGTTGGAAAATAACTATGTATATATAAAAATTTTATCTGAATAAATTTCAGTCAATAAATTGAGAATTATTTGGAAGAATGTTTATTTGTAAGTATCAATTGAAAATAGAAAAAGGTAAATTCAATATACGACATGGTATTTCACGTGATTTCAAAAATTTTTGTGATTTTAATTTAATTATGTACTCGAATAGTTTATTAAATGGAATTTTATTCTTTCTAGAGTCACTTGAGACGTGTACATGGCGCAAAGTTTTACTGATATCCGTAGATAGCAGTTTTGGTAGTATTCTTAATACACTTTTTATTCAACCTTTCAATTATTTGTGTGTTCCAACAACCATGTTATTCGGTAATTGTTTAGAATTTAAAAAATGGTCCCTAGGAAAATTGAATACGCATCAATATAAGATTCTCGTATGTCAATTTATGTTCTACATAAAGGATTTAAAGTATATCACCTTGAGAAAATCCTATTGGCGGCTCGAGGCAGTCGTATCATGTTATTAACATAATTATCTTGCTTTTCCTTTCTATGAAACCTTTTTCCAATAGAAACTTTGTTCTCATATAAATTAGACATTGATTAATTGCATTTAAATGTTACGGAATGTATAGAGTGGAAAACTAAAAATACACTCAATTATTACAATAGTATTTTCTCCAACATCTTTACGTCAATCTCGTTGTCTTCAACTGACAGGAATTTGAAGCAATGGACAATTGATTTCCGCGAAATAGATGAGCCCACACAAAGATAACTTCTTGCTTGAAAGGTCATTTCTTTTACAATCAAATATGGGTTTTTTTACTGTGCATAATTACAAATTTCCATATAGTCATTAGTTTTTTAATGTCATCCAATTCTTTTACTTCCTGAAAAAAGATTTTGTTGCATATGTCAACAGAATAAATCAATTTTGAAAATAAATTCCATTTGAATTAAAGTTTCATATTCACAATATACAAGGTGTTCCGCATAAGAACCGACACAGAGCAGAGGCGTATAGGGGATCCCAATATATGACGATTGGGGGCAATTTACCTCTATACCAAGTTGCATCCCTGAGAAGTTAGAGGGCCTCACACTCGGGCCCAAAATTTCAAAAAAGTTCATTTCTTTGCAACCCTTTAACTTAAAAATACCAAATTTGGTACACTGTATGAGACTGTTAACAGCATTAAGTAATGGTAAGTAGAAGGCGATCGAACCATTCTGGGGAGTTAACTAGGGGTGACCTAACCTTAAAATTTCATAGAATTTTTTTATGTTATTCGATTTGAAAATTTTTATTTTCATACATACCATGGATAACTTAATTCTTAAACTTTTTTTACTCTTGTAATTTTGCACAAAACTTTGTCATTTTCAAGGAAAAATCGAATAACCAAAGACATGTTTTTAACAATGTTATTTAAAAAGTTACAAAAAAGTCAAAAGTAAAAATAAGGTTGCAAAGAAATTGATTTTTTTCGAAATTTTGGGCCCACTTTGAGATCCATAACTCCTCAGGGATGCAACTTGGTATAGAGGTAAATTGCCCCCAATCGTCATATTTTGGGATCCCCTGTACGCCTCTGCTATGTGTCGGTTCTTATGCGGGATACCTTATATACTAAATCAATACCTATGTAGTTTAATTAATAATTAAATTAGACCCAACTAATTTATAATCGTATACCATATCTTTATTTCGTCACAGTGTTACGACCGACTGAGTCTGTCTACCATCTGTCAACCAAATCACAAAACATTCGAATTCGGGTATTTGATGTTGGTAGATTTTACTCGAAGCTATGACAAATAGCGCTACAGAGAGCGCTGGCGATGAGGTTTCATATTAATTTCGTTGAAACTTAAGCTAGTACACCTGAAACTTCATATGTAAAAGTTAGTAGACAGTCTGATAATTTTTCTTACGATTTTTTTGTAACTGATAACGTGAACTGAAGACAGTATTACTACCACTACACACTATACCACAAGTTCACAGTCTGACGCGCGTTTCTATAACCAAGTTATCGTCTTCAGAGACAAAGCTACTGTGTTAGCGAAAAGCGTCACTAGTCATCATTTCCAGTGGTAACAGTAAAAATGTTTTCAAATATATACGATCTTCCCTATCATCAAAAGTTTCCATTCCCCTACTTCAAAAACACGGCCATACTGTATGCTCTTCTAATAAAGAGTCTTATGAGACGCTCTCTAGCTTTCTCACAACTTTTAACTCAAGAGCCCAATAATGACAACCTCCCATTAATTAACTGTCCTCGCCTCAAGGCATCTTTAGAACATGTAGTATTTACACCAGACCGTATAAAACAGCACTTACTGAAACTTCGCACTAACGCATCACCTGGCTTAGATGGTCTAACTCCAAAACTCCTAAAAAGCTGCGCAAACTCGCTTGCAACTCCCCTGTCGTTAATTATGCAGACTTCCTTTACTCAAAGTTCCATACCCCCCAGCTGGAAATTAGCATCCATCACCCCCATATTCAAAAAAGGTAACAAATTTGATTTCAATAACTACCGTCCGATTAGTCTACTGGAAAATGTGATTCCAACGCAACAACACGGATTTGTCGCCGGCCGTTCCACCCTAACCAACCTGCTACACTGTGTTAATGACTGGACATCATCTCTTAACAATCGGTAGCCAGTTGATATTGTCTATCTGGACTTCTCCAAGGCCTTTGATCGTATTCCCAGGCGCAGACTTCTACACAAGCTGGAACACTTCGGCTGGATTGAGGACTTTCTAACAGACAGTTATTTCAAAGTAAGAGTTGGCGAAGACTTCTCAAGGGATAGACTGGTGGAAAGTGAAGTACCACAGGGTTCTGTTCTTGGTCCTCTGCTTTCTACGCTGATGATACAAAGATATACAGAGTGTCCACGTAAGTTGGAGGCATATGGGAAACTTTTTTATTATTAATTTTACGAAAAAAAGTTATTCTTTATAAAAAGTTCTGCATGGTCCAAAACCTAAAATTCAATCATCAGATGTTAAATTTTTTCAGTCGTATACGAGGTTTGTCAAAAAATGTGATTATTGCTCTAGAGTAAAGTACCTTTCTTTTTGACAATATCGAAAATTCTTACAAAGAAAAGATGTTTAGAATTAAAAATTGCTTTCAAATATTCAACATTGTTTATTTACATTAAAAAAACATTTTTTCTACATTTTCTCTGCGATTACGTTGGAAATTCAAGTTTGCGTGCATAATTAATCTGGGATGCACTGGCATTTTTTAAATCTGATAATTAAAGTAGGCTTTGCAAACTGTCTAAATATCGAACATTCGAAAAAACGTCAACAATCGTATTTCAAAAAGGGCCACGGTATAAACACTTTTTTTAGGCAGTCTAACAGTGTTTTTCATAGTTTTTAGAGATCCGTATCAGTTTTATGTTTGACAGACGTATTTGTTTATGAAAAGTTAGACATGCCACCAACATTAAGTCTGGAAGAGAAAATTGAGATTGTGCTAATAGTGGGTGATAAGTATAAAACATTTCGAGAAGCAGTAGACATTTTCAATTTCCGACATGCAGATATAAATATCCACAATGAAACTGTTAGAAAAATATTTAATAAATTTAAGACTTATGGAAATGTACATAATGAATTTACCAAAAAACGCCAAAGCATGGTAGAAAATAATACCGTTGCGTTGCAAGTAATGCTCTCTGCAACTGAGCATCCTAAATATCCTTTGCGAAAAAGGGCATCTTCATTGCCAATGGATATAAAAAAAGTACAGTTTCAAAGATTCTAAATAAATACAAATATCACCCTTACAAACCTCAAAAAATTCATACTTTAATACCAGGAGATAATGATAGACGATTTGAATTCTGTTATGACATACAGGGAATCTTAGTAGATAACCCATGTATGTCAAGGTGTATTATTTTTACGGATGAAGCAACATTCTCATCAAATGGGGCAGTTTATAGCCAAAACTGTCGTTGGTGGAGTGATACAAATCCACATTTTACGTTGAAAACTCGGGACCAATATTCATTCAAAACAATCGTGTGGTGCGGAATGTATAAAAATCAAATAATTGGACCTTTTTTATCCGAGAAACCTAACTTCCTTTGAACTTCGCAGACACCGCGGAGACTTCATTACCATTTTTAAAATATTAAAATTTAATTTTGTATTCTTGATATGATGCTCACCTTAAATCCAGATGACCGCCTTAGAGAACACCTTTTTAAACTCAAAAAAGAAAACTTTACCGTCAGATCAAGACAGAACTTCTAAACAAACAGGGTATTCGGCAGCTGGAATACTCTTGATGTATCCACAGTTTCTGCACCATCTACTAACTCGTTTAAAACAGACTTGATCGTATGCTGCTAGATCACCTATATATTATTTGGTATATTTTATCATTATTAGATTTATAAATTAAATTTAAACTTAAGCTGCGCTGTTCGTATAAGTAGTATCAAACGGTAATGAAACAAATTTCTGCTGCTTTTCACTTCCAAATCGAATAATAAGTACCACCTCAACTTCTTTCTAAAGACGTTTAATGAGTAAACTAAATGTTCTTCATAGAAAATTTTAATTCAACCAAAATGTACTTTAAAAAATAGCTATTCTTATCAAATAAATTTGTACATATAAAAATAAAATATCTTTATTATTATTTAATTATTTTCAAACGACATATGCCGGATATTCTCAGCTTTGTTTATGTGTTTCTTTTAAATACTAGGCTGATCCCTTTGCTCCGCCCCTGACCCACTTACAATAAAAAAATTACCAAAAATATTTATATTTTTCAATATAGTCTTCATTAAGGTTAACACATTTTTCCCATCGATGTTCTAGCATTTATAATTTGTCTCGAAAGAAAGATTGTTCAACCTCTGCTAACCACTGATTTGCCACACATATTACTTCATTATCCGAAGAAAATCGTTTACCACACAAGTGTTCTGTAAGTTTTGGAAACAGCCGGTAATCACTGGGGGCAAATCTGGAGAATATGGCGGATGCTCAACTAATTCGAAGCCTACCTATTGCAATGGCGGACCTGTGTCTGGGTGCCGTTATCTTGATACAATAAAACACCTTTGCGCAGCTTCCACCGGCGTTTTTCTTTTATAGCCTCATGTAATTTTGGAACTAAATTGGCATAATAAGCACCTGTAATTTTGGCTCCCTTTTGCAGTTAATCTACTAATCAGCATCCCAAAATACGGTTAGCATGACCTTCCCTGCTGAATGTTGCACCTTGAATTTTTTCGCGGTGATGAACCTCGATGTTTCCACTCCTTAGTTTGCATTTTGGTCTCTACGTCATAGTGATGGATCCATGACTCATCCATTGTTATTAATCTTCCAAGAAAATGTTCTTTGTCTTGCCTATACTGCGTTCAAAGACGACTGAAAATATATTTTTAAGTTTGTTTGTGTGCATCTGTTAACATTCGTTGTACCCATCGTGCAGAACAATTTATTCGTGTTCAGTTCAATAGTAAGTATATTATGTACCACATGATATGAGAGACCACTATCTTCAACTATTTGTCTAATAGTCACACATCGATCTTGCAACACGAGATCATGAACTTTTTTAACATTTTCGGGTGTGGTAGTGGTTGTGGGTGTATGTACCCACCAAATCTTTGTGAATTTGCTTAGTGGTAAACTCTAACGCAGGTATTTAATAACCACGCGTTGAGGGATACGATTAATTTTGATATTAAAATGTGCCTCTCTCGAATTCGGGCTTCTACTGTAGGCACGCTTCAACAGGTTCATACTTATCAGTTTCTAGCGTGAGTCTATACATAATAGGTTACATACAATGTGTCGTGATGATAAATAATTGTTTTGATTTACAAATGGGTCAGGGGCGGAGCAAAGGGATCAGCCAAGTATCTTTAAACTTACAAATTACATTACAAAGGTGAATCTATTTGCTTTATCCCAGAAACTTCAACAGATGATTGACATTTTAAGGGTATATTTTCAAAACATTATTTTTGTTTATCAAAATGTTTTTCGCTGTGGCAAAATATGCTTTGCCTTAGGGTGTAGATTCTGTTTTGATTTACACCAAATAGATTTTCGTGATGAGTAGAACAAGAATTTGAACGCCACTATCTTATCAACTGACAATGTCTAATTGAGTCACTTGTGGTTGACAAATAAAGTTATTTTTTGCGCGATCGATCTTTTTTGTTTATTTACAGCATCGATTATCAGGACGGTAGATTGTGTTTACTGGTTTCTAAGTCCAACACTTCGGTAAGTAATTTACTTACCGTTCAGACGTCGGTAAGTAAATTACTTACCGTCGTCTTAGCCCTACATACATTTAAGTGGTTCTAAATATATAATGTAGAAATATCGATAGCATCTTTAAAAAAAATAGTGCTTTTCAACGTAGAATATTCTGCACATGACTACCAGGCGATTTCAATGTCTCATTTCGCCGAACAAAATATGCCAACAACACTTTTTCATTAATACTGGCACCATTCTTCTCCTGACACCAATTCTTAAACATTTTGTAGACTTTTTCATAGCGATTCCTGGATTTTTCTGGGATTATTTGCCACGCTTTTTCTACTTCAGTATCATTTTATATTAGTAAATTAATCGAAAATTCAAGTTCAAAGTATAGACTTTAAAATGTAATCTCAAGTTTCCCAGTAAATGCATTTGTTTGTTGATAAATAATATCTTGGAAACACTTAGCAACTGCCCAACGATTATTAAATTATATCATTGGCAAGTTGACAACCGCCTACTTTATACCAAAATGCAAATATATTTTGAACTGATAAAGAAGTATAAATGTCACTTTTCGTTCATTCCGAAGAAATTTAAATTATTTTATTTGAAATTTATTTCAATACGATGGGACAATATTTAGAACACAAATAGTAGTTTTTTTTTGACAAAGCTTCAGAATGGAATGAAAGTTTAAAAAGATTTGGTAGGTACTTAAATTTGATTTCTGGGAGAGCTGAAACTAACTACAGGACTATTAACTTCTAGTGAAACGGATATGTGTAATAATATGTATATTCAAACACGGTAAAAAATATGAATAAAGATCGAATTGCCTAAGTGCCCCGTAACCAAATGATTTAAAATTAAATACGAAATAATATTGTTCTAGTATCTTCAAATCATTGTAGCTGCGGGTATGGATTATGGAATAAAATTAATCCGGAAGCACAGATCACAACAGAATAATAAACATGTAAAAATGATCGAAATAAATTACATGATATGGTGTGGTTAAACATATAGATTAGTGTTTTTCAACCTGTGGGTTGCGACACCAAGAGGGATCGCATAGCACGAGGGGTCGCGGGCAAAAGAAAAAGGCAAGTTTTTGTAGGTCTTAAACTACATTAAAAATATTATAATTTCAGAGAGAAGAATATGCCTGTTTAGTTCTTAATAATTTGTCGAAATATGGTACTATTTTTGCGACGCAAATAACTAAATAATTTTCTAATTGAAGCCTATTTCGCTAGTTAGTTTTTATTTCTACCATTGAAGAGAACGTTAATTCATATAGACAAGAAGCGTCTCTTGCTAGAAAAATGTTGTTTTTAAAATCACTGACATATGGTTCTGGGGGTCCCCAGAATTTTTTAACTTCTAAAACGTATTTAAAAGGTCGAAAAACACTGCTATAGATCAAATTAGAAAAAACTGTTGGTTTATGTGCAAGTAAAAGGAGGTCAAAGACAGAGCATAAAGATTCACCTTCGTAATACAAAATTAAGTATATAGTTCAAACCAATATTAATTTTCCACTCAAATGACGCTTATTTCTATATAAATAGGTTCTTAGATTGACATCTTTTAAATATTTTCTAAAAAATGAGCACCGTTCTTAACCACGCGACGGCCATGAAACGCCTCGACGCCCTTTTTACCGAAACTAAACTCGAACCGCCACCGCTAAAACCGCTTCCGGAAATTCATGTCGAAGTCGATTCGAAACATAATGCGAAATGTGAAGTACACGGTAAAAACGGTAGAAGAGATTCCTTCGGAAGTGTTTGGCACATCACAAACAGACGGGATTCTTTGGGAAATGTACTAAGTAGAAAAACGGAGCCGGATTTTTTCGGTCTTGGACCGAGAAGGGAATCTATGCCGGCGTTGAATAATAACAATGGATATTCCAGGTATGTATGGGGTTTTGGTAAGAAAGCATTAGCAAGGAAGCAGACCACCAATGTCACTTGATTTAATCACTATTGTTTCGTTTAATCTATTGCATTGTCTCTCAGTTCACTAATATATAATCCTAAAAACTATTTTACCGTAGAAAGTCATACATGTATGAATGAACATAAAATCATGTTAAAAATATGTATTATTCTTCTATTCTCTACCATTTTTTCCTTTAATCTTCTGCCCCTTCTACTGAAGATTGGCGGTAACCATAGAAATAGCTGTCCTCTGCTGTTCGTCTCAGTGTCTGTAAATTCATGTTTGTCAAATCGCTAATGTTATTTATCCATGAGAACTGCCTTCTTCCTAAATCTCATTGGCTACATATCTTGCCTTTAATAATTAAATGAACAAGTTGGTATATTTCTTTCCCTAGGATGTGCTCAAAGTATGCCACTTTCTAGTCCGGTAAAGTAAGGAAATAAAAGTCAAAAGTTTCCCATAATTGATTTTTCATTTTTAAATGAAAATATATTGACCCAGCATCACTCTCCTAGATTGTCTAATAATTTCCGCTGGAGCTTGCGACGCAGCTTGCAAGCACAGCTCAGACCACCTAAAATTCAAGTGATTTATGCTCGTGTCATTTCTGGATGTGTTCTTACAAAAAAATCGTGGAGATGAAAATTGAAGCAAATCTTATGCTCTTGAAGGTGACGTAAATAGTTTTTTCAAAAAAAACTTTCCGATCTTAAATTTTCCAAAAATTGAAAAAATTTACGAAAATTATATTTTTGGTTGGTAATTATTAATAAAATATTAATATCAAGGTCAAAACATAAATAAACATAGAGGGAAAACTTCTAAAAATTTACATTTTTTCAGATTTGGAAAATTCAAAATGGCGGCCGCGCAAATTGGAAACAATTTTTTTTTTCAATCGCATCTAAATCTATGAACATTAACGATATTGAGAAACGGTTTGTTGCAATCGACAGAGTGAAAGTTATATTTTTATAAATAACAAACAAAATTTTAAAAAATATTTTTACATAATTTTTTAGAACATTTACCGAAAATAAAAATTTTTACATCTAATTTTTTCTCATTTTGGCGTTGAAAAATTTGTTTAAAATATGTTTTCACGTTATAAATATGTATTTAAAAAAATTTTTTTAGATGCGACTTTTACAAGTTGAGATAAACAAATTCAAAGTATGTTAGATTCTGTGATAATATTGGTTGCGGTGGGGGGTCAGAGCTCGTTCGCAGTTGAACGAAGATCAAGCTTTTATTTTGGTTTTCTTTGTAAAAATTTTGCATTTGTGGTTTGCTAATAGTATGGTTATTATCAACCATTACATATTGCTAGAAATAAGGTACAATGATATTTATAATTTATATCTATAAATCCATTTATTATATATATATATATATATATATATATATATATATATTATACATAATTCGATAGCAAGAATAATATTTATTCACAAATTTACATCAATTTTCTACAAATTCTCGCCCTTTTTGGTCTCTGAGGAAATGGCTCTGTACAATTTTCCTCGTCATTATCAATTGCAAGTTCACAATCAACTAATTGAGTCATATCAAAATTTAGCTCATCACTCAGAGATTCATTATCATCCTCGTCATTGTCAATTACCGTACTTACAATTTTGATGTTACAACAGTTTTTGCCTTCGCAATTTTTACATAATATCGTACAATGTATGCCAACTTTTTTACAACCACACCTGGTAGTAGAGCACCCTGTGGTACAAGAACACGAAATAATGTTCAATAATTCGTCGGGTACAAGTACGTCGTCAGTCATGTTAGTAAGGGTCTTTTGGGCGTTCGAAGAGAATTATCGCTGACCCCCACCAGAACGCCAAGCAGCTGCCGCCGCACCGTTTGGCCGAGCGAGCTAGGATTACTGTTCTCTTTTGAATGGACCAATTAACGGTAGAAAAATGAAAATTTGTGTTTAAGTTGAGTTGGGATTCGACAACCTAGCGAAGTGATCAAAATTTGAAAATTTCAATTATTATTATGACAGTATCTAGCAGATTTTGAATTTGTTTATCTCAGCTTGTAAAAGTGGCATCTGAAAAATTCTTTTATCAAAATACTCATCTTTCAAAAACAAACATATTTCTTTCAAAAACAAACATATTTATAACGTAAAAAGATATTTTTAAGAAATTTTTCAACGCCAAAATGAGAAAAAGCTAGATGTAAAAATTTTTATTTTCGGTAAATGTTTTAAAAAATTATGTAAAAAAAATTTTAAAAATTTTGTTTGTTATTTATAAAAATATAATTTTCACTCTGTCGATTGCAACAAACCGTTTCTCAATATCGTTAATGTTCATAAATTTAGACGCGATTGAAAAAAAAATGGTTTACAATTTGCGCAGCCGCCATTTTGAATTTTCCAAATCTGAAAAAATGTTAATTTTTAGAAGTTTCCCTCTGTTTATCTATGTTTTGACCTCGATATTAATATTTTATTTATAATTACCAACCAAAAATATAATTTTGGTAAATTTTCTCAATTTTTGGAAAATTTAAGATCGGAAAATTTTTTTTTTAAAAAACTATTCACGTCACCTTCAAGAGCATAAGATTTGCTTCAATTTTCATCTCCACGATTTTTTTGTAAGAACACATCCAGAAATGACACGAGCATAAATCACTTGAATTTTAGGTGGTCTGAGCTGTGCTTGCAAGCTGCGTCGCAAGCTCCAGCGGAAACTATTAGACAATTTAGGAGAGTGATGCTGGGTTAATATATTTTCATTTAAAATTGAAAAATCAGTTATGGGAAAGTTTTGATAGTTAACAGATTTTTCGACCTTACTTTCCCGGACTATTCCTTTTTTTAACAATTGTAAGCAGCTCTCTATCTCTTCCTATTCTACAAGGATAGCTTCTTTGTACACGGCATCTTCAATGAGCGTCGGAATATCCACATATCAATCTCAATTTTTCTCATAGAGCTCAGCTTCAGTGTCCATGCCTCCATTCCGTATAATAAGTTAAGAATATTAGTCATGTCAATGGGTATTTATGCCCTGCATCAAACCCGGGAGTTATGATTTTTGGCAGGGTCGTTGGGTTCAAGGTTATGAATGATTCCCTGGGCTTTTGACCTTGGCGGGCTGCCGCTCGCATCGCTATCTTGGAAAAATGGCGGATAAAACTGTTATTTGTAAATATCACCTTCCCAATTGATCCTATCATGAAAATGTCTAAATAAATATTATAGATAAGACAATTTCCTATAACTTTTGTATCACACATTTTTTTCTAGATTGAACAGTTTACGAACTGGAACATAATAATGTGTTTGGCACGAACAGTGATTTTGTTCAACGATTGTAATAAGTATTCATATTTTTTCTTTTCACAAATGAAACAACATTGGTTTCGGAAGCATCCATAAGAAAACGCGCAACACTGACATATGCTATGGGCACACTGCAGTGATCCCAACTGGTCGAAAAAATTTCCTCCAAGCCTATTTTAAAATCCGCTCAATTCAAACTAAAATCGCCTAACCAGAAACCTAATCAGTTATTATTATTTTTAATCAATTTATATCGTTCCATTTCGAAATATTATATCGTTCAGCTTAATTAATTGAATTCAAAATATTATAAAATACCTTCAATTATTCTAAAATCTATATAATTAACAATTTTAAATAACTTGGATATAAAATAGTTCCGGGTACAAAAATTTTCTCCCTAAATTTGGGGGGAGACCCCCCCCAAGTGGGAATCACTGATTTTTCGCGTAAGAGGTAGAGCGGCAAATAGTCTTAGTCCTCCGAGAGAAGGAAGAGAAGGGGACTTTCCCCTTTATATCGTTGAAAATAGGCATTTTGAAAAATTATGGAAATTGTCTTTGCTTTCGGCTGTTGCAGTTTGTAAACTGTTCAATCTAGAAAAAAAATGTTCAATACAAAAGTTGTAGGGAATTGTCTTATGTATAATATTTTTTTAGACATTTTCGTAGTAGGACCCACTGGAAAAGATATATTGCGAAAACAACAGTTTTGGCCGCCATTTTTCCAAGATGGCGACGCGACCGTGAACTCGCCAAGGTCAAATACTTAGGGAATCATTCATGACCTCGAATGCAACGACCTTGCCAAAAATCAAACTTCCTGGATTTGATGTAGGGCAACCACCTTCTTTTGTCCCCATATATATTTGTCATACAGCATCTTAATTCTAAATTATGAGATCTATTGCTAAGAATCAGTATCATTCCATAGAATTGTGCTATTCTTTGCTCTATCCTGCTTCTGATTTCTTCATTTAGATCTAAGGAAGCAGTACTCGAGTGTATTTAAATTTCCGGACTTGTTGTAACGTCGCTCTATTTAGCTTTTAACAACAGTCCCTAATTTTGATACCACCATAATTTTTCTTTTAGGTTTGATTTATACTTAGTCAGATTTCCCTGCACTTTTCAGAGATCTTATTGAGCATTTGTAGTAGAGCATTTTCATTTCATACTATTATGACGGTATCGTCATCGTATCGTATATTATTTGAGAGATCGCCGGTAATTTTAATAACCCTCACATTCTTTCACGATCTGATTGAAAATGTACTCGGAAGTTAATCAGAAGTGGCGACAGAGCACATTCCTGTCTTACTCCACGCTGGATTTGGATTTCTGATGTTTTCCCTATCTTTCCTCACACTATCTCAGACTGCTTCCAACATAAGTTTTTAATAATTTTTATGTCATTGTCATCTAGTCCTTTTTTTATTTACACATTCTAATAATATTGAGTGTTGAACCTTATCAAATCGATAAAACAAGTGAAAACTTCCTTTTGCTGATTTTGCATCAATCTTCTTATTTTTCTTTATCAGTCTTTCAACATCCATTTTTGGACATTTGCCTCATCTATTCTCTATATCTAGCTATTTGATATCAGTCCTATAATGTCCATATTCTGGTAGTCGCCCGACGCTTTTTTATACAGTCGTGATCTCCACTGACATGTGTTCTCCATAACATGTGTTCTCCAACGAGAGTAATCTTGTATGGCACCGTGCCCTGTCCCCAAGTCTACTTCTTTGCGACAATTCGTTTAATTACATCCCCACCTTTGTTCACTGTCTGTCTCTTCATTTTTTATGTTTCCGGAGGCTGACGCCAACATGAGTCTTTCTACTACCCTTTGTGTTGTTCGAAGTTTTTCCATATGTAAAAACCGGAAGAACACAACTGTTAATAACTTTGAATTTTAGGTTGATAGGAATTCTAGGGTTTTTAAAGGTACACAGATAAGCTTATCAGTAGCGGCCCAAGCCCTACGGACTCTTTCAATTTCGGCTAGTTGATTTTCTATCCCCAGTTTTGTTTGGTGACCTAGGTAGACATATTCTTGGATCCTTTCAACTACGAGGATTATTGATATCTAGTTAGTCTAGACCAGTTCCATGCATAAACAAAATATTGCGTTACCATAGCAACGAACAATAATATTAGAAGTGTCAGTGTAAATTTTGACGTCAAAAAAGTAAACCAGAGTTACGCGATTAATTAAAAGAAAAAAGATGTCCACCGAAATTGTTAAAATCGAAAAATTGGAGTATCGAGCCATCATCATGTACCTGTATTTAAAAGGGTTAAGAGGTAAGCAGATTTACGAAGATATGCTTAATACCCTTGGTGATCAATGCCCTTCGTATGCGACCGTGAAACAGTGGACTGCAAGCTTCAAAAGAGGTAAATTTTCCATTGAAGATGATGACCGATCGGGAAGGCCAGTTTCTGTGTCAGTCCCCAAAAATATCGATGCAGGTTATGACATGATTTTATCAGACCGTCGAATTGGGCTTAAACGGATATCTGAAGCACTGAATATTTCATACGAACGCGTTCATCATATAGTTCACGTCAATTTGGACATGAGAAAAATTGCTGCAAAATGAATCCCCAAATGTTTGAATGTTGACCAAAAGCGTAC
This sequence comes from Galeruca laticollis, assembly GCA_963921935.1. Taxonomy (NCBI): domain Eukaryota; kingdom Metazoa; phylum Arthropoda; class Insecta; order Coleoptera; family Chrysomelidae; genus Galeruca; species Galeruca laticollis. The sequence goes on along the minus strand of OY998178.1, from coordinate 35,204,935 downwards.
AAGGGTAGAAGCATCGCGTTCGATTTGTGCTCGATTTGAAAACGATGTAGACTTCTTAAACCGAATTGTTACTATGGAAGAGACTTGGGTACATTTCTACGATCCAGAAACAAAGCAACAATCGATGGAATCGCGACCCTCTGGTTCTCCCAGACCTCAGAAATTTCGTGTCCAAAAATCTGCTGGAAAATTTCTTGCTTCAGTTTTTTGGGATTGCCATGTAGTAATCATGATTCATTAATTGGATAATGGTAGAACAATAACTGTAGATTACTATTTGACATTACTGACCACTCTACGGGAAAAAATTAAAGAGAAAAGACGCGGAAAGCTATGCAAAGGTGTTTTGTTTTTGCAGGACAACGCCCCTGCACACAAATCTCATATTGCCATGCAAAAAAATCGTGATTTAGGGTTTTAATTACTAGAACACCCCCCTTATTCACCAGATTTGGTTCCGTCCGACTATCATCTCTTTCCTCAACTGAAAAAAAGTTTAAAAGGACGTAATTTTTTTTCCACCGAGAAGGTAATAAAAGCTGTAGAGGTCTGGTTTTAAGAGCAGGAAGAAACATTTCTTTTGAAAGGTCTAGAGACGTTGCAGGTTCGCTGTAATAAATGTATCCAATTAAGAGGAGAATATGTTGAGTACTAAAATATTTTGACATTGAAATTTTGTTTGGTTCTATAGTAGGCTAAGAATTTTTCAATATATCCTCGTATTTGATTACGTACCTGAATTTGTGTTTATTCTGTGATGCATTAATATGTTAAGACTACATAAGGCATCCCTGGTACTAAAACCTTCCCGAAAACCAAACTGTTCATTTCCCATGTCATACTTACATTTGTTATAAATTATCATGTAGATGATCTTTAAAAATATTTTTAGAATGTGAGGCATAATACTTTTCATTTGATTACCTCATAAAATAATGAAATTAGAATTTTAAATCTAAATTACAGCATCGAATGACTAGACATCATATGTGCTCTGCTTTCTTCATTATGTATTGATTTTTAAAACAAAGTTGCCATCAAAAATTTTTTCTCCGAAGACGGGGTTCTCTGGTCATGCCACATAGTCCTTCTAAGAAGGATATGGAACATCCCAGCCATTTCGCATCTACTTTACGAAAGGATCCTGTAGGATCATCGGGATCATTACGAAAAGATTCTCTTTCACATCGATCGATGTCGGCTATCAATAACAAGAATATGTTACACGTCCCTAACATGATGAGAAGGAATTCAAGAAATTATTCAACAGACTCATTAGATGTAAGAAGGAATTCTTGGGATCCCGGTAGGAGAGGAAGTTCGGGCAGCTCTTGCGGATACGAAGAACCTATTTGGGAAGATGTCAGAAAGGTTAGCCATCATTACTAACAATTAACGAATTCATGTTTTCATTGTTAACGTAAATTAATGTCGGTGTGTGAAAAAAACGTTTACATGAATATTTTATGTAATAGCTGTAACATGTTCACATATAATTACCCATTATCAAAATCAGAATTAAGATCATCATCATTGAAATGTTAGACGTGATCGTTGACCTCATTGTATCTATTTATAATACACAGACTTGAAGAGATATGTTTTCATTTCATTTGTATAGTAATGTAAGTTTGGTTGCATATCTAGTGGTCAGCTACGAACGGTTTACTAAGAGTTGATCGACAAAATTTAAATGCGAGTTGACTCACTTCGCGTAAATAAAAAATTGATAAACCAGTTTCAGTATTAAAACAACCTCAAATACTTTAGTTCAGTGACTCCCAAACTTTTTTGCCTGGGTTTTTTTCGTGACCCACATGTTAAATAATATTAATAATGGATATTATTACTATTATTATTATCTTGTAAATACACCTCTAAATGAACATGGTGAAGGCGATATAATTGGAGACACAATATTTAGTCCAAAAAACATATTTATTGCAGAAACTCGATATATGGATTGAATGTTGACAACTTCGGGTGCAGGCCATTTTCTACACAAATCCTATTTCTGTATTTATTCTTTAAATACACCAATGTGGAGAATGCCCTCTCACACAAATACGTGGTTTTAAATCCCATCAGTTCTTTTAAGGGTATATTTGACAGTACTGGATACTCCCTCCTTGCCTTTATCGAAAATGGGATTCAGCTTGAGTCCTTGAATGTATATTTCATAGATGAATCACACGAAAGTTCTATCAAGGAGTCTTTTACTATATTGAAGGAATCATCATCAAACGGATTTCTTATCCAGAGCAGCTCATCTTGAATTGTTGCAAAGTACTTCCTAAAACAAAAACCATTTATAAGTATATATAACTACTATATTACGTCAATTGGGCTTGTGTAAATATCAGTTGGTAAAACGGTATTATTCAGAACAAAGCTACACAAATTACCTGAAACTGGTAGCCAATGCTCGAATATGCTCCTTTATGGCAGCTGCAATTTCTTCTCTAACCTTCAGTCCATCTATTTTGGAAAAAGTTTTGTAATTTTGTAGTTAGAAGTGAAAATGAAACATATGTCACGAAATATGTTCAATTTTATTTACATATCAGCGGGGAAAACACTTCAAAAGTGTTAAATGCTTAATCTGACTTAATTAATTTTCTTCTTCCAAAAATTCTATTAATCCTTCTCCCATATCATCTGCTTCACTATCACTATCGTCTTGTAAATCAATAATAAATTTATTTCCCCCATTAATATGGACTTGCCCAATATTCTTATGCTCTTATTTTCAATTTTGATTACTTTTTTAATCCTTTTCTGCCAATATTCTTTGATACTATTAGCTACTTCTATTTTAATAAGGTCGACGACTTTCTTATCAAATTTGGGAAATGTATTGCTACGTCGAATACTCCATTTTAATTGTGCATTTTAAATTACAATATTGACTGGACTATGACGGTATTCAACTCAAACGAAAAGCCGAAATCTTAAAGTTCGCACTATATCTCTTACGCCGACTATACTTGATTGTGAAGTTCAAATGCGTCAAGCAGGTTTCGACTTGATAGCGTTTTCCAATGGATTCAATTTATTGAACGATAAAATTTGATTCAATCAAACTTTTGTTGATACACTAAAAAGTTGATCAATTACGTTGAAACAAAGAACAACCGTTCTCATGGTAATTTATTTCTACAACCTGGAGAGGACGCAGTAATGAGTCTGATACTAGACGTCACTTTTGTCTCAAATTCTAGTTATATACGTCCTCATGAAAATTATTGATTGTATTGCTTTGAAAATATAATATACCAAAACAAAGTGTTCTAGAAATTATTTCAAAAAGGTGGGATGAAATTAAGGAATTCACTAATCTTTCATTAGAAATTTTTTTGAATATTATCAAGGTTATATTTGATACCAGTTATTTTGGTTTTGATAATATTTTTTATAAACAGAAGGACGGGTCAGCAATGGAAAACCCAGTAAGCCTTGTATTAGCAAACCCTATTAATGGAAGATTTGATTTCTACGGTAGTTTCAAGGTTAGATTATGAAGTACCATTGGTTAAAGTATATGTTGACGACACAATTTTAGCTGTTCCGAAATAAAAAATTAATTCTATTAGCTTTCAATTCCTATCATTCGGGCTTACAGTTCACAATAGAAACAGAAAATAATAACTCCATACCAGTTTTGAGTGTTATTGGTTAGAACTGAAGATCAAAGAATTAAATTTAACCATTATGAAAAACCTGTTAGTTCTAGGAGAGTTTTAAATTCTTATTCCCACATCCTTTTGCTCAAAAATTAAATATCATGACTGCTATCAAAAATAAAATTATCAAACTCAGTAGCCCTGAATATTTACATGAAAATATGGTTAAGTTCAAAGAAAAATTGCTGTTGAATGATTATCCCCTTAATATTTGTAATATTATAATTAATAAAAATATTGAGAGAAGTTTAGAACCAGTAATGACTGGAGATCCATATAGATATTTTAAGATTCCTTATGTTAAGGGTCTTTCGGATAAATTGAAACACATACTCCAAAAAGAAAGAACAAAAATCGTATTTTACCATACAAAAACGTAAATTGTTTTTATTCCTCTATGAAAGACAAATTACCGAGACACTATGAATCAAACCTTATTTACAAAATAAATTGTTTGGAATACGATGGATGTTATATTGGTTAAACCAAGCAAAGGTTAAAAAACAGAATATATGCTCACAAGAACTCATGTAATGAAAAACATAGGGACAAATCAGAAAAAACAGCATTAGCAACCAATGCATTTGAACAAAATCAGAAATTTTACTTTGAAACCGTCAACATCCTAGATAAAGAGACTAACTATCACAAACGTCTTTTAAGCGAAATGATATTTATTGAATTGAGTGAGAATACAGTAAACAAAAAATCATATACTGACAAATTAAATAAAATGTACAAACACATAATTACCAATTATATAAAATTAAAAAACAATCGGTACTAGATCAATAAATAATATCTATAATACATAATTTTTGGTTCTTTAACAATTACTAAGAATTTTTCGAGGACACACTGTATTCAAAAAGCTGTCCCAGTCCAACATAATTAGTAGTTTTTTCACAATTTTAGTTTTTCGTTTATCAATGAATACGTATAATTTACTTTCAACACCAAATATTAAGATACAGTTTGTTTATAGAATCTCAATAAAAAGGAAGATAAGTTATTACCAATGTTTGAAGGTTGTGCATTATTTTGTTTTTTTGTATGACGTGCCAGAACATTCTGAAATATTTTCATATTTTCTCGTCTATTTTTTAATTTGACAAGGAAATAAATCATTTCTGCTCGACGGAAAAAGCCTCACTAGGTAAGAGTGACACCTTGAGAAATTTTAAATTTTCAGCAATTTAGATTTTATTCTATTTGATGATGTTTCTTAGAGACAAAAATGTGAGAAATTTTTTAGGTTTTTAGAATTGTATTGAAATTTTTACATGAGTATAATTTTTTTAAGGTTTTGAAGTTTTATGAAAGGTTTTGAAGTTTTAATGTTTTTATTGAGTATTTAATAGTCATAATCACCATTTGCATGTATATCTTAGTAGCCTTGATAAAGGATTCAAATAAATCCGAAACGTCTGTTTTCTTATTATCCTACAGAACCGATGAAAATTCATAAAATAAATAATACATAAGGATACGATCACAGAAGTTGTAAAAAAGCAATTACTACAATTTGTAATATTAATTCCAATGGATTCTAGAGTTCTTACATCAGTAGTTGATGGTTTTGGTAAAATTTTAATTCTATTTGGTTGTTGGCCCCAAAATTTCTTCTGATATTTTTTCTTTTCCTTTTTCGAATTTTTAAGGTAACCTTCTGCAACAGTATTGCTTTTCGATCCGTCATGGCGTTTCACGGTACACTCTTCAGGGTGAGTTGAATTAAAAAAAGGGTCAATAACTTTTGGCATTTTACCAAGGGTGTGAATTCCAACGGGTTGTTTGCACTTGGCCAGTTTTTACCCATTTTTTCCTAAACTAACAGTCCGATCGAGCTGTTCGGCCTCTTATTTTCTACGTGTTTTTATTCTCTATAATTTCTCTATTGACCGCATCACGACTACTATGACAGTTTTAATTTTATAAGCAAAAAACTAAAAAAAAGCGATTTTTTGCATAAAATTGTTAATAATAAAGTTATGAATAATAAAGTCGATTGAAAAACATCTCACTATATCATATGAAACTATTCTCCAAACAATGGCGCAGCTGGTTTTCTTTTTTTTTACTCAAAATGCTCACTACAAATCTCTGTAGCGTGTCTAGTAGTTTCGCTTATATAGACGCTACAATTCGTGCCGAAGGACTTTATGCTCATTGCAATACATAAGCAATTAGTGCAATAGACTGATAAAACTACAGAATTAAAAAATATACTAATGATAGTTGGGAATATGAGTTATACTGCAACCGAAAAAAGTTGTCTAAAAATGAAAATTTATAAAGTACTTTGAAATTATATGGTGTACAAAATTTCATATTCCGCAGTGTAATTATTGAATTAACTATTCCTCTTTAGGTTTAAATTAAAAAGTGAAAATATTTTGAGAATGTACATAAAAAATCTTGTAGATACTTTCGGTCTCGGCAATATTTAAGCGCCGAGGAAATTATAAATGATAATATATTCTGTGCAATACCACTGTGTGTAATAAATTATATTAAATAACAAATTCCTAAAGATAAATATGTCTTCAGTATTAGAAAAATGAATTATGTGCCAGTTGTTGGATTTTTATCCTTACTTTGGTACATAGATAAAAGTTTTCAGAAATAATATAAATATTTAAATACATAGTTTATTGTCAGGAACTTTCGCTTACTAAATTGAAATCAAGTATTTTAATGAACCATATGTTGATTTTACTTTCATTTTAAATCTTTATATCTATTATCAAGCATATTATAAATCTCATTTCATGTTTGTTTCAAATCAATCACAGAATTTTATAATTTACAATGGCCTGTATAACAAACTGCAAATTAGAAAAATAATGTTTGTTAGTAAAATATAAATACAGCTGAAATTATTTATTGACCACAATAAGTCAATTTAAATCAAACTGAATCTACCGATCCGAAGAAGAAAACTATTTGGAATTCTTTTTTGAAACTGTAAATAAAAATGCACGTAATTAATAAATTCTAATTGGAAAATAGCATTTGCCTTTTGTGCTATAGATGACCATATTATCAAGGTCAAAAGCTGGATAAAATGTTCCCACTCAAAACTTATTTGGAAACGGTGGGTATTTGGGCTAGCTTGAGGCGGAGTGACAAAAGGTATTACATATTATCAACTGTACATCTAACATAAAGTGGGGAGTTGATAGAGACTTCTACACTTATCAGCATCGCATAATTTCAATAAACGCCAAAATACATTTTTTTTTATTTTTGTATTTATTTAAAGTAAATACGTATAATAAAGTACATTCATGTTTAATAAATCAAAATAACATGAAATTTCATTTCCCAGGCAAATAAATAAAAAAAAACATGTGTATTCGATTTATGAATAATTAAATCTACTGCAATAATTTTTGTTTTCAGTACCTTGTATTTCCACCACGTACACGAATAACATTTAATATTATGATAGCTAATGATATTTTGTGGTATTGTGGGGGGTAATGTAACTAGTGTTATGATTATTATCTTCTGATGGCACTAACGAGTAGTATCTTTGATGATTAATCGTAGCACGAGCTATATGTGGGGAGAGAATGTAATGAATGCCATCAAATGAAAAAAATTATAACTTAAAAAAACGGCTAAAATCATTTAATTTACAAAATAATTTTAAAAGACTTATTGCTAGAATACATATTTTCAACATGAAAAGTGCAATTTTGATAAATTTTTTGAGGATTACCGCATTAAATCTGAGACACAAAAACAGTATTTGAAGCTGTCTCGATCCCTCTAGAGCAGGGGCGCTCAGACTTGAACTGCTGGTGATCTACCATCTACCTCAATATAGTTAGACTACAAGCGTTCGACTCTGTAGGTGCCGTAAGTATGTGTGATTCAGAATTTTAGGGTAGGTAGGTAGGGTGTTTTATGGCATATGTATAGGTCATAGGTGTAGTGTAGGTGACTGCTCTTGAAAAGGTAATGAATTGCATGTTCTTAGCGTACTTTTCGTAAGATGGTACGTAATTACACACAAATAAGTTGACCCAAACATTGCGGTCAACTGAAGGGAATTTGTCTTAGATTCGGATATAAAAGATCAGAATTTTGTATTAGACTCTGTGGCTTTGAGATGGATATCTGAGACAATCTGCACTACCTTATTTTCAACAGAAGATCAGTCCATATTAAACTGACTTTCTATTTCAGTAGTAGTTTTCTCAATGATTTTACATAAAAAAGGGTAAGTTATAATAGTTGCGATATTTATCATTTTACCAAAATCATAAAAAGTCTTTCAAATTCACTCAAAATATTTGTTAAATCTCTCTCTTAAATATCAAAATTCAACTGATGAATCCTTGCTTTCAGGGACGGAAAATTCTGCAAATCCTTTCTTTTTAGTTGATCTATCATTAGTTGCAATTTACTTTTGAATACGTTTCTTGCGCTCATCATCTCGATAATAGTCAATGGTGTTTAAATGCATTGTGGCGTCCGTTAAAAATGCTAAATCAGTTAGCCATTTTTCTGTTTTAAGCATCTGAATGTTATCACTAAAGCTCGTATTTATAGGCAACAAAAACTGATGAAAAAGGCGCTTATATAGGCAAAGATGTTTATTGAAAAGGGCAGAAATCTTATCATACAGGCAAATGCTTTTAATTCCCTGATTATTAATAATAAGTTATTAAGAATTTATTTTAATATACAAAGTGAATTAACTTAACATGAATTTAACACAAATAGATTTGCACAACATCACTAAACAATTGTTAATTAATGAAATAACTGTTTACACTATCCCGCAGAGATGTTTGGACTAACTTAAAGTAATTTAGTTTTTCCAAATTCCGTTTGTGAAGTGGAGTTCCATAATGCAATAAAGTACATTCTTGTACTTGAAATCTGAGAATTTAAAAAAATAAGGATAATTAATTAGAATTTTAATACAATGTAGTTGTGCGGTGACCGAGAGAAAGAAAATATTAAACTTACTGATTTTCCACACGGTTTACAAAATGCTCCATCTCCGTCTAGAGATAGTTCCGGATATGGTCAGATCCAAGCACTTAACTTAGAAGTCATATTTCTAAATAAACTCACAAAACCCGGAGGTATGATTTTTTATAAGAGAGGCGTTAGAGCACAAAGTTTGGAAACCTTTTCTTTAAGGACTAAATTGTCTCTTCTAGAAGATGTATTACTAGCAATTCGTAGACTTCTGTTGTTCCAGTGCGATGGTCATTAACGACGTTGTTTTCACAGCTAAGTCGCACTAGGTACTAGAGAAAATATGATTGAAAGAATACCAAATGTCACCCAGAGTATTACCAGAGCAGAAATTAAGACTGCCAAAGGTCGTTTTTATTGAGACACCCGGTATATCACATACATCCGTTCGTAAAAGTGTCTCGTGACTCACTTTATTCAAAAACAATTTAACAAGCTCTACACAATTTCATATAAATAGTATACAACAAGATCGGTTATCTTTGACCTCGGTAGTTGTTACACCTTTTTCAGGTTTAAATTCAAATCATTATCATGAAATGTTCGGATTAAGTACTAGTATTGTGAAGTTCTTGGAGCATAATTAATGATGCGATACTGGAAAAAGCATAAAAAATATTATTGAGGTATCTGCCGCGAATAAAGCGATGAATACTTTATTTTTGCAAATGCTACCTTTTTTCAAAATAATTTTGTAAAAGATTGCCAAAAATAAGAAAAGGGGATTTGAGGCATAACAAATATAATGTTAATACTTATTATTGAAGTACTAATTCGTTATTTTTTTTATTTGTCATAATCACTGGGCATTCAACCGAGTCAACAATCCAATGTTTTATTATCCTTGTCAAATCGTCTCTCAGTTTGTTCGGTGTCTACTTGCTTGCTATACCATAACTTTCTCAATCCACTTGTTATTCTTTATTCTGCTCACCTCCATTACTTACATCTACAAACAGCTCCTCTCCTAATTGCCTTGTTCAGGATTTGGTAAAAAGTCCAAATCTATATCTGCACTGTTACTCACTTTTACGCGGACATTATTGTTACTGCTTCAATTACGTATGTTAATATTGGACAAAGTGATTTCTATACCTCTGTTGTCTACTACTAGCGCTAAAACTCTACACTATTCCATTTTAGGGCTACGTAAACTTCTTCGACTGACGTTAACATAGTTTATATTTAGTATATTCAACATTATCAAATTGGGAAATACATTGTAAGCTTAGTTTTCTTCGGAAATTTATTTATGTGACTCCGTTTTGATTGTTAATTTCTCTCTTAGTTTAAGTGCTCAAGTTTACAACAAACAGGAATTGTTTTGCAAGAAACCCGTTCGTATCAAAACCACTTCTATGTTTTAAGTTGTAAACAGTCCGTTATCAAATGTGGTCAAGATTGTTTTAAAAGTCACTTTCATTTAATGTTTAATAACAAAAAAAAACTATGAGAATGAGTTACATTGCCGTTATTTCAATTTTATTAACTTGACCTAGTGACTAGAAAGAAGGGTGGACTATAATTTTTGAATACTGTATTGCCTAGTTTGAAACGAATTCCTTAGATAATCATGAGACATATCAAAAAATATTTAGGATATGTTTGAATTCTATTCCGAATATGGAAATTCTGAAAATGTTAGATGACGCTTATGGTCGACAAATTTCGAAATGACACTTTCCAGCTGAACCGAAGCTACAAAGCCGTTAAAGTGTAAAGTGGTGGCGTTGACAATCTTTTTTTCATCAATGCGCACAGAATCTTTACATTCTTTCAAATACAGAGGTCCAGCTAGATCAATACCTGTAATTTCAAACACTCCAGCGTCATTGATTCGATTTTCTGGTAAAGGTGCAAAATTTGTTTCAATTGGTCTTAAGTTTTGCTTTTTACACCTAACGCACTTTTGGATTATAGAATTGAATGTCTTTCTACCCTTTATCAACCAATATTTTGTGCCTAATGATTCCTAGTAGTATTTTAGGACCTGCGTGAAGATTCCTTTCATGTACTTCCTTATGAAACTACTCACAATTTCATTTTTATTCAGTATTATTGGATATTTGAAATTTGAAAATTCTAACTGAAAGAAAACGCATCCTGAATGGATTTATCTTTTAACATATCTTTATTTTCTGGAAATGCAATATATCTAACAATACTACTAAAACTCAGGTACTTTATGCTTCTTAAGCTAACTTTCAAAACGTTTTTCAATATCTTCAGATAGTTTTTGATCCAATGTTAATTTCAAACTCCGTGTTTCTTGTAATAGTAACTTTTGTAATAGAGTGAATGGAGCTGTGAATCCAATAGGATCGAAAACTATCTGTGTAGCTGATAAATACCTCGTTTTGTACTCAGAATGTCATCCACCAAGTTTTTGATATCACACATCAAAGTATCATTATGGTTTTTATTCAGATTTAAACTTTCTGTGTTACTTTTGTTAAAAAATGTCCAACCTCTCAAGTCAAATTTACCCCTTAACAAAATTGCTTTTGATTCCTCTATAAGTTTGTTCAAATCTGTTTCATTTTTATACTATATATGCAATTGTCAACGTAAGATGATTTGCAGTGCCACTGTATTCCTCTTCATTTTTTAAAAGTAAATTTAGTGTGGCTACTAATATGAAAGGACTAGGTTTCAACCCAAAAACTAACCTGCAATGTCTGTATAATAATTTAATTATTCTTTCAGGACAATTTTTCCACTATAAAAAATGCAAGTAATCTCTGTTCTTTTCCTACCTAGCTACTACCTTTTACCTATCCTGGTTTTTGTTATACCTAACTATTCTAAATTCCATAAATTAGTGATAGAACAGTCTGTAAATAGTGATGAAATAAATGTATTCGTTTTATTACACATTTGTTGGACCATTCAAAATTTGTCTCTATAGCAACAAGTGAATCGTTAACATTTTCCAGTTTTCCCATTATAATTTTTCCAAAGATATCTGCTCCGATGAATAAATTTATCTCGAAATTATCGAATACAGTATCATTCATTAAAATGTTTTTATTTCTTAGTTGACCAATTATCTTTTTGTATGTAATTTTATTGTTCCAATAAAGATACACCCATATCAAAAGATTTATCTATATTTTGAATGTCTGCCCTAAATAATCTATGAACTTTTGAAGTACTCTGAATTCTACCAGACACTCCCTGAATTATATTTTCATCAATTTTGTTAAGCCCTATCTCCTCCGCGCATTTTGTTGTGATATATGATCGTTATGAACCTAAATCCACAAGTACTGTAACAATTTTTGATTTATTATTTTCAGAAAAAATACTAACATTAATATTGTTTGCAATAATGTTTCTGAAGCCATGGATGTCATAGTGTTTTCAATCTTTTGTGTATTATCCTCTTTTAGATATTTCTTTTTCATGTAAATCAGAACACATAAGAGCATGATGTTTTCTAGAACATTTAATACATTTCACTACTGATGTGTATGTTCTAACTGTATGATTCTAGACAAGAAAAACAACCCGTCCTCTTAGCTATGATTACCCTTTTCTTATCTGAACTAATTTTTTGTGCTCTTATGCAATCTTGACTAGTATGAGAGTCGACATATTTTTAATCATTCTTGAGGTAATGCTGACTCTACTACTGGTAAAAGCATCGCAACATACTTATCGCTAGCTACTCCTAGTGTTTCTAATGTCCTAAGTTGAGTTTCCAGCTTCTCATACACGATTGATAAAGTTTTACCTCTGTTATCCTTTGAAATTTGCTGATTTAGTACCAAATTTAACAATTCCGTCGCACAAACTTCAATTAATATCTCATCTCTTGCAAATCTGGTGTTCATTTGGTAAATGGCGTTCTGGTAGTTCTTTGCTGAAGGTGGGAAACTTTCTGTTAGTATTCATGCTGGTAAGCCTTCTTCAATTGATTGAACCAAGTACTGCAACTTGTCTTCCTCTGTTAAATCAGGATCTTCGTTTATTTTTTGAACTGTCCCCGAAAATGTATACATTTTTTGACATTCCCGTCAAACTTTTTGACTAATTTCGACAGATTCAAACTTCTCCCAAGTTTTCTCTATGGTTTTTCTTCTCGTTTATATTTTTTATCAAAAATTAACATTTGTTCTTATATTTGAATACCTCATCACGTAATTTTTCTTCATCATCTATTTATTAATATTTTCTATAGATTGTTCTATTTCATCTGTAAATATCGCTTCTTTGATACTGTTGTCTAGAAGAAATACCAGTTCCGCTTTATCTTTCATATGCTGCAGGAATCTTTGTAAATTCCCCTCATCTTCCTTCTCCACCACATCAAATTTTTGTAGTGAATTTGTTATTGCTTCCCTCTCTAATTTCCAGCCCTGCATTTTCGTCGGGTCCCCACCAGTGATGCCAATAATGTAAAATTGAAGAATTGGACCCAATACAGACAGAATATTCAATTAATTAGGAAGTAGTTTTTTGACAGCTTATTATTATTATTATTATTATTATTATTTTTAACATATTAAAACCAAGTAAATAATGCAAAATCATTATTTTAGTCCCAACACAGTATATGTAAATATGTAACATAAGATAGAGTATTATCTGAGCGTTATACGGATTTCAATAGAGCTAATTCGTCGAATTAGATTTGTGGTTAGATGTTGATGAAATTAGAAAACTTGTTTATGTTAATAATTCGCTTGATATTTCCGTATTAGATCGATAGAAGACATAAAAAATAATTCGCGGCGAGTATAGATATACATTTCTGAAAATAAGTTGAAAACAGTACGTTTAAGTAGTGTAAATAACTTTTTATATGAAATTAACTGTCTCGACCCTTACTTCGTGGAATCTACTCATATTAGTGTTTTAAATGAAACTCAACGTTTCTAGCTAATTCCACAATATATAAATGTTGAAAATTCTAATTTAGAATTTTCAACATTTTTCATTATTTTGTGGATTTTGTTAGAAACGTTGAGTTTTATTTAAAACACTAACTTATTATATTTTAATTCCTGGCTATTCCTCCATAAATTGTTGACAAAAAGTTTCTATGTTCCTTTCGTGCATATTTATAATTTTTTACTCTTAACTTTAGAAAACCTTTGCAGACCTATTTCTTCAAAATTCGATATTCTTTGCTCAGTTTTGGTTCTTCTAGATTATAAAATGTACTTTGCGGTACTTTTAGGTCTTTGAACACTCTTTGAATTGCTTCAAATCGAGATTCTTAATAATTTAGACAATCATTTATTGCATCAAGTATTTCTTTTTGTTGTATATTGATGCAACGTTAACGTTATTTGTTTCATCTGATTCATAGGGGTATCAACAATATTGCCCAATCTTCCTCATACCAATATTATACGTTTCCCAGGTACAGATTGTTAAAAATGTATGTTTGATTTTAAAAATTTTTATGTTCCAGCATTTAAAAATAGGTATTTTTTTCTATCAAAACACTGCTCACTGCCAATAGAGGGCGCTAGTTACACATGCTATAAATGAAAAACATTTTTAGCATAACATTAATTTCTTGTGGTTTAATATCCGATTTTCAATCGGTCACTTTGAACTGCCAAATAATTTATAAGGTAGACTTCCCCAATCAGATTTTCTTCAAGGACATGTATTACTACTGACCTCTAGTCCTGAGTTAAAACCATATAGCACCACTACGTTGCTCTGTAAAGTCCCGCAATACTTGAACAATTTCTTCGTCAGCGAATTGGTCTTGGTTAGTTTGTATTGGAATTTTATTTGGTTTGGGTCATGAAATTAAACACTTTACTATTTGTTGAACGTGTCATATATTAGAATCAACTAAACTCAAAAAGGAATATTTCTCAGGCCACAATTCAGGGAAAGATCCCGTACGTGCCTTTACCCAAAAATTAGCCGTCTTAGACATCTAGTGAGATTAAGAATACAATCATAAAACAGTATCGTACCAGATGAGGACCAAATTACGGGCAATAAGCTTGAAAAAGTATTGTAAACTACTATTAAGATTTTATTTATCTTATTTATGGATTTTTTTGATATGCCAAAAGTTTGCTTGGCCACCAGGAACTCCTGAATGCAATCCGTTAGATTTTTCAATATATTCAATAAATTAATTACCATCTAGAATTGAGTGCGAAAATACAAGAAACCACGAATGCGATCAAAAATAATATCTCTCTTCAGTCCTTTATCCCCGCAGGTGACATGTACTAATTGCCACGATTTTCTCTTTCCACGTTTCTCTATCACAGGCCGCTTCTGTGGCTTTATGTAATCCGTAGTTGATAATTACCTTCATCTGGTATACCCATCGACTCGGCGATCTACCTATTGGTCTCTTTCCACTACGAATGCGATCAAAAATAATATAGAAGTTTTATTTATTTAATATTCAGAGATATGTGCAAAAGCCTATCATAAAATGTATTGATGTGAATGATTGGCATTATGAACACTTTGAAGTTTTCTATTGTTGATTATTGATTTCCTTTTAAATTTTTTATTGTTGCTCATATTTGTTATTGTTACATACTTGGAAAATAAATAATTTTTTATTGATTCGAAGTGTTTAAAAGCAAATAAATCAATCAAACAAGAGTGTTTTTCACATTTAGAACTGTACCCTCTTTCACATTTTATTATTTAAAAACAAATCTATGTTCAAGTAGAAATGAAGAATTATTGCGAAATTCAAAAACCAAATTTAAACTTTAACTCTGTATCTAAGAAAACTACAATATTTGTTGGGACTTTGGGACTGAATCATCATATTTTGAGACCTAGAATCTACAGTTTAGATATTTGTTATTCTCAATTAATCGTCCAGTATAATATACGAAGAAATGAATATAATACAAGATAAATTTCAGTTTAAAGCACAAGATTACTTTTTTTATGAATATATAAATAAATTTTGCAGAAAAAAAAACCAATAAGACATTGATTCACAATGAAAATATACAATTTAAAAACTAATAAAAAAAATTATTAAACTTAAAGGTTGGATTTTGTGTCATCTTGTTCATAGAAGAGAACATATGCTTCTCCACTGACTAAAGATTTCCACGATATTAATAGCACTCTTGAATCGTTATATTCGTGCCACTGTCCCGTATAGGGATGACGGCAAAATGCTGTGTAGTGACCATTATAAGTGGTTCCACAGTGATTAGATATAGCGTAGAGGTTGTACATACAAGGTGCCACATTATCAGCCGCGTAATGGTTCATATCAAGCCCTTCTATTGGAAAATCTATAGAATGATTAAGTTTTCCACTAAAACTTTCTGTTTGCGAAAAGAGCTTCAGGTGAATAACCAGTATTTTCGGAAATTTAAGAATTGAGAATGATTTATAGCATCGTCTTCGTTCCTTACATTTCGAACAAGTTGGTTTCTCATCACCGTCGAGTGTTTCTTCTCTTGTAAACGAATCTAAACATTGTGAAAGTCGTAATTGACCTGTTCTTTGTGGTATCGGAAGGGATAAATCCCAAAAATGATCGTAGGTAACTGAACAGTGACCACAGTGTGTGCACTTGATTGTTGATTTTAATTGACCGACAAAGTTATCCATAATCTTAGAGTTGTCCATTCTCGCATATCTTAACCAAAATTCTTGTGCTTTCTCGATATCACTAAAATTGTCATCAATTTCTGTTAATATGGGCTTTGGTGTTTCATATACCTTGTTGACATCTTCGTGAAGTCCTGCTAATAGGCAACGAAGAAATTCATGTGCATCATGTTGAGTGTATCCCATGAACCTTGAAGTAAATCGTGAATCTTACTTTTCAATGATACTGTATTAACCACTCTGTCTGAACCGTCTTCAGACCAAAGCTCTTGAATAACTTCAGCAAATGCTTTAATTAGTATTCCTTTCATGTTAGATATGTTTATGTTAATATCTCTTATGTATGCGTCTTTCTTTAGATATTCTAATAGCCACCTTGTGTTTGATAGGCATTGGATAATACTATTCATGAAACATGTGTTACCAATATTTTTGAGGCCTTTGAGACCCAAAGAATCTTGGGGAATACCCTTTATGGATCTGAATGTGGAAATATTGTTAAAAGCTCTTTCGCAACTACTATCATTGTACGAATAATCTCTGATTCTATGATTGTCTTTCTCACTTGATCGGCGTGATAAGGAATTTGAATTGATGATGTTTGCAACTGAATTGGATGTAGATATTATGGATTTGAAAAGTGTTTTGGTTAGAGATAATCTATTGCGTATAGGAATCGCATCATTCTCTAACATAGTCATCTTCTTCAGTATTCCTATGAATGGGACATCATCTGGCTGGTGGTTATCTGTATTTTTTAGTACACTGAGGCCCAAAATCTTGTTGGGGGCATAATTTATTAAATTGTCAACGCACGTATTATCAGAAGGCACACATTCTGAAGAATAGAATGAAGATGTTAAATAAGAATTTCGGAAAAAGGAAAGATCACATGTTTTAGGGTCTGTAATGTGAGAAAGTTTGAAAGTGGTAGAAGAATTACGTTTCTTATGATTAGGTTTCATAAAAAGTTCTTCTAGAGGTTTAGAACGGGGAAACGTACCGAGAAAAGATGAAGCGTTTCCTCTTTGAATTGCAATACTTATTTGTTGTATAAAGAACAAAGTTGCTCTTGGATCATTGGTTTCTGCTGATATTTTTTTACCGATTTATTTGATGAATTTTAAAGCTTCATGACCGAAAACACCAGAGGTTTCAATTGCTACAGGAATAAAAATGTAAATGTTCTCCAAATTCTTGTATTTATTGATTTTAAAAGTTTCGCCTTGTAAAGCTGCAGCGCCTGCGGAAGTAGATGTGGATCGGACATGGGACGGAGCCCAAGTGTCAGTGCAAGTGAAATCCCATATAACTGGCCTGCCGCGTTGCCATGGAATGAGGGTCATACCATCTGGACGTTTACCGTCGTCGCGGCAAGTACCTAACGGTTCCAACGAACAGGGAATCTTTGCAGATGCCATGCCTCGTTTGATTAGGTCATTTACTGCAGAATGACGTGAAAAACGGCCGGCACTTAATTTGCAGCTTAGGCCGTGTCTACCATATTCATCAACATCAGCTCCGCAACGACAGCGATGTTTTACACAAATTTGACAACCTAAACGGAGACCAATAGAAATACGGAAACTTTCGTCATCTAAAAGCGTACCTAATGGGGCCGACGGTAAAGCGTTCAACCATGCTCCTGATTCCTTTGAAAATGCTGCATTCAAACGAGCCTTGTCTGGTAAATTGATAGCTTTCTGAAGCAGCTTTTCTTTTTCAATGTTCAATAAAGGAATATCCCAGGATTTTTGAAAGGATTTATAATCATCGGGTACAACTTTGTTAGACTTTAATGACCAAATATTTTCTGCCTCCATTAATAAAGGGTCTTGTGGGTGGAAAAATATAGGCAGAATGTAATCAATGAAATTTTTTGAACTATTTAATGATGACAAAAAAGAAGGAAGAGCTACTGAAACGATTGAGCGAATTCCTAAACCACCATATGAAACAGGTAGTGAAGCTTGTTTCCTAGAAAGGTCCTCTAATTTAATGTTAATTAATGACTCTAATGAATGACGAATGGCATTGTCAAAATTGATTAGGATATCATTTTCTAACCAGGTCGGACTACATCTTAAGATATATGTTAATTTTGGAATTAATAGGCAATTCTTGAGAAGGTAATAAGCAATATGTGTCGGAACCAGGATAAACGAGATGACATTTTTTTGAAAAAGGTTATTTTTTCATTGAAAGCTGATAGAAATGATTCGTTTAATAAAGGAGCACCTAATAGAAATAAATTTTGTCTGTTGGTAGTTGTTATGCCTGGTGCTACAGAATTAAATTTATCAATGGTTAGATTATTTGGTGATTCTAAGAAAAATAACTCGCATTTGCTGAAATTTAGTTCAAGACCAATATCCTTGGAATTGTTTATTATATTGACAAGATACTTGAACACGGAATTAGTATTACCACCTAAAGAACCATCATCAAGGTACCAAGCATTGAATTCTGTGTCAATGTTGCTTATAAGTTTGTGTATCGATATGCAAAAAAGGAGAGGTGCCAAAGGGTCCCCTTTTTGGACGCCTCTTTCCGAATAAATGATGTTTTCGCCAAATAAAAGATAAGAAGGGAATCGATAACATTGATTGATGAAAGGAAACATTTCAGGTAAAATATCTGCTACAAGTTTTAATAAATGATCGCGATGAATTGTATTGAAAGCATTTTTAAAATCTATTTTCAGAAAAACTTTATTATTAACGTCTGGGTGATTAGAGACGTAACGTCTTGCTGCATGTGCAACTGCTTCACAACCACCTTTCGACCCGAAACCAAATTATAATGGACGAAGTAAATATCCTAATTTGTCTCTGATGTTTGAACAAATTATTTTCGCTACTAAACGACGATAAACTGTACCAATAGCAAATGGTCTGATACCTCCTGCTTTTTTAGTTAAAGCTAATAGTGACGCGCCGAATAAAATAGGACGAATATTGATGTTTACTGTGTCATTTAAAATAAAATTACATAATTTGCACAAAGATGATAAGAGATTTTTTCTGAAGGGCCAGCACTGTAACTTATTAAATCTTGTAGATGTGAAGGTCTTAAAGAGTCTAAACCACCAGCAGAACTTGTTTTAAAAGAGTTTATTGCGCTACTCACAAATTCTTCTGTTATAAAAAAAGGAATATGTTCCGAAATCCGAGTAGGGAACGTACTATTAAGTTTCTCTACAGGATGCTTCGATTTTAAATCTGTTAAAGTGGCTGCACTGACATCAGCAAAACTGTCATCTGAAGCTAAGATTTTGATTGCGGATGTCAAGTCGCCGTCAGAAACTTTAGTAATGACATTTTTAATTTTACTATTTTTTGATAAATTTATGTTTTTCCGAACTGAGAAATTTCTCTTTTGTTGATCAGAGAAATGTAAATGGTGATCTATATTTTCAAAAGTTTTTAAATTATTCTTGATTATGGTAGAGAGAGATACTTTTTTATTAGAATTTTTAGAAGGAAGACTCAAAACATTATACGGAAAAAGCAATAGATTTTCCCAGGTAGTACTAGAATTTTGTCTTACGCATTCTTCACTCATATTAGATAGCGTTGAGGCACAAAGAGCCCTTGAAGCTTTTGGGACTCTTCTTATTACTGATCTTTGGCTCTTCAATTTTGCCAACTTTATATGAAAATTCGTATCTTTTATATCCTTATTTCCAAAACTTCCTACTGTAATCGAACTTAAATTTTGTCTACCATGCGTTTTGTTTTGATGTAATTTTAGGCCTCGCTTCTTAAAAAATTTACCACAGATTTCGCACTTCACTGTGACTGGCGCTGACATAAGGCTTATATCATATAGAATTTGGAGTTATGCAGTCCAAAAAATTCTACCGTCCTCTTCACGTTGATAAATGTACATCCATTTTCTATTTCTGCTTATCTGTCACTCAAATTTATTGAATAAAATATAAAAAACTATACTTTTTCCATATACTCCATTGTTATACGAAAAAGCTTATTATACGAAGTGAAAACGCGACTGAACTCACGAACTTTATAATTAAAAAATAATGAAATATTCAAAAATAAACTTGGAATTAAAACTTTTTGTAAATGACATAAATTTGATCAATCAAATGACCTCAAATTAACTGATTCCATTCGATTTTTACTAGAGCAAAAAATTTTCAAAGATATAAAACTGTTTATGAACTGTTTTTTAAATGGCAACAAGTTTGAACAAAATCTGTCAAATTATTTTCTAATTTATGGAGCTCGCGAGTTATATTTGACTAGATTATTTTTTCATTCACAAATTTGCATGGAAAGGATCAAAGGACCTGTTATACTTATTAAAGTAAAGTTCTTGAACTAATTTTGCCGTTTTATTCCACATTATCTTTATTACTGCTTCTTTATAATCATTTCCGTCTTTTCTTTTCATGTTATAAGCCCAATCTTTCAAAATCAATGCCAGAGTAGCTGTTGTAGTAGATTGATCCAGAATATAATTTCTTTCTTTGGTGAAGGTCTCAAATTGTCTCCATATAGACTGATTACTTATTAGAGTATTTTTCGAAGTAGTTTCTAAAATCTTTTTTGTTATTTCTGCATCAGAAAAGGTACTAAACCACCGATCATTTTCACCCATTTTATATATCGCGTTGACACAATTAGGTAATTATTTTGACAACTAGCTGACACTTGCTAGGCAAATAAAAGCCACAGTGATTATTCCCGAGAATAATCACAATAGATTTATTCCCACTATAGTAATGACATAATTGGTTTAAACTTACCCTTGTGACAAATAAAGAAGCATTTCATTGGTTTTAAGAAACGTCAAAAAATAATCATAGTAACAGGCTGGGTACGAACATATCTCCCAAATTTCATTGTCCTGTTTATTCCCATACTCTGAATATGACATTTATAACAATAGGTACAGCTAAAGATGGAAGGACAGCCTATCGAAAATTAAATTTTATAATTCATTCCTTGCTCTCCAGATTGTCCAGGGATGTCATGATGAAATAGTTGTGTGTCAGCATGTTAGTTCTTTATTATGAAGATTCATTCTTCATTTTTGATAGATTTTCATTTTCGGCAGACAAGAGTTTTGTTTTAAACTTGTACCTCATCCAATAGATAAAAACATCTAGTAGACGGTATCCATATCGCTGAATAAAATGTCGTCGCTCAATGGGTTAATATAATCGATCTACAATTTTCGATCGATTTCCTTCACCTGCTACGTTATACGGGTTTACGGCTGACTACACATTTATGATCACTTTCTATTATTATCTAAATTAATGAAGAAAAAAAAAGTTGATAATTGACCTTTTGCTAAGAGAACCGTAACTGGCAACATCTTGAGATACGGTGCCGAAAACAAATGTGTGAGAGAAATTTATAATTAATCACCTCGTTAGCGTTAGTTTACATTATTAGCTAACAAACTTGATAAAACGTGGATTTCTTTTTAAATTTCGCTTTTTAAATATTTGGAATTAAATTAACACTTTAGTTTTTATGATTTTAATGTGCGCTAAATGTGCAAGGTATCAATTAAGTTTAATCATTGTTAAATATAAAATGATACTGAACATTATGTTTAGTAACCAAACTGTTTACTAAAAAAATATTTCAAAATACCTCTTAGATTTGGTATCTTGTGGCACTCTGGGGCAGTCCACTAAAAAGGGAAGAAAATAGTACCATAGGAGTGATTCAGAAGTCAGAAAATCCTATCATGATCAGAGGTCTTTTCCTAATTAACGGTTTTCAGCAATTTAGCTTCCAATTTCACTCAAAAATCCACACATATTTTTCTCCAAAATATACAACACGCTTCACATTTAACTTTGGTCCTTAATTTTATTTGAATTTTGTAACTTAAATGCCACTAATTATTGAAATTTTTCAAACCAAATTGAAGATCTAAACCATTCTTCAGAATTGAAATTTTGATCAGTAATAGTGTTGTGTTCAACAAAATTATCTCTTTCAGCAACACATTTTTTTGAAACTTTTGCTTCCAGTATTTTTTCTATATGCTTTAAAAAAAGAGTATAAGTATAAATGATCCACGTTATATAACAGTGCCAAAAAAATATTTGCTGGATCTTACTTATTCACAAACGTGTGGTATATTTTACAAGTGTTCAAAATGACCCCTATTTTCTTAAAGACACATACATCGCTGTTTTAACAAAAGAAACCGAATATTTAAAAAAATCATTGGCACATAATGATAT
Organism: Galeruca laticollis; assembly: GCA_963921935.1. NCBI lineage: Eukaryota > Metazoa > Arthropoda > Insecta > Coleoptera > Chrysomelidae > Galeruca > Galeruca laticollis. Next base: position 35,182,444 of record OY998178.1, on the reverse strand, counting down.
AGTTCAGCGACTACACAATTCTATTCCTTAGTTGTTCGTTAATCATTTCTACAAATACGCACCTTATTTCATAAATACAAAGGTTAAAGTCAATAATGCTAAGATCTGAATCTTTGGATGCTCAACATCCAGACCTCTTCCAATCGAAAAGATATTGTAATGTTTTTCTTATTTATTTAAACGTTTTTATTACGGGTGGGATACATTTATACACACACGTTATGTCTACTAACTTAATTTATTTATTCACTACACTATCCACTAATTTATATTCACTTATTTACTGTTTATCTCACGATGTCAAATTATAAACTGCCTCTCTCTCGCTGGTCGGTCATTTATATATTAGTGCCTTTTTTACTAGATAATTCTAGATTGCGGCTTACACAAAAACAATTGGAGTATATCTTTTGCCATTCACTTCGCCATCTACATATACACTGTCGTTGTAACATCTGAACGAAGCTAAGAAAGTATGAGAGGGACTTTGGAATGATCATGCGTCGGTGCTGCCCCTCGTAGCCGACCCGTTCTAGTTTTCCTGTAACTGGGGTTCTTGGTTGGCAGGAGTCCTGGGGCGCTTACACGAACTACGTACATGCCCTAGCTTGCCACAATTCCAGCATCTGATTTTTCTCGGCTTCTTGTCCATCATACTTTTCATTAAACTGGTCAAATCTGTCTTCGACACCTTCTTCTTGGATGATCCTAATTTGGTTATATCCCGAAACCTTCGTTGCTGCTTCATATTCAAGAGCAGCTGTCAATCGACTAATGTTTTCGGATGGGCTAAACGAAGCGTCCTCTACATATCGGGGTCACGTAAGCCATCAATAAATGCCTGGACATTCCATCATGTTCTCTGGTGCTGACGGATAAGCAAATCGAACGTCCATGTCCTCTTCCATCACAGAAATATTCTCGTCCATGTTAGCAGAAATATTAGCAGAAATTGACGAGATTAAGGTGGAAACCTCGTCATTAAATAAAACTGTTTCTGGATCAAAGCCATCATTTTCCAGTGCCACTTAAGTCTTTCTACTAATTCACTTTTCTTATCGGACGTTTCCAACTCACGATTTTCCAATTCTGCTCTTAGTTCCGTCACTTTCAGGTCACATAGTCTCTTGGCCATTTTTACGTAGCAATTTATTTATATTATCCCACTTCTGACACAAATGTAATGTTTTTCTTATTTATTTAAACATTTTTATTACGGGTGGGATACAATTATACACACACGTTATGCCTACTAACTTAATTTATTTATTCACTACACTATTCACTAATTTATAATATACTCAGTATATGCACTTAAACTAATTTATATAAACACTTCACTAATTTATATTCACTTATTTACTGTTTATCTCAAGATGTCAAATTATAGACTGCCTCTCTGTCGCTGGTCGGTCATATATATTAGTGCTCTCTGGCATTTTCTAGATAAGACTGGTCACAAAAACAATGCCTAGATAAGATAGTCACAATCGTAAACAGTTTTAAGGAATTCCTGCGCATCCGCCATAATTTTAACTTTCATACATGGCTTAGGCAGAGTTGAATTCAGGGACTATACCTGTTTCGTAACAATATTCTCTAATTTCGTTAGTGTAATGCGTTGGACCGCCATTATGTGAAAACCTCAAATTTTTCCTGATTGCAAGATTTACCTCTTCCAAGTAATAGTTACCATATCAACTTACTTTTATTACATTCTGTATATTTAATTTCAATTAGAGTGAAAATTTCTTATTCATTTTTTAATAGCTTTAATTTATCCGCAAAATTCTACAATTTAAACATTCTTCAAGCGATATCACCTTGCAGACAGTAAGTGAAATTACCTATAATTTTCTGTTGTTTACATTTTTTCTAAAACACTGACTTCTACCTTAAATATTAGTTAAAAACCAACACGACCATAGAAAATTTCTTTTCCCAACGCAAGGTGGGATAGTACGCGTTGTAAAAACTAGGTTAAAGACAACAAACCACCGGTGATGGTTGCTTCGCTACCAAACGTTAAACAGACTGCGTCTCGGATTGATGCACTTTCGAATTTCGTGTACGCGCTTTTATTTCTTACATGTTTTAGTTGAAGTGAATTTTCCTGTTGACTAGCGGTGTGAATTTTGTTTATACTAATGTAGTGTAGTACGTAGCCAAGTGTGAAATGAAGTAATAGGTACCCTCTGTAGGGCTATACTTACAACGACTTATATCATAATTTAAATTTTATTGATGACATCAATAATAGTAATATTGCGTGATTTCGAAATCTCATTCATTAAAAACTATAATTTACTCTCAGAAAATGATTTTTAACTAATCGTAATGTCTCCAAAATACTGTCAATAATATTCATCATTTATAATTTTAGCTTTTATGTTTACCTATAAAGGAGAAAAGTCCCCTTACTTTTAATTATATTCTTTTTAGAGGATTTAAAAGTGTTTTTGTAATTCTAACCGCAAATCACGAAATTAAACTCGTTCACGTAGGTATTGAAAATAATTTTCTACTTTTCTATCTACCATCCACTCATGCTGAAAATTTATACAGTCAAAACTGGTTAAGTGATCCCTGGATATGCGTGAAATCTCTGGCATTGAAAGACCTCTGTTACCAGGAATTTTCAAACCTTCTTAACTAATATTTGGTTTCTAAATTTTTTTCGATGTTTACCTCGGTAATTGGGACAATAATCTGTATAAATGAGACAAATTATCAGGTTTTACCTGATTTTTTCACGCCATAAATAACATAACTTTTAATATTTTCACCCCTCTTCTAAGTGGGACCCTCTATAAATTAGACAACGGTCGTTTTAAACCTGCCTATTTGGGAAACTGGATAAATGAAAAGCACTTATAAGGTCCCTTGAGATCCCTGTTAGAAATTTTCCAATGTAGTATTACTTTTAAAAGATTGAGAATTCTGGAAAAATACTTATTTCCTCTAAAAATCTAGTCTGCAGCCTGTTAGCTCTTTTTTAAATAAAATAATAGTTTTGCATAATACACAGTTTATGAGAATCAGAAAACCATTTTCATTCAAATTGCAAGATAAAAATTATGAGATTTAAATTCATATGTTGTATTTTATCATGTTATATAAACTTTAGAATTAACGTTCCAATTCTAACTCTACAGTAACTTATTATCTGCTCGGATTTTAACATCCAGTCCTCTATTGATTGTAATAGCATTGGGAGTACTTGAAAATATTAGCAGGATAGGAATGCCTTCCTAAAACAGAAATATCAATTACTCTCTCCATTACAATTGTTGGAGAGTTGTGATTCAAAGATTACAAAAGTACAAATACTTTTCACGCATACAAACAGTCCTTGAAACCATAATTTCACTTTTAATCGAAGAAATTATTCAGCAGCATTTGTGAAAAAAGTAAATTTGAACTCATGTGACCTGTGAATATGACAATCTATGGTACTTTCAAAACATAACTGAAAAGAGAATGAGGAAAGACACGTTTTGGTATCTTGCGAGGTCATCTCCATAATTTCACTATCTTAATCAAGACATTTGCATATACCTTACCCCATCTACACGGAATCATCGAGCTTCCTGATACTACCTGAAAAATGTGCGAGTTCAAAAAAATAGATTCGTTATTATAAAAATTGAGCTGTACCTAAACAATGAAAATAATAATAAGCTTTTAAACTTCTAAACTTTTCTATTCATATCAAATTTTTGAAAGAATATGAAATTAGGTAGAACTACTATGTTATCAACTAAATATTGAAGAATAAAAAAAATTGTTTACCTTAATATTATAATACAAAGAGGACAAGGAATCAAAATCTCTTAAATTTTTTTCTGCATTTGGTAGTCTATTTGGTAATAAAACAAACTTTTTAAAGCTCGGTTGCAAAAATTTTAGGTAAGACTTTTTTGTAACTTCATACTTAGCACTCACACATCAAACATTTTTGTACATTGAGTTGCTGTCAGTTGAGTAATCAATTGTTGAATGAGGCTAATGCTCATCATCAGTAAACCAACCTTATAGTGGCCTATTAAAGCTAGTAAAATTAATTATTTCCAATTTAGAATCTTACTCTTCATTTGTCTACCTCGTATACAGAATCGCTATTTTTTCTTAAGGTTCTTCATTTGGTGATAATAAGAATATGCTAAAATTATTATGTGCAATAATACTCAATTTTTATACGCTTCATTTGACAAGGCGAAAAAAATAATTTTTTACCTTTTGTTGCATTTACCTCGTTTTGGTTGATAGCAAAATGTCGTCACTGCCACTTTTGTAGGGCTTGAAAAAACCTACAAAAAAAGTCCTCATTCGTTTAGATTAGATGAAAATTGAGCTCAGCGGACGCGACGTGTTTTTCTTTTCCGATATAATTCCTTTCATATTTCTTTATGTATAATATATTTATATGATATTAACTATATTTATATAATGTTTTTAAAATAAATCTCATTTATAGTATTTTCATACCTTAATTTTTCACTACTTCACATTTTAACCCTGTACTTGTATATATATATATATATATATATATATATATATATATATATATATATATATATATATATATATATATATAGTTGTATACATCTTTGTAGTTGACTGATGAAGAAATAAAGAGATTTCGAAAGCTTTCAACATAAAGTAAAAAGAGTTTACTTATTCCTGAGAAGGCTTATTCCCGATAACTTTATAACTATTCTGGTTTTAACTAGTTCAAGCCGACTACCTTTTACTCGCTCTATATATATATATATATATATATATATATATATATATATATATATTTACTGTAACACATATTTTCTTTTTAATAATCACGTGTTTCTCGAGCGTTTCATTCTACAGAACCCATCCTTTTCAGACACATTTTGAACATTACATTATGAAATGTTATTAAGAATAATAATATCAAAAATAATAATATATCAATCGGAAATATAAGAAAGGGAAAATATAAGATATAATATATAAACGGAATATAAAGAAAAATATAAATATAGAAAAAAATGTAAATAAATAAATATGAATATAATGAAAATATAAAGGAGTATATATATAAGAAACGGAATACGTGCCGAATTCCTCGCGCTCGATTTTACGCGACACGTGCTTACGAACCTCCGGCGCTCGACTTCCGGAGGCTCCCCTGAGTTCAATTTTCATCGAATCGAGACAAATGAGGGCTATTTTTGTAGGGTTTTTCAAGCCCAAAAGTGTCAGTTACGGCATTTTGCTATCTATTAAACGGAACGAGTTAAATGCAACAAAAGGCAAAAAATATATTTTGTTCGCATTTTTTTCAAGTTAACACGATAAATATTGATTTTAGGCTACGGTTTTAGCGAGGTGAATTGTAGGGTTTGAAAATATTTATTATGACCAAAATTCACCGAGTTACAGCGAAAAAATGCAAAATTACCTTCCCCACTCCTCCCTAATTTAGCTTAAGGTTTATATATACGACAACTCAAAAATAAGCTCTCCTTGACACCCCCGACAACGATAAAAAAGAATCTCGTGGCTTCGTTCACTTTCCCACTCAAATGTATAAGATGACTGGCTTAGAAGCATAGTCTACTGAATTTATGAAGGAGGTCTCACAGCACGTCGGTTCTGAAAAATCTCTGAGCAAGTTGTTCAAGAACTGATGGAAAATGTCCCTTTTGCCTTTTATAATTCCGTTTATTTTCAACGAGACGGTGGCCCCAGCCACAAGTCTGCTCTTTTGAGGCTATTTTTAGACACTCAAAGATGGATTGGTACCTAGGTACGAACCTGTAAGATGGCCACCTCGATCTCCGGATCTTTCAAGTTTGGATTTTTTTATGAAGTTTCATGCAGCAATTGATTTAACATTCCAAAATGTGCAAAGAGGTCCTATGATTATTTTTAACGCTATTAGAAGGATAATGAAAATGTGCTAAATTTGCGTACGGGAAAATGGCCGTCATTTTTAAAACCACCTATAAAACTTCTTTGCTTATTCAAAATTCTGCTTATCTTTGTTTTTCCTGTCTCGAGTTTTAAGTAAATAGGTTTACTGTTTGTTTTTTTTGTTTACTGTTATTTGTTTTCTAGTCCAATAACCTTGTCATCAAAAAGTGGCCCACCTGACATGGTTTGGAGAGTAGGTTTCTTTTTTTATATTGTTTGGTACAGAGATACCACATCCAATTTTTAGATCTCGGCGACCTTCCGAATCACCGCCATATAACGTTTAAACAGCTAAAAGTTTGCACTTTTTTCAGATTTTGCCATTTTTGACGATTAAGGAATACCTTACCAACAAAGACAATTCTATTCATTTTGAAATTACATAAAATTTCGTTAATTTGGAGCTAAATATAATTACTGTAATTCCCGAAATACAGATTTTAGAATTTGGTGAAAAAACCTTGATAAAACTGCAAAAATCTTCTTTTTTTGTTTCATATTCTAATTGAGATTTAATTATGAAGAATTAAGTATTAAGAACCATGAATACTAATTATGTCGGAGACAAGAACTTCCAAGTTTACTACATGTTTTATATGTAGTTTAAGTTTGGAGGAAGGCGAAATTGTATTGGTGAAAGAAAGAGGATATCAAACCCTTTGCATAGCATTTTTTTTCGAAAATACAATACCTCAAGATTATTTTAGTTCCATAATCTTGCGAGCACCAAATTCTTTGACGTTCGTCTAACGAATTTTAGAGGGAGGCGAGCACTTTTTACCGTAAAAACTAATTCATTCCACGCGATGCAGGTAGCACTAAATTCTGTTATTATATTTGATTGAAAGTACAATGCCTAAGGAATATTTCAGTACCCTAATCTTGCGATCACCAAATACTTTGACGGTCGTCTAACGAATTTTAGAGCGCGATTCTCTCTCTTTCCCCTATAAACTATTTAATTCCACGTGGCGTAGGTAGCACTAAATTCTGTCATTGTATTTTTTTGAGAGTACAATACCTAAATACTATTTCAGTACCATAATCTTGCGAGCACCAAATTCTTTGACGATCGTCTAATGCATTTTAGAGTAAAAACTAATTAATTCCACGCGGTGCAGGTAGCACTTAATTCATTGTATTTTTTCGAAAATACAATACCTAAAGATTTTTTTAGTACCATAATCTTGCGAGCACCAAATTCTTTGAAGATCGTCTAACGAATTTTAGAGCGCGGCTCTCGCTCTCTTTCCCGTATAAACTATTTAATTCCACGTGATGTTGGTATCACTAAATTCTGTCATCGCATTTTTTCGAAAATACAATACCTAAAGATTATTTTAGTACCATAATCTTGCGAGCACCAAATTATTTGACGTTCGTCTAACGTCTAGAGGGAGGCGAGCTCTTTTTATCGAAAAAACTAATTCATTTCACGCGATGCAGGTAGCACTGAATTCGGTTATTATATTTTTTTGAAAGTACAATGCCTAAGGAATATTTTAGTACCATAAACTTGTTAGCACCAAATTCTTTAACGATCGTCTAACGAATTTTAGAGCGCGGCGCGTCGGTTCCCCAGCTATTTAAAGATTGTTATATTTTGTCAATTTTTTAACGTTATCTTAGAGCATTTAATTAGCACTAAATTATGGTGCCATTTATACACAATCACAATATATTTTTTCTGGTATGGGGGGGGGGGGTTCTAGCTTAATGGCAAGCTGGACCCCCCCATTTTTCACGCGATTTCCTGCTAAAAGGTTTGGGCACTAAAATTCGGACTGGGGTGGGGTACTAAATTAACACCTAAATAGCACTAAATTTTTGACTCGTTTGAACTTGATTTGCGATGGGGGGGGGGAGGGTCCAGCTTAATAGAGGTGTGAAATGTACTAGGTGACTGGAGAGTAAGATTTTCTTTTCAATAAATTTTAGCCATATCCTACTACCTATTAATTATTGCGACACAAAAGAAAAAATTTTAAAATCTTAGATTCTGAGCTTGCTTTTAAAAATAATTAAATACAATTATATATTTTTGTAAAGCCCACATCATGCCTAATGAATATAGAAAATAATATACAGGGTGTTAGGAAAAAAGTAACTACGTCACTGGATTCTACGAAAAAAATTGTATCAGAACAAGTTTTAACTTCTTCGATAAGTTTAAAGATAACTGAGATACGAGGAGTACCTAAAAAGTAACACATTTCAATTCCATCCTGTATCTCAAAAACCTAAAGGGCTATACAAATTCTGCTAGCACCATTTTTAATTTCATTAAAATGTAAAAAACTATCCCGAAAACGCAATCCTCTATCTTTAAAGATAAGAGAGATACCCCGCAAAAGTGCCCAAATTGGGATACAATGTACCTACATATGCATATCCTTTTGATAACATAGGTAGATAAGTAGCTTTCCGGCAAACCGTGTATGACATTTACAAATTCTCCTTCCAATTTCAATTACTAAATGTTGAGTTCTTTGTAATTTAATGACCAATATGTTCAGATTAATTAATGAATCCTTGTCCTTAAATTATACAGAATTAACTTTCTTTTTTAAGTTTAGTCGTTGAGTGATAATTTTTCAATTAACGGTTTCGTTCTCAAATGTCGAATTAATTATTTTATCTGTGCCTTCTAAGGATTTCAACAGCGGATTGACATTTTTGCATCACATCGTTAGGGTTATATTACTTATTGTAAAATATAAAGTTGATTTAGAAGGTTCTAATAGTAGGATAAATTTTCGTAATTTGTCACGAAAGTTACGGAAATTTTGGCAAAATAGGTACATGGAGGGTAATCTATTTAATTATATATGCAGTGCCTCCCCCCCTCATAACTTCTGAAACCAATGAGATATAATAATGAAATTAAAACTATATCAAACTAGAGAAAATTATACTATCGCTACTAATAGTGACATACACCTTCAGCAGGGCTGGGAGCATAGACAAAATGTTTATTTCTCTATGGCTGGGAGGCTATTGGTCCAATCTTAGTGCATATCTTTCGGGTTTCTTGGCAAGCAGATATGTTCCTGAGTAGTGGAGAAAAGTAAAAGTTGTTTTTACACCCAAGCTTGGTTGTACTGCAGACACCGTGGCTAAGTCCTTTAGACCTATAGGCATAACATATTTTGTGCTGAAAACACTGAGGAGGTTGGTTGATCGGTATATGAGGGAGAATTTTGGGCTTAAGTATCCTTTGCACAACAATCAGCATAAGTTCCGGTGTGGCAAGTCGACAGAAAGTGCTTTACACCAACTGGTAACCTAGGTGGAAAAGGTGCTGGAAAATGGCATGATCGCTCTGGGCGCTTTCCTGGACATACGTGGAGCTTTCGACAGCGCCCCTGTAGAATCAATGTGTAGAGCTGCAATAAATCATGGAATAGAGCCAATGTTAACTCACTAGCTTGGGGCCATGCTACGCAACCACACGGTAGAGGCCGCATGGAAGGACCATGTGGCTAAAATGGTCGTCGATAAGGATTTCCGCAATGGAGCGTCCTTTCGCCCACATTGTTGAACCTAGTAATCGACGAACTGATGTCCCTATTAAAGGGTGAGGTCTTTTTAGCAATTGGGGATGCCGATGATATCGTTGTCCTTGTTGTTGGAAGGCATATTACCGTCCTCATGGACCTAATGCAAATGACCCTGAATAGGGTACAGGTGTGGTACATCGATCACGGACTTGCAGCGAATCCTGCCAAGGCTGAGGTAGTCGTTTTCACCAAGAAGAGAGGTATAAGACCTGAGGCTCTGCACCTTAGTGGAATGCCACTTCTAGTTATTGAGCAAGTGAAATATTTGGGAGTGACCGTGGATAATACACTGACATGGAAGGCTTACCTTGATCGTCGCCTAGGCAAAGTGACTAACACGTACTGGGCATATAGGAGAGCCAATGGTCCGAAATGGCTATATCTGAAAATACTTCATTTGGAAGATATTTTAATTATCTTTACGTCAATAATAACAATCTAGGATTTTTTAAAGTTTTTAGTGGCTTATCGTGAAGTAAATGAATGCATCACATAATCTCAATAACCCTCGTATTTATTTTGTTGCTTTATGAATCGTATTTTAAAAAGAAAAATACGTAAAAAGAAATAATTTATTTACTAAATTTGTAAAAAGTTCGTAGTAGTTACGCATAGTTGGTAGTTACTTTAATGATAATCGCAACCAAAAACTTTGAAAAGAACAAAACAATAACTAAAATGATAGTACGTATCTAGTAGTACAGAATAAGTTCTGGTCATTCCTTGTCACTTGGCAACGCTTGTCAACAATTGTTAAAGAAACGTCAAATTAATTATTGCTGATTTCTTTCAGTTTTATTTTACATTGAAAGCTATTGCATTGTCCGGTGAATTACAATAATGGCACGCTTTCGTTCTTTAAAAGAAAAAGTTGCGGCACTAACAATTTTCTACAGGGCTGGTGAAAATTATCATGAAACCGAAAGAACTTTTAATGAGAGATTTGCTGATCATCCAATTTGTCGAAAGTACTTAGACAACCTGTGAAAAAATTCCTAACCACTGGCAGTGTAGTACAAGCAAAATGAGCCAGACACACAAATTGATGTAGTTTCTTCCGTGGTCAATAATCCATAGTCTATAGCAAAAAGCATTGTTAATTAGTGTAGTGTTTCGGCTACAACAGTAAAAAAATATCTCAAAAATCACAAATTTCATCCGTACAAATTAATTATGAAACGAAAAAAATTCGACTCTTGCCCAATTATTGCAAAAATATTTGTTTTAGCGTCGAATGCGCATTCACACTCAATGGTGAGGTTAATAGACAGAATGTGCTATACTGGAGTGAGACTAATCCTCATATTCGCCGAGACCTGCACACGCAATACCGGCAAAAACTTAATGTTTGGGCTGGAATTTTAGACAACTACATAGTAGGTCCTTTCTTTTCGCAAGGAAATTTAGATGTCGAGAGTTAAATAAATCTATTACGACACCAGATAACTAACAAAATACATCAAATAGTACAACAACACCCAGGAGAGTTTGATATTTACGTAATATTCCAAGAAGACGGTGCTCCGCCACATTACTCAAGAGAAGTACGCAATTATCTTAACCACACTTTCAGAAATAGATGGATTGGTAGAAGAGGAACAATTGAATGGCCACCGGGCTCACCTGACCTAACTCCATTAGATTTCTTCTTATGGAGTTATTTAAAATCGAAAGTGTATTTAACTCAATCTGCCTCAATCAACGACTAATTTCACAACTATGTACCGAAATAACCCCAGAAATGCTAGAGAATGCTAGAAAATAATTCTCTGATAGGTTTTTTCACTGCCAATAAGTTATGGGAGAACACTTCGAACATTTATTACTTTAAGTGATTTTATATTAACTTATTTTGTTGATAAAAAGCGTTTCATAAAATAAAATATTGAGATTATAATGTGATGCATTCATTTACTTCACTAAAACCACTAAACAATCATAATTAAGTTTTTATTGGCGTAAAGATGATTAAAATATTGTCCAAATGAGGTATTTTGTGACCTTAGTTTCCATTACAAATTTTAAAGATAGTAACGCCCTCTATCACATAATTGAAGTCAGCTGCTTGCCACTATTACTAGTGTTAGTATGATTTGCTCTAGTTTTTATTCTCATATCTCATTCCTTTCAGATGTTATAAGGGGGGGGCACAATTTACGACTGCACTGTATACTAGCTAGGTTCATACCTTGCTACACTTCCGTCTGTCTTGAATGTTAGTGTAGTATTTCTTTCTTTATTACTTCTTGTATACCTTCAGGATCTCTGTATATGCAATTCGAATTAGTATATTATGCAATGAGCACAAAATGATGCCCATTTTGCACAAGTAAGAAATTTGCAGCACGAGCCGAAGGCAAGTGGTGCAATTCATACGAGTGCAAAATGGCCATTTTGTTGCGAGTTGCATACTATACTTTTTCTATGACAACATATCGTTCACGTTTAATACATGCATACATTGCAAAAACTTCCATTTCAAAAAAAGGTTATAAGGGCGTTGATACATACTCTTCGACGTTTCCGGTAATAAATTCAGTGTTGTTACCTTTGCTGCTTCTATTATGTTCGGAGGTATCAAATCTAAGTCAATATCACTATCAGTTTCCATTTTAATTAATAGTTTTTATAGAAAACAACTATGAAATTACTCGTTACCTACTAAAACTTTGACAGAAACGATCTGCTGACATTTCATCAATTTTTCGCTGGACGTCACAATTTGACAAGCCGTAGTAGTCGTGATTTTAGAGTGAACCTAAGACCTAACACTAAATATTCCATTTCGCATTTGTTGCTTAGCAACTTGCCTAGCAACCGATGCAAAAATGAAATTTTGTACAAAATGTGCTTGTTTATGATTGAAGTTACGGTTATAAAATGAACATTTATCGAGGTTGTCGTAGAAAAACATATTTTGATTTTATTTGTTAACTTTATAATATTATACTAAAAAACCTATTTCATTATATGTATATGACTAAGTTATGAACTTATACTTTTATACATGGTGTATTCCTGCAGGGTAGGGTACCTATAACTTCAGAGACTATTTAAAAATGAATAAACAATCGGATTAATAGAATCAAAGACATTTCCAATATGGGCGATCTTCTTCTCAAACAAAAACCGCCCCAAATTCATCACTCACCACAATGGCAAAGCACGGAAATGCTTATGCGCAAACCAACAAGTCCTTCATATTTCAAAGATTACAACAAATTGGGCAAAGATTCGTTTATCCATCATAAACGAGCGTCCTTTCTATCAATAAAGGATCCTCCCAAATGGCATGAACCTACTTACTGGCAACCTTCAATGTATCCTTCTCCGAAAAATAAAGATCAGTATCTCCTAGCGCCATATTACAGAAACGTGATGCCTCCACCTCCGATGATGATGATTGATTCTAGAGGTCGCAAAAAATCTCTGGCGTCATGTCATTGCAGATCTAAATCGATGGAAGATGTTAGAACTGAAGTTGTGGAAATCAGGGAAGGAACGTGGACTAACGACGGAAAGATCAACATCAATGGGAAGCACGTATTGAAGAATAGTGTTTATATCAGCAATAGGAGATCAACGGAAAATTTATTAGTGGATAGTTCATCGCAAAAAGGACGGAGAGCTGGTAGATTACAGGTTTGCTATTTACAAAATAAACTATTGTAATGTTTTTCTTATTTATTTAAACGGTAAACGGGTGGGCTAAACTTTAAACACACGGTATGGCTACTTACTAATTTATTTAAACACTAAACTTGTCACTAACACTTAATTTATATATACTTAATTAATCACTTAATTATATTCACTTACACTAATTTATATAAACAGTTCACTAATTTATATTCACTTATTTACTTGTTTATCTCACGATGTCAAATTATCAACTAACTTAGCCGCTGATCGGTACTTTATATATATTAGTGTCTTTTTTACTAGATAATTCTAAATTGCGGCTTATACAAAAACAATTGGCTTTCTGGCATTTTATAGATAAGACTGGTCACAAAAACAATGTTTAGATAAGATAGTCGCAATCGTAAACAGTTATAAAAAAAACCTGCGTATCCGCCATAATTTTAACTTTCATACCTGGCTTAGACAGAGTCGAATTTAGGGACTATACCAGTGTGCTGTTTCGTAACACTATTATATAGTGAAAATTATTATTTATTTGTATTTAATGCTGGGATACTATTGATGCTATTTTTATGCCATTTTTTAATCTTATGAACATAAATTAACTCCATTCCAAGATTTTTCGTTTTAACTTAACACCAATATGATTGATTCAAGAAATAAACCTAGCAGGTAGACGTTAATCCGATAGTAATAGCACTGTATTTTTTTGATTTGAAGCTTTTTTTGAAAACAAATGCCAATTAGATTAAATAAACTAAAGCGTAAACGGTGGGCCACCCAGTATGTTTCAACAGTTTAGTTTCTATTAACAAATAAAAGTTGAAATTGACTGTCTCGACCCTTACTTCGTGGAATATGCTCATATTAGTGTTTTTAAATGAAACTCAAGGTCTCTAGTTAATTCCACAATATAATACAAGTTATTGAAAATTCTAAAAAATTGACAATTGTTTCGATAAATCAATATCATCGTCAGAATGACAGAAGTTACATTTCATTTTATGCCTACCTGATGTTTAGTAGTTAATTTTGGCTAGACCAAGAAGTAACCTAACTTGTGATTGGCTTAATATATGTTTATAGAAAAAAGAAGATGTGATATTACAAATATTGAAGCTTAGATATTATTAGCCCTATGGTGATATCCTGGATATCATTTTTCCAATTAAGATCAGTATAACTGTGTAATGATATAGAAAACCAGGAAAACTATATCTGCTGATCTTTACAATTATCACTTAAGAAGACAGTTTATTAGTGGAGAATTCCCTAGATTTAACTGTTCATTGACAACTTCATATTGTGGGTTTCTTAAATGTCTTCTAATTTCCAGTTCTTCAAGGAAATCCAGTTCTTGTTTCTTTTCACAAATATGCAGTACTTCTAGTTCTGTGTTGGGTGTCAATGAATGATTGGTGTCAAGTAGATGTTTTGCGTAGTGGGATTTATCTGGTTGTTTTAATCTGTATGCTCGTAAGTGCTCACTGTATCGTACTTCAAAATTCCTAAGGGTCTGACCCAAATAGACAGCATTACATTCTGGACATTTGAGTTTATATATACCTGACTTCTTTAATAGTGGTATTTTTGTTTTTACATTTAACAATTTTGTACTATTAAAGAAGTCAGGTATATATAAACTCAAATGTCCAGAATGTAATGCTGTCTATTTGGGTCAGACCCTTAGGAATTTTGAAGTACGATACAGTGAGCACTTACGAGCATACAGATTAAAACAACCAGATAAATCCCACTACGCAAAACATCTACTTGACACCAATCATTCATTGACACCCAACACAGAACTAGAAGTACTGCATATTTGTGAAAAGAAACAAGAACTGGATTTCCTTGAAGAACTGGAAATTAGAAGACATTTAAGAAACCCACAATATGAAGTTGTCAATGAACAGTTAAATCTAGGGAATTCTCCACTAATAAACTGTCTTCTTAAGTGATAATTGTAAAGATCAGCAGATATAGTGTTCCTGGTTTTCTATATCATTGCACAGTTATACTGATCTTAATTGGAAAAATGATATCCAGGATATCACCATAGGGCTAATAATATCTAAGCTTCAATATTTGTAATATCACATCTTCTTCTTTTTTCTATAAACATATATTAAGCCAATCACAAGTTAGGTTACTTCTTGGTCTAGCCAAAATTAACTACTAAACATCAGGTAGGCATAAAATGAAATGTAACTTCTGTCATTCTGACGATGATATTGATTTATCGAAACAATTGTCAATTTTTTAGAATTTTCAATAACTTGTATTATATTGTGGAATTAACTAGATTCCTTGAGTTTCATTTAAAAACACTAAATAAAAGTTGAATTTGTTTTTAAAAATTTCTTTTTCCAAAATAAATTTAATGTAGGTTTTAGTATCTATATTTTATTGACTATGGATCTGTTATTGTTTACTGTAGTACAATGAGGGGGGATTGATAAACTTTTATTAAATCCGACCTGATACCGAGTCAACAATATATTGTGAAATACAGGGTGTGGTGCGAAAAGTTTTGATTAAAAGTAATGGCGGATACAGATATCTTAAAAATCTAAAATTACGAAGCTGTAGGTTTTGGACGACGCTGAGCTCAAATGTAATGTCCCGAATGTGGCACTTCCGTTTATTCCGGATGTAGACGTCATCTTTGTTATTTTAAATAGAACCTTATATTTTTTATTTTATTTTGAATTCTACATGAAATTTTAGATAAAATTTGTGCACAATGTCCTATACCAAAAATGATGTATTTTTGAAATATTTCGATTTTTTTTCGAAATTTTGAAAAAATACTAGTCTACAATGAACAACGATGTCTCTATTAACAACGAAGCTAGAGTGATGTGAAATTGTAACCAATAAACAACAAGTGGATGTCCGTTAACTCCATATGCCCAACTCATTGATATATCATACAGGGTATTTAAATCATTTATAAGTTGCTTCAGTTTAAATAGAACACCCTGTATTTTATTACATTTTCCGCTGTATTTTTTTAAGCCAATTCGCTTGGTATCGCGGTATTCCCTATACCTAAATGCAACCACTTTTGAGATATTTCATTATCTTAGTTAAAACATAACAACACTTAATTATTTCAATATTAGTAAAGGGTCCATGGCTGTCAAAGATTTGATAGTTAGAACGTTAATTGTTTATATTGTTTTGACAGTTTTATTTACCAGTTTGTATTTCATAGTAAATAATGGCGAACGTAGGATTTATTAATGATGATTTCTTAAATAATATTATTATTTACGGCGAGTGTAATAGAATTGTTGAACCAACTTGCCGTGTTTTTGCAGAAACTAATTGTTAAGGAGTCTCTTGTATTTAAATTTTGCCGTGTAAAACACATCATTGACAGTAGTACCTCGTAAAACTTTGTATGGTATAAACATTAATTTTCGATACAAAACCGGTAAAATCGTTCGGACAAAAGTCAACCAAAAAAGTGTGCCAAAACATATCTTCAACCTTCCCAGGCGCCTGGCTACGGACGGCAATACAGCTTCACAATGCTTTATAGATTTTTTTCTTTATAGGATGCGTTGATTAAGTGCTATATTTTGTATAACCACTAGAAATACAGTCCGTAACCATTTTTCATAATTTCAATATTAACACTGGCCCTTCTCACGTGGATTATTATACCTAATTTATTATTTTCAAGTTTAGTTAATTTTTTCGGTACATTTTAAACTCGTTAGCCGGTTTCCCGTTCATTTTTACGCAGATAAACTCTACATTGGTTTATTCCACTATATGTTATTATAATTAAAATTTCACTGTTAAATATCAATGTTAAAATCACATTTAAAAGTAAATGTTGCATTCTTTGTTTAGTGAATTTTATCGCTTTGTTCAAAAATAATTATTATTCTTAATTACCGAGTTAACTTTTTGTTGGCATACAAAAACCACATTGACCTTAAGCAGGTGTTTCGATATTTGTTTGTTTATCATTTTTCACAATAATGATTTATATTTGTAATGGCTCCCCCATCAGATAAATTAACAAAAGCGAATTTAAATCGCACGCCTGCTCACAAAATGTTACAAGATACTCATCAAGCAGGTCCTGAAGCGTTAAACGATGAATATTTGAGATCCATTTTCTTAGCTAGAGCAGAGGATCTCGATGCTATTTATAATGACTTCCAAACAGCCCATAATACTGTCATATCTCTAGTTAGTGATGGTGATACGATACAAAGCGTAGTTCGGCTGATAAAGCATTTTATGGTGCTAAATCTATTAAGCATGATTTTTAATCTCGGATTCAGTCAATAATTCGGTGACCAATTTAAATAGAACTTCTTCACATCAACGATTTGTAGCAAAGCTTCCAAAAATTAATTTACCTACATTCGACGGAGTTTTCAAAAACTGGTCTTCCTTTTATGATCTGTTCAATTCGCTTATCCATAACAATACTGATTTGTCCGACGCTGAAAAATTCCAATATTTGCTTACGTCACTAGACAAAGAACCCTTAGCTTCAATTAAGGGTATTCCTCTTATTGATGCAAATTACCTTATAGCATATGAAATGCTGGAGAAACGATACCAAAACAAACGGATTTTAGCTACTCACTACAATAATGAACTTTCGAATGCAGCTTCAATTCAAATGTCTACTTCAAAGAGCTAAGGAAACTTCTAAATACTTTTTCTGAAAATGTTGCATCGTTTCGAGCTCTCAAATTTCCAGTTGATCAGTGGGATATTTTGTTGTTCGATATGCTTATGAATAAACTTGATACTAAAACTAGAACTGATGTTGAACTTGAAAATAGTTTAAATTCAGAATTGCCTAGTTACAGACAATTAATAACATTCTTAGAAAGGAATTGTATATCTTTGGAATCGGTTCAATTTTCTATTACTACTTCATATACCATGTAGACAAATCTAAAAACAATTTTTAAAACTCGAAACATTGTAGTAAATCTTCAACATCTACATTTGTTGCAAATACACAACAAAATAGTAGTAACTTGAAATGCATCTTATGCTCCTCTTCTCACCCCCTGTATAAATGTCAATCATTTTTGGCCAAGATGCCACAAGAAAGATTTTCTTTTGCTAAGCAGCATGCGTCAACTGTTTAGTATACCTCATTCTATTAAAATTTGTTCATCCACACAAAGTTGTCGATTTGTGTTACATTTTCCAAAATATTCTCCTAATTCAAATTCCACTTCTGACAATCTCACGAATGCCTCTAGTAACATTTCTAGCGCTTCAATTACAAATGGTCATTGTATAACAAATACTTTAACATTACCACAATCTACGGTTTTATTATCTACTTGTGAAGTGCAGATTAAGGACATTCGAGGTAATTTTCAAAAAATCCGTGTTTTACTTGACACAGGCTCCATGGCTAACTTTATATTTGAAAAATGTATTAAAATACTTGGGCTTTCTCACAAACACTGCTCTATTCCCATTGAAGCCCTCAATGGAATGACTACCTTTACAAATCGAGGCACATCACATTGTATCATTAAACCATGTGGCGAAGAGAATCCTGTTTTTCATTCGAAGCTATTATTATACCTCAAGTTTGTTCTGACCAGCCGAAAGTCTTCATTAATCCTGTAGAATTGACATATATTCAAAATTTAAACTTGGCGGATAGTAAATTTCATATTCCCGGACCTTTGGATATCATTCTTAGAGCTGAATTAATACCTTTAATTTTGAAATCAGGTCGTATATTTGGAAATCCTGATCAACCTGTCGCTTTAGAAACTGTTTTTGGTTATATTCTTCAAGGACGAACAAACTGCTCCTATTCCTCAAATAATTATTCTTTAAGTTGCCATGCATCTTTGGACATGAATATTGATATACAATTGCAAACGTTTTGGGAGGTCGAACAGGTTGTCAAAGCTACTTATGCATCCCCAGAAGATAATAAATGCGAAGAAATTTATTAAACTTCCACTTTTCGAGAAGCTTCTGGACGATTTTTGGTACCTTTGCCATTTCGTCAATCTTTCCCCAGTTTTATTGATACTTATACACAAGCTCATCGGAGATTTTCAATGCTAGAAAACAGATTTTCAAAATCGTCTGCATTACACATCAAATATTGTGAGTTAATGCAAGATTATCTTAACAGTGAACATATGATTCCAGTCCCACTGATTATAAATCTTCATCTGCTTATTACATACCCCATACGCCGTCTTTAAAGAACAACTTTCAGGTTCTCAAATAATTTCCAAAACTTCAACGTGATATTTCTACAACACTTTCAAGATTTCGATTTTTTTCTCATGTTTTTGTTTGCGATATAAAGCAAATGTACAGACACAATAACGTACAATCTCAGTTTTGGATTTATCAAATAATTTTTTGGCGCTTTAAGCCCACTGAGCCTGTTCAGGAATTTTTTTGCGAACCGTAGTCTACGGAATTTCGAGTTCTCCGTTTTTAGTTCTACGAACTTTGAAAGAATTGGCCACACAAAAGCAATCTTCTTTTCCTCGAGCATCTAAAATGATTCATCATCAATTCTACATGCTTGATGGCTTGCTTGGAAGCAATGATCTAAGTTCAGCCATTTCACTTCAATCTGAATTAATTAAACTCATGCAACGGAGTTGTTTTCAATTGAGCAAATGGGCAAGTAGCTCAAGTAAGTCATTCTGATCGCCAAGAATCGTGCAACTTTTGATAAAGATGAACCATTCTTTATTAAAGTCTTAGGGCTCAAATGGGATCCTAATATAAACTGTTTTTCTTATACCTATATTCCCTTTGAACAGCCTTGTACAAAACGAAACATCCTATCTGAAATAAATCGAGTATATGACCCCCTTGGATTTATTTCCCCATGTCTTCTACTTGCAAAACATCTTTTACAACAAATGTGGGAATCCAAGGCTTCCTGGGATGATTCTCATTCAAAGAATGACTTGAATGTCTCGTCAAGGTTTAAGATAGAAATGCCGAATTTAGCTAACATTAAAATTCCGCGCCGTGTAGATTCCAGTTCTATTTCCTAGATTGAGCTACATGGGTTTTGTGACGCCTCAGAAGTTTGCTATGCTAGAGTTGTCTATTTTCGAATTATCGAATCTTCTGGAATTATGAGAACGTTCCTAATTTATGCGAAATGTCGAGTATCCCCATTAAAAACCCAATCAACAGCTAGACTTGAACTTATGGGTTCTGTTTTACTGGTCGATTTAATGCACTTTGTTAAAGAAAGCTATAGTGACCTAGTCGTTTTTGATACTATTTATGCTTGGACAAATTCTATGATAACTCTTGCTTGGTTATCTTCATCTTCACATAGATGGAAAACATTTGTAGCTAATAGAGTCAGTCATGTTCAAAATCTCATTCCCCCCTCTCTTTGGTATTATGTTCCATCTTTACAGAATCCAGCTGACGGTGCTAGCCGAGGTCAAATTCCATCACAGCTTTTAAAAACTCTTATTTGGTGGTCAGGTACTGAAATTTTAGCTCAATCGAGTAATACATGGCATACGCAAACTAATAACAAGTTAAATTTATCTGAAATATCTCAGGAAGAACAAAGAGTTATACTATCTGCCTGCGCATCCTCTGACAATTTCATTTTTACCCTTTTAAATGAATTTTCCTCTTTAACTAAGATTAAGCGAATTGTAGCGTATTATCTATTTTTTATTTATAGCTTGGGCTACAATCTCAGTCTCGAAGAAGCTTGGATGTAGATAATGCCGTTAAAATTATTATAAAATGTGTACAGCGACATATATGTTCTGACATGTTTCTTTAAATTAAACATAATCAACTATTACGTCAGCCTTTTAGGAAACTCGCCCCTTTCATTGACTCCTTTGGGTTGCTTAGAGTTGGTGGTCGAATTAGAAATTCGGAGTTTTCGTTTGATGTTAAACATCCTATTTTGTTACCCAAATCACACCGACTAACCCACTTGATAATTGACGCAGTTCATCAGGAACACTTTTATCTAGGTCTAAAAACATTACACTATTTATGTTTACAACAATCATTTTGGATTTTATCTCCACGTAGTGCAATTTATAAATCTCTTTCAAGTTGCATTCGTTGTTTTCGTTGCAAACCAAGGTATTACAACCCATATATGGCTGATTTGCCCTCTATAAGAATTTCTCAAGTCAAGGCTTCTTCATCAGTTTGTATTGATTTTGCTGGTCCATTTTCACTTTCGAGTAAACATAGAGGTGGGAAAACCTCCAAAGGTTATGTTTGTATTTTTGTTTGCACATCCACAAAGGCTATTCATCTATAAGCTACTTCGGATTTAAGTTCTGAAACTTTCTTAGCCTCCTTTAGAGGCTTTATCGCCCGACGTGGAAAATGTCTCACCATTACCAGCGACAAAAGGCACAAATTTTAAGGCTGCTAATAATGAACTTCTTGACATGGTTAAGACTATCGCGCAGAAATTGTCCATTGGAATTTCAACCCCCCAGCTAATCTACCTTTTAATGGCCTCGCCGAGGCGGGAGTAAAATAATTTAAAACTAATTGTTATAATCTTAGGTATTGAGGTACTATCCTATGAAGAATTCTGCACCCTGTTGTCTCAGATCGAAGCACTTTTGAACTCAAGCCCGTTGTGTGAAATTAGTAGCGATCCAAATAATTTACAACTTCTTACGTCGGGACACTTTCTAATTCTTGAACTGCCCACTAGTCCTATTCCCGAGGTAGATCTAATACTTCTTTCTCAGCCTTTTTTCATCCACTCCTGGACATATGCCTTTCCTAAACCCTTCCATCCGTCCTTGTCTTGAGCTTTATGCCAACAGTCTCTACAGGCGAAATCCCAAATATCATCCACCCATTGCAGTGGGGGTCTACCTTTGCCTCGCTTGGTCTCTCAGGGTCGCCATTGGATAATCTTTAGATGATAGATAGATTGCCAATGAGGGCCGTTTCGTTGGCCAGTTCGCTCTCCTGACTTGACTCCTTTAGATTTTGGTATTAGCGGTTACATTAAAAAACAGGAATTTTCCAAATCTGTTACGACAAAGGAAGATATGATGCAGAGAGTCTTACTTCTTTTTAATTCTCTAACACCCGACCCTATTTCCAGAATTACAATACATAACTTAATGAAAAGGATTCATAAATGTTTACAAGTAGATGGTGCTAATTTTGTTTTGAGCACTCATTATAAAACTTGCATCCAGTTATTTTTGTTTCTAAGTTATCTAATTAAATTATTACAAAATCAGGTAAACGTGATCAATTTTGAATAGTTATGTCTGGCGTGTCTGTGTGAAAAGTGACATTTCCGTGCGGAAAAATGCCATATCGTGTACTTTTCCCACTGTAAATTACTACTTTTCCAACGGACATCCTAGAAATTAAGAAAAGGCCTACTTTGCGTATAAAAATTTGTGTAGACAAGCATGTTTTGCAGAGTGGTTGTAGAAAAACTTATTCTATATACAAAAACGTATCAAATGAATTTATATCAAATTGTTCTGTTATTCCTTCGAATTGATTTACGTATCATTGATAATTAGATATCCGTTAACGCTTCATTTAAAAAGAAATCCTGCAATTGTATCTCGCTTTCTCAAATCAATATCTCCTTTGTAATCATCAATATAGAAGATAGCATGTCCTGAATTTTCACTTTTTACATTTTACTATAATGGTAATTTTATATTTCCTTTATTGGCGTTAATTATAACAACTGATGTTGATAATAACGAGAGTGCATTTTGTCGTCGGGGCGGGGCATATGAGCCAATGGAACCAACATTTAAAGATTTTAAAACATTAACTTTATCGTGGTTTAATATAAAATATTTCGGGTATTCTAATTGACAACCCATTAAAGTAAGATTGTAAACTTTCAGGTTAAATTGAATGAACTTAAAAACGTTCAAAAAATTTAATATTAAAATTTGGAGAATTATATTAACTATTTCAATAATAAAATACCAGAAAAAAATATTCACAAAAATATTTGTCACAATTTGACCCCCCACTTAACGGGGTGAATTTGTGACACATTTTACTTTCCATGCAAACACAAAGTCAACGGATGAGTTTAAGACAAATAATGGTCTGAAACTATGTTTTTTATATTGAGGATGGTACAAAGTCACCTCCTAATTGGTGATCATAAAAGAAGGGGTGTCACAAAGTGTACCCAAATAAAACCACATAACGGGCAAAAATGCTATATTTAACAAAACTTAGCCAGAAACTGAAAATAATACTTAACAAAAAACATGTCAATATGTTACAAAATAATAGAATATGATCAAGTAAAACTAAAAATAAAGATCTATCTCTGAAATGCGAAATATTTCTCTACGAGACGAGATTTGAACTGGTTTATTAATGAAATTGACTGTCTCGACCCTTACTTCGTGGAATATGCTCATATTAGTGTTTTTAAATGAAACTCAAGGTCTCTAGTTAATTCCACAATATAATACAAGTTATTGAAAATTCTAAAAAATTGACAATTGTTTCGATAAATCAATTCTGACGATGATATTGATTTATCGAAACAATTGTCAATTTTTTAGAATTTTCAATAACTTGTATTATATTGTGGAATTAACTAGAGACCTTGAGTTTCATTTAAAAACACTAATATGGTTTATTAATTTTTTGCTGGACTATATCGGGAATGTCATAAAAAATTTCGTCCTTCCTGTCAGGCCACTTCCAGTTAAAACCACATTTTTCCATTGCACTAACACAAACATCATTTTCTCCAAGGCTATAGTAATCACGCCAGGAAAAAAATTCCCTTCATAACGTATCATAACATAATTTCCAACTTTTATTTCGATGTCATCATTAACCACTGATCTAGTTTCTTGTATCTCACTTTCAAACATATCATCACTCAGTCATGGAAGACGAGTCGCTTCCCCTATGAGACCTCTTCACAGTCTTCACTTGATTCCGAATCACTTAGATGACGCGTCAGTCGAAGCATTTTGTTGAATTCTACAGATGGTATTTCTGATTGAGTTGACGTCGAAGGTTCATTAGATTGCGCTGAAGTTAAGGGTTGTTCAGATACCGTCGACGACATCGATGGCTTTTCAGCTGGTTTTTTCTGTTTGCGACGTGTGGTTTCTGATTTTGGGTTAGCGGTTGTCAAGTCGACAGCAACAAGGTTTGCGCTTTTGACGTTGATATAATGCAGTTACTGTATCTCGTTTTCTCTACAATTGTTCCAAAAAACTTTCGCCCAAGGCATCTTTTACGCCTGCATTCTGGTTATTCATAACTTCTGCTGGCAAACGACTTAGGACTTCTGCGCGGTTCAGAGGATGTAAGCCACACTTCCTAAAACTGCTCTTTCATGCATGATATTCATTAACTTTTTCAACAAAGCGGGAAATTTATCTTTGGGTATGGTTCCGCATCTACTACCAAATACCGTGTCCTTTCACTCGTTCAAAAGTTGTCTCCAGTTACTCTTAATTAGTCTAAAAAATGCCACATCCAACGGTTGGACTAAATCAGTGGCATTAGGGGGTAATGCTATGAAACATATATTGTTCGCCTCACATTGACGAATGACCTCAATATTTAGGTGCGAACTCAAATTGTCGCTTATGAGTACCTTTTTTCCTTCCTGTTTTTTGAGAATAGGTAACATGAGGTTAACAAACCGATCCTCAAAAATAGTCGAACCAGCCGATTTTGTTCTGGTATAGCGCGCATGTTCGGGTCCATTTTTTGTCCAGGTTTACCAGAGCTTTTCAGATTTGTAAACAACATATAATGGTGTTTTAAAATGAAACTCAAGGTCTCTAGCAATCTCTCCTGCTGCATTTGCAGCTACCATTAAGGAAGTACACGGCTTGGTAAAATTCCGGATATTTTGTGCCACGTTTCATAAGTACTCTCGTACTTCACATCATCACACAAATTCGTTTTATCATAATTCCATAAATTAGTAAGAACAACACCCTGTATCTCTCTTTCCAGGTTATTAATGAAGTCGTTTATGACTTCGTGATCCACTGCAGCTCTCGAAATACTTATGTTTCGAGCCATTCGATTAGTCAAAACATCTTTGTGTCTAACAAGAAACGATGTTACCCATTCCTTTCCGGTTAAATTGTTTTTAAAACATGTCCCCTTTTTTCCTCTCTTGTCTAGATATGTCTTTACAATATAACGGAGGTCATGCGCTGTAACGGGGAAGCCGAACGTGGATACTGCAATTGTGTGGGCAATGTCACCTTAAAAATGAATGGGATGTTTTTTACAACAGAAAGATGAAATGCTGACATTTTGTATCAAGTTACCCCGTTATACGGTACTTATTTTTCTAGAGCTTACGATCTTACTAGCACGTTGAACTAAGCCGAAAAGGATTGACCCCTCTATTGGTCACTATAACACGTGTTGCTATTTGTTTCCAGGTAAATTATTATTATATTTAAGAGGGCTTATCATACCTAAGAGGGGTTATCTCTTCATTGACAATGGTTGGTACGGCTAGTATTTTGTAACAATAGATAATAAATCTATACAATTTAAATTCCTTGAAATGTTCCTTTCTGTGAAGGAGGGTGGCGTAACCAGTTGGCACTGCTACTGGTACAGGCTTAAAAAGACTTCCACCTGTAATCTATTTTTTTTTTGATGAGAACAAATTATTGTTTTGCCTTGAGGAAGGTAGTCTTTGTTGCCGACCTATCTCTCCTACGCTAAGCCGCTACTGCCCACATTTGTTGACAGATGCCCAAAAAATGCGATTGGTGGTGTAAAATTATTGAAAAATACAACTGTGGTGCATCAAAAGCCGAATACACCATTGTCACAGGTCGAGTCGTGGATTTAAGCATATGAGCCAGAAAGAAGCCTCAAGAAGCAAATATCGGCATGTTTCTTCACGAAAACGGGTCATATGGCAACTGGCAAAAGACCGTTAATTCAACGTGGTATATATACCACTATTTATATGCCAAAAGTTTTCGTGTAATTGAGAGAGACCAATCCCAAATGACACACACATAGCATGAAACAAGCGACTATTTGGAGACACAAAATATCGATTTTAAGGGTTATCCGCCCTTGGCACCCAACGATTTCTTCAAGTTCCACTAATTAAAGATAAACTGCGATATTCATTTCCTGAAGAAGCGGTTTAGGCACTCAAAATGCATGTTTTGGAGTTGTAGACTAGACTGACTAGACAAACTGCTTTGAAGGGTGGTTCAATCGCATTAAAAAATGTGTAGATCTTAACTCGTAATACTCTGACGATCCAATATAGAGTACATACCAGTGTCTATACTAGGGATAGCGAACCTTTGAAACGTGGGTCATATTTTTTTAGTACTAGCTCGATGCTTACTAATGCTCATTTGCACCAGAGTTAAGTTTAAAAATAACGAACTGTTGATACTAAGAATCCTTACCTCCGCGTTCGCGGTAGTATGAAAACTGGTATATTATCAATTCTACCGATTCTAGCTCTAGCATAAGTATCGAGAATAACAGATATTCGCATGTCGCCCATTTGCGCCTCACAAGATGAAACATAGATACGAGGATGTATTGATATCTAGTTAGCCTAGACCATTTCCATGTATAAACAAAATACTGCGTTACCATAGCAACGATCAATAACTTATTAGAAGTGTCAGTGTAAAGTTTGACTTCAAAAAGGTAAACCAGAGTTACGCAATGAATTAAAAGAAAAAATATGTCCACCGAAATTGTGAAAATCGAAAAATTGGAGTATCGAGCCATCATCAAGTACCTGTATTTAAAAGGGTTAAGAGGTAAGCAGATTTACGAAGATATGCTTAATACCCTTGGTGATCAATGTCCTTCATATGCGACCGTGAAAAATTAGACTGCAAGCTTCAAAATAGGTAAGTTTTCCATTGAAGATGATGACCGATCGGGAAGGCCAATTTATGTGTCAGTCCCCGAAAATATCGATGCAGTTCATGACATGATTTTATCAGACCGTTGAATTGGGCTAAAACGGATATCTGAAGCATTGAATATTTCATACGAACGCGTTCATCATATAGTTCACGTCAATTTGGACATGAGAAAAATTGTTGCAAAATGGATCTCCAAATGTTTGAATGTTGACCAAAACCGTGCAAGGGTAGAAGTATCGCGTTCGATCTGTGCTCGATTTGAAAACGATGTAGACTTCTTAAACCGAATTGTTATTATGGACGAGACTTGGGTACATTTCTACGATCCAGAAACAAAGCAACAATCTATGGAATGGCGACACTCTGGTTCTCCAATACTTAAGAAGTTTCGTGTCCAAAAATCTGATGGAAAAGTTCTTGCTTCAGTTTTTTGGGATTGCCATGGAGTAATCTTGATTGATTTTTTGGATAAGGGTAGAACAATAACTGGAGATTACTATTCGACATTACTGACCACTCTACGTGAAAAAATTAAAGAGGGAAGACGCGGAAAGCTATCCACAGGTGTTTTGTTTTTGCAGGACAACGCCCCTGCACACAAATCTCATGTTGCCATTCAAAAAATTCGTGATTTAGGGTTTGAATTACTAGAACACCCCCCTTATTCACCAGATTTGGCTCCGTCAACTGAAAAAAGTTTAAAAGGTAAATTTTTTTCCAACGAGGAGGTAATAAAAGCTGTGGAGGTCTGGTTTGCAGAGCAAGAAGAAACATTTTTTTTGAAAGGTCTTGAGACGTTGCAGGTTAGCGTTAAGAAAATGTATATGTAATTAAGAGGAGAATATGTTGAGTAATAAAATATTTGACCTTGAAATTTTGTTTGGTTCTATAGTAGGCTAAGAATTTTTCAATATATCCTCGTACAAATGCTATGGAAGTCTCTTTCTACAAACATAACATTACAAAAGTGCGTTTTATCTGAAGAAAGTGCTTTAAAAATATGGTCATTTGCTTTGGTTTGTCGATTTTTGTTTCAACAAACAAAATGTGAGTACAAATATATACCTTAATTAATATTTTGTAAACACTTTCGCTTTATTTCAAATACTACAAACGCATTTGTCGTCAATTTTAGAACTGTAATGATCAAACTCAAGGATGCAGACAGCGTTAAAATTGATTTTGTGTCAAGCAGTGCTTGAAAAAATACAAATAGAATATAAATTATCCACACAAATTAGAAAATCTAAATAAACCCGCGTAAACAAAATAGTTACCTGACAATCGTGGGTCAGTTAAATATCTTGCGTGGGTCAGTACCTGACCCACGGATCATAGGTTCGCCATCACTGCTCTATGCAATACATTAAAACTGTTTCTTTAGATTAAACTAATTTTATTTATGGGTAATGTATAGTTTATTTATTAATTATACATTTTTGTGTTAGTTGCGGTGATTTTATTTGGATAAAAAGTATTACTGAAACATGGCACTTTAATATAAGATAATGCTCATTCACTAAGTTGTTGAAAGTGAATATACAAACCTCCGCACACACACACAAAAATTAATTGTACGAAACTTTTGTAATAATCGATTATTGACAGCTAAAATAAATTTGAAGGTAGATTACTTCGATATGAATTATTTGTGGTTAAAATTTAATAAAATCAATCACGTTTATAATTGTTTGGATGACAATTCATTGGATAATATGTTACTAGATAATTAGTATTGACACTGTATGTATTTATTTTAAAAAAGTGTTTACAATACATCAGTCATTTCTACTTTCTGTACCACATTTTCCATTTCAATACAGTTTACATTTTTTTATTTGTCGTTTCGTAAGTTAATCAAAGAAAAAGCCGCAGTTGCATGCAAGCGAATAATTTAATAAACGTCAAAGCAAACAAAATAACAAATTAATTGTAGATGATTCAATTGAAATGTCTAATAGATAACTCAGGTACTGTTTTATATGTGAATTACTAGAATAAAACGAGGCTTTCTTGGTTCGCTCTAGATACTCATTCTATTACAATAATCATAATTCGATCTGATCCGTGAAAACGTTAACAGTTGGCAATGGAACATTTTTAATTTCTGTGTGAAGAGCCCGTAAATAATATTACTGAATTAACATCAAATGTTATATAATAAAAGAATAACAGCTCTGATCTCCTAGATAGATAGTATGATTAATATTAAAAAATGTTAGATGTAATATGTTCACGTTATTTTTACGTAATGCTTTTAACTCGTTTAATTAGGTTATGTATTTCTAAATTTAAGGTTATAAAAATATTATAGCTTGTTATTGGCGTTAAAGCAAAGTTCTCTAGATGTGTGATTAGATGCTTGTTTTCCACTTGTTTTCCACTTGTTTTAATTGATTCGTCTGTTTTGGACATTGTTCTTCGTATTTCATATTGGATGTTTAAGTGTTATTTTAATTTAAGAAACGATTTTTATATTTGTTAATAAAAATGTGCGACAAAAGTCGTCAATATTGCTCAGTACCACATTGAAAATCGATAAGAAATAAATACGTACAACTTAGTTTCCATCGTTTTCCTGAATGTGGAAAGCTTTAGAGTGCAAATAAAAATGAAGAATTCGAAATGATAGATGCAAGAAAAGATTGGAAAAGTGAATTATAAATTGGAAAACCTATATCTTTGTGTTCATTTTAAACAAGAAGATTACACTCCAAGAAGTATGTTGTCATTAAACTCCATATTTTTATTGGTAATTAACTGTTTATTTAATTATATGCTCAAATGTTCAGGTACAACGGCGGAAATTGAAAAATTTAAAAAAGAACATTTTATCTGTACGTTTAACAACACTAAGAAAAAGGTTTTAATTTATTAAGAATATTGTTTTTGATATTGTCTAAGAAAAGTCTCTTAGTTATTTATAAAAGAAAAAAGGATGCAAAAAGGGTGTAAAACTCTGAGCCACGTTATTAACACCACATAAACAATTTAATTACGTCTATAGTAGTTTCGACCAGACAGTTTGGTAGCGCTGCGATCTTAATCTCGGATCCCAATACTCGCAACTAGTGAAAACGTCGCGGATGCCGTTTTCTTGTTATTGGATGACAATAAAAGCAAACCAGAGAGCTTATTTAAGAGGGGCCTCCTCACAGGTATATAAGCCTAAAAACCTTCACAATACTAGTTACTTATCTAGTAATTATTTGCTTTAAAATATTTACGATAGATGTCGATAGTAGTACTGAATCCGTTTTTATTTATTCAACATATTTTCTGTCTCTGTCTTTCCCCTCTTGACGGTTCAAATAAACGCATCTCTGGTCCAGATGTTCGGATGTTTTGCTTTCAAATATTTCAACTTTTTGTGAGCACAAAAACCTTATCTCTGTTTTTTAGGTTGCGTCCAAACAAAACTTGCTGATATAAGTATTTCCATTTGAGTGTAGATTTTTGATTATTTAAGCATTTCATAAATGTTTTTGAAAGAAATAAATTGTTTTAATTGTTAAAAAATAAGTAATCGTATCGACCCGATATCAAAAATTATAGTTATGATAATGTAAATTATCCTGCCATCCGTATTTTTTATTTTAAAAGCTATGTTTGAGGTTACGTTTACTGGATTCTTTGATTAACGTGAAAATATGAGATAAATAATACTGATTGTTTGTTCTACTATCATCTTTCAACATTCTCTTGAAACCCTGTTTTAATGATAATATGGGTTTGTTAGCGAAAAATGCTTAATTGAAGTGAAGTGACCTTTCAAGTATCTGAATAAAGAAAAATTAAAACTGCTCTCAAAAGACAAGAATTACATAATTCATTTTGAAGAAAATATAATAGTGATAATTGAAAAATATAACTATTATCACCTGATACAAGGTGCATTACATATTGCATGAAAGGACATGTGCTATTTAATAATATGGATAGAAATCAACAATGGAAGAAAAATATACATACTTTAAAAACATTCTACCTTTCAAAATTTGTACCATTTATATTAACATAATAAAATGATTTCAAAAGAAAACTACATTGCGGAAAAGTTGCAAATTTACATGAATGAAAATAGGTCATTTAGTCTGGAAACACAGAACGTCGTGTCACAACTTTGCCTCAATCTAACCATATTTGTATCAGTTTCAGAGTTTCTGCTGGCTGCTTTCAAATTTAGGCTCTTTTCAACTACATGTGTAAATATATTCAATTTTATCCAAAAACAAATAATATAGACAAAAAGTTTCCAAATTTCTTTATTATACAGAGAAATATTTACTTGTAATACAATGCTTTACGTTTAATGGAAAGAGGAAAGTAAGGTACAGTGAGGAATCTCATAGTAAACGTTTAAAAAAACTTACAAAGCAACTATAACAACTAATAAAAACTGTAAAGCGAAAGATCTGTAATGACAAATAATAATGTATATATTATGGGGAGAGTACAAAAGCAAACATACAATCAACATGTACAAGTTTGCTTCTACATTGTTTGCAAAGATCGATCATCTGTGTTGTGGAGATTGGAACTGAAACATTTTTCTTTCATTGTCAAATAAATAGTTGGCTCATTCTCTTTTTTCCATCTATAAAATGACAGATACACATATGTTTGATCACCTGAATGGTAAATAATTTTTTTGTTTTTATATAATACAATTATTGGTATTATTTCTTTTCCGTCCAACCCATCTAATATGCGAGAAAACAATACACACTAAACTATAAATTTGGGGTATTTTTATGGACAACATTTGACCCATAGAGAAAGTAATAATATTATTTGTCTATGATTTGACCGTCGTGTCATTGAAGATATATACAGCGCCATCCATCAAGGCGGTGGAACGGTTGAACTAAAGTAAAAAGTTGTTCGTTTGCAAAAATTTGCGTGCAACAAATCTCAAAAAATACAATCATTTGAGATTTCATATTTTCAGAATCGAATTCTCTAGGCTTCCTTTTGGGGATCAGATTTTGGCGTTCAAATTGGTCACCACAAATTGTCAAAACTATCAAAATCACACCATCACTTAATAGCTTATATCTTTTCTATAACAATATAAAACTTAACCAAAATACCTGATCCCCAAAACAAAGCACCAAGGTATATCGTGTTAAAATTTCAACACTTAATTTCACTGCATTCTTTATACTTTTAATCTTTAAAACCGTTTAGTTTATTTTATACCTTGTAGTTAGTCATAAAAGTTATTCGAAAAAGATTATTTTTAAAATCCTCTTGATAATTCTTTGAAGTACACATATTATGAACGATATAAAAATTTATTTGGCTCACAATGTAGATCTTGTATAGTAATTATAACTGGATTAGATATTAAAATGATTTATTTGCATTTCTCTACTTCTGTAAAATCGGTAATGCCAGATGATACTAAGTAAATAACTGTAATGAAATCATCAGCTGTGTATTTTAATAAAACTTTCTTACGGGATATATTATACCATATACCACATTCGACACTAATTTATTAATTTTATCTATTCTGTAGTAATATAAATATTCTCTTCTCTCATTGGTAATAAATTTAAACATAAACGGAATATTGATATCCGGCATTTAAATTCTTTCACTTTCACTTCCTTTTTCTTAATATTATTATTAGTTATCTAATTAGTTCTACGAGAATAGGAATATTACATTGTGATTAATTTTAAAATTAGTTTTTTCACTTTGATGACCGTAACATGAGGATTTGTCGCTTACATTTCCGATAATAGAAACACATAACCAATAAATGTTTCTATTCAATTTCTAATAACTCGCATATTTTATTATTTTTATCCCGTCTATCCCCTCTTTATTTTTGCAATCATTAATTAAAAATTAATATCTTCTCCTCTGTATTTTTTCACAACCTTCATTAACCTTCTTTTTTCTTATATAGTTTCCTATACAGGGAGGCAAAATTGCATATTAGCTCAACAAAGTATCTACTTCTTATTCGTATTTAAGATCTTGCGATCTGTTAGTTTTGAAGGTTCCTCTTTATCATTTCCTGGGAGGTGGACTGCCAACTGTCCTTCCATCTCTTAGGTGGTCTACCGGGTGCTCTTTTCCCTGTTGGTTTCCCTTCAAGTGCGATGCGTGGCAGTCTGCTCTCCTCAATTCTTCTCACATGAGCGTACCAATGTATTCTTCTTTGTCTCCCCCATCTTATGATGTCTTGCACTCCACATTGTTCCCTGATGTCATTGTTTCTAATTCGGTCCCTTCTTGTTTTTCCCACTATCGTCCTGAGCGTTTTCATTTCGGCTACTCTAAGCATGCTTTTCGTTTTGTTGGTTTCTTCTCTGGTTTCTATTCCGTATGTCACGATTGGCCTGATACAAGTCTTATAGATCCTAACCTTGCTATCCTTTCGCATGTATTCGTTTGTCCATATTGTTTGCTTCAAGCAGCCCGATATGGCAGTCGCTTTGTTAATCTGTTTTCCTAGGTCCTTCACTGGATCGTGATAACTCGACAGATCCATACCCAGATATTTGAATTGTGAGACTTGCTCGATGATTTTTCCCTGGACTTCCAGCTTACATCTTACAGGTTCTTTAGCAAAGGTTATGCTTTTCGTTTTTTCTATGGATATGGTCATGTTCATCGCTTGGCTGACCTGGTAGAATTTGTGCAGTTGTCTCTGTAAATCGTCCTGCGTTTCCGCAATAATAGCTGCATCGTCGGCGTAGCATACCATGCTGATTCTTTTATTCTGTCCCATTCGGTATCCCATATTTAGTGATGATATTTCCTCTATAATTCTGTCTATTAAGAGATTGAACAGAAATGGGCTGAGGCTACTGAGGCTATCGCCTTGTCTGGTGCCTCCTGGTGTTGGTATCTCTTCCGTATAAGTATCTCCTGCCTTTACTTTGGTCATGTTGTTCGTATTGAGACTGCGGACTGCTCTTACAATGGTGTCTGGCGTTTCTTTCGCTATCAGTATGTTTATGATGTCGGAGAGACGAACCCTATCAAATGCCTTGGTCAAATCGATGAAACAGACATACGCTGGTGTATTAAATTCTATTGATTTGTTTGATAATGAATATGGCGTCGGTCGTGGATCTGTTTCGTCTGAAACCTTGTTGTTCTTCCATGTTTGTTATTTGTGCCTCGAGTTTTTCTTTCAAAATGCTAGTAAAGAGTTTCATGCTTGTGTTCAGCAGCGTTATGCCCCTGTAGTTGTCTGGGTGTGTCTTCTGTCCTTTCTTGAATATAGGGATAGTTATACTTTTGTGCCATTCCGTAGGTATTTCCGATGTTTCTAAAATTTTGTTGTAGAGAATTTTCAGATGTTTTCCTAGCTTGGGTCCAGCATATTTTAGAAGTTCGTTTGGGATAAGGTTTGTTCCGGGAGCTTTTCTGTTTTTCAATTTTTTTATTTTTGCTGTTACCTCTTCTTTGTTCAGTGATATTTGATGATTTGACTCGTAGTTTTCGATCCTTATGGCTTCTTCGGTGTTGTAAAGTTCCCTAAAGTATTTTTACCATACGTCTTTGGTGACTCCTTTTGTTTGCACGAACTCGTTTATTGGCTTTTTCCTATTCTTGAGCATCTTCCAGACTTTCTTCTGTGCTCCATATAGGTCGTAATTCATATCGCTTGTAAATTTTGCCCAGTAATCCCGTTTTATGGCTTTGATTCTGGCATTGATTCTGTTTCTCACTTCTGTATATTCGGAGTGTTTCTCTGGTGTTGGTGAGCTCCTGTATATCAGGTAGGATTTTTTTTTCTGCTGCGATAGTTCTTTAACTTCTTGACAGAACCAGGGTTTTTTGCTATTATTGGTCCCATTTATGTTGACTTTTCTTCTACCAATGGATTCTTCGGCTGCTTCTACGATACATGATTTGATTTTATTCCAACAGCTCTCCACATCACACTCCAGCGTATTTAGTCTTTCCAGTTTATTTGTTAATCGGTTCTCATACAGGTTTCTCGTGCTATCATCTGTCAGTGATTCGATATTAAACTTTTCGAGGAATACTGGAGGTTTTTTGGCTCTGTGGGGTGTTTCCATAATCATTTTGCACAGTAACAGGAGGTTGTGATCTGTGCCGATGTTCGCAGAGGTGAGTGCTCTTACATCTATTACTTGTGATGGTATGATTGTCCTGTTACTTATTATATAATCAATCACTGACTTTTGATCTCTGGAGTTACTAAATGTATATTTATGTTGCTCTTTGTGAGGGAAATACGTGTTGTTTATCCGTAGCTCGTTTCTCGCACAGAAGTCTATCAGGAGTTCTCCGTTTTCGTTGGTTATCTCTTCATTATATTTTTGTTGTATGCCAGGTATTACTTCCCTGCCTATTCTGGCGTTCAAATCTCCGAGTATAATGATTTTATCCGTGTTGCTTAGTTTGTCTATAGTATTTTGTAGGTGTTGGTAACCAACATTTACCAACAAAGTATATCCTGAGGAAATCCACTATTCCATCGGTTTAATGGCCTTCCTCTTCACTAATCCATTCTCAATTGAACTATCAGATTTTCTTAGATGATATACTAACAATTTTCATATTATTCTCATGCGCATTATCTATCAATTTTTTTCCATTTTCTGTGCTTACTTTCGCTCAATGTCACGTTTTCATATACTTCCCTCTCTGATTTAGCAATTATGTTCCCAAACATATATTTTTTCTACTTCCGTTACCAAAATCGCATTTAAAACACGGGTTTGACATGCGCAAAACGACTCTTTAAACACTAGTGTTTAAAATGCGAAAAGTCACATCTCGTTTATCTTTTGTTTTTTAAGCGTCAAACCAAGTGTATCTTTTGTATGTTAAATGTCATGTTTTATGATAATTTTGTTGATCTGTGTCTTTTTATTTGTCAGTCAGCCGTCCGCCATGTTATGAATATAATTAACATACAATATAATTTTTTCTTTCCTGCGGGCACATAAAAAAACTTCGATTTTTGTGGTGTAAAATACTTTTCTCGCATCTTATATAGGGGTGGCATAAAATTAAAATATGTTTCTTGAAATGTAAATGCTAACTTGTAATAATTGTCAAAGTTCTGAAAAATAATTTAACTGCGACAGATAGTCACCGCCTGCGTAGAGCAGAAAGTTCTTATAACAAATATTGTGAATTGTAAGGCTCGTTAAGTCAAAGTTGATGACAACATTTAAAAGAAGAATATGGACGAATAAACAGATTTTGTCAAAAATTGCTTATTCGATTTTAAGCATAACGTATCCACATAAATCAAGTGCTTGGCACTTATCCTGCAGTGAACCTCGAATTAAAAACGTCTTTAGTCACTCTTGACTAAAATAACCTTTTTGACACTTGGTACTTAATATAATATTATATCGAATTTTATACTGTGGGCTCTTAATTCATCTACTCCTTCAAAGAATTTTGCCTTCATATTTACCTCCTTAAGGTGCAAGTACATTTGAAACTCATCTGACTTATGGTCATCTTCAATTCTTATCTACACATGTTCCAAAAAGTATTTTAACTTCTTTCTTACTCATTCATTATCAACTGAACACCCTACTTCTAGTAATCGATCCTTCTTTTCTTTACCACTAAGAAATATGTGGTCATTTACTTCTATTCGTTTCTCCTAAACAGACTCCTATGTCATCTACCTCTAACATTCCAGCTTTAAAAATTCTGCATGTCTTTCCTCGTTTTCCGTTATCCTTGTTCTTTTTAAGACGTCATATAACTTGCACACATTTGCGCACCCTAGGAGGTTGTCCATTTGACGCATTTTTTACAAACACAAAGCCGTGGCAGAAAGGCATAATAATTGTACTTTGGCATTATTTCTTGTATTTTTAATAAAATTTATAATACTTGTCTACATAGTAAGTTTTATCGAGCGTCATATATTATAAGCAGAACGCGGTTTTCATTTGCAATGATGAGTGATTAGTCTTTTTAAAAACTGATGCATATTTGTATTTTCCGTGTTTCATATCGCGTTATTATAAGAATGATGTTGTATGAAGAAATAATAACAATAACTTTTATAGATAATTACATGCTGTACATGTTTTTTTTGGCCTATTTTTACAGCTTACGTGAAAAATGCAGAAAACCGGTATTTTTGGCGTTTAACCTTGAATAGGTAATTCAAGACCTGTACTAATTTTCAACTCAATGCAAATTATTCTCAATTTACCATTGTGACTGGATTATTTGATTTTATATTCCATAAATTATTTTCAGCCTATACCTCATACGCCCCCTCGTGGATCTCCAAGACAAGACTTGGATAATAGTATAGATAGTCAAAGACCAAAATTTGTGGCGGTAACAACTTTAGAAGATGTTCAAGCTGTTAGATGTGCTGAATTTCATCCCGGTGGACAATTTTACGCAGTGGGATCAAATTCGAAGACACTTAGAATATGTGCTCATCCAAAACTTTCAGACCTCAGGTTGGTAAACATTTTTTAATCACTTGTATTTGTAAATTATAATATTTGATACCAACATTTTCTACAATCTGTAGCTATAACTAAGTTATCGCCTTCAAAAACTGAAGGTGATTGAAAGCAGCCTTAAATACCATTTTTTTGTCTCCCAAAACCGACGAGAAATGAAATTTCAGCGGGAAAATTGACACAATAAAGTTCTTATAGTTGGCGATCTAAACTGCAAGCATCCGTAGTGGGATCAATACGCTAAATACCCCAACACAAATGGAAGTGTACTCTTCTGAGATTCTGCGATAACATATACAACACTGACGAACCAACATATTCCCCTTACGCAAACTACACCCCCAGCGCACTCGACATAGCAATATAAAGAAATATCAACAACATGTTCAAAATAAGAACATTAACCGGTCATGATCCTGTCCTCATCCATTTAAAACTATCACACAACATACAAAATCCCGACAAAACAAAAATATATTATTACAGCGTCACAAGCTGGGTCAAATTCAGAAGATACATAAACGAAAACATCACAATAATAGATAAAATAGAAAATACAGAAGATCTAGAGAAGACAATAGAAACCTTCCAAAACACGATTATTGCCTCAAGAAATTATTCCACCGCATTAAAACCTAAAACATAAATACATAACACCCTTCCAGACCAAACCATTCAAATAATACACGAGAGAAACAAAAGAAGTAAAAGATGGCAACAAACAAGACACATCAATGAACACACACTATTAAAACATTACCAACGTACAATAAATAACTTAATTAAATTAAAGAATATGGAAACAACGATTGGTCAATATTTTTGAATATATTAAAACCAGAAGACAATTCGCTCTAGAAAATCACCAGACGTTTCGGAAGTCATCATGATGAACAACGGACAAAATATGACTGAATTCATAGAAAAATTCGGAGAGTACTTCCAAAGCAATTTCATAAACAATACACATGACACAGAACATCATAAGAATATTACACAATTAATCCAACAACAACTAAATTCATTAAACACAAATAACTTAACAATATTTACAGAGATATATAACACAATGCAACAATTAAAAAACAAAACAGCCCCCGGATCGGATGGGATACATAACACTATAATTGAAGGGGTAAGTGGATGAAAGATGTATGTAACAAAAGGGTATTGTTGAGATATTTAACCTTGAAGTTGTCATTGTGGTACTTTTTTTGTATTCATTTTTTTCAAGGGCTATGCAAACCATACTATTCCTATTAGTGGTGAAATTGGGGTAAGGTGAAGAGAAGGGTGGAATATCTGCTGGATAAATTAGAAAAAAAAATGTTTTTGTACATACCCCCTTCTTCCTCATTAATTTGTTCATATGTGCATTGGCCTAAAGGAACGAAATGGGTATGTGCATACAATTCAAAATACTTTTGTATATATATTCAAAATTATATTTTCTTCTGTATATTAAAATTCAAGATTCTATTGAGTATTTTAATAAGAGCGGGTATGCTATAACTGTTCCAAGCAGATATCTTTTCATCTTAGATTCCTTCATGTTCTTCGTGTAAAACATGTTCATAAAACCATTTGTGTTGATCCGGAATGAAGCAAAGTTGTTCTTTTAAGTTTTCACGTTTTTCCTTAGATAATACGCCAGTTTTTCTGAAGGATCTGGGAATATCAAAATTTTCAGGAAGAGAAGACGGATTTTTCAAATTTTTGTGAATATTGACCTCCTTGAAGGGAGTATAATAATCAAAGCTTTCCTTAAGGAGGTATGACCCATAGGTATCTACACGGATCCATTTAATTCCATCTCTGAAATATACTTTTTCATTCAGAACATCTTTTTTTCTATTCATAAGTTTCATTTTTTGTGGTAGGTCCTCAGTGTCTCTGAAATGATGTTCCATGTCAATGACCATGCTTTTTTTATTGGAAGAGGCAATAATTTCTCGATACTGCTGAGGAGTACAAATAGTTTGGTGTTTTCTCAATATTTTTTCTATTCGACCAAAATCCCGGTCCGAATCCAAGTATGAATGACCTACTTCAGGAAACTTGTGGTCGATTATTTTGAATATATTTTTCTGTATAAGATATTGATAAATACAGAGCATTAGGAAATTTTTGTTCTGCCCTGCACAGGAGTCTGTCCAAATAATCAAATGATTTTTTTGTTTAAGTGCCAGTTCAACTTCAATGGTTCTTAAAAGACAACTGGAAATCTCACTACTACCCCTACATGTTAAATCTTCGGTCCATGTGCAAAAAACTGTCTTGTCCACTTCTTTAGTTATAATATGAATGCCTAGATTATAAAACCACATTTGGCGGAGATAAAATGCTTTGGAAGTACTGAGTCGGGGCAAAGGCATGGTTTGTTGGAGATCGAATGTTATATATGCGACCCCATCAGAATTTTTGGCTAGTTCTCTATCGACGACCTGAGCCGCAAAAGCTGCTTTGTAGTTTTCGGTATGTCCCTCATTTCCAGTACCTGAATCGCAGGTGCTGCAAGTGTCACTTTTGGGATGTCCAAATGACAAATTAAATTCATTGTTGAAGATATAACGGTATGTGCATTCCTTGACTTTGAATCGATTAGGGACTTTGTTAGCATTACATGTCTCGATATAAAGTTTATGCATAATTGGGAGTGACAGAAGAGGAGAAAGGTACTTCTTATGGATATTACAATTTCTTGAATAGTGCGATGATTCTGAAGGGAAACTTGAAATATGCTTGATTATGTAAGCAGTGACATCTTCGGGAGTTTTGTTGGGTCTATTGTTATGTTTTCCTCTTTTGTCTGGTAGGGGGGCAGCTAAACCTTTCTTTATTGACTGCTGGATCAAGTCAACCTTTTTCATGCTGATATTGTATATTGAAACAAAAGCTCTTTTACATACAGCAGTTTGTTTTCCCCCATATGTTATATTATATTGGAATGAGGCTGTTTTGTGTTGTAAAGCTCCGGTTCTCTGTCTTT
This sequence comes from Galeruca laticollis, assembly GCA_963921935.1. Taxonomy (NCBI): domain Eukaryota; kingdom Metazoa; phylum Arthropoda; class Insecta; order Coleoptera; family Chrysomelidae; genus Galeruca; species Galeruca laticollis. Next base: position 35,141,934 of record OY998178.1, on the reverse strand, counting down.
TTGTAGGGGTTATTTTTAAACTGTTATACAGTAGAGAATTTTTGGCATTTATATCCAGTTTGTAAAAAGATGACATTATGATTTTTCTATCTTCAATTGTAAATGACTGCGAACACTGTCGGCGACAATTTTCAGGGCATACGTTGCCTGTAACACTAGTTTTAGCAGGTTTCAACTGACCCTTATAATTTCTGTAGGCCTCTCCTCTTTGTCTGCAGAGTGCAGCTTTATTTTTTTCCATTCAGAAGGATTTCTTTGCCTTTTTCTACTTACTTTTATTTTAGGTTCAAAATATTTCTTTTTAACACCGGCAGTAAGCAAAGTATTCCCTTCTTTATTTTGTTTAACACTACTTTCATTATTTGTCTGACGTATCGATATGTTGTCGTCCTCCATCAGTTCTATATTATTATGATCTTCAGTCGGTTCATCACTACCTTGTACATCCATCATTTCACTAGCACTCTTCTTTTCCATTACTCTGTGACTGCATTTCTTGATTTTATGGTCATTTTGATCTTCTGCAATTCCGTCGTCCGATGAATCAACGTAATCCTTCTCATCTGGCACGTATTCATCACTAGAATTGTCGCCAAATAAGTCATCGCAACTGTTGTCGGAAGTATTTTCTTCTCCAACATCTGCAAGAAAGATATACTGTATGTATTGTACTAAATGCGTTAATATAGGTACTCAATGTACCATTTCACTATTAGGCCGACAACACCGAGTATTATAAGGATCAATATCTCAAATGCACGTGCACTAAGATACAATAGTAGGTTTATTGTCACTTACGTAATTGCCTATACATTCCATTAGTGTTTTTATTTGTGTGTCTTGTTGTTTGTATTCCATCGAAGTTAGCAGCATGTGGTTCCGACACTACAACAATCAAATTGCATTTGAAGGACTGTGGAGAAGGTAAGCTCAAATGAGTTTAATATTTTATAACAAACAATCTTACCATCATCCTGGTACGATTCATTCATTTCGGTAAAATTATCATCACCTTTTGACGATGTTGATATTACATTTTCTAGGTTAGAATTCACGTTTTCATTGACATTCTTGTCAATACTTCCGCTCGCACTGCTCGCAGTTGAACTATCTGCATTCAAAGCTAATCGTAATATCACCTTTCCTCTGGAAGTCATTTTAACTGTCTTTATAAATATTTTAAATCACTCAATATGTGCACGTGCTCTTCAAAACAACCGTCGTTGTGAACTGATTCACACAGCTGTTAAGTGCATGAAGGCAGTATGTTGCACAGTGAATTCACGGCACTAGTGGAAGAAAGAGGTATGTGCTATTTTACGTTTCATACCTCATTCATCCAATACACATTAAATAAAAATTGTTGTAGGCACTGGTGGAAGAAAGACGTATGTCTCATGTTATGTTTCATACCTCCTTCATGCCTTACAAACATAAATTGTTGCGGTCACATAACTCCTTCATGACACTGCTATATCTGTAAATAATATTCTTAGAGAGCTGGTGATAGTTTCACAAAACAGGCCAACACATACCCCCTTCATCTACGACAAATCTCTATTTTTGTACAAATGTTACATACCTCCTTCATCCACTCACCCCTTCAATTAATAACGTACCCAAAAAAGCATTTGTGTAATTAACACATATCTCAAATTATGTTATCAAAACTGGACAATACCCTAATATGCCCAGGTACTGCAGAAAGTCATTGTGACACAAGTTTTACACAATATGTTTTATAATTCGCATTTATTTAATTTTTTAAATAAAATAGAATTACATATAATCCCTGTTTTTAAACTAGGAGGAGTGGTTTGAATTTAAGTTGGCAATTCAGTAGATTCCTGATTGGTCAGATCACAGATGATTTTATTCGGCATTTTTGACATATTATGACCAAATAATTGTGTAAATTGTAAACAAACTTTCATTTAAGCAGAGGATGAGTATTTATTTAAAAAAGAGCTTCTCCGATCTATTTATATCATATCATGAACAGAATTATTTCTATAATACATCTTCACATAGATATCTGGTAATTTATCCCAAAAATCGAACGTTATGTATACCTATATATTGATCCTATATAATATAAAAATAAACAATTGACAAGTCATTGATGAATAAACGTTAGCGTACTTTATTTATTAATATTTTTAATATATAATTTTTGCAAATTTACCTTTAGACCATTTAATATAATAATTTGATAGCTAGAACAACGCTAGACCATCTTATAATTAGTTTCAAGGTTAAAGTCAAATGTCAAATAAAAATATATACTACGTACAATAACCAACTGTATGATACTAAAAACTATTAAAAAAGTGTTCAAAGAGACTTCATTGTGACTCTGTAAACAATGTTATAATGAAGTCTCTTTTATAAGCGAATTATTAAAAATATTTGGGGTATACTATGCAAGGTAATACCAACACTAACCCTCATATTATGCAACAAATACATAAGATTACAATGGGCATATTGGACACACTCATATGTAGACACAGTAACCTCATATGCCAAAAAAATACTGATATACAAACAAACCATTAGACCAATACTCACATGCGCAGCCCCAGTATATTACACAGGCACAAAACACAACTTCTACTCCCTGCAGGTGGTACAAAACAAGTGTTTGCAGATGGCGATTAAAAACAACTGATATCCTAAAGTACTCCGAAACACATGGTTACATGATAAAGCCGAAATACTTACTATCAAAAACTTTATAACTAAAATATGAACTAACCTTTATTAACTACTGTCTACCAAAAGATCTTCGTAAAAATCTCAAAGATGCACTAGAAGTACACAAAAATAATTCCATACTATCAAGAACACAAACTAGCTATCAACGCATCCAAAACAAAGTATTTATTACTCAGGAGTATAGCTAGAAAAAATAGCTCATTGCAATCGCAGCTTCATGTAGACGGACATCTCATTACACCCAGTAATATCCTAATAAAATATTTAGGGTATACAAAGTAACACCAATGCAAACACTCACATTATACAACAAATACATAAAGCTAAAAATGCAATGGACAGACTATATCCACTCATATGCAGACACAGTAAACTCACAAGCCAGAAGAAAATACTGATTTAAATATAAATAAATCATAAGACCGATAATCACATACGCAGCCCCAGTCTACTACACAGGTACAAAACATAACTTCTTTCACCTGCAGATAGTACATAACAAGTGTTTGCGGATGGCGATTGAACATAACTATTATCCTAAACTACCCAGAAACTCATAGTTACATGACATCAAAAACTGTATAACCAAAATCTCATCAAACTTTTACAACTACTTTCTGCCAAAAGATCTTTGTAAAAATCTCAATGACGCCAATTTCGCAGAAGATATCCGCGATAGTGGGTGTAGGCTTCTGCATGGTTTGTTAATCATATTATAAGGCTGTTCAAGGTGTAAATTTAGGCAAGAATAACAGGGTCTCTTTAGTCTGGGTTCCTGGTCACTCGGGAATCACGGGAAATGAAGAGACCAATACACTTGCCAGGAAAGGAGCACAAATGCCCTTTATTGGCCCGGAGCCTTTCTGTGGTGTAGCAAAATGCTTCTACAAGAAAGAGTTTCGGAAGAAAGAGGAAACCGAAAGAGAAGCGGTGCCTTCCCGGGTTGGAATATTCCAAAAAGTTCCTGGGGAACTTTGACACTGCTAGGTCCAACAAATATTTGGACCTCAGTAAAGATAAGCTACATCTCCTCACGGGCTTTCTTACAGGACACTGCCGCCTCAGGAAGCACTTAATGAGAATAGGTCTAGCAGAGATTAACGAGTGTAGATTCTGTGGGGAGGAGGATCACCTAGTTCTGGAATGCCTCGCCCTTGCAAGCCAACGCAAGAAATGCTTTGGACAAGAAACTTGTAAGAGTGAGGACCTAACCTCGCTGAAGCCGTCCCAAATACTAGAGTTCATTAGAACCTTGGAACTGGAAGGCAAGCTGTAGTAGTAGCGACAACAGCTCTGATAGGGGGGCACAATAAACCTTTGGTTCCAGTGCACTGTAACCCCGTTAAAATCTAATCTAATCTAAGGTGTAAATTACTCCAGATATACAAATGATCATATATAACTAAACCAACGTCAGTCATGTTGCCTTCTCGAAAAGTAATACCCCGACCAATTTTGAGACCCTGTTTTTCAGCTGCTTTTCAGGTATAACTCAGCTGAAAGATTGTAGGGACCACAAACTTATATATCAGGGACAACGTTATGTGAAAAGTCAAATTGTATGGATAATGCTAAACCAGCAAGGAGCCATGTATATACGACAGATATATGCAATATCTCAGAGGATCACCAGACCACCGACAGTTACTTTTTACTTCCGAACACCCAATGTCAGAAAAGGAAGTGTTGTAATGGCGCGAAAAAAAGGTGGGATATTTGAGGAAATATTCGTTTCATGACTGTTTAATATGATGGACCAAGTTTGAGCAGGATGTTAGTGCATCCGAATGTCATCAATAGTTGAGATTTTGAGGATGAAAAAATATGCATGTTTTTTTCAGGTTAAGCTGTCATTTTCTAAGCCACCAAATTTATCCACCACCTCGAAACAACGGTGGAATGGTTTGCAATTTTGGTTGATGCAACACTTATAAATGAACGCGTCATTTCTTCAATCTGAAATCCACCAGTGAATATAAAAACGTAGTTGGTGGATTGGGTGGATCTACCGGTGAATAAAAAAACATGCCTATTGTATATCATTAGAACTGTTATATACAGGAAAAGAAAATATTCAATAAAGAACATTTTCAATAATAATCACAATTATGTATAGTTTAGTTCGGTGGATTCCACATGGTTAGTACTTAGAATCATTGTCTTCTCATCAAAGTAATCAGCACAGTAACCCATTTGTCTCAACGAGGTAATATCGTTCCTGTGGTATTTCGACATGTTGAGGAAATAATTAAAAAAATTGTCATCGTTTGCCCTGTAACATTCTGTAGATATTTGTTGCTGCCTAATTGTGAACCACTTGGTTTATGTGGATGTCCAAAACGCCCCTCCTCTCGTTTCCTAAATTATCCCGCAATCCTTTCAATGTTCAATATAAACTATTTTTCTCACCTAGAATATTTAGATTCAACTAATCCTTTTCGAATAAAACTGATTCATATCATGTGATGGTAATCTGCTGAGCAACTTCAAATATTTTTGTCAGACACCAATAAACCATTACTAACAAAACCAAGACCATTATCTAATTATTATATATATATATATATATATATATATATATATATATATATATATATATATATATATATATATATATATATATATATATATATATATATATCAGCACTACAGGCCTATCTGGCCCTCGGCTTCGAGATCTTTCACTCTCTCTCTCCATTTTTTTCTATTCCTCGCCTCGTTCTGCCAGTCCCTTACTCCCACTGATCTCAGGTCTCTCCTAACCTCCTCCAACCATTTCTTCTTTGGTCTTCCTCTTCTCTTTTTACCACCTTCTCCCCCTTTCAGCACTCGTTTTACCCATCTATCTTCTGCCATTCTACCTATATGTCCTAACCATCTCAATCTCTGTGCTTTAATTATATGGGTTATACTTGGGTGATTATACAAATCTGATAATTATCTGTTTGTTCTTCTTCTGTATATTCCATTTTCTTTTATTCCACCATAAATCTTTCTGAGCATTTTACGTTCCCATATCTCTAGTTTATTCTGCTCTTTTTTGTTCATTGTCCAGGTTTCACAAGCGTAGGTAACTGACGGTCTTATTATTGTTTGGTACATTCTTATTTTAGCTGTTCGTGATATGTCTTTTGAGTTAAACATCTGTGATACCATTCCTGCTGCTTTACTGCCTTTTGTTAACCTTTTTTCTATTTCCCTTTCTTCGTCTCCTTTATTTGTGATAGTGACTCCTAAATATTCGATTTGTTCCACTTTTTCTATTTTGTAGCTTTTGTTTCCATAACAATTTATAATAACATCGGTTTTTTCATTATCCTTCATTACCATGTATTTTGTTTTTTTCTCGTTGATCACTAGACCATATTCTCTTGCCTTCTCTTCTAGTAGCTTAAATACGCTTAGCAGTTCTTTCCTGGATCTTGCCATAAGTACTATGTCGTCCGCATATACATATGCATATGTTTATTCCCATAAATTAAACCTCGGGTTTTTATACCACTTTCTCTTAGTATAATTTCCTGAACTAGGTTAAAGAGGGTTGTGGATAATGAGTCTCCTTGTCTCAGACCTTTCTCTATCTTGAATTCGTTAGAAGTACTGCCCTCCAAAATTACTTTGCTCTCGGTTTTTCGTATGGTCATTTCCACTAGTCTTCTCAATTTACCTGGTATTTTTAACTTTCTCATTGCCTCATACATTTTTTTTCTTTTAATAGTATCATAGGCCTGTCTGTAATCGATGAATATCATATGCAGACTTAAATTTTGTTCGTAAGCATTCTCCTGAAGTTGTTTCATAATTAAAATTTGGTCTATTGTCGATCTACCTGCTTTAAAACCTCCTTGGTATTCTCCTACATTTTCATTGTGGTATTTGTCTAATCGATTTTTAAGTATTTTTGCCAGAACTTTGTATGTTACATCTAAAAGTGCTATTCCGCGGTAGTTATCGCATTCTTCCTTGGGACCTTTTTTGTGGATTGGAATTATTAATGCCTCGTTCCAATTTTTAGGGACTTTTTCTTCTCGCCATACTTGTTTCAACAACTGCCATATTCTCTCCGTTAATTGTTCGCCTCCATATTTCAAAATTTCTATTGGAATGTTGTTTTCTCCTGCACTCTTATTATTCTTCATATGTTTTAAGCATTCTGTCACCTCCAGTTTTTTGGGGCTGTTATGGCTAGATCTTCCTCATCACAATTTTCTACCTCCATTTCATTATCATTTTCGCCTAGTTCTTCCTCACCATCATTTAGTAATTCCTCAAAATACTGTGCAAATCTATTTATTTTTTCTTCCCTATCCCCTATTAGATATCCCTCTTTGCTTTTCAAAAAATAAGGTGCTTTCCGGTTGTGGCCTTTCCCTTCTCTTATTTCATGATAACAATTTCTCACTTCTTTATTTTTATAAGCTTCTTCAATTTTTTTTAATTCCCTTTCAAAGTAATTTCTTTTGTTCTTTCTGCATATTTGTTTAACTTTCCTTGCTTTTTTATACTCTAGTCTATTTTCTTCACTGTTTTCTTTTAATAGTCTTTGTCTGATTTTATTTTTTTTTCCAACGCCTGTTTACATTGTTCATCAAACCACTTATCTTTTTTTCTTCCCTTGGGGCTCCCTAGTATCCTATTTGTTACATCTCTCATTACAGTTTCTATCTGTGACCATTCTTCTTCTAGTTGCTCGACGCAAGGTCTTAAATTTAATTCTCTATTAATTTCTTGTTGGAAGTGATTTACTTTGGTCTCGTCCTTCAATTTTTCTAAATCGTATTTTTTCCGTTTTTTTTATCTTGTTCAATTTTAGGTGGCTTATCTTTATTCAGTTTTGTAATTACTAAAAAGTGGTCACTATCCGCATCAGCTCCTCTATAACTTCGGACATCTGTTACCCTTTTTAAGTGCTTCGTTTCTATTAAGACGTGATCTATTTGGTTTTTTGTTTTGCCATTTGGTAATAACCAGGTTTCCTTGTGGATGTTCTTATGGTCAAATGACGTACTTACGATTTTCATTTTATTTTTTAAAGCAAATTCTATGAGTCGCTTGCCATTATCATTACTGAGTGCGTGTCTACTTTTTCCTCCCGTTACTTTTATATACTCTTCCTCTTGTCCGACCTTTGCATTCATATCCCCTATTACACATTTAACATCAAATTTCGGTATTTTATTGACTGCTTGTTCCAGTTCTTCATAGAACTTTGCTTTCGTGTTTTCATCCTTGTCCTCAGAAGGGGCATGCGCATTAACTAATGTCGTTTTCCTGTGTTTTCCTTTGATTCTTATTCTACATAGTCTATCTGATACTCCCTCAAAATCTATATTTGCTTTAAGTTGACTGCTTACTATAAACCCTGTACCCAGCATTCTATTATCTACTCCACTATTAAAGAACATATAATCGTCTATCTCTGTAATTACTTTCCCTTTTTGTTTAGTTTCTTGTATTGCTAAAATATCTAATTTGTATTTTCGCATTTCATTGATCAAGTGTTTTATGGCCCCCTCCTCAAATGTACCTCTCACGTTCCATGTTCCTATTCTCATTACATATTGTTTCTCTTTTTGTTTTCGTTTAACGCCGGAGTTTACCTTACGTTGTTGCTTTTCTGTAATAATTTTATTTATACTATTCTTCATCTTTTGCATTCCCTTGTCCATTTCCATTGCCTGGTCTACTTTATTTTCCTCTGCCTCTGAGTTTATGCTTGTCGCCACTGTTTTTTTGTCGATTAGTTCTGTTTTGTTTTTTCCAACTTCTCTTCCTCCGTGTTCCATCTCCATTCCTCTGTTTCTATGTACATTTTTCTGAACCCAATTTTCACTCGTTTTCCTTTATCTCTTTCTTCTACAGCTTTCATTCTGATCTTTTTTTGAATTTCTCTATCCTTCTTCGACAAGTCATCCTGGATGAACAATCTCTCTTCACTTTTAAATCTCAATTTTTGTTTATTGAGCATCACCTTCCTTTTCTCTTCTTGGTTTGCCAGTCTTACTAAGCATGTTTTTTCTCCTAACTTTACTGAGCTTTCTACCGCTGTCTTTATTTGTAATTCTTTTCCTAGGAATTTCTCCATTTTATTTCGTAGTTCTTCTGGATTATTTGTCTCTATTCCTATTCACTGAACCACTATATTGTTTTTTCTTTTTTCGCTTTCCAGTCGTTCCAATCTGAGGTCCATATTGGTTATTGTTATCTTCATTTTTTCATTTTCTTTCATCAGTTTTTCATTTTCTTCCCTCAGTTGTTTCATTTCTTCTCTGTACTCCTTTTGCTCCTCTCGTGTTTTTTAAATCTCCATGCTCATTTCCTCCATTTTGTCTCCTATTTTTTCCATCATATTCATAATTATTTCTATATCACTTCCTATTTTTGTCGGCGATCTCCCTATTTTCTTAGTTTTTTTTTGGAAATATCTTCATCCGTATCATATTCTTCCTCTCTGTCGCTCTTCCTCTTTTTGCCATATTCATTATCACTCATTTCTTTCTATTTTGAATTTAATCGCCTCAATATTAGAAAATTTTATGTCCGTCCCTGTCTTAAGTATATCGTTCGACAAGTTATTGGATTTTATCAATAAACTTGTTCTTATCGCCAAACACACCGCGCAAAAAGCTCTAAGGCCAGTCAACCCGTCGGACCTTGAACTTTTATCAGTGATATTTAGCTTGACTAATTGTTATTTATGTTAGGTATATTTGTGACAAAACTATTCTTACACTTACTTGAATACTGTCGAATTTTCACTGGACACTTTTATCCTTATATTAAAAACTTCATACACTGTTTTGCTGATTATATTACTCGTAATTCCCGTGTAAAACGAAGTTTATTACGGAGCAGAAATCAACACAACTTTCCAGTCTCGTACCAGGACCGTATTATGTTTCTTTTAATCAGAGAAATAGTTCAAGCAGTTCCATCTTATTAGCCACTAGATTTCATTCTCTATTGTTTTTAATATTTAATGTAAACAATTGTTTTTTATTTTCAGGGAAGATCATGAAACTTATCAACCAACGGTGCTTTTCAAACGAACGAAACATCACAAGGGCTCCATTTATTGTTTGGCCTGGTCCCCTGTCGGTGACCTAATGGCTACTGGTTCCAACGACAAAACTGTCAAATTAATGCGATTCAATGTAGAAACGAATAACTTGGAGGGTGATGAAATAGAACTGACTATGCACGATGGTACTATTAGAGATTTGTGCTTCCTGGAAGATCAGTCCAACAAATCAAGTCTACTTATTAGTGGCGGTGCTGGAGATTGTAAAATATATGTTACCGATTGCGCTACTGGTACGCCTTTCCAAGCCCTTAGCGGTCACACTGGTAAGTTAATCACATATATTAGAAAGTCAATTCATCTGTCAAGGTATACTTAAACTTCAGAAAGCTGGGATCTTGGGGTTGCTCCAAATATTCACATATATAATCTAAGCATGTTGCACGCATTCTATTAGACAATGGCATTGAATTTAATTATGTAGCTTATTTAATAATCAAGAAAAAAATATTTGTGTATATTTTCATTTGTCTTTTTTATTAATAGGTCACATTTTATCCCTGTACACTTGGGGTGGTGCTATGTTCGTCAGCGGATCCCATGACAAAACTGTCCGTTTCTGGGATTTAAGAACCCGAGGTTGTGTTAATGTCGTAACCCCAATTACCGTGCCAGGGAGTCGACAGGGTTCACCAGTAAGTATGGAAAAAGTCAAATAAATAAAATTATTATAACCAGTGCTGCTTCATTCTTTTAGTAGACTAATATTAATTTTAGCTAATATCTAATGTCGTTTAGATAACAAAATTCTTATTTATAAATAATATAACATAAACATATTATTGTAAATAATAACATGAAATTGTTTAATTCAACAAAATATTTATTAAAAAAGCTTTAATATCTAAGTAACAGAAATTGCAGTTTACTTTATATTTATTTGAAAAAATAAAAACTATTTCTATAATAAATAATATTTTTCAGTTAATAATACTAATTTGTTTTTATATAGGTGTCTACCTTATGCGTGGACCCGTCTGGAAGACTTCTTGTATCAGGACATGAAGATAGCTCTTGTGTACTATATGATATTCGAGGTGGAAGGAATGTACAATGTTTCAAGCCACATTCTGCTGATGTTAGATCAATTAGATTTTCACCATCAGCATATTACCTCCTATCTGCTGGTTATGATAATAAATTAGTACTAACAGATCTGCAAGGTATGTCTAAAATAAGTTTTAAACAAATAATAATTCAAACATTCAGTGTAACTTTATCTACTGATATCTTGAAACTAATTTTATTGCTGATATGAACAGCAATTCTAATCCTTGTTAATAGAATAATAGAAAGTTGTAGAACTACATATTTTTTGTTAGTTGATAGTGTGAAAAATACAAATTTTTAGATGTGTCCAGAAACATTAAGGCCATAAGAAACTGGAATAAAAATTTATTATTTTGACACTGCACTCCAACTAGCAGTGCTACTTTTCATTCAAAATTGGTTGGCGATATCTTTCAAAATGTTTTAAGGTTCACCAAGAGCATAGAAAGCTGGGATCCAAAATACGAACTAAATCTAGTCAGTACGAAGATGACCCTGATAAATGTTCCATAATGATTCTGGTAGTCTAAATTCTCCACATATAAATCTGATAGAGCCTCTCCATCATCACCACTGTCTTGCCTAACTTTATTATTTACAACAATTTTGGACTTCATGTGCTCTGCAATAAACCGTTCAAACCCAAGCCTTTTGATGAACACTCAGGGACTTGTAGACAGCACGACAGTTTTTCTGGGTGACCTGCCGTTTCAGCACTAAGTAAAGTGCCAAGATGCCAAGAAAATGCATTATACCCAAAAACATAGAGACAAAAATTGGAATAAATGTGAATCATACTTTCCTACAAGAGCAATTGCAATGCAATAATGTAAGGACTGAACTCTTTAAAAGACTATACAGTACAAGAATTCAATTCAAATCAAAGTTACATAAGCGTTTCTGCTAGCTTGAAACAACAAAACTGAAAAGAGTTTGTACTACATGTATGTTCATATTTTGTAAATTATGAAGGATAATGAAAAATGGGGCTGTTGAAGAGGTCAAATCCATCAACACTCAGTAATATTATCAAATACCTATTCTTAAATTAGGGGACAGCAATAGAATATTTTCCTTGTCTTTAAATAATGAGAGCAACTTCTTACTATATTAAAATTTCTTGGACATAATTGTGTGGTTTGTGTATCCAATATTAAAATTTCTTTGACATAATTATAAGCTTTGTGTAGACAGAAATTCATAAAGGAAGAAGGAAACTAGATCTACCTACCTTGAACAAAAATCCGATAATAGAAGTGCAATTCCTTAGAAAATTAAAAATTCACAGTGTTTTTCTGGATACAAAAAAAATACTGCAAAAGCTTCCAATATTTTCCAGAAATAACTGATGTATTTTTATACTTTTTAATTGGTCACAATGCTTTATGTATTGGTATTCCTAAACAAGGTTGTTGGATATTTACTGTAATTATACTCTATCAGCAGCCTGGCCCTAAATTGGGATGCAGGTGAGTGTATTCTATAGTAAATGACATGTTTGAAACCTCTAGTTGAAACGTGCTCCTAATCACTAGAATGTGAATGAATCTTACTGTTTTATTCCAGTTCCATATAAAATGTAATGGAGAAGCTGGAACGTAAAACTTGAAAGCGATGAAGTTATAGAGGCTAAAAGAATAGGGATACAGAATCTTAACCCTAGTAAACCAAGACCGATTTTGCTGGAACTGAAGGAACACAAGAAGAAAGTAGAAATATTAAAACAAACATACAAATTAAAAAATACAATATACATAAATGAAGACTTTACTAGAGAAGTACTGCTGCAAAGGAAAGAACTCAGATCATACATGAAACAAGCAAGGAACGAAGGACATCCAGCGAATCTAAATTATAACAGACTGTGGATAATCGAAATGACTTACTCATTAAATTAATTAAAACAAAACATGCAATGGAAGGATACAGTTAGACCATCAGGTTCCAAACCCAAAGGAAGAACATTCAGCAATAGATCAATGGCCGAAGAAGAAGTGGATATTGATAAAGAAAGAATTACAAAAATGTTTAAAAATCTTACGGATATAAAAAAAGAAACAACTAGCAACAAAAGTAGCTCAAGAGGATCGAAACATTGTAAAAATGACCACGGCAAATAACAAGGAAGAAAAAGTAACTAAAACTATAACAAAAACCAAATACAATGTTAGGAAAATATCAAAGAGGGTAAAATGGTTAAAATAAAAAGTAAACGCATTAAAAATTGGAACATGGCATATCAAAACTATGCTAAAACTACAATGTACAATATAGCCCAAGAAATGAAGAATTATGATCTAGACATTCTGACACTACAAGAAATCAAATAGAAAAAACAATGGAAAATAGAAAACAAAAACTCAGGGGAGGAAAAACAAAGAAGGTATGGAACAGCAATATTGGTCACTGAAAGAATACGAAACAAAGTAATTGAGTTTAAGCCAATCGACGGTAGGATGTCATATTTAAAACAAGCAAATTTTAGTATAATTAATGCCTACGCCCCAACGGAAGAAGCAAACTAAGAAGAGAAAATAAACTTTTATGAGATGATATGCGAAGCCTGTGAAAATATCTCTAGAAATGACATTTTGATAATAATAGGAGACTTTAATGCCCAGATAGGAAAAGAAGAAAATAATCGAGAAATAGCTGGAAAAGAAACCATACACGAAATCACAAACGATAACAGCAAAAGACTGTGCAATCTAGCTGCGGAGACAAATACATTCAAAATCAGTACAAAATTTAAGCATAAAAAGGAGCACAAGAGAAAGTGGTTATTCCCAGGAAAGAGAAGTGGCAACCAAAGCTATCATGTTTTGATATCAAAGAAATGGATGAAAAGGGTTAAATACACAAGATCATACCGAGGAGCAAACGCAGATACAGACCACATTTTACTAATAGAGAAGACGAACATAACAATATCAAGATATAAACCTTGCAAAACACAACAAAAGAAAGTGGAACTGGAAAGAGAGAAAGGTTGAAATAATAATGCGGAAACCTTAACAAACAAAATGAGAACTCATGATAAAAAAGAAGATATAGACAGTGAATGGAAGATCATTAAAAATAGCATTGTAGACACTGCAGAGAAAGAAATTGGATTACAACAAATCAAAGCATCCAAAGAATGGTTCGACGAAGAATGTAAGCTGGCAAGCGTAAGGAAAAACAAGCAAGAAGTAAATGGTTGGAAACAGGAAAATATGAAGAGCTGGATGAATACTGAAAGATAAAGTAAAAAGCAGAAAAAATCTACAGAAGAAAAAAATCAATTTGGGTTACAGAACAAATGGAAAAAATAGAAAAGAACAATAAGGATAATAGAAAGCTCTTCGAATATGTGAGAAAGCAATACAGTGGCAGAAACGCAATTGGAACAGTAAAAATAAATAAAAAAGAATGGGAAACATACTTTCAAAATCTATACCAAAACAATCACATTATGGACGAAAATTATAAGGATGCAGTAACGGAGGGAGAAATCACATGCCATCGGACGATCAAATAAGGAAAATCACTGATTGGAAGCCTGCCAACTCCAGGTCCAGGGGACGTCCCAAACTTAGATGGGAAGATCAGGTGATTGATGACGTAAAGAAAATGGGAGTCCGTGACTGAGGAAGAAAAATAGAGGATAGGAAGGAATGGAAAAAAATTACAAAGATGACGAACTCACACCGCATGCTGTAAGCAAGCAGAAGATAACACGCGGATTGTTCCACCGTATACAAAAGGGATCAAAAGAGCTCAAAAACAGCGGTCTATATTCCGACACAGGAGTGCTGGCCTATATATAAAATATATTTTATTAAAAAATTCAATACTTTTGCTATACCCAGTATTGTATATGATATTCAACATGTTTGATTTACCCAGTATGTGTCAAATTTGAATTGATGTAGTTTCGTATGACATTTCACACAGAGTATAATATAAAAGAAAAATTTCAATTTGAGATCATATGTCACTGTAGATATTCATTAATAATACAAGAACAAATCTCAATATTTATATAGAATTTTTGGAATGTAAACAATACAAAAAGAAGAAAATGTGTAACTATGTTATAATGGTTTGTTAATTGATATTTCGAACGGAGAACATTTAAATTTAAAGAGCTCTCCAAATATTAGAAAAGTTGTCCATAAGTATTTTGAATAGTATTATTAATATTATAAATTGTTGTTCGATTCCCTATTTTTGTAAATTCTATACGTGTTTTGGAGAAACTATTCGTAATTCGGAAAGTGAAAGATCTTGAATTCGGAATTGTATTTAGAATTTATCCAGATTGCAGTTCCTAATCCAGACTATTGGTGAGTCTGTTCCAAATTATTAATTGTTCTAAAACATGTATTATTTCTGCAAAAAACATCAGGCCTTTATAAGATAAATCATAGATGTATCAAAGATATTAAGATCTATAAATTTTGAATTCAAATAAAAAAGGAAATTTAAGTATACTTATTGAATGATCATACAATTGTGAAGGACTATATTGAACAACGTTAGGACCGTGATCGAATTTTTAGCATTTCGTGAAATTGATTGACAATTATCGAAATATTTGACAATTACTATAAAATTCATAATTTTTTTTGAAGAATGTATTAGAAATTCCATTTATTACTGTAATTAATTTTAATTTTGTATTCGTATAGATAAGATATTGTATTTTGTTAAAAAGGAAACTAGGGTTTGTTTTGTGATTTGTAAGTTTTGATACACAAACATATTTGAATTTACCATACTGTAGAGGTTATTTGTGAAAGATTTAGAATTATTTTATAGAAAATTTAGAATTATTTTATAGAAAATAAATTTACTTAATTAAATCAAAAAATTTTTATTTGTCACAGTGGTGATATTTCTTGATTATTGGTGACAGACATATAATTGAAATATATTAAAATGTCAGAATATCATTAAATAGCTTTGTATAATTAAGAGTATACAGTTACGCATTACAACTGGGTAAATAATCCAGAATAATAATAATAATAATACTAAATATTTTAATTTATACAATACTTAAAATTTATAGAAAATTTTTATAACTAATTGAACTCATCCTGAGATAAGAGGATAATAATAGTTTCATAATTAACTAAATTCACCTTAAGATAAGAGAGATTATTAGTAGCCGGCAAATATTTTGACAATAAGTGTCAAAGTTTTTGAATTATATAACATATGTGTAGTTAAGCTGCATGTACAATATATAGTAATTTATGGTTTAATGAAAATTGTTTTATTTAAATTGAGTGAATGAAAACGACGAGTACTCAGTGTGTATGTGTTTATTAATCTCCAGCTAAGCGCTTTCGGCTATAAAGCCATTATCAAAGCTTTATAGCCGAAAGTGCTTAGCTGGAGATTAATAAACACATACACACTGAGTACTCGTCGTTTTGATTCATTCAATTTACATCTAGTGTGTACACCATATCCACAGACTTTCTAATGTTTTATTTGTTTACAGGGGACCTTACCTTACCGTTACCGAGCGTCGTCGTTGCACAACACCAAGACAAAGTTATATCTGGACGATGGCATCCTGCAGAATTTTCGTTTTTGTCAACATCAGCTGATAAAACGTCGACTTTATGGGCTTTGCCACCAGTTTAAAATTATATATTTAATTTGTTAATATTGAAAGTCTGAATTAACAAATACTCATTAAAATAATTGCACAGTTGCACATTAATTTAATATTTTCGGAATGGCAATATTCTGGTTTTTTGTAATAAATGGTTATTCGTTATGTTTTTTTATTATAGAAGAGTGGTTATAGCAAAGCCCAAGAAACTACTTTTAAACAGATGTGCTTAAACACATTTTTAAATGTTGACACTTAATACAAATATTCAGACGAAATCATTAATATTCTTAAACATGAAAAAAAAATCGGCAAAATGTGTATTAGTTAATGTTGGATTTTATACAACTAGCTGAAGTTCTTCGGCCTTGCTAATTTATCTGTTTTAACGGGAAAAGCGTACGCAACAATAGTGCATAATATTTAATAAAATTAATTACTGCGTCATTGTATACTTAATATATTCACTGAGCCACTGAACTATTTTCATAATAAAGAAAATGATATTAACGTTTTTTATTTGTAAATAATACAAAAAAGTATAGGCAGACATATTAAATAGACCATGGAAGAAAGTACTGGGGTTTAAAATTGTATAACAACGCAGAATCTACAATCAACATAAATGAAGGAGCAGGAAGAAGTAACGTTTAACAGTAATAGTTGGAGTATTGTCAATTTAATATATAGAACTGAAATTTTAGCCCATTATAATTTATTAATTCATTAAGTTCAGAAGTTTAGTTCCTTTCAGTCTAGTGTAGATTTTGAGCTTTTTCACTTGATGGCCAAAAGTTAAAAACATTTCACATTTCCGGAAATTACTTTCATGATGCATTTTATTGCCTACATTTATAGAATGGTACTATTAATTTGGTTCTTTATGTCCTTTAATTTCGGATATTTTCACAGCTAATTAGATTCAAATAGGCTGAAAATTGACGTTGTTTGCCTTCTTTATGGAGAATATACAATTTTTGTCATTTTGTTCTGTTGGTACAGGTACTTGCAATTAATATTTGTTTACTAGCTTACCCCATTATTTAAGAAGATTCTAATTCAACAATTTATCCCAAAAAATTCTAAATATTTTGAATTGTGATCATATATTACAAAAAATGGTGAGTCGCTTTTTGTGTATTTTTTAAGAAATAAGAAACTTTTATTTTGACAGCTAGCTTTACTCTAATGTCATGTGACATCAAAATCTAGTATTATTTTGAGTATACTAACGAAATTTGATTATATAAATTCTAAATATTAACAAAAATGTTTGGATATTTAAATTGACAGTGATGAAAATTTTCTAATAATCCTTTTTGAATAAAAATGTTGACAATGACCGAAGTAAAAAAATTGAGCAAAATTAGAGGCAGATTATTAAGAAGTAATTATTGGCAATTGAGGCTAAACTTTGGAATGCCACCAATCGAGTTCGGGCTTCATATTTTTTTTACAGATATTTCTTATTATAAAAATGTGTTATACCAAGTCACAAGTTGAGGAAACAACTAGTTTTCGAGATATGAATTTTCAAAATTATTAAAACTTACTTGTATTGTCATGCAGGCACATTTTCAAATTTAAAATATCTTCAATCTGGTTCAGGTCTCATCTTTTTTACAGACAGTTCTTATTATAGAAACGTTTTATACCAAGTCACAAGTTGAGAAAGCAAATACGTTTCGAAATATGAATTTTAAAAATTATTAACATTTGTTTTCTATGCAAATATACTTTGAAAGTCAATGTCAAAATCGACAATGATATACTGCATTGTCGCCAACAGTTTGGAAACTTTTCCCCTTCTTAAAAAATATCCAATACTTTATAACGAGCCCATCAGGTTATTCAAGAAGGGAAAGGGTGAATCCAATGATTATATTCCTTTCCCTTCTTGAATAACCTAATATTCAATAAGGCACATTAAGTTATTTAAGAAGGGGAAGGGAATATAATAATTGAATTCGCATTTCCCCTTCTTGAACAACCTGATGTGCGCGTTACAAAGTATTGGATATTTTTCAAGAACGGGAAGGGTGAATGCATGCTTCACTGTAATCCAATTTGCGTATAACAATTGCCTTCCTGCAGAACGAAAACCAATCGACAATTGTACTCGTTGATAACATTCATTCACCATCTCGGGCAGTTTCAATTTGCACTTGCAAATATGAAAATTTGTGTACGGACATATACATAATTAAAAAAAACTTGTCATGGATACTTTCCCCTTTTTCAAACCAGGTTCCTACGGCTTTCATTTTTGGTCCTACAGTTACTTTTGCTGCAGCGAAATATCCCAAGCTTCCTATTTTTGCCACCTGTACGCAGTGTCATGGGTCGTTTGTGGTAAGAGCTCCCTCAATATCAGTCCCTGGTCTTCAGCAAACTGAATACACTGCTCTTCTGTCCCAAGAGTAGTGACTAACTTGTACATGTTCCATTGGGATCTGTGGGATAGTGTTTAATGCTTAACTAACCTTATCTCTTCCTTGTTCATATTTATTCTTCGACCTGACGATTCAAAAACATGAGGTGGTGGCTCTGCATTATAATTCAGGAGAGATGCTGCAGCATTGGAACATCCAGCTACCGATTCATTAGAGTCTAATACTTCCGCACACGGAGTTGCAGATACAAGCGGCTCATTAGATTGTATCATTTGCACAACACTTGTTTCTTTAGAATTCAAGGACGCCATAATAATCAAAGTTCAATAATTCGAACTGAAAATCTCAAATATAGTGCTCACAAATAAAATCTGGATATTTTTCATAGAATGGCGCCAATTTGTATAACGAATCTCCAATTAAACAGCGATATCAACTTCGAAGTTTGGGGAAAAAACCATAGACAAATCAAATTGATATATTACTTTCACTATGAGGAAAACTATTCATTATTAGATAAATATGTCAAATTGTTTTATTATACTGAAAATGAAAAATTTGTGAATTCTTTTTAGGGGAAAAGTTTCCAAACGGTTGCGACAATGCAGTATAGGGGAGGCCAGGGATAATTTGGACACGGGGTAACAATGGACACCTTTAAATTTGCCGCCACAGTGACGTAAGAGACATGACCAATGGCATGTTTGACGCGTATTTGCCTGACAACTTGGTGCATACTCAATATGATGGCTTGCATCTATAAATGTGAAGTTGTCATAGATATTTTAGTTTTTGAGCTTTGCTGTGTAAGTTTTTGATCTACAGATTGGTGTGAATTGGACAGTTTATCACCTAAGGATATTGCTGTAATTTACATGGAGCATTGTTGAAGGTAAATAAATAAAACACTGCTATGATGAAAACAATGTGTGCGTTTCAAGGATTGTTATGAATTATTTTGTGCCACAAGGGGGTACTGTGGTCGGCCATCCAACCTATCCGTATGTCTGTTTAAGGGCTCTTTGCTAATTTAGTTTTTTTTGGGTCACGGATGATTCGTACATACAAAGAACGCACTGACGGGCATCTGGAAAAAGACTGCCGTTGAAGATATAATTCAGAGAGGATAATCAGTACCTGCTGCGGAAGCTGAGCACAGGGTGAAAAAGTATCTGCTATGGTATCTGGTGAATAAGGCTAAAGAGCGCGGTCTTTAAAATATGATATACATCAGCATCTTTAAAAACATGCAAATAATTCTTGATATGATGGAAAGTTCACTTGCTGAATATATTTTAAACTGTTTTGGAATGTTTTACGGGCTTACTCCAAAAACAACTAGAAAACTGGCATACCAATACGCAAATACAAACGAAATATGACTACCACCTACTTGGCAAGAAAGAGAATGGGGGAAGACTGGTTCTCAGCTTTTATGATAATATGACTGATGCTTTCTATACGGTCGGTAGAAGCGACAAGCTTGGCGAGAATGACTGCATTTAACTAACATACAGTGGGTGTGTTTTTTGATAAACTTGAGAGTGTAATGCATAGGCAAAACTTCCAACCAAACCAGATATACAATCTGGACGAAACTGGAGTCACCACAGTTCCTCGTACCGAAAAAGTCATTAGAATGAAGGGACACAAACAGGTGTGGCAAGTCACATCTTTGTATGCTCTTTGAAGAAAAACATAGATAGATAGATTTATTTCATCACATTAATTACAAAAATGTACAATAGTGACAAGTCAAAACAGACATAATAAGGTAAATGCTAGTTACAGTTAATACATGCTTATTACAGTTAATACATGCTTATTACATTTACAATAGTTATTTCTGAAATTCAAAACAACAAAACTAACAATTTAAAAGAGCAATGTCTCAATTCAAAAACTCTTCGATGGAGTAGAAACAGTGCCTCAATAGCGAGTGCTTAACTCTAACCCTGAAACGGTTATTACTCAAACCAGTAATATCTGCTAGTATTTTATTGTATATATGCAAGTTGAGTGAATGATATCTGCAGCTTCAGTTGAAAGTCTAGTGCATAAGTTGGGCTGGATGACAACAGAAACCTTTATAAAAGTGCTAAGAATTTGAAGAGAAAATGTTTTTGTGCACAAAAGAAAGTTCCGTTATTTTGATCATGGACAATCACGAGTCCCACTTGAGCATTAGGGTTTAGACTTTTGTAAAGTAAACGTAATTGTGGTATTTACACTCCCTCCACACACATCGATTAAGCTGCAGCCTCTGGATCGTTGTGTATTTGGTCCATTAAAAAAATTCTTTAGTGCTGCTGTTAGCTCTTGGATGAATTCCAACCCAAATGTGACAATAAGTGAATACACACTCCCGGAACTGTGCAGCTCTGCTTGGGATCGAGCAGCGACCCCAGAAAAATGTGAAGTCTGGTTTTAGGGTTGTGGGAATCGTTCCCTTCGACAGAAACATATTCTGGGATGAGTGTCAGATCGTCCCCTCCTGGTGTATAATGAAGATATATCTGGACCCAGTACCCAATTAGTCGACATACATGCATTGATCAATGGTTAAAGATCCAACTTTACAGCGCTTAGTTGAAGCTCTACAATGGCTGCTGAAGTAAACTCTGCGACAATAGGTTGTCTCACCAGAAGTTGTTAGACTCCTCCTGAAGGCAGCTCCTAGGGTTCAGTCCAACCGTGGCTGAAAACGGGGTCGCTGTATGATTGCTACTAATACTCCCGAGAAGATGGAGTTGGAGAGGAAAAAAGTGGCTCTATTCCCAAAAAAGAAGGTTCTGGTCTCATTGTCATCCAGTGAAGCTGAAGACGATAATGAGATCATGTGCGAAGAGTCTGGATATTCTAGTGCCTCTGCAGAGTCGTCCGAGGAGGAAAGTGGAGATGAAATCAAAAAAAATTATTGATGCACTAAATAGGGTGTATTTCGAATCAAGATTAGAATACGAAATTAAATTTCTCAGACTTCAAGGAATGGACTTCGCTTGCTCAACTGTAGAAGATATGGCTGTCATAGCATTTGAAGAAATTTGCATAAAAGTTTCTCTGCTATCGGTTAAGTGGGGAAAGTATTATTTTAAAGCAAAAATCTCAACAAAGTCTATAGCTCATAGACCGTTTTGCATTTTAGTATACCTACTTAGGTACTATTGGATTCTAGAATACTTTCCTCCCCTCTCCAGCAAAGGATGAGACTGAAAAATAAGATATGTAGTTGTCCAAGTTAACCCCGTGCCATGTCCAAGGTAACTCCACCTATGGGGATACTTTGGACAATAATATGTAACTTTGAGCTGTTTATCACTTAACTATTTAATAGTGAAAGTGAGGCAAGTTTCTCAGATGAATACCTTAGGTTCGGGAGTGTCCAATGGTACTAATTGATAGCAATAAGAGACCTATCAAATTTGTCAAAAAATCTTAAAACAAAAATTGTTCAAGCTATCATTGTTGGTTGTCGAGTTTGACATTGACTTTCATAAGTGTGTTTGGATGGAAAATAAATGTTTTTAATAATTTTTAAAATTCATATTTCGAAAAGTATTTTTCTCAACTTGGGACTTGGTATAAAACGTTTCTATAATAAGAAAAAGATATGAGACACAAGATATTTTAAAATTGAAAATTTGCTTGCATGACAATACAAGTAAGTTTTAATAATTTTGAAAATTCATCTCTCGAAAAGTCGTTGTTTCCACAATTTGGGACCTTGTATAAAATGTTTTTATAAGACCTATCTATAAAAAAAATATGAAGCCCGAACTCGATTGGTGGCTTTTCAAAGTTGAGCCGCAATCGATCACAGAAAGTTATTTTAATATTTTTTGTTTGTAGAAATAGACAGTATATAGTTGTTTAGACAATTACTGTAAACTTCAAAATTTAAACGTATTTCCTTGTAAATCACATCTGCCAGATTCATTTTCCTGTAAAATGAGCTTAATAAAACATGTAATTTGCATATTTAAATTTTTTTTAAGGAAAAACTATTTAAAAGAAATTGATATTTTTTTAATACTGACTAAAGAAAAATTATATATTTGCTTATATAGTAACCGAGAGACCCAGTCATGTTATTAGAATATTGTTTGGATAAACAATAGACAAACAAGTGTAATATGTTTATGTAGGTATTTGAATATAAACAGACTTATTGTTAGTGTTGACCATTCTTTTGTTATTGTGCAGTAACATAGTTAAGTTGAGAACTCCCTGAACTTCTTCCAAAATCACATTTTAAATCCAATTTTCTATAATTTATATGTGCAATTCAATTCCCACATATTATGTCCTTGTTCGTTAATTTTCGGAATGAAGCGTTACAAAACAATTCATATAACTTATGTTAACGCAACTATCACAAAAGAATTTATATTGTAATGAAAGGGCGACAGAGAGAAGGTAATGTTTCTTTGAGCATAATAAAAAATCAAAAGTTTGCGTTAGAAAATGACATCCTCATTGAAATGAGTGCTCTAAAAACTTCTACCCTAGCTTTAGGTCATTCTTTCTTATATTACTTAGAACCTTAAGTATAGTGCAAATGAAGAACAGTAGCAATATATTGGGAGAAGCATATCCAAATCTATTTAGTTTTGTGTATAGAGGAGGTATAATAAAAATCAAAACAGAATCAAGGCATATTGCATTTTAGTAAAAAAACACGATTCTAATTTAATTGTTCAGGAAGTTTCAAAGTTAACTACACTTTATGCTACATAGCATACATATATTTAATGCAGTAACTGTATATATTTTCTTATATTAATGTTTTTAAGCTTTTTGTAAAAGAAACTAAAAGTACTATTGTATTCAATGTTTTTTGCTTTCCATGTTATTTAAAAAAAGATTTACTGTATGTTATATTATAATTTAATGGTTACAGAACTTTTTAATAATAAAATAATACATTATAACAAATTCATGTTGTTATTTTTCCTTCCTTAAAATGGCCCAATTTTTTAATATAGATATTGATAGATAGAATTGCAACTATGTGTAAATTTTGTTCTCTGAAACATATTTCGTTAATTTTTCTGATCAAAATTATGCGGTCAATTTAGTTGTTATTGAGATATAAGAAACCGATTTTCTTTCAAGCTCCCATTTTTAGTCAAATTAGTTTTTATTGGCATTTGTAAACCTGGTTATTATTAACATTTTATTTAAAGAATATTATTTTCAGTTATATGTATAGTGTAAACATTATTGTGAGTAGCTCCACTTTAGGCATGATTTTAAAACCGAATAAGCTGATAACAAATGTAAAAAATAACAAATATCCTTCAATTTAGTTCTAACAAGTGGTTTATAAAAAAAAATCACAATCTGCATTCGGATGTTTGAACAATATAAATAAAACAAGATCTGTGTTGAAATTAACCAAATAATTTCTTATCGGCAATCCTTATCGGAGCTCTTTTTGTTGGATCCATAAAGGGAACCATACACTTTGAATTCTTTGCAAAATGCAAGATGAACTCCAAGTAACAAACAAAGCGATCTTTGATGAAATTATCAAGTCCAAAAATGAACTGAAAAATTTAATTGAAGAGTCTGAAACAAGGCTCTTGTTAATAAAAATAGAAGAGGCAAAACAGAAAATCAACAAACTTAAACATGCAAACGAAAGTTTGAAAGAAAAAGTGGAATATGAAACAAAAAACTACTACTCTCAGGGTTGAATATAAAAAAAGTAAGAAATAAGTAGAGAGTAGGTTCTTTCCACACTGAATTTGTGTTTGGAGATAACAAAGCCAGTTCTCAAGGCTTTGTTATCTGAAAGAAATTTGTTTAAAGAAAATTTAGATAAGTTTTACAGTTAAAGGAAATGAAATAAAGGGCGCCACTAATTTTGTTCCCAAACAAAATTAGAAAGAAATCAAACACAAATCAGCCAACTCTTAACAGCTCTTCTCTGCTTAATTTGAAAACAAAATAAAAAATGCCTAAGGCAATTTTTCAGGTGTACCTGTGTAATAAATAAAACTACCTATTTAAAAAATATATAATAAACCAAAAAGAAAAAACCAGCTAATCTAATAATGAAAATATTTTTTGAAGTCATTACGACTTACTTGTATTGTTGATTTAAAATTAAACTCACATATCACAAATTTCACGACAACTTTCATCCACTAAAGACAAAAATGTCGACTAAATCTAGTTTCTCACCTAACCTAACTTTGTGTCCAAAAATGGTACACATCTGTTAAGTTCATTTTCATTGCTTGTAACCATTGAAAATATTGAGAATGGTTTCGACACCATTTTTAGGAACAGCTGTAATAATATCATCTACATATTTTTTTTAGAAAAGGAATAGCAAAAGGTAAATTCCCAACACACTCAGCGATCAAATCGTCCATGATATATTGCGCAAAAATTGGTGATACAGAACTACCCATTGGTGTTCCAAAAACTTGTTTATAAACAAAAACTTGTTTCCCCAAATAGCTATTGTGGCACTACTATGAAATGCCTAAAATTCTTTTGGTGAATCTAGATCAGCACTTTAATACTGTCCAGGTATATGATAGTTAAAATCTTTTAGGAACCAGGGATTAAGCAGTAATCCCTGCAGATTTGTTCAAAGGAATCAGTTATTTTTCAATTAAAAAACCAATATTCAAACTTTTATCAGAATTTCTGTACAATCCTCTCTCTTGAAAATGTATGGTCAAGTGCCTATTCAGAAATCCTATTAATGATTTTTGGAGGGGATATCTTTGACGTCTATTCCACCACAAATCAATTTTCTATAACACTTATTTAAAATATAAACTAGATAGACGTGCGGTCTATTCCACCAATAAATTTAACATACTTTGAGAAATTATTTATTTATATTAATATTTGAAATGTTGACTCCAAAGTTAACGTTTCAAATATCTTGAAAGAGAGAGTAAAAAGAAGAATCTTATAGTATTCAGATTAAATAAGCCCAGTGAGGATATAACGCTTGAATTCATTATCAATGAAATAAAACAACTAGTCGACGTTGAGAGAAATCAAAGTGAAACTAGCGACCTGAACACAATAGAAAGAGGGCAAAATTGTTCGGTGAAAATTAAACTGACTAATAATTTTCGAAAATGCTTAATTTTGAAAAACTGCTTCAAGCTGTAACAAGCCGATCGATCGCCTGTTACGATTTCCATCGGACTATGATATTTTAATTTCGTCATACTAATGATTTGAGATTAAAAAACTTGTTTCACTTCCAAATTTTGTATATTTAAACGATATCGTACATAGGAAAAGTCTCTTCCTATAGTAACAATGATAAGTTAATATACCTACATCGTTGTGGTTTCACATATTTGCTGGTGAGTTAGATTTTTGGAATATTTTTTCTCCATCTTCATTGTGTTCCATTTCAAATTATAATATGGACTGGCGTTTGTTGAATTTTGTATGTTCAATTCTTTTTTATTGTAAAAAAGAAACATTTTATATTCGTTTTGAAGCAAATTTTTAATAATTTCTTTTCATTCTTTTTTAGCTTCATAATTCCGCATTTTCTGTTTATTTAGGGAACAAAGCGAATATGATAGAACAGACTTCTGTTAGTTTTATTTTAAAAACTAGATTCAGTTTTTTATTTGTTACAGCATAAGCTTCCTATCTGTTCTATATATTCCTTCCTTCCAAGACTTTTTCCTTGATTTTTACTCTTTTTTTCTTTCCTCAGCTCTGCAGCCGCTGGGTAGGTCCTATAATTGAACACCACCATAGCGAGAACACAAAACCGGCCGGGATGGATTAAGGACCGTATCTCCATCCACTAAGACCTAGCTGAGAGCTGAATAATTCCAGAACCTCTCCAAGATAAGTCCTTTGTCTTATACTCAATTCATGGAAATCTAGAATTGGAGATTTTTATTGTATAACGGCGTTCGTATTCGTCTTGTATTTTGGATATGCAGTTAATGTGAATTATATATTGTGTTATGAATAAATATTATTTGCTGAACATTTGATATTTGATTTTCAGCAATTTATATTAACTTGGACCATCGCGTTATAATATTTTTAGTATTTCGTTTTGTTAAGTTAAAGTAAATATAAGTTTGTGGTATACGACTCCAGTTAATGTATTTTTATAGCAATCACTGGGATGTGGTGAACAATCGATATTAAATTGGACGCCACCAGATTTTTAAGCGATACTTTAATTGAACAAAAAAACTAAAAAGGTTAAAAACTGGAAAACCTTATATTTACTTTAACTTAACAAAACGAAATAGTGAATATATTTTAACGCG
This sequence comes from Galeruca laticollis, assembly GCA_963921935.1. NCBI lineage: Eukaryota > Metazoa > Arthropoda > Insecta > Coleoptera > Chrysomelidae > Galeruca > Galeruca laticollis. The sequence goes on along the minus strand of OY998178.1, from coordinate 35,114,799 downwards.
ATGGTCCAAGTTAATATAACTTGCTGAAAATCAAATATCAAATGTTCAGCAAATTATATTTATTTATAACACAATATATAATTCACATTAACTGCATATCCAAAATACAAGACGAATACGAACGCCATTATACAATAAAAATCTCAAATTCTAGATTTCCATGAATTGAGTATAAGACATGTGAGATGTTCTGGAATTATTCAGCTCTCAGCTAGGTCCTAGTCGATGGAGATCGGGTCATTAATCCATCCCGGCCGGTTTTGTGTTATTCTAAATATATGAAACCACAACGATGTAGGTATTTTAACTCATCATTGTTACTATAGGAAGAGACTTTTCCTATGTACGATATCGTTTAAATGTACAAAATTTGGAAGTGAAACAAGTTTTTTAATTTCAAATCATTAGTACGATGAAATTAAAATATCATAGTCCGATGGAAATCGTAACAGCCGATCGGCTTGTTACAAAGCTTAAGAGTACACACATCAAAATTGCGAACGACCTCAATCTAGCTCGCTTGGACGGAAATAACAAGAACTGCTTTATAAGAAGAAATAAACTTACTGTTGATGATAAAGCATACTCATCAGAAGAACTGGAAAAAACGAGACTTAGGAAGACACAGCTCACTCAAACCCAAACAGTGCTCGTTCCAAACCAATCTTTTTAAACACGAACAGTACAAATAAAATAACAGCGAATCAGCCAGAAATAAACAAAACCAATATCAGAGGTGAAACATCTACAGTTCCAGAAACCCGAGGAATAAGAAACAGGCAACAGGCAAAGGAAAATCATCCTACCGGCCTTCAGAAGACTACTAGGAGCCGAACTGGATCCAGCACCACACACAGGTATTAAATATTGTGTTTGTACATAAGTGTTCTATCTGTAACTCTAATGTATAATCTTGACTATAACGAATATCATGAAATTATTGAATCAGTGAAAATTTTTTGCTCTCATGAGAGTATGAATCAATATAAGTTATTATTGAAGATCCACTTACGAGGTTCAAATTTCAAAATAACATTTGTTAAACCTGTATTTAAGTCGGGCGAAAAAAATAAAGTAAACAATTACCGTCCAATAAGCATAATATCCAATCGGGCAAAAATATTCGAAAAAATCCTCAAAAAACGTTTGATTACTTTTTTAGAGAGGCATCATATATTTTCGGATTTCCAAAACGGAAGATCAACTTCTGATACCATATCTAACTCAAGTCACACAAATATATGAACACTTGGATAAAAAACGACCTTGTTTGTGTGTATTTATCGATTTGGCCAAGGCCTTCGATACCATTAGTCATGAAAAATTACTGTCAAAATTAAATAACCTCGGTATCACAGGTCCGGCAAATGATCTAATCAGAAACTACCTCAATGAAAGGATACAAATGGTTAAAATAGACGGCGTACTGAGCGACCCATTAGAAATTAAATACGGAGTTCCCCAAGGTACTGTTTTTGGGCCAATCCTGTTTATATTATATTCGAACGATATGTTATCCACTAATATTTCTGGAAAAGTGGCTCATATGCCAATGATACAGTGCTAATAATTGATGGAACAACCTGGGAAGATGTAATATCTCTTGCAAGAAATGATATTGACACTATAGTTAATTGGCACGATGATAGTTTACTGACAATAAATATTGATAAAACATCTTACATTTCATTTTGTAGTAACACTCATGATTTTTCCACTGCACAAAATATCAATATTCATTTAACCAGCAGAAATAAGAACATAACTCGGAAACAATCCAGTTCAGTTAGATATCTCGGAATACATATTAACCAACATCTCAAATGGAAAATACAGGTAGACTATCTTTGTAAGAGACAAAGCCCTTTTGTACGTTTTTCGAACACTTAAAAACGTACTGAGTATCAATAATTTGCACAGTATATATTTTTCATCAGTCCATTCTCTCATAATGTATGGAAATCTAAGATGAGGTGGGGTCTACAGTACAACTGCACAACCGCTTATGGTACTACAGAAACGATTCCTCAAAATTATCTACAATTTATATTTTCGTTTCCCATCGGCAAAAATATTCCAATATTGTCAAACGACTAGCCTGAAATATATTTATTTCAAACAATTATTAATATTTACATTCCACAACAGAAATAAGTTCAAAAATCATCAACATGGACATGAAACCAACTTAAAAGCGAATAACCTAAATATACCGAAAATTAACAAAGCTATTGGACAAAGATCAATTAAATATATTGGACCCAAATTATTCAATCTAGCTCCTGATCAGATAAAAACGGAACGAGTGTTTAAGTTGTTCAAAAGTTCAGTGATCAAATGGCTCAAAAATGAAAATATAACCTTATTATAACATTACTATGAACAAATTCCACTGAATTAATCTCTCAATTTTCAAATATATTTTTACATCCCTACCTAGTAAATACTTTTAATTTGGTATGAGTTTGTATTTTATATTGTAACATTTAATATTTTATATGTTTACACATTTTTACGTTTTACATTTTTTACATAATTTACACTTTTAGAGATTTAATATCTTTAGATTTTATCTGTCTTTTTTGTGATATACTTGGAATATTATTCACTACTTTTGATGAAAAGATAGATTGCTAGTAACTACCAGAACAATATTTAAAACTGAAAAATGTACTAATATTGTTAATACTATTGGGAATATAAGCACTATAATGTTTGCCCAAGTATTTCAAAATACATTATATCTTGACCATCTTCAGAGGAAATAATTTTGGAGTCGATGTTTCGCAGACAAGTTTTCCAAAAACTTGAGTGAATCATCGATGCCTATGTTTCAGCTGATGAAATTTTACTACGAAGACTAGGTCAAACAAAACACCTTCTGTTTTTTCTACCTATATTAATCGCCCATTTTATTTTCTTTACTTTTTTTATTGTATGCTTTTATAAATCCCTGTAATTTGGTGATTAATAAATACTACTACTATATAAATTGCTTCTATTTGGATTTTTACAAATTTTTTTCTCTTCTACAGTTCTTTATATTTCTTTCATAGATTATTGTCATTCTTACACATTAGATTATCAGTTTTCTTATAAATATTTGTTAAATCTATTGTTCATTTTTATCTATTGTTGATTTGTGTACACAGAATCCATATTCCTACTCTCAAATATTGCTTTCTATCAAACTCTTAGATTATTTCTTTTTACTCGTTCATCACTAGACCTTAACACTGTTAGATCTGAATTTCTTAAGTACAAAATTATGAACGAATTCCTCTTCGAATGTAAAAATTCGTTACCAAAATTGTAAATGAAATCAATACTACATAAAATCTGATGTCTCTTATAGTTGAAATCGAATACAATATAGATTTCGGAAAGTAGAGCATTCTTAAAGACCCCATAAAGATTATCTTATATTCACAGCTAGTTTTGATTAATATTTATACCGACAGATCCAAGAAAAGCTAGGACTGTGAAACAAATTGCAGATTCCTAAAAATAAGAATAGGCAGGCAATGCCCGAGGTACATACACTAGTGTTTTCCAACTAAAAGCAAGGATATTACTCTAGTTGTGAAAATATTTCTCTAAAAAGGAAGGTATGAAATATTATTACCCTAAAGATATTTCGTATTTCGTCAGTGCTAGTAATAAAATCACATTTGTATTGGTTCATGGATCATTTGATAGACGATCCCCTATGAGGATCGGATGTTTATGATCTCTTCATCTCTTCTAGCATCTTTATATCGTTGAAAGGAATTAGAAAGCCACAGTTAAAGGTTTATGAGCTGAGAACACATTATTTGGCATCTTAAAGGAATGTACTGAACAAGAATTGCCTATTGCTATGAAAAAACCTTGAAAAAAATAGATTACAGACAGGTCAAACGGTTCTCTGATCAAACCCATGTTTCCCAATTTCAAAGCTATAGCCTATGGAGCAAGTTCAAACGTCTCCTCAGATACTATTTGTCAAATTTGATTTTTACATACTTCCAGCAAGTTCACACGTCTCTAATGGTATCTATGACATTTCCTCTCTACATATTTCCATAACGCTTTGCATTTGGGAAAGAAAATTGTAAGGTAGAAGTAAACCCAAAGGTTTTGAACAAATGAGCACGCTCACGCTCACTTTAAAGGACATTTGGATCATATTCAAACATAAATTATTTAAATACTTCTCTATAATGAAATGTAAATATTAAATTTTACATATTTTTAATATAAATTAAGTTAACGAATGGTTATCAAAGTTTATTAATAACTTACAAACGTAACCATTTCAAGCTTCCAATGTTTTTTCACACTCGCCATTTGTAAAATTTACATCGACGCTTAAAACGCTTCATAATTCATTCCACTTGCATTTATGATTGTAACGTTTCGCAAGCAAGGGGAACGGGAAAACCACGGTTATGAGCGTGAGTATTGGGAGTGATGCTTAGTGAAACCTACCAGAACTTTTGATTGTCACATTCGAAACAGTGCAGCAATCAACACAATTAATTTATTGGTTATGAAACACTGTCCAAGGCCACTATATATTGCTTGTACAATGAGTTCAAGTGTAACTGTAGCCGTGGGGTAGAACGGGGAACTACCCCCCGTTCACCTTGTTTTATATTGCCAAACATGGTAACGGGCTTTTTTGTTAATAGAATGTGTGAAACTATAAAAAGAAATGCAATCGACCAGAATGGTAGGACTTATCAATGCGAGAGGCTGTACAAGCAGTCGTAAATGGCAGACATGTGCTACAACGCGTCAAGCCAATTTAATGTTCCACAAACAACTTTGGAAGGACATGTGAAAAAGGAACGTGAAAATACGGATTATTAGGTATGGGTCATTTTACTTGTGTTTTCACTCTAGAACGTGAAGCTGAGCTGGCTGATTATTTGATGAAAATGGAAGCTCACTATTTTTTACTTACAGTAAATGATCTTCAAGAACTAGCCTACGGGTTAGCTTCTAGTAACAATTACCCTCACGCATTTAGTGAAGACGGTAAGGCTGGAACAGAATGGGTAAGAGAATTTATGGCCTGACATAAACAATTGAATCTAAGAAGAAAGCCTGAAGCTCCATTGGCAGCTCGTGCTATGAGGTTTTTGACCTGCTTATTACTGTTATCAACACTCACAAGCTTAGAGGGGACAGATTTTTTAACAGTGATGAGACTGGAATATTAGTTATTCCAAAAGGTCATTGTAAGCTGATTGCTTTGAAAGGACGACTACAAGTTGGTACACTAACATCATCCTAAAGGGAAGAAACTGTTACAGTGGAGGTTTGTTTTTCTGTGGCGGGCTCGAATGTAACCCTTCCCCCCATAATAATTTCCCCAGAAAAATAATGAGACAAAAGTTCCAGATTGGTCTTCCAATTGGGGCCATAGTAAAAGTTCATCAAACAGGTTGGATTACAAAGGAACTGCTTTTGGTGTGGTTCAAGCACTTTATTTCTTTCAGAGGAGCCAAAAAAGAGAGGCAAGTCCTTCTGAGACTTAATGGTTGTACAACACACACAAAAAGCCTCGAACTAATTGATTTTGCAAGGCAGAATGAAGTCATACTGTTATGTTTGCTACCATACACTTCACATCGGCTTCAACCGTTAAACGTGGCCCCGAGTAAATTTTACGAAGATGAAATAAGAAAATGGCTTAGAACAAATCCCGGAAAGATGGTTACTTTATTTCAGATTGTATCGCTGTTTGGGGCTGCTTATCGACTTGCTTCCACTATGTTGAACGCATGTCGCGGTTTTAAGAAATGTGGGATTTGGCTAATAGACAGAAATGTTTTTGATGTGGCTGAATTGTTACCATCAGCAACAACAAACATCGAGCTGGCACATACATCAGCTACAGCAGAAAATATATCAGCGTCGCACACTTCACGTCTGGTTGCAGGGCCGTCGACTTTAGAAGAAGTGACAGACATCAGAAGAGGTAGTAAATTCAGCTTCAGCAGAAGTGGCAGGACCCTCGCCTTCAACAAAGGTAACAGGTCGGTTCGACTTCAACAAAGGTAACAGGTCAGATCAACTTCAGGAAGGGTGACAGGACCCTTGACATATTCAGGACCAAGGCACCCTACTCCTGTACTGGTTGTGTCTCCTGCTTTTAGTCATTTTAGTCCGGTTACCATACTGCCCATTTCCAAAGTGGCACAGAAAAATAAAAGGTTACCTAAAACTTTTAACATCATCGCCCTACAAACTGAAGAGAAAGAAAATAAGAAAGCAAGCCCAAAGGGGCTATAAAGACATCTCTTGATCTGGAATAAGGGCAAGTTCTTGAAAAATGTCCTGCTTTAAAACCAAAGAAAGTTATACCAAATCTTACTAAGAAATCTAAAAGAAGCAGGCCAAACGGTTGAAATCTAAATCTGCATTTTCCAGTGACAGTGAGAAATTGAAGAACACAACCACTGCCTGTAATGTCATGACTATTCAGTGGAGGACTGGATAAAATGTAGGACAACAGATGTGCCGGCGTTGATAGTAAAGCTGATGAAGCCACTCTTATATGTGTATTTTATGAGTAACCCCAGATAAGTTACCTTTTTTACGTTTTGCCAAGTTAATTTTTAAGTTCATTCTACGCTGCCGAGCATAAAATTAGGGTCTTCCAGTAATTTGAAGATATTGTAGAAATTTTTATTTTTCTCGGTTGTAATATAGTTTACTAACGGATTGCTTGAATAAAAACAGTTTTTTTAGTGCAAAGTTTATTGAAAGTAATAAAAATGAACAATTTTAATTTGATGTGCTAAGTAAAGAAAATGAAAATTTTTACTTTGACATGCTTTTCATTAAAACAAAAGAAATTTTAAGGACTTCAGTAGCTAGTATTCCCTCCTCTGGCAGTGATAACAGCCTACAAATGACGAAGTGTGCTTTGGATCAGATTTTGAATAACATTCTGTGGAAGATTGTCCCATTCCTGAATTAGTATATCGTGAAGCTCTCTAGAATTTCTGGGGCCCGGCACATGTCTACGTAAATGTCTCCCTGTTTCATCTCAAACATGTTCTATTGGTTTTAAATCTAGACTGAGCGCAGGCCAAACAAATCGTGCCATTTTAACCTCATCAAGATCTGCAGTAATTATCCATGCAGTGTGGGGCAATGCATAATCATGAATAAAGGTTTTGTCGTCTCCAAAAATAACCATGAACGATAAAACATGGTCTTCTAGAACCTCTGTCAGGTAACTATGTGCAGCCAACGTCCCATTCTCGATTAAGACTAACTGCGTGCGAGCGTCAAAAGATATGCCTCCTCATGCCATAACTGATCCTCCACCAAATGGAAGTCGCTCAGCAATACACGCTTGAGCATATATTTCGCCTTGTTGTCGCCACACTCTTACTCTATCTGAGCCTGTGAGACAGAATCGCGATTAATCAGAAAACAATACGTGATTCCAATCCCCTATTGTCCAAGCCAAATGTTCCCGTGCAAAATTCAACCTAGCAATCAGGTGTGTACGAGAAAGTGGCGGTCCAGTAGCTCTAGTTCGAGAAGATAAACCAGCAGCTTGAAGTCGCCTCCTAACTATCCAATCACTGATGTTTACATTTCTCACTTCTTGCAGTCGGTTTCTCAAAGCACTAGAAACCATAAAGCGGTCATATCGCCCTGAATCATGTCCTCGAGTGAGCATACCTGTCTCTTCGTACCATTGCCATACGCGTTGCACACTCGAGAGACTTACACCAATGTTTCTAGCATTTTCGCGCTGACCTCGATCATCTTCTAAAGCCGTCACAATTCGTGCCACAACAACAGGATTTAAGTTCATTGCAATACACCGACAATGATAACACTAAACAAACAATTTGCAATAGACAGATAAAACCATAGGAACAAAAAATATGCTGATAATGGTTTTTAGGAATTTGGACGAGGGGCCGTTTTTTGTTCTACCGCTTTTCGAAATAACAATGACTTTTTTTTTCAAGCAAACCATTAGTTAACTATGTTACAACCGAGAAAAATAAAAATTTAATAAACATTTCTACAATATCTTCAAATTACTGGGAGTCCCTAATTTTATGCTCGGCAGTGTATATTTCATTATTGTAACATAGTAGCCCGCTTTGCCTCTGAGGCATAACCGGGAAACTTACACTTTTTTGAAAATTCGTTAGTAATATAAAAATGCTAAATGTGCAATATATTAATTCTGATTTTTACAAAGTTAACATTATAATAAAGTATGTCATACCATGATAGGTATTATATCTTTCTACTTTTCTGATACCTCCAAAAATTTTGAGAAAACTAAGAAAGAATTTTGCACGAACATTTGGTTGTTCTGAAACTATGCAAAAAGTTTCTTGGAGGTAATTTTAATTTGTGTCTATCAATTTTATAATTAATAATATACATTAATAATTATTGTTGCTGTCTTTTCTTTCTTGTCTTCCTTCTTGATTTGCGTTATATTTTTGCTGACTTAAATTGCAAGTTTTATAATTTGGACATTAGTACACTATATTTGTATAATAATAATTAGTTAGTTGAGATATTCAGTTAGAATTGTTTTATTTTTATTTCTGATTTTTGTTGCAACCTAGTCGTGGATAAATACATATGAGCTAGAAAGGCCCATCGCCAGTTTGAGTGTTTTAATGTGACGAAAACCCCACACAATTTACTCATTCTCGAAACATTAAGATGCGAATTGCGCTACGTTTCTCCACAAAAACCTGTCATGGGGCAGCTGAGCCTAACGAAAATCGGAAGAGGGTTACTTAGGCGCGGTATATGACCGTTTGTTTAATCATGACAATGCGAGCTCACCACATCGTACGAGTATTTGGTTTGTGTAGTTAGTGAAATTTTTTTTTCATTCATTCATATGCTGCACATCACTTTCAAAACATCTAAGTAATATACCATATCTGTTGTTTCAAATGATATATTACCTGAACGTAAAACGCAAAATCTTAATTCTATTACTTTTCCACCCAACCCTATCTAAAATGCCAGAAAAGTATTGGTTTACCTCAAAAAAAATGTTGGGAGTTTTTAGAAAAAAAATCCTGTGTGTATGTCACCGTCGTTGTTGTCTCCCACGTTTTGTATATGTCTTGTTAGCACGATACAGCCTCTGGAGTATATACAAGTCTCCAATTTTATGATTGGGTATTGTTAAGGACATCCCACAGATGAACCCTATTGATTTTCAGCTCACCACGGCCAGTACAACGGGTCCTATAAATCCAGATATACTACATTTTTGGAGAAATCTTGATTTGTTAGCAAGATACAGCCTCCAGTGTATATACAAGTGACCAATTTTATGATTAGATATTGTCAGTGCATCTCACGGATGAACCCTGTTGATTTTCAGTTCACCATAGCCAGAACAACAGGTCCTATAAATCCATATATACTACTTTTTTGGAGAAATATCGGTATGTTAGCTCGATGCAGCTTCCAGGACCATACAAGTGACCAATTTTATGATTAGATATTGTCAGTAAGTCTCACAGATGAACCCTGTTGATATTCTGCTCACCAGAGCCAGTACAACAGGTCCTATAAATCCAGATATACATTTTTGGTCTTTTTGGAGAAATTTCAGTTTGTTAGCAAGATATAGCCTCCGGAGAATATACAAGTGACCAATTTTATGATTGAATATTGCTCAGGGCGTCTCACAGATGAAACCTATTGATTTTCAGGTCACCAGAGCCATTACAAAAGATCCTATAAATCCAGATATACTACATTTTTGGTTAGTTTTGGTTTAGCACGATACAGCCTCTGGTGTGTATAAGTGCGTTAAAGTTAGTTTTAATCTTTAAAACCGTTTATTCTGTTATTTTGAATATCTACCTGAATTTTCTAAAAGTTACAACTATATGTTCGATATGATTTCTTTAATTCATTCACTGCAAATTTCACACAATTAATTGATAGACTTTGTTAGATTTGTCAATGAAATATTTTGTCGCCCGTTTTATGACATTAATTTTGCAGGAGATTGCCAAACGAAAATCTTCAAATAGGCTTTGTTACTTTTATGGGAAAACAATCTGAACATTTATTTCAGTAAGTTTTTAGAGCTCTCCATTTGATGTTACTTTTTCATATAAGACGCCTCCAAAATCTACACAGCATGATCTAAAAACTTAATCTTTATAGTAAATTATAGAACACCTAGCGCCATTTATTAAACATTGGCAGTTCATACAAATCTATGGAAAGGTTACAAAATTACGTACATTGTGATAACAGCAATTTTTGTAGTTATTTGTTAAAAAAATAATGGAACAAAGATGTACTTACTTCATTGCAATATTTGTATCGTGTCCCAAACTGCACAATGTCGAATGTTATCACTGAAGATTGCTAAGTCATTCATTATTCGTTAATAGTTATTTATACTACAAAGGCGATGTAAGTAAGATTTACTAGTCGAGGACTATTTTGCGCCCGAGGGCTGGCAATAAAGTACGAAACTAGTAAATGTACTAACATCCCCTGAAGTAGGTATATAAGATTTTTTCTCCTCTCTGCATAATTTATTCTTGAATTTTTATTAATTTAATTCGATACTTTTCGCACGAAATTTTGAAGACAGCTCTGACCGGTTTCTATAACGTCCTTAGCATTGTTCTTTTATCAACGACTTCAAGCTGACAGTTTATTATCAAAAATTGAAATTATTGATTTGTATAATAGCCAAATGGATAAAATTCCTGAAAACATACCGGGCACGGATTTCGAAAATTCTTTTTTAATTGTGTAGGGCACTTATTAACAAACACATAGCACGAAAAATTTTGCTGCGGAAACACTTACACCCAGCCAACATTAGATATTCTATAAATATCCGTGGAATATTTATGTGGACATATTGAAATATTCTCTAAAAATGCCAAGAATATCTTTATGCTTTTGGGAATATTCCTAGAAAGTGAAAATGGGAATATCCTAAATATTCAGAGAATATTCCCAAATGAATATTCTTTTTCGTATTAATAATAAGCTAAGATTATTCTGAGAATATTCAGAAGAACATTATCTAATAATATTCTTCAATGAATGTTTCCAGAATATTCAATATATACTATGAATATTCTTGGTAGATTCATTTGGAATCTTGTAGAATTATTTCAAATTGTTTATTCAGAGGATATACTTTGTATATTCAGAATATTGCAGGAATATCCTCAGAATGTTCAGAACCATACATTTAATGGGGTGGGGGGCGGTGGAGGGTTAGCACATCGGATGCATGTAAATGCACTTTTTTAAAATTTCTGTAAATCAATAAATTTTCATAGCCTGATGGGAATCTCTACTTGACCATTCACTGGATGGTGGCTTCTAAAGTGAATAAAGAAGCAAAAGCAGAAATTCGATTCAGAACATGAGGCCAATAACTTTAGTGCTTAATTCTGGTTACACCTAAGAAAAAAATATATTTTAACTACCGAAGCATAACAAAATAAAATTCAATATTAAATTGTCCAAATTTTTATTAGACAAACATAAACTTTATAACTCTCTATAAACTTTTAAAATTTATAAATATTTAACTATAATATCGAGTGTTCAACAAAATTTTCGCTCAAGTTGGCTTTGGATTTTAAAGGTCAGTGAGATCAATTATCTACCTGTTGCTTGTAACTGTTCGTTACGCCCACTAATTTGACAGGTGTACATTCTTGCTATTAGAGTTTCATTATCATAGAAATATGTTCATGTCGTCAAATTTCATCCACAGCCATGTTGAGTGGAGATTTTGTTGAACGCTTCTTATAAGACCTACGCACCGCGATCTTTTAGCATTCGTTTTACCCAAATGTGTGAAACTGTCCGGATAATATACATAACTGATGTGTAACTGAAAAATATCGTTTCTGTTGACATATTTTCCAATCAGTCAGATATATCAATTTCACCCGAAAGTTCTAATTGTTTGGGTAAGGTGGTATTAATGAAAGCTGGCAGTGTGTGGAGCCTATAAACTTGCGTTTTATCGTTTTTATTCCAAAACGACAGCCCTTCACAAAATATATAAAGCAGGAGTCTACTTGTTGAACATCATTTACGTAAAATCAAATATTTATAGATACTTACATACTTTTGTGAGGAATGAAAAAATAAAGAAAAAACAAAATTGACCAAATACTTGTTTCTATCAAAAACATAGGGTTAATCTTTTAAAATTTATAAATATTTATAGGGCCCACACACTGCGAGCTTTTAGCATTTGTTTTACTCAAATGGCTAAAGCTACAAAACTGAGGTATAACTGAAAAACATCCTTATTGTTGACGTTTTTCAATCAGATATATCAATTATAACCATTCAGGTAAGGCGGTATTAGAGGCTAGCAGCGTGTGGATTCATAAACTTGCGTTATATGGTCACAGTCACTAGAATGTATTGCGACGGTCTGAGATGAACATGCCGGTTGCTGTAATGGTGTGGTATCTGCAATTATAGAAGTAATTGTAGTAATCATTTGTAGAATTTTACAAATATAAGTATAAAAAATATCATATTTGCTTAAATTTGTTACTATGCAGAATACTGTACATTGACAATGGTATTCTGTACTGTCGCTTAAATACAAAGCATATGGTGATTAATTATTGTATGTTCTTCGCATATTAGTTTTTACCAGCCTCAATTTCTTAAGATAATTTACTTGTTTAAGTGAATGTTGACTTAGTTTTATCAACAGATATAAATGTTTTAATTTTTTGATTCCATTATCTTAACACCAGGATATTACCTTACACAAACTCCAAGAAGGTATTAATCCCGTCAGAAAGTATTAATTAATTATGCTGCCAGAGTATAAAAAATAAATATCAATAACATCTGATTATAATGTCTACTTAAATTTAATATTTACCAGACTGAACAACTATTTTTGTTGGTGGATCATTCAATAAAATGTGACCTTTGCGTTTTAACCATGGAAATAGGGTAGGCACAGCTAGCTGAAACAAATGCTTGGGATATCCTCCTTTGGAAACAAATTTTTCTTGAAAGTGAAGTTCACACAACCTATAATTATTTTGTAAAGTATCTGAAGTCTTTCCAAACAAATCTGCACAGTTACAATCTTCCAACCATAAGTGTGCTCTCAAAAGTAAATAGATATATATATATATATATATATATTTTTATATTTTCACATATCTATAAAATAAATCAACTACTAATTTATATTGAATATTATGTATTATTATTATTCAACAAATTTTTTGCTGAACAGGGCTCGTCAGCAAAAAGCTTATTGTAGTACATATTATCATTTCATGTTATTAAAGGCAAATGTACAGATCAAGGTTAAAAACCGAAAACATAGAATTACACAACTTAGAATGCATAGGTACATGTAAAGTAAAATGTAAAATATTGAAAAAGTAATATATACCTAGAATATATTGCATATAGTAACAATTTCTGTTACCTCACAGGGTCTTTGGGAAATCCAAACATAATTATTCCTTCTCCAGTTTTTGAGTGACATCCACGAATTGCACAATTTATTCATCCCATAACAAATACAATAATTTCTCACTTAGAGTTCCACTAGTCATGATATTAGGTGCGTTCTTTTTGACTGAGATCTCAGTTAATCTCAGCTCACATCAGTAATGTGAGCGTTCTTTTTGTTTTACTCACTTTAAGTGAGCTGAGATTTTTCCTCCCCCTTCACCGATGCTGAATGTGTTGTAAGGGGGTATCAGTTGGAACTGAGTCGGGAATAAAGTGAAAGGGATGAAGAAATATTTGATTTGCTTGGATTGACATATAAACAATAAACACACATAATCTATTTTTCTTTTGTTACAAATTATGGATACATTAATTAACATTATTAGATGCTGATAAGAATCTGTCGTATAGTTTAAATCTATCGACAGACCGCGCGCTTCAATTGAGATGTCGTTCTTTTTGGTGCTTACTCACATCACTTTATCTCAGATCACCTTAACTGAAGTGATCTGAGATCTCAGTCAAAAAGAACGCACCAATTGTTGAAAACAAAATCAAAATAAACTTTAATAAAAGCGTATGCTTGTTTAACAACGAAGAGTATTTTTTGGTTAACATGAAATATGACATTGACATATTTGAAACATGGCGTCTATCACACGTCACACCTGCCCATTCAAAAAATGAACTGTCTAAAAGTCGAAATTTGGCCAGTTTGTGTTGGTGTATTCTTTGCTAAACGTTAAAATTGTGGATATTTTATTTTTAATATATTTAAGGTATGGGTGGGTGTCAATACACTCCAGTTCATAGGTTGATATTAGATAAAACGGAAGAGAAACGAACCTATTGATACTTGACTTTGAGCATGCCAGGCTTAAGCCCATCACAGATACATGATATAAGAAATTAACCAATTAACGTGTGTATAGAGGACGCAATTGCATTTTAATTGGCTGGCGGCTTTTTGTTGACGCGATTGGGTACCTGTTTTGTTTTGGCTTTACGCTGAATGTTATAATTATGATTTATATCTTTGTTCTCTTTTTATCACACGACGATATGACAACTAACATTATATCCACACCGTATCAACCGTTTATGTAGTGTTCATATCGAGCATATTTTTATATCCTTTTCTTATCTTATAATCTCTATCTGAACTTCAATGAGTTTAATACGTGGTTAATAGTTTATTATTTGATATATCATATTTATAATTTGTATGAAGGTTATTTTAACTACTTACACCTATGTAGGGTTAAATATCCGTATAAATGTTTGAACTACAACTTTCGCCCCATGTCAAAAATAATATTAATTTTCTTTAATTATAAGTAAATATGTTTAAAAGAATATGCTAGGAATATTCAGTTTGGTAATGTTCTAAAATGAATATTTTGAGAATATTCAATTTGATAATATTCTAAAATGAATATTTTAAGAATATTCATTAAGGAATATTAATAGATTATTCAAAAATAATAATAATATTATAAGAATATTCTTAGTTGTTTCGGAATATTCTCATACTTTTTGGTATATTTAAAGTTTATTCTATGAATATCCCATGTTGTCTGGGCACTGCACAGTAGAATGATTTTTATTTTTCGAACTTGTCCCTTTTCGAATGGATGTTTTTTGTAGTTATTTGTTGTATATATGGCTATATTTTCCTGAAGTATAATATTCAATTCGTTCTTAATGGATATGTGATAACTGTTGAGTAGGGTATGGGGGACTTTAGCGTGGGAACTTTTTGTGACGTCACTCGTGACCTTGACCTACTTTTCGTGACCTTGACCCAATTTTTGGGGGTTTGGCCCGGGCCAATTGCCAAAAGTTTTGGGGGTGGCACGTGCCATTGCCAAATTTTGGAAGGTCAAAGGTCAATGACCCCGAGTCCCAAAATTTGGGGGGTCAAAGGTCAATGACCGTTCGTGGCCTTGGCCAGGTCAATAACCTAACATGACCACGCCCTATGACGTAACAGATTATACAGGGGTGTAGTCGTAAAATATTATACAGGGTGTAGTCGTAAAATATTATTATAAAGGGTGTAGTCGTAAAATATTATACAGGGTGTAGTCGTAAAATATTATACAGGGTGTACTCGTAAAAATATTAGGGGTGTAAAGGTATACAGGGTTGTAAAAGATTAGGGGATCTAAAATGTGTCATCCGTCAAATGTCTCATCTGTCATACGTGACGTACGTGCCGTATGGCCATCCGTCAAATGTCTCATCTGTCATACGTGACCGTATATGCGTTCAGTCGTACGTGTCATCCGTCAAATCCTTGCCATCTATCGTCGTCGTCGTTATTCTACACTATCCAACAGGTGTCGGTAATACAGTTACCTTGTCCTGCCATCTATCGTCGTCGTCATTAATCTACATTATCCAACAGGTGTCGGTATTACAGTTACCTTGTCCTGCCATCTATCGTTGTCGTCATCAACATACATTATCCAACAGGTGTCGGTAATACAGTTACCTTGTCCTGCCATCTATCGTCGTCAACCAACATTATCCAATAGGTGTCGGTAATACAGTTACCTTGCCATCTATCGTAGTCATTACCATAACGGCACTAACATATATATCTGTTATTTACCAGAGTGCCAAAACGGCCGTGGGTAGCTGGGGTAGCGAAGCTACTTTTCCCGTATACTGCGCATGTTTTCCGTTACATATAGGCCTAAAAAGACACATTTCGACGATCTGCGCACTTACTAAAAGGCATTTCCCCATATCTCTGTTATTATTTGTCGGATTGGAGTTTAATAAACGGCAATATGATTTTTAGAATATTATCGTATACAGAATGTACAGAAAAAGATGCCATTAGGGCACTAACGTATATCTTTGAAATTATTGGTCGGATTGAAGTCAAATAAACGTTATTATATTTGTTAGATTATTATCGTATACAGGATGTGTAGAAGAGATGCCATTAGGGCACTAGCACATATCTCTGCTATTATTGGTCAGATTGAAGTCGATCAAACGCGCTGGAAGATGTACTTATACCAATAACAGAACCAATTTCGTGACAACATAATGATTGTAAAGTTATGCGACTTAGAGGACTGCGATAGAAATTCTTAACTTGTTCAAAAAGAAATATCTGGTTCTTTTAATAGTTATATACGTGGAAAGTTTGGCGAATTGGTTTCTGTAAAACACTGTGTTAAGGCTAAGCTGTCTTTTCCTTTTACTAACTAACAACAAAGTAGAATTGACGGCCGTTAAACTCGATAGGCTACTTAAAGAAATACCAAATTTTCCGACAAACAACTTTTTTTAACTTTTGCATCCAAGAAGAGTACAAGGAAAGGTGCGACGTTATTGTAAACAACGATAAAACAGTTGGCAAAGATTTCCTCACTTGACTCACATCTAATGCAAGATTTAAAATATACAACAAGTTTATTTGTCAAATAACCAGTCCTGGATTTAACAAGAGCATTGGAAATCAAATTATAGATATCGTCAACAGCATTACCATATTGGAGTAAAAGTGAACAAATATACGGTGGAGTGAAAAAGATAGAAGAAAAAATATTATTGAATTTTAAACAGCATGCCTTCGTACAAATACCAAATTATAGATATCGTCAACAGCATTACCACATTGGAGTAAAAGTGAACAAATATACGGTGGAGTGAAAAAGATAGGAGAAAAAATATTATTGAATTTTAAACAGCATGCCTTCGTACAAATAAGTCGTATAGGTAAGAAAACCATATTACTCTGCTTTATAAGGGGGCACTTTGTTATTATTAATCAGATTAATGTTGAATAAACGGTATTATGTTAGGTACGTCACTACGACGATTTGTAGTCGTAAAATGTTATACAGGGTGTAGTCGTAAAAATATTAGGGTGTAAAGGTATACAGGGTTGTGTAAAAGAAGCAAACCCCGCGAGGATGAGAGAAGTCGGGGCATCCTCGTCTCTGTTTGATCAGCGTCCTGGTGTATGATTGAACTCGTTCTCTGGTTAGTCCTCGTGTCTGATTGGCCAAACTACACCACCAGATATCGACAATGCAGTTACCTTGCCATCTATCGTCGTCAATCTACATTATCCACCAGATGTCGGTAATACAGTTACCTTGTCTTGCCATCTGTTGTCGTCGTCGTCAATCTACATGGTCCACCACGTGTCCTTAATACAGTTAACCTTGTGTCATCTTCTATCTAGCCGTGACGTCGATAACCTAACATAGCAAACCCACGAAATCTTGTGTAGCGGAAGTATACCCAAATTATTATCGGATTGGACTCGTTCTCTGGTTGGTTAGCGTCCTCGTGTCTGATTGGCTAAACTACACCACCAGATGTCGTCAATGCAGTTACCTTGCCATCTATCG
The DNA here is from genome assembly GCA_963921935.1 of Galeruca laticollis. Taxonomy (NCBI): domain Eukaryota; kingdom Metazoa; phylum Arthropoda; class Insecta; order Coleoptera; family Chrysomelidae; genus Galeruca; species Galeruca laticollis. Next base: position 35,096,920 of record OY998178.1, on the reverse strand, counting down.
TCGTCAACCTACATTATCCACCAGGTGTCGGTAATACAGTTACCTTGTCTTGCCATCTGTTGTCGTCGTCGTCAATCTAAATGGTCCACCACGTCTCCTTAATACAGTTAACCTTGTGTCATCTTCTATCTAGCCGTGACGTCGATAACCTAACATAGCAAACCCACGAAATCTTGTGTAGCGGAAGTAAACCCAAATTATTATCGGATTGGACTCGTTCTCTGATTGGTTAGCGTCATCGTGTCTGATTGGCCAAACTACACCACCAGATGTCGACAATGCAGTTACCTTGCCATCTATCGTCGTCAACCTACATTATCCACCTGGTGTCGGTATTACAGTTACCTTGTCTTGCTATCTATCGTCGTCAACCTACATTATCCACCCAATATACAACTACTCTATTGGAAATTTCTATGTAGAAGGTTATACTCCTTTAGAAGATTGTATAACTCTGCTACAAGATAGTAAAAATTGTACTTCCAGAATTCTCCGTTATACTCTGTGTCGATTGCAAAAATGTGGGCAAAGTTGTCAAAAAATAAAAGTCTGCAAAACAGTTGTTGTCTTGTGTTTAACAATATGTTGCAATATGTTTATTGGGGTAACAACAATACAAGAAAGTTGACGGGCTTACAAATAAATTTACTACAAAAAAAAAGAAATCGACGCAAGGAAGAAGGTTATAAATTACATTCTCTCTCTGCATGCACCTCTAAGAAAGGAGAACAGAGACAATGTTCGAATTATACAAAAGTGTTACATTATAGCTGGAGAGACTTACTTGTCTAGAGCCAGCACCCATTACCATAAACAATAAAAAACAAATATATATTTTCTAAGTGTTTACAACAACAATAGAGCAGTTCTTATTGCATATGGTTATGTTACAATACTTTATAATAATAAATGTATGGAGATAATATATTTGCCTACAGAAGAAGAAACGTTTTTTTAACATTTACTACAAATGGTATTACGTCTTACCTAAGACAACACATTCGCTAAGATAGAAAATATTTATAATTTTGTATAACAGAGTAAGATGGAATGTATCGGGAGAATTGTAACGTAATTGTAAATAATAGTAATAAAACAGTTGGCATAAGACTTCTTACCTATTAATTATATAGAGATTGAATAATAATAAGGAGAAAAATGTTCGAACCTCTCAAAAATGCTATATTAAGGTTGGAGATACAGAAGTGGTAATATTTGGAATTAAAGAAGTTATGCGTAGAGGTAGAATCCGGTACATATTAAAACTACACAATATATAAATGTTTTTTACCTTTCGAATTACTAGTTAGAACGAGAATTAGAAGAAGAAATAGACTTGTTTATCGCAGCATAGATATCAGCATCTCACTGTGAATCACTCTGGTTCATTTAAAGATGCTCATACAAACAGCATAGAATCTTCTTGACGTCATGTTAAAGCGGTTATTATATCCAATGGCCAGAAGAAAGCACATGTGCCTGGAAATATGGCTAGATACATGAAATAAAATAGGGATACTACATACGGTATCAGGAATACGTACACAATTTGAAAAGAAAAAGATTGATTGAAGAGGTATCAACAGTTATTCGGAAATACGGGCTCAAATAGGAATACTACATACGGTATAAGGAATACATGCACAGTTTGAAAAGGAAAAAAGTGAAAAAAGAAGTATCAACAGTTTGCGAAACGTCGACCCGGCACGCTCGCTCCGCTTGCGGTCTCAATCCGCATTATTCTGAAATACAGACTCAAATAGTTATACTACATACGTTATCATGAATATATACACAACTTGAAAAGGAAAAAAAATGAATTAACAAGTATCAACAGTTTGCGAAAATTGCGCACCAGGTCGACGCTTCGCAATTCGTCCACCCGGCGCACCCGCATCGCTCGCGGGTTCAATCCACATTATTCTGAAATAGGGGCTCAAATAGGGATACTACATACGGTATCAGGAATACATGCACAATTTGAAAAGGAAAAAGTCGAATGAACAGCTATCAAACGTTTGCTAAAAATGCGCGCAGAGTCGACGTTTCGCAATATGCGCACGTGAATTGCGAAAAATCGACATGGCACACTCGCTTCGCTCGCGATCTCAATCCGCATTGTTCTGGATTAAAGGCTCAAATAGGTATACTACTTAGAAATACATGCACAATTTGAAAAGGCAAAAACTGAATAAACAGCTATCAACAGACTGCGAGAAATGCGCGCCAGGTCGGCGTTTCGCAATTCACGTTCTTCCATAACTGATTTCAGCTAAGCGAAAGACTAGCCCAAGTTTCTAATTTTTGCATTGTTGTAAATTATTGTTGTGAAGTTAAACTCTACCTTTTTAAATGCTTGTACATTTATTTTGATTGGGTTAGGTTAGGTTGGATTAGGTTAGGTCAGGTTGGGTTAGTTTAGATATTTGTGTTCATTATTCTGTATTACATTACACTCTGTTTTCGTTCCACTAAGTTATTGTTTTCGCTCCACTGAATTATTGTGAAGAAATTTATCAATATTTACAAATTACATTTTTATAGACAAACTGTTTGTTCTTTTTGGATTTCAATTTGTCATTCACTATTCTTTGTGGGTTTCAAGTTGTCATTCGTAGCTACATTTCTTACATAATATGAATATATTACGAAGATAATATACTGTATTATATGTACAGTATAATTGGATCAAAGCCATTGTAGTAAGTTTCAACGACAGATTGTACTGTTTGTACAAATTTTTAAAAAGGAAAATTGTAAATTGTCCTCACAAAACAATTTCATAGAAATGCAACAGTTTATGGAACATGGTGTTTCTTTATCAAGTTTTCTACAGTTGAAACGATGAGTCTTTTCCATAACGTCACTGATACGACATCAACCAAATGCATCTTAATCAAAACAATACGACAAACGCTTGTATTGAGTTTCGCTCTTTTTCTGTTATTAGAAGAAGACAGTACCAACATAGTATGTGTTGAATCATATCGTCAACTAAGTCACATGATGGAACATCTTCACAGTTTCTACTGTATATGGAATAAATGAATATACTCACACACATACACACACGCCCTCACACATACAAACAAACAAAAACCGAGAAACAGACAGAACGCCTTGATTGTTTGCCTAAAAGAAAAGGACAAATATGCCGAAATACTTAAAAGAGTCAAAACGGACTTGATATGCGGAAGGTCATACCTACGGGTAACTGACTCGTTAGATCGCATGCTTCCTATAAATGGAAAGTGTCGATAACTTTCGAGGATTCATTATTATTATTTTGAATAGTTAAAATGTATGTACAGTGTATTTATAATCTGTGTTAATAATTCTCAATTCTCAACCCTTAAAGAATGGTTACGAGGTAAGTGTTTCTCAAAGATAAATGGTTTTATGGTTGAAGTAGTCTATACGAAGAGCACTTACTAAGTAACCACTACAGGACGTTCCTGAACACCAGACTGTCTCAGTCGATAAGATCCGTAAAACAGCCAGTGGAAACATGCTGATTGTACTGACAAGAGAAAACACAGATGGAAGTCCATCTCTGCGACAGGCGATAGCTGAAATTCTTAGCGATGACGACCAAGTCATCAGTAAGGGGCCTCAAGAAGATATCGAAATCAGTGATCTCGATGAGACGACGACGAGAGCGGATATCGTCGCATCCCTGCAGAAAGTGGCTGGGGAAGAACAGACAATCACGTTGGACACCGTACGGCCATTTCGTAAAGCCCGGGAACCCAGACAGCCTCAGTGACGCTGGCAGCATCAATGGTGCAAAACGCAATAGGCGAACACGGCAATATCTGCATTGGCTGGATGAACTGCCTTATAAGGAGAGTGCAGAGAGTAACTAAGTGTTACACAAATGCTGACACTATGGACATATCTCTGCTAAGTGGAAGAATGAAGTGGACCGGTCCAGACTCTGTTCCAAATGTGGACAAGAAGGCCACAAAGCTGCCACTTGCCGAAGGGAAGCTCAATGCGTTTTGTGCGAAAAGGGCGACATGGAGAATCGTGCCCACATCTCTGGTAGCAACAAATGCCCAGTTTATAGAGAGACACCTCAGAAGGCAAAGAACAAAGGATGAGGAAAATAGTACAGCTTAACCTCAACCATTGTGAGGCTGCACACGATCTGCTCATTCAAAATAGAAATATTAGTAAAAAAATAAAACAATGGATGTACTTACATATTTGAACGTAGTTTTTAATTCAGATCAACTTTTTTAGTAACATTTTTCGATATTGTCAAATTTAAAGGTACTTTACTCTTGAGTAAAACTCATATTTTTTGGATCCATTTTAACGATGTTTTTTAAAAGGCAAACAAACATAAGCTAATTTTCTACTATAAAATAATATAACATACAACTAAAAAGTCGGCGAGGATGATATCTGTTTGAGGTTGGTTGTGGATATTGATTGTCAATTGTCAAATTCTTCTAGTCGACTTTCACTTTGTATTACTCAACTTGGATAGTCAAGTAGGATTTGTCAACAGAACGTACTTTCAATCTGACAACAAGGGCTTCTGTCATTGGTCGACTTACAGCGGTTTATTTACATCTAATAAAAATTTTAAATCTAATTTTCGAAGATATTTATAGCTTTTTGAGATAAATATCGTTATCATAGAAAAATATATGATATTTTTAATACTTGTGATATGATTTCACTTGTTAATTCATACCCATGGAACTAGCCCATTAGCAGACCATATTCTTTACTGATTTCGCTGAAGCAAGGAAATTACCGCACCGGTTCAATAAACAATTACAACTTGCAGGCAAAGATTGGCTATACCTCTTTTTGAACCGACATCAAAATATATCATTTAGGCAATCTGAATCTACAAGTATCAACAGAATAAATTCTTTTAATGAAGAAGAAGTTGGTTGGTTTTTTTCGAATTTAAGAAATGTAATGGAAAAAAAAATTTGAACAAAGCAGGATTTTCAATGTGGACGAAACTAGAATCACTGTAGTCCAAAAATAAGTGCCCAAAAGTATATGGCCGAAAGGTGTAAAACGAGTAGAAGCTGACACTTCTGCTGAAAGAGGCAGAAATATAACAGATATATATTTTGCCTAAACGCGTCAGGAATATTCATCCAGCCCATGCTAATATATCCGCGAGTTCGCATGTCCCCTCTATTACAAAATGGACCCATTGGAGCAATATATCGCTGTTCAAAAAATGGATGGACCAATGAGGAAATTAATATTGATTGGTTGAAACATTTTTGTCATCACACTAAACCAAGAAAGAAGATCCAGTTCTCCTAGTGATAGACAACCATGCGAGTCATATATCGCTGGAGGCTTACAACATTTGTAAAGAAAAATTTATAACTGTTGTATCTTTGCCTCTCCATACATCCCGTCGCACACAATCACCTGATCTAACCGCTGAAAAATGCGCTGTATAGAAAATATGATATACATCTTGCTATAACTTCCCATGAAAGAATAACAGAGTATGACTTGGCTGATCTGTAAACATTTTTTGTGTACTTCATCTTGGAAAACGTTTTCTCACATACGTAGTACCAAAAACAGAAAACAACCCACGAGCAACTTTATGCAAATTATCAAATTGTGCCAGTGGAAGACTCTTATAAAATTCCAACAAAGATGAATTTTGATATTTATTCTTAAATATAAGAAACAAGATATATTAGAAGAAGAACCAACAATTGACGAGGTCAAGGAAATAATAAATAAGAGCAGAGATAGAAAGGCCCCCGGAAAGGATGGAATAAGCATAGAACTAATCAAATATGGAGGAAACTCTCTACATATAAGAATATATTACCTTATTAAAAAAATATGGAACGAGGAGAGGATGCCGGAAGAATGGGAAATTGGACAAATTGTCACTCTACATAACAAAGGAGACCAACATGAATGTAAAAATTATAGAGGAATCACATTATTAAACACTGCGTACAAAATACTATCCACGTTAATTAACAGAAGGCTTGTGGAAAGTACAAGGGAAGTGATAGGGCAATATCAATGCGGCTTTACAAAAGGCAGATCAACAAATGATGCTATTCATACATTAAAACAAATTATGGAAAAAGCATATGAAAACAGATTAGACATAGAAATGCTATTCATTGACATTCAACAAGCCTTCGACTCAATCAAAAGAAGTGAACTCATGAAGGCATTAAAAGAACAAGGAGTAAGCGCAAAACTGAGAAGACTAATCAAAATGACCATGAATGAGTCAAGGATCAGTGTAATAACGCAAAAAGGAGAAACAGATCAATGTAGGATTAATAAAGGGGTAAAACAAGGTGACTCTTTGTGCACAACGCTATTCAATGTATCATTAGAACACACAATGAGAAAAATTACACATGGGTAGCTTAAGGTCAAGTGGTAGTCAAATAATAGCCTATGCGGACGATATCGTGCTTGTATCCAAAAGAAGAAGAATCATGGAAAATATGCTAAAGGAGATAGTCACAGAGGGAGGAAAAATGGGGCTAAAAATAAACGAAAGTAAGACCAAGCTAATGAGATTTGGGAACCTAAACCAAAAAGGAAAAATAAAAATCAGCGACTATGAATTTGAAGAAGTTAAAAAATATAAATATTTGGGAGTTATTATTAGCAATACTGGAGATAGAACTACTGAAATTGAAGAAAAGATACTCGCTACAAACAGAGCATATCATGCAAATAAAAAGCTACTTAAGAGTAAAATTTTAAGGAAGCAAACAAAATTAAATATGTATAAAACGATGATAAGGCCAATCATGATGTACTCGGCAGAAACAATGACGATAACAAAGAAGGAAGAGGAAAAACTAAGAATAACTGAAAGGAAGATATTGAGAGCAATACTGGGTCCTGTAAAAATAGATGAAAATGAATACAGAATAAGAACGAATCGGGAAATTTTGGACGATATAAAAGGCGAAGACATTGTAAAGAGAATAAAAGCACAACGAGTTAAATGGCTGGAACATGTATGAAGAGAAGGAGCTAAATCAGTAACCTACAATATCTTGCAGTGGAATCCAGGGGGAAAGAGGAGATGCGGTAGAACCAGGTCAAAATGGCAAAATAAGGTGGAGGCGGACCTTAATAGAGCAGGAGTAATAAACTGGAAGGAGAAAGCAAGAAATAGGAAACTATGGAGAGACATAAGTGAAAGAATTTAAAGGCATAACGGGGACTGATCCACCCCAATTAAGCGGATCTAGAAAGCACACGCTCCATAACCCCACATGGCGTGTCAAGCCATATTCATTCTTAAATATATCACTGCACTGTACACCAATAATTTCCATTTGGACTTCCGGAGCCAGGGTTTCAATGTCATAATCAAAAGGATTTTGAAAAAGCTTAACTTCATTCACAATGATTGGCCCGCGAGCCGTAGTTTGGAGACCCCTGCTTTAGATGGAAAGCATTTAATATTACGAAGTCGTTTTCATTCTCGCTCAGAAATTTATAGCTACAATGGGACATTCAGTATTATGATACTTTGTTTTCATATGATCTACCATGTATATCCCATAAACACGGATAAAATTCACAGCCTTCGAGAAATTGGATTGTACGTTCTGCTGACCACCTTTTTGCCATAATATACTATTTAAACTAAGAGTAGGTACAATCAACAAAAATTGGAAGCTCAACCGAAGCGAAAAATTTCAGAAAAGTGCATGCAAAGATTACATTTTTATGCAAGTTGGTGTTTACACGTGTAGATTTAAATTACTGGCTCTCCAGTTTTTATTGACGCCACTAAATCCGTGCATCTCTAAACTCTCCTTAAAACTCACGAAGACTGTGAAAAATAATCCTATATCATTAATTTTTAAACGAATGTGTGAGTTGAAATAAATTTAATAATAGATGAAAAATCTGCATTAAAATATGCTCGCTGAAGGTGTAAATAGAAATTTTTCATTCCACAAATTGACATCATATAGTCGCCAAAAGAATATTTAAAAATATCGGCTAATATCAATTTGCATTTATGACAACTTAACTGTTAATGTGTTTGTTATTAGTTGGAAATTCATATTATTCACCTGTCATCATATTTATATAATAACAATTTGCAATATAATGAAAATGTTTTCATTTGCCACCTAATAAGTATATATAAATGCCACATTTGTCACAAAAAAAATTAAATATTTTTATGTTAATATTTGAATTTTCATATGAATCACGTTTGTGTAAATTTTAAACACCTTATAATAATTGGCGAATGCGAAACAGCTACCACCAATTATTAAATTAATTCAATGTAAACTCCAGCGGCTCTCAAACTCTTTGGCGACGGAACCCATTTGGAAAGCGAAATTCTTGACGGAACCATAGGGTAGAGTGGGCAAATGGTGGTCACTTGAGAAAATTTTTTTTTCTAAGTAAAAATAGTAGCAATATCGCCAATAGGTCATTTTACCCGAGTATGTCATTTTAGGCCAGTTTCCCCTTCATATATCTCGCTTGACATACTTTTGGGCTTTTGCAAGCTGGATAAAAAAGGATTATGAATCCATGAAATCAGTTTCCTTTTTGTTTTCTGTTCTTTGGGAAAATACTTCTCATAATAGGCACGCGTCGAAGTGGGATATTGGACCAATTCTTCAAATACATTATCTTGAAACATTTCTGAGTCGTTATCGCTAACTGAATGACGTAAAGCATTCTGTTTTTCTCTTAGCAACGCAAATAATCCAAAAATCTAATTTTCTTATGAATGCAGTTCTTTTGTTACAGGCCTGGAACACTGTTGTCTGTTTACCTTGCAATGGTACATTTAATTCATTCAGTTTTTGAAAGATATCCGCCATAAAAGACAGTCAGAACAATAAAGTTTTATCATACAAATGATCTTTTAAATTAAAAGAAGAATTGAAAGTAACATTTGTAACTCGGCTCTAAGTTCAAATAGCCTTGTTAAAGTTCCACCCCGAGGAAGCCATCACACTTCTGTATGGAACAGCAGTGTTTTATGTTCGCTGCCATAATCTTCACACAATAACGAGAACAATCGGGATTTTAGTGGTCTGATTTGATAAAACTAATTATTTTTACCGCTTCATCCATAACTAATTTTAAATTTGACGGCATTTGCTTCATCGCAAGTACAATGGCTGGAACTACAATTAGGCGCTTTATTTTTTATTAGTGACACTGCTCCTGCTGTTTTACCCGTCATCGCCTTGGCTCCATCTGTACAAATGTCAAGGCAATTGTTCCAACTGAGATTATTTTTTTCAAAAAATATATTGTTACGAAATAGCACACTGGTGTAGTCTCTGAATCCGACTCTGTCTAGCCATGTATGAAAGCTGAAATTTTGGCGAACGCGCAGGGATTTATTTGAGATGTTTACCATAATTTTTTGCGATTATTGTTATCTAGACCTTTCCAGTCTTATCTAGACAATTCCAGAGAGGCGATTGTTTTTGTGTAAGTTGCAATCTAGAATTATCTACAAAAAGGGCACTTATATATAAATAATAACGACCAGCGGAAAGAGGGAGTTTACTAAGTGATCTCGTGAGATAAATAAGTGAACAAGTAAATAGAGTAAAGAAAATAAACAGTAATGAAGTGTTTATATAAATTAGTTTAAGTGCATATACTGTGTATATACTATACATTAGTAAATAGTTTAGTGAATAAATAAATTAAGTGAGTAGACATACCGTGTGTATGAATTTATCCCACCCGTCGTATTAAAATGTTTAAATAAATAAGAAAAACATTACATTGGTGTCAGAAGTGGGATAATATAAATAAATAGTCACGTAAACATGACCAAGAGACTAAGTGACCTGAAAGTGACGGAACTGAGAGCAGAATGGCAAAATCGTGAGTTGGAAACGTCCGATAAGAAAAGTGAATTAGTAGAAAGACTTAAAGTAGCACTAGAAAATGACGGCTTTGATCCAGAAACAGTTTTATTTAATGACGAGACTTCCACCTTAATCTCGTTAATTTCTGATATGAAGAACGATATTTCTGCCATGGAAGAGAAAATATCAACGAATGTGAAAAACGATATTTCTGCTATGAAGAACGGCATTTCTGCTAATATTTACGAAAAGATTTCTGCTATGAAGAACAATATATCTGCCGATATCTTATTAATGAAAGACGACATTGCCGCTGACGTTGAAAATGAAATTACGTTTCTAAAATCTGAAATCGAGAATAAGATGTCAACGATGGACGAGAAAATGGAGAATAAGATAACAACGATGGACGAGAAAATCAAGGAGTTAGATAGAAAAATGACAGATATAAGAACCCAAGACACACCAGCGGAAGAAACGGAGACCGAACAAACAAAACCTTACAAACCAGAAACACACCCTAAGTTATAAGACATTGGCAGTTTTACCAGAGTCAAGGCCCCAACGTTCGATGGGAAAATGTCGTGGACCAATTATGTAAAACAGTTTGAAACAGCCGCTAGAGTGAATAATTTGTCTGATAGGGAGAAGGCAGTGAACTTAACCATCGCGCTTCGGGGAGATGCCTTAGAGGTACCTACTTCAGACGATACCTCTGGAAGAAACAGATGAGTTCGAGCAGCTGAAGATGAAGTTGGACATGCGATATAGCCACGAACATCTAGAATATTTGTACCAATCCCCCCTGAAGAACCGAAGGCAGAAACGTAACGAACCCCTTTAAGAGTATGAAGTGGATATTGCCCCACTAGTTCGATTCGCTTATCCATCAGAACCAGAGAATATGATTTTATGTCTGGGTATACAAGAATGCTCACTTACGTGACCCCGATATGCAGAGGACGCTTCGTTTAGCCCATTCCAAAACATTAGTTGACAAATTGACAGCTGCACTTGAATATCAAGCAGCAACGAAGGCTTCGGGTTATAAAAAAGTTAGGACCATCCGAGAGGAAGGCGACGAGGACAGATTTGAACAGATCGTCAATTTGATAAAAAGTATGATGGACAAAAAGCCGAGAAAGATCAGATGCCGGAAATGTGGCGAGCTAGGGCATGTACGCAGTTCGTGTAAGCGCTCCAGATCCCCTGCAAACCAAGAACCCCCGTCACAGGAAAACTAGAACGGGTCGGCTACTAGGGGGCATCACCGACTCATGATCGTTCCAAAGACCCTCTCATATTGATAGATACTGATATCTTCTCTCAGATGTCCCAGCGATAGTGTGTATATAGATTGCGAAGTGAATGACAAGAGATATACTCTGCTGGTAGACACTGGAGCAACTAGAACCATTATTCGACCCGAGATAATTAAAGAAGCTTTTACCAACGAGACTGCGGACCGCCACAGGTGAGAGTGCTAACGTTCACTGGGAGATACAAATCCAAATGGGAATTGGGGCAGAGGAATTCACGCATACGGCAATAATAGCTGACATTGAAGAAGACGTGATTCTGAGAATGGACGTAATGAATCTACATGGTTTCCAATTGGACTTTAGAAACAGAACAATTAAAGTGGGTTCCGAGGAGGTATTTCTTCATCCATATGAAGGCAGCGTGGTGTTGGCAGCTGTGCAGGACGATACCGAATCATGGAGGTAGGTACACCGGTTGTGATGGAGCCAAGGAACCACGACGAAGAGGTTGGTAAAGGAGTACTAATTGGAAAAGGATTGGTTTAGTCGGCGAAGGAGATCTCAGGAAGTGTGATGGAGCCAAGGAACCACGACGAAGAGGTTGGTAAAGGAGTACTAATTGGAAAAGGATTGGTTTAGTCGGCGAAGGAGATCCCAGGAAGTGTTATAAACGTGACCGATTACCCAATTACCATCAAGTAAGAAACCAAGATTGGATCCTGCGTACCAGTGACGTCTATAGTTTGCCAAACAATAGCAACTGGCAATTCCAATACCAGATTCGAACAAATGTTATCAGTAGCTGGTGAATCCTTAAGTCAAGTTGAGAAAAAAAAATGAGAGGAACAGTATCGAGACCTATTCGTACCAAAAAGAGGGAACACCGGTAGAACATCAGCCGTTAAACACAAAATCAATAATGCCAAGCCAATCAGGCAATCAGCTCGAAGACTACCACGAGCGAAGAGAGAGAAAGCTGAAAGAATAATTCGGGGGATGGCAGAAGAAAAAGTAATAGAACCATCTACTAGTCCATGGATGTCTCCAGTGGTGCTCGTCAAGAAAAAGGATGGAACTACGAGATTCTGCGTGGACTATCGCCAGCTAAACAACGCGATGAAGAAAGACAGCTATCCTCTGCCTCGAATCGACGATACGCTAGATATTTTGGCCGGCAGCAAACTGTTTTCCACCTTGGACCTAAGTTTGGATATTGGCAAGTAGAAATGGACCCAGAAGACAAAGAGAAGACTGCTTTTACCACCGGATCTGGATTATTCAATTCACTAATAAATTCAAACCATCTTCATTATGGGCAATATATTCGATGTTGAAGAGTACTATAACTTTGAAGAATAATGTCAATATTGAAAATTACGCAAAATTGCGAGGTTACTTAAAAAGACAATCCGACGGTTTTAAAAGCAAAAAATCGAAAACATTACATTCTGATGAGATAAAACTTTTTTTAAATGAAGCTCCTGATGTGCAGTATTTATTCGTAAAGGTATGTTTTTTAAAAGAATAAAAATGATATAATATTATTTACTTAGAATAACTTTTATTTTAAGGTTGTTGCAATTTTTGGAATATGTGGAGCTTGTAAGAAACATGAGTTAAAAATCTTAAACTTAGTGACATCAATGATTCAGGTACCATGTTGTTGGTTAGAATCCCTGATACGAAAACTAAAGTACCTAGATCTTTCGTGATTGCTGGTAATTTCTATAAAATTTGCAAACAATATATAGATATTCGCCAACAACAAATAAATCAATTTTTCCTAAACTATCAAAGAGGTTTATGTACGAAACAAGTGGTAAGATTGAATAAAATAGGCGGTGTACCTAAACAAATAGCCGAATATTTAAAGTTACCTGTTCCCAAAGAGTACACAGGTGACTGTTTAAGACGAACTTCCGCCACTCTTTTGGTTGATGCCGGTGGTGATTTAATAACTCTTAAACGACATGGGGGTTGGAAGTCTTCGACTACAGCTGAGGGATATGTCGATGATTCAATAAATAATAAGACATTAAGAGCCAATAGAATTATACATTCGGTTGAAAATAATCTACAAAAATTTACGTACACTGAAAATAGTAATGTCCAAATAGGAAATACCATACAGTCTACGTCATCCCAAAATTTACCGGATACTTTTGAAAACCCGAAAAGGGCGGATAAGGGTATAGTAATAAATAATTGCCAAAATTTTACAATGAATTACTATAAATAAATGTTCACTTTTAATTATTTTTTCTGGCTACTGTTTAATAAATAAATGCTACTTGTTATTCATACGTTTTATTTTTATTAATGAAGTTGTTCGTAGAAAAAGTAAAGTACACAACTAGAGTTGTAAGCTTATTACATGCTTATAGAATTACCACTCGCCGTTACGCGGCTCGTGCGCCACTTTTCTATTCGCATGTAATAAGCAACGTACAACTCTTGTTATGTAATATACTATTAATATACGAACACATAGAATGAATGAAACTAAATTGTTGAGGATATCTTAGTTTTGCATTACTGTATCTTGTTTCATGTAATCCTGAACGTATGATTTCTATCTCTTTCTTCAGCCTTCCACGGACGTATTTCTGACGTTTCTAATCTGTTTTATCTCAAAAACGACTTCAATTCAACCATACTTCCCAGGTCTTTCAACGAAGCTACACCAATTTCCATACATTTACGCACAACTCCATTGGAATACTTTCTACAATGAAACATTAACTTTTTGTTGAAATACAAGTGATTCCAGTTGTGTTCACCTTTTGTTCATAAACAGAACTTGACCCCCTTTAGAATTCATAATGTTATGTAATATTCAATACGTAGGCCTATTTTTAGAAAACAATGTCTCGGTAAACACGTTATTATTCTAGATCTTTGGAAGACGATTGTGTTTATTCTGCTGTTTTTTCATCTCTCAACTTCTACGAAACCAAAACCTGGCCTACGAAAAACAAGTTGTAATAAACAGGTAAATAAAAGTGTATGTACTTAATAAGTATGTAAATGGCTACAACAAAGTTGTGAGAGTTATAGGACGAGAAATAGAAATAAATAAGAATATTATGTTACTGTAAATAAATAAGATAGGAAATGCAAAAGTAGCATATATTTTAGTATATATAGAAATGTTGTTTAACCCTTTACCGCATAGAAATCCATATATGGATTCATGATTATAATATTTTTTTTTCATGTGTTCGAAATTATATAGGCCAGTAGATGACACCAGTTCTGTAAATTAATAGTTCTCAGCAGTTTGAATATATTTTTTAAACTTTTGGCGACAGCGCGCCTTAAACATTCATTTCATTTATTATTGTGTAACGAGGTGTATTAAGTTTATTTCAATTGTTCCTAGTAACATCGGCCTATTATAGGTAAGTAACACATATTTTAATTTTTTTTTAGTATTATTGGTATGTGTTCTTTACACTCTAAATGAAATTTTCAAATAATTTACTTTGGTTTTCTTACAAAACTGATATTTGTTTACCTGCCATATATGGCTACTTATGCACCTTGCGTAATAATATCTATTTTTCTACCAGCAATATTTGGCTCTTTATGCACCTAAACTTAAATGTAAAGTATGTATTCATTTATTTCAGAAATGAGTTCTAAGCGATTTTATGTAACCCTGAAACATACAAGTGACATTCCAGGAGATGGATCACTTAGTGATGATGAATCACTTTAAGTTCGATTCAGACGACGACTACTTACCACCTAATACTAAAAATAGAGAAGATATAATTTCTGATAGTGAGGATGAAGCCTCTCAAAGTGGTGCAGACTATGTAGTTGATACATCAGCTGCCGAAATAGATGATAAACCATCAACCTCAAGAAATCGGCTGAAAAATCAAAAGGGTAAAGCAACAAAAAAAAAGATTTATGCGTCAGTCGAAAACTAACAGCGTCAGAAGTGAAACTTTTTATGTTTTATGACGCAAAAACCACCAATGAGTGTACAAAGAGAATTCATAAATATCAACAACATAAAAAAACTATAATTTAATAAAATTAAAACAAAAATTATTCCCAAAATAAAAACAATAATTTTTCGGATAGACTATAAAAAACTATTTACAATAAAAGACAAACAAAAGTAAATATTCTTTTTAAGAAATTTGAATGCATATTACGTATTCTTCCTTTTTAATACCTAAGAAAAGTTCTGGCCGCCCATGGGGGTAACGAACCCGCGTTTTTCGCGTTATTAGCACGACGCGCTAACCAACTGAGCTATTTCGTTTGATTTTAAATCGAGTCGAGTGATGACAGAAGGGGAGAACAGCGTTGCGTTTCTCTCACTTAGTTTAAATGTAAATGATAATTAGAGCTTCACAAAACTTGTTAGCCTTTACGAGATTACCTCCTAACCAAAACTTCTGTAGTGTCCCATAAAAAGTTTCACTTCAATAAAGCAACACTAGTTACAACGACTTTCTCTGATGAACTGAGACTTACTTGCTCTTCTACGTACAGGTTAGCAAATATAGCTGAAAGTTTGAAAGTGGACACGCCCACGATGCGCGTTGGTCTCAATGCGGAAAGTAGGAGATAACACAGTTTATGCTTAAACTTTAATGAGTACAGAACTTATCTGTACGGACAAGTATACCTGTTTATTTCCTTTTTCAATATATTTCAATACTCTTGTTACGTTTTATTACATATTTTTTTCAAAATAATACAAATAAATACACAATGCAAAGAAATTTCCTAGTTTTTATCGCCTTAATTTTAAAGGTAAACAATTTCTATATTAATTTCGCACTGGATTATACCAATATCGGCAGAAATTATTAAGCGCTTTTGGTATCCTTTTCCCCCCGAATGCGTTCTCACTTTATCGTTCGCGCAGCGAAGTGGGGATTGATGAACGGAATAACATGATCGCCATCAATAAACAATGCCCTGCGACTATTCTCGGCGTCTCCTCTTTGTGCGGATCTTCGTTAATTTTTTCCGCCTCTCTCACAAGGAGTTTAACAGTTTTGTTAGCTCGACGAGTTAACTCTCATGACAAAACGCTAGTGTCCCATAAAAAGTTTCACTTCAACAAAGAGTTACAAAAAAATGGCAAGGCTACAGAAAAACTAAAAGGTAGGAAAAAAGAGAAGGAAGTAACGATTACATGGAAGGAGGAAAAGTTGAAGGAGTTCGATGAAGAACTTTACAAATTTATGGGTACAACTAATTTACCAGAGAGTATGGATATAATGCAAGATCCTTCAGATTTCTTTTCATTTTTGTTTTCTGATGATCTATTAGACACGATTGTAGATGAATCTAATCTAAAAGCCGTACAGGATAATATAAATAAACTTTTGAAACTAACTAAGCAATTTATTGGAATAACTATGTTCATGTCCCTAGTTAAATTACCTTCCACTAGATTATATTGGAATTCCAGTTTAGGTCAGCCTCAGGTAAATGAGATAATGACATGTAATAGGTGGGAAGAGATTAAAAGACATTTACATTTTAATGACAATACTAAATTTATACGTCAAGGTTTACATGGGTATGACAAATTATTTAAAGTCCGACCCCTTATCGAAGCAATACGAAAACAATTGCTCCTTGTGCCAAAAGAAGAATACTTAGCAGTGGATGAACAGATCATCCCAACCAAAGCTAGACATACTTTGAAGCAATATAATCCTAAAAAGCCGAAAAAATGGGGGTACAAAAATTTAGTACTTTGTGGATCTTCTGGATTCAGCTACGATTTCGATATTTTTGCTGGTGAACAGATCAATACCGTACCTGAGGGTGCACCAAACATTGGTACGAGTGGCAATATAGTGATCAAGCTTACTGACTCAGTACCACGTCACAAAAATTACAAATTTTTTTTTGACAACTGGTTTAATAGTATAAAACTCCAGGTATATATATCTAAAATTGGTTTACTATCATTAGGAACAGCCCGAACAAACAGGATAACTGATTCCACAATGCCATCTGAAAAGGAATTTAAAAAACGTGGTCGTGGCAGTATGGCGGAACAGGTAGCTACGGTAGATGGGGTAGACGTTGGATGTGTCTGCTGGTATGACAATAAACTTGTAACTATGCTTTCGTCTTATGTGGGCACTTCTCCTGTAACCCAAAGACGAAGATTTTTTAGAAAAGATCACGAATATAGGGATATACCTTGCCCTAAAGCTATAGATATATATAATAAACACATGGGGGGTGTAGACCTACTCGATTCAATGTTGGGTTTGTATCGCATACACGTCCGCTCCAAAAAGTGGTACAAACATTTTTTTTCCCACTTACTAGATATGTGTGTTGCAAATGCTTGGCTCTTGTGGCGTCGCAAAACCGGTGAGTATATGCCGTTGTTCGATTTCAAACAATATGTTAGTGAACATATCCGAATAGCTGGCAAACATTTTCAAAAGAAACGAGGACGTCCAGCATCTAATAGTAGTATCGACTCGAGTAGCAACCCCCACTAATGATGGTTCCAATACGACCCCTGTCAAAAAAGGAAAAAAACACGTGATGCGGCAAGATATACCTCTAAATTCAGTTCGTACAGACACTATTGGTCATTTTCCTTCGTGGAAAAATTGTAGATTTCAGTGTTATAATGATTGTAAGTTTCGATCTTTTGTATATTGCGAAAAATGTAAAATTTACTTATGTCTAAACAAGGAAGAAATTGTTTATTAGAATTTCATGCATAAGCAGAGTTAACTTGTTTGAGTGCATAAAATGCCATATATGGATTCAATCTTTATTTTTAATTTTTGGTTTTCTGCATAGAAAGCCATATGTGGCGGCGACAATTTTTTTCTTTAATTAATAAAAAATGATGTTTTTTTTTTCTTTAAATCCCTTAATTATACCGAATAAAACCATGTTTGAAGATATTTGATTTTTTTTAATAAGCGAATAATAATTCATGCAGTAGAGGGTTAAAATAGCATTGTTAATTGTTGTTAAAATAGTTAATAGTTAAAATCATTATTAAAGTAGTTCATCATATTATTTCCAGTAATTATTTCAAAAGTATTATAATTTTTATTATATTGTCAAAAGAAAAGTTTTTAAAAAACAGTTTTCTGTGTTAAAAAGTTATAATTGGCGCAGTCAGCAGGATTCGTGCGGTCGTGAAAAAAGCTTTGTTGAATCGTTCGAATAAAGGACTCGCGATTTGGTGTTCTAACATCGAGCGCGGATTACAGAATCTACTATCAACGAAGAAAGAAGAAACCAGAGCTCTTCAAATCAAAGTGCCAAGTTTACTTTTTTACCTCTCCATACCTTTTTTAAAAAAGTAGGAGAGATAGTTTGTAAAATATTAAATATACTTGCGGCCAATTTATTTTGTGAACACATTGGAAAATTTATTGGAAACATTTAATAAATTAAATATTAAAGATAATAATAATTTTAACAATAATTTCGAGAACTCATTTTCGACTGGAAATATAAACAAAATGGCTACTGCAACTACAAAAACCCTAAATTGGGAAATATTTAAATTAAAATAAGAAAACATTAAACCATATGACGGTGACAGTAAGACGTTACATAAATTTATAACGAAATGTGAAAAATTAATTGAAACGTATGCCATATATAATGATGTATAAATAAACAACCATGTATTTGATTGTATACAAGAAAAACTGATAGAATAAGCTGAAGCCATGGTAGGAGACCGAATGGTACTAAATACAAGGTCAAAGATCAAGGAAGACTTGAAATAGTCTTTTTCAGATCGAAGAGATCTGACTGCATCGTGCAGGAATTAACACGAACAAGGCCATTTAAAAATGAAAATTTAATCGACTTAAAGGCTAGACTTCAATTTTTAAAAAGCAAGATTATACAGAGAATCAGTAATGACTTCAGTCTTACTGAAAATGATAAAAGATGCCACATAAATCAACGGCACTGAACACCTTTATTGCAGGATGTACCGGTGTCCTCAAAAAAAACATGCCTATGAAAAAGCCCAACTGCTTAGAAGACGCGATGGCCTACGTTGAGGAATTCGAGAATTTAAATGAGCCGAGATCCTTCAAAAATTCTAGTAGCTGTAAGTCACTAAATAATCACAATAATAATAATCAAAATCAGAATTTTAATTATCCAAATTATCTAGAAAACATTTATAACCAATATAACCATAATTTCCAACAACGACAAAACTTTCCATGTCAACCAATTGACATAAAGCCACAACCACAACAACCTTAACATTATTCCACTAATGTACAAGTATTTGGTCCAAAACGAAATGTTTTCATACCTCACCAAATACATGTACAGAGTTTACCTAGGCCGGAACCCATATCGACAACGATGAGAAATTTTACGGATTCTCCAAAAAGAAATAATAATTTTATGAATAGAAATAACAATAACAATGCTAATAATAATAATAATAACAAAGCTAATCATAATAGATTCCCAAGTACTAATAATAATTACTTCCAAAATAATAATCAAAGTCCAAATTTCATATCCGACGAACTATAAATAACAATTATGACGAAATAGAAATGATAAAGAACAAAATGAAAATTTTCGGAAGGCTCCTCAGAAAAGAAATCCGAGGTGGCAGAAATAAATATTGCTTCAAATAACCCGCTACCATACGTTGAAATAAAAAACCCAAAATTAAAACTTTTAGTAGATACAGGTAGCACAAAATCTCTATTACGACCTGTAATAGCTGAAAAATATTATCCAAAATGTATTGATCACTCAAATATTGATACCGGGTGTCCCACGTAACTTTTCGGGGTTCTGATCGCTTATTACTCAAATAGTTTTAGGAATAGAAATATGCGGTTTTCGCCAGTTTTATTGAAAATTATAAAAGTTTTTTTCTCAATGATGGGATATTTTATCGTAATGCCGATTTGACCTGAAATTAACACGGCGATTTTTAGGGATAGGGTAACTTTGTAATTTTGAATAGAACACCCAGTATATTTTTAGTCTAACACAAAGCTCAATCTTTAAGCTTTCTAAACATATATATTTTGTGCTGCTTATTCCGGAAATTATGGCCTATAATTTAAGTTTAACAACTTGGTGTAAGAATTAAAAGAGATTGACCATGCCGTGCGCGTTAATTTTTGCCGCCAAGGTTTAAGATTATTTACAAGAATTAATTTCAGAAATCTTCTTATTATGTCTGACGAGGCTACTTTCCACCTAAATGGTCAAGTAAATAGACACAACTGTCGCATTTGGGGTTCAGGGAACCCTCACAGAACTACTGAATATGTAAAAGATTAACCCAAAGTAACTGTATGGTGTGCCATGAGTTCTACAAAAATTTATGGCCCATTTTTCTTTAGTAAACCTATTGTTACCGCAATAAATTATGTAGATATGCTACAACTGTACTTTTTTCCGCAACGTCAGCAAGATAATTTATTACAAACATGTTACTTTCAGCAGGATGGTGCAAGTCCACACTATGCAATGGTCACTAGAGAACTTTTAAATGAAACATTTGGTGAAAGGTGGATTGGAAGAAGAGGTCCAGTGAGGTGGCCACCGCGATCACCTGATTTAACGGTACCGGATTTTTTCTTTTAGGGTTACATCAAAGATCGATGTTACAACCCACCCCCTACAACCTTGGAAGAATTAAATACAAACATAATACATGTGATTGAAACTATTCCTAGAGAGATGTTGATAGCTAGTTTTCGAAACTTAATTAAAAGATGGCGAATGTGTGTAAACGTCCGAGGACATCATTTTGAAAACTTATTGCAATAATATTATGTGTTAAATGTTTTTACATCCCAAATTGTTAATTTTGTTGACATTTTTAAAAAATTGCCTTAGAAAATGCTTAACGTTGTTTAACTTAAATTTTAGGCCATAATTTCCAGAAAAAGTAGCACAAACTATATATGTTCAGAAAGCTTAAAGATTGTGCTTTGTGTTAGACTAAAAATATACAGGGTGTTCTATTTAAAATAACAAAGTTGCCCTATCCTTAAAAAATCGCCGTGTCAATTTCCGGTCAAACCGGCATTACGATAAAATATCCCATCATTGAGAAAATAGTAATTTTGCGCCAAGGTAGAAAAGTGAGGTATTATTGTCGAGGTCCATTAATACACTTTTCTACCGTGGCTCATATAGCATTTTTTTCACTACTGGCATTTTATTTTTTTAAATATTAGTTTTCGGAACTGATAATTATCGAATATAATATGAACTTCAAAATTTTCTCGAAAATCAAATCATCCATGCTTCTGTCAAATGTAAAACACAAAAAGGCATCTATTTTTTCGAGAGTTGACATAACGAAATTTATTTTGGAAGCACCAAATGAGTTGTATTTGTCGAAAAAGGTAGGTAACTTGTTTACTTAGGTACTTTTAGTTCATATGAAAATGAAATATCTTACTCTTTTCTAAATAAAATTTGAATTCTTTCTTTTTAAACGGTTTTATTTAGCTCACCCCGTTTGTTTTATTTGTTATTTATTCTTGGGTCAAATTTAGTAATTCAAATTTCACCCTCTTCCTGTCAACCGATAAATCTGAAATTTTGTATACACTTTGGATTTTGGTGACAATACAATTATGTTTATTCGTTATCATTATAAATTCAAGATGGCCGCCGCTACAAAATGGCGGATAACGTAGGTTTTATCAATCCCATCAACATGGGTATCAAATGAAAGGGCTCAACAAGCAGAATACAATATACTATATAAAATTAAAATCCAAGATAACGGCCTCTACAAAATGGCGGATAACGTAGGTTTTATCAATCCCATCAACATGGGTATCAAATGAAAGGTCTCAACAAGTAGAATACAATTTACTATGCAAAATTGAAATCTAAGATGGCCGCCGCTACCAAATGGCTGATAACAATTTTTTATCAATCCCACCAATATGGGTATCAACAAATAAAAGGGCTTGACAAGAAGAATACAGTGCACTATACAACCTCAATATTTAAGATGGGCGCAGCCACTAAATGGCGTATAATAATAAGATTTAAATTTAGAAATTGAATCTGTAATTTAGGTATCTGATTAATCCAGCCTGAATCCCCCACCAAGTCAAGATTTTGTTGAGGACTGTGTGGGGTTAGGGTGGCTAAAAATGATACGTCGTTAGCGGTACACCACCCAAGTTAAGGTGAAAGGTTAAAACGCGCCGAGAACTGTATGGCATTAGGGTGGATAAAAATGATATGTCGTTAGCGTTTTCCCCTCAAGACTCAGGCGCATCTTGTTGTACATAGCCTTGCCCCTTTATTGGACCTCTGGGGGGGTCGACCGTTTAAACGTCCATTACTCGTGGGAACAAAATGGTAAAAAAAAATATAAATAAAAATAGGTAAAAAAACTTTTTAAGTTAAACGGTTTTATGTTAAACATACATTGCAATGTTTAAGATAAATGTTCTAAAAACCAAAAAATAATAAAATAGATACAGTCGTGGGAATTATAAACATATGCATAGACTAGACTAAAATAAAACCGTGGGGCACGTCAATTGTCTACAAATTATCGACTTAATGTGCGATAGAAGAATCGTTTAATTCGTCGTTAGGCAGTTGGCCCGCAGACGGTGAGGAAATTACTTACTATTTTCTTGCTCATGGAAATTCCAATAGTTATACACTCCATGTAAATAAAAGAGATGTTTCAACTAGTTTATCGTTGGACATTCACACTGCTGGCTGGCGAGGAATCGTTTCACTGCTCGTAGTTTGTCTTTAATCGACAAAACATATGATAAAAGTACTACTCGCTCACCACTATGAAACCCTAAAACTCGCTTATAATCGAGCTTGCTAGCTTGTTTCCACATTCTAGCCCTACTTATCACACGTCCATCGTTGTCGGTTGAACAACTGCCTAATTATAGTGTAACATTACAAAACAAAAATTTTAATCAACGATTGTAGACAATTGACGTGCCCCACGGTTTTATTTTAGTCTAGTCTATGCATATGCTTATAATTCCCACGACTGTATCTATTTTATTATTTTTTGGTTTTTAGTACATTTATCTTAAACATTGCAATGTATGTTTAACATAAAACCGTTTAACTTAAAAAGTTTTTTTACCTATTTTTTTATGAAAATTGATTTGGCACAGAACCACAGTACAGAAATGCATCGGGAATAGAATCTGACAGAACAACGAGTGAGTTTATTTGGATGTGTCTACTCACCGATGCCAATTTAAGATGAGTGACCATTGATTAGTTTTTCGTAGTTTATTTCATTCCTCCGGTAAAACTCAAATTTGCTCAATTTCTGAATATATTTACAATGTCTCTAAATTCAGATTAGTTAAAAAACACATTATTGTCCTTCTAAATTTCCCTTATATTTTGCTGGTGATTGCCGAAAATTAATTTCAAAGAAATAATGAAAATAAAAATATTGTATTAAAAAAGTTACATAATAGTATATTACGTAACGTGTGTTGTAAGAAGCATTTTACGCACGAACGGAAAAGTTACGCACGAAGCCGCGTAGTGGAGAGTGCGTAAAATGCGTTACAACACGTGTGACGTACTATACTTTACCTACGACCCACTTGTACTTGTGTTTATGATCTTATTAAGGTATTTAAAGTACAAGTAAAAACGTACATCCTCGATGCCCAGCCAAGTTTTATAAAAGTCGCTCCTCGGTGCCCAGCCAAGTTTCCTAAATGTCCGTCCTAAGCAGTATTTATTTTTATTAAAAATGTATGTAGAATTAGCGGAATTGCATAAAATAGCGTATACACCTCTCGACTAAAGTGACATTAATCCCTTAGGTGGATTACTTCCCTCAGGAATCAAACACCACCCGCGGGATTAAATGGACCACTTTAGTCGCTTGGTGTATAATATACTAATTGTTTACTAATATGAGATACATTCAGACAGCTAAAAGATGCCAATTGAATGAAACGGAACCAATTATCATATAATTCCAAATAACTCTTAGTATTAAATGCAATCTCATATCTAATAAATGTTATCTACCATTTATATATAGAATAAAATTCAACGTCAAATATCTAAGTAATACATTTTGAATAAAATGGCTACGTCTATTGACAGTTGCAAAGTGGTTGGTATGGAAGCCGTGCGATTTACTTTACAGCCGTGCGTTTTGTTTAACCGTGCGTAATAGACGTCTTACATTGATTGCCGACCGTATGTTTTTGACTACTTACAGGGATGGTCGTAGGTAATAGTATATTACGTAACAAGAGTTGTAAGTAACCCATTACGCACGAAATGAAAAAGTTTATGCACGAAGCCGCGCAGCGGCGAGTGCATAAATTTCATGAGTCCGTAATGGGCTTACAACTCGTGTAACGTACTATACTTTTTCTACGCCCATTCATTTTCTTCCATTAAATAAAAAATATCGCAATTATTTGAACTTTATTATAATAGTTGTTAATAACAATTGAACAGTTATTGTAAATCGATTGTGCCTATTATTTAATGGTGATGAACGGTTATTGTATTATATTTTGTTCAAGAAATTGACAATATAAATGACATGACATTCATTTTCATAGTATGCTAGTTAAGAAAACGTTTCCTATTTTTAAAGAAATTGCATAATATGCTGCCTATATTTAGGGGCATCACTTTTTCAATCCTAAATATATCTTGCTAATGCTAAAAGTTTTTATGTTTTTTAATTGACTAAATTTGTGTAAATAGACCAAATAAAGTCTTACGTAAATAAAAATTTGATTGTAATTCAATTGAACCAAGAAGTTTAAGTTTTCTTCTCAAATCGCACGTGTATGTTATGAGATCTCATTACGTGCATGTTATTGTTAAATGTCATTTACAAGGAATGTTGACAGTGCGATTTTTGACGTTTACAGATATGGGCGTTGAAAAAAATATATTTTTGGCTGTAATTCTGTTTTTAAAACTAAAAAATATAAATACTTTTACTGGGCACACTTTAAGAATGACATCTCTCACTATATTATGAGAAGGTGGGGCCGATATTCTCTCTTTAAAACGCCATGGCGGGTGGAAGAGTTCTACATTGGCCGAGGGTAATATAGAAGAATCCATTGAGGACAAAAAAACGCATAGCAAGAATGGTA
This sequence comes from Galeruca laticollis, assembly GCA_963921935.1. Taxonomy (NCBI): domain Eukaryota; kingdom Metazoa; phylum Arthropoda; class Insecta; order Coleoptera; family Chrysomelidae; genus Galeruca; species Galeruca laticollis. The sequence goes on along the minus strand of OY998178.1, from coordinate 35,071,675 downwards.
CAAAGAATACCAACAGATCCCAACCGACTACTTCAAAGTCAGATAATGGAAGTTTTCAAGAAGCTTCGACTTTATCGACCATAACGGCAAACGTCAACAGTTTAAAAACAGAAAATAATTTTAACTTTGAAAATCGTACAATTAATATTACCCCGTTCGGTGTTACTGGACTTACGTTTAATATGACATGAAATAACTGCACAATGTATAATAATTTTAAATAAGTACCTAAATAATTCTAGTTTGTTTAGTATTAGTTTATTGTTTTTCCAGTCATATGTTATGAAGCAAAAATTAATATGAAATGAATTTATAATGTCGGCCGAATTTTGGACGTGTCACCAGTCACTCCCATTTCACATGACATAACAGCTGTGCACAAAAGGCAACCGATAACACATTTATCCAATAATGTTTGTTTTGATTTGATAATAAAAATTGTTCTGTAAAAATCGCTATGAAAACTGCATGAATAAGTCAATTGATTTTCATTTTTGAATAGGTAGGTGGATATGACCATTGAATATGTAAGGAAAAATATTTTTTCATTTTGTATTTGCATAAGTTAACCCCATATTCTGTCTGATTGATTGAGACTTAGTTCTAATCACGTAGGCTCTGTATTTTTCTACCTTGGTTGATAATGAATAACTTTTCTACCTCAACAAAAGTCAATAAAGTTAGGTTTAGAGGCTAGTAGTGAAAAGAAACTCTTATGAATTTCAATAAAGCTGGCGAAAACCGCATGTTTCTATTCCTAAAACTATTTGAGCAATAAGCGATCAGAACCCGGTATTAGAACCTCGTTCAATAGCAAAAAAGTAAAATTTCAGGCTGAAATATGAGCTTTTAAAGAATTTAATTATAATGGTAATATTAATTTCATATTGTATGATTTTCACGAATTTTTTGATGGTATTATAGGAGTCGAAGATATGATTAAAATGAAGTTGAATTTTGATTTGACTAATAAACAATTAACTAATGAATATGTCTCTATTCCTATGAAATTAGGTTACCGACAAATATCAAATTTGAATTTACTATTGGTCCAATGGAAAAACTAAATGTTTATGTATTAAACGGAGAAATTTTAATAAATAAGAGATATTTAGTTAAATCTAACCCTGCGATTAATTCTTTATCGGGTATAAAACCAAATTGCGATTTTAATGCAAATGAAATAGATTTATTACCTTGATTTGTCAGATTTATTTATTATTGAAAATGTCATACAAAATAACGAAATTGAGAATAATGAAAATTATATTAATAAAATTTGTATATCTGATATTCAATCACCAAATAAAAGTTTTGTAGTGAACGAAAGCGATTTAGATATAGTTCATACTTCCTTGGAAAATCAAATCATGAAAATAAAAGGAAATACTAGAAAGACGGAACAAAGAGTCGGACAGGTGAACGAGGCAATAATGGAAGCTTTTCATTCCCACTGACAAAAGCTCGATCAGGTAAGGATGCTCCTTGGTGGAATGACAATATATCAAACCTCAGGAAAGAGGTCCGTCGGTTCTTCAATACAGCCATACAAGAATGTAATTGGCAGGGGTACACTGAGAAGCTTACTCAGTATAATAAAGAGATTAAGAAGGCACACAGCGGCAGACTACAAAAGGTGATGGCAAACGGGGGAACTAACCCCACAATGTCACTGAAGAAGCCTGAGGGATCCTTACACAGAACTGCAAACTAAATGAATGGGAATTTCCATTATGTGAATTATAATTGTACACCCTCTTAATAGGGTTATTTTAATTTTTTTTTATTTTAATGACATCATCGTAACAATGACTTAACTTTGTACATTGTATCGATTTTATTAACTGGATGTTTTTGACACCTGTTTTGGATCTTTTTTATGACGTAAGTTCAACTTTTTAAATTGTTTTTTTCAAAATTTTACAAACATTGTAATTTTATAGGACAGCTTTGATAATAGCCTAATGGCCGAAAGCGCTTAGCTGCATATTAATAAACATAGACACACTGAGTACTCGTCGTTTACATTCACTAAATTCACATCTAGTGTGCACATCATACCCACAGACAGTTCTACTTTATAGTGAGACATCCTCCTTATTTTTGTACTTTCAATCCCATCGAGTTAATTTGGGCACAATTGAAAAAGTAATCAACATTGAAGATGAGTATAAGAATATTGGGCAAGTCCGTATTAATAGGGGAAATAAATTTATTATTGATTTACAAGACGATAGTGAAGCAGATTATATGGGAGAAGAATTAATAGAATTTTTGGAAGAAGAAAATTAATTCAGTTTAATATATTTTTCATATTACTTATACAGTGTGTCGCATTTAAGATGAAGACACTCTCATATTTTCGCTGATTGAAGAATTACAGATTCGGATTTTTGTAGTCATACAGGTTGATGGGCCACATTTCTTGAAATAGTCAACTGAAATCTGAACTTTAAACTCATCCTACTACGATTTCACAAACAGGACCGCATCTCGATATTTTGGTTCGCGTTAGAGATATCGAAAAATATTATTAAAAAAAGTTCTTCAGAATATTATGTTAACCCAACATACCAAATTTCATCACAAAATTCGCATTTTTAATTTTTTGGTCTATGTGTACTAAATTCTTATTTATTTGGATAATTAGTGTGCTGTGGAAATTAAAATCTTAACACAGTGTCATGTATTCATATATTTCAATAAAGTAAACAGCACTTTCAAAGAAATAATTACTTTATTATTATTATTATTATTATTATTATTATTGTTACGAAACAGCACACTGGTATAGACCCTAAATCCGACTCTGTCTAAGCCAGGTATGAAAATTAAAATTATGGCGGATACGCAGTGTTTTTATAACTGTTTGGGACTATCTTATCTAAACATTGTTTTTGTGACCAGACTTATCTAGAAAAGGCCAGAAAAATTATTTGTGTCTGTGTAAGCCGCAGCCCGGAATTTTCTAGTAAGAAAGGCATTAATATAAATAAGGACCGATCAGCGGAGGAGTGGAGTTGATAAAGTGATCTCGTGAAATAAATATACCGAAATAGCAAACAGTAAATATAAATTAGTTAAGTGTTTATATAAATTAGTTTAAGTGAATATACTGTGTACATAAATAGTGAATAGTGTGGTGAATAAATAAATTAAGTAAGTAGCCATACCATACCGTGTGTTTAAAATTGATCCCACCCGTTTACTGTTTAAATAAATTAGAAAAACATTACATTATCATTATTATGGGAACACAATTTTGATAATTGACTAAATCTAGGTAAAGTATCGAACAATTTTCATAATACAAATAAACCTCTCTCAACTAGTTCTCCGTCTAATTAAATACATTTTTCGATTCGTTTGCGATTTTGTTTAGCTACTCGTCTTAGTTAAGGGATGCTGATTTCTTGACAGGTTTGCCTTATTCTAGCACAAAGTTCATCTCGATTTCTGGGCCTTGTTTTATAGACTTTATTTTTTACCATTCCCCAGAAATAAAAATCAAGTGGTGTAATATCGGGAGACCTCGGAGGCCACAGTTCAAAAGGACTGTTTCTTCTTATCCAGCGCATAGGATAATTTTGGTTCAACCATTGACGAACAAGCCTTGAATTGTGAATGGAAATACATATCCTGACGTACATTAAGAGGAATATTTTCAATTGCTTGCCAAAATTCCCCATCGAGGAAGTTAACAAAGCGATCAGCATTCAATGATCCATTGAAGAGAAAAGGACCAATTATACGGTCTCCTAAAATCCCACACGAGAAATTGACTTTCTGGGAATGTTGGTCTTTACAATTGATAGCTCAGTATCTACAATTTTGAGAGGAAACAACCCCATTAGTGGTGAATGTAGCCTCATCGGTAAACATAATCTTCTTCAAAAACAGTCTGTCATTTAAAAAATTACCTTGGGCACAATAACAATAGTCTAATCTTTTATTATCATCACCTTCTTTCAATGTATGTAAGAACTTCGGTTTATAGGGCTTGATCTTGTGTCGTACAAAACATCTTCTGATTTTATCCTTACTAATATTAAGTTGAGACTATAAATCTCGAAGGCTCATGCATGTGGATCTGCTCGATTTGCTGCCAATATATTGTTATCCTCAAGATGCGGGTGTATTTGACGAGGATGACCATTCCGATGATCTTTAATAACACTGCCAGTTTCGTTGAAAAGAGCATTTATAGCAGCTGCTTTTCCATGAGTAATGGGCGCACGTTGGAGATGTCTAAAGTTAAACTCTGCAGCAACTTTTCTGCTACTACGAGCATTATTACCAAACAACCGGATTATTTCTATTTTTCTTTTAAAATCAAACGCATTTTATTTCTTCGATCACTGACTAGAACTTAGCTGACATTTAAAAACACTGTCACAATATTATTTTCCATGGCACGCTATTGATCAAATTAAACAATATCTTGTAATAATAATAAATGTGTGTGGGCCAAAAAAATTAAAAAAAATAAAAATGCGAATTTTGTGATGAATTTCGATATGTGGGGTTAAAATGATATTCTGAACAACTTCTTCGAATATTTTTTTTCGATATTCTTAACGCGAAGCAAAATATCGAAAACTGACCCCGTTTGTGAAATCGTAGTAGGCTGAGATTAAAGTTCAGATTTCAGTTGATTAACTTAAAAGATGTGGCCCATCAACATGTATGACCCTGCAAAAATTCAAATATGTAATCTTTCAAACAGCGAAAATATGGGGGTGTCTTCATCTTAAATGCGACACCCTGTATATAGTAGTGACAAACAGGAGTTAGACATAATATTTATTTTTAAAGAATAGTTTTATTCATTGTTATAAAAATTTTTTTTGGTATTTTTTGATAGAATTTAGTTTCGTCCATAAAAAATCGAATGGGATACAAAAAGGGCTCAGTTCACGTCTGGTCTCCCGATTAAACCGAACGCCCTTTCAACAATTACGTAACAAATTGGTAAGTAAACAAAATATCAATACCTTTCTCTCCGCAACATAACTTAAAGGGGATATACGATTACATTGCTATAGTTTATTTACGATAAAAAGACGATGACGTTGCAAAACAAAATATTGTGATGTTGCCAAGCTGTAGTTTTTTCCTTTACTTAACGAAAACTAGAAAAGACAATCTGATGTTAGATTGATAGTTCTTCTTTTTCATTCTTCCGTGCCTCGTAGGGCGTAAGTCAAAAATATTTTTAGGTGGGCTTTTAGGCTGTTCACCTCTATTATGCTTGGCGGCAATACGGTTAACAGTGGTAACGCTAAGTTGTAAAGCTTCTGCAACTCTCTACAATATAAATACTTCAATTTATGAAAGATTAATATATTATCAAGTTTAATTAACCTAACCTAACATTAAAAACATTTAATCATTTACATTTAAATATGTAACAATAATATTAATAATGATGAATACAAATAGCAAATACTATTACTTACGTCTCTTACAGCAGTAAGCGGGAGAAGCGGGCCCCCATTTCGGCATTCTCGTTCAAAATAGCTCAACAAAGATGTTACCATCTCTTGACATTTTCTGTTCAGCTACTTCGGCAGTTTATTAACCACACACTGCAGATTTTCCTAAATAATCAGTTATGAAGATAACTGTTTTTTTAATCTGAAAGAAGCAATGAATTTAAAAGCACCAAAAAAATTTCTAAATATTAGACGATGATCGAATGTCAATAAACGTCAAAACAAATTGAGGAATTTTACCAGTTGATTTGACAACGTCTTGAAGTTTTGCCAACCCGTTGGCTGTAACTTGCCCTGGCTGTTGAGGATAAATTGTATTCACGGTTGGTAAATTAATATTTATTCTGATAATCAGGAAAGTATCTAAAAATGACATCATCGTCTTTTTATCGTAAATAAACTATACACTATATGTTTTACGCCAAATATACCTGTTACATTTTAGTTTTTGGGTGTATTGTAGCGAATTTCTGTAATCACATGACCTTCCAAACGATATATCAAAAGCGCATTGTTCCCATTTGATAGGATTGTACCTGTCATTCGAAGGTGGTTGAAGATAAGGATCACATTTTTAATTTAAATTTGACGCGTTTTGGGATGTTTTTATAATTATGTACAGTAACCGAAATAATAATTTATTCCATTTGGTTTTTCCACACTGTATACTGCGTTTTCATCTTGAATTAAAAGTACATATACGCAAATAATAAATAAAAAAATATTTATTTAAATTAATTTTTATCAGTTGTATATTTTATTTTTCCAAAATAAAGTTAACAAACAATTCGTCCCTATTATAGTTAAGTATGTTCCAGTAACCAGTTAAGATTTATACAATTGATAAGAGGAAAAAAACATAAACATTGGCTTATCGCGATAAAATATAAACAAGCATCCAGTGATTCAGCACCGGCTTAAGTACCTTGAATATAAGTGAACCTTTAATATAAATAAGCATTATTAGTCAGATTAAAATTCATTCTAAATATATTTATTTTAATTATTGAAGGATGTGTCTGATGGATACAGAATGCTTTATGAAAAACAGTAGACTCCTGACTTCAAATTATGAAAATTTAACCCAAAACACCTAAATAAAATGTGTTCAAGATTATAAAATCTTGAATTTTATTGTTTACGATGCTTTTAAAAATATGTAAGATATTTGCATGTTACTTCTTTCGTCATTGTATATACTTAAAGCGTAAATTTATTTTAGTTGCTAACGCTGTAAAAAGGTGTTAAATAATTGATAAGATCTTTTGTAATGTTGTAAATTCAAAGGGTAGTTACACTATATTCCCAGCTTTTGTTAAATACCTCTAAAATATCACGTTTTGCAATAATAATTGTAAATAGTTTTGTTTGAGCATTGAACATTGAACATTTTTTAAAGTCGACATATTGTCGCATTGTGTTTGAAATCCTATAGTTAAAAAGTTAGGAAAATGTCACGTTTCACACTATTATCTATTGTATTGTAAAAACCCTAAATTTATTGTCACTTGTGCGTGAATTTTTATGGTCGACGATCGAAAGATTTGTGAGAAATGTTTGAATAACCTTTCTGAGTAAAAAGGGTACAATTGCTATTGGAGTATTCAATAGAAATTGAAATATCTATTTGAGCCATCCATTGTTGATTCTTGTCGATGAACCCGACGAGTTCAATGATACTGGCCAATAGGAAATATTTATTTTCGTTTGGTCAACCCAATCCACGTGTAAATACGCCCCTTGCAGATTTCTATTTAACACGTCTTACAACGTGAAGAAATCAGTTCTACTACTCATCACCGCGAGTTTTACACTCATCGAATCGAGCTAAACGCTCAATAACAAAGTTTTTTACATTCATCAGTTCTACTACTCATCGACGCGAGTTTTACACTTATCGAATCGAGCTCAACGCTCAATAACAAAGTTTTTTACACTCATCAGTTCTACTACTCATCGACGCGAGTTTTACACTCATCGAATCGAGCTCAACGCTCAATAACAAAGTTTTTTACTCATCGAAACGAGTTCAACTCTCGATAACAAAGTTAGTTCTTATACTTAGTCGAGGCGATGAAGCATTATGTTAGGAAATCTTTTAGTACAGCACGGATCGGAATGCGTTTTTTTGCATTCGCTTTCAAAAATTATTTATACCATTCTACCTATTACAAACCGGAAGTTGCATTGCTGCAAAAAATGCATTTTTGAGAGGTCTTTTGGAAAATTTCATAACTTTGTAAATAAGAGTCAGAATTGGCCCAAGTTGGGTACCCAGGTGTTTTTGAGGTCGCTGATCACGATTATGATGTTCAAATTGACCCCCCGAACACCTGGAGCTTGGGAATGCCGACGAACGTCATCTCCGTCGGACTATCCCGAACTTCATGCGAGGAAGGAGAGAAACTCGGCACTCGGGTTTTTTTTGGGTCGCTGAGTTCAAATATGCCATCGGCGAACCCCCCACGGACACCTGGTGCGCCCTAACCTGGACGCGGACGCCATCTTCGAGAATTTTCCTGGAAATATCGACAAAAACGAAGCGAAAATCGTTATGGGGCTGTTTTGTTTGCGCTGAATCTGAATTTCATGTGGAAAACGACCCCCCGAACACCTGGTGCGCCCAAACCTGGCCCTGAACGTCATCCCCGAGGGTTTTCCAGACACAATTGCAGAAGACGAACCGAAAACCGTTACGGGGGGTTTTTTGGGTCGCTGAATTCAAATATGGCACCGTCGAACACCCCACGGACACCTGGTGCGCTTTAACCTGGACGCGGACGTCATCTTCGAGAATTTTCACTCCCAGTCAAACAATCAGAGATACTAACAACCGTGAGGTAAATTATGTTCAATCGTTTATCAAAGGCAGAGAGATACATAACCTAGGGGTAAATAAAATGGTAACTCAACTCACACTTTAAAGTAAGAGATAAGAAGATAACCTCGAGATAACTGTCACAGAACAACAATTTTATGTTTACGATAGTTGGTTTTTATAGTTTTTGTAGGTTATAGTGTAGGTTTTAAATTTAACAAAAATCTATTGTGCCGTTTGATTATTGTGTATTATTAAAAAAACTTACCAGATGGATCTAGATCTATTTAGCGATGATGATTATGAGGAAGTATTAGATTTGATTGAAAAAAGAAACAGTATTGTATATATTGACAATGATAGAACATCAATTAGAAACACCCACTGATAGGTATATTAGGTATGTGTATTAAATATTACTTGAACAATACAATGTATGATTTTATGAAACCATGCCATATCTCCAATAAATCAATTGTTGGTGGCTTTACGATTCTATGCAACTGGCAGCTTTCTAATGACGATAGGAGACACAATGAATATTTCAAAGTCAGCCACTTGCAACATAGTTGCAAAAGTTTCATTAGCAATTGCTTTTTTAACATAATTTATTATTATGCCAACTAATCCAGAAGAAATTCTTCAGACAAGATCCAAGTTTTATGAAAAATCGAAAGTTCCGAGAATCATTGGTGCTATAGATTGTACACAAATACGGATTCAGTCTCCAGGGAACTATATGAACTTATGTACTATAGAGTAAATAAAATGTAGTTTTAAGGGATAGTGTGTTGTAGAATGCTGTACAATTTATTGTTCTAGGTGGTCACAATGCTGAATAATATTAATGTGCAATCAATTTCTGAATTGAAAATATTGGATATAGTGGCTAGATGGCCAGGATCAGCACATGATTAAACTATTTATAACAATTTTGCAATTCATCAGAGGTTAGAAAATGCCAATGAATTTGGTAATAGCATTTTAGTAGCAGACTCAGGGTATCGAAATACAGCTTATATAATTACACCACTGAGAAATGTGAATACTGAAGTGGAACAATTATATAATGATGCAGGTTAGTACATTTTACTTAATCGTTAATTTAAAAACAAACAATATATATATATATATATATATTATATATGTGTGTGTGTATATAATAATGTTATAATTATTATAGTAATAATTAGAATTCTTATTGGGTTCGCCAAATTACACATATATTTTAATAATGTAATGTTTCCTTTTATTTAGTATGCTATTTATAAACATGTAGTTTATTTAATTCTTATGTTTTCTTACCTCGGCTGCTCTTATTCGTTTACGACTCTTAAAATCAGTAGGGTTCTGGGCATATTATTATAATAAAATCAACTTTACTTATTAATGTCATATATTTATGTGACTGATAAAAAAAATTTTTGAAAAACTTTTAAAAACATAAAAAAAATGATTCATATATAAACTATTTGTTACGTCTTATTACACAGTTAGACTGATGAAACTACTTATTAATAAAATAAATGATTAACCTTTTGTTCTACCAATTCTTACGTTATACATAAATAATGAGTTATTTATATATATATCTAAACTTCCACTTTGAATATGACTTTCTTTATATTACAAAAAAAATTATACCTTTCTTTTTAAAACGACTTTTTCTGGCTCATTTGCATAACTTGGTCGAAATCTTGTGAGCGTTGAAATTCTTAGAAATTTACAAGCGCCTGCATTTCTAAATTTGCTTCTACTTTAAACAAAAAACCTTTTTAAATGTTCCTTTCTAACTAGGAGGATTATGAAATGATTTTAAATGCTAATTTTTAGTTTTATTCGGGACGTGAAATTGGAAACACATTTGATATTTTTATCGACTCAAAATTTACGTTTTAAATATTATTTTACCGTATGGTAATAATTGTGTATTGATATAAACTGGAATTAGTTGTGGTCTGTTACTAGTGGAAATTTTTATATATATTTTTGGTGAAGTTCGACATGAAAGAAATTATACATTTATCTACACTTTACAATGGTAAGTTTTAATATTACTTTTCTCTGGTATATTGTATTCATGTAAAGATAAACGAACTTTACTACCAGGTATATGAGCTCTTAAATTTTCTTATATCATTCGAAATTATTATTTTAAAATTATTATTCATACGTTCTTATTTGAAAGTTATTATTTATTTGGTACCAAATACATTTAATTAACACACAACCGACCTTTTGCTCCTTTTTCTTGAAATGATGCCACACCAGGGGAACGCTTCCAATAGATTTTCCCGCCTTCGATGGATGAATTTCTTACTCGTAATTATCTGGGTGATAATTGTTTCCTCTGCTATTCGTAGTCTCACAAAAACTTTGTTACACTTGATTTATTTATAACTGATTAAATTTATATGGATTTATATACCTTTGCCTTGATTAATTATAAAATTTGTTACATTGAAAAAAATTGGATAACTTTATATTCGTGTTACTTATATGATCACTGACGCTCAACTCCCAATTTCCCGCATTTTACATCGAACAAAACCCTTTTTATGGTTTGTCACCGGAAGTGGATTTTGTTCTCGAAAGTTCGATTGAAAAATTCACCTGTCACTTTGTTTATTCTTGTTTTTTATTGTTTTCTAGCTTAAACTTATTGCAAACTATTGTTTTTTATTCATAATACACTTATTGTCATTGACTTATTCACTCACACCTTATTATTATTGTCTTTTTCCATATTACTGTTTATTTGCGATGTTTTGATTGGTCAATGCAATTTCATTAATTTTACGTTTTCTACAACCTACATATTTACCTATTATACATGTATACAATTTATTTCTCATTATGTTTGATGTTATTACATCTATACACATAAACTATGTCGGTAATCATTTATTTCATTATTGTATTTTATATTCAAAATTATTTATGTTGGTATAATTTGTCTCAACTGTTTCATTTGGTATAAATTTGACCTTGCCTATATTACAGATTCCTACTTATTATAATATTTCCTATATCTACTTTTATGATTAATTATTAACTAAATATCTTATTCTATATATTTTATTACTTCTAAATGTCTTTTTATTGTTTAATCATTATAGTTTTTTGTTGATTTTGTTAGGAGATTCTATTTATTTTTAAAATATAAACAGATACTCTGGGTGTCTAAGATTCCATGCAGCGTTATATTATTTCTTGATCTGCGATTACTTGTGAGGTTCTGTCTAAGGTTGTTTTTATTAAGTTGAAGAATTAATTTTACAACTGTTTTTCTTGATGGTTGTTTATGATTTCTTTTTATATTTATTTACTTTCTTTTTGATTATACCCATTGATCGTACTTGGTTATATTGTTATACAAGGTATTTTATTATTTTGGTACATTATCTTTAAAAAATTATTTTATTGACAAATTTTAATTTTATATCCTTTATCAGGATTCTATATAGGTTATGTATATGTTCTATTTACAACAATATATATATATATATATATATATATATATATATATATATATATATATATATATATCCATACATTTCTTTTACAAATGAAATAATATTTTGTCTTTGTTGATTCTACACTTGTTTTGGTCTAAATTAGGAAATTATTTTAGTTATACGTACACGTAACCCTGTCGAAAGGCAATATGGTGTTTGGAAAAGAAGATTTCCAGTTTTGGCACTTGGTCTAAGACTAAAATTAGAAAGGAACTGTTATTGTGGCATGTGCAGTCTTGCATAATATTGCAATTGATCATAACGAAGATCTACCTCCTGATGATGCAGATGTCCTTCCTCAATACATCAACTTTGAAGAAAATGTTAATCAAGACATTTTTAACATTGATAATGAGAATGCTATTGCCAGAACTATTTTAATAAATCGACATCTTACCAGATTATTAGAAAACAATATCTAACTGTTTTTGTGGAAATAATACAATTATGTCATGTTTAATTGGATTATTATTTAAATAGATTAATGTGCAATTGAATATATATTCTATTCCAACCTAATAATTGAGAAAAATAATTAAAATTCAAAAGATGATTATCCTTTGAGCAACAATTCTTTTTTTAATTGAATGAGCTCCATTCGTGCCTCATGCTCTTTTTGATCCTGATCCTGCTTTTCTATTACCGCTTTTTTCTGGATCACTATTAGTTCCATTTTTTTTTCGGCCATTTTTTCGAGTTTTTCTGCAGCTTAAGAAACAGTTTTATTTCTTTTTGGAGTGTTTGTTAATATGGGACGCCTTCTTTTTGCCCAAGATTCTGCAAAAAAATTGAGTACGGTGTTCAAATTTGATTAACGAAGCTCACATTGAAAGGCTTTCATCTAACAGTGAAATAAGTGCAATAGTATCAAATTAAATAATACAGTACATGCAATCTTAAAAACCTGTATGAATAAATCGTAAATAAATCAGTACTCAAAATAATGAAACTTACTGCTAGAACAGGCAGCTTCTTCAATTGGTTTCTCAACCTTTTCTTGTATAGCTGATATATTAACTTCTGCCATCTCCTTAGCTTCTGGCATCTCCTGAGCTTCTGGCATCTCCATATTATATTTATCAAAATCAGCAATCTCAGACATATTATCAGTTGGATCTTGCCATTGTATTCCAGTTATACCTAGAAAATTAAATCTCATTAGGTTACCTCCAAAATTTTGGTTTTTTGACTGCAGGGGATTTAACTAGTAAAACAAAATTAATAGCTAACCAAAACGACCATCAGCATCTGTAGTATTGGTCAGTCCTTGAACACTTAAACTAATTGTTTCTGCCAATAATGATTTCTCATCATTTGTTGGTTGTGGAGGAGGTACATAAGGTCCACCTCCTGTACCTCGCATATAATTCTTATTGCTACTGTGTTTTCTTTATTTCTTTTTTAATTGACTTATACTTTTCCATCAATTGTTTACCTGTCTTTTGCTAAAATTATGATTATTAGTAAAAAATACAAAAAAATCTACAAAAATACTTACGGATTCTGTCTGAGAACCATTGAAAATCTTGGTTATTTTATCCCAAGCAATCTGCTTATCCCTCCACATTACACCATTGGTTTGCTTATTTTTCAGAACGTGCTTATACTTATTTGTCAGTTCTATAAGCAGTTGCCGTTCAGTAACACTGAAATTGGGGCCCCTTTTTTCAGCCATTAAATATAATACGTAATGAAATTTCGAATTTAAAAAATAATGTCAAAACAACCGAACTACCATATAAACTAAAATAAGCCGAACCACAATGAAACAAACGAGCTATCTAAGCATAAAACTTCAAAACTAGAGCAATCAATCACGTGTTTATATTTTCACCAATCAGAATTGAACTAACACTTGGCAACACTAGTCTCAGTGTAGCCAACACTGGGTTAGTTAGCTCTTGAGGTAAATTGCAATGATAAACGCTTCCAAAATTTAACACTAAGGTTACCTCTAACCCGGAGATAGTAAACCCTTGGTTTTAAACTCGCATTGAAAAACCGGCTGTATTAATCAAATCGAAACATAAAGTGCCTTCCGATATGAAACCACCGAAGTTCAACATTCATAACTTTGTACCATTCTTGTAAATTTGTACATAATAAATCATTAATTTCGACATTAACCCATTTATGCCTAACGAGTCGAAAACGACCCACTGCCTTTTATATATGCACCTGTTCATATCGCTGTGTTGAGTGTGTTGCCTATAGTGGCATTCGCATGTTAAAACTGCATATTCTGTTGTAGTGTCAGTGAAAAAGCACGTTCGACAGTGAGTTGTTCGTATTTGTAACAAATCAAAGTGTAATATTTCTTTGGGTGACATGGCTGAAAGTTATTACTGGTAAGTATTTCAGTTTTTTAAAGAATATAATCAATTGATGATATATTGTTGTTTATTCTTCAAAGTTCATGGTACGTTCCCATTTATGAGGGCAGGCTTGGACACTTCGACTAAAACTGAAGTATAATTTGGTTGGGTCGCTAACGACCCGTTGGGCAGATATGTGATATACTTTTTTTATATTCAGGAAAACACCACTAACAACAGCCGAGCTGTTAGATGAAATAGAAAGACTTGACGAAGACGATCCTAATATTCCTGATGCTATATATATTACTCCGCCGGATGACAACGATTTTGATAGTGGTGAGGATTCTGGGGACGAGGACTGCAATGATCCGAACAGGCTAAATCCCAGGCAGCTTCAAGCAGAAGCAGAAAGCAACAGGCTAGAAGAAGACAATAGCGACAATGAGGAGGGAACTCAAATACAAGAGAAAAGTGGCCCATCTAGGAAAAATAAGTTTCCAAAAAAGCGTAACTGGTCAAAGGGTGATTTGGATAAGACAACGTCTCAATCATCTACTGCAAAATTCCCTATGGTTGATATATTACCTGTACTTACGCTAAGCGATAAAAGTGAACCTTCAGAATTTTTAGAACTATTTCTAAATGCAGATGTACTCGAAGATCTTGTAAAATATACTGTTTTGTATGCAAATAGCAAAAACTGTCGATTAGAACTAGGCAACGATGAACTACTCGTTTTCATAGCAATATTATACTTGAGCGGTTATGTTCCACTTCCACTTCGAAGAATGTTTTGGGAAGGGCGAGACGACACTCGAAATTTTCTGGTGTATAACTCCATGCGTAGAAATAGATTTGAGGAAATATTCAGATTCCTACATGCAGCAAACATCAATAACTTGGCAGAAAATGATAAAATGGCTAAGTTACGTCCTCTGATAGAAAAAATGAATGAAAATTTTGTAAAATATGTACCTTGCAACTCGGAATTGTCAATCAACGAGTCTATGATCCCGTACTTTGGCCGAAACGGGTGTAAGCAATTCATAAGAGGAAAGCCAATTCGTTTTGGCTACAAAGCATGGGTTCTTGCTCTATCGTCTGGGTACTGTGTGAATTTTGATATATACCAAGGGAGGAGAATGAACACAGAAGAGAAGAAGATGGGCCTTGGAGAGTCTGTGGTTACAACGTTTGCCAACTTGCTCCAAAATCAATTTCCCGATAATAAATTTTCTCTGTACTTTGACAATTTTTTTACAAGTGCTTCACTTGTAAGTAAACTCGGGAAAATGGGTTTTGGTGCAACTGGTACCGTTCGAGAAAATCGAACAGATAAATGTCCTCTTGAAAATTCGGCTGTAATGAAAAGAAAGATCGAGGGGTCTACGATAGTGCAGTTGACAAAGATGAAAACATTGTTTGTGTAAGATGGAAAGACAACAGTGTTGTTACTTTGTTGTCAAATGAATATGGTTTATGCCCAATCCAAAAAGCAATAAGATATTCATCAACAAATAAAAAAAAGTAGATATACAGCAACCATACGTCGTGCAATATTATAATAGATATATGGGAGGGGTAGATCAGATGGATAATAATATTGCAAATTATCGTATAGGTCTGCGAGGAAAAAAATGGTATATTCCTTTTTTTATTTTGGATGTTCGACATATGTATGAGTAATTCCTGGGTTTTGTCACGCAAATTTGGTTTGAAGTTGGACAATTTGGAATTTCGCAGAAGAGCTGTAATCGCTTTATTACAAAAATATGGAAAACCTCCTTTGGCCACAGGTCCAACATTCCATTCTGTAAGTCCAGCGGCACGTCGACAGGGTCAGCATCTGGTTGTGATCAGCCAAACACGGCGAAGATGTGCTTTTTGTAAAAATAAAACAACCAAGGCCTGCAATCAATGTAAAGTTGCCCTTCATGATAAATGTTTTCTAAATTATCATAAATAATGAAATTTTCAAGTTTCTGTTGTAAAATATAGAGTTCAATAACAGTTAGCTTTTATTTTCATATATTACCATAACTCAACATCCAGAAAATGCACTCTAAATGTAAATTATCAAACAAACAAAAAAGTACATTAATTTGCCCAAGTGGGTCGAAAATGACCCACATCATATTTCAAAAACTGACCTTTACATTTTTATTTTTAGTATCAACCCATCATAAAAATGTCATTTTTCACAACATGTACAAGTTTCATAAGGAAAATGCAAAAAAAAATTCTGGGCATAAATGGGTTAATTTTGTCAAATTAAGATTATTTATCTAGTTGAATGTCTACGCCAGTCGACGAAGTTCAGCTAGAAATATAATCAAAAACAAAATGTTTAAAACTTTAAAAACGATTTGTGCTCATTACTTTAAACCTTCACATATCCATTTCATATTTGGCAGGACGTGTAGACTCTATACATCCTACTAAATAATTATGTTAATCAAACGTTTCTTGCTACTACCAGAGGCGTAGGATAGGGACAAGTGACTGGTTAATCGTTCCCAAATTCTACGCCACTGGCGGAAGAGAAATTTTATCACAATTTTTCGATTGTCATTGTTACCTAAATAATGTAATCTTTCGTCACAACGGTAAAGTTAATATTTCTCGAGATATTTTAAGTTAAACATGAAGCTGTACAATTTTTTTAATTTTGAAGTATAATAACTTGAGGGCGGAATATACGCAAGAAGACAATACCAAAATAAACGCATATATATGCATGATTTTTATCAAACATATTCAATCATTTTTTCTAAATTTGCGTAAATATGCAAATGCATATTCATGAAAATACTCAAAATGAAACAAAATATTAAATATATACATTTATTTTTAAAACATATTCAATTTTCACAAATAAATCAAATGATATACAAAAAAAACAGTGTACTAATGAAGAATCTAATATTAGTGTTTTAAATGAAACTCACTGTTTCTAGCTAAATCCACAATATAATGAAAATTGTTGAAAATTCTAAAAAATTGACAATTGTTTCGATAAATCAATATCATCGTCAGAATGACAGAAGTTACATTTCATTTGATGCCTACCTGATGTTTAGTATTTACTTTTGGCTAGACCAAGAAGTGACCTAACTTTTGATTGACTTAATATATGTTAATAGAGAAAAGAAGAACATGTGATATTACAAATAATGAAGCTTAGATATTATTAGCCCTATGGTGATATCCTCCTGGATATCATTTTTCCAATTAAGATCAGTATAACTGTGCAATGATATATACAACCAGGAAAACTATATCTACTGATCATTACAATTATCATTTAAGAAGACAGTTTATTAGTGGAGAGCTCCCTAGATTTATCTGTTCCTTGACGCCTTCGTATTCAGTTCTTGTTTCTTTCCACAAATATGCAGCACTTCTAGTTCTGTGTTAGGTGTCAATGAATGATTGGTGTCAAGTAGATGTTTTGCATACAGATTGAAAAAACCAGATAAATCCCACTACGCAAAACATCTACTTGACTCCAATCATTCATTGACACCTAACACAGAACTAGAAGTGCTGCATATTTGTGAAAAGAAACAAGAACTGGATTTCCTTGAAGAACTGGAAATGAGAAGACATTTAAGAAACCCACAATATGAAGTCGTCAATGAAAAGATAAATCTAGGGAGTTCTCCACTAATAAACTGGCTTCTTAAGTGATAATTGTAAAGATCAGCAGATATAGTTTTCCTGGTTTTCTATATCATTGCACAGTTATACTGATCTAAGCTTCAATATTTGTAATATCACATGTTCTTCTTTTCTCTATTAACATATATTAAGTCAATCAAAAGTTATGTCACTTATTGGTCTAGCCAAAAATAGCTACTAAACATCATGTAGGCATCAAATGAAATGTAACTTCTGTCATTCTGACGATGATATTGATTTATCGAGGCAATTGTCAATTTTTTAGAATTTTCAACAATTTTCAATATATTGTGGAATTAGCTAGAAACAGTGAGTTTCATTTAAAACACTTTTATGAATTTTAATAAAGATAATAGAATATAATAATTGAAGATAGTGTTGTTTTACTTCCAAAGCTTTGCAAGTATAGTCAATGGGTTTTATTAAGAATTATGTAAGAATATAATTAATTAAAAAATGTCTTTATGTACAATAATTTTTCAGTAAAGTTTAGAAAGATAGCATGAAAACAAATACAATAAGGCCGATGTTCTGGCATTCCTTACTATCCTTGTGTATCCATGTTGGTAGGTATTGCTGTTTGCATTACCAATCTATTTATTTGTTATAACTCACTTTGTACCCTCATATACAAGTATGACGCCCCAGATATTTTGACTGTTTTGTCCCTGAAAAGCGGCTGAACAACAGGGTTTATGTAAGAATATAGTTTTAGCGCCTATACACAACTGTCGAAAATCTTATACATACTTGTACTATACTTTTAGTTTAAATAATTAATTGTTTTCCATATTTTCAATAAGTTTAGATGTACTTACCTGTCCATATTTATTATGAAGAATATGAGCGTTGCCCCTATTTCTCTTTCTGCTAGACAAAGGCCTACCTTCGGCGTTCCTTTTTGCCATTTCACACAAATTTCACTTATTTATAAACAAGATGATGTATAAGTATCGTCCAACTAAAGATTTTCTAGATTTAACTCGTACTATATCATCAGCAATTCGTCCCTCTTCTACATTGATTGTAAAGTTTTAAATATAACAGACTAGGATGTCTACGTCTAAATCCTTATCGGGTTCATTTAATATCCAGGAAAAGTATTATGGACGAAGGACCGACAATAGGAGTAATTAAATTTGCTACACAATAATTTCAGAATAAATTGCAGGTAAAAATGTTCAGCAGTCCAAAAGGTTTCTACCACTAACGGGCAAACGAGGGTCGACTGTTGCCACGTCATAAATATTTTGCGGTTTTACATTTATAACATCTTGTAAATCAGCAGTTGAATATGTCTGTGTGTTTATCGCAATTGCAAGAATCAAAATAATCAACTATCAAATCTAGAAAAAAATAAAGCTACGTTCTTATATTTTATTATGGTTTTAATATTTCCTGAAAAATCGATTTAATGAAAGGTTCGTAAAATTTTTGTCAAGCCAAATCTGTAGATTTTGTTTGTCTAATTAATTTAATTTATTAATCAGTTTTATATCTTGTAGAATAACTAAGTTACTATGCCGAAACTTTATATTGAAACTACCATAAGAAAAAAACGTTGAACCTGCCTTAACTGATAAGATTAAATTACAATAAAAATAATAATAATACAAATTAATAGTGATAATAATAATGACTCACACTATA
Source organism: Galeruca laticollis (assembly GCA_963921935.1). Taxonomy (NCBI): domain Eukaryota; kingdom Metazoa; phylum Arthropoda; class Insecta; order Coleoptera; family Chrysomelidae; genus Galeruca; species Galeruca laticollis. The sequence goes on along the minus strand of OY998178.1, from coordinate 35,052,195 downwards.
TATACATTTATTCGTAAGAGCGCATACGTTATTGATACAAGTTTTTTTGCAGTTTTGTTTACGAGTATAACCATTTTGTTTTTTTGACTGGGGTACTTGCGCTGGTGTAGAGATAAATTAAGTAAAACCACAAGAATAAAAAATGTGGTAGAACCTTTGTACGAGGTGTAAATACTTAGACTTAGCCTAAGGGTAAATATCATCTTACATTGGCGAATAAGTAGATAATCCCGGTACATGCTGTATTATTCTAAGATATTCTTACATTGTTTCTAGTGAACAAAGCTTGATCTCAGTGCAACTCTTGGTCGGAAGTGTAGGGTGTTCACAAAATCAGAACATGCTAATTTTCAACTGAAATCGTAAAAAAACTTACGTCATGTTCGGTAGCTTATCCTTTATTAGGTACAGTCACTTTTCACGGTTTACGTCTAAACTGTATTACATTGCTTTAAAGTACATTCTTATGTTTTTGTTCTCAGAAAACTTATTTAGTTGAGTTTGACAAATTTGTGTAAATTATAAATTGCTTTTCGATAGATAACATTGCTAAAAAGCTAAAACCGCACGGACGATGCAATTTGTTGTACAATCTATCATACAATATATTGCACTATAAATCGTACAGACAGGTCGTAAAGTTTAAACGCTGAAGCTTATCTGACACGTGACTTAGTTGACGATATTATCCAACAAAAACTGTGTTCGTAGTGTCTTCTAATAACAGAAAAAGAACAAAACTCAATACAAGCATTTGTAATTCGCACCAGAACAATTGCAAGACATGCGTAACAATTTCTTTACGTTTAACGTATCTTATAAATAAATATCAATATAACTGACAGGAATATATGTTAGGACATTTTGAGGTTATGTGGATTTTTTTATTATTGCACATTATTTAGCGAATTGTTTGGATTAAAGGCATATTTATTGTTAAAATCAGTTTTTTAAAAGCTCTAATAACATTTTTACTTCATTTTACATTGGCAAGTATAAATTTAATATATTATCAACTTCTGACCACATGATATTTAAATTATGTCTAAAATGTTGTGAGACGGGAACATTATAATACATATTTTACAAATTATTAGATATAATAAGGTGTAAAATCTTGTGTAATTTATAAATTTTTGAGGAAACTTTCAAAATTACATTAACTAAATACTTGATTGTTGCTCATAATGGTATTTTAACCAAAAATTCTTTTTAACCTGTTCCATCTGTTCAGGAGGCAATATACATAAAGTAATATTTGTTTTTGAGTATTTCTATAAATGTTATATTTCGTACAGAGAGTAGCAACTGCCCTTAAAATTACAAGAAGAACATTATAGTTCATTAAAAAAGATAAAAATAGTGCAGATTTGCCAACTTCCTCAAAGAATTCGAAACGTCGACTTAAATTAAAAACAGATGATTAATCGGAAGGGAGTAAAATGGCAGTTCAGAATACACTATATAAGGTAAACGTTCCTATTATCGGCCCCTTAAGCTCATTGCATACCGTAAAGCTACGGTTTCCTAGGAAAGCGTTGCCGTACTAGAGAGGCCGTAATATGTAGGCCGCAATAATTTGTATCGTCAACGAATATGACGGACGACATAGCGGTGACAATAGTTATAAAGTTAGAATAGTTCGTAATAATTTTTTGCCGGGGAAAGTCGCGCTCCCGAAATGAATGATTTTGATATCGCGATGTTAATATTTTTGGAAGACGAAGAGTCTTCATCGGATGAAGATGCCAAAAAGTCGGAAGAATCTGAAATTTATAAATATCGAAGAACCGAAGGCGTTTATGAAGTTTTAATACGCCGCCATCTTCAAGTCAATGATGTAAAATTCAGGAAATATTTTCGCCTGATTATTTGATTACGTATTAAACCACATTAAAGAAGATATTACCTCAAAACCATGTAACAGAAATAAGACTCCGATAACCCCTCAGCACAAACTTTGTTTATTTCTAAGGTAAGTTGTAATTATACAAATTTTTGACAAATTAGTTATAAAAAAATTTCCTGTGTTATCTGGGGAAAGTAAAGGTACCGCCGATGAGTCAGAAAAGTTATTTACAGGAGTACATGAAGCTGTAGAACCTTCGTTTAGATAATAGTCAGAGTAGTTACTCCTCTCATTAGATGTAGCAGAGGTTGGTCGGCTAAGGTCTGTACAGTTTTGCCGCTCAAAATATCTTAATTCGGCATTTCCAACTACGGTGCCTATTTGTAATTTTAGATAAATTCGTTCCTTTTCAGGTAACTTTTTTACACTTTTCGCCATAGAAGCAAAGAAAAGATCGATCTCATCTTGTGTGTCGGATTGTTGGCCTTTGTTAGCTATTGTCTTAAGAAGTTTCAAGCGTTCCTCAGAATTTGACGAAGTTTTCTGCCTTTTTGCTATTTTGGAACTTTCGCAATGCTTTTCCCTGTCTTTAATATTGTTACCTTCCTTTGAAGGTATCTCCCTTTGAGGAGCAAGAATTTCATCCTGTGTGGACTTCTCTAGGTCTTCTTGTGAAAAATCGTCTGGATCAGCGATGTTGGTATTTTCTTCCAAACTCCCAATATTGGTGATAGTGCTGAATTAAAAAAAACAATGTATATAATAGTAATAATTTATGGAAATTTTAGATTTTACCTTCTCTTTATGGAGCAGTAGCTATCCAAGAACGAGAGTAGTTCAGCTCTTTTTTTTGCAGCTTCACCGGGAGAACCTGTGCCTGGTTTTCCCTTTCGTCTGACGTAGTAGTCCCGCACATAAGCCCACCTTTTACTGCACTCGGTATCTACAAAATAAAGTTCATTTATTTCAGAGTTTCGTACAATAAAACAAAAAAGTGCATAGTCTTTTTAAGCCAAAGCTTTGTCTTATATTAGAATCGAGTGTACAAAAATAAGTGCGCTTTATTTTTTAGGTATCTTGCAACAGAGGAATCCTTCAGATCATTAGCTTTTCAGTTCAGAATATGTCATTCATGGATAAGCTTTATGATCAAACAGGTGGCCGCCAGCATAGTCAGGAGACTACTGAATGTGGCAATGCCGTCTCCAACAATGGATCAATTAAAAAAAAATGCAATTACCTTTATGTCGTCTTGGAACTTTCCGAACTGCGTGGGTGCCATAGATGGCAAACACATAAGAATAAAATCACCTAAAAACAGTGGATCTGCTTTTTTTAATTATAAAGAATTTTATTCCATTGTTATTCTAGCAATTGTTGATGCAGATTGCAAGTTTATAGCGATAGCTATCGGTTCTTATGGTAGAGGAGAGGATGTTGGAATTTTCTTGAAAAGTCAATTTGGAAGGAAAATTCAGAATAATGACTTCAATATACCCCCTCCGCAAACACTTCCAGGTACATATATTAGCCTACCGTACGTCATTCTTGGAGACAAAGCTTTTGCACTACATGAAAATTTCATGAAACCACACCCGAAAAGACAATCAATAATTGATCACTCTAAAGCCATATATAACAATAGACTATCTCGCGCAAGACGAACAACTGAGAACTCCTTTGGAATACTCTGTGCATATTTCAGAATTTTTTTCCAGCCCATTGCAACTACACCGAAAACTACCGATAAGCTAGTTACATCTGCCTGTATTTTGTACAATATTTTAAGAGAATCTAAAATACTTGCTCCTAATGAAGGTGCCATGGATGACAATCTTCCACTATTACCAACCCAAAATTTATTTCCAATGGCTGAAACCAATATTCGTGCTCGAAAGTCACTTACACAAATTCGTGATGGATTTAGAACATATTTTAACGGGACAGGTCGGGTAGAATGGCAGAACAATCTTCTTGTGCAACATTGAAAATACTTTATCTTGTATTAATGCATTATAAAAATACCATCATTAAAAATTAAAAAATATGTAGAAGTAGTACGTACCTGTTTTATTTTTTATAATGTCTGCCATTTCCCGCCAAAGGTTAAGTTTCATTTGTGTTTTTTTGTAGTCCTTACATTTTATATTGTACAAGGACTCCTCACAAAATCAGTTAAAATTTCGTCTTTCTCCATTGTCCAATCTAAATTTTTATTATTAGTACTATTGCCAGACATAATTTGAAAAATCCAACGAATACCACCAAAAATATGCTTGAAGTCTCTCACCGTAATGTACAAAAACGTTGCATTCACTGTTTCTCGCCGCTATGCCGGCTGTCTCGATGATAGCGCTGCCGCTATTTTGCATGATGGTGTTGGCTACCGTTCTCTAAAAAATCGCTTACATATAAAATGCACGGACAGCGTTTTATTACGACCGCTCTAGTACGGCACCTAGGAAACCGTAGCTTAAGTCATGCTTTCAATTCAATTTGATATAGAAAATACACCAGTAACCTATATTCTGATTATTTATCCTGCTATTTGAATGTATCTTATTACATATGGAATATTTATTTTGAAAGAAAGTAAATACCTAGTATTTATTAAAAGCAATAATGTAGAAAAATCGACATGCGCCTATTATCGGCATCCCAAAAGAAATTCATGTTCTAGTTTTCGGTACATATAAGATACTTTTATCGGCACCGAATAATCAATCAAGTAGGTAGGTACTTAAGTTGAAACTAAAATTTATAAAAACATTTTTATTAAGTAAATAACACAAAATTCGAATGATACATGCCTATTTTATGAAATCGTGATGCAATATTTGGTATTCCTGTGGATAAGGTCAAATTTGAATGAAACTCTATAATTTACTGGTTATTCTCGAAGAGGACATTGTAATTCATTCACATGTTTCATTTTCGGTAAATCCGAGACAATCCTCATGATAATATTTTAGACAGAAAGAGCAATGACGCATATCAAGCTTATCCTCACTCAATTTTCAGCTTTCCAAGCAATCAGCAACCTAGGACGGCCATATACGTCCCTAGAAATTTTAAGACCTACCCACTGACGCATTTTTCGTCCTCCGACCTAACGGTAGTGAAGGTTGAATATGCACAAAAAGGTCAAAAGAAAGTGTTAATACTGGCATCCGCATACCTCCCCTCAGACGCAGCTAAACCACCACCAACTAAGGAGCTGGAGGACCTTGTGGAACACTGTCTCACCCAGAAGCTTGAACTGGTAATAGGCTGCGATTCAAACTCTCACCACGTAAGCTGGGGCAGCAAAGATATTAACACTAGAGGTAAGTCTTTTTATGATTTTATAACTAACAAGAATCTTTGCATTCTAAATAGAGGTACTGAACCAACTTTTATTAACTCTCGTAGTCTACTATTAATACTTCGAATAAAATCTCCAGCTGGCATGTATCCGACGATATTTCAATGTCGGACCACCGCTGGATAAAATTCGAAATAAAACTTGCGCTCACAACCTCCACAATGACTCGCGACCCTAGGAAAACGGATAGGACAAAATATGTCCACTGCTTGAAAGGGGATCTGCGAGGTGTCGAGGATGTGTTGCCCAACAATAAAGGAGTTTTGGAAAGTTATTATGAAACAATTCAAAACTCCATTATTAATGCCTACAAGATGTCTTGCCCACTCAGGCGGATCGATCTCGATGGAGCCTCCACTTCGTGGTGGTGCCATGAGATTGACCAGCTCAGGGGGACGGTGAGGAAATCTCTCAATAAGGCTAAAAGAACAAAACTCAAAGAGGATTGGAACTCATACAAGTCTCACCTCAAAGAGTATAAAAAAGTCATCAGACAAAAGCAAAGAGAGGCATGGAGAATCTACTGCGAGGAAATCGAGGATTTCCCCCAAGCAGCCAGACTCCAAAAAGCCCTCTCAAAAGATCCCCACCGTCATATCGGTATACTAACAAGAGAGGATGGCACTAAAGCTGCCAACCTAAAGGAAAGTCTTCAATTATTGATGTCAACTCACTTCCCTGACTCCAGAATCACAAATACGGCGGCCTGGGAGGATGAGGAGAATCACTACCCGACGGACGACGACTGGCGTATATCACGACAGATCGTCGACGCGGACAGACTAAGGTGGGCCATCTTAGGCTTCTCCCCCTTTAAATCCCCGGGAACGGACGGCATTTATCCAGCCCTACTTCAGTGGGGCCTGGATGAACTAATGCCGCACCTGGTAGGAATCCTCAGATCCTCACTGGCACTGAGGTATATTCCAAAAGGTTGGAGAGAAGTCAAAGTCGTGTTCATACCAAAACCAGGAAGAATGGACTATTCCATCCCAAAAGCATATCGACCCATTAGCCCCACATCGTTTACAATGAAGACTTTAGAGAGGCTGTGCGAACGATACATAAGAGATGTGGTGATAACACAAAATCCACTGCATCCAAATCAACATGCATACACTCCAGGGAGATCCACGGATTCGGCTCTTCATCTCGTGGCGGGCCGCATCGAGAAATCGTTGGAAAATAAGGAGTCCACCCTGGGTGTATTCATAGACATAGAAGGCGCATTTGATAGAACCACTTTTCCTAAAATAACAAATGCACTTTCCAATAAGAATATCCCCCAAACCATAAATGGCTGGATATATAACATGCTTTCAAAAAGAGCAATCAAAATCAGTGTAGATGATGTAACCATCAGAGGTTTGGTTGTAAAAGGTTGTCCACAGGGAGGGGTGCTCTCACCACTATTATGGAACATGGTCTTAGACTCCTTGGTCAGCCACCTCAATGATAACAACTACTACACAATAGCATACGCAGATGACCTAGTGATTCTGCTAACAGGAAGATTCGAGGCGACACTCTGCGCTTTAATGCAGGAGGCCCTCAATATCATAGAACAATGGTGCAGAGACCATTCGCTGTCAATAAATCCAAAAAAGACTGAGATGGTCCTCTTCACGAAAAAAGGAAGCTTACAAAACATCAAGCCCCAAAGCTCCTAGATACCAAACTTAATTTCTCTTCAGAGGTGAAATATTTAGGGATCACCTTTGACAATAAGTTAACATGGAACTCCCACTTAGAAAACAGAGTTAAAAAAGCATATATTTCTTATGAGCAGTGTCGTAGAACCATCGGTCGCACCTGGGGAATGTCACCTAAGGTTGCTGCCTGGTTCTACACTGCCATCATCAGACCTATGCTAACGTACGGTGCGATTGCCTGGGGAGCTAAGGCAAACCAGCTGACAGTCATCCGTAAACTGGACCAAATCCAAAGAACAGCATGCCTCAACACAACAGGAGGCATGAGAACCACACCAACAAGAGCTATGGAGGTAATCCTCGGTCTCACTCCCCTTGACATATACATCAAGGAGGTTGTTTTGATGACCATGGCACGTCTGCGCTCTACTGGTATACAACCTGATGTAGGATCCGGTAAACTGAGACGTAACTTGTGGCATGAGGCCCTCAGGGAGATCCCACTGCTGCAGGCCAATACGGACTCGATTCCACCGCGATATGCCTTCAACAGGCCCTACAAGGTAATCTTTAAAAACAACTCACAAGACCTATTGGAAGAAGGCGCAATCCGCATCTTCACAGATGGGTCTAAATCCAATGTAGGCTCAGGATGTGGTATTTTTTCTAGATCCCTGAATCTAAACATAAAATGGGCAATGGGCTGCAATGCAGGTGTTGCTCAAACAGAGCTCACTGCTATCTGCATCGCTGCTAAAGAGATTACCAAAAGGAAAACCACAGGTAATAATATATACATCCTTACGGACAGTAGACAAACACTACTAGCCCTGAACAGACCACGTATTACATCAGGCCTAGTACTAGAATGTCACATGGCCTTAATCGAAGCCTGTAACAACAACACGGTCACTTTAGGCTGGATCAAGGGCCATGAGAAATCGAAAGGAAACCGTATTGCAGACTCGCTAGCCAGGAAGGCAGCCTCCCAAAAACTCTTGTGACCTGGCACTTTCATTGGTCTATCGGCGTCAGCAACGGCCGACCTATTAAAGGAACACTCCCTTAATAAGTTTAAGGGCAGATGGGACGACGCAGAAGGCTGCAGGCTTGCCAAGGAACTGCTACAGTACCCAGACAGCAAAGTAGCCAAAAAATACGTGACTATGAACAGGCGGAACCTACGAACAACCACGGGAATTCTGACTGGTCACTGCCACCTACGAAAACACCTTCACAGACTGGGTTTATCTAACACCCCACTTTGTAGAGGATGTGAACAAGAAGATGAGACTGTCGAACACATTCTTTGCGAATGTCAGACACTCTCTCAATTTAGGTTTCAAGTATTCGGCGAGTACAGGCTAACATACGCCAATATGAGGGAACTTAATTCAGGCGACGTTATCGCCTACTTCAAGGAAGTATGCTGGATGACGAGCTAGAAGGAAGTTTTGAACCTCAGAAGGATGCACAATGGGCCAATTGTGGCCTAAGTGCTGTGGGGCCACCCACCCTTCAAATCTTTACAGATACAGAGATACAGATCCTCACTGTCGCATAATGCACAATACCAAGATTCCTGCTCTATACCTTTTGATGTTGAAGGTTCATTGTTTTCTTTCTTTGAAAATAAGTCGTTCGTAACTTTCTGTATTTTCCGATTACAAATTTTTCGATTAGATATTCTTTTATTAGTAAGTTCTGAAACAGCAATTTCAGGTTTCTTCTTTTTCATTTCTACAGTTGCTTCTTTCTTTTTGGTACGGTTTTCTTACTTTTTCGTTTTCAGCTTTTCTTCTTTATTTTTATTTTCTTCTTTTTTTATAATATTGTTGCCACTGAAATGATGATGCTACAGCAGGTACTTTATCCTTCAATTTTTGCTTAGCAATATTTTGTTTATGTGTAGTCCAAAATAAAGGTTTTTGAAAGGAGTCGGAATATATGTATCTGTAACATTTTCTTATGAAGCCAACATCTCTTTTCCCAGAATATAAGAACTTGTATCATTTTAGAACCCGTTTCAGTTTTAGGCTTAGTCAACTGCTAGGTTTAAATCTAAGGTATTTTGAGCTAGTGCACCATTCAACTCAGTTAATTGGGAATGTTGCTGTGAAATATCAATTACTTTATATTTTCCAACAGCATCGTCGTCAATTTCTAATGGTTTTTTCCCCGGGTGAGGATAGGTTCCGACATTTCCTCTCACGTAAAAATCTATAAATCGTTGATTCTCCTACCCCTATCATATTGGCACAGTTCGTAATTATGTCGCGAACAGAACTTGTGGGGTTTTGGTTGTAATAATCTAAAAAACTCTGCTGTCAAGATGTCCCTAATGGACCGAGAAGGCAGCGTAGCTGGCTGTCACCACCCACGATTCCATGGGAAACAGGAGGCAACGACTCCTGTAAGAAATATCCGAAAGGGCTGGCTTCGGCCTCCGCTGCTACCAGTTGTCGTTGGTAATGAGAGGTCTTGTGTCATGGGGTTACGTCAGTTAGAGGGGTGTGCTGAGGAAACATTTTAGATGTAGCTCTTATATGTATATGTTAGGCATTCCTGCTCTCCTGGTTGAGAAAATAAATTAACCGACAATGATTTCTTAAACGAGTTTAATAAAAAAAAAATAACAATAAATTACACCAAATTGACAAAGCGTCAGGAATAATCGTATATAGAGTCTTGTGACTGTAATTTAATAAAACCAGTGATAGGATCGAGAGAAAACTTGAGACACCCTTTTAAATCAACGCGAATGACTCGCAGAATAAGAAGAAATTTGTTATTTTACAAAATAATCTCCAGAACCTGCATATTTTCGCGTACCCTATATATGAACTTTGATACTAACAATTCAATATTCAACCTCAAATGTGCTCCCTATTCCTAATTCATACGGTGAGATATCACCATTAAATACTCGTATGCGATATGAACTATCATAACACAAATTAAATTATATAGATATAATATCATAGAAAGCGAGCTGGCAATGTTAATAGTCTGACCAAACTACAAAAAAAAATCATAATACACAGTTAGTATAATTTTGAAATCAGACTTACCAATTACCGGACTAGTTGTTCACAAAACGCCGACGGACACGATTCGCGTTTCTAACAAAAAAAAAACCCTTGCACAGCGCGTACAGTAGACGCTCCCTTGTAATCTGCTTTTCCCTTTTCGAGAAAAAAAATTATACCTGATTGCTAAAACACTACTTTAATTATAAACTACTGAAACTCAGGATTCCTCAAAAACCGCTATCCGCGAAACCCAAAAAAAACTAGACCGTTCCCGACCGCGAGTTTTTACCAACTGCCCCTCAATTGTTACACCTTCGCCGTTTCGACCTTTCTCCCTAGTCAGCAATCTTTTTTTTTGTACCTGTTACTTTTTGATTGGTGGAACTTATCGTTCGACGTAATTGTGTAATAGGTTTTTTACGTCGATTAACAATTGAATTTTTATTTGATTCCGCAAAATTTCGTTATTTTGACGCAATTATTATTTCCGGTTAAAATATAATTTTTTCCTTTCTGCAACCAGGCAGACCGCTTAGATGAGTGTTTTTTCCATTGTATGAATGTGAACGACCGCTTTCTATAGTTTAAACGTTACAATGTAAAAGTAATTTGTTATACAGGGTTATTCTCCCCATGTTTCTTATTTTGGTATTTATTACATGGTGCACAAGAGCATCATGAACGTTCAGGTTTAACGGTTGTCCCGCAAAGAATATGCACTTTTGCTAACTCGTTGAATAGGAATTAGAGAAAAACTTTAACTTGATGCCATCTTAATTAGACGAATAGACGTTACTTGCTAGTGGCCGAATACTAACTACTTCAAATTTCATTCTATACAGGTAGTTAGATTTAAATATTAACAGGAAATTGGGTAGTATCTGTATAGGTTACGGGGCACGTGCACAAAAAAAGGAATGTTTGAATATAGTATAACAAAATCACTGCGGGAGATTTTGTAAAGCTTGCTATACCTGGAAATACTTATACAGATAATACCAAATGATACATTCTACTATATTTCCATCTTTTGTCATGTATAATGAAATTAAAAACTACTGAAATTTGGGAATATCAATAGGCAGTGGCATGTGAAGATATTTTAGTTATACGAATTGTAGAGTTGAAACAATATCACAAAAATATTTTTCTTCATTCCAGCGGGCATGTTTTTGAACCAAACAATATAATTTTTCAATAAATTTTTTTTTTCACTTCAGTAACTCACTCATCATTCAAGAATAATTTTAAATCAATTCCTAATTATACATTTGTTTCAAATAGCGATATTCTTGATTCAATACTACGGATTCTGAAATTAAATGAATATTTGAACAAGATCAATAATAATTTTTTCATTTTAACAGTCTGGTATTTGAGCAAGCAATATGTACTCTAAAATTCAAGTAAATATTTGTTTAATTTGAGAATTTAATATTCTTGAATATAAAAATTGTTTATTTGCTTCGATGGTGGAATACATTCTCAGATGAAAGTGAAATTATTCTTGCATCAAATAAACCCGATGAATTTAATGGACGAAATATAACAATTGACATCATCTAATATTTTCTTTTAACAAACAAATATTGGCCTTGGAATCCAAATAAACTAGCGTTTTCTTTTAAATGATAGGTTTATTTCGCCATATTGAAACAACAAATTTGTTTGACTGAAATATATTAAATTGAGTGAATGAAAACGACGAATACTCAGTCTGTATTAGTTTATTAATTTCCAGCTAAGCGCTTTCGGCTATTAAGCCATTATCAAAGCTGTCGTCATTTAAAAAGTAGGTGTCAAAGCCATCAAGTTGATTAAGAACAATGCTCAAAGTATAATCATTGTTATGATTAAGTCATTGGAATAAAAACATTACAATAACCCTATTGGAAGGGTGTAAAATTATAATTTACATGATGTAAATTCATTCAAAATTAAAAAAAAAAACTCAACTTTTCTGAAATATATTATGTTTGATTCAATACTTTTTTTTGTGTGTAGTTCCATCGCGCCTATGGTTTACAACCATTTCATGGTCCATACCCCCGATTCGTGCTATCAACTCCATTGGGATAGACTTTAATTTATGGCTGAAAACGAGCGGCTACATACGGCCGTACCCTAAGGTCATTTTACTCCGATTTCAAAAATATATAACATGTTAACATTTTCAATCCACCCATTTTCGAACACTTTCAAATAAAATGTCATTATTCAACCTATGAAACCATATTTAAATTAGGAACATCTCCTTAGATATAAAGAATTGTATTTAAAGTTCTTCAAAATTGGTTATATTAAATGTTAGCCTTGAAATATGCTTTTCTATCGACTTTTAAAGTCCTGCTTCAAAAAGTGGACTACTTTTTAAATTATGCCTTTCCTTACGATGTCTGTTTAAACTGTTTTAAGAAGCGTGAAACTTATTGTATAATAAACAACCCCCCCCCTAATTAAAAACCTGGATAAAAACTTCATGCAGCTTGTTAAGTGAAAAACTTGGATTTAGAAAGAGGTTATGTGAGTTCTGAGTAATGTATAAACACAAAGTCACATAACACCCAAATAAGAAAAATAAACCTTATAACAAAAACCTATAAGCGGCAACACTGGTTTGACGTCCTAGCTTTAAGCGTTCCTTAATTGATGCTGTAAAATTTGTTAATTATGTGTAACGGATAATAATAAATAATAAACATTTTTTGGAGATTTTAATCTGTTGTAATTTCGGTAAATACATAACAAAATAATAATTTTATAATTTGGCAAAAATGTCGAAATAAGGTATATTAGTCATAACGTTTATTTATACTTTATACATTTTGATTTGATTAAGATACATATGGTTGATGACGTATCAGTCACGTGTCGGAAAAGATTCAGAGTTTCTTATAAACTCGAACCATAAAGTCTGTAAAAGCAATGACTTCCGCCTGTCTTGCACAGTGGCGTGGACGTTTTTTTTGCGGGGTCAAATTATTTTTGGACGTGAGAAGCGTTGTAATTACAAGCAAGTTACCACACCACATGAAGTATTGCTTATGGCACGTTACCATTTTTTTGTGGGTGGTTCGCCAGTAGCCAACTCTCAAAAATAAATTAATATATATTATTGTGAAAAAATAATGCTACACACTGTACATATATCTAACACAATTTAATTACAAATTTAAGATATTATCGAGTATAAAATTATTCAAGGAAAAACTATTCGAGAGTCAAATTTAAACTAAATTAAACAAATAAAATGTCTTTTAACTTTATAATGTACCTTGTATACACATACATGACACAAATATAATAGGATTCAAACTATTTAAGAGAAAAATTTAAAAAAAAAACATCACCTGTTATGAAATGAATGAGTCCACTCTTCAATTGAAATCGTTAAATGTTTATGCATTATCTTAAATTCCCATTAGATACCATTAAACTATTTAGAAGCCCTAGAAATGTTTCTTGTATTATATCCAAAGGTGAAATTCCAAATAAAAACTAAGGGTTATAAAATCTTTGACATCTGTTTGAAGTGTGTGTCAGCTGGGTAGAGAAAAGTCGATAACAGCTGAAAAATTTTAAGAATTAATAAAATGCAAAAGATATATATATATATATATATATATATATATATATATATATGTATTGTTTGTTTAGAATTATTAAAAAGTATGTTTTATAATTAAAAAAGTTAATATCTTAAATAATAAAATGAAATCTTTTGACTGAACTTCTATGAGTTATTTTGATTGGTTGCAAACATTTATGTGATTTCAATAAACAGAGGGCTGATATAGGAATGAGATTTTTTGTTTTGGAGAAAAGAAAGTTGTTGATTTTTGAAGAAAGTAGTGGAGCGTTGGTGCTAAGAAAAGCTAAGAGAAACACATTATTTTTCTTTCATAATAATTATAAGACTTGTAAAATTTATAGCTAATATTAAAAAGTGAATAGTGATACTAACCTTCTAAAACGATTCCTGAACTAAATATTTGATATATACAGTGTAGATATCCTTTACATAATCCCAGAAGAGAATACTGAAAGACTTTTCAGTAATGAAGTGATACAAATGAACTGTGAATCCAGTTTCCCAAAAAAAGACTAGTGAAACTAACCTTATAAAACGATTCCTGAATTAAATATTCCATGTGTACAGTGTAAATATCCTTTACACAATCCCAGAAGAAAACACTGAAAGGCTTTTCAGTAACGAGTTGATTCAAATGAACTGTGAATCCAGCTTCCCAAGAAATTTTCCAGAACTTCCTAAAAGGCAAGAAAAATGAATATTCTTCTATAGAACATTAGTGGAAAACATAAGGTATTTCATAATTTTTTTTTAAATGAAAACTTACTTGTAAATATAAAGGAACATTAGGTATTGAATTATATCCGATATTCTTATGTACATATCACAATCGTTCATTTTGTATATGTATTTGTTTTTGTTGAATACAATTACCAACACAACTTAAACGCATAATAAGTTGCATACGTACATGTATAATTTCATTGGTATGAATTTTGTGTGAAAGACCATCATAGATAAGTTTTATTTTTCTTTATATATCGTATGCAAGGAAAAATAATGTATTTTTTGATTTTTTACGAGATAAAAATTCTTTTCTCTTAAATAAATAGAATCATATATCTGTGAATTTTGATTCAGTGTTTTCTTTTGTAAGTTGGCAATACTGTTTAGACAGCATTCACCACTGAAGGTTTCCTTGAGATAAAGTATACAGGACCGCACTACAGAGATTTATAAAAAAAATTTAATTTAACAAAATTTTTTTTTAATATCAAATATTTGGCGCATATAAAATAATAATAACAAGATTTATTATATATAAAAAGCCCATGAACCCAGATCCTGAGAAGCTGAGTTCTCATATAAAAATTTATAATAAGAAGAGATAAAGGTAAGTGCACTGTGTGGCATTATTGAACAAAATAATTTCTTAAATATATCGGGCGAATTGAATTAAAATTTTATTGATTTTGAAACACAAATAGTAAACCACAATAAAATGTTGGCCCAACGTAGGGCAAATTAGAAAAAATATATTTATGCATATTTGAACATTTAAATTTCTCTCACCTATTCGCTTATACCATGTATACTATCCACAATAATATATATATATATATATATATATATATATATATATATATATATATATATAAAGGAAACGAAAGGTAAATATTGGGTAATCGGTCTGTATAAAAAGTTAAACTCTTTTGTTTAACGTGCCTCTATATTTCGTTGTACTTCACAACTTCCTCAGGAGGTTATTGCTATAAACATTAATTAATGAAACAAGAGTACAATAAATGAAATAAAATTACTTACAACGTGAGCCATTAAAATACATTAAAACACATGATGTGGAGTCAAGTACAACGAAATATAGAGGCACGTTGAACAAAAGAGTTTAACTTTTTATACAGACCGATTACCCAATATTTACCTTTCGTTTCCTTTAACATAGTACGGTCGTTATCTCAACTTTAATAATTCTATATATATATATATATATATATATATATATATATGTATATATATATATATATATATATAGTATAATAGAATTTCTTCAATAAAAACAATATACCTTACGGACATTGATAATAATATCGATAACTTTATCAGCCAAATTATCTACATCTCACATTTTCTTCGTTTTGAACATGAGCAATACACTTGTTCCAGTTTTCGGTTGTCACTCGTTCCAATGATTTCTTAAGAAGACTCAATGGTAATTCATCTACAGCAGGTTTCTTATATTTATAGGCATGTATCTTCACAATTTGAAGCAATTCGTTCTTTACACTGCTTTCATGGTAAGGGATGCTTTTATCCCGTAACCGTTCTTGAATTTAAGCTTTTCTACATGCCCGTTATGGCGTTCTTTCGAAGTGTCGACTGTGATAAGGAGCATTATCCATAACGGCGACAGATTCTGGTTCCAAATTTTCAATAATGCGTCCAAACCGCTTCTCGTCCATCTCTGCGTTCATCTCTTCATGGAAATCTCCCGTTATTTTGCACTTAAATATTCATTCACCATTTAACACAAATCACTTCCTATATCTGTAGTTATCAAATGACGGCCTTTTCCAGATGGCATTTTGAAACCGGTTCACCAGTCTTCAATAGCTGCTTGCCGTGCATTTTTCACATTTCCATCTTACCATACTTTTTCACCGTGTGCCGCTCATTGACCCATGTTTCATCCGTATAATAAATCTTTCTTCCTCACTTCCGAAACTCGTTAATTTTCGTTAGATACTCTCTTCTCCATAATAATATTTCAGATCTTCCAATAAGAGCACCCCTTCTATTTATTTCCTCATAACTAAAACTAGAATTCAAACCATGTAAGATTTTCCCCTCCTTACCCATTTTAGGAATGATTTCCTTTTCACTAACAGCTTACAGCACTTTCTTTAATTCTTTAATGTTGGTAATTCATTTTTTTTCATAACTCTGTCAGGGGCAACTAATGGGTGGATTGAGTAGCTTGTCAGTTGTCACTGCCGGTCCCAAGCCCGGATAAAGGAGGAGGGTTGAGCAGAGGGCTAACCACCCACTCTCGTAAAAAGGAGTCTGGTTATGAAAACTGCAATTTTGCCTCGGACCCGAACGAGAACGACACAAAGACGACAAACGCAACGGAAAAGAAATATGAGTATTGGAACTTGGAAAGTCCAGAGCTGCTATAGAACCGGAGCCGATACAAATACCATTCAACAACTCGAAAATATAGGAATGGATATAACATCAGTCCAAGAAATAAGATGGCCCGGGGATGGAAATGTAATGATGAATAAATTTGTTATATTTTTTAGCGGCAGTGAACAGGGAAAACATGAATTTGGAACAGGTTTTGTCATTAGAGAAGATATGGTCCAAGACGTTATAAATTTCAAACCAATAAATGAAAGAATGTGTTACAATAGACTAAAAGGCAAATGGTACAATATGTCGATCATCTCAGCACATGCTCCAACTGAAGAGAAGGACGAAGCCACCAAAGATGCCTTCTACGACATCTTAGAGAAAACCGTTGACACAATGCCCAAACAAGACATGCGACTACTCTGTGGAGATTTCAACGCCAAAATAGGCAAAGAACCCTGCTTCAACCCAACGATAGGCAAACACGGCCTCCATAATATATCCAATGATAATAGGCAAAGACTTATAGAAGCGGCCACTTCCAACAATATGCTGATAAAATCGACTATGTTCCCACATGAAGACATCCACAAACAGACCTGGATTTCAAATAACCACACCACTTGAAACTAAATAGACCATATCATCGTGGATGCGGGTCACGGAAGCAACGTCATAGACGTAAGAAGCCTCCTAGATGGGGATACAGATCATTATCTAGTCCGAGCGAAAGTTAAAATGAGAATATCGACCCATAAATACACCAGAACTAAGACAACCTCTCAAAGGAACAGGGACGAACTACAAAATGAAACAAGACAACGACAGTACAGAGAACAACTCGAACAACCTCTAGACTCTGAGACAGAATGTAATGAACCTAAAAACTTGTGGGAGAGAACTTTAAAATAATAACAGATACCGCTGAAAAAGTATTCGGAAAAAATAAAGTAATAAAGGCAAAAAAATGGTTTGACGACGAGTGTCAGATTCTCCTAGAAGCCAGACAAAAGGCAAGGGAGATAATGCTACAATTCCAAACAGAGGAAAGTATAGAAGAATACTCAAGGAGCCGAAAGGAGACAAGAAAACTAATAAGAACAAAGAAAAAAGAGTATGAACGAAGGAAATATGAAGAAATAGAAAGAGATCGCCCAAAACCAGGCTCCAGAGAATTCTACAGGGCAATTACTTTTGAGAAGAAAGGCTTCAAGGCCAAATCCATTCCGACACTTAGAAACGACCAAGGCCACTTAATACTCAAAGAAAAAGAACTGACCGAAGAATTTAGAAGGACCTTCTAAGCATAAAACTGTGGAACCAGTGGAAGAACCCCTCCCTTCTAGAAACAAAAAGGGCATCGAATAAGCTAAAGAGCTCCAAGGCGCCTGGCTCGGACGAGATACCGGCAGAACTACTAAAATATGGTGGAAATGCACTCCATTTGCAAATTCACAAATTAATAACTCTCATATGGCGAGAAGAAAAAATACGTACAAAATGGAAAGAAAGTATTATCGCAGCCATTCATAAAAAGGAAGATAAATCAAAATGCGCCAATGGGAATCTCACTAATAAACACCGCAAATATCCTGCTATATAGATTAATCCCATATGCAGAAAATATCCTAGGTGAATATCAAGCCGGCTTCAGAAAATACAGGTCAACTATAGACCAACTTTTCACACTAACGCAAATTCTAGAAAAGGCTTGGGAATATAATAGAACAGTACATAACCTCTTCATAGATTTCCGATAGGTTTATGATAGCATAGAGAGAAGCCAAGTATGGAACGCAATGGCTGAGTTTTCAATTCTAAAAAAGCTGATCCAGATGATCAAAATTCGCATAGAAAGAGGGGTATCAAAGGTACGTGTAAACAATAACCTATCCAGCAGCTTTGGAATAGATAACGGACTAAAACAAGGCGATGCCTTCTCGCAACTACTGTTCAACCTCGTCCTTGAGAAAGCCGTGAGAACAGCTGAGATAAAAACTGAACTGCTAACAACGAAAGGTCCCAAATTGCTGTTAGCATACGCAAATGACATCGACATCATCGGGGATTCTGTCGTAACAATAAAGGACATTTTCAACAAGATCGAGAAAACAACAAGCGAAGTAGGACTAATAATTAACGAGTAAAAGACGAAATTCATGTCCGTAAATAGAACGGCACGAAGAGATAGATTTGGACAAAACGTCACAATAAACAATTTCAACTTCGAAAGAGTAGAACACTTCAAATACCTTGGTGCCACAATTACAGCAGACAACGACGTCACTGAAGAAATCAAAGGGAGAATCCAGTCCGTAACCCACTGTCTTTTTGCATTCAATAGCTTTATGAAATCAAAGAGTCTAAGAATGGTTTCAAAAATGAAGATATATAAAACTATTATCAGACCCATAATAACATATGGTAGCGAAACGCGGACAATGACCAAAGCAAACGAAGATAAACTCAGATGCTTCGAACGAAAGATTCTCAGAAATATATTTGGACCCTACCACGATACGACGACCAACCGATATCGCATTAGAACTAATGCAAAGCTCCAAGAACTATACGAAGATAGCGATATTATACAGGAGATTAAATCCCAGCGTTTAAGATGGGCAGGACACGTACATAGGCTACACGACGAAAGACTTGTAAAACTGATATGGGAAGAGACTTCCACAGGCAAAAGATCACTCGGACGCCCCAGAATGCGTTGGATAGACAGCATAAGATCAGACCTCCAAAAAATGAACATGCCACTCGATTACAGGTTGATGGAAGACAGGGCCTCCTGGAATAAAGTTGTGCAGTCAGCCAAGACCCACCCAGGGCTGTAGCGCTAAGTAATGATGATGGATGAATTAATTTTTCATAAAAAACTTATAGGCAGTTCTTCGTATAGCATATTTCGCATATTCGTCGACTTCTATTTTCATCCGACCGCTTTTCCTTTTTGGTGCCTGTACTTTTTGTTCTCTCAAAATTTATTAGATGCTTGATTTTGATGCTCCTCTGTAATCTGGATAAATATCTATTAATTCGTCTTTTAGACGTGGTTAATCTTTTTGCAGACGCTGAAATACGCGTAGTATGATTTTTTTTCCTTTTCAGTTCGAGCAGCAGATCTTTTCCACTTGAGGATAACCATTCTGGCACAACTGCCATCCTTCAATGAAAGGAATAGAATATTGAATATTTTATTTATTACCTTCGCACAACACATTATACAGCCGCTAATACCATCACAAATCGCACCAGAGTATTTTAATTGTACAAAATTACCAATTAATTATTTACATTAACTACAATTTCTTAATAAAATAAAAAAAGCTCTCTATCCTAACCAACGTTCGTGCGACAGATAATGTGTTCGACTCCGTTATCTGACAAATATATGTATAATAGTATTTGAATGAGTCGAAGCGAGACAGGCGTCTTTCGACTCGCAGTTCAGGTAGACGTTGCCACTATTTGAAGAAGTATTTGAACATAAGAATTAGAAGTATAACGTTTATTTCATAAAAATAACATTTTTCTATGTGACTCATAAATCGTAGTATGACAAACTTAACTGAATTTTTAAAAATTCATGAATACATGTTAAAATTATTAGTTCTTGAGTTTTTAAAAGAATTTCCCAATAATTCACAAAGTTTTATAATTGCAAAAAATTCAATCAATTGAACCAGAATATTTCTTTTCACTGGTAGAGTGGACATTTGACTTCCATTTTTGTATAACCAGTGG
Source organism: Galeruca laticollis (assembly GCA_963921935.1). NCBI lineage: Eukaryota > Metazoa > Arthropoda > Insecta > Coleoptera > Chrysomelidae > Galeruca > Galeruca laticollis. Next base: position 35,031,860 of record OY998178.1, on the reverse strand, counting down.
CGTCGATATAGGTGCATCTACTTTAGATTTATTTTCAAAGCTGAAAATTATGCATCTTAACAATATGAAATATTTGTAAAACAAGTGTCACAATGACTCGTTTTGTAGTACGAGTGAAGTTTGCACAACGAACCGCGAAGCGGTGAGTTGTGCATATCACGAGTACTACATAAAGTCATTGAGGCACAAGTTTTACATAATATTTTTTATAATTCGCGTTTATTTAATTATTTAAATAAAATATAATTTCATATAATCCCTTTAAACTAGGAGGTGTGGTTTGAATTTAAGTTGGCAATTCTGTAGATTCCTAATTGGTCAGATCACAGATGGTTTTATTCAGCACTTCTGACTTTTGACATATTATAACCGAATTATTGTGTAAATTGTAAACAAACTTTCATTTAAGCAAAAAGAGGATTATTTGTTTAAAAAAGAGCTTCTTCGTATATGCTCTAGCGATCTATTTATATTATATCATGAACAGAATTATTTCTGTAATACATATTCACATAGATATCTGGTAATTTATCCCAAAATTCGAACGTTTTGTATACCTATATATTATTGATCCTATACAATATAAAAATAAACAATTGACAAATCATTGATAAATAAACGTTAACGTACTTTATTCGTTATTATTTTTAATATATAAATCATTCTAATTTACCTTTAGTATAATAATTTGCTAGCTAGAACAACGCTAGACCATTTTATTTATAATCTGTGTCAAGGTTAAAGTCAAGTGTCAAATAAAAATATAACTAAATACAATAACCAACTGTACTCTTACTATTACAGTGTTCAAAGAGCTTCATTGTGACACTGTAAACAATGTTATAATGAAGTCTCTTTTATACGCGAATTATAAAAAATAACTTGTTTTATTAGTTGATAACACTATTCATATAATTTAAAGCGATTTATAAAAATTCATAGTTGTTCGATAATTTAATTTGTCTCTTATCTATCATTATTCTGTTGCTGTTTGCAAATTCAATAAAATTCTTCCGCAGGGGTAAATTATCTCTCAGCATCCTTATTTTTTTCAGATATTCATTTGAATTAATCAAATTTTAAATTTATTTTTAATTCAGTATTTTTCCTAAATTGAATTATTTTCAATTCAATATACTCTTTACAGTACGTAATTCTACAGCGTTTCTATCACACATCTATTTTTAATTTAAGACTCTCCTCAAAAATTATCAAGGTAGGACGCCACTGGAAATTTTATGGTTCCATTTACACGGCATTGCCACACCAGGAAAATGGATGTATTGTTGTCCCTTTCTAGCACAGTGTTAGAGAAATTAATGATGCCTTCAATACAATCCCGATTTTATGAATGACATCCTAGGTTTATTCTTTTTCTACGTCTTTGGTGTCACCCTATACATCGTATGATTTGATCTCATATCTTTTATAAGGGTAGCACTTGCGTCACCTATTTTTACCTCGTCAAGAGGTTTTTGGACGGATATACTATATATTAAGCAATACATAAAAATATTACAGTCACTAGTTGTATACTTTTATCAATTTATTGTCCAAAAGCATTCAATATTCAATAGGAGGTACAGGAGAAATTTAGATTACACACATTTTTTTCCTTCTGTCGGCATACAAATCTTCATTTTGGGATACCCTGTACTTAACTTAATGTTTTATGCTCATATTCCCCATTAAATTAAACAGTATGTGTATTGAAACAGAAAGATTTAGTATTAATCCTTAGTAAATAACAAAATTTTGTAACCCGTTTACTTTAAAATTAAATAATAATGGGAGTCAAAATTATACTAAAAATATTTTTGTTGCTCTGATTCAAAATCCATTAAAATAATTCAGTACCTATATATCTTAAATCGTATAAATATTTGAAATGCCAACAAACTTCATTTGATCCCTCTCAATACATACCTATAATTTATTCTCTGAACAAAAAAAACAGTAAACAATGTGTTGTCCGAATGCGATGAAAAAACTGGATGTTTATGAGCTATGCAGTTTATTTTTTATTGGGTGTTCGAGTATGCTATTTCGTTTTTTGTGTTTGATTGAATCGAGTACTATAACTTAAAGTAAAAATTAGTAGGTCGGTCGTAAGTGAGAATGTATGTTTTTGTAAGTGTTAAAGGCGGTTATGAGTTTCACTTTGTTTTCTGGACGGAAATTATTAGTTTTTCCATAATATTTAGTTTTAAAACAGAACATTTTTGTAATATTGTGTTAAGTGATAACAACACTGTCTGTGTATTTACTCACGGTGATATAGAAGTATATAGGTGATATTCTTCTAAGAAAAAAGGTAAGATTGAGAAAAATGTTATTTTTATATTATATCGTACAGTACTGATTTATATTATAGAATTTGTCTATACTTCGAAAAGTGTGTATTTAAATCTCTATATGGGTGTTCCAAGTAACATTTGCACCCCCAATATCTCGACTTATGTTCAGATTTGAAGAAAATTTTGATTTGAAATTACTGAACTGTGAATAGACTTTAATTTCGAGAAGGTAATTGCACTTTCAATGGTGTCAATTAATTACTGCAGATTAATCTGTGAAATTGTGCCATTAAAAGTAATAAAGTTATTATTTTATTCTCTATCGATATATGAAATTTTTCTAAATGATCTTCAAGTTTTTGTTGATTTAATCACAAAGGTCAGCTACGGCCCTAGCGAGTTCATCTAAGTTGACGGTTACCTAAAGTTCTTGGAACATGGTATTTAGTTGTGAAAATTTATTTATATTAGTAGGAGCCATATATTTGCTTGTAGGGGGAGTCGGGTCTTGGGGATTTTTGTTGAGGGACAGGGGTGGATTGGTTTGTAGGTAGACTGGGGAAATCTTCATGAGTGAGGGATGTTTTGTTGTTCCAAGGGAGAGAGAAGTTCGAGATAATTTTTGGCTCAAGTTTCGTTTAACCGAAATCAGTTACATGGAATATCTATCGGCTTATAGGATGATTCTATACAAGAAAGCTAGCACTACATAATTTGATATTTGCCGCGGAAATTCTTCGTTTCTAATTTTTCTACTATTAACTAAAACTCGAAACTTTACGGTGTTTTTAATAGTCTTTTTATTATACAATGACGTAAAAACATTCAATATAACGATGTGAACTAATTTTTATTCGAAAATGATTTTTTATCACAATAATTTTTATTGATTTTTCCGGGTTTAGAAGTGCCGAAATGTGATAGGAAGATAAAAACTACATATTTTTGTTTGATTAATAATTTGCAATAACTTTTCTATATAACTTTTTCCGCGGAAATTTATCATTTGTTTAATATGCTATAGAAAATACAATATACTTAATTTCCAATAACAATAGTAATAATACTTATAAATGGTATAAAAAGTACAAAGCTGTACAATTCACACTATAACACCAGTTGTGTATAATGCACCTAAGTGACTTAACACTTGTATGTGTATAAGGGCGGTGTAATAGAAAATCTTCAATATTTCGAAGTTTTCTATAATATTCTCAACTTTTTTACATACTTTCGGGTTGGTGGAGTGAAGTAGGGTGCTGGGTGGGGAATATTATATATGTGCGGTTTTTTTTGCATTCATTGGAGATTTTGACCTTCTTACTGCGCCTTATAATTCACAGAAAAACAGATTTCGTTAGAACGACTCGTTGTGTGCAAAACCAAACAAGACTCTAAAATATTTAATAATATTGTTATGAGTTTCTTAAAGAAAAAAAAAACGTACCTTATTTCGATTTCGGGAGACAAATGGATGTGTTCAAACCACGTGTTTTTTGCGACAGTTTCATCTGGACGACACTTTGCTGATTTTGAACAACTGTATATGCCCAGACCTATTTCCCCATGGTAATAATGGGAAAAAATATCAGGTTTGTTACCATGCCCTTTACATTTGGTTTTACATAAGGGGCGTTTATGCAACAAACCATGTAAAAGACCGAATTCATAACCTTCTTTTCGCGAACGAGGAAGAACCATTTCTACAACTTGAGTCGACATTTTTGTAAATAATATGAACGTAAATATGAACGAAGTGATTTAACTCAACTGAATATAGAATATTACATTCACATATATGTACAATGTATACATACCTACCTTTTATGCTTTATCAGGATTGTCGTTTTTATGCTTCATTGACAATTTTTTTTAAATTTTCATATTTATTGACCATAGCGATATTAAGTTGATAAGAATAGATATTATTCATTGATATGTGTTAAAGGTCGGGAAGAGGATCACTGTATAGTGGCGAAACAACGCATTTCCGTGGATTTTCATTTTCGTATCGGTGCTTAAAAATAAGTCTACAATATAAAATAACACTAACTTTTCATGTATCTCATTTCGTTACTTCTAAACCGCATTCAAAAAATGGCAACAGCGCATTTTCCGCGGCAAAATTTGTTCAGTAATATACTTCCTGAGGTATCTAAATGACAAATAGTTATTTATTATACAAGGAAAAAAAGTAGTAGATAGCGGAGGGAGACAACAAAACGAGAGCTAAAATCTAATATTTTTCCCGTGTATAATACACTATTTTTTTCTGTGACAGGATAAACGACGATTCAATAGTGAAATAACATATTAATACAATATATTAAAGTCAGAATGTTATCGATATGAAATTTGAATGTTTAAACTAATAAGCTGTTGTAGTTATAGCGACAATTAGACCTGCGTTGCTAAGGAAAACTTCAAAGTAATCAAATATATGTCAATTTAATTCTATGATTTGATTCAAAAATGGCGAACTCAGTGATTGTTTAGTAGTTATTTTGGAAAATATAAAGTTAAAAAATGTCTGATTCCGAGTTTTCTCTGACTCTTGATATAAAGGAAATGTAACTTATGTTCAATAAAATATTCTAAAATCAAATATCTTCCTATATATATCCGGGAAAAAAGTACTCACTTTTTTCCCGTGGGAAAAAATAGTATATTATATACCGCGGGACTGAAGTAGTACATTTAATCCTGAAGGTAAAGTTTATGGCCCGACCGCAGGGAGGGCCATAATTTACCTGAAGGATTAAATGTACTTCAGTCGCAAGGTACATACGATACTTTTCGTACTTCCGGTATGATTTTATTAATTATTTCAATAATTTCAATCAGTTTTTTCTCTCTTCAACTCATTTAATAAACTGTCTTTAAAATAAGTTACCATAGTAACATTGCGTTGTGACAGTTATAATTTAGAAACATTGTCATTACTAGTGTCATTGTAAATTTGAATATTAACGTTAATTACCATTCTAATTAATTATATTTTTCAATAAAATATCCCTTAAATTCGTTTGTTTGTGATTTAATCGTTCCGGGAGTTTCGTCAATATTTAATCCCGGAGGGATTAAATGTGACGGGTGTATTCCGATAGCGCGCAGCGGTCAGTTTAATCCTTACAGATTATAAGAGGGTTCTAAAAGGGACAGGTCGATTGCGCGCAGACATGATATTAGTACCTGTCCCTAATAGCAAGGGGTCTTTCAGTCTTATGATTGTACACATTAAATTACATTTACTCACTTATATTATTCAGAAGAAGTTTACGTGTAAAGATACCGAAATGGAGACCATGTAAGTGAGCGCGGAAAAAAATTATTAATAGTTAAAAGTTATACTTTTCGCAAAGATAGAGAAACTATATTAGGTGTTTCATATCGCTGTACAAAGCGAGGATGTCCAGCTTCGATTTCTGTGGATAAATCAGAAGAGGTGTTGTTACAGCAAAAAGACAATCACAGTCACGCATTTGATGAAAATTTACACGTTAAGGTAAGTGTTTAATAATTATATTTCTTACTACTAACCTTAGAAATCGTCATTATTAACTCCAAAGCTCGAATGAGAAATAATATTTCTCTCCCTAGGTAAATAATGAACTTTTTTTATATTTTCAATGAAATATAAACAGAAACTCTTATTTCTAATTCTAAACAAAATCAAACTCGCAAATTCAGCACTAGTAGGTACACTTAATTGGTATGATAAAATTATAAAAACTTATTTGAAATTAGCATCATTTCTGCCTTTATCAAAATCTAATTAAATAAAATTTTAAAATATTAGTACAACTCCTCGGTTAATAATGGCTCACTACTCGACCTACGTATATAATATAATATGATTAATTTTATTCGTATAAGTTAAATATTTCGGATATTCATCTAATTTCTTAAATTTGTTATTTTTCAAAAATACTCACTCTTATAAACCTCAAAAATTATAGTAGATATATATTATTTATATATTTTAATGTTGTTTCACAGAAATTACAAAACGGAATTAAAAGGAAGGCTGTAGAAGACATATCGCAAAGACCTTCTAAGATCATCAATACTGAGCTTAAAGAAGCTCCCGCAGAAGTGAATCTCACAACACGGGACCTTGATAATATAAGAAAAAGTGTATATCGATCAAGACGAAGCGTTTTGCCAGTTTTACCTCAATCATTAGAAGACCTCCAAGAAGCTCTAGAATCTATTGTTATTAAAACAAATAAGGACGAAGAATTTTTATTGGTAAATAACACGAACTTAAATGTAATAATATTTTCCTGTCAAACAAATTTACAGTATCTGTGTTCACGACCTAAAATTTATGTAGACGGAACTTTCAGTTATTGCCCGAAATTTTTAACTCAGTTATTTACGATACATACAGTAGAAAACGGACATTATATACCTTTAGTATTTATTTTACTGCCAAACAAACAATCTAATACTTACTTTGAGGCATTTAAGCTTTTAAAAAGTTATTGTGCTAGTATAAATTTAAGGTTTGAGCCCAAAGAAATCGTTAGTGATTTTGAAAAAGCGATACACGTTGGAGTTAAGAAAATTTGGCCAGACATAAATATAATAGGATGTAGGTTTCATTTGACCCAGTCCTGGTATCGTAAAATTCAAAATCTTGGGTTGGTATCTGAGTACAGGGATTCTAATTCAGCAATAGGTCTTTGGTTGCATTACACTTTTGGATTATTATTTCTAAATCCTAACGAAGTAGGGGATTGTTTTGTAGAAGACCTTTACTCAGATATACCTCAGAATGCTAAACTAATTGAATATGCTGATTATTTAGTTGATAATTATATATCTGATGATTCCGTTTTTCCTCCAAAAATGTGGGCTTCTTGTAATAGTGATCAAGAACGTACAACAAATGCTTGTGAATCATTCCACAGTCATTTTAACTCCAGTTTTTATGTAGCGCATCCAGATATTTTTAAATTTATTAATGTTTTAAAAGATGTACAAATTAATACATATATTAAAATAAATAGTGTACATTTGCCTAAAGCTTGTAATAATATTAGGTATAAAAAACGCAAAGATTATGTAACAAATTTAATTAATTTATATGTAAATAACCATATTGAAAGATTTAATTTAATTAAAAGTGTTTGTTTTAATTTTGCAAAAAAATAAAAAAAATATATCTTATAATCACTATTTTATATAGTTTTCTTTTCAGGTGTTTTCCTATGGCATGTTACGTGTTAAAAAAATTGTTTAAGACAAGCATATTTCTATAAAGGAACCGTTCGCGCAATTGACCGGTTTACCGATTGTATACCGCGCGCTATTGACCCATAGAATTTCAACTACCTGAAAACATTTCTGACCGCTGCGCGCTACTGACCGTTGCCCAATGTGACACTTTAGTACCTGTCACAAGGGAGTGAAGTTGTCACTTTAGGCCCGGAAGTACGAAAAAGTAATTTCGTGAAAAGTTATATTTTGTCACCTGTCAACAGAGATAAAATGTCAAATTTTTTTCCTGTCACAGAAAAAAATAGTTTGTTTTCTTTATTAACAGATTTCGGCTAAACGAAACTTGCCCCGAATTTTTTATTGGGTTCGTTGGTTTTTGAGTTAGATATTTGGGGATATTCGAGATAAGGCCCTGATATAGTATGCGGTTCCTTTGCAGGGCGGGGCTGGAGATCTTTAGATGGGGTTTCTGTGCGTATTCGGTGGGGGTTGGCGGGTTGTGTTTGAGTTGAGAGGGTAGATGGTTGGTTGAAGAATTCCAGGGGAGGTGGTAATTGATCGTTTGTGTTGAATTGATTTTATTTGACGTTGCGTGGGGTTTAGGATGTTTATAGTGATGTTGGAGTCACCAGTGGAGTTTTGGATTTTTCTGAGCATTATATCAACTGACATCGTGGAAGAAGTCTTAAGGAAGGCTGTTCTATTGAAATTTGCTTTGGGATGAAGGATGTGCCCGTTTAGAAGTTCGAGGGTGTTTAAGAGGGTAAAGAGAGATTTTTGGGTTGAATATTGGGGTCGTAAGTGTCTGAGGTTCAGGGTTTGGGTGTAGGTTGTGTTGTTGGATGGGGTTGGTGTGAGGTTGTTGAGGGGGGTAGGCGCTGGGGTAGATCGGGGTCTTGTTTTCCCGACGAGGGTGAAATCATCCTCGCCGGGACTGGATAGTTGTCGGGCAATTGAGGGAGTGTGGGTTGGGTAAATTTTACAGAGGAAGCGTAGGCCCTAGGGGGAGGGGGGGGGTGGAAGTGTGTATTGAGGTTGACGTGGAGGGGTTTTGAGGGTTTGGGGTTGACGTGGAAAAGTTTTGAGAGTTAGGGGAGGATGGATTAGAAGATTCTTGTCTGGAGCGGAGAAGTGCTAGTCTTACTTCATGGTCTGAGAGGTTTAGGACTAAAGTGTTCAATTGGTTTTGTATGTCTTGGCGTTGTATGTCGCTTTGGCGGATTTGAATGTTGTTTTGTATGTGTTGGGCTTGTATGGCGTTTATTTGGGATCTGCGGGTGCGTCTGGAGGAGATTTTGGGTGTTTTGTGTTGGGTGTGGAATGGAATTGGCTGTGAAAGCTAACACCAAGAGTGGACTCACTGCTGGAGGGAGTTGTCTCCCCACTTAAGGGTGTCCCGACTTATTAGCTTTCGGCCCAGTAGAAACAAAATTTCTTTTGTTTTTGATCTGACGCTAAAAAGTTACTGAGATTTTTTTAGAACTTGACACGTTCTACAACTTTTGCATGAAACACTTTTTTCTAAAATGTACATGGAAACATTTATTTAGGAAAATTTAAATTTTTTTGTTTTGTTTTGAATCGGATGCAATAACTTTACTGAAATAAGCCGTCCAATTGGTCTTGTGCCATTGGAATTTTTTATGTTGTATTGTTGCGGGTTTCTTCGGATTTCATAAATAAAATTTGTTTCAAAAGAAACAGTTGTAACACTTCCAAGTATTACAAGAACTGTCGAACTAAAAAGTTCGACAGAACACGTGGGTTTGTAGTTTCCTGTTGGATGCGCCCAATTTTCCGGTGAGGTCGACTATGAGTTGGTTTGAATCAGTGACCAACTCTGCTATTATACCCTCTAACGATGGATTGGATCAAGTGGTTGCCCCGAGCCAGTCTCTTCTTTTTATAAACTCCGGGCATATTTCTGCGTTCGCAGGGCGATCGCCTTTACAATTGGCACATTTTTTCAGTTTGGATCGTTCTTTAGAACATTCCGGGGTCAGGTGGGGGTGGGGTCTGGGGTGACAGTTTTGTTTAAATAATCTAATAATTTTGGGCTCGGTTATGACAAGATACATCGGCTTTCCTTTTGTGGTCATCCGGAATACTGCGATATCGATTTTGTAGACTTTGGAGACTTCCTCCTTTATTTCATCGATTTGTAGGTCTTCGGCTAACTCCCTAAGTATGAATTCGTGCGCCTTTTCATCTTTCCTAGGTAGGTGTGGAATAGTAGTTTGTACAAGTGCGCAAAGCGTTACTTTTCCCACGAGCGTAGAAGTTTGTGGCACAAGCCGTAAGGCAAGTGCCGCAAATCCAGCGAGTGGGAAAAGTGCTTTGCGTACGAGTTGTACACAATACTTATTCTACAACTACCTTTATTAATTAAAGAAAAAAGTAACTTATATATGTATTTTATTTAACTTAATCAGAACGAATTGAAGAGTTCCATAATTAAAGTGAAAAGATTAAATAAATTGCAAATATACAAAAAAGTCGACAGGATTTGAACCCGGGCCTCTTCGTTCCAATGCTGATGTGTTTTCCACTAAGCTATCGCGGTAACAATTATGAAATACTGTATTTAGGTCTTTCCGCTGTCTTTCTACGTTTTTTATTTCGATTTTTCTATATTGTGAAGTACATTGGTTACTAAATAATCTTCTGCAATCAGTTTTAAAATGGTTTGAGAATGCTTAGGCATACTCAATTAACTAGACAGTTACCCTGTTGTGGGTACCAGGGCATACTGGAATAGAAGGAAATGAGATAACTGATGAACTAGCAAAGAAGGGGGCACAAACACCCTTCTAGGGACGAGCTCTTTTGTGAAATCAGCGATACAATATTGGAAGAAATGAAAAAAGGAACAAGGAAAAGATTAGATTACTGGGACAACATAATAGGACAAAGACAAGCGAAGATACTACTGAGAAACGATGACCAGAAGAGATCGGAAGAATGCGCTAGCCAGAGCAATTCTGCACTAACATTTTTAATTGGGATTCAAAAAGGGCATTATCCCCTGAATTGACACCTCAAAAAATTCAAACTGGTGGAAAGAGACGACTGCAAATTCTGTGGGGTAGGGAGGAAACATCCATCCAATTACTTGCTGAATGCAAGACAAAGCAGAATCTCAGAACTTGGCACCTGGGAGCACACTGGATAAGAACAGGAAGATTTACCCAAACTGACGCCGGCGGATTTTCTAAAAGTTATCAATGAATTAGGAGTAAAATAACTAATAGTTTCAAAGACAGTCCTCGTAAACTGAGTAGAGGATAGGGCACAATAGATCATTTAGGTTTCAGTGAATCTTAACCCCATCAACCCTCATACATACATATCCCCATAGGAAAAAGTCTAATGACGCGAGATCAGGTGATCCTGAAGACATTCTACAGAACCACGTCTGCTTATCCAGCAATTTGGAAAGATTTTGTGGAGATATTGCCAGCCATTGACTTCGTAATGCTTATGCACTATCTTGCTATAACCATATTGCATTCTGTCACTGGTTAATTTCACTAAAGCTGATAATGGTCAACTTCTTAAACTTCAGGTTTGTTTCTTGCTACTTGTTCGTTTTTGTCGTTAAATTGTTGAGCAATAGTAGTTTGTACAACAAGTGGGCAAAGCGTTACTTTTCCCACGAGCGTAGAAGTTTGTGGTACAAGCCGTAAGGCAAGTGCCGTAAATCCAGCGAGTGGGAAAAGTGCTTTGCGCACGAGTTGTACACAATATTTTTTCTACAACTACGTTTATTAAATAAAGAAAAAAGTAACTTATATATGTATTTTATTTAACTTAAACGGAACGAATTTAAGAGTTCCAAAATTAAAGTAAAAAGATTAAATAAATTGCAAATATATCAAAAAGTCGACAGGATTTAAACCCGGGCCTCTTCGTTCCAATGCTGATGTGTTTTCCACTAAGCTATCGCGGTAACAATTATGAAATACTGTATTTAGGTCTTTCCGCTGCTTTGTTTTATTTTGAGTTTCTTATTTAGATTTTTTCATATTATGAGGTACATTGGTTACTAAATAATAATAGATTGAATAACTAAATATAATCTTCAAAATTATGACTTGTTTTTTGAAACTCCAGGAATTTTTTGCTATTGAATAATCCTGTTGTTTCGAATAATAATCCAAATAATAATGAATCTCGCATTAAAATGCCCAAATTTGAGTTAGTAAAGTTCGATGGTGAAGATTTATCCTATTTTTCATGAAAATTCAAACAGTTTGTGCATACTAAAATAGAATATTCGAAAGCGGATAAATTGCAATATTTGTTAAGTTGTATTTCAGGGAAAGCACTGAAAAGTTGTAGCTTTATTCCAGACAATTATGACATTATTTGGAACATTCTTATTGGAAGATATATTGATAAAAAATATTTGTTTAATCTTTATATGGATAGAATTGTAAATTTTCATTGTCGAAACACGAATAGTGCGTCAAATTTATAAATTTTTTTGGAACACTTTGACACTAATATTTCCTCCTTAAAAAGATTAAATCTTGAAAATTTAAACGATCACATGTTGACTTATTTTAGCTATGTTCAAATTGCCTCAGGAAACCATAGATTCATTTGATTTAATTAGAAATAAAGATGATTTGCCCGTTTATAATGATCTCGTGAAATTTTTGCGCCAGCGTAGTAAAACTTTTAATAAAGGTGATAGAGTCCAGAATTCTAAAAGTAGTTTTATTTCGCCAAAACCTACGAAATCATTTTATTTACGGGAACCGAATAATAATTATTCCTCTGTAAATTGTATAATTTGTAATAAAAGTCCGCATTTGATTAAAGATTGTAGACATTTCTTAGGACTTCCATTTGAATCAAGATTCAAATTAATAAAAGAAAAATATTTATGTTTAAATTGCTTTTTTTCAAAACATCGTGTATCGAATTGTTCGTCAAAATTCTCTTGTAATAAATGTAAAGCTCGCCATGATCCTCCTCCACTAGCCTAGGCTCTTCCTCTGGTTCGACAGAAGGCCCATCGAATTTACATGTTCATCATTTGGAAAATGTTTCAAATGAATCCCAAATACGTCCGGTTAGTCTTTTTGGAACCGTAATCGTTATTGTTGATGATAAATGGGGTAAAGAGCAAAAAATTCGATTTTTGTTGGATAGTGGATCCTCTGCCAATTTGATTACAATCAACTGTGCCCGAAAGGTTTAAACTACTCAAAATTAAATTTAAAAGTCACCGGTACAAGAGGTTCTGGAGCGCCCATAGTAGGAAAACAAATATTGTTATATTTTCCCATTCTGATCAAAAAATACAATATCCTATAGAAGTTATGCTAATAGATAAAATCACCAATGATTTGCCACATCAACTGATTGATAAAATTTTTATTTCCAATATAGATGCACTAATGTTAGCTGATCCCTATTTTTATTTACCTGGGAAAATAGATGGTATTTTGGGGGTATCCATGTTTTCCAACATCATTGGCGGAAATAGAGTAGTGTCGTCCGAAGGTTCACCTTCAGTTATTGAAACCGTTTTAGGTTCTCTTGTCATGGGCTCCGCTCAACCTAATTTTGAAAATGTTCACACATACCTTTCATTTTTTTGTAACCCTTTATTGAATCTAGATTCCTATGTGGAAAGGATGTGTGAGTTAGAAGATTTGTCCCCTATTCCTAGTTCATCAGAAGATGAAATTTGTGAAAATTTGTTTGTTGAAAATGTATCTAGAGATCCAGATGGTAGATACACAGTATCCTTGCCTTTCCAAGATGATCCTAAATTGCTGGGTGATTTATTTGTATTTGTGCCAAAAATAGATTGTTGTCCGTAGAAAATCGCATCGCTAAAAATCCAGAACTTAGAATAGTTTATAGTGATATATTCAAAGACTATCTAGACCAAAAACACATGCGCTTAGTTCCTATTGAAAATATTGATTCGTTGTCGTATTATATCCCTCACCATTGTGTTTTTAAACCAGATAGCCCATCCAGCCCTTGTAGAATTGTGTTTGATGCCTCGATGAAAACGAGTAGAGGTCCTTCACTAAATGATATACTTCACAAATGTCCAAAATTACAAAATAATCCTACTACAATTTTGTTGAACTTTCGCCTTTTTCCAGTAGCAGTTGTTGCGGATTTGAAACAAGTGTATAGGCTGGTTAGAGTCGTTGAACCTCATTGTGCATTTCAAAGAGTTTTGTGGAGATTAGACACAAATGATCCTCCCATTTCGATATTCCAGTTAAATACTTTAACTTTTGGAGTAAAGTTCTCGCCATATTTAAGTCTTAGAGTAGTAAGACAATTATGTAAGGACGAATCTCAAAATTTTCCTGACGTCATTGTACCCATATCCCGTGATATGTACATGGCCGATTTTATTAGTATTTTTTGTAGTGTTTCCAAAGCTATAGTTGCACACACTCAGTTGGTAGACTTATTTCAAAGGGAGGTTTTAAATTAGTCAAGTGAATGTCAAACTCTGACGAACTTTTGTCGACAATTCCCGAACCCCTTCAATTGATTAAAACCAAACAATTTGATAAGTCAGCTACTGAGGTGTTAGGACTACAGTGGGAAGAAAAACATGATAATTTTAGTTTTGGGGTAGAAATGTATTCAATGCCTGCTTGTACGATTCTCTCACTTGTTGCTCGCATGCTTGATCCCTTGGGATTCTTGTCTTTATAACCTAAGCCTATAACCCTGTTTCTGAAAATATTGATCAAAAGACTTTGGATTTTGAAAATTGATTGGGATAGTATTGCACACAAAGAAATAGAAATTATATGGAATACATTTCAAAACGAATTTCATATTCTTCACAGAATAGAGATTCCACTCCATCTAGCAGTTACACTTATTTCGTCATTATCGATTGTAGGATTTTCAGATGCGAGTACTGCTGGTTATGCAGTCATTATTTATACTCGGGTTGTTGATTGTACAGGTCAAGTTAAAGTCACTTTTCTGTACTCTCAATCTAAAGTTTCGCCCATGTCTACAATTACTCTCTCTCAGTTAGAGCTCTGCGGAGCTCTCCTTCTCTCGAAACTTCTTTCTCATGCCATTGAAACTTACGCCCCTAGACATAATATTGACCAGATTTTTACTTAAAGTGATTCCATGATTACCTTAAGTTGGATAAAAACCCCAGAGAAGAAATTGAATTTATTTGTCCAAAATCGAGTTTGGAAAATTCAAAAGATGATTTCTCCATCCTATTGGTGTTTTATTCCTGGAAAGGAAAATATCGTTGATTGCGCTTCTCGAGGTTTGTGTCCTTCATTAGTTAACCATCCCACGTGGTTTACTGGGCCCAAATGGTTATTGTTAGAATCAAAGTACTGGCCTATTCGGTCGGTGAACGAACATGAAGTTCAGGTTGATAATTCTGAATATTCGTTAAAACATTTTGTAAGTATTGTTGTTCCTGTAATCTCACCGCTTTATACGCTAATCGAAAAAATTTCATCTCAGTCGAAACTTTTAAATTCCACAGTTCTGTCTGTCTAGCGAAAACATTTTTCCGATGAGTATAAAGCTCTTTGTAAAAATCTTTGTGTAAAATCAATTATACGTCGTTTAAGCCCATTTATTCAAAATGGTATAATTAGAGTCGGTGGTCGACTCTCAAATTCCCAATGTAGTTTTGATCAAAAACACCCTATTTTGTTGCCCAAATCCGATCCCTTTACTATTTTGTTGGTAGATTATTTCCATAAATTGTACTTACATGCTGGATCCTATATGCTACAAAATCTTTTGAGAAAAAATTATTGGATTTTATCTAGTCGTCAGATCATCAGAAATAGGATTTGGAAATGTAATCGTTGTTTTCGCCTTAATCCCAAGCCTAACTATCCTATGATGGCTGATTTACCCGCGGTAAGAGTTAATCAAGTAGAGGCATTTATGCACACAGGTGTAGACTATACTGGTGCTTTTTCAATCACTATAGGGAGATATCGTAGAGTAAAAACGCAAAAGGCCTATGTATGCTTATTTGTTTGTCTTACCACGAAGGCCATACACCTCGAATTAGCATCCTCGCTCTCAACCGATTGTTTTTTGGCCACTTTCAAAATATTCTTATCTCGTCGTGGAAATTGTGCAGTTTTGTACTCCGATAATGGCAGGAGTTTTGTGGGCGCTGAAAGGGTTCTTGACGAGATATATCAGCTAACTAGGTCCAAAGCTTATAGACATGCATTCCAGCAGGAAATTAATAATTCCAAAATTTCGTGGGTAATGAATGTACCTTTGGGGAGTCATTTTGGGGGTATTTGGGAAAGTAATATCAAAAGCGCAAAGCTTCATCTAGCTAGAATCATGGGAATTCTCACTTAAGAAGAATTCCTAACCATTTTGACACAGATAGAATGTCTCTTAAATTTGCGTCCCCTTTGTATTCAAAGTTACGAACCTGAAAATCCTATCGCTTTGACCCCATCGCATTTTTTATGTGTAGAACTATTAATGTCTTTACCGGCTCCTGGTGTAGTTTTAGAAAATATGAGCCTTTTAAAAAGATATAAATTAGTGTTTTAAAAGAAAATCACGGTTTCTAATTAATACCACAATATAATAAAAATTGTTGAAAATTCTAAAAAATTGACAATTGTTTCGATAAATCAATATCAATTTTTTAGAATACTCAACAATTTTTATTGTATTGTCGTATTAACTAGAAACCGTGAGTTTCATTTAAAACACTAATATGAGTGGCATTCTGAATATTTGTCATCTATGCAATCGCGCTTTAAATGGAACACCAAATCAAATCCTATGAAGAAAGGTATGGTAGTCGTAATAATGCACGAATCTCTCCCACCTGTACAGTGGCTTTTGGCGGTCTTAAAAACTTTGTACCCTGGAAAGTATGGGATCGTTCGAATTGTCAAGGTATGAACCAGAAATGGCACGTACATGCGCCCAGTTGTTAAACTGTGTCCTCTACCCAGTCAATAAACTGAAGAGGAAATTTTTGTTGTAAATGTTTCATTAAAATTTCAGTTTAATTTGATTTCCCTTCTGTAAATCATATTTTGGTGATAGTTTGTAGTTTGGAATTTGTTTAACAGATAATGGCTCTGTTTGCTCATCTTGGCTTGTGCATGAGCACCCATGCTGTAATTTTGTAGATGTAAGGCCATTCTTGGTTAGACATAATTCTTGGCTAGACATGCGCAGACACAGTGTATGAAATATAGTTATTTTAGTTTAGTGTTTTAAATGAGACTCACGGTTTCTAGTTAATTCCACAATATAATAAAAATTATTGAAAATTCTAAAAATTTGACAATTGTTTCGATAAATCAATATCATCGTCAGAATGACAGAAGTTACATTTCATTTGATGCCTACCTGATGTTTAGTAGTTATTTTTGGCTAGACCAAGAAGTGACCTAACTTGTGATTGACTTAATATATGTTAATAGAAAAAAGAAGAAGATGTGATATTACAAATATTGAAGCTTAGATATTATTAGCCCTATGGTGATATCCTGGATATCATTTTTCCAATTAAGATCAGTATAACTGTGCAATGATATAGAAAACCAGGAAAACTATATCTGCAGATCTTCACAATTATCACTTAAGAAGACAGTTTATTAGTGGAGAACTCCCTAGATTTAACTGTTCATTGACAACTTCATATTGTGAGTTTCTAAAATGTCTTCTAATTTCAAATTCTTCAAGGAAATCCAGTTCTTGTTTCTTTCCACAAATTGCAGCACTTCTAGTTTTATGTTAGGTGTCAAGGAGATGTTTTGCGTAGTAGGATTTATCTGGTTGTTTTAATCTATATCCTCGTAAGTGTTCACTGTATCGGATTTCAAAATTCCTAAGGGTCTGACCCAAATAGACAGCATTACATTCTGGACATTTGAGTTTATATATACCTGACTTCTTTAATGGTGGTATTTTTGTTTTTACATTTAACAATTTTGTACTAACGTTACTTTCTGTTTTAGAAGAAATTGTTGTATTCGTTGCTGAAGATATTATCTTTGAAATATTATTAGAAATATCTCCTGCATATGTGATAGTTTTATAAGTTTTTATTTCATCAGTTTGTTTAGGAAATATTAGTTGTAATGCCACTTTTTCCTCTTTTTTACTAATTAGCTTATTTATCATATCTAATGGATAACCGTTGGATGTTGCTATTGGTCTAATTGTATTAATCTCTCTATCAAAATTACATTTGTTCATAGGAACTGAAAAAGCTCTATGTATCATTGAATTATAAGCCGCTAGTCTGTGTGACATGGGGTGATTGGAATTAAATGGAATTGTCACATCAGTCTGCGTACATTATTAACTCATTGAATTTTCATATCAAGAAAATTGATTGAGTTATTTTCTTCAACTTCTAATGTAAATTTAATTTTTGGGTGTAAATGATCAATGTGGTTGAAAAATATATCTAATTGTCGTTCACTACCTATAAAACAAGCTAATATGTCATCTACATATCTATACTATAATAAAACATTCTTTGAAATATTACTTTCAAAGATTTTTCTTTCTAAACTGTCCAAAAAATGTTTGCCAAAATAGGTGATATAAGGCTTCCCATTGGTAAACCTTCATTTTTAATATATATGTTATTGTCAAAAGTGAAATAATTCTGATTAATGTATGCATCAAATAAATTTAGTATATCTGATATTATTCCTGGATTATTATTTTTATCTTCTAGTAATTTTCTTACAAGTATTAGACATTCTTTAGGAGGAATTTTAGTAAATATATTAATTACATCGAACGAAATAAGTTTATAGTTATCTTGCAAGTTGATTGGTTTCAACTTTTTGATTAGTTCTATTGAATTTCTAATTGAGTACTGAGATTCATACCCGTAACTGTTAAGTATATTGTTGAGCCTCTTTGCCAATATATTATTAGGAGCATTAACATAAGAAACTACAGGTCTAATTGGTTTCGTTATTTTATGTAATTTAACGGTTTCATATAATTTAACACACACAACATAAAATTCAATACTCAAAACATAATGAAACTGTAAGTACCTACATACCAACACACTTTCCACCACGATTTGAAAACCTTTCAGACACTAATTTTACAGATAGTGAAATGCAAGGTTTAAATAAAGGTTTAAAGTACAGCATACCACCAAAATTTACGAATAATATTAAACAAGTTATAGCTACAGAGTCAGAAATAGCTTTAAAATCTAATTCAAATAATTTTCTTTATGAGAAATTAAAAATTGCCAATTTAATCAAAAATATTGAACGAAAAATGACATTACAGTTTTAAATGCAATCAAAAAGAAAGTAGAAGATAATAACCTATCAGTTACAAAATCTGATAACGGGAACACACCTGTCATTTTGACAACTGAAAATTACATTTCAAAAATATATAACTTTATAGAATCTAGCGATGTAAAAGTTCTTAAAGCAGACCCAACAAAAAAGTTTTCTAATAATGTAAGGGATATTGTTATTAATTCAAATTATCTTTTAAGTGATTACGAAAAGAGGTCTATCATACATAAGAATCCTCATTGTCCACAATTATATGGAACCGTTAAATTACATAAAATAACGAAACCAATTAGACCTGTAGTTTCTTATGTTAATGCTCCTAATAATATATTGGCAAAGAGGCTCAACAATATACTCAATAGTTACGGATATGAATATCAGTACTCAATTAGAAATTTAACAGAACTAATCAAAAAGTTGAAAGCAATCAACTTGCAAGATAACTATAAACTTATTTCGCTCGATGTAACTAATATGTTCACTAAAATTCCTCCTAAAGAATGTCTAATACTTAAAAGAAAATTACTAGAAGATAAAAATATTATTCCAGGAATAATATCAGATATACTTAATTTATTTGATGTATGCATTAATCAGAATTATTTCACTTTTGACAATAAGATATAGATTCAAAATGAAGGTTTACCAATGGGAAGCCCTATATCACCTATTTTAGCAAACATTTTTATGGACAATTTAGAGAGAAAGATCTTTAAAAGTAATATTTCGAAAAATGTTTTATTTTGGTATAGATATGTAGATGATATATTAGCTTGTTTTATGGGTAGTGAACGACAATTAGATGTATTTTTCAACCACATCAATAATTTACACCCAAAAATTAAATCTACATTAGAAATTGAAGAAAATAGCTCGATCAATTTTCTTGATTTGAAAATTCAAAGAGTAAATAATGTACTTGATTATTCAATTTACCGAAAACCAACACAGACTGATGTGACAATTCCATTTAATTGTCACACAGACTAGCGGCTTATAATTCAATGATACATAGAGCTTTTTCAGTTCCTATGAACAAATGTAATTTTGATAGTGAGATTAATACAATTAGACCAATAGCAACATCCAACGGTTATCCATTAGATATGATAAATAAGCTAATTAGTAAAAAAGAGGAAAAAGTGGCATTACAACTAATATTTCCTAAACAAACTGATGAAATAAAAACTTATAAAACTATCACATATGCAGGAAATATTTCTAATAATATTTCAAAGATAATATCTTCAGCAACGAATACAACAATTTCTTCTAAAACAGAAAGTAACGTTAGTACAAAATTGTTAAATGTATAAACAAAAATACCACCATTAAAGAAGTCAGGTATATATAAACTCAAATGTCCATAATGTAATGCTGTCTATTTGGTTCAAAAATCCGATACAGTGAACACTTACGAGCATACAGATTAAAACAACCAGATAAATCCCATTACGCAAAACATCTACTTGACACCAATCATTCATTGACACCTAACACAAAACTAGAAGTGCTGCATATTTGTCAAAAGAAACAAGAACTGGATTTCCTTGAAGAATTGGAAATTAGAAGACACTTAAGAAACCCACAATATGAAGTTGTCAATGAACAGTTAAATCTAGGGAGTTCTCCACTAATAAACTGTCTTCTTAAGTGATAATTGTAATGATCAGCAGATATAGTTTTCCTGGTTTTCTATATCATTGTACAGTTATACTGATCTTAATTGGAAAAATGATATACAGGATATCACCATAGGGCTAATAATATCTAAGCTTCAATATTTGTAATTTTTCTATTAACATATATTAAGTCAATCACTTCTTGGTCTAGCCAAAAATAACTACTAAACATCAGGTAGGCATCAAATGAAATGTAACTTCTGTCATTCTGACGATGATATTGATTTATCGAAACAATTGTACATTTTTTAGAATTTTCAATAATTTTGAGTTTCATTTAAAACACTAATATGAGCAGATTCCACGAAGTAAGGGTCGAGACAGTTAATTTCATTATTTTAGTTTAATTCATTTTTTTTCTCTCGTTTATTTATAATAAAATTAGGGAGCAGGATGTTTCGGCGTATATTTAACTTAAGTATGTAATATCGTTTTGGACGTTGAACAGTAGTAATTCGTACATAGCCGAGATAACGTTGTTTAGAATTCCGTCGCTTGGAATTATCGACCAACCGGTTATCATTTGATTTATTATAATTGATTACGGCGAAAAGTGAAATTGATTCCCTTTTTCCTTCCACTATCTTACCCTATAGCGAAGATTTAAGGATTTACAACCTGCCCGTGCATAAGGTAAGATTCAGTTATTATGCAGTCCACTAACAAGATTCATTTATAGACAAACAAATAGAGAATATTCTTTCGTGCCATATCACACAGTATTATCACTTTTTAAATTTTCGCTCACAATAATGTCTAGTTTTAAATTATTTATAATTTTTTCCCCTATTCTACGGGTGTAGTCGGTTGGGTACGGCGTATCCGTGATTGCGGGAGAGGGTAGCAGAGCGAAATCAATGAGTTTAACTCTTTTGAACAAACACTTTCAACTTAATATATATTTAAAATGTATTAATTATTACGCACGAATGTTAGCAAGGAAGTGAAGGGTGGGAAGTAGTCAAACTGATACCCCGTATAACAAATATTACTGAAACCTCAGAACTTTCCACTGTTCAAAACGTTTGTCTAGGAAGATCAACATATTTAATTTCCGATGAAAATTCCATATCTAGTGGTTTTCTATATTCCATGAACGATATCATTTACTTGTCACAATGTCACAGCACTCACCTTAAGAATATGCAGAAAATAAAAGGTTTTATCAAACATACATTGAAAAATGACGAAAAAAATTCGTGGTGGGTTCGGTTTAACTTTCCATTTCCGATATATATAATCCACTTAATAAATCGATCGAATTATTTTTAGTTATGTAGGTAAGTATAACTTTATCATGAAGGACGACTTTTATCACGTTTGTGAATTGAGCACGTGCACAAATATACATATATGATTGGAAAATAATTGATACAAAATTATTCCTACCCAAATATTCGAAAAGTGCTGAGTTCAGAAATAAAATTCTTAAATTATTTTTCCCACAAAACTGAAAAATGACTTCACCGTTTCCAATTGTTAGTTTATAGATAAGCTTAATAAAATCTGAGAAATGCCAGAGTAAATAAAGCTAATAATACCACATATTAAGTTATTTTTATAACTAAGAAAATGTTTTCGTATTCATATGTAAACACTTTAC
Source organism: Galeruca laticollis (assembly GCA_963921935.1). Taxonomy (NCBI): domain Eukaryota; kingdom Metazoa; phylum Arthropoda; class Insecta; order Coleoptera; family Chrysomelidae; genus Galeruca; species Galeruca laticollis. The sequence continues at coordinate 35,009,737 of OY998178.1, read as the reverse complement.
TGGATAGGTAATCGTATTCTATTTTTGCTTAGAATCGATCACCTGGAATATCACAAGATGGGCATTGTCAAGAAATTTGATTGTCCCAACAATATACCCACTATGCAAATAAATGTTACAGTTATGTTGATTCAACATAACATTGTGATAATGTTCTTCCTTTTTTTCCTCTTGTTTTCATCACATGCACATCTATACATCCGCTTATGCCCAGCTTGTGGCTGTTTCAACTTAACTTTTTAGCGATGGTGTGTGTGTGTGTGTGTGTGTGTGTGTGTGTGTGTGTGTGTGTGTGTGAAAGAAAATGGCTAGGAAGCTCCATTAGCCACAGAAATTTTCAATGAGTCCACCTAAATACTAATGTTTACGTCTTTGATGAAATTTACCAGTAGATCTAAAATATGACAGTTATCTGAGCTTAAAAGGTGAGTGAGGTTTAACGGTAGGGAGTAGTTTTGTTCAACAAGTGACTTTATTAAACTGTTTGTTTTGTTAATGTAATTGCTGCATCCAAAGAAAATGTGATTAAGATCAGCATAAGAATTATCGTTGCAGTTACAGGATGATGACTGTACAATACCCAACTTGGCAAGATGGGCATATCTTCCATGGCTAGTCTTCATTCTAAATATACTTGCTGAATAAAATTTAGGAGTTGTATAATCAAAAATATAGTTTGGAGGTGAGGGTAAGGTAGGGTAAATTTGAAAGTAGGTGTTATTTGAGGATTGTGAAGCGTTTTCCCAGTGTTTTCGCCAGGATACATACATTTTATTTTTTATTGAGCTAATCGCATCTTTTCCAGTATACACATTACAAAAATCTCCATTCAGTACCGAATCTCTTGCTAATAGATCAGCTTTTTCATTCCCATATATTCCAATATGCCCCTTAACCCAAATAAATATCATACTCAAATTCAACAATATTGTTTTAATGTCACATAAAATAGGACATTTCATTCTTTCGAGATGAGTCCCTTTTATAGCACACAATGCTGATCTAGAATCAGATATAATCACACCGCCATCTTTTTTATTTGATTTCAGCCAGGAGAGGCCCTGTAAGATAGCATACAGCTCCGCAGTATATATACTACATATATCAGGTAATCTGATTCGTAACGTTTGATTTGTATTGTGAATGTACACAGCACATCCAACTCCATCCCTCGTCTTAGATCCATCAGTGTATATTATTGTCTCGTCAGCAAAATCTGCTAGTATGGATTTAAACAGGATTGTGTTAATGCGGTTAGATTCCGTATAATTCGGGATTATGACTTTGTGGACTTTAAATATAGCTTGATAAGGAATGTTATATATAGGTAATGTTTTGTTGGTTCTGTATATTTTATTGAACTCATTGGTTTGAATGAAGGCTTCCGCAAGTGGAGGTGTGTTTTTAAATCTCCAATATCGATTTGTAAGATCTTCTATTGAAATACTATATAAATTATTTATCATGTCAGACCTGAGGGTTTTAAGTTTAATTAAATATTTTTGAGACAATAATTGACGTCGTAAAAATAGAGGTGGTTCGTTACATTCTGCCAATAATGCATTCACGGGTGTCGATTTCATTGCACCGACACAGGTTCTAAGGCATTTATACTGAATTCGACCTATTTTCAATAAGGTGGAATTACTACTTGATTCATATAAACAACATCCATAATCTATAATTGATCTGACATAAGACCTGTAAAACATTATAGCGATGGCAGGGGCTGCGCCCCATCTGCGGTTTGTGACACATTTTAGGAGATTATACCCCTTTTCACATTTGTTTTTTATATGTATGATGTGTTTGGACCATAATAATTTAGTATCTAGAATAATACCCAAGTATTTATACTCGTTTACTACCGACATCGCTCGCCCACACAGAGTTAGGCTCTCCGGTGTGCGAAGCCTATGTCTAGTAAAAAACATAATTGTGGATTTTTCAGATGAGAGGGTCATACATGTTTCTTCAGTCCATTTGACTACAGTTTGCATAATATTTTCCAAGGTCTTAAAACAATCAGCGTATGTATCCTGGATGGAGTATATACAGATATCATCTGCATACTGAATGCATTGTATTGTATTAGAAAACCGTGTATGTAAATCGGCAGAATATACAGGGTGTCCCGGGACTAATGGGAAAAAAGTCAGGAGCGTATAATCTGAGCCAAAATAATGTTATTACTTCATATAAACTTTTTCTATGCAGGCCCTCGTTTTCGAGTTATAGGCCCCCAAAGTTTTAATTTTGAATTGGGTTTTAATTTTTATTTTTTGTACTAGTTATTTGATCTTTATAAAATTTACGGCAAAGCTATAATGTACGTGTACGTTTATTTTGGAAAGGTAAACAGATTTACAGTTGTGTCTTGAAGCCAGGGACGGACTACCCGCAATGACTAGTGATCCAAAACTTTTGCAGGGATGGCACACCCTGTATGTATATATCGAAATTGACTTCCTCACACATTACGCTAACGAAAAGGTACTCTTGTTGGAATTCGATAAAATAAGCCGTTTGGCTAATATTTACAGTTTTATTAATGCACTAACTACCAATTTACCTAACTAACTTATTAATACGATGTCCAAGATTTGCCTACAGTACTACAAAAAATAATTTGATGATAGCATATGATAGAAACATTAAGAACTCATTTAATGAGAATTAAATAGGAACGGAAACAACGTAATTAGTTGCGTTTAATCAAAATTACGAACACAACATTATTAAGCCATTAAGAAAACCTCTAGAAAAAGACAAGTTCAAAAACATTTGACAAAAACTAATTCCTAAACAACAACAAAAACTAACGTTATTGTAATAAGTGTTCAATATCAGCTCCTCCCACTTCCACGCACATTCTAAGTCTACGAAGGTTGTTTCTTTGCACTTGAAAGAGCAATCCCATATTATTTCTAATAACATTGCAGTGTAACATAATTCTGTCTATTAAATCTTGCCTTGTTTGCACAGGTGTTGCGTATACCTTACTTTTGAGATAACCCCAGAGAAAGAAATGTATAGGATTAACGTCTCCTGATCGCGGTGGCCATTGAAAAGGGCCTCCACGACCAATCCATCTATTAGGAAACCTTGTGTGTAAATGCTAGCGTAAATCTAAACTGAAATGAGGAGTGGCCCCATCATGCATGAACCATAAATTCCTACGAGTTTGTAGAGGCACATCATCAAACAGGTTCCATAACTCATTTTGCAAAAACTCCAAATATATCTGACCGGTCAAAGTACCGTCAATAAAGTACGGTCCTATCAAATGATTGCCCAAACATTAACCATGAATCTATGCTGGTTCCTAGTTTGGATAATGCCATGTGGATTCACATCATCCCATAAATGCATATTGTGAGAATTAATGAATCCATCTCTGGTGAAACCAGATTCGTCCGTAAAAAAAACGTTACTAATAAATGTATTGTCTGCTTGTTGTTGTCGCAGAAACCACTGGCTATACTCAATTCGTGCAGGATAATCAGCGACTGTGTACTTTTTTCATGTGAAAAGGATATAAAAGCTGTTCTTTTAAGACGCGATGAACACCTGATTTCGAGACGTTATTTTCTCTCGATAATTTTCGTAAACTCGATGATGGTTCATTATCAACTGCATTTAACAAGTCCTGTTCAACTGCCACAGTACGTACGCTTCGTACTGGACCTTCTCCACCGTTTTTGGCACTAAATTTTGTTTTGTATACATGGAAAATTACATTTACTTATTCATACCTGTTTCTCGTAACCTGAGATCAATACGCTCAAACATTCTTCTGTCTGGCAATGCTCTGTTTGCAAAATGCTCTGCATAAAGCCTTCTGGCTTCTAAACAGTTTCGAGAAGCCAGTCCATACATTAAATGCAATTCTGCGCACTCAATAAAAGTGAATTCTGCCATAGTAACTGTTAAATTAAGGACTTATGAATTATTGACTACGAACTATTCTACACAACGTTTGACCAAATTATCCTATGGTTAGTTCATAAACGGTAAAAACACTTTTAAAAAGTTTCTACCAACTTTCGAATTAATAAGTCGTTAATGTTTTCATCTTCTGCTATCGTTGTATTTTGTTGTAGTACTGTAGGTGTAAATCTTGGACATCGTATTAATAAGTTAGTTAGGTAAATTGGTACGTAGTGCATTAATAAAACTGTAAATACTAGCCAAACGGCTCATTTTATCGAGTTCCAACAAGAGTACCTTTTCGTTAGCTTAATGTGTGGGGAAGTCAATTTCGATAATTTAATACAGGGTATGCCATCCCTGCAAAATTTTTGGATCACTAACCATTGCGGGTAGTCCGTCCCTGGCTTCAAGGCACAACTGTAAATCTATTTACCTTTCCAAAATATGCATACACGTACACTATAGCTTTGCCGTAAATTTTATGAAGATCAAACAACTAGTACAAATAATAAAAATTAAAACCAAATTCAAAATTCAAACTTTGGGGGCCTATAACTCGAAAACGAGGGCCTGCATAGAAAAAGTTTATATGAAATACTAACATTATTTTGGCTCATATTATACGCTCCTGACTTTTTTCCCATTAGTCCCGGGACACCCTGTATATTAAATAATAAGGGACTCAATACAGATCCCTGAGGCAATCCACGATAAACAATTCTGGGACCGTGCAATTGATTTTTATGATCCCTAATATAAATTGTACGCGAATAATATAATTGTGATATACTCTGAGAAGTCCTTTCACTAAAACCAACCTCTACTATTTTGTTTTTTAGTAAATTGATATCCACACAATCATAAGCACCTTTTATATCAAGAAATAAGCAAACTAAATATCTGTTTTTAGAAAACGTAATTTGAACATCATTAACTAAATGAGTTATTGCATCTAAAGTACCGTATCCCCTTCTAAATCCATACTGTGTGCAGGGTAAAATTAAATTTTGTTCCAAGTGCCATTCCAGTCTTGTTTTAATCATCCTCTAAAAAGTTTTCGTTATACAGGGCATCAGTGATATAGGTCGATAAGACGTAAATAAATTTCTGTCTTTTTGTGGTTTCAAGATTAGACAAATAGTTACTTGTTTCAGTTGTTCAATGTACTTACCTTTTACCCACCAATCGTTATATATTTGTAGTAAAATTGTTTTCGCAGGTAATGGCTTGTTTCTAATAATATCATATGTTATATTATCGTTACCAGGAGCTGCACATCTTGTGGATTTGATTGCAGTTTCCAGTTCTATGATATCAAAAGATTTGTCGACATTGTGATTGCTGTGGTTTTCTGTCGGTTCTTCTATTCTATTTGGAACAAAACTTGGAGAAATGTTGTCAAAAATTTGATTTATAAGGCTTTCAGATATTGGTTGTTTTTTCATCGTAGAATTTTTGTTTGATATTTTTCTAACAAATGCCCAAATTTTTGCGATCGGTGTGTTTTTGTTTAAACTGCAAACAAATTTTTTCCAGCATTCCTGTTGTTTTTGTTTAAATAATAGTTTGCTTCTCGCTTGAATATTTTTGAATTGTAGATAATTCTCTAAGTTTGCAGTGTTTTTGTACATTTTATACGCGTTCTTCCGTTTATTTATAATTTGAACACAATCATTGTCCCACCAAAGGGGGTTTGACACTTTTTTAGATCCCCCAGTACGAGATTTCATAGAATTGGATGCTGCTTTATTTATTATTTCAAGAAAATATTCTAATGAATTTTTATCGTTAATTAGGAGGACGTTTACTGTGCACTCCTGAAAAAGCTCTCAATTGGCAGAAGACTCTATCCATTTTCTTGATAGTAATACAGGAGATGAGATATATTGTCGGGATATAGAGATGTGTATAGGAAAATGATCAGATCCTAATGTATCATCTATTATATTCCATTCTGAGTAACTCATCAAACTAGGTGAAACTAGGGTAAGATCTATTGGCGAAGGTCGTACGTTAGGCCTACCAACTTTTGTTGGATTGCCATCATTTAAAATAATTAAATTTGTTTCATCTATAACGTCTATTAATCTGTTACCTTGTGTATTGTCGAGTGTAGATCCCCAACGACTGTGATGACAGTTTAAATCGCCGCATACAATAACATCACCCTGAGTCTGCAAGAAAATATGTTCCCAGTCTTTCGTAGTCGCTTGTATGTTAGGAGACTTATAAACACAAAGTATAGATATATTAAGGTCATTCAGATACACTCCACAAATCTCTATTTTGGAATTGAAATTTTTATGGAGAACTATTTCTGAGAATGATAAGTGGTCTCGGACGAGGATTCCGACACCACCAAATCCGTCAGTCCTGTCAACGTGTACAAAATTGTACCCGTTTACATAGAACGTTTTATTTGGAGATAACAAAGTCTCATTTAGAGCAATTAGTTCGAATCTAGTAGTTGAACCAGCTAAATAGTTTAAAAGATTAGATTTATTTTTTATTATTGAATTACAGTTCCATTGAATTATATTTAAGATTCTAATAGAATTCATTATCGTTAGAATCAGGTAAAGAATTTATAATTGTTTTAATTTCGTTTTGTGTTTCTTGAAAAATATCCCAGTCTGGCACAACTAAATTAAATTTTTTAATAAGATGTTCGAAAATGTAAGGAATTTTATGTAAAATTTCGATTTCTAGCTTTTCTCTATATGACTGGAAATAATCCTTATGGGGATTAGGCAAAACAGAATTACTAGTTGAGGCCTGAGATTTGAAGGTAGGGGTTTTTTTAACTATAAGAGGAGAAATGGCCTTGCGTTTTTTAGGAGGTTGGGACTGTGGACGTGGTACTCAGTTTTTACCACCTGAAGGATTCTCACTATCTTTGTCGTCATTCAGATGTGGGAAGTTTGTGAGGTTGTTTAATAAATTGTACCTATTGTTTGAGGTAGCTTTGGAGTAGCTTGGGTTATTAACCATTGATTCCGCTTCTTTAAATGAAATATTTTGTCAGACATGGTTTTTTTAACCTCTAATTGATGCTGGTACTTGGGACATTCTTTTGAGACAGACTTATGACCGTATTGTTCGCAATATATACAAAATTCCTCACTTTTACATTCTACGCCGTCTTCAACATCATGAATTTGTCCACATTTTATACATTTGTCAGTGGTACTTTTGCAATATTTTTTAGTATGTCCATATCGAAGACATTTACTACTACTGGATAAACATAAGGTTCTACTACGAACCGAACTAAATCAATTTTAACTGAACTAGGTAAAGAATTTCCTAAAAATGTAACAATTAACATTTGTCTAGGTACGTACTGTATATCTTTATCGGAATCAATAATTTTGCGCTAAATTCTTTTAACGTCTACGACTTTTTTCACGCTTTCAATATTTTTCAATATATATTTTTCATTTAAAAATGTATCAACTTCCCTAATTACGCCTTTTTTATGATTGAAAAAGGTCGGAATATACGCTATCAATTTGTTATCTTTCATTATTTCATGTCCTATAATTGAATTTGCAGTATGATAGTTTTTAAAAATAATTTTCACTTTATTTCTACCAACTAACTTAATATCTACAATATCATTTTTTAAATTCCTTTCATACGAATACCTGTTTCTGAAAGTTCAACAATAACATAGAACGGTCCGATATCAGTTGAAGTATATTTATTATTCAAATTGTACTTTTTATTTATTTCAATGTCCATTTTATCAGGAGGGTCGTGTTGAGATGGGGGCCCTCCCCCATCTGAATCTTCAGTCATAATAATATAAAGGAATTAACTTACCCAATGCCAAAGATTTTATTATTTATACTAATAAATTGAAAACTAGTCAAAGATAATTTACTGTACTATTTAAAGATAAGACACACCATACAAACCAACTATTCTATTCGAAGGTTCGAACGGTACTGTCAGCGATGGTAAGGTGCTGCCTTTTTACGTTACTATGATGTTACTAGAGCTTCCTCAAAGGGAAATCTTTATAACGAACTAAAAACAACATTTTCGTTACATTCTGAAATGCCTTTTAACATCTTGTAGATGTTAATGCAATGTCTAAAAAATAACATCTTACCAATGATCTAAATGCAATATTTCAAAAACAATGCAGTGTATTCTTTTAGATGTTGTATGGACATTACTTAAACCTCTAAATAATATACCTCAAACATTCTAGATGACATTCTATAGATGTTTCTGTGCCTAATCAGCAAATACAGGGTGAACAACTAAAAACGCCGGCTGTCGGCCATATTTCAAAAAATAGTCATGGTACAACTTTAAAAAAATACCTTCAAGAAACTGACCTTGAAAAATCCCTGGAAAATATTTTTGAGTTCCTACAATATCTGCTAGGGGGTGGAATAACACTTAAAAACATAACACTGTGATTATCTCCAAAAAAGACATACTAAAGGTATCCTAAAAATACAATTTTTGATATATTGATGAGATTATGAAAAAATTTACTTAAGGACTTTTTGTCCTAATTCTTCAAGTAAGAGGTGAGGGAAGGTTCAAACTTGTTAAAAACAAATGTCATAACACTTTTTTGTTTTTTAACCGATATCAATGTTTATGGCGTCATTTAAGAGTTTTTCCTCTTTAATAAGATATGCTTAACAAAAATAACAAAATTGAACAATTTTGTCAACGCTGTGTCGAAAAGTCGACAGTTTTCCCATTTCCCATTTCAAATGTAATGAGGCATTTTTTAAATTCTGATGAAAAGGTGTTAAAAAATAGGAGTTTACTGAAAACCGCAAGTCTAAATCTTAATTCTATTCCAAGATATAAGATTTACGATATCAGATTTAAAAATTAAAAAAACGCTCCATTCTAAATTTGAAATTTCCGAGCGGATACAAAATTATCCAATTTTGTTATCAATCTTATTAAACAGAAAAAACTCTTTTAAATCAAGCTAAAACATTAATATCGGTTAAAAAACGGAAAAGCTATACATTTGTTCACAAGTTTGAACCTTTCTCCACCCATTTGAAGAATAAAGGGAAAACATCACCTTAAATAAATTTTATATAATCTCATTAAAATTTCTAAAATTGTATTTTTAGCACAACTTTAGTATGTTTTTTGGGGATAATCACAGTATTATGTTTTCGAGTGTTTATTCCACCCCTAGCGGATACTTTAGAGACTGCAAAATATTTTTCAGCCATTTTTCAGGATCACTCACCTAAAGGTATTTTTTTTAAAAGTTGTACCATGATTCTTTTCTGAGATATTGCCTACAGTCGTTCTTAGTTGTTCACCCTGTACATTTAAAATAAAATAGCAAAAAAGCAATAAAGGATTTAAATAGTTTATTCACTATCAATAAACAGTACAGTAAATTTGAAAAAACAGGTACAAAATTGTCCAGAAATCCAACCTAAAAAAAATAAAATTGTGTAAGCATATTACACACCAAGTGTGGAAAGTGGAAAATATTGAACGCAGTCAGTGAAAGCAAGAAATAAAAAAGGGTATATCAATCTGTAGTTGCCATAACGTAACATACTTGAAACTGAATTAATAAAGTTTAACGGATACACATACATTACAGCTAGTATTATAACTAATAAAAAATTTACACCATAAGATTTTATGAAACATTACGGTAAATCAACAGAAATCCAATCTGATTAAAGAAAATTACTTACGGTTACTTTTTCTCACGCAAGAGTCGCTGTTTCAAGTGTCTCAGCTATTCCATAACGTACACTTCAAAATCCTTATCTGGGATATATTTAAAGGTGTTCTGAACAGCAGCTAATAGAACATTTACTTTGGAACAAATTGTGCCCATGAAGACCTTAAATCAGAACATCATAAACTACATCTAACTAGATTTTCAGCCAATCGACTGGGACCCATTTTCCATAAAAAACATGCGATGTTCTTCAAAGGAATAATAACATATTTTATTTCGAGAAGTGGCTTTTCATGGTTTACTTTCTATTACATGCCTCACTCCGTTTGGCAGGTAAATCCAGGTGTCTTATGAAAATTCATACTTGTCTTCTGTATAAAATAATATACTATTCTCATCTTGTTATTTTCATTCTGGAACATATTGTATATTAACATCGTGGAATTGTAACTTAATGAAAACTAAGCATTATTAATACACTGTATATAAAAAAACTACTTATGAAGAAGAGATATGAACACATTATCAAGTTAAATGAGTTTATAATTAATTGTATCTAATTGAGTATCCAATAGTTGTGTTTCAACAATAATAAATAATTGAATTATGTCTGTTGATTGGCGCATTCAGTGTCATAAGTTACATATTCTTCAACTAGATTAATATACTAGGTATTGTGAGGGACATCTAGATGTTTTCACTTCAACTTATTTATTATGTACAGTGTATTTTTAAATGGAAATGAGCTTTTTAATAGAAATTTCTGTTTTAAAAGTCTCAAACAGTTTCTAATTGTTCACAAGAATTGTTAGTATTAATGTTAAAATTTTCTAAACCTGCAAAACTATATTGATGGGCGATGACTACTACTATTGCAACTACTACTAAACTAGAGCTAGAGATACTTGATTCAATATTTTTTGTACTGTTTAATACAATGTCTGTATCAGACTATCTGAAATAGTTACTCCCCCTTCTTTACATAATTACCAACTATTTGTTTTTTATTTTATTTATGTGTGTAGCTTCTGATATATCTTGAACATTGAACATATTTTCTTCTAGATCCAAATCTCTGCCAACATATGAGCATGTTTTATTATTAATAATAATTCTACCCTATTGCAGTATTAAGATTTCTGTAGATATAATGCATATCTAGGATTTGAAATATTGTGAATCGTTTTTAAAATATACCTACTAACTAACATATTTTAAAAGTTGAAAAAACCCTTATTTTGTAAGCTCTATTATATAATTTTAGGGTACAATCCCGCCACCTGGAATTTCAATGTACAGTAGTCGATTAAAGTATTGAATGAGTATTAAGTTTCAATAATTATTATTTTGGAATAGGACATCGTTTGTAATAAGTGTGAGGGTGAAATGGTATTATTATTGATCGATTTTTTCGATTTTATTAAGTTTTTAGGGACTAATATTCTTACTACAAAATTTAAAATTGTACTACAATATACTACAAACGATTTTAGATGTATTAAAGTAGTTTTAGTTTTTATCTGATGATGTGTTAATGATTTATTTTGACGATTTCATTTTTCGGAAATTACAATTTCTACTACAAATATAAAATTGTTACTACAATTACCTACATCGTTTGTAGTAAGTATGAGGCTGAAATTAGATTATTTTTTATCGGTTTATTCGATTATATTAAGTTTTCAGGGACTATTATTCTTACTACAAAATTTAAAATTGTACTACAATATACTACAAACGATTTTAGATGTATTAAAGTAGTTTTCGTTTTTCCTGATGGTTAAATTTGACGATTTTATTTTTCGGGCATTACAATTTTTACTACAAAAAATAAAAATGTTACTACAATTACCTACATCGTTTGTAGTAATTGTGAGGATGAAACTGGCTCAAAATATTCTCCTAATACATATCAACTAAACATTTCCAAATTGTCAAAGATTTAAGAAAATCTATAAAGCTATTGTTGATACACAAGACGATTTAAGCATGGACATGAAATCTAAAATATACTCAAAAACTAATTCTTTTCCGAGATCCGTCATTTCAAATGATTTTTTTATAAGCTTATGTAGCTTAGGAATTTTATTCCAATACAAACTGATACTAAAAAAATCCCAATGGGACAAGACCAATTGCATAAAACCCAAAATAAAAAATTAGATACAAAAGTAATAGATTGTTTTGAGATGTACAATAAACCAAAGTAACATTTTGGCATCAAATCAAAAACAGAAAAATTTCTGGTAAATTTGTGAATTTTCTTAAATAAATGTTTTAATGTACGATTTAGAGAAAAATGTTGAACACAAAAGTTGTAGAACGTGTTAAGGTCTATGAAAAAGCTCAATAACTTTTGCGTCAAATAAAAAACAAAGGAAATACGATTTTTTTCAGGCCGCCATTTTGTTTTTATTGGGCCGATTTGGTTCAATAACGAACTCGTCCAAGATTTTGTCCTGACCGATTTTTGTAGGGAGTTTGGTTTCGGTCCGTCAAAAAATACGCCCTCTATCGTGCTTACAAATTCCGTTATAACACATACATATATAGATATATATATATATATATATATATATATATATATATATTTATATATATATATATATATTAATATATATATATATATATATATATATATATATATATATATATATGTAAGGAATATCTTCAGTCTAATTCAATTGCGCGCGTAATTAAGTCGGTAAATAAGATGTCTTAATATACGTCATGTCATTAAATTGGCACATGTCAATGAGATTAAATATTGTACAGTAATGTGAGAACAATCCTAGTGAATAATAGCTTTGAATGTTGTTTCTTTGTTATTTACAGGTAGGATTAATATTCTAGATCATGTATCTAATTGTAAATATTGTATATAATAATAAAAATCTTTGTTATTCACAGAGAAACAGTTCGTACATTATTCCAACCTCAGAAATCAAAATAATCAACATTATATATATATATATATATATATATATATATATATATATATATTAAACTATTTGATAATTTACTTACTTTTATTATGAAATTTAAATGTAGATGTTTATTATTTAGAATTTTTGTTTAGTTTGGCTAGCTCAGTTATTGTTTTTTATATAGTTGTTATATTTATTATATATTTATTAATTCGGGAGCATGAAACTCTTATTACTCTTTGAGTCCTGGCTTTTATAATGTTGTATTTGTTTAAATAAAAAGAAAACACTTTATTTTTAAATATATTTAATTTATTTTTGAAAGAAATAATTTTATTTGATAATAATAATATGAGACGCCTATGGATATATTATACCTACTTATTTATTTTGATAATTTCTTCAGTGCGCGTGCGTGAAAAAACTAGTCATGTGCTTTAGCATACAACGAACAATTCTTACACGAAAGAAGCATCTATACATGCACCAACATAGTTTGTTGACGATGCATACAAGTGAATGGTTCAAACACATAAAAGAATTTATATATATATATATATATATATATATATATATATATATCATACATATATATGATACAAATTGCTGTGGAAAGAAAATAGTTATATACATAGATAGAAATATAGGAATTATTTACAGATGGACATAGTTATTACATTAATAAAATTTCAAGCACCATATTTATACGATTACAACATGGCGTAAGTACATATTTTAATTCATTTAAATTCGGCCCATTTATTAATATTAACGATTTATGCAATTAATTAACTATATAAAGACTGTTCTCTTTCTTTTTCAGATCGATCATATTCGCAAATGTTTATCAATTTATGAAATCAAGCACTTATTTGAGTATTTTGAGTTTTTACTCTGATTATTGGCCAATAATATTTTAAACACACTGACCTGTTGTTCTTGAATTGGGATGAATGTCTCTGGACCCCAGGAATACTCCTCTGAAGCTCCAAAAACCAAAAATGATGAGAAATTTCGAAGATTCTTGCCGAAAAACTTGATATAATTAACTGTGAGTATTAATAAGATTGTTTTTTATAGTACTTTATAGTTTTAATTGTGTTAAACTGGGAATTTCTTGAAATTTCTGGAACATTATCACACACACTCCTCGCTTCTTGACACCAGCTTCCCGATTCTTTAAAGCGTCCCCTCGATTCTCCACTTTACTCAACAAAACAGTCTTTTGTTTTTCTTTAGGTCACTATTTCAAAGTTTATTTGTTGATTCACAATTTGTTCTGTCATATTTTATAACCAATAAAATATTGTCCTTTGCAATCAAATTAATTGAAACTTCTTTCACTTATTAGAAAAGTTTCATACATACACTCTTTTACATTATTAGTTCATTTATAGAGTTCCTATGAGTTTTTTTATCATACATATAAATTAAAGTTCGTTATACATAGATACATTTAAATTGTACAACATCCAATATTGTTATTGACAGTCTATCACTGTTACACTCATATTATTTATAAATATAAATTCTTTTATGTTATTTGTCTATACTCTTTGCATTATATTATTTATAATAAACTTTAACAAATTATTATTTATTGATTCAACGTTTATTTTATTTACCATACATCATTTGTATATATGTCATTATTTGTTTATCTATGAAAATCTATTGAATTATATTCTATTCAATATTTGTATTTGTTTTTATTCTTAAATTAATGATTATAATGAATTAACTATAATAATATTTGTTTTCATTTCAGATGAACAGCTGATTATGTTATGGAAAATAATCTTCGTCTTAGGCAACTTTATTTACATCATTACATTGGTTAGGCAATCTCTATATTTTATGTTATTATTGAGGTAATTTCTTTATCTATTATATTGTTATAGACAATTATTTAATATATATCTTTACTTGATATGTTGTTTAAATTAAGAAAAGTGTTTCCTTTTTACTTGTTTTCTTAAATTATATTATTTTCATATATTTTCATACTAGCAACATATTTTTATAGAACTAATTCTCTTACTATCTATGATATCTGGTTCAATATATATATATATATATATATATATATATATATATATATATATATATACATATAACCTTTGGAACGGGGGGTGATTTTGGCATCTAGGAACACCAAAACGAAAACCTGCATTGAAATTTTTCCGAAGTCGCGTCATGCTACTCTCTACAATAGCCCTATTTCAATCTGAAATAAGCCTAAAAGGGAAGGAGGGGGGAAAGAATCCCACCGCAACCCCTGCCTTCGCGCAAAGCAGTCTACTTGATTCTTAGGAATAAATTAAGGTTAGTGCGAGAGGTTGGTTGTTTCTCTGCTTTGGATTTATTTACAAGTTTATTTGTGTTCGTATTTTTTTTAGTCACGAGGGGGCTAGGGTTCGGATGCCCTAATGGTTGCCGCTCAGCCATTGATTAGGCTTATTGTGCACCACCATTCGCATTACTGTGACTGTTAGAAGAAAAGTAATTAAAATATTTTTAAAGAAAACGTAGTTAACTACTGCCCAGTTCTGTAAATACAAGGTACCAAGTAATAACATATAAGAGTACTAAACAGCACTTATGACTGTACAAAATTTAAAATAATATATCTAGCATTTAATTTCCACTTGAAACACATCTTTATTTCTTTACGGGAAGTATCAAATAGGTTTATATCACAAGCTTAAACCTAGTATATTACATATTTGTATATTTCTACATTTAAAAGCATTCCGTTCTTATGAAACCATCGCATAAGGCAGTTTAAGTTACTCTGCAGCTCCTGGCAGTCTGTGATTGTTAAAATGTTTCTTAAGGGCTCTTAAAAATCCCACTGTCTCGTGGAAGTCCTATCTCGTTTCTGGTTGAGGTTCTACAAATAAACACACAAAATAACAACAATAAATAAGTAAATACACAAAAATATTTATATCAACAAAAGAAAACAAAGTACGCTTACTATTGAAATAATAAGTTTACACATGTTTTTGTACTAAGCCAAAAAAAATATCAAAAAATGTTTGAATGTTCAAATTTTTTTGTTTTTTTTGAATTCCTATTTTTGGAGTTTTCGATTTTTTTAGAAATTCTTGATTTTCTTTGGTTTTAACAATTTTTAGATTTATTGTTTATTTTTTGTCTTTATTGGATTTTTGGTTACCTCTAGACCAAATACTTAGACGTAATGCCTGAACAAAAGTTAATACTCATTTCATTTCCCATAAAATGCCATACCATGGGCTATATATGAAAATCGGGGTCAATACCTTCCATCCCATAGCTGCTGAAGGGAATAGCTATAACATAAAATAAAACCCAGATTATTATTTTCAATGGGTACATTTTAAAATGGATTTGTCTGAGTATGGTGAACACACTAGATATAAATTGAGTGAATGAAAAGAATAGTACTGAGTGTGTCATTATATTAAAATTCCATGTAAGCGCTTTCATCCATTAGGCCATTCTCAAAGGTGTCGACAAAAAAACATTCAACAGGTGTCAAAAAACATCAACCCCTGTAACTGCTACATACAATGAAATAAAATGTTTGACGTTACATCATTACTTAAGTAAAATTTGTTAAAATTACCCTATAAAGAGGGTGTACACACATATCATTTAGTTGATAATTTCAAATTAGAAGTTTCGTTATGTGATTTACAATTGTACACCCTCTTTATAGGGTAATTTTAACAAATTTTACTTAAATAATGATATAACATCAAAAATTTTATTTCATTGTATGTAGCAGTACGGGGTTTGATGTTTTTTGACACCTGTTGTATGTTTTTTTCTTGATGACAGCTTTGGGAATGGCCTAATGGTTGAAAGCGCTTAGCTGTAATTTTAATAAAATTACACACTCAGTACTCGTCTTTTCATTCACTCAATTTGCATTTTAAAATGTCCAAAATTATAGCATGCTATATTGAATACAATAAAACTTACCATCAATTTTTGTTAATTTCCACTCATATGGGAAGGCAAATCAACCTGTCATAATAACCTTCCTTCATCTTTCTCAAATCCAAAGAAACACTGTTTTCGAAAATGTATGGAACATATCCTCCATCGTTTCCTCGTCGTCAAATTTATAGATCTATTACCATCGATTCAGCCATATTAATTTTATCTTCCTGGGTTGGAGAAACAAAACTGTAAAAAGAAATATTTACTTTAGTAATGCAACAATTTTCAGTTTAGCGTATGTAAAAAACAACCATGATCTCTAAAGATGTCGATTCAATTAGTGAAAATTCTATGTTTTATAAAAATAAAGAAAATAGTTGTTAATTGAGAAAGAGAAAATGCTCAAATTTTTTTAACAAAACTTACCGAGTACACCACTTATTAGACTCCTTCAGAATACACTTTGACATTATCTTTTCAGTTAATAACAATAACGCAACGTAACAACAGATAAATATCACACAATAGCAATTAAAAAATACACCAAAATACCGAAACCTTATAATAACCTCAACACTTAAACCATTGTCTAAGAAACTATTGTCTTAGACAATCAGAGAGGTGAGTGGTATGTGTAGACAATGCTTAAACTAAGAAACGATAACAGTATAACAGAAGTAACAGATAAAGCGCAATATGACATCGCGCATACGCAGTAATAAAAATCAATAAAATTTGATTACTAACGACGTTACCGTTTTCGTTAATTTTTTGAAATTATCTATCGATTTTATTTACTCGACACAGGCTCTATAAATGGCACGGTCTGCAGTGTCCCTAGCCTGACCTTAACATCAATAAGTTGAGTAATCGACCTGTGAGTAATACATACATATCAGTGACTATATATTGGGCGTTCTTTCTATACTGTACAGTAGTAATTGATTTGTTCTCTGCAAAGAAAGCTAGAAGAATAAATTTATTTTTTTTATTTTAAATTATATTTATAAGATAAATATGATTTAGTGTTCATATTTCTGTAAGTGGCTACTAATAAATATTTATGATAAGTAACACCATTTTATTGTTAGATTAGAATACTCATTTATTTTGCATAGCTAATTACAGTAACTGTAGAGTTACAATAACAAGATTAATTTTTTGTTAACATAAATAAAAAAAATTTATTATGCATCTGTCAACAGTTTCAAAAGCACGTTTGAGATCAGTGAAAACTGCTACAATATTTTCTCCTTTATCGCAAATCGTTTTCCAATAAAATGATAAACTGCACTGGACTGTTGT
The DNA here is from genome assembly GCA_963921935.1 of Galeruca laticollis. Classification (NCBI taxonomy): domain Eukaryota; kingdom Metazoa; phylum Arthropoda; class Insecta; order Coleoptera; family Chrysomelidae; genus Galeruca; species Galeruca laticollis. Next base: position 34,991,944 of record OY998178.1, on the reverse strand, counting down.
TCAGATAATTTATTTGATAAAATAACCTTATCTTTTTCTATTCGTCCACCAAACCAAAACCCCTGCCCCCCGAAATTGTTTTCTGGCTACGGCCTTGAGTTCAACGGAAATGAAACAAAGTAAGCGAAACTTTGTTTTATTAACAGAACAAAAACAATTAAAGTGATTACTTAAATGATACATACGTGTTGGTTTATATAACTGTACTGACAAAGATGCATATATTTGTATAATTTTTTCACTTGAATGTTAATTTCAGTTAATCATCTGACCGTAAACTGTATTTTTTATAAGAAGGACCTATAATAGGATGGCCTGGCTAACTAAAAATTTGACAGATCAAATAAATTTTCGTACTCAGCAAGCAATCAGAACCGTCTGATATGACATTATATAGACGGTGTTAACCCTAAGTACTAGCATATTAAGAGACTTGGTTATACTAATGCACCGTCTGAGAGACGCGTTAAGAAACCTAAAATACACCTAAATAATTTTTTTTTCATGGAATTAATGGATCGACATTAAAACAATACGAAAAACGTTGTCTGATGTTTTTTTTTGATAAAACGTTTGAAAAAATTGAAACGGAATCATAGCCTTTTATTATTGACACATCTTTATTTGCCAATGCTGTAAAAAACAAAATTACGGAAAAAATTGAAATAATTCATTTTTATAATAAGGTTATACAGGGTGTTTTCAAATGACGCTTACAACGTTTGCATGTAGATACCTCTCTTAAAATTGGACAAGATGATGTAGGGATTGAGGGGTCCAACCCATTTACTTTTCGAAATACAGGGTGTTAAAGTTATGAAAAATATAATGTTTTACTTTTATAACTTTAAAATGGATGAATATATTGATCTGACATTTGGCAGATTATTTTTAAATGTAAAAGGGCATATTTTGATGGAAAAACATGTTACAATTCTTAATCCAGTGGTGTACATTTGGAAGAATATGTCACCTTACCCCTCCCATTTTTTACGCCATTGGCATTTGAAGCTATTTTAATTTGATTTTGTATTATTCAATTGTTTTCACGTGAGAAACGCATAACCTTTACATATCAAGAAATTTGTAGTTTTCAAGATATTTAATGTTTTCATTAAGTCTGCAAGATCACTTTTTAATAAAAAAAAATATTTTTCTTGAATGTTTTTTAATAACTACCAAACTACTAATGGTTAGAATATGTAACATTAACTAATTTGTGAAACAGCAATACATATAAAACATTGAGAGAGGATTGTTGAAAATACTTTTCCAAACTTGTGATTTTATTGACAAAAGAATTAATGACAATAAAAAATAAGATAATTACAAAGTTAAATAATTTTTAACCAAGCAGCCAACAAATTACAAAAGATGTTCAAAATTTTTTCCATTTACATTTACACATAATCTGCAACGTTTTCTCATTGAAAATCGCATACCTTGGAAATACTGGCGATTGCCGGAAATAATTTCTGTAGCTGCATGGATTATTGCTATCAGTTCCTCCTCCGTTTCTACTATTGTATCGTAGACTAGGGACTTCATGTAACCCCACAGAAAGAAATCGATTGGATTTAAATCCGGTAACCTCGCAGGCCACGTATTGGGTCCACCTTGGCCTATCCAGTTGTTTCCGTATTGTTGGGTTATAAGTTGTCTGGCCGCTAGAGAATAATGTTCAGATGCCCCATTGTCGTTAATTAAATCAGGCAGGGTTTCTCTCAAAAAATTTAAATAAATATTACCATTGAGTTTATTAGGTAATAAATGTGTACCCACTATACAATCTCCAAGAATGCCTGTTCACACGTTAAGAGAGAATTTTTCCTGAAATCCACGTTGTCGAATAACAAATGGATTTTCGTCATCCCACACGTGGCTATTCCTTGAATTAAAAATTTTTGGGTGTACCGATTGGCAAACTCCGCTCTTTGAGGACAATCTGTTGGTTTTAGGGCCTGAACTTGGATATACTTATAAGGATACAACTGCTGTTCATTTAAAATATTCCACACAGTTGAGTTACTCACATTTAAAGATTTGTCAATGGTGCGAGTGCTTAAATCGGGTCTATTTTCAATACGGTCTAGAACAGCCTCCTCTAATTGCACAGTTCGTTTTCTACTGCTACCTTGTAATTTTGAATTGAATTTGGATATCTGTCTCTATACAAGCGCTCGGAACGTCTACCATTCTTTCTGGGTTCTCCGTATATTTATATATCAGCCATTTCTTCAAAAGTATAATCCATCATAACAAAAAGTGTGAAAGTTGCGCAAACCAATTTAATTACAAATAATTTATTTTCGTTTTGACGTTAAACAAAATGACATTTACCATTTCATTATTGACATCCATAGCCTACTATACGGAGGAGGCACTGATAGCAAGAATCCATGGAGTTACAGAAATTATTTCCGGCAATCGCCAGTCTTTCCAAGGTATCCGATTTTCAATGATAAAATGTTGCAGATTATGTGTAAATATAAATGGATAAAATTTTGAACATCTTTTGTAATTTGTTGGCTGCTTAGTTTAAAATTATGTTTGAATGGGATATTATTTAACTTTGTAATTATCTTATTTTTTATTGTCATTAATTCTTTTGTTAATAAAATCACAAAATTGGAAAAATATTTTCAACAATCCTCTTTCAATGTTTTATACGCATTGCTGTTTCACAAATTAATTCCTGTTATATATTCTAACCATTAGTAGTTTGGTAGTTATTAAAAAACATTTAACTTTGGAGCCCAAAGAAATCGTTAGTGATTTTGAAAAAGCGATACACGTTGGAGTTAAGAAAATTTGGCCAGACATAAATATAATAGGATGTAGGTTTCATTTGACCCAGTCTTGGTATCGTAAAATTCAAAATGTTGGGTTGGTACAGGGACTCTAATTCAGCAATAGGTCTTTGGTTGCATTACACTTTTGGATTATTATTTCTAGATCCTGGCGAAGTAGGGGATTGTTTTGTAGAAGACCTTTACTCAGATATACCTCAGAATGCTAAACTAATTGAATATGCTGATTATTTAGTTGATAATTATATATCTGATAATTCCGTTTTTCCTCCAAAAATGTGGGCTTCTTGTAATAGTGATAAAGAACGTACAACAAATGCTTGTGAATCATTCCACAGTCATTTTAACTCCAGTTTTTATGTAGCGCATCCAGATATTTTAAAATTTATTAATGTTTTAAAAGATGTACAAATTAATACATATATTAAAGTAAATAGTGTACATTTGCCTAAAGCTTGTAATAATATTAGGTATAAAAAACGCAAAGATTATGTAACTAATTTATATGTAAATAACCATATTGAAAGATCTAATTTTATTAAAAGTGTTTGTTTTAATTTTGCAAAAAAATATATCTTATAATCGCTATTTTATTTAGTTTTCCTATGGCAGGTTACGTGTTAAAAAAATTGTTTATAATATGTTAGTGTATAGACGAGCATATTTCTATAAAGGAACCGTTCGCGCAATTGACCGGTTTACCGATTGTATACCGCGCGCTATTGACCCATAGAATTTCAACTACCTGAAAACATTTCTGAATGCTGCGCGCTACTGACCGTTGTCTGTTTTATTTATTAGTGATATGATGACTGAAAATATTTTATCATCTCATTTTTATGACATATAGAACTTTATTGTTTGTTTTCATTATTTTATATTATGTCTATTGGAAATATATTGGTATTTTACTTTTCTTATATGAGAATTTTTATATACATTAGCCCCCTTAACCAGTACCCAGGAACCGCCACTGTTCTGTTTGTTTTATAACCAACATTTACGTTTTCGGCATTATTTTTATGGAACAAACAGGCATGCATTTATTATTATCGTTTTATTGTCAGTTTGTTTGCGACGAAAATCTTTAATTTTAGTTTTGATAAAAATTATATTCCTTTAATTGTGTTTTTTCGATTAAAAATAAATCTAATTATGATCAAATTATAAAATCGTGTCAAGAAATATATTTTATTTATGTCTTGAACGGTTGACCAATTTCTTGTCGATAGTTAACCACATTATAAATAATATATGACGATTCGCACGCACCTTAATCGACGAAATTTACATTCCACAGGCAATGTTTTTGTTTTTGTCAGATGACTGGGGGCTTTCCCAAGACTCACTTATATAATTCACCAAATACAATTGCGGTATTGTTTGTGATATAAATTTAATTCAGTTCACCAGCCGAAATAACGGAATGGGGTCGAATTTTTTGTCTTTTAGGCTAGCGCCACTCCTGATCACTAGAGGAGTGTAGTGTAAAATTTAAACACTTCTGATCTATGGTAGGTATGGATATTTACTGTATTGGCTTGCCGACATAAACGCATTTCATGTGCTTTTGCTTGGGAATGAAATGGAGATTATTTGAATTTTAGTGCGAGAGCGGCAGTCAGTCGACATACCACGTGCATCGTTGTCGACTCGTATTCGGGTGTGTACGCATGCGTTCGTTTTTGTTGAATCGGCATCTGGTGTTTGTACACTTTGTGAATAAGTAATCGCTAATAAAAATGTGGCAGTTTTGACGATCAGATTATCGTTCTTTGGTGAGTAGAGATTTTCTCGTTGAAAATGTGCACTTACCTTTATTTCACCAATGACGGACAGAGCCATCGATAAAAAAGCCGGTTAGGTTAGGTCAATATGTCTTTGTTGTCCGTTGTCGTAGTTTCGATTACTTGCTGCCATGGTTACGGTTTACCAGGTGCATTGTTTGCTTGACGGTTCAGCCTTTTTACTCTTTAATTAGGTAACATGTATAAAAGATTTTACTGTTACACTTTCTATACGATTTAAAATTTATATTTCATTTCATATTTATCTTAAAATTTGTCGTTTCGAATTTTAATGATTACAGTATTCAGTGTAACGGAAACTGTTGAAACAATAAAAATATTTTGACTTTTTTATTGTTTGTGGATTGTATACAGGGTATCTTAATAATTAGACGAAGAGACGCAATAGATATTATCGTTAAAGGCAATATTTACAGGGTATTTGTTCATTGCAAATTGATTTGTATTTCTCATGCTATGTTTTCGAAACTAATCAAAATCGACTATAATATAATTTATCTATTTAAAGGAATAATTTGTGGATCAATGCACTTTTTCAAGGATGATTAAAGTCTCTTTATTACAATTATTATTAACTTTATACCAGACATTCCTTAAAAGGAAGAGTTAACAAGTTTAAATGACCATAAAATTGATTTAAAATAGTATTTTTCTTTTCCCCTCTTAGAAAATATCTAATTAATTCAAGCTTAAGACATAAGAGTCCAAACCTCACAAATGTAAACAACTATTTTTTATACGCATAATAATGATATGGTGAGGTTAATTTATGCCGAATAACTCGTTTATGATTAACTCACATTTCATCAATCGTAAACCTAATTTTTCCACAATGAAGAGGACAGGAAAGCCTACAATTACCCTACTCCCAGAAGTGGAGAAAGGAAATCAGACATTCTTACACAAGAACAACATGTTTCAAATAATGCACTTTTTCCTAGGTCGTCCTTTATAATTTTTCAAATAAATTTATAGTAATTTATACAGAGGTTAGAGGAATTTTAATTCCAAATAGGTATATCTATCGAATTGATTTATGAATTTGTTTGATTTGTAATTCATTGGATTGCAAACATCATTCAACACATTATACTGAGTACCTATGTGTACGAGGTAGTTATTGAACTATTCGATGGAATGCACTTTTACTCTTATACGTAATTCAAACTGAGAAATACATACAGGCTGTTTCAAAAAAGATGACCCCATTGCTAGATAAGTAGAACACTGCAAAATAAGTTGGGTTCGCCCAGTCAAAAAATTTCATAACAGCATCCGTTTTCAAGATACAGGGTGTAGAAAAAATAATTCTTATACACATTGTTTACGATTATGTTGAAACTACTGGCGACATTTTCATGAAATTTTTTTCGAATATGTTTTGGAAGTTAACAGATCGCATAAATTTGTTTTTATATCTGCCTCTCACATAGAGCGCTAGTTACACGGTTCATACCGAGTAGTTTTAAACATATCTTTCTTGAGGTTCAATTGTTTAGCCCAAATTTTATGTGAACTCAAACAACATTCAATTGTACACCAAAAATGTACTCATTGTAAAGTTCGATACTGTGTACCGTTTTCGGAATATTTTGATTTGAAAATGACGAAGTAATAACTAATGCTGATATAAAGTATTTTTTAAAACCATTCATAATCCTATATTCATTTACAAGCCAACATGAAAAACATGCTATCTATTAAAAGAGGGAGACGAAATATGCTGTTGGCATAACATGACCGTTTCGCTATCATCTGATGTGTGTTTTTATTTTGAGAACCAGGGGCGTAGCTTTATAGAAGGAGCACATATTCAAATAATAATTAAAAAATTCTACAGCAAATTTGTATTTACTTATGCACCACAATGTTTTATTTTCAGTGGGTATAGTAATATAAAAAGGGTAGGAAATGCGGTTGATTCATTGAGCAACGGTGGTGATTTTGAGAATTTTATGTTTGCATAAATAAAAATGCGGGTTATATTAGACAACAAATAATTTTTTTTTTGTTGACAAATGTTCTGAGCTTTATCTAAAAATATATAAACATAACAAATGTAAAGAATATTTTATTACGGGTTTATTAAAATTACTATAAAAAAATAAACTATTGTATGAAATCAATTAGGTACTATTGATTTCTAAATAAAACTATAATTTTGTGTTCATGCTTCTTATCCTGTTTGATTTGGATATATCAAGCTTCTTTTTGGTTTCATAATGAACTCGCATCGTGAAATAATCTTTGAGGCACAATCTAAGTAATTGTGTTGGATGAGAATTAATTACAGACCATCATAAAAGTGGTCTCCAAAACAATCATAAATTCTTTTTTCAGATTTTTAAGCACCTCAGCTGTCAAAATCGATATCAAATAGTCCAATTTCTTAGTGAATATATTAAAAGTTTTACAATAAAATCTAAAATACTTTTCACCAGCATTGCAAACATCTACAATCAAGCTGGAGGCGTTGATTAAATTGCCATTTTTTTTTCGATTTTGGAGTGTAGAAAGAGTTTCGTCTGACTCCAATAGACTATAACAGGTGGTATAAGTGATACACTTTTCATACTTCTTGCTACAAATCAGGAAATATAACTTACTATGTCCTGAAGATACAAGGGACTTTTATGGAAAAATGTAAAAATAGGTAAAAAATTATTTGAAGGTGGCCGTCTGGTTATGTACCTCTACTTTTTGTAACATTCACCCCCTCGGCCCCACAGTCAGCCCATCAGTTTTTTAGATGCCTATATATTTATTCAAAATTGGATGCGCCTCTGATACTAGATCTCAAAAATGTATAATACTTGAGGTGTAAAATGAATTGTTTTGGAGCTACCATTAATTTCAATTTAATAACAGAAACGATTTAAATCATAGAAAATTTACAGAATTATTTAAAGATCAATAACAAATTAGTGTATTAGGTGTTCAAACTGACTTCCATTGGTTGCCATGCAATGGTACAATCGAGTTTTAAATGCTTCTCGCACATTATGCTATGTTTCTGGACGTATTGCTCGACATTCGTGAATAATTCGCCACGTAAATCACCTAAAGTTTCTGGTTAAGTTGCATAGATCTTGAGATATCCCCATGAAAAAGTATAGTGGGGTGAAATCTGGTGACATAGATGTCCACTCCATCATTGGGCCTCGTCTGTCTATCCAGCGACCAGGAAATGTTTCGTCTGGAAATTGTCGTACTTCGAGAACGTAATGTGGAGGGGCTCCATCTTGTTGGAATGTCAGTAGATCTTCAGACATATTATCATCATTTTCTAGTTGTGGACTATTTCCAATGATGGAGTGGCCACCTAGGTCACCAGATTTAACCCCACTACACTTGTTTATGGGGATATCTCACAGCCAAGATCTATGCAACTCAACTAGAAACTTTAGGTGATTTACGTCAGCGAATTATTCACGAATGTCGAGCAATACCTTCAAAAACATTACATAATGTGCGATAAGCAGTAAAAACTTGATTGTAACATTGCATGGCAACCAATGGAAGTCTGTTTGAACACCTAATACACTAATTTGTTATTGATATTTTAATAATTCCGTTAATTTTCTATGATTTGAATCGTTTCAGTTATTGAATTGAAATTAATGGTAGCTCCAAAACAATTCATTTTAACCAATTTTAAATAAAGATATAGGGTGTTCCAATTAAAAAAAATTAGGGGTTGACTGTGGGGCCGGGGGGTGAATGTTACAAAAAGTATAGATACGTAACCAGACGTCCCCCTTAAGTTACAAAAATAATTTTAAAATAAAACAAATAAATCTTACCTTCAACAGAACGTTTATTTGATTATTCAACATACTTTATAGATATTTAGGACGTATCACATAACAGAATATAACTCACACCTAAACAAAACGAGCATTTTAAAAACATGACAGTCATTGATGAAAATTTGTATTTAAATATACGAGTATTTGTTCTATATAATGAAAGCGGGCGTAACGAGGTTTTAATTTGTCTTTTTTATTTTGACTGGTATTGGAAATTTTTACTGTAAGATAATTCATCAATAAAAAACTGAGTTGGCGCCAAATTGTTCGGTTACTTCAACTTATATACCTGTCTTGTTGGGACAACTCTTCGACTCCAGATTCTACTGATTCTGTTAGAGAAATGCATTTCAAGTTGGACTGGTTGGATTCCACTAAAGTTGAGCTACAAATAAATACAATTTTCAAAACATTGTGAGGATAATAAGGTGCAAATAATAATAATAATCACATTAGATTTTACACCTTTAAGTAGGAACAGTTAAGTGGACACTTTAACATTTTAGTCAAAAACACTTTTTTCTATTCGAGGAAATGAAAATGAAAAATAATATGGTGCATATGGCAACGTTACGAATAGGAATGAGAATAATACGTGTCTTCCAAGAACGGTTAGAATGTGACTACCTGTTGCCGTTAAACATTTTATAAACAATTATATCTGTCTTGTTTATGTATCTATGGTTTATTCACAGTTATTTTACAAAATCTGGATTCAAATAACATGATATAAACAAGAAAAAACAAGCTATATAAATTTTTAAATTGTTATAAATAACATCAGAAACAGAGAGAAGCAACATGTATGCTACAAAAACTTGAATAATAATAATAATAATAATCTTTATTTCATATCATGTACATATGGAACACAAAATGAAATGACGTCAATTCTAGAAAAGAGGAACAATCCTTAATTCTACAAATAGAGAAGCATTACTTACATATTAAGAAAATCGTTTAGATTGTATGGTTCTAAGCTAATTAACAATTTTTTAACCTCTAGTTTAAATTGCTTTTGTGAACATATTTCTTTAATTTTACATGGGAAAGCGTTGAATAGTCTTAAACACATTTAGTGTAGGCATTTTTCAATGAGTGCTAATCTGTGTATCGGATACGAAATGTCCATTGTTCTCTTTCTATATTCATAATTTATTTTAGTGTTAAATATGTCTCTATGTTTAAAAAATAACATTAGACATTCAAATACATAGATTGCATAAACCGTCATTATTCCTTGGGATTTGAATACTGGCCTTGTATTCCATTTATGTTAATATTCTAACCATCCGCTTTTGAGCCACAAAGACGTCCTGTGTCGCGCTATCTCTCCCCCAAAAAATAATTCCATACCGTAATAATGATTCAAAATCTGCGAAGTATAGCGCTCTGAGTGTTGTCTCCCCCATGTATCTACCAACGACCCTGATTCCATAACATATAGAGTTTAATTTTTGTACTAATGTATCTACATTACATGACCAGTCTAAATGTTCGTTAATATGGATTCCTAAAAACTTGTATTTTCTGAGAATAATATTTCTTTATTATTTATTTTTACATTCTCAGGTTTTTCTTTTGTTGAGTGTTTGGTTCTAAAGATCATTACATTAGTTTTATCTTCATTTAAGATAAGTCTATATTTTATAAACCAGTCATTGATCAACAGAAAAAAATTATTCGCTTTTATAAGGAGAGATCTTGTAAATTTTTACTGCCAACTATTAAATTAGTGTTGTCGGCATAATTAACAATATGATGGTTGGGCATTTCTGTTCTTAATGCTAGGTCGTTAATAAACAATATAAACAGAATTGGGCACAAAATACTGCCTTGTGCTATACCTGTGTTATTGACCAACAAATTTGATTTGTAAGCTTTGTCACCTTTCCTTATCGTTACAGCTTGTCTTCTATCATTTATATGTGATAATAATAATAACCAATTTCTAACATTGCACCTTACTCCATATATTTCAAGTTTTTAAATCAATATTTCCCTGTCTAGACAATCATATGCCTTAGAAAAGTCTATAAATATTCCAAAGGCCACTTCACTTCTTTCAAGATATAATATAAAAAATGGGATAAACTGAAATATGGCCGCTTGTGTACTTTTTCATTTAATGCAACCATGCTGATGTTTTGTAAGTAAATTGCATTATTTCATAAAATTCAGTAATCTTGAGCACATGGCTAATTCAAAGATTTCAGAAAATCCCGGTAGTATACTTATAGGCCTATAGTTGTCCAGCTTTCAGGGTCTCCCTTTTTGTACAAAGGTTTAATCAATGCTATTTTAAGACTATCAGGGAAAATGCCATATTCAAAAGAATTACTTATTAGATAACACAGGACATCCTGCAACTCAGAAACGGATAATTTTACAAAGCTTGTAGGTATTTCGTCTACCCCAGAGCTATGCTTAGTTTTGATTTTTTCTGCTATTTCACAGATCTCTTGTGGTGTTACGGGGGAGATAAAAACATGGACGTTTCATTTCTATTTACATTACAGGTTAACGGTATGTCGCTTAGATTATTTAACAGATTTGAAACTATAGATAATAAATACTCATTATATTTTTTAACAATTTCCTCAGGATCTCCCACTAGTTTAATGTCTGAAAAATTATCCTTTCCATTAATTTCTTTACAAATCGCCCACATGCATTTTGTTTTATTGTCAGATTTTCTTACCCTATCCTCATAGATTTTGGCGCGTGATTCAATTAAAATCTGATCATATATTACTTTTCCGCCCAACCTATCTAATATGCGAGAAAAGTATTGGTTTACCCCAAATAAAGATGGAATTTTGAAAAAAATGTTTGAGTTATCTTCACGTTTTCCATCAACAACAACACGAAAAAACGGTTTTTAGAAAAAAAATCCTGTGTGTATGTCGTCGTCGTCGTTGTCGTCGGCCACTTTCTCTTACATGTCTTGTTAACACGATACAGCCTCCGGAGTGCAATAAGTCACCAATTTTATGATGCAATATTGTTAAGGATATGTCACAGATGAACCCTATTGATTTTCAGCTCACCAGAGCCAGTACAACGCGTGCTATGGTACTTGAAGTACGACATTTTGTCATTTTTTAAGAAATTTCAGTTTGTTAGCACGATACAGCCTCTGGAGTTCAACAAGTCACCAATTTTATGAATGAATATTATTCAGGACGTCACACAGATGAACCCTATTGATATTCAGCTCACCAGAGCCCGTACAATAGGTGCTATAGTCGGCTATAGTACTTTAAGTACGATATTTTTGTCATTTTTGGGGAAATTTCAATTTGTTAGCACGATACAGCCTCCGGAGTATACACAAGTGACCAATTTTATGATTGAATATTATTCAGAGCGTCTTAAAGATGAACCCTATGGATATTCAGCTCACTAAAGCCTGTATAAAGGGTGCTATGGTACTTGAGGTACAAAATTTTTGTCATTTTAGGAGAATTTTCAGTTTGTTAGCACGATACAGCCTCCAGGGAGTGTACGATTGATACATTTTATGATCGTATATTGTTGTAGATGTCTCACATATGTACCCTACTGATTTTCAGCTGACTTGAACGAGTAAAGCGGGTCCTATAAATCCAGATATACTAAATTTTTGGTTATTTTTGGAGAAATTTCGGTTTGTTAGCACGATACATCCCCCGAAGTGTATACAAGTAACAATTTTATGATAGAATATTGTTCAAGGCTACAGGTGCGGAAAAGTTAGTTTTAATCTTTAAAACCATTTAACTTTTTCTTGTTTTTTTCTCATTATAGTACTGTTGCTTGAGCCTTCTATTATTACATGCTATGAGATCTGGATTTTCTGGTAGAACAGTTTTAGTTTTTTCTCTTTATTATTAGTTTCAAAGGAAATTTTTCATGAAATAATAACATGAAACAATTTATAAAAACATCCCACTGCCTATTTACATTAGATCTTTCAACGTCATATATCTCTAACCAATCCTGGTTCCGCAGACAGGCCAGAAAAGTATTTTTATTCTCATCTGAAAATATTCTTTTATAATTTAATCCTTTTTTTTGTCTGGTTCAATTATGAAAACAATTTTCTGTGCTGTATGATCAGATATATGGTGTTCAAACGTACACGCTTCAAGAAAAACAGAACTCGTAAAAATGTCAACTGTACAACTAGCTTTATTATTAGTAATACGAGTATTTTCCTCTATGGTTGCAAATAAATTGAATTAATTCATTAAGGAAAACAAATATAATATTTGGTTTTATCATTTCGATATTATAGTCTCCCACCATAAAAATTAATTTATTTTCACTAAATATATTTACAATTAGTTCTTCAATTTTTCTCAAGAAAATTTTTATGTCCCAGAATATGGTCTGTAAACAGATATAATAATCATTTGTACCTTGTTTAAACTGCATTCCACTGCTGCACATTCAAATTCTCCGAAAACTGAGAGTTTATTCAGATTCGCTCGTGATTTACACTTAACGTGTTTTTTAACGAACACTGCCGAACCACCATGTTTTCCTTCTTCCCTGCAAAACATAGATATCAATTTATAATTTGGTATAGCTATATTTTTCAGCTGTTTCTCAGATTTCCAATGTTCGGTGACACATAAAGTTTCACATTCTGCATTATTGTTTAACATATTACTGATCCTCTCAATAGCATTTCCTATAGACTGCGCATTTTGATGTATAATGCTTTTACTCCCTTTTACAGTCATACTGTGATTTTTTTTTCTTACGTTTTCACTAAAAAAGACGGGGAATAATTAATATGGCTTTGATGTTGCTTGAGTCTCCTTTGGTACACTGGACATTGTATATCTCGCGGACTATGTTGATGGAGCAGAAGATCATATTTCATCCTCGCGCAATTTGGGCATATTCTTAAAGCAGCTTCGCAGTCCTTGCCAAAATGTTCTACACCACATTTATGGCAGCATTTTTCTTCTTTACAGTACTTAGCTATATATCCAAATCCAGAGCATCTAAAACATATTGCAAGGTTAAAGTGTTTTTTAACGTACACTTTGATTTTTTTAACGTACACTTTGATAGGATGAAAGTTAACTTTCTATTTTTTATGAATCCATTTTTCTTTATATTGATTTCGGCATTGTTTTTGGCAATTACTTTTATTTTATCTGCTACAACGTATCTCTGCTCATCCTCGATTTCGCTGTTTAATCGAACTAGTTCTTGTAAAAAATATTCATGTGTCAGTCCATGCTCGATTCCTGTTATCATAAACATTGGGTCCGTGCTTTGAGATTCCTTAAATTTTATATTGTCCTTGTTATTTAGTGCTAATTTGAGTTTTTCTTGTTGTTCCTTGTTGTGGCTTTCAAGGACAATAGCTCCACTTTTTAAGTGCCTAATGCTTTTGAAACTACCATCTGTCAAACAGGGAGCTACTTTTTTCCTAAGTTTCATACTTGCTTCTTTAGAGTTAGTAAAGTTTTCGACGGTAATTACTGTTTCAAGCTTTGGTACTACTTTTGGGGTAACCCACGATTCTGCGACATCATCCGCAGGTTTCTCTCGCTGATTACTTTTTGTAGGTGTTAGGGTGGCTACAGTTGCATAGGTCTTGAGTACTGCCGCTTCTACCGGTTCCATTTTTTGATTTTTCTTTGCCGTATTTATGTTTTTCAGGACATTTTTTGTTTGTAAAATTCCAATTTCAAATACTAATGAAGTTAAAGACTTGTGACTTGTATTACTTGCAATTCTTAGACATTCCTGATCTTCGTTTAAGAAACTGTGTCCAATTTGAAGGTTTGCTGTTTTTTGTATTTCATCTATGGCTGCAAAAACATTAAATATTATCTTTTCTGTTGACAGAGTTTCGTGCTTCTCCTGTGACACATTCCTCCATTTCTTTTATATTATTATTTTTTAAATGTGTCTCCTGCAGTGCTAGAATTTCTATATTGTATCTTTTTGCTTCCTTTACCAAATTTGTTATGTCCTCCTCTCCGTATATTCCTCGCACGTTCCATGTTCCTATATTTATAACATCATTTTTTTAGTTATTTCTTTTTTGCGGTTCTTTTCTTTACCTCTTTTCCTGTAATCCTTGTACCTTGTTCATTGCTTGAGTCGATGCCGGAATCGTATTGTCACGTGTGTCTACTAGTTTTTTTGGTTGACCTGTAACTGTTTTTGTTCATCATTCCATTTCCATACTATACCATTTACTATTAATTTCTTGTAACCTACTTTTGTTTGTTTGCCCTTATCTTTTTCTTCCTTAGCCTTTCCTCTGATTATTTTTTGTATTTCCTGTTCCTTATTAGTAAGATCCGACTCAATGAAAATTTTTTCCCGAAGATGTCTCAGTCTGCTTTTATTGTTCAAGATGTTAATTTTATCTGTTATGTTTTCAATTAAGCTTATCTTTTCCCCTATTTTCTGAGCGCTTCTTATTTTAACGTTCACTTGTATTTCTTTTGCTAGGGATGTTTCTATTTTTTGCTTTAGAGAAATATCTTCAGTTTAATGTTTATTATTAGGTGTTACCACGTATCCAAATATGTATTTTTTGTTATTGTTGAGTGTTTAATTTAATCGTAACTAGCACCCTTTTTACATTACTCTAAACCTCATAATATAACATTATTTAGGATAATAGACTTTGTAAATATATATAACTGAAACTGCTTTATACTTATAAATAAATTCTATATGATGATTAGGTACTTTTTCCCATATAAACACGCTATAAAAATACGTTAATCTTACTTTGTTTTTGTCGCCTTCATTTGAACACTCAATCTACCACTTGTTTATCACTTTTCTAACACACAGATGATTATTTAAACTCGCAATCTCCCAAATTTTGAGTTTAATTGCGGAGTGAATTATTGATCACTGAACAGGTAGGTACCCAAAACTGGAAAAAATCCAACAACTTGATATACAGTGCATTAATTATCAATGTACGTGCAATATGTAACAGTTCCTAAATACTGTGTACAAGAAGAATCAAATTGTCTGCATATCTCAGATTGTCTAATGTTATGCAGTTCAATTTCATTGCATCAACGGTATCTCATATTGCCTCGTCGTTAGTCTAGAGTTAAAAATACTTGACAAGAATACTTGCTGATGTATTGATGGAGTATCAGATGGTTATGTTCGTTTTGATATTTCACAGTTTTGTATGCCGGTACATGCTGAGTTTTGTGGTAGTATTCCTGAAGCCTACAACTGCATTGTAAATGTCCATTGGTCGTCTACTTCGGATTACGTCAGGTTGCAGAGTCTACTCATATTATCTTCAAAACTAACTTTTTCGATATTATTATATATAATATTCATCCCAATTTCATGAAAACTTTTATCCAAAATTTCCGTATTATTAATACTAGCCATATAAATAATTTTCTGAATGGCTTATCTAACTTCATGAAAATTTTTATCCAAAATGTCCCTATGATTAATAATAGCCAAATGATTTTGTGAATGGCTTAGCTGGAAATTGTTGGAATTCATTGACAACTCATTTTTTGAAGATATTACTGATTATATATTGTTGTTAAATTATAAATCAACATGTTTGACTGATAATTTCACTTCATTAAAATTGAACAACTCTCGTTTGACACGTGAAACTAATAAATAAATCGAACCTGTATTTTAAATAAAAACACAGAAATGCATTATAAGGTGCAACGGATATTTGTTCCAATTGATATCGATTTTAAAGTAAGAAGTCAATGACACTTTTTGATCTTTATAACTTTCATTTAAAAAATGATTAAGGTGTGTTATAAGCGAATACATACATGTCTACTTATTTATACTGTGAAATTTATGATAATTGGATACCGGTTTACTTCAGTATTTACTGGTCTATTTTTATAGCCCGGTCAAGTTACACATGCAAGGTAACAAAAATTCGTATAGAGCTGAAAATTTGTACGAATGTTCGGAGCCGAAATGAAATGTGAAACATCCTCATCGATCAGATATTTGCAGAAAATGTATTCAATATGGGTTTTTTGCGTTCTTCGTGAATTATTTTTTCGTTTTTCAGCGAGAAAACATAAAAAAAGTATGTATGTCGTCGTCGGCCACTTTTTGTAACATGTCCAACACCAATTTTGATTGAGTATTGTTCAGGACATCTCACAGATGAATCCTATTGATTTTCAGCTCATCAGAGCTAGTATACCGGGTGCTATGGTACTAGAAGTACCATGTATGTTGTCATTTTTGGAGAAATTTCGGTTTGTTAGCACGATACATCCTCCGCAGTATGTACAAGTGACCAATTTTATGATTTGATATTGTTCAGGGCATCTAATAAATGATCCCTATTGATTTTTAGCTCACTAGAGCCAGATTAACGGGTGCTATGGTACTTGAAGTACCACATTTGTGGTTTTTTTTTGAGAAATTTCGCGTTGTTAGCACGATACAGCTTCCGGAGTGATGGGATATTATTCAGAGTGTCTCACAGATAAACCCTATAAATATTTAGCTCCCTAGAGCCGGTACAACGGGTCCTATAAATCCAGATATGCAACATTTTTGGTCATTTTTGGAAAAATTTCGGTTTGTTAGCCACAATACAGCCTCCGAAGTGTATGTAAGTGACCAATTTTATGATTGAATATTGCTCAGGATGTCTCACAGATGATTCATATTAATTTTTAACTCACTAGAGCTAGTACAACAGATTCTATAAATCCAGATATATCACATTTTTGGTAATTTTTGGAGAAAATTCGATTTGCTAGCATGATACAGCCTACGAAAAAGTTAGTTTTAATCTATAAAACCGTTTTAACGTGGTTTCTTCGGTAGGCTTATTCCACGATATATTGTGATCCTGTTAATTCAATACTTTTCAATAATTTGGTCAGCCAAAATATGCTACAAACCAACAATTTGTTTGTAAAGATGTTGATAAATTCCCTAGCTCACCGGTTCATTAACATAAAACTCATTCGTTACAGAAATTAACAAATTTTAAATTTAGGTGTGAGTATCGCCGCACCTAGACACAAAACAGTAGCAAATAATTTGTTCTCAAACAAAGATAAGATATGACTTGAGCGCCATTAGGTTTTTTATTGTTTAGTTGAACCTAGAAACAATATCATAAAGATAGCCTGTTCATGCCTAGGCATTCACTGTGTAAATAATTGATTTATTTTTAGCAGTGTGTGTAATATAAGTGGTCTAGGAAGTTAAGAAAAGAAGCACGTTACTATAAAAATTGTATTACAATGCACTAATCTTGATTTACAATGAGATGATAATAAACAGATGTTAATCAGAATAAATATAAGTAATTAAAATTAGTATTGGTCAGTATATTATTTACTAAAATTTAATTATAGTAGGTTTGTCACCAAAACCAAGATGGTCATCTTAAAAACTAACCCAATCAACACACAAACGTTTTAAAAACGTAAAATATTTAACATGTAACCTAACGTTTATAAATGGTTTTTAGGGAACTGGGTATATTACCGGAGTAATGTCGCTCGTTTCTACGTAACATATAACGATTTTTCCAACGTCAAATACAACGTGATTTTCGTAACGTCATTCAAACGTTACCGTTTTAATGTGATTTACCGGTTGCTTTTGAACGCAATATAAACGTTTATAAAACAGTCTTCTGAAAACGAAATTTAGCACACATCTTACTAACGTCACTTAAACGTTACCTTTTCAATGTGATTTACCCAGTACTTTTATAACGTAATATAAATGTTTTTATAATGCAGTTTATAAACATTTTTGTATAATGATATTTAGCACATACTTTTAACGTAATTTAAACGTTACTTATTTGATGTGATGTACCTATTGCGTTTGTAACGTAATATGAACGTTCTTATGCTACTTATAGACGGTCTTTGGAAACGAAATTTAGCACCCACCTTACTAACGTCACTTAAACGTTACCTTTTCAATGTGATTTACCCATTGTTTTTGTAATGTAATAGGAACGTTTTTATAATGCAATTTATAAACGTTTTTGTATAATAATATTCAGCACTTACTTTTAACGTGATTTAAGCGTTACATTTAATCGGTTTTAACCATAATTTCCGTAACGTTATATTCACATTTAAAATTAAAAGTAGAGGGGGGCATATTTGACAAAAACTGGAATCGTATATTAACGTTGGTAAACAAGTAATATTTGATAAATAAAACATTATTCATATTAATAAAATAACAAATAATATTTATTATACAAGAAATAAAGCATTTATGCATTCTTTACTTGTTACCGTCTTCGGTCCTCGATGGATCCCTTATACTGATGAGCTACGCTTACGATTAAAAGGAGCTAGTCTATTCGTACAGCGACATCGATGAGCGGGAACCGGAACTACACGGCGACGTTAATAGGATTACTACCAACTCTTCAGGCGTCTCGTGTTGGCCGTTGTGGTTTGGGGTTGCGAGAATTACGGGCGATTGTTACACGTTATATTTATTTTATTTGATAAATCCACACAAAAATAGTATACAATAAAAAAAAGAAAATTCTTGTAATTAACATAAAAAATGTTCTTAAAACTATAACATAAAATATATAAGATTTCTAGTTTTAATATTTTACAAAACAACGTGTATATATATATATATATAACGGGATTAGAAAGCGTTTTTGTAAATGCATATGAGTTCAATTAAGTCGTTGTTTTCAAATTTAAAAGAGCGTTGTATATGCAACGTGTTAAAAAACATTACTGTATAACCGTTTATATCACGCGAAATAGTATAAATAATGTTAGAAATACTACGGTTAAATAACGGGAATTAAAAGCGTTTTTGTAAATGCATATGAGTTCAATTAATTCGTTGTTTTCAAATTTGAAAAAGCAATGTATATACAACGTGGTAAAAACATTGCTTTTTAACTATTTATATCACGCTACATAGTATGAATAATGTTAAAAATGCTACTTTGAAATAACGGGCATAAAAAGCGTTTTTGTAAATGCATATGAGTTCAATTAATTCGTTGTTTTCAAATTTAAAAAAGCGTTGTATATACAAGGTGGTAAAAACATTGCTTATAACTATTTATATCACGCTAAATAGTATGAATAATGTTAAAAATGCTACGTTGAAATAACGGGCATAAAAAGCGTTTTTGTAAATGCATATGAGTTCAATCGAGTCGTTGTTTTCAAATTTAAAAAAGGATTGTGAAAACAACATATTATAAACATTTACTGGATAACATTGTATATCACGGAAAATAGTGTAAATAATGTTGAAAGTATAACGTTAAAATAACGGAATTAGAAAGCGTTTTTGTAAATCCATATGAGTTCAATTAAGTCGTTGTTTTCAGATTTAAAAAAGCGTTGTATATATAACATGTTAAAAACATTATGGTATAACCGTCTTTATCACGCGAAATAGTATAAATAATGTTGAAAATACTACGTTAAAATAACGGACATAAAAAGCATTTTTGTGAATACATTTGAGTTCTATTGAGTCGTTGTTTTCAAATTTAAAAAAGCGTTGTATATACAACGTGTTAAAAACATTTCTGTACAACCGTCTATAACTCGCGAAATGGTATAAATAATGTTAAAGAATACTACGTTAAAATAACGGCCATAAAAACCGTTTTCGAAAATACATGTGGGTTAAGCTAAGTCGTTGTATTCAAATTTGAAAAAACGTTTGGAATATAACGTTTCGAATTCAACCAATTTGTCAACGTTGAAAATTCAACGAGTAACGTTGAAATAACATTAAAACGTTTTAAAAACGTTTTTTTACGTAGGTGTGTTTATTGGGAAGTGATGCAAATTTATTGAATTGATTTTACTAAAACTTGTTGAATGAAAAATTCGATTGATCCAAACTGCCGAGTTGGAACATCAAATCCACAAAAAAAATAAAGGTACTTAGCTTCTTATTAATCCACAGAGGAGAATAATATCTAAACTCCCAAGAATGAAAATGGATTATTGTTGTCCTCGCAACTTCATCGGAATGTGATTCAGGTACCAAAAAACCATAGAAACATCAAAAGCATAAAAAGCTATGCTGTAAAGATACTCAAGGATATTCTCTCTAAATGTGAGCTAACATCTCACTCATATTAAGCTATATAGAAGTAAGACGGAAGTCCTACGAAAGCCGCTGTAGAAATATCTGGCCTCGTTTTAAATCTCGATGGTTAATTACAATAATCAAAATTAGTGGATTTCCTACAGTGGCTCGTATTTGAAGCTCGAACGCCTCGACAGCTTCCCTTCGAAAACCAACTACCTCGTTCAGAGATTCTCGAACAGCCAGAATATGCGAACGTCCACTGACAGATAACGGTAGTGTCTACTCAACCATCAAACCGGAACTATACTTCGCTGTATCCTCTAGTGAGGAAACCTGTTACTACACCAATTAAAATCTGGTTATCTAATATGACTGACAGTCGGACAACAGAATGAATAATGAGTCGAATAAAACAGATAAATGACAGATTTATGATTCGACAATAATAGAAATCAAAATGTTACACCCTATAAAGTGTTTACAATCTTACAATGAACAACTAGCTCCTTTGGAACGGTGTGCCACAACAACCATAGGCAAGGCCATAGAGAAAGTAATAAGAGATTGTTCGTTCCCGTACAAACAGCTGGCATCGCGTCGATCTGAGCCCCCTTGCGGGGGGCAGAACTAATTCTTACAGGCGGGATATTTAAATTTGGTGGTTTGGATTATTGGTAGGTAAATTTTACAGTTGGTCTTAAAATTGTTTATTATATAATTTTTTCATTTCAAAAAATTATATTTCATTTTTTGTAATGGAATAATTATAATAAACAAGTTTGAGATAAATAAGAAAACAGCAAACATTTAAATTTTTTATTAACCTGCACATAATATAAAAAAATTATTAATTACAATTACATATTTCTACTAAAATTACATTACATTATATTTAAGAAAATTAATCCAATATCACTTCAAATTGTTATTTTAAAATTATTGACAACAAAACCAACAAACATTTTAATAAAAGGAAGTTAAAAACTAGATTCTCCATATGCATGAAGACAGGAACAGGTCTGAAACAAAAATTAAATTAAAAGTAGTACGTTTTAAGTAACAAAAAAATATTTTTGTTTGTTAGTCCTCTTACCATCATTATATTTTTCAATTAATAAGGGAACACAAACTTTTATGAGTTGGGAAAATACGTATGATTTGTGTTCTAGACAAATGAATAAATCAAAATTTATATGACCTTTTGCAAAGTGTTATTTTTTTCAGTAATATTTTCTACATGAACGAAAAGTGGTGAAATATGATAACAAAGTCATGCAGTATTGAAAGAAATTTAACAACTTCTCTGTACACAAATCAGACGTATTTTATCATCATTTTCTTTGAAGGAAGTGAAACCACGGTGGTGAACAACTAAAATATCTCTTTGCAAATTAGCCTTACATTCTTCGCAATTAAAAGTTGTACGAAACTAGAAACATAGCTTATGATGAAAATTTGAAAAATGTTTTGTTCTTAAACCCAAATTGCGAAGTGGCAAAAAATATTTACTATTAACAATTTTTTACAATACAACTATGACGAATTATACCTGGTAATGACATTTTAAAGGTTCACTTACTTTTATTTACTTTATTAGAACGGGAAACCTAAATAAATTGAACAAAACTATACTGATTTTACTCATCCTTAGAACTTGTAACCATAAACAATATAACCACTTTGACAAACACAAACCGTATTCACACAAACCAATGTAAGATTGATTTTGTATATTTTCATTTTTAATGACTTAAAAGTTAATATACTTGAATATTTTATAATATTTATTCACAATCAAGGCAATATGTTGAAATTCATTGTCATTTATAATATTTTAAATTGTTTTATTCTATTTTGTTTATGTAAAACAGTCTTGTAGTTCGCGCGACTGTAGAGACTCCATGCGCGGGTGGCGGCGCAGAAACGTTGTGCCACTTGCCGCCTATGCATCAAACCGCCTCTTATATTATTTGTCTATGTTCGACAGCGTCGTGGTTAACTTGCTTACCAGTCGCCACACTCAATCACACCTCAACGCCAAATATACACTGATAAGGAGGAGAGATACTCTAAAATTAAGTTAAAATAAAATGAAACACGTCCAAGGGAGAAATAATGAATGGTTAACTAAATATGTAACACTACTCCCCAATCCTGTACTGTCTTATTTTCTCTATTCTCAAGTTCTGCTGACACCTTACACCCTTGCGGCGATGGTTCCCTTAAATCTGGCGTGTCCATCTATGTAAAATGACGCATATTACAAGAGAGATCGAGTCCACAACTATATCCCTAAGGATAACTGCACAACTAGGACCGCACCCATTACAGATTTAGGCCGAAACTTAAGGTTTAAAAATGATGAAAGCAGTGTGGATTTTAAGAAATTGGGAAAACTTATTCGTAATCATCTACTCCTTCTGCTTCCTGATGTTATTGTTCTTCTTTTTCTTGTTCCTCTTATTCTTATTCCTGCTGGTTGCAACTAAATTATCTTAACAGCGATTAATCATACGTCTCCTCGCTGATAACTTATGAACACTCTCCTGATGGCGAATCAACATTGGATCATGACTGGTCTTGACAACTGGTAAATGCTAATGAACAAAACTATCCAATTTTCTTGCAGCCGTATTTAGCATTACGTCCCTTACTACAATTGTAAAAAGAGGATTTTTTCCGGTGCAGGTGGAAGTAAAGTCTGGATTGGTTCCAATGTATTGTCGATTAACTTCCAACCCCAGTCTTTTAGGTCTCCCAAGCCCCATTTCAACTTGATAATTTACCCGAAATATATGTTGATGAGCAGAATTAGAGGTTGGAGGGAGACAAGATAATTGCACTCATTTTTTGTTACGAGTATTTTTTACAAAACATACGTATGGAAACTTAGCCAAGCAGGTAATTTGTTGGGAGTAATGAACTAAATCATGTTTATCAAATATTTTTAAAATGGTTGTTTTACCCCTCCTGAAAAAAGCTGATCTTTTGTCGCCGCCAGTTATTACGTGTAAAAATAAACGGCTTTAAATATCAAAACTAACGTTTCTGCATCTGTGAGACGCCCCGAACAATATTATATCATAAAATTGTCACTTGTATACACTTCGGAGGCTGTATAGTGGTAACTCTAGAGCTCGGAAAAAATACAACGTGCATTTTTTTGCATCTTTTGCGTTTTTTTATACTTTTTCCCAAAAAATGCATGTTTTAAAAGATTTGAGCATTTTTTGCATTTATTGCCAATTATTTTAAAATCCTATTAAACAGAAAGTTTTCATTATGGAATTTTTAAATCTGTTTGGGTTTGGAACTACCTGCTACCCCAAAATTGAAAGAACTTGAAAGAGTAGGTACCTACTTTATTGAAAGGGTCTTACTATATTGATTATTTTATTACTTTATTCTTAAAATGGGAAATACCAAATACCATAAACAAGTAACTGTAATCGGGGGATTCCCAAAACATCGCAGCCGGAGCGGCCTCCGCCGGTAAATATTACGTAAACCTTTAATTGAGCAGTATCTTCCAACGAAAGCATTACGATTAGTGAACAGTGAGTGAACCTATTGTACTTTCTTTCAACCAGGATACAATATACAAGTGAGTCGAAATGCCTAAAAACACATTTAATTATATGTGGATAAAGTGTCACCGAGAACTTACTTGGGATGGAGACCACCTTTTTTGTACAGTGTGTTCAAAAATTGTAAGTGTATGTTACATATTGCTATTGGCTTTGGTTTTGACGTATGTTTTATCTAAAAGTATAAGTATTCATATATTCAAGATATGGACAATTTAGAAAGAAAGATCTTTGAAAGTAATATTTCAAAAAATGTTTTATTATGGTATAGATATGTAGATGACATATTAGCTTGTTTATAGGTAGTGAACGACAATTAGATATATTTTTCAACCACATCAATAATTTACACCCAAAAATTAAATTTACATTAGAAATTGAAGAATAAATAAATCAATAAATTTTCTTGATTTGAAAATTCAAAGAGTTAATAATGTACTTGATTATTCAATTTACCTAAAACCAACACACACTGATGTGACAATTCTATATAGTTCCAATCACCCCATGTCACATGAACTAGTGGCATATAATTCAATGATACATAGAGCATTTTCAGTTCCTATGTACAAATGTAACTTTGATAGAGAGATTAATACAAGTAGACAAATAGCAATATCCAACGGTTATTCAATACATATGATAAATAAGCTAATTAATAAAAAAGAGGAAAAAGTGGCATTGCAACTAATATTTCCTAAACAGACTGAAGAAATAAAAACTTATAAAACCATCACGCATGCAGGAAATATTTCTAATAATATTTCAAAGATAATATCTTTAGCAACGAATACAACCATTCCTTTTAAAACAGAAAGTAACGTTAGTACAAAATTGTTAAATGTAAAAACAAAAATACCACCATTAAAGAAATCAGTTATATATAAACTCGAATGTCCAGAATATAATGTTGTCTATTTGGGTCAGACCATTAGAAATTTTGAAATCCGATACAGTGAACACTTACAGCATACATATTAAAACAACCAGATAAATACCAAATATCTACTTGACACCAATCATTTATTGACACCTAACACAGAACTAGTAGTACTACATATTTGTGATAAGAAACAAGAACTGGATTTCCTTGAAAAGTTGGAAATTAGAAGACACTTAAGAAGCCCACATTATGAAGTCGTCAATGAACAGATAAATCTAGGGAGTTCTCCACTAATAAACTGTCTTCTTAAGTGATATTTGTGAAGATCGGCAGATATAGTTTTCCTGCTTTTCTACATCATTGCACAGTTATACTGATCTTAATTGGGAAAAATGATATCCAGGATATCACCATAGGGCTAATAATATCTAAGCTTCAATATTTGTAATATCACATCTTCTTCTTTTTTCTATTAACATACGTATATTAAGTCAATCACAAGGTAGGTCATTTCTTGGTCTAGCTAAAAATAACTACTAAACATTAGGTAGGCATCAAATGAAATGTAAGTTCTGTCATTCTGACGATGATATTCAGTTATCGAAACAATTGTCAATTTTTTAGAATTTTCAACATTTTTCATTATATTGTGGAATTAGCTAGTAACATTGAGTTTCATTTAAAACACTAATAAAGTATATTAATAATAATAGATTTATCAGTAAATTATACATAATGTTTGTAAGATAAAAAATAAGAACTATGTTTCGCTGTGGCTATAATTAAAAGTAATGAAAATGTAGCTCATACTATTAAAAATTATATTATTATAATACGCAGCAATGAAGGAATTGAATTTAATTGAATTGAATTGAATGGTATGGCACATTTATTGATTTGTTTAAATTGTGCTTCTATAGTTGACGCTGTCCTGCCTTTATTAATTGTTCATTTTGTTATTAAAGTGAGCATAGCCATACTTCCTACTCAGTATCAACTTTTATTTTTATCTATACTGATTGAAATAACTCATAGTCCGGGAGGTAGCGTCAAATTTTTTTAGTGATCGGACCGAATACAAGATTTAGCTGAAGCGATATTTTGAATACTAACGAGGCTATTAGTTTTCACCAAACATTTTTTATTCTAATACTCTACTTGAAAAAAACTCAAATATTTTTTAATTTCTTTAATAATAATAATTTCATAAAACTTAACAAAAAAAAAATGGATTCCTCGTATTAAAATACTTGGAACTGCATAATTTTTTTTCGAGAAAATATAATAAATTAGTAAAGAATGTAAACAATACAAAAAATCTCTTTATTTCTAACTATTAACCATGTTGGCCGATTATAAGGAATAAACTAAAACGAAAATTTAAATAATACGGTCAGTAAACACACACTGGGAAATTAAAAAAGAAATACAAAAAATGCGGTGGAAACAATTTCTACTTTGTAAGCGCGCACAAGTAGATATCGGTGGTGGGGGCATGGTAAAATTGTACTGTTGGGGGTGGCGACTGAGTTTGGCTGTGCCTCGTGATACGCTCGCGTCAAAACGTTCGACCAGAGAGAGGTGTTTTAATATTTTTTTCTGAATTCTTGAGGAACTTCTACGGGGGTATCGCGGAATCCTAAGGTTCCGCGAAACACACTTAGAGAATGTGTAACGGTTCACGGAGACAGCCGGTATACAGGACTTGATAAAAGAGGCAAGGTCGTATATAAATTTAAACTAATTCACGGCAAATGGTTCCTACATATAGGCAACCAATATCACACCAGAGATTGAAAGGCCTTATTCCAGGCAATTGAGTCATAAATGGCAATATGGGGCTCATTGTGAGTTGTGTACAAACGTCGCTGAGCAACAGTAGACCCATTGCATGCTACTTTCTTATTTTTAACAATAATAACGAGTATTGAATAGATGAGGTTTTACTTGATGAAGATCCATACTGAACGATGAAATAAAACAATATAGTTTGTTTAAATCTTCATTTATTTGAACTAATGTTCAATTTAAACTTGTTGACGCGTTTCACTAACACAGTAGCTTTGTCAAAACGAATGAAGGTAAAATATAAAAATGTCTTAGTATATACAGTGCTAAATCTATTTACTGAGGTTAACAATGGTATTAAAAGAAATTACCTGGAAATTCATTCACTACAAACATTCCTAAGCTATCTTCTAGGTAAAGAGGTTCAATAAAGGAGACTGATTGATATCTATTTGGTCGTTAAGGAGATTACCTGAATATTTATTTTTGTTAATCTCTAGGGCCTCTAATAAATTTAAACTAAAGGATTTACCGACTACATGGAGAATTTCAAAATTTGGGTCGAAAATGTGTTGGTTTTCTAATAAATGATTTGAATAGTTAGAATCTAATTTTTTGTTGTCATAGCTACGTTTGTGTTCCGAAATTCTAGTTTTAAAATTTCTAAAAGTTCTACCGATATAAATTTTATCACAGTTGTCATAACCACATTTTAATTTATAAACTCATGATACACAGACTCTCAACAGTCCCTTAAATATTAATAATTATACCAAAGAATTAAATATCATAAAACAAATAGCAGTTAATAATAATTACGATCCAAATTAAATTGACAATATCATAAATAAAAAGATAAAAAAACAGACTTTAGAACAAGTATTCCCTTCAGATACAAATAATCAACAATTTAAAAGCTTAACATACTTTGGAACACCATCCTTAAAAATTAAATCATCTTTAGAAACTTTAGACATGAATATTTCCTTTAAAACTGATCACAATTTATCCAAATTCATTAAAAATAATAAATCTAAATCTTCAAAATTAAACAAATCAGGAGTTTATAAATTAAAATGTGGTAATGACAATTGTGATAAAATTCATATCGATAGAACTTTTAGAAATTTTAAAACTAGAATTTCGGAACACAAACGTAGCTATGACAACAAAAAATTAGATTCTAACTATTCAAATCATTTATTAGAAAACCAACACATTTTCGACCCAAATTTTGAAATTCTCCATGTAGTCGGTAAATCCTTTGGTTTAAATTTATTAGAGGCCCTAGAGATTAACAGAAATAAATATTCAGGTAATCTCCTTAACGACCAAATAGATATCAATCAGTCTCCTTTATTGAACCTCTTTACCTAGAAGATAGCTTAGGAATGTTTGTAGTGAATGAATTTCCAGGTAATTTCTTTTAATACCATTGTTAACCTTAGTAAATAGATTTAGCACTGTATATATTAAGACATTTTTATATTTTACCTTCATTCGTTTTGACAAAGCTACTGTGTTAGTGAAACGCGTCAACAAGTTTAAATTGAACATTAGTTCAAATAAATGAAGATTTAAACAAACTATATTGTTTTATTTCATCGTTCAATAACGAGTATAATAATTTAAATCTTGACGGTCGCGCAGTGCGCATGACTCGGCCAGTCCAAAAAGATTAGGATGGCGAGGGGACCGGGTACTAAAATACGAGAGATAGGAAGCCATTTTGATAGTTCAGGGGTCTCCACCAGACCAACTATGTGCCTCATAAGACCGAAAGTAAACTATAGATTATTATACTAAACTTAAAATAATTAAAAAAGGGACGTAACTTGTCTTACAAGCAAACTCGGTAACGACGTTGCCGCCCATGTTGTATCAAGGTAGATAGGAATTGCACAACTAAGCTTTAAAAAAAAATAAGAGAGCCAGCTACCAGCTGTTTTATGTGATGCCATAATACGAAGGAACTGTCTGTGGGTATGGTGTACACACTAGATATAAATTGAGTGAATGTAAACGACGAGTACTCAGTGGGTAAATATATACACACTGAGTACTCGTCGTTTACATTCACTCAGATAATACGAAGGGGTTCGAAGGAATCTGACCGAAGAAGACTTTGTTGTACTCTATAGAGTTTGGTGACAACCGCACGACGGATTAAGCAACTTTTGGAATAAGACTCTTCCCTTCACCCCACCCCGCTGATATATATCATAGGTATATCATAAAGAAGTTCACCCCCAAGGAGAACAGTGAGTAGGAACAGTTAAACTAGAAACATTGGAAAATGGCTCGTTTTATTAATCCCCAATTGTTATTTGTTTTTTATATGTCATAAGTTTACTTGTAATTTTTTTATATTAATTTTAGTGTGAACAATCTACAACTGTAGGTTGAGAAATTGCGCAATATTTCCGGCAATCAATTTTATTCAATCGTCCTCATATATTGTGATATAGCCGAATGTAAATTCTAATTCGTAGATGCCGAAGCTTGTTTAGTATGTAAGTTATTTTCTTCGCAACTTCTATTAAATTTCTACCTCATCTTCGCTTGATCTATTATATTGTCCCCTTCCTCTGGCGATTTTTCGCCATGGCGCCCTAGCTTGCTAATAAGATAAATCTTCTTCAACGATTCGTTATTTGTTTATTTTTTGTGTGCAAAGTAAAACTAGTATTCCGAACCAAATTTCTCCGCGGAGCTAACCGTGGGTACTAGGGTCTAGAAAAAAAGGCCATAAATGGCTGAGTTAGACATTCAAAATAATTCACCATGTGTAACTCAGAGTCAAGAACTTTTTAAGTAATGTTCAAATTGCTAAAGAGCTTATGTTCATAAAAGTTCATATTTCTTTTCTACCAGATCTAATACAGTCATTAGAGGAATAGTTCAGGCGGTAGAGCAATAAAAGTAGAGTGTAATGGATGTTGTTTTGATAACGCAAAATTTTTTTCTGCAGAAAGTTGCCGAATATTGTGTACAACAATAATCTATGTTTGCCTACTGCAAAAAGTGCTTGCTAAATGCTGTAGAACATAAATGTACCGAAATATCGAAAATTACTCATTTTTCGATACATTTGTGTCTAAAACTTTGAAACAAAGCCTTAAATCAAAAAAATTTACTCCTTCTTTTTTATTTATTTGACAATTTCCTATAAGGTTATGAGAATCGCGAATCGAAAAACTTTTATTTTCCATGAATAATATGCGAAAATTGTTAAAAAATCATACGTAAACTTTGAGAAATTTTTTCGGTAAGTAAAAATTGATAAATATTTATCAAATTTTGAGAAAAGATAGTTAAACATACGACAATTACGCACAAAAATTTTTGTAACGTTCGACCGCGTAGTTTTTCACTGCCACAATTATTAATTAACAAATTATAAAAAAGTTGATCGCGCGTACCTTGTTTAAACAACGGTGAAAAAGGAGCACGCAATTTTTAACAGTTATTTAGTGTCATAACAAACAATAAGCAATTATAAAAATATCCATTTCACGTTTTAACAATTTTTTACAATTTTTTTAAATTTTGTCAATTTTTTACCATTATAAATAATTTCTCGTTTACAGCATCGGTTCGATGTAATTTAAAAATTGTTTCCCATCTGAATACTGCACTTTCATTTTAGCCCAAAACGACGAAATTTGACCGTGTAGATCCGGAGATAGAGGCCCACAAAGTTAATAATAATTTATGTCTTACTTAATCGTTAAATCGAAATTAAAAAAATACTCTCTTATAGCTGGTTGCAAATACTATCTATATCCGTGCATTTTTAACAGATGAAAGCCTAATGAAAGAAAAATCGATGAAAATACCGTAATCAGAGGAGTTCGTCGGCCGAGCGGCGTGGGAGCAGGAGTGGGGATGGCGGAGAGCAGCTGTGCTGTCGCGAGGCCCGGGTGTTTCAAAATGCGAATGCGCGGTAAAACATGAATTATCTCGGCAACGGTAGCACTTATCGAGACGATTTTTTTTAATTCGATGTAGCGAAATGAGAGGAATCAGAATATGCCATCAAAAAACAATATTACAAAGAAATTTTGCACAAATTTCAAGATCAAAAAAGTATGTTATTTTCATTTGCATCAAAAAAAATAGTTGTATGATTGAAAAATTATTTTGTTGCTTAATGTTCATCAAATCATGCAACTAATTAAACGTTTCAATAATAAATATTGATAAAAAGTATATTTTCTTTCTCAAATGGTCTTTGTTTATCATATGCGAATGAGAATAGCATACTTTTTTGATCTTGAAATTCGTGCAAAATTTCTTTGTAATATTGTTTTATAATGGCATATTCTGATTCCTCTCATTTTGCGACATCGAATTAAAAAAATCGTCTCAATAAGTGCTACCGTTGCCGAGATAACTTATGTTTTACCGCGCGTTCGCATTTTGAAACACCCGGGCCGCGCGACAGCACAGCTGCTCTCCGCCATCCCCACTCCTGCTCCCACGCCGCTCGGCCGACGAACTTCTCTGATTACGTTCACGATTACAAGAGCGGATATAGAAAGTATTTGCAACCAGCTATAAGAGAGTATTTTTTTAATTTCGATTTACCGATTAAGTAAGCCACAAATTATTATTAACTTTGTGGGCTTCTATCTCCGGATCTACACGGTAAAATTTCGTAGTTTTGGGCTAAAATGAAAGTGCTTGCAAAGCAGTATTCAGATGGGAAACAATTTTCAAATTACATCGAACCGATGCTGTAAATGAGAAATTATTTATAATGGAAAAAATTTGACAAAATTTAAAAAAATTGTTAAAACGTGAAATGGATATTTTTATAATTGCTCATTGTTTATTATGACACTAAGTAAATGTTAAAAATTGTGTGCTCCTTTTTCACCGTTGTTTAAACAAGGTACGCGCGATCAACTTGTTTATAATTTGTTAATTAATAATTGTGTCAGTGAAAAACTACGCAGTCGATCGTTACAAAAATTTTTGTGCGTAATTGCCATATGTTTAACTATCTTTTCTGAAAATTTGATAAATATTTATCAATTTTTACTTACCGAAAAAATTTCTTTAAGTTTACGTATGATTTTTTACTAATTTTCGCATATTATTCATGAAAAATTGAAGTTTTTCGATTCGCGATTCTCATAACTTTATATGAAATCGTCAAATAAACAAAAAATAAGGAGTAAATTTTTTTGATTTAAGGCTTTGTTTCAAAGTTTTAGACACAAATGTATCGAAAAATGGGTAATTTTTCGATATTTTGGTACATTTGTTGTTCTATAGCATTTAGCAAGCACTTTTTGGAGTAGGCAAACATAGATTATTGTTGTACATAATATTCGGCAGCTTTCTGCATACATTTTTTTGCGTTATCAAACAACATCCATTTCGATTGCTCTATCGCCTGGACTAGAAAGAAATTTACTATTAAGTGATTCAGTTAATCTTGTAACACTTTTTCGGTTCATTGTAAACAAATTCCCGGAAATATAGGGGTTAAAATTAGAAAAAACACTAGAAGAAAATGGGGGCTTCGATTCTTTGAGAGAAGTTGTCAGTATTCTCGAGGCAACTTTTCTGAAGAATCTCATACTTGGCAAACCAGCTTACTGCCTAAATTAAAATATTCCCTATTACGTTGGTAGATACAGAAATAAGTTTTTCTTTGTTCAAACACTGATAGAAAACGAAAGTTTTTGGCTGAAAATTTTGAAAAATATTTGATCATAAATTCATATTATAATGTATTATATTCTTGATTATTACACCGTTATTTTTTGTATATCATTTATTTTATTTGTGAAAATTAAATATTCTTTAAAAATAAGTGTATATATTTAATATTTTGTTTCATTTCTGAGTATTTTCATAAATATGCATTTGCATATTTAGGCAAATTTAGAAAAAAATATTTTATATGTTTGGTAAAAATCATGCATATATATGCGCATATTTTGGTATTGTCTTCTTGCATTTACTCCGCCCTCTAGAACTATGTGGATGATTTGGGCCAGTGGATTGCATTCAATATGCAAATGAAACTTTAATTAACAATAAATATATTGACAGAAATAAAATAGATCTTCTAACTTTATAATAATATCAAAATGATTTGAAAATATTTTAAAATAAATAAACCAATCTCTATTTTTAATTACAATCAGATAAATGGCATTTAATAAGAAATTTGTTTTGTGTACTTGGCTCAGGTCTGAATTAATTGTTTCGATCTAGTGGAGTGCTGTCATAGCTGTTAGTTGTTGCTAATGTCACATGAAAGTGTGATTGTTGTAACATTTAAAGTCGGTTAAGTGAAAATGCCCCGACGCAACAATTTTAGTAATCTTAAAATGCGAGACATTCTTTGTGTTTTTGTAACGAAAATTATTATTCTTGTCTTGCTGCTGCTCGGAGATATCAATAAATGTATCCAAACGGAGTTCAACCCAATCGGCAAACTTTTAGCAATATTTTTCATCGATTAGGAGAAACTAGACAATTTAGGCGTAACAGTGGTATGGAACGACCGAATATAATAACTGCTGATCAGGAGGATGATATTTTAGTGCAAGTTTAATGCAATGCGTGAAAAAGTAGTTCAATACTTTCTATTTGTTGAAGTTTCACATGTTTTTTGTAATAAGCACAATTCAAACAAACTTTAACGTATTTAATAACATATTTTCTCACCGTTCAGATGTCCTGTATTATCATGGCAAAGTTTACAGATTTGCAACCAACTTGCTATTTTATAATATCTTTTAGTATATATTCGGTAAAGAACTGTTTCTTCTCAGTGTTTATCTGCTCTCTTTCTAATATGTTAAGTATATTTCCTAATATTTTGACAAAGGATATTTTATGTTGAAGATATATCTATATCAATTAAACATTGTCGTTTCAAACCATTTACAAGTGCCTCTTTCAAATAGGTACATATTGCATACATTTTGCTCCAAGCTGTCTACATTAACTTCCTTTTTGCAGTTTTTGAAAGGAAATTTTTCTCGAAAATGTCCTAATAGTTCACTGAATAGAAACTAAAAGTGGGTTACCTTACAAATGGTCTGGTAGTACTAAATTTTTGATATGTTACCTAGGATGGTTAGTGTTTAAAATGCAAAATGAACAACTCCGCGCCCGCCGCTATATTAAAAAAACCGAAAAAAATTTGTTATTTCTTCAAGTTTCGCTTATATCTTTGTTTAGGTGCAGTTGTAGAGAACTTAATTTTCTATAAGGTACGTTTTAAATTTTGTTTCTAGGATACATAGTTACGGAGATATGCACTTTTAAAAAAAAATTTTCCGGAAATGTTATGCATTTCAGTTATGGCATATTCTATACGATTCGACGATGACTTCAATCCTGTTATTATCTTCTTGGTCAGCACAGAATTTGCAAAGGGCGGAACATTTTAGGGCCGCCTTTCTACAGCTACACGCCCCGATACAGCTAGTTGTGCATCTGCATGAGATGGTCTTGAGCATGTTTGGTGGAGCAGCGTCTCTACTCATCTTGATGGACTCCAGTCTTCGAGATTTTCTCACACCAGCCCCACTCGATAGGCTCTTTGATAACCCCCATCCACTCCATGACCTGGTGGTACATCTTCAGGAAATGGAAATGTGCTGCGTCAGTGTTCGGAGGTAGTTTAGACAGATTGAGCTTGGTGACATTTGTTTTCAATTTGCTATCTGTCACCATACAGGGATACCAAGATTTTCTCTCCAACTGATGAAATTTCTTAGAGGCTGGCAGCAGGGTCCTCGAACCTCTCCGCCTGTTCCAGTAATGTAAGGGTATTTCCTAAATAGAATTTATTCTTTCCAAACCCAAAAATGTTTGAAGGGGTGTCGCAGCCCGATATTGCGTGCAGGAGCAAGATACAGCCGATTGAGTTGTACTTGTAGGAGGACGCAAAATAGATTGCGCCTGGATGTTCCTCTCTCGCTGGTTTTTTTTAGGTAGATACTGTTGATCGTAGGTGTTGTGCCAGTCAGCAAGGCGAGTAGGTCAATGTCTTTCCCGACAATGATGACGGCGTCATACATGGGGGAGAGGCATTTAGCTGTGGCAACTATCAACCTGTCAGCATCTTCGGAAGCTTGGTTTATGGCTATGTTTGCCGCTTGCATTTCACTGGAGAGTAGCTTCACGAACCGGTCCTTGTACCCCTCATTGGGCAGGAACTTATCGTGAGGTGTGTTGTTCACAGTTGTTTAGTCAAACACCACGTCTGATGATGAGTTTACCTTGTACCTTCTTACTCGTTCAGCAGAAGGATCTGTAGGGTAGCAATCAAATATCACCAACACATCGGTGCCATAGTGACGCTGAACGTACTTGACGTTATCCTGGCAAATCCTTCCAAAGGTCGAGCTTCTGTTCCATACAACCTTGTGCATACTACCGATCATCAATAACGGCCATGGAACGTTGAGCGAGTTGAAAATCTTGTGGAAATGGTGAGAGAGCTGCGTATAATAATGATTTTGTCCCTTTACGCATACCGTTCTTATTAATCAAAGACATGGGGAATTCCGCTGTTTTCGTTTTTTTACCCCTCACTTCATATAGGATTGCTAACAAAAAAGTGTATATGAGTTTTGTAGGTAATTAAATTCCCTACAAATTTGATTGTGATACTTGCTTTACTAAAATAAGCCACAAATGAATCACAGCGTTTTAAAGTTAGAAGTTCGACAAATTGTATTTTTTAATTTTTTTCAAAAAGTGCTTATCTCCGTAACTATCTGTCCTAGAAATGCTCCTAAACGAAGATATAAGCGAAAATCTGAAGAAATTGCCGATTTTTTTCAGTTTTTTCAATATGGTGGCGTGCCCGGCGGGAAGGAATTGTGCATTTAAAACACTTACTAACCATCCTAAACAACATATAAAAAATTCAGAACTACCCGACCGTTTGTAAGGTTATAATTATAATTTGTTATAGTTACGACATTATAATATCCTTTTTTTACAATCTCTGAAAAAGTGACCGTTTGACCGACAACAAGAAATATGCTTTTTCTTGTGAATTAATCTTGCCTAATTTGTTATATGGAAGATTTAACTTGATTAATTTTACTTTTAGAAAAATTAGCACCTTGAAAATTAGTCAATTTATTTGGCATAACGCCCATATCATTTAAATCATTATATCGTGCAGATCTAATACTACAAGAAATAATTTCATTAATGACATCCATTACATCATCTATTAGATATTTATCGCGTAATTGTAGTTGTAAAGCTCCTATTTATACAATGCGGTCGTAAATTGTGCCCCTCCCCTCATAACTTCTGAAAAGAATGATATATAATAATGAAACAAAAACTATATTAAACTAGAGGAAATTATACGATGACTAGTAATAGTGGCAAGCACCTGACTTCAATTATGTGATAGAGGGCGATACTATCTTTAAAATTTGTATTGGAAACCAAGGTCACAAAAAGCCTCATTTGAAATATATTTTAATTATCTTTACGGCAATAAAAATTTAATTATGATTTTTAACTGGTTTTAGTGACATATCGTGAAGTAAATGACTAATGAGCATTCACACTCAATAGTGAGGTAAACAGACAGAATGTGGGATTTTACCTAGGACGCTGATTAATTAAATAGGGCGGTGGGATTCAGGCTTTGTAAGGTCTTAGCCGGATTTGGGGATGAGAACTACGTTAGCTGATTTCCAACAACGAGGGAAGTAAGAGAATGCCAAACAGTGGAGGGAAAATCTCTTCTGGCAGGTTTTTAAGTGCCTGTCTCGGGATTCCGTCGTGCCCTGGGGCACTGCTTCTCCCCGCTCGATTATGAAGGGTTTAAGAAGCGGTGAGTTCTCATTTAGCGGAATATGGACGTGTGGGCTTCGAATTATGTTGCGGGTTAGGAGGTCTGTTTCGATGGCAAAGCCCCTGAGATTGTCAGGTGGTGTAAATACAGTTTGTAGGTTATTTTTGAAGGCCGTGGTTTTGCCTTCTGGGGTGTAGATCTTCTGTCCTTTCACTTCGAGATGTGATTCCACCTTCCTCTTAAGGCCGACAAGGCGCTAGAATTTTTGCCAAAACACGCGCTCTTGTCTGTCCAGTCCGGCTGTATCGGCCTTCCATTTTCTCTGCTTTTCAGCATTGGTCAAAAAATAATTTAAATACCATATGTTCAACTTAATAAATCAATAGAAACAGACAGGAGTAATATTATGCTTTAAACATAACTCATATTCGTAATTGATATTCATTTTTATTGGCAATTTTTATTTCACCCGATTCACGTGGAGTATTATTTCCAAATCTGTATTAAAATTACTATAGTTTTGTATGTATCGTTACAAAAACTAAACGGTTTTAAAGATTAAAACTAACTTTTCCGCATCTGTAGCCCTGAACAATATTCTATCATAAAATTGTCACTTCGGGGATGTATCGTGCTAACAAACCGAAATTTCTCCAAAAATCTAGTATATCTGAATTTATAGGAACCGCTGTACTCGTTATAGTCAGTTGAAAATCAGTAGGGTACATATGTGAGACATCTGGAACAATATTCTATCATAAAATTGGTCACTTTTATACACTCTGGAGGCTGTATCGTGCTAACAAATTGAAAATTCTCAAAAAATAAGAAAAATTTGTTACTGCAAGTACTTTAGCACCCGTTCTACTGGCGATAGTGAGCTGAATATCAATAGGGTTCATCTTTGAGACGCTCTAAATAATATCCAATCATAAAATTGGTCACTTGTATATACTCCGGAGGCTGTATCGTGCTAATAAACTGAAATTTCCCCAAAAATGACAAAAATATCATACTTAAAGTACTATAGCACCTGTTGCACTAGCTCTAGTGAGCTGAATATCAATAGGGTTTATCTGTGTGATGTCCTGAATAATATTCAATCATAAAATTGGTGAGTTGTTGAACTCCAAAGGCTGTATCGTGCTAACAAACTGAAATTTCTCAAAAAAATGACAAAAAAGTCGTACTTCAAGTACCATAGCATCCGTTGTACTGGCTCTGATGAGCTGAAAATCAATAGGGTCCATCTGTGACATGTCCTTAACAATATACAATCATAAAATTGGTGACTTGTTGCACTCCGGAGGCTGTATCGTGCTGATAAGACATGTAATGAAAAGTGGCCCACGACATACACACCGGATTTTTTTTCTAAAAATCATTTTTTCGTGTTGTTGTTGATGGATAACGTAAAAATAACTCAAAAAAAAATTTCAAATTTCCAACTTTTTTGGGGGTATACCAATACTTTTCTCGCATATTAGATAGGTTGGGCGGAAAAGTGATATTGTGCTTATTTAGGAATGGAAATATGTGACTTTTCAACTTCCGCTTGTTTTTGTTTGTCGTTTTATTAACATTTAATGTATGGATATGTATACAATTATAGTGATACGTTGGTCAAATGGTTAAATAAAAAATTTGATCTGTGTTGATTATTGCTAAATATTTATTTCATCTACCTATCAAATTTATTATTTCAATTTTCATTTGTAACATATAATTTAAACGTTACTCAAATTACATATTATCGATTTTATTAAACATTTATATCGGTGAGCAGGTCAGTTTTATTTATCTATTTATTATACGTGTCGAGTTCTGATAAAAATTCATGTTTACTATCATCTGTTATATTAAATATCACTAAATGGATAAGTGCTAAATTTAACTAGTAAACAATACATTTTTTAGAAAACGCCCCGAAGTATTAAATGTTTATATTCCGGAGAACCTTGATCGCGGAATTACAAATTTCCAATGAAAATGAACAGTTGAGTTAGGTATAGTTGACGCAAGAGATATAGTGCGAACTTATATTATATATTATTATATTATAATTTCAATTAATAATCGTTAAAATTTATTTAATAATTTTTCGACTGTTATTTTTAACCCGCAATTATAGAGCGCCATCTTACTTTTTAAGATACTTAGCGTTAATGTATAGAACAAAATGCATTCCTTTAAACAATATTAACCTATTTATATTTAAAAACATCTTAAACATAACACCAGACAATTAACACTAACTTATATCTCGTTTTATTAACAATATTTAGGAATATAATTTTCAAATAACTTATTATTTTTCCCATATTTCACCGAACCATAAGTATATTTTGAGATAGCAATTTTTTCGAACACAGCAGGTGTCCACCCGAGATACGTAACGTTCACTCTTTAGTTGGTAGGCT
Organism: Galeruca laticollis; assembly: GCA_963921935.1. NCBI lineage: Eukaryota > Metazoa > Arthropoda > Insecta > Coleoptera > Chrysomelidae > Galeruca > Galeruca laticollis. The sequence goes on along the minus strand of OY998178.1, from coordinate 34,952,974 downwards.
GACATCAACAAATAGTGTAGTGTTTTTCTCAGTAATTTGTACTTTGAAGATTATTATACAAAACAACAACTGATTGAAGTTTTACAGACAAAGAAATTATACGCCCTAGAGAGTATTGCTGAACAACATGGACACTCTATAGTGAGACTTCCTCCTAATTTCTGTATTTTCAATCCCAATTAAAACAGAAATTAAAAAAGAATTAAAAAAGTAATCGAGACTGAAGATGAGTATAAGAATATTGGACAAGCCCATATTAATGGAGGAAATAAATATATTATTGATTTACAAGACGATAGTGATGATAGTCGAATTAATAAAACAAAGCAAAACCTTTTACTTACAAATTATGTACCTTTTACTTTAAGTTGTATTAATAAAAAATAAGCAAAACCTTTTCCTCTTTTAGCAAAAGCATATCCTTATCCAGTCGACGTTTACCTTTATATTGAAGTAAATGCATATTAATCAAGTAGCCTTTACTTACTTGTTGAAGCAAATCCTTGCATATTGATGCATCTAGTCAGATACAGATTAATCGTAGTAGTAAAAGGTGTGTATGTGATTAATTCTTGCTATGGCTGATTTGGTGAACGCGAGAGACGTCAAACATTACAAACCTCGTTGTACTCCAATCAGCAAAGATTTTAAAAAGTTCTTTCGTTTTGAGGAAAATAATGTTGAATGGCTTGCAAACCATTTTTTACATGAAACTGGAGAGACCTGAGGCGGTGCACTGTCAGCAGTGCAATAAATGAAGATATGTTTGCGATACCTAGCCGATCCTGGTTATCAAAGTGAAATCGGAGAAGAACTTGGAGTCACTCAAGGTACAGTATCACTTACTGTTAAGGCTGTGGTGAACCGTATTATTGCAAAAGCTGAGAATTGGATAAAATTTCCCAGTATTGAAAATGAAATCCTGCAGGCAAATGAATTGTGGCAAACAAAATATCGCTTTCCAACAGCGATTGGTGTAATCGATTGCACTCATGTAGGAATTCTTAAACCACACATTAAATATTGAAACTACTTGTAATGCAAAAGAAATTTTTACCAGTGTTGATGTTAGTTGGCCTGCATCTGTGCACGATGCCCGAATTTGGCAAAACTCCCACGTTAGACAAGTTATGCATACATCACAGAACGCGGTGTTGCTCGGTGACAGTGGATATGGAATAGAGCCCTGGTTGATGACACCATTCAAAAATCCAATTAATCATACAGAGAGGGTATTCAATGCACCGTTGAAATCGGAAAGAGTTGTAATCGAAAGGTGCTTTGGGCAGTTAAAACTACGATTTCCCATATTATAATATGTCTGCCGGGTAAAACTTAGAAACGTCCCAAAAATAATAGTGGCATGTATTGTATTGCATAACATTGCAAAACATGTAAGAGATTTTGACTTCGAAGAAGCTGAAATATTCCTGAAGAAGATGAATAATTTCCTATTAATTATGATAACGATGAAAATAGACTTCGTCTTCGTCGCCGAGGCAAAAATTGGCTGCAATAATTAGACAGTTAATGTAGTTATTATTGATTTTAATGAACACTTATAATAAAAAAATATATATCCAAAATACGTAAATATTATTTGTAACGGTTAATAATGTTATTCAGTTCAAATCGTAAAAACTTCTATCTCCGTCAACAATAATGTTGTCTTGTAAAGTATCACCTGTAACTTTTGTAGTTTTTTTTTGATAATACTCCCTTTGCAAAGTTGATGTTTGAAACTGTTGGAGTAAAACTAATCGCTGTAACTCCTTTGTGGTTAAATTTTTGGCTTTGGTTGCTTTTGTATTATTTTCTGCTGGAAAGGAGACACTTGATGATGAGGTTGGCACCAAATCACTTTCTGTTGTTGGATTTTGCAATATGCCGATTTGTATTGGCTCTGTGTAAAGAAATGTAAGATCAGAACCTAACGTTTTTCTGCTGAGTAATTTTAGTTGTTTTTTTCCCGATTTACTGACGTAAACAGTCGCATATATTAGCAATCATTACAACCATTATTTTCAAAAGTAAGATAGATATATACACAATTAAATTACCTTTAATTCTGCTTATAGTCGGATTTGTGTCTCCCTCTACTGCTGCCACCATTTGTTCTTCCCAGTCTACTAGCTTTATTCTTTTGTTTCCTGTTTTCTTTAAGTCCGTTTTTTTCTTAAGTCTACTCTTCATGTTGTTGACTTTTTTCATGAAACTTTTGGCATCTAATTATTTACCAAATAATGCTTTGTATTTTTACAATATCTTTGCGATCGCTTCATCTTTTATTTTCTTAACTTTCGGAACCTGCGACAGCCTAAATAGTAGGACAGCTGCGAAGTTCATCAGCAATAAATTTTAACTCACTGCTATTATTGTACTGTTGTTCAGTTTCGCTTTAACTTGACGAAGACATTTCAAAACCCAACTTACAACTTACCGCTATTAATCAGCCCGTGAATATAGACGAATTGGCACGTTGTAAACAACTAGCTGCTTCGCCTGTCTCGACATGTATGAGACCCTTTTACTCTTCTACAGAAGCATTTACTTCTAAGTATAAGGTAATCATTAAAGCTCGGAAAAAATGCAACTGAAAAAGCCAAAAATATGCGCATTTAAATGCATCACAAATTGAGAAAAAATGCAAGGATTTTGGAAAAAAATGCAAGGAATTTAGAAAAAATGCAAGAAATGATGTATATTATAATGTTGAATAATACTATTATTTCATTATTTTACTATGGTAGGGAGGGGGGGCGGGTTTTAATAATTGGGTGTACAACGAATATTCATATTAAGTATCAGATTTTATTAATAATAATAATAATACATAAGTACTATTAAAATTATTATGGTAACAATAAAACAAAATAACAATATTTAAACAGACATAAGTCACGTCTTACAATTATTGTAAAAACTATTAATAATTATGTGTTTTTCAAAGTTTTCTAGGAGGAAACTTTGTCTCTTGTAAGAAAACATGAGTTTAAAAATTTAAAAACTTCGTTCAACATCAACTGATGTAATGGGAGCATATTTATATTTACAAATGATGTTCAATTCTAAATTTGGTATATTTACATCGTTTTCGCCCATATTTTTCAAAATTTGAAAGCCTGTATTATTTTGAGCCACAGAATTGAATTTATTTAGACCGACGGTCCCAATTTGGCCACCGACTTTCTTACAATTTGACTCAAACTGGATAATTAGAGCTACTGATTCCCTTAATGGAATACAAGATTTTTATAAATTTTTAATAGTATAGTAGATACAAATATATAATTGGTTTATATAAATATTAAATTATTCTTTAATAATGAATTTTTAAAAAGATTTTTTGAGTTTAAAAGAGATGTAGATGAAGAGTCACTAAGATCGTCATTTACATGTTTAATGGCGTGGTAATTGTCAGCATAAAATATAGCTGCATCCAACCAGGTACCCCAACGAGTTATTACAGGTTGTGGAGGTAAGGCAAGATTTGGAAATTTTTCTTTGTAAAATTGAACGCGTGTGGGAGCTTTTAAAAATACTTTTTTCACATTGGTAATTAGGACATTGACCAAAGGAAACTGCTCTCTTATACATTCAGCCACTCTATTAATTCCATGAGCTAGACAGGTTACATGCTGCAGATTCGAATAAAATATTTTTAAATTTTGTTTAGCTTTAATCATATAAGGTGCTGCATCAGATAAAAATAAATAGTATATTAAAGTATAAGTGGACAAAGAGGTCTTTCAAACACGCGCGACTTTTCGAGCACGACGGCGCAGCCGGAGTGCTCGAAATAGAGCAAGTGTTTGAAAGACCAGTTATCCACGAATACGCTATTTTTTTTTTATTGGTGCACTTTGAAATCATAAAATATTATTATTATTATATTATTACTACAAAAAAATGGAAGTCCGTCCTCGATGCCCAGCCAAGTTTCGTAAAAGTCCATCCTAAATAGTATTTATTTTTATTTGACGTTACGAGGTACTGCTGTCAGATCAATAATCAAAAGGTTTCTTTATTTATATTTAAAAGGATACAATGTATATATGAATATATAAATAAATTTTGCAGAAGAAACCAAATAAAACGGGCAAGGACGAGTTGTCTCCCGTCTTGAGCAGGTAGTTTTTTTATAGGTCGAATTGTCTCCCATCATAGGTCGAGTTGTCTCCCAAGGTAATATACATTAAAAGGTATTAATTTTCACAAAGTACACCGTTGTTGCCAAATCAAAATTTTTATTTTTAAAAGTACGTTGAACTATTGATACCTTTTTCTTTTTGTAAAATGTCTCTCAGGATATGAGAATCATTTAACTACCTTGAAATAGAAAAGTAAGAAAATAATCCTTACATTTATTTATTTGTAACGATAACCTGCAGTTTAAATTGTCATTAACAAATAACTAATTAAATTTCCTTAGATTATTTTAGTGATAATCTGCATTAAAATCTACTTTAATTTACATTAAAAGAATGTTAAGTTAATCCATCAACATTCTACAAACCCAAAAACAGGTAGGTACTTTCCCTCCTTCGCCTTATAAAGGGTGGTATTAAAAATAGTAAACCATATTTCACATATTCTTCACAAGTTTCAGAGGTTGTAAAGTTTGTTTACGAAGTTGTTGAATAGTTAAAAGTGGTACAGTGAAACTATAGGTATAATGGAGGCTACAATAATTAAAAGTGAAAAAGGCAAAGATTTGTTAGTGATCGATGGGTTTAAATTTTCATTCCACAAGTTATTAGCAAGAGACACTCTAAAAAGATGGCTTTGTGCGTCCAGGAAAACGCAGTGCAAAGCTTTTGTTAAAACAAAATTGGACCGTCCAGAAGTGATCGAATCTTCTTTAAACCACAACCATGAGAAATTATCAGAAGAACTTCTAAATAGGCAGACTCTAAGCAATGCTGTAAAAATTAAAGCAATAGAAGATATTTCAGCAAAACCAATGGGCCTAATTAGAAAGGAGGTAAGAGAATCCCATTGTGAAACTATTACTACTCATGACGTTGAAAGGATGAGAAAAAATATGTATACTGCTAGGTCCAAAATTGCATCAAAACTTCCAACTAATATAGTTGAATTTCATAGTTTATTAAATTCTGTTACTTTAAAAACTAATAGGGACGAATATTTTATTCTTAAAAATGATGAAATAAATAATATAGTCATGTTTTCATGTAAAACAAATATTATTGCTCTAAAAGAAATAAGTGAATTATATGTTGATGGCACTTTCGATTATTGCCCTAAATTTTTTTTACAATTGTTTACCATTCATGGCTTTAAAAATAATCATTATATTCCTTTGGTTTTCTTTCTTCTAAAAAATAAAAATACAGTATCGTATAAATTAGCTTTACAATATTTAAAAGAAATATATCTATCTACAACAGGTCACGACTTTCTTCCAAAAACTATAACTTCAGATTTTGAATTAGCAATACACAAAGCAATTCGCGAAATTTTTCCAAAAACAGAAATTAAGGGATGTCTATTTCACCTAGGTCAAAGTTGGTATAGAAAAATTCAAAGTTTAGGACTTTCTACCGAGTATCAGTTAAAAGACAATTTAGAAACAGATATAACTAAATACCTTACTTATATTTTTGGTTTACCATTCCTTAAAGCAGAAGACGTTGGCGATTGCTTTGTTCTTGATCTCATTGCAATTCAACCAGATGATGAGAGGGTGATTAAATTTAATGACTATTTAGTTGAAACTTACATAGATGAAATTTCTACCTTTCCTCCTAACATTTGGGCTGAAAACTCTTCTTCTTTAAAAAGGACAACAAACGCATGCGAATCTTTTCATTCGCGTTATAATGCTTCATTTTATAATAAACACCCAAATTTTAACCAGTTTATAAAAGTTCTTCTAGATTTTCAAATAGATACCTATATTAAGCTTCAAAGTATTGATACCGTGGTCAAAGTATATGATCGAAAAGTATTAATGAAAAAAAAGTTTTTGGAAGATAATTTAGAAAAATTACAAGACCAATTTTCAATTTTTAAAAAATATTTCTTTTAAATGCAGAATCTAATTTGTATTATAAGTGTGTAGAGTGAAAAAGTTTTTATATCATTTTTGTAAATATTATTGTCTTGAAATATATAAGTATATATATATATATATATATAAATATATATATATATATATATATATATATATATATATATATATATATATATATATAAGTAAACCATTGTATATTTTCCTTTGTTTTATTATAATAAAATAATTATAATTTCCTACGTACTGTTTTATTTTAACAAAATTAGGAAATACCATTCCAAATATTTCGTCAAGATATAAGTAAGATCGATTTGGCAACAACGTTTAGATTTTAAGGTATTATAAGTACTTATGCTAATTACGGATTAAAATCATCCGGGAGACAATTCGACCGTCACCTTTTTGAGAGCAGGTAATATTTTTATTTTGGGAGACAATTCAACTCCGCCGAATAAAACATTGGTTCACAATGAAAATATACAATTTAAAAACTAATAAAAAAAGTTGTCATTGATACTTACGTTTCTCGAGTTGTTGTTGTTACCATAGGGACTTTAAAAAACGCGCGTGTTTGAAAGTTCGATTTAAACACGCTGAAGCGTGTTTTAAATAGGTAATATGAGGCATCAATAAAAAAATAAATTTTTCTGTGGGAACAATTTGGGACAAAGAAAAATTGTTCAATGAATCTTGAACAAATCGTGCAATTGTTAAATTATTAGCTTTTTCAAGTTTTTTTGAAGCAAAAAGATAGGATCTGCTTGGATTAGTTTCCCCTAAAACACCTATTAATGCATGTGCGATATATCTACCGCACGTATCGGTGGTTTCGTCTACTACAATATCGAAATAGTTTGAATTGACTTTGTTTTTGATACAAGTTAATGTTTGTTTATAAATTGAGTCGACACTTGCTTTACGTAAGGTCAACTAGTCAGGAATATTTAGTTTACAATATATTCCTAAAAATTCCTTCAGGTTGGGATTATTTAACTTGCTCAACGGTATGTTACTGGCAATCATTGCCTTGCACAAATCCTCATTAAACTCTTTTTGGTCGTCTTTTTTTAGCTTCTGTTGTTGGAGGCAACCTCTTAAGGTTTGTTGCGATGATAATTTCTGCATATTGGAAATATGCTTTGCAGATTTCACGTGTTGATCTACAATGAATTTTTTCTCGGCGGGGATCTATAATGGGAACGGAAAACTACTCATTATTTTTACAAGACAAATATACGCAAAAAAAATATGTAACTGCGAAATAATTCGACACCCTGTATGTTTTTAGAAGGACAATTTTTTTACTTGGTAGGCACAAAGAACGTGTCAATCACGTCTGACCATATCATTCACCCTTTTGTTTTATTTATAATTTTCTCTTAAAATAGGTTTAACAGTTTTATTATTTTATGATCTTGTGAAGTATCATTAAACGTCTTTATTATAAACTAGAAGTTCACAAAATCGATGAAAACCCTCAAAACTCATTAAATAAACAACAAAATAGTAACATCCGGTTACAATTTGTTAAAAAATAAGCTGCAAATAAGTAAAAAGAAAAAAAAATATGTTACCTATATCTTGAATACATAAATACGCATACTTTTAGATAAAACATACTTCAAAACCAAAGCCAATAGCAATATGTAACATACACTTACAATTTTTGAACACACTGTACAAACAAGGTGGTCTCCATCCCAAGTAAGTTCTTGGTGACACTTTATCCACATATCATTGAATGTCTTTTTAGGCATTTCGACTCAAACACTTGTATATTGTATACTGATTAAAAGAAAGTACAATAGGTTCACTGTTCACTAATCGTAATGCTTTCGTTGGAAGATACTGCTCAATTAAAGGTTTACCTAATATTTACCGGGGGAGGCCGCTCCGGCTGGGATGTTTTGGGAATCCTCCGGTTACAGTTACTTGTTTATGGTATTTCCCATTTTAAGAATAAAGTAATAAAATAATCAATATAGTAAGACCCTTTCAATAAAGTAGGTACCTACTCTTACAAGTTCTTTCAATTTTGTGGTAGCAGGTAGTTCCAAACTCAAACAGATTTAAAAATTCCACAATGAAAACTTTCTGTTCAATAGGATTTTAAAATAATTGGCAAAAAATGCTCAAATCTTTAAAAAAATGCATTTTTGGGAAAAAGTATAAAACAATGCAAAAGATGCAAAAATGCACGCTGCATTTTTTCCGAGCTCTAGTAATCTTTATTAATTTGGAGACAAGGGTTTCCTTTTACTTCTACCTTTTACTTGTAGCAAAACCTTTTACTTTGACCTTTTCCTTTTAAGCAATTCCTTTTCTTTTTATTAATTCGACTTAATATGGGAGAAGGATTAATAGAAATTTTGGAAGAAGAAAATTAATTAAGTTTAATATATTTTTCATGTTACTAGTAGTGATATTAACTGTCTCAACCCTTACTTTGTGGAATCTACTCATATTAGTGTTTTAAATGAAACTTTATGTTTCTAGTTAACTCCATAGTTTATTGAAAAATGTTAAAAATTCTAAAAAATTGACAATTGTTTCGATATTACCTAAATATCATCGTCAGAATGACAGAAGTTACATTTCATTTGATGCCTACCTGATGTTTAATTATTTTTGGGTAGTTCAAGAAGTGACCTATCTTGTGACTGACTTAGTATATGTTAATAGAACAAAAGATGATATGATATTACAAATATTAAAGCTTAGATATTATTAGCCCTATGGGGATATCCTTGATATCTAAGCTTTAATATTTGTAATATCATATATTCTTTTCTCTATTAACATATATTAAGTCAATCACAAGATAGGTCACTTCTTGGACTAGCCAAAAATAATTAAATATCAGGTAGGCATCAAATGAAATGTAGGGGAAAGAGGGGGAATGGTGGTCAGTGGGGTAATAATAGCCATCAAATATAACAGATACTGGCCTATTATTATTTCACTTTCAATACCTATTACGCAATCTATATCTGTGTTATTCAAACTGTACTTTAGCAACCAAGAAGTTCAGCTGGTAAAGCAAAAATTTTTGGCAATGTCAGTTTTAGTTGATATTCATGCTTCATTGTCCGATTTTTAAAGGTATGTAAAAGCACTCAATTCAACTTATTTAACTACATAATTGGTACCGAAATGTTGCAATTTTAATGTAGTTTAATTCTGCATATCAATTTTTTGTTTTAATTTAAGAGATTAATTACTGTGGTTTATGAACATAAATATGTATTTTGGGGTTATAGGGTAGGGGTAATGTTGGCCGGCCACTATCACCCCATTTTTTTTTATAAACAATACAGGGTGTTTCTTATGTTTCAGATGCCTCGAGTTTACAAGAGGAAAAGCGACAAAGCAGGATGGACTGCTCAACAACTTACTGCAGCAATAAATGCAATAAATAATGGCAGAAGCGTCCGTGAAGTCGCAAGAAGTTTTGCTATTCCTAGATCTACGCTTCAAATAATAATAAAGCAAAATAACACATCAGAGGCTTCTTTAAGTCGAAATTCGGTATTTCCAAAACTAGAAGAAAAAGTTTTAGCAGAGCAAGTAATAAATTTTGCACAACATTTTTATGGGATTACTACCACAGAGATTAAAAAATGTGCCTATAAATACGCCGAAGAAAAACAATTACCTCATCCATTTTCCAAATAAAGAGAAACTGCAGGAAGAGATTGGCTGACCGGCTTTTTAAAAATGAATCCAACTATTCGATTCAGAAAATCGGAAGCGACAAGCATTAACCGCATATCTGCGTTTAACAAAACTGAAGTAGACTTATTTTTCTCTAATTTAAAATCTCTTCTGGATAAGTATACATTTTCAGCATCCAAAATATATAATGCAGACGAGACGGGCATTACGACTGTCCAAAACCCTGGAAGAATACTTGCTGAAAAAGGACAAAAGAGAATCGGCTTCATAACAACCGCGGAAAGAGGCCAAACAACGACAATTATGTGCTGCATAAATGCTTCAGGAACATATATTCCACCCTTATTTATTTTTGCGCGCAAAAGGATGAAATCTGAATTAAAGAAAAATGGGCCACCAAGTGCAATTTACTGCTGCTCTGACAATTGTTGGATAAATGAAATCATATTTCTAGAATGACTCCACCATTTTTACGATGTAGTAAAACCATCAAAGGAATATCCAGTTTTGCTAATTGTCGACAACCACAGTAGCCACTGTACATTGGAGGGGTACAATTTCTGTAAAGAAAGAGGAATTGTAGTGTTAAAAATACCACCGCACACGTCACATCGACTCCAACCGCTGGATGTGGCATTTTACTCATCCTTGAAATCAGCATATAACATTGAATGTGCAAATTACCTAAGAAGTCATCCTCATGAGCGTATCACAACGTACGAAATAGCTGAAATATTTCAAAATGCATATGGTCGCGTAGCCACACCAATTAAAGCTATTAAAGGATTTGAGAATACAGGAATATTTCCATGCAAACCAGAAAATTTTACCGATGAAGACTTTGCTCCAGGTGAATTATTGATACAAGAACTGTATGGGAAAAAACAACATCAAGAGAAGAAGGTAATCGAACTAGATGAGGAAAAGAATAATAACCCGAGAACGCTCGCGCCTGAAAAGTTACGTTGATGCTCGCGGCTGGTCGTTTTGACCGACTAGGAAATCCTTAAATATGTCAGTATTTGTGTTGTTTATTAAAAGTATTGAGCTATTGATATACTTTTTATAAAAACTTTATTGGCTATAAACATAAAGTAGGTATGTTTTTGAGCAAAAATGAAAATGACAAACTCTTCATGCAATAAAAAAAACAAAGTGATATTCTTAACAAAAAAAAAGGTGCTAATTTTCTTCGTTTCCTACGGACCTTACACAAATATCTACCCTGTGTTCCTTGCAAACGTATTTTGAACAAGTTTGACAGGTTGTGGTGGTTTTCCTATTTTTCTTTGAGCTACAATATCCACATCTTCCTACAACACTATCAGCTCTTGTGGTTGGCTGCACAGGAATTCTAAGTACGTTGTGAATACTGGTTCGAATATTCAAAGGTATATCCATTGTCAACCGTCTGTGTATATGCTCAGAACATAACTCCGTGGCAAGGCTCCTCAAAAATTCACGTCTCTTCTTGATTTTCTATGCTTTGGTGTTGAACTCATAAATGACCTGGCTGTTGATTCCGCCAATATTCATTTCACAGAAGAAAATTGTTAGTGGCCACCTAGCAGTTTTTAGCGAAACTGAATAACTGCCTTTCATCTCATCGACTTTATCTACACCACCCTTGGTTTTATTATAATACAATATAATTTTTGGTTTTCTGTTCACAGATTCCTCAACCTCACCCTGATGATGCATCGTCGATATCAAAGCAACCGTCTTACCTTTTTTAGGTACATAGGAAAGCAGAGTTATGTTCTTTGTAAATCCAAAAATTGTGCTTTTCACTTCCCTTTGTTTAGAATCGACGAATTCTTTTGGAAGCTCCCTTTTATTTCTTCTGATAGTCCCGACAATTGTTAATTTTTCCTTTGGTAAGTCTTGAGCCAGGTCAATAGAAGTAAACCAATTGTCCATGGTTATATTGCGCCCTGATCCCAGAATAGTGCCAACAAGCCGCTTGACAACGTTGGCAGGACTATTATTTAGCAAGAAAGGACTCTCTGCCTGTTTCCCAGCATAAATTTCCATATTATAAGTATAATACGAACATGAGTCCGCTAGAGAAAAAATTTTAATGCCATATCGGGCAGGTTTACTTTTTATGTATTGCCGGAAACCGCAACGTCCTCGAAAACCTTCCAGCATTTCGTCTATTGTAGTATCTGCTCCAATAGTGTAATTTTCTTGACATCTTTTTACAAATCCCTCAAACGAATGCCTAATGGGAGCTAACTTATCTGCTGTTTTTCGAGCTTCTCGGTCATGTATATTGTCGAACCGGACACAGCGCATTATAAACTGAAACCTAGACAAAGTCATAACACATCGGAAGTATTCTATTCCGGTGCCATCGGTGGCCCATAAATCCTAAAGATTTGAAACGCCGGCCAAATACAACAATCCCATAAATGCTCTTACTTCAATAGCGTCTGTATCTCTGGCATCTCTTACCCGTGTATAGTTAGCACGAACGGACTGAATTTTTATATTTGTACATACCACTATTTCTTCTATAACTTCATCAGGGAAAAATAACTTCCAAGAGGTTAGTGGTGTTACAGCAAATTTCGATTTGTTTGTGGGACCTTCCCGAAATCTTACAATATTCGCTGGTTTTACTTTTGCGACATGGCTTATCAGAGGATATTTACACCACAACATCCCAGATTTTCCCACATAATTCTCAAGGCGTTCAGACAAATGCACATCGTCGTATGACTCATCATCATCACTATCATTCTGACCAGTATCTGACTGCTCCGATTTCGTATCATGGTCGTTTTCTTCTAGAATATCTTCTTCAGGGTCCGAATCACCTCCAACTATCTCTTCCGTCTGTTTCTATTTCCTCATACAATCTTTGTAAACGTTCGATTTCTTTTTCATGATCCATTCTACAAAATAAATAGATTTCTATAATATGTTATCTGCTATTATCTATTTGATTTTGCCACATTTATTTGATTATAACCCCCAATTTCCCTGTAAGCAATTAATAATTTGGTACAAACCTTAAAATGCTCGCGCGTCGGTTAAATGACCAATTATCAGTTTTCAGCTTCTAGGAACACTCTCTAACAAAAACCAAAAGTAGACTGGCCCGCCGGTTCGACTTAGGAAGACTCCAAAGCGCGTCGTAAAATGGCGGCCCAAATAAATGTGGGAGGGGGAAAACACATCCTTGGCGGCAAATCGACCAGGATGCGAGCGTTCTCGGGTTAAGGAAGTTACGGAGAATCCAGAAAATACGACACCTGATAAAAAGCATGACTTATCGTTTGTTGACATAATTCCAATACCTGGATGCTCGAAGGACAACTCAGTTGTGAATAAAAGATCCAACCATGATAGCAGTAGGAAGCAACATTCAGAAATAATGGCGTCAACTCCAATGAAGTCAATCTTAGAAGAAAAGCTGCGGAAAAAGGAGGAACACATTAGACTTAAAGTTGATAAAGGAACAAAACGAAAAATAGGTGTCGAAAAATCAACTCCGTTGAAACCCAGTCCTACTCCTGGAATAATATCCAAAAGAAAATGCTTAAAAACCCAGATGATCACAGAAAATACTTCATCTGAAGAAGAAGATGATCGCGACATCGACGTTAACGAGGATATTTGTGCAATTTGTGGCGAATTCGGTAAGAATAAAGAACTGTGGATCAAGTGTAGTATTTGTTGTCTTTGGGCACATAAAGACTGTACCAGTTTTGAGGGAAAAATATATATCTGCGATTTTTGTCAGTAAAATGGGGGTAATACTGGCATTGGCCACTATTGCCTCTTAACCGTGGGTAATTATAACCACCCGCAGCATTCTGAAAAAACGTTCGTATTTTTTAAAAATTTTGTTTGATTATTTTCAGTAAATACACTTTGAAGTAGTAAGGTTTGAAGTTTTATTCACTGTAATATTTTAAAAATCTGAGCAGGTATAACGGCAGAAACAAAAAAAATGCTTAGGCGGCCGCCATCCCCCCCGTTCCCCTAACTTCTGGCATTCTGACGATGATATTTAGGTAATATCGAAACAATTGTCAATTTTTCAGAATTTTTAACATTTTTTAATAAACTGTGGAGTTAACTAGAAACAGTAAGTTTCATTTAAAACACTGATAGTGACAAACAGGAGCTAGACATAATATTTATTTTTAAAGAATTGTTTTATTCATTATCAGAGAATTTCTTTTTTTTGTTATTTTTTCATAGAATTTTGTTTTGTTCATAAAAATCGGATGGGATACAAATAGGGCTTAGTTCACGTCTGGTATCCCGATTAAACCGAACGCCTTTTCAACAATTACTTTACATCATATACAATATAGGTATTGTTAAAAGTAAACAAAATAGTAATACCTTTCAGAGTCTAGCTGCGCAACATAACTAAAAGGGGATATACCATTACACTGCTACACTGATTTGCGTCAACTATACTGGCATTGTAACAAAACATTTCCAGTCGAATCGCTCTGTTTAAAGGTAAAATATTCGAAGGAATTACAAACTCATAAATTTGAATAACATCAACACTTACTTTGTGAAAGATAAACTTGTTATATTTCAAACAAACAACAACAAAATAACAGTCTAATAGTAAACAAAGAAGTTTGACAATTTTCAAATCATTTCAAATAAATAAAAGCGCACAAGGAGGTCATTGAATCCGACGGGTTGACCTGATCAGGTGGCTTTACTGCTTGCGAAGTAGGCAAAAACCATAGATAAGAGCATATTAGAGTGGACAATAACTGTAGATAAACGTTGATAAATAGAAAATTAATACAGGTCCGGCTTAAATTACAATTAAACCGAAGATTTCTTTCTTATTTCTGTTTCTCTCTTCAGTTGTTTTATTAACACATGAAGAGGGCAGAAACGAGCAGAAAACATCACAAGAGGAACAAGAAATATTTCCAGAAAGTAAATTAGTAGCCAGATCACCTCAAAAACAGCAGCAGCGAAGCCACTAGAAGTTAACGTGAATGAAATCAAACAAATGCTAAGTGAGTTTATAAAAGAGGAGGAGGATGTGGCAGAACTAAAAAATTAAAAACCACACAAAGGAAATGAGAGAAGACATAAAGGACATCAAAAAATAGATACAGAAGTATAGACAAAAAATTAAGAATATTATCAGTCCTTCCCTTATTTCTTTTGTAATAATAATAATGAGGTATGAATCTATGAAGCCCATGATCTGAAAACATAAATAAGTGCTTAAACGCGTGTATCATTATAAAACAGTGTATAACATTTTAGTTCATTCAATTACCACTACCAGTGCATTCATCTCTATCAGTAGTGTCTGTGTTCTTTTGATCGTAGATAGTGTGCTTAAAAAAATATGACAGTTCGGTAACAACTGTAACAGTCACTGTCATCCTTTTTAAAAAGAATTCCTTTGCCGATTAAAAAAAGTTAAGAAATGCAAGCAATTCAGTGAATTGTCACCTGTTCCATTAAGGTAATAATTTTTTCTATATTAAGAGAGATAATACGGGTTAAAGCAACCAGACGCATACGTTATTTTATTGTTATTGTTGAAATATAATTATAAAACATATTCATCAACAATTTATTTCCACTACCTTGAGGAATTTGGGAAGGATTACTTCAGTTCCAGTGCTGGTTGTCTACGTCCATGTATATTGAAGGATTGGTATGCAAGTGCATATGATTTAATTTCTCTAATGTCTTGGATTGGGAAGTTAGCCCATCCCGTTCATATTTGATCCTATCGAGCCGGACGTATCCTTCACAACATCCTATTTCAAGTTGAATAAAACTTGACTGAAATTGACTGTCTCGACCCTTACTTCGTGGAATATGCTCATATTAGTGTTTTTAAATGAAACTCAAGGTCTCTAGTTAATTCCACAATATAATACAAGTTATTGAAAATTCTAAAAAATTGACAATTGTTTCGATAAATCAATATCATCGTCAGAATGACAGAAGTTACATTTCATTTTATGCCTACCTGATGTTTAGTAGTTATATTTGGCTAGACTAAAACTACCAGTCAGCAGTTAGTTACAAGAGATTATCCGCAGAAAGTATTCCAGAAAGAAGAATATATCCAGTTTTACCAGTTTTGATATTATTTCTGTCTTTTATAAAAATACATTGACATTCTTATGTGCACTATTTAGATTTAGATTGAAATTTTTACATTTTTTAATGGGTTTCGTCTGGTTTGCAGCCGTTAAGGTAATTTATTAGTTCGAATTATTATCTCTCATCATTTTTCTTCGAGAGTGTGTTAATTCAAGGAATTGACAAATTTAATTCAGTTTCATTTGTATGTAGTACGTTTAAAATTAACAAAAAATATTTTGTTTCCGGAACGTTAGTCCTTTGAGTTCATTCATTTTCAGAGTTTTACTGTTAACATTGAACAATTTCATATTGCTTTTTTCATATTGTACGAACGAACAAACTTACTTCATTACAGCTATTTTTTCATTTACTATGGAACAGTTGATAAAGTCACGGGCATATGTTAAAGGTGAAATTACTCGTTGTAGTAATTGGATTGACAGTCACTTAGATTCAGCATTAAATGCATTTGTTCTTGAAGAAAGAATTAAGAAACTAGATGAAAATTTAGTTAAATATTCTGACCTTCAACAAAATATTCAAAATTTCAATTCGGATAATTCTGACACTGAAGGTAGTTCAATTGTTGAAAACATTGTTTGTAATATGATAGGAAGGTTAAGAGAAAAAATTCATTCACTTCAGGCCCCTCAGGTCAATAAACTACAACAATCTACTAGATCAGAAAATTGCTCGAATTTAGGAGTTAAACCTCCTCAAATTTCCATTCCGCCCTTTTCAGGTGAATATCAAAAATGGATTTCTTTTTCACAGCTGTTTTACTCTTTGATTAGGGACAATAGGAGTTTGACTGATATCCAAAAGTTTATCTATTTGAAGTCTTATCTCCGCGAAGAACCTCTAACGTTGATAGAGTCTTTACCATTGAGCGATGACAATTTTCAATTAGCATTACATATTCTTCAAAAAAGATATGACAATAATTTAATTTCCATAAATTCGCATTTAAATGACATAGTTGATTTTCCTGTATTAACAAAAGGAACGGCTCAATCAATTAGAGATTTTAAAGTTACAGTAGAGAAAAATGTAGAGTCCTTAAAAAATTTGAAATGTCCAGTCCATAATTCTGATTAATATTTTAGTTCGTAAATTAGACTTCAATACAAAAAAATATTATCAGTCGAATAGAGTCACAGATGTTCTTCCTCCTTTAGATGAGTTTTTTACCATATTGGATTCATATGCAAGTATGTTAGAATCATTAAGTATTAATTCATTCCAAAAGAAACAATCTTCTCCTAAGCCAGTCAAAAGGGTTTCTCTCCATACACAAGCTTTCAGTAACAGAAAATGTTGGAAGTGCAAAACGTCTAGCCATGATCTATATTCTCGTCCCGACTTCTCCAAAATGTCTGTTAATCAAAAGTACGATTTTCTGAAGTCATAACTGTTGTGTTTTAACTGCATGGGCGGTAAGCATAAAATTGTCGAATGTAGGTCAAAAGGTTGTTCAGAGTGTGGCAAAAATTATCACACTTCCCTCCATAGAGATAATGTTCAAGCGCGTAAAGATACGAATAGCCCAGAAGATATGGCAAGAAATATGCAAAATGGAAATGGTGGAAAGGAAAGACAAAATAAAAGTTAAAGGCAAAATACATTTCCATAGCCTTACAACGTACAAGAAATTAACAAAAAATACAGAAAAGCATAAGAGATATAGCTAGAGAAGAAAAGAAAAAAGGTGCTAACGTAAAAGTGTGTTATCAGAAAATGTAAGTGAACGGGAAAAAATTTAGGGGGATCACAGGTACCTGAAACTCACGAAAGCAAACATGCTGGACGAGAACACAAAAATGAAAAAACTAAAGACGGAAACGAGACCAGGACTTAGGATGACGACCAGACAAAGCATCTGGGAATTTGAGAAGGAAAATGAATTACTAAATAAAATCAAACAAAAATAAAATAGAGAAAAGAGGAGAACGATAAAGAAAATCAGGAAATAGAAGAAATGGACTCTCGGATACAGAGAGCTGATATAGACGAGCGGATAACCACTAAAATCGTTTATCAACTCAATCTTGGCGTAGAACTAAAAGAGTGGATACCTCAAAATGTTCATCTTAAAGTGTATAATATATATCCAAAGTTACGACATCGGCCATTGGTCCTGACAAAAGTTATTGATAGTAAACAAACAAAAAAATTTTTCTGCAACCCTCCACAAAAAAACGTCCTTTTGCAATAGCATACATTTAGCGAAAACGTGATTTTCTTCTCAAGTGAGAGAAATTCTCATAACGATAACTTTCGTCTCTAGTGATGAAAGTTAAATTTATATATTCAATCATATCCTGCCCTCTTATAATAATGTTTTGACGACTTTACATTATTAATAAACAAAGACAAGAATTACTTCTATATTACTTTTCCGCCAACCTATCTAATATGCGAGAAAAGTATTGGTTTACCCACAAAAAAGTTGGAAATTTGAATTTTTTTTTTGAGTTATTTTTACGTTATCCATCAACAACAACACGAAAAAACGGTTTTTAGAAAAAAAATCCTGTGTGTATGTCGTCGTCGTCGTTGTCGTCGGCCACTTTTCCTTGCAAGTCTTGTTAACACGATACAGCCTCCGGAGTGCAATAAGTCCCCAATTTTATGATGGAATATTGTTAAGGATATTTCACAGATGAACCCTATTGATTTTCAGCTCACCAGAGCCAGTACAACGGGTGCTATGGTACTTGAAGTACGACATTTTGTCGTTTTTCGAGAAATTTCAGTTTGTTAGCACGATACAGCCTCCGGAGTCCAACAAGTCACCAATTTTATGATTGAATATTATTAAGGGCATCTCACTGATGAACCCTATTGATTTTCAGCTCACCAGAGCCAATACAACCGGTGCTACAGTACTTTAAGTACGATATTTTTGTCATTTTTGGAGAAGTTTCAGTTTGTTAGCGCGATACAGACTCCGGAGTATATACAAGTGATGAATTTTATGATTGGATATTATTCAGAGCGTCTTAAAGATGAACCCTATTGATATTGAGCTCACTAAAGCCAGTACAACTGGTGCTGTGGTACTTGAAGTACCAAATTTTTGTCATTTTTGGAGAATTTTCAGTTAGTTAGCACGATACAGCCTCCAGAGAGTATACGATTGATCAACTTTATGAATAAGTATTGTTCAAGGTGTCTCACAGATATACCCTATTGATTTTCAGTTGACTAGAGAGAGTACAGCGGGTCCTATAAAACTAGATATACTAAAATTTTGGTTATTTTTGGAGAAATTTCGGTTTGTTAGCACGATACATCCCCCGAAGTGTATACAAGAACCATTTTATGATAGAATATTGTTCAGGGCCACAGATGCGGAAAAGTTAGTTTCAATCTTTAAAACCGTTTATTTAGAATACATTTTGTTACGTTTGTTTAATTAGAAAGCAAAATAGAATTGTAAAAACAACATGAGACTTAAAAATAATTTGTATCTAGTTGCTTGGTTTCATTAGAGCCCTTTCAGACTAGGATACTGTATCCGAGATACTCGTATCCCAGATACAGAAAATACATGTATTTTAGAGCCCTGTCAGACTAGGATCCTGTATCCTAGATACTGTATGCCAGATACAGTCAAGATACATTTATTGGAATATAGTTTTGTAAATAAATTTTCTCAGTTCAAAGACAGTACAGTGCTGTACGGTGCTTTTTATAGAATTGACATTGAAGAATGCGTTATGTTGTGGCATATTTTATAAAAAAAGAAAAAAATTAAAAGGTGACGAACTATGTGGGTTCATCTTATAGTAGAATTAAGGGGTACTAATGGAATTTACAACTTACTTCACCAAGATTTACTACAAGATCGAACAAAGTTTTCAGTTGCCTGGGGACTTCACCTGTTACCACTAGTAAATAAGCTTTTTCAAGCTCCAAAGTTCATCAAGTATCACCGTTCAAATGAAAAGAGGGGCGGGCGGGACTTTAGAGAAGCACTGTATAATGAATATATGTATTAGATTAATTTTTTTTATTATTATTATTACACATAAATAATTGTGAAATCCAAACCCTAAAAAGTTGAGTAAGTTGAAGTGTTTAATCGTGTACTTAGAATAATAATCATAAAAAATCTACATATTTCGTTTTATTGTGTATTGGAAGAATAATCATAAAAATCTATATATTTCATCGTCTCACTTTTATTCCACTTCACTTCTACTAATGAATAATAAAAATATCGTACACCTATGCTACTGTGCTTCTTGAATCGCAAAAGTATGCAAGTCTGAAAAGGTTCATAAGCCAGAATGATAATTCGGTATCCCGGATTCGGATACTGTCGCCGGCGGCTGAATGAGCGAGATTCAGAAATTTAGTATCGCGATACGGTATGCCGTGCTGCATGCAGTGAGAAAACCTACATTTAAACACATGTATTTTCTGTATCTGGGATACGAGTATCTCAGATACAATATCCTAGTCGGAAAGGGCTCTAAATGTACGTTTTCACACTGCATTCAGCACGGCATACTGTATCGCGATACTAAATTTCTGAATCTCGCTCTTTCAGCCGCCGGCGACAGTATACGAATCCGAAATACCGAATTATCATTGTGGCTTATGAACCTTTTCAGACTTGCATACTTTTGCGGTTGAAAAAACAGCATCGCATAGGTGTACAAATATTTTTATTATTCATTAGTAGAAGTGAAGTGGGATAAAACTATTTTTCGATTGTACCAAGGAGCGTGAAGTTT
Organism: Galeruca laticollis; assembly: GCA_963921935.1. Taxonomy (NCBI): domain Eukaryota; kingdom Metazoa; phylum Arthropoda; class Insecta; order Coleoptera; family Chrysomelidae; genus Galeruca; species Galeruca laticollis. The sequence continues at coordinate 34,932,412 of OY998178.1, read as the reverse complement.
TTGATATCGACAAATTTATAAGTGTGGTAGAACCGAATTCTTGTGTATGGGATATTCATATAGAAACTAAAGTAGATTAGTTGCTTATGGAAATTTATAGAGCCAATTAATTACTCTTGTTAACAAGTGAGACTATGAAATCTGTAGATTTTTATGATTATTCTTCCAATACACAATAAAATGAAATATGTAGTTTTTTTATGATTATTCTCCTAAATACACAATTAAACACTTATTCAACTTTTTAGGGTTTGAATACCACAATTATTTATGTGTAATAACAATTTAAAAAATTTAATGTAATACATATATTCATTATATAAATATGTATAAAAAAGGAAGGCCGCATAGACTTGTTTTTATATACGAGTAACTAGCAACAAACGAATCACAATCAAATACCACAATTTTCAAGTGTACAACGAAATAAAAACATTACCTCTCAACTCCTGAAACCCTATTCTGCTGATACACCTGACGTCTCAACAGATGGATCCATTGTGGACCTTCTTACTGACTATCAACTTTAGACAAAAAATTAATGTTTACGAAAACAATATATTTTCTTTGGTATTAACACATAAAAATCAATATAGACAATACGAAAAATGTTACCATTACTTTTTTCTTACCTTATGTCATAGAAAACCGTTCTTTTGATGATATGCTCCTACGCAGTTTAGTATCCTTCTTGATTAATTAACTTTTCAAAATATTATGAAGTTCTTCAAACGATTCTATAGACATTCGATAAATCTTTTACTAAATATTGGCGAAGTTATAAGTTCCCTTAATTCTACTATAAGATGAACCCACGTCTCTTTTTAACTTTCTTCTTTTTGTATAAAATATGCCACAGCATAAAGCACTCTTCAATGCCCATTTTATAATAACCACCGTACAGCACTGATATTGTGTTTGTACTGAGAAAATTAATTTATAAAACTATATTCTGACAAAAGTATCTTGACGGTATCTGGCCTAAATTCTCTAACTCACATATAGTATCTCGGATACAGGATCCTAGTCTGAAAGGGCCCTTAGTTTCACGTTCCTCGTTTATTGTTTAGACCCGCCAGTTTGCACTCAAATATATAATTAATACATACAAATTTTGATAGTAGCATTCCTATAATTTTGAATAATTGTTCGAATGTAACAATTAACGAATAAAATTAAATGTCTCGACCCTTACTTCGTGGAATCTGCTCATATTAGTGTTTTAAATGAAACTCACGGTTCCTAGTTAATTCCACAATATAATAAAAGTTATTGAAACTTCTAATAATTGACAATTGTTTCGATAAATCAATATCATCGTCAGAATGACAGAAGTTACATTTTATTTGATGCCTACCTGATGTTTAGTAGTTATTTTTGGCTGGACCAAGAAACCTAACTTGTGATTGACTTAATATATGTTTATAGAAAAAAGAAGAAGAAGATGTGATATTACAAATATTGAAGCTTAGATATTATTAGCCCTATGGTGATATCCTGGATATGCTTTTTCCAATTAAGATCAGTATAACTGTGCAATGATATAGAAAACCAGGAAAACTATATCTGCTGATCTTTACAATTATCACTTAAGAAGACAGTTTATTACTGGAGAACTCCCTAGATTTAACTGTTCATTGACAACTTCATATTGTGGGTTTCTTAAATGTCTTCTAATTTCCAATTCTTTAAGGAAATCCAGTTCTTGTTTCTTTTCACAAATATGCAGCACTTCTAGTTTTGTGTTAGGTGTCAATTCATGATTGGTGTCAAGTAGATGTTTTGCGTAGTGGGATTTATCTGGTTGTTTTAACCTGTATGCTCGTAATTGTTCACTGTATCGGATTTCAAAATTCCTAAGGGTCTGACCCAAATAGACAGCATTACATTCTGGACATTTGAGTTTATATATACCTGACTTCTTTAATAGTGGTATTTTTGTTTTTACATTTAACAATTTTGTACTAACGTTACTTTCTGTTTTAAAAGAAATTGTTGTATTCGTTGCTGAAGATATTATCTTTGAAATATTATTAGAAATATTTCCTGCATATGTGATGGTTTTATAGGTTTTTATTTCATCAGCTTGTTTAGGAAATATTAGTTGTAATGCCACTTTTTCCTCTTTTTTACTAATTAGCTTATTTATCATATCTAATGGATAACCGTTGGATGTTGCTATTTGCCTAATTGTATTAACCTCTCTATCAAAATTAAATTTGTTCATAGGAACTGAAAAAGCTCTATGTATCATTGAATTATATGCCGCTAGTCTGTGTGACATAGGGAGATTGGAATTGAATGAAATTGTCACATCAGTCTGTTTTGGTTTTCGATAAATTGAATAATCAAGTACATTATTAACTCTTTGAATTTTTAAATCAAGAAAATTGATTGAGCTATTTTCTTCAACTTCTAATGTAAATTTAATTTTTGAGTGTAAATTATTGATGTGGTTGAAAAATACATCTAATTGTCGTTCACTACCCATAAAATGAGCTAATATGTCTTCTACATATCTATACCAAAATAAAATATTTTTCGAAATATTAGTTTCAAAGATCTTTCTTTCTAAATTGTCCAAAAAAATGTTTGCTAAAATAGGTGATATAGGGCTTCCCATTGGTAAACCTTCATTCTGAATATATATCTTATATTTATGAAACCATCACATATGCAGGAAATATTTCTAATAATATTTCAAAGATAATATCTTCAGCAACGAATACAACATTTTCTTTTAAAACAGAAAGTAACGTTAGTACAAAATTGTTAAATGTAAAAACAAAAATACCACTATTAAAGAAATCAGGTATATATAAACTCAAATGTCCAGAATGTAATGCTGTCTACTTGGGTCAGACCCTTAGGAATTTTGAAATCCGATACAGTGAACACTTACGAGCATACAGGTTAAAACAACCAGATAAATCCCACTACGCAAATCATCTACTTGACACCAATCATTCATTGACACCTAACACAAAACTAGAAGTGCTGCATATTTGTGAAAAGAAACAAGAACTGGATTTCCATTAAGAATTGGAAATTAGAAGACATTTAATAGACCCACAATATGAAGTTGTCAATGAACAGTTGAATCTAGGGAGTTCTTCACCAATAAACTGTCTTCATAAGTGATAATTGTAAAGATCAGCAGATATAGCTTTCCTGGTTTTCTATATCATTGCACAGTTATACTGATCTTAATTGGAAAAATGATATCCAGGATATCACCATAGGGCTAATAATATGTAAGCTTCAATATTTGTAATATCACATCTTCTTCTTCTTTTTTCTATAAACATATATTAAGTCAATCACAAGTTAGGTCACTTCTTGGTCTAGCCAAAAATAACTACTAAACATCAGGTAGGCATCAAATAAACTGTAACTTCTGTCATTCTGACGATGATATTGATTTATCGAAACAATTGTCAATGTTTTAGAATTTTCAATAACTTTTATTATATTGTGGAATTAACTAGAAACCGTGAGTTTCATTTGAAACACTAATTAACCAATATTTAAATCATAAGCAATGTTTAAAAAAATCTGTTTTATTCTTTTTTAGTATATTATCAGGATTGTAGAAAAAGTATAGTGATTCTCTCGTCGAAAACATTTTTTGAAGCTCGTGAACATTACCAGCATACCAGCCTCGGCATTGTTCTCTCGCTTCAAAAAATGTAACTTTCGTCACTCGTAAAACAATATACTATTACATTACGAATTCGATTATCAAAAACCTCTTTATAAGGAATTATTAATCTTCGCAGATGTTTAGAAAGTATTATTGACCTCTATCTAACGACTTTTTTCAAGTTATTACCAATACAAAACGTATCCTATCAATAATTCCACAATAATTCATGTCTCGACAGGTTTAGACAAGTTAAATTCTTCGTAAGACAGTCATTGTTGTATGATGTTAAGTAACGTAACACAGGACCGTGCTGGACCCTTCTTAGGGCGGTGGACGGCCATGGCCAGAGGGCGCCCAGCACTATGCAGGTGGAGGACTACCGGTGGGTTTGGGGGGTATCGATTATAATAAATAAATTTTGAAATTTTAATCTCTAAATGCACATTTTAAACGATTTTATAGCTCCAAATCCATTTTATCTTCATGCAAATATTGACGCTTTTATTTTACTCATTTTATATTTCAAGAAACAACAAAAATTTATTGTTTGCTAAATTCTAAAATGTTCATTTGATCCATTTAAAATATTTGCAATGTCTCACGGCAAAATAAATGACAAAGTAATAGTTGAAACAAAATTAGCGTAATTTTGGTTAACTAACACACATAGAAAATTAAGACGAGACAATTTTACATATTCATAGATTTCAAAAAGTTACCGATATTTACTATTTACTTTCTTAAGAAAAGTAACAAAACAAATATGAAATTAACTGTTTCGACCCTTACTTCGTGGAATCTACTCATTTCACTGTTTTAAATGAAACTTACTCTTTCTAGTGGAATTAACTAGGAACAGTAAGTTTCATTTAAAACAGTGAAAACAAATATTTTCCCAAATGTAATGTTTTTTAAGTGAATTTACAAAGAAACCTGAAGAAATATTTTTAATTCGGAGCTGGAGGGTAAGGATAATTAATAACGGTGTCTGGATCTATGGAGTTGAAAATGTCAGTGTATTAACAGTAAATATTCTAAATTTTCGTTTGTCAAAGACTATCTCGAACTGGTTTTTATAAGTTTCAATTTAGAAAATGCTCGTTCGCAAGAGACTTGAGTAAGTAGGATGGTTAGAAGAAATTTGTGTACTTTTGAAGGTTCTGGGTATTCTAAACAGTACATGTTATATTCTAATATAATTTTATATGCACACTTGACACAACTGTTGCATGATACCGACGTCTTGCACTGGATCTCGTGGTCTTAATCATCATCTTCTTCTACTTGATCATCCTCATCATCACTGTGGTCATCGATTTGATCATCGTTATCGACATATCGATCAAAAAACCCATAAATTTGGGGAGAAAAAATTGTTTTTCGCTATTTCCTTTTTTCTCGTGAAAGATATCGAAAAATGTCCACTATGAAACTTGTGGAGCGTGTTCAGACCTACAAATTCGTTTTTTTATTTTCGAGTAACATTACGACCTCTAGCGCGCCGCAAAATCAGTAACACTGTGCCCGGTTTTGATTTAGCCGCTCGCAACGATTGTATCCACACGTCAAAATGGATGAATGGTTGTTCATGGAATTATTGCAATACAAAATAAATTAATAAACCAGCCAAATTATAAATCAAACACATGAAATTTATTGATCAAATAGTTTTTATGCTGCAAAAAATAATAATCACAGGTGGTCATTCTTTTCACATGTTTTTCGTCGTTTTGAAGGTCCTGGCTGTAGAAGTTCTTCCTCGGTAGACTAATCGAGTCGTGAAAACTCTTCTATCACAGAAAATAATGATGTGGCGGTCGAAAAATCATAATCATCATCATCGTGATCGTCGTTGAATAAAATATCGACTCTGGCGACATTGTTGCATGTCTGTCCAATACAGTGCAGACAAATAACGGAGCAACTAATTCCTGCTTTCCTGCACCCACAAGCAGCCCCACACTTTCCTTTACATTTGCACGAAATGAGTTTTAAAAGTTCAGGTGGAGCGGGTGCGGCTGTGGTGAAAATTGGCTCAAGCCCGTAATTAGTCTGTCACGAACCCCATTCCTGAGGATCTTTGAAAATTCCGAGCCACGTTTGTACCTCTAGATATGTCCGGAAAACGTGTTGGCGGACTGCGCTTTCCGTTGGTGGGAGTGGTGAAAGATTATTCATCTTATTTGTCGTCATTGATATTGCAAAGCGGTGGAACCGCAAAATGCCCATCGTTGTATCCTCTTTACGACCACCATACAGAGCGATAAGGAATAGCTTTCCCGCGCAAACTAGCATCTCCGGATCGACCTTTTCTTGCTTAAATAGCTCTACCGATGACCGGAGGTTCGGGTTCTTCTCGAGGGTGTTGATGAATTTCGACTTTCCAATATTATAAAAAGACGACGTGGTGTCACAACCGCGGAAAGCATGGATGAAAAGAATGTTCTCAAGAACAGACTTATCATGCTTGAAAAATATTTTTTTTTGTCCTGTGCAAGTCCGGAAATTAAAACCAAAAGATCGGTATCTTGCCGTCGATTTCCACAGAGTCATGAAATGATGCTTCTGTAATTGCTGTGGTTACAATCAGGGTATCAGCATCCTCAAAAGCCTACTCTACTTTTATTCCGGTATTTTTAAAATAACGGCGAAGCATTTGCATTAAGTTGTTTTTATTTTGGTCCCTTGCAAGAAACTTCTCCTAGCTAACTTTCGGAGCAGTCGTTTCTCAAACGTGAACTCTGGTGATTGGTTCTTCCTTGAACGTCGTGCCTTTTCCGAAGTTTTAGTTCCTGCGAGTCTCGTGTCAGTCGGATAACCGTCGAACACAATTGTCACACTTTCTCCAAAGTGTTGTTGCACGTATGTGACATATTTCTTGCAGATGAGGTCAAACGTCTCAATTCGACCCCAAACAACTTTGTGCATAAGGAAACCGCCACCGTCGATTATGTGATGATGTCTGTCACCAGGTTGTAAATTTTCTGTCAAAGGTTCGAAGGCATTGTATAATAGCGACTTTGTTCCTTTTCGCATTCCTTCTTCGGTGAACAATGACAATGGGAACGGAGCGAGCTCGTATGCTAGAAATTTTATCAGGTCAGTCTCGGAATTCTTCGTTATGCACATTCTTTGGAAAAGCAACAATGGATCAATCGGAACTGATGATTCGTCGATTGTAATGCTAGTATTAACTGCCGATAAAGAGATCACTTTATCTTTCCTTGTGAATGACAAGGATCCGAAATCCGCTCCTATGATTTTAGTCATTATGTCGCGACCAATTTCGTATGCACTATGACAATTAATGTTCTCGTTTGCAATAACTCCTCTGTCGATAGACATCAATTCTTTCTTCTCTGGAAAAGAATTATGACCTGCGCGCCACATGCCCAATTTCTCAACGTCACAATTGTCTCGAGAAATCCGCGAGGGTCTCATGTCGACGTGCTGTTCGGTTGTAGAGCAAGATACTAAGGAAAATTTTTCAATTTGTTCACAAAAGTTTTGAAGCTGAACCATGCCATAAGTTCACAATGCTATTGTGCTGTCTGTAATTCCCCGTCCCTGAGTCAGTCCTCCTGTTGTCTTCATGGATCGCATAAGAGTCTGCTCTATCGTCATGACTGACATAATATCAGACCAAAATTTTTCCGATCGACGAATCGTAAAGTAGCCACGTCCAGTGAACTTGTCATAATCTTCTATGGGTATTTTTTCACTCAGAGCTCGCATATCTTGTAGGTATAAATGAGCAGACTTCGTATACAGGAAGTGGCCGCTGGCATGAAGGAAAGGAAGCATTTTTTGTCTGGTATCAAGATGAAGTCCCAATTACCGGATCTTTCTGCTTCCAGGAAGTTCTTCACCAGAGAAACCATACGATGGTACTGTACCCATAGCTTTGCCGTAGGACCTCTGCTTTCGATGGCGACTAATTCTTTTGCAAATTTGTCGTATATGCTTTTCACTCCGCTGTTGTTAGCGCAGTCATGATGGAGGATCGATTGAAAACATCTTCCGCGTAGTAATCTAGTTCATCACGTTCCTTTTCGTCTAATTCCAGCAAGTCCAGTATAATTTTTGTCAAAGCTGAGTGTGACTCCTATCGGACATGATCATGCCAATTGATCCCATAAACGACATCAGAAGATGAAATCCACCAAGTCTCACTATAACGTTTTTCAAATCAGATGTTGGGTCAGCAGCTCCCACGATCTCGCGAGCTTTCCATTACAGCGGTTGATCAAATGTCATGAAGGTGGTTTTTTGACTGCAACGCTTTGAATTCTCGATAGCTTCGAGAAGCGATGTAAGGATCGTGTCATAGTCTGATGGCAGCGCATTGATAAACGGAAGACAGATAACTTTTAAGCGTTCGTATTGCATATTGGCTGTTACACTCTTCATAAATTCATTCCATCCTGGAATTCCAACAGAGCAACTCCATTTTCCGTAAAGCCAAATTAAATCTGGTATTGTTGGTAAAATGTCGATCGGAAGTTCACGAAGAGCTTCGACATCGGCAACAGTTATAGTTTGTAAGCCTGCCGATTTATGTTTATTGTAAGGGAGTACAGGAACCATGCCCAATTGTGCAACTTCTGAAACTGATTTTATTTCGACAATACGCGGATTTTTTTTCTCACGCTGGATAGCTGTGTAGGTAGTCACGCAATGCATTCCTCCCATTGCATGAAACGTTCCATGATCGTCAAGGGTGTTTATGTTAAAATCCGCATTGTCAAATACAAATTGACGGAATGAATTTTCCAGAATTTCACATTCAGCTCGATGAATGCATGAATTCTCGCAAATTGCTATTCTCGATACGGTGCACTGAATCCCATTGCTAATAATATGTTGACGAGACTCTTTGAACCGAATTTCTTGTAAAGGAAAGTCCCGACACCTAACTGCAGCGGAGAGAAAGAAAAACGATCGAGGACATACGACTGTTATTATGGAGTGAGCTTATCGCTGTAAATTTTTTTCCATTGTTCCAATGCACCACGTTTATCTTCTGTTATCATTGTAGCAAGAAAAACTTGCAAAGATTCAGGAACAACTGCTTCGACATCTTTCACGAATTCATCTGATGGGGGGTAATTGTTTTTATCGTAAACGACACCTCTAATGTCCTCACGGATTATGGCAGCAACTTCGCGAATAACTCTCAATCTTTCTTCGTGATAATTCTTTTTTTTTGTCTGTACTATTTCTCCGAGAGTATTTTGAAACCGGCATTTCGAAAGCACACCACGCAATCACGTCCTTGTTTTTCGATTATGAGAATGTCGTCTCCATACTTCTCTTTCAAATGTTTTTTAACAGTTCTGATGTCAGGAACAAAATCTCCATTTATTTGGTTTATCAACTCGCTAATAGAAAATTGACATTCGTCGGAATTTTCTTTCAGAAAGGAGTAAATTGCCTCCATCGCCTCATCTACTTTGTCCCCCGTAGGTCGTCCTTTCTTATTTCCCTCCTCATGATATACATGAGAAATACATGTTCGATGGTATCGAGCTCCTACTGCGACGAGATCAGGTATACCATGAATACGCTCGATAATTGAAGTGGCAAATTCATCGTCACGTCCCGACAGGTATCCCATACATTTTTCATTCATTGATATTTCTACCACGGAATGAATCTTTTTCCGTCTATGCACTGGCAATCTTGATTAGTCGCAAAATACTTCTCCACAAAATAAACATCGATTTTTAAAATCAAAAGTGGGAATGCCCTGCAGTTGTTCTTCGGATTCTGGTTCTTACGATGGAGACTCGCTTCATCGAGAAGCAATTAACGCTAGCCGTTGGTTTCCATATTTTTTGTAGCACGAACTATGAACACTCCCTGAATTAATATTTTGTAACATCTGTTGATGCTCCACACGTCCTCTTTTCACGCTCGCCGCTAAGAGATTCTGAACAGCTCTCTTTTTAGCCACATAAACATCGTCAATCAGAGGTTTTTTGCAAATGAAATAATCACCCATTTTCACACAAGTTTTCAAACACGTACGTTCGCTTCAAAAGACTCGAGACAACTGACTGGAATGCTATGAAAAGCAGCAGATGTTCCGGCACGAACACGAGAAAAGGGTATTTTATACCTGACCCATGCTCAAACACTCGGATCTACGGGTCCCACTGTAAATTTCGCCTTTACCATTCGCAGAGACGCAGAAGCAGGTATTAGCAACTTGTGCTCACAGTTTATCAGTTAATTCTTTATGAAATTAACTGTCTCGACCCTTACTTTGTGGAATCTACTCATATTAGTGTTTTAAATTCAGTTATTGAAACAATTGTCAATTTTCAACATTTTTCATTATATTGTGGAATTAGCTAAAAACATTGAGTTTCATTTAAAACACTAGTTAATTCTTTATTTTCTATATACCTATTTTGTTAACTTATTTACAGGAAAAAAATGGAAATGTATACAAAGATAAGACGGGCGTATCATAAAACTTTATTCCTACTGTGAGTATATTGGTTCGATTGATTGGTGTTTTGGTGATTTAAAGTGTTATAGCCTATATTATACAGGAATATCAAACATAATCGAACGCTCTTGTTAATTCTTTGCAACAGATTCATCAGAAAAGTTTCTTTATATACCAAGATCACAGATTCTGACTTTTACTTGAAACATATTTTTCAATAATTACACTTATCTTGATACATAATATATGAAGTTGAATTTTTAACTGTCTATGGGTCTATCATAGTTAGTTGATTCAAATATTTGAAGAAGGTAGTTAAAAATAAAAAATATGCTATTAGATTAGTAATTATTTATAGCAGTAAGTCATCGTGTTATGGAGATACGACAAAAAGATCAAGAAGTCACAAGTTTAGTAGAAACACTTAGCACTGCTAAGTCAGAGCAACAAAATTATTCTGATCAAGTTAGAGAAAGAACATAAAAAATAATGGATGAAATCAAACGGTTCAGCTACAAGTGTCACCGTCTAAAAAAAGGCACCAAGTAATTAACAAAGAAATAGAGCCTCAAATATGACTTTATAGAACAAAGGAGCCTTTGAAACGGAAGAATTCAACTCTGAAACAGATCTCTTTTCGGTGCAATGACTGATAAATGGCAACAATTTACAAAAAGAATACATTTTCCAACGAGCATAACAATGATATATATTATTCACAAAGGTATTACATATAAGATGTCTAATAAAAAATATTCATCAATACACGAATTATTTATATTTTTTGGTACCTACCTAATAAATTTTAATACATAATAAATTGTAAGAATTATATGATTAATAAAATAAACGCTTTAAATTGATTGTATTCAATTTTATTTCCAACAGCGGTAATTTATGACCTAGTGCAAATTGGATTAAATCAATAATAACAACAAATAATTTAAATGCAAAAGTTATAAATTTAATGCTTCTGTAAAACAATAAATATATCAGACAATATATACTCTATTTTTTAAAGACCCTTGATGTCAATTAAAATGATTCAATAATAACTATTAACTATCGATATGATAATTTTTAAACTTTTCATAGCCTTCTGTACTGTACAGAAAGACAGATGAAGAAATATCAAACATATTTCTCCTCCAGTTTTATAAGCGCTTGCGCGCATGGTAAAGGTAAAGTTTTAACGTGGGCTCCCTAGACCCTAGCTGCTCAAACGGTCGCTGTATAGGCGCGCTCTATGGCGAGACGCACATTGCAGCGTCGGACGCGCTGGGGCCGACTTTGTGGCGCCATAGAGGTCGTAATTTTTGTCGAAAATGAATAATAAAAAAACGAATTTGTAGGCCTGAACACGCTCTTACAAGTTCCATACTGGACATTTTTCGATATCTTTCGAGAAAAAAGGAAATAGCGAAAATCAAATTTTTAACCCCAAATATATAGTTTTTTTATCGATATCTCGATAACGATCATCGATACGTGAAAAATGTATAGGAACTTAATTGTACATCGTACAAAGAGCAACAAAAAAGTATTGCATAAAAGTTTTCGGATCTCAACGGGGAAACGAGTTATGATGAAAAAACTGAATTTAATCCTTTTTTCAAGAGGGCGAAAAACCCACGTAATATCCAAAATTTGGCTTTCTCGGTTCATTTGCATCTCTAACCCGATTTTTCCGACGTAATGACTGGACTAAAGTAAGTATTGTCAATTGTCTTTTAATTTAGTAACATCATTATTTGAAACTTTCAGACAATATCAATATCTCAAACAACAATACTTGTCTGCAACAAGATGGAGCTTCACCTCACTAAGCGCGTAACGTGATACCACAATAATATGTTTCCCAGATAATGGATTGGAAGGGCGTGGTTTTATCGAATGTTCCTCGCGATCGACATGAATTCTTCAGATTTCAAAAACCAAAACATTCGGGGTGAACTATTTGAAACAACCAAGTTCATTATATTTGCAGAAAAACGAAAGATCTGACAACTATGTAAATACCACCATAATATCGGTCATATTACAAAACCTTTACTAATCAAAATTTATAAAAATCGTGCAAGCGATTGCCGAGATAATTGACCCTTAACTACTATAAGCCGGGTCAGAGAGACCCATGGCATAGCCGTTAACCCCACCTCTTCTTACTGTAACGTTGTTTAGATGCTTGGTCCCGTGAATGTGCAGAACAGTTAGTCTACCTTTAGATGCTGGTGAGATAGTGCTGTTGTTTTTTGCCGTGCGTAAGTAATAGACGGATCAGGGTCTCAGAGACCCAGTGATAGTAATAGTGCGACTTTTGAGTAAAATATAAAATAGGTAAATATTTATCAATTTATTATTTTTGCAAGCTTTTGGTATTAACGCTAAAGCGTAGATTTATAGTAAAAGTTTAATTTCGTTTCAGTTAAAATGGCGAGGTATGGAACGAAATTATCCGAGGAGCAAATAGGTGCGCTATTTCAATCTGAAGACTTTGGGACAAATGAGTTAGAAGATACTGAGATCCCAAATAATTCAACAGAACATTTTACAGTAGCTAGCAATGAAGCAGAATGAGGAATTGAACTAATTTAGAGGGCAGATGAAAGTGATCATGAGATTTTCAGTGATCATGATTCGACTAGTGATATCGAATGGCGTCCATTCGAAGATGAATTAGACCAAATAGAAGAAGAAGCCGTGGAAATAGTATCAGAATCTATTGTCTCAACGGAAAACGAAGAACATTCTTCCAATTACTACTACGGCAAAGACAAAATGAAATGGTCAAAAAACTCACCATCAAGAACTAAAAGTACAAAGGAAAATATTGTCACGGTTTTGCCTGGTCTGAAAGGTCCAGCAAGGTTAATTCGTCCTACTAGTGCCTTAGATTCTTGGGAGGTCCTTTTCACAGCTGAAATGATAGAAGAAATTGTTACACACACTAATCAGAGAACTGAGACGATGAAAGTTAAATACGGTAAATTTAAGCGGCGCAAAAATTCACGACAAACGTTTGGTCCTGCATTTATAAATCCAGTGGATACAGTTGAAATTAAAGCTTTTATTGGCCTATTATATATGCAAGGAATCTTTAAGTCCGGTCATGAGGATATAAGATCTATGTGGGCGACTGACGGAACAGGTCGTGATCTTTTTAGACGCACAATGACACTGGCTAGGTTCTCCTTTATTATGTCATGTTTGAGGTTTGATGATTTTACAACAAGAGCTGAGAGACGGCAAACAGATAAGCTTGCACCTATTTCAAAGTTGTTCAATACCTTTGTCAAAAATTGTAAAGACAATTACTCACCTGGACTATTTTTAACTATCGACGAAATGTTGGTACCGATCAGCGGGAGATGTAGTTTTCGCATGTACATACCCAACAAACCTACCAAGTATGGCATAAAAGTTCAAATTCTAGCAGACTCAAAAACATTTGATATGTGTAACGCAGAAGTTTATACGGGAAAAAATGAGACTCAACAGAAAAAATCAAATTTCTTACAACCGACGGATGTTGTATTGTGTATGACAGAACCGATTTATCACTCGGAATGTCACAGGTGACAATTGGTATACATCCATTGAACTTGTTCGTGAACTAAAGAAGAAAGGTCTTACATATGTAGGAACAGTCAAAACAGTAGACAAAGACCTGTGGATTCGTCCATTTTTGGATTTACTTCTGATATCACAATTGTATCGCATGTTCCTAAAAAGGCAAAGAGTGTTATTTTGATCTCCAATATGATAATAAAGTTGATATAAATGATACAAAGAAACCCGATATAAATTTGTTTTATAATTCCACAAAATTTGGTGTCGACTCTTTGGATCAGAATTGCGCAAATTATTCAACTTCCCGACTTACTCGTAGATGGCCAATGACCTTGTTTTTTGCTGTTTTAAATGTAGCTGGTATCAATAGCAGAATAATTTATCAATTTGCCAAAAATGGAGAAGAAGTGTCCCGTGGTTTATTTTTGAAACAATTGGGAAGAGGGCTATATTCACCACGTATGAAGCTAAGAATCTACAACAATAATATTCCTCGGCAGATTCGAAATCTTGCGGCAGAAATTCTTGCAATTAAAGTCACTAATCAGGCAGAACCTCTACAAAATAAAGTGCAAAAGAAAAGGAAGTAATGTGGAATGTGTCCCCCAAAAAACGACAGAAAAACCAATTATGTATGTTTAGTATGTAAAATAGCCATATGTCTGCAATGTTCCATTCAAATTTGCTCAATAGTTAAAAATAATTATTTCTTACCATTATATATGATTATGTTAACCACTTAAAAAAATAAAAACAATTTTGATAGTGAAACATATTTTTTTTTTGGTAAAAAAATTATGGGTCCTACAGACCCACTTATAGTAGTACTGTAACAAAAATGCGATGATAGTACTTAAGGGTTGAGGCGTCCCATACTTAAAACTCCGAGTGTATTTAAGAGCGTCTATTTGATTTCACTGTAACAAAAGGCGCATTTTCGATATTACAAAGAAAATGTTTTGTTTAAAAAAAATTGTTTTATTAAGTGATTTGCCGCCCCGTAGGTCGCCCGCCGGCCCTGACGGCGGTCCTGCATTGAAACAAATTGCCGGTATAAGTTATTCCTTGCGTAAGAGGACAATTCACAAGTTGTAGAATTTTATAATAACGCAACTGATTCAATTTATTTATAGGCAAGATCTACAACATCGATAATATTTTATAAACTGGTTTATATTGCTGTTTGTTATATAACAAACGAATAGTTTTAAAAACATTAATTTAAACACCAGTGATTAATATATGGAGGAAACCGTAATCGGAATTATCAATCGTAGACAGGAATTCGTTTACTCTAATAATATCTGAAATATTATAAATACAGTTTACTTAAATGAAGGAAAAAATATTATAAAATATGAAAAATATATAAAATTAGTTATCATAATCATTTTTATTCCTATATCTATGATAATAATTAATTATACTTAACGGGAAAAGTGCCAACAGTAGCTGTAGATCATTGAGCTGATTGATTCTGAGTGGCGCAATGTGTATTTTATGCTTTGAAAATGATAATAAATATATTTTTAATAATTTCTCTATATACAGCAAGAAGCATTATATATTGCAGATTTGAAACATGATAAATCAATCAAATTAACAACCAAATAACTACAAAGTATAGTTATTTTTTTCAAATTCTTTTTGTTGTTGCAATAAATCTTGTGAAGCTGTTGATTTTGAAATCGCATGGATATTAATTTTTAGTACTGAATCGGCAAGTAGACTTTTTTGCGCTTAGAATTCATATTATTATTTAACATGAACGTTGAAGTTTGCATCTTTGAAATTAATATTATTTACTCTCAAAAAAGATTTATTACTTTATTTTGCGTATACGGTTTTAGCTGACATTTAACGCAAATATCAAAGAGCTGCTGCTTTTATTTACCATATTGACATTTGTTCACGGTTTTTTTCTCCGGCAGAAAATTTTTTTTATCCAATAATATGGTATATTATGTGAGGTATATGTATGTAAAAATAATTTGACCGAGTAAAATTAAAATAATATATACTAAAGTAAACAAGATTTAATAACAACAAAAAAATAAAAACATTAAAACAATAAAATAACTAACCACTTAATAAATGATCAAAATGTTGAATAAAGATGTGACGTTTGTCAGGAAAAGCGCTCTCTCGAGATGACACATCTGAAAAGGAAACAAAATCCTGAGTAACCAGTTCATAAGAGATTTGGAAAATTAGGCTACAACAACAGTTTTAAATGTCACAAAAGTCTAATATATCAATTCCGAATATTTATGGTCCATATTTAAAACCAGAACCTAAACAGAATAATATATTTAAAAGAAATGTACAAATAATACATAAAACAGTTCAAACGTCTCTCGGATCATAGGTATTAAGGGCAAACTCGCGAAATGCCTCTCCAAAAGCACAAAATTTGCTGGTCCAGAGTATTTATCCTGATAAACAGTGTAATAGGCCTTCACTAAGATACTAGGGGCAAACTCGCAAAGTATCCACTCCTTTCAACTAGCGAAGTACGAAGGGCGAACTCGCGACGTACCTCAAATTAATGTATTGTTTGTAATCTCAGATATCAAATTATTAAATTATCAAACAGTTACTTTATATAAATATATGTATAAATATATAGATTTGTCAACATAAAAAGTCAAATATGAATTAGTTTAAGTTACAATAGCTTATCAAAACAATATATCAAAATAATAATAAATATTAGAATCTATGGAAAAAGTTACTCTGTGAAAAACTCACAAATAATAATTGTTACAAAATATGAAAAGGTTACTCTGTGAAAAACTCACCTATTGTACTGAAGATGATACTTATTCAACTTTTACAATAACAACACAACAATTTGCTTAAACTCAGCTCTACTCTGTTAGATTTAACAATTTTCTACTACACCTGCCTTCAGTCGAAATTTCAATAATTTCGACGTAATAGCCTGACCGTTCTTCGAAGGAAAAAACAACTACATTCCTGGCTAATACCACGCAGAATATTGAATTACATCCCCTTCGAAAACCGTGACATCGATCGGCCATTTTGCCGATACGGACATCTGTGGTGATTCGCAACCGATAGCGGAATGGCATAGTACACTGACGCGTTTCGACCTTCTTGGGTCTCTTCAAAAGTGCCGTAATGCCTTCCAGTTCAGAATCTCTAATCCGAACTGAAGATACCGTCCTCCGACAACTTCACTTGGCTCGTGTAGTTACACACAAGCGAGAAGCAGTCAGTTAGAGATTCTGAACTGGAAGGCATTACGGCACTCCTGAAGAGACCCAAGAAGGTCGAAACGCGTCAGTGTACTATGCCATTCCGCTATCAGTTGCGAATCACCACAGATGTCTGTATCGGTAAAATGGCGGATCGACGATTTAGAATATGCGTTAAAATTCAACCTTGAAGAATATGTTCGTATTTTAAATAAACTTACCCTGACAGTTCGGCCATCCTGCAAATATCTCGTCCCGAGATACCTTAGGCTCCTGAAGAGTCACTCTCATTATCCGAAGTCAGAACGACTCCGTCTTCTCCACTTTCGCTGTCGGTAGTATCCGAAACGCCTCCTGATGGACACCATGGACGCATATGGTCAACGGCTACAGTTCTTTCATAGGTCGATGCTTTTCTTGTTCAATAGGATTTGTCCATATCTTTGACAACGTATCGATCATTTGGTAAAACGGTCTTAACAATCATTGGCCCGCTATATGGGGCATTCAGTTTTCGACTGGTCCCAATTGAAATGACTTGTTTTAAAATGACAACTAGATCGCCTTCCTTATAACATTTTGGTTTCTCTTTTTTTATCAAAATGTTTCTTTTGTTCAACTTGCGCCGCTCTAATTTTATTTGCGACTTGCTCGCGCTCTCCAATAAGGTCTTTAAATGACGTAGCAACGAGCTACCTCTTGGAGTGAAACCGAAAAGTAGTTGACTAGGTGTTTTTCCAGTGCTCTTATTTAACACATTATTCATAGAAAATTGTACGGAACGTACTTGCTCATCCCATAATTCTTCTTCGGCTATAGACGGTAGTAACGCACCAAGGATCGTACTGTTTAGACGTTCCACTTGGCCGTTTGCCCTGGGAGTAGCAACAGCGTGTCTAATGTTATTTTGACGACAGAAAGATTCGAATTTCTTGGAAGTGAATGAACTTCCTTGATCAGACACTAATATCTTTGGAACACCATAGGTAGCGAAGATGTCCTTGAAATAGTCGATTACGTATTTGGTCTGGGTGCTTTTGCCATCTTCCTCATTTGCTCCAAAGTTTTTTCTCTTTTTGCCCCCAGTTCTTTTAATTGGTCTATCCATTTCTTCCTTGCTCTTCCCCTTCATTTCTTAATAGTGTTTCCTGCCTCCATTATTTTTCTTGTTAATCTATCTGCGTTCATTCTTACAATGTGTCCATACCAGTTCAGTTGTTTCTTGTTAACCTTTTTTATTATTGGTTCTCGTTTTACTACTTTTCTATGTCTTCGCTCTTCATCTTGCCCCACTTCGTTTTACCCGCTATTCTTCTTAGGTGTTTAATTTCCATTGCGTTTATTTTTGTCTCATTCCCACTAATTGTCCAATTTTCTGCTACATAATATGTTATAGTTCGTACTGCTATTGCGTTATATATTTTCATTTTCACATCAATATCAATATTTTTGTGTCCCCATGTTGTGTTATTTACTGCGTAGTAGATTCTTTTTTATTTATTTGCCCTGTTGGTTATCTCTGCATCTATTTTACCGTTTTCTATCAGCATACTACCAACATATTTAAATGTCGTTACCCTTTCTAAAGTATTGTTCTTATATTTTATTTCTTTATTTTGGTCGATTTGATTTTCATTTATTATCATGATTTTGGTTTTATTTATGTTGACCTCCATTTTCATTTTTTCTATCTCCGCAGACCGGACGTTTATTAAATTTGGAATTTTATTTTAGGAATTCTCTATTAAAACCACATTATCGGCACATAGTAAGAGAGAATGGCAACGTCAAACGGCGACTTTGGTCGCTATTGTAAAAATCGCTGATGGTGATGTTGTATTTGTTAGTTGATACTGTTGATGTGAATATCAATACTCAATTCAGTGATATCAACCGTTTTCGTTGTAACCTTACCTTGCTGTTGTTACTACAAGAAGTGAGGTTACATTGCCAAAGGTTCGATTTTCGCCGGAGAGCATAAGGCCGTGAGTTAGTGAGGAATGTTTGAAAGCTGATCCTGTGTTATTTTTTTTAAGGCGTCTCTTGATTAGTAGGACTTTCAAGAAACTCTTACTGATTAATCAATAAACCAATAGTGAATAAATTAGATATTATAACTTTTCAAATATGTTATTTATATTGTTTTGCCCTTACGTTTGTGAATCAAATAAAACACATTTATTTTATTGCCAATGAATCAGTTTAATTAAATTTAATGGTACCTTGAACAGATGGTTTAATAACCTTTCTCAATAAATATAAGGTAATCGACTCTAATTATGAACTGACAATCAGTTATCAATGGTTGGTTAATTAAAATGTTAAACAGTTTCTAATGTTATCTGAGATTATTATGTACAATACACTAAATCTTTAGTAACACGTAAATGGTATACCAGTTACAGCCTTACAAACTGTAATAATTAACAAGATGTCACCAAATAAATCAAGAGTGTCTCTTATGTAATAAGAATAAGCTGAAATATAATTTCAGGCCAATATGCAATAATTAAGTTGATACTTCAACTTTACAAAGTTGAAAGAATGTAATAATAAAATTGTGAATTGGTAGACATATAAGAATGTGAAGCTACTAAATATTGAAATAAAAAATTTAATGTGTCGTTAAAACATGAAATTACAAAATGAATAAATTGCTTCAGTTCAGATGAAAACAAATAAAACTTTAAATGTTACTTGCGGTTAGTGTCCAAACTATTAAACGTCAATCGGCTTAATTGACAAGCCACATCTGACTTGTGGAACAAGATTCAGCCATCCGGTTAAGAATCGTTGTCCATAATGGAATCATTCCGCAATTGTCACCCACAAACATGAGTCCAGCTTTGTCCTTTGAAGTGGAAACGCCATCACGAGCTCTTCTCGCTCTGTAATGCTAACGCCATCCGAGATACGACACGTCTCTACAACCATGAACGGAATACTATAGTCTGTCAGCTATCTCTACGAAAATATTGAAAATATATCTCATACAGGAAACATCCGAAATTTGAGGCTTCTTAAAATCCTGACATGATCATCCTATCATCGGTTACCATCACCAATAAAAAATGTTTAAACCATATCCATTTGGCAAAAAGTATTCGTAAAAAAATGTATGTACAAACAATGCTGTACAGAAAAACCCTAAAAAGAAATTGGGGCTAAGTGAAAATATATGTGCAAGACGAAAGCTTACCTTGTTACCAAGGGCTTCTCACCACGGTAGTCCCGAAAATAGATGGTATAAAACATGTGCCACCGGCCATTTTTTATACTCACGACTTGTCATAGTCGACACTCAACTTAACAACTCGAAAAGTATCAGACAAGTGATCCAATAATTTATCTTCCCTTTACTATTGACATCTGCGATCAGTGTTACCACTGACCATCGAATAAAATCCCCACATAAAATGATAAAATACTCATGGATTGGTTAAATCACACGAAAAATATTAATAAAAATATTACTCTAGACACCCATTTAATAATTTAAATCCCATTATTCCAGGATATGCTTAAATAATTCTAAAACCCATAGTTAATTCCCTTACGCAATCAACTATACAGAAGTGTGTATGAAGTTGCATACTCAGTGGGTTGCTTAACCGAATTATCCTACCTCCGTGAGTTATAATACAATACAAAAACAGTGTATCTTTATCATGCTACATCGTGTTCAGTTTAAAATCACTTATCCGAATTAACTGAACTTATTGTGAAAACAACGTTTATGAATTTTACGCACTATGTAGAGTCTAAACAAACATCGACGGATTGACTGTACTCTAATAAATATATAAATAAATAAACTGAGTGACCTGCTCTATGTATTTGTTATTGTTATGACCTGACTCGATACGCTTCATACTCGGAATAAAAGGATGCCGACTCCGCGCCGTGGCAAAGTTTATAGATGGTTCGCAGAGTGTAACAGAAACAGCGATCTAAGTCACTGCTAGTAGTGACTTATAAATCGCTGTCGCCGATATACCGGTGACCTAAAAATCACCGATAAGCTCATCATTAGTAAACCATTCATTTTTAGGGGTTCTGTGTTTCTATATCCAATTACCATACTCAAATGTTCACTTTGTCTTTTTATATTCCTAACTATCTTGTCCATAATAAGTATAAACAGTGACGGGCTTAAACTGTCCCCTTGTCTTATTCCTCTGTCCATTATAAACTCCTCTGATGTCTGCCCTGCAATTTGTATTCTAGCCATTACTATCTTATTTGTGCTTCTTATAGCCTGTATTAATCCTTTAAGTATTTTCATATTTCGTTTCTAATAACTGTGTCAAATGCTGATTTCAAATCGATAAATACCAGGAACAGTTCTTCCCCTTTCTCAATTGTTCTTTTTATTCGTAAAATGTATATATTATCACTGGTTTGTCTTTCCGGTGTGAAAGCTCCCTGTACTTCTTCTAGTTTTAGTTCTATGTAGTGCCTCAGTCTTTTTTCTAAAATTCTTGTATAGAGTTTGTAACTTGTTTGGTCCAAGCATATTGCTCTATAATTGTCACATTGAGTTTGTTCCCCTTTTTTATAGATAGCTATTATTATATTATTTTCCCATTCCCTCGGTATTTGTTTTTTCTCCCATGCTTCTTTGACCATTATCCACATCCAATCTATTCCTTGTTCTCCAAGCAATTTGATAAATTCTGGTGCTATTCCGTCTTCTCCGCTTGCTTTTCTTGTTTTAATATCCTGTATGGCTTCTTCCCTCGTTATTTCTTGCTAATCTCTGTTTCTTCTACCTTTGTATCTTCCTTTTCTATTATTATGTGGAATTGAATTTTTTATCTGTGTCCACAATTTTCTGTTATTTATCCATCTGATTCTGTTATCTCCTCTCCAAATTATCTCCAACTTTGTATTTTCTCTTCATTTATTTTAATTTTTACAGCGTTTCTCTTCCTTTTGTAGTCTTCTTCATCTTCCATTGTCTTTGTTTGGAGATATTTTTTCCATGCCGTTTTCCTTATCTTTCACAAGCTTTCTTATTTCTTCAGTACATCACTTCGTTCTTTCTATATACTTATTAAATTTTCTTCTTCCACATATTTTCTCTTTTGAGGATGTCACTGTTTCTTTAAATATTTCCCATTTTTCTTCTAATATCCAGTTTTCCCTTTGATTTGCCGGTGTTTGTGTTTATTCATTTGTTACCTTTTTATATCTCTCTCTTCTTTCTTTCGTTTTGAGTTCATGTATTGCTATGGTGCTATATTCTATTTTCTCTTCATCGCTCCCAAGATTTACTTTCAATTGTGCTGTCACTAATTTGTGATTGGTTCCCGCTTCTGCTTCTTTTCTTGTTTGTACTTTTTGCATAGTTTTTATTAAAGTTTGGGTATATACAATATAGTCAATCGGACTTCTGGCATTTATTTCTTCTGCTACAAAATTGTCTTTTTCATCCATTTGTTGGTACCACATCGTAATTCCGATTATGAAATCATTTCTTCTGCAGAACTCGATCATCTTGATCCCGTTTCTGTTTAGTATTGGTTCTCCGTAAATTCCCCTGTTTTTATCATTACCTACTCTGCTGTTATAATCTTCCATAATTATTGTTGATTCGTTTTCTTCTCTTGCCTCGTCTAGTTCGTTTTCTAGTTTTCTGTAAAATTCTAGTATATCTTCTTCAGGTGCTCCTTCCACTGGACCATATATTTGTATTATATTTATTACGTATCATATGTCGTTTATTTTTATCGATACTGTTACGATTCTTGAATCCACTGGTTTATATTTTACTACCTTCTTGTTCATTCCTTCTATAACAATTATTCCGACACCCTCTTTCGCCCTTTGTTCTTGTAGTAGCTTCTTATGCTCTTTTCCTTTTTCTTGGTTTCGCTAATTTCTAAGATCTATAACTTACTTTTTTCCATTTCTTCGCCTATTTCTATCTCTTCTAATGTTAATGTATTTATATTCCATATCGTTACAGTTATCTCCTTCTGTTCCTTTTCCATTTTTAATTTTCTTGGAGCTATTCTTCTGTTTCTTATTCCATTATCTTTTGATCCATCTGATTTGTTCCCATTTTGTGTTTTATACTGATTTATGTTTTTCCCCTGTTTATTTTCAAAATTTTTGTCACTGGTTTCTTCGCTTTTACCTCTTTTATTACCTTCTTTCTCTCTATCATTAGTATCCCTTTGGTTTCTGCCTCTTTGTTTGGCGTGTTTGTCCGTTGGCAGTTTATTCATCTGATATATTGTTTTATGTCCTACTTCTTTGTTTACATTTATCTTTTTTTCATTGCCTTTTCCGTCTTCATTTCCCTGTCCCGCTTTATTCTCGTCTACTAGTTTTGTGAAGAATGTGCCTGTTTAGTAATTTTCCGGATTTGTTCCAATACTTTCTGCGTTTCAGGTGATCTATCGGTTACCTTCCCCCCCATTTCTTCGAGAAATTCGAGAAGAATTTTGCTCTTTTTGGTCGAAGCTTTTTGTGTCATACACATATCCATGTATTATCAGTTTGTCGATTCTCATGTATGCATTTTTCCCATTTTGTTTAGCTCTTTTGATGTTTGGCATTACTGCTTTCCTATTGCTATTTATTCAGATATTGCTGCCCTTCAATTTCCTTGTCGCTCTCAGTATTTCCATTTTCTTGTCCCATTTTATTAGTTTGATTAGTACCGGTCTCTTCCTATGTGTTTGAAACGATTCTATTTTCCTCACTCCCCGGCATCAACACTTAATTCCATCTATATTCCTGCTTTTCCCAATATACTTTCAATATTTGCTTTGATTTTCATCTTCTTTGCCTTTTGTCACTTGAATTATTATATTATTTCTTTTTAGATCTCTTTCTAACATTTCTATTCTTTCTTCTTGTGTTTTCATCTGCTGCTTGATTTCTTGATTATCTTCTCTCATTTTCTGATTTTCTTTAAAGCTTTTTTCAATTTTAATTTCACTTGTTGCCATTTTCTCCACAAGAAACATGAACATTTCCCTTATTTCCTCTATTTCTCCTATCTATCCAGCTTAATTTTATCGGTATTGTGTCTCGTGTACGCTACCCCCGATGGCGTACTCAGTTCTTCCACCTACACGAGCTGACTTTCTCGATAATTTTGTTCTTCTTAAAAATCCCCTAGGTCCGTCTCTGTTGTTTTTAAATTCGTATAAATTTTAATTATTTTATTAAGGTATTCTAGTAAGTTTTGTCATTAATATTCTTATCAATTCTAGTTTTTATTTCTATGCTGATTTGCTACGTATTTTAGACCTGTTTTTACTTTTGCATTAATTAAACAGTTTAAATTGTATAAAAATATATATTATGACTTTCTTAGTACTTATTTTATTTGTTATCTGTTGTCCTTTCACCTGCACTTTCTTGACATTTATACAATCAACACTAGTCAATGTAATTGATTTTAAAAAATTAGGTTATTTCTGAAATTTGATTTAATTGTGGAGCGAGTCACAACCACGTTTATTCAATTTTCGTCCAGGACCGGAATCTCCGCTTGGGTCCTTATCCCTCCTATTTTTTCTCCACTCATTTTTTATTGCAACCGTATAGAAAATATAATCAGTCCAAAAATCTCTTGATGAGGTATAAATAGGTGACGCAAGTACCTATATCTACTTATAATATTTTTTAAATAAACAAAACAATATATTGAATTGCTAGTAGTTGTGGTGAAATCATCACTGCTGTCAGTATCAAGCACTAAAAAGGAATGAAGCCATGTAATAGCTATGATTTAAATAAACTTATATAAATGTAATTTTAATTGAAAATTTAAAAAATAGATAATTAAACAACTTTGACAATCGACATATTTGACAGATGACAATTGTTGCTAAATAGCGTTTTCTATTTTCTCCTTAAAAAGTGATTTTTTAAATACTGTTCACTTATGAATTGGATTCACTATTGAGTTTGAGGTTAATAATTATTTACCTTTCTTGGATTTACTCATCATTGCCAACATTCATACCTTTAGTTTTCAATTTGTGGTTCTTGCGATGCGGTATGTGTGGCCCAGTCTGGACGCAGGTTATAGTCATCAGACATATATACTCTTTCATCATTTGCTAACCATATTTTATCGGAACTACATGATTTTAATTTTCAGGATGTCAGACTTTTACATCAGTATGTGAAAGGTGTTCGACTCAACCTTTTGGAGATGTCTGAAATACGTCGCATATATAACAATCCTTCGATCTTATGTTTGATGTTTGAACGAATAATTAGAACCTTTAGAAAACTATTTATTCCTTAATTTTTAGAGTTCTTAGTTTGATAACGCATTTTCATTATTGTTTTTACTTTTCCGCCCAACCTATCTAATATGCGAGAAAAGTATTGGTTTACCCCAAAAAAAGTTGGAATTTTGAAATTTTTTTTGAGTTATTTTTACTCACCAGAGCCAATACAACAGGTGCTACAGTACGATATTTTTGTCATTTATGGAGAAGTTTCAGTTTGTTAGCACGATACAGCCTCCGGAGTATATACAAGTGACCAATTTTATGATTGGATATTATTCAGAGTGTCTCAAAGATGAACCCTATTGATATTCAGCTCACTAAAGCCAGTACAACGGGTGCTATGGTACTTGAAGTACCAGATTTTTATCATTTTTGGAGAATTTTCAGTTTGTTAGCACGATACAGCCTCCAGAGAGTATACGATTGATCAATCCCCCGAAGTGTATACAAGTAACAATTTTATGATAGAATATTGTTCAGAATCACAGATGGGGAAAAGTTAGTTTTAATCTTTAAAACCGTTTATTTTGTATTGTGTGTGTGTTGGAATTATGGCGTTATCTTTTGCTATTAGCCACGTACTAATTATTAATTGTGGGGCTTCTAAATAGTAACAACAGTTATATTGGTTATAAATTCCATAATAATATGAAGGACGCGTTTATTGTTTGTTGATATTATTGTGGAAACGTTAACAGGTACTTGAAATCCATATTCCGTTAAATGAGCTATCAATTCATTTGTAGGCAAAACATGATTAGTGCATTCACATAATAGATGATTTAGATCAGCAATTTTATTATTATCAGACAAACAATGATGGGAACTTACTATACAAGTGGCGCCGGAAAGCGACAGTAACTTAAATTTTGTCTTCATATTGTGCTAGAGCTGGAAGAATATATCTAACTTTATTGTGAAATGCAAGATGAGGTATTTTTTTTTGAAGATTAGGGTGAATAAGGAAATTGGTTTTTCGATTCCTTGACAATATCATAATATATGTTTCGCCATCTCGCTATATTTTAGCGATGTCGCAAAATGCGGGAGGGTTTTATGTTGACTACGAAGGACCAATCACTATCGTGGTAAAATGTGTTTTAACGTATATGAGTTATATGGATGAATGAATTAAGATTGTATTATCACTGGTTAAGAGCTATAAGGAGTATTCGTTACTCACATTATTGAGAGTAATTACTTAATGTTTCAAATTTATGCCGGTGAATGCCAGCAAATTATTATAACGTGAGTACCATTTTGTACGATGAACGGAGGAGAAGTCAAGGAAAGTTGGGTTGTAATCGTATTTATGTGTTGTTCAGAGTGGGTGAGAGTAAGGAGAATCATGTGGGAAATTGGCCAATGGGTGATGAGATTTTAAACTTTAACCGTTATAAGCGGCGGTTGAGTTGAGTGTTTCATGGGTCGCTTTTTTGTCATTCTGTTATTTTCGTTATGGATGAGGAAAGCTTTTAAAATAGTTTTTGCCTGGAGCAATGAGATTAAAATTGACATTTGGGGGCTTTGAAGTGTTGAATAGATATTATGAAATAATTTCAAGGCAGAAATTATGTGCGTTTTTTTATGTAAAAGAGACGTTAAAATGGATATTTGCGTAGCAAAGAAAATATTGAATAGATAAGAAGAATGATAAATAATAAACTCTTTATTGTTCACCATATAACAAAATACAACTCAGTAATACAATTAATGAGAAAAAAAAGATGGTAAACAAAAGGTTAGGTGATAGGTCTATTGACCAATTCTTCCTCACCAACATCAAGAAGGAAAACTAAAAACAAAACAACCAAACCAAAAGATACCTAAGATTAATAATTAATAGTAAGGTTCTGAACAATGTATAAATTCAATAACCTGACATTAACATAACATTGTTATATTAAAATCAGTTAGTGTGCTGAAACAAGCCCCTTGACTAAAATGAAATTTAACTTACTGATGTTGAAACAATTCCTTACGCAGTTTATTCCTAAATGCTGCCAGTGACAGCGAGAACCTAGGCACATCCAGAAGAGCACCAGCTGAGGCAATTTGATAAGAGAAGGAAGACTTAAATAGTTTTTTTTTATGACGAGGGATAGTAATATTATTCTTTGATCTTAGATTTAAATTGTGAACATCTGTCTTAAATTTTACTTTCTTACATAAATATAACGGGCTTTTGGATTTCAAATTTTTGTAAAAGAGGCAGTAGGCATGCAACTTCCGTCGATTAAACATACTAAGCCAGCCAATTTCTTTCAGCTTGTAGCTTATTCTGTTTCTTCGTCTGATGCCATATATTAAGCGCAAACATGAATTTTGAACTTTCTGAATGCGATAGCAGTCAGATTTTCTGAGAAACGGTCCATATACAGTATCGCAATGAGTAAAGTGGAATAAGACCAGTGAATCTGTTAACATTTTTTTAGTTTTGATATTGATTTCTGAGCGATGAGGATAAATTAGTTTAAGTGAAGCATACGCTTTTTTAATTTTTTCAGAAACATGTTTGTCGAAATGGAGTTTGTGGTCAAAAATTACACCTAAATTTTTACACTGATCGCTAAAACACAGCATTTCGTTACCAATAAAGATATGCAGTTGTTGCATCGCCTGTAGTCTGTGCGTTTCATGACCAAACAATATTGCACATGATTTTTTGGTATTAATTTTTAACATATGTTTTTCGGATAAAGAAACAATTTTTGATAAATCTTCATTGATTCTTCCCATTGCCAAAGTAATTTCAGATAAGGTAAAAGAATAATAATATTGGGAATCATCGGCGTAGAAATGGTAATTGCAATAAGTTAAATACTTGTGGAAATTAGAAGTGTATAAAGTGTACAGTAGAGGGCCTTAGAGGTACTCCCTGTATTACCGAGAAACAAGTTGATACCTCTTGATTAATTTTTATGAATTATTCTCTGTCTGAAAGAAAGGACTTCATTAATTTAATAGCTGAAACGTTAAATCCCAGGTAATGTAACATTGCAATCAAAATGTGATGGTTTAGACTGTCAAATGCACGTGAATAATCGAGCAGTATTAAAACGCAAAGTTTATTACTATCCAGAGAGCCAACAATATCATCAGTAACAGCTGTCAGTGCCGAGGCGCAGCTGTAGCCACTTCTAAAGCCAGATTGATTTAATGGCAGTAAATTTGAAGTGTTAAGATGAGTCCAGATTTGTTTTACTAATATTTTTAACAATATTTTGGAAAATGTAGGAAGAATACTAATGCTTCTTAAATGACTAAATTCGGTGGGATTAGATATCTTAGGTAATGGTATCACATACGCTCTTTTCCAGGTATTAGGAAAGTAGCAGTTATCTATACATTTATTAAAGATATGAACAAGAAAGGGACATATCGATGGGTAATAAAGTAATATAATTTGAATATTTAAGTCATCTACACCGTAAGCCTTGGATTTAATGTTTTTAATAATGTTGAGAATCTCATTTTCACTGGTGTGATTAAATCTGAATTGTTTATCGACAATATCAGTGACATTATTATTGTAATATTGTAGTAACTCTTTGTCAGGAATACGGATGTTCTTTGTTTCATTTATTAAAAAATTGTTATATTCATTTGCTTTTTTCAAGGAAGCAGGAAGAACCATATTTTTCTTTTGAGTAACCTTTATTTTATTCATCTCGTTCCACTTTTCTTTGATAGTACAATTCGAGAGTTTGAATTCCAAATATGCTTTCTTCTCTCTTTTAATGCTAGCTTAAGTAAAGAAGCGCAACTGTTTGTAATAGCCCCAATGGGAAGGATTTTTTGATTTTCTGAATCTGGTCAAAGCTTTGTCCCGTAACTTTTGCATTAACTGAATGTTTTCTGTTATCCACGGTTGCTTCGATTTGTTAAGCTTTGTTTTTATTGGCGCATGTTTGTTAACTAATGATAAGATATTATGATTTAAGAAAAGAATTTTATCGTCAATAGATTCAATTTGAAATAGAGACGACCAGTTCACTGATTCTACGTTAGACTGAAACTCTATTAAATTAATTCTATTAAAATCACGATATGTGACTGTTTTTGAGGAAGGCATACTTCCAGAAAGTTCAAATGTGCAGAAAATTAAAAAATGTCTGACCAATTGAGTATCAAACACTTCAGAATGCTTAGCTTCGAAGTTTGTATAAAGATGATCAATTAAGGTCATTGAAGTTCCCGTTATATGTGTGGGATCTGATATATTTTGAATCAGATTAAATGATTCATAGATAGCAAATAAATTGCGAGCCCAAGTTGATTGTAAGTTATAAAGATCTATGTTGAAATCTCCAAGACATATAATGTCATTATATTCTGCATTTAGTGTAATTAAAGTGTTTTCTAAAAAACTGTCATTATTAGAGTTTGGTGGCCTATACAAAACACCAACTATATATTTTTTATTACCCATTTTAATTTCAACCCAAAGATGTTCATAAAATGTCTCTTGTTCGGAGATTATAACTTTATATGATAAAGTATTTTTAAGATAAATTGCTACCCCTCCTCCTCTCTTACTTAATCTATCATTTCGAATAACGTTATAACCGTTAATATTTAGTATTCCATCACCAATTCTAGGAGTAAGCCAAGTTTCAGAAACTGCAAATATAGCTAAGTCCTTAAGATTCATAAGTTGCTCAACATCAGCAAGTTTATGTAGCAAGGACCCAATATTAATGTGTCCCACAGAAACAATCATAGTTTCAGCACAAATTGATTGATACAAAACTACAAAACCTGTTTGATGATGTTAATTGTAAGTAGCTACAGAAGAAAAAGAGAGAATTCAAAACAATAAGTATAAACTAAGTCCAGCTCAAGTAGTTTACATAGGTACCTTTTCATACAATATTACAATTAGTCTAGGAGCCAGATTTTCAAAAGTGAAAACTTAAATTGTAAATACTATAAAATTAAAAAAACTACTACATCAATTGTTTTTGGTCGTAAGTCTGGATTAGTCATAGTTTTTTAAATGGCTTTCCGTTATCTTCGTTTTCGCGATTTCTTTTGAGAGAATTGCTGCCAGTTGATGAAGTACTATTGCTGCGTATTAAAGCGGGGGGGATTTTCAGTTTTATTACCAATTGAGATTGTATGCACCTCTTCTATACTGTATGCAATATCATCAACAATAAGAGAATTTCCTTTTATGAATGCCCTTTGGCCCGTTCGCCGAGCCAGTTTCTGATAATGAAAAAGGGTTTTTTTTCTTCTGATAATCTTCTACTGGATAGTCTGGAGAAATGTATATACCGGTGCCCTTTAGTCGCTTAGCCTGCTTTAAAATTTCAGTCTTGAGCCTGTTGTTAACGCATTCCAATAGAATAGGTTTATGTTTACTGACCTGACTGCCAGAGTTAAATCTAAATATGTCTCGGAAGTCACAATTGCAGGTAACTTGTAGTTTTTGATTAAATAAATTTAGAACAGCAGCATACACATCACCACCTTCTAAGTTGTAGATTACTAAATTGTACTTTTTATTTCTCCTTTCATTTATTATCAATCTTTCTTTAAGCCTTCCATTATCTTCTTTTAACTCCCCATAAGCTTTATTTAAAATCTGCACTTTATCTTCTAGAGTGGACTTTAAAGCTTTTAATTCTCCTGCTAGCCCGTCGATCTGATTTGTTAACTTCTTAAACATGTGAAATATTGCTTCGTTACTTATTTCGTCTGGCATGACCTTAAAATAAACTCAAACCCATGTACTATTAACGGTGAGTTCAACAATATCAGAATACCAGTTATTGTGTTTACGGCGATAATAGTAGTAAATTTATAATAAAGAAGAAAGTTTTATTTCTGTTTAAATGCAATGTTTTAATTTAATCTATGGATTGAATCGACCAATTTATACTGCATTCAATTCGTAATTTCTTTCTGCATAGCTAGGTGTAAAATACTTTTTAGTACTCACAGTAATTCCATAGAAAGTTGTTAATCTTACAGACCACCACAGAACGTGTCTACACAACGAAACTATTCAAATAATATGAATGTGTAACTTTTGATATACGGATGAAAAAAAATAATTGTTACAGGAAGAATTTGAGGATGAATTCAAATTCGTACAATATATTTTCGACTAATCTGAGTTAATCTGATATCTGTAATTACTAATGAGACCAGAGTATTGTGAAAGATGGTCTATAAATGCTCCTGTGACAGAATCCTTGGCTCCAGAATTTGAACATTTAAAGAAAAATGTATTATTGTTTCACACCATTTGTATTAATACTATACAGGGTGTCCCAAGACTTTTCTACAGGCTGTAACTCAGGAATTAACGAATAGGTTTAATTGAAAATTGGGTAATGTTTTTGGCACCTACAGTAATTTCATCCGAGGTATACAGGGTGACGTCATCATAGAAGCAGGGACGTCATCGCAATGAAAAAAATTCAATGGAAGGGGGGGATCAAACAGCTCAAATGAAAGAGCTTTTTATTTCAAATTCAACAGTGTATCACAGTGAGGGTACTCAAGTGGATAATTATGCCAAATTTTCCGTTTAATGTTTATTTGCAACAATAACCAGTGATCGTTTAAATTCCGCAATTATCATGTCCGGTTTCTCTTCCATATTTTTACTTTTCAACTAGTTTTTATAAA
The DNA here is from genome assembly GCA_963921935.1 of Galeruca laticollis. Lineage (NCBI taxonomy): Eukaryota > Metazoa > Arthropoda > Insecta > Coleoptera > Chrysomelidae > Galeruca > Galeruca laticollis. The sequence goes on along the minus strand of OY998178.1, from coordinate 34,900,612 downwards.
AGCTAAAGAAAACTGTTGGCGTTGGAACTCCACCTTAATCGCTTTTTGATTGATATTGTTCGATCCTGGCTGGGTTACTGAAAAGTGCGTTAAGAGTTAGTGTCATAAATAATTATAAATTTAGAGGAAATACTTTCAAATGATTCAGTTAGTTTACATATAAGTGATTTAAAAAGTGCACAAATTGCAAATAAGTGGAAATAAACACTGCAAATAGAGGTAAGATCAGTTTTCTTATTCATAATAAATGAATATTTCTAACCTAATAAACATATAAAACATTATCATAAAAATTAGCTATTAGAGTTATCAGCAAAACAATAAGAACCTGTCTTCATTAAACTTGTTATTAAAAAGAACAGAGACAAACTGACTAGATTGAACGTTATAAATTAGCGAATAGGAATTATAAATATAAAAAGAATAAATTACTCCTAGACTGATAATTGTCAGCTTCAGGTAGGGCTGGGATCTGAATATAGTAGGGTTCTGGTATTTAACCTGCAGAGAGACACAATGTCAGATACGATGGAGGATATGATGAAGGAATTAATCGAAAAACTAAACAAAATGGATAAAAAGATGGACAGTTATCAAGAACAAATAAAGAAAATAACTAACGAAAATACGGAATTAAAGAACAAAGCCACCCAAATGGAACAAAAAATCGGAATTCAGGATAAGAGAATACAACAATTAGAAAAAGAAAGTAAGAGAACGAACCTTGTAGTATATGGAATAGAAGGAACTGAGAACAAAACGTGCGAAATAAGGAACAACAAAATTAAACAAATTTAAGTTAAAATAAAGGTTAAAATAAACATGGAAGCAGATATAATACAAATAAGAAGAATCGGCAAGACAGAGACAGATAATAACAGAAATAGACCACTATGGCTAGAGCTATCAAGAGAAGATAAAAAAATAGAAATGATAAGAGAAGCCAAAAACTTGAAAGGTACAAAAATATGGATATCAGAGAATCTTCCAAAAGCAATACAAGATAAACGGAAATCACTCATCCCCTATCTAAAATCGGCTAGAGAAAAAGGATGTAGGGCAAGTATAATATATGATAAATTAAGAGTGGAGGACACAATATATACCTTATATCAGCTGGAATACAATCGAGAAGAAGAAACAAAAACAAATGCAAACAAGAAAAAAGGAAGAACGGCTAGCCAGTGGTCACCCAACATGGAAGACGATGAAGATATAGCACCAACTCGGAAAATGATACAAACAGGGTACCCAAAAAACTAGAAGACATACACGGAGATAAATTAAATAAAAATAATAGTATTAAGAATAGTAATAAGTATAGCAGTAAGAATAGAAGTAGTTTTAGCAATAGGGATAAAGAAGAAACAGTATGCCCATTTGTTTTTTACTCCATTTAGATGTATTTAGGTGGTATACCGAATTGCATACCGTTTCGTAATGCTCAAGGCTGTCGAACTATAAAATAATTTCTAAAAGAACCATGGGCAGCCAGCAAAGGGCAGGGAGGGGCAACTGCCTCCCCCCCCCCCTCTGGAAGCAAAAAAAATTAAATAATTTTTAAATTTTAATAAACAACAAATTAAATCTAAAATATACATATTTTTCTGTTCTGCATATTTTTTTTGTTATCTGTTTTATATATTTTGTTTGTTGTTGTTAAGAATAGTAATAAGTGTAGCAGTAAGAATAGAAGTAGTTTTAGCAATAGTGATAAAGAAGAAACTAATGGGAAATTTAAACACAAAAATAATTATGGTAGGAGACAAGATAAAAAAATGATCAGACTAGTCAATGGGGAAAAAATAATCGTAGACAATATATAAATAGTGCAGACCAAGAACATATAAATATAGGTATATGGAATATAAATACATTAACGGGAAAAGAAATCGAAATAACGGAGGAAATGGAAAACAACAAAGTATATATTCTAGGAATAAGTGAAACAAAGAAAAAAGGATCAGGACAAATAAATTTAACAAATTATATTACTCAGGGGTAAAAGTAGAACCAAGAGCAAAAGAGGGAGTAGGAATAATTTTAACAGAGGAAATAAACAAAAAGGTAATAAATATGAAGGATATAAATTCAAGAATACTAGTTCTAAATATACGACTAAAAGAAATATTGAATATAATAGAAATATATGCACCGGTTGATGGAACGGGAGAGGAAGAGGTTTCAGAATTTCACATACAATTACAGGAAGTAGTGGATGATATAAGAGAGCAAAACGAAAACATAATCATTAGGGGGGATTGGAACGCAAGAGTTGGTAGAGATTACAATCGAGGAATGGGATGTATGGGAGTTTATGGTGAGGAAACAACGAACAGAAATGGTCTTAAGATGATAGGTTTTTGTCAAAGTAACGATTTAATAATAGGAAATACGATGTGGAAACAAAAACTAGAGGATAAATATACCTTTGTAGCGGAAGAAAGAAATGCAAAAAGTTTAATCGATTACATAGTTTATACACAAAACCTATCAAATATGGTGAAAAAAGTAGAGACAAGAAAAGAGGCTGAGTTGAGTACAAACCATAGATTAGTAGTAGCGGAATATGAAAAAAAAATAATGAAGACAGAAGAAGTAAGATTCAGTAGAATTGCAATAAGTAAATTAAGAAACACAGAAAAAAAATCTAAATATCAGGAAGAAACTGACAGGGAATTCGAAAAATTGTTTAATGAAAACAACGAATGGACACTCGAAAAACGGTGGACAGTATTCAAACAAATATAACTTGAAAAAGCAGGAAGAAATAAATTCAGCAAACATTTAAAGAGGACTAAGTGGTGGAACAAAGAAATACATACATTAGTAAAAGAAAAGAAAATCTCATGGAAAAAATACCTCCAAACAAAAACACAGGAAGATAAGGAAATATATAACGGAAAAAGAAACATCGTCAAGGAAGCGGTTAAGAAAGCGAAAAGGGACTCATGGAATGAATTTGGAAGGGAGATGTCAGAGACACATGCAACAGATAACAGAAAATTTTGGACAACAATAAAAATACTACGAGGAAGTAAAGGAAAAGATATAAGAGCAATAAAAAATGAAAATAACGAATTGGAGACCGAAATAAATCAAATACTAAAGACTTGGAAAGAACACTACGAAGACAAATTTAGTAATAGGTCGAAGAAGAAAACAACGAAGATATCGGTGGAGGAATGGAATGAACATGAATACCATGCAATCCAAAGAGGAGAAATGGAAGTGGCTATAAATAAACTTAAAATCGGAAAAGCCAGTGGGGAGGATGAAGTAGCGCCAGAGCTGATAAAATGGTTAGGAGAAAAACGGAAAGACTGGCTGTTTCTCATATGCAGGGAAGCATGGGATACTCAAAAAATCCCCAAAGACTGGGAAAATAACCTTATACTGCCAATACATAGAAAAAGGGATCAGACACTGTGCAATAATTATAGACCAATATGCTTAGCCCAAACCAGTTTCAAAATATACACGAGAATAATAGAGATCCGATTAAGACGTTATGTAGAAGCAAGATTAGAAGAGGAACAAGCAGCTTTTAGACCAGGACGACAAGCAAATGATAATATATATATATATATATATATATATATATATATATATATATATATATATATATATATATATATATATATATATATATATATATATATATATATATATATTTTAAGAAGGCTAATTGATAATACCATAGAAGCGGGAGAAGAAATGTTTTTAACATTTATTGACTTGAAGGCAGCTTTTGACACAGTGGAAAGAGAAAAAATTTGGGAGGTGTTGGAAGATTTAGAAGTACCGGAAGCTCTAATTAATATAGTTAAAAGCACATACGAGACAGTCAAATTAAGAGTGCAGATAGGAGGTCAAAGATCGGAAGAGTTTCTAATGAAAAAAGGTATAAAACCAGGCGATGGCTTAAGCCCACTGTTGTTTGTCATCATAATGGACAAAATAGTGAAGGAAATAAAAAGACAAGGAGGAAATCTGGACATGATAATAGGGTACAGAAACATGATGCCGGTCAGATTAAGTAATTTACTGTATGCAGACGATATTGTACTCATAGCAAAATCCAAAAATAAAATGCAGAAACTAATCAACTTATTGGAAAGAGAAATAGAAAATATGAAAATGACAATAAATACAGAAAAAACCAAAGTAATGATAGTAAATGAAACCAGCGAGAGGGGAGTAACTGCAAGGAATTGAAATGTAATTACAAAACATTAGAAAGAGTAACAACTTATAATTAGCTAGGAAGTATCATAACAGAAGAAGGGAAAATAGATGCAGAACTTAATAACAGAGCAAATAAATCAACTAGATTATAATATTCCTCAAATCGAACAGTATTAACCCATAAACACATTGATATGGACACAAAGCTGGAAATCTACAACAAAATTACAGTCCCAACTATAACTTATGCTAGTGAGAACTGGGTAATGCAGAAAAAGCAGGAAACAAAAATAAATGCAATGGAAATGAAATATTTAAGGAAAATAGCAGGTAAAACAAAATGGGATAAAGTAAGGAACGAAGAAACCAGAAGCATAACTAATCAAGAGCCAATAATATCAAAGATTAAAAAGAAACAATTAAACTGGTATGGCCACCTAGTAAGAATGAAGCAAGATAGAATTGCGAGAAAAGTTATGGAAATAGGAATATCAAGAAACAGACAAAGAGGAAGACCCAGGAGGAAGTGGATAGATCAGATTGAAGAAATTGGAAAAAGCAAGGGAAAAACATTAGGAGAGTCGAAGGCATTGGCCAGGGACAGAAAAGAGTGGAAAAAGTGGGTACATGAAGAACTCTAATCCGACGCCTGAGAAGGCATAAGGATAAGAGAAAGAAAGATTGATATTGTCTGATGTCACATTGATTGTTGTCACTTTCTAAATACTCACACCTAGTACCATTTTAAAACAATACATAGTGTTAAAACTTAAAGTTAAAATGCCATTCCTATTCACACCGAATGAATATGTAGATATTTTACTAATCTATGGTGAGTGTAGGATGAATTCTCGAAATGCTCAGGCCTTATACCAGTAGCGTTTTCCCGAAAGAAGAACACCATCTCATATGCCTTCTGTTATGGTTGGAGAGAAGATGCGGCAAGGTTCATTTCCAAACTCGAAGCATAGTAATCATAACAAACCAATGCAGACCAAACGGAATGTAGTGAATGTTTTAGCATATGTAGCGGCTAATCCCCATGTGTCCATCCGAACCATTGCTACAGAAATTGGTGTTTCTTCAAGTTCAGTTCATAGAATTTTAGAAACTCACCATTGCCATCATTTAAATTGCATTTGACTCATGAGTTGCGACCCACCGATTTGGATCGGAGATTAACCTTTATTGCCATCATGCAAGTTAAGATGTAAGACACTCCCAATATGTTGAGTAAAATTTTGAGGAGTGATGAAGCGCGTTTCCATAATGATGGCGTCGTGAATCGGAATAACTCTCATTATTGGTCAGTGGAAAATCCGCGGTAGGTAAGGGAAACTCGCTTTCAAACCAGATGGTGTGAATTGTTGAATGGTCGGTTAGTAGGCCCATATTTTCTTGAAGGCTATCTCAATGGTCAGAGATATTTAAATTTTCTGGAAAATTACCTACCTGCGTTAGTGGAGAATATTCATTTGAATGAAAGAAGAGAAATGATATGGCAGCAAGATAGCGCATCCCCACATAATAGCGGTATTGTAGTAAATTATCTTGATGCTAGATTTCCAAAGAAATGGATTGGAACTCATGGACCCTTTCAATGGCCTCCACGATTGCCGGTGCTGTCATCCCTAGACTTTTTTGTATGGGGATAGTTAAAAGAGCTTGTTTATAATGAAAAACCTGTAGACACGAACGATTTAAAAAATAAAATTAGACAAGCTTGTTTGTAATAACCTTAGAGTGGCAACATTGTGTTGTAAGAATTAAATACAAATAACGGTAAGAAGGCAATTAAAAACAAAATACTCAACGTAAGTGCGAAAATATGAGCAATAAACAGCTCCGGACACCAAAAAAACAGAGGTAAATAATTAGGCAATCCAAACCACGTGACTTTTTAGCTGTCAATATGCCGGCGACGGTCAAACATTGGATTCACCACTGTCATGAAAGTGAAACTTTGCAGAAGAGGACGCTTATTGAAGAGTACGAGGATGCGTAGCATCCGAGTACCTCTTTAAAGCCTCCGAGTCAAGCAGAGACACTTTCATGACCAGTGATGTATTATATTTTTTTTGAAATCGTTTTTCAAAACTAAAAATAATAATAATAATGCTTTGAATTATAAACCTGGAATATACTTTTCTAATGTGCATTATACTAGTGTCGGCAGCATTAACATTAATTTTCATTTTCATAGTTCTAATACCAATTAATAATATTTGTTGTATTTGATTGTTAGTGTTTTTAATTATATTAAATAAACGTTTCATAAGATAAGTGACGATTCCTAATTCAATTGCAGTCTAAAAATGACAGATGAGTGACAGGAGTCTTGTAAAAATCACGAAAGTGACTAGTCTTTAAAGTGACACTTTCATGACCAGCCTGAGTTCTGTCATGACAAGCTTTCTTGACGATTTCAGAAAAAAAATATTACTATAACAACACATAAATGTTATACGTATTATGAAGAGACAAGAATTATTACTAATTTAAGTACAAATCAAAATAAAACATTCATTAAATGTAGAGAAATAATAAAAGTTGCACAGTAATATTTACTAAATGTTTAGCTTCAAAACTAAAACATAAATACTTAAGCATCATAAATACCCCAGTCTCCGCACATTCAATTTCATCATCTTGGGACTGTTGAGGCATTTCATCAATATCAATGAACTGTTGACAAAGTAATTAATTATAACAATTTTCAGCAACTATGAATACATAACTTAACATTGCTCTTACTAAAAATTAACATTCTTTTTATCAAAATAAAGTGTGCAAAACATGCTCATAGAGTATCTTTTCTTGACGAGGACGATCAGCTGAACATATCCCAATAAATTGTCATAAACCTCTTGAGACAATTTACATAAAAAAGGACTACTATTAATTATTTTTTACCCTAGTGTCAATCAGTTTTGTCCTTTTATCTCTGTGATTCTTTCTGTCAACATTTGCAGCCCTTTTTTTACATGTCCCATAGGTTGAGATGGTACACAGTCAGGGTAGTCTTCATCTTCGAGGCAGCGGGTTTGCCTAAAATGAGTTAATACCTACTTGAGTACAAACTACGTATACTAGGAGCTAGGAGAGTTGATATAAATAATATTTGATAAGAAGTCTACCAGTTATAAAGTGTCTACTGCAAACTTTCTGGTGTTTCAATATAGATTCGGCCAGATCGTCTCTCTTTATTGCTTCAATCCATGTACCCCTGCGAAGTTTGGTCAAATCGTTTCTCTCCGTTAAGAACCTGTGTTTTGTCTTTGCGGGAATGCGATAAAACGAAACTTCATCACGATTAGAACGGCTTCCACAACCAACTGCAATACATATCGAAGGAATTTCACAAGACAAACATTACACTATTTAAAAACCCACAATTTACAGCCAAAAAAACAGAAAGAAAATCAATGAAACGTAGGTTGAACGAACACACTCTACAGTAACTTTGTGTTTGACCGTCGCCGCCATATTGAATTTATTTTGACAGGTCGTTGGATTGCCTAATAGTGGTTTCATTAGAGGTTAGCTGATAAGCGGATAACGGGAAGTTATAACGATACTGAAACTTTGACAAAGAAATATACGGTGTTGGCAAGCTGCCAATAAATAGCACAATTGACCCGAGTTACTTATTTAACGTCGGGACCCGAGAAAAGAAATACAATGCATAGCGATGATTACAGTACTTATTTTGGAAAAAGAAACAGAGGTGAAGATGAAGGTATATCATTTAAAACATCCAAGAAAACATTTAGAACACTAAATAAAGAGGAAAAGAAAAATGAGGACATGATGGAGAGGATGATGGAAATGATGATAAACCTCACAAGAGATATAAAGGACATTAAAGAAGATCAAAAAAAGAATAGAGAAAACATGGAGCTATTACAAAAAGAAATTAAGGAACTGCGAAAAGAACAGATAGAACAGAAAGAAGAACTAAAAAATAGAAAAGACATAAACCAAAATGCGATGGAAGAAATAGATAACCTTAAAAAAGAAATAAAGAAAGCAAATGAAAAACTCGAAAAATTGGAAGATGACAAAAGAAGAGAAAATATAGTAATTCAAGGATTACGCCCAGATGTACAGAAAAGGAATCTTATAAAACAAGAAGTTAACAACTTTATTACGGATAAAATGGGAGTAGTGGTAAAAATAAATAATACCATACAATTGGCAGATACAACCTATTTAGTAGAATTAAATACATTGGATGATAAATTAAAGGTCATGAAAAGTAAATACAAGCTCAGAAATAACACAAGGCAAAAGATATGAATAAAGAGGAAAGAGAAATACAGAGGGAGAGATAAGAAAAATTGCAAAAGAAGAATTGAACAAAGGAAAGGAAATTGAAGTGGGACATCGAAAAGTAATAATAGACAAAGAAGTGTGGAAATGGAATAAGGAAGCAAAAGCTTTAGAAATACAAAAGTCAAAAAACTAGGTATGTCACGAAAACCGGAAGACTTGGAAACGACACTAGCAATGGAAAATAATTACGAGAAAGAAAATATAAGAGTAAATGAAGAAAACTCAGGGAATAAACTAAAATTGAATTTAAGGATAGAAACATGAAACATCAGGGTTACATATGAAGAGGGAGCAATGAAACAAGTAACGAGAGAAATGAAGAAGTATGGCTACGATCTCATAGCATTACAAGAGACAAAATAGAAAGGAAAGGAAATTATTGAAATAGACAACTAAATATTCTTTAGCAATGGAGAAGATAACAGAAGGTTGGGTACTGGGTTTCTAGTGAGTAAGAAAATTAAACATACCATAGTTGACTTTAAACCGGTTTCTGACATATATCATTAGTAAATATACACGTCCCAACGGAAGAAACAGATATAGAAGGTAAAGAAAGTTACTACGATGAACTAGATAATATATTTGAAAGAATCCCGATATGACCTAAAAATAATCATAGGAGATGCGAATGCAAAAGTAGGGAAAGAAGATATATATATATAAGCCCACAATAGGTAGATTTAGTAAACATAAACACACAAATGACAACGGCCAGCTGTTGATCCATTTCGCAAAAGAAAAGGGTATGCGAATAAAGAGCACATATTTTGAAAAGAAAGAAATATATAAAGGCACCTGGAGATCACCTGACGGATCATACACCAATCAAATAGACCATGTATTAATAGACGGAGAAAAGTGCATAACAGATATCATAAATTATAGAGACATGCAGACACTGACCACTTTTTAGTAGGAATAAGGCTTAAACAAGAAATACCACAGCAAAGAAATCGAAAAAGGAATGAGAAGAAACAAAAAACAAGGAGTAGATTAACAAAACACGAAGAAAGAAAGCTGTATACAGAAATGAGGAATAATTATGCTATACGGACAGCTTAGGATACAAATGACATAGAGAGTATCTGGACAAACATAAAAAATGCACAGAAGTAGCAATTGGACACATCCACGAAAAAACTCCATCAGGAAGGAAAAAGTGGTTCGATGAAGAATGCCAGAAAGAAATAGAGATACGAAAAGCCAGAAGACTAGAAATTATAAAGAAAGAAACTCAAGAATCAAAACAAACATACACATAACAGAGGAAACACTGTAAAAAATTAATAAGGTATAAGAAAAGAGTATACAGAAAAACTTGACAGAAATAGAAGAAAGTTACAATAATAAAGAAATCAGAAGTCTGTACCAGGGAATCAAAAGAGAAAGAAAAGGCTACCAACAGAGACTGGTGTATTACAAAAATAAAGAGGGGACATTAATAGGAAATGGGCAAGAGATAATAGGAAGGAATATTTTAAAGAACTCTTAAGTCCTGCGAGGAACGTGGAATATGAGATAGAATGGGAAGATCTAGGAGAAGAGAACACCCAATATATAGAAGACCCGCCAACTTTAACCAAAACTGAGGAAATAATAAATAAGCTAAAAAACAACAAAAGTCCAGGGAATGACCAGATAACAGCAGAAATGCTTAAATATGGAGGCGAAACCATAAGCAGGTGGATACACCGGCTTGTTGAAAAAATTTGGGAGCAAGAAAGATTTCCCAAAGACTGGAATGAAGCGGTACTAATTCCAATTTATAAAAAAGGAGAAAAAATGGATTGTACAAACTACAGAGGTATCGCGCTGTTAAATGTTGCATACAAAATCTTAGCCACACATCTTAAAAATAAACTTTCTATGAAATTGGAGCAGGATATAGGAGAATACCAGTGTGGATTCCGAAAAGGAAGATCAGTTATACATCAGATATTTACCTCAAAAGAGCTACAGGCAGAAAGCTACGAACATAATAAAGAAACATATATGCTATTCATAGACTTTAAGCAAGCATAGGACAGAATAAAGAGAAAACAACTATATATAGCCTTAAACGAACTAGGAATAAATGGAAAACTCTTTAGATTAGTAAAACATTAAAAGAAACGGATAATATGGTGAGGGTAGGAACAAGGACATCCGGCAAGTTCAACGTGCAAGAATGTCTAAGGCAGGGAGATCCCCTGTCGTCGATATTGTTCAGCTGTGCACTAGAATATGTCATAAGGAAAGAAGAAATAAACATAAATGGGTTATTGTATAATAAAAAACATCAATATCTAGCCTTTGCAGATAATTTAGTAATCTTAACCAGAGGGAAAAAAACTACAGAAAGTAATATTAATTAGAATTAGAAAAGATGGATGGCACTTCAGGTGGGATTAGAAATAAATGAAAATAAGACGAAATATATGACATGGACAGAAAAAGATTACAATCAGCAAAGTACTGTAAACATAACAACTGAAACAGGAAAAATTATAAATTCGCAAAAGTTGAGCAGTTTACATACCTAGGGACAGAATTCTACAGAAAACTAGAAATAAATAGAGGAATACAAAGAAGAAAAATGGTAGGGAATCGGTGCGTTCATTCTCTTAAAAGAATAATACACTGTAAAAGTATTTCCAAAAATCTCAAAATAGGCATATACAAAACAATTAACAAATTAAACAATTATTAATAAAAATCTTGTGACACCCTGTATATTGTAAAAATAAATATTATACACGCACCTTGTCGCCTGTTTATCAGTACACCCTGGCACACGGCATTTCTTTAGTTTAGTGTTCCATTCATACTAAGCTGTGAGCTGTGAATAATCTTCGGGTTAGATTTAGATGAACAAACTAACAAACACCATTGCGAGATAGACGTTGTTTGTATTATATATGGTTGTTCCCTGTTGGTGCATGATTGTAACCTACTTTGCTTCATATTGGCCAACAATGAGAAATATAAATAAGGTAGATGTAGGGAATATGCCCATGCTAAAAAAAATAAATAAAAAAGATGCTAATTCCGGTTTGTGTGGAAGTTATTCTGTTATACCAATGTGTTAATCCTAAATATTAAAAATATATATATATATATATATATATATATATATATATATATATATATATATGACTTATGTATATGTTGTATAATTATTTGTATAAATTGACGTCTCTGGGCATATTACCAGCCTATGTTGGTAAAACGCCCATGGGTATGTTGGTAATATGCGCAGTCCTGTAAAATAAGAGAAACATTTATTTTGCTTTAATATTCTTGAAATAAAAATTGAAACCATGTTATATATTTTATTGATAATTAACAAATAAAAAAGTTTTCCTGAGAAATATAAAAAATCTAAACGTTATCTTACTTAAAAAAATGTAAAAGAACTTTGATAAAACATAAATTCAAATATTAATAAATGGCAATAAAATGTTTATTGACAGTCAAGGCAGATAAAAACTAATTTGTCACTTTTCGTAAGTCCAACACATTCTTCATGCACATAAGTGGCACACACTGAGCATAGCCTCATGTCTTTTTTTACATCTTCTTGACAAAGTTTACAGTACCAAGACTCCTTACTTTGTCTTGGTTTTACTGCCGTATTTTTTGAAGTAGTTTTTTTTGCAACACTTTTTTCTTTAAAAACTTCTTTTTTAACTACCAATGCTTTACTGTTAATAGCCTTTCTTCTGTTTTTTTACGTCATCTTTGTATGGTGTCTCTAGCATTTCATGAAACTTATCTCTTCATCTTCTGATTCTTTATCTCTAATATTTCCGTTCTTTATATTTTCTTGTTTCTTGGTAATCTCGGCATTTTGGGTAATGTCCAAATTTAGTTTTGTTGTTTCCACTTTGGCTGATTTAATGTTTTTATCTTCCGCTCTTTCCTCTTCTTCTGAAGAAAACGTGTCTGATAATGTGTACAGAGATATTTCGTCTTCTGAAGAGCCACTTGAAGATGTCCACTCGTCCTTCTTCTTGTTATGTTTTTGTCTAGGTTTGAAAGATTTTTAGCTATGGGTAATTTTTGAAGGGGGAGTATTTTCAGTTGAACTTTGGAAAGTCTTATTTTGACATCCAGAGGGTCGCGGTTCTGGAGAAAATTCTCTTTGTTGTTGGTTTTCCTGAAAATCTGGTGGGGGGAATTCTCTTTCGGTTAAAATGCTGGGAGCAAAAGCTTCTTCAGGAACTGCTTGGGGATTAAATGGATATATGCCTGTGGAAGAAAAACCGGATGTGATGTTTTGGGGCGTAACTGCTTTGTCCCAAACAATAGAAAAAATTTGTCCAAATCTTTGTTTTGTTATGCAACGATTCTTGTGTCGAGTCCAGTACAAAAGGACCTGCTCGTCCCAATAATACTCAAATGACTTAAACACTGCTTTATCCATCAGTTGAAGTTCATGTGTCGTATTACTGGGAAGACAGAAAAGCGTAATGTCATGAGCTTCGGCAGTGTCTACGATGGATGTATCCAAATGGCAAGATGCGCCATCAAAAATTAATAAACATTTGCCAGGAGGTTTATATCTTGCCAGATTATTTATCCAGGTATTAAATATCCCGATCATCATACTGGCCTTTGGTGTCATAAGAGTTAAAGTCCCTGCGGGTAGATTATCACACCATTCTGGTTTTAGTCTCTGACCTTTAAAAAGAATGGCAGGTGGAATTCGTCTCCCAATCGCAGACCCACAACTAACAATCGTCACATTTTCGGCGTGCTCTGGTGCCACTAGGTGCACCCTTTTTGCTCCCTTTTTAGCCAAGACAGATTGTTGATGGTGGAGCATCAACCTACACCCCTTTTCATCTACATTAAATATTCTTTCAGGTTTATTAAAATAATCACTTACAATACTTTTATTAAGTTTTTGGGCCCGCGCCGGATTCATATTCTGGGCTCGCCTAGGAGAAATGCCCGGGTGTCTTCTTAAAAATGCCTTTAACCAATATCGTCCAGCTACTCGTTTTTCTCGTGAGAATAAATGAGGAATTTTTTCGCAATAATTGTAAACGCACCTTTTGACAATTCCTTTTGTCATAGGGTAGCCTACCTCAGCCAGTCTGATAATACGTCTTACCAGTTCATTCTCTTGGTCATCTGTGAGTATAGTTTTCCTACCTAGTCGCTACTTTCTATTGGCACCTTTTTTTATGTAACGATTAAGGGTTCTCCTTGATATACGAAATTCTTTCGCTGCTGATTTCTTTGACTGTCCATTTGCAACAGCATTTAGTGCTCGCTGAAGATTTTCTTCTGTCCATTATCGATTAAGGGTTCTCCTTGATATACGAAATTCTTTCGCTGCTGATTTCTTTGACTGTCCATTTGCAACAGCATTTAGTGCTCGCTGAAGATTTTCTTCTGTCCATTGAGATCTTTGGCCTTTAGATTTATAAGGTGACATCTGAAACCCAGAAAAAATAAATTAGATACCCAGCTGTATGTAATTCGCTGGGCTGTAGGCAATACGCCCAGTGGGCATATTAACTTCACCTGTATGTGGGCATATTACCTACAAGTCACTTAAACAATATTTCTAATTTTTTTTTCATAATATCAACATATTTATCAAAAAAATACATGGCAATATTAAGCGCAAAAAACAAGCTTTTTTCTCATATATTTACCTTATTTTAAATGTTAATCCTTAGTACAATTACAAGCGATTTAAATACAGAATTTTTTGTAACTGATGCCTTCTCAACACAAACCACGTGCACCTCAAGTACGCTTGAATGCAACTGAGCGCGGGTTGGTTTAATATTAACTTTAAGCATGAACATAAGTGACTCGTCAGCCATCTGTTAATCAAAAGTCAAACTAATAAAAAATGGAGCCGGTGGGCATATTACCAACATGGGCATATTCCCTTCACCTACCTTACCAAATTGAAGTGAACTTTTAGTTTCAAGCCGTGAATCTAGATGGCGTTAGAAAACGTATTTTGTTTCGCCAATCTAAGTGCCCAGAGCCCGGTTTACAGCCTCCTAAAACAAATTTTATATTTTTCATATTTGTTTGCTTCTCAAGGTTCGTGAAAGTGCAGATATACAGGTTCGAAAAGCTATTTTGAATTTGAATTGAACTTTCAATTTATTTTATGTATAATTATAGTTAATGAGTTGTGACATAACAAAATTAATTTCACTCATAGCTTGCCTGCAGCTGTTAAACATGTATTACAATAAACATCTCTGATCCTTTCCTCATTTTCATTATTAAATAATTCCACATTATAATTTGATTTTTTTACGTTGTGTTCTGGACAAACTCGTTCTTTGAGGTTGCAAATGTCGTTATTTCGACTTACTTCCACATAGCCAATAGCGTAATCACCATAAGACTCTCGTAGAACTAAACAAAAAGTATTTATAGTTAATATACACAATATATATCGGAACAACTACTACTATTATCTAAAAAATATCGCAGTTCGTAATTATATAAATTAATACTTACTGGGAAGCCTTAGAACTTTTTATTTCTGCCAAATTGAATCTATTCTCTATTTTTTAAAAATTGTGTCTATATGAGGCAAATTTGCTTTCACAAATTGAGCCATCATCGACAAAAACCAAACACAAATAAAGACGGAAAACAGCTCTAGGAATCACAAACACTGTATATTTTCAAACTACCAGTTTGAGTTCACAAGTGAAAATAACACTAATTTCAATATTAAATTTGTTGTTATATATCATTTAGGTACCTGAGTGATCTATGTTCAAAAGGATTATCCCTATAATTTCTGGGTATAGTTTTTGCAACATTTCAATACACATTTGTTGCTGTCATTTTGGTACTTGACTACCTGTCTAAAAATAGTAGAGTGGTACAGTGCAACAGAAGTAGCTTGGCGGTCGAAGGTCACAAACTATAAACTCTAATCAACACAGCAGTTTCTCCAGAACAGATGAACTGTAAATTGAAAATATTCAACCTTTCCGCTACTTTTATAGTTGAAAAGTTCTAGTAAGTACATTGTATTATCGGGGCATTTTCTTAGATCTGAAAAAACTATATTTCACAATAATAAAACCATTTTTGAGCTACCTGTTTGTCAAGTTTCTTCAGTTACCTGCTAATTGGGTGAAATAATCGGCAATTGGGGTTGGTTTGGATATATATATATATATATATATATATATACATATAAGATCGATAAAGGGATAACGCGTGAATTTAACAAAAACAAAAGAAAAAATCATGGGAAAGCACGCAAAAATAAAGAGGTTACTGAAGAGGGGTGGTAACCGTAAACATGCATGTTTCTAGCTCATTAGCCTTCATCAGTACGATATAACCAGGTATGGATGTGAAACTTGGGAGCAACGATGTTGAATGAAACATATATATATATATATATATATATATATATATATATATATATTATAATGTTAACGTCAACCTAATTATCAAGAAAAATTCTTAATTCGCCACACGTTGAGCCGCCAAATTATAATATTTTTAATGTTCTACTGTTTTTATAATTATGTATTATATGATTTTATTTGAAATTTGATTATTAGATGCTGTTGTTACAATCGTGGTAGTAACTACACTAATGTGAAAACACCTTTATCACTGAATATAACCTATTTGAAATTTTGACAGGAATTGTCAAATTATTATGCCCCGCTCAGATGAATATGAAATTTTATATTCTGAAAGATAAATTACTACAAAATCGACTTACTCGCTCTTACCTCAGGGAGGGTTCAAAGATTAAAAAAAATTAATAATTTAAAATTTTAAATTTATAAATTTCCAAAGAATATTCCAAAATTGTCAATTATACTATTGCAAATCTATAGTGACTGCTTGTTCAATATATTCTAAGACCATTAAATTATCTAATGACATCTACAATTTTTCTGTCACTGAAAATTAACTAAATGTCACTGATTATATCAAAAGTTTTATAGGATCCAAAATTTTTCAAATTCAATGAAATAGGAGTTGAATTAATACTAAAGTGAGTTGGAATCAAAAATTATATATTATATACCATCAGATAACAAGTGAAAATGAATTATTATTCCCAAAATATAATAAAGAACAATAATCGTACTTTCTACGAACCTTAAAATTAAAAAAACAACCTATATACTAGAAGAACAATCTAATTAACTACTTATTCTAAACGTTTAAATCGTCGAAAATTACACTTGACGTGTATAAATGTCAAATAACTATATGCGATAAAATTGTCTATTCAAAAAATTTTCTCTTCTCTTCAGGTGAAATTTTATATATCTT
The DNA here is from genome assembly GCA_963921935.1 of Galeruca laticollis. NCBI lineage: Eukaryota > Metazoa > Arthropoda > Insecta > Coleoptera > Chrysomelidae > Galeruca > Galeruca laticollis. Next base: position 34,883,806 of record OY998178.1, on the reverse strand, counting down.
TAACGTTAATTTTGTCAGTATTCAAAAATGTGTTATAGATGCATCTATCTTAATTTTATTTAAAGGCCTGTTAATTCTTGAAAAATAATTTATAAAATCTGGACTGGACTCACCAACTAGGTATCAGGATCACTCGTTCTGATTCTAAGCACGTCTTTTAGAATCGCCGGAACAACTTTTCTAAATTTATAATTTAGATCCCGGAAAAGTCACTAACACTATTTCAATATAATTATTTAAGGAATTATTCACGCACTGATCTTATCATGCTAATTATTATAATCTGATGCTATTTTAATATATCAATTACTATTATATTATTCAGCAAATTTGAGAGAACTCATATTAGATGTTCTCTCGAGAGGGGTTCAAAATCAACTAACTAAACTTTTTCCATAAATAATTCTCTTCTCCTTTGGTTACCAAAAAAATTCCTTTTTTAAAAAAAAATACAAATTTATGTTTTCATATAACAAAGAGAGATTTTCATTCTTTAATTCTAATTGTAATTTTGCTACCAGCGACATCTGTATTCTTTTTTTAAAATCTTTATAAAATCTATGTATCATTAAGTATCTTCTGCATTATTGTCATTCGAAATTTTAATGTCAAATTTTATTTGCATATTGAATCTTTTAAATTATTTATAATACATTGTATATCACTAGTATTACATCCAAATATGTACATTTTTCTTTATTTCAATGTTTTCTTTAGAATTTAGATAGAGTATATGTATTAAATCCCCCTAATAAAAGAATGATAAATCGATTCTTGCATACAATTATAATTTATCTTTCAAAATTGCCAAATATCATACTAATATCTTAGTAACATAGTTATATCTTTCAAATAATTATCTCTAAAATTTATCTTCAATCAAATTAAACTATTATTCCTAATTCCTATAAAACTTCTTGAATCTACTATATCTATTAAAATGTCACGTAACGTACTGTTATTTGTTATTCTAAAATTCCCTATATACATGTTGATCAATTTCTTCTATGATCTGTAATATTTCAACTCTCTTTTATTCTACTCTGCCTAAACAACTTACATGGAACTGGATATAATTTTACTTTAACATTTCTCAGTATTCTTCTCCTTTATTACATCCATATTTTAGTTAAGCAACCCTTAGTTCCTTCGAAATTCTTTTGTTATACGTCTTTAATAATTCATTTATAACTTCATAATATTCTTCATTACAATCTGTCCAATTACCATTACTATTCACATCTTCTATTTATTCTATCTCACACTCATAATGGTTAGCCAGTCTAATTTCTTTTTCAATCAATCCTTCATATTTCATCATCAAACTCTTCACTTTCTCTTCATATTCCTTATTTCCACTCACTAACTCCAATTCTACCATAATTCCATTCCTCTTTATATTCCATAACTTCCTATTATCCTCTTCAATTGCCAATACTTCCATATTTACCTCCTCAAATTCAATTATTTTACCATTTAATTCTATCTATCTATTCAAAATCAATTATTTCCTTATATTTCATCAATTCATCAATAACTATGTCTGTTTCTAACTTCTTCATCGACTATGCTTACATATCAACTTCTTTTTCATCCTTTAATTCAATCTTTTGTATCATATATTTGCCTAGTTCATATAACTTCCGTCCGTTTGTTCCTATAAATGTAATTATTTCATCCTGTCCATCTATTTTGTTGCTTAATTTCATTTCTATTTTCATTATCATATCTTCTATCAAAGTTTCTAAAATTTCTTCTATTCTCACAAAACTTGTCATAAAATTTATCTCCATTTCCATATATTCGTTTTTTATTTCTGTAACTTCTATTTTCATTTCCATAATTAATATCAACATGTCCATCATTTCTTCTATTATCAATCCATGTTCATATAATTTCTATTTAAATATGTTTTTAAATATTACTTGTTAATCATAAACCTTTTATGTACACATCGTTTTTATATCCATTGTTTAGCATGTACAATTCATTTTCGTTTTCCAGATTTCGTTCCCATAATCCTGTCATATAATTCAATTTTATTTTCTTTTCCTAAACTTCGTCTTATTCTCTTCTCTTATTGTTTGATTCCCTATTGGTTTCTGTAACTTCTTTCTGTTCACCACCATAATTTTTTTAATTTTGAAGTCCCATATCTCATCAATTTCTTCCCATAAATGCATTGAAATTTGCATCTCAAACTCTTCCATCTCATTGAAGTTGCTTTTTATTATTTTCATATCCACCATAATCTCAATTCGATATCTTTCATTTTCAATTCTCTTAATAAATATTCTTGGATCAATTATTTTTATGTTTCTCTTAAGTTTCACTCTGATTTCGCCATTCTCTGTGTAAATTATTGGTTCTTCAATTAGTCTTATGGTTTCATCTATTTCTTCCTTAGTTTCTTGTAATCGTCTGTTCATTTCTTTTAATTCCCAATTAAGTAATTTCTCTATACTTTCTCTCCTTTTTTTACACGTTCCCGTTTGTTCTTCTATCCTTCCATTTAAGTCATTAAATTTCTTATTTAAATTCTGTTCATACATTTGCATTGTTTCCTCATTTGTTTGTTCTTGTACTTTTATAGACTGTATTTCTTCAATTGTATTCTCATTTTGTTTCTTCACTTCTACTTGAATTACTCCAGATAAATTTTCTTCTAGGCATCTTCCTAGTTCTTGAACTTCTTCTACCACCTGCTTGTTTGTATCTTCCCTGATTTTAATGCCAATTTCTTGAATTTCCATGCGCAAATTTTCCTTCTGGCCCTTCATATCCTCTTTCACCTTTTCAATTTTCTTTCTAAATTCATTATTTTCTTCCCTAATTTTCTTAATCTCCTTTAAATTTTCAATTTTTCCTTCTTCTATTTTCTTTTCCAGCCTGTCCATGTTTCCTGTGATATTGTTAATATCCCCCTTAATCTCCTCCCTCATTGTATACATATCTCCTCGCATATTCTTTTCCATACTATTCATATCTGCCCTATTTTCTTCAAATTTCCTATTCATATTCTCATTCATTTTCAAAAGAAATTGTTGCATCCAATGATCATTGCTATTTGTTCCTCCTTGGGGTTCCTGTCTACTATCCTCCTGTTCTTCCCTTTCTTCATCGGATCCACTTTCAACTCCTACCTGTTTACCATCTCTTAACGTCATTCTTTGTTCCATCGTAAATATTTAAATTTTTTTTATAATAATGTCAAAAATTTTTTAATATTTTTATAATTATATGCACAGTTTTAATCACCCCACGTTTTGGGTGACAATTATTATACTGTTAACGTCAACCTAATTATCAAGAAAAATTCTTAATTCGCCACACGTTGGGCCGCCAAATTATAATATTTTTAATGTTCTACTGTTTTTATAATTATGTATTATATGATTTTATTTGAAATTTGATTATTAGATGCTGTTGTTACAATCGTGGTAGTAACTACACTAATGTGAAAACACCTTTATCACTGAATATAACCTATTTGAAATTTTGACAGGAATTGTCAAATTATTATGCCCGGCTCAGATGAATATGAAATTTTATATTCTGAAAGATAAATTACTACAAAATCGACTTACTCGCTCTTACCTCAGGGAGGGTTCAAAGATTAAAAAAAATTAATAATTTAAATTTTAAATTTATAAATTTCCAAAGAATATTCCAAAATTGTCAATTATACTATTGCAAATCTATAGTGACTGCTTGTTCAATATATTCTAAGACCATTAAATTATCTAATGACATCTACAATTTTTCTGTCACTGAAAATTAACTAAATGTCACTGATTATATCAAAAGTTTTATAGGATCCAAAATTTTTCAAATTCAATGAAATAGGAGTTGAATTAATACTAAAGTGAGTTGGAATCAAAAATTATATATTATATACCATCAGATAACAAGTGAAAATGAATTATTATTCCCAAAATATAATAAAGAACAATAATCGTACTTTCTACGAACCTTAAAATTAAAAAAACAACCTATATACTAGAAGAACAACAATGTCAAATAACTATATGCGATAAAATTGTCTATTCAAAAAATTTTCTCTTCTCTTCAGGTGAAATTTTATATATCTTTAACGTTAATTTTGTCAGTATTCAAAAATGTGATATAGATGCATCTATCTTAATTTTATTTAAAGGCCTGTTAATTCTTGAAAAATAATTTATAAAATCTGGACTGGACTCACCAACTAGGTATCAGGATCACTCGTTCTGATTCTAAGCACGTCTTTTAGAATCGCCGGAACCACTTTTCTAAATTTATAATTTAGATCCCGGAAAAATCACTAACACTATTTCAATATAATTATTTAAGGAATTATTCACGCACTGATCTTATCATGCTAATTATTATAATCTGATGCTATTTTAATATATCAATTACTATTATATTATGCAGCAAATTTGAGAGAACTCATATTAGATGTTCTCTCTCGAGAGGGGTTCAAAATCAACTAACTAAACTTTTTCCATAAATAATTCTCTTCTCCTTTGGTTACCAAAAAAATTCCTTTATTAAAAAAAATACAAATTTATGTTTTCATATAACAAAGAGAGATTTTCATTCTTTAATTCTAATTGTAATTTTGCTATCAGCGACATCTGTATTCTTTTTTTAAAATCTTTATAAAATCTATGTATCATTAAGTATCTTCTGCATTATTGTCATTCGAAATTGTAATGTCAAATTTTATTTGCATATTGAATCTTTTAAATTATTTATAATACATTGTATATCACTAGTATTACATCCAAATATGTACATTTTTCTTTATTTCAATGTTTTCTTTAGAATTTAGATAGAGTATATGTATTAATATATATAAAGAAGATGTAGGAATATCGCGTGATATGTTAACAACAACAACAAAGAGATGCATGGGTATTTGTATAAAATTGTTATTAACATTTATTTTATTATTTATTGTATGTAGGATTATAACTACCTGGAGCTTAGTGGAGGGACTCGTCTACGCCCTTTTATACATAATAATAAATTATCTGGAAAATTGATGTCAGTGATATAATCCACAGTTTATTATATTATTGATAATTTGAAATTTCATTTTAAATAATATTACAAAACGGTTATTTTCGGAAATGAGATAATTTTAGAAGCCTTAACTTTTTTTAAATGACTAAATGTGGTACGCCTATGGTTCCGGCCAAAATGAGTGATTTATTACTCCATGCCTTTTAAAAACGGAGTATAAAATGAAAATATAACACGTAAACTGATAAAATATCAAAAACCACTAAAATGTATGTCTCGGATTGTACTTTCGAAGTGAACACGACAAGAAAAATGATTTAAAACGTACGTACAGCGGATTTTGCTACTGCGCACACGGCCTTCACCCGCCAAGCTACTTCTGTTGTTCTGTACCTATTTTACAATCCAAAAAATACTTAAGCATTCCAACAACTTTTTTTTAATAAACAAATTGCATATCCACTAAATTACTTATATAGAAAAAATATTCCGAGCCGAATATTGTATCAGGATCGCTTTTGTACCAAACTGCAAATTGTTACACGTTCTTGTTATATTTATCTAATAGGGGAACATAATCTAATATCTATTCATCTCTCTTGATTTTGAATGCGAATTCCCAGTGATACGTCGAGGGTCGAGGTTTTCATCTTTATCCAATATTCATTTAACGTTCTCCATCTTTGTCCGTACAACTGAGATTTAACAGCTGTAGATTAATATTTTTCATTTCTCTTCTTTACACGCTTGTAGGTAATAGCTAATAATAAGAAATTCGTATTTTTAAACTAATATATTTAAAAATGTAGCTAAAATTACGGTTTAAAATGAATTTCAATGGGTTGGGTTCGATTAATTCTGTTAATAAAGAAAAAACATGAGGTTAATTTTTTGTTACACACTCCATTACCTATTTAGACAGTTTCATTTATAATAGTGAAAACCATGATAATAGGGAAGAAAGGACAACAGCATACTATACATACAGAAGAAGAGGAAAATATAGAACAAGTTCAAAATTTCCAATATTTGGGTTCAATTATATCAGAAGATAGGAAACTAGAAGAGGAAATACTGGAAAGAACATCAGCAGGAAGACTGTTTAATAGTATATAAAATACATTCGTCGAGAAAAGAGAGGTACCTACTCAAAGAAATTGAAACACAATATAATACCGATAAAGAGGAAGAAATAATAGTGAAACAGGTATTTAAAGTTTGAACATACAAGAAGTCCAGAGGAAGATCATGGTTAGAGAATGTGAAGGCGGCAGCAAATAAGACAAACTTGAAAAGGGAAGAGATAAAATGGCTAACGCAGGACTGAAATGAGTGGAGAGGGAGCTGGAGAAGAATGCCAACATACTCTACTCCACTAAACAGCCCACACCTGAAAAGGTACAGGGTATAAGGATTTAGGTAAGTAAATTGTGGAGCAATAAGTGATAAAAACGATAAGTTTGTTTATCATTTGAAGATTAATTAAAAATAATCGCACCTTCTTTTTGGTGTACTTAGACTTTTTCGTTATTACGTTGAATAAATGTGTATGTGATTAACAAACTCGGTTAAATATCTTAACTATTGTATGAATGGCTGTTAAGTTTTTCCACAGCGTAGATATACAATTACAGTAATTTTCATGACGGTTGTTTCAAGGTTCATTAGCAATTTTAATGAAACAGATTACAGTTATTGATTGATTTTAGAATAAAAAGGAAAATTGGATAAACTGATTAATATGGTTTCATTAAAATATGAATGGAAGTGATTATAAAATACCAAAATAAGTGCTGCCATTATAAGATCCGGGATCCGGGATATATATCAGTCTGAGTTGACCAAAATACATGCTTTAAATTGAAATATAAATAATTAAAAAATATTATCTCGCACGTATTTAAAATACGAAATATTTTTAAGTCGTGTATTTGAAATATAGAATACAAAATGAAGTATTTCCACAATTTTTATTTAAAATGCGAATTACAAAATACTATGTTGGGGATGTTAGGTTATGTAAATAGAATATAACTAATTCAGCCCAGTGCATTAATCAGTAAAAGAGGAATTTTCTTTCATGAACAGTAGATTTTTAAATGTACTAACAGACAAACAGCCGCTTGTTAGGGAATGAATAAAACCTACTAAAGAAAACAATGTTTTTCAGATCCTGATGAGCACAAACTTGTGTTATACTGAATGCACACATTTTTACTTCACCTTATGTGTAGTATATACATTATGTGTATACATATAAGGGAAATATTGTAATGGAGTGATTTTGACGTTTTGAGATTCGATTCATATCGTAGAACTACTCTCTGTAAACAAACTACTAATGAATAACTGACTTTTTATTATTGGCTCAACCAAAAATATCTAAAATTGTAACAAGTAACAATTTATTAATACAAATCCAAGTCACATGTTAATATAGAAAGCAGATAATATTTTTGAAGGAACTGGCTCTGGATTCTTCATCTTGTTGGTGTTTCTTTGTACTACCTATAGACGAAGGTTACGGTCAGGCAGAGATGGCGTAACGTACGCCATCTACGAGAGGGTGTCGTAATCCGATGGACACACTGTGTGAGCGGTGCCTATGTAGTAATATGTAAGGATGGTTGCGTGGGTGGCAGGGGCAGACAGTGGTGACGGTTCATCTGCTACAGTCTCCCCCTCTGGCGTCGAGGTCGTCTCGATGAGGCGTCAGGAATATTGGCAGATGAAGCGGGATCTGGTTTTCGGGGTCGTCCTCGCCTTTTAATTTCCCTTATCGGCTTAGTGTCTATTCGGACTCTTCTGAGGCGTGGTAGGGGGTCAGATCACTAGTGTGGTATATACTCAAGGGTACGTCGTTGTTCAGCGCCTCGGCTATTTCATATCTTGTAGGTCCATGTTTGCGGAGAATAGCATACGGGCCATCTCGCCGGGGCGCAAGTTTCGTAGAATAGCCCTTTAAGGAATTACTGAGGAAGTGCGTTTTGACCCATACTTTGTCACCCGGGGCATAGTCGGGCCCTCGGTATCTATCTTAATTCACATATGTCTGGTTTCTATTTTGTCGCACTTCCGTGAGCTCTTTAGCTTGACGTCGGGACAGTGCTAAGTTTCGTAGTTTGGGAGTAATTTCCGCAACAAAATTCTCGTTGTGTACGATTGCGCTCAGGTCATTTGTGACGTCTTGTACGGTCCTGAGTTCTCGTCCAAACGTTAAATAAACAGGTGTATAACCGATGCTATCGCAGCGAGCACTATTCATGGCAAATCGAATAGAGGCCATATGTTGGGACCATTCTTGGTGAAGTTGTCCGACTAAGATACCAAGCTGAGCTTTGAGGTCTCGGTTTTTACGCTCCACGGGGTTGGCGTCCGGATGGTATACTGACACGAACGTCTGCTTGATACCAAGACAGTAGGTTCACTTCTGCATGACTGCGGATACAAACTGTGTTCCATTGTAACTAATGATTCGGCTTGGAAGCCCCTATCGTAGTAGAACTTCATCCAGTAAGATTTGGGAGCAATTCCCTGCAGTGGCCTCTTGTAGGGCAAATAGCTCTATCCATCGGCTAGCCACATCTTCGACTATGAATATCCATCTCATACCTTCTGGAGTTAATGGTAAGGGACCAAATAAATCCATAGCTAACACTTCAAAGCGTTGATTACTAGCAGTGGTTTGTAATAGGCCGGCTGGTTTCAAATTTTGGGTCTTATATCGTTGGCATGGTACGCATTTTGAAATGTGTTGAGCCACATCCCGCCGTATGTCTATCCAAAAGTAGTATCTCTTGGATATTCGGTTAACAGTTTTATCGACACCATAGTGTCCGGATGTGGGAGCATCATGGTAGGCGTAAAGGAAATCTTTCCTTTCTTGCTCGGGAACGACAATACGAGCGCCCTAATCCACCTGATCATCCGTATATCGATAAAGGACACCCCTGTTCGTGAGGTAGCCCCTGTTGAACCATTTCTGGTGTTCCTCGGCATCGACTGACTCGAGTGATTTTATTATTGGCTCGAGAGATTCATCCAAGAATTGTTTTTCTCTCATGTCTCTTTCGTTATTACGAGGCAAATCAATTTCTATGGTACAGATGCAGAGCTCTGGTGGATTTCCGTGACTGAGGCAAGGTGGCCTTGATGGGAAGTCCGCCACCACGTTGGTTTTTCCTGGTGAATACTGCACCTTTAAATTGTAGGGTTGTAATTGTAGTGCCCACCGGGCCAAGCAACCGGTTGGCGTCTTCAGGCTTAGCAGCCATTTTAGCGGTTGGAGATCCGTTATGACGATCGTTGAAGACGTTTCGATATATCCTCTGAATTTGGAAACGCCCCAGACGATAGCTAAGGCCTCTCTCTCCGTTGTAGAATAGTTTTGTTCGGCGTCCGTTAGAAGGCGGCTGGCAAATTCAATTGGGTGTTCGTCGGCTCCCTCCCCCTGGACAAGGACTGCACCGATGGCATAACCACTGGTATCAGTTTTGATGATAAACGGTTCCATTTTGTTCGCTTGTCTTAGCCTAGGTGCGGTTGTTAAGTGTTTTTTAGAGTTTCGCAAACTTCTTGTTGCTCTGTTTCCCATTTCCAAGGTACATTCTCTCTGGCCAGGTTGGTTAATGGTTTAGCTATCGAAGCGAGGTTTTCTATAAATCGTCGGTACCAAGAACAGGTCTGTACAAATGAAAGTAGCTGTTGGTCGGGTGACGATCGCCTGTATTTTGCTAGCATCTGCCGTAATCCCGTCCTGCATCAGCGTGTGGCCTAATAACTTGATACTGGTGCAAGCAAAATTACATTTGCTTCGGTTGATACGGAGTTGATATTGTTGTAGCTGCTTAAATACTTTGGATAAATCATGTACATGGTCTTTGAACGTGGAAGATCTAATAATTAAGTGATCTAGGTATACGAGAAGGAAAATGTTACTGAGGCTAACCCTAAATCGGTCCATCAGCCTTTGGAAGGTCGCAGGCGCATTACTTAACCCAAAAGGTAGGCGTTTAAAACAGTAGACTCCAAATGGGGTGATAAAGCCAGTCTTCTTCTTGTCCTCTTCGTAAATCTTGATCTGCCAGTACCCTGATTTTAGATCTAATATGGTCATAAAAGGTTTATATTTAGCCGCGTGCAATAAATCATCTATCCTGGGCAAAGGATACTTGGAAGATACCGTAATGGCATTAAGACGACGATAATCTATACATACTCTGACATCAATATTCCTCTTGGACACGAGCACTACTGGAGCTGTCCACGGAGTATCACTCTTTTCTATGATGTTGTTGGTCAACATTTCGTCGAGCTTGGTGCGTAATATGTTCTGCTTTGTCAAGCCAATACGATGATAGGGGGCGCTAGCAATCGGTTCATGATTACCTTTCGAAAGCCTGTAACGTCGTTGCTTCTTTTGGCTTTAACTTAATGTAAATGCTAAACAACTCGTGATGCGTCTTTTTCTTTTTCCTGGGAGGGGAATGAGTTGGATAATAAATAGGTAGGCTATCTTTGAATATGTCGTAAATCATCTCGGGAGAATAATCATTGGCAATATTTCGGTTATTCTCCTTCTCAATTCTCTCGAACTGTGCCTCTCCGGTGTCGTCTGGCAGTGGAGACGCAAAGCATTCCAAAAATGGTGACGTGGCTTACATGATTTCGGTTTCATACAGATTTATTGGAGTTTTGGTTTCATTGGCTTTAGCATGCTGAACAGTGTCCGCTGACTTGTCGAATTCTATAGGGTGCAGCTTATAGACTACGCTTGAATCCTGGTGAGTTATCAGTGGTGCTTCTTTCTGCATTATAAGATTGGTGTATTGAAGTAAGAACTCAAAGTATTTGTGTGACTGGTCTGCATAGTACCAGCACCTATGTGGTAAGTTTAAGACAATTCCAGCTTTTTCCAAAAAGTCAATCCTCAGTAAAGTTCTGTTGTCGACTGCTTCTGGAAGTATTACGAAATTAATGGTATGTGTTCGACCTCCTAAATCGATTGTAGTGAATGTAATAAGAACTTCTGTTTCCCGTTGTTGTCCATCGGCCAGTGTAACAGTTGCGTTATTTTTCACAAAAGTGCAATGTTTCTTCCGTAGTAACTGGTAAAGACGGGCTCCTGCCACGCTCGTTTTGGCTGCGGTGCCAATGTGTGCTTGACTCTCGATGCCACAAATTAGAGCCGGGACGGTAGGTACTTTAGGTGTGGATCGTATGAATGTATTTATTGAGTAGAAATTGATGGAGTTTGTTTGTATATCTCTCGTAGTATTGGAGCAGTTCGGACAGTTGCGTCTGTAAAACCCGGGCTTACCGCACCCATAGCAACTAATTATTAGGGATTTCTACTCAGTTTCCGTCGGTCGAGTAGTTTCTTTACTTTTAGATTGTCCTTGCTCCATAGGTTTAGTTTGCCGTTTCCTACAGTCTTGTGCAGTGTGACCTCGATACCCACAGAAATGGCGTCCATTCTGTTTTGATCGGTTGGGCTTGTGATTTTTCTGGGATTCGGACGGAAGGGTCACTGTCTCTTTCATCTCGTCCTCTATCAACTCAATATGTCGTGCCTTAATCAGTAATTCTGCAAACGTTTCTATCTGATCCCTCGGAATCTTTTTCCTCAGCTGGACATTTAAAAGACCGTATACCATATCAACTTCTGTTGCTTCATCATGTCTACCGGGTGATAATTGCGCGAGTAGTGCTTGTTTTTGGCAGATAAAGTCGTCTATCGGAGTATTCCCATTTTTATGTTTACTGAAAATGTCTAAGTATATTTGATAGGATGGTGTTGCAAGCGAGAAAGCCGCTCGGATCAAGTCAGTGGCCTTCCTCCAATCAGTGGCTTCATCCTTGATACCTTGCCACCAGGTGGCGGCTGTTTCAGTCAATAGTAGTGGTAGACCCTTTAATGCATCGGTATCTGGAATTTGCTCCATGTCTTTATAAATTTCTACGGCATTTAAGAAGGTTTCTACAGCTTCGTGACATCTCTCTCCATTAAATCGTGCTGTACATCTACTTAGACTACCCTTTTTCGGTGCCTCTGGCTCAGTGCGAATACCCGACACTGCCTGCAGAAATTGTTGGAATTGTTCTGGAGACATCGCCATGGCGCTTTGATTAGCAATACGCTTGCTTGGTGAATGCTATTCAACTCTAAGACTAGGTAAAGTATTGCTAGTCTTAGACTGTCCTCAAATATATATTGTAAATTCCCGACGATACAAAGACAGTGTTCGGCGAATCTATCGTCTAGAGTCCTTTCTGTAAGTGTATATTGTGATACCTATGATACAAAGCAAAACAATTGACGAATGTATTATCTAAGGATGACAATAATTACAGAGACAACAGTTGTCTCTGATAATTAACAAAGCCGTTTTCTAATGTCTGAAACTAACCAAGCAAGTGTGGTTTGTTGAAAGATATCATCTGACGATTTAAAAAACAACAAATGTTCACTCACAATGCTTCTTGAAAATTAAATATCTCTAGCCTCTACGCTGGGCGCCACTTGTAACTAGTAAAGTAGCAAGTATAATTTATTAATAAAAATCCAAGTCACATGTTAATATAGAAAACAGATAATATTCCTGAAGGAACTGGCTCTGGATTCTTCATCTTGTTGATGTTTTTTTCTACTACCTATAGACGAAGGTTACGGTCAGGCAGAGATGGCGTAACGTACGCCATCTACGAGAGGGTGTCGTAATCCGATGGAGAGACTGTGTAAGCGGTGCCTATGTAGTAATATGTAAAGATGGTTGCGTGGATGGCAGAGGCAGACAGTGGTGACGGTTCATCTGCTACAAAATGTTTTTAAATTTAGTTTATCAGAGATTATAACTCACTTTAAATTTTGAATCCTATTTTTATTCATTTGTTTTTTATTGAAATTTGTCATATTTTTATATAAAATCATTACTTTCGTATTTATATAGGAGCTATCCTTAAAATAAAAGCAATTCCAAAAATTAGTCAACATCCCTATTATTGGGTACTCACGGTCTATCTCGATAGATATCGGACCTGACTCATCCAACGCGTTTTCTATATCTAGTATTTCAGTAGTAAGTAGGTACAGAGTTGTTAATGAGATAGTGCAAATGTAACGCTGAAACCTTCCTATGTTTTTCTTTTTTATAAATTTGAACTTGTGTTCGATCTATCTCGTAGAAAGAACTTCGGTATAATGAATACTGTAATGGAAGATTTTTTTTTTATTAAAATTAACGTGCTCGGCGACTATGGCCACTTGCACAAAACGATTACATTGCTATATAAAATACAATAAGACAATAATATCATATGTAGGTCTGGATAGAGGCTAGTGAGTGTGTGCATATAGCTACATGCTTATTTGTTAAAGTGATGTGTTTGAGGGCTTGAAGTATGCTAAATAATTCGCCACTATGGACGCTGCATAAAAGAGGGATAAGGGAGGAGTTAATATGAGAATGGGACGTTGTAACAGTGCAGCCTACTCCTGTTTCATTTTTTGAGCCATCAGTATATAGAACTAGATCGTATTTATTTGTTAGTATGATGTTATTAGAAGCTTTCATTATGAGTTCCCTTGGTGATATATGTTTGTCGTATCGTGTAAGTGATGTGTGAAGAGCTGAGGACTGATAATGACCCAAGGTGGAGTCTGGGGTAGTGGGAGAGGAGTTGTTTGCCGTAGATTTATGTCATTAAGTAGGTGTGCTAGCACTGATGGAATGAGTTTAATTGATGATATTGGGTGTGCGTTGTGTGAGGTAGATGTCGGTGATATAAAAAGGGGGTATACTGGATTATGGGGGTTCAAGGAAACGAATGAACGAATGAATACTGTAATGGAAAATTGAAATGACGCTATATGTGAACTAAACTTCCGACAGTTATCTAAGAAACAGGATTGAAAACTATCGTGGTGTTCCGATTACTTTGCAGATTGTTTTGGTTAATATTTTTATTTTTTGTAAGCCCTTTAATAACTAAGGGTTTCATTTCAACTGCATGTTTTTTTACTTTTTGTTGTTTTGTAAATATACACATATAGGAGGTTGAAATGGCTATTATTATCGCCTTGTATATTTTCTGTCATGTATCTCTGTTCAAAATTAATTTTTTCTAATTTATCAGTATATCCGGTATAATTTCATAGTATCCTGCTGGTTTTTTTTTTATAAACCCCCTTATCTCCATTTCCTCTATCATAAAAACATCCTGTTCGTTTACTTCGACGGTTTCATAATTTATCTACCTCGTCCTCCTGTTGTCATATATGAGTCAAATCAATCTGGCCAGAATCTCTAGTTTTAATCTAATAAAAATGCTTTGATTTTATTAAACTTTCTACTGTTACAAAAAAATATTTATTACTGTGGGAGTATATTTCCGATATTTTTGAACCTAAAAATTTATTCACACATTATTTCTTTCAATTTCATGATAATTACAACAACAGAATGTGTACCTAGGGTCTAACCACCAACACTGTATCAGGTATGAAGAATTTACTTTAAGATGAATCACTTTTTCCGAGAAGTGTAATTTTCAAGGATCATTTAACACAATTCGCTAAGTAGGTACATTCTTCATATAATATTTACATTGTGAAATATATTGTGGACGTTGCAGTCAGTCAACTTTTTAACGGTATTTCACAACAAAAATAATTATTCGAATGTTTACTTTGCGTGAGGATTTTCCCAAAACAATTTAATTTACGCAATGTATTCAAATAATAGGAGGCATAAGTGCTCGAATAGAAATAATAATTATTGTATCACAAATCATCTATCATTTTCATTTACTCGCGACTCTATAACAAAATTGACAATTGAAGGGGTCAGGGCAAGAAGTGGACAGGAGAGACAAAAAACGTTTGTGGAAATTAACAAAAAAAAAATTGACTTTGGTTAGTTATTTGTTAGTGGCATGTGGACACATTTTCGTCAAATGTCTCGCTTAAGGAATATTACTTTTGCCAAAAAAACATAAAATAAAATGGACATGTCCACTTTTTGGACAGTTTTGTTAATATTTTAATTTTATTTGTTTTCAAGCAATGTTAATATAAATTTAGATTTACAAAAATAAAATTATCATTCATCATCATTGTCTTCACATTCGGAACATGACGTGTCAGCATCTGGGTTAACAAAATCTAAGTGATACTGTTTTATTTCTTTATAAAACCATTGATCAGCTAGTGGGACGCAGCCAGTGCCATGACATGTTCAAACTTCTTCTTTTTTAGCTTTCTTCTATCAATATACAAAAGCTTGGAATCATCCGGCAAACTGAGAACTACATTTTTATTTTTAAGTTCAAATTCTTGGAAGAGCGTCATTGATACTGAGATACTACATGACATTCTAGGCAATTTAGATCTCTCGTATTGGAAAATTCTATATTTCGATATTGTGAATTGTGCATTTTTTACACTTACATTCTTCTTAAACAGTGGTAAAAAATGTTGTTTAAAATTCAAAAACATTTTTTTATCAGGCGTAATCAATACAAATTTATGACCAGATTCTCGAATGATTGTGGCGTACTCATTTAGAAGGTAAATTTTATCATATTTTCGTTTTCTCTTCTCAATAGCTGCAAAGCTTCTATCGCATGGTAGATAACTGTGCCCTGGTTCAGGGAAGCGAAGGTATATTAAGTTAAATTTTCCCATTTCTACAAATGTGAAGAGATATTGGGTCATCACCAGTAACTTCAGGTCTAATAATATTTTCGAAAAAATAATTTAGTAAGCTGATTACTTCGTTTTGCCCTTTTCCAGCAATGGTTTCGTCATATAGAAAAAAGTAACTTTTGCCAGTGCTTGCAACATGAATGCAAAAGTTGTAGACCCACATTTGAATCTTGTAGAATACCTCTCCACTTGAAGCTAGGGGAGGTCGGGTACAGTTGTAACAATTTTTACTTGATTTTTTTCTGTTACTGTCTATAAAATTAAAAAGAAACATAAATGCCTCCATGTGTGCCAAAGATATAGCTATAGAAATAATTAATATTAATGATGTTGGTCACTTCATTAACAAGAAAAAATATATATAATGTGGTGGGACAGAATGTTACAATCGTACCCGCAGGTGTGACAATTGTAACATGCACGGGGGTCAAATGTAACAAAGTCTGAAACTATTAAAAATAATATTTATTAGTGAAAAAAATTAAGAATACATATTTAGTAAAACATTATGATTCTAAAACTAAACCAATTGGAATAATTTCACATTAAAGCCATATTCTTAATTAAAAAAAGAATATAAAACAAGATAATATTATTTTCATTTAAATTAAATAAAAAATAAACACTAGTCACTCTCATCATCATCATCATCATCATCGCAGTTCAAACAATAGAAAAAGTCGGATCGTAGCTTATGAATACATGATTCGTGTGCACATTGTTTGCACTTATTACACTGAATCCATGTCGCTTTGGGTTTCCCGGTGTAGGGTTTAAAGCAATATAGGCAAAATTAATCTTCTGTTTCAGAATCTTCCGTTTCTTCATCTGTCACACGAGAGGAACCTAGTCTACCATCGATCTTTTTATACTTCCTAGATAAACTTTTATTATTTGTGTCTTTAAGTTTTTGGGTTTTTGCTTCATCTTCATTTTCCACTACATTTCTTTTTATGGTGTTTGCTTTCTGTTTCCTCTTACTCCGTTCTTCTTCGAGAATCAGCTTTTCTGGCGTATCTGTTAAAATAGCACTATGCTTCTTTCTTCTCATCGTAATTTGCTTTTTTATGCCACCTGCTGCCTTTGGAAGAGGGCGAATTTGTTCAAGAACCCGAAAGGATTGATTCAGATCTTCTGGGTTATCTGGTCTTCTGCTGGGACCTGGTATAGCTACAATTGCGACACTTCCGTCATTTTCATTGCTTGTAGCCGTAGATTCTACTAAGTTATTTTCTAGTAAATCCCTGTCAGTTACAGATGAAGGCGAAAATTCGTCGTCTCCAAAAATATCCCTGTTAAAGGGCCAAATTCCTGACACCCTGAATCCTCCCATAATATTTGTGGGTGTTGTTGCTTTTGGAAATGCCTCAGTAACTACACCGGGGATATCGTATATAGTAATTGTCTGACCGGGATGCGATTTCATCCAATTGTCCATTGCACCATTGACGTAATGTTTGAAAGGACCGTAGACACCACGGTCCAACGGCTGTAACTTGTGCGATGTATGTGGGGGGAACGACAATAAAACAACTCCATTAGCTCTACAGAACTCCATAGTTGGCACATATAGGTGGGAATCATGATTGTCCAACAAAAGTAGAACTTTTTTTTCAGGTGTGGGTCTCACATGCTTTACGAAGTGTTTCATGAAAATTAAAAACGTATCTTCGTTCATCCAGCCGGAGCCATTCGCCTCACCGATACATCCTGGGGGACCATTGCTTATAAAATGTGCTTGAAATTTTTTGCGAGGGAAGATGAAGAGAGGGGGGACAGTGTTTCCGACAGCACTAACAGCTGTGCAAACAGTTACCAAAGTGCCCCGTTCTCCAGAAGTAACTGCACCTACTTGTTTTGTGCCTTTTATGGCAACGATTTTGTTTGGCTTTTGTACGGTGGTGACCCCAGTTTCGTCGACGTTGTAAATGTCAGCGGCCTCAAATTTATATTTTTCAAGAAGATTTGAGAGATTATCGTAGAATTTGCCGACATTTACTTTGTTAAAGTTATTCGCACGTGCATAGCTGGTTGCCTCTGGAGTTCTTATAGATAAATTAGGGTGTCTATGCATGAAATTTGTAAACCAGTCCTTACCAGCTTGTCCATTTTCTGACCATTTGGGAGGGACCGCCATTTCGTTTTCTTTCGCGAATTGATACACCTGGGAACAAAAATTTAATAAACATTGGTTTTTTAGGCTTTTATTTGAACTACTAACCAATTTACGAATTTCTTTTGGCGTTAGCCCAAAATATATAACTGAAGACATCCGTATATATCTCAAAAACGCTTCTTCTTGTTCTTCTGATAAAATTCTAGTGTGTGGATTGTAACCCATTTTTGGCATTTCACCATTATTTCGTTTTTTCATATAACGGTTAAGTGTTACGTGGCAAATATCTAAATCTCTTGCTACCTGTCGTTGTGAAAGATTTCCCTCCATTATTAGATTAGCTGCCCTTTCCATTAGTTCATTTGAAGGACTTCTGTTGGTTTTTCTAATTCTTTGGCGTGGCATTGTTTCCTGAAACATGGAATTCATAAACTCAACATAAGGGGTACAAATGTAACACGTTACAATTGTACCAACTAGTGTTACATTTGTACCCGAACGACATTTTGAAATGTTTGGCTTAGTTACCAGAACAAGACAAGTCATAACCTCAAATTAGCATTAGGACTTTTTAAAGTCATGTTTGCTCTAAACGTCAACTATAAATTCTTTGCGATAAATGTAAACATGGTATAGGTTATACATAAAAAGGCAAAACACTAAAATTTTACTTACCTGTCTTCAAAACAACCTATTTAACATAACTTTTGACTCGTATTACATGGACCGCTCTAATCAACATGCAAACTACTTCACACTACAACCTATTTGTTGGCCACGTTGCCAAATTTATAAAAAATTACACTAGACGTTTTTCTATCTGTTGTTACATTCGTACCGCGTTACAATTGTACCCGACCTCCCCTACTGGTAATGGTAAATTTTGTTGGTAGTCAAATGTTATAACTTCCACATAATCTAAAGTTTTAGCTAGCTGCGATTTTTCTTTAAGATCTTTGTAAAAAGTTTCTGATTTCACAACATGCAAAGATTTTTCTCCCTGAAGTGTGTTTCTTTCTTTTTCTGACGTTGCAGCATCGATTTGTTTTGCCAGTTTATCACATTTTTGACATGTGTCTGATTTTGGGCTTCCAAATGAAATAATAAAGTTTTTTATGAAGTATTTTCTAAAATATTCGTATTTTACCACAGGTTTAAAATTTTCATGGTTTCTCTCTTGCAGTATTCTATATTGAACAGGTTCGTATTTTTGCAAATACAACTCATGTAACCGTGCAGTATTTAGTAACGGTGATAGATAATATTTGCCGATGTTATCACTCCTACTATAATGTGATTTGTATTTGGGGAAGCTCATTATATGACTGCGAATCTGGGCAACTGTTTCTGGAGTAATTTGGTTTGGTCTATTATTATGTCTTCCTCTTCCATCCGATGGGGGCGTGACGTTAACTTTTAAGTGATTTATCAGTCTATTGATTCTACCTTTTTTTATACCGTGAATAGCAAGTCGTGCATTTTTACACACACGATAGTTTTGGATCCCTTCTTTAACCTAGCATAACAAAAATCAGAAGTTGAACGAGAGTAGCGTAAAGAAAACTTACAGAAAAGGTACAAGTCACGCTTTTTGGTTTATTATTTTGGTCTGTACGTCGTCTATGGCGAGTGACATTTGTCACAGACAGGTTGGCACCTAAATAAGCATCCTGTAGTTCCTTGCTTGGCAGTTTATGAAAAGTATTAAAGATTTTTTGCCTACTATCAGCGGAGACTTTTTCAAAACATTTTAGTTTACAGCTGCATGCATTTCCTACCATCCTCTCTGGCACAACAGTTTTGGAAGTACTCTCATATTCTTTGCCCGCTGTTCTACGCTGCTTTTGGATACTTCGTTTCCATTTCTTTTCATTTCTCAACCGTTTTTTGCCTTTGTTTTTGTTTTCATTGAGGTTAGGTTCACTTGATTCACTGTCTTCTGTTGCCTCTCTGGGTACATAATCACCGTCAACGTCGGAATAATCTCCATGAAAGGGATCCTCTTGTTCAGAGTCAGAACTCATAATGTTGTTCATTATTTGAAAGGTTTTTTAATAACAATGGCTCGCTCCTTCGACACGTTAAACGACACGTCTACGTCAACACTAATATTTTGGTACTTGATCCAGTGCTATAACGGGACATGTCCAGGATATGTCTCCTTCTTGAAAAGTATTCGAAGGTAGACAACTTATAATACAGTACTGTAAAGTTTGTGGTAGAGATATAAGTCTCGTTTTTGCATGGGACCATCCACAATTTAAAACAGAACATGTCCATGCAAAAAAACAATGTTTGCTAAAAAATGGACTTGTCCACTTCTTGCATTGACCCCTTCAATTGTTAAAATGAATGTAATATTATCTTTTATTTATTCCATTTAAAACGGGAAGTTTAATAGTTCGTCTTTTTAATTTTTATTCATACCAAAAGAAAATACAAGAATATATCGCTCTAATTACTTCATCTGAGCAGCTTAGACCATCTTGAGACAGTTGGTTCTTCTCTACGGAGTAGGCAAGTGGCAAAATATAATGTTACATTTATCAAAATTAAAATATTTCTACTACAATTTACGGTATACCCAGAAAAATTTCCTGAGTGGAGCCATAGATTTTTTGGAATAAAACAAGTAAAGCTGAGAACGAAAGAGAATTTATAAAAACACTCGGAGCATGTGGAAGCCAAAGCGATTCTTGGATAACTGAATGAAATTCTTTAGGAGGCAGATATTACAACGTTAAAGAACATATATTAAGTTACGGTAGCTTTTTGAGGCGGGAGCGCCCGGACTGGTACCATAATTTTTTACTATTTAATTGCTAATTTATTACCCAAAAATCGATTTTATTGCTCAAGCGGTTCACGAGAAACGCGACACCCCCCTACCTTAATATTAAGCTACGGCAACCATATGCATTATCTCGGCAACGGTGAGAGCTATCGAAACGAGCTTGGCGCGATAATTTATTGCTAATTAATTGCTGAAAGATGACATGGGTCCCGGATCCCGAAAATCACCCCCAAGCACCGGATAGCCGACCCCACGGCGGTATTAAACACTGGCAGCTTGATACTTAATCAATTTTGTAAGGCTACGTTGTGGGTCAGAAAATTGCCTTTTTTGTGTCAATAATCATGAAATGCGCCGCCTCGTCGTCGAAGTAATGTACTATCGTTCCGGTCATTCTGAAGCTTGATAAAAATCATCCATTTCTGAAAACATCTAAATGGATTGTAACCTTATTCTAAAGCATGGGAAAATCTTTTCAAAATATGAAAACAAATGGAAAAAATTATTGCAATTTTTAGTTTATTAATATGAGCGACGAATTTCGGCATTTTTTTTTCGTTAATTTTTCAACGAAAAAATTTACACTGGGTAGCATGCTTTCAAGTCCCATATATAAAAAATATAAGATGATTATATGATTAAACGATCTCGCCTGTAAGTGAGGTTCTATCATAACGATTCCAAAAAAACCACTTAACCGATTTGACATGCGAGGTCTCATTTTTTTTTTCGTTATTGAAATCTGCTGCCCCTGACTTACATTTTTGAATTTGATACTTATTATCAGTTTATAGTCGACTTTCCATAATTTTTAAAAATTGCTAAAACATTTTTGTATCTGTAAAAATCATGCTGAGATGAAAATCAAAATTTCATGACAGGGGAACTATAGAGAATTGAATAAAAGAAAAATAATTACTCGCACGTCAAAATCGGTTCCGTAGGTTTTTTAGAATCGTGCGTAGAGTAGTAAAAATGTTCTCCATTTAAAATAAACGGGTTTGAAGATTAAAACTAACTTTTCCGCATCTGTGGCCCCGAACAAAATTCTATCATAAAATTGATACTTGTATACACTTCGGGGGATGTATCGTGCTAACAAACCGAAATTTCTTCAAAAATAACCAAAAATTTAGTATATCTGGATTTATAGGACCCGCTATACTCGCTCTAGTCAACTGAAAATCAATAGGGTAAATGTGTGAGACACCTTGAATAATATTCAATCATAAAATTGATCAATCGTATACTCTCTGGAGGCTGTATCGTGCTAACAAACTGAAAATTCTCCAAAAATGACAAAAATTTGGTACTTCAAGTACCATAGCACCCGTTGTACTGGATTTAGCGAGGTGAATATCAATAGAGTTCATCTTTGAGACGCTATGAATAATATCCAATCATAAAATTGGTCACTTGTATATACTCCGGAGGCTGTATCGTGCTAACAAACTGAAACTTTTCCAAAAATATCGTACTTAAAGTACTGTAGCACCTTGTATTGGCTCTGATGAGCTGAAAATCAAAAGGATTCATAATTGAGATGTCCTGAATAACATTCAATAATAAAATTGGTGACTTGATGAACTGCGAAGGCTGTATCGTGCACATCTTGAGTCAATACAATAGCCAAACGCTTTTCCCCCATTAACTTATCTTCAGATTTGGCTTCTCTTGCTAAATTTTTGTTTTCTATGTGCCGGTGATAGGATGATGCGTCTACATTTTTGGTTTCAAAAGCGCAGCAAATATCGCATCCATCTTTTTTAGGTTGTTGAAATGATATATTTATTTCTTCAATGATGTAGTCAAATGTATACCTGCAAGACTGATTTTAGGTAAGGATATTTTTCATTACACATTCTTGCATATTATCTATAGACTGATGACATAGACTCTCCATAGATTGGCTCAATATACATTTTACTCATAGATTGTCTACAATAGTGGAAAGGAAGCTTTGGCAAGGAATCTAAGAACTCTATGAGATATTTCTTTGTGAGGTCCACATCTTTTTGTTTCTTATTCCTTGTTTCACGTCTAGATGTATTAAGAACATCTTGAGATGTGTGCTTTCCCGCAGAGGAAGTAGAGGCCCAGTTATTGACGTTACATTCTTTCAAACCAAATGTTGATAGGAAAAATTCCTTACAAACAGATAAAATTTGTCCCTCAGGAGTTTTTATACTGTACTTCAAACTTCCAGTTCGCCTTGATGTTTCTCCAGATTTTGTAGAGCTTGCTATAGGTGATTTCGTTACGAGAGATGAAATATATACCTTTTTTTGGTCCCAGTTCATATCAGACAGAATTTTTCAAACAGTTCTTGTCGAACTGACTCTGAAATAGTGAATCACTTTCTAGTTTTTGATTTTGCAACATAGTTTAGAAACACACCTCAGTCCCAGTTTTCTGGCTTCTCTTTCGGTTCCACGTTTGGCACCTTCATTTTTTGGTCTCCTCCATCCTCTATAGGCTTTACCTTCTTGTCTCAATTTCTTATTTTTGTTATCACTCCATTTTCCTTGCATCGGTAAATGATTTCTTTTTTTTTCTTTATTCTTGTCTGAACCAATTGAATTTTCAATAATGTGTAAAATACTCAAAAAGAGCTCTTGGAGCAATGTTTCATCATTTCATAATTTCCAATAACATACCATAAAAATTGTGTACTCACCGACCAACAACATCACCGTGAAACAAACACCGTGCAAATGCTGTAGATGCAAGTTCTCACTCACTTAACCTTAAAGTTGCAGTTGCTAGAAGTCACAAGAACGACTTTTAGACCAATAAGATTACGAAATTAAATTCTGAGGTATCACATAGAAGACGTAGAATTTTTTTCTTGAAAATTTGGTACTAATAACTCAATTTACGTGAAAAGTGTAGATACAAGGTATCACGTCTTAAACATCGATATGTTAATAGAAGAAAGAAGAAGAATGATATTAAAAATATTAAAGCTTAGATATTATTAGCTTTAGTCTGTTCAATTTTTTAATGATGAGACCCCAGTTTTCTGAATTGAATGCGTTTTTTATGTCCAACATTACCAGGACTACCCACCTTTTCTTCGATCTCTTCGCCGCACTGTGGGTTTACAGTGCGGCGAACGACCCTTCCGAAAGCCATATTGCTGTTTCGATAGAGCTTCTTTACAGTCCAGAAATTTTTCTAGTCTGTTTTTTTATCAATATCTCATAATATTTTCTCAGACAGTCTAGTAGACATACCGGCCTATACGAGGCCGGTGAATTGGGGGGTTTCCCAAGCTTCAGTAGTAATGTCAGATTTGCTACCTTTAATTCCCCGGGAAACACTTGCCTGTGCAGTAGGTCGTTAAAGACTTCTCTAATCATGCCCGGTTTAGACGCTATAAGAGTATTTATTGTCACCGGCAGCAGGCCATCAGGGCCGGGGGCTTTACTCTGCTTAATCTCTTCTCCAGCGGTTTGGATCTCTTCCAAAGTAAATGATTCTATATTTGCGGTGCTCTTCCGCCGAGGAGCACCGCTGAGTCCCACCGCTGGTCTTCACTCAACTTGTATGGGGCCATCACTGTTTTCATGGTTATTTTGTAGGCATCGCCCCACACGTTCGTTTTGAAGAGCGTCGCATATGGCCTGCCACTTTTTCTATTTCTCGTTTTTTATAGTTTTGCCCAGCACTTTCTTCAGTTGCCTATATTTTTTTCTCAGTTTCTCGTTACCCCCGCTTCTTGTGTATATTCTCCGGGCATTGATGCATTTTTCTCTTAGGTCCTCTACCTCGTCGTTCCACCAGTAGGGAAGTTGTTTTTTATTGTTGTTTCTTTTATTGCTTGTGTCTTTTATTTGTCTTAAAACTAACTACAGGTCTTCATAGTTCATCACCTCATTCTCTTTTATGCTTTAAGTTTTTCTTTTATGTGTTTTATGTTTGTGTAATTTCTTTTTATGTCTACTTTTTTTATTTTTGTTTTTATTTCGTAGGTGATGAACTGATGGTGGGTAAAGATTTGTTCGTCGAGGACATCCCAGCCTACTATTTTCCTGGATGACTTTTGCCTCTTACGAATGTAGCTTTTTTATTGTTTAGCGATATGATATTTACTTGGGCCATTCATTCGTCCTAGAGGTTGCCCCTTTCGTCGTTAAAGGGGGATCCCCATTGGGCGGATTTCTCGTTAATATCCCCGGCGATTACTAAGTTCTTTTCCTTGGCGCCGGTGCTTATTATTTTTTCTACTTTTTTCTTGTATTCTGGGAACTTGATGTTGGGGGAGATGTAGCAGGCCACAATTGTGAGCTCTTTGAGCTTGACGACTATGTAGCCCGCTTTATTTATAAAATTCTGCACCCCAACATCTTTATTTCTGAAGAACACCGCTACGTCCTTTCTTAGGTCCTGTACCCACCCGTTACCGCTAGTTAGTTTTTTATTGGGTTCTGGTATGATGAGTAGGTCCGCGTTAAGTTGCAGGGCTTTCGCGTATACTAAATCTTGGGCGGCTTTGGCTCTGCCCACGTTCACCTGCAACACTTTTAAACCGGGACTAGGGGCCATTTTTGTTGTATTAACCTTAGAATATTAGACTAAAAATAAATAAATATATAAATAAAGTCAATAAATAAGTAAATAAATATATAAAATAAATAATTATATAATATCTAAGACGGACAGTGTATAGATAAAAATATAAATAGTGTATATATAACACAATAAGTAGGTTAAAGTTATGAATGTATAAATAAAACAGACAATCACAGGGTACATTTATAAAGCTAAGTAAATAACATTAAACACATACACTGTATAAATACAACATAAGACACTTATATCTAAGAAGGGTAGTATTAAAACATATATTTACAGAACCATTCACATATACATTCCCAATCCCAATAAGGAGATGAACGGTACACAATATAAAAGTCCCAATAGGGAGTTAGACAATACAGACACGGAATAACACTTATGACAGATACTGTATAAATAAAATTGTAAAAAGTTGGACGTACTCATTTTATATATAAAGATCTCAATTGAGATATAAAATAACACTTAACAGACAAATACTGACCCTCCACACATACCTTATCCCCTCGGATGAATGAGTGGACGGGGATTTCTCTCATATTTTGTTACTTGTCCTGTCCGTACACCATGGCTCTATACATGGGGCATTGCATCATGTCCATGCGATGCCCCTTTTCCTGTCAGGACAAGCACTGGGGTTCTTCAGTGCATTCCTGTGTCCGGTGGCCTTCCTTGAAACACTTAAAGCATTTTTTGCTTCTATCAGGACCCTTGCACAGGTACGTACTGTGCCCGTAGTCCAGGCACCTGTAACAACGAACTGGGGTGGATATTTCTTTCACCTCGCAGTTCGTCCAATGTATTTTGATTTGCCGATATCCCTGCAGGATATCGGCCTTTTCCGCTCGGCCGCCACGGTGCTGATCTGAGCTCCCCATCTATTCTCTCAAAGGCTTTTTACTGTAATATCTTCTTCCTTGATCCCTGTCCATTCACTCACCGACACTCCGAGTTCTTTTTCGTCTATTGAAGGATCTATCCCCAAGATGTTGAAAGTCGCTTCTTTATTTTTGACGGACATGGCTAGTCCACCCATTTTTTTTTCAATTCTATCCTCAATTTTTCGGCAGCGCCTCTCCCCTTTACTCGGACTAGTAGATCCCCCCCCCCCATTTGTCTTTTTTACATTCTCAAGTTTTATCCCAAGCCTTTGTACGTTGACTTGGGATTTCATTTTTTTCAGGACGTTGGTATATGTCATACCGCCCGTCCTGATCAAGAGTGCCTCCCTATTAACCTTCCAGTAGTCGCGGGTGCTGCTCAACAAAAATGGTCGCGGATGTATCCGACGGATACATAACTTTTATTATTGAAATACAATTCCAATTTTTGAAACGGTAAATTTTGCGTGCTAGTAAATAATAGAGAGCAAGGATTAAATTCGTTAACATATGTATTTTCAGTAAAAAGATGATTACATAAATCATTAATTCTTGAAATATATAAAAAATGAAATAATTTGCTGTTATTTGCATAAGTTGCGTATTGTGAGCCATCAATCCACATATCTTTATCTTCTAGTCTACTTTTCTTGGTAGGCACTCCACAATTGTCTAGACAAACGACACTAGAGTGTTGGAGACAAAGTTGTCTTTGGCAGGAGGAGCATTCGAATTTTGTTAACCTGACATGGCACACAACGTTTACGTTTTTGCTCATTGTTTTGATCATTTGGTTGCTGCACTTTTTCTTCTTCTTGCCCGACTACTTCTTTGAGTCTGGTTGATAGTTCGCGAGGTAGACCAGTGTTGGAGGTACTACGTCTTTGGAGGTGTGGTTTGATTAGTTCGTTACCAAGTTTTCGCAAAAAATGCCGCCGACTTTTTGTTTCATTTCCGTTCCCTATATGAATAACTTGGGAGTTCATTCCTCCCACATTAAGCATCGAAAAAAATACAACCATCGGCCAACGTCTTGTATTCCTGGCAACACTGTAAGAGGAACATAATTTATCTACAACGTCGACACCTCCTTTGGTTTCGTTATAGAAAGTAATTATTTCGGGTTTCATATGATCCCCAGTAGTATCGTCAATTTTGTCCTCAAAGTGTAAACTAGAAATTAGAACAACATGTTTTTTTTTGGGAACGTAGGACACTATTGTTCCTTCTTTTCTGAAACCAAACATACTTGATTTTACAGGACGAATTTGCCACTTGTTTCTTTTTAATGTTCCTACCATGGGCAACTTATGGTTTATAGCTAAATCTTGGAGTAATGAAACATCGCTGAACCAATTGTCCATAGTGACGTTACGTCCAGTGTTGTGTATGGGTAAGATCATCCTTTTTACTACATCAACGCTTTTGTTGCTGATAGAATAGGGGCCATCTGGTTGTGTTCCAGCATAAATTTCCATATTACTGGTGTAATATGTTTTAGCATCAACCAGCGAAAGATCTTAATACCGTACTTGGCCGGTTTTGATGGTATATATTGAATAAAGTTACACCTGCCTCGAAACGCTTCCAGCTTTTCATCGATTGTTACATAAGCTCCAAGTGAATAAGATGTTTTACTGTTTTCAACAAACATCTCAAATATTTTTCGCACGGCAGCTAACCGATCAATTTTTTTTCTCTCATCTCTAGACTGTCGGTTATCGAACCTGATACAGCACATCAGGAATCTAAAACGAATTAAGCTTATCGTCAATCTGAATATTTCAACACCGTTTCCTGTTGCGTCCCACAGCTCTTCTAAGTTCAATCGGCCGCCTTTATAAAGTCCAGCCAAGTAAAGTAGGCCTATAAATGCATGGATTTCGATCATATCAGTAATACGTGCGTCTCTTTCTCTGCTGAAATTGGGTTGTACACTTATTATATGCTGATTCGTGTAAGTGACTATGAGGTTTAGAATACGGTCATCGAATAGACACTTCCACGCTTCAAAGAATCCTGTAACTTGGCGAGCGTTGCCAATAACTCCTGGAAGACGTCCAAGTATGTTTTGCTTATCTAATCTTCTTTTTCTGTTATAGGGTGTTTTTTCCATAAATATTTGTCAACGATTTTTCTGACAGCAACATAACAATTTTCATCTTCATCATCTGATGATATACTTGCATCCGTATCGTCTTGTTCACTATCTGAATCCTCTTTTCTTTCTTCTATGGCTTCGGAATAGTCAGTATCATGATCTTCTTCTAAGACGTCTTCAACTGCGTCATCATCATCGTCTTCAAGAAGGAGTCGTTCGAGCTCTAATATGTCTGCGTCAATATTGAAGCTATACATTCTCTTGGAAGCCATAATTCACTGCAAAAACAACAAAAATCCTTAATAGTTAGGACAATAATTTAGAACAGGCAAGAATGCTCGCGGGTATCTCACAGATACAAGTTTATTTTTTTCATGTTTTTTAGTAGCTAAGTATAAAGTATTAACAGATGGTCTACTTGAAACAAAAAGGACTGCACTTACATAAATTAAATAAATATACAAGCAAATCAGCAAAACTTACATGAATGATCGCAGTGTCTCAAATACAAGTGGCACTTTTTTTACAAACTGTTCACTCTACAAAGTTTGCACCAATACTAACCTCAAAACTTCCCTCGAGCAGGTAGGTAGACGAGAGCACATCCCCACCGCTAAGTAGGTGTTCGAGATATATGAGAAAAAAGTATCGGTATGTATATCTCAGATACGCGCGACTACTGGAAGGTTAATGGGTGGACTAGCCACGTTACGTCATGGGAGTCGTGGACTAAGGTTAATGTGGGCAAAAGAACATGTTCATTGGGGCTTACAAGAATGGAGTTCTTTGTTATTCACGGATGAATCTAGGTTTTGTCCGTATGGTGGTCTACAAGTTATGATGTGGGCTGGAATAATTTTTCATCATCGAACTGTTCCCGTTTTTGTGGAAGGCACTTTGAATCAGTTTCAATATATTGACCGTATCTTAGAACCTGTTTGAGTGGCGTGCAGAATATGTATTGAATCGAATTCATACTTCGGAGAGCCACCTTTATATTCAATGAGTACGGGTGTAAAGGACACACTGTTTGGAGGGTTTTCCCTTACAATACAAAACAAGGGTTGCAATGTCACCCTAACTACCAAAGGAAACGAGAAGCTAAGCTAATATTTAAATATTATAAAGTTGAAAACACACCGTTTAAAGGAAATTTGCTTACGATGTGGAACAAGGGTTGAAACGTCACTTCCAAAACTAAAATAAATTTTAATTTCCAAAGGAAACGAGAAGCCAAGTTAATATATATCCAACATCAGTCATTATAATAGTTCTAGAGTCTGTAACTCTTTCTGTCCTATTGTTTGAAAAATGGCTATGGATTGATGCCTCGAACATTATGAATTTTTTCGCCCCGAAATGACAAATTGTTTATTAATTCGTAAAGTAAATAACTACGTTTCCAGTATGCATTAATATTCACCGTGAAATTTCCAATTAAGTCAACATCGATAGTCTACAAAATGTTTACTTTATATATTAAAAGATTGTTTGAACGAATTACCGGACCATCTGTACTGTTTGTGTTTCCAATTCTGTGTTAATTTGAACAAATAGATTCTTGTTAAATATCGTATTTTATCTATCAAGTGAACAACGGTCTTAATCAGAACAATTGGTTAGTCATCGGTAAATTCTTTTTTAAAGATGTTTGGATAATATTGTAATCTTAGACTATTAATAGTTTAAAATTGTAATCAACACAAGCCCAAAAAAATAGTTCGGTCAAGTTGGAGAGAAAAATAAACGGTTTTAAAGATTAAAACTAACTTTTCCGCATCTGAGAGATGCTCTCAACAATATTCTATCATAAAATTGTCACTTGTCTACACTTCGGGAGATGTATCGTGCTAACAAACCGAAATTTCTCCAAAAATAACCAAAAATGTATATTTGGATTTATAGGACACGCTGTACTCGCTCTAGTCAACTAATAATCAATAGGGTACATCTGTCAGACACCTTGAACAATATTCAATCATAAAATCGTATACTCTCTGGAGGCTGTATCGTGCTAACAAACTGAAAATTCTCCAAAAATTACAAAAGTTTGGTACTTCAAGTACCATAGCACCCGTTTTATTGCTTCTAGTGAGCTGAATATCAATAGGGTTTATCTTTGAGACGCCCTGAATAATATCCAATCATGAAATTGGTCACTTGTATATACTCCGGAGGCTGTATCGTGCTAACAAACTGATATTTCTTTAAAAATGACAAAAATGTCGTACTTAAAGTACTATAGCACCCGTTGTACTGGCTGGTGAGCTTAAAATCAATACGGTTCATCTGTGAGATGTCCTGAACAATATTCAATCATGAAATTTGTGATTTGTTGTACTCCGGAGGCTGTATCGTGCTAACAAGACATGTAACGAAAAGTGGCCGACGACAACGACGACGACGACATACACACAGGATTTTATTCTAAAAACCATTTTTTCGTGTTGTTCTTGATAAAAAACGTAAAAATAACATTTTTTTCAAAATTTCAACTTTTTTGTGGGTAAACCAATACTTCTCTCGCATATTAGATAGTTTGGGCGGAAAAGTAATACTCGTAGTAATCAGCTTGTAAAAATTCCCACAGATCTAAATTTTCTTACAGATCTTTGGTACCCCACTACAAACAAAATACCAAAGTTCCCATCGATCCCATGTCACTCCTGTGAACTAAGCACACCATATTTAAAAATATTGTATTTTTATAGAGTTCTGGCATTCTTTGGGATAGTTCTAGAGCTCCATGTAAGTAATCTAAATAGTTTCGATGATTTAATGCAAAAAATGTAATTTGAAAATATGGTGCGCAAAGTTCACGCAGCGCACCGTATCCTGAGAATATATTATTTCTTCAGAGTTCCTATTGATGTTACAATAGTTCTAGAGTTCTATATCAATTATATAAATAGTACTAACAATTAAAGGCATAAAATCAATTTTCGAAAACCAAGTAAAAATAAACGGTTTTAAGGATTAAAACTAACTTTTCCGCATCTGTGGCCCTGAACAATATTCTATCATAAAATTGTATCGTGCTAACAAACCGAAATTTATCCAAAAATAACCAAAAATGTAGTATATCTGGATTTATAGGACCCGCTGTACTCGTTCTAGTAAACTGAAAATCAATGGGGTACATCTGTGAGACCCCTTGAACAATATTCAATCATAAAATTGATCAATCGCATACTCTCTGAAGGCTGTATCGTGCTAACAAACTGAAAATTCTCCAAAAATGACGGAAGTTTGGTACTTCAAGTACCATATCACCCGTTGTACTGGCTTTAGTGAGCTGAATATCAATAGGGTTAATCTTTGAGACCCTCTGAATAATATCCAATCATGAAATTGGTCACTTGTATATACTCCGGAGGCTGTATCGTGCTAACAAACTGAAACTTCTCCAAAATGACAAAAATATCGTACTTAAAATACTGTAGTACCTGTTGTATTCGCTCTGGTGAGCTGAAAATCAATAGGGTTCATCTGTGAGATGTCCCGAATAATATTCAATCATAAAATTGGTGACTTGTTGAACTCCGGAGGTTGTATCGTGCTAACAAACTGAAATTATTTCTTAAAAAATAACAAAATGTCGTACTTCAAGTACCATAGCACCCGTTGTACTGGCTCTGGTGAACTGAAAATCAATAGGATTCATCTGTGACATGTCCTTAACAATATTCGATCATAAAATTGGTAACTTGTTGCACTCCGGAGGCTGTATCGTGCTAACAAACTGATATTTCTTTAAAAATGACAAAAATGTCGTACTTAAAGTACTATAGCACCCGTTGTACTGGCTGGTGAGCTTAAAATCAATACGGTTCATCTGTGAGATGTCCTGAACAATATTCAATCATGAAATTTGTGATTTGTTGTACTCCGGAGGCTGTATCGTGCTAACAAGACATGTAACGAAAAGTGGCCGACGACAACGACGACGACGACATACACACAGGATTTTATTCTAAAAACCATTTTTTCGTGTTGTTCTTGATGAAAAACGTAAAAATAACATTTTTTTCAAAATTTCAACTTTTTTGTGGGTAAACCAATACTTCTCTCGCATATTAGATAGTTTGGGCGGAAAAGTAATACTCGTAGTAATCAGCTTGTAAAAATTCCCACAGATCTAAATTTTCTTACAGATCTTTGGTACCCCACTACAAACAAAATACCAAAGTTCCCATCGATCCCATGTCACTCCTGTGAACTAAGCACACCATATTTAAAAATATTGTATTTTTATAGAGTTCTGGCATTCTTTGGGATAGTTCTAGAGCTCCATGTAAGTAATCTAAATAGTTTCGATGATTTAATGCAACAAATGTAATTTGAAAATATGGTGCGCAAAGTTCACGCAGCGCACCGTATCCTGAGAATATATTATTTCTTCAGAGTTCCTATTGATGTTACAATAGTTCTAGAGTTCTATATCAATTATATAAATAGTACTAACAATTAAAGGCATAAAATCAATTTTCGAAAACCAAGTAAAAATAAACGGTTTTAAGGATTAAAACTAACTTTTCCGCATCTGTGGCCCTGAACAATATTCTATCATAAAATTGATCAATCGCATACTCTCTGAAGGCTGTATCGTGCTAACAAACTGAAAATTCTCCAAAAATGACGGAAGTTTGGTACTTCAAGTACCATATCACCCGTTGTACTGGCTTTAGTGAGCTGAATATCAATAGGGTTAATCTTTGAGACCCTCTGAATAATATCCAATCATGAAATTGGTCACTTGTATATACTCCGGAGGCTGTATCGTGCTAACAAACTGAAACTTCTCCAAAATGACAAAAATATCGTACTTAAAATACTGTAGTACCTGTTGTATTCGCTCTGGTGAGCTGAAAATCAATAGGGTTCATCTGTGAGATGTCCCGAATAATATTCAATCATAAAATTGGTGACTTGTTGAACTCCGGAGGTTGTATCGTGCTAACAAACTGAAATTATTTCTTAAAAAATAACAAAATGTCGTACTTCAAGTACCATAGCACCCGTTGTACTGGCTCTGGTGAACTGAAAATCAATAGGATTCATCTGTGACATGTCCTTAACAATATTCGATCATAAAATTGATGACTTATTGCACTCCGGAGGCTGTATCGTGCTAACAAGGCATGTAAGAAAAAGTGAGCGACGACAACGACGACGACGACGACATACACACAAGATTTTTTTTCTAGAAACCATTTTTTCGTATTGTTGTTAATGGAAAACGTGAAAATAACTCAAAAAATTTTTTCTAAATTCCAACTTTTTTTGGGGTAAACCAATACTTTTCTCGCATATTAGATAGGTTGGGCGGAAAAGTAAAAATTGTGTACGAGTTCTGGCCGATCTAATAATAGTTCTGCGTAACGTTCCTCTAGCTCTACAAAAAATGCTTATGACTTTTTCCGTAAAACAATTTTTTTCCATGTAACCGCGATTTTTAATATCGAAAAAACAACTTTTATTATAAAAAAATCAATTTTAAGGAGGTCTAGCCGATCTAATAATAGTTCTGCGTAACGTTATTCGTGTTCTTCTAAAATTCCTTTTGACTTTTCTACGGAAAATAATTATTGTTCTAATTAAAGCAATTTTCGAAATTTCAAAATAAATTTTTGGTTAATAATAGCTATTTGTATAATAAGAGAGGAAAGTGCTACTTTTCCTCCCAAGGATGAAGTAGTCATTCGAGGAAGGAAAAGGCACTTTACACCCATGTTATACATATGATTTTTCCGCCTCCCTCAAATAACAAGACATTTTCAATAATTTATTTATGAAACTAACTACAAAATTAATAAATACTACTTCTTTTACGAAACTGGGCTGGACATCGAGGATGGACTTCTAAAATGTTTAGCTGGACATCGAGGACGGACTTCTAAAATGTTTGGCTAGGCATCGGGGGTGTACGTTTTTTATTTGTACTTAAAATCCCTTTGGATTTCAATTGTCCCTCTGTATCCCTTGGGTCTAACATAATTTCTAACATGTGAGACTAAAGTGACCACTTTAGTCTCGGAATTGCAAAAATTATTTCATTGATGACGTACTATGACGTCACTTTTAATTTTCCTCCCTAGGGAGGAAATAGTATATTACGTAACGAGTGCGGAAAGTGACATTTTTCACACGAGTGGGAAGTTTTGTCTCACGAGGCGCAAGCCGAGTGAGACAATACCACGAGTGTGAAAAATCACTTTCGCACAAGTTATGTACACTATTTTTCCAACGACCACGCGATATACTTTTACCGAATCAGGTATGTGTACAATCTTGAGTTTTTATGTAGATGTGAGAGGTTTTATATATGTGTATTTGTAATTACTTTATATAGTTTTGAATACTTACCTTTGAAAGTGGCCCAGAAAATTGTGATTTTTATGCGATGAAAAAGAGTGCCTTCATAAAAAAGTTAGAATAAATGTTGGTACACAAAATATTACGAACATTTATTTTAACAACTAACAACAATTGGAAACAGAACATCAGAAATAAAACTGTTTTTGTTACATAAATATTGTGATTCAGAATTAATTATTTATTTGAATCACTGTAAAAATTAAGAGTAAAATAATTATTAGTGCAATTTATAAATTGCAATGGTGTATGTGCAAGATTGTTTTCGATATTTTCTCGGATGTTACTTGTAATTGTACTCGAAGTTGAGGGATGCTGATTAATATTTTCTAATATCGCTGATTCTGCAGTATCTTTGGATCCTCCTTGCACAGCGTGTACAATTTTGTATGCAACATTTATTCTATTGGTAGTCGAGTCGTCTATATATCCCTCAGCGACAGTAGAGGATTTTCATCCTCCATGTCTTTTAAGAGTTGTAATATCTCCTCCTGCATCTACCAATATTGTGGCGGATGATCTTCTAAGACAATGACTTGTGTATGTTTTTGCATTGTCAAGGTTTAAAAATTTGGCAACTACAGTAGGTACAAAGCCTATTTTGCTTATACCTACAACTTGTTTGGTACATTTTTTGTTTTGGTAGTTGAGAAAAAATCTTGTCTCATGTGTTGCAGGTCTTAAATCAGCGTATTTTTTATATTTTTCATAAAATATATCTGTTAAATTAAATTTCCTGTTAATTTTATTTTTTGTATTGTAAATTTTAATTATGGCTGCAGAACCTAGATCTTCTATATCATCTACACTAATGTTTACTAGTTCTTGTTTGCGGCATGCTCCACTAATTCCAAAGATTAGGACTACCTAAAAATCAATATTAGCAGCACGTGAGCAATACACAACTTTTTTAAACTCACCTTAATGAATAAAAACTGATCGTCAGGAGCTTGTGTTATGAAATCGTTTATTTGCAAGGTGGTTGAGATAGACGGTCCGTTATAAACAAAGCCAATTTGATATCTAAAAGACCGTCGAGAAATTTCCAATTTAAAGGGAGGTATAGTAATTACCCCTTTATTTCTAATATTAATGTTATGAACGTCTGTCCTGAAGGAGATTTTTCTATATAAGTATGATGGTTTCTTTGTCATAATTAGTTTATTATAAAGACACGCAGAATGTAACATTCGTCTATTATCCATATTCAACCACTGTATTACTTTCAACTTGTTAGAAATAGTGCACCAATGCATAAATCGAAAACGCTATTAATATATATTTAGCACTATGTCAGTTTTTCAAGCAGCTTTGTTTCTTGCTAATGAAATATATTTTAGTGACAAAGGACGCGCGAATAATTTTATTTATTAGAGCTTATTAATTAATATTGAAATGTTCATAAAAGCAACCAAACGACCACAACAACAAACAAAATATATAAAACAGATAACAAAAAAAATACGCAGAACAGAAAAATATGTATATTTTAGATTTAATTTGTTATTTATTAAAATTTAAAAATTATTTAATTCATTTTTGCTTCCAGGGGGGGGAAGGCAGTTGCCCCTCCCTGCCCTTCTCTGGCTGCCCATGGTACTTTAAGAAATTATTTTATAGTTCGACAGCCTTGAGCATTACCAAACGGTATGCCATTCGGTATACCACCTAAATTCATCTAAATGGAGTAAAAAACAAATGGGCATACTGTTTCAATAGACGGAAATTCGAATTACCATTTTTCAATTGAAGACTTGAAGTAAATAATGGGTTAAGTGCCATAAAAATATAAATTAGGATTTTTACTAAAATGCGTGCTAAGAGCCAGCGCCAGTAACTTGTATAACGGGCTAAGTGGAAAGAGTTTATTTTATTGTTCAAACGTCTCCGCAAGATAGAGTCTGTGTAATTTGCAGTCCTGGTTTTTGTAAATAACGGGCTATGTGCCACTTGTCACGACCGTCACGTCGTGCGTATATCTACGGGTGTATATATAAATTCCATATGAATATGGAAAATATAATACAACATAATACGACAAGAAGAAGTAAAGGAAAAGGAAGAGCACAAGAAGAAAGACAAATCAAAAGGTGTGAGGGAAAATCGTATATTAACAAAAGTAATATCCTTGTAAGAGAGAAAAAGGAACCTAAAGGCGAGGTAAGTGGATACGGTTTTTATTAATATTATTTCTATTTGCAATTCCCTTTTCAAGGTCATTTGTAAATGTAAATACAAGTGTCGAGAAATTCCTCATGTTCACAAACTAAAACTCTTTTATGATTTTTATGGAATGAAAGATAATATAAAACAAAACTCATACTTGATGGGATTACTCTCAATTTCTGGTGTGAAACGAAGAAGGCACGGCCAATACGAAAATCCGGAAAATAGTAGAAGACAGGCAAGCGTGTATTTTACTTTACCAGATGGCAAAGGCAACGTAGTCCAGGTCTGTAAACAAACTTTTCTAGATGTGTACGGTGTAACCAAAAGAAGGATTGAAACTCTTGTCAAAGCTAAAAAGTCAGGAGATGTAGTTTACACTGAGAAACGAGGAAACAACAAAAAAATGCTAAAATTTACCGAACAAGACGAAAATCTAGTTATTGAGCATATTCAGTAATTTCCAAAAGAGCTAAGTCATTACAGTAGATTGAAAACCCAAAAAGGATATTTATGTCAAGACCTTAACATGAACAGATTGTATATGGCATTTAAAGAAAAGTTTCCCCAGACGCAGATATCGTACCGTTATTATTTTACTACGTTTAAAAAGAAATTTCCCAACCTAAGTTTTCATCATCCTCGTACTGACACCTGCGATACTTGCGATTTGCTAACCATGCAAATGAAGAATGATCCTAGCAATCGGGATGCAAAGCAAAAACTTGACCACCACCATCGTAAATCTGAAAAGGCTATGACAGAGATGAGGCATGATCATGAAAATTCCCAACTTCCTTCAAGCTCTATGTGTACGATTTCGGTTGATCTCCAACAAGTTCTGTCTCTTCCTGCTTTAACACATTGTCAGATGTAGTATTTACGGCAACTTTCGTGTTACAACTTGTGTGTGCATGTAGGAGACAATAACAAAGGTTTTATGTTTTTATGGCATGAAGGAATAACTGGACGAGGAGGAAATGAAATTGCCTCGTGTATATTGAAAGCAGTAACCAGTAAAGTGACATATAAAAAACGGCTCACAGTTTGAAGTGATAACTGCGCTGGGCAGAACAAGAACAAAATGCTCTTGTTTCTGTGGATCTACTTGGTTGCTCGGGGTTGCTTCGATGAAATTGATCATAAATATCTAATATCTGGACACTCTTTTCTTAGCTGTGACAGAAATTTTGCACAGATCGAAAAAAGAAGACGACGGGAGACATATCAAGTGCCTATGGATTTGGTCCGGCTCATGGCAACTGATACACCAAACAACCCATTCATGGTAGATTCGATGCAACAAGAAGATTTTTTTAATTTTAAATCTGCAGCTGAAAAAACATTAACACCACAAACTTGAAAATTTCCAAAGCACAATGGATAAGAATAAGCAAAGATGATCCTGGATAAGTAAAGATACGAGAAACTCTTAACGAATTAGATGCGTGGAAGGTTACTAAAGTTTTCAAAAAGAACATCAACACTCAAAGTATAAGACTATGAATTTAGAACCTTTAGAGTGCACCAGCAGAATAAGCGAAGAAGAAAAAACGAATTTAAGATCGGTGCTGCCATACATTAAAGAAGAAAATAAAGCATTTTTCCAATATTTGTTAGTTTAACAATTATTTTCTAACTAATTTTTTTGTAGTGTTGAATAAAAAAATATTAAAAATAAAATCTTTAATGTCTGACATATCCCATTTGTACGCTATTTGTTGCGGCACTTAACCCTTTTCATAAAATCAACATTTTTTTATTTTTTTTAAGTTCTGTATTTCGTATTACAAATTTTAATCAGTAATTAGTCTTACTTTTATCTGTAAATTATCAACGTTTTTTTATCAATTCTATATTGTAAATACAGCAACATTATTTACAAAAAGTGGATTTACTCAAAATTTTAGTTTTGGCACTTTGCCCATTATTTACTTCAAGTCTTCAATTTCTGCTTCGTACGCCTGCACTTTTTACTGCCCCAATCGCCATGCCAATTTCATATACACCATACGTTATCATAATTTGCAAGGGAAGATAATGGTATACTGAATGAAATCACGCAAACGGTATGCCAATGGCTTTGCCAGTAGCTTTTTCGTTGAATTTCATTTTAAAGCACATGACAGTCTGCTAGGAATCGTATAAAAACGCTTAAATTGCAAACAAACGAAGTAGAGTCTTTTCTGTCACGTGACTGATACATCAACCATATGCATCTTTATCAAAACAATACGACAAACGCATGTATTGAGTTTCGCTCTTTTTATGTTATTAGAAGAAGACAGTACCAACATAGTATGTGTTGAATAATATCGTCAACTAAGTCACGTGATGGAAAAGCATCACCGTTTCTACTGTACGTTGTTTTGACATAGAGACTTTATTCACAACAAATGATTGCAAGCAATTCATATATTTAAAATAATTAGATAGTAGGTGCTTGTTCTGCGTCTTCTAAATTTCTGTTGAAAGAATTCTTTGTTTCATTTGTTCTATTACATATTATATGAAGTGTTAATGATGCGTTGTTACTTATTGTCAAAACAATCCAAGCACTATAATTTGTCTTAAAACAGAAAGTGTCAACACTCAGCAAATTTGAAGAGGATGCTGATATAGTTAGAACGACAGATAGTAGTTCGCAGTTTGGACAGGTTCATGAATGATACTATTCGCCTTTTGATAAATTGGTTATAATTAATTATACGAGTAGCGTTTCAAACTTCCTAGACGAAATAATAGAGCCGTCTAGATTCCAGTTGGAAGATATATGTTGACGTGATTTTTGTTGAAATTTAGCCTCAATAATGCTTTTTGACTTTAGCCTATGTATGTGAGATTCAGTATCTAAGTTACAGTATTTTTTCTGCCCACTTAAAAATGGGTAAAACAAAAAAAAAAGTTTTTAAACTGTATTCAAGACTAAGCAAATAATATAACGAAATTTGAATTTGTTGTCATTTTTTTACCGTTATATAATTATTAGTTGAGTGTTGCTTTAGCTAGGTTTAAGGTAATATTAACCCTAGAAAGCTTACGGGGGTGTCCAATAACCCCAGCCAAATTTTAATTAATAATTATTAAAAAACCGTAACACTGGC
Source organism: Galeruca laticollis (assembly GCA_963921935.1). Classification (NCBI taxonomy): domain Eukaryota; kingdom Metazoa; phylum Arthropoda; class Insecta; order Coleoptera; family Chrysomelidae; genus Galeruca; species Galeruca laticollis. The sequence continues at coordinate 34,843,973 of OY998178.1, read as the reverse complement.
AACCATGTGTTTTCTGCTATGTATCGGTATCCCGGTGTTCTATTTATAACGCGTGTGGCAGTACTGTTTGTTTTATGACGCAGTGAGTTCTGTCGCGATCGGGGTGACGTGTAACCCCAAGTAAGCAATAAGCGTTGTTTAAAATATTGAAGATAAAAAAAACTTTCCATGGCTGTTCGACCAGGTGACCCAAAATTCGAGGAAACTGTGCTAAGGTGGTATGAGGAACTTGAAAGTCAATATGATTCTGATAATGAAGGTACAGATTATGAAGATAATGTGTCAGTACAATCAGATTCAGACAGTATTGTATCTATCGAAGAAGAGGAATACGAAGACAGAGAAGATATAATAGATAAAAATAGAGAGAATAAAGCTGAAGACATAGATAGTGAAAAAGATCCTCTTCAACCAAAAAAGTTCAGAGGAAAGAATGGTTATAGCTGGTCTGCAGAACCACCAAGCCGTACTCGAACTACTCCTCAGCGAAATATTGTCTTTCGACTTCCAGGCCCGAAAAACGATGCTAGGAATATAACAACAATATTGGATTCGTGAAAACTGTTCTTTAGTGATGAAATTATTATTTCCATCGTTGTATACACTAATCAAGAAATAGGTAGGCAAAGACAAAAATATTCTAAAGATTGTCGTTATGTAAATGACACTGATTCCATTGAAATTATGGCATTATTTGGTTTACTGTATATTGCAGGCCAAAAAAAAGACAATCATCAGAACTCAAAAGAAATGTGGTCAAAGTTTGGACCAGAAATATATCGTTGTATAATGAGCGAAACCAGGTTTAGGTTTTTGATATCCTGTATAAGATTTGACGATAAACGAATCAGAGATCCTCAAGACAAATTTGCCCCTATACGTACTATATGGGAACGATTTATTTCAAACTGTACTAAAAATTATACGCCCCATAGTTATTGTACAATTGATGAGCAGCTGTTGGGATTTAGAGGAAACTGTCCATTTAGAGTCTATATTGCTTCAAAACCTGATAAGTATGGACTCAAAATAATGACAATGTGTGATTCACGCACGTTCTATATGGTGAGTGCTATTCCATATATTGGAAAAATAAAAAGACCAGATAAAGAACCTGTGCCAGATTATTATGTGAGAACATTGACCGAGAGTATCCATGGAACAGGGAGGAATATTACAATGGATAATTGGTTTACCTCTATCCCATTGACCGACAAAATGTTAACGGAATTCAATCTGACTATTGTAGGTACCATCAGAAAAAACAAACCAGAAATTCCTTTATCTTTCCTCCCAAGTAGGGAAAAAAAAGAAGGTACTTCTCAGTTTGCATTTAGTAATAAAAAAACTTTGGTTTCTTACACACCGAAAAAAATGAAGTCAGTATTATTATTATCCAGCATGCACAGCGGAAAGGTAATTGACGAAAATAGCAAACCTGAAATCATAAACTTCTACAACTCAACAAAAGGAGGGGTGGATACATTTGATCAAATGATGCACACTTCATCTGTCTCCAGAAAAACGCGTAGATGGCCACTACGATTTTTTTATGGAATGCTGGATCAAGCAGGAATAAACTGCGACGTGATACACCAAATTGTAAAAGGTAACAGAAAAAAGAGTACTCGCCGAACATTTTTATTTGATCTTGGATTTGCTCTGGCTAAACCTCACATGGAAAGACGTTTAACCAAAAATCTGCCTGGTGATTTAGCATCATCCATTAGGAACATACTTGATGTGAAAGATGAGCCTAGACCTGAAGGAGAACCTCCAAGAAAACTTTTAAAACAGAAGCGGTGTTTTTTGTGTGCAAGAACAAATGACAGAAAAACCAAAACTGCCTGCGGGAAATGTTCAAAACCAATTTGTAACGACCATAGGGTGGAAATATGTTTAGAATGTTTGAAATAAAAGTTTTTTGTTCAAATACTGCAATTTTTTTTATTTATTATGCCTATTTTAATTGTTTTTTTTGGGAGGGGGTTATCAGTAACCCCATGTAAGCATTTAAAGGTGTATCTTTTACGTAAGCACTCTAGGGTTAAGATTTAAAAAAATGTTTATTTTTATGCAATGTACCTATTCAGTTTTGTTCCATTTTTGTATATATTTTAATTTTTTGTTTTATTTTATCATTTTTCATGTGTTTTGAAGTAGACGACTGACTCAACTTTCCTCTAGTAAACACAAGTCGACAAAAATCGAAGTCTTTTATAGCTTTAGCGGAAGAACGGTAAGTGCTAGAGTTAGGTATAAAGGGATTCGCAATTAGCATGGCCTGAAACTACTCCCATACAGAAAACAATCTTCAGTTTTTTATACAGGGTCATTCATTAAACTGAAATTACTGTTTAAACGTATAGGGGAAGTTAGGGCAAAGTGGTTTTCTTCATTATTCTCTTCTACCCAAACATGATTCGCAATCACAAACTTGCTTAATATAGTTCTTTTTCACAAGCCCAACTAATCAGTTGTCTTTGAGTTACGGAAGTGTTAATAGTTCTTCGAACATCCTCTACAGGCATTTTGCAATATCTATAGGGAAGTATATAAGCAATGTAGCATCCTTAGTTGACAATTTATATAGTGTTATATTTTTTTATAAACAATCAAGTGCTTACTTATTGCAGTAACAGCTAAAATTGATTAAGAAATGTCTTTTAATGTTTCGAACCTTACTCTGGGGAATCTACTTTTTTAAATTAAACTAACTGTTTCTAGATAATTCCACAATATATTGAAAAAATAGTAAACATTTTAAAAAATTTGACAATTGTTTCGATATTCCTATCACCGTCAGAATTACAGAAATTACATCTCATGTGATGCTTACTTGATGTTTAATAATTAGTTTTGGCTAGACCAAGAAGTTTTAATGTTTTATATATACATATATATATATATATATATATATTAACATAGAAAGGAACCTGCAACACTCTGTATACTATAATATGGAATGAAATACTACACACTATATGCAAATACAAAATTCAGAATTTAAATTATTTTTTAAATCATCCGAAATATAGACAATCTGTATCATTCATCATTCAAGAGAGAAAATAAACATGAATCAAACCGAAGAATCATAAAGGAAATTTTCAATATACTTTGTAAATACACATGATTTCTAGCCATTGAGAGAGAGCATTTTGAACGTTACATCATATAAATTATAACAATCTATTTCTCACACAGTAAGAGTAAAAACATTATGATTGGTTTTCAAAAATACTAATTAGATATTGAAAGAAATTCTCTGGTAACATTAGATAATTATTTAGTATATGTCAAGGTAAATATTTTGGAATCTATTTTGAAGGAAGTAGTATATCAAATTTGATTATTTAAAAATAATAAACAGAATGTCCTAGAAGGATAAATGAGCAATTTGAAACTTGAGATGGAATTTGTCAACAAGAATTGTTATAGCCAATTTTGATTGGTGAATCAGATTTGGAATATTTTGATCAGCGGAAAGCGGATTAAAATCTAAAAAAATTTAATGAAAAAAGTTTGTTTATAATGTACACTATTCACTAGGTAGAATTTTTTTTTCTGGTAGAATGAATGGGGTAAAAAGTAAAATTTAGAGAAGATAATTAAAAAAACTATTAGAAAAGCAGCCCCTTGGAGTGGTAAATATAAGAGAAATACATTATTTTTAAATATAACTAAACAAATTTATAAATCAAGCTGATAAGCATAAATTTAACAAGAAATTGGTAAAAATTGTAGTATTCTAGCCATAACATTTTATCTGTATAAGCAAGTAAAGTTTTGTATCGTGGGAATGGTATCTCCACGATACATTTCAGAAAGAGGTGGACTATGGAATTTCATGTAAAATGTATTGATGTGGATGAAATATAATATCAATTTTGGCTATTACCCAAGCACGACAGACTGTGTGGTGTCCCAAGAAGTAATCTAAAAAACAATGAATGAGGTGAATTAAAATAAAAAGTGAACAGGTATTTAAAACCATTTCGTTTAAATAAAAAAAGGTTAAATAAAGTCACTTGTGTTGTGCAAATATTTGTACTTTGATATTTCATAAACCTTGTCCATCGTTATATCCGCCATCTTATATCATAGAGAATATTGGTAACATCGTCCGATATTAAATGTGTATGTAATGTTGCATAGTTTGTACTTACATATAGTAATAATTCATTTGGGTGTATGTGTCTTTGATTGAATGATCATCGTAGATAGGTTGTTCTTTATGAAGATTTTGTAAATGAATAATGTATTTGTTTTTCTTAATATTAAATAACGTTTTTCATTTGAAAGACTTAAAAAAGCATTGTTGAAAAGTTTCATTTCTCGATGATTGCTCCATCTCTTATTTAACAGTTGGCATTATTGACCAGACGGTTCTCAATTAGAGAGGGGTTTTGAAGTCAAATATACAGGACCGTTCTATAGGATTTTATAAAGAAATTCTTCTTCTTCTTCTTATTCGTATTTAAGATCTTGCGATCTGTTAGTTTTGAAGGTTCCTCTTTATCGTTTCCTGGGAGGTGGACTGCCAACTGTCCTTCCATCTCTTAGGTGGTCTACCGGGTGCTCTTTTCCCTGTTGGTTTCCCTTCAAGTGCGATGCGTGGCAGTCTGCTCTCCTCCATTCTTCTCACATGAGCGTACCAATGTCCTCTTCTTTGTCTCCCCCATCTTACGATGTCTTGTACTCCACATTGTTCCCTGATGTCATTGTTTCTAACTCGGTCCCTTCTTGTTTTTCCCACTATAGTCCTGAGCGTTTTCATTTCGGCTACTCTAAGCATGCTTTTCGTTTTGTTGGTTTCTTCTCTGGTTTCTATTCCGTATGTCATGATTGGCCTGATACAAGTCTTATAGATCCTAACCTTGCTATCCTTTCGCATGTATTCGTTTGCCCATATTGTTTGCTTTAAGCAGCCCGATATGGCAGTCGCTTTGTTAATCTGTCTTCCTAGGTCCTTCACTGGGTCGTGATAACTCGACAGATCCATACCCAGATATTTGAATTGTGAGACTTGCTCGATGAATTTTCCCTGGACTTCCAGCTTACATCTTACAGGTTCTTTAGCAAAGGTTATGCTTTTCGATTTTTCTATGGATATGGTCATGTTCATCGCTTGGCTGACCTGGTAGAATTTGTGCAGTTGTCTCTGTAGATCGTCCTGCGTTTCCGCAATAAAGAAATTAATAGCAAGTATTTTTGATTGAAATTTTTTTTATATAAATACAAAGACTTTATTTTGGCGCTTATAATTAAAATTAAAATAGTTTCTTTTCACCATATGAACCCAATTCTGAGATCATAGAGTTTTCATGTAAAGTATAATTATTTTATGACATATTTTAAATTTTTCTAATATACCGGGCAAACCAAAACTAATAATTCATAATAACTAAACTAAAATAAAAATAATAAAGGTACCACAGGAGTACCAATCCACATTAATATATATATGTATATATATATATATATATAACGTTCGTTGCGTCAATATTGTACACACGGCTTAAAGCGACATATGTTATCTATTTCAAAAATTGACATTTGTTGTCAAAAATTCCCGGCTATAAAATTTTTATTTTATTGAAAAATAAATTTAATATACAATTTCTAATTGTGTCAAATCTATCTTATATACTGGGTTGTTCGAAAGTATTGTATATGAAAATATAAAAATGAAATTCTTTAAAATTTGAAATTGAGGAACTGTATTAAATCCCCCCAATAAAAGAATAACAAATCGATTCTTTATACTATAAATTCATCTTTCAATATTGCCAAAATTACTTGACCTTCGTAAAGCATCCAATTTGTTTATAATCTCCTGTCTATAATAACATTGAAATAATTATCCTAAATCCCTTAAATTAATTAACTCTACTATATCTAAATTTAAAATTTCACGTCTATTTTCATTATCATTCCTTCTATTATCAAAAACCCTGTTCCTATAATTTCTATTTACATATGTTTTTTAATATTATTTACACATCGTTTTTATATTCTTTCCTTGCCCTATATTAGTATATTAAAGTATAAGTGGATAAAGAGGTCTTTCAAACACGCGCGATTTTTCGAGCACGACGGCGCAGTAGTGTTTGAAAGACCAGTTATCCACGAATACTTTACGCTATTTTTTTTTATTGGTGCACTTTGGAATCATAAAATATTATTATTATATTATTACTATAAAAAAATGGAAGTCCATCCTCGATGCCAAGCCAAGTTTCGTGAACGTCAAATAGTATTTATTTTTAGTTGACTGTCAGATCAATAATCAAAAAGTTTCTTTATTTATATTTAAAGGGAAACAATGTATATATGAATATATAAATACATTTTGCAGAAAAAACCAAATAAGACATTGGTTCCCAATGATAATATACAATTTAAAAACTAATAAAAAAGTTGTCATTGATACTTACGTTTCTCAAGTTGTTGTTGTTACCATGGGGACTTTATAAAAAACGCGCGTGTTTGAAAGTTCGATTTAAACACGCTGACGCGTCCTTTAAAAAGGTAATATGAGGCATCAATAAAAAAAAATTCCTTTTTCGTTTTCTAGATTTCGTTCCTATAATCCTGTCTTATTATTTACTTTTATTTTCTTTTCCTAAACTTCTTTTTATTCAATTCTCTCACTGTTTGATTCTCTTTTCGTTTCCTAAATTTCTTTAAATGTTCCACTATGCCCTTTTTAAAATAATTGTCATCATATATTCTTGTTTTTGTACTTTTTTCCCAGAGGTGCATTAAAATTTGCGTTTAAAAATTTCCCATATCATTGTTCCTACTTTTTATTATTTTCTTGTCTATAATAATCTCAATTCTTTTCATTTCATTTTTAATTATCCTAATAAAAACTCGGGTCAATTATTTTCATATTTCTATCAAGTTTTACTCCTATTTCGACATTTTTCATTTCCTCTAATTCCCAATTAAATTGTTTCCCCCTATTATTATTATTATTATTATTATTATTATTTTTTTTTCCTCGATTTAGGTGCATCGATTTCTTTGATCATTAGCACCATTTCCGTTTTATGGACAAATTAGATTTTACTGAATAGGTTTATTGCTTTCATATATTTAATTAAATTTTGAATTTTGTAAGTGGTCGCGAAATTGTCTGTGAGCTGTTCAGATTATTATTATTATTATTTTTTTTTTTTATATCACACTTGTTAGTGGAGGATTGGCATGTCCAGGCTGGGATTCTCAAGGTTTCAGCAGCCTAGTCATGTGTGAGCACTCGTCGGACGGTTCGGCATATTCCCAATATAGCTGCTTGTTGGGCGGTAATTATGTTCTTATCAACATTTTCCAATTTCAGTTTCTTTAACTCGTTTTGTAAATGTACTTCAACGAGGCCAGTGGTTGAGATAACCAGCGGATGTATGGTTACGTGTTCTAATTGATAAGCATCCTTTAGTTCGTATTATTATTATTATTATTAATATTATTATTATTATTATTATTGTTATTATTATTATTATTATTATTATTATTATTATTATTATTATTATTATTATTATTTCTTTTGTCATATGTCACTATTCGTCTTACTATATTATCATGTAAGTCTTTTAGTTTCCAATAAATATTTTGTTCATAAATTTGCTCATTTCTTCATTTATTTGTCTTTGTATTTTTATAAATTTTATTACTTCGGTTTCCTTATCAACTTCTTTAATCTCCATCAAACTTTGTATTTTTACTTCGTCAATTTTATTTTCCATCTTATTACATATTTTCTGTTCTATAGTATCATCATTTATATTTATAGTGTCATTCATATTTACATTCACCTTGTCCTTCCCCTTTATTTCTTGTATCATGCTATCCATGTTATCTAACATATTATCCGTCTTTTCATTATTGTTCTCCTCTATTCTGCTAAAATTTTCCATGATCATGTCTGAATTTTTACTTATTTTCTTAAAATCTCCACTTATTTCCTCATTCATTGTGTCCAATTTCCTACTTAAATCTCCCTTCATACTATTCATATCTCCTCTCATATTCTTTTCCAAACTATTCATCTTTCCCATAAAACCATCAAACATTTTATTCATATCTTCTCTCATGCTGATTAAAAATTCCATTATCCGATCCTCTTCATCTCGTGTTAAATATTTTTCTGCTTGTTGTTGACCCTGGTTTCCGTCCCCCAATGTCATTCTGTTTTCCATGTTAATTTTATTTCAAATATTACTCAAGTTTCTAAAATTTCCTAAACCTTTTTATTATTCGCGCCTTCTTACTATTTGAGCCCCACGTTGTTTGTGCCAATTATTGTATATTCGTTGTGGTTGTTAATATATTTATATTGATTTTTGAAATTATGAATTATAAAGTTTTATACTATTATTAAAATTTATCGATTTTTAATAACGTCTAACGTTGGTTGCGTTAATATTGTACACACCGCTTAAAGCGACATGTTACCTATTTCAAAAATTGACAGTTGTTGTCAAAAATTCCCGGCTATAAAATTTTTATTTTATTGAAAGATAAATTTCATATACAATTTATAATTACTCTTAACTCAGGGTTGGGTTCAATGCGCTATCAAAAAAATAAATTCTTTATGATTTCCAAGTTTTGTCCAAATTAAATATTTATTATAATACTTGTTCCTGATTTCTAACCAGTAATATAATGTAACTGTTGATTCTAAATTGTACAAGGCTATTTAATTTCTGTCTGACATCCACTAAATTTCAATGAAATTATCTGTCGCTAAAATTCAACAAATGTCATCTTCAAAAATAAATCAAAAATTCTTATTGCGTGAAATAAATTTAATTTTAATGAAACTTCTTCTAATAATTATAAATGAATTCAAAGTAAATTAAAATGAAAATACTAATTACCAAATCGCAAAAAAAATCTTAGTTTTCCATTTTTTTAACAACTAACTAAAAACCTTATCTACCAAATACAAATTAAGATTAAATAAATTATAAACTAGAATATCTAATATCTATTAACCAAATTGTTCAAATTATTTTTTATTGTCACCTGAATTGGCAAGTGTCAAATGCTAGTTCACAATACTAAATTTTCTTCTAAATTGTTTGTTTGATATGTATACTTATGGTTCTTTTTATTATTTTGAAATCAAATTTATAAATTTCTGTTGAGATGCATCTATTATTTAATTTTGTTTAAAGGCCTGACGTTTTCGATGAAATAATGCATTATTTTATATTTTGACTGGACTCACCTAAGAATTTGGAATTTGGACCGGAACACAGCTTCTATAATTCGTACTTATTCTAAATATAGTTTAGAGTTCAGGATCTTCCACTGGATTTTAATGAAACACACACGCACTGAATTTAGAATTAGTTGCCGAATACAATTTTTTACTATTGTTTACAATATTCAAATTTTAATTTGCTACTCCACCGTGTTCGGCTTCTCTATTTTTGCAAATTAAATTATAGCTTTTTACATAGAAATCACTTCTTTTTTTAATCCGACAGTTTCGTTATTTGCTAGGTATTGTATTAATGAATGGGAATTCCATTGTAGAATTGACAAGGACTCAGTATTCAGATTCATTATCACTAAATTCCATATTGTTATCTGAACTTGTATATGGGCTTAAAATAGATATTATATAAAATAATTAAATATCGTCGGTCTAAGATGCAAATGGCCTAACTCACAAAATGAAAATTTTACAGAAGAGGCAAAAAATGTAGCTGATCAATAATAAATAAAAAAATATATATTTTTTTCGCATTTATGAGTTTATTTTATGGTAAACTGTAAATATTTAATAGTTTCTAGTAATTTTTTCTTTTTTCTTCGAAAAAACGGACATAGGCTATTTGCGATGTTCCCATTCTTATAATTATGGACTTCGGCAAATTTCTGTTACCGAGAAATTGAATCTACAATTTGTTAGAAACTGAAAATTTATTACAAAAATAATGACAACGAAATATGGTTAGAATCAGGTAGATATTCAAATAGGTATAAAAGAATACCCATCCTTGTTATAAATGCACCAAGCTATCATAAAAGCCATGATAGTCTTGCTTTAAAGACATTTTTATATCCATCAGGTGCTGATATTTATCCTTCTTGATTGGTATAGGACTTTTGTAAAGTTTAGGCAGTTTATCGAAAAGAATTGCAACCTTTTTATTAAGGCGACATGGTAGTGGCGACCATTCCTCGGGATGACGAAGTTTAAACATTATTGACCCATCGGTGTTGTATCTAAGACCCCTGATGTCAGTTACAGTCGGGTCATTTGAAGTTCTACCAGGCCTTATTGAATTAATGACTTGCATGGGTTCAAAATTTAAAAAAAAACTATGATCCAGATACTCTACTAAATATGGCTTTGGATGTAAACGTGCTGACTCACACACGTCAACATAGTCCGCTGGGACATTAATAATTTTTTTCCTTAATTTCCTCTCAATTGCGGAATGCATTGAATCGCATTCCATTTGTGTGTGCCCTTTCTCCAGATATTTTTGCTCGATGGTGATTTGCATTACTTCAGATAATTTTGAAAGGACACTTGAGAGTAATGCATTTCGGTTTTGAGCAGTACAACCGTCACTATACAGAATGACCTTATTTACCCCTTCATTTACATGGTTTCTGAAAAAACTGTTCAGTATTGAAGCAAATGTATTGGCTGTAAGGCCAGCGTTGCCTTCATGCCATAGATAACAATACCCATCTTTTGTCTTTAGGTTGAAAATTGTAAAATTGTGGACTATCAACTTTGTTTTATAGTAAAGGAGAGAAACGTTTGATTTTGGACATAACAACACAGACTGCATATCCATTGTATAAACATCACAATTATCTGGGCTATTTTTATCGGAATCTTTTTCGTGGCGAGCTTCTTCTTTTTTTAACTGGTGTTGTTGATAATCTTGATCGCTTAGATTTCCGGTTTTATGGGCAACACATTTATCACATTCGTCTTTTTTTGGAGCAAATAGCGCTATGTTCTGATCGTCCATCATATTTGCAAATGAAGCACTAGACATGGGCCGTAAATTATTTCTAGTGCACCATTCATCTTTGTAAAGCCTGTACAGTTCCAATTTTGAGCTCCAGACAGGTTCTAAATAAAGTTTGCTTGTCGATTTGCGACAGTAGTGGGACTCTACTTTTGGTAAACTTTCAAAGAACATCTTTAAGTTTTCCTTATCTTGGTTTATTTTTGCTTGTCTTAGGTTTACAATATTTCTCCTGTCGTCATTAGTCAATGCAAGATTCTTACATTTCTCATGAAGCCAGTTTCCAATAGTTCTTTCGGAAATGCTAAAAGTATGACAGAACATCGTCTTACAAACTCTTATCCTGCATTTTGATGCATCTAGGTAATAAGAATATGAAAATTCTCTCCTTGACTGATTTTCTACTTTTCTGTTTCTAATCCTTTTAACTGGATTCTTTTCAACCAAAGTTCTGACGTAAAGTTGCTTTTCAGTCCATGAAAGCTTCCAAAACTTTTCAAACAGTTTAGTTCTTTCTTCTTCCAAGACATCTTCGCACTTTGGTCCAGTTTTTTTATTATTACATTTGCAGCTGGCTTTCATAGTTTTGGGTTTCTTTATAATATGATAATTCCATTCACCTTCTAATTTACGCTTTCCAAAGTACTGCTGTCCAGATTTCCTCTTCAATTTTTCAGAATTTTTTTCCATTCACTTTGATTCATGTGCCGTCTTTTTTTTCGGCTCCTACTTACAAGTTCGGGTATTTCATTCTCGCCAAGATTAGGATTCTGTAATGGAGCTTCCTGTGGCAGGACATTTTCAATCGCATCATCACTAGATGAATCGGTTTCATTTTCATCTTGAATGTATGTCTGATCTTTAGAATTGTCTTCTTCTTTTTCACTCCCAGATTTTTCGTAGTCATTTTGAAAATGTAACTCTGTTGTAGAAAAATTACTTTCAGTGAGGCAAAAGGAGACATCCTCTGAGACATCTCTAGTTTTGTTTAGCACTCCTTTACTGCAACTTGGTAATGGATCCTCGAATGAATCAACTTTCTCCAAATTTTTCTGTACTTCCAAAAGTGTTCTGTCGGCCATTTCAAGTAATTGCTCATCACTATTTGGTATAGTTTCGAAATCCATCTCCCTAGGAAGCGAACCTTCTTGATCCTGATCATCAACTGAAGGTACTGACGAAGTATTAACTTCTTGTTTCTTAGAATTTAGCAAGCTTATTATTTTTGAGATTCGCCCACTATAATTCATTCTGAAAAAAAAATAAAGTAATCAGTTAAAAGCCAAAACCTAAAAAATCGTATGTGTCACCCAAAACTTTCCCGGCCTAATATAAAAAAAATGTTGCTATGTTACTGCATTCACAATACTTTTCCTTGCGCCGAGAAAGTCGAAATCAATCCATAAAAAGTTCATTTTTAGTGTTAAAATGATATGCTTTACTAAGAAAATTAAAATACATCACTACACTATTCTAAGAAAATTGCCTAAGACATTAACCTAGCAGCAGTAATTTGAATGAGAAATTGGCCCAACTCCATACCTAATCAAAATAGCTTTATTCTGTTTATATTTTTTCACAAATTAATAAAATTTATGTACCGTTTACTCAACAACATTTCAATTAATATATAGAAAGTATTTACTTACGTTCTTGTTCCCAAATTCCTCAAAAAAGCACAAAATATAACGCCACGTTTTTTTACTACACTGTTTACCAGTAAATTATACACTGTAACTGGGACTTCGGCAAAATTCGTTTTTTGTTTTAGACACGTTGGACTTCAGCAAATTGCGTTTAAAGCATTTATGGCGCGAAAATTTTTTATATGGACTTAGGAAACTAACAGGTGGTAGGTTTGACTACCGGTCGTCAGATGTCACCAAAAACAGAATTTGACCCAAAAGTGGACTTAGGCCATTTGCATCTTAGACCGACGATATTATTATCAAATTGTGCCGGGAGCCCATTAAAACTGGGTTCTTTTTTTAAGCGCATCAACTACTACAGTTATTAGCGCTTTACGCTTTACTGTTATTTATAGAAATGTTTGCAATTTAAATTAGATTGTAAAGAATGATCTCCTTTAAGGAGTGAATTACATTCAACAAGGTGTTATTTAACATACTTTTTGAATCGGTCGGTAGTTCGTGCGCTTGACGATTTTGTTTATACTTTGGGCATTCTACAAAACAGTGTTCAACAGTTACATTAACTCTACATAAATCACACACTGGCGGATCTGATTTTGTGATTAAATGTTGGTGAGTAAACCGATTGTGACTAATTCTGAGGCGTGTTAACACAGTTTGACATTTTCTATCCATTACGTTGTTAATTTTAGGTTTGATGGTTGGTTTAATTGGTCTCTGTTTATCTTTAGATTGATCCCACTCGGTCTGCCACTTGTTATAAATTAAAGTTTTTATGTGACATTTGTAGTCTGACGCAAGCACTGTGTTTTCCCGCACTGCACTATCACTTGTAATTGCTTCTTATGCTGCCCTGTCTGCTTCTTCGTTTCCGAGAATTCCTATGTACGAGGGTACCCATATGAATACAACCTCTTTTCCACCATGCCGAATTGAGTGGAATTGTTGCTTGATCATCTTGGAGAGGGGGCAATGGCTGTATATATTTTTCAGAGTTTTCAGCGAGGTTATAGAGTCAGAAATGATTAAGTACTCTTGTTCTGGCCCCCCTTGAATAAGTATAAGGGCTTGAAGTATTGCAAATAACTCTGCAGAGAATACAGATGATAGTTTGGGTAATTGGTACATTCGAGTATCGTTTTGGACTTTCACTGCTATTCCTACTCCTTCCGATGTTTTTGATGCAACCGTATAGATTTGCACGTGGGAGGGGTAATATTAAGAATGTTTTGGAATTTAGATTTAATAAGGGCTGGATGTGTGTTTTGTTTATTGAAGCTGCAAAGATCAAAGTGGCATTTCGGACTAGCAATAGTCCAGGGTGGGTGCTGGGTTTGTTGTTAGCTAAGAATATAACTGGTATAGTGATAGCTAAATTGTTATAATAATTTGCAACCCTTTCATAAAATGCTGGAGCTGCTCTTTTTTTGTTTTGATACAGATTTCCATAATGATTTTTAAAGGTGTTGGCGTATGTTGGATGTTGTGGGTTTGCATTAGTAGCATAAGACATGCTGAGTAGTTGTCGTGTATGGTGTAAAGGTAGTTCACCTGTTTCACATAGTACACTTGAAGTAGGACTGGTACAAAATGCTGCAATGGCTAAACGAATGGCAGTATTATGGATGGTATTCAATTGTTTGAGAGTGGTGTTTGTGGCCGAGCCATAGGCAATTACTCCATAATCAATTTTAGATCTAATGATTGCTATATAGATCCTCTGAAGAGTACTTGAGTTAGATCCCCAACTTGTGTTCATTATATTTAAGTTGTTTTTTCAGGCCCTCACCAGTTCTAGAATATGATGTTTCCGATTAAATTTAGACACAAATATTACTCCCAGAAATTTGTAAGTTTGTACTAAACTGAGATTTTTATTGTATAGTGTGAGACAAGGTTGATAATTATTGTTGTGTTTTGAAAAGATGAGAGATTTCGTTTTTTTTGTTGAGAACATAAATCCAGTTTCTTTTGACCAGTTTTCTATAGAATTTAATTGATTTTGAATTATTCTCGAAATTGATTCTAAGTTCCTTCCTTTGGCAATAAGTACTAAGTCGTCTGCGTATAATCTGTACTTGACAGGCGCTGTAGCTGTATCAACGATGTTATTAATAGCTGTGAGGAAAAGTGTAGTACTAATTACTGATCCTTGAGGAGTACCATTTTCATGGAAGAAGCTTTTTGAGGCTTCTCCATTTATTTTGATTCGGGAGGATCTGTTTATAAAAAAACTGGATATAAATGAAAGCATATGGCCCTGTATCCCCCACTCCGTTAATTGTTTTAATATTTTGTAGTGCCAGGCAGCATCAAATGCGCTTTGGATGTAAAAAAATATTGTGACGCGTGACTGATTGGTGACCAAAGCTTCATGTACTTCAGATTCTAGTTCGATTATGTTGTCTTGCGCAGATCTTTGTTGTCTGAAGCCACATTGTTGCATTGCAATATAGTTGTGATACTCTAGATACCACATCAACCGCTGGTTTATAATTTTTTCCAATAATTTACACATCACACATGTTAGAGATATTGGCCGATACGATTCTGGATCAGTTTTGTTTTAATATAGGTATGATTGTAGCTTGGTTCGATTTTTTCGGGAATTTGTTTTCAGTCCAAATAACATTGTAGATGTCCAATAAAATTCTTTTGGCACAATTAGGCAAATTTTTGATAAACATTGCAGGGATTTCGTCTGGTCCTGGACTTGTGTTTTTCACTTTTTGTAATGTTTCTTCAAGTTCAGTTTCAGAGATTTTAGCATTTAATGAAGAATCGTTATTAGGATCTATAGTTATGGGATAGTCTTTTTCTTGTTGTTGCTTGAAGTCGAGAAATTGTGCACAAAAATTTGAGTTGCTATTAGTTTATTTTCAGATGTAACCTTGTTCTGATATTGAAGAGCTCGTATTCCTGTGAAGGTGCGTTTCCATAATACTCGTCGAATTTTGTTCCAAATTTCTGTGGGTGGAGTGTTGTTATTAATGCTGGCTACGAATTCATGCCGCGATTCTTTTTTGCGTTTTTTCATTATATATTTACATCTTGCTTTTTAAATTCGATCAGGTTTTCTTGATTTTTGTACTTTTTCCATACATTGTAAGCATGTTTACTTGCTCTAACCGCTTCTTGGCAGTTTTTGTTCCACCATGGTACGGGTTGACGATTTTTAATCAGTGCTGTTTTTTTACTGATTCTTTTGCTGCTTCTAACATGGTATTTGCAAAATTATCAACTGTTTCGTCTATATCCGCTTTTATTTCAAAGTTTCTTATATTTTCTTCGATTGTTTGCTGATACAGTGCCCAATTTGCGTTTTTATATTGCCATTTTGTACTAATGTTTGTATTGGTTGTATTCCTGTGATTGGAGTTATTAATAATTATTGGAGCATGATCACTGTTATAAATGAAAGGTAAAGGAAAAGTTAGTACGGTTAGTAAATTTGGACTACAAAAGGTAAGGTCGACAGAGCTGTCGTCTCTCCATTGCAGGGGTTGAGCCTAGTGCCTTCCCCGCTATTCAGTAGGCAAAGACCGCAGAGATCTGTAGTTGATGATAGCAGTTTGCCTTTGTTGGAAGTCGTTTTGCATCCCCATTCGGTGTTGTGGCAGTTGAAGTCTCCAATAATGATACGTCGAGATGTTATTTGAGAGAAGAGATCTGTTAGTTCTTGACTTGAAATTTCTTTATTGGGGGGTATGTACACATTGCAAATAGAAATTTTTAGTTCTAGGTTTATAGAGACTGCAACAGCTTCTGAATTTGTTTTTAGAGATATTTCGTTGACATCAGCGTCCTTTTTTATGTAAATTGCAATTCCTCCACTAGCTATCTTTGCTTTTATCCTGTTTTTATAGAATGCTGTATATTTTGTTAATCCAGTTATTTTCTTTTCAGTAAAATTTGTTTCCTGTAGCCCTACAATGAATGGGTTATATTGACTTATTAAATGTTGTAGCATAGGTAACTGCGAGTGAAACCCGTTCAGGTTCCACTGAAGAATGTAGGCTTATGTAGTAGATATATTTATAAGTTTGTTTATTAGTACAATTCCTGGGATGATGATGAGTCACTTTCTATATCCGTAGATCGAGTGCCAATGTGCTTCATGATTCTTGTCCTGAGTCGTGTACAGCGAGATTTAATGCTTCTTTCTGTGAGATAAGGTCGGATTTGGTGAAGTTGCAAAGCCAAGTTGTCAAGATTATCGGTGAATTCCAGAATGACAGGGTCAGGGTCTCCCATTGTATTATCGAGCAAGAGCACCAGTTGATCATTGAGTGAGTTGGGAGAGAGAGAGAGAAGTTCGAAAGAAGTTTGTGGTGGGTGGTAGTTGTTGTAGTTGGGGTGTTTGGTTTTGATGTGAGCCCTGATATAGGATTGATTTCCTCTGCAGGGCTGGGTTGGGGGTATGTTGGGGGGGGTTTGTGCGCGTTTGTACTGAGTGTGGTGGATTGGTTGTAGAATTGGAAGGTTGAGTTGGTGACTTAGAAAGTTGGGGGAAGAATCGAGGTTTTAGGGGTGGGCTTGTTGCTAGAGGATGTTCCGGAGGAAAAGCGTTCGCATCGCCTTCGCATCTCAAAAAAATAATTATAATTATAATAATCTCGTTGGGGGGGGGGGGCGGGTACAGCTGCGGCTGCATTGTTCCCTGAGTCGATGAGAGGTTGGTCCGTCGGTCCATTTGGCTGGTGAAGGAATTCATCCTGTTGAATAGATTCACCGTGTTACAGGGAAACCGCAGAAAACCTGTAACCCAACGGGTGGGTGGGGTTGTTAGAAGATTTGTCAGAAGGGTTGACTAGTGAGCGTATTTGGAGGTAGTTGTAGGTTATATATATATAGAAGAGAATCGTGTAAAGAGATATGGAATTGTATGTCTGATGGTTGCAATGGTTATCGGATTGAGATTGGGGATCGATCTAGGTAGTCAATGTATATGTCCGGGAGGTCGTCGTAAGCCGTGGCTAGTAGCCGTACTGGGGGGAATGGAAGCTTCCTCTTGGGTATTCTTCCAAGAGGCCGTCTATTAGCGGTCCACGGTGTGAGGAGGGTGTTTTTCGAGATGTCGCTGCCCGATTCGATAGTGCGATTAACGTATCGGGCTTGTAGGGTGTTTAGGCGGGACGGAATGGGCTCAATGTCGATGTTGGTATAGACGGTGTTGCTGGGTGAATAGGGTGCCTTATATTGACAGTATCTGAGAATAGATTGCTCACAAGATAGGAGCATTTTTACAAGGTGGTCGGGAAGGGCGCAATAGACGTTTGCTCTATAATCGATGATGGGGCGGATATATGTCTTATACGTATGAAGTAGGGTGGTTGGATGGGTGCGTCCGAAGCTTCCGCCGAGCGCCTTGAGAAGGTTGACTCGTCGCCGGACTTTATTCAAGGTGTCCATGAGGTCGGCCGTCATGTTGAGAGTGTGAACGAATCTCACTCCCAAATAAACGACTTCCCTGCGGATTTCGAGTCGATCTCCCCAGAGCACGAGGCGGAAGTTTCTGGGTACAAGTCGTTCGCTCGAGGTGTGAGGGTGTTTGAAAACGATGGCTTGGGTTTTTTGAGGGTTGAGAGTCACCCGCCATTTCCTGCACCAATTGGAGAATTGGGTCAGTAGATTTTGGGATCGATTATTGAGAGAGCGAATGTCAGGGGCAGAGATGATTAGAGCGGTGTCGTCCGCATATAGTTGGATATGGTCATGGGGATGTCGTGGAGTTGGTGTGTCATACGTATAAATTAAGTATAATAGTGGAGCGAGTATCGAGCCTTGCGGAACGCCAGTTTGGGGTGTAAATGAATCGGAAAGGCTGTAACCAACTTTGACGCTGATCGATCGGTCTGTGAGGTAGGAATATAATAATTTTATGATTTGGTTTGGCAATCGGATGCTCAGTAGCTTTCTTACTAGTCCGGCGTGCCAGACTTGATCAAAAGCCTTTTGAACATCCATGAAAATGGCGGCTGAACAGCGTCGTTGGTTTAAAGCTTGGGTGACGATGGTTTGGAGGTTGGTGGTGGCGTTCTGACAGGAGTGGCCTGGCCTGAATCCGAATTGAAATGCCGGGATGATGTTGTTTTCGATGCAGAAGTCCCAGATTCTCTCTTTTAACAAACGTTCGAAGATTTTACCTAGGACGCTGATTAATGAAATTGGGCGGTAGGATTCAGGCTTTGTGGGGTCTTTGCCAGGTTTGGGGATGAGAACTATGTTGGCAGATTTCCAACAACGAGGGAAATAAGAATATGCTAAACAGGCGTTCAACAGTGAGCAGAGCGGGGGGAGAATCTCAGCTGGCAGGTTTTTGAGTGCCTGCCTCGAGATTCCATCGTGCCCGGGGGCACTGTTTCTCCCCGCTCGGCACGCCTGCTGAACTCCTTCGATAGTGAAAGGTGTAAGAAGGGGGAAGTTCTCATTCAGTGGAATGTGGACATGTGGGCTTCGAGTTATATTGCGGGTGAGGAGGTCTGTTTCGATGGCAAAGTCCCTGAGAAATATTGGGTTGTCAGGTGGTGTGAAGACAGTTTGCAGGTTGTTTTTAAAGGCAGTGGCTTTATCTTCATGGGTGTAGATTTTCTGCCCTTGCACTTCGAGATGTGATTCAACCTTTCTCTTGAGGCCGACGAGGCGGTTGAATTTTTGCCAAAACACGCGTCCTTGTCTAAAGTCCAGTCCGGCTGTTTCGGCCTTCCATTTCCTCTGCTTTTCAGCATTGATTTCGTACCGGACCTGGGCGTTTAGACGGTTCCATTGTGTTTTGACTGCGGGATCTCGAGTGCGGACGTATAACCTGTATAACTGTCTTTTCTGACGGATTTTTTCAAGAATTCGTTGCGGAAGTGCATAGAAGTTGGTGTTTATGGTGGTGAGAGGGACGGCGATGTCTTGTGCATCAATTAAGAGGGACTGGAGCTCCTCTGCATGGTTATCTATGTCATCAGTTGTCTGATGAATGATGGGTTGTGGCAAGTTAGAGGAGACGTGGTTTGCGAAGGAGTCCCAGTCGGCTTTTTTGAAGTTGCGGTATGTGAAAGTAGTTGGAGGTGGTGGAATTGGTTCGTGTAAAGAGGTGTTGATCAAAAGTGGAAGGTGGTCAGATGTGATTGGATCGCCTATAAAGCATTCGTCGTCTATGCGGGTGATTAATCTGTCGGTGCAGATTATATGGTCGACAATGGAGGAGCCGAGGTGACTTATGAGGGTTGGATTATTGTTTCTAATCCGTAAGATGGGGAGGGAGACTATTTGTTCGGCGAGTGATCTGCCGCTTGCGTTGGTGTGTGTATCACCAAAGAGAATGTTTCGTGAGTTTAAGTCACCCATTATTATGGCTCGTGGAAGAGTGGATGCATATTCGAGGAGGTCGATTGATAGTACTTGGTTGGGGTGTTTATAGTATGAAAAGAAGGTGGTCGCGGTATTATTCCACGATATGTCGATGGCTATGCAATCCAGGTTCTGTTGAGACAGAAAGGGTGGGAGAGGGTGTGGGGAAGCGGGGAGTCCGTTGCGGACGAGGAGTCCGTTGCCATGACAGTAGAAGTTCCTGTCTAAGTGGAATGTGGTGTAGCCAGAGAAGCGAGGGTAGTTTTTTAAGAGAGTGTCGGTGACAGATAATACTTGTATATTTTGGGAGTGTAGGAGATGTTTAAGAAGATGTCGCTTCCTGGCTAGACCTTGGCAATTCACGGTCCCGATTTTAAAGTCCATGACTTAATTGTGGCGTTTCGGGGTGAAGGCGAAGTGGGCACGGTTGCCCACGTTGTTGGTTACGGAAACGTTGTATCCGTAAAAGGAGGGAACGAGATGTGAGAGGGTATCGGCCACGAGGTCACGGGCTGTCGGGACAGCGTTCATTATTGTAGTTGCCAAAATCTGGATTAAGACTTTGGTGTCTGTCGGGAAGTCGTAAGGGGTTGGGGGTTTTTCTAGGGTCAAGGGAGCGATCTCCTGAGGGTTCTGTGGAGTTTCCGTTCGCTTTGGGCAGCGAGGATGAAAGGCCGGATGGGGGCCGCCGCAGTTTTTGCAGGAGGGGGCGTTTGCCTTAGGGCAATTGTTTGATTTGTGGTCGGATGCCCCACAGGAGGGGCAAGCTGGTTTTGCCTTGCATTTTTCGGCAAGGTGGCCGGGGGTGGAGCATTTATTGCAGTATCTGGGTACTGCAGGGAGTGGATTGGGGGAGTTTGAGGCCTCACACTGGTGTATGAGCCCGTGGAATTGGATACCGCGAGAAAGGGCTTCGTGGTAGGCTGTTTCAGAATCAGTAATGATTCTGAACATGGAGGTGGCCTTATTTGTTCGGAGGGCGACAATGCGCCAGGTTCTGGTGAAGTTAAGTTTAACTTCTTCGCGGAGGATGTCCTCGAAATCTTTATCGGATAGGGACGTGTCTACATTTCTGCAAACAAATGAAAATGTGGGTGTTCGGGCTCTTGATTGCGAGCGGGCTCGGGGGGTTGAGGTGAGTTTAATGATGGTGACCTGGGGGTCACCGATGGCGTTACGAAGCCTCTGGGCGAGGGCTTCGTGTGGGATATTAGCCGGAATTTTGAGGAGGGCTGTACGATTAAGGTTTGCTTTGAGGTGGGTGATTTTCCCCCTCAGGAGCTCGTTAGTGTTAAGTAAATTGTACAGTTCTCTTTGGGAGGTGTATTTAGGGGGAAGGTTTCTAATGTTAAGTGTTTGGAGTGTAGGTTGGTGAGGTTGGGTTTGTTGAGTAGGTGTTCGTTGGGTAGCTTGTCGTGGAGGTTGAGTGGGCCAGGGCTGTAGTTGTTGGGGTTGGTTGGTTGGGGCTTGTGTAGGTGGGTTTGTTGGTAACTGGGTTTGTTGAGGGGGTGGGGTTCGGGGTATTAGGGGTCTCTTGGGAATGGGTCCCAAGAGAGTGAAGTTGTCTTCTGGGAATTTGAGGATAGTATTAGGGGTTTCGATTAGGGAAGTGTGAGAGTGGCGAGAAGCATGGGAGTGACGGGAGGTGTGGGATCTTGGTGGTGAGGGGATGGGGGAGGTGTGGGAGTGGGTTTGTGATCCGTTTTTCAGGGCTTGTTTGAGTTGCTTCACCTCTTCGGTGAGTGCCTCTGTGAACTTCACATATTGTTTGAGTTTCAGATTCTCTGCGGAGAGGTCCTTGATTGTCTTGGACATACTGGCAATATGGTTATTCATGTCATCGAAATCGCAAGACACTGGGGTTAGTTTGTCTGAGTCATTGGGGTGTATTTCTTTGTTGGTTGGGGTTGAATGATTGGAGTTGGTGCGTTGATGCATAGGAGGGAATTCATCTAGTGATGAAAGGGAGGGGATTTTATTGGAATTTTGGCTGCGGGTGTTGGGGCGTTGGTTGGAGGCCATTGCAACTGATTTTTAGGGGCGGAAGGGGGCGAAAACAGAAATTTGTTTCGTTTTTTGGGGGGGTAGTTAGTAGGGGGGAAGGCAGACAAAAGCCGGCAGCGGACTCACTGCCGGAGGGAGTTTCCTCCCCGGTTAAAGGTTTCCTGACCCTATTATCTGCCGGTTAGTTTTTATATTTACCTGATAAATCCTTCCTCTTTCGTCTGGATGGCACTGGTTTACTTATTTACGACCTCCTCACAACGCTGTTGTAGAAAAGACGCAAATTTCATAAATGTTGCTCTATAAAGAGCAGATTTTTCATAAATTAAAAATTCAGATGAGGGTTGTCGAAATAAGAATTTTCGTAAAAATGGCGAAAGCGCCGGTAAGTGGCTACTAGAGTGATTCGGTTTGCAGCAGTGACCGAATTTCTAGTTTAGCTTCTTCTTACTGGTCGACGTTCTCGCTGGAGTCTCAGGAACAGATGACGTGAGTTGGGAGAGTTTTGACTGTTTATAAATGTTTGTGCTGGTAGTAGTGACTCTCTGCAGCTTTTGGATTCATCAGTTTTTTGGTGCTTCTTTTTTTGTTTGGGTTTTATGGATTGTTTTGAGTCCTTATTTTTTTCGGGTGTATCTGGCGTAGAGATAATCTGTTCTATGCGTCTTTTACTTCCACTATGCGCGGTATTTATGTCGATTGGGGCTAGTTGTGGTGCAGGTATTGGTGGAGGTTTTGCAGCTTGAATCTTTTGTAATTGGTCTGTATTTTCTCTGACAGGTTGTGTTTCAGTGTCAGTATTTGTATTTTGAATATTTGATTCCGGATTTTGTCATTGTACTTTGAGTAACAGCTGGTAAAAAATCGGGACACTGGGAGGCGATATGACCATCTTTTTTGCATTTGTAACAGGAAAGACCGTCTTGTGATATGTATATACGATAAGGTGTGACGTCAAAAGATAAAGTAATATAGGAAGGTATATCTGTAGGAGTTGAGATAGGTTTTATGTACACTTGTCGGCGAAAACTTTGAATATGACTATTCTCAGGGTTCGACACATTCACTTTTAAAAAGTAGTGAGTAGGGTGAGACCTAACTGTTTCAGTTCATTTTTCATTTACCAAGACATCATGGTGTATAGATGGACATACATTTGATAAGACCAATCGTTAAGATGGAGTAATGAGTCTACGACCATCAAGTATAGAGTTACCGATTTTAATAGATTTATGTTTATTCAGAAAAGTGTCCACTGCTTGTTTGTTTATTAGGTATATACATATTCTACCATTGGAGATTCTTGAGCAAAATATAATGGATTTTGGACCAATCAGTGACTCTAGTGCCTATATGTAATCCTGGAGGAACAATCCATCAATTGTTGTAAACACAATCGCTTGCTCCTTGCTGGGAAATGTTTGTTGAGTGAGAGCGGATGCATAAGATGTATTTTGAGACTGTGGGTGTAATTTGTAACTGTACTTTGAGAGGAGACCCGGTAGTCAGAAATCCCTTCAGAGGTTGTATTCATGTTTCAATTAATAAATTTTCTGTGGGGGATTTCATACGTTCTGAGGACGGATCTGTCTGCTTGAATATTTTGGATATATAAATAAGTAAAAAATTGATTTTGTCTATTGGACTAAGCTAATTATGTTTGTTTAATTGGTTTTAATTTGCGAAAAGGAAAAAGTTCATGCAACTTACAGTTGGTCACCTCTATGTATGCATAAATAATGTTTTCACTGTTATCTTACTACTTTTTCACGATACACAAACTCGTACTATTAAAGCACCGATAAGTAATGTGTACTCGTCGGCTACCAGAATAGGAATCACCGGGTTCTTTATTTAAAAATGTATGTAAACATTTAATGATGTTATCAGCAATCATGTCTTTGGTTTCTTTAAATTTTTGTAAATCTTCGCGATATAGGTTGGGGGAGGTGTAATGTTTTGTTATGTTCGTTTTCTATTGAAGGACTTTGGAGAGGAGAAGTTGAATGTTTGCGTCTTTTTGAGCTATGTTTGGTTGTTTCATTCGTTATGTTTACGGTTTGTTTTTTTGGTATAGGTTTTCTGATAAAATTATTTGTATTGATTTGATTTTTTAGGTTAGGCTCCTTCTCCTGCTTTAAGCTTCACCTTCTGCAACAATACCCTCGTATAATGCTTTAATAAACATTACTCACTTACCAGTTTTAATGTTAACAGCCTTTTACGTAACGCGAATTGGGTTGCTAACCTTCTTCTACGTGTAAATTTTGCACTATTTGTTTAGCGAAAACTTGCTTTTGAGCAAATGATACAAACGAATCACTCAAGCACTCTACCAAAGTATTCTTTGCAATCAAATTATGTTTTAAGCACTCTTTAGTAGGTTCATCGGGCAGTTCATTGTGCATTACATGTACGACATTTATTTCCGCTAGCAACGATTTAAGACGAAACTTCTATATTGCGTACCGTTCGTCCTTAAAGCGTTCGATATGTTGTTAATTTGTTTTGTTTTGCATTTAAAAACAATTAATCACCAACAACCGATTACGGAGGTCATTAAACCTGATAATAATGGTTAGAAAACATGTAACTCTGGGCCCATAACCAATATAATTGAACCCCTGTCTAATACTAAGAGTTTAAACATTAATTATAAGGACATATATGTCTGTTACTTTCAGACACATAAAAAAATAATTGCATGTTCTTAAAAAATTCATTTAGATTACCTAGTTTAAAAGCCATTTGCTCATTACGTGAAATAAAAATTATACCCATGTTTTTTAAGTCGCTTTTATTATCGTAACTAATTTTCGACTTTTTTAATAAACAAACAATCATTTCATCGAAAAACAAATGATTATCATTTGACGTACAAAACAATTAAAATTAGATTAAATAGTAATCACTGGAAATGCGGCCTTCGAAATTTGTTTGCCTATTATTTTATTGATCTAAACTATCCTTTGTCGTTAATTTAAATTGTGTTTACCATCTCAATATATTAAAAATAGATTCGAAATTATTGCAAATATAAATTAACTATTACTAAGTTACAATTCAATGTGTCGAGATTATAAATAGATATTTAAAATTAATTTCGATTATTACAAAGTTACTGGAAAGTTTTAAAATAAACTTCAGGAATAAAAATTCTCGAAATTGTTAGGAATTATGTTTTAATTTAAATAAGTTCCTCGAGAAAAATTTTTATGGGTTGATTTAAAAGCAAAAAAACATTACTGGGAACAACAGAGGTGCTTTTTCATTTGAAACTGTTAAATACATCGAGCATTCTTTATTTAAACCTTGGAAGATCAGAATATATAAAATACATGACTGAAATAACTTTTGTAAATTGTTATAGTTAATTCTCATTCTGGCATACTCTTTTATTAAACATTATTTGTAACAAATAAACATTTTACAGTATATAAAAACGATTAATTACATTGTCTGTATATGTTAACACAAGAAACACTAATTAAAATTATATAAATCTATAAATAGTTATTCACTCAGAATCTGCATCACTGACATCACTAGAGAAAGAAACGATTATCGGTTCTATAAGATCATCCACAATCCTATCTAACTTGAACATTTAATCTTCTTCTTTTATGACTTGTGCAACACAATTTCGCCAGTGAATGTTGTCACATTTTTCAAGGCTTGCATTAAAAAATCCTTTACATATTTTAGTTTAAAAGTAGTATTTTTGGATGTCACTTCATTTTTTATTTGAGCCCAAATCAATTCTATAGGGTTCAATTCAAAATGATATGGTGGCAGCCTAACTACAATTTTATTATTTTGTTGTGCCATTTCATCGGTAACATATGAATTAAACTTATCCTTTATATATATATATATATATATATATATATATATATATATATATATATTATAAGTCCAGATCAAACCATATTCATATCAAATTGTATGTTCTCAGATTGTAACCATTTTTACAAATCTTTTTATATTGAAGATGTTGGAACTTTTTCTACCTTACGGCTGTGGTAGCTTAGATTAGATTTTAACGGGGTTACAATGCGATGAAACCTAAGGTTTATTATGCCCCTCCCCCTATCAGAGCTGTTCTCGCTACTACTACAGCTCGCCTTCCAGTACCAGGGTTCTAATGAACTCTAGTATTTGGGACGGCTTTAACGAGGCTAGATCCTCACTCTTACAAGTTTTTTGTCCGGTAAATAACACTCAATTTTCATGAAATTTCTGACACCTAGCCAGCTCAACGCATAATCTATGTATCGGCAGCGATACATGGTTCGTCTTCTACATTTACGTTTCCATCCTAGACACTTTTTATCACACCATCTCCGCACACTTTTGAGCTTCGCCGCTTCCAAACATCACCCCCGATACACTCCAACACAAATCAACCCTCCAGTTACTTTCTAGCGGAAATCCCGTCCAATCACTCTCAATCCCATACACTTTTTAAACAAACTCTTCCTAATCACTTTTTCAAAAAAATTTACTAGACACCTTTTCAACCCCCAATTCAATTTCTCAGTCAGCGCACACTAAACCATCCAATACACCCCCAACTCAGCCCTGAAGAGGAAACTAATCCTACACCAGGGCATCATTCTTGAAAACAACAACCACCCAACGTAAAATTCATACGAATTTCTCTCTCTCTCTCATGGCATGGCAATGCATCAGCGTCCATAAAACGCGTGAAATAATAGGGCACGTGGGGCGTTGCATCCACTGTCTAGGGAACGGACTGTTTGGCACTGCATTACATTTCCTAGCTCGTCAGCGCAATCAGTAGCGACCACGGTCTAGGAAACGTAAAAATGCCAACGGGATCCGCCAGCGTCTTCCGTCCCAAGGGGCGGAAAAACGCGGCTTTTTAGAGAGTCGTTTATTTTTGAGCCTTTTGTGACCACTTGGTGCTTATCATATCTTGTTCTTTTGATAAGAAATTTCAGCAATTAGTTATTACTTATTATAACTAATTACTAATCACGTGAAAAAATAGTGTGAGATAATTGTAGTGATTAAATGTTACAAGTATCGGAAATTTCAACAGCTCGACAAATAAGTAACATTTCAACACATTTTTTGGTTTTATCTGATTGATATTCATAAAGGGTAAATTCTATTCTTAAGTTGTTATCGGTAGTTTTTCTCTGTTAGTATTCACATGTAAATACGTAACTGAATTTTTAACGAAGAAAAACCTTGCGACAGAGATGTGGTGCAACTAGGTCAATTTAACTAATTTGAATTCAGAACGATGTAGTTTTAGTTGAAAGGAATATTTACACCAAAAGTTGCAGACAACAAGTTAAATACACTGTAAGACAACTGCAGTTTTGTCCTTATTAAAACTTGTTCATAAACGGTACGATGCGCGATGTATACTAAATTATCCATAATCGTACAGGTCGTAATATGCAATTTGTAATAATGTATTACTTTTCCGCCCAACCTATCTAATATGCGAGAAAAGTATTGGTTTACCCCAAAAAAAGTTGGAATTTTGAATTTTTTTAAGTTATTTCTACGTTTTCCACCAAGAACAACACGAACAAACGGTTTTTAGAAAAAAATCCTGTGTGTATGTCGTCGTTGTCGTCGGCTAATTTTCGTAACATGGTCTTGTTAGCACGATACAGCCTCCGAAGTGCAACACGTCAGCAATTTTATGATTGAATATCATTTAGGACATATCACAGATGAATCCTATCAATTTTCAGCTCACCACATCCAGTACAACGGGTGCTATGGTACTAGAAGTACGAAATTTTATCATTTTTGGAGAAACTTAAGTTTTTAGCACGATACAGCCTCCGGACTGCAACAAGCTACCAATTCTATAATTGAATATTGTTCATGACATATCTCAGATGAACCTTATTGTTATTCAGCTTACCAGAGCCCTTAAAACGGGGGCTATGGTACTTGAAGTACTACATTTTTGGAGAAATATCAGCCTCCGGAGTGTATATAAGTGACCAATTTTATCATTGGTTATTGTTCAGAGCGTCTCACAGATGAACTGTATTGATTTTCAGCTGACTAGAGCCAGTACAACGGGTGCTATGGTACTTGAAGTACCAAATTTTTGTCACCCTCCGGAGTCTTATAGGTGAACTTTATTGATTTTCAGCTCACTAGAGCTAGTACAGCGGGTGCTATGGTACTTGAAGTGCCACATTTTAGGAGAAATGTCGGGTTGTTAGCATAATACTGCCTCTGAAGTGTATACAAGTGACCAATTTTATAATTGGATATTTTTTAGGGTTTCTCACAGATGAATCCTATTGATTTTTAGCTCCCTAGAGCTAGTACAACGGGTTCTATGAATCCAGATGTACTATATTTTTGGTTATTTTTGGAGAAATTTTGGTATATTAGTACGATACAGACTCCCAAGTGTATACAAAGGAAATTTTTACACCTGTCATTTTAAATCAATTACATACTGTGATTACGACAAGTTTGGAATCATTTATCTGTTCTAATTATAGGAAAGTGTTGTTCTACGTAATATAGGTTAATTTGATTTTGGACTTAATTTGTGATTATTGAAACAATGTTCAGTTTACTTGATGCTGAGTAACATAGTAGTGTAGAGTAGAAACAAAAAAATTTGGATTTTTGAAGTAAAACTTATGCATATTTATTAATAATAAGGTAAACAGTATGTGGAAACTACTCAAATACTTACTTTTTGAGATGATAGTGTAATCAAATTCTCAACAATTTGAACGAGATATCTATTTAGTAAACATGTGAGTAATTTTCCTAATTGAACATATATATTAACCTTCCTTTTCAATCAGGATTGTAACGAATATGGGAGATGATTATGTAATACTCTGATAACTTTTAAATGCAATAAACATAACAAATAATATATTATTGTTTATGGAACAAATCGTATTATATAAAGAAAGCAAAATAAACTGTGTGTGGTGAATCGTGAAACCTAATTGGTATGCTATTGAATAAAAAATTATCACAGGAAGTGACATTTCATCTAATAATAAAACATTAAAATTTTATCATTGACTCATGAATATGAAAAATTTCGATGAGTGCTTAGTCTGTTTGTACCTTGATTGTTGGCTGGTCAGATATTATCATAGATGATCATTTTATGCAAAATAAAATTAATTTGTGGCTAGGTCTTGAAATGCAGTTGAATTATTAATTTTTGACAGTTAAAACAGCAAATAGAGAATATCGAATAGTTGTGTATAATTATATTACTCACAAATGTATGTACATCCGTAGGATATTTTTTGAACCAAAATTCATAAGACAATTCACTTAAAATCAAGTGCTTCTGACACCCGAGTTGGCGGAACATTCAGATACGAATCGTAAATCTCAGGCCACGGATTGTGAGAGGTAGGTAGGTATATTATATATTCTCTCCCATTTATTGTTCGCATTTAGTCATTTCGCTGAGAATTTTCTTATATTTGGTTTATTCGCTGCCCTCTTTTTTGTCTATTTCTGCTATTTTCATCAATTTCCTGGCTATTCTTTCTTGATTATTGCTAGTACTCAATATGTGTTTTTCAAGTTCAAGTGCCTCGACAGCTATGACCATTGACATGGTTCAGTACATATTATTACAGTTTAGAAAAAATATTAATGTCTTTAAGAAATTGTATAGCTTTGGATAATTCACTGGGGAATTTAGGATTTCTTTTAGTATAGATTTTACATTATTTTTCTGCCTGACATCGTTGTGGGGTTGACAGTCAATCAATATGTGCCTGACAGTAAAGTTCTTCCATTCATAATTAAAGAACAAATGTCACATCCATTGAGCGAAGAGAGATTATGAGACTTTTTAATTATTCTTAAAAACAGAAAAAAAATACACAATTTTTCCAAATCTCTTGGTGGTCTTCTGTCACGACTTTGGACTTTGATTACAGTTTCGTAATTCTGATTTTACGTTTGCCCAATTAACTCTATAGGATTAAATATGGAGGTAGTGTTAGAAGCGTATGACCTCGTTCTTTGCACAGTTCATCAATATGATATATTTTTTTCACTACTAACTTTTAAACCTAACTTACTTGACTTTTGTTGAGGTACAAAAGTTGTTCATTATTATCCAAGGTAGGAAAATGAAGCGCTTGCTTGATTAGAACTAGATCTCAATCTATTTGACATATTGGGAGGTTAATTGATGCAAATACAAACTTACATATTGTAATGTTTTTCTTATTTATTTAAACTCACTGAAGGGTTTTCTTCACTCCCAGATGACCTCCCGATGGACTGTCGTGTAACTTCTTCAGTACCTCAGCTACTCTCGCTCTAGGGATAACTAGCTGTCTCCTCATCTCGGAACCATCATCGTTTTCAAGGACTCTTTTCAACAGCCCTTCTTCCAGGACAAGGGAGTCCCACTGAGCCCAATATGCCTTGAGTGTCGGTGAAAATCTTGACACTTCTTGCCATGTAGGTCACCGATTTTCTTCCTTCCTTTACCGAATCTTCTTTAGGTGAGGATTATTCTCCTGATCTTCTCTGATCCTGGTAGGACCATTCTTCGTTAACTACAGTGGTTCTTGAAACTGTAGCTTCCCTAGATTCCGCCTTGTTACAGTGGGAGCAGTCTGTTGGGCACGGCCGTCTGGACAGGGAGTCGGCATTGCGGTTACTCACACCAGCTCAATGTTGAAATCGTACTCTTGAAGTCTTTCAATCCATCTAGCGATCTGGCCCTCGGGATTCTTGAACTGCATCAAACACTTGAGTGCTGCATGATCAGTCCGGATTGAAAACTTCCTACCATAGAGATACTGGTAAAAGTGTTCCATGGACTTCACTACCGCCAAAAGTTCTCTTCTTGTGACGCAGTAGTTTCGCTATGGATTGGAGAGGACTCTACTGAAATATTCCAGCACTCTTTCTTGTCCTCCTTGGATCTGCGAGAGCACTTCTCCAATTTCTACGTTGCTTGCGTCCGTGTCAAGTATAAAGTCTCCCTCTGGTAATGGGTATCCTAATATCGGCGCCGTGATTAAATGCCTCTTCAAGGTTTCATAAGCCGTTTGACAGTCTTCGTCCCATTGGAAAGCTATTTTTTCTTCTGTAAGTTGAGTTAGAGGCTTGGCAATATCTCCTAACTTCCTGATAGATCTTCTATAATATGTGCAAAGGCCAATGAAACTCTAATTTGATGTTTGTCGGTTGGTTGCGGCCATTGCTGAATGGAAGTAATTTTCCCTGGATCCACCGCCACTCCTTCATTTCTCACTATATGACCTAGATAGTTGACTTGGTTTTGGAACAGCTGACATTTCTTCGGGATTAACATGAGCTGGGCGGCTTGGAGTGGTTTGAATAGGTCTTCCAAATTCTTCAGGTGTTCGTCAAATGTCTTTCCCAGTACTACGATGTCGTCCAAATAGACCAGGCATTTCTTCCAAGACAACCCTCTCAAGACATTTTCCATGAGTCTCTCAAATGTAGCAATCACATTACAGAGCCCGAAAAGCATAACGTTGAATTGCCATAATCCAGATCCGGTGGTAAAAGTAGTCTTCTCTTTATCTTCTGGGTCCATTTCTACTTGCCAATATTCAGACTTCTGGTCCAAGGTGGAAAACAGTTTGCTGCCGGCCAAAGTATCTAACGTATCGTCGATTCGAGGCAGAGGATAGCTGTTTTTCTTCGTCACGTTGTTTAGCTGGCGATAGTCCACGCAGAATCTCGTAGTTCCATCCTTTTTCTTGACGAGCACCACTGGAGACACCCATGGACTAGTATATTCTATTACTTTCTCTTCTTCCATTTATCTAACTATTCTTTCAGCTTCCTCTCTCTTTGCTTGTGGTAGTCTTCGAGCTGATTGCCTTATTGGCTTGGCATTACCAGTATAGATTTTGTGTTTTACGGCTGATGCAAGAGAAATTCTCTTATTCTTATTAACTTTTTTCCAGCTCGATTCAAGGATTGACCAGCTACTGATAATATTTGTTTTAATCTGCCATTAGAATTGTCAGTGGTCGTTGTTTTACGAACTATAGACATCACTGGTACGCAGAATCCAATCTTAGTTTCCTTCTTGATGGTAATTGGGTAATCGTTCACGTTTATCAATCGTACTGGGATCTCATTCGCCGACGTAACCATTCCTTTTCCAATTAGTACTCCTTTGCCAACTTCTTCGTCGTGGTTCCTTGGCTCCATCATAACCGGTGTACCTTCCTGTAGCCGCGCTACTATTATGGTTTCGCTTCGTGCAGGTAGAACGGTACCTTCCTATACAGCTGCCTTCATATGGATAAAGGAATACCTCCACGGAACCCACTTTAATTGCTCTGTTTCTAAAGTCCAATTGGAAACCACGTAGATTCATTACGTCCATTCCCAGGATCACGTCTTCTTCAATGTCAGCTACGATTACCATATGCGTGAACCTTTCTGCACCAATTCCCAATTGGATTTGTGTGTCACTGTGAACGTTAGTACTCTCACCTGTGGCGGTCCGCAGTCGCAGTCTCGTTGGTCAAAGCTCTTTCTTGGAGTTTATTATTTCGGGTTGTATAATGGTTCTAGTTGCTCCAATGTCTACCAGCAGAGTATATTTCTTGCCAATCACTTCGTCATCTACATATACACTGTCGTTGCGACATCTGAGCGAAGCTATCAGTATGAGAGGGTCTTTGGAACGATCATGGATCGGTGCTGCCCCCCTCGTAGCCGACCCGTTCTAGTTTTCCTGTGACTGGGGTTCTTGGTTTGTAGGAGTCCTGGGGCGCTTGCACGAACTACGTACATGCCCTAGCTCGCCACAATTCCAGCATGTCAACTTTCTCGGCTTCGTGCCCATCATACTTTTTATTAAGCTGACGAACTGGTCAAATCTGTCTTCGTCACTTTCTTGTTGGATGGTCCTAATTTTTTTATATCCCGAAGCCTTCGTTGCTGCTTCATATTCAAGAGCAGCTGTCAATGCGTTGACTAATGTTTTGGGATGGGATAAAAGAAGCGTGCTCTGCATATCGGGGTCACGTAAGCCATCATTCAAGGCCTGGATGCCCAGACATTCCATCATGTGGTGCTGATGGATAAGCAAATCGAACGAGTCGGGCAATATCCACTTCATACTCTTGAAGGGGCTCATCACGGTTCTGTCTACGATTCTTCAGCTGGAGCCGCCTACAAAAGTAAAAAAATGCCTAAACCTGTTCTTAACTATTGTACTACGTTACGATCTAAAGGTGTCTGTTCGGCTCTAATATAATCACCAGTTTTCGAAATAAAGGTCTCAAAATAATTCTACTATCTTTATCGTATAATTAATGGATGAAAATAGAATTACAACACCACCACAAACTATGTGTTGCTCAGTGTGCAAGCCACTGAGTCTCCGGTCCTTCGCAATTTTAAAATAAGAAATATATTCGTTATTTTTATCAAAAAGTGGTATTTATTGAAGCACCTCTGCTTACATCGATTGGAATCAGAGGCCAGCTGTGTTATCGAAGGATTGCTGTTTTTCACATAGATATAATTAGATTTATACACCTACCTTCTTATATATTGTCTGCTCTATCCTGACCATCATGGCGGTCTACTAGTTAGGGCGGGCTTATTAAAATTTAACTGGTGGCTCCCATTTTTAACAACTAAAAAAAAAACATAAGAATTTTCGCATACCCACCCCCGACCGAACTGAGCTTGGGCACGAGGTTGCGCTTCTGGAGCTAGCGAGCAGACGATAATAAATAGAGCGCGTAACAAAGTTACATTTCATTTGATGCCCACTTGATGTTTAATAATTATTTTTGGCTAGACCAAGAACTGACCTACCTTATTATTGACTTGATATATGGTAATAGAAAAAAGAAGAAGTACGATATTACAAATAATAAAGCTTAGATATTATTAGCCCTATGCGGATTTGTACAGTAGAAACGGTGGTGCTTTTCCATCACGTGACTGTTATGTCAGCAACAATATTCATATGAATTAAATCAAAACTTTTGTCAACTCAATAGAAATAATCGTTAGGACTAATATTCCAAAGATCGGCATTTTACGAATTGGTAATTAAACAAGAAATTTAAATTTTTTAATTATATTTATTTTATCTATATGGTTAACATCGACATATTTATTAAAACTATCGTCCTCTAAAACTTTCAAAATTACACTTTCTAAACTGATTATATTAGAACGATTTTTTTGGATAGGCTATAGATTGTAAATAGAAAATTCCCACACAGCTTGAAGGTCGACGTTTCGGTAAATATATTACTATCATCAGGACAACACATCAAATAGAATCCGTCTCATATTAAAAGTTGAAAATAGAAATGTCCGCAACAGACATTAAAGATAAAAGTTTAACACATATAGGTACTAGAAGCGGAAAAACAGACGAACTTTAGAAAAGTTCTAACTGGAACCCAAAGCTCTATATATCTAATTAGTGGCTGGTCCTTCACATCAGCAGTTACTAACAAATAAGTGAAAAAGAACTAGAAAAATAATAATGATTCATTGCTTCTGAATGACATGTTTACAGCAGTGAGTACAAGGGAGATATATATTATTCATATGACAAATCTTCATTTACAGTTCATTCGTTTCGGAATCCGAGCTGTCTTCACCAGTATTTATTATCACTGGTTCAATATGTATGTTCACCAAATTTTGTTCTCGAGTAAACCAGTCTTCGATTATTTTTCCGGCATGCCTAGCACAATTATCCCAAACATTTGCACTACAATTTTCCAATGTTTCTTTCCACATACTCAAGACCCTTTCATCACCGTATCCGTCTCTGCCAATATACTTATAATAATATGTTTTGCAGTGGGCCCAAATAAGCTCAATGGCATTAAATTCGTAATGGTTTGGCGGTATCCTAAAGACTTTATGACCATGTTTTCTGAACAAATCATCAACGACATATACATTTTCTTTCCGGATCATTTTAGTAATTTGTCTTGAGAGGTTTTCATTAAAGTCAACATTGTTGGCTTTTAACCAAGTGATAATTTCATATTGTTTTAAAGGAGTGGAAGGTAGTTTTTCTGGTAATATAGTATGATAAGGCGCATTGTCCATTACAATTAAAGACGGTTCTTCTAAATTCGGAATTAACTCTGTCGCAACCCACTTTGTAAATATTTCACCGTGGTAATCTGACGACGATGATTTAGAGGAAAACACTAAACTAACCTCTTCCACAAATCCTTTGGATGAACCAGCGTGAACAATAATAAAACGAAATTAACTGTCTCAACCCTTACTTCGTGGAATCTACTCATATTAGTGTTTTAAATGAAACTCACTGTTTCTAGCTAATTCCACAATATAATGAAAAATGTTGAAAACTCTAAAAAATTGACAATTGTTTCGATAAATTAGTGTCGGAAAGGTTTTCAAATCTAATTTTACAGATAGTGAAATAGAATTTTCAAATAAAGGTTTAAAGTACAGCATACCACCAAAATTTACGAATAATATTAAACAAATTATAGATACAGAGTCAGAAATAGCTTTAAAATCTAATTCAAATAATTTTCTTTATGAGAAATTAAAAATTGCCAATTTAATCAAAAATATTGAACCTTCAAAAGTTAAACGTCAAACTAAAAATGACATTACAGTTTTAAATGCAACCAAAAAGAAAGTAGAAGATAATAACCTAACAGTTACAAAATCTGATAAGGGGAACACAACTGTCATTTTGACAACTGAAAATTATAATTCGAAAATATATAACTTTATAGAATCTAGCGATGTAAAAGTTCTTAAAGCAGACCCAACAAAAAAGGTTTCTAATAATGTAGGGGATATTGTTAATAATTCAATTATCTTCTAAGTGATTACGAAAAGAGGTCTATCATATATAAGAATCCTCCACAATTATATGGAACCGTTAAATTACATAAAATAACGAAACCAATTAGACCTGTAGTTTCTTATGTTAATACTCCTAATAATATATTGGCAAAGAGGCTTAACAATATACTTAATAGTTACGGATATGCATCTCAGTACTCAATTAGAAATTCAATAGAACTAATCAAAAAATTGAAAGCAATCAACTTGCAAGATAGCTATAAACTTATTTCGTTTGATGTTACTAATATGTTCACTAAAATTCCTCCTAAAGAATGTCTAATATTTGTAAGAAAATTACTAGATGATAAAAATATTAATCCAGGAATAATATCAGATATACTGAATTTATTTGATGTATATATTAATCAGAATTATTTCACTTTTGACAATAAGATATATATTCAAAATGAAGGTTTACCAATGGGAAGCCCTATATCACCTATTTTGGCAAACATTTTTATGGACAGTTTAGAAAGAAAGATCTTTGAAAGTAATATTTCGAAAAATGTTTTATTTTGGTATAGATATGTAGATGTTTTATGGGTAGTGAACGACAATTAGATGTATTTTTCAACCACATTAATAATTTACACCCAAAAATTAAATTTACATTAGAAATTGAAGAAAACAACTCAATCAATTTTCTAGATTTAAAAATTCAAAGAGTTAATAATGTACTTGATTATTCAATTTACCGAAAACCAACACACACTGAAGTGACAACCTAGAGCTTTTCCAGTTCCTATGAACAAATGTAATTTAGATAGAGAGATTAATACAATTAGACAAATAGCAACATCCAACGGTTATCCATTACATATGATAAATAAGCTAATTAATAAAAAACAGGAAAAATTGGCATTACAACTAATATTTCCTAAACAAACTGATGAAATAAAAACATATAAAACCATCACATATGCAGGAAATATTTCTAATAATATTTCAAAGATAATATCTTTAGCAACGAATACAACAATTTATTTTAAAACAGGAAGTACCAAATTGTTAAATGTAAAAACAAAAATACCACCATTAAAGAAATCAGGT
This sequence comes from Galeruca laticollis, assembly GCA_963921935.1. Taxonomy (NCBI): domain Eukaryota; kingdom Metazoa; phylum Arthropoda; class Insecta; order Coleoptera; family Chrysomelidae; genus Galeruca; species Galeruca laticollis. The sequence continues at coordinate 34,807,036 of OY998178.1, read as the reverse complement.
ATATAGAAACTCAAATGTCCAGAAGATGATGCTGTCTATTTGGGCCAGACCCTTAGAAATTTTGAAATCCGATACAGTGAACACTACGCAAAACACCAATCATTCATTGACCCCTAACACAGAACTAGAAGTGCTGCATATTTGTGAAGAGAAACAAGAACTTGAAGAATTGGAAATTAGAAGACATTTAAGAAACCCACAATATGAAGTTGTCAATAAACAGATAAATCTAGGGAGTTCTCTACTAATAAACTGTCTTCTTAAGTGATAATTGTAAAGATCAGCAGATATAGTTTTCCTGGTTTTCTATATCATTGCACAGTTATACTGATCTTAATTGGAAAAAAGATATCCAAGATATCACCATAGGGCTAATAATATCTAAGCTTCAATATTTGTAATATCACATCTTCTTCTTTTTTCTATTAACATATATTAAGTCAATCATAAGTTAGGTCACTTCTTGGTCTAGCCAAAAATAACTACTAAACATCAGGTAGGCATCAAATGAAATGTAACTTCTGTCATTCTGACGATGATATTGATTTATCGAAACAATTGTCAATTTTTTAGAATTTTCAATAGTTTTTATTATATTGTGGAATTAGCTTGAAACAGTGAGTTTCATTTAAAACACTAATAATAAAACGATTACCATCGTAACCTCCTGGTTTAAGTACATTTTTAACATTACTGTCCTGCCAAGAAGTTAATTTGGTCCCATGTTTCATATAAAAATGTTTCATATAAAATAATTAAGTAATGCTCTTCTGTTGTTTTCTTCTCATATTTATTTACTGGAACTAGTAGTGTATGATCAAGTAAGTAAATTCATTTCTATAAATAAGATATTACACAGTTATCAATCTGTTTTTCGTAATTCGCATTCTTGTGAGACGGCACACCAACTGGTTATATCTGACATGAAAAATATTCTAGATAGGCCGGCAGTAGGAATTTGTTCAGTTTTTACTGATCTCAGAAGAGCTTTTGAAACAATAGATCGTGATATATTATTGTTGAAATTGACAGAATATGGCTTCAGTGGGGTAGTTTATTCCTGGATTCAGCATTATTTGAGGAACAGATATCAAATAACCACATTTAACAATTCAGTATCGGATCCAGAATTAAACAATATTGGTGTTCCACAAGGTAGTGTTCTTGGGCCCCTACTTTTTATATTATATATAAATCACTTGGGCAATGTACTAGAGAAATGTAAAGTTTACTATTACCGGGATAATTTTGTTCAAGTAGTACAAACAGTCAACTCAGAATTGAGAAAAATATTTGACATATTAAGATCAATAAACTAAAAGTAAATGAATCCAAATCTAAATTTATGTCATTGGTGGTCCTGTTTTGCGTGCTAAATTTTTAAACCTTGATTTGAGTGTTAAGATAAATGATCAGGACCTAGAGAGTGTACATGAAATAAAATATTTAGGTTTTATGATGGATCATGAACTAAAATTTAATAGTCACATAGATTACATATGTAGAAAGATTGGGAAAAATTGATTTTTTGAGAAGAATTTCACCATTTCTATCAATGCATACTATGCTTATAGTTAACAATACATTATTTCTACCACATTTTTATTACTGTTGTTCACTGATTTATACAAGTTGTTCTAGAGCTAGTTATGAACGATCACAAATTATTCAAAACAAGGCGATGAGAGTAATTCTGGGATGCAATAGGTTTACTAGTGTGGAGTTGTTGACTAACCGTTTAAATTGGTTAAAAGTTGAGAAGTTTATGTATGTACAAACAATGATTTTCATCTTCAAAATTATCAATAATCAATATTTACATAGTAAGCTAGTTCCAATCTCACAAATACATGATAAAAACACAAGATCAGCAAATTTATTTAATTTTTATGTGAAAACAACCATTAAAGGAAGTTCGATGAAGAATTTATTCCACAATCGTGTTGTACAATTTAATGATCTACCGCAGTACATAAAAGTTAGTCAAAGCGTAAAAATGTTTAAAAAATTATTGATTATGTACATTAAAAGTAATCCTACTGAAATCTAGTGGTTCTTTATTCATGTTTATTTTCATATTCAGTTATTGGCATGTATATAATATACATTTCTTATAATATTTTATATTTTTTATCTTAATTTTATATTTTATTGCTTACATAGTACTTTTTATGCTTATTATATTTTATTTTGTGCATGTTTTATTTTATATTTTATTTGTATTATATATTACTTTATTTCATGGTTGCTTTATACATGTTTCTGTTTAATTTTGGTACAGTTTGTTTATTTGCTTACACTATTTTATTGATATTACTAATTGTAAATTCTATTTATGTTTTGTGCTTACATCCTGTATATTTGTAAGCTTGTATTTTGTAGCTTGCAGATTGCTATTTGCGTTGTTTTTCGTTTTTTCTTTTTGTCTAGTTATTTTTTGATTATCTGGCTTATTAAGTATGTACTTCATTGTTTTTATTGTTTATTGTTAACATTATCTATGATAAATAAAACATAGTAATAATAACCCCTTCCTGGAGGGCACTTTGCTGTTGATTCTCCACAGCCGTTTTAGAACTGTGAAAGTGTATCTGCAACAGAACACCTAATCTGTCCTTGGGGTTATCCTTTCTGTCTTTTTATGATGCCGATGCCGTTATGTTTCTTTGAGAAAACTTTCTGGAGACGTTGTGCTGGGGCGAAATTATTAATCCCCTCGCATAATTGTCTCCATGTTCTCCTTTTCGGTTTTCGGAGTACTTTATTGTATTTCGAAAGAGCTATTTTGTAGTCTTCCCAATACCCTAGACTCTTAGCTCTATTAAAAAGCCTTTTTTCTAAGTTTTGCTAGTTCCTTATTTCACCAAGGCACATCTCCAGTGGTTGCCTTTTGTTTTTCAGAGCAGCTACCTTCATATGCCTTTAATTATGACATTTTAAAATTGTTTCGAGGTGTTTTCAAGTTCCTAGTCAGAAAAGTAGTTGTCTTTTCATGTGGAAGGTGATCAATATCTGTTTGGAAAATATTTATTAAGAGGTATTGCCAGAATCCACAATATATGCGCTTACCTACGGCTCGAAGAAAATATTGTTTTGACAATACCACAAATTGTTTGGTATGAAGCATCCGGAAAAGTATTCAATTAGTTAATGTGCACTCTAATGGCTGTATACTAGTTTTCAAATTTAGAATCAATTACCATGAAATGAACTCTCTAAATCATAAGAAGTAGCTTAGAAAAGTTGATTCCAGATCTCTTCCAACAAAAACAGAAATGACTGATTGGTTAATGAGAAAAAAATACCTTTACCGTGGATAGTTGTAAGCCTCTGTCCTATAGAATTGTTAAATGTGATAAAAAGAGCAGCTAACCGTTCACAAATTTGATTTTTTTGCTCCATTATAAGGGACACGAGGTTTTAAGGCACCCTCCTACATCCCTATGGAATTAATGTGAGCTCGAGTAAAATACAACGTAGCGAAGGAAAATGTTTCATTCAATTTAGCTTTAGCGAAAATCCTGACAGAAGAAGAATGTTCATTAGTTCCTGTTTCCGACTGGAGAAAATGTTGACAACATGTTATTATAATTGAGAATAAGTACTTACAAGACGAGAATCGAGAAATTGGATGATCACATATTCTGATAGTGAAACTTTTAGTGATTCGTTGAAGGAATTTATTTGATTAGAAATTAGAAAGATATTTTATCATAGAATAAAAAAGTTCTGGGGTCCGTAACTGTATCTATAATATTTAACAATTTATAAGCTATGGAATTTCAAAAGATGTAAAAAAAATCTAAAATTTTTATAAACAAATGCTTATAACAAGTGATAAATAATAGTTACAGAATCGATTTTGAATTAATTTTACAGATAAATAAATCCTTTACAAAAATGACTTAAATGTTCTTTACCCTATCTCTAATAGTTTAAAAGTTATAACAATTTTTAACTTGATAAATTATGTAACGGCTGTAATTTCATTATTGTATAATATTTAAAAGTAATAAAAAATACAAAAAAAGTTTTCGAAAAAAAATATAACGGTTAATATTATTTGTTTATAACAAATTGTTAAGTTAATAAACAATTAAATTATTTATTCCATTGAAAAGGGTCAATGATGATTTTTAAGAATAAAATAATTTCTTAACTAATTATTTAAACAATTGAAATATAAAAGAAAACGATGATAAACAATAAAAAAATTTATTTAAGAAAAAATTTTTTTTAAAAAAATCATCATTTCACCTATTCTATGATAGTGAAAAAAATTTTTTTTAAATCCCAAAATAGTCTATTTGTTTATAAACAATTTCTTAACAAATGACGTAAAAATTTTTTTTTCCAATGTTAATTAATACCTATATCACATGCGAAAACAGCAATAATAATATATTACCAAAAAAAAAATTTTTTTATAACATTTTTTAGAAGTTTCATTTTTAGTTGATTTGAAAAAATTATTATTAACAAAATAATTAACTTTAATATTTTTTTTTTGCATAACTTTATTAAGTACCTAAACAAAAAGAGCTCCACGAAGCGAAAAATGTATAGACCAATTATTTAAACTTTTATACCGTAATTTATAAAAACAGAGATTGGAAAAATTTAGTTAATCAACAATGGTGTAACTTTTTGAAAATCGACAAAAAAATATTTTTTTTCACCGAGGTTTTTTCCTCTAGATTACACTATAATTTATTACAAATTTTTAAATTGTTATTTAATATTAAAAAAAGTTATTTTAGGTGATATACCGGCTTTTTAGGCGGCGCGCCTATGCCGTAACGTCCTCGCGGAGCCCTATTTTCAGCGTTAAAAAAAATTATAAATAATATGGATAGAGTTCCAGGAGTTAGGACTTTTTTATTGGAAATTTTCTCCTCTTTCAGGATCTTTTTTCAAAATTCCTTAAATATCATTATTTTAAAAGTTATTAACGAAAAACTAAATACCTTTTTTTTTATCTTATTTTGTTAATAACAATGACAATTTTTTATGTGCTAATATACCCTTAAAAAACATTTTTCTAGACGTCATTCCGAATCGAATGAGCTATGGCACATATTTTTAGGAGCTTTATTTCTATTTAACACGTTTTTGAACTTGTTGATTAGACTATTAGTTTAAGACATATTTACTTATTCAATATCGAGCGTATAAAAATTACTTTCCCCCTTTTTCGTATTCAATTTCCTATAACTACGTGTAACAGAGGTTTATAAAATGCAACTCCTATAAAAATTTTATGTAGTGCACAGGTTAGATACGTTATTTTCATTTTAAAATAAGACTCTTCTAGAAATCCACGCTTTCATTTTTATATATTGGAAAAATCTATTTTCATCTTGTAATTTCAAAGAGCTCTAATTTATTTTTATGTATGTTCCTAGGTGGTTTGGATTGAATCGATCTATTTTTAATTTCAGACAAATCGTTAAATTTTTAACCCACCTTTTTGTTACAATGTTATTTTGAATAGTCTACAGCAATATTTTCTATTTTTATCAAAACTAGAATAACTTCCTTTATGTTTACAAATAATATTGGAATTGTTTCTAGTCAACTCATGTCAACGTTCGGAAACTGTATTATATTTTTTTGAATCCCATTATCCTAGATATTAGTTATTTGAAAAAATTATTTGTATTTTAATACAATTTTTAAATTGAAGATTGGGACATTTCTTTGTATCATTAAAAGAAAGATATATTTCAGCTGAAATATAATAAGAAATACAAAAGGCAATAAGTAGTGAGGAAAAGACCCCGCACTTTTCTCATGGCAAAGTGGCGTTCCGTCAAATGTAATAAATTTTGAATATGATGTTGTACTCGACTTGTTGACCATAAGTGTCCATGGGACCAATTCAATCCTATGACTAGTTTTTAAAATACATGGTGTTAAAGCCGAGAAATCCATATTTTTTGAAACTATGTAACTTGATTAAAAAGAAAAAAATAAGCATTTTTAATTGATTGTAGCATTAATATGTCCTAGACTAACGTAAACGTACACATAAATAGTTCAAAATACAGGGTGGTTCTCAGTTACATCAGGGGGAGTTTTTGAAATTCTGGGAGATTGTGATATGGAATGAAAACATGGTCAAAAATAAAAACTTATATAATGTTTATTGTTCTGACATTATATAAACCCATTTGAATTTATATATATATATATATATACAGGGTGATTGTTAATTCATCCACAGAAAGGCGTTTCTTAAAAAATAAAAAATTACACTCTGTATATTAGGGAACTTTGTTATTAATATTGATTATGCATTTAATAACTAAAGAACAATAGTTTTTATGGAATACAGGATGATAGGGACATCTAATTCGGTTTTTATGCAGCAATAATTAAAGAAATATTCCCTTTTCAGAATCACCCTATATTTTTCAATTCGATCCGTCAAAATGGACGATCTATTTATTTTTGTAATTTCAAGCATATATAACTTCATATAATTTCATAATTTTAGTGTGATGCATTTTTGAGTCCATTCATGTACGAGTATAATAACCATTTGTGAGTTATAATATTTGATATCCCCTTCCGATATTCTGAACTGTTCAATTACGTTTCTCTCGAAAACGAATGAGAATATCGTGTTTGAACAAGAGTACCAATATTACGTAGAAATGATGTTTATGTCATATAATAAAAATCACTAAAAAGTTTCATAAAAAAAAGTTACCAGTCAATTCCATCATCAGAAATCCTTCACGAGGCTCCCCCTGTAACAAAATATCAATTAATACATAAAATAGTATTGCCAGTATAAAATTATGCCTCTGTGCCGATTTTGATAACAATCGATAAATATACAGTGAAATTATTAGCAAAAAACGAAAAAAAATGAACTTTAACGCCTTTTATCTTTTTCCACAGCAATATTTTATTGAGGTTATTTCGTCCTATCGCCATATTTTGACCCAAACAATCTACCCTTAGCCTATGTCTCAATAGTTATTAATCACCCTGTATATTGGAATCTCAAAAACGGATCATACGAAAATTATGAAATTATACGGAGGTATTAATTGCTTACAGCTAATGACAAAAATAAATAGATCATACATTTTGACAGATCGAATTGAAAAATATAGGATGATTCTGAAAAATGAATATTTCTTTAATTGTTGCTGCATCAAAAACGAATTAGACGTGAGTATCAGCCTGTATTTCATAAAAAGTATTGTTATCTAGGTATCTATTTATTACTACATAATCAATATTATTAACAAATTCCTTAATATACAGGGTGTTATTTTTTTAAGAAACGCCTTTCTGTGGATGAATTAGCAATCACCCTGTATACATATAATGTGGAATGGGTTTATATGTCAAAACAGTAAACACTATGTAACTTTATTTTTGAACATTTTTCATTCCATACCAGAATCTCTTAATTTTGTACTATTCTAAACCAGTGTGCTGTGGAAACAAATGAAGTGCGTTAGAAATGTCATCTTCATTGTCAATTTAACATTAATTGTTGTATTGAGATATTATAATATGGCTTTCGCAAATAGAATGCAGTGTTACGTTTGTGACCACTTTTATTTTCCAAGACAAACTGTTCGTTTAATTCGCGATGATAACATAGATTTTCTTCAAATTGCCGGTAACAGAAGGCAAGCAGCTGGATTTCCTGTCGTCGATATTTTTGACAACACACGGATATGTACTAATTGTAATATTTCTAAAGCAAATGAACTGAGAAATATAGAAAATAATAATAATTACCTACGGTTAAATGTTTTATCTCCTGCTACAAGCCGCTCCTGCATAATATGTGAATCAAGAGTAAACCTCAACGAGTAACTTTAAAGTATAGAGTTGACATTTTTGTTGCGTGTAACATATATGTACCCGATTTTTTAAGAATTTGTAGCCATCATTTGGATGATCGTGGTTTTTTATTCCCCCAATTACAAGAGGGTTTCAATTTTATAAATAAACCTTACACAATGACAAATATGTTTCTTCAAGGTTTAAGAGATATAGCCCATGAAAATCTCAGTCAGAAACTGGGAGGATATAAACAATTTTAGTGACAAGGAGTTCAAATTCCTAACCTCACTTTCCAGAAATAATTTTTTGGAATTGTATGAATTTTGTGACTCGATTGAGCATGGTGGAAATATGAGAAATATTAATAAAAAAGATTTATTGACGTTCCTAATTAAACTAAGATATGGTGTTTCAGATGATTTTTTGAAAATACTTTTCAACTACGGTTCCTGGCAAACAACTAGCAGAATAATTTCTATTATAAGAACTTCCTTGCAACATAGATTTGTACCAAACCACATAGTGTTCGATTCAATTACAAGGGAGGATTATATCAACAACCATGTATCTCCCTATATTAATCAATTGTACAAACCTACTCCTGATATTCCTAAAGCTATAGCATATATAGATTGCACCTATAATGAAATAGAAAAAAGCAGCAATTTCCGGACACTGCGACAGTCTTATTGCCTTCACAAAAATAAACATTTACTGAAACCTGAAATTATATGTGCTGCTGACGGATATATTTTAGCTATTAATGGACCATATTTTTCTGATTCAAAGAACAATGATGCATCTATTTTGAATTATGAATTCGCAAACGACGTCAACGGAATGTGAACTTGGTTTTCTGAAGGTGACGTAGTGATATTAGATAGGGGATACAGAGACTCTATTCCGTTGTTAGAAGAACTAGGTCTACACTATCATATGCCACCATTTTTACTTAGAAATCGACCACAGTTAACAACATTCGAAGCGAATACGCCTCGTCTAATAACAAGTACGCGCTGGATAGTAGAGGCCAGAAATGGACTGTTACGTGCTGTACATGAAACAGTTATTGCATAGGGAAAGTATAGATTATTGAAACGCAATATGCGTACGAGATTTCTGTATTACTTAAATAAAACAAAATTATTATTGGTCCCTAGCTCTGCAAGAGATCTTGGATGCCTGGAGAGGATAGACCCCCATAAATAATTAACTCTCACCAAGTACCCAGCACAGAAAATAATTTATTAAGTATCTAATTAATTTAATTGAGTAACTTGAAGGTATGAGTGTGGCGACAGTGTAGAATATATCCAACAGTTATAAAATAAATATTTCTTTAGTTCATAGTAAGTGAAATTTCCCACGAAAGGGTACTTATCGTTAACTGGATTATGCTGATGGTAGGTTAGCCCCCTAAGTTGCACGGGAAGACAGCGGTAACTTTTATCTCTCGGCCACTTTCCATCTACTACCCCACTAGTAGTTCCAATAATTTCGTATCACCTAGGCTGGTGATTCCCCATGGACAAAACGCCTGAAGAAAAAAAGATGCATTGTGCTACCCTTCTAAATAAAATTCGCAAATACTGACCTCTCGCACAGTAAGCCTTATTGCCAGAGACGTTTGCTTTCGTTCTTCTTAACCCTGAACCAGTTATATCCGTACATCCGTATTCCAAAAATTGTGTATACCACAATATCCGAAATTACACAATTTTACAGAAATATTAAATTAATTTGGCTACAGCAATCAACTTAGTATAGAAAATATTTCTTCACTGGTTGCAGGAGAACTAACAATCATTTCCTTTCACACAAAACCCACCTTTCAATCCTTCACTCGTAATCGTATTACCAATGTTTTTGTTGATACGGCAATTGTAAAACACAAATAGTTCAATTGGTTTTTATTCTGCTGTTAATTATACCGAACGTCCCGATTAATTAACGGAAAGTGATGGAATATATTTCGGATATACTTAAATTTATTGCGGTGAGATTATTGGATTATTGCTACCCCAGATGCATGTTAGTTCGTAACAGGACATTTAAAATCCATTTTTAATTTTCTGGACGAATTAGCGTAACTCACGCAGCAAAACTGCAGGAGTATTGCTGGCGCCTTACTTAATAAATTACATTCTTTAATAGCAATACCTGGAACAGTAGAGTTAGCAAATCAAATATTAACTCATTTTGAATATTGTTGCTCATTTTTTTCTTTTTAATCAAGTTACGTAGTTTCAGAAAATATGGATTTCTCGACTTTAACACCCGGAATAATTAATTTAAATTGAATCTTGCAGCAAAATAGTACATAAATAAACGGTTTTAAAGATTAAAACTAACTTTTCCGCATCTGTGGCCCTGAACAATATTCTATCATAAAATTGTTACTTGTATACACTTCGGGGGATGTATCGTGCTAACAAACCAAAAATTCTCCAAAAATAACAAAAAAATTAGTATATGTGGATTTATAGGACCCGCTGTACTCGCTCTAGTCAACTGAAAATCAATAGGGTACATCGGTGAGACACCTTGAACAATATTCAATCATAAAATTGATCAATCGTATACTCTCTGGAGGCTGTATCGTGCTAACAATCTGAAAATTCTCCAAAAATGACAAAAATATGGTATTTTAAGTACCATCGTACCCGTTGTACTGGCTTTAGTGGGCTGAATATCAATAGGGTTCATATTTGAGACGCTCTGAATAATATCCAATCATAAAATTGGTAACTTGTATATACTCCAGAGGCTGTATCGTGCTAACAAACTGAAACTTCTCCAAAAATGACAAAAATATCGTAGTTAAAGTACTGTAGCACCTGTTGTATTGGCTCTGGTGAGCTGAAAATCAATAGGGTTCATCAGTGAGATGTCCTGAATAATATTCAATCATAAAATTGGTGACTTGTTGTACTCCGGAAGCTGTATCGTGCTAACAAACTGAAATTTCTCAAAAAATAACAAAATGTCGTACTTCAAGTACCATAGCAGCCGTTGTACTGGCTCTGGTGAGCTGAAAATCAATAGGGTTCATATGTGACATGTCCTTAACAATATTCAATCATAAAATTGCTGACTTATTGCACTCCGGAGGCTGTATCGTGCTAACAAGACGTGTACGGAAAAGTGACCGACGACAACGACGACGACGACGATTTTTTTTCTGAAAACCGTTTTTTCGGGTTGTTGTTGATGGAAATCGTAAAAATAATTCTAAAAAAAATTTATTTGGGGTAAACCAATACTTTTCTCGCATATAGATAGGTTGGGCGCAAAAATAAAAATAGAAAATAATTTTCATTAAATTGTAAGCAGTTTAGACATAAACTTTCCAGATTTCTTAGTTAAATTCATCAATTGCCATGTTAACCAACACTCAATAGGTTTCTCCCCTTTTATTGAATTTTTGCTTGACATACGTTAATCACTGCAGATGTCAGTACATTTTATTACCTATTTGTTTTCAATGTCAGCACACGGAGACAACACCCGGACAACATCGCGAGATCATAAAATATATGGGACCCGTTGCTGAAGATTGTTGTTGAAGGTCTTACAACTTGACTGGAAGAAAAACAAGTTATACCCAGGGATTTGGTGTTATCATACACAAAAAAATGAAAACTGTGAATGTTCCAACTATCCGACAATATCGCTCTTTAGTATACCAGGCAAATTATACTCCCGAATACTAAAGAGACTACGGGAATCTACAGAGAACGATCTAGAAGATAGTCAGTGCGGAGCACACAAGATCTGATCTTCACATTCGGACAGATCGCCGAAAACGTCATCATGTACTACTCTCAACTCTATCGTTTATCGACCTTGAAAACGCCTCTGATCAAGTATTTTGGAACCTGCTATGGTCATTCTTGGAAAAGAAAACTGTCGATAAGAATTTTGGAACCATCAGAGTTACTAACCATCTGCACTGTGACACAAGTAGATATCCTATCCACGTACTTGGGCATATTGTTAATGGAGGACGTCATTAAAGTCTGAAAAAATGCTCCAGAAAGTGGATACTAATAGCTGCAGCAACAAGACGATGACAACGGTAATCTCTAGCTCCCCAGTAAAATATAGCATCAAGTTGAACAACCAGCAAATAGAATAAGTATCCACCTTCAAGTATCTTGGCTCAACTTTATCAGAAGATCGATCATTTGATACTGAAATCAATGTACAAGATGCAACTACTCAATGAGCAGAGGACTCAATAACAAAAAAGAAATCTCCGAGCATACCTAGGCGACTGTTTTCAAAACCGTTTACCGCCCAACTCTCGCCCACAGCACGAGAACATGGTCTCTGACCAGCAAACACAAATCCAGATTGCAGGCGGCCGAGATGCAATACATGAAAAGAATAAAATGCAAAACCAGAAGTGATCGCATTAAAAATCAAAACATCAGAAACTCCCTCAACGTTGAACCCCTTCTTTCTACCATTCAAAGATCTTTCCGACGGTTCGGGCGCATAATGAGAATGCTCGACCAGAGACTCCCCAAACTCGTACATCAAGCTAGATCTTATGGGAGAAAACCAGGGGACGACCCAGAAACAGATGGGAGGACATAATGGAAGCAGTGAATGAGAGAGAAATCTCCCCAACTAACATTTTAAGTCGTAAAAACGTAAAACTAGTTAACCTTCAAGTAATTTTTACTAGTCGTTGTTACGTTCTAAATACGTCGTTAACACGTAACTACTACCAAAATGGGGAACACATTTGTGGTAACCACGACGTCGTGAAAACATTGCAGTGACGGACACAAAGACGTGATAATACCGTTTCAACGACGTAATAATGTAGTAATTTTAACAACACATTTTCTGTCTTTCTCGGCGATACGGGAAATAAAGTTTTATCTCTTTATCTAATATATAGCTTACAACTAAACTTCTAAACTTTGCTGACATGCTCTACATAATCACAATATTGGTAAATAATACAAAGTAAAACACGCTCAATTTAGAGTTCCCTAACTTTAAAAACATAAACCGGGCATACTTTACTGATAATATGGATATTTTTAGCTCTTAATTTATTAGTCGCCTCCAAAATAATCAGTTTTTCTAAGAAAAACCAGATAATGTTAAGCGTATAATGCAGTCGAGAAATTAATTTCATATCGATAAAATTTATTGTAGGGTATTCGTACATTCAGTTTGGTCATAAAAATGTACTGTGCTCAAAAGCGAGACTAAGTATAATTTCGATATTAATTTTGAAATGCACAAATGCACAAAATTGAAACTAATAATATTTATGGCGACTTTACAGAGACTTTGGCAACACTGAAGTTGTATTAACTAAAAAGTAATTTTTTAAGTAGCGATTTCCAAAACAATACCATAAATTTGACAAATAAGTCACAAGCATATCGGTAATAAACTGTAGAAACACTTACGTCATAAAAACAAACATTTGCGACTTAACAGTTAATCGAACTGTAAAGTAAACTTTGAAACGTAATTATAACCACATCAATTATTTATAAGTGAAAATAACTTATAGGTAACATTTACGTAAACCTAATGGTAATTATTACCGACCAAATTATACTCATAAGTAAAAATATTATATAAGTAAATCTGAGAGTAATGTTTGCGTAATAATAACTTTAACTGTTACTGTTACGTTATAGATAATACTCTGAGTTAATCTTTCGTATTATTGACTTTATAAATTTACTTTATTGTACGATCTTACGAAAAAGGTATTATTTTCGTAAAAAATAAGAAATTATTATCAAGGATAGGTAATAGTTCCTTAGACTAGAGTATTTATAACTTAAATTGTTAGTTGGGTCCTGGAAAAGCACCTTGACTAATGTTGCTGCCAAATAAAGAAAAAAAGAAGAATAATTCATTTAAAATGAATCATGTATAAAAAATAGAAAATAATTTTCTCTGGATTGTAAGCAAAGTTTAAACAGAAACTTTCTACTGTTATAAATGAAACTTACTGTTTCTAGATAATTCCACTATATATTTAAAAAAATGTTAAAAATTCTAAGAAATTTTACAATTGTTTCGATATTAAGTATCATCTAAATTAATAAGTAAATCCATCAATTGTCAAGTTAACCAATAATAATTTAATAGGTTTTTCATTCAATTTTTCTTGAAATATGTTGATTACTGCTGATATCAATACATTTTATCACCTATTTGTTTTCAATGGCAACGAGATAATAGGGGCCTCTATTTTTTCAACATCTGGCACATGTTTAACTAAAATTTTCAAGCGGAAAATTTTTACCATTACGTAAATTATATGTTTCTTAATGAGTGACGCATACAGGTCGTTTATACAGGGTGTCCCACGACGTTTTAACAGTCCAATTTCTCGAAAACTGTCCATATGACATGTATGAAATTTGGCAGATATAGACAGTTGAAGCTGATGCTTATATTCATTATAAAATGACTTCCGTCATTTCGGGTCACGTGACCCCAACATAGTTTTTTAAAATGAGACAACCGGTATAATATTACAATTTTAGATATATCATTCAAAATCAAATACAACGATACCACACTTGTCATCATTGTATTGTGTAATAATGATAATCTGGGTTATTTATTTTTACTAAATTTATTAAAGCAATATTTTGCTCCCAAAAATTTAGGTGCCTATGAAACAAATAACTATAGTAGCAACAACATAGGTTGTCATTCATTATTGTTAGGTGAAGTTTATTCAAGAACTGTCAACTAACTAAATAAGGCCATACATTTTTACTTACGATGAATATTTTGACATGCTACTTATTTATGGAGAATGTGCAAAAAACAAAACTCATGCTCAAGGTTTGTACAGAAAATCGGTTTTCTCTTAGTAACTCCAAGCAAATATACTTTTGTCTACGTCGAACGAAAGCTAAGAACTGGTTCTTTTCCAAACAGTAAAAATCAAGTTGCTCGTCAAAAAACCGCTGAGACAGATGACAATGTGATACATATTTTGGCTTATCTTCAGGTTAATCAACACACCTCAATACGATTTATTGAACAAGAATAACAAAGAAGTAGAAATTGAATACAAAGAATATTAAAAAATCACAAAAGCCATTTAACACAAGGTTTAGTTCCTGCAGATCCCGAAACGAGAATAAATTTGATTGCTGAAATGTTAGTACAAAGTATTGAAGACCCTTATTTTTTAGCTAAAAAATTATGGAGTGATGAAGGTAGATTTCATAACAATGGTATTGTTAACCGCCATAATTATCATTATTCGTCGCAGGAGAATCCAAATTGAATGCGCGAAACCAATTTTCAAACAATATGGGAATCAATGTTTGGTGCGGTTTATTTAATGGTCGGTTGATTGGTCCCTATTTTTATGAAGGAACATTAACGGGGCAAAGATATTTAGATTTTCTTCAAAATACTCTTCCATAATTAATTGACGATATTCCCGTACGTGAAAGGCAAACAATGTGGTGGCAGCCAGATGTAACATCTCATCACTTTTTGTGCCAGTTATCTTGATAGCACATTCCCTGAAAAATGGATTTGTCGAAATGGTAAGATTTTGTGGCCACCCCGTTCACTGGATATTATACCCCAAAGATTTATTTCTCTGGGGTCACTTAGAATGTCGAATTTATAGGAGGATAAACTAAAACAGGCATGTCGAGCCGTAATACCCGAAATGATTACAGCATCACTTACAAGAAATCTTTTAACAAGGTTTGAACATTGTGTCAATGTACATAGTCATCAATTTGAACATTTTCTTTAATTTTTTCAATTACTTGTACTTTTCTAATAAAATAATTTATACAAATGATCATTTAATTGCCCCTATTATCATTACTGCACGATACAATGATGACAAGTGTGGTATCGTTGAATTTGTTTTTGAATGCTACATCCAAAATTGTAATATTATACCGGTTGTCCCATTTAAATTAATTATGTTGGGGTCACGTGACCCGAAATGACAGGAAAAACGGAAGTCATTTTATAATAAATATAAGCATCAGTTTCGACTGTTTATATCTTCCAAATTTGATACATGTCATACGAACAGTTTTCGAGAAATTGGACTGTCAAAACGTCGTGGGACACCCTGTATATTTCTACTTTAGATATTTGGCATAATGATCATTGGGAATATTTGTAATAGTGTAAACCTATTTTCAGTCTACTTTGACTATATTATATATCCAACCTATAGTTTATTTGAGAATGAATGTTTATGATGCAGAAGGTAAACACAAATATAACATCATAAATCATAGAAATTCTAAAATGAAATGTTTAGCGTTGTTCCAAAATAAAATCTTTTGTTTCTTAATAATTTTAATTAACACAAATAAGGTAAGAATGTAATCTGTACAGGTAGAAAATATTCACAATTCAAGAACAATTTAAGTAGCCCTCAATTTCCTTAGAAAAAAGTAAAATTTCTTATCGTCAGAAAGTGTTAAGCAGATTGTAAATTTTATTTTAGTGTTTGTACAGTCCTGTGATTGTAACACGCAGAATTGTTAGTTCTGTAATAATAGGCGCTACAATTTTAAATGTCGTCGAATCCTATTTTCACTTCCATCACCATTATTTAAATTTGCACCGTTGTAACACACAATATTTTGGACCGAACTCGATATTTCCCAAAGACGCCACATTGTAAATATTTAATTTTTGTCTAAAAATATAATTGCTATACTTACCCAAATTCCTCAGAAAATACTACACTCTTTCTTGATGTCAGACTACCAACGATATAGTCGATACCTGTGCTCGTATAAAAAACGCGACAGTCGATAAATTATAAAATTATTAAATACATTTTAACGATTATTAGGTGAAATTATAATATTAAATAAATTTATCGTCAACTGAGCATTTTAAATTATAATATTGACTGGACTATGACGATATTCTGGTATTCCAGTCAAACGTAAAGCCGACAGCTTAAAGTTCGCACAATATATCTTTTACGCCAACTGTAACAACTCTATGTTTATATTAAATTTAGTTGTGTGTATTTTTGTAATTTAAATTAATTTCGTGTTCCCTGTAACTGAGGTTGGGAATTATTAATTAATCCCTTGGGTTTGCTCATTTACATTTTATGATGGTATTCGTGGTTTTTCGAGGAGGTCATACTAAAATCCAGTGAAAATTCAGATAAGAAGGTATCAATATTCACTTTTTTCTGCTTTAAACAACCTGTATTATATGCCAATCACGTGTATGAACAGTTTCAATAATTGCTCTCCTCGTCATTACCACAAACACCGCAGCCCATAATTAATAAACATCGGAAAATCCTAATAGTAAAATCATATGAACGGAATAATATTTTTACACTATTTTTAAACATCATTATTTATTAATAAATTTGATGATACAATGTTTTTGAGGGAACATTTGAAATATTGATCAAAGACAAATACTAATCGTATATATTCTGTTCGAGAAGGTGAACTATCAAGTTTTCCCTGCACGTATTTCATTACAAAACGATGTATTTTTTGCAAACAACGGTAACTGAACGATCACTTTTAAAGTAACACAGATGGTAAATATTCTATTGTTTTTTTACGCTTACATAGCAATGGGGAAGGAATCCTTAATATAATTTGTTTTACGTTGTTGAAATAATCAGCAATGTTCTTAAAGTCCTATTGAGTCTATTGAAGTTTAATAATAACTTATAAACGATTTTCTTCTACTTTTTGGAGCCCCTTATAAGGTCTGTATTTTTCAGAAATAGTAGCTATAGAGGAGGAAGTTACTTGCAGTTTTTATCGTGGAAAATATCTATTTTCATATCACACTAACGAAGTTAGAGAATGTCTTCTCGAATTGCACCTGAACGGTAAATTAGAAGAGACTGTAGTCATCCAGGGAAATCGTCTTAACCCTTTTGGTTTTACGAAAAAGGAATACTTCTTTTTTAACTCAAAAACGGGACACGTGTTTATATACACCAGATAACCGGTTCACAATTAAAATAATATTTTAATGTTCTTTATTTAGAAAAAGTGACATAATACAATAATTACTGTTCATTATAATAATTATATTCATATTAATTATAATGAGGAATATGCATGTATTTTTTTATATTTTTAATCGATTTCTGACATTGTAAAACTATGATAATAGTTAAATTAGGAGAGGAAAAACTATTATTTTCTGCAAAATAAACAATTGAAATATCCTGGCATATTTTAAGCATTCAAAACACTGCCTTTTTACCGCGCTATGCGAATATTACACAGTTAAAAATGTATAAAACTGAGATAGAAACATTGACCATTTTCAAACAATTTCCGAGATAATTAAATAAATACTTAAGAGAAATGGACGTTGTCCGCTCGTACAGGTGTAAACACTCTAAATGCGAATGGTTATGTCCAAAAATATTCAACTAAATATAGACGGAGCAAGTCATTCATAAATACATAGAAAACGCGATCAATCGTTAATTGGGGATAAAGTCATTTTACATTGCTTTGGCAACGCTCCACCTCAATATTTTCTCGCTTGCTCGTACTTGAATATTTGGTTGCCGTGAGCGGCTCGTTATTAGTATGTAAAGGTGAATTAATATCAGTAATTTGGAATATAAGATATGAAGAAGTATATTGATTATCGGTTAACATATTTAAATAGAAGTTGTACAATATTTTATTGATAGATAGATAGGTTCCAATATATAGTGAGACAGTTCAACCATTTGAAAAATATTGAATATATCTTTCTCATTCTCACAATTACCAAAAAAGTCAGTAAATTAAAAACGAAGCAAATTAAAACACTATTCTCGTTTACCAACACAACAGCGCAAAATTTTGCATGTTTAATCAGACAAAAATTAGAACAGTCTAGTGTTTTCAGATTTATGTAGGTGTTGCCAAATATCGCAACACCTCCGTGCTCACAGTGAAAAACCATTTATTTCAATTGCTGATAGTTCTGTATGTCTTTAGTTGATTGTTTTTGATTTTTCAACAAAAAACTGATAGAATATTATTTGTGAAATGTTTCTACTTTGTTGCAGATTGTTTACTCATTTTATTAGTCAGAATAATACATTCCTTTCTTTTATTGAATATTTTTCATTTATTTCTACAGACCCATGCCCATGTGCAGAAGCAAAATGGCGCCAAAAACATATAATCACTAACCTGTGGAATGTTTGGTTTGCACCGATAATTTCCACTTTGTGGCACTCTATGCAGTTTGACTTTACACTTTTCTTTACCTTACAAACAACTCTAAATCAGAAAAAAATTAAAAACTTTATGAAAAACAGCAAAAAACCATCCGGGATAACCTCCTAGCGTCTCTAAACTGAATTCGCAACACGGTCGGCAAATAATGAAATGATAGCAGTGTATGTTTTGTTTATCAGAGTATAGCAGGGTTGTCACTTTGTCACGATTTTTTCGTGATAAATCATTTTTTACTAGCATATAATAATATATTTTTTCGTTCGCCGTTTATTAATATCGATATTAATGAAATACAAATAAAGACAGCGGTAGAAAGCTCAGTAAAGTTAGGAGAGAAAACATGCTTAGTAAGACTGGCAAACCAAGAAGAGAAAAGGAAGGTGATGCTCAATAAACAAAAATTGAGTTTTAAAACTGAAGAGAGATTGTTCATCCAGGATGACTTGTCGAAGAAGGATAGAGAAATTCAAAAAAAGATCAGAATGAAAGCTATAGAAGAAAGAGATAAAGGAAAACGAGTGAAAATTGGGTTCAGAAAAATGTACATAGAAACAGAGGAATGGAGATGGAACACGGAGGAAGAGAAGTTGGAAAAAACAAAACAGAACATATCGACAAAAAACCAGTGGCGACAAGCATAAACTCAGAGGCAGAGGAAAATAAAGTAGACCAGACAATGGAAATGGACAAGGAAATGCAAAAGATGAAGAATAGTACAAATAAAATGATTACGGAAAAGCAACAACTTAAGGTAAACTCCGGCAATAAACGAAAACAAAAAGAGAAACAATATGGAATAAGAATAGGAACAATGAACGTGAGAGGTACATTTGAGGAGGGGGCCATAAAACACTTGATCATTGAAATGCGAAAATACAAATTAGATGTGTTAGCAATACAAGAAACTAAACAAAAAGGGAAAGTAATTACAGAGATAGACGATTATATGTTCTTTAATAGTGTAGTGGATAATAGAATGCTGGGTACAGGGTTTATAGTAAGCAGTCAACTTAAAGCAAATATTATAGATTTTGAGGGAGTGTCAGATAGACTATGTAGAATAAGAATCAAAGGAAAACACAGGAAAACGACATTAGTCAATGCGCATGCCCCTTCTGAGGACAAAGATGAAGACACGAAAGCAAAAGTTCTATGAAGAACTGGAACAAGCAGTCAATAAAATACCGAAATTTGATGTTAAATTTGTAATAGGGGATATGAATGCAAAGGTCGGACAAGAGGAAGAGTATATAAAAGTAACGGGAGGAAAAAGTAGACACGCACTCAGTAATGATAGTGGCAAGCGACTCAGAGAATTTGCTTTAGAAAATAAAATGAAAATCGTAAGTACGTCATTTGACCGTAAGAACATCCACAAGGAAACCTGGTTATCACCAAATGGCAAAACAAAAAACCAAATAGATCACGTCTTAATAGAAATGAAGCACTTAAAAAGGGTAACAGATGTACGAAGTTATAGAGGAGCTGATGCGGATAGTGACCACTTTTTAGTAATTACAAAACTGAATAAAGATAAGCCACCTAGAATTGAACAAGATAAAAAAACGGAAAAAATACGATTTAGAAAAATTGGAGGACGAGACCAACTTCCAACAAGAAATTAATAGAGAATTAAATTCAAGACCTTGCGTCGAGCAACTAGAAGGAGAATGGTCACAGATAGAAACTGTAATGAGAGATGTAACAAATAGGATACTAGGGAGCCCCAAGGGAAGAAAAAAAGATAAGTGGTTTGATGAACAATGTAAACAGGCGTTGGAAAAAAGAAATAAAATCAGACAAAGACTATTGAAAAAAACAGTGAAGAAAATAGACTAGAGTATAAAAAGCAAGGAAAGAAGCAAAACAAATATGCAGAAACAACAAAAGAAATTACTTTGAAAGGGAATTAATAAAAATTGAAGAAGCTTATAAAAATAAAGAAGTGAAAATTTTTTATCATGAAATAAGAGAAGGGAAAGGCCACAACCGGAAAGCACCTTATTTTTTGAAAAGCAAAGAGGGATATCTAATAGGGGATAGGGAAGAAAAAATAAATAGATTTGCACAGTATTTTGAGGAATTACTAAATGATGGTGAGATATAACTAGGCGAAAATGATAATGAAATGGAAGAAGAAAATTGTGATGAGGAAGATCTAGCCATAACGGTTCCAAAAAAACTAGAGGTGACAGAATGCTTAAAACATATGAAGAATAATAAGAGTGCAGGAGAAAACAATATTCCAATAGAAATTTTAAAATATGGAGGCGAACAATTAACGGAGAGAATATGGCAGTTGTTGAAACAAGTATGGTGAGAAGAAAAAATCCCTAAAAATTGGAACAAGGCATTAATAATTCCAATTCACAGAAAAGGTCCCAAGGAAGAATGCGATAACTACCGCGGAATAGCACTTTTAGATGTAACATACAAAGTTCTGGCAAAAATACTAAAAAATCGATTAGACAAATACCACAATGAAAATGTAGGAGAATACCAAGGAGGTTTTAAAGCAGGAGGTAGATCGACAATAGACCAAATTTTCATTATGAAACAACTTCAGGAGAATACTTACGAACAA
The DNA here is from genome assembly GCA_963921935.1 of Galeruca laticollis. Classification (NCBI taxonomy): domain Eukaryota; kingdom Metazoa; phylum Arthropoda; class Insecta; order Coleoptera; family Chrysomelidae; genus Galeruca; species Galeruca laticollis. The sequence goes on along the minus strand of OY998178.1, from coordinate 34,785,409 downwards.
AATCTAAGTCTGCATATGCTATTCATCGATTACAGACAGGCCTATGATACTATTAAACGAAAAAAAATGTATGAGGCAATGAGAAAGTTAAAAATACCAGTTAAATTGAGAAGACTAGTGGAAATGACCATACGAAAAACCGAGAGCAAAGTAATTTTGGAGGGCAGTACTTCTAACGAATTCAAGATAGAGAAAGGTCTGAGACAAGGAAACCCATTATCCACAACCCTCTTTAACCTAGTTCAGGAAATTATACTAAGAGAAAGTGGTATAAAAACCCGAGGTTCAATTTATGGGAATAAACATCAGTGTCTAGCGTATGCGGACGACATAGTACTTATGGCAAGATCCAGGAAAGAACTGATAAGCGTATTTAAGCTACTAGAAGAGAAGGCAAGAGAATATGGTCTAGTGATCAACGAGAAAAAAACAAAATACATGGTAATGAAGGATAATGAAAAAACCGATATTATTATAAATTGTAATGGAAACAAAAGCTACAAAATAGAAAAAGTGGAACAAATCGAATATTTGGGAGTCACTATCACAAATAAAGGAGACGAAGAAAGGGAAATAAAAAAAAGGTTAACAAAAGGCAGTAAAGCAGCAGGAATGGTATCACAGATGATTAACTCAAAAGACATATCACGAACAGCAAAAATAAGATTGTACCAAACAATAATAAGACCGTCAGTTACCTACGCTTGTGAAACCTGGACAATGAACAAAAAAGAGCAGAATAAACTAGAGATATGGGAACGTAAAATGCTCAGAAAGATTTATGGTGGAATAAAAGAAAATGGAATATACAGAAGAAGAACAAACAGAGAATTATCAGATTTGTATAATCACCCAAGTATAACCCATATAATTAAAGCACAGAGAGCGAGATGGTTAGGACATATAGGTAGAATGGCAGAAGATAGATGGGTAAAACGAGTGCTGAAAGGGGGAGAAGGTGGTAAAAATAGAAGAGGAAGACCAAAGAAGAAATGGTTGGAGGAGGTTAGGAGAGACCTGAGATCAGTGGGAGTAAGGAACTGGCAGAACGAGGCGAGGAATAGAAGAAAATGGAGAGAGAGAGAGTGAAAGATCTCGAAGCCAAGGCCAGATAAGCCTGTAGTGCTGATATATATACATAAATATATATATATATATATATATATATATATATATATATAGCTGAAAAGCGAAAAACGCCGTGATCGTTGCTGATCAATTAGAATACAAACTGGAAAAATATCTTATTGGGGATTGCAGCATAAGAGGAAAAAATACACTCTATTCAATTCTCCAAGCTTTCGTAAATCTTTATTTACATCATCAGGGAACTACAATAAGGAAAGAAAAACATAAATTATAAAAAGTGTTCATAAAAACATTTCTACAACTTACATGCAATCTCGATCAATGTAAGTTGTAGAAATGTTTTTATGAACACTTTTTATAATTTATGTTTTTCTTTCCTTATTGTAGTTCCCTGATGATGTAAATAAAGATTTACGAAAGCTTGGAGAATTGAATAGAGTGTATTTTTTCCTCTTATGCTGCAATCCCCAATAAGATATTTTTCCAGTTTGTATATATATATATATATATATATATATATATATATATATAAATATATATATATATATATAAATATATATATATATATATATATATATATATATATATATTAATGAATTATTTTGTTTTAAAAAAGATGTATTAATAGACGTCATTAATACACTCTTTTTCATTAAGTAACTGTTTTTGTGATATTGACGTTTTGATGATATTTTGATATAGACGCCCAGCTATATTCATAAAAATAAAAAATCACAGACTAACATCATACACTTTAATGAGTTGGTAACAAACTCGAACATGCATTATTTGCACTTGCCAAAACTGCAGCAGGGTTTTCTAGCTACATAACTGCTCAATTACGAAGTTACAATCACTTTTGACAATGACAACTTTTTTTGACAATTCGCATTTGATATTTTTCAATGGTAACCAGGTTTTTTAGCAAACGTGATTTTTAGTTGAAATTGATAATTTATGGAGTTGATAGGCTTTGTGGAAATGTGTTGAAAATTTTAAATATGGCTTACCTTGAGGACTAAAAGGGATGGAGATATTTTATAAGGTCTCATCTTTATCGATGATGAAATTATTTTTTATTTCGAATTAATTTCTAATTTTTTCACACAAAGACCTTAACGGTTAACGAAAGAATGTTGTAATCAAATCATTTGTTAATGGGCGATTAATAAACTAAATTATTAAAGGCACTCACTGGCTATTGCTCGTTCGTGATTTAAACAGTTTCTATTTATTAATCGCCTTCATTAACAAACTATTTTAATAAATAACTATTTTCTACTCCAGTTTTATAATACACTTATATATTATGAACATCATAATGCAGTTCAATATGATAAAGTTACTTTTTAGTAAAGTGACACTTAATTTGACAACTGTCAATTTATATTTTCAAAAGTACCTATATCTAAAATTAATTAACAGTTTATTTCGAAGCATTACAATAGAAAATGAAACAATCATTCGTATGGACACATAAAGAATAATGTTGACATATAAAATATCTCAAGTTGCATGCTGCAATAAATCGTAAATCCTAAGGATTTATTGGTATAAAATCGAAAATATTTTTACCAGATGAAATTAGGAGTTTTTTGGACCAAGTATCTGAAAATCAATTCATTTCTTTCTAATGTATCTACTTAATTAATCAACTGAAAGAGTTTAAATTTTTATTTAATTCGCGAGAAGCTGTAGCCCAGCAATGAAAACTGTAGGTTATGAAAGTTATGTAGTTGTATGGTAAGAGTTCGATCCATACCTTATATCCCACCATATTTTTAGATCAGCCACCCAAACCTATTTCAAAAATGGAACAATAAATAATTTAGATATATACATATAAACAAAGCACATTAAAAAATTATTATGTGCAAAAGTTTCAAATTTATTTATTGAATTTTCCTTCATTGTTTCCTGTTTTTTATAATAAATGATAATTATTAATTAAATAATACTGGGAGAAGAAAAAATAATGTTTGCAAGTTTCATGTAATGGCCATTAATACACTCACATGTTATACAGTATTAGGAATTTTCTGTGGACACATATCTTTAAACGTCAATGTGTTAGAAAGAAACAAATACATGAACATTCAGTGTATTATTCTGTTTTTCTGACAGAATATCATAAAGTGGAAAACGTTCAATAGGTAACATCTCCATAATGTCAATGTGTTTCAAATTCTTTGTAGGTACTAACAGGATAAAAGAAACAGTGTTGCCTACTTTCATTGTATATTCATATTAATTGTAAGATGCATTGTTCTAACACGAGAACAAGTTATAAGGAGCTTTTAACTATGATCATTCGAGAGGCTGTAACAGATCAATATGATTAATCCGATCTATTTGTTGAACATTTTATTCTAATGCTGGAAGTTGTTCTAGTTTTCAGTTTGAAAGCGGTTAAAACCTTTAATTTTTTCAGATTTGGCTACGTGAAAGATGTCGCTGAACGATTTTTGTATGCATAAATATAAAAGGTATTACAGTTTTTACGTTTGTTTACAAACTGTTTGTATACACACAGTACAAATTGAAAAACGCTTCGATAATAAACATAAAAATAGAGAATTCTAATGAAAATACCTATTATTTTTAAATAAAAGTAATATTCTGATAGATAATAAATAGAAAAATAAAAATCAAACTTCTTAATTCTTCAATGAATTTAAATCAAATGTTCAAATAAACCCCCGGTTTGAGCTAAACAGTAACCGAGCCGGTTATAAAATTCTTGACGAATATGTGTGAGATTTCAGGTGTTATTTCCATACAGGCTTGTAGAATTTGTTCCTTAAGTTCATTCAGAGAACTGGCTCTCTCTCCTGGAATCCATAGATTCTCGATTTCACATAACCCCAGGAAAAAAAATCGTTGGGTGCCAAATCTGGAGATCTAGCAGGCCATCTAATGTTACCATTCGTGGAGATTATCCGATTGGGAAATTGTGTATTTAAAATTTTTATTGCTACTCGATAATTATGTGATGCACATCCGTTATGTTGGTACCATATCATTGAAGTTGACACCTAATTATATAAGGGCAGGAGTAATTTGATATTGCAGCATATTCAAGTATTTTTGTCCGGCTAAATCGCCGTCAATTAAAAATGGTCCAATTAAATGTTCACCTAATATTCCAGCCCAAACATCTAACTTTTGGGGATATTGAGTTCTACTATTGTAGTGTTTGTGTAGGTTTGTCCTGGACCAATATCGAATAACGGATGAACTATGTGTACCGTGTGTGGAAAAACTCGATTCATCTGTGAACAAAATATTTATCGAAATGTTTGCGTTCAATTGTATATTTTCCCTAACTACTTCACAAAATTCCATTCTACGAAATTGATCGTCTGGAAATATTTCATGGCTGTTTTTCAGTTTAAAAACACGATAGCCATTTTTTTAAATACCGTCCGAATCGTCTTCGGATCAAAATCCTTGGCTAAATGAATGGACGACAGTAGATTAATGGCTATCATTCAATAGATGGCGGATTCAAAATTAATATGTCTTCTTGCTTTGTGAACAATTTAACTTTTAAATATGCACTAATTAGGCACTTTTGGAATTGTTTTGTCCGTATAAATAAACACAAATGGATTATTTCACTCGTCAAACTATTATTTAGAACAATCTGGCAACGTCGATGAATTGTTTACATTATGTTTGATCGCATCTATTTGGATCTTAGGCAGTCTATTCTTTGGTTCAATGTTTTTGGTTGTCATTTTTCGAACCGTACAATAGCGCTCGTTTTACTATATTGAATTTCCCTGCCATTTTGTAATAACTAAATTTCATAATTTAAACTGGGTAAATATAAAATACTATGACTGCATACCATGATAAGGAATACAAAGAAAAATATGGCCTTAATTCGGATCACATGCTTATTCCCTATTATTTTTATTGTTTTAATTAAACACCAATCACCAGCTTTATTAAAGCAACGTTTCTCTGACAGAAATTATTTATTTGCAACATATATTTTTTAATTACATTTATATTTATCAGAATAACAAATTTGCTTTAATTAAGTTGATGATGATTTTAAATAAGAATATAATTATATATTTTCCAAAATATTTTTAAACGATACTCATTATGCATTCTGTAAAATGAAAGCCATTGTGTACATTTTTAAAATACACTCCACGTTTGTATACGTCAGATTTTTTTTTGAGTCTACCGTATTTATTCTACACGAATTTTTTGAGCATAATGAAAAACGCATCTAGAGAAATTGCAGCAGTTCTAGCTATTTGCATTTGAAATATTGTGTTACATTTTCAACAACAACAGGATTGAAATGACCGTCGTCCTCATTTATTGGACAACCTGAATGTATAAAAGAGAGAGGATTGCGTTATTTATAGTTAGATGCGGAACATACTTTGCTAGGTTAATTGTTTTTTCAATCCCTGTAAAAAATTTGCATCAGCCAGTATAATCCAGGATAGTTCTACTATGCTCACAATAAGTTAATCATCACAGCATTCCTCAAAATTTACTATTTTGATATTATTGTTGGAAGTAAAAATTCGTTTCAGGTTTAACTAACCGAACCAAAATTATCGACGATCATCGGAAACCTCAAATTAGCTTAACCGGACTTACGCTAAATTTAATGCGTACCCGCAATTTTTGAAAACTTGTACATCATTGTAATAGATAATTAAATATTTCTTAATAATATCGCAATCATAATAATAGACAATTTCAATACGCCTATTGCTGACAATATTGTTGATACTGATGTATGAAAATATCCGTAGAAACAATTCATTTGTGATTAGATATTTTAATACATATCTATTACAGAATTTTTGAAAAATAATGCTAATGGGTCTATACCGGTACCATCTAAAAAATGTTAAATTAATGATTCCACAATAATAAAATTTAATTACCTACAACTAATAATATTTATGTCGTGTACAGAATTCTCACTGGGAGAGCCTCTTATCAAAAGATGTCATTACAGCAAGTTACATATTTCACAAAATATTGAGAAAAATTGATTTGTATTCAAAGGACTGCTCGTTTATTTGGATACAGAATATGATTATGCCTTAAATTCAGTAGAAACGGTGAAGCTTTTCCATCACTTGACTTAGTTGATGATATTATTCAACACATACTATGTTGATACTGTCTTCTTCTAATAACAGAAAAAGAGCGAAACTCAATACAAGCGTTTGTCGTATTGTTTTGATTAAGATGCATATGATTGATGTATCAGTCACGTGATGGAAAAGACACCGTATCTACTGTACATATTGATGCACATCTGCAACGCTTTATAAACCGTGCAATATATACAAAAACCTGCATTTCTTGTATAGTTATTAGTTGTCTGTAATATCTGTGTATCGGTCTCTCCAAAAGTTTCAATTTATTCCCATAGATGACGCTGTGAGACATCAAAGCCGCCTGTTGAATTTTTACAGGTACTCGAGTTGAGGTCAGTTTATATCGTTTTCCAATAATTTTTTTTAGATTTACTTTATCTTGTTTTAAATTTGGTAAGGCAAGGGTACTTTGTTCACATATCATCGATGATATTTAGGTAATATCGAAACAATTGTCAATTTTTTAGAATTTTGAACATTCTTCCAATATATTGTGGAGTTAGCTAGAAACGGTAAGATTCATTTAGAATACTAAGTGTTTTATAAGCTATATTTAACAGTGCTATGCCTCTGTAGTTCTCACAAACAGATTTATCACCTTTGTTGTGTATCGGGCATATTATCGCTTCTTTCCACTCATCCGGCATTTATTCCTGTTTCCATATTTCTTTCATCAGTTTGTGCATGCATTTAATTAGATTTTCCCCACCATATTTAAACATTTCAGTAGTTATGTTATCTTTACCAACACTTTTGTTATTTTTGAGTTTATCTATAATCTCCATTACACGCTCTTTTCGCAGTACTTCTTCGTTCATTTCTGTTTCTTCTAGTTCTACTACGCGTACGTCGTTACTTTGATTGTTCTGAGATCTCAGTAACTCTTCAAAGTATTCCTTTCACCTTTTTAGTATTTCGCTTTCTCCAGCTATCAGCCTACCTTCTTTTTCCTTCACAAACTGACTCTTCCCTTGATATGCCTTTTTGAACTCTTCCGTACCTCGTTTCTTAGGTAGTTATTTTCTATCTTTTCGATACGCTGATATTTCCTTTTTTTCTCGTAGTATTCTCTTGTACCTCCTTCTTTGTTCTTCATACTTATATTCAGCTTCACCTGTGTTGTGCTTTAGCATATATTCTCTCCTCTTATTCCTTTTTCTTAGTTCATTTGTACAATCTTGGTCGAATCATTCACGTCTTTCGGTCCTACTTTCCGCTTCATACTCTTCTACCACCTGAATCATTCTTTTACTCATCTCCTCCCATATTTCTTCTATGTGGCTACTTTCGTGCACCTCTTCCAATCTTCTTTCTAATACCATTTTTACATCCGTCGTGCCTCCTTTTTCTCCAGTCTATACGAACTTCTTTTCATGTTTCTCTTTTTCTTCCTATTGTTTAATTCTGGTATCTCTTGTTTCATTTGAATTCCTAATAGAAAGTGATCAGTATCCGCGTCTGGTCCTCTATAGCTTCTAATTTTTGTTATACATCTTTCTTGGCATTCTTCTATTAGCACATGGTCTATTTGATTTATAGTCGATCCATCTGGTGATCGCCAAGTTCCTTTATGTATTTCTTTTCTCTGGAAGTAAGTTCTTTTTATTCTCATATTTTTTTCTTCTGCAAAATCAATCAGTGGCTGTCCAATTTCATTTGTTTCATCATGTTTACTATACTTTCCGATCGCTGGCTGGTAAATTATTCTCATCATCATCATATAGTTTATTATAAAATTCTTACTTAATTTATACATACGTGTGCTCAGTTGGGGCATATACGTTTATAAATTATTGCTTTTAAAAATGGTAATTCATTTTGTAATTGATAGGAGTACTTCGTAAATTTTTATCCATTATATCATTGACGTCTTCATCAACTGCTAGGGCTTTTGTTTTAAGCAAACTGTCCGAAGAGTTTACGATTGATCCCCACCGGGTTTTTACTGGCAATTTGACACTGACATTTTCTTTTCTTTTCTTCTAGCATTTTTTTAAAACATGCATGTAATACATGAGAGTTTTTAATTTCATTTATGATTGCAGAAATACTTTTAACTAATTGTGCAATTGATGTAATTTTTAATATTGATAAACTTAATACACAACACAGGCTTATGGCCCGAAAAAAATATAATTCTTGTCGTTTGATGCAATATGCTGCCTTACTTTTTTTATATTAGCCCCATTATTTGTTATAATTCCCAAGAACCGATGAATTCCTATCACTTCCAAAATTGTTTGTATTTTACTTTTCCAAAAAATGGGCAGTGTGACGATTATCATTTGTATGTACGCTTATGTAGAATACTGGCAAATACTCCAGCCGTCACATTACAATACCAAAATAGATGCCTTCGTAATTTTATTTTTCACCATTTTCAGCATTGTATTTGAAAGCATGTGTCTGCTTGGTAAAACATAAGCAGATCTGAGCTTCTTGAAAACTTCTACCCATGGTGGCAATGATAACAAATGTAAGCGGGTGCCGGTCACATAAACTGCACGTGCTCTTAATTTATCGGATATAATTTTTTCCTTATCGGAGCAAATGTCTCCAAATTATCTATCCTCGTCTGGCTACAGCTTGGCTTGTGTTGTATGCCAATTGTACTTTTACTGCTTCTACTTGTTAAATTACATATTGTAATGTTTTTCTTATTTATTTAAAAGTTTTTATTTCAACGGATGGGATAAATTCATACACTTGGTAAATCTACTCACTTAATTTATTTGTTCACTAAACTATTCACTAATTTATATTATATACACAGTATATACACTTAAACTAATTTATATGAACACTTCGCTACTGTTTATTTACTTAGACTATTTACTTGTTCACTTGTTTATCTCACGAGATCACTTTATAAACTGACTCTTCCCGCTGGTCGTTATTCTTTATATAATTGCCTATTTTACTAGATAATTCTAGATTGCGACTTACACAAAAACAATCGCCCCCCGGGAATTTTCTAGATAAGGCTGGTCACAAAACAATGTTTAGATAAGAATCGTAAACAGTAATAAGAAATCCCTGTGCATCCGCCAAAATTTTAACTTTCAAACATGGCTTAGACAGTCGGATTCAGGGACTACACCAGTGTGCTATTTCGTAACAATATATAAGAACACGATGAGCTAAATGAGCTTAGATTTGAATTTTCATCAAATTTAATGAAATTTACTGTTTCGACCCTCACAGACGATGATAATAATATCGAAACAATTGTAAATTCCTTAGAATTTATAGCATTTTCTCAATATATTATGGAATTATTTTAAAACAATTAGTTTCATTTAAACAAGTTCATCAAATTGGTTTATGTTTGTATGATTATTATCAGTTTGACTTTGTCTTGATTGACTAGTATTATCCTCAAGATTTTGTTGTACTTGAATCTTTGGTTTAACTTGTTTTGAAATAGAAATTGATTAATCTCTTTTAGCACCAGCAGGCCTTTTGCTGCATTTGTCTCGTAGCGTTGGATTTGAATTGTGCTTGACAATATTTACAAATGAAAGTGTTTTCTGACCTTGCTGGTACATAATGTTACCAAACGTTACTTTTAACCTTAGAGTAATAATAAATATAGAAAGGGCTATTCATTCATAAACACGTTTATTTTTCCGGTCAACAATTCTAAACGCCAGTAGTGAAATAATGAATGAATTACAAAAAGTGGGGATGGTATTGTAGATACATGGCCTTGGTAATTTCGGCTGTTTTTTTTGACAAACTTGGCACCTACGAACCATGATAATCCAAAAACATGAATTTAATTAACCTAAAAGTTTATTTTGTCACTTAAAGTCTTGAAAAGCACATCAAAACGAAAGAACTAAATGTTTACTCTCTAGTCGTAATGGCGCTTGTATAAACAAACCACGTTTGACATTATTTACTACAATACTACGACCTATTCGAAATGATCATCGATCACAGTCTGACGATATTTGCATCTCTCTTTATATGGTAATTAAACAAGGACAAAACTACTAAATAGATTACTATTGACACATTAAACAAGTAGTGAAATTTTGAGCAATGTTGCCACTTTTAGTTATAACCATGAAGGTATCTAAGGATACAACAAATACTTGTTTAAAATTTATATAAGAATATGCCGTTATTAAATAAAATTCAAGTATTATTAATTAATTTTAAAAACAGCGACTCATATGCATAAATTAGTATGACTTTTTTTATTTGCATAACTTTTTAACACATTTTCAATTAAACTTCTAATTTAATTTTTCCTGCAACTAAAGAGACTTTGTAAATATGGCAAAGCAGTGGAAGAGTCCGCAAGTGAGCTTACAATGTGACTCAAAGTTTGGGGCAAGAAAAGATCAAAACAAACATATCTACTTTATTTGTTAATCTGAGCTTTTAACTTTTTCCATTTTAATCAAAACAATAAGAATTAGTCTAAACTTTTAGTCAGCGGGGCGACAACCTAAAAAACGCAATAAATACTAATTTATAATATTTATGCATAAAAGGGAATATTTGTATTACTTACCTAATATCTACAGGGTGTTTCTATATTCGACCGACAACGCTCAACCATAGAGAGATCTTAATAAATGATTAATTTTGATATAGGAATACGAACCCTCACGAGGCCTAGTTACTGAGATATGGGGTGTTCAAAATTTTAAATGAAAATCAAAAATTTGACATATATCAAGAACGCCTCTAAATTTTTTTTTCAAATTTGGTGACCAATATGCTCCTTAATAAAGTGATATTTTGACATAAACAAACTTTGGAAAAATTTAACAAGTGGTGCGCTGTCAGGGTTAGTTGTCACTTTTATCCCCCTATTTTTTACGCCCCTAGAGCAAATTCTTTTTTTAATTTTGTTTTAAATTGCCTGATTATTACTTTTCCGCCCAACCAATCTAATATGCGAGAAAAGTATTGATTTACCCCAAAAAAGTTGGAATTTTCAAAAAAAAATTCGAGTTATTTTTACGTTTTGCATCAACAACTACACGAAAAAATGGTTTTTAGAAAAGAAATCCTGTGTGTGTGTCGTCGTTGTCGTCGGCCACTTTTTCTTACATGTCTTGTTAGCACGATACAGCCTCCGGAGTGCAATAATTCACCAATTTTATGATTGAATATTGCTAAGGACAAGTCACAGATGAACCCTATTGATTTTCAGCTCACCAGAGCCAGTACAACGGGTGCTATGGTACTTGAAGTACGACATTTTGTAATTTTTTGAGAAATTTCAATTTTTTATTACGATACAGCCTCCGGAGTTCAACAAGTCACCAATTTTATGATTGTATATTATTCTGGACATCTCACTGATAAACCCTATTGATTTTCAGCTCACCAGAGCCAATACAACAGGTGCTATAGTACTTTAGGTACGATATTTTAGTCATTTTTGGAGAAGGTTCAGTTTGTTAACACGATACAGCCTCCGAAGTAAACACAAGTGACCATTTTTATGATTGGATATTAATCAGAGCGTCTCAAAGATGAATCCTATTGATATTCAGCTCACTAAAGCCAGTACAACGGGTGCTATGGTACTTGAAGTACCAAATTTTTGTAATTTTAGGAAAATTTTCAGTTTATTAGCACGATACAGCCTTTAGAGAGTATACGATTGATCAATTTAATGATTGAATATTGTTCAAGGTCTCTCACAGATTTACCCTATTGATTTTCAGTTGACTAGAGCGAGTACAGCGGGTCCTATAAATCCAGATATACTACATTTTTGGTTATTTTTAAAGAAATTTCCGTTTGTTAGCACGATACATCCCCCAAAGTGTATACAAGTAACAATTTTATGGTAGAATATTGTTCAGGGCCACAGAGGCGGAAAAGTTAGTTTTTATCTTTAAAACCATTTATTTTTAGTTAAAAAACTAATAACCTTTTATGGAGCTAAAATGAACGGTGTTGTATAAATTTGCCTCTAAACAAAAGTCTGCAAACACGTAAGTAATTTACCAATTAATTAATTATTCATTTAATTTCGAATAATGATTGAGCCTAAGTAGTTCAAAACAAATACAAGTTATTCATAATCTCAATTTCAGACAATAATAACAAAATCGGTAATGAAAATTATAATAGCACAAATTAAATTTAAACAATACTTGTATTTCAACAATAACAAAATTAACAAAGTTAAAGTAGTTGTACAAACTGTTGGCCGCTCACTTCAATACACTTCTCACACCGTTTTGTCATTGAAAAAAGTGTCTTTGAGAATAAATCTGGATGGGATTGTATGATTTCTGCCGCAGCTTGAATTCTAGCTATTAGATTTTGTTTAGATTCGATGATTGTTTCGTACACTAAGGACTTCATATAGCCCCATATAAAAAAATCGACAGGATTTAGGTCGTGTGATCTGGGAGGCCAACAATTGGGTCCACCCCGACCAATCCATTTTTCTCTAAATCGTCTGTTTAAGTAATTTCTTGTCGCTGCAGCAAAATGAACAGATGCCCCATCGTGTTGAAACCACATGTGTTGTCTTATATTTAACGGTACATTCTATAACAATTCATCCAACATTTCTTCCAGAAAGCGCGTATAAATTGCTCCATTTAATTTATTTGGTAAAATGTAAGGCCCGATTAAGCAATCTCCAACCATACCCACCCACACATTAACCGAATATTTATGCTGAAATGCCCTGTCACGAACAAAGTGCGGATTTTCTTCATCCCAAACATGACTATTAATAGAGTTGAAAATTCCTTTCCTAGTAAATCTAGCTTCGGCGGTATACAACACATATTTTGGAAAATTTCGATTTTCACGACACTTTTGTATATAGTTAGACAGTTTGAAAATTCCATACGCACTTGAAAATCTCTAGGTTCTAATACTTGAACACTGGCTAATTTCTATGGATGTAACACGTGTTATTTTAAAACTTTCCATACAGTAGAATGGCCACTCTTAAAGCGCGACCTATAGTTCGAGTACTTAAAGGTGGCCTTTCAAAAATATTATTTAATATTTCCTCTTCCAGATGCACAGTCCTTGTTGTACGTTGCTTTACAGCATTATTTCTTTTAATTCGCAAATTTCCGGTTTCTTTCAGCCTTCTTTCAATACTTGCAAATGTAGAATGATGTGGAATTCGACGATTGCGAAATCCTTGTTGGTATAAACGAGCTGCCATTCTACCATTTTTTCGAGCTTCCCCGTAAATCATTATCATATCGGTCAACTTTTCAAATGAAAAATTCATTTTATAACAGCAAAATTAATGTAAAAACTAATTTAAAATTCTATGATTCAACCTACCAAGATCGTGTCAAATACACAAAGTGTCAGGAACTATTAAAAATATGACACGTGCCTATTAGATTATAATTTAGAAATATTGAGTAGTATTTAATTACTACAACACCGTTTATTTTAGTTCCATAAAAGGTTATTAGTTTTTTAACTAAAAACAATCAGGCAATTTAATACTAAATGGAAAAAATAATTTGCTTCAGTGGCGTAAAAAATAGGGGGATAAAAGTGACAACTAACCCTGAAAGCGCACCACTGGTTAAATTTTTCCAAAGTTTGTTTATGTCAAAATATTACTTTATTAAGGAGCATATTGGTCACCGAATTTAAAAAAAAAATTTAAAGGCGTTCTTGATTTATGGCAAATTTTTTATTTTGATTTAAAATTTTGAACACCCTATATCTCAGCAACTAGGCACCGTAAGGGTTCGTATTCCTATATCAAAATGAATCATTTATTGAGATCTAGCTGTGGTAGAGCGTTGTCGGTCGAATATAGAAACACCCTGTATCTATAATATAATGTATATTATTTTTATTAAAACGTATTTTCTTTATTGATACTTTTATTTTACCATATTTTATTTTAGTATTTTTGGGTTAGGAATTTTAGATTATCTAAATATTTATGAAGTGTCTACTGCTACGTTAACCGTGTCTGTAATTCTAGTCCTAAAGCGTATTTTTGTCGTTTTAAATTTTACATACCACTTCATCATTCCGCTCAATTTTTCACAATATCGTAATAATTTTAACAATTTTACTGGACTATGAATAATATTACGTAAATTACCAGTAATTCTACCGTCGCAACTCGAGAGTGACATTTAACCTGTGTCAATTATTATTTTATATAATCGTCACATGAAATATATAATCTGTTGATCTTTCCAGTTAAACTTATCAGACTTATTGTATATAGTATCATGAATATTTTCCAAATCTCTATTTCAATACATAAATAAAAATGTATCCATGGATTATTGTTATTGATGTATTGATAAAATATTTGAATTTTTCCATTGAGACAAACAAAATCATTATAACATCATTATATGCATTAATTCATCAAATATGAAATTAAAATTAAATTAATCTCTGAAAATGTACACAGCGATATGTGATAAATTCTAATTCGATTTACCAATGTTCAAAAATTTCGAAGATGAATTAAGGAAAATAAGATTTCTATGATTTCTCACTAGAATATTACACATTCTGGAAAGCTACACGACAATTTGGAAGGCTCGGGGAGTCAGTGCCTAATATAAACTGGACTTAACAAACCAAAAGTTATTGTTAAATATCGTGCAAATTCATCAACTTGAATAAAATTGTGTTATTTATCGATTCATAGCAAATTATTCGTAGTAAGGGTTATTTATATTTCGTAAAATGAATTTTTAAAATGCTCTAGTACATAATAACTTAAGAAATGAATAATAGTTGCCAAGAAAACTGATTGTCTTCTTAGCAAAAATTATGGCGGTATCAGTATACCACACTGGCATTATTTCTCTATAAATTGGAAGTATAAGTTTTTTTTAGTTTAATTGCAAATTTACAATCTACTCAATAAATATACAGTAATAAGTAAATGATATGATTTCTTGCTAAACGACTTGAGGTGGGCACCATCCACTGATCCATAGATCACTCTATGTGGTTTTCTAGCCAGCGTCTTTCCAATCTTATCTGTTCCATTGGACCAGTGTAAAGGTTGGATAGTAGTGGATTTTGGTGGCTTTCGTTGTGGTTTTTGTTTCTTATGGCTGATGTCTGAATAACTTCATTGATGGTTGGAATACCGAGATCAGTATGTAATTTGTGGTTGCTTATAAACTATGGAGCATTAGCTATTATACGAAGTGCTTTAGGTTAGAAAGTTTACAGTATCTTAGTGTTCGAAGGCTTACTGCAACCCCATAGCTCTATGCCATATGTCTATATTGGTTCTAGGATGACTTTGTACGTAAGTATCTTATTTTCCATTGTTAACTAAGAACGTCTGCCCATTAGCCAGTTCATATTTTGAAGTTTTATTTTTAGTTGTGTTTTTTAGCTTGTATGTGTTTCTTTCGGTCCAAGTGTAGTCCGAAGTATTTGACTTCCCTTTTCACTGGAATCGGCATATTGTTAATGGTCACTTGCGGACAGACACTTCGTTTTGTGGTGAACGTGATTTGTGCGAATTTGTCATTGTTGACTTTCATTCTCTACTGATGCAACCATTCTTGTAGAATATTTAGGTGGTATTGTAGCTTTTCCGATGCTCTTGTAGGGACTATATCTGAAGACATTATTGCAGTATCATCTGTATCTAGTATCTATAAGATAACTACAATTTTAACCCTACACTTGAAGGCATGTTTTTGACAAATATTGTACGGAATGTTTAACTATTTCGACCCTTACTTCGTGGAATCTACTCATATTACTGTTTTGAATTAAACTTGTGTCGATATTAAATATCACCGTCAGAATGACAGAAGTTACATTTCATTTTATGCCTACCTGATGTTTAATTATTTTTGGCTAGTCCAAGAAGTGACCTACCTTGTGATTGACTTAATATATGTTAATAGAAAAAAGAAGATATTATATTCACTTTCATACTATAAAGAGTTATTACTTTAATACCCAAAATGTTATAACGGCTCAGATCACCGACACACACCTGTCTAAACCCGTCCCTTCCAGAATGCATCCTTCAAAGAACGTTGAATTCCGGGAAGGACATTCCACCACCCCCCATCTCATCCGATGAGGACCTCAGTTGTCGCTGTAGATAACTCCTCCATTCTACTTCCCTGTGTTTTTTGTGAAAGTGTTTGGCTGTCTTCTTCTTTTCTTCAGGGTAGTGCAATGCACTTTTTTGGCTTCTTTTTCTCGTCGTTCGCGTTGGGTAAGTGTGTTTCGCGGCCTCTAGAAGGGGCAAATTATTAGACGGCTTACTACGTCTAAGAACGACCTTAAAGAGTCCCTACTCGAGATCTTGCTCATTTTTGTCGCTATAAGGAGCTTTACCCGGCCTTGGGACTTTGCTCAGGTGGTGAATTCGGCCTCAGTTACACCTTTTTTTATTTATTACCTCAACTGGGATAAGGTGAATCAATAACAAAAATTTCGGAAAAAATGGATTTATTCAACAAAAAATAAATTCACATAAACGGTATATTCACAATACAATTCGAATAAAAATCAGTATTACAATAAAAATGTCTACCGAAAATAAGTTAGGGACTCTTCTTGGAGAGACTCGGGATGTACAGCTCTCAGCGGTATCGACCGGTTCTTGAGCCGTTGTGGTCTATCTGGACTCTGGACTGGCGAGGGCGACTTCTGAGTTCAATCGGCCTAGTGGAGCGGTGCGGTACTGTGCGGTACAGTGCGGTATAGTGCTGCAGAGATGTAGGGAAAAAAAGAAAAAAATAGGAGAAACAAAGAAAAATTGGAAAGGAGGAATAAAATGAACAAATTGGGAGCTTACTCGTATACTCCAATATATACAATAATTGAATTTAATTTTTAAAATAAAACCACAGAAATCTGTTCATAACCAGACAGAATCTGTTATAAATTCGCTTCACAAAATAAATTTGGATGCCACCATTTTTTTAAGAAAAGATAATGACGGTGAAAAATTGGAAACACAATGAAAAATTTTTAAAAAAATCGAAGTATTTTAATCAAATAGAAAAATCGAAATAAAATGATTCGCAAACACTCAACTACAATTTGAAAAGATATAGAGAGACTTACCAGCAAGAAAAAATAACACCACACAAAATATTATTTGAACTGAATATTAATATGCTTCTTAGCGATGGTCAATGGAAAAAGAGACCGATTCGACTCGAATAGTCGTTTAAATAGAAAATTAACGAGCGAAAAACGTTCATACGACGCAATCTTAAAAAATTGAAATAAAAATGATTTTGAATTAGAGGAGGGAGTATCTTAAGAATAAGTAACGCTCCTAAATAATTAATCAAAATAGAAACATGTCACAACGACATGTTACACTTTCTAGGGATGGGCAGGCCCCCAAATAGGTGGTCCCTCTTCTCTCTTTGTTCTGTGATTCGTGGTCTTCATTACTGGACGCGGTCCAGCTGTCTGCTCCCTCATGTGGATGTTGGGGTAGGTCTTCAGCTCTTCCAATCATCTCCTGGCTGTCTGTTCCATAATGTCCTCGATCTGCTCTTGCTCCAACTCTCGGTAGATCTGCTGGTCCCTGATGTACCAAGGGGCGTTCACTGTTTGCCTCAGGCTAATTTTCTGCTGGGCTTGGAGCTTCCGTCGGTGACTCTCTGCAGTGTACCCGCATGCTATACATGCATACAACATGATGGGGATGAGGATGGCCTTGATGAGTCGGAGCTTTGTCTTCAGTTCCAGTTTGGATTTTCTTCCGATGAGTCCTATCATTCGTCCTCTTGCCTTTTTTGTCTTATCATCCAGGTACTCGACGTGGTCCTTGAACGTTAGTCCTTGGTCTAAGATGATTCCCAATTACTTCGCTTTGGTGCTCTAGCAGACTTCTTCTCCCGCTATGTCCAAATTGTCTTCGGGTCTCTTCCTGTTCGTTTTGAAGAACACGGCTTTGGTCTTTTCTGCGTTGAGGCTGATCTTCCACTTCGTACACCAGTCGTCGATTCGATCCTCGGCTTCTTGTAGTCTTCTCGTTGCTATCGCTGGCTGGGTGCATCTGGTTGCGATGGCAGTGTCGTCTGCGTAGAGAGCCGTCATGGTGTTGTCTGTCTTGGGGATGTCCGCCGTGTAGATGTTGTAGAGCACCGGAAAGAGGACTGCTCCCTGTGGTACTCCTGCCTCCATCCATCCCAGTTCGGATTTGATCTTGTTGATCTTGATCCGGAATCTTCTGTTCTCCAGATAGTTGCTCAGCAGCTTCTTGAGGGATCTGGAGTATACGGCTTCTCTCATCTTGTATATCAGGCCTTCGTACCAGACACGGTCGAATGCTTTACTGACATCCAAGAAGATGACTTCCGTTGCTTGGTTTCTGTTGATTCCTTGGGTGGCGTATTCTACTATCTTCAGGACCTGGTCTTCGGCTCGTCGTTGCTTTCTGAATCCGAACTGTTCTTCTGGCAGGATCCCGATGACTTCTGTTTCCTCTTGAAGTTTCTTCAAGATGACCATCTCGGTTATCTTGCTCATCGTGGTGAGGAGATGGATAGGCCTGTAGTTCTGGGAGAACATCGGGTCCTTTTCTTCCTCAGCATGATGGTCTCCGCTTCTTTTCATTCGTCTGGGAAGTGCTTGGTCTTCAGTACTCCGTTGATTATGGCTGTCAGGAATACCACTCCTTCTCTTAGTAGATGCTTCAGAGCGTTGTTGGTGATGCCATCTTTCCCTGGTGCCTTCCTCTTGTGTCTGGTCCGGATGATGTAGGCTACTTCCTCAGGGGTGGTGTAGCCTAGGCTTCCGTGGTCCTCGTTTTCGTTGTCTTGGTTTTGGACCTTATCTTCGACTTGGTCTGAGAAGTCCATGTCCTCGTCTGGGTGCTCGTTCAGGGTGAACTGGCGTTCCATGGTTCTTCTGAAGGCTTCTGCTTTTTCCTCGTCTGTATGGGCTAGTCCGTTGACTCCGTGTATTGTTGGAGTCTATTTTCTGTTTTGCCTCAGGATTTTGGTAGCTTCCATAGACCTGGTGTGTCTGGGTCCAGTTCTTCTAGTCTGTTCTCCCAGTCCTTTGAAGGGTGTTGCTTCAGTTGCGTCTTGGCCTCTTCTTTGAGTCTGTTCGCTTCTCTCTTGTCTTCTGAGTTTCTTATCCTGTTGGCTTTTCTTCTTGCTCTGTTTTTCATCCTGATGAGCTCTCGTAGTTCGTCGCTGATGTTGGAGAACCTCTTGTGGTGGCCCACCCGTCTCGTTGTCGTGCTGCCTTCCAGTGCTTGTTGGATAGCTTGTTCTAGCTGTCTCAGTTGATCGTCCAGTTCCGCTGCATTGGCGATGAACGGTATTGATCCAATCAGCTGCCCGTCTCTACACTTGAACTTCTTCCAGTCGGTCTTCTTTACTTCTCTTCCTGTTGTTCTCTCGCCTTCTCCCAGCGTGAGAATGACTGGCTCGTGGTCGGCACCTCCTTCTTCGTTGGTGATGTCCCATATCTCTGAGATGTCTTGTAGTATGGCGATGTCCGGTACGTCTGCTGCTCCTCTGGCAGGTGTGTACGTTGGTCCTGGTGGTCCTATGACGTGCAGTTCTGGTCGTCTATCTGCGATGTTTGTCCGCTTTCTTCCTGCTGTGTTGAGGTGTTCGCTGTTCCATGCGCTGGATTTGGCGTTGAGGTCTCCCATTAGGACACCTTGGTTGCCGTCTGGAAGGAAGACTTCTACATCTTCTTCGTGCAGGTCTCTTGTAGGCTGATACGATCCGTATTTCGCTGAAACCTGTTGGGACTGCAATGAGGGTGGCTTCCATCGTCAGGAGGTCCGGTGTGGTTGTTCTGTGGTGGTGCAGTCTGGTATTCACTGGGATAGCAGCTCCTCCGCTTCTGGCGTTGTTGTCGTCTCTGTAGTCTGGCCATGAGATTTCGTAGTTTTCTTCTGGTAGCTTCATTTCTTGCAGGGTAAATACGTCTAGGTCTTCTTCTTCTAATATGGTCCCCATCAGGTTGATGTTGGCTCGTAGTCCTCCGCTGTTCCAAGTTCCTATCTTCAGCGGGTTCTGTACGGGATGGTGCGGATCCATTAACGTTTCATCAGGCTGACGAAGACCACCTGCATATGTTGCATGTGCGTCGAGAACATCTTCATTGCTTCAAAGACGTCTGGTTTTGGTTGGGTGGTGTGATAGATGCCGTCTTCTTGGCTGCACTGGCGTAGCTTGTCCCTGCTATGCTGGTGGCGGATGGTTGGCTTCTCACTGTTCCCTGGGAGATGATCGTCTTGGGTGTTGTTTGGGGTTCTGCCGTCTTTGGTGCTGTCCTCTTTTTCTTAGGTGCTTTGGGACACCCTCTGTAGTTGGCTAGATGTTCTCCTTCGCAGTTTGCACATGTTGCAGGGCTGCTCTTCGATCTTTCGCAGTTTCCGGATGGGTGGCTTCCACCACATCTGACACATCTTGTGTCCATGTGGCAAGTCGACTGTCCGTGATGGTAGCCTTGGCAGTTGTAGCACTGCGTTGGCCCGTTGCTTCTTCTAGGGTCTTCTTGTCTCACCGTGGCGCTGAGGATGAACTACACTTTCTTCATTTTTTCTTGGTCTTCTTTATTGAGATCCGCCATGAAGATTGGAAGTTTTCTTTTCTCTCCGTACCTGAAGGGAAGTTGGGTGATCCTCTTGACGTGTATTCCTTGTCCCTGGAGGTTCTCTTTGATGTCTTCGCCTGGGGATAGTCCTTTGATGACGGTTTTCGCCACCTTGTCTTCTCGGTCGGTGAAAGTGTACCAGTTTACACCTTCGCCTTGGAGTTCTTCTAGATACTTACTTAGTTTCCTGTAGTCATCGGCTTGTTCTAGGATTATCGTAATCCCTAGTCTCTCGTTGTAGGAGGTCTGCATGTTGACTCCTCTTGCTTGGGCTTCTCCCCTTATCCTCGGGAAATATTTCGTTGTGTTCAGTATTATCGGTGGTTGTGTCTTCTCTGCTTGGGTTGAAACTTGCGCTTCTTTTTCTTTTCTGCTCTCTGCTGACATTGGATTTATCTCAGGGACAGAGAGAAAACGTCTTCTTCTAGTATGGCGGATTCCATCGCTTCTTTTTCCTGTTGTTTCGTCGTCATCGTTGCTTCTTGGCTGATCAGGGTTGATCCGTTGGATTTCTTTCACCTTGGGCTTCTCGGGCTTCTGCTTCTTTCTTTCGTCAGTTGGCTTATCAACTGGTTCATCAATTGTGTCTGGGGCGCCCTCATTTCTTCTTGGAATTGGCGGTTTTCCTTCCTTGCTCCGGCGAGGTCATTTGTCAGTGCCGTTGACGGTTTTCTCAGATCGTCGCTTGAGCTTCGATGAGCGTCGCGTCGCTTGAGATTCGATGAGCTTTCTTTTCAACTCTTGGTTCTCGTGCTCGAGCTCCATTTTTTTTTCTTCCTCTCCAGGGAAGAATTGCGTTTGGATTCGTCCATCTTCGGTGCTTCCTGTTCCTCCACAGGCGCTAAAAAATCAATATTAGTATTCAACTTATCTTTTATAGTATCCGCTGTGTTCAGTGCCTGGCCTAATTTTAAAACGCACGTTTCACGCTTGGCAGTTTTTGTGGTTGTCTTCTTATTTTCATTGGATCTTGTATTTTCAAAATAATACACCAATTTATTTATATTATAAATAAAAGAGGAAATTCCGAAAAGGCTTTAACAATATTTATAAATATCGAAATTCGGTTTTAGCAGGTAGTTCGCTTTGTAAATATTTCTTTGTACAGACACGTCTGTTCAAGTCGAGGTCTAGTCGCCAACGACTCAGATCGAAAGTTTCGTTTTTATTTTGTCGGAGCAATCTCCAGTGCGCATATTCCAAATAGCTCGATTTGAATTTCTATAAGTAATTTCTCAACATCCAAATTTATACTGGCAACACTCAAATCTTTTTAACCACCTCGCAAACGCTCAGGTTTGTTTCGTCCGATAAACGAACACTGATGTGCCGACCCCATAACACACAGTGGTGGTGCCAACTGCCGACTAGAGTTGTAACACCGCTCCCGGTGCATGATGCTACGGAGGCTATCGCGGCAGCCGCTTTGGCTGCCTAATCGGCGACGCACCGTCTATTTCATACAATTTAAGTTTCATTTAGGAGGTGCCACTTCAGCGACCGACTCAGCGAAAACCGCTCCGTCTGTTTTCAGCCTTAGTCTTGTTATAAATTTGGCAGATTTTGTATGTGTTTATTACCATTCACAACAAAGTTTTGTTAAAAATAATACGATATTTAAAATTTGAGCTTTTTAAAAATGAGGTGTGCTGTTTATGGTTGTGTTGTTGACAATAACTGCAAGGGTTTTGTACCTGCTACGATATTTTTTAGCTTTCCAGCTAGTGTTTGCAGGTGTTTGTTCTTTTATTTTTTAAATCCTGGATCTATAAGACAATTGAATAGCGATCTTTATAATTCAAAAGACAAGTGTCAAAAATTATTCATTAAACATATCCCAAAAATGTCTTTATGCCACATATCTCATGATAACTCAGTTTTTCACTGTCTTGTATTCTAAACCCGAAAAAATTACATACTTTGGTATAATTTTATATTCTTGATAACGATTGACACAAAAAGTTGCGTACTGGTCCTGGTGCTCTATTATATTTGTTACGCTTATGTGCACTTCAAAGTATGGTAAGTATTGTCTCATTCTCTATGAAAGTTCTTTCTTAAGAGGTATGATACATCAGAAAAGAACGATTAGAAATATTAATTTAATTAATTAATGTACACAAAAATATGAGAGCTCTTATGAGTGACTAAAAAATTAGCACCCTTATGGAATTAGCTGAAAAGTATAACGATGAAATAAAACAATATAGTTTGTTTAAATCTTCATATATTTGAACTAATGTTCAATTTAAACTTGTTGACGCGTTTCACTAACACAGTAGCTTTGTCAAAACGAATGAAGGTAAAATATAAAAATGTCTTAATATATACAGTGCTAAATCTATTTACTAAGGTTAACAATGGTATTAAAAGATATTACCTGGAAATTCATTCACTACAAACATTCCTAAGCTATCTTCTAGGTAAAGAGGTTCAATAAAGGAGACTGATTGATATCTATTTCGTCGTTAAGGAGATTACCTGAATATTTATTTTTGTTAATCTCTAGGGCTTCTAATAAATTTAAACTAAAGGATTTACCAACTACATGGAGAATTTCAAAATTTGGGTCGAAAATGTGTTGGTTTTCTAATAAATGATTTGAATAGTTAGAATCTAATTTTTTGTTGTCATAGCTACGTTTGTGTTCCGAAATTCTAGTTTTAAAATTTCTAAAAGTTCTACCGATATAAATTTTATCACAATTGTCATTACCACATTTTAATTTATAAACTCCTGATTTGTTTAATTTTGAAGATTTAGATTTATTATTTTTAATGAATTTGGATAAATTGTGATCAGTTTTAAAGGAAATATTCATGTCTAAAGTTTCTAAAAATGATTTAATTTTTAAGGATGGTGTTCCAAAGTATGTTAAGCTTTTAAATTGTCTATTATTTTTATCTGAAGGGAATACTTGTTCTAAAGTCTGTTTTTTTATCTTTTTATTTATGATATTGTCAATTAAATTTGGATCGTAATTATTATTAACTGCTATTTGTTTTATGATATTTAATTCTCCGGTATAATTATTAATATTTAATGGGACTGTTAAGAGTCTGTGTATCATACTATTGAAAGCTGCTAGTTTATGACTGAATGGGTGGACCGAACTATCATGAATTGTAATATCTGTATGTGATGGTTTATGAAATATAGAAAAATCATGTTTATTATTTATATTTGAAATTGTAAGGTCTAGAAAGTTTATAGACTTATTTTGTTCAAGTTCTACGGTAAATTTGATATTATTGTGAATCGAGTTTATGTAAGTAATGAAGCTCTCTAATTGTCTATTTGTACCGATGAAGCTAGCCAAAATGTCGTCCACATATCGGTGCCAGTACATAAATTTTTTACTAAGGGGGTGTTCATGAATTATTTTTTCTATATTATCCATGAATATTTCTGCTAGTAGGGGGCTGAGAGGGTTGCCCATAATCAAACCATCTTTACTGCTATAAACCTCCCCATTGAAATGAAAATAACTTTGATTCAAACACACTTTTAATAAAGTAATGATATCAGAGTGAATTATAGGATTAACATTATTGTATGTGAGCAAGTTATCAACAAGAGTTATAGTTTCTTTAGGAGGTATACTAGGGAATAGATTTGTTACATCGAACGATATGAATTTAGAATTATGGGGTAGTATTATATCTTGAATATTATTAATTAATTCCGTTGAGTTTTTAACTGAAAATCGAGGTGTGAATGAACAATATTTAGAAATGACATCTATGAGAATCTTTGAAATTTTGAATAAAGGTGCTGTGAAATAAGAAACTAGCAGAAATATTCATGGATAATATAGAAAAAATAATTCATGAACACACTCTTAGTAAAAAATTTATGTACTGGCACCGATATGTGGACGACATTTTGGCTAGCTTCATCGTTACAAATAGACAACTAGAGAGCTTCATTACTTACATATACTCGATTCACAATAATATCAAATTTACCGTAGAACTTGAACAAAATAAGTCTATAAACTTTCTAGACCTTACAATTTCAAATATAAATAATAAACATGATTTTTCTATATTTCATAAACCATCACATACAGATATTACAATTCATAATAGTTCGGTCCACCCATTCAGTCATAAACTAGCAGCTTTCAATAGTATGATACACAGACTCTTAACAGTCCCATTAAATATTAATAATTATACCAAAGAATTAAATATCATAAAACAAATAGCAGTTAATAATAATTACGATTCAAATTTAATTGACAATATCATAAATAAAAAGATAAAAAAACAGACTTTAGAACAAGTATTCCCTTCAGATAAAAATAATAGACAATTTAAAAGCTTAACATACTTTGGAACACCATCCTTAAAAATTAAATCATTTTTAGAAACTTTAGACATGAATATTTCCTTTAAAACTGATCACAATTTATCCAAATTCATGAAAAATAATAAATCTAAATCTTCAAAATTTAACAAATCAGGAGTTTATAAATTAAAATGTGGTAATGACAATTGTGATAAAATTTATATCGGTAGAACTTTTAGAAATTTTAAAACTAGAATTTCGGAACACAAACGTAGCTATGACAACAAAAAATTAGATTCTAACTATTCAAATCATTTATTAGAAAACCAACACATTTTCGACCCAAATTTTGAAATTCTCCATGTAGTCGGTAAATCCTTTAGTTTAAATTTATTAGAAGCCCTAGAGATTAACAAAAATAAATATTCAGGTGATCTCCTCAACGACCAAATAGATATCAATCAGTCTCCTTTATTGAACCTCTTTACCTAGAAGATAGCTTAGGAATGTTTGTAGTGAATGAATTTCCAGGTAATATCTTTTAATACCATTGTTAACCTCAGTAAATAGATTTAGCACTGTATATATTAAGACATTTTTATATTTTACCTTCATTCGTTTTGACAAAGCTACTGTGTTAGTGAAACGCGTCAACAAGTTTAAATTGAACATTAGTTCAAATATATGAAGATTTAAACAAACTATATTGTTTTATTTCATCGTTCAGAATGGATCTTCATCAAGTAAAAGCCTCATCTATTCAATTTTTGAAAAGTATAATCTTGTCTACGTCTAAATAACCCAATGTAACACAATGATTCCTTTTTATGAATCTTTAATAGTTTCTCCAATAATGTTGGAAGCTCATCAAGTTTCCACCAAGTATTTGACTTACCATTGCCTCATTGTTTTTTTCTCGAAGATTTTGTCTTTTAAATATAATTTTTCCACTACTAGCTATGAAGTTGAGAATTATTGCGTCTTCTAGCCAACTGAGAAGTTGAATTTCTCTATTAGCGGTTAACAATTTTTTCTATTGTTAACTTTGGTCGATAATGGACAAATTCAAATGTTCTGAGAATCCAGGGATAGTAGTTTAACAAAAACTTGTGCAACATAATTTTGTGCACCCAGGAGATTCTCTTTAACGTATTTGCTTTTTGAAATCAACTAACACGATAAAATTATTGGAATAAAAATGCTATTAGTGTATAATTCGCGCTCAACCAACAATGACTGATGACATCTCGTAACTGCAACATGGCACGTTGGGTGCGTTGAGAAAACGCAACCGTTGCGTGAATGTTCTGTGAACGTACTCGGATACATAACATTATACGCTGGAATTGTTTCTTCACAATAATTCCTGTCTTTTTCACGACTACCACGTCTTCTTACATTATAATCATGTGCTAATGGTTCCTGCAAATCTTCTATTGCATGGGGTATAATATTTCTATTTGTATCAATTATATTACCATCATCTAATAACGCAAGAATTATATTGTATCTAGCCATAATTTCAAAATTAATGTTCTCTAAAAATATTATCGTTCAGCAGACACACGTCAACAATTATTATTTGTTGCTCAGTAAGCGCGCATCAACGGTTGAGTTATAAGTTATGTTTTATGAACGCACCTGTTGTCTACAAATAAGTTTTACTAGTGGAAATGTTAATCTGTATAAGATTACTTGATTATTGTTTTATTAGTAGAAAGGCGAATTTACATTCCTGTGCTACTCGATTTTTACAAGAAGTTTTTTCAATTTTTGTCTTAAATTTGGCCAGTAGTGGAAAAAATTGTATATACACCACGGTGGTGAAAACATTTATAGGCCTCGCACCTTATTCCGCTCGGGGCAAAGCCCTTCGCGAAATAATCTCGGTGCTCGGTTAATAATAACAGTATTCACCACCTTGGTGTATAATATACTATTATTTTTTATTATACATAAATAAAATCTTTTTAAGGTATGCAGGATATAGGACTGAAAATGGTACATATAAAGCCATTTGGCCATAAGATTAAAGAAATTTGAGTATTTTTTAAGATTTCTACTATTGAGTTCATTATATAAATATAGAGGAGATTCAAAATACATAGAGGAAAAGATGCAAATATGGGCTGGTCTCTTAATATGGGCTAGGTAGGTTTCTCAGCTATTCGATGCAGATCTCTACATCTGACTATCGCAAACGTTAATTGGGGAAGTTAAATGTTTACCGTGGAGATGGCGCCACAGTAGAAAATAGTTTAAATTTATAATACGTGTTTGTCAGTTACTGTGAGTGTCAAAACTTTTTCGGGTAAGTTTATAAATTCAATTACTTAAAAATGAACAATATTTTTAAAAATTCGCCTGTTTCACGTTGAAGCCCTATAATTAGCCTTTAATGTATGCTAATTAGTTTTCTTCAAATTGATTACTTTTGGACATAACCTCTTCTGTTGTGTGAAGCCAGCATGTTTGCAATATGGGCTATGCCTTTGTTGTTATTATGGGCTACTGGCCCATATTTAGAACTATGTAAAATATATTACAAAATTGTTTCAGGATGTCAACCAAACAGCAGAAAGATGGTAAAAAAAGAAAAAAATGGAATGTGGGAGATATGGAACGTGCAATAATAGCTGTCAGGCAGCATGCAATGGGTACGCTAAAAGCTTCAAAAATGTTTAAGGTCCCACGTTCTACGTTGCAACGTTCTGCAAAAAAGCTAGAACTACAGCCAATTGAAGCAGCCCAAATAAAGCTAGGGCGTAAAGCTATATTAGGGAACGATCTAGAAGACGAGTTAGTTCGTTATATTTTAGAGATGGAAGCTAAATTTCATGGATTAACCAGAAAAGACGTTAGGAGGATGGCGTACACTTTAGCTACCAGGAACAACATCAAACATCCGTTTGGAGGTAACATGGCGGGCAGAGCCTGGCTAGGACTTTTCCTGCAACGCCATAAAGAGCTATCAGTACGATGACCAACGGGAACATCGTATTCTCGAGCAAGAGGCTTTAGCAAAGAAAATGTTGCATCCTTCTTTAATGTTCTGGAAAAAGAATATGACAAACATTTATACCCCCCTGAACGTATCTTCAATGTTGATGAGACAGGTCTTACGGTTGTACAAAACAAGATTGCACAGGTTGTAGGCCGAAAGGGGAAACGACAAATCGCATCATTAACTTCTGCTGAAAGGGGTTCATTAATAACCCTCGTGGCAGCGATGAGCGCTGCTGGACAATTCATCCCACCAATGATGATATTCCCACGAAAAAATATTAACCAGCAACTGATGAGAGGAGCTCCTCCAGGTGCCATTATGGAGGTGCACCCCAGTGGATGGATACAAAGTAATATTTTTACAAGATGGTTTCAACATTTTATTGACACAGTGAAACCCACGGAGAAATCACCAGTCCTGCTTATTTTGGATGGCCATTACAGCCATACATGCAATATTCAAATCATAGATTTAGCTAGAGATAATCATGTGACTATAATTGTCTTACCTCCCCATTGTACCCACCAACTCCAGCCGTTGGACAAAACATTCATGGGAGTTCTTAAGTCTTACTACAGCGAAGAGATCAGGGTCTGGTTACGCCACAATAATCGCCCACTAAGTCCATTTGATGTGTCAGAGCTCTTTGGGAGAGCCTATTTGAAATGCCAAACTGGAGAGATTGCTGTTAATGGTTTCCGAGCTACAGGCATTTATCCATTGAATAAAAACATATTTTCAGATGCTGATTTCATTGCAGCTGAAATTGAAGCAGAAAAGACTACGTCAGTCGCACCTGATGACGCTAGTGATGAAGAGGATGAGATGATGGTGGCTTCAACCTCTGGTGTCAATTCGAATGAACCTACAAATTCTGACATTCCAACATACGATAAATCTACCAACTCTGAGATAACACCTGATCGTCGCTCAAACCAGAGCAATTCATCGTCTAATTCTCCCACTTCTCCCTCTGGGCCTAATAAACAGCTTGTTGATATTCCTACAACTAATACACAGCTTGTTCCTATTTCTGCAGGTAATACACAGCTAGTCGCTATTCCTACAACAAGCTTTTATAAAAAGTCTGCCACGCCTTTCAGAGGACCTTGTCCAGAACATGGCGTAAAAAGAAAGTTATTTCAGAAGTTAACTCCATCAACTCCTTCCACATCTGGGTCCGGGTCTTCTCGAACATCTCTGGTAACACCATATGATCTTTCTCCTGTGCCTTCTTTGAAGAAAAAAACCTCAAATCGTGGGCGTAAGCCAAGTAAGTGTTCGGTGATAACCTCTTCACCTTATAAAAATGACTTGCTCCAGTCTCTTGACAAGGTTAAAGAAAAGAAAAAAGGGACAGGAGAAGGCAAAGAAAAACAAATTAAAGAAAGGAATAAAAAAAAGGGGAAACGCAAGCAGGTTACAAAGAACCAGAAAAAGGAATCTGATTCGAGCACCGAGGATGAGGAGGAATATGTGCCCGCAGATGAGGATAGCGACTACAATGAATTTCCAAATGCCCAGTCTCCAAAGGACGCAGCTGACGTGACTTGTATATTTTGCGAAGCACCTTTTGCAGAGGATAACCACGGTGAAATCTGGATAAAGTGCTTCATGTGCAATTTATGGGCCCATAACGAGTGCGCTGGGGCCGAAAATGAACAATATGTTTGTGATTTTTGCAAGTAGTAGATATTAGTTTTGATTTATTTCATGTATTGTTTAATTTAAAATATTAAAATATATTTCTCACGCATCTATCACCTTTCTCATACATTTATCACACATTTTTGGGGGTAGCCCATATTTAGAGTCTATATTCAAAATGCGCAAAAATGCACATTTTCATTATTTACTCATTAATGAATTTACATATTTTTTTAATCAATGTGGACTTTAAACAGGTTGATACTAACTAATGTAGTTATCGTTAGGTAGCTTTGGAATTGAAATAGAATTTTTTTTTGTTTTTTTACAAACAAAAATAAAATGGGTAGCCCATATTTGCCTCCTTTCCTCTAATAATATTATAGTCAGTCCTTAAAGTTTGAGTCTTTGGCTTTTATGTACCCCCAGAAAATGTTGAGGGCAAATCAATAGAATCTTTACTTACTTTCATTAAGATTATATAAAAAAAGAACTATATGAAGGCGACTAGCATCAATTATTATTAATAATAATATTGACATGTTTGATCTGCATTATAATTCCTTATCACTTATTAGGAATTTTGTTGTTATGGATATGTGGATAATTGATTAGTAGACTTATTTTTGCTATAGGTACATAATCTTTTTTGAATTATATTCTTTAATGTAATATACATTGTTATCTACAAATCATGTGAAATATTGTATACAATGTATGCTCTATTGAAATGAAAAAATAAATAAATGCTCAAATAACTGCTACATGAAATTTTATTCAATCGTGTAAAGTCATCTCTAGTTCCTATAACTGGTAGATTTGATCCGACTGTACCAGAAGTTACTACAAAAACGTTACAAAGCATCACAAAACATTTGGTTTAACCAAGAATGCCTTAGAAAAAAGGTAATACCAAATTATGTGAATATAAAATGTCACACTAAAACACCACAAGCACAAAAAGCTATAAAATGTGCTCAACGAGTTTGGATAAAATCAGAATGTAAGAAATGGTTCAAAGTTAGAGACTCCTTAGACAACTACATAAAAGTTGTACATTCAGAACTCACATTCCAATTACATCCAGTAGAATTTGACTGTTTGGATGACAAAGTTAGAGACAATGTCAGCACGATGAAGCATATGAAATTTGAGAAACAAGAAAAGGTGCTACAGAATCTTGAACACACACAACATAAAATTCAATATTCAAAACATCATGAAACTGTAAGTACCTACATACCAACACACTTTGCACCACGATTTGAAAACCTTTCAGACACTAATTTTACAAATAGTGAAATAGAATTTTTAAATAAAGGTTTAAAGTATAGCATACCACCTAAATTTACGAATAATATTAAACAAATTATAGCTACAGAGGCAGAAATAGCTTTAAAATCTAATTCAAATAATTTTCTTTATGAGAAATTAAAAATTGCCAATTTAATCAAAAATATTGAACCTTCAAAAGTTAAACGTCAAACAAAAAATGACATTTCAGTTTTAAACGCAATAAAAAAGAAGATTGAGAATAATAACCTAACAGTTACAAAATCTGATAAGGGGAACGCTACTGTCATTTTGACGACTGAAAATTACAATTCCAAAGTATATAACTTTATAGAATCCAGCGATGTAAAAGTTCTTAAAGCAGACCCAACAAAGAAGTTTTCTAATAATGTAAGGGATATTGTTAATAATTCAAATTATCTTTTAAATGATTACGAAAAGAGGTCTATCATACATAAGAATCCTCATGGTCCACAATTATATGGAACAGTTAAATTACATGAAATAACGAAACCAATTAGACCTGTAGTCTCTTATGTTAATGCTCCTAATAATATATTGGCAAAGAAGCTCAACAATATACTCAATACTTACGGATATGAATCTCAGTACTCAATTAGAAATTCAATAGAACTAATCAAAAAGTTGAAAGCAATCCACTTACAAGATAACTATAAACTCATATCGTTCGATGTAACTAACATGTTTACTAAAATACCTCCTAAAGAATGTCTAATACTTGTAAGAAAATTACTAGAAGATGAAAATATTAATCCAGGAATAATATCAGATATACTTAATTTATTTGATGTATGCATTAATCAGAATTATTTCACTTTTGACAATAAGATATATATTCAAAATGAAGGTTTACCAATGGGAAGCCCTATATCACCTATTTTAGCAAACATTTTTATGGACAATTTAGAAAGAAAGATCTTTGAAAGTAATATTTCGAAAAATATTTTATTTTGGTATAGATATGTAGATGACATATTAGCTTGTTTTATGGGTAGTGAACGACAATTAGATGTATTTTTCAACCACATCAATAATTTACACCCAAAAATTAAATTTACATTAGAAATTGAAGAAAATAGCTCAATCAATTTTCTTGATTTAAAAATTCAAAGAGTTAATAATGTACTTGATTATTCAATTTACCGAAAACCAACACAAACTGATGTAACAATTCCATTCAATTCTAACCACCCTGTGTCACACAGACTAGCAGCATATAATTCAATGATACATAGAGCTTTTTCAGTTCCTAAGAACAAATGTAATTTTGATAGAGAGATTAATACAATTAGACAAATAGCAACTTCTAACGGTTATCCATTAGATATGATAAATAAGCTTATTAGTAAAAAAGAGGAAAAAGTGGCATTACAACTAATATATCCTAAATAAGCTGATGAAATTAAAACTTATAAAACCATCACATATGCAGGAAATATTTCTAATAATATTTCAAAGATAATATCTTCAGCAACGAATACAACAATTTCTTCTAAAACAGAAAGTAACGTTAGTACAAAATTGTTAAATGTAAAAACAAAAATACCACTATTAAAGAAGTCAGGTATATATAAACTCAAATGTCCAGAATGTAATGCTGTCTATTTGGGTCAGACCCTTAGGAATTTTGAAATACGATACAGTGAGCACTTACGAGCATACAGATTAAAACAACAACCAGATAAATCCCACTACGCAAAACATCTACTTGACACCAATCATTCATTGACACCTAACACAAAACTAGAAGTACTGCATATTTGTGAAAAGAAACAAGAACTGGATTTCCTTGAAGAACTGGAAATTAGAAGACATTTAAGAAACCCACAATATGAAGTTGTCAATGAACAGTTAAATCTAGGGAATTCTCCACTAATAAACTGTCTTCTTAAGTGATAATTGTAAAGATCAGCAGATATAGTTTTCCTGGTTTTCTATATCATTGCACAGTTATACTGATCTTAATTGGAAAAATGATATCCAGGATATCACCATAGGGCTAATAATATCTAAGCTTCAATATTTGTAATATCACATCTTCTTCTTTTTTTTATAAACATATTAAGCCAATCACAAGTTAGGTTACTTCTTGGTCTAGCCAAATATAACTACTAAACATCAGGTAGGCATAAAATGAAATGTAACTTCTGTCATTCTGACGATGATATTGATTTATCGAAACAATTGTCAATTTTTTAGAATTTTCAATAACTTGTTATATATTGTGGAATTAACTAGAGACCTTGAGTTTCATTTAAAAACACTAAACGATTATTTATCTGTTATTCAAAATAATTATTTCTCATTAACTCTTAAAAATCTCAGATGTCCTACTTGCATATTTTGTTTCACAAATTGGACCAAATTAGGCATCAGCTGGGATTTTATTTCTCAAAAACTAATATAATATATTTATCTATATTAATAAATATGTACAAAGTGTCCAGAAACTCTCCTGCCAAATGGAAACTATAGTTACTAGAGGTGGTTTTAAGTCGATTTAGCTCAAATTACCTCAATCCGAAAATGCTTCCTAAGGGAGCTACAGCCCTTTGAAGAAGACGTCCTCATATGAGTTTTCTTCAAATTACTCAAAAATACCGTTACTTAAAATATTCGAACTTGGTATAATAAACAGTTACAAACCAGTCGTTTGCTGTAAATAATTTTTTTCCAGATCCATCACAAGCGTGTCAGTTGGGGGGACCAACAGGTATTTGTATTAAAAAAAATGTATTTTCAAGTTTTTTATGTATCCGACATCGAATTTGGAAAATTGAAGATAATTTTAATGGAAAATGTTCTCTTCTTTCAAATCGATATCATGAACCCTTTTCGAGAAAAATAAATCATGTTGGATCATAATCTGTAATATCAAGTTGGCTTTGAAAAATCAACAAATTTTACAGAGACTGGTAACAAAAGTCGTAAGTATTAAGTTGCTTACATTGTTTTGGAAATGTTAAATTAATTTTATTTCGTGAGGGTATAAAACAACAATCAACATTAAAAAAAAATTAGGGATAATTACCAACAGAAATAAGAGAGTTTATTTTACAATAGATGCTCTACATACATGACGACCATTTGTCTCAATACACAAATTTATTTTTTTCCCTAAAGATCGTCTAATTTTTGCAAAAATTCCTGCATTATTTCTAATTTCATTACAAGGGTTTTGAATTATTTGCCACAGCTGATTACGGGTTTCTATTCGAACAGCATAGACTCATGATTTTAAATAACCCAAAATACAAAAATCACAGGAGTTTAAATCTGGAGATCTTGGGGGCCAATTAACTGGACCACCTCTTCCAATCCATTTATCGTAATAGTTATTGTCGAGATATTGACGAACCTCTCTACTAAAATGAGCTGGGCAGCCGTCGTGCATGAACCATAAATTATTTCGAATCATCAGGGGAACCTCATCTATTAAATCAGGTAAAAGATTTTGTAGAAAATTAAGATATTCTTATCCTGTTAAACGGCTAGGAAGCTCTACGGGCCCCAGAAGCTGATTACCGATTACACCTATCCAAACATTTATACTAAATCTTTGCTGGTGCTTTTTCTCTACTGTTGCATGAGGATTATCACCAATGTAGGCATAATGATGTGCACTATGTAAATAAAAAATTCCGTCTCTGGTAAGCGTAGATTCATCGCAAAATAAATTATTGGAAAAGAAATTAGGATCCTGATTTTTTTGTTCCGCAACCAGTTTGAAAAATCTATGCGGGCAGGGAAATCACCATCTACCATGGCATGAACTTTTTGAAAATGGAAAGGATGTAGGTTTTCTTTATGAATAATATTCCATATGGAAGACTTGGAAATGCCAGGATACATAGTAGCGAGTCTTCTGGTGCTAACCTCAGGATTATTTTCGATTTCAATCAAAATAACGTCTCCGTATTCCATTGTCACATCAAGTCGTCTACCAGTTTCAGTATTTTTAGGTACTACTGAGCCACTTTCTCTTAGTCTTTGGTGTATGGCTACAAATGTTGCGCGAGCAGGATGCCTTCTGTCTAGAAATTTTTCAGCATATCTTCGCTCTGCTGCACGAGCGTTACATTGTACTTCCCCATAAACTAAATGCATATCAGCATATTCTTCATTCGAAAAATAAACCATTTTGATCAAATTAACTATTATTTTTTACCTTTCACACACAATAACAATAATAAATGTTTAGAATCAAAATAATTTGACACATTGCCAGATTTTGTTGATTTTTCAAAGCTAACTTGATATTACAGATTATAATCCAACATGATTTTATGTAAGAAACACAAAAAGTTTAAATTTATTTTTCTCGAAAACGGTTCATGATATCGATTCGAAAGAAGAGAACCTTTTTTATGAAAATTATCTTGAATTTTCCAAATTCGGTGTCGGATACATAAAAAACATAAATTTTTTTTAATAAAAATACCTGTTGGTCCCCCACTGACACGCTTGTGATGGATCTGGAAAAAATTTATTTACAGCAAACGACTGGTTTGTAACTGTTCATTTGTTATACCAAGTTTGAATATTTTAAGTAACGGTATTTTTGAGTAATTTGAAGCAAACTCATACGAGGACGTCTTCTTCAAAGGGCTGTAGCTCCCTTAGGAAGCATTTTCGGATTGAGGTAATTTGAGTTAAATAGACTTAAAACCATCTCTAGTAACTGTAGTTTCTGTTTGGCAGGAGAGTTTCTGGACACCCTATATAAATTGATTTACGTAATACAGAGATGCAATTTTCTGTTTCGACCCGTATGTAATACAGACAAGGGTGTACCCAGGATTTCAGCTAGGGGGGGTAGCTCAAACCTGTTTCAAGAAGATGGTCGGTCGGGTATATTGAAACAAAAAATCATGAAAATTGACTTTTATTAATTAGATTGATTATGACACAAAACAAAATATTATATATATAATAATCATAATATATATATATATATATATATATTATAACGTATAAATAAAGATAGAAACACTGGTGTAAAACAGATTAGTTGTAAACTGATTAGAAATTAAAACATTAGACTATATTTTATTAGAATCATAAATACGAGACATTAAAATTGCTCATATTAACTAAAAAAGTAATACAACTTATGTATATAATTAATAATTTGAGAAGACTCACATAGAATTGACAAAAGAAACATTACCTTGATCATATATCCAAAAGCCATAGAGTAAATATCGTCCATCGTATTAAATACCTCATGTCAGAAAAAACGATGAACATATAATCTAGAAAGAAACATGAATTAATAAATATTCGAAATAAAAAGGATATTGTCCAATATTATAACGCATTTTTACTAGAAACATATGGGTTAGAATATTTAACGCTGTAATACCAATACGCTTAGCGACATACGCTAGCGACAAAATATAGATGTCAATATGTATCAGCGACAGACGTTGAAAGTAGAGTAATTTCATAGATGAAATGAATAGAAATTAATTAATGTGTTTAATCGAATATAATGAACATAAATAATTAGATTAAGGAATATTAATAAATGTTTTAAAATAATTTATGTTGATGGCTAAACACAATTGCTAATTATAATAAGAAAATTGAACTGAACATTGATATTAAAGACTATTGTATATCGCCTAAGAAAAACTATTCGTCCCATAATAACAAGATGAACTTCAATATTGAATAAACAATTTTTAGTGAGACTAATTTTTTGTATGTAGGTAAAGATATTAGAATGTAAAGTGAAATCATAATTTTGAGTGCGTTAAAAAAGAAAACGGTGATTGGTTTATGTGACATGACAGAAGGAACTTTCAAACAACAACAAGTGTAACAAACATTTTTGAATATAGTGAGCTGAATTAAACAAAAGACTGATTGTTGATTGTTGAAAAGAGTTGAAGAAAAAGGGTCGGTGGCTTGGCTTCGTTTCTAGAAGGTTGGGTTTTGAAGTGCTCCAGAAATTTTAAGAAATTATCCTCAAAATGAGGATAAAAACATAGCAAACTATTGATAAAACATGCACAAGTACTTACCCAATGATTGTAGCTGATGTTCCAGAGTGAAAATCATTTTTTCACATATTTATTCAACTGTAAACTTCGGAAGCTGCTTTCCAGAGTCCCGAGAGACAGATCCTGGTTCCTGAACACAAGGTCAGTGTATTGTTGTACAACAAGAGTTATAAGAAAATTATTAACGTCAATCAAATGTTTTCTTTAAAATCTCATGAGTAAAATAAACTTTGAAATAATGATCGATCTGAAAAAGAATTGAGATTAGAGACTCAATATAGCTATATTATTAAATAATTCTAAATGATAAATGGCCAATCTAAAGAAATAAAATTTAATACTCACGCATTTCTCAAATAAGAAACTTAAGAAAGATACATCCAACTCTTTTATGTAACATTTAAACTCTATGTATATAAATTTCATAACTATTTCTTGTACCATATTATTTGTATTTTTGTATGTATAAATCTCCCAGCATAAATTCTTTTAACTTGTATATAATTTGAAACATGTTCTATGACACAGCATAGAAGCTCGCTGTGAAACTGAACAGACCCGACGCGTCTATCAAATGTTTACTCTAGCGCATCGTTACCTCATGTTCTTGAGCATGCGCACAGAACGCCACACATAAGAATAAAATCAATAATTTCATTTGACCCATACATGGGCGTCGCATAAAATTTTTATAAATAAAAATTAAAATATTGTTTTCAAGTAAAATGTTTCTTTATTTATTTATCAACTGAATTTATTCACAACCGTAAGAACCCAGATAACAGAAAGAATCTCATACTCTATACATACATAAAAATTCATTACAATAATTTCGTCCCAACGTAGTGGGCTATTCAAATATCCTATTAATTATATCATTATTATAACATAAATAATATTAAATGTTATAATATATATATATATATATATATATATATATATATATATATTAATTTAACAGTAATCTTCTTGGATTTGCCGAAAATTTGTCTATGACAGTCTTTTCAATAAAATCACGGTTTTCTTTTAAATAATTGCGACGTACGCTCATCAGACATAAACCTGTAAGCCTTTCTTCACCCATGGTGCTTCTAAGCCACGTTTTAACTCTTCGCAGCAAACTGAAGGACCGTTCTACGGTCACCGTGGTGCATGGTATAGTGGTTAAAATAATCAATGCCTTTCTGAGAGCAGGGTAAAAAATGTTGGCTTCGTTGAACAGATCAACTACTTTTATGTCCCCTAATTGATCATCTGATAAAGCCTTCTTCACCCATAAATTATGCCATAGGTGCAGTTCTTCGGTGATATCCAGGTTATAAAATTCTTGGAATGATTCTGCGTTCTTGTGTAAGCCTGTAATGCTGGTTTTGGTCATATACAAGGGATGTAGCTTACTTAAAGCAAACGCCGGAGTATTTTCTTGGGAGAATCGAATACTCAACGGTGAAATGAGTGAATCAATGTATGGTATTATCAGGGAACGCCGCCAATATTCGTTATCATTGTCTGATGGCGGATTACTTCGATGTGTTTGCTTGTGAGCAAGACGTGGAATCGATATTTCTATGTTCAAATCCATTGCAACAGCTCGCGCTTTTTGAAGCATTTCATTACTTATTCTATCAGGAAACTCGCGGTCACTTCTAAGAATGTCCGTGATATGTTTGATGTGTTCCCCCACCGAGATCATGTCGATCGATTTAGCTTGCAGTGCGTTAACTACTGGTTCTAAAACTGCTGAATATTTGGCTATTTTTTGTAGAGCAACAATAAACACTGGTTTTGTAACGGCTGAATGCAACTGATATGCAGATTTTCTGGTGGCATAATTTCCCTCTACGGATAACGTTTCTAGAGATTTCACAAGCTCTGGGAAATGTTGAGAAAACTTTCTGATTGATTTATATGCTTCGGACCATCTCGTCTCACACAATTGTGATAGGTTTGGAGCGTAGTTTCGACGTGTAGTCGATTCTCTGAAAAACGTTATAACATCCTTTACAGTGGCGACAGTATTTCTAATTTCTGGTACTGCGTTCGCATCATTCACAACAAGGTTGAGTTTGTGACTTGAGCAATGAAAATATAAAACACGAGGATATTTTTTTCTTAAAATGGCCTACGCCACCCTCTTTTCCTGCCATTGTAGAATAGCCATCGAATCCAAGCCCTACGCAATCTTCGGCTGGGAGGTTAGAACTAAACAAGAAATTGTCAATTGCTTAGGCAATTGCTGAAGCATTTTGTGCTTTTAGTTCAACGAACCCTACAAATTTTTCTCTGATTTTCCTTTTGCTTTCGTAGTAGAACCGCACCGCAGCTGTTCTTTCCCAGCTACGTGTGCTGTTTCATCAGCTAAGACTGCGTAAGCCATAGTGTCTTCTGAACCTCACTTATATTCTCCTTAATAACTTGGCCGCATAAATTTATCAATTAGTTTTGTATTTTTGGCGATGTGTAAACTGCATTGCGACTGCACTTTTCCAGGTGACTCTTTAATTTGTCGTCCCCTGAATTGATTCTCAACTTTAATAAATCTAATAAAACACCCTCATCTACTTGTTTTCCCCTAAGAGGCATATCATGTGTA
This sequence comes from Galeruca laticollis, assembly GCA_963921935.1. Taxonomy (NCBI): domain Eukaryota; kingdom Metazoa; phylum Arthropoda; class Insecta; order Coleoptera; family Chrysomelidae; genus Galeruca; species Galeruca laticollis. Next base: position 34,745,752 of record OY998178.1, on the reverse strand, counting down.
CCGCAAAATACTATACATGAAATAATTGATGACAATATTTGTCTGTTTTCATCGATTGCTTTTTGGTGTCCACTTTGCAGTTGGATGTCTACAGGAACATTTTCAAGAAAATTTATTTGTCGCTGTTAGGTGAAGGTTGGTCGTTGCATGCTTTCGGCAGTCTTCATGCATATTTTTGAACTTTATATATGGCCTGACCATAAATGATCCCAAAATTCCTCTCACAGTGCTGATGGGCGGAGGGAACAAAACACAATGCTTACAAAGAGCGCCTTTTAGTCGCTTGGAATATACTAGCCATGGTGCATATTGATCCAACCAAGCATGATTACATTTTCTTTTCAATGCATCACTTTTAAAATCGTAATTTCTGGGCGGGATCCAAGGATTTTGTAACAACTCCCTCTTCTTCTCCGTTGATAGCTGGGTAGCCCACCCAACATAACGACCCAGATTATTTTCATGATAGCCATCGTCCACTATAATTTCAGGATCGACGTTGACGTCATAAGTTTATTGGGATGTCGATGGAGAAGAATAGTCGGCAACAGATATATTTACAGGTTCTGCTGGAGAATGTGACGCTTGTACAATGTTAGCATGCAATGACCTTGGCATTACATGAGTAGTTTTATCATGGTTGTCATTTTCATCGCTTCCACTGCTACTTTCCCGACCTTTTTCTCTTTTTTCGCGTGCTGTCCCTAAAAAATGGATACACAAAATTACTTTTACGGTGTTTAGGCATAGGACGAAAATAAAGATCAAGATACCTATAAAAACCTCACATTCAAATATCATTTACTTCCTATAAGAGAGCCCCCCTTAAACAAATCAAATAATCATATTAGGTACATATGTGTTTTGTTTTGACTCACCTCTTTCAAAGAATTTCCTGATATTCGTTTGACGGAGTAATATATCCAGTTGTTGCGCAGTAAACGTTAATCTCGTGTCGCCGCAACTAAACTATAAGACACTATGGCGCATGAAATATTCGCTCGTATTAAACTCCGAACTGAATTTAATTGTATTCGAACTGAATTGCCTTGCTCCGCCTCACGATCCCGCTTATATATACAAATATTAGAGGAGCTCCCGAAATACGTAGAAAATACTCGACTCTATTTTCATCCTTGTCTCATACCTGCTATCACTGTCTTTCCTTTCGAGAATAGTCCATGCTAGAACGTTCTTCGTGGTATTGCTATTCAATATAAGATGTCGCTATTGACCGTATAAATTGATGCTATTTCTCTTTACTGGAAAAAGTACTGTCGTCCGTAACTAGATAGCGCTAGATGTTGTTTTCTCCAAATTATATTCGGCTTTAATCCTAGATGGCTCTGATTGTCTCGTCGGGAGCGGAAACTACAAGATGCGACGGTTTCGCTAACAGTATACTATATCGAATATTTAATTATAGATAAAAAAATATTAAATCAAAATATCTGACTGAAAAGATATTTTGTTTCCAACTGAGTACGCCCTTGAATACAGAGATAATTTTAATAAAAAACTGAAATATTTGTGTTCCTTTCTCCTTCCTGTATATCATGTATTGAATGAAAAATGTGTTTTCGAATATAAAAACTACTATTCACAGCAGCAAGTGCAACACTAATATAAACATTCTTTTTATATTTCAAGGTAATGCATTATAATACATCATTTCGCGCCAAATATTTTAAAAATCTATCACAAGATGACGTCAGGCGCACAGACGGACGAATTTAGAACGCCTCTCTATAAACACAACGCAGGGTATCCCGTTGGAACCGAGACTACAGTGTGATTCACTGATATCTGAAGGATCGTTAGACGTTGTGCAATATAGTGATTGTGGATAAAAGATATTGTTCATGTTAATATTTATTTCTATTAAGGCTGATGCTTCACTGACGGAGGGATACTATTCTTTAAATTTACAACTTTTCAATATTTGAGGATATAACGATTAAGTTTTTTCAATGGAAACAAAGAACAAATTCCCTGTGGATTATGATAAAGTTGATTGATGCGTATAATAAAGAATTGAATTAAACTGTCTCATAAACTTTTCACGCCATGTTAATTTAACTTTATTGTAAAATTAATATCCAGGATAGATAAGTGTGATTATCATTGATGTAGCTTATTGAGTTTAGATTGGGTAACATAAATAATCTTACATGAAATGATTTATAACTGTTTAAAATAATAATAGATATAAAGTAAGCCGATAAGGATCAGCAAAGTCTATCTTAGATTCTTTCAATATATGCTACAGAGACCCTAATTTATTCAGTTTTATAAAGTGGACGTATGAATAATCATTTTCCACAGCAAGAGTATTCAACAGAAAAAATAGACATTCTTGGGAAAACAAAAATAGTCAACGAAAAGTCATTCAAATTAAAAAAAACGGTATAAAGTTGTTAACGTTTGATGTGGCATTGTGTATATTAAAATTGCGGGGCCTATATTTTTTGACACATTAACACGAGAAACATATTTAGAAAATAAATTGCCAGAAGTAGCTCAGCTTTTGGAGCAACTGTTTTCTGCTGAAGAATTGGAGCAAATATAATTTGGCAACAGGAGAGAGCGCCCCCGCACAGAGTTTTGGAAGTCGAGCATTTAAGTGATCAATTTGATCTCTGGATTGGTTATAGTGTACCCATTTCATGGCCGTCAATAGTCGGGATTTAACACCGTTGGATAAGTTTTTGTGGCCGTTCCTGAAGGAATAAATTTACTTTAATAATAATGGAAGTATATATTGAAGAAATGATTCTTATAAGATTGTCCGAATATATAAATTTTTTAAAATAATTTCACATATTTTTTGTATTCCGTATTTTTATTTGAAAACTCTTAAACTCTGTAGTTCTTAGAATAGAAGAGACAGATATGTATATATATTTGTAGTCAGAAAAAGAGGGCTACCAAAAAATAGAAAAATATGCAGGGTGTAAAAAAAGAAGTTGCATTTAATATGTTGTGCACCCTGTATATATCTCATTTTGTGAAAAAATTAGTTGGTTTCGTAAAACTTTTGTATAAAACATTTTTTTGTATTCTCTTTAGATACAAAATTAACGGGGGCTCAAATTATGGTGAAAAACCCGGTACATATGAGGCGTCTCTTAACAAAAGTGACAATCTCCCAAGTAGTTCTATGAAATTGGGGAAAAATAATTTTGGTATGTCAAGTTTGCTATGAATCGAGCATTGGAGATTGGAGGTTTAGCAGGGAACACTATTTCCAGATGGAATTTTATCACTTAGCAAACAAATGAACTGTAATTCTGATTGGAGAGCTGCTAAAATATTGTTATATATTTAATATTCTTTAATTGTAATTACCTCGCGTTGGGAGCCAAATTATTATATATCTAATATTATGTGATGAATTTTAATTGCTTAACTTTAATGTTTTAAAACCTTCCTATAAAGATAAATTTCAATTCGCCTCAAGTTGGCCACTAATTTGTTATATATTCAATCTAATAATTATAATTGCCCGCGTTTGGGTGACAATTTGATATACTATACTATAACTTTAATGAATGGATATATGAATATAACAAATGAAATATTATTTGTCAACATTTCACAATCTGTGATTGTAGCGACACTATTGCACACACACCTTTAGCAGCGTATGTAACCTATTTCAATTTTGACAGTAGTTGTCAAACAATGCCCGGCTAAGATGAATATTAATTTTTGTATTTAGAAAGATTAATTTATTCACAATCGACTTAATCACTCTTGACTCAGGGTGGGATCAAATTTAAAAAAAAATAATAATTCAAATTTTATAATTTTAACGTATTCTCCAAATTAAATATTACTCTATTATACAGAATCATGAGTAACTGTTTATTCAATATAATAAAAGGCACTTTAATTATCTTATGACATTTACAATTTGACTGTCACTGAAAATTAACCAAATGTCACTGATTAGATCTAAAATTCTAATAAATGCAAGATGTTAAATTCGATGAAAATAGATACTGAATGAAAATAGCACAGTGAGTTGGAATCAAAATTATATATTATACCATCAGATAACAAATTTCAAAAAAAATATTGTTTCCCAAAAATATCATAAAGGAACAAAGATAATATTTTCTACTAACCTTAAAATTAGAACAACCTATATGCTAGAAATCAACCTTATTAAATATTTTTATCAAAAGTTCAAATCGTCGAATTTACACTTGACGTGTATCAATGTCAAATAACACAATCTCCGTTTAAAATTGTCTATTCAAAAAATTTCTTCACTTGATGTAAAATTTCATATATGTAACGTTAATTTTGTTTTGATTCAAACAATCCTATTGATGCATCTATTTTGAATGTATTTAAAAAGGCCTGTTAATTCTCGAGAAATAATTTTAAAAATCTGGAGCGGACTCACCAACTAGGAACAGGAAAACTCGTACGTATTCTAAACGCATACTTTCTAAATATATAATTTAGAAAACTGGAACCAATTGCACCAATTTCTATTATATTTTCAAAAAAATGAGACAACTCTAAATGTGATGTTGTCTCGTGGGGGTTTCAAATTCAACTCACTAAACTTTGTTCAAATAAATAAATCTCTTCTCCTGTGGTTACGAGATTTTCTTGTTTTAAAAAAAAATAATAATTTATGTTTCCCAATAACAAAGAGAGATTTGAATTCTTTTATTACACTTGTAAGTCTGCTAGCAAAGACCTCTGTATTTTGAAATTTCAATTATATTTACCAAATCGTAATATGATCTATCTATCATTAGATATATTCTGCATAAATGTCATCAGAAATTAAAGTGTCAAATTTGATATATATACCGAATCTTTCAAAATTATTGATTCTACATATAATACAGTGTGTATCGAAAGTATTGCATACAAATATAAATAATTTCCTGATTTTAATGTTTCTTTTAAATTACAAATAGAGGAACTGTATTAAATCCCCCTAATAAAGGAATGACAAATCGATTCTTGTATATTATTATAATTTCATCTTTCAAAATTGCCAAATACTATACTAGTATCTTAGGAAAACACAGTAATATTTTCCACATGATTATTAACATATTTCTAAAATCCTATCTTCAATCAAATTAAACTATTATCCCTAATTCCCGTAAAACTTATTAACTCTACTATATCTATTTTTAAAATTTCACGTAACATACTATCATTTGTTATTCTAAAATTTTCTATATACATGTTGATAATTTCTTATACGATCTCTAATAATTCCAACTCTGTTCTAAACCTAAACAATTTATATGGAACTAGATATAATTTTGTTTTAACATTTCTCAGTATTCTTCACTTTGATAATATATCTATATTTTTATTAAGCAACCCTTGGTTCCTTCGACATTCTTCTCTCATACGTCTTTAATAATTCATTTATAAATTTATAATATTCTTCATTACAATCTGTCCAATTACCATTCCTTTCACATCTTCTATCTCACGAACATAATTATTAGCCATTCTAATTTCTTTTTCAATCAATCCTTCATATTTCATTATCAAATTCTTCACTTTCTCTTCATATTCCTTATTTTCACTCATTAACTCCAATTCTTCCATAATTCCACTACTTTTTATATTCCATAACTTCTTATTATCCTCTTCAATTGCCAATACTTCCATATTTACCTCCTCAAATTCAATTATTTTACCATTTAATTCTATCTATCTTTTCAAAATCAATTATTTCCTTATATTTCATCAATTCATCAATAACTATGTCTGTGTCTAACTTCTTTATCAACTATGCTTACATATCAACTTCTTTCCCATCCTTTAATTCAATCTTTTGTATCATAGATTTGCTTAGTTCATATAACTTCTTTCCGTTTGCTCCTATAAATGTAATTATTTCCTCCTGTCCATCTATTTTGTTGTCTAATTTCTATTTTCATTATTATTACTTCTATCAAAGTTTCTAAAATCTCTTCTATTCTCAAAATACTTATTGTCATCAATTTTACCTCCATTTCCATATATTCGTTTTTCATTTCTGTAACTTCTATTTTCATTTCCATAATTCATGTCTACATGTCTATCATTTCTTCTATTATCAAACCCTGTTTATATAATTTCTATTTACATATATTTTTAAATATTATTTGTTAATCATAAACCTTTTATTTACACATCGTTTTTATATCCATTCCTTACCATGTACAATTCCTTTTTCGTTTTCTAGATTTCGTTCCTATAATCCTGTCATATAATTTAATTTTTATTTTCTTTTCCTAAACTTCTTCTTATTTTCTTCTCTTAATGTTTGATTCTCTATCGGTTTCCTAAATTTGTTCAAATTTTCCACAATGTTCTGTTTAAAATCATTGTGCCAAGTCTCATTATCTTCGTCATATATTCTTGTTTCTGTACTTTCTTCCCAGAAATGCATTACAATTTGCATCTCAAATACTTATCATACGTATCATTGAAATCATTTTTTATTATTTTCTTATCCACCATAATCTCAATTCCTATTATTTCATTTCCAATTATATTAATAAAAACTCTTGTATCAATTATTTTCATATTTCTGTCAAGTTTCACTCTTATTTCGACATTTTCTGTGTAAATTATTCGTCCGGCATTTTGTTTTGTGGTTTCTTCTATTTCTTCCACAGTTTCTTGTAATCTTGTTTGCTTATTTCAATGTTTCAAATAGAGGAACTGTATTAATATATATATATATATATATATATATATATATATATATATATATATATATTGAACTGATATGATGGGATTAGAAATTAATATAAAGGAAGGTAAGTTGTATCAGTAGACACAACCTACATGTAAAGAAAATTTTTCAATGAATACATAAGTGAAATAAGCTATTTTATGCTTAACAATATATATATATATATATATATATATATATATATATTATTGTGAATATATTATTCTTATTCTATTTCATATTCACAATAAATTATTCTTATTCTATTTCATTTGCCACACGTTCTCATATAGAAATTAATAATAAGAAGAGATAAAGGTAAGTGCACTGTGTGGCATTATTGTTGAACAAAATAATTTCTTAAATATACCGGGCGAATTGAATTAAAATTTTATTGATTTTGAAACACAAATAGTAAACCACAATAAAATGTCACTGCAACGTGTGGCAAATGAAATAGAATAAGAATAATTTATTGTGAATATGAAATAGAATAAGAATAATATATTCACAATAATATATATATATATATATATATATATATATATATATATATATATTATAGATGTTGTGATGAGTTCAATATATATATATATATATATATATATATATATATATATTGAACTCATCACAACATCTATAAGGGTTTGAAGGTGTTGGAGTGTGAAGCGTGAAGCGTGAATTTGGTTGTAAGTTGCCAAAACATAGGGAATTCTTTGTTTTTCATGATATAAATGAAATTAAAGTTAGTTATATATTGAATATGTACCTATGATATCGTTTGTTTAATGTAAATATAGAGATGCTAAAATAATATTCAAAACACTCACCATTGTCAGTGCTTCCTAAAATAATTCACTCATAACTTGTATATCGGACCATAAAAATCATCTTTAAACAATATAATAATTTGTAAATTTGGCATATACGTCATTAAAAGTATCTAAACCCCTAAATAAATAAATAAATGTATTTATATTATTATAATACATCATGTTTAATAAGAATTAGTAGCAAATTCATTATTTTTGATGTTTACTATTATAATGACACTGAGAACTGTCAACAAGATTGGAATGACAAAATAATTTCAAAACATGAAACATCAGCGACAGATTTCGTTGTGCGCGACAGGATTCATTGTCATAGAACTATATAATTTTGACAAGCGTATAAAGGGAGGGTGTAAAATAACATATAAAGAAATTTTGTAAATAGAAATTTCAGTCCGCGTTTATAATAATAATTGTGGAAGAATTCTAATATAATTGGAAAAGGATTGCATATGTATTTCAGAGTAATCAAACTGTAGATTTGTTTCATTTAGAATGGAATAGTTTTATACAATCAGAGGTTTTTTTTTTATAAATAGGGATATTTTTGGAAAAGTAGAGTTTTAAATAGATAAATTAAATTATTTTGGAAATAAACAAAGCATTGAATATCATCAAATAGTTAAGAAAAATATGAAATTAAATGAAAACCTCTGATTTCTAAATTATTGTTAAAAAAATCTAGTGAGACGATGAGTTTTGTCCATGGCAACGGACAGGAGAAATGAGGGTTGTTTGTTATGGAAAATGAGGGATGATATATGATATTTTGGAGAGAGGACGTAGTAAAATAAAATTCTCATAAAACTCAAGAAAAGTAACAGAAAAAAGTTAAATAAAGTTGAAGAAGTATGTTGAGAAGATTTTGAAGCTAATTGAAACGGTAAACGGGACACGGTGAAGAATTTCAAGACTTACCTGGAGAAGTTTTGTCAAGCTGGAGTTCAGGTTGAGTGAATGCAGTTGACATATTAATATGAGAGGTGGTGGTATTGGATATTGGTGATCGTCGGTGCCAGAAGACATCTTTGTTAGTGAAAGGTTAGTGTTAACCAATTTGAAATTTCAAATTTTGGCCATTTCAAACAATATAAATTTGCGCTAAGGTACCTATTTGTTGAATTATTAGATTTTAGTTGTTTGTTCCACTATTTTGATTTTAAATTTGTTTATATTAATACATGTATTTCTTTTCCAATTTCCAACGTAGTTTTGACAATATATAATTATAGTATTCATTTTTGTTTCTATACCCTCTATTAAAAACAGGAATATAAACAATAACATAGGCGTCTCAACATAAATTTATACAAGGTATAATTTTATTTTGAATAATAGACCAAAACAAATAATTCTTTATTAAAATATATAAAACAAAATAATAAATCATATATAAAAAAAAACTTTAGACCTGAACTCAAAGAGATTAAAGAGTACTCATGCCCAACTATGATACATTTACCCTGAGCTAACCGAACAACATTCTTTATTATTCTACATAAAACAACAATAAAAATAAATATATAAAATATAATAATTTATACACATATATATATTTCCATATAATTATTGCTAACATATTGATAAACAGTTTTATTTAGATTTCTCATAAATACCTTTTATCTCTTTACTTGCATTTTTTAAATCCAAATTTTTATACCTGTCGAGTCCTATTTTGACGTTTATATTTATTTTTACAGGGTGTTAAATGCATAAATGGTAAATTTTGATTTGTTTGCTTCTTGAAATACTTAAACGTGTGATAAACAAAGTATTAAACGTACAAAAACTTGGAGAATTACAAAAAACGTTTCGACAACTATCCAGAGGTGGACCTTGAATTCTGAATTATAAAGATGGTGAAAGTCCGCCAAGAAAAAAAAGAAGGAAATTGTTATTTTCCCACGGTTGTTTCATGCCTCATGCTACATGTACAAAGAATATCATTTTTAATTGAAATTATCTCATGTTTGGGGAGGTAAATCGTCTTCAAACATAAACAGCGTGTTCATTATACATTTATTGACTTACATCTCAAGTTTTGCGGATTTCTTGAAATATTGTGTTTGTGGAGGTACTGCCTTAATTCATTAGAACTACCATAAACACAAATAATATTGGTATCATTGAATATGTTTTTTCAATACCTTTTAAAAGTGGTGTCGCTTTCCTATTGGTCACAATGACCCTATGACGTTATCTGTGGCGATTACATCATCTGTCATCACTAGTAGGCCAGTTTCCGACGGCTAATATTCAGTTTTCCAAATTTCACTAGTTTATGTTTAGCCGTTCCAAAGATACGGGGACTTTTGAATAGCACTGTATATCAAATAATACCCCTGAAGTAAAGTTATTTTTTCTATCGAACTACATCTTGATTGATCTGAGGAAGTAACGGATCATAAACAAGATGAAAAAGGTTAAACTCTAATGGAAACTTAACAAATTCAATCCAACAAGTAATTTATGTAAGGATATATGACGTGATGGCTCGTGTTATTTGTAGATAATTAGAGTAATGACATGGTAACTAATACGTTCAAATAAAATTATACCATTTCACGATCAAATTATGTAAATTTTAATGATTTCGTGTGCAGGAATAAATTCGACAATTGATGGTCATGCAATTTAATAAATTATTGAACAATTTCTGAGAACTCCTGGTTGATTTGTTTATTATCAGTATATCATATCTATAATTATTCAACGCGTATATATGACATTCGACTCAACTGATTCAGAAATAATTTGTAAGTTTACAAGGAGGATATGAAAAAAAAATTCATAGAATTGAATTTGAAATATATTCGTAAATGTGACAATTTACAATAATAATAATTTAAAAAATTTGAATTGATTCAACTTGTTTGTGCAAAAATTAAAAAAAAATTATGCCAATATCTATCTGACATAGCAATTCTAACTGAATATCTTACCTAATTATCTACAAAATATAGTAAGTATTAATGCAATATTATAAAATTGCAATTCATGTCAGCAAAAATATTACAAAATATAATGCGAATCAAGAAGGAAGACATCAACGATAATTATAAAATTGACATGTATAAATTAAAATTACTTCCAAGAAACTTTTTGCATTCTTTCGAAAAAGGTTTTTTTTTATTTGGTACCAACATGCCCGCATCAACTACTAAGAGTTATTAGCAGGAAGACTTACACAAGTAGTATGTGATGTATTTGTGTTATAAAATAATTTTTAAATTTTGTTATACAAATTAATGTCTTTGAGATATTTAATTAAAGCACTTGTGTTTTTGGTGAGCACATCCTTGAATACCGCACTTAATTTATTCTGACTTCTATATCTAGAATATTCAGGACACTCTGAGATGAAATGTTTTACAGTAAGAGAAACATGGCAATGTATACATTCTGGTGCTGGTTCCTTGTTGAGGAGATGTTGATGTGTAAGGAGTGAATGACCTATTCGCAGTCGGGTTAAGACAACTTGGTCTCTTCGTTTTTCTGGTATTGATAGAACTAAATCGACTTGTGGCTAAACTTCTTTCAGTTTGGATGTCGTGTGATTCCATATTACTTGCCAAGAATTAAGTATATGATTTTTGATTGGATTTGTATGGTCAGTGTAGGGAATTTTTTTAATGTAAGGTGCTTCTTGTTTAGATGTTGTAGCTACTGCTAATTGATCGACTTCTTCGTTTCCTTTTATACCAGAGTGAGATGGAACCCACAGAAATGAGACGTTCTTTTGGCTAAGACGTATGATCTCCATTTCACTTTTGATTCGTATGAGAATAGGATGTGAAGGGTATAGTTGTTTTAAGCCTAGTAACGCACTCAGTGAATCTGTTATGATGAGAAACTTGGTTGCTGTAGAGTATTTGCACATTTTTATGGCTTCCAGAATTGCAGTGGTTTCTGCCGTGAATATACTACATTGATTCGGTAGCCGGATGGCAGATTTGTTATTTTCGCAGATGTAAGCTGCTGCAGTTCCATTGTGATTTTTTGAAGCATCTGTATAGATTTGCAGGGTTTGGGAGTATTTTGATATAATTTCCTGGAAGAGGTTTTGTAGGAGACAGGGGTTAGTTGAATTTTTTGGATTTTGTGTGAGGGACGTATTAAAATCTGTCTTCTGAGACATCCAGGGGGGAAAGTTAGAGTTTTGTTGGAGCGATAATTTAAATTGTTCAAATTCGAAGTTAGTTCGTTTCACTCTCCCTCTAAAAGGGAGATTTTTAGTTGGCTTGGAGTCGTATATCTCGTCGGGAGGGGGGTTTGTTGGGAAAATGATTTGGAATGCATTATTGTTGGGATAAGCAGAAATTTTTGCGGTATAGTTTAAGGGAAGGAATTGTCGACGTAGGTACAGTGGAAGCTCGATTGCAATGACTAGGAGACTGCTGGTTGGGCTGGTTCTGAAAGCGCCCAATACACATCTCAGTGAGGTAGTTTGAATGACATCTGATTTTTTTAATAATATTTTTTTAGCAGTATCGTAGCAAATGGATCCGTAATCTAATTTACTTCTTATCAGTGATTTGTATAGGTGCAATATGGTGATTGCACTAGCTCCCCATGTTCGGTTTGATAGAATTTTTAATAGATTTATTCGGGATTGGTATGACTGTTGAAGGACTTCTATGTGTGTTTTCCATTTGAGAGAACAATCTAAAGTAAGACCAAGAAAATTCACTTCTTCTACCCGCGCTAGAGGAGTTCTATATAAAAACAGATTAAAATTATAGTTGTCTTTTCGTCTGTCAAAAATCATGTAGTGTGTCTTTTCGCTTGAAAATTGGAATCCTGTTTTTTGAGACCAGTTTTCGATTTGATGGAGGCAATCTTGAAGTAAAGTGGAGGCGAACTTTGTGCTTCTACTTCCTGTATAAATGATGAGGTCATCTGCATAAAGGCAAATTTTGATGGGAGGTTTTATAATTTCGGCTATGCTGTTTATTGCAGTGAGAAAAAGTGTGGGACTCAAAATAGATCCTTGAGGAATGCCATTTTTGAGAGGTCTTGAAGTTTTGGATGTGGCCATTTGATCTGACTTGCATAGTTCTGTTGTTGAGAAAATTATTTACGAACGCTAGCATGTTTCCTTGTACTTCCCATGTCTGCAGTGTTTTTAAAATATTGTATTTCCAGGTTGTGTCAAAAGCCTTATTTAAATCGAAGAATATAGCGATTAGTTTTTGGTCATTTAAAAATGCATTATGTACTTCACTTTCAAAAGATATTAGATTATCAATTGTCGATCTGCACTTTCGGAAGCCACTTTGATAAGGAGTTAAAAAATTTTTGTTTTCAAGATGCCATGCTAGTCTGTTGTTTAAGATTTTCTCTAGAATTTTATACATGCTGCAGGTTAGGGATATCGGTCTATATGAGGCTGGGTCGTCTTTTGGTTTGTTAAATTTACATATGGGGATAACTGTTGCATTTGTCCAAGTTTCTGGAAACTGATGTTTTAAAAACATAGTGTTGAATAGATCTAGGAGTATTAACTTTGTATTAAAAGGAAGATTTTGCAGAAATATTGAGGGAATGTCATCTGGTCCAGGGGCAGAGTTTTTTAGGTTTTCGAGAGAAAATTCAAGTTCCTGCAGAGTTATGGGAACGTTTAGATGAGAGTCGGAGTCATTAATTTGGATTTCGGAGGTTTCAATCAATTCCTTGTATTGTATAAAGGATTGGTCCAAGCTTCGATCACTGGAATTATGTTGGAAAACATCTGCTATAGCCTCACATACATCTTTTTTATCGGATATCAGCTTATTATTATGGGATAAAGTGTTTATGTGGAGGAAAGAATTTTGTCCTCTTATTTTTCGAATTTTATTCCATATCGAGTTCAGTGGGGTGGAGGGATTTATGGAGGAAATGTAGTTGCACCAGCTTTCTTTTTTACTTTTTTTAATTAGGAAACGGGTTTTGGCATTGAGTTTTTTGAATTCAAGGCGATTTTCATCATTTTTATGTCTGTTCCACACATTGTAGGCATGTTTGCTTGAACTTAGAGCTTGTGCAATCTGCTCATTCCACCAAGGGACTGGTTGTCTTTTGCACATTTTAGTTTTTCCTATGCTGGTCTGATATGATGATGTTCAGCTTTATTTTTTTATATTTCTGACATGCACAGGAAGTGAGTTGTAGATTTGTAATGGAGAGGGGGCAGGTCCGTACAGTTTTTTTCGAACTGCTATAATTCCTTTGTTTTTTGACATAAATATTTGCAAAAATTATGGTAATTATAGCTATTGTTTACTTAATATTTTCTGGACAAATATAAATAAAAAAGGTAATGATTTTAGAGGAACTGAACTGTCCCATGACGGGGCGCTTTCGGGAAAGAAAGTTTCAGACAATTCAATTTTTTATGAACTGTTCTATTCAAAAGAATTATAAATAATACAAAATTAGTTTTTATAATATTACCAACATCCTAACAAAAAAAAAACTAATATTAAATTGAATATAAGGTGTCATTCTTGATATTCCTGGTGTTTCCGCGTAACTCAGTTGTATCAATGTGGACTGTTTTTTTTTCTACTTACCCAATACACGACGTGGTTGCTTCTTGTGATCACTTACTCCAAAGAAAAAATCCGAGGCATTGGGGGAAGGAAGGCCAAAGGGAAATTCAAGGGAGGAGAAACAACCACTTAATTAACTGTCACTTGTTTCAAGATGGTTTTGTGATAAATTAAAACCGATTTCGACAGAATTTTGCCATTCGAAAAACCGAGACCGAAAATTATATCTTTTTCTATTACTGAGCCGATCAATACTAAAAGTACCTACCACTATCCTAGATAGTAAATTTTTAAACGTATTCTTGGGCGGTGTTGTCAAGATGTACCTATAATTTTACTTTAGCAAAATAAAGTCGCATGAACATACCGCCCACCTTGAAAAAACGTTTTTCAGCCAAATTGAATAAAATAACAATATTAATAGGCATGATAGACATCCCTATGCATAATCCCAGACAAATTTTATAACCGAAGTAAGAAAAATCAATATTATGATATAATCCCATAAAAAATTAACTAAAATATTCTAAGAACAGGGAATCTTTCTTATTACTAAGTTCACTGCGTGGGTAAAGGACAGATCCTTGTAACCGGTCGCCTGTAAGTACCCTTATTTGTTTTTAACGTAACATGTCTAACTACACCATCTTTTCCGGGATGGACTTCCGTGATAATTGCCAAAGGCCAATGTAAAGGAGGGGAGGATGGTCTGTTTTTAAAAGAGCTACTGTACTGGGCAAAACATTTTGCTTGCTTTCGTTCCATTTTTGACGAATTTGAAGGGTTGTAAGATATTCCCATCTCCACCGTTTCCATAAATCTTGAATCATTTTGCCAACGAGTTGAAACCTATCTAATCTACCCAAGGGAATATTTTCCAAATTTTCTGCAGGAAATCCGTTTAACGAAGCTAACGTTAAAAAATGTGCGGGTTTCAATGCTTCTGGTGCCAGGGGGTCAACTGACAATCGACACAGTGATCGCGAATTTAATAAAGCTTCAATTTGGATCAATAATGTATTAAACTCCTCATAAGTTAGCAAATACTCTCCTACTACCCTGTAAATATGTTTTTTACTGACTTGACATTACTCTCCTAAAGACCACCAGCATGAGGATTCAACGGTCAAATATATTTCCATTGAAGTTGAATCCCTAACTCGATTTTCAATGCACTAGTATAATACGGAGAGTTAACCAATTTATTAGTCTCACAAAGCACCCGCTTAGCTCCGACAAAATTTGTACCGTAACCCGAAAACATAGTCTGCACGGGCCCTCTACGTGACGGAAAGCGATTGAAACCGTGAATAAAGTGATGCGTAGAAAGGGAACTGCCTAACTCTATATGTTAGGCCTTAACACTCATACAACAAAATAAACATACATACGCCTTTCTTCTTTTACCCATCGTAATCCTAATGGGGCCAAAATAATCAACGCCCTTATTCAATAATGCCCGAGTTTTTTGTACTCTAACAGCGGGAAAGTCTCCCATTAATGGTTCTAAATTTTTTAGTCTTAAACGAAAACATCGATTACATTTATAAATTCTGCTTGGAATTAAGTTTCTCCCATCTACAATCCATATGTATCTCGCAAAATAGCTTCTAACAATTGAGCACACATGTGCAAATTAATTTTATGATAATAATCGACAAGTTTTTCAATTGAGGGACATTTCGGTGGTAAAATTAAAGGATGTTTTTTATAAATATTTAAATAGAAATTACCAAGGCGGCCCCCAACTCGAAGCAATCCGTCTTGAATAAATGGGTCAAGCCGTTTTAATTTTGAGGAACATGGTTGATTTTTGTTTAACATAGGGATTTCGGAACTAAAATACTTCTCTTGAATTAACTTTATTAAACAAAACTCGGCCCTTTGCAAGTCCATGGCCGAAATAATTTTGCTCGGAGGAAAAGCTTTTAGGAACCTTAAAACAAAAACTACAATTCTTAAAAGTTTTAACCAGGAAGAGATCCTATCTATAAGCTGCAAAAGAGAATGGGATTCCGATTTTCTCTCGCTATCAAGTGAAATATTTAAATTCTTCACCGATAAATCCTCAAATAACTTGTGTCGCAGCTTCTTGGAATTCCGGAGTAGTACAGGTTAGTTCATAATCAGACATTATGTACTGACGATGATATTTATGAACGAAACAATTGTCAATTTCTTAGAATTTTTAACATATTTTCAATATATTGTGGAATTATCTAGAAACAGTTAGTTTCATTTAAAACAGTAATATGAGTAGATTCCACGAAGTAAGGATCGAGACGGTAAATTTTATTATGTACTTGTTACGTGAAAAGAATATTTTTTGACTTAATTGTCCAAACCAATAAACTAGTAGGTAATATTGACTAGCAAGTTCTTTGTCGAAAAAAAATTAAATTATGTTAACGAATTTTCTTAAAGTTAATGCTTCAAAACCTTGTAACTAAGCGATTTTGAATAAAATAGTATACATACCACGCAGGAAGGATCATTCCAGCCTCAGCTTTTAGCGGCCCTCGGCGCTACGTGAAATGAAGCGAAGTCGACCAGTTGACACATCCAGTTGCAACTGGTCGACTTCGCTTCATTTCTCCCAACATGTAAACGTTTAATCCACAATAATCTCTTCATGGGTTGGATTTTTAAAACAGTTATATTGAAATTTTAATACCTATATTGGTGTTTGATGCAGTTGGATATTGTTATGAATATAATTTTGTATTGCCTTACGAGTACCTAAGTAACCTCAATTTATTTTCGATTTTTCGATTTTCATATTATCTTATTGGTTTACTTGCTTACAGGTAAGCATTGATTATGACTTAATAGTCGAAAGCGCATTGCTACGATTTTAAAAATTAAAATTTTACACGAAATAGAAAACCTTTTATTTTTTCAATTATATTGACACGTGTACCTTATGGTTTTTATTTCTTTGAAAATTGCCAATTGCAAAAAAGCGTAGGGCGGTCAAAATTCGTGTTTGTCTAGGGATGCTTGTGTTTCTGTGCTCATGATCCAGATGAGGGACTAGCTGAGTTAATAAATAAGCCACTAGGTCTTTATTTAGACGGAAAAGTTCAATGAATCGTCTATCAGGTAGACTGAATGGATCACTCTCATCTCGTAATATCCTTTTTCTAACTCTATTTTCATGCATTCTGGCAATGTTTTCGACTTCATTTACAAGAAATCTTTGTACTGGCAGCATTTTTAACAAAAGCTGATAAATTAACAACACAGAACTTCTACTCTTTGCCACAGCTATTAACGAAAATCACTAAACAATATTATTAATTATGCTCTAAGCTAATAGATAAATAAGGTAAGTGCAATGAATATGCCCATGCTAAGCAAAATCCTTGATAAAAATTAAAAATGCAAAACATTCAAGTCGGTTTTTTATTGAAAGCATACCTTTAAAACCAAAGAAGTAATGTTTGGACAGTAAAGGATGATTTAATCTTTGATATTTTTTATACCATTTTTTTTTAAGTTAGTCTTAGTGGGCATATTACCAACCCTGTCGGTAATATGCTCATCTCATATTCCTAATGTGCCCAATGAATTTTATCAAGTGCAAAACAACTTCGTTGGTTTTAACTACCTTTATTTATTTGGTACTGTAGAGCGTAAAAAGTAAGTATCAAAATAAGAACATATACTATTTTAAAAATTTATATTAGTTTTAAACTAAGGAAACTCTTTAAAAAATAAAACATAAAAAACTTAATATCTCTGAGAATTTCTTCTAACAACAGTCTGAACAAATAAAAACTGTCTTATCAGCTTTGGTGAGTCCGACGCACTCTTCATGATAATAAAATAAACAAACTGAGCACAACCGCATATCTTTTTTTACCTACTACCAATATGTAAAGTCAAATATTACGATACTGATATGAGTTTCGTAATGAGATACTTTACCGCACTAGTGCGGTAAAGTAAAATCAATTGAAATGAACGTGTCAAAGTTGACAGTTTGCAGAATGAGTGACAACCCAGATACATAAATCAACGAACCCATTTATTATGAATATAGACGTAACACTAATAATGATATTATGAATTCAACATCAATTCATGAATAAAAAATTAAACCTCTAGTAATAGCAAATTCACTTTGAATTTTAGTTTTAGTATTCGGTATTTTGATCGTTATGAACGTTACTTCGTCAACTACATCACCAATTTTTAACTTCATCAATTCTTCTCTTCGGCAGGCGCCAAACACACCCACGATTAAGGAAACCTATAAAAATAATATGCTACATGGAAATGTCACCATAATTATTAGTCCGGGAAAGTAAGGAAATAAAAGTCAAAAGTTTCCCATAATTGATTTTTCATTTTTAAATGAAAATATATTGACCCAGCATCACTCTCTTAGATTGTCTAATAATTTCCGCTGGAGCTTGCGACCTATTCACGTCACCTTCAAGAGCATAAGATTTGCTTCAATTTTCATCTCAACGATTTTTTTGTAAGAACACATCCAGGAATGACACGAGCATAAATCACTTGAATTTTAGGTGGTCTGAGCTGTGCTTGCAAGCTGCGTCGCAAGCTCCAGTGGAAATTATTAGACAATCTAGGAGAGTGATGCTGGGTCAATATATTTTCATTTAAAAATGAAAAATCAGTTATGGGAAAGTTTGATAGTTAACAGATTTTTCGACCTTATTTTCCCGGACTATATGTATAATTTTACCTTCATCATCAAGAATTTATCATCATTGGCTTCTTTCAAAAATCGATGTATATTTTCCTTTGAAAATATACTGGATTTTTTCGGCTTGTGACCTTCACTTTTCCGCTTCAATAAAACCAATAGCTGTGAATATTTACTTATGTCCACATTTTTCTTCACAGATATCATTGTTCTGAGCATACTATAATGTGTCCATAATGATGATGCCTTTTCTTTTTCAGCTTTCCCAGCAAAATAAGCTAATAAAATGTTCTCCGATATATCACGGACTTTTTTTGAACTACACCAGTCTTCGAATCGCTTATATTCTTTTTCGTATCTATTGCGGGATTTAGCGGGTACTAGGGTTTGTATTGCGTTATTTGCAGAAAGTTCTATATCAGAATGCACACTTTCATAGTCGGAAGTCATGTCGATACAATTATACCAAACTGAAGTGAACGCGTCAAAATTGACAGCAAAATAAATCAACAATGAGCGCAACGCTTGCTTGTTACATGATTCTAATATCATTAATTTCAGGAATATTGACTATTTTTGAGTAAATAATTAACATTATTGGTAGTAGGTAATAGTATATTACGTAACAAGAGTTGTAAGTAACCCATTACGCACGAAATGAAAAAGTTTATGCACGAAGCCGCGCAGCGGCGAGTGCATAAATTTCACGAGTGCGTAATGGGCTTACAACTCGTGTAACGTACTATACTTTTTCTACGCCCATTCATTTTCTGCCATTAAATAAAAAACATCGCAATCATTTAAACTTAACTATAATAGTTGTTAATAACAATTTAACAATTATATGTAAATCGATTGTGCCTTATTATTTAATGGTGATGAACGGTTATTTAAAATTGTATTATATTGTTCAAGAAATTGACAATATAAATGACATTTATTTTCATAGCATGCTACTTAAGAAAACGTGTCCTATTGTTAAAGAAATTGCATAATGTGCTGCCTACATTTAGGGGCGTCACTCTTTGAATCCTAAATATATCTCGCTAATGCTAAAAGTTTTTATGTCTTTTAATTGACTAAATTTGTATAAATAGACCAAATAAAGTCTTACGTAAATAAAAATTTGATTGTAATTTAATTAAACCAAGATGTTTAAGTTTTCTTCTCAAAACGCACGTGTATGTTATGAGATCTCATTACGTGCATGTTATTGTTAAATGTCATTCACAAGGAATGTTGACAGTGCGATTTTTGACGTTTACAGACATGGGCGTAGAAAATATAATGTACTATATTCGTATCGTAAATTGATATTACGATAATCAATGGGTTATCAAACTCGGCCTAACGGCCTCGTTTGACAAATTTCCCGTCTCATTTCGTAATATAAATCTTTACGACACTTATATCGTAAATATCTATTACGTCTTCTTGACAAGCTTTACAGTACCACGATTCTTTGTGTTTTGTTCTTCCTTCTTGATCTTTGGCAATGATTTCTTTTGCTTTGGTAGATTTTGTTGTTTTGGTGGGAAAAACTTCTTTTTTCACGATAAGTGCTTTGCTGTTGATTGCGTTTTTCTTTCTAGTTTTTGTTGGGGAAATCTTTATATGGTGTCTCCAACATTTCAGTAAAACTCGTGTTAAAGATAATTTTTTCTTCATCGTTTTTTGTGTTTGTGTTATTTTCTTTGGCTTTAGGTTGTTCTTCTCATTTCTTATGCCCGTTATCTTTACTAAATAATGTATGCAGAATATGCCTGTCTGAACTTTTTAATGTCTCTTGTTCTTTCACGTTTGCCCTTGTAGCCTCTTCGCCATCCGATGGTGCCTCAACTTTAGAAGACATTTTTTCTGTTAAAGTCTCGCTGTATAAAGACATGTTATCACCTGTTGAAGAGGAGCTATTTGATGACGACCATTTTCTCTTACTTTGGTGTTTTGGTTTTATTGGGTACTTGGAGATCTTTAACGGTGGAGTATTTTCTATAGATCTTTGATTAGTTCTCTCTTGAAGTCCGGAAGATCCAGGTTGGGGTGTGGTTTCTCTTCTAAAGTCTTGGTTTTCCTTTAGTCTGCTGCTTCCTTCCATATTACTGTCTTCCACAAGTTCTCGTTCTGTTAATATGCTAGGAGCAAAGACCACTTCGGGAATAACAAGTGGATTGTACGGATATGTACCCGTAGCAGAGAAATCTGATATTATATTTTGTGGGGTTACTACCTTGTCCCAAACGGTAGTAAACAACGCTCCAAACCTCTGTTTAGTTATGGCTCGGTCTCTGTGTCGAGTCCTGTTCATCCCAATGGTGCTCGAATGATTTGAATACAGCCTTGTCAATTGGCTGCAGCTCGTGTGTTGTATTATTCTGTAAGCATAAACGGGTAATACCATAAGAATCGGCAGTTTCAACAATAGAAGGATCCAAATGGCAAGATGCCCCATCAAAAATCAAAAGACAATTTCCTGGAAGTTAAATTTTCCAAAGTGCTTAATCCATTCGTTAAATGTTTCAATTGTCGTGCTTGCTTTCTTCGTCATAAGCGTCAGAGTGCCTGGTGGTAAGTTGTCACACCATTCGCGTTTCATTCTTTGACCTTTAACTAGAACTGCTGGGGAAATCCTTCCTCCGCTGGCGTTACCACAAGCAACAACAGTAACATTCTCCGCATGTTCTGGTGCCACTAGGTGGACCCTTTTGGCTCCCTTTTTAGCTAGGATAGTTTGCTGGTGATGCAACGTTTACCTGCATCCCTTTTAATCCATATGAAAAATTCTTTCAGGTTTACCCATTAGGTCAAGTTCTAAAAGCACTTTTTGAAGCTATTCAAAATAATCAGATACAATATGTTTGTTTAGCTTTTGTGCTCTCGCCGGGTTCATATTCTGTGCCTTTCTAGGAGTAATTTCTGGGTGTCTCTATGAAATCGCTATTAACCAATGACGGCCAGCTAGGCGTCTTTCTTGAGATAACATGTTAGATATACCATTTAATTGACAATAATTAAAAACAGATCTGCGAAGCATACGTTTCGTCAGAGGGTAACCCATCTGTGCCAGTCTAATAATTCGGGACGCTAATTCTGTTTCTTGGTCTCCATTCAGAACACTTTTTCTGCCAAGTGATTGTTTTACGGGGTGTTTTTGTTCATGTAACGATTAAGAGTCCTTCG
Organism: Galeruca laticollis; assembly: GCA_963921935.1. Classification (NCBI taxonomy): domain Eukaryota; kingdom Metazoa; phylum Arthropoda; class Insecta; order Coleoptera; family Chrysomelidae; genus Galeruca; species Galeruca laticollis. Next base: position 34,723,822 of record OY998178.1, on the reverse strand, counting down.
TGGTATTTTATACTGCTTTGAAGTTGAGTTTTTCGAGTCCCCATTTTGTATAGCTTTTATGGCGCGCATAAGGTCTTCTTCCGTCCACTGGGAGCGAATTCCTCTTGTTATGTAAGGTGAGATCTGTAAAACAAAAATTTGAATCAGTAGTCATTCAATAAGTATGAACCAAAGGAAATATGCCGCCCATAGGGCATATTAACTCCCAATAACAATGGGCGTATTAGCGATAGAAACAGAAAATGCATATTAACATTTTTAGCGGTAATTTATTTTTTTAAAGGTAGTATGCTAAAAGAATGGTAAAAAGGTGTATTTTAAAATGCTATTGTAAACAAACATACACAATATTTACACTCTAGTGAAGCACGTCTTATTTTTATAATCTATAGTGCCGAAAACGTATGTCACCCCTTCAACCTCTCTGGAGAGACTAACAAACGCAGATTTGGCTCGTAGTGCTGTAAGTACGAAATATTGACAGTGTTGACCGCCCTTTATTAGCAACTAAGCTAAACTTTTCAAAATTGCAGCAGGTTAGCATATTACCTGCATGGGCATATTCACCGCACCTACCTACTTTAACAAGACAATATCATAAATGAAAGCAAAGCTAACCAAATCTCATAGATAACTGCCAATTACCTTCTTCTTTTTTATTTTTATCATAAAATAGTCCAATTTGTAAAATGTTTTTCGAATTTTGTTAGTAGATTATTCTCTATCCGATTGACGTTCGCGAATCTTGTCGAACGAGGCAGATTCGCTTATAGAATACCGCTAATAAAGTATAGCGTAGGGTTGCCTACGAGACGAGACTGAGAAATCTCGTCTTGTCTCGCATTAAAAGTGTCTCGCATAATGTCTCGCGCAAGAGTCTTGCAAAGATCTCGCAACATTCTTGCAAAGTTTTCATGTTTCCTATCTAAATAAAATACACAAATAAAATCAGTTTTAATTTTTATTTTAATGAACAAAAACATAATAATTTAATAAGAAAAAAAAATAAACTGAAATATATCATAAATACATGAAATACAAATAATAAAATGAGTTCTAATTCTTATTTTAATGTACAAAAACGTAAAAATATAACAAGATAAATAGAAAAAAAACGATCGATCATATATAGATACATGAAATACAAAAAAAATTACTTCTAATTTTCATTTTAACGAACAAAAACAAAATACCCAAAAATAGTATATTATACACCAAGGTGTTGAAGACTATTATTATCAACCGAGCACCAAAATTATTTCGCGAGGGGCTTTGCCCCGAGCGGAATAAGGTGCGAGGTTTATAAATGTCTTCACCACCGTGGTGTATATACATTTTTTTCCACTACTAGCCACTTTTAAGACAAAAATAAAAAATAAAAAAATGTCATATAAAAATCATGTAGGTATAATTTAATCACACAGCAATAGAATACCATTATTCCTATAGTTCATAATCACAAATATTAAGTGCAACAAATTAACGAAACCAATTATAGGATCACATCCAAAAATTTCACAAAACGTGGTTTATGTTTCACTTGGAACAATTACAGCGGTAGTGCGTTCACAACACTTGGGTACAAAGTGGGCGTTCATATAACATTAACATATGCTTCACCATAGAGAAAGTAATATATTATTTGTCTATGTGGGTCAAGGCTAGCTACCAGTTTCTATCAACAGAAGATTTTCAAATTCCACTGGTGATAATATTGAAGGTAAAAACATTACTCGATACTCGTTTTTCTAAAATTAACGGGAAATAAACAACATATTTCAATGTCAAATTTTGATAGTGTCGATCTACAAATCGTTCAAACTGATTTCTCCCTAGGCGTTTACTCCATCGTCTGACTAACACTGACACTGTTTTCGCTCCTCACCTCACCCATATATTATGAACGCACTCCTTATGTCATCAGAAATTTTTGGTTGAACGCGAATCTTAAACTAATGACAGATTAATTGAAATAATTTTATCTTGTTAGGTAATTTCAAGCAGTAAATATGTTAAACACAATCTCCTGGGTATACAAAATTATGTTGCACTAGTTTTTGTTAAGCTATTATCCCTGAATTCTCAAAACACTTGAATTTGTCCATTATTGACCTAGGTTAACAATAGAAAAAATTATTAACCACTAATAGAGAAATTCAACTTCTCAGTTGGCTAGATGACACAATAATTGTCAACTTCACAGCTAGTAGTGGAAAAAAATCTATTATGGCATAATAGATTATATCTCCCTAATATCTCAGTTATTAATAATACGATTTTTTTCTCAAAGTTCGGGGGTAATAATTATTGTATGTGCCCCTGTTAGATCCGAATCCAATCTGCGTTTCTTCTAATGCGTGTCCTACTATTCACCTCAGTCTTTTCTCCAAAATTCTGGCGTACACTTTAGGCACTGTACTTGTCAATGTCATGCATCTGTAATTTCGGCATTCTCTGTTATCCCCGTTTTTGTAGAACGAGGTAATTATCCCCAAGTTCCAGTCCTGGACTGGTGATGATATATGCTACCCAAAAAATGTTCAGCTTTGCAGGTCATTACAGAATCAAAACGGATGTAGTGCAGATGAGTTTTTGGATTGATGTTTAAAATTCATATAAATTTGCATTGTTGGATACAAGTGTGTGGAAGTGCAAAACTTAGGATAAAAAATACAAAGAAATGTTTCAAATATAAGTTGTTGTATTTGCGACGATACACATTCCTAAAATAGTTTCAGATATACTGGGTGTTCAGCTGAAGCGAGGCAATATGAAGTTTACTTTTTATATAGTATACCCTGTATTTTTATACCATCGAATTTCGCCTAAAATTCTGCATGTAACTATATCTTTTCTTTTCCGTTAAACTGTGAAGTTGGAGCGAAAAATTATGAAGATTTGACGAAAATTGGTGCACTATAAATGTTGCCTAGTAAACGTTATCAGTGATAAGCAACTAAACTAAAATATACTGAAGAAATGCTTCAATACTAAATTAGGAATTGTAATCCTGAAATTTTTTCTAAATATAGTGATTGTAAAATTGTGAAAATTTTTCCAACTAAGAAAAATGCTGCAATATTTCAGGCTGTCATTCAGATAGATAGAAATGTGTATGATATAATATTAAAAGCTGGTAACTTATTTGTAGGGTATGATAGCTGTAGAGTATATGATGCCTTGGAAGTGTCGCGTTGTTACAACTGTAACGAATTTAATCATTCATCCAAATCGTGCAAAATTTCTTTAAGCTGTCCTTTATGCGGTGGAAATCACAATGTAAAGTTCTGTAGATCCCAATTACGAAACTGCACTAATTGCGCTAAACTGTCAGGTGCTCAGGAATCTACTACTTCCTGTAATCATGCGGTGTGGGACAGAAGTGTTTGTACTGCCTATAAAATTGCTTTAACTAAACTCAAGAAGGATTTGCTTGGAATATAGCAATCCATAGCTTCAAGTGGATCTACCATGTCGTCGACCACTTGCACTCCTGGTAAAAAGGTTAACAGTAATATCACAAACTCTTTAAATGTATACTATCAGAACACCAGAGGCTCGCGATCTAAAACTGTAGATTTTTTTAATGCAATCTCTATGACAGACTTTAAGGTCATAGCACTAACCGAAACATGGCTTAACGATTCAGTCTCTAATGGTGAACTGTTTCCAGTCGACTACTCAGTATACCGGGCTGATAGAAATCTGGAGGCGTGTAATTGCTCGAGGGGCGGAGGAGTTATATAGCTGTAAACAATGAATTTCCGTCGTGTGAAATGAATATAGATAGTTTCATTCTCCACACGATAGTTACGGTGGATATGGTCTTGGTTAAAATAACAGCACATAAACATGACTCAGGTCATGTTTATATGCTAAATGTTTATGTTCCTCCATCTGCTAGTAGCGAAGTATACCTTAATCTTTTTGAATCAGTTAGTAATATTGAAAGTTTGCATAATAATAATTTACTCGTTGTGGGCCACATTAATATATCTTCTTATGCTACATATTTCCATAATAATTTAGATAATGACATTGTTTCTGCTCTTACCAATTTTCTCCCAATTTTTAATTTAACTCAATACAATACTATTGCGAACGACTTGGAACGTATTCTCGATCTTGTCCTCTATAATAATGACTGTTTTGTTGAAAGATCTATTCAAAATTTAGTTGCTCAAGATCGGTATCATCTTGTTTTAAATATTTCCTGTAAACTAAATTTTTGCCACACCTTAAAGCGAAATTTCCCAACAATATCTTGCAATGAATATAACTTCCGAAAAGCAAATTTTTCACTATTGTATCTCTCTAATATAGATTGGACTTTCCTTCAAACATTTGATAGATCCGATGATGCCTGCATCTACTTTTATGGTAAGTTGTATATTGCATTTGATGAGTGTGTGCCAAGAGAAACAAAACAATATAAAAGAAAATATCCACCGTGGTTTACCCGGGATATTATTAAAGACATTAAGCTGAAATCGAAATTAAATAACGAATGTAAAATCAACAATGATGTAAATACTCTTAACAAGTTTAAATATTTACGAGCAAAGGTAAAATCTGACATAGACAAGTCATACAGGGATTATGCTGATTCAGCTGAGTCGAGTATGAAAGCAGACCCCAAAAAATTCTGGGATTTTGTCAACAGCAAAAAGGGATCAACTAATATCTCTGATAGAATGACGTTTAATGGTCAAACGCTCGATACGCCTACCGATATACTTAATGGTTTTTCTGAATATTTTGCAAAATCTTTTTCAGTTAGTACAATGTGCGTTACCCATGATGATTCAGTAACCTCACAGTTCCTGAATATCATGTCCTTCACTGAGGATGAAGTACTTATAGCTTTAAAACAAGTTAATAATAAAATGACAACAGGACCAGACTCTGTTCCTGCTTTCATTTTGAAGGATTGTGCGTCTGTACTTGCTCCGCCGTTAACAATACTGCTCAACACGTGCGTGAAGACTTGCACTGTGCCGAATATGTGGAAATCGTCGAAGGTTAGACCTATGTACAAACATGGTGATAGAGTTGATATTAGCAACTATCGGCCAATCTCAATTATTTGCAATTTCTGTAAGGTATTCGACATGTTATTGTACAATAGAATGTATAGCCATTTATGCAACATAATAACCATAAAGCAACATGGTTTTGTAAAGGGTCACTCAACTGTCACCAATTTGGTAAATATAACCCAATTTATTGTTGAAAACATCGATGAGCGATCGCAGACTGACGTTGTGTACACCGATTTTTCTAAAGCATTCGATAGACTAGACCACGGAATTCTAGTGAGTAAATTATCTCGATATGGATTATCACCCTCTCTAATCAAATTATTCACCTCCTATCTAAACAACAAACACCAGTATGTCGTGTTTAATGGTTATAAGTCAGTTGAATACTTAGCAACATCTGGTGTTCCACAGGGAAGTAACCTGGACCCCTTATTATTCAATGTCTTTATCAATGATATAGTTGACGATCTCGATGTCAACTGCTTACTATATGCTGATGACTTGAAATTATTTTGCCGGATTGGTGATAGAAGCGATTGTGTCCCACTTTCAACTAATCTTCGACGTATTGAGAGATGTTGTATAAGTAATAAATTGTCGTTGAATGCCTGTAAATGTAAGGTATTGACGTTTTCCTCAAAACCCGAGAAAATTATATATGATTATGAAATCAACAATATTGCTCTTGAACGCCCGGCGACATTTATTGACTTGGGTGTCAGTTTTGATTCTAAACTTTCTTTTATACCTCATATTGAGGCTATATGCTCGGCTGCTAACAAAATGTATGGCTTCTTAGTTCGAAGCTCGCGTGACTTCAATGATCAAGACACTTTAAAGGCTTTATACTACGCCTATGTTAGGTCTAAAATTGAATACGCAGATGTTATTTGGAGTCCATTTTATGACATACACATTCAGAAACTTGAATCAATTCAACGGAGGTTTTTGAAATTTCTTTCCTTTAAAATGGATGGCATTTACCCACCGGTAGGAGTTCGTACCGGTACACTTCAAACGAGGAATTGTGTGAATAACTTAAGTGCTCGTCGTGACTGTCACTTATTGATATTTCTGTTTAAAATCATAAATAACAACATCAGTGATCCCAATCTTCTTCTTAAACTCCAGTTCAATACTCCGAGAGTAGCTTCAAGAGCTGTTAATACGTTTTACCTTAATACCCCTCGAACAAATATTTTTTAAAATTTTCGCCACTTCACAGGATGTGTTCGGTATGTAATCATGTAAGTTACCAGCTTGATATATTTCATTGCCGCATATCTGCAATTAAAGCATTCTTCTTTGATTGATGATATTATTCTTTGTAATCAATAGAATTAAGTTCCTATTCTGTAGTTGGGTTCGCCCTGTTTGAACAGTGTATTGATAATAAATAATCTTATTTGATAGGTACGAAGGTCTGAACAGAGTAGAAGTTTCGTTTGGGGTTCGTGGTATTTTTTGGATAACCAATAATTCAGGAAATTTCAATTAGCAAAAACTTCATTTTATTAAATGGGACACCCAGTATACTATTCTACCATCTTGTAAAACTATTTTATCCCTTCAAATTATGTTTGTATAACGTATCCCCTAAAATTGATTGTTCTGAAGAAAATTGCATTTTTAATTTATGATTTAAAAATATTCATGTTTTTAACAAGTTTGCTCTGAATGTGAATTTTAAAATACTACTATTTTCGTGACAAAATCAAATCAGTCATTTAAAAACTGGTAATAAAATAAATAGGGTATCTACAAAACTAAATTGAGCAAAAATAACCCCACCAACAAATGAAATTATTCATAGTTTTAACAAGTAAAATGTGAATTTGACGCTTTCGCATTTTAACCCGGTGTGATTAGTTATTATCTAGACGTGTTGTAAATGCATAACTATTATGAACGAGGAAGTAAATAAAATCATAAATTTTCCGATAAAAGAATTGATAACTTTTATACTGAGTGCCAGGTAGAAGACAGCCAAGAGGCAATGGAAAATGTGCTTCAACGATTTACTTGAACTGGCAGGCAATGTAATTTACGAAAAACGCGAAAAGTTAAAGACTGCGATGTCAGAGAACAACGAGATGACCGTAATATTAAAAGGTTCGGAATTCCTCATATCTCGATACGGAAAATAACAAAACAAACCGACATACGTTGTACTATCGTCCAAAAAATTCTGCCTAAGAACAAAATACATCCTGATACATCATGATTATGAAAAGCGGTTAACCTTTTGTGAGTTGGCTCAACAACAAATTGGGCAAAACAGATTTTTTCAATTTTGTATTATTTGCCGATGAAGCAAAAATCGGTTTGTTAATAGACAGAATGACAACTTCCATTATTATGCAACAAATCAACCGCATTGGATACGGACTATCAGTCAAACAAGTTGGTCATTAAATGTATGGGGTAGACTAATTGGGAATCATGTCTTAGGCCCATATTTCTTTGGCGGAGCACCGAAGAGAAGAACAGTTAATGTACTTAAGGATAACCAAGGCCGAGTTATAGTTGAGAAGTCGGAAATCAAGCAAACCTGGGAAAAATACTTTAAACAACTGTTTGATGACGTGGGAACGGTGCCACCCAATATCGAAGAAACAGATGGTCCCCCAATCTTAGAGGTAGAAGTGCAGGCAGCCTTGAAAAATGCAAAAGATCAAAAGGCCTTGGGCTCCGACGAGATTCCTGCTGAAATATTAAATCTGATCGAAGGGAAGAATCTAAAGTGGCTTACAAAAGTGTTCAATGTGATCTATGATAGGGGCGTCATACCCACGGAATCGCTGAGGTCTGAATTCATTACTCTCCCCAAAAAGCTTAATGCTAGGAAATGTAGCGAATTTCGAACAATAAGCTTGATGAGTCATCTGATAAAGATTTTCCTGAAGATAATTCACAATAGGATATTTAAACTGTGTGAGGAACAGACGTCTGAGACTCAATTCGGCTTTAGAAGTGCTGTGGGGACTAGGTCCAGGTGCTGCTTCAGCGATGCAGGGATATCAACGGCGATGTATACGTATGTTTTATAGACTATAGGAAGGTGTTTGATCAAGTACGGCGCACGAAAATGATGGAAGTTCTGCAATAAGCTGGCCTGGACGGGAAGGATCTCAAAATCATCATAAATCTCTATTGGAATCAGAGGGCGTGTACAAATATTACGTGGTGTAAGACAGGGATGCATACTATCTCCTGTAATTTTCAACCTGTACTTTGATTGCATTTTCAGGGATGCCCTGCAGGACATTGAAGCTGGAATCCTGCTAAACGGAGAACGACTGAATAATATAAGGTATGCAGATCATACCGTTATTTTTGCGGACAACTTAGCTTCTTATAACTCCTAATGGACAGTGTTAGAACATACAGCCGACAAAAAGGCTTGGAAATAAACACCAACAAGACAAAGTTCATGATAATCAGTAAGAACCAAAACACCCGTGGTATTTTGTTGGTGGACGAAACTCCTTTAGAAAGAGTCAACAAATACGCATACTTGGGCACGAACATAAATGATGACTGGGACCATTCTGTGGAGATCATGTAACGTGAATTTCGTTCACCACTCATAATATTTCTCATCGATGAAAGAGTAACGTAAATTTCGTTTACCCCTCGTAACATAGAATGATACTTCTTGTCGATGGTTGTCGAATTTTAAGTTTCGAATGAGTTCGTTTTCATTAGGATATTTAAGCCAATGCGCGCTGAGATTCTTATTTCTTTAACGAAATATATTTATTATTGAGTTTTGTCATCCTACCGTATCGAAGTGCATTCATATGAATGGTGAGTAGTTTCGCTTAAAATGTATAATACTTCTTCGCTAACTCTTTCTTACATTGTACTTAATAGTTTCAAATTAATTTTCTTTAAAACATTCAGTACCAGAGATATATTATGTCGATTTCGTTTTTGTTATATATATTTTGTTCTGGTTCTTTATATCTTTTTTTATAACAATGGAATTTTACGTTAAAGGAATGTTACATTAAAACTAAGTGAAATAGTAAATTTTCTTATGATTCTTATCGTGCTTTTATTTCTGAAATCTCTATTAAAATATTGCAAGATACAAGAAACATGAACCGCGTTGTTCTGGTTCTTTATATCTTTTTTTATAACAATGGAAATGAAATAGTAACTTTTCTTTTGATTTTTATTGTGCTTTTTATTTCCAAGATAAATAAATTTTCTTAAAATATTGTAAAATACAGGATGTATGAACCACGTTGTTTGATATCATTTCATAATTTTGTACTTATGTTACTTGTACCTACTGTAATTTCAATATCCAGATTTCCTGCATTTTACTGAATTCAAGAACTATATCTGATTCAAGTGTATTTTCTAGCATTTTTCCTTACCAGCCTAAAAATTATTTTACCGGCCTAAGTCTTCGTACCGACCTAAGCCTTTTCACCGGCTGAAATTCTACCAGTTGAACTCTACCGGCTGGGACCACGGCATTACTCAAAACCGACTTGACTTGACGCAGCAGCTGATTGGTTCCCGATTCCTTTGTACGTCATCACATTCATCGTTGGAAAAGAAAAAAAACAAGGAAAGTACTAACGTCCATAATCGTAAACATTATCGATTATTTGTGAAATAGTTTTTTGACCAAGTCAATGTGTGTAAGTACAGGTTATGGGATTATAGTCAATAAAACAACGGAAATCTATTATTTTTTCAGCCAACGTTTCGACCTTTATTGGGTCATCATCAGGGCGTATTTCCTTGATATCGCTTAAAAATCCCATTTTTTACATATCCTCTCGCAGTCCAGAGGTCGTATTCAGTGTCCAGTAGAAAATCCCAATTCTAAATTGTTTGTGAAATAGTTTTTTGACCAAGTCGATGTGTGTAAGTACAGGTTATGGGATTATGGTCAATAAAACAACGAAAATCTATTATTTTTTCAGCCAACGTTTCGACCTTTATTGGGTCATCTTCAGGGCGTATGTCCTTGATATCGCTTAAAAATCCCATTTTTTACATATCCTCTCGCAGTCTACTGGACACTGAATACGACCTCTGGACTCCAATTCATGGATTAATTAACTTAATAGTTTTGTACCACATATAATTTAATATCTTCTTTGTAAAATTTATTATTCATGTTTAATTTTCCTTCAGAATCTAATTTTTTTTATATAACATTTTGAAATTTCAATTTTCATTCAACATATAATTTTTATTTAATAAAACTACTTGTAAATATTAAATAACGTTGTTCATTTTGTATAACCTTCCAACTTATTGTTTTGTTGACTGGGATTAGTTGATGTGAGGTAACTTATAGACTAGTAGGACTCAGGGGGCGCCCACTTATCTTCCCGTCTCGTAACGCAAAAATAAGTAGGATTACCCGGGAACCGGTAAGACCTACTCCTTGAGTCTCTACAAGTATATAACCCACGTCTGAGTAGCTCTTCGACGAAGTGGCCGTTGCAATCAGAATGCGTATTGAAAAAGCCAGAATAGCATTCATCAGGATGAAGAAAGTCTTTACCAGTCACGACTTACAGCTGTCAACGAAAATTCGCCTACTGCGATGTTACGTGTTTTCGATCCTTTTCTATGGGGTCGAGTCATGGACGCTAACGGAGGCCTCCTCCGAAAAACTTGAGGCATTTGAAATGTGGCTGTACTGAAGAATCCAACGAATACCTTGGACAGAGAAAATATTCAACATGGAAGTAATGAGAAGGATGGGAAAGGAAATAGAAGTCCTAAATACAGTCAAGACCCGAAAGCTACAATATCATGGAGATATAATGCGTTATGAGAGCCGATATACGCTTTTACAGAAGATTCTCCAAGGCAGGGTATGGGGAGCTAGAGGAGTGTGATGAAGGAGAATATCGTGGTTGAAAAATTTAAGTACGTGGTTCAACAAATCAACCACTCAACTATTCCGAGCCGCTGTTAACAAAGTGCGAATAGTCAACATGATAGCCACCATCGGATAGGCACTTTAAGAAAAAGAAGGAGCACCAGTTCACCATACCCAACTGATCAATGCATATTTAAATAATGAATTTCCCGGACGATGGATATGTAGAGGAGGGCCCCATAAATGGCCAACCAGAACTTACAAAAATGATTTTTTTTTGGCGAAGTTACGCCAAAGAATAAGTAGAGTAGTAGAGCTTTTGAAGATCGCATACATTATTGTATGGAAGTAAATGGTGGTCATTTTGGATATTTAATAACATGTATCTAACGTTTTTAGTTTTTTCATATTTGTTGTTAGTTATTTTAATTTAATTTGTTTATTTTGGGTTTTGTAGATACCCTATTTATTTTATAACAGTTTTTATATATATTATATAATCATAAACCCGTTTGTACCCGCTGTGGGTGTCGGGTGTGTCGCTTATTCGTGGACAAACTTCCGCCATTCCTTTTTATTTCTAGTTTATTTCGCCGCCTCTGGCCATGTAATTCCTTTTTCTTTTAAAATTTCGTGTTATCCCATGTTTTCTTTGGGCGACCTCTTTTTCTCTTACTTACTTCTCTAGCTTGCCAAATCATTTTTCCTGGTCTATTGTTCTCCATTCTACAAAGGTGCACAAACATCTAAGCTGCTGTTTTTCGATTGTTTTTAGTATTGGTTCTATGTTTAGGTTTTCCCTTATTATTTCATTCCGCATTCGATCTTTTCTGGTGACACCTTTGACCCTGCGTAAATACTTCATCTCTGTTGCTTGTATTCTGATTTTGAGTGAGTTTGTAAGTACCCAGCTTTCACTACCATGCACAAGGATTGGTCGAAAGACTGACTTGTACACGTTCAATTTGGTTTTAGTTGTAATTTCTTTTCCTCCCAGGAAATTTCGATTTAATGAGTAATATACTTTGACTGCTGCACTTATACTTTCGTTCACTTCTGCTTCCTGTTTTCCATTGTTTTGTATATCTACTCCCAGATATTTGAAACTCTTCACTTGTTTTATCGGCATTTCATCAATTTCAATATTAAGGTGCTCTTCTTCTTGTCCCACCACCATTATTTTTGTCTTTTCCATATTCATATTCATGTTTCGTAGTTTCAATATATGCTTCCATGTTATTAGATTATGTTTCAGCTCTTTTTCGTTTCTAGCGAACAATACTAAATAGTCGGCAAAAACGCATTCAGATATTCCAACTACTTCCAAATTTCTATAACCTATTTGAATTTGTTTAAGTTTTCTTTTTACTTCCTTCAAAATATCATCCATCATCATTATGAATAATGCCGGGCTCAGTACTCCTCCCTGTCTTAATCCGTCTTCTGTTATGAAATCATCGGACTGTTCATTATCTTTCCTTACCTGGTTTCTGATTGTTTCGTAAATGCATTTAATGTTATTTCTTAGTTTTGATCCAACTCCTCTTTGTTGTAGACTTTTCCATATTTGATTTCTGGGAACGCTGTCAAAGGTTTTTTGAATATCTATAAAACCGAGGTACACTTTTTGATTTGTTCTCAGTTTTTTGTCTATTACTTGTTTCAATGTAAATACGTGGTCTTGGCTACTTCTTCCTTTCCTATAGCCGCTTTGAAATTCTTCCAACTGTTTTTCTATTATTTTCCTAAGTCGAGTCTCTACGATACTTTCGTAAACTCAGCAATGTTATACCTCTATAATTGTTACAATTAGTTTTGTCTCCTTTTTTGAAAATTGGCAATATGATACCTACTTCCCAATCTTTCGGAATTTTTTCTTCGTTCCATATTCTTTGAAACAATTTAGTTAGCATTTGTATCCCTCTTTATCCTAGACTTTGTAACATTTCTGCGGGTAATACTGTCGTAACCCGCTGCTTTACCTCTTTTTAACTTTTGTATTGCTTGTTTCACTTCTTCTATTTGTATCAGTGGTTCATTTTCCAGTTCCTGATGTCTTTCGTCTTGTAGTTCCATCTGTTCTTCTTTCTCTACATTAAGTAATTCCTCAAAGTATTCTCTCCATCTCTCTATAATTTCCTTATCTTGTCGTATCATAACTCCATTTTTATTTTTTATCTGTTTTACATTGCTCGACTTTCCCTTTCTTAGTGTTTTTAGTATATAACAGTTTTTAAAGGTAGAAAATGACTGGTTAGATTTTGTCATAGAAAATTAACGAAAATAGAAGTATTTTAAACTTCACATTCTGAGCAAACTTGTTAAAAACATGAAATTTTTTAAATCATAAATTAAAAACGCAATTTACTTCAAAACAATCAATTTTAGAGAGTACATTATATAGACATAATTTGAAGGGATAAAATAGTTACACAAGATGGTAATATAATATACTGGGTGTTCTATTAAAAAAAAACAATTTTCATCAAATCTTCATATATTTCGCTCCAACGTCACAACGTCGCAGTTTAATGGAAAATAATAGATAAAGCTAGATGTAGAATTTTAGGCTGAATTCGCTGGTAAACAAAAATACAGGATGTCCTATTATAAAAAGTAAACATCATGTTGTCTCACTTAGGCTGAACACCCACTATATCTCAAAATATTTTAGGAATGTGTATCGGCGCAAATACAATAACTTTTATTTAAAACATTTCTTTGTATTTTTTATTTTAAGTAAGTTATTGCACTTCCACACACTAATGCGTCACCCTGTATATCCCCCCCTCAGGGGTTTCCAGGTTGTCGGCCATATAGCCTGCAATTCTGGTATACGGGTGTGACGATCCCGGGGCCCTAGTCATGTCAAGTAATGCTTTGTTATTGTCCTTCTAATTTTTGTAGTATGTTCGTCCTCATTGTAAAAGTTAGACACCGTGCTGACGAGATTGCTGGCTCAGCCTTAGTGAGTCTCGAACGGTTCCCTCCAGACACCGGGCTACATCTGGATTGTAATTATGCCTTGTCATGATATCCAGGCTCTATCATGATCGACCGAATAGTTCCTAGGATACTCTTGGAACTAACATGAATCTAATTTATCTTCTTTTCCTCCAATTAGCGGGTCCAAGCGACCCAGAGTTAAGACTAAAATAACCCCATCCCCCATAAACAATTACAATAGATTCTTTACAATAAAAAGATCAATAGGTAGTTTTACCATCATTTCGCCTTTCGTCATACAAAAAGCCCTTAATAATTATTTCGGTTCTATAAAAGAAACCAAAAAAATATCTGATGGATCACTCTTAATAGAATAGAACATAAAACAATCTACAATAGCAGAAAAAGTAACCACCCTACATGAATTTGAAGTAATCACTATTCCTCATTCTTCTTTGAACATCATTAAAAGAGTCATCACTTGCAAATATTTAATCAATTGTTCCGACGAAGAAATAATTACCAATCTTAGAAATCAAGGTGTCACTAGCTTCTACAAAATTCTCTATAAAACCGATAAAACTTCCACCGGCACTTTCATCGTATCCTCTAACACACACAATCTTCCCACTAAATTATACGCAGGTATTCACTCTATCAGAGTAAGACATCACGTACCTAATCCTTTAAGATGCTTCTCATGCAATGAATTTGGTCACACAGCTTCCAAATGTAAAAACAACCCCACTTGTCCATCTTATGGTCATCCCTCACACGACGACCCTCTATGTCCTACTCCAATAAAATGTGTAAATTGCAAAGAAAACCATTCCCTTCGCTACAAAGGATGCTCAACCTTTAAACGCGAATTCGAAATTCAAAAAATTAAAGTAAACGAAAACATTTCATATTTTGACGCAAAGAAAAAATAAATTTCCTCAAACCCACCACACATTTTTAAATATAGTTCAATACCCTTCGCAATTCCCACCCATTCAACACTCAAAGTATCAATTTCCATCCAATGCGATCTCCTACAACAAAATCCTTCATCAAATTACAAAACCCCACTCATTTCATCTCCACTCCTTCCTCCCCCTCCCCAAAACCCCCCAAAATCCACTTCCTCCCTCTCCTCTTCTCTCCCTCTTCCTATTTCCATTCCTCTTCCAAAAAATCTTACCCCCGAAAAAAATTCCAGCTCATCAAGAGAAAAAACTCTATGGTCTTCCCAATCCACCAATCTCAAATCCAAAACCAACAATTCAAAAAGCTCATCCACCAAATCTCATAATCATAAAACTTCCACAAAGAATTCTTCAAATTCCTCACCATCAGACATAGATATGGATCAACACATCGATCAACTTCCTTGAACTTCCAGTCAATATTTACAAACTCCTCAATCAAATTATCACATCGTTTTTTTATCTCCTATAAATAACATTCAACCTCTTCCTCCCAATCCTACAATGGAATATTAATGGTTTTCAACCAAGACAGGAGGAGTTAAAAATCCTAATAAAAACATACTCTCCCTCCATTATATGTCTTCCAAGAGACCAACTTTAAAAACAAACTCTCAGCAAACATAGAACATTTCAATGTTCATTTCACAAGCAGTCCCGACACAAATCGTGCTGCCGGCGGAGTAGCCATCTATATACATGAATCTCTAGATTACGATAAAATAAGTATATATTCATATAGTTCTATTACCATATGTAATCTCTATCTTCCCCCCACTGCAAATATCTCCCTTGAAGAACTCACTTCCCTATTATCCCAACTTCCCCCATCCATTTATACTACTAGGCGATTTCAACTCCCATAACACCACCTGGGAATCCAAATATGCCTCTCATAGAGGCTATATCATAGAAAATTTGTTTCCGCTCGCCTTACTAAACATCAATGCTCCTACATTCCTGTGTAGTTCAACTGGTTCACTTTCCACCCTTGATCTTTCCTTCTGTTCCCCCTCTATCTTTCACCATTATCAATGGGAAATTTTAGATGATACTCATGGAAACGATTATTTTCCAATATTAATCAGATGTCAACACCCAACCAACACTTCAATAAAAATTCACAACAGATGGAATCTCAAAAAAGCAGACTGACCGTTATATCAAACAATCATTACATCTCTGCCCCTCTCAGATCATACCGATCACATTTTCTTCAATCTTTTTGTTCAAACATTTTATAAGCCACATCTCAATCAATACCCAAACTCTCTTACCCAGAACACAAAATTCCAGCCCCTTGGTGGAGTAGAAAATGCGCCACAGCTATCAAGAACAGAAAAAAAGCACTTCAAACATTCAAAAGACACCCCAGAGAAACGAATTTAATATTATTCAAAAAACACAGAGCACTATCCAAAAGAATAATAAAAACAGCAAAAAACGAATCTTGGAACGAATTTATATCAAATTTGAACCACAATACTTCCCCCAAGACTATTTGGGATGGCATAAAAAATGTAAAATATCACTTCCAGACTCGGTATTCACTATAACGACGAATGGATAACAAATCCTACTGAAATAAGTAACCTCTTTGCGAAATTCTTCCATTATAAATCTTCTAATTCATCCTACAACTCAAAATTCCTCAGGAAGAAAAAAGAAAGAGAAAAAAACAACATCATTTTTACCCCATCATCTGACTCCTACAACGCGCCCTTCTCTCTACAAGAACTCCATCATGCCCTTTCCAAATCTAGCAACTCTGCTCCAGGCCCAGATGACATTTTAATGTCAATGATCCACAATCTACAAATACTCATTAAACAGAAAATCTTTAACTTCCACAATCATTTATGGACCAATCATATATTTTCCTCATCCTGGACTCACTCGATTATAATACCCATTCATAAACCTAACAAACCCAAAAACCTCTGAGAAAGTTTCCGCCCAATATCACTCACAAAACATCTATGCAAATTACTAGAAAGAATGGTCAACTTTCGACTATCATGGTGCCTAGAATTCAAGAGTATTCTAAATAGTAATCAACTCGGTTTCAGACCCAAACCATCCACAATAGATTATCTATCTTGTCTCGAAATAAGCATACAAACATCTTTTCGCAAACAATTTCATCTCATAGCAGCTTCTCTCGACCTTTCCAATGCATATGACACCTCCTGTAGGTACAATATCATCTATCAGACTTCGGACTCAACGGTAACCTCTCCATATTTATTACAAACTTCTTAAAACAAAGATCCTTCTCTGTAAGAATCAATAATCACGAATCCATCCTCACCCTCTCCAAAATGGAATCTCTCACGGTTCTGTCCTAAGCTCCACCCTCTTCATCATATCTGTCAACTCTATATCAAAATAAATCCCCTTCTATATCCTAAATAATGTATGCCGATGATCTAATAATTTATCATTCCTCCCCCACTTCCAAAACATCTGAAAGACAAATTAAAATTTGTATTAGTGTTTTTAAATGAAACTCAAGGTCTCTAGTTAATTCCACAATATAATACAAGTTATTGAAAATTCTAAGAAATTGACAATTGTTTCGATAAATCAATATCATCGTCAGAATTTTCAATAACTTGTATTATATTGTGGAATTAACTAGAGACCTTGAGTTTCATTTAAAAACACTAATATGAGCATATTCCACGAAGTAAGGGTCGAGACAGTCAATTTCATTAAAATTTGTATCACCAACCTATATAAATGATCCCTAAACAGTGGGTATTCCTTCTCCCCTTCAAAATCCTCCATCATTCACTTCTGTAGAAAAAGAAATTGTTCCAAACTCAACACAATCTCCATCAATAATGATGAAATTCCCTTAAAATATAACATAAAAATGTTAGGCTTATATTTCGACTCTTATCTAAATTGGAAGTCTCATATAAATTATCTAAAATCCATAACTCATCGCCGTATTAACATTCTGTAATCCCTATCCCATCACACCTGGGGTTCAGCCTACAATACATTAATTAAAATATATCGAACAGTAATTTTACCAAAACTAATGTACGGTGGATTCATATTCGATTCCGCAAGACCCTCATATAGAAAATGACTCAACCCAATCCAAAATCAAGCCCTCAGAATCTCAACAGGAGCATACCGAATATCACCCATAGAAAGCCTACAAAGTATCACTAACTCCCCTTTCCTAAAGAATCTCAGACAAATCCAACTGATAAAATACTCTGTTAGCGAGAAACAAAGGCTTTTCATCCAAAAAACTAACAACCTACCGTCTCCTTCCTCTCCAACAATGCAAATCAATCCCACCCCCGGCTCCAACGACCGGCTAAACACACTTCTCAACAACATAAATACCTCTCTCAAAACGTCTTACCAATAACCTTCAACATATTTCCCCCATGGACACTTTCCTTTCCCATTAATACCTCTACCTCCCATTAATACCTCTACCTCCCATTAATTCCTCTACCTCCCATTAATACCTCTACCTCCCATTAATACCTCTACCTCCATTAATACCTCTACCTCCCATTAATACCTCTATGGTCTCATTCGATAAATCTTCCCTTCCTAATTCCTTCTGTTAGCTCAAAGAACAGTGGACTGTAGATTTATTCAATAAAATAAACTCCAATTCAATTGTACTTACCAAAGTACCACACACTATGAGTTTTCACGATCGATCGTTTGGATTACAGTGGATTATAGTGAAAGTCCTGGCCTTTGTGACACTAACTAAAGTTTATTCCAATGTCTATATTTGCGAATAATATCACAACAAAATAAAAGAACTTGACACACGTCGCGGTTTAACAAATTTGTGGTTTTACAATGAGAGTGATTTCAAGTAAAATTGAAACGAACTGTTCCTCGGTGATAGCGGTAACGATGATGACCAAAATTAAAAACTAGTCCTTTATCAAAATGTACAAGAACTCAGTTTTGAAATTTAATGAAAATAGTCCATGAGCGGCGCGCCGAATTTTTATGGAAACTAAGGGGGTGGCGCGAACACCTTCTTTACATCTCACTTTTCACAACTTATCCACCAAAAATACAATCAACACCTCTTAATATTAACAGACGGTTCTAAATCTGAAAACGGAGTTGGATCTGCCTTTTATTCATCTAACTCCTCTATAAAACTAAAACTTCACTCTAATAATACAATCCTCTCAGCTGAACTCCTCGCCATTCGCGAAGCCATAAAACACATTTTAAAAAACAAAACACCTCTGTCTCTAATAATCTCAGACTCCCTTAACGCACTGAAGCTTATACAAAAATTTACCCCCAGTCATCCTATTTCTATCCAAATACAAGATTTACTCTATATCTCCAAACTGAGAAATCTAGAAATTAGCTTCCTTTGAATCCTCAGTCACAAAGGCATAACAGGCAACGAAAGAGCAGATTTCCTTGCCAAACAAGCAACCACAGATGGCTCACCTATCCTAATCCTGTACACCTCAAAAAAAACTAACTCCTTCCTCTCCCCTATCAAACGATATCAAATTCATTAAGATTGGCACGCTACTAACGATAAAAACAAATTAAACGAAGCGAAAAACAACTTCTTTGATTCATATGATTTCCCTAGGAAAGACAATGTTAAATTGAAAAGAATTGCCATAGGTCACTCCAACTTAACCCATTCTTTCCTTCTCAAAAATGAACCTCTTCGAACCTGCCCTTTTTGCACTTCCATCCTCTCAATAAAACACATAATCATAGATTGTCCACACCTTCAAAACAAAAGAATCAGCATATTAAACTCAAATTCATTAAAAGACATCATGTCTTCAAATTTTACAGCAGCCAAAAGCTCAATCAATATATAAAAGACATCAATTTATACAACAAACTCTAAAACATATAACACAAAGAATTATTGTTATTACTCACTTCAACATAAAAGTTAAAGTAATTTCACACAATGCGTATCCACAATAAAAACTCTTATGGGTGCTAAATGACCAAGAAGTCAATACACCTAATCCCCCTAACATTTCCTTCCTTCCTTCCTTCCTATATATCCAACGCTTTGAAAGCTTGTCTCTTTCTCACAGTTAGTTCAAGGTGATCTGTGATGTTGTAGAATAAGTATTATGAAAATGAAAAAAGGGTAGGGGCAATAGAATAACACTCAATCCGTCATAAATCACTGACGTATCCCTACAGGACGTTTTAAAAAAAATTATTCCCCCCTTGCAAAATAAGGAGATGTCCTTATTTTGCAGATTAAAAGTGTTAAGTAAGTCGCGTATTTTACGCTCGTGGAGAATTAATCTGTCAGAGTATTTAATTAAGAACTTTCCAAAATCAGAAACGACCATACACATATTACACACAGTTTTATAATTTTGAACATCGTTAAAAGATGATAAAAGAATATATACTTTAATTGCTCATATTATTTGCAATAAAAACGTCTGCCAGCGTTCATTGTCAGATTTTTATTAATTTAAATCATGTGAAATATTGATAAAAGTAACTTTATCTGATATATTGTTTATTTATATTGTTTCAGATTTGTTATAAGTGACAATCTACACCGCAAGACGGCTTCACTCGCTGAACAATATTCATTGCAGCGGAGTAGTCTGCGGACACTCGAAACGTCGGACTTGGGATACCCTATGCTTTTTCAACTACTTTTTGCTATTACACGATTGGGTAGATCCCCGAAGAAAAAAATCGAGTTCGGTGTGACGCAAATGTAAAAAAACGGAAAAAGTGTAAATTTCAAACAATTGTTTCTTAATTAGTTGTTTCTGTGTATAAACAGTGTATAGGAACTTGTAATAATGAGCAACGCCAAAAAGAATAATTTGAAGAAATTCTCCTTTATCGGATTCCAGGATCGTTCGCTAATGGTGAGTTTGTTTTCAAATTGAATTATTTTATTTAGTTTTATCCACTAAATTTGTGCGTCCCAGCAAGCATCTTATAAATTTCGAAATATTGTTTTCCTATTTTCCATGTAAGACCAGTTGGTATGCACATGGTTTATAATTATTATAACCATGAAATATAATTAATCTGATTGTTGTTTATTACTTTATGAACTTTTTTCAAATTATTTCTTAATGGAATGGATGGAATATGTTCTATTAAAGAACTCACGTTTCATGTAAACACTGTAACATTTTCCGTATACATGAAAACTAAGAATGTAATAATAATGTGTAATTAAAACAACAGTCAATTGGACGAAACATTTTTACTTAAGGATCTATCTCTTCCACAATAGTTATATATAACTTGTAATCCAATATCCTCTAATTTAATATTATTTTGAGTCTTCGATTTTCCACAAAAAAAACTCAATTTATTTTGTTCTCAATAAAAACTTTCCAGACGTATCTTACAATGAAGTACACTTTCTTGTAATAATATTGGATAACAAATTTAACGTAAAAGAAACATTGAGAAATCAACAAGAGAGACACAGATAAAGTAAATTTACTTGCAAGTGAAGACTGGGAATAATAAGAACTATGTTAACATGGTATAGAATGTTAATATAATCAAAATTAGATTATGATAAGTAGTTTTTATTACTTCCACATCACATTTCTGCCTAAATTGTACCAAAATATGTTAAAAACCAATTTAATCGAGCAGAAAAAATCTGTTGGACGGTCTGTTAGTTCCCTTGATAACTTTTGAGGGAATTGAGCTATTCACTGCAAATTTAGTATAAGGGTGGGTATCCATATAAGAACGGTTCGGATTGTTTTCGAGGCCATATCGGCTAGGGGGAAGGGGGTGAAATGAGGCGTTAATTTGCAAAAAATAGTAATTTTTCATAAAAATCAAGTAATATGTCGCATGATTGGTCTTTTGATACAAGTAATTTGATTTTACAATCTATGATATTTGAACCAAAAATTGTAGTGGTGGGTAAAAAGGGGCTAGAGGGTGTAAAAATTGAAAATTGTTGCAAAAAATCGACTAATATATGTCGTTCTAGGGTTTTTTGGCATACAAAAGACGATTTTACGGTTTTGAAGATTAAAACTAACTTTTCCGCATCTGTGGCCCTGAACAATATTCTATCATAAAATTGTTACTTGTATACACTTCGGGGGATGTATCGTGTTAACAAACCGAAATTTCTCCAAAAATAACCAAAAATGTAGTATATCTGGATGTATAGGACCCGCTGTACTCGTTCTAGTCAACTGAAAATCAATAGGGTATATCTGTGAGACACCTTGAACAATATTCAATCATAAAATTGATCAATCGTATACTCTCTGGAGGCTGTATCGTGCAAGCAAACTGAAAATTCTTCAAAAATGACAAAAATTTAGTACTTCAGGTACTATAGCACCCGTTGTACTGGCTTTCGTGAGCTGAATATCAATAGGGTTCATCTTTGAGACGCTCTGAATAATATCTAATCATAAAATTGGTCACTTGTATATACAGAACTGTCTGTGGATATGGTGTATACACTAGATGTAAATTGAGTGAATGAAAACGACGAATACTCAGTGTGTATTTGTTTATTAATTTCCAGCTAAGCGCTTTCGGCTATTAAGCCATTCTCAAAGCTGTCCTATGAAAATTACAAAGTTTGTGAAATTTTGAAAAAACAATTTAAAAAAGTTGAACTTATGTCATTTAAAAAATAGGTGTCGAAACCATCCAGTTGATTAAGAACAGTGATTCAACCTTGAACATTATTATGTGAATAATATTGAATCATAAAATTGGTGACTTGTTGAACTCCGGAGGCTGTATCGTGCTAGCAAACTGAAATTTCTCACAAAATGACAAAATGTCGTACTTCAAATACCATAGCACCCGTTGTACTCTGGAGAGCTGAAAATCAATAGGGTTCATCTGTGACATGTCCTTAATAATATTCAATCATAAAATTGGTGACTTATTGCACTTCAGAGGCTGTATCGTGCTAACAAGACATGTAAGGAAAAGTGGCCGACGACAACGACGACGACGACATATACACAGGATCTTTTTTCTAAAAACCGTTTTTTCGTGTTGTTGTTCATGGATAACGTAAAGATAACTCAAAAAAAAATTTCAAAACTCCTACTTTTTTTGGGGTAAACCAATACTTTTGTCGCATATAGATGGATTGGGCGGAAAAGTAAAAATCGAGTAATATGTGGTTTTAGGGTTTCACTTTTCCGCCCTACCGATCTAATATGCGAGAAAAGTATTGGTTTACCCCAAAAAAGTGGGAATTTTTAGATATTTCCAAGTTTTTCATCATGAACAACACGAAAAAACGCATTTTAGAAAAAAATCCTGTGTGTATGTCGTCGTCGTCGTCGTTGTCGTCGGCCACTTTTCCTTACATGTCTTGTTAGCACGATACTGCCTCCGGAGTGCAATAAGTCACCAATTTTATGATTGAATATTATTAAGGACATGTCACAGATGAACCCTATCGATTTTCAGCTCTCCAGAGCCAGTACAACGGGTGCTAGGGTATTTGAAGTACGACATTTTGTCATTTTTTGACAAATTTCAGTTTTCTAGCACGATACAGCCTCCGGAGTTCAACAAGTCACCAATTTTATGATTCAATATTATTCAGAACATCTCACTGATGAACCCTATCGATTTTCAGCTCACCAGAGCCAATACAACAGGTGCTACAGTACTTTAAGTACGATATTTTTGTCATTTTTGGAGAAGTTTTAGTTTGTTAGCACTATACAGCCTCCAGAGTGTATAAAAGTGACCAATTTTATGATTGAATATTGTTAAAGATGTCTACATATGTACCCTACTGATTTTCAGCTGACTAGAACGAGTACAGCGGGTCCTATAAATCCAGATATACTACATTTTTGGTTATTTTTGGAGAAATTTCGGTTTCTTAGCACGATACATCCCCCGAAGTGTGTACAAGCCACAATTTTATGATAGACTATTGTTCAGAGACGCGGAAAAGTTAGTTTCAATCTTCAATTCCGTTTATTTTCATGTACAGAATTCGATTTGAAAGCATATGTAAAAAAGTGGGGAGGGGTAGTTAGAGGTAGGAAAGTTAAACACTGACAGTACCAATGGTGTGGAAGTATTGATTCAATTTGCAGCGGCTTTATATTTTGTCTTTCCGCCACTTTGTTTTAATGTCTGTATAGCATTAAATATTTATTTTAAACGAATAATATTTTTTAGGTAAACCATAATAGTTTCAACGAAAATTAACAAGTAAAATTTTTAAATTTAGATAGGTTTTAATATTTAGACCCCCTGTGTATCATCGTTTAAAATATAAATAATCAAAGTACATAATAAAACAATCGCAAACTTATACAATCTATTGTTTATTAAAAAAAGGATCTTTCTAATGCAAATGACGTAGTATTTCTATTTTGTGTGGTACTACATTTAAAAAACTAAATCTAATACTATAAAATGCTTAGAGAACAATATAAACTTTGACATTGCAGAATTTAAAAAAAATGAATACATCTTATAAATAGTACGTGATAAAATATGAGACAATAATTAATTAGTGAGAATTTACAACTTTGATTGTTTTCTCAACTGCCTTGTTTCTTTCTTTTTTTCTTTATCTACATAGTTCTTAGGCTTACAAATAAAGTGTATATGGCTTACTAAATAAAAGTTACGATCTTTAATGTAAATTCGTCTCTGTGTTCATTACATCCAATAGAAGAAATAAAGGTTTTCTCCAGTTCACATAAAATTTCACACTTTACCCCAGTGCTGCACATTGACAATACCTTCGGGGGACTAAAATATAAAAAACAATTTATTACCTCTGCTACAATTATAATCAATATGAAATAATAATTTAAAATAATTTGGTTACACAAGTCTCACTCCTCCGAGTAATAAAAGTTTCTAATTAAATGTGGGGAATCGGAAGAAAATCTTACCTGTCTGGAAGGTTCATAAACATGTTCACAAGAAATATTTTCTTCTGATATGCTGAATTTTCCATGGATCTCCGTCGGTTGAAATTACATCAACAGAAACATATGCTATCTCCAAAAGAGTGATCCATTCGATGATGAGGTGATGCAATACAGTTGCAGATGCACAGCCCTTACTTAAAACGCACTAAATGGTTCAAACTTCATAACTAATGCATGATCATCTTCTTAATTTTTTTTATGTAAGGCTGTGTATTCTTACAAATCGCTAAAACCATTAATTTTTAATGTTTTGCTATCAAATGCCAAGGTTGCATTTAATTTCATCTCATCTATAACAACTACTTGAGTGAAGTGACTAATGATCACAGGACAGATTATAATACACTTTGGAAACCTACCAAATGACTAAATAGACCTATTTTACAAAATCCACCAATCAGAAATGCAGATAGAACCTGGACTCGAAACAATATTCAAAAAGCATGCAGATTTGCAGAACATGTACAGACAACCTTCCAATCGAATGATGGAGAAGATCCTGAAGATTGGAATGAACTAGAACCTGAAGATGTTGAAATCAGACCTACTTTCCCGAAGGAAGTTTTTGATGTGATCAGAAGAAACATCGATCCGAAAAAAAGCCCCTGGCTTTAATCTGATTACGGGCGGAATTCTAAAACAACTACCAAAAAAGGCCATAGTAAAAATTACCAATATTATCAACACATCATTCAGATTGAAGTATGTTCCTAAGATGTGGAAAGCCTCCTCATGAAATTGCTGCCTGTCATGTCGAAGCTCCATGTAAAACTGCTCCTTAAGAGACTGAAGTCAATAATAGAAGATAAAAAACTGATTCCCGCCCATCAATTTGGTTTTAGGGAAAACCACTCGACCATATCCTTGGAAGAAAAAAAGGTCTGTTCCACTGTCTTCTTAGATGTGACACAGGCCTTTGATAAAGTATGGCACAAAGGATAACTCCACAAATTGGAAATGATTCTGCCAAGACAATATTCCCAAATCCTAAAGTCTTACTTGTCAGATAGACATGTCAGAGTAAAGCAAGACGAATCGTATTGTGATTTAAAATAAATCAAGGCAAGAGTACCCCAGGGTTGCGTACTTGGCCCAGTGCTCTATCTGTTGTACACTAGTGACATCCCTGAACTTAAACACCACACAATAGCATGATGACACGGCAGTTATGGCCGTGAGAGATACCCACGAAGAAGCTGCTGAAGTTACAAACATCCATTGATCAAATTAGCAACTGGACCAAGAGATGGCGTATTAAGTTGAATGAAACTGAATCCATTCACTTATATTATTCGACGACGACGGATTTTTTTTCTAAAAACCATTTTTTCGTATTGTTGTTGATGGAAAACGTGAAAATAACTCAAAAAAAATTTCTAAATTCCAACTTTTTTTGGGGTAAACCAATACTTTTCTCGCATATTAGATGGGTTGGGTGGAAAAGTAAAACGGTTTTCAGAAAAAAAATCCTGTGTGTATGTCGTCCTCGTCGTCGCCGTTGTCGTCGGCCACTTTTCGTTACGTGTCTTGTTAACACGATACAGCCTCCGGAGTGCAACAAGTCACCAATTTTATGATTAAATATTGTTCAGGACATCTCACAGATGAACCCTATTGATTTTCAGCTCACAGTAGCCGGTACAACGGGTGCTACCTGGTACTTGAAGTACGACATTTTTGTCATTTTTTGAGAATTTTCAGTTTGTTAGCACGATACAGCCTCCGGAGTATATACCAATTTTATGATTGAATATTGTACAGGGCGTCTCAAAGATGAACCCTATTGATATTCAGCTCATTAAAGCCAGTACAACGAGTGCTATGGTACTTGAGGTACCAATTTTTTATAATTTTTTGAGAATTTTCAGTTTGTTCGCACGATACAGCCTCCAACGTGTATACAAGTGACCCATTTTATGATTGAATATTGTTCAGGGTGTCTTATAGATGGACTTTATCGATTTTTAGCTCACCAGAGCTAGTACAACGGGGGCGATGGTACCGGAAGTGCCACATTTTTTGTTCTTTTTGGAGAATTTTCAGTTTCTTAGCACAATACAGCCTCCAGAGAGTATACGATTGATCAATTTTATGATTGAATATTGTTCAAAGTGTCTCACAGATGTACTCTATTAATTCTCAGCTAACTATAGCGAGTACAGCGGATCCTATAAATCCAGATACACTGCGTTTTTGGTTACTTTTGGAGAAATTTCGATTTGTTAGCACGATACGTCCCCCGAAGTGTACAAGTGACAATTTTATGATAGAATATTTTTCAGGGCCACAGATGCGGAAAAGTTAGTTTTAGTCTTTGAAACCGTTTATTTATTTTGTATATTGAACCATCAGGTATTTTATTTTCATAAATATTCAAGATCTCATCTTCAGCAAAGTGTAAAGTACAAACAACGTTATTTGAGATAAGTATTTTATCCTCTTTGGGAATTGCTTTATTCCAAGCTTTTGAAACTTCGGGATCCTAGATGAAAAACATGTATAATCAGTAAAATGTGACATATAATGGTAATGTTCAATATTACCATTATTTTTAATGAAAATGTTTTACTGTTTGTTTACACTTTCGTAGATTATGTATTTTGTATTTACAATACGCTGCGTAAATTCGTATATAAATATCCCGAGACGTGCATGCGTCCAATTTCTACAAATAATTATAATTGTCTACAATGTATACTAATGTTACTTACTGTAGGTGCTTTAAAGAGACTGGGATTGATATCATTCGCCATTTTATTGGAAGAATAACCCGTCTTACATCCCGGAACAAAACAAACTATGCCTTTATTCACTGTTTTATCACTCATTGTTAATAAAAGATTCAAATATTGACCAGATTTAATTAAAAAATCTCAGAAATCATAAAATTTTCAATTGAACGACAAAGTAGTATCTCTTCGGTAAAAACTTAAACTAATATAAAAATATTGCTTGAAATTTCAAAACAAGGCTATGTCGATTTAACTGCTTCCTATAGCCCTCCGTAAGAGGCCCTAAACTCCTCATTATTTTGCCTCAATTTGTTAGTGTTTTCAGGTCTTCATTTATTTGGCCTTCTCATCTGGTCCCCGGTCTACGTTATATTGGTTTCCACTTAAGGACTTTTTTTTCACAGGAAAGGGGGATCTTTTCTTTGTATATGTCCGTATCATCTTAGTATCTGTGCTTTTATGTACTTTACGATGTCTTCTCTCTCCATATGGATCCTTATTTCCGATTCATGAGTTCTCGGTATTCGTTCTATTTTAGTTTTATTGGTCCTAGGATTCTTCTCAATAATTTTCTTTTTTGTTATTTTCAGTTTCTCTTTGTCTGTGTTAAGCTCATTACCTCCGCTGCAAGTTATTACCGGTCTTATCATTGTTTTCTAAATTTTTATTTTCATATTTTTGCTGATTTCTATTTTTAGTAATGTTTGGTACTTCCAGTGTAGTTTATTGCTTGCTTGATTGCTTTAATTATCTCGTTTATTTCTATACTCCGTTCATTTATTATTTTAGGCAATGCAAACGGTATTATAGCACCACCAATGGTCATGTACCCATATGACAGAATTGCCAAACATATTGTTATGCAAGTTCCCAATAGTTGGGGATTGGAGTCATTCGTCGAATATATATCCAATATTTTTTATCCTTGGTTAGTATCTATGAAGATTGAATATTCCATATTGCCATATATGGATGAACACAAATCCCATATTACTCTGAGTCTCGGCAAAGTTTGTACCGAAAAACCAATTATTCTAATTTGTTTACCCCCCAACACGACTCACATTCTCCAACAGTTTGACGTAGGATTATTTAGGCATTTTCAACAGAATTGGAAAAAATGCGTCAAAAGCTATAGTATCGAAAATGGATTCAAAATACTAAATAGGGAAAATTTTGCTCCTGTTCTGAAGATGGCTATTGAGGATGTTACCAATTTAAAAAATATATTTCAAAATGCATTTAGAGTTTTTGGTTTATACACATTCGATAAATCTAATGTCGATTATTCAAAAGTAGTGCAAAACGTTGTAAACATTGAAGAAATATCTAATATCCCAGGAATAAAATTGGAAGTTGTTCAACATCTAAGATACAGTGAACACCACATTAAAAATTCAACTCTACAAAAGTTTTATTTCTTGGAAGGCAGTGAGTGGGATGGAGATACGGAAATTTATATGAAGTTTGGATAAGCATTTTCAATAAAACTGTTCTAAGTTTTGAAAATACTACAATAAAAGCTACATTAGGAGATAATCTGATAATTAAAGTGGAGGAGGAGATTGATTTATAACGGGATTGGGAATCGTTAATAGTGGAAACACCTGAAAATGAAATTAATGAAGAGATATTTGAAAATGAGAGAAAGATAAATATTATGTTGACAGGGCCCAAGATCGATTAAATAAATGACAATGGTACTGAAAAATACTTAAAAAGCAAATAAGAAACTGGAGAACATCAAGATGAAATTAGAGCTATAGAAATAGAAACTGGCATTGAGGAAAAAAATACTGACAAAAGCACTGAAAAGACTCAAGAAAACAAAAAAGAGGGAAGCAGGGAAGTACAAGACGAAAGTAACGATACCAAAAGAAGCACCAAAAATGAAGAAAAAAAGACTGATGAATTAAATGATAATATTATTAACATTGGAATTAAAATGAAAAAGATCGAAGATGAAAAGATTGAAACTAAAGATAAAGATACAGTTTTACAGGAACTTAAAAATAAGGAGATCGATGAATTAAACGATAAACAAAACAATGAAATTGGAAAAACTAAAGATAAAACAACCGTCGACAAATTAAAAGAGGCCAAAAAAGTGTAGAATACTGAAGAAAAAACTGAAAACGCGATGAAAAAAGTTCTCGAGACAATTCATAACATATCTCCAGACATAACAAAAGAGAATATTGAAAAGAATTCTAGTCTGTTAGTATCGAGAATATTGAAAAGAATTCTAGTCTGTTAGTATCATCACCATTTAAAAAGGCATTATTTTGGCCAGAACCAACTCCATCTAAAAAAGTTTTAAGTAAAAAAAAACGGAAAAGATACCCTCCGTAACAACTTCCGACGCATTGAAAGAGTATTACTCAAAAAAAGAAGATGAAAGAAATAAACAACTTGAGGAAAAGGAAAACAGAAAAAAGGGCCGATAAAAGTAAGAAGAAAGAGAACTGCAAGAACGAACATAACAAGTGCAACAAAATTCAGGCGAAAATGAAAAAGTGCTGCCTAGCGAGGATGAAGGTGAAGTGTGTATTGAAAAAGTAAATGAAAAGACAAATGTTAAACTTGGGGACTTTGTGATAGTAAACTATGAAAATAATTACCATCCTCCAAATGTGACGGGAATTGAGAAAGAGAAAGTATTAATTAATACCATGACTAGAAAATTGGAGGTGGCCAGATAAGAGAGATGAGATTTGGTACGACTCTATAGAAATAATGGAGGTGATACAACCACCAAAAAAAATTAATAAAAGAGGCTACTTTCAAATTGGCGAAATAAATAAATATGGTTCCTTTGCCTAGATTACCTTTAAGTTAATTTTAATTTAAATTCATTATTAAATTAAGTAAACTGAAAACCTTGATCGATTTATGTACTTAATGTGTCGGATTTAAAAACTTTGTCGAATTTATGTTCAATTCACTGCCGGAATTTCGGACACAGAAAAATTTCAGTGGTCGGAATTATGACCATTTGCAGGTCAATAAAAAAATATTCTTTTATTGATGGAGAAGTATAACTATTTTTCTTTTCTGAAAACAACTTCAGAAATGAACAAACTTGACTATTATATAAAGTATCCTACATTTTAAACACGATTTTTATTTAATCATGGTGTTTTCTTTAGTTCTTATAGTGTCGGAATTATGTACACTTACTAATATCTCCATTATATAGTGAAAACTAGCATCGAAAACTTTTTGTCATATTTTACAAACATTTTTGTCATAAAATAATTATTGACGCTATTTTGATTCCCGTGTATTGGCCTGTCGTGTTTCATTCAGCGTTTTCAGCTGGTCCAGATTTAGCTCCGATGGGAGCCATCAACATTGAAGGAAATGAATAAAAGAGGAAAAGTGACAATGACCTTGACGTTGGTAGCGCGTCGCATGGCCTTTCGTACGGCAGTAAAGCGTTGTGCCAGTGCAGACGGGCCGCGCCGGCCCAATATCGACCGAACAAGATGAGGATGAAATGGAATTCGTCGGTACTAGGTCAGTATTCAGTGCGGAATCTCCGGAAGCCGAAGTAACTAGGAAGTGCTCAGATCGAGGCTCAGAATCATAACTCAGATACTCTCTCCGTTAAACATCTGATTTATTTCGCCTGGTTTTCCGTTGCGTTAAAACTCACGTGGGGGTTCGTCCGTTCGCTTGATGGGGCAGTCAGAGGATTTTTCTTATGTGTTGAAAGGGCAGCATCAATTATTTTAGGTAAAAATTATCTTAGTAAATAGTAATTTAGTTTTTCAAATTGAAATTTTCAAATTATTATTATTTATAAAAAAAACTTCACTTTTACAATAATTTAAATTCTGAAGGTTTGATATACGGGGGAGGGCTCATATCTTTATAGGAAGTAGTTTTATCAATAAATGAACACGTGAATTTAGAAAGATTAAAATTCCTTGACAATGTTCATTTGTATACATTAAAATTTATGAGTCACCACCTAAGGCGGTTATTCATTCATAAATCCCGCTCACTACGCTCTACTTAATTCTGTCCTCAGTTTGTAACTTGCCCCCGCTGGCCTCAATTTACCTGTATACCTTTGGGAAATATAATTAACTTACCATATCTTATCAGTCAATTCTCTAAACTTATTTCGACTCGATTGAATTATATTAAAATGTATTATTCATCCTAATGTTCAAACGAGTAATTTAATCAAATGCCTCTTCGAAATTTTTCGGTTACCATTTATTTCATTTTAAATTCAGTTTCACCACATCTCGACTGCATTTGAATATACTGTAATAATCATACGACATGTTGTTGATAGCCGATTTAGCGTAAGTAAACCTTATGTAATACTTTCAATGCTTCTGCAGGCAAAATGTGTTTGCAATTGAAAATTTAAGATACATTCTTAAATTTAATTGTAAATGTCGCAAAATACACCTGTTATGTATTGATAGAAAGGAACACTGTGAACAAACTGAATGATAGACGATGCTCAAACTCCGCGTAAATATAAAAGGACAGTTATGCCAACTTATGTACCTAGGTAATGTACACCATAGTATTACAAATTAAACCTGTAATCTATTTTATTCACGTTTATACAGGGTGTGTCACTAATAATTGGAAATATTTTAACTGTTGAATCTTGGGCTCAAAATATTAAGATTTGACCTAAATTACTTAGATAAACTGTGGCTCCCTACTGAGGCACAGGGTGTTTTATTTAAAAATTTCAAAACTATTTGTAAAGTTGGCATAAACTAAACGATATAGTGCGAACTTTAAGCTGCCGGTTTTTTGTTTGACTGGAATAAGAGGATATCGTCATAGTCCAGTCAATATTATAATTTAATATGCTCAGTTGACGATAAATAATAGTTAAAATATATTTTCTGTCGACCGTCTGTCAACCAAATTAAAAAACGTCAAGCTAAAATAAAACGCTGTTCCCTATCATTATCAGTGTTTTGTGTTTATTTTTTGTTTATAATTATGAAATAAATTGGAGCAGCCACATCTCTATACGGGACATTGTTTCCGGCGTTCTTGTGCCTAGATACTTTTAGACAGCGTTGCAGATTTTTCAGTTGTTAACTGACTTGGTGGCTGTGGCAGAAGGATATATTGAGAATTCGTTACAAAATGAAGTTAATACAGCTAAAAAATTCTTTGTGAAACTGCAACACATGCTTATCAGACCACTCGTTCTACCGACGACGCTGAAATAAATTGTGTGACAAATATCCAAAGTAGCGAGGTAAACAACATAAAAGTTGTAAACTGTTTTTCTCCACTTTGGAAAAATACATGATCGACGGAAAAGTATTGTTACCAACTCTTACATTAAAATGCGAATAATGATTCTCCAACATTAACGCGTGGGCGCAGCGAGCGCGTTAAAATATTTCGATCATTAATCGTCTTCATTGATGTACTTGTTGGTTAAATAACTATTAATAATTTTATAATTATTAAATACATTTATCCACTGTCTAACGATTAGTTTTAACTCGCAATTATAGAACACCATCCAACTTTTTAAGTTAATGTATAGAACAAATTACATTGCTTTAAACAATATTAACCTATTTATATTTAAAAACATCTTAAAAATTACACCAGACAATTAACACTACGTTATATCTCGTTTTATTAAGAAGAATTAGAAACATAAATTTCAACTAATTTATTATTTTTCACATCACTGTAACTGCAACTAATATTTTTGATAGTGCGTTTTTTATAAGAGCACAGGTGTTCACTTTTTAGTAGGTAGTCTGCCATCAGGAAAGTGTGTAGTATTTTCTGAGGAATTTGGGTAATTATAGCAATTATATTTTTAGATAAAAATTAAATATTTACAATGTTGCGTCCTTGGGAAATATCGAGTTCGGTTCAAAATATTGTGTGTTCCAATGACGAAAATTTAAATAATGGTGATAATAATAATAATAATAATAATAATAATAATGTTTATTTAATAATAAAGTTGTTTACAAAAGTAATGTAATAATATAAAAATATAAACAATAAATAAACATTCATATTCACAGAAGTTGTTCTATAACAAAGTTATATACAACTTGTACGTGAGTTACAACAATAATAGATTTATCGCAAAAACAAATCCGTTACAAGATAAATTACATATAGACCAGGGTAGAAGCCTTTAAAAATAATAAAAAGTGAAAAAAATAATAGTAGGATGAAACCCATTAGAAAAGGAGAAGAATATTATAAAAATGAAAGGAAAAATAATTTACGGGCGATCTATGTTCGGTAAGGGGATGGGGGTGAGTTTTTAAGGGTAAAAAACGGTTTTTCTCGATTTTCGGCAAAACTAAAAGTACTATCGGAAAAAGTCAAAGGCAAAGTTGTAGGTAATAAAAAGAACTAAAACTTTTGTATTTACACTTTTTTCACATAACCTCAAAATTTATGTGAAAAATTCAAAAAACTAATTTTTTTGTTTTTTATTTTTTTCTTTAACAAAAATTTTTTTTTAACGAAATTTGGTGAAAACTTACCTTTTCATGTCCCAAATAAGCTGTAATTTATTTGATTAAGAATATTTATTTTTTCACCTTATTTTGAATTAATATTGAAAAAACACCCTAATTTTCAATCGAAAACTCACCCGTCAAAATATCAGCTTTTTTAAAAAAGTTGGTATGTTTTCTGTTCGTTGAAATCTCTACTTTCCGATGGTGAAAAAAAAATATATGTTACTATAGTAAATATTCTCAAAAAATGCAAAAAATCGAAAAAACTCGAATTCGAAATTTTTTTTTTAATTATTATAAAAAATTTTGAGCTATTCATTAAAATTAACACTTTAATTACTCGAAGTAATGAAGCGAGAACATTTGTTTGTCTTATCTAAAATACTACAAAAAAAGAAATTTTCATTAATTATAGATGAAACCACAGATGTTTCATCTTCGAAAAGTTTGGCATTGGTTGCTCGTTTCTATGATGAGGCTTCTGAAAAAGTTTGTGATAAATTTTTGGCATTAATAAAGATTGAAAATGCAACAGCAAATGGCATTTTTGCAGCTATTTCCAAATGTTTTGAGGAAAATAAAATTCCAGGAAACAATTTAATTGGGTTTGGAGCAGACAATGCCTCTACCATGATCGGGAACAAAAGTGGGGTACAACAAAAATTGTTGGAATTCAACCCTGATTTGTATGTATTAGGTTGTACATGTCATTCTTTAAATTTATGTAGTAGTGCTGCCTATACCAAACTTCCAAATGCAGTTGAAGAATTGACAAGAGACATTTATTATTATTTTTCACACAGCAGCAAACGAATTGAGTCATTCACAGAATATCAATTATTTACGGAAACTGAAACACATAAAATATTGAGACCTTCACAGACAAGATGGTTAAGCTTATAGTCGGTTGTTAGCAGTTATTCATCATCCTGTTTTATTTTGAAGAATTTATTGTATTTAAACTATAAACTAACCAAATAAAGTTTTTTTCTTATCGGTTTATTGGAATTTGATTTCCAATCTGGTAAAGTTGAGTTCACAATCTACTAGAATCGGAGATGTTTGACGAATCTAACGATGAAGAAATGCCATCAGAAACTAATGGATAAGTGATTAGAATTGAATATAAGGTATTTATGAATGATAAGATTAATGTGTTTAAAAATATTGTAATGAATAACGTAATCAGAATAAAGTATCTACATTTAATTGTACGATTAACATTTATATTTAAATCTAATGAGATTTTCTATGACATAAATGTAATTAGTATTAAATAAATCAACTTTTTAATAGAAACAAATTGCAGCAATCACATTTTTTAGATGAAACTATTTATAATAATTGAAAAAAAATTTGAATTCGAGTTTTTTTCGATTTTTTGCTTTTTCTGAGAAGATTTACTATAGTAACATATATTTTTTTTCACCATCGGAAAGTAGAGATTTCAACGAACAGAAAACATACAAACTTTTTTGAAAAAGCTGATATTTTGACGGGTGTGTTTTCGATTGAAAATTAGGGTGTTTTTTCGATATTAATTCAAAATAAGGTGAAAAAATAAATATTTTTAATCAAATAAATTACAGCGAATTTGGGACATAAAAAGGTAAGTTTTCACCAAATTTCGTTAAAAAAAGAGAATTTGTAAAAGAAAAAAAGAAAAAAACAAAAAATTTGTTTTTTGAATTTTTCACATAAATTTTGAGGTTATGGGAAAAAAGTGTGAATACAAAAGTTTTAGATCTTTTTATTACCTACAACTTTGCTATTTGACTCTTTTCGATAGGACTTTTAGTTTTGCCGAAAATCGAGAAACACCGTTTTTTACCCTTAAAAACTCACCCCCATCCCCTTCCCGACCTAAGATCGCCCGTAAATTATGTTTCCTTTCATTTTTATAATATTCCTCTCCTTTTCTAATGGGTTTCATCCTACTATTATTTTTTTGGTTTTAAAAATTATCGACCCTGGTCTAATAATCTAACTTAAAACAAGTACAATAAAATGGAAAAACCAGCAAGAAATTAAATTTTTGAATAGGTTGAAATATGCAGGATAATAAATATAGATGGTATACGGAATTAATATAAATTGTAAACATAGGATTTAAGGTACATAATCATTATTAAAAAGTAATAGTAGTTATAAAAAGTGAAGGTAAAAGTATATGGGAATATCACACGTGTCTTTAAATATCATTTTCACTTATATACAAACAATACACACACGGACATCCAAACGAACAAACACAGCCACACAATAACACCCAGACCAATCCAACATACCTCAGAAAAGAATAGGCATATCACACATATATTGACTAAAAAACACATGAAGAGGCATTCGATTTGTGCATACAGGGTGTTTTCAAATGACACAACGTTTGCATGTAGATACCTGTCGTAAAATTGGACAAGTTGATATAGGGATTGAGGGGTCCAACCCATTTTCATTTCGAAATACAGGGTGTTAAAGTTATGAAAAATATTATGTTTTATTTTGATAACTTTAAAATGGATGAATATATTGATCTGACATTTGGCAGGTTGTTTTTAAATGTAAAAGGGCTTATTTTGATGGAAAAACATGTTTCAATTCTTGATCCAGTGGTGTACATTTGGAAGAATATGTCACCTTTCCCCTCCCATTTTGTACGCCACTGGCATTTGAAGCTATTTTTATTTGATTTTGTATTCCTCAATAGTTTTCACGTGAAAAACGCATGACCTTTATATATCAAAAAATTTGTAGTTGTCAAGATATTTATTGTTTTTATGAAGTCTGCAAGATCACTTTTTAATAAAAAAATAAAAGAAATATTTTTCTTGAATGTTTTTTAATAACTACCAAACTACTAATGGTTAGAATATGTAACAGGAACTAATTTGTGAAACAGCAATGCATATTAAACATTGAGAGAGGATTTTTGAAAATACTTTTCCAAACTTGTGATTTCATTAACAATAGAATAAAAAATAAGATAATTACAAAGTTAAATAATATCCTATTCAATCATAATTTTTAACTAAGCAGCCAACAAATTACAAAAGATGTTAAAAATTTTGTCCAGTTACATTTACACATAATCTGCAACGTTTTGTCATTGAAATTTGCATACCTTGGAAATACTGGCGATTGCCGGAATTAACTTTGTAGCTGCATGGATTCTTGCTATCAGTTGCTCCTCCGTTTCTACTATTGTATCGTAAACTAGGGACTTCATGTAACCCCACAGAAAGAAATCGA
Source organism: Galeruca laticollis (assembly GCA_963921935.1). Classification (NCBI taxonomy): domain Eukaryota; kingdom Metazoa; phylum Arthropoda; class Insecta; order Coleoptera; family Chrysomelidae; genus Galeruca; species Galeruca laticollis. The sequence goes on along the minus strand of OY998178.1, from coordinate 34,686,587 downwards.
TTGGATTTAAATCCGGTTACCTCGCAGGCCACATATTGGGTCCACCTCGGCCTATCCAGTTGTTTCCGTATTGTTGGGTTATAAGTTATCTGGCCGCTAGAGAATAATGTACAGATGCACCATCGTGCTGAAACCATACATTATCCGTATTTGCCCTAATATTTAATGGTACCACGTCGTATAATAAATCAGGAAGGGTTTATTAGGTAATATAAACATATGGATTTTCGTAATCCCACACGTGGCTATTCCTTGAATTAAAAATTCCTTCACGTGTGAATTTGGCTTCATCAGTAAATAGAACAAATTGGGTGAAATTTTTTTTTCTAAACATTTTTGGGTGTACCGATTGGCAAACTCCACTCTTTCAGGACAATCTGTTGGTTTTAGGGCCTGAACTTGGGTATACTTATAAGGATACAACTACTGCTCATTTAAAATACTCTACACAGTTGAGTTACTTACATTTAAAGATTTTCCAATGGTGCGAGTGCTTAAATCGGGTCTATTTTCAATATGGTCTAGAACAACCTCCTCTAATTGCACAGTTCGTTTTCTACCGCTACCTTGTAATTTTGAATTTAATTAGTGTTTTAAATGAAACTCAACGTTTCTAACTAATTCCACAATATAATGAAAAATAGTAAAAATTCTAAAAAATTGACAACTGTTTCGATAACTGAATATCATCGTCAGAATGACAGAAATTACATTTCAATTTATGCCTACCTGATGTTTAGTAGTTATTTTTGGCTAGACCAAGAAGTTACCTACCTTGTGATTGACGTAATATATGTTAATAGAAAGAAGAAGAAGATGTGATATTACAAATATTGAAGCTTAGCTATTATTAGCCCTATGGTGACATCCTGGATATCATTTTCCCAATTAAGAGCAGTATAACTGTGTAATGATATAGAAAACCAGGAAAACTATATCTGCTGATCTTTACAATTATCACTTAAGAAGACAGTTTAATAGTGGAGAACTCCCTAGATTTAACTGTTCATTGACAACTTCATATTGTGGGTTTCTTAAATGTCTTCTGATTTCCAGTTCTTCAAGGAAATCCAGTTCTTGTTTCTTTTCACAAATATGCACTACTTCTAGTTCTGTGTTTGGTGTCAATGAATGGTTGGTGTCAAGTAGATGTTTTGCGTAATGGGATTTATCTGGTTGTTTTAATCTGTATGATATTCAGTTATCGAAACAATTGCCAATTTATTAGAATTTTTAATATTTTTCATTATGGAATTAGAAACGTTGAGTTTCATTTAAAACACTAATATGAGTATATTCCACGAAGTAAGGGTCGAGACAGTTATAATTTCATTGAATTTAATTTTCCAAATTTTCGCAATCTCCTGTTAATCTGAGAAAATGTTGTGTGACATGGAAATCTAGGTGAATTTGGATATATTTCTCTAGACAAGTGCTCGGAACGTCTACCATTCTTTTTAGCTTCGCGTATATTAGTTGCATATCAGTCATTTCTTCAAAAATATAATCCATCATAACAAAAAGTGTGAAAGTTGCACAAACCAATTTAATTACAAATAATTCATTTTCGTTTTAACGTTAAACAAAATGACATTTACCATTTCATTATTGACATCCATACTGAGGAGGCACTGATAGCAAGAATCCATGCAGTTACAGAAATTATTTCCAGCAATCGCAAGGTATGCGATTTTCAATGAGAAAACGTGGCAGATTATGTGTAAATGTAATTTTTAGGCAGCTTAGTTAAAAATTATGTTTCAATGGATATTATTCAACTTTCTAATTATCTTATTTTTTATTGTTATTAATTTTTTTGTTAATAAAATCACAAGTTTGGAAAAGTATTTTCAACAATCCTCTCTCAATGTTTTATATGCATTGCTGTTTCACAAATTAGTTCCTGTTATATATTCTAACCAGTAGTTTGGTAGTTAATAAAAAACATTCAAGAAAAATATTTTTCTATTAAAAAGTGATCTTGCAGACTTCATAAAAACATTAAATATCTTGAAAACTACAAATTTTTTGATATGTGAAGGTTTTGCGTTTTTCACGTGAAAACTATTGAGGAATACAAGATCATATAAAAATAGCTTCAAATGCCAGTGGCCTAAAAAATGGGAGGGAAAAGGTGACATATTCTTCCAAATGTACACCACTGGATCAAGAATTGAAATATGTTTTTCCATCAAAGTATGCCATTTTACATTTAAAAACAACCCGCCAAATGTCAGATCAATATATTCATCCATTTTAAAGTTATCAAATTATATTTTTCAAAACTTTAACACCCTGTATTTCGAAAAGTAAATGGGTGGGACCCCTCGATCCCTATATAATCTTGTCCAATTTCACGAGTGGTATCTACATGCAAACGTTGTGTCATTTGAAAAGACCCTGTATGTCATCCCGGGAAGTTGATTTGATATCTCTCAATTTATTTTTGAATTGAATTCTGAGATATGTTGAGGAAGGCGGCCGTAAAGTTTCGGGCCTAAAAATTTAAAATTCTTCTGCCCAATAGATTTGGAAGCTGGTGGAGGTAAGTAAGTGTTATGTTTCTGTCTTGTATTATATTTGTGTTCATTTATCACCAGAGCAGACTTAGTTTTATGCTGTTCGACATTCAGGTTCAGGAAAAATGACTGTTTTCAATCCAAGATTCCAGTTTCAGAGTAAAGAAGATCTGAAGAGTATTTGCTGGATTTGCAATATATGATTTTGATGAGCTTTTTTTGTATCATTAAATTATTGAGTATGGTTTTTCCGACTGCTTCCCAAGCAAGTATGCCATAAGTTAGATGCAACTCCACTTTTCAGTTTATAAATTAAAAAATGTAGTTTTTTAATAACATGTGCTATATGTTTATTCCACCTCAGAAGACTGTCAATTATCACACCAAGGTACTTGAATTCAAGATTGGACTCTATTGATAAATCATCGGAAATGTGTTAGTGTAAAGAAAGACGGTAAAGTTGACTTATTTATGGAAAGTGGAAGAAACAATGTTTTACTGGGGTTTATAGTCAGCAATCGACTTTGAAACCATGATTTGATCATCTCCATAATATCTTCTTCAATTTGTTCTTTCAAAGTGGTCCATTTTTGAGCTGAGTAGAAAATTGCTGTATCGTCTGCATACGTGATTATTCTACCTTTGGTGTTGACTTCAAATAAATCATTCAAATAAACATTAAACAGGATTGGTCCCAATACGGTTCCTTGCGGTACTCCATACTCTACTGTTTCGTATTCGCTATAGACATTTTTCAGTTTAACTTTTTGCGGTCTATTCGAGAGATAGCTTCTGAACAAGTCTGAAGCTTTTCCTCTGATACCAGAATTGTCAAGCGATTCAATAAGTAGATTGTGGCTAACTGTAGCGAACGCCTTCGACAAGTCAAGAAAGACACAGAGGGCTTTTGTTTAGAGCTGAATACATTTCTGAAGTTAATTCCAATATGGCGTCTTGGGTGGAAATTATTTCGAATTTATCGAGAAACGAAACCAACTGTTTTTTAAATATTTTTTCGAATATCTTTGAACAATTTGTTATAACTGAAATTGGTCTATGGTTGATAATTTCGTCTCTGTCGCCACTTTTGTATATGGGAAATACAATTGTTTCTTTGAATGCTGCTGGAAAAACTCCTTGTTGTATACATTTATTGATTACATCAGCTATTGGTGCTGTAATTATTTCAGCCATTTGTTTAATGGTTTCAGACGTCAGGTGATCAATTCCTGGTGCCTTCCTAGGTTTCAGTTCTTAAATTATTGTTTTTATTTCGTTTTGGTCAACTGCTCGTAAAAATAGAGAATTTAAAAGCGGGTTGCATTTTGGGACAATATATTCAGGATCGGTGTTGATTTCTTCTGCAAGCTTCTTTCCCACTGTGACGTAGTGTTTATTCATAAGATTTACAATTTCTTCTAGATTATCAATAACCTTTCCTTCCATTTTTATTCTATTTATTTCATTTTTAGGCCTCATCGATTTAGAACAAATTTCTTTTACAGTGTCCCACGACTTTTTTGAATCACTACACGCCTGATTTAATTTATTTTGATAATACTCAATTTTTGTTTTCTTTACCATGGAAGATACTCTATTTCTGGAAGATTTGTATAATGATTTTATTTCTTGATTGGTTGGATATTTAAGCAGCTGCTGATATGGTTTATCGTGATTTTCAATGATTAGACTGAGCTCTGCAGTCATCCATTCTTTCCTTTTTTGAATGTATTTCTTATAGTTCTAGAGCAGTTCTCGATTTGTTGGACAACTAAATTAATAAATTTATTAGCTGCAGATTCAGCTTTTTTCATATTGTGAACAAGCAACCATGAAGTATTTTTCAATGTTTTTATTAGTTTGTTATAATATATTTTTTCTTAATCTTATCAAAGTCTTCTCTCGAGGCAGTGCCTTCATTGAATACGATTTGCAGAAATGTTGTATAATGGTCCGTAAGATTTGTTTTTACTATTATAGGTAGCATCAGTTCCACGTCATTATCTGTTTGTATGAAATGTGGTCGACGCAAGATTTGCTTCCGTTGAGACACCTTGTGTAATCATTAATGGCCGGTAAAAAACCAAATTCGTGCATAATAGTTAGGTATTCAGTCGATTCTGCATTAACTTCCAAGATATCAATATTGTTATCCCCAACAAAAAGTACATGTGATGTATTTTCGATTTTCTCGTTTTGTAGAAATAAGCGATGATTGCGAAAACATTCTAATGTATTCGAGTTTGGAGATCTATATAATGCTATAATAATAATTTCTTTGTTACAGAAAGTGAGGTGTAACACCAGTATTTTAATTTGACCCAATTCAACGATCTTGAATGAGCTTTGGATATCTTTAAATGAATAGATAAATGATATATATTCAAATGATTATAATTGAAAACGGCAAAAAATGCTTCTATACTAGTTGAAACAACTCAAAAATGGCGTCTATATTACATACCTGTAACTTTTCAACTACGCGCATGCGCAACATATGTCACGTGTTTTTGATATCCATACTCTCTAAGCTTTCATCCTACTAATATTCATCAAGATCGGGCGATGGGGCATAATCGGAACTTCAGCCGTACCTTGGACCTTTATCGATGATATTTAGCTGTCTTTTTTAATTATAACTTTTATAAATAAACTATGCTAATCTTATTTGTAATTAATAGAAGAACTATCCACTTGACACATGAAACTGTTATTTACGACGAAAAACTATTTAGTTGATTTAATTGCTCGTAATTCTCCTGAAAAACGAAGTTTATTACGGAGCAGAAATTAACTCAACCTTTCGGATATATACCAGAACGATAATAAAGGAAAATTCCCACCTAAGTTTGTAACATATTGGACATTGATATATTTCTCAGATATATCCTCTTTAATTGCAACCTGATCTGTTGTTATCAATTAACTATTTTTAATCTAACTTAAATTCTCAGATACAAAAGTAACAACAATAATTAACCTAATTTCTCCTGAATTCTTTATCTCTAAAAATTATTATAACAACTGAGATATATTTTCACAGGTGCACGATTACAGTAATATAACGCGCTGCTCCTATATTTCTGAATGCTTTATAATTCTAATAATTTATCACTGAAACATTATCTATTACGCAGGCATCAAAAAAGCTATAGAAATGCTGTAAATAGTATCAGCCCAAAACCTATTGACGAGGTAAACATAGGTGATGCAAGTACACCCCTTATAAAATATGTGATATCAAATCATACGATGTATAGGGTGACGTAAGTACTATATCTACTTATAATCTTTTCAAAATAACGGTAAGTTGTGGCTACATATTCACACTTTATTCCTTATTAATTGTAAAGTTTCAAATAATTGATGTACTTACCTTCAACCCTGTTTAAATAATGTTTTTTTGCTTTCTTCCCAATTTCACTTTAATGAATTTTGTTTTTCAACCGGACTTATTGTTAAACAGATAAAAGCTTTTTATTTGCTTTGTAGTTTTTTTTTCTTAAAAATTCTCTTTATTCAAACTATAAAATCCCAGTACAACATTTGGAAAAATATAAATCAGATATGTGTGCCGATGTCAAGGCCATTTTTCATCATGTTGTGAGCTTCTTGTTTGGAATTCACGGCTCCTTGCTCGTAGGCATTATCCACAATCTTTCGCTGTTTACAATAACTTTGTACCTCCTAGAATATACAAATAAATCTCAAAAGATCTGTCAACAGAAGCGAAATGCAACGACAACACCGATCGCAAAATATATCTATTAATTTAATTTGTTGATGAAAATTGAACGATCAAAATTATTTGTCTATGAATTCAAACATGAAAAAGTATAAGACAGGAAAGACTCACAAACCAAGCAACAAGAATCAAGTCGAGAGGACAATCTAATGTGAACTAACTCCTGACCTGAGTCAAGCAACCGTGATAAAGAGTAACCACATCCCTCTTTCTTATTTATTATGGGGCACATATAAGAAACAAAGAGAACCCCAACTCAATTTCATCATTAAAGCAGTTCAATGCGAACCAATAATAATAAAGAGCTGAGAGATTTATTGAATTAGTGAATTAAACAGACTTTATGCCAATAAACAGATAAACCTCAAAACATCTGCCAACAAAAGCGGAACGCTTCGAAACAATCGATCACAAAAGAAATCAATAAAATTCAATTTGTTGATGAAAACTGAACGATCAAATTCCGTTTTTAAAAGGCATGGAGTAATAAAAGCTCATTAGGTTTGCAAAACCGATACAGGGTGTATAATAAAATATCTCCGAAGTTTATCTAATTTTGTACTAAAATTTCTCATTTGTTACGAATTTCAGGTAGACACCCCGTAACTCTGTATTCAGTTGGGTCGCCTATTGTATTGAAAGGGTCGCTCTATTGTATTTGAATGAACAAATAAACAATTTAATCCTTAGAGGCGTGCAATCAGGACAAAACAAACTTGGTATATGAATATGAAGGCACTATGAAATTATAATTACGAAAAATATTCAAAAGAGTTCACAATATCGATTCAATAAAAATACATTTTTTTGTGTTCCTATGAATAAATAATAAACATTAAATATTATATTGAAAATAGCAAATTTTTTTGCAGTAGGTATCAACTTTACTACTAATATACCGTTTACAATAGGAGAGGAAAAAAGAAAAATGCAGGAATAAAGTACGAATTAATGTAATATTTAAAAAAAAAGTCTAACAAATAATAGTAATAACTAACACAAAAACTAGTCTATATATCAGAATCAGACGATTCTGTTGAGCTTCCACTATTAACATTGGTTATAAATGGTTCAATCATGTGTTCACTTATATGATCCATTTCACACATATTTAGTCCTTCTTGTATCACGTGTTCAACACATTTCTTCCAGTTTTCTTTGGTTACGTTACCTAACGCGTCTTCGAATAAAACTTTTACGTCACTCATTTTGAATGTCGTATTCTTTCTTGAAACTTCCCCTTTCACTTGGGCCCATATTAATTCTATGGGATTGAGTTGACAGTGATAAGGAGGAAGCCTCAGCACTGTTATAGCACGCGCTGATGCCATTTGATCTACAACGTATCTACTATATTTGTGTTTATGTGAATTGGCCAGTTGCAAGAGCTCATTTTTCAGCGGGTTATCAGGGCATTCAATATTTTTCGAGGTTAGCCAATCGTGGATATCTTGTTTACGCCATGCAGTTGAAGGTAATTTCTCCACTAACCTGGAGTGATAACTTGCGTTATCCATAACAATGACTGAGCCCGTTGCAATTAGATCTAACATTTGTGAGAAATATTCTTCGAAAACGTCTGCATCCATATCTTTATGATAATCTCCGGTTTGCTTCGACTCAAAGCACAACAGTCCACCTTTAACAAAACCTTCGGCACTTCCGATATGAGTAATGATGAGTCGACGTCCTTTTCCTGCTGGTGGATTGAGGCCTGTTGACCACCCTTCAAGAGCTGCCTGCCTCCGACTTTTGACATTCGTGTCTTGCCAAAACATTGAAACAGTATGACCTTCATTTAACCAAGTCTCATCCAAATAATAAATTCGTTTTTGATCTAGTCTTTCCGCTTTCCGAATATTGCGCAAATAACTCCTCCTCCAAATGACAATGTCGTCTCTATCAATCAACATTGCGTTCCGATAATGTTTTTAATATTCAAATCCAAGTTCCTTCAAAATTGTCCATAATGTACTTCGAGACATTTTCGGAAAATCTGAATCTTCTTGAACCGAAGCCATAATTTTGGAGAGAGTTGGGATCTCTTTTCTAAAGAAAAAAGCATGCACCTTACGCCTTATTCCATTCTTCAAGTCGTCATCCATTTCAAGTTTGGGTCGGCCTGGGGACTTTGCTGGGGCTGTGATGTTTCCATTTTTTTTCTCCTTCATTAAATTATAAATTGTTGTTTTTGAAACACCCATCATTGTTGCAGTAATCTCCACAGTTTCATCAACACTTCCTGTCAAATTCATGATTTTTCTTCTAATTTCTTCGTTCTTCAACGAGGAATAGCAATTGAATATCAGATTTATTTCGTTCAGCGACAATGGGCCAACTTTAGGTCGCTTAGATGGTGATAAATCCTCCATACCTGGTCGAATTTGGTTGGAACACTATATAGTTGGAAGGTGTAGTTAGGTGTTTGTGATGAGAAGAGAACTTGTATAGATGAACAAAAATAAACACCAGTTAACAATAACGGTGAAAAATAATAACAAATAACAGTAATAATGGGGAAATCAATCAACACAGCAGTTTCTCCAGAGCAGATGAACTGTGAATTTAAAATATTCAACCTTTCCGCTACTTTTATAGTTGAAAAGCTCTAGTAAGTACATTGTATTATGGGGGCATTTTCTTAGAATTGAAAAGACTATATTTCACAATAATAAAACCATTTTTGAGCTACTTGTTTGTCAAGTTTCTTCAATTACCTGCTAATTGGGTGAAATAATCGGCAAATGGGGTTGGTTTGGATATATATATGTATTTGTATAAAATTGTTATTAACATTTATTTTATTATTTATTGTATGTAGGATTATAACTACCTGGAGCTTAGTGGAGGGACTCGTCTACGCCCTTTTATACATAATAATAAATTTTCTGGAAAATTGATGTCAGTGATATAATCCACAGTTTATTATATTATTGATAATTTGAAATTTCATTTTAAATAATATTACAAAACGGTTATTCTCGGAAATGAGATAATTTTAGAAGCCTTAACTTTTTTTAAATGACTAAATATGGTACGCCTATGGTTCCGGCCAAAATGAGTGATTTATTACTCCATGCCTTCTAAAAACGGAGCCTGGCCTGAGTCAAGCAACCGTGATAAAGAGTAACCACATCCCTCTTTCTTATTTATTATGAGGTACATATAAGAAACAAAGAGAACCCCAACTCAATTTCATCATTAAAGCAGTTCAATGCGAACCAATCATAATAAAAAGCTGATAGATTTATTGAATTAGTGAATTAAACAGACTTTATGCCAATAAACAGATAAACCTCAAAAGATCTGCCAACAAAAGCGGAACGCTTCGAAACAATCGATCGCAAAAGAAATCAATAAAATTCAATTTGTTGATGAAAATTGAACGATAAAAATTATTTGTCTATGGATTCAAAAAAGAAAAAGTTATTCAATGAAGACAGGAAATACTTACCAACCACAAACCACGTAAGAAGAATCAAGTCGAGAACCCAAATCAATCCGCCCGGCAACAATATTACACTAACAGATTCACACAACATTTTTACTACACATAACAACGTTTTGGTAGTTGGTGATCTCAAAATCCTTCTCTCCTCGTCGGGTTGTGTAACCATACTTTGTCCCCTTCTTTAAAATCGCCTTCTGTGGCCCGCGTGTCGTACCGACTTTTCATTCTGTCGCTGGCAACTTGAAGATTGGTTCGAACTAATTCATGAATATCGTCCAGCCTTCCTCTCAATTGGATCACGTAGTCTTCGCCTGCTAAATCTTCTCCAGGGCGGCAGCCAAATTCCAGGTCACAAGGAAGCCTCATTTCACGTCCAAACAGGATTTTCGCCGGTGTTTCACCCGTGGACTCATTGACAGCAGATCGATAAGCCAATGCGAATAGGGAAATATACTGGTCCCAATCTTTCTGATGGCTGGATACTACTTTGGACAGGTATTTTCCAATAGCCCTGTTCATTCTCTCGACCATTCCATCTGACTGTGGATGTAAAGCTGTTGTCCTGGTCTTCTTCATTCCCAGTTTGTCGCAAATCTCCTGGAATAGATGGCTTCCAAAATTTCTTCCCTGGTCACTGTGGACTTCCAAGGGTACTCCATATCGGCTGATAAATTCCTTCACCAATACATCCGCGACAGTTGTGGCTTCTTGGTTCGGAATAGCGTAAATTTCCACCCACTTTGGGAAATAGTCCATTACAACCAGTATGTACTTGCTACCATTTTCTGTCGTCAGAAATGGTCCAGCGATATCTAAAGCAATCCTTTCGAAAGGGCTTCCAACATTTTACTGTTTCATGGGTGCCTTTCTCTTGCGATGTGGTCCATTACTCGTAGCACAAGTCGTACATTTCTTACACCAGTCCTTCACATCATCGGAGCTGTTCATCCAATAAAACCTTTCACGGACTCGCTGAAGGGTTTTCTTCACTCCCAGATGACCTCCCGATGGACTGTCGTGTAACTTCTTCAGTACCTCAGCTACTCTTGTTCTCGGGATAACTAGCTGTCTTCTGGTCTCAGAACCATCATCGTTTTCAAGGACTCTTTTCAACAGCTCTTCTTCCAGGACAAGGGAGTCCCACTGAGCCCAATATGCCTTGAGTGTCGGTGAAAATCTTGACACTTCTTGCCATGTAGGTCTCCGATTTTCTTCCTTCCATTGCCGGATCATCTTCAGGTGAGGATCATTCTCCTGATCTTCTCTGATCCTGGTGGGTGACCATTCCTCGTTGACTACTGTAACTCTTGAAACTGCAACTTCCTTAGATTTCGACTTGTTGCATTGTGAATAGTCTACAGGGCATGGCCGTCTAGACAAGAAGTTGTCTTTTTGGTGATTTACATTAGCTGGATGTTCACCACTGTCTGATTTCCCCTGTGTCTGGAGTTCTTGGGTTACAGGAGTCTTGGGGAGCTTAGACGGACTACATACGGGCTCTAGCTCGCCACACTTCCGGCATTTGATCTTCTTCGGCGTCTTGTCTGCCATACCTTTCAACAAGTTGACGATCTGATCAAGTTTGTCATCGTTATCTTCTTCCTGCATGGTTCTACCTTTGTTGTACCGCGAGCTTTTCTTGGCTGCTTTGCATTTAAGAGGTTCTTGGTTTCCAGTAGTCGTAGGACGCCCTCACGAACTGCGTGCATGCTCTTGCTCGCCACAATTACAGCACCTGATTTTCTTCGGCTTCTTGTCTACCATACCTTTCAACAAGTTGACGATCTGGTCAAGTCTGTAATCGTCACCTTCTTCCTGTATGGTCCTATCTTTGTTGTATCCCGAAGCCATCGTGGCTGCTTCATATTCAAGAGCAGCAGTCAATGCATCGGCCAATGTTTTAGGATGGGCTAATCGAAGCGTCTTCTCCATATCGTGGTCACACAAGCCGTCAATAAAGGCCTGGGTGCCTAAACATTCCATCATGTTCTCTGGTGCTGATGGATAAGCAAATCGAACTAGTCGGGCAATAACCATTTCATACTCTTGAAGGGGTTCGTCACGTTTCCGCCTTCGGTTCTTCAGCTGAGATTGGTACAAATGTTCTAGATGTTCATGACCATATTGCATGTCCAACCTCTTCTTCAGCTGCTCGAAGTCGTCCGTTTCTTCCAAAGGTATCGTCTGAAGTACATCTAAGGCATCTCCGCGAAGCGCGATGGTTTAATTCACTGCCTTCTCTCTATCGGACCAATTATTCACTCTATCCGCTGCTTCAAATTGTTTCACATAATTGGTCCACGACATTTTTCCATCGAACGTTGGGGTATAGACTCGGGTAAAACTGCCAATGTCTTCAAACTCAGGTAGTGTTTCTGGCTTGCAAGGTTTCGTTTGCTCGGTCTTCTTTTCTTCCTCTGGCGTGCCTCGCGTTCTTGAATCGGCAATTTTTTCCTCTAACTCCTTGATTTTCTCGTCTATCGTTGTAATCTTATTCTCGATTTCAGATTTTAGGGACGAAATTTCATTTTCAAGATATCGGCAGATATATCGTTCTTCAAAGTAGGAATATCGTTCTTTATAGCCGAAATATCGCTTTTTACATTCGTTGAAATCTTCTCTTCCATAGCAGAAATCTTCTCGTCCATGCTAGCAGAAATATTAGCAGAAATGTCGTTCTTCATAGCAGAAATCTTCTCGTCCATGGCAGAAATCTTCTCGTCCATGTTCTCTTCCATGGCAGAAATCTTCTCGTCCATGTTAGCAGAAATATTAGCAGAAATAGACGAGATTAAGGTGGAAGCCTCGTCTGTAAATAAAACGGTTTCTGGATCAAAGCCGTCATTTTCCAGTGCCACTTTAAGTCTTTCTACTAATTCACTTTTCTTACAGGACGTTTCCAACTCACGATCTTCCAATTCCGCTCTTAGCTCCGCCACTTTGAGGTCACATAGTCTCTTGGCCATTTTTACGTAGCAATTTATTTATATTACCCCACACCTGACACCAATGTAATGTTTTTCTTATTTATTAAAAGTTTTTATTACGGGTGGGATAAATTTCAAACACTCGGTATGGCTACTTACTAATTTATTTGAACACTAACTCACTAACACTTAATTTATATATACTCAACTAATCACTTATATTTAATTTATATGCACACAAACTTGATTATTAATTAGCACTTTACTGTACGGTGTATTTTTTTTGTTTATTTCTCGAGATCACTTTATCAACTAACTCCTCCTCTATTATGTCCTTATTTATATTAATGCCTTTCTTACTAGAAAATTCCGGGCTGCGGCTTACACAGACACAAATAATTGATTCTTGCCTTTTCTAGATGAGTCTGGTCACAAAAACAATGCTCAGATGATAGTCCTAAACAGTTATAAAAACACTGCGTATCCGCCATAATTTTAATTTCCATACCTGGCTTAGACAGGGTCGGATTTAGGGTATATACCAGTGTGCTGTTTCGTAACAATATTAACGCTAATAATAAAAAAAATATTTGACTATAAAAAAACGAATTGGACTAAATTTAGAAAGTATTTGAATGAGAATTTAACAATAAATGATAATATAGAAAACATAAATCAATTAACTAAAACAATAACAAATTTTCAAAACTTAATTATCAATGTGAGAGAACAATCTACAACTATAAAAAACCAAACACACAAAAAAATACCTTACCAGATAACATAATTCAATTAATCCACAAAAAAAAATAAAGTAAGAAAAAAATGACAACAAACCAGAGATCAAAATTATCACCAAGAACTTAAATGGTACCAATAATTAATAAATCAGCAAATAAAAGAATATAAAAATAATGAGTGGTCAACATTTCTAAAAACTCTAAAACCTGACGATAATTCATTATGGAAAATCGCCCGGTATCTTAGAAATAAATATAACGACATAAATAAAATATTCTACAATGGTCAAACTTACTATGATACCCCAGAAATAGCAGGAACAGTTCGGAGAGTATTTCCAAAGCAACTTTGTTAATCACACACAACACACACATTTTCATCAAAACATAACACACACGGTTAAACAATACATAAATTCGCTCAACACAACAAACACAAATAATCTACCAACATGTACTGAAATATATAATACCATACAGCTTAAAAACAAAACAGCCCCTGGAGCAGACACGATACATAACATACTACTGAAAAACATTCCAAAAAAAGCCATAGTACAACTAACATACATAACAAATTTTATCATAAAAACAGGACAATATCCCGATATGCTCAAGATATCCAACGTCATTCCCATTGTCAAAGCAAATAAACAATCATGTTATGTAGATAGCTATCGGCCAATCTCCCTTCTCAATAACATAGCAAAGGAGACAAAATAATTGTATATAGACTACGACAATATATCGATAAACAACACATTTTACCCTCAGGGCAATACGGATTCAGAAGCGGCCACAGCACGGTAGCGCAAATAATTAGGGTAACTAATTATATTAGGGAGGGTTTCCAAATAAAAGATAAAGCCATTATGGTCACACTTGATATACAGAAGGCCTTTGACTCCGTATGGCTCGAGGGTTTAATAAACAAAATGATAAAAATCGAAGTTCCGAATTATTTAATTAAACTATTGAACTCCTATCTAACAAATCGAAAATTTTATTCAAAAATAGTCAATTATTCAGCTGGACCTTACACAATGAAAGCTGGAGTTCCGCAAGGCTCTGTATTATCACCTTTGCTATGCTCCCTATTCATCCACGATCTCCCAACCTCCCCACATTTGTTAACTGCAATGTATGCCGACGACACTTGTTTTGTAGCCACAGCACAGAATCCTGATCAAGCACTAGAAACAGTACCAACACACATAAACACGATAATTCTACCATATTTACACGAACACAAATTAGCTATTAATGCATCCAAAACGGAATATTTATTTCTGAGGAGAATAGCTAAGAAAACACCCCATTACAATCTCAGCATTGCGTAGATTGGCATATTATTGAGCCAAGTAGTACCCTTAGGATATACAGTTCAAGGCAATACAAATGCGAACGCACATATTATGCAACAGGTACGTAAGGCCAAGGTTGCAATGGGAACAAATTTCATCGAATTTTTATAATTAATGTCTGCCAGATGATATTCGAAAGAATCTCAGAGACGCAAATCGCGCAGGAGACATCCGAGATAGTGGGTGTAGACTTCTGCATGGAACACTAATTACATAACAAGGTTGATTAACTCCAAGCCTATTTCACACATAAGTGTAAATCAATCTAAATAAATAATAAATAAAATATTCAAAATCAACGTCAGTCATGTTGCTTCCTCGAAAACTAAACCCCATATCGTTTTGAGACCCTGTTTTTTAGCTACTTTTCAGGGAATACACAGCCGAAATATGCTAGGAGTCATAAACACATTACGGGACAAAGTTATTATAGACAATGAATAGCTATGGATGGTGCTTAGGCAAGGAGCCATAGTAAACAACGACGTGGAACACAAAGAAGGGGAAAAACTGCCAGGACATCGGCCCACATGTTACATGTATTTTTTCACCTACTTTGTATTAGGGTACCAAAATATTAAATAAAGAACCTTTTCAATAATAATAACCCAAATCAAGCAAATGTGATAAAGAAGCCTAGCAAGACCCCTGAAGTGTTGACTAAAGAGGAAACCCCAACCGGTCTAATGAGAACCGAACTCAATAAAAGAATGAGAGAATCAACAAATTAGTAAGTTTAACCTTAACAGCTCACATCCACAGAAATGGAGAGTAGTCAACAAGAACAAACAATCGAATGGAAGTCCATAAACTCAATTTGTCAATGAGACTAAAGGATCCAATATTTTGTCTATGAAAAATAGCGTCAAGAGGTTATTAAGTTGTGTGATGAAATACGAACATGACCGAATCCAATGAAAGAGAAGAATGATGGTGAAGTTATATCAATCTATAAGGGTCAATCAATACCAAACTCAAAGAACACAACAGGAAGAAGTTATAGAACTTAACAATTTGTTAACCGTAGTATAAGACCCACATCAAGGTGATGGTCTAATGAGAACCCACCCTTCAACCGGATTTAATTAATATGACCAGAGAGGGGGCAAAGGGGGCGAATCAGTTTATATCAAATCTAATGAAGGAAACCACCAAGAATTCCAACCAACAATTGTAATCAAAACAGTCTAATGGGAACCTGACTCAAAAGTTCAAGCTGAGATACTCGAAGAAGAATCTATTAAGAATGGGAGCAAGACTCAGCCTCCGACAAAACCAGGGGAGTGATAAAGTTGAACAGTGATCCTGAAATAAAAAACACATGGAGTTAAAAGGAAACAAAAATTAATTAAAACGGAGCCTCAGAAGCTTCCCGCGTCTAGAAAATTTATATCAATAAAGATGACCGAAAGTCTTAAAACAGTTAACAATTATCAAGAAAATAAGAATAAGTCAAAAAATAAGAGAAAAGGAAAGAAAGAAAATAAATGTTAAATAAAATAAAACAAGCAAAGAAGATTTAAGAAACGATTAAAATTCCTGAAACCGGATTATTAATCAAAATTAAAGCTTCTTGTGGAGAGGGATATAAGATATATTCAAATTAACTTGAGTATTCAGACTTAGGCTATTAACTGATAATTTATTATTTATGGGTATGTCCTCAAGAAAATCCAATCTGTTATAATTTCTAAGAGTAACCCCATGTAAAATTTTCGAATTCCTACCAGGGCTAAAGTTGTGGTTGTTGAATCTTAAATGATGTCCAAAAGCAGAATCCTTACTAGGATTCAAATGTTCTGATATCCGAGCTTTCAAAGGTCTACAAGTTCTACCAATATAGGTTGCCTCACAATCATCACACTCAAACTTATAAATTACACTTTTTGAAAGCTTATCAATTCTATCCTTAGAATTCACCAAATGTCTACCCAGACGTTTTGTAAGAGATTTTTACGTTTTCTATATAATTGTTAATACGCCTGGCTATTTTGTTTGAAATGTTGTTATTCAAAACAGGAATGGAAATGAACCTGTTAAACGAATCCACCTTAGGAAAAACCAAATTCTGCTGTCTTCTATTAATAACCTTGCGAATGAGACGGTCAATGATGTGTGGATTGTACTGGTTATTGCCTGCTATCTGCTTCAGAACACCTACCTTTGAATGATAATCAATCTCTGACAATGGAATACTTAGAAGCCTATGGACATATCAATTGAAAGCTGCCATTTTATATTGGTGTGGATGGCAAGAGGAACTTGGGATGACATGGTCTGTCTGTGTAGGTTTCCTATATATACTGTAAGACAATTTGTTGGAGTATTTGTGAATTGTGATGTCTAGAAAATTCAATTTATTGTCACTCTCAACCTGAAGTGTGAACTTTATCCTAGAATGTACTTGATTTATTTTTGATAATAGATTATTGGCAGTTTCTATACTATCATCCAAAAAAAACCAGACAATCATCCACATATCTAAACCAATACAGGATCTCAATATTGTTGTCTGAAAGAATAAATTTATTTTCCAAATTGTTCATGAAAATGTTAGTTATAAAAGATGAAAGACAACTTCCCATGGCCAGCCCATCAGGTTATTGAATACAAAAAAAAATCTGTGATAGGCAAAAACTAAGAATAGTTAAAATAAAATTAGTGCGATCCTCATTCACCTGAGCTAAAAGTAAGGCCTCTTTTACAATTTGGGAACAGATGTGAACAAGTTGCTAACGTCAAAAGATACCATCAAGCAGTTAGAATCAGAAGGAAACTCTAAACTGTTCAATTTATTGACCAAATCTAAGGTATTAGTACCTGAATGTGCAGGTCTGAAATTAGTTAACTCTCCTATGAGTTTATTTATAAATGTGGCCAAAATGGAGAATGGAGTGTTCAAGAAAGTCACCACTGGTCTGATAGGGATGTCTACTTTGTGAATCTTTGGAAGACCATATAAGCGAGGCATGATCGGATTACTAGATATAAGAGAACGTGGGGCTGAATGTTGAATGAATAATTCCTTCCCCTTACTCAAAAATGACTTCATCCTAGCAATGAAAGAGTTAATTTGGATTTGTTTGCAAAACTTTGAAACTATGATCAGAAAGAAATGACTCTACCTTATGAACATAATCCGACCTATTGATGATGACCGAACAATTACCTTTATCAGCTTTTGAAACAACAAGATCATTAACCGATATCTTCGACTTAATGCTTATGAGAGCTGAATTTAAGTGTCTCTGGCTATGATCTAAAAAGTTTTGTTAACTACTCTTGAAACCATACAGACAGTTCTGAACATCATTCCTAATCATCTCCTTGACCTGACTATCCTCCGATAGCTGCTCGATAATAACGTCAAGCTCGACAGCAAAATTCAAAAGCTCACTCTCAGAAAGCCGACTGCTCAATGAAAACTTAAGTCCCAGCCCCAACAAATACGTCTCATCTTCATCAAACAAAATGTCAGAAAGATTCTTTACACTACCGTGAAAAACAAAATCAGAAAATTTCTTGGTGTTTCTCTTTCTGTTCATATAAAATTCATGCTTTTTTGTAATTAATCCATTGAGTTTTCTACTAATCTTGTCAAATTTACGCTTCTTAGCCCAACTCACCTCATCCACCACATCATTAAAGAAATCCTGTAAATTAAATAAATCAAACCTTCCGACTAAATTATCATAACAATTTTTCAATTGACAATTAATCAAGTTAAGTTTTGCATAATGTTTACATATTGCTTGTTTCAACAGTTCCAATTCCAATTTGTATTTAGTATCTTAATTAACATTTCTGGATATTGTGTAGGTTTAACCTGTTCACTGATGCATCGGTTTACAAACCAAATATCCAACTGAAACATAGATCTATTTATGGAAAACTTCCTGTATTTAACAGCAATATCTACCATACTGTAGTCAAACAATTAAAAATTTATTGGTTTACTTGCTTGTAGGTAAGCACTGATGATGACTTGACAGTCGAAAGCTCTTTGCTACGATTTTAAAATTTTATTTACACGACTATCGTAGATATAGAAGCATTATGTTAGGAAATCTTTTAGTACAGCACGGATCGGAATGCGGTTTTTTGCATTCGCTTTCAAAAATTATTTATATCATTCCTACATACTTTCTACCTATTACAAACCGGAAGTTGCATTGCTGCAGCCAAAAATGCATTTTTTGAGAGGCCTTTTGAAAAATTTCATAACTTTGTAAATAAGAGTCAGAATTGGCCCAAGTTGGGTACCCAGGGGTTTTTGAGGTCGCTAATCACGATTATGATGTTCAAATTGACCCCCCGAACACCTGGAGCTCGGGAACGCCGACGAACGTCATCTCCGTCGGGCTATCCCGAACTTCATGCGAGGAAGGAGAGAAACTCGGCACCCGGGGGTTTTTTGGGTCGCTGAATTCAAATATGCCATCGGCGAACACCCCATGGACATCTGGTGCGCCCACCTGGCCCTGAACGCCATCTCCGAGGGTTTTCCAGACACAATTGAAAAAGACGAACCGAAAACCGTTACGGGGGGTTTTTGGGTCGCTGAATTCAAATATGGCACCGGCGAACACCCCACGGACACCTGGTGCACCCCAACCTGGACGCGGACGTCATCTTCGAGAATTTTCCTGGAAATATCGACAAAAACGAACCGAAAATTGTTATGGGGCAGTTTTGTGTGCGCTGAATCTGAATTTCATGTGGGAAACGACCCTCCCAACATCTGGTGCACCGGAACTTTTATCTCGACATCGATGTCATTCCCAGGAATGTCAACTAAACCTTATGTTTTAGAGACCGACGTCAATGTACTGCAATAACTGTATGGAAATGTTGATTCTAGTTAAAATATCTATGGAGGAAAGGAAGATAATGAATAGAAAGTCAATATTTATGTAATTGACATTTAAAAACTTTTTATTGAACTCAAATCAAATACAATCCAACCATTACTGCACCTAACCTCATTAATCAGTAACTTCGATTTTCAAATACGTAACTAAATATCAAATTCTCCATCAAGTGACACATCGTTAGTCTGTTCATTTTCTTCGTCATTCACTGACGTATTCATCAATAGTACATCTTCCTCGCCTAAGGCCTCTCTCTCTGCCGCAATTAAGCTTTCAACGGAATATCTTTCAGTTTTGGTGCAAGTTGAACCTCCACAATTTTTACAGGCAAGATTGCAAGGAGGCCATGCTTCCTGCAACTACAGGTCCTCCGATCACACTCCCCTGTGCATTCACAGAATATTGGTTCCATAATATTCGGGGGCGCAGGTTTTTGTATCATTTTGACAGGGACCAGTGTGTCGTCTTCATTTCTCCACCTCCATTCTGTTGGGTTCATGGTCACCTGGTCTCCGTACAGCCAATCTTGCACTTGAAAATAGACCCTTTTCAGATGTTGTTGAATGGCGTCTAGTGTTGGGAAAATGTTCCCTAAATTAACTTTCCCCTTTGTATTCATTTGGAACCTGTATTTCTCTAGTAAATGGTCCAATTTTGGCTTGTCTTCATCAGGAACATTCGGCTTCCTGAATGACGGTTGAGCACCGTACATTGCCAGGATTAGCTGCGCCCCATTCTCGAAAATTTCTTCGGTTGACAAACCAGCTTCCTTAAACTTCGCAGCATGAGGTTCAAGGTCTGGGAATTGCTGGAAGGTCTTGAAAAATTTTGTTTTTTCCTGGTAATACGTTGCTGAAACGGTATCGCACCCCGTTATTGCATGGAGCAACAAAATATTATTCGCAACTACTGGCATGTGAGACAAGCTGAGTGAAGAGTATACTTCTTCGGGTTTATTGACCTTTGGAGGTTTCTGGAGAAATATTTCATTATCTGCAGGTCAGAGTGCGGTCAATATTACGGCAACGTCTATATCTTCGGCAACAATGACTACCTTTTTTTGTTACGTCTCTGGATTCTCGCAGAGCTGTCGTTACAATCGTACGATCAGCGTCCGCTGCACATTGCTCTGAAATTATCCCGGCTGTGGTTAGTTTGGCCCGGAGCATTTTAATAACGTTATTTTTATTTTGTAGAAATTTATCCTGTTGTATTTGTAACGCCATATTTTCGGTAAAACAGACATCTGCTGAACTTCCCCGATTACCACGACGGTTTCTTTCAGATTATTTGGTACTGAGGGATTGGTAACCATCAAAAATAACTATCGCGCGGCGGCCGTAATGGTTCAATATATACTTAATGTAATTTTCCATAATATCCGAAAATGTCTGTCCGATTGTCCATCTGACTTTGTGAATCAGTAATCCTCCATCCAGGGCCAGGTTTGGGCACACCAGGTGTTCGGGGGGTCGTTTTTCACATGAAATTCAGATTCAGCGCACACAAAACGGCCCCATAACGATTTTCGCTTCGTTTTTGTCGATATTTCCAGGAACATTCTCGAAGATGGCGTCCGCGTGCAGGTTAGGGCGCACCAGGTGTCCGTCGGGTGTTCGCCGATGGCATATTTGAATTCAGCGACCCAAAAAACCCCCCCGTGCCAAGTTTCTCTCCTTCCTCGCATGAAGTTCGGGATAGCCCCACGGAGATGACGTTCGGCGGCGTTCCTGAGCTCCAGGTGTTCGGGGGGTCAATTTGAACATCATAATCGTGATCAGCGTGAATTATATTGATTTTATTACAACGTTTCCATTGTAGGCCAGTATGTGATTTGTGTTTTGCAACTACACGAAATTTAATTTCTGAATAAAACAGTAGATGTTTAGAAAGAACGGATACCAAATACGCCAAAAATTAGCTATTTCTAAAGACGAATTTACCAAAATTAATGATCATGCACGAGTGGATTGTGAATAAATTTACGATTTTTAAAATATACTTGTTATTCGTTTCTTATACTTGTAATCCATCAATATATTAATGAATCGAAAATTAACAACCAAAAAGTTTAATAATTAAATGTTATCAAACGTATTCGCAGCACAGTTGAAACTTTTCCTGCTACACTGGAAGAAGATCTGATTTTTGATTCTATGCCTACGATTCGACAACATACCAAGGAATCTCGCTCCCATTAGACAACGTTTTGAAGCTATTGTAAGAAATTTTCAGAAAAGTTATTCCATCGGACAATATTCCACCATCGACGAAATGTTGGTCGCTTTCCTAGGTTGCTGCAGCTTCAGAATGTACATTCCCAATAAGCCCGCTCGGTATGGGTTAAAAGTTTTTCATTGACCGATGCTCAAACGTTTTACACCATAAACCTAGAAATTTATGCCGGTAAGCAGCCAGAGGGTACGTACAGAGTAAGCAACACAGCCTATGATGTAGTTGAAAGAATTTTTGAGCCAATTGCGTAATCAAACCGCAAAATTATCATGGACAGTTGGTTCACTTCAGTGGAATGTGTAGAAAATTTACTAATAAATCATAAGTTGACGGTTGTCGGTACTATGCGGAAAAATAAGCGTCAAATACTGAAGAAAAACATATCTATGACAAGACCAGAGAAGTCAAGTATGTTTGGATTTACCTCAGATTAACAAATAAAATAGATGTTTGTTTTAACTTTTTCCTGCCCCAAAGATTGAGTCAAATTCTAAGCTCACTTGCGGGACACTTCCACTGCTTTTGCCATATTCACAAATCATCTTTAGTTGCAGGAAAAATGGAATTAGAAGTTTAATTGAAAATGTGTTAAAAAGTTATGCAAATAAAAAAAGTCATACTAATTTATGCATTTAAGTCGCTATTTTTGAAATTATTTAATAATACTTGAATTTTAGCGACTGCCATATCGGGCTGCTTAAAGCAAACAATATGGGCAAACGAATACATGCGAAAGGATAGCAAGGTTAGGATCTATAAGACTTGTATCAGGCCAATCATGACATACGGAATAGAAACCAGAGAAGAAACCAACAAAACGAAAAGCATGCTTAGAGTAGCCGAAATGAAAACGCTCAGGACTATAGTGGGAAAAACAAGAAGGGACCGAGTTAGAAACAATGACATCAGGGAACAATGTGGAGTACAAGACATCGTAAGATGGGGGAGACAAAGAAGAAGACATTGGTACGCTCATGTGAGAAGAATGGAGGAGAGCAGACTGCCACGCATCGCACTTGAAGGGAAACCAACAGGGAAAAGAGCACCCGGTAGACCACCTAAGAGATGGAAGGACAGTTGGCAGTCCACCTCCCAGGAAACGATAAAGAGGAACCTTCAAAACTAACAGATCGCAAGATCTTAAATACGAATAAGAAGAAGAAGAATTTTATTTAATAAAGGCATAATCTTATATAAATTTTAAACAAGTATTTGTTGTATCCTTAGATACCTTTATGGTTATAACTAAACGTGGCAAAATTGCTCAAAATTTTAGTACCTGTTTAATGTGTCAATAGTAATCTGTTTAGTAGTTTTGTCCTTGTTTAATTACCATATAAAGAGAGATGCAAATATCGTCAAACTGTGATCGACGATCATTTCGATTACATCGTAGTATTGTAGTAAATAATGTCAAACGTGGTTTGTTTACGCGAGCGCCATTACGACTAGAGAGTAAACATTTAGTTCTTTCGTTTTGATGTGTTTTTCAAAACTTTTGGTGACAAAATAAACTTTTAAGTTAATTAATTTAATGTTTTTGGACTATCATGGTTCTTCGGTGCTAAGTTTGTCAGTAAAACAGCCGAAATTACCAAGGGCATGTAGCTACAATACCCTCCCCACTTTTTGTAATTACTTCATTATTTCACTACTGGCGTTTAGAATTGTTGGCCGCAAAAATAAACGTGTTTAGGAATGAATAGCCCTCTCTATGTTTATTATTACTCTAAGGGATTTACCGAAAATATGACCATTGTTTTTTATAAATCAAAAAAGAACAAACTTTTACGATGCACCATGATGAATCTATCGATGAAAGCACTGGTGAATAAAATAAACCGGAGAGGTTTACTCTTTATAATACGACAAAATGTGGTGTTGATGTAGTGGATCAACTTTGTGCCTAATATAATGTCATATTCTACAATTTATTGAACGTGTCTGCAATGAACGCTTTTATTATAAAAAGGAGTAATGATCCTTCATCACCATCAGGAAAACAGAGAAGGGTATTTCTAAAACAGCTTCGAATTCTATTGGTAATGGTGCGCATGAAAGAAAGAGTTACATCTCTGGGTACCCAACTGGGGCCAATTCTCTGACTCTTATTTACAAAGTTATGAAATTTTCCAAAAGGCTTCTCAAAAAATGCATTTTTAGAATGCATTTTCGGCTGCAGCAATGCAACTTCCGGTTTGTAATAGGTAGAAAGTAGGTAGGAATGGTATAAATAATTTTTGAAAGCTAATGCAAAAAACCGCATTCCGATCCATGTTGTACTAAAAGATTTCCTATCTTTGGCCTTTTTAGTGCTTCATCGCCTCGACTATTTAGTTGAATTAATAAAAAGTTCATTTTATAAAAAATATTGATAATAATTAATGATATATATTTATCATTAAACGAAGTTTTTCTGTAGAAAGGATATAAATGAGAACTCCAGAACTTATATTGAATATTTTCAATAAATTCGAAATGTTCTAATTTTTATTCCTTAATATATTGATCATTTCTTGTACCTGTTAAAAAACCTTTTTTATCCTACACTACTCGAAACCCCAATTTTCGTGGCTCTATCGGGACGGGAAAGTAGGTATTTGCGCGGCTAGGCGACAAAAATTTCAAATAACGGCTATACAGGGAAAACAACTCTTTAATTTCAAATTGTGGCTTAAAGCTTCATTCAAAATGCAATTATAATTAGTGCTTAGAAAAATTAAACTCAGAACTCGGAACGTCAGTGAAATCTTGCATTCACAAAGAGAAAATTAATGTAATATTTAGCTGGTTATTGGTTGCGCCCTCTTTGTTTTATGGGCTAGAACAATTGACAGTGTTGACGCTTGACAATAATTTGTCAATGTAGAAGTGTCAAAACTATCAAATCAGACAAAGTAGTGGAGAAAATTAATAATAAATATAACATCTAACATCACAAAATGAGATAACTTTTGCCCATACTAAAGCGTTAAGTATAATTACTATACTCCGTTTTTAAAAGGCATGGAGTAATAAATCACTCATTTTGGCCGGAACCATAGGCGTACCACATTTAGTCATTTAAAAAAAGTTAAGGCTTCTAAAACTATCTCATTTCCGAAAATAACCGTTTTGTAATATTATTTAAAATGAAATTTCAAATTATCAATAATATATAATAAACTGTAGATTATATCACTGACATCAATTTTCCAGAAAATTTATTATTATGTATAAAAGGGCGTAGACGAGTCCCTCCACTAAGCTTCAGGTAGTTATAATCCTACATACAATAAATAATAAAATAAATGTTAATAACAATTTTATACAAATACATACATATATATATATATATATATATATATATATATATATATATATATATATATATATATTATAATGGATTGTTATTGTTGTATAATTTGCCGACAATACCACTATAATTGTTATATTATCAATTTAATATATTCAACTCTAGTATAGCTAGCTCAGTAATGAAGTAAAGAAAAATTTTTATGTATTTATATATTTATGTGGAGAGCATGAGAAACTCTTACTACTCTTTGGGATCTGGAAGTGATTTTAACTCTATATCTACAATATTTTACATATATATGAATCATTCAAATAACTGATATTATATTTTTTTATTATTGGTGCGCCTATGTATAGAAACTTTCAATATAGCAATCGATTTTGTCTCACAATTAAAATAGATGGAAATTATCAGTAGAATAATCGATTCCAACTGTCACTCATATCAGCAGTTGAAGTAATATTTATCTGAACATAAACAATAGTTTCAAGAATACCTTTAATACAACAACTATATTATATTGATCAAGAATTATGTATTATAAATTTAAAGTAAGTGATGAACTATCTTAAATACTAATATAATATTGAAATGTCAAACAATAAAATATTTGTTAAATATAAATGGTAAGTACTCAAGTCTATGTTATTACCTTTCTTTTTTTAATGCTTTTAATATGTTTAATAGTTTCAGATACTAATTCTTATTACTTTTATTATAAATGTACATCTCTAACCCGAATGTTGGTACCAACAAAAACAAAAAGAAACACTAACCTCTCAACCACTAATATTCCTTTCTTGAAATTCTGTCTGTTAAAAAACCATGTCATGCATACATATGTCGTCCAGATGGAGATGTTTTTTTTTTCTAGATTTCTTGTTACAGGTACCACGTGTTTGTAATTTCTATTATTCTCCAGCTTCGAATTCCCAATCAATGCTTAATATCTTATTCAGGTACTTTACATCACGATTCCGTACCACATCAACTAATTATTCAATTTGAAATGACTCTTTCATTTGTACCATAGCCTCCAATAACATGTATTTTTTATATATTGTATAAATCTTCGTAGAAATTATGATTTTAATATCCTTATACTAGCTATTTCGAATTAATATATGGAATAACTCACTTCTTTATACAATAACTTAATTCTCTCTTTTTAAATTCTTCAACCATTTAAGTTTTCTAATCTCCGACTTCCATCATCATTCAAAAATCAACAACCAACCCGCCTTTTTTTATTTTTCGTTGCTATCCGAAATCATAAATATCTTGATTTCAGATTCATTTTATAATTCCTAATATATAATTACAAACCATAAAATTCACAGCTTTCTTGACTCAATAAATATAGATTTCTATGGTTCTGCTTCTTTTTCAATTTATAACCTTATTCCAGTCAATTGATAAAATTATTTTGACATTTCTGACATTATTTGATATATATAACCAAAACTCTCTAAATGTTAAATAATTAAGTTATTACATGTTTATTTATTGTAACTATTAATAATGTTCAATGAATATTTTTAGAATATGGATTACATGTTTCTTTTAATTAAGGAATTTTGATTTATAACTTGTTATTTATTACTTACAACGGATTGTCGATATGCTTCTTAAATGAACTACTGTGTTTAAAGGTAAGTTTTATCCTTTTTACTCAAATTTCTTATTACTATTGCTCATATATTGTATTCCATTATGAATAGATTACTTCATCAATAAATTCTTTTGGTATCATATTAAAGATATTGAATCAAATGTTCCAAACTTCAATATATTTGTGAGAGTGAGAATTTCAATTATACTTCCATCTAAGTAGTGAAGAACTATCTCTTCTATATATATTTTTTTACTTTTATAAGGTAATAGATATTATGTATCCTGATCAAAATAGGTGCTAATAATTCTCTAACACTTAACAGATGATGTATATATGCTCCAGAATATTTTGTACATGTAAGACATATACAGTTTTTTAAATACTGCATTAAATCTTCTGTATATTGGAAATATTTTCATTAACCGATACTGGTTTATATAATTCTGTGTAGTATGCTGATATGAGTTATATTATTTTAGTTTCTGTGTTCTTGAATTATGTTCAATATATATATATATATATATATATATATATATATATATATATATATATATATATATATATATATATGTATATCCAAACCAACCCCATTTGCCGATTATTTCACCCAATTAGCAGGTAATTGAAGAAACTTGACAAACAGGTAGCTCAAAAATTGTTTTATTATTGTGAAATATAGTCTTTTCAGTTCTATGAAAGTGCCCCCATAATACAATGTACTTACTAGAACTTTTCAACTATAAAAGTAGCGGAAAGGTTGAATATTTTCAATTTACAGTTCATCTGTTCTGGAGAAACTGCTGTGTTGATTGATTTCCCCATTATTACTGTTATTTGTTATTATTTTTTACCGTTATTGTTAACTGGTGTTTATTTTTGTTCATCTATACAAGTTCTCTTCTAATCACACGAGACAAACACCTAACTACACCTTCCAACTATATAGTGTTCCAACCAAATTCGACCAGATATGGAGGATTTATCACCATCTAAGCGACCTAAAGTTGGCCCATTGTCGCTGAACGAAAAAAATCTGATATTAAATTGCTATTCCTCGTTGAAGAAGAAGAAATTAGAAGAAAAATCATGAATTTGACAGGAAGTGTTGATGAAACTGTGGAGATTACTGCAACAATGATGGGTGTTTCAAAAACAACAATTTATAATTTAATGAAGGAGAAAAAAAATGGAAACATGAAATGAAGGTCATACTGTTTCAATGTTTTGGCAAGACACGAATGTCAAAAGTCGGAGGCAGGCAGCTCTTGAAGGGTGGTCAACAGGCCTCAATCCACCAGCAGAAAAAGGACGTCGACTCATCATTACTCATATCGGAAGTGTCGAAGGTTTTGTTAAAGGTGGATTGTTGTGCTTTGAGTCGAAGCAAACCGGAGATTATCGTGAAGATATGAATGCAGACGTTTTCGAAGAATATTTCTCACAAATGTTAGATCTAATTCCAACGGGCTCAGTCATTGTTATGGATAACGCAAGTTATCACTCCAGGTTAGTGGAGAAATTACCTTCAACTGCATGGCGTAAACAAGATATCCACGATTGGCTAACCTCGAAAAATTTTGAATCCCCAGATAACCCGCTGAAAAATGAGCTCTTGCAACTGGCCAATTCACATAAACACAAATATAGTAGATACGTTGTAGA
This sequence comes from Galeruca laticollis, assembly GCA_963921935.1. Classification (NCBI taxonomy): domain Eukaryota; kingdom Metazoa; phylum Arthropoda; class Insecta; order Coleoptera; family Chrysomelidae; genus Galeruca; species Galeruca laticollis. The sequence continues at coordinate 34,658,160 of OY998178.1, read as the reverse complement.
TCAAATGGCATCAGCGCGTGGTATAACGGTGCTGAGACTTCCTCCTTATCACTGTCAACTCAATCCCATAGAATTAATATGGGCCCAAGTGGAAGGGGAAGTTTCAAGAAAGAATACGACATTCAAAATCAGTGACGTAAAAGTTTTATTCGAAGACGCGTTAGGTAACGTAACCAAAGAAAACTGGAAGAAATGTGTTGAACACATGATACAAGAAGAACTAAATATGTGGGAAATGGATCATATAAGTGAACACATAATTGAACCATTTATAATCAATATTCATAATGGGAGCTCAACAGAATCGTCTGATTCTGATATATAGACTAGTTTTTGTGTTAGTTATTACTATTATTTGTTAGACTTTTTTTTATAAATATTACATTAATTCGTACTTTATTCCTGCATTTTGCTTTTTTCCACTCCTATTGTAAACGGTATATTAGTAGTAAAGTTGATACCTACTTCAAAAAAATTTGCTATTTTTTATATAATATTTCATGTTTATTGTTTGTTTGTTTTGTCCTGATTGCACGCCTCTGAGGATTAAATTGTTTATTTGTTCATTCAAATACAATAGAGCGACCCTTTCAATACAATAGGCGACCCAACCGAATACTGAGTTACGGGGTGTGTCTACCTGAAATTCGTTACAAATGAGAAATTTTAGTACAAAATTAGATAAACTTCGGAGATATTTTATTATACACCCTGTATCGGTTTTGCATACCTAATGAGCTTTTATTACTCAATGCCTCTTTAAAACGGACTATAATGGGCAAGGACGAGTTGTCTCCCGTCTTGAGCAGGTAGTTTTTTTATAGGTCGAATTGTCTCCCATCATAGGTCGAGTTGTCTCCCAAGGTAATATACATTAAAAGGTATTAATTTTCACAAAGTACACCGTTGTTGCCAAATCAAAATTTTTATTTCTAAAAGTACGTTGAACTATTGATACCTTTTTCTTTTTGTAAAATGTCTCTTAGGATATGAGAATCATTTAACTACCTTGAAATAGAAAAGTAAGAAAATAATCCTTACATTTATTTATTTGTAACGATAACCTGCAGTTTAAATTGTCATTAACAAATAACTAATTAAATTTCCTTAGATTATTTTAGTGATAATCTGCATTAAAATCTACTTTAATTTACATTAAAAGAATGTTAAGTTAATCCATCAACATTTTACAAATCCAAAAACAGGTAGGTACCATTAATTTCACATTATCGTTTGAAAGTACTTCGCCTTATAAAGGGTGGTATTAAAAATAGTAAACCATATTTCACATATTCTTCACAAGTTTCAGAGGTTGTGAAGTTTGTTTACGAAGTTGTTGAATAGTTAAAAGTGGTACAGTGAAACTATACGTATAATGGAGGCTACAATAATTAAAAGTGAAAAAGGCAAAGATTTGTTAGTGATCGATGGGTTTAAATTTTCATTCCACAAGTTATTAGCAAGAGACACTCTAAAAAGATGGCTTTGTGCGTCCAGGAAAACACAGTGCAAAGCTTTTGTTAAAACAAAATTGGACCGTCCAGAAGTGATCGAATCTTCTTTAAACCACAACCATGAGAAATTATCAGAAGAACTTCTAAATAGGCAGACTCTAAGCAATGCTGTAAAAATTAAAGCAATAGAAGATGTTTCGGCAAAACCAATGGGCCTAATTAGAAAGGAGGTAAGAGAATCCCATTGTGAAACTATTACTACTCATGACGTTGAAAGGATGAGAAAAAATATGTATACTGCTAGATCCAAAATTGTATCAAAACTTCCAACTAATATAGTTGAATTTCATAGTTTATTAAATTCTGTTACTTTAAAAACTAATAGGGACGAATATTTTATTCTTAAAAATGATGAAATAAATAATATAGTCATGTTTTCATGTAAAACAAATATTATTGCTCTAAAAGAAATAAGTGAATTATATGTTGATGGCACTTTCGATTATTGCCCTAAATTTTTTTTACAATTGTTTACCATTCATGGCTTTAAAAATAATCATTATATTCCTTTGGTTTTCTTTCTTCTAAAAAATAAAAATACAGTATCGTATAAATTAGCTTTACAATATTTAAAAGAAATATATCTATCTACAACAGGTCACGACTTTCTTCCAAAAACTATAACTTCAGATTTTGAATTAGCAATACACAAAGCAATTCGCGAAATTTTTCCAAAAACAGAAATTAAGGGATGTCTATTTCACCTAGGTCAAAGTTGGAATAGAAAAATTCAATGTTTAGGACTTTCTACCGAGTATCAGTTAGAAGACAATTTAGAAACAGATATAACTAAATACCTTACTTATATTTTTGGTTTACCATTCCTTAAAGCAGAAGACGTTGGCGATTGCTTTGTTCTTGATCTCATTGCAATTCAACCAGATGATGAGAGGGTGATTAAATTTAATGACTATTTAGTTGAAACTTACATAGATGAAATTTCTACCTTTCCTCCTAACATTTGGGCTGAAAACTCTTCTTCTTTAAAAAGGACAACAAACGCATGCGAATCTTTTCATTCGCGTTATAATGCTTCATTTTATAATACACACCCAAATTTTAACCAGTTTATAAAAGTTCTTCTAGATTTTCAAATAGATACCTATATTGAGCTTCAAAGTATTGATACCGTGGTCAAAGTATATGATCGAAAAGTATTAATGAAAAAAAAGTTTTTGGAAGATAATTTAGAAAAATTACAAGACGGCAGGATTACCAATTTTCAATTTTTAAAAAATATTTCTTTTAAATGCAGAATCTAATTTGTATTATAAGTGTGTAGAGTGGAAAAGTTTTTATATCATTTTTGTAAATATTATTGTCTTGAAATATATAAGTATATATATATATATATATATATATATATATATATATATATATATATATATATATAACATTTTATTCACATTCAAATAAGTTACAACTCAAGTATGAAAAATTGGTGCCTCTAGTATCAATCTCTCTTGTCAAACACTAACATTTTTTTCTTTTTTATGCCTCGGTTGTGCGATCAACCGGGTGGAATGGCGCCGTTATTGGCTTGTACCAAAAGTTTATAAAGTCTCAACAGTATGTTAATTCCAAATTTTAGAATTTAACTTGATCTGTAGTATAGTTGCAGAATATTGTTCAATTTGCCCAAAATTGAGTTCATTTTTTATTATTTGTTCCCAGCTTTGAGGTACTTCAACTATTGTATCCAAATTTTGTCAACACGTCTGGTTTCGTAATCATAGAAGATTTTTGTAAAATAAATTTTGCGCATTAAATTCTCGTAGTAGGCACTTTGTCCATTGAAGGTATTTTCATCGATATTGTCACGTTTGGAAATAACACCCAGTATATGGTACGCCAAACAAAAGTAGGTCAATGTTTTAAAATATGTTTTGCTAATTACTTCAAAGTAGAGCATAATGTTTTCTAATATAAGAGACAACAAAAAAACAACAAACTCAGCATTTTTGCGAGAGAACACTTTCTTGGTTCGAAAAATACATTATTCGAGGAGTTGGTCTTCGGACCAGCGAAGCGAACGAGGGGTTCTTGGAACCAGCAAAGCGAATAGACGAGTGAATCCAGTAAGGTCTACCTGAGAAGTGTGTACCGTGATTGAAGACACAGTGCCCCTTCTAGAGGAGAAGTCGTGTCCTGGGATAATTTTAATGTAAGTGAATAGTTAATTGTATTCCTTTTGCATAATATTGTTAATTTGAGAGTGTACATTATATTGCTGTCGGGAAACTTAAACTTACGCTCAGTACGGCCTGTCGTACTTTTCCGTAAAGGTGTGTCCACACTATGTAGATCAACTCTGTCGACCCGGTCGATCGATAAAATCGCTCGATACCTTCGACTGTGTCAACTCGTCTAAATTGCCTCAGTACATGTGGACGAGTCGACCGACAACCATCATAAATTTTTATATAGTGAGTGATTTTGAGTGATTTTCATATATAATATGAGTGATGATGAAGATGCTGGAGCAGCGGCTTCTGCTGCAATTCTTATTGCCATCTTGGGAAGCCAAAAAGATCGTAATCGTCGCCCGCGGAGATTTTGGGTACGGCCTAGCCTCGTTCGAGGCAGAAAAAGGTATAGTACGGAGGAATTTATGCGAGATTTATTGATGGATGAGGTTGACGAATTAAATCTAGAATATAGATGTGACGCGGGCTTTAAAAACTTCTTTAGAATGAAAAGTTCCAATTTTGAAAATCTTTTGAAAATGATTGCGCCTAACATAATTAAAAAAGACACACCATTCAGAAAAGCAATTCCAGTGAACCATCGCCTTGCAGTAACGCTGCGCTTTTTGGCAACTGGCGATTCATACACTTCATTGAGCTACCTGTTGAAGATATCAAAACAAGCAATCTCCATCATTGTCCCAGAAGTTTGTGATGCCCTGGTAGAAGCACTTAAGGATTATGTCAAGGTAAGAAAGTTAACTACACATTCTAGTAAATGCAATACTTTATTTTCATATTTTGTTTATTCAATTTAAATTACAGCTTACAAAATTTGCTCATAGTATAAAATTGGAAAAAGTATGTAACATTTGAAAATATAAATGTGTAAATTGTTAAGTGCATGTAAAATTAAATACGTTTAATACAATTCTCGGATCTCGTTTTCGTAAAGTTCAGGTTGTCCTCCCAAGTTATTCGAAATATTGTCAGACCGAACAGATGATGGGGACTGAGAGGCAGAAAAGGATGAAGATGAATATTGTGAATTTAACGTAGGAGATTGTGTTAATGGGTAGGGCGATAACTGAGGTTCATATGTTTGTTGGGGATAATTTTGATTTGTAGATGGGAAGATATTGGGATATGTTTGTTGATGTGTGTTGGCATTGTACGAGTAACCTGCCATGCCCATCTCTGCCTCGAATAATGTTTTATTAATTATTTGTTGGGCTTGAAACCTTGCTTGAGGTGAAGTAATTTTCCTCAGTTTAATGGCTACCTGTTCTCCAAATGAATTATACTCATCTTTTTCTTTCTTCTTTGACTGAATAGATCTCAATAAGTTAACCGCTTCATTCATGATCGGTGCACTGCCAGCAGAAGTTGATCTTACTTTGCGCTTTTTAATTGGTGTTTTTGGGGAGGTAAATGCGTCTTCAGGCAGTGGTGTACTTGCACTTTCATTGTTGTCTTTCGAATTTGATGTCTGTGACTGTTCGACGCTTTCTTCATTATTTTCTTCATTATCATTTTCTTTCTGTTGCTCCTCAAATTCTGGCTCTTGTGATCCCTAGAAAACACAATTATACAAACACAATTCAATATTTTTTGACAATATTAATTTGAGTTGATGAAAAAAAAAACGAATTATTATTGAATCTACTCAGACAGTTTTTGTTTCTTTACAGATGCCGCAAAATGCAGAGGAATGGGAAGGTGTTGCAAAATGTTTTAATGAGAAGTGGAACTTCCCAAACTGTGTGGGAGCCATTGATGGGAAACACATAAGCATTCAAGCGCCAGTCCATTCTGGCACAGAATTTTTCAATTACAAAGGGTTTTTAGCATTATATTGCTTGCTGTAGTTGATGCAAATTATAATTTCATATACGCAAACGTTGGTTGCCAGGGAAGAATTTCAGATAGTGGCGTTTTCAATGCTACGTTTTTTAAAAAATGTTTAGAGGACAACGTGATGCACCTTCCCCTTCCACGCCCTTTACCCCAATCAAGCTTTACGATGCCATACGTCTTTGTAGGAGATGAAGCTTTTAAACTTACATGTAATGTTATGAAGCCATTCTCGGGATTGCATGATAAAAGAACAAAACAAAGAATATTCAACTACCGACTAAGTAGGTCTCGAAGAGTTTCCGAAAATGCATTTGGCATAATGTCTTCCAGTTTTCGAGTATTCAGAAAACCATTAATATTCAAACCAGAGAAAGCAACAAAAGTGACATTGGCTGCAGTTTATTTGCATAACTACTTGAGGAAAAGCGAATCGAGAAACGTTTACAGCTCAGTTGGGATGTTGGATAGGGAATCATCTGAGAGTGGAGAAGTATTTCCAGGCCTGTGGAGGCGTGATCCAGCCACTTGCCAGATAAGCAGGCTGCCTGCCATCCCAAGGAGAAGTTCTATTGAAGCTCAGAAAATTAGGGATAAGTTTGCAGACTACTTTGTTTCTCCGCAAGGGGAACGACACTTCCAGTATGATAAGTAGTTCGACATATTTTTGTAATTTTGATTAATAAATTAGTGATAAATGAAAATATAGATCTCAAATTAGCCTACCTCTGTATCCTGAGTGTTCCTGGGTTTGTTCCTATCTGCCAAGAACATCAAAGCTTTGTAGGCAAACCACTTGCTTGTATAGGCGTCATCAGCGCCAGTCCCGGTCTTCCTCGACTCGCTCTCTTTCTTTTTCTCCCTTGCAAATTGGCTTTGCAAATTTCTAATTTTCTTTTCCACCTCCACTTTTTCAATGCCAAATGACACCGCAATTTCCACCAAACCATCATGCCGTTTGTTTCTGTTTTTATAGTTAACATCACTTGAATCCCATAAGTAAGAACGATCACGGTACATTTCAATAAAATTCGACGTTTGGGTATCACTCCAATTCATTTTCAATAAAAATGTAAGCACTTGAACAACAGTATAGCACTATTCTATTTTTTAAAACGGCAGTGACAAGATCGACACGTCCACACTGGTGCCTTCGACTCGACTGTCTTTGATCCGGACCGACCTGATTCGGGTTGCGTTCGACTCGACTCGACACCGCTCAACAATGTCTAGCGACACGTCCAGACTTGTTCGACATTGTCGATTGACTTTGTCGATCGGTGTCGATCGACATAGTGTGGACACACCTTAAGCGTTGTCATTTTGGGAGAATATTGTATTGTCTCCTGAGGGTCATTGAATATATGCCGGTGAAGGCTGGATGTATTTGTTTTGTATATATTTTGTTAAGCTTTGAGTGCATGTCGATTTGTTATCGGAAATTCCGTCAATATATTTATTAAGTTTTTTGAAGAGTGATTACCTAATTGATCCCAGACCCAAATAACGTGTCCAGTAGCTACATTGTCAGGATTGGCGAGCGGATAGGGGTCAAACACAAAACTCTAGCGTAGGAATAAAACCCTATATATCGTGGCAATATTCAACAAAGCCTTTAGTTTTATTTTCTGTACTGTGAACGTCTATGATTCCGACACATTTTCCAGTGAAAAACATCTTACAGTCTCTCTGCGAAGAAGAAAGATATAAAAACTTTTAATTTATTAGCTTGTACAACAGTATTTCTGCAACGAAACACTTTGGTTTGATATTCAGCATCATTTTTCTGATAAGCCTGCTTTACATAACAATTTAAAACGTTCTATACATTTTAATGAGTAACGTTTAGAAGATTTCCGTACCCTTTTAATCCTCAAATTTATTATGTTATTAAACAAGCTAATCAATTTCGATACTTTTTTACCCTCAGATAAACCTTTATCCACACACTTTGTATTTTTTAATAGATAAAATACATCTCCGAAGCAATTTACGTAAGAGTCTGGATAAAGAAAGTAAAATTTATTTAAAAACTATTCATGTTACATTTCTACCCAATTCGAATGAAATCGATAAAAACGGGACTCGCGATTATTACAACATTTTTGTCGAACAAGAAACGTTAGCTGGTGACTACTTCAATTAATTTTATAACTTCCTTACATGCTATTGCTATAATTAAAAACTATACAGTCGGTTGATATAGTTATAGATAAATACTAACAGTTGGCCATTAAAATATAATAGTCAAAATGTTTTCTATGTTCATTTACAAAAATAATGAAGGGCAACATACCTAATTATGGCCAGAGATGATAGCTACAATTTTAACTTAATGAAATTGGCATATGATAACAACGTTCTCATTAAGTTATTGAAAGTATTCGGCTGAAAACTCTAAGTATAGAAATACATCATCAATCAATAATTTTTATTGGGTATTGTTCAGGTCATCTCACAGATGAAAACTATTGATTTTCAGCTCACCAGAGCTAGTACAATTGGTGCTATGATGCCTGAAGTACCACATTTTCGGTAATTTTTGGAAATTTCGGTTTGTTAGCACGATTTGGCCTCTGGAGTGTATACAAGTGACCAATTTTATGATTGGATATTATCCAGGGCGACTCACCAATAAACTCTATTGATTTTCAGTTCACCAGTATTGTATATCTGACTATTACTATAATAACGGTAGAGTAACTTTAACTCACGGATATAGGAAAATAAAATGGATTGCCAACCCTTATTGAAAACTTTTACTAAAAATGACCGTGGCATGCAAGTCGCCATCGCGTGACTATTTGCGTTGGCTACATTGAATTTACCAAAAATTACTAAGCTGCTGACACTGAATAACTCAAAGTATTGAAATTGTTGATTGAATTATTTCTTAACTTTCTGCTTTTTTTTTCAAAAAACTGATAGTTTTTCATAAAATAATTCAATCCGAAGCGTAGTAGTATAGTTGTTTTTACTAAATCAACCGGTTTTTCAAGAAAATAAACCATAGATGTTAAGAGTGCATATTAGGTTTCTATTTCTGATAATAAATGAACTAGTGAAGAAATCAGTTACTCAACTTGTAGAAATGTTTTCGTGTAATCCGTTTTTCTCGAGGAGGTTATTTTACAGTCTTCTTCGTTACACCCGTTTTTGGGGTTGAAGAAAAAGCAAGAAATGTGAGATTTGGAACTAGCATTAAAATTGGCCAGAATTGAATAAGATTAACTAGGCGAATCCCTGTCCTGGCAAGCAAAAGGCACAGTGAATGTAATGTGGCGGTAGAGAATAACTGAAAATTTGTTGAGAATTAGCGAACAATAAATACGGAAAGTGATAACACACAAAAGATAAAACAACCAGGAATAGAAAGACGTAAGTAAACTTGCATGAATTATAATTCTGAAAGCAAAAAACAAGTAAATTGGGAAACAAATGAGCAATACTGAAATTTATCAATTTTAACAAGAAATAAATTATACATACAAAAACTGGTAACGCGGAATACGATAAGAAATTCTATACAGTCAGGAAATCAATAGTACAGGAGCGTAATAAACAGAAATTATTCGAAAGAATAAAAGGAATCAGTCACGGTAAAAAGTTAGCTCGCCTGTGGGTTAAGGATGAACTTAGTAGCTCTGTAACAAAAACTGTTTGCGAGACACTTGAAATCCGGTGCTGAAAAAGAAAGAATGGGGGAGATGGATGAAATAAGAAGAATGTTTGAATGTCTGACTGATAAAATGACCACCATCGAAAACAAACTAGAAAATAACATGGAAGAAATAAGAGAGCTGAAAGTGGAAAATAATTGGCTGAAACAAATGATAAAAACACAAAAAAGAAGAATCGAAATGATGGAACGAGAGACAAAAAGAAACAATATAATCATACAGGGAATAGAAGATAGTGAAGAGGAACGATATGGAGACACAAAAATAAGAATCGAAGGAATTTTAAAAGAAGCAGGAATAGAAGTCAAGCTAAAAAATGATGTAAACGATCTACGAAGAATAGGAATAAGAATAGTAGAACTAAGAGACCAATAATTATAAAGTTCAACCAATGGGAGAAGAAGTAGGAAATAATGAAAAAAAAGAAAAACCTAAAAGGAACAAATATTTGGATAAATGATGATTTGCCAAAAAGAGTACAGGAAGACCGGAAATACATGATGCAGTTTATGAGAAAAGCAAGGGAAAATGGAAGTAGAGCATACTTTAAATACGATAAATTGATAATAGATGGAAATGTTCATGATAAGTATAGTTTTCAGGAAAGCCAGAAAAACATAGAAAATACAGAGACAAATAATCCTAAAAGAAAAGTAAACGTAAGATCACCGGAGGCAGGAGTAAGCGAGGAGAAAATAACCAAAATGCTCATAAGAGAAGAAAAAAACTAGAATAAGAGGAACAACTGGACGAAAAGGGCAATGGAGAGGAACAGTAACATAGAGAACAGAAGGAAGATAGGATTAGTTTTAGAATTAGAAGTAAGTTTAAGATTAGTAATAGTAAATTAATGATAACAAATATTAATAAAGGGATAAATGTAGATAATACGATTAGGATAGATAAAGAAAATAATAAAAAAGAAGATAATATAAGTACAAATGAAAAAGGTAGGGAGATATATAATAATAATTGTAAATATATGTTTGAAAAAAGGGTACAAGACAAAGGTAGGTACACTAATAATAAAACAGGCGATAAAAAAAGTAAATATAGATCAAAAAGGGAAAAGAAAAAAAAAGTACGCAGGACTAAAGAAATTAAAATTAGTACTTGGAACGTGAGGACAATGCTAGAACCAGGAAAGATGGAGGAAATTGCATGGGAATTGGAAAAATATGATATTGATGTGGCAGCGCTACAGGAAATAGGATGGAGGGGGAAAGGAAGTATTGAAAAAAAAGAAATATCTATTATTTTACTCGGGAAGAGAACAGCAAGGACAATATGGAGTAGCATTTATAGTGAGAGAAAAACTAAAAGGAAATGTAATGGAGTTTAGGCCAATCGATGAGAGAATGGCGTATATAAGAATTGAGGCGAGACCCTTCAAATATGTCAATAATAAATGTTTATGCACCCACAGAGGTGGCAGAAGATGACGAAAAGGAGGTTTTCTATGAAAAGGTAGAAGAAGAAATATCAAAAATACCAAAACAAGACACGATAATATTATTGGGTGACCTGAACGCGCAAATTGGAAAATAAGAATATGACAGACAGGTAAGCGGTATACACACATTACATGAAAAAACAAACAATGGACACAGAATTTGTAATCTGGCAGTAAAAATGAACATGATTATCTGCAGTACGATGTTCCAACACACCAAATGGCATAAAGTTACGTAGAGATCACCTGATTGCAAAACATATACACATATTGATAACAAAAAGAAAACGGTCGTCAATGAAAGATGTCAGAACATATAGAGGGGCGTGTGCTGATACGGATCATAACATGGTTGCAGGCACTCTGCTACAAAAGATAAAGATTAAAAATAAAAATAAAATATGCAACAAAAAATGGGACATAAGAAAACTAGAACAGACAGAAACACAAAACGAGTACAGGGATAGTATAGAACAACAATTTATTAATGAGGCAGAAGAAATTGGTGGAATTCAAGCAGGATGGAAAAAAATAGAAAATTGTATAAATACAGCTGCAAACAAAAAAATAGGAACGGTGGTAAACAGAGAACAGAAAGAATGGCTTGATGAATGATGCAAAGAAATGATTGAAATGAAAAAAAGAGGCATGGGTAAAATGGATACGGACGAACGGAAATGAAGAAAGAGAAACTTATGAAAAACTTAGAAAAGAAACAAAGAAAATAATAAAACAAGCTAAGAGAAAAACAATTGAACACAGAATTAGTGAAATAGAAAGGGCAAGTTATGCAAGGAACACAAAAGCTTTTTATCAAAAAATAAATGCACAGACCCGAACATATAAAAACAAAGCAACAGGAATAAAAAACAAAGAGGAAAGAATAGTAAATGAAGATACGGAATATAAAGAGACATGGATGGAATACTCTAAGGAATTACTAACAGAAACAGAAGTAAGAGAGGAGTTTGATATAGAAGCAAATAACAAACAAGATGGAATCGAGAGCCCAACGAAGGAAGAAATTAGAGAGATAATTAACAGGAGTAAGAACGGAGAAGCTCCAGGAAGCGACGGAATAAACATGGAACTTATCAAATACGGAGGGACTAAACTGTTAGAAAAAATATACCAATTGATATATAAAATATGGGAAGAAGAAGAGATGCCAGAGGAATGGAAAGTGGGACAGGCAGTGACAATACACAAGAAGGGAGACCAACAAGTTTGTGAAAACTTCAGAGGAATTACGCTACTAAATGCAGCATATAAGATACCAACAACAATTATAAAAAGAAGACTGCATGACGCAGGTTACAGAGGTGGAGAATATCAGTACGGATTTACAAAGAGAAAGTCAACTACAGATGCGATACATATACTGAAACAAATTTTGGAAAAGTCCAACGAATATAACATAGACATTGAGATACTATTCATTGACTTCCAAAGAGCATTTGACTCAATAAAAAGGAATCAATTTGGCTGAAACTTTAACAGCTGACGTTTGACAGATCATAATTTCTAAGACAGAAAAAGTTTTTGTGTTTGTGCTGCCATCTAGCGCTAGGTAGCTTCAATATCAAACCGCCCTCGTATAATGTTATAATTAAAAATATGATTATAATTATAAGACTTAATCTAAAACATTATTCTGTAATAAAAAGAATAAAAATGTAAATTTAATTTTTTGTGTGAAATTTAATAAAACATTCAGAATATATTGTTACATTACATTTACAGCAAAATGTTCTCGGCTTATCTTTACAACCGCTAAATTGACACCGGCGTTGCTTTTCTCTTCATTACTCGTTGCCCATGTCCAATTTTCAGGTAAGGAACTGCAGTTTGCCTCCGGAAATCTTTTATTGATATCGACTTTTCACCGTTTACTGCACGATACAACAAAAAAGCATCGACAACTGCCATGTCTATAATACGCGTAACCAAACACCAGTACCACTTTTTTCCTTTGATTTCTATTGAGTGCTTTTCTAGCAACCAATCGTGCTGATCTACACCTCCCATATGTCGATTGTAATTATTCACAATATTTGGTTGTAGAATTGGTATCCGCTCCTTCTTTTGTCGACTCCATCGGTGTACTGTTGCCAAAGGATCTACTGTGTCAAAGTTGGAAGCTACTGACACACATTTATTGTTATTGTACTTCAAAATGAATATCTCATTTTTCTCATCAAAATGATAATCGTAACTACCTCTTTCACACTTTTGCATTTCTTTTGAAGTTTTATTGGGACACTTTTGAGTTCTGTTTTCTCTAAAAGCTTCCGTTGATCGGAAACCTATTTCGTTTAGTTTTAAAAATAACGAGTGGCGACTGAAGAAGTGGTCGAAATAGACAGTGTGGCTTTCGGGATTTTCAACAACGGATAGCATCTCAGAAACGATCCTAGTTCCTAAAGGTTCACTTGCAGCTTCACCACTTTCTTTTCCACCATACAAGGAGAAATTGTAGCAATATCCATCGGCCCCGCACATTGCCCAAAGTTTGTATCCAAATCTTATGGGTTTGGCTCTAATAAATTGCTTCAATGCATTGTGGCCATCATATCTAACAATCATCAATCATAAGTAACTTCTTAAGGTACTGTTCAATTAGGATGTGAAGTAAACATTTATTTGGTTGATACATTTCAGAATAGCTCTGAATAATTAAGTTTGATAGCAGGGGTACTTACTATCTACTGGATATATATTACAATGTTTGAGACACTTTAGCTAAATAAATTAAATAGTTATATGTTCATATTCTCTTTTCCTTACTTTTTATTAACAGCTGTATAGTAGGGATCTGAAATAATAAAAAATAAAACTTGCGTTGACTAAAAAAATACATATATTGATATTTCAAAGGTTTTTTGGAGTTTCCCTGCCGAACATATTGAATTATACAGCCGCAACTGTACCAGCCTCAATTTACTTGATCATCGTTATTATTGTTGGAAACCACACCGCCGACTACTACAACATCAAACTCCGGGTAACTCATCTCCTGCGAACACTATAAAGTCCACCATCCACTGTTCTTTTTATATAATTTTTTAAAATGGTTCCTAGTCAATTCTCTAAATTAAATTCCAAACAATTCTAGAATAAAGATTCTTCTTATTAATTCCAATAAACATAACGTCTACTACTTGTCTCATAACTATTTACCTTCACCCAGACAATCCAAATATATGTATATCAGAGCGTGGTTCATCGTCTCACAAGAGACCATAACTCCAATCCATCACTTTTTATTTTCCATACTGGACACCTTTTTAACAATGCTTCTTATCCACTTCTTTTCAACCACAACAAGCACCTTTGCTGATTGAGCGAGCTTTTCTTTCCACATTCCACCTTTTCAGCCCGCTCTGTCTGTCTCTTTCCCTGTATCTCTCTCTCTTTCTTTGCCTCTCTCACATTCTCTCTCTCTCTCTCTAACAGCCCTGGCTTTTACTCTATTATGTTCTAAAAATAGGGTGGTTATTGCAGTACACTGTATAATAATATAAAAACATCTAAACAAAACGTTATGAATTGAAGTTGGATAATAATTAAGAGTAATTATTATACATAATACATCAAACCAACCTTTATCTTAAATGTTACATCGACTGTAACTTAATATTGTGCAGCGCACCGTTTGAAATGAAAACAAAATACTACATTGATAGATAATTAAATTAATAGCACGCTTGAATTCACCTTAATTGGAAAAATTAAGTCAGTTGTGTCTTGTGTTTTTGTTTCTTCGTGCCACTAACAAAGTATGTCATGGGTAATGTAAATAATATTTACTTATTTATAGCAACCTTATATTTAATAGTTGTTTCTTTAATTGATTTGAATATATATGGATTAGAAGTCGTATGAGTGCGAGGTTCATGTAATGGTTTATTTTTATTGTCTTTAAAATCAAACTGTGAAGTGCATTTCATATTATGTAATGTCGAAATTGAAACTTTTTTTAAATAGTTTTGTGAAATAATAAATGATCGTTGGTGAGGATATGGAGGTTGGATGGAATTCATTATTTTTTCTGCAAATTTTCCCAAAAGTCTTGAGAAGGTGAATTTTTAATTTCAACTAAAATTAAATTTATAATAACAGACGATTAAAAAATGTATAGGGTGAGTCAGAGCAACTTGTTTATTTGAATTAGGCGCACTGGAGCGACGTTATGATAAAAAAATTTAAAATGGAATAAATTAAATATGAGTGTGACTGAAAGCTCTGATTTACATAAAAGGATAATATATCTCAGGATTTATTGATCTGTGTGTTATTAGGAACCTAGAATAAATTGTTGAGAATAGCCTAACCGAGTTATTATTACGATACAACATAATATGCAACAAGAGATTCTAATTAAATAACAAAAAGGAAAACATACCTGAGCGCCAGAAAGTTTTCTGAAAAACTTTGAAAATATGTACGGGAGAGGAGGGACATTATGACGCTACAAATATAATTAGCTGTGTATAGCTTGACTTTCAATATATTGATCAAGTAATGTTATATTTTTGATATTGATAAGTGCATTAGTCTGGTTCACAAGTCCCATTTTTCTCAAAACCTAAACCTGACCACAGGAAATTATGATTTTAGTCTCATTCGATTCGGAATGGCATCTAGAACATTCTATCAAAGTTGCAAGATGGGCTGAAAATAAATGCAAAAGTTATAAACAATAAAGTGAAATAAAAAATAAGGGTTTGGTTTTTTTCAAATATTTCAAAAACTATTTGAGATCATCGAAATTTGAAAAAAATTCCTTAAATAGCAGGAAATTTCCTAAAAAAAAATCTACCTCCCGGAACTGTACCGACAATCCTTATAATTTTAATTTAGCGGCGAAAATAACGGTAAAAACGCGTGGTTCGGCTGCCGCGCGCATCGCCTCAATCTGACACATGAACTAAAAAAATTATTTTAACTCATTTAATATTAATATTAAGGAATAAAAAAAATTGGATACTAAGTAGACATATGAATAAACAATAATCAGTAAACAAATTTTTATCACAATTTTTTTATTAATTATGCTTTTGTGAATTGGTTAGTTTTGACCATATTATTGTTGACATAAAAACGCTGATTATGTCAAAACAAGAAATCTAGAAGTTATTTTTATTTTTTGAAGCTAATCTTAAAACGGTTTAGAAGAGATCCCCATTGGAAAAATTAAAAAACTTTGATTTTTCACTTTTTTATTAACAATGAAAGACATTAAAAAATTAATTATATAAATAAAGCCATCAGGATTTTTTTCCAATTATTGTTAATATTTTTTTTCTAATTGATGAAAGCTATATGACAATACTTTTTTTTATTTTTAATCAACATTATTTAAATAATTGTTATAAACAAATGCATTGTTTATAAGATTTTTGAAAACTTTTTTTTGGAATTTCATCCTTGATGAAAATAATGATTTTTAAAAAAAATCGTTTCCTAAAAAATTTTGTTTAATAATTAATAACGAATAAAAAAGGCAATCATCGACTACCACACCTGCAAGAAATGACTCAACGGTGGCGACAATGATTTTTTTGCTGATATATCGAAACCACACCTGCCAAACGTTCAACTTTAGAAATATTTTTACAAAAGTTTCAACTTTTATTTTTTAGAACTGAATATCTTTTTAATAAATATATGGAAAATTATCATTGATGCTGCAAAGGAAAGATCATATATGAATTATATGGCAAATGTGTGCATAATTTGTCCAGAAATAATTTACTTTTTAATTAATTAAAAAACATAGAATTGCGGAGAGGGGAAAAAGATGAAATTTTCGGTAAAAGAGTGTTTTAAACTAAAGGATTTACGGACTACATGGAGTCGGTAAATCCTTTAGTTTAAATTTATTAGAAGCCCTAGAGATTAACAAAAATAAATATTCAGGTAATCTCCTTAACGACCAAATAGATATCAATCAGTCTCCTTTATTGAACCTCTTTACCTAGAAGATAGCTTAGGAATGTTTGTAGTGAATGAATTTCCAGGTAATATCTTTTAATACCATTGTTAACCTTAGTAAATAGATTTAGCACTGTATATATTAAGACATTTTTATATTTTACCTCCATTCGTTTTGACAAAGCTACTGTGTTAGTGAAACGCGTCAACAAGTTTAAATTGAACATTAGTTCAAATATATGAAGATTTAAACAAACTATATTGTTTTATTTCATCGTTCAATAATATAGATGTCATCCATTCCGACCCTGACTTGTTGGCTAATCCAAGACTTCTTGTGGGCACTCCTTTCATAAAAATATCCCTAAATTTTGCTCTCGGGAACACATAGACGGGAGGAATTGTATTTCCAACTCCACTTATAGCGCGAAATGTAACAAGCTCTTCCCGTTCGGCGTATATTGCTCGACCATCTTGTTATTGCCAGTATTGGCATCTAAAACAGTGGCTACGCCTGTTTCATCCAAATTGTAGGTTCGTTTTGGTAGTATCTTATACTTTTCTAAAGCTCTCTGTAAATGATTGAAAAATTCCTTCACATTTGTTTCATTAAATGCGGAGACTCTTGCCATACTGGTATTTTCTGTCTTCCTTAGGGACAAAATTGGAAACCTCTTCATGAATAATTTCAACCAATCATTTCCAGCGGATAACGAGCTATTCCAGCTCGGTGGATACTTTACATTTAGTTTTTTGGCATAATAATATGCCTGTTTTTGAGCTTGTGTATTTTTCAGTGTATATTTTCTGACCGTATTATTTAAATTTTCGTTTTAGTTTATTCCTGGTAATCGGCCAACGTAGTTAATAGTTAAAAATAAAGAGATATTTTGTATTGTTTACATTATTTTATGATTTATTTTATTTTCTCAAACGACGTAAGTTTCGGCGTATTGCCATTTTCAGGTATTTGTTTTTCTCTACAATGATTAATGTGTTACCTAATTATAATACATTGAACAATAAAAGCTAAGACAAAATAAATTTAAAACATTGAGCTATTAAAACTTACACATTATATATCTGCTGTCGACTGTGGACATTGCGTTCTAAAATATTTTAAAATAAAATAAAGGTACTCGAACCTGTCTGATTTATAAAATTATCAACAAAATATACAAATAATAGTCATACGCGGGTAAGATGCAAAACACCTACAGCTACTCTATCAAATGGTTGTATATTTTTGGGAGGCTTTGAAGGTCCGTCTTATAGTTAATTGAAATTTTGTTCTTTTTGATATGAATAATCTCTTTGATTTCACGTTTGATTCTGTTTTCTTCTTCGTCTAAAATTTTAATGTTTTCAAAATCAAAACTATGGTGGTCTTCGATTGCGTGTTCTGAAAGGGCTGTGGAATGTTCATTGTTGGTTTTTATGTGTATTTGTGATTGTAAATTCTGTTATGTAGGTATTGAGATGTTTGACCTACGTATTCACCGTGGCAATCTTTACATTTGACATTATACAATACATTACTTTGTTTCAATTTTTCGGTTTTCGGTTTAAGTTTTGTGAAAAACGTCTTGGTATAATTATTAGGTTTGTGCGCTACATTTATATTCTTTTTTCTCAACAGCCTTTGAATTTTTTCTGATGCACCTTGTACGTATGGTAAACTAATATATGTTTTGGTTGAGATATAATTACTAGAGTAATTACTACTCCTATTGTTTGTGTCCCTTGCATTATTATTGTTATAAATTTTATATATTCGTTTTTTTATTATTGGATTGTAAAAGCTTTCTGGATATTCATTACTTTGTAAAACTTCTTTAATCTTCTTCAAATTATCAGGTCTGTTATTAGGATGTGAGAGTTTTAGGGCTCTGTCTGTAAAGTTATTAACAACACTTCTTTTGTATGTGATTGGTACATTAAAATTGAAATTTAAATATCTTTCAGACCATACTTGTTTGGAAACCAATTAGTCTCAATTTTACCGTTATTATCATACTTAACTGTTATATCCAAAAAGTTCATTAGTTTTTCGTTATCTTTCTCAAAAGTAAATAGTATTCTGGGGTGAAAGTTGTTAAATTTTTCAAGTGTATAATCTAACTTGGATGCTGGTATGCATAGAAGACAGCCATCAACGTATCTTTTATAAAAATTTGGAACATAATTTAATTAATTTTCCAAATCTTCCATTACTGGATTTGCTATGACTGCTGCAATTGGTGATCCATGGCTATACCATAAATTTGTGTAAAATATGTCGAATTCAAACACAACAACGTGGCTTCTATAAATTCTTTTAAGGGCAAGGATGTATATTTATTTTTTTCTAGCCGTCGGCTTTTATACAAGTTATTGCTAGATTAGTTGGAATATTGGTGTATAAGGAGATAACGTCAAAGGAAACTAGTAGGAATAATCCTAATCTTTAGGAATAATTCTATTTTTAACAAATTCATTAAAATGCCATGAGTCTTGGATATGATAGTTGATGTTACCAATTATGTTTGTCAAGATATAAGAGAGAAATTTTGACAATTGATATGTTGTAGCACCAATATTACTAACAATAGGTCGTAGAGGTATGTTATTTTTACGTAGTTTCGGTAGTCCATAAATTGATGGAGGTTTACCATTATGGCTCATAAGTTTGAATTTTGTACCTATTTTTATTAGTTTTTCTTAAAATCAGTTATTGATTAACGTGTTTATTTGTTTTTGAATTTTGTTAATGGGATCTGAATTCTCTTTTTTGTAGGTAGTTTCGTCATTCAGTAAAGTGTTTATTTTGTTGATGAATTCTTGTTTATACATAATCACAGTTTTATTACATTTATCAGCTGCTACTATTAAAATGTTGGTATTTCAATAAACTGTTGAGTTTGTTTAATCAAAACAGTTGAATTGTTATTTTATTTGGAAATTTGAACTAGCTATTTTGTATTTTTGATTTGTGATGATGTTACATATTTTATTTCTGATTTCTTCTACATGATTGTTATCAATATTGCGGAGAGCACTTTCTACGCTACTGATGATTCCATTTGTTGGTAATTCAAAATCTGGAATTTAAAACTTGGGTCCAAGACCTAAAAAGTATTTGATGTTTTCAGGAATATTAATATTGGTTAAGTTTATTAACCATTTATTATTTACCTGTTTTTTGTTTTCATATTGTTCCTTTACTAAAAATTCTATTTTCTTTTGATGTATTTCTTTTACTTGTTGAAATTTTCATTCGTATATTTCGTTTTGCCTTTCAAAATCCGCATTGCTAAAATTATCTGAGTATTTTTGATAAATTTTATTTTTAAGAAAATTAATTCTGCTAATAAACGCCTTAATATTTTGAAAACAATCATCAACACATAAATTCAAAAGTTGTCGATAAAAGCGTCATAAAATGTGATTATATTTTGTTTTGCAATAATTACTTTTTACTTTGTATTTTTTACATTTTATTTTAATAAAGCTAGGAGTTAACTGCAAGTTTTTACATCTTACCAAAAATATTTTTCTATTCTTCTCCTTTGCTAATTGAACTTGTACTTTTTGAAAATTCCAAAGAATGGCTTCATTGTTGTTATGGTTAAATTTTCGAGATTTATTCAGTGTAGATGGTTGTTGTGGCATTTTAAACCTAGTCAAATATTTTCCCGTGTGTATTTCCGGACCATATTGTTTAAATTTTCGTTTTAGTTTATTCCTGGTAATCGGCCAACGAATTGAAATATTTTTCTTGTAAGCTAAGTGAGTCTAATATTATCTCCTTCAACTCATACAATTAATGAAAGTAAATCTTACTTGATAATCTTGGACCTTTCTTCAATAAAATGGGTTACTTCTTTTTGATAATTCAATTAAGTTACGGATGTCTCACCTATATAAAACTCATCTTCTGATGTAGTGCTGGCAGTATCTGAAACGAACACGCTTTTCTGCAAGATCCTGTCTGTTGTTAACACCTGCTGTTAATTTTACTATACTATTTTGAGTTGTTCCTTCAATCATTTGACACGTATTCCATCTTTATATCCCACATGTTTCCGTGATTAGTACCATTATATTTCCTTTAAATTATAAAAACAAGTGAGTAAAAGTATAATATTCAAATTATAGTTGTCTGATAAGTAGATACCATCACTTTCAATGTAAAATTTAATTTTTCATGAACACATTCCACGAATATGGATGCTTTCTCAGATCTTTATATTGCGCTTCTTATACGAAGAAAATAATCCTATAATGATACGTTCATAAAAACTAAACAATTATAATAAAAGAGATGTACCATTGGAAACTGTCCTATTACACTCATACAAAATGGATTCTTTTCCATTTGCAATGTTGTTTCCATCCCTGCAACAATAATCAACTTCTCTGTTCTGTAAAATCTACCATATTCCTAAAATATAAAACATATTGATTGATATTAACTTCGTGAGAATTAATGTCTTCTTGTACCTGTGTTCTTAATCACTTTCAGAGTCACTAAGAAATTCGATAACACTAGTAGGTTTGCCAGACGATTCTGTATTTACATTAAACTTAGAGAATCTACAGCATCATCAAAAATATGTTCTTTTTTAATTTATTCAGATTCGCCTTTCTTCACATGTTCGCAAATAGAACACCCTATTCTTGAACAAATACTTCAGAAAATTTATTCCTGACTAATTTTAAGCATATTCCTGATATTTGAAATTTGAATAAAACTCTAAGTCAATACGTCACAGAATTTTTATTATAATTGTCAACAGCTACTAGTTTCGGTCATCTCAAGGGCCATCTTCAGGCTACAAAAAATATGGGAATTAACGTAAGGAAAAATTACAAATTCTCAAGACTACATGATCGAAAATCCACTAGGTAACCAACGCAAACTAATAATACGTTCATCACACAACGAACTTTCGTTGAGTCAATGAACGCGTTTATTGGCTCAAAGAAACCCTTAGATCAAATAATGATTAAATTCATTGTCCTGACGTAAAACTGTTCGTAATATCAACATTTTTCATTAAACCAATGTACTCGTTCATATATTTATCGAACTGATTCACTGATATAACGAATGCATTTATCAATTAATGTCCAGTATTCGTTAAATCAACGAATACTGTTTATTAATTTACGTAAACATGCTTGATGTACTGTGTTTACTGGTCCAATAAACATGATTCATTGGATAAATAAAAATGTTACTGACTAGGAAAGAAGTAATAAATATAAATTCGTTCTAATAACCTTGACCATCAACCAATAACATTGTGCCAATAAACAAATTTCTATGAATGGTGTTTATTGATATAATGAACAACATTATTTTCGGTTTTAGAGTACACTTAAATTGCTTGCTCAGTTTTTCACTTTAACGCCTGATATCTCAATAAGGATCAACGGTAGGTGAAGAGAATAAGAGATGAAAATGTCAATGTAGGAGATTATGTGATAGTTGATTACTTTCATATTCAATATCCTGGACTTATTCAAGAACTAAGAAAGGACCAAGCATTCGTCAGTGTGATGAAACGAAGTGGAAATATTTGGAAATGGCCATTAAAGAAAGATGTCTTATGGTACAATTTTGAGGATATTAAAGAAAAATAAAGAAACATGTTTTAACTAACAAGCGTGGAAGTTTTTGTGTTCCTGAGATAAAGAAATTTCTTGTACCAAGTAATCACCTTACCTTTGATGGATGTCTGAATTCAATAGTGTCAGAATTTCATACCAAACATCACTGCCAGTTTCAGAATTAAGTTCACTAGCAAACATTATAAAAAAAACTTATATGGAGTAAGAACTGCGTTCTTGTCACTTATATACCTAACGAATATACCCGTAGGAAGTTATCCACGGAATTTTTTAACTATCCACGAATATTTTTTACAAAATACACTACTTTTGCAAAAAAAAATGTTAATATAGGAGACATATAATGACATTTTAATAGGCTACATAATTTTACTACAAAAAATTAAAGATTAAGTAAATAAAAAGTTTTTATGTTGTTGTTCTTGGACATATTTCACGATTCTGAATCGAAGGCCCAAAAATGAGAAAAATTGTTCTATTATTACAAAGAACACCTGATTAGAAACCAATTAATGAAAAATTGTAAGTATTTTTTATAACGTCAAAAAAATTCATAAATATTTCGATTGTGTGTGAGCGCACCCATCGTTCGTTTTGAACTCGAAGACCCAAAATTTCCTCAAATTTCTTTGATAATTCCAAAGGACAGTTAATCAGGAATATATTAACAAAAAGTTGTGATGTAAGTATTTTTTATAACGTCAGAAAAAATTCATAAATATTACGATTGTGCGCCGATGTACATCGCTCGGTTTGAACTCGAAGCCCCAAAATTTTTTCAAATTTTTTCTAACCATTTCAAAGAAACCGAACCCAGAATTTTTTCAAATTTTCTTTAACTATTTCAAAGGACATTTAATTAGGAACCTATTAACGAAATATTGTGATGTAAGTATTTTTTATAACGTCAAAAAGAATTCATAAAGATGAGGATTGTGCGCCGACCCGCAACGTCTATTTTAATTAAGTTTGGTGAATTATATGTTTGAAATTCTAAATATTTTGAATCTAATTTTGGCAATATTATTGATTTTCCTTTTCTAATTTGAATGTTGGTCGAAAACATCTCTTCTCCAACTTGAATCTTGCAATCTGCCGGAATTCGGATGATTTGATGGATGATTAATTTCCAAATAATGATCAATGTCAATATTTTTATCGCTGAATTTGGAATAATTAAAACTTCGTTATTTGTGACTTGTTCTATTATAGTTTCTTTAAGGTGAGCATCGTTAGTATAGCAGTTTAATATTTCCACAGTACAATTGTCTCTCGACTTCATTTCTTGTTGTCAGTAATATTTTTCTTCTAACATCGGACACTCTTCTTTTATTGAAATTATTTCTTCCGGAGTTTTTGCCAAGTAAGGTTGTAATGGTATGAATATTTTATGGTTTTGAATGATGGGGTATAAGTGATAAAATTCTGCAGTTTTGGATTTCAGGATAGGTACATGGATAGCAAAAATTATTTTGGGGTTGGAGAAAGTTACTTGGGAACCCAAAAGTAGATAGTGTAGATAGTATGTCAAAATATTATTAAATTTTGGAATTTGTTCTTCTTCATATATGGCATGCAAATACTTTATCATCTCTACAATTTCTTGATTTGAAATCACTGAGCTATGAATAGAATTTAATTTGGAAAATGTAATGGAATTTTCAATATTATCAATTAACGTGATTAAACTTTGACAATCCAGTTTAATCTCTGAAATCGTGCTATAAAAGATGATAAAATTATTTAAAGTTATTATTTCAGTTTCTATTGATATATGAAAAGTTTCCAAATTATCTTGTAATTTCTGTTGATTCTGCCATAAGATTGTTAATGATTTATTATAATGATCGATTATTTTCTTATTTAAGGATATCTGCATATTAACTTCGTGAATTTTTTTTTTTGGTTTTGTTGTAGTATATTTATTGCGCTATCATACCTGTCTTCATCTGAATCAAGAGTACCAAAAAGTATTGATTAAACTTTTCTTTCTTTGCATCATCTGCTCAGCCAAACTATGGTATGAAATAGGGTTTGTCGCATTAGCTTCTACTAGACTATTTCTTAACTTGTAGAAATATTGTTTAACAGTTTCTATCTGCTTACTAATTTATATAATATATGAAAGTATGTTTAGTATAAATAAGCCTATAGTAACTTATATGTCTTCGGTTCTACATTTGGTATGAAAAACCAGGAACAGGGTTACCATTATCATCAATTTCATTTTGCTGTAACACTTTGCTAGAATCAGTTTTAGATTTTTCTTTTAATTATATTTTTTTTTGATAAATTCCTTTATTAGTTTCTAATATTATTTTTGAACTTTCAATCATTTCTGTTTTCTTATATTTGGGTAATTTTTTATAACTAAATTTAGTTTGTATAATAACTTGGAGAATTCTTTGTGATTTTGTATCTTATGAGATAATATTAAGTGATCGTTCAGATCAAATAGAATTATTTCAAACTAAGAAATATTATTTGAATCAAAGGAAGATTATTTAAATGAAATGAAAATCATTTAAAGCAAAAGAAAATTATTTAATTATTTTAAAAGATGTGAACTGTTTGTAAATTAGTATCGTTTTGTACAAAATCAATTGGTGGTTTTATTTGAATGTCTGATATTATATTAATTTTCTTATTATTATTTTCTTTTCTTTATTAGAATATCTAGTTATCTAAATATGATAAATCTGGTAAATAATCAATTTCTTTTTGAATCATCGAATAAAGATAATCAATTTACATTTTAACAAAATGGATATAATTTTAAATGAAAAATTGAATTACTTTGAAAATTATTATGATATATATTATATTCCTATATCTGTTTTGAACTTAAATAATAATGAATAAAATCATTGAACGAAAAAATTGAATATTCTGTATTATTTATTTAAAAAGTATCATCATATCTGTATATTTCTATGTCTAATTATTGTATTGTTATTATAACATTAATTCTTATATCTATTTTAATCTTTGAAAATTATTATTATATCAATATATTTCTACGTTTAATTATCTTATTGTTATTTATTTCTAGCTTTGAAAATTATTATTATTACGATATTAATCACTATTACTTATCTAATTATATATGTACATAACCATTTAATTTATGCCATTTGATGACTTCTTGTATTGAGTACCACTTTAATGCAAAGTGTTCCTTATAAACTCTGACAATTCTTGAATACCCTCTCGCCTTCTTATTTTATCTTCACGATTTTAAATTTTCTTGGTTACTATACTTTCATCTATCTCCGCATTTCTCTCAACAGTTTTCTTATTTCTATTAACGATTTTCGTATTTCTATTCTTCTTCTATTTTCTTATTTCTATTCTTCTTTATATCTTCATTCATTTTCTTATTACTTTCTTTTATTTTCTCATTTATAGTTTCATTTATATTCTCGTTTCTTTCATCCATTTCATTATTTATAATTTGATTGTTTTCTTCTATCTTCTTGTTGAAGTTTTCATTTTTCATATCATTTCCATTCATTTGATTTACTTCTTCCATCATTTGTACATTTTTATTTGCTTTTATCATTTCCTTATCTTTGCTCCTGTATTTCCATTTATTTACATGATTATAGAATACAAAACTTTTATTTAATGATTGAATATCAGATATATAAATGTTATTGTCAATTTCATTATTTTTTATAATATTTTCAGTATTAAATAAATATGATAAATCAGGTACTAAATCTATTTCATTATTTTCTATAGTATTTTCAATCTTAAATAAATCTGACAAATCAGGTATTAAATCTATTTTATTCGCATTATAATTTGGTTGTATACTTGATAAAGAATCAATCGCAGGTTTACCTTTACTTACATGTGTTTTAATAATTAAATGTTTTCTATTTGTTTTATTGTTTGGAAAATATTTTAATTTTGGATTTTTTATTTCTATGTATTCTAGAGGTTTATTTAAAGTAATTTTAATTTCTGCTACCTCTGATTTCTTTTCTGAGGAGCCTGCCGAAAATGCTGATTTTGTTCTTGATCATCATTTTCTTCTGTAAAAACGAAAGTTTCAAAATCCTCTAAAGGATTAACTGTTTCTTTAATTTTTTCTGTTTCGTTATAATCATTGTTGTATAATTCCTCTGACATGAAATTGGACCTTTGATTGTTATTTTGGAAGTATTTATTAGTATTTCTGAATGTATTATTATCATTATTATTATTACCAGTATCATTATTATTATTTCTATTTTTAAATTTATTATTTCTCCTTGGAGAATCCGTAAAGTTTTTCGACGTTGTCGACATAGGTTCCAGTCTAGGTAAACTATGTATAGGTATTTGGTGTGGCCTGAAAACGTTTCGCTTTGGACCAAATACTTGCGCATTAGTCGAATAATGTCGAGGTTGTTGTGGTTGTGGTTTTATATTAATTGGTTGGCTTGGATAATTTTGTCGTTGTTGAAAATGATGATTATATTGGTTATAGTTATTTCTAAAATAATTTGGATAATTATCATTCTGATATTGATTATTATTATTATAATTATATGAATTATTATTAGGTGACTTATAACTACTAGACTTTTTGAAGGATTTCGGCTCATTTAATGACCGTATAATCTTTCAAAATTCTCAAATTCTTCAACATAAGCCATTGCGTCCTCTAAAGAGTTGGGCTTTTTCAAATGCATATTGTTTTTAAGGACACCGGTACATCCTGAAACATAGGTGTTCAGTACTGTCTTATCACAATGATTTATATTGCATCTTTTATCATTTTCAGTAAGACTAAAGTCATTACTGATTCTCTGTATAATCTTGCTTTTCAGAAATTGAAGTCTAGCTCCGAAGTCGATTAAATTTTCATTTTTAAGTGGCCTTGTTCGTGTTAGTTCCTGCACGATGAAATCCAAATCTCTTCGATCTGAGAAACACTGTTTCAAGGCTTCCTTAATCTTTTGGAATGTGTTTGTTCCATTCGATTGCTCACCATGGCTTCAGCTTTCCATATAAGTTTTTCTTGAATACAATCCAATATATGGTTGTTTATTTCTACATCATTATATATCGCATATGTTTCAATTAATTTTTCACACTTGATTATAAACTTTTTTCACGTATTACTGTTACCGTCATATGGTTTAATATTTTCTAAGTTTAATTTAAATAATTCCCAATGGAGGGTTTTTGTAGTGGCAGTAACCATTTCGTTTATATTCACAGATGGAAATGAATTTTCAAAATTATTATTAGATTTATTATTTTCTTTAATATTTAATTTATCCAATAAACTTTCCAGTCCGTTCATAAAATAAATCAGCAGCAAGTATATTTAACATCTTACAAATTATCTCTCCTACTCTTTTCAAAAATGTATGGAGGGTAAAAAAAGAAAACTTGGCACCTACAAGCGATTTGAAGAGCTCCGGTCTCTTCTTTCATCGTAGATAGTAGATTCTGGATTCCGCGCTCGATGTTGAAACACCAAATCGTGAGTTCTTTATACGAACGATTCGACAAAGTTTTTTTCACGACCACACAGGTCCTACTGACTGTGCCAATTATAACTTGTTAACACTGAAAACTATTTTTAAAAACTTTATTTGTACAATATAATTAGAATTACAATACTTGCTACAAAGCTAATGATTAATGATCAACCGACAATGCTAAGAATTAAACAACGACTTTTACCAACTAACTACCAAGCTTAACAACTATAACAACGCTATTTCAAACAACATTTCTATATATATATATATATATATATATATATATATATATATATATATATATAAATACAGGGTGTCCCGGGACTAATGGGAAAAAAGTCAGGAGAGTATAATATGAGCCAAAATAATGTTAGTACATCATATAAACTTTTACTATGCAGGCCCTCGTTTTCGAGTTATAGGTCTCCAAAGTTTTAATTTTGAATTTGGTTTTTATTTTTATTTTTTGTACTAGTTATTTGATCTTCATAAAATTTACGGCAAAGCTATAATGTAAGTGTATGTTTATTTTGGTAAGGTAAACAGATTTACAGTAGTGGATTGAAGCCAGGGACGGACTACTCGCAATGGTTAGTGATCCAAAAACTTTGCAGGTATGGCACACCCTGTATGAAAGTATCGAAATTCACTTCCCCACACATTAGGCTAACGAAAAGGTACTCGTGTTGGAATTCGATAAAATAAGCCGTTTGGCTAATATTTACAGTTTTATTAATGCACTACGTACAAATCTACCTAACTAACTTATTAATACGATGTCCAGAATTTACTTGCTTTTAATCAGAATTACGAACATAACATTATTAAACCATTAAGAAAACCTCAAAAAACACAAGTTATAAAACATTAGACTAAAACTAATTCCTAAACAATAACAAAAACTAACGTTATTCTAATAAATGTTCAATATGAGCTCCTCCCACTTCCACGCACATTCTAAGTCTACGAAGGTTGTTTCTTTGCACTTGAAAGAGCAATTTCACACTATTTCTAATAACATTGCAGTGTAACACAATTCTGTCTATTAAATCTTGCCTTGTTGGCACAGGTGTTGCGTATACCTTACTTTTGAGATAACCCTAGAGAAAGAAATCCATAGGATTAACGTCTCCTGATCGCGGTGGCCATTGGAAAGGGCCTCCACGACCAATCCATCTATTAGGAAGCCTTGTGTGTAAATGTTGTCGTATATCTAAACTGAAATGAGGAGGGGCCCCATCATGCATGAACCATAAATTCCTACGAGTTTGTAGTAGCACATCATCAAACAGGTTCCATAACTCATTTTGAAAAAAAATCCAAATATCTCTGACCGGTCAAAGTACCGTCAATAAAGTATGGCTGTATCAAATTATTGCCAACTATTCCTGCCAAACATTAACCATGAATCTATGCTGGATCCTAGTTTGGATAATGCCATGTAGATTCACATCATCCCATAAATGCATATTATGAGAATTTATGATTCCATCTCTGGTGAAACCCGGTTCGTTCGTAAAGAGAACGTTACTAATAAATGTGTTGTCTGCTTGTTGTTGTCGCAGAAACCACTGGCTATACTCAAGTCGAGCAGGATAATCAGCCACTGTCATACGGTGTACTTTTTTCATGTGAAAAGGATATAACAGCTGTTCTTTTAGGACGCGATGAACAACTGATTTCGAGACGTTATGTTCTCTTGATAATTTTCTAAAACTCGATGGTTCATTATCAACTGCATTTAACAAGTCTTGTTCAACTGCCACAGTACGTATGCTTTGTACTGGACCTTCTCCAGCTTTTTCTGGCGAAAATCTTCCTAAAATTTAAAATTTTGTTTTGTATACATGGAAAATTACATTTACTTATTCATACCTGTTTCTCGTAACCTGAGATCAATACGCACAAACATTCGTCTGTCTGGCAATGCTCTGTTTGCAAAATGTTCTTCATAAAGCCTTTTGGCCTCTAAACAGTTTCGAGAAGCCAGTCCATACATTAGATGTTTATCTGCGTACTCAATAAAAGCGAATTCTGCTATTGTAACTGTTAAATTAAGGACTTATGAATTATTGACAAGTAGTGACTACGAACTATTCTACACAACGTTTGACAACTAATCCTATGGTAACTTGATAAACGGTAAAAACACTTATAAAAAGTTTTTACCAACTTTCCAATTAATAAGTCGTTAATGTTTTTCATCTTCTGCTATCGTTAAATTATTTTTTTGTAGTACTCTAGGTAAATTTTGGACATCTATTAAAAGTTAGTTTTACTTCGTTGTGTACTTATAAAAATGGTGAATGCGTAAACTGGTACGTAGTGCATTAATAAAACTGTAAATATTAGCCAAACGGCTTATTTTATCGAATTCCAACAAGAGTACCTTTTCGTTAGCTTAATGTGTGGGGAAGTGAATTTCGATAATTTCATACAGGGTGTGCCATACCTGCAAAATTTTTGGATCACTAACCATAGCGAGTAGTCCGTCCCTGGCTTCAATGCACTACTGTAAATCTGTTCACCTTACCAAAATAAACATACACATACATTATAGCTTTGCCGTTAATTTTATAAAGATCAAATAACTAGTACAAAAAATACAAATAAAAACCAAATTCAAAATTAAAACTTTGGAGGCCTATAATTCGAAAACGAGGGCCTGCATAGTAAAAGTTTATATGATGTACTAACATTATTTTAGCTCAGATTATACGCTCCTGACTTTTTTCCCATTAGTCCCGGGACACCCTGTATATATATATATATATATATATATATATATATATATATATATATATATATATATTAATACAGATACTCTATTTGAAATTTAAAGAATAAGTAAAACATAAGGAAATTTATTTAATTTTGGCTGCCATACTTGCGATACACACTGTACTATATGTAAATTATTAAATTTTGAAAGATTTAGTAGAAATATCAAACATGACATTTCATAATTTCGATGACATTTGTGTAGAATATGTCTAATGATAGATAGAACATAATAGGATTTGGAGAAAATATTTGAAATTGCAAAATATAGAGGTCTCTGATAGCAACATTACAAATGTAATAAAAGAATTTCAAAATCTTACTTGGTTATTGAAAATCATAGATTAGAAATTTTTTTAGAAAACAAGAAAAATCGGTAACCAACGGAAAGGAGAATTATTTATTTTATAAAAATTTAGTCAGTAGTTTTTTATCCTTTGAAGAGACAACATCAGCAGTAGAGTTGTCTCAATCTTTTTGGTAGATTGTATAAATTGTATATCATACAATCAGATAAATAACCCATATGATAAAGCCAGTGCGTGTATAATTCGGATAAGAATTGCATCGTAAAAAGTGTATGTGGTTCCAGTTTTCTAAATTGTATATATTTAGAAAGTTAGCAGAATTCTAAATACGTTTAGAATAAGTACGAGTTTTCCTGATCCATTTGGTGAGTCCACTCCAGTTTTTAAATTTATTTCTCGAGAAATATCAGGCCTTTTTAAATACAGTTGAAAACTTAGATGCATCTATATAAGAAATTTTGAAATATACCAAAATTATCGATACATATATCAGTTTCAACATCAAGTGAATAGACAAGTTGAGCAGAAATTTCGTTATTTGACATTGATACACGTCAAGTGTAAATTACACAAGTTGAACGTTCTGATAATAATAATTGATTAGGTTAAATTCTAGCATAGTTGTATTCTAATTTCAAGTTTTTGTAGAGATTACGACTGTTGTTCTTTTATGGTATTTTTTGGGAATAATAATTTTGTTGAATTTGCGTATCTGATAGTATAATATATAAATTTTGATTCTAACTCCCTGTAGTATTCATTCAGTATCCAATCTCGTTGAACTTATCATTTTACATTCATAGAATTTTCAATTTAATCAGTGACATTTGGTTGATTTTTTTGTGACAGTAAAATAGTAAATGTCGTAAAATAATTAAAGGGCCTTTTATTATATTGAATTAACAGTTATTCGAGAGTTTGATAATAGTGAAACATTTAATTTGGAAATACGTTTTAAAAAACAAATAAATTTGAAGAATTAATTTTGAACAACTTTGATCTCACCCTGAGATAGGAGTAATAGGTCGATTGTATATAAATTCATCTTTAGATTGATATTTATTGGCGCCGGGCATATTTTTTTTGACAACCACTGTCAAAATTGAAATAGAATACGTACTTAAGTTGCATGTACAATGATTGTCGCTGCGACAACATGTTATAAGTTGGCTCACAACGCGGGACAATTACAATTAAAGGATATTAAATATATTACAATTTATATATATATATATATATATATATATATATATATTTTAACAATTTAAATTTTAATGTTAATTTTCTTTATTATTATTTGTTTTTTTAATAGTTGTAAAAGTCGTTGTCTTGTTTAAAATAAACTTGACTTACCTTCGGCTAGCTCTGAATTATCATATGTTAATTTTGTTTTTAGTTTTAATTAAGAGTCGGTGTCATGAAGACTCCTCCCTTTGGGTTCAGGACGCACAAAAATGAATGTAATTTAATTTTGAATATCTAATTCTTAAATCTTCATGGTTCACTTTATTCAGAAACTAAATCTTTCCTGAATATACACCTCTGAGTTTATTGATTCAGCATATTATTACATAGAATAAATGAATTAAGCAAAGTTTAATAAATTTATTATGGATATTGAATAAAAATAAAAATTCCAACACTTTAAAGAAAATATTTTAATAAATTGTTAAGATCAAAAATATAATGTTTTAGTTTGATTATTTTAAAATGAATAAATATATTGATCTGACATTTGGCAGGTTGTTTTTAAATGTAAAAGGGCATATTTTGATGGAAAAACATGTTTCAATTCTTGATCCAGTGGTGTACATTTGGAAGAATATGTCACCTTTCTCCTCCCATTTTTCACGCCACTGGCATTTGAAGCTATTCTTATTTGATTTTGTATTCCTCAATAGTTTTCACGTGAAAAACGCATAACATTTACATATCAAAAACTTTGTATTTTTCAAGATATTTAATGTTTTCATGAAGCCTGCAAGATCAGTTTTTAATGAAAAAATTAAAAAAAAAAATTTCTTGAATGTTGTTTAAAACTACCAAACTACTAATGGTTAGAACATGTAACAGGAACTAATTTGTGAACCAGCAATGCATATAAAACATTGAGAGAGAATTGTTGATAATACTTTTCCAAACTTGTGATTTCATTAACAAAAGAATTAATGACAATAAAAAATAAGATAATTACAAAGTTAAATGTCAAACATTATTTTCAACTAAGCAGCCGACAAATTACAAAATATGTTCAAAATTTTGTCCATTTCCATTTACACATAATCTCCAACGTTTTCTCATTGAAAATCGCATACCTTGGAAAGACTGGCGATTGCCGGAAATAATTTCTGTAACTGCATGGACTCTTGCTGTCAGTGCCTCCTCCGTAAAGTATACCCAAGTTCAGACCCTAAAACCAACAGATTGTCTTCAACGAGTGGAGTTTGCCAATTGATACACCCAAAAATGTTTAGAAAATAGGAATTTCACCTAATTTGTTCAATTTACTGATGAAGCTAAATTCACACGTGAAGGAATTTTTAATTCAAGGAATAGCCACGTGTGGGATGACGAAAATCCATATGTTGTTTCACAACGTGGATTTCAGGAAAAATTCTCGCTTAACGTGTGGGCAGGCATTCTTGGAGATTGTATAGTGGGTCCATATTTAGTACCTAATAAACTCAATAGTAATATTTACTGTAATTTTTGGAGAGAAACCCTGCCTGATTTATTAAACGACGTTGTACCATTAAATATTAGGGCGAATATGGATAATGTATGGTCTAACCACGATGGGGCATCTGTACATTATTCTCCAGCG
This sequence comes from Galeruca laticollis, assembly GCA_963921935.1. NCBI lineage: Eukaryota > Metazoa > Arthropoda > Insecta > Coleoptera > Chrysomelidae > Galeruca > Galeruca laticollis. Next base: position 34,624,524 of record OY998178.1, on the reverse strand, counting down.
GCCAGACAACTTATAACGCAACAATACGGAAACAACTGGATAGACCGAGGTGAACCCAATATGTGGCCTGCGAGGTAATCGGATTTTAATCCAATCGACTTCTTTCTGCGGGGTTACATGAAGTCCCTAGTCTACGATACAATAGTAGAAACGGAGGAGGAACTGACAGCAAGAATCCATCCAGCTACAGAAATTATTTCCGGCAATCGCCAGTATTTCCAAGGTATGCGATTTTCAATTAGAAAGATCATGTGTAAATGCAAATGGACAAAATTTTGAACATCTTTTGTAATTTGTTGGCTGCTTATGTTTGAATTTGATATTATTTAACTTTGTAGTTACCTTATTTTTTATTGTCATTAATTCTTTTGTTAATAAAATCACAAGTTTGAAAACGTATTTTCAACAATCCTCTCTCAATGTTTTATATGCATTGCTGTTTCACAAATTAGTTCCTGTTACATATTCTAACCATTAGTAGTTTGGTAGTTATGATAAAACATTCAAGAAAAATATTTTTTTCAATTTTTTCATTTAAAAGTGATCTTGCAGACTTCATGAAAATATTAAATATCTTGAAAACTACAAATTTTTTTATATGCAAAGGTTATGCGTTTTTCACGTGAAAACTATTGAGGAATACAAAATCAAATAAAAATAGCTTCAAATGCCAGTGGCGTACAAAATGGGAGGGGAAAGGTGACATATTCTTCCAAATGTACACCACTGGACTAAGAATTGAAACATGTTTTCCCATGAAAATATGCCCTTCTCCATTTAAAAGTAACCTGTCAAATGTCAGATCAATATATTCATCCATTTTAAAGTTATCAAATTAAAACATTATATTTTTTATAACTTCAACACCCTGTATTTCGAAAAGTAAATGGGTTGGACCCCTCAATCCCTATATCATCTTATCCAATTTCAAGAGAGGTATCTACATGCAAGCGTTGTAAGTGTCATTTGAAAATACCCTGTATAAACTATTAGTTGTTTCCAAATTTGCCTTTTGTATTCTATATTCAATTAATAACCTACAAATTTAAGTTGGAAAGAAAATCACTAAATTTTATTACTTCCTGTTTAGAAAGCTTTTTGAATTATCATACTTCCTTGACAGATAGCTTGGCTCTGTTCCGTATGTCACCTATTATAAAGTTTTTCCAATTCTTTTTCAAATTTAACCCTATACTATCATCGTCTGTAAATATAGATAACCAATTATTGAGTTGAATATTAATTTATGTGATTTCAGGTTTCAAGTGATACTACATTCGATTTATCCAGATATTTACATGGCAGTGTTCAGAGTATTTTGAAACATGTTAGTTTTTAGCTTGGTTGTGTCTACTGGTACACCCTACGTATGAATATGACATTCTAATGTTTGTTCACATTTGTGAATTGTTTCAATATAATAGAGAACTAGTTCAATATATATGTACATTGAAGTATATGCTAACTTTGCATTTCCTATCTTATTTACAGTAACATAATATTCTTATTCAGTTATAGAAATTTCTAGTTCTATAACTGGTGTTTCATTTAAAAAAACTATTCGATGACGTCATCACTTGAAAGTTATCCACTCTGTATCTTAGATTATTTATTCAAAAAATAGGAAATTAAGATAAAAAATCGACCTGTGTCGGCATTTTACCGTTTTACCGTTTATTTAGCTAATCAAGAATACGTTACTTTATGGACGCATTGTATATCTATGAACCTCTACCTTTTCAACTAAACTTATATATTCCACCCTGCTCTATTCAGCAGTAAAAGTGCTTCTCGATTTTTGATCATGATATTCGTAATCAAGACATTGAAAAGGTTTAATTTTTTAAGTATATTGTAAAATGAAGTGAATTTGATTATATCTATTATAATTTTCAATAATAATTAATGATATCATTCAGAGAATAAGCTCGAATCATCCACGGTTTATAACTTAGCAAAATAGATGTGGAAGTTTTATAGACTCACCATCTTTACTTCAACCAGGTATTGATCAAATTGTTTTGAATATTAGGACTCGGTATTTTGCAAAAAATTCAATTAAGTTGATTTCATTAGGGAATGCTAGGCAATTCTTTGCCGAAATTCCACCAATTTTTTTTTTTTTCCTTTTTTATTTTTAAAGTTATTTAATTAAAACGAGTTTTCAAAGAAAGACGTTTTTCCTTGAAAATGCAAATACCGTAATTTTTTTTTTTTTTTTTTTTAATTCCATTTTTATTGTCGCATCAACCATGTCGGTTATTAGCGACAAAGATTATTTTACAAGGTTTTGATTACATTAATTTCAGTAAGATATCGAACTAATACATTTATGTCACAGTTTTGTCCTAATACCGATTTCAACGTGTTTGGTATATTGTTTTTCACTCGGGCGTCCTCATATCTGGGACACTCAATCAGAATATGTTTTACTGTTATCTGCTTGGAACATGTAGTACACTGAGGCATTTCTGTCCTGGCAAGTAAATGTTGATGCGTCAGTTTAGTGTGCCCTATCCTTAGTCTTGTCAGTAGTACTTGGTTGCGCCGCCTGTTTGGTATTGTATTCCAGGGTTTCACACTGGGTTTCACCTCGCGTAATTTTGCTTTCGAATCAAGCCACTGATTTTGCCACGCACTTATCGCTTTTTCTTTCACGGTATGCTTCAAATCACTGATGGTCGTCGCGTTTACAACTACCGCACTATCACTTTCTGCTGCTTGTTTTGCCAGTTGGTCTGCTTCTTCATTACCCTGGATTCCTATGTGGGAGGGGATCCACATAAATTTTACATTTATTTGGGATTTTTGTAGTTGGAAGAGTTCCTTCTTTATTTCCATAGCAATGGGATGACTACTATAAACTTGCTGGATGGATTTTAATGAACTGAGGGAATCTGTGATTATGAGGATGTTGGAAGAATTCGCATTTCGGGACAGTTTAAGGGCTTGTAGCAATGCATATATTTCTCCAGTGAAGACTGTACTGCAGGTAGTTAATTTAAAAGATAAGTTCTGATTTGCCGTAACAACCGCGACTCCGACGCCAACTGTAGTTTTCGAGGCATCCGTATATATTTTGAAATGGTCATTATATTCAATGAGTTTTGTTTGGAAGATGTTTTTTATCAGCAAACTGGGTAGTTCATATTTTTTAAAAGATGTAAGAGTGGTGTCAATTATTGGTTTGGAATTTTGCCAAGGAGGATATGTTTCTTCAAACTTGAATATAGGAACATGTTTGATTTGAAGATCTGCTTTGTATTGTCTAAATCGATTACAGAAAGTTGGACTTGGTTGTTGTTGTGCGAAATTGTCAATTTCATCTGTATGAATTTTTGGGTACATTGGATGCTCAGTGTTATCTAATATAGAGGTAGCATATGACAATGTCAATATCTTTCTTCTCGTAGATAAAGATGGTTCCCCTAATTCTGAATAAAGGCTTTCCACCGGTGATGTACGATATGCACCAGATATTATTCGTAAGGCATTATTGTGAACTGTATCAAGTTTCTTTAAAATATAGCTTTTGGTGGATGCATAGACAATAGATCCATAATCGAGTTTGGAACGTACAAGATTTTTATATATAATATGTAGTGTTTTTTGATCTGATCCCCAGTTACGGTTAGAAAGTATTCTTAGAAGATTAATACCTTTCTGACAAGAAAATATCAACTTTTTTATATGATCATTCCAGCTCAGTTTCTGGTCAAATATCATACCTAAAAATGTCGTGGAAGTTACATATTGCAGTTTTTCTTCATATAGTGTAAGCGGGGGTGTCTTTTCACAATGTTTTTTCGAAAATAATAAACATTTGGTTTTGGATGCAGAGAAGTTGAAGCCCGACTGTTTTGACCATTGCTGCAGTTTATTAAGTTGTCTCTGTAGTATATGTTGCATTGTATCGATGTTTTTACTTTTCATGTATACCACTAAGTCATCGGCATATAGCCTTATTTTAATTGGTTTAAGTACATTTTCAGTAATGTTATTAATAGCGATTAGAAACAATGTGGGACTAATAACAGAGCCTTGGGGAGTACCATTTTCTTGACATTGTTTGGTCGACAGATTACCATTTACTCTTACTCTAAAAGTCCTATAGCTTAGAAAATTTTTAATGAATGCCAACATATGTCCATCTATATTCCATTGCTTTAACAATTTCAGTATATTTATTCTACATGCAGTATCGAATGCTTTGTTGATATCAATAAATATGGCTAAGCATTTCTGTTTATTTGCGAAGGCTTCGTGTATGTCACTCTCTAGATCAATAATATTGTCAATAGTACTTCTCTTCTTCCTAAATCCACTTTGTTCTGGTTTAATTAGTTTGCGACTTTCAAGTTCCCACCTAAGACGATTATTAATAATTTTTTCTAAGAGCTTACACATCGTGCTAGTCAGTGCAATAGGTCTGTATGATTCTATACTTGTTGCATTCTTAGCAGTTTTTAGAATTGGTATGATTGTTGCTTCAGTCCACTGAATTGGAAAAGTTTGTTGTATCCAAATGGTGTTGTAAATATTTAAGAGTACTTCTCTGCCGCTCTCCGATAGATATAGCAGGAATGAAATCGGTATATTATCAGGACCTGGACTCGAATTTTTAAAGTCTTTTATCGCTTCATCTAGTTCTGATAGTGTGAGTGGTTGGTTGAGGTGCGATGTATTGTTTTCATTATTGATTGGGATTTCTTCGATTGATACTCTATTTTTTAGAAAATCTTCCTTTAATTTGGCATCGCTCGAGTTCTCTTGGAATGCTTCCGCCAATGCTTCAGCTATATCTTTTGATTTTGTTATTAAGATTTCGTCTTGTTTTATACCAGTGATTTTATTGTATGATTTATTGCCGGATATGGTATTCACTTTTTTCCATACAGATGTTAAGCTAGTAGAGCTGCTTATATTTTGCACATATTTCATCCATGAATCTTTTTTACTTTCTCTAAAAATATACCTAGTTTTGGCCCTTAGTGCTTTGAATCGTAATTGATTATCAATCGTGTTATGCTTTTTATAGATATGAAATGCATGTTTACTTTCTTTAAGTGCCTCTTCACATTCTTTATTCCACCATGGTACAGCTGTACGGTGTGTTACGTTTTTAGTTAGCCCTATTGTTATGTCTGCAGCTGTTATCAATATTTCATTGAAATTGTTTATTGTTTCATTTATGTCCTCACTTATTGAAAATTTTGATAAAGATGCGTCAGTTAAAATGGTATATTGTTCCCAGTCTGCTTCATGTAGCTTCCACTTTTGTATAGGCGTTGAATCGTCAGCACTTCTACGTTTATCTACTACAAGGATTGGGAAATGATCACTGTCATATGAAAAAGGTAAGACTTCCCATGTTAGGTGTTGATGCAATGAAGGATTACACAAAGTTAAATCTATAGCCGAAGAAGTTCCATTATAGGTATTAAATCTAGTTTTACTACCATCATTAAGAATGTTTAAGTTTAAGTCTGTCATAACCTCTTCAATTATGTTTCCTCGAGTATCTTGTTTCTCACACCCCCACATGAAGTTGTGTCCGTTGAAGTCGCCCATGATAATTTTAGGATTAGGAACCTGGGAGATTAGATCAGTTAGCTCCATTTTACTTAGGTTTCGGTCAGATGGAATATATATGTTACATATATTTATTTTTGTAGGAAAATAAACGCATACAGCTATTGCTTCAATATTGCTATCTAAATCAATTTGACTTGAATGAAGGTTTTTATTTACATATGTTGCAACTCCCCCCCAACTTTTTATACCAATTCTGTTCTTGTAATATACATTAAAATTTTTTAGTTTGTGTGTATTCTGATTATTAAAGTGTGTTTCTTGTAAGCAGATAACGTTCGGGTTGTATTTAGATATAATAGTTTTTAACATTTCCAGATGGAGGTAATATCCATTTAGATTCCACTGTAGAATACTCATTGTTTTATTTTAAATTTATTGAAGTAGAATTTATGTCGTTGCTGTCTGATGAGTCACTGATTGGCTCTTGTTCTATGGGTCCTTCAGCAATATATCTTTCAAGTCTCTTCCTAATTTTTGTAAAGCGCGTCTTTGTTGCTTTGCTCTGTAGTGATGGGTAAATTTTTTTAATAGTATCTACTAAGTCTTCAAATTCCGACGTGTAGGTTCTAATCACGCTTATTGGATCTGGGTTTCCTTTTATATTTGACAGTAAGTCGGTCAATTGTTCGAAGGTAAGAGCATAGTTTTTAGGATCTTTTTCCATTAGCTGTTTTACAGGTTGCATTTGTTCGGATGTAAATTCATCACTTTTATATTTTTTCAGTGTATCAGGTATTTTGAATGCCGAGTCTGATTCTGCTATGGGACTAGTAGTTTCGGATAAAGGTCGTTTATTACAGTTTTCTGTATAATCCATTCGTTTTTCTAAGTCATCTTCAGTTGATCTTATGGGGTTTTTTAACAAAGATAGGGAGATGTTAGCAGTTTTACTTGTGGATTCTGTTGGGTTTACTTGGGATGGGTTTACTTGTGGATTTTTCTCTCCATCAAATAGCCAAAATACCCGGGAACCAAAAAGAAACGAGAACCACTAAACCCTAAATGAAAGAAAACCATTACATAGTTTTGGGCAATTAATAAAACTCCAAGTTAATTTTTTAAACCAGCAAATTATTTATATCAGTTGTTTAACTCGAATAATTGAATGCCCCAACACGAAAAACTTCCATTAACATTCCATTTCTTTCAAATTTAAAACTAATTAAGCCAAGATAGTACAAACTCACTAGTCTATGAGCTTGTACTGCTAATTATTTAACAAATAATATGACTAAATCCATTTTACCCCAATTTAAAAATTCATAATCTAAGGGAATACACACTAAATAGTTTTAGAACCTTTAGTTTTAGAACCTTCATTCCCAATTATCTCCTGATAATAAAACTAAATTCATCCCAAATTAACATTAAAGCAGTCCCATTGACTAATAAAAATCTCGATCGTAAAAAATTAATTACTCGTAAGTATTATAATAACTCACCCTATGTTAGTAAGGGGTTACGGCTTGATCCTGACGTCTCAAAAGGCGTAATACCCAATGATCACCCAGGTGGACAAGAATATGATAGGGGTTTTCGGTGGCTTCTTGCTCAATACTATACTGATTGGAATCAATAGAGAATAAATGTATTGTAAGGTACTGAATACGGCACTCCAGGAAAAGAGAGGAAATATAACTTACCGGTAATGGTAAAATTCCCAACACGTGGAAATGGCGACTGAATGTACATAAAAAAAATCCCAAACGGTCCAGAACCCAGTAGAGCACCAAAATATATATTCAACAATGACTGGATTCCAAAAAATATGATAGTGACTGATCCCAGTTGATGGATGACTAAATGAAAGTCAAAATTACCAATATCACACTTGTACACAACAATCAGTTATCGCCATCACGTCCTAAAACTTTTTAAAACCAACCACTGACCAAGAAAGTGCCGACGGACTATCAACGAATTACCCACAGGTACCTTTGTTCTATTCCCTAACGATGATACCAGATACGTACTTTGGTACTCGTCTTCTAGGTGACGCTAGACGACAGTACTCATAATACTTCCGAATAAAGTTTTATTCTTATTAACTCAAGAGGGCAAATACAAGGGTTATTCAATAACAAACATAAATAAAAATATTATACTACACACCACTAACTATAATTGCGACGGTACTAAAAAAAACGTAACAAAGCAACCATGAAATAAAGTAATATATAATACGAATGAAATATAATAAGCATAAAAAGTACTATGCAAGCAATAAAATATAAAATTAAGATAAAAAATATTACAAGAAATGTATATTATATACATACCAATAAATAAATATGAATATAAACATGAATATGAACCACTTAATTTCAGTAGGATTACTTTTAATGTATATAATCAATAATTTTTTAAACATTTTTACGCTTTGACTAACTTTTAAGTACTGCGTTAGATCATTAAATTGTACAAACCTTTGTGGAATGAGCTCTTCATCTAACTTCCTTTAATGGTTGTTTTCACATAGAAATTAATTGAATTTGCTGATCTTGGGTTTCTATCATGTATTTGTGAGACTGGAACTAGCTTACTATGTAAATATTGCGGTAAGAGATTATTGATAATTTTGAAGATGAAAATCATTGTTTGTACATACAGAAACTTCTCAATTTTTAACCAATTTAAAAAGTTAGTCATCAATTCCACATTATACCTATTGCATCCCAGAATTACTCTCATCGCCTTGTTTTGAATAATTTGTAATCGTTCATAACATGCTCTAGAACAACCTGTATAAATTAGTGAACAACAGTAATAAAAATGTGGTAGAGCTAATGTATGTAAACCATAAGCTTAGTATGCATTGACAGAAATGGTGAAATTCTTCTCAAAAAACCAATTTTTTCCCAATCTTTTTACATATGTAATCTATGTGACTATTACATTTTAGTTCATGATCTATCATAAAACCTAAATATTTTATTGTAAATTCATTTTCATGAGTACTCTTTTATATTATTATGTAAGCATATTACTCACTGAATTATTACATGTTATATAAAACAATTTGAAATAAAAATATTTAAAATTGTAAGCTAGGGCCTACCCAGCCTAATCAGTTTGGTACATTCAATAATAACTTACCTAATAGTAAGCGGTGAGAAAATTTTGTTTCTTAAATATTTTATATTCGAAAAAGAGCTAAACCTATGATTGCGCTCTAGACCTACTACTTTATTGGTTTTAGATGGTTTCTGTGGGATATCGTGTTTCGAAACAGAACTCCTTTTTAATCTCTCTAGATGTCAAAAATTTATTTCCTAGCCCTCAACTGGCGTCGTAAATTTCTTACTGTCAACTATGCCCTGGGGTCTGATGGACCCCAATTTTTTTGGGGGGTTTCAGAGATAATGTCGAAGGAATATATATATATATATATATATATATATATATATATATATATATTGTGATGGTTTATGATAGACTTAAATTTGTGCATGCTCGTTTCTATTATTTTTAATTTAATTACGACAAAGGCTTAAAACTAAAACATAATACATTTTTGGAAATTTTTTGACAATAGAAATAAAAATTGGCAAAATAATTCATAAAAATTAAAAAATATATATTTTCTCGATTTTTTTGTTTTACTCAAAGTATAAACAAAGGAATTGTGTAAAAAAACTAACAAAAATACATTATTTTCAACAAAACTACAAACAATGAAGTATTACAATTTTTTAAAAGCAATTCTTGCAAACGTATGATCTGCAGTCGCCGCACATGGGTCGAGTACATTTGCTGCATGAAATTTTCATTTTTTTGTCATTCTTCCGATCACAGATACCACATCTCTTTCGTTTCTGGTTCTCAATATTCAATTCTTGCCTCTCTTCCAGAGGTAGGGACTTATTGAGTATCCTACCAATACCTAAACGAAGCTCCCTAGGGAATCGAGAATTGCACAGTCTTATGTTGAGGAATTCTTCCGCAAGAATGCAAGAATTTTGTAAAAGTCTTTTCTGTATATGACTTCGTTCTTCTTGTAACATCCATGTAAAAGATGTGCATTGACAGCTGCAATATTCAATATTGTAAAAAAAATGATCATTGGCCATCACCTAGTTCGCCTGTTTGTGGAATATGTGGTACATTTTTTATCTAGGACATCCACACCGTCTTTCGATTGGTTATAGAATGTTGTAATTTCGGGCATACCAGATTCTCTGTCTTCACATTGGGTGTGGTGCATCGAAGATATTAGCACAACTGCCTTCCCTATCTTTGGTACGTATGAAACAATAGTGTAGTTGTTGGTAAAACCATAAATGGAAGATCCTTCTGCTTCTCAGAACTTGAATTTTTTAATAGATTCGTCAATCTTTCAATTACAATTTTTTCAGATAAAGAAGTTCAATTATTACAAAAAGGTTATAAACATAATATTCAACCCACATGTTAATTTCATAACTTCAACAAACTAGGTATAGAAACAGAAATTAATTTTGAATAATTTTCCAAATAATTCTAATCTAAAACATAAAGCTTCAGAAATTATTAAAAAAAATTTGTCGAGTTTAACAAACCCAACTTTGAATTATCAGTCGCCAAATCAATTCAACAAAAATCAAAGTTAAATAGTCCTATTTTCACAAAAGCAGATAAATGACATACGGTAATAGCATTGCCTAGAGAAGATTATGTATTAAAAACTAACATTTTTATTCAGGCAAGCAATTTTGAGATCCTTAAAAAATACCCAACTAATAAATTTCAGAAATAAATAAAATTAACAGTAGATAACGCTAAATCAATAATTAACGATAAAGAAAATATACATTATTTTTACCCAATCCGCAACACCTGAACTTTATTCATTAATTAAACTCCATAAAGAGGGGTACCCAATTAGACCAGTTGTTTCTTATTTCACAGCACCTGCATTCAAAATTTCAAAGATTCTCATAGATGTCATCTCTAAATATTGTTCATTCATACCCCGATTTTCAGTTAAAAACAACGGAATTAATTAATAATATTCAAGATATAATACTACCCCATAATTCTAAATTCATATCGTTCGATGTAACAAATCTATTCCCTAGTATACCTCCTAAAGAAACTATAACTCTTGTTGATAACTTCCTCACATACAATAATGTTAATCCTATAATTCATTCTGATTCTGACTTTATTAAAAGTGTGTTTGAATCAAAATTATTCTCATTTTAATGGAGAGGTTTATAGCAGTAAAGACGGTTTGATTATGGGCAACCCCCTCAGCCCCCTACTAGCAGAAATTTTCATGGATAATATAGAAAAAATAATTCACGAACACCCCCTTAGTAAAAAAATTATGTACTGGCACCGATATGTGGACATTTTAGCTAGCTTCATCGGTACAAATAGACAATTAGAGAGCTTCATTACTTACATAAACTCGATTCACAATAATATCAAATTTACCGTAGAGCTTGAACAAAATAAGTCTATAAATTTTCTAGATCTTACAATTTCAAATATAAATAATAAACATGATTTTTCTATATTTCATAAACCATCACATACAGATATTACAATTCATAATAGTTTGGTCCACCCATTCAGTCATAAACTAGCAGATTTCAATAGTATGATACACAGACTCTTAACAGTCCCATTAAATATTAATAATTATAACAAAGAATTAAATATCATAAAACAAATAGCAGTTAATAATAATTACGATCCATATTTAATTGACAATATCATAAATAAAAAGATAAAAAAACAGACTTTAGAACAAGTATTCCCTTCAGATAAAAATAATAATAAACAATTTAAAAGCTTAACATACTTTGGAACACCATCCTTAAAAATTAAATCGTTTTTTGAAACTTTAGACATGAATATTTCCTTTAAAACTGATTACAATTTATCCAAATTCATTAACAATAATAAATCTTCAAAATTAAACAAATCAGGAGTTTATAAATTAAAATGTGGTAATGACAACTGTGATAAAATTTATATCGGTAGAACTTTTATAAATTTTGAAACTAGAATTTCCGAACACAAACGTAGCTATGACAACAAAAAATTAGATTCTAACTATTCAAATCATTTATTAGAAAACCAACACATTTTCGACCCAAATTTTGAAATTCTCCATGTAGTCGGTAAATCCTTTAGTTTAAATTTATTAGAGGCCCTCGAGATTAACAAAAATAAATATTCAGGTAATCTTCTTAACGACCAATATATATATATATATATATATATATATATATATATCAATCAGTCTCCTTTATTAAACCTTTTTACCTAGAAGATAGCTTAGGAATGTTTGTAGGTAATGAATTTCCAGGTAATTTCTTTCAATATCATTGTTAACGTTAGTACATAGAATTCTGTATTTATGCACTGTATATATTAAGACATTTTTGCAGTATACCTTCATTCGTTTTGACAAAGCTACTGTGTTAGTGAAACGCGTCAACAAGTTTAAATTGAACATTAGTTCAAATAAATGAAGATTTGAACAAAATATATTGTTTTATTTCACCGTAAAGAAATAAGTATTATCAAACAAATAGCATTAAACAACAATTTTCATTTACACATTTTCAATAAGATTTTTAACAAACTTTACTCTAAATTTAGATTGAGTTTTTACACTACAATATCATCGTCTCAGGACCATCCATTTTCGGGTACCTTGAATTTCGTGGTTCCATTATCCTATAAAATTTCCAGCATTTCTAGAAAACATAATGTTGAAGTCGCCTTCAAAACCAATTCTAACTTGGGTCAATTTTTTATCAACATTTATTCGATATCGTTAAAATACTTTGTGCCCTTAGACTATACCGTGTTTTAGATCAGTTCTTTACATGATTGTTAACATGTCTCATTCATCTTTGTTATGTAAGATTTTCATTCTGTTATTTGAGGCCGTTATTAGTCCTTGTCATTTGTCACTTTTCCGACCATCTTGTCTGATTTGGGATTTACTGAGTCACTATGCTTACAAACTACAATAATAGACTTTCAGCTCGGACATTATTTATGATTTTTTTAATGTTGTCCTGTTTTGTTTAATTTTAATTACTTGACGTTTTACATAGTTATGAAAATTTTTTCATTACTGTTTTTATTAATGATTTTCCCTACAGTAGGTATATCCCCTCATTACTTACTTACATATGTTGGATTCTGCTGGATACCACGGATATGTGACGGCTTTCCCTGTATAATATTTTACATGTGGATTGATGTTTGATGTATACATTAAGGTAAGTCGATATATTGTATATTTCTAGCCTTTTTCTATCTTGATACCTTTTACAGGCCTGATAATGGCTCAGTGAGCCGAAACTAGTTGCCCCCTTCTTATTTTATTAATATATGCGGTAATACGGATTTATGTTTCCATTAATACAAAAAGTGGCCTAATCGGAAAACATAATCTTATTTTAAAAAATTCGATCGTTTCGATCGAAACATTTTTCCATCATTGTGTCAGCACGTGTCCTCACGTGTATCGAAATCATCATCTGACAACTCTTGAACCAACCTTACTTTGTATGGATGGAATTTATTATCATATAAAATTCTCATTACGGATGTTAGCGAAATATCAAGTTCCCTAGATATTTGTCTAGTACTCTTCTAACATGACACAAACATCTAAATATTTATTTTCACTTGATGCAGTTTTTCTACATCCTGATTAGGATAAATCTTCTAAGCAAAAGTTTGGTCAAACTTACAGTAGATCTTGTTATGGGATTTCGATTAGAATATAAATTACACGTTTGTTGTTGAGTTCTACGCACATCATCATATCCTTATATCATTAAAATTTCAATTATTTATTCCTCAGATAAACGATCTATTGTAACTTTCAATAAACACCAACATTAATCGTTTATTGATACGTCAAAGATGTTATTGTTGCAGTCATAGTCAACTTAATGTATTCTTTTACCTTCGGTGGAGATATTGCAAACGTAGCTATAATTCCGAAATTATGGCAACAATGCAAATACCATATATCGCCCATATTTCAAAACCCTAACAAACCAAAATTTATAAAAATCGTGCACACTCAAGATTTTATATATGTATCGAAAATAAGTTAACGACTTATATTGGAGATATGTACTTAGGATGTACAGCTCTCAGCGATATCTAGCAGAGGTGGTACTGGAGACGTCGATGTTCTGAACTCTGGAAGGTAGTGACTTTTTGGGCAAGTGCACGTGTAGACGTCCAAGGTTCCATGTACGAGCTACAGAGCTGTGTACAAAAGAAAAAAGGAGAAACAATCAGGAAGGAATATTGAAAAGAAGGGATAAGATGAACAGATTAGGAGCCTATACTCCAATACCTACATACAAACATCGAATTTAATTTTTGAAATAAAACTACAGAAATCTGTTTCATTCTTATCCGTCCTGTTCCCAAAATATTCAGAAAATGCAAATTTAAATTAGAGAATAATAATCAAAAAGAATCTGCTAAAAAGAACCAGGCAGTTGGCTTATGGAGAAATGGGCTTTGGTGAAATTTCATCAATTGTCAGTATATTGTAGTTGATGACTTTCTGAACAATAGTGTCCATGGGCCCAACTCAATCCAATGACTAGTTTCAAAGATACAGGGTGTTGAAGCTGGAAAATAGCCATTTTTTAAAAGCATGTATTTCTTATTTTTTACAATGTATCAAGATTTTTTTCTCGTGATCTAATGACACTAAATATCAGTCCCTCGTGAGAGAAAGTTTCATTTTCTACAGGGATACCCAAAAATTAGAAAAAAAAACTTCGTTGACTTGAAATATAATTCAACTTTTATGAAAACATCCCCCGTATAAAAGTCTCACCGCTTTCGAGACATTTAATTTTTATAAGAATCATAAATTGTTGCCCCTCTGAGTAGTTTTTTTGTGCTGTTGGTCCAATTTTACACTTTTCAAATTCATTTAGGTACTCGATAAAATATTGTTGAATAATTATTCTAAGTTCTACGCTACGAAAATACTCCTGATGAGGGCTGTGAGAAATGTTTTTAAGTTATAAGTTTTGGGAGTAGATTTTTTTTCATGAAGTTTAGCCCATCGTAGTGAAAACAAAATGTTCTGGGCTACTACTGCACACTACATTAATAAATTGCCTATTTTATGGTGATTTCAAAATGGTATAACACAAAATATTTGAAATCGTAAATAAATATATTGCCATTTATCTCCAAAAGGGGACGTTCCTGACAAAGTATCAATCGACGGTTTTTATTGAATCACTCATTGTAGATTACTAATATTTTCAATAACATTATAATCATTTACAATCATTGTAGTACACCTTCGAAACGGCGACCTTCTTCGCGTATACAGGTCCTACATCGACCGAGAAAACCCCTTTTCACTGCCCTCAAACTTTTTACACGATTTTATTTGTCATCTGAATTTGACGTTATTCGTTATACCGAATACTTACGTCATCAACAGGTAACCCATTATCATCAAACTATTCAACTTAGAAACATCAACACCCTGTATTTCTCTAAATAAAAATATGAAAAGTCCCTTTCTCAATTTTCATGACTTTTTTAAAAGCCAGTCAATCGAAATAACATGAATTCATACTGAAAAACATGCTACAATGAAAATTCATAGTAATCTGTGACAACAAATTGTTGATATTTAGACGTATCTGTCAAAAATAAACTTTTAGTTTATAAGTGTATCGTGAAGACGTGCCAATTGTGTCATAAACTACTGATATTAGCATTATTCTAAACAGTTTTTCATAATAGTTATTTGTAAAACAAGTGTCACAATGACTCGTTTTGTAGTACGAGTACTACAGAAAGTCATTGTGGGATAAGTTTTACACAATATTTTTTATAATTCGCATTTATATAATTGTTTAAATAAAATAGAATTTCATATAATCCCGGTTTTTAAACTAGGATTTGTTTGAATTTAAGTTGGCAATTCTGTAGATTCCTAATTGGTCAGATCACATATGATTTTATTCAGCACTTCTGACTTTTGACATATTATAACCGAATAATTGTGTAAATTGTAAACAAACTTTCATTTAAGCAGAAAAAGGATTATTTGTTTAAAAAAGAGCTTCTTCGTAAATGCTATTGCGATCTATTTATATTATATCATGAACAGAACTATTTCTGTAATACATCTTCACATAGATATCGGGTAATTTATCTCAAAAATCGAACGTTTTGTATACCTATATATTGATCCTATACAATATAAAAATAAACAATTGACAAATCATTGATAAATTATCGTTAGCGTACTTTATTCATTAATATTTTTAATACATAAATCATCCTAATTAATTTATCTTTAATATAATAATTTGCTAGCTAGAACAACGCTAGACAATTTTATTTATAATTTATGTGAAGGTTAAAGTCAAATGTCAAATAAAAATATAACTAAATTCAATAACCAACTGTACACTAAAAATTACTATAACAGTGTTCAAAGAGCTTCATTGTGACACTGTAAACAATGTTATAATGAGGTCTCTTTTATACGCGAATTATAAAAATAATTTTATTGGTTTATGTTTATGTTTGGAAAGTGTTTATTATGACTTTCGCGAATAGAGCAAATTGCTATGTGTGCAGCAGAAATTATAATAGACTACAAACGAATCGTCTTTATGACGAAGAGAACCTTTTTCTGCAAGAACTTGCAATTTTGAGACGTGAAGCTCGTGGAGGACCCCCTTTGAATATTGATGAAGATCGCAGAGTATGTTTCAATTGTGCACTAGATACCTATATTGTTATAAATCAGAGCAATTGAAAATAATCCAAATGATCTCACGATTAATGCACTTTTCCCGGCTAAATCACATACCTGGATGATATGTAATGCCAATGATAATATTCGGAGACTCTCTATTGAATGTAGGGTTAATATATTTATTATTTTGAACATAGTTATTCCTGACTATGTACGTATATGTCAACATCATCTCAATGAAGACGGCTTTCTTTTGAACATGTTTCATGGTGGATTACGTTCTCTCAACCGACCATACGTGATAAACGATCTGTTTCAATTTCTCCAGTACCTTCGAACAGCTGCAACCACGAATCATGGTCGAAACTATGAAAATATAGATGATTTCACAGACGATGAATTCAAATTATTAACATCGATTTCAAAAAATGATTTCAATGAATTGTATGAGACCTGTAATTTATTAGAGTATAACGAAAATCGTATAGTTATTACAAGACAACAATTGATGACTTTCCTCCTGAAAATGCGACATGACTTATCAGATAATTTTTTGAAAATAATATTTCATTATACCTCTCGACAAACAACTGATTCGATTATAAATAAGGTACAGTTGTGTTTAATGCAACGGTTTGTACCATATAATATAGGATTTGATGCCAACACCAGAGAAAACATTATAGAAAAACATGTCTCGGGATTCACCAACAACCTTTACAATTCTCAGCCCGGCGTTCCCAAAGCTATGGTATATATAGACTGTACGTATGCCAAACTAGAAAAAAGTTCCAATTTTCGAGTACTAAGGCAATCGTACTGTTATTATAAAATGCAACATATGGTAAAACCTGAATTGATAGACGTTCCCGATGGATACATCCTAGTTATTAATGCACCATATTTTTCCCGACGTCCGAAATAATGATGTCACTATACTACAGTTTGAGCTAAACAACGATATAAATGGAATGAGGAATTGATTTAGAGAGGGGGACATTGCAATTGTGGACAGAGCGTATCCAGATTCGGTTCCCTCATTGCAAGGGATTGGTATCAACTGTCTTATGCCTCCTCTTCTTGTGAGAGGACAGACTCAATTGAAAACTCGTGATGCGAATTTTGCACGATATATTACAACGACACGTTGGATAGTGGAATCTCGTAATGGACATTTAATGTAAATATTCAAATTCTTGAAAAATACAATTTCGATACACCACGCTGCTAATATTAAGGAATATTATCAGATAGCTGGGGCTCTAATACATAAATTCCATCCCCCAATAACCATGCCTGGTACATTACAAACAGCGCAGGAAATTAGATCAATTAGAAGTAATTAATATTATGCAAACAAGAGTTGAAGCTGAAAACCTACATTTAAGGAATGTTCAATGGACTTTGTTGAACCACTTGCACGCACCTGAATTTCCTCGTTTGGATTCAAATTATTTTAAATAGCTGACGGGAATTAATCTTATTAATTTAGCAAAAAGTTATATTCACGAGAAACTTCAAAGAGAAGAAACAAATATTCTTCAATTCGATGAAATGGTGGAGGTGCCGAACATTTTACGTATGCGAGTTTTCTCTACGCTTCGTAATTCATGTAAATATATGTTGTCGATAGCTTTCACTGTTGAAGATGATATCGAAAATCAACCTTTGGAACTTCATTATTATTGTACTTGTAAGTCGGGACCTAGAACTTTAGGTACGTGTGCTCATGTGGCCAGTGTTTTATGGTTTTTGGGTTATGCCAGATACGAACAGAATGTGAAATATCCATCTACTCATCTCCAAAATAAAATAACTGATGCAGCTGAAAGGATAGTACCAGTAAACATATATCCTGGTCCAGATATTGTAGACCTTTTAATTCCTTCAGTAACTTCACTTCGTTTCGACGTATTTATGTTTATTGTTTTTTCCGATATCAACAATAGCCTATATTTATTTTATTTGTTTTCAAGTTTAGTGTTTTTTCCGATGTCAAGATTAGCTTATATTTATTTTATTTGTTTTTATGTAATGTCGATCATAATATAACATAAACAACATCGAAAATACCGATATACATATATGAAGAAAATAATGATAGACTTGTCATCATATTGTCGGGATAACTGATCATAGCAAGTTGATAAAACTTCTACATCCGACCAACAAACTCAAAGTAAAGGTAATATGAGAGCATCACAGAAATTCGCCGAGGAAATATTTAATTACAGGGAGATTTCCAAAAAAATTGATTCTCGGATTTTCTTCCATACATATCTTTTGAATAGCCCTGTATATCATATACACATTATATATATATATATATATATATATATATATATATATATATATGTATATATATATATAATATTGTAGAGTTTATTTTCTTGGGTTCGTAGGTTGTTTGAAATAATTAAAAAACGATTATATTTCACATTTTTCTATGAAAAATGGATATACATAATATTAACGTTTCGCTTCTTCTTTGGAAGCATTTTCAAAAACAATACCATTGTAAAAATGAGGGACGATTAAAATATCAGCAGATAGATAAAAACATAACATTAGTAGGTTTCTTAAAAACACCAATAAAAACATAGCATTAAAATCGATGTACCCACCTTAGAATATCAACGGAACGATACCATACGAGGTAGGTTGAAATGAAATTAGTTAATCAGCTTATAATAAATTTGACTTAAGTTTTTAATATCTTGTCTATCATTTACAGAAAACTTATCTTGTTTTATATGTATCATCTCTTTAATTGATAATTTTTGATGATTGGTGTCTTGAGCTAAATTTTTTGTTTTTTTATAATCAAATTCATGATTCTCAGTGCTTTCATGTTTGTGTAAAGCGGTTGATGCATTTTTTGTATATTTGTGACCATTAATTCTGCTCTCCAAGTATTGTGTAGTCATTCCTATATAATTCTTTGGACAATTCATGCATGGTATGGAGTATATAATATTTGATTTCTTATCTTTGGTTTTGTTTTTTAGTTTAGTAAAAAGTGGCGATAATGTGTTGTGGGATTTATGGCTTACATTGATGTTATGTTTTGATGAAATGTATTTTTCTGATAACTGATTTGTGTAAGTTAGGGGTATATATGTATCTTTTTCTTGGCTTGATTTTATTTGTGTATTTGGTTTTATGTTGGTATTGTATAATTTATATGTACGTTGTTTAATGATTCTATTAATTTGGTTTTCTGGATATTGATTATTTTTCAGAACATTTTTGAGTTTTTTCATTACTTCAGGACGATATTCAGGTGAAGTTAATTTTATAGCTCTATCCGTTAATCCTATAATAACACTGTTTTTTTGTGATTTGGGATGGCATGAGTTATAATTTAGATACCGTCCAGACCATATTTCTTCTGTATATAGTTTGGTTTTTCTTTTGTTATTGGTATTGGTGTCATGTCTAGAAAATTCATTTTGTTGTTGTTTCCGATTTCTAAAGTGAATTGGATACATGGGTTGAATTCATTAAAAGCGCTTAGGAACGCATCGCATTTGTTATTCGGAACTACAGCTAAACGGTCATCAACGTATCTTTTAAAAAATATTACATCAAAATTTATATCATTCAATACTTTTTCCTCTATATATTCCATAACGATTTGCGCTAGACTTGAAGAAATTGGAGATCCCATTGTACATCCGTTTAATTGTTGGAAAAAGTTGTCATTATATTGAAAGTAATTATTTGTTTGTATAAGCATAATGCCTTCTAGAAATTCGTCATAATTAAGTGATGTATGTTGTTTGATCGAATCCCATTTATCTTTTAGTACATGTGTTATAAGATCATTTGGAATATTTGTGTACATTGAGATGACGTCTAGGGATATGATTTTATAATTATCAGGAATATGTACTGTATCTAAAAACTGCTTAAGCATAAATGAATCTTTCACATAAAACTTAATTTTGGTTGTTTTTGATAGACTGTATGCAAGATATTTAGATAGTTTATAAAAAGGTGATTGGATGTATGACACTATTGGACGCATTGGGATATTAGGTTTATGTAGTTTTGGTAGTCCATAAAGTTTTGGTGGTAAAGCATTGTGTGTTTGTAATTTTTTTGCTTCGTTTGCATTGATAGAACCATTATTTAATAGTTTTTTTATAAATGTATTATTTTTGTTTTAAAATGTTTTGGTTTTATCTAATTGAATTTTTTGATAAACATTTCTGTCACTCAGTAACTCTGTCATTTTATTATTATAATCTTCGGTGTTCATTATTAGTGTTTTATTACATTTATCTGGTTGTATAATTGTTATTTGGGAATTGCATTTTATAAATTCTTTAGTTTTCTTCATTTTTTTTTCAAGTTTTTTTGGGATTCATTGATTTTTTGAGTTTTACGATGACGGAGTTTTATTTTATGTTTGGTGATAGTATTTACAACATCAGCTCTAATATTGTCTTTTATTTGATCTGGTTTATGTATAATGGCTGTTTCTATACTTGCAATATTTTCTGTATAAGGTAGTTTATTCTCGTTCTTGTATGGAAGATAAGTTTTCTGTGAAAGATAGACAAGATATTAAAAACTCAAATTTATTATAAGCTGATTAACTAATTTCATTTCAACCTACCTCGTATGGTATCGTTCCGCTGATATTCTACGGTGGGTACATCGATTTTAATGCTATGTTTTTATTGATGTTTTTAAGAAACCTATTAATGTTATGTTTTTATCTATCTGCTGATATTTTAATCGCCCCTCATTTTTACTATGGTATTGTTTTTGAAAATGCTTTCAAAGAAGAAGCGAAACGTTAACATTATGTATATCCATTTTTCATAGAAAAATGTGAAATATAATCGTTTTTTAATTATTTCAAACAACCTACGAACCCAAGAAAATAAAGTTTACAATATTATAAACAAATGGTTGAAGAAATTAAATGAATTTATGTATTAAAGTGAAACATAGCTACAAGGAAAATTAAACTAAATAGTATCACCTGAATAATAATATCAATTTCTAGTAAGTATTCAATCAAAATAATTCATAACGACATGCTATTCGAATATACATAGTCTAGACATGTCGAGAAATACCTACACATAATATACATTTTAATAAAATGATTTATAAGACGTCAATTCAATTTAGTAATTATATTTCAAAGTATAAAACAAACAACTATGAGTAAATTTCGTCAATTATATTCTAGTATATATTTATAAGTAACCCTGTATAAAGAATAACATGAATTTTGAAACAAAACTCAATTATTGTATATTTATAATTTATAATTACTTTTAAAAAACCCTGTATATAGCATAAACTTTCCAATCAGATTGTATCGTAACGTCAAATCAAAATATTTAACGCGGAAATTGACGTTCTTTGATGGTTCGGATAGAGTGATTCGGAGTGATTATAGTGCGGTCTTGAAACGTAAATAAACACAGTGAATATATCTAAGAGAACATAGGAATGGATGTTTTGATTTGAGAAAAACAATTTATTTTTACCTAGCAACAATGAACAATGAAACAAAATTAAAAAACAATTGCAAGTTGTTGATTTTAAGCTGGAGAGAAGCGTCGTAGTCTTATAAGACGAGAGTCATGTTAAATTTTCTTTCTCCAAATTAATAAAAAAGTAAAGATAACTTCAACAAAACTAAATAATAAGTCGACTAAAGTATTCGATAAAGTATACGAATAAAAATAAAAATAATATAATCCGTATTTAAACAAATAGTGAATAAAACTAAGTGCTAACTACCAGAACTTGGTAAGATTGTATCAATTTACCTTATTAGAATAATTTTTGATGATTGTCGGTTCACATTACCATAATTGTGGTACACTATTGGAGAAATAACTCACAATTCGTTATTTTTTATCCCGGCTTTGTTCAATCGTAACCACGAACATTCCATATACATTATCTCCAGAGTTGAAAAGAAGCCAATGATGACTTCTATATTTTCTTGTGTACATTAATCTTGCCTATAAAAAACAATAACACGAATAATTTCTCAGATGTTAGGCTAGGTATTATTATTGCTACTAATTTCTTATATAATTATTAGATTTAAAGGTTCAATCTCCACTAATATTACGGACATAACACACCAATTAATTAATCACATAACTACTCACCAAATTCATATTTATTAACAATAATAAAATTCTCAATACGCCACACCTTTCGTCTTTATATAAACTAAATAACATTTCACAGAACTCACTCACAACGCGACGGTTATATTTGGAACAATCTACAGTTGAGATTAACAAGCGGCCAAAATGATCATTTTATGCTAAATAGTAGATAAATATATTGGGCGTAATTTACTCGATGAGAAATTTAAATAAAACTTGTAAATAACAGAAATCTGATTGAATTTATGAGAAGGTTTTAACAAATATCTATATTTGAATTACAACATACGTACTATTTATCATTGTAAAAATAAATAACTATTTTTCTGAATTTCACCATTACATTAAATTGTTTATCTATGTTCTCTTGTGTTTCTCTGATATCTCTACCTATGCTTTCCTGTTGCTGGCGAGCGCTTAGTGCCGAACTCATCCCTGAGGTAGGAAAATAGTAACATAAAATCAATTTACATTTTTTATCAAGACTAGATCTTTATTTGAATTGGGATTCGTGGCAAGCGGACCAATTCTGGCGCCCATAATATAAAATAAATAACTATTAAAATATTAAACTAAAATATATAACAACTTGGCACTCCAAACGTCAAGGACATTGAACAATATATTCCAATCTGGCTCACTCCAACGTGGGTAGTCAAAATTATATAACAATATATATATATATATATATATATATATATATATATATATATTGTGACGTGCTTTTTTCCCTTATAAGACTCACGGACGTCACTATGACACCCACGGCTTCGGTAATTCCTAGATTTCCTCGGGCGCCAGATTTTTTGGGGTGGTTTACTCCACCGAACTCTCGAAAAATACGGCGTCGAGAGTTACCAGGGTAGCCACAGATGGAGGTTCAGTAATTCCAGGGGTCTGTTGTTATGGACCTTTCCGGATACGTAGTGTGCAAACAGGCTTTAATTGCTTACCACTATCAAACAAATGAAACTACTCGCTACTGGAGAAATTATTAATTTTAATTCCACAAATAAAATCGAATTTTACATAAATGAGAAACTGCAAAGATATCAAAATAAACTACTCGCTGCTGGAGAAATTATTAAAATTTATTCCACAAATAGAATTCAATTTTACATAAATGAGAAATTACAAAAATATCAAAATAAACTACTCGCTACTGGAGAAATTATTAATTTTAATTCCACAAATAAAATTGAATTTTACATAAATGAGAGATTGCAAAAATATCAAAATCTACTACTAAAGATCTACGTTACTAATCAAACCAAAAGCGGACTGACACCAAGCAATAAATATTCTATCTATTTTACAACGGAGGCGGAAAATAACGTGCAGAATTCTACTAGTACATAGCAGGTGAAAACAATACCAAGTTCCTAGTGATAATATGTCAAAATGCACAGAGAAAGCGTTATGGTTGCACTAACAGAGCGTACTATATCGGTTCTTAGTATTTGTGTACCTTTTAAATAAAGCGGAAGAAAATAATCAATTAACTAGTCTCGGCGGCTAGGTTAATCTCAATAGCCACTGGAATTTCTTAGCGATTTCACTAGATTCAACTAAACTAGGTTTTACTGATCAACACAATGGCCTATCGTACAAGATCAAATTCTCAGATAATGAAAACTACTAGCAGAATGCGAAAACCTCTCTTGGGTACCCCTGCTCAGCAGCGAATACTTCTGAGATTATTTCGTATCCCTTAAATTAAATCTGCCTTAGAGGCCTCTCGAATTGATCCCTGCTCAGCAGCGAATCCAGACGAGATTTTTCTAAACAGGTGCAAACGAACTAAATTTTCTTAACAGTACGACGGCCTATTCAGCGGGATTAAATACGCAGATAAACTAGACTTTATATGTTGTATCTAAAATTTTACTAACAAACAACAGCCTATTGTACGAAATCAAATTCTCAGATAATGAAAACTACCAGCAGGATGCGAAAACCTCTCTTGGGTACCCCTGCTCAGCAGCGAATACTGCTGAGATTATTTCGTATCTCTTAAATTGAATCTGCCTTAGAGGCCTCCCGAATTGATCCCTGCTCAGCAGCGAATCCAGACGAGATTTTTCTAAGCAAATGCGAAAGAAACTAAATTTTAACAGTACAATGGCTTGTTGGACGGGATTAAATATTCAGATAAAAGTGACTCTATATGTTTTACTAACAAACAACAGCCTATTGTACGAAATCAAATTCTCAGATAATGACAACTACCAGCAGAATGCGAAAACCTCTCTTGGGTAACCCTGCTCAGCAGCGAATACTTCTGAGATTATTTCGTATCTCTTAAATTAAATCTGCCTTAGAGGCCTCCCGAATTGATCCCTGCTCAGCAGCGAATCCAGACGAGATTTTTCTAAGCAAATGCGAAAGAAACTAAATTTTAACAGTACAACGGCTTGTTGGACGGGATTAAATATTCAGATAAAAGTGACTCTATATGTTTTACTAACAAACAACACCCTATTGTACGAAATCAAATTCTCAGATAATGACAACTACCAGCAGAATGCGAAAACCTCTCTTGGGTATCCCTGCTCAGCAGCGAATACTCCTGAGATTATTTCGTATCTCTTAAATTAAATCTGCCTTAGAGGCCTCCAGAATTGATCCCTGCTCAGCAGCGAATCCAGACGAGATTTTTCTAAGCAAATGCGAAAGAAACTAAATTTTAACAGTACAACGGCTTGTTGGACGGGATTAAATATTCAGATAAAAGTCCATCCACTTACCTGGTTCACAAAAACCAGCCACAGATTAGGCGTAAACACAAAGTAATTTTCAAGCAGGAAAAGAAAGAAAAAGCCCCGTTTACCGGTATGCTACGTCCTTTTATTAAATTCTCCTACCCCACTTACGAAGTCTCCTCCTTAAAATTTTGAAAATGCGCGCACATTAGCAGACTGGTTTAAGTGAACTCGACGAAAGGATGTACCGGATGTCTCAGAAGCAGTACATTTATATAAAATAAATACTCAGAGTTAAATTTCGAAAGAGAGGCGATTTAATTATTAAATAAAATGAAATTTATACTGCATGGTTGCTGGAAATGAAAACATTAAAAAGTAACATCGTTACAATATATATATATATATATATATATATATATATATATATATATATATATATATATATATTATTGTGTATTATTATAAATAATGCCTCTACGTTGGGAGCTATTTTATTATATATTTTTAATTAATTTTATTATATATTTATTAATGATGATTGTATGGGTGCCAGAATTGGTTCGCTTTCTGCGAATTCCCAATTCAAAGATACTACACAAATTAGAAAATATTATAAATTTGTTTAACTTTTAACACTGTATCTCAGGGATGAGATTCGGCACTTGGCGATTGTCAGCAACAGGAAACTGTAGGTAAGATATCAAAGAAACGCAAGACGAACATAGACAAATGATTTTAATTGAACATATTTATGTAAATAACGAAATTATTGTGAGTTAAAAGTTTATAATTCATATCAAACTCAATAGAAAATTATTGACGGAAACCATCGCACAAAAAACGCTTTTAATAAATTATTAATATTATTGAATTCCAACGTATCAAGTAAGTTTCGCTTGATTACTTATTTTACTAAAGTTCTGAATGCATTCACAACGACTCAACCTCTACTCTCGCTATTGTTAACCTTGGCGTTGTGTGGTGGTACTGTGTGATGATTATTATTTAGTTTACAAAATGAAAGAGAAAACAAAGTGTTTGGGATGTATTATCATAATTTGATGTAAGAATTTGGTGAGTATTAATTTTTTTAATATGTGTTTAGTGTTCTGTGTCCGATATTTAGTAGAGATTGAATATCTAATACTAATATTTTTACTAATTAATAGATATCAAACAATATAACCTAACATATAAATATATCAAAATGTTTTATAGGAGAAATACACTATATACATGAGTAATAGAGTTTATGGTTGGTTCTTCTTGACCCTGAATGTGGTGCATCGGAGAAAAACGATCGCCTATGATCGAATAAGCGAAATTCAGATGTGGAAAATGATGTGATGTGAATTATTTCATCAGTAGAAATATCTTATCCACAACAAGATATGTGAAAAGTTATCGAAGATTATATTAATAAAGGTAATTGTTCATCTTACCATATCTAGACGCTATCACCATTTTTTACACTTGTTTATTTATATACGAGTGATAAATTTTTGTTAGTTTATTGTTCAAACTTCACTAAACACTTTGGTTAACCTTTTTACTTGATATATTTTAAATTATTATAATATATATATATATATATATATATATATATATATATATTTATATTTTATATACATATATAAATATATATTTTGAAATATATACATATATATTGAACCAGATATCATAGATAATAAGAGAATTAGTATTATAAAAATATGTTTCTAGTATGAAATATATATGAAAATAATATAATTAAGGAAAACAAGTAAAAAGGAAACACTTTTCTTAATTTAAACAACATATCAAATAAAGATATATTAAATAACAGCCTATAACAATATAATAAATAAGGAATTACCTCAATATTAACACAAAATATAGAGATTGCCTAACCAATGTAATGATGTAAATAAAGTTGCCTAAGACGAAGATTATTTTCCATAACATAATCAGCTGTTCATCTGAAATGAAAACAAATATTATTATAGTTAATTCATTATAATCATTAATTTAAGAATAAGAACAAATACAAATTCTGAATAGAATATAATTCAATAGATTTCATAGATAAACAAATAATGACATATAGACAAATGATATATGGTAAATAAAATAAACATAGAATCAATAAATAGTAATTTGTTAAAGTTTATTATAAATAATCTAATGCAAAGAGTTTAGACAAATAACATAAGAGAATTTATATTTATAATTAATATGAGTGTAACAAGGATATACTATCAATAACAATATTGAATGTTGTACCATGTAAATGTATCTATGTATAACCAATTTTAATTTATTTGTATGATGAAAAAACTCATAGGAACTCTATAAATGAACTAATAATGTAAAAGAGTGTATGTATGAAATTTTTAATAAGTGATAGAAGTTTCAATTATCTGATTGCAAAAGACAATATCTTATTGGTTATAAAATATGACAGAACAAATTGTGAATCAATAAATAAACTTTGGAATAGTGACCTGAAAAAGAACAAAAGACTGTTTGTTAAAAAAAGTAGAGAATCGAGGGGACGCTTAAAAAAGAAGGGAAGCTGATGTTAAGAAGCGAGGAGTGTATGTGATAGTGTTCCTGAAATTTCAAGATATTCCCGGTTTAAGACATTTAAACTTCTAAAGTACTATTAAATACAATATTAGTAATACTCACAGTCAATTGTAACAAGTTTTTCGGCAAGAATCTGCGAAATTTTCATTAATTTTGTTTTTTTTGGAGCTTCAGAGGAGTGTTCCTGGGATCCAGAGACTTTCATCCCAATTCAAGAGCAACAGGTCAGTGTTTTTAAATCATTTATTGGCCAATAATCAGTGTAAAAACTCAAAATAAGTACTTAATTTCATAAATTGATAAACTTTTGCACATATGATCGATCTAAAAAAGAAAGAAACAGACTTTATATAGTGAATTCATTGCATAAATCGTTAAAATTAATAAAAGGCCGAACTTTATATAAATTAAAATATGTACTTACGCCATCTTGTAATTGCATAAATCTGGTGATTGAAATTTCATAATGTAATAACTATGTCCATCTGTATATAATTCCATATATTTCTATCTATGTACATAACTATTTCCTTCCCACAGCAATTTGTATCATATATATGTATGATTTATATATAAATTCTGTTATGTGTTTGAACCATTTACTTGTCTGCATCGTCAAACAAACTATGTTTGTATAAATATAGATGCTTCTTTAATGTAACAATTGTTCGTTTTATGCTAAAGCGCATGACTAGTTTTTCACGCATGCGCATTGATGATATTATTAAAATAAATAAGTAGGTACAATATAACCATTGGCGTCGCATATTATTTTTATCAAATATAAATATTACATTGAAAATTAAATCTATTTCAAATAATGTGTTTTCTTTTTATTTAAACTATTACAACAATATAAATTGCCAGGACTCAAAGAGAAAAAGGATTTCATGCTCCCGAATAATCAAATTAAAATAAATTACTAAACAAAATATTAAAAACAAACTGAGCTAGCCAAACTAAAAACAAAAATTTCTAAATAATAAACATATACATTTAAAAATTTCACAATCAAAAGTAAGTAATTATCATATTATTTATTATAATTGGCGCCCAACGTGGGGCGTTGTAAAAATTTTGGTTATATTTGTAAAATTTAATACTTAATTAAAATGGCAAAACGAATGATGTTGAGAGATGGAAGGCAGGAAACTTAGGGAAGAAAATGAAGAATGTAGACAGCAGATAAACAAGGTGAGAGAAGATATGGAGGATCAAAACAAACATATACGAAATGAAATTCAAGAAAACGGTATTAAAATTAGAGAGCAGATAAAAAATCAAATGGTAGAACACATTCAAGAATTAGAGAAGGGTATAGAAGAAAAATTACCGGGAACAATTCAAGCAGAAGTAATGAGACAGAATGAAGACATAACTAAAGAAGTGGAAAATATAAAATTCAAGGAACAAATAATAGAAGAGATAATGCAGAATTACCAACAGAATACGGAGCAGAAATTTAAGGATTTGGATACAAAGGTACAACAACAAACAGGAACATGTGAGGAGAGGAACGAGCACATTGGACAAATATTTCATAAAGAACTGGAAGAAATGAACAGAAAATTACAGGAAGGCATGGAAGAAATTGAATTTAACGTTAGGAGAAATGGAGGTGGAGTAATCTATACGGGAAACATGGATATCGGAGTAAAGTTTGATGGGAATATAAATACTATTCATCCGAAGGTGTTTATTAAAATCATTAAAAGCAAACTCAAAGGAATGAGAGATATGATGGAGAAGAAGATTTGTATTAGAGGGATGTTATCTGGACATGCCCTATTATGGTTCTGTAATAAGGAAGAAAGCATAAATAATCTGGAAGAATTTGAGAACCAATTCATGAATTATTTTTGGGGTGAAATTCATCAAGCGAATTTTAGGGAAAGATTGTATTTTGGGAAATTCGATTACAATCGGAATAAAAATTTAAATGCATATGCTATGCAACTCTATAACATGGCACAATATTTGGAACCTGTTATGAAGGAGGAGGAATTAGTTTTATATGTCGGGAGACATTTCAATTCCGAAGTCTCAGAAACGATAGCCTTACACAATATAAAAACAATGGACAATTTATCTAGGTATTTGCAGAGAGTTGAAAGAAGTGTCCAAAATGGAAATGGTTTTCTTAGATATCAAAATGGAAATGGAAACATCAGAAATGATACCCGAAGGGATAATGGAAATATAAGAAGAGATTATAATGAAAATGACGGAAATAGAAATTATGGAAACAGGAACTTTGATGATAGACGATACCAAGGAAATGGGGAACAAAATAGAAATCGAGAAAGGAATAATGGAAACAGATATCCTGAGAACTATAGGAACCATAACAATTTCGAAAGAAGAAATCAATATAGTAATAATAATAACAATCGAGGAAGGAATTGGCAAAATGGCAGAGAAAACCGAAACAATCCAGAACAAAACAGAAATAGGGAGGATGATAATAGGAGACAGGTAAACATGGTTAGACAGGAGATACAGGTAGAAGAGTGTATTCCTGGACAGGATAACATAGCGAATTTTGCTTAAACCGTCCTTACGTACATAATATCATCTATTCATCGCGATATGAACATCCTCGAGAATTTATTATAGATTATGAAAATAATAGTAAAAAAGTAGAAAAACCTAATTTAATATTTATCCAGGGTAGATTACAAAATATTATTTGTAGAATTTTAATAGATACGGGTTCAGAGGTAACATTAATTGAACAGGATATAGTAGACAATTTAAATAAAGATGATATTATGATGATAAATACAAAGAAACTATCATTAGTAGGGGCGAATGATAAAAATTTATATTATACAAATAGTAGCATAATCACAGATTTTTATTTGGGAAACATAGCTTATAAAATAACAATAACCAACTGAGCTAGCCAAACTAAACAAAAATTCTAAATTATAAACATCTACATTTAAATTTCACAATAAAAGTAAATAAATAAATTCAGTATTAGTAATAATTGTCACCCAAAACGTGGGGCGTTGTAAAAATTTTGGTTATATTTGTAAAATTTAATACTTAATTAAAATGGCAAAACGAATGATGTTGAGAGATGGAAGGCAGGTAGGAGCAGACAGTGGATCAGAAGAGAGGAAACAGGAAGCGCCAACAAGAACAAGTAGAGATGATCAGATGGTGAACATGATGCAACAATTAATTGATAATATGAACAAAATCGAACAAAGATTGAGGAAGAAAATGGATGATATGAACAAAAAGTGGAATGATGATAGAAGAGAAGATAGGAAAACTATGGTAAAAGCTTTTAACAAAGTAGAGGAGAACATAGATAATAAGACGGATAAGTTGTCAGATGATAAGAGTACTATGAAGGAAGAAACGATTGGTAAGGAGGACAAGAAATTTGAAGAAAATAGGGTCGATATGAACAATATGAGGGGAGATTTGAAAGCGACTATAAATAAAAATACTGATATGATGGAACCAAAAACAAGTAATAATTTGGAAAATAAAATTGATGATATGAAACCAGAAAATAGGAAGGAACTCAAGGAGAACCAGGAAGAATTTGAGAATGAACAATTTAGAAGGCAAATAGATGAAGTTAACTTAGATATGGAGGATCAAAATAAAAACTTGAAGATAGAGCCAAAAGAAAGCGGAATCAAAATGGAAGAAAATTCACCAAAAACTATCCAAACGGAAGTTTCAAAACAAGCAAATAAGTTAACAAAGAACATAGATGAAGTAGAAATGGAAAGTTTCATGGAAATTAAGAATATTGAGAAGAATAATCAGGAATTAACAAATATCACAGATGGGACAGAAGAAATTAAGAAGGAAACTGGAGAAGTAGGATACAGTAAATTACAAGGACAAGTAAGTAAACAGGTAAATCAACATTCTCAAGGAAAAGTGAATGGAGAAATCACAGATTTGTATGGTAGAATAGAAAAATCAACAGGCATATGTACTAGAAGGAGTCAAATCATGGATAAACAATTTAATAAAGAAATAGAAGAGATGAATCGAAGATTAACAGACACAGTGGAAGAAATAGAAGATAGCATAAGAAGAAATGAAGGAGGTATAAGATGTTCAAGAAATTTTTATAATAATGTAGTAACAGGAATAAAATGGGACAACATTCAAAAGACAATATCTTATTGGTTATAAAATATGACAGAACAAATTGTGAATCAATAAATAAACTTTGGAATAGTGACCTGAAAAAGAACAAAAGACTGTTTGTTGAAAAAAGTAGAGAATCGAGGGGACGCTTAAAAAAGAAGGGAAGCTGATGTTAAGAAGCGAGGAGTGTATGTGATAGTGTTCCTGAAATTTCAAGATATTCCCGGTTTAAGACATTTAAACTTCTAAAGTACTATTAAATACAATATTAGTAATACTTACAGTCAATTGTAACAAGTTTTTCGGCAAGAATCTGCGAAATTTTCATTAATTTTGGTTTTTTTGGAGCTTCAGAGGAGTGTTCCTGGGATCCAGAGACTTTCATCCCAATTCAAGAGCAACAGGTCAGTGTTTTTAAATCATTTATTGGCCAATAATCAGTGTAAAAACTCAAAATACCCAATTAAGTACTTAATTTCATAAATTGATAAACTTTTGCACATATGATCGATCTAAAAAAGAAAGAAACAGACTTTATATAGTGAATTCATTGCATAAATCGTTAAAATTAATAAAAGGCCGAACTTTATATAAATTAAAATATGTACTTACGCCATCTTGTAATTGCATAAATCTGGTGATTGAAATTTCATAATGTAATAACTATGTCCATCTGTATATAATTCCATATATTTCTATCTATGTACATAACTATTTCCTTCCCACAGCAATTTGTATCATATATATGTATGATTTATATATAAATTCTGTTATGTGTTTGAACCATTTACTTGTCTGCATCGTCAAACAAACTATGTTTGTATAAATATAGATGCTTCTTTAATGTAACAATTGTTCGTTTTATGCTAAAGCGCATGACTAGTTTTTCACGCATGCGCATTGATGATATTATTAAAATAAATAAGTAGGTACAATATAACCATTGGCGTCGCATATTATTTTTATCAAATATAAATATTACATTGAAAATTAAATCTATTTCAAATAATGTGTTTTCTTTTTATTTAAACTATTACAACAATATAAATTGCCAGGACTCAAAGAGAAAAAGGATTTCATGCTCCCGAATAATCAAATTAAAATAAATTACTAAACAAAATATTAAAAACAAACTGAGCTAGCCAAACTAAAAACAAAAATTTCTAAATAATAAACATATACATTTAAAAATTTCACAATCAAAAGTAAGTAATTATCATATTATTTATTATAATATATATATATATATATATATATATATATATATATATATATACATATACATATATTTCAAAATTACTTAATGTTACCTACTAACACGCAGTACAAAATATATAAAATTTTATCAAATCTAGGATATACGGGCGATCAATATTCTGACTTGCCCTGTAAAAATGTTTGCATATCTCATTATTATAAAACAACCAGAAGCAAAACCAGCCCGATATTGAAATTCCTGAAATTAGAATCATATTTCAAGTCAACGTTCCGTTTTTTTTTAATTTTTGAGTATCCCTATAGAAAATGAAACTTTCTCTCATGAGGGACTGATATTTAGTGTCATTAGAACACTATCATACGAAAAAATTCTTGATATATTGAAGAAAATAAGAAAGACATGCTTTTAAAAAATGGCTATTTTCTAACTTCAACATCCTGTATCTCTGAAACTAGTCATAGGATTAAGTTCGATCCATGGAAACTATTGTTTATAAAGTCGTCAACTACAATATAATAACAATTCATGAAATTTCACTGAAGCCCATTTCTCCATAAGCCGGGCCTGGTGGTTCTTTGCTTCAAAAAATAAAGTTGGACGCCACCTAGTTTTTTCAAAAAAATTATGAAGGTGAAAAACTGGAAACACCAAAAAATAATGTTTTCAAATAAAAGAAATATATAATAACGAAACAAAAGTTTGAAAAATCGGAATAGGTTTGTAAGCACACAACTACAATTTGAAAAAATAGAGAAAAACTTACCAGCAAATAGTATTTTATATGCAACGAACATATAATCATAGCCATTAATACACGAGCATGTTGTAGGATACGAAACGAACCGCAGGCGTGTTTCGTATTTAACATGCGAGTGTATTAATGGCCATTATATGAAAGTTGCATACATTATTTTTTCTACTCCGATTAATAAGTATTATTTAATTAATAATTATCAATGAAAAATGAAGGAAAATTCAACAAATAAATTTAAAACTTTTGGACGTGTTAGTTTTCAATCTGCTTTGTTTATATAAATCTAAATTATTTATACAACTACATAACTTTCATAACCTACCGTTTACACCACTGGGCTATGGCTTCTCGCGAATGTAATAATTAAAATTGCATTTAATTTGATAAGTCATAATTATTCTTTGTGTTTGAAATATTTGCTATTTGAATAATGTGACCATAAGGATGATTGTTTCATTTCCTTTTATCATTCTTCAAAATAAACTGTTACTTAATTTTAGATACAGGTACTTTTGAAAATATAGATTGAGAGTTGTCAAATTATGTCTCACTTAACTAAAAATAGGTAACTTGATTATATTGGCTCAAAAATCTGTATCGTAATGAAAATCTATATCATAATGAAGAACATTACGATACAGATTTCGTTCTTTTAAAGAGTGTGTTATATAACAGGAGTAAAAAAAATAAAATATATTTACATTAAAAGTTCATAATATACAAGGGAAAAAAGTTCTAAATCTCAGCTTGAGGTTGCTACAATCTAGTATTTTTCTAGTGTATAATACACATTTTTTTGTGGCGAGAAAAACGACAATTTAATATTGAAAAATTATATTATCACAATATTCAAGTCAGAAAATTATCAATTTGAAATTAGTTGACTATTGCGAAGTTACTGGTTGCTTAGAAGTTATTTTCAATACTATAAACATCATGTAGGTATAATATTTGTATGAGCATAAATAAGGATATAAATAAAACAAAAATATATAGCTTATATTTATTTCAGTAGGTAAAATAATTACAAAAATGTAATAAATTAGACATTGTATAATTGTTCTGTGTTTGTATCTTTAAAGGGTCTACGCAAGTCATATTTCCATGGACATCCATTTATTTTATAAATTTGAAATTTTTACCTGCCGCTATTTTATCCATAGATCATTTTCTTTTGACCCTATTCAGGTAACTATTATGCGCTTGTGGCGAAACATTTCTTGCTTTTTGGTTTCTAATTAGCCAAAAAAAGTTTTCCAGTGCATCCTGGTTGGAAGGCCTAGTTAGGACATAATCAAAAGATTCCTTCCTTAGCAGTATAGTGCTAAATCTAAAATACAAAATAATTATGTTAATAATAATTCTATTAAACTTGTCACAAAGCAGTGTAACGTAGTCACAGAATTCGGGCACAATTTAATAACAGTAAAGAAAATTAGTTTTTTAAATTTAAACATTATTGTGAAAGATTTACTAACAAATTTGGTGTAAGTCCTTTTCTGGATGGGATAATAATTTGTCGTAAATATCCAATGTTATTTCTGACTTTTTTTAATATTTATTTACTTATTTATATATTATTTTTAATAATTCAAAATAAATATGCATATTCAAATAATTAGACATGTCTATAATTTCCAATGTAAAGCTTTGGACAAAGCACAGTTTCACAAATTCTGTTCCATTTCAATTTCAATTGTTTGTCTTATTGAATCCGGAATATGAAATTTGTAACAAGTAAATAAAACCTCATCAAAGCTTTCCCATCTTGATGCATATACTGGTACATAAATATCAACGTACTTGTCATTTTTTTCTCTAATTCCACTGATGTAGAGGGGGAGTTTCTATCGACATAACATCCACTGTAGAATATACCGCCTGATCATCCACATCTGTAATACCTACAATAATTTATTAAAAAGGTGGCTTCTATAATAAACCTACCAGGTAAGAATAGAGTTGGGTATGCAGTTTTTGTCAACTCTCTTCGAAATCCTGAGTTTTTAAACTCCTCTGCAAAATGTCGATGACAGATTCTATAATTGTCACTGAGTTGGACTAGTGTTTTGTCCCTTAATGCAGGATTGTTTATATTTGAAAACCAAATACCTGCCAGTTTCCAAGTTTAGGGTCTTGTGTAAACCGATGTCTTTTACTTGATGTGTCAGAACAGCCAGGAACACAACTTTTACGAGTTGCCATGATAACTGTAAATTAAAAAGCAAAGCAATGATTTATCTCACACAACAGTTCTAATTGGCAAATCATGAACATATATTTCACTATCGTCAAAATTGGTCAGCCAAAATAGTATTCACATTATACAGTTAATGTAGGATTTGTTTTCTTTAATACATTAAACCAATACAACTTAAACATTGCATAGATCACTATAAACGTAATTTTTTTGGGCAAAACCCGACTCAACCATAAATTAATATAACGTTTCACCTTATAACACCGTTTACATTTATTATTTGAAAATAATAACAATAAAAATCTCGATATATTTTTTCAAGTTACATATAAAAATTTCACATAGATACTAGGAATACTTCAATTAACAAACTGTTTCAACAATTTTATTATTTAAAACACTATCCATACTTAATAAAACAAATTGAAAAATTCTTACACGGTCACAATTGTTTGAAAAAAGCACACTTAATACTAATCAAAAGTTCGATAAACTATATGTTAATGATAATCATTAAAACACTAAAATCATAATAACATGCAAAAGACAGAAAATGCAGGAAAACACAAATTTAAATAATACACAAACTAATCCAATGTAGCGATTAAATAAATGGCGGCAGGCGTTGTTTATGAAAATAGATAATAGATTATGAAGTTGACGTTTCCTCCGCCCTTCTCTGATTGGACGTAATTTTTATGTAACACTAGAAATGCGGACTCAAGCGGACGGGCCCCTTACTAAAACTTCGTTCCACTTGGTACATAAGAGTGAACCTGCTAGGGGGGGTGTGCTGTGACAGAAAGAAGAGGCCGTCGAATCAGAATTCACTTGTTGAATACGAGGCTTGTGAATGTAAAAACAAAAATTCCAGTTGTTTTTGAAATATGGAACTTGATGATTTTGAATTCGTAACATGTCGATGGACATGTATGTGTTTGAATGTCTCCATTTTATTTGAAAATATTATTGACTCACAATCTCCACTTCAACCGTTCTATACTGGTAAATTGGGCCAGGATACATATTACTGAAGATTTTCAACAATCCTTACAATTTAATTACATGAACGGGCCGAAGTTTGTACTTCTTCACTTCCATACAAAACGTTTTCACTTAAGCTAAGGACATAATAGAGGATTTCATTAATATAAAGTATGGGCCACCAATCATTTGTTTAATATATTTTAATGAATAGAACAAAGGAATCAAAGTTTCTGTGATTAACGCAGTAACAAAATAACAAAAGATAAAGATCCTATAGAATCTTGTTAGGAGCCTATTTATTTTGTTTTAATGAGCTTTAGAAAATTCAGGTTATGTTTTGAAGAAAATAATAGGATTGAAAATTTGTTTTTCGTGATGGCAATGAAACAAGATAACTTCAAATTACACGGAAAAGAATATACATTACTTACAAATTCAAATAACAAACCTCAGCATTTGAATGAATAAAAAGATTTGCTTTACTTACTACAAATAACTACACTGCTCAAAATTATTAGAGAAACACATAGGTAGTAGCGTCCTAATAATTTTATTAGTTTTAACAATATAGAAATCTAATGAGACTTGAAATAATCATGTTTTGGTAGATTTGCCTCGTTGTTTTGCCATATGGTCATTTTTTATTGTTATATGTGAGTATTTTCTAATTGATAGCTTATACTTATTCTTTAAGATAGTAACCGCTTCCTGATGGGTTGAAAACTCTACCTCTCAAGTTGTTTATTCTACTTACTCCAGTGATACTTACAGGATTCGGAATATTTGTTGGAAAAAGATCAATTAACATCTCAATCGTTATCTTTTGAATATCAACTGATTTATCGACACAATGCAAAATAATGTTTCGCTCTCTTATATTTCTGGAAGTAAGCTCTGCGTAAATTAAGCTTTCATATGTAGTATCCAGTATTTTCTTCAGATCCTCTATTTTTATTTTCAATTGTTCATTCTCCCTAGTTAGATGAGTTACATTAACCATACATTCTTCAATCTTCTAATTCTGCAATGAGTGATCTAATTTCATTCATTGTAACTGTTATTAGTGTTAATGATAACAGCTGCTCCATTAACAACTGAAACTGTCTTGCATCGGAGCAGCACCACCAGACTGACCCTCTATATTATTATGGCCATTCTGTCGGGGCCCATTCTATTGACATGCTGGTTCCATTTTCTTCTTCTCTGCCGTATCCATCTGACAACGTCGTTTGCTTGGCACTTTTCTCTTATGTCTCCATTACCCGTGTTAAAGTATTTCTTTAAACTATTTATTTATAAACTAGAAATCCCTGAAGCAAAGTAAGAATTTATATGGCTTGTGTAAGGCCACACAATAACAAAACGGATTCTAAAAACAACAGAAATGCGAACACTTAGATCAATTACAGGATATACCTTATTTGACCGGAACAGAAGTGAAGAAATAAGATAAATTTGTGTAACACAGGACGTTGAAAGATGGGCAAGAAACAAGAAAAGAGAGTGGAGAGAACACGTAGACAGAATGCCAAATGACCAGTTAGTGAAAGTTGCTAAAGATAAACGACGAAATACACCTCGACCGCCTGGACACCCACCTATAAGGACTAAATGAGGACTAAATCATTCGTGATTTTGTTTTGCATCGAAAATGGTACAAATATTCGACAGGTGGCAAGATATTCAAACGTCAGCCCTTCCGTCATTCACAATGCTTGGAATCTATATGTAGAACCCGGAGGATATAAAAGACGTATTCGACAGGGTCATAAAAGGAAAACAAACCGAATTAGGGCAGGTTTTCACTCTCATCTTGTTTAAGTTCTCGCATATCGACAGCCAAAGATCTTCAAATCAGACTTAGAGCCACTCATAATGTTGAAATATCCGACCAGACAGGAATAGATTGAGAGAAGCCATCGTTCGTGCAATATAGTGCGGCAACCATTAACGAGAGGCAGCTGATAATAAAAATGAAGCGTTACACGTGTTTTCATTATTGAACAATATTTTAAAAATAATGGAAACCAACAGACCGCATTATGTAAATTTCTTACATAATATGTCTTAGGTGTTAGTGAGTGTTTACTAGTAGATATTTTGATTTATTTGGTTGGCTTGATTTCAAAATATTTGAGTTAGATTTGATAATCACAGTGACTAACGACTAATAATTGTTCCCAGATACTTAAAGGTGTTAACAACTTCAAAACTGAATTCATTTAACTTTACTGCTTCTGGTTGGTAGACTTCCTTCTTTCTTTTCATTTCCATATATTTTGTTTTCTCCTTATTTATTCTTAATCCTCTTTTTCCCGCCTCCTTTACAATTTTCTCTAATGTTTCTTCAAGACTCTTTCGGTCTCTCGCTATTATGGTTAAATCATCAGCATATGCCATTATTTGTTTTGATTTATTAATTATGCTTCCATCTCCTTGCCTTAATCCAGCATTTATTTCAAATTCCTCCGATGGACCTTCCCTTGTCATTACACTTGCCCTAGAATCTTTCATCGTCATTTTCACCAACCGTATGATCTTTTGTGGTACATTTAATTGTTCCATATCCTTTATGATTGTCCTCCGTTTCAGGCTGTCGAAAGCTTGCTTGAAGTCAATAAATAGCATTTGGACTCCAACATTGTGTTCATAACATTTTTCAATTACTTGATTTATAGTATGTATGGCATCTACTGTTGATTTTCCTTTCCGAAAACCTTTTTGATACTGCCCTATTTTCGATTCCATTACCTTTTTTAGCCTTTCATTTATTATCGTTGTTAGTATTTTATATACGGTGTTGAGTAAACTAATTTCTCTATAATTGCTACAAATATTACGATTTCCTTTCTCCTCCATATTTTATCAGCCCATTTATTATTTCGTCCCTCCTGCTTTGTTGTGTTTCAATTTATTAATTATGTCGTTACATTCCTCTTCGGTCGGTTTTTTTTCGTATTCTATCCCTTTATTATTATGAGTCATATCATCTTCTTCATACTCCCATCTTCTTCCGTTAATAAATTCTTGAAATATTGACTCCACTCTTTTTCTTTGATAGTTATTGTAGTTGGTTTTCTGCTTTGTTCCTTTATATATTGATATACTTTAACATAATTTTTATTATCATTCTCTAATATGTCCATGCTTCCATTTAACCATATTATTCTTTTTATTTTTATCAACTTTGTGCTCTCTTTTGTTATATTTCTGTTTTCATCATAAAAATTTTGTTGCTTAGTTCGCAGTCATTTTAGTCTGGCTTCTTTTCTCTCTTTTATCTTTATTTTACATTCTTGATCAAACCATTCATTATTCTGTCTTGTATCTTTTGTACCAACCACTTCCTCTGCTGCCGTTATTATACTTCTTTTTATTTCCTTCCATTGCTCATCGATATTATCTTGTTCTTTGCTCTTTTGTAGTTGCTTGTTTACTTCTTCCCCATATTCATTTTTATTTCTTTTCAATTTCTGCACGTTCCATTTTCTACATTTTATTGTCTATTTACTATATTTACAATTCTCATTTGCATTTTGACAGTTACTAATTGATGATCAGTATCAACACTTGTTCCTCTGTATGATCTTACATCCTGTATCATCTTTGATCTTTTTTTTGCTATTAGAACATGATCTATCTGGTTCCCCGTAGTAGTCCCAGGTATAATCCATGTAATTTTATGTTCTTTCTTATGCTTGTATCTAGTGCTGCTTATATACATGTTGAGCTCCTCAGCTAAATTACATAGTCGCCGTCCATAATCGTTAGATATTTCATGTATAGTGTACTTCCCTGCAACATTATTTAAGTAGTCTTCTTTTCCTATTTTCGCATTCATATCTCCAATAATTATTAATGTATCATGTCTTGCGGTTTCCTCACATACCTTTACCAATTTCTTGTAAAATTTA
Source organism: Galeruca laticollis (assembly GCA_963921935.1). Taxonomy (NCBI): domain Eukaryota; kingdom Metazoa; phylum Arthropoda; class Insecta; order Coleoptera; family Chrysomelidae; genus Galeruca; species Galeruca laticollis. The sequence goes on along the minus strand of OY998178.1, from coordinate 34,583,588 downwards.
TCTTTGTCTTCATCTTTTGCTTCTTCCGTCGGTGCATAACTATTAATTATTGCAATATTTGCCATGTGGTTTTTTAATCTTAATTTTGATATTCTACCGCTTATAACTGTGTAATCTAGTATATTATTTCTTATTCTTTTGCTTATCATTAATCCTGTGCCGTTCTTTCCTCGACTGTCTTCCCCTCCATAAAACAATATATATTCTCCTTTGCTTATTTGTCCTTCACCTTTCCAGCGTATTTCTTGAAGTGCCAATATGTCTATTTTATATTCTCTTTTACAATTTCCTCAATTTTTCTTTTTCCCATTGTCATCATTGTCCTGATATTCCATGTTGCCATTTTCACTAAACTCTTGCATTTACTTTTCTTATTTTTACCCTTACTCATTATCCATTTCATTGCATTGTCTTTAATTGTATATATCGTATTTTCATTAGCTACTAGTTTTTTGACTTCTTCTCTTTGTTGCCTCCTCCATGTTCCGGCGAACGATTGGTTGCTGTACGTTTCTTATCATCATTTTCTTTTAGCTTTTCATCCCCAAATTCATCTGCTCCCTAAATTCTGTTGTTTATAATTAATTTAAAAAACTTAAGTACTGCGTTGTGTTCTTTTTCTCTGGCTATTTTTACCTGAGGCAGTAAAATTTTTCTTTCTCTTTGGACTTTTTCGAGTAGTCGTCATTAATCCAAATATTGGTACCTTCTAGCTTTTTACTTGTTTCATAATTTCTAATTTTTAGCTCCATTTTTTAATTTTAACTATAATTGGTCTACTTTTGTTTCTTCCAAAAGTTCCGATCCTGCCGAATTCTATCAAATATGTTTCTGGGTCTACTTCTACCTCTATTTTTCTCATTATTTTTGTACTGTTTCCTTTATGTCTTGTTGGCTCTCATTCCTTGAATTACTATGTTATTGCGCCTTATTTCACTTTCTACGTAATCTAATCTTTTTTCTTGCTCGGCGATTATTTCTTTCAGCTTATGATTTTCTTGTTTCAATTCCATTATAATATATGCATTTCTGTCTATTTTTTCTTCCATATTCCTAAGACTATCTTTTATCTGCGAGAACATTCCTTCAATTTATTCCATATCGTATTTATCGATGTTCATTTCTTAACGCACCTTAACGAATTCCGTGTCCCGTCAAGTTTCGTTAATCACCTACTTGTTCAGCTTCCAACACTTCCCGGGCTGGCTAAACTCGTCTCGCTGCGTCATTATATTTTAATTTCCTTTTTGAAGTCAGTCCGGGACTGTATTTTTAAACAAGTTCTCGTATTTTGGTGAACGATCTTCGCTTATCGCTTTTGTTTTTTTGCTGGTAATTAACACAATTTTGATTTCGAATTTAACAATGTTGGATTGTTTTATGCCAAATTTTCCTATTATCTCAATATTTGGAGAATACTCACCAATTATATGTAATAGTTTACACTTACACAAGGTATTTTTGTACTTTTTGTTAATTATAGTCTTTAACATTACTCACAATTTGATATTATCGCTCCCTCGATTTAACTGTATTCTTTCCACTTAGATGCAGGACCGTTGTCATCAAGTTCTCCCTCTATATTCCCATTAAATTCAAACCTAACAAAAGCAAACAGATGGGCCTGAGACATAAGTAAATTGAAACCTCTTCCCACTAGTTCCATACTTTGGGAACCACTGCACTATAAAGGTTCAATATTCGTAAAATCATACCTTCATGACAATCATCACAAAATATTCAATTCGATTTTTATTTTAATTGAATTCAATAGAGAATAGTTTGAACAAAATTTAACTTGAAACTAAATCGCGAAAATTCCAAAGCAAACTCCATTTAAACAGCTCACTTCAGCCTTTGATGTTTTTTACCTTATTTGTGTTCCATACACTTGTCTTTATAAAGATTAGATAATATAAATCATGAGTAGAAGCTTTAATTCCAGGCATTTTCGAAACTTATCAGAAACTAAACAAATGGAGTTGCCTATTAACGTGAAAAATTACTCTGGTATTTTCCTTGTTCCAATTTTTCTAATTGTCAATGGTGATGGTGTTATCAATCACGTTCGTGTGAGTCACAAACAACAAAAAAATGGAATTGATAGAACGATAAAGTGTAGTGGGATTAAATAAAGCCCATGCAGTTTTTGAAAAAGATTTAATAGCACAAGCTGTCTGGTTGACGATATATTTTTATGTCATGGCAAATTTCAATTTAGATGAATATAGTCGAACCAGTGTTCATATTATACAAGTTTGTTAGAGGGCTTATAATTTTTTTTTCGAATTTTATTGGTTTAACTTACTATATTAAATCATAATAAAAGTTAGATATACAGCAATTTCTTTTAGATATTCTCGAAATACTATAAAATCTAACATTTAACATTTTGCATCGTAATTGATAAGAATAGTCGATACTTTTAATTATCTAATTAAATTATAACAAAATATTAAGAAATTTTAAACTTTCATGTCTTGATCTTATACATACAGGGTAGTCCTTAAGAAATTGTACATAGAAGTATGGTACATTTTTGACTTCAAAATATTACGATTTGTGCCAACTTGCCTTAATAAAATATTGATAAGAAAGATACAGTATATAAAAGATGTAATTTTCAAATACATTGTGTTTTGGTTCCTTAACTAATACAATCACATTTTTTTCCAAATTTTTATATTCTTTAAACCATTTAGGTCTATTTTGTAACCTTGAAAGATATTCTACCGACCACCTCTTTAAAAAATTTTGTTTTATTTTATTGCAAAGCTGTCATTTTAACCTATTATTAGGTATGTTCGATATATCCTTCTCAGATACCGATGTTAAAGGCTCCCCAATTAAAAAGTGAGCAGGTGGCAACTTAAATCAGCCGAATCTGAAGAAAGAGGACAAAGTAGCCTCGAATTAAGTATAGCCTCAATCTGAGCTACCACAGTTGTCATTTCCTCAAACGTTAAAATTAATTCCCCAACAACCGTACGCAAATGAAGCTTTGTTGATTTTATTCCCGCCTTCCACAATTCTCCCCAGCGAGGGCTTGCAGGAGGGATTAATTTCCACTTTATTTCCCTGCTTATAAAAAATTCGTCTATTTTATCAAAGTTTTTCTCAATTCTAAAAAACGTATACACCTCTCCCTGAGAAAACTGGGTTTTTGAACATACTGCCACGCGGGCGAGAATGGAAGAGAGTTCATAGAGTTCTGGTATTAACATTAGAGTGGTGTAAGAGTACTGATGGTATGGGGTTGAGATGAGGATTGTATGTGAGTAGATTATTTTTGTGATGAGCCGTTTACTCTGAATCACTTGGGAGAGATATCAGTTTAGTAATAGGTCTAGTATATTGTCCATCACTAGTCAAAACTGTGGCGCAGCGAACGCTGCCGTCTTTACCCAACGGTACTTTGAGAGGAGGTAGACTAATATCTTTTACCAGAACCATATCGTTTACCTGAATGTTGGGACGGGGAATCATCCATTTTGAGCGATTTTGAAGTCGATTCATGTAGTCTAGTGTCCAGCGTTTCCAAAAAACGTGTTGAGTTTGATAACATTTGTTCCAGAAAGAGAATCTATTTGTGGGCTGAGAAGAAATGTCTTTTTCAGGGTAAGCGGTGAGAGCAGATCCGATAAGAAAATGACCCGGGGTCAAGGGTTGTAAATCCTTGGGGTCTGTCGACAAGGGGAACAGGGCCCTGGAGTTGAGTATTGCCTCGATTTGAGTTAGAATGGTGGAAAATTGCTCGTACGTGAATTGAGAATTGCCTACGATTCGATGGAGATGATGTTTAGCACTTTTTTTATGCCTGCTTCCCATATGCCTCCCCAGTGTGGAGATTGTGAGGGTATAAATTTCCATTTAATTTCATTGGTAGACAAAGAACTTTCTATCGCGGTGTTTATGCTTTCGGATTTAAGGAAGGTATACAAGTATTTCAACCGATGTGCTGCTCCAACAAAATGAGTGCCGTTATCGCAGCAAATAACGGTAGGATTTCCTCTACGAGCTATAAACCGTTTGAGCGAGGCTAAGAATGAATCAGTAGAGAGGTCTGAAACTAATTCGATATGTATAGCTTTGGTTACCATACATACAAATAGGGATAAATAAGTTTTATACAGAGGAGCCTTACGCAGAGGGGAGGATTTAACTAAAAAATAACCGAAATCTATTCCAACTTTTTAAAAAGGCCGGGAAATTGTGATGCGATCTTTAGGCAGGTCCGACATAATTTGTTGGGCTGCTTGTGAACTAAATCGGTGACAAATGAGACATCTATGGATAATTCGTTTGGTTTCGCGTAAACCGTCTAAAGGCCAATATCGTAAGCGTATGTTAGAGAGAACATTTTGTGCTCCACTATGACCTAGCCGGTTGTGTTCAAATTTGAGAAGAAGAGATGCCACATGATTCTTGGATGGCAAAAGAATAGGATGTTTTTGAGCGAACGGAATGGGTGCGTGAGTCAATCGACCACGTATACACGTAGAAACCCATCGGAATCTACAAACGGGTGAAACGAAAGAATTTGTTTGTTTTTAGTTGGTCTGGAAAGAGAGATTGCTTCATTAAATTTATATGTGTCAAGTTTGACAATTCAACCTTAATACGTTTCCATAGTAACCCAAGCAATTTCATTACGAATTTCAAAGCACCATTTATTTGTGAATAAAATTATTCGCGATTTTTTCAAAATTAATCAATATCTGTCGAATTTTTAACGATTTGCGGAAGAATAGTATGTTTACCTCGTAGGAAAAGCCACATTCCTGAACTCTGTGTTGCTAGCTAGCAATCTTCACAGTCGTCCAGGAATGTTAGACTTTTCCTACTTTGTAAACAATGTACTACTGCTTCTCCTGTAAGCGTCTAATGCAATTTTTCTCTACTTTTTAGACTATAATACAAGCCACAAACCTAAATTTATTATTTACACAATATCTATAGGATAGTTATGGTTATATCATCAACAGTATTCCTGGCTGCATGGATCTACTCCTAATACCAAAAGAAAAAGCCACGCCATCTACCAAAATTTGACAACGTTCAATTTTAGTAGCTCAATGATTAATATAATCATGTTTTTGAATGAAATTTTCAAATTCTATAAAATCTAGCTTCGCATAAGAATAGTATGGTAGAATATTTTTTACAATGCTATTTCACACATCGACTCAACTTATTTAAAAAAAAATCAAGGATTAAGCAGAATTTCATAAATAGAACACAAGAATAATTTTCCATCTAAATCAATAATAAGAAATGTATTTATTCGTTGCTTTGGGACTTATTATTATTATTTTGAGCGGCCATGAATTCGACACCACATACCTGCTCCTTAATCTCTACGCATGAATTCGGCACTAGACCTCGGATTACACATTATTCAAGTACTCGAACTGGGCACCGTTTATCAACTTTATCTTATTACCTAATTGTTTCGTATTCTCAAAATTCAAAAAACAGAGATTAGAAATAAATGTATTTATTTTTGCATTGTTCTACACTATGGACATTGTTTATAAAAATATCCTAGACATTTAACAAATTGTAGCCTATCTATTTTATTTACAAAGTAGTCGGCAATTTTTTGTTCTAAAAATACTTGTCTGCATTTTGTTTTAAGATCCTTGTGGCGCACAGGTTCATGAACACTATTTAGTTTAACATATGTCTGAGTTTGAAAATTGTTTTTTTATTTTATATATCAATCGCATCAACCACGTAGGGTTATTAGCGAGTTAAAATGATGGAAGTTCACTTATTGTAGCTTTGTTATAGTCACTATATTTTGCTACTTAATTTGCAGTCTTTTAGGTAGTTTAAAAGTTTTTTAGTTTCTTGCTTTTCTTGTAATAGTTTTTTTAGTGATAGGGGTAGTTGATTCTTTTTCCGTTCCTTGTCGTATTTCGCACATTCGATTACCAGGTGTTTCACGGTTAACTCACCGTTACACATTTCGCACATTGGTTTATTTTTTCCTGCTAGTAAGTAGTCGTGTGTGATGCGCGTATGACCGATTCGAATACGAGAAAGGATCACTTGTTCTCTTCTATTTATGTTTTTACAGTTCCAACCGTGAGAATTTGTAGTGACTTCATATGATTTGTGTTGGTTATGTCTTGCTTCTTCCTGCCATTTATCGCAGATTTTGCTCTCGTAGAACGCTTTCAAATCAGTATGTACGGTAAAATCGTTCCTTTCTGATTGTTGATTGGTGAATGCATTTTTTGCTATTTGATCTACTCTCTCATTCCCTTCTATTCCAGTATGGGATGGGACCCACATGAATTTAATATGTATGCTGCTGTTTCTGCAATTATGTAGCTCTTTCTTCATCAGTATGGCTATAGGGTGATTAGAGTACAGTTGACGAAGTGCTGTTAGTGAACTTTGAGAGTCAGATATTAAAAGGACATTTTTATGCTTGATTTTCTGGATTTTCTTGAGTGCTTCTAAGATGGCGAATAATTCAGCTGAATGAATAGATGTGAAGGGTGGGAGTATGTAGGATTTCGAAAAGTCCTCGGAGTAGAAGGCAGCCCCAATTTCATCTTAGTTTTTTGAAGCATCTGTGTATACCTTATAAATGCTACCGTATTTATTTAAGGCACTTAGGAATTCTTGTTTTATTCTGGCTGTTGGAGTCTCTGATTTATTAAGGTAGGCGAGGCTTAGGTCTAGGATAGGGAGTGTTATTGTCCATGGAGGAGGATAATTTATTGATGGGACGTCATAAATATTTGGGAAATGCGAATTTATTTTGTTTAAATATGTTTTGACTCTGTGATAGAAACGAGGAGTAGTTGAGCTGGATAAAAATTTGGCTTTAAAACGATCAGATAAGACGTTGTGGGCTACTGGATTTCTTTTGTTTGATATTACAGAGACAGCATAAGAGATGCTTAGATATTCTCTTCGGTAAGAAAGCGGTAACTCTCCAGTCTCCCAATGTAAGCTTTGGATAGGACTTGTACGATGGGCACCCAAACAGATGCGAAGAGCTGTGTTTTGTATAACTTCCACTGACTGAAGAAGGCTTTTGTTGGCAGAGTTATAGGCAATCGCTCCGTAGTCAAGTTTTGATCTGATCAATGATTTATAGATGTGCAGTAAACTTGAATAGTCTGCGCCCCAGTTTTTGAAAGCTAGTGATCTGAGTAAATTAATTCCAGGTTGGCATTTTTTCTTCAATGTCAGAATGTGTGATTTCCATGTCAGCTTTTGGTCGAGTATCATTCCTAGAAAACTTATTTCTCTCACATATTCTATTTTCTGTCCATAAAGGTACAAGTTTTTAAGTTGTGGTTGAGTCCTTTTCGAGAAACATAAAGCTTTGGTTTTTGTCGTGTTGAAACGCAGTCCACTTGTTTTTGACCAATCCTCTATTGTAGCTATTGTTTGTTCGATGGTTTTATGTATTGTAGTCATATTTTTCCCTCTGCAATAGATAACCAGGTCATCTGCATATAGTCTGCATTTCACGGGTGATTTACAGTTTGCTATAAATGAATTTATTGCTATGAGAAATAATGTCGTGCTGAGATTTGACCCTTGTGGAATGCCATTTTCTTGGGTGTTCAGCTGTGAGTATACGCCATCTACTCGTACTTGGTACTGTCGTTGATCTAGAAAGTTCGATATATATTTCAATATGTTACCCCGTATTGACCAGTCGTAAAGAGTTTTGATTATTGAGTATTTCCAGACTGTATCGTAGGCTTTACGAATATCAAAAAATACTCCGATGCATTGCTGCTTTATTGCAAAGGCTTCATGGATCTCAGATTCTAGATCGATAAGATTGTCTAACGTGGAGCGATTTTTACGGAAACCACACTGTTCGGGTATGATTAGTTTTTCTGATTCTAGGTGCCATAAAAGTCTGTTATTAATTATCTTCTCAAGAACTTTTCCCATGCTACAGGTGAGTGAAATTGGTCTATATGTTTCTGGATCTGATTTCGCTTTACTTGGCTTAGGAATGGGAATTATAATGGAAACTGTACATGCTCTGGGATATACTTTCTTTGTTAAGATTAGGTTATATATCTTTAGTAAATGTTCTTTGGTTTGTTTACTTAGATTTCTTAGAAAAATGAGTGGAATATTATCAGGACCTGGGCTGGAGTTTTTAGAGTTTTGGAGTGAATTTTCAAGTTCGTCAATGGTTATTGCATAGTTCAAACTGTTCGTTTGCTGGTTATTATTATTATAGTCAATTTCTTGCTGCTCTGCTTTGTTTTTATGATCCAAAAAATCTGGTGTGTAGTTTGAGTTGCTTGAGTTTTTTTGATATTCACTTGATAAGATGTTTGTTATTTCATTTCGGTTTTTATAAATAGCGTTATTTATCTCCAGAAAGTTTATTGTATTGGATTGTTTTGGTTTGGATATCCTTTTGACTTTTTCCCATATAGTGGACATTGGAGTTGAGCTGTTTATTGTTGAAACATACTCTTTCCATGATTCCCGTTTCGCTTTTTTTATTGTGTATCTGGCTTTGGCTCTCAATCGTTTGAATTCAATTGAATTTTGTTCCGTCTTGCTTCTTTTGAATCTGTTAAAAGCTTCTTTCGATTTCTTCACAGCCTCTTTGCAGTCCAAGTTCCACCAGGGAACCGTTTGGTGTTTGTTGTTGTGTTCGTACCGTCCAATATGTTTATCTGCTGATTGCGTTATTAATTCTGTGATAAAGTGTACTTCTTGATCAATATCCGCATCTTCCTTTAACTCGTGGAGATTTTCTTGTATAAATTCTTGGAATTCGTTCCAATTTGCTGATTTTATTTTCCATTTTGTTATTGGGTCCGGGGTATTTTCCGGTTCGCTGCTAATTATTATGGGATAGTGGTCACTATCATATAAATACGTTGATACATCCCAATTAAGTATTTGTGAGAGAGATGGGTGACATATTGTTAGGTCGATTGCTGAATCTTCACCAGTTCTTATGTCATGTCTGGTTTTTTGGCCGTCATTTAGGAGGTTGGGATTGTACTTTTCTAATAGATTTTCAATTTTTCTTCCAAAAGGTGTCTGCTTAGTAGAGCCCCAGATATAGTTGTGGGCATTAAAGTCTCCCACTATTATCTGAGGAGCTGGAATTTGGCTCAGCAGCTCAGTGAGTTCTTCTGTAGTAGGTTCCTGATTTGGGGGAATGTATATGTTACACAATGAAAAGGTCATTGTATCTTTCACTCTAACGGCGACTGCTTCAATAGTAGTTTTTAGATGAATTGATGTTGCATCTATTGTATTTCTAATATATGTTGCTACACCTCCACTGGCTATTCTTGCATTTTCTCGATTTTTAGAGAAACAATTATAATTTTTTAGATTATGGATTCTATTGTTTTTGAAATTGGTTTCCTGTAGGCATATTAGCATGGGCTTGTATTTTGAAATTATTAATTGCAAGTTTTCTAGGTGGGTATAGTACCCATTTATATTCCACTGAATTAAGGAAGTGAAGGTAAACAAGATTAATAGGTTTCAATAGAGGTATCTGTGTCCAGTTCTGTTTGGTATTCAGGGTTTATCTGTTTGAAAATTTTATTTTTAGTTCGAGTGCATCTCATCTCCATTTTTTTATCCTTTAAATAGGGGTATATTGTGGTAAGTAGGTCTGTGACTTCCGTTATTTCTTCGGTGTACATTTTCACGATACTGAGAGGATCTGTACACCCTTCACAATTTTCAAAAAAATCTATAAGTTCTTCATAGGTTAGAGGATAATTGATATCTGTATTCTTGAAAAGCGCTTTAGTGTGACTTAACATTTCTCCTATTGATTAATTGGTTTTTTGTTTTCGGTTTGTTTTATTTTCTTTTCACTATTTGTTGGTTTTACAAATGTAGGTAGGTGTTCAGTTGTTGTTGGTGATGGGGAACGTTCTGTTGATGTTCTTTTATTTTGTGGTTTGGTTGTTTCGATTTCATTTCTGTTGACAGTCGGTGTGTTGTCTTTACTATTTTCGGTGTGTTTAACTACTTGGGTATTCATTGTTTGAGGTTCGGAAATTTATTCTGAGTTTTGGTTATTTGATTGATCCTGTTGATATTGTGAAATGTTGTTTGTTTCTTCTTCAGTTTGATTGTCGGCTGGATTTTCTGGTGATGATTCTGTTGATAGGTTAAAGTGAGTTGAAGTGATTGCTCTATTTGGGCAGTTTTTTGTTGTATGAGTAGTTTGTTTACATTGTAAGCATTCTTGATTATCAATGGACAAAAATATCCTATATGAGGTTTGTTCATATGTGATTAAAAATGAATCGGGAAGGGACTGGTTATTGAATGGAGATATAAATATTTGTCTTCTAAAACTTAGGATATGTTGAAATGCTGGGTCTGAGATTCCTATTCGCAAGAAAGATAAGGGTGAAAGAGGATTGATCCCTAGATTTTTAAGTTCATATTCAAGGACTGAGTGGGGGATAGAGGGACAAACATTGGATAATATTAATCTTTGACTAGGAGTGACTAGTCGACGTGCCTGTAGTATTTGTTGGTTTATTTGGATTTTACCGTGATTGTTGATGAATGTGTTCACTAAATTTTCATTTGCCAAATAAATACATATTCTGTTGTTTGATAGCTTTGAGCAAAAAATTGGATTGTTTGGCATAGTGCCTTTAGGTAGTCTTCTAGCCTAGTGTTTTCGATTGCGTCGAATAGTATAGCTTGATTTCTGGATGGGAAATTGTTTATTCTGGTTTGTTGGTTTGCTACTGAGGAATATGTTTTGAGTTGTTGGGTTGTGTTATTAGTGGGTGTACACCCTATTTGAGATATGTTGTCATCCATTTTTAAGTATCATTTAGGTTTTCCTTAATACGGATCTGGCGAAGTATTTTCTGTTATTTATATCTGATATTAAATTCAGATTCACTTCTAGTTAATGTGTTGTTTTACTAATGTTTTAATAAAAAGTTAACCTGATATTCTTACTTGCTTGTTTTGGTTCACTTTGAAAATATTCACTAATTACTTTTTAACTACTTAATCGTTTCGGAGCGCACAACTGTACTGTACAAAGGTTTAACACCGAATCTGAAAATTGTTTAAAATGTTAATAAACATAAATAGCGATGGATGTGTTTTATAAAAGCATTCATTAAATTTTGAATGAAATGATTCGCAGCAATTAGTTGTTCTAGTGATTGAACTAGTGCAACTAGCCCAAATTTATCCAGTATATAATCTGAAAACTCGATTACTATGCTGTCATTAGGCTGAGTACTCATTAAATCTAAAGCAAAACAGTCTGATACTTCACTAGGCTGTAAAAATGGCAAACCAAAGACATAGTTTAGCCATCTTCCTACTTCATTATTTGCATCACGATACTCTGAAGCCAAACCTAGTTTTTGAAGTTTTATGTACCAACTTTGGGCCAGATAAAATCGACACCCTATTATCATGACCATGGGCCAAACAAATTCTATAGCATTATGTATACTTTTCTCAAAGTCTACTACAATAAACTTTGGATTAAAATCTAAATCTACTCGACAATTTTTTTTAATAAATTGAAATGTGTCTATATAAACTGAGGTACTCTTACTTCGTAAAATAGAAAACACTAGTGGAATGTAATGACCATTAATAAAAGTATGTAAAGTAAATGGTTGAAAAAAATAATTAAACGTACCATCTAAATATATTGTGTCGCAATTACACAAAACACGTAAATTTGTTTTGCAAGAAAATACTATAATTTGCTTTTCCTGCTCAACACATTTCAAAAAAATTTCCCCTTTAATTGTTTTACATTCCAAATTTTGTAAAACTCTAATGGTTTCTTCTGCACTCGTCGGTAAACTTGGCTGCATTTTCTTTCGCTTGTAGTAGACATTATTTCTTATATAATTAATATCTCTTACAGTTAAAGTGTCCATTGCTTCTACATGGTTTTTCAATGCTAAATGAATAAATTTCGAAGGTTTGTCTGTAATGTCTTCTTCAGCCTTCCTTTTGGCACTGTTGCTAACTAAATACGACACAATAAACATAAATAAAGCACAAATAAATTTAAAAAATACATATCCACAAAACTATTTGCCTGTTTAGCGCCTTCGTATTTTTGGGATGTGTATGTTCCAATTCACATCTTGATATGACTTTTTCAGGTCCCACAGTCCACACTTTTGCTTTACATGTTCTTACGTAACACCTCCAAAAAGTTTCTTCGGTTTTCAACACTTTTGCAAATGTAAATTTGCCACCATCAACAATTAAAATTTGTTTGCTACGTTCACTTGTTTGCGCTATCGTATTATTCATGATGTGGGAGCTTCTTGATGTACACCTCACAGGTAATTATAAACAGGACGTAGATTAGGGATTAGAAAGCTAAACTGTAGTGCCGAATTCATGTATCTTGTCCAGGTAAAGAGGGGGTGCAGGTAATAGGGGATTATAATAGTGCCGAATTCGTTGACGCTAATTATTTTCCTATGTTAAATTCATTTCTGTATCTACCGGAAAGAAATCAAGCAGCTATTAATTAAATTGTGCTTTGAATATTGGGACTTGTAATTTGCAAAAAATCAATCACCTTTATTTCATTAGGGAATGCTTGGCAATTATTTACCGAATTTCCACCAATTTGATTCTTCTTTCCTTTTTTTGCTTTTAAAGATAGATAATTAAAACGAATTTCCAAAGGGAGACTTTTTTTCTTGAAAATGCAAATACCGTAATTTAAGATCTGCGATTTGTTCTCTCACACCGTCGTTTATTAAAAGAAATAATTGATTTTTGGAAGATGTTCTCAGTGTATCATGAACTGTTGTACAGAAAAACATTTATTACATATATTTTGAAGGTACTTCCCATATACAGTGTGTCGCATTTAATATGAAGACACCTCCATATTTTCGTTATTTGAAGGAATTCAGATTTGAATTTTTACACAGTTATACAGGGCGATGAGCGCTTTTATTGACTCATTAGCTTGACCTGTATGTATCTGTGTATCTACAGGGTGTTCCGATATTCGATCGACAACGCCTTACAAGTAATATCCATTGACAAATGATGAAAATTAAGGTAAGAACATACACCTTTTAAATGCTCAGTTAATGATATACAGCGTGTTAAAGTTGGTAAAATAAAATAATATCTTAGTGTTTTTAAATGAAACTCAAGGTCTCTAGTTAATTCCACAATACAAGTTATTGAAAATTGTAAAAAATTGACAATTGTTTCTATAAATCAATATCATCGTCAGAATGACAGAAGTTACATTTCATTTTATGCCTACCTGATGTTTAGTAGTTATATTTGGCTAGACCAAGAAGTAACCTAACTTGTGATTGGCTTAATATATGTTTATAGAAAAAAGAAGAAGATGTGATATTACAAATATTGAAGCTTAAATATTATTAGCCTTATGGTGATATCCTGGATATCATTTTTCCAATTAAGATCAGTATAACTGTGCAATGATATAGAAAACCAGGAAAACTATATCTGCTGATCTTTACAATTATCACTTAAGAAGACAGTTTATTAGTGGAGAATTCCCTAGATTTAACTGTTCATTGACAACTTCATATTGTGGGTTTCTTATGTGTCTTCTAATTTCCAGTTCTTCAAGGAAATCCAGTTCTTGTTTCTTTTCACAAATATGTAGTACTTCCAGTTTTGTGTTAGGTGTCAATGAATGATTGGTGTCAAGTAGATGTTTTGCGTAGTGGGATTTATCTGATTGTTTTAATCTATATGCTCGTAAGTGCTCACTGTATCGTATTTCAAAATTCCTAAGGGTCTGACCCAAATAGACAGCATTACATTCTGGACATTTGAGTTTATATATACCTGACTTCTTTAATAGTGGTATTTTTGTTTTTACATTTAACAATTTTGTACTAACGTTACTTCCTGTTTTAAAAGAAATTGTTGTATTCGTTGCTGAAGATATTATCTTTGAATGTAATGCTGTCTATTTGGGTCAGACCCTTAGGAATTTTGAAATACGATACAGTGAGCACTTACGAGCATACAGATTAAAACAACCAGATAAATCCCACTACGCAAAACATCTACTTGACACCAATCATTCATTGACACCTAACACAGAACTAGAAGTACTACATATTTGTGAAAAGAAACAAGAACTGGTTTTCCTTGAAGAACTGGAAATTAGAAAACATTTAAGAAACCCACAATATGAAGTTGTCAATGAACAGTAAAATCTAGGGAATTCTCCACTAATAAACTGTCTTCTTAAGTGATAATTGTAAAGATCAGCAGATATAGTTTTCCTGGTTTTCTATATCATTGCACAGTTATACTGATCTTAATTGGAAAAATGATATCCAGGATATCACCATAGGGCTAATAATATCTAAGCTTCAATATTTGTAATATCACATCTTCTTCTTTTTTCTATAAACATATATTAAGACAATCACAAGTTAGGTTACTTCTTGGTCTAGCCAAATATAACTACTGAGCATCAGGTAGGCATAAAATGAAATGTAACTTCTGTCATTCTGACGATGATATTGATTTATCGAAACAATTGTCAATTTTTTACAATTTTCAATAACTTGTATTATATTGTGGAATTAACTAGAGACCTTGAGTTTTATTTAAAAACACTAATATGAGCATATTCCACGAAGTAAGGGTCGAGACAGTCAATTTCATTAAAATAATATCTCGTAATTTTTCTTTCAAATTTTGTACCTAGCTGTCTTATTAAAAATGCAAGAGTTCACAGAAAATTAGCCTTCAAATACTTTATACAGTGGCGTACTGTAAGTACCTTCGAACCCCCCTTTTAATTACGACACTGACTAAATAAAAATTTTTATTTGAATCTACGTTCAATTACACTGATCAACAATAATTTTATTGTCAACAATATTTGGGCGATTTCTAGGTAATTTCGTGGTGCTGATCACGAATTTGAAGTATATTTAGTTGAATTGGCTCTAATTTTAGAGATATATTATCAAAATATGATAAGATAGAGAAAAATATCAATTTAATATACCAATGGCCCTTATAAGCAACTTTTAGTAAAAAATATTAAAGTGGTTTCAAAAAAAGAGAAACGAAAAAATAATAAAATTCATTTATTGATTAGGTATAACAGCAAAGAAATAATTTAATTTAAAAAATTACATCTAATTCGTAGGAAAGAAGCTCTTTTTGTAGGATTTTCTTTTATGAGGACCGTCAGGTACATCACGTTGGAGACTCCAACAATAGTCTGCCATCATATGATGATCCCATCTGCCCTGATACCTTACCTCCATCTCCTTTATATCCTGGTGGAACCGTTCCCCTTGTTCCTCACTGAAATGCCAAGATTGTCGGGAAATTTATCCAAGTGGCTGTGAATAAAGTGTACTTTAATACTCATATTAGTACCCAAGTGTTTAAAGTTTAATAACATCTGTTGCACTAATTCCTCGTAATTGTCCGCTTTGTGATTACCCAAGAAATTTTTAACTTAAAACAAAGCAACACCAAGCAGCAGCTTCAACTGTCGTCATGTGATTTGTAAAATTAGAGTCCTTAATAAGTTTTTGAATTTGAGGGCCATCAAAAATACCCGCTTTTAGCTTTTCCATACTTAGCCTAGGAAACGATCTACAAATGTATTTGAAGCACTCGCCATCTTTACTTAAAGCCTTAACAAATTGTTTCATTAGTCCTAACTTGATATGGAGCGGTGGGAGAATGATTTTTTCACGGTCAACCAATGGTTCGTTTATGACATTTGCTGTTCCTACAGTCATATTTTGTCTTATTGGCCAATTAACCATATTCCAATGATCTTGCTTCGCCCTTCTATCCCACAAGCAGATAAAAAAGGGTATTTTGTGTACCCACCTTGCTGCCCAAGCAAGAAGTTGACCATTTTTAGATCAACACAAATGGAAAACTGATGTTCTTTATAGGATAGTGTCTGTAATACCAACTTGATGTTTTGATATTCTTCCTTAAGTTTTGTTGAGTGGGCGATAGGAATTGACGCATATCGGTTGCCATTGTGTAGCAAAACACACTTTAAGCTTCTACTGGAACTGTCTATGAATAGTCGCCAATCACCTGGAACAAATTGTATTCCCATTTGACGAAAAAGTCCGGGAATGTTGTTGCAATAAATAAGATCTTCATCTTGGCTAAAGTAAGGAACAAGTTTCACCTCTCGTGTTCTATAAATGGTTATTTTTATATCTGGTTGTAGACAGTTTTTTTCTTTTAATCTGGATGCCAGAGGTTCAGATGCTTGCTTTGATAGACCGAGATCCAGTATCAGGTCATTCAGTTCTTGTTAAGAGAACTGCTGTGGTGTTGATTGTATTTCCAGCTCATATTAACTTCCACTTCTACTGTACTGATCCTTAATTTCTTCTTCTTCTTCCGCCATCAGAACATCTGGCAGTCTTGTATATACTGGTACGGGAGTCTATTCGCTATGTGGCACAGGTCTTCGTGCTGATTCTAAATCAGTATAATCCCATTTGCCTTTCTTGTATTTGTTAAAACCTTTTACATTAACTAAACAAAAATAACAATCATCATGGGGGTTTTTAGGCTCTCTCCACACCATGGGCACACCACCAAATTTCAAACATTTTCTTTTTTCGTTTGTCTGTCGTTAACATTCGACACACGTTTTGCACACTATATGGGGAGCCCAGGACTTGTCTTGGTCTCCAAGCTGTACGCCGAAATAAGCTTGATAAGCTTGTCTAAAAAAATCTGTGATATTTTTTCTTTGTTTCGCTACAGTATATTCGCTAAAATGTAGCAGAAGACATTAGGGCTGTTCAAACAGCTTCTGCGTGAAGAACTCATTCCTCTCAAAAAAGAGTAACTTTAGTTAAAAATATAGGTACAAATATTCGTCACATGTACTCCTACCTTCCACTTGACGTCTATTAAATTTAGATAACTTCACTAGGTAGGCAATGAGAACTAAATACACAAAATACGTGAGAAAAGCACAATAACCGCGACGCTAAGTCTTAGTAGAACAACTGCTTACGCTGAACTGACAGTTAAAATCAGGAGACACAAGACAAACAAGTGCACGCACTGATCACGTGATCAGCAGTCGGCACGTGGTACGCTCACTGAACAGGGTCGAACTCTCGTTTCTGCGTAAATTATTCTTAAAAAATAAAAAGCATATGTTATAGCTAAATTCCTTAAAAAATTATGTATCCATTACCTCAAAAACTAGAGCCAATTTGGAAAAACTGCTTTTATTTTTGAATTCAGCAGACCTGAATTACCCTAAATTCGTTCAAAAATACTTGGCAACAAAATTTTTTTTAAATTTTGTAGGGCGGTTTTATGTTACAAAAACTCATAACTTTCATTTTGCTAAAATCAATATTTTTTGAAATATTTTAACAGAGAACCTGCAATACAATTTTATTATAATTTATTTGTCTATTGAAATAATAGAATAATTACATGAAAATAAATAATGATAACTCATAATAAGTTTAATATGAAGCGGGAAATTCCAAAT
The DNA here is from genome assembly GCA_963921935.1 of Galeruca laticollis. Lineage (NCBI taxonomy): Eukaryota > Metazoa > Arthropoda > Insecta > Coleoptera > Chrysomelidae > Galeruca > Galeruca laticollis. The sequence goes on along the minus strand of OY998178.1, from coordinate 34,566,070 downwards.
TCAAAATTATCACAAAGGGTTTTAATTCAAGCATACTCCAATCAAGTTCTTTGGTCAAATACGTACAATATTGTCCAATTTATACAAATACCCGCCTTTTACAATTACCGAACATTTACTTTGAAATTCTCATTGACGAATGCAATGAGGGTTTTTGTTCATCGGTGTTTTGGAAGCTGAAAATTACCTCTCTTATAAATTTTACTTCAAACGTATGCAAAACTAACTTTTCCGCATCTGTGGCCCTGAACAATATTCTATCATAAAATTTTTACTTGTATACACTTCGGGAGATGTATCGTGCTAACAAACCGAAATTTCTCCAAAAAATTTGTATATCTGGATTTATAGGACCCGCTGTACTCGCTCTACTCAACTGAAAATCAATAGGGTACATTTGTGAGACACCTTGAACAATATTCAATCATAAAATAGCATACTCTCTGGAGGCTGTATCGTGCTAACAAACTGAAAGTTCTCCAAAAATGACAAAAATTTGGTACTTCAAGTACCATAGCAGCCGTTGTACTGGCTTTAGTGAGCTGAACATCGATAGGGTTCATATTTGAGACGCTCTGAATAATATCCAATCATAAAATTGGTCACCTGTATATACTCCGTGGTAACAAACTGAAACTTCTCCAAAAATGACAAAAATATCGTACTTAAAATACTGTAGCACCTGTTGTATTGGTTCTGGTGAGCTGAAAATCGATAGGGTTCATCAGTAAGATGTCCTGAATAATATTCAATCATAAAATTGGTGACTTGTTGAACTCCGGAGGTTGAATCGTGCTAACAAACTGAAACTTCTCCAAAAATTACAAAAATATCGTACTTAAAATACTGCAGCACCTGTTGTATTGGCTCTGGTGAGCTGAAAATCAATAGGGTTCATATGTGACATGTCCTTAACAATATTCAATCATAAAATTGCTAACCTATTGTACTCCGGAGGCTGTATCGTGCTAACAAGACATGTAAGGAAAAGTGGCCGACGACAACGACGACGACATACACACAGGATTTTTTTTTCTAGAAACCGTTTTTTCGTGTTGTTGATAGAAAATGTAAAAATAACTCAAGAAAAAATTTCAAAATCCCTACTTTCTTTGGGGTAAACCAATACTTTTCTCGCATATAGATAGGTTGGGCGAAAAAGTAAAATTACGATACTCACAATCAAAGTAGGAATCTTTCGTATTCTACACATTTTATATTTTATTGAGTTTTGCATTTTTAAATCCGGTTTAAAATAAGTTATTCATTGGAAGAAATGACTGATATGTAATTATTTATACGGGGAAGCTAAAAAAACTGGTAATATGAACAAAATTTTCCTAATCGCCGAATACCCCATCATTTAACTTTTGAGAGAAGATTGCGAGAGACTGGTAATTTAATAATTAAAAGGAATAACTGTACATATTGAAGAAGCAATATTGAAAAATATTTTTGAACTACCGCCTTTGAGTACGCGGACTGTGTACAAATCATTAAATGTAAACAATAATATTGTATGGAGGGTTTAACGAAAACCAAAGTTGCAGCCTTATACATTTACTCCACTTCGGGCATTAGAACCAGAGGATTATCCTCTGCGGATGGAATTTTGTAATTGGTTCATTGAAAAATATCGAGAGGATCGTAATTTTATAAAATATGTTCTTTATAAGGATGAAGCGAAATTTACGAGAGAAGGGATTTTCAAATCCCGAAACAGCCACATTCGGAATGACGAAGACGCTAATGTATTCGTCAACGAGGATTTGAACGTAAATGTTCGGTAAATTTATGGGCGGATAAAAGAAAATATATGCCTGTACATGGACGCCTGAAACCACCAAGTATACAGATAGATAATTATACATTTGAAACTGTCAGCGAGTTTGTATATTTCGATATGATGGTGACAAGTGACAACAATGTATCCAGTGAAACCAAACACAGAATAGTAGCTGCAAATCAATGCTACTTTAGGCTACAGAAGCACATGAAATATCGTCACCTTACTAGGAAAACTAAAGTTCTGCTTTACAAGACCCTCATACGACTTGTCCTCATGTATGGTTCGGAATGCTGGACAGTGAGTAAGGTTGATGAAAGAGCCCTAGAATCTTTTGAAAAGAAAGTACTGCGAATAATTTATGGCCCAGTCTGTGACAATGGAGAATGGCGTATCAGACACAACCAGGAGCTATACGAGTTGTACGAGGCTCCTAATATCTCCAAGTAAGTTGAAGTTGGAAGACTTAGATGGGCTGGACATCTCCAGAGTATGAGCGAAAGAGATATTCCAAAGCGAATTATGGATGGCGTACCTGGACGTCGGAGGGGAGTTGGAAGACCAAAGCTTCGATGGCTGGATGGAGTGTGAGAGGATTGCATGCTTCATCAGCATCCGAAACTGGCGCAACAGAGCTCAACACCGACAGTTATGGAGGCAGGCTCTGCAGGAGGCAAAAACCCGACTTAGATTGTAGAGCCACAGATGATGATAAAGTTAACACACAGGTCGATAAATTTGAACTTAAAATGATAATGTTCCTTTCTTATACATTAAAGAATAAAATATAGTGAGCGGAGAAGGAAATTTTGTTGTATTCGAAACTGTATATCTTATTTTTTTGATAATTATGTGCCAAAAAATATAGATCGAGTAAGTTAAGATTGATAAAGTCAATCTGCCGAATTGCTTCATCATATTTCCACACAAAAAACTTGATGTATTCTGCAAATAACTAAACATATTTCACCCATTAAATTACCTCATTAATTCCAAACTCATACAATCCTTTCATTCGGGGGATTAAAATCAACTATAAATTCGATCAAAATCGTAATCTCCTGGTACGGCACAGCTCAAAATAACCGCATTAGAAACAAGAGACATGCCATAAATTAATCAAATGAGGATTGACTGAAATTGCAAATGCTCCTATTTTTAGTTGGGATTATAAATTGGATGAAATCGAATATACTGACGCTAAATTACAAGACTTTTTGAACGACAAAGTTGAACCACGGATTTGAGTTATTTAAAATGTCGATAGTGACAAATCGAGATTTATACGTTATGAAGTTACACCAATACGGAATTTATAATACAAATACCGTTGCACGTGATTTCATTTATGTCACGACCTTCAGTGTTGTCTGATCGTCAGTATAGCCGAGGAATGTAGGAAATTTTGAAATTGTAAGATTATTACTTTTTGTTTCGTTTATGTTACTAGGAATAATTGGCTGGTGTTGGAGAATAGTGGTATAAGTCCAAATATTTACTTCTGAGAAAAACGCCATTGAAAATTAATTAATATTAATTTGCTGACATTTAAAATGGTAGGGATTTTATTTAAAAATTTTATATTATATAGTTTTTGAATGATGCATTTTAAAAGGACCTTACCAATAAATTGAAAATAAGTTAAAAGTTTTTGAAAAAAATAATACATATACCATTTTACACTATACTTTATTAAAAAAAAACAACTCTGGCTTAAGTCAAAAATATATGTAAATCCCTCAGATTAATGAATAAAATAGATATGTTTGTTTTGACTTTTTCCTGTCCCAAACATTGAGTCACATTCTAAGTGATTGCGGGACACTTCCACTGCTGTGCCATATTTACAAATCCTCTTTAGATGCAGGAAAAATGAAATTTCTTAAAAAGTTATGCAATTAAAAAAAAGTCATAATAATTTATGCATTTGAGTCGCTGCTTTTAAAATTAATTAATAATACTTGAATTTTATATAATAAAGGCATATGAAATTGACTGTCTCGACCCTTACTTCGTGGAATATGCTCATATTAGTGTTTTTAAATGAAACTCAAGGTTTCTAGTTAATTCCACAATATAATACAAGTTATTGAAAATTCTACTTCACACCAATCATTCATTGACACCTAACACAGAACTAGAAGTACTGCATATTTGTGAAAAGAAACAAGAACTGGATTTCCTTGAAGAACTGGAAATTAGAAGACATTTAAGAAACCCACAATATGAAGTTGTCAATGAACAGTTAAATCTAGGGAATTCTCCACTAATAAACTGTCTTCTTAAGTGATAATTGTAAAGATCAGCAGATATAGTTTTCCTGGTTTTCTATATCATTGCACAGTTATACTGATCTTAATTGGAAAAATGATATCCAGGATATCACCATAGGGCTAATAATATCTAAGCTTCAATATTTGTAATATCACATCTTCTTCTTCTTTCTATACATATATTAAGCCAATCACAAGTTAGGTTACTTCTTGGTCTAGCCAAAAATAACTACTAAACATCAGGTAGGCATAAAATGAAATGTAGCTTCTGTCATTCTGACGATGATATTGATTTATCGAAACAATTGTCAATTTTTTAGAATTTTCAATAACTTGTATTATATTGTGGAATTAACTAGAGACCTTGAGTTTCATTTGAAAACACATAAAGGCATATTCTTATATAAATTTTTAACAAGTATTTGTTGTAACTAAAAGTGGCAACATTGCTGAAAATTTCAGTACCTGCTTTGTTTGTCTAGTATAAACTATTTAGTAGTTTTGTCTTTGTTCAGTTACGATATAAAGAGAGATACAAATATCGTCAGAGCGTTCTCGACTAACATTTCTGTTGGATTGTAGTATTATAGTAAATACTGTCAAACTTGGTTTACTTATTACGAGCGCCATTAGGACTAGCAAGTAAAAATTGAGTTCTTTCGATGTTATGTGTGTTTTTCAAGACTTTTAGTGACAAAATTTGGTTTTAAGTTAATTAGTTTAGTGTTTTTTATTATCATGGTTCGTCAGTGCCAAGTCTGTCGGAAAAACGGCCGAAATGACCCCTAACTCTCATTACACAGGTATGTAAATATTTGAACGGCTATCCAGTGGCGGCGACTTTTATTATTCATTTCACTAATATTCAGAATGCTTAAAAGTTTTTTAATTATAAAAAACAAATTTCTATTTGGCGTTGTTTTATTCTAGTTTTCCCACCAATTTGGAAACAAGAAGAATTTGGTTTGCCTTACTCGGTCTAAGCGAGACTCATGATCTACCAAAACGACCTGAAATTTGTTCGGAGTATTTTAAACAATCTGATTTTATATATAAGAGTAGTGGCCGTAAGTTCCTAAACAAAGATGCTCTTCCCATGTCAGTTTTTGAATTTAATCCACCAGATGTAATGTAAGTACCTACACATTTTCTTGGTACAATAGGCCTTTAAATTAATGCCCAAAATAAAAAGTCGCTGTCCTGATAAACAAAATTTCCTTTCAATATAATAAGTTCTTTTCATTACAGCTGATAAAGCGGCCATAAAAGACAATTTTTAAACAGGTTATTATTTATAAGTCATTACTCTATTGGGCGACTGGTGACACTCTGGGCTGTCTAGATAACTATAGTTTAGTTCCAATATAGTAGGCACTAAACTAAACTAAACTACAATTGTTCTTGGTTTAATTCAATATTTCTGAGAATTTAGTGCCTACTATTTTGGAACTTAACTGTGTTTAAAAATTAAATTATTATTTTAATTTTTTTTGAGGTCATTTGGCCACATATGATCCATTTTATTCAGTTAGCAATGATTACTGAGTTAGTTGACTTACATTAATTTGTTAAAAAAATATGTCTATTTTAGGTCTTCAACAAATAACTCAGATTGCCATAAAAAAGATTTATCAGCACAAAATGTGTCTGAGCAAGCTTTTAGTGCGACTCTAAGTGATGTCGAAAGGTAAATATTTAAGTAATTTATGTTCAAATTAGGGAGTATATTTTTTTAAACTGCTTTTTAATAAAATTTACTGTTTCGACCTTTACTCTGTGGAATCAACTCATATTACTTTTTTAAACGAAAGTAACTGTTTATAGATAATTCCACAATATATTGAAAATATGTTAAAAATTCTAAGAAATGGACAATTAGTTTCATTTAAAAAAGTAATGCTTTTTAAAAATTTGTCACTAAAACAAAAAAATTGTTAATTGTGTTTTATTTTTAGTTTACCAGTAAAAGAAGTTGTTGATGAACTAGTAACAGTAACTGAGAATCATTCATTTATGAGTGGTGTATCATTGCTTACTTCAGATTCTAGTATACTTGCATATAGGTTAGTTTTTTAGTTAGGTTTGTTGTAGTATATATTTTCTCCTAAAAGTTTAAAGGTTTTTGTAATAGGCAATAAAATGTATTTACAGTTTGTTCCAGTGACTAGAATCAACAACCTATTCTGATTTATGTGTTTTAGGTTTACGGAACCTGGTCCTTCAGGACTTTTTAAATATTATACGCCAGCTGAGTCCTTATCTCCTACGACCAGCACTGCTTCTTCAACTGAAAAACAACTTTCAGGAATCCTAAAAGAAAACCCAAGTAAGCTGTCTGAAGATGATGTAGGCCCTTTATCTGATTTTAGAGGTGCATTGAAAATGGTGAAAATAACAAAAATGTAAAATTAACCCGGGAACAGTCACGTTGTTAGATTTTGTCTAACGTTTTTAGGGTTTCTCTTTTAATAACTCACTAAGTAACTAGAATTCTGTCGCCATCTAGGAATGCCTCCAGGAATGACACATACCAACGCTTGCAACAGTGGAAGGTGTACAGATAACTGTTACGAGAAATAAAGGCACTTGTTATTGTAAATCTATCACGCAATCGTTTATTTATTCCAAATTTTATGTATGTGTATATGGGAAGAAAGTTCGTCCAGTGTGCATAAAATTACAAGGTAATCAATCTAAAATGATATGCAGATACTGTCTTGACAGAAAAACAGATTTACGATACAACAATGTGGAACATATGCCCCCCATATGTAAAGAACATAAGTACCATAACTGCATTAGCTACATGTACCAACTGTGCAGCCCATGGTGAGAATTCTGACGGATAATTGAATGAATACAGTGGGCAATATATGCGTTTACTATTTTCTATTTAAATCAAACATATATAGACTTTTTTCAGATGTGAATATGTTTGATCAAATCTAACATGCGTCATTTTAAGTTATGGTTATTAACGCGACCGTTCCCGGGTTAAGTTTGTCGCTTGATTTGAGGCACTCGCCTTACGGCTCGTGCCACAAACTTCAGCACTAGTGGAAAAAGTGAACGATATAGAAGTTGATAAGCTGCAGCGCTACCTGTTGGAATGGAAATGTCAAATTTTATTTTGACAATCTAAACTTATCTGTGTAATGAATTTCGTTGACAAACACTAATATTACAATAAATTCTAACTTATTATCCAAAAAGATAGACCAGGCTAAACAATTCAAAATTATACAAATTTCGTTATTAACTGTACCTACGTTCAAATATTTTTCAATATTCATTTTTTAAATTATTTCTGTTCAAAATTTTAATAAAACACCTATATTAGTTACTTTTTCTTTGATTAATAAACGTGATCGTAGAAAAAGTATTGTGCACAACTCGTACGCAAAGCTCTTCTCTCGCTCCATTGATTTTCAGCTCTCGCCTTACGGGTTGTGCCACAAACTTCTGCGCTCGTGGAAAAAGTAAACGATATAGCAGTTGGTATGCTGGCCTGGTGGGAAGGAAATCTCAATGTCAAAACCACTTTTGACAATCTAATATTATATTTATAATGAATTTCGGTGACAGATATTAATATTAGAAGTTATTAGAATTTATTATTAGAAAAGATACACCAGGCATAACAATTCAAAATTGTTAAAATTTCAAAATTAACTATACCTAGGTTTAACTATTTTTCATTTTTTAAATCCTTGCAGTTCAACGTTTAAATAAAATACCTATATAAGTTACTTTTTGCTTTCATTAAGAAACTTGGTCGTAGAAAAAATATTGTGTACAATTCGTATGCAAGGAACTTTTTGCACTCCCTTGATCTGCAGCACTCGCCTTACGTTTCGTGGCACAAACATTTGTGCTCCTGGAAAAAGTAAACGATATAGAAGTTGATATGCTGCAACGTCTCCTGGTGGAAAGTTACAATAAAAAGGATAGGAAATACAAATTCTGCATAGAAAAATACATATATATATATATGCCCATTTTGAACGGTGTAGAATTTTATATGCTGCAGCGCTACCGGGTGAGAAATTACAACAAAGAGAATAGTGTAAAAATCTTCTCCTTGAAAAAACACATTAATTAAAATCAACAAACTTTAATTTCATCAAATGAAATATTTATAAACACCAAAATTCCAATAATATAATTTTATATTTGTTGTTTTTAAATAGATTTGGTACGCCTATGCTTTGACGATGACGCCAAGGCGATGTATCCACAATACAATCCCCACTTTTTGTAATTCATTCATGATTTTACTACTGGCGTTTAGAATTGTTGGCCGCAAAAATAATAGTATATTAGGTACGAAGTGTCAAAAAGGTTACTTTAGTCACGAGTTTTACTAGGCACGAGTGGAGTGAAGCGGAACGAGTTCCTTGTAAAACGAGTGACTAAAGACGTTTATAACACGATGGGCTTACTATACTTTTTCTTCGCCCGCGGGAAGGAAAAAATTATATTGTATTTGAATTATATTCATTACATGACGGACGATGGCTGACAGCTGACTGACAAATCAAATGACGCAGAATAACAAAATTATCACGGAACATGAAATGTAACATACAAAACATACACTTGATTTGACGTTTAGAAAACAAAAGATAAACGAGATGTGACTTTTCGCATTTTAAACACTAGTGTTTAAAGAGTCGTTTTGTGAATGTCAAACCCGTGTTCAAAGTGCGGATTTAGTAACGGAAGTAGAAAAACATGTTTATGAATGAATAGCCCTCTCTATGTATATTATTACTCTAAGGTAAATCCTAGGAACGTAAAAGTTAAAATGTCAAAAAGAAATAAACAACATTCAGTGGGTACCTATTAAGAAATTATCTAATCTTTTTCTTGAAACTGTCTCGGCCCTTACTTCGTGGAATATGCTCATATTAGTGTTCTTAAATGAAACTCACGGTCTCTAGTTAATTCCACAATATAATAAAAGTTATTGAAAATTCTAAAAAATTGACAATTGTTTCGATAAATCAATATCTTTTTCTGCTTCTTCTTCGTAACTTTCGGTATTTATATCCGGTAAAGTATTTGATATATCTTCTTTGGTTTTCAAATTCTTATAGAAGTCGTGAAACGTTTCGGAAATGCAAGGCAAAAGTTGAATCAAGTTTTTCTCTCTTTTCCATACTGATGGGATTGTGACCAGTGTACGACAAAGGTATTTTCATATTTTTAGGCCATGTTTTACCTTTTGTTAAGAAGTTACACTGTCTTCTTCATTTAAGCTCGTTTTATACTCAAAAATACCTGGATTTTGAGAAACTCTCAACCACTTCATTTCTTTCCATAATACTTTTTCTCCAGACTCACTAACTTTTCTCTGCTGCAAAATAGTTTTATACAAGGAAGAGAACTCGAAAAAATCTGTTCTGGACATTTCGGTAACTAGAAAAGACCTCTTAATTCCACACAATCTGGCTTAGTTGATCCAGTCTCGTGGGTGCTCTATGGGACAAGGGTATCGCTTCTTTTTCTTTTCTATCACGGAGTGATCTGAATCACACTCCATATGGGTGTGTCCAGGAGTGAGGAATTAATGGTTAATATAACTCAGATTTGGATTATTTTTAAAACCATCATTTACATGGCGGGTTCAAATGAATTTTTATTTTGTCCAGCGCATGTATCTGAATATTGTTTCACTTCTTTTACTTCTGGCGAGACATATAATAGGTGCTTATATAAACACGAGGCAATCTAATTCGCTCCTCGATCAGCCACTCCTTCATGACACATGAAACATAATAGTGCTATTCAACACTTCGATCTTGATTTCGATTTTGTTTATAATCGAAATCGAAAATGGATTGATGTTTGTTGAACGACCAAAAAAATTGTCATTTGTCATGTCATCTTACAAATAAATATTGACATAACCTCATCATTATTTTAGTTCATTTCACCTGTATTTCACACTTTTCACAAGTTCATTTAGTTTAATCACGTTTAATTTTATATAAGCTGTTCTGTTAACTAAAAATGTAATATACAATTGCAAAATATCACATAACCCATAGACAAACGGTAGTTTATTTAAATTTTTCGACCAATCACATGGTTCTGATTTACGATTGTTTTCAATAGCATCATAATTTTAGACCGATTATAATCAGAGTGATCGATTGACATCGAAAATGTATTGTTGAACATGTTTCTTAAATGACAGGAAATTATTGTAATCGATTGTCGCGTTGAATAGCACTAATGGTTGTCCATTACTGCAGTCATGTTACGTCAAATTAAATGTCCATAATTGACGTTTATAGAATGCTATTGATGTTTGCAGTTCTGGGGTGGGCAGGCATTGCTGCAGATCAAAGGTGTAAATACTTTTTGATGAATCTTCAACAGCAGAGTTTTTGCCAAAACGTTTGGCATCGTAGGTATTCGATGCTGCTTTTTTATGTGCATCAAGTTGACCTTGACTGTCCTGTCTTGTATTGACATCTTTAGTTGTTTTTAGGAGCACATTAAATTTATCACATTTGGCGCAGGTGTCCTTAGCAGGGTTTTCAATTTTGATTCCCATTGAGTGGAATATTTCCTGATATTTTAATTTTGATACTGGTTTTTTTCTTGAGATAACCACTTTCTATACTCATCATACATCCTTGTTAAAGTATAATAATGAGAAAGATACTGTTTTGGTGAGTCTTTTCGACAATAGTGACTTTCGTAATTGAGAAGAACACTAGGATGATCAGTGATATTGGTGTATAATACACAGGCGTCACAAATGTTTTAAATGTTACGAATCCATGATCTATACAAGATCCTGATGGAACTCTCGTACACTCATTTATTGTCGAGATGAACCCGTTCTCGCTCATAATATTCAGATAGTCCATTGTTATTTTGTCTTGTAAAAAAATATTTATGTTGATTATCCCCAACGATAACATTTAAGTCGTAAGCATCTCTTGAATATTGTAAGAAATGCTGGAGTTCGCTTATGAACTCTTCTTCACTTGTAGAAGGAGATCTATAAATGCATGATAATAGTATGTTGCAATTATAAGCACTAATCTCTATAACTATAATCTTACTGCAATATGAGCTTTTGCCAAGTAAATGTGTGGTATTCCAGAAACTGAGGAGCTCTTATTTTTTATATCATCGGTTGATCTCATCTAAAGTTTTAAGGAGACATGTTTTGCAAATTGTAACTAGTTGCCCATCTACCGACGAAAAATATGTATGCGAGACTTGTCTATTTTTGTGTTTTTTGTTATCCATTTTACGTTTTTCTGTTTTCTTTTCTTCTGTTGTCTAGCCAAAAAAATGTATACGTTTGTTAAAATTGCCCTGTGACCAGTATTCTTTGGCTTTAATTCATAAGCTCTCGGCATTTTCTTTCTTTAATTATTTTTCCGGTTTTTTTGGCATATAATAGTCCCAAATTTCTGTTTTTCTTTCTCTCTTCGCTAATTTGTCTACATTCATTTTTAGTTGGCTTTCTTCCTGGTTTCTTCTTTACAACCTCAATATGTTTTCCAAAATCTTTCTTTTTATTGGGATTGGCTTTATGTTTCAGATTTTGGTCGTTTTCAGTTCTATTTTTTTTTCATTATTTGGGGAAAATCTCAACTTCTTCAATGGTATGTCCCTATCAAAATCTGATTCGCTTTCTTCTAGATAATCTGGGTCAGCATCGCTGTCGTCAAATGGTTTTTCATCGTGTGTTTATTCCTCAAATTAGAAATAAGGTCTTGCTAGAGCACTAGATGGCCCTGCCTGAATCAAACCGTCTACTGCTACATCTTGAAATTCGGTTTCACAAAAATTATCTTGGCAAGCATCTGCAATAATGTCCTCTAAAGTCTGACGGTCAATGGGCCCCAAGGAGTTGAGCGAAGGTCCAGTACTGGAAATGTTATCCTCATTTTCTATAAGTAAAGCTGGTTTCTTCTGGATGCCAAAACTTGTGGTTACAGAACCGATTTCATCTGGAAAAAATAAGCAAAAACATTATTTGAGTGCACACTTAATTGATTCGTAACTTACCACTATCTACTTTGCTGGTACTGCCAGTTCTAGGATGAGAACTTATATTTTCTGCAACAATTTTGCTTGGATGTCCTTCTGAAAATGGGGGATTATAAGTTACTTAAACACGAAAAACTGTCTTTAGAAGTAGTCGAAATTTTTAGAAAAGGACCCCGCACGGATTACATGGGATTTTGGACTTAGGTGAAAGTTAACCAGATTAAATCTTTTGCAAAAATTATCAAAAGAAATCGAAAATAAACTTTTAACTTGAGCACCCTGTATCTCCGAAACGATTCATTTTCGAACCCATGTTTATATAAACTTTTTTTCAAATTAGCTTAAGAATACACCCTTAAAATCTTTGTATTGAATTTTGAAACACCCTGTGTACTTTATTCTATACAAAAGATACGTACGCACCTGTCTTATAACCATAGAAAGGTCTTTTATTATTTAGTATGAACTTTTATTTATTAAAATAGACACTTACCTAGAGATGTTTCTGGTAGGCCTTTTTTATCGTCGTAATCTTCTTTTCGATCTTTCAGAAGTTCCAAGATTAGCTTAGTTCTCTGACTAGCCATAACCTCATGATTTACTTATTTACTTCTATTAAATTCAAAACTGATAATCCAAAAGTCACAACAATTTTATCACCACTATAACGTAAGCACTACTTCTCATTACAATTATTACCATAAAGCTTTAAAAACTACCCGAATGAAAACAAGACACAATGCAACATTGAATAACGGTTACAATTAGGCAATCCAACGACCTGTCAAAATAAATTCAATATGACGGCGACGGTCAAATAAACAACAAAGTTACTGTCGAGTGTGATTGTTTAACCCACGTTAAATTGATTTTATTTTTGTTTATTAGCTGTAAATTGTGGTTTTTAAATAGTGTAGTGTTTCTCTTCGATATGTATTGTAGTTGGTTGTGGAAGCCGTTCTAATCGTGATGAAGTTTCGTTTTATCGCGTTCCCGCAGAGAAAAAACACAGGTTTCTAACGAGGAAAAACGATTTGACCAAACTTCGTAGGGCTGCATGGATTGCAGCAATAAAGAGAGACGATCTGACCGAATCTATATTGAAACACCAGAAATGTTGCTGTAGACACTTTATAACTGGTATCAAATATTATATCAACTCTACTAGCTCCTAGTTTACGTAGTTTGTACTCAAGTAGGTATTAACTCATTTTAGGCAAACCTGCTGTTCTCGAAGATAAAGAACACCCTGACTGGGTACCATCTCAACATATGGGACATGTGTCTCAGAAAGTAAAAAAAGGGCTGCAGATGTTGACCAAAAAAATCGCAGAGATAAAAGGACAAAACTGACTGACACTAAGGTAAAAAATAATTAATAGTAGTCCTTTTTTATGTAAATTGTCTCAAGATTGACAATTGATTGGGATATGTGTAACTGATCGTCCTGGTCAAGAAAAGATACTCGATGAGCATGTTTTGCACACTATATTTTGATTAAAAAAATGTTCATTTTTAGTAATAGCAATGTTAAGTTATGTATTGATAGTTGCTGAAAATTGTTATAATTAATTACTTTGTCAACAGGTCATGGATATTGATGAAATGCCTCAACAGCCCCAGGATGATCAAATTGAATTTATTTTATATTTATATTTATTTATTTATTTAGACTGTGGTGTCTATGATGCTTAATTATTCATGTTTTAGTTTTGAAGCAAAACGTTTAGTAAATATTATTTTGCAACTTTTATTATTTCTCAACATTTGATGAATGTTTTATTTTGATTTGTACTTAAATTACTAATAATTCTTGTCTCTTCATAATACGTATAACGTTTATGTACTAAGTGTTATTATAGTAATATATTTTTACATAGCTTTGTCAATAAGATCAAAATCTTTGAACAATGAAGCTGAAGTTCATTGATTTTACTCATGTTAATATTAGAAATATGAATTGTAATGTGAACATGTCAAAATGAAATAAAATTTATATTTTGCAGAGTAAAATAATTGTTTTTCTAATACATTAAATGTCACACACTTTAGGGATAATAAAAAATAAACCCCTTATATAACAGTTTATTTTTTCCAAAAACAAAATAAACGGTTTTAAAGATTGAAACTAACTTTTCCGCATCTGTGACCCTGAACAATATTCTATCATAAAATTGTTACTTGTATACACTTCGGGGGATGTATTGTGCTAACAAACCGAAATTTCTCCAAAAATAACCAAAAATTTAGTATATCTGGATTTATAGGACCCGCTGTACTCGCTCCAGTCAACTGAAAATCAATAGGGTACATCTGTGAGACACTTTGAACAATATTCAATCATAAAATTGATCAATCGTATACTCTCTGGAGGCTGTATTGTGCTAAGAAACTGAAAATTCTTCAAAAATGACAAAAATCTGGTACTTCAAGTACCATAGCACCCGTTGTATTGGCTTTAGTGAGCTGAATATCAATAGTGTTTATCTTTGAAACGCTCTGAATAATATTCAATCATAAAACTGATCACTTGTATATACTCCGGAGGCAGTATCGTGCTAACAAACTGAAACTTCTCCAAAAATGACAAAAATATCATACTTAAAGTACTATAGCACCTGTTGTATTGGCTCTGGTGAGCTGAAAATCAATAGGGTTCATCAGTGAGATGTCCTTAACAATATTCAATCATAAAGTTGGTGACTTGTTGAACTCCGGAGGCTGTATCGTGCTAACCAACTGAAATTTCGCAAAAAATGACAAAATGTCGTACTTCAAGTACCATAGCACCCGTTGTACTGGCTCTGGTGAACTGAAACTCAATAGGGTTCATCTGTGATATCTCCTTAACAATATTCAATCATAAAATTGCTGACTTATTGCACTCCGGAGGCTGTATCGTGCTAACAAGAATTGTAAGGAAAAGTGGCCGACGACAACGACGACGACGACATACACACAGGATTTTTTTTCTAAAAACCGTTTTTACGTGTTGTTGTTGATGGAAAACGTATGAATAACTCAAAAAAAAATTTGAAAATTCCAACTTTTTTTGGGGTAAACCAATACTTTTCTCGCATATTGAAAGGTTGGGCGGAAAAGTAAAATAGCTAGACACAGATCATGAAAATGAAACCCCTAAGGTCATAGAAACAATTTCACAAGACAACATCGACAAAAAACAATCATTTATAAACTCATTACATAACTCCAAATACATATATTATTCCTTACAATTAATGAAAGGCTAACTTAGTTCTACATTTTTTACAAAAAATAAATTACAACACTGATTTAATAGCAGAAGGTTACACAATATATCTATTAGCTAAACAATTTATGTTTCTCCAACATCTGGATTTTACGCTAATAACGATTTAAAATAAGCACTGTTCATATTGAAATAGGAAAATTGTCCTTCTCAAACACTACAAAACACCTTAAAACCCCACAAAATACAAAGTAAACCGTTTTATAACTATAAAACTCTGCAGCTTTCTAAACGTAAATGAATGTAACGAATCCAATGTTTGACCGTCGCCGCCATATTGACAGCTAAAAAGTCACGTGGTTTGGATTGCCTAATATTAAACCATTTTTAGTATAGTATATTTCAAATTAAAAGAAGGTAAATAGTATATTATACACCAAGGTGGTGAAGACTATTATTATTAACCGAGCACCAAAATTATTTCGCGAGGGGCTTTGCCCCGAGCGTAATAAGGTGCGAGGTTTATAAATGTCTTCACCACCGTGGTATATATATATTTTTTCCACTACTAGCCAAATTTAAGACAAAAATCAAAAAAATGTCTTATAAAAATCATGTAGGTATAATTTAATCACACAACAATAGAATACCATTATTCCTATAGTTCATAATCACCAATATTAAGTGCAACGAATTAACGAAACCAATTATACGATTACATCCAAAAATTTCACAAAACGTGGTTTATTATGTTTTAATTTGAACTTTGAACAACTACAGCGGTAGTGCGTTCACAACACTTGGGTACAAAGTGAGCGTTCATAAAACATTTAACATATGCTTCACCATAGAGAAAGTAATATATGATTTGTCTATGTGGGTCAAGGTTAGCTACCAGTTTCTATCAACAGAAGATTTTCAAATTCCACTGGTGTTAATATTGAAGATAAAAACATTCCTCGATCCTCGTTTTTCTAAAATTAACGGAAAATAAACAAAACATTTCAATCTCAACATCAAATTTTGATAGTGTCGATCTACAAATCGTTCAAACTGATTTCTCCCTAGGCGTTTACCCCGTCGTCTGACTGACACTGACACTCTTTTCGCTCCTCATCTCACCCATATATTATGAACGCACTTCTTATGTCATCAGAAATTATTGGTTGAGCGCGAATTTTAAACTAATGACAGTTTTATTGAAATAATTTTATCTTGTTAGGTAATTTCAAGCAGTAAATATATAAACACAATCTCCTGGGTATACAAAATTATGTTGTACTATTTTTTGTTAAGCTATTATCCCTGAATTCTCAAAATAATTGAATTTGTCCATTATTGACCTAGCTTAACAATAGTCAAAATTATTAACCACTAATAGAGAAATTCAACTTCTCAGTTGGCTAGATGACACAATAATTGTCAACTTCACAGCTAGTCGTGGAAAAAAAACTATTATTATAATAACTGGTTAAATGGAGATCCTATATCTACCACTTATCTTATGGAATGTGTTGTGATCCAATAAGGGGAGTAATCTATACTATTGTCCAAATGGTCAGCAACCGAGTCACGCGTCAGGAATTCAAGTTTACTTCTTTGACTCAGACAGTGTCACTAACTGGAAAGCATACAGAGGAACAGGAAAGCGGTGTTATCCTAATGTGTATACTGTAGATCCAATGGTCAAGAAATATCCGGCGTAATATAATGGGAACAAAAGTGAAGCCAGAAATAGGAAGAAAACAGCAAAATCAGAAAAAGAAAAAGAAGGCCTAAAAGACAAACATTTACTTTAGTATATCATACAGTGTTGGAAAAGTATAAAGTGAAGGATGTATAATTTATTTTCAAACCTAAGTTGACATGTGGCCTTAAAGTGGCTTTGGCTTAACCAAAGTTAAGTTATTAAATAAGTTTCAGATGATATGAAAGATACATATAATATCCACATATATGGTACTTATTCCGTGGTACATAAGTACATAAAAAATCTCAAATATCTCTCAAATTTTGAAATTAAATCCACAAAATGTGATTAACGTTTTAGGAAGTGCCACGTTATTCAAGAAGAAACCAAAACAAAAAAGTAACCCTTTTTTTGGCAAACCACTTAGCGATTTTAACCTTGGAAGATCATTTAAACAAATGTTTGTTTATAAAGGTTGAGGCCAAATTAACAATAAAATCAAGAAGAGAAGAGGAAGGAATCTAACCTTGGATTTCTGATGTGAATTAACCGTTTTGTTTACAATTTTTGAAACATAATATTCTTAGTAATATGTTTGCCCTTGTAGAAGCTACATTCAGTGATAAAAAGTAAAATTGATGTAAACTAAATTTGATAGTGTACAAGTGCTAGTTGGTAAACCAAATTCTCTGAAATGGTAAGAAAGAAGTATTATAATAAATTCATTTGTTTCACTTGAATATTTTACTATATATTGCATGGCCCATCATGCTAAGGTAAGCTACTCCTTTTAACCCGTAACAAAGTGGATATAACTCTCTACTCACTTTCCAACTTTGATTTCTGGTACCGTTTCAGTCACGTAACATTAATTTAAGTATTTATTTCAATAGTAATTCAAAAGCCATGAAATGCCATCTAAAGAAATATGTAAAATTTATTGAATTCCGCTTTTCACAAATTTAAATTATCGAGTACGCCCGGTATATAAACTATTTTAATTAAAACCGAAGCCGTCCAGTATAGCAGAAATATTTATTGTTGTAATTAAATCGATTCAAGTTAATTCCCTCACCTCCGTTATCGCCAAAATTTTTAGGTAGGGAGTAAATTATAAATTCGAAAACCGAGCGTTTTAAAAGATGAGAGTTAGTAGAATCGAGAGATAATTTGGCAGTAACCAGATATAAAATTGATAGTTGTGAAGTGTCCGACCGTCCAGTATTTTCTGAGTAAGCGGAAATTTATTTTGAAAGCCGAATAAAATATTTCTCCGGGGTTTTGAAGTTTTATATTCAATTTCCATAAACAATTTAGTAGTTCGGCTATTTATTTTGCGATTTAGATTGTTAAACCTATTGTCCTGTTTCAAATTACCCAAATACATATTAGATTTTTATATGCTTTTCTCCTCGATAATTGGATTCTATTTCGACTGTGATCTATTGTTTTTTTTATTCAGGAATTAATCTTTCTGTTATACAATTTTAACTGACCGGAAATTAGAAAGCATAATTTTCTCTAAATTACTTAGATTTAATTTAGTTCAGAATTATATATAGTTTTAACTGACCGAAAATTTGAAAAACTAAAGACCGACTGTGAAACGGATCAGAGGCTGTTGCCACCAGCCGTTTCCCTTTCGGAACGCACATAATTTTCTCTAGATTACTTAGATTTATTTTAGTTCAGAATTATATATAGTTTTAACTGACCAGAAACCTGAGAAACTAAAAACCGACTGTGAAACGGATCAGAGGCTGTTGCCACCAGCCGTTTCCCTTTCGGAACGCACATAATTTTCTCTAGATTACTTAGATTTATTTTAGTTCAGAATTATATATAGTTTTAACTGACCGGAAATTTGAAAAACTAAAGACCGACTGTGAAACGGATCAGAGGCTGTTGCCACCAGCCGTTTCCCTTTCGGAACGCGCATAATTTATTCTAGATTACTTAGATTTATTTTAGTTCGAAATTATATATAGTTTTAACTGACCGGAAGTTTGAAAAAATTGAAAACCAACTGTGAAACGGATCAGAGGCTGTTGCCACCAGTCGTTGCCCTCTCGGAACGCGCATAATTTTCTTTAGATTACTTAGATTTATTTTAGTTCAGAATTGTATATAGTTTTAACTGACCGGAAATTTGAAAAACTAAAGACCGACTGTGAAACTAATCAGAGGCTGTTGCCACCAGCCGTTTCCCTCTCGGCACGCGCATAATTTTCTTTAGATTACTTAGATTTATTTTAGTTCAGAATTATATATAGTTTTAACTGACCGGAAATTTGAAAAACTAAAGACCGACTGCGAAACGGATCAGAGGCTGTTGCCACCAGCCGTTTCCCTTTCGGAATGCGCATAATTTTCTTTAGATTACTTAGATTTATTTTAGTTCAGAATTATATATAGTTTTAACTGACCGGAAATTTGAAAAAATAAAGACCGACTGTGAAACGGATCAGAGGCTGTTGCCACCAGCCGTTTCCCCTCTCGGAACGCGCATAATTTTCTCTAGATTACTTAGATTTATTTTAGTTCCAAATTATATATAGTTTTAACTGACCGGAAGTTTGAAAAAATTGAAAACCGACTGTGAAACGGATCAGAGGCTGTTGCCACCAGTCGTTTCGCTTTCGAGACGCGCATAATTTTCTTTAGATTACTTAGATTTATTTTAGTTTAGAATTATATATAGTTCTAGCTGTTCCACTCTCAGCCGGTAATAATTTCGTTTCATATTTATCTATTCTAAGACACAGTTTTATTTTGCTTGTATTTGGGTAACCGCTGTTCTATCCTCCGACCAATATTGTAGAATAATTTTAACCGATAATTTGAAAATTTGAATTGTAAATTCTCCTATAATAATAAGATTCTCGACCAAGTATGAGGCTTTTGCCACTGATTGATTGATAATCTAGTTTAAATTCTTTAGTTTTTTTGTTATAAACTCGTCTGGTCACATTTTCCCACCTACCCGATTACCATCCCTGCCGCGAAGATAGTTTCATCCCGTTGACTACCGTGATAGGTAACTATTGTTTTACTGCTGCTTACCGCATAATTACAAAACTGCTTTATTGTGTCATTGCTCACATTCCTTAATACCGACAAATTTCGCATGGTACATAATAACATAAGGCTTGAACACATTTGCTTACTGTATATATTTAACTGATTCGGTACCGCTTGAAATTAATCAGAAATTGTTGAATGTTATTTTGTAGGTATATATTTTAAATAGGACTTGTAATATACAAATAAATACGATCAGTGTTTTCTTAATATCCCGTAGCATCATGTGTTAAATTCAACGAGACCCCTGGAATTTTCCGTAACCTCCATCTGAGGCTACCTGGAACTCTTGACGCGAAGGGTTAAGGGGCCGTGGAGTAAACCTCGTAAAATAATCTGACACCCGAGCATTTGTTTCAAAATGACTTTGCATCGAGGGTGTCCAAAGTGACGCGTCAGTTGGTAAGAACCTGTGTGAGAGGTGAAGGATCGAAGCGGCAGGAAAACACGTCACAGTATCTGTTGTACGGGCTGTGGTGAGTTGAAAACCAATAGGGTTCATCTGTAAGATGATCTGAATAATATTCAATCATAAAATTGGTGACTTTTTGCACTACGGAGGCTGTATCGTGCTAACAACCCGAAATGTCTCTAAAAAGGACAAAAAATGTGGCACTTCAGGTACCATAGCAACCGTTGTACTAGCTCTGGTGAGCTAAAAATCAATATGGTACATCTGCGAGACACATTGAACGATATTCCATAATAAAATTGGTCATTTGTATACTCTCTGGAGGCTGTATCGTGCTAACAAACTGAAAATGCTCCAGAAATGACAAAAATTTGGTACTTCAAGTACCACAGCCTTCGTTGTACTGGCTTTAATGAGCTAAATATCAATAGGCTTCATCTTTGAGACGCCCTGTATGATATTCAATCATAAAATTGGTATATAATCCGGAGGCTGTATCGTGCTAACAAACTGAAATTTCTCAAAAAATTACAAACATGTCGTACTTCAAGTACCATAGCATCCGTTGTACTGGGTATTGTGAGCTGAAAAATTGGTGGGATACTATATTCTACAAACATCTGTAAAACATGACATATTTGAACCCATTTGTTAATCCAAAAGTTTCATTTTTATGACAGCGTCTCGCTATTAGCAGCGTCAGTAAAACTATTTTTAGTTCCACCGAGAGCCAATGACTCACCTGTATTTGCCGAACTCACTTCGTTCGTCCGGCAAACCTACAGATTCGTCACTAAAGTATTACTTTTACTGCTAATAAAACGATATATTATTAATGCAGCTTTTCATCTCTCTGTCTTTCAACCAAACTAAACTTAGCATGTGATATCCTCCAATATTAAAAATAAAATATAAACTTACTGTTATCTGATTTTTATTTTGGTGTCAACTTCATGTCTATGTATCATCTAAAAATATTCAATTACGATTGTCGCTTGCAAACAACATTTGTCTCTGACTATAACCTATTTGTTATCCTCACTTATGTGTTACTTTATGAAATTGGAAAATTTCGTCCTTGAACAAAGAGACAATTCATTTAAAAAGCTGCCACGTGTTGTTGCATCTACGGTGTGAATAGAATTGAAAAAAAAAAGTTAGGTAATTTATATTTGTCTTATATCTATTTGATACTGAGAAAAGCGAATTAAGAAATTGAGTTTTTAGTTTAATCTCTACGGAGCTCGTGCCGCAGCTGATGTCAAATTGAATGAAGAGTACATGGAATGTTACTGATTCAACGAACTGAAACAAATAAAAGATTATAATACTTGAAAATAGAGATAACAACTGCATAAACTGTTAAAATGATATTTATAAGACTCACCAATGTAATTTTTAAACCGAAAAATCGCTAATTTTTATATATTTTCACCTACAGAGTTCAAAAATCACCATAAAAATGGCCGATCAGCTCTTGATTTTAATATACAGTGACATGTCATTTTTTTAGCTTAAATATTGACTTTTTGGAAGTTGGCACATCTGACAAAACAAAACTTTTATTTGGAGGTTATAAACCTGATTACTGTTGTTCTGACTAAGACCATGGATATAGGAAAACAAACTGGATTCAGTAAATGATTACAGCATAGGAGTTCACCATCGCGTGACAATTTCTATTGGCGACACTGATTTAAATGTTTCCAAGGATATGTAGCGACCATGGAGGCTAGAGAGAAGGAGAACAATCACTGTAGAAAAGTGTCCCAAATATATAGTCTAAATAAGTAAGGCGCTGCGATCGCTAAGATGTCTCGAGTTCAGCTATTCAAAACGCCTGTTGAATTCCATTATACTTATGGCAATCCGATTGGTTAAAATAAAATGATTCTGTTGCGCCGTATATAAAGGTTATATATGATGTTGTGATTTGCGGTTAGAATACAGGGTGCTTGAATTCTCTCTGTCAAACGAAATTGCTGATGCAAGCTGCATTTCGTCAACAAGTAGAATTCCACGGCGATCTTTCACATCCATAGATAATGCTTTTGTTCCTAAGCAATCAAAAAGAGCGGTTTGGAATACAAAAGCCGACGCACTTATGTTTTGAATATATTTATTGAGTGTATCTGGGCGAATAAGAGGTGGAATATTTTGCTCACAAATAAAATTGTAAACATTAATGCTTTTTAATCTGAACAATATACGCTCGTATATCGTAGACAAATCGCAAAGGTGCATTTTATTATTTTTTAGTTTTGCTGCGTTGAAGCAGATCAAAACTGAAAGTTCCTGAGATTCTGGGAGCTTATTAATTTTGCTTTTAATAATTTCTTCGGAACGTTCAGCACACACTTGCTTTTATATTTATGAACTGCTGTTTCAGTATCTCCTTCTAAACATTAATAAATAATACAACAAAATTAATTCTGAGCGAATTTGAAATTAAATTTTAATAAATAATATTCGATTAAATTAACTGTCTCGACCCTTACTTGGTGGAATCTACTCATATTAGTGTTTTAAATGAAACTCACGGTTTCTAGTTAATTCCACAATATAATAAAAATTGTTGAAAATTCTAATGAATTGACAATTGTTTCGATAAATCAATATCATCGTCAGAATGACAGAAGTTACATTTCATTTGGTGCCTACCTGATATTTAGTAGTTATTTTTGGCTAGACCAAGAAGTGACCTAACTTGTGATTGACTTAATATATGTTAATAGAAAAAAGAAGAAGATGTGATATTACAAATATTGAAGCTTAGATATCATTAGCCCTATGGTGATATCCTGAATATCATTTTTCCAATTAAGATCAGTATAACTGTGCAATGATATAGAAAACCAGGAAAACTATATCTGCTGATCTTTACAATTATCACTTAAGAAGACAGTTTATTAGTGGAGAACTCCCTAGATTTAACTGTTCATTGACAACTTCATATTGTGGGTTTCTTAAATGTCTTCTAATTTCCAATTCTTCAAGGAAATCCAGTTCCAATGAATGATTGGTGTCAAGTAGATGTTTTGCGTAGTGGGATTTATCTGGTTGTTTTAATCTGTATGCTCGTAAGTGCTCACTGTATCGGATTTCAAAATTCCTAAGGGTCTGTCCCAAATAGACAGCATTACATTCTGGACATTTGAGTTTATATATACCTGATTTCTTTAATTGTGGTATTTTTGTTCTTACATTTAACAATTTTGTACTAACGTTACTTTCTGTTTTAAAAGAAATTGTTGTATTCGTTGCTGAAGATATTATCTTTGACATATTATTAGAAATATTTCCTGCATATGTGATGGTTTTATAAGTTTTTATTTCATCGGTTTGTTTAGGAAATATTAGTTCTAATGCCACTTTTTCCTCTTTTTTATTAATTAGCTTATTTATCATATCTAATGGATAACCGTTGGATGTTGCTATTTGTCTAATTGTATTAATCTCTCTATCAAAATTACATTTGTTCATAGGAACTGAAAAAGCTCTATGTATCATTGAATTATATGCCGCTAGTTTATGGGACACGGGGTGATGGAATTAAATGGAATTGTCACATCAGTCTGTGTTGGTTTTCAGTAAATTGAATAATCAAGTACATTATTAACTCTTTGAATTTATAAATCAAGAAAATTGATTGAGCTATTTTCTTCAATTTCTAATGTAAATTTAATTTTTTGGTGTAAATTATTGATGTGGTTGAAAAATACATCTAATTGTCGTTCACTACCCACAAAACAAGCTAATATGTCATCTACATATCTATACCAAAATAAGACATTTTTCGAAATATTACTTTCAAAGATCTTTCTTTCTAAATTGTCCATAAAAATGTTTGCCAAAATAGGTGATATAGCGCTTCCCATTGGTAAACCTTCATTTTGAATATATATCTTATTGTCAAAAGTGAAATAATTCTGATTAATGCATACATCAAATAAATTAAGTATATCTGATATTATTCCTGGATTAATATTTTTATCTTCTAGCAATTTTCTTACAAGTATTAGACATTCTTTAGGAGGAATTTTAGTGAACATATTAGTAACATCGAACGAAATGAGTTCATAGTTATCTTGCAAGTTGATTGCTTTCAACTTTTTGATTAGTTCTATTGAATTTCTAATTGAGTACTGAGATTCATATCCGTAACTATTAAGTATGTTGTTGAGCCTCTTTGCCAATATATTATTAGGATCATTAACATAAGAACCTACAGGTCTAATTGGTTTCGTTATTTTATGTAATTTAACGGTTCCATATAATTGTGGACAATGAGGATTTTTATGTATGATAGACCTTTTTTCGTAATCACTTAAAAGATAATTTGAATTATTAACAATATCCCTTACATTATTAGAAAACTTTTTTGTTGGGTCTGCTTTAAGAACTTTTACATCGCTAGATTCTATGAAGTCATATATTTTGGAATTGTAATTTTCAGTTGTCAAAATGACAGTTGTGTTCCCCTTATCAGATTTTGTAACTGTTAGGTTATTATCTTCTACTTTCTTTTTGATTGCATTTAAAACTGTAATGTCATTTTCTGTTTGACGTTTAACTTCTGAAGGTTCAATATTTTTGATTAAGTTGGCAATTTTTAATTTCTCATAAAGAAAATTATTTGAATTAGATTTTAAAGCTATTTCTGACTCTGTAGCTATAATTTGTTTAATATTATTCGTAAATTTTGGCACCCGTTGTTCTGGCTCTGGTGAGCTGAAAATCGATAGGGTTCATCTGTTAGATGTCCTGAACAATATTCAATCATAAAGTTGGTGACTCATTGCACTCCGGAGGCTGTATCGTGCTAACAAGGACGACGACGACGACATACACACAGGATTTTTTTCTAAAAACCGTTTTTTCGTATTGATCTTGATGAAAAACGTAAAAATAACTTGAAAAATTTTTTCAAAATTCTAACTTTTTTTGGGGTAAACCAATACTTTTCTCGCATATTAGATAGGTTGGGAGGGAAAGTAAAAATTCCAACTTTTTTGGGGTGAACCAATAATTGTTTCTACGCCCTATCTTCAAAGTACCTTGTATTTCATCGGTTTGTAGCGCTTAAAGTGGTTGTTTATGGTTAGAGTGAAAAAAGTAAAAAAGCGTTAAAAAAAGTGCCATAACGTTAACTTTATTTCACGCTTTCCATAAGATAACACAATGAAACTTGGCTGGGCATCGAAGATGGACTTCTAAGATACTTGGCTGGGCGTTGAGGATGGACTTCTAAGATACTTGGCTGGGCATCGAGGATGAACTTTCATGAAACTTGGAATACATATAATTGTAATTTACCAAAGGAGCTTAATTAAAATATCCCAAATTTCTATTTGCATTTTATTTTTTTATATAGGGCTGTAGAAAAAATAATGTATGCAACATGTGCATGAAGTGTCTTTTTTTCACTCATTTGCCTCGCCTGATGGCTCGTGCGGTCAACTTTTGCATTCGTGAAAAAAAGTGCCACTTTATACACTTGTTGCATAAATTACTATTCTCGCATATTAGATACGTTGGGCGGAAAAGTAATATAGACGTCATTATCATGAATGAATAATGACGATGAATCATTTGCTATAATTCTAAATCAAAACGTATTTATACAAAATTTAATGATTTTCTTTTAAGTAATTTAGACATATGTGAAGGTAAATAATCAAATTGAGACGATAGTAGCAATTAATTTTTATCGTTGATTTCATGCATAGTATATATCAGTATGCATACATATAACTTATATGTTACAAAGAACACACATTGACAATTATAAGTAAAGTGTACAATTATAAAGAGAATCGACAATATATCAGTATAAATCGAAGATACGTTTGATTATAATAAAATTAGAAGTTAGAAACTTAACTTGAAGTATTTTAATTGAAAATATCATGCCATAGACATTGTGGCTTATAGATGCAGCAAATATGCATCTTACAATACTATCAATTGCATACTCTTAAATAATAAGTTTTGTTTTCTATACATACACAGTAAAAAGTCTTTAATACATTTAACACACTGGTTCATGCTTTTTGGTGACCAACCAATTTTAAGTAAATATACTTAAACTTTGTAATAATATAATGTCACATTTTTGTTGTAATTTGTTATTCACAGGATAAATGTGAAACGATTCTGACTAGAAATAATTTTTTACCCATAATTTACATTTTTGTTGTAAAAGCAAATATTTCATGTAATTAAACAATTACATTAAACAAGTGAATTTTACTCGTAGGTATGTGTGAACTTCACGCCATCCCTGTATGTTTTGTTACAGAAAAAGTGTAAATTTTCTTAATTATTGTAAATTGTCATGTTTATGGTAATACACTAAATATGTGATTTTCCTGGAATTATATGCAAGATTCACAGGATTTATTTTACATGATTAATGTAGATTTTATATATATATATATATATATATATATATATATTGAACTTATCATAATGAATATTCAAGAGAATGATACACAAATATGAGAAATTTGTAACTTTGTTGAATAACAAATAGAAATCACTTTCTTCAGACAGATAAAATTACTATTTATATTGACAATTATAACTAAACAATATGTATCATATCAAATCGAACATCTATGAGATTAATTATCCTTTATAATATAGAAATATATTAGCAAGATTAAAATTTGTTACCTTTATTTTCAGATTGTAAATAGTTATGAATCACAAAACCTTAACCCATTTTCTTAGTAAATTATAAATCCAAATTGTTATCAGCAACATAGACAATGAATTGTATATTCTATCTAGAATAACAAAAGAATCTGAAAAAGAACATAAAATTATTATTTAAACGATGATAAACAATATATATAACTGATACTAATATGAATACATGTTATATCATTTGTTGATTCTTATGTAGAAGTGTCAGTAAAAACTTCATGTCATGTAACACAGAATTAACAGAGCAGAAATATTTTCAACCATAGAGATATGTTATGTTCGAAGTATTGATTATTTTCAAAACAGCAGGAGTGTTTAAAGATTGATAACAATAGTAAAGGTTAAGCCAAAGTTTATATAAAATAATTGTTGAATTACATATAAAAGAGTAATTGAAAGACATTATAAAAGATTTTAAGAAGATTATGATTATAAATTCATAGATATTGTAATTTAAAGTGGGATAAAAATTATTATTGATATAAAAATAAGGCATATTTTGGAACGATATTGTATGTAAATAGATATAATGAATTATTTTAAAATGTTTCACAAATAATTAATAACAATAAAAATACGAGGAAAATAATTATAATTAATGTTAGACAGTAAATAAATTAAACCATGATATCTAGTTACTTGTTAGTTTTTTGTTGGAAATAACAAGGCTAGCAACGACAGTTTTGTTGATTTGGGGAACAATGAAATTAGGTGTGGTGGTTCAAAAGCAGATGGACATGTAAGAAAATTTTTCTAATAATTTGTTAAATTCTGCGGAAATCTTTAGAAATCAAAAGCAAAATTGAATTTAAATGATAAATAATAATAATAGAAACATTTCTAGAAGAAAATATTTGTAAACATTCATTATTTGTGGAAAATGCAGCTAATCCATATTTTGAGAAGGGATGCTATGTCTGAATTTTATCAAAAGTCCACAATGGAATATTGATTATTAGTTTCAAAGACATTTAGTAAGATAATAAACATTATAAGTTGTATTTACTGAACAATTA
The DNA here is from genome assembly GCA_963921935.1 of Galeruca laticollis. NCBI lineage: Eukaryota > Metazoa > Arthropoda > Insecta > Coleoptera > Chrysomelidae > Galeruca > Galeruca laticollis. The sequence goes on along the minus strand of OY998178.1, from coordinate 34,537,868 downwards.
AACCAAAATCTCAACTTACCTACAACAAACTATCAAGTTTGTTTTCCTACGATATTCAACAAGAATCCAGCTTCATTCCAGAGAGATGAATCCGAAGCAGAGTGCACAACAGAAACTTTAAAGTGATAGAAACAGGTCAGTGTATAAACAATTTATATGGTATACCATTAAAAATTTCACAAACATTATTAATTGGCCAAAAGTTCACTATTCGTTGTTTTATATGTATTAAAAATTCTAACCATTTCATGTATATTAGTTTATAGTAATAATTTGTTTTAACTGATTTTTCTTCATACCGATAGTGTTTTTCAATTCAATGATAGTTCGTATATATATAAACTAAATTTCATTTCATATGTTTGTTTTTATTTTAACAATTGACATAAATAGTTCCAGAAAATCATCATAGAGGTTCGAATAGGTATGTTCCGCATAGATATTCAAAGCGTTTTCAAAGGAGTTAAAATAATATAATATTTAGTAAATACAAATTTCGCATATTATAATATCTGCCAGAATCTAAAGGGAGTTAAGAGTTCTCATGTTCTCCAATAACACAATAAAGTAAAACAATATAATCAAAATATCCTGAGCTAGCCAATTTACTATATAAATCCATCGACAAAAATAAAAAACATAAAGTAATTAAAAATAATGCAATAGACAAAATTCAAAAATAAATATTGTTTAAATATATTTATTTATAAACTGATAAATACATAAATTTCATATAATAAATGTCACCGCAACGTGGGGCAAATTAAGATTTTTTTTCATGATAAGAAGGTTTTAAAAACATTAGAATTAGATATAATAAATGGCACCCAAGAACGTGGGGCGATTTTAAAATATTTGGTAGGTTGTTTTTTGTTAAGGGAATAATTAAAAGTATACAAATATTAGAAATTTTATTGACTATATTATAAATATAAGATGGAAAAGAAAATGATGTTAAGAGACGGAAAACAGGTAGGTACGGATAGTGGATCGGAAGAGGAACGAGAGGAAAGAAGACATGGTAGATTTCCAAGTACATTACTTAGAACAGGGACAATCTGGAGAAAATGTACCAGAGGAAGACTCAACAGGAGATGAGGAAGCACAAGAACAAGAAGAGAGGATACAAGAGAGCAGGGAAAAACAAGGAAGAACAAGTACAAATAGAGATGATCAGATGATGGACAGGATGCAACAATTATTTATCAGAATGGAGGAGAGAATAAATGGAAACATAGATACAATGAGAGGAGATATCAACAGGATAGATGGAAAAATGGACCAGATGAGTGGGAACATAGACAAATTGGAAAAGAAAATTGATGATGTGAAATCTGAAAGTATTAAAGAAATCCAGAAAATTAGGGAAGAAAACGAAGTATTTCAAAGAAGAATGGATAAGGTGCAACAAAATATTGAGGAGCAAAATAAAAATTTAAGAACAGAGATTCAAGACAATGGAATCAAAATCCGGGAAGAGATAGAAAAACATGTTGATCAAGAAATTCAAGAATGGGGTAGATGTTTAGAAGAAAATCTAACAGGAACTATTGTAATGGAAATCAACAAACAAAATGAAAATATAATTAGAGAAATGGAACATATAAAAGTACAAGGACAAACTAATGAAGAAGTAATACAGAAGGTGGATAAAAAATTTCAAGATTTAAATGTGAGACTGGAAGAACAAACAGGAACATATGAAAAAAGGTCGGAAGTCATGGGTAGATCATTTAATAGGGAATTAGAAGAGATGAATAGGAAACTACAAGAAACGGTAGAAGAAATGGAGGATACTGTGAGAAGAAATGGAGGAGGAATCATATACAATGGGAATATGGATGTAGGTGTGAAATTCGATGGGAACATTAATTTAATACACCCAAAAGTTTTTATTAAAATTATAAAAAGTAAATTGAGGGGAATAAAGGATTTGATGGAGAAGAAAATAGCGATAAGAGGTATGTTGTCAGGTCACGCATTACTCTGGTTCTGCAATAAAGAAGAGCAGATCAGAAATATGGAAGAATTTGAAAATCAGTTCTTAAACTATTTTTGGGGGGAATTACAGCAAGCAAATTTTAGGGAAAAATTATACTTTGGTAAATTCGACTATAATAAAGGTAAAAATTTGAATTCATATGCGATGCAGTTGTATAATATGGCACAGTATCTAGAACCGGTGATGAAAGAGGAGGAACTGGTATTATATGTAGGCAGACAATTTAATGCAGAAGTATCGGAGACTATTGCACTTCATAATATCAAGACGATGGATAGTTTGTCATGTTACCTACAGAGAGTGGAGAGGAGTATTGTGAACACAAATGGAATAAATCGATACCAGAATAGGAATGAGGAGATAAGAAATGATCGAACAAGAGAGAATGGAAATGGATTTATCAGAAGGGACAATAATAACAGAAATGAATATAGAAATTATGGAAACAGGAATTTTGAAAACAGAAGAAATACAGGAAATGGAGATAGATATTATGGAAATGGAGACAGAAACAATGGTAGGCAGTATGAAAATAGAGGAAATCAGGCAAATTTCGAAAGAAGAAATTATAATGGAAACAGGAATGGAAATTGGCAACAGAATAGAGGGGAAGGAATAAACAATTATAGTGAAAGAAGAAACTATAATCAAAGGAACCCAGAAAGGAATTATGAACAAGAAAATAATAGAGAGGAAGAGAGAAGACAGGTGAATCATATAACACAAGAACAGGAAGGATCAAGTAATGATCCAAACCAAGAGCAAAGCTTGGTAAGAAATTTTGCGTAAATCGTCCTTACATTCGTAATATTATCTATTCTTCTCATTATCAACATCCAAGAGAATTTATAGATGAAAGTTCACAATGTACTGAAAACATAAAATTAATTTTCATAGAAGGGTATTTATTTGATGTGAAATGTAAAATTTTATTAGATACAGGATCGGAAGTTTCTATAATAAATCAGAATGTAATAGAAAATGTGAAACAAGATGATATTACGGTGATTAATACTAACAAAATATCATTAGTAGGGGCGAATGATAGAAAACTTTATGAAACAAATCAAACTATTATAGTTAATTTAAAAATAAATTCAGAACATATTCCAGTACAATTATTGATAGTTAAAAATTTAAGATATGATATAATATTAGGAAATGATGAATTAAATAGACATAGGATAATTATAGATTATAATCAGGGATGTATTAGATATCAAAATTCAATTATACATTTTATAAAACAATTTTCTAATAATGATATACAAAATTCGAACATAAAGGAAATAAACCAAATTGGTGAAGAGATAAAAGTTTTAGAAGAGTTATGTAACAGAGAATATCAAGATAGGGTGTATGAGCTTTTACAACATCATAAACGATTATTTAACGAGGAAGTACGTGTAGCATCTAGATATGTACATAAATTAGAAGTCACAGAAGAGATAAAAAATTTCAAAATAAAAACATATCCAATACCATACAGGCTGAAGACAGAAGTATATGATGAGATTACAAAGATGCTGAATGATGGAATTATTGAAAGATCAAATTTGCAATACATCAGTGCCATCACATGTGTCAAGAAGAAAACAGGAGAAATTAGGTTATGTTTGGATGCTAGAAATATTAACAGCTATACAAAGAAACAATATGAAAGTCCATTAAATATAGAATGTATTTTTGGTAGAATTACAAAAGCTAATATTTTCTCAAAACTGGATCTCAAACACAGCTTCTGGTTAATTCCTTTAGATCCAAGAAGTAGACCGTACACTGCTTTTATGGTGGATGGAATTGTTTATCAATTTTGTGTAGTACCATTTGGGCTACAAAGTTCTTGTGCTGCGCTGGTACGAACTTTACATACTATCTTGAACCAGTATGAAGATTTCACATTGCACTATATCGACGATATCCTCATATTTTCTGAAACAGAAGAAAAACATCAGGAACACTTAAAAATTATACTTAAAGAATTGGAAGAAGCAGGTTTGAAATTAAATTTAGATAAATGCCAATTTTATAAAAAGGAGGTAGAATATCTGGGATATATTTTAAGTGATACAGGAGTATCAATGAATCCAGAAAGAGTTAAAGCGATACTGGAATATCAAACACCTAAGAACCTAAAAAATTTGAGGGGGTTTCTGGGGATTTTAAATTATTTTAAGAGGCTAATTCCAGACTTAAGTAGAAGAGAGATTCCACTAATTGAGTTGTTAAAGAAGGATACAAAATGGAAATGGGATGAAAGACGAGACAAAGCTTTCCAGGAATTAAAAGAAATATTTCTGAAGAAACTCAAAGTTTATCACCCACAATATGATAAACCTTTCATCTTGAAAACAGATGCATCTATGGAAAGATTGGCAGGAGTTTTGGTACAAATTCAAGATGAAGAGGAAGTTCCCATAAGTTTTATATCTAGGGTAACAAAAGCAGCGGAAAGAAAATATTCCATAACTGAGTTAGAAATGGCAAGTGTAGTATTTTGTGTAAGCAAACTAAGATTTTTCTTACTAGGAGCTAAATTTACATTAGAAACAGATCATCTAGCACTAACATCTATATTAAAGAACAGATATGCAAACAATCGAATACATAGATGGATTCTACTTCTACAAGAATATGAGTTTGACATAAAATATGTACCAGGAAAATTAAACATTGTAGCGGATGCCTTAAGTAGAGTTAACGATAATGGAAGCGAACCAAGAAGATTTCAAATAGGAGTAAATACATTACACCAAACTGAAGGAATATTTACTCTAGAAAGAGTAAAAGAAGATCAAAGACAAATAGATAAAATAAATACCAGAGGAGCAGTAAATATAGAAGATGTATGGTATAAACAAATTGAGGATAGAGAAGTATATATCATAACAAGAGATTATGCTAAAGAAATTATTAAACATTTACATATAGAAAATGGACATATAGGAATAAGAAAATTGTGGATGTTATTTAGAGAAAATTATATAGCTAAGAAAGATTTAAGTATTGTAAAAGAAGTATGTAAATATTGTGAGTTTTGTCAAATAGGCAAAGAAAAGAATTATCATAATTATATGACAGCGAAATCTATTATAACGAGTAAACCATTGCAAATAGTGGCAGTAGATTTTATTGGTAATTTAATTAAAAGTACAATGGGGAATAAACATTTATTAGTAATGGTTGATGTATATAGTAAATATGTTAAAATATTTCCATGTAGAAAGACAAATGCGAAAGTAGTAATTGATTGTTTTAAAGAATATATAGAAGAGTTTGGAACACCAGAAACAGTGATACTTGATCATGCGACATATTTTGAGAGTAGGAAATTAAAACAATATACTGACAGTAAACAAATAAAATTACAATTTATAAGTATCAGAAAACCAAGTTCTAATCCAGCAGAACGATATATTAAAGAAATCATTAAATATTTAAGAATGTTATGTCAAGAGAACCATAAAAGATGGGATGAATACTTGGATAGAGTAGAAAAATTCATAAATGAATTACCACATGGTGTAACAGAGGAGAATCCGATTTATATTATGAAAGGAATACAGCCAGAACGCCACTGGATTTTGAACAGAAATTCAACTATGACAAGTGTACTTGAAAAGGTTAATCGGAGAATAATACGAAATGCGGAGAAGTATATTAAAAAACAAGATAAAAAGAAACCTAGGACAACACAGTTTAATAAAGGAGATATGGTGATTGTCAAATCTTTAAGAATGCCCAAGAAAGATGAAGAACAATGTGCGAAATTATTATATCCATTCGAAGGTCCATATATCATAGATACAGAAAACGGTAAAAACAGTTATCGATTAATATATCCAGGTACTAAAATATTAAGGGGTATCTTTAACATAGAACACATTTACAAATATTATTCTTAAGGAATATGTATTGAAAAACGAGGAATAGATAATATTACAAGTAATTTAAAATCATAGGAAATAAGTTGTTTGTAAATAGTAGATTAAGATAGGATAAGGATACAACCAAGAATTAGTCTAAGAAGTTTCTAATATTTTTATAGTAAATAGTGAAGGAATGATAAGTTTGTTTGGGAAATTGAAATTTAAACAAAATTAACCATGTTAATATTTATTAAATTTTAATTTGAGGGGATTTGAACTTATCATAATGAATATTCAAGAGAATGATACACAAATATGAGAAATTTGTAACTTTGTTGAATAACAAATAGAAATCACTTTCTTCAGACAGATAAAATTACTATTTATATTGACAATTATATTTAAACAATATGTATCATATCAAATCGAACATCTATGAGATTAATTATCCTTTATAATATAGAAATATATTAGCAAGATTAAAATTTGTTACCTTTATTTTCAGATTGTAAATAGTTATGAATCACAAAACCTTAACCCATTTTCTTAGTAAATTATAAATCCAAATTGTTATCAGCAACATAGACAATGAATTGTATATTCTATCTAGAATAACAAAAGAATCTGAAAAAGAACATAAAATTATTATTTAAACGATGATAAACAATATATATAACTGATACTAATATGAATACATGTTATATCATTTGTTGATTCTTATGTAGAAGTGTCAGTAAAAACTTCATGTCATGTAACACAGAATTAACAGAGCAGAAATATTTTCAACCATAGAGATATGTTATGTTCGAAGTATTGATTATTTTCAAAACAGCAGGAGTGTTTAAAGATTGATAACAATAGTAAAGGTTAAGCCAAAGTTTATATAAAATAATTGTTGAATTACATATAAAAGAGTAATTGAAAGACATTATAAAAGATTTTAAGAAGATTATGATTATAAATTCATAGATATTGTAATTTAAAGTGGGATAAAAATTATTATTGATATAAAAATAAGGCATATTTTGGAACGATATTGTATGTAAATAGATATAATGAATTATTTTAAAATTTTTCACAAATAATTAATAACAATAAAAATACGAGGAAAATAATTATAATTAATGTTAGACAGTAAATAAATTAAACCATGATATCTAGTTACTTGTTAGTTTTTTGTTGGAAATAACAAGGCTAGCAACGAGAGTTTTGTTGATTTGGGGAACAATGAAATTAGGTGTGGTGGTTCAAAAGCAGATGGACATGTAAGAAAATTTTTCTAATAATTTGTTAAATTCTGCGGAAATCTTTAGAAATCAAAAGCAAAATTGAATTTAAATGATAAATAATAATAATAGAAACATTTCTAGAAGAAAATATTTGTAAACATTCATTATTTGTGGAAAATGCAGCTAATCCATATTTTGAGAAGGGATGCTATGTCTGAATTTTATCAAAAGTCCACAATGGAATATTGATTATTAGTTTCAAAGACATTTAGTAAGATAATAAACATTATAAGTTGTATTTACTGAACAATTAAACCAAAATCTCAACTTACCTACAACAAACTATCAAGTTTGTTTTCCTACGATATTCAACAAGAATCCAGCTTCATTCCAGAGAGATGAATCCGAAGCAGAGTGCACAACAGAAACTTTAAAGTGATAGAAACAGGTCAGTGCATAAACAATTTATATGGTATACCATTAAAAATTTCACAAACATTATTAATTGGCCAAAAGTTCACTATTCGTTGTTTTATCTGTATTAAAAATTCTAACCATTTCATGTATATTAGTTTATAGTAATAATTTGTTTTAACTGATTTTTCTTCATACCGATAGTGTTTTTCAATTCAATGATAGTTCGTATATATATAAACTAAATTTCATTTCATATGTTTGTTTTTATTTTAACAATTGACATAAATAGTTCCAGAAAATCATCATAGAGGTTCGAATAGGTATGTTCCTCATAGATATTCAAAGCGTTTTCAAAGGAGTTAAAATAATATAATATTTAGTAAATACAAATTTCGCATATTATAATATCTGCCAGAATCTAAAGGGAGTTAAGAGTTCTCATGTTCTCCAATAACACAATAAAGTAAAACAATATAATCAAAATATCCTGAGCTAGCCAATTTACTATATAAATCCATCGACAAAAATAAAAAACATAAAGTAATTAAAAATAATGCAATAGACAAAATTCAAAAATAAATATTGTTTAAATATATTTATTTATAAACTGATAAATACATAAATTTCATATAATAATATATATATATATATATATATATTGTATAGGTTTCATTAATTATTTATTATTTATTATTTATTATTTGACACTGAAAAATCATTAAACATGTATACCAACTCTATCAAAGGGTAGGGTTCAAGTGCGCCATTCAAATTTACTCTAATTATTGGTTTGTGAAATTAAAATGAACAAAATTATGATTTCAGGAATTTTTTTTAAAACATAGAAATTTACAAACAGAAAATGTGTACAGATATACTACAAAAAATAAAACTACTATTACTATTGAACAATTAAAATGTTTTTTAAATAAAGGCCTTTTTTTAATTTAGAGATCTCTAATATAATATTTTAAAATGGTACCTTTTATTTACTAGGTTTGTATCCACTTCAAACTAATCTTCATTTGGACATTTGATAAGCTGAGGACAAAGTTCTGAACAGTTTATTTCTTCTTCGCCTTTTGTACAATTAATGATTCCGTCACATTTGTCTTTATACGGGTCGAAACATCTATCTATAGAAATATTACTGCAAGGGGTAGTTGATGAATTACAAATAGCACACCCCGTGAAATCAGAATGGTCTGTACAAACGAAATCTGCTGTTCTACAAATATTTGTGGAATTGTAACAACCAGATCAATCCAAACACATAGAAACACTGGGTTATTATATTTTAAAGTTACGGAGAGTTTGTTTCTTGAAGATAGTACAACAGGTTTGGGTAGTATGTCGTTACTGCACACGTTCAATTGAATATTGTCGAAGTTTCTAATCGACAAGCACGTGGAATTTCTTGAGAAGTTCAATTTTAATATTCTTAATGTAGTTATTGTATTTTCTGGTGAAGGTATTACCCAATTACATAAACTATTACTGTTTCTGTCAGATGATATATACTGTATGCTTCCTTGTAATTCGAACGAGGTCGTTTTCCCACAAAAAAAAGTTTGCGTAAATTAGCACGTTCTTCTTGACGAGATCAATTATAATACGACTTTTCACTTTGACATTTTAAAAACCAACTGACTTTTCTAATTTCCATCATAATCTATCACGTTGCGGGTTGCTATCGAAACTTCTCTATATCGTATGAATTGTATAGATATTGTGTGATTAACGACGATTCACTGTTTATATCACCATGAAATTTTAAGCCGTATATGAAACATGAAAATGACATTTTTGTATTAGAAATTAGCATATAGAGATAAAGATTTTTATACATATAAATATTAACATAACTTATTTACTATTTATTAAAATTCCTGAAATCCCTTGCATAAAATAACCTAATTACTAACTATATGAAAATTTGACGCGTTTCTTTTAAATTATTTTGAATTTCATTCTAATTTCAACGGATGCTTTTGAAATTACATCATGTACTGCATTATTAATTTTAATCTCTATTGTATCTGAATCAGATTTCAATATTTTCGATTCTGATGGTTCAAAGAGTATATCGTCTGTTTCAATATCTTTGGTCAGATTTTCTTCAGTATTATAGTGAGGATTTTGTTCACTGTTTTTACTATCAGCATCTATAATTAATTTAGACATGTTTTTTTTACAATTTATAAATATTCGTTAAAATGATGGCTAATAAAGTACAAGATTGAAAAAATCAATATGACTTATTTCAGTAATACTGTTAATCCTTATTAAATTGAATAGAACCAAATGAAAGTGCTTCAATATATATATATATATATATATATATATATATATATATATATATATATATATATATATATATATATATTTGTAACGTTAAATAATATTACCGATACATTGAAAATGTAACTTGCTTAAATTTGTGTGAAATTTACGATATATATGTGGTTCTATTTTACATGTTTGATGTAAATTTCCTGTATAAATGTAAAGCTAGATATTTTTAGTAATACACTAACGATGTGAATTTTCGTAAAATACCTATGTGAAATTTACAAAATCAGTGTAATTTTGTTTTACATGGTTGGTGTAAATTTCCCCTATAAATGTACAGATAAGATGTGAATTTACCTAAAATGTGTGAATTTCATAGTATTAATGTACCGTATATTTCAAATATTTAATATTTTAATTTGCGTAATCCCGGAATGTGAAATTTTTTAACTATCTTCTGTCAAAATTCACACATACACAACAGTTAAAAAATTAAAAATTTCGACATTCCGTGATTACTCAAATTAAAATATTAAATATTCCAAATATTCATTAATTCAAATCGACCTTACATTCTCCTTAGACTTCTGAAATTAGAAAGTTCAAGTGTAGCAAATTGTCTTATAAAAGGTAACTCTTTTAAATTAGGTAATAGGAAACAATATCTATCGTTTAAAAAATTTATTGAAATAAAATATATAAATTCACAATTTATTGAATAGTTAAAAAAAAGATTTATGCGTCAGTCGAAAACTAACAGCGTCAGAAGTGAAACTTTTTATGTTTTATGACGCAATAACCGCCAATGAGTGTACAAAGAGAATTCATAAATATCAACAACATAAAAAACTATAATTTAAAAAAATTAAAACAAAAATTATTTCCAAAATAAAAACAATAATTTTTCGGATAGACTATAAAAAACTATTTACAATAAAAGACAAACAAAAGTAATAATTCTTTTTAAGAAATTTGAATGCATATTACGTATCCTTCCTTTTTAATACCTAAGAAAAGTTCTGGCCGCCCATGGGGGTATCGAACCCGCGTTTTTCGTTTGATTTTAAATCGAATCGAGTGATGACAGAAGGGGAGAACAGCGCTGCGTTTATCTCACTAAGTTTAAGTACAAATGATAATTAGAGCTTCACAAAACTTGTTAGCCTTTACGAGATTACCTCGTAACCAAAACCTCTGTAGTGTCCCATAAAAAGTTTCGCTTCAAAAATATTTCCATAAATAAAGCAACACTAGTTACAACGACTTTCTCTGATGAACTGAGACTTACTTGCTCTTCTACGTACAGGTTAGCAAATATAGCTGAAAGTTTGAAAGTGGACACGCCCACGATGCGCGTTGGTCTCAATGCGGAAAGTAGGAGATAACACAGTTTATGATTAAACTTTAATGAGTACAGAACTTATCTGTACGGACAAGTATACCTGTTTATTTCCTTTTTCAATATATTTCAATACTCTTGTTACGTTTTATTACATATTTTTTTCAAAATAATACAAATAAATACACAATGCAAAGAAATTTCCTAGTTTTTATCGCCTTAATTTTAAAGTTAAACAATTTCTATATTAATTTCGCACTGGATTATACCAATATCGGCAGAAATTATTAAGCGCTTTTGGTATCCTTTTCCCCCCGAATGCGTTCTCACTTTATAGTTCGCGCAGCGAAGTGGGGATTGATAAACGGAATAACATGATCGCCATCAATAAACAATGCCCTGCGACTATTCTCGGCGTCTCCTCTTTGTGCGGATCTTCGTTAATTTTTTCCGCCTCTCTCACAAGGAGTTTAACAGTTTTGTTAGCTCGACGAGTTAACTCTCATGACAAAACGCTAGTGTCCCATAAAAAGTTTCACTTCAATAAACTCATAAATAAAATTATTAATCAAATACCTAGAGGTGCCTTCTAAGTATCTAATTATTAACATAGGTATATACAGTGTGCCCTAATTAAGTTTTCAAATGAAATGTTGAAATTTCTAATGTGACAAATATGTATCATTGATTAGATAGTTTTAATATGGATACAGTAAAAAACTTAAATTATGAACTAATATTATTACTTTTATTATTCTAATATTTGCACATTTTAATAAAAATCAAAATTTGAAAAAACATTTTTGAGACTAAATACAATTTATTACACGACATTTGGCGAACAAAAGAAATTCTTAAAAATGTTAGTAGAATCATATTCAATATTAGATATTTTTTTATATCTGATCGAATATTTCCCTAATATTATCAACAATAGTAAGTTTGGACAAACTGTATAGAGAAACAGAAAGTTCATAATTCTCTACCAAGCAACAAGTACCTAACTATAATAAATAAATGCATATAAAAAGTGAAATAAATATGAAAACTCTTTGAAAAAATACATTTCCTTAGTTATCGTGACAAAAAACTTATGAGGATTTGGTTATTAAGTTAATTAAAGCAATCACCTTTTTTTGAGTTGCTGTTTTTTTTATTTAGGTGAATTTTCAAAAAATATATTTGAATCATTTCTAGAACACACAAAATTTCTTTCGGATATTCTAGATTATAAATGAAATAAAGCGCGAAGCAAAACTTTCGTGCTTCTGGAAAACTTGAATCAACTATAACTGGTACCTTTTCGAAAAAGATTTTGTAGCTTCCTTCTAAAAACCAATTTATAGGTTAAATTATATCACATTTATCGATCCAGTGAAACTTAGTCGCACATTTGTTATAGCTTTAGTTTCGTTTCAACGTGAGTTTAAAATTGTTTTAGTATCGTCTACAGTTTAATGGACAGATGGAAAGTAATGGTAAACATTTATAAATTATAATTAATATACAATTCTATGACGCCAAGTTTCGCCAGACCGTGTACATTTTTTTTTAGAGTTCAGTGTAATTACACAAGCAAAATAAATGGGAAAGAATATTCGGTCATTACAAGTTTCAAGAGAAAACGTAAATTTAGGATGATATATTTTTTAAGCCATACGTGGTATGATCACTATCAAGAATAAAATAACCCAATATACTTTGTATTTTAAAATGTTATTTGTAGAATTGATTTCAATAAAACTAAATCATTAAACTAAACTTTTTGTGAAGAAAAAAAGCTCAATTCTTTTTCCTAAAATGAATACATTTTATAAGGAATTCTTCCATAAAAAATTCTTAAAAATTTCGAATTTAAGTATTTTTTTACCATAGTATATTGATTCTAAAAATTGAGCTTTTCTATATGAAATAGATTTAAAAATATATTGAAAGTTGAAAAAAAATGATTTCCCCTTTGTTACTTCTTAACCATATACTTAAAAATAATGACTAAAATGTTATAGTTGATGGATATCAGCTGTTCAAGAAGCTTTAATTTACAATTTTTTTTCAAATATTTGTTTATTTGTACATTGCTTTACTTCACTTACCTATATTAATTATGCAAGGTGACAAAGTATCAATTTTCACATCATTTCTTGAATCTTCCTGAAAAGAAAAATTACAGTATTACTAAACTATTGTTATATTATTTTATCTAAATAGGAATCAGCTTTCATATTACGAAATAATTATAGTGATAGTAATGTTCGTTTACCTTAATATCCCTATAGAGGTGAGAAATATCTTCCTTAAAGTGTATCGTCATTATATATAAGGATTTTCTAATGGTTCTGGAATTTTCATATTTTTCTGATTTTTTTCAAACAACTGAAACCTCTCTAATTTCACTATCATGATGGTTTGAAGAGAACCTATATCGACATTGGTCAGTTTGTGAAAATGCCATAAAATTGCTTTTTTGTTCATTTAAATTGGCCATACATTTAAAATGTCTCCAACAACATTTTTGAAGAGAAATAATAGGAACTTACCTAAAAATTATTTATCCTGCAAAACAATACAAATCACGTGAAACTCGTCTGCAAACTGCAAACATAAATTAACAAAGACACACGCTGTTGTTTTGCCAGTAAGAGAAATCGCCTCTCATTGGTTTTAACTAATCACGTGGGGTATAGTGTCACACATATAATGTAATAATTACTCAAATCATGTGATTTTAGGTTAATTATGTGTATAATCCCTTAAATGGTGTAATTCTATTACACGGATTTTGTAAAAATCACAGTATTTAGGGAAAAATGTTTACAACTTTTTATAATTAATTTTATTAGTTTATGTAAAGGGGATGTTTATATTTAATTTTAAACTTTTTAAAGGGCAATGCAATGCCATACCTCTGGCAAAAAAGTGTTGGCTAATATTTGGAACACAATAACATTTTAGGCCCTTGATGTATTTTGAGTATACGTTAAGAGTAACAGTTGTTTAGTTTGCCAAATATGAAAAGAAATAGATGTAAAATCATATCGATTTTTTCCAAAAAACCGCATATTCAGCCGTATCACTTTTTCTCTATTGTCAAAAGATGAATTTTTAGGAATCGATATAGTTTCACATTGTTTAGAATCCATACATATTTAAATTACAAAATTTTATAATAAATTTTCAATAAAGTTCTTTATTCTTTCTTTATTTACCAAAATTTCATGTATACTTACAATATTTTTTGACTTCGCATGTTCACTGTTAAAATTTAGATTTTAAACGAATTTATTCACATCATTTCAGATTTTGCGCAAATATTACATCAAAACCCTATGTAAAGTCACAAGATTATTGAAAAATATGAGTATAATTATATGCACATTGTAAAATCACAGGCCTAATCTGATTTAACTTGAAAACTACATAAAAAAGAAAGTTTGATTTATTTTGAGTAAAGTTACACTGAATTATTCGTCTAAGTGTCATGTACATTTACAACAATTTTTGAAATTCACATAGTAATTGTGGAAATTCACAAGATAAAATAAAATATTTTCAGAGTTATAGATTGTCCATATATGTTTCGTAAAAATGCTATGTAATCCTAACGGAAAATTGAAAAATGTATGTATAACCACAAAAATATTGGATAAGTACATGTACAAGGTAATTTCGCTTATAATCCAGGGTACAATAATCATTTACATTTTATTTACAGTAAAGTTCCACCTATTTCTTATGTAAACTACATGTAAATTTACCTTAATTTTTTACTGTGTATGAATATTATTTAAATGATACATAATTGATACTGATGTGACTGAATATCAACTCTTCATCATATGCAAAATAACACCATCCTTGCATCAGTATTGAGTCAAACTGAGCTTGGATCTCTTCTAGCGTAACACATGATAGTGGAGAGGAGTCCGAGATAATGACCTAATGTGTTAATGCACAAAGAAAATATTTTTCTACTTCCGTTACTAAAAGCGCATTATAAACACGAGTTTGACATGTGCAAAACGACTCTTTGAACACTAGTGCTTAAAATGCGAATAGTCACATCTCGTTTATACTTTGTCTTTTAAACCTCACATCACGTGTATCTTTTGAATTTTAAATTTCATATTCCGGGATAATTTTGTTGTTCTGTGTCATTTGATTTGTCAGTCAGTTGTCATCCATCGTCCGCAATGTTATGAGTAAGGCCGAATAGCCCTGGCAGCTGATGTCTTAAACGACGAAAGAATAAGAAGATGTTATGAATATAATTAAGACATAATATAATTAAGATCTAGTTTTTCAGTCCTGCAGGCGTAGAAAAAGTATCTTAAGCACCTCATGCTAAAAACATCTTTAGTTACTCGTTTCATAAAAGTCGTGACTAAACTAACGTTTTCAACACTTGGTACTTAATATTCTATTAAATCTCGCAGATCTATAAAGTGATACTTAATTTTCTAACATCATTTTCTTACCGTCACATTGTCAGATATGACAATAAACAGAATGCTAATCAGAATCCGTAGGAAGGAACAGCTGGATATTATTAAAGATTTTGATATGCCATTTTATGGAAGAAAGGCTATATACCTCTCCTTATAAACTCATTTGCATAATGTTTTATTAAATATTTACTTATTCAAAAATCTTAAGCTAGTGTTAATTAGTGTTTAGTATACGATTCAATTAGAATTAATTTTCAGAGTCGTAACCGTTTTGATATTTAATTTTTGTCTGTATTTTGTTCACTTAATCATGAAAATATATTACTACATCTATTTTTAAATCCTCAAATTAGAAGAAAACTGAAAATAAACTGGTCAACTAAACTGGAGACTTACAAAGTGGTTAAATAGGACTTGGCAGACCTCATAATGCAATAGTAGAACCTACGAGTTGTCTCATTAGCTTATTTAATGGAATATGTTTTGGCTGCATGCACCTAAATACAAATCTTTCATTGAAAGATCATATTGTTAAAAAAGAGAAACAAATAGAAAATACTAATTAACATTTGAGAACTATAACTAATCCTATTTGGACGCTTGTGTCGCGTCCAGAATACTTTCTATTTCCTATGGATAGTTGATGACTCTACACAAAGATCTAAAAGTTAAATTTATCCAAGAAATCATAAGAGAATGAAGTGGGAAACACCAAGCACGATTTGTTAACTATGACAGTACGCATTACACATCTTCAGAAACCTAAGATAAAAGAAGATTTGAATGAATCCAATTTTTAGAAAGAGAATTGCGAAGTAAAAGCCTAATCGTCTATTCTACGGAATAAATGAAGCGCCTAACGAAGCTAGTAACATTCAACAAAATAAAATAAAGGAAGTAATAAATTAATTTGGGGTGCAACTTAAAATAGAACACGATATAACGGATATCAGAAGATTGGGGAAGAAAATGTATAATGCAAGTAGACCAGTACTAATAGAAATTGTCAACAAAACAAAAAAACTTGAAATTTTAAATTCGGCTAAAACCTTAAAAAATACCCTGTAGAGTCTCAACGGAGACTTCCCAAAAGAAATTCAAATGCATACAAAACATATTTAGGAACAAATGAAAATAGCTTGAACCGAAGGTCATAAAGCATTTATAAAGTATAATAAACATGTAGTGGGTGCAACGGAATATGACGTAAAGAATGCAGAAGCTGCAAATAGAAACAACAACAACGTCCAAGAAAACAAAAGGAAGAACAGTAAGCGAGAGATCCCCAACATCCGAAGATGCAATTAGTGAACATTCTTTAAAAAATACGAAACTTGCATTAGAACAACCAAACCAAACGAAAAAAAATACAATGATCTGAATAATTTGCGTTTTGTCAATATGATATTGTGGAATATGCAGGGCTTTAAAAACCTTAGTAATATTTTTCAAGGAACAATATGACTTTTTATGTTTATGTGAAACATGGTTGACTTTAGGCATAAAAGTGTCTGACGCCTTAAGTAGTAAATATAGTATTGTTTACTCAGAAGCAATCAGGGAGAAGTCAATAGGACATGCAGAAGGTGGTATAGCAATATTTTACAAAAATTTTTACAAATCGAAAGTTTTGGAAGCTTCTCTCTGGTGGCTAATGTACCTGTTTAAAAAATCTTCTTTTCAATTTATTGTTTGTGTTGTATATTTTTCATCTAAATGTGATTATGATGAATTATTGGAAACTTTTGGAATGTCACCGCTATACTAGAAAAACATCCTGTTTGTTCATTTCTTATAATTGGAGATTTTAATAGTAGAGTTGGCGAGACAAGTGAAATTCCAGAAGAAGTTGTAGCAAATACTCAATTTTTCCCAATATGCTAAGTTATGACAATGTCAGTAACTATAAGGGTCATCGTCTTTTAGAATTTATGTCAGATAGAAACTTCTCGTTAATAAATGGTCGTATAAAAACAGACAGACTTCCTAACTTCACTTTTTGTAATACATTAGTGCATAGTGTAATATATCTCTGTTTCTGTAATACTGATAAGCCTGAATTAATTGAAAAATTTGGTGTGCCAGATGATCAATATTTATCTGATCACTTTCCAATAGTTATATCCTTCGGCCCTGTAATAAGAAACAATAATATTACTCCTACTAAATCATCCTTCACTAGCTTAAAATGGCGCAGTTCCAAAATAATGGATTTTAAAATGCTTACCAATTGTAGGACTAATTGAAGATTTGTATGATAATCTGTGTAGCACAATATGGGAAGTAGCAAAACATAAAGGTTAAGTTTCAGTAAAATATTTCAATGGTACAAACCTACAAACTCACTACGGTCTAATCATTGGTTTGATGCTGACTGTAAGAAATCTAAGAGGCAAGTGGCAAATTAATTAAAAATATGTTAAAAACTAGAATTCTTCAAGTTTGGAAAATCTTAAGATATAGTTTTCCTGGTTTTCTATATCATTGCACAGTTATACTGATCTTAATTGGAAAAATGATATCCAGGATATCACCATAGGGCTAATAATGTCTAAGCTTCAATATTTGTAATATCACATCTTCTTCTTTTTTCTATTAACATACGAGGATATATTGAAAAACTCTTAGCCTACTATAGAACCAAACGAAATTTCAATGTCGAAATAGTTTATTACTCAACATATTCTCCTCTTAATTGGATACATTTATTACAGCGGACCTGCAACGTCTCTAGACCTTTCAAAAAAAATGTTTCTTCTTGCTCTGCAAACCAGACCTCCACAGCTTTTATTACCTCCTCGTGGGAAGAAAATGTACGACCTTTTAAACTTTTTTTCAGTTGAGAAAAGAGATGATAGTCGGACGGAGACAAATCTGGGGAATAAGGGGGGTGTTCTAGTAATTCACACCCTAAATCACGAATTATTTGCATGGCAACATGAGATTTGTGTGCAGGGGCGTTGTCCTGCAAAAACAAAACACCTTTGGATAGCTTTCCGCATCTTTTCTCTTTAATTTTTTCCCGTAGAGTTGTCAGTAATGTCGAATAGTAATCTCCAGTTATTGTTCTACCCTTATCTAAAAAATCAATCAAGATTACTCCATGGCAATCCCAAAAAACTGAAGCAAGAACTTTTCCAGCAGATTTTTGGACACGAAACTTCTTAGGTCTTGGAGAAACAGAGTGTCGCCATTCTATCGATTGTTGCTTGGTTTCTGGATCGTAGAAATGTACCCAAATCTAATTCTAGTAACAATTCGGTTTAAGAAGTCTACAACGTTTTCAAATCGAGCACAGATCGGATGCGATGCTTCTACCCTTGCATGCTTTTGGTCAACATTCAAACATTTGGGGATCCATTTTGCAGCAATTTTTATCATGTAAAAATTGACATGAACTATATGATGAACGCCTTCGTATGAAATATTCAGTGCTTCAGATATCCGTTTTAGTCCAATTCGACGGTCTGATAAAATCATGTCATGAACTGCATCAATATTTTCGGGGACTGACACAGAAACTGGCCTTCCCGATCGGTCATCATCTTCCATGGAAAATTTACCTCTTTTGAAGCTTGCAGTCCAATTTTTCACGGTCGCATACGAAGGACATTGATCCACTAGGGATATTAAGTATATCTTCGTAAATTTGCTTACCTCTTAACCCTTTTAAATACAGGTACTTGATGATGGCTCGATACTCCTATTTTTCGATTTTTACAATTTCGGTGGACATCTTTTTTCTTTTAATTTATTGCGTAACTCTGGTTTACTTTTTTGACGTCAAACTTTACACTGACATTTCTAATAAGTTATTGTTCGTTGCTACAAAGCTTGTCATTCCGTCGGAGCAGTAATGGATATTATGGGCCGATCAGAAATTAATACATGGGATTCAAGAATCAAATTGTATAATACTATCATTTAATCTTCTCCTTCTTTTGGAATTGGCATATGGGGACTACGCTATACTGATGTTATTGAGCGCGTCCAGGTTAAATTTTTTCAAAAACTGTTGAGTTTGTTTCACAATTCGCTCCAATTTTCACTAATTATTTTTAAATATACTTTAATTTGGTTAAATAAACTTAGAATAATGGATAATTCTAGAATGTCTAAAATCTGTTATATGCGACTTTTCCAATTAGCTACTGAGAACGCTAAATATAATTGGGTCACTCAAGTTAAAGAATGGTTTTACCTTTGCAAAGTGTGAACATTTATGGATAAACTATTTAAATACGTGAATTACGTGAATCAGATAGGGTTATTCTAGCAAATTAGAAAAACGACTTTACGAAATTGATATGTATAGAAAGGTTACGTCTAGTTATTCTCTGATATACTCTCAACTATTAATTGGTGAAACCAGGAAGAATTGTTTGCGAATACCAGCATCTATATACATAACCAGAATTGTCGCACAAATAAGAACTCCCAGTAAAAAATACTGAAATTTTCCTTTATAGGAAACTTCTATATAATTGATTGTGGTGAAATATGTTCCGTTTGTAATATGCATATACCAAAGTCGGAGCATATTCTCTTCAAATGTCCCATTTATAGCCCTCTTAGACAAAACAGATTTTTTAATAGTGTGGATAATGTTGATGATCTGGTACATTATTTAAATGCCAATAATGATAATCTCTCTGAGCTCTATATGTTGGCCTATGATGCCTACCTGATGTTTAACTATTTTTGACTAGTTCAAGAAGTGATTGACTTAATATATGTCAATAGAAAAAAGAAGATATGATATTACAAATATTAAAGCTTTGATATTATTAGCCCTATGGGGATATCATGAATATCAGTTTGCTCAATTAAGATCAGTATAACTGTGCAATGATATAGAAAACCAGAAGAACTATTCAGCCATTGAATTTCTAATTGAATATTTAGATGTATATTCGTAACGATTAACTATATTGCCAATATATTATTAGGAATATTAACATAAGAAACTACAGGTCTAATTGGTTTCGTTATTTTATGTAATTTAACGGTTCCATAAAATTGTGGAGAATGAGGATTCTTATTTATGATGGACCTCTTTTCGTAATCTCTGAAAAGATAATTTGAATTATTAACAATATCTCTAACATTATTAGAAAAATTTTTGTTTGGTCTGCTCCAAGAACTTTTACATCGCTAGATTCTATAAAGTTATATATCTTTGAATTATAATCATTAGTTGTCAATATGACTGTGGCGTTCCCCTTGTCAGATTTTGTTACTGTTAGGTTATTATCTTCTACTATCGTTTTTATTGAATTTAAAACTATAATGCAATTTTTTGTTTGACGTTTAACTTTTGGAGGTTCAATATTTTTGATTAAATTGTCAATTTTTAGTTTCTCATAAAGAAAATTATTTGAATTAGATTTTAAAGCTATTTCTGACTCTGTAGCCATTATCTATTTAATATTATTCGTAAATTTTGGTGGTATGTTTTCAAATAGTGGTGCAATGTGTGTTGGTATGTAGGTACTTACAGTTTCCTGATGTTTTGAGTATTGAATTTTTTGTTGTGTTTGTTCAAGATTCTGTAGCTTCTTTCCTTCTTTCTTAAATTTCTCATGCTTCATCGTGCTGATACTTTCTCTAATTTTGTCATCCAAACAGTCAAATTCTACTGGATGTAGTTGGAACTTGAGTTCAGAATGTACAACTTTGATGTAGTTGCATAAGGAGTCCCTTATTTTAAACCATTTTTTACATTCTTTTTTTAGCCAAACTCGTTGAGCACATTTTATAGCTTTTTGTGCTTGAGGTGTTTTAGTATGGCATTTTATATTCATATAATTTGGTATTACCTACTTCTTTTCTAAGGCATTCTTGGTTGAACGAAATGTTTTGTAACGTTTTTGTTGTATTTTCCGGTACAGTCGGGTCAAATCTTCTCTCGAAATTTTTTTAATGAAATTAACTGTCTCGGTCCTTACTTTATGGAATCTACTCATATTAGTGTTTTAAATGAAACTTACTGTTTCTAGTTAATCCACAGTTTATTGAAAAAATGTTAAAAATTCTAAATAATTGACAATTGTTTCGATTTTACCTAAATATCATCGTCAGAATGACAGAAGTTACATCTCATTTGATGCCTACCTGATGTTTAATTATTTTTGACTTAATAAATGTTAATAGAAAAAAGAAGATACGATATTACAAATATTAAAGCTTATATATTATTATTCCTATGGGGATATCCTGGATATCATTTTTCGAACAATATTAAAGAGATAATGGCTACAGAGTCAGAAATAGCTTTAAAATTTAATTCAAATAATTTTCTTTATGAGAAACTAAAAATTACCAATTTAATCAAAAATTTTGAACCTTCAAAAGTTTATAGAATCTAGCGATGTGAAAGTTTTTAGAGCAGACCCAACAAAAAAGTTTTCTAATAATGTTAGAGATATTGCTATTAATTCAAATTATATTTTCAGTGATTACAAAAAGAGGTCCATCATAAAGAAGAATCATCATTCTCCACAATTATATGGAACCGTTAAATTACATAAAATAACGAAACCAATTAGACCTGTAGTTTCTTATGTTAATACTCCTAATAATATATTGGCAAAGAAACTTAACAATATACCTAATAGTTACAGATATACATCTAAATATTCAATTAGAAATCCAATGGAACTGATCAAAAAATTAAAAGCATTCAACTTGCAAGATAACTCTAAGCTTATTTCATTTGATGTTACCAGTATATTCACTAAAATTCCTCCTAAAGAATGTCTAATACTTGTAAGACAGTTACTAGAAGATAAAAATATTAATCTAGGAATAATATCAGATATACTTAATTTGTTTGATGCATGTATTAATCGGAATTATTTCACTATTGACAATAAGATAAATATTCAAAATGAAGGTTTACCAATGGGAAGCCCTATATCGCCAAGTTTTATGAAAGTAATATTTCAAAACATGTTTTATTTTGGTATAGATATGTAGATGACATATTAGCTTGTTTTACGGGTAGATATATTTTTCAACCACATTAATAATTTACACCCAAAAATTAAATTTACATTAGAAGTTGAAGAAAATAGTTCAATCAATTTTCTTGATTTATAAAATCAAAGAGTTAATAATGTACTTGATTATTCGATTCACCGAAAAGCAACACACACTAATTTGACTATTCCATATAGTTCCAATCATCCCATGTCACATAAACTAGTGGCATATAATTCAATGATACATACAGCATTTTCAGTTCCTATGAATAAATGTAATTTCGATAGAGAGATTAACACAATTAAACAAATAGCAGCATCCAACGGTTCCCCATTACATATGATAAATAAACTAATTAATAAAAAAAAGGAAAAAGTGGCATTACAACTAATATTTCCTAAACAAACTAAAGAAATAAAAACTTATAAAACCATTATATATGCAGGAAATATTTCTAATAATATTTCAAAGATAATATCTTTAGCAACAAATACAAAGATTTCGTTTAAAACAGATAGTAACATAAGTACAAAATTGTTAAATGTAATAACAAAAATATAACCATTAAAGAAATCTGGTATATATAAACATAAATGTCCAGAATGTAATGCTGTCTATTTGGTTCAGACCCTTAGAAATTTTGAAATCCGATACCGTGTACACTTACGAGCATACAGATTAAAACGACCAGATAAATCCCACTACGCCAGACATCTACTTGACATCAATCATCCATTGACACCTAACACAGAACTAGAAGTACTACATATTTTTGATAAAAAACAAGAACTGGATTTCCTTGAAGAATTGGAAATCAGAAGACACTTAAAAAACCCAGAATATGAAATCGTCAATGAACAGAAAAATCTAGGGAGTAGTTCTCCACTTTTCAACTGTCTTCTTAAATGATAATTGTAAAGATCAGCAGATATAGTTTTCCTGGTTTTCTATATCATTGCACAGTTATACTGATCTTAATTGCGAAAAAGATATCCAGGATATCCCCATAGGGCTAATAATATCTAAACTTTAATATGTGTAACATCATATCTTCTTCTTTTTTC
This sequence comes from Galeruca laticollis, assembly GCA_963921935.1. Lineage (NCBI taxonomy): Eukaryota > Metazoa > Arthropoda > Insecta > Coleoptera > Chrysomelidae > Galeruca > Galeruca laticollis. The sequence continues at coordinate 34,514,227 of OY998178.1, read as the reverse complement.
TATTAAGTCAATCACAAGATAGGTCACTTCTTTGTGTAGCCAAAAATAATTAAACATCAGGTAGGCATCAAATGAAATGTAACTTATGTCATTCTGACAATGATATTTAGGTAATATCGAAACAATTGTCAATTTTGTAGAATTTCTAATATTTTTTCAATATATTGTGGAGTTAACTAGAAACAGTAAGTTTCGTTTAAAACACTATCTAAGATTTGATTGAAATTGGTCAACCGATATTCAAAATGGTTAGAGAGTACTTGTTGTAAAAGAAGACTTCATCACACAATAATAGAGCTCATATGCTCTGAAGCGATCTCATTAGAACTGTACATGTTTTGACTGCGAATAAATAAATAAATAACTTAGTTTTTCTCCTCTCCTTCTACATTCCCTATTGGCGATAACTGTTTTACATTAATTCCGTAATATGGTGATTTTTATGATATTTTAGCAATGCAGGAATTAACCCTTTTTTCCTAAATTGTCTAAGAATGTAGGAAGAACTTTTCACTATTTTTTGTTTATTTTCCAGAATAATGGCAGCTCTAGCAACGGTGGAGCAGCTCAGCTTGATGAAGAATGTGCAAAAGTGTTTGCCATGGATAATGATTCCATCGGCTTCGATTTCCACGATCCTCCTTTCTTTGGATTGCCAAAATACGGGGAAAAAGATTACATTCGTAAGTTATTTTTTTAACTATGTATACTATTTAAAAGCGATATAAAATTATGGAAACTCAAATTGTACATACTGTGTGAAAAGTACTGGAAATTTATTATTTGAAAATTCCGCTTGAGGTGTGATTGTCGAAATTATTTTTATCGCGAAGTTGCCGTTTTTAAGTAGAGGTCGGAGTAGTTTTATTCATTCAATGCCAACAACTTTAAAAGACCGTAAAATCCTTGTGGAATGGGTCCGAAAATACATACAGTCAATGAGATAAATGCGTAAAGGAATCGTTAAAATTTTTTGTCCTCTATACTCACGCGAAGTTTGAAAGTCGCCTGTCATTTAATTTGCTTACAGTACTCTATTTCTCAGTTTATCACAGATGTTTTGCGATTTTCACATGGATAAAAATCTAAATTGAATGGAATTTCGGGTGCGGAAGCGCTGAAAATGCACAAAAGATTGTTTGAGAACGATACGCGTTGTCGATCAAAAGCGAAAGTAATTGACTTTTTTATAATCGCTCTATTGTGAACTCAAAATACTTGTTATAATTTGAGATAATAATTGAAGAATATTAATGTTATACAGCATTGAAATAAATTACATTTGTGAAAAGAAAACTCGCTGATTTTACACTTGTATAAAATACACTATCCCACAAGGCTCCAATCGACTTTTTCCCCCTTCAAAACTCAAGTTATTACTTTGACGCAACCATTCTCACTCGATAAAAGATAATTCACATACTGAAGTCAATTACTGAGAATTCTTTAAAAAATGTTTAGCTATATAAATTGATTATTCGTAGGTGTAAGTGTATTATTTCAGTAGGAGCCTACTTTGAAGGCAATAAATTCCGATCATTCTACGATATAAGCAGAATATCTCATTTTTTTCCTTATTACATTTTCTTTAATGTAAACCCTCCAAATGAACTGGGAACGATCAGAATGTATGAAGCTTCTGGTTGATAATCTTGCATATTATCTATTGATTAACTCCGAATGTGTCTATCAATGAATGAATTGAGTTAAGGTAAGGAAAGTAACCAGGTTAATTCCTATTTCATCTTGGTTATCTTTTCATTAGAATTATGTATCTACCTACCACTGGTATGGACCATATGGGCTCGGGTAAGTCCGGTATAGTTGGACCACTTTTATTGAAATTAACAAAGCTTCATCGAAATGTTTAGTAAGATTCTGAATATTCGTGTAAGTATTTATCACATACAAGAGTACAGGTTGGTGATAACAAAACTAGAAAATATTATTCTCAAAAAGATAAAACTAAAAAAATATAATTGCAAAAAATTTGGGTTAGACGGACCTTCTCCGGTTTAGATGGACCATCGACATCGGGAGAAAATGTATTCCTAGAGCTAATGACAAATGTCTTAAATAATAATTAACATATAATTATAACTAATATTAGCACACAAAAACATTTATTTCTTTTTTGCGGCTATTTTTCCACATTCATTGCATAAGTTGATACAACCAGTACATCCTTCATGCGTCCAACCTTTGCAAATAATGCAACAGAGCCATTCATCTTTCTTTTTTGTACTAAGAAACTCCTCCCCACAGCCTATGCCCTCAGCATTGTCTTCTGTTTCACCGTCACTACTCTCATCATCTAGTATAGGGCTATCAGAATCAGAGGAGTCTGAGGTAGGAACAGTTGCTCTTCTTAACGGGGGTTTATCTTTTTTAAAATATTTTTTGGCTTCTTTAATGGAGTTGTAGATAAGGGACGTTTCTTGTTCTTCACAACTTCGATATTTTCAGGCGTATTAAGAACTTCTGCAAGTTGACGTCCGCGTCTCTTGGCTTTTTGTAAACAGAAACAGGAATTGGTGATATGTCATCCAGAAGCTTCCCAGGTGTGACAGTATTTGTAGACGGAGGCGTATTAATTACTTTGTCACTATGATGAGAACAACTTGGCTGTGGAGAATCGTTAGTGAATGACACATCATTGTTGACAATATCCGTATTGGACGGCAAGGAAGCTTGGATATTGTTTTCTGCAGAAGTAAAATCAGCGTTTTCCTTTGGAGTAAGGTAAGCGTAATCTGGGATTGCATCGGGCCAAAATGGAACAATACCTGTGGCTTTAAATCCGGACACAGCATTCTGTACCGTAGCAGCTTTGTTCCAAGAGCAACCCAATAGTTCACCGAACTGAAGTCTACCCAATTTTCTTGCAGGATTTGCTTTCATGAAGCTAGTGCAGGCCGAATAATAGTAGCTCTTTAAGGACTTGAAAAAAGGATCGATCCAATGGCTGCAGGAAATGGGTTGTATGCGCTGGTAGGCACAAAAAAATGATATCATTCGCTTCCGAAAACACCAACACACTAGAGAGTTTGTGTGGGAAGCATGTCCGTCCAAAATAAGCAAGACTTTTCCATTCGGTTTTCTTGGCAGGAAATGAGTTTTCAGCCAATGAAGAAATATATCGGCATTAACATATGCAGACTTTTCTGACATTGCGATATATGACCCAGGGGGCATTCCGGTTGAAAATTCTTCCTTTCTATTCTTCCCCTTAAAAATACAATATGGAGGCAGAAACACTCCTTCAGCATTGCAGCAGGCCACTACGGATATCGTTTCCACTTTTTCTGCTGAAGTAATGTTTGCCACACATTTTGACCCCTTCTTGGCTAGAACCTGACCTGGTTTATTGTTTAACTGTAGTCCAGTTTCATCTACATTGAATATATGGGCGGGCTTATCATTTAAATCATTTTCATCCAAAACCTGAGCTAGTAAGCAGAACTACTTTCTAACATTTTCTTTCAACAAATCTGTTGCTCGTGAATAAGAAATTCCCTCGGCTTTACGGATTGAAATCTCAGGATGACGAGTTAAAAATAATCGGAGCCAATCATAGCCTGCTTTACACGTATCTCGGTTAAAAGTATGCCTAATTTTAAGTTTTTCTGCAAGTTCGTATGCCATTTTCCTAACGCTGTCTCTGACTGGAGCAAAACCATATTTCTGTAACTTAAGTATGTGAGCCACTAATTTTTTCTCCGCCTCATCACCTAGCTGAGAGTCAGGTCTAAGGCGATTCATTCTATTACTACTACTAGACTTTAGTCTTCTTTTTAAGGTCGTTTTCGGTATCCCAAATTCTTTGGCTGCCTGATTAACGCTCATTGTCTTATTTGTCACAGCTTCCATTGCATTATGGAGTGATTCCGCAGACCAATTTCCGCGTTCTGATGTTCCTTTGCGTTTATATTCAGTCCGCATGGTTCTGTTATGGAAATAAATGTATTGAATTGACCTATATACATGATTTTTGGCAATATAATTTATGGTCCAACTCACCCTAAAATATGCGATCCATCTATCCCAAACTTACGGGAGAGATGGATCACTGGTTATTCATACTTAATCAAGGTGAAAAAGCTCTTATTTTTAGGTTAAAATAGTCTACAGGGGCCATATAATCTATATTATGCATAACTGTCTTGTAAAACTTACCTAAAATCAATTCACCATCATACAATAAAATTCTCGAATAATTTATTACGTAGTATTAAACGCTAATCGGTCACAAAAATGTATTTCAACGTTGTTTAACGACCACCTTCGCTCAACTAGTATGGCGTGACTGGCATTCTGTCAAATGAGGATCGCGGGCGCCATCTGATAAACACGTCTGGAAATTCTCGCCCTGGTCCGTCTATCCCGGTGGTTCAACTATACCGGACTTACCCTATAGGTAATTCCAGACGTCCCCGGTGACCACTTTTTTGGGTCTTCGGCACATTCAGTTGGTGAGTGGGAGTGAGTAGGGGAGACCAGTTTAAATTGTAACAGTAATTGAATTTTATTTGCTTTCTATTGCCATCAGAACAAAAATATTTTGAAAAAATACCTGGGTACTCCCTTGAATGTGAGGATAATGATGGCATATTCATAATTTGCAAAATGTGTCAAAATTTCATAAAAAAAACATTTCTATGGCTAGAACATATGTTACTAATGACACCGTACTGGTGTCAAATGTAACACCTGCGATGACAAATGTTACACGTGTGGTGTCAATTGTTACAATCTAGAAAAATACTTTCCTGACTTTTGGGAACCAAATTTATTAAATATGGGTTCAAAGAAAACAAAAAATCAAACATAAAATGAAAAATTATTACAAATATGGTAGAGAAACAAACAAAACTCACAATATGTAACTAATAAAAACACTTAAAAATGTAATATATCTAAGGAAAAACTAAAGTTGATCCTATAGGTAAAATAAAAGTGATAAAACAATAGTTTTCTCGGCCTACCTCTATCCAAAATATACATTTCCTGGCCTCATTGTAGGGAGCAAAGTCGTACTTTTCCTCCCGAGAGAGGAAAAGTAAAAATGACGTCATAGTACGTTATCATTGATATAATTTTTGCAATTCCGAGACCAAAGTGGCCACTTTAGTCTCACATGTTAGAAACTAAAGTGTCACTTTTAGACCCAAGGGATATAAAGGGACAGTTAAAATCCCAAGGGATTCAAAGTAGAAATAAAAACGTACATCCCCGATGCCTAGCCAAGCATTTTAGAAGTCCGTCCTCGATGCCCAGCCAAGTTTCATAAAAGTCCTCCTCGATGTCCAGCCAAGCATTTTAGATGTCCATCCTCGATGCCCAGCCGAGTTTCTTAAAAGTTCATCCTAAGTAGTATTTAATAATTTTGTTTGTTAGTTTCATAAATAAATTATTTAAAAATGTCTTGTTATTTGAGGGAGGCGGAAAAATCATATGTATAACATGGGGGTAAAGTGCCTTTTCTTTCTTCGAATGATTACTGCAAACTTCATCCTCGGGGGGAAAAGTAGCACTTTCGTCCCTTGTTATACAAATAGCTATTGTCTTATCGATAGAGCGTTACTGAAGCTGTATTCGGAATCTGTGCAAAAAAGAACTCAAAAACGACTGTCCGATTATCCACAACAGCCACGACCCCTCTTTGTAGGCCTGTACGTAACTACTCGAATTATAGCTGCCAGCGGACAAATTCCTTATATAATTTTGGTTTCTAGTAATTACGGAACATACAATCATGACAACAAAAATTTATATATCTCGTCATTTCATCAACTACGTTATTAACCTTAATGGGACGGATATCAAAATTTTACGAAAAGGACTAACTGAAATCCGAGAAGATCCCATGCGTAAAATTGCAGAAATCCTGTATTTTTCTTTAAATTAAATATATAGAAAAGAAGTTTTATTAAAGTTTTACTATTAACCATTTATTAGTCAAAAATCATCACGAAGAAATACAAAATACCCTAATCACTAATACTACTAGCTACATATCATTTTAACATTTTTTACAAACTATCTCCGATTTTGAATGTTCTAGGCACACAAAGTTATTACACCTAATACATATTTTTCTGGATTTTCTGTCTTTTCCTCTTTGACACATATGGCAGCGCCCCCTGGTAATGTTTTGTTGTTCAACTCTATGTTCTGTTGCATCCAGTAGTTCGGGAAAAATGTCTGTCATATGCCGTTTTCTATTCGTCTGAATGTATTTATTATTATATCGCCGGAAAACGTTTTTCTTTATGAGTTCTTGTACTAGTCCCAAAATATACATTTTACGTTTATCCAAACTGTTTTTTCGCCAATCCGGGTTTTGCAGTAACCACAATTTATAAGCATTTATTCCTGCGATATCTATAAGATGCGAAAATATTGCCATTGGCCAGCGGTTTGACTTTCTCTGCACTGTATATTCTTTGGCCAACTTATCTGTGTCGACAGCACCTTTTGTTCTGTTGTAATGAAGAATAACTTCTGGTTTATAGTGTTGTTCTTCTCCAGCTACTTTACTATCAGTATGCTCACTTGAAAGTAAGATGACAACATGTTTTTGTTTTGGAACATAGGACACTAGCGTTCTTTGATTTCTAAAAGCAAACATACTTGAAAACTCTTTCTTGTACGATGCCGGTAGAAGTTCCCTGGGAATAAATGTTTCATTTGTCCGGAGGGTTCCACATAAAGTAATATTTTTTTTCCACAACTTATCAGCAAGTTCTAAACTTGTAAAAAAGTTATCGGTCGTTATTCCAAATCCGCCTTCCAAATGGTCTGTCGAATCTAGGACAACCCTTTGACCTTGACCCTTTTCCGCTTTGTAACATTGTTTTCCTAAAAATTAATAGATACATAGGAATATAAAGTTTGCCTATATTGCTTTTCAAATACCTTACCCAAATAAACTTGCATGTTTGCAATATAAGAAGTGGTGAAGTCCACAAGAGCTCATATTTTGATTCCATACTTATCTCTTATCGGAGCTAGCTTATCTACTAATTTTCGTTCTTGTCTTGTTTGAAAATTATCAAAGCGTAAAAATGAAGTAATTTGTTTGAATATGTCTCTTGACATGGCAGCAGGAATTATAGGACGACAGTAAGAAATATCTTGACACCAGAGCATATCGATAGCCTCTTTCGATCCGTGAAGTGTGCCAAGAATAAGCAACAGTTCAATATAAGCTTCAATCTCTGTAGAATCAACAGGTACAAAAACTTTAATTTTTTTCGGATTCTCTATATTCCATTCATCATAATATGGTTGTGCCTTTCTGTTTGTTTTGGTTACTATTATGTTCAGAATATCCGGAGATAGGAAAAGAAGAAAAGCGTCTTTAATACTTGCGATATTAGAACTGTAATTTGTAAGGCCTTGAGCATGTCTCCGAAAATTATCTTTTGAACGTCAACTTTTGTGTTTCCTGGAATTTTTGACCACTCAGTTCCATCTTTAGATTTATATACTGAAATACCCTGGCTGCTACTAACTGTTGGTTCCTCTGGGTTCGTTTTCTCTATACTTTGATCAACAACTATTACATCATTTTCTTCGTCTACTTCTGTGACAATGTCTTCATCTTCTAAGTCACTCGATGTTTCCTCATTGATAACACTATCAAACTCTGGATCATCACTTTCAATTATATGTAACATCTCATCGTCAGTAAGCCCCTTGCGATTGTTTCTAAATAAAAACTGACTAATTTTCAAAACGATGTACCCTACTCGCAATATCACAAGAGACTAACCCGAATATTCAAGTCTAAAAATTATATCGCAGTGCGGGGAATCCCCCATTCGAACTGGTAATTTACATTTTACAATTATATGGGTAAATTCCCTGTGAGTAAACAAACGTTAAATGTATGGGATTCCCCGATTTTACTAACAGTTACCGGGATTATTTTATAGGACGTAAAAGGCTGACCGGGGTCTGAAGAGACCCCTGGAATATAAAACTATTTTTTGCTTATACCAGCCAATAAAAACTACTAAATACATCATATTTTATCAAAATAATTCATAAACTGCAGCTAGATGAAAGATCAATGTTTAAAAATTTGCGTTTGCAAAGATACAGCATAAACGTCATGGGGTACAAACGGACACCGGCCTGTCCTATGGAGGTTAAATATTAAATTGTGAAAACCACAATAATTAAACAAAATATTACAGAACAAATTTTCACAATTAATTGCTTTCTGGGGCTTTTAACAGCTTCTCTATTTGACAAAATGAGTAATAATAATGAACATGGCCATTTCAATAACTTTTTAGAATTATTTTTGATGTTATTGAGCCTTTAAGAAACAGTAACATAAACAAACCTGAACCAAAAGGGATACACTATTAAGTTGTTAATAAATAATACAATATTTGCAAAAGTCGATAGTTGTCCACTTCTAGTTCACCTGTTGCATGATTAGGTCGCATTAATTCCATATTTTATTGATTTTATTAATTCTGGAATCAATAAATAGTTACTGAAAAGCTGTCTACATTATTTATTGACATTTACTAAACATAAGTTGATTACTAAGAAATACCTTCGTTCTCATTTTCTACTCAATTTTTCATCTGATTCGCATTCTCCTTAAATGAAGTCAAAGCCGATCCCTTATTTTGATAACAAGTTACGAAATTTATTTGACGACAGAAAATTATTCGTTATTGAAAAATATCCCCCTTGTTTACATCCTTGGAAATCCTTATTAAATCTCGTTGCATACAAAATGGAATAAATAAATGGATTCGTTTTCTTAAATACGGAATACTACCGAATTCATGTCTTTGACGTGTAAAAACGGAATCGCACAATATTATATGTTATAAAAGTAACTAGTAAAGTCTTAAGGAATCTGTGTGTATCTGATTACCTGTTTTTTGGGAAAACAACCAATCAGGGTATTTTTTTGTAATTACAATCTGATCATGAAGATCAATAAGCTATTTTTCTCAAACCTAACTTTACCGAGGTGGAAAAATTTTAAATTCTAAGGTCCTACTCATTAGTATACCTTAGTGTCTAATATTTTTAGCAACACTACCGTTAACGTGTTTTGTGAGATTCGCACAATAGTCTGCTTTTAACTAACACTTAAACTATTTCACTAATTCAAACGGTTCTCACTAGATTGGTATTGTCGAGGAGCTGGATAACCTCAACTTTCTCATGTTGTAGTTGTAAGGAGTTATGCAAAACATAATACATCCTGTCTGTGTCATGGGTTGCATATAATAGGTTAGAAGTTAAGGTGTGTTTTTAGTAAATCGATTACTGTAATGTTGACGTTGGAAAAAAAAGTCAGTCTGACTTCCGACAAACGGATTGTCAGTGATAGTGAGTTTTTATTATAAAGTATTCCAACCAATTCCTATATACAACATATAACAGTAGTAACCATTGTTCATGGCTACTGGCGAATGTGGCTATAGTCTGGTCAACAGTTTCTACATCGAGGTTCCTATGGAGATCACTGTTACGGCAGTACCAAGGTGCATCAACGATGTTCCTCAATATTTTATTCTGAAAACGTTATATCACTTGATTATTACTTTTACTGGCACAGCCCCGAAGCTGTTTTCTAATAAGATAATAGATATTGTTAATAATTCAAATTATCTTACAAACCGAAGTCCATCATTAATAAAAATACTCATCTCCACAATTATATGGAACCGTTAAATTACATAAAATAACGAAACCAATTAGACCTGTAGTTTCTTATGTGAATACTCCTAATAATATATCCGCAAATAAACTTAACAATATACTTAATAGTTACGGATATATATATATATATATATATATATATCTAAATACTCAATTAAAAATTTTTTGGTAGAATTTGAGATCATACAATACAATGTATATATTAATATATGAATAAATTTTTCAGAAAAGAACCAATTAAAACATTGGTTCACAAACAAAATATACAATTAAAAACTATTAAAAAAATTATTAAACTCAGGTGGGACTTTGCGTCATCTTGTTCATAGAAGAGAACATATGCTTCTCCACTGACTAAAGATTTCCACGATATTTAATAGCAACCTTGAATCGTTATATTCGTGCCACTGTCCCGTCTAGGGATGTCGGCAATATGCTGTGTAGTGACCATTGTCAGTGGTTCCACTGTGCTTTGATATAGCGTAGATGTTGTACATACAAGGTGCCACATTATCAGCCGCGTAATGGCTCATATCAAGCCCTTCTATTGGAAAATCTATTGCAACATTAAGTTTTCCGCTAAATCTTTCCGTTTGCGAAAAGCGCTTCAGGTGAATAACTAATATTTTTGGAAATTTATGAATTGAGAATGATTTAGTGCATCGTCTTCGTTCCTTACATTTCAAACATGTTGGTTTCTCATTACCGTCGAGTGTTTCTTCTCTTGTAAACGAATCTAAACATTGTGAAAGTCGTAATTGACCTTTTCTTTGGGGTATGGAAAGGGATAAATCCCAAAAGGGATCGAAGGCAACTGAAAAGTGACCACAGTGTGTGCACTTCAGTGTTGATTTTAATTGACCGACAACGTTATCCACAATCTTTGAGTTGTCCATTCTCGTATATCTCAACCCAGATTCTTGTGCTTTCTCAATGTCACTAAGTTCGTCATCAATTTCTGTTCATATGGGATTTGGTTTTTCATATACCTTGTTGACATCTTCGTGAAGTCCTGCTAATAGGTCACGAAGAAACTCTTGTGCATCATGTTGAGTGTATCCCATGAACCTTGAAGTAAATCGTTGAATCCGACTTTTCAATGATACTGTATTAACCACTCTGTCTGAACCATCTTTCGACCAAAGCTCTTGAATAACATCAGCAAATGCTTTAATTAGTGTTCCTTTCATGCTAGATATATTTATGTTAATATCTCTTATGTATGCGTCTTTCTTTAGATATTCCAATACTAATATTTTTGAGGCCTTTGAGACCCAAAAATTTTTGGAGAATATTCTTTATGGATCTGAGTGTGGAGTTATTGATAAGAGCTCTTTCGTAACTACTATCATTGTCCAAATCATCTCGGATTCTATTATTGTCTCTCTCACTTGATTGGCGTCATAATGAATTTGAAATGATGTTGTTTGCTATTGAATTGGACGGAGATATTGCGGTTTTGGGAAGTTTGGGTGATGTCGATAGATCATTGGTCTGGTTCACTTTGTTAATATATTCCTTGTTATCTACATCATTTTTAGACGTGTCCTTTTTTTCTTGTTGAGTTTCATCCCCTTTCTGAAAATCTTTAATCGAAAATGAAATGTATGAAGAGAAGTTGTTAACACTAGGATTATTTTTAGAAAGGGAATTTATGTTTATTGATTCCTCAGTTACTACGACCCTATCGACTTCGGAACCATTATATTTTTCTACGTCTTCATTCTCTTCCAATTTTGAATTTGACTGCAAAACATCGCGGTTATTTTGATACTTGTTGGAGGCAATGTCATTTTTTTTTGGTCACCGAAACATGATTACTAGATTTTTTAACTCTGGTTGATATTGCTTTTGTACTTAGTGGTTTCACTCCATTGGCCACATCAGATATTTTGGATCTAACCTCAATTGTCTTATTGGCGAGGTTATTACCATTTTTTACTGTTCTGGAGAGTTTGTCAATAAAATTTTTACTCAAAACGGGTACTGATGCGCGATTTCCGTTATCATCTTCATCAGACAAATTGTCTGTATTAGTATTGTTAGAGTATGCCAGACTGTTAGTATAAATACCTTCCATTTGGTCTTTTACCTTTTTATTTAATGTCTTTAACTCTATTGGTGGTAAACCAATTTTATATTTTGTTTTGGTCAAAGATAATTTATTGCGTATAGGAATCGCATCATTCTCTAGCATAGTCATCTTCTTCAGTATTCATATGAATGGGATATCATCTGGCTGGTGGTTATCTATATTTTTTAGTACCCTGAGGCCCAAAAGCTTGTTAGAGGCATAATTTATCAAATTGTCAACGGATGTATTATCAGAAGGTACACATTCTGAAGAATAGAATGAAGATGTTAAAGTAGAATTTCGGAAACAGGAAAGATCACATGTTTTAGGGTCAGTAATGTGAGAAAATTTGAAAGTGGTAGAAGAATTAGGTTTCTTAGGATTAGGTTTCATAAAAAGTTCTTCTAGAGGCTGAGAAAGGGGAAACGTACCGAGAAAAGATGAAGCGTTTCCTCTTTGAATTGCAATACTTATTTGTTGTATAAAGAACAAAGTTGCTCTGGAATAATTGGTTTCTACTGATTTTTTTTACCGATTTCTTTAATGAATTTTGAAGCTTCATGACCGAAAACACCAGAGGTTTCAATTGCTACAGGAATAAAAATATAAATATTCTCCAAATTTTTGTTTTTATTGATTTTAAAAGTTTCGCCTTTTAAAGCTGCAGCGCCTGCAAAAGTAGATGTGGATCGGACATGGGACGGAGCCCAAGTGTCAGTGCAAGTGAAATCCCATATAACTGGTCTCCTGCGTTGCCATGGAATGAGGGTCATACCATCTGGACGTTTACCGTCATCGTTTACGAACAGGGAATCTTTGCAGATTACAGGCCTCGTTTGATTAGGTCATTTACTGCAGAATGACGTGAAAAACGACCGGCACTTAATTTGCAGCTTAGGCCGTGTCTACCATATTCATCTACATCAGCTTTGCAACGACAGCGATGTTTTACACAAATTGGACAACCTAAATGGAGACCAATATAAATACGGAAACTTTCGTCATCTCAAAGCGTACCTAATGGGGCCGACGGTACAGCGTTCTACCATGCTCCTGATTCCTTTGAAAATGCTGCATTCAAACAAGCCTTGTCTGGTAAATTTATAGCTTTCTGAAGCAGATTTTCCTTTTCAATGTTCAATAAAGGTATATCCCATGATTTTTGAAAGGATTTATATTCATCTGGTACAACTTTGTTAGACTTTAATGACCAAATATTTTCTGCCTCCAATAATAAAGGGTCTTGTGTGTGGAAAAATATAGGCAGAATGTAATTAATGAATTTTTTTGAACTATTTAATGATGACAAATAAGAAGGAAGAGATACTGAAACGATTGAGAGAATTCCTAAACCACCATATGAAACAGGTAGTGAAGCTTGTTTCCAGGAAAGGTCCTCTAATTTAATGTTAATTAATGATTCTAATGAATGACGAATGGTATTGTCAAAATCGATTAAGATATCATTATGTAACCAGGTTGGACTACATCTTAAGATATATGTTAATTTTGGAATTAATAGGCTATTCTTGAGAAGGTAATAAACAATATGTGTCGGTAACCAGGATAAACGAGATGACATTTTTTGGAATAAGGTTAGTTTTTCATTGAAAGCTGACAGAAAGGATACGTTTAATAAAGGAGCACCTAATAGAAATAAATTTTGTCTGTTGGTAATTATTATGCCTGGTGCTACAGAATTAAATTTATCAATGGTTAGATTATTTGTTGATTCTAAGAAAAATAGCTCGCATTTGCTGAAATTGAGTTCAAGACCAATATCCTTGGAATTGTTTATGATATAGACAAGAGACTTGAACACGTAATTAGTATTACCACCTAAAGAACCATCATCAAGGTACCAAGAATTGAATTCTGTGTCAATGTTGCTTATAAGTTTGTGTATCGATATGCAAAAAAGGAGAGGGGCCAAAGGGTCCTCTTGTTGAACGCCTCTTTCCGAATAAATGATGTATGTATATTATGCTAGCGTAGCCATTTTACAGGGCAGCCTTCGGAACAGGCTAATAATTTGTTCCTAATTTTGTAACGCTGAGCTTGATGCTAATGCCGTTTCCAAGAAAACGCAAACTATGCTAGCGTAATATTAAGCTAGCGTAGCCACACGCTCTAACTATGAAAATAAGTAATATTGAAAAAAACTAATTGCACATGAATTTGTTGCTAAAAGATGACACTAACCGATACTTCAAAATATCATCCCTTACCCCGATTTTCCCACCCCTTACTATTATTTGATATTGAGCTAGCGTAGCCACACTCTATAACTATAAAAATAAGTAATATTGAGAAAAACTAAATGCACATGAATTTGTTGATAATTTGTTGCTAAAAGATGACACTAACCGATACTGGAAAAAATTATCCCTTACTCCGATTTTCCCACCCCTCACTATTATTTGATATTGAGCTAGCGTAGCCACACGCTATAACTATAAAACTAAGTATTATTGAATAAAAATAAATGCACAGGAATTTGTTGCTAAAAGATGACACTAACCGATACTGCGAAAAAATCATCCCTTATCTCATATTAATTGAAATACATCGTGTTTAGTAGCCACAGCCTAGCCTCTAAATCCTCTAGATCCGACAGAGCCTATTAAATAAATTTCTTGTTTTCTATTTATTGGGTTCCTTATTTCTTTTGGTATAAGACCCAATTTGAACTTGTCGTTTATTTCCATATCATTCATAACTTTAAATCCTATAATAAAATAGAAACGAGGGAATTGACTAAAGATTACTCGCCTTCTCAGGTGCCGCTACGCCGCCCCTTCCTAGGCTTGCGCCGGTTTTCCCCCGATCAGTAGGGAAATTTGTTGCTAGGCTATGATTACTAGAGCATGATGAATTTCGATCAAAAAATACTCGAGGAATTTGTTGCTTTTGTATTACTGACCAAATATGGACTATATCACTTTAAAATCAATAAGGCAATTTGTTGCTAGGATATGGCTACTAAAACACGATGAATTTCGATCAACAAATACTCGAGGAATTTGTTGCTGGTGTATTAATTTACAAATATGGACTATATCGCTTTAAAATCAATAGGGCAACTTGTTGCTAGGCTATGACTACTAGAACACGATGAATTTCGATCAAAAAATACTTGAGGAATTTGTTGCTGGTGTATTACTGCCCAAATATGCACTATATCGCCTTAAAATCAATAGAGCAATTTGTTGCTTGGCTATTGCGGCTAAATCACAACGAAGTTCAATTAAAAATCAGTCGGGGAATTTGTTGCTGGTGTATTACTAAACAAATATGAACTATATCGCATTAAAATCAATAGGGCAATTTGTTGTTAGGCTATGACTACTAGAACACGATGAATTTCGATCAAAAAATACTCGAGAAATTTGTTGCTGGTGTATTACTGTCCAAATATCGACTATATCGCTTTAAAATCAGTAGGGCAATTTGTTGCTAGGCTATGGCTACTAAAACACGATGAATTTCAATTAATATGAGATAAGGGATGATTTTTTCGCAGTATCGGTTAGTGTCAACTTTTAACAACAAATTTATTATGTGCATTAATTTTTATTCAATATTACTTATTTTTATAGTTATAGCGTGTGGCTATATGCTACCTCAATATCAAATAATAGTGAGGGGTGGGAAAATCGGGGTAAGGGATGATTTTTTCCAGTATCGGTTAGTGTCATCTTTTAGCAACAAATTCATGTGCATTTAGTTTTTTTCAATAATACTTATTTTTATAGTTTTAGCGTGTGGCTACGCTAGCTCAATATCAAATAATAGTGAGGGGTAAGAAAATCTTGGTAAGGGATGATTTTTTCCAGTATCGGTTAGTGTCATCTTTTAGCAACAAATTCATGTGCATTTAGTTTTTTTCAATATTACTTATTTTTATAGTTATAGAGTGTGGCTACGCTAGCTTAATATCAAATAATAGAGAGGGGTGGGAAAATCGGGGTAAGGGATGATTTTTTCCAGTATTAGTTAGTATCATCTTTTAGTAACAAATTCATGTGCATTTAGTTTTTTTCAATATTACTTATTTTTATAGTTATAGGGTGTGCCTACGCTAGCTTAATATCAAATAATAGAAAGGTGTGGGAAAATCGGGGTAAGGGATGAATTTTTCCAGTATCAGTTAGTATCATCTTTTAGCAACAAATTAGCAACAAATTAATGTGCATTTAGTTTTTTTCAATATTAGTTATTTTTATAGTTATAGAATGTGGCTACGCTAGCTTAATATCAAATAATAGAGAGGGGTGGGAAAATCGGGGTAAGGGATGATATTTTGAAGTATCAGTTAGTATCATCTTTTAGCAACAAATTAGCAACAAATTCATGTGCTTTTAGTTTTTTTATTTCACTTATTTTCATAGTTAGAGCGTGTGGCTACGCTAGCTTAATATTACGCTAGCATAGTTTGCGATTTCTTGGAAATGACATTAGCAACAAAATCAAGCTCAGCGTTACAAATTAGCAACAAATTAGCAAGAAATTCTTAGCCTGGTCCGAAGGGTGCCCTATAAAATGGCTACGCTAGCATAATATACATGAATAAATGATGTTTTCTCCAAATAAAAGATATGAAGGGAATCGATAACATTGATTGATGAAAGGAAAAATTTCAGGTAGAATATCTGCTACAAGTTTTAATAAATGATCGCGATGAATTGCATTGAAAGCATTTCTAAAATCAATTTTCAGAAAAACTTTATTATTAACGTCTGGATGATTAGAGACGAAACGTCGGGATGCATGTGCAACTGCTTCACAACCACCTTTCGACCCGAAACCCAATTGTAATGGACGAAGTGAATATCCTAATTTGTCTCTGATGTTTGAACAAATTATTTTCGCTACTAAACGACGGTAAACTGTACCAATAGCAATTGGTCTGATACCTCCTGCTTTTTCAGTAAAAGCTAATAGTGACGCTCCGAATAAAATAGGACTAATATTGATGTTGACTGTGTGATTTAAAATAAAATTACATAATTTACACAAAGATGATAAGATATTTTTTCCTGAAGGGCCAGCACTGTAACTTATTGAATCTTGTAGATGTGAAGGTCTTAAAGAATCTAAGCCACCAGCAGAACTTTATTAATGACATTTATAATTTTACTATTTTTTGATAAATTTATGTTTTTCCGAACTGAGAAATTTGTGTTTTGCTGATCACAGAAATTTAAATGATGTTCTATAGTATCAAAGGTTTTGAAATTATTCTTGTTTATAGTAGAGAGAGATACTTTTTTATTAGAATTTTTAGAAGGATGACTTAAAACATTGAATGGAAAAAGCAATAGATTTTCCCAGTTGGGAATAGAATTTTGTCTTACTAGTGCACGGAAATTAGCAAAAATAGAAGAAAAAATTTATTATTAGCTGATTTTTTTCTGAGTTGGCAGTTATTGGGGGTAGCAATACAGGATCGAAAAGGTCCCACCCCTAACTGGTAAGCTTCAACCCTATTTCACCCCTAATGTGACACCGCGTCGGTTTTTCTATAATACCTTGAAAAAATGATATTCTACGGCAAAAACAGAGGTATGGAATAATGCTTAGAATTAAATTTTCTATAAAACATATCCTATAGGTCGTTTTCAGAATACTAAGGGTTTTTACGTTAACGGGTCGCAAAGGTAGGGGTAGGAACCAAAAACGATTTTGGTGGGCAACACAATATTCTCTTTTGTAGTATTTGGCTTAAGCAACTTCTTATATTGATATAGAGTTTCATAAGTATCAAAAATACTCATTATTAGACCCTGAACCAAACTCGTTTCCACACCATCCAGGAGGTAGAGTTTGCCGACGCGTTTTTTTATGTGGTTTCCCCTTGAGGCCTAATCCACTAAAGTCATTTATTCTTGCTCGAATTCAAAATCCTTGGTACGTTCCGCATTAGAGCATTCTTGTCCATGACAGTTCATACACATAACCGAACATTTTAAACCAACCTTGAAACATCCACATCGCTTTCCGCAGCCCCTTTTGCAGGCACACGATATTAGTTTTAAGATTGATGAAGGAGCTGGTGCCTCAGTAGTCAAAACAGGTATTAAAATATTACCTGATTTCTTCCATCCCCATTTTTCTGGCTGTAAAACATTACCACGCCAAGCCTGAATTTGGTAGTAAGCCCGCAACGAATGTTGTTGCAAAGCTGCAAAAGCCGGGGGTAGTTTTGCCAAAGTAACCGTGTAGAATTGCCAACCGAGGTGTTAACAGAACATACCTCTGATGATTTATTGACGATTAATTTTTGTATGCTTCATATAGTACAAGTGTAAATTTTTCGCCTGCTTCAGTAATCTCCTGGTTTGTAGAATTTGGTTTGTTAGAGGTTTCAACAACTTTCGTAAATTTGGTTTCGAATTTAATAGGTTTGTTGTTTGGAGTTTGCCTTTACCAAAAAAAGCCGACGTTATGTCACTACCACTATATACGTGAGGAAAAAGAACTGTTTCCCTTGAGTTCTTTGACATCTATAAATCTTTAGAACTATAATTTCTTGCTTTTATAGTACTCTAATGTTTTCCTTATTTATTAAAAGTTTTTATTACGGGTGGGATAAATTTAAAACACACGATATGGCTACTTACTAATTTATTTAAACACTAACACTTAATTGATATGTACTTAACTAATCACTTAAATTTAATTCATATGCACACAAACCTAATTAATTTATATTTACTTATTTACTGTTTATTTGTCAAGATCACGTTATCAACAGCTGGTCCGCTGATCGGTCCTTTTTATATACTAGTGCCTTTTTTACTAGAGAATTCTGGGCTGCGGCTTACACAAAACAAAAACAATTGGTTCTAGCATTTTCTAGATAACTCAGGTTACAAAAACAATGTTTACATAAGATAGTCGTAAAGTCGTAAACAGGTATAAAGAACAGTGCGTATCCGCCATAATTTTAACTTTTATACCTGGTTTAGACAGAGTCGGTTTTAGGGACTATACCAGTGTGCTGTTTCGTAACAGTACCTTGGGCCTCTCTTAGTAGTCTTATATCCTTTTCAGTTGGCGTAAGGGCAATAATTGAGGTAAGATCGACATATTGTCCTACAACTACGACCGTTTCGGATTCAAAACTTTTTCGAATAGCAGTCTGTATTATAAGGGTATCAGCATCATCATCTTCAGTTATAGTTTCTATCTCTTCATTTTGAAAGGTGTGAAATAGTTGGTTGGCAAGGTTACTTAATAATTGTTCTTTAGTGTCCGTAATTGGCGTATTTTCTTCAAAAATAACCCTGTCGGTTTGTTTCCTTGTCCTTTTTCTCACCCCGCATACCCTCTCTGCCTGTGTAGCTTTGACTCTACATTGTATTTCGATGCGTAAGGTATTCTTTATTAGCTACCAGCGATATTTGAAATATTATCGGATTGCGTTGTATTCGGTTATGTACCGTGTTTAATATAACATTTTAATTTTTGTTTAAGCCTACAGTTTACGCGTTAATAGCAAAAAAAATGATAATAATACCGAAAAATGTCATATGATCTTTTTCATAGAAAATTTTGTGATCAACATTTTTGTGTACATATGTTTTTTCCGTAACATAGAGCGTTTAGAAGATATTGCAAAGAAACCAGTACGGTGTCCCTGAGAGGGGTGAAAGGGGGATGAAGCTCACCCTTTGGTGTGTGAACTTTTTGGATATGTATTCCCACACACATAAGCTAACTACCCTGAAAATTTCAGCTTATTATAAAAATTTTTCTTCTATTCTGCAAAATTTGGCTAATTTCCGTGTATTATGCGCATTCATCAATTAGACTAGAGTGCGCTGAGACACAAAGAGCCCTTGAAGCTTTTGGGACTCTTCTGATGACAGATCGTTTGCTCTTCATTTTTGCCAACTTTAGATGAAAATCTGTATCTTTTATTTCCTTATTGCTGAGACTTTCTTTTGTATTATTACTTAAACTTTGTCTACCATGGGTCTTGTCTTGGTGAATTTTCAGGCCACCCTTCTTAAAAAATTTACCACAGATTTCACATTTTATGGTGACTGGTGTTGACATCAGGCTACAAAATATGTTTGATAAATAAATTCGTTATAATAATACATATTTTTCACTATTTCTTGTTTTAAACTACGCGCAAGATTCCCCCATAGGATGGGGAATTGTGCGCAAATGCACTTTTGTACTTTTGAATTTTTTTTGTGATTATGATAACAACTACAGTATTTCTGATGATATTACTATTTAGTTATTTCATCGACTGATTTACTAAAACGTTTGGGATTCATTTTACTAATTTCTTGAAAATGTATGACAATTGTGTTTGACAGCAGTATTATGAATTATGTTTTCAAATTATTCGCAGTGGCATTCACTTTATATTGACTAAGTTTTAACAAGTTTTCAAAGATATTTCAATTCAAAGAGTTATTAATGTACTTGATTATTCAATTTACAGGAAACCAATACACACTGTTATGAATATTCCGTATAGTTCCAATCATACCATATCACATAAATTGGCGGCATATAATTCAATGATACATAGAGCATTTTCAGTTCCCATGAACAAATATAATGTTGATAGAGAAATTAATACAAAAAAACAAATAGCAGCATCCAACGGTTGTCCATTACATATGATAAATAAACTAATTATTAAAAAAGAGGAAAAGTGGCATTACAACTAATATTTCCTAAATAAAAAGTTATAAAATATAATATTTCAAAGATAATATCTTTAGCAACAAATACAACAATTTCTTTTAAAATAAAAAGTAACGAGAGTAAAAAATTGTTAAATGTAAAAACAAAAATATCCCCATTAAAGAAGTCTAGTATATATAGACTCAAATGTCCAGAATGTAATGTTGTCTATTTGGGTCGAACAGAAATTTTCAAATCCGATACACTTACCGAGCATACAAATTAAAACAACCAAATAAACCTCACTACGCAAAATATCTACTTGACACCAAACATTCATTGACATCTAACACAGAATTAAACAAACAAATAAATCCAGGGAGCTCTCCACTTTTAAACTGTCTTCTTAAGTGATAATTGTAAAGATCAGCAGATATAGTTTTCCTGGTTTTCTAAATCGTTGCACAGTTATACTGATCTTAATTGGGAAAAAGATTATTAAACAGCAGGTAGGCATCAACTGAAATGTAACTTCTGTCATTCTGACGATGATATTTAATACATATTGAAAAAATTGTCAAATTTCTTAGAATTTTTATTCAATATATTGTGGAATTATTTAGAAACAGTAAGTTTCATCTAAAAAGAGTAATATGAGTAGATCCCACGAAGTAATGGTCGAGACAGTAAATTTCATTACTTTTATAAACCCCGCGGTCTCGCCAAAATATCTAAGCACGCGCATTCATCAAACTTTTTAATTGGTGCATTCGCCCAAATTGAGTATTACGATTAAATGAAACGTAAAAGTTAATCGTTCACCGGTATATTTTCAGGTCTGTTTATCAAATTCTCGTTCTTCAGAATACGTATTGATCGACTGTGAGAATACTGAGCACAGACTAAAATGGAATTAGGTGGAATAATATTATTCTTGCAGAGACCGCATTTATATTTCTGATTGTCGTCGAGAAGTTCTAGGAATTGGAGAATACTTTAAAATAAAAAGTGATAATCCAGTTCATACAAGATAGAACGAAAAAAAGGTGATTATCAATATGGATTCAGAAAAGGGAAGTCCACTATGAACCCAATTCACATTGTGACTCAAATTATTGAAAAAAATTACGAATACAGCTTTGATCTGAATATACTATTTATAGACTTTTAAACAGGCGTTCGATGATAACAAACAGAGAGACACTTAAAGAAGATTTTAGAAACATCGGGGTATCGAGTAAAATGAGAAGACTAATAAACATGACGATGGGACGATCGGCAGGAAGAGTAATGTCAGAAGAAGGGCAAACAAAGGAATTTGAATTTCAGCGGTGTGAGGCAAGGAGACACAATGTCTACAACTCTTTTTAATATTTCATTAGATGGAGTCATCAGACCTGTTGGTTTAAGAGGTACCATAATAACAAAACGGATACAAATTCTAGCTTCTGCAGGTGATATGGAGATAATATCAAGAAATATAAAAAAGCTAAAAGACATTTTTATAAAATTGATTATTGAACCTGAACGCATACAATCAGGACAGGAGCTTTCTTCAGATACAAACGATATCTGCAAAATATAATAGTAAATACTCAAAAATAAAAATATATACGGCAGCCATACGGCCAGTGGTGATCTATGGCGCAGAGATAGTGAATCTGACAAAAAAAAAGAAGAGAATAAATTAACGATATTTGAGAGAAAAATTATTAGGCAAATTTAAGGACTAGTTAAAACAGGAGATATAGAAATGAGAAGATTAATGATTTATAAAATTGTGCAAAAAAATAATGGGAAAACCATGGTCATATTTATAGAAAATGTAAAAATGGTGAAGTAAGATCTTTAACAGAATGAATACCAGTTGTAGACAGAGAAAGGGGAAAATCAACAACGAAAAAGTGGATTTTAAGATCATGAATATTAAGGAAGCGAAGAATAAAGTAAAAGACAGACAATTGTGGCGAAAAATATCTAAGTAAACGGAAAAAGACTATAATGGACTAATCATACATAATAAATGGTTCAACAGGATCCCCACTGGGTGTGACTACAATTCCCATAGGAATATATAGTCATGTATATAATCAAATTCATTATAAATATGCTTCAATTGTGACATTTATAGTTATTTCTTAAAGTTGGATTTTTACATGATTTTCAAAACGTACTTTGAGAATTCCCTTTTAAGCCGTAACTCGTGAAATTAACTTGAGAACAATTAATGAGTTCGTTACTTCACAAAAGACCACCACACGCTCGCCCTTTTCGAAACTGACCCTTTCGTTAAATACAGTAAAGTTCTCAACATTCTAGCGGTAATTTTCCATCTGAAACCACTTATAGAATGTAATCCTTCCTTCCCTTATTTTAGACATTTATATAAAGCGATGGAACACATCATTCGTTAAATTTTCAAAAACTATATAGTGCCGTGCAAAATTGAAATAAATAATATAAATAATTCATATAAGTGAAAGTAGGTGTAGTAATTTAAGTAAGTGATGTAAATAGATTTAAACAGTGTAATTGTTTAAATAAATGTGGAAATAGATTGCATAAAACTTTAAAACAGTCTTTGAATTCAATTCAAACATAAATTTAAATATACCGGGTGACTCACCTAAGTCTAATATTGTCGGTATCTTTTTTTTAAATAAAAGAATCTGTGTTAGAAAGCTTTTTAATAATTTAAGTGTGATGTATTTTTGAACAAATAAAAGAACCGGACACGTTAATCTATTTTGGGTAATGATTAGTTTTTGCTATGACTAGCTAAAAACTATTTAGAACCGTCAATAATTGAACAAAATTCCTAAATAATATGGATTATTACTCAAACGTTGCTTATGTGTTGAGTCTTTATGTTTTATACAATATTATACATTTACATGTTCATAGATGTTGAGTTTTAATTCTATTTCAAAAAGTTACTCTGACTATCTAAGGAAACAACTCCAATAATAATTATTTATGTACCAAGGAAGTAAAGTGATTCTTTATCAGAAGAGTCTGAAATTATTTATGAGACAAGCGAGCGCGGCGAATTACAGGCAAGTTCGATAAAGACACTTCACTGACGTGGTGCATAAAAAATGTTATCGCCAACTGTTCAGATTTTACAATATAAAAAAGTGAGGTATAACTTATCACAAAGTATACAGCTAATATAGAACAAATTTACTTATTATTTGTTTTAATAAAAGCGAATGTACAACCTGAAGTATTATAAACATTAATTCCCGAAGTTTAGGAAATTCCAACTGAAAACGTTTGAGGATTATTATCTATGTTAAAAATGTGCAAATCGTTGTCAGTTTGATCATCTCCATAAAAATATCTTCGCGATTTTTGTTTTATTGAGCACAGATTCTTCAACAATCGTGTCGATTTTCCACCCTCCGTGGCGTTTTCAATTTTCTTTACTGCCGCCTGCGTTGGCAAAGAGAGTGGCGGACGTTCGACAGACGCAATGTACCGTATAAAGTGATGGTTCTGACAGATGCAGGCAATTTTGCTTAAAACACTTTCGATAGTATGGATTCCAACTGGCTGAACAATGCATTTACCGTTCTTGTAGATAAGAAAAAATCGATCGTTGTGTTTAGGACGCAGAGATAAATATTTTTCCTCCTACCTCTATGGAAAGTACACACTTTCCTCCCTCAAATCAGGGAGGAAACTCATACTTTTTCTCCCTAGGGAGGAAAAGTACTTTTCTCCCTAGGGAGGAAAGTATTTTTCCTCCCCCTCATTTCAAGTAAGTTGTAAACGATGAAACTTGTGAATTCATTTTATTCATATTGTTTCCATAATTTCTAGAACAACCTGTATATCCTGTTTTTTGGTAAAAATCAAACATTAATGTTACTTCAACGTAGTTCTTCAATACAAATTTCAACTTCAGGAATCTTAGATATACGTTTTTTGAGTTCAGAATAAGAAAAGCATAGTATGCTGTGGCTCACTGACAGTAAACACGGCGATTGACTTTTGAGGTACAAAGTCGCTACATTCATTAAACTTAGTTGAATTTTTGAAAAATGGAGAGCGATTCAAGTGATTTTGAATTTCCAAATACACAACCTAATATTAAGGAACAAGCCACCATAGCGTCATTAACCTTACTACCATAAAAATCTAAAGACAGGTATGAAAAACAATATGCACAATATAAGCAATGGGCTGAAGACAACAAGATACATAAATATTCAGAGAATGTTTTACTGGCATATTTTTCACTACAAAAAAAATCATTAAAAGCTTCAACACTTTGGTCTAAATATTCAATGCTACGCACAATGATACAAATGAAGGACAATGTCGATATTAAATGTCCAAAGTTGATTGCATTTCTAAAATGTCAAAATGCCGGATACAAACCAAATGAAGCTAAAACTTTTACAAGAGAAGAAATAAATACATTCTTAATGGAAGCCCCCGATGATGTTTTTTTATGAATGAAGGTAAGAAATGAAATCCCATGCAAATAATTTAATTTTTGATATAAAATATTCATAGGTAGTCCTTGTTATTGGAATTTCTGGAGCATGTCGATATGATGAGCTTATTAAAATGACTATGGATGATATTGAAGAGAAAGACAATCTTTCAGTCATAAATATCCACACTTCAAAAATGTATAAACAACGAACTTTCGTTATCAATACTACAACAGGTAACGGCCCAAATTCTGTTCAAATCGTTAAAAAGTATAAACGGTTTTAAGGATTACAACTTACTTTTCCGCATCTGTGGCCCTGAACAATATTCTATCATAAAATTGTTACTTGTATACACTTCGGGGGATGTATCGTACTAACAAACCGGAATTTCTCCAAAAATAACCAAAAATTCAGTATATCTGGATTTATAGGACCCCCTGTACTCGCTCTAGTCAACTGAAAATCAATAGGGTACATTCGTAACACCTTGAACAATATTCAATCATAAAGTTGATCAATCGCATACTCTCTGGTGGCTGTATCGTGTTAACAAACTGAAACTTCTCCAAAAATGACAAAAATGTCGTACTGTAGCACTTGTTCTATTGGCTCCGGTGAGCTGAAAATCAATAGGGTTCATCAGTGAGATGCTCTGAATAATATACAATCATGAAATTGGTGAGTTGTTGAACTCCGGAGGCTGTATCGTGTTAACAAACTGCAATTTCTCAAAAAAATACAAAATGTCGTACTTCAAGTACCATAGCACCCGTGGTACTGGCTCTGGTGAATTGAAAATCAATAGGGATCATCTGTGACAGGTCCTTAACAATATTCAATCATAAAATTGCTGACTTATTGCACTCCGGAGGCTGTATCTTGCTAACAAGACATATAAGGAAAAGTGGCCGACGACAACGACGACGACATACACACAGGATTTTTTTTCTCAAAACCGTTTTTTTGGGTTGTTGTTGATGGAAAACGTAAAAATATTTAAAAAAAAAATTCAAAATTCCAACTTTTTTTGGGGTAAACCAATACTTTTCTCGCATATAGAAAGGTTGGGCGGAAAAGTAATATCGGTCTACGTCCTAAAACTGAGCATAAACGATTGTTGGTATGCTTTAAAGCAGGCAAATGTATAAATCAAGTGGTTGGCAAAAATAGTATATCCAAAATACCACAAAAAATTGCAGAATATCTCAATCTTCCAAATGCCGAACATTACACAGGGCACAGTTTCAGAAGAACTTCAGCAACTTGTAATGCGTATTGCCCAGGTAAGCCCAAAGGAGACAGAGTTCGATTAAATTAATTGATTTATTGCTATAAAGAAATATTATTTACAAAGATAAAATTAAACTAAACTACAATATTCTATATATACTACTGTGGTGCGTAATTACATTGAAAATCCCGTTCCGACGATCCGTACTCCTCCGTCGACCGATGTGTACTGACGAACTGTAGGCAGGTTGGTATAACGACTCGAAATTTCCATTGTGGTATACGGGATTCTCTCGGTCCCACGAATTGTTCAGACAGCCAAAGTTGAGAACAACCGATAGATTAATACTCTTTCTGTTATTGTCTCCAGATGTGGGTATATCGTTTATAATTAGTCAATTCCCAACTTAACGACTCTCTCGGTGGTATAGGGATGTAGTTAATCCGGCGCGTCAGTACCACACCAGAATTATACTAACATTTTAGCGCGATCGTTTACAGATGGTCAATACCCATCTCAACGTTAGCAAACCCTATAGAGATACTGTAGAGTTTTCGATGCGTCAATACCGCACCGAAATTATTTTAACAGCTTGAACAATTTCCGTCAATACCAGAAACCAACGGCCGTTCGAGTGAGTGATGTATAAAAGTCGAATCAATACTTCGACTTAGTACAACACTCCACGGTGAATTGTGTAAAGCGTATAAGGTTAAAGTCAGTACCTTCGACCTACGCTTCGCACTGGAGGCGGCTGAACTTGTAGGAGCTGGAGTCCGTGAACCAAGTTATCGTCTTGTCTGTTGGCTTGCATTTTTATATACATTTTAGCGGTGGTGGTGGAAGTCTCCTTCCTTTCCACTGTCGATTCTTCGTGCGCATCTTGGCGTGGGGACTTTGTTATTCTGGTGGGGTACCTCGTCATCGCTGCATTAACTGGTTACTTGGATCGATATTTATAGTAATGAATTTATATCATTACAAACTCTGTTAGTAAACGCTGGTGGGGATATTTTAGCTCTAAAACAGCATGGCGGTTGAAAATCAACCAATATCGCAGAAGGTTATGTAGAACAATTTTACACAAAAAAAAGAAAAAATTCTGAACAAATTATGGGAAATAATGTAGAACCTGAACTTGATCAAAATCAGCCAAGCACTTCTAGAAGTTACCACCATTACAATGTGCTAAGCGAAAATATTTAAAATACTAAAGCTCCTGTTCAAACCCTATCTTCTTCCAATGGTGTTCATATAAGTGCTGCTCAAAACTGCACATTCAATATTAACATAAATAATTCTAAAATATAGTTAAACAATACTATGTACTTAATTGTATAACATATATTGATAAATTTGTTTAATAAATAATTCTTGTGTTCTTAATTATATTCTTTACCTATTTGTGTCGTAAATATATTTTCAAAAAAGGTTGGTAGGAGGAAAAATCATATGTATCACATGGGAGTAAAATGCCTTTTCCTCCCTTGGATGTTTACTACATCCTGCGGGAGGAAAAGTGGCACTTTCCTCCCTAGTAATACAAATAACTATATTAAATAGTTTTATGGATTTTACTTTTCCTTCAAATTCTTCAGTGACTACAAATAAACAAGAATTGTTGGTTTCTATTTTTGATATATGAACGACCAGAATTGTTTCTTTGTGCTCTATGTCATATACTTATAAATTTAATAGTTCTTCATTAAAGCTCCAGCAATTCCAAATGAAACACAAATCTAAAAAAATTACTACATCGTATCATTGGTGTTGAAAAGTTTGTACAAATTACCTACAACATGAAGTATATTTCTTCCAGTTACTCTAGTAAAAATTTAAGTATCTCTTCTTGTGAAAAGGTTTTGGATTTCTTTGGAACATGGTACCTTATTTTTTGTTTTAAGGAAGTAGTAAATTTTCTATATTCACCGATGTTAACGTCTAGCTTCACTGGACGGGTGCTTTTGTTGTTATTTTGTATGTTGGGAGATGAATAATAGTCTATAGATTAATTTTAGATTATTCTATTACAGTCAGATAACGTAAACCCATATTCACATAGGAGAAAAACATATCATAATTAATCTAACTAAACTGATAATACTAATATTTTTATATGACAAAATTTCGATAACGACGTTAACAAGCGCCAACTATATATCGAGTGAAACTCGATTCAATAGTAAGGTACTATATATTTTCCAACAACCTCTCTTAATACTTTTCCTATAACCTATAGATACTTATAAACATCAAAATAAACATGATTAAAACAAATTAATAAAACTTCACACAAAACTGCTAAGCTAAAAAAACAATGAAAATTAAGTAAAAACAACCAGAATACTTTACAAATCATAGCAAATTTCATAGAACTCAATTCTGTTTAAACATTTAGTTAACACGTCAGCTAGTTGAAACTTACTATTCAAATATTCAAGACAAATGAGCTCACCTTTCACTTGGCCACATACAAAATTATGTTACGAAACAGCACACTGGGAATAGACCCTAAATCTGACTCTGTATAAGCCAGGTATCAAAGTTAAAATTATGGCGGATACGCAGTGTTTTTATAACTGTTTGGGACTATTTTATCTAAACATTGTTTTTGTGACCAGACTTATCTAGAAAAGGCCAGAAAAATTATTTGTGTCTGTGTAAGCCACAGCCCAGAATTTTCTAGTAAGAAAGGCATTAATATAAATAAGGACCGATCAGCGGAGGAGTGCTAATTAATAATCAAGTTTGTGTGCATATAAATTAAATTCAAGTGATTAGTTAAATATATATAAATTAAGTGTTAGTGAGTTAGTGTTTAAATAAATTTGTAAGTAGCCATACCGAGTGTTTGAAATTTATCCCACCCGTTTATTGTTTAAATAAATAATAAAAACATTACATTGGTGTCAGGTGTGGGGTAATATGAATAAATTGCTACGTAGAAATGGCCAAGAGATTAAGGGATCTGAAAGTGGCGGAATTAAGAGCAGAATTGGAAACGTCCGGTAAGAAAAGTGAATTAGTAGAAAGACTTCAAGTGGCACTGGAAAATGACGGCTTTGATGCAGAAACAGTTTTATTTAATGACGAGGCTTCCACCTTAATCTCGTCAATTTCTGCTAATATTTCTGCTAACATGGACGATAAGATTTCTGCCATGGAAGAGAACATGGACGAGAAGATTTCTGCCATGGAAGAGAACATGAACGAGAAGATTTCTACTATGAAGAATGATATTTCGGCTAACATGGACGAGAAGATTTCTGCCATGGAAGAGAAGATTTTTGCTAATATTTCTGCTAACATGGACGAGGAGATTTCTGCCATGGAAGAGAACATGGACGAGAAGATTTCTACTTTGAAGAACGATATATTTGCCGATATCTTATTAATGAAAAACGACATTGCCGCTGACGTTGAAAATTAAATTTCGTCCCTAAAATCTGAAATCGAGAATGAGATTACAACGATAGACGAGAAAATCAAGGAGTTAGAGGAAAGGATTGCCGATTCAAGAACGCGAGGCACGCCAGAGGAAGAAAAGAAGACCGAGCAAACGAAACCTTGCAAGACAGAAACACTACCTAAGTTTGAAGACATTGGCAGTTTTACCCGAGTCAAGGCCCCAACGTTCGATGCAAAAATGTCGTGGACCAATTATGCGAAACAATTTGAAGCAGCCGCTAGAGTGAATAATTGGTCCGATAGGGAGAAGGCAATAAACTTAACCATCGCGCTTCGGGGAGATGCCTTAGATGTACTTCAGACGATACCGCTTGAAGAAATGGATAACTTCGAGCTGCTGAAGAAGAGGTTGGACATGCGATATGGTCACAAACATTTGGAACAGTTGTACAGATTCCAGCTGAAGAACCGAAGACGGAAACGTGACGAACCCCTTCAAGAGTATGAAATGGATATTGCCCGACTAGTTCGATTTGCTCATCCATCAGCACCAGAGAACATGATGGAATGTTTAGGCATCCAGGCTTGTGACGACTTGTGTGACCACGATATGGAGAAGACGCTTCGTTTAGCTCATCCTAAAACATTGGCTGATGCATTGACTGCTGCTCTTGAATATGAAGCAGCCACGATGGCTTCGGGATACAACAAAGATAGGACCATACAGGAAGAAGGTGACGATGACAGACTTGACCAGATTGTCAACTTGTTGAAAGGTATGGTAGACAAGAAGCCGAAGAAAATCAGGTGCTGTAATTGTGGCGAGCTACAGAATGCACGCGGTTCGTGTAAGCGTCCTACGACTCCTGTAAACCAAGAATCTCTTAAATGCAAAGCAGCCAAGAAAAGCTCGCGGTACAACAATGGTAGAACCATGCAGGAAGAAGATAACGATGACAAACTTGATCAAATCGTGAACTTGTTGAAAGGTATGGCAGACAAGAGGCCGAAGAAGATCAAATGCCGGAAGTGTGGCGAGCTAGAGCACGTACGCAGTCCGTCTAAGCTCCCCAAGACTCCTGTAACCCAAGAACTCCAGACACAGGGGAAATCAGACAGGGGTGAACATCCAGCTAATGTGAATCACCAAAAAGCCAACTCCTTGGCTAGACGGCCATGCCCTGTAGACTATTCACGATGCAACTAGTCGAAATCTAAGGAAATTGCAGTTTCAAGAATTACAGTAGTCAACGAGGAATGGTCACCCACCAGGATCAGAGAAGGTCAGAAGAATGATCCTCACTTGAAGATGATCCGGCAATGGAAGGAAGAAAATCGGCGACCTACCTGGCAAGAAGTGTCAAGATTTTCACCGACACTCAAGGTATATTGGGCTCAGTGGGACTCCCTTGTCCTGGAAGAAGGGCTGTTGAAAAAAGTCCTTGAAAACGATGATGGTTCTGAGATGAGGAGACAGCTAGTTATCCCGAGAACAAGAGTAGCTGAGGTACTGAAGAAGTTACACGACAGTCCATCGGGAGGTGATCTGGGAGTGAAGAAAACCCTTCAGCGAGTCCGTGAAAGGTTTTATTGGATGGACAACTCCGACGATGTGAGGGACTGGTGTAAGAAATGTACGACTTGTGCTACGAGTAATGGACCACATCGCAAGAGAAAGGCACCCATGAAACAGTACAATGTTGGAAGCCCTTTCGAAAGGATTGCTTTAGATATCGCTGGACCATTTTCGACGACAGAAAATGGTAGCAAGTACATACTGGTTATAATGGATTATTTCACAAAGTGGGTGGAAATTTACGCTATCCCGAACCAAGAGGCCACAACTGTCGCGGATGTATTGGTGAAAGAATTCATCAGCCGATATGGAGGGCCCTTGGAAATCCACAGTGACCAGGGAAGAAATTTTGAAAGCCATCTATTCCAGGAGATTTGCGAGAAGCTGGGAATAAAGAAGACCAGGACAACAGCATTACATCCACAGTCAGATGGAATGGTCGAGAGAATGAACAGGACTATTGGAAAATACCGGTCCAAAGTAGTATCCTGCCATCAGAGAGATTGGGACTAGTATCTTTCCCTATTCGCATTGGCTTATCGATCTGCCGTCAATGAGTCCACGGGTGAAACACCAGCGAAAATCCTGTTTGGACGTGAAATGAGGCTTCCTTGTGACCTGGAATTTGGCTGTAGGTCTGGAGAAGATCTAGCAGGCGAAGACTACGCGATCCAATTGAGCAGAAGGATGGACGATATTCATGAATTAGTTCGAACAAATCTTCAAGTTACCAGCGACAGAATGAAAAGTCGGTACGACACGCAGGCCACAGAAGGCGGCTTTAAAGGAGGGGACAAAGTATGGTTACACAACCCGACGAGGAGAAAAGGATTTTCTCCAA
The DNA here is from genome assembly GCA_963921935.1 of Galeruca laticollis. Taxonomy (NCBI): domain Eukaryota; kingdom Metazoa; phylum Arthropoda; class Insecta; order Coleoptera; family Chrysomelidae; genus Galeruca; species Galeruca laticollis. The sequence continues at coordinate 34,482,295 of OY998178.1, read as the reverse complement.
AATTACAAAAATACTGGGAAGGTCCATACTTAATCAAGAAAAGGATCAATGATGTTTTATATCGCATAAGCAAGATCCCCAACGGAAAACCAAAAGTAGTTCATGGAAACCGACTAGCGCCATTCGAAGGAGACCACGACATAGAGGAAGGAGTAAACCTTATTCGAGATATGTCTGACCCCACCTTCGATGTATTTATGGGCGCGTATGGGGGTACCAGGAAAGCTAGATATGGAGTCACTTCGGAACAACAACAAGATTTGTTCACTCTCCCGGAAGATTATTCACTGGCATACAACATCCCCGCCCGTATCAAGAACGCACGAGGGTTGGCAACCGTTTTTCGAAAGAAGTTCGGGCAATTAGAAAAACTTGAAAACCAGATTCCAGCCCCTGGCAAGACACTGAAAATGAAACATAATTCGCGGTACGTCTTCTACGTGGTAACTAAAGATGAATTTAAAGACCGATTCACCTACCGCGATGTGTGGGAAGCACTGCGTCACCTCCGAGACCATGTGTTAGAATCCAGCGTGAAGAAACTGGCTATGCCTAAGATAGCGAGTAACCAGTTGGATTGGCGAATTATCAGGAACATGGTAGAGGTTATCTTTAGAGATACCGGTGTCCATATATTAATTTGCAGCTACAACCCCCGTTATCAGTATCTGATGAAGACGGTGCCCTGCTAGTTCCATAAGATCGGAAAGTGTAGAAATGGGGCCAGTTACCGATTCAAACATCCAGTCTCGGCTACACAAAAGTTCCAGGAGGAACTTCCATTTAAGGAGGGGGTAATGTTACGAAACAGCACACTGAAATAGACCCTAAATCCGGCTCTGTATAAGCCAGGTATCAAAGTTAAAATTATGGCGGATACGCAGTGTTTTTATAACTGTTTGGGACTATCTTATCTAAACATTGTTTTTGTGATCAGACTTATCTAGAAAAGGCCAGAAAAATTATTTGTGTCTGTGTAAGCCGCAGCCCAGAATTTTCTAGTAAGAAAGGCATTATTATAAATAAGGACCGATCAGCGGAGGAGTTAGTTGATGAAGTGATCTCGTGAAATAAATAAACAAAAAGATACCGAACAGTAAAGTGCTAATTAATAATCAAGTTTGTGTGCATATAAATTAAATTTAAGTGATTAGTTAAGTATATATAAATTAAGTGTTAGTGAGTTAGTGTTTAAATAAATTAGTAAGTAGCCATACCGAGTGTTTTAAATTTATCCCACCCGTGATAAAAACTTTTAATAAATAAGAAAAACATTACAATTATATTTTAAATCAACGAGTTTAACACGCTTGTCATTTTCACGATTTTTAATTATGACAATACACCCCTGGTTGATTTCGAATACATTAATAGATTCAATATTTATGTGCATGTGGTTAATTAGTTTCTTAGTCCACAAACTGTCTTGTACTGTACTGCACAATGCCACCAATTCCGCTTCACTGCTTGATTAGGCAACACATTTCTGCTTGCGAGTGACCCAGGCAACTGCATTTCCATAAACCTTAATGAAATATGCAGAAACTGATTTTCTATCATTCACGTCAGTCGCCCAATCAGAATGTACATAAACTGTTGATATTTGTTCTTCTAAATTTCTTCTGTACTCTAAATATACATTGATAGTTCCTCTTAGGTATCTTAATACTCTTTTGAAATGTATATATCCAAACTTCCTGTTTCACATTTAATCTTAATTTCAGATCAATAGGTGTAGACACTTTATTACAATTCTCAAACCTGAAACGCTTCCAAATTCCTTCTGTGTATCTTTTCTGATTAATCTTTAAAATTATTTTCCTTCTATCGAATTTTATTTGCAACCCTAAAAAATTCTGTAGTTCACCTTTACCGTTCATTTAAACTTTTTTCGTTAAATATTTTTTTAATTTCTTCAATACCCATTTTAAAGCTGAAACAATTGCCATGCAGAACATAAGAAAACTTGATCAATTATCCATGTATCTGCAAAGAGTAGAAAGGAATATAACAAGACAGGACAATTCTCAACAAAATAGAAGAATAAACAATACAAATAAAAAAAACTATTCAAGAAACACAAATAATTATACGAATAATCAGAACAACAATTGGATAGACTTAATTATAATACAAATAATGATAATAATAGACCATATAATAATAACAATAATTACAACAATAATTATAATAACAACAGAAATGCAAGTTACAGAAACAATAACAACAATTATAATAATAACAACAAAAATAATAATTTTAATAATAACAATAGTAGAAACAGAAATAACAATGACGCATACCGACAAAACAATTACAATGACAGAAACAATAGACTATATAGAACAAACGACAGAAGAAACTAAGAAGGAGATGGTGAACGAAGAAATGGTAATTGTGACACAAAAAGGATAAATTATCAGAGAATTGATCAGAATAGAAGAAGTAGATCCGAAGAAAGAGGGGTAAGAATTACAAATGAGAATATTACAAGAACAGAGACGACACAAATACATAGACAAGATACAGGACGAACAACAGACTTAAACGACAATCAAAATTTTTAGACAAGCACACACCAAATCAGCAGAATCTATATATTTCTACTTATGAAAATCCTAATGAATTTATAAAGTTATGTGAAAATATCGATACAAACGGAAATAATGGCTTAATAATTATAAATGGATTAGTTAATCAATTGGAAACTAAATTAATCATCGATACAGGATCGGAAGCATCAATAATTATTCAAAATTTTGTAGAAAAATTAAATATTCAATTGAATAAGATGATTAAAATTCCGAAAATAAATCTAATCGGGGCTAATTGTAAAAAACTCTGTGAAATTAATAAATCGATGAACGTAAATGTAAATATTGAGAGAAAAGAATTTAATCTACAGGTATTAATTGCTCCAAATATTGAAACTGACATAATAATAGGATGTGATGAATTAGAAAAAAATAAAGGAATAATAGATTTAGAAAAATGAAAATTGAGAATGGATGGAATATGGATTAATTTTGAAATAATGGAATTGCAAGAAGAAATAAGAAGCCCTGCTATACATATTAAGTTTACACATTGTCCCTTTATTTATTTTATTTATAAACAATAGTCGCGATCTCATATAAGGAAACCACCTTCAATCAAACATTTATTTATTTCTTCAATCCAGCATCGTTTTAACCCGTAAATGGATTTATTTAATTTTACGATATTACCTTCTTCACATTCAACTCCTTGTGGTGGATAAATATAGATGTCTTCTTTTAGAAAACCATCTAGTTGATGAAAACTATAGTTCTGTTGTCATCCGATAGACAAGGTTCTAATAGTTGCTATTTTTGTGACTGGAGCATATATTTAATCGTAATTAAATGAGTTTTTTTGTGCGAACCCTTTAACCGCTAATCTAGCTCCTACTTGATTTTTCAATGGCTTAGATGCAAAAAATCACTTTGTGCTTAATACTTATCTTTTTTGTCATTGCAACTTCCCTCCATGTACTATTTCTTTCAATTGCTGCTTACACATCTAAATTTGCACTTGGGTTTCTATTTATAAGATAAGTGGCTACCCTTATTGCCTCATTCCAAAATATTTTTGGCATCTCTGCATAATAAATCATAGACCTTGTTATAACTTGTATCTTTCTGCCTTTCCACTTTGCTGCGGTGTGTAAGGTACAGTATAGTCCAAGACAGTTCCATTATATTTATAAAAGTTTTTGAAATCCAAGGAAATGTGTTCGCCCTCATTATCTGTTCTAAGAACTGATATTCAATGACAGAATTCAATTTTATTTAATTTTACGGTATGAATAACTTCTACTAACTTATTTTTAATTAATTTTTCAAGATATGACTGACAAATATGACCGTACCTTTTATGCCATAAGTTTAATTTTTCATTTTCAGATTCTTAATACAAGCTTTCATTTTTATTAACATCAAAGCAAATTTCGTATAAATAATTTCTGACCAGACTTGCTAAAAATTACTTCATTGTTTGCCATTTCAAGATGGTTTACAGACAACAAATTTCTTCGTAAGCAGGGTACATAAAATACATTTTTAATAGTACACAAAGTTTCTTTACCTTTAGCTTCACAAATCACTTTAATATGACCTACTGCTTCTATATAATTATTGTTTTTAGCAACTGCTATTTTTATAGATTTCTTTAGCATTATAAGTTCAAAAAAATAGTCTTTATTTTTTATTAAGTGGTCCGTACAACCAGAGTCTACGCAAAATAACAAATTATTACTACTTACATTTTGGCAGTCCCGAATATTTGACATAAAACAAATATCTCCTTCATTTTCTTCGTCCTAACTTCTCGCTCTGTGTACTGATTCTTATCAACAGCATCATCATTTCCACAGCTTTTACAACGATATCCTCCACCTCTATTTCCTCTCTGATTGTAGATAAAACCTCACTTGAACTCCTCTAAAATTGGACTGGCCTCATTCTCTAGATCAGTGGTCGCCAACCTGTCGATCGCGAGCTACCGGTAGCTTGCGGAGGCAATTCTGGTAGCTCTCACAACGATTTTACTTTAAAAAATACAAACTGAAAAAATCAGAGAAGCTTCCGAAAATTCCACAAAAAAATCTAATTGTCATAATATTAAACATAAACAGCGGCAACGTTACGGTGAGCGATCTGCCGCTAACGCCATCAAGCTAGAATTGACCAGCCGGACCAGGCCCCAGATTCTGATTACACGATTCGATACGTATCGTATCGTCTAACCCATTTCATGACCCTTAGGGGCCGTTCAAGTATTACGTGAGCAGATTTCTTACCATTTTTTACCCCCCCGCCCCCCTTGTCATCAAAAGTAAGCAAAGCACTTACCCCCTCCCCCTATGCTTACGTAAACATTTTTAGTAATAAATGTTTTTTTATATTGTTATTTTTAAAATAGGAAAATTCATGAAAATATTAGGTTTAACTGATACACATAGAGTAAATGACAAAAAAATATAGTCAGAAATAAAGAACATAACTAACATAAAGAATATTTTCGGAACACATTAACAGTCTTCAGTCCATGAAACCTGAATCCATGATTCTAAGTTATCGATGACATTGGATTGCTGCTCAGTGTTGTGAGTCTGCTCACTTTCATCCGATTTTGGAATGTCTACGTCACTCTCATCGAGCCATTCAACATCTTGGTGCTCTAAATTTTGAATAATGCACATCAGTTCATTAGCACGACGAGCAGCGACTCTTACAGGTCTAACTTTTCCCTCTGTGGGCGTGTTTACTTTTTTATGGATCTTCTCGATGTGACGATTTAATGATTTGACGGAAGCATGATAAAGACCACACGTTTTGCATGTTCGGCTTGATAGCCTAAATTTTACCGTCGGACAAAAATAATCGTAGGGCATTTGCAAAAAATCTTTGAGGGTAGTACTCAAGCGTAGAGCTAAATTGACTGGAAGATCAAGAAGTTGTCCTCCTTCATCCAAAACCAAGTCATCAACTGTTTGTTTTACTTTTGCAGGTGGTGGAAGAAACCTGTTGTCTAGTAATCTGAATAGGCCACTTCTTGGACGACAGCATTCCGTATTTTTACATTTTACAATTTGAAGCAAGTATTGGCTTTCACGCACATGTTCTGAGTACCATTTAATGTCTGGAAATTCAGGAACATCTTGTTCATCAGCCTCAACATATTTTGCAGTAACATTATAGCCATCAATTTCCATTGAACTCCATACTTCAGCTAATACATTTCCTGCAAATTCGAAATTATATCTTTCTAATTGTTCATCAATTGTAATGCCACGTTCATCCAAATGAGACCCAAAATGGTCATGAGGCAGTATTAAACCAGCCAGTTCCCGACTCAGAGGAGCCATTCTTCGCTCTACTCTGTTATACGCACTCCTTCCAGGAGCATTGGTAGCTATAAACAATGCATCGAGATCATGTCGTTTAAAATGTTGTATAGCAAACCCTATGACTTTTTGATAACGCGGATTTTCATCTGGCCCTCCATCAACCGTCATAATTACTACTGGTTTTACTAGTCCATGGTCAGTTTTTGCTAATGGTCGAAACTCTTCAAGTTCGAGAAGCGTCTCGAAATCCTGAGCATGAGTATTAGCAGTAGATGAACTATGCTTTCCACTTCGAATAGCGATGAATGTTGGCCCAGAATATCCGACGGCTTGCGGTTGTCCTAGCATATTGGAAGTAACTTTGATACCAGCATAAACAGATGGTATTAATTTATGACGCTCAGCGATTACCCAATCGTGGTCAGGTAATTTGATTCTATATTCCATATGCATTAAAAGTGGTGCTTGCTTATTTGCCGCAGTGACGCCAATAGGGACTCGAGCTTTGTCATCTTGAGATAAGAAAAATACTTGATCTGGTCCAAGTATGGATGCTATGTTCTCTAAATAATGGATTGATGTTTCAGCGAACTTGCTATCTAAGTGGCTCTTGTGGTGATCAGTTTGAGCACGAATGAGCCTAACAGGGACTGTCGACACATGTCTTCGTCCCTCTGTAGAATTCGATTTTCTGGGAATCAAACGCAGATATGTCGCACTGCGACTAATGTCAAATCCTAGTTTACGCAGTTCTTGTGTGAGTTCGTCAAGAGTTTTAAAGTGTAACATAAAGCGTTTGTCGATACGAGATGTATCGAATCGTGTGATCAGAATCCTGTGGCTGCGCGTTAGTGTTCGAAAACGATCAGGATTGCTTTGAACGGGATAAATACGCACGGCGCGGCGACATTCCGCTTAGTTTAAAACTGAACGCGTAACCAACGTCCAGCGGTTGGGTTAGTAGAGAACAACAAAAAATAATATTATGGCAAGCAGTTGTACCACTTTCATTCGAAATGGGAAGAACAAAACTTTTTAACAGAAGTTAAAGATAAAAATGTGTGTTTGTTATGTAATACGTCGGTCTCCGTTGCTAAAAAAGGAAATATTGAGAGACATCATAAAACTGTAAATTCTAATTTTGAAAAATCATTCCCACTACATTCTGCCGCCAGAAAGGAGAAACTGAAACAGTTAAAAAAGCAGTTAATTGGACAACAATCAATATTTTTAAGAACAGTCGATAAAAATAAGGCTGCAACTGAAGCATCGTACCGTGTGTCTCAGATAATTGCACAAAAAAAGAAACCTTATGAAGACGGGGACATGATAGAATAGGCGTTTTTAGAAGCTGCTGATTCGTCTTTTGCCCACTAGGGGAGAAACAAAGAACTAGCGAAAATGATTTCTGATATAAAAGCATTTATCAAAAAGCTGGAGTTTTGGGAACAAAACCTAATTAACAGCGATGCCAAGCATTTTTCTAATCTAAAAATATCTCAAAATCCTTTAGAACCCTATGACAGCAAATATCATGTAAAAATAGTTTCTACCCTGAAGAATAACTTCAAAAATCGTTTTAAAGATTTCAACGAAATGGCTTTAGTAGCGCAGTTTGTTGTTTCACCCTTTATGGAAATTGATATCAAACAGTTTGCAACTTGTTTATGCAGAACTTTGGCGAAGACATCGCTGCAACAGAAATGGAAGTAATTGAGTTTCAAAATGATTTAGCCTTAAAATCGTTAGTCTCAAGTACCAAATGTATCTGGCCTATTGTAAGTAAAGACAAATATTCAGTTCTATGCCGCGTTGCCCTGAAAGTGAAAGCATCATTCAGTTCAATCTTCTTTTTCCAATATGAAGTTTATTAAGAACAACTATCGCAATCGACTTACAGATGAACATTTGGATAAGTGTACTCGAATAGCTGTATCAAATTATACTGCAAACATTAAAAAAATTATCGATGAGTCTGAGTGTCAGCCTTCTCATTGAACGTGCTTTTTTATTTTTCATTGTTTATGTTCATGACAGTGCGTTACATTTTTGTTGTTATTATTAACTATTTATAATCTTATGTGACATGCCGTTGTGGCTGGATTAAAGTTTGTGTTTATTTTTCAAACACCTTCGTTTGGTAGGTAGGAATGTAGCTATGAACAAGTACGTACTAGTAATATTAGTTATTTTGTTATTAGTTTATTATTAGTACCTATGTATTATGTATTACCAGTTAAATAGTAACATAAATACATATAATGATAAATTAACTGTGGATTATTTCATTTACATTGCGTTACGTGGCTTCCGTGTGGGTAGCTCGCTGTTTATTACAAAATTAACAAAGTAGCTCAACACATTGAGAGGTTGGCGACCACTGCTCTAGATGCACCATGATTTCTACTAAAATAGTTATAATTTCCTCTTACTTGGATATTCTCGCCTAGAACTTCCTGTTCCTGTTATCCTGCAGCAATTTCCGGCATTCCTTTTTAAAATGTCCCCTTTCACCACAGTAGTAACATATTCACATTTTAGTTGTAAAAGCAACAGGTTTTTCAAATCCTGTTTTTTACTCTTAAATATTGATTCTGGACTTTTCTTCTCTCAACCTGATTTCTGAGATTTGCTTTCCCAAAATTCAGTGTTAGGTCATTTGGAGAAACGTTTTACAAATTGTCAACACTGCTTCAAAAGATTTTGACATTGTTCATAGCAAGGCGCACACTAAATATATAGGGTAATCAAAGCTACAATTCCTGATAATACAGTGAGGAGCAGAAATAGCATATGGAAGCAGTTTACCAAATTTTGCGAGCATCGTCAGTATGAATTGAATGAGTCGGTACCATCCACAAAACTAAATGATAATTTGAAAGACTGTGCCTGGAATATGAAAAAAGAATATGGGCAAGATTATAAAGAATATATACTGTGAAGTGTATGTGGAATTCTACAGCTAAAATTCTTCAAGAGAGGTTTTTTAAGAATTATAACATAAAAATAGATCCATTTCAATCGTGCGAATTCAGAAGTTCTCAAGAACGCAAACAATGCCAAGAGACGGAAACTGCAGAAACGTCAGGAAAAACGGAAACGTAGTTCAACGGCCTTAAGTATAGAAAATGTATTTGCTATTATTGTCAAATGCGAAGAAAAAACTCCAGATGGACTTGAAAAAAATTTGGCTCCAATAAAATTAGCATTTGATTGAACATTTCAAGTTTGAAATTCAGAATAACGAAAATGAATCAAGTAGGATAGAATACAACCCAATTTTCACAAAAACCTGTCAAGGTGAAACCATAAATGCGCAGACAGCAAGTAGCTTACTAAAAATGAACGAAACCCACAGCGCTGTCCAGTTAGATTGTTCAGAGAATTGATTGTGGTAAAAGAATTCGCCTGTTGTGAAAAACGAACTTTCAAAATGTACTAAATTGGGAGCAAAGTCTATGGGTTTAGATACACACCAATTGAAAATTACAAACCATTCTGGCAGATCAACTGCAGTTTCTAAACCGGCAATATCAATATCAACTCATTCAAATTACTGGCCCCGTTATTACTTCTTCAATTCAACCTTACTAGTAGTTGGATCAATACCTTTACTTGGGTATTTTGAACAAATTGAGGAATAGAATGAATGTGGACCATCTACGGTTAAAACTACCAGTTCTTCAAAAGCCGAATAAATGTCACAAATTACACATGGTGGAAATATCTCATACAATAATTGTGTTTTCAATTTCAATTGATAAATTATAAAGCTGGTGCTGTTTTTGTTTAGATTATGTTGATTGTTATTGATGTTCTGAAAAAGTATTCCAAATTGTTTCATATGACTGATATAAAGAATTAGATTCCTGAAATAATCTTCATAAATATAATATGACCTTGATAAATTGTCGACTGTTTTTATTGCTACTAAATTTCTTTTGTATTTATTAATCTGACCCGACATTATTTTGGCATTGATAATCAGAGCTGAAAGCCCTGGAGCCTCGCCCTCGGGCTTTCATGAGATTATTAATGCCAAAATAATGTCTCGTTAAACAATTATAAAATACAGTTGAAATTTATATGCAACAAAATAGTCGAGTATTTATCAAGGTCTTGTTATACAGTGCTATTCAAAAGTCCCCTCCCCCCTCGTATCTTTTGAACGGCTAGACTTACATTAATAAAATTTGGAGGGTGAAAGTAAAGTGTTGTAAACTTCTCTACGAATGGTAACAGGTGACGTAATAGTAATAGATGACGTCACAGTGCCATTCGGGCCAATAATTTTAAATAGGACCTTATGGCTAGTGATATCTCGTTTGAAAGGCATTGACATTGGCTACATAGCCATATTAATTTTGTTTGAGTTCAAATTAATTTTTGACGGATAAATTAAATAAATACCAAAATTATTGAAATTATTTTTTTAAATTTAATTAATCAAATATCAACAATGGATTCTTATAGCAAGTGTTCGAAATGTGCTCCGTCTACTTCCTGACAGTAATACATCGGCCGGCGAGGTCCTATAGAATGGCCACCTCGGTCACCAGATCTGACACTATAAAATATTTTTCTATGGTGGTACTTGAAATCCAAGGTTTATACTACGGCACCAGATAGCATTGGCGTTTTGAAAGAAAGAATTACTGAATAATGCAATGCTATTTCAGCTGACACATTCGAACGAGTACGACAAGAGTTTACTAATAGGATGTATTACTGTCAGGAAGTAGACGGAGCACATTTCGAACACTTGCTATAAGAATCCATTGTTGATATTTGATTAATTAAATTTAAAAAAATATTTTCAATAATTTTGGTATTTATTTAATTTATCCGTCAAAATTAATTTAAACCCAAACAAAATTAATATGGCTATGTAGCCAATGTCAATGCCTTTCAAACGAGATATCACTAGCCATAAGGTCCTATTTAAAATTATTGGCCAGAGTGGCACTGTGACGTCATCTATTACTATTACGTCACCTGTTACCATTCGTAGAGAAGTTTACAACACTTAATTTTCACCCTCCAAATTTTATTAATGTAAGTATAGCCGTTCAAAAGATACGAGGGGTGGAGGGGACTTTTGAATAGCACTGTATATATTGACAAAATTTTAATAACTATGTTAACCAGCGCTAACTAAATATCGAGTCAAACTCGCTGTAATAATGGTTTGAGGAAAATATTATATATTTTCCAACAGCTTTAAGCATACAATAATAAGACCATATTGAAAAGGGACAATACTTCTTTGATACATCGGAAACATATGCCAGTAACACGTTTTCACTTATTTCCTTACTTTGTGTTTGTTGCACCACTCCATGAAAATGTCGTACTAGGGATTGTATTTTTCTATGTATTTTTATGACAGAAGTTTCAAGGAAGTCTCTAATGACTTCTCGTGAATTTCAGGGGCGTGCACTATCTTCCATAATTTATTCCATAAATAAATCGCGAGAAAACTATTATCGAGCTGTAATAAGGCTTGACAGTGACAGACGATTTCTGATTAACCCTTAACTACTACCACCCAAAAATTATTTCGTAAACACTATAAGTGGGTCACAGAGACCCAGTTTTTTTACTCATAAAAAAACAATAAAAAATAATATTTTGACATTTATTTATAAACACATAAATGGAAACATAACTAAAAAACAATAGCTATTAATAAAAAAATTCAGGCGCAGTTTGGGCACAAAGTTTTTGCACATTCTATACACACTGGAATATTACACATTTGATAGTAGGAGCTGGTTTTCCTGTCTTTTTTGACGGGACAAATTGCACATTTTTTTCTTTTAGAGGCTCCCACTCTTTGTTGAGGAGCTGGGGGTGGTGGAAGTGTATCTCCAATCAAATTAAAAATGAAAGTTTTCAAACCGCGTGGCAACGAAGTTTCATACATTTTTTGCATAAATTACGTCCAAGTTGTTTTAAAAAATTGTACCTTGAAATTTCTTTACCACCTGAGGCAAATTGATAAATTCCTCTACTATTTACCCCTCCAATATTCAAAAGAGCATGAAAAAATGCTCATTGGCCATCTTCGACTTCTACGTGAAGTTGTGTAATTGGCACATTTTTGATCAAGCACATCCACTCCCGCTTTAGTACTATTGTAAAATAGTATTATATCTGGTTTTTTGGTTTGTCCGTCCACTTTATCATCATGGTGGGTACTTGAAATAAGAATAACAGATTTTTTTTTTTGGGTACGTATGATACTATTGTCTCCTGAGCAGTAAACCCAAAAATGGATGACTCTGCTTTTCTCTTGGGAGATGGCATAAATTCCAAATGAATGAAGGTTTTGTTTTTTTTTCACTGTCCCAACAAATGTCAACTTTAATTTCTCTAATTCTCTCATTCGTTCAACTGAGGAGTACCAGTTATCGGCTGTTATGTTTCGAGAAGTATTTTTTATTGGTTCCAACAAACGAAGAGCTACTTGGGTTGGATTAGAAAAGTTGTTTGTTTTTTTCTCTGTAGGATCTTTTCCAGCGTCAATTTCAGCATTTAGCATATAATTTGTTTGAGAATCTGCAAGAATTTGTACCTTTATGCCATACTTTGCGGGTTTGTTGGGTATGAACATTCGAAATCCACAACGGCCTCTAAAAGGTACTAACAGTTCATCTACAGTCATGCTATCACCAGGTATATAGTTTTGCTTTGAATTAGTGACAAATTTATCAAACATTTCAGAAATTGGTGCTAGTTTATTTTCTTTTCTTCTATCCGCTCGAGTAGTCTCGTCATCGAAACGAATGCAGCATAAAAGAAATGAAAATCTGGCTAGTGGCATAGTAGCTCTAAATAGATCCCTTCCTGTACCATCCGTAGCCCATAGACTTTTTAAGTCCTCATGGCCTGACTTGAACAAATCTTGAAGGTAAAGGAGGCCAATAAACGCTTCAATGTCCAATTTATCTGTATTTTTTATAAATGTTGGAAAAAATGATCGGCGCGCATTTTTCTTTCTTTTGCATCGACTGTATTTAGCAGCGACTATGTCAATACGTTGATTCGTGAATTGCACAATACTTTCTATCATTGAGTCATTAAAAAGTAATCTCCAACGTTCTAGAGGAGTTATAGGAGGATGTTCACGTGCTAAACCTTTAACGCCTGCTAAAAATTTAATCAAATTGTTTGAGAGTGTTTTACTTTTTTTTTGGAGGTGTCTTTGACCATTTCATTTTGTCTTTTTTACCATACCAATAATTTTTTCTTGTTTGTTCATTTTCTGGCGCTATATTTTCTCTTTGGGATTCATCAATTTGTTCATTATTTTCAACCACCGTATCATTCTCAACAGAATCGTCACTTTAAATTTTCATTATTGTCAGGTTCCCACTCTTCTTCACTATCAGTGTAATGATCGCTTTGTATTTCTTCATCTTCTTCTTTGTCTCTTTCATCTCCACAGTCCAGAAGTTGTCATCATCTAGCCAAAATACGTCACTTTCAGCCAATTCTACGAGTTCCTTTTCGGTAAGAGGACGGTTATTCATTTTTCTAAAAAATAAAGTATTTATTAGGAAATACAGTTATATTTAGCGAATACTATTTTGTAGGGAACAATTACCTACCTGACTCAAATATAACTTTTACACTATAACTGGGTCACTCTGACCCAATATGATCGTTCTAACAGATTTGCGATAATTAATTTAAACTAAAAACGCCGCCGCATGTGTTCTCTCTGGCTACCTAGAGCATACTGAGAAGCCCAAGCAATAGAATCTCCGTAGAATGGTGCACTGACAAATTACCAATTACGCATGGGTCAATGTGACCCAGTGGTAGTAGTTAAGGGTTAATGTCAAAGTCATGCTTATGCCAATAAAAATTTGCGGAGGGTAAAATACTTTTTCTACAACCCGAGTACGTTCAGATATTTAACCCAGTGTTCCCCGGGTGAAAAAAATTACCGTTTTGCGTTCATATATTACGGGAGGTTTCTCCAATTAACGATGTCATAGCGTTCAAAAATTTGTGGAAGTTTTACCCAAAGTGTTCCTTTCTTACCATACTAAAAGAGCATGGTAAATGTTCAAGATTGTGAAATCTTGAATTTTATTGTTTACGATACTTTTAAAATATGTAAGATATTTGTATGCGTCCTTTTTTATTGTATATATTTAAGGCGTACATTTATTTCAGTTAATAGCGTTGTAAAAATATGTTGCAGAATTGATAAGATCTTTATATTGTTGTAAATTTAAAGAATAGTTTCATTTTATTTCAACTTTTGTTAGATACCTTCAAAATATCACGTTTTGCAACAATAATCGCCAGACGGAAAAACAATGAACCAAATCGACCATGTTTTAATTGAACTCGAAAAAGACCAATGCATCACCAATATACGAACGTATAGAGGACCCGATCTGGACTCTGATCATTTCATGGTGGGAGTCACATTAAAGCAATTCATACCAATAAACAAAAATGAAAAGAGGAAACGAATGGAAGATAGAATGGTTGTAAGGTTATTGACAAATGAGGAGAAAGAAGGATATGATGGATGACATAACGGAAAGAGATATAGAGCATCATTGGGAAACAATAAATACAATAATGAATACTGCAGCCAAATACGGTATTATATTCCTAAATAGCCAAACTACTAAATCGTTTACTGAAATTAAATATAAAACTTTTAAAACTCGACGTAATATTTTATTCAGTTTTCAAAAATAAATTTTCACTTACTCAGAAAATAAGGGACGGTCGAACACTAGACTTTAAAAATATCAATTTAATAACTTGGTGACACGCGGTAGCAAATTGCAAAAATCTTTAAACGGCCACAGGCAGACAGCGAGAGATATCTAGATTCAGCTTCCCAAAACGCTCGGTTTTTGGAATTTACAATTTAATTCCTACCTAAAATTTTTGGCGATAACGGTGGGGAGGGAATTAACTTGAATCGATTTAGAAGAAGAAATATTTCTACTATACTGGACGGTTTTGGTTTTAATTAAAATAGTTTATATACCGGGCGTCCTCGATAATTTAAATTTTGAAAAGCGGAATTTAATAAATTTTACATATTTCTTTAGATGGTAATTCATGGCTTTTGAATTACTAATGAAATAAATACTTAAATTAATGTTACGGGACTAATACGGTACCAGAAATCAAAGTTGGAAAGTAAGTAACGAGTTATATCCACTTATTAAAATTAAAATACCATCGGAAATGCTTCAAAAAAATAACTTGTTACACTCTGCAACAAGAAAAACTATTATGCAGGAATGGTTAAGATTCGGAAATGTTCCATTTGACTAAAAAATGTACAAACCAGAATTATACGCATTTATAAAAGTACAAACACTTAGGTACAAGACTTATGAAATTGATGATCTTCCTACCTCTAAGGCCCACAACGTATTAAGATTGACCCCTTACCATCCCGATTTGAATCCAATTGAATTGGTATGGGCAGCAATGAAAGAATATGTTGTTAAAAAAATGTTTTCTTTCCAAAATGTCATAACTTACTGTGATGCATTTTTTAAGCAATTCACTGAAGAGTGGAAAAAGCGGTGTTATCGCAGAAAAAGTTTTGAGACAAAATTTATGGAAAGTGAACCAATGATTGACATTATTGTTGAAGAGTTAATTATAAATGTGAATAGTGAATCTGTTACAAATTCAGACATCGATAGCAGCGAAAACGATGAATTTTCTGATTTATCGGGTATTATAGAACTTTCCGACGAAAATGAACCATCTACAAGTGAAGGAAGAACTTATACAAATTTGACTAATTAATTAATAATTATTGCAAACAATCTAAATTTACTTTTTGTCAATTTGTAGGAAACTACACTTTAATTTGTATCAAACAAATATTAACATTTTTGATTTTTCTAAGTGTAAAACTTTATATATCGTCAAGAGAAAAGAATGTTCAATAATAACTTTCTGTTTAAAAAACGACTAATTTCTTTAATAGAATTGAAAATAACACTACTTTTTACAAAATGCTCAAAAGAGAGTTAAAATTAAACATTGATACCTACTTTATATATTTCTTGCACAACTGATAATCAAGTAACTGAGACTCACCGAATTGTGATTTTTTTTTATTTTGAAATTTTTGCGCATCAACCCCTAGGGTTATTAGCGCCCAACAATAAATTTACATTTAAGTCATGTACATAATAGGATTTTCAAACTTTATACAGTAACTTAACCGCTTTCAGGAAAAGTAACAATTTTTCAACGTCACAGTTTTCTCCGATAATGTCTGTGATATTATTTGGTAAATTATACCGCGATCTTTGATGGGCAAAACAGGTACACTCCACTAACACATGCACTACCGACACTGGAACCTGACATGTTTCGCATATGGGTGCCGCAGAATGAGACAATAGGTGGCCGTGGGAGAAACGAGTGTGTCAAATTCTAAGTAGAGTTAATATTATTTGATCTAATTGGAAGAAATTAATAGCTGCTCACTTCCGATGACGCGTCACTTTCATTGTCAGTTGATGGTTGCGAGTCGAAAAATTTACATTTTTTCCGAAGCTTGGTACAGCGGGTTTTTATGCTTCTATCTTTCAAGTGAGGATGGATTTCATGTAACATATAGCAAAGTAAGGGTAAGTCATTAGTGTAATTTATAGCAATTTGGTCTGGGTGTGGTGAACCGTAACTGTTTGTGAACAAATCCACCAGTTGGTCAAAATTTAGAACAAAGGGGGTTCGTGAGAATTTATGAAAAGTTTCTGCTGGTTTAAGCAATGCGTCAAAATCGGGCCTTTGTTTTTTTTGGAGGGGTTTTTCGGGTGTGACAAGGATATTGTTTGTTGGATTTTCTTATTCCGCAATTTCAGGTGTTTCCCGGTCGGAACTGGTTCTCTTGATTGCTGGTTCGGATTTTTTTGGTGTGGAGGGTAAATCATTTGTAATATGTTGGTTTTGTGAATTCACAATAGATTGAGATGCTTCTACAGGATCTTTTGTACTCGGAGTTTTCTTAGAAGTACTTGACTTATCAGAGGGTTTAGGTGGACTTTCGGAGTTATTTTCGGAAGTGTTGGGAGCGGTATGTGCATTACAGCAGTGGACAGCAATATGACCTGACTGTTTGCACTTGAAGCAGGTCAGGCCATCAACGGATACGAAAATTCGATATAGAGTATTTTCATAGGTTAATGTGAATGATTCAGGAATGTTACTTTCAGGAGATAGAAGAGAGGTGAATACCTGACGCCGAAAACTAAAAATATGTCCGCATTCTGGGTTGGAAACTCCTATTTTTATGAAAGTTACTGGTGATACAAGGTTTAAACCCAATTTCTTCAATTCAATCTCTAAAGTCCCGTGTGGTATACTAGGGCAGACGTTGGATAATGTAATTCTGCTTGCTGGTGTAATGAGTCGGCTTGCCTGAATGTCTTGATTGTTGACTGTGTAGCTAGGATATGTTGCCATAAAGTGATCAACCACTGACTTGTTTGACAGGTGAGTACATACTCTGTTGTTTGAAATTCTTGTAGCAAAAGTGATGTTTTTAGGAAGAATTTTAGTTCCTACGGCAAAAATGTACTCCTCTAATTTAATTCCATCAATAGAAGGAAATAGGATACCTTGATCTTTAGAGGGAAAGAGTGAGTTAGCTGCAACATTTGAATAAGATCGAGAAGAACTTATTTGTGATTGGGTAAGAGAGGGACTTCTGTGGCCAGAAGCACTCCCTAAACTTGTCAGTTGAGGTTGGTTCGAAGAATGACCCCTGTGATCAGGGGGTTCCGCCAAATTTTCTGTCATGATTAAAATGATTTACATTGATACTCGCAGAAAGTTTCCAACTACAGTCCTGTTCTAATGTGGTCAGGCAAAGCCTGACCGATATCAAGAGAACAATAAAAACTGATATTATGAACAACCGACTGCGACTTATTTATATATTGATATTTCTAAAACCAAATATCTCTTATATTACTAGATGGGATTTATTGATTTACAGGTATATTTAGAACTGCCTATAAACTGCACAATAGTATACTGTTTTCTTTTTAAACTCTTTGTTTATTCCACTTTGAGCTTGGAATATGTAAGAGCTGCTTCCAAATCTGGTATCGGTACTGTTACCAGGCAATTGGAAACTCCAGTTCATCAGACATTTTCTCGACATTCAAAAACCTGATATCTTCTTCTTAATCGAGACACTCCTAATACCTAACAGAATCGTGAATTTTAGAAACCCAGAATATAGTCTTCATAGACTAGACCGCCCCGCAGGTGTCGGTGGGGGTGGTCTCGCAGTATTAATAAAAAAAGACACCACTTTTCAACTCTTGCAACCAAATAATTCATCAATTGAGCATATCTCACTACTTATAGACAACAAAATAAAAATAGTTGGTGCATACAATACACCGAACAAAAATCTATACGAATCTGATTTTTATAATATCATAAGAACACATAACAGGGTTCTCATAGTGGGTGACTTAAACTATAAGCACCCACTCTGGGATTCATGTGCTTCTCACCCAAACCCCAATGGAAGTACTCTCCAAAGGTTCTGTGATAATTCGGACTGTAATATTTTCAGTACGGACGATCCCACCCACTTTCCTTATTCCGGTAAGACCCCAAGCACAATAGATCTAGAGGTTGGCAGAAATGTCAACACAATAACCAAAATGAAGATCATCCCTGACCTTAATTCAGACCATGATCCAATACTAATTGAATTGAAAATAACACATAGCATACAGTCACATACACGTAGAGTGCACGATTACACAACCACAAATTGGACTGCATTCAGAAAATACATAAATGAAACATTAACAATCACAAATATAATTGAAACTCAAAGTCAACTAACTCATACTATACAAAAATTACAAAACTTAATGATAACGGCAAGAAACAACACAACAACTATTAAACCCAAACCTAAATCCCCAAATATCCTTCCTGACCGTATTGTTAATATTATAAAGGAAAAAAATAAAATACGTAGAAGATGGCAGCAAAGCCGAAACGATACTGATAGACAACTATTAAAAGACTATCAAAACACTGTAAATATATTAATAAATGAACATCGAAATAACGAATGGAAAGCTTTTCTTGAAACATTATCAATAAAAGACAACTCTCTTTGGAAAATCACAAAAACATTAAAAAACAAAAAAGATGAAATATCAAAAATTGTATCTAATGATAAAACTATCACTCAAAAATCGAAGATAGCAGAGGCCTTTGGAGAGTATTTTCAGGACAATTTTAAAAATAATACAGTTAACAATCAACTGCATAATAAAATAGCACAAACAGTATCTAATTATCCAAACACGTCAAATGCTACAAATAAATTCAATTTAGCAACCACCGCGGAAATATACAGTACAATCGTTTCGATCAAAAATAAGACAGCTCCAGGGATCGATGGTATTTCTAACATCTTCCTCAAAAGCTTACCGAAAAAAGCGATTGTACAAATTACTTACATAGTTAATTATATAATTAAAACCGGTAACTACCCTGATATGCTCAAAACTGCCAATGTTATCCGTATTATTAAAGCCAATAAACAATCAAGTTATGTGGACAGTTACAGACCAATTTCCTTACTAAATAACATAGCAAAAGTGATTGATAAAATCATTCTTAAAAGAATGCAACAATCTGTTGGCAAACAAAATATTCTTTCAAAAGAGCAGTATGGGTTCAGAAGTGGACACAGTACTGTTGCTCAAATTATTAGAGTCTTCAACCACATCAGAGAAGAAAAATAAAATGATAATGGTAACAATCGACATTCAAAAACGGTGTGGCAAGAGTAAACTTACCGATTTAGTGCAAAGAATTGAACTTTGATATTAAACAGACGCTTATAAGTTTTATCTTCCGCCATCTTTCTATCATAGACGTTTTATATAACGGATTTGGTGTTATAAGATTTGTGTTAAAAGTTGCCTATTTTGAATTATATATAGAAATTGTACTTCATTCGAGTGGATGACTTTATTTGAATGAATGATAATAATAGATAATAGGTTTTCACTAATTTATGTCCTGTAAAAGAATAATGTATTTGTTTCTACAGCATTAAATAACGTTTTTCTATTTGAAGAGCATTGTGAAATTATTTTCTTGAGATTTTTCATTTCTCTATGGTGATTGCTCCATCTAGTTTAAACAGTTGGTAGTTTTAAACTGACATCTATGAATCGTGGAGAGGTTCAACATTAAACACAGGACCGTCTTTAGAGTTTATTTGGAAATAATGATAAAGCAAGTATATTTTGATTAACAAAGTTTTTATTGAAAGATAGGAATAGTACTTGAATTTCGGCGCTCATACTAGAAATTGAAATTGTTTTGTTTTTCTACATCTGAACCCTACTCTGAGATCAGAGAGTTTCTCATGCAAAGAAATAATTATTTTACAAATAAATCTTAAATATTACAATATACCGGGCAAACAAAAATTAAATATCAACTCAACTAAACTAAAATTAATAATTCATAGTATTTAAACTTTTTAAATATTCTCTTATACCAATTTCTATCCAGTATAATATATATATATATATATATATATATATATATATATATATATATATATTAACATAGAGTAAAACAACACCCTGTATACCGAACATAAAATAAAAAAACTACTTATTTCAAGAAATAAAAATTTTTGAAATTTCATTTTTTTTAAAAGATTATCTAAAAAAGGAGACAATCTGTACCATGTACTATTCAATAGAGAAAGCATCTAACTGTATAATTTAAAATAAGATTTGAAAAAACATTTGTGAAATGAATTAACAAAATCTCTATAAACCTACAAGACGGAATATTAGAACCTTGTTACATATACAAATGGAAATGATAATCCTTTATTTTATTGTCAAGGTAAATAAATAGTGAGATTCTTTTTAAAATGAATACTAGGGTTTGAAGGACATGTAAATAAGATTTTATAAATATTTAAAAACATTTCGATATAAGAAGTAAACTGAAAAACATTAATTCTATGGAATGTGACATTTATTGAACGGTTTGACATTATGAACACATATTTTGTAAATTGGAAAATGTCATTTTGTAAACTAAATGAAATATAATTTAAGAGACACAATATGAGTTAAAATCATTAAAGAACCTTAAAACAAAGCGTTTTCAAATGATAGATGGACAATTCACTATTTGAAATGAAATCTATAAAGAAAAGTTTTGATAACCAAATCTGATTGGTGGAATGTATTCAACAAACTTTTAATCTGCGACAAGTAGTTGTTAATAATAAAAAAATTGAAGGAGAAAAGTTTGTTGATTATACAGACTATTGACTAGGTAAACTTTTTTTTGGGTGGTAGAAAATTTGAGAAGCAGCAAAATTTTGGGAATTAAGAAAACTTTTCGAAAAACAAGATATTTGGCATCAAAATTCAGAAAAGAGAGATACATTGTACTTATGATATGGTAGATTATATATTTAAACAAGCAGATGTAGAAACTAAGAAACAATTTGGTAATTATGTTTGAATACTAACCGTATAATTGATATATAATACTTGATTAATATTTGTATGGTGGAATGGATATATCCACCATACCTTTTAGAAAGCTTTTGATTATGTAATTGGACTGAAATGTATTGATGTGGACGGGACATAGCATTGATTCCTGATTTTGTGTAAGCTGGACCAGTGATGTGACAATTTCCAGAAGGTAACCTAAAATAAAGTAAAGGATAATTGAAGTGAATTACGATACAGGAATAAGGTATTTAGACTATTTTCATTATACATAAAAAAGGTTGAATAAAACTTACCAATTTAGTAAAAAAAATTGAACTTTGGTATTAAACAAACATTTACAACCATTGTGTTTCGCCATTTTGATATAATAATCGTTTATATAGAAGTTTCAGTATTATAAGATTTGTATTAAATGTTGCCTATTTTAGATTTGTATATAGAGATAATTTTTTCATGTGAGAACGTGATTTTGTTTGAATGAGTGGTCATAATAGATAGTAGGTTTTTTATTAATTTGTGTCTTGTAAAAGAACAATGTATTTGTCTATTCAAAATATTAAATAACGTTCTTTCTAGTTTGAAGAACATTGTAAAATTGTTTTTTGATATATTTTATTTCTTTGTGGTGATGGCTCCATCTAGTTTGAACCGTTGGTAGTTTAAACTGACATCTGTGAATAGTAAAAAGGTTCAACTTGAAACACAGGACCGTCTTAAGAATTTATTACGTATTATTAAACAAGCAAGTACATTTTTATTAACAAAATTTTTAAGAAGACAGAGATATTTAATCAAATCTAGGCGCTCATATTATAAATTGAATTTTTGTTTCTCTATACCTGAACCCTACTCTGAGGTTAAAGAGTTTCTCATGTTTTAAAGTATAACCATTTTAGTAATAAAATTTTAAATTTTTACAATATACCGGGCAAATCAAAACTAAATGTAAATTAAAAGAATAATAACTATAAATCATTATTTCTCTCCCCGTTCTATCCAGTTTAATATATAACAGAAAATTTTATGCTTGTGTGAATGAAGGTTTAGCGGGTTCATACCCTATTCAAGCTGGAGTTCCACAAGGTTCAGTTCTTTCACCTTTGCTATATTCCCTATTCACCCATGATCTATCCTCAACCCCAAATATTTTAACAGCTATGTATGCAGACGACACTTGTTTTGTATCATCTGCACCAACACCAAACACAGCACTACAAAACATTCAATCACACATAAATACACGAATACTCACATACATGAGATATAACAAATTGACTATCAATCCTGCTAAGACAGAGTACATGTTACTCAGGAGGAAGACAGGGAAAAATGGCTCATTGCAATCTCAGCTTTGTGTTGAGGGGCAAACAATCACCCCCAGTCTCACATTCAAATATCTTGGTTATACAGTGCAGGGCAACACCAACGCCAATGCACATATAATAAAGCAAGTTCAAAAGGTGAAGATGGCAATGAGCAAATTATACCCCTTGATATGCAAAAAAGTTGTCTCTCAACACACAACAAATTGATTATCAGACCCACTCTAACATACGCCGCACCAGTTTATTACACCGCTACAAAACACAACTTTAATACATTACAGGTGGTGCAAAACAAGTGTCTACGTATGGCAATTCCATATAAAACCGAATATCCCAAGCTTCCTAGAAATTCGTGGTTACAAGAACAAGCCGATATGGGCACTATCAAGAACTTTATAATTAAAATATCCCAAAACTTTTATAAATATTGCTTGCCGAAAAATCTTCCTGAAACACTCAGAGCCGCCAATCGCGCAAAAGACACCCGTGATAGTGGGTGTAGACTTTTGCATGGTAACTTATTCACATAACTAGTTGTTGAATCCCCAATAACCAAATATATCCCCCCATATATACTCAAAACATATTCCCCACAAAAGGAACATCAGTCATATTGCCTCTCCTCATAAACTAAACACTGTTCGTTTTGAAACCCTGTTTTTCAGCTGCTTTTCCGGGATAAATAAGTCGAAATAGCTAGTGGAGCCAAATTTATCAGTACGGGACAAATTAACGTGAATAGCGAAAACAAATGGATTATGCGAAGAGCAAGGTGCCATATATGTATCCAGACATAAGCAACTATGTCAGGACATCGGCATTGTATACATTTATGTTTGTTTATGTAATTATATATAGTTCTGTTCATATATTGTGAATATCCAACTTAAAAAATATTGTAAATAAAGACATTTTAAAACAAAAACAAAAACCAGGCAATTGTGATTTTTATTATGATCGATTACGAGGATAATTGCAAATGCAAAGTGAAATAAACTTCTTCGATCGTCAAGTTATCCTGGAAAAAATGTGAGTTATTCAACTACTTTAAGGTGTTCTTCTGAAGAAAAACTTCATACTTATCAATCTTGTACTTCAAGGAAGAACATACTTTTGAACTGGTTAGGGGAATAATATTTTTGCCTTGTTTACTGTGTTAATATCTCGTGAATAAAAATAAGTTCGGATCAACTCCTAATCGATTGAAACAGTTTTTTAATAGGTTATTTATTTGATACATATCAGCTGATCAACAACAGCTGATATTGTCATCCTAGCTTTGATTTTCCTCTCTTTAATATTTCTTGACATGTAATTTATTTCAAATTAGTTTGAGAAAGCTCAAGAGTCTATTTATAGCAACGTCATATCGGTTTAGTTGTTGATAAATCAATTACTTTCAACTTAAATGGAAATTTCCAGATTCAAAAACATCCGTTGTCGACAAAATACAGTGACCTAAAATTCGGTTTCAAGATTTAAATCAACCCCTTATTAATCTCAAATGAAGATTTCATTAAAAATCATCCAATTAAAATACACGTTTCTTTGTTTGTACCTTAATGTTAAATGTTCTTTAATGAATTAGAATTATTAACACTTGTTATTCGAGGTGAATAACCAGGGAACTATAACACAAACAACAAGTGTACAAATAAATTATACAAGCGTAGAGATTCTCTAACATAAAGTAACTTGTAGTTACCAGCGGGGCGATGGTAATCACGGAACTTTTTTGGACAGTTGTAGTTTATTTCCATAACACAACAACCACACTTGAACAGTTGGTGTTAGAAATACAATATGTTCACTTTGCTCACTCTGTACATAATGAAAATGTTGATTTTGATTTGTCATTTTTGTCAATTGAAAAATAGAATTTTCAGTTGAAAATAAAAAAGAAACTTCACTAGAACCTCAAATTGCATTTTATTTCATATACCGATGGAAATATTAGAAGCTGGTTATGTAGGAGCTTTTACATTATAGTTACTTAGATAAGTGAATTATAAAATAATATAAAAAATGTCAGATTGATTTATAATTGATTAATGTCAAAAACGATTTTTTGATAAATTTTTTTTATAAAAGTTACTATAGTTTTTCCTTAGTAAAGTTAATAAACTAAAATAAAGTCAGGTTCACGGTTAATAACTTTAACAGGTTATGGGCCCAGAAATGCGCAACTGTTAGAAATAATTTATTTGATTTTTTTTTGTTCCTGTTGTAAAGAGCATTCTTGAAGGACAAAAATGGAAACGATGAAAGTTCAAATAGGCTTCCTGAACGGTAAAGTAAATTGGAATACATGGAAATATAAGTTGTGTGTTCTACTACGAGGAATACCAGGTGCAACTGATGTTATAGAAGGTAAATTGCTCAGACCAGTGCCTGTATCTTCTACAGCATCTACAGAAGCACGAATGGAGTATGATAAGAAGGTTGAGTAGGTATTTTACTAAAGCAGATACAAGTGCATTACTGGTACTCACAACTAATATAACTGAAGAAACTCTTCAAAAAGTGATGAGATTTACTACAGCAAGAAATGTTTGGTTAGAACTTCACAGATTGTTTGATGGGAAAATTGAAGATAAAACTTATGAGTTATGTACTGAGTTTTTCAGTAATAAACGACAAGCAGTTGATGACATTGCAACACATACTTCAAAACTGACAAATCACCAAAGACAGGTTAGTTCTTATGAATAATTGTTCTTGTGATCTACCTGAAGTACTGTTAATATGTAAGATACTTGATACACTGCCAGAAGAATATTTTTCATTCAACTCTAGCTGGATGCTAATGTCGAAATCAAGAAATCAGATAGAACAGTAGACAATCTTACCAACCAGCTATGTGCCTATGAAAAAGCATTATCTAATAAAACGGAGAATAGAAATGAAGAGACTTTAAATACAGAAAAAATTCAGACAGACGTAATTTCGAGAAGAAGAAATATAGAGTATGTCACTATTGCAAGAAAGTGGGTCATAAAGTTCGTCAATATGTCAAGTGGAAAGCCGATGGAAGACCACCAAAGCATACAGTTAACAATAATAGTAATAAATCTGAACAGAGAAATGCAAATGTAACACTATTAGCCCTTAATGAAGAAATTTGAAATGTAGACTGTGATCAAAATAGTTGGTTTGTAGATAATGGAACAAGTAATCATATCTGCAATAGAAACGATTTTTTCCAGACATTTGAGCACTTCAATAAACCATGCATAGTAACAACCGCAAATGGAGTATCCATTGAAGCTATTGGCAAAGATTCAATAATAATAGAAGCTTTTGTATATAGTAAAAAGTATTTTATTGAATTAGCTAGTGTGTGGTATGTTCCTGGTATAAAGAAAAATCTTTTTTCTGTCTTGACTGCACAAGACAAACATCAACTTAGTGAATTTCAATCGAGAGTAGAAGAGTGTACTCTAGTAATTGATGGAGAAATCAAGTTAATAGGCCATAGACATCGATACGGAAGTTTGTACAAACTAGCTATTCAAAATGTTATCCCTGATAAAACCATGTTGGATGTGAATATGGTTTCGGATAGTAGTTTGTTGCAGTTATACCATCGAAGGTTTGGACATCAAAATAAAAGACACGTGAAATCTATCATTGGAAAATTTTTAGATATAAAAGTTCCATTAGATAGTGAAATATGCGAAGGCTGTATTTACGGAAAATCACATACACTGAAATTTGGAACTAGAGAACGTGCCAAAGCACCTGGAGAGCTCATTCACTCGGATGTATGTGGACCTTTCAAAACCTGAAGCTCAGGAAATCGCTATTTTGTACTTTTCAAGAACGATTTTAGTAAATTCAGATATGTTTATTTTATGAAAGAAAAATGAATTGAAAATAGCGGGACACCTAATGAAAGAGTTACTTTTAGACAATGGAGGTGAATTTAGCAGCAGCATTTTTCGACAAATTTTACAAAAAAATGGAATTGAGCATAGATTGGTCATGCCATACACACCAGAGCAAAATGGGTGTTCAAAAAGCGATAATCGAACTATTGTTGAAACTGCAAGATCAATCATGTATGAAAGAAACAATTTACCGCAACTTTTATGGGCTGAGATGATAAATACTGCTGCATATATTTTGAATAGAACAGATACATCTGGTGTAAATGAAAAATCTCCCTATGAAGGGAAAATACCTAACATCAAGCATTTGAGGGTTATAGGGTGTACCCGTTACGTACATATTCCCAAACAATGTCGAAAGAAAATGGACAGAAAAGCGGTAAAAGAAGTTTTAATTGGTTACGATAATGATGATGGATATCGTGTATGGTGTAAAGAAAAATAACAACTCATAAGATCCAGAGATATTATCTTTGAGGAACAACCTTTAACTAGATGGACTGAATTTTCACCCGTTGAAGATAAGAATAGTACTGAAACTGAAGATGAAAGGAGCTTAGATAGATCTAAAGACGATATTCAACCAGAAAATCAGAATGGATTATATTTTGAAAAATATTGGACTAGTGAATATCAAAAGTACTTAATGAGGGAAGGTGTTGAAGCTTTTACATTATAGTTACTTTGTTGATGTACTCTAAGCTCTACTTAGATAGGTGGATTATAAAATAATATAAAAAATGTCGGATTGATTTATAATTGATTAATGTCAAAAACGATTTTTTGATAAATTTTTTTTATAAAAGTTACTATAGTTTTTCCTTAGTAAAGTTAATAAACTAAAATAAAGTCAGGTTCACGGTTAATAACTTTAACAAAAATAACAAAGCCCCTGGCGATGATAACATCTCTAACGAATTTTTGAAAAAATTACCCATGAAATGGATATACTACCTAAAAAATATATTTAATAAAATTATCTCCGAAGAGAGACTTTCCCCTACATGATCAATAACTAAAATGATCCACTTCCATAAAAAAGGCCCATTAAGCGAGCCAAATAATTATCGCAGCTCTGCTTAATCATAAAACGAAATTGTTTACCCAGCTGATTAATGTAAGACTCATAAATTGTACTGAAAATGTTGAAATTCTCCCAGAATGCCAAGCAGGATTTCGTGAATTTCGCAGCTGTGATGACACATACGATTATTATTAATACCTACGCTTATCCTCAAGAAAACTCTTCGCTCCATTTGTTGATTTTAGAAAAGCCTTTGATTCCTTAGATTACAGCGTACTCTGGGAAAAACTTTATTTACGCAAGAATTCTCAGAACTTTATATAACTCAGCTTATCTTTTTATCGAAGAAAATGGCAACATTTCAGATAAAATCAAAATTACCAAAAGAGTTTACAAGGTGATTCACTGAGTCCTCTTCTTTTCTCAATCTTTGTTTCAGATCTTGATAATTACTTTATAAACCATAATGCTAAAGGTGTTACACTAGACGGGAAAACTCACATCAACATGCTAATGTATGCTGACGACCTTGTCCTTTTTGCCGAATCACAAGTTGAAATGTCCCGTCATTCAAAAATTTTAGAGTCTTATTGCCATGACTTTAAACTGGAAGTTAACACTTCAAAAACGAAAATGGTCGTTTTCCGTAAAGCAGCCAACATGGGCAAACAACCCCAATTTATATATAATAATTCCAAAATAGAACTAGTAAATTCTTATGAATACCTAGAAGTAAAATTCTCATTTAATGGACTTTTTTTAAATAATTTCAATTTCCGCGAACAAAAAACAACATTATCACAGGGAGTAGTGCTCAGAATTATAAATTCCTCTCATATAGCAGACTTAAGTTCAATACAACCTTATATAATAACTTAGTTATCCTCACCTTCACATACGCAAGCCTTCGATATTTGGATCATATTGAAAAAATCCAGAGCATTTTTTGGAAAAACTTATTATTTATACAAAAGCGCACAGCTGCATACATAATGCGAACAGAAGTTAATATCTGTGAATTAGGCTATTTTATTATAAAGCAAGCGCTGGAACTTTTGAGTAGAATAGCAAAGCATGAAAACACCAGGTACCCCTATAAAGCTCTTATGCGTCTAATTAATTTATATGAAGCCGCTAATGTTAATATAAAGTATAATTGGATATACCAATTACAAACTTGTTTACAAAAATACTGCCAACTTGACTTATTTACCACCAATATAGATTCAAATAATAAAGAACAAATTCTGACTAGATATATGAACCTTAGTCATGAGGAAGATATAAACAAAATTTTGCTTAGTACTTATCATCCACAATATAAGTTTCTTTTAAGAGATTACTCACCATTTGTATCAACCAACTATCTAAATCACACGCTAACCCTCTATATTAAAAGATTAATTGCACAATTACGTACTACTAATACAGAAACTTTGTACATATATGTAAATAAAAACCCGTATAAAAACAAAATCAATTTGCTCAATCTGTAATCAACAAACACCTGAATCCCTGGAGCACATCATCCTGACTTGTCCGATGTATAGTGGTCTACGGAGCTCGCAAAAGCTTCACAGTTTTATGAATGAGGCAATGAAACAGAGCATTCATTATGAATGAATGACTGATTGTACCTGAACCAGTTCACGCTTTAATAGATGTAACCTAATCTTCTCCTCTTGTTCATGTATCATTGTTATACTAAAGAGCAATAAATTTATTTATTTATTTATTTATACTGGAAGTAAGAGATCCTATATAAATAAATTTGTTGCCGAAGAACTGAAACTACAACCTTTGGGCGAAGAAAATGTAATTCATGCACATATTGGTGGAACAGAATCTGAAACTGTAGTGCACAAATCCTACAGAATTGAGCTTCACAACCTTAACAACAAATTTGCCTGCACTTTTAAAGTTCTTGTTCATACAATCCATTATATGCAGCAGCGTTGTATCCGTTTCCAGCTGACTATGGATAGCAGAATTAAGAAACGATACAAATCCTGGATCCATTGACGTTCTGATTGGGGCAGATGTAGCTGCCAAACTGGTTACTGGAAGAAAGCATGAACTACAGTGTGGTTTGGTTGCAATTCAATGCCAGCTTGGATGGTCTCTTATGGGAAAAGCACATAATAGATCAAATGACTTGATTTGCACTGTCTTGATATTGACAACCTCGCTTTTCTGCCAAGATGAAAAGATCTCGAATCTATGGACTTTAGATGTGTTAGGAATCACTGATCCAGCTGAGATAAAATCCAGAAAAGAAGCAAAGTTAGTTGTTTTGAAACATTTCAATGATACAGTCGAGATCAATGACAAAGATCGATATGAAGTCGTGTTGCCTTGGGATGAAAGTCACCCTTCTTTACCGACCAATTTTACCATAACAAAGAAACAACTGGAAAATTTGGTTAAATTCAAAGAAGATGGACAATATAGTGATTGCGACCAAGTTTCTCAAGAATGGTTAAGAGAAGGTATAATTGAGAGAGTACCGGAAAACGAAATTACATATTTTGATCAACATTTACCGCATCGACTTATTATAAAGCAACAGAGCACAACTAAATTCAGATCTGTTTTTGATGCATCGGCTCACGAGAAAAATCAACCTTCTCTAAATCAGTGTTTGGAAAAAGGAACAAATTTTATAGAAATAATTCCCTCTATTTTGCTTAAGTTCAGATTGGGAAAAATTGATGTTATTTCAGATATCAACAACATTTCTTCAAATAAGTATATCAAAATCTGAAATTTCCTTCGATTTCTTTGGTACGATGAATCAGATATATAATCTATTTTTGTCATACAAGAGTTGTTTTTGGTTTGACTTATAGCCCGTTTCATCTGGGAGCTGTTATTCAACACCATTTGGACAGAGACATTAATGCTATTTCTTATGGAAATTCTTGTTTTTGGAAAGAGATGATTTTGAAATTGGAAAAGAGCTTTTATGTTGACAACTGTGTCACTTACCTCAATATTGAAAAATAATGCTCTGAATTTATTGTTCAATCTAATACTGTTATGGACAAAGGCAAGTTTGATCGGCGTGTATGGGAAACTACGATTTTTGAAAAAGAAGAAATCCCTGCTAAACAATTTGTATCATCTGTTTTGGTACTAAATTGGAATCGATTTGAAGACACTTTAAATCTCTTATTTGATTAGTTTGAAACTATAAATTTTGAAAAGGTGACAAAGGGATCTATTTTATCTTTAGCAAATAAGATTTTTGACGCAATCGGAGTAACATCACCATGCTCCTTATTTGCGAAGATCATGCTAGAGAAACTGTGGTTAATAAAAATTCCATGAGACTCAGAGATACCAAACGATCAAAAATCATTTTTTCTGGATTGGACAAAAGAACTGAGTCTACTCATCAACATGAACATTCCAAGATGGTTACTGAATTCTTCCGAAGCCACCCACGATACATGGACAATTCGCTTGTTTGTCAATGCCAGTTCACATGCGTATTCTGCTGTTATATTTTTGCGATCAGAGAGTCCTACATCTGGTATCAATACACAGTTAATACAAGCGAAATCCAGAGTCGCTCCATTGAAGATTAGTATCCCTCGCTTAGAAATCATGGCTGCTACCATGGGTGCAAGACCGCTTTCTAGCGTTTTAAAAAATCTTGAAATACAAAATATTCCGGTATTTTGTTGGTATGATTCCGGCACCGTTTTGTTTTGGATACGACAAGAGTATCAATGTAAAACATTTGTATCGAATAGGGTTCAAGAAATAAGAACTTTAATAAAAATTGGGAATTGGTATTTTGTCCCTGGAGAGTTGAATTTAGCCGATTTACCATCCTGAAATTGTTCACCTCAGATATTATTGGAGTTAGAACGGTGGAAAGGTGCGAAAAGGCTGAAAAATAGTCCAGATGATTGGCCAAAAAGAAAAACTGAAGTTAATGAACAGATTGTTTTGGAGGAAAAGAAAAATAGCACCTCAACTTTAGTCAACAATAAGAAAAAATCAAATTGGTATTATTTTCGATTTTCAAAGTACCAGAAGATTTTAAATTTAGTTGCATGTATACTGAGATTTGCTAAAAACTGCAAAGAAAATAAAAATAGATGAAGTTTTAAATTTGGATGAAGTCAACACCAAAATAAGAAACTACTCTAACATTAGATGAAATGGAAAAGACTGAGAAACTCATTATCCGAATTTTTCAAGAATCTTTTTTAAATAAAAAAGAAGGTCCCATTCTACAATCACTTCAAACATTTACAGATGATGAAGACATACTAAGACTGAGAACTAAATATTTCAGATTTCCAATGATTCTTCCATCTAATCACCCTGTGGTCAAAAGAATGATTGAGCATCGCCATAGGAAATTACATTATATTGGTACTCAAGGTCTACTATGTGTATTGAGAGAAAAGTTTTGGATAGTACAAGATAGAAAAACAATTAAATCTGTGATTCACAAATGTTTGATTTGCAAAGGACACGAAATTAAACATTATGATGTAGTGATCCCTAAAGGACAGCAATGGCAAAAGGACATTAACTTAGAAATCATATTTAAATTTAGGTTAATATTAATTATAGTATTTAGGGAGCATTGATCGGCCACGGTCAATGTCAGTTATCAGTGGAAGCACGTTCGTGTTTATATATAGGTATAAACAAACGTGTACAACATATAGACGGAGGTCAGGCATGTAGAAAATCATATCTATATTTCCTATAAATTAAGAGTTAACGAACCAGGATAGAGGAGTTGTTATTAATACTTTGAATAAGACGATTGGTTTTATATTTGTGTATTTTTAATGTATTAAACGTCATCCCAGTGATATTTACAGAAGTGATGTTGTTTATTTTATTCCCGCATATAGGTTGCTAGGTAAGTGGTTTCCTCCAAGATATAATGCCTTTATGGTAAGCGTCGAGTATACGAGGGACCCTTACTAAGCAACCACCACAATGAGATGCCCAGTTTATCTCTACTAAGAAATCGAATTGCCTATACAGCGATATTTGAAGTCACTGGTGTGGATTTGACTGGTCCACTAGGGGAGAGTTGGACAAAACCGGGTACCAGTACAAAAACTGACTACTTCTTCTGCTATATTAGAGTAGCAAACGTTTGCTACAGATAGAAATATTCTCAAATAACTTAAGGTTGATATACCAATGTCAATTTTTATTATTAAGAAAAGATTGCAAAATACCCGGTTTTGTCCAACCGGTATGATAAAACCGGGTAGTAACTTAATTACCATGTAAAAAGACTAATAGGCAGGAAATAAAATATTTATTGAAAATATGTGAACAAAAATCGAAAATCTATGAACAGAAGTCGCAAATAAAAACTTCATCTACATCATCATAGGCACTACAGGCTTCATGAACCCATTTGTTGAGAGACACACATTTTATCCAGCCTTCCTATGCCTTAGAGTTTGAATATAATTCATTGCAATTCAGACACCTATCGTCATTATTATCTTCTTCCTCCGAACTATCAGAATCTGCAATCTTTAATTTCGGAACCAATTTTGTTTTTGGTGCAGCCTTTTTTACCACATTTTTTCCTTTTTTGTCCGGTTCATTTAGCTTTAATTTTCTTACGACTGGAGATTTTTTAAAATTTGCCTCTAACTCAGATTTATAAGGAGATGATGTTAT
Source organism: Galeruca laticollis (assembly GCA_963921935.1). NCBI lineage: Eukaryota > Metazoa > Arthropoda > Insecta > Coleoptera > Chrysomelidae > Galeruca > Galeruca laticollis. Next base: position 34,448,960 of record OY998178.1, on the reverse strand, counting down.
TACAGCAGCCTTTCCTCTTCTCCTGTTATCGTTGGATAGCTTCCTGGTTGCCTTAGGGATCGGAATAACCTCTTTTGGAGAAACTGAAAAATCACATATTGGTTTTCGTAATGTTGCTTGTAAACTATCAGATTTAGTGGTGGCTTGTTTAGAAGATGAAGAGATGTTAGTGTGATTTGCAGTGTGAGAGTTTAAGGAGCTACAGCTGGGATGGGGAGAATCGATACGGCTACAGCTTGGTTGGGGAGAATGGATAGGTGGAGGTACCGGAGCTAATAATTATGTAGCTGTCAGCTTTGTAGTTGAAGTAAAATCTTTATCGAGTTCTTTGCCTAAATCCTTGTTTAAATTGAGTGTCGTAGATTCATCTTCTTGTATATTTAGTTCTCGCTCTGTAGTTTCTGAGGGAGCAAACATCCACTCAGGAAAAACTTCAGGATTAAGCGGATAAATTCCAGACTTCCTGAAACCATTTATTGCAGTTTGCATAACTTCCGATTTACCAAAAGCCTCAACAAAGAGTTCTCCCACTTCATAAATTGTAACACGTCTTCCAGGATGCTGGCGCATCCATTTTCTTACTTCTTCTCCATAATATGTGTTCAAGGGAGCCATAAATGACACGCCAAGTGGTTGTAACTGGTGCGTAGTATGCAGTGCAAAGCATATGATAATAACGTGATTTTCTCTGGCCAGATTTATCAACTCCAGGCTTTTTGTATGGGTCGCGTGTCCATTAAGAAGCAATAGAACAGGATTTTCTGGTGTCGGGTGAGTAAACTCGATGAACTTTTTAAACCACTTAATAAAAATATCTGTTTGTATCCATCCATTTGGGTGGAACTCAGCAAATGTTCCAGGAGGAGCGTGGTGTAGAAGCAGCGCATTTGGAAGCTTTCTAGGAAAAATCAGCATTCTAGGCATATAGGAACCACTTGCGCTCATACAGATTTCGGCGGTAACCAAGGTTCCTCTTTCAGCGGAAACCAGAGTACCAATTTTTCGTTTTCCTATCATAGAAATAACTTTAGATTGCTTGTTGGGGACAGTTGTAATTCCCGTTTCATCAACATTCCATATACGCTCAGGAGGAAACTTGTGTTGGTTATAAACTTGTGTTAACAGAGTGAAAAACTTCCCTACTGCTGCTCCGTTAAATCCTATAGCTCGTCCAATTGAAATAGCTTCTGGAGTCCTTAATCGAGGATTTGGATGCCGTGACAAAAACGAATAAAGCCAACATTTACCAGCTATTTTCTTTTCTGTATTAAAATTGTGGTGGATGTTATTCTGCACGGCTAGTTCGTAAGCAAGAATTCTTAGTTCAGATAAAGTAAATCCGAATAGTCTGCTTTCCATTTGTAAGATATGCGAAGCTAGCTCCTCCTCTTGGGCAGCACTAAACACAGGCTTGTACCGACCCAGACCTAAAATTATTTTTAGTTTAAATAAGAAAACAGAAATAAATTAAAAGTAATTCCTACCTTTCTTACTAGCTTCTTCAACAGAGTTACCATTTCTTACTTTTTTCACACGATCTTCTAAAGTGGATTGAGGAACATTAAAACTTTGAGAGGCTCTTTTGTATCCCATCCTATGTTCTAGCACTTCAACTATTGCATTTTGCATGCTTTCTTGATCCCATGACTGACGAGTAGTTTTTCTTTTATAATGCGACATGTTGTAGTTAACTAAAAGCAAAAGAACAGCTGTAGAAACTGGAAGTAACAAAAGGTCTGATAAAATCGGGTACCCGGTTTTGTCGATTTTCGGACTACCCGGTTTTGTCCAACTCGTAAACAAGACATTAAATATTATTTAAATTTTTAGGTTATGAAATGATATTCATAATTTTTGGCCAAATTGAAGGTAATATATTAGGTTACATGTATTAAATTTGGAAATGGTCATTAGTTATTCAGTAGAGGAAAAAAAACTATAAACTTACCTTAAAAATCGAGTTTGCTACTCCAAAAAACAGGCGAGGTCTTCCTGCTCCGGCACAGGTTACTCAAAGGATATAGAAATGGATACACGCGACTGTTGGCGGTTTAGGGACACTAATTTTAACATTGTCTGATAGATGGCAGCAGTTAGTTAGATGAATTAAGGGTACCCGGTTTTATCAACCTACCCGGTTTTGTCCAACTCTTCCCTATATTTCAGAAATAATATGAATTTTATTTTACATTTATACATATATATATATATATATATATATATATATATATATTTAATTTGAAAAAAGATATTTGCCAACTTATTTGTAATGGATATTTTTGTGCCACATCCCCACAAAAATATCCATTATATATATATATATATATATATATATATATATATATATATATATTTACATTTTTACAAGTGCGGTCTACAGATCAGTTCATTTGGAACTTGTGTCTAGCCGGTCAACAGATAGATTTTTACAAGCTTTACGAAAATTTACAAGTGACCAATTTTATGATTGGATTTAGTTCAGGGCGTGCCAGAGATGAACCCTATTGATTTTAAGCCCACCAGAGCCAGTACAACGGGACCTATAAATCCAGATATACCACATTTTTGGTAATTTTTCGGTTTGTTGGCACGATACAGCATCCGGAGTTTATAAGTGCTGAAATAGTTATTTGTAAAACAAGTGTCACAATAACTCGTTTTGTAGTACGAGTGAAGTTTACGCAACGAACCGCGAAGCGGTGAATTGCGCAAATCACGAGTACTACAGACAGTCATTGTGACACAAGTTTTACACAACATTTTTTATAATTCGCATTCATTTAATTTTTTAAGTAAAATAGAATTACATTTAATCCCTGTTTTCAAACTAGGAGGAGTATTTTGAATTTAAGTTGGCAATTCTGTAGAGTCCTGATTAGTCATATCACAGATGGTTTTATTCAGCACTTTTGACATATTATGAGCGAATAATTGTGTAAATTGTAAACAAATTTTCATTCAAGCAAACAGAGGATGATTTTTTTTTCATTTAGTTTAACGTGCTAGACAACTATGGCCATTTACACATTTACGATGAATTATACAATTTCTATGTATTATAAGATTACAATGGATTCACAATTATGATGGATTATAAGATTACAATGGATTTATAAGTTGCAATGGATTATACGATTAAAGATAAAAGAAATAGTAAACTATAACAATTGTCAGAAATATATCAAAATTATTTTTTGGTTCATATTTTGTTATAAAGTTGAATGTCCTTTAACAGTTTAATAACAGCGATGATTTTATGCGGATCTTTTAATATAATTTGGAGATCTTCTTCGATATTTAGTTGCTGTCTTCTTATTGTATGATGATGGCATTCAGTCAGGAGGGATTGGCAGAATTGACACATTGGCTTAGCACTTGTTGCCATTAGATAACCATGCGTTAGTTTTGTATGGCCTCATCTTAGTCTTCTTAGAATGACCAACTCTTTTCTAGAAAGTTCGGGGAAGGTCGGTCGATCAAGATTCTGTCGGATTTGATAGAGTTTTGTATGGTTTTGGTGCCAATGTAATTGCCACCTGCTGTTTGTTATTCTCTTTATTTCTGATTTCATATCCTTGTAGATCTGGATGTTGGAAGAACCAGTAGTGGATGTGACAGATTTTCTTGCATAACTATCAGCGAGCTCATTGCCTTTTATGCCGATGTGTGAAGGTATCCAGATGATAGTGACTGTTTCACCCTGGGAGGAAAGATTTTGGTATGTATCATGTATCTTTTGTACGAGGGGATGGTCAGTGAATATGTTGTGTATGGAGTGGATTGCTGCTAAAGAGTCTGTCTAAATGACAATATTCTTATTTGTTGGAGTGAGGTTATTGAATGCTAAAAGTATGCTGAATAGTTCGCCGGTGCGGATACTGCAATGGGAGGGGATACGAGATGAGTTTACGGGGTTATAGGTAGTTGTGACAGAACAGCCTACACCAGTTTCGTTTTTTGAAGCGTCCGTGTATAGTACCGGATAATAATTGTTTGTTTGAATGATTTCCATGAAATTTTGGATTATTAGGTCCTTTGAGGTGTCATACCCGTCATAATTACTCAGGAAGATATTTAAGTGAGGAATATGTTTATGCCAGGGGGGGGGAAGATGGAGTTGGAAACGGAAGTGTATGTGATAGGTTGATGTTGCTCATTATTGGCGAGAGAAGATGTAGGATAGATTTTAATTTTGATTGATTGGGTTGATTGTTTGGGATATTAGTAAGGAGAGCATGCGTAGGATTTGAGGGGTTCGATGCTGCTGATGCTGCATATGTAAGGAGAAGCTGTTGGCATCTCAGCCGGAGAGGTGGTTCATTAGCTTCGATATAAAGACTTTCTGCTGGGCTGGAGCGAAAGGCTCCAGACACAAACGTATGGCGCTGTTATGCACAGAGTTTAGTAGGTTTAAATAGGTTTTGCTAGCAGACATGTGAATGCAAGGAGTTTGAGATGGAGGTAATCTGCTGAATTTGATAATTTTAGATTTTTGAGGACATAGAGTTAAACCTAGGAGCTTCGTTCTGCTGTAGTAGATTTACTGCATTTTGCAGCAATGAGCATATAGTGGGTGTAAATTTTCCATGGCAATATAATACTAGATCGTCAGCATATAGGATGTGTTTGACAGGACTTGGGAAGTCTGAGCTAAGGTTATTCAGTGAAAGAATAAATAAAGTAGGACTTAGGACGGAGCCTTGAGGCACACCGTCTCTTTGAATGTGGGGAGAGGTGAAGATACCATTGGCGGATACCTGGAACTTTCTAAGGGATAAAAAGTTTTGAATGAAGGATAGAATGTTGCCTTCAACGCTGCATTGTTTTAAAGTATTGATTATCGCTGTTCTGGATATGGTGTCAAAAGCTCCCTCTACATCAAAAATGGCTGCGATCATGTTGTGTTTATCATTCAGTGCATCAGCTATATGTGTTTGAAGGAGCACCAGGTTTTCGTAGGTAGAGCGGTGAGGTCTGAAGCCCGATTGGGCTTCAGAGATAATTTTATGTTTGTTTAGAAACCACAAGAGTCTTTCATTTATCATTTTTCCATAAGTTTGCACACGGTGCAAGTCAATGAGATGGGTCTATAAGATTGAGGTAATGATGAAGGATGGTTGGGTTTATTGATGGGCAGGATAATACAGTTGAGCCATTGTTTAGGAAAAGTATGTGATGTCCAGATCACGTTATAAATTTCAAGAAGTTTATAGAGGCATGGTGTTGTAAGTTTTTTGAGAAAAATCTAGGGGAGGTCGTTGGGACCCGAAGCGGCGTTTTTGCAGGAATTGAGAGCAGATGATAGTTCGAAATAGGTGAAAGAAGTATTCATATAATTGACATCTTGTGTTATAGTTGTTGGTAAGGGGAGTGGTTGGAGAGTATTTGCAAATAAAGTTGATAGAGAATTATTCTTGCTTTCAAATTTTTCTTCAAAGCTTTGAGCTAAACAATTAGCAATTTGTAAATTGTCAGTAATTACTGAGCCATTGCTTACCAGACAAGGAATATTGGGATTCGTTTTATTTCCTTGTATTTGTCGGGCTTTTTTCCATACTTGACTTGGATTTGTATCTTTAGTCAAAGATGATACGTAGTTTTGCCATGAAGATTTTTTGCTCTGTTTTATTATGAATTTGGATTTAGCTTTGGCTTTTTTCAGAAAGATTATGTTTTCTTGTGTTCTGTTTCTGCGGATTTTTTTAAGGGCTATTTTGTATTGCTCAACAGCTTTTTCACAGGAGGTATTCCACCAAGGTACAGTTTTTTGGTTTTTTCGAGATAACTGTCTTTCCAATGTGGGTTTCTGCAGCAGAAATTATTGCATGAGTGAATGCATTGGTAGAGTCATCGATGCTGTCATATATAGGGATTAAGGGTATATGGGATTCGGTTTGGGAGGTGTTAGCTTTTTTTAAACGCCAAAAACTTCTAGTAGCGACTTGGTTGCAACTGTTCGTATTATTGGTAATAATGATGGGAAAATGGTTGCTATCGTGCAAGTCATCATCAGTAGACCATGAAAGTGAAGGAGCTGATCTAGGATCGCATATACTTAGATCAATGGCAGAGGATGTCCCAGAGGATATATTAAGATGTGTATCTGAACCAGTATTCAATAGGCATGAGCCGGATATATTAAGTACATTCTCTACTGTTTTGCCTTTTCCAAATGTTTGAATGGAGTCCCACATGGTATTATGGGTATTAACATCGCCTACAAGGATATATGGAGAGGGTAAGTGATAGATAAGGTCTACCAGTTCTTTTTCTTTTGGAGGGTGGTCTGGAGGGATGTATATGCTACAAATTGTGGTTTTATATGGGCACCAAGTAGTTACGGTAATGGCCTCAAGATTAGTATTAATAGGAAGAAGAGTTGAATATAGGTTACTGGATACTAGTATTGACGTCCCACCACTTGCTCTGGAGCAACTGGTACGGATGAAATGGTACCCTTCAAAATTTTTTAGATTAGGTTGATTAGTAAGCTTAACATTGGTCACAGTTCCATTGGACTAAAGTGAAGATGTTTTAAAGAAATGGAGAGGAGGGAGTTTATCAGTTATGAATCGAATGAATTGGTGAGGTCATCCACAGAGGCATCCGACGAGAGACTTTTGCAATCTGATGAACCTTCAGGGTAATATTGAGATTTTAACTTTTTTTGTAATCTAGTAATGCGATTCTTCAAGAACCTTTCAGTCATTTCTGAATGTATGAGTCATAGATCATTTAATAGAGTTGTAATATTAGAAGTGAAATCAAAAGCTTCTTTTAAGGGGTCAATATGACCAAAAGAATTTTGTAGGAAAGCAATAAGTTGTATTTCATCTAGCGAGAAAGATTCAGATGTATTTTCGTAGAGATTATGAATGATTGTTAGGGCATTAGGGCTCAATTTGTTGTCTTGAGAGATGGAAGTCCTGGTTTTTTTCTTGGCATGTTTGGGAATATCTTGGAGGGCTATAAATTTTGGTGTTTGTATTTCACTAGTCTCTTGTGCAGGTACGGGCGTTGAAACAGGTGAAAGTGCAAGATGAGAATCAAGGTGACTGTCATTAGAGCGAATTCTGTTTTGACCAGATTGATGGGCTGAGCTATATAAAGGGATATCAGATGATATTTGAGAATCAATTGTGGGTTTATCTTTAATGGGTTGGGGTGTAGGATGTGAATATAGAGTAGAGAGAGGTGGATTATTATTGGAGGAGGAGCTAGTAGAAGAGTTGGATAGCTGTTGTTGGATGTCAGGGGCATTGGGTGCATTTGAGCAGGTATCGGCAGTATGTCCAGTTTGTTTAAATAAGAAAACAGAAATAAATTAAAGGTAATTCCTACCTTTCTTACTAGCTTCTTCAACAGAGTTACCATTTCTTACTTTTTTCATACGATCTTCTAAAGTGGATTGAGGAACATTAAAACTTTGAGAGGCTCTTTTGTATCCCATCCTATGTTCTAGCATTTCAACTATTGCATTTTGCATGCTTTCTTGATCCCATGACTGACGAGTAGTTTTTCTTTTATAATGCGACATGTTGTAGTTAACTAAAAGCAAAAGAACAGCTGTAGAAACTGGAAGTAACAAAAGGTCTGATAAAATCGGGTACCCGGTTTTGTCGATTTTCGGACTACCCGGTTTTGTCCAACTCGTAAACAAGACATTAAATATTATTTAAATTTTTAGGTTATGAAATGATATTCCAAATTTTTGGCCAAATTATAGGTAATATATGAGGTTACATGTATTAAATTTTGAAATGGTCATTAGTTATTCAGTAGAGGGAAAAAACTATAAACTTACCTTTAAAATCGAGTTTGCTACCCCAAAAAACAGGCGAGGTCTTACTCCTCCGGCACAGGTTACTCAAATGATGTAGAAATGGATACACGCGACTGTTGGCGGTTTAGGCACACTAATTTTAACATTGTCTGATATATGGCAGCAGTTAGATGAATTAAGGGTTACCCGGTTTTATCAACCTACCCGGTTTTGTCCAACTCTCCCCTATATTTCAGAAATAATATGAACGTATGGGTCTGCATTTTTACAAGTGCGGTCTACAGATCAGTTCATTTGGAACTTGTGTCTAGTCGGTCAACAGATAGATTTTTACAAGCTTTACGAAAATTTACAAGTGACCAATTTTATGATTGGATTTAGTTCAGGGCGTCCCAAAGATGAACCCTATTGATTTTAAGCCCACCAGAGCCAGTGCAACGGGTCCTATAAATCCAGATATACCACATTTTTGGTAATTTTTCGGTTTGTTGGCACGATACAGCATCCGGAGTTTATAAGTGCTGAAATAGTTATTTGTAAACAAGTGTCACAATGACTCGTTCTATAGTACGAGTGAAGTTTGTGCAACTAACCGCGAAGCGGTAGTTGCGCAAATCACGAGTACTACAGACAGTCATTGTGACACAAGTTTTACACAACATTTTTTATAATTCGCATTTATTTAATTATTTAAGTAAAATAGAATTATATTTAATCCCTGTTTTTAAACTAGGAGGAGTATTTTGAATTTAAGTTGGCAATTCTGTAGAGTCCTGATTAGTCATATCACAGATGGTTTTATTCAGCACTTTTGACATATTATGAGCGAATAGTTATGTAAATTGTAAACAAATTTTCATTTAAGCAAACAGAGGATGATTTTTTTTTCATTCAGTTTAAAGTGCTCGACAACTATGGCCATTTACACATTTACGATGAATTATACAATTTCTATGTATTATAAGATTACAATGGATTCACAATTATGATGGATTATAAGATTACAATGGATTTATAAGTTGCAATGGATTATACGATTAAAGATAAAAGAAATAGTAAACTATAACAATTGTCAGAAATATATCAAAATTATTTTTTGGTTCATATTTTGTTATAAAGTTGAATGTCCTTTAACAGTTTAATAACAGCGATGATTTTATGCGGATCTTTTAATATGATTTGAAGATCTTCTTCGATATTTAGTTGCTGTCTTCTTATTGTATGCTGATGGCATTCAGTCAGGATGTGTTTAACGGTCAGGAGGGATTGGCAGAATTGACACATTGGTTTAGCACTTGTTGCCATTAGATAACCATGCGTTAGTTTTGTATGGCCTCATCTTAGCCTTCTTAGAATGACCAACTCTTTTCTAGAAAGTTCGGGGAAGGTCGGTCGATCAAGATTCGGTCGGATTTGATAGAGTTTTGTATGGTTTTGGTGCCAATATAATTGCCACCTGCTGTTTGTTATTCTCTTTATTTCTGATTTCATATCCTTGTAGATCTGGATTTTGGAAGAACCAGTAGTGGATGTGACAGATTTTTTTGCATAACTATCAGCGAGCTCATTGCCTTTTATCCCGATGTGTGAAGGTATCCAGATGATAGTGACTGTTACACCCTGGGAGGAAATATTTTGGTATGTATCATGTATCTTTTGTACGAGGGGATGGTCAGTGAATATGTTGCGTATGGAGTGGATTGCTGCTAAAGAGTCTGTACAAATGACAATATTCTTATTTGTTGGAGTGAGGTTATTGAATGCTAAAAGTATGCTGAATAGTTCGCCGGTGCGGATACTGCAATGGGAGGGGATACGAGATGAGTTTACGGGGTTATAGGTAGTTGTGACAGAACAGCCTACACCAGTTTCGTTTTTTGAAGCGGCCGTGTATAGTACCGGATAATAATTGTTTGTTTGAATTATTTCCATGAAATTTTGGATTATTAGGTCCTTTGAGGTGTCATATTTGTCATAATTACTCAGGAAGATATTTAAGTGAGGAATATGTTTATGCCAGGGGGGGGAAGACGGAGTTGGAAACGGAAGTGTATGTGATAGGTTGATGTTGCTCATTATTGGCGAGAGAAGATGTGGGATAGATTTTAATTTTGATTGATTGGGTTGATTGTTTGGGATATTAGTAAGGAGAGCATGCGTAGGATTTGAGGGGTTCGATGCTGCTGATGCTGCATATGTAAGATACCATTGGCGGATACCTGGAACTTTCTGGTGGATAAAAAGTTTTGAATGAAGGATAGAATGTTGCCTTCAACGCTGCATTGTTTTAATGTATTGATTATCGCTGTTCTGGGTATGGTGTCAAAAGCTCCCTCTACATCAAAAATGGCTGCGATCATGTTGTGTTTATCATTCATTGCATCAGCTATATGTGTTTGAAGGAGCACTAGGTTTTCGTAGGTAGAGCGGTGAGGTTTGAAGCCCGATTGGGCTTCAGAGATAATTTTATGTTTGTTTAGAAACCACAAGAGTCTTTCATTTATCATTTTTTCCATAAGTTTGCACACGGTGCAAGTCAATGAGATGGGTCTATAAGATTGAGGTAATGATGAAGGATGGTTGGGTTTATTGATGGGCAGGATAATACAGTTGAGCCATTGTTTAGGAAAAGTATGTGATGTCCAGATCACGTTATAAATTTCAAGAAGTTTATAGAGGCATGGTGTTGTAAGTTTTTTGAGAAAAATGTAGGGGAGGTCGTCGGGACCCGAAGCGGCGTTTTTTCAGGAATTGAGAGCAGATGATAGTTCGAAATAGGTGAAAGAAGAATTCATATAATTGACATCTTGTGTTATAGTTGTTGGTAAGGGGAGTGGTTGGAGAGTATTTGCAAATAAAGTTGATAGAGAATTATTCTTGCTTTCAAATTTTTCTTCAAAGCTTTTAGCTAAACAATTAGCAATTTGTAAATTGTCAGTAATTACTGAGCCATTGCTTACCAGACAAGGAATATTGGGATTCGTTTAATTTCCTTGTATTTGTCGGACTTTTTTCCATACTTGACTTGGATTTGTATCTTTAGTCAAAGATGATACGTAGTTTTGCCATGAAGATTTTTTGCTCTGTTTTATTATGAATTTGGATTTAGCTTTGGCTTTTTTTCAGAAAGATTATGTTTTCTTGTGTTCTGTTTCTGCGGATTTTTTTAAGGGCTATTTTGTATTGCTCAACAGCTTTTTCACAGGAGGTATTCCACCAAGGTACAGTTTTTTGGTTTTTTGGAGATAACTGTCTTTCTAATGTGGGCTTCTGCAGCAGAAATTATTGCATGAGTGAATGCATTGGTAGAGTCATCGATGCTGTCATATATAGGGATTAAGGGTATATGGGCTTCGGTTTGGGAGGTGTTAGCTTTTTTTAAGCGCCAAAAACTTCTAGTAGCGACTTGGTTGCAACTGTTCATATTATTGGTAATAATGATGGGAAAATGGTTGCTATCGTGCAAGTCATCATCAGTAGACCATGAAAGTGAAGGAGCTGATCTAGGATCGCATATACTTAGATCAATGGCAGAGGATGTCCCAGAGGATATATTAAGATGTGTATCTGAACCAGTATTCAATAGGCATGAGCCGGATATATTAAGTACATTCTCTACTGTTTTGCCTTTTCCAAATGTTTGAATGGAGTCCCACATGGTATTATGGGTATTAACATCGCCTACAAGGATATATGGAGAGGGTAAGTGATAGATAAGGTCTACCAGTTCTTTTTCTTTTGGAGGGTGGTCTGGAGGGATGTATATGCTACAAATTGTGGTTTTATATGGGTACCAAGTAGTTACGGTAATGGCCTCAAGATTAGTATTAATAGGAAGAAGAGTTGAATATAGGTTACTGGATACTAGTATTGACGTCCCACCACTTGCTCTGGAGCAACTGGTACGGATGAAATAGTACCCTTCAAAATTTTTTAGATTAGGTTGATTAGTAAGCTTAACATTGGTCAGAGTTCCATTGGACTAAAGTGAAGATGTTTTAAAGAAAAGGAGAGGAGGGAGTTTATCAGTTATGAATCGAATGAATTGGTGAGGTCATCCACAGAGGCATCCGACGAGAGACTTCTGCAATCTGATGAACCTTCAGGGTAATATTGAGATTTTAACTTTTTTTGTAATCTAGTAATGCGATTCTTCAAGAACCTTTCAGTCATTTCTGATTGTATGAGTCATAGATCATTTAATAGAGCTGTAATATTAGAAGTGAAATTAAAAGCTTCTTTTAAGGGGTCAATATGACCAAAAGAATTTTGTAGGAAAGCAATAAGTTGTATTTCATCTAGCGAGAAAGATTCAGATGTATTTTCGTAGAGATTATGAATGATTGTTAGGGCATTAGGGCTCAATTTGTTGTCTTGAGAGATGGAAGTCCTGGTTTTTTTCTTGGCATGTTTGGGAATATCTTGGAAGGCTGTAAATTCTGGTGTTTGTATTTCACTAGTCTCTTGTGCAGGTAGGGGCGTTGAAACAGGTGAAAGTGCAAGAGGAGAATCAAGGTGACTGTCATTAGAGCGAATTCTGTTTTGACCAGATTGATGGGCTGAGCTATATAAAGGGATATCAGATGATATTTGAGAATCAATTGTGGGTTTATCTTTAATGGGCTGGGGTGTAGGATGTGAAGATAGAGTAGAGAGAGGTGGATTATTATTGGAGGAGGAGCTAGTAGAAGAGTTGGATAGCTGTTGTTGGATGTCAGGGGCATTGGGTGCATTTGAGCAGATATCGGCAGTATGTCCAGTTTGTTTACAAATAAAACACTCTAGTCTATGAGTAGATATAAATATTCGATATTGCGTATTTTCATATGAGACTGGAAGAGATGTTTGAATATTAAAATTGTCACTGTCAGGTATTACGTAGGAGATTCGTCTAAAACTCATAATATGTGCATATTCATCACCGGTGGCACCACTTTTTACGAACGAAACTGGTTAGGCTAGTTCCAAGTCAAGTTCTTTGAGAGCTGATTCAATTACCGAATGAGGGATGGACGGATTTACATTGGAGATTAGGATTCGTTTAGCAGGAGTAATTAGTCTTCTAATTGGGACAGAAGTAGAGTTTATCACCACGATAGGATTTGATTTAAGGAGATTATCTACGATGGCGATAGAAGAAAGATATATGCAGATGCGATTATTTGAAATCCTAGAGGCAAAAGTTATATTTTTGGGTGAGACAATGTTACCAATAGCTTTGATGTATTCGAAAAGAGCCGTGTTTGGAATTGAATGCATGATTATCGCTTGTTCTCTTTTGGGAAAGGATGGAGGAGGGGGTTTTGTGCGTGTTGCCGCTACGTACGATTTTGGATTTGAGGGGGTAGTGACATTAGGTGCATTTGGATGAATCAATTGAGAAGAAGAGTTAACAAAATTATTATGAGATGATGTAGTTGGTTGGTGTGATGGGGTAGATAATGACATTTTGTGCGTGATTCTGGATACCAAGATCACTACACTAAAAGTGGTATTCCCGGTTTATCGGGGGAAGTAGGTGAGTAACAGTCACTTACCAACGAACGAAGATGTTACGCCACTGCTTATTTCTTGAATAGATACACTGGTATATTTTTTTGGCTGCCTCACAAGTTATTATCACATGCTTAATGCATTGCTAATTACAGTCCAAAGAAACACGTAGCAAAAACTAATAATAAATACTTAATTGCTGAATTTATTTAAATTACCTACTTGACCGATCTTTACTCGTCGGCCGATGTAGTAGGAATGGAGAGGATGATGATTTGTTTAAAAAAGAGCTTATTCGTATATGCTTGTGATCTATTTATATTATATCATGAACAGAATTATTTCTGTAATACATCTTCACATAGATATCTGGTAATTTAACCCAACAATCGAACGTTATGTATACCTATATATTGATCCTATATAATATAAAAATAAACAATTGACAAGTCATTGATGAATAAACGTTATCGTACTTTATTTATTAATATTTTTAATATATAATTTATTGAAATTTACCTTTAAGACCATTTAATACAATAATATGCCAGCTAGAATAACGCTAGACCATTCTATAAAAAATATATAATATACAATAACCAACTGCATGACACTAAAAATTACTAAAAGAGTGTTCAAAAGACTTCATTGTGACACTGTAAACAATGTTATAATGAAGTCTCTTTTATACGCGAATTATAAAAAGTTAGTTTTAATCCTTAAAACCGTTTATTTTTATTTGTTGTTCCATATTCTTTTAATACTTCGATCCATATGTTAGGTTCTGTTGCAGCTGTTCTTTTTTGCTGACTATAAGCACCATATCATCAGCGAATGCTCCATCCGTTATTTCTACTTTGTTCAAGTTTATGTGTAATTGAACTACAAAATGTCAAAACTTCCTCCGATTTCAATTCATTCAATAACCTAAAATCTTCTGAAAACTTCATGACTCTTTATTTTTAATACCACTTCATAAAATTTAGTCCTAACCGCACAACTATTGTATAATACTATTTATCCTTCATAGACGATGATAACGATGATAAAGTGTGGTCAATTCATTATTATGAATAACCCCAAACACAATATTTTATGCATAGACTGTATAGCTAATCACTTTGAAGTAATCGCAAAGTTGAACTTTTTTAATAAAGTCATGTCAGTACATGAAATTATAACAATTAGCACTCTTCTCAAAAAGTTCTCCAACTTTTCAAAACCCGCAACTTATTATTACACTTGATGGATGGTTTATATTATATTACTAAGTTTTATGAAGTTTCTAATTTTATAATAATGCTTGAACGAACAACAATTTATAAGTTAAACCGCCAGAAACTCAATTAAAATCATCGAATATTTGTGCTACAGTATTTATAACACGAAAATACTATGCAACGTAAAGTTTGCAAGTTAGTGTTGTGACCTCAATATCCCAAGGGGATTATCACCAAGGGTTCTGTTACACGTAATAAATGTTAGCTGTTCTTCCGCAAAAGAGCTTCTATTATTTAGCGATGTTGATGTTTCAGATTTAATTAGTGGTTAAGTGTATGCAACAGGGTTCACCAACAATCTCTGAAAATAATGGGATTCGGGTATCCGACAGAATTTGATTATAGCTTACATCGGTTGACCTGAACAAACAATGATTTCTGCTCGAATAAGGAAGTGGAGGTAATATAGTTACAATAAAATACATTCCTAACAAAAGGTTATGTATTAAGTTAGAAGCTGTCAGGTCATTTAGTCTAGTCAAGGAAGGTCTGAAATAAAAAAAATTAACACAAATTTGCATTTTTGAAATAATGTAATTTCAAAGATACAATATCAATGGTGTAAATGTTTTAGTGTGTGAGGTATTGGTAAAAGAACTCACTCTGTTTTCAATCAATAATGATTTATTCTTCTCGCCAATTGATATCTCTTAATCTTTACAATATATTTTTAATAATGATTCGTAGCCCACTTACTTTACCTAACCAAAACTTCTATCTATTTGTGCACTCAACGCTTCTTACACAATATTTTATATTAATATTAAATATGGTTAAAAGTGTTGTATGTCTAAATGCGGACTCTAATAGTCCTTGATCAACATATATCTTTGAATATTTAATGACTAATGAATTATTTGATATACAGGGTGTTACATCCTCCCCCTTAAAGAGAATGACGCACGTTATGAGGTTTTTCAGATGAGTTTTCCGACACTTTCGATCACTTCTTACGAGGGTTTTCCGGCTTGCAAAACTTCTTGCGCTATTACACCGCTCTTATTTGAGGTTTGAACCCCACGTTACCAAAGGTTTCACGCGCGCACGTTATGAGGTTTTTCAGATGAGTTTTCCGACACTTTCGATCACTTCTTACGAGGGTTTTCCGGCCTGCAAAACTTCTTGCACTATTACACCGCTCTTATTCGAGGTTTGAATCCCACGTTACTAAAGGTTTCTCGCGCGCCCGTTATGAAGTTTTTCAGATGAGTTTTCCGACACTTTCGATCACTTCTTACGAGGGTTTTCCGGCCTGCAAACTTCTTGCACTAATACACCGCTCTTATTTGAGGCTTAAACCGCACGTTACAAAAGGTTTCGCGCGCGCACGTTATGAGGTTTTTCAGATAAGTTTTCCGACACTTTCGATCACTTCTTACGAGGGTTTTCCGGCCTGCAAAACTTCTTGCACTATTACACCGCTCTTATTTGAGGTTTGAACCCCACGTTACTAAAGGTTTAACGCGCTCCCGTTATGAGGTTTTTCAGCCAATTTTTTCGTCCGGGAAAACCGGCTGGCATTTTCATATCCGACCTGTGCTGACCTTAAGAAGTGGCGTTCAGTGATGTATTAAGTTGGGGCCGCCAGTTTACAAGCTGAAATGGCGCGCACCTTATCGACCCTGTTTTTTGTAGCCAACTCCCCGTCTATATCCACGTTTTTCTACAATTAACGGAAAATAAACAACACATTTCAATGTCAACATCAAATTTTAATAGTGTCGATCTACAAATCGTTCAAACTGATTTCTCCCTAGGCGTTTACTCCGTCGTCTGACTGACACTGACACTGTTTTCGCCTCACCTCACCCATATATTATGAACGCACTCCTTATGTCATCAGAAATTTTTGGTTGAGCGCGAATTTTAAACGAAAGACAATTTTATTGAAATAATTTTATCTTGTTAGGTAATTTCAAGCAGTTAATATGCCAAAGACAATCTCCTGGGTATACAAAATTATGTTGCACTAGTTTTTGTTAAGCTATTATCCCTGAATTCTCGAAACATTTGAATTTGTCCATTCTTGACCTAGGTTAACAATAGAAAAAGTTATTAACCACTAATAGAGAAATTCTACTTCTCAGTTGGCTAGAAGACACAATAATTGTCAACTTCACATCTAGTAGTGGAAAAATAATATAACATACAATAGTTAATGGTTAAATGTCAGTTTTTATTAGTCACTGTTCTGTTGTATATATCTCCAACCGATTCTTATGTACAGTGGTATGTTTTCCGCCACCCAGCGCTATTGGACAGTTTGGATCTGCAAATTCTACTACTAAGTACGGACCACTATATCTTTCACAGAATTTTGCTTCGTTTTATTTTTTTTAGAAGAACGAGATCTCCTTTATTGAACTTAACATGATTAGCTGTTTTATCCCACAGTTTTTTTCCATCTAATTTAATTTTACATAAAATTTCTCTAGCTCTTTTGTGAGCTACTTGCAGTCTTTAACGAATTTTCTGCTCATAAGCATTAATGTTGTATATCGATTCTATTGTATTACCTTGTAGTTTATTCGGCAGTGTTGCACTTTTGCCGTATACTAATTCAAAGGGCGTATAGTTGTGATAGGTGCTAGGGATGGTATTATAGCAAAAAGCATAATATTGACACCACGTATCCCAGTCTGTATGCGCTTCGTTTATATAACTTCGAACATATTCATTGCAAAAAGCTACATATCATTTCACTTCCTCCGCACTAACTGGTGTAGGGTACTTTTCTACCACCACAAATTTAGTTTCGTCCGGCTCAACCCCTCTATCTGATATTTTATGACCCAAATAAGTAACTTCCTTACGAAAAAACTTACATTTGTGCAGATTTAATTTCAAGTTGTAGTTCCTACACGTTTCAAAAACCTTTCCCAAATTTTGAAGATGGTGTTTTTCTGAGCAACCTATCACAATTAGGTCGTCCATATACAAAAATGCTTTTTCCGGAGTGAGTCCAGTAAAGGCAATTGTCATCATTCTTTAGAAACTGCCGAAAGGCAGCCTCGTAAACCTAAACGCTCCCTTGTCTGTGCTGAATGATGTATAACCTCTGGATGTTACATCTACAGAGATTTGATGAAATCCCGATAATAAATCAACCACCTAAAACCACTTTGCCCTGCCTAGTTGATCAAAGATGTTATCGATTCTAGGTAAGGGAAACTTATTAGGTATCAATTTTTTATTTAGTTGTCTAAAATTTATGCACATACGCCATGCTTTATTTTCTTTTAGAGATTTTTTAGGTACTAATAGTACAGGACTATTGTACTCAGATCGTGACGGCTCGACTATACCGTGATCTAATAATTTGTCAACTTGCCTATTTATCTCTGAAATATGCGCGTGCGGTAGTTTTTTTATATATACTGCAGTATAATGACTGAGCCTCAATTTTTGTGAATAAAAATTGTTTGACGTTATTTTGTCGTTTTTTAACGCAAACACATCAGAAAATTCAATACATAATTTGTTTAAATTAGCTTTAACATAATTTGGCATATCCTGATCTATAGTCTCCAACAATTCTTTCTCTCTTACTTCCGAATTTCCGCTTAACGTATATACATTGAAGTTACTAAGGCTTATAGTGATTATATTAACAGTAGATACATTTATACTTTCTTCTGTTGTATTTAATACCCTAACATATGGACTATTGCTAGATACTATCTCTGTAGCTCCATATATGCCATGGTGTAGTTCTTGCTGCTCTACTACAGCATCCTCCTTCAACTCTTTAAAACAGTCAACAATTCTCATGTCCAGGTGGTATCGAGAGTGTGTTGTCACTCGGGCTGTTGAAAATTGGCACAGAAAAATAATTATTGAACTTATTTATAGTCAAGATTACATTTAAATTTTGAAATAAAATCTCTTCCTAAAATTGCATCAGCCGGGATAGAAAAATCTTTTGACATAACATGAAATTTATGCGAAACTTCGTTATTTTTATGAAATAATAACGCATTAATTGTACCCATTGACTTAGTACATCCAGCTGTTACACCTTTTATATTAATAGTGACGTTATCGTTTATCAAATAAACAGTGTTGATACTTGTTTCTTTAAAAATTGAAATATATGCACCAGTATCCACTATGAATGTGCACAGTGTGTCCGATATGTTAGTATACAATTTTACAAAATTGGAAAGCGCTAAATCTATATGATAAATATGTTTAATTACATTTACTGTTCCCCCAGATGTAGCTGGGGGTCGGCAAAGTTTCCCGACCCTTCAGTTGACTCTATGCATCTAATATTTGAACATGATTGCTGGTTCTGTAATTGGCTCTGCAACCATTACCCCTTGCATTGTAGCCCTTGTACTGATTACTTCTGAAGTTATTACCTTTACGAGTGTAATTATTCGACCTAGTATCTTAATTGGACCTTCCGTTGTAATTTCTGCCCTGGTTATACCTGGATACAACGTTATTGTTAAATCTGCTTCCATTACCCACATTGCTCTCATAACTAAGAACTGTTGTTAGCCTTTCTGAAGAGTTGTCCACCTCTACAAATTTTGTGAGGGCCTCTTCCGCCGACGAAAAATTATCCGCAGCTAAAATCCATCTAGTTTTCTATTGTGTGGAATTTCCACTTAAAGCCTTGACTGTAGCCTCTTTCGTGCACTTCTCTGCCAACACTCTTGACATGCCTTCCGAGATATATGAGTTCCTAAGAGATTCTGCTAGCTTTTCTAGTTCAGCTACATAGTTCACGACGTCTTTGTTGATTTGTTTTATATTGCTAATCTTTGCTAACAATAACCCTGGATTTTTTCCTTTTACGTTGGTTTTAAGAGCAGTTATTATTCCTTCTAGAGTATTTTTACCCGTTGTCGCTACTCTGGCTTTGCCTGATAGCCTGGTTTTTACGAAATCTACCGCAGTGGATGATAAATCTCCTGTCCTTAACAAATCCAATGCATCTAAATCTTAACAATTCCAATGCATCTAAAAACCCGAATAAATTCTCAAAAGTTCCGTCAAATTGTTGTGGTATAAGCTTACACGCTAAATTAATGAAATCTACTTGTGACAAAGGTATTATATCTAAGGATTCGCTTTCGTCACCCTCAATATCACCTCTATTAAGCTGGAACCTCCACCATCGCAAATCAAGTTCGCAACCAGTCAAAAATTTAGTGCTATTTAGGTGCTAATTTAGTACCCTAGTCCGAATTTTAGTGCTCAAACCGTTTAGCAGGAAATCGCGTGAAAAATGGGGGGTCCAGCTTGCCATTAAGCTGGACCCCCCCATATCAGAAAAAAATATATAGTGATCCAGTATAGACGACAATTACAATATAATTTAGTGCTAATTAAGTGCTCTAAGATAACGTTAACAATTTGACAAAATATAACAGTCTTTAAATAGTTTAATTGGGGAACGTGGGAGCCGCGCTCTAAAATTTGTTAAACAATCTAAAATTCGTTAGACGATCGTTAAAGAATTTGGTGCTTGCAAGATTATGGTACTAAAATGTTCCTTAAGCATCCTACTTTCGAAAAAATACAATGACAGAATTTAGTGCTACCTGTATCATGTGGAATTAAGTAGTTTATACGGGAAAGAGAACATCGCGCTCTAAAATTCGTTAGACGATCGTAAAAAAATTTAGTGCACGCAAGAATATGGTACTACAATGTTCCTTAAGCATCATACTGTCGAAAAAATACAATAACAGAATTTAGTGTTAACTGTATGACGTGGAATTAAGTAGTTTATACGGGAAAGAGAGAAGGCCCCGCTTTCAAATTCGTTAGACGATCGTTAAAAAATTTGGTGCTCGCAAGTTTATGGTACTAAAATATTACTTAAGCATCGTACTTTCAAACAAATACAATGTCAGAATTTAGTGCTACCTGTATCACGTGGAATAAGTAGTTCATACAGGAAAGAGAAAACGCCACGCTCTAAAATTCGTGAGACGATCGTTAAAAAATTTGGTGCTCGCAATATTATGGTACTAAATTGTTCCTTAAGCATCGCACTTTCAAAAAAATACAATATCAGAATTTAGTGCTACCTGTCATACGTGGAATTAAGTATTTTTTTACGGGAATGAGAGAACGCCGCGCTCTAAAATTCGTTAGACGATCGTTAAAAAATTTGGTGCTCGCAAGTTTATGGTACTAAAATATTCCTTAAGTATCGTACTTTCAAATAAATACAATGTCAGAATTTAGTGCTACTTGTATCACGTGGAATAAGTAGTTCATACGGGAAAGAGAAAACGCCACGCTCTAAAATTCGTAAGACGATCGTTAAAAAATTTGGTGCTCGCAATATTATGGTACTAAATTGTTCCTTAAGCATCGCACTTTCAAAAAATACAATATCAGAATTTAGTGCTACCTGTCATACGTGGAATTAAGTATTTTATACGGGAATGAGAGAACGCCGCGCTCTAAAATTCGTTAGACGATCGTTAAAAAATTTGGTGCTCGCAAGATTATGGTACTAAAATGTTCCTTGAGCATCGTACTTTCAAAAAAATACAATGTCAGAATTTAGTGCTATCTGTATCACGTGGAAAGTAGTTCATACGGGAAAGAGAGAACGCCACGCTCTAAAATTCGTTAGACGATCGTTAAAAAATTTGGTACTTGCAAGATTATGGTACTAAATTGTTCCTTAAGCATCGTACTTTCAAAAAAATACAATATCAGAATTTAGTGCTACCTGTCATACGTGGAATTGAGTATTTTATACGGGAATGAGAAAACGCCGCGCTCTAAAATTCGTTAGACGATCGTTAAAAAATTTGGTGCTCGGTAGATTCTGGTACTAAAATGTTCCTTAAGCTTCGTACTTTCAAAAAAATACAATAGCAGAATTTAGTGCTACCTGTCATACGTGGAATTAAGTATTTTATACGGGAAAGAGAGAACGGCGCGCTCTAAAATTCGTTAGACGATCGTTAAAAAATTTGGTGCTCGCAAGTTTACGGTACTAAAATATTCCTTAAGCATCGTACTTTCAAAAAAATACAATGTCAGAATTTAGTGCTATCTGTCATACGTGGAATTAAGTATTTTATACGGGAATGAGAGAACGCCGCGCTCTAAAATTCGTTAAACGATCGTTAAAAAATTTGGTGCTCGCTAGATTATGGTACTAAAATGTTCCTTAAGCTTCGTACTTTCAAAAAAATACAATAGCAGAATTTAGTGCTACCTGTCATACGTGGAATTAAGTATTTTATACGGGAAAGAGAGAACGGCGCGCTCTAAAATTCGTTAGACGCTCGTTAAAAAATTCGGTGCTCGCAAGTTTATGGTACTAAAATATTCCTTAAGCATCGTACTTTCAAAAAAATACAATATCAGATTTTAGTGCTACCTTTATCACGTGGAATTAAATAGTATATACGGGAAAGAGAGAGCCCCGCGCTCTAAAATTCGTTAAACGATCGTTAAAAAATTTGGTGCTCTCAAGAGTATGGTACTAAAATGTCCCTTAAGCATCATACTTTCGAAAAAGTACAATGACAGTACATATTTGTAATATCGATATTACACATTATCCATATTTCATGACCGATATTGGCTGTACGATATTAATATCGATATCCCATCACTAAACGAAATAAATATGAACGGTAACAGTAAAGCTAGCTCCCCCACTTTTTCAAATTAAAAAAAAACATGTGTAATTTAGAACTAATTTAGGACTAATTTGTACCCAAAAAATTAGAATTTTTCTGAAAAATCACTATTTAAAGTGGGGGTGCTAGCTTGAGGTCAAGCTAACACCCCCACATTGACAAAATCAAATTTTATTGGCATAAATGTAAACTTTGAATTAAGGACTAGTTTGTACCCAAAAGATAATAATTTGTACCCAGTCAGTTTTTCTGAAAAACCGCTATTTAAAGTGGAGCTCAAGCTAGCACCCCCACTTTTACAAAATCAAATTTTAACAGCATACCTTTAAACTTTTAATGTAGGACTAATTTGTACCCAAAAGCGTTTTTCATTATCATATCATTTTGTTTATTACAGATGATAGTAAATTAGACCACGTGTTTTATTAATTTCCAAGTAAATAGTTTAAAAATGTGAAATTACCAAAAGTAACTAAATATTATCAATTTTCGAAATTAGGCCAATTTATATACACACTGCTTTCCCTAAAAAAGGCTTTTTAATGTGCTTCACCTCACAGCTGTCATCCTGATTAAAGTTCAAAATGGAGGAAAACTAGACACACTCTTAGATGAAGGGTTTTATGAAACACGGCACCTACATAGCCAGGTAGGTACTTCCCAGAAATTTTTGTTTTCATATATTATATATTGTTTTGTCTCTAATAAAATACTATATTAATATAATTCCATAACTCTTATTTTTTTTAGTGAGATCTTTTGTGATAACTGAGGCGATCCTTTGACAAGACAAAAAAATTCCCTAGTGCACCTGCGTAATAATGCGTAAATAGTTCAAAGCGGTTAAAAGAATAATCATATTCTGGTGTTGTCAATTTTTTTTAACTGCCTGGCGGCTTAGTAAAGATGTGCAATGATGTCACGTCAGACTTTCGTTTCTGATGGACAAATAATTTAAAAACATTTTTTTGTTACCCTCGCAAATACCGAAAGGTGATATTTTTTGTTTTTTAGATGATTGCGTCTTTGATCTACCGCTCCTATTTCTCATTCATAATCATTCTCTATTGGTTGAAACAACTAACCACTATTTTTAAATTTGTTTAAGCATTCTGAATTATATCCAAATATTAAGAGATACATTACAATTTATTAGAAATACAGCAAAAGTTTATTATTGATATATAAATTATTTTAGTCATAAATGCATTTCTTTTTGTCAATAGGGCCAATAATACTGCTAGATGTGTCGCAGGGTAGTTACAATATTAGCAAAATAAAATTGAAGGATTTAACAACAATAATCCGAATGGCAACAGATACTAATAACTTATATGAATTAGCCGGAGTCGTGCATTATGAACCTCCGAGATATGCACATCATATGTCCGAATCTGATGTCGGCCATTACAAGTGTTCAGCAGAATGGCAAATATGTACTGCATGGTATGAATCCGACGATCTAAAGAAAAAGGTGGAGCGAGTCCGTAATGACACATTTACAATTCCTTCCATTATAATGTATAAAGAGACATCGCATAATTATATTGAGTGAAAAAATAATACTATGTTTTTATACAATATACCTTTTCTGTTCAATATACTTTTTAGTACTGTACTTCTATGTCTAAAATTAGAGGGCATCCCTCTAGGAAGGCGCGGTTTAAGAGATAAACTACGATTTTGAAATAATTTCAATTATGACATAGTACAAACTTATAAGTATTGAGAATACCTATAATTTAATTAGAATATATTATTTATATCACTCAAATTATAATTCATTAACCTCGAATTAATTTGGGTTTTATTTAGAATTTACAATAATTTAGAAGGTGTATTCAGCTGTGGTATTTAAATTCATATTAGTCACAGTTTAACATTTCTGTTTGAACACCTCTAAAAAGTAGTTTGGCTGGGTAAAATACGAGTATACAAATTAGTCCCATATTCGAAAATTAATATTTAGTTACTTTTGATAATTTCAAATCTTCTAACGATTCACTTAGAAAACTATAAAACAGGTGGTCTAATTTACTATCATCTTTTATAAACAAAATGTACTTAATAATGAAAAAACGATTTTGGGTACAAATTAGTCCTTAATTCAAAGTTTAAAGGTAAGGTGTTGAAATTTGATTTTGTAAAGACGGAGGTGTTCAAGCCAGCACTCCCACATTAAAACTTCTTTTACAGGGAAAACTGTGTGGGTACAAAGTTTAAGTTTTTGGGTAGAAATTAGTCCTGTATTCGAAAATTAATAATATTTAGTATTATATTTCTTGGAAATTAATAAAATACGTTGTCTAATTTACTATCATATTTTATAAACAAAATGATATAATGAAAAAACGCTTTTGGTTACAAATTAGTTCTAAATGCAAAGTTTAAAGGTATGCTATTGAAATTGGATTTTATAAAGGTGGACGTATTCGAGCCAGCACTTCCTTTTACAGGGAAAACTGTGTAGGTACTAATTTTAATTTTTTCGGTACAAATTAGTACTATATTCGAAAATTAATAATATTCTGTTGTCTTTGATAATTTTAAATCTTTTAACGATTCACTTGGAAATTAATAAAACAGGTGGTCTAATTTTCTATCATCTTTTATAAACAAAATGATATAATAATGAAAAATTGCTTTTGGGTACATATTAGTCCTAAATTCAAAGTTTAAAGGTATGCTGTTAAAATTTGATTTTGTAAAAGTGGGGGTGCTAGCTTGAGCTTAAACTAGCACCCCCACTTTAAATAACGGGTTCTCAGATAATCTGAGTGGGTACAAATTATTATCTTTTGGGTACAAATTAGTCCTTAATTCAAAGTTTACATTTATGAAAATAAAATTTAATTTTGTCAATGTGGGGGTGTTAGCTTGAACTCAAGCTAGCACCCCCACTTTAAATTGTGATTTTTCAGAAAAACTAAATGGGTACAAATTCTAATTTTTTGGGTACAAGTTTATTTTAAATTTGAAAAAGTGGGGGTGCTAACTTTACTGACGTCCGATTGCCGATACTTAAAGTGTGCTTAAAGGAAAACAAAATATCCATAATAATTATTACTTTTTCCTATTACACTATCTAATAAAATTTTGCAATGCAATATGATTTTTACTCTGCCCGTTTATTTTTTTTCAATCTTAAATATAGAATTATAAAGATTTAATTTATGAGAAAATACTATTTGGGCACTCCTAAATTTTGCCGCCTTTGTGCCTGCACAACGTGCACACCCGTAAGAACGGGCAACGGTGTTTGCAAATGGTGACTCAACGTAAATACATACTTAAATTTATTTTTAAATAGATTAATTAATGATTACTTGTTTAAAATAGTGCATATTAACATATTCGATGAAAGTATAGAATTTTAGTTGGAATTTAAAATTTCATAGCAATATTTTGAAGAGCATCATATTTGTGACGAACAGGAGCGAATTGTGTAAAGGGTTTAGAAAGATAAGAAATCTTGATGAAAATGCCTTTTCTTTTTAAGGATCAGCTCAAATAATCAATGTTAATAGCCTTGCCGTTAATCCAGAAGAACTCTATGAACTTTTAGATGATAATGATTTTAATTTGGAGTATTATTGTGGGAATGACTATAAACTACTTATTCCACGTGATACAGGTAGCACTAAATGCTGATATTGTATTTTTTTGAAAGTACGATGCTTAAGGAATATTTTAGTACCATAAACATGCGAGCACCAAATTTTTGAACGATCGTCTAACGAATTATAGAGCGCGGCGTTCTCTCTTTCCCGTATAAACTACTTAATTCCACGTGTTACAGGTAGCACTAAATTCTGATATTGTATTTTTTTGAAAGTGCAATGCTTAAGGAACAATTTAGTACCATAATCTTGCGACCACCAAATTTTTTAACGATCGTCTAACGAATTCTAGAGCGCGGCGTTCTCTCTTTCCCGTATAAACTACGTATTCCACCTGATACAGGTAGCACTAAATTCTGACATTGTATTTTTTTGAAAGTACGATGCTTAAGGAATATTTTAGTACCATAAACATGCGAGCACCAAATTTTTGACGATCGTCTAACGAATTTTAGAGCGCGGCGTTCTCTCTTTCCCATATAAACTACTTAATTTCACGTGATACAGGTAGCACTAAATTCTGGCATTGTATTTTTTTGAAAGTACGATGCTTAAGGAATATTTTAGTACCGTAATCTTGCGGGCACCAAATTTTTGAACGATCGTCTAACGAATTTTAGAGCGCGGCGTTCTCTCTTTCCCGTATAAACTACTTAATTCCACGTGTTACAGGTAGCACTAAATTCTGATATTGTATTTTTTTGAAAGTGCAATGCTTAAGGAACATTTTAGTACCATAATCTTGCGAGCACCAAATTTTTTAACGAGTGTCTAACGAATTTTAGATCGCGGCGTTCTGTCTTTCCCGTATAAACTACTTAATTCCACGTATTACAGGTAGCACTAAATTCTGGTATTGTATTTTTGTGAAAGTACGGTGCTTAAGCAACATTTTAGTAGCATAATCTTGCGAGCACCTAATTTTTTAACGATCGCCTAACGAATTTTAGAGCGCGGCGTTTTCTCTTTCCCATATAAACTACTTAATTTCACGCGATACAGGTAGCACTAAATTCTGGAATTGTATTTTTTTGAAAGTACGATTCTTAAGGAATATTTTAGTACCGTAATCTTGCGGGCACCAAATTTTTTAACGATCGTCTAACGAATTTTAGAGCAAGGTGTTCTCTCTTTCCCATATAAACTAATTAATTCCACGTGATGCTGGTAGCACTAAATTATGTCATTGTACTTTTTCGAAAGTTACAATGCTTAAGAAACATTTTAGTACCATAATCTTGCGAGCACCAAATTTTTTAACGAGTGTCTAACGAATTTTAGATCGCGGCGTTCTGTCTTTCCCGTATAAACTACTTAATTCCACGTATTACAGGTAGCACTAAATTCTGGTATTGTATTTTTGTGAAAGTACGGTGCTTAAGCAACATTTTAGTAGCATAATCTTGCGAGCACCTAATTTTTTAACGATCGCCTAACGAATTTTAGAGCGCGGCGTTTTCTCTTTCCCATATAAACTAGTTAATTCCACGTGATGCAGGTAGCACTAAATTCTGCCATTGTACTTTATCAAAAGTACGATGCTTAAGAAACAATTTAGTACCATAATCTTGCGAGCACCAAATTTTTTAACGATCGTCTCACGAATTTTAGAGCGCGGCGTTCTCTCTTTCCCGTATAAACTACTTAATTTCACGTGATACAGGTAGCACTAAATGCTGTCATTGTATTTTTTTGAAAGTACGATGCTTAAGGAATATTTTAGTACCGTAATCTTGCGAGAACCAAATTTTTTAACGATCGTCTAACGAATTTTAGAGCGCGACGTTCTCTCTTTCCCGTATATACTACTTATTCCACCTGTTACAGGTAGCACTAAATTCTGACATTGTATTTTTTGGAAAGTAGGATGCTTAAGGAACATTTTAGTGCTATAATCTTGCGAGCATCAAATTCTTTAACGATCGTCTAACGAATTTTAGATTGTTTAACAAGTTTTAGAGCGCGGCTCCCACGTTACCCAAATAAACTATTTAAAGAATGTTATATTTTGTCGAATTTTTAACGTTATCTTAGAGCACTCAATTAGCACTAAATTATAGTGTAATTGTCGCCTATACTGGATCATTATATATTTTTTTCTGATATGGGGGGGTCCAGCTTAATGGCAAGCTGGACCCCCCCATTTTTCACGTGATTTCCTGCTAAACGGTTTGAGCACTAAAATTCGGACTAGGGTACTAAATTAGCACCTGAATAGCACTAAATTTTTGACTGATTGCGAACTTGATTTGCGATGGTGGGGGGTCCAGGTTAATAGGGGTCTCAATATCTTCCTCAAACATATTTTTATCTATTTATTAAACGCATGAACTAGGAATTTTATATCTTATTTTTAGCACCTGGAATGACCTAACTAGTCTGTCCCTAACTAATAAAAATTCCGAATGACACTTCGCTTTTCAATTAGCATCAAGTGTATCCCATGAAAGAGCTATAGTACAAGTGAATTAATTAAATAGTGAAATCAAATTATTTTTAATATCTTCCCTGACTGAATCACTTTTGGGTACCACTGTTTTCAAAACTCTTTTTGATTGATTTTTAATTTCTTCCGCTAACCTATTTAATGTTGTTTCTAACTTTTCCGGAACCACGAACATCTGGCGTAATCTGTTTTAGAATAAACAGTCACATTACTGTACACAATATACAGTATAGACACATAACCCCTCAAAATATATGCAATAATAAATAACACAAAAAATATATATGTATATATATAGAAAATAAAAAAAATATGTTTAAATATTCAGCAACGGAAAAATTTGTGAATCGGCTAGGGAAATATACGAGTATAATCTTACCACATTTACACTACACTAGTTCTGGACTGTGTCAAATTCTTCCTGATGTTCCTTTTCATATTCCGTCTGTACATCGCTCATATGGAAATCACCAACTGCCGCTGTTAATACATATATCAGCACCCGGATTTGGCTTTCTTGCAATGAAATTCCTGGTAGGGTCGCCATGTAAGGTATTGATAAAAGAACTCACTCTGGTTTCAACCAATAATGATTTACTCTTCTCGCCAATTGATATCTTTTAATCTTTTCAATATATTTTTAATAATGATTCGTAGCCCACTTACTTGACCTAACCAAAACTTCTCTATTTGTTTACTCAACGCTTTTTATATAACATTTTTTATAAATATTAAATATAGTTAACAGTGTTGTATGTCTAAATGCTGACTCTAATAGTCCTCGACCAACATATCTTTGGATGTTTAATGACGAATTATTTGATATACAGGGTTTTACAAGTGTCTGCAAATCCCGGCAACTGTTACAAAAAATTTAAAAAAAGGTTTTCGCAATTACTCGGAAACGGTAAAAATTAGACAAAAAATTTCTAATAAAAATTGTAGAACTTAATATTTTACATAAAAAAGGTCTCGACTTTTTTCTCCCTCCAACATTAAATGAGTTGGGAAGTTTTAAGTATAAGGGATGAACGTATAAAACATGAATCCAATAGTTTACCCAACATATTGATATTTATAATTATTTAATCTAGGTGATATTCGCTTAGTTCATCATCGGTTTAAAAGGATATTACAAGTGGTTCTATAGTTTCCTCTACCATATTGTGAAGCTCTCACATCTTTTGTTCCTATTTAATTACGCGTTCTATAGCATTTTGCCAATTTTCTTTTATAATTTTGATAATGTTTGCAATAAAAGTTGCCCAACATCATCAAGTTTGAACGTTATATTGTGACGAGCCACATATCCTTTCATTTTTGCCCAAATAAGCTCGATCGGATTCAATTCGCAGTGATATAGTGTGAGGCGGTTTCCTACCTCGCTTCGTCCTCCATCACCTCTCACACAGGTTCTCAGTGACTGACGCGTCACTTTGGACACCCTCGATGCAAATTTCTTTTGCAAACAAATACTCGGGCGCCAGATTATTTTACGTGGTTTACTCCACGGCCCCTTGACCCTCGGCGTCAAGAGTTCCAGGTAGCCTCAGATGGAGGTTACGGAAAATTCCAGGGGTCTCGTTGAATTTAACACACCTACAAAACCTATAAACCTTAGACGGTGATGCTACGGGATATTAAGAAAACACTGATCGTATTTATTTGTATATTACAAGTCTTACTTAATATATACACATACAGATTAATATTCAACAATTTCAAGCGGTACCGAATCAATTCAATATAAGCAAATGTGTTCAAGCCTTATGTTATTATGCACCATGCGAAATTTGCCGGTATTAAGAAATGTGAGCAATGACACAATAAAACAGATGTAAGCAAGCAAATACAATTTGTTAATAACAGCGGAAGCGGTATAGGCAGTTTTGTAATTATGCGGTAAGTAGCAGTAAAACAATAATTACCTATCACGGTAGTCCACGGAATAAAACTATCTTCGCGGTAGGGATAGTCAATCGAGATAGGTGGAAAAATGTGACCAGACCAGTTTATAACAAAAAAAAACTAAAGAATTTAAACTAGAACATCAATCAATCAGTGGCAACAGCCTCGTACTTGATTGAGAATTCAATTTTATAGGAGAATTTACACTTTAAATTTTCAAAGCAATTTAAACTAGATTATCAATCAATGAGTGGCAACAGCCTCGTACTTGATTGAGAATCTAATTCTTATCGGAGAATTTTCACTTTAAATTTTCAAATTAATTTAAACTAGATTATCAATCAATCAGTGGCAACAGCCTCGTACTCGATTGAGAATCTAATTTTTTATACGGGAATTGACACTTTAAATTTTCAAATCAATTTAAACTAGATTATCAATCAATCAGTGGCAACAGCCTCGTACTCGATTGAAAATCTAAATGTTTTATAGGAGAATTGACACTTTGAATTTTCAAATTAATTTAAACTAGATGTAATGACTTGTAACTTTGCTAGCCGTTCTCACCAGTGTAATAATCTGGTATTTCCTTTGTGCTAAAATTTCGTTTGGTCACCGCTGTCAGACGGTGTAGTGAATTCGTTTATTTATTATATTTTTTTTCCTTTTTTCTCCTTCCAAGATCGTTGCAGCGTGCTGTCACCCGTGCCTTGCGGCACAAAAAATTGTAGAACCAGGAATTCTCCCTGTGGGATTACCTCGAGGGAGGGGGTTGCTCCAGGCTCGAGCGGTCAAAGACGTCGTGGGGCCCCTTGGGCTTATACAGTGTGCCAAGCCCGAGTTCGTAGTGCAGGGTTAGCCGGTCCGTCCTACTTGACGGGTATGGGGGTGGTGAGGAGTGAGGTTGTGGAGATAAAATTGAAAGGTTAAAACATATATAAACATATATTATAAAGAAAAACAAAACTGTGTCAAATAAACTTTGAAAAATAATAGATTAAGATATGACTGACTGTGACCCCTAGTATAGGATAAATGTCTATCACAATTCTTTAGCCTAGGATTAACTATGATCTCTAGTATAATGTAAATATCTCGCAAGTACACAATGTAAATATCTCTGGAATAGGATTAGTTATAAATCTCAAGTGCAATGTAAATATCTCTACGCAATTATCAAAAATGTTAACCTAGGATTCACTATAATCCTTAGTATAACGTAAATAGCTCTGAAATAGGGTTAAATAAAATCTCGAGTACAGCGGAAAAATCTCTAAGATAGAATTGAGTACAATCGCAAGTAAAAACGTAAATATCTCTACGCAGTTATCAAAAACAAAAATAGTCAGATGAAAAAGGAACACTATGCACCTTCAGAAAAAGGGGTCCCTGAATATAACTAAATAAGATGCCTCTACAATTTTAGGCCTTAACAGTAGATGAGGGGCACTGATGTATAAGGAACACTCGATATGACTGAAACTCACTGTAGGGTCCCTTAACTATCTTGGGATACCCGGTTAAGTCAAAGAAAAATATAATAACGCAATCCAATACCCAATATAATAAATGAATTGTACTTTTTTAAAAACTTACGTTTTGGAAATCCCACTAGTCACATAAATTTTCACACTATTACTTCTTGAGGGTGAGGGTCCGTCAATACTCAGACTCGCCTCACCAGGGGAGAGATATTACCTATCTCTCACTGACTGCCTAACTGTCCCCAATTTTTTGATATTCATTTCTAGAGTTCACCTTCAATGAAGGTTAATTATTCATATTTGTTTATGTTTGTGGTCAAACCTGACCTGTTCATAATCTAATATGTTTGGATAACCTTGTTTTGTTTGTGTTTTTTACTTTAGTTGAGGTCGAGAATTTAATAACTATTTTGAATTAAAAAAGAAATTATCTATATAGGGTGTTTTTAGAATTTGTGTCATATCTTGTGTTCAGTGGCAACAGCCTCGTACTTGATTGAGAATCCAATTTTATAGGAGAATTGACACTTTAAATTTTCAAATTAATTTAAACTAGATTATCAATCAATCAGTGGCAACAGCCTCGTACTTGATTGAGAATCTAATTCTTATCGGAGAATTTACACTTTAAATTTTCCAAATTATTTTAAACTTGATTATCAATCAATCAGTGGCAACAGCCTCGTACTTGATTGAGAATCTAATTTTTTATAGGAGAATTGACAATTTGTATTTTCCAAATTATCGGTTAAAATTATTCTAAAATATTGGTCGGAGGATAGGACAGCGGTTACCCAAATATAAGCAAAATAAAACTGTGTCTTAGAATGCAAATAAAAATCTAATATGTATTTGGGCAATTTGAAACGGGACACTAGGTATAACAATCTGTATCGCAAAATTAAAATCAAAATGCTACTTCAATGTATTGAAGGCTCAGACCTGAATTCCAAAGAAACAATATACAAAACGTGGTGATAAAACTGTAAATAACATTGGTTTTTATCGTTTCAAAAAAAATATACCGGCTTATCAAAATACGGAATAATATTCTTGAATAACGGAACTATTAAAACTATTCGTAAAATTAAAATCAAAATGATATTTCAATCAGACCCTAATTCCAGAGAAACAATATACAGAACGCGATAATAAAAACTGTAAATAAGGTTGTTTTTTATCGTCTCAGAAAAAAAAACTACCGGCTGCCGGCTTTATCAAAATACGGAATTATATTCTTAATAACCAAACTACTAAATTGTTTGTTGAAATTAAATATAAAACTTTGAAACTCGGGTGAAATGTTTTATTCGGTTTACAAAATAATTTCCACTTACTCGGAAAGTACTGGACGGTCGGACACTTCCCACTATCGATTTACGGCCAAATTCTAACTCACTCTAAATCAACTTAATATCAATAACTCAATAATATAACTTAATATCAATCACTGAATAATAACTTTTGGCAATAACTGAACAATAATTTTAATTTCAATAACTGAATATAATAACTCAATCTCAATAACCGAATATAACAACTTAATGCCTTTTGAACGCTCGGTTTTCGAATTTATAATTTACTTTCTACCTAAATTTTGGCGATAACTGTGTTTATATACCGGGCGTCCTCGATAATTTAAATTTTGAAAAGTGGAATTTAATACATTTTACATATTTCTTTAAATAGTAAATCACGGCTTGTGAGTTACTAATGAAATAGATACTTAAATTTATATTACGGGCTTGAAACCGTACCAGAAAACAGAGTTGGAAAGTAAGTAACGAGTTATATTCACTTATTAAACTTAAAATACCATCGGAACCAAATCATATAATGCTTCAAAAAAAATAACTCGTTACAATAGTGGCAATTGAAGAACAGTAATTCTAATTCCACGTCCCTTTGCCATTTCATCAATTGCGTGTTTTTTAAATGATGATGTATATTGCCTAGCCATTTAAAAATATTTTTAAATTTAGGAAATTTTACGAGGAATCTAAAAATGGCGAAAAAAAATCATTTATTAACTTTTAAGCATTAAAATTTCAATTTGAATTCTTCAAATTGAAATCTGATTAAAGGTTACATTACATTAAACAGTTTAAACAATTTAATCCCCTTATTTTTCTAGTATTTACGATTTTCTTCAAATTTACCTCCATCACTTAAACTTAGAACTTCCCCAACTCATTCAATTTTGAAGGTAGAAACAAAAGTCGAGAAACCTTTTTTATGTTAAATTTTAAGCTCTACAATTTTTGATCTTTTGTTTAACTTTTACCGTTACCGAGTAATTGTGAAAAACCACTTTTAAAAAAAAATTTCAACCCTTTCCAGGGACACTAAAAACCTTTACACATTGTTATTGTATAATTGAAACCACATTATATCAAAAACGCAAAGTTGTTTCAAATATTTTCAGTTTAGACCTTCCTTGACTAGACTTGGAAACTTGGAAAGTACATAATAAGATACTTCTCCATATTTTAATTTCTACGCAATACTTGATGGTATTCTTCTTCTAGTATACGGAAGTTTGGAGGTAGGACTAGTCCAGATGAGTATAAACATAAGTAATATAAATATGTTAGCTCAAAGAACAATGGACTGTAGTTGTAGTTGATTATGCAATTAGCGAATCGACAATATATACAATAAACTCCAATTTAATGTATTTACCAAAGAGCAGGTGTCTGCAGTTCACTATGAATTTCCACAATCGATTGTTTTATATGGAAAGTCCTGGCCTTTGTAACACTAACTAAAGTTTATTACAATGTCTATATTTACCAACAAAAGGTAAATCAAAATAAAATAACTCGACACACGTCGCGGTTTTAACTGATTTTCAGCGGTTTAACAATGAGAGATTCAAAGAGTTATGTTGAAACGAACTGTTCCTCAACGAAGGCGTTAATGACCAGAATTAAAAACTAGTCCTTTATCAAAATGTACAAAAACTCTGTTTTGAAATTTAATGAAAATAATCCATGAGCGGCGCGCCGAATTTTGTCGAAAATAAGAGGGAGGCGCGAACAAAATATGTTGCCGATATCATGGATTTTAATTAAAACATTCAACTCAAAAGCTGCATGGCTAAAATAGGAGGAGAATATTAATTCGAAATTTCCCTTCTGCGACATGCACCTAACGTTGCAACATGATACCTTTAGTAGAGTAGAGTCCATTTCACGGAAGTTGAATACACCTGAAGTTGCAATCATATGCGCCAACTTGTCGTCAAAACCACCGCCACTTGTCAAGAAAAACATAAAATTTTGGAATTTTTTCGGAGATATTATTCTGATCACCTAATGTTCTTCAGACTGATGGAAACTGGGCCCATAACCTAATGTAATGTGATTAAATTGTTATTAAAATATACTAAATATATTTACTACTGCTGTCTCATTTTATATTACATAAATTTAACATACGTCTGTTATTTTTATCTATAACTACTCTAAAACAAAATATATTGTTACAGCATGTTCTCATCCTCTAACAAAAACCAGCACTTTCGCGCCTAGGTACGCAAATAGGTAGATAAAATGAAAAATCACTTCAGTTATGTGAAATGAAACAAAAATTCCCTGAAAGTTTTACAATTTCAAGTTACGCGACGTTGGATCTTAACTGAAGATATAATCTTTCTAAAAATGAATTAAAATCTTTATCGGAGAAAACTTACTGAAGCTGAAACGTTCAGTTGCAGATATCATTTAATAAACTCTGAAATGACAAAGATTATCTAATTTCTAGATTATTACGATCCTTAAAAAGAAAATAAGAATTGAAAGCAATTTCGATCCGAAATCGTTCTATTTCTTATATCTCATTTTCTTCAGGTAATACTCAAAGGAATAGATAGGTATATTTAATGTAATAACCTAAGTTTTTCAAATTTCCTCTCCAAAGTGTGTATTTGTTACCCTTGAGATACTCCTCATTTTTTCAAGCGTAGAACTGAGTATGAATTATATGTATTTTGCTAAGAGAAAATTCTGGGGAAAGTTAATTATGTGCGATATTGAAAGGTTCAATATTATTATTATTATTATTATTATTATTATTATTATTATTATTATTATTATTATTATTATTATTATTATTATTATTATTATTATTATTATTATTATTATTATTATTATTATTATTATTATTATTATATTTAGACAAGGGCAGAGGGACAAGTCCCTATTGTGCCCGAAAACAGATAATTACATAAGTAACCTACTAGTAGGTAAAGAACAGAAAAATAAGTACAATATATACAATATACCAAATAAACTATAGGTGCTCTAGCAGCGCACGATCAAGTCTGTTTTTAAACGAGTTAGTAGATGGTGCAGAAACTGTGGATACATCAAGATTATTCCAGCTGTCGAATACCCTGTTAGGTAAGAAGTTCTGTCTTGATCTGACGGTAAAGTTTTCTTTTTTGAGTTTAAAAAGGTGTCCTCTAAGGCGGTCATCTGGATTTAAGGTGAACATCATATCAAGATTACTAAAATTAAGTTTTAATATTTTAAAAGTGGTAATGAGATCTCCGCGGTGTCTGCGAAGTTCAAAGTAAGCTAGGTTGGCCATAGAGAGTCTTTCTTCGTAGGAAGGTCTTCGCTGCCCCAGGGACAGTCGAGTGGCTCTTCTTTGAACTTTTTCCAAAAGATTTCTATCGCGAACTAGGTCTGGATACCACGTTGGACCGACGTACTCGAGAATTGGTCGGACATACATAGTATACAGTTTGCAAAACGACTGAAACGAAACACTCGAAAAGCACTTACGAATGAGATAAAGTCTGGTGTTCGCGCGCTTACAAACTGAAGTTATATGATCAGACCAAGTTAGGCTGCTATTTACGATAATTCCGAGGTCGTTATAGGAAAACACAGAATTTAATGGTCGATTGTCTACGAAGTACGGTAGTAGTGAGTTGTTTTTACCAATTCGGAGCACTACACATTTTTCCGTGTTCAACGGAAGTAGCCACTGAGAACACCATCTGAAGATGGAGTTTAAGTCCAGCTGGAGGGTTTGTTGGTTGGTGATTGGATTCGTATATATCTTTATGTCATCAGCGTAGAAAGATATTTTATTAGTTACGTGATAAGGAAGATCGCTGGTGTAAACCGTAAAAAGCAGAGGACCAAGAACAGAACTCTGTGGTACTCCACTTTCCACCAGTCTATCCCTTGAGAAGTATTCGCCAACTCTTACTTTAAAATATCTGTCTGTTAGAAAGTCGTCAATCCAGCTAAGTAAAGAGCCGCGAATGCCGAAGTGTTCCAGCTTGTGCCTGGGAATACGATCAAAGGCCTTGGAGAAGTTCAGATAGACAATATCAACTGGCTGCCGATCGTTAAGAGATGATGTCCAGTCATTAACACAGTGTAGCAGGTTGGTTAGGGTGAAACGGCCGGCGACAAATCCGTGTTGTTGCGTTGGAATCACATTTTCCAGAAGAAGAAATTTGGTCGTCTCCTCCGAAATAATGGTTTCAATGACTTTACTGACCACTGGCAGCAGACTAATCGGGCGGTAGTTATTGGAATCAAGTTTGTTACCTTTTTTAAATATGGGGGTGATAGATGCTAATTTCCAGCTGGGAGGTATGGAACTTTGAGTAAAGGAAGTCTGCATAATTAACGACAGGGGAGTTGCAAGCGAGTTTGCGCAATTTTTTAGGAGTTTTGGAGTAAGACCATCTAAACCAGGTGATGCGTTAGTGCGAAGTTTCAGTAAGTGCTGTTTTATACGGTCTGGTGTAAA
This sequence comes from Galeruca laticollis, assembly GCA_963921935.1. Taxonomy (NCBI): domain Eukaryota; kingdom Metazoa; phylum Arthropoda; class Insecta; order Coleoptera; family Chrysomelidae; genus Galeruca; species Galeruca laticollis. Next base: position 34,411,543 of record OY998178.1, on the reverse strand, counting down.
TACTACATGTTCTAAAGATGCCTTGAGGCGAGTACAGTTCATTAATGGGAGGTTGTCATTATTGGGTTCTTGAGTGAAAACTTGTGAGAAAGCTAGAGAAGCTAGAGTTTTTGAAGTAGGGGAATGAAAACTTTCGATGATAGGGATATTGTTTTACTGCACTGGCACTGCACTTTTTCATAGACCTATCACTGCTCACTTGCAATATACAGAGATTGCTACTTGAACGTTTATTTACAAAATATACAGCATATACAGTGTAAACTTGGAAATTAAGCAGGAGCACAAAATTGTACGTGAGTATTCGACTACTGCTAGCACTAAACCGCAATATGTGTTCTGTGAACCATGATTTATACAAATTCCGTATAAAACGTATATTTGGACGTTTGGGTATGGCGATTAATATTTTTTTAGGAGAGTTTGATTAAAATGTTATTAACATTTTATTTCCGAAATGGTGGAGGGGACTTTTTATATTTTTAATTATCTTTATTGATTATATAATTGTTTAAGAATTTTCGTAATTAATACCTATACTGTCAGGATTTACAGTTGGACTAATTCATTACATCATCATTGCGTACTGTAATAAACCAACCTTCTCAGCGGTGTCATAATACAATTTGCGATAGAATGTATGAGGTATTTTAGCTTCAAGGCTCACGGATCTCACATTGAGAAGGTGGGGTTACTGAAACCACATCGGGCGCTTTCTAGGAGAAAGTCTCTTAGATAGAGGAGGTATTGAGAAAATTAAATACCTCGGAGTGAACAAATATTGACTTTTAGGAGCGGCCGAATCAACACCTGGCGGTAGGTAAAACAGAATCAGTAGATATGTCGAATTTCAAGTTAGTAATTCCCCAGGTGGATAGAATGTAATGCTAGTAATTCCACGGCCTTATCGTCAATCTAATCTACGGATTCCGTCAATTGAATACATGAAACGACCGATTTACAGTATTTTTTTTTACAAATTGTATGCAAAACACTGTGATTTCGAACTTAATAACACATATTTCATCATATATCGGCATCTCGTTTCTGAAAATGGATACTACTTATATTCGTACTCGCCAGGAGTACTGTGATACTGTCACAAAACTTCTATAAGTATGCTAGAAAAAGAATACCATCTAGTTTCAACTATTTTTGGAGGCCCACTCTTTCTTCTATTTACATTCAATGCTTTTCAAAGTGAGGTCCCAGTGGTTAATATTTTAGTTTTTCGTTGGGCATATGACATCGATATCACACATTGTTCCATCAAAGTAGAACTTTGATAAGTTAAAAACGAAGGGAGTGTGTGTGCGTGTGAAATATACTGGCTAGGAAGCAAGTCCATTAGTCAAATAATTTTTCAATGATTCTACCTAAATATTAATGTTTACATCTTTGATTAAATTCACCAGTAGATCTAAAGTATGACAGTTATCTGAGCTTAAAATATGAGTGAGGTTTAAAGGTAGGGAGTAGTTTTGTTCAACAAGTGACTGTAGTAAACTGTTGGTTTTGTGAATGTAATTGCTGCATCCAAAGAAAATGTGATTAAGATCAACATAAGAATTATCATTGCAGGTACAGAATGATGACTGTATAATACCCAGCTTAGCAAGATGGGCGGGATATTTTCCATGACTACTAGTCTTCATTCTAAATATACTTGCTGAATAAAATTTCGGCGTTGTATATTCAAAAATATAGTTTGGAGGTGAGCGTAAGGTAGGATAAATTTGAAAATGGGAGTTATTTGAGGATTGTGAAGCGTTTTCGCCGAGATAGATCTTTTATTTTTTATTGAGCTAATCGCATCTTTTCCAGTATTCACGTTATAAAAAATTCCATGCAATACTGAACCTTTTGCTAGTCTATTAGCTTTTCCATTATCATATATTCCTAACCAAGGGAAATATTAAAAATGTGTCGTTGTTTATTGATGCTTAAACCATTTAAATAAACACTGTTCTAAGTTAGGAAGATCAGCACTTTTTCTTCTTTTACATAGAAGAGCTTCTTTCTTCAGTAGCTGTTGTTTTTTCAATATGAGTGATAGGGTACTTTCGTGTATTCCAAACTGAGTTCTTTTCTCTTCGAACCACTTTTCACTGCTTCAATTGATTTTAACTTATCACTGCGTGTTAGTGTTTTCAATTTTCGTTTTGAACTCATTTCACTTAGATAATTTTTATTTTGTCACAATAAACTAGTGGTTCGCACGAGACCAACGAGACGAGTTGTTCATAAAATCTCGTCTCGTCTCGCCGATGAAATAATACAACTCGTATCAATTCTAGTCTCGCAGCCTCCACTCTAGTCTCGCCTCGCTTCTCGTACGAGAGTGTCTTGAAAGTATCGAAATGTCTTCATGCATAATCTTATTGTTTCAGTGTAATAAAGAATACTTACTATAATGTAAGAGTCCAGAGAGAAAATTACAATTGTTGAAAGATAGCATCATGTATTTGAGAGGAATAGATTTAAACAAAATAAATACTTAACATTATTTTAGAAATGAAATAAGTGGAAAAATTAAAGTGAAAAACAACCCTCAGCCCTCTCAGTAAACGATTTTGTTTTTCACCCAATCGTTTAGGCGTAACAAACATCGTGCAGATTTATTATTAAGGCGATTTCTATGGTTTCTTATAGTTAACGCAGTACGTGAGAATAATCTTTCCGCCGGGACTGAAGTAAACCGGTATGTATAATGCTGGGTACAGACCAAGTTCTCGAGCTGTTCTCGAATAGTCTGCGAACTTTTTCGAGTTTTATGTATACGCCTGTTCTAGAGCAGCTCGACAGTTCGATTGGAGTTCCGAGTCGAGTTCGTACTTTCAAAGGGTTCGTTTGCGAACACGTGGCGAACTCAGTATGTGTGTGGACGTTGACTGTTCGGTATCATATACGCGCTGTGCTCTGTTTTTAAAGATTTTAATATCGAAATATTATTATTATTATAGTTGTTTTTTAAATAAACATGGACTGGTCAGAGGACAAAATTGTGTGGTTGATAGAAGAATATCGCCGGCATGAGAATCCCAGGCACAAAAATTATAAGGAGAAACATGTAAAAAAAGACGCATACGAAGATATAGGCAGGATTTTGTCAAAACCAAAAGATGAGGTGGAAAGGAAAATCAGTGTTATTTTAACGCAATACCGAAGAGCTCGTCGAAAGGCTGAACGAATGAAAAAACCAGGAATGGACACAGACGAGATTAATAAAGAGTGTGGTTTGGATACAAACGTATGGGTTTTTTGAGTGACACATATATGCCAAATGAAACACGGGATACGGTGAGTATTTTGTTATGTACCTGCTAAGTTTTTATATACAGCTTTTTTTATTCGAAATCACTTTGCCACTGTACTCTTCCAACGGTAGAAAAATATGCGAAATTATCTCGAATTTGACGTGAATTCACAGTAGATTTTCTTGGAACGTTTCTAAAACTCTGAAAGGAGATCATTTCTGATTGATCTTTTCTCCACGAGCCGGGAATCATTTGCTTCGTCTGGTAATCTTCACGATCAAAGGCGTCTTCAGGTGCATATATCTTTGAAAATTGTTCACTTCCAATTAAAAATTTGTGTAGATAGAGACATGCAAGTACTACGGAGGTAGCCTTTATTGGTTTCAATAAAAGTGGTTTACGTAGAACACGAAACAAGAATGATACTATCCCAAACGAATTTTCAACTATTCGTCGAGCTCTACATAATCTATAATTAAAGGCTCGCTGACTGCTTCACTTCAAATGCATTCCAGGGTACGGTTTCATTATGTTTTCTTGTAGAGGAAATGCGTCGTCAGAAACAAAAACGAACGGTGTATTTCGTTCCTGTCCCAACAACGCTGTTGCTGCTGGTAGAGATGAAGTTCCATTTTGAAGCTTTGTAGCCAGATCAGTGTTTTTAAAAATCCTTCCCTGACATCCTACGTTGGCAAATAAAAATGAGGAATCTGCATCAACTGCTGCCATAAGAACAATGCTGAAGTACCCTTTATAATTGAAATATTCGCTTCCGCTATTAAATAGCGCTTGCAGTGTGATGTGTTTACCATCGATAGCACCTATACAGTGTGGGAAGTTCCATCTATTATTATATTCTTCGGCAACCGCGAGCCATTCTTCACATGAATTTGGAATCTGAAAATAAAAATACCATTACATTTCAACTGTCTAGCGCATAATTAAAATAAAAATTAAATAGATTATTGTAAAATTAATTTTGTTTTAGGAGACAGGATGCATCTCCCAATGTGGGAACTTCTGCTGAAACAAATGGAGGAACTAATGAAAGTGCCGTCGATGAAGCGAAAATGACAAACAACAATGAACTTCAGGATAAATAATTAATTGTAGATGACTTAACAGAAAATGCAAGAGGGAGTGTGGAGGAGTTAGGCAAGAAACGAAAAAGTGTGTTGACAACCAAGAAACGCGTGTCAAAAAACATGAAGACTACAGAAAATAACGACCAAGCCGCAGAAGCTTTCGGTATTCTCAAAACTATATATGAAAAAAAGAATGCGTCACCTGATGCTTGCTCCTTATTTTAGCAAATCATATTGCTATGGAGTTAAGAGAATTTGATCCGTTAACCAGAGCACATGTCGAGTTTAACATCAACAAAATAATTTATGACACCCAAATTAGCATTTTACAATCGCAATCCACTCAACAATATCCACAGTCAACGCCTCATGGAAGAGTCACCTCACACCCAGGTCGATCAAACTTCAGTAAAGCCAGTTATATGGTCTCGCAACTACAGTCAGGTTGTAGCACTGCAATGACTTCACCCTTCTCAAACTATGACACCGATTCACAGCATTTCGGATCATCATTGTGTGATGCAAGTAGCAACTAATCTCTTGTCGAAACTGCTTACTCCACAGATGCAGATTCTCAAGTACGACCAGGTTGTTGTAGTACACCAGTGCTGTCTCTCCAAGAGAGAGAGCACTTGAGTGATTTTATTATTCCAAAAACTTATCAGAATTTAAATTAACGTAGGTAGGTATACCTACAACATTATTTTGTATGTTTTTTTAAAATAACTGAATACAAATGTAAACGAAAATTGCTTACCTTTATTAAACCACTTAGAACTGTAATTAAAGCTTCACACACATCTGGTACAATCGCAGAAACGCTTTGCTTGGAAATTTTGAATAAATACATAAGGCTTGTATAGGAATCTTCTGTTGCCAAAAATCGCAAAGTCAAAGCCAATCTTTCCCTGGATGAAATACACTTCCGATAATTTGTATCTTGTTTCGATATTATCGTTCCTAATAGAACCAAGAGTTTTTCAAAATCTGCTATAGACATACGGCTAAAATTTCGAAATAAACTTTGGTCTTCCATTTCTAAATCTCTGAGCAAAGGCACTCCACCATATCTTGAACCATTTTCAAATAAACTTCTTTGCCACCACCGCTTAGTCTTACGTTTCTTTTTTTTCGACTCGACATTTTGTTTTATTAAAAAGTATGCTGCACAAGCAATGATGAGATCGCTTGCCAGCGATGACATTTTTCAAATTTAATTATTTCAATTTTTATGAAAGTGCAGTTCTAGTTCAACGAACTGAACACTGAACTAAATCTCTTCTTGTGTGGACGATGTGTTTGGGAGCTGCTCGGGTTCAATTCGGGAGCTGTTCTCAAACAGCTCGCGAACCCAACTTAAGAGATCTTGTGCCATTAAACTTAGAACTTCAGAAGCATGAATGTTCTATCATTGTAATATATCTGTGTCTTTATTACCTAGGTGCTAGCTTACGAGTGTAATACTTTGCAGTTTCCGAAAGGACATAGTTTTGTTTTCAAAACCAAATCGTGTGGAAGATACTCAACATTTCTACTTGTACGTCTCAAATTGTAATTATCACAAGCCTTCTGATTCGCAACCCCAACCGTTTCTTAATATCGACGAATAACTTCCTCATTGCGACTACTGTCATGATATCGTAATAAGAATTTATATTTTATTTATAATAATAGTTTTTATATTTCAATACAAGTTATATTTATAAGGTATGCGACCCGAGTACCATGTGGCTCATGTTTATATCAGGAGATAGTATTTGCAATCAAAATACTATTTTAAAATACGTCTATGCTGAATATCGAAGAATAGGTAATTAGAATGAAGTGTAAGCAGCATGTGCCGAATTGTAAATAGGACATATGTTTTGCTACGTATTCTCGAAATTCAATTGCTATTTTATTCATTAATAAAGTTAAGTTGTTAGAGTTAACTGGCTTTTCAATGATATGCCCTCAATGGCCTAACCTTGGAAGAACCTACAATATGCAACCGCATACAATCATTACACTACACTCGAGTCTTTACACTATCCTCCAGATTAAAATCCGAATTGTCAACATAATCGTCACCAGAGACCTAGTTCCAAAAAAAGTAAATAATTCAGGAAATAAAGAATGGCGAGTAGTTATAGATTACAGGTTATTAAATTAACAAATATTAGATGATAAATTTGCCGTGTAAAACGGATATTTTAGATTCGCTTTCAGGCGCAATTTATTTATCTCACTTTTATTTGTCCTAAGGGTATTACCAAATCGAACTAAACCCTTCTAGTCGACCATTTACAGCTTTTAGTACTGACAAAGGTCAATTTCAAATGAAGCGTCTATCGATGGGATTAAAAGTCAGTCCTAGTTCCTTTTCTCGTGCTATGACAGTAGCAATGGCAGATTTAAATTACGATTATGTTTTTATTTATCTAGATGATTTAATTGTATTTGGTCAAAATTTAACTACTCACAATAGAAATTTAGTAAATTTAAAATTGAATCCAAATAAATGTGAATTTTTAAAAAAAGAACTTTTTGGGGAATGTAATTTCTGCTCGAGGTATTTGCCCATGACCATCACAGTTGAAGCTATCTAAAAATATCCTGTACCAAAAGACGCAAATGCTGTAAAGCGATTTGAGGCATTTGTAAATTATTATAGGAAATACATTAAACACTTTGCTGAAATTTCTGCACCGTTAAATGCTTAAACGAGAAAAGGAGTACCATTTGTTTGGTCAGACGAATTTCAAAAGTTTTTTGATAGATTAAGATGTTCTCTATTCTCGATGGCCTAACCTTGGAAGAACCTACAACATGCAACCGCATATAATCATTACACTACACTCAGGAGTCTTTACACTATCCTCCAGGTTCAAATCCGAATTGTCAACCTAATCGGCACCAGACAATAAATCTAGATCTACCAAAATTAGCAAAAGATGAATGGGTGTTCCAATTGCGCAACCTATCTCAACAAGGTGTTAAGTCCCAACAACGATGATTATCTGAAATATAGGAAGCCATCATAGTTTTAATTATCCGATTGACTACTAGGCTTTGGATGAGACACCATCTTATCGACCGGTTTACCTTGTGATACCTTATGCGCAGCATACACCTCACACCAATTAACAAATGTCGCTACATCTGCTCTCATTTTCGGCCAATAAAAACATTCAGCTACCCAGTGGAATGTCTTATAAATACTCAACGTCCAGATGTAGGAGGAATATGGGCTTCCGAGATAATTCACTAAAAAGAAGAATGATGTATGTATATAAAAAAACTTGGAAACTTTAAAAATTATCTGCGGTGATTATCCGGAGAGCTGTCGAATTCCCTCGATGTCCCGATTTCTCAAGATCCAGTCCTCCAGGCGGCCCGGCGGAGAAAAACCAGTTCAGGCAAAAACCACCATTGTGGAAAATACAAAAAACTCTAAAAGTCCAAACAACCAATAAAACAAAACCGCCTATAAGAAATGGAATACATTAGCCTACAGTATAAGAGCTATACTGACTTAGAAACGTTCCCCGTAACCAGGGGCTGGAAATTTTTTAGAAAAATAAAGGCAGAATTATGAGTTTTAGGCCTATATTTTTATATGTATTTCTCATGTAATTACCATTATAATCTACATCCGAACAAAACAACTGTTTGTAATAAATCAAAAAAACAAAGATTAGAACACATTTGGTTTATTCATTAATATTTACTTTACCTTTAAAGACAATTTTTTTTGTGTTTTCTTATGTACACGTCCAACACTTCTTCATCCTTCATAACATTAGAAATGTCCTGATGAACGTGAAGTAAGGCAAGACCATTAAGTCTATCTATGGTGATAGTACTGCGCAAGTATGTTTTCAGACGACGCAATGTTGAAAAAGATCGCTCTGCCGTTGTGGTTGTCACTGGAAGAGTGCAAAAAATCTGCAATAAAACTTTGATGTTTGGGAGTGAGTGAGCAAACTTGTAAGCTTCAGCCGGATGACTAGGCATCTTTTTATCAGGGTTTGACTTTCACATGATTTTCCAAACATGTAGTTCACCTTTTAATGCCGAATAACATGGTAGATGGTCTTTGTATTTAACAGCACCTTCAGGAATATCCCTTATACAGTCATCATTTGGTTTAGGTGATAACAGATGTTGCAGCTTACCCACACATTCCATTTCTGTTTTAGGAAACCTCGTGTACAGTTCATTGATAATAAAATCCAGAAATGGGATGTACACTGTCATCCGATAATAATCATCAGGTGTCTCTGTCTGTATGTTAGATCGGTTTTTTTGTAGAAATGCTGTCATAGGCTTTATAATTACTGTGCTCATTTCTTCCGCCAACTTAGTTGATTGATTATATACCTGTTTGAAGGTCTCGGCGCTGTTGTCCCGTTTTTCTTGAAGAGTTTGTATTGTTGTTTCAACAAGTTCCGCAGCACTCAATACGTCCATGTACTCTGCTTGAAGTTTGCGAGCAAAGGGTTACGTTATTCCAAAAACTTCAGCTAACACTACTACACTAATCAAGAATTCGGATGAAAGGATAGAGTGCAAGAACGCAAATGCGTTGCTTCCTTTGCCTCCTAGTGAATTAGCAATAGCTTCTAGAACAGTGGGGAGTGCAGGAAGATGCTCCATAAATGTCAATACGACTTCGTGTCTTTCTATCCACCTCGTCTCACATAGCTTTTTCAAACCATGGTTTCCAGGTTGAAAATTGTGATTTTCCCGCATTTCGTCTTCTAAGCTTTTGAATCTTGCGGCAGAATCACGAAAAAAGCTTGCCAACGAAGAAATAACCCCTATAGCATCCCTAATGCTAGCTACAGAACAGGCTTTGCTAATAGCTAGGTTTAGCCTATGGTTGGCACAGTGGCTGTACGTTGCAAGAGGTTGGAGCTGAGAAATTCGGGCTTGGACACCTTTAAATATTCCACTCATATTGGAGGAGCCATCAAAAGCTTGCCCACGACAGTAAGCCAAGTCAATGTTGAGTTTTCCAAGTTCTTGCAAAATTGTTCGAGCTAGGCTTTCACCAGTGAGATCCACCACATCAACGAACTTCATGAAGTCTTCCTCGATCTTGCATTCCGTGCTAAAATGCCTTATACATATTGATAACTGTTCCTTAATGGACACATCTGTTGTCTCGTCGGCCATTATTGTGTAAAACTTGGAGGATTTTATTTTTTTTACAATCTTTTCAGTAATAACTTCACCGCAGCAGTCAATTATTTCGTTCTGAGTGGTTTTGCTGATGTAACTGGCATTCTTCCCACACGTTGATAGGTGTGAGGCCAGAATTTCGTCACCAGCGTCAACTCTAAATTTCAGTAAAGCTCTGAAATTACCTTCGTCGAAGTTACTAGAACTTCCAGTGCTGTCAATAATACCATCGTCTCTGTGTCCCCTTAGTGGTATATTTTGGGCACCACATAAAATTACAATTTTAATTATGAGAATCAGCTTCTTGCGATTTTCTTCAATTGTTTTTCTTTCCGCAGCATTCATTCTCGCTACTACGTTGTTTGCCCTGCCCTCATGGGTCATACAAAAGCTATGATAGGCTACAGTATTTTTTTTGTGGTATTCCGTAGATGAGTAATGCTTCATTGTTTCTGTAGCTTTTTTATATGTAGTCATAGGCTCCACAACTAATTTTCCTAGTTTTACGTCATTTTTTCCGCCCTCATATTTACCAAACATAATACAATATTTGCACAAACCCCCTTGTAATTGTTTGCTGTAAGCCAGCCAGTCATAAGTAAGCAGCTAACTCTGTTGACAATAACAGTTTTTGTTTCCTTCTGGCACCACACGAAATTTGTAGTTTTGTGAGCGTACCCAACAGTTATTCAGCCACTGATATTTTTATTCATCTGTAAGTGAAGAAATGACCTCCCTCTCATCAAAAGTTGGCCGAAATCACGAAAAACTGAAGATGAACTGCCCGTATCTGCCGCTAATTCCAATGCATGGTCGTTTGCGGTAAGACCTTCTTGAGAAAAACATCTTCCTTCTAGCGCGACAGAATCTGCTGCATCCTTCTCCTGCGATTCTGATGCGTCTGACTGAAAAAAAACACAGGTAGGACATACTAGTTCGTAAAAAATTATTTTAAAATTTGCTCTGAACTATAACATAACAGCTACATAATCAGAAAATCATAGATTACTGTAAGTAATTTGTAAACTTACCTTAGTTTTTTTAGAAAAGAAAGACTCAAGACCTAGTTGCCTTTTCCTCCCTCCGCTTCCGTTCATTTTTCACTTTACAATGTCACAGTAAACAATATAAACGTGGAACTATTACAATCTCTGCAATTACTAAACTAAGAAAAAAGCGGATGTCCGGGCAGCGTGTTCTACTTCACAGTGCTCTGGCGACTGGCGGAGGAGCGGAGACTCGGCCCCTGGCGGAGATATTCAAAAGATGTAACTCCATAACTACGCGGCCGTATACGTGTACGCCATACACCCATGGCCTAGGACGCTGGCAAGGTGTCGGCTCTTTACACGTTGTATTTTATGTTAAAAATGTCCTTAGTTATTGTGAAATAAAACCAGTATAGCCAGTGGCGTAGCTAGGAACCAAGGGCCCTGGGGCAAATTAAAAAATGGGGCCCCACTGCTATGTAAACTGATTAGGTTTTATCAAATAAAAATATGAAATATACAAATACTTTAAAAATGCTAAGCTACTTAACTTCTTAAGCTCTTTTTTTGTACACTGCAGGGCAGGTAATAAAAATATTAAACAGTAACAACATAAATTACAATTAATTAGGTTTGGCTAATAAAACGAAATAGAGAAGATTCAAGGGTTTATTATATAAAGGTCGGGCCTACCAACTGACTAAATAACAATTATATTTACAATTTTTTCCTAGCTTTAGTTTTCGCAAAAGTATCAATGACTTCGTTTAAATCCAGGCGTGAAGCGGTTTTGTTTTCAATTGCTATTAGCGATAAATGTCGGAGTCGAGTTTGGCCCATATTATTTCTTAAATAATTTATTATTTTTAATTTGCTAAATGACCTTTCAGCTGATGCAGAAGTGACAGAAATTGTAAAGAATAATAACATTGCTGTAAATACTTCCGTTAGGTCGCATTCTAGCACTCCATAGTTGCTCATTATTACCTTACATAATTGGCGAACAGTCCATGCTTGAGTTAGTTGAGGTAAAACTAGGTGGTAAATTGAAGTGAAAAACTAGGGCCTATTATATCTGAATATTTTCTTTGGAATTCGTCACACTTTTGTAATAAAGTTGCTTCATCAACATGTAATAAAAATGTTGATGTTAGAAAATCGAATTTATGACAGACTGCACTCATACCAATAAAACGTGTTTCTAATTGAGATATTACTGTGTCTAGTACATTATTGAAAATCTTAATTTTAAATATTTTTTCTGGGTTGGGAAATCGGTGATCAGCAGCTAATTCATCAAAATGTTTTTTAACTTTTCTTTGCCTTTTTTCTTGAAAATGGGGATCAATACCATATTTTCTTGCAGTTTCACTGGCTTTGCACTTGAATAATTCGAAATCATTTCTATAAATTTGCAACTTTGCTTTGGTCTCTGCTAAAACTTTACTCGCCTCGCCCAAATTGATGTCGCATTTTTGTAAAGTTGTGGATGCATAATTGATGTCGTTCAATACACTGTGCATGAATTCGCAAAGCAACACGAACTCGAAATTGAGCATTTTTGTTTTAATAGTCTCTGCTTCACTACGCTCATCTGTATTAGGACTCTTTAGAACTATTTCTGAGAATGCTTTGATAATATCAAAATAAAGAAGTTTTATTGCAGATATCGTATTCACCCTACTGGACCATCTAGTCGGGGATTTAGTTTTTTTAGAGTGGTGTCCGATTCGCCAGTGAATTTTGACAGTAGATCCCAACGTTTGATGCTGTTTCCGAAAAAGTTATACAAATTTTGAAACGTTGCGAAAAAATTCTGTATTTCCACACAACTGCTAACGGCACAATGTACGTACTCTGCGTTAGGCTGTATATCCTTAATATGTTTTTGTATACCATTATACACACCACTCATCACACTGGCTCCATCATAGCATTGCCCCACACATTATTTTAAATCAATTTTTTTGTCGATAAATAATGTTGTCACTTGGTTGACTAAATCTACTGCGCCATGTTTGAATGCTGCATAAAAGCCTAGACACACTTCTTTTACTTCTATATCAATTGGCTGTCTATTTTCCGATCTGGTTATTACTGCATACCTCACAACAATGCTTAGCTGATCTACCTTCGATATGTCCTGTGTCGTATCCATTATGATGGCAAAAAACGGTGACGCTCTAATTTGTTCTAGTAGATGGGTTTCGAGTTTGGTCCCCAAGCTCTCAATCATTTCATTTTGAATTGTTGCACTCAGATATATTGTAGATCCTAAAAACATAAAAAACACAATTTCAAAAAGTCCTGATATTAAACAGTTAATAATTATAAACAAAATAAAACAATAAAAAAAACTTAGAAACAATTATCATTACCTTTGGGCATATCCAAAACTTGCCGCAAAATGTGATCATATCGGGCGACAAGCTCTACAAAAGAATGAAAATGTCCGTGGTTTCCTTCCTGACTTAAGTCTTCTTCATGTCCTCTCAAAGCCAAAGAACTCTTTGCTAGGGTAAGTATGATATCGAATAACCTTTGAAGAACCATTTTCCAAAATGATGCTTCTTTGCGAATTTCATTTTCAAGTTCCTTGTCGATAGTATTAGTATCGTTTTTTTTTCCAAATACACAGCACATGCTTCTGAATGGCCACTCGAACAACTGTGTTGTTTAATTCTTTCTGATAAATGCTTCCAATCTCGAAATCCCGTACCCCAAACATTATTCCTTTGTGAAGCAAATAACCAACAGGGTTGAAAATAGGCAGCGTCTAGTATTTTGGAATAACACAACAAAAAACAATTAACTGGCCCATATTTAGAACACGAAACGTAGTACGATTTTGAAAAACACCTATTGTTCTGGTTGATGTCTGTTGGAAAAGGTCCTGAAGGCTGTAAAGGCCGCATATCAAGAATTTGACGTTTTTCGTTATCACTTAATATTTTGTTCGTGAAGTTTCCCAAGTCATAAGAAGATTTGTCGTACACATTTTCGAAAAATGTAGAGGTCTGTGGTTCCTCCAAACCCGCTCTTATGTGTGTCATGCAAACATCATCCACGTTCACGTGATCGGCGGCGGAGGTATCTCCAACTGCAATAATTGTCGAATCTTCTTCAGTAGGCTTCTCAACCAACACTGCAGTTACCACAATATTTAAGTCACTATCAATAGAAATATTTTGGCCAGATGTACTTGCAGAAGGCTGACTAAAAAACTTGTCAACTTTGGGCAATTTTTGTTTACTATCTTCTCTTTCTTGGCGTTGTTTGCGTTTAAATGCACCACTGGGTTTCTTCTTTTTATCCATAATTTTGGTTTTCCTATTTATTGAAACAATACAATATTAGATTGTGCTCGATGTAGGTACTCAACTCGCTGTAGTCACTGTTCACTGACGAAGTTAAAAGTAAAATAAAAGGAAAGAGAAACATAATGATACGCTACAAGCTACAAGTGTTGTTGGGGAATCCCCGGAAAAAAAATTATTACCGTTAGTGTTACCACTGTTGCCAGTTTAGCCGAAATCTATAGATTTGACACGAGTTCTTGACTTAACGGACATCAATATGAGTGGTAAAATCAAATAAAATTGAACCACTATATTCTATATTGACCAGTACAAAAAAGTTTATTGACATTAGCTTACTCCTGATACAGCATTAATTTTTTAACCGTTCTCGAAAAAAAAATCTTTCGAATTCACAATAAAACGCACATCGATGAATAATAAAACGCATATATCACTATCCGTCAAATTGACAACACTGCCAACCTACAGAAAGAATTTAGGGGAATTCCCTAGGCATAACTTTTGAATTTCTCTCAACTGAGTTTTCATGATTAAAGTGGGGTTGCAACCTGTCATCTGGGGGCCCCCTGAGCTTGAGGGTCCCGGGGCACTGCCCCGCCTAGCCCATAGGCAGTTACGCCACTGAGTATAGCTATTTAAGTATTTGAAACACAACTATGAATAAAACTTCAAATTCTCTAAAATATATTAAAATATTTTTATTATATCTAGTGTATTTTTGACCCGTCTGGGGGGGGGGCACGTGCTCCTGTGCCCCACCCCCAGATCCGGGCCTGCCCGTAACTCCCCATTACCATAATTACAATAATTATTACAAATATTCATAAACTTCGATAATATGAAAGCCTAAACAAATTTCTTTTTTACTGTTACTGATTTAGCAAAAACTACAAAAAATACTGTAATTTATCCTTCAAATCAAAAAATAGCTGCAAAACCTCACATGATATGTTAATGAAACTAATGATTTTTTATATCAGACAATTATAAAAACTCAAATGATTACTTGATTTGATAAACAACGTATTTAAAATGTAATGAATATCTATTTACCCAAATTTTCGAGATCCTAGGGTGAAATTGTCCGACAACTCGGAAATTCACAAATACGTTTCACGGCACCAATAGTTGGCTGCGAGACAAACTATCAAACAAAACTATCGAATATCTATGCCTACCAAGAGTAAAATCCCACGATGTGAAAAACGCCAGATTTCCAATAAAATGGCCTCTGGCTGGTATATGTAGAATGACGCCTCCTTCGACGGACAACTAGAATAGGACTGGCTTCTTCAGCAACTCACAACTATCACCTCAAATCGTTCGTGATAACGTTACCAACCGAGATTTCTAGTGGTCTGGCGATTTTTCACGTGGACTGATTTTTATCGTTACAATCATTACAAAGCAGCTTCAACGACTAGGGTTAAAATAAAATGTAATTTTCAGAGTGTTATTTTCATATTATGATACAAACACATCACTTATATTTCTTGTTCTTCAATAAGAAGATGCCTTTATTATTTTAATTACACAAATCCGTGTTTTTTTCTTATTTTGATTATTTTATGAAAATATTTTTGTTACAGAACATCGACATGCTTACCAACATATGTATGCTCCGCTTAAAATTGGTTCAAAGTCGATGAAACGCCGCATTTCACAACCAACGACGCCCGTCCCCTCCAACCTCGGAACCCCAACGGGCTCAATTACTGAATCGCCTACATTGGAATTGAAACAATCTGATACGGTAAATCAAACAGGTAAGCAATTAATAATTCATTCTTCATCTTTAGTCTGTTCGCATTCATCGTCGAATGATTTAAATATAAAGCAGTAGAAAAGATCTTCTGGCAGTCCTTAAGAACTTACTGACTTTCCGTGTCCGGTCAGCATATTTGTATGTGGCGGACGCACAATACCATCGAATAACGATCGGAAAATTCCGAAGTATAACTTGTATGTAAGAGACATATTACAACTAAAACTGGTAACTCGTCTCTAACATACGCGTGATTGATTAGCCAAAAAGCAAAACAAAGCGCTCATTCTCAATTTGTATTTGTATTTCGTAGAGGTTCATTCTTGCAATTCACCAAACACGATTTTATCCGTCTAAAGAAAATACAATAAATATGAATGAAATAAGTGCGATTTCGTTTCCGAACCTGTATGATTGGAAGTTGGTTGATAAATTAACAATAAAAACAAAAGAAGATGTAGAGGTATGTAAACAAAATTCTAGGTTATGTTTCTGAGCTTTAACTTTAAATGCCCTAATAAGTATAAAAGCGTGGAGCTCTTTTGGTATACCTACTCAGTTTTATTTAATTTCGACACAGCGTTAATTTTGCCATATTAACAATGAGAATAGTAGGTAGTAGGTATCAGAATTTAGATTATGCGATGTTGTCATTTAAAAAGCACATATTTTTCAAACCTGAGATTGGCTATTAATCATATTTGAATAAATAAACATTGAACATACACATTCAGAACCTTTCAAATTTTTGCAGCGTTGCCATTTTGGGCAAAATAGACTAAAGTTTATATTTTTTAAAGAAAACAGCATATTTTTTTTAGATAAATCGATACCTTTTTTTAATTTTAAATAAATTATTAAAATATTTTTCAATATTTTACTACGTTGCCAGTTTGGGAAGTATCTAGCAACAACTTTTTTATTTTTTCAAAGACAACATCGCATGTTTTTGTAGTAATAAATTCCGTTTTTCTTCTATTTTAGAAATGGATGGAAGAATACCAAAAAACTAGTAAAGAAACTTGGTCAATTTCAAAAACTTTTAAAGTAGCCTCTGATCGGCCCAGAAATTTAAAAGTATATATCACTGCCATTTTAAGACGACTACACGTAAAGTTACAAACGGAGTTCGAAATAAGCGATCTAAGAATATCGATTGCCCCGCACAATTGTTTATAACAATTCAACGATTTATTAAAAGCAATAAAACATCAACTGTAGATCAAGAATATCCTTGTATAATTGAATTTTGTAACAAACACAACCATAGGCTGGACGTTGCTGAAGCACTTCGAGAAAGACCTGTGGGATCTGACGTAAAAGCAAAAATAATTGAATTATTCGAAAGAGGCCATTCAGTCTAGTCTGCTTACCATACCTATTATTGTATGAAAATGGAAGAGTTAGGAGATAGTTATGAAAATTTTGTTTTTGATAGACATTATTTTCCTAAAAAAAATGATGTGTCCACACTATGGAGAGTAAATTTTATAAAAACATTATGGCGATTATATAGGTCCCAATATGTTACTTAAGCTTTAAGAGTTGCTAAAATTTCATGAAAAAAATAGTTCAGTTCGTTTTAAAATATCGGAAAAAAATCAAGAATATGCGATTGCACTTTGTACGCCAATAAAGCAAAGAACACTTGAATTGCCTCAATGTTCTGGAATAATGTTTGTTGATGCAACAGGCAATTACGATAACCAAAACCACAAGGTGTACTTTTCTATAACGCAGTCTGCCGCTGGAGGTTTGCCAATAGACTGTATTATCAGCAGTAGCCAAAAATCAGATGTTTTTGAATTGGGTATTGAAGATATTTTTGAAATCCTTAAAATTAAAATAAATCCTGAAGTCATTCTTGCCGATGATGATTTAGCGGAAAGAAACGTATTACGTAAATATTGGCCATCCTCAAATTTGTTATTATGTACATTCCATGTCCTAAAAGCATGTTGGCGTTGGCTAACAATGGCAAAAATTCTGTACCAAAAGAAAAAACACAAAAATACTATGCCATGTTTAAAAATATTTTATATTCTAAGACTAGTAGAGACCTCGAAAATCCAAAGCAACACTTTTTGGACAACTGTGATCACGAAAACTTTAAAAAATATGTTGAGAACATGCTAACAAGAATACAGGAGTGGGCAGTTTTCTATCGGCAAAATATTCCATTGAGAGGTACAGACACAAATAACTGTAATGTTTTTCTTATTTATTTAAACAATAAACGGGTGGGATAAATTTCAAACACTCGGTATGGCTACTTACTAATTTATTTAAACACTAACTCACTAATCACTAACACTCAATTTATATATACAGTATTATTCACTTAGACTAATTTATATACAGTTCACTAATTTATATTCACTAATTTATTTGTTTATCTCACGATGTCAAATTATCAACTGACTAACTCTTCCTGATCAGTCCCCTTATACACTAGTGCCTTTTGTACTAGAGAATTCCGGGCTGCGGCTTATACACACAAATAATTTTTCTGGCCTTTTCTAGATAACTCTGGTCACAAAAACCAGTTCTAGATAAGATAGTCTCAATCGTAAACAGTTTTTTATAACTGCGTATCCGCCATAATTTTAACTATTATACCTCGCTTAGACAGGGTCGGTTTTAGGGACTATACCAGTGTGCTGTTTCGTAACATAACTATACAGAAGTTATGTTCCGCTTATTGAAAGATATTTCTCTCGAACGCACAAAAGCCTTTAACGTAAACACAATTAGCAGATTTTATTGTTACAAGCTTTGAGTCATATTATAAACAAGGGATTCTGGATTTAATTTTTGGTCGAGAGTCAAGAGTTGTTACCTCTAGGTACCTCAAAAACTATAACACGAATTGTAAAGTGATATCAGCAAATATGGAGCTGATGGAGTTTACCGTTCGGAGTGAAACAAATAATCAACTAATTTACAAGGTTGATATGTTATGTTGCAAATGTACGTGCCCTGTAGGATTTAACGGCAAATATTGTAAGTATCAAAGCATTAGTGGTTAAAAATTATAATATTTTTATCGGTTATAAATAATCTCTCCACAAACGCTAAATTAAAGTTGTACGAAATTGCAACCAGTAATAACGCACCTGAAATAATATTTCTTCCACTGTAAAATACAGAAATAACAGAACCCATTTTGGAGTGAGCTTTCACATCATCAGCTAATACGTCCGAGAGTGCGTCGCTTCCAAAATAAAATATCTTTATCTCGAAATGGAACATTGCAGCTTAATAACGAATCCTGCTTGCCTTCGGAAAGTGAAATGGCAGAACTAAAAGCTAAATCGATATCATATTCTAATGATATAGTCACTAAACTTGAACAAGATCCTCAACAATATTATCCTGCTATACAATCATATTTAAATAATGTAGATAAATGTGCACACACAACCACTGTATTACTTAGTGGAATGCATACTGCATTCAAATATAAAGAAATTGCGTCAAAAAATAGGACTTCTGCCACAACAACTCGCCGCAAAGGAAATAAAATTCCTATTTAGCTAACGTCAGTGGCAAGAAGAAAAATGGGAGGAAAAAATACTTTTTCTGGAAGAAGATCTGTTGGAAACAGTGGGAAAAAAAGGCAGCACACGCATTAAAAATTTGCGTAGAACAAAACGTAGGGCTTGGTGGTAATAAGTTCAGAAAATAATGTTTGTAATCGCGTTTATATTAATTTTGTTGTTATTATCATTTAGTAAGAGTTGTTAATAAATTAGTATTTTCTTACTATGCATCCTTTGTGTATTTTTTTTAATTTAAATGAATAAATAAGATCACTAAACTTTTTTAACTAATCACTTAGGTATCATTGCATGATTTACGATATAAACGTTGTGTATGTAAGAGACGAGTTACCAGTTTTAGTTGTAATATGTCTCTTACATACAAGTTATATTTCGGAATTTTCCGATCGTTATTCGATGGTATTGTGCGTCCGCTACATACAAATATGCGTCCAGTCAAACTAAAAATTTCCAATAATTTGCGGCTGATATGGCCTTGTCGTTCGCTAGTTTAATGTCGTTTATTGTGCAAGTTTGGTCCAGATGAGGGCAAACTAGAAGATGGTTTGGGTCCTGGATGGCACCACAATCACCGGCAGTAGACCCCATTTCTGCATGTTGGTCTTGCATCGTGGTACTCCCACTCTCATACGATTTAGGGCTCTCCATACTGCATAGGATTGGTCTCTGCCTGCAGGTAGTTCCTCTTTGGCCATGGAAACTTGGTTATTTAATTGACTCCTCCACTTAGTGATTCGGTTTGATTCTGGCGGTCCTTCCAAAGCCCGTGTTCTTTTCATGAAGCTTTGCCTAGACTTGAGCCGTCGCTCTACTGGTTGTTTTCCATATAACGGGTGGCGTGGGTCTGTCTTCTGCTTATTTCTCTTTTGATCTGTCGCAACTTCCCTACGGATATGTGGTGGAGCTATGCCGATTAGTGGGTATATTTTCTCTGTTTTAGTCGGTTTCAGGCACCCAGAAACGATCCTCGCTGTTTCGTTTATTACCACGTCCACCTGCTTTGCATGAGCGGGTGCGTTCCATACTGGTGCGGCGTACTCCGCTGCAGAGAAACATAGTGCCAAGGCAGAGGTTCTTAGAGTTTGAGGATTTGCACCTCAGGATTTGTTCGTCAATTTCCTTAGTGTTGTTTAAAAGGTAGGCTGCGATCCAACGATACACCTAAGTATTTTGGTGCGTGACAGTGTTGAAGACGGTCGTTTCTCCATGTTATGTCCAGCTCCCTTCTCGCTTCTTTATTGTTGAGGTGAAAAGCACTTACTTGTGTTTTGCTAGGATTTGGTTTCAAGTGATTTGAATCATAGTAGGTAGAGAGTTTGTCCAGCTTCTGGTCCACCGCTTCGAACCTCGAACCCTGGGCGGGCATTGCCATGGCATCAGCATAGATGAAATTTTGGGTGTAGTCTGCCAATGGCTGGTCATTCGTGTAGATTTTGTAGAGGATTGGCGACAGGACACTTCCTTGTGGTAAGCCATTTTTCTGATTCCTCCAACTGCTATTCATTCACTGAAGGCAAACGTAGAACATTCTATTGTGTAGGAAATTGCCTGTCAGTAATGTGAGTTGGTAATCCCCCGTGAGCTCGTATCCTTTCTCCAGCAGCTTTCTGTGGTTTACCGTGTCGTATGCGGATGTGAGGTCAATGAAAGCGACGGCTGTGATTTTCTTGTGCTCGAAACCATCCTCAATATGCTGGGTGTGCTTCAGGATTTGGCCGCAACATGATTCCCGGGTCTAAAGCCTGCTTGCTGATGAATGAATCTCTCCTCCAGTATATTTCCGATACGGTTTATTATTACTTGTTCCAGGATCTTGAATGAATGGCATATTAGGGAGACTGGACGAAAATTTTTGCGACAGTTTGGTTCCTCCCCTGGTTTCAGTAGTGCGACCACTCGAGCTTTACTCCAACTTTTTGGAATCTGCATATTCATCACACATGAGTTCATCAGATCTAAAAGCCACTTGGTTGTTCTCGGGCCGAAATTCTTTATTTGTTCAACTCTTAATTCATCGATGCCCCAACTGCTTTATTTGATTGTGTTGCAGATATTGCTGTTTTCAGCTCAGCTATTGAGAAAGGTTCCAAAGGGCACCAGCTTTCGTTTTCCAGTTGGCGTGCTACGGAGTCTCGCGTTTTCCGGCCCAGGGGTTTTACCGTTTTTTAGCAGTTGGCTTGCTACCTGGTCAGCTATTACTTCGATGAAATTATGTAGCGGTTTTCCACGCCCTTCTACTGTTTCCTTTCATGTCCAAACTCTCCATTAGGTCTTCCCATGTGGCTTTACGATTTTCAGCCATGGCTATCATTAACTCCTCCCCTACCTGGATAGTGTCATCCGCAAAGAGGTAATCCTCGAATAGGCTCTGGTAACGGTCCAACAAAGGTTTAGCTTCCTGCGATGAACTTCGTTCTGCACCCTCTGGGTATTGTTTTCCTTGAGATCCGTTGGAAAAGGCCGATGAAAATGTCGTACATACCAGGCAGCAGGGGGATTTTTTCTATCACTGTGTCGAGTTCTTTACTGAACCACTCCCAGTCTGCCTTTTTGAAATTGAACCTCCTCTTGAAAGGTACTTGCTCTGGTTTCACTACGGCATCAACAACACAGATGATGGGCCTATGCTGACTTCGGGTTATTGGTTCGCCTACTAGCCTCTCGCACTGTTTTGCAATTTTGGACGAAACGAAGAAATTATCTGGGTTGTATCTTTTTTTTTCACCTACCGCTGTTTGTTAGGTCTTTAGTTTTTAAAGTAATTATCCCAGTGGAAAAATGCAATTTATTTAAGAAAAATTAGCAGCTAACATTACATGACATAAATTTTTTTAAATTAACAGTTATCTTTTTTTAGTTACTAATAAACAACCTACTTGTTACGATATGTAAAATTATTTCTAACACCTTCTCCTAATTTTAAATATCTTAACTAAGATTTTAAAAATAACAAAACAATATTTTTTCAGCACTAGAGTTCATACATGAGAGAGTTGTTATGTTTCTGAAATTTAACAGTTCCTAGACACTTTGTAAATATATCCGCCGTTTGTAAATCAGTAGGGCAATAGTTTATCTTTACAACACCATCACTAACCTTTACATTAATAAAATGATATCGCACATCAATGTGTTTACTTCTCTTATTGAACTGTCCGTTTTTTATTAATTTTATCGCACTTTGGTTGTCTACATTTAAAGGTACACTTGTGAGTTCTTCAATTAGTGATTTTAAAAACAAGAGTTCTTTCACACACTCTGCTGCTACGATATATTCAGCTTCTGTGCTTGAGAGAGATACGATTGGCTGTTTGCGGGAACACCATGGAATAGGTCCATTAGCAAAAAACACCACATACCCTGTTGTACTTTTTCTACTTTCTCTGTCACCCGCGAAGTCAGAATCACAATATGCTGTCAAAATATAGTCTCCATTTTGGGCACTTTTATCATTTTTAAAGCAAATGCCCATAGTTTTAGTTTTGTTAGCTAGATAAAGTAAGCTTCCAATGGCTTCTCTGAATGGAAAATTTTTGAGTTTCTTGTTTCCTTCTTTATATTCCTTTATATCTTCAAGATGAATTGTTGGAGCTGAAATTGGTTTTGCTTCTTCCATGTTAAACCTTTTTATTATTTCTTCAGTGTATTCCTTTTGACTGAGTATTATTGTTTCCTTCCCTATTTTTAGGGTTTGTTCCCAAAAAATTGTCTAATGTTTTATATCTTACTATCTGATAATTTTGCTCCAATCCTTCTAATAAATCTTCTATTTCCTGTTCATTTTCTCCCATGATTAAGCCATCATCAACATATATAGCAAGGAAAACATTACTTTCTTTGTTTTTAAATATGCATCTTTCACTTCTTAGTGAAGACAAACCAAAATCTTTTAAAAAACGTGTAAATGCTCATTCCAAAGAAGAGGAGCTTGTTTTAGACCATACAAGGACTTTCGAAGACGGCAAATTTTGTTATTATTATCTTCGTAGCCTTCAGGTAATGACATATAGAGCTTTTCATGGAGTTCGCCATATAGAAAAGCAGTTTTGATGTCAAACTTTTTCATTTCATAGTTGTTTTTGACTGCTAAGCCAAACATTACCCTTCGAGCTGTTGAGCTGACTACTGGACTAAAAGTATCTTCAAAATCTATCCCATACTCTTGTTGACACCCTCGTAATACCAATCTGGCTTTATATCTTCCATCATTTTTTAATTTGAATACCCATTTGCTGGTCAAAATCTTTTTTTTATTAGTTTCTGACAAATCAACTAAGTCCCAAGTTTTATTTCTTCTTAAAGACTCCTTTTCTTCTTAAAGACTCCTTTTCTTCTTCTATTGCTTATATCCAATTTTCCTTTTCAGACAACGCTTCTTGATATGTTAACATCACATAATCGTTATACCTTCTTGGCAAATTTATTTTTCTTTCTCGTCTGTTTTCTATTGGGTCTTCGTTTTCACCTTCTCCTAAATTTATAATTGATTCAAATTGTTCATTTTCGTATTCATGCTGATTCTCTTCATTTTCGCTGTCATCGTTCAGATTTTCTTTATTTCCATTGTCATTATTTAGATTTTCTTCTTCTTCATCAGTCGATTCGAGTTTTTTAATCTCGTCTTCTTTTTGCATATCTTCATGGTTTTCTTCTTTGAAAATAACATCTTGAGAAACGACTACTCGTTTTTTATGATTATCAAACAATCTATAGCCATTTGGTGCATAACCAATAAAGATATATTCTTGGCTTCTTGGCTCTAGTTTTTAAGGTATCCTCGGGTTTTTGCAAAGGCTTTGCAACCGAAAAATTGAAGTTTGGACAGATTAGGCTGCTTTCATGTCCAATTTTCCGATAGAGATTTTCCAGTAATGCTTGATTCGGTTGGACTGCGATTTAGTAGATAAGTGGCTACATAAACAGCTTCACCACAAAATTTTTTTGTTAATCCTGAGTCGAATATTAATGCTCTCGCCTTTTCTAGAAGAGTTCGGTTTAGGCGTTTAGCTTTGCCACTCATCTGCGTAGAATGAGGTACTGTATAATCCAATACGATCCCCTTCATGTTACACCACTGTTTTAGTTTTAAATTTTAGAACTCGTCTCCGTTGTCACATCTTATTTTGTATACTCTTCCATTTTTATGAGCCTCCATTTCTTCTATGCATTGTTTAAGATAATCTGTAGCTTCATATTTATGTTTTAATAAATATACAACTGAATAATGAGTAAAATCATCCAAAATAGTTAAAATATAATTCTTTTTATCCCATGTTGTAGGTTCAATTGGACCACAGATATCAATATGTAATATTTCTAGTGGACGAGTAGCTCTTGACCTTGTAGAGAAAGGATTTCGGACTTGTTTTGACTTTATGCAGACCTCACATTCTTTTTCAAGATTATAAAAATCATTCTTGTTTACTTCTATTCCCTTAGAAAATCTAAGAGTTTTTTTAAATTCTGTAATGATAAGTGTCCCAATTTTCTATGCCATTCACTAGCTCTTAATTTTATTTGTTTCCAGCAATCAAGCTTTCATTATCTTTACAAAAATTTATTTCATATAGCCCATTGCTTTGTTTTTCTCCATTTAATACTTCCAACCCATTTTGTAAAATAACAACTTTATCTTTGGTAAATTTGACATCACCCCTTTCGTCTGTTATAGCACTTACTGATAAAAGGTTTTTACTGAGATCGGGCACATATAACACATTATTTAGAATGCAAGACTTATTAGTAATTTGTCCAACACCTTCTGCTTGCATCGTTTCATTTTTCATTGCTACACAGATTTCGCTTTTCTTACTTTTCACAAATTCAAAAAAATCATTATTTTTACACATATGAGACGTTGAACCAGAGTCCACGATAAAGGTGGTACCAAATTTTGATTCACAATTTTTATTTTCATGTGTTAGAAAGCTTACTTTACTACCATTTTTTTTGACTTTTGATAAGTTTTTCGGAAAAAACAGTTTTCTTCTGTATGGTTATTCTTTTTACATATTGTACAACATTGTTTTGCTCTGTAATATTTCATAAAATGTTCAATTTTTCCACAATTATAACACTTACATGGTTAACAAATTTTCCTTTTTTAATGTGCTTTTCTTCAGCTATAAATATTACACTTTCGTCTTTTTTTGTTCCTTTTATTCTATATTCTTCTGAAACTAATCTGGATATTAAATTGGTTAATGATCTTTCTGTTAATGATTCCCAGGCTGTGACAAAATGTTTGTATTCTTCAGGTAGAGTAGGAAGAATTTTATATATTATCATATCATCACTAACACATTGGTTTAATGTTTTAAGTCGAAAGGCTAAATTTTCAATTTTGCTTAAGTTCAGTGACATGTCTATTTGTTTATCAAATTCAAAATTGAAAAATTCTTGTAACAGATTACATTTTTGCTGCTCAGAATTCTTATGAAAAATGTTACACAGTTTGTTATACATTTGACATGAATTTTCACAGTTTATTATATGCATTAAATGCTTTTTATCTATAGTTGTCATTATCACTTTTTGTGCTTTAGCATCCTCTTTATTCCATTCTGCTTTCTCTTCGGGTTTTGTCAAGTTTTCAAACTTCCAATCTCCGTTTACAATTTCATAGAGTCCGTTGGCTTTAAACAGTATTAGTATCTGAAATTTCCATACCTCGAAAACTTCATTATCGCATAGTTTTTCAATCAAAGCACTTTCATCAAATTGAGTCATTTTTATTTTATATTATGCCGCTAAAGTTCTCACTTAACTTCAAAGTTTTTACCCGGAAAAGCATATTTTATAATCACGATTTTTATTTCTCGCAAAGTTTTTAATTCACTAAGTTTTTACACAGCTGATGGGCAAGTGAACTGACCTGGGCCCATAACCTATTAGGTTTTTAGTTTTTAAAGTAATTATCCCAGTAAAAAAATGCAATTTATTTAAGAAAAATTAGCAGCCAACATTACATGACATACAAATTTTTAAATGTACAGTTCTCTTTTTTTAGTTACTAATAAACAACAACCTACTTGTTACGATATTTGAAATATTTCTAACAAAAAGGTGTTAGTTTCGGGTCATGGATAAGTTGCAGATCTTTTGTTTCCGCCCATATTTCGAGATTTTTACCATGATCATCTGTTTCATTATATCCCCATGCTAGACTGTGGCAGTTGAAATATCCCATCACAAAATTGATGCTCTGGTCGCTAAAATTCGAGGGTTCTGCAATACTGAACTCTGCATCTGGCAGTTTGTATACTGATGTGACGCTATATTGCGCGGTCTTTACAGTTAGCACTTCAATGTTAGTCTGTTAGTGTGGCAGAAATAACGTTTACGCCAGGTCTGGTGAAAATCGCGCTGCAATACTTGTCATGAGGTCCGTCAAGCTGCCCCCCCCCCGGTTAGATTTTTTCTACCAAAATGCTAGCACACATAAAGGGCAACTAGCACAACCTAGTACAACAATTTTTATAGCTAGCACACCAACTGCTCACAATAAAAATGTTTTTGAATCGGGTGGGGGCAGGTAAACGCTAGCCCCCCCCCCCCCGGTTGGAATTTTGTCGCCAAAATGCTAGCACAGATAAAGGATACCTAGCACAACCTAGCACACAATTTTTTATAGCTAGCACACCAACTGCTCACAATAAAAATGCTTTTGAATTCGGGTGGGGCCAGGTTAACCTCCGGTCGGAATTTTTTTTGCCAAAATGCTAGCACAAATGAAGGACACCTATCACAATCTAGCACACCATTTTTTATAGCTAGCACAGCAACTACACTTTTAATTCTGGGGAGTGGGACGGAAATCAGTGAAATAACGCTATACTTACTCTATGAATAAATAAATGGATAAATGAATAGGTTGAATATATGTGTAAAACGGCTGGTTTAATTGTTTCTTACTGTAGTTACGAAAAATGTTCGGAATATTCCACTCATATGGTAAAAATTCCAAATGAAGCAGGATCTTTTCGGAGATAACTCTCCGGCAGTGCCGATAATTTCTCTTTTAAGTCCGTATCTAAGTAACGTCTAAGTAACAATTGTTGTTATTATCATAATTTTAATTTAAAATATCATAAAAATGTCACGGTTTGAAAACGATTTTTCAAGTTTAATCCAAAAATAAGTGATTGAAAATGAACCAAAAAGGTTAATTAAATACCATGTAATGTTGTTGAAATAATATAAATTTCGCATTAATACAGTTTTATGTCGTCTAATCGAGAAATATTCTATCGAATTACACTCATGAAAATAGTTAGATCATTAGTTTTACTTATATAGTCCATGTTGCTTGTAATATTATTAGAAAGAATACATATTATTACAACCATCAGCCCTTCGGGGAAACCCTTTCTTAACCCAAACATCTGATTCGGCCAGTTTGGATGTACCTAGAAGAATTTTATTTACTCTTAAGACCCATAAAAACGGCATTATAAAAATGATTCAAATTTTAACGATAGACTTGGTTTAACGACCCTTTTAACAAGTCCGATGAGAACTTCAGATGGATTATACCTAGTTTTTAGAAAAATAAAAATACCTATGTCATCAATTTTGCTGCCTTCCATTTAATACTCATATTTAAGAAAGCAAAAAAATTAGGCCACTTTCTTTAGTCCGCCAACTTTGGTGATCCGCCATGTTGAATTTAGAATGACGTCACATACCTAATCATGGATTGGCATGCAAACTAGACGTAAATACAGAATTTCAAATCGATCGGTTGAAGATATCTGCTTCAAAACTGAGTTGCAAGATTGCAACCGAACAAACATACATTGCCAGTTACATACTAAAAACTTTGAAAAATACATAGTAGTGTTGGTGTCTTATGATATGCCACAGAAATATTCGAAGCTCTGATTAACCGGCTCTAAGAATTAAAAGCTGCACGTTCTAAGTTAACTTGGGAATTTAAAAAAAATCTGATAGTGAAATGCAGAATTTATGTTATCATTACAATGGTAAATTAACCATCAACTTCGGCAATAAATATTCTGGCAAATTTAAATATAAAGTTTGAGTGTTTCTTTTAAATAAGGACTACAGTGAACCACGATCAGTCTAAAACATGTATTCTCAATATATTGGAACATTTTTAGGGATCTCAGCCGCCCCTTCCCAGATTGCACAACTTTGTCCAAAGTACATATCCAACACGACTTGGCTTTTTTGGACATTTATTTATCCAACATGTCTGTACGCAAACGTTTGTCGTTGCCTTTTTTATAGTGTGACGTAATTTGCAACTTATTCGTGCACGGATTGTTTCTGATTCCGTGACTAAATGGTTGAATTTAATTATTTTGTTTTATTAAAATTACTATTATTTTAACAAAATTATTTTTAAAAGTGAAGATTTTTTGTATTCTTTCGTTTTTTAGCATGAATTGAAAATAAATAGATAATTATTAATTAAATAAAAGTTAATTATTAATTAATCAAATACCCTGCTAGATGGGAAAATATAGATATCACGCACAATCTGGCAACATCTGTTTAGGGGCCATTTTTTATGGGAAAATGATGTTTAGGGACAAATACATCCAACATTTTCATTCATTCGTGTAACCATAGCATTATTTTGCAGACGCCCCCCACCCCCTGAATTCAAAAGCATTGTTGATGTACTAGCTATTAAAAATTTTGTACTAGGTTGTGCTAGGTGTCTTTTCTTTGTTCTAGCATTTTGGCGAAAAAATTCCAACCAGAGTGGGCTAGCGTTAACCTGGCCCTACCCGAATTCCAAAGCATTTTTATTGTAAGCTGTTGGCGTGCTAGCTATAAAAAATGGTGTGCTAGGTTGTGCTTGGTGTC
Source organism: Galeruca laticollis (assembly GCA_963921935.1). Taxonomy (NCBI): domain Eukaryota; kingdom Metazoa; phylum Arthropoda; class Insecta; order Coleoptera; family Chrysomelidae; genus Galeruca; species Galeruca laticollis. Next base: position 34,382,561 of record OY998178.1, on the reverse strand, counting down.
ATTTATCTGTGCTAGCATTTTGGCGTAAAAATTCCAACCGGGGGGGGCTAGCGTTAACCTGGCCCCACCTGAATTCAAAAGCATTTTTATTGTAAGCTGTTGGTGTGCTAGCTATAAAAAATGGTGTGATAGGTTATGCTAGGTGTCCTTTATCTGTGCTAGCATTTTGGCGACAAAATTCCAACCGGGGGGGGAGCTAGCGTTAACCTGGCCCCACCCGAATTCAAAAGCATTTTTATTGTGAGCTGTTGGTGTGCTATCTATAAAAAATGTTGTGCTAGGTGCCCTTTATGTGTGCTAGCATTTTGGTAACAAAAATCTAACCGCGGGGGGGGGTAGCTTGACGGATCTCTTGTCATGGGGTTTTTCTAGGATCAGCTCCATGTCTGCTATTCGGGGTCGATGTTTTGTGTTGCCCTATGTCCTTAAGTAGTATAAGTAAAGAGAATGAAAGGCCAAACATTGACCATGTGTAGGCGCTTGGACTTTTTAAAGGTTAAAAATTGCAACTAATTATCATACCGCTTCAAAAATAAGTGAACGTGTGAATAGAAACAAAACAAATATTATTTAATATTATTAAAACTGTAGTGAACAGATTTTTAAGGATATCTATAATTTCGAAAGTTAAAAAATTATAAATAAAACTGATTAGCCAACTTTGATACCTTATTAGACAGGGGAAACGATTTTTATTTCATGACACCAATTCAATCTGAAGCTTAAAGCTGGATTTATAAACTCTGTTGTTCGTTATTGGTTGTTCGTGATTCCCGCTGCTCGAAAATGAAACATTGATATCACATACATGCGTTTACAAACCGTTGTTGTCGTGTTGTTCGTCGTTTACACGTCGTTCGTCGTTGCTCTCAAATAACCAAATTTTATATCTTGTTATTCGTGTTTCGCATTTCCACCAATGAAAACTGAAGTTAGTGCCACGTGACTTGATTTCTACCAATCATTTTAAACTCAAAACTGACACTACTGTTTTTACTGTAAGTCAAAAGAGGCGCTACATTCAAATAAGCTACTATTTATTGGTGCTACCAGCTGTCGAGTTAAAAGCACTAATCAGATTCACTCTTGTGATGCGCGATTTCTACATGTGAAGTTGACATTTCTTACTTGACGTGGCGCTGTTTACGATACGAGCTTGTGGTTTGGTTTGTTGTGACCAATCAAATTTCAACAACGCCTGTAACGAAAACCGATATAAATTAGTCGACTCGGGAACAACTGTGAATAACGAATCGCCAGCAACTTGGAAAAGACGGCGAGCAACGAACAACGGGAAACACAGAGTTTATAAATCCACATTTAACCTTCCATTTCTGACAACCTTGTAGATCAGTTTCGTAGTGGTTCCGTTGTGCTGACACGTTACCAAACTGAGTAAAAAGAAGAGAAACTAAATTGTCAGTATGAATTAACCGACAATTACTATAAAAAGTCAGTGTCATTAATCAAAACGTCGTTTTAATCATTTTGTATTCCAAACAAATTGGAAATAAATGCGGAAAAGAAAAAGCATTACCCTTCAAATTTGCAATAGTTAAAATTTAAGTGCATTATTTTTGGAGAAATTCTATAGTTTTTGTTTCTTTTCTGCTTTAGAAAACCCCCAAATCGGTTGGGTATTACCACAAAATAAAAAAGCTGATCTGGATACACCAAAAAGTTCCACTACAGATTCACCTCCAGTTGGTTTAACAGATTCCGGTAAGTACCTAAATTTACTACAAAGAATTCTACAAATTTCAAATGAATTGGAAGAATAATACAATAAGGATGTGAGAGCATATTTCTTGGTGTATATTATCGTTGTCATTAGAAGTAAATGAAGTATGCTGTTGTAGAGTATTTATTACTTGAAAGAAAACTTTTCTATACAGTAGTTTTAATCAGGGATACGTTGCTATAATTTGACAAAAATGTTAATTTAATCAACATTTTATTTTAGTCACTGGTATAAGCATAAGGCCTGACCTATTACTTTTCCGCCCAACCTATCCAATATGCGAGAAAAGTATTGGTTTACCCCAAAAAAAGTTGATATTTTGAATTGTTATTTGAAGTTATTTTTACGTTTCCCATCAAGAACAACACGAAAAAACGGTTTTTAGAAAAAAAAACCTGTGTGAATGTCGTCGTCGTTGTCGTCGGCCACATTTCGTTACACGTCTTGTTAGCACGATACAGATTGCGGAGTGCAACAAGTCGCCAATTTCATGATTAAATATTATTCAGGACTTCTCACAGATGAACCCTATTGATTTTCAGCTTAACAGGTCTAGTACAACGGATGATATAGTACTTTAAGTACGACAATTTTGTAATTTTTTGAGAAATTTCAGTTTGTTAGCACGATACAGCCTCGGAAGTGTATATAAGTGGCCAATTTTATAATTGGATATTTTCCAAGGTATTTCATGCAAGGTATCTCACATATGTACCCTGTTGATTTTCAGCTGAGTAGAGCGAGTACAGCGGGTCCTATAAATCCAGATATACTAAATTTTTGGTTACTTTTAGAGAAATTTCGGTTTGTAAGCACGATACATCCCCCGAATTGTATTCAAGTGACAATTTCATGATATAATATTGTTCAGGGCATCTCACAGATGCGGAAAAGTTAGTTTTAATCTTTAAAACCGTTTATTTTTTCAATGTTGGACATACTACTTCCTGATACAACTTACTTAACAATAGTGCCTTAGGGGCCACTATATTTATCATGTTGATAAATGATTATTAGTAAAAAGAAAGCTTCCGAATCGTTTTTGAATAGTGAATTCAACATGCTATCGATTCCATGTCGTCGTTGTCGTCGTTGTCGTCGTTCACGTCGTTGTCGTCGTTGTCGTCCGCCACTTTTCGTAACATGTCTTGTTAGCAGGACACAGCCTCCTACGTGCAACAAGTCACCAATTTTATGATTGAATATAGTTCAGGACAGCTCACAGATAAAAGCCCTTGATTTTCAGCCCACCCTAGCCAGTACAAGGTACTTTAACCTTCATAGGACTGGCCGGGGTCCGTTTGTACCCCATGACGTATGTTTTTGCTGTATCTTTGCAAACGCAAATTTTTAAACATTGATCTTTCATCTAGCTGCAGTTTATGAATTATTTTGATAAAATATGATGTATTTAGTAGTTTTTATTGGCTGGTATAAACAAAAAATAGTTTTATATTCCAGGGGTCTCTTCAGACCCCGGTCAGCCTTTTACGTCCGATAAAATAATCCCGGTAACTGTTAGTAAAATCGGGGAATCCCATACATTTAACGTTTTTTTACTCACAGGGAATTTACCCATATAATTGTAAAATGTAAATTACCAGTTCAAATGGGGAATTCCCCGCACTGCGATATAATTTTTAGACTTGAATATGCGGGTTAGTCTCTTGTGATATTGCGAGTAGGGTACATCGTTTTGAAAATGAGTCGGTTTTTATTTAGAAACAATAGCAAGCGGCTTACTGACGATGAGATGTAATAGTTGTTGATCAAAGTATAGAGAAAACGAACCCAGAGGAACCAACAGTTAGTAACAGCCAGGGCATTCCAGTATATAAATCTAAAGATGGAACTGAGTGGTCCAAAATTCCAGGAAACACAAAAGTTAGACGTTCAAAAGCTAATATTCGGAGACATGCTCTAGGCCTTACAAATTACAGTTCTTATATCTCAAGTATAAAAGACACTTTTCTTCTTTTCCTATCTCCGGATATTCTGAACATAATAGTAACCGAAACAAACAGAAAGGCACACACATATTATGATAAATGAATATAGGAAATCCGAATAAAATTAAAGTTTTTGTACCTGTTGATTCTACAGAGATTGAAGCTTATATTGGACTGTTGCTTATTCTTGGCGCACTTCACGGATCGAAAGAGGCTATCAATATGCTCTGGTGTCAAGATATTTCTTACTGTCGTCTTATAATTCTTGCTGCAATGTCAAGAGACAGATTCAAACAGATTACTTCATTTTTACGCTTTGATAATTTTCAAACAAGACAAGAACGAAAATTAGTAGATAAGCTAGCTCCGATAAGAGATATATTCGATATTTTCACTTCTAATTGTAAAAAATCACTTAATCCTGGCGACCATCTATGTATATATGAGCAGCTTGTACCATTTAGGGGTAAGGCACCATTCCGAGTCTATATGAAGAGTAAACCTGATAGGTATGGAATCAAAATATGGGCTCTTGTGGACTGCACCACTTCTTATATTGCAAACATGCAAGTTTATTTGGGTAAGTTATTTGAAAAGCAATATAGGCAAACTTTATATTCCTATGTATCTATTAATTTTTAGGAAAACAAGGTAACAAAGCGGAAAAGGGTCAAGGTCGAAGGGTTGTCCTAGATTTGACAGACCATTTGAAAGGCGGATTTGGAATAACGACCGATAACTTTTTTACAAGTTTAGAACTTGCTGACAAGTTGTGGAAAAAAAATATTACTTTATGTGGAACTCTCCGGAAAAATAAAACATTTATTCCCAGGGAACTTCTACTGGCATCGTACAAGAAAGAGTTTTCAAGTATGTTTGCTTTTAGAAATCAAAGAACGCTAGTATCCTATGTTCCAAAACAAAAACATGCTGTCATCTTACTTTCAAGTGAGCATACTGGTAGTAAAGTAGCTGGAGAAGAACAGCACTATAAACCAGAAATTATTCTTCATTACAAAAAAACAAAAGGTGCTGTCTACACTTCAGATAAGTTGGCGAAAGAATATACAGTGCAGAGAAAGTCAAACCGCTGGTCAATGGCAATATTTTCGCATTTTATAGATATCGCAGGAATAAATGGTTATAAATTGTGGTTACTGCAAAACCCGGATTGGCGAAAAAACAGTTTGGATAAACGTAAAATGTATATTTTGGGACAAGGAAAAGAACTCATAAAGAAAAACGTTTTCCGGCGATATAATAATAAATACATTCAGACGAATAGAAAACGGCATATGACAGACGTTTTTCCCGAACTACTGGATGCAACAGAACATAGAGTTGAACATCAAAACATTACCAGGGGGCGCTGCCATATGTGTCAAAGAGGAAAAGACAGAAAATCCAGAAAAATATGTATTAGGTGTAATAACTTTGTGTGCCTAGAACATTCAAAATCGGAGATAGTTTGTAAAAAATGTTAAAATGATATGTAGCTAGTAGTATTAGTGATTAGGGTATTTTGTATTTTCTCGTGATGATTTTTGACTAATAAATGGTTAATAGTAAAACTTTAATAATACTTCTTTTCTATATATTTAATTTAAAGAAAAATACAGCATTTCTGCAATTTTACGCATGGGGTCTTTTCGGACCCCAGTTAGTCCTTTTCGTAAAATTTTGATGTCCGTCCCATGAAGGTTAAGTACGACATTTTTGTAATTTTTGGAGAAATTTCAGTTTTGTTAGCATGATACAACCTCCGGAGCGTATACAAGTGACCAATTTTATGATTGGATATTCTTCAGGGCGTCTTGCGAATCTTATTGATTTCCGATCCAGTACATCGGGTACTATGGTACTTGAAGTACCACAATTTTGGTCATTTTTGGAGAAATTTTGGTTTGTTAGCCCGACACAGCTTCCGAAGTGTATACAAGTGACAATTTTATGATAGGATATTGTTCAGGGCATCTCATAGATTCGGAAAAGTTAGTTTTATCCTTAAAACCGTTTATTTGGTATTATGGCCGTAAGCATCCTCTCGACATGTCCCAGTCATCTTGTTCATTGTCATTTAAAATGTTCACGTTATACCTTTTTTAAGGGAATATATAAAAAGAGATGATCTTCGTAGACTAAGGTTATTAATGTGAAGAAATTGTGCAAATCGGAAAATTTCCTTTCTGATCCAAAAAACTATTCCAAGTTTTCTCTCTTAGAGTCTGATGCAGACGAATCACAAAAAGGTATGACGACACTAAAAAACTTCGTAAATGTTATTTTATATTATGGATTAAGACGAATTTCTATTCTCTAAATATAAAAATAAAAATGCAATTAATGAACAGAATTAACTCAAAGTAGAGTTTTTATATAATTAAGAGTATTGCACGAATTCAGCACAAATATAAAATTAGCTTTTGAATTAATAACTAAAATTTATAATGTTAAATTACAAGTACCCTTGGATATTAAAACATTGTTTCATTTAATTATCATCTTAACAACTGTCTGGTTAAAAACTATTGTTGGTGTATGTACTTTTTCAGTTCAACCGGTATTTCCCCAAAGGTGTTTTGAAAAAATTTATATTTTTGCTTGATTTACAAAACAAACTGATGAATTATGTATGAGTTAAGTACTCCGAATAAATTTTAATATCTGAGATGAGCGTAACATTTTCAAATATTGAGCTCGCCACAATACGTGTCTCACTAAGTGGCTTTTGGAATAATTGAATGGGGAGAATACGGGAAATTATCTAGAACGAAAATTTGAAAGCATAAAACTGACTGGTTTCAATTGATTCATTCGTTGGGCGATTCACTTATTATTAAAACGATAATTGAATCGGAAATTACAGAAAAGTAACCAATTTTATCATCGTTAGAATACTGTTTTTTTTTCTTTGTTAGGATTAGGAAAAATTACAGTGATTAGAAATGATTTTTTGGAAGAATACTATTTAACATTATTAATATCTATTTGTAGTGACAAATATGAATGTTAATATATTATTAACTAAAGATTTGATATGCAGGGTGTTCCAAGATGATTTTAACACCCTATAACTCCGAAAGTAATTAATATTTTATTTGAAAATTGGGGGATGTGAATGGGACCTGTATCTCTGTAAATTTTGGAAGGGTGGGTACACCCCACAGCACTTAGTCCACAATTGGCCCATTGTGCATCCTTCTGAGGTTCAAAACTTCATTCTAGCTCACCATCCAGCCTACTTCTCTGAAGTAGGCGATAACGTCGCCAGAATTAACTTCCATCATACTGGCGTGTGTTAGCCTGTGCTCGCCGAATACATGAAACCTAAGATGAGAGAGTGTCTGACATTCACAAAGAATGTGCTCGACAGTCTCATCTTCTTGCTCACATCCTCTACAAAGTGGGGTGTCAGAGAGACCCAGTCTGTGGAGGTGTTTTCGTAGGTGGCACTGACCAGTCAGAATACCCGTGGCTGTTCGTAGGTTCCGCCTGTTCATAGTCACGTATTTTTTGGATACTTTGGTGTCCGGATATTGTAGCAGTTCGTTGGCAAGCCTCCAGCCTTCTGCGTCGTCCCATCTACCCTTAAACTTATTAAGGGAGTGTTCCTTTAATAGGTCGGCCGTCTCTGACGCCGATAGACCAATGAAAGTGCCAGGTCCCAAAAGTTTTTGAGAGGCTGCCTTCCTGTCTAGCGAGTCTGCAATACGGTTTCCTTTCGATTTCTCATGGCCCTTAATCCAGCCTAAAGTGACCGTGTTGTTGTCACAGGCTTCGATTAAGGCCATGTGACATTCTAGTACTAGGCCTGATACAATACGTGGTCTGTTCAGGGCTAGTAGTGTTTGTCTACCGTCCGTAAGGATGTATATGTTATTACCTGTGGTTTTCCTTTTGGTAATCTCTTTTGCAGCAATGCAGATAGCAGTGAGCTCTGTTTGAGCAACACTTGCATTGCAGCCCATTGCCCATTTTATGTTTAGATTCAGTGATCTGGAAAAAATTCCACACCCTGAGCCCACACTGGATTTAGACCCATCTGTGAAGATGCGGATTTCGCCTTCTTCCGCTAGGTCTTGTGCGTTGTTTTTAAAAATTACCTTGTAGGGCCTGTTGAAGGCATATCGCGTTGGAATCGAGTATGTATTGGACTGCAGCAGTGGGACCTCCCTGAGGGCCTCATGCCACAAGTTACGTCTCAGTTTACCGGATCCTAAATCAGGTTGTATACCGGTAGAGCGTAGACGTGTCATTGTCATCAAAACAACCTCCTTGATGTATATGTCAAGGGGACTGAGACCGAGGATTACCTCCATAGCTCTTGTTGGTGTGGTTCTCATGCCTCCTGTAAGGTTGAGGCATGCTGTTCTTTGGATTTGATTCAGTTTACGGACGACTGTCAGCTGGTTTGCGATTTGTGATTTTGGAGTCTGGGAAGTGAGTTGACATCAATAATTGAAGGTTTTCCTTTAGGGTGGCAGTTTTTGTGCCATCCTCTCTGGTTAGTATACCGATATGACGGGATCTTTTGAGAGGGATTTTTGGAGTCTAGCTGCTTGGGAGAAATCCTCGATTTCCTCGCAATAGATTCTCCATGCTTCTCTTTGTTTTTGTCTGATGACTTTTTTATACTCCTTGAGGTGAGACTTGTATAAGTTCCAATCCTCCTCGAGTCTGGTTCTTTTAGCTTTATTAAAGAATTTCCTCGCCGTCCCCCTGAGCTGGTCAATCTCATGGCACCACCACTGAGTGGAGGATTCATCAAGATCGACCCGCCTGAGTGGGCAAGACATCTTATAGGCATTAATTATGGGGTTTTGGATGGTTTTAGAATAAATTTCCAAATCTCATTTATTGTTCTCGCAGATCTCCTTTCAAACAGTGGACATATTTTGTCCTCTCCGTTTTCCTGGGGTCGCGAGTCATTGTAGAGGTTGTGAGCACTAGTTTTATTTTGAATTTCATCCAGCGGTGGTCCGACATTGAAATATCGTCAGATACTTGCCAGCCGGAGATTATATTCGAAGTGTTTATAGTAGATAGGGTAATATCTATTCGCGTTTGACTACGAGAGTTAATAAAAGTTGGTTCGGTACCTTTATTTAGAATACAGAGATTCTTGTTAGCTATGTAATCATAAAAAGACTTACCTCTAGTGTTAATATATTTGCTGCCCCAGCTTACATGGTGAGAGTTTGAATCGCAGCCTATTACCAGTTCAAGCTTTTGGGTGAGACAGTGTTACACAAGGTCCTCCAGCTCCTTAGTTGGTGGTAGTTTAGCTGCGTCTGAGGGGAGGTACGCGGTATTAACACTTTCTTTTGACCTTTCTGTGCATATTCAACCTTCACCACCGTTAGGTCGGAGGACGAAAAATGCGTCAGTGGGTAGGTCTCAAAATTCATAGGGACATATTTGGCCGTCCTAGGTTGCTGATTGCTTGGGAAGCTGAAAATTAAACCTTTGGGATTATTTAGACCCATGATTTTAGTTTGTCTTATCCAGGGTTCTTGGATAAGTGCTATTGTATCCTGCATCACATCCAAGTGGCGGCATAAAGTTGCCGAAGCCACTTTTTTATGTTGAAGGTTACACTGAATAAATCTTACCTTTTCATTGTCCATCTCTGCTTGATGGTGGTGAGATGGTTTATGATTACTTTTTAGGCCATCTCCACTTCCTCACTTGGAGGTGGGTTGACGTCGCCTGTATCTTGGAGGATGGCTCGACAGTCTCCGCAGTAGCAACAGCTCCTTGGGGTTCCTCGGATGGGAGAGGGGGATCCGTACTCGATCTCCTCCGTTACGGGTCAGATTTCTTCGTTTTCACAATCAATGAGGTGAACGCGTAGCTCATCCTCATTGATCGTTTTTTTAGGACTCCCATTTCCTCGTCTCTTATACCAAAAACGAAAAGGTGTCCTCTGGGTGGTGGAAGGAAAACCATGCATCCACTCGAAGGTCTGGGTTTTGCTTTTCCAGCCGGCGCAGCACATCCTCTTTGTCACCCAGGTGAGCGTGAGCTTCGCTAAGGACCCAGAGGGTGGCTTTCGTCAGCTGGGGGAGGTTGTCGACGTGTACCACGTCGAGCTTAGCCTCCTTCCATGGTTTCAGTTGTGAAACCGTATTCTTTAGCCACTCTAGCGTTTCGTCATTATCGCAGGTGACTCTGATTATTTAGCCAGAGTGCGACTATGACCTAAAGGTAGGAGGCTTTTTCTGACTGCTGGAGGCAGACATAAGGGTTTTGTCCAAAGCCTCCATTAGTTATCTTTTGACAAGGTCTCCATTATCGGTAGTTATTTTACCGTATGGATCGGCCTTGTCTATGATAGCTACCCGTAGATGACTGGTAGCTGCTTCGCTATAACTCTTCGCATTTGCGTCCATACGTATCCTTTATCCTCGGGTAGAGTTTTCCTCCGAGGTATTGGAGCGGATGTGCTTCTTTTCGTGGGAGGCGACGCGTTCCGGGCCTATTTTGGAGGAGGAACTGTCATCGCTGCCCTTGTATTTTAGGCCGGTGGTGCCAGGTTTAGATAGGGAGGGGCGAGTTGCGCTGAGGGTGTCTGTAGAGATTCCAGCCTGCTGCCCCGCTTTCCTCCTTCTCTTTGCCTCAGCACCGCAGACTCTTTTACCTCGACGGTACTTTTGATTTGGAGGTGTGCGTTCTCGCTCATCCTCCGGTTTTTTTTTGTTTTTTCTTGATCCATTTTTGATCCCACGAGTCGCTAGGGAAAGGTTTGTCATTCCTGGCAGAGCCCTGCATGCCAGGAAAAGGCTATATGCAAGGGGGTGTCGCCTGGTACCCCCAGGGGGACGTTCACGGTCGTATACCCTGCGGCCATTCAGCCATCGGCACGTTCCTTACACCTTAGCTTGGGTTTCGTTGGAGTGCCATTTGGTTGGTCAACACTTCTGTCACTGATGATCAGCAGTGCTAACGTATCCGGCGGTGCCACGAGGAGGCAGACACTCGATGGTTGCATTTCTCCATTGGACTGCAGAAACCTACCCACAAGCAAACGCATGCAAGCAAATGAGCAAACCAACTACAAAACAATGGCCAACTTACAACCAACCCCGTCGTGAATGGGATCTATAATGCTATCATTTGAAACATACTTGAGTTCTGCTACTTCATCTCAGGCGCTGTGACGTCATCACAATGCAAAACTTAAATGATTCAAGGGAGTGAAAGTTAGCTTAAATGAAAGGGTTTTTATCACTAATTCAACGATATACCACAATGAGGATATTTTCTATTTAATGGTGCATTTATAATGTCCAAAGTATCCTGAAACTAGCGTATTTTTATTTATTGACTAGTTTTTACAAATTCAAATGAAAAGCAAGTCGGCTTTGGGATATTAATTAAATTGTTTTTTGACAATTAAAAACAGTATACTAACAATCTAATGTCATTTCTTTTTCCTTAAATATCATAATTTCATACAGTAGTCAAAATGCCATTCTTTTTTACTCCTAATGAAAACGTAGATATCTTGTTAAATTATGGTGAATGTACGAAAAGTGCTCGGAATGCTCAAGCCTTATACACGGAACGCTTTCCCGAAAGAAGAAAACTGTCTTATGTAACATTTGCTATGGTTGAGGAGAAGATGCGACAAGGTTCCATTTTCGAATGCTAAACACAGAAATGAAAACCCAATACATACGGAACAAAACGTGGTGAATGTTTTAGCATATGTAGCAATTAATCAACATGTGTCCACAAGGTGCAACGCTACAGAAACTGGCGTGTCTTCAACCACAGTTCATAGGTTTTTAAAGACCACCATTACCATCCATTTAAAACGTGTTAATGAATTGCGATCTTGCGATTTGCACCGAAAACTTACCTTCATCGCCATAATGCAAGCTAAGATGTATGACACTCCTAACCTTTTACGTAGAATTTTATGGAGTGATTAAGATTAGATTAAGATTAATAGCGGGGTTACTATGCACTGCAACCTTCAGGTTTATTGCGCCCTCCCTATCAGAGCTGTTCTCGCTACTTCTACAGCTCGCCTTCCAGTACCAGAGTTCCAATGTCCTAAGCATTTTATGCGTTGGCTTGCCATGGCGAGGCATACTAGAACTAGGTGATCCGGAGTTTCTTCCTCCTCCCCACATAATCTGCACTGGAGAATACATCAGGTGCCCCAGCAGAACCGGAGGTGTTCTCAGATTGACCCAGGGTCAAGATTCCGTATTTTCCCCTTTGTTAGGAGTTTCCGGATGTGGAGGGCGTCTCCATATCCTTCGGATCCTCCGCAGGGCTCTCTATCTTTCCCAATCCCAACACAAGGATACGCTCAAAACGGAAATTCATCGCGTAATCTCCTTCCTTCTAAGCCTCCCCATATTGGTGATCAATACCAAGCGTGAGGTTGCTCCCTTCCCTTATTTTTAGAGTTCAGGACCAGTAGTCAGGTTGGAGTTCTGAACATCCCCAAGTTGGAGGATATTCTACTTTTCATGTCGATGCTTCTTTGGAAGAATACCGTAATGGTGACCGGGTTTGGGATGTCGTTTCCACATCTAGCCGCAAGTAAAAAGATCTTTGCTTGACCTTTCACCGCTTGAAATCGAATTGGACCTTGTTTGGGTAACCTATAGATACCAATTAGACGAAAGCCTGCATAGCGCTTCGCACTGACACCACAAATGTATGGCAGTTTCTTCCGCGTACTGCCAGAACCTGCACAGGCAATCTTCTGCCAAGCTCATTCTTTCCAGGTACTTATTGAGTCTACAATGCCCCGTTAGTTGAACTACCGTTATCCTTACAACCATGCGGCTATGCGTTAATAGGTCTCTTGTGAAATTGGGCGATCAGTGTTTAATGAACTGCTTTTCCTGTCGTTGTTCTTGTGTTTGCAGTCACCAGCTCTGAACCCCTCTATGTATCTAGTTCTTGATAGCTGTGTTAAAGAGGCCTGCTGATATTCCACAGAATGGTTCTGGGCCTATCATCTCTGTGGTTAATCATCAGTCCCCTCGTTTCCTAGGTGGCCTTGATGGCCTGGTAGCCAGGGTATGGTAAGTTTGTTAGACAAGCCCACTTCCTCTAGGGCGTGTATACAGTCCCTGGCCAGTTTGGAACTGATCTTCTGGGAGCTGATTGCCTTTAGGGCCGCCTGGGGGTCCGAGTACATAATAGCGTTACAAAAAAGGTAAAAAGTATCGAAAATAGAACTTAAAAATATTTGTCGACAGTTTTATTGTTTCTAAATTTACAAAACTGTCTTCTACCTCGATGACGACCATCATCTAGCATCCAGGGACAAAATGGAACAAATTCTTCCAAAGCAATACGCTGAATATAACAGATCAATTTTCCAAAGTAAAATGGACTAAATATTTTGAACTGAAACAAATAAGACCAGAAATGTCACAAGGGAGCGTACTTATCCTACATGTAATAAGCCAGACACAAATACATTTGCCAGACACAAATGTGGAATAAACTATCCAAATGGTATAAAAAACGACCAATAAAGACCTACCTAGTGATTGACCTAATATATTTTCTTAGAAAAAAGAAGAAGAAGATGTTACAAATATCAAAGCTTATATACTATTAGCCCTATGGAGATATCCTGGATGTCTTTTTTCCAATTAAGATCAGTATGCAATGCTGTTTGTTTGGGTCAAACCCTTAGAAATTTTGAGATCAGATACAGTGAACATTTACAAGCATATAGATTAAAACAACCAGATATGTCTCACTACGCAAAACATCTACTTAACACCAAATATTCATTGAACCTAACACAGAACTAGAAGTACTACATATTTGTGATAAGAAACTGGATTTACTTGAAGAGTTGGAAATTAGAAGACACTTAAGAAACCCACAATATGAAGTCGTCAATGAACAGATGAATCTAGGGAGTTCTCCACTTTTAAACTGTATTCTTAAGTGATAATTATAAAGATCGGTAGATATAATTTTCCTGGTTTTCTATATCATTGCACAGTTATACTGATCTTAATTGGAAAAAGATATCCAGGATATCTCCATAGGGCTAATAATATCTTAGCTATAATATTTGTAACATCACATCTTCTTCTTCTTTTTTCTATTAAAATATATCAAGTGAAACACTAGGTAGATCACTTCTTGGTCTAGCCAAAATAATTATTAAACATCAGATAGGCTTCAAATGAAATATAACTCCTGTCATTCTGACGATGATATTTGATATCGAAACAATTGTCAATTATCTTAGAATTTTTAAAATATTCTAAATATATTGTGGAATTAACTAGAAACAGTAAGTTTCATTTAAAACAGTAAAATGAGTAGATTCCACGAAGTAAGGGTCGAGACAGTTAATTTCATTGATAATTACAATCGATAAACATAAACTTTACAAATCAATCAAGATAAACCATACAATACCCATCTCAGTAAACGTAAGAGCGTACCATATGAAACTCCAGCAAAAAATCTGGGAATGAGTTGGGATGCAAAGATGAAGTTGAAGGAAAATGTGGCAGAGGACGATGCAGTTTATAGAAGAAATCTCTAATGTCAATACACAACAAAATACTTATATGCAAACAAATTTTAAATCCCATGTGGGCATGGGCGCCGTGAGGGGAGGGCAAGAGGGGGCAACTGCCCCCCCCTGGAGAATTAAACAGTGTGTATATAAAATATTTCGCGGCACAAGAACGGCCCATTATAGTCAGTTTAACAAAACAACGGTACTTCAGAATTAATATAAAAATCTCAACGACACTAACTAACTAAAATAAGAAAAAGAACAAAGAACTGTTTTAACACTCAAAAATCAAATACTAAGTCAAACTAATCTGAATTTTTATAACTAACGATTAAAAGACACCCAAGTACGTACGACAATGGTTACGACTAGCTCCTTCTGCATTCTCGTCACTGATCTGAGAGGTTTTATCCCGAAGGGCGTGTATGCGCGAATAGCTGCGCATTCTGTTCCCGCCAAGTAAGAATCTCTGCTGTGTGTTCTATATGCTGTGGTTCGGGGGTGTACTTTACTTTATGCCACTAAGTTGAGTACATTCAGTACGAACAGTAATCGAACAAAAAAAGCCGGTTCTCGCAATTTTTCTGTGGTGATTTAAATTTGTTTTTAATACAAAAAATTTTACGTTTTTGTGCAAAGTGAAGAATAGACCTGTATTTTATTGGTAAGTTTTATTGTTAGGCTATGGACATTAGAAAGTTTTTAATTAAAACGAAAGGTCCTGTGTCTGAGGACTCTAGTGATGATTCCTTGCAACACACGAAAAAAAAAATTAAGTTAAATAATTCTAATACAGAATCAAACCAATTACCAGTGGCGTTTGCCAGTACTTCCTGTAATAATTCAGAAAATATGCAGTCAGCTTTCAGGTACGAATCATCAGAACCAACAATCGAATGTGAAAAATTTGATTTGGGAAATTTTATTTCGATGATTAACATAAGCGATGAGACTAGGTATAACCTCTTAATTAACCCTTTTAAACCGTTTTCTAACTATACATTTAAAAGTGATGTTGCTGAAGGAAAGAGGGCATTTAGGATATAATGGATGCAAACTTACAACTGGATGGTTTATTCAAAAAAGTTAAAAGGGGCTCTCTGCAAATATTGCGTTGTTTTTACACCAGTAGTACAGAGAGGATTTCAAGGGGCTTTTATAAAAAAAGAATTTACAAAATACAAAGATCTGAATGAATGTGCAAAATCGCATGAAAAAAGCGTTTGGCATAAAAATTCTATATTTCAATCGTCAAATTTTATTAAATCAATGTCTGGAAAAACCAGTACTGTAGCCGAACAAATAAATTCGCATGATCGATTATTAGTAGAAAGTAACAGAAAAAAGTTGATTCCTATTATTTCTTCTATATTATTTTGCGGAATGCACGACATCGCTCTTCGAGGCAAGGAGTCCCATGAGGGTAATTTCGAAGATCTTATTAGGTTTAGAGTGGAATGTGGTGACAAAATATTAGAAGAACATCTAAATACCTGTGGAAAAAATGCAAAATATACATCCCACATGTGTCAAAATGAAATTATTGAAATATGTGGTGAAGTGATAAAAAATAAAATTGTAAGTGAAGTAAACAACTGTAACGCGTTTTCCCTGTTAGCAGATGAAACAGCAGATATTGGCGGGGTTGAACAATTATCTATCGGAGTTAGATATGTCGATAAAAGAAATATAGTGAAAGAGGAATTCTTGGGTTTTGTAGCATTAAAATCAATGTCAGCTCAAGCAATATCTGATGCGCTGTTAACATTTGCCAGAGACTGCGGACTAAATTTGGATAAGTTAGTAGGATTAGGTTTTGATGGGTGCTCTACTATGGCGGGAAAGGAAAACGGGGTCCAAAAATTAATTAAAAATGTATATCCTAAAGCACAATTTTTTCACTGTTCATCACACCGGCTAAATCTTGCTGTAAATGACCTAAATTCAGTTCCGCAAATTCAAAATAGTATCGGTGTTATTAAAGAAGTTATCAAATTTTTTAGAGAAAGTCCAAAGCGAAGGTCATTAGTGACCAATATTCCACTTTTATCAGACACAAGATGGTCAGCAAAATATAAATCAATAAGAATATTTTCAGAAAATTTTGTGGCTATAAAAGAAACCCTAAAAAACATTTCAATAGATAACAACTTTAATAACCAGACTAGACAAAAAGCACATCAGCTGTTCTGCTCTACATCAGAACCAAGTTTCTTAATTTGTCTCACCATAATTTCAAAATATTCTTCGCAATTAGAACCGGTAACTAATGCTTTACAGGGAGTATCTACAAATCTCCTTTCTGTAAAAAGACATATTAATGAGTTAATACAAGTTTTTCAAAGAGAAAGGGAAAATCCAAATTAAATTTTTGCAGAAATATTTAAAAAGTGTCTGGAATACGGAAATATATTTGATATTGAACTTAAAACACCTAGAATAACTCAGCGCCAAACCATGAGATCTAATGTCCAAGCAGACTCACCTGAAACATATTTTAGAATATCTTTTTTTAATCCATACTTAGATTCCTTAATTAGCTCATTAACAACAAGATTTGCCGAAGATACAAGTACTGCTTTCTCCTTAGCAAATCTGCATCCATCTCATGCTTCAAATATAAACGCGGAAATTATTAAAAAAATAATTAAACATTACAACTTCGAAAATTTTGAGGCAGAGTGTTTGACGTGGAAAGATATGTGGAAAAAGAAAAGTGCTCCTGAGGATATAGATTTTGTTTCACTATTAACTGAAGAATGTACTTTTTTTCCGGCAATTGCTAATGCAATAAAAGTTTTTCTTTCCCTACCACCTACTACATGTTCAATTGAACGCTCCTTTAGCACTTTAAGAAGGGTTAAAACTTGGTTAAGGTCAACGATGGCCGAGAATCGCTTAGCTGGTTTATGTATACTGAGTCTACATAGGAAAAAAATTGAAAACGATAAAACACAATTTATCGAAACAGTACTCGATAAATTTGCTCAAGATCGAAGAAGGTTAAAATTTGTCTTTTCTTAGATTAGGATTTTAATCATTATTTTACCATTTTGTTATCTAGTAATGAGATTGAACACAATAATATCTACATTTTTGTTTTATATGTTTAAAGAATATTATGTTTAGTTTTATAATGTTTAGGTTTGACAATAATTAACATTTTTATAGTAAGTTTTTAGAGAAATTTACTATGAGAATAGAAAAGTTTTGTTTGTGTGATTATTTTTTTATTGCTCTATTAAAACACCAAAGATTTGACCAAAGTTTGTTGTTTTAAGTTTCTTACTAAATATAAAAAAAAATATACATGTAATTTTTTTTGCCCCTCCCTAGAAATTTTTCTGGCGGCGCCCATGCATGTGGGTATATGGATAGCATCTCTGGGGATGTACCAGATCAACCAGCATCCTATTCTAAATTACAGTACTTTGTAATATTGTGAATGCTCCATTTTATATTCGACGAAAATAAAAAACACATTGCCAGGCTAAGGAGATGACTGAAGAGGACGAATCTTTCGGACTTGGTGCAAGCCTTAAGTGGAAGTGTTAGAAGTTCATCTCAAATGTGCTTCGCTATTTTCACAATAGATCGAACAAAGATATTTTCTTGAATTTTGCATTGTAATGTGGTAGGCGGAATCGCTGAAAATATTATATAAGGCGGTGAATTAGCGTCTCCACAACACTTTATAATTGTGATATATGAAGGTACATGACCTCAATGGGGGACTTCGGGAAGAATCAAACCATCGAGTACATGTATCACTAGGATTTATCCATACAAACCAAATAACGATTACAAGTAACATTCTTACATTGTTGTACTCCTATACGTCGGTCAAGTGTAATACAGTGCAATTACCTGAGGTCTTGATGATATATATTAAATACTAAAAAACTTTGATAACAACCATGTTTGTTTAACTAAGTTGATATTATTATATATTCGAATGACATGTATATTGATACAACTATTTAGTAAATACAAATTCAATTGTTTGTTTTGAATAACGTTCACGACTTTTTGGAATAATTAATATTTGGTATAATCTTGATTGTCTTGTAATAAAATCATCACAAGGTTGAGTTCACGCAGGTTCAATATCTACTACAATATAAGCGATACAGTGCATTCAAGAGCGCTCAAAATGTGGTAGCAGATTCGCCTAGCTCTGCCCAACCATCAACGTCGCTAAAGTAAATGATATGGCGACCGAAAATGGTCGCTTAAGTCTGAGAGAGATAGGCTCTGAAATTTCTGTGCCTCATGACAGCCTGTGCCTGTGCCTCATGTAAGATTTCAAACGATAGTCTACAAGCCAAATTTGTGTTCAAAACTAAATTAAAAGAGAAACTCTAGCGAGTACTGAAGTCGAATCCTGAAAATACGTTAAGGAAAATTATTAACAATTTTCTAGAGCTGTGCCTTGGATGCAACGATTTACTGTTATTCAAATTCAATTCACTAAAGATTGGAATTCACATTTGGTTAGCACCGAAAGTACTTTATTACATTGCATTATTTCACAGTATTTATAATCGAAATGGTAATATTTACCTACAATATACAACATAATCACATATGTCAATAAATATCAGAACAAAATGTATCCTCTCGCTTCTTTATGTATGCTAAAAATCAATTTTCCCAATCAGTAATCTTTCTAACTTCAGTTTCACGCGTTTAATTTGTTTCAGATAATGTAAATACAACTTCCCAAAGAGAATCTGATTCGGAATCAGAATGTGTGTTATCTGACCCATGCAGTTATCTCACCCGCGAAAACAAGGAAGACTCTCCGGAACGAAAAGTATCTTTTTTACAAAACGAAAATGCTGATAAGTTTGACGTAGATGGTCTTAAAGATAAGAAAAAACGGTAAGTAGAACATTTTTAAAGCCATCATTTCACTTATAGGTTCAACTATAGGGGAGACTGGGGCACATTGGACACTTTTTTTTCGAGCGTCTGTTCTTCAACACGAACATTTTTCAGGTGACTGCCAGATGAACATTTCAAAAGGCGGGTATTTGTCTTACATTACCTGCATATTTTTAATTCTTTATACAATGTAATTTTTCGGTGGGGTAGATTTTTCCAATGTGATGCCATGTGATGAATGTGCCCCACCGGAGGGGCACATTCAACTTCACCATGGGGTAGTTTCGACAACCCCTTCTAATTTATTATTCTTGCCTAAAATGTGAGAAAAAGTGGAATACTAATAAGACTTTCGTTAAGCAATGAAAAAGCTTTAATTCAATGGCCACAAATTATAAAATACATTATATTTTTCCACATTAATCTTGAACGAAAAAATATTTTGAGTTCTTGATGTTCCTTTATTCTCGATAGTCTCTCAGTTCTCCATCAATATCAGTCCGATCTACAGTTGATATGTCTTCAACATCTGGAAATGAAAATTGCACTGATTGTCCTCTTCTTCTCAGAAATTTATTGGCATACTCTCCTTGCGTGCAATTTGTGACTTGACCAACGTAGTATTTGGTAGTAGTTTTAGTACAAAATTTGACTAGTAGAAAATCTTTTGCATCAATGGTGTCGTCATCCAGAAGAGTCAAATTGTCAGTAATAATATAACAAGAGAGTGAGAATAAATTGAAATAATTTGACAGATTTTTTGAAAACTTGTTGCCAGGTAATAGTCACGAGAGCCCGCAGGGCTAGAGTTGCTATTTTCAAATGGCAACAAGTTTGAACAAAATCTGTCAAATTATTTTCTAATTTATGGAACTCGCGAGTTATATTTGACTAGATTATTTTTTGATTCACAAATTTTTACAATAAAAAAGATTGTCTTTATTACTGCTTCTTTATAATCATTTCCGTCTTTTCTTTTCATGTTATTAGCCCAATCTTTCAAATTCAATGCCAGAGTAGCTGTTGTAGTAAATTGATCCAGAATATAATTTCTTTCTTTGGCGAAGGTCTTAAATTGTCTCCATATAGACTGATTATTTATTAGAGTATTTTTCGAAGTAGTTTCTAAAATATTTCTGCATCAGAAAAGGTACTAAACCGATGATTTTCACCCATTTTATATATCGCGTTGACACAATTAGGTAATTATTTTGACAACTATCTGACACTTGTTAGGCAAATCAAAGCCACAGTGATTATTCCCGACAATAATCACAAGAGATTTATTCCCACTATGATAATGCCATAATTGGTTGAAACTTACCCTTGTGACAAATAAAGAAGCATTTCATTGGTTTTACGAAACGTCAAAAAATAATCGTGGGAAATGGATTCGTTTTCACTGAGACCTATTCAATCCACATCACTTTCTTTGTCAACTTCTAGTTGCATATCACCTTCACTGGATGATGAAGAGGATGGCGTGAAGACCTTCCTTTTACATGGCCTCTTGTTTTTATTTCTAGTTACAACTTTCATCTTTCTCTCTTTTATTTCTCTCCCTCTCATTTACAACTGAAGCTTCTCAGAAGTGTCAGTATAAATTTTTGATTCTCTCTACAGTCTTCTTCTAGGTTTAGGGGATTTGATGGCTTTTGGAAGAGGTCGGATGTTCAGGTGTTGCTTTTTCGATGATTTCATTTTTGTATGAGTTCTTCTTCATTATTTGTCTCGGTTTCACAGCTTGTGCTCGCAATAGGTATCATTTCACTTGATTAGGGTATATTTTCGTCAATTCTACATTGAAATTGCTTGTCAGAAGGTGCTTCTGTGTCATAAACATCAGTTGCACTGAAATCATCGTCAGTGCATCAACAACCAATTGTTGAAGGCATTGGCACAGTATTGCTTGGAAGGACCGAATCTAGCAATGTCGCAAGATTGAAGCCGATGTATGTGGTAGGAATGAGAGCATAACAATGACATTTGCTCTACAGTAATTTACAGCAGCCACATAAATATGTGACTCGTGATTGTCTTATGTGAGTAAGATCTTTCTTTCTTGTGAACATTTTGTGTGATTTTTGATATGTTCTAAAACTTTGAGGAATAATTCCTTGGTCATCTATCCAGAGCTATTACCTAAAGCTATACTTCAAGGGGGTGCCTCTTGAACCAAATCTTCCAGCCGTCTTTTTCTCGGAAATATGTATACTGGGGGTAAGTAACCACCAGAAGCATTTATGATTCCAACTATGATTACCAATTCACCCCTCTCAGCTGAAGAAGCCTGGCTAATTTGCTTTTTTCCTTTTGTAGCAATCACCTTAACTGGCTTGGTGACAGTAGTAACACCAGTTTCATCTAAATTTAGAATATCTTCAGGTTCGAACTTGTATTTCGCAATAACAGTTTTATAATTGTTGAAGAATTCCTCGACATTTCTTCTATTGAAAGCTGTAGCACGTGCGACGCAGGTATTTTCGGGTTAACGAAGGCTAAGCTCTTGATGTCTCTTCATGAAATTCATTACCCAATCTAGACCAGCTATCTTGTTTGTTTTCCAGGCTTTTGGCACTTTACATTCAGGTATGATATTTGCATAATCATATGCTAGGATTCTTGCTTGGCGGCAACTCAATCCATAGCGCATTTTGCTAAATACTTTGCAAGTTCATTTTCTTGCTGCACCTGGTTTACTGTGTATTTAGAATTGAAGCTCACAGCTTTCACTGGCCCAGGAAAGCGAGGAGCTTGATCTTCATCACTTTCATTGGCGCTATCACGTTCCTGGCACAAGGTTATGAGTTCATCTGTAGAATGTTGCTTTTCTAAGGCCTTTATTCTAGATATCAATGTTGTTCTTTGGATAAAGTAAAATTCTGCTGCAGATTTTGTACTCGTCATCTTGTGCAGAATGTATTTTATTGCTGCCGAAACTTTGTTTTCATCAATATTAACTCTGGATGTCTTCTTATTGTACACTCTCACCATCTGGAATCATAATAATACCAGTATATTCAATCAAATATATGAGCCATGAATGTTATAATTATTGTTAATAGGTATTATCGAAAAAGTTGCATGGGGTACATTCGACACCATGTCGAAACTGCCCCGCCTACATGGTGTCGAATGTGCCCCATCCTGCTTGTATACAAATACTCAATTCAAACAAACTCATGTTAAAAGTTAGGTTAGAATATTGTGCCTTGATGATTCAATAAGTAAATAGACTTCCTATAGTGGTAAATATCTCAAGAACTAGCTATGACAATAGAAGATACAATTGAAATAAAAAGTGTTCGACTTAACGCTTTTTTGATGCACTTTACCAATTATTTATTTACCGAAAGACTACACAAACCTATGAACTGCAATTTCACACACACTATTCTTGATGGTTGTAGAACAGGATACTGTATTTTACTTTCCCGCCAATTGTATATTTTTCAAATGAAATATGGGTGTCGAAAGTGCGTTTACCAAAATGCTATTTTTATTGCTTATGCATTTCCATTGTTCATCAGTTTCGAGGGTTTATTGTTGCAATGGTTTATAAAGCAACCTTGGAAGAACGTAGCGAATGCTTTAGTTTTATTTAGAAAAGGTGACATATCTTTTAAAATTACGAAATCATTCAATTAACGAATACACAAATATACTTAGTCTAAAATTCGAACCTAAACCTAGACCCCTCATCCTTGTTAGTGATGAATTATATATATTTTTTTTCAATAATATATATGGGCGTTTTCACTTCTACCGATATCGACAACGACACGAAAGTACAGTGAATCTATAGTTCGTCAAACAACGACCACTGACAATTCTAATGCCAGATTCGAACAAATGTTATCAGTAGCTGGTCGATCTTTGGATTGAGCTGAAAATAAGAGAATGAGAGAATTTCTCTTGCAGTATCGAGACTTATTCGTACCAAAAGGGAGAAAGACTGGTAGAACATCAGCCGTCAAACACAAAATCGATACTGGTAATGCTAAGCCAATTAGGCAATCAGCTCGAAGACTTCCGCGAGCGAAGAGAGACGAAGCTGAAAGAATAATTCGAGAGATGGCTGAAGAAAAAGTAATAGAACCATCTACTAGTCCATGGGGGTGTCCAGTAGTGCTCGTCAAGAAGAAGGATGGAACTACGAGATTCTGCGTGGATTATCGCCAGCTGAACAATGTGACGATGAACGACAGCTAATGCCGCGAATTGACGATACGCTAGATTCTTTGGCCGGTAGAAAAATGTTTTCCACCTTGGTCCTGAAGTCTGGTCATTGGCAAGTGGAAATGGAGCCAGAAGACAAAGAGAAGACTGCTTTTACCACCAGATCTAGATTATGGCAATTCAACGTCATGCCTTTCGGGTTCTGCAATGTGCCCGCGACATTTGAATGACTCATGGAAAATGTCTTGAGAGGGTTGTCTTGGAAGACATGCCTGGTCTATTTGGACGACATCGTAGTATTGGGGAAGACATTTGACGAACACTTGAAGAATTTGGAAGATGTATTCAAACGACTCCAAGCTGCCCAGCTCATGTTAAGCCCGAAGAAATGTCAGCTGTTCCAGAGTCAACTATCTAGGTCATACAGTGAGCAATGAAGGAGTGGCGGTGGACCCAGAGAAAATTGCTTCCATTCAGCAATGGCCGCAACCAACCGACAAACATCAAATTAGGAGTTTCCTTGGACTTTGCACGTATTATAGAAGATTTATCAAGAAGTTTGGAGATATTTCCAAGCCTCTAACTCGACTTACAGAAGAATCAAGAGCTTTCCAATGGGACGAAGAGTCAAACGGCTTTTGAAACCTTGAAGAGGCATTTAACCTCGGCGCCGATATTAGGATATCCATTACCAGAGGGAGACTTTATTCTTGACACTGACGCAAGCAACGTAGGAATTGGTAGAGTGCTCTCACAGATCCAAGGAGGGCAAGAAAGAGTGCTGGGATATTTCAGTAAGTCCTCTCCAAACCAGAACGAAACTACTGCGTCACAAGAAGAGAACTTTTGGCGGTAGTGAAGTCCGTGGAACACTTTTACCAGTATCTCTATGGTAGGAAGTTTTTAATCCGGACTGATCATGCAGCACTCAAGTGGTTGATGCAGTTCAAGAATTCCGAGGGCCAGATCGCTAAATAGATTGAACGACTTCAAGAGTACGATTTCAACATCGAAATGCCTACTCCAACAGACTGCTCCCACTGCAACAAGGCGGAATCTAGGGAAGCTACTGTAGTCAATGAAGAATGGTCAACCACCAGGATCAGAGAAGATCATGAGAATGATCCTTGCCTAAAGATGATTTGGCAGTGGGAGGAAGAAAATCGGCAACCTACCTGGCAAGAAGTGTTCAGATTTTCACCGAAGCTCAAGGCGTCTTGGGCTCAGTGGGACTCCCTTTTCCTGGAAGAAAGACTGTTGAAAAGAGCCCTTGAAAACGATGATGGTTCCGAGATGAGGAGACAGCTAGTTATCCCTAGAACGAGTGTAGCTGAGGTACTGAAGAAGTTATACGACAGTCCATCGGGAGGTCATCTGGGAGTGAAGAAACCCCTTCAACGAGTCAATGGAAGGTTTTATTGGATGAACAGCTCCGACGATGTGAAGGACTGGTGTGAGAAATGTACGACTTGTGCTACGAGTAATGGACCACATCGCAAGACAAAGGCATCTATGTAACAGTATAATGTTGGAAGCCGTTTCGAAAGGATTGCTTTAGATAACGCTGGACCATTTCCGACGACAGAAAATGGTAGCAAATACATATTGGTTGTAATGGATTATTTCACAAAGTGGGTGGAAATTTACGCTATCCCGAACCAAGAGGCCACAACTGTTGCGGATGTATTGGTGAAATTATTTATCAGCCGATATGGAGTGCCCTTGGAATTCCACAGCGACCAGGGAAGAAATTTCGAAAGTCATCTATTCCAGGAGATTTGCGAGAAGCTGGGAATGAAGAAGACCAGGACAACAGCATTACATCCAAAGTCAGATGGAATGATCGAGAGAATGAACAGGGCTATTGGAAAATACCTGTCCAAAGTAGTATCCAGCCATCAGAGAGATTAGGACCAGTATCTTCCCCTATTCGCATTGGCTTATCGTTCTGCCGTCAATGAGTCCACGGGTGAAACACCGGCGAAAATCTTGCTTGGGCGTGAAATGAGGCTTGCTTGTGACCTGGAATTTGGATGTTGGCCTGGAGACGATCTAGAAGGCGAAGACTACGTGATCCAATTGAGAAGAAGGCTGGACGATATTCATGAATTAGTTCGAACAAATCTTCAAGTTGCGACCGAATGAAAAGTCGGTACGACACGCAGGTCACAGAAGGCGGTTTTAAAGAAGGGGACAAAGTATGGTTACACAGCCCGACAAAACCGACTAGCGCTATTCGAAGTAGACCATGACCTAGAGAAAGGAGTAAACCATATTCGAGATGTATCTGACCCTACCTTCGATGAATTTATAGGCGCGTATGGAGGTACCGGGAAAGCTAGATATGGAGCTACTTCAGAACAACGACAAGATTTGTTGACTCTCTCGGAAGATTATTCACTGGCATACAACATCCCCGCCCGTCTCAAGAACGTACGAGGGTTGGCATCCGTCTTTCGAAAGAAGTTCTGGCAATTAGAAAAACATGAAGACCAGATTTCAGCCCCTGGCAAGACACTGAAACTGAAACATAATTCACGGTACGTTTTCTACGTGCTAACTAAAAATGAATTTAAAGATCGATCTACGTACCGCGATGTGTGGGAAGCACTTCGAAACAACCTACGAGACCATGTGTTGGAATCCAGCGTGAAGAAACTGGTTATGACTAAGATAGCGAGTAACCAGTTCGATTGGCGAGTCATCAGGAACATGGTAGAGATTATCTTTCAAGATAGCGGTGTCCAGATATTAATTTGCAGCTACCACCCCCGTTATCAGTATCCGATGAAGACGGTGCCCCGTCTATTTCCATAAGATCGGAAAGTGTAGAAATGGGGCCAGTTGCCGACTCAAATATCCAGTCTCGGCTACACAAAAGTTCCAGGAGGAACTTCCATTTAAGGAGGGGGTAATGTTACGAAACAGCACACTTGTTTAGTCCCTAAATCCGACTCTGTCTAAGCCAGGAATGAAAGTTAAAATTATGGCGGATACGCAGGTTTTCTTTATAACTGTTTACGATAGTGACTGTCTTATCGAGACATTGTTTTTGTGACCAGTCTTATCTAGAAAATGCCAGAGCCAGTTGTTTTGGTGTAAGCCGCAATCCAGAACTTTCTAGTAAAAAAGGCACTAATATATATTTAAGGAACCGACCCGAGAAAGTTTAATATAGTCTATAATTTGACATCGTGAGATAAACAGTAAATAAGTGAATATAAATTAAGTGATTATATAAATTAGTTTAAGTGAATATAGTGTGTATATAATAAGTGAATAGTGTAGTGAATAAATAAATGAACCTACCGTGTATATAAATTTATTCCACCCGTTTACTGGTTAAATAAATTAGAAAAACATTACAATATTAACCATTATTTCTCATCTGTTACAATTATGGAAATTAGATCTATTTATCAATTTACTCAATTTATGCGATACGTATCTACTTAATACACCCCAGTGTGTACGGAAGGTTAAATAATATAACAACTAGTGTTTAGTCGGGTTAAAATGTATTGTAAATATTAACCATTATTTTTCATCTATTACAATTATGGAAATTGGATCTATTTATCAATTCACTCAATTCATGCGATAGGTATGTACTTAATTCCAAAACAGCAAAATGTATGAACTTGAATATAAAATTATGACCCCTTTCAATATTTGGTTCAACGTATAATTTAGTAGTATTATGTCAATTACAGACAATTTTGATACGCTCAATTTAGTGCCAACCTGTTAAGTTTATTGAAGTTATAAACCCGAGTTGGTTGATTTTATGCATATTTGTATTCAGATGATCAACTTTAAATTCAAAGTAATGAACTCATCACATCATATAAGTAATGAAAATTAAGGACCAGGAATTTAAAGTAACCTTTTAGTTGAAATAGGATATTATCGCGATAAAATTAATATAGAGCGTATTCAATTAGTTTTTATAGCTGCGTGATTAACTTGAATCATATTGGTATATTAAATATAAAGTATACTTCATCAATTCCATATCAACTCTGTCTTATTAGTATCAAATATCTAATTAGAAAATTGAAGTATGGTGATTCTATTTTTCAGTAGGAATCACCATCATGGGCACCATGCGCACCGTTCAAAGTTCCGGAAATATTCTTTACCCACAGATACCAAAAACTATCACAAAGACAATTGCGATGCTAGTTTTAACAAATCTAGAAGAATATCTACTCAACCAGAAGACCAAGACCTGACGCCTAATGATAGAAATCAATTGGATAGTCATAGGTAAGCTCAACATTTTTAATAAGTGATAGAATAGTATCCATATCAAGGGTGGAATAAGCAAGATTTGTTTCCCGAGCCGTAGACAAGGGAAACGGTTCTACGAGTGTAGAATTTTGCATTCCACCCGTGTTTAGACTATAATTTTTTCTACGACTATCAAATAGAAAACAAAACAACATATATTGAATTGGTAACTTCTTAATTTCTGGAGGAGTTGTGGTGAAATTATCTTAGCTGTCAGTATCAAACACTGAAAAGGAATGAAGCAATGTAATAGCTATTATTTAAATAAAATTATATATATTTACTTACTTTTTATCTGAAATTTAAAAAATAGATAAAAATTAAACAATTTTGACAATTGAAATTTTTGACAGTTGACAATTGTTGTTCCTCTTTTTCTTAAAAAGTGCCACAAAATACACTTATGCTGCAATTCTGGCTCTAATTAATACTCAACGACTATATTAGGCATTTTACGTTAACTTTAAAGGATTTTCTATGCATTTTGATATTTCTGTACTACTTCTACTCTTCGTAGTGCATTTGGTGTAGAAAATACGCCTATTTTTTCTGTCTGTCAAATGAACCGTGACATGTAGAGGGCGCCACAAGTATTAATTCAATACCAAGGGCGAAAATGAATATTCTTATCCTAGGGCTAGAATGAATCTATTCCATAATCAAAAACTACGTAGGAAATTCTATAAGAACCGTAGAAAAAAACCTTTATTCTCTTTTCTATATCTCTCACCCCAAAGTTTGTTGTTGTTATATGGTATTCTTATATTGCAATTTTGTATAAACTATTTTTGTATTTTTTCTGAATAAAACTCAAAGTCAATGTCACAGCATTTTTAATAATTGACAACAGTGCAGCTACTAGTTTCGGCCTACATACGGGCCATCTTCAGGCTGATCTAAAAAATTACTTCCGTGGGTAACACAAGTCGATCATCATCAATGTTAGAGGAAAAAAGTGTGAAATTGGAACATTAAAATTTTTGGAAATTTGAAAAACTTGAAAAAATCGTTCTCTCGTCATAAATTGAAATGTAAACCACTTAATGGACAGTGAGCCTTCAATAAAGCTTTGAGATTCAAGTCAGAGATAATCTCGTAAATTAGGGTTCGTAGAACAAAAAGGAATTCACTATTTTATGGTTAATTGGATCAAATTCTGGGCCTATCATTCCGCTGTTCATCGTGCACATTTTTGCAACCATTCTGGAATTCTCGACACCACTTTTGATCTTGTTGGTCATTCATGATTTCAGGTTCACACTCTAAATAGAATTCGCGATTGTAAAACTGTTGCAGTAGTTTCCTTAAGAGTCTGTGTTTTTGATTATATTTCTAGTTGAATTTCGTCAACTGGCGTGGACATTCAACTGAATAAATAATCTTAGCTTGACAAAGTTAATGTCGAAATTAATAATTTATTATGTACAAATTTACAAAATGTTACAAAGTTGAGTTGTGAACGCTGAATTTCTGTGGTTTCAGATCGGAAGACACTTTATGTTTCGATTTGATGAGTTTTAAACTAACTTTGTTATTGAGCGTTGAGCTCGATTCGATGAGTGTGTAAAACTCGAGTCGATTAATGTAAAACTCGCGTCTAGAAGTGTAGAACTGACGAGTGAAAAACTACTTTGTTGCTGAGCCTTGCGCTCGTTTCGATGAGTTAAAAACTAACTTCGTTGCTGAGCATCGCGCTCGGTTCGATGAGTGTGAAAAAACTGATTTCTTCACGTTGTGAGACGTGTTAAGTAGAAATCTGCGAGGGGCGTGTTTGCACGTGGATTGGGTTGACCAACCGAAAATAAATATTTCCTATTGGCCAGCATCACTTGACTTGTCGGATTCCCAGACAAGAATCAACTATGGGTGCCGCCAATAGTAAGTTAAGTTTCTATGGAATACTACAATAGCATTGTAACCTTCTTACTTAGAAAGGTAATTCAAAAATGTTTTTCATGTCTTCCGAAACTCTACCATAAAATTCATGCAGAATTGACACTAAATTTAGGGTTTTTACAATACAATATATAATAGGGTGAAACGTGCTTTTTTCTCACTTCTTAACTATAGGACAATGCATCAAGATGTCGACTTTCAAAAAAGGTGCTATGCATATGCCCATACAAAACAATTTACAATCATTGTTGGAAAACGTGTTATTTTGAAGTATTTTGAAAATACAATGAAATTATCCTTTGAATTTACAACAATATAAAGATGTTATCAATTCTGCAACATATTTCTACAAAGCTATTAACTAAAATGAATTTACGCCTTAAATATATACAATAAAAAAAGGGAGCTATACAAATGTCTCACATATTTTAAAGGTATCTTAACAAATAAATTTCAAGATTTTACAATCTTGAACAGTCTGTAAACAACATACTTCGGATATCTATATAATAAAGTGGACATTATTTGTTGTAAAACTTGTCCAATCATCTGTATTGAGTTAATATGTGATTAGTCAGAATTTCCAACGTGAATTTAAATCACTCCTAGTCTACAAAAAGGAAGTATCACTACTCCTGATACATTTTTTTCTAATAGCTTTTTACCAATTAATTGTACATTCAGTATTGATTATATTTAAAGATTCTATGTTATACTGTTATTGTGAGATAAATTGAAAAAAAAACACTTTTTCGGGTAGCGTTTACTGTTGTAAAATTATGGGACGATAAATAACTTAAACAGGCATTGGACACTTGTATTCCATTGTCTTCAGTATATTTTCATTGCTCTCATGTTATCATTGACTTTCGCATGAAACTGATGGAATTACACTCACGCACATTCTTGAATCTCTATTCTGAAGAAGAGATCTGTCAAATTTGTTGTATATAGACTCATATGTTTTTTAATTTTAAAAAATACGCGCTTTAAAACTTAAATCATTCACGAGCCAGAACTCATTAGGGTCGGATCGTTAAGTCGTCAATATCATAGCAAATTAAAAATGTGTTTTTTGTCATCATTAAAATGTGATAATAAAACTTGTAAAAGTGCTGTTTTTCTGCAAAATTGATAAATATTCTTCAAATTTACTTATTTGTGTTGTAAGTGAATAGGCCAGTCACTGAGTTACAGACTGTCTTCTGAGCTGAGATTTACTTATATATTTCTTTTTATTTCTATTTCTAACTGGTGTTTGTGATTTTGGTATCCAGGATCACATCAATATGCCAAACCTCCCCTCACAATCACTGCTCTCAAATACCACCACTTCTTCAACCCCCATTAAACAATCTATGTCGATAAACACAAATATCCCTTCAACACCCATAACTTATGCCGCGGCTACTTCTGCAAGACTACCTCCTCCCCCGGTACTATCTCGAGATCAAGCCATAATTATGCCTTCTATCCCCAACACTGTACTATTCGATTATATCAAAGCAATAGGGAACATTGTCTCTCCAAAAAACGTACATTTCGCTTCCAGAATCTTTCATGGCCGCATATGTATCTATTTATCATCTACCACTCAAGTCGACGACCTTCTAAAATCGAATCAAAACATCTTAGTTAATTCCAATCTCATTCCTATTCGTCGGCTTATTTCCCCCACCAAAAGAATCCTTATTTCCAATGTCAGTCCTTCCATTCCACATTCCGTTATTGAAGAAGCCCTGTATGACCAAGGATTAACACTTACCTCCCCTATTTCATACGTCAAATGTGGCTAGCCTGATGACGAATACGCACATGTCCTGGGCTTCCGCCGTGTAACTTACGTTCTGCCCACCAGTAATGATTTTTCACTGCAAACTTCGATTCTTATTACGCATGAAAATACATCACACAAAAAATTCATTTTTAGTGATAAACTTGAATGCTTTCTTTGCAAACAGGCTTGACATACCACTGAATCATGTCCCAACACTTCCCACGACCTTCCCCCTACTACTGATACCTTTTCAGACAATCTCGAATTACCCCCTCAAATGCCACTCGCTCCCTCCTCCCCTGTACTTGGCGAAAAACGACCCCGATCTAATGATAGCATTCTTGACTCTCCGCAGTCTATATCACCTTCCAATACTCCTCTCGCTAATCCCAATCCAATGCCTCCTCCAGAATTCCCAAATTCTAATTTAAAAAAATCTGCAAAAAAAAGAACCAAAAAATCCAAACTGGCGGAAGATGATTGTCACAATATAAGCCTCGAATCACGTTCTATCATACATAAACTTTTTGAAGAGTCTCCTAAATCCTTCTCCCTTAATAGCATCATACAACTTATTGCGTTCCTCGAAAATACTTTCCGCATCAACGACCCTCTACCTGAAGCCAATACATTCATCTCCGACACTGCCTCCCTACTGAAAGATCTATCCTTAATTTATTCTAATATCAACGAATAATCGCATTACACGTCTGACCAATAAAATTAAATTTAAACTTCACCCCGACCAAAACAATCTTACTAACGATCCTTTTTCTGATGACAGTACCACCACTGACTCCTCTACACTATCTCAGTAATTAACCTCTTTCCCCCTTTAATTAGTACCATTCTCTCTAATTCAATGGAAGTGCGATGGATTTTATCCTCGCTTAGAAAGAATTCAGAAAACCGTATCTTTCCATACCCCTGACTTTCTCTGCCTTCAGGAAACCCACTTCAAAATTGACCAACAGTGCAAGCTAAAAAACTTTAAAGGTTATCATTACATCCGTACCAACTGTTTGAGAGCCAGTGGTGGTACTTCAATATTTGTATCTAGCGATGTATACTCATCTCATTTCCCATTAACCTCTAATCTAGAGGCAATTGCTGTAACTGCTTGGTGCCCTAATAACCTTACCATTTGCAGTATTTACATTCTACCTGATCACCCACTCAATGAAGAAGACTTAACCGATCTAGTATTTCAGCTCCCTCACCCATACATCCTTGTTGGTGACTTCAATGCACATCAGACCATGTGGGGCTCAACTCGTGGTTGCACTAGAGGCAAAGTTATAGAAAACCTCATAAACTCCTCCGGAACCTGCTTGTTGAATACTGGACTCAACACTCACTTTAACATTTCCTCCGGCTCCTTTTCTGCCCTTGACCTCAGCTTATATGATCCTAAAACTGCACATTCCCTTTCCTGGCAAGTTTCAGATGACCTTCATGATAGCAACCACTTTCCTATCATTATATCCAATCATTATAATAAGGAAACTATAACTAGAAGCTTCTGGCACTTAAAAAACGCAAATTGGTCTGAGTTTACTTCTCTCTCTCAAACTTTAGCTATTTCTGCAAACATAAATGACACTCTAAAAATGTTTACTGACAACATACTTGCCGCTGTAGAGACTCACATCGGTAAATCAGTCACTTCCTCTGTACAAAAAACTGTACCTTGGTAGAATTCGGCTTGCGAAAATGCCATCCGAGAGTCCAAACATGCTCTTAACAGGTTTAGACGAAATAGAACACAAGAAAACGTTCTCCTACACAAATAGCTCAAAGCTAAAGCTAAACTCATAGTCAAGCAAAGCAAAAAATCCTCATGGCAATGCTATACCTCCTCGCTGAATCATAATACAAATTCCAGTCAAGTCTGGAAAACAATTTCACAAATTCAAGGCAAGGAAACCAATACTAAAATTCCTTCCTTAATATTGAATGAGACTGTTATCTCCCACAACTAAACAATTGCCGATTCACTCGCACAAAATTTTGATGACAAATTTAATAATCGTAACCCCAATTCTGTTTATCACAATTCTCATATTCAGCCTTCCTCCACTTTTCAGTCAAACCCTCATGACGTTGCTTCCGTCAACGCCCCTTTCAGCCTAAATGAACTGAAATCTGCCTTGTTTACTTGAAGAAATTCTGCCGCCGGCCCTGATGATGCTCCTTACATCTTTCTCTAAAATCTTTCTAATCCATCTCTCTCTTAGTTTCTCGAAATCTATAACCTAATCTGGAATACCAATCAGTTCCCTGATGCATGGCGCAAACCCATAATTATTCCAATAAAAAATGCAGAGCAATCCACCTTTTTGCCGAATTCCTTCCGACCGATTTCACTCACTTGCACTACCTGCAAACTCCTGGAGAAAATGATCAATAGAAGACTACTTTGATTTGTTGAAAAGTACAAAATAATTTCTAATGCCCAATCCGGCTTCCGGCGTCATCGATCCACTCGCGACAACCTTGTTCTTCTCTAAACACATATCTCTTCAGCAATAAACAATCACCAGGACGTCGTTGCAACCATCTTTGATATTGAAGGAGCCTTTGACTCGATGTCTAGAACGGTAATACTAGATAAAATTCCCAATATAATCTTCATGGCAACATTCTATCGTTCATTTATAATTTCCTAACTTGTAGAACCTTCAGGGTTTCCGCTAATGGCAAACTCTCCTTGCCTCACCCACAAAACGCTGGTGTCCCTCAAGGATCAGTATTAAGTTCTACTCTATTCACCCTCACAATAAACGAGCTCTGTTGCAAGTTTCCTGCTCCCATAAAATATGTCCAATATGCTGATGACCCAATTGTTTATTGTCATGGTAAATCGATCTCATTCACTTGCAAACTCCTTCAAACCGCAGTAAACCTTCTACAGAATAGATCATCTTACCTGGGGGTATCCTTATCTCAAAGTAAATCCAAACTAATCAAGTTTTCAAGAAGAAAATATTCTCCTCTACCTCACATTTTCTTTAATAATTCACCCTTACCCACTCTAAATCAATGTAAAATTCTCGGAATAACCTTCGATTCTCGACATATCCATGAACTCAAAGGCATCTGTCTAAAGAGATTAAACATAATTAAAACGCTCAGTCACTTTCACTGGGGTTCCGACGAAATCGTATTATTAAGAGTTTACAGAGCTCTCATCCGTTCGAAGCTTGACTATGGTTGCTTTATTTACATGTCAGCCCCCAAATCTGTCACAGATTTGCTGAACTCTGTTCACAATACCGCACTCCGCCTCTGCCTTGGTGCCTTCCGCTCTAACCCTGCTGATAGTCTCCATATTGAAGCTAATAAATCACCCCTCCCCTTAAGACGACAATCCATACTCCTTACATATGCTGCATCAGTATCCTCCAATTCTGTTCACTCACTTTTTACTTCAACGACTAATCTCCCTACTAACCCTCCAACAATTATTAAATGTCTTCCTCAATTGCTCACTCCTCTATTCAAATATACTGACCTCTCTCTGACATCCCCACTCCCACTACCTTCTTCTCCTCCTTGGACCAAAATTATTCCTATAATCGATACCTCACTTACCATTTTTAATAAGCATCAGTCACCCACTGCACCTGTAAAGAAAGCATTCCTGGAATTACAACAAAAAAAATCTTACGATTGAACACTTTATACAGATGCTTCCAAAACGGACTCCGGAGTTGGTTGTGCAGTTACCTCGAAACATGAACACATAGGCTCCTTTACTTTACCTTCAGTGTGTAGCGTCCCTACAGGTGAGCTCCACAGCATTCTTCAGGCTTTTAAATATATCTCCCTCCCCCATAAAAATATTGCAATATGCACTGATTCCCTTTCCTCCATTCTATCAATTAAATCAATCTTCACTGATCACCCAATGGTCCAGAACATACATGACATATATCAAACTCTCGTTGCTCATGGTATAACAGTCTCTCTCATTTGGCTACCATCTCACATTGGAGTTGCTGGTTACGAAACTGCGGATCGCCACGCGAAAGAAGCTGCCTCTAGCAACAATTCAAAACACATAGTCCAACTCGCCAGCGACCTCAAGTTCCATTTCAAAAACTTCACGCAAGAGTCTTGGCGACATCTATGGCGCAATAGTACGACCACATCTCACGATATCCATTCATCTACTTATCCTCTCTCCCTTAGCTTTTTAACAAGGAGATAGGCCGCTTTAATCAGAAGAATTCGAATCAGCCACACCAAACTAACACACGGTTATCTGATGTCTTCAGAAAATCGTCCTGTTTGCCATAGCTGTAATGTTATACTGACCGTTAAGCACATACTTACTGACTACAAACAATTTTCCGCTACATATCAACGATTTGACCTAAGGCCTAACCTCAAGGAAATGCCACACTGCCCCACCGAGATCAAGAAAGTCTTACAGTTTCTGAAAGCTACACATCTCTACCATGAAATCTAATTTAAAAATAGTAATAGTTGTTATTTAATATTATGTAAACATTTGTAATTATTTTTCTGTGCCAATGACCAACGCTGTCAAGGCACGTTAAGCTAAAATAAAAAAAACTTAAATAATTTTCAGACATTAATAATTTACACGAACATATCTAACAATTTATTATACTATTGGCTAAATATTTGCTTAACAGTATAAAATATAATGATTAGAATGGATTTGCTCTAACTTGAAACATTATTTCAAGTAGTGTAATTTATGTTTTATTTTTCTCTTTCAGATCCGATGATCCTCGCGCTCTTAGGAGACCCAAGACGTCTCATAAGGGACCACTTATGCATTTTGGAAAAGGATCTGATTTACCTCCTTATCTCAAGAAATTATACGATCATAGCCCTCATGCGGTAAGTTATTTTTTGAAAATGATTAATACTCAAAAATCTACTTCATATTTGTATCATCAAACGCGAATTCAACGTACTGGATGTAAGCTACATCAACAGAATATAAAGTGGACATTTTAGTGACTAGTATAAAGGGAATTTGCTAATTCTTTGGTACCGTATATCGAAATTAATAATTTTGATTACATTTTTCTAGATATGTATTAATGTTTATCTACTCCTATCAAATTATATATTAATTATTCAACTGCTTTTGAGTAATTAATAGTATTTGTAAACAAACAGCGCGAGTTATAATAACTCACTCCTATAAATCACTATAATTATACGGAAAAGATTCTTGGAATTGAATAGATGATACTTTTACTTGATGAAGATCCATACAGATACTGATACTGATACTGAGATCGGTTGATATCTATTTGGTCGTTAAGAAGGTTGCCTGCATATTTGTTTTTGTTTATCTCAAAAGCTTCTACAAGATTTAATTTAAGGGATTTCGGTTCTACATGTAAAATTTTAAAATTTGGGTCGAAAGTGTGTTGGTTTTCTAATAAATGATTTGAATAGTTAGAATCTAATTTTTTGCTGTGACAGCTCGTTTGTGTTCTGAAATTCTAGTTTTAAAATTTCTAAAAGTTCTACCGATATCAATTTTATCATAGTTGTCATTACCGCATTTTAACTTGTAAACCTCTGATTTTTTCAATTTTAAAGATTTAGATTTGTTATTTTTAATGAGTTTGGATAAATTTTAATCAGTATTGTGAATTAAATTTGGATCGTAATTATTATTAACTGCTATTTGTTTTATGATATTTAGTTTTTTTGTTGTAATTATTAGTATTTAAGGGGACTGTTAAAAGCCATACTATTTAAAGGTGCTAGTTTATGATTGAATTGGTGGACCGAACTGTTATGAATTGTATTATCTATATGAGATGGTTTATGAAAAAAAATCATGTTTACTAATTATATTTGAAATTGTAAGGTCTAAAAAATTTATAGACTTATTCTGTTCAAGTTTTACGGTAAATTATTGTACTGCTGTAATTGCTTTAGTCTTTTCAGTATGAAAATAGTAAAGAACTTTACATCTTGTATGTTGGAGAGTGGCATGGAGAAATGGACAATCCAAGTCTTAGCGTAGATTACAGTTATAATACAAATATTATCATATGATACTTCTTTCGCATGTTATGATATCCTGTTAAAGAAAAGGTGCCAGCGTTCAAGATTATTTAGTTCCTCTAGGACAAATCGTACAACCTAAATATATAATCCATATCTCTAAATTAAGTCAAAATCGTGTTTATCTTTCAAGTACGCAACTGGTAGACGACTTTATTAATAATCATAGATCCATAAAAGTTCTTAACCAAACTTGTACTTTCCAATGTTTGTCCTTCGATACCCAACGAACTTCTTACTGATGAATTAAAAAAGATTGGTTTGAATTTAGCGTATCCTTTAACGTCCCTTCGTATCAGCGCATCACTTCCCAAATTTGCTCATATTTTGAGTTTTAGACGGCAGGTTTACGTTAGCCCTCATAATTTGAACATTCCCGATTCAATTGTTATAACCTTCGATAAGGCTAACTATAGAGTATTTCTTTCCCAAGATGGTGTAACCTCTCACATTTGTAAATAAACGGGTCATATTGCATCGTAATGTACAGCGCAATCTTTATCACAAACACCCACAGAACCTTTACCACAAATTCCCGAACAAACGCTATCAGACTCCTCATACTCACCACACACTATTGATAATTCCTTTAAAGAACCATCCACATAACTCTCTTTACAAGTAGAACTTTCAGCACAACCATTTGATGTACAACCCTCTTCAGTGAAAGATATACAATCCTCATCCATCTCGCTGGCTGCACCTTCACCTCAAGCAGTGAAAACGTCAAAACCAACCATAGAACAGATCCCTATTCCAGAAAGCTCAGGTGAATCTGTAAGTGGAAATGAAAGGCCCTACCCTCCTACAAAACGTCAGTTTTTAGAAATAGCCTCTCCTCCTTCAGATGCCAATACGGACCCAAGCAACTTATTTACAAAACCATCATCCAACTCAAAGACCAAAAAATCGAAGACAAATGGCAAATTATCTGGCGCTGACTCCACCAGAAATTTCGTGGACAATAATTCTCCCTCTTTTGTTTTAAACTACGATCAATTGATGCTTCTATTGGACAACGTTTCAAGGAGTTCAAGATCCAATAAGTGTGATTAATGATTATACAGCGGATTTGTTGGAATTATTGAATTTATTGAATACAATATATCCTCATGTAACTGACAAGTCTACGAAAACAAAAATTACAAAACTGAAGAAGAAAATTCTCTCCCATAAAGGTAAAGTAGCTTCGGACCTGGAAAGCGATTCGTCGCAAAGTAGTTCTCACTCTACAGCAAGGACTCGTAAACAATCTAATAGCATTCAACTCGATACTACAGTGGAATATTGATGGATTCCTCCATCGCTTGTCTATGTTACAGATTATCATTGCAGAACATTCACCTGAAATAATTTGTATACAAGAATCGAACCAAATATACAAGCACTAAACATTTTAATTGCTTCAGAAAAGATAAAACTGATGCAGCTCGCGTAAGTGGTGGCGTGATAACATTAATAAACAAATCTATTGATTCTGAAATGTATGATGTAAACACAAACCTAGAGGCTCTTGTTGTGAAAGTCGTTTCCAATACTCCGTTATATATTTGTAATATATACATACCTCCCAATGCCCCTGTCGACTATTCAAGTTTTACCAATCTAATTAAGCAAGTTCCAACTCCACGGATAATTTTAGGCGACTTTAACGGACATAATAATATGTGGGGATCACAAAGCACGATCGAAAGAGGTAGTCTAATAGAAAAAGCTATAGACGAATTACATCTAAATTACTTAAACGATGGTAGACCTACAAGATTCAATATTAACACAGCCGAATCTTCGTGCATTGACCTAACTCTATGCGACCCAATCTTAACTCCTTCCCTATTATGGGATACACTAGACTTCACATATGGAAGTGATCATTATCCAATAATTATTAATAGCAGTTGCACTCCACCGGATAACTCCAATAACTTAAGAAAATGGAAAGTTCACACGGGAAATTGGAACGCCTTTTCCAATACTATAGAAGAAAGTATGAAACAATTAGTAATCTCATCTGATATTGACAACGCGCTTTATTACTTCAATCAAATTATAATCGCAAGTGCGGAAAACATATTGGAAAGACCAAACTAGTTTCAGGACGCCAACCAGTTCCTTGGTGGAACGCCGAATGCGAAAAGGCAATTACTGAGAGTAAATCAGCCCTGAACCGATACAAGAAACATAAAACGGCAGAAAATAAAATAGAGTTTAAAAAACTGAAGGTATTTGCACAGTTAACAGTAAAATCATCAAAAAAGAAGTGTTGGCAAAACTTTGAGTCTGGAATAAATAGCTCCACCCCAACCAGTCCGGTATGGAATAAAATCAGGAAAATTTCTGGAATACCCACTTCATCAAACATTAAAAGATTAAGAAAAGATACCAATATTATAACATCTGCCTCGGAAATAGCTAGTACTTTAGCAAATGTATACAGAAAACATTCATCTGATGAAAGTTGCAAATATAGCTTTACCAGACGCAAGCTCTTAGTCGAAGAAGTACGATATGAAAAAACTGACAACAACAATTGTATGAACGACCCAATAACAGTCGACGAATTGAACAGCTGTCTTGATGAAATGAAAGAGAGTGGTCCCGGAACAGATGACATACCACCTGTATTTCTAAAAAACCTGATGAACTCTGCAAAACAAAAATTACTTTCAATTTTCAACTTGATATGGTTCGAACATAAATTTCCATCTCTTTGGTCTAAAGCTATAATCATTCCATTGCTAAAAAGTGGTAAAACTCGACTAATGCCGGAGTCATACAGACCAATATCTTTAACATATGCCATGTGCAATGTTTTTGAAAAGATTGTGATCAACCGCTTATTATGATGGTATCTGGAAAAAAATAACTTAATAGCACAAGAACAAAATGGTTTTAGAAAAAATCGTTCGGCAGTGAACAATATCTTAGATTTAGAAAGCAACATACAGGAAGCGTTAGCTACTAAACAAAAATGTATAGCTATATTGTTCGATCTAAAACACGCATTTGACACCGCATGGAGATATAACATATTAAAGACACTTCATACTTGGAACATTATAGGAAATTGTCTATCTTTCATAGAAAACTTTCTAACGAATAGAAGCTTCCAAGTGAGAGTTAATAATTGTTTCTTGAATTCTACTATTCAACAAAATGGAGTGCCTCAGGGTTCTGTATTAAGTCCGACTCTCTTTTTAGTTGCAATCAATAACATCATCAAAGCCATCGACAAACCAATTAAAGCACGTTTGTATGCAGATGACCTGGTTATATTTATTAAAGGAAAAAACTTGAATCTCATGTCACAAATTCTTCAGAACACGTTGGAAAAGCTAGAAGTTTGGTCTAATGATGGATTTGAATTTTCTGTTTCAAAAACATCTGGCATGACCTTCTCTTCAAGAACTGTTCAAAAACCTATACTAAAGTTGTACGACTCACAGAACTTAAACCACATGCGCAATATTTGATGAAAAATTAACTTGGAAGCAACATATAAAACCACTAATATTATCATGTAATAAAAAGCTAAATTTACTAAAAACCCTATCCAACAAATACTGGGGATCGAATCAAACTACTTTACTTAATTTGTACAGATCTTTAATCAGATCAAAAATTGACTTCGCTTCGATAGCTTACGCTTCGGCAAGTAGATCAGTCTTGAAACCCCTAGATGCGGTTCATAACAACGCCTTAAGGATTTCTTTGGGAGCCTTTAGAACTACACCAGCACAAAGTATATATGCGGAAGCCGGAGAACCATCTCTTCATTATCGTTGGATGCAGTTGACTCTTACACATGCAGCAGCCATTGCACAATATACCACAAGACCTTTAAGGACCAGCATCCAGATGAAAATAATCAATTTACCAACAGAAAACCATACTACGAACGATTACGACTCATGCTGAAAAGCCTTAATCTGAATGCTCTGTATACATTTTCCAATGCAATATCCTACCCTCCACCTTGGATTTGTATGTTTGCAATCACTGTATAGCTCTCATATTGTTCCGTCGCTAATAACCTTTTGGTGGATGCGACTAATTTTTAATAAAAAAAAGAAAAGAGTGATATACTGAATATACTTGTTTCTTTCTAACACATTGTCGCTTATGGATCGTGTTAACGTGACAGAAGAATATTCCTAGTACTGTACAACTGAACAAGTCCACTCATATGCTAATTTTGTAACAGCATTAGCTTACTTCATTATTTTCATTGCAGTGCCCACTGGCAAGGTCATAATTTGTTCAGGCGATGTTCAGTGTCAAATGTCATTCCCCAATACTTTGCAGTGTTTATGTAAACAATTTGAGTTTTGTTGATAGTTACGTGGTTTGAATTATGAGTAAAGTTACCAAGAGCAGGGTTACTTCCATTTAACTTGACACATCTTTTAATACAGAATCAAACTGAAAAGAAATCGTACGTTATTTTGGGTAATGAATTTGATATAACTCCAACTTGATGAGGAGAATATAAAGAAGAACTCGATGTTTGGACACCCGTAACCTAGTTACTGGTCAATCAAGCTCAGGCTACCTAACATAAATATCTATTTAGTCTTAGAACAGTCAGTCTCAACCAAGTCAGAGCAACTAATATTTTGGACTTTCTAGTCATGTTTTTAAGTTTGAACTAGTTGAATGTGTCATACTTGTTAATTTTTCCCAGATATTCGTTGAATTGGCAGAATATTTTAATGGAGAAGCATCGGAGGACCGTGAATGGAAGCAGCGAGCTCGATGGATCAAATACGAAGAAGATGTAGAGGAAGGAGTAGACAGATGGGGTAAACCACACGTTGCATCTCTGAGTTTCCATTCTTTACTCAACCTCAGACGATGTTTGGAAGAGGGATTGGTTATTCTGGATATGGAAGAAAAAGATTTGCCAGGAATAGCTTACAGGTATGAAGTTCAAAAATTTCTTTTTTTGGTTATTTACAATTCCTTTAAATTTGATTTGATTTCATTTTAAAGTCTTTTTTCACAATTTCGCCAAAATCTGCCACTAGTAATTATTTACTGTTATGTAAGATAAAAGGATAATTATTTAATATGGATTATGCAAACAAAAACATACATTAGTCACGTGGAACATAATTTATGAGAAATGAATAAACATTAAATATTGGAAATGAAAATTTAATCAAATTATAAATTAATGAGAACCACATGGCTCTACCAAATTATTATATGACACAATAGCAGATGTATTCGTTAAAATTATAGAATGCTTTGTTTTCTCGTGAGAGTTATTTTGCCTGGGACTATTTACCAATGCAGTTGGTAAGTAGGGATCATGGTCAGATTTCCATAGGACATTTTTGAGAAGATCTCGATATTCTCAATCCTGTAGTTATTTAACACATACTGAATGGTAATGAAAGTTTAAAGAGGATAGAGGAGTCAGTATTTTTCTTAAATAGTGTTCACCATATGTTAACTTACTTGAACCAAAGACATACCGATTGAATCGCTTTGGCAATTTGAATATTAGCTCACAAATCTATTGATTGCAGCAGCCCCTCAGAGGGGCTTGGAAAAAGGAAATCATAATAAGCAAGTAGTGCAGTTAAATTCTTAATCATTCGATATTTTAGCCAAGTATGCTGAATGTGGGTGGATCATTTAAGAGATTTAACAATATGTCCGGCCGTTTTACTGATTGTAGTCAAAGTGGCGATCAACGTAAAGGGGTGGTACAAAAGTATACTTTATCTCATTTTGGATATTAGGTGATTGGTTATTTTATAAAATCATTTCGTTCCCCTTCATTGTAGTGATGAAACAATATTTGCATCATTATTAATAAAATAAAAAATTAATAGAATGAAAAAAACTCGCGCTAGTCGCTGCGAAGAAAATTCTTGGTCTGGAGGAATCTTTTTTTTTCTAGCCACGAGGGGGCTATGGTTCGTTCCCTATTGGTTGGCAATCAGCCATAAATTAGGATTATTGTCCACCTCTAGTCCCAGGTGCAAAGCAAAGTCTCGTCCTAAGTTCTTATCGGACTATATTTTCCTGCAACCCCTCCTGGTTTGTATCTAAGAAGGTATCTAATTAGGAGGCTCTTTTGCATAGAGCAGAACAGTCGAAGAAAACATGCTTTGCAGTTTCTTCCTCCTCTCCGCACATCCTGCATTGGGAGTATGTTACGTCTATCCCCATTTTCGCTGGGTGTGCTTTGAATAACCAGTGGTCAGTCAAGAATCCTACCACTTTTCGCAGTTCTTTTCTGTCCAATCTAAGAGAATCTGCTGCATTGGAACTCAGTGGTTCCTTGAGCACACTTTTGTATTGAGCATGCCCATAACTCTGTTCCAGCGCTTTTGGTGTTCACTCGACACCCAGTGGGAATTTTTTTTCGTACGACGCTATAGAAAATTCCGCATGCTGATTCTGGTCCCATGAGGGAGAGATTAGCTCCTTTCTTGGCACACTTATCAGCTCTCTCATTTCCAGCTTCACCTGTGTGACTTGGCACCAAAGAGAGAATTACCTTATTGGCTTTTGTCAAGGTTTTCAAGGTATTATGACAGTCCCACACTATATTCGGAGTATAGCTGTGGCTTGCTAGAACCATAAGAGCCGAGCGACTGCCCCTGTTAGCATAAATAGTATTTTTATTATAATTCCTATCTATGAATGTTCTGCCGCATTTGGTTAGTACAGCTATTTCTGCTTGAAATACGGTCGGCAGCTCCTGCGCCCGATGGGGTCTTTGACCCATCGGTGTACCAGGTGATAATATTCAACTTATGTTGAGATTCTCCCTGAGCCCATTCAACTCTGCCACTCAAGTTGACGTGATATGGTATCTTAGTTTCCACGACCTTCGGGATTCTATCAGTTGCCATTTCAAGTATGTCGCACCTCATAATGTCGTGTATTTTGGTATGCTTTATAGCAATGTGCTTAAACCAGTTGCTGTTACACTGCATTCTTTATGCCGCCATTTTGGCCTCCCCCTCTATGTATAGATCTAAGGATGGGATGTTCAGCAGTATCTCCAATGCTGCGGTTGGAATTCCTTTCACGGCACCTGTGTTGCTCAGAAACGCAACTCGCTGCACTTTGGAAAGCGATTTTAGAGGCCACCACACAATTGCGCCGTACACCATCATCGGTCTGATTACTCTGGTGTACAGTCAGTTTACCATTGACGGAAGTCAAGTGCGCCCAATCGTTCGTCTCATCGTTATTAATATGATCTGATAACGGCTTGTGATGCTTGCTAAATGGCTATTCCAGATTAACTTGCCATCTAACCGAATGCGTAGTTATTTTGCTTCGGCAACCTTTCGTTGTTCGATACACTCTCGATATCCTGACAGAAATTTTTCCAC
Source organism: Galeruca laticollis (assembly GCA_963921935.1). Classification (NCBI taxonomy): domain Eukaryota; kingdom Metazoa; phylum Arthropoda; class Insecta; order Coleoptera; family Chrysomelidae; genus Galeruca; species Galeruca laticollis. Next base: position 34,337,890 of record OY998178.1, on the reverse strand, counting down.
GTGCTTCTCCCGGCTTTCCTCACTGCTTTGTTAAATTCAGTGAACGTCTTCATGTGGCAGTCCCAGTTTTCTGTACGTCTGTACTGATTGTATAGCCTGCGAACGTTCCTTCTCAGAGATTCTAGCTTTGTGTTCCACCAACGTGCATTTCTGTTGGTCGTTCTGACCGTTTCAGGACAGCACTCGGTGTATGAGTTCATTATAGCGTATTGAAGATCGCATGCCATTCCCTCAAACCCTTGCCCTGAGATTGGGTCAAGTGAGGCCAAATTCTAAAAGTCTCTTACGTATAGGCCGACTTAATAGTGAAGAAGATATAGTTGTGTCATCTAGTACCTCCCAGTCCTAAATTTTGCTAGCCGCAAAGTGGGTAGACAAAGAAACGTCCAAGACCTCTTCTCTAAGCAAATTCCTCCTTCTTTGTTAGAAAGTTGGCTTACGCCTTGAAACAATAAAGTTAAATTTGACTCTATTAGATAATTCATAAGGTACCCACCCCGGTTGTTGGTGTGGGAGCTCCCCGGGTCAAATGGTGAGCATTGGGGTCCAGTACCAAGAAGAGCTGCTTCCCCGTCATCGTCCCGTGTTCCACAATCCTCCTCATTTCTATGGGAGGAGGTGTTTCTGCGACAGGTACACTTATGCAAGCAGAATTCTGATGCTGCTATCACCTACCTGTAGGTGTACCTCAGTCACGACGGTGTTCCTAGAATAAAGATCCGTTATTTACAACGTTTCAACGTTATCCCTGATAAAGATACAAACTCTTGGATTGTCATTATCAGTGCCGTAAATTAACCTACCATTCGCAGCGCTCGAGCCCATCACTCTGCCTTTGACGGTCTATGGTTCTTGGATCTTTTGACAGAGCGTCGCCGTCGCCGCTCCTGGCGTGTCTTTGCCGTCCACGACAGCTCAGTGTTCGGTGTCTCTGGCTCTTCAGGCCAAGCATCACATCTTCCTTGGTCTCCGCTCCCGTGAATCGTGGTATAAACGTTGTGACTTTGCACATCTTCACCAGATTTTTGGCTGGACCTAGACTCAGCTGAATCTCGCCAAACGGTATAATCTGTTTGGATGATGACGGTTGGGCTTCAGAGCTCGCACCTTACCTCGGCTTCACCCCAACGCCCAGAGTCCCAGATGAACCGGATTTACTTGGGGGTGGTGTAGCCGGAGCACCCTGTTGCTCCTTCCATGCCAACCGTCTTCCTTTCCTGGAAAGAATCTTTTTCTCTCCTTAACCTCATCAGTTCACTTCTCGAGAGCCTCTTCTTTGGTTCTCTCAATGGAGATTCTTTGAAGTATTATCCTTCTCTCCAGATCTCAGCAGCATATCCTCCTGGTCTGCTGAATAGGAATTCCTACGGTTTCTTGGCCACATTTCAATTCAGGGGTTTTTCCTTTTTATTCGGGTCAGCCATTTTGATCCCACGAGTACCGGGTTGCTGTGGTCCATTCCCCTAGTGACCCGCTTAGGGGAATAAGGTTATTTCTATGGGAGGTCGCCCGGCATCCCAGAGGCTCCATTAGCGACGGTGCTCCTCCACCGCCATGCACCCATCGGCACTGGTCACTTGACACCTTGGGTTGAGAGATGTTTATCGTCCTCCCGGTTTAGATCCACAGAGTTCAGTTACAACAGGGTCACTACATGAAGAGTGCAATGTATGATTACACACTCCCAATCATGTTGGGAGTACCCAGTGATCTTGGAATAGTTTAAAGAGGTGCAATGTCCTAGGACTCTCCGTGCAAAACCTATCCCTGGAATCTGCCTCTTTCTTCCGTTCAACTTTCCGTCAATTGGAAGAGGGGCAGATCCCTCGACCCCAAGTCGGAATCTTGGTCAAGTATTAACGTGTCAGACCAATTTTATTTAAAAAAGGGATAAAATAACAATAATACCTATACCTATACCTAACACCTATACCTAATATCATTGTAACGAATATTTTGACGGTGCTCTGATAAATAGTTCTGTGAAGAATAAGGACGCCAGTCTTAAGTTTATATTCTGCTGATCAAAACGCCATCGAAGATCGAAACATTGCACTTATGCTTTAGAGGTCAAGAAAAAATACAACAAAAATTTTATTCATTTTATTATTTATCTTATATCCAAAATGTGATAAAAGCATTTCTTTACTTATCGTTAACTTTGTTATGCCGTTGATAAATCATAGAAATAATACTGAATCTAAAACTTACCGCTGAGATTGTTTTACAGACGATCGTATTGCTATTAACTTGAACAGACTGTTCCGAAGTTGGACAACGAAAGGCTTGGAACAGTGGTTAGAAATTGTGGGCTAGAGGAACGAAATGACATACGAGATTGTCTCGTAGAATTTTGTGAAGAAAAAGAATTAATCGTTATTAACACCAACCAACAATATATAAAGGTTACAATAACCAAAAGTATTTTGACAGCAGATACGATATGTTCAATCTACATCGAAAAGTGAAAGTGCCTGTAGATACAGAAAGATACAGAAAGAAAGATTCAAAATACTACTGTGTTAGATAAAGAGAGTAAGATTCCAATGAACACATTAAGCAAATTACTAAGATGGAAAGAGTTCTTAATGAATAATAGAAGGGATGATAGACATAATTAATACTCAACATGAAGATATTGATTTGAATATTACTAAGAACTAGGTATAATCCGCATTAAAGGATATGAAAAGTGGGAAAAGCCCGGGACCAGATCAAGTAGCTAGTGATATTCTTTAATATATTATTGACAAACATATAGATATCTCGAATGTGATTTTTAGATGTTTGAATAAGCTGTTATTATTTTCAGAATATCAGAGGAATTGTACAAAGAGGATTTGATAAAGGAAGAGGACAAGGGGAGGATTATGAGGACGTTACTAGTTCGCCACAGACACGTTAACGATCATCAAAGCTCGGGTTTCAGATTTGCCAACAAGAAACATTCATCTTTACAGGTAAGTGTTTTAATATTAATTCTTCAGTTACAAAATAATGAACTGAACATGAAATTAATTTAGCATGTACCTAACTGAAGATTTTTCATAAAACAATAAATACGATAATAACTGGAGATACGGGAAACTGTCTGAGACACGTTTCTCTGAAACATCGACGATATTTAGAAATCAGATTTTTCGAAGTTCAATAATCTTTCTTGTTATCATTCTTTAAAATTTTGAAACTTAGTTGTGTAAATAAATGTTGACAGTTTCAGGATTAAAGATTATTCGTAACAAAAAGTTAGATTATATTATGAACAACACATCCTGAGGCCAAAAATGAGAATTAGAGGGTTTAGTATCAGTTTTAATGCCGTTAGGTATTCAAGTTTGTATTGATATGTAATTTTGTAATACTAGTCCAGGCGGTAGAGCAGTAATGGATTTTGTTTGATAACGCAAAAATTTTTATGCAGAAAGTTGCCGAATATTGTGTACAACAATAATCTATGTTTGCCTACTCCAAAAAGCGCTTGCTAAATACTGTAGAACAGAACAACAAATGTACCGAAATATCGAAAAATTACCAATTTTTCGATACATTTGTGTCTAAAACTTTGAAACAAAGCCTTAAATACAAAAATTACTATATTTTTTGTTTATTTGACGATTTCCAATAAGGGTATGAGAATCGCGAATCGAAATACTTTAATTTTCCATGGATAATATGCGAAAATTAGTAAAAAATCTTTGAGAAATTTTTTCGGTAAGTAAAAATTGATAAATATTTATCAAATTTCCAGAAAAGATAGTTAAACATATGACAATTACGCACAAACATTTTTGTAACGATCGACCGCGCAGTTTTTCACTGCCAAAATTATTAATTAACAAATTATAAAAAAGTTGATCGCGCGTACCTTGTTTAAACAACGGTAAAAAAGAAGCACGCAATTTTTAAAAGTTATTCAGTGTCATAACAAACAATAAGCAATTATAAAAATATCCATTTTACGTTTTATTAATTTTTAACAATTTTTTTAAATTTTGTCAAATTTTTTCCATTATAAATAATTTCTCGTTTACAGCATCGGTTCGATGTAATTTAAAAATTGTTTCCCATCTGAATACTGCACTTTCATTTTAGCCCAAAACGACGAAATTTGACCGTGTAGATCCGGAGATAGAGGACCACAAAATTAATAATAATTTATGGCTTACTTAATCGTTAAATCGAAATTAAAAAATACTCTCTTATAGCTGGCTGCAAATACTTTCTATTTCGCCTTGTGCATTTTCGACAGATGAAAGCCTAATGAAAGAAAAATCGATGAAAATACCGTAATCAGAGGAGTTCGTCGGCCGAGCGGCGTGGGAGCAGGAGTGGGGATGGCGGAGAGCAGCTGTGCTGTCGCGCGGCCCGGGTGTTTCAAAATGCGAATTCGCGGTAAAACATGAGTGATCTCGACAACGGTAACACTTATCGAGACGATTTTTTCTAAATCCGATGTAGTTAAATGAGAGGAATCAGAATATGCCATCAAAAAACAATACTACAAAGAAATATTGCACGAATTTCAAGATCAAAAAAGTATGCTATTTTCATTTGCATCAAAAAAATAGTTTGATGATTGACAAATTATTTTGTTGCTTAATGTTCATCAAATCATGCAACTAATTAAACGTTCCAATAATAAATATTGATAAAAAGTATATTTTCTTTCTTAAATGGTCTTTGTTTATCATAACTAACCGTCCTTTTTTATAATAAATTGTATAAATATGGAAAAAATTTGATAAAATTTTAAAAAATTGTAAAAAACTATTAAAACGTAAAATGGACATTTTTATAATTGCTTATTGTTTGTTATGACACTAAGTAACTGTTAAAAATTGCGTGCTCCTTTTTCACCGTTGTTTGAACAAGGTACGCGCGGTCAACTTTTTTATAATTTGTTAATTAATAATTGTGGCAGTGAAAAACTACGCGATCGATCGTTACACAAATTTTTGTGCGTAATTGTCATATGTTTAACTATCTTTTCTGAAAATTTGATAAGCACTTATCAATTTCTACTTACCTAAAAAATTTCTCATAGTTTACGTATGATTTTTTACTAATTTTCGCATATTAATCATGGAAAATTAAAGTTTTTCGATTCGCGATTCTCATAACCTTATAGGAAATCGTCAAATAAACAAAAAAGAAGGAGTAATTTTTTTATTTAAGTCTTTGTTTCAAAGTTTTAGACACAAATGTATCGAAAAATGGGTCATTTTTCGATATTTCGGTACATTTGTTGTTCTACAGCATTTAGCAAGCACTGTTTGGAGTAGGCAAACATAGATTATTGTTGTACACAATACTCGGCAACTTTCTGCATAAAATTTTTTGCGTTATCAAACAACATCCATTTCGATTGCTCTATCGGCTGGACTACATCATATAGTAGAAACGGTGAAGCTTTTCCATCACGTGACTTAGTTGACGATTGTATTCAACACATACTATGTTGGTACTGTCTTCTTCTGATAACAGAAAAAGAGCGAAACTCAATACAAGCGTTTATCGTATTGTTTTGATTAAGATGCATATGGTTGATGTCGTATCAGTCACAGTCACGTGATGGAAAAGACTCAGCGTTTCTACTGTAGGTATGTATATATGAACTGTATTTTCCATTTCTTAGAAAAAAACGGTTCTTATATACTGTGTTAATTATAAAATGCGACTTAGGGTTTCCTGTACAAAACTGTCAAACGCGAGCTAACTTTTTCACCAAATAGCGTTCGTAAAAAATAATAACAGATTTGAAAAAGTCGTTAAAAATAAATTCAAATGCACTTTTAATTTTCTTAAATTCGGTCTGGTTTACTATGAAAATGCATAATTATGTTTTTAAAAGTCGTACGCCATTTTTATAAAACTTTGGAATACTAAGGACCGGTGCCGATGTGGCCGAGTTAGTACTTGGTACTCAAAATTTAAAGTTGAACGCAAAGGGTCGCGGTTGGCTCCCGCAGGGTGTCCGAAATGTTCTTTCATAATTTTTGTCCAAAAAGAAATTTTAAGTAGAGATATTTAAAATAAATAGTGGTTTGGACGATGCGAACACTGAGACTTCGATACACGGGTATAAGCGGTGATGCGGGTTCTGGGTGCTCGTCAGAGTCAATACCTCGGGCGAGACGAAGTACCTCTAAGTCAGTACCTTAGAGGCGGGAAGTACAGGAATATGTGAGAGTCAATACCTCTCACACGGGTGGCCGTAGTTTGGTAGGTCAATACCCTACCAAATGGAAAGAAGGATGCTCGGCAAGTCAATACCTTGCCGATGGAAGGGTAGAGTCTAACGAGTCAATACCTCGCCAGACTGGAGGAGGAGTCCTTTCGAGTCAATGCGTCGACTGGACTGTCTCATTGAAGTTGTTGGTCGGTTTATATATCCATCAGCTGTCGATAAAAACTGGATTGGTTCGAACTATAGGCGTATCATCAGCGGTGTTCACCGGAACATCGTTACACCCCTCTCCCCTCGGGGAAAAAATTGTTTGGCACCAAATAATTTTTTTTAGCACCCACCTGAAAAGATACCTTATCCGTACCCCTAAAAAATAAAAATTAATCTGCTCGTTCCTAAAAAAAGTATAGACCTGTCTGTAGGTCTGTCGGTCTATCGGTTTGTCGGTCTATCGGTCTGTCGGTCTGTTGGTCTGTCGGTTTGTAGGTCTGTCGGTCGGGCGGTCGGTCTGTCGGTCTATATGTCTATGATATATTCTTGGGTTTTTTCATTTTCTCTTTGCATTCGGTTGCGTATCTGGGCTTCTAGTAACTGTGTATTATCTGTCGTCGAAAAGAAATTTGTGAAGTCTCTTACAAAATCCTTCCAATTGTCCCAATACTTTTTGTCGTTGCGGTACCATAGTATTGCTTTGCCCTCCATGGTTTCTGGTAGCGCTCTTAGCATGACGTTATCCTGTATTTCGTATGCGGTTTGGAGCTCTTCTATGCGTTCTAGGAACTCTATGGGGTCTCTAGAACCGTCGTAATGTAGTCCCCTTTTTCTGTTTGCGTCCATTTGTTTGCATATGTCTTCTTTCGTCATGTATGTGTTTACGGCCTGGCCTACGGGGAGTGGTTCCATGGTTTTTTTCTTAGCTGATCTAATTTCATCCACCAGTTTTGTTCTTAGTTCCTCGACATTGCCTTCCGTTGGTTTACTTCGGTTTCCTAGTTCTGTTATTAATTCTTCCTTTCTTAATTTGTAGATCCACCCAACTCTGCCTGATCCGTCTTGGTTTGAGGTGTCTTCGTCGTCTGTCATTTTGTGTCTGTGTCCGCCGGCTGTTTCGGATCGCCCTGTATATTTCTGTTTTTTTTTCTTTTTAACTCTATTGGCAGTTTTCTGTACTGTATATATATTTTGAGGAATATGGACTGCTTTTATTTCATATTTTTACTGCTCGGGCGCCATTTGTAACCCTCTGTAAGGGGGTGGTTACCTCACTATGGGCGAAAGGTGAGGCAATTCTTGAACAATGTGTTTTCAGAAGATGGATTGGAAGACGTGGTTTGTCTATTAGCTCCCGCAATTGTTATAGATCTGTTAAAATATTTCATATGCGGTCACTTGAAGAATGCTGTTATTATAACAAAACCCAACAATATTCAGGAATAATAATAAAGGATTAACGCAGAGATCGCAGGAGTTGTATTGAAATAAACGGACATTTTGGGCATTTGTTATAACTGACTTTTTTTTCTGTTTTCTAAAGTCCTTCATTTGTTATGGGATTTCTGTTAAAAATGATTCAATAATTCAATTGATTTGCATGTATCTTTCGATATAACTCCCAAATTATGACATTGAGGTATAGAAACCATTCCATAAAAAATATCCAACATTTTTTGAAGATTTCGAAAGCAGAAAATATACAGGATGCTTCATTTTAAATAACCGAGTTCATATTTTCTGAAAAAAACAAAATATAAGATCGTCCATATTACAAAATTCTCACAACATAAAAATCGTGCCAGCCGAAAGTCTCCTCAAATTATCAATATTGAAATAATAAATTTGGTAATGACTTGAGGCTTATATATTTTTGTAAACACCTTATACCCAATACACTTACTTAATTGATTAGAATAAACTATAATTTAAAGGTCTCGGGTTAACATTACTATGTGTACTAACAAAAAATTCTTGTAGTCGCTCTGGCTAGAAGATGGAGTTAGTATCGATGCTGCTTCGTTGATGTCCCGTTGCTCGTTGTGTTCACAACAGGGGCAACTACGATTCCCGCAGCCGCTTCCTAGAGGCTCATCGTTTCCACACGTAATAAGAGCACGCGCATATAATAATTTTTTGATTTCTTTGCTTGTCATTACGTTTACTTAACATTGTCATGCATTCTTACCAATTCATTTATATGATTAGACAACATTTTTACTCATATAAGGTATTGTGCTGCTAATAAAAGTTATAGTATTTAATTTTGAGAATAACAAATAAAAATAGTATTTATATGAATTAAATCGTATCTGCCTTCTTAATATTAAATTCAGTAAAGACTGATTCGATATCTGTTTTTAACCTATATATAGAACCTGGTCAAACATTTCCTAATTTTTCTTTGATTAGTTCTCTTCTATGATGTGATTATTTTTGTGAGATACATACATACATACAGTGCAGTGTTGATAATTTTAGCTGCTATCTTGTCTCTCTAATCTACTAGTTATCTTACAAAAATTATGTGCGGTATGCGGTATGTGTGGTTCTGTAGACACACAGAAGGGTCAGAATAAGCTCAGTAACTGCGATCCTAAAAAGTAGGAAAGGTGAAAAAAAAGTACCGTAGAATGGGGTGAATAGGATCACTTTTATACTTTGAAGTGGTGCCTCTCCCAAAGTAATAAAGAGAAAATTTTGATGTACCGGGTGGTCCAATAAGCCGATCTCTCGCCTATATATCAGAAACTATTCATGTTATAAATTTCGAAAAAAAATTCCTTAGTAAAAGTGGTCAAGAGAAATCGCTGGAAATAACTTTCAAGTTTCTAGGTTAACCGCTAGGGGGCGTAACCTGTGATAAAAAATTTAAAAGGCAGTTTTTTGTGAAATGTGCCCAATTATACCAAGTCTTGAATAAGTAAACTAGAAAGAGGCCTAAATTCCGCACAAATTTGTTTAAGTACTTTTTTTATTTCTCCAAATAAAGGGTGGGAGAGAGTGGGGAATTGTTTGTGGATGAGTGTAGATGAATTAATTACATCTACTATAAAACAATTGCATTTAGTTTTAGTTGTCATAGGTAGAGGGTAGTTTTGAACGAAAAAAAATTAAATTGGTTTTTCTTAAATGTTTAATGAAAACACCTAATTATTGTAAACCTTAATGGAACTGGATTAAATTCGTAACAAAATGGCGCAAACCGCATGTAGCTTTTGTCGAATTCGTGATATAAATAAAAACGCATAAACATAAGTAGCCCGCGGTTTGCATGTAACGCGTGATGGGCCCGATCTCCGCCCCTCCCCCTTCCATCAACGGGGGGTTCACGGGCATTGCCGATGACACCCGAATGAATTCCCCATTCATACTGCCGCTGTCATTCGTCAGTTTAATTTATTCTCAGTCACGTGCAAAGACAAGAACAAGTTTTTGAAAGTAAAATGGGTTTATATATGAAAAAACTTCAAATTCAATCAAATTTAGCTTTTATTTCAGGTGAAACTACAAACATAAATACTCAAAACTTTACATGATTGGTTTTTTCCTACATTTTTCTCAGCAAACTCGGTTATGACACATTATCATTAAATTGTTCAGCTTTGTTTGTTCGAGTGTTGACCTAGTCACTGACTTAATCCTTTTTACAGCTGAAAACCCTCGTTCAGCCGAGCAGTTCGTAATTGGTAGAGTTAAATAGATCCACATGGCTACTTCCAGGTTTGGGAAAGTAGAGACAAGACCTGTTTAAGGAGTTCTTAAATACTTGTATGTGCGTCTCGAAGTCTCTATATACTGTCAACCTTTAAGAACTGCTTGAAATGAAGGCACTCTTCTCCAAAACTATCCACATCTATATCATTGTAGTAGAATAATGCGAATCGTTCTACCTGGGTTTTGATTGTTTGAGGTCCTTTGTCCTGTAATATCGAAACTTTCAGTACTTTTACATTGAATATGACAGATAAAAATCAAATAAAAACATATAATACATTATTACCTGTTTTTTACCTTCAATTTAAAAATAGTGCGTAAAGCTTTCTAGTATTACATTAAGTATTAAGTGGAAATAAATTGAACTACAATGATAGGTATACACATGTATAAAAATAATATGTTGAAAATGAGGTTGAAAATTAAAAATATCTCACTTTAAATAGCTCAAATCTGTCTCCAAGAGAAGCATAGCTTTGTGTTCTTGTGTCGAACTGTGCCGTAATATTGTCAACTATTGTTAAATATCCTAAATCTGGTTTTAGGGCCCATATTCGTATCAAAACTTTCTCTTTTCTCGTCTGAAAATAGTGTTGGTTTCCTGTTTCTTTTGTAGTTGGTAGTTTGCATTCCACACATTTTTGTTGCTTCATTCTCATGTTGATCAAAGTTGTCCCTCTTTTCTTCTAAGAACATTTTAAGCGTTTTGTAATTGTTTAACTGCCGCAAGAAAATCCAACTCTTCTTTTTGTAAGTTTGAACTAACTTCATCAATTCTCATTAACAAATCATTCCACAGTACAGTAAGAAAAGCCGTATCAAACTTTCCCAACTGTTTGCTAAGCCCCTCAGCCGCCACTCTCGTTTCAGGTGTTTGTGAAATATCTTGAGATAGGTTTTTCAGCACATGTTCAAACTCTTTATAACCATTAGATAAAGCGTGCACAGCGTCTGCTCTAGCAGACCATCTAGTCTGGCTTAAATTTTTCGGTAAAGTAAGCGTGTCACTGTTTTTGTTTTGCTTTCGCCTTTCTTTGTTTTCATTTTTTATACATTCTTTCAACAATCCTCATCGGTAAGTTGACACCGCGAAGAAACTGGAAAGTCCTTATAAAAACGAAAAATACCTAGTCACTTCAGGGCATGATTTTTCGGCCGCAAAAACTCCAACTAAATTCAAGGAATGTGCAGCACACGGAACATAATATGCTTTGTTATTTTTGGATTTTATTCTTGCCTGTAGGCCTGTGTAGTAACCCGACATATTGGACGCATTGTCGTAGCTTTGTCCTCGACAATTTTCAATATCTAAGTTTAGATTTGGAAGGAATGTTAAAACTGGTTCTAGTAGGTTTTCCGCTTCATGACCAATACCAGGTAAAAGTTGTACGAGACGTTCTTTAGCACACGCATCGTTCAGTGAAACGTATCTTAAAACAACTGCTAACTGGTCGGTGTGCGACACGTCCGGCGTAGAATCAAGTATCAGAGAGAAATAATGTGCTTCATTGAGTTCTTTAATTATTTGGTTTAAGACTTTAGTGCCCATAATTGATATGAATTCGTCACAGGTATCAGACGAAAGGTAAGACACATTGCCTGACCCTTTGTTTCCATATTTCTCTATATGATGAGATAGGAACGGATCATATTCACTCAAGGGTTCAAGACAGCCTAGAAATAGACCATTAAATAAGAAACCAAATGTTTGGTTGTCTCCTCGGAAAGGAAGGCCTCTCAATGCCAAAAATCGAACAACGCTAACTACTCTCGTTAAAACTTCTCTCCATGAGGTGGTTGGCTTTGTACAGCCGGATTTAAAATTTAAATTTATTGTACATATACTTGTACTCGGCAATACTTCACTTACTGAATCATCAGTTTCAGTTGTAACTAGTTCAGCTGATTGATAAACATCGTCACTGCTTATGGGTTTACATACCTCTTCCCTTGACATGGTAGGTCCATCCTCATCCTCAGGGCTTTCTAATGCAACGGTTACTACAGGTACAGTTTTTTCTTCACTGAAAAAACTACTTATTTTAGGGACTTTCTGTAACACTTTTTCACTGTCCAAAAGCTTTTTGGCCACTATCTTTCTAAATTCACTGCCATTTGGTTTTTTACTCATTTCACAGAACAAGCATTATATTCTACTATTTGTCAATAACTACAGGTCAATAAACTTATTAACAAGCCAACTAATAACATATGTCTCACGCGATTGCACAAAACGAACTGACAAAGAAAGACAAAGCAAAGATCAAGTAGCAACATGCGGACAGTGGCAGTCATGAGTCATGCGTGAAGCGGGGGAGGAGTGGAGAGGGTTGGCGCGCGATCCGTTGGCGCGTGATTTTAAAATATGGCGCACGATCCATTGGCGCGTGATTTTAAAATATTTTCTCTTGCTTGCGCCCCCTTCAATCTTGCGCCCTGGGCCCGGGCCCATTTACAAAAGATGTGCTGATCTAAGTATAGTATTGACTCACCCTGTATTATAAATCAATAATAACTATGTGAAAGAAAGATCATACAAATATCTGGATCATTAAAACTTAATGTCTAATTAAATGTTCAAATTGTTTTCCATCGTTTTCAACACAATGATGCAATCAATCTATCGCGCTTAGACAAAACCGCTGCTTAAATATCAGCTGTTGATATGCTATTTATTGCGTTTCTAATTCGATGTTTCATGTCGTCTCGCGTAGTTGGTCGAGTTTGGTACACTAAATACTTCAATCTTCCCCACAGGTAAAAGTCCAGACATGTTAAGTCTGGAGATATGGCTGGCCATGAAAATACGCTTCCCCTTCCAATCTATTTATTTGGATAACTTACATTCAAATAATCTGTAACTCGTCTGGAAAATTGCCCAGGACACCCGTCATGTTGTAATACCATATATTTTGTTAGTAAGGATATATCTTCCAATAAAACAGGTAACTGATTTTCCAGAAAATCCAAATATGTATCGCCATTTAAAGTTCCAACCAAGAAATATGGACGATCTTTCCATCAACTATACCACACCAAACATTAAGATTCAATCTACCTTGAAGCTGCACTTCCTCTATTCAGTGCGGATTTTCTTCAGCCCAATAATGCATATTATGCAGATTAACACCACCCGCACTATTAAACGTAGCGTCTCGTCTGTCCACAAAATTTTAGACATGATATGCGATTGTTCTTCTAGCAGACCTAACATCAAATTGCAGTAATTCGGCCTGGCATCAAAATCTTGCTCATGTAAAGCTTGGTGGAGAACTACATGATAAGGATACAGTCTAAAAAACAGAACAATAAGTATTGGTGAAAAAGAAACCACTATATTTATTAAAACTCAAAAATCTACAATTGTTTCACAAGATAAATCTTGCACAAGTATTTTTAAGAAATGGATAAAACCGCCGTGTTGCCTTTTTATCGAAATATTAAAATAACAGTTGAGTCTAAATTTAAAGGGAATTACAAGTTTCTGACCTAAACGTTCACTTTATAATGTGAAAAACCAACCTGTGATGTTTTAAAATCCTTAGAACATTAGTTTTGGGTATGTTTAATTCTATAGAGATTTGCCGACTACTTATATGTGTACCTGTTGAATGAAAGCAAGAACATTGATTGAATTATCTTCGATCATACCTCTACTACGTCGTTTAAAACAAGGACGATGAATACTACCAGTTTCTCTTAATCTTCTTGCCATTCCTTTAAATACATATTTGCCGTAATGTATCCTGTCAGGATATCTTACAGAATATATACGTGAGACAATAGCGGCACTTTGGTTACATTCGAAATAAACTCCAATCATATCATACAATTCTGCATTTAATATACTCATCACAAATTATTAGTACTGATAATTAATTACTAATATTAACAATATATCTATGGAAAAAAGTGGAATCTTCAATTCGAATTATAACACTCTTAAAGAGAACTGTATTAAATGAAATTTACTGTTTCCAGATAATTCCACAGTAAGTTTCATTTAAAACAGTAAAATGAGTAGATTCCGCGAAGTAAGGGTCGAGACAGTTAATTTCTTGAAGATAACGGAATTTTTTTACTGCTGTCAATAAATAAACAATATGAAGTCCCCTTCAAATTTATTGTCGCAGCCTACTTAGTTTCGTATGAAATAACAATGGTCAAAATAGGTATCGACACTAAGATTCTTCTGCTATAAAAAATTGTAAAGTAGTACTGACTAATTTTTTAATTTAAGTTATAATATAGGGTGAGTCAATACTATACTTACTTATGTTTATGCATTTTTATTTATATCACGAGTTCGACAAAAACTATCAACATGCGGTTTGCGTCATTTTGTTACGAATTTAATCCAGTTCCATTATAGTTTACAATAATTAGGTGTTTCCATTAAGCCTTTATAGGGCAAAAGGGTGGGGCATGTTTTATTTTAATTTGGATTTGTGAAAACGTTTATATGGTACTATGAAACAACAAATATGCAAAGAAAACGTGATTTTTTATTATACTTTTCAAAGAAACTGGTGGGAAATAATTCTCCCAAAGACCGTTAATGGCCTTAGGAAGTATGTCAAGAGCAGTGGGACAATAATTTCCCACCTGACTATAACGACTAATTTTTATTGATAATTATCAACATTTTACATAAAAATTAAAGTTTATAATGTCAAAATAAAATAGAACGCAAACGTAACGATATAATCCTAAAATAACGTAAGAATCAAAATTTACTACTTATTGTTACGAACTCGCACACCAAAGCAGATACTAAGTACGGCCCTGTAACCTTATGTTAACGGAGTTGAGAAAAAGGCGAGCGCGCCGAATTCTGAGAAGGTCTATTGGGATCTATTGTGACCGTCCTTTTTAAACATGTTCTCGAAAGGCATTTTAAGAAATATCGCGAAAGGCATGTCCCATCCCGAATGTTCTAGTAAAGAAAGTTTTTGATATAAATACAGGACCGATCAGCGGATGAGTTCAGTTTATAATTTGCCATAGTGAGTTAAACAGTAATTAAGTGAATATAAAAGTGTTATAAATTAATAAGTTAGTGTGCATATAAATTAAATTTAAGTGACTAGTTAAGTACATATAAATTAGTGTTAGTGAGTTAGTGTTTAAATAAATTAGTAAGTAGCAATACCGAGTGTTTAAAATTTATCCCACCCGTTTATTGTTTAAATAAATAACAAAAACATTACATTTCCAGCATGCAGAATGACATTTCTGCCGATATCTTATCGTTAAAAAATGACATTGCTGCTGACGTCGAGAATAAAATTACGTCTCTAAAATCAGACATTGAAAACAAAATAACAACGATAGACGAGAAAATCAAGGAATTGGAGAGAAATATGGCAGATTTAAGAACAGAAGACACGCCAGCAGAAGGAAAGAAGATTGAACATATAAAACCCTGCAAGCCAAAAATAACTTCCAGGATAGAGGACATTGGCAGTTTTGCACGAGTCAAGACCCCAACATTCGACGGAAAGACATCGTGGACCAATTATGTACAACAGTTCGAAGCAGCCGCTAGAGTGAATAATTGGTCCGATAAGGAGAAAGCAGTGAACCTAGCTATCGCGCTTCGGGGAGATGCCTTAGATATACTTCAGACGATACCTCTGGAAGAAACGGATGATTTCGAGCTGCTGAAGAAGAAGTTGGACATGCGGTACGGTCACGAACATCTAGAACATTTGTACCAGTCCCAACTGAAGAACCGAAGGCAGAAACGCGATGAAGCCCTTCAAGAGTATGAAGTGGATATTGCCCGACTCGTTCGATTTGCTTATCCGTCAGCACCAGAGAACATGATGGAATGTCTGTACATCCAGGCCTTTATTGATGGCTTACGTGACCCCGATATGCAGAGGACGCTTCGTTTAGCCCATCCCAAAACATTAGTTGACGCATTGACAGCTGCTCTTGAATATGAAGCAGCAACGAAGGTTTCAGGATATAACAAAATTAGGACCATCCAAGAAGAAGGTGACGAAGACAGATTTGACCAGTTCGTCAGTTTAATAAAAAGTATTATTGACAAGAAGCTGAGAAAGATCAGATGCTGAAATTGTGGCGAGCTAGGGCATATACGTAGTTCGGGTAAGCGCCCCAAGACTCCTGCAAACCAAGAACCCCTGACACAGGAAAAACTAGAACGGGTCGGCTACGAGGGGGCAGCACCGACCCATGACCGTTCCAAAGACCCTCTCATACTGATAGCTTCTCTCAGATGTCGCAACGACAGTGTATATGTGGATGGCGAAGTAAATGGCAATGGATATGCTCTGCTGGTTGACACTGGGGCAACTAGAACCATTATACGACCAGAACTAATAAACTCCAAGAAGAAGCTTTTACCAACGAGACTGCGACTGCGGACCGCCACAGGCGAAAGTGCCAACGTTCACGGGGAAACACAAATCCAATTGGGAATTGGCGCAGAAAAGTTCACGCATACGGTAATCGTAGCTGACATTGAAGAAGACGTGATTCTGGGAATGGACGTAATGAATGTACATGGTTTCCAATTAGACTTCAGAAACAGAACCATTAAAGTGGGTTCCGAGGAGGTATTCCTGCATCCATATGAAGGCAGTGCGGTGTTGGCAGCTGTACAGGAAGATACAGTTCTACCTGCACGAAGCGAAACCATGATAGTAGCACGGCTACAGGGAATCATGGAGGAAGGTACACCGGTTATGATGGAGCCAAGGAACCACGAAGAAGAAGTTGGCAAAGGAGTACTAATTGGAAAAGGATTGGTCACGTCGGCGAAAGAGATCCCAGTACGTGTGATAAACGTGAACGATTACCCAATTACAATCAAGAAGGAAACCAAGATTGGATCCTGCGTACCAGTGACGTCAATAGTTCGTCAAACAACGACCACTGATAATTCTAATGCCAGATTCGAACAAATGTTATCAGTAGCTGGTCAATCTTTGGATCGAGCTGAAAAAAAGAGAATGAGAGAATTTCTCTTGCAGTATCGAGACTTATTCGTACCAAAAGGATGAAAGACTGGCAGAACATCAGCCGTCAAACACAAAATCGATACTGGTAATGCTAAGCCAATTAGACAATCAGCTCGAAGATTTCCACGAGCGAAGAGAGAGGAAGCTGAAAAAATAATTCAAGAGATGGCAGAAGAAAAAGTAATAGAACCATCTACTAGTCCATGGGTGTCTCCAGTAGTGCTCGTCAAGAAAAAGGATGGAACTACGAGATTCTGCGTGGATTATCGCCAGCTTAACAACGTGACGAAGAAGGACAGCTATCCTCTGCCTCGAATTGACGATACGCTAGATACTTTGGCCGGCAGCAAACTGTTTTCCACCTTGGATCTGAAGTCTGGCTATTGGCAAGTGGAAATGGACCCAGAAGACAAAGAGAAGACTGCTTTTACCACCGGATCTGGATTATGGCAATTCAACGTCATGCCGTTCGGGCTCTGTAATGCGCCTGCGACATTTGAAAGACTTATGGAAAATGTTTTGAGAGGGTTGTCTTGGAAGACATGCCTGGTCTATTTGGACGACATCGTAGTACTGGGGAAGACATTTGACGAACATCTGAAAAATTTGGAAGACGTATTCAAACGACTCCAAGCTGCCCAGCTCATGTTAAACCCGAAGAAATGTCAGCTGTTCCAAAACCGAGTCAACTATCTAGGTCATATAGTGAGCAATGAAGGAGTGGCGGTGGATCCAGAGAAAATTGCTTCCATTCAGCAATGGCCGCAACCAACCGACAAACATCAAATTAGGAGTTTCCTTGGACTTTGCACGTATTACAGAAGATTTATCAGGAAGTTTGGAGATATTGCCAAGCCTCTAACGCGACTTACAGAAGAAGCAAGAGCTTTCCAATGGGACGAAGACTGTCAAACGGCTTTTGAAACTTTGAAGAGGCATTTAACCTCGGCGCCGATATTAGGATATCCATTACCAGAGGGAGACTTTATTCTTGACACTGACGCAAGCAACGTAGGAATTGGTGGAGTGCTCTCACAGATCCAAGGAGGGCAAGAAAGAGTGCTGGGATATTTCAGTAAAGTCCTCTCCAAACCAGAACGAAACTACTGCGTCACAAGAAGAGAACTTTTGGCAGTAGTGAAGTCCGTGGAACACTTTTACCAGTATCTCTATGGTAGGAAGTTTTTAATCCGGACTGATCATGGAGCACTTAAGTGGTTGACGCAGTTCAAGAATCCCGAGGGCCAGATCGCTAGATGGATTGAACGACTTCAAGAATACGATTTCAACATCGAACATCGAGCTGGTGTGAGTCACCGAAATGCCGACTCCCTGTCCAGACGGCCGTGCCCAACAGACTGCTCCCACTGCAATAAGATGGAATCTAGGGAAGCTGCAGTTTCAAGAACTACTGTAGTCAACGAGGAATGGTCACCCACCAGGATCAGAGAAGATCAGGAGAATGATCCTCACCTGAAGATGATCCGGCAATGGAAGAAAGAAAACCGGCGACCTACCTAGCAAGAAGTGTCAAGATTTTCACCGAAACTCAAGGCGTATTGGGCTCAGTGGGATTCCCTTGTCCTGGAAGAAGGGCTGTTGAAAAGAGTCCTTGAAAACGATGATGGTTCTGAGATGAGGAGACAGCTAGTTATCCCGAGAACAAGAGTAGCTGAGGTACTGAGGAAGTTACACGACAGTCCATCGGGATGGTCATCTGGGAGTGAAGAAAACCCTTCAGCGAGTTCGTGAAAGGTTTTATTGGATGAACAGCTCCGACGATGTGAAGGACTGGTGTAAGAAATGTACGATTTGTGCTACGAGTAATGGACCACATCGCAAGAGAAAGGCACCCATGAAACAGTACAATGTTGGAAGCCCTTTCGAAAGGATTGCTTTAGATATCGCTGGACCATTTCCGACGACAGAAAATGGTAGCAAGTACATACTGGTTGTAATGGATTATTTTACAAAGTGGGTGGAAATTTACGCTATCCCGAACCAAGAGGCCACAACTGTCGCGGATGTATTGGTGAAAGAATTCATCAGCCGATATGGAGTGCCCATGGAAGTCCACAGTGACCAGGGAAGAAATTTCGAAAGCCATCTATTCCAGGAGATTTGCGACAAGCTGGGAATGAAGAAGACCAGAACAACAGCATTACATCCACAGTCAGATGGAATGGTCGAGAGAATGAACAGGACTATTGGAAAATACCTGTCCAAAGTAGTATCCAGCCATCAGAGAGATTGGGACCAGTATCTCTCCCTATTCGCATTGGCTTATCGATCTGCCGTCAATGAGTCCACGGGTGAAACACCTGCGAAAATCCTGTTTGGACGTGAAATGAGGCTTCCTTGTGACCTGGAGTTTGGCTGTCGGCCTGGAGAAGATATAGCAGGCGAAGACTACGTGATCCAATTGAGAAGAAGGCTGGACGATATTCATGAACTAGTTCGAACAAATCTTCAAGTTGCCAGCGACAGAATGAAAAGTCGGTACGACACGCAGGCCACAGAGGGCGGTTTTAAAGAAGGGGACAAAGTATGGTTACACAACCCGGCGAGGAGAAAAGGATTTTCTCCAAAATTACAAAAATCCTGGGAAGGTCCATACTTGATCAAGAAAAGGATCAATGATGTTTTATATCGCATAAGCAAGATCCCCAACGGAAAACCAAAAATAGTTCACCGAAACCGACTAGCGCCATTCGAAGGAGACCATGACATAGAGGAAGGAGTAAACCTTATTCGAGATGTGTCTGACCTCACCTTCGATGAATTTATGGGCGCGTATGGAGGTACCGGGAAAGCTAGATATGGAGTCACTTCGGAACAACAACAAGATTTGTTCACTTTCCCAGAAGATTATTCACTGGCATACAACATCCCCGCCCGTATCAAGAACGCACGAGGGTTGGCAACCGTCTTTCGAAAGAAGTTCGGGCAATTAGAAAAACTTGAAAACCAGATTCCAGCCCCTGGCAAGACACTGAAACTGAAACATAATTCGCGGTACGTCTTCTACGTAGTAACTAAAAATGAATTCCAAGATCGATCTACCTACCGCGATGTGTGGGAAGCACTTCGAAACCTCCGAGACCATGTGTTGGAATCCAACGTGAAGAAACTGGCTATGCCTAAAATAGCGAGTAACCAGTTGGATTGGCGAATCATCAGGAACATGGTAGAGATTATCTTTCAAGATACCGGTGTCCAGATATTGATTTGCAGCTACAACCCCCGTTATCAGTATCCGATGAAGACGGTGCCCTGCTATTTTCATAAGATCGGAAAGTGTTGAAATGGGGCTAGTTGCCGATTCAAACATCCAGTCTCGGCTACACAAAAGTTCCAGGAGGAACTTTCATTTAAGGAGGGGGTAATGTTACGAACTCGCACACCAAAGCAGATACTAAGTACGGCCCTGCAACCTTATGTTAACGGAGTTGAGAAAAAGGCGAGCGCGCCGAATTCTGAGAAGGTCTATTGGGATCTATTGTGACCGTCCTTTTTAAACATGTTCTCGAAAGGCATTTTAAGAAATATCGCGAAAGGCATGTCCCATCCCGAATGTTCTAGTAAAGAAAGTTTTTGATATAAATACAGGACCGATCAGCGGACGAGTTCAGTTTATAATTTGCCATAGTGAGTTAAACAGTAATTAAGTGAATATAAAAGTGTTATAAATTAATAAGTTAGTGTGCATATAAATTAAATTTAAGTGACTAGTTAAGTACATATAAATTAGTGTTAGTGAGTTAGTGTTTAAATAAATTAGTAAGTAGCAATACCGAGTGTTTAAAATTTATTCCACTCGTTTATTGTTTACATGAATAACAAAAATATTACAATATTTTGAAAAAGTTATTTTCCATGAAATTTAACGATACAACCTTTACATAATCCAACATTACAAGTTTTACAAATCAGATACTTATTTTCTCTTAGTACTACAAAAAGCACATCGTCTGTATTTTTTTTGTAATTCTGACATATGGGCACCCACATCTTGTAGTCTAATATTGTTTTGTACAGTTGGAGACTCATCTGGCTGGTTCCGTTTCCTCCCAAAAGCGTTGCCAGGAGTGAAACCAGTTCGTTTCCTGTTGCTATATGCCCCCTGACTCATCGGCTTTTGATTTTATTCCTCATTGTTTCCCTGTATAGAATGAAAGCATTGACAATAGCGGATTCAAAGAGATAATAAAATATTTTAATCCACCACCGTCTTAATTTTTGAGACATGGAGTAGTAGGACATGTATTGGTCGAATTTCTCCACCCCTCCCATATATGCATTGTAATCTCCTACGACTTTTGGACATTCAATTGTTTCACGAATACCTTGAAAATTTTTCCTTTTTGTTGTAGACATCTCAGAAGGTTTGTGCATGTTACTTACTACAGTCACCGGTTTTTTCCATGATCAAACCCTCCGGTGATACTAATATCTCCACATTGCACAAATTCAGTTTCCCCTTTGGAGTATTCTTTATCTTTTTTGAACATATTTTTTGGATAACGGTTTCTATCAGTACGGAATGTGCCACAAGCAAACAATTTTTTTCCAAGTAATTCTCTTATCAGCTGAATACTACTGGAGAAATTGTCAAAAAACAAAAAGTACGCTAATCCTTTAAAGCTTTGAGAAAAAAATTTGATAACATTTTCTCGTAGATCCATCACTAGTTTTTCCAGTGTATACATCAAATGCTAGCATATAACCCGTTACAGCACAACAACAAATCCAATTTTTGAAGCCTCTTATTATTGGTTTGAGTGGCATATGTGGTGGTTACTTAGTAAGTGCCCCTCGTATAGACTAGTTTAACCATAAAACCATTTATCTTGGAGAAACACTTACCTCGTAACCATTCTTTAAGGGTTGAATAAATAACATCATTTAAAAACTCACTGGGATAAAGATAATTAAGAATTATTAACACAAATTATAAATACACGATACATACATTTGTACTATTCAAAATAATAATAATGAATCATCCTGAATTTGTCGACACTTTCTATTTATAGGAAGTATGCGATTTAATGTGTCAGTTACCCGTATTCATGACCTTCCGGATTCAAAATGAATGTGATATTTATATTTTACAGCGAACGTGCTTTCGGTGTGTTTGCTTGACCTCAATAGATCGATGCCCGCTAACCACATTGAAATGATTATTTACACAAATTTAACAATGTCTTTTCTTTTGATAATGCCCTTTTTTGATAATGTCTTTTTGGGATCATCACACATATACTGATGCTTCATTGTAGAGCGACCTTTGAAAGCCACCATGCTCTCATCGATTGATAAAAATCTGAAAGGAGAAAATAGTGTTTTGAATATAGTTTGAAAATGAGATAAAAGTGGCCGTATTTTATATAGTTTATCATAGTTGGCAGTACCTCGAACTGGCATATTCTCATTATTGTTTAGATGTAAATATCGCAATTTTTTTAAAAACCTCTTCAATGCTACTACTCGAGCCACACGCTCGGCATGAAAATTTGCTTCAGTCGACCAGCACAATCTCATACTAGGGAGACGATGAAATCCCATAATGATCAGTAATTAAAAAAACGCTTGCAGTTCGTCAATATTTATGTCGTTGTTTCGCAGCATTGCATATCTGTTAGACTCTTTTACTATGTGGTTTAATATTTCTTTAGTCATAATCAAAGAAAGAAATGCTTTGGTCCGAAAGGATGACTAAAAGTAGCCTTATAAAACTGAGGTAAATCGACGGCTATTTTATTCCATTCATAGGATGTTTCGTTATTCATTGTGGTTCCCGCTGTTTGTTTAGGAACAGTTTTGACAACACTCTCAATTTCTGATTCAGACTCACTATCAAAGGAATCTTGTGGAAGGTCTAATCCAAATCTCATTTTGGTCGGTATAGGATCATAGCTAGTGTTTAATTTCTAACTTGTCTAACTGCTAACATGATAGCTTAAATATTTATTTTCAATTCAACCTTGGAAGTTTTTCTGTCAGTTAAAAAAAATTTGTCACTGTCAAAAATAAAAAATTTCTACTTCATAAAATATATTTGATTTTTATCAACGATTCAAGATAATTTGAATGATATCCAATCCTTCCAAGTGAAATAAGAGCTATTGAAGCTTTATGTGTGTTTAAGGAATAATCGTTCGTTTATTCCCATACATACCCTCGAGTCGGACAGAGCATAAAACCAGCGATAAATCCTAATTATTAAAATTGGAAAATGGAATGTGTGTCTGGTATCTGGTAATTGGACTGGACCGATTGTGAATTGGACTTTGTCAAGGACTCATTCAGGTCAGACGTTTCCAATATATTTTTTATTTTTTGAACTGTTCAACATTTGACGTGCGAGTTTTCGCACACAGTTTGCAAACTTTTTTTACGTATATAAACCTGTAATCAAACATGGATCCGGATGCGTTGTTATTAAAAGCGCACGCCGCTCGAAGAACTGCTAAAGGTAGTAACACTAGAATAGAGAATTTTATCAATGCAAATGCAGGTAATTTATTGCATAAACTTGAATATGATACCAGGTTAGAGCTACTTGAAACTTCTTTCAAAAAATTTTGTGAGTCTCAGGACGTCATTGAGGGCTCCGAGACAGATCTTGATAAGATTGGTGACCCTAGTGACTATGAAGAAAAATATTGTACTTTAAAAACTCAATTAAAAATTTTGATTGATCATTCTTCTCCTAAAGATAATGCTACCGTTCAAGGTACAAACCAACAAGGTCATCACGCAAATTCCATACAAAATGTTAATGTTAAAACAGAGGTAAAATCTAAGATGCCTGAAATTGTAATTGACAAATTTGCAGGTGGGCACCAAAGTTGGAATGGTTTCTATGATATTTTTAAAGCCCTTGTTTTAGACAATGATGATTTGGCAGAAATACAAAAACTTATTTATTTAAAATCAAATTTACTGGGTGAACCTCAAAAATTAATTTCAAATTTACCATTGGTCGCCTCTAATTTGTCAGTAGCAATTGACATACTTAAGGAAAGATATGAAAATAAGTTAGCGAATATTTACGTTCACATCAAGGGCCTATTAGACGTTCCATCAATAAATAAAAGTAATTCAATGAATTTGCGTAACTTTGTTGTCACAGTTAAACAGCACACTGAGTGCTTAAAAAATTTGAATGTTCCTATAGCAGAGTGGGATTTGATTTTGGTGTATATTTTGTCCCAAAAACTAGACATTAACACTAGACGTGGGTATGAATTGGAAAGAGGTCCTACTCTTTTACCTACTTTAGACGGGTTCCTCAAGTTCGTTGAGAAAAGATGTCAGGCTGCTGAAAATTTGGTTTCGCCAGAGTTGCCTCGTAAAAACTCTAATTTTGCTAATGTAGATAAAAAGTTAAGTTGTTTGTTTTGCAAAATGTCAAATCATAACATGTTTAAATGCTTTAAATTCAAAGAATTGCCATTGAATAAAAGAAAACAGTTTATATTTTCAAATCGGTTATGTTTAAAATGTTTTGCTCCACATCATGTAAGTCAATG
Source organism: Galeruca laticollis (assembly GCA_963921935.1). Classification (NCBI taxonomy): domain Eukaryota; kingdom Metazoa; phylum Arthropoda; class Insecta; order Coleoptera; family Chrysomelidae; genus Galeruca; species Galeruca laticollis. The sequence goes on along the minus strand of OY998178.1, from coordinate 34,313,465 downwards.
TGAGTGGAAGAATTGCCCTATTTGCGGCGAAGCTCATAATTCCCTATTACATGCGGGAAATTCTGTCGATTATTCGTCAAAATCTAATAATTCTCACAATAATACAATAAATGCTCAACAAAATTCGAGTTTTGATTCCAATCGTGGGCCTACCAATCACAAACAAAAAGGTTATTCCATGAACAAATCGAGTAGTAACTCAGATCAAGCTTCTAACATAGAACAAATACAAAATTCGGAGGTTACTCAAGCTTCCACTAGTGACAAGCTTGGGGCACAATTCAACACTATGTCAAGCCTTTTTATAAACCAAAAATCTCATATTTTATTGGCAACTGCATCCGTACATGTTTCAAATAACAATGGCCATTTAATATCTGCCAGAGCCGTGCTTGATAGTGGGTCTCAAGTATCACTAATCACACATAAATTAGCGAAAAGACTACAATACCCTACCTATAATAAAAACTTGTCAATTTGTGGTGTATCAGGTCACATGCAAGTAAGTGAAGGAATAGATATTAAATTGTTCTCAAAGGTTGATCCCACAAAAACATTTGAAGTAAATTGTTCCGTAACAAATTTTATTTCTTCTAAGTTGCCTCAATTTCCTCTACAAACAGATCGATTAGAAATCCCTTGTAGTATCGTCTTGGCCGACTCAAATTATGATGTTCCAGATCACGTAGATTTGTTATTAGGAGCAGATGTTTATTATTCATTACTTTTACCTGGTCTGATTAACCTTGGGGACAACCTACCCATATTACAAAATACTCATCTTGGTTGGGTGGTAGGAGGTGTCCTATCCCCAACAATCTTGTCAAATTTTATAACATGTGATCAAGTTCCCTCACATTCTTTATTCATTAATTTCAATCAAATCGACAATTTGCTGCAAAAATTGTGGGCAGTTGAAGATGTGCCACAAGGACGTATTTTATCAAGTGAAGATGAACTTTCTGAACAAATATTTAAGGATACCACAAAAATTTTGGATAATGGTAGATTTCAAGTGGATATGCCATTTAAATCGCCCGTTGAGAGTTCTAAACTAGGCGAATCTTTTTCATATGCCAAAAAACGTTTTCTTTCATTAGAGAAAAGATTGCATCAAAATAAGTCATTGTTTGACCAATATTCAGATTTCATTAAAGAATACATCAACTTAGGTCATGCACGGTACATTCCTCTTGATCTTAAAAATATTCACAATAACCACAAATATTTTATACCTCACCATTGTGTGATTCGCAATGATAAAGTTACAACGCGTCTCAGAGTGGTCTTCGACGCGTCCCTAAAAACCACCTCGGGATATTCATTAAACGACATATGTCTAAAAGGGCTTGTTGTTCAGCCAGAGCTATTTGACATTTTGTGTCGCTTTAGAGCTTATATGTTGGCTGTTGTTGCAGACATCGAAAAGATGTACCGGAAAATCTTGATTAATTCTGATCACATTTACCTACAAAACATCTTATGGCGAGAAAATATAACAGATGATATTAAATGCATTGAATTGTTAACTGTTAGCTACGGAACAAATTTTGCACCTTATGTAGCCACTCGTTGTCTCGTTGAATTGGCAGACATGTATAAAAAAGAATTTCCGTTGGCAGCTATGGCAATCCAAACTCAAACATACGTTGACGATGTGTTGTCTGGAGCTGACTCTTTCGAGGAGCTCTGTGAACTGAAAACCCAATTAATAAAATTACTTAATTTAGGCCAATTTACACTTCATAAATGGTGTTCAAATTCCATTGAGTTTATGAACAATTTTACCTCAGAAACTGAATCCAAAAACTACTCTATAAATTCTGAGAGTAATTCCAATAAAGTGCTGGGTGTTTTTTGGGAGCCGAAATCAGATCACTTTTCTATTTCTCTGCCCAAGAACATAAATGTAAATCCAATTACGAAAAGAAACGTCTTAGCTATTATAGCTCAAATCTATGATCCGTTGGGGCTTGTTGCTCCAATTGTCATAACAGCCAAAATCTTCATGCAGAAGCTTTGGTTATTGAATTTAAATTGGGACGACTGTTTAAATTTAGAGTTAAGTAACGAATGGATTCAATTTTCTACAAACATTTTTGAATTATCAGAGTTAAAAATTCCGCGATGTTTAATTAATAATCGCAATATAAAGCGAATTGAGATTCATTCTTATTCAGACGCAAGCTTAAAGGCATATGGGTGTTGTATATATTTAAGAACTGTTTATGAAAATAACAGTGTTTCTTGTCATCTAATTTGTGCCAAATCTAGAGTTTGTCCTTTGCGAACAATTTCTCTTCCAAAATTGGAATTATGCGCATGCGTGTTGTCAGCAAAGGTCACCCATCGTATTTTAGAAACATTCAAAAATAACTTCCAAATAGCCAGTGTTAATCTTTGGACTGATTCGCAAATTTCGTTAGCATGGCTACAATCACATCCAAGTAGATGGAATATATTTGTCTCTAATAGAGTTTCTTTAATTCAAGAACTAACATCCTTGTACACCTGGAGGTACATTCCTACCAAACAAAATCCAGCTGATTATGTATCTAGAGGTATGATGGCGCAAGAACTTATTTCTAATAATATGTGGTGGCAAGGGCCCTCACATTTGAAAAATGTTGATTTTAATTTAAATTCATTTCAGTCAAGTGTTAATATTCAGAAAATTCCGGAAGAACGAAAAGTTGTTATGAGTACAACCTCTACTGAAAATTATATGATAAGTATTTTCAATAGGTTTTCAGATTTTCTGAAAATACAACGTATAGTTGCATTCTGTCTTCGGTTTAGACATAATTTACAACATAAAGATGATAAAAGGTTTGATCCTTTAAAAGTAGATGAATTACAACATGCTTTAAAGGCAACATTGCAAGTTTTGCAACAACATTATTTTTCTCAAGAAAAAGATTTATTAAAAAACAAAAAGGTCCTTCGAAATAAACAGTTTAATTCTTTGAATCCCTTTATTGACTTGGAAGGCTTAATCCGCGTTGGCGGGAGATTGTCAAATGCTGATCTGCCATTTGCACAAAAGCATCCAATATTATTGCCCGCTAGATGCCACATTGTTGATTTGATGCTACGGAGAGAGCACCTTAAATTATATCATGCCGGTGCTCAAACCGTGTTAAGTAACTTTAGACTACGTTATTGGCCTTTAGTTGGCCTTAGAGCTGTTAAACGCATAATCCACAAGTGCATCCCTTGTTTTAAATTTAAAGCTAGGTGTGCTGAGCAAATGATGGCAGATCTGCCTAAAGATCGAATTTCAGTTTGTCGTCCATTTTTAAAGGTCGGTGTGGACTTTGGGGGTCCATTTTTAATTAAAACCTCGAATTTACGCAAAGCCTCTAAAGTTAAAGCATATATTGCTATATTTGTATGTATGACTACTAAGTGCGTCCATATAGAATTGGTGTCGGGCTTGTTGACAGAACAATTTTTGCTCACATTACAACGTTTCATAGGCCGACGGGGTAATCCTTCGGTAATATACTCTGACAATGCCACTAATTTTTTTGGCTCCAGTAACCATTTGAAAACCTTATACGAATTTTTTAAATCCAAAAGTAATATTGAGTCTATTGAACATTTTTTATCGAAAAATGAGACTCAGTGGAAATTTATCCCACCTCGTTCACCACATTGGGGCGGTCTTTGGGAGGCCGCAATTAAGGGTGCTAAGCATCATCTGATTAAAGCTATTGGTAAAACAGTTCTAAATTTTGAGGAATTTTCGACAGTCTTGGTTTGCATTGAGAGCATCATGAACTCGCGGCCTCTTAGCATTTTATCAAATGATCCGACTGATTTAAACTCTTTAACACCGGGACATTTTTTAATAGGCGACAATCTTTCAGCATTCCCAGACAAAGACTTGAGTAATATTCCAGAAAATCGATTGTCAATGTATCAGAAGTGTATTAAATTCAAACAAATATTTTGGAAGCGATGGTCCATTGAATATCTTAATAGGCTTCAGCAAAGGCCAAAATGGACCAATCAAACCCGAAATTTGGAAATTAATCAATTAGTCCTTTTAAAGGAGGATAACTTGCCTCCTTTCAGGTGGGCTCTCGCGCGAATCATTGAAATTATTCAGGGTTCAGACGGCAAAGTTCGTTTAATTAGAGTCAAAACATCAGATGGAACGTTTCTTAGGTCTATAGCGAAGGTATGTCCCCTTCCTGATGATACCTAGATTTGTGTATTGTTAAATCTTAAACTTTGTCATTAGGTTAGCTATTTTTTATGTTTTATGTACTGTGTTGTGTGCGGAAGTTATCTGAAGTGAAGTGTTTTGTTTAAGTTGGAGTTTTCTCCCGGAAAACGTCCAAGGCGGGAGTTATGTTTAATTTCTAACTTGTCTAACTGCTAACATGATAGCTTAAATATTTATTTTCAATTCAACCTTGGAAGTTTTTCTGTCAGTTAAAAAAAATTTGTCACTGTCAAAAATAAAAAATTTCTACTTCATAAAATATATTTGATTTTTATCAACGATTCAAGATAATTTGAATGATATCCAATCCTTCCAAGTGAAATAAGAGCTATTGAAGCTTTATGTGTGTTTAAGGAATAATCGTTCGTTTATTCCCATACAGCTAGGATCATCAAGGGAGTCATCAAAGTCTTCCGAATAGTTATTCATAGTGGTTGACGCCAATATCGATGCGGCATCATTATCTAGAAAAGGTGATCCGATTTCACTAGAAGTGGATGCCAATAGTTCAGTATTTAGGAATCCTGATGTCCTAGTGGATGACATTGATGTACTTATAGACCCCATAATTGTTAAATATACAATGTAAACCAACCCTTATTATCCAGTGTGTATTTCCTAACCGTATTATTTAAATTTTCGTTTTAGTTTATTCCTGGTAATCGGCCAACATGGTTAATAGTTAAACATAAAGAGATTTTTTGTATTGTTTACATTCTTTTCTCATTTATTTTATTTACTCCAACGACGTACGTTTCGGCGTATTGCAATTTTCAAGTATTTCTTTCTTTTTCTCTACAACGAATAATGTGTTACTTAATTATAATACATTTAACAATACAAGATAAGACAAAATTAATTTAAAACAATGAGCTATTAAAGCTTACACATTATCAATCTGCTGTCGACTGTGGACATTGCGTTCTAAAATATTTTAAAATCAAATAAAGTTACTCGAACCTGTCTGATTTATAAAATCATCAACAACACATACAAATAATATCCATAGGCGGGTAAGATGCAAAACACCTACAGCTACTCTATCAAATGGTTGTATATTTTTGGGAGACTCTGAAGGTCCGTCTTATAGTTAATTGAAATTTTGTACTTTTTGATATAAATCATTTCTTTGATTTCACGTTTGATTCTGTTTTCTTCTTTGTCTAAAATTTTAATGTTTTCAAAATCAAAACTATGGTGGTTTTCGATTGCGTGTTTTGAAAGGGCTGTGGAATGTTCATTGTTGGTTTTTATGTTGTATTGGTGATTGTAAATTCTGTTATGTAGGTATTGAGATGTTTGACCCACGTATTCACCATGGCAATCTTTACATTTGACATTATACACTACATTACTTTGTTTCAATTTTTCGGTTTTCGGTTTAAGTTTTGTGAAAAACGTCTTGATATAATTATTAGGTTTGTGCGCTACATTTATATTATTTTTACTCAACAGCCCCTGAATTTTTTCTGTTGCACCTTGTACGTATGGTAAACTGATATATGTTTTGGCTGAGATATTATTACTAGAGTAATTACTACTCCTATTGTTTGTGTCCCTTGCATTATTATTGTTATAAATTTTATCTATTCGTTTTTTTTATTATTGGATTGTAAAAGCTTTCTGGATATTCATTACTTTGTAAAACTTCTTTAATATTCTTCAAATTATCAGGTCTGTTATTAGGATGTGAGAGTTTTAGGGCTCTGTCTGTAAAGTTATTAACAACACTTCTTTTGTATGTGATTGGTACATTAGAATTAAAATTTTAATATCTTTCAGACCATACATGTTTGGTAAACCAATTTGTCTCAATTTTACCGTTATTATCATATTTAACTGTTATATCCAAAAAGTTTATTAGTTTTTCGTTATCTTTCTCAAAAGTAAATTGTATTCTGGGGTGGAAGTTGTTAAATTTTTTAAGTGTATAATCTAACTTGGATGCTGGTATGGTATCTTTTATAAAAATTTGGAACATAATTTAATTGATTTATAACGGTATTTTCCAAATCTTCCATTACTAGATTTGCTATCATTGCTGCAATTGGTGATCCCATGACTATACCATAAATTTGTGAAAAAAATTCATCATCATATTTAAAATATGTCGAATTCAAACACAACAACGTGGCTTCTATAAATTCATTTAAGGGCAAAGAAGCATATTTATTTATTTCTAGCCATCGGTTTTTTATACAAGTTATTGCTAGATTAGTTGGAATATGGTGGAAAATTTATCAAAAATACTCAGATAATTTTAGCAATGCGTATTTTGAAAGACAAAACGAAATATACGAATATAAATTTCAGCAAGTAAAAGAAAGACATCATACGAAAATAGAATTTTTAGTAAAGAAACAATATGAAAACAATAAAAAGGTGAATAATAAAAGGTTAATAAACTCAACTAATATTAATATTCCTGAAAACATCAAATACTTTTTAGGTTTTGGACCCAAATTTTCAATTTCAGATTTTGAATTACCAACAAATGAAATCATCATTAGCGTAGAAAGTGCTCTCCGCAATATCGATAACAATCATGTAGAAGAAATCAGAAATAAAATATGTAACATCATCACAAATCAAAAATACAAAATAGCTAATTCAAATTTCCAAATAAAAAAACAATTCAATTGTTTGATTAAACAAACTCAACAGTTAATTGAAAATAACACCAAAATTTTAATACTACAGTCTGATAAATGTAGTAAAACTGTGATTATGTATAATCAAGAATACATCAACAAAATAAACACTTTATTGAGTGACGAAACTACCTACAAAAAAGAGAATTCAGATCCCACTTTAAAAATTCAAAAACAAATAAACACGTTAATCAATAAATGGTTTATAGAAAAACTAATAAATATAGGTACAAAATTCAAACTTATGAGCCATAACGGTAAACCTTCATCAATTTATGGACTACCATAACTACATAAAAATAATATACCTCTACGACCTATTGTTAGTAATATTAGTGCTCAAACATATCAACTGTCAAAATTTCTCACTGATATCTTGACCAATATGATTGGTAACAACAACTATCATATCAAAGACTCATGGCATTTTAGTGAATTTGTTGAAAATAGAATTATTCCTAAAGATCTTATACTAGTTTTCTTTGACGTTATCTCCTTATACACCAATATTCCAACTAATCTAGCAATAACTTGTATAAAAAACCGATGGCTAGAAATAAATACATATACTTCTTTGCCCTTAAATGAATTTATAGAAGCCACGTTGTTGTGTTTGAATTCGACATATTTTAAATATAATGATGAATTTTTTTCACAAATTTATGGTATAGCCATGGGATCACCAATTGCAGCAATCATAGCAAATCTAGTAATGGAAGATTTGGAAAATACCGTTATAAATCAATTAAATTATGTTCCAAATTTTTATAAAAGATACGTTGATGACTGCCTTCTATGCATACCAGCATCCAAGTTAGATTATACACTTAAAAAATTTAACAATTTCCACCCCAGAATACAATTAACTTTTGAGAAAGATAACGAAAAACTAATAAACTTTTTGGATATAACAGTTAAATATGATAATAACGGTAACATTGAGACAAATTGGTTTACCAAACATGTATGGTCTGAAAGATATTTAAATTTTAATTCTAATGTACCAATCACATAAAAAAGAAGTGTTGTTAATAACCTTACAGGCAGAGCCCTAAAAATCTCACATCCTAATAACAGACCTGATAATTTGAAGAAGATTAAAGAAGTTTTACAAAGTAATGAATATCCAGAAAGCTTTTACAATCCTATAATAAAAAAACGAATACATAAAATTTATAACAGTAATAATGCAAGGGACACAAACAATAGGAGTAGTAATAACTCTAGTAGTAATATCTCAACCAAAACATATCAGTTTACCATACGTACAAGGTGTATCAGAAAAAATTCAGGGGCTTTTGAGTAAAAATAATATAAATGTAGCGCACAAACCTAATAATTATACTAAAACTTAAACCGAAAACCGAAAAATTGAAACAAAGTAATGTAGTGTAGAACGTCAAATGTAAAGATTGCCATGGCGAATACGTGGGTCAAACATCTCAATACCTACATAACAGAATTTACAATCACCAATACAACATAAAAACCAACAATTGAACATTCCACAGCCTTTTCAAAACACGCAATCGAAAACCACCATAGTTTTGATTTTGAAAACATAAAATTTTAGACAAAGTGGAAAACAGAATCAAACGTGAAATCAAAGAAATGATTTGTATCAAAAAGAACAAAAATTCAATTAACTATAAGACGGACCTTCAAGGTCTCCCAAAAATATACAACCATTTGATAGAGTAGCTGTAGGTGTTTTGCATCTTACTTGCCTATGAATATTATTTGTATGTTTTGTTGATGATTTTATAAATCAGGCAGGTTCGAGTAACTTTATTTGATTTTAAAATATTTTAGAACGCAATGTCCACAGTCGACAGCAGATTTATAATGTATAAGTTTTAATAGATCATTGTTTTAAATTAATTTTGTCTTATCTTGTATTGTTAAATGTATTATAATTAAGTAACACATTATTCATTGTAGAGGAAAAAAAAGAAAAAATGAAATACGCAATACGCCGAAACGTATGTCGTTGGAGAAAATAAAATGAATGGGAAAAGAATGTAAACAATACAAAAAATCTCTTTATTTTTAACTATTAACCATGTTGGCCGATTACCAGGAATAAACTAAAACGAAAAACAACCCTTATTAGAAATTAATTACTCACCAATATCAGGATCATCATCGGCGTCCGAATACCCCCCCTATATCGGAGTTTTCAGCTTGCTCATTTGTAATTTCCAACAAAAGTTATTCTAGCTCTGCATCAAATAACCATCGTTTTGGCATAATACTACAGAAGTAGAAAAATATAGTTAACATCATGATATATCTGAAAATACAAATAAGTTATATTAGGACCCCCGAGTAAAGTTCAGTGAGTACGCCAGTGGAAATATTATCCCAGCCGATTGATAAGGAAATATATTTCTTGAGATTTTTCGTAGTATATAGTATGTGAGTTCATGTTATAATAAAATTTTGTCAACAAATTTATAGAAAAAGCAAAAAAAAACGAATTACTATTTGTATGATGCAATATCAAACCTAATTTTGTTATGTCATTTTCTCTGCCAACAGCTTACTTCTTTCAATTATCAGTGTATAAAACGAATACAAAAAACATATGTTTGTTTTCCTAAATATTGTTGATTCTTGCGAAATTTTACACAACGATGCTCTTTTACCAGAAAAAACTGTAATTTAACTGTGCACTAACGGTCAAAGGGATAATAATTTCCCACCTACTAACAAAGTACCCACGTGTTCTTTATCCACACAAATTCAAAGCGCTCTTTAGTTGAAAGGTACTTAATTACTATTCGAGCGAGGGCATGCTGATGCTAGAAAACTGTTTTGAGTAAATTTGAGTGAATCACATATGGTGGGAAATTATTCTCCCAATAACCTATAAAGGGTTAAACATTTTTAAGAAAAACAAATTGTAATGTTTTTTTCATTCGAAAGTACCCTCTACCTATGATCATTGAAACTAAAAACAATTGTTTTATAGTAGATGTAATTGATTCATCTACAATTGGTTCCCAACGGGGGCGATGCCGCCCCCCTGTGGGCGCTGCAGCCTTTTAGGAGGGCGGTAGCGGATTCAGAAGCAAATAATAAGCAGTCAAGAGGAATGGGGAAATAAAAATGATTTAATAAGGGTTAATAAGCAGTTTTAAATTAGCATTAATAATAATACTAATAATTATAATAATTTCTTTTTGTTCAGAATAGAAGTATATGACTTGTCCTCGCACGTTGATAAGCGAACGCGCCATGTTCATACAAAATAACATGTTTCGACATGTTCGCACACAGACAAGTTGAATCATGCACGAAATGAAACGTATAAAAGCAACAGATCTACGAATTTTTTGTTAGTTAGTTGTATGTGCTTGGCCGCGATATATAGTCGTGAATCATAAGCTCTGCCGTAGTAAATAATCGTGAGTGGTGTGTCATTTTATAAAAATTACTATCTATAAATCTATTGAGAATTTAATTTTTGGATGAAAATGGCTGAATCTACTTCTAAATTAAAAAAGAAATGCCGGCAGTACAGTATTGAATATTGAAGTATTGAAATTTTTGTTCTCTTCTATAGGGGGCGGTGGTCCAGAAAAGGTTGGGAACCACTGATCTACACTATTTCTAATGACACTGATTTCGTTAAAATCGGCTGATCGAAACCAACGTTATAGGTATTTATCCACAAACACTTCCCCACTCTCCCCCACCCGTTATTTGGAAAAATAAAAAAAAAGTACTTAAACAAATTTGTGCGGAATTTAGGCCTCTTTCTAGTTTACTTATTTAACACTTGGTATAATTGGGCATATTTAAAAAAAACTGGTTTTTAAATTTTTCTTCACAGGTTACGCCCCTAGCGGTTAACCTAGAAACTTGTGTGATTTCTTTTGGCCACTTTTACTAAGGAATTTTTTCTCCTAAAGTTATAATATGAATAGTTTCTGATATATAGCCGACAGATCGGCTTATTGGACCACCCGGTACATCTCAAAACATCAATTTTTGGGTCCTAATATTTTTTATGCCGACTTGTTGTCTACATATATTTTTTTGTTGTTGGCCGACCCTATTCACCTGCCATTGCGGGGATATCCAGGATATCCCAATAATATTTAAGCTTTAATATTTGTAATATCATGCTTCTTCTTTTTTCTATTAACATATATTAAGTCAATCACAAGGTAGGTCACTTCTTGGTCCCGCCAAAAATAATTATTAAACATCAGGTAGGCATCATTCTGACGATATTAAAAATCGAAACAATAGTCAAATTTCTTAGAATTTTTACCATTTTTTCAATATAGGTATTGTGGATGTATCTAGAAACAGTAAGTTTCGTTTAAAACAGTAATAAATAATAGTTTAATGTCACTTAAAATTATATTTCCACCTGATCTAGAAAAACTTATTCGCATTATTTTTCTGCAATTGCTGGAAAGGTCGTCGAAAGTTTTTTGACCTTGACTGAATTTGAAATATCTACCAATTTTCAGCTCTATGTGAATTATGATATCAAATGTCGATTTTTGATATCTGTCATGTCAAAACATCAAAGAATTTTCACTGCTTTGGGGGTAGTATTGACTTCACAAATCATAAAACCAGTAAAAGCAATTTTATTAGCTGTTGTTGATGTAATTCGTCGCAGTCAACTTGAGGGCTAAAATCTCGGAAATTTCGAGAGATCCCTTTCAAAGCGACGGTGAAATGTTATATGGTTGGTAAATTTTCGTTTGATTTAGTGATCTGCTTTGTGTTTGATGTACGCTCTAACTTGTCGTCGGATTATAATCGCTCAATATTTTATACTCCTTTGTTTTCTTCATATACATTTTTTGAACATTGGCCGCTCTCTATGTGGTTTAAAAGATATTAACAGATTAATAATTTTTCAAATGAAACTGATTAATTCAGTTAATATTAATGATCATAACTAAAAAATATCTTTCTAATTTTTATTGGCAGTACTGTGGTATGCTGTATTTTAGGTTGCTGGATATTCATCTTCAAGCGGGGTGTTTCATAGATAAACTAGCATAGATTACCTGCTAACTGCCTGTCTAACGCTACGAATAACCACCTAATAATAAACATAAGAATGCTTAATTAATTTTGCCCAGTAATTTCATAAACTATAAATTTAGAACCAGAATGAAATTTTCACTTTCAATACATACTATTTGGAAAGAACCAAAAAAAAAATGATACTGAATGTACTCAATTGGTACCTACATAATAATATTGTCTTGTCTTTATAAATGAAAGGACGCCGCACTTCTCTTATGGAAACAGGAGCACCGTCTAATTGTCTGAATTTTTTTATATGTACTGGTATTTGATATCCTGATCAAAAGTCTCCATGGGCCCAACCTTATCCGATAGATAGACTTTGAGATGCAGGGCGTTGAAGTTCAAAATCTCGACTTTTTTAAAACGGTCCACAAAAAGTGTCTCTTAAATATTTTTCCATGTTACTGCCAAATATATCAAGACAAAATATATATCTATTAGCGAAAATAAAATATCTGTTGTTTACAGAGTGATTCGTGCTTTCACAGACCTGTTTTTGTTAAATTACGTATTTTTACAATGAAAAAAAGCATCAAATGTTATTAAAAAAAATCACTGTCAAAGTTTCAGAATATTGGATATAATGTAGATCTCGATGTCCTCGTTAAAAGTTCTTATTGGTAGAAGTAAATCCTATGGCTACTTTTCGAAATATTAAACGCTTACTATATAAAATATTATTTTTTAGTAATACAACATAAATACGAAATAAAGGAAATATTGTAAACTAAATATTTTTACACACTGTATTAGATTATATTGCGACGTTGTATTATTGGGTGGTAGGCTACAAAAATTCATACTTACAGGGTGATCTGACTTGAGCTTGTAAGATGACAAAATCAACAAATCCAAAAGATCAACTAAACAGTCGAAACTAGTTACCTAGTATTTATTAGATACAACATGAAAACTTCAATTATAAGATAATAATAATAATAATAATAATAATAATAATAATAATAATAATAATAATAATAATAGTAATAATAATAACAATAATAATAATAATACACCATCTCCATTGGACAACTTGAAGACATAATCAATAAAACACATAATTGGAAGGCCCCCGGCCCTGACGGAATACCAAACTTCTGGCTTAAAAAATTCACTGCGACGCATGACAGACTTGCAAAACTTATAACACACATCGTCCACAATCCCTCAAAACTCCCAAATTTTTTAACACAAGGCATCACATACATCAAACCTAAGAACAATAACACTTTGAACCCAGCCAACTACAGACATATGCAGGACCACCTAGACAAGTACAACATACTCACAGAAGAACAGAAAGGATGCAAAAAGGACAGTCAAGGTTGCAAAGAACAGATGACAATAGATGCAGTAATCCATCAACGAGCACTTAAAAAATTCCGCAATCTTTTCGTCACGTACATAGATTACAAAAAAGCGTACGATAACGTACCACATAGCTGGCTAACACACGTACTCAGAATCTACAATATCAACCTTATCATCAATAATTTCCTCCAAACCATAATGAAAAGGTGGTGCACCAACATACATGTGCAAACAGAAAATACTCAATTCACAACTGACAAGATACCCATTAAACGAGGAATATTTCAAGGGGATACACTGAGTGCTCTGTGGTTCTGCATGTGTCTCAATGTTATATCTCAGGCCCTCTCTAAAACAAAACAAGGATTCACCATTAAATTCAACAGGAACAACAATTATAAAATCAATCACCTTTTCTACATGGACGACATCAAACTATTCAGCTCGACATGAACACAAATGAACTCCCTTATTAAAATAACAGAAACCATGTCCAACGACATAAAAATGGAATTCGGGTTAAATAAATGCAAAATTAACAGCATAGAGCGTGGCAAGTGGACAAACACAGAGGGCATCAGGACTACAGGAGGCATAATAGAGCACATGGATGAAAACGACACATACAAATATCTTGGCATCGAACAATAAATCAAACTCAACCATACAGAACTCAACAGTTTCATACAAAAATATACGAAGAGACTCACACAATTACTAAAAAGTAAACTCACATCCAGAAACCTTACGAAAGCCATAAATTCTTATGCCATACCAACGCTCACTTACTCAATCGCAATTCTCAAGAGGACACCGACAGATCTCGAAAATATCAACAGACAGACCAAAACACTACTGACAAAACACCATATGCACCACACTAATGCCTGTATAGAAAGAATTACTTTACCTCGAGCAGATGGTGGGAGAGGAGTTCTTGACATCCACCAACTACACGACACGCAAATCTCAAACCTAAGAAAATACTATCATGACAAAAAGTCCGAAAGCGAACTTCACCTAGCAATAGTAAATGCCGACATTAACTACACTCCACATGAATGCAAAACTCGCGTCTAGAAGTGTAGAACTGACGAGTGAAAAACTAACTTTTGTTGTTGAGCCTTGCGCTCGTTTCGAGGAGTTAAAAATTAACTTCGTTGCTGAGCATTGCGCTCGATTCGATGAGTATGAAAAAACTGATTTCTTCACGTTGCGAGACGTGTTAAGTAGAAATCTGCGAGGGGCGTGTTTACACGTGGATTGGGTTGACCAACCGAAAATAAATATTTCCTTTTGGCCAGCATCACTTGACTTGTTGGGTTCCCAGACAAGAATCAACTATGGGTGCCGCCAATAGTAAGTTAAGTTTCTATGGAATACTACAATAACAATTGTAACCTTCTTACTTAGAAAGGTAATTCAAAAATGTCTTTCATGTCTTCCGAACCTCTACCATAAAATTCATGCAGAATTGACACTAAATTTGGGGTTTTTACAATCCAATATACAAATAGGGTGAAACGTGCTTTTTTCTCACTTCTTAACTATAGGACAATGTCGACTTTCAAAAAGGTGTCATTCATCTGCCCATACAAAAGAATTTACAATCATTGTTGGAAAACGTGATATTTACAAAGCCTTCTGAAAATAAAATTAAAATATCATTTGAATTTACTACAATAGAAAGATCTTATCAATTCTGCAACATATTTCTACAAAGCTATTAACTAAAATGAATTTACGCCTTAAATATATACAATAAAAAAAGAGAGGCATACAAATGTCTTACATATTTTAAATGTATCTTAACAAATAAATTTCAAGATTTTACAATCTTGAACATATAGCAAATACATATTAAAAGACCCCTCAGTCACAAATGATAAATGCAGAAGATGCCATTCAGACAGAGAAACAATAGAGCATATAACCAACGGCTGCAAGAGTCTTGCACCAACCAAATACCTGGAGCGACACAACACAGTCGCAAAAATCATCCACCAGCAAATGGCATATAAACTTTCACTAATAAACAAAACCGTACCTCACTACCAGTACACGCCATCCGAAATACTGAAAAACCAGGAATACAAAATATACTGGGACAAAACGATACAATCAGACAAAACATTAGCATGCAACAGGCCCGACATCACATTTACTGACAAGAAAAACAAACACACCTACTTCATAGACGTTTCCATCCCTACCGATCACAATATAACAAACAAATATTCGGAAAATATACAAAAATACACCCACCTCGCAATAGAACTGGAGAGAATTTGGAAGCAAAACGTGGTCACCATTATTCCGTTGATTATGTCTGCTACTGGTATCACCCACAAAAAATTCACAGAAAATCTGACAGAACTCGACATACCAGAAAATATACACAATCAAATACAAAAAAGCGTCATTTTGCACACATGCAATATAGTCCGCTCGTTTCTTAGAGCACAATAGACTTCGTTTATACTTGGCCCGCCCGTATAAAGAAGAAATCCAGGGAACAAAAACCTTGTGAATTCCTAAAATAATAATAATTATGTCCACTTCTGTAGGCTAAGATTAGAACATCCAGAACCTGAACTTAACGTATATGGACACCAAATCAACGCCAAAGACTGTATCAAATTCCTGGGCGTTGTTTTTAATAAGAAACTCCACTGGAAAGAACATATCAATCAATTAGTGGCAAAATGCCAGAGAGCCTTGAACATTATCCGATGTATGGCAAATATAAGATGGGGAGCAGACAGGGAGATCCTGTTGAACCTCTACAGGTCACTCATACTGAGTCGACTAGACTACGGGGCGATCGCATACAATTCCTGTAGACCTTCAAGACTAAATCAATTTAATAGTCTTCAACTATCAGCTCTCAGACTAAGTACAGGGGCTTTCCGAACTAGCCCTCTAACTGCAGTTCTATGCGATACTTCCATCCTGCCCTTAGATCTGAGAAGAGATTTCCAAACTATCACCTACGCATCCCAAATTATATCCCGTCCAACACATATTAACCATGCAATTTTTTTAGTCGATAATGAATTCTCCAACAGACCTACAGTAACCAGACCAGCAAGAATTCGCTTCCATGAAGCCTGCGATTGATAAATACACAATAATGAGCGAAAACATTCCTGCAGCTCCTCCTTGGCAACTCATCAATCCACAGATAAACATCAGCCTATCCTTGTGGAAAAGGGATGAGCCTCATCCTTCAGAGCTCTGTTCAGATCCGAATTAGACCTTTACCAAAACAGCCTTACTATTTATACGGATGGATCAAAAACCAGAAGCGGAGTAGGTGCAGCAATGGTAATAGAGGAAAATGAATATTGTTGGACCTTGAACCCTTACTGCTCAATTTTCACCGCGGAACTGTATGCTATATGGCAAGCTCTTCTATTCTTTTCCTGTTCCTACTAAAAATCCTGTGTTATTTGTTCAGACTCTTTGAGTGCCATTCAATCACTAGAAAACAAATTTACAAAATCCCCTTATAGCTTAAGAATATTGGAGCTAGTTTCCCACTTGTCGTCAGTAGGAAAGAAATGTACTCTCTTATAGACCCCCAGTCACTGTAACATTCGCGGCAATGAGAAGGCAGACATGGCAGCAAAACATGCAACTCTCTCCCCAGTAGATGATGGCATCCCTGTCCCATATCAGGACATTCTTACAGCTTTTAAAGAAATAATTAACAAATCATGGCAAGTTCGATGGTCGGAGCAAAACACCCTGTTGAATCCCGTAAAACCGGAAATAAAAAAATTATCATTTGCCGCCTGAGAATCGGACACTCGAGGCTCACACATGCCTATCTCTTAGCCGGAGTCCATCGACCCCAGTGCGATCATTGCAATACCAGACTAACTATTAATCATATCTTCTCATGCCCAACTTATTCTCAGCTGAGACACAATATCGGAATAGAACACGCAATAACTAATATATTCAGTAATGAAGAAAATATCAAAAAAGCTCTTTCATACCTGGGCCTCTTGAATATCTATAACAATATTTAAATGTGTATCTGCAGCTAAATGATCCTCGCAATCGAAAGCTGCTAAATCAAAAAAATAATAATAATAATAATAACTATGTGTTTCTGTAATAGTAAAAAAAGGCAATTTAATAGACTGTATAGGAGGGTTTAAAAAGTCAAAATCTGTGAAATAGGTCAAAATATATCATGTGCACTAATATCTCTAGTAACTTCTGATTTAACGATACGATATTTTTTAGCAGGTTTATCAAGGAATTTAAAAATAAAAATTAGCATGTTTTAGGGTTTTCATCACACTGTATGCACATTCTACATCAATGATAGTTTTTGAATCATGTGGTGTAGGGTTGTAATCGAGAGGCATAGGTCAATAAATCCATGGAACTCTGCCATACCAATGCACCACCCTGTATATTTAATATATTTCGCCACATAATTTTTATAAATCCGAGTAAAGATCTATTTATTCTAGTTAATGCAGTTTATAAGATCATACTTTATTGGTTGAAAAAATGCAGATTTAATTTTCGAAAAAACGGAACGTCCCTGTATATATTTACAATTTAGGAAGTTAAAACGTTTAATGGAAATTATATTTTTTGTTATAGTCTTAATATTAGATATTACCCAAGAGAAGGCATCTTGGTATAGCGTGCTATGATAAAATATTTTCACAATAAAAAATTAGCATCTATCTGTCATTAAGTTTTACAATAAGTGTCACTTATTGTTGTTTATAGTACCTTTTAATATTATTCAGTTATTTAATTTAAAATTACAGTGTTTCACCTTATTTTTTTCTAATATGGCATTTGCAAATACCTTTCAATTTAAAAAAAAATGTTCCTTTATGAGTATTTCTAGAGCACAAAATATTATTAAATTCGATTATAAAATTAACAATATGTCTTTAGATCGTAAATCGGAAATAAAAGATCTTGGAATAACATATGACTACAAACTCTCATTTGTTCAGCAAGAAATGTTTCGAAGTCTCAAAGTTAGTTTTTTAAAAATTATTTTATTATACAAAATTAATTATTCCAATGAAAATATGTCTGATATCTACAAAGCTTGACTTAAAAGTGAACAATTCAGAGATTAAACAGTTAAAATGAAAAATGATATGATTAGCAAATCCTTGGAAATGAGGTTGCTGAGTCTGCGATTCCCATAAGAAGTTGTGAGATAATTAGCATGTAAAAAATATTGTAAACTCAGCCAATCGGGTACTAGGTTTTATTATACGTCAAACTTCACAAAAATCAATGTAATTAAAATGTTATACTACACATTAGTCAGACTCAAATTAGAATTTGCCTCTATTATATGGCAAGGTGAATTCCATACACATTTGCTACAAATTGAAAAAATCCGAAACAAATTTTTGCGTTACATATATTATAAAAAATTTCGAGTTCGTGATGATTACCATACTATAAGGACATCTTACCTTAGAATAGAATTCAATATCAGATCCTTAGAAATAAGACGTAAATATGAAATGGTAATGTTTTGTATAAAATTCTTAATAATCTGATAAACTGTGCTAATATATTATCCTTAATGTCTTTTTATGTAGCACCCAGACACACAGATTAAAATTCTATATACCATTATATACAAATATTTCTAACTCTCCACCCATTGTTAATATGTTGCATTTAGCTAATATCATTTCAGCTGTTGTCCAAGACTTGGATTGGTTTAATACCCGATGTAGGGATTATAAAAACTTAATAAATGAATACCTGGATATTACTTCGGTGTGATTCATTAAAAACCTTCTAGGCTTGTCGATTATAGTCGATAAAAATCTCTTAGACTCATATCTGTTAATTAAATTGAATCTCCTGACTCTATCCTTCTGCTGCTTTCTCTGGCTATGATAAAAATGTATGGTACGTAATATTAATAAATGATATTAACGATATCTGTGTAGATATATAACATTAGTTAGTTGTGATTGGCCCTCTCTTTCTTGTTTCTTCTCATTTTTATTATAACATAAGGTAAATAAGATGTACTTATCTATATTAACATTATTATCCTTGTAATTAGGTCAATAGACCTGTTAGGATGAACAATAAAATAAATAAATAAACAAGAGATCATGTGCCTGAATTCTATACCAGCTGATCCTAAAGCCATTGTTCATGTAGTTTGTACGCATGACTCCATTGAAAAGAGTAGTAATTTTTAAATATTACGTCAATTCTATTGCTCTTTTAAAAAGGAACATTTGGTTAAGAGGGGCCTCCTCACAGGTATATAAACCTAAACACCTACACAATACTAGTTACAAATTTAGTAATTATTTGGTTCAAAATATTTACGATAGATGTCGATAGTAGTACTGAATCGGCTTTTACTTATTCAACATATTTTCTGTCTCTGTCTTTCCACTCTTGACGGTTCAAAGAAACACATCTCTGTTCGAATGTTTTGATTTCAATTATTTCAACTTCTTGTGAGCACAGAAACCTTATCTCTGTTTTTTATGTTGCATCCAAACCACAGCACACCTGTGCATAGATAAGAGAATATTATATACACGGATCCGAACAAAATTTGTTGAAATAATTTCCATTTGAGTGTAGATTTTTGATTATTTAAGAGTTTCATAAATGTTTTTGAAAGGAATAAATTGTTAAAAAGTACGTAATCGTATCGACCCGATATCAAAAATTATAGTTATGATAATGTAAATTATCCTGCAATCCGTATTTTTTAATTTGAAAAACTATGTTTGAGGTTTTGTTTACTGAATTATTTGATTAATGTGAAAATGTGAGATAAATAATATTGATGGTTTGTTCTAGTATCATCAAACCATCTTTCAACATTCTCTTGAAACCCTGTTTTAATGATAATATGGGTTTGTTAGTGAAAAGCGAAAAATGCTTAATTGAAGTGAACTGACCTTTGAAGTATCTGAATGAAGAAAAATTAAAACCGCTCTCAAAAGACAAGAATTGCATAATTCATTTTGATGAATATATAATAGTGATAATTGAAAAATATAACTATTATAACCTGATACAAGGTGCATGACATATTGCATGAAAGGACATGTGCTATTTAATAATATGGATACCAAGTGACAGCATTGCGGAAATTGCTAGAAATTAAGAATGGAAGAAAAATATACATACTTTAAAAACATTCTACCTTTCAAAATTTCTACCATTTATATTATATATAATAAAATGTTTTCATGATTATAAGTTGTTGTTGTTTCATGCTAAGAAAATTAAACTGCAGAAAGGTTGCAAATTTACATGATTTAAAATAGGCCATTTAGTCGGAAAACACAGAACGTCATGTCACAACTTTGCCTCAATCTAATCATATTTGTATCAGTTTCAGAGTACCTGTTGGTTGCTTTCAAATTTTATTTGACATGTAGGCTCTTTTTTCAACTACATGTGTAAATATATTCAATTTTATCTAGAAACAAATAATATAAACAAAGAGTTTCCAAATTTATTATACAAAGAAATATTTACTTGTAATACAATGCTTTACATTTAATAGAAAGAGGAAAGTAAGGTAGAGTGAGGAATTTAAATTTAAAATAGCAAACGTTTAAAAAACTTACAAAGCAACTATAACAGCTAATAACAAATTTAAAGCGAAACATCTGTAATGACAAATAATAATGTATATATCGTGGGGAGATCGATATATACAGTACAAAATCAAACATACAATCAACATGTACAAGTTTGCTTCTACCTTGTTTGCAAAGATTGATCATATGTGTTGTGGAGATTGAAACTGAAACATTTTTCCTTCATTACACAAAAAAATAGTTGGTTCATTCTCTTTTTTCCATGACAGATACACATATGTGTGATCACCTGAATGGTAAATATTTTTTTTTGTTTTTGTATAATACATTATTGGTATTATTACTTTTCCATCCAACCCATCTTATATGCGAGAAAAGTATAGGTTTACCCAAAAAAAAGTTGGAATTTTGTATTTTTTTGAGTTGTTTTTACGTTTTTCAGCAAGAACAACACAAAAAAATGGTTTTTAGAAAAGAAAGCCTATCTGTATAACTCGATACAGCCCCCGAAGTGCAACAAGTAGACAAAATTAACTTTATCGTCGTCCTTTGTTTTACAATTTTTTTTTTAATATCAATAACTAAGATTATTACTAAGTCACCCTTTAATAATAATTTGGTTTCTTATTTTCTTTGATTTTTTGAAATGCTTATATAATCAAACAATTTGCAAAGAAATTTTGACTATTGGTAAGATTTTTAAAATATAATGTTACCTACTCCGTTCATTAATTTTATTCAACAATTACTATTACCTATGGTGCATAGGCTAAGGCAAGCTAAAAAGTGGATAACCATCCTAATTTCTTATAAAATCTTTGGACAGGTTGTTAATAGAAAAACAAATACACCTTGTCATTCTCTTGTTAAAACTGTTCTTAAAAATACTTATTGTATTACTGAGGTAATGGAGTATGGAACTCTTAAGGAAAAAGTGGCTAAGAGCATTTTTGAACAAGTACAAAATGTTGTGGTGGTTGATTGAGGATTGTGGGTAGATGTTCAACACAGTTTTCTAGGTGCTTCTCCCGATGGTAAATATATTTGACATAACAAATAATTACCATGTGTTATAAATTCTTTTTGCATATTAAATGACATACATTTATTGATAAAATATTTTAGGGCTTGTACGTGATGATGCACTACTTGAAATAAAATGCCACCACTCTGCATCAAAACTGAATTTACAAACAAATACAATAAGCGAAATAATTGACGTCATGAAGAACAAAATTTGTCTAGAAAAACACAACAATAAAATTCAACTTAAGCGGAATAACAATTACTATTATCAGGTATAAACATGATATATTTATTCCAAAGAACAAAAACTCAAAATCATTCTCACATAATATATTTAATCACTTTGATGTATTTACCAACAATAAATAAGAATAACATTAAAAAGTAGTTATTTGTGTAATAGGTGCAAAAAGTGCATTTTTGTTGCAAGGAAGCATGAAGCACTAAACACAATCTTGTGGAGTAAATATAAATAGCATTCACGAAGCACAAATTTACTTATTTAGCATGAAAATTACTTAATTATAATCACTTACAAATACAATACACACTAAACTATTAATTTGGGATATTTTTATGAACACAAAACATATGACAACAGCATATTTGACCCATAGAGAAAGTTATAAAATTATTTGTCTATGAATTGACCGTCGTCTTCTGTCATTGTTCTATACAGCGCCATGCATCAAGACGGTGGAGCGGTTGAACTAAAGTAAAAAGATGTTAGTTTGCAAAACTTGCGCACAACAAATCTCAAAAAATACAATGATTTGAGATTTCATATTTTCAGAATCGAATTCTCTAGGCTTCCTTTTGGGTATCAAGTTTTGGTGTCCAGATTGGTGACCACAAATTGTCAAAACTGTCAAAATCACACCATCACTTAATGGCTTATATCTTTTTTATAACAATATAAAACTCAACCAAAATACCTGATCCCCAAGGCAAAGGTCCAAGTTATATTGTGTTAAAATTGCAACACTTAATTTCCCTGCGTTCTTTAGATTTGTTGTGTACAAAATGACCTAAATGTTGTTACAAATCATGGGTGCCAACTGTTTTCAGGTTCCTAAAACGTGAGGCCCCTCTTAAGCCAGAAATTATAGTAGCTCCTGATGGATACGTTTTAACAGTCAACGGTCCTTATTTTTCTGATGCATGAAACAACGACGCAACGATTTTACGGCAGGATTTAGAGAACGACGTTAATGGAATGAGAAACTGGTTTGAAGAAGGAGATATTGTAATAGTAGATACATGCTACAGAGACGCGATTCCTACATTTGAAGAACTAGGTCTCATTTCTTATATGCCACCTTTACTTCGTCGTAACCAACGTCAACTATCTACTAGTGAAGCTAATAGAGCAAGACTAGTAACTACAATCCGCTGGGTTATAGAAGCTAGAAATGGACATTTTAAGTCAATTTTCAAGTTTTGTAAAGGACGCATTTCCACGAGCCATCCTGCCACGTTGCGTGAGTTTTGCCAGATTGCGGGTGCGTTAATAAATAGGTTTCATCCTTTAATAAATACACCAGGAACAGTTGAGATAGCAACTGAAATGCTAAATAAACTGGATGATGTAAATATTGTCGAAGTACGTGTTGAATCTCAAAATCTAGCTGTCGAGATGGTCGCTGGCAGAGGCTTAACCATATGCATGTTCCTGAATTTCCTCGGGTAGATATCAATTATCTAGAAGGCGTGTAGGTCCTTGCCATCTTTATTTAAGTCCATCATATATACAACATAAATTAGAAAGAGAAGAACTTAATGTTTTAGAAATATATGAGTTAAGAGAGGAACCCAATTTCTTACGTTTTAGAATCTATTCTAGATTTAGAAACGCCACTAAATATATGTTATGGTTAGCATACGAGGACGGACTTAATCAAGACAACCTTCCAGTTTTCTACCACTACTGCACATATCCATCTGGTACGAGAACTTTAGGCACATGCGCACACATTTCAACAATTTTATGGTTTTTTGGATTTGCTAGACACAATAATATCACATTTCCACCAACACGTCTTCTAAATCGTGTCGACGATGCAGCAAACCGTTTATTGCCAGAAAATATTGGTCTAGGTCCGATAGTTGAAGAAAATTGAAAAGTTTTTTGTTCGTTTACCCCCACTTTATTTGGACTTCACCATCATTTTTTAAATGTATGCATGTTCTAGTCGCCTGTGGTGACCTTATAAAATATCTACTGTTTTCGCTCCTAACTTTAACAGGTATGTAATAAGAATCTAAAAATGCTTAAAAAATATGAGTGGAATACAGGGAATACCACTTGAATAAAAACGTGCCTATAGGGCTCTATCTCACGGGTGGTGTGGGAACGAGCTTAAAATGGATCTTAACCCTAGATAACGGGACATTCGTAAAATTTACGATGGTCAATATTTGTCGTGATATTTCGTTTATTTCCGGATACCGCAATGGGGCGGAACTCTCAGTACCTTCCTATTTAGTTGGTAGCTAGACTCCAGTGTATGAAACATCGCATTATAGTCACTTAAATCGCAGATTTTTGCACTCGATTCGTCAATTTTACGATAGTCCCGTGTTAACGTTGGTTAGTTTTTTTGGTGAACAGCAATTTTGCTAACATTTAGAAAACATGGTAGTTATTATTTATTATTTTTTACTTATGGTATTCTGAGTATATGTCGTTTCAGCAGTATGGCTTCAAAACGGCCATTATCTCAGGCAGAATTAGAAGAAGAAAGGCGAAAAATTATGGAGGGAGAAAATAGTGATGCAGATCCATTTGAGGATAGTGGAAGTGACTAGAGAGAAGATAATCTTGAAATAGAATCCATAGAAAAATCAGAGGGTTCAACTGATGAATCGTCTCTCGATGAGAATTTGCCTTTGAATGGACCAGAAATTCCTACTTCGGCAGACAATATGGGCGACGTTGGTCATGAAAACGCCGATGAACAGGTACAGCAGTCACAACTCGAAACATCTAAAAAAATCAATTTCTGGTTCAACCCAACACTGTACGTTTGAAAGGAAAGAATGTTAACAAATGGACATAGACATTCGACCAATTGTGCACCAACATGAGCTGCAGCAGAAAAACTAGAAGATGGTCCATATGTGTGGTAGATGGTATGATAAATATGGCCTGCATCAACTCCTTTGTGATTTATTCGACTAATACTGTGAAAAGGGGAGAGAAGCCCCTTTCGCGATACCAGTACATGATAGATTTGAGTCGTCGCCTTGTTGAGCGATGGATGAGGCGATTATCGACTCCAAATTTGGGGCGAAATATCTGCCAAGATAATGCTCTAATTTTAGGTATTCAAAATGATTCCAGAAATACAATCCCTCAGGAAAAGAAGCGCAAAATATGTTTCAACTGCCGCAGTCAAAAAATACGGTAGACAGCAACTTATTGTGGACAACGTGGACATACGATCTGCGGGGAACACCGCTGAGATATTTGCAAACAATGCAGCGATGATGAATAGGATTTGGAGTTTTTTATTAATATTTTGTTTTTTCATTTTTTAATAAAGAGTTTCTACCACTTTTCGTTACTTTTTCTGGGAAGATTTTTCGTAATATGCGGGTTATTACTACTGTCGTAAAATTTACGATACTCCCGTAAAGACGTGTTTCGAAATAAGTCCCGTTTTCTAGGGTTAATGGAGTATTGAATAACCCCTGTATGTTGATTTTGTCATCTTACAAGCTCAAGTCAGATCACCCTGTAAGTATGAATTTTTGTAGCCTACCACAAAATAATACAACATTGTAATATAATCTAACACATTGTGTAAAAATACTTAGTTTACAATATTTCTTTTATTTTGTATTTATGTTGTATTACTAAAAAATAATATTTTACAGATTGAGCGTTTAATATTTGGGAAAGTAGCCGTAGGATCTAATTCTACCAATAAGAACTTTTAACGAGATCTACACTATATCCAATATTCAAAAGCTTTGACGGTGATTTTTTTTAATGATATTTGATGCTTTTTTCCATTGTAAAAATGCGTAATTTAACAAAAACAGGTCTGTGATAGCACGAATTACCCTGTAAACAACAGATATTTCATTTTCGCTAATAGGTATGTATTTTGTCTTGATATATTTGGCAGTAACATCAAAAAATATTTAAGTGGGACTTTTTGGGGACCGTTTTAAAAAAGTCGGGATTTTGAACTTCAACGTCCTGTATCTCAAACTCTAGCTATAGGATAAGGTTGGGCCCATGGGGACTTTTGATCAGGGCATCAAATACCAGTACATATCAAAAATTCAGACAATTTGACGCTCCTGTTTCCATAAGAGAAGTGCGGGGTCCTCTAGATACGTGGAAGGTAATTGTTGAAATGGTCATAATTTCAGATAATAATAGCTATTTATGTACCAAGTGCGTTATATAGATCCTAACGCCCGGATGGCCCGAGGGATGAATGTTGCCCGATGGGCGTTATGATCTAGTAACGCTCGTGATGCATACAAGATTTTATTTTTCACGAAAAAATTATCTTAAACAACGTTGTTTACTTCATACATTTCTTCTCATAGTATTTACTGCGTTCTGGTCGGCAACTGCGCACAAGTGAGCTTCTATGCAATTGCCATGGAAACATTGAAGAGGTTGCTAAGGGTTGTTTATTTAAAAAAACGACTCTGCATTTTTGTAAGAATTGACAAGCTTGCTAGTGGAGGAAACTAAAAACGGTTCTGTTTACAATAATTATGGAGATCCCACACAATGTGACGTTCAAAGCTGAAAAAGCGTTTGAAAATTTACTGCATGTGAAATCCAAACACTTATACGAGAAGGAGTAGTACCATTTTCTGAAATGGAAAGATGAAAACAGAGTAAATACTGTAAATGAAACTGCCTTTCTGAGTAATTAATTTATTGAACTACAGAAAAAAACATTTAGCGAGCGTTATGATTCATAATGCCCTCCATAACGCCCCGGATGTTATGGGTCTTTTAATAGCAACCGTTGCCAAGGTATTATAAAGCAGTAAGGATCAAGTGAAAAATGAAAATAGTAATTTACGTAACAACTCTGGAAAGTACTGTTTTTTCAGACGAGTAGACAAGATTCTAGGACGAGCTGCGGACGAGTCCTGCAAGTCTGCGAGTCCGAAAAAACAGTTTCCGGTCGTGTAAAGTACATTATTTTTTCGGCAATCGTGTGGATTAGTTATCAACATTGATATAAATATAAGTAAAGAACATTTCTTTATATTACGGTATCCGCCAAAATAAACAGTACCGAAACAGAGAGTGCTGTGGAGTTGTTTATGTAATATGGATTTGTCATATTTGACTTAATTGTCATTAGTTGATATATTAATAGTACGCTGCAGTTAAATTTGATTCAAAAATGGTTCTAACAACGGAAGTAAAAGATTTTTTGGTAGAGCATTATTTTCGTTCATACGGAAAAGGTCGTAATGATGGTCAAAGCTTAGAACAGGTGTCAATAAAATATCAACAAAAATTTAATAAAGCAGCTCCTAGTAAAAGTATGATGTTAGCTGTTGTTGAAAAATTTCGTCGCACTGGTAGTGTATTGTGTCAACGTAAAGATTCTTCAGGTCGTCGAAAAACAGTATGCACTAACGAAAATGAAGGACGTGTTTTTAACCAAGTTGTGCAATCACCTCAAAGAAGTCTTGTAAGTACTGCATGTAAACTCAACATTAGTGAAACGTCTTTACGTCGCATGTTCAAATCAATTGGTGGTTATCCATATCGTATTCAAGTTGGACAACGACTAAATGCTGCGGACAAACGTGCAAGAGAAATTGACTGTGGTCGCATGTTGAGTTTAATCTACGAAGATCCCGCATTTTTGAAAAACATATGGTTTTCCTCGTTCATCTTAGCGGCTATATTAATCGACAAACAACCAGATTCCTTGGATTTGAACGTCCTGATGTCATTGTAGAGAAACCACTCCACAGTCTTCAAGTTACCGTTTGGTGCGCGGTATCTGGTCATGGAATGATTGGGCCTTATTTCGTTGAAGATGATAATCAGAATCCACTTACTGTCAACCAAGAGCGTTATAGAGAGAAAATTATTATACGTTTTGTGAGAGATCTAAATAACTTTTGCCGTGCACGAAATCTACAGTTTCGCACACAATGGTTCCAACAAGATGGTGCAACGAGCCATACAGCTGTGCGCACCTTAGACTTACTCCGTCAGCATTTCGATAATAGAATAATTTCTCGGGGAACAGACTTCGAATATCCTTCTCATTCACCTGATCTGACGCCACCTGACGCATACATTTGGGGCATATTGAAGGACAAAATATTTCACTCGGAAAATCCGCCGGCGAATATTGCCGAACTACGGGAAAGAATACAAAATATTTTTCGGCAGTTACATCAACCACTTTTTATAAATATGTTTATTGACTTACAAAATCGATATGAAGCTTGTTTGCGTCGAAATGGTGAACATTTTGAACACTTACATTACAGAAATTAAAAATTAATTTTTATTTTTATTTTCGGTACTGTTTATTTTGGCGGATACTGTATTTATTTATAGAACCAAATTAGGAGAATTGTAATCCTTACATTCTAATTCTTGCTTAAATTAATATTAAATTGAATACAGCCAGTTTTTATACGATATAAATGTATTTAAACAAAAACCAAGAAAAGGTACGAAAACTGGAAAAACAATTACTACTTTACTTTACTTTAACTTACAACAAGTAACTAAAAATTAACCCTAACACGATCGTCCAAAATAATATAAACTGTTGAAAATAACATTTTGTCTGTCGAAAACGAAATTGGAAAATGGAAGAGACAGCTTCGTGTTTTCGAGTCGTTAAAATACACAAAATTTGGAAGAGGAACTAGTTTTTTTCACCGTGACCAGTGAACTATTAATAAAACATAAAATAAAATAGTACAATGGAAATCGTAACAAAACGATTAGCATCGTCATTTGTCACGAGACTGTTTCCATACTGAAATCTCCGAAGAAATATTTCTTTTACCGACTATTGATGACTTCTTTTATTTATTTTGGCTTTATTACTCCAAAACATTATTATCATAATTGCAAATGATGCTATCGCAGTTACCAGTAAGCTTATCTTGCATAAACTGGCGGCTCTTCTTTTCGCTAGTCAACCCGAAACCCATGATGAGATATTCGCGAAACAATTTCGCGCAGTCTAAACGCGCCTTGAGGGCTCTCTACCCGCAGTTATCTGTGACGTTTTACCTATGAAACACTTTGCTATTTTTATTAGTAGATAGTTTTCATATCTTCAT
Organism: Galeruca laticollis; assembly: GCA_963921935.1. Classification (NCBI taxonomy): domain Eukaryota; kingdom Metazoa; phylum Arthropoda; class Insecta; order Coleoptera; family Chrysomelidae; genus Galeruca; species Galeruca laticollis. Next base: position 34,284,279 of record OY998178.1, on the reverse strand, counting down.
CTATTTTATTTTTGATTTACATTACATTTAGTAGAATTACAGGAAATAGCATTTGTTGTGATTCTGCACTTTATGAAAAAGCGCAAAAACAAAAAGAAGAAAATACATACCAAGGAGTTAATTTCCAAAAGGGTCATTAATAATTATTAGGTTCAATGAAATTAACTGTCTCGACCCGTACCTCGTGGAATCTACTCATATTACTGTTTTAAATGAAACTTACTGTTTCCAGATATTAAATATCGAAACAATTATCAAATTTCTTAGAATGTTTTAAAATATATTGTGAAATTATCTAGAAACAGTAAGTTTCATTTAAAATAATATTAGGTTCAGAATTCGTTTTTTACTATTATACAGGTTGTTTCAAGAAAAGGTGACCCCATGCTGCAAAATAAGTTGGGTTCCCGCAGTGAAAAAATTTCGTAATAGCATACGTTTTCAAGATACAGGGTGTTGAACAAAATAATTATTATACAAATTTTTTACGATTATGTTGAAACTACTGTCGACATTTTAATGAAATTTTGTGCGAATATGTTTTGGAAGCTGACGGATCGCATAAATTTGTTATTATATCTGCCTCTCACTGAGGGCGCTAGTTACACGATTCATACCGAGTAGTTTTAAACATATATTTTTTGAGATTGAATTTTGTAGCCCAAGTTTTATGTGAACTTGAACAACATTCGATTTTACAACAAAATGATACTCTTTGTAAAACTCGATACGGGGTGCCGTTTTCGGAATTTTTTGATTTCAAAATCACAGAGTAATAACTAACGCTGATATAAAGTATTTTTTCCTACGTTAATGCAAAAACCAAAACTTTATTGAACTCTATTTAATGGAAAAACTAGTTCTTTATTGCTCTAGTGCAATAAAAACTTTATTGCACTCATCTGCCATTCTACTATAGCGTTTTGCAATCATGACAAATATAAACATTCAAATTGACGTCAAATTTTGAGTCCATTTTCTGTGAGATATTGCATTACGTTTTAAACAATTGAATATTTTATATTATTTTCATTCATATTTATTATATAATAGATTACTAAAAATCTAAAAAATGTATTTTATTGAAATCGTCATTACAAAATATGAACACAAACGTAAATAAATGACTCAAACATAGGTATGCGCTTACGGTTATTATTGTACTATGCTTTAAATAATGCAGTTGCAGTTCTAGAAACATCAGTCAAGAATTAATTCTGACAAGTACACGATTTAAAGTTTTGAATTGAGTTATTGAAAAAATAGATGATAGTGATGAAGGAGACTTCGTTGGGACCCCTCCAAAAATCAGTGAATTAGCAAATACAGCGTTATTAAACTTTTACTTTTCCGCCCAACCTATCTAATATGCGAGAAAAGTATTGGTTTACCCCAAAAAAATTTTTTTTTGTTATTTTTACGTTTTCCATCAACAACAATACGAAAAAACGGTTTTTAGAAAAAAAATCCTGTGTGTATGTCGTCGTCGTCGGCGTTGTCGTCGACCACTTTTCCTTACATGTCTTGTTAGCACGATACAGCCTCCTGAGTGCAATAAATCACCAATTTTATGATGGAGTATTGTTAAGGACATGTCACAGATGAACCCTATTGATTTTCAGCTCACCAGAGCCAGTACAACGGGTGCTATGGTACTTGAAGTACGACATTTTGTCATTTTTTGAGAAATTTCAGTTTGTTAGCACGATACAGCTTCCGGAGTTCAACAAGTAACCAGTTTTGTGATTGAATATTATTCAGGATATCCGACTGATGAACCCTATTGATTTTCAGCTCATCAGAGCCAATACAACAGGTGCTACAGTACTTTAAGTACGATATTTTTGTTATTTTTGGAGAAGTTTCAGTTTGTTAGCACGATACAGCCTCCGGAGTATATACAAGTGACCAATTTTATGATTGGATATTATTCAGAGCGTCTCAAAGATGAACCCTATTGATATTCAGCTCACTAAAGCTAGTACAACGGGTACTATGGTACTTGAAGTACCAAATTTTTGTAATTTTTGGAGAATTTTCAGTTTGTTAGCACGATACAGCCTCCAGAGAGTATACGATTGATCAACTTTATGAATAAGTATTGTTCAAGGTGTCTCACAGATGTACCCTATTGATTTTCAGTTGACTAGAGCGAGTACAGCGGGTCCTATAAATCCAGATATACTGAATTTTTGGTTAGTTTTGGAGAAATTTCGGTTTGTTAGCACGATACATCCCCCGAAGTGTATACAAGTAACAATTTTATGATAGAATATTGTTCAGGGCCACATATGCGGAAAAGTTAGTATTAATCTTTAAAACCGTTTATTTTTTATTAGCTTTGACACTCGTCATTCGGCCAGTCACAACAGGGACAAACTATTAATATATAAAAAAAATATTCACCTCACTCACACCTATCCAATTCTAAGAGAAAACAGAAACACCTGCCTAAAAAAAATACAATAAGGATATACAGGGTCACTCATTATAATTTATCACAAACAAAACTAGGCCACGGAAAGTGGGAAGGTAGGAATAAATACAATTGGGATAAACAGAGGTAAACAAATCTGGTTCACACATTTACAAGCATACCTTTGATTCATATATGAATTTCATCAGAACGTTATATACTTCCATTTTGTTTAAAGCTAAAAGGTGGCAGATATAGAAGGGTGGGAAAAAACCGATTCTTATTAAATTATTAATAAGGTTTTGAGTTTCTTGGGAATATATGCAGTTAAATAAAATATGATTCAGATCACAGTGTTGACACTGGTCTGTGTCAAAAATTTTTATTTCATATAAATGTGCTGGATAACATGCATGTCCAAAGAATAGTCTAACAATAGTTGTAATGTATTTACGTGGGCAGGAATAAAAACTGAACCAACAACAATTCGGAATTTCTTGTTGAATTGATGAATACTGGGTATAAGATATTTTACAATAATCGTTCCAAGACTTTTTCCATAGACAACTTTGTTTTTGCCTAGAATTAGCAAATACGTCGACATTATTACCTGGAATGTCGAACGCACAACCAGTTCCATATAAACTTTTGGTAGCGTCAGTATATATCTGTATGGAATCAGAATAATTTTCTAATATGGAGTTTAAAATTGTAAGACTTATCATAGGATTTACATGATATCTAGGTTGAATAACATTAAACATATGAGAAAAGTATTCAAAATCATCTAAAGTCATATTCTTTTCTGATCTAATTACACATAGATTGTTGTTGTTTCGGAAAGCATCACAGAGAGGCGGTGAATTTTTGCGGATCCAGTAGTTGTTAGTTTAGTCAAATTCGTTTAGTTTACATATATTGTGATATAAAGATTCGTTAGAAGACATAATTTTTATGAGGAATTTATTGCTAAGATAATTTCTTCTATATTTTAAGGGAGGTTCTAAAGCTTCCACGTGTAGTGGTTCAATGGGAGTGGACCTCATAGCACCCATACAAATACGTAAGGCTTTGTTTGGAAATACGTCAATTTTTTGTAAATTATTTTTACTTGCGGATCCATAAAGTGTACAACCATAATCTATTATGAATCTAATGTATGATCTATAAAAAAGTAGCGAAGTCGACAAATCAGCTCTCCACCAAGTTTTAGAACTGGATTTAAAAAAATTCATACCTCTGTTGCATCTATTCAATATGGGATTTCCAGGTTAACTTCCTATCAACTATCATTCCCAAGTATTTTATTGATTTACAAGACGGAAACGCTTGTGTATTCAAGTGAATCGTATCGATATTAGGGATGTTATGTCTAGAAAAAATGCAAACTGATGATTTCGTGGGAAATACTTCAAAACCATTTTTAATGAACCATTTATAAGCCGATCCGTATATTTTATCTAACGTCTCTACAGCATCATTATATTTTTTGGCCTCTGAATATAAGCAAAAATCATCCGCATACTGAATTATTTTTGGGGTGATATTTACAACGTAAATACTATGAAAGTCAGCTGTATACAAATTAAAAAGCAGAGGACTCAATACTGAACCCTGAGGTAGTCCTGAAATATTATAACGAGGTCCTATGAGGTGATTATTATAAGTTCTTATATACAATTTTCTATGACAATAAAAATTGATTGCATCAGTTAATCGAATCGGTATTAGGAAGTTCTTAATCATTTTTTCTCTCAGAATGGGTAAACAGACGATATCATAAGCACCTTCGATATCTAGACAAAGTGTAGGTAAATATCTATTGGTGGAATAAGTATTTTGAATATCGGTAACGAGAGTTGTTAGAGCGTCAATTGTACCACATCCTTTTCTGTAGCCAAACTGGGTTCTTCGAAGGAGGTTTTTCTGAAATAACCACCATTCAAGTCTGTGCTTAATGGTACGTTCTAAAGTTTTCAACATACAAGAAATAAGTAATACAGGACGATATTATTCAGCATGATTGGGATCTTTACCTGGCTTGAGAATAGGAATAATAATGACATCCTTCAACTTATTAACTATGGATAGATTATTCAGTATGTCATTAAATATATCAATCAACATGTATTTAGCAATAACAGGAAGGTTTTCAATCATAGGATATTTAATTTCATCAAGTCCTGGACTAGTACTGATGCGATTTTTAAGAACATAGTTTAACATGTTAAAGTTATGGGTTTTGAAAGAAAATGATTTTGATCACTAGATGAAGTTACAACAGGATTGCATTGCAGCGATGGAAGGAGAAATCTTGTCAAAAAATTCTGCCATCCAGATATCATCTAAAGGCTTGACGTTGGAGATTGCTTTTCTATAAATCTTTCTAGCTTGTTTCCAAAGAGAGGAGGACGAAACAGATTTATTAAGAGAAGAAACATACTCAATCCAGTTTTGTTTAGCTATAGCTTTAAATTTTATTTTTGTTCTTGCCATAATTTCTTGACACTGGAAAAAGTTTTGTAAATTCGAAGTTTTTTTAATAGTCGAAAAAGCCAAACGTCTATCTTCCAAAACCTTTTCGCAATCTGAATTCCACCAAGGTGGGGGGTAACGTTTTATATTTTTAATAGTTTTCAATTGTGGTGTCGCAATGTGTGCAGCATGGTTCATACTGCTGATTAAGATATGATATTTATCTGACGTGGTGTTTAATGAGAAATCTCCTTGAAGAATATTTTCAATTTTCCCAGTATACAATGGCCAGTTAGCTTTTTTTATGTTCCATTTATTTTTAAGGGGCATTTCATTGATAACATGGTCAATTGGAAGCTCCATAAGAATAACAAAATGATTCGATCCTAATGTTTCATCTAATACTGACCAATTAATTATATTAGCAAGTTCAGGAGATATCTATCGTAGAAACATTTTGATTAGGACGAGTTAAAACTGTATAATGTTACCTTCAAAAGTAATAATGATGTTTTTTTTGGTACATAATCAATTGTGTTATCCTCTCTTTGGATTTTACGTTTAGTACGATAAATATTTATTACCGGAGAGGTAGACTCTACATTCTCTAATAAATATTTTTCATCATATATAGTGTCAACGTCCCTAATGATACCATTTGATTCGAGTAGATGATTTGGAATATAAGCTACCAAGTTATGATTTTCCAACAAATGATTTTTAACTAATTGGCCTCAAGAAACGATTTTAATAAAACTTTTATTCGATTTTCACCTATACTTTTAATTTCTAATATATTAGTGAACTTTAATTGTTTAAAAAGTATATGACCAACAGTCACCGGATGTAGCCTTCCTAAATTACTACTTTTAATATTTTCAATGTATACCCAAATAGTAAATAAATTGTACTTATCTGACAATAAGTTGAAATTTTTTGGAACTGGTTTTACTGCAGAAACCTCGTTGCTGTTTTGAGGGTTATTAATCGGTAACATTTGATCATCATCACATAACATAATTGACTCCACTTGCGTCGAGAATAACGTCCATTTTTTATCCCCCATGATTGGGGAAAATTATTTAATTAAAAACTCTAATCGGAATATTTTAAATAAACACTTTTAAGAAAACAAGGTCGGCACTGATAAAAACTATCGACCAGTAGTAGAGTATGGGCCACTTGCGCCTGGGAACTTTTTGTGACGTCACATGACCACGCCCTCTGACCTTGACCTATTTTTGGGGGTTTGGCCCGGGCCAAGTCCCAAAATTTGGAAGGTCAAAGGTCAATGACCCCAAGTCCCAAAATTTGGAAGGTCATATAGGTAAGAAAACCACATTACTTTACTTTCGGCGAAGCAGTTTCGGCGACCCCCAACCCTTCTCGCACCCGTTTCTGAGATAGCATAACTACGGGAAGTAACATTTTTTAACGCTCAGTATTCGATTTTCGCTGAAACTGTTAACATGGCAAGCTCCAAAATGTTTAGTGTTTTCCAACTTTATGGTAGGAAGGTCAAACCGACCGATGAGAGATTTGGATTATGGCTCTTGTTGGAAAATTTGGAAGGTAGCAATCTGATTACAGATATTGGAAATATTAAATACACGGAAGGCGAACAGCCGCTGGAAGATGGACTTATACCAATTACAGAACCATTTTGTGACAATATAATGCTTGTAAAGGTATGCGGCTTAGAGGACTGCGATGTAAATTCTAAACTTGTCAAAAAAGAAATATGTGGCTCTTTTAATAGTTATATACGTGGAGAATTTGGCGAATTGGTTTCTGCAAAACATGGTGTTAAAGCTAAGCTGCCTTTCCTCCTATTAAGTAACAACCCACTTGCCATTAGAACAAGAAAAGTAATCGGAGAAGATTTGGAAATTATTAAAAGGAAACATAAAGAACCTGTGTGCATTCCATACAAAGTAGAATTGGCGGACGTTAAACTCGACAGGTTACTTGAAGAAATACCAGATTTATTGGAGCAACTCCGAAAAGAAGATTACTACCTAATGGACTTGGACATAACGCAGGATTTTGCAGGAATTTTTAACAAAGAAGAAATGATAAATTATTTAACAAACAACTTTAACTTTTGCATCCAAGGAGAGTACAAGGAAAGGTGCAACGTTATTGTAAACAATGATAAAAATATACAACAAATTTATTTGTCAAATAACCAGTCCTGGAGTTAACAAGATAATTGGAAACCATATTATAGATTTCGTCAACTGCCCAGACGCAAGATTGAAGGAAACTTTCTCTTCTGCATTGGCCAAGAAGCATGGTGTTACCAGATTAGAAGCTACGATATATAACTACCCAATTGAAAACTTCCATGGAGAAGGTTACAGTCCTTTAGAAGATTGCATAACTCTGCTACAAGATAGTGAGTTGTACTTCCAAAATTCTCCGTTATACTCTATTTCGATTGCAAAAATGTGGACAAAGTTGACCGAGAGTCTACAGAACAGCTATTGTCTTGTGTTTAACAATATGCTGCAATATGTTTATTGGGGTAACAGCAATAAAAGAAAGTTGACGGGATTACAAATAAATTTACCAAAAGAATCCGACGCAAGGAAGAAGGTTATAAATTACATTCTCTCTGCATGCAGCTTTAATTGCCTCCCTATTAACCATATAGAAGTTGTAGAAGAAGAGGAGAACAGAGACAATGTCCGAATTATACAAAAATGTTACATTAAAGCTGGAGAGACCTACTTTTCTAGGTCCAGCACCCCATTTTCTACTATACCGGAAGATATCGACACACAGGACGCTGGACTCACACATGTTTCAAGGAAGAGAAGCAATAAAACAAACAAACTTTCTCCCTATAATAATAAAGAAATCAACCCCCTGTCGCAAGCTTACATTACATCGACAAGGAAACGACAACAGGAAATGGATGAGCTAGATACCAAGAGGCGGAAGCTGGATTTTCTCGAGAAGACAACTGCAATTAAGGAAGAATATAGAAGTCTACTGGAGAAAGAAGAGAAAATAACACAATTGAGGGAGAGATTAGGAAACTATTTTTATAGCCATTGGGCAAACCTAGACCCAGCAGGTGTGTATAAAGTGTCGGCGTTTACCATAAACAATAAAAACAAATATACTTATGTTGGTGTGTTAGCGGAAAAGGATGGCATAAAAAATGTCTACTTCTTAAAGGGTTACTACAAAAATATATTTACAACAATAGAGCAGCTCTTATTGCAGATGGTTATATTACAATACTTTATAATAATGGTATGGAGATAATATGTTTGCCTACAGAAGAAACGTTTGTACCGTTTACTACCAATGGTATTACGTCTTAGCAAGGCAACACATTCGCCAAGATAGAAAATTTAAAGTTTTACACGAAAGTATGGAAGAATATCCCTTTTACCCAAGAAGATATGTCTCAAATTAAAAATATTACCATGCAGAAGATAAAAGATCGTATTAAATTTAGACATTGCCAACGCTTAGAACAAGTTGCCGAAGGAACAGAAATGGTAATTGCCGGTATAAAGGAAGTTAAGCACAGAGAGAGACTTCGTTACATATTACAGGTTGAAAATTCGGAAATTTTCTATTGCTCGAACTATTGGTTGGAAAAAGAATTTGCAGAAATGGACCTAAGTTATAAAATTAAGATGAAATTAAACATACGCCTAATAGAAAAAAGGAAAGAGTTGTATTTTGTGTGTAATAATTGTTTGTATTATTGTAAATAAAAAAACGATTAAAGAAATAGTGTTTTGTTTATTCCAACCAGTGTTGTTCTGATCCTATTTCCTAAAGATATGGCCTAATAGAAATAAGGAAACAGTTGTATTTTGTGTGTAATAGTTGTATTTGTTTGTATTATACTCAACATGCTATTATTGTAAATAAAAACGATTAAAAAAATAACGTTGCGTTACTGTTTTGTTTATCCCTACCAGTGTTGTTTTATTCCCATTTCCTAAAGATATGGGTTAAGGGAGGTGGTGCGTCACTTGATACATGACAGAAGACACACACCACAGGGGTAGCAGAAGGTTAGCAGACACTCACACACCACAGAAGACAAGAAGGTAGATAGGTGACACAGAAGACAAGTTTTCTTAGGTTTGCTATACAGATGATAGATGGCAGTTGACACACGTGACAGATGACGCACCACACAATACATGTTTTCGTGGGGTTTGCTATGTTAGATTAGCCCATTGTGGTTAACAGTTTCAGCGAAAATCGAATACTGAGCGTTAAAAACTGTTACTTCCCGTAGTTATGCTATCGCAGAAACGGGTCGGAGAAGGGGTGGGGGTCGCCGAAACTGCTTCGCCGAAAGTAAAGTAATGTGGTTTTCTTACCTATATGACGTCATAGGGCGTGGTCATGTTACGTCATAGGGCTTGGTCATGTTAGGTCATTGACCTTTGACCCGGGCCAAAACTAGGTCAAGGTCACGAAAAGTAGGTCAAAGTCACGAAAGGTCATTGGCCTTCGACCTTCCAAATTTTGGGACTTGGGGTCATTGACCTTTGACCTTCCAAATTTTGGGACTTGGTCCGGGCCAAACCCCCAAAAATAGGTCCACCAAATTTTGGGACTTGGCCCGGGCCAAACCCCCAAAAATAGGTCAAGGTCACGAATGACGTCACAAAAAGTTCCCAGGCGCAAGTGGCCCATACTCTACTACTAGTTTTGTTAATTGCTTCCCACAACCTATTTGTACAAAGGTAAAATCAACACTGGTTATTAAACTTATTACCTAGTAAATCAAGAAAACAATAAGAAATAAGTTATAATCGTTTTAAAGGGTTATGCTTCGATAAATATTCTTCTTGCGTATTCTCCAAAAAGATCTAATAATATCAAACCCTCATCACTTTGCTCTGAGTACTCAATAGTGAGAGTGGTTCCTAAAGTTTAAGTTAAATCATTATTCCTAACATAGTAGTTTCTAACTTTTTCAATGTTAATCGATAATGCTAATTCATTATTAAATATTTTGCTATTAATTACGCTTTTTATTTTTTTACATTTCGTGCCCTCAATAAATGTTTTTTTGGTTTCTCCATGAACGTAGAAAAAATATTGTATACAACTTGTGCAAAAAGTGTTTATTGCACTTAACTTGTTGTCCAATTTCACGTTGCGTGCAATAAACACCCACTTTTTGCACTGGTTGCAAAAATATTAAAAAACATATTTCAACCTTATATAAAAGCCAAAAACAATAACATTCTCCTAATTTTAAAGATATATAAATAAAGAATCGTATGAAGGAATTTAAATTGAATTTAACTAAAATCATGACATTTTGAATCAGTTAGAATAAGCGTTCAAAATGCCTTCCGTTAAAAAAGTTTAATATTCTGTAGATTCCTGATTGGTCAGATCACAGATGGTTTTATTCAGTTATTTGACTTTTGACATATTATGACCGAATAATTGTGTAAATTGTAAAAAAACTTTCATTTAAGTAAACAGAGGATGATTATTTGTTTAAAATAGAGCTTCTTCGTATATACTTGCGATCTATTTACCTATATTATATCATGAACAGAATTATTTCTATAATACATCTTCATATAAATAGCTGGTCATTTATCCCAGAAATCGAACGTTATGTATACCTATATATTGATCCTATACAATATAAAAATAAACAATTGACAAATCGTTGATGAATAAACGTTACTTTATTTATTAATATTTTTAATATATAATTTATTTAAATTTACCATTTAATATAATAATTTGCCAGCTAGAACAACGCTACATCATTTTATAATTTGTTTCTAGGTTAAAGTCAAATGTCAAATAAAAATATATACTACATACAATAACCAACTGTATGACACTAAAAATTACTAAAAAAGTGTTCAAAGAGACTTTATTGTGACACTGTAAACAATGTTATAACGAAGTCTCTTTTATACGCGAATTATAAAAAATACTTTATACTAGCATTAGTTATTACTTAATCATTTTCAAACGGTACACAGTATCGAGTTATACAAAGATTACATAACTTTTTGGTGTAAAGTTGAATTTTGTTTGAGTTCGCATAAAATGTAGGCTACAAAAAAGATATGTTTAAAACTACTCGGTATGAACCGTGTAACTAGCGCCCCCTGTGAGAGGCGGATAAAAAAACAAATTAATGCTATCCGTCAGCTTCCGAAACAAATTCGTACTAAATTTCATTAAAACGTCGCCAGTAGTTTCAACATAATCGTAAAAAATGTGTATAAGAATTCTTTTTGCAACACCCTGTATCTTGAAAACGGACGAAATTTCTTTACTGAGCGTACCCAACTTATTTTGCAGTATTCTACTTATCATAGCGAGGGAGTCACCTTTTTTGAAACACCCTGTATAAGCGCATTCATGCAGTTGATGTATGTATACGAATAAATTGATTACAATTATATATCCACACATAGGATGGTAAAACGCAAACGAACAGAAAATCTTAAAAACCATTTTTATTGGTAATAGTACTCAATACAATCAATTAGTAAATTGTTTTTAAATTAGAACAATGTATAATTAAAACTTTAGAGTAATTTCCACACAAAAAATATCTTGCGCAATGTCAATTTCTTTCGCCAACACTGTAGCTCCTTCAACCACGAGCATAGTGAAATTAATTGTGCTTTTTGTGACCGACTGGTAGATATTTTCAAAAAAATAATCAATGTACCTAAAAAATATAGTTTCAATAAGAAAAACCAAAATTCGAATTATGCCGAACATCCAAAAAAGGTCATATTATTCACAGATAAATTTCAATTTCAAACATAGAAAAAACCAAAATAGATAAAAAATGTAATCAATATAAAAACCAATTTAACTTTTCTAATGATTTAAAAATATTCCAATAATTAACAAATCTTCCAACAATTTGCTTAATACCCTTCTATTTTATACAACTTAAAGTTTATTATTTCTAAATATTCAGTCAATAATATTTTGTGCATATAGTTAGTTTATTTGATTTTAATATTGAAGAACCCTCAATGTTGGCGAAAGAAGCGTCATAGTCAAATGATTTGTGGAAACTACACAAGCGTACGAATGTGGATGAGATTCTGGCTACCTTCATGTTATGATAATAATTGTAAAAATACTAATCGATCGCCCGATCCATTTTTTAACAGAAGGAAATTTTCTGAAGGAAAAAACCAATAACAAAATCTTATGATACATTTCACTTAATAACATAACGAACTAGATTCGTACGATATGGTAATATATTTTCTTAAAAATTCATAAAGTGCAGGATAAACTCTTCAAAGTTAACAATTATTTTCCAATATAAATTCTTTCTTTTTTCGCAGAATTTATTCGAAGCAGAAAAACGCAAAGTGAGCTTCTCCGTAGACGGTACGTTAAAAAACGGCGATCCATCTGGTGATACTCTGTTAAAATCAAACGACAAACCGCATACCATAATAGACTTGAAAGATGGAGAAGGATTATTATTTTCCACCAGTAGCGAAGATATCAGAAAAGCCCGCAATGAAACTTTATTTAAAAAAATTCCCGTTGGTGCACAAGGGTCTACTGTTCTGGTTGGAGAGGTAGACTTTTTGGAGCAGCCGGCTATAGCATTTGTACGGTTGGCAGAAGGAGTGATTATCCCTTCGTTGATCGAAGTTGATATACCAGTAAGGTAAGTACTCTGCATTTATGTTTCTTTAATAGTCTGATATTTTTAAAATCTTCAGTACATTACACTAGACTAACTCGTGATAATCTTATTTCCCATATTCCTGGAAGATTGGTGGGCTAATCTTTGAAATTGTCATTTCATTATGGCTCTGATAGAAGTCATACCCAATTGCGTAAATGTTTGATATTTTGGATTTGGAAAGATAGTTGAATATCCTGGCATTATTCCCTTTTTTACTAATAACAATTTTATGGGAGATAATTATCTAGTAGTGCTCCTCAAACAGCTGCCATTATGCCAATAATTTGGAAAAGATTTCATTCTATACTATACCTCCAAGACCACCTCTTCCACATTGCAGAATGGCCCAAAACATGGAGAATCAAAATCGCTTGAACAAAATAACAGCATATAACCTTCACATTGAACATGAGTCAATTTTCCTGAATATAGTATACGAAACGATGTAGTGGGCGACGTCTCATAATATTCTGTACAAATAATACTTTTTTTATGTGTCTGTTATGTTTGGTCGTGGCACGGTACGGTATAGTGAGCGAAGACCTTTAACTTTCTGCTACCTCATGAGAAAAACGTCAAAAGTCAATGGTCTATAGACCAAAGATAGAATAGAGGGAAACTTCTTACATTAGAAGTATCATAATGTCACATATGGGAGGACACGACGTGTTCGCAGCAAGCAAAATAGCTTCTAAAACTATTTTCCTATTGCTGTTAGTGTATAATAAAAAAATAAACGGTTTTAAGGATTAAAACTAACTTTTCCGCATCTGTGGTCCTGAACAATATTCCATCATAAAATTGTTACTTGTATACATTACGGGGGATATATCGTGCTAACAAACCGAAATTTCCCCAAAAATAACTAAAAATTCAGTATTCCTGGATTTATAGGACCCGCTGTACTCGCTCTAGTCGACTGAAAATCAATAGGGTACATCTGTGAGACACCTTGAACAATATTCAATTGTAAAATTTATCAATCTTATACTCTCTGGAGGCTGTATCGTGCTAACAAACTGAAAATTCTCCAACAATGACAAAAATTTGGTACTTCAAGTACCATAGCACCCGTTGTCCTGGCTTTAGTGAGCTGAATATCAATAGGGTTCATCTTTGAGACGCTCTGAATAATATCCAATCATGAAATTGGTCACTTGTATGTACTCCGGAGGGTGTATCGTGCTAACAAACTGAAACTTCCCCAAAAATGTCAAAAATATCGTACTTAAAGTACTGTAACACCTGTTGTATTGGCTCTGGTGAGCTGAAAATCAATAGGGTTCATCAGTGAGATGCCCTGAATAATATTCAATAATAAAATTGGTGACTTCTTGAACTCCGGAGGCTGTATCGTGCTAACAAACTGAAATTTCTCAAAAAATGACAAAATGTCGTACTTCAAGTACCATAGCACCCGTTGTACTGGCTCTGGTGAACTGAAAATAAATAGGGATCATCTGTGACATGTCCTTAACAATATTCGATCATAAAATTGCTGACTTATTGCACTCCGAAGACTGTATCGTGCTAACAAGACATGTAAGGAAAAGTGGCCGACGACAACGACGACGACGACATACACCCAGGATTTTTCTTCTAAAAACCGTTTTTTCGTGTTGTTGTTGATGGAAAACATAAAAATAACTCAAAAAAAAATTTCAAAATTCCAACTTTTTTTGGGGTAAACCAATACTTTTCTCGCATATAGAAAGGTTGGGCGGAAAAGTAAAATCATATTTATAGTAAAATCGCAATCGGTGCAGGGATTGAATCAAAATTTTATGGGACTTGCTTACCACAATTGGACCAAACAAAATATATAATTTTACTCTACCTGCTGTAATGAATGAAAATTTATTTGTGCCGACGAGCATTGTAGAAAGATAACAATGACCGAGTCTTTCTTAATTCTTTCTAGGGGTATAATAGGCGTAGGTTTAGGAACAGTATTAGGGTTTCGTAGTTATATATTGTTAATATTTTTTGTATTGTTTAAGTTTTAAATTATTAACATACGTAGATATCATATTAATTAATTGTGGTTTATAATGTTGACCGTTAAATTATGGCTCGAATTCTAAATAATACAATGTTATGATAGGTACTAATTGTAATTTGCTCACCAAATTAATATGAACATGTCCCTTGTAAATTGTTTTAAATAGTTCATCTTAGTCTAGATTAGTAAGTGCAAATGTCTCTAAATCACTGTCGGAATCACAATCGTTACTTGAGGAGTCATTATTTATTGAAATTATTAATAGTGTCACTGTAATGTCTGTATCTAAGATTTTGTACAGATTCCACATATTTTCTTCCTCTTTTAGTACATGATGAATTGCTTTTTGCCAATTTTCTTTAGTAACTTGTACCAGGGACCTGCCTAATAATGCTTGCACATCTTTTAGTTTGAATGTAGTATTATGGCGATCTATAAAACTTTTCACGTGTGCCCATATCAGTTCTATCGGATTTAATTGGCAATGATATGGGGGAAGTCGCACTACGTCAATACCACGTTTTTTTGCTAGATCGTCCATTGCATATCGAGCAGGAGGTTTATTCAATTTTACAATTTGTAGAAGTTCTGGTTTGACTGATTTTTGAGGAAAATTAATACTTTTGTCTGTTAGCCATTCAATGATCTCTTGTTTTCTCCATGATGTGTTTGGCACCTTCTCAATGTGACAAGAATGGTATAGCCTTCATTCACCCAGGTTTCATCCAAGTAAAATATTGGTTTACCATCTTCACGTAATTTAAAAATTGTTTTTACATATCTCTGTTTCCAACAAATAATTTCTTCAGTATCAATTAAATTTTAATTCCTGTAGCGTTTCCCGTAGTTTCGTTCGGCCCTTTTTAGGTAAATATGGCTTTTTATTCATTTCATCCGAAATTTTAGCTAGTAAGTGTTGAGATTTCTTTCCTAAAATAAGATTCGTGCACTGTTCTTCTTATTGCGTTTTGAATTTCTTCTGTGAATTCAACTTTCTTTTTACCGCCTGCATTTTTCTTTACGGATTCAATAACTCCACTTTTCGCTTCACTTCTAATTTTGTATATAGTTGATTTGCTTACACCTGTCATATTACTTGTCTTTGCAACAATATCATCAACTGAACCTGAAGGATATTCAGTTCTTAAGTAATTATAGACATTGTTTATTATTACTTTCTCGTTCATCGACAACGCCGACTTTTTCGTATGCTTTACCCGTATAAACCCGGATCCATACTGCAAATTTTCTACCATTGTCACTATTAACCGAAACTAATAATCACAATAATTACTTTATAAACGTTAAAGCGAGCAAGTTCTTTCTAAATTCACTAAATGAATAATTGCTGACAGTCAGACTGCAACTACCTTTGAAACAAAAATACACAAATTCCATACTCAGGTAGGGGAATTATATCTGAAATTATAATCCCACCCCGTCTGCCTGAGGTCATTAAGACTCGCAATTGTTCTTGAAAATTGTTTCAACAATAATTATATGCAAATCGTTTATATGTTCATACAAAAAATTTACAACCGAATATACCAAAATAATATAAGCATTCAATAATATTCGTAATAAATATTTCAGTAATCCGAATGTCTCTATACCTTAAAAATAATAATAGGTACCCACCCCTAAAATGACCTGTTCCGACAGTTTTATTACTCCGCACCGATTGCAATTTTACGATAATAACAATTTTACGTTGGAGGAACCTTTTAAACAGCAAATTGCAAGTGTTATTTACAGGGACTTGTATGTATAACAGAAATTTTAAAGTTGATAAACCAAAAACTGAATGGCTCGGGGCAATAAGGGGCCTAAGCCACTTTATTATTTTTTTGAGAAAATGATGTTCAAAAGTTTCAAATAAATCCTCACATCATGTTTTTGCATATGCCCACAAATAAATAACAAATACTCATGAATTTATGTATTATATTTATTATACTTTAATACAAAAAAAAGCAAATGTTCAATAACGGAAAAACTCAATTTAAAAAAATATGGCTTATGTTAAACTTCTTAAACATCTTGTTAAACTATTTCAGTCTCTTTGGAGAAATCAGTACATTCATTTTCAATTTCCTCCAAATTAGGATTTTGATCCTCGATTACCTGCGTATAAAAGGTTTGGTTTACTGGAGGAATGAATTTAAGAAGTTTACGAAGGTCTTGTATTTTACCTTTCCGCCCAACCTATCGAATATCTAATAAGTATTGGTTTACCCCAAAAAAGTTGGAATTTTGGAAACAAATTTCCATCAAGAACAACACGAAAAAACGGTTTTTAGAAAAAAATCCCGTGTGTATATCGTCGTCATCGTTGGCCACTTTTCGTTACATGTCTTGTTAGTACGATACAGCCTGCGGAGTGCAACAAGTCACCAATTTTATGATTGAATATTGTTCAGGACATCTCACAGATGAACCCTATTGATTTTCAGATCACCAGAGCCAGTACAACGGGTGCTATGGTACTTGAAGTACATTTTTGCAATTTTTTGAGAAATTTCAGTTTGATACAGCCTCCGGAGTGCAACAAGTCACCAATTTTATGATTGAATATTGTTCAGGACATCTCACAGATGAACCCTATTGATTTTCAGATCACGACAGCCAGTATAACATGTGCTATAGTATAGGACGACATTTTTGTGATTTTTGGAGAAATGTTAGTTTGTTAACACAATACAGCCTCCGGAATATATACAATTGACCAAGTTTATGATTGGATATTGTTCAGGGTGTCACAAAGATAAACCCCATTGATATTCATCTCACTAAAACCAGTACGAGTGCTATGGTACTTGGAGTACCAAATTTTTGTCAATTTTGGAGAATTTTCAGTTTGTTAGCACGGTGCAGCCTCTAGAGAGTATACAAGTGACCAATTATATGATTGAATATTATTTAGGGCGTCTTATAGATGTTAGGCCACCAAAGTTAGTTCAACGGGTGCTATAGTACTTGAAGTGCCACATTTTTGGTCCTTTTTGGAGAAATTTCGGGTTGTTAGCACGATACAGCCTCCGGAGTGTATACAAGTGACAATTTTATGATAGAATATTGTTCAGGGTATCTCACAGATGCGGAATAGTTAGTTTTAATCTTTAAAACCGTTTACTTTTGGTTAACTTTGTCAAAGTTTCCGTTTAATGTACGACGGCCATTTTTTTTCAACCTCCGTTTGATTTGCACAACAATCAAACGGGCCGCAGGTGGACGTGATGCGCAGTAGTTCTTTGCGCATCTACCCCACCACACGCTCTGTCATTTGCCGAGTTCAAGACGACATTCTCTGTTGAGCTACAGTCAAGTAAACATGGCTATCTCAATTAATTCTCCCGCTAAGTGTGAATTGCGTAGGTTTATTCGTTTTCTGCAAGCAGAAGGGAATAGTGCAGTAGACATTCACCGAAGGATGTTCCGTGAGAATGGAGAAAACTGTTTAATTGATGGAGTTGTACGTGAGTGGTGCCGTCAATTTAAGGATGGCCGAAATGCCGAAATGATGTGCATGATGAAGGGGGACAAGTATTTCGCCACAGAAAACATTGTGCAACGAGTCAATGAAGTGGTTAGAAAAAACCGTAGGTTCATAATTAGTGGTTTGTCAGTAAAATTTCCTGAAATTTCAAGGGCTTCTTTGTACTCAATTTGTTACTGAATACTTAGGCTACAGTAAACTTGCTCGCTGAGTCCCAAAATAACTGACTGACAACCACAAAACTCGTCAAATGGCTTCAGCTCTATCGTTTCTTGGGCGTTAAAATGATGGAGGATCCATAAATCAATTGTTACCGTAGATGAAACCTATATTCAATATGACACCCCCGACAATCACAACAATGGATGCACACACATTCGTCAAACAAACCTTTAACAATCGAAAGGTTATGGCTACCGTCTTAAAAAAGATGTACTGCTTGTTGCGTGCATGTCACAAGAGACCACAATTAATGCAGCTGTTTATTGTCAAACTTTAAAACGCTTGCGAAGAGCAATTCAAAACAAAAGAATAGGCATGTTGACTTCTGGAATTCTTCTCATCCATGACAACGCCCGTCCTCACAGTGCTACTGCAATAAATCCTTCATCAATTTCAACGGTATATTTTTGATTACCCACCATACAGTCTGAACCTAGTACCGAGTGACTTTAACATTTTCCCTGAGCTAAAGAAATGGTTAGGCGGGCGGCTATTCGAAACTAACGAGGAGCTTCAAGACAACGTGAAAGCTTATTTCAGTTCGTTGGCGGCTACATTTTATGAAGAGGGTTTTGAAAAGCTTGTGCCCCAGTATGACAAATACCTCTATCTTCACGGCGATTATATCGAAAAGTAACAATAAGTGTACATAACTTTTGGTAATAAATTCATTTTTTTATGTGTAGTAGTCTTCTTTTAATTTATTATACATCGGAAGATGAATGAAAAACGGCTCTCGTATATTTAACAAACATCGAATTTGGATAGTTTTCGTCAAATTTAAAACAACAGATTTTGGAAAACTCGACAGGTTATTTATCAACAGTTGTCTGTTTCTTCACTTAAGACATTGTATCTATAGAAAAAAAATCACTTTGGTTCATCACTACAACGTTAAAGCTGTTTTTTCTATATGATTTACGAACATTGTCATACCAGCCCTCAGGACTATAAACTTGTGTAATACGATTCATGTAACGTTTACCAACTCCAAAATATCTGTCACATGGTAACTGTGTGTGCCCTGAAATAAAAAAAACGATTTTCTATCGTTTTAAACATATTTTCTCGGATAAGTTGTTGCCACAGTGACATAAGTGTCCAATTCTTTATTTGGCTTCCACAGTTGTCTGTGAAAACAATGAGATGGTCTGCCGGGTTTATCAAATGTATCAGATATTTTAATAAAATGCTAGCGATTTTAGTTGTGAACGCAAATATTGTATGTCCAGGCTTTTCATAAATAAAAGGCAGGTCCGACAGTTAGCATAGGCATAGACAAATTCAATTACTTCCTTAACTTTATTTTCTTGATTGCTTTTTGTTTCTTGCTTAATATTTTCTGGTATCGCCTTGACGGCTCTTGTTTGGTGTAACTGTAATTTTTCTTTCAGACCTTGAACAGCATTATTGTTGTTTTGCTCAATCTCAATTTTTAAAGAGTTACGGGTAGCACAAGTGTCGCTCGTGCGTAACTGAAAATCTATATTATAATGTGTATCTACAAAATATTCTTCTGTAGTAATCTTCCGTCAATATTGATAGGTTCCTTTCCTCACACCAATCCAAATAATAATCTTTATATGAGCCAGATATGTTGAAATCCTGATTAAAGTATACTTTATTTGGATTCGTTTTTCTACTATATTGGCTAACAACTTGAGTATGAATTGTATATGGTCATGTACTGACTGAATCTTTTCCGCTGGCAATTTATTTGGTCTGGTAGTGTGTTTATTTTTCCCATCTTTTTTTGGAATTGATCGTTCTTGTGAAATCTGCTTGGCAATATGTTTAATTCGTTTGGAAGAGTTTTGAAGACGAAGAAATTCTGTTTTGCATACTTTAGTATGAATACATTTAACTTTGACATACTCAATTGTATAGTTTTTAGCCGATGTGGTATCTTGGTCTCATTTCATAATTTTGGTAAAACCTTCACACTCATGTTCTGATTTTCGTGGGTTTGCTGATTCCAAAAAGAATTAAATATATTGGTTTCCGTGAAGTCGCTTTCTGAGTTTCCTCTTACAGGTACATGCTTTACCTAAACTTCTGGGTTCCACGACTTTTCCCTTTATATTTTTATATGCGTATCCTGAATTTCTTCTTATTTTACTCCTAATGTTCTTTGGGAATTCAATATTTGGTTGCCTCTATCTCGAGGCAGAATTATTTTCAGGGGTTGGTAATGTTCCACAATTCATGTTACTGGCAGAAGGTTACAAACTTTATTTAGAGTTAGCGCTGTACCGCCGTTTGTATCTGCAGAAACAAGGCTGCCTGTTTGATCAAGGTTTGTCTGCATGGAACTCGGGATTGAATCGACACATGTGCTGGTAGATAGTTGAATTTGAGTCCCCTGAATTGGCTAGAGTAAACAGTAGTTTCTAACATCTTAAAACCACAAATTAAAACAGCAAAATACTTATCAAACATCAAAATATGCCAAAATGATTATGAAAACTTCAAAAACTAAATATTTTTTGAAAATTTGGCCCACAAAATAGTCACGTTTTATTTCGCGCAAATAGGTCTTAAGCCATAAAAAAAATATTTGACTTTTTTTTCGTTTCTGAGTCACTTCTTGCTTTCAAACATTTTACAAAATGGCAAGTCGGTAATAAGGAGTTGTTATGTGTTTGGCGCCATCTCTTAAGCTGTAGAGCTAATATTTTTTTCTGCTGCTTATGTCCTTATTGGTAAGGATATTTTTTTAAATGTGGCTTAGGTCCCCGAGCCATTCAATTGACATGTTTAAGAGTGTATAAACATACAAAATATTCAAGGAAATAAGCTCATTCCATTTAATTATGCGACTCTGTATAAGTCGATCTTTCATACACATCTTTATTTAACATTCTTACGGCAATGTATTTATAAGATAAACATCAATTTAAGGGAGTTTTTAATATTTAACAATAATATTTCTCAACAATTGCAGCACATACATTCCTTGAAATAATTTAATAAAGATTCAACTAATTGTTAATAATTTCAAATCTCTTCTTACAGATTTATATTCCTATTGCTTGGTCCAAAACTTCCAAATATCGATTACCGTGAAGTTGGTCGTTCCATATCAACCTTAATGGCCAATCAACAATTCCACAATATTGCTTACAAAGCAGAGACTAGAAAAGAGTTACTTTCAGCAATAAATGAATTCCTAGACGACAGTATTGTGCTTCCACCTGGCGATTGGGAGCGGCAGGCGTTACTTTCTATTGAAGAGATTAAAGCTAAAAGTGAGGCTATAAAAAGGAGGAAAGAAAACGCGCTAAGAAAAGCTCAGGAAGCGCAAGGAATTATATCGACACCTCTGTTATCTCAAGGTAAAGTTTTATGTTTATATCAAACTTATATTATTATTATGCGCTGATTTCTACCCAAAAGTACAAAATGATATGTGACGTACACCATCGTGGTCATAATCATAGGGTCGTTCAATCAGAATCGATTTAGACTTTCGCGTGATGTAATTTTAGTCCATTCATTTATGCACTCATCTTGTCTCCTAATTTGTAAGGGTCCTAGAGGCGCTTGTAGTTTCTCCTATCTTCACATATTTCTTTTTAGTTATTCACCGTCATCTCCTATTTTTCGTCATATCGTCCAGTTTAAACTTCGCGGGTTTCTCCGTTAAGTAAATCAAGTTATTCTAGAGTGATAATAAGTTTCTTTTTTGCAAAACTCTCCCTTCACAATCTATAAGATCAATTTTCCCTTAAAGATATGACTTACTGAATTTGTAACTGAATATCGTAGCCTTAGCCTCCATGGCATATTGTCTAATCCTGACAAATCTACGATTTGTTATCTCTGTTATCGACTTTTTCTCTTCCAAGATTACAACACAGATCAACTTATAACAAATTTTTATTCCTGAGAACGACCTTTAGCTACTCATCATTTTTACTTTCTGTTTTTATTTCGGGATAGATAACACTGATCAACACTAATTTTATTGTCAACAATATTTGGGCGATTTCTAGGTAATTTCGTGGTGCTGATCACGAATTTGGAGTCCATTTAGGTGAATTGGCTCTAATTTTAGAGATATATTATCAACATATGATAAGATAGAGAAAAACATCAATTTAACGGACCAATGGCCCTTATAAGCAACTTTTAGTAAAAAATATTAAAGTGGTTTCAAAAAAAAGAAACGAAAAAATAATAAAATTCATTTATTGATTAGGTATAACAGCAAAGAAATAATTTAATTTAAAAAATTACATCTAATTCGTAGGAAAGAAGCTCTTTTTGTAGGATTTTCTTTTATGAGGACCGTCAGGTACATCACGTTGGATACTCCAACAATAGTCTGCCATCATATGATGATCCCGTCTGCCCTGATACCTTACCTCCATCTCCTTTATATCCCGGTGGAACCGTTCCCCTTGTTCCTCACTGAAATTGCCAAGATTGTCGGGAAATTTATCCAAGTTGCTGTGAAGAAAGTGTACTTTAATACTCATATTAGTACCCAAGTTTTTGAAGTTTAATAACATCTGTTGCACTAATTCCTCGTAATTGTCCGCTTTGTGATTACCCAAGAAATTTTTAACTACCATAACAAAGCTACACCAAGCAGCAGCTTCATGTGTCGTCATGTGATTTGTAAAATTAGAGTCCTTAATAAGTTTGCGAATTTGAGGGCCATCAAAAATACCCACTTTTAGCTTTTCCATACTTAGCCTAGGAAACGATCTACAAATGTATTTGAAGCACTCGCCATCTTTAGTCAAAGCCTTAACAAATTGTTTCATTAGTCCTAACTTGATGTGGAGCGGTGGGAGAATGATTTTTTCACGGTCAACCAATGGTTCATTTATGACATTTGCTGTTCCTACAGTCATATTTTGTCTTATTGGCCAATTAACCATATTCCAATGATCTTGCTTCGCCCTACTATCCCACAAGCAGATAAAACAAGGGTATTTTGTGTACCCACCTTGCTGCCCAAGCAAGAGGTTGACCATTTTTAGATCAACACAAATGGGAAACTGATGTTCTTCATAGGATAGTTTCTGTATACCAACTTGATGTTTTGATATTCTTCCTTAATTTTTGTTGAGTGGGCGATAGGAATTGACGCATATCGGTTGCCATTGTGTAGAAAAACACACTTTAAGCTTCTACTGGAACTGTCTATGAATAGTCGCCAATCACCTGGAACAAATTTTATTCCCATTTGACGAAAAAGTCCGGGAATGTTGTTGCAATAAATAAGATCTTCATCTTGGCTAAAGTAAGGAACAAGTTTCACCTCTCGTGTTCTATAAATGGTTATTTTTATATCTGGTTGTAGACAGTTTTTTTCTTTTAATCTGGTTGCCAGAAGTTCAGATGCTTGCTTTGATAGACAAATATCCCGTATCAGGTCATTCAGTTCTTCTTGAGAGAACTGCTGTGGTGTTGATTGTATTTCCTGCTCATATCCACTTCTACTGCTACTGTACTGGTCCTTAATTTCTTCTTCTTCTTCCGCCATCAGAACATCTGGCAGTGTTGTATATACTGGTACGGGAATCTTTTCGCTATGTGGCACAGGTCTTCGTGCTGATTCTAAATCAGGATAAACCCATTTGCCTTACTGGTATTTATTAAAACCTTTTACATTAACTATACAAAAATAACAATCATCATGGTGGTTTTTAGGTTCTCTCCACACCATGGGCACACCAAATTTCAAACTTTTTCTTTTTTCGTTTGACCACTGTCGTAAACATTCGGCACACGTTTTACACACTATATGGGGAGCCCAGGACTTGTCTTGGTCTCCAAGCTGTACGCCGAAATAAGCTTAATAAGCTTATCTAACAAAATCTGTGATATTTTTTCTTTGTTTCGCTACAGTATATTCGCCACAAATGTAGCAGAAGACATTAGGGCTGTTCAAACAGCTTCTGCGTGAAGAACTCATTCCTCTGAAAAAAGAGTAACTTTAGTTAAAAATATAGGTACAAATATTCGTCACATGTACTCCCACCTTCCACTTGACGTGTATTAAATTCAAATAACTTCACTAGGTAGGCAACAAGAAGTAAATAAACAAAATACGTAAGAAAAGCACAATAACCGCGACGCTAAGTCTTAGTAGAACAACTGCCTACGCTGAACTGACAGTTAAAATCAAGAGACACAAGACAAACAAGTGCACGCACTGATCACGTGATCAGCAGTCGGCACGTGGTACGCTCACTAAACAAGGTCGAACTTTCGTTTCTGCGTAAATTTCTTGTTCGTAAATTATTCTTAAAAAATAAAAAGCATATGTTATAGCCAAATTCCTTAAAAAATTATGTATCCATTACCTCGAAAACTAGAGCCAATTTGGAAAAACTGCTTTTATTTTTTAATTCAGCAGACCTGAATTACCCTAAATTCGTTCAAAAATACTTGGCAACAAATTTTTTTTCAAATGTTGTAGGGCGGTGTAATAGAATCTAAAATTATTTTGAGAATTTAAATTGACTCATTTTTTTTTCAGATGAAGAAAAGAAGCCTCCTTTCGACGACCCTCTACAACGTACTCATCGACCATGGGGTGGTTTAATCAGGGACCTAAAGCGTCGCTATCCAGTTTACAAAAGCGACATTACTGACGGTCTAAATGCTCAATGTCTAGCTGCTGCGGTTTTTATGTATTTCGCAGCAGTATCGGGCGCCATTGCCTTTGGAGGTCTAACGGGAGATAAAACAGAAAACCTTATAGGCATATCAGAAACTCTTCTATGTACCAGCATAGGAGGAATCATTTTCGCAATTTTTGCCGGTCAACCCATGATAATAGTGGGTACGACCGGAGCACTTCTACTCTTCGATCAGAGTCTGTTCGAATTTTGCAAATCCAATAACATTGAATTTTTACCAACTAGAGTTTTCGTTGGTATATGGTTAGGAATAATTGGAGTTGTTATAGCAGCTTTCGAAGGCAGTCTTTTAGTTAAACTTTTCACTAGATTTACCGAAGATATATTTTCAACTCTTATAGTATTATTGTATATATTGGAGAGTTTGGCGAAAGTGTTTTATGCGTATGAGAAACATCCTTTGTTGGCGAATTATTGTGATAGTGCTACTTTTCCAATTGGACCTAATGATACGGTTATTGGTGATAATAGTACAGACCTCGATGGAGAAAGACTAGAAGTTATCAAAGTTCCTATGATTGATGAACACGGAACTCCCATCAACCAACCGAACACGGCGCTATTTTGTACAATACTCACGTTTGGAACATTTGCGATTGCATACTATTTGAAAATGTTCAGAAATAGCCAGTTTTTGGGAAGAAGTGTGAGTATTTTCCACTTAATTTATAATTTCTTTGAAAAATTAACGCTCCGCCATATCAAAAATATACAATTACATCCTTATTTCCTAATTTGATGGTACCAACACCTAGACTATACAATTTTATACTTTCCATTCAGTTAACACTAGGAAATGTCATAAACAATATTTCAAGGGCTTTGCGTTATAAGGGAACTGTTGCGAATTCAATGACAGTGACTCATTATCTAATACAAGAAAAAAATCGGTTACTTACTGGGGTATGCTGTTTCAAAACTACAAGTTTATTGTGCAACTCTTAAAGAGTATAAGTGTACTATTAAGGGTTCTACTTGGCGCTCACAAGACTAAAGGTACATTTATATTCAATTAGGCGCGTGCTTAATTGATATTTCGCATAATGACCATTTACATCTTATATATTAAAAAAATTATGAAAACTGAAGTCAGGTCTGGCCGTTCTATCCAACCGATTTTCTTCATTTTTTTTTAAATGAAACGTATTTAGACACAGATATGTCATCAATCAATGAAAGTTACTCAACTCCCACCTTACTAACTGCTTAAACTCGTTGATTTTGAGGAAATTTATGCGTACACAATTAAATTTACATAGAATTTTTTCAATATTTTCTTTCACTCAAACCTCTATAACTAGTGTTCTAATTAACGTAGGCTGTTGGCACAAGTCTAAGAACACTCAGTGTATCAAGCCCTTTCTTTTCAGCTTTTTACCTTTTTAAATTCGTTGAGTTTGAGGAAAGTGTGCACTATCAACTTTGCTTTCAATTTTTTCCAAATACATTTTTTCCAAATTTATGAGAATATGATTAATTTTGGTATTATGCTCTCTAGCAGTACTTATCGCAATAATGTTATGTAAAAAACAGTCCAAAAATTGCGTGAAAATGAAAATTCGCCAAAAAAGGAGTTTTTTGGATACGAGGCGTTTATTTAATAGGGAATCTCAAGTATTATTTAATAATTTACTAGCAGAGATTAAAATAAGTCACCCTTTCTTATTTTTCAACTTTACTAGAATTACTACAACCTATTTTGAATTATTATTATCCTTATGTGCATCACATCTGCAGAAAACTTCCCCAAGAGAAGCCATAATGCCAGTAGTATGGTTGATGGTTACACTTGCATTTTTAGCAGCTGGTGATTTATATACTTTCCCCCTGTTTATCTAAAACCATTATCAAAAGTGGCTGAAAGTTGCAGAAGATTATTATTATTTCCATTCTATATCATTATATCTCAATTTACATATGTAGTAAATAGTTTTTAAAAAAATAATAGAAAATAATTACAAAACATTACTGTTTTAAATGAAATTAACTGTTTTTAGATAATTCCACAATGTATTGATAAAATATTGAAAGTTCTAATAAACTGACAATTGTTTCGATAACTGAATATAATCGACAGAATGACAGAAGTTACATTTAATTTGATGCCTACCTGATGTTTAGTAGTTATTTTTGGCTAGACCAAGAAGTGACCTAGCTTGTGATTGACTTAATATATGTTAATAGAAAAAAGAAGATGTGATATTACAAATATCAAAGCTTAGATATTATTAGCCCTATGGGGATATCCTGGATATCTTTTTACCATTTTAAATCAGTATAACAATGCAATGATATGGAAAACCAGGAAAACCATATCTGCTTATCTTTACAATTATGACTTAAGAACCATTTTACACTTCAAGAATTATTGCGACATTTTCGTAAGAATAATTTTTGCTGTTTTACAAGCCATAAAATTATTGCCAAAATTTTCAGAGTAAAAATATAGAACGTGTCCTATATTTTAGTGGCAATAATTTAGAAAGTGCGCGAGAATCGACGCAGAAGCCATAAATAAAATCAAAATAATAATGGTGTCATGTGTCGTTATAAGCCTCAGGATATGCAACCGTTAATTCTTTGTTTAGGAAAGGTAAGGTACCTCTATCTTCTCTTCTTTGAAGCCAATTTTTTGACCATTGAGATCTTTGTTTTTTTGCGTTTAATTAATAAAATTAGTAAATAACGGCTAACTGCTGCAGCACCTAACAACAACTCTTTTTGTCTTGTAGGCATAGCTGTAAATACCAATTAAATTGCCAAATTATATAATATGAAAACTTCAAATTTTTTACAAAATAACCAAACTAATCTAAAATAAATGGTTCAAAAACAGCTGATTACTTAAAGAATGTGAATCGTGACAACTTCTTCCGAAAACAATCTCTCTGCGCAGGCGTATGACATAAATTATTTTGAAATTTTTTGTTGTAAAAATATTATGTGTCAAACAGACAAGCGATGAAATATCTTTAAAATCCATATCAAAATTATCAATAATTCTCGTACGTGTAAAACGGTTCTAAGAAGATTTATCTAGATTTATCTGTTACTATGTGACTACTTCAATCATCCCATGTCACATAAATTAGCAGCATATAATACAATGATACATAGACCATTTTCAGTTCCTAAGAACAAATGTAATCTTGATAAATAAATTAATACATTTAACCAAATAGCAACATCCAACGTTTATCCATTATACATGATAAATAAATTAATTAATAAAAAAGTGGCATTACAACTAATATTTCCTAAACAAACTAAAGAAATAAAAAATCATAAAACCATCACATATGCAGGTAATATTTCTAATAATATTTCAAAGAGAATATCTTTAGCAACAAATACAATAATTTCTTTCAAAACAGAAAGTAATGTGAGTACAAAATTGTTAATTGAAAAAATAAAAATATCCATACTAAAGAAGTCTGGTATATACGTGTAAATATAAAATATCCAGAACGTAATGCTGTCTGTTTGGGACAAACCCTTAGAAATTTTGAAATCCGATACAGTGAACACTGACGGCATACAGATTAAAACAGCCAGATAAATCCCACTACACTACTTGATACCAAACATTCATTGCCACCTAACACAGAACTAGAAGTACTACATATTTGTGATAAGAAACAAGAACTGGATTTCCTTGAAGAATTATAAATTAGAAGACACTTAAGAGACCCACAATATGAAGTCGTCAATGAACAGATAAATCTAGGGAGTTCTCCACTTTTAAACTGTCTTTTAAAGTGATAATTGTAAAGATCAGCAGATATGGTTTTCCTGGTTTTCTATGTCATTGCACAGTTATACTGATCTTAAATGGGAAAAATATATCCGGGATATCCCCATAGGGCTAATATTATCTAAGCTTTGATATTTGTAATATCATATCTTCTTATTTTTCTATTAATATATATTAAGTCAATAACAAAGTAGAGGTCACTTCTTGGTCTAGCCAAAAATAACTACTAAACATCAGGTAGGCATCAAATGAAATGTGTCTTCTGTCATTCTGACGATGATATTTAGTATCGAAACAATTATCAAATTTCTTAGAATTTTTAACTTTTTATCAAAATTTGTGGAATTATGTAGAAACAGTTATTTCATTTAAAACAGTAATATGAGTAAATTCCTCAAAGTAGGGGTCGAGACAGTAAAGTTAATTACAAAACAGTTATAATTTCAAAACAGTAGTAATATAACCTTAAGATTTTAAATAGAATTGACTCTTTGCTTGCATTTGTCAAGCAGAAGAACAAGGCCGCTCAAGCTTAAGCAAAAGCAATGAACTGTATACTAACGTTACATAACTGGAACGGCCTCGTAAATCGACAAAAGTGAGGCAAATCGAAAATGTAGGCTACCCGTCGTTGTGCCGTGTATCTATCTCTTTCTATCGTATTGAGTTAAATGACGTATTAAGGAGATTTTGCGATTTTATAATTGCTTTTGGTTTTATTTTGATTATTCAAGTAAAGTACTCCTTTGCTAACAGAACTGTCATGACAGGCATTACGGGCCCATTGGTTTTTCTGCATAAAATTAAGAAATAATATTAGGTAACATAACGTTTTTAACGTTCCAGACTGTATACAGGGTGTTTCCTAATTGCGTACATTAAAGTTAAGGGCGTACTCTTGAGCTAATTTCATGAAAAAGGTCCGTCGATACACTTTACATTTTTTGTGATACCGGGAAGCTTTTTATGTGGATAATTAGATTAAATAAATAATTATTGTTGTTAAGTTTTTACCCAAAAGGGTTAAAAATGAAAAAAAAGTGGTGGGTAATGGGAGAGGACAAGGATAGGGAGATTTAAAAAACCTATGCTTTGGCATGCCAAAGAGAGAGAAAATTATATTAATAAAAATAAAAATTAATACAAAGAAGAAAAATATAAATCCTAATAATAAAGTGAACTTATACCAACACTAAAAATTCCTAAATAGATTCATGGCTATAATATCTCGATTTTCAACTTACGTATGAAATGATATATTCCGTCCATTCTGCTCAATACTACAACCATATGTGACACACGAAATCACCATGTCTTAAAAACTAGAAGTATTTGTCTTTGTATTAACACGAAAACTCCTTTAAAAAAACAAAATACAATTTTCACACCGGCTTGTAAAATGTCACACGAGACTAAACCCTTTGAAAACCGCACTACTAAACACTCTCTAGATTCTATTTCAACCCAGAATTGAATAAAAAACCGGTTTAGTCTGTTTACATCCAAAAAAAGGTAATTAATTATCTCAGGCACGATTTAGCAAAATATAACGCAATGGGTCGGAGAGAGAAAGGTTGCCGTCACAATGAGTCTATCTTTGTCGTTCCCCTGACACAAAAACGGTTACATTCGACAACGGTTGGTTTCTTTACAGGTACGTAAGTATAGAGTTCATTGAGCAAAAGTAAAATTTTCAATGTAAATGGATACATATGGAGACGTCATCTGTCAAGCAGGCGAATTTTAAACTTAAGCACGCGTGTAATTGAATGTAAAATGGATACATGGAGACGTCATCTGTCAAGTAGGCGAGTTTGAAACTTAAACACGCGTGTAATTGAATATAAATGTACCAATTGCTTGCGAACATTACGCAATGGTCACAGTAGCTCTGTTTTCGCCCGTTTTTGTTTCCTGACGGTGATGGCCGAATTTATTGTCTGGCGGTGATGGCTGAATAGTTCTCCCGAAGAAAATTATAAGTGGTGGTCACAGCGGTACCGTTTTCATCTAAACCTTTTGTCAAAATTTGAAAGTTTCACTTGAGAATAGTTATATCGCACAATAAATTTAGACACGTTTTTAACTGCAGACAAAAATACCGTCTTTAAAGTATTAGTATTACGAAAAAGTAGAAAATATTACACGAACCATATTTTTCGCTACAGAATGTTTTTTTGTGAATATCATACCCTCTTTCCTCAATTATGGAAACAACCAATAAAGTTTTTAGAGTATATGAGAATTTTGATAAAATGTAAACAGACGAATTTGCATCAAAATGAACTCTATTCGGCCGGAAATAACAAATCATTTTGTATTCGTCCGATGCCCGAAGAATTCGGCCGAACTGGTCGGTCCGAATCAGTTGTACTTTGACCATAGCGATAAAATGGTTAAAACGTTCGGAAGTGTCGGCTGATAACGCCCGAAAAAAAAAGTCTACCGAAAACGGAGCCACTGTGACCATAACCTTACAATCATAAACTCAAGTGGAATAGATTGTGAAGCGTTTTAGGCGTCGATACAAATATTAATGGCGAGTTTGAAAGGAAATCAGAGACTTGAAAAGAGGTTATATTTGTAAGTTAATAATAAACTTCAATATCTGTTCAATAACTTAATTTAATACTTATATACGAATTACATAAGAATATAATCCAAATATCATTTATTGCGACAGTTGGGTATTCGATGGTGCATCGCGATAATACTTCATATTCAAATAAAGAATTCAAAAGCCATTTCAAGTAAATAATTTTCGTCATATACACTACATTTCCATACTTAGATTTTACTCGAAATATACTTTTTCATAATATGTAGAATTTTATGACTTCCTATTGTAGATGTGTGTAAAGTTGTTTGCTTATGTTATGTTAATGTACGGTTTAGGGTTTTACACCCTTTTTGCATGATATTTTTTTTACAAACAATTAAGATACTTCTTTTAGACAATTTCGAAGACATTATTCTTATTCAATTTAAAATTTTCTTAGTTTTGTTAAACGTACAGGTAAGATGTTATTTTTTAAGTTTATACTAAAAATTCTAATTTAAAATTTATTTTATGTTGTTGCAAATTGTTCTAAGATGAGTTAGATACATTGATTAATGATTTATACTTTTCAGTACAATAACTGAACTTAGGTCAAGTTTTGGAATATTTGCATGGTTTTAAAAACCCCATTTGTATTTACGAAAGAGAAGCCCTATTAAATGCGGGTCATATTTGCGCCTATAATTGAATAAATAGTTAACTACAAATAAAAATATGGAGTATAATGCCAAAATACTTCTTGGGATTTAATATACTTCTAAATGAAGTGAACACACAAACTTATTTCGATATAGGCTTTCCAATTCTTAATTTATTCTGCCAAGCTTTTCTTGCGTCGGCCATTTCGAATTCTTCATTTTTTATTTCTACTCTAAACTTTCTACTTTCAGGAAGTCGATGGACACTTAATTGTACGTCTTTATTTCTTATCGATTTGCATTACGGTACTGATCAAGATTGACGACTTCTGTCGCACTTTTTTATTGACAAATATAAAAAGCGTTTTTTAAATTAAACATAACACTTAAAAAGCAATGTACAATACGAAAAACAGTGTCCAAAACACACGAAACAAATAAAACAAGTGTTAAACAAGCTTCTAATCCAATCTAATCACACATCTAGAGAAATTCACTTTAATACTGTGTGGTGGCGTGTCGCTTAACAAGAGATCCCAATAATGATGTCACTAGTGACGTTTTCGCCGCTTTCGCGACGACCGTTATCGACTTGTGGAACGGCTAACGTATATCGTCACCTGATTGTAAGAACTAGGTAACTCAAAATTTTCATATTTTGTGTTATCTATATAATAACATTCTAAATATTTTGTAGAATTTAGTGCATAAACTAGGTATCTTATTCAAATAGGTGAGAGCTATCTATTGATCATTGTTAAAAGTAGATGAGAAAATTTGCCGATCTTCTCTGCATGTTGTAAATAGGTATCTGTAGATGGCGCCTTCTTGCAAAATTCAAATTGCGGAAACTCAGTGTAAGAACTGTTTAACCATACATGTCTACTTTTGACACGCTTCATTTTCAGCATCAGCAATGTTAATTTAGCACACGCTCATTTCTTAAAGCATAATTTGTGTGTTAATTAAGCGAAAACAATGTCTAGAGGAGCAAAATTGGTATAGTTAGCACGTGAAATTTAATCACAAGCAGAAAGTAAGTGTTCATTTGAGTTTATTTATATGTAAATTGTGGTTAGTTTATACATTTTAAAGTAATTAGGTTTTTAAATGTATTTATCGACTATTCTGCGAAATCTAATATTATATATATTTTACTCCTTTCCTCCCAACTAATGATTAAATACTAAAATGTTATAGTATGTATGCCAAGCAAGGAAAATTATGACTTACCTACTTTTTACATTTAAACCCCTTTCTCAGTATAACAGAGATTTATTGAGGCCATATTTTTTTCAGAAAAAAATGTCTTCTATTTACTTAACTTCTTTTTATTTTTCTTAGACACAAATGATAATCAAATTGGAAAAAATCGCGTTGAACCTGAAGTAACTATTGAAACAGCCAATGGTAGGTATAGAAATCATTATGATGTTTTTCTCATTATTGTTGGATCTCCTTTATAGTTTTTAATGTTGGGATTTTTTTAGAATTTTAGGAATTAAGTCTTTAGTCATTTCATTAGTCTTCGTCCAGTAAAGGAACTTTGTGTTTATATCTGAAGGGGACTATTAATGTGAAAAATATGGTAATATAACGTTTTTCATTTTGATAATATTATTTTCAGTTTCAAACACTAACCAGGAGACACTAGAAGACACTGAAATAATAGAGGCTGAAAATTTGAGCGGTTACTTACTGGCTAGTAATAGTAGTCATTCTGGCAATAGCAATTTTTCTGATGATGAATTTGAGTATCATCCTAGTGCCGGCAGTTCAGACTCCGATACCTGAAACGTCAGTGATAGATTGGCAGGAATGCAAGAGCAACTGACAAACC
Source organism: Galeruca laticollis (assembly GCA_963921935.1). NCBI lineage: Eukaryota > Metazoa > Arthropoda > Insecta > Coleoptera > Chrysomelidae > Galeruca > Galeruca laticollis. The sequence continues at coordinate 34,250,524 of OY998178.1, read as the reverse complement.
TCGACGAAAGAGAAGCCAGCCAGAAAAATGGCAAAGAAATATCCGAAAACAAAAAATACTTGAAGGTCAAGAATATGTGTCAATAAAAGTAGTAGATAAGCCAGCAGTCCAAATGAAGCCTGCCTGCAAGGAATTCTGCAGGCTTCAGTGTTAAGACGGAAAGAGACTCAGTATTTTTCAGGCTTACTATAAAATGGCTGACTATACGCGTCAACGGGATTTTATACACGCAAGCAGAGAAGATAGTTTAATAATCAAAAAAGACCCAATAACTACTTTCTACCCATCAATGAAGAAAGAAAACAGGTGTATAAACCAATGTTTTTAAATACCTTAGAAATTAATAAAGGGGTTGTAGACATTGCAATGCAAAAGAGATTACGACAAAATGTAGCTCTTTGTGATAGACGTGGAAAATGAAAAAGTTTTACCTTGGATCCCGCATTAATCGATTGAATCAAAACACATATTCAAAGTTTCTCATGCGTTACATCACACTATTGTAGCGCTAGTACTGAAAGAAAACATTTGGATCCTTCTTTAAATCTTGCAACCATGTATCGAATGTACTGTATATGGTGTGAAGAAACAGAAAAGACAAAGGCAAAACTATTTACCTACCGAAACATTTTCTAAGACAATTTTAATTTGGGATTTCAGTCGATCCAGGCGAGGAGGTGGTAAGTGAACATAAAAATTATCTTGAAAATAAAAAAGAAGCTCAAGAGGTCAAAAAAATTGACAGAGTTAGCAGTTGCAAGTGGTAATAAGTTGTAATTTTGTTTTACAGCAGGTATTGCTTTTTCCAAGCGATCCAACTAGTAATGCCTTTTTCTACAAACGAAGGATTGCCACCTACAATTTCACAATTTATAATGTTGCAACAAAAAGGGCGACTGTTTTATGTGGCATGAAGGTCATGGTGGAAGAGGCTGTTGTGAGATTGCCAGCCTTCTTTTCATTTATTAATTTAGGTTTGGAATATAAAGAGTTTTAAAGTTACCTATTTAAAAATAATATTTCTGTATAAAACAAAATTGTTATTGTAATAAGTAGAAAACGTTGAGTATTTGTAAATAAAATTTGAAAAACAAACTTTTCTTTTCCATTAGAATTGATATATTATAAATTTTATGGTTCAAATTATTTCGCTAAAGAGAAATGGATAAAACTGTTTTTGCCAATATCTCAAAACCACAAAATTTAAGTTACTTAGTTCTTACAATCAGGTGACGATATATTGAGCATCGTGAGCGCCAAGTGGAACACATCCTAAATGATGCTTCTGTACATAACCTCAAATATCTCGAAATCTTGACGTGATGGGCACTGTTGCCGTTTGCGGGCATTTTACCCGAAATTCTGGTATTTTGGTAATACTTGTGGGTAAAATAGGGTATTATGTAAACTTCAGTGGCATAACTACGGGGGATGAGGGGGATAGAACCCTCCTCTCCCCGAATCCTAAAAATGGAGAAAAAAATCTAAAATATAATAACAGCAAACCTACTTGATTGAAATATACTAAAAACTAGGAGCTGTAATTTTATAAAAAAAACGAAGCCAAAAAGCAGTTTTAGGGGCTTAAAATTTGAAAAAAATTCCGGTACACAGACCTCCCGGTAGTTGATAAACCATACCCCCTTGACCTGAATGTGATTGATTTGTTAGTACTTGTTTGCATTTCAACGTGTAAGTAACAAACGAAAAATAAGAAAATGCCCTATTTAACCGAGACGCATTGTAATGATGATAGGATATGGGGACAGAAGTCGAACACAGGCTGAAGTCGCTCGTTTGTTTACTGAAGTTCATCCAGAATTAGTACGATTAGCAAAATTGAAACTCGATATCGGGAGTTGGGCCACGTTAGGGATGCTCCTCGACAAAAGGTTTTAAAAGTTGACGAAGAAGCTCAGTTGAACATATTGTTGGAAGTTGAAGAAAATCCTGTTACTCAAGCTATGCAAATAGCTCGCGTTCATGGTGTTAGTCACCCATATAAGATACAAAACCTGCAGGAGCTTAACGAAGATGATCCTGATCGTAGACTCGAATTTTGCGAACGAATTATGGCTTCTTTCGATGGTGGACAAATTGCTTTAGAATGGGTGCTGTTTTCTGATGAAGCTACGGTAATGGGCACGTCAATCGACAGAACTGCCGTTATTGGGCTGACGAAAATCCCCGTTGGATGCGTGAATCCCATACCCAAAGGCCTCAAAAAACAAACGTCTGGGCTGGAATTATGGGGGATCGCATAGTAGGTCCTTTTTTTTCAATGGAAACGTAACTGGAGAAACATACCTTGATATGCTCCGAGAAGAACTGATTCCTACTTTAGTAAATTTATTCCCCAATAATTTGGATCTCAACTTATTTGACCAACGGATGTGGTTTCAACAAAATGGGGCAGCACCACATTTTGCTCAAAATGTACGGACCTATCTTAACGAAGTGTTTCCAAATAGGTGGATTGGAAGAAGGGGCCCAATTGAGTGGCCAGTAAGATCACCCGATCTTACCCCATTAGATTTTTATGGGGATGTCTACAGAGCAAAGTGTATGCCCCTAAACCTAACGACATCGCCCAGCTTCAACAAAGAATCAGGGACGAAATTAGGCAAGTAACGCCGGAAGTGTTACAAAATGTTGTGAATGCTATTTATAATCGATAATGATATTGTCAGCAATAAGGTGGAGAGCACTTTGAACATTTATTGCATTGAAGTAATTTGAGTAAATATTTCATTTTTTTTCAGACACAATGCTTATAAAAAGTAACAAAAAAAGGGGAATTGTATTTACAATTGAAAAAGCTTTCAAATAAAAAATTAATCAACCTACACTTCCATTTAAAAAAATAGTTGGGGTGCAATTAAAAAGATAAACAAATCTCTTTGTAATATGCCCCATTGAGAATAAAAATTGACGTGTTTCAGGAATTTTGCGATAAACCTTTATTTAGCAAGTTACAGAATTGGTTCCAGTTAGACTTTCCACTCTGTATATAAACAAGGATAGTATATTACCGAGTGGAAAATATTGTAGCACGAGGCGTAATCCGAGTGCGAAAATCCCACGAGAGTGAAAAGTCACTTTCGCACAAGTAATTTACAATAGTTTTCCTACGACCACCCATTTTATTAAACTATATGTAAATATCAGATCGTGTATATTGAGTTGCCTGACTCATCTTACGTTTTATTTGTGACAGTATATGTTTGAATGTTGTTTCTATAAAAAGTGCACATTAATTTACAATTACTTTTATACTGAAATAAAGAAATAACGATAATTAATGTTTATTTTAAGAAATGACAATCAGCAATTACTTATTCGATACAACTGGTGAACAAATTGAATTATTTGGAACCATAAAAATTAAAAGTGAATTGGTTATAGTTACAATAATAAATTAACAGTTTTAGGATTTCGTTGCTATCCCTTAATTACTTCAACTTTAAAAATAGCTAAAGTTTGTTTTAATAAAATGAAACTATAAGAACTATCATAATTATATTAATGTAAATCGACTTACGAGATATAAGTACATATCTCTGATAACGATAATTCAAATCTGAATTGGTTTAGTTGGAAGAGTATCTGGTATGATGACCGGAAGGTTGTGGTTTCGGCGTCAACAATTTTCTTTTCTTTATTTTTTATAAATAATTCGTTTTTAGTCCAGTTTTTATGTAAATAATATCTATAAGGAAGAGTAATTAATAATTACATCTGTAAATCTTACAGGATTCACGGGTTTGACGGCTTATTAACAGCCAGGCGGAAAGTAACTTTTTCTACAACTGCTATGAAAAGTAGCGTATTTCTCATAGGTTACTTAATTTCAAAACCATATATTGCTCATACTGTGAGAAATATTATTTCTCACGGCACTTTGCCCACACTACATACATATATATGGAGAATCTAGTAGGTGATACTAGATGCCCAACCGATTTCAGCAGGATATACTCGATGCCCAGCCGTTTTCGGTGGGTGGACCTCGATGCTTAGACTTTTTCTACAAAACTATTTACTTGTATTCTTTAAATTTGTGCAGTTGTAGAAAAAGTATAGTGTGCAACATGTGGGAAAAGTACTTTTCGCACTTATTGCACTATATACTATTCAATACTAGTGCGGAATGTACTTTCCGCACGCGTGAGGATAAAAGTCACTTTCCATGGGAGTAGAGAGTGCGATTTGTGTTACTTTCCTATGTGATGATGGTCGTAGGAAAATAAATTTCACTTGTCACTATTACAGAGGAAATCAGGTTTTTGAGGTTATGATGACATGCAATAAATTATTGTACGAAATACAGTTTTTTCTCGGAATCGTGCCATCGGATAACGGACGCATGGAACTCACGCTCTACTCTTTGAATTTTAGAATACATATGAACAAATATGTTTGTCTATCTTTCAGCAGCTGGCTAAGTTTTAATGGAAAATAGCTTAGACACGAGTATCTCACATTCAATAATATATAATCCCATTTTTTTCAATATTACATTTTGTTTTTTACCAATTTGCTCCAAATATTAAATAAATGTAAACAAATTGAGTGTATTCTGTGAATCAAACTTTTCTTTTAACCTAAATCGAAGCTCTTTTAATTGTCGTCAAACGCATTGGCTCTTTGACCTGGGGCATTGTAGGTCATGTAGAATTGGTATGATGCTCATAATTGTTTAGGTATAATATCAATTATTTATGTTTGAATATGGCCCTCCTTTAGCCCCAAATGATCCTATAATCAAATATTTTTTAATGTAATTAGGTCGTTAGCTATTCGAATAATAGAAATATAATTTCAATTAAAAACCTGATACTTTTACAGATTAAAATTTAATTATGAAATTTGTTTGATAATATAAGTAATCGTATTTCAGGCTAGAAGAGCACTAGGAGATTTTGGTGTACCAATAGCAATAATAATAATGGTTTTTGTCGACTATTTGGTCCCAGAAACGTACACAGAAAAACTGAATGTACCTGTAGGAGGACTGAAACCGTCCAGTTCTGAAAAAAGGGGATGGTTTATATCTCCCGTGGGTGTACCTATTTGGATAATGTTTGCGTCTGTAGTTCCAGCTATGCTCGTTTATATTTTATTATTTATGGAAACCCATATTTCTGAGTAAGTATAACTGTTTCAACCAAAACTAGATAGATATTATATTTCATTAATGTTGTATTCGGAAACATGCTATTTATAATATATATCGAAAATATGATACAAATTCATTTTTCAAAATTGTATTGGAATTGCCAAATAGTTTAATATCATATCAAAATTACTGAAAACTACTATCATATTTGTAATTAACCAAGATATCTTGCTTGTTTTCACTTACATATAAACCGGGGAAAATAAAAGATTGAGAAAATAATGGAAATATTAAATCATAAACAATCCTGTCGATAAAAAGAAATATTAGGTATACAAATGAACACTGTAGATTACAAGAATAAACTCAGTTGCCAAGAAACAGAAACAGAATCACAATGCTGGTCAACAGAGATGATTTTAAGAATAGCGAACATTAGGAAAACATACTCAATACACTATTTACTACCACTCCACCAATACTCACAATTACACTGTCTGACATGCGTTTCGATAACCAATTTATCGTCTTCAGAGACCGAAAATAAAAAATTTATTGGTTATCAACACGCGAGTCAGACAATGTAATTATGAGTGTTGGTGTAGTGGTAGAAGTGTGCTCAGTATTATTATCACCAACGGTTCTGGAAATACCAACTTAATTAGAAAAACAGCTTTTTTAACCTCCGAGATATTAAAAAAGATTAATAAACCGTAAGCTTCATCACCATTTTATGAAAATTACTCAGAATACATCAAAATAATGTCTCTCAAGCATTATAGGCTCACTAACTTACAATCTGCATCCGTCTTTGGCTATTGGAAAAAACAGAGCTACGTTTAAAGTTTGGCGGATCTCATCAATCTTTTAAAGGATATCAATTCAAAATCAACAAACATCTCTAAAAGTGTACAGAATAGCATTTCGATAACATCTCTCAAACTTGAAAATTTACAGCGCTGTTACCGCTAACATTATTGTACAGAATAAGCCCATGAGTCAGTCTGATATTGTATCGATATTTACAAAGTTTGCTAACAAAAGTAGTCAATTGCATAAAAAATTTCAATGGAATGAAATTTTTTATTAATTGATCGAATTTGCCGCCTCAAAACGCCATCGTCAAATAAAATAAACGTAACTATCCAAATCTATACATCTATAACGACATTTACTTCCACATGCACGTACAAACTCATTTGAAATTCTTATTCAACTCCAAAGAGAAGATTATTTGTAATATAACAATCCAATTTGAAACACATAGCGTAGTTAATTTGTTACAAATAGTATACTTTATCAGAACAGTTATTAAAAAAATGAATATATGACATTCCAGTTAAAGACAAATATTTGCTTTATGATAGCCAAAAGGATTCGCCGCTTGAAGCACATTTGTATTTTGCTTGTTCGTATTTTCTGTTGCCGTACGTTTTTTTTAGTCATAAAGACACTGTAGGTAATAATTCTTTATTTTTTTCAGGTTAATAATCAGCAAACCCGAACGAAAATTAAAAAAAGGCAGCGGTATCCACTTGGATATCGTCATTATTTGTCTCACCAACATTATTTGTGGATTCTTTGGATTTCCGTGGCTATGTGCAGCAGCAGTTCGTTCCATCGTTCATACTTCGGCTCTGACAGTTATGTCAAGAACCCATGCTCCTGGAGAGAAACCACATTTGATTGAAGTGAAGGAACAGAGGATGTCTGGACTTTTTGTCGCTATCTTCATAGGTAAATTACCCGAAATTATACAGAATAACGAAGGAGATAAAAAGAGTAGACTTTATTGCCGCGACGAAAAAAAATTGTAGACAAAGCAGTGAACAAGAAACAAATTTCTTACAAATCAGCGAAGATTATTAAATATGTACAGTGCATATAAACTATAGGGTCGTTGTGGCAACAGTGGGTCATGTGGGTACACTGAGTCAACGCCATATTGAACTCAAAGAGTAGGGATATAGCTACGTTCCTTTCACACTAAATTCGTGCTCCAGTATGACCGTCACCGCTGTAATTAGTGTGCCGCTTGGAAGTGTTACGTAGGTTATAAAAGTGAATTTGTGTTTATAGAGTTTCAAAGTAAAAATATCACGTAAGTTTTGATGTTTTATTCTTCCTTAGCTATTAATTTTATCTAACGAGTTATCATATTTACATAATGAGTAATAACTAAGATTTTATTTGCCAGTATAATAGGAAGTTGCCGGCACAGTAGAAGTTTTGTTATTATGATATTAATTTAAAATGGCGTGCTTGATGGTAACCAGTGGGTCACTTCCAAAGTGGGCACAGTGAGGTGACCCACTCTGTACACTGTGGAAAACCTGCTGGAGCTGGTAAACAATAAAAAACAATCGAAGATAATCACAAAGCCAATATTTCCACAAAATTATTTTTTACATAATGCCAAGGAAACGTCCGTTATGTAGGAAAATAGGCGATCACACCGAAGAAGATATGAAAGAAGCTTTCCGGGAAATTAGATCGGGAAATAAGATACGTGCTGTGGCCAAGGCAAAGGAAATTCCATTTTCAACGCTGCAACGTTATGCGGCTAAAACAAAGACATCTACAAGCATTGAAAATGTGAGAATAGTGCCGCATTATGACATTAACAATGTTTTCACGGATGAGCATGAACAAGCACTTACCGAATACTATAAAAATTGCGCTCTTATGTTTTACGGCTTAACAACAACAGACTGTCGTAAAGTTGCATATGAAATGGCAGATATAAACAAAATTAAAACGCCACATTCATGGATTGTGAACCAAATGGCAGGCAACGACTGGCTAAAATCGTTTCGCAAGCGTCATAATAACCTTTCTTTACGCAAGCCAGATGCTTGTAGTTTGGCTAGAGCAACAGCGTTCAACAAGGAAACTGTGAAAGGATTTTTCGATAATTTGGAACAAGTTTATAAAAAACAATCTTCATTTGCTGATGGCATGAGAGTGTACAATCTGGATGAGACTGCAACAACAACAGTGCTGAAACCCCAAACAGTAATTGGTCACAAGGGTAAGAATATTGGAAAAGTAACAAGCGGTGAAAAAGGTACCTTAGTAACAACTTGCTGCATTATCAGTGCATCTACCGCCCATACTTATTTTTCCTAGAAATAACGATAAGGATAACATGATTAGAGGTGTTCCCCCTGGAACATTAGGGTTAGCTACACCGTCTGGTTGAATGAATAGTGACCTATTTCTCCAAACAATGAAACACTTCATCAAACACACCTCGAGCTCCAAACAAAATCCTTCACTATTGATTATGAACAATCATAAGTTGCATTCGTCTATCGAAGCTTTAGATATAGCAAAAGAAAACGGGGTAACAATATTCACCCTACACCCTCATACGTCAGCAAAGCTCCAGCCTTTGGACGTGGGTTACTTATTCTCCATTTAAAATTCATTACAATGCTGCTATGGAATATTGGCTGCTGAAAAGTCCAGGGAGGCCTGTAACGATCTCTGATTTAGCTGAGCTGATAGGAACTGCATTTACCAGAGCCATGACTCCAACAAATATAATTAATTCCTTAAAAAAACTGGGATCTATTCCTATGATAGGAACGTTTTCACGGATGAAGACTTTTTATCCAGTTCCGTGACTGATCGTCCCAATCCTGATGTCCTCCAAAATCCACTTGATGTGTCATTGCAAGATATGCAACGATGGGCGAAACAGTCCCTCGATTCTCGGAAATGAGACACCCCCCGGTGTCACAGTGCATTTTCCAACTTTTCAGGGAGCGTTTTAGTCTTCATTCGATCCACATCAAGACGCATTAGAGCCTCGGGCCAATACGTCGAAAGATACGTCGGCATTATCTTTCATAAACCCCAATCAGTTTAGGCAACCCATTAAAGCTATACCAATGGCAAGAATACGAAGAAGAAAACGTGACCGCAGCTTAATCGCAACGGATACACCGAAGAAGGAAAATATTAGATTACAAAGATCGGAAGAAGAAAAGAAAACCATAATAAATGAACCAAGTAAAAAAGCTATTAGATAAGTTTTGCAGAGTGATTCAGAGGATGAAGTTGAAAATATTTCTCTACATGACGAAGACTCCGATTGGTGTGAGGAAGATGAACTCGAAAACGAAATTGAAATACTAACTGATCATAAATTACTGCGCAGTGTCGTACCTTGAGATCCAAAGGAGGAAGATTACGTTCTCGTTCGTTTTGCATCTAAGAAAAAAAGTGTTTGTTATTTGGAAAATTTTTGCAGGGGCGTAATGAGAACTTAGAATATTATGTAAGCTTCCTCCTTGCTAATCGCAAATATCAGTTTCATATACCAACTAATGCTGATTTATCATATGTTAGGGAATATGATGTGAAACTTTTATTGCCGAACCTTGTGTAGGAGGAAGTTTAAGATTTCTGTTTTTTTTCGCTTTATGTTGGTTTATTTATATGTTTAAAAACTGAGAGCATTATTTTGTTTAACATTTATGCTTTACTTTATGTTGCTTTATTTTGATGTTCAAAAACTGAGTGAACTTTAATTTAATTGTCTGTCTGTCTATTGTGATCTTAAGTTAGTTTTAATTTATTAATGTGTTACCTTAAAAACTGATTTGATGATGAAGATGATTAAAAATATTATAATTACATAATAATACCCCTTTGATCCACATGTCGCCCCGGAGTTGACTCACTGTGTACTACTCTGAGAACACAATGGGTCAGTGCCCACTTTTTTTTAAATAGATATAAGTCAAAAACTATCATATATATTGTAAATATTTCTTAGAATAAATCATAACTAAATAGCCTAACTTTTGTTAGTAGAGATTGGCATCAATAGCTTGTATAGTTTCGAAGCTATAAGACCCTGAAAAAATGGTGAGCAACTGTTGCCACAACGACCCTATCTATATAAATATTAAATATAAATTCGGGAATACATACACACATAAATAATGAATAACACACATTATTAAAAAAAATTATTTAAATAAAAAATTCGGAAGCAATTAAAAGTCAGAAATAAAAAAATTAAATGCCAATGGATAAATCACTACCACTACCATAACCGAGTTGGTCTATGACGTTAGAACAAAAGTGTTTGTTCAAGTTGTAGGAAAAGATAAGATGGGGTGGCAAGATTATTGTAGTTTTTAATCTCCCTGTAGGATGAAATATTTTACTAATTGAGAAACGGGAATTGATAAGTAGGTTTTGGGGTCAGATTCTCTAATAGAAGTTATGTTGTCATCTTTGTTTCACTTTTCTTTTTATCTTACAAAACTTCCCAATTCTTTCTATCATTCCCTAGAAAACTTTTTACTTCTCTTATTGTTAGATTTAGATTTTAACGGGGTTACATTGCACTGCAGTTTTAAAGTTTATTGTGCCCTCCTATCAGTGCTCTTCTCGCTACTACTACAGCTCGCCTTCCAGTTCCAAGGTTCTAATGAACTCTAGTATTTGGGAGGGTTTCAAGGAGGTTAGTTTCTTGCCTGAAGCTTTTGTTGCATTTGCTTGCAATGGCGAGGCATTCTAGAACTAGGTGATCCGGAGTTTTTTTCCTCCTCTCCACAAAATCTGCACTCCTCAATTTTTGCTAGACCTATTCTCATTAGATGCTTACTAAGGCGGCAGTGCTTTGGAAGGAAGTCCGCGGGGAGACGTAGCTTATTTTTACTGAGATCCACATACCTTTTAAATCTAGTGGTATCAAAGTTCCGCAGGAACTTTTGGAAGTGATCCTGCATGGGAAGGCGCTGCCAAAGAGCTTCTCCTCCGATTTACCTTTTCTTCCGAAACTCTTTCTTATAGGATCATTTTTCTACACCACAGAATGGTTCCAGGACAGTAAAGGGCGTTCATGCTCCTTTCTTGGCAAATGTATTTTGCATCTTCATTTCCTTTGATTCCGGAGTGGCCAGGAACCTAGACTAAAGAGACCCTGTTATTCTTGCCTATTTCATCAAGTTTTCTTCGGCACTCTCATACCAACTTTGAGTTAATGACATGGGAGCTCAATGCTTTGAAAGCTTCGTAAATATTTCTGCATGAAAGACGGTCGGACAGGAGCCTAACGATAATGAGAATCTGGTGCCAGGTCCGAATATTTTAGCTCCAGCTCCTTGTGGTGGTTTTTGAACTATCTGTGTACTATTTGATGGTGTTTACTTGGAGAGTTTGGATGGTGCATTCCCTTTCCCAGTGTTCCCTCTTACTTAGCATCGTAGAGAAGTTCTTTTTGTTGCTTACTTTCTTGATCATTTCAACACTGGGAAGATTCGCTGATGAGATGGACTTTGTTACGAGAGGACCAGGCTCCTTGATTTTTAATACTCTTATTGCCTGAACCTTCTCCAGATATTCCAAGAATTTCTTCTTGGGCTGATCTTTCTATCACCAGATGTAGAGGAGATCTGTAATAATCTCAGGTTATCCTTAGATATTTAACTTCAGATTTCCATTCTATGATTTCCCCGTTTAAAGATAGGTGTTTCATAGCTGGAAGTGTTCTTCTCCGGGTAAATGGAATTACTGTGGTCTTGTTTGGGTTAATATTCAGACCCACTGACAAGCACCATTGCTCAATCATTCTGAAGCCCTTTTGTAATAAATCACACAAGGTGCTCTCAAACTTCCCTCTGACTAGCCCATACTTTCGAAGCCAAGCTCCGTTAGCATATAGAATAACACATCTACTACTAGGCTCCATAGAAGGGGAGGTTTAGTCTCCCTTGAAGTGACCTGAGAGTGGCTTTAACAGAGGCGGTTTGATGTATGTGTCTCAACTATCCTCGTCGTCAACAACTCATACATCCATTTTATAATGGTTTCATTCACTCCTCCCTTCTTTAGTGCTTTTTTGACAGACACATGAATTGTGTTGTCAAAGGCCCCGGATATATCTAGAGTTCTCTGGATGACTTCCGTTAGCTGATACAGAGCAGTCTCCGTTGATCGGCTCGTTCTGTACGCATTCTGACATTTATCCACTACTTTCTCCATCCTTTTAAGTAGAAACGATGTTAGACAGATGGGTCTAAAAGATCGGGGATCAGTCCCGTCTTTTTTTCCTATTTTTGGTATGAAGTTGCCTTGCCCTTCTCCATTTTCTATGTATTATACCCACTGCTAGACAGCTTCTTGTAATGTTCAGCAGGCGAGGAAGAATCTCTTTCTGCAGGAGGGCTGGAAATATGCCATCCACTTCTGGTGATTTATATGGTTGAAAGGTACTTATTGCCCATTCTAACCGCTGTCTGGTAAATATTTTCTTAGCAATGTCCCAATCCCCCTTGCGGGAGTTTTTGGTTTAATTCATTGCTATTCCAGTGCTTGTAAGTGGGTTCTAAGAAGAAAAAGAAGAATCGTTCGTTACTTTTTACCTTCCGTGTAGGATCCGTCTGGCTTTTTAAGCGACATTGTGGGGTTAGTTCCCCCACTTGCCATGACCTTTTGTAGTCTGGCCGCTGTGTGAGTGAAAGCGATCTTTTCACAAAAGTGTTGAAAATTAAGCCTTTTGACCTTTCTAATCTCTTTATTAGACCGAGTAAGTTTCTGAGTGTACCTCTGCCAATTACCGTCTGGTTTATTTCTATTAAAGATCAGACAGACCTCTTTCCATAGGTTTGACAGGATCTCATTCCACCAAGGAGCGTACTTGTCTGATCAAGCTGTTGACAATGGGCAGCTGGAATGAAAAGCTTCCATTATTGCCTCACTGATCTGTTCGACTCTTTGTTCCAGGTCATAGTGCTGGTGATTTACCCCATTTACTTCGACCTTTTCCAAATTGACCTTCAGATTGGTCTTGTAAAGAGACTAATCTGTATTTGTAGGATTGCGGTTTGAAGAAATAGAGGTGGTATCTCCCTCTATCCTAAATTCGATGATCCTATGGTCAGAAAGTGATAGCTCGTCCATCACCCACCAGTCTTTTACATTTTTCCTAGCAGCAGCATTAACTATTGTACGTCCAGGACCTCTCTCGTGACAAAAGTGGATGTTGTCCCCATGTTTAAGGTCTCAAAGTTTTGCTAAGAGATATTCTAATAAGCTTATTGTTAGTCTTATTTCCCTCCTTCCTCTGTCCCTATATGTTTTGCTTACCATATTTTTTACTCACTTGTCTGCTTTCACTCTTTTTGAGACTTGTAATACCTAGTCCCGGCCATATAGTCTCATTCCTCACTTTGTACATTGTGGTTAAATTTCTGCTACTAGTAGTATTTTTTATCGGTGTTTTATCTAGAACCCATGCTTCACTTACTCATAAGAATGTTGGTATATTGTGTTCTATAGGTACTAAAATTTTAGTTTTTGTTCTAATTTACTTGTTATTTGGACCTTTTTATGCCGTGAAATAATCTTGTTGCTTTTTTTATTCTGTTATTTGTTTCATATTTACACTTTCCGTTTTGTCTATTATTGCCTCTGAATATTCGATCTAATCTACTGGCCCTACTGTTGTTCCCACCATATCAACCATATTAATATTCATATCCTTTTCTTTATTAGATATGTGGACTTTTGTTCCCGTACCTCTATTTTCCAGTGCTTTCATGCAAAGGTTCCAATTATACTGTAGATTCTTCTCACTATCTGCTGGTAACAACTTTTTATTTTCTTCACTGATATTATATCGTTCATAAACCCAAGAAGAGCTTGGAGCTAAGTACTCTTACTTATCATACTATCCAATCATGGCTGCAAAGGCTTCAGATTTTTGGTTATTTGCTTGCACTATATCAGGGGTTTCTTCTTGGACTCCCTACTCTTGATTGATACTTTCACAATTTAATAACTCATTTAAGTGTTTTTTCTACATTTCAGTGATTTCTATTGATTCTGATAGCACTTGTCTGTCCCTATCCTCATAATAAATACTTCTTATTTGATATCCCGCCTTCTCTTCATTTCTTTCTGATCATAAGCTTTTTTGCTGCTTTCACTCTTTGTTACACGTTCGCTTATCCTTATTTTTTTTTAATGGTAACACGGCTTCCTCTGCATTTTTTTATCTGGTTCCATTCCTCCCTTATTCCCTTAGTTTGTGTTTTACCTCTAGGGGGCAAAATTTGTTCCACTTCGATTTAAGCTTTTTGTGTTTTTTCTATTAAATACCTATGTTGTTAATATTTACTCTTGCCCTGTCTTGCAAACAAAATATTTATTGCCTACAGAAGGAAAATACCTATTGTAAATTATGTTTTATTACAGGTTTGTCCGTTTTTATGGCACCTCTATTGAGGTTAGTACCAATGGCTGTGGTTTTGGGTATTTTTTTATATATGGGTGTGGCCTCGATAGATGGTATACAATTTTTCGACAGGACAAAATTGCTCCTAATGCCAGTGAAACATCATCCACAAGCTTCATATGTCAGAAAGGTAAGTGATTTTATTTTATGAAAAATTTAATAAAATACTGTGGAAATTTTAGGAAAAGTATTCTCCACACATAAAAAACGATTATAGAAAATAAATTTGTCAGAATTAGAAAAAATAACTCAATACATAGTCAAATTTCATTATTTTTATTTTCCTGTCATTATCGTATGAAAAATTATAAACAAATTCAATTAAAATGTATAGTAGTCGGGCAAAATTCTTATAAAACTAATACTACGGCTGTGAAAACTAGATTATGTAGACATATACATTTATAAAAATAGTTTATTACAAAACAAAATCAAAAACTGTGGTAAAATTGAAAAAAGGTCTTTTTTTGAAGTATCTGTTGAATAAATTGAATTGAATTAAAAAATATTCACAAACAAAAACAAAAAAAAATCAAAGACCTTTCATACAAAGTGTAGAGAAAGTCTATACTTTCGTAATGTATAGACAGGAAGCAGTTAGAACAAGTTGACTTCTTTCTCATAACCAAATTAAAAGTATGAACTATTTTTCTTGATAACTTGTTTGAACAACGATATTTTACGATTTTTATCACCGGATCCGTCAAGAGAAATAGTTGATTCTATGCGAGCTTCTTTGCTAGGAAAATGGATTTTTGTGCAGCGGAGAAAAACGTGAAAATGTCTTTGTAAGTACCTCTATAATTTTACATTGATATACTTTATTACAAATGAGGGAGGCACCTTACTGTTTTATCATATTTAGAACCACTTATCATCTATATCAACTAAATAAAGCTTGGAATGAGCTCTGTAAACAAACTACTAATGAATAATTAACTTTTTATTTTTGCCACCAAACCAAAAATATCTAAAATGATTTTAAATTTATATTTGTAGCTTATCAGAGCTTACAACTTGATGTATCTTGTCTAGCAAGTCTTTTTCCTTATTTGAACACTTTCTGGAACGTTTATGAAAAGTTTTTGTAGTGTTCTGATTGCGCATCGGCACTGCGCAGCATTTGTAACACCACCTATTCATTTTTACTGCTTTTATTTAATTTATTCGTAAGAACTCACTCAAGATCCGTTAAGTTTGACAGAACGCGAGATTCGTTTATAGTTGGATGACATCACGAGTCGGTATTGAGCGTTTTAGCGGGAATGTTGAAGCCTATTTTTGTTTACGTATTTTTTATTGAAATCTGTCACATTTTTTTTATAAAATTATTATTTTCGTGTTTATATAGGGTCTATCCTTAGAATAAAAGCAATTCCAAAAATTAGTCATTATCCCTATTGGTCGGTAATGAATATATCATTTGACTGAAATATTCCTCAAAAACATCAGCAGTCATCTCTTCATGGTAGTCTTTCGTAGAATTGAAACAAATTCTAACAAGCCTCTATCAACAAATCCTTTATCTCCTCCAATATGAGTGACAATTAAACGGCGACCTTTACCATTTGGGAATTTTAAGCCTGACTAGTATTTGTAACCAGTTTATCTTGCCAAACTTTTTTTACAAAATGCGCTTCATTTATCCATGTTTCATCAAAATATAGTTATTTATTATACAAGTGAAAAAAGTATTAGATTTTAGCTCGAGGTTATGTTGTCTCCCGACGCGAAGAGGAGGGAGACAAAAAACCGAGAGCTAAAATCTAATATTTTCCCGTGTATAATACACAATTTTTTTCTGTGACAAGAAAAACGACGATTTAATAGTGAAAGAACATATTATTACAATATATTAAAGTCAGAATGTAATCGATATGAAATTTGAATTTTTAAACTAGTAAGCTGTTGTAGTTATAGTGACAATTAGACCTGCGCTGCTAAGGAAAACTTCAAAGTAATCAAATATATTTCAATTTCATTCTGTGATTTCATTCAAAAATTGCGAACTCAGTGATTGTTTACTAGTTTTTTTGGAAAATCTAAAGTTAAAAAATGTCTGATTCCGAGTTTTCTCTGACTCTTGATATAAAGGAAATATAACTTATGTTCAATAAAATATTCTAAAATCAAATATCTTCCTTTATCTATATGTATATATATATCCGGGAAAAAACTACTCACTTTTTTCCCGGCGAAAAAAGTAATTTCGTAAAAAGTTGTATTTTGTTACCTGTCAACAGAGATAAAATGTCAAATTTTTTTCCTGTTACAGAAAAAAAAATATTTTCGTCTTCTCTCCATAATTTTCTAATTTCCCTTAAATATTGCCTCCTCCAACAAATAATTTCATCTTTCTCTATGAGCTATGGAAAAAATTTCAGGAATAGAACCAAAGATTTTATTTTGGAACAAATAATGTGGAACCTTTTATTTTAGATATTCTCCGATACTGATTTATGATGTTATATTGGGGTTTACCTCCTGGGTCTTAAAAATAGTGCAATCGTTCATTTTCAAATAAACTATATAACCGTCCACTTATGAACCTTAGGAGTTTTGCACATTTATTTAACGATAATATCCTTAAGAACTATCAACTTTGAATGCGACTATGATGCAAAGTCTGAATTATACCACAAAATGTTGATATTCACATTTGGGTACGAGAACAGTACAGCAACCGCCAAATGTGATGGCGAAGATGTCCCCTGCGCACTAACCCATTTTTAATTTTACTCCTCAACTCTTGTTGATAAAAAGGTAAATGGTATGTGCAGAGGCGTCCTCCCATTTTGTACTGTGGTATTGTGTGATAAACGACATTCCACGGCGTTCGCCACCACGTTTGGCGTTTGCTATATTGAGTTATTTGAAATTGGTTGCTTCCTCATATTTTTCAGAACGCCGTGTCTAGAATCGCGGTACCGGTAACACTTTTTTTACCAGTAGTTTTGATGACGTTATCCATAGGACACACTAGATACCGGGATTTAAGTGATTGTGTTTTTATGTTTAATCCCCCAACTTTCGATAAGCATCATATATGTAGTTTTCTTCTGGGAAGTTTGCATAAAAATTTCTTTACAACTGTTTTCACAGTGTTTTAAAATACTAATTTGACAATCATATGTATTTTTCAAAATATCCACACACTGATCTAGGCCAATAGGGGATTGTTTCTATAGCTTTGTTTAATGTTCGATAGATCTTTTAACGTTATCTTTAGACCTGTTTTTTTTTCTAGCTTCTCTCTAACTCTCTTTTTATTGGTATTGTAGAGGAAGGGAATAAAAAACTTCGATTTATTCTGCTCTGGTTCGATGGTATGAGAAGGAATCCAACATCATCTTTTTCCGTTCCTACATATCCTTGGGCGATGCGATATCTAGATGTATTTTGCTCTCAAAGGACGACTCTAAATTGACCGTTAGAGTCGGTTTAAAAGTCAAACGGGAGTAATTGGAAACTAATGAAAGCGAGACATAATATAAATATACCTTATTACGATTTATTAGTCAATTGACTAGGATACAGGAAAATGTATATAAAAACCAGAAGTGACCGGATGTTAAAATCACTTCACTTTATAAACAATTTGCTGAAATATTTTCCCCTCCAAATCTATCAATAAATAAATATAAAGTTATTACAAAACACACAAATCGAGTGACACTGATGGAAGAGAGCCGGCAACGATGTATAATGAAATTAATTTAATTATATGAAAATATTGTTGAATGCTCAATTGCCATCAATTTTATGCGAGTGAATGCAAATAAAGAAAAATCTAGTCTTACTTGCCGTGTTCCTTAACTCACTAAAAGCACTACTTTAAATAATTATGGTGGCGAACTACATGTTTACTGTTAGACGGTTCAGGGCATAGATACATGGTGGCATCGCGTCGATCTGAGCGCACCCCTTGCGGGGGGCAGAACTAATTCTTACAGGCGGGATATTTAAATTTGGTAGTTTGGATTATTGGTAGGTAAATTTTATAGTTTGTCTTAAAATTGTTTATTATATAATTATTTCATTTCAAAAAATTATATTTCATTTTTTGTAATGAAATAATTATAATAAACAAGTTTGAGACAAATAATTTAGATAAATAAGAAAACAGCAAACATTTAAATTTTTTATTAACCTGCACATAATATATAAAAAATTATTAATCACAATTACATATTTCTACTAAAATTACATTACATTATATTTAAGAAAATTAATCCAATATCACATCAAATTGCACATTGTTATTTTAAAATTATTGACAACAAAATCAACAAACATTTTAATAAAAGGAAGTTAAAAACTAGATTCTCCATATCCATGAAGACAGGAACAGGTCTGAAACAAAAAGTAAATTAAAAGTAGTACGTTTTAAGTAACAAAAAAATATTTTTGTTTGTTAGTCCTCTTACCATCATTATATTTTTCAATTAACAAACTTTTATGAGTTGAGAAAATACGTATGATTTATGTTCTAGACGGATGAATAAATCAAAATTTATATGACCTTTTGCAAAGTATTATTTTTTTCAGTAATATTTTCTACATGAACGAAAAGTGGTGAAATATGATAACAAAGTCATGCAGTATTGAAAGAAATTTAACAACTTCTCTATACACAAATCAGACGTATTTTATCATCATTTTCTTTGAAGGAAGTGTAACCACGTTGGTGAACAACTAAAATATCTCTCTGCAAATTAGCCTTACATTCTTCACAATTAAAAGTTGTACGAAACTAGAAACATAGCTTATGATGAAAATTTGAAAAATGTTATGCTCTTAAACCCAAATTGCGAAGTGGTCAAAGATATTTACTATTAACAATTTTTTACAATACAACTATGACGAATTATACCTGGTAATGACATTTTAAAGGTTCACTTACTTTTATTTACTTTATTAGAACGGGAAACCTAAATAAATTGAACAAAACTATACTAATTTTACTCATCCTTAGAACTTGTAACCATAACCATATTGTTAGTTTTGACACTTCACTTTGACAAACACAAGCCGTATTCACACAAACCAATGTAAGATTGATTTTATATATTTTCATTTTTAATGACTTAAAAGTTAATATACTAGGATATTTTATAATATTTATTCACAATAAAGGCAATATGTTGAAATTCATTGTCATTTATAATATTTTAAATTCTTTTATTCTATTTTGTTTATGTAAAACAGTCTTGTAGTTCGCGCGACTGTAGAGACTCCATGCGCGGGTGGCGGCGCAGAAACGTTGTGCCACTTGCCGCTTATGCATCAAACCGTCTCTTATATCATTTGTCTATGGTTCAGAGAAGAGTCTATGAAATGCGAAATGAGCGTCAGCCGGCTAGAGCTAGCAAAAAACTAGCGTTTTTTCCATTTGTTTCGGGTTCGTTTGTAACAGCCGATATTGAAAATATAGGAATTGTTAGATTTGTAGAAAGAGAATCACTTAGTATAAAAGGAATTTTAAACAGGCATTAAATAAAAGTAACATTTTTTTCCCGTAAAGCTATAAATGCAGGACATGTAATTTCCTTTTAAAATGTCCTTATCACTTTTAGGTTATTTCCTTGTTTTCGGGAAGGTTGCCCTCCGAAAATACAATAGTATTTTAGTTTGTAATATCGTAGTTCTAGTGTTATTATTACCTTTCTGATTCTGATGGCTGTAATCAATTGGCCATCCCTTTTCCAGTACTTGGCAAATGCCCTTTTTCGTACACTTTCAAAGTCTCATCAATTTTTAAATGTTCTATACTGAAAACCACTTCAAAAGTAATTTCTCGTTTAAAAACACATGAAAACATTCAACTTTCACACATCAACAAAACAAGTTAAAACCATAAAAAGTTAGGTTAGCTTTTATAAACAAAAACTGCCAACCAGGGTTGCCAGATTTGTGGCATATGCATATGGTACTAACCAATAAATTTCATGGTATTTTTCAACAAATAATGGTACTTTTTTAAATGAAACTAACATTCCACAGAGTAAGGGTCGAAACAGTAAATATCTTTTTTCTTTTCGTTTTTTGGCTTTGGGAGTTGGATCCAATTCAGCCACGAATAAACAAGTAATATGACATTAAAAAGAGAAACAAAGGACATGTTGCAGCAAACATATTTACTCATATCCATGTCACACATCATTAATTGCCCTATACAACAGAATTCGTAGAAAACGAAGAAGAAAGGATAATAAACATGGACACTCGTTTCACGCTAAGGTGCCCGTTATAGCGACTTTACTTACAACAGGCAACGGTAAGGGGGTATATCAATGTTACAAAGGAAAGACAATAGGTATACTACAACTAAACTCTACCATTCTATATCTAAAATACAGTTATACTGATTTCTATATTTTTCTTTTGGTGCGGTTAAGAAATGTCCATGATATAGTGCGAACCATAGTACTCGTATGTCGCCGACTGAGAGATAACAGAGAAACTTGACTTTGTGGGAGAGGAACATTTTCTTTAGACAGAGTTTTCATCAAATATCTTGTAGCTTGACTGTTATGTTGACAGCTAAACATCCAATGATTAATATCATCATAACATTTATTACAATCACACAATTCGGAGTCGCTCATTTTAATTTCATAAAGGTATGCGCGTACTGTTGCATGGCTAACGAGACATCTGAAGTACATAGCGTTAATCTTTCTCATAGGATGACTATGCTCCTCAAGTCTTGTAGATGGAAGAGTGGGGTGTATTTTGCAGTACGAGTTATTGCTTCTGTTGCAGAATTGCGACCATTCTATTTCCCAATTGTGTCTCATACTCTCCTTTCTTGAGCAAATGACGTCACTCCATGGTAAACAAAGATCTTCCGATCCGGAAAGAAATGCGGCTTTCGCTAGTTGTTCTACTTTTTCGTTTCCAGAGATTTGAAAGTGGCCTTTGACCCACATAAACGTTACAGATTTATTAAGTTGTCTTAATTCAACTAATATGCATACTATTTTTACGATTATACTATTGCGATATATACTTCTTGTGGGAATCCGAAAGGATGACAAAGTTTTGATATCGGAGATTACTGTATAAAGCCCAATATAGTGCATAATATATGGCCAATAGCTCTGCAGTGAATATTGAGCAATGACAGTTTAATTTATATTGTAGTGTCGTTTCCTCGTTACATATGTATACAGCACATCCCACACTTAGAGAAGATTGGACCCGTCTGTAAATATTTTGCAGATATTACCCAGCTTCCCAAAGTATTCTTCCATAGCTGTGCAATAGCTACTTGGTACGTCGTAATTAGGTATAACTACTGTACATGAAAAAAAAGATATGTCATAAGGCGCTGAAAAAGAACTTTGGTCATCTCTATTAATTGACAGGTGTGATGTATTGGGATATGCAATAGCTGAAATTGGAGAATTTTTATTTAGCCACCATTTCTCTGTTAGGTTGCTGACTGATAATTGACCTATCGTCTGTAGAAGTACTTTTTGGTTATTTGATGTACATTTAAGAATACATTTTTCTGCAAGAAATAAGCGCCTTAGATATAAAGTAGGTTCACCACATTCAGCCAACAGTGTGTTAGTAGGCGTGGATTTGAGAGCACCTAAAACCAATCGTAAAGCCTTGAATTGTATTCTATCTAATTTGATTGAGCGAGATTTTGTGGCTGAGCCATATAAAAAACTTCCATAATCCAAGATGGGTTTCGTATAGGCCCTGTAGAACATAAGATTGGTTTTGGGGTCAGCGCCCCATTCGTAACGATTAACAACTTTCAGCATATTTAAACTTTGTTCACATTTTACAATACATTGGTTTATGTGATCATTCCAAGTTAATTTTGAATCCTGTGTGATATCTAAGTAAGTATAATTTCTATTAACTGATATCGTCATATTAGTGAGTTGCAGGTTGGAAACGATGTCGTGTGAAGAATACAACAGAAGATTTCTTAGGTGATAGGTGGAGACCTAGATCTGAGAAACATTTATTACAATGTTGCATAATGAATTTTAGAGTTTCAATACACTGTTGATAAGTCTTTTCCATTACATATAAACAGAAATCGTCTGCATATTGCAATATGTTGCACTCTATATCCGTAACATGTACGTTTAAGGTATATAGATTAAAGAGTAGTGGGCTTAGAACTGACCCCTGCGGTAAACCTTTGAAAACAAGTCGTGGGCCAAGAATTTGGTTGTTGCACCGAATAAATATTTGTCTATTCATAAATAGTTCAAGCAAGACATTCGCACATCTGGATGGAATAACAATTTGAATTAATTTATTAAAAAGTGAATGCAGTTGAACATTATCGTAAGCACTGGTAATGTCCAGAAATACCGCAGCCAGGTAATTGTTTTCGGTAAACGTTAATTGAATATCTGTGACTAGATGTGCAATGCAGTCCACTGTGCCTCTTTTTCTACGAAACCCAAACTGTGTGTCTGGAAAAACATTATTGCTTTCACATCACCATTCCAGTCTAATCTTCATAATCCTTTCACAGGTTTTTAATAAAGAAGACATAAGGGCAATGGGTCTGAGGGCAGTTGAATCATTTAACTTCGGAATTGGAACGATAAGACATTGTTTTAAAGAGTCGGAATTGTCTCCTTTCATCAAGATATTATTATAGATTTTGCATAAGAACTGTAACGGCATGTTTCCTAGAAAAAGGTAATTAATTCCGTCAATTCCTGGACTAAACTAAAGTTTTAATACTTGTTTTTATGTCACTGATGTTTATTGATGCTAGTAAACAATGTTGTTCTGGATAATTATTAGGCCAGTCTATTGGATAATGGACGTGGTCGGGTGCAATCTTTAGAAGCAAGTTTTCAACTATGGTTTCGTTTACTATACAAGATTTTTTAACAGTTTGAACGTTATTAACCATTCTCCATATGTCGCTTGGATGAGTTTGTCTGTTAAGTGAGGAGCAAAATTTGGCCCAATTTGTTCTTGATTTGGTTGTGAATAACCGTTTACACATAGCATCTAATCTTTTATATTCAATGAAGTTAGAAGGGATTAAGTTAGTTCTGTAAGCTTTTAACGCATTTTTCCTAGAGTTTGTCGCTGCGAGGCATTTTTGATCCCACCAGGGAATGTATTTAGTCGGATTATGAGTAGTTGATCTTACTACCTTACAAAACTTGTTTGCAGCTGCCGTTATTGTATCAGTGAGAAAAGATATCATGGCGTTAGAATTGTTGCAAATAAGGACGGATTGGAATGATTCAATGATAGAGGTTTGATATAACTTCCAATTAGCGTTGGACATTGACCATTTAGAAGTACGTTTAACCGTAAAAATTTCTTTTTGGATATCGTTGATCACAATCCTATTAGGGAAGTGATCAGAACCATATGTGTCCGATAAAACGGACCACGTAAATGAAGAACACAGTTTTGAAGATAAAATAGTCAGATCCACAGCACATTAAGCTTGTTCTGGAGAAGAAATTCTTGAGGCACAACCGTCATTAGCTACAGCTAAAGCAGGAAAATAATCTAACGCTTCAACTAGTATATTGCCATCTGTCCAGCACGTCTCCGAACCCCAGATTCCGTGATTAGCGTTAAAATCACCACCGATGATACACTCGTGCTTAATCTGGTTAAATAAATTGATATAATCTTGTACAGTTGCTTTAGTTGTCGAAGATTTGTACAAACTTATAATTGTCAATTTTTCATCACCACTAGTAATGTTACTACATACTTCTATTTTGGGATTGAAGTTATTAACAAATTCAATAATTTCATATTTAATTGAGTTTAATTTGAATATAGCCACACCACCATGTCCTTTGTTTCTATCTTTTGTTATTATATGAAAATTTTGGAACCTTTTGACATCCGCTGGTTTATACCAGGTTTCGGATATCAGAGCAATATCGAAATTGTCTTCAATATTGAGTTGTGTTAACGAAAATTTACTGGAGTTTAAGGATCTGGCATTCCACTGAACTATTTTCAAGCTAGT
The DNA here is from genome assembly GCA_963921935.1 of Galeruca laticollis. NCBI lineage: Eukaryota > Metazoa > Arthropoda > Insecta > Coleoptera > Chrysomelidae > Galeruca > Galeruca laticollis. The sequence goes on along the minus strand of OY998178.1, from coordinate 34,226,155 downwards.
ATTGACCATTGTTAGTTGAATAAACTATCAACAATATTTTTAATTTTACTATCAATATCATTTTCGTTACATACTAACTTATTATTGATTGCACATGAAGAAGATTGAGGCATATCTCGTATAAAATTTTCAAGCATGGTTTTTATTTTGGAGCTAAGTTGATAGGCAAATTTATCAAAATCACTTTCGGTATTCCTTTGACTAAACTGGAATACAGGACTTGCACAAAAACTGGTATTGTATTCTCTACGAATGGGAGGGAAGTTAGATCGAGTAGTACTACTTTTTCTCTTTTTACGAGGATTTGAGATAATTTGTGGAGTAGGTAAGGTTGGACTATTTCCTTTTAGAGGATTGTTAGAGGAACGATTTTCATAACTGGAAGGTTTTAGAGTGGGAAAATCAGCCTCTGAATTAGCTAGTGGAGCAAACCTATTTTTTTTGGATAATGCTAGTGTAGCTGGGATTATCGACTACCTTTTCATCCTCTTCAAATGATATGTTCAAATTAGCCATAGCTTCCTTGGTTTTCCTTTGTTTTGTATATACTGGGCATTCCTTGAATGAAGAAGAATGGTTGTTAGTTTGACAGTGAACACAGTATCTACTACAGCTATTCGGACAATTATCAGTTTGTTCATCTGATCCGAAATTTTTCCACCTCGTCTTACCTTTGCTTTGAGAAGATGTATGACCGTACTAAAGATAATGATAACATTGCATGACCGGACTAACATAGGTAACGACAGAGCACCTAACTTTATAAATGTAAATAAATTGTGAGATAAATTGGCCAACAAAAGTTACAATTATCATCTGCCTAGGAACCTGCTGTATAACGCCATCTTTCTCCACTGTTATATTCAAACGCTGTACTTTTTTAATTGAAACATTCGATTTTATAATATTTAGAAGATTATTTTCGCTCAGAGATGTGTTAACACCTCTTACTTTGCCACGTTTTTCGGTTAAATAATTTGGTATGTATGCAATCAGGTTATTTTTCTCGAAAAATGATTCTTATACTAATTTATTAGCATAGTTACTCGAATTTACTTCAATTTTTACGCAATTTTTCTTAACACTAGTTATTTCAGTAATATCGTTTTCATAATTTGATAGCGCCAACAACTTTTCACCTAATTTCATCGGATGTAAACGACCAATATTTAGTTCTAAATGTTCTACGAAAATAAAATATGGACCTAAATCGGTCGGTAGAAATCTGGCCTACGACCACTGTTTACATTACTCGATATATTAGAACCTATTAGTAAGTTTTTCACTGATTCCCTATCATCATTGTTTTTGTTCGCCGTTTCGTTTGAAATATTATTAATTATTAAATCCATCGTATTTTGGTTATTTTGATGAATCATATCAGTATCTTCAGAAAATGTAACTTCTTCCACATGCACATTAGGACAATTTCTTCTCGTTGATCGCAGAGGTGGGTCCTTGCCCCCTTTTTCATATTGGCTACCGGACATCTTGGCTTCAGAGCCGAGGCAAAACAAATAAACAGATAAAAACTACTTACAGTATCGTTGCTACACTAATTATATACAACACAGAAAAAATAATAATAATAGGAAACTGCTAGGTAAGCAAATCGTTTATCGTAAGAGAACTCAAATCTATACATCCGCACTGTAGGATAGTTCGACCGAGAGTGCAGTAATAGTATATTACGTAACGTGTGTTGTAAGAAGCATTTTACGCACGAACGGAAAAGTTACGCACGAAGCCGCGTAGCGGCGAGTGCGTAATTCCGTGAGTGCGTAAAATGCGTTACAACAGGAGTTACGTACTATACTTTACCTACGACCCACTTGTACTTATACTATAATCTTATTAAGGTATTTAAAGTACAAGTAAAAACGTACATCCTCGATGCCCAGCCAAGTTTCTTAAAAGTCCGGCCAAAGTAGTATTTATTTTTACATTAATCCCTTAGGTGGACTACTTCCCGCAGGCATCAAACACCACCCGCGGGATTAAATGGGCCACTTTAGTCGCTTGGTGTATAATATACTATTGTGTACTAATATGAGATACATTCAGACATCTAAAAGATGCGGATTGAATGAAACAGAACCAATTATCATACAATTCCAAATAACTCTTAGTATTAAATGCAATCTCATATCTAATAAATGTTATCTACCATTTATATATAGAATAAAATTCAACGTCAAATATCTAAGTAATACATTTTGAATAAAATGGCTACGTCTATTGACAGTTGCTAAGTGGTTGCTATGGAAGCCGTGCGATTTACTTTACAGCCGTGCGTTTTGTTTTACCGTGCGTAATAGACGTCTTACATTAATTGCCGACTGTGTGTTTTTGACTACTTACAGGGGTGGTCGTAGGTAAATATCATTAATGGTAATTTTCTCTTTTTATTTTTACAAAAGAACATTACCTAATTAAAATATCAAACACAAAATAAATATAGAATGCATCTTACTTTGAAGGGATTTCTAAGTGATGTATGAAGAAGAGACTAGATTAAACTTCCAAATAATGGAATTTTGTCACTTTTAAAGGTACGGGTACATAATGAGGAAATAATATTATGAATACAATTAAAACGGTACGTCTGGCAACACTGTAGCCAATGACTACCTACATTTTTTACCGGGGTTTCCTTAAGTCCCGGTACCTAATAGGTCATATGGGTGACATAATCAAAACTACCGGTAAAAAATGTATTACCGGTACCGGGATTCTAGACACAACGTTTTCAAAAAGTCCTTTATTGAGAAATAAATAAACTAATGGTATTAAAAAATAAAAGCTTCTAAAATGATTCTAGAATTCGACAACAGATGGTATGTAAATGACATACAAATTAGTTATAATTATTCCTAGGACTATACACTCCAAGGCGCATTGAATAAATATAATGTGTCTCTAAGCCACTAGACTATCACTCCCGTAATCTCTAAATAAATAATTTTAAGTTCATGGTTACAACAGAGATATGAAATCAGTCATATCTACAAATGTCTACAATTCGTTTTCAAACAATAACTAAACTTATGAAATTAACTGTCTGGAATCATACTTCGTGGAATCTACTCATATTACTGTTTTAAATGTAACTTACAGTTTCTATTCTATTTAATATCGAAACAATTGTCAAATTTCTTAAAATGTTTAACATATTTTCAATATATTGTGGAATTATCTAGAAACAGTAAGTTTTATTTAAAACAGTTACTAAACTATATTTAAAAAAAAATAATAAAACCCCTTTTTCAACAAAAAAACCTAAACGTTGAAAATCATTGTATTTTATTTTCAACGGCTAATATTTAATTTGTTGATGTAAAAATATGAATGAATTCATTATCCAGATAATTAATTTTAATATGAAAGTGTTATGTGTCTAAATTTTCATAACTCTACATTTACATATGACACTTAATACGTGATACTACACATAATTTTTTGCTTTCTATTGAATACAAAATTATTTTTATAATAAGTTGAACTATAACTGTAAGTATTACTAGGAAAAACAAACTTGCATTGGTTAAACTGTAACACATATTTTATTCTGGCCTTTAAAGATTTCAGTTGTTATTCCTTATTTACAAGATAACAATTTATCGACATTCTTTTGTATGCGTTTCGTAAATGACGCTGATATATAAACTAAACCGCACTTTCCTTTCTGTAATCTTGGAATATAAAAACAAACATTGATAAAGAGGTCTATTTTTGTTAACAATGTTGGATGGCATTTTAAAAGGATTAGTGTGTAGCAGACTGTTTTTATCAATATTATAGCCTAGTGTCTCTTAACAATCACTGCGGAAATATTTTTTCCTATGTACGACCATCTATGAAAACGACATATAGTATTTTGTTGTTATTGATCTATCTATCCTCTATGCACACTGTTTTGTAAGTAGCTCCAACGATTATATTGTAGTAATTATAAAGAAAGTATAATTAGTAGTTACCACAATTTCACAAATAGCATGGGTCGTGAGTTCAGCGAAAATCAATTTCCTCATCTACAACTCATCCATACCAAACTGCTTCTAATATAAATAAAAACCATATGCCAAAGCTTTCTATACTCTTCAATCCTCTCTCGGAGAAATAACTTGCAAACTCAACATTAAGTAACTACAATGTTACAATCGCACACCTGCACCCCAAATCTTAAATAAAAGTATTTTCCAAATTCCAACAATACCTTTTCGGTCCAATTTTTTATTTAATATGTTCATCAACGTACAACATATGTTTTACAATGTTATTTGTAAAACAAGTGTCACAATGACTCGTTTTGTAGTACGAGTAAAGTTTGCACAACGTACCGCGAGTACTACAGAAAGTCATTGTGGCACAAGTTTTACACAATATTTTTTATAATTCACATTTATTTAATTATTTAAATAAAATATAATTTCATATAATCCATGTTTTTAATCTAGGAGTGATTTGAATTTAAGTTGGCAATTCTGTAGATTCCTAATTGGTCAGATCACAGATGGTTTTATTCAGCACTTCTGACTTTTGACATATTTATTTATAACCGAATAATTGTGTAAATTGTAAACAAACTTTCATTTAAGCAAAAAGAGGATGATTATTTGTTTCGTATATGCTCTTGCGATCTATTTATATTATATCATGAACAGAATTATTTCTGTAATACATCTTCACATAGATATCTGGTAATTTTTCCCAAAAATCGAGAGTTTTGTATACCTATTTATTGATCCTATACAATATAAAAATAAACAATTGACAAATCGTTGATAAATAAACGTTAGCGTACTTTATTCATTAATATTTTTAATATATAAATCATTCTAATTTACCTTTAATATAATAATTTGCTAGCTAGAACAACGCTAGACCATTTTATTTATAATTTGTGTCAAGGTTAAAGTCAAATGTCAAATAAAAATATAACTAAATACAATAACCAACTGTACACTAAAAATTACTATAACAGTGTTCAAAGAGTTTCATTGTGACACTGTAAACAATGTTATAATGAAGTCTCTTTTATACGCGAATTATAAAAAACTTATTTGTAACGTCTATCGTAAATTTCATACTAAATATTCCAATCTTCCCTCAGAAAAGATTTTAAAACTCACTCTTCGGAGATTTTTTTATCAAGTGTCATCCATCCTTCAAAATCTGACAAACCTTAACAACCTGAAATTTTTTTATTAAGCACTCTTTCCAAATGTAAATTATTAATTTTTAGTTGTCAAAACTCCATCTGTCACTAACAATTATGATGTACAGGGTTAAGGTTTGTTTATTTTGAATTTTTTTTACATATTATTATATTAAAAAGCCATGAGAACAAAAAAATGATTAACCAAAACAACCTGAAACTAAATATAAAACCTTTCTATCTTGCATTAAGCTAAATTGTACTGTTAATGCAAGATAGAAGAAACTTTCAATCACATTAATATTTAACATAACCATGATATCCTTTTAAAATATAAAAATAGCTTAAATAACTGGCAAATAAACAGGAGTTAGAACTGTATGCTATAATATATACGGAGCAGCTCCTCATATCACCATAGTGAGGGACAAATATTACTGTACTCGCATCGTTTGCTCAATGAACTACTTAGTAGTTTGTAAGTTATAATATTTATTATTATTATTAAAACACATGTGCAAACTATTTTTCAAATTTTAATCGTAAAAACGTAAATCGTAAGGACAACCGTTTAACATTACAAAGTCTAACTAACAACTCTCGTTTATCTGATATTTTGTTCCTAGAACCTCCTATTTCACTATCGTCAAACGTAATAAAATTTCCCTTCCTCATAAAAAGATAACAACCCCGGTATATAAGGGTCTATTAAGGTCCCGCAGATAGAACCTTCGACATTCCGCTATCCTGAGCTCCAACCTGTTCTCAGCGGATACGGACCTGTAACAAAATCAAAATAAGTGGCCAGCTCTTTAGGTTTATGGATCCTCCTATCCATACTTCATTTCGTAAAACTTGTCAAACCAGAGCTCCGTTGATCTCGTTTGCAAAAAGTGACCCTACGGTTACAGATCTGTTGATCTCCTTTTTGCAAAAATTGACCCGTCGTTCAGAGATCCGTTGATCTCATTTTTGCAAAAAGTGACTCGTTGATGCATCTTTTTACGTGATCTGGGAAGACCACCATTCATATACTTCGTTTACCAGCTTCTCGACGGTTTTCTACCTCGTAATGATCGTTAATGAGAACTTTAGTGATTCGAAATGGCCCTTTACACTTCGGTAATAGCTTATAGGTAATAGTACATTCACTCGTGATGCTTTCCAAAGAATAAAAAAGTGTGAGGTATGTGTCGTTATCATGGGTGGTCGTAGGAAATATACTATTTCATTCCTAGATATATATTGAGTACATACATTAAATTCTGCTCAGCTACAATCTGTTGCGTTAAACAGTGTACCCGCCGCTGTTTTTGTTTGTACACCTGTAGATATCTAAAAATTATATTTATGAAGACTTGCTTAACGTAAACATTTGAATTTAAATTATTATTAGTAAAAGTTTGCATTCAAAGGAAAGTATCGCAGTAAAAGTCTAGTCACAAAAATTATCATGTTTAATGTATTCCGTAAATATACATAAAAATATACGGTTCGACAAAAAACTGGCGTTCGATAAAATAAGTATATTGGCCAATATAAAACGTTGTTAAAGCAGAGAATAATTATAAAGATCATGGTGTAAATGAAAGATTCGATTCTAAATAATAGATCAATGAGATGATAGAAATAAATGGTTAAATTACAGTAAGTGAGGAAATTGAAAAGGTATATGATAAATAAAAATAATACTTAGAAAATTTTTTTTCGTAATTTTATAACTATATATATTTTATTTATATTTAAACGGATACAATGTATATATATATATAAATATATAAATAAATTTTGCAGAAAAAAACAAATAAGACATTGATTCACAATGAAAATATACAATTTAAAAACTAATAAAAAAAATTATTAAACTTAAAGGTGGGATTTTGTGTAATCTTGTTCATAGAAGAGAGCATATGCTTCTCCACTGACTAAAGATTTCCACGATATTAATAGCACTCTTGAATCGTTATATTCGTGCCACTGTCCCGTGTAGGGATGTCGGCAAAATGCTGTGTAGTGACCATTGTAAGTGGTTCCACTGTGATTTGATATAGCGTAGAGGTTGTACATACAAGGTGCCACATTATCAGCCGCGTAATGGTTCATATCAAGCCCTTCTATTGGAAAATCTATTGAATCATTAAGTTTTCCACTAAAACTTTCTGTTTGCGAAAAGCGCTTCAGGTGAAAAACCAGTATTTTCGGAAATTTATGAATTGAGAATGATTTAATGCATCGTCTTCGTTCCTTACATTTCGAACAAGTTGGTTTCTCATCACCGTCGAGTGAAAAGAGTATAATAATAATTAAATAAATTCATCATTCGATAAAAAAAATTATTAATAGCCGGAAATTATTTTGACAATAAGTGTCATTTACCAGGATTTCTTGACTTATTGTAAACTGTCACTATTGTAGACTAATCGACTGCGAACTGAATAATTTATCGTAGAATAACTATGGAAGTTACTTTAGCCTATTTGGAACAAAAACATTTAATTATAGATAGACGAGCCATCCATAGTAAACACGATCAATCGTTAGGTTTGGGGAGAAAGTCATTTATACGTCTTTGGCAGAACACCACAATTTACTATGCGTTTATAGGGTTCGGAATTGTAATGGATTTCAAAATTTGTCATCTTTTTCGCAATGAAGGAAATTTGCTGAACTCCTTGACCTTGTAATTTCATATTGTAAGTAATATCGTTTAATTTTGAACAGAGCCTTTCTGTAACAAATGACGTATGACTGCCTGCATCTAGAACAGCCCTGCATGGATAGGGTTTCCAAATTTGGAATAAATTGTTACCATAGCTGTGGCTAAAAGAACATTATTGCTATTCGCACGGGCGGAAGGAACAGAAGAAGTGTGAGTTTGGCCTTGATCGCTATTTCTTATACTTGGATTATTATTGGAAGCAACATTTTTCTTGCATGATGATTTCTACTATCATTTGGACCATTACTATGTCCGGTATATGAGAACGCTGGACTTACACTGGAATTTCTAGAACTTACTTCCGGACCGTTACGGCTAACATTTGAATGATTCTTTCTTGGTAAAGACGCGTTATTAGCATTTGAAGATTAGGTAAGAAAGTTATTTTGTCTTGTATTGTCATTGTGGAGGATGGAATGGTGTTTTCTGCCACATAAACAGGTTTTGGATTTACATTCATACACCATGTGTCCCACGCAGTTGAAACATAGTCTTTCAGGCTTGAAAAATTGTACTTATCATTTAAAGACATTTTTGCAAAATTACTACATGAGTACAGGCCATGTGAGGTTGATTTGCAATGAAAAATTTCTTGTCTTGTAAATTATTTACATGCAGCCTAGTTTCCCTTATCGGTTTAGACGAGTGTTTCTCTCTTGGTAACACGTTTGATGATAATGTCTCCAATATATCAAAATATTTACCAATGATCTCGAAAAATTCTGACAATGGTTTTATTCAGTGTTCCTGTTTGACTGATAGTGCTTTTTTGAGTTAAAATCTAACTTTCTCAACAGAATGTTTATTAATATTAAGTCCCAACTATTAGTAGGACACTTTAGGTTTTTTAAGGATTCTACATTTTTACTAATGTTTACTTGAAATTCTCTTAATACCTGGGCAGCTCCTTTTACTCCATTCGGATAATCTATTATTGCGTTTAAGTGTGAATTTATTATGGATAAGTTGTACTCATATCTTTTTTCTAATATTTCGATTGCTATTGCAAAATTTTAATTTGTGAGCTCCAATGATCCTATTTAATTTAGAGGCTCTCCTATTAAATAGGAGTTTAAATAAAGGAACTTTTGGATATCAGGCAAACTTTGATTATTTTTTATTAAGGATCAAAACAACTGGTAAAAGGATGTCCATTTCTGGTAATCACCTGTATAGGTGGGGATAGACAACTGATGAAGCTTTACTCCTACAGTTCTAATGATTGTGAAGGTATTATGTTGTGGAAGAGTAATGTTACGAAACAGCACACTGGTATAGACCCTAAATCCGACTCTGTCTAAGCCAGGTAAGAAAATTAAAATTATGGCGGATACGCAGTGTTTTTATAACTGTTTGGGACTATCTTAGCTAAACATTGTTTTTGTGACCAGACTTATCTAGAAAAGGCCAGAAAAATTATTTGTGTCTGTGTAAGCCGCGGCCCGGAATTTTCTAGTAAGAAAGGCATTAATATAAATAAGGACCGATCAGCGGAGGAGTTAGTTGATAAAGTGATCTCGAGAAATAAACAGAAATTCACCGAACAGTAAAGTGCTAATTAATAATCATGTTTGTGTGCATATAAATTAAAGTGATTAGTTGTGTATATATAAATTAAGTGTTAGTGAGTTAGTGTTTAGATAAATTAGTAAGTAGCCATACCGAGTGTTTGAAACTTATCCCACCCGTAATAAAAACTTTTAATAAATAAGAAAAACATTACAGTAATTTAAGGGGACGTTAAAGAATGAATTTTGCTAGTGTTAAATCAAGTTGTTTCGAACCTCTATTGTAACGTAAAGGCTTGAAGTAGAAACTGAAATCTAGCATCAACATTTATTCCGACCAATTTTCCCGTTTTAATAAGAATTCAAAAATTCTACTGCATTTAGAAAGTCTATTGTTAATTGTTTGATCAAAATTTCGTAAGGGATAGTATTGTCCCGTAAAATAAGTTAACAGCCTGTAAATGTGATAAAGAAATGTCCGGTGAAATAATTGTTTACTGTGTATCTCAACCACTTGAACATTTAAAGGCTTTGTACATTACAATATGACCTAATGATCTAAGTAGATCAGTTGGTAACTTATTTCTAACGTAAAATACTACTTGGAAATTACCTACATTTTAGATCTTATTCATGATATCCTAATATTTCTAAGAAATTATGTACAGTGTATCCCATTTTAGGCACTTTTGCGGGGTATCGCCCTTATCTTTAAAGATAGAGGGTTGCGGTTTTGGTGGAAAATGGAAAATGTTCCATTTGCCCTTTATAATTCCGTTCATGTTCAACAAGACGGTGCTCCCAGCCACAACTCTGCCCCTTTCAAGCCATTTTTAGATGATAACATTCCTCAAAGATGGATTGGTACCTACGGACCTGTAAGATGGCCCCCTTTAGAAAATCTTAAATTCTGAGCTTGTTCTTAAAAATAATTGAGTACAATTATGTATTTTTGGTAAGCCCACTTCGTGCCTATTGAATATTGACCAAGAGCCTGGTACCTACTTTTTTTGCAGCGTTCTACAGATCTTATTATCTTTTTGGAATATGTTTAGGAGTGTCTCCTGAATTTAAATCCACGAAGTTGGCGGGACGGGGGAAGGGGTGCGAGCTTCAGCCTCCGACAAAAATAGTAGAGATACTTTTTGTACATAATAATATTTGCCATCCCTTTTATTTAAAACTTTTTTTTGTATAATGCATAGGTTTTCATTTATACCGCTCCAAATTATTTTTTCAATATAGTTATTGCTAAATACGTACTTAACGGTTGATGATACATAAAAAATGATGGTGTTAATAATTTGTAGAGCATACAATTTCCTGTAAATTTCATGTAAAACGTTTTGCCGAAACCTTTATAGTATATGAGCTATAGCTTGGTAAAATTGGCGCCTTGTAAATGATCAGTGGCAATGTTGCTCGTCGTATACGGAAAACGGCATACAGTGTTCAGGAAAATATCAACACTGTATAGTGGATAATCTGGAAAACAACTAATAATTTATCGATCATTGATTAAATCGATTGGGTTGAATAATAAGAATGGGAAGGAAAAGGTGGAGAAGGGGATCAAAGATATCAATTCAATCGAAGCAAATATATTTTTTGAAGTAAAAAAACGGATTGAAATATTTATTTTTATACAAAAAGTGGCGCGTTATTTTACGGGGCAAACTTTATTTATTTCGACGATGAAGGAAGATACTCATCGCCTTGTAGAATTGTCTTCAACCTCCACCATATCCGAAGGAGATGAATCGAAGGTTGCATCTTCTTTGATTTCGTTCTCGATAGCATCGAATACATCTGGCAAGTTATTGCATGTTTGTCCACTACAATTGGAACAAATCGAACATTTCAGGCCAGCATTTCTGCACCCACAGGCAGATCCGCGTTTTTTTGTGCATCTACATGATATTATTTGTAGTAAACTTGACGGTGTGGGAGCTATAGTAGTTCGAACTGGTTCAAGTCCGCTTGAAGTTCGCTTCCAACCCCATTTTTCCGGTTAATGGTAAAAGCCAAGTTTGAACCTGGTGATACACTTGGAAAGAATAGTAACGTGCCGTATCTCGGGTTGGAGCTATAAAGGACAAGTTAAGCTTCGTCTTTTATTCGTCAACTTACAGAAGCATTTGTATCGAAGCGAGTTAATAAACGCGTCCCATTCGTCACCTCCATACAGAGCAAAAAAGCGTTCTTCAGCGTGAGCAATCCAACATCGACGTTATTTTCGCTGAACAACTCCACAGCTTTCAGTAGGGAATCATTATTTTGTAACGATGAAAGAACTTGTTTTCCCGATGTTGTATGCATCTGCTGTCGTGTCGCAACTACTGAAAGCATGAAGGAACAAAATGTTGTCCTTAACACTCTGACTGTAACGGCTATCGAGACAATTAGGGCCGTATAATGTTTCCCGAAATATATACTACAATGTATAGGCGCATGATTGAATATACATAATTATAATCTCGTGGATATTTTGCGTTGACTCGACATTTACAGCGTTATAGCTCATAAACTATAAATGTTACAGCAAAAAGTTTTAGATAAAATTTATAGGAAATATTCTGCTCTACAAATTTGGTTACTGTCATTTTATATGTATCATCAACCGTTAACTATATATTTAGCAGTAACCATATTAAAAAAATTGGAGCGCCATAAATAAAAACCTATGCATTATAGAAAAAAAGATGTTAGGAGAAAACTAACAACGTCATTGGATTCCACGACAAAAATTTCTATCAGAACAAGTTTTAACTTCTTCGATAAGTTTAAAGATAATTGAGATACGAGGGGTACCTGAAAAGTGGTACTTTTCAATTTCACCCTGTTTCTCAAAAACCAAAAAAGGTATCAAAATTCTGATTGCGCCATTTTTAATTCCTTAAAAAAGTGGCAAACTATCCACTACTACTACTCCACAAAAGTGCCTAAAATGGGATACACTGTACATTATTGAGGGTAAAGACAAACTCACACATTACTCTTTTTATCATAATATCAATACTAAAACCTTTTTAACGTTCTCACTGTCGTAGCTGGATCGCCTCGATATTGGCACGACCCCTCCAGAACCCTACGATTAAAAAAAATTCTAACCCATAATCCATTAAGCCTACTTGATTGAAATGAAAAATAAGAGCTAGGAACTGCAGGCTACAAATTTATAAGAAAAATAAAGCTAAAATAAACGAGTTTAAAGATTAAAACTAACTTTTCCGCATCTGTGAGATGCCCTGATTAATATTCTATCATAAAATTGTCACGTGTATACACTTCGGGGGATGTATCGTGTTAACAAACCGAAATTTCTCCAAAAGTAACCAAAAATGCAGTATATCTGGATTTATAGGACCCGCTGAACTCGTTATAGTCAACTGAAAATCAATAGGGTACATCTGTGAGACACCTTGAAAAATATCCATTTATAAAATTGGCCACTTGTATACACTCCGGAGGCTGCATCGTAATAAACCCGAAATTTCTCCAAAAATGTGGCACTCCAGGTACCATAGCACCCGTTTTACTAGCTCTGGTGAGCTAAAAATCAATAAGATTCATCTATAAGACGCCCTGAACAATATTCACTCATAAAATGGGTCACTTGTATACACGCTGGAGGCTGTATCGTGCTAACAAACTGAAACTTCTCCAAAAATGACAAAAATATCGTACTTAAAGTACTGTAGCACCTGTTGCATTGGCTCTGGTGAGCTGAAAATCAATAAGGTTTATCAGTGAGATGTCCTGAATAATATGCAATTATAAAATTGGTGACTTGTTGAACTCCGGAGGCTGTATCGTGCTAACAAACTGAAATTTTTCAAAATATTTCGAAATGTACTTCAAGTACCATAGCAACCGTTGTACTGGCTCTGGTGAGCTAAAAATCAATAGGGTTCATCTGTGACATGGCCTCAACAATATTCCATCATAAAATTGGTGACTTATTGCATTCCGGAGGCTGTATCGGGCTAACAAGACATGTAAGGAAAAGTGGCCAACGACGACAACATACACACAGGATTTTTTTTCTAAAAACCATTTTTTCGTGTTGTTTTTGATGAAAAACGTAAAATTTTTTTTCAAAGTTTCAACTTTTCTGTGGGTAAACCAATACTTTTCTTGCATATTAGATAGGCTTGGCGGAAAAGTAATACAGTTTTATGGGTTTGAAATTTGAAAAAATGTCCGGTACCCAGACCTCCCGATAGTTCAGAAATGTCAATTGTGAACAAAAAATGTGAGAATCCCAACACATTTTAGTATTTCACCATTGACTCTTTTAAGTTTGAATCTTAAATAGCAATCCGGGGTTCCTAGATATATAATAGTTAGGTAAATTCTTTATTTTATATTTGTTTCAATTACTTGTTGTTTAAGTAATTCCATTTTATTTTTATTTTGATAAAATCTTTTGTTCATTAAATTACTGTGTGTGTGTGTGATTGTGATATTGGCAACGGAATCTTTATTTAGATTCCATTGGTTTAATACATGTTTTTTAAATATATAATTGTATTGAGGCAGTGTATATTATACATTAAAATCACGTACCGCTTTAATTTGAAAGAATATGAAATTTTTAAAAGTTGTTTACTCTGGTGCGAAATAAATTTAAATATTAATCAGCAAATTAGACCTTGACGTTTCTATATTTGTCAGAATTCTCATTGATAATGAATATTAGTAAAAGTGAGTATTCACTTCCCAATCAATGTTATAAAGCTTACACATGATTTTATCACGCAGATTATATAATATCAGATAAAAATCTAATAAAATATTTTATAGGATACTGTAAATTTTTTATCACATCCTCGGGAATTGAGTAAATCTATTGAATAAAGGGTATAGGGAAGGTCCCGTGATTTTTATTTTGTTTGATTTTTGATATTTTTATGCTCAACCTATAAAAGTGTTTATCAGGATATTACGAATACAAATACAAGAAAATAATAAAAAATATCAATGTTGTCAAATATACAGTGCGCGGCTAAATAATGGAACAAATTCATTATTTTGCAAACAATTAATTTTAGATAAAAATCCTGAAATAGGTCGATTTTTAATTTTAAATGCCGATTCTTCAATAATGTGGGAAAATGATGACGTCACACGTTTTGACACGGTGACGTAATCGTTGTTTTTTTTAAATTGAAATGTGGGACTTGTAACATTTCATTTGAAAGGTTTTTTAATAACGTATTCAGCAGTATCATACTTAAGTGACTAATGCTTTTACAGGGAGAATCAAAAGTAATTTAATTTAAGGCAATAATTTTACAATAAACGAACTGCATATATTTAATTAACTAATAGATGCTACTTTTCCCCTAAATTAAATGCTCAAAATATCATCCACCGGTCTTTGACAATAAGCAAATCGACGATCACATTCTTCTTGCACAATATGAATAACTTCAGTAAAGGAGCTAGGCGGGTTCTAGGCCATTCCTTATGTAAAATAACATGGGAAATCTCCAAGGTCCATTGTGGTAATTTTTGGCTCAATTCTATCTGCGCATGCGCCAATTAGAGGCGGCCGTCAGCCATCTTGTGCCTTGTGTCATGTATGCTGATGATATCACCCCTACCCAGTCAGTTGATAATCTGTATAATGGTCGTAGTGTAACTAAGCCAGTTCAACATCACTACTTCGAAAAAGGTCCGCTAGGCGACGGTGGCGCTGGTGTCGTTGGCGCTGCGTTGGCGGGTGATTTGAATCGCTGTCATATAGGTAAGAAAACCACATTACTTTACTTTCAACGAAGCAATTTCCACGATCTCCACCCCTTCTCCCCATACCTTTCTACGATGGTATGAATATAGGAGCTCAACTTTTAAGGCTTTAGTATTCGACAATCGTTGGAACTGTTAAGATGGCAAGCTCCAAAATGTTTAGTGTTTCCCAGCTTCACGGCAAGAAAGTTAATCCGACCGATGAGAGATTTGGATTGTGGCTCCTGTTGGAAAATTTGGAAGGTTACAATCTGGTTACAGATATTGGAAATATTAAATACACGGAAGGCGAACACCCGCTGGAAAATGGACTTATGCCAATTACAAAACCATTTTGTGACAACATAATGCTTGTAAAGGTATGCGGCTTAGAGGACTGCGATGGAAATTCTAAACTTGTTAAAAAAGAAATATGTGGTTCTTTTAATAGTTATATACGTGGAAAATTTGGCGAATCGGTTTTTACAAAACATGGTGTTAAAGCTAAACTGCCTTTCCTCTTATTAAGTAACAACCCGCTTGCCGATGGAACAAGAGAAGTAGTCTGAGAAGATTTGGAAATTATTAAAAGGAAATATAAAGAACTTGTGTGAATTCCATTCAAAGTAGAATTGGCGGACGTTAAACTCGACAGGCTACTTAAAGAAATACCAAATTTATTGGCGCAACTCCGGAAGGAAGATTACTACCTAATGGACTTAGACATAACGCAGGATTTTGCAGGAGTTTTTAACAAAGAGGAAATGATTAATTATTTACAACTTTAACTTTTGCATCCAAGGAGAGTACAAGGAAAGGTGCAACGTTATTGTAAACAATGATAAAACAGTTGGCATAGATTGCTTTACTTGGCTCACATCTAACGCAAGGTTCAAAATATATAACACATTTATTTGTCAAATAACCAGTTCTGCTCTCTAAGCCACACACCTTTACAAGCATTATGTTGTAACGTTTTTAATTTTTTTATATTCGAATTTATTTCCCAGTGCGGCCCTGTGTAACAAAATTTTCTTCGGACTGTGTAAAAGATCGTTTCATACTACCAATAAAAATAAAATTACCGGAGTATAATACATCTTTGAACGCCGAAAAAGGTTTATTACGGCTCAATCGGGATTCTCAATTAAACGAAATGACAATTGAATGTATTTATAATACCGCCCTTAAAAGGATTATGATGGGGACACAATAGTTTTAGAATTACCTTCAGAGAACGAAAAGTACCTTTTTTGAAATTCTCGGTAGACAGTGTAATCTGTGTATTCACCGCCCGATGCGTTTTATATGGCTGTTATATGGCTTTTTGGAACTAATTTTACAGTTATTTTTCGGAAATAATTTCAAGGAAAAGGCTATCCATCCCCAAAAATCTCGTCACGAGAGAGTGAGCAACCGATTCTCAACGCGAGTAGTTGAAAAACTTCTTGTAGTGTTAGCGTGAATTATCGTTCATTATTCAGTGCCGTTATCGAGATAGAGTCTACGAAAATTATTTAAGCGAAGCAGTGGCGATTTTCTTGGCTATTAAGATTAAATTATCGCATAGTACCAAGGTATCGGTATTTACTGTGTTCATAGTCGAATTAAATTTACCGGAGTATATGTTTATAGTGATTATTACCTTCATTAGACTACCGAAGATTTCCGAGTGTCTGTGATCTGTTCCTTCACGCGGTGAGGGTAGCTTACTTATTACAAGTGTTATCATAAGTTTTTTAATCGACCTAATCGAGAAACCACGCCTCCGGCGTTGTTGCAAGTATCTTCACTTGAGTAGTAATTTGGTGATTGGATGGAAACAATTGGACTCAGGTATCGTTAATGATTATTTAGTATCTCTCCTACCTGGAGTAATCGCACCCGTTCTTAGTCAATGGTGGAAAGATTAATTTAGTGTCACGCTATTCCTCTAACGAAAGAACTATACGGTCCGAACTATTTTATTACAATAACGGGTGTATTGATTACTAATATTGCCATTGTTTTAGAGAACCTTTGTTTATGTTTTATAGTATAATCGTTAGGAAATTCGGCGTACGTCAAATCTAGACTAAGTTATTTTCCCGATATTGACACTTTCACAAAGCCTATGTTTTTTTGTTTTCAAGTACATTTTCTTCTTTAAATAAACGGAAAATAATTTCGTTTATAAACTAATTTTTCAGTTCGCAAACTCTGCGACATTCATCATTTGTGTATGTATATGATTTGTATATTTGTTGTTGTTTATGTATATATTAATTTTGTTTGCGGTACCAGTTTATGCATGAACCCATCTTGTAAATATTTTTGATGTTTCGTTCACTGACGCTGGTAAAACCTGTTAATAAACTGGTTAACCTAATAAAACGCGTTTTAGTGAGTACTTCCCTAACCTCCACAGATACAATACCAAAAATACCTCACTTTTTATAATTTCTCTCGTTTATCGCAGTTTTTGAAATTTTTCCTGATAATTAAAATTTCTGGCGCCCTCTAATTACCTTTCCGATTGCTTAACGTTCCGCAAATAAACTCACGACCCTTAGCTCTCCAACCAAAACAAGAGTGCCGTTCGCATACGTCTTAATTGTTTATCGTCCAGTATTGTTCCCAATAAAATCGCTATCTTGGTCCCATCCAAGGAAACTTGGAAAAAAATTGATACCGAACAATTAAGACGGTAACAATGTTGTCACAAAATGGTTCTGTAATTGGCATAAGTCCATCTTCAAGCGGGTGTTCGCCTTCCGTGTATTTAATATTTCCAATATCTTTAATCAGATTGTTACCTTCCAAATTTTCCAACAGGAGCCACAATCCAAATCTCTCATCGGTCGGCTTAACTTTCTTGCCGTAAAGCTGGGAAACACTAAACATTTTGGAGCTTGCCATCTTAACAGTTCCAACGATTGTCGAATACTAAAGCCTTAAAAGTTGACTTCCTATATTCATACCATCGTAGAAAGGTATGGGGAGAAGGGGTGGGGGTCGTGGAAACTGCTTCGTTGAAAATAAAGTAATGTGGTTTTCTTACCTATATGACTACATCCTGTATATAAAAATGTTTGAAATCTCTCTCATGATCACCTACCTGATTTATTTTACAAAATAACATGCAGTTAAAGAAAAATATATGGAGAAGAAATGTATACATGATAATACCATCCTGTTCAATGGATATATCGTTTGTGGTGTCTGACCTCTAGAAAAGCCGGTTGTGTATTGGTCAATACCACTGTATTCAATGTATATTTTTATTGTAGTTATTATTAATGTTAAGATTATTATTGTTGTTACCTTAATAATGCTATTTTGCAATCATTATGTATACAACAATACATCAACAACAAAGTTTGAAAAAATGAACAATATATCCGTGAATGTATACACGTTAGAATTAAATATGTAGCTCTAGCCTATTTTTAGCTAATCTAGCGGAGACTACGGTGTAAAATTGTGATGACGAACACTATTAAAAATATTTTTTTATTCCTCCTGCATTAATTACAAACTAAGTTATAAGACATCAAGATGAAATAATAAAACAGTTCAACGCCCTGTATCTCATTAACGACAAGACTCTCATGAACTTTTCATCTTAAAATAGAGTGTCGGAGCACCCACTACTGTATTTTAGATTACATCATTCTGTTCAGCACCGTAAAAATGATTACAATGAGAGAGATCTATTTCAACAATACTAATCACACACATCTTAAAATGAAGTGTCAAAGCGCTCACTACAATATTTTTATTAATAGACACTTTTGATTTCACTCGTATATAGTGAATTTAGTTCCTATGGTACCTTTTATAATTGAATGACAAAAACGGAAAAAACATTTCTGTTGATAAGTTTAGGCGTCATCGACATCATGATAACATAATTTGGAATCTATTTTATGTTAATATACACCTTGATTTCACTCGTCATGAATTTCTAAGATACATTATTATTTAAGTTTCATAACTATTCTCTTCATAAAAAGTAACGTTATTGATTTTATTGCGCAATTCGATTTAGATTTTAATAATGCATAGAATTTTAGAACGGATATTATTATCGGGGCTATGGCGATATCTGTTAACGAGCATGATTCATAAATCACGTATGCATAGGTCGGTGGTTCCAATCCGGGTCGAAGCAATACATTTTTTCGATTTTATAAAAACGGATAAAAAATGGCCGACACAGCACGCCATCTATACAAATCCACCAAAATTGACGACACACTGGATAAAAAATGGACGACACACACCGCCGACAGCGCCAACGACACCAGCGCCATCGTCGCCTAGCGGACCTTTTTCGAAGTAGTGGGTCAGAACTCTCCTTGTTACACAACAAACTTCCGGAATAATTCTATTAACTTAGTCTCTAATTGGATCTTGCAGATCCTGTAGGTTTTGCGGTTAAACTACATAAACCTTTGATTTTAAATAACCCATAGATGTCATTCATTATTCCCGCCCAGACATTGCTTTTCTGATGGTGTGGAGTATGGCCTTCAATCATACAGTGTGGATTGTTCTTACTCCAGTATCTGCCATTTTGACAATTGATTGAACCATTTAGGCAAAATGTAGCCCCATCAGAAGAAAACATAATTTGTTTAATAAAACGCAGATTGTGGTTACATAAATCCTGCAAAATGTCATAAAATTGTATATATCGCGATCAGTATCATCATCGTTGAGTTCTTGATGTAATTGAATTTTGCACGGTTGGTACTTTTCGACTTTCAGAATACGCAATACCGACCTTTGAGATATGCCAATATACGCTGCAATTTGGTGTCAAATATTATGAGGATTATCTTCACATCTTAATACAACATCAAGTTTCATGTTTTCTGATATCTTATGACGTCCAGCGTCTTGAATATTTTTAACATGACCAGTTCTGTAAATTTTTTGTCAATTTTACTGACTGTTGATCGGCTAATCAGTCTGTCTGGGTACTTTGCATTAAACAAATCGCATACCTGTTGCTGAGCTCTCGTTTTATCTCCACATCCTATAAAAATTAAAATTTCTATGCGTTGAGTTTAACTTAAAGTATTTACTTCTAAGAATTTTTTACTTGAAATTTGATGTATCTGACAAAACGTCAACTAAAATTTTAATTGACATTTGGCAGACAACTTAAGTTTTATCGTTTAATGCAACTTGAATTTTGACAATTAATTGCTGTTGTGTTTTTGTGTATTTATTTAGCTTTGTCCTTTTTTACTAAAAGATAAAGTTTATTAAATACCGGGTGTGTCACCTAAAATATTGAACTACAACAGTTAATAAATTTTAACAGTAGTAGCAAATTCTCTCATACTGAAGAATAAAATAAATTTTGTTTACTCGCTAGAAATAATAATTGACCAAATATGCCATTGCTGAATGCAATATTAAAAGACCTTTTAAATGAGGTATTGTAAGACCCACATTTCAATTAAAAAAAAATAACAATTACGTCACCACGTCAAAATTGGTGACGTCACCATGTTCGCATATTACATATTTGAAAAATAACCATTTGAAATTAAATTAACCTATTTTAAGAATTTTCTAAAAAGTAATTTTTTTAAAAATAGTGAACTCGTTCCATAATTTAGCCGCGCTCTGTATGTTACACAATCCACAATGTGAAAAAGTATCACAAATGAGTACAGTTTAATAGATATGAAGAAAATATGTTTTGGAAAACTTTAACTTCGTTGTTTAGAACCTTTTGGTAAGATATTAACATAATATACCATATACCATAACATAATAAACCTGTAGAATGTTTTGATACCGGTACCAGTTTATGCATGAACCCATCTTGTAAATATTTTTGATGTTTCGTTCACTGACGCTGGTAAAACCTGTTAATAAACTGGTTAACCTAATAAAACGCGTTTTAGTGAGTACTTCCCTAACCTCCACAGATACAATACCAAAAATACCTCACTTTTTATAATTTCTCTCGTTTATCGCAGTTTTTGAAATTTTTCCTGATAATTAAAATTTCTGGCGCCCTCTAATTACCTTTCCGATTGCTTAACGTTCCGCAAATAAACTCACGACCCTTAGCTCTCCAACCAAAACAAGAGTGCCGTTCGCATACGTCTTAATTGTTTATCGTCCAGTATTGTTCCCAATAAAATCGCTATCTTGGTCCCATCCAAGGAAACTTGGAAAAAAATTGATACCGAACAATTAAGACGGTAACAATGTTGTCACAAAATGGTTCTGTAATTGGCATAAGTCCATCTTCAAGCGGGTGTTCGCCTTCCGTGTATTTAATATTTCCAATATCTTTAATCAGATTGTTACCTTCCAAATTTTCCAACAGGAGCCACAATCCAAATCTCTCATCGGTCGGCTTAACTTTCTTGCCGTAAAGCTGGGAAACACTAAACATTTTGGAGCTTGCCATCTTAACAGTTCCAACGATTGTCGAATACTAAAGCCTTAAAAGTTGACTTCCTATATTCATACCATCGTAGAAAGGTATGGGGAGAAGGGGTGGGGGTCGTGGAAACTGCTTCGTTGAAAATAAAGTAATGTGGTTTTCTTACCTATATGACTACATCCTGTATATAAAAATGTTTGAAATCTCTCTCATGATCACCTACCTGATTTATTTTACAAAATAACATGCAGTTAAAGAAAAATATATGGAGAAGAAATGTATACATGATAATACCATCCTGTTCAATGGATATATCGTTTGTGGTGTCTGACCTCTAGAAAAGCCGGTTGTGTATTGGTCAATACCACTGTATTCAATGTATATTTTTATTGTAGTTATTATTAATGTTAAGATTATTATTGTTGTTACCTTAATAATGCTATTTTGCAATCATTATGTATACAACAATACATCAACAACAAAGTTTGAAAAAATGAACAATATATCCGTGAATGTATACACGTTAGAATTAAATATGTAGCTCTAGCCTATTTTTAGCTAATCTAGCGGAGACTACGGTGTAAAATTGTGATGACGAACACTATTAAAAATATTTTTTTATTCCTCCTGCATTAATTACAAACTAAGTTATAAGACATCAAGATGAAATAATAAAACAGTTCAACGCCCTGTATCTCATTAACGACAAGACTCTCATGAACTTTTCATCTTAAAATAGAGTGTCGGAGCACCCACTACTGTATTTTAGATTACATCATTCTGTTCAGCACCGTAAAAATGATTACAATGAGAGAGATCTATTTCAACAATACTAATCACACACATCTTAAAATGAAGTGTCAAAGCGCTCACTACAATATTTTTATTAATAGACACTTTTGATTTCACTCGTATATAGTGAATTTAGTTCCTATGGTACCTTTTATAATTGAATGACAAAAACGGAAAAAACATTTCTGTTGATAAGTTTAGGCGTCATCGACATCATGATAACATAATTTGGAATCTATTTTATGTTAATATACACCTTGATTTCACTCGTCATGAATTTCTAAGATACATTATTATTTAAGTTTCATAACTATTCTCTTCATAAAAAGTAACGTTATTGATTTTATTGCGCAATTCGATTTAGATTTTAATAATGCATAGAATTTTAGAACGGATATTATTATCGGGGCTATGGCGATATCTGTTAACGAGCATGATTCATAAATCACGTATGCATAGGTCGGTGGTTCCAATCCGGGTCGAAGCAATACATTTTTTCGATTTTATAAAAACGGATAAAAAATGGCCGACACAGCACGCCATCTATACAAATCCACCAAAATTGACGACACACTGGATAAAAAATGGACGACACACACCGCCGACAGCGCCAACGACACCAGCGCCATCGTCGCCTAGCGGACCTTTTTCGAAGTAGTGGGTCAGAACTCTCCTTGTTACACAACAAACTTCCGGAATAATTCTATTAACTTAGTCTCTAATTGGATCTTGCAGATCCTGTAGGTTTTGCGGTTAAACTACATAAACCTTTGATTTTAAATAACCCATAGATGTCATTCATTATTCCCGCCCAGACATTGCTTTTCTGATGGTGTGGAGTATGGCCTTCAATCATACAGTGTGGATTGTTCTTACTCCAGTATCTGCCATTTTGACAATTGATTGAACCATTTAGGCAAAATGTAGCCCCATCAGAAGAAAACATAATTTGTTTAATAAAACGCAGATTGTGGTTACATAAATCCTGCAAAATGTCATAAAATTGTATATATCGCGATCAGTATCATCATCGTTGAGTTCTTGATGTAATTGAATTTTGCACGGTTGGTACTTTTCGACTTTCAGAATACGCAATACCGACCTTTGAGATATGCCAATATACGCTGCAATTTGGTGTCAAATATTATGAGGATTATCTTCACATCTTAATACAACATCAAGTTTCATGTTTTCTGATATCTTATGACGTCCAGCGTCTTGAATATTTTTAACATGACCAGTTCTGTAAATTTTTTGTCAATTTTACTGACTGTTGATCGGCTAATCAGTCTGTCTGGGTACTTTGCATTAAACAAATCGCATACCTGTTGCTGAGCTCTCGTTTTATCTCCACATCCTATAAAAATTAAAATTTCTATGCGTTGAGTTTAACTTAAAGTATTTACTTCTAAGAATTTTTTACTTGAAATTTGATGTATCTGACAAAACGTCAACTAAAATTTTAATTGACATTTGGCAGACAACTTAAGTTTTATCGTTTAATGCAACTTGAATTTTGACAATTAATTGCTGTTGTGTTTTTGTGTATTTATTTAGCTTTGTCCTTTTTTACTAAAAGATAAAGTTTATTAAATACCGGGTGTGTCACCTAAAATATTGAACTACAACAGTTAATAAATTTTAACAGTAGTAGCAAATTCTCTCATACTGAAGAATAAAATAAATTTTGTTTACTCGCTAGAAATAATAATTGACCAAATATGCCATTGCTGAATGCAATATTAAAAGACCTTTTAAATGAGGTATTGTAAGACCCACATTTCAATTAAAAAAAAATAACAATTACGTCACCACGTCAAAATTGGTGACGTCACCATGTTCGCATATTACATATTTGAAAAATAACCATTTGAAATTAAATTAACCTATTTTAAGAATTTTCTAAAAAGTAATTTTTTTAAAAATAGTGAACTCGTTCCATAATTTAGCCGCGCTCTGTATGTTACACAATCCACAATGTGAAAAAGTATCACAAATGAGTACAGTTTAATAGATATGAAGAAAATATGTTTTGGAAAACTTTAACTTCGTTGTTTAGAACCTTTTGGTAAGATATTAACATAATATACCATATACCATAACATAATAAACCTGTAGAATGTTTTGAAAAAATTGAAAGAAAACTTTTATTCAAATATAAAATATGCATATAATGTTAATAAAAAAAAAACAGTCTACACTAAATTTTCCATCTTGTTTGCACACTGCAATATATATTGACTCATCTCCACACTAAAATATCTCTCATAGCAGGGCTTAAATTTGCAACTTTATCTGGTGTGTCTGTATTGAACATTTTGTTCAACAATGGCTCAGTAAGTTTTTTACTGGATAATTACAATAATCATGATAAGATGTATAATTTAAACTCAAAGTGGTTCCTAAATTCTTTTAGCATCGTATACAAGAAAATTGTGGAAACAAGTACATATATAGAAACTAAACACTAAGGGCAAGGGCCGATTCACGGTTAGTCTCGTTTCGTTGACGGTACATTCAAGGATCGACGACAAACCTTCCTTTAAATGTCGTTTTAACTTACTCCGGTACTGTGTTGTAATTATTCTTAACTGTTAATAAGCACCTGGATCGAATTTATATCATTTTTGTATGATTTAATATAACTCTTCGAAAGGATATGGAAATGAATCTTTGCAATGAAAATACATTAGCTACTAACTACTTTAAAATAATTAATATTTAACTGTAAATCAGAATGAAGACAATTTAATAACCCATATAAATTCTTAGAAGGCTTAACCGTTTCCTATTTAATAATATATTCAACAAACGTATCAAAGTTCGTTTATCGGAATATTCAGGTCTAATAACGTTACTCATTGTAACACCTAGATATTGTTTCGGTGATTAACTTTACGTAATTTGTGTCATATATGACCTAGGCCACTCGAACATAACATGTCAAATGAATTATACAAATTCATTGAAAACTTTGTGTAATTCAACACTTAGCTGGTATTCTAAAAAAAATAAAAACCGTGAAAAAGGAGAGTATGTTAATTTATGTAAATATAAATATACTTTTAGGCGAATTTCCTAAGATAGGATGGGACTATCGTCCAACAAACAAAAAATGAATTTAGTCAGCTACATTATCGGTACATAAAAACCATTCGAATTCAAGCGCCAGTGCGGGGGATCTGGGAATTATTTGGAATATTCTAATGTAATTATAATTTAAAATATAATGACAAAAAAATATATAATTATTGTCGTATTTTTCAATATTTAAACAAAACTTAAACTGTTTCACTAAAAGAACACAAGCAAACATTAAAATACCAATAAATTTTAAACAAAACAGTACCTATATCTTCTAGTTTATAACACACGCATACAAATAGTTGCGATACCTCTGCCACTGGGGCTTGAATTCGATTTTTTTATGTAACGATAATGTAGCTAACTAATTTCGTTTTTCGTGTGTTAGACATAGTCCTCATTAGAGAAACAGCATGTCCGAATATACATATAATTCCATATCGCTTTGTAATAGAACAGAAGAAAATAATACTATTAATTGGAATATGTATATCAAAAAGTAAAATTGACTGTCAAGAATTAGAAAAACAAATATAATTCAAAATGTCGCCGCGTGGTTACTATAGTGTCACAAAGTGTAGTAAAAATTGCATAAAACGTGCTTTACATAAAAAGACTAGATAACAAATGGTTTTTTTTTGTAAATATACATGCAATCAGTTATGTTACCAGAAATTGATCATTCAAAAAATCCGCATGAAAGAATATCGAAAAATGTTTGACGCTTAGGTGACATGACTCTCACTCTACGTTTGTACGTCGTCTGGTTTTTCGTTTGTTCACAGTGGATACAATCGTATTTAGAAGCCACTAAAATGGCTGTGTCTTAAACGATTGGTTCTGTTCAAAACTGAAGTTATTCGAATTCCTGTCCAAATGTTAACCTTTCCAGGACATTGTCTATGTTCTTCTCTCCCATATTAAAATATGTTATTTTCCATTGTTAAATGACACTATTGGAACTATTACCCACCGATAAAACTGTTCGATGGTTTTTATGTGAGGTGTGAAATAATTAGTCCGAGCAAAATAAAATATGAAAATAGTAAATTAACTAACTATATCTAATTTGTCATAGAGAAAAACAAAGGTGGGGCGTTTGTCACGGAAATCGCTCTCTCGAGATGACACATCTGAAAAGGAAATAAAACACCAACAAAAGTAAATCTCACAAAAGTCTAATATATCAATCTAGTGTATTTATAGTCCGTATATTAAAACCAAAACATAATTAGAATAATATATTTATAAAATGTACATAATGTATTATATAGATACTTGTGCCTGTAAGTTAATACCTCATATCTTCTAAATTCTTGCTTGTATAATTACCGCGCTCGGGTAGGTTTTTTTCTAACTTCGACTTTAACTGACCCAACTGTTCGCTTTGCTGGTGCCCCGAGAAATTATAATCTCCGGCCCAAGAAAGTTTTCTTTCTCGAAAAATGCTGAGTTTGTTGTTTTTTGTTTTCTAGTCGTTTCACATTGGTTATGTTTATTCTACTACACACTAAATCTTAAATATCCTTAGAAGGCGAAGGACTCTTTTTCCCAGTTTATTAGAATAAAATTCCCTATAGTTGCAATAGCTTAGATGAGTTTTTTTCACGGGATAACCAATTTCAATTTATTGTCTTCTTCTTCCTGCTTCCTTAATAGGCCCGCGCCTGTCACATCTTCGGGTGCCTCCTCACTATATATCCAGGTTATCACTCCATCTCTTCCTTGGCCTTCCAATACTCCTTCGGCCGTTTGGGGATCTGTCTCGTGCAATCTTTACCAGTCTTCATTCTCCCATTCTACTTATATGGCTATACCATTCTTTTATCCTTCTCAGTGTCCATTCATTTATGTTCTCTATATTACAGTTTTGCGTGAGGTCTGTGCTACGTTGTCTATCCCATAGTGTTTTTCCTGTGATATCACGGACTATGTTTCCATCAGTCTTTTTGTCCTTGTTGTATCAGGTCTTGTTTCCGCAGTGTAGGTCATTATTGGCCTCACTACTGTCTTATAGATCATGGCCTTTGTTTCTGTCCGTAAATGTTTGTTTCGCCAGATAGTGTGTTTAAGACATCCTGCTATTCTGTTCGCTATAATAGTAAACGATTTCCCCACCGCATCTGAATCTAGTTTAACAAAGACAGTAAATAGGGCTCTCGAGGAAACACCAAACAAGGATCAGAATACTGTGACTGAAGGAAATGAGCACTGTTACACTAGTAAGACATCACTCTTTTCTGGACCTGTAAGTTAAAGACTTAATAAAACTCGTCGACATGAAAATTCTCAAAAACTGTCTGTCGATATGCTAAAGACCTTTGAGGAAAGAACTTCAATAATCGAACATTATTATAAGAGAAAAATTGCTTTTCTTGAGCACATTGAAGAATACCATAATGAAAAATTACAACTTTTGCAACAGCAAAATGACATCCAAACTAATATATTAAAATATGTAAAAATTTTGTTGCAGCAGCAAATTTAAATTCTGAATTAGTTTTCTAATAAATAGATAGTTTTATTTTTTAGTGCAATAAATTTACTTTAGCATTTTTTACAAAGTTTTGTTTGTCAAAGAAACTATGTCATTATTTTTATTTTTTTGTAAAGAAACAACAAATTTAATGATATGTACCTAATAATTACTCTTTACTTTTAAGGTATGTTAATATTTAGGTTTTTGTTCACTTGGTTCAAAAATTTAATAAAACAATACATAATTTAGTTTGATTTATTTATTTATTAACTACTTAGCTAGTTTGTAAAATATTCATTTAAAATAGTCTGCCCAGCATTTAGATCTGGATTTCCTCTTTGCAATGGTTCATTTAGATTAACATTTTGTGGTAAATAAATACCAAAGTCAAAAATCATTGGGTTTTCCATATCTGGTTCTGGGATATTATGATCAATACACAGGTTATGCAAAACAACACATGCGTTGATAATTTTGCCACATTTTTCAGGGCCATAATGGAGCACTCTATGTTTTAACAAACATCTGAAACGATTCTTTAAAACACCATTGCATCTTTCGACAATTCTTCTCACAGTTTTCAGCCTATTATTAAATCTTTCTTCTAGGGAGTTTTCAGCAGGATTGAAAAGGGCGCAGAGGGTAACCAACCATGGGCGCAGAGGGTAACCTACAATCAGATATTTAGCACTTACGCGAGCCAAAATTGTATAGCTTACTACTTACCAGAATCTCCCAATAAAAAAAAAGTTTCATTAAATTGGAAAATGTGTTCCATTGTACGGCTAATTTGTGAATTACTCCATATGTAAGCATCGTAGCTACTGCCCGGAAACCTTGCATTTACATTTAATATTTTGAGATGAGCATTACATATCTGAAAATAATTATTATAATTAGATAACTTATATATAGAAAATGGATGCAGTTAATTATACTTACCAGCTGTACATTAATTTAATGGTTGTGTTTTCTATTAAAATATATATGTTCATCTTCATGTGGCCTGATAATGGCAACATGCGTACCATCGATGCAACCAATAACTCCAGGAAAGTTATATTTTTGATAGAAACTGAAAAACGTAATATGAAGTTAATATATGGACATTTATGTATGTATGTATTATGTATCTGATGATGCGCGTTTTTTATACCTTTCTCGCAGATGTCTTGGAAATTTCACAAACTGATTAAATATTTCTTCTCTATTTAAAGCATCTGCGATTTCAGTTACAATTCTACTGACACTACTCTCAGAAACCCCAGCAAATAAAACTTTACCGATATTCTCTTGGTAGCTTCCTTGTCCATAAAAAAGCAAAGCGACAAGTACCTGAAACAATATGAATATAAGACTAGCTGGTCACCTCATAAGTATTTGAATTTGTTTCTACTACGGTCAGTATTATAAAATACCTCAATAAAAGGCATTATTCAATATCTTGTGTACTATGTTCATGTTGATGAACCTTAGCTTTTTCTCTACAGCAATAACAGACCTTCTAATAGGCTAGGGTAAAAATGCCTTACTAATTCTACAACTTGCCTAGTCAAGACCTTAGATAGGCGAAACAATTTAATAAAAAAATTATCCCGTAACGTGAAAGCGTCTATTCTGTTGTAAAAAACACGACCACGGCCTTCTATTTCAACTTTTGCTTCCTGCAAATCGTTAAGAACTTGATTGCCAACATAATTTCGTTTAAATGGTCCATAACAAAACTATAAATATACAATTAAATTTAAAACAAAAACAGGAGGATCCATACAAACAAACAAAAAATAGGTTATGTTTATAAACAGCTGCTGCTAAAACTAACAAAAACACACATATTGTGCATGTTTCACCAGTTCCTTTCACACATCGCTTGCTGTTCATCAAGTGAAGAGTGATGTGAAAGATTCTTGCATCGAAATTACGAAACTGTCAAAGTTTTCATGTGATGTGATCGTTATCAGTTCGTGAATCGAGTCCCTGAAGAGAAAATTAGATATCACCGTACTCTTTGTTTTATTCGGTGATATTATCATGCTAAACTTTCTTGCTGTTATATTAAATTGATGTAGAAGTCTCCGAAGATCATCTTCACTCTCCGAAGATCATCTTCACTCTCCGAAATCAGTACGGCATCATCTGCATAGCAGACTATAGAGATAGTTTCTTCGCCCATTCTGTACCCTCTATTAAGATTTTTGACTTTATGGATAATTTCCTCCATGATGAGGTTAAAGAGCAGCTGGCTCAATGAGTCTCCTTGACGTATTCCTCTTTCCACTGGTATCTATTGGTCGACATATTGTAATAATAATTATTATTTTTATATTTTGTTGATTTGTTAAGCTATTATAACTTCGACTATTTCGTATTTTACTCCTTAAGCTGGCAAATCTATCTATCTATACATATTTATATAAAATAATTAATAAAACATTCTTTAAAACATTGACCTATTTTTGTTTAGTCTACCAGATACTGGGTGTTATTTCCAAACGTAACACTATTGAAGATCGTTTTCTTTAACTTTCACAGTCACCACGATTTCATTTATTAATCTTTATTCAACTCTGTTCTATTTTTAATAATGATACCTCTCTATCAAGAAACCGGGAACCAACGTTACTCAAACTATTATGAAAGAGACGTTATAAACAATTTTGGTCTTTATTTCTTATGTGATCTACAGCATAAGGTAATATATCAACCCCGAAATTATTTGTGAGGTCCCAGACGATCTGTTAACAAAGTCTTATCGTCACGAATATTGGTTTATTTATATTATCGCCCTTAATGTCCATATTTCAGATTACTTCTTTATAACATAAGTTTAAATTCAGAATATTATGGTCGTATTTTAAAATTTACTTACCCTGGCACGAGCACGCCCCCATTTATTTATTATTTAATTTGTTATTTACACACTTTGTTTCTTTATCACCGTAACTTAAAAATGTCGGAGCAGATGTTAGACTCTGCTATTCAGAAACTCGCTGCGCAAAACTTGGTGGTAACGATTCTTCGAAATGCTAATTATTCCGCAGGTGTCTAATCATTTAGACTTTGGTCAGATTATTTTAATCTCTTTTCCACTCATGTATCAGGCTGCTTTTGGTTTTCCTCCATCAAACCTATCCACAATGACCACCCTTCTCAATCAATTCTGTTGATTTATTTTTTTTAATTCGTTGTGTATGCATGTTTCGAAAATATATTATACATTTTTTAGCGTCAAGTCTTCAGGAAAATCAAGTTTCTTCCTCATAAGATTTTATCTTTCGTCGAGTATACAATTCAATCTTACAACTGTTTTAATGTGAATTATTTTAATCTAAAAGCTTTAGACAATCATTGGAATTATTTAAACTATAACAACGTATGTATTAATTAACCTTATTAACCAATTCTTGTCAGCCGAGACTTGTTTTTCTAATGTATTGTTCCGTCAAACTTTTTGTTTGATTAAAATTAAAATTCTTTTTATTCATTGACAAGCTTTCTTCTACACTATTATATAAGAAAAGTAATATTCATTATGTGAAATACCTACACATAAAGAACAAATCTGATGCGTTCGCACATTCATTGGGTTTCTTTTATATATTCCAGTCTATATATAAAGGAAGTTGATTTTCATAAATGTTTTATGTTCATTCAAAGAAGTAAGGCATAGGAATCACGTGTGCTATAAATTGATTTGAATAGATTATTTATCCGTTTGTTGGGAAAAGTTTAGAAAAGAAAATTAAGTTCGCGTCAAATCGCTAATAAATAATTTTATATCTTTGGATAAAGAGAAAATGTGGTGATTTTACATTGTATGAACCGTAAAAGTAGTTGAAGTAGTAGTAGTTGAATTTATATCTGATCTTATTACAAGTGGATAGTGATATTTATATGTCCGTATGAAGTGTAAGATAATAAATATATAAATAAACAACCTCCGAAACAAAATTGTTCAGAACAAAGTTATTACATATTAAAAAAAAGCAATAATTATGGCTATGTGCCTCGACAGATATTGAATTACGTTTCCATCAGAAATGTGATAGTAAAGGCCAGATATCGGCGTCAGGTACTATTTCACATCCCCAACCAGTCATTCATAAATTCGATTTGTTATGAAGCCAACATCAACTTGTAGGCCACGTGGGGGTACGGCGTGAGAAGAGGAGCAAAGAAGGGATGATCGCTAGGAAAGAAACGTCACACAGAATGCGGTATTTCTCTGTTACGACGTCGTCTTTAGACAAAATATATGACGATAACTCTGTTAATGTCGATTCTCATTATACGTAACGTCACGTCACTGACCGGCAACGTCCCGTCAAAATATTCTACACTGTATTTTAAATGGTACCATTCTCACCATAGATAAATAAACAAGATAAATATGATTGATAAAAAAAATTTTAACGGCCACACATAGTCACATTCTAATCGTTGTTGGAAGAAAGGCATCATTCTAATTCGTAATGTAGCCATATGCACCACATTTTTCAATGCATAGTAAAAAAATTTCAATAGAAGTTTTTATTGTAAAAGTGTGTTTAAGATAATGATGAAATATCTTATGACGAACTATTTTTATGATTTTACTACAGATCTAATGCAATATAATTACAATAAAAGTACCTCAGTTTATTATTAGTACCAGAAATGTTTATTTCATTCAAATCAAAATTTAACATTTGACAACAGCAGAAAGCTAACAAAACATATAAATGTGTCATAATACACAGATAACCCACAGATGGTAGCGCCATCTAAAGAGCCTGTCGACTAAACAATTGAGTGATCTTAAAAAGATTTCTGTAATTTTAGGTTTTGGCGGTATATTCAAATTTACTGTATTTTCATTATTTTATTTCAAAATAACCATTTATAGTCCACCATGATGAGTTAAATTAAATGAAATATCAAATGATGGACCATAAATGGTTAAATTAGAAAAAATAAAAAAATAATCATATAAACAGTTTATTTATTTTGGTATAAAAATACACAACTAATAATTTCTTTCACAAAGTACTTTTCTTAACAAGCAGAATGGCAATAAATAAACTATAATGTAATAACAATGCAATAACTAAAAAATAATTTGAGTAACATACATTATAGATTGGAGTATCATTAGATTTTTAAATGATGTTAAATCAAGATAAAAGTAGAAAATTGTTTATGATAAGTTTATATTAATTTATTTATTTATTATTATACTCTTATAAACACACAGAGCTGGACAAACTACTGGAGTATAACTGCTAACTACTTAATCGAAAAAAGTGTTAGCAATGAGTAGTTAACTACTATTTTTGACAACTTTCTGTGAAAGGAAATATTTGAATATAATTACTATGAGTGTTAGAACAAAAGTAATTAAAATATTTTTAAAGTAAAAGTAGTTAACTACTGCCCAGCTCTGTAAATACATGGTGCGAAGTAATTACATATAAGAGTGCTAAACGGCACTTTAGTGACTGTACAAAATTTAAAATAATCTATTTAACATTTCATTTCCACTTAAAATACATCTTTATTTCTATACTGGAAGTATTAAATAGGTCTATATCACAAGCTTAAACCTAGTAATATTGCATATTTGTATATTTCTACATTTAAAAGCATTTGGTTTTTATGAAACCATCGCATAAGGCAGTTTAAGTTACTCTGCAGCTCCTGGCAGTCTATGATTGTCACAATGCTTCTTAAGGGCTCTCAAAAATCTCACCGTCTTGTGGAAATCCTCTCTCGTTACTGGTTGAGCTTATGTAAGTAAACACACAAAATAACAACAATAAATAAGTAAACACACAAATATGTTTCTAAAAATTTATATCAACAATAGAAAACAAAATGCGCTTACTATTGACATAATAAGCTTACACATGTTTTTGTACTAAGCCAAAAAAATATCAATAAATGTTTGAATGTTTAAATTTTTTTGGTTTTATTGAATTCCTTTTTTTGGAGTTTTTGATTTTTTTTGGGATATTACTTACGATTTTAAGTCCAAATAAATTTTAACTCTATCGAAATATTATTAATTTATTTACTAATAAACGACAAAATATTCAATCACGTGTTGTTTCAATTACGATGTAATATACACTACAGCACCGTACTTCACTACCGAGAACGATATCTGCCGAACAGTATATGAAAGAAAGCGATTCGTCGTCTCACCCGGTTCACCATATCTCCCCAAGTTACCCTATATGTACTCCACAGATGCAACTATAAACCTTCAATTTTTTCTCTTACATACTTGAATATTAATTTCCTTTTTTAGTTTTTTTGGCTCTCTATGTATATACGTGTATTGATTGGATTTGATTGAATATTTGTCACATCTTACCACATCTACATTGAATTCAAATATGTGAATTTAAGTACCTAACTTTTGGTCTGTTCAAATTATTAGGCACAATTTACATTTCGCATATTTTATATATTCTTAGAGTTTCGGTGATCTCATGAATGCATAACCATCGGTGAGATCGCTTCAGATCACATTCAGATTATACACTTTCTCAAAATACTAATCTTTGTAGTGAAAAACACGACCCGATGATTCAAGATCTTCCGTGTCACCTCGATCTTTTTTAAAACACTTAAATCACCCATAAATTTTCAATAAATTATAAATTCCATTAGTTCTTTCTTCAAACTTCCATGAAATTGTACGACAATTTGTTGTTAAATTAATACTTTTTGTTTTTGCAACAAACAAAACAATAACTCTCATACAAATTATCATGGTCAATTTGCTTACTGACACTGAAGGTGCGTCATTCGAAAGAAAACGTTTTACGCTACACAACTGTCACAAGCATCAATTTATAGCCATTCCTCATTTTCATGAGCCCTTTGATTGAACTGGTTTGAAATTATTTATTTCAATTTGAAAACAATTCTAAGCTTTCCCACAATTTAATTTAAATCTGGTTCATTAGAATGATTATTGAAACGTGGTGAAATTTGACCCTGTATATCTACTACGTATATGTACAACATTGAAACTATAAAATTTCATGGTATGTGTAGTAAACCGATACAGTCATATTTTCGATGTAAGCACATACTAAATGATTAATATTTCGCGAATTGCAAACATTATTCACTATAGTTGATAAAAGTTTACCTCACGTCCAGATAAGCAATGTATAGATAAAGTGACCTGTTTCATGTTAACCCATATTTTATAATGTAGATTTATTGGGAAACATTTTTAATCGTTTAGTGGATTCGATGCGAATTCATGTTCAATGTATTGAAACCATATAAATTTTTTTATAAGTTATAAACAAAAAAAGATGAAAATAAACGATTTTTAAGATTAAAACTAACTTTTCTGCAGTCCGAAGGCAGCATTGTGTTAACATACCGAAAACTACTCTGGGGAGCTGAAAATCATTAGGGTTCATCTGTGAGATGTCCTGAACAATACTCAATCATAAAATTGTTGATTTGTTGCACTCCGAAGGCTGTATCATGCTAACAAGACATGTTACAAAAAGTGGCCGACAACGACGACATATACACAGGATTTTTTTTCTAAAAACCCTTTTTTTCTACAACCACTATGCAATAGTATATTCAATAACAAGTGTTGAAAGTGAAAGATTTCACTGTTTGACATTTGACAACAATTGTCAAACAGCTGACTCACAAATAATGTATTGAGTTATATTTTATCCCCTATTTTAGGAATTCATTCATTGTACAATGGGTTGTGTGTGCTTTTTATTATTATTTTAATTAAATAGTGACTGTGTTTCAAGCACTATATTTTAATTCATTTTATGTATCTTCTAATTTGTGAGGATTTGGAGTACACCCTGACCATGGGGCACTGATGATGGTTTATCATTGAACCGAAAGCGCTCTGCTAATAATAAATTCTTGTACCAAAATACAAAATTTGGTTTCTTTTCGATAATTGTTTTTCTCTGGAACACTCAGCTGACTTCACTCATTCACTCGTTTATTTAATTATTTAAATAAAATATAATTTCATATAATCCCTGTTTTTAAACTAGGAGTTGTGGTTTGAATTTAAGTTGGAAATTCTGTAGATTCCTAATTGGTCAGATCACAGATGGTTTTTTTCAGCACTTCTGACATATTATAACCGAATAATTGTATAAATTGTAAACAAACTTTCATTTAAGCAAAAAGAGGATGAATATTTGTTTAAAAAAGAGCTTCTTCGTATATGCTCTTGCGATCTATTTATATTATATTATGAACAGAATTATTTCTGTAATACATCTTCACATAGATATCTGGTAATTTATCCCAAAAATGGAACGTTTTGTATACCCATATATTATTGATCCTATACAATATAAAAATAAACAATTGACAAATCATTGATAAATAAACGTTAGCGTACTTTATTCGTTATTATTTTTAATATATAAATCATTCTAATTTACCTTTAGTATAATAATTTGATAGCTAGAACAACGCTAGACCATTTTATTTATAATCTGTGTCAAGGTTAAAGTCGAATGTCAAATAAAAATATAACTAAATGCAATAACTAACTGTACTCTAAAAATTACTATTACAGTGTTCAAAGAGCTTCATTGTGACACTGTAAACAATGTTATAATGAAGTCTCTTTTATACGCGAATTATAAAAATAACTATTGTGACATCGAAAATAGTTTCACATCGTTTTTGTTAACTTTTTATACAGTTGGATGTACTGTTTAACTTATGGCTGACATACTGACATTTATAGCTGAGATTTACTGTGTAATTTTTCACATTGTTTTCTACACACCACTTTAAAAACCGTTCATATACCTTCAAATATTTTTTTTTTAGGTTTTTCAGGTAAATCATTAACTGCATTATCAGCAATATTGCGAAATTCTTGTGGAGTGTATGATAATTCGCTGATTAGTTCCCTATTAATAAATTCGGAACTAAGTATTAGTAACGCAATGAACATTCAAATTTAAAAATTCTGTCAACTGTCACTTGTATATTATGTGGTCTTAGCATTGTATAGTGTGCTTATGCGCGTGTATTAGCTTTCCTTGTCGCACATTATGACGTAGTCTTGGGGGCAGATTTAATAGCTACTCGAGAAGTTTTATTTTATCCTTTCAAATCAATATGTAATAAAAACAAATCAAGTTCATTAATTATTTATTTTTTACATTTATAAACTAAGATAACTTTTTATTTAATTTCTGTTTTGAATTTTCACAACTAATTTTCTTAATTAAATGTCTTAACCTAATATAAGTTCTCGTCCGCTACATACACAAAATAACATCCAAGGGAATATAAATTTTTACATTTAAATTATTTTTTTTCGGTTTGCCCTTCATTCGCTTATTTTTTAAAGATTTATGGTTCCTTGCGGTTTAAAGTGCTGGTCAATTATGTGTGTTAATTGTAACATCATCTCACTATGATGTATTAAATGCCCTCTAGAA
Source organism: Galeruca laticollis (assembly GCA_963921935.1). NCBI lineage: Eukaryota > Metazoa > Arthropoda > Insecta > Coleoptera > Chrysomelidae > Galeruca > Galeruca laticollis. The sequence goes on along the minus strand of OY998178.1, from coordinate 34,188,830 downwards.
ATATCTGTCCAATTCGGACAACCAGAAGCAACTAATGATTTTATAGGTACTCCCATATTCATATTAGGTTTTAGTGGTTAAAACTGGCTTCCCAGTTGCTATAAATTCCGTTGGGAGTGCGTCTTTTATTTCACTGTTTTAATGAGAGCACTCGAATGAAAATACTTACAAGAGCGCGTGTTGCAAAAACATATAAATATAATTAACGGATAATATGCATTTAAAATCTAATTTTACCATAATTAACATTTATATTTATATTCTCGGCAGCAGGCATTAATCCATTGAGTGGAAATATTTACATTATTTGGGAAACTATAATATTGAGTATCAGCGCCGCGCCGTTGTATCAGCGCCGCGCCGTTGTATCAGCGCCGCGCCGCTAGGCTTCCTGGTATAATGCCCTTACCCGTAAACCGGACATGCAGGTATTATTACAGTAGGTAACATTTTATTTCGCAATGAAGAACTAGTTTCTTAGGCTGTATTTACTTACTTACAATTTAATTTACATAAACATTGTAACAAAATGAAACAACAGAAGATTAATAACGTAACACAACAAACAATTAGCTCTTTAATACACACTAAAAAATAGAAACACTTTCTTATAAACGAGAAACATGTAAATAATCTAACAAATTGATAGGTAGATCATTGTAAATAAATGCCAGAATGTAGCACGTCCTCCCAAAGGACAAATAATTTTGGGACGCGTTATGAGCACACCATACAATCCTAACATCACGGTTCATTATAAAAAATAGCATGGAAAATTCGTATTACAATGACTTTTTGCAGTACTCATGTTTTGCGTACTCGCACTCGAACTACAAAATGAGTCATTGTGATACTTGTTTCACAATATACTATTTGACAATCTAACATTATCTTTATAGTAAATTTCGTTGACGAGCACTAATATTACAATTAATGAAAACTTATTATCAGGCATATCTATTGAAAATTGATCACATTTACCTGCTTTTTCCATATTCAATATTCATTTGTTAAATTATTTCTGTTCGAAGTTTAAATAAAATATTTTTCTCTTGTTAATAAACGTGGTTGTAGAAAAAATATTGTGTACAACTCGTACGCAAAGCACTCGCGCTCGTGCCTCAAACTTCTGCGCTCGTGGGAAAAGTAACGGTTTGCGCACTTGTACAAACTACTATTTTGTGTAAATAATTAAACATACTGAAAAGTTATTCTTTTATTGGCCAACAAATATTTCTTGTTCTATTTATAATTATAAATCGATCAAATTTCAATTTAATCCTTTCTATTTTATTATATTTTATTTTATTTGCCGTATAAACCCAACTTTACATATTAGTCTATGGAATAAAAGTATCGAATCGTGTTTTTCCTTATGATCTATTAAAAACATTCTATCAAATAAAGTTTACATGTTTACTAACATTATAAATACAAAATATCTGTTTTTGTTGCAAATTGAATGAAGTGACTGCTTTCATTTATTCAAAAATTGATGTGTTGCAATACTATTGAAACTTTGATTAGTGTAAAACAACGCTTAATGCTTCGTCAATTTCTTTGAAAGTAAATACCTTACATCGGTTGAAAAAATAACAAACACCTGGGAATAGCTATTTAACTAGCTACATAGAAATTCAATTTAAAAATAGGTACATTGTCATGTAGGTGCTATGAAATACAAATTAGGATAAATACTTTCATTTATTTGTAAATTTGATGAAGCTTACAATCAGGTATTTTGTTGTTAGTAATATAGGGCGCGTCAGAACTCAATGGACGTGCGTAGTATTTTAAAAAGAGCATTTTTAATTTTGATTACTACATACGGCACGGTTATATGACATACAGTTTGTGTTTAAACAAACTGAATAATTAGTGAAAGTTTTTTTTGATGTTTTAATTTGGTTGTATAATTATCCATAAATCAGAAATTTCAGCCATCGGCAAAAACCAAGCAAAAAAGGAATTACAAAAATATGAACGACTTTACCACCTATCGGGTTCATCTGTGAGACACCATGAATAATATGCATTTATACAATTGGTCACTTGTATACACTCCGGAGGCTGTATCGTTCTAAAAACCCGAAATGTCTCCAAAAATTATCAAAAATGTGGTACATCAAGTACCATGGCACCCGTTGTACTGGCTCTAGTAAGTTGAAAATTAATAAAGTTAATTTATAAGACTCCCTGAACAACATCCAATTATAAAATTGGTCACTTGTATACACTCTGGAGGCTGTATCGTGCTTAAGACCCGAAATCTCTCCAAAAATTACCAAAAATGTGGTACTTCAACTACCATAGCACCCGTTGTACTGGCTCCAGAGAGCTCAAAATCAATAAGGTTCATCTATGAGACGCCTTGGACAATATTTAATTAGAAAATTGGTCACTTGTATATACTACGGAGGATGTATCGCGCTAACAACCGAAATTTCTCCAAAAATTATCAAAAATGTGGTACATTAAGTACCATAGCACCCGTTGTACTGGCTCTAACGAGTTGAAAATTGATAAAGTTCATCTATAAGACGCTCTGAACAATATTCAATTATAAAATTGGTCACTTGTATATACTACAGAGTCTGTATCGTGCTAAAAACCCGACATTTCTCTAGTAATTAACAAAAATGAGGTACTTCAAGTACCATAGCACTCGTTGTATTAGCTCTAGTGAGCTCAATATCAATAAGGTTCATCTATGAGGCGCCCTGAATAATATTCAATTATAAAATTGGTCACTTGTATACACTCCGGAGGCTGTATCGTGCTAAACACCCGAAATTTCTCCAATAATTACCAAAAATGTGGTACTTCAAATACCATAGCACCCGTTGAACTGGCTCTAGTGAGCTCAAAATCGATGAGATTCATCTATGAGACGCTCTGAACAATATTCAATTATAAAATTGGTCAATTGTATATACTACAGAGTCTGTATCGTGCTAAAAACCCGAAATGTCTCTAATAATTACCAAAAATGTGGTACTTCAAGTAACATAGCACCCGTTGTACTAGCTCTAGTTTGCTCAATATCAATAAGGTTCATTTATGAGACGCCCTGAATAATATCCAATTATAAAATGGGTCACTTGTATACACTCCGGAGGCTGTATCGTGCTAACAAACTGAAATTTCTTAAAAAAATAACAAAAATGTCGTACTTCAAGTACCATAGCACCCGTTGTACTAGCTCTGGTGAGTTGAAAAGCAATAGAGTTAATGATCAAGATGTCCTGAACTATGTTCAATCATAAAATTGGTAATTTATTGGCACTCCGGAGGCTGTATCGTGCTAACAAGACATGCGACGAAAAGTGGACGACGACGACATACACACAGGGTTTTCGTGTTGTTCTTGCTGAAAAACGAAAAAATCTTATACCTAACTTTTTTTGGGGTAAACCAATACTTTTTTCGCATATTAGGTAGAGTTGGGCGAAAAAGTAATATGAGTACCTATACAAACAATAATCAATATTACCCCTCACAAATCAAAAGTGTTTTGCACATAGTCGCGTTGAAAAACAGGAAATTTTACTACATCTTATACAAGATACAGCGCCAATAAGAAATATTTATTATTATATTAGAAAAATCAGGCAAAAATGCGGACATTCTACGTGAGTATGAAGTACCTAACCTATCATGATATCGGAAAAAAAGTGGTCATAAGAGAGTAGTGGTTACACGGTAGCCAAATTAGATTTATTGTAATGTTTTTCTTATTTATTTAAACGTTTTTATTACGGGTCGAATGAATTTATACACACATACTAACTTAATTTATTTATTCACTACACTATGCACTAATTTATATTATATACACAGTATATTCACTAACATTAATTTATATAAACACTTCACTACTTAGGATATTTACTTGTTCGCTGTTTATATCACGAGATCACTTTGTAAACTCACTTCTCCCGCTGGTCGGTCCTTTATATATTAGTGCCCTTTTTACTAGATAATTATAGATTGCGACTTACACCAAAACAATCGGCTCCGTGGAATTTTCTAGATAAGACTGGTCACAAAACAATGTCTAGATAAGATAGTAACAAAAAATCGTAAACAGTTCTAAGAAATCACTGCGCATCCGCCAAAATGTTAACTTTCATACTAGGCTTAGACAGAGTCGGATTCAGGGACTACACTAGTGTGATATTTCGTAACATTAATATTGGTAGTAAAATACATGAACCTTCCGTGAAAAATTATCTAAATTATGGTGAAAACCGCACGTTACGTGGTTTAGGAGAATTAAGCGGATAAACAAACAATCAGACGCGGAAAAGGATTATACTAATAATAGCTGTTTAGAACGCAAAGTGATAGATTACCGCTCGACAAAGAAAGGTACAGCGCGACGCAAAATTGAGCGCGGTAATTCTAGCAGAGCGGCAATGACACTTAGTGCTCGAAATATACACAGGATTTTTCCTAAAAATACTTTATTCAACATATATATATATATATATATATATATATATATATATATATATATATAACAAGATGTACGAATAGTGCGTGACATATGAACAATAAGCAACGAATATATTAGTGGGTATTGCACGCAAATAGAAGAAGGGGCTACTGTAAAGAGTGGTAACCGCAGACATGCATGTTTCTAGCTCATTAGCCGTCATCGGTCCGGTACAACCAAGAAAAGATGTGGAACATGAGAGCAAAGGTGTTGAATGAAACATGAGAAAATATAACAGACTTCAGCAGGATAGTCAAACACAACATTTGTGTCAGTAATATTAGAAGATCTCGAATATTCGAGACAACAACCAACATAGACACGGAGGTGCATATAACACTCCCGTCTGAAACTTCCGACTCAGATTAATGAAATAATAACAAGATGTACGAATAGTGCGTGACATATGAACAATAAGCAACGAATATATTAGTGGGTATTGCACGCAAATAGAAGAAGGGGCTACTGAAAAGAGTGGGAACCGCAGACATGCATGTTTCTAGCTCATTAGCCGTCATCGTGTCTATGTTGGTTGTTGTCTCGAATATTCGAGATCTTCTAATATTACTGACACAAATGTTGTGTTTGACTATCCTGCTGAATTCTGTTATATTTTCTCATGTTTCATTCAACACCTTTGCTCTCATGTTCCACATCTTTTCTTGGTTGTACCGTACCGATGACGGCTAATGAGCTAGAAACATGCATGTCTGCGGTTACCACTCTTTTCAGTAGCCCCTTCTTATATTTGCGTGCAATACCCACTAATATATTCGTTGCTTATTATATATATATATATATATATATATATATATATATATATATATATATATATATAGACATAATAAATTAATATCTGAATATAATAATACTTCTATTCTTAACCAATTGAACAATATTCTTGAAAATAATTATTTCCATTTATCATTAACTATATTGAAATTAAATGTAGTTCAATTATGGCAATATCTAATATTTATCGCTGAACCTGATGGGTCGGTCATCAGTAGATTTCTCCGACATATGTTTAAACTTTCCTGAAGATTGGAAATCAAGACTTTGAGATGTGGATGGTCTTGAAAATATTTTTTTGCTACTTTCAGTTTTATTTTAGATTGATTCATCAATATACCCTTCTGCAACATTGCTACTTTTGCATCCACCATGTTACTTCAGTTGTATTAAGTTACCTCCACCGTTCACCAATAAAGTTGCAGATGTTCGCCGAAAACAGTGTTCTGTATATAAATTATGCTCAGAAAATTTTGAATATTTAGCAATGTCACTGTTTTGGATGTTTTCGCTTTATATCCAACAGACTGTTGAGAAATACGATAAGTTTAAGATACTTATTTATTTCGATATTAGATATTTTTAATATTCAAACATGTATCGAACATATGGACCGAAGTGTTGATAACTTCAAAGTCTTTGATTTTTCACCAAAATAATCTAGTAAAACGTTTTCTGAATACCTAGTCACCTCCTTGGAGTGACATCAATTTGTGAATGTATCATATTGTAATTCATATTTCTTCCTTGATTTCTCCGATAAGAGATTCAAAGTTACAACTTCTGCACTATCTGCAATGTCAGGGGGTGTGTTTGATAGTTCGCTGTCTTTATTTTTCATTAAGAAAAAATTGGTAACATATACGATGCGGTGATATCGAGCGTTCTTTCAATGTTTCCGCTCACGAGCGTAAATGCTGTCAAAATAATGACATTTCTCGGAAAACATCAACGTTGTGTTGATATTTCAAAGCGTCAAAGGTTAATTTGTTAAGCGGTTGTAGAAAAAATATATTAATGAAATGAACAGGTCCTTATTAGTCTTACAGTGTATTCAATAGTGGTTGGGACGTGGTGGCAGATTTGCCTTGCTTTATCTGGCCGTCGGCGTCTTTAACTGAACTTAACAGATAATGACATGGTGACTATAAACCATCGAAAAAGTCGGTGAGATATCCGCTGAAATTTTGTATCTCAAGAATCAACCAGTTCTAACAACATAATAAGGATAAAACAAGTTATTTAAAACTAATAAACCCCATATTTGTTAAATGAAATCAACTGTCTCAACCCTTACTTTGTGGGATCTACTCATATTAGTGTTTTAAATAAAACTTACTGTTTCTAGTTAATTCCACAGTATATTCTGGTAATTTATTGCAGAATTACCAGAAAAAGATTTATAAATTGGCTGAAAATGTTATTACATAAACCTTACGGTGAATCGACGTTATCAAAAACACGTGCGTATGACTGGTACAGTAGATTCAAAACAATCGAGATGCCGTGAGACGTGTACCTGACCAGCCATCAAGGTCTTCAACTGAACTTAACATCGCTAAAGTAATAAAAAATCACTGAAAATCATCGTTAAATCTGAGAGAATTACTCTTTCGATAAGAGACGAGTACCATTGAAATCCATGGTACTTACAATTCACCCGGTGTTGATGCATTTGTAATACGTCATTATTTTTTAATTAGTAATTGTTATTCCTGGATTGTTCTTCTGTTTCTTTACATTAATTTGATATCCTTGCGCGAAGTTTTACAAGTACAGTCGATGTTGGAATCTGTATAACGTCGACAATCAAGTAGATTTACTAGATGCAATTTATTAGTGGGTGATAATGGCCTTGCCTGTAGGTGCCAGGGTTAAAGCTGGGAATTGGTATTTCATTGCTTTATATCAGATAAAGACCAAAAATGTTTAAATAAAGAACGGAACATACAGTGTGTGTATTTATACTGGATGATCTTAAACTCGTTTGCACGGGATGATGTGAAAATGTATGGGAAGATGTTTGTGGCATTCACTTTGTTTATAAAATTGTTGAGGTTTTCAGTGCTTTTTCCAAGAAAAAGTAGGTCATAGTTGAGATTTTATGATTTTAGAAGTTTGTTGAATATTCAGTTACTTCAGTAATTGTTTACAAGTGGGGCTCGAGACAAAACTTGCTTTAAACTGTAAATATTTGGTAGATACTTAAAACTGTATTTTAACTTTTTTAAAACGGAACAAAAACAATTTCATATGAATAAACAATAGGATCTCGGAAGAAAAATAACAAATAGTCTTAATAATCGATACATTTTGACACCTTTACAAAAAAATCACGAATCGCAACGGCTATTAACACTCCATCGGACGGGCTAAGCCTATCAGTGCATAAGGTTTTGAAAATTAGCAATAACTTTTTAATTTATGGCGTTGGGATATTTATATCCTATATACCTTTTTACTATTTAAAATGAAGTTTACAGCCTAAATTGTGTTAAAAAAGGAATCCAATGTTTTGCGTTATAGCGGTGTTTGCACTCACAGGCTTAACCCGTTCAAACGTGTATTCAATTATGTAGCATACTCTAAGCAGCATATATGGTAGAGATATTGAATTATTGTAGTTTAGAATCTATATACGAGATGCGATAGTGCTTGGGGGATTCCCTCAATTATAATTCATGTCCCGTTTCTGTTAGTTTGTGTATACAGATACATGGTATACTGTGATTTGTGCACAATAATACTGAACATTTCTTCTTGTTACACGGTAAGTGATTTTCATATTGTTATATCGATAATATTTTTAGAACATAAATGTTTTATTATAGTGCTCAATTAAAATGGATATCTATGAAAAGCAAATTGAACGTTTGATGGAACTTTATGAAGATGTTCCAACTGACGAGGAAGGGGCTGCAGATTCAGACAGTTCAATAGTGGACTCAGATCATGTAGAATTTAGTGAACATGACACTGACTCTGAGACTGAAAATAATGAGAGGGAACAAAATGAAATAGAAGCAACAAATGCAGACACTGATGAGCCAACAGAGAATCGTCGTTTGTATTATCATGCAAAGGATGGGCGCAAATGGAGAAAATTTGGCGGTGCACGCAATGTTCGCACAAGAAGGGAGAATATTGTGACGCATTTACCTGGGCCCCTTCGGGAAGCAAAAAATGTTAAAAAACTTATTGATATTTGGCATCTCTTTTTTGATGACATCTTGGATATTGTTGTGAGGTATACAAACTTATATATTCAAAAAATAGCATGCAAGTACCAGGATCCAAACGATGCAGCTCTGACGTCAAAAGAAGAGATGAAGTGCTTTTTTGGCTTGCTTTATCTTGCCGGCACTGAACGAGCAGCTAGACGAATTTTGGAGGAGTATTGGAGTAATGATGGAATGGGATCGGAAATATTCGTAGCAGCAATGTCACAAAGGAGATTCCGATTTCTTTTGCGAGTCATCAGATTTGATGATACGACAACGAGAGCAGAGAGGCAATCTATAGATAAATTGGCGCCCATGAGGGAAATATTCAATAACAATTGCCACATTAGACGAAATGATGTTGCCTTTTCGCGGTCGATGTGCCTTCCGCATGTTTATGCCTAAGAAACCCAGTAAGTACGGCATAAAAGTTTTTTCACTAGTTGATACTCGAACTCATTATACATAAAAATTGGAAATTTGTGCTGGTGTGCAACCAGAAGGGCCATTTCAGGTAGACAATTCAACTAAAGCAGTGTCTCTTAGAATGTTTGAACATATTTCGAATTCGGGACGAAATATCACTATGGATAGGTGGTTCAACAGTTTTGCCCTGACTGAAGAAGCTTTTACACAACATAGACTAACAATTGTCGGAACACTAAATTCCCGAGCAAAAGGTATACCACAGAAATTTAGAAAGAAAAATAAGCGACCTATTCCTTCGACTGTTTTTGGATTTGGAACATATATGACTTTAGCATCTCATGTTCCTAAAAAAAATAAAAATATTCTAATGACATATTCTTTCCATCGAGAAGGTGTAATAGATGAAAGCACGGGTGATGCACAAAAACCTGAAATCATTACATTCTACAACACCACCAAATGCGGGGTCGATGTTGTTGATAAAATGATTTCGTCATATAGTGTGGCGAGAAATACAAGAAGATGGCCGTTAGTGATATTTTATGGCATGCTGAATCTAGCGGGTATCAACGCATTTATCATTCATAGAAGTAATAATGAACCTGAATCCCAAATAAATCGAAGATTATTTTTAAAACAGTTAGGGTTAGAGTTGGTGAAAGTAAACATAGCAAAAAGAGCAACTATGTTAAATTTGCCAAGAAATATTCGACAGACGGCCGCTAAATTTGCAGGAGTGAATATGGTACCACCACAGGATCCACCTCCAAACAAACGAGGATACTGTAAATATTGTAAGAAACGGCAAACAAGATACTTTTGTAAGTTTTGCAAATCTTGGCTTTGCATGGAGCACATTACTGCCTGCTGTGGTGAATGCGCTGAACGGAATCAACTTTGAATTTAAGGCATCAAATTTTTTGTGTTGATTTATTTTTTAATTTGTCTTTTATTTTATATACTTATTTATACCTTTTTTATTCATGTGTACCCGTTGAATATAGCTGATTTTAGTTTTCTCATGTGAAACAATGTCATAAATAAAATGATGTGTTATAACTGTGTTTTTCTTTATAATCCGCAATTTTTTTTTGTTAAATCGCCTACGATAAATGTAATGAAAATGAGTATCAATTTAACCAATCTGAAAAGATTTCGTTGATAAAAAAATCAAAAAATGAACTTTTTGATATTTGAAATTTGTTTCTGATAGGCTTAACCCGTCCGCTAATGTAACTACCTATCCGCCCGTCCGATGGAGTGTTAATCTAATTTCGAAGTATAGTTTTGAAAATGACACAGGAACTCGGTGATGTATGTCATATATGAGATATGATAATCTCGACGCGACGAACATATTTGGACATGTTCTCATGTGCATCACACCAAACATGTCCTATGTTTTGCGTATATGTATGCGAGTTGGCACCTACAAAATCGCGAGTGTGGTTGACGTGATATGTTTAAAACTTGGAATAATAAACGTGATAGATGGATATACAGGGTGTCCCAAAATTGACGCCCCTTCTTATGAATAAGAGGAATATAAAAAATATTAAATCGTAGGAATCAAACATTTGCGTTTTATACTTGGCTATTAAGTTATTGATTAAAAACAAAATTCAGTCTTTAAAATTTATTCAAAACGAATAGTTGGTATAAAACAAGAAATTACTTTATAAAAGTGCTCAAACAAATCGCCTCATATTTGAATGCAAATATTTGCACGATTTATCATTGAATTACGAACCTTCTGTAGCATGTGCACAGGGAATACGAGCTACTACATCTTCCGATCTCTCAACAGTTTCCAAGTTAACCTTTTCTTTCAAGAATATCCAGGAAACAATATGAAGAATTTAGATCTGGTGGTCTAGGAGCGTCGAGGCAGTGGCCATGAAAGGAATATTTTTACAAAATATCAAATAACTTGAAAGATAAGAGTTGCTGAAATATTTTATTTAAACAAGTGTGTAAGAAACATGATATGCTCGTATCAAAATAAAGATAAAACGCATAAAACCAGGTATTCACGATAAAAATCAACATTAAGTAGTCTTGCAAATGTCCTTTTCTCAACTCGCGTTGGGACATGCGCAGTAATGGAAGAGACAGTAGTGATGGTATCAATATATTTTAGGTAGATATAACATTAAAAAACAATTTTAATATTTCTTTTAATAAAATTGTACTCCTGTCAAATCAATACCAAAGGAATAATAGCTATTTGTATAACAAGGGAGGAAAGTGCTACTTTTCCTCCCGGGGATGAAGTTTACTGCCTGACGCGTAGCGGAGGGCAGTAATCATTCGAGGAAGGAAAAGGCACTCTACACCCATGTTATACATATTATTTTTCCGCCTCCCTCAAATAACAAGACATATTCAATAATTTATTTATCAAACTAACAAACAAAATTAATAAATATTAGTTAGTATGGACTTTTACGAAACTTGGCTGGCCATCGAGGATGGACTTCTAAAATACTTGGCTGGGCATCGAGGAGGGACTTTTATGAAACTTGGCTGGACGTCGAGGACGGACATCTAAAATGCTTGGCTAGGCATCGGGGGAATACGTTTTTATTTGTACTTCAAATCACTTAGGATTTTTAATGTTCCTTTATATCACTTGGGTCTAACATAGTTTCTAACATGTGAGACTAAAGTGACCACTTTAGTCACGGAATTGCAAAAATTATTTCATTGATAACGTACTATACCGTCACTTTTACTTTTCCTCCCTTGGGAGGAAAAGTACGACTTTGCTGCCTACAATGAGGCCAGGAAATGTATACTTTGGATAGAGGTAGGCGGAAAAAGCTTTTGGTACGTTCTGACCCTGTTTGTAATCGAAGTTCAGGCAAGATCATGTCTGTATCTTGAATATGAACATCAGCGGGTAAATTAAATGAAACGAAGCGCTTTTCTTTTTAAAAAATTTAACTTTTAGATCGACACTTGATAATACTTCAATTATTGCTCGTACTGCATATTTGAGCTTTTTTCGTAGCAACTTTACTATTACAGTGAAAATCACTTAAAACGAGAACGAAGGGACTGGCAAATTCCCGTCGTTATATAAGGACGTCGCGTCGTTACATACGTCCGATTTTTTTTATGATCAAGTAAAATACATAAGTTTGTCAATACATTTTATTGTAGGTATTCAGAAATATACTCACATAGTTAGGAAAAAAAAACATAAACATGTAAACAAAACAGATGACGTAGCACTCAGCATAACACATCAAAATTATTTTTTAAAGAAATCAGTAATTTTTGATTGTTTAGTAGATTCTAGAAAATTATTTTTTTCCAATGCCCTTTCAAATATTACAACATTCTTAATGTAATCTTCATTCAGCTTGTCATCAAATGAAATGTAATTCCACACAACTTTAAAAGCTAAAATGTCTTCCAAATTCTATGTCTCGGTTATCTTCATCGACGTCGTTGTCTTGCTCTGCTTGGTAACTAGTAGAGCTGATAACGAAACTCCATCATTTAGTTTTCCCCATGTTGCCAGGTATTGGTCAACGTCCACAAAATCATCAAATGTAACATTGATATCATTTCCCACGCTCACGACTTTCTCTTCTCTGAACAATTGAGTCAACGGAATGTCAACCTCATCGTCAAAATGATCACCTGTTTCTGAGAGATTCGCCGTAGAGTACAATCCAGCATGTCGAAAACAATTAGCAATTGTTCTTTGTGAAACCGCATCCCATGCTGTGGATATCATTATGATGGTGTCTAAAAGATCATCATCATCACTTAGCGCTACAACCCTGGGTGGGTCTTGGCTGACTGCACAACTTTATTCCAGGAGGCTCTGTCTTCCATCAACCTGTAATCGAGTGGGATGTTCATTTTTTGGAGGTCTGATCTTATGTTGTCTCTTCAACGCATTCTGGGGCGTCCGAGTGTTCTTTTGCCTGTTGGAGTCTCTTCCCATATCAGTTTTACAAGTCTTTCGTCGTGTAGCCTCTGTACATGTCCTGCCCTTCTTAAACGATGGGATTTAATCTCCTGGATAAGATCGCTATCTTTGTGTAGTTCTTGGACCTCTGCATTAGTTCTAATGCGATATCGGTTGGTCATCGGATCGTCGTAGGGTCCAAATATCTTTCTGAGAATCTTTCATTCGAAGCATCGGAGTTTATCTTCGTTTGCTCTGGTCATTGTCCACGCTTCGCTACCATATGTTATTATGGGTCTGATGATAGTTTTATATATCTTCATTTTTGAAGCGTTTCTTAGACTCTTTGATTTCATAAGGCTATTGAGTGCAAAAAGACAGCGGGTTACGGACTGGATTCTGCCTTTGATTTTTTCAGTGACGTCGTTGTCTGCTGTAATTGTGGCACCAAGGTATTTGAAGTGTTCTCTTTCGAAGTTGAAATTGTTTATTGTAACGTTTTGTCCTAATCTATCTCTTCGTGCCGTTCTATTTACGTACATGTATTTCGTTAATTCTTAGTGCTACTTCGCTTTTTGTTTTCTCGATCTTGTTGAAAATGTCCTTTATTGTTACGACAGAATCCCCGATGATGTCGATGTCATCTGGGTATGCTAACAGCAATTTTGGACCTGTCGTTGTTAGCAGTCAGTTTTTATCTCAGCTGTTCTCACGGCTTTCTCTAGGACGAGGTTGAACAGTAGTGGCGAGAGGTCATCGCCTTGTTTTAGTCCGTTATCTATTCCAAAGCTGCTGGATAGGTTATTGTTTACCCGTACCTTTGATACTCCTTCCTCTATGCAAATTTTTAGTCATCTGGATCAGCTTTTTTGGAATTGGAAACTCCGCCATTGCGTTCCATACTTGGCTTCTCTCTATGCTATCATAAGCCTGTCGGAAATCTATGAAGAGGGTATGTACTGTTCTATTATATTCCCAAGCCTTTTCTAGAATTTGCCTTAGTGTGAAAAGTTGGTTTATAGTTGACCTGTATTTTCTGAAGCCGGCTTGATATTCACCTAGGATGTTTTCTATCTATCTATACAGCAGGATATTAGAGAGTGTTTTGTATGCGGTGTTTATTAGAGATATTCCCCTGTAGTTGGCGCATTTTGATTTATATCCCTTTTTATGAATGGGTGCGATAATACTTTCTTTCCATTATGTAGGTATTTTTTCTTCTCGTCATATGAGAGTTATTAATTCGTGAATTTGCAAATGGAGTGAATTTCCACCATATTTTAGTAGTTCTGCCGGTATCTCATCCGATCCAGGCGCCTTGGAATTCTTTAGCTTATTCAACGCCCTTTTTGTTTCTTGAAGGGAGGGTTCTTCCACTGGTAGGTCTGCTGTTATGTAGGTCTCTTCTTTGTGCACTTTTTCTGGTTTTATGCTTAGGAGATCCTTGCAGTATCTTCTACATTCTTCGGTCAGTTCTTCTTCTTTGAGTATTAAGTGGCCTTGGTCGTTCCTAAGTGTCGAAATGGATTTGGCCTTGAAGCCTTTCTTCTCAAAAGTAATTGCCCTGTAGAATTCTCTGGAGCCTGGTTTTGGGCGGTTTCTTAATTATGGTCTCGTAATTTTCATCTGCGCTTTCTATCATTTTCATGAATAAAGCTCTTCGAAAATGGCTTTGAGGTTCCTTATTAAGCCTTGATCAAGGGGCTGCAGAACAAATGTCGTATTGGGAGGAAGAAAAGACAATTTTATGGCCTTTAAATGCTCAACATTGGGATGTGCACTGCCATTATATACCAACAATAAAATTTTCTTCTTTGACGCACAAAGCTCTTTATCCCAATCTCGTAAAAACTTCTCAAATATTTCGGATACCAAGCACGTCTGTTAGATCTATAATCAACAGGAAGTTTGTTAATTTTTTTAATGCAACTAGGTTTTTTCGACTTTCCAATCACAAGCAGTTTCTTTTTAACAGTGTCGATTATGTTAGTGACCACCAACACTGTGATCCTATCTTTCGACATCTTACCCCCTGAACTTTTTACTCCTTTGAATTTTAAGATTTTATTAGGAGTCATTCTGAAAAAGAATCCAGTTTTATCCGCGTTAAATATCTGTTCACCCGTGTATCCTTTACGTATTTCTGCAAAAAGGTTTGTCAAGCATTCTTCGGTCGTGCGTCCAGATACAGATGCAAATTCACCAGAGACAGTGATCTAGATTTCTGAGCATTCAAAATCCTCCATTCCTAAAAGTCTACTGAAATCGTTGGCTTTGGCTTGTAAGATGGGTCCTGAGTCCTGATACAGGGATACCTTGGCCTCGTTTTTCTTTAAACCATTTCAAAAGTGACTTAGCAACGTGATCTTATTAAAAAGATCTCAACGTTTGTTTTACTTTGAACGTTGCTCTCGTAAGCATCTTCAAATTTTGCTCGATCTTTCCAAATTGTAGACATCGTAGAACGCGATAGACTGAGACTTTTTGCAACATCTAAGTTAGCTTCGCCATTTCTTATGCGTGTAATGATTGCAAATTTTTCAATTATGGACAAAACTTTTCTCTTTTCTGCAGATGTAGCCATGATTGGATTTAGCCTATTGAATTGTACAATTTAGATAACATATTTTTGTTTATATCAAAATGTGCGTACGTACCACTCGTATAAGTGTTTATTTTGTAGTTAACGTAGTATGTATCTGACACCCACCCCCGCATGATTTGATTCTCGTCCGCACGCCGTTATATCCGACCTGCCCGAAGGCTCAGCAGGACCTTCAAGGCGACTTCGTCATTATAACCGACGACGTTATACACGGCCTTTGATAGCGTTGTTGCATATGGAAATCCAACCAACTATCTAGGGCTTGGTCGTTATAAGCGACGTCGTTATAAATGACTTTCGCTGTACGTGATTTCCAACATTTAGTAGTGCGTTACTTAACTGTGCCTCTATATTTTCGTCATATTCACTTTTACTGTCTTCTTATTCTAAAGAGACGTCACTATCACTAGATTCGTTTATTTTCGGCTTCTTTCTAGTATCTCCTTTTTTTTAACTACACTTGTTTGTTATTTTTATTTTTGCAACTTGCTTTCTATGTTGTGATATTTGTTCTTTTTTCTCTTTCTTCATCTGCTTCTCCAAATATTCCTGCTCTAATTTGTATTTCTCAGGAGTATCAGTTAAAATTAGTGAGTATCTTGTTTTGCGACCTTTCATTGACTGTGTTCGTGGCTGTACTTTTGGAAATGACCTTACTGATTCTGGTGTCACTATATTTAGCAACGAACATGAGGAGGTGAGTGGTAGATTTTGAATTGATTCAGGTAATACCGGACTTAATTCTGGTATCACTCCAATTAGAGGAGCAGATGAGGTAGATTGTTGGTTTTGAATAGGTTCTGACGATACTTCACTTGCTTGGGAATCATTAGTCTGAATTTCTGAAGGAATTACTACGTCAGTAGTAGCAGTATTTTCGTTGTGATATGGGCGATCAGTAACGTAAGACACCAAAAAAAGCATCTTCTGTAAAATTTCTGGAATTTGAAAGGATAAGTTCCAGTTTTTTCAAATTCTGTTTTAATGTATGTGATGGTCAGAGCATTATTAAATGCGAACGTAGCCAATTTCGGACGGTGGTATATGTTCACCGTTTTTTCGGAGTTAGACACCATCCAGTTATTATGAGCTACTCTAAAGTAACATATATAGCCACATCTAGAGGTGTAGTGTGGAGGAAACGTAACAATGATTACTCCATTATCTGCTGCTCAGCATACCACATCCCAGTTGATATAGCTCTCGTGGTTGTCGAGAATTAATAAGACTGGGGACTGTTTTGATGATTTCGCGTGTTTAATAAAATGATTGAAAGCAATTGTGAAATTATCCTCTGTCATCCAAACACTTGCGTAAGCAAATCCCAGGCTGTTTGGCGGAACATCTTCAATAACTATTTCTTTAAATATTTGCCTCAGAAAAACAAAAACCGGAGGAACTGTGTTCCCTGTAGCTGATATAATCAAAAGCATTGTAACTAACTGCACTCGTTCCGCTGAAGTTGCTTGAGCCACGTGTTTTGAGTAATGACCTTTGGAAGATTGGTTACTGTAAGAAGGTTAGTTGCATCAGTGTTTTATATCCGAGCTGGTGTAAAGTTGTATCTCTTCAAAACAGACTCAATATTATCATAAAATATTTTGACATTAGAGGGATTAAATGAAGTTGCACGTGATAAACGGGTTGCTTCTGGTTGTCTCAGAGACAATTCAAGGTTTCGTTTCATGAAACCACGAAGCCAGTCCTGTCCCGCTTGCTTTTTCTCATTCCATATTTCAGGAATTTCCATCGATAATTTTTTTGCGTACTGGAAAGCCAATTGCCTCATTTATGTTGTTGTTAAACCTGAAGCCATTTTCGATACTGTTTTGAGGTATTTACTAACTAATTGCTCTTCTACTTTAGAAAATATTTTTCTGTTGCCGATATTTGGTGTGTGTTTAAATGTATTAACGGTAGACTCTTCGCTTCGCGAACAAGTCTGGCCAAATACGACTTCCCTATTTTAAAAGCCTTTCCCACTGATCGTATAGACATATTTTGTTGTAGTACTTTCTTTACTGCTTCCTCAATTTCGTGTGACGTTTTTCTAGTTCTTTTTACCTTTTCCTGTTTATTTACCACACTTGAAATGAGTACTTTATGTCTAGTGTCTTTAAAACTGTACATCGTTAGGTTAAGTTAATCCAGTTTATCTACAACACTATATACTACAACTACCTATATATTTTCATACGTTGAAATAATTTCCAGGGAGTGTATAATTTCTTATAGCGAATTTTGTCTGGAGCCCCACTACTAATTAATTACCATTACCTACTTCATGTGACTGCACTTAACAACTTGAATGATTGTTTAAACTTTTTTTATTTTTACTGTCTGACCTTGTGCTTGAATCGATACATCCATAACGAATCTTACCCTACTTTCAATCTTTTAAGAAAACATAATAAATCTTCCATTTTCATTAAATCTCCTACACGATATTCCTAATAATAATATTTTACACAACATCCTTTCATAAGAGCCATCCTTTGCGATTATTTGTGATTATATACGACGCCTTTTATGAATGAATTTCAGTCCGATGAAAGGAAAATTTTAAATCTTCATCCGAGGGAGATATATATGAAAAATTCTCAGGAGATTTTTATATCATTTTGTATATATGGAAGCTGTGTAACTAATTTTATGGATAAAATAGTAATACCGATATAGTTAAATCGACAACAATATAAGTGTTATTAATTAGCCGAAAGGTACTAATATTTAATAGTATATTATGCAATGAACATTCATTAAGAGAATGTAAAGAGTACAATAATTAAATTAAATTAATAACCATTATAAATGCTAGTGGCATACACTCTTTTCCCACTCCCATATTTTCTGCATTTTTTTCTACAACCCATAATAAAATATTAGTTTTTGAACATATATTTAATCGCAGCGTTTCTGAAACTGTGGGGCGCATTTACATGATTGGGAGGGATGCAATACAGATTGAAAGTATAGTGAAAATCATTAATGAAATCTTTATTGAAATTTTATTTAACAATTATTAAGGTTTAAGGTTAGAGGGGAGTGGGATATATAATAACATGTGTCTATTGTATCTCACACCTTGCTAGAGTTTGCTGTACAGTTCACACCCTTTGATAAAGGAGATAGTCGTAAAATGCGAGACTTCTTTGAAATCCGTGGGTTCCAGTCGGGTAAAGCCGAAGATTTGGAATCTGAGTCTTTCCAGTGCGGTGCATCCAGACCCATCCTTCTCATGTGTGCTCCTAGACGACAGTGTCCTGTCAACAGTCCTGTCAGAATGCGTAAATCCGACCTACGCCAGTCTCTGCTGGGAGGCTTTCTTCAAAGGGTGTGCGATAAACGCATTCGAGTGTGCCTCTCCAGAACCGAAGCTGGTTTTGGCGGTGCTTATTGCGATACCAGCGACGGGTTCAGGTCCGATGAAGACAGAGTAGGCAGAATCTGACTGCCTGGGAAGTACTTTTGTGGTAGAATATCTTGCGTTTCGTTTATAGAGTCCGTATGAGTATCGTCGGGTCTTTTTAGGGACCCCACTACAAGTCATGGATCCCTTAAGAGAATCTTGTGTATTCTAGCACTGTCAGATATGTCTTATATTCTCTGACAGAACCTTCTCCAGGACTCTCTTTTTATATTTCTGATAGCTGTGTTGTACTTTTTTAGAGCACTATTTAACAATGGTAATTGAACATTCCAAGGACCAATGGCTAACATGAGCTTGTTTTAAGGCGCACAGCTTCTCTAAATTTGGTTCCATGTTAGAGATCGGCACTTTGAGCTCATTTTATTTTATTTCAAGGCAGCAAGTGCTGAAAATCCAATTTCAGAAAGATAAGACTTTGGAAAATGTAACAGAATCCAAAGCGCTTTGGCTTTTATAAAGGAGTAGTCGTTTAGAAGCTCAATCCAGAAGTTTGTTAAAGATTGGTTAACAAAGTTTGACATGATGAAACATCTCTCGGTTGTTATTTTTCTTGTAGTGATTCGACATACCTATTCTCAAATGGATTTAAAGCACAGCTCCAGTCGGACAACTTGGTATCATTTGAAATTCTCACTCAAGGTGGTAAATCGCTTACCGCGGTTTTTAGTATTAGAGCTTTGTGATTATCTTTCGATGGGGAATCTTGCCCAAAATCGCATAACATGTGAAATATTTCAAAACTGTTTTCTTTCAATTCATTATTTCATAACAGCATTTTCTTACAAAAAAAATCATTTCACTCAAATCAACCAGTCCAAACTTAGTCCAAAGACACGCTTAACTACCTTACCGCGTGACAACCATCTGGATGAGAAATAAAATAGCAAATATTGATGCCCAGCTCCCATATCTTTACATAGAACAAAGAACATCCTTGATTTTAGTGGTCTGGTTTTTATGAAGTTAACTACTATCAAAATTAGGTTTAATCCAGATGTATCATGCAGTGCGTCCAGATAATTTCTGAAGATACTTTTTTTCTTAGCGCTTTTAAACTGTTGTATTTACCAAACATGGATTTAGCTCAATCATTGCAAACAGCAGCACAATTTTTCTATTGCAAATTCATTTTAGTAATAACATAATTTGTAATCTTGAACAATTCGGTGGCTGTAGATCTTCATTCTATCTGTTTACAAAACAGTAAATCTTGACATATTTTAGAATGTTGACAGAATCTAATGGCGCAAATCAAATGAGAATCATCACTGGAGTCAGTTGCTTCGTCAAGTTGTATAGCAAACAATTTTCCATTAAGCTTAAGTTCAACCCAACTAGAACTTTAAGTAATTGTTACGTAGCGAATACCATAAACGTTACCTTTAACATTACTGTTACCGTCGGCGCGACGTAAATAAACCGTATTTGTTAAGTAACAATTTGCTAAGTGGGGAATAACAATTACGTAACCTTGATGTTATCGTTACTTACACTATTACCACATCGTTACTAAACAAATACGTAACGATGTAGTAACAAATACGTCGCAAAAGTGTAACTTATACGTTGACATTGCGAAGATGCTCGTCTTTCGGAATATATATCTCGCTTTCACTAATGTCAGATATGCTTCTCCTTTGTCTGACTACAAGTATTTTTAGAGACTAAACATTATTATAAGTTATAGTAACTGGGTATAATTGCATAATTATGAAACTTACAACGACATTCTTGAAACGCCAAAATTATCAACGAGTTCCATTTTAATGCAAACTGCATTTAAGTGAAAAAAAAATATAAATTTGATTTTCTTCAGCGATTGAGACCAATCCGAACTAAATACCAATGTCGCTTAAGATTAAAATATTTTCATTCTAAAGATTTTATAGCAATAAATTGAATTTTTTTTTATTAATGAATTAACTCAGAACTGTGTTGATTTGAATAATTTCGATTAATAAATATGGCTACCTAAAAACCTTTAGGACTGCACAGTCAAATATACTTTAGAAACAGACGTTCGAGTATTTGTTACTACAAAGTTAGTAACATCAACTATAAACAGTACCCTTAAAGTCACTTTTTCCTTGGAAACTACAGTAACTAGTTATCCGGGAGAAGACTTATAAAAACATTGTTTACATTTTTGTAGACAAAAACACAATAGCCCTGGAAATTGGAATGCATATCAATATACATTTGATAATTATAATTTACTACGCAATATAAATCAACAATGATTCATTTTTTACATTTGATGCTTATTTCTGATCCGAGCTTCGGATTTGTAGCCACAATCATCTACCTCTTGTTTCACAAGGTGCCATTTCATGGTGACGCTAGACGTTGGCTTCAAGCGTCAATTGTGGTCACTTGGTATGAATTAAAATCATAGATTAAAAATTAGAATAGAGCACTATCTTAAATAGAGGTAGCGTCAAATATAGAAGCGTGAAAGCTATACATTGCTTAGCTTTTTTACCGGGTATCATTAACGAATCAGTTCTACAAATATCTTCAAAAAAACTATGTTCACGTCGTAATTTCAAGATAGAATGTACCTACAAATGTTTTTGTATATTTTCTATTTTTGTAGTCTGTAATATTTTCATTAAAATAAAAGGTTGACTAAATTTTTTTTCGCCTAATTTTTGCAATTTCAGCTTGCGAGTTAATGTTTGACACTCGTTAATTCACATTGACTATCGAGCTTGATTACTTTTCTCATTCCAGCAGTTTGATGCTCCTATATTTGACGCTACCTCTATTTCAGATGGCGCTCTATTCTAATTTTTTAATCTATGATTCTAATTCATACCACGTGACCACATTTGACGCTTGAAGCCAGCGTCTAGCGTCACCATGAAATGGCACCTTCATGGAGTTAAAGAGAGGGAGAACAATCGCTACGTATTGAAGTATTATCGCGTTTGTTCCTGTAAGTTTGTAGAATTTATAATTAATATTTCTGCCACCAGCCGCGCTAGCGTTAGTAAGTAGCTATAGTCTATTTCTTAATGTCTGACAGCACAGTAGCCTCAATAAATATTCAAATAGAAAATTATCTCTTACAGAGTGATCCTAAGAATTTTACAAGTAAATACTAAAATTCTAATGCAAAACAAGTAGGTGTCTGTATTGGTTTATTTGTACATCCCTGTTTCAGCTCAAAATACAATATGGTAATAAAACTGAACAATGCCAGCTAAACGATGAACAGTGCGGCAGTGGCGGAGATTACGATATTAGTCCATTTTGCTTATTTAATTAGATTAGGTCAACATTACAGTTGAAATAAAATTCATTCGTTTAGGCCTATTAACAAGTTACATTTTCATTTTTATTAAATTAAATTAATTAAAGAAAATATAGTTTAATTTTCATAATTCAAATTTATTGACAATGAATTAATGTATATTAAGTAAGTGAATATACCATTTATAGGAAATATAAAGTTCAATCTATAGTATCATCCTCTTCGCTGGCCTTACAAGAATCATCCGAAGACTCATCGAGAAAGATTACTATCGGTTCTATAGTTTGTTCTATGAGGTTATCTAAAACCCACATTTTCTCTTCCTCTTTAATTACATGATTCACAGCATCTCTCCAGTTCTCTTCAGTTATTGTTGTCAATGAGTACTTCATGAGTTCACGAACATCTTTCATTTTAAATGTTTTATTATGTCTAGCTACATAACCTTTCATTTGGGCCCATATTAACTCTATCGCATTCAATTCACAATGGTATGGCGGCAAACGAAGCACTGTTATCCCACGATTCTTGGCTATTTCATCAATAACAAACTTTTTAAATTGTAGCTTGTGATCTGAAGCAACCTTTAAAAGTTCTTTTTTCAACATATCATCTTCAAATGGTATATCTTTTACGATTAACCAGTTTCTAATATCAGGTTTTCTCCAAGAGGTAGATGGAATATTTTCTGTTAATCGCGAATGATAAGTGGCATTGTCCATAACGATTACAGCATTATTTGGAATTAATTCGACCATTTGTGTAAAATACTCTTCAAAAACATCTGCAGTCATTTCTTCATGATAGTCTTTGGTTGATGTTGACTGAAACTCCAGTAAACCACCTTCAACGAACCCTTGATTGCATCCAATATGCATTATTATTAGTCGGCGACCTTTACCGATAGGAGTTTTCAGTCCAGTAGATAAACCTTCTATGAAAGCTTGACGACTGGTTTGAATACTTTTGTCCTGCCATATTTTTTTTACTGAATGTCCTTCATTGAGCCATGTCTCATCTAGATAATAGATTTGTCTTCCCTCCTGTCTGTGTTTTCGGATATCTCGTAAATACTGGCGTCTCCAACATATTATTTCTTCGTTGTCGATTAGCACTGATTTGCGACTTTTCTTCTCCCAAGTAAAATTTAATTTGTGTAATATTTTCCGCAAAGTTTTTCTCCCTATGTCAGGCAAATTCTCGTCCTCCTTCACCATTCTTAGAATTATGTCAAGGGTTGGGATCTCTTTTTTAAAATATAATTCATGTACTTTTCATCTTATTGTATTTTGTATATGTTCATCAATGTCAAATGGTTTTCTTCCAGTTGACTTTTTAGGTGGAGATATATATCCATTTTTTCTCTCTCTTAGAAGCCTGTAAATAGTAGATTTACTAACTCCTGTCATATTGGAACATGTCGAAACTATATTTCTAACAGTAGCAGCCAGCATTTGATGTACACCAGTATCATGCACATTTAACACTACAGTCTTGGTTTATAAGCTAAGCACGCTCTTACACTTTACTGGGGTAAAACTTGAAGACATTTTTTACAACACAGTTAACACTTATGGAACATAAGCGACTCTAAGCATAACAAATTATACAAATTTGGGCGAGACCAAGTTTCACCGTATAAACCTGCAAAATTTCTAAGTAGTCATTGGGACAATCCCTAGTAGGACCCTATTGTAATGTTTCTTGGAAATGTTATTATCAACATTTCGAAAATCAGAAAGTAATTATCTGGAGAATGAATTGATAAATGGTTTGATAATATGTCTCCCAAGAATTGACCTGCTTCAAATTCTCAAGATAATTAATGAAATATCAGTCAGAATAGTTGCGTTACAAGATTATTTCAAAAATAATTTATTGTTTTAACTGTATGTACTCTACAAATGTATGAAGGTCAGTTAGTTGTTTTAACTAACCGAATTTACATTTATATTACCTTTATATATCAGATCGGGTATAAAATTAAATAGTAAATAAATTCCTTAGATGAACTGTGACGCTTATGGTTTACTACCTGACTAGCATCTGTGACCTTTTCGCGTGCTGTCAGACAATAAAAAACAGACTATAAGTTAGCTGCTTATGAGTATATCAAACGTTGATAGGTCGTTTTAAATTAGCGCCTTTTTATTTAGGCAACTTATTTTCATCACTTTTTTCTGCAGCAATCGAGCTCCCCCTCTCTAACCTACATATCTTGACTATTATTGACATCTACATAACCTATAATTTTATTACGTATACAATATGCCTCCTGTTGTGTTGAGGCATGATGTTGTCTGGATTTGATCCACTTTACGGACGACTGTAAGCAGGTTTGCTGTAACTCCCCAGACAATCGCGCCATATGTTAGCATATGTCTAATGACGGCAGTGTAGACCCAGGCAGTGAAGAAAAGTCAAGTTTGGTATTTAGGTGCCTAGGGGTTTGATGTTTTGCAGGCTTCTTTTTTTTCGAAAAAGAACCATATTCGCCTTTTTCAGATTTACTGACAGTGAATGGTCTTTGCACCATTTTTCTATGATATAGAGAGCCTCTTGCATTAGAATGCAGAGTATCTCCTCAAATCTTCCTGTTAGCAGAATCACTAGGCCATCTGCATAAGCTATTGTATAGAAATTACCATCGTTGAGGCGGCTAACCAAGGAGTCTAAGACCATGTTACACAGTAGTGGCGAAAGGACCCTTCCCTGTGGACAACATTTTACAACCAGGTGCGGTATTAAAGCATACACTAAAGTAGAGCTGGATAAGTGCCTTCCGTTCCTGGAGATTTAAAGGGGGAGAAGCTTAAGATGGCCCACCTGTGTCTATCCGCGTCAACGATTTGTCGTGCTATACGCCAGTCATCGTCCGTCGGGTAATGATTGTCCTCTTCCTCCCAGATTACCGTGTTTGTGGTTCTGGAGTCGCGGAAGTGGTTTGATATTAAGAGTTTGAGGCTTTCCTTCAGGTTGGCAGTTTTTATGCCATCCTCTCTGGTTAGTGTGCCGTTATGACGGTAGAGATCTTTGAAGATGACTTTTTGGAGTCTAGCTGTTTGGGGGAAATCTTCGATTTCTTCGCTGTAGATTCTCCATGCTTCTCTTTATTTTTATCTAATGACCGTTTTACTCCTTCGGGTGAGACTTGTATGAGTTCCAGTCCAATTCGAGTCTAGTGTTTTTAGCCTTGTTGAAAAATGTCCTCGCCGTTCTCCTTAGCTGGTCAATGTCATGGCACCACCAAGGAGTGAAGTCCCCATTAAGATCGACACGCCTGAGGGGACAAGACATCTTATAGGCATTAATTATGGAGTTTTGAATAGTTACATAGTAATTTTTCAAATCCCCTTTAT
The DNA here is from genome assembly GCA_963921935.1 of Galeruca laticollis. NCBI lineage: Eukaryota > Metazoa > Arthropoda > Insecta > Coleoptera > Chrysomelidae > Galeruca > Galeruca laticollis. The sequence continues at coordinate 34,163,315 of OY998178.1, read as the reverse complement.
TGTTTGGCAACACGTCCTCGACTTCTCGCAGAGCTCCTTTCAAACAGTGGACATATTTTTTCCGGTCCGTTTTCCTGGGGTCGCGAGTTAATGTGGAGGTTGTGAGCGCATGTTTTATTTCAAATTTTACCCAGCGGTGTTCCGACATTGCAATGTCGTCGGATACTTATGAAACGATAGATGTCCCGTCAGCCGAAGTCATTACCTTATATGGTATCGTTACATCGAACCATCATCGGACGATCGACTACGTCATAATGCTGAATTGCACTATTGGACACCGTATAGTTTCAGTACCATAGATATATTGTATTATATATCTATGTTCAGTACACATATTTTAGAATCAGAATCATTATAAACTTGGTATTGTTAACTTCAATAAATATATTATTAATGTGTAATTATTGTAATTAAATAAATTTTTAAAAAAGTAAAGTTGAAAATATAAAGGCATACATGCCAGCTGGAGATTATATTCGAAATGTTTATAGTAGATAAGGTAATATCTATTCGCGTTTAACTCCGAGATTTAATAAAAGTTGGTTTAGTACCTCTATTTGTAATGCAGGGATTTTTGTTAATATAAAGAGACTTTACTGCCCCAGCTTACGTGGTGAGAGTTTGAATCGCAGCCTATTACCAATTAAAACTTCTGGGTGAGGCAGCGTTCCACACGATCGACTAGCTCCTTTATTGGTGGTGGTTTGGCTGCGTCTGGAGGCTGTTAGCACTTTATGGAAGTTTAACTTCCATTTTTTTAACAATATCAGCTTTTCCTCAAAAATATCACGCGTTTTATTGACATATTCTCTGTGCAGCGTTTCTAGATGCCCCTTTAATTTATTTGGTTTCATGCTATATATAAACGGGTCGTATTCAGGCACGAATTATTCGCCGAGTTATTTGGCGAATTGTTCGGCGAGTATCTAAGGCTCGTTTCAGACGGACTACATTGTGGTCGCCTCCGGTGGCGACTACTAAGTGGTTCGTCTAAAAGTGGTTCCATAACACTGGAAAACTTTCGATCGACGATATAAAATCTTCCGTATTTATTTGAAACGTATTTGAATTCCATCTTGTCCGACATGTTCGCACTATCGAATCTCTAGGAGAAATACGACGTGATGAGAGAAAAAACAAATTCGTTTTCAATTGTCAGCGACACAATTTGGTCCGTGTGAACAGTTACATTTAAAACAATGGTGCGCTACACATAATTGGCAGCGGCGATGGCCACTTTGTGGCGCAACTCTGTCACCGATCGACCACTAGACGCGGCGTTTTCGGTGGTCGGCGTCCGTGTGAATACCTCCATTTACAACAATGCTCCGGTAAAAACCGAAATCGATGCTCGACACCGGTGGCGACCACTAAGTGGCCGTCTGAAACGAGCCTAAATGTAGCATAAGTTTCAACTTTGATAAGCTGTAGAACATTTTGGAAATATTTAATGAAGCTCTCAAATATTTTTCTATGTCTAAAAGAACGTAAATACATTATATTTTTAGAGTTCTTTTCAGATAATAAAAAACAAAATAAAATCTTGAGTTTTTCTTTTTAGTTACAATAAAAAATACCATCCTTTTCATTTTATTAGCATTATTAGTTGAAATGCAGTAACCCGTCTGCCTAACAGCAGCTTCTTTTATGATGTAGAAGTAAAGATATTTATTTGAAGCCATTAAAATACATCGCCATCTGTTACTGTTAGTTCTGTACTTAAGTGGCTAATGTACACCAGACGTGTTTTGTTGATATTTAGGGACGTGAACGTTAACATTTTTATCGTCACTCTTTCTAATTTGATTTGGTATTTCGTATAACATAAATATGTTAACGATTTTTTGAAGCGCATATAGGAAACGCTTTTAAATCCGCTAAAATATTATTTATAAATATACAGAGTGTCGCATATCTGAAGAAAGATTTTCTAAATTGTCTATGAAGAACAACTAGTTGTAACGACACTGTCGTCTGAACAAGAAATAACCCCGATAAATAAGCAGAAAACAGAACACTACCCAAGCCAAACTAGACGGAGTTGGGCAGAAAATTCCTGGTAGTTCCGGATTAATATTAAACTTGTGGTTGGCTTCTGTTTGATTTACTTCTTCCATGTTAACTACTGCCTGTTGTCTTTTGTTATTGTATCTTATACTCTGTAATCTTTATCTTCGTGTATCCTTTCTTCCTATTCTATTTTTTTGTTGTCCGTTTTCTTGTAATTTTCCTGTGGTTCCTTTGGGTTTTGTACGGTGCGATCTATCTGGGTTAGTTTCTTATAAATTTCTTGCTCTTCTGGGGTTAAGTCGATTTCTTCTTTTAACAGGTCTCCCATGGAATTTTTCTCTCTGCAATATCTGCTACTCCTAGAATTGCTTCGGCTTCTAGGTTCGCTAGATAGAGGAATTTTGTCTCGCCCTCTTGTTTTAGTTATTGTACTCGGAATAACAAAGCTCTTTGTAATTTTCATTTTATATCCTTTGCTAAAGTAACCGCCGTATTTTCTAGGTTAGTCTTATATTTGGAGTGTTTAATTTTGTTCAGGCCTTTTGTCCCTATGTATGATTTCTGTGCTCCTGTGTCGATTAACGCGCTTAATTGTTGTTGGTTTTGGGTAAAAATTGTTATGTGCGGTCTTTTATCTTTTAATATACTGTAACTGTTCGTAGTGGAGGATTTTATTGTGCTCCTCTTGCTTCTCGAAGAATCGGCCCTTGTGACGTCTCCCGAATTCCGGCAACTGCATTTATTTGACGGTGTTCCTGTTGTTCCGCAATGGCTGCAGAATAATATTTGTCTCCCGTAGCAAGTTTCTTTTCTGTGTCCTCTTTTACCGCATCTCCAGCAACAGTCTTGTCGGTTGTAATTCGGTAATTTGCTCTTGTTTTGCGGACTTTGCCCCGTGCGGCTGTCGTATTTGGTCTTACTCTCGGGTTTGTCCGCTTTCTCGATCTCTTTTCGGATACTTTCTAGTTCGTCTATTCGCCGTGTGAGGTCTCTTATTGATGCGATTTCATTTCTTCGGACGTGAAGTTTGTATTTCGGATTTATATTTCTATATATCCTTTCTAGTTGTTGGCTACTGTTGAAGCCCATATGTCTCCGCATTAATGTCTGAATTTCTGTGATATATTGTTTAAACGGTTCGTTTTCTCCACCTACATGACAGTACTGACACCTTTAACATAAATGGATGAATGCTAACCTAATTTTAGATTGTATAACAACAATAACAACAAAAATTCACTGAAAAATACAGGGGGTTTGAATAACATTATTGACAAAATACGGTTGATAGTAGTGTGGTTCAAAAGAAGCGTGAAATCAAGTGATCAAATAAAGAAGGCGCAGACCGACGCAGGAAATATTAAAAAAAAAATTATCCTGGACGCCAGAACCCGCTGGAATTCTATTTATTACATGATAGAGATGTTGTCACCTATAGTTGGCAATATTTTATTTTCTGACGTAAATGCTCCCGTTATGATTATAGCAGCAGATGTGGAATATTTACGAGAAATATGCAAACAAAATCGGTACAACAAATATTAGTCGCGATATTGGCAAATTATTGAAGGCTGCGTTATTAAAAGAAATTTAAAAAATAATTGGAGCTTATTATGGCTTTGAAAAATTGATACAAAATTTATTGGGAATGTAATCATGCACTTATAACCAAATGGTTGACATAATAATTTATTTCGAAAATATACTAAAAATTACCTCTTCAATGTTTACAGTAATATCAAGAACTTTAACTTTAACCAATAACAAATGGTTTGTTTATATTTACAAAAGAACTTTATTTAACTAAATCATAATAAGATATGGTATCCTTTATCATTATAAGTTTAACACACTAATTTACCTGGTTACAAAAATATAACTAAACCCCGAAGCACTTTTGTTTACTCTAATTTATTGTTTTAACATCTTCTTTATAAGTTGAATTGTCATTTTATATTTTGATATTCGATATCTATCATATTCATGGAAAACAATTTATTCTTCTTCTTTTACTATTTCACACTAATCCAACGTACTATTTAGCTGAATGTTCTGTGTTCTGTGACTTCTCCTGAGTTCTGTGGATGGCCTACAAAACCTAGTTGATTGGACTTCGATACTTCCTTCTTTTTATATGAGCTTTCATTCGGAGCACATGGTTCCTTAATTTTTCGATTATACGTAAACTTTATTAGATTTAGTGTTTTTAAATGAAACTCAAGGTCTCTAGTTAATTCCACAAAATAATACAAGTTATTGAAAATTCGAAACAATTGTCAATTTTTTAGAATATTCAATAACTTGTATTATATTGTGGAATTAACTAGAGACCTTGAGTTTCATTTAAAAACACTAATATGAGCATATTCCACGAAGTAAGGGTCGAGACAGTCAATTTTATTAGATTTTATTGGACAAAATTATCTATATCGGATCTGGACCAAAATCTAAAAACCTCTTTAAGGCCACCCTACAACTTGGGTGAGTAAAATCATCCACCATTCACTTCTATTAAAGTAATAACTTATATTTCACATATTTCATACATTTTTCCACTCACCGTTATTCCTAAACTTCGCTTCCTCTAAGCTTTCTAATCATTTCCACATAACATCACTCAGCTGTGGTAGAATAGTAGATAGTAGATGTAACTAGTCACCCAGCACTGTTTAAATTTGATGTATGCCAAGCTATTCATAACATTAGATCCAGCTCAAGTCATCACAACTACTGCAAGAACAACTTTCTGATTTATCTGTACACTCACCATTCACAACGGGTTGTGGGTTGTTATCTGAAGGACAAACATCTGTACCTGAAATTTTATAACACATTTACGACAATATCATCATCATCATCACGTAGCGCTACAACCCTGGGTGGGTCTTGGCTGACTGTACAACTTTTTTCCAATTTGTTCGGTCTTCCATCAACCTAGGGTCAAATGGAATGTTCATTTTCCGGAGATCTGCTTGGATGTTATCTCTCCATCGCATTCTGGGACGTCCGAGTGGTCTTTTGCCTGTGGGAATCTCCTCCCATACCAGTTTTACAAGTCTTTCGTTATGCAATCTGTGCACGTGGCCTGCCCATCTTAGTCGCTGTGATTTAATTTCTTGGACAATATCGGCGTCGTTGTAGAGTGCTTTTAATTCGATATTGGTTCTGATCTTATACTGGTTTGTGGTGATGTCATGGTGAGGTCCGAAAATTTTTCTAAGTATTTTTCGTTCAAAGCGTCTGAGCTTTTCTTCGTTTGCTTTGGTCATGGTCCACGTTTAGCATCCGTATGTTATTACAGGTCTGACGATAGATTTATAGATTTTGATCTTTGAACTTCTTGTGAGATTTTTTGATTTTATGAGCTTATTCAGTGCAAATAGACAGCGGTTTGCAGATTGGATTCTGTAACATCGTTGTCCGCTGTGATTACGGCCCCCAGATACTTAAAACGTTTTACTCTTTCGAAATTAAAGGTGTTGATCGTCACATTTTGTCCTATTCTGTCTCTTCGTGTCGTTCTATTTATACACATATATTTCGTCTTCTCTTCATTAATCTTCAGCCCTACTTCACTTGTTGCTCTTTCCACCTTGTTGAAAATGTCTTTCGTGGATAGGATGGAGTCTCCAACGAGATCTATGTCATCTGCATATCCGAGTAACAGCTTGGGACCTTGAACCGATAGCAATTCTGTTTTTATTTCGGCCGACCTCATGGCTTTCTCTAATACAAGGTTAAAAAGTAGTGGAGATAACGCATCACCCTGTTTAAGTCCACTGTTGATTTCAAAGCTGCCAGACAGTTTATTATTTACACGTACTTTAGATATTCCACCCTCCATACAGACTTTGGTCATCCGAATGAGTTTCTTTGGTATTGAGAACTCCGCCATGGCATTCCATACTTGGCTTCTTTCTACGCTATCATATGCCTGTCGAAAGTCTATGAAAAGATTGTGTATGGGTCTGTTATACTCCCATCCCTTTTCTAGATGTTGTCTCAGCGTGAATAGTTGATCTATTGTTGATCTGTTTGCCCTAAACCCGGCTTGATATTCGCCTAGGACATTTTCAGCATAAGGAATTAGTCTACTAAGAATGATGTTTGAGAGGGTTTTATATGCCGTGTTTAGGAGTGAGATTCCTCTATAATTCGCGCATCTTGTTTTGTCCCCTTTTTTGTGGATGGGCACTATTATGTTTTCCTTCCATCGTGCTGGTATCCTTTCTTCTAACCATATGTGCGTTATTAGCTGGTGGATTTGGCGATGTAGTGCGTCTCCCCCATATTTCAGAAGTTCTGCTGGTATCTCGTCCGTACCCGGCGCTTTGTGATTTTTCAGCTTATTTAAGGCCTTTTGGGTTTCTTCAAAGGAGGGATTTTTTACGAGCATGTCCGCTGTGATATAGATCTCTTCTTTGTGCTGTTCTTCCTGTATGATGTTTAGAAAGTCTCTAAAATACTTTTCCCATTCTTCAGTTATTTCTTTACCGTCGATTATCATGCGGCCTTGGTTGTCTCTCAGTGTATGGATGGAATTGGTTCTATGCCCTCTTTTCTCAGAGGAAATTGCTTTATAGAATTCTCTGGAGCCTGGTTTGGGCCGGTCTCTCTCCATAGTTTCATATTTTTGTTGTTCGTAGTTTCTTTTCTTTGTGCGTATTATTTTTCTTGTTTTTTTTCGGCAGTCGTCATATTCCTTTTTACTTTGGTCTGTTTGCAGTTGTATCCAAGTCTTTCTTACTGTTTGTCTTTTTTCCAGTTGTTTCAGACATTCCTCGTCCTACCATGTTTTTGCCCTCTTCTGCTTACTCCTTCCAAAGATCTTGTCAGCTGTCTTGGTTATTATTTCGGCAGTCGCTTCCCATAGCTGTTCTATATCATTGTCTTCTCTTTCAGAGTTCAAGGTTTGTTCAAGTTGTTCTCTATAGTTTTGTTGTTTCTCTGCATTGTGTATTTCGTCCATGTTCCATTGTGGGTTTATTGTTGTTTTATTGTATTTGTGGCTAGATATTCTGGATTTGACTTTTGCTCTGACTAAGTAATGATCTGTGTCTCCGTCTATTTCTATTTACGACAATATAAGCATTACTAAATAACCTCTACTTCAAACATTATTATCTATATTTAAAACTTACCTGTAATCACCAAGGGGTACAAATATCCTATATGTGTGATTTGCAAATTAAAATTTCAATGTGTAATTTATGAATCCATCCCTACTCTACCGTTGAATAACCTTTTCGATTCATTTAAGCTAGCTGGAATCGAGGTTCTTTTCCTTCAGTGAAAGAACATAAAGATAAAAAAGGTAAAAAGCTGTTGAAAAATCATATTTGCCTGCTGTTGGTGCCATATCGGATCCTCGATTAAGCAAATAAACTTTAGAAATCCTCAGACTTTAGGAACTTTAATGATACATATCAAAACCGAAGTAGCATCTTTTGCAAACAGAGTCTTCTGATTTGTCTGCCGAAGAGCCTGACATTGATATATGGGCATATTATAAAAAATTGGCTCATACCAAAAGAAGTGGAGGAACACAATACAGCAGAGGTGAAGAATATGTAAGCTTCCCAGCTAGAAACTTAAAAGATGATCTATTGGACACTTGGGATGAGACGAAAGTGGTATATCCCAACTTATTTAAATGGGCCACTAAATACTTTTCTGTTGTCGCTACTTCGGTTCACAGTGAACTATTTTCAAAAGGAGGGGCAACTGCCACATACGAGTCGCAACAATCTCACGGGAAGTAGACTTTCCAAGCTATTATTTTTAAGTACATTACCTGAACCCTTAAATTTGTGCAATTAATTGTTTTTGTTTTGTGTCAATTATTGTGTGTGTTTGATTTTTCCTACAAATGAGAATTGACGAATTAACAGTCAACACCATTAAAAAACTTGATTTTTGATAAATTTTACATATCATATCGTTTTTTTTAATTATCGATATTTTTATTTCGATATATTGTTTGTATCGATATAATATGATTATTATATTTAAAATGTTCGCCACCCCTATCCAGCAAAGATCTGTTCCCCGTTTTGTTTTGACCCGTCCAAACCTGCAAAAACACATTCGTTCATATTTCCTTTGATGTCGGAGAAAAAACCGTCAAGTGATGGGAACGCCGCGAAACGTTTACCGAACAGCCAGGATTTGCGAATATGTTTGCAAACGTGTTCGTAAAATCGTCCAAATTAGTATCGCGATTTCCGTTCTATTCGTTGTTCGGCGTAATGTTCAGATCTGTATAAAGTTTAAAATACCACACCTTTTCTGGGAATACGGGAAATTAACAAAAACCCGCGGGCTTATTCTGTAACTTGCAACTGCCGATAATTGCGCAATTGTCGCTGTCAAACGCAGGTTTCGTATTCTCGAAGAAGCAACTGCGACCGCGATCGCAATTTATCTGTTAACTGCCTCTAGTGAGCAATTGGTTAACTAAAAAAGTGCATTTTTCAGATGTTGTGAAAAATACGTATTCTGTAAGCAATTTTTTAGCAATTACAACGCGATTGCAACTGTTGAATAGCAATCACAATTATAGTAGTTGTAGTTGAGTTGTTTCATAATTAAATCAAGTTTTCTTAATAGAAATAGAATGTAACTAATAAATTATAACATTTTGTTAATAACAAACATATTTTATTTGTCCAAATACTAATTTAGTGGGCTTATTAACTGCCCTCAGAAAAGTGGACTACCTCATATTTAATAACAATTACTTACCACCGTAGTAAAAGAAATAATAGATATTATTTGTTTTTACGTATTTAGTAATGGCTCGTGCATTTATGATTATTGAGGCCGCAGAAGCTGAAAATAGGAGGGCTGAGAATATTCTTATGAGACATATGAGATAAAATTGTTTCGTACATAATAATTGATTTAAAATTTGTGTTCAATTACAGTAATGATGATTTTTCGACGCTTCCTTGGTTTTTTATGCATATTAAATATTTTTTAAATTTGTTTTTGTTCATCAGCTGATTTATAGTTACATTTATTGCTACGCGATTGCAAGTGGCGCTAGTTTCATGACGTAAAAGTGCATCTTGACAGCAACCAGCAATTGCGACGCGACTACCTTAAAGAATACCAAATTATGCGACTGATTGTGCGACCGTTGTGCAATGGGTGCTAGTTGCAAAATACAGAATAAGCCCGCCGGTGTCTACAGTTTTGAAAAGATACACAACCCCATTAACTGAGAATGTTTAAATCATATTTAAAAGAAAATATATGTTATTGAAAAATAAATTTGGTCTCCCATAACAATAGTCCAATCGTTTATCATAATGAGTTTCTTTCAATATACTTAAGTAGACTTTGTTTTATACTGCTCGATGATGTGAGGACTAAACATTTTATCTTAGTGATATTGAGTTGTTATGACAAATCTTTATAATACTCGTGATAAAGTTGATCGATTTGTCGTCAATATAACGTTATCGTCAGGATGTAGCAATGACATATTTGCCTCTACTTTTCGAACGTTTAAATATTTCAAATATCTTCATAGATATGTCTATTTATAGCTTATGGTTTGTTGTACAGGCAGTCTTAGGGTAAAAAAAAATAGTTATAGAGTTTCAAACAATTTATTATAGAATCATGGATTTGTATACACGGGGATTTATGTTTTACCAGCCTCGTCCGCATTATATTTTTGTAAGAAGAGCGTGGTCGTACTCAGTTTCTGCGTCAGCCAAATTTAGAAAGAGTTAATTATGCCCAACGAAAGTATACAGCAACTAAGTTTTCAATGAGGAAGTTGCATGTTTTTTTGTTATTTATTATTTAAATAGATCGTAATTTGAAAAAACTGAGAAATTTTTGGTTGAAGTTTGCACTAAGTTCCTCCCCCTAAAAACCATGCGACAGGCTCCTACCATTTCATGACGTCAGCTGCCGGACGCTCGCTCTCGTGCTTCACGGTGCCAATTCACTACAGTTCACACATGGTATTTTTCGGTTAGACTATTATTTCTTATTCTCTCTTACGTAAGTGCCGTAGGTGTGTAGTCTTTTAGGGGTGTTTTTTTGCACAAAATAATTAACACACATGTGCCAGAATTCAACTGTGCCTATAGGGCATAGATAAAGCAGCTATACAATCTTCACAATGTACATAAATTAAGGTTTCCTCAGTTTCATCACATCTTAAGACTACGGTGTAAGGTTTTTTGGTCACATTATGTTCGGGTGTAATTCTGGCTTTCACTACACAACTACTTCCTTCTCTTTTTACTTGTACGTATCCTACCGCGTTGTCTCCAAAATTTTCACTGGCAGATTTACAAGAAGTAATAATAAAATCTTTCGCAAACAAATTTCGCCACTAGTAATTTGTTTAATAAACTTTCACGGGCACTTGAGAAACAATATCTACCTAATACTCGTACTATAATCAGTTGCGTATGGGACTGGCATCACTGTTTTATAGAAGATATAGCTGACTACAACTATTTGAATCAAAATTTTGTTTCATATAGAGCGTATTAGATACAAAAATCCCGCTGCCAATAGAATCAATACTTCCACATTCGTCTCTCAGTAATTAAATATTTCATATTTTCGACTTTCTCCTTCCTGGGGGGTGGAAGGTAATATTTTTCGAGATTTTTTGAAAAATAACATATTTTACGTCGTCATTCCCAAAAATATTGCAAACGATATCACTCGCTTTAACCGATTCACCACCTTTGCACCCCCACATAAGGGTTGAAAGGGGATGAATGAAATTTATTTGCATATCTGAAAAATATTGACCCAAATATACCTCGATTAATGTTAATAAATCAAGGAGAAATGCGTAAAAAAATCATTTCAACCCCCTTTTCACCCCCTCTCACTGAAACTATTTCAATCAAAAACAATAGAAATCTTGCGCCCCAGGTCAGCCATAATTGTACTAAATTTCAACTGCATACGTTGCGTCTTTCAGGAGATATCAGAGTAATTTTTTACGATTTTATGCACAGTTTGGTAATCTACCTGGCAACTTTTATTCCCTTAATTTCAGCACTAAGAAAGTCCGGATTTGCTCCAATAAAGTTCATTAACTTAAATGTTGGGCAAATTATCACTTCGTCACCCTGCACGAAGATTTCACCAAACTATAACCAAATATACAAGCTACCAGCTACAGTAACACTTATAAAGCCGGCAACGCACATTGGGGCCAATGTTGGCGCCAACTACGTTCGTCCAATGTGTGGATCGAGATTTATGGTGTTGGCGTCCGTTGGCGCCAACGTTGGCTCGAACGTTGGGAGTTGGCCATCTTGTGTCGGTTTTTTGACGAGACATCAAAGAGAATTGGTCCCAATGTTTGCATATTCTGCCACACATTGGCGCGTAATAAAACGCCTTAACTTGTTTATTCTGCGAAGTGAGAGTGCGCGTCGTAATAACTTTATTATTATTTAAAGTAAATAGTCTCACCCCAGGAGATATGGTCAAATGAAAACGTTTTACTGTTTTTGGAGCTTTATTAAGCAGAACCAGTTTTATGGAGTCCAACAGTCGAAGACCACAAAAATAGAAACGCTGTTGCCGATGCAGGGCAACGTATACAAGTCAGCTTAAGCCTCAAATATTCTGTAGCTGAATTAAAAAAAAAGAGAGAGAGAGTCTTTAATGAGCACGTACAGGCTCTATACCAAGAAAATTAAAGACAGTATTCGTTGAGGAGCATCATCAGACGAGGTCTTTAAACCAACTTGGTGTGCTTATGAATTTATGGACAGTTTCCTAGGATCATTATGTAATAAAATGAACACTGCTACAATAAACACAGAGGTAAGTAAAAAAAATATTATTTTATTTACTATTAATAATACATGCTAGATAGATCGTTGTTTAGGTCTCTCAACGAAAGAAAAAGTATCTTGATAATTCGACCCTTATTTGTCTTGCGTTTTCTGGTGGTCGCCTTGGTGTTTGCTCCAGTGGCACTAGAACATTGTGTTGCTCCTGGGTAATGCGGTCTATCATTCCTTCAGGTATGTACAAATTCCTTGAGGTTCTACTTCTCTTTAATAAGTTGTGTCGGATTACACAAGTAAGAGTTATAATTGTTGCTTTTTCTGGTTGTAGCAACATAGGTTTTGCACTCTAAATACAGATGTCATTATTCCAAATGAACATTCAATTACTACTGATACTGATAGTTGCTTATTAAAGATCCTCTCTTGACTGCCATACGATGGTACACCAGAATAAGGTTTCATTAGCCTTTTTGATAAAGCGAATGCAGCATCTGACACAAAAACATATGGCACATGGATATTTCTACCAGGCAGTGGAATCGATTCCGGAAAAACTTCATCATTTTCATGAATTTTTTGACATAGTAGGCAATCATTAAAAACCCCACCATCACTCATACGTCCATGAGTACCTATATCAGCAAATAAGAAATTATAGTCACTGTCAGGTAATCCTAGCAAAATTATGCTAAAGTCGTGTTTATGGTTGAAAAATTCTGAACCGCTGTTGATAGGCGCTGGTAATTTCACATGTTTTCCATCAAGGGCGTCCAAGCAATGTGGAAATTGCCAAGTCTTTTCAAATCCTTCCGCTACGGCAAGCCATGCATCTCTAGTTGTAGGCATCTGAAACAATAATAAAAGCAATATCAATATAAAAAATAATAATAACTATTAAATATAAAATTACAGAAAAGCATTTTATTTTAGACTGGAGCAGCATCTGACCAAAATAAACCTAAGAATGTACTTAGAGAGAATGACATAAATGAACGTAATTCCCCTGCTACCCAAAAGACAATCACCACTCCCTCCAGAAAATGACCTGCACCAGAGTTGGTACATGCGAAAAAGCAAATGGATGAAGCAGTTCGCAGAAATCAAATAGGGAACCTGACGAAGTTGATTTATTTTGCCAACTTCTTGCGAAAAAAATTAAAAAATTTAATGAACAAGAAAGGGAAGATATTATGCTTGAGATTGATGAAATAATCTACAACAGAAGAAAGAGATCTGAAAATCAGTCTAGATGTTCAACGCATTCTTCCAATTATCTTTCATCTACATCGTCAATGTCCGTTCAACAACCTTTTCCTTCACCATCTTCTGAAGCGCAGATCTTCAGAAGAAAGTAATGAAATAGGTTTTTGTGCACAACAATCACAACCAGTCACCTTTGTGTCAAGTAATATAATTGAAGAAGCATTTAGGTGGTCTCAAAATAATATTATTGAGTAGTTAAGCAAGAACATTTTTAAAAGAATTACTTGTTTTATTTTTCATTATATTTTAATATTATGTATCTAATTTGTATGAACGTTTAAATAAATAAATTCAAAAATTAAATAATTTTAATTTTTAAGTGAGAATTTAATAGTTAGATAAAAATAGCATAAAATTACATTACCTTTACACAGTCTTTCAGAGCATCACATATTGCTTTACAAACTTCAGGTATTATTTCCGAAATAATTTGGCTAGATATTTTAAAAAGAAAATGTAGACTTTTAAAAGAATCTCCTGTGGCAAGAAATCTTAGTGTTACTGCCAAGCGTACTTTTGCGGGTATAGCTTCTCTCCAATAAGTATCTTTTTTTATTGTGGGTTCAATTACTTGGAGAAGGTACTCAAAATCTGCCGAGGACATACGGCAGAAGTTCTCGAATTGTCCAGAGGGTTCTTGTATCAAGTTACTTAACATCTGACGGCCGTTGTGCCTAAAAAAATATATTTTTATATATTATCAATACTATGCTTTACTACTTAACATATTTCATTCAATACTTACTGGTTTCGTAATCTGTGAAGTGTTATGACCCACGGACGTATTTTTTTGGTTTTGCAATAATATAATATTATGATAAGCAGCGCTTAGCACTGCAAAGGCACAGCCACTTCTAAGTCCGACATGTTGGCTCTGCTTGGAGCTAACTGAGCTTGGCTTCAATAACTTCCAATGTCTGGATGCTTTTAAAAATAATACCGCCAACATAGCCCAACGTTGGAGCCAACACTGGCCCCAATGTGCGGTTCCGGGTTAATAATAATGTCCATGTCATCCAAATCTAACCGAACGCTTGCCGTCAGCTGATGACAGGCCTGCCACATCTACGGAATTTTCCGTAGATCTACGGAATTCAGAAGATGTCTACGGAATCTCCGAAAAGTCTCGAACATCTACGGAATTTTAAATAACAATGATAATAATTACTATGTACTGTTATACTGTTTGCTCCGAGTTCTCTGAGTAAATTATTTCTCAAAGTATTAACCACTAACAAAATACTTACTACGAAAACGAAGAGTGCGGAGAGTAGATAACCTGACATATACCAATCTGTATTTTGTGGTTGTTTAACTTACATGAATCATGAATATAACCATAACCAAAAACAGACGAAAAACTTTAAAATCTTCATAATTTAATACCCACAAATATAAAACAAAAGAAATCCATTTATTGTAGCTTCGGCTACCGATTTTCCTATATAGTAATAAGTGAAAATGTGAATTAAATTTCTCGGATAGTTCTGGCCCAAAGTATCAGTTTTTCAAAATGCAAATGATGAACTAACATTTCCTTTATTAGTAAAATTAACAAATCACATTAGAATTCTTTCTCATATTTCTGCAACAGTAGAAAGAATTTTTTCTTCAATTAATAGGTGCGTTCTTTTTGACCGAGATCTCAGATCACTTCAGTTAAGGTGATCTGAGATAAAGTGATGTGAGTAAGCACCAAAAAGAACGACATCTCAATTGAAGCGCGCGAACTGTCGACACATGCGTGAATAAGAAACAAAACATATAATAATAATAATGTTATTGTATCCATAATTTGTAACAGAAGAAAAATAGATTATGTATGTTTATATGTCAATGGATAAAACTACAAATAACCCAAGCAAATCTAATATTTGTTCATCCCCTCCAGTTTATTTCCGACTCAAGTTCAACTGATTTCCCCTTACAACACATTCAACATCGGTAAAGGGGGAGGAAAAATTTCAGCTCACTTAAAGTGAGTTAAACAGAAAGAACGCTCACATTACTGGTGTGAGCTGAGATTAACTGAGATCTCAGTCAAAAAGAACGCACCTATAATAAACAAAACTAGCACCAGAAACTCATTGATTACCAATACCTACCCAGAGTCGACTACTCCATGCAAAAAAAAATTAAAAACAATTACAGTTGCCATAACTTTGAAGCTGAAAAATTGTATATCGCCCAATAAACAAATTCAAAATTCACACAGGCACGCTACTTGAGCGTTCAAGGTCATTAAGGATCAGATGTTCATAAGTTCAGATAACCCCATACTGTATGTTGAAGCTCTATTCTGGATCTACGGAAATTCTACGGAAATTTCCGAACCAATCTACGGATATTTGATCAGGTGCATGTGGCAGCCCTGGCTGATGATCAGTGGCGTAGGGAAATTTCACTAGATCGCATGAATAAAACTTCAAAAATTGAGCAATTATTCTGATCCATTTTTCAATATTCTTTTTAACCCTTTCAGACCCGAATTTTTCGTTGTTGAAACAAAATTATTCTCAAGTGCAAGAGGACTCAAAAGCATGTTCTCAAGACAGTAAACACGTTTTTATTAAAAAAAGTTACCTGTTTTAGAATTTGATGGTGTGTCCATTGCAATGGACAACCGGACTAAATGATAATACATATTCATTACAAAAGCCGTTTATTACAAAATATAAAGCAAATCAAAATATTAGTTTACAATATATCAGTTGGAGTGGAACGTTTTGAAACAATTTTTTCCTTCTATAAGGCACAAGTGAACATTACACTTTTCGCAGAATACGTGAGTTTTACCCTTACAGTTAGGTTTTTTACACCTTGTTGCTTATTTTTCCTTATCGTATTCCGGAAAATGTTCATAATTATCCGTTTGAACTTCTCTGAGAGGTCTTGGTTCCTTAATTTTTCTCTTAGTGACTACGAATCGTGGTGAGGAAGATCCACTCCTGGGACGACCAGCTCCTTTAGTAACATTTACTGGCTTACCCATGAAAATAAGAGCCTCAGCAATCCTAAGTTTAGAATGCAAAAGGTCTAGAATTTTTTTCTTGGGGGTCCCTAATTGTCTACATTTTCTTGTATACTCAAACCAGCTATTTATATAATGCAAAATCAAATGCATGGAATATCATCCGTAGCGTCCATTTTTTAGATTTAATAAAAATTCTGTGATACGATAATAATTGGTTCCGTTTATCGACTCCTCCCATACCCTTTTCATAAATTTTTATTACTTCGGGTCTATTTATTTTCACAAATGCTTTGTTTTTCTTGTCCCATCGCTGTACCTCATCTTCCTTTCCTTTTCCCATAAAATTAGACCCAATGGAAACCATTTTATTATCCTGCCACTTACATAATACCACCGTTCCTTCTTCAATAACAACTTCTTCACTAAACCCTCTAGGTTTTTTTGCGAAAATCCTTATCAGGGGTGAAAGTGGGTTTGTGAAATCTGTCGATTCTTACAGTTCTAGCTGCATTAACATATTTTATTTTCAGCTCTTCAAATAGAGCGTAAGTAAAAAAATAATTATCATAGTAAAGATCGGATATCTGAAAGTTCTGAAACACATTTGCTTAAGTATAATACAACTGAAGCATCTAAGCCAAATTTTGCTAACATATATTTTGGTATTTCAGTTGTAGAGCCTTGGTATATTATAAAATCATAGGCTATACCACTAGCACTACACAAAAGAAAATTTTTAATCCCCCAAGGTTAAGGCTTATTTTTAATATATTGTTTGATGTCTAGTCTTCCGGTAAATGGTACTATTTGTTCGTCCACACTTAAATATTTTTCTCTTTTCAGTTCTAGACATATTCTTCTAAGAGAGTCGAAGAAAGGTCTTACTTTGTACAATGTATCGGTTGAATCTGCAGGTCTTTCCAAATTATTCACAGAGTGTAAGTTTTTTCGTAATTCAAAAAACCTGTCTCTGCTCACAGTATTTGGAAAAATTTGTATGTTTAGAGCCCTATTCCAGTACATCTTAATTCTAGGAAGCCCATCATGATATGAAAACCAATAAAACTTGTCATTTCTGCTAAATTTGTAGGTTTAAAATTATTGTTGTTTTGTACGGCATATATGTTTGTTTTTTCTACCATTTCTTGAAAAAGCTCTCTTGGAAAATATTTTAAGAAATAATCAATAGGTACGCTTACATCTTCATGACTAGTGTTGATACTTTCTTGTATTTCTTTTGTGATGTTCCTTGATACAAAGTTTCGTTTTTTCCATGTTAGTTTCGATTTACCTTGTTTGTTCTTCTTCTTAGTGCTTCTCTGTTCTTCAATTTGGTCCTAAAATCAAAAAAATGTATTTAGTTTATTATTTATGCAATCAGAATAGGTATATTACATTTTGATCTTCAAGTAAAATTGCTTCTCTGTCTCCCCCTTCTCTTTCCATATCAAAATTTGTTATGAATTCTGTATCATCACTTTCATGATCACTTTCCATTTCCACATCTGAATCATTTTTAATCGTTATAAGAATATCTTCATATTCCTTTTCAAGTTCTTCATCATCAAGCATTTCTAATAATATTTGTTGATCCATTGGATCATTGACATTGAAACCTACAAACAGTAAGTTAGTCCGAAAGTCCACTACAATACATACAGCTTTCAGAACTATGGTAGAATTACTATGACATGTTTGAATATGCATTGTCAGATAATCAAATATTACTAAAATAATTTTTTTATTGGCTAAATTTGAAAAACGACGAAAAATGGTAATATTTACTTACGTGTTTTTCTTCTAGTAGAAGCCGCCATGCTTTCTCGCACAATTATTACTTTATCACTGACCAACACGGACTATTGTTAGTTTCAAACTAAATAATCGCGTCTATAGATGTGTTAGATGACAGTAATTGAGATATAAGCAACAAAAAATGCAACAGTGTAAAATTATTACTTGACTAATTTTATGTCCATTGTAATGGACGCCAGGTCTGAAAGGGTTAAAGAATAAATGTACAAATTTTGTTTACCTTACAAACAATTCTATAATATATCGTGCAAGTTTGACCCGTAAAGGATTTGCTCCATTTAATTCATATTTCTCAATAAATTTATATTGACAGAATTGACCAAATCACTTTTTATTGTTATGAACGTCAAGTATAATTATGCCACCATTCACGTTTAAATATGACTTTAGTTAAAGAAAATTTTAAATTTGATTATGAAACTGACTCTTACTTTCACAATAATGCCAACAGCAATCACATTCGAGCAGTAATTGAAAGGATATTATGAGCAGGTACAAAAACGCCTAATTTTTTCGACACGGCGAAAGGAATAACTAAACGAAACACTAACGAGGTTAAGTTAGAATAAACAAAATAAGACAACGGCTTCGTGGCGTGGGTCCACGTGCAACGCCGCTGGACTCCCACCACCCCTAAAATTTGAATATGGACTGGTCCGACGAAAACTAGTCTATTGCGCATTGTGTACTTTTTACTTGAAATAGTCTCTATATGCCATTTGGTGTGTTGGAACATCGTACTGCAAACTGCAAATTATCATGTTCATTTTTATTGCTAGATTACAAATTCTGTGTCCAATGTTGTTTGTTGTTTCATCATGCCGCTTATCTGTCTGTAATATTCTTCTTTTCCAATTTGCGCCGATTTTCCAAGTCCTATTGTGTCTTGTATTGGTATTTTTAATATCTCTTCTTCTACCTTTTCATAGAAGACTGTATTTTCCTCAGCATCTGCCACCTCCGTGGGTACATAAACATTTATTATTGACAGATTGAAGGGTCCCGCATCAATTCTTACGTAGGCCATTCTCTCATCGATTGGTCTAAACTCCGTTACATTTCCTTTTAGTTTTTCTTTTACTATAAATGCTACTCCATATTGCCCTTGCTGTTATCTGCCTGAGTAAAATAATTTATATTTCTTTTTTCCCTCTTCCATCCGCCTTATTTCCTGCCGCGCTGCTATATTAATGTCATATTTTTCTAATTCCCATATAATATCCATATTTCCTGGTTCAAGCATTGTCCTCACGTTCCAAGTACTAATTTTAATTTCCGCAGGCCTACGTTTTTCTTTCCCCTTTTTGAATGCTATTTACTTTTTTTATCGCCTGATTTATCATTAGTATTTCCCTTATATCAAACATATAATTATTATTATAGATCTCCCTCCCTTTTTCATTTGTATCAATATTACCTTATGTTTTATTATTTCCTTTATCTATCCTAATTTTATTATCCACATTTATCTCTTTACTACAAATTGTTTTAATTAATATATTAATAAATTATTTCTAATTATCAAACTAATTCTATCTTCATCCTGTTCGTTATTCTTCTGTTCCTCTTAATTGCCTCTTTCATCTCCACATTCCTCTTCCATTTGTTCCTCTTCTTCTAGTATTTTATTCTCTTCTTAGCATTTTGGTTATTTTGTCTTCGCTTTCTGCTGCCTCCGTTGATCTTACGTTTACTTCCCTTTTAAGCTTATTTGTCTCCGCCTTTTCTATATTTTTCTCGCCTTCCTAGAAACTATACTAGTCATGTACCTTTCCATATATTATCAATTTATCATATTTTCCCTTTTCATAAACTACATAATGTATTTCCGGTCTTCCTCTACTCTTGTTGGCAAATCATCATTTTGCCAAATGTTTGTACCTTTTAGGGGTTTCTTTTTTTTCATTATTCCCTGCTTCTTTTCCGATTGGTTGAGTTTTATGATTTTTGGTCTCTTAGTTTTATTATTGAATTTTTTTGGGTCCACTTCTATTTCTGCTTTTTTTTAATATTCCTTCGATTTCTATTTTTGTGTCTCCAAATCTTTCCTCCACTATCTACTTTCCCTGTATACTTACATTGTGTCTTTTTGTCTTTCTTGTGTTTTTATCATTTATTTCAGCTATCTATTTTCCTCTTTCAGCTCTTTTATTTCTTCCTTATTATTTTCTAATTTGTTATCTATTGTCAGGCATTCAAACATTCTTCTTATTTCATCCATCTCCCGCATTCTATCTTCTTCAGCACCGGATTTCAAGTCTTTCGCAGTTTTTGTTAGAGAGCTACTAAATTCACCCTCAACCCGTGACTGATTCCTTTTATTCTTTTGAAAAATGTCTGTTTATTCCTATCCTGTACTTTTAATTTTCTGTCTGTATAAAATTTCTTATGTTTCGTGTTACCAGTTTTTGTATGTAGATATAATTTATTTCTTGTTGAATTTATAAATTTCGCTATAGCTCATTTGTTTCCTAATTTACGTGTTTTTTGTTTTTAAAATCATAATTCATGCAAGTTAACTTATTTCTTTCTATTCCTGTTTGTTTTATATGTTGTGTGTTACCACTTTCCAATTTGTTAGCTAACTCTCAGTAAATGTTCACTTATTATCTACCGTCACTTTATATTCATGTGTTTTGTTAAAACTTTACAGCAACATTTCTGCATACCACTAATAAAATCTCAAAAATATTGGATTGTTATAATTTTCGTATCACTGAATGAAACAATGCAATAACCTATGTCAAAACAAATGCGAAATTTGTTATTGAACTCCGTGTATGGGTTCAAAGTAATATTTTGAATTTGTTCAATAACTATTTAATATTAAAATGCAAAATATCGAGAGAGAATATTTAATTCATAGTAGGTTGAGGATGATTGTGCAAAAATTCAAATTTGTATTTCTTCAACTAGCGAAAATATGGGGGTGTTTTTATTTTAAATATCACACTCCATTTATCTATCAAACTTTTACTTCTAACCTTTAACACTCATATTTTTAGAAATATTACTTTCCAATTAATTATTCGAAACTATAAAAAATTAATTATTAATATATTAACGACTGTCGGACTAAATTTTTGTTACATATTTTTTAATTCCACAGTGTCTCCCAAGATGCGAAATTCAAAAGTGGCAATACATACATTTTATAGCCTTAATCACAGCATGCTGTGCCTTAATAGTTTTCTTGGTCTGTAATTCTTTTGATCATACTTCCTCAGATCATTACTTAACTCACTAATTACTATGAATATATATAACCGAAAGTATAATAGATTACATTGTAACGAATCCATCTGTAGTTGTACAAGACATTTCAAAAATGGATTTCGCAAAATCGAAACGAATTTATGATTTTCAAAGTAGATTTGCTTAAAAAAATATGTTTTTCAACACTTTGCACAACAGGGAAACTGTACGTCGTCAATGTCAATGGCACTAACAGGAAATATTTATTGTTTGTATTATAAATTATTTAACCGCACAAAATGATTTTTTTTATAATTCGCGTATAAAAGAGACTTCATTATAAAATTGTTTACAGTGTCACAATCACAATGAAATCTCTTTGAACACTTTTTTAGTAATTTTTAATGTCATACAGTTGGTTATTGTACATAGTATATATTTTTATTTGCCATTTGACTTTAACCTTCAAACAAATTATGAAATGGTCTAGCGGTGTTCTAGCTAGCAAATTATTATATTAAATGGTCTTAAAGGTACATTTGAATAAATTATGTATTAAAAATATTAATAAATAAAGTAGGCTAACGTTTATTCATTGATTTGTCAATTGTTTATTTTTATATCGTATAGGATCAATGTATAGGTATACATAACGTTTGATTTTTGGAATAAATTACAGTTTGAATAACTGGATCTTTACCCGTGCGTTATTATCTGATAACATAACCGACAAATGTCAAATTATTTTGTTCTGTTCTTCACTATTAATAGAAAGAGATAGATAGAAGAATATATCTGGTTTATGAATGTCGAGAAAATGCCTGATGAGATGAAGCTTATTAAAAACTCCACGTACATTACAGAAAATTATTTTGAAATGATTTCGTTTTTGAATTCCTGTTTTACCACGTACCTGTTTAGTTGTCATATTAATCTATTCCAGCGACAAAGTTGTTATAGATAGTGAATTTCTCCAACTTGTTGGTGGCAGCTTTCATTTCGTGCAATAAATCAGCGACAGCCCTGGTCAGTTCGTCCAGGTTAACAACTTCGTGGAGTTGTTTTAATAAATCGTTGAGATGTGTAAATTGACGTATATCTGTAGTGGCTTCCTGGTTAACGGTTTGACTGTGAAGATTAGGGGTAGAGCTATGAGGGGTTGGACTAGATACTGCTTTGGTGGGAAGACTCGGTATCAGATATCTTTGTGAAGATGTATTATAGAAATAATTCTGTTCATGATATTATAGGTAAATAGATCGCAAGCATATACGAAGAAGCTCTTTTTTAAACATATACTCATCCTCTGTTTGCTTAAATGGAAGTTTGTTTACATAAAACCGTTTGTTATCTGACTAATCAGGAATCTACAGAATTTCCAACTTAAATTCAAACCACTCCTCCTAGTTTAAAAACAGGTAATATATGCAACTCTATTTTATTTAAAAAATTAAATAAATGCGAATTATAAAACATATTGTGTAAAACTTGTGTCACAATGACTTTCTGTAGCACTCGTGATTTGCGCTTCACGCGTACTACAAAACGAGTCAGTATGACACTTGTTTTACAAATAACTATTTCATGACTGGATTCAACGACTGGAAAAATCCCCATCGAATTTCTGAACCCTGAACACTGTGAAAAAGCGAAGGAGTACATTGCGCGATCAAATGTCTTAGGGAAAATATATATAGTTGGCGTAAAACATATAGTGTAGCAATGTAATCGTATATCTCCTTTAAGTTATGTTGCGGAGCTAGACTCTGAAAGGTATTAACTTTTTGGTTACTTTTACCAATACCTATAAGGTATTTGATGTTACGTAATTGTTGAAAGGGCGTTCAGTTTAAACGGGATACCGAACTGAGACCTTTTTGTATCCCATTCGATTTTTATGGACAAAACTAAATTCCATGAAAAAATAACAAAAAAAAGAAATTTTATAACAATGAATAAAACAAATCTTTAAAAAATATATTGTCTAACTCCTGTTTGTTACTACTATATATGTAACATGAAAAATATATTAAACTTTCTTCTTCCAAAAATTCTATTAATCCTGTAACGTTTTTATTTTCCCAATATTTCGCCCTGCGAAATCGAATGATTTCTATCCCAGTGCGGCCCTGGCGCAACAATATTTTCTTCGAACTGTGTAGAATATCGTTTCATTTGACCAATAAACATAAAAAAATTAGGAACAATATATCTCTGGACGCCGAGAAGGTTTGTTACCCCTCAATCTTGACTTTCAATTGAACTAAGTGACCATTGAATGTACAAAAGTTTTAATATCGCCTCTAAAAAAGTTGCGATGTGTAAACAATAGTTTTTAGTATCCCCTTCGGTAAAAGGTACTTTTTACGAAATTCTGGGTAGACAGCGTAATTTGTGCATTTACGGCCCGATTCTTTTTATATGGTCTATCCCCAAAAATCTCGTCACGAGAGGCAGTCTACAACGAATACTTGACTGAGGTAGTTGTAAAGTTCTGACAGTGTCAACTCTATTCACGTGTCGTATTTATCGTTATTAAGATATTGTATCGTATCGTATAAAAGTACCGATATTACTTGAGCTGAGTCGGCGAATTAAAATAACCGTAGTATCTGTTTATTGTGTTTATTACCGACATTAAGTTACCGAAGAATACCGAGTGTCTGTGATTTGTCTCAACACTCGGTGAGAGTAGATTACTTATTATAAGTACTATCCTAAATTTTTAAATCGACCTAATCGAGAAGCCACGCCCCCGGCGTTGATGCAAGTGTCTTGACCTGAATAGTATTGTGGTGATTGGCTGGAGACTGTTGAACTCAGGTATCGTAAATGATTATTTAGTATCTCTCCTACCTGGAGTAAATCGCACCTTTCCTTAGACGATGGTGAAAAGACTAATTTAGTGTCACGCCATTTCTTTAGCGAAAGAAACATACGGTTTCAGAACTATTTTATTATGATAACGAGCTTATTTATTACTAATATTGTCATTGTTTTAGAGAACTTTTGTTTATGCTTTATAGAATAACCGTTAAGAAATTCGGCGTGCACGTCAAATCTAGATTAAATTATTTTCCCATCACTTATATTGACGTAGCTTTGATAAAGCCTATGTTTTTTTGTTTTCGAGTAATTCGGTAATATAATATCCTAAATTTTCTTTTTTGAATAAACGGAAAATAATTTCGTTAATTAACTAATTTTTTAGTTCGCAACATCTGCGATATTTATCGTTTGTGTATTTATATGATTTTGATTTGTATATTTGTTGTTCCTTGGAGACGATTTATTCCTCGAACAAGTACCGTGTAGTGTTGAGTGATAATTTGTTTTATTGTTTTTTTTTTTGTATATAATACTCGTAATTTTGTTTGAGGTATGCATGTACCCTTATTGTAAATTTTTTGATGTTCTGTTCACTGACGCTGGTCAAACATGTTAATAAACTGGCTAACATAATAAACCGCGTTTTAGTGAGTACTTCCCTAACCTTCTCAGACACATTACTGAAAATACCTCACCTTTTATAATTTCTCTCGCTTATCTCAGTTTTTGAAATTTTTCCTGTGAATTAAAATTTCTGGCGCCCTTTAGTTACCTTTCCAGTTGATTAACTTTCCTAAAATAAACCCACGACTCTTAGCTCTCTAACCAAAACAAGAGTGCCGTTCGCATACGTCTTAATTGTTTATCGCCCAGTATCGTTTCAAATAATAATACGTCATCTTGGTCCCATACAAGGAAACTTGGAGAAATTGGTACCGAACAATTAAGACGGTAACAATCCTTCTCCCATGTCATCTGCTTCACTATCACTATCGTCTTGTAAATCAATAATAAATTTATTTCCCCCTTAATAAGGACTTGCCCAATATTCTTATACTCATCATCAATTTTTATTACTTTTTTAATCCTTTACGTTACGCCGAATACTCTGTTTTAATTGTGTCCAAATTAACTCGATAGGATTGAAAATAAGAAGGAAGTCTCAATATCGAGCGTATAATTTCTTAAATTTCTTTGTCTGTAAAACTTCAATCAGTTGCTGTTTTGTATACGAATTTTCAAAGTACAAATTATTATGCATTAAAAATGTTGTAGTTCGGTCTTCTTGTCGCTTTTATTAGGTATTTTATTGAGCTGTCGTGATTGATAAGAAGCGTTGTTAAGAACTACAACACTATTTGGCTCTAAGTTTGGGATCGATGTGAATTCAAACCATTTTTCAAAAATATTAGCGTCCATGTTCTTATGATAGTCAACATTGCAATCTTTCATTTTTTCCCACATATTTTTAAGGCCTTTGGAACCCATCCTTCATTTCCACCGCAATGCACAATAATAAGTCTCGATCCTTTGTTTGCAGGCATTGTTGGCATACAAATTTTTGACCCATCAGTCCATCCTTTCTTAACCGTGCCGTGTGCGTCATAGCAAGTTTCGTCCAAGTAGGCAATCGGTCGGTTTTCTTCTCTATACTTAGTTACTTGTTCCAAATGTGTATACCGCATATCCACCATTCTTCTGCTCTCCATGACTGTTTGATGTTTATTAATCGTTTTGAATTTGAATCCCAATTTTTTAATCCAGTTTTCAATAGTTTTCTTACAGACGTTTACATTACGGCCGGCATTTGTCAATTTATTTCTTATTATTTCATTACTTTTGTAACAGTCATATATTATGGTGGTTTTTAATAATTTTATTACAGATACATCTTAAGGTTTGATCAGTCTCCTTTATTGAACCTCTTTACCTAGAAGATAGCTTAGGAATGTTTGTAGTGAAGGAATTTCCAGGTAATTTCTTTCAATACCATTGTTAACCTTAGTAAATAGATTTAGCACTGTATATATTAAGACATTTTTATATTTTGCCTTCATTCGTTTTGATAAAGCTACTGTGTTAGTGAAACGCGTCAACAAGTTTAAATTGAACATTAGTTCAAATATATGAAGATTTAAACAAACTATATTGTTTTATTTCATCGTTTGATCAATCCTTTATAATATCGCTTCTTGTGTTCGTAAGACCCATTCTTGGCTATTTTACGTATAGTTGACAGGGGAACTTCTGTTAAATCAGACACTGCTTGCATTAACTCTGTTTCTTCATCGAAACCAATCTTTTCCCGTAGATTTTTAAACAT
Source organism: Galeruca laticollis (assembly GCA_963921935.1). Lineage (NCBI taxonomy): Eukaryota > Metazoa > Arthropoda > Insecta > Coleoptera > Chrysomelidae > Galeruca > Galeruca laticollis. The sequence goes on along the minus strand of OY998178.1, from coordinate 34,137,115 downwards.
ATTGAAACATATTATCTGTGTTTCCAAAGTTAAATGATGTCGAATCCTGTTTTCACTTTGATCCTAATTATTTAAATTTTCCTTGTTGTTACACACAAGAACGCCACATTGTAAATATTTAATCTTTAACTAAAAATATAATTGCTTGCAAATTACTCAGAAAAACACTACACTCTTTCTTTAAAAAATTGCCATCTCAAAATATAGTTATAGTTCAGTAATAATAAGTTATTTGAAATTTATATTCCTAATTCCTCTTAATAAAAGGAAATATAAGGGAGTGTTAGTCTGGTGTAGTAAGGAAAGCCGAAAGCTTAAAGGTCGCACTATATCTCTTACGTCGACTATACCGAAATTCATAAGCAGTATCTTGCAGGAAGATATTACTGGGTTAATATTCTGAAACGAGTAGTTGCAGTTATAAAATGTTTGACATCGCGTGGCTTAGCATTTAGGGGTACTAGTAAAATGTTTGGAGCTATTGATAATGGCCACTAGCTAGGTTCGTTAGAGCTTTTAGCAGAATTAGATCCGTTTCTGAAAACCCACATTAAAACAAAAGGCAATCGAGGAAAAGGAAATGTTTCTTATTTGCATCAACAAATTAGAAACAGGAAATATTTTGCAATAATCGTAGATTTTACACCCGATATTTCCTATACTGACCAACTTACTGTTTGTTGTTCTCATATATGTAATTGAAACTGGTTCGGTAGTAGAACGGTTTATTACATTTGCTGCTTAGGTAGCGCACAAAGCTTCAAGTATGGAAAGCTCTAGCTCTAGAACATAATATCTCTTTAGACATACAGAACTGTAGACGACAGTCTTACGACAACGCTAGCAACATGTCTGCTCTATATTCTGGTTTGAAAGCTAGAATCAAGGAAAATAATGAATTGGCCAAATTTACATCATGTGCTTCCCATTTGCTGAATTTAGTAGTAGTGTCTGCTCTTCAGTGTTCTCCTGTTATTACAAATTTATTTTTGTTTGTGGAAGAGATATACACTTTCTTTTCAGCATCAATCTATAGGTGGGAAATAATGAAAGACTGTTTAACACGTAACAGATCTGTGAGTGGGTCAGAATTACATGTGCCTGAAAAACTTTCAGCTCCTAGATGGTCAGCTAGAGTCGATGCTTGCACCGCTCTTTATGACAGTTACGATGCTTTTAAAGAATTTTATTGTGAATGATGCCTCGCAAGCACCTAAAACAAAAGCCGAGGAGAATGTTAAACTTGTAAATTGGGATTCTCTCTTTTGGACAAATATTTTAATTCAATTCCACAAAAGAAGCCAGTCTTTGCAAAATCAAAGTATGGATATAGTGATAGCCGTTCAACTCTTTAAATCGTTAATTAACTTTGTTACGGAAATGAGTACAACTTATAACAAATACGAGGAAAGCGGTAAATTGTTAACAAAATGTAGTAGATATACTTTGATTCAAAACGGAAGAAAAAAAGAAAATGTTTGTCAGGAGTGAGTGATGTTGGAGAAACTACTTTTGATGGTAGGACATATATGGAAGTAAATATTTATGTTTTACGTGGTTCTAGACAATATAGTATTAGAACTCTAGACGCTAAAAAATTCGTAAGATGAAACCAAAGGGTGTTTTGGTTTTCTTATAAACCTAGACAAGACTGAAAACAATATAAGAAAAGTACAGTTATCTTTAAGGAATTTATACTAGAGATTTGGATTGTAATTTTGAAAATGAATGTATACAAATATTTCATTCAAACTCTGGACTCGCCTGATTCTGAGAAAAGAACATCAAAAACTACGTCATGGTTGTAAACACTCCGTAGCAAAAATTTAATTCGTACGTTTTCCAACATAGACATTATTTTAAGAATATATCTGTGTCTTTCAGTGACGAATTGCACGGTCGAAAGATACTTCTCCGTGTTGAACGAGTAAAAAATTCTTTATTAAGTGTCGTAAAAAATCGTTTTCCATCAACAACAGCGATTTTTATCAAAAAAATCCTGTGTGTATGTCGTCGTCGTCGTTGTCGTCGGCCACTTTTCCTTACATGTCTTGTTAGCACGATACAGCCTCCGGAGTGCAATGAGTCAGCAATTTTATGATTGAATATTGTTAAGGACAGGTCACAGATGAACCCTATTGATTTGCAGCTCACCAGAGCCAGTACAACGGGTGCTATGGTACTTGAAGTACGACATTTTTGTAATTTTTTGAGAAATTTCATTTTGTTAGCACGATATAGTCTCCGGAGTTCAACAAGTCATCAATTTTATGATTGAATATTATTCAGGACATCTCACAGATGAACTCTATGGATTTTCTGCTCACCAGAGCGAGTACAACAGGTGCTATAGTACTTTAAGTACGATATTTTTGTCATTTTTGGAGAAATTTCTGTGTGTTAGCACGATAGAGCCTCCGGAGTATATACAAGTGACCAATTTTATGAGTGGATATTATTCAGAGCGTCCCAAACATGAACCCTGTTTATATTCAGCCCACTACAGCCAGTACCACGAGTGCTATGGTACTTCAAGTACCAAAATTTTGTCATTTTTAGAAAAATTTCAGTTTTTTAGCACGATACAGCCTCCAGAGTGTATACAAGTGACCAATTTTATGATTGAATATTGTTCAAGGTGTCTCACATATGTACCCCATTGATTTTCAGCTGACTAGAGCGAGTACAGTGAGTCCTATACATCCAGATATATTACATTTTCGGTTATTTTTGGAGAAATTTCGGAAGTGTATACAAAAGAAAATTTTATGATAGAATATTGTTCAGGGCCACAGATGCGGAAAGGTTAGTTTTAATCTTTAAAACCGTTTATTAGTTCCTTAGTTTAGAGGCGCGAAACTTTATCTCTAAAAAATCATAAACGGGAGAACCACTTCCGGATATTAAACAACACAGTTTTACTAAAATACTGCATTGTCCCGAAGTGATTTTTCCGACTTGTTTGCATCCACTTTGTGCTAACATTTTTGAAGATTTGTGCACGATAGTCACACCAGTCTCGTCTAAATTATAAATATCACTTGCCCAAGATATATACTTTTGGAGGACATTGGTCATATTTTTAAAAAAATCATTAACATTGTGTTTGTTAAAGCTTGCGCACGTGACAAACTCGTATCGTCCGGTGTACGTAACGTTAACCGAGAGAATTACGATGTCGAAAAATTTTCATCCACTGACTCCCAGCGACACCATTCTCATTCCAAGTGTCTGGTATAACTACTGAATTAGTAACAGCAAATGCCAAAACTGTAGTTTCTCTTTCAATTAAGCCATATCACATATAAGAGGTATCAAGCAAATACTGTACCAATAAAGCTTCTTCTGCTTCAGTAAATACTAGCTTAGACCCATGTTTCTGTAAAAAATCATATTTAGCTTTTTTATCATCTAAAAGAGTCTTATATTTTGAAACATTACGCTGCAAAGCAGATTTAGTTATCCGATGTTTTGCTGCGTCTCTCAAAGTTTTTTCAGAATGAAGTATAGCACTATCTTGGTAGTGATTTTTCAACATTCCCCTTGGCCACTTAGGCATTTTTTGAAAAATCTGCTACAAAAAAAAATAATTTTAATAAAGTTTTAAAAATCGTCATATTGAAATATTTCAAGATTTTTTATCTCTTCTGAAAAATGATTTCTATGTTCTAGATTAGAAAAATAAGTCAAAAACACATATTTTTATTTTTGTAATTAAAAACCATTAAAACACGCATACCATGTGCATTATTTATATACGTCCCAGTATAGACCACATTTTTGGGTGTCCCAGTATAAACCATTTCATGAAAAATATGTTGCAGCTGATTTTTTTTAAATTTGACAACACGTAATAGACTTGTTCACATGCCTGTCTACTATTTGATGCAATAACCTCAAAACATATTAATTAAAGTTTTAACATTTTCATTTATAAACGAGATATAAACAAAACTAATTGACTTATAATGGACAAATATCCATTCATTTACTTACCTGTTTTTTTTTAAATTAACTATTTTTCTTAATACGTGTCACAGATCACAAATTTCTTATAAACAAAATGTGTGTGCCTAGATTAGACACAAAAACACTTGAAGCGAGTATTTACAATGTTGTCAGGACATTTGTCCTACTATGAACCATGTCCCTGTATAGACCGCCCTCCATTATTTTATTTTTTTTGGATAGCTTGGAAATAAAAAAGGATAATAAATGTGATATAGAAATTAAAATTAATGTCTTGTTTAAATACGTATCAATAATCTTCAATTTTATGGCAAAATGTGTTGATAACGGAACAAATATAGCAATTCCACACATTTGACTTTATACCGTCACAGCTAATCAACTGAATTAATGAGGAAGTGTAGCAAACCATTCCACTAATTTTAATTATTCGCATAAACTGGACAAAAGTACCAATTTTAAGGCGTTGAATACAAAAATGATAACGAATTGAACATATTGTTACACTTTTCAAGAACAAAATAATAAAAAATGGATATTTTTACGCTTTTAGAGTCATTACCTTGTAAGATCTCGCAAGATTGGGAATTTTTTTATAAATTTATCAAAATTATGTTTATATCGATTCCTTCTTTATATTGAACAGGGTCTTATAAATATTTAGTTCTTCCAACTGTTTGATCATAAAGCGTAATATAGTTCATCTTTTATAAGGTCTGTATCTCGGCGATATAATACTTCAACTGCTAATTTTATGGGCTGAAAGACGCGTTCTAAGTCAGATAATGCAAAGCATTCTTCTGAGAAAGCATAGTCTGTTCGAAGGTTGCAATATATTAAAGCTTTGTTTTACTTTGTTGAATGTAGAGATCATATCAGAAAGACTAGATCAGCGTGTTTTGCAGTGAAGCACTAGCTGAGTACTTTTGCCGAATGCATCGTTTATATATTTTTGTAGAACGTCGAATATTTCCTAAAAAGTCTAACCACTTTTCTCACTTTTTTTGCTAAATCATCCTCAACTGTCGGTAGAATACAATCAAAACCTTCAGAATCCGATTCGGAATGATCATCAACGTCTTCAATAGGTCCCTCTACTTTTTGGTTAACTTCAGGCTCATGTTCATGCTTATCAAATTAACGCTTTTTCTTATAGATAACATCTATTATGCCTAACTGATGAAGAGGTTTAATGAGTCGTCCTAATTCCACCATTGCACTGGCCCCATCAGTAGTTGTGCCTGTTAAATCACCATCTAAAGATAAAGAGTATTTTGATACTTTTTCTGTCTATACAGGCCTTTGCAGGCCTGCTTCCCACTATCCTCACAAGCCCCAAATTCCAAAACAAGGCTTTATCCGTTTCATATATATGAAAAATCACTTTCATGAAGCGCATGTTTATGCAAGAAGTTCACTCATTGAATGTGAGAGATAATATATAATTATCTTTCTTCAGTTGCATAATATCTTGCGTAACTTTCTTCTTTATAGTTAAACCATACTTCATGACCATCGAACGACAGACAATAAATCAGTCAGTTCGCGCGCTATGGCGTGTCGAAATGGTCATGGGATATGACTCTCCACAACCTTGCAAATCTTGTGAGATCGCACATCATTTTGGGTGCTTGCAAAAATTGTGCAATATCTTGATATTTCGAGATCTAGGTATACCGAGATTGCATTCCCTAATCGAATGATTCCATTTCACCTGTCTCTTCTCTCCATTGCGGATATATGCTGATGAAAATGTATGTGTAAGATAAGTAGACATACTGCAACCTATCTTTGATACGATGACAATCTCAACAATAGTTAAATACAAGCAGCTCTTCCCAAATCTTTCAATATATTATTTAATGCTTGCTTTACCACGTGCACTATTGTGGTAACATAATACAGGATCACTTAACATCGTGTATATCTGAAATTATTACAAACAATATTCGAAAAGCAAATTCTTTCCGTTGGCCTTATCTGAAATTATTACAAACAATATTCGAAAAGCAAATTCTTTCCGTTGGCCTAATTTGCATATAAATGTATATATCGATCTTCATTCACTAGTTTTAAATGTTTGATGATCGAAATCCGTAGTGACCATCACATTTGATTGGGAGGCAGATATATACAACATTATCTAAACAGCCTCATCGTCAAGTCACACACGATTAATTGTCTTGCTACGGTTGAACAAGAGCACACATCATTTTGAATTAACTTAAGACTTTGAAGCAAAGGCAATGCATTTCAATACTTTTCTTCAGAACTAACATTTAATTGTCGAACACCATGTGTAGATTTTATTTTTGCTTTCGAATGTAACGATGTACATCTACGTGTTTTTTCATCTCCACGATAAATATATTCTATAAATTCTTACATCGAACTAAGAAGTTTCACAACCATAAAAAAAGAGGATGTTAAGGATTCACTTATAAAATGTAAACTAACATTGTCAAGTGTTCCGTACGACATCCGGTGTTTTCTATGAACATGGAAGTATAAAATGCAATGTAACTGACCTTAAATATGATGTTCTTATTCGAATAACAGAAAAAGTAAACGGCTGTGTAAATATACTAATTAAATATTAGAATATACTTTATAGCTATTTGTAATAATTCAGAAAAATCAATAACATTCCTAGTATTGCATCGTGTATTTCTTCCAAGAAAAATATAAATGGGAATGAAATGATAATAAAAGAGCTCAAATTTCGATACAACTGAGACAGATAAGAGATCTTAAAACAAAAATCATATTGAAAACTTGTATAAAATTACAAGCAACTAGAAAAATCGGCCTTTGTAGTGATGTCACAAAACTATTACACAACCCTCTAGCATAACCTGAAGACATAACTGTCAGTAAAACAAACACGTGAAAAAATTATCCTCGGATTTTTTAATACATTACTATGATAATAATAATTTCTTCATTTGTAGAATGTTATACAGCAGCACATAGGCACACGTATTGGTTATAATAACATAAACACAAAAAGGATATTGACGGGATACTCGAATACAAAGAGTCGGAAAGTAATCGATTCTAATCTGTGTTCGAATATCCTCCGTAGGTATTCACTACTTACGTTGTCAGTGCCTAACTCCCTAATTGCCCCATAACAATACAACTTATTATGAAATTAAGATTATTGGAAATTTAAAAATAGTACACATTTCAAATTTTATGATGTACTGTTTAGAAAGTATTTCATTCTTTTGCTATTAGACATAAGGGTAATTGATTCTCAATATCATTCGATTCTCTCAATACAACGTACGAATGACTTTTATTTTATGCATGCGTCTTAGTACTTCGGTATTAGTTATTCTTTCTGCCCTTTTATTGTTATCGTGGCGCTTAGGCAACTTTTCGCGAACCTGAGCACTTTGGTTTTGAATATATTTATATTGTCATCATACAAGAATTTGAAAAGGAAAATTTGGATATATTAGGAATTACAGAGACCAAAAAGAAAGGTCAAGGCGAAATTGAATTAGAAAAGGGACATTTATTAATATATAATGGGGTAGACGCAAAAAGTAGAGCAAAAGAAGGAATCGGATGTATAATAAAGAAAGAACATAAGAAATATATCAAAAACTGGACAGGAATTACAGAAAGAATACTCCAAATTGAATTGAATTTAAGAGAAAGCACAACGATAATTATAGTGTACGGACCAAATGAAGATGCACGAGTTAGCGAAAAAGAGGAATTCTGGGAAACATTAGGTGAAACAATAGAGGATGCTAAAGACAGACTAATAATAATGGGAGATTTTAATGGAAGAGTTGGAAAGAAAGACGAACAAAGCAATGACGTAATTGGCATATATGGAGAGAATGAGAGAAATAACAATGGAGTAAGGTTAATAAATTTTTGTATATTAAACCAACTAATAGTAACTAATACGTTTTATCAACATAAAGAGTCACATAAATACACGAGAGAGGTTAGCAGCAGAAATGAAAAGTCCATCATTGATTATGTTCTCATAAACAAAGGAAATAGAAAAGATGTGAAAGATATCAAGGTCGTGCAAAGTGCAGAAATATACAGCGATCATTACTTATTAAGAGCAAAATTGAAGATGGCAACTGAGAACCAGAAAGGAAGTTCGAACAATGGGAAAAATGGACAAAAATTAGAAAAAACAAATAAAATCATATAAGTTAAGAGAAATAGAGGTATCCAAAAAATTTACAGAATATACTGAAAAAGAAATGGAAATATGTCAAGATAAAATACAAAGTATATCAATAGAGGAAATGTGGGACATATTCAAATCTATAATATTAGAGACAGCAACAGAAGTGTGTGGCATTACTAGAACAGGTAGCAACAAAAAACAAATGAGATGGTGGAATAAAGATATACAAGAACATACCAAACTAAAAAAGCAAAAATGCAAACCAAGAACCTCTTAAATGCAAAGTAGCCAAGAAAAGCTCGCGGTACAACAAAGGTAGGACCATGCAGGAAGAAGATAACGATGGCAAACTTGACCAGATCGTCAACTTGTTGGAAGGTATGGCAGACAAGATGCCGAAGAAGATCAAATGCCGGAAGTGTGTCGAGCTAGAGCACGTACGCAGTCCGTCTAAGCGCGCCAAGATTCCTGTAACCCAAGAACTCCAGTCACAGGGGAAATCAGACAGGGATGAACATCCAGCTGATGTGAATCACCGAAAAGCCAACACTTTGCCAAGACGGTCATGCTCTGTAGACTATTCACAATGCAACAAGTCGAAATCTAAGGAAGATGCAGTTTCAAGGGCTACTGTAGTCAACGAGGAATGGTCACCCACCAGGATCAGAGAAGATCAGGAGAATGATCCTCACCTGAAGATGATCCGGCAATGGAAGGAAGAAAATCTGCGGCCTACCTGGCAAGAAGTGTCAATATTTTCACCGAAAGTCAAGGCGTATTGGGCTCAGGACTCCTTTGTCCTGGAAGAAGGGCTGTTGAAAAGAGTCCTTGAAAACGATGATGGCTCCGAGATGAAGGGACAACTAGTTATCCCTAGAACGAGAGTAGCTGAGGTACTGAAGAAGTTACACGACAGTCCATCGGGAGGTCATCTGGGAGTGAAGAAAACCCTTCAGCGAGTCCGTGAAAGGTTTTATTGGATGAACAGCTCCGACGATGTGAAGGACTGGTGTAAGAAATGTACATCTTGTGCTACGAGTAATAGACCACATCGCAAGAGAAAGGCACCTATGAAACAGTATAATGTTGGAAGCCCTTTCGAAAGGATTGCTTTAGACATCGCTGGACCATTTCCGACGACAGAAAATGGTGGTAAATACATCCTGGTTGTAATGGATTATTTCACAAAATGGGTGGAAATTTACGCGATCCCGAATCAAGAGGCCACCACTGTCGCGGATGCATTGGTGAAAGAATTTATCAGCCGATATGGAGTTCCCTTGGAAGTCCACAGCGATCAGGGAAGAAATTTCGAAAGCCATCTATTCCAGGAGATTTGCGACAAGCTGGTAATGAAGAAGACCAGGGCAACAGCATTACATCCACAGTCAGATGGAATGGTCGAGAGAATGAACAGGACTATTGGAAAATATCAGTCCAAAGTAGTTTCCAGCCATCAGAGAGATTGGGACCAGTATCTTTCCCTATTCGCATTGGCTTATCGATCTGCCGTCAATGAGTCCACGGGTGAAATACCTGCGAAAATCCTGTTTGGACGTGAAATGAGGCTTCCTTGTGTCGCCCTGGAGAAGATCTAGCAGAAGAAGACTACGTGATCCAATTGAGAAGAAGGCTGGACGATATTCATGAATTAGTTCGAACAAATCTTCAAGTTGCCAGCAACAGAATGAAAAGTCGGTACGACACGCAGGCCACAGAAGGCGGTTTTAAAGAAGGGGACAAAGTATGGTTACACAACCCGACGAGGAGAAAAGGATTTTCTCCAAAATTACAAAAATCCTGGGAAGGTCCATACTTAATCAAGAAAAGCATCAATGATGTTATATATCGCATAAGCAAGATCCCCAACGGAAAACCAAAAGGAAGTAGAAGAAGGTTGATGGGTGTATTTTCTCAAAAGATGAAAGTGTGTAAATAAATTTTATTAAAAAATTAAGCTAAGCGCTTTCGGCAAATAAACATGCCATCATCGGAGCTTTCGTCAATGGTAAAAAATACCTCTAAAAAAGGGAAACAATGAAAGGGGATCGGCATCACAGGCACGCATTCTGCATACATCGTTGCTCCACTTTTAAAATATAAAAATGACCTGAGTGAATAATTTCACCCCATAAAAGAGGGGGTTTTTAGTTTCATTTTATTAATTAATTTGTGAAAAGGTACATCTAACTATTGTGCCTGTGATGCCGATCCCCTTTCATTGTTTCCCTTTTTTAGAGGTATTTTTTACCATTGACGAAAGCTCCGATGATGGCATGTTTATTTGCCGAAAGCGCTTAGCTTGATTTTTTAATAAAATTTATTTACACACTTTCATCTTTTGAGAAAATACACCCATCAACCTTCTTCTACTTCTAAAATTCAAGTGTGTACATAGTCTTCAACAGTCTTCCATTAAAAACCAAAAGGAGTTTACCAAAACCGACTAGCGCCATTCGAAGGAGACCATGACCTGGAGGAAGGAGTAAACCTTATTCGAGATGTGTCTGACCCTACCTTCGAGGAATTTATGGGCACGTATGGAGGTACCGGGAAAGCTAGATATGGAGTCACTTCGGAACAACAAGATTTGTTCACTCTCCCGGAAGATTATTCACTGGCATACAACATCCCCAACCGTATCAAGAACGCACGAGGGTTGGCAACCATCTTTCGAAAGAAGTTCGGGCTATTAGAAAAACTTGAAGACCAGATTCCAGCCCCTGGCAAGACACTGAAAATGAAACATAATTCGCGGTACGTCTTCTACGTGGTAACTAAAGATGAATTTTAAGATCGATCTACCTACCGCGATGTGTGGGAAGCACTTCGTAACCTCCGAGACCATGTGTTAGAATCCAGCGTGAAGAAACTGGCTATGCCTAAGATAGCGAGTAACCAGTTGGACTGGCGAGTTATCAGGAATATGGTAGAGATTATCTTTCGAGATACCGGTGTCCAGATATTAATTTGCAGCTACAACCCCCGTTATCAGTATCCGATGAAGACGGTGCCCTGCTATTTCCACAAGATCGGAAAGTGTAGAAATGGGGCCAGTTGCCGATTCAAACATCCTGTCTCGGCTACACAAAAGTTCCAGGAGGAACTTCCTTTTATGGAGGGGGTAATGTTACGAAACAGCACACTGGTATAGTCCCTAAATCCGACTCTGTCTAAGTCAGGTTTAAAAGTTAAAATTATGGCGGATCCGCAGGTTTTTTTTATAACTGTTTACGACTGTCTTATCTAAACATTGTTTTTGTGACCAGTCTTATCTAGAAAATGCCAGAAAGCCATTTGTTTCTGAGTAAGCCGCAGTCCGGAATTTTCTAGTAAAAATGCATTAATATAAATAAAGGACCGATCAGCGGATGAGTTAGTTGATAATTTGACATCGTGAGATAAACAAATATATAAGTGAATATAAATTAGTGAACTGTTTATATAAATTAGTTTAAGTGAATATACTGTATATTTAAATTAAGTGTTAGTGATTAGTTTAGTGTTTAAATAAATTAGTAAGTAGCCATACCGTGTGTTTAAAGTTTATCCCACCCGTTTATTGTTTAAATAAATAACAAAAACATTACAATAACTAATTTTATATCAGTTCAATAGGTGAACAACTAAATAATAGTCAAGGGTGATGATAAAATCAGCAATAATGCCCAAATTTAGATCCTTCACAATTTGTTCCCACGTCAAGTCTTGTATATTTCTGGTCTAATAATCGGAACGTGTGTGGTCATAAATACATGGTTTAGCCTCAATAAGTGAAACAAAACGTATATTGAAATCTGGATCGTCCTTCATTTTTACAAAATTCGTGTAGATGGTCTAGTGGCAACAAGTAGAACAAGTTCTATTTTTGAAGTAGTGTCGTGGTGTGCTACAACAAACAATTCGCACGTTTCTGACACCGCTATTTCAGTATGCGTTGATTTACTATTTACCGTGGGTTCAAATCGAAGTAACATGCATCTAGGGTATTACATGCCAGATCACGCGCACGTTAGATGCTAAGTTACTTTGGTAGGCGCTCTCACGAAGGTTCCAAGCGTCAGGAGTAGTGACTGTACCAAAGACAATGTAATGTAGTGATGAGCTAAACAGCGATATTTGCATAACGCCGTTATCGGCGATCGCGAGTTTTAAATTACGGCGATTTAAAAGCGTTATCGCGATCGAGACTTTTCGCACTAGGCCAAACGTTTTCATCATTTCGCGGCTATGCTCTCGCGTGATTCATTTTGCTGCTGCTTATTAATTTCACTTGCCTGCCTCCTATTGTACTAATCATAAACTGTGAAACTGGAGCTGCTGACTAGGAAACTTAGTTTTTTTAGGAGAAAATAAAGTAAAATACTTACTTCTTTAAATACACCTTCTCTTTGTTAACTATATGAATTGGAGTCAACTTTTGTGACACAAAGAAATAATAGCATGTATTAATAATAGATTTTATAAAAACAAAAAAATATAATATATTAATAGAAACAAAGAAATTTTGGGCATTTAAAAAACATTTACCACCTATAAAAGACATTTATTTCCTATATTTGTAGTTTGCATTTACAAATAATAACATTTGTCCTGTCACTTAATTGTGTTCTACGTTCATTCAGGACCTGACCAGCTTTAGAAAACAACCTTTCACAAGGAACTGAAGAAACTAGAGCACATAGTTTTTCTTGTGCAACTGCAGATAGATTTCGAAAATGAAATTTATTTTCCTGTCACCAGAATCAGAATTTTGTGGGTTAGGGGCGTGAAGATAGAGTCGAGAACGCTTGGATTGAAATACGTTACATTTCGCTTTATTTCTTTGGACGTGATGGAAAGCGAGTAGCTGTGTTGTACGTTAGTTTCTGCCAATCACCGTTATTTGTGATTTTAGTCAACTGTTACGATCAGCGATTTTTCAATAACGGTGATTAAATCACCGGTAGCGATATATCGCTCATCACTAATGTAATGTCTTTGGACTATACCAACAAACTGACTAATATTTTTTGGAATTATATAACTTCGGGACAGCCGATACATACAAACATTAAATCGCATTAAACGTAATTAACAAAGAAAACAATAATATTTATACGATCACGGCCTGATGTCACACATTGTACTATATTATTTAAAAAACGTGTCTTATAGTTCCTTGTTTATTGTAACATTTCCTACTTAATATGCAATATGATATGAATCAATTGTTTACAAGTACATAAAATATTCCAAGTGGGTACTAATACTCATCATATTTGCTAATTAAATTCCGAGTATTGTCATATATTTACGGGATTTACTGACAATTATTCTAAAAAACTTTTGATATTGGCTAACGGTCCATATGAGAGCACACATTCACAATCGTATAATTATACTATAACAATTTCATTTAAATAATTGAATTGTATTAAAATTGATAATAACCGAAAATAAATTGTTTGTTAATAACAATAAATATCTATCAGCTGTGTGACGACGTCTTCAATATTAATCTTCCAATTGATTTAATATCGAGTTTAATTAATCTATCCAACACATTTTTCTCAAATTTAAGCAATCTATAAATCAGTAAACGATAGCAATGTCAATAACCCATAAAAAAGACGGCGATAAATTAGACATAATACTTATGCAGGAGATGAAGCTCGAACAAAAAGACATTAAAGAAAAAATATAAAAAATAGGAGAAAAGCAAGCTAAATTCACTAAAGAGATCATTAGAATACGAAATGAAAATATAGAGCTGAAACAAGAAAACCAACACATAAGGAAAGAATATAAAAAATCCGAGAATGGCAGATCTTATAATCCACAATTATAAAACGATTTACTTTATAATTCACGTCTTTATTCTCTTATTTGCCTACCCAACTCTGACAACGACGGTATACAATAGAAATCCCATCTTCGGGTCGCTTGTAATTGCAGGAACAGCCGTACCTTTAGGTAGAGCTGTCAGTAGATATGATGTTAAACGAAAAAAATAATTACGACAAAGACTAGCCGTATCAATTAATAATAGTACATTCATTACAGAATCAATTATATTAATATTTATAATAATCAATTATTTTTGTATAATGATTTAATAGAACTATAGAACTTATTTACAACACGGGCTTATTAATATTATTCGAACACGAAACGTTAGTTATCATAAAATGTTATGGCTCTATGGTTTGTTCCATTAAATTATCCAATTTTCACATTTGCTCCTCTTCTTTGATTACACATTTTATGCGTTTTCGCCATATCTCTGCGATAACTTGTTTCAGAGCTTCTTCAAAATGTACCCGCACATATTTCATTTTATATGTGTTATTTTTCCTTGCCACCAATCCTTTCACCTGAGCCCATTTAACTCTATAGGGTTTAGCTAGCAATGGTAAGGAGGAAGTCGAAGTATCATAATATTCCGTTTTTTGCCATTTTGTTAACAGTATATCTTAAACGATGTTCATGTATATTTATAATTGCCAGCAGTTCTTTTTTTAACATATCCTCTTTGAATGTAGTTTCTTTTTCTAAGAGAAGCTCAATAATTTTCGCTTTTTCCAAGCGGTGGTAGGCAATTTCTCACATCTCCTTGAATAATAAGGGACGTTATCCGAGCTGGGCGGAATTAGAGTTATCATTTGTGAAAATAGTCCTCCTTCGTAATAGTATCCGGTGTGAATTGACTCAAATGCTACAAACCATCTTTCAAAAACCCATTTGTACTTCCAGTATACGTATCCTTTTCCACAAGATGCTTTTATTCCTACAAATAAACCATCCAAAAACGCTTGACGGGAAGAGTTTACATTTTTACCTTGCCATATTTTTCCGACGGTGTAACCTTCGTTTAGCCATGTTCCCTCGCCCAAATAGTAGATTTTCCTATTTTCATTGCGAAAATCCCTTATTTATCGCGGATACTTCCCATCCCCAACATACAATTTCATCTTTTTCGATTAAAAGCGACTTTCTGTTTACTTTTCCCATCTAAAATTCATCTCTCGACGAATGTTCCATAATTTATCATTTCAGAAATGGTTTTATCTTCTCTCAATGTATAAAAAAATTTAATCTAAGGTCTGAATTTCAGTATTAATCTTAAATGAATGTACTTTCCCTCTTATAACATGTTTTTCTCCCTCGCTGGTAGTTATCTTATGTCTTCCTGGGGATTGCATTGGAGGTTTCACGATACCACACTTTTCCTCGCGTATGAGTCTGTAGATGGTTAGCTTTTCAATTCCGGCCATTTTAGAGCACGCTTCCACTAAACCATCGACACTTATTTCAATTTTTTCTATGTTTAAACGAATTAAATACGTTTAATATACGTTTTAACTGCAGTGAAATCTAAAATATTATCACATTTTCTTATAGAAGAAAGCTGTTTCTAAAATAATATAATTTACATGATATATTAAACGATGTTCACGTCACAAATACAGACATTGACTGTTAACTATCATTGGGACCATTATCTTATCAGGTAAAGTGCTTGTCAAGATAAATGGTTGACTACAATACAAGTTTATGCCCATTGCATATCGAATTTTAACTATTTTCTAGGTATAAATAGATCTAAAAGATGATAAGCAACGGTTTTAATGGCGAAACCCAAATAGGCTATTCTTGAATGAGAACAATTTTTCGTGATAAGAACTTCACAAGGTTTAAGTTACTGCTTAAATATAAAATTCACAATTATTGAGATTTTTAGAATCAGAAGTAGGCACGCCCTTGGAATGGTCATTTTACAAGAGTTTATTGCTCTCAGCCTTTTTCAAATGGAGTATAGACGATCTGTAGAAGTTTTGGAAAAAGAAAAAAGAGGAAGAACGTGGTCGTAACTGGGTTAAAGGTACACACAGAGGATCAAGTGGCATTAATGAAAGGAATATCCAATAAGTTAGAACAACACCTAGAAGTAAAAGTCAACATCAAGAAAGCGATAAAATTGGGGGAAAACATGTTTAATCGAGTTATAAAATGAGAATGAAAAAACTAATATACTAAAAAACAAGCACAATCTGAAAGATGTTACTTTATGTTTATTTTATAAATTTTTCTCGGTAAACCAGTAATGATGATGAAATTCGGCATGGTTTTTTACCCAACATGGCTTCGTGGGTACTCGAATTGTGTGGAATCACTGCCTGAACACGATTATGTTGTCAAACAAGAAAATAGTGAAAAACTCAAAAGTTTGCAGTTTTTTCGTGCAATATTTTTTTGATGTGAAAAAAACTATACCATTGTGTTCGGAAAGTGAATCCACATAATTTAAGTACCCAAATAGCGGTATTTGCAAAATATTAGTTGATACTAGAGTATATCAGTGTATAAAAAATAGTCAACGTAAACTAAACTACCTAGTAAAGCATAGAAGATTTCTACTTATACCATAATTTTTCCGTTCATTATCGCTGAACACTTTGAAGTGAGTATTTAGTATTGTGCAAACATTTCTCCAACTATCCCTGATTTTGTTTTTGTCCTCAAATATCTAATGTTCTAACCCAAAGTTCAGGCCTTCTTAGTATACTCACTAATAAGTCTACATTTATTTCCGTAGATGTCATGATTAAGCATGCTGATGGACACTGATATTCAAACAACACCAAATAATACAGTAGTTGTCAAAATTGACACAAGTTAAGTTGTTTCAAAACACACCTTGTGAAGATTTAAGAGGGACTGGAGTGGTGGACAGGCGCCGAGCGATCGTCCGGCTCGTGTGGTGTTCATTTCCATTTAGTACAATGCTCCGCAACCTGTCTTCCGAGAAAAACCCGCTCCGGGCGAGTAGAGAATACACGGGCGTTTGCCTGGCCGGATGTGCTATGGCCTGACCCATGCATCTCAATGTATTTCTACTTTTTCCGGATCCAGGCAAAACCCGGACCGTGTGTTCCCGGCGTGGTCGGCCTTTTTGTTATACATGGAATTTGTTTAAGAATTTACAATCACATTATTTTCTTCCTCGCTTAATAAATGTGACACAACTAGACAAATCATCAGAGTAGGGTACATTAAAACATATTCATTCCACTTGAGGGCAGAGAAAAAATTTAGAAGCTCCTGTATATAATAATTCGATTTTTTTCTCTTGTGTCTTCCACCCGTACAAACCAGTGCATATAGAATAAAATAATAAGTATATATTCAAGACAGAACACACTTTTTTATTTTTAACTTACTGCGCTATTGCAAATCAGTGTTGATTGAAATATATCAGTTTTAATTGGAAGCAGCCGATTAATGTAATTGACATAATGCATCAATATTCATTAATTATTGGCAATAATGTAGTTCAAATTGATATATGTTACAGTGCCTACATTTTTTATTCAATTGATATACAGAGAGACCTTAATGTGATATTTTGACAGCTGTATAAAAAGATACGGAATTTAAGTTTCCATTCAATTTGTTTGTGGTTTTATGAAGATTATGGTAACAGCAATTTATGCCAAAAATTTTAATTAATAACTATTTAAGTAATTGTCATTCAAACACTTTCTATAATATGTATAACATTTCAGTTGTAACGTTACACCACATCCTTTACGCAAATTAAATTGTGTCTTATCACAGTATACTGTATATTATCAAGCGTCAATATCAATAATTATTATCTGAAAGTACAGCCTGGACATTGAAATTTTGCCGATATTAAGTGTGTATAAGTCCATTCTGTCTGTTAATTTCAGTATCGTTTGAGAAATACCGGGAATCTGTCAATGAAACACGAACATGTGTTATTCATTCAAATTTATTATATCGCCTTCAAAGTAGGCTCGTTCCGAAATAATACTCGGATAATTCATTGACATAAACAAGGTTTGTGAAAATATTAGGAAAATTGGAAACAAGGACGGCTTGAGCCAAGGGCATTCCATGTCATTCTGATTATCTCACTTCACACTGGAGAAGATGACTGAAGAAACCAACAATGAAAGATCTGGAACAGTTCATCAAAACAAGCACCAGTGTAGGGCGTTTTCAGATGATGTGGCATAACCAGGTATGAAAAAGAAGTAAAAGAAGTAGTTTTTTTTCGGTCTGAGATGGGAAACTCATATTCGAATGGGCCCTTCCCAGGACCCTAACAGTGTTGGACTCATCCCCAAGAGGATGCCTACAAACCAAACCCACCTCTGTCTCGCCGTTACTCCCGCCTCAGAATCACTAGCATACTTCATGGCGGGCGGCGGCCCCTCACACACTCTCCTACATCTACTTCCCTCTACTTCTACCTCTCATGCCATATCCAATCCTTATCTCCCCCAACACTACACTCCTTACCTCCATCCATTTCTCCTCCCCCTCAACATTATCTCCACCATATTTTCCCAATACACCGCCTCCCCTAGTTTCTTTGCCAACCTCTTCAACACTTCCTCATTCCTCCAGCATCTAAACACATCTTCCTCCATCTCACACCTCTCGCACAGTCTCGACTCCCTTCTCCCAATCTTGTGGAGGTACCCTACTCTCGACCCATGTCCAGTAAGTACCTGTGTCAAATAGTAGTTCACCTCCCCGAACTTCCGGTCCATCCAATTTCTCCTACTCCCAATGGCTCCTTTTAGAGCGCCCTCATACTCATCCTACCCTCTCTCCATTTCCCCCTCCATCCATTCCTGTACTTCATCTCTCGTCGCACCCCTCCAGTGTTTATTCCTGGTTCTAGCCATCACGTCCACTGGGTAGGACCTTGACAACACTCTGCTCTATTATCTTACCAATTACCCTCCTCTTCCACTTCCCCGACCCTTTCACGCTACAGAGCAATCTTCCCAGCCATGCTGCTCTTGCTTTCGCCTTCTGTGCCTTCTTAGCAAACGTTAGTTGGCTATCCAACCACACCCAAAGGTATTTCACCGACTCCTTCATAGGAATTATCCTACCCTTCACCATCACCCCCCCCCTCTCTTCCTTCGTCTTGCTCCGTCCCTTCACGAGTAGTATTTTCTTCAGCCCCTTCCAGTCCGCACCGCTCAATCTTTTCCACAATCTTCCTACACATCCTCTCCGCCTTTCTTTCTATCTCCGCCTCCCCCTTTGCCGTACATACCAAACATGCGTCATCCGCATACACCGTAATCTCACACCCCTCTTCACATACTATCCCACAAACTTCATCGAAGACACACTTCCAGAGCGTCGGTCCCAGAACCGAGCCCTGAGGTACTCCAGCCTCCATCTCATACCTCCTCCCTCCAGAGTCTACTATCAGCCGCCCCGTCAAATAATCCTCTACTATACTCTGTAAACAAACAAACTACTAATGAATAATTGACTTTTTTTTTTGCCACTTAACCAAAAATATCTAAAATGAGTTTAAATTTATATTTGTAGTTTATCAAAGCTTACAACTTACATTAAAGTGTTCTTTACAAAAAAACTGGTACTTGTTGTCAATGAGCCTGGTAAGTCTGTTTCCTAATTTGTGCACTTTTTGGAACGTTTATGAAAATTTTTTGCGGTGTTCTGATTGACGTATTTTTACACATTGGCACTGCACAGCATTTGTAAGACGATCTATTCATTTTCACGACTTTTATTTAAGTTATTCGTAAGAACTCAGTCAAGATCAGTTAACTGACAGAATACGAATTTCGATTATAGTTTGATAACGTCACGACACGTTATGGAGCGTTTTAGCTGGAATATTTAAACCTATTTTTATTGAGGTATTTTTTTATTAAAACTTGTCATATTTTTTTATATTATTTTCGTGTTTGTACGGGTCTTTAAAATAAAAGCAATTCCAAAAATTAGTCAACATCCCCATTGAAGATAGAGCTCCAAACGTCAATCATGAAGTTAAAGAAAAATGTCTGCAGTAGTCTGAACATGTAAGATGATAGACAAATAAGAGAACGTTAGGCATACAAAAAGTATGTGAAACAATACTAGATAGGAAGACATGGAGGCAAATTGTAAAATCAGGAGGGGTTGTAACGCCAGTAATAGTAGTGCAGAGGGTGGACATGAAGTTTTAGAACTATACGTTTTCAAGTTGATAACGATCTTACTGTGATCTAGATGTTCGACCAACTGCTTAATTTTTCGCGTTTTGAATTATTTTTTAATATCCCGCTCTACAAAATAAAAAACTAAGCCCTATATTCTGAAATATACATCAGAATCCTGACTAGTGGTAAAATGACGTGTCGCCTGTCGAGTTATGTTATCTATTACACAATAAGTCGTGTCATTATTGAAACAAAATTTGACTTATCTGGCGATTCTTATGATGGTGAGATGTTGCTTGTTTGTTGTGAAACTGACAGAGAAAAGACGACTTCTTATTTCCATCATCAATAAAAATTAATTGTTTAATTTTTTTAAATGCCATGATCTTAAATAATTGACACATCCTCCGAAATAGTCACTACGTCACACTTTTCTCATCAGTACAAAATGGCGTCGGATTCATGACGACATTACCACGCCACAATATTGATGTATATTTCGGAGCACAGAATCTTTGATGAGATTCTGAAAGATCTTATTTCTAAATGCACCTTAAATACATCAACATAAAAGCATTTAGACACAAATTAATGTGACAAGATCTCTTGAATTGGTCTTAAATTCACTTCCAAAAACTTTTGTTGAAGAATGGGAACTCTTAATTTGTATATATTACTGTATTTTTAGAAATGTGTGTTTGCTATTGTTGTATATTTAAAAGCGTAGTTTATTTTAGGTCTGTAACATTGTGCAATGTTAAGAAAAATGTCACGTTTTATAATAACATTTTTATTTATGCTATTAAAATAGTAACACCATAATTCCACAATATATTGGTAAAATGTTAAAAAAATCTAAGAAATTGACAATTTATCAATATATTGTGGAATTATCTAAAAACAGTTAGTTTCATTAGTAATATGAGTAGATTCCACAAAGTAAGGGTCGAGACAGTAAAAATACCATAAAGGATTGTTTAGACCAAACGAAATATCTCATTGTAAAGTTTGTAAGACTTACCATCATATTATATTGGAACTTCTATGGTTGAAAGAGACGGGATTTTTGAATAATGGATCGGTATCGGAATGTCTGCCATTTGCAACTTTGAATGGACAATTCATGTTTTCATCAGGACGGTGTCACATTTGAAATATCATTCAATAGTAGTTGAAAAATCTAAAGGATGTGTCCATTGTTGATTCTTATCAATGGTTCTGGCCAAGTCAACAATAAGCACCAACCGATAGGGTGTATTTCATTTAGTCCCACTAACATTCGTGTAAACACACCCACTGGAAGTTTTTCTATTTAACACGCTTTACAACGTGAAGAAATCAGTCATCTCTAAATCATCAGTCAGTCATCACTCAATTACGAAGCAGCCACACTTAGTTAAGCATTTATCACATAGTTACACAGTCAGTTAGTAAGTTACCAGTTACACTATTAATGAGTTTAGTCGAGGCAATGAAGCATTATGATAGGAAATCTTTTAGGATATTAATTATTTCTATCATTCGTACCTACTTTGTACCTATTACAAACCGGAAGTTGCATTGCTGCAGCCAAAAATGCATGCAAAAAATGCATTTTTTGAAAGGTAAATTTAATAACTTCGTAAATAAGAGTCAGAATTGGCTCAAGTCGGGTACCCGGGGGTATTCGAGGTCGCTGATCACGATTATGATGTTCAAATTGACCCCCCGAACACCTGGAGCTCAGTAACGCCGACGAACGTCATCTCTGGGGACTATCCCGAACTTTATGCGAGAGACGAGAGAAACTGGGCACCTGGGGTTTTTTTGGGTCCCTGAATTCGAATATACCATTGGCGAACACCCCACGGACACCTGGTGGGCCCCAACCTGGACGCAGTCGTCATCTTCGAGAATTTTTCTGGAAATATCGACAATAACGAACCGAAAATCGTTATGGGGGCTTTTTGTGTGCGCTGAATCCGAATTTTATGTTGAAAACGACCACCCGAACACCTGGTACGCCCTAACCTGGCCCTGAACGTCATCCCCGAGTGTTTTCCAGACATAATTGAAAAAAACACTCGAAAATCGTTACGGGGTTTTTTTGGCTCGCTGAAATCACATATGGTACCGGCCAACACCGCACGTACACCTGGTGCACCCTACCTTGGCTCTGAACGTCATCCCCGATGGTTTTCCAGACACTATTGAAAAAAACCACCCAAAAATGGTTCCTGGAGGTTTTTTGAGTCGCCGAATTCAAATATGGCATCGGTGAACACCCCACGGACACCTGGTGCACTTTAACTTTTACCTCGTCATCGATGTCATTCCTATGAATGTCAATTAAACCTAATGTTTAAGCGATTGACGGCAATGTACTGTAATAACTACATGGACTTGTTGTTTCTAGTGAAAATATATATGGTGAAAAGGAAGAGAATGAATATTTCGGTAACGGCTTTCTACTGTCGGCAGCTGCTCATTCCACGCGTGTTGGGCGGGGCCTGGAGTAGGGGAAAGTATCTGTGTATACTTGTATACTTACACTGAAGCGTTTTGAGCGTTGGGAGAAAAGTGTAAGGACTGTAAGTTTGCTCGGCAAGTTTCGGAGATCCAGCAGGAGATTATTCTCGTCGTTTTTACAGGACTGAATCACATTTTTTGAGGGCCTCGGGGGAGAGTTACCCATGAATGAATGTATGAAATTATGGGACGATTTTTGGTTGGTCTTTTTCAATTTCAATTGTCTGCAAACCTCTCGGGGATGACGTTCAGAGCCAGGGTAGGGCGCACCAGGTCTCCGTGGGGTGTTCGTCGGTGCCATATTTGAATTCAGCGACCCTAAAAACACCCAGTAACGATTTTTGATGGTCTTTTTCAATTGTGTCTGGAAAACCCTCGGGGATGACGTTCAGAGCCAGGTTAGGGTGCACCAGGTGTCTGTGGGGTATTGGCCGGTGCCATATTTGATTTCAGCGAGCCAAAAAACCCTCCGTAACGAATTTCGGGTGGTTTTTTTCAATTATGTATGGAAAACCCTCGGGGATGACGTTCAGGGTCAGATTACGTGTTCGGGTGGTCGTTTTCAACATAAAATTCGGATTTAGCGCACACAAAAAGCCCCCATAACGATTTTCGATTCGTTATTGTCGATATTTGCAGAAAAATTCTCGAAGATGACGATCGCGTCCAGGTTGGGGCCCACCAGGTGTACGTGTGGTGTTCGCCGATGGAATATTCGAATTCAGCGACCCAAAAAAACGGGTACTCAGTTTCTCTCGTCTCTCGCATAAAGTTCGGGATAGTCCCCGGAGATGTCGTTCGTCGGCATTCCTGAGCTGTAGGTGTTCGGGGGGTCAATTTGAACATCATAATCGTGACGAGCGACCTCGAAAACCCCCCGAGTACCCGACTTGAGCCAATTCTGACTCTTATTTACGAAGTTATTAAATTTGCCAAAAGGCCTCTCAAAAGATGCATTTTTTGCATGAATTTTTGACTGCAGCAATGGAACTTCCGGTTTGTAATAGGTACAACGTAGGTACGAATGGTATAAATAATTTTTGCAAGCGAATGCAAAAAACCGCATTCCGATACTTCCTATCCTAAAAGATTTCCTATCTTTGGCATTTTTAGTGCTTCATTGCCTCGACTAGTTAGTTGAATAGTGAACCGGTTGCTTAGTTAGTGCAACAAAGTTGAAACTCAAGTTCTAAGTGTAATTCAAGTCGAAACACATCATTTCTAAGTTACTAAGTCAAACGTATCGTTTCTTAGTTAGTATTCAAGTCAAGCAGTTGAAACTCATGGTTTCACCGCTATTAAGTCAAACACATAGTTTCTTAGCTAGTATTCAAGTCGAACACATAATTTAAGTTGAAAATCATCGTTTCTATGTCAAGTTAAGTTACTAAGTCAAACATACCGTTTCTTAGTTAGTATTCGAGTCCAGTGTGTACTCGAAGTCAAACAAATCGTTTCTTAGTCAGTATTCAGGTAACACCAAAGTAGAGATATACAGTCGCTACTGTTGATTAGGTCATATAACGTTTTTACGAATCATTAAGTCCTTGTTTCATTAAGTTCTTGTTTACCTTCCGATCTTAATACCGTCGAAGTTCATTCATTTGTACAATTCATTGTAAATCTGTATATAATAAACTATTAATTTCGACATTAACTTTGTCGGATTAAGATTATTAACATAGTTGAATGTCTACCACAGTCGTCAAAGTTCATTTAAATATTAATCAAAAAACAACTTTTTTTACTGCTATCAGTGCTGTTTGTTTTGACTATTTTATAAATTTGTTTTATTCCAATATCGTTTGTAACTAATGTGTTATTTTTCAATTAAAATTGACGTCACTTTTGGGACAAGATTTTCTGGACATTAGGCGACCTAACGATAATTAAACTAAAATTTTCTTGATGATAATAAACAATTATAATGACCCTGATTATTTATAAATTATATCACGTTTAAATTTTACTATTATTATTTCACAACAAAAAATATGTCTTAAAAAATTCCATAACCATTACTTTAAAAAGATATATAAAGTAATTAAATCTTATATAATGGAGGATAACAGTTATTCTTTCATTATTGTCTGCAAAAACCTACAATTAACTTTATGTTTTTAAACGCACTAATAATTACGTCCTAAGGCTATACAGATGAAATCATGAGATGCAATTGCTTTAAAAATACTCGTTATTTGGGTAGATAATAATACACAATTCAAAAAAAGATTTTTCATGAGAAATGTTTGATGAAACATATTGTAGAGAAAGTTTTTAAAACGTAATTGTAGAGAATAAATCTTATAAATTATTTAATATATTTAGATATGTGGAAAAATCTGAGAAAGTGTGATAATTTGAAATTTCCCGTGAAACTTTCACAGCTGAAAAACTCAAGAAAGAAACAAATAAATTAGTTTAAGGAAGAGGATTTATGTAAAAGCGTTGTAATAATTTTCCTATAAAAACCTTTTCTAAGTGTGTTAAAATTTACGGAAACATTATGGACTTAAATAAGAAAAGTACCTAACTGTCCAAACGATCTTATAGGTATTGAATTCGCCTTTTGATCTCAAAAATTGACCGAGAATTCACTTTTAAAACCGTGCTAATTTCTTAACGTAAAAGGAGAAAGGCGCAGAGCAGGTATCAATACATAACGCGGCCACTGCAGTTTTAACAACCATGAGTCACTACATGTGTCATTCCCTGACCGTAGATGATGGTAATTGAAATGTTACCCAAGAGAATATCAACAGGGATTTACTGGACTACGGTTAGCTTTTAGCTTTCCTAGAGAACATTGTAGATTTCCGTCAGGTGCAAAAAATAAACATAATGAATGAAAGATAATATACCGGTTTAGAAGAAGATAATCTTGATATTGTGCAAAACGGTCTAAAATTGGCACGAGAAGAATCTTCTATTTACTGTTTAACGAGAATTTAAAAAAAATAGCCGGCATATTAGAGGATACAAATAGCATATTAAATTACTCGATGGGCGCTGTTCGATTTCAAACCAGTATCCCCTTCCAACATGATGGGGCTTCATCTTATTTCAGGTTAATAGAGAGAAACTTTTTGAATAAAACGTCTCAAAAAATTGAATAGATCTGGAGAAAGGTGTCTCATAACTGGCTATTTAAGAGAATCAACTTAGGGTGACTTATAACTCAAAGTTATGGTAAGGTAGAGCGTTTTATGAATTCATACTGTGTCAGCGTGTTCATAGTGTTGAAACACAGTAGCAAAACTAAATATCAATGGCGCATCTGTGAATGAATATGTGAATTCTGTGCTGCAGTCTAGGAGGAATTTAACAGCATAAGAACCCGTAAAAGCAGGTGAAATCCTACTTGTTAATAAAATCAACCTAACCTAACTCAACTTAAACCATTCAACACTAAACTTGTTATAATCGTCTTTTATCTTGAAAATAAAATATGTCCTGTGTTTTGCAATCAAACTTAAAAATTATGTGGTCGTTACAAACTTCTTGAAGAAAGTCAGTTAAGTTTTGAATTGAAAGGGTCATTTTTATAAACAACAAAATACTACAACAAATATATTCTTTTGCTTTTGGGCTATAATGCACATGAAAAAGAGAAACCGAACAAAATCGTATGATGCGCGTGCGTCATCAAGAAAGTAAACATTTCAGACATGCGTACGAAGCGAATCTCGTGTTGTCTCATCAATAATGCAGTTTTCCTACGACCACAAAGGGAAGTAACACATATCGCACTCTCTACTCGCATGGAAATTGACCTATATTCACACGCGTGCGGAAAGTACTTGCCGTACTAGTGCGGAAAGTAACTTATCGCACGGCTGTCAATAAGCCGTCAAACCCGTGAATCCTGTAAGATTTACAGATGTAATTATCATTGCTCTTCCTTATTGATATTATTCACATAAAAACTGAACTAAAAACTAATTATTTATAAAAAATAAAGGAAAGAAAAAAAATTGTTGACGCCGAGTATCGAAACCACAACCTTCGTTCCGATTATCATACCAGATGCTCTTCAAACTGAGCGAATTCAAATTTGAATTATCGTTATCAGAGATATATGTACTTACATTAATCTAATTATATTTCTTATATTTTCATTTTATTAAAACAAAATTTAGATATTTTTAAAGTTGAAATAATTAAGGGATAGCAACGAAATCCTAAAACTGTTAATTTATTATTGTAACAATAACCAATTCACTTTTAATTTTTATGGTTCCATATAATTCAATTTGTTCTGAGATTAATACATTCTGAGGATTTTAGAATAGTCGAACAATCAATGTTTTCAACGTAAATATTTTTTTAATGATGCAAACATATTTTATAGTTGTCATTTTCACAATTGAAAGAATTTTTATAAAACGAAAATGCTGTATTGAAAAAGAGTGTTTTGAAGCCCCAAAGTTTGGCCAAAAGTATTTTCTAAGGGATCCTGATTCAGACGCCTCGTTAAAAGGTAATTAAAACCCTTCTCGTTTAAAATGTTCCTAATGTTCTAATGGCCAATTTCCTAAACTAGGTGGTCTTGTTTGATCCTTCTTATTTTTCATTTGAAGCATCATTATTTCAAGAAACGGTAAGGCTTCGTTATTCCATAAATTAATATGTTTGGAATTATCATCAAAGGCACATCTAATATTTTTCCTAGATTTGCACATTTACTTGATCCATTTAATGAGTCAAATAATAGATCAATAGTAACTCTACTGTATCTTACGACATAATTCCTCAAAAGGCCTATATTTATGATTATATATGTTTTTATTTTGTAAATAGTTATTTTTAGTATCCTTGATTAAACTATTAATGACACCAATATTATTTTGGTCGAAATAACTGTTATGGGTTTCAAATTTATTTTTATCAGTTCCCAATTAACTTTGGTTAGCAAATCTTTTATTTCAAAAGTTTTTGCACCTCCTCTGCTGGAAAAATGATAAGATATTGGAGATTTCAATTGCTTTTTTATTCCTCTAACCATGAACCATCATACAGTATCTACAATATAAATGTCCCTTATATTTTCTCCCGTATCCTCAAAGCCTTCTATATATCCATGATGTTCATTAAAATGAGGACCTGGTAAAATTACCATTTCATCAAATACTTTTCAGACGAGTCCGTTGATTCCATTGTTTCTTGAAGCGAGGCAAAAATTTATTTATACCTGCTCCTCCAACAATTTTGGCCAAAAACCGTGTTAGGGTAGATTGGCAATATAAATATTTTAGAGAGAACTCCATAAGATTTTAAACTTTGTTTGTACGGTCACAATCATAGATATATAATACAAGTATATCAATGGGTACAATGCTAAAAACTGTTCATCCACTGTAAAGCGTTTCAATATTTTTGATTTGTTGGCTTCTCGAAATTGACAACGAATTAACATAACTGCCATGAGATTTAGCTGTTCCATATTAGTTTCAAGATTATTTTGTTTTGAAATTTCTCCGCATCGAAAAGCCTGTTTAAATAAATGTTTTTATTCTTAAAACCAAAGAGAAAAAAACTTAGTATAAGTCAGTATCACAATTACATTTAATACATACCGTTCCACAATGATGATGAAAATTATGGTACCACTGATGAAACTTGCATAATTTTTCAATGAAACGCCCTGTATATGATTTCTTAGTTTCTCAGTATTTATATACTAAATCTTTACTTTATACAATAGAATTATCAATGGTTTGACCCCTACATCGGGCTATTAATACTTTTATTGTTTTTTCAAAGCTTTGCAGAAAGAGAATAAATAATAAAATAACGACTTCTTGGACTTGTGACTTACTATTCATCGTGGCTGTATTTATAGACGAAACATTTTTAAAGCTCAACGCTATTTTAATACAGGACCGTTAAAAGATATATAAACATAAGCTGCAAGAACTACAGTTCGTTTGGAAAGTGATGAAGTCATAGATCATCACTCTTATCGAAACCAAATTAATTAGTATTTGTTTTTGATTTATTACTCTTTTCTTCCCAGACTGACTATATCCCACAAATTATTAGTTATTGTGGAAGTGTTTGATTGTGTAAATAATTGTTTATTCAATGCATAAAGATGAAGAATTATAATGAACTATTTTACTCTGCTGATTTTCGTACTTACAGTATCGACTATTCCCTCCTCTGACAGTGATAATAGCTTGCAAACGATGAGGTTTGCGTTTGATCAGATTTTGGAACGCATTCTGCAGAAGGTTGTCCCATTATGTATCCGTAAACGTTTCCTAATCTTATCCCACACTTGTTGGTACGGATCAAAATCAGGACTGCAAGCAGTTCAAACAAGTAGCTTGATTTAAACTTCGACAAGATGCTCAGTAAGAGTCCGAGCATTGTCAAGTACCATTGCCCACTCAGCGTCCCATTTTCGTACTTATAGTAACGACTATTCCCTCATCTGGCAGTGATACTTAATAGCTTGCAATCGACGAGGTTGGCTTTGGATCAGATTTTAGAACGCATTCTGCAGAAGGTTGTCCCATTCCTGCACTAGTTATGTATCCGTAAACGTTTCCTGATCTCATCCCATATATATGTTCGATCGAATCAAAATCTGGACTGCGAGCAGACCAAACAAGTAGCTTGATTTAAACTTTGAAAAGATGTTCAGTAACAATCCGAACATTATAGATCCTGTCCGGTATCTTTGCGCACTCAGCGTCCCATTTCTATGAATATTAACTCCACGCGAGCTTTAAAGATTTGCCTTCCTATGCCATAACTGATCCTTTGTTCGGTAATACATGCTTGAACATGTCTCTCGCCTTGTCGTCGCCATGAAATCGCGATTCATCGGAAAATTGCTGGCTATCACTCAAGAGAATCCAAAACCACAAAAAGTTACATAATTCTTTGCTTATTTTAATTAAGAAGCTATTGGCACTTCGCATCTCGCGATATCATCATGAATTAAACTACATTGAGTTGATTCAAGCGCAAGTAAACGTATTTTTCTACAACTGCTATGAAAAGGAGCGTATTTCTCACAGCTTACTTAATTTCAAAACCATATGTTGTTCATACTGTCAGAAATATCAATTCTCACGGCACTTTGCCGAAACTACATACATTTATATGGAGAATCCAGTAGGGCATACTTTCAGCAGGTTATCCTCTTGTATTCTTCAAATTTGTGCAGTTGTAAAAAAAGTATAGTGTGTAACAAGTGGGAAAAGTACTTTTCTCACTCGTGTGTTTGTGGCACTCGCCTTTTAGACTCGTTCCACAAACTTCCACACTCGTCATAAAAGTTGGACTTTCCCCACTTGTTGCACAATATACTATTATAGCAATGCATCTCACGACTTTTATGAGACAGTGGTGTAAATTCATTAAGCAAGAAAGAATGTGAGGAGCTAATCACTACAGGTCATCGGACTACATCCAGCATTAGGACTAAAGTTTAAAAATTGAATTTTTATAAAGTAAATAGATTCTTTTATTGTTACCATTTATCTATTTTCATATTATTCTTACTTATGTTATAGTCTACTCAATATTACAACAAATAATATTTCAATTACTTTATCTATCTCTATAATTACAATATATGTAATAACATTACTTTCATTCACCACAATAGTCTTTCTATTTCAAGTAAATGTAACTGATCCTAATTTAGGACCGATTCGGAGGACAGTCTTCAAGTCATCTGTCATCATTCTCTCACATTAGAAAACGCAGTATAATCTGTCAATAATCTCTTACCAATTTATGCTCAATGTAAAAACGGTTTGATCCGATATTATTCTCAAATTAACAATCACTTACAGAGCGTTTCTTCTTCTCACTTGAATATATTAAATGAAACGTAAAAAATATCTTAAAATACTCTTTACCTACGACCACCCCTGTAAGTAGTCAAAAACACAGTCGGCAATCAATGTAAGACGTCTATTACGCACGGTAAAACAAAACGCACGGCTGTAAAGTAAATCGCACGGCTTCCATAGCAACCACTTAGCAACTGTCAATAGACGTAGCCATTTTATTCAAAATGTATTACTTAGATATTTGACGTTGAATTTTATTCTATATATAAATGGTAGATAACATTTATTAGATATGAGATTGCATTTAATACTAAGAGTTATTTGGAATTATATGATAATTGGTTCCGTTTTAGCTGTCTGAATGTATCCCATATTATTAATCAATAGTATAATATACACCAAGCGACTAAAGTGGTCCATTTAATCCCGCGGGTGGTGTTTGATTCCTGAGGGAAGTAATCCACCTAAGGGATTAATGTCACTTTAGTCGAGAGGTGTATACGCTATTTTATGCAATTCCGGTAATTCTACATACATTTTTAATTAAAATAAATACTACTTAGGACGGACTTTTACGAAACTTGGCTGGGCATCGAGGATGTCCGTTTTTACTTGTACTTTAAACACCTTAATAAGATTATAAACACAAGTACAAGTGGGTCGTAGGTAAAGTATAGTACGTAACTCGTGTTGTAACGCATTTTACGCACTCACGGAATTACGCACTCGCCGCTACGCGGCTTCGTGCGTAACTTTTCCGTTCGTGCGTAAAATCCTTCTTACAACACACACGTTACGTAATATACTATTACACGTTTTACACTTTGCGGGGCGTTTTTTTAAATATCATAAAAAACTGCATGGCTGACTGCTCTGAATACTTTCTGTATGGGAATAAACGAACGATTATTCCTTAAACACACATAAAGCTTCAATAGCTCTTATTTCACTTGGAAGGATTGGATATCATTCAAATTATCTTGAATCGTTGATAAAAATCAAATATATTTTATGAAGTAGAAATTTTTTATTTTTGACAGTGACAATTTTTTGTAACTGACAGAAAAACTTCCAAGGTTGAATTGAAAATAAATATTTAAGCTATCATGTTAGCAGTTAGACAAGTTAGAAATTAAACATAACTCCCGCCTTGGACGTTTTCCGGGAGAAAACTCCAACTTAAACAAAACACTTCACTTCAGATAACTTCCGCACACAACACAGTACATAAAACATAAAAAATAGCTAACCTAATGACAAAGTTTAAGATTTAACAATACACAAATCTAGGTATCATCAGGAAGGGGACATACCTTCGCTATAGACCTAAGAAACGTTCCATCTGATGTTTTGACTCTAATTAAACGAACTTTGCCGTCTGAACCCTGAATAATTTCAATGATTCGCGCGAGAGCCCACCTGAAAGGAGGCAAGTTATCCTCCTTTAAAAGGACTAATTGATTAATTTCCAAATTTCGGGTTTGATTGGTCCATTTTGGCCTTTGCTGAAGCCTATTAAGATATTCAATGGACCATCGCTTCCAAAATATTTGTTTGAATTTAATACACTTCTGATACATTGACAATCGATTTTCTGGAATATTACTCAAGTCTTTGTCTGGGAATGCTGAAAGATTGTCGCCTATTAAAAAATGTCCCGGTGTTAAAGAGTTTAAATCAGTCGGATCATTTGATAAAATGCTAAGAGGCCGCGAGTTCATGATGCTCTCAATGCAAACCAAGACTGTCGAAAATTCCTCAAAATTTAGAACTGTTTTACCAATAGCTTTAATCAGATGATGCTTAGCACCCTTAATTGCGGCCTCCCAAAGACCGCCCCAATGTGGTGAACGAGGTGGGATAAATTTCCACTGAGTCTCATTTTTCGATAAAAAATTTTCAATAGACTCAATATTACTTTTGGATTTAAAAAATTCGTATAAGGTTTTCAAATGGTTACTGGAGCCAAAAAAATTAGTGGCATTGTCAGAGTATATTACCGAAGGATTACCCCGTCGGCCTATGAAACGTTGTAATGTGAGCAAAAATTGTTCTGTCGACAAGCCCGACACCAATTCTATATGGACGCACTTAGTAGTCATACATACAAATATAGCAATATATGCTTTAACTTTAGAGGCTTTGCGTAAATTCGAGGTTTTAATTAAAAATGGACCCCCAAAGTCCACACCGACCTTTAAAAATGGACGACAAACTGAAATTCGATCTTTAGGCAGATCTGCCATCATTTGCTCAGCACACCTAGCTTTAAATTTAAAACAAGGGATGCACTTGTGGATTATGCGTTTAACAGCTCTAAGGCCATCTAAAGGCCAATAACGTAGTCTAAAGTTACTTAACACGGTTTGAGCACCGGCATGATATAATTTAAGGTGCTCTCTCCGTAGCATCAAATCAACAATGTGGCATCTAGCGGGCAATAATATTGGATGCTTTTGTGCAAATGGCAGATCAGCATTTGACAATCTCCCGCCAACGCGGATTAAGCCTTCCAAGTCAATAAAGGGATTCAAAGAATTAAACTGTTTATTTCGAAGGACCTTTTTGTTTTTTAATAAATCTTTTTCTTGAGAAAAATAATGTTGTTGCAAAACTTGCAATGTTGCCTTTAAAGCATGTTGTAATTCATCTACTTTTAAAGGACCAAACCTTTTATCATCTTTATGTTGTAAATTATGTCTAAACCGAAGACAGAATGCAACTATACGTTGTATTTTCAGAAAATCTGAAAACCTATTGAAAATACTTATCATATAATTTTCAGTAGAGGTTGTACTCATAACAACTTTTCGTTCTTCCGGAATTTTCTGAATATTAACACTTGACTGAAATGAATTTAAATTAAAATCAACATTTTTCAAATGTGAGGGCCCTTGCCACCACATATTATTAGAAATAAGTTCTTGCGCCATCATACCTCTAGATACATAATCAGCTGGATTTTGTTTGGTAGGAATGTACCTCCAGGTGTACAAGGATGTTAGTTCTTGAATTAAAGAAACTCTATTAGAGACAAATATATTCCATCTACTTGGATGTGATTGTAGCCATGCTAACGAAATTTGCGAATCAGTCCAAAGATTAACACTGGCTATTTGGAAGTTATTTTTGAATGTTTCTAAAATACGATGGGTGACCTTTGCTGACAACACGCATGCGCATAATTCCAATTTTGGAAGAGAAATTGTTCGCAAAGGACAAACTCTAGATTTGGCACAAATTAGATGACAAGAAACACTGTTATTTTCATAAACAGTTCTTAAATATATACAACACCCATATGCCTTTAAGCTTGCGTCTGAATAAGAATGAATCTCAATTCGCTTGATATTGCGATTATTAATTAAACATCGCGGAATTTTTAACACTGATAATTCAAGAATGTTTGTAGAAAATTGAATCCATTCGTTACTTAACTCTAAATTTAAACAGTCGTCCCAATTTAAATTCAATAACCAAAGCTTCTGCATGAAGATTTTGGCTGTTATGACAATTGGAGCAACAAGCCCCAACGGATCATAGATTTGAGCTATAATAGCTAAGACGTTTCTTTTCGTAATTGGATTTACATTTATGTTCTTGGGCAGAGAAATAGAAAAGTGATCTGATTTCGGCTCCCAAAAAACACCCAGCACTTTATTGGAATTACTCTCAGAATTTATAGAGTAGTTTTTGGATTCAGTTTCTGAGGTAAAATTGTTCATAAACTCAATGGAATTTGAACACCATTTATGAAGTGTAAATTGGCCTAAATTAAGTAATTTTATTAATTGGGTTTTCAGTTCACAGAGCTCCTCGAAAGAGTCAGCTCCAGCCAACACATCGTCAACGTATGTTTGAGTTTGGATTGCCATAGCTGCCAACGGAAATTCTTTTTTATACATGTCTGCCAATTCAACGAGACAACGAGTGGCTACATAAGGTGCAAAATTTGTTCCGTAGCTAACAGTTAACAATTCAATGCATTTAATATCATCTGTTATATTTTCTCGCCATAAGATGTTTTGTAGGTAAATGTGATCAGAATTAATTAAGATTTGCCGGTACATCTTTTCGATGTCTGCAACAACAGCCAACATATAAGCTCTAAAGCGACACAAAATGTCAAATAGCTCTGGCTGAACAACAAGCCCTTTTAGACATATGTCGTTTAATGAATATCCCGAGGTGGTTTTTAGGGACGCGTCGAAGACCACTCTGAGACGCGTTGTAACTTTATCATTGCGAATCACACAATGGTGAGGTATAAAATATTTGTGGTTATTGTGAATATTTTTAAGATCAAGAAGAATGTACCGTGCATGACCTAAGTTGATGTATTCTTTAATAAACTCTGAATATTGGTCAAACAATGACTTATTTTGATGCAATCTTTTCTCTAATGAAAGAAAACGTTTTTTGGCATATGAAAAAGATTCGCCTAGTTTAGAACTCTCAACGGGCGATTTAAATGGCATATCCACTTGAAATCTACCATTATCCAAAATTTTTGTGGTATCCTTAAATATTTGTTCAGAAAGTTCATCTTCACTTGATAAAATACGTCCTTGTGGCACATCTTCAATTGCCCAGAATTTTTGCAGCAAATTGTCGATTTGATTGAAATTAATGAATAAAGAATGTGAGGGAACTTGATCACATGTTATAAAATTTGACAAGATTGTTGGGGATAGGACACCTCCTACCACCCAACCAAGATGAGTATTTTGTAATATGGGTAGGTTGTCCCCAAGGTTAATCAGACCAGGTAAAAGTAATGAATAATAAACATCTGCTCCTAATAACAAATCTACGTGATCTGGAACATCATAATTTGAGTCGGCCAATACAATGCTACAAGGGATTTCTAATCGATCTGTTTGTAGAGGGAATTGAGGCAGCTTAGAAGAAATGAAATTTGTTACTGAACAATTTACTTGCATGTGACCTGATACACCACAAATTGACAAGTTTTTATTATAGGTAGGGTATTGTAGTCTTTTCGCTAATTTATGTGTGATTAGTGATACTTGAGACCCACGATCAAGCACGGCTCTGGCAGATATTAAATGGCCATTGTTATTTGAAACATGTACGGATGCAGTTGCCAATAAAATATGAGATTTTTGGTTTATAAAAAGGCTTGACATAGTGTTGGATTGTGCCCCAAGCTTGTCACTAGTGGAAGCTTGAGTAACCTCCGAATTTTGTATTTGTTCTATGTTAGAAGCTTGATCGGAGTTACTACTCGATTTGTTCATGGAATAACCTTTTTGTTTGTGATTGGTAGGCCCACGATTGGAATCAAAACTCGAATTTTGTTGAGCATTTATTGTATTATTGTGAGAATTATTAGATTTTGACGAATAATCGACAGAATTTCCCGCATGTAATAGGGAATTATGAGCTTCGCCGCAAATAGGGCAATTCTTCCACTCACATTGACTTACATGATGTGGAGCAAAACATTTTAAACATAACCGATTTGAAAATATAAACTGTTTTCTTTTATTCAATGGCAATTCTTTGAATTTAAAGCATTTAAACATGTTATGATTTGACATTTTGCAAAACAAACAACTTAACTTTTTATCTACATTAGCAAAATTAGAGTTTTTACGAGGCAACTCTGGCGAAACCAAATTTTCAGCAGCCTGACATCTTTTCTCAACGAACTTGAGGAACCCGTCTAAAGTAGGTAAAAGAGTAGGACCTCTTTCCAATTCATACCCACGTCTAGTGTTAATGTCTAGTTTTTGGGACAAAATATACACCAAAATCAAATCCCACTCTGCTATAGGAACATTCAAATTTTTTAAGCACTCAGTGTGCTGTTTAACTGTGACAACAAAGTTACGCAAATTCATTGAATTACTTTTATTTATTGATGGAACGTCTAATAGGCCCTTGATGTGAACGTAAATATTCGCTAACTTATTTTCATATCTTTCCTTAAGTATGTCAATTGCTACTGACAAATTAGAGGCGACCAATGGTAAATTTGAAATTAATTTTTGAGGTTCACCCAGTAAATTTGATTTTAAATAAATAAGTTTTTGTATTTCTGCCAAATCATCATTGTCTAAAACAAGGGCTTTAAAAATATCATAGAAACCATTCCAACTTTGGTGCCCACCTGCAAATTTGTCAATTACAATTTCAGGCATCTTAGATTTTACCTCTGTTTTAACATTAACATTTTGTATGGAATTTGCGTGATGACCTTGTTGGTTTGTACCTTGAACGGTAGCATTATCTTTAGGAGAAGAATGATCAATCAAAATTTTTAATTGAGTTTTTAAAGTACAATATTTTTCTTCATAGTCACTAGGGTCACCAATCTTATCAAGATCTGTCTCGGAGCCCTCAATGACGTTCTGAGACTCACAAAATTTTTTGAAAGAAGTTTCAAGTAGCTCTAACCTGGTATCATATTCAAGTTTATGCAATAAATTACCTGCATTTGCATTGATAAAATTCTCTATTCTAGTGATACTACCTTTAGCAGTTCTTTGAGCGGCGTGCGCTTTTAATAACAACGCATCCGGATCCATGTTTGATTACAGGTTTATATACGTAAAAAAAGTTTGCAAACTGTGTGCGAAAACTCGCACGTCAAATGTTGAACAGTTCAAAAAATAAAAAATATATTGGAAACGTCTGACCTGAATGAGTCCTTGACAAAGTCCAATTCACAATCGGTCCAGTCCAATTACCAGATACCAGACACACATTCCATTTTCCAATTTTAATAATTAGGATTTATCGCTGGTTTTATGCTCTGTCCGACTCGAGGGATCAAATTTATGTATGGGAATAAACGAACGATTATTCCTTAAACACACATAAAGCTTCAATAGCTCTTATTTCACTTGGAAGGATTGGATATCATTCAAATTATCTTGAATCGTTGATAAAAATCAAATATATTTTATGAAGTAGAAATTTTTTATT
Organism: Galeruca laticollis; assembly: GCA_963921935.1. NCBI lineage: Eukaryota > Metazoa > Arthropoda > Insecta > Coleoptera > Chrysomelidae > Galeruca > Galeruca laticollis. The sequence goes on along the minus strand of OY998178.1, from coordinate 34,099,721 downwards.
TTTGACAGTGACAATTTTTTGTAACTGACAGAAAAACTTCCAAGGTTGAATTGAAAATAAATATTTAAGCTATCATGTTAGCAGTTAGACAAGTTAGAAATTAAACACTTTCCTTTGTCTTCAATTAATATTTCGATATCCGCAATTTGTTACTAAATTAAGGTAAATATACACAAGATACGGTTAATCTTATCACGAACTGTATCGTGTAACAACAAAGAGATATATTTAATCATTAACTGAATGTACATAAACATACTTTTAATCTCAGAACAATTATACAAAATATATTCACGTTATTTTGGCATAATGGAAGGCATGTTATGCAGAAATATTTAATTGTTGTTGAATTTAGTATTTGATCCTAAAACTTTATTTATTTCACCTCCGTATTCGCCTGATCTATCACCGTGTGATGATTTTCTCTTCCCAAAACTGAAAATTGCAATTAAAGAAGAGTTTTATGATGACAGTCCAGTCATACAAACCATTTAAAAAATCTATGGATCAATTGGTTGATCGTTCCAATTAAAATGTTCGATTATTTTTAGATCACACTGTATGTGAATAAAATGAAGCATGTTAGATAAACTATAGATTTAAACGTAACCATAGTTTTAAAGCCATGCATCCACTGCATCTCATGAGCTATACAAACATAAGATGTTGAAACCACAGCCTCTAAAATCGCACACCAGACTAAAATTCTGTCAACTTATTTTGCTTTTGTTGTAACTCCTACTTTGTTTGGGCAGTTGACCCATCATTTACTTACATTTCTAAATGCCTTTGTTTCAAAACTCTAGGTATTATATCAAAAAGTGTTTGGGAGTATTTTAGAATACTTCCTTCTTTATGTAAAAACTATACCATTTATTCACAAAGTTCTCTGGACGTTATAAGGCCCTAAAATGGTAACCTATCTTTCAACTAGATTTTCCAATTGTCTTGAGCAGAGTGTCAGTCATGTTTGGACACAAAACATAAGATCTACCAGTTTTCAGCAAATTAATGCAGAAGTATGTGAAAATTTTAATTTGTGTGCATTGATGGAACCTAAATTAAATTATATTAAAAATGTATTTTTATATATTAAACTTATATATCTGCTACAATTATCTCAAATTCAGAAAAACATCTAAATGCACTGAACATAAAACAAAGGTGATGATACCTCGAAGAAAAGTACTAAACATCCTTGTTACAAATTGTTTTCTTGTTAAACATTGAATATAACATTAACGCAAATTGTATTATTCATCAATGTTAACAAGTTGTTCAAAAATTTTTACACATTACTCAGCTGCACTGTTGGTAAGAATTCAACAAAAACTTATTATTGCAGTGAATATTTTTATACGCGTTCCTAAGTGGAGATTATACAGTAGTATGTATGCATTCCTAATTTATCAAATTAAAATATTTTTTAAACATATGTCAATTTTAAGTTGCGTGTCGAATATTTAAACAAACTTCTATTACATGAATTCATGGGATTACATTTTGAAAATCAATTTACTTTAAGCTCCTATCTGCGTCTTTTAGTGCCAAATGGTATAATTTACAAAAAAATTAGAACATATCTTCAACACAAACAGGTATGGCTATTAAAAATTCTAGATATTGCAGAGCTTTGAGACAAAAGCGTTTCTCCAATAATTGTGTGTATTGAAAATAATATCCACTTGATTGGTTCTATATGGAAATTTACACTTGTTATAAATTATTTTGATAAATGAAATCAATGCACATATTTAATTGTTCAAATCCCTGAAAAAAAGTAGATAAGTATATTTTAAAATTTCTATTGAAGGGACCTGGAATACCTAATTATATCTTTGCTGCCTGGGTGATTCCATAAAATTAGGTCAACTTTTGGTAATAATTTGTCTTCACAATATTTTAGAAGCTTTAGAATTTCCAATTAGCGTATATAATGGTTGATTACTTTATTATATCTTGCTCAAAAGGGCCCGTCACTTTATACGATCTAGAAGTTGATATGCTGCATCGCCACCTGGTGGGAAGTTTAATAAAAAATGTTCTGATACTATAACCAAACTACCCTAATCTATTAGAAGTGATATCTTGTAAATAAGGGTTTCTAAAGATTGACCAAATTTTATTAATTTTAATATTAACACTTACTTCTTTAAAAAAACTTATTTTTCTTACTAATGACTACAATATCATATCAATTGAAAATAATCACACCTTTCATTAAAATAACAAGATTAAAAAATATTATACAAATTTTAGAAGTAACTCTTTTTTTTAATATTTTCTCGACATATTAACATGTATTTTTTGTGATGAACAATGACATATACTGTATACCATAACTTGGCCTAAAATTGTAAAACGTGTAACATGGAAAATATTTACACAGCTATTTCTTATCTACAAAAAAGTAGCAAATATAATATTCCATGCAAATTTTTAGTGAAATATTTCTTGCATATTTTTTCAAAAAATGTGTGTATTCTAAGTAAGAAATTGCTAAGGTCAACAGTGCCAATTATTTATTACTTAATTTCATTAAAAAAATACATAACATTATATTCCATTTCATAAATTCGGTAACTTACTTTATGTCTTTCATAACTTTTTAAATTCTAAAATAATAACTTCAGTAATAACTGTATCTATTGAATCCTGTGCTCAAAATATTAAGATTCAACCTAAATAATTTCCCAGTTTGATCAAGTGCAGACGTGCGATCGATCTAGTCCTAAAATTTAAAACTGATATTTTCAAATCAATTAAAATAAACTGGTCATTTGGGTTATTAAATTAGTAGAAAAACATTAGTTTGTGATAAATACAATCCAAATAATAAGTTTCAAATGAGTGCGAACAACGGGGGACAACTTCCGGTAAACCAGAACGATGTGATGGATATAAGCGATAAAACTGCTGTCTGAAAATGGATTTAAGGATATACATCACAAGAACAAAATATTCAGATAAGTGACAAAAGCTTTTCAATTTCATCATTATCAGGCAAAACAAACGATAATAATAAAAACAAGAAAGATCAATTAGTAACGAAATCGCCAAACTTACAAATTAATAAAGCTAAACAAGTTTTTGTTTATCAACAATCTGACCTCTGCCCATATCATTTATATGTTGAAAATAATTCGAGCGAATTTAAATGTAGATTAGATCTTTTAAAAATAGGTGATATCATTATTTCTAAGTTTGCTGAACTTGATGAAAAAATCTCAAGTATCGATTCTATCGGCAGAAAAAACATGAAGAGTAAAATTTAAAGATTATAAATCAGCAAATTATATTATCAATCAAAAAGACAACCAAATTTTTGTTAAAAATAATTTAGAAATATATGTCCTAATTTCAAATCACAAATTCTTCCAAAATACATTACAATTAATAAAGTACTGAAACCGGTGGAAGCATATACACAAAAAAGTTATATTTTGCATCAACTGTTTAAGATATTATGGTCATCAAGTTAGTCCCTGTAAAAGTAAGCCCAGATGTTTTAAATTCAATCAATCTGACAATTCAAAAGATTGTAATGAAACAAATATTGCCCCAAAATGTTTCGGTTGTTCAGATGATCATCTCACCACAAAAACTAATCAAAGAGGCAATGTCCACATCTAATCTTGGCTATCATGACGCAAATAGAGAAATATCAAAAAACTCCTACTCCAATGTGGTTTCAAAAAATAACCAACTGGATCTATCTCAATCAATAAATGTCTTCTGTCACATCCTACCTCTAGCCATCCATGACCAACATTCCCAAAAATTTCATCAGAACTTCCACAACCCAATGCTCATTTCAACCAAACAAGACGCACATACTAAACATCCCAGACATCATAATGGAACAACATAAAGAGACAATATCTCAACCCAGATTTCCTTTATCAAAAATTTGGAGTACCTAATAGAAAACCCCAATTATATAAACAATATTAGTGAAGCATCAGGCTCACAAATTGCTGATCATAGTATAATAACAATATTAGAATTACTCATAGAAACTATATGTAAAGTTTTAGTATCAAGAAATATAAATGTATCAAAAGAAGAGCTTATGCATATAATTACTACACAACTTAATGTAAATACGGCCTCACATTAGCAGACAACAAATGAAATAAGTATTTTACAGTGGAACTGCCAATCAGCAGTCTCTAATAAAGAAAATTTAGAGTATTTATTAGACAAATATCAGTATTCACTAGCACTTTCGAAACTTGGTTTCATTCTGACAGGTATTATAATTTCAAATACTTCAATAATGTTCGGGCAGATCGTAACGACGGTTACGAAGGATCGGCCATTTTAACAAATAGAAGGGTTTTTGTTTAAAGAAATCGAAATACAAACTTCATTAAACTTTGAATCCAAATATATTTCTGTGGAAATAAAAAAATTCATCTAGCCTCGGTATATATTGAACAACGTACCCGGATAACTGTACAGCAATGGATACATATTCTAGAACAAATTCCAAAACCCTTCATTTTAGGAGATTTCAATGTTCACAATTTAGCGTGGAAATGCGAATATGATAAGATGCTATTAGAAAGGATACAACATTGTACCTTTACTATATTAAATTATGGATTACCCACTCTAGCACATCATCAAACAGCAATAGATTGAACACTATTTTTAAATGATACAAATATATTAATTACTCTTGGACTATTATAAAAGAACCATGCGGATCAGATCACCTGCCAATACATATTAGGATCGCCTTGAACTCCTCACCAACAAATATCCCTAAAAGGATGCACAATATACGAAATTAGAAGAGTGCTAATTAGGAACTATATACTTCAGTATTAGACTGTTGAACCAATACCAACATACGAAGCCATAATTGATAACATTAATAGAACCGAAAATATTGCAACTCTAGACTTTCCTCGTCTACAACAAATCGGTGGAACAGAACTTGTGAAATTGCTGCAAACACACGGAAAGAAGCCAACAAAATCCAAATGTTCAAAATTAGACGGAATACAAACGATTAGATGCAATCGCCAAAAAAACTTTCAAGGAAATGAAGAAAAAAAGGTGTACCGAAGTTAACAGATATAATAATCGTAAACAAGCAAATAAAAATCTTATAGACCCTAAAGATGCCTGTATAAACGACTTTCACGCAAAAATTTCACCCCCATGGGTAGAACATGAGAGAATACAAGAAATTTACACAATAAACAAATATAACTTACATTTACTACTACCCTTTAATTTTTAATTTTTGGGAGCTTGAACAATGTTTACAAAAAAACAAAAACACCTCACCTGGGATAGACAATATATCATACATAATGCCTCTAAATCACAAAAAGTCAACATTCAATTCCCAACAAATTGGAAAGAGTATTATACTGCCAATCAATAAACCATCAGATAATCCAAACTCTTACTGTCCTGTAGATTTAGCATCTTGTTTATTTAAAACACTTAAAATATTGGTCAAAATAAGATTACAACATTGGCTGGAAATGATATATATATATATATATATATATATATATATATATATATATATATATATATATATATATATATATATATCTAGGTTATACAAAAAGATTACCAACAGTAGCCGAATTTATAGACATTACATCAGCTTTAATTAATCAACTTAATATTAATTGTGAAAAACTCATCCAGATCAGCTAATTTTCTGAATGTGCCATATTCTGAACGCTCAACCTTTCTCAAGGTAAACCAAGAAATTACTCAGCCCAGATGTTCCAAATTTGGAATTATACATAATCTATACCATGGACTGAAAAATATTTTTAGCTATAGACAAGTCAATCACAAATTAGTTGGGGTTTTATTGAATTTCCTTAAATAATTTTAAATAGTTTTCATTTGAAACAATTGATTAACTTTTTGAGTCGAGTCAAGTTTTATTAGTTTATTACACTTTTGAACTTCTGAATTGGAAAGTATTACAATATTAACAATGAGAGGTTACAGCAATAAAGAAAGAAGCTATGAAGAAGCATATCTATTTAATAATAGTTTTCCAAATCGGACCCAATTATAAAAACTGCAGTGTGGGTTTGGGTATTTCTTTCAAGAATTATCATTTAAAATCTAATTGAATAAAATATTAGTTGTGAAAATGACATGCGAATATGTGTTCGAAAAGTAAGGTAACAGTTTAATATCTAAGTTTCCGATAGCTTTACAAAAACTCAAAAAAAGTTAAATTACAAAAGTTTCAGTTAAAAATGTGTTCTCCAAAATATTATATTTTTCCTTAGATATTTTTTGCTAAAATTAGTTGCAGTTTTATCGAATTTTCTTAAATAATTTTAAATATTTTTTTTCATTTTAAACAGTTGATTAACTTTTCGAGACGAATTTAGTTTTATTGGTTTATTACACTTTTGAACTACTGAAAATGAAATTATTACAATATTAATTATGAAAGGTTACAGCAATAATAAAAAGCACATCAATTTAATAATAGTTTTCCAAATCTTACCCAATTATAAAAACTGCGGTGCGGGGTTGGGTATTTCTTTCAAGAATTCTCATTTGAATTGAATAAAATATTAGTTGTGACAATGACATACGAATATGTGTTCGAAAAGTAAGGTAATAGTTTAATATCTATTTCCGATAACTTAACAAAAAAGTTAAATTACAAAAGTTTCAGTTAAAAAAGTATATTTTTCCTTTTATTTTTTTATTTTCTTATTTGTTGAAAATTATGGACACTTGAAAAAGAAAATAATAAGATATTTTTTGCTAAAATTAGTTGCGGTTTTATTGAATTTCCTTTAATAATTTTAAATAGTTTACATTTTAAACAGTTGATTAACTTTTCGAGGCGAGTCAAGTTTAATTAGTTTTTTACACTTTTGAACTACTGAAAATGAAAGTATTACAATATTAATTATGAGAGGTTACAACAATAAAAAAGCTATGAAAAAGCACTATTTAATAAGTTTTCCAAATCATACCCAATTATAAAAACTGCAGTGTGTGTTTGGGTATTTATTTCAAGAATTTTCATTTAAAACCGAATTGAATAAAATATTAGTTGGGAAAATGACAAGAGAATGTGTTCGAAAAGTAAGGTAACAGTTTAATATCTGTTTCAGGTAGCTTTACAAAAAAAGTTAGATACAAAAGTTTCAGTTAAAAATGCATTTTTCAAAATAGTATATTTTCCCTTTATTTTTCCTGATACTCTATTATTAGTAGAAAATAATGGGAACATGAAAAATAAAAAAAAAATTAGAAAAATCTCCGGATGTTCTACAAACTACAGAATAAAAGTATTACAGAAAGACAATGACATCGCCACAAATAAAGCAGAAATTGCTGAAGTACTAGCAAAACTATATAGTCAAAACTCTAGCAGCGAAATATATGATGCAGAATTTCTTAATTATAAATTGAACAAAGAGAAACTAGAGATACATATTGAAGACTACTCACATCCTATAAACACCCTGATAACAGAGGAAGAATTCGAGGAGACGCTTTATCCTCCATGTACAATTCATCACCTGGCCCAGATGATATACATACCAGCTATCTTTCTTCAAAACTTACCTATCAGTGCTAAGAAACTTATTTTGCAAATATTTAACTCTATATGGTCCAATCACACATTTCCAGAACTTTGGAGGAAGGCAATAGTCATACCTATTCTAAAACCCAACAAATATTTACTACCGGAATCATATAGGTCAATAGCACTCACATGCAACGCATGCCAAGCTATTTGAAAAAATAATCAATCGTCGATTACTTTGGTTTCAGAACTAATAGATCAACTTTGGACAATATCATCGACTTAGAAAGTGAAATACATGAAGCCTTCAACAAAACAAAAATGTCTAGCAATTTACATCAACCTCAATCATGCTTTTAACAGAGCTTGGCACCACAAAATTCTCCTAAACCTACAAAACTGGGGATACCAAGGCAACATACTAGCTTTTGCCAAAAATTTTCTCTCAAATAGCAACTTTCAAGTAAAGGCGAACGGAACAATTTCCAATACTAAAACAAAAGAAAATGTAACCCCTACGGCTTGCTTTTAAATCCAACACTGTTTCTTATTGCAATTAACGACATTACACAATATATTGATACACCCATACAAGCTCGACTATATGCAGATGACTTGATTCTATTTATGAAAGGAAAAAACTTGAGCAGCACAGCTAATCTGCTACAAAAACAACTTCTTAAATTAGAACTATGGTCAAAAACATTTGGCATGACCTTCAGTGCTGATAAAACAAAATTCATAATATTCTACAAAAGAAAAAAAAAGGCAAAAACCATCACTAAACCTCTATAACAAAAACTTGATATTTGATGAAGAAATAAAATTTCTTGGCATTATATTCTACCACCACCTAAACTAGAAAAATCATATTAAAAAACTGATCTTCTCTTGTCAACCTGCACTAAACATAGTAAAATACAAATCAAATAAACATTGGGGAGCTGAAGGAAAACTATTGTTACTGATATATAGAACACTCATCAGATCCAAAATAGATTACGGATGTGTAGCCTACACTTCAGCTACACCAAATGTTTTAAGACCATTATATACTCTACACAACAATGCACTACGACTAATACTAGCGACATACTGTACAACCCCCACAAATAGTTTAAATTGTGAAGCATGAGAAGCTCCACTCAAATACAGACGACAGTACCTTGGGTCTTTCATATGCAGCTAGAGTACGAGCCAATCCCAATTCTCCCACCTACCACACCACATTAGGCAAAACTTCTTCATTTCACCCACAACGCAGTACCACAATATACGAAAGAATACACAAATATTTACAAACCACTAGCAACGACACTTTCCCTTCTGTAATTAACTGGCCTTCAATCTTCCAACTAACTCCTCCCTGGCTGATCATTCCTCCGTCTGTTCACTCATCTCTTTCACAGAAAACAAGATACCAGCCCTCACATTTTCTCAAAACTCTTCTCAACTTTCAAGGTTACACTGAGATATACTGATGCATCTAAAACCATGGAAGGAGTTGCAGCAGCTGTGGTAGCACCCAGTGAGATAAAAACAGTCAAACTGCCAGACACTACAAGCATGCTTACAGGCGAACTTCACGCAATTCTAGAGGCCACAAAACTTATATGTATTAGCCCCAAGGACAAACACCTCATAATTACTGACTCACTTAACGCTGTAGCTTTACTAACCAAGATATACTCAAACAATTCAATTGCTTCATACATCAAACACAAGTTACACAACCTTAGTAATCTTAATATAGATATTGCTTTCCTATGGGTCCCATCTCATATGGAAATAAAAGGGAACAAAACAGCAGACACACACACTCCCGTACCGCAGCAAATCAACCGAACACGTCCACACAACTGCATCAGATTTAAAACCTTATTTCCGCTACCAGATACTTAACAATTGAAATATTGAATGGAAACAAAAAACATCCAAACTCCAACAAGTAAATCCCAACACAGGAAAATGGCAATACAAAACAAATAAATGTCAGCACTAGTTCATCATCACACGACTCCGTCTCAGACACACCAGGCTAACGCACGAATACCTAATAACTCGAGAGCCTATTCCACTTTGTGCCTTATGTGATAAAACTAAAACTGTGTCTCATATTTTATTAGAGTGTCCATCATATGAAACTGAAAGAAGAACTTTCAATATAGGAAGAACCCTTCAAGAAACAATAGGAGAAAATTGAAACCCTCAGAAAATTATTTCCTTCCTGAAAAGCATAAACATTTTTCATAAACTGTAACAATTCTTATTGAAAATTTGTATGTATTTGTAAACTACTCCGCTAATTACCCTAGAGGTACAAGCGGTTATTGTAAATAAAAAAAATAATTGGATATTTTTTGCTGTAATCAAGTAAGTATCCCTCAAAAAGTCAATCACAAATTAGTTGCAGTGTTGTTGAGTTTGCAAACATAATTTTACTTTTTATTTTAAACAGTTAACAAGCTGTTTTGGAGTCATTGTCTTAAGTTTTATTAGTTTTTTACAATTTTGAACTACTGAAAAGGAAAGTAGAATATTAATGATGAGAGGTTACAGTAATCGAAAAAAAAGCTATGAAGTAACACATATATTTAATAATAATTTACCAAATCGTACCTGATTATAAAAACTTCAGTTTCAGTTTGGGTATTTATTTCAAGAATTCTCATTTAAAACCGAATTGAATAAAATATTAGTTGTGACAATGACATAAGAATGTGTTCGAAAAGTAAGGTACCAGTTTAATAACTGTTTCAGATAGCTTTACAAAAAAAGTAACATACAAAAGTTTCAGTTAAAAATGCATTTTTCAAAATAGTATATTTCTCCTGATGCTCCATTATTAGTGGAAAATAATGGGAACATGAAAAATAAAATTAATTGCATATTTTTTTGCTGTAATCAAGTAAGTATACCTCAAAAAGTCAATCACAAATTAGTTGCAGTGTTGTTAAGTTTGCGGAGATAATGTTAGTTTTCATTTTAATCAGTTGACCATCTGTTTTGGAGTCATTGTCTTAAGTTTTATTAGTTTTTTACACTTTTGAACTACTGAAAAGGAAAGTGGAATATTAATGATCAGAGGTTACAGCAATCGAAAAAAAGCTATGAAGTAGCACATAAGTATATTTAATAATAATTTACCAAATCGTACCCGATTTTAAAAACTGCAGTTTCAGTTTGGGTATTTCTTACAAGAATTCTCATTGAAAATCTAATTGAATAAAGTATCAGTTGTGACAAGGATATGCAAGTCAATATATCGAGGTTGCTATTAGAAAAATATGTTTAGTTCGAAGGAAACAGAAACTGTGCGATCAACATCAGTATGCTCATCATTTTTAGCAGCATTCTCAAACTTTTGTATTCAAATTCGTTTGTAAAGCCATTAAGAACCAAGTTCACCCATTACCTCACTGTTTGAACCCACTATATTTGCTACACTGCTAAAATTAAATATTCCATGCAAATTATCATATTGCTGGTCAAATATTTCAAGCACATTTTTTTCAAAAACTATCCAAGTTGACTAGAGAGAAGTTGCTAAAATTAATACTACCAGTTATTAATTTCTAAATTTCATTAGACTTTCAATCAGGTAACTTATGTTATAAATAAAAAAGTTATTAGAATTCTATAGAAAAATTTTATTCGACTTTTACGAAAACTTCAATTTTTAGCCATTTTTTAAATAACAGGAATTAAGCTGACATACCTAATATTGTTTCAGATATCCCTGTCAGTTTGTTAAAATATGAAGTTTTCTTATGTTTTAAAAATACAAACAATATCTTTATAAAATCACAAAAGAAGTAGTTTTTATATATCTTTATACACATCTCATTACCAATAGTGGCAAATAAATAAATCACTATTCTCTAATTTAACAACACAATGAATTTGATAGCAGAAAAACTTTATAAAATGTATGCATAATTAAATGTTCACTAAATACTTAGTATTCAACATTCATTTAGAACCTTTTACTGATCCAACCTTGAATTTATAGCATCTAAACAATGAAATGCAATTTATTAATATTAAATTCAAGTATAGCTCTTGTATAGACATTTAATATCAAGCTTCTAACTTGTATTTGCATTCAATTAAAAATAATTTTCTTCAAATTTCTAAAAATATATGTCCATAAAACTGAGATAAAACTATTTTTGTCAGTACTTTTGAATTTGAAATTTTAATCTAAATTAGCACTAATATGTTTATACAAAATGAATCTAAGTATACTTTTATAGGGTTTATTGACCACATAATGTATAAAACAAAGTATTTCAATAAATAAAATTTTATATATTTCTAGAATAAAAATATATGAAAAATACTTACGAATTGATAAAACACATTTACTGGTTTTGGAAGGATAATATATATTCATTCACAATCTATATTTAACAGCAAGATATATATCTAGAAATATATTATTTCAAGGTCCTTGTCTTCTCAGCCAGTCCAAAGCTAACCACTAGAGAATCTGATGTCAAGCCAGATTTTCCAAGCAATTAATTATTATGATTATTAAAACATATTTACACTTCACCAGAGGTCGTCCACTGTTAAAAAAGTCCCTTCTTTTTCTTTTCTTTTTTTCCATCAACAGTTTCTCTGCTTCCTTCCAATGATCTTCTTCTCAAATCTTCAATGGTAACTTGATTTTCTCTTTCCCATGCTTCTTTTTCAGCCTCAAATTGTCTGCGTTTTTCTTCAAGTTCTTTAGCTTGCATTTCCAGAGTTTTCTTAGTGGCTTCGTGACGTCTTGTTAACTCAGTTTCACTATCTTTTAATTTTTGTTTCTTTTCTCGCACTTTCATTTCAAAGACCTGTTCCATTTCAGCCTCCATTTTCTTCATTTTTAGATCGTGTTCACGTTTTTCTTCATCCATCTGTGCCAATGGATTTTTATTAGATATTCTGGAAGGTTTACCATCTACACCTAAACCTGCCAACTTACAACACCTATAGTTTTCATAGTGAACATTGTTAGTAACATCTTTTAAATCTTGTAGATGTGTGCGTATAACCATATTTCTTAACGCTATAAAATCACAGTGTTCTAAATTTTCAACTTCTGCAACACCCCAAGGATATTTGCGTCCTCTGATTTTTTTACCATCTACTTCTATTACAGTGTTTGCTCCTACTACTGCAAATGGCACTCTATCCTTTAGTGATTTATTTAATTTATGGTGTTCATCTTCTTCATATGTATCTGGAAATTCATATATCTTAATTTTATTCTGAGCAATTTCATTTAAAATTTGCTTTTTAAATATGTTACACTCATCAGCTGTTAATGTATCAGCTTTTGCTATAACTGGAATTATGTTGACTTTGTCGCACAGTCTTTTCATGAATTCTATATCTAGAGATTTTAGGCCATGGCCTGAAGGTTGAATAAAGTATAAACAGCAATGAACCCTTTGGTCAGGCATGGTTTTTCTGGTAACTCTTGCTTCAGAATTCAAATAGTCTTCATATTTACTTTCTATGAATTCAATTATTGGTGTCCAACAGTTACTATTATCTACAGCGTCACCAAATCCAGGAGTATCCACTACTGTTAGTAAAAGATTCACACCGTTTTCTTTTAGTAACACTTTTGTCGTTTCCACTGCCACTGTTTTTTTAAGTCTTTGTGTAGGACCTGGGTAATCGGCTGAATTGTATATATCAGTTAAAAATATGGAATTAATTAATGTTGACTTGCCAAGACCCGATTCACCAACAACCATTAATGTGAATTCAAATCCTTTTTTAACTGCTTTTCGGTAAACTTGATTTGGGAGATTAGCAAATCCTACATAACCATCAAGTTCCTTTGGCTTTGGACGTTCTTTGATGATTTCAGGTGTGGACTCTTTACTTGTATCATCTCGGTTAGAATCCGGTGAAATAGTTTTTAAAGATGTGTCCATGGGTTTTTCCAATGAAGGAGTTTTATTCAGTCTGTTTGAATCTTTTGTTACAGTGCTTGTAATGGAATGAGAATTATTTTCTGTGAAAAACATTTCACGTTTGCTTTGAATTGCGGTAGCTGATGCCATATTATCACCACTTCCGTTAGTTTGAGGTGAACCATTTGTTGCTGCAGTGGTGGTGGTGATCGTTGTTGAGTTAGTATTTTGCTGATCCATAAACTTTTGCCTCATCGCGAGACGATCGAGACTAGAGAGCCTATAGGAACCACCGGTACTGTCCTTATCTCTATCTCTTGTTAAACCACTACCCGCGTTAAAACTCGAAGTATATTTAGGAAGTGTAGGCGGAGGAGTCGGTTTATTTTCCGAACTGCGATTCAAAAGAGCACTACTAGATGTGTACATGTAACTGCTAGGCATTATGTTTGGTCTAGATTTGATTGTGGCAGTCGCTTGAGTGGTAGGGACTTGAGCATTAACATTATTGGCACTCATGTTGCGAGAAAACACTATAATCAACGTCCTTCAAATAATCATGTTTAGTAAACACTACAAGTTCCCGCACTAAAAACGGCGTCTCGATGGCTAAATTACTAGTTCCTTCTTTCTTCAACTGTCAATTTTACCGGTGATGAGTAATGTTTATCTGGTTAGCCACGCCCGAAGATTTACATTATTCCCTGAAAATATCAATGAATGAATAATCGAAATTAATTATATACATTTCTTACAACTTACCAATACAAAATTTCACCGTGTTTCTTTGTTTACTTCATTTCACAATTGAATACAATACCAACTTATAAACAGGTCAGTTCGGTACAATCATGTTCAATCCATTTCGCTTTTCGTTGTTAAATGTGCTGTTTCGCTCTGCGCTTGAGCAGACTATAAAACTTGAGGTGGAAGTGGTAATCGGAACCCCAGCGATGAAAACTTTCTTGGATATCGCAATACTGTATTAGTACGGACGGAACGTTTTAAAATTTTACTTTTTGATACAGTAACCAATCTCAAATATCACAATTAAAAATGTGTAAAAATAATGAAATTTTGAACATTATTCTAATAATTCCGTTCATAATATTGTCTGTTAAAACTGTCAAAAGTGGAAAATAATTATAAATGAAAAATTTATTAAATTGACACTTGTTTGAAGAAAATATACAAGTTGTAACAAAAATGAGGATGAAAGTTGTTAAAACATCAGAAATATTCATATGAAATCAATAAACATAAAAATATGTCCGATGTGGGAGTGGAGGCGTGCAATACCAAGCATTTTTGATTAATTTTTACAAGAAGTTAGCACACTCACCTATTTATTAAAATATTAATTATGCCCTATAACCTACGATTTAATAAATTTACTTATTATATTTTCAAAATTATTCCGAAAATATATGGAAAATAATGATAGACGATGGACGACTTATTAATAGTCCTTTTCGTCTCATGACAAGCGTAGCCGCCATGTTGAAAGAGTGGTAGTTCAAAAGTTTCGTACTGTTTTGTGCAAAAATGTCTTGATGGTGCAGTGCTTGTTCACAATTCAGTTGAAGAGCCTAATTATGAACAATAGGGACCGAGAAAGGTGACGTTTATGCCATCTGCCGTGGAAAAACACAAACAATGTGATGTAAACACTATTAGTAGTATTAGACCCGTTTGCACCAAATACACTTAGTGTTGAGTATCCCTTAAAATGAAACCTTAACTCAAATTACGTTGCACCAGCTGCTAATTGACACTTAAATGGCTAAAGGTAACCTTAAATTTAAGTGCTCCTGTAATGACCACTTAAATATTTAAGGGTGGGATTTTAACCTAAAATAATTTGTTAAACTGTCATTTTCCAATCACTTGGACTAACAATTTTGATAATGGATTTATTTGCGAGTTCTCCATAATGCTCACTTGATTCACTTGGATGGAGCTGCTCAGTAATTGGCCTTCTTCTGGTCGTCCAAGATGAAGGGGTATTATTTTGCTTTCTCGTTGCAGTGCTTGTAGGAATCGATGCTTCAGCAGCTGCTGCCACAATAGGAATTGTTTTGATATTCCTTAATTTTTCATTAACCAGGGTCTGCAGATGCGAAGATGCCCAATTAAGTCGATCACATATTTACTAAAGAAATAAAATTGAGAAATTGTTTCAAAATGGTAAGAGTACTGTGTACCTCTCAAGCTTCATCTTCAGATAGAAGCAAAATATCCTCGTACACTGTTTTGGACTGTTCATCATCTTCTCACTCCCCACAATTTATTTTTTAATCTCTTCACAGTCTTGGGATTCATTACTGCTAGAGTCAGATCTGTAAGATCATTTGTTTTAGTACAATCTCTTGGCCTCCCCAAGTTTCACTTGTAGAAGTTTTTAGCTGTGCTTGTTTTGATTTTCATAAAACTTTTTAATGATTTCACCATTCGATGGATTTTGAGAATAGAATGACTTCATTACTGAATACCAAGCCTTTTTTTCCTTCATGGTAATGCCATCAGTCTTTATTTTCAATTTTATGTCTTAAATCATATACTAAAGTTAGCAACAAACTTCTTTTCATCTCTTGAGAAGTTGGGTGCCCTTTGTCGTTTACCGCCACCTGCTTGGCTAACATTTACCGTATTCATACTAACAGCAACATTTTCTTCACATTGCACCAACAAATAATAATAAACAGTTTTTCATTGTTATTAATGGAATCCATACAAAAATATCAAATTCGTATAAGAAGTAAGTACATACCATACAAAGAAAGTGTTGTATATGTACTTACCTTTTTTCGACAATCCTTATCATTATCAATAATAATGCTAAATAATTTACTTAAGACTTTAAGATAGGTTAATTACAACAACCATCGGCAACCGGCCAGCCAATGAAATGGTTTTATTGAACTAGGGTGAAGTTGCACACAAATGAGAAACTGAAATATCACTAGATAGGAAATTAAGATTCTGGAAAGTGTCAGTCATGCAACTGGCAATAAATTTAAGCGTCCATTATCTTTAAGAGACGCTTAGTTAAGTACTACTTTTAAGGGGTACTGGTGCAAGTGGGTCTTAGTAGTTTTGTATAATCAGCGTTTTTAAATGTTCATTTTTTAAAACTGATATTAAATGTTTGTGATGTCGTCATCAAAAGTATATTTCTGTATTCATGGCTGTTCAAATATGCTGTATAAAAATACTACGCAGTTGAAATTTTATAGTTTCTCCGAAAATTCATTGAACGCTACGTGGATAACCTTGAAACGTCCAAAATGAATAAATGCAGTAAAAACCCATATGTAATTAAAATATTGTAATTAAAACATTTTGTTAACTATTATTTTGTGTATAATCAGTATGATACTACAATTGGCAGCTATTAGAAAAGTTATAAACTTTCTTTTTACATAAATAAAAGATTATTATCGAGAGAATAAAATGTTGTTTTCTGTACGATTTCATTGATTATATAAAATAAAAAACTAGTTATGTGTTTGCTGACTTTATATAATAAGTTCAAATAATTAAATACTATTAAGGGGAAGAAAGTAAACATTTGTACAAAACGAATGATTTCAAGTTTTTTAATTACCTTTCAGAAAGCATCGGGAGGATTGGGAACCAAATAAAAATACTAGAATTTGCAGTGCTCATTTTGTCAATAATCAAAAATCAGATAATCCCCTACACATATCTTACATACCAACAATTTTTCCTGGCAAAGAAAATAAAAAGATCTATTCATTTTTTGCATTTTGTAGATTGTTTATTATACTGTTTACATCACAATGTTTTTCTTATTTAACACCAGGGCGCTTTACTTTCGGCATAAGTGCTGCCTCTATAGTTCCGTCTCGATCCCTATTAAAAAGGTGATTGAACTGTCATGGGCGTTCGCAAAAATGCAAAAAAATGAGCTCGTTGAGAGGTTAGCTGTCAATACAATCTTATTATCTAAATAAAATTAAGTAAATAATGGTTGAATAATTTTATCCTAATTAACTATGATACATTATTGTTAGCAATGTAAAAACTAAAAGTAAAATCGAGGTTGATAATGAATACTATTAATAATATTAAAATTTAAAATATGTATGGCATTATAAACATTACATTTTTAATCATAGGATTATGCGTATATATTACTATTTTTTACGATATTGCTAGCAACGTTTAGAGAAATTTATAAAATAATATGTATTGGCTTTAAACGATTTATACCGTGTATCTGGGGGTACGGCAGTATCCCCGCCAAGACGAGCGAAGCGCAAGGGCGCTATCTACCTTTTTGTTTGAGACTTCTGCAACGCAAACTGATAATTGATATATGAACTCCTTGTTATTTATAAATAATGAAATACATATTTCAGGGCTTTTAGTAAATTACCCACATACACACAACAACCCATAGTGTGCCCACTGCTGGGGCAAGGGTCTCCTCTCACGTTGAGAGAGTTAAGGCGTCGAATTAATAATTTTGCTAATAAAAAAATTGTTATAAGCAACTTACAAACAAAAAGAAATGAAATCCCACCAAACCATTTTCATGTAAAATGTTGTCAATACGAGACCATATGGCTCGCACTGTCAAAATGTTATCAGATTTCATGTAACTCTACACGCTCTAACTCTACCAGTCTTACATTCACGAACTCTACACATTAGTCAAAATGCGTGGATTGACAAAAATGTAGGGTTGCAACGTTCGCCTCATCTACTTCTCACCCTCGCTCGATCATTAAGCAAGTCTAGGCAAAACCGAGATTCATCACTAAAGACGATGGTGTTCCATTCCTGATTATAAACTAGTCGTTCTTGGCACCACTAAAGGCGATTTCTTCGATGTTCCAGAGTTAACGGTAAGACCAACTGAAGTCTGTACGAAAAAAGTCTAAACCTACTTATCCGTCTATAAACACTTCGCATTCCAAAGACGTTTCCATGTTCTGCAAACCACTGATGTCTTTGTCGATGAGAAACGATTACTTACTTAGAGCTAATAACCTCAAGCGATGATCTTGGTCCTCTGTTCACTCGTACTGTGCATCTGGCTCTTCGTGTTCGGCCTTCCTTGTGCCATGCCTGATAACATCTGACATCAGTATCCACATTCCTGTTAATTATATTAGCAGTTTCTCGGAACGACAGCCCAGCTTCCCGAAGATCAACAATTCGATCTCTCACGAACTCAACTACTGATAATTTGCATTACATCGCACTCTAGGCATGATAAACACTTGTGGATTCTTAAAAGGCAACATTTAAAACGACTGTACTCAAAGCATAATCTTGGATTAAGACTTTTATAATAAACATGTAAGTAGAATATTTTTGAAATACAAAAATATTTACTGGATGTTCAGGTTTCTGGCACAGTATATTTGTTGACTATTTGTACACAGGTATTTTAACATGATTGTTTACAAAAATAAACGGTTTTAAAGATTTAAACTAACATTTCCGCATCTGCGAGATGCCCTGAGTAATATTCTGTCATAAAATTGTTACTTGTATACACTTTGGGAGATGTATCGTGCTAAGAAACCGAAATTTCTCCAAAAATAATCAAAAATGTAGTATATCTGGATTTATAGGACCCGCTGTACTTGCTCTAGTCAGCTGAAAATCAATAGGGTACATCTGTGAGACGCCTGGAAAAATATCCAATTATAAAATTGGTCACTTGTATACACTCCGGAAGGCTTTATCGTGTTAACAACCCGAAATTTCTCCAAAAAGGACCAAACATGTGGCACTTCATGTACCATAGCACCAGTTGTACTAGCTCTGGTGAGCTAAAAATCAATAAGATTCATCTATAAGATGCCCTGAAAAATATTCAATCATAAAATTGGTCACTTGTATACACTCTGGAGGCTGTATAGTGTTAACAAAAATTTCAAAAATTTGGTACTTCAAGTACCATAGCACTCACTGTACTAGCTTTAGTTAGCTGAATATGTATGGAGTTTATCTTTGAGACGCCCTGAATAATATTCAATCATAAAATTGGTCACTGGTATATACAGTATCCGCCAAAATAAACAGTACCGAAAATAAAAATAAAAATTAATTTTTAATTTCTGTAATGTAAGTGTTCAAAATGTTCACCATTTCGACGCAAACAAGCTTCATATCGATTTTGTAAGTCAATAAACATATTTATAAAAAGTGGTTGATGTAACTGCCGAAAAATATTTTGTATTCTTTCCCGTAGTTCGGCAATATTCGCCGGCGGAATTTCCAAGTGAAATATGTTGTCCTTCATTATGCCCCAAATGTATGCGTCAGGTGGCGTCAGATCAGGTGAATGAGAAGGATATTCGAAGTCTGTTCCCCGAGAAATTATTCTATTATCGAAATGCTGACGGAGTGAGTCTAAGGTGCGCACAGCTGTATGGCTCGTTGCACCTTCTTGTTGGAAACATTGTGTGCGAAACTGTAGATTTCGTGCACGGCAAAAGTTATTTAGATCTCTCACAAAAAGTATAATAATTTTCTCTCTATAACGCTCTTGGTTGACAGTAAGTGGATTCTGATTATCATCTTCAACGAAATAAGGACCAATCATTCCATGACCAGATACCGCGCACCAAACGGTAACTCGAAGACTGTGGAGTGGTTTCTCTACAATGACATCAGGACGTTCAAATCCAAGGAATCTGGTTGTTTGTCGATTATTATAGCCGCTAACATGAACGTGACTCTCGTCTGAAAACCATATGTTTTTCAAAAATTCGGGATCTTCGTAAATTAAACTCAACATGCGACCACAGTAAATTTCTCTTGCACGTTTGTCCGCAGTATTTAGTCGTTGTCCAACTTGAATACGGTATGGATAACCACCAATTGATTTGAACATGCGACGTAAAGACGTTTCACTAATGTTGAGTTTACATGCAGTTCTTACAAGACTTCTTTGAGGTGATTGCACAACTTGGTTAAAAACACGTCCTTCATTTTCGTTAGTGCATACTGTTTTTCGACGACCTGAAGAACCTTTACGTTGACACAATACACTACCAGTGCGACGAAATTTTTCAACAACAGCTAACATCACACTTTTACAAGGAGCTGCTTTATTAAATTTTTGTGGATATTTTATTGACACCTGTTCTAAGCTTGGACCATCATTACGACCTTTTCCGTATGAACGAAAATAATGCTCTACCAAAAAAAATTTTTCTTCCGTTGTTAGAACCATTTTTAAATCAAATTTAACTGCAGCGTACTATTAATATATCAACTAATGACAATTAAGTCAAATATGACAAATCCATATTACATAAACAACTCCACAGCACTCTCTGTTTCGGTACTGTTTATTTTGGCGGATACCGTACTCCGAAGGCTGTATCGTGCTAACAAACTGAAATTTCTCCAAAAATGACAAAAATGTCATACTTAAAGTACTATAGCATCTGTTGTACCGGCTCTGGTGAGCTGAAAATCAATAGGGTTCATCTGTAAGATATCCTGATTAATATTCAATCATAAAATTAGTGACTTGGGCACTCCGAAGGCTGTATCGTGCTAACAAACTGAAATTTCTCAAAAAATGATAAACATGTCGTACTTCAAGTACCATAGCACCCGTTGTACTGGCTCTGGTGAGCTGAAAATCAATAGGGTTCATCTGTGAGATGTTATGAACAATACTCAATCATAAAATTGGTGACTTGTTGCACTCCGGAGGCTATCGTGCTAACAGGAAATGTAACGAAAAGTGGCCGACGACAACGACGACATACACACGATTTTTCGTGTTGTTCTTGAAGAAAAAACGTATAGTATACTCTCTGGAGGTTGTATCGTGCTAAGAAACTGAAAATTCTCAAGAAATGACAAAATATCGTACTTCAAGTACCATAGCACCCGTTGTACTGGCTTTAGTGAGCTGAATATCAATAGGGTTCATCTTTGAGGCGTTCCAAATAATATCCAATCATAAAATTGGTCACTTGTATATACTCCGGAGGCTGTATCGTGCTAACAAACTGAAGCTTCTCCAAAAATGACAAAAATATCGTACTTAAAGTGCTGTAGCACCTGTTGTATTGGGTCTGGTGATCGGAAAATCAAAAGGGTTAATCAGTGAGATGTCCTGAATAATATTCAATCATAAAATTGGTGACTTGTTGAATTCCGGAAGCTGTATCGTGCTAACAAACTGAAATTTCTTAAAAAATGACAAAATATCGTACTTCAAGTACCATAGCACCCGTTGTACTAGCTCTGGTGAGCTGAAAATCAATAGGGTTCATCTGTGACATGTCCTTAACAATATTCCATCATAAAATTGTTGACTTATTGCACTCCGGAGGATGTATCGTGCCAACAAGACTATGTTACGAAAAGTGGCCGACGACAACGACGACGACGACATACACACAGGATTTTTTTTCTAAAAACGTGTTGTTGTTGATGGAAAACATGAAAATAACTCAAAAAAATTTTCAAAATTCCAACTTTTTTGGGGAAAACCAATACTTTTCTCGCATATTAGATAGGTTGGGCGGAAAAATAAAAGATAGCTGACCTGACGCATGCGCACAAAAATTGTCATCAACGAGTGATGAAGGTAGCATTTTCTGCAACGAGAGAACAGTTTATCAAACAGGCGCAGCCGAGTTTGATAATGTTCTCTCGTTGCAGAAAATGCTTTTCGACGAGTAAAACCCTATACTTTTTCTATAACCATGGCTTACTACATAGGCTGTACAAGAAGTTTGAAAGAGTTGAATTATCTTTTAAGTGATCTCGACGAAATCTGGGATTTACCATGCTTGTTTTGGCGTCTATCTTTATATTATAATCGGAAGTTTATAAACTTTTGCCATATACATACTGTATAAAATCTAAAACTGCTACAATAATTTTATTTAATTATTCATTTACACTTTTTGAATAACTCAATACTAAAATAACAAGTTTTTGATACTATTTTTTCTACTTTGCGTTTTTTATAACTAAAAAGTAACAAAACTTAAGAAATAGGATAATTAAATCGATTTACGGAACTTTGTATTCATGACCTAGCGGTTGGTAATGCTGAAATTAGCGTCAACTTGAAACATTTGAAAATCGTATAATTGTGTAAATTTGCAATAAGCTTGTGCTTTTTACTTTGTTTACTCGTCTACCACCGTGCAAAATAATGGGTATGATGAAAGGTGTACCACACCTGAACTGTTTGTTGTAGTATTTACTGTTCAATGATGCACTATGTTACGATTGAAACGTTCCTTGAATTAAAGTTGGATTATGTTATTTTTATAATTCACGTATAAAAGAGATTTCATTACATTGTTTACAGTGTCACAATGAATCTCTTTGAACACTGCTTTAGTAAATTTTAGTGTACAGTTGGTTATTGTATTTAATTATATTTTTATTTGACATTTGACTTTAACCTTGACACACATTATAAAAAAAATGGTCTAGCATTGTTGTAGCTAGCAAATTATTACATTAAATAATCTTAAAGGTAAATTAGAATGATTTATATATTAAAAATATTAATAAATAAAGTACTCTAACGTTTATTTATCAATGGTTTGTCAATTGTTTATTTTTATATTGTATAGGATCAATATATAGGTATACATAACGTTCGATTTTTGGGATAAATTACCAGATATCTATGTGAAGATGTATTACAGAAATAATTCTGTCTGTACAAAATTGCCAACTTAAATTCAAACCACTCCTCCCAGTTTAAAAACAGGGATTATATGAAATTCTATTTTATTTAAAAAATAAAATAAATGCGAATTATGTGCCACTATGACTTTCTGTAGTACTGTAGATTCACTCGTACTACAAAACGAATTATTGTGACACTTGTTTTACAAATAACTATTGTGTACTTGATTTTTTAGAAGACGAACGTTGACGTTTCCTTGTTAGCGTTACCAACTTTGATGAATAAAATATTGCGTTTTGGAAAGTGCTCTCTTTTGAAACTCAACCGGGTGTCATAAAGTAATCATTAGAATGGAAAAGTAGAAAAAAACGTATGGTATATTTTAAAATTTATTTTTGATTCACATACGGTTGAATTATTGGATTTTTACCCGTGCGTCTCTAATATCTGATAACATAGAGGACATAATTATTAAGTGGCATCTCTTTCTATTAATAGTGAAGAACAGAACAAAATAATTTGACATTTGTCGGTTATATTATCAGATATTAATGACGCACAGGTACAGATCCAATAATTCAACTGTATTGATTCGTAATTATATTAGAACAGTTATTTAAGAGGATTGGGCTGTCAACGATTTAATATCTGAAATTTCAACCACTTACTTTCGTCACTAGTGACGAAAGTTAACGTTATGGAATATTCTAACACTGGTGTCGGAAACTGACGTTTGCGGTTGAAGTGAAACGTAACGGAAGTTTTTGATTTTTAAATGGTTATAGAAAAAAGTCTTTTTTCAAAATTTATTGCCTAACAGTTGACAGACGACAAATGCCAGTATAATTCCAAATTCGTAACGTACGATTCGAATTATGGATATAATCAACATACACCAATTACGTTTAGGATGATGTTATTAAAACGATTAAAAAAAGATTTAAAAGTATTTAACCACATACGAAACGAAATTTTCAAAATCACTCATATTCAAAAGTTTGACGGCTATTCTCCCGTACTAATTGAGCGCCTGCAGTGGACCAACCGTAATATTAGCTTTCGTGTGGTCCCCTTGAAAAGCTAGGTTGCCAGTTAATGGCGATATTTACTATCGTAGTTTAAATTCTCGTAGTAAATAAATGTGAAACATTTGAAAATGATGGTAAATGAAATTTGATAATCATATCACAATGTCTTTTTCTAAACAGATTCAGAATCATATTTAAACGATGTATTTAATTTTGTAAATAGTGGAAACATTGATTTTTAAACATGGTTATAGATTAATTTGAATACCCCACACAAAATAATTTCCTAAAAACTCTATCACAAGTTTTGGTTACATTAAACAGTATAGTCAAAGCAACTTTCATAATAAAATATATATCATGTGGTATAAACACATTCTGTTTTCTTTCTTTTTATGGCTTTGCAGCTGGCAACTATGTGTCGCTAAAACTGTCTCGTTTGTGGGGCTTTTGGATGGTGTTGTTTGTGCAGTAAGAAGTATGTGCACAATTCACTTTGTTTTAAGGTCGATATTGCTGGTTTCTTTTAAACTAGGGGGTGCAAATTAGGTATGTTGTGCTTATTGGGCCAATCGATAAAACAGGGGCGGATTCAGAAGAACGGCTTCAGAAAAAATAATAAAATTAATGTAGTTTGCTTTTCCTAATGGGAACTCGAAGGGATCTATTTTATGGTTAAAGATAAGTCATCCAAATGCTTAAAGCCCACAAGAGATGTAAATAAAATCTTTAAATGTACAAGTATAAGAATAGTTGTTTAAAAATAAAAAAAGTACTGAAAAATACTTTTTCCACAATCGTGAGGAAAATCATTATTATTCAACTGAAAATAGTGAGCAAAGTATCATCTTGAATTACAAGTGAGCAAAGTACATAACTTTGCTCACAAGTGAACAAAGTAAATAACTTTCATTATAAGTGGGCAAAATAAATAGACAAGTGTATAATTGGTTGCATACTCTGAGCACAATATTTTCATGGAATTACCTATTATATATATGTAATTAGTTTAAAATTAAATTATGTAGATTATTTCATTCAATACAAAATACGCGCCTTCGATTGGTTTAAATATGAGGATTGATATCTGAAAACACCATGTTTTCGATTTTGTATTTCGGCACCTGATTGGATACATGCAATTTTCCTATTTGTGTGTTTCGCGTTGTCATTAGTTGTTTTATTTGATATTAAAAATTTAGTGACTGATTGAAAATGTCAAATTAATAAAGAAACGTCAGAATTATTGTATCAAGAATGAATTCTAAAAACCATTTTGGTCTGTTTGGTCTAAAAGAGATTCAAAAGAAAGTAAAAGAACAAATGCCGCAAAATACCGTGCGATCTAAAAAGTACGTGCGGAAACAATTCATGGAATTTTGCAACGAACGTCATCATAGCCCAATTTTAATTGTTTTCGTGAAATAATCTTGACAAATACAACTCGTGTAATTAATGATTATCGAAAATTTCTTCTCTATTTCGAAACAAATTGTTGTTTTAGGAAACCACACTCGCGCTTACGCGCTCGTGCGGTTTCCAAACAACAATTTGTTTCTCAAAATCGAAGAAATTTGTATTTCGATAATCGCTATAGCTATATTTTAGATAATTGAAATTTATAAAACTCGAAACACATAAACTTTATGAACGGAAACAAAGGAAGGTAAATAATTTTAAAAACTCGTAAATCTTGTAAAACTAATTTAAAAATAGCTCTATATCTGTTTAAATTTGTGGATTGACTTTTTGTTATAACGGCTGTAATCGAAGGACCAGCTCAAAGAGAGCAATAAATAAATGGCTGTGTGGATGAAGGAACTGTTATATGAATAATGATTGTATATGAATTCGTGACGAAAATCCAATCCAATACTTTCTACAAAAAAACTTTTTTTATGCGTTTACCGTGACATATACATTTTTCATGACGTTATGTCTCATGACATCACAACGTTCTTTTTTTACAGCTGGCTTGCAAACACATACGACAGTCGATGAAAAAGTTTTCTTTAACAATAAGTACAGGTTGACAGCACTCGGCTGACACCGTTGTCTTTTTATAATGTAGCAAGAAACAGGGAAAAACTATAAACTGAACAATATCGTTGATATGTATTTTTCATGTAAATAGCAATCTGCTCAAACGCAAGTAACAAGTTCTAAACAGATAAACTTTTCACATGTTTTACATTAGAACCGTGTCGGCCTGTTGTTTCTTCTGTCACAGTATTCGCACTTTACTCTCACATTTACCGGCTTGGCAAGCAGCCACAGCCTGTATGTTATGGTAATCCCTCGGGTATGGGTATTCCAAACATTTCTTTGCTTCTTAAAATATTGATCTGTAATTCGCGATTACGGATATGATATTATACTAGTTCAGAAGCACGAATATGTAAAAATTTATGACGCAAGAAAAACAACACTATAGAATTAATTCCTGCAATGTTCAACAGTGAATAAACGGCCAACGTCTGGTATTCCTGGCGCAGTCGTAAACTGCACACATCTTATCTAGCGTATTTATACCACCCTTGATGTTGTTGTAGTTGATTATCATCATGGGTTTTCCTGTGGCTTCATCAATTTGTTCATCGCCGTGCAGACTTGAAACTAGCAGTACGTTCTGCTTTTTTTTCGGGATATATGACACCAATATCTTCGAAAGCGAACATATGTGGCCTTTTGACTGGGTTCGAAAGGGGATTTCCCGCTAATTTTTCCTGATGTTTTCCAAAAAAGTTAGCTTGTAATTCGAACAAAAATTGGATACTAACGCAGTGGTAGTGAACCAGTTATCACAGGTCAAGTTTCTTTTTGAATTCCTAAGCAGTTCAACAAGTCTATCAACAACGGCTGAAGTAGAATTATTTTGACCATATGGTCCTGTGGTTTGAGATCATACAAATACTTCCAAATTGCAAGCGTAGTATAATTTATAATCCACCAGTCCATATACCTACTTTTAGGCGATACTTGTTAGGTTTATTCGGAATATATTGACCTCAAAAGGTGTGTAGGCAGATTTGCATTTTTCAATTTATCTTGAATCAACGTGTCTTTCCTTTCTGGTATCCATGTTATCGAATCACAAATTGGGAAGTAGGTAAGAAAAAATAAATTTTGATATATCAATCCGAAATGTTTCTTCTCCAGTTCCATCGTTATTCCATTACTCATCAATGTTAACCCGACCTGATTTCTACACGCCAGCTATATATAGCAGGTCAATCAAACAATGCATCTCAGAAATAGCCATTTGCGGTCCAGGGAGATGAACTATCAAATTATCTGAACGTGTTCTGAACGAATGATGGGTACGTGTTGTTTTTTTATCTTTTCTAAGAAAGCATGAGAGATTAGCCGTTGGTTCTATTTAGGTATCTGATATTTCCTGTTCCATGCCTGACTTTTCTTCCTGTACTTCTATTATATCTTCTTCCAAATCGTCTTCCGAATCCTCCACTTTCTCTTTTTCTGATTCCTCTTCTAAACACTCTAAAATACCTTTCTTCTACATAAGAATGTAACTAAAAACTGAATGTTGAAATTAGAATCCGTTTGTGCTTTTTCATGAAAATAAACCATACTTATGGTTTAGCGTACATATTAGATTTATATTTCAAAATTTTCATCTTGGCTTCTAGCACCACATATTAGATAAGGTAATTTCGACAAGAAACTTGTAAAAGTGGGGATCTAAACTCGTTGGAGCCAAATACTAGAGTTCATTAGAACCCTGGAACTGGAAGGCGAGCAGTAGTAGTAGCGAGAACAGCTCTGATAGGGGGGGTACAATAAACCTTAGGTTTCAGTGCATTGTAACCCCGTTAAAATCTAATCTAAGCTAATGGTTTAGCGTACATATTAGATTTATATTCCAAAATGCTCATTTTGACTTTTAGCACCACATATTAGATAAGGTAATTTCGAGGCTGCCCAACCTGTGGTATTGGAAAATACAACTATTAAACATAAAAATTGCAAAATTAGACGCAACTTCTTAAGGTACTGTTCAATTAGGATGATTCAATTTGATTGATGGATTTCGGAATATCTCTCAATAATTAAGTTTGAAAATAGTGATGCTATCTACTGTATGTATAATACAATGTTTGAAACATTTTAGCTATATAAATGATTAACAACTGTGTAGTGGGGATCTAGAATAATAAAAATTAAAACTTGCATTGTGTAAAAAATAGATAATATATTGATATTTCAAAGCAACTTACTGATTATATAACAATATAAACTTAATTAATTCTAATACATTTATTTGAAATGGGAAAATACCAAAGATTGTTCTAAGGTTTCTTTTGATTTTTATCCAATATTAGTTTTGAATATTTTTTCTAATAGTGTTGAAAAGGATTTGTCGGCCTTATTTCTAATGCTATTTATTCTGATACCACTGGTGTTGATATTTGATTTAATTAGTTTGAGTTGGTTAACTTCATAGGGTGCATAATCAAAAGAATGCTTTGATAATGGTGGAAAATATTGCCATTTAAAAGAAAGCATTTTCTCTTTCTTTCATTAACATACTGATAAAAATATATCTTACTGGAAGTTTGCTTATTCATTTTATGCAACACTGAACTTCTCTCCATTTCATTACACGAAATTAGATATTGCATTAATTTTAAATAACCCATAGATCATCACGTTTTGCAGGTCTAAAGTGTTTGTGAATATATTTTTTTGATTATGAAGCCCCATACATTTTCAATGGGTCTGAGGTCAGAATTTTTTACATGCCATTGTGAAATAAATTATGTTCTAACGATGTTTAAACGATGATGATAATAATGTTTTTGCTCAAGCCTTCAAAGTGACTTTAAAAGGATATTGACGGATATATTAGACAAGAGTTTTAGGTATCAACATTTTTCTTTCCTGCATTCTGCTCCATAATATTTATTGTTGCTGCCAGCGATTTTAACGTCGATATTGAGTTGCAGTAGAAAATTTGACAATTATATTAAGAGGTCCCATATTTGAACTCAGGGTATGAATGATGCAAAGTTTAAACTACACCAATAAATGTTGGCTTCATTTACGCCTTGGTGATTTGTTTAGACTCGTTTAAACTTTGCAAACTAATGTTTTATTAACGCAAACGATTCCCTAAAGTAGAATCTAGCTCGACTTTGATAATGGTTCAACTGAGACCTTTACACTTATCGCTTTGTGTCACATAATATACAATAATTTATTTGACGTAGGTATACTAATTCACTGAGAACGTTCTTGTAGACAATTTATTTTAAGGAAAGTCCGGGTTCAATTTATTTCCACATTTATTCAAGCACTTTAACTATTTATAATTTATATACTTATTAATACACTTATCTAAATAACTACAGGCTGTTTCACGACGAGCTTACACTATCTATACATTAGAAACTACTCACACGAGTTTGATAAAAATTGGTATAGATACATAAGAGGTTACGGCAAATTTATTGAAAATATTTTGACAGACCGGAAGTGAACGAGGGCAACTTTGTTATTTTAAATGTACCACCCTGTATATTACTAACTTTTCGGATTCTACATTAAATTTTAATGATACTTTGTTAAGAATACCCTATATCTAAAATTTATACTTATCAAGATATTAATTTTTTTAGTAAAAAATTGACAGGTGCATACCTTTATTGAAAATTCTGTGTGGACATCCCCAATGTTTTCGATTATATTTCTAGCTGAACTTCGTCGACTAGATAAATAATCTTAATTTGACCAAATTGATGTCGAAATTAATAATTTATTATGTACAAATTTACAAGAATGGTACAAAGTTATGAATGTTGAACGTCGGTGGTTTCAGATCGGAAGGCACTGTATGTTTCGATTTGATGAATATTCACTTGTCTCGTATAGAAAATAAGTAACGATGTGTTAGACTTAGTATATCTGACTGTTTGTCTTTGAGTGGAGTTACTTCGATATGTAACGACGACTCGATGAACTCGATTGAGTGTTGAACTGAGTTATGAACTAACGTGAGTATTGAATTGATTTCGTTAATGAGTGTTGAACTCGCTTCGATGAATAGTAGAACTGATTTCGTTTTCGAGTTGTAAGCTCGTTTCGATGAGTATTAAAAACTGATTTCTTCACGTTGTAAGACGTGTTAAATCTGCAAGGGGCGTGTTTACACGTGTATTGGGTTGACCAAAAGGAAATAAACATTTCCTATTGGCCAGTATCATTTGACTCGTCGGAAACTTCGACAAGAATCAACAATGGACGCCTTCAATAGATATTTCAATTTCTATTGAGTACTCCAGTAGCGAGACCGTTCTATTGTTACTTTTTTACTCAGAAAGGTTATTCAAACGTTTCTTACAAGCTTCCGACCATCGACCATAAAAGTTCACGCACAAAGTGACAATAAGTTACAATTGAAGAGTGGAAGTAACAAAGGAGACAAGTGCCAAAATTTATATTTTGAGGTAATTATAATAAAACAACAAATAAATTATTCATTTTTTATTTGTTAAAAATTTAGCTTAAGAGCAACACGGAAAACTAGTTTACAACAAAAAACAGTTATATAAGAACATTTTGAACAAATAGTGACTTTTTCCAAAAAAAAAAAATAGAAACGTGATAAGTGCCAATACAAAGTAACATACGAAAATACTAAGAAAGCGTCTTATTTACTTATTTGCTACTTCCAGCACCATTTTGAGCCACTTCTTTTACTCCCAGTAGGTTATTGTAAAAGTTTTTGTGCAATGGATTTGTTAAATAAGGTATCATAGACATAAGACTTTTTCTTTTGTTTTCAGAAATCTTGTTTTCTGGCGAAACTACATGTAGCTCGGTTTTTCTAATGTTATTCAGAGTTTTTCCTTTTTTTAAAACATTGACTTCGTTCCATGGAATAAAATCTGCAAAGCAGGTCTTTGTTTTCACAATCGCCGGGTTTTTTTTATCAATGCGTATTGCTGTTGCTTGGCTGATTTGCAGTTTAGTAGTATTAATATAAAAATCAGCAGCTTCCTTAATATTCCAAAAACAAAATTGGATCATATCTATTACCTCGAACGGTGGGTTGTACCTTGCTGAATGAATAACTTCAATCAGATCTTCTGGTATGTATGCTTTCATTAATCTTTTTCTCTTCTCGATTAAGGCAAAATCCCTATCGCAAGGCATAAATCTATCGCCGCTCACAAGGAATCGCTGTTCTATTGAGTCAAACAAGCCAATGGAAACCAAAAATATTAATGTAAACAGAACAAATTTATTTTCATTTTGGCCGCCACAGTTGTAGCACCAAATAATTAACGACTTTTTGTTTGTGAAACCGCTATTTAAAAAACGGAGAAGGCAAGAAGCGATCTCGTTTGTCCCTCTTCCAGAAAATACTTCGTGCCAGAGAAACATGCTGGCATGATTTGTATCCCCGACGTGAATCCCAAAGTTAAAACAGGAAAGTTGGGATAGATAGAACATGTCAGAATGTACCAGTGTTGGCACAAATATCACCTGCTCAAGATCCATAGATAAGCAACACACATCACTACCTGGTTGTTGAGAGCGAATGGTATTTTCTTTCAAAATAGCTCTAGCTCTCTCAGCTTTAGTATGGTGGACATCTAATTTAATTTGAGCTTCTTTACTTGTCGCCGTATTCGCACGAATTTCACATTGAAGCCTATCGCAGGTATGACATGTGTCCATTCTGGGCCTTCGAAATGAAAGTTTAGGAAAGTCTTTCTTGAAAACTGATGAATAAAACTTATAGGTTACCTCACTTTCTGGATAGCGTGTTTTAAATGCTTTATATTTAGGTCGGGGCTCAGATATTCCTTATCGGACTTCGCGCGAGTATAATGTCCAATATCTCGAGGTATTAAGTTAATGTGAGCTCTTATAGCTTTGCGATCATTTTCAGAAAATTTAGATTTTTTATGGCATGTTCTCTTATCAATAAAAAAAGTATAACCAGCTTTCTTTTTAGAAATTAAGCCATCGATTTTTTTTCTTGATACAGCAAAAGTGTCCATAATAGTTTTTTTGCACACTTGAACGAAATTTCCTCTTTCGTCTGGAATAGTGTAGCTCACTGTTGTTTGACGCTGGCTGTCTTGAGGATTTTCATAACTACCATGTCGACGTCTTTTAACAGGTGTTAGATGTATAAGATTTAATAGATACTGTTACGAAACAGTACACTGGTATAGTCCCTAAAACCGACTCTGTCTAAGCCAGGTATAAAAGTTAAAATTATGGCGGACACGCAGTTATAAAAAACTGTTTACGAGTTTACGACTATCTTATGTAAACATTGTTTTTGTGACCAGAGTTATCTAGAAAAGGCCAGAAAAATTATTCGTGACTGTGTAAGCGCAGCCCAGAATTTACTAGTAAAAACGGCTTTAATATATAAGGGACTGAACAGGAAGAGTGAGTTTAGTTTATAATTTGACATCGTGAGTTAAACAGTAAATAAGTGAATATAAATTAGTTTGAGTGAATATACAGTTAATATAAATGAATAATTAAGTGATTAGTTAAGTATATAGAAATTAAATGTTAGTGAGTTAGTGTTTCAATAAATTAGTAAGTAAACATACCGAGTGTTTAAAATTTATCCCATCCGTTTATTGTCTAAATAAATAAGAAAAACATTAAAATACGTACCCTGAACTTTTGAAGTTTCTTTATAAAATTTTTCGTATAAGGACTTCCGCCAGAAGAGACTGAGGCTTTTACAGTAAAACTGGCATTTACAACAAACCTAATAACAAACATTTTATTTAATAAATATTTCAATAAACAGTTTATTCTAACCTAACCTGTTGACTTGGCGCCATTTTCTCCTGAATTTGCTTAAGTTTCCTTGATTTGTAGGCTTTGCCAGATTCTTTAAGTACCCTCTGTTCTTCACCAAAACGTCCACTACCTCTACTTCTTCGAGTTTTTACATTAAGGTCGCTCATTATTATATTTAAAAAAAAACAACAATAATAACAGTGTTTTTAAATGAAACTCAAGGTCTCTAGTTAATTCCACAATATAGTACAAGTTATTGAAAATTCTAAAAAATTGACAAATTTGTCAATTTTTTAGAATTTTCAATAACTTGTATTATATTGTGGAATTAACTAGAGACCTTGAGTTTCATTTAAAAACACTAATATGAGCATATTCCACGAAGTAAGGGTCGAGACAGTCAATTTTTCAACAATAATAACACTAAAACGCGAATTATTGTGAACTGACAGCAGAAAGGCGAATGGCACTTGTCTCCTTTGTTAGGAAATAGATCATGCACTTAACGGTGGCTCCATCTTTTAATGAATATATAAAGTGTATTATGAAAATTGGCACCTATCACCTTTGTGAGGACATAAACAGTGGCATATAACACCGTTCTATGGGTCTAACGCAAAATGAAAATTTTTGGCACTTACCCCCTTTGTTACTTCCACTCTTCAATTATAGTTTTGCTTCAGGGTTTTTACAATACAATAGATAATAGTGTGAAACGTGACATTTTCCTACATTTTTAACTATAGGATTTCAAACACAATGCGACAATATGTCTCTCACACCTTGCAAATTGTGTAATTTCAATGCTACAACAAAACTATTTACAATTATTATTGCAAAACGTGATATTTTAAAAGTATTTAACAAAAGCTGCGAATAAAGAGTAACAACCCTTTGAATTTACAACAATACAAAAGATCTTATCAATTCTGTAACACATTTTACAGTGTTAGCAACTGAAATGAATTTACGCCTTAAATATATACAAGTACGAAAAGAAGTAACATACAAATATCTTACATATTTTTGAAAGCATCCTAAACAATATAATTCAGGATTTTCTAATCTTGAGCACCCAATATACCAAATAAATAACATCTTGTTGGATATATTGGTACGACGATCAAGGTAATTGGTGACACGTCGAAAACTTGTTTTTTGTATACAAGGTTGTTAAAAAATGTCAAATATCTTCATTTTTTTAAATGAAACAACTATATTTTTATTCTAAAGCCGAAAATAAGGGCATTTTATGTTCACTTCCCTATACCTAATCTTAAGCGTTTTGGAGATATTCACAAGTATTTAAATTTTTTAATTATTTCAGCTTTATGATTGTCACTGACTGACTGAACCCAGGTGTTCGGTTACAGCTTTTTATACAGTGGTCGAATTGTTTCCGAGCGTCTTCTGAAGTCTTTTGTAGATACAAACATACTAGCTTTTTCAGGAGTTTTTTTTCTTCTCAGTGACTGTCCCGGCCTGAGGCTCGATACTTCTAGTTAATTCAACCAGATGTGGCGTAGATTTATTACATCATAAAACTTGTGAAAAAATAGTAATTTATGCGGTATCACCAACATTAAAACTTAATTATCAGATTGGTCATAAATTGAGTCACACAACTCGATTGAACCTAATTTTTACGTCATTTTTGTTTTGAAACATGTTCTAATTATTAGAAAGCCACTTGTCAATTTTAATTATAGTTCAAACAACGCTCAAAATATTGGAAAAAATAAATTTGCATCTATTAACTTCAAACGGCTGTAACATTTTTGTATGCATATTTGTACTAAGGTAAGTTAGGTTCAATCGAAATATTTTTGGCCCCAGAATATGTGGTTTACCTTTGTTGTACCCTGTATATTCCCATACAACTTGTGAATTGCTGAATCTATAACTTATATCCATTTATTTTTGTTTCAGGTTCGAACGTTAAAAATGCACTTGTTTACGATGATTCAATTAGTTTGTTTGGTGATCTTGTGGATCGTCAAATCAACAAAAGCGTCGTTGGCATTTCCTTTCTTCTTAATCCTGTTGGTGCCACTAAGATCTCAACTAAACCGTTTGTTTTCTCAGAGGGAGCTTCGAGCGGTAAGTAGACCGGTATTTTTCTATAAATCTTATTTTTTGGTAATTTTAACTCTTTGAAACTAATAGTCGACTGTATTCTCTAATGAAAAAAAAGTTATAGTTATAGGTACAAAAGAGTTTTTACACACACACATCTAAAATGTCTAAGGAACACAAAATTTTTTCTCGAATAAACATCAATTTGAATATGATTAATCCTCAATGAATTTATCTTAATTTGAGTGTAATATGATTTCTTTTTGATGAAATAATCAGACAAATGTTTAGAAATGCACTAATTTAACTGAAATTGTTAATATAATAATGTAAAACATGAAAATCTAACAAAAAATGTTTCTAATAATCTGCATTTCCTCCAGTAGCATTAATTATACCTTTGACATAATCTTGGTGTACTTAAAAAATTAAATTATCAATTTCGTTTTGAGGTAATAGGGTCAATTCTTGTATAAGAAGGTCTTCAAGACCTTGGCAAGTATGAACACTATGCATATGAAGAGTGATCCGTTTCTGAAGCATATCACAAACCTGCTCGATAGGATTAAGGTCGGGCGACAGTGCTGGCCACGGTAAAAGTGTAATATCCTCACTATCAAACCAATATCTTACCGTTGCCGCAGTATGTGGCCTTGCATTATCTTGCATGTAACGAAAATTCTGGGCTTGCAGCAGTGGTTAATGGAAGGACAACAGGTTCTAAGATACGGTCAGTATATTGATACTGATTCAAAGTTCCTTCCACAAAAACGGGAACAGTTCGATAATGAAAAATTATTCCAGCCCACATCATAACTTGTGGACCACCATATGGACGAACACCCTGTACATGTCTAAGTCTCTATTGTCGACTAGGACCTCTCCAGACTCTCACCCTACTTGAAACAGGATAGAGTCAAAACCTAGCTTCATATGTGAGTAACACAGAACTCCAATCTTGTAAGCCCCAATACACATGTTGCTGTGCCCACCTTAATCTTAGTCCACGATTTCCATGACGTAACATGGGAACCCTCAATGGTCGTCTGGCGTTGCAGGCCAGCATCATGTAATATATTTCTCAAAGTTTGGTCGCACACTTTAAGGATGTGAATTTTGAGGTGCTGCCACTTTTGCCTTTATAAAACAGTGCGTTTGACTAATAAATTTTCATAGAATATTTTGATTTGTAGAGAACAAGTTTATAAAGGGAATGTTACTTATGTATTTGTTAGATGTTAGATTTTAACGGGGTTACAAAGTACTGAAACCTAAGGTTTATTGTGCCCCTTCCCATATTAGAGCTGTCCACGCTACTACTACAGCTCTCTTCCAGTTCTAGGGTTCTAATGAATTCTAGTATTTGGGACGGCTTCAAGGAGGTTAGATCCTCACTATTCCAAGTTTCTTGTCCAAAGCACTTTGCGTTGGCTTGGATTGGCGATGTATTCTAGAAATAGGTGATCCGGAGTGCTTCTTTTTTGATTTTCTCTTTCTTCCGAAACACTTTCTTATAGGAGCATTTTCCAACACCATAGAAAGGCTCAGGCCAAATAAAGGGCGTTCGTGCTCCTTTCCTGGCAAGTGTATTGGCCCCTTTATTTCCTGTGATTCCCGAGTGGCCAGGAACCCAGACTAAAGAGAACCTGTTATTCTTTTCTAGTTCACCAAGTTTTCATCAGCACTCCCATACCAACTTTGAGTCAATGACATGGGAGCTCAATGCTTTGATAGCTGCTTGACTATCAGAATGAATCGATATATCACATTTTTTATAGTTTCTTTCTAGGTTCATTTCCACGCATCTTTCAATCGCAAGTATTTCTGCCCGAAAGACGCTCGGACAGAAGCCTAACGATAATGAGTATATGGTGCCAGGTACGAATACTCCAGCGTCAACTCCTGTGGTGGCTTTTGAACCATCTGTGTACCATCTTATGGTATTTTCTTTGAGAGTTTGGGTGGTGTATTCCCTTTCCTAGTCTCTCCTTACTTACTTAGCAATGTAGTGAAGTTCTTTTCGATACTAACTTTCTTGATAATTTCGTCACTCGGAAGATTGGCTGATCAGATTTTTAATACTCTCATTGCCTGAGCCTTTCCTATATGGTCTAATAATTGCCTCTTGGACTGATCTTTCTATTACCAGATATAGAGGTGTGAGATTTGTAATGATCTCAAGTGCCCTATTTGGGCACGTTCTCATGACTCAAGTGATGCACACACAGGCATGCCTTTGAACTTTGCCGTGGGTCTTTCTCGCGCTGTACTGACTTGCTTTGGTATGCCAAACTATTGCCCATATGTAATTGCTGGTCTCACAATCATGGCGTACATCCTTCACAGTATTTTTGGATTATAGCCCCAAGTCTTACCAGCTAGACTTATGCACGCCATCAAAGCTCTTATTGCTTTACTAGCAGTTATTTTAACATGCTTATTCTACAGAAGTTTACTGTCTAGGGTTATCTCTATATAATTAACTTCAGATTTCCATTCTATGATTTCCACGTTTAAAGATAGGGGGTTCATAGCTGAAAGTATTTTTCTGTGTAAATGGAATTACTATGGTTTTGTTTGGATTTATGTTTAGCCCCAGTGACAAGCACCATTGCTCTATAATTCTGATGCCCTTTTGTAATCAATCACACAAGGTGCTCTCGAACTTGCCTCTGACTATTAGAATTATGCCATTAGCATAGTCCATACATTCAAAGCCGAGCTGCATAGCCTGTAGGGCAACTCATCTACTAGAATTCAGAATTCACAGAAGGGGAGATAGTTCTCCCACTTGAGGTGTCCCGCGAATGGCTTTAATTGAGGTGGTTTGATTCCCCACCTGTGTCTCAGCTATCCTCGTCGTCAACAACTCATACATCCATTTTACAGTGGTTTCATTCACTCCTCGCCTTTTTAGTGCTTCTTTGGCAGACACATGAGTTGTGTTGTCAAAGGCACCTGATATATCCAGGAATGGGTACATTGCGATTTCTTTGTTGTTCAGAGTTCTCTGGATGGCTTCGGCCAGCTGATACAGAGCCGCCTCAGATCATCGACCCGCTCTGTAGGCATGCTGACATTTATGAAGTAGTGTCTTCTCTAAATTCTCCGTTCTTATGTAGTTATCCACTACTTTCTCCATCGTTTTAAGTAGAAACGATATTAGGCAGATGGGTATAGAAGATCGGGGACCAGTCCCAATCTTTTTCCCTATTTTTGGTATGAAGGTTACTCTTGTCCTTCTCAAATTTCAAGGTATTAGACCAACTGCTAGACTGCTGCTTGTACTCTTCAGCAGGAGAGAAAGAATATCCTGTATCCCTTGCTGGAAATATTCCATCCACCTCTGGTGATTTATATGGTTGAAAGGTACTTATTTCCCATTCCAACCGTTGTCTGGTAAATATTTTCTTAGCAATGTCCCAATCCTCCTTGCGGGATTTTTTTATGCAATTCATTGCTATTTCAGTGCTTGTTGTCGGTTCACTACCTGGAAAATGGGTTCTAAGAAGAAGAATATGTTGTTGCTCTTCACCTTCCGTGCTCCAAGGCAGAAACCAGTAAGGACTACTCTTCTATATAGCCACGAATTCTGTGGCTTGGTTTCTCACATTGAATTTAGGTTGTCTACTCTTGGTCCGGACAGTCAAGCCAAGACCCCCCGCCCCATCCCACTGGACCGTTTTTAGACACAACGAGCTCCCAAGTATTTCTTTGCAGACCTCCTCCTCATACCTATAAAATCATCTCAGAGGCCCCTCCTATCCACCAGCTGGAGACGCGCCGTTTGAAATACAGTGTTTATTATCTTCGACCGTTGTTAACTTTACCCAGTGGGGAACAATTTATGGACCGTAAGTAGCATAGTTGTAAATCAAAACCAAGTACACAGTCCGACCCTACGCAGGGACATCTTTAACATTTTTTATTGTCGTTTTTGCGACACAAATGTTTTCTTTTAACCTTCCTGTTGTCCAAAACATCATCTTCAGTATCACTGTTGTCACTAATTTCAATCACTTCTTTCTCTATGTCCATTTCATTCGACACAATGTTTTCCCATGGACGAGACACTGCCATTTTTATTTGCACAATGCACAACGATGAAAAGTCACAGACTGATAGACTGCACCCTTGCTTTACTTGGTTGGTGATTACTCCGACCCTGTTAGGACGCAGGTATAAAGGATAATTTCTAATTTATGAGGAGGCAGTATCTGTGGTATTTATGCATTCTTGTTGTATTTAACATTTACACAATGCTCCCTGTCATAAACACGGTATTTCAAATTCGCAAGTCTTACAAAACAAACAAACGATGTGTTTCTGTCGTTTCGGGAATTGATTTATCAAAATGAATTAGAGCCCATATATTTTTATTGGGCTTAGTGCTTATGGATGAAATCATAAAGAAAACAAATAATACTAGGAAATATATCGTAGGATATAGAAACTTGCAAAAAGTTGAAATAACAAATGAAGGCTATGCAGATGACTTTGTTATATTTACGCAAACAAAATATAATCATATTGAATGAAACATTAAAGGGGAGTGTGGTATGAAAATAAGCACGAATAAGACTAAAGCTATAGTGATTAGTGATTGAATACAAAAATTACATACCTACCTATTAAAAAATCCTTATACGTCACTTCCTTAATGACAGTTCCCCGATGTTTCTCTTCATCTCTTTCCTTTATGGACCTTAACATATCCTCAGTACAGGACCGACGTAACATCTCTCCTTCTTTTCTAGTCATTTGTCTCGAATAATTTGACTGGTGGGATCTAGTTGAAGCCAACGGGGTAGATCAGGTCCGCAGTTAGGGGCTAACCTTTCGACATTAATCACCTTGGACTTACTACTTGCTGACAATTGGATGTGGTAAACTAGGTCGTTTATTTTCTTGATAACGGCTTAGGGGCCTTCCCAGTTTCGTTGCAGTTTTTGGCACAGACCTTTTCTACGTTTGGGATTGAACAGCCATACGGGTCACCCCCTTATCGTTGCAGTGCTTCAAACGTTGACGAGCAAAATTATGGACCTTTTCCAATTTTTCTTTCAAGTTTCCTATGTACATAGAGGATGTACGCTCTTCTGCTTATCTACCAGGAGGAAGTCTTCCAAAAAGAAGATCGTAAGGCAGCTTCACTATCTCCCAGTAACTAGCATAGATATACTATAAACGGTTGATTCGTGTTCAGAACTTCTATAGGCTAGCAGGAATAGAGGAACTAAAGTGTTCTAGGACTTTTTCATTTTCAGAGACGGTTTCAAAATTTCGTCATTGATCAGAATGCAATTCCAGAGGGACTACGTGTCTCGTAATAACGTTAGTTAGGAAAGCCTCTGCTACTGTCCCCACGTCTTGATTAGGAAGAGGTGCTATTTCGAACAATTTGGAAAAATAACCCATACAACCATCAGGTATTTGTTTTCTCTTTCTGTCAAAGGAAGTGGACCGAGAATATCAATTGCAAGTCGTTCAGAGGGCTCTCCGGAAAGATACTGTGCCATTTTTCCCCGGCTTCTTGTTTGAGGATCTTTTCTACTATTGCACAGATCACATTTCTTGCACCAATCTTCTACGTCCTGTCGACAGTTGACCCAATAATATATTTCCCGAACTCGTGCCAGTGTTCTTTTAGTACCAAAATGTCCTTCTGAGTGGCTACTATGAAGTTCTTCTAACACACTACTGATGTGTGATCTTGGCAGTATTAATTGGTGAACTATACGTACTCCATCGAGGCTTTCCCATCTGCGATGTAATATGCCATCATGAAGATAAAGTGAATCCCACTGAGCCCACTACTCTTTTATTTATTTATTTATTTTATTGTTCATCCTAACAGGTATATTGACCTAATTAAAAGGATAATCATGTTAATAAAGATAAGTACAGTTATAATAATAATGAAAAGAAACAAGAGAGAGGGCCAATCACAACTAACTAATGTTATATATCTACACAGATATCGTTAATATCATTTATCAATATTACGTACCATACATCTTTATCATAGCCAGAGAAAGCAGAAGAAGCATAGAGACAGGAGATTCAATTTAATTAACAGATATGAGTCTAAGAGATTTTTAACTATTATCGACAGGCCTACAAGGGTTTTAATGAATCACGCCGAAGTAATATCCAGGTATTCGTTTATTAAATTTGTATAATCCCTGCTTCCACTATATCTGGTTACCTCATGCCAAGTAGGTCTGACTCCAGCCATTCTCTTATAACCTTCAAATCACTGTCTTTCTTTTGATTTTTTCTAAAGATTTCGAAGGGATTCTGATAATCATTCATTTCTGGCTTGATTGTGGTTATCTGTAGACTAACTTCTTCAAGTGGGTTCTCATTTTCTTCAAGCCTTTTATAGTACCGGCATTGTCGTTCTAAACAGGGTCGCCTTGAAAGTATATCGGCATTGATATGGAGACGTCCTTTTCGGTGTACTATTACAAAGTTGTATTGCTGTAGTCTCTCTATCCACCTAGCAACTTGTCTGTCAGGCTTCTTAAAATTCATTAACCGCTGCAAATCGCTATGGTCACTTCTTATAGAAAACTTCTATTATAAAGAAAATTATGGAAGTGTTCAAGGGCTTTCATAATAGCCAAAAGTTCTTTTCTGGTGATAATTTTTCTCGGCCTCTCCCATGGTTTTACTAAAGAGTGCAATCACTTTTTCTTCGCCTTCTTGTTTTTGTGATAACACGGCACATATGCCGTGCTGGGAGGCATCACAATCCATAATAAATGTCCCTTTCTCCCGTGGGTAGGCCAAAATAGGTGCTGTGGTGAATCGTTTCTTTAAATCTAAGAACGCATTTTGACAATTCAGTGTCCAGTCAAATTCAATGTTGTTTTCAGTCAGTCGATGAAAAGGTTTAGCAATTCGACTAAAATCCTTGACAAATTTGTGGCAATAAGAACAAAGTCCAAAAAACTTCTAATATTCTTTCTGTCCCTTGGCTTAGGCCAGTCTTTTATAGCTACAATTTTCTCCTGATTGGTTCTAATTCCTTCTGCGGAAATGATGTGTCCCGAATAATAGGCATTCTTTCAAAACAGTGAACATTTCTTGTGATTCAGTTTCAAATTGGCATGTCTTAATTTGTCAAATACTTCATTAACATTTTTTAAATGCTCAAAAGTTTTCGACATGATCATTATATCATTAAGGTATACAAGACAGGTTTTCCACGATAATCCTTTCAAAACCTTCGACATCAGTTGTTCAATTGTGGCCGGAGCCTTTCAGTCCGAATGGGAGGACCTGGAACTGGTAAAGACCACTGCCAGTAGAAAAAGCTGTTTTCTCTCGATCATCAGGGTGTACTTCTACTTGCCAATATCCACTCTTTAAGTCTAGAGTGAAAAACCATTTCGCCTCTGATAGAGTATCTAGTGCATCGTCTAGGCAGTGGATAGCTATATTTTTGTGTAACCTGATTTAGTGGATCCATATTTCTTAGTTACCAGTACCACTGGTGAACAGCAGCTTCTTCAATAATATTTGCATACATCACGTCGTTTATCATATTTTCTACTTCTTTCCATTTAGCAAATGGTAATCTCCTTGGCATATGACGAATTGCTCTGGCATATCCTGTATAAATTCTACGCTGCCCTAGACTGGTACGTCATGTATATTTGCTCGTCTTGAACATGTCGCAGTTAAAATTTTTCTTTAATTCTTCGGTTGTCAGGTGGTCATTATTTTTAACTACTTTTTCGTAAGGCTGGTGTCAACGGAGTTACTTGTGCTGTTTTTTTTCTTTGGAACTATTTTTGAACTTGATTATGCTTATCACCGGTG
The DNA here is from genome assembly GCA_963921935.1 of Galeruca laticollis. Classification (NCBI taxonomy): domain Eukaryota; kingdom Metazoa; phylum Arthropoda; class Insecta; order Coleoptera; family Chrysomelidae; genus Galeruca; species Galeruca laticollis. Next base: position 34,056,869 of record OY998178.1, on the reverse strand, counting down.
TACAAAATCTGTTCTTTCCTTAATTTGAAAGGTTTATTTGATAAAGTAGTAACTCTAACGGGAATCGGTTCTCTAGTTCCTCACTTTCCGCAATACCCAAATGTAGATCTTTTGGTTTTTGGTCAAGTCTCGCGAAGACGATTTCTTCAGAGTTTTCGGGAACTTCTGTATATTTGTCTACTATAACCTTTATTTGAGAAGTCTCTTCTTCCGAATTTAGGTTTATCTGTTCATTCCCAATTACTAAAATTTTATTTGGAAGGTCCATGATAAATTTATTTTGTATAATGCCAATTCCAAGGATGCATTGATCTGTAATATCGGCTACCAGAAATAAGTGTTTTATCAGAGTATTACCAATCTGTAAAAATGCTGATATTTCTCCTCAAACAGGAACAATATGTTCTGAAGCTGTTTCAAGAACTAAGCCTCTGCCAGTAGGTTGTAGTTTTCGATTCATAATCCCTGACTAATAAGTTTTGTGCGGATTTTGGGACTCACGGTACATGCAGTTGACGCCCGCCCCGTAGTCTCAAGTTTTATACGTTTCCCTGATTGATGCTTAAAAGTCGGCTAGGTGTGGGAGGACGGCTTCTCGGGGACGCATATCTACTGTGGTTATTTCCATTTATTGTGAGAGGCTTCGGGATTGCGATCTAGGCGATCTTCTGACTTCATTTCTCGACTCCTACTCGTCGAACGGGCTCTGCTTTTGGAAGTTCTCTGAATGAGTCCGATTCTTCAGCAATTGAAACATCTCATACTTTCATTTTGGTTATTTCGTCGCATAGTTTGGAGTATATTCAAGATTTGTGAGAGAGTCGATTGTGGGTGGCTAGTGGAAGTTATCTATTCTTGTTCTTGAAAAACCTTATTTCTCTCAATTTAGGACCGACAGATTTTGATATATCTTTTTACTGCCTCATACTCCTGAGCTGAAATCAGAGTTTCATTCAACGTTTTGTGGTGTTGTAGCTAAGGAACTTGTTGCATTTCCACGTCTTGTAATCCATCAACGAATGCCTGTGTGCCGACGAGGAAATCTTTAGGTGCCTGGGAATAGGCAAGATCCAACAGTATTTTTATATCTGCCTCAAATTCCTGTAAGATTTCATTAGATTTTTAATTGCGTACTTTTAGCTGACTCTGGAATACTTGCTTCAAGTGCTGTTGGCCATACCTTGTCTCTAAATCCTGTACGAGGGACGCATAATTGGGCGTGTCTTTTGGAAGACACTGCGAAACGGTTGCTGCCTGTCCACGAACCGACACTAATAATGAAGCCGCCATGTGTGTCTCAGTAAAATATTTAATTCCTAGTTAATTATTTCAATTATTATTTATACAATTTTTCATTCCACTGTTCACCCATAAACCTAAAACAAGTGTTTCTCCCACCTTCAATATCAATCCATAAAAGCCAGAGAGTAAAGTAAGTTTTTAATGGTTTTGGTATGTAGACAAAAATTAGGGTAGCCACCTCTCCCGATTTGATCGGGAGACTCCCGAAATCATACTACAATATCTTCCTATTTTAATTTTAAATTCCCGACTTTTGTAAAAAAAATTAATTTAAAAATAATTTTTTTTCTCAAATAAGAACTCTACAGTTATATAGCGTATCTTAAAAATATTTGATTTATGTTAATTTATTAAAAATGTTGACAAACAATTTAATTGTTATCTATTTGGTTATAAAAGTTATAAATTGTATGTTTGAACACATATACACATTCACAAATTCTTATGTATCTCCCTACTTCGACATTCCACATTCAGGTAGCACTCCTACTAAAAATAGTAAATATTCTCATTTATTTCAATAAACAGGATCGATTTTCAGCGTCTTAGCGTGTATTCAACCATGCAAAATAAAAATCTACTAGATTTTATTACACTGTCAACTGCTGCAGTAAGTATAATCAAACAAAAAGAGGATACAATTGAGACTGGTTTAAAACTGGATTGTGCATTGAAAGTCTAGGTGTTGAAATGAGGTAGAACACAATAAAATTCGTAACCTGTGAAAGAGGGAACAAGCGAATTATTGTTCTTACATTGTGATTTAGATTGTTTTGTTGATGTCAAAATAATTTCAAGAAAATATTTTCTGATCTAAAGGACAAAAATATCCGACGATTATAATTGATAAACTAATAAATATGAGTAATATTTTTCAGGGGTCTTTGTCCTGCCGTCATAACAACTAAGTATAACAAATTAGTTGAGGAATTGCACAGTCCTGGCTGCGTATGTTTCAAATTCCATACTCTTTTTAAAATTCCTTGCATCGTTTCATCTCTCTACATGTGTTTGAATTCAAACGATGCAAAAAATATTTGGTTGAAATATAATTATATTATTTATGGAAACTAGTTCAAATTTCATGTTTCCTTACCTGAACTGACAACAGTACCTAACACAAAATTCATTCTTCCCACTCGCTGGAAAAAACATTCCTGATCATAAGTATCTGCGAATTAATTTGTTACTCCATCTACATGTAAACGTCTTGTATTATTTTTTTCTGTATGATTAACACTACTTAGTTATTTTTCATAACACATAGTTCAATAGTTTTTTATTCAATCATCATATTATCCATTCTGTCTTTTTTTTTTAAATCCTCATACTATATTGGATTATATTGGCTATTATAGGGAGGAAGTCACAATAGTAGATGTCTTTCGTTTAAAGTTTCAATAACTTATCTCTTATGATGGAGACAAATTTTCAATAATATTACTACTATAGACACTGCTATGAACTATGCTTTTTGATTGTAATCCAGTCACTATTTTTCAAAATACATATTAGGACATAAGTCCCTAACATCGAAACAATAATAAATATACAGGAAAAGTATCTAGTTTAAAATCACCTGTCTAATACATTTTTTTCACAAATAATCCTACAAATATTGTATGTAAGAATAATTTTGTAAACAAGCAATAAAAAGTTCTACAATCTACGATAAACATGGTTCGATCCATTCCTTCAACTTGATGGTGTCACATTTGCAGCTACTTTTGTTGAAATAAGCATTTATTGTAGTTTTGAAGATAAACTTATTATTTGAGCACACATTGAACATTCATCTTTATTTTAAAGCCATCACATCAAATGAGTACTTGATAACGTCTTTATGCTGTTAAACTGCTGCATTTATGTACACACTTAATTCCTAATTTATATTAAATACACTGTTCACTGTTTATATAAGTAATTTACACAGTTCACTTGTTTACTGTTCTGCTGTGTTCGCTATGAAATCAAGAGGTAGACTGAACTGCGGTCCGTAGGTAGTCGCTTATATAATAAAACCCTTTCTGGAACATTCGAATTTCTCGATTATGGCTTACAACAAACAATCGACCTCCTTAGAAATGGATCTATAAAACAATCACAAAAAATAGACCTTTCCAGAAATCCATGTGTACCCGCCAAAATGTTATCTGTTACTTATCGAATTAGACAGCGTAGGCTTGACCACACTAGTGTGTGGTTTCATAGCATTACCCCCTCTTTAAAAGGAAGTTCCTCCTGGGACTTCTGTGTAGACGGGAATGGCTGTTTAAATCGGCAACTGGACCCATTTCTACACTTTCCAGTCATATTGAAATAACAGGGCACCGTCTTCATCGGGTACTGATAACGGGGGGTATAGATGCAAATTAATATGTGGCCACCAATATCTTGAAAGATCATCACCTCTACCATGTTCCTGATGACTCGCCAATCCAACTGATTGCTCTCTATTCTAGGCATTGCTAGTCTCTTCACGTTGGATTCCAGGACACGATCTCGAAGGCTTCGTAACGCTTTCCACACATCGCGGTACGTGGATCGATCTTGAAATTTTAGTTACCTGGTAGAAGACGTACCGCGAATTGTGTTTAAGTCTCAGTGTCTTGCCAGAGGCTGGATCTCAATGTCCTGCCAAACTTCTTTCGAAAGACGGTTGCCAACCCTCGTTCGTGTTTGTTACTGGCGGAGATGTTGTGTGCCAGTGAATACTCTTCCGGGAGCGTGAACAAATCTTATCGTTGTTCTTTAGTGACTCCAGCTTTCCCGGTACCTCCATATGCGCCTATAAATTCTTCGAAGTAATGGTCAGACTCTTCTCGGATATGGTTCACTCCTTCCTCTGGGTCATGGTCTCCTTCAAATTGCGTTAGTCGGTTTTGGTGGACTACTTTCTGTTTACCATTGAGGATCTTGCTTATGCGATATGCGATAGAAGACGTCATTGATCTTTTTCTTAATTAAGTATGGACCTTCCCAAGATTTCTGTAATTTTGGAGAAAACCCTTTTCTCCCAGTCGGGTTGTGCAACCATAGTTTGCCCCTTCTTTGAAACTGCTTTCTGTGGCCTGCGTGGCGTACCGTTTTTTCATTCTGTCGCTGGTAACTTGAAAATCCGTTCGAACCAATTTGTGCACATCGTTCATCATTCTTCTCAATTGGATCACGTAATCTTAACCCGCTAGATCTTCTTCCGGTCGACCGCCAAATTCTAAGTCAGAAGGTAGCCTCATTTCGCGTCCAAATAGGATTTTCGCAGGTGTTTTACCCTTGGATTCATTGATGGTAAGCCAATGCAAATAGGGAGAGATACTGGTCCCAGTTTTTTGGTGGCTGGAAACTACTTTGGACAGGTATTTTCCAATGGTTCTGTTTATTATTTCGACCATTCAATCTGACTGTGGATGCAACGATGTTGTCCTGGTCTTCTTCATTCCCAGCTTGTCACAAATTTCATGGAATACATTGCTCTCGAAATTTCTTCCCTGATCGCTGTGGACTTCCAAGGGCACTCCATATCGGCTAATAAATTCTTTCACCGATACATTCACGACAATTGTGGTCTCTTGATTTGGGATCACGTAAATTTTCATCCACTTTGTGAATTAGTCCATTACAACCAGAATGTATTACCACCATTTTCTGTCGTCGAAGATTGTCTAGCGATATCGAAAGGGTTTCCAACATTATATTGTTCCTCTTGCGATGTGGCCCATTACTCGTATCACAAATCGTACAATTCTTACACCAGTCTTGCACATCGTCGGAGCTGTTCATCCAATAACATTTTTAACGGACTCGCTGAATGGTTTTCTTCACTCCCAGATGACCTCCTGATGGACAGTCGTATAACTTCTTTGGTACCTCAGCTACTCTCGTTCTACGGATAACTAGTTGTCTGTCTTCTCTTCTCGGAACCATCATCGATTTCAAGGATTATTTTGAAGAGGCCTTTTTCCAGGACAATTCACTTAGGCCAATATGCTTTGAGCCTTTGAGTGTCGGTGAAAATCTTGATACTGCTTGCCAGGTAGGTTGCCGATTTTCTTCCTTCCATTGACGAATCATCTTTAGGCGAGGATCATTCTCCTGAACTTCTCTGATCCTTCGTTTACTACAGTCATTCCTGAAACTGCAACTTCCTTAGATTCTGCCTTGTTGCATTGATAGTTGTCTGCTGGGTATGACCGTCTAGACAGAGAGTCGAAATTTCGGTGTCTCACACCAACTCGATGCTCGCCTCTGTCTTGTTTTTCCTGTGACTGGAGTACTTGGGTTTCAGGAGTTCTGGGGCGCTTAGACGAACTGCATACATGTTCTAGAACGCCACACTTACGGCACCTGATCTTCTTCGGCTTCTTTTATACCATACTCTTTATCAAGTTGGCGATCTGGTTCAGTCTATTTCCGTCACCTTCTTGCATGGTCCTAACTTTGTTGTACACCGAAGCCTGCGTGGCTGCTTCATATTCAAAAAGTTCTTGGCTTGCAGGAGTTATAGGGCGCTTACGCGAACTACGTACATGCTATAGCTCGCCACAATTACAGCATATATGATCTTCTTCGGCTTCTTGTCCACCATATCTTTGCTCAAGTTGACGAAATGGCACTAGTTTACGGTTTCGTAACAGTAAACAATGGTTTTTCAGCAAAAATGAGATAATAAGTAGTAAATACCAAAAAATAATTTCACTTTTACAATTCTTACCAATTACATAACATTTTATGTCATTCGTATTTGTAAAGTATACTTTAAATATAATCTATTTTTAAGGAAAATAGTGTAAGAGGATAATGGGTGTATAAACTATAAATAGAATTATTTAATTTCAAATTAGTTACGGAATGCAATAAAATACTAACCTTAATTCGTTAACAACCATTCTTATTCAATGCTACCCTATAATGTTCAATTAAGGATACTTGTTTATAAATACTACAAATTGAAGTTCTAAACGTTTCCGAAAAATATAAAACTCCAACGCTCTTATCACTACACTGTTTAGGTGTTATTTTATTGTTGAAACGTTAAAGAATGTAATATTTATAATATGAAGGAAACTAGAACATTATCAAAACTAACTAAGAAGGTAAAATACAAATTCGTTCCATAGAAATAATAGCGATGAACAGACAAGGAGGAGTGGAGTTTATAAGGAAACAGTAATTAGGAACACCAAAACACGATTGTAAGGACGAAATAAAATAATTAGAAAATTGTTAGAGGGAATTGAGGGAAGATAAAAAATATGAATGATGTTCAGATATTAAAAATAAAAAATAGGAATTCACAACGCAGAGCTACTCGTAAAAGGGAATGGGAGACAATAATGGAAGACACGTCTACAAGAATTGTAGAAATTAATGAGATTAAGATGATGAATACACTGCAAGAAGTAGATGAAAAATACACCTATTTTAGTTACGTTTCCAGGGATTGAACAGCTCAATGATGTGATGAATGTAGGAAAATAAACTAATATAACGGAAATATGTAGTCGAATATAGTTTTTCCTTCGAAGATGTTGAGACTTTAAATGACCACGTACTCGTGGAGAAAAACCCACAAATTTATCAGATACAGATAAATACCATCAATGATATAAATAAAATAAATGATAAAATTAAAGAAGATTACCTAGTAAAATATAGCAAGATATTTCGATGAAACAAAGAAAAATTACCAAGAAAATGCTTTAATAAAATAATTAAAAATTCAGAGAGATATTACAATGTAATCTCAAAAGGTAGGTTCCTATCACGCAAAAAATCACATTTCCTAACTTAAATGTAAAATTACTGATTATAGATGTAATAATAAAACGGTTACCATTTTTACGTCTGGTAAATTACATTCAAGATATAGTCACATTTTGGTCAGTGTTTACCGATTTTAAGGTTAAAATCAGATTGGCTTGTTGTATTTTGAGATATCTATATTTCTGTGCCCTTCAATGTCGTCTTCTAAATAGAATATTTTGTTCATAATGATAATGTCGCAAACTTTTTATCCTTTTACGCCACTTTTTTCTTTCCAATTATTAATCCCAGCAAATACTTCTTCGTGGTCATCTTTTGACTTTCACGACAATAAATCTAAAGTTACTTTCTGAGCTTTTTCAGGTATTTGTCAGGAATAAACTCGTTCGCATAAACCTCTTCCAACTTTTCCACTTTTAAAAAATGATTTTTTTAATGGAGTCTAAAAACACTCGAAAATAAATAGTAACCAATCTAATACTTCCCGATATTGTTATAGTAATTGTGAAATTTCAATTATTTTTCAAGTACCTCACAGTAAAATGTGAAATACTTTTTTGATGACATCAGATGAAATTTCGCTTATTTATTTAAAAATGTCTCTATTCACAAAAAATTATATCCCTAATTACAGGTGGCTCATGTGGCATCATCTAATTGTTTCTGAGTGGGGAAGTTACTTTATCGCTGGTATAGAATTATGAGTCCATAATTTTTTTCGACAGGTATGTCCCTGAAAAATAGCTGAAAAAAAAGGGTTTCAAAATCGAATGTTGGGTTAGGTTATGTGAGACGGCAACTTGGCTGAAGTTAGTTATGATGCCATTTTGTTTTAGTTAATTTATGATATGGACTTGTTTTTAGGAATAACTAGGTTAACTCCTAAGTTTATTGTTGGAGGTAACAATCAGTTATGTGTATAGCGACCCGTGCTGAATCCTACACCCACTGTCGCAGATGTCTTCTGCGCGATGTGCTCCTTTAAGATTTTTTGGTGCGAAAAGTGAAATTTTTAATATGAAGTCCTGGACAGTGGGTGTGTTGGCTTGTTCGTGTAACCATGAGTTTTTTGGGAATTTGGGGTAGGATGTTTTGTATTTGATTGCCATACGGAGACACTTGTTCTCTACCCTGCAGGGTATGGTAGTTGTGTCAAAGTTTACAGAATAAAATAATGGGCGTGGCGTCGAGTGAGGCAACTGCTATTTTATTCTGTAAACTTTGGTTGTGTTTTGTGCCAGTAAAACACACTGGAGCGGCGTATGTCAGTATCGGACGGATGATTTGTTTATGTATGATTAATTGGATTGCCGTTGTGAAATAGCTATTTTTGCATATGATGGGATATAACCTACTTTTTGCAATGTGCATTAGCGTTTGTGTTACCTTGTAGAGTATATCCTAGATAACTTAAAGTGTTACTGGGGAAAATGTGGTGTCCGTCAATGCACAGCTGAGATTGCAATGAATTGTTTGTTTTGCTATTCTCCTGAACAACAAGTACTCTCTCTTGGAGATGTTGATCGCTTATTCTCTCTCGGGCATAGCATGAGGTGCGTGTTTATGTGTGTCTGTACGTTGTGTAGTGAGGTGTCTGCGGTTTTTACTGATGCTATAAAACAGGTGTCATCTGCATACATGGTTGTCAACACTTATGGTGTGGTTGGTAAATCGTGAGTGAATATTGAATATAACAAAGGTGATCTGATCCCTGAGGAACGCCGGCTTTTATGGGGAAAGGTTCAGCCCAGCTTTAATTAATGCTTACATAAAAATTATGATTAGTAAAGTATGAGTGCACTATATTAATTAAGTATTTAGGTAAATTTATGTTGATTAGTTTACGAATTAATTCCTCGAGCCCAACAGAGTCAAATGCTTTTTTGTATATCAATAGTGAACATAACTGATTTATTCTTTTCTCGAAATCCCTCTATGACGTCGTCACATACTCTAATGGTTTGTGCAATAGTACTGTGCCCTTCCCTGAAACCGTATTGCTCGGAGGGAATAATGTGGTTTTTGTCTGTGAAATTTTGTATTCATTTGAAAATTTATTTGTCTATGTTCTTTGCTATGTTATTCAATAAGGAAATAGGTCTGTAGCTATCCACATAACATGGTTGTTTGTTGGCTTTGATGGTATGATATTGATAATCTTGAGCATATCGCGATAGTTGCCTATTTTAATTAAATATTTGGATATATTATACATATATGAGTTGCGCTAGAGCTTCCTTAGGAAGATTTTTTAAAAGAATGTTAGGAACGCCATCCCTTCCAGGGGCTGTTTTGTTGTTCTACGATTGTACGGTGTTATACATTTCTTTATGTGGCCAGATTTTTAGTGTTTAATATGTGATTTGTATGTAGGTAGTTTTGAACAAATTGTGTAATATTATTGTGTAATTTGTGTTTTATTTGGAAATATTCTCCAAAAATTTCTGCTATTTCAGTTTTCTTAGTGCCGAGTCATTAACAACAATTTTGGTCATTTCGTTATTCTTGTTTTACTTTTCCGCCCTACTTATCTAATATGCGAGAAAAGTATTGGATTGCCCCCAAAAAGTTGGAATTTTGAAATTTTTGTTTGAGTTATTTTTATGTTTTCCATCAACAACAACACGAAAAAACGGTTTTTAGAAAAAAATCCTGTGTGTATGGCGTCGTCGTCGGCGTTCTCGGCCACTTTTGTTACATGTCTTGTTAGCACGATACAGCCTCCGGAGTGTAACAAGTCACCAATTTTATTAGTGAATATTGTTAAGGACATGTAACAGGTGAACCCTGTTGATTTTTAGCTCACCAGAGCCAGTACAACGGGTGCTATGGTACTTGAAATACGTAATTTTTGTCATTTTTTGAGAAATTTCAGTTTGCTAGCACGATACAGCCTCCGGTGCTCAACAAGTCACCAATTTTATTATTGAATATTATTCAGGACATCTCACAGATAAACCTTATTGATTTTCAGCTCACCAGAGTCGGTGCAGCGGGTGCTATGGTACTTGACACGACATTTTTGTCAGTTTTTGAGAAATTTCAGTTTGTTAGCACGATACAGCCTCCGGAATATACACAAGGGATCAATTTTATGTTTGGATATTATTCAAAGCATTTCAACGATGAACCCTATTGATATTCAGCTCACTAGAGACAGTACAACGGGTACAATGGTACTTGAAGTACCAAATTTTTGTCATTTTTGGAGAATTTTCAGTTTGTTAACACGATACAGCCTCCAGAGTGTACCTATCGATTTTCCAGAGAAAGTTATCTACTGGTTTTTGTTTCTCTAAAAATATCTTCCACGAATGATTTTTGTATTCACGTACTAACGTATTGATTAAGTTTAGTAATGTTTTAGCAGGATCCAGTCATTGTGTCTGGTAGTTTGCTATTTTTTACAAATTTTATTTTTTCCATGAATGACTTCGGTTATATGATCGGGTAAGGTATTGTTGATTTGGAATTTAGGTTTAAGGGAGGTTGCGTTGTTCCTGGCGGTTATGATGATATTTTGCAAATTTTTAATTATGTTTGTTAACTGTGTTGTATTTACTATTTTATCATTATGAATTTTCGGTGATTCTCATTCTAAATGAGTGTGTGAGTAAAACGTTATATTGCATGGGTGTTTCAGATGTATTTTGTTTACTTAAGAAAATTAAAAGCTCGAGCAAGCTCTAGCGTTTAAATATTTTTGCGTCAATATATTACTAAGTATATAAAAGACTCATTGAATAAATAACGATTGTCAGTAGATAATCTTTCGTATACAAGATATCTTTATTTACAATTTCAAGCAAATTTTATATCCATATTACATTTTGAAAAACTGAATGAATAAATTTTATGGTGCCAATTTAGTTACAGGGAATGTTTTCATTTCAAAAATAACTTTTTTCCCTTATATAACATTACCATCATGTTTACACAATATTAGAGTCAGTTTGCGTTGTGTTTATTTTTCCAACTTGAATAATCTGTTATATTAATGATTTCCTTTCCTTACTGTAACACGTCCAAATACTCATACCTACGATATAAAACGGCTTCTTCGTTTCAACGATTTTAGAAGTGTGCCCGATTTATAATTAGAAATTCTTCTATACACAAAGCTTCCTGTTTAGTATCCGACATTGAAATATGTTTTTATACAGGGAGATCGTAAAAAATGCAACACAATTTTGAATTTTATATTTTATAAGCTAAAAGCAGTTGTTTAAAATAACTTAAAATTATTGACCTTTATCCTGACGTCATTAATATCTGATAACATAACCAAAATTATTAAGTGGCATGTCTTTCTATTAATAGTGAAGAACAGAACAAAATAATGTGTCGGTTATGTTATCGTCAGGGTAAAGGTGAATAATTTTAAGTGTATTTATGTTTAATGCTATAATAGTTCTCTTGGCAAGAATTGTGTGCAATGATTACTGAACTATTTGTAGTAATTTTTATAATTACTCTATAATAGAAAAATAAATCAACTTTTCAATTTCTATATTTGGTTTAACATAATTAAATTCAGTACTGATAATGTCAAATTAATATTAGACAATCCAGATCAACAACTGAGCAAATTTATACAACTTTATTAGCTTATCGTTACGATGTAATGACCATAGATAAAGGATAGGTTAGGTTAGGTTGATTTCAATAGATAGATAGGCAACTCAGTATTAAGAGTTTGGTTCACTAATTACCGCGCCCTCTGGCGAGTGTAGTCAGAAATAAAGCAAAGGCGGGAAACATATAAAATTTAAATTTTTTCTCTGGAACTGGAAGATTGTTTAAGAATTCTTGAATAAAAAGCTGTTTCACTACATACGTTTATTTACAAGTTATATAATAATTAATATAATATACAAATATGGCCTTCTCAACCGAAGTATATATAGTATTTTTTTCACTACTAATCGCATAACTAATACCGAAAGACCTTATTTTTAGTTTAAAATTAGTCATTTCCCCAATTATTCAAGGATATCGAAATATCAGCTCGGAATACTTGTCAAAGCATTGAATAAAATCATTGAAACGTCATTTCTACTATTATTTTAAACAATTTTCATATTTTCTGATCATTTTCATTGTCTTAGGACATTTCCTATTTTTCATGTTGATTTCATTAAATAAATAAAGTTTTAGGTAAATATTGAGCTACTTCTCATTAGACAAATGAGGTAAATAATAAGGTTTTCTGATGTTAGTAGTGAAAAAAATAACATATAACAGATTTTGTAAATATAATTATCACAGCTTTAATATTGAAAGTAACGCCGGTAGTCACATTTTCATAGTTTTTGGAAAATCGATGCATTTTCACAGTGTCGCCCCGGCTTCTGCATGTTGGCACACAACAAGAAAACACCATATTGGAATGGTTTGGTTAAATCAGTTTAATAAACACACACAAAAATTAAAATTCAACTTAGTCCCAATACAACACTAATTGGAATAATAATGTTAATGAGTTGGATTAGCTATTGGTGTTGATAAAAATAAATCAACCTAACCTAACCTATCCTTTATCTATGGATAAACATTGGGCGAGAAATCGATGCGCCTGCGTATTGTGTTCTCGTGAAGCCGCTGTGATGTTGCCATGTCTCAAAATTATCATTAAAAATTTATGATTTTTATTTTAATTAAAAAATACAACTTGAATACCTTCTATAGTGTAGGGTATTGAAAGATAAGTAAAAATTCAAATCCAAACTAACATTCAAGTTTTATGTTATGATAATGTAAAAATATGTTTATACCTATTACATATTAGTAACTTTAATCAATGGATCAGATGATTGACGAAAAACTGAGGAATTTTTCTTTACAGATTTGACAACGTTCAAATTTAAGGTGATTACAGCGCCTCTGGCGAGTGTAGTCGCAAACAGCTGTTATGGGACAAGCTGGTGCATAAGAGTTACCTATGCATGGAAATGACATCAACAGTTCTGATCTTATTCCAATTGATATTTCTTCTTCTACCTATGATTTATATTGGGCTAGTTTGATTTTGCTGAAAATTTGAAGTCAAGTTTAGACTTCTTCTTTTGTTTTAAGGCCTCAGCTGCCAGTGCTATTCGGCCTGTTTTTTTGCGTCCGGGATGATTTATGATTGTCTATAATATAGTTTATACGAAAGTAAATACAAACAGAGTGATACCGCACTTATTGTTCAAAATTTTATCTGTAAACTGTTCGGTTTTGAGGTTATATTTTGATGTTTGAAGCACTTAAAAATTTGGAGATGAATTTAATGTTTTCACTGTTTGGGAATTTCAGCACTATGTCTTGCAGTGTGTAGGGGCCATAAACATTATTAGGAACCTTAAAAGATTTATGAAGAAAATCTGTATTAACACTATTTAAGGAACAGTTGAAAAAGATGTGTGAGAGATCTTGTTTTTCACCACATGGGCATGAATCCGAAGGTACTAAGTTGAATTTGTGTAGATATGACAAAGTGGCACAATGGTTGGATCGAATTCTTGAAGAAATGCAGATATCTCTTCTGGACAAATTAGAAAGTGAAGAAAACCATGGATTTTTCTTGGATATTTTATGAATTGAGAGTATAGATTTCCTTTTGTCAAGCTGAGTGTAGAGAAAGTAGAATTCCACTTATCTAAGATTGATTTCTTAATAGAATGCACCACATGCGAATGGGGACCAGTTGGGAGGGTGGCACGATTGATAGTTCTCCCAAGATTTGCAAGATCATCGGCTCTAACATTTCCTTGTATAAGACTGTGTCCGGGAATCCAGCCAACTCGTATGTCTTTCCCTTGCTGATTCAACTTGTGTAGTAGCTCCTTTATTTTTAGGACAAATGGATTAGAAGATGAGGAGAAGGATTTCTTAGAAATGCATTTTATGGCACTTTGGGAGTCAGAAAAAATTATAGCTTTGGAATGGTCAAGTTTTGAAATTTTTTGGATCGCAATTAGTATAGCTGAAAAGATGGAGAAATGAGAGGGGAATTTGTCACATAATGATAAGATGTTAGGAGAATAAATTCCGTATCCTACATTACTGTCAGTCTTAGAGGCATCAGTGAAGAAAATGGGGCCAGAAAAGTTGATAGAATTCATTTTGGCCAGAAAGACTTGATTACAGTCCGAATCTTTTTTAATTTCCAGATCTATCGTGTTAGTTTGACTAATTTGAGATTCGAGCGAGAAGTGATGACAAGGAAATTTGTTGAACGATTCAATGAAGGGAAGGAATTTAGGTACTGACTGAAAGGCAAATATAATAGGAGGAGTATTTCTCAGTCTCCAGTATATGGGATCGGCAGCCCATTCTGTGAATAATTCTATAAGTGAGGTTTTTATTAGGTCTTTATATGCAACTGCTTTAGATACATATTGAACTGACAAGATTTCTCTACGTACCTCCAGGGGGGTCAGAAAGACTTGATTACAGTCCGAATCTTTTTTAATTTCCAGATCTATCGTGTTAGTTTGACTAATTTGAGATTCGAGCGAGAAGTGATGACAAGGAAATTTGTTGAACGATTCAATGAAGGGAAGGAATTTAGATACTGATTGAAAGGCAAATATAATAGGAGGAGTATTTCTCAGTCTCCAGTATATGGGATCGGCAGCCCATTCTGTGAATAATTCTATAAGTGAGGTTTTTATTAGGTCTTTATATGCAACTGCTTTAGATACATATTGAACTGACAAGATTTCTCTACGTACCTCCAGGGGGGTCAGCCCACATTCAGATAACATGATGTTGATAGGAGTAGATTTTAAATAGGCTACTATAACCCTTAGGGCTTGATATTGTAAACGATCTAATTTTTTAAGTAGGTATTTAGAACAGCCACCATATAGCATGCACGCATTATCAAATAATGGAAGTATGGTCGCTTTGTATATGTTTAAAAGAGAGAGTTGATGGCTACCCCACCATTTAGACTTAAAATTATGGACCTTTAGCCTTACGTCATTAATATCTGATAACATAACCGACAAATGTCAAATTATTTTGTTCTGTTCTTCACTATTAATAGAAGGAGATGCCACTTAATAATTATGTCGGTTATGTTATCAGATATTAATGACGCCAGTGTAAATATAAATAATTTTAAGTGTATTTTACCCTCTCCATCAAAAGTTACATATTCCCGCGGTGTAAATTTTGTTTTTTGGGTCGCAGTGCCCGATCTAAGGGGGGGGGGGAGGTGCAAGCCGGGCATTTGCACAGAGCGGAAAAAAATGAGGGGCGGCAAAATTGGCTTATTCCTATCTTCCAGCCTAGCTATTAGCCATCCACCACACACCCAGGTTAACAGGTTGGATGTTGAGAATTTTATGTGCCATCTCCCAACCTACTCCAGGTTGGGTAGTGGGAATATTTAAGTATATTATCTGAATTATTTTTGTTCGAAAAAAAGAAGATGAAGAAATACCTACTACTCTTTCGATATGTAATGATTTTAGAAACTAGAATACAAAGAAATTAATCTGAGATTTTTGCCGGTTTTACGTTTCTTAACTGACAACCCTCTCGGTCCGTTTATGTTTGATGGGAATTTCTCTCATACAACGCGACATTTTAGGGGTAACCCTTAAATATCATATACAGCGTCATCCCCAAAGTCAGCACCAAATGGGAAATTTCTTTATTATGTGGTTTTCGATAAAAAGTTATTCTTCATAAAAGTTTGTGCATCCCCTAAAACCAAACATACACCGACAAAATGTGGCGACAGACGCGTAATATACGAGGTGCATTCGAAAATTTGATTTTGAGCCAAGAGTAAAGTTCCCTTATTTCAATAAATATCAAAAAAATGTATTTGACAAAGTTGCTCATTAAAAAATACATCAAGATTTGAAGTCATGGCTATCTAGCAAAATTTTTAGTTTTTACCAATTTTTTACTTTTCCGCCCAACCTTTCTATATGCGAGAAAAGTATTGGTTTACCCCAAAAAAAGTTGGAATTTTGAAAAAAAATTTTGAGTTATTTTTACGTTTTCCATCAACAACAACACGAAAAACGGTTTTTAGAAAAAAAATCCTGTGTGTATGTCGTCGTCGTCGTCGGCCACTTTTCCTTACATGTCTGGTTAGCACGACACAGCCTCCGGAGTGCAATAAGTCAGCAATTTTATCATTGAATATTGTTAAGAACATTTCACAGATAAACCCTATTTATTTTCAGTTCACCAGAGCCAGTACAACGGGTGCTATGGTACTTGAAGTACGACATTTTGTCATTTTTTGAGAAATTTCAATTTGTTAGCACGATACAGCCTCCGGAGTTCAACAAGTCACCAACTTTATGATTGAATATTATTCAGAACATCTCACTGATGAACCCTATTGATTTTCAGCTCACCAGAGCCAATACAACAGGTGTTACAGTACTTTAAGTACGATATTTTTGTAATTTTTGGAGAAGTTTCAGTTTGTTAGCACGATACAGCCTCCGGAGTATATACAAGTGACCAATTTTATGAAAGGATATTATTCAGAGCATCTCAAAGATGAACCCTATTGATATTCAGCTCACTAAAGCCAGTGCAACGGGTGCTATGGTACTTGAAGTACCAAATGTTTGTCATTTTTGGAGAATTTTCAGTTTGTTAGCACGATACAGCCTCCAGAGAGTATATGATTGATCAATTTTATGATTGAATATTGTTCAAGGTGTCTCACAGATGTACCCTAATGATTTTCAGTTGACTAAAGTGAGTACAGCGGGTCCTATAAATCAAGATATACTAAATTTTTGGTTAGTTTTGGAGAAATTTCGGTTTGTTAGCACGATACATCCTCCGAAGTGTATACAAGTAACAATTTTATGATATGAATATTGTTCAGGGCCACAGATGCGGAAAAATTAGTTTTAATCTTTAAAACCGTTTATTTAAAATGGCTATAAGAAAAAAGATTTGCTTTAAATGATGATTAAACGACACAAATTGCCCAGTTATTTGTGCTAATTATGGTCAATTTTTTTATTCATTTTAAAAAACTTCAAAATTTTTGGTGCAAAGTTCTTTTGATTTTCTGTTGACACCAAAAATTGCTCATAACAAGAATATAATTTTTAATAATATTGAGGCACTAAACATCAAAATTAAATTACACCTCAGTATGATGTCCATCCCGCAACATGCACAGTTCGGTTCTTCTTACAACATCGTTGACTGCACTCGTAATGTGCTCTGGTTTTATGGCCCTCACACAATTAGTAATTACAGTTTTTAAATGTTCTCTATCCCTAAAAGGACGGTATTTGTAAGCCTCGTTCTTCAATAATCCCCAACAGAAAAAATCCATTGGGGTTAAGTCCGGTGAGCGTGCTGGCGTGGGATATTCTGAGTAACGTCCTATCCATTTTCTATTAAATGTTTCATTTAGAAATTGTCGTAATGCTGCACTACAATGAACAGTCTAATTGATACTAATTTTTTTGTTTTTGTCTATGCGGCATTTGATTCATAATTGGAAACAAATATTGTTGCAAAAATTGCAAATAACGGTTTCCAGTAAGATTCTCATCGAAGAAGAAGGGACCAATTATAGTATTATTTAACAGTCCACATAAGACATTTACCTTAAATGAATATTGGTCCTTGCATTCTATAGTGAAATTAGGATTTTCTGTAGCCCACCACCTACAGTTCTGTAAATTTACTGTTCCATTAGCTGAAAATGTTGCTTCCGCAGTCCATAAAGTATATAGTAGGAACCGTGAAGTTTCTTCATATTTTCCTTGATACCATGCGGAAAACTCAAACCTCGGAATAAAATCCCTTTCCTTTAAAGTATTAATAAATTTTGGTTTGAAGGCTTTAAACTTATTTTTCTTCAAGATTTTTTGTATGGTAGTACATGGTACATCAAGAGATGTTAATATCTGTTTAATTGATGTCTTACCATTTTCGACTACCGTTAAACACACTTCCTCTTTTATCTTCTGTAGTAACCTTTGAATTTGCGTGAGGCTTTTTGAAGTTGTTATTAATACTCCCCGTTTCTTTAAATTTATTTAAAATATGTGTAACTGTAGTGTGATTCACATTGCGATTGGGATGTCTGGCATTAAAAATGTCCGCAACTTGTCTGCTCATCAAATGTAATAAAATAAACAAGAAAAACAACTATGTAATAAGTTTATATTTTTGACATTAATTGTTTTGATGCATTTTATGTCAAACAATCATTTGTTTTCCAAAGCCAACTTAAAACAATTATTTTTGAAATGAAGTTTGTCGCCAACGAGAGGTGATCAAACTGTGCTTAGATAATAATTTAATTTTGATGTTTAGTGCCTGAATATTATTGTAAATGATATTCTTGTTAAGATACTGACTTGTTTTGAGCAATTTTTGGTGTCATCAAAAATTTTCTAATGAATAAAAAAATTGACCATAATTGGGCAATTTGTAAATTACAAGCTCTTTTAAATAAACTGTTGCATACAAGATGTGTTTTAATTATCATTTAAAGCAAAGCTTTTTTCTTCTTCAACTATATGGCCATGAGCTCAAATCTTGATGTATTTTTCAATGATGAACAACTTTTTCAAATACATTTTTTTATATTTACTGAAATAAGGGCACTTTACTCTTGACTCAAAATCAAATTTTCGAATGCACCTCGTATATTACGCGTCTATCGCCACATTTTATTGGTGCATTTTTGGTTTTAGGGGATGCACAAACTTTTATGAAGAATAAATTTTTATCGAAAAACCCATAATAAAGAAGTTTTCCATTTGTTGGGGACTTTGGGGATGACGCTGTATAAGTAAAAGATTGTATTATTCCCATTGATGATTATGATCAAGTTGAAATATACATAATTATGTATGTTGAAAAAAGTATTTCAATCCCTTCAGTAGTTTCAGTGAAATTATTTAAAAGACATAAATTGTATACTTACAAACATAAGAATTTATACGTCAGTCGAAAATTAACAACGTTAGAAGTGACACATTGTATGTGCGTTTTTGTTTAATCTTCTTTTTGTGCCAAAGAAGGGCCCTTCGACCAAAGTTGCCCATGTTTACGGTAGTCGACTGTGTACACTTCCGTGTATCCTCTAATACTTCAAAGCAGAATTCAAAAACTTTACTTCCTCGGCAGATGATTTCGTTTACATCTTGTTGTTCGCTAGATTAATAACTATTGGATCGAGAACATCATCCGTTGACTAGTATAATCATCTCTGATATTAAGAAACATATTTTCTCAGTGTGTAACAATTATTTCTAAGACTAAACTTTTTTTACAATATCATTTTGAACCGGAAGATGAATTTATAATAATGTCACAATTTATTTATTATTTGTATTTTTCAGCTTGACGGTGACCAAGCTGACGACGTAGACGACGAAGAACCTGATTTTTATGCAGAAGCACCGCTTCCTGGTTGAACGCAATATCTATATACCTATCAAATAGCGAGGTCAAAAAACTAATGTTATAAACTTCTATAGGTATATATAATTATTATATTACATACTTTTACTTCATAGTGAATCTAATGTCAATGAATTTTTTCAAACAGTTTGAGACCGATGGAATATTATTCAATATTCGCTTTTTTGTGTTGAACGTAAAATTTAAATGACCAAATAAAATGTTATAGTTTCAAAGTTCGTAAATTAAGCAGCGACATCATATTATTTATAAAAATAGAATTATAACTGCTAATTGGGAAGCACAAACAATGTAAAAAGTTTCCGTTTATAACAGAATATCAATTTGGAAAGTGTAACATTGTTTTATCAGAAATTGTGAGATAAAAAGAAGCGAGGAAGTGGGAAAATATTACGTTTTATAATAGATTAATGCTAATCACAAATTACAGAAAAAACACCTTAGATGCAATTTCGAACAATGTCCATACATTTGGAATTTTTGAGAATAAAAGTCTGCTTCAGTTATATATGATAATTAAGTTAATCTTCTTGGAACTTGTGTTTTTAAAAACTTTATTTCACATTTTTTATAGATTCTAATAATACAATTAAACAATAAGTAAATAATAACAGCTTGATCTCGTGGATCAGAAGTTGCTCGTTTTTTCGTATTTATACTAAAGTAGGTCATTATCGCTAATGGACTGTGGAATGTTGATAATGGGTGGTTTTTCCTATATAATTTGATATTATGATAAATTTTTACGATACCCAGTGATTAAATATTTTAAAGGTCTTTTATCTGAATAGCCCTCATAATACTCCAAAATATGTACGTTCAGCGAAAGTCACTCTTTCTTGATTGTCAGAATTATAGAGATGAAAGTTTTCAATTCTTAGTATAGTATTGTGATATGATGAATAAATCAATGCAAAAAATACAGCAAGAATATTGTTAGAAGATGATTCCTTTACATGTTATAAAACATTCTAGATAATAATTAGGATAAGTTATGAAAGCATTTCATAAATATTATAAAAACGCTAACTTTATCTTTAACAAACTTACTAAAAAGGCCACAGTCACAGTATTTTGAAATAGTAGACTTTGTAGTACCTCAACAAAGCATCATATAAGTAAGAAAAATATTTCAAAGAAACAAGATTATTGGATGACTGTTCCCTAGAATTGACAACAAACTATTTTGTCCATGTATCTCTACTTAAGACACTAAGTATTAACACGGATGTGTGACGAATTGCAACTTCTTAAAAATTGGTTGACATGGACCATCCAACTCAACGTTAAACTCTTTTATAAAATAGCTGACTATTATTGAAAAATGTAATTATTCATTGATTTAAACAAGATTACAACTGATTTAATGCAAACAATAGAAATGATTACTTTGAACAGATAAAACAATAATTTATGTCTACTTGTTGAAACGTGAGTCAATAGTCACATCTAATATTTTAAGTACATAGTTCAGAAGCCGCAATCAATTAAAAATAAAACAGATATATTCTGGGTTTTTATCTCATTAGACTTAGACCAAAATAGCGGTGTCATTTGCAAACACACGTGTGAATCGTGGTAATGCAAAAAGTCAGTTGACTTTTGTAACTAACGGAGTCCCAGTGAGATCTGTATTAAGAACAGTTATTTATTATTTACATCAATTTTCTTCCAAGTGCTTTTGAGAGTGCACGGTGACTTCTGTTTGCAAATGACATCACTATTTTGGTGAAAGTGGATGTGGCTTTGAGCTGAACTTGCTTGTTTGCAGTGAAGTTATGATGTTACAGTAATCGAATCAATTTTCTTCTTCTAAGAGAGCCATGTACCATGTAGATTCTTGCGGTGTGGCGTCATTTTTGTTTGTTTTGTGTTTCTGTTAAATACAGTAGTTTGAATGTCTTGAAAATTTTGTATCCCTGTCCAGTGTCTAATGTTCCGCAACCAAGATCGTTTTTTCCTACTCACCTCTTTCCTCCTTCGATCTTATCCTGAAGAATAAGTCGCTGGAACTCAAAACGTTCTCCTCTGATAATATGTACTAAATAAGATATTTTTCGTTGCTTTATCAGTTCATAAAGCTCGCGATCTTTCAATTCTGCTCTTCGGAGAAGTTGCTTTTAAAGTCCAAGCCTCTACATCACACAGGAGAACTGACCAAACACAACATTTGAGAGTTCTGTATCTCAGTTTAGATTTTTATTTATGAGGAATTTTCTGAGTTTAAGGAAGGTTGTTCTTGTTTGTTGTATGCTGCGTCTAATCTCTTGTTCTGGACTCCTACATTCGTTTAACATATATCCAAGATATTTAAATTGCGACACTAGCTCAATATTCTCTCCATTTAACTGTATTGTGGTTCGTGCAATATCAGTTCTACTAACGACCATAAACTTCGTTTTTTTTATTGATTTTCAAGCCTAATCTTGTGCTTGCTTCATTCACATTTTCCAGTAGTTCCTGGAGATCGTTTGCATCGTCTGCTATTATTACAGTATCATCTGCATATCTAATATTGTTCATGGGTATCTCGTTCATTTTAATGCCTATTGGGTTATCTGAGATCGACTCGAAAAACACTTTTTCGGAGTAGACATTATATAACATCGGTGATAAAATGTAGCCCTGTCTAACTCCTTTTTTTGTTTCAAACTGTTCTGTTGTTGACAAGTTGGTCAATCGAATATCTACTTTCTGGTTCCAGTACAAATGGCTAATTAATATGTCTTTACCATTTACTCTCAAGTCTTCAAGGTACGATACTCAAATATTCTTCTTCTTCTAGTGCCTAATCGTTACCGAATATTGGCAATCATTCCTACAATGATAATTTTACTTGCTGCTGCTCTGAATAGTCCTGTGGTGGATGTTTCAAACCATGTTCTTAAGTTCTTTAGCCAGGATATTCGTCTTCTTCCAATGCTTCTCATGCCCTGCATTTTTCCCCGTAGTAATTTGTATTTGGTTTCGTATCTCATGATGTGCCTCAGATATTCCAATTTTCTACATTTTACTGTGTTTATTATTTCTTTTTCTTTATTCAGTTTTTGGAATATTCGGGTGTTTGATATTTTGTCCACCCATGATATTTTGAGGATTCTTCTATATGCCCACAACTCGAATGCCTCCAGTTTCTTTGTTGTTGTCTCCGTTAAGGTCCAAGACTCTACTCCGTATAAGAAGATGAAGAATACGTAGCATCGGAGCAGTCTGAGTTTTAGTTTTAAATTCAAATTACGTGTCTTGAATAATTTGGACATTTGATTGAAAGCTGTTCTTGCTTTTTCAATTCTTGTTTTTATTTCTTGGCTATGGTTCCATTGTTCATTTAGTACTGTGCCAAGATATGTGTATGTTGACACTCGTTCTACCGCTTTCTTATTGATGGTAAACTGCACTTCTCCAATTCCTTCTTTACTAATTACCATGACTTTTGTTTTACTGGTGTTGACTTCTAGACCATATTTCTTACTTACTTCAATTACCCTGTCCAATAAAAGCTGCAGTCCCTGTGCAGTGCCTGCAAATATGACGGTGTCATCGGCATATCTAAAATTGTTTATTCGTTCGCCATTTAATAGTACTCCTGCTTCCATGTATTCTAGGGCTTCTTGGAAAATTTCCTCTGGATACATGTTGAATATGAGAGGCGTACTGCTCTTAAGATTTGCACTTCCTCTGTTTTGGCATGGAGTATAAGTATAATTATTAAAATAGTATGTTTAACATTATCGAAAGCTTTTATATAGTCAACAAAAAAAAACATGAAAACATTCTCTCTTTGATCTTTGCAATTTTGTACCAAGGTTTGTATGCTGAGTATTGCTTCTCTTATTTCGAACCCGTTCTTAAACCCAGTCTGACCGTTGCCGCTAGCTTCTTCGCATTTTTTATATATGTATATAATATTCGCAAAAAGAGTTTTAAGAAATGACTCATTAAAGTTGTAAGACGGTAATCTTTGAATATTTTTGCACTACTTGATGTTGGTAAAGTAATAAAGGTAGAGCGAAACCTGTCTTCTGGAAAATGTCCAGCATCGTAAATGTCATTAAAGAGTTTAACAATAATTTTTATTTTTGGTTCATTAATAAATTGGAACGTCCCAGAAAACATACTGTCAGGTCCTGGAGTCTTGTTATTTTTCTTAAGCTTTATTGCATGTCTGATTTCACTTTCTAATAGTCTTGGTTCTGTTAGTTCTCCCATTTGAACCGATGGATTGTTTGATCTGTTATCAAAGCTTAGTCGCGTATTCCTTCGAGATTTCCGAAATTCTGTGCGCATCAACCACAATTGTATAGTTTTCATCTCTAATAACCTGCATTGGATTTTTCTGGTAAATCCCAGCGATTTCCTTAACTTTCTTATGTAGGTTGAAAGTATCATTAAGGCGATTGAGATGTTCAGCTTCTTCACATCTTCCGGTAAGCAATTTTGCTTTCTCCTTTCTAATTTCGTTTCTGATACTTTTTTGTAATTCTTTATATGACTTACTGTCATTTCGAATTTTACATTATCGTCGTTCCTCCATTAATTCTAATATTTCTCGGGTAATCCATTCATTCTTTGTTGTGTATTTATCATTTTGGAGATATTCATTGGAGTTTTCAAAAACTCCCTTTACGTTTGCACAACATTCTTTAACGTCATTTGGCGAAGATAATTATTTAAGTATTTTGAGTATTCATTTTTTATATCGGCGTTTTTGGACAGTTTTATATCGAATCTTTTCCTCACATTTCTCTTTTTGGCTTTAAGTAAGGTGTGATCTGATTCAATATCAGCATCTAGCATTGTGGTAACTCCAGTTATCAAATTCCTGAACCTATGATTCATCATAATGTAGTTTATTTGGTTACATACAATGCGTTGGTCTTTACCTTGAGGCGATTTTCAGGTGTACAGGAGCCGATATAGAAGTTTGTATTATGTATTTTTGATGATTAAATTTTTCTCCTCACAGTGAATTAATCTTTCTCCCGTTTATTCTTATTTCCTGGGCTATATTGTCCAACTACAGTTCCTACGTTACCCTCACCTACTTTAGCATTAAAATATCCCATAAGTATGTTGATTTCATTCGATTTAGTTAATTTAAGGCTCTGTTGATCTAGTCGTTTGTAAAAGTCCTCTATCTCGTTATCTAATTTGTCAGCTGTTGGAGCATAAGCTTGGATAATGGTAATAATAATAATGGGTCAGCAATTTGAGTACTCTTTCAGGCACAGGAATAAAATTTCTTACTGAGTTTTTAAGTTCTTTGTCCAACAGTATACCGACTCCATGTTGGTGATTTACGTCAGCATTATCGTTGCCTGAGTAGTAGAACATTTTATGTCCTGACCCATTACTCAACCATCGGACTTTACTTACTCCCAGAATATTGATTTGCAACCTCTTCATTTCTTGGACTAGGTTTTTTTATTTTTCCTACTGTTTATAACGTTTTGACATTCCTGGTAGCTATTTATGTGATCTTATTTAGTGATAACCGGGGGATTCTTCGCACCTCTTGATCATTTAGGATTTGTCAGGGACTAGGCGACGTTTGTTCGTGTTCTTCCAACATAGTAAGATTTTTGGACGGATATCCTGGGGATATCTGTATAGATCTTTAATGCAGTGGTTGCCTTCTACATCTCCATGCCGTTGACCATATTTGTTTCATCCGCCTCAATCCAAGGACAAGAAGTTGCTTTACAACTCATCCACCCGAAGCTGTTGGTTGTTAAGAGGGGTCCATTTATTCCGACAGAGCCTCGTTAGTTAACGAGCAGAGTGCACCACGTGCAGATGAGGTTGTCATTTGAGTAGGTTACCTTCACTCCTTACACTCAATTCTAATGAGAGAAAAACATGGAATATATTATTTATTTTCCACTAATTACTGTCAAATTAGGAGCAACAATTGACTCACGTTTCAACTACTCAGAACATACTGATGTTCTCTGTTCGGAGATATTATCTCAAATGCTCTGCTTAAAATATCACTTAAATCATTTAACACGTTTTTCGATAATACCCAGCTATAAACTACGATGTTATTATATGTAGGGATAAGCGAATGAATTCAAAGGTTTCTTATTACAAAAAGAGGTTGTGTCTATTCTTACTAATATTAAATTTGATAGCCCATCTCAATCAAACTTAAAGAAGTTACAAATTATTCACTTTCATGTCTATTTGTTTGAGTGTCTGCTAAGTATGCTTTGACAAATTGGTTTGTCAACTTAGGGCACTTAAGTTGTAACATTGGTTCTTGTTCAAAACATCCTTCAACATCTTACTACGAGTCCGATGCCTATCATATCTTTGATTCCCATTTGACATTTCATGGTTTCTTTTCTAACATGGTCTCCCTCGATATATATAATAATCATTTCGACCGTATCTGGTTAGCTCAATATTTTTAAGTAATCTTCCTCTTGAATATAGATTCATAACTATTAAACTTTTACTCTTTTGTAATTTTTCTACTCCAAAATATTGAGACAACCGTTGACTTTCTTTGATTTTGTTTTTGTATCTTTTTGGAACCAGTACCAGTTACGTCAAAAGTAACGTATAAATAAACATTTTTCTTGTCTATTATCCACTTCAAAGTTGCTAGGTATGCTTTATATACATATATAAGTATGTTTATAGTGAATTCCCATAGAGTGTACTCTTCTAGCAGTTTTCTTATCATATATTAATTTCCGCATTGCCATTTGCTATAACCACCAAGTCATCTCTTTCTTAATTTTTTTAATCTATACACCACATATCTTTACTATTTAGAGGTAGCCGACGATATCCAGTATTGATTGTAATAAGATGTCAGTATCAAGGAAATATCCAGTAATATATAACCATTTCAAAATCGTTGCACTATCATTGATAGTGATAGTCTATCAATATTTATTTTTAGTAGGTATCTAGAACGATTGAAACAAACTCATCGATATTAGGCAAAAGTGACTCCATCTAGTGTTATCCACAATCGTTTGTCTATCAGCTAAACAAATAATTACTGCTTTTTGGGGGGTAGGATGACATGAATTAAATATTTAATATCTTAAATAATACAATGAATGCTCTTGATGTAATAAGACGTATAACGTCAACAGTAACATAAAAACAAAGTGGTAGGTATACAAAAAGCAACCTGATGAGGATATTTACACTACACCTCAGTAATTATTTGTTTAGCTGATAGAGCTCTCCAGTATAATTGCACAGGTCTGTCAGTTATAAAACTACCCTAGTTCTATTTAGTAAAGTTTGTTTAGATATAATTATAATTTCTGCTTTCACTAAGCGGTGATCGGATCCAAATGAAGTATCGTTCCACTGCAGTTTTTATTTTAGTTTATAAATCATATTACTCTACTATACTATTAAAAATACTTCTTTTCCATTTACCTTATTGTACTGTTTCGCTGCACTTGACAAATGAGAAAGAGTTAAAAAAGTACCTTTCCCAGATTACTGCTTCTACATGTTATTAATATTTCTACAGCACCTTGCATAAGTAAAACAAATATATGTAAATTATTTATAAAACATATATAACTTTATCATTCTTACAATATCTGATATAGTAGTGTTATACTCTCCAATAACATACATCCTGTATATATGCTGTTTCAAATAGGTACTTAAAAAGTGGGAACGAACTCGAAAGGTTTTAAACTGAGTGTATTCAGTACTATTTTGAAAATAATGAAATGAATTTACCGTAGTTGTCAAAATGGGGCGAATAGGAACAGTTTTTAACTTTGGTCTTAAACAAATTGTAGTCAATATTTTTTTAAACAAAGTTGACAACCTGGGTCTTACTTTCTTTTCGATATCTTACTCCTAGAAATTAAATATATACTATGTATACCTTACAAAAAATATATATAGTGTATAGTGTTCCTCATCACCCCACATACAGGGGTGAATAGGAACACCTGTTGAAAATATACGTATTTAGACATATAGTAGGTCAATAGGAACTAATAAAATATGTGAGAGGATCACAACTGACTACAAGAAAAACAAATTTAGGTTGTACAAAAAGCTTTATTTAAGCTTAATACAACATCAAATTACTTAAATTGTTTTCAAAACTGACCATATCCTTAAAACGATCTGGTTGGTTTTGATTTTTTTAAAATGTCTTTAGCGGGAATAAATGCCTTTTTTATAAAGAAACTCCAACATACCCGTCATCTTGAAGATATAGAACTTTATTAAATGTACAGCCTGTGTGTGTCCTTGGTTTTTCCATATACTTTAATGACTAGAAAGTCTCCTGGACTGTATGATTTCACAGGGTTTTCAGGCCTTTCTAGATCTTCAGGCCTCTATTCAACTTCAAGTTCTTCCTCAGATGATAACATGTACTCATTATCGCCATCTTGAACGGAATACTCTGAATCTTCAGACGAAGACTAACCTTGTATCAATATCAATCTTGCCCTCTTTTATTTAGGGCGCCAATGAGCCTGTTTAATTGCTGGATCACCAATATTTGCACTATACGTAGCAATTCCGGAAAATCATGATTTGTCGCCAGCTATTACTTGTTCCTCTAAATCTTTTACTTCTACACTTTTTCCCGGTGAAAACTTATCTTTGTTCGTGTTTTCTTTTGCTTGACACTGTCGTATTGTCATAAGGTTGCTAATAACTCTTTAAAAGTGTCGTCGATGGCGTCTACCCGTACGGGTGTTACACTTTAATTCCTGGTATTATTGGTACCAGCGTTAGAATCAGTCTTCGGCAACATATTAAGGACTTTGTTACAATCTAACGGCACAATTCTACACTTTCTGAAACCATATACTTCTCTTCTTTAAGAGAATCGCACAATTGTTTCGAAAGACCAGGAAACCTATCATTGGGTAGAGAAGCCTCACCTCTTCCTGGATTCTTCTTCCACTCTTTAAATATATTACGCCAAGTGGCTGGGTGAGGTGGGTCGAGTTACTAGGGAGAAATATTAGTTTTATATTTATTTCATCAGACAGTTTGATCAAATCCGATGACAGGTGAGACGCTAAGTTGTCCCCAATCAAGTATTTTGTCTCTTCGAGGTCCTTATAAAAGGGTATAGCTACTGACTCTACCCAATCCGAAAAACAGAAGGTGTCGAACCAGCCAGACTGAGTTCTATTATACCTAGAGTTTTTTGCCCCCTTTCCCTCCAGCTATCATACAAATGTTGGGCTTTATAAACTACGTAAGGTGGCAATATCTTACATTCTCCAGTAACGACTAACATTACTGATGTGGACGCCTTCGAAGAATTCAGGATCGCTATCTCTTGATATTCTGGCACATTCTCGATGATAAGGATTCTTTGTGGCATCCTAAGAAGGAATACACCCAATCGCGGCCAAGTGTCTGTCTTTGAACTTCGGTACACGTCTCTCTTCTCGTTCGAGAAGAAAATATTTTACTAATAATCTTAGAGTCAAAGAATCAAGTAGGTAGCAGCAATCACTACAACTTTTGAGCCGATCAACTAAAACCGCTTCTTCTTCATCATTAAGTGAGGTTTGGCCGCCTTTCTTCTTGACTTGATGAGTTTTGGAATGCCTTTGTAGAACAGTAGTAGATATACCGTACTTTTCCGAACCGTCTCTACTAAGGCCGTGTCGGAGCTCCTCAATAGCCATCTTCAAAATATCTGACGAGTATTGTTTATATCTTGTACCAACATCCACACATTTACATGTTCGAGGCATTTTTGATAAGTTGTAGGACCTGCAATAAACATAGGTACTCTGTGTATCAGGCTGTACTAAAAATCATCGCACTATTCCTTGTAAAATATGATTGGTAGCAAAAAAACCATCAATACGATCTGCGGGGTGAATAGGAACACAAAAACTCCAGGTATACCCTATTCACCCCACACACTGTGATTCTGCGACGTCATAATACAACAAAAATTGTTACGTGAACAGATTCATAAAACTAAAAGCAATAAGTTAAGAAATCATTTTATGTTGCAAACATAATAGTGTTTAACCTAAGATAAGAATAATTTTATACTTACAGGATAAGTTTTAGAGAGGTAACAATTAAGGTTATAAAATACGTGTAGGTTACACTTCTTACAAATATGAAAGCAGTGTTGTCAACAATGTAAAACTTCATTTCTCGTATTGCTGTCAGGTTAGACAACTTACTCAATGTACAGATCTGACAAATGACGAGTATTGGAATTTAGAACGCAGTTTTTGTATCCAGTGAAGTTTCGTTCCTATTCATCCTATAGTTCCTATTCGCCCTGTTTTACGGTACATATTTATCTATCTATGCGGTTTCAGAGCCTATTAGATACAGTGAAAAGTTGGTATAAGTAGTACCATTTAGTTTTCTTTATTTATATGATTTAAACACCTGAATTTTTTATTATTGCATCATTTTTTGAACGAAATCCCAAATTACTTATTTTTGTATTAAAAATGTGATAAATTATTTTTTTAAACGAATTGTACACTGTATATCCATAGTAAATAGTCCACATGAACAATAAATTTTCTTTTATTTTCCCGCATTTTGCAGTGAGATACTAGGAAAATTTACTATTGAAACAGTATCACTAGTTACAGTTAAACAAAGACCCACATAACTTAATGTAAAATTTCAATGCAAATCATATTATAAAAGCGGAAGCGTATAATTCAATTGTATTTTAGGGACTTAACAATCAGAAAACTGTAGGTAGGTATTAAATTTTTTCTTGAACATCAAGAACGATATTGTTATTGGGTCGTGATGTCACAAATCTTAAATATTAAACTGTAGCCGTTAGTATTAGCGTAAGAAGCGGTTGCACTTTTTCAGACAATCTATAATATATTTTCGTTTTCCAGAAAAAATTGAGAATTCATTTGTCTATGTGCCTAATATTTTATTAATATATCTATATCTCTTGGGCATATTGCTGAAAGTAATCAACTCAAAGAATGCCGGTGAAAAGTGGACTGTATGTAAAGTTTGAAAATATGAAATAAAAATTTTGGATACAAAAAATAATTGTAGCAAATTATTCACCATTAGCTTTGATCAGGGATTCTGGTAAATATAACACTTGTGGGAGTTTTGAGGCTTCAAACAATGAGAGAGGAATAATAAAAGGGATTTTAACAAGAAGTTTACACTTTGGAAGGTGTTCGCTAATTGGAGTGGTAACAATGAAAAAGAGAAAGTGGCTAGGACATTTTAAGTTTCACAGAAGCGGTCGTAAGAGGAAAAAAGAGTTCATGGACGTAAGCAAATGGCCTACGAATAAATGAGATTCTAGCAACTAGATTAAGTATCCATCCATTTTGAAAATTTTATATCTATATCAAAGACAAAATGTATATCAAGACAAAGTTTCGAATCATTACTAAAAATAATATGTATTAATTATTAATGTCGTCAACATTTCTACAATTAAAATTGATTAAATTCTGAATAATTAACAAATTTATGTTTACAGAATATATATGTTACGGTCAATTTGATTAATCAGGGAATTATTCATAACGCCCGGGCAATTATTGTACTTATCTAAATTTATGCATTACCTGCGAAAACAAACATAGTGTAGCAAAAAAAGGAGTAGTTGTTAGGCCAATACTAAGTAAACTCATGATGTCAAAGGTCATTTAACTAAA
The DNA here is from genome assembly GCA_963921935.1 of Galeruca laticollis. NCBI lineage: Eukaryota > Metazoa > Arthropoda > Insecta > Coleoptera > Chrysomelidae > Galeruca > Galeruca laticollis. The sequence continues at coordinate 34,025,733 of OY998178.1, read as the reverse complement.
TTTATTCTACTTCGCCCTCTTAAAAGCAAAAGAGTAGAAGAAGTAGCTGTGTGCCTTTGGATTTTTTACCATTTTTGGTGCGTCCATTATTTTGCAGAGTGATAATGGAGGAGAATTTGCTGTCAATACTATTAATGAACTATGCAGCATGTGCCTCGAGTTAAAGATGGTACACGGGAAGCCCAGACACTCTCAAAGTCAGGGCTCCGTAGAACGTGCGAAACAGGACGTGAAAAATATGCTTTATTCGTGGCTGAAGGACAATAACAGCAAGAATTGGTCAGAAGGCTTGCGATTTGTTCAGCTTTTATGACGAACAGAGCTCATAATAGTGGCATAAACTGTACTTCGCATGAGGCCATGTTTAGAACAAAGTTAAAAGTTGGTCTAAAAAATTTTTTACCTGAAGATGCTTTGCCTAATATAAATTGTGAAGAGGACTTAGAAGCAATAGTGGAAGATGAAAACCATTTACAGTCTGTAGAAGAAGGTGCACTGCAAAATATACCAGGGTCAAATTATTTAACGGAGTAGGTCGAGCGAACGTAACGAGAAGGAACTATCTTCTTATATTCAACCTTCAACTTCGTTATCTGAACCAAGCTATGATTTTTAGACTAACGAAAGAGAAATATGTCATGAAAAACGTGCGTATGAAGATTCCTCAGAAGATCCCAGTGTGAAAAAGAGAAGAGCCGGCATATTAAAAATTAGGGAGAATTCAGCAAGCAATCTAAAAAATCAAGCTGAAAAATGCTTCAAACCTCTAATTCAAAATACCCTGCCGCTAAAAAGGATGACACAGTTCGAGTCCCAGAGTTAGCACCGATGGAAGAAATATTTTGGCATTTGTTCTTGAAATAGCAAATGCCAATCTTCATAAATTATGCACGAAACATGAAATTTTAAATCCACTTTATGCTAGGAACCAATTTACAATATGTAATAAAAAGTTCATTTATGCTGAAGACATTCCACAGTCAGAGATTTCACTAAGAGAATGTGAAAGAATTACTGGGGACCAAGGCTATAGTCGATGTGGCTGTCAAGGATTTATCAAGGATCTCAGTATTAAATTTGATAGTTCTTTTACATTCAGTGATCACATTTCTGATATTACTAAAGCGGCATCGAAAACCTTGGGTTATTGTGTTTGTAATTGATCTAATTCTGCTAGTGTTGCTACTTTAAAAACTCTGTATGTTACATTTATTAGAAACTAACTATAATACGCCTCAGTGATTTGGTCACATGTCTATTAAAATTCCATACAAGCCTTGGAATCCGTTCAGAGCAATTTTTTTAAATATGCGTATTTTAAGACCTGTGTTCATTATCCTGAAAGAGGTTTTAACCATAACTTGCTGACTAAACAACTTGAAATGGACCTTTTGATGGACCGGCGCAACTGTCATTCCTACACAAAATTATAAAAATAAAATTGATTGTCCTTATGTATTAAGTAAGCTTAATATATAAGTCCCTAGAATATCATCTCGCACGGGGCACAATAAACCTTTGGTTTCAGTGCACTGTAACCCCGTTAAAATCTAATCATCTCGCAACGAACTTTTCTTTTATACTCCGCCATGTCATTCAAATATTTTGATTAGATATCCCTTACTTCGGATATGTAAGTTATTTAATTGCATATGTCAGTATTGTGATTTAAATAATGACAGTTTACAAAGTTTATTGGAATCATACAAAGATGCACAAGATAGATAAACACTGGGACGTGTTGGGCAATTCTTTTGAGTACTCTTTTGTATGTATCATTTCTTGTTTTTTCTTCCTTTCTTTTTTTCATATTATGTTATAAATATATTATTTCCTGTCATGTGTTTCCTGTTGAAACTAAACGTATAATTATTATTAAAGGGGGATGTAAATCTGACAAGTGCAAGTGTCTAAAAGAAAAAAAGCTATGTAACTTGATATGTCACCAAAGTGGAAGCTGCTCTAATAAATAGAAACTCTAGGATTTAACATTTTGTGTGTGTATGTATTTGTAAGTTTGTTTTTTAGTTAGTTAGTTTGTTAGTTATTTAAAAATTTGTTTTAATATAATAATATACTCTTATTTTTATATGCAGAGAAATATGAATAAAATATTTTCAAATTGCCCACTCGACTTTCGGCATTATTCACAGTTCCCGGGCAATATGATATTATCTATATAATTTATCACTTCGTCACATCCCTTTGTGCATTTTATAAACTGTCCGGGCATTATGAATAATGCCCAATTATTCACATTGCTCGTAACATATATTTTCTTTTTAAAGAACGAAATCTCAAGTTCTGTGTACCTACCATGTAGGGATATGCTTTTGAGTAATATTGTAGTTCTTAATCAGTTATTTTCACGTGAAACTACTAATAGTTAATGGTTGTAGGGAGTTGAAAGTATCTTATTAAGTCATTTATAAAAAAATTACGAAGTTAACATTATCTTCAAAGTATGTTAGTGACCAAATCAAAACCTACATAGTATAAAGAATAATACCATTATTCATCAAATAGATTATATACGTATGATATAGGACAAGGACAAGCACAATGATATCATGTATTTAATTAGTAACCAATCACTCATATGAAGCTAACATGATATATGATACATTTCAATCTATTAATTCCTTATCTTACATCCAAACTATTGACATATACCTATTATAAAAATGAAATTTGGATCAAAATGGATATTTTATTTGTTTCATTCATTCAGAAATTCATCCACTGATAAAATGCACCTTAAGTAGATGCATTTTTAAAATGCTATAAGAGTTTACTATGAAAAACAGTACAAATAGTAGGGGAGCCCAAGAGGGGATTTTGGGATTTACTCGAGCGCGGCAGATTAATATAAGGGAGGAAACCTTACATATTGATAAGTATAGTGTGACCAGAAATCTAAGGTAATCACCAACCACTTCAGCAGGCGGTCGATTCTACGCAGAGTTGTACCTGCCCAAACCTATTAAATATTGTTTTATAGGTAGGTATAATGATATTGGGTTAACATAATTATTAAGAACTATCGCTTGAATATAAATGAGAATTGTTTATGTATATATATATATATATATAAAAAAATTTTTTTTTTTTTTTTTATATAACGACTGAAAAATGCTATATAGGTGGGGATAACGGGGATTTCAGTCCAAGGAATCAACGCGAAGATCTTTTATTTACAAAATGCCGCCAAGCTTTCGTGTCCTTTTGACACTTCTTCAGGGCACTATAATACATATACAAATTATCTGTCAAAGTCATTTTATAAGGTTATAATCTAACCTCAAATTCAAACTTCATTAAATAATTATAAAGTAACCTAAAAAAATTAAAATAACTAAGTAACGAACAAACAAATTATGTATCGATTTGTCTTATGTGAAATATGACATCAAGTATATTATAATTATATTTATTTTTACATTTACAAATTTTTTAATGATTATTTATATTGAATTTACTTAAAATATTTTACATGTAAGTACTTATATTTATTTCTCTATTTTTAAATCATATTTATATTTGTATATGTATTATAGTGCCGAAGAAGTGTCAAAAGGACACGAAAGCTTGGCGGCATTTTGTAAATAAAAGATCTTCGCGTTGATTCCTTGGACTGAAATCCCCGTTATCCCCACCTATATATATATATATATATATATATATATATATATATATATATATATATATATATATATATATATATATATAATATATGAGATATAACACAAAAACATTTATGAACATACTGAAAATACATGAAAATGAACATAATGAATGCGATTATATTTAAGAAAATTTATTATATTTAAGTTGTTTAGAATTAAATTTAATATATAAATGTACAATTGCTGTTTTTTGCATATACGTTAAAGGTATTTAGGGGAAGGCAAGGCATAACAGGAAGGGATAAAAGCTCAACCATGCATCGAGCCACTGCGCAAATGCTAAATCTGAGGTCACGATTTCAAATAATATAAGGTGCGTTCTTTTTGACTGAGATCTCAGATCGCTTCAGCTAAGGTGATCTGAGATAAAGTCATGTGAGTAAGCACTAAAAAGAACGACATCTCAATTGAAGCGCGCGATCTGTCGATGCATACGTGAATAAGAAACAAAACATATAATAATAATCTATCTCGATATCTCTGATAACTATCCTTAATTTTGTTATTTTTTAGTTTCAAATAGTTCTTTGAGTTAGGATTTGTATTATGGCTAATATTCCAACATTATTAGATGTTAACGTCCTTCGCCCTCTGTGCATCTTCAAGGGATAGATTTAAACTATACGACAGATTCTTATCAGCATCTAATAATATTATTGTATCCATAATTTGTAACAAAAGAAAAATAGATAATGTGTGTTTATATGTACAAACTTGCTGAGCGTAGTGGACAACAACATCAGTTCAATATAGAGAAAGAAATTGCTAGTAGGGAGTGGCTGCGTAGTTTTTTATCCCGGCATCAATCCATATCTGTAAGAATCCCAGAAACTACTTCAGCTGCCAGAGCTCAGGCTTTTAGTAAGCGACAACTTGAAAAATATTTTAAAAAATTACAAGGGATGATTGAAAAAGAGAACATTCATCCAACGATGATTTACAATATGTATGAAACTGGTCTAACTACGGTCCAAAAAACACATAAAGTGATTGCCAAAAAGGGCAAAAAACAAGTCGGTGCTCTAACTAGTGCTGAAAGAGGAATCCATACCACAGAAGTAGTGTTCATTAGTAGTGCAGGAAATTTTGTCCCACCAGGTTTAATTTTCCCAATAAAAAAATTGAACGGTACTTTGTATGATGGTGCTCCACCTGGCACTCTCTTCTTATATAACGAATCAGCCTATATGACTGGAAAATTGGTGGATCAAACATTTTGTGTAATATGTTAGACCCACCTGCAGTAACAAAGCTTTGCTCATCCTTGATGGTCATGCAAACCACAAACACCTGGAGTCCTTGGAATTTGCGAAACAAAATCACGTCATATTATTTTGTCTGCCGTCCCATTGCACTCATAGACTTCAACCGCTTGATGTCGCATTTTTGGCCCGCTGACAAAGTACTATGACCAAGAAGTAACAACTTGGCTGAAGGCTCATCCAGGTCGGACGGTTTCAATTTATCAAATTGCTTCATTATTTGGACAGGCCTATAGCAAAGCTGCCACCGTTGAAATAGCTCTCAGCGGATTCAAGGCTACCGGTATTAATCCCTTCAATTCAAACATCTTCCCCGACTACTTATTTTACCCAGCTTAGTTACTGACGTAAACCAAAACCAATATGAAAAAGTTTCAAATAATGAATTGATTAGCAATTTAGATATCAATCACTCGGTATCAAACCTTCCTTCTACAAGTTTGTCTAATCAATCTGATTGTTTAGCTGTCCAGCTTTCTACGAGTTCTGATAACCAGCCTTCAACGAGTTCTTCAAACCAACATTCTTCGAGTTCTTCTAACCAACATTCTTCGAGTTCTTCTAACCAACATTCTTCGAGTTCAATTAACGTCATCCCAGACGTTGATAAAATTTTGACAGAATTGTCGCCAATGCCGGTAGCAAATAATACGACAGAGCGTGGAAGGACAAAAAGTAGGTATGAAAGAATTTTGACATCAAGCCCATTTGTCAATGAATTGAAACAAAAAGAAGCCGAAAAGAAAGAAACAAGAAAGAGTAATAGACCTCGAGTAACTAAACGATTGGGGGAATCAGATGATGAATCTGAACCAGTAAACGACGATGAGGACGACTCAGATGTGACATGCATCTACTGTAACGATCTATTCAGTCACTCTAGATTTCGAGAGAAGTGGATTCGGTGCCATAAATGCGAACAATGGGATCAAGCAGAATGTGCTGAGGTTTCAATGAAAATTAAAAGTTTTACGTGTGACGTTTGCAAGGATTAAAATTGATATTAAAAAATGATTTTGTATTTTTTATATATATGTACGAACCTAATTTAATTTTTTATTTTATTTGTTTTTTATCTCTTTCAGGTCTATGTCATCTTGCCTTTATGTAATAAAATCATATGTCATTTTGCCTGACGCGTCAGGCAAAATGACATTTGTAAGGTTTTGATATAAAGCAGTTTATAATCAAAATATGTTATTAATACGGTACAAAATAATTTTATAGCTAGTTCAATATTCAACTTGTCCAACAACATAAAAAAGTCATAAAACTATGGGTTTTTGACGATTCAATCATTAGACAAAAGATCGTATGTGATTATGCCTTACCTTCCTCTATAAACAAAATTACTCACGAAGATCAGTTTCCCTTTCACTGTCTTCATCCAAATTGAGGCCTATCCAAACAAAATTTGTCATATGTAATTTTGCACAACAAGCTAAAAACCTTTATGATAGTTTTTTGGTGTTTACTTTGACAAATTAATACCTATATCATTAAAAAGAAAGGTAGGGTGTTTTGAAATTGCAATAAAGTTAGAACCACCATAAAATTTTTAAAAAGCAATAACAATTTGGATAAGACAAGTTTTGCAACATGAAAAAATCAAACATTTATTTTAAAGAAACGTTATAATGTAATATAAAAAATTAGATTTTTGGATCGATATCCCCTTCTGGCGATCTTAGTTCACAAAAGTCTTCCTCGAGCTCGTCGATGGTATCTTGAGTAACATCTGCTTGACTGATGTCTGATATGAGTGTATTAAAAAACGTCTTCTCTCTCTTGCCGTTTGTCTCCGAAATATTTAATTAGCAATAACATCAGCTAGCTGTGCTGGTTTTACTGGAACGGCAATTGGAATAATCTGAGCAGTAAAATGCTCGAGATTTTTGCATTTTTTAAAAATTAGTTTGGCTGTTCCTATATTTGAATTATAATAAAGCTCCCCACATACGGCAACATTTCCATTTTTTGTAAATATGAATCTCTTGGAAAGTGAAAATTTGAAGTGCCATGATCCAACGGGCTTAAAAATTCTCTAACACTGGGCTCCCAATCCATCACTGGACAGTCACTCCCCAATATAGCAACAGTTCCATGTTCTTAAAAAATATCAAGGTAAGTTTTGGGATCGGTGATTGGTGGCTACTTTTTTAATATGTTTTCTATTCCCCTAAAAATTCTATCTGGAGGCAGAAAAGAATGCTTTGGTATCGGAAAACGTAATCCAATACTGGTTATATTTGAGGAAGCACTTTGAGACATAAAATATGATAGCATATCAATCATAGTTGAGTTTCGATTTTGTCCCCCACATCCATCAACACAAAGTCTTATTATTAAATATGATGAGAGATCAATTTAAAAAAAAAATACTGTATACTGCTGAGGCAATTTCGTTTGATACTTCGTGAAATTGATGTGCTATTCAAGTAAAAATATATACATTTCCATTGCTCATTTTTGTCTTGGAAAAACCTTGAACCAAAGTGAAGTTATAGGTGTATAATTGCCTACTGTAATAGGCAATCTGAACTAGAACCTTGAAGCTTACCAAATTTTTTTGCAAGAAAATAATCATATTATCTATCCTTAACTTTCTTAGGCTTCTGGGAAATTGTCTTTGAGCTTAAAGTGTCGAATTCTTTTTTTAACATCAACCTATTCTTTTTGGCAGGATCTTTATCGAGCTAAATACATTTGGAGCAAGCATCCGTCACAAGACGTCTGAAACCAATGTCATATTCTCTGGAACAGATATTTTGTAATAGTATATTGTGCAACAAGTGGGGAAAGTTCAACTTTTCTCACGAGTGTGTAAGTTTGTGGCACGAGCTAAGAGCGAGAAAAGTGAATGAGAAAAGTACTTTTCCCACATGTTGCACACCATACTTTTTCTACAACTGCACAAATTGAAAAATATAAGTAAATAGTTTTGTAGAATAAGCCTAAGCATCGAGGACCACCCACCGAAAACGGCTGGGCATCGAGTATACCCTGCTGAAGTCGGCTGAGCATCGAGTATCCCCTACTGGATTCTCCATATAAATGTATGTAGTGTGGGCAAAGTGTCCTGAGAAATGACATTTCTCACAGTGTGAGCAATATATGGTTTTGAAATTAAGTAAGCTATGAGAAATACGCTACTTTTCATAGCAGCTGTAGAAAAAAAAGTTTTCTTTAAATAAAGGATTGCATCGTGTGACTCATCATATATTTTCCACAGCTTAGAAATACTTAGATGGCTGCCTAAGTACTGTCGATTACCCGTCTTTAATTGAGAATAGTGACTTTCGACACCTTCCAAGTTTTCGATAAATTTTCGAACAGCAATCCTTTTTTGCTCATACTTCTTACTGACGCAATCACGACCCCGATTTTATTTGGAAATAAGCCCTGTTTGTAAGTGCCTGCTAACTACTCTCTGAACTCGATCTCTGGAGATACCAAGAACATCTAAGAATGCTTTCTGACATACCTGTATTTTGAACTTCTGACAAGCTGATTTTTTCATAAAATTTCTTGTTGATACACTTTTCCTGTCGCTCCCTTCTTTCTTTTGACGTTACGTTTTGGTTGAAGACTTTTGCAATATTTTATTATGTAGACATCGTGCAACGTTTTAGTTTTACATGCGTAGAAGTTCCGATGGAAATTATAAACGTCGTGATTGCATTTAGGATATTGTGGTAAATTTTTTGGCTGATGCCTAAAGCAATCAAACATTTTTAGTAAGTTTTGCTCTATTTTAAAACTTCTAAAACATACCTGCTATGTTTGGCTATTTCGTTTTTCCCTTTGGATTTATCGACCACATTTCTTCGGCTTTTTTGCCTCTGCAGGAAGAATTTTACGCTCCATTTGATTTAAGTGCAAATAATAGTGACTTACTAGCTCAATTATCAACAATACATTGTTTAAAAATACATTTTTAATAAGTAATTTTATTAAATTTAACAAGCCCACAATGACAACACACAGTGAATAAAATCCGACATGCCTAAAAATGTATTAATGAAAGCTATACGTCACGCCACCCGCCACCAATTGTTCCTATTGGTCAGGTGGATAACGCGTGTTATTATGCTTTGGTAGTATGACCAGTTTTGCTTTGATAGATGTAAAATTAAGGCTATGGTCCGAAAGTAACTGATTTGCGGTTTACCGTCCCGAAAGTAATCAAAAATTAGTGGTTGCTGAAAATCTGGTTTGATTTGGAACACGGTTTCCTGAAATATGGTTAATGAACTGTCAAACTAGTAACCAGCCTTAGGAGCCCGGTTACTTCTGGTTTCGACTGTCATCTGTCATGCAATATGCAATGCTTATTATTTTTTATTGATTAATGATTGTTGCACCATCGAAGATAAAAACAAAACTGAGATATATGAATAAAAGTTTAATATATTCGTCGTTCTGCGTTTGCTTGTATTAGTTACCTGTTTTTTATTTTTAATTGCTGCTAAATATTATGGTAAATAGATTTGCTTGCATTTCATTTTTGTACAAATAATAGTGTATGGGAATAAACGAACGATTATTCCTTAAACACACATAAAGCTTCAATAGCTCTTATTTCACTTGGAAGGATTGGATATCATTCAAATTATCTTGAATCGTTGATAAAAATCAAATATATTTTATGAAGTAGAAATTTTTATTTTTGACATTGACAATTTTTTGTAACTGACAGAAAAACTTCCAAGGTTGAATTGAAAATAAATATTTAAGCTATCATGTTAGCAGTTAGACAAGTTAGAAATTAAACATAACTCCCGCCTTGGACGTTTTCCGGGAGAAAACTCCAACTTAAACAAAACACTTCACTTCAGATAACTTCCGCACACAACACAGTACATAAAACATAAAAAATAGCTAACCTAATGACAAAGTTTAAGATTTAACAATACACAAATCTAGGTATCATCAGGAAGGGGACATACCTTCGCTATAGACCTAAGAAACGTTCCATCTGATGTTTTGACTCTAATTAAACGAACTTTGCCGTCTGAACCCTGAATAATTTCAATGATTCGCGCGAGAGCCCACCTGAAAGGAGGCAAGTTATCCTCCTTTAAAAGGACTAATTGATTAATTTCCAAATTTCGGGTTTGATTGGTCCATTTTGGCCTTTGCTGAAGCCTATTAAGATATTCAATGGACCATCGCTTCCAAAATATTTGTTTGAATTTAATACACTTCTGATACATTGACAATCGATTTTCTGGAATATTACTCAAGTCTTTGTCTGGGAATGCTGAAAGATTGTCGCATATTAAAAAATGTCCCGGTGTTAAAGAGTTTAAATCAGTCGGATCATTTGATAAAATGCTAAGAGGCCGCGAGTTCATGATGCTCTCAATGCAAACCAAGACTGTCGAAAATTCCTCAAAATTTAGAACTGTTTTACCAATAGCTTTAATCAGATGATGCTTAGCACCCTTAATTGCGGCCTCCCAAAGACCGCCCCAATGTGGTGAACGAGGTGGGATAAATTTCCACTGAGTCTCATTTTTCGATAAAAAATTTTCAATAGACTCAATATTACTTTTGGATTTAAAAAATTCGTATAAGGTTTTCAAATGGTTACTGGAGCCAAAAAAATTAGTGGCATTGTCAGAGTATATTACCGAAGGATTACCCCGTCGGCCTATGAAACGTTGTAATGTGAGCAAAAATTGTTCTGTCGACAAGCCCGACACCAATTCTATATGGACGCACTTAGTAGTCATACATACAAATATAGCAATATATGCTTTAACTTTAGAGGCTTTGCGTAAATTCGAGGTTTTAATTAAAAATGGACCCCCAAAGTCCACACCGACCTTTAAAAATGGACGACAAACTGAAATTCGATCTTTAGGCAGATCTGCCATCATTTGCTCAGCACACCTAGCTTTAAATTTAAAACAAGGGATGCACTTGTGGATAATGCGTTTAACAGCTCTAAGGCCATCTAAAGGCCAATAACGTAGTCTAAAGTTACTTAACACGGTTTGAGCACCGGCATGATATAATTTAAGGTGCTCTCTCCGTAGCATCAAATCAACAATGTGGCATCTAGCGGGCAATAATATTGGATGCTTTTGTGCAAATGGCAGATCAGCATTTGACAATCTCCCGCCAACGCGGATTAAGCCTTCGAAGTCAATAAAGGGATTCAAAGAATTAAACTGTTTATTTCGAAGGACCTTTTTGTTTTTTAATAAATCTTTTTCTTGAGAAAAATAATGTTGTTGCAAAACTTGCAATGTTGCCTTTAAAGCATGTTGTAATTCATCTACTTTTAAAGGACCAAACCTTTTATCATCTTTATGTTGTAAATTATGTCTAAACCGAAGACAGAATGCAACTATACGTTGTATTTTCAGAAAATCTGAAAACCTATTGAAAATACTTATCATATAATTTTCAGTAGAGGTTGTACTCATAACAACTTTTCGTTCTTCCGGAATTTTCTGAATATTAACACTTGACTGAAATGAATTTAAATTAAAATCAACATTTTTCAAATGTGAGGGCCCTTGCCACCACATATTATTAGAAATAAGTTCTTGCGCCATCATACCTCTAGATACATAATCAGCTGGATTTTGTTTGGTAGGAATGTACCTCCAGGTGTACAAGGATGTTAGTTCTTGAATTAAAGAAACTCTATTAGAGACAAATATATTCCATCTACTTGGATGTGATTGTAGCCATGCTAACGAAATTTGCGAATCAGTCCAAAGATTAACACTGGCTATTTGGAAGTTATTTTTGAATGTTTCTAAAATACGATGGGTGACCTTTGCTGACAACACGCATGCGCATAATTCCAATTTTGGAAGAGAAATTGTTCGCAAAGGACAAACTCTAGATTTGGCACAAATTAGATGACAAGAAACATTGTTATTTTCATAAACAGTTCTTAAATATATACAACACCCATATGCCTTTAAGCTTGCGTCTGAATAAGAATGAATCTCAATTCGCTTGATATTGCGATTATTAATTAAACATCGCGGAATTTTTAACTCTGATAATTCAAGAATGTTTGTAGAAAATTGAATCCATTCGTTACTTAACTCTAAATTTAAACAGTCGTCCCAATTTAAATTCAATAACCAAAGCTTCTGCATGAAGATTTTGGCTGTTATGACAATTGGAGCAACAAGCCCCAACGGATCATAGATTTGAGCTATAATAGCTAAGACGTTTCTTTTCGTAATTGGATTTACATTTATGTTCTTGGGCAGAGAAATAGAAAAGTGATCTGATTTCGGCTCCCAAAAAACACCCAGCACTTTATTGGAATTACTCTCAGAATTTATAGAGTAGTTTTTGGATTCAGTTTCTGAGGTAAAATTGTTCATAAATTCAATGGAATTTCAACACCATTTATGAAGTGTAAATTGGCCTAAATTAAGTAATTTTATTAATTGGGTTTTCAGTTCACAGAGCTCCTCGAAAGAGTCAGCTCCAGCCAACACATCGTCAACGTATGTTTGAGTTTGGATTGCCATAGCTGCCAACGGAAATTCTTTTTTATACATGTCTGCCAATTCAACGAGACAACGAGTGGCTACATAAGGTGCAAAATTTGTTCCGTAGCTAACAGTTAACAATTCAATGCATTTAATATCATCTGTTATATTTTCTCGCCATAAGATGTTTTGTAGGTAAATGTGATCAGAATTAATCAAGATTTGCCGGTACATCTTTTCGATGTCTGCAACAACAGCCAACATATAAGCTCTAAAGCGACACAAAATGTCAAATAGCTCTGGCTGAACAACAAGCCCTTTTAGACATATGTCGTTTAATGAATATCCCGAGGTGGTTTTTAGGGACGCGTCGAAGACCACTCTGAGACGCGTTGTAACTTTATCATTGCGAATCACATAATGGTGAGGTATAAAATATTTGTGGTTATTGTGAATATTTTTAAGATCAAGAGGAATGTACCGTGCATGACCTAAGTTGATGTATTCTTTAATAAACTCTGAATATTGGTCAAACAATGACTTATTTTGATGCAATCTTTTCTCTAATGAAAGAAAACGTTTTTTGGCATATGAAAAAGATTCGCCTAGTTTAGAACTCTCAACGGGCGATTTAAATGACATATCCACTTGAAATCTACCATTATCCAAAATTTTTGTGGTATCCTTAAATATTTGTTCAGAAAGTTCATCTTCACTTGATAAAATACGTCCTTGTGGCACATCTTCAACTGCCCAGAATTTTTGCAGCAAATTGTCGATTTGATTGAAATTAATGAATAAAGAATGTGAGGGAACTTGATCACATGTTATAAAATTTGACAAGATTGTTGGGGATAGGACACCTCCTACCACCCAACCAAGATGAGTATTTTGTAATATGGGTAGGTTGTCCCCAAGGTTAATCAGACCAGGTAAAAGTAATGAATAATAAACATCTGCTCCTAATAACAAATCTACGTGATCTGGAACATCATAATTTGAGTCGGCCAAGACGATACTACAAGGGATTTCTAATCGATCTGTTTGTAGAGGAAATTGAGGCAACTTAGAAGAAATAAAATTTGTTACGGAACAATTTACTTCAAATGTTTTTGTGGGATCAACCTTTGAGAACAATTTAATATCTATTCCTTCACTTACTTGCATGTGACCTGATACACCACAAATTGACAAGTTTTTATTATAGGTAGGGTATTGTAGTCTTTTCGCTAATTTATGTGTGATTAGTGATACTTGAGACCCACTATCAAGCACGGCTCTGGCAGATATTAAATGGCCATTGTTATTTGAAACATGTACGGATGCAGTTGCCAATAAAATATGAGATTTTTGGTTTATAAAAAGGCTTGACATAGTGTTGGATTGTGCCCCAAGCTTGTCACTAGTGGAAGCTTGAGTAACCTCCGAATTTTGTATTTGTTCTATGTTAGAAGCTTGATCTGAGTTACTACTCGATTTGTTCATGGAATAACCTTTTTGTTTGTGATTGGTAGGCCCACGATTGGAATCAAAACTCGAATTTTGTTGAGCATTTATTGTATTATTGTGAGAATTATTAGATTTTGACGAATAATCGACAGAATTTCCCGCATGTAATAGGGAATTATGAGCTTCGCCGCAAATAGGGCAATTCTTCCACTCACATTGACTTACATGATGTGGAGCAAAACATTTTAAACATAACCGATTTGAAAATATAAACTGTTTTCTTTTATTCAATGGCAATTCTTTGAATTTAAAGCATTTAAACATGTTATGATTTGACATTTTGCAAAACAAACAACTTAACTTTTTATCTACATTAGCAAAATTAGAGTTTTTACGAGGCAACTCTGGCGAAACCAAATTTTCAGCAGCCTGACATCTTTTCTCAACGAACTTGAGGAACCCGTCTAAAGTAGGTAAAAGAGTAGGACCTCTTTCCAATTCATACCCACGTCTAGTGTTAATGTCTAGTTTTTGGGACAAAATATACACCAAAATCAAATCCCACTCTGCTATAGGAACATTCAAATTTTTTAAGCACTCAGTGTGCTGTTTAACTGTGACAACAAAGTTACGCAAATTCATTGAATTACTTTTATTTATTGATGGAACGTCTAATAGGCCCTTGATGTGAACGTAAATATTCGCTAACTTATTTTCATATCTTTCAATTGCTACTGACAAATTAGAGGCGACCAATGGTAAATTTGAAATTAATTTTTGAGGTTCACCCAGTAAATTTGATTTTAAATAAATAAGTTTTTGTATTTCTGCCAAATCATCATTGTCTAAAACAAGGGCTTTAAAAATATCATAGAAACCATTCCAACTTTGGTGCCCACCTGCAAATTTGCCAATTACAATTTCAGGCATCTTAGATTTTACCTCTGTTTTAACATTAACATTTTGTATGGAATTTGCGTGATGACCTTGTTGGTTTGTACCTTGAACGGTAGCATTATCTTTAGGAGAAGAATGATCAATCAAAATTTTTAATTGAGTTTTTAAAGTACAATATTTTTCTTCATAGTCACTAGGGTCACCAATCTTATCAAGATCTGTCTCGGAGCCCTCAATGACGTCCTGAGACTCACAAAATTTTTTGAAAGAAGTTTCAAGTAGCTCTAACCTGGTATCATATTCAAGTTTATGCAATAAATTACCTGCATTTACATTGATAAAATTCTCTATTCTAGTGATACTACCTTTAGCAGTTCTTCGAGCGGCGTGCGCTTTTAATAACAACGCATCCGGATCCATGTTTGATTACAGGTTTATATACGTAAAAAAAGTTTGCAAACTGTGTGCGAAAACTCGCACGTCAAATGTTGAACAGTTCAAAAAATAAAAAATATATTGGAAACGTCTGACCTGAATGAGTCCTTGACAAAGTCCAATTCACAATCGGTCCAGTCCAATTACCAGATACCAGACACACATTCCATTTTCCAATTTTAATAATTAGGATTTATCGCTGGTTTTATGCTCTGTCCGACTCGAGGGATCAAATTTATGTATGGGAATAAACGAACGATTATTCCTTAAACACACATAAAGCTTCAATAGCTCTTATTTCACTTGGAAGGATTGGATATCATTCAAATTATCTTGAATCGTTGATAAAAATCAAATATATTTTATGAAGTAGAAATTTTTATTTTTGACATTGACAATTTTTTGTAACTGACAGAAAAACTTCCAAGGTTGAATTAAAAATAAATATTTAAGCTATCATGTTAGCAGTTAGACAAGTTAGAAATTAAACAAATAGTAATTAATACTTTTTTTAGGAGGAAGTGAACATTCCAAATGATTTTCAGGTCTCATGTGGCTATTGCAACCAATACTTTTCGTTAATTTGTATTAATTTTTTCATTTAATTAAGAAATAAAACAAAACTAGTATTACAATAATATTTATTCTCCTAACATGTCACATAGATTCTGCCTTTTCATAGAACCTAGTCTTTGTAAATTTCTGTCAAATTCTTGTGAGGTCCTAAATGTTCATGGTCTTCATTTTCTTCAATAACTTCAAAATCTATTATATCATTTTGATAAATACATATATTATGAAGCACACAGCATGCCATTATGTACTTGCATTCCCATTCTGTCTTTTATATCAAAAAACTTCAAACATCTAAATCGGCTCTTTAATAAAGCATAAACTCTTTCTATGGTACATTTTGCTCTTGACAGGAGGTAATTAAAATGTTTTTGGGCATTTGTTAATTGGCCGTTGTCTTTAAATGGAACCATTAAAGATGAATGCAACGATATGCTTTATCACCGACAAGATGACTATCATTTTGAAATTTCTCAAGTCTTCTGTCTGTTAAAAAAATAAAAAGCTCACTTCTCTTCAACACATTAGCATCATGGGTTGCACCAACCTCTCCCACATAACAATGTGTAAAAAGCAATCTGTGGTCACATACACCCTGTAAAATAGATACAAAATAATTAAACACAAAGACAATATAGATATTAAATACATACTTGTAGAATTAATGCTGGAAAGTTTTTTCTGCAAATATATGATAGCCTATTTTCTTTATGTATTGGTATTTGAATATAACACCCATTCAAAGCACCAAGTGTATTTGGAAAACACATTTCATTGAAGGCAATTTTAACAGATTCTAAGTAATCCTCAATAGGCTATCTGATGATTGAGTCAGAAATGCTCAAAATTACATCCGTCACTCTTCTATCTGTTCTCAGCGCTGTTGCTTTCCCAATGCACCCTTTTGTGAAGTTGATTACTTTCATTAACTTGCTTGTACGTCTGTAGGCTTTGATATTATTTTATTGTAATTTTTTGGTACATTATTCCAAATGGTCGTTGATAAAATTCCTTCAGCTTTGTGTTCCTCTTTTATTGAACCTACCCAATTATGTAATTCAATTTATATAATACTGAAAAAAATGCATACCTATAACAGTCAGGTGTGGCAAAGTACCATATAGTAAAAAGCAACTGATTTTTTGCAAAAACAGGATTTCTTACCATGTTATTAGCAGGAGCCAATTTGTCCAAAACTATAGACAGAATATGGTCAAAAGTTAGTCTAGACATTCGAAAATTTTCCATCAGTATACAATTCCACTACTCTGGTGTCAAAATTCTAATTCTTGGCCTTAAAACTAAAGGAAAAAAGTAATTATTGAATTAATAAATTATGCTAGATAGCTAGCTGCTTACCTTGTTTACCCCCTTGCAACCCTGTAGACATCATCTGAAGACTCTTCATCAGAACTTGACAAAAGAAGATGGTAAAACACAAAAGCCATGCTTAAAAACAACTGAAAATTTCCAAAATCTGTTTTTTGGAGTAACAAACAACAAAATTCGCGGCAGTTTTGAGAATATATTTGAGGTTATATTTTCGTTTCGTACTTTTACCGGTTTTATGTCCCGAATACAACTAGATTTTTCAGTTTCATGCTGTCAACCAAAGCAGTTAACCGTGGTTATGGTTAGTTACTTTCGGACCATAGCCTAAACTGGAGATAGCTGATTCTGCTACGTTTCAACTTTGCCGACTGCTGCGAGGCAACTCAGGCTAAATATAGCAATATTTAACTCAATTTTCATAAAATGTGGATAAGGCAATTTGTGCTTTGATATACCTCTATTGATAACAAACTTTTCTTTGGAAATTTTTTCTATATCACATATGACTTTTCCACCTTTTTAATATGGGTAACAGACTTGGCCCAGCTGCTATCAGGAATGTTTGCAGTTTCTGTTTGCATTAGAGCTACCACAGTTTAACTTAAATATTATTTCTTCGAACTGCTGACTCAAGCTAATGCCATATGTTCAATTAGTTTAAACATATAGTGATAAGGAGGAAGTCTGAGCACCCTATGTCTCAAGCTTTTAGTCAATGAATCACAAAAATATTTCTTCTTTATCGAATAACTGCGTAAGACTTCTGGTAACTGTTTTTTGTGTACTATTCAGTTAGTATCATTATTTAACATATATTCTTGTGTAGTGGCTTTGATGTGAAATTATCCATGTTACTGTTGGTTGGAATATTTTGTATGAGTTTGTATTGGAACCAGTCTTCAAATAATTCGGCTATAGTATCATCATAATGATCGACTAAATACTCCTTAATATTATTTACCGATAAAGACAACACATTTGGTATAAAACCATTTTCGGTTCTTGCGTGAATTATCGTAATACGTTTTCTTTTATTAGCCTGCGCATTAGTTTGGCACAAGGCAGATGAGTCTACCCAACTTTTGCTTGGAATATCGTGTGTATCGAACCATTTTGACTATATGTTTAGACCTAACAAGGCAGTTTTATTTTGAAAAATCAGAGTGGCACCAGATCGTTTCATTATCTTTTCCCAAAAAATACTCTCTCCTGATAACTTTCATCATAGATATCCTGGAGAGAATCACCTTATATTTGGAAGTGCTATCGTGATCTGAATAGTATACTTTTCCTGTTCATCAGCAGATGAATGCAATCCTCATATGTAATCGCTTTCATGTAAACTTACGTTATCTTCATCAGAAAGGTCGTGTAAAACTCGTAGAGACCTCAAAATAAAATGAAATTATTCCTATAATATTTTTGGGCATATAACTTTTAGCACATTAAAATGTACGATAAAATATATAAATTGAAAAATACTTACATGACTGGACGCACTGGTGAAGTAAGTTCACCCACTTGACACACGTTGATTTCTGGATTTCCAGATGATGTATCCCTACTCGCAGGCAGCCAAAACTCAAATGAAATGCTGTTGGAGTCAGTTGAAAGGTATTGTCTGAGAAGAGGGGATACAAAGTTCACTACTCGAGGGATAAAATAATTTTAAAAAATAGTTTCTAAGAATGTAAAAAAAAATTGTTTTTCAAGTTGTCAGATTACCAATACCTCTCAAAATATCGTCAGAATTTTTGTTACTATGGCTGGGACATCATGATAAACCTTCAGTGTGCTAATCTGCCGCTCTGGAGTATTTCAAGATGGCGTCACTTCCAAATCGTCAGTATAAGAAATGAGAACATCTGAACAACCACTCTAAAAATCTGACACGCTCCAGTAAATTTTGTTCACCCCTTCACCACGCAAATCGGCAGATTATTATATATTTCATATCAGAGACATGTTGTAGCATGAAAAATATCAATATCTGACACGCTTGAGTATTTCCATATCATTATTTTTTTACAACTTTGAAAATCTGCAGACGCTTCCCCCAATTCTGAAAGGGGAAACATTATAGGACCATTTATTCTACCTATCATCCAATCTACTAAATGTAATAGGTTTCCGCGACGCTCAAGTAAATCCACATTTAGCATCATGGGCCCCCTACTATAATATACAATCAACAACTTTGTGCTTGCCTAGTAGGAACAATAATAGTTCTAATATACTCCACTGCGGATTTCCTTTTTCAGTTGGTTGAGATTTTTATCTTTTGTCGAAAATTCTACAAATTGTTTTTTATTATTCGAATAAGATCAAAAATTTCAAGAAGACCAAACCTTTGAATCGATTCCAAAAATACGATCTACATAAGCGAAAGCCTTGGTGAGATCAACGAATGTAGAAATTGTTATTTTTATCCAGATTAACATACACATGTCTCAATATCTGTAAAAGAGCTAATGTAGATTTTTTTAACCAAACTGATATGCTGGTAACATATTTTCACTTTCTAAAAAATGTTGCCACATTGGTGGCTGGCCATTCCCTGCATATTAGAAATGACAAATAAGTAAATGTCAAGAAGTCTGAAAAAGTGCACAATTATCTACAATTCGTCAGAACCTACGCCAGAATATAGATAACATAAATAAATTTAAGATTTCATTTTAATATAGGAAATAATCTATTACGAATCGAGGTGGGCCTAAATAGTCACTATTAGATATTGTAGTAAACGTGTAACAATATTTCATGAATGGAAGCATAAACAATATCGTATCGGCATATCACACATTTTATCCGATAACATGGGCATTAATTACACTGACAATTTAACTCATGTATAAAAAATCGCATATGCCACAGTGCAATTGTCTACTTTGACAGCGGCAAAAGTTAGCTTTAACTTTTACAGCGACAAACACATTAGTGGTTTTTTCACTTATTCATCAATTATCGCGGTGTTGATTACCAGAATAAATACAACTTATTGAATTTTCAAGAACTAACAATGAGTCGATTCGGTGTGTCTACGAACGCCGAAATTAGTCAAATTGTTAATACCTGTGTGCCTACTAATACAGTTACGACGCAATCATCAATCTGGCGACAATTTTCTACTACAGAAACGATTACCTGTGGCACCCGCGGCGATATCACTGTTCCTAGTATGAATTTCAATAACTGCGTTTTTAATAATTGTACATTAAAATAAAAATGTGTTTATTTTTAATGTTTCATAAATAAAGTTTGCATTTATGTGTTTCCAAATTTCTCATTCATTAAATTGTCCTGCCGAATTACACTCGAGGTTTGTATTGATATTGGGTAAATTTGTGTGGTTCAAATTCTAAACTGTTTCCTTTAGCAATTTGACTCGAATAACTGTCAACCTAAAAACACTCCACCTTCGGTGTCGTGTTTTTAATAGTTATCAGTTATTCTCGTCAAATTGCTAGGAAACAGTTTCTCATTAAACAACCCAAATTTACCCGATAAAATACAAACCACTTGTGCAATTATAAGTGACAATATTGATCAAATAGATATATTCTATTTACATTTCATCTTTATTTGTTTAAGTAGGTGAAGGGCAAATACTGTATTCGTATATACTCCTGATAATTTTCATCATAGATATCCTGGACAGTATCACCTTATATTTGGAAGTGCTATCGTGATCTGAATAGTATACTTTTCCTGTTCATCAGCAGATGAATGCAATCCTCATATGTAATCGCTTTCATGTAAATTTACGTTATCTTCATCAGAAAGGTCGTGTAAAACTCGTAGAGACCTCAAAATAAAATGAAATTATTCCTATAATATTTTTTGGGCATATAACTTTTAGCGCATTAAAATGTACGATAAAATAAATTGAAAAATAAACGGTTTTAAAGATTAAAACTAACTTTTCCGCATCTGTGAGATGCCCTGAACAATATTCTATCATAAAATTGTTACTTGTATACACCTCGGGGGATGTATCGTGCTAACCAACCGAAATTTCTCCAAAAATAACCTAAAATTTAGTATATCTGGATTTATAATATTCGCTGTAGTCGCTCGTCAACTGAAAATCAATAGGGTACATCTGTGAGACACCTTGAACAATATTCAATCATAAAAATGATCAATAGTATACTCTCTGGAGGCTGTATCGTGCTAACTAACTGAAAATTCTCCAAAAATAACAAAAATTTGGTACTTCAAGTACCATAGCACCCGTTGTACTGGCTTTAGTGAGCTGAATATCAATAGAGTTTTCCTGTGACGCTCTGAATAATATCCAATCATAAAATTGGTCACTTGTTTATACTCCGGAGGCTGTATCGTGCTAACAAACTGAAACTTCTCCAAAAATGACAAAAATATCGTACTTAAAGTACTGTAGCATCTGTTGTATTGGCTCTGGTGAGCTGAAAATCAATAGCGCTCATCAGTAAGATGTCCTGAATAATATTCAATCATAAAATTGGTGGCTTGTTGAACTCCGGAGGCTGTATCGTGCTAACAAACTGAAATTTCTCAAAAAATGACAAAATGTCGTACTTCAAGTACCATAGCACCCGTTGTACTGGCTCTGGAGAGCTGAAAATCAATGGAGTTTATCTATGACATGTCCTTAACAACATTCAATCATAAAATTGGTGACTTATTGCACTCCGGAGGCTGTATCGTGCTAACAAAACATGTAAGGAAAAGTGGCCGACGACAACGACGACATACACACGGGATTTTTTTTCTAAAAACCGTTTTTTCGTGTTGTTGTTGATGGAAAACGTAAAAATAACTCAAAAAAAAATTTCAAATTTCCAACTTTTATTTCAAATTTCCAACTTTTTTTGGGGTAAACCAATACTTTTCTCGCATATAGATAGGTTGGGCGGAAAAGTAATACGTGACTGGACGCACTGGTGAAGTAAGTTCACCCACTTGACACACGTTGATTTCTGGATTTCCAGATGATGTATCCCTACTCGCAGGCAGCCAAAACTCAAATGAAATGCTGTTGGAGTCAGTTGAAAGGTATTGTCTGAGAAGAGGGGATACAAAAAATTTATAAAAATAGTTTCTAATAATGTAAAAAAAAAATGTTTTTCAAGTTGTCAGATTACCAATACCTCTCAAAATAATCGTCAGAATTTTTGTTACTATGGCTGGGACATCATGATAAACCTTCAGTATGCGTGTTAGAGTATCGCTTTCTTGTCTTTAATATTCAAAAATAGAGCAGCTTCTCCTCAATTGTCTCTTTCCTTTTACCATTCATCGTTCCTTATCGTTTCTAAAGATCTGACTTATCTATAAGAAACGTTACTACCACAGTAACCTAATACGTTGTAAAATATACTTTTTATAATTTGCGTATAAAAGAGACTTCATTATAACATTGTTTACAGTGTCACAATGAAGCTCTTTGAACACTGTTATAGTAATTTTTAGTGTACAGTTGTTTGTTGTATTTAGTTATATTTTTATTTGACACTTGACTTTAACCTTGACACAAATTATAAATAAAATGGTCTAGCGTTGTTCTAGCTAGCAAATTATTATATTAAAGGTAAATTAGAATCATTTTTATATCAAAACTATTAATGAATAAAGTACGCTAACGTTTATTTATCAATGATTTGTCAATTGTTTATTTTTATATTGTATAGGATCAATAAATAGGTATACAAAACTTTCGATTTTTGGGATAAATTACCAGATATCTATGTGAAGATGTATTACAGAAATAATTCTGTTCATGATATAATATAAATAGATCGCAAGAGCATATACGAAGAAAATCTTTTTTAAACAAGTAATCTCTCTCTTTTTGCTTAAATGAAAGTTTGTTTACAATTTACACAATTATTCGGTTATAATATGTCAAAAGTCAGAAGTGCTGAATAAAACCATCTGTAATCTGACCAATTAGGAATCTACAGAATTGCCAACTTAAATTCAAACCACTCCTCCTAGTTTAAAAACAGGGATTATATGAAATTCTATTTTATTTAAATAATTAAATAAATGCGAATTATAAAAAATATTGTGTAAAACTTGTGTCACAATGACTTTCTGTAGTACTCGTGATTTGCACAACGAACCGCGGTTCGTTGTGCAAACTTCACTCGTACTACAAAACGAGTCATTGCGACACTTGTTTTACAAATAAGTATTTTATAATTCGCGTATAAAAGAGACTTCACTATAACATTGTTTACAGCGTCACAATAAGTCTCTTTGAACACTTTTTTTAGTAATTTTTAGTCTCATACAGTTGGTTATTGTATGTAATTATTTTTATTTGACATTTGACTTTAACCTTGAAACTAATTATAAAGTGGTCTAGCGTTGTTCTAACTACCAAATTATTATATTAAATGGTCTAAAGGGGACGCCCTGTATAATGATATCTACATATTTTTATAAATCTGCAGAACTCGCATTCAAATAAGTGATTGCAGGTTTCACGGGTGGTAAAACTATACAATGGGTCTAGAGATGCTTATTCAATGTTAGGCCCTGTATAATAGATACAACTATATAGTATAGTTTCATGGAAAAATGGTTAATTTATTAACAAAAACGTATCCAATATTCATTTTATTTTTGACCCATTCTTAAGTTTTTTTTTGTTTTCAATAAAATTAACTATTGTTGAAAGAAAAAAAAACTAATAATCATCTCACATCAACGATTATGTTTCCTAAGATACTTAATTATTTGTAACGTCCATGTTCTTCTGATGAAAGTGTGTCATGCATTACGATTGAAAATGATAATGAAAATAATGTCTGTATGAAATTAGAGATAAGGCAATGTACTGTGATTGATCTGAAAAGTAAGAGCAAGAATACTGATTCCAACTTAAGTATTCTATTAAGATGTAATTTTAATGTAGAAAAAAATCAAAATAAATAACAAAGTACAACAAAAAATGTCATCTAATAGAATAGCTCGTAGAATAAAACTGGTTAGAAACATGTTCCGTAGTAAATTTAAAAATATTGGAGACGGGCAATTTCAGTTTGAAAATTAATTCAACATTGCAGGCTTTTATATTTTCTCCTAATAATATAAAAAACTATAACTGTGGTTAGAGTCAATTTAGGAAGAAACACATCTGGATTCAGACTGTTCTAACTTGGTCGACTAGTGCCCGACTTACGAGCTCCCAATCTAAGGCTACTCAGAGGTCGAAGTTTGATTGGTGTAGGTAGTTCGACTAATGTTCACATGACGCGAGGGTCTGAACAGTCTTTTCCCCTATATAAAAAGCCGCTTAAAATAGTCGGCGAAACGTTATTTTTTTTACTCCAATTGACTTAGTCTTAATCCAGAATGTTTTGCTTATATACAAAATGTTGAGTTTACTTCTGAATTTGTCGTTCAATTTTTATCTTTAATCAGATTTGGTACTGAAATTATTTTATAATTGTTTTCTAAATCGTGTCTATATTTTATTTTATCTTTTAGTTTCCTTGCAATAAATATTGGTCTGCATATTTTACATACAATTTAATTTTTTTCCAACTAGTTTCTAATCTAGAAAATGTCACCAAACATTTGCTAAAATGGAAATATGAACGAAATTAAAAATGTTCGCATCAGAATCAGAAAGTGCCCATCTCTACACTAGTATATATTTTTTTAATCAAATGTGTAAGTTGTTCAGAGTTATTGTGAGAGTCTACATCATTTGAAAATGTAACAAACTTATCTAAATACACTGCCCGCCAAAAAACCGACTATCTTAACAATTTTTCGAAAGCACCTACGTACACATTTATTAATTTTTGTGAAAATTCATGTGTTATATCTTTTGCTGTAGCATAACGCTGAATAGGATACTATAGTCGAATGAACTAAATACGAAAATGGCCAGAAAAAAGCTGTAACACGTAAGGTTTTTTTGTTACATTAAAAAACCACATACAGAACAGTTGCGTTTAATATTTATTTAAAAAACGACTTTACTGGTTCTTTAACGACGTATATCGACTATATTTGTACAATGAATTTTAAACTAACATATAACAAATCAAAAATATTTATTTGGAACACATTTTATTTTTTCCTTTATGGGGGGTCATATCTTCCCTCTTCAAAACTCAGCAGTAATCACCCATCATGGCTGGCTCCCATCGTCCTTTGCATCCATATTGTTGCCCAAAAATCCCTCACGATACATACGAATGAGTTTCAAGCCCTAAGTTCTTGCGTGATAAGCTTTTCTATAAAATTAATATCATCTAGCAACTTTATAATTTGTGGCCCAATAAAAATAGGAAAGGTATTTAAATCCTTCACCCTATTTATTCATAGCCTTCACAAAGTTTTCCATTAGTCCAAGTTTAATGTGAAGTGGAGGCAAAGGACATTTTTGGGTCTACAAGAGACACATACTTAGTCTCACCAAAATTGCGATAACTTCTAAATCACCACATATCTGCCACTTGTAGCAGTTGTAGTTTATTTTATCTAAATCGAGGCTCATATTTTCGTAGGTTTCTTTCATTGTCACTGAATGGGCAACTGGTATAGATGGTTTTAAATTTCTATTATGTAATAACACATCTTTTAAACTATATTTCGGTGAGTCTATGAACAAGCGTCATTCACAAGGAGAATGATTGATATCGAGTTCCTGTATTAAACCAACGATATCAGTACAGGTACATAACGAATTTTCTATATTGTAAAATGTGGAAAACGCGGCTTTTCTTCTTCTAAAAGTTGTAATCTTCGTTTCTTTAGGAAGTAAGTTCCACTCCTTAAAACGGGAACCAAGAAGTTCTGACTGCTGCTTTGACAACCCCAAATCACGTACTAAATCAACTCTTTTTGAACAATCAAAATCTGGCTTGCCGGAACTGCAACCAGGAGTGAATGTGGGGTCAGTACCCTGTTCCTCGGAGCTTCCTGAAGAATCGTTATTATCTCCATTATTTCCCTAAACAATATCTTGCCAATCCAAAGGCGTCGACGATACTGGTAATATTGCATTGTGAGGAACAGGTCTTATGGCAGATTGCAAATTTGGATATTCGATCTTACGCTTTTATTTTTTAGAATAACATTCAATCGTTGTCATACAAAAATAGCAATCATCAAAATGGTTGGTGGGTTCTCGCCATACCATTGGAACTGCAAAAGGCATACTTCATCATCCCTTCCATCCACTGAACCAATGATACGCTACAGCTCACACAAGACACATATGGGGAGCCCACTGTTTGTCTTGGTCTCCAATTACAACACCAAAATAGGGGAGAGGGGGGCACCTTTCAACATGTTTGTGTTTGGAGTGGTGGTTTTTTGAATTAAAAAGCAATAAATCAGTAACCAATATACAGAGGCATCATTTTAAATCTAATCAATGGTTCTTCACAGATAATGATGGTTTAATCTAGTATGATTAGATTTTACGAAATTTTCAAAAATGTTGTTGTAATTGTTGAAAGATGCCCCCCCCATCATTGGAACGCAGGTGGGGGCACTTTTGAACGCAGGTGGGGCACATATGAACAGTATGAAAAGAACACAATTTTCAATAAACTTGTAGACTGTTTCAAATCAAAAGGTTATTATTATTATTATTATTATTATTATTCAATAATACATGAAATAAAGCAAGTTTCATAAGTATAAACTACTACTTATCGGAAATTGTACATTGATTGATTGATATTGAAGGAAATTAGAGACTGCGTTCTCTCAGTACCTTTAATGTGTAAAGGAACTGTTAGTTTTCGAAGCACATCCTCAATTTCAACCGTTGAAATATCATCAATGACAGGAAAATAAAATCTGAAACCTTTTCGTCTTAAATATTAAACCTGCAATTCATTTTAATTTTCTTCCATTATCTGTCCAACAAAGTGCACAACTGTTTTTTTTGTACAATTGTACATTTTCACTCCAATTTGGCACTCTTCTAAAGAACCTTCAGACAATGGTCTGTCCGAATCATGGTGAACAGAAAATGAATCGCTGTCGCTGGATGTTTCTTTGGTGTTGAAAACATTCTTTGTTACCTTGGCTTTTTTCTTTTTGTCAATCATTTGTTGTTCTAATGCATTTTTTTTCAGTTGTTTCCGTGAGAACCTTGGATTTTCCCCTTTTACGGCCACGAGAGTTTTCGGCTTTTGGGGGTGCTTTAGGAAACGGGCGTATGGATTCGACAGATACATTAACTGAGTTGTCAGATGGTAGCGAGAAGTTGTGTGCAGTTTGAGGAAAGGTCCTGCATTATGGAATTTCTTCAGGTGGCAGACTTATTGGATCTTACTTTTGAGGTACTGGAGCTGATACATTTGGGCATGTCAGTGACATTTGAAGCATCGAAATATTCATCACTAAACGCATTTCAGTCAAAAGGATATATTCCTGGTTTTTGAAAACCAGCAATATGTTTTTCATGGTGAAAGAGTTTTCAAATGCCTTGCCAGCTAGATGAGCAACATTGTGGATAGTTATCGTTTTGCCTGGATGTGAAAGCATCCAGTCATTTTGAGCCACTTTATATTTTGCCTTAAACGGTCCCATGACCGATACATCCAAGGGCTGAAGCCGGTGTGTGCAATGAGGTGGGAAGGTTACCATTACGATTCCATTTTCCTTTGCATAGATTACAGCCTCCAGTGAACAGTGGCTTTCATGGTTATCCATGAGAAGTAAGATGGGATCTTACGTGGAACATCTCGTATGAGTGACTAGATGCTCTATAGTTTTCAAAAAGAGTGACGCGTTCATCCACCCACTACTTGGACTTTTCACCAGACCTAAGCTGCCTGGTGGAGCACCTATCATAAAGGTTTCATGAAATCTGGCACGCGGAAAAATACAAACTGGCGGTACAGCATTTCCAGATGCATTCACTACTCTCACCATAGTGACAAGACTTCCACGCTCCCCAGAAACAGCCTGTCCCACCTGCTTCACCCCTTTCGCTGCAATAACATTTGGCGCTTGCACAACCGTCATCACGCCTGTTTCGTCGAGATTAAATATCCTCTCGGGTTTGAAATAATGTTTCTCCAAAGCGCGGCGGAGATTTTCGTAAAACATCATTACATTCGTCTTGTTGAAACTCGTACTTCTTGAGAGACTGGTGTTTTCTGGTTTCCGTAGTGAAAGGTTTTGATGCCTTTTCATGAATCCTTTTACCCAGTCTATACCTGCTGATTTCTTTTCATTCCACTTATCTGGAAATTGTCGTTGAAGCCTGGAAGCATATTCGTAAGCCAGAGTTTGCAGGATTTTATAGGTTAGTCCGTAGTTCATACGCGAACACTTTAAAATATATGTAACCAAAAGTTCTTTTTGCTCGTTCGTAAAAACCTGTCTAAAGCTATGCCTAGACGAGAAATGTTCGCGAGTCCCTTGAGGTTCAACACAGTTTACATTTATTTTACAGGCGGTAGGAAAGTGCAGTGTGGGTGACACCATAAACTTGGGCAGCTCTTCTTTTAGGGATAGTTCTTTTTTCTTGTAAGCTTTTATAGCCCTTTGCATATCGTCTTGACTGAACTCTGGCATAGATCTTTTTTTTTACATAAGTCCAAACCATTGTAGAAGTCTAAAAAAAAGTAACAACAAAATTTATTAGCTCTTTTACTACAAACGGGGCACCTTTGAACATTGTTCAAATGTGCCCCTGCTGCCTTGTTCAATTGTTCCCCACCTAGCAGCAAATCAAAAAACAAAAAATTTTAAGTGTACCTACCTATATATTAGTAACAATACAATAAATCTTGACAATCGAATATGTAATGGAAGAAAAAAACTAAAGAAACTCACATTCTCTGGATTAAAATAACAAAAACTTGCCACATGATATCTTATAAATAAGCGGCGTAAAAAAACAATGTGCCGCGTTCCGGCGCAAATAACTAACTGATCACGACATTTGTTTCCAGAGGTTTGTAAGAATATGGACAGTGTTGCCAAATGGTATTTACTAAAAACTCGGCATCCTTGAAAAATTACAGGGCCTGTTCAAAGGTGCCCCCTTTTTCACATTTTCAGAAAATGGTCTGGCTTGTGACTTCACCATAATTTCTCCACAAATATAACAAAACTTATCAGGAGCAATTTTGCAACTGCGGCGAGTATGAGTTGCCATTTTTGTCGTTAAAAAAAATGTCTTAACTACACAGAACCATTCACTTTAAAACTCAGATGTAAGCTAAATAAGAGAATAAATAACCCATTCCATAAAATCTTTCTGCTTATAAATACAGGCCAATTTAATAACCCCTCATAAAATTAACTACCTGCGAACAAAAAAGGATCTAAAGAGCATATTGAAAAGTGGTATTAGGGCTTTATGAATATTTTTTCTAATATTTGGAAAGTATTAGCATTATAAAAATAATTGTTGGAACTGTGTTACAAAAATCGTGTCGGCCAGTGTTATTAGAAATTGTTTTCTGCTGTAGAAAACAGTTAAAAAGCCTACAGAGAAACACGAGACTAATAACCATTGCTGCTGAATTCGATGACATAAAAATATTGTAGCAGTGCTAATTTGTAATGAAAGACACGGGGAGAGAAAAAGAGGATTTAACATATATGCATTATAACCAAATTAAATGTTACTGAAAGTGGTTACTTGAAAAGAACGTTAAAATGAATGTTAATAATGGTCTTCGATGATAATATTTGTTCGTATTGGCACTGACTTCGCAAAATTTGTGAAATTGCTTCAATATTCCGATACTGCTGAAAAACTATGACTAACCCTCTGATATTGTGTTCACATTTAGATCTAGATCCAGACAAAGGAATTATGTCAATTCTAACTTCATAGATAATCAGCAACGACTTTCACTGTGTGTGATTTGGCGTTGTCATTCATTAATATAAATACATCTCCAATGAAACGAGAAATAGAATGACACTTTCTTAGAAAATCTACAAATCATTGGTGTCTATAAATAGGAGCTGGTCAGGGCTGATCCTAGCAGGTGTGCAGCGCGTGCACCGCACGCGGGCGGCCAAACTAAGGGGCGGCCGCAGGCCGCATTTAGTTATAACAATCAGCTATTTTTTGAAAGAAGAAAAATGAAACATTAGTGCTCAGTTGTGTTGTGTGTTGGTCTATTGTCCATTAGTAATTAGTAGGTATATCTTCTCCTACTCTCACATACACATATTCTTCATTTGAGAGCAAAATTCAAGGCAGAGCCGGCAATGCCATAAAAAATTGAAATTTCTATACAAAAACCACGCGCCATATTTTTAACACGACTAAGTATGTTTGGTTCCTGTGTGAGGCGCGGCGGCTTATTTATGTACCTATAGTCTTTACGCCATTAATGATGCATTAGTCAATGATAAAGATGAATTCTTTGAGCAACTGTCATACGAAATCTCCAAAATTGGAACATCTCGAGAAATAATAGTGGTAGGAGACCTAAACTCTAAAACGGGAAAGAAACAGCAATCTAAAATAGTGGGACAATTCGGAGAAGACACTGTAAATGACAATGGAAATAGACTTATCAATATGTGCGACCAAAACAACCTGCGAATTCTGAACGGCTTTTTTCAACATCGAGAAATACATAAGTATACCTGGGTGCAACACTCTAGAAACTTAAAAACTATCATAGATTATGTGATAGTCCCGTAAGCTACAACACTGAAAATACAGGACGTTAGAGCCAATAGAGGCGCGGCGTGACCACCATCTTGTCAAATCCAAAATACTACCCTTCCGTGTAACAAAGGAAAAAGGAAAAGACACAAGCGAACAAGAACAAAAAAAACACAGAAATCAGGTACAACCTAGATAGCCTTAACCAAGATAGCGTAAAGGAATTTTACAAAAAATGACTTGATGTAAAACTCATACAAGAAAACTTTGAAAATACAGAAGATCAATACGAGTATCTTAAAAGATGCTTGAATAAAACCGCACTGGAAGCCCTGGGAAAATACGCAAAGCCCAATCGAAGAACACCATATTGGTGGGATGAAAAAATAGAAGAAATGATAAAAATGAAGAGAGACAAATACAACAGATTCCTCAACACAAAGTCGGATCAAGATGAAAAATAATACAAAACAGCCTTAAGGAAGGTACGCACAGCTATAACAAAAAAGAAGAACGAAAGCTGGGAAAAAAACTGCACAAGATTCAATACATACCTGGGAGGTAGTAGAAGTACCGAAAGCTGGAAAATGTTAAGATCTCTTCGTCAAGAAAAGACAAAAGATATTATCTCACCAATAACGTTAGAAGAATGGGATAAATACGTCGCGAAACTGCTGACTGAGCAAAGGACACAATATGAGCAACTACAACAGCCACAATCCGACACTCAAATACGAACCACTTAGAATCAACACCAAAGAAGTAAAACTGATTTGTCAAGCACTGAAAAACAGAAAATCTCCTGGCCCCAGTAATATCCCCCCGGAGTTACTTAAACACGGTACAGAAAAGCTATATCGACAATTAGCCTGCCTGTTCCAGAAATGCATTAATGGAGAAAGTTTGCCAGAAGAATGGAAAACGTTTTACATAACAACGATACATAAGAAGGGGAGTAGAGACGTGTGTGATAATTATAGAGGAATCGCTGTGCTTGGTACTATTTCGAGAGTCTATGGTAAGCTAGCGAAAAAGAGAATTGAGGATGAATATTGTGATAGTGAGGCCGAAGAACAAGCTGGATTTAGAGCTGGTAGATCCACTGTGGATCATTCATTCACAATAACATAGATAATTGAGAAAAAGACGGCACGGAATACACCTCCTTTACTTAGATCTCAAGAAAGCGTACGATAGTGTACCCCAGCTAAAACTCTGGTAGGCTCTCGAGAATACCAACATCAGCATAACATTGATAAAAGCTGTTCGAGAACTCTATAAAGAGAACACAAACCAAATAAAGAAAAAGCAGACATTATCAAAGGGGTTCAACATTAACAAGGGTCTTAAGCAGGGTTGTTGCTTGTCATCAACTTTGTTCAAAATTTATTTAGAGCAAGCTCTGAAAACATGGAAAAGAAAGTGCGAACAGATGGGAATACCACTGAACGATCACATACTAATACTCTCTGCTTCGCTGGTGATCAAATAGTCCTAGCTCAAGATTACGACGACTTAGGATACATGACCCGTAAATTAATTGAAGAATACGATAAGTGGGGGCTGGAGGTAAATTTTCAGAAAACGGAATATATGTGCATTGGTGGAGAACAACAGGACCTTATCTTGGAACAACAACATCAGATAAAACAATGTAAAAAATACAAATATCTTGGAATATACATGACTAATGACGGTAGTTTGGATGAAGAAATCAAACACAGAAACAACCAAGGAAGACAAGCAATCAGACAACTCAACAGTATTTTGTGAGATAAGGCAGTATCAAAACAAAATATGCATAGAATTCACAACAGCTTAGTGAAAAGTGTCATCAGCTATGGTAGTGAAGTGTGGCCTCTAAAGGAAAAAACTCGTAGGTCTCTTGAAGCCACCGAGATGGATTATTGGAGACGCGCTTCCGGAAAATCAAAACTGGATAGAGTGAGAAATGAGAGAATCCGAGAAATTATGGATGTTAAACACAAAATGACGGAAGACATACAAATTAACCAACTTAAATGGTATGGACACGTTCAAAGAATGGCGGAAGACAGAATTCCAAAGAAAATACTAAATTGGACACCACAGGGAAGAAGAAAGAGAGAAAGACTCAGACTGAGTTGGAGAGAAGGACTAGATAGAGACATCAGAGAAAGAGGAGTAGATGAGAATCTCTGGACCGATCGATAACAATGGAGACGGCGGAGAACGTTATAAACTGATTTATAGAGATAGTCTTTACGATGTCAATGTCAGTTGTAAAATTTTAAAGGAGGTACCAGCGGCGAAATTTCTTCCTAAAAACTGAAAAATGACAAAACTGCAGCCTAACTATCAATTTAAAGGCATTTTTCTGTCACCCCCGCGCCACGAATTACTCGGCCTCCCTGCCTCCCATGGAACAAATCTGTATACGCACAGAGTATGTCCAAAATCTTTGTGTGTGAAACTGTAAAATAGACGTTATACAGGTAGATGAGTTTAAGAGTTTATAACGTCTACGTTAAATATTAGTCAAAATAAGAAAAAAATCTCTGGAGGGGTGGCACATCTGGTATTTGC
This sequence comes from Galeruca laticollis, assembly GCA_963921935.1. Classification (NCBI taxonomy): domain Eukaryota; kingdom Metazoa; phylum Arthropoda; class Insecta; order Coleoptera; family Chrysomelidae; genus Galeruca; species Galeruca laticollis. The sequence continues at coordinate 33,992,453 of OY998178.1, read as the reverse complement.
ACGCGGGCGGTCAATACCCTAGGATCGGCCCTGGAGCTGCTCATACCAAAACAGAATGGCCATGAACATAAAGCACGAGAAACGAAAACCGCTGTATTGATGAAGATTTCAATTTGCATCACAGTATACAAATACAAACAGTAGTGAATCTTGGGCAGGCGGCAAAAGTCGCGCAGATTTGACAGCGCAGACTAGACGCCATGTTCGGAGGATAAAATATTTAAACTAATCAAGAATAAAGAGTGTGGTGCATTCTCCTGTCACTGTCACTGTCTGAATCGAACCAATGGAATACCGACATTCGAGTTAATTGACAGTCTGAGCGTCTGACATTACTCGGCACGATGAACAGAGGAACAAGAAAACGTCACGAACAGAATTTTCATCTGTGATTTTCATTATTTTATTTTATGTTAATTGCATCTTGTGTGAACAGGTGTGTGTTTTTATAAGTATAGACTTAAATAAGGTAACAATATATCAACATTTAACAAAAGGAAATTAAGAAATTATCCTCATTTGTCACTTTGTTACCATAAAGAATTTTTTTGAGTACGATTCTGTCGTTCTCATAAAGCTGGCTTCTGACCTGACATTTATCCAGAAAACATGGCCGACAGTTACTTTTAAACTTCAAAGGTACCGCCTTGAAGATGCACTACTGTTTGTTAGGTATACTGTGTTTGCATGTTATGATAGTGTAAATTGAAGTCGTGATCTTCGGTGTCTTGATCTTTTACTCATTTTAGTCTCTCGCACTTTTTGCAAATGACTGGTGTTATTTTTGCGATCCCTTAATATTTTGAACACAATATAATCATCTATATTAGTTGCCCCTTACCCTCCAGCTTCCTTACTCCGTTTTCGATTGTACAAGCTCTGAGAAACCAATTAGTACACTAAACGATTAGAACGAAGTATTCATAATGAACAGAACAGTACTGATGATGACAATCTTCAATGAATGCAATACTTTGTCCAAAGTATTTACAATATATAAGAACGTTTTTGGTACTACTGTCAAAGGGGGAAATAATCAACATATTATTAGACTTATTTGTTTTTTATGTTAGCATTAATAGTTTGAATCTGTATTTAGAGAAAAAAGTGTAAAGACTAATAACTATATCAGGACGTCAGGATTTTGCCAGACAGTATTGATGTAACATATGTTTTGAAAAAGAAAAGCAAAATGTTATTGAAATAAAGGAAAAAATTGTATGAAACTACATTACAAATTACAACACGCCTCTCGTTTAGTTTTCACATCAGCGTAATTTTTGCAGTTATTTATAATTAAGAAAGTTTTCACAAAGACATTCTATTTTTGAAATATGACAGGTATACATAAGAATCACTCATAACTGTGGCACGGTTTGTGTATATAGAGGGTTTGACTCCATTTATCTTGTCAATCAAATAACTTTTTGTATTATAAGTAATGTTATTATTTATATGTTTTTTTCAAACATGATATATCTTTCTGGCTTACCAAAATATTTTCATTGACCAAAACTTATTAGAAATTTACCTACATCAAGTCCGAGTTATACCAGAAAATGACAAAGTATAAATAAAATTACAGTAAGCAAGAAACGCGTTATTGTAACTGTTTCAGATAATGAAGTGTTTTACTCATTGAATGTCTGGTGGAATAGCCAATTTATACCCATTGAAAATGTTTTCAATATTACATCAATGTAGTATAAGTATATAAGTTCAAAATTTCGATTTCACTCAGAGTAGTTTTCAAAATTCGGAAGACACTGCTTCGCAAAATTAGGTATTATGCAAAATCAACCCGGAAAATTTTTACACCCCGTTTCATAAACTCCTGTATACGAAGACAATAATATTGACAGGCCATTAAAATAAACATGCCCAATTTTACTGGTAGTGGAAGCTAATATAGTAGACGCACCTTAAGCTTCACCATAGTACTAATAGAGGCTACTACGTCAATTCCAGTTTCTGGGGATTACAGGTCTCTTAAAAGTAATGAGTTCAAGAACAAGCAATGCCCATATTGCCCCTCCCTAATGCTTTTCTTGTGTTCACATGTTACAAAAAACGTAACCACACATGAGCAAAAAAGTTTCTTTAAATTATACTCTTCGTGTTGGGAGGTAGCTTTTTGAGTAACATCAGAGAAGGCGTAGCCAAATATCAAAAGACATTACAAATCAGCAGAATTGCAATATAAGCTTAGGATGTTACAAGTAATTTATTTTATGATTATTTAATTATGTATGTTGAGCCATCTGAACACCATGCGATAAAAATGACATAATTTCTTTGTGGGACCACCGTATATACATGGACCACATAAGTGAAAAACCACGATTATCAAATATATGATTTGACTAGTACCAGTAGAAGCAATAGTTAATATTCCATATTTGTTTTAGGAATGAACAGAAAGTAAATAATTGTCCATATGGGCCGATAATATTTTTAAAGGTATTCCACAAAATATATGAATTATACATACATGAATATTGCCTTTATTACCTGAAGCAGTATTAAATATAAAAATTTTAGTATATTTTTATACAAAATATATGGACAAAAAAGAGGTAGTTCGTTTTGAGCGTATTTTTTTAATGTGTGAAAGTACTGGCAGTTATTACTAATAGCAGCCAAAACAACAAATTAGGCAACTAAGAAAACAATCTTGTTGGTAAAATACCACAAACTTTTATTATGCCTTTTTGCTTATTTTAAGAAGAAACCCCTCAACACACTGAAACACAGGCAACCAATATAACACATGGCAAGTTTAAAAACTTTTAAATCTTTCGTTTATATAAATTATAAATAATAAAAAATTCAACTTTTTATTACGGAGTTTATATAAACAAAACTAATGTGCTAGCTTTTTTTATTTAGCTGCTATTAATGATAACTTACTGTAAAGATGTACAAAGAATGTATTTTTATATGCATTTGAATAAAAAAATCTTCGATAAACATTTCCGCAATAGCAATAGTAATCGAGAATCTCATAACATATTTAGAAATTATGATTTTCAAAGAATCTTGGAAATAGTAGGTACTTACATGAAAAAATTACATTTCTTCATAGGACGTATCTTTTAGAACTCAATAGTATTTTCAAACTGTGATTAATATGAAATATTCCATTCTATTTCTGTAATTAATAAAAACGATTTAAATGAGTGGTGTTTTATCTCTTATATTAATGAACGACATTTTAAACTGTAAACTACGGATAGAAAAGTTGACAATGTGCTAAACCAAGTTAAAATGATAAAAAACGATACAAAGTGAAACTCGAGAATAAGAGAAAAAATATTATTCTTGAATTACTCAATAGACAACTGCACAGACGTAATAAAAAAATGTTTTAATGTTTTTGACTCTATCATATAATAGATACTATTGGAATAAGGACAATTCCCACTGGGACGCCATGGCGAAGTCGCCAGTAACGTCGTCTAATAGATATATGTATTTTAATGTGAGGTACACATATATTTAATACTCATATATTGTTAGTTGTGGTTGGGGTCTGAAGCCGGGCGAAGCCAACTATAATCGTTGGGGCGAGCCACTACGATGCAGACATATATATCAATCTATCCTTCCCGCGAAACTGCAAGCCTTATGCGCATGTCCGAGAATACAGCATGCACACAAGTATTACATTATATCGAGGTACCTGACTTGGCGATTGGAAGCACTGCCAGGCCGGACTGCACACTCGATTTTGATTGGCAACGTATTCAGTCTTGTATGTAGTTTATAAGTTAGTCGATGCCACACTTGGTCGCTAGTTTCAGTGGGATGAGGTTCTTTTCTCAAAAACAAATTGTTGTATGTGTATTAGTGTGTTTACCAATACTTCAAGAAGTAACAGTTTAGTTTTCCTCGGAGCAGGAATCCAGTTGAGTACAGTTATCAAGCACCTGACTGTAGTAATTGGTTACAACAACAATCAGCACAACCCGTACCTCAATATTACCATGGCGCATATTCTACTGCTCGAGCTCCAGCTGCAATCCCGCCAGTACAATTATGTTCCTGGATTTTAATCTCGGCATCTCAACAACTACCTGCACAACGGGAATCTGAAGATCACCATCCTGGATATTCTACTGTTAAAGTTAAAGAGTTAAAGAGTCATCTCCGGTTGATTCCGTTCCTGAATCTCGACTTACACCATCGCAAAATACATCCTCTTATTCTGAAGAATCGAATAGCTTATACGAATTATTTAAATGCTCTTACCACTTCTAGTAAAATTTAAAATGAATTTTTTCTGTCTTACCCGAGTGTAACGAATATAGTTTTTGTTCTGGTGATATGGATTTTCTTAATATCGATCTTGTTTCCACAGTCATGGTTTCACAAAGTAATTCGTCGAAAGACGATACGGACATTCTAACAAATTGAAGAATTTTGAATTTAAATCTGCATACAACTTGAAGAAAATAGCACTTGTACCGCGATCACATATGAAGGTGTGTACCCACAATTGCCTTTTCCTTCAGGGTACAACATAGATCATAAGTCCAATCTCTTCAACATACATGTCGGAATCATGGAAACAAACTATTCTCTCGATATAAATATATTTTTACGGTCATAGCTTTCGCGACCTTCAGTAGCAAGGGTAGCCACGGCGACGTTGTGGGCGCCGTCGCCAAGGCGTCCTAGCGGGGTATTACCATAAAATTTGAGATTTGCTTAGCAGTGACATCTCTTGGCGTAACGTATCAACTACTGTAGTCTGTATTGTTTCTATAGACGATTCGTGCTAAGCGATACGCCCTCTTGCGGATAGTTAAGAACCGAGCTAAAAGCCATAGTGCGGCCATTTTCTTTGTTGTTGTTTTGACAAAACATATAGCTTCAGTTGTGTTTTTTTTTGTTGGAGATGTTTTAAATGAACCAGTATTGCTACGTTTCCCACTGTTCATCTTTGATCAAGAGAAATTTTAATTTAAGTTTACATCTTTTCCCGAAAGCATGAAAATCGAAGGCTTTTGTGGAAACTGAGCTTGGATCCATGGAACTAATTGATAGAAGATTGTTGTGGATAAAAACAATCAAAATAGGGAAAAGTGTGTCAAATACGATGAAAGTGTACTCATTACATTTTCTCGAAAGGGATTTTTTACAGAAAGGTAAGTGTACTATGATTGAAATTTTTTCAATTCTTTTCTTTTTAGTTAGAGTAAAACGTGGAACATTAAAATCATTTGCCGTGCCATCCCAGCATCTGCCACTAGGGATATGTGGTACATCGCCAGCAGGACCATCATCCAAAGCTCTTCGAAAAAATACGAGAAGAATGCTCAACAAAAGTTGGCCCCACTTATGTGAATATTGAGGACATTTTGAACATAGATTTTGAGGGCCAAGAAGCATCAGATGGCTTACTAAATTTATTTTAATACAAATTTCACTTGAAACATGTCTAAAAAAGACCGATTTTATAATACACATAAATGTAAACAATAGCGTGCAATAGTTAGCTAGCTTTCCGCTGTCACCGTTATGGCGCTGCGATCTCAACCCACTGATGGCATGTGCTTGTAAGCAAAATGGCAATCGCGAAGCGGTAATCGCTGTCTACTGTTGAATAACTAATATAACTCAGAGTTGCCGTTTCTAGTACAATTGTACTTTTCTAGTACATTTCACTCACATTTAGTACGTCATTACAATTCATTCGAATCTATTACAAAAATTAAATTTCATCATTTCCATCCTGTTTAGTAGTAGATGCTGGAGCCTTGACCGGAGAGCGGCGAGAGCGCAAGCCACATCACGATCACATGAAAAATAAATCGATACGGAACGGACTACTGGAGTTTGGATCGTGCTGTCTGTGCTCTCGTTCATGTCAATTGAATTTAATCTTTAATCCCGATCCGTGAGATGTGAGATGCGTTCGGCGTTCAGATTTGTGATCTGACTGATCTGAGATTTCCCAACCAAACCAACCAAAATTACGAAAAGTTTGGTTATGTCTTGTGTTATTTTAAATTTTTGTTCAAAATAAAAGGGTGAGAATAAGGCTATGTATCGATAACTATACGCTAAAGGATATTAATAGGAACCACACTGAGACTGAGAACGCTGGGTCCGGTGAACTATAGGGAGACACGAATTTTTGACTGATTTTGCGAAAAATCAATAGTACTCACCTATTTTGAAGATTATCCGTCGAAAAATTTGCGGGTTATACACAATTTACAGAGAAAAATCCAAAAAAAGATTTTTTTTCGTCACGTAAACCATCACTTTTGGATTGAATATTTTATACAAAAATCAGTTTAAATGTATCGCACTGTACAGGAAAGTGATCAACAATACATATTCTCACAAATTATAATAAAATTTCAGTTAGTTTGCTGATAATATTATTTAAAGTACCACTTTTATAAATATATATAATTGTAAGACAACAAATTTGTATGTGAATAGTTTTAATGACAGAATTGACAGATACCTTTCCGTGAAACGTAATGCATAACCAAAACCATAAATCTAAATATGTATTCTCTAACATTTTCGTTTCATCATTCAATGCGAATGAGAACATTTTATATTTGTTAGTTCATTATAAAAAATAAAATTGTTTGAACCATTTAATTTTAAATGTATATCACGTTTGGTTCTCTTCATTTTATACTTTATAATATACCATGAAACCAAAACTTGAACATTTATATCAGTAGGGGTGCGTTCACAAACCAACGTCTTGAGTGTAAGAGTTAAACTTAGGTACAAAGTGACCGTTCATAAAACATTTAATATATATCTCACACTCTGTAACACAGCGCTCATAAACGCACCACGGGGATCGCCGAAAGTGTACTCTTAGTTACCCACTCGAGATCGAGGAAATTATTACCCTGACATGCGTAATTCGTATTACACAAACGTTCATGTTTATAGAGGTTAATGCGTTGAGGTTAGCTATAAGTTTCCATCAGCAGAATATTTTCAAATTCCATTGGTAATAATGTTAAAGGTTAAAACACTCGACAATTCCTGTTTTACGCAACCACCGTAAAATAATTTCAATGTCTAAATCAAATTTGGACAGTATCGACCTACAAATAGGTAGGGCGCGCTCTAATCGTTCAAGTTGGTTTCTGCCTAGGTTTCTACCCGGCGTTTGACTGACATGTTACCCTGTCACAGTTCTTTCCTCACCCCGCCAATATATTATGAATGCACTCTAGCAGTCTAGCGTATATATATAGATATGCAACCAACAAAACAAAATACGATACTTTGTAGCATGGTTGCCAGCTGTAATCGACTACTTGAGAATCATGGTATTTTTTACATTATTATCAAGATGCGAAATCAAATATTTGATTAAAATATATCTTGATTGAATGAATTTAACCTGAACTCAAGAAAATAAATGAAATTATAAACACATTTATATATGATGATATATTTATATTGAGTATTTGAAGAAGGACAATGAAATATGATAATTGCATTCATCCTTCCCCTTCATGAAAAATATCCAATACTTTGTAACGCGCACATCAGGTTATTCAAGAAGGGGAAGGGAATATAATCATTGGATTCACCCTTCCCCTTCTTGAATAACCTAATAGGGGAAGGGCGAATGCATGCATTCGCCCTTCCCCTATTAGGTTATTCAAGAAGGGGAAGGGTGAATCCAATGATTATATTCCCTTCCCCTTATTGAATAACCTGATGTGCGCGAAGGATGAATCCAATGATTATATTCCCTTCCCCTTCTTGAATGATATTTGATTTCGCATCTTAATAATAATGTAAAAAATACCATGATTCTCAAGTAGTCAATTACAGCTGGCAACCCTGCTACAAAGTATCATATTCTGTTTTGTTGGTTGCATATCTGTATATATACGCTAGACTGCATTCATAATATATTGGCGAGGTGAGGAGAGAACTCTGACAGGGTAACATGTCAGTCAAACGCCGGGTAGAAACCTAGGGAGAAACCAACTTGAACGATTAGAGCGCGCGCCCTACCTATTTGTAGGTCGACACTGTCCAAATCTGATTTTGACATTGAAATTATTTTACGTTGGTTGCGGAAAACAGGGATTGTGGAGTGTTTCAACCTTTAACATTATTACCAATGGAATTTGAAAATATTCTGCCGATGGAAACTTATAGCTAACCTCAACCCACAGAATAACAATTACTGACGCATTAACCTCTATAAACAAGAACATTTGTGTAATACGAATTACGCATGTCAGGGTAATAATTTCCTCGATCTTGAGCGGGTAACTAAGAGTACACTTTCGGCGATTCCCGTGGTGCGTTTATGAACGCTGTATTACAGAGTGTGAGATATATGTTAAATGTTTAATGAACGGTCACTTTGTACCTAAGTATAACTCTTACACTCAAGACGTTGGTTTGTGAACGCACCCCTACTGATATAAATGTTCAAGTTTGGGTTTCATGGTATATTGGTATATTATAAAGTATAAAATAAAGAGAACCAAACGTGATATTAATTTATAATTAAATGGTTCAAACAATTTTATTTTTTATAATGACCTAACAAATTTAAAATGTTCTCATTCGCACTGAATGATGAAAAGAAAATGTTAGAGACTTCATATTTAGATTTATGGTTTTGGTTACGCATTACGTTTCACAAAAAGGTATCTGTCAATTCTGTCATTAAAATTATTCACATACAAATTTGTTGTCTTACAATTATATATATTTATAAAAGTGTTAATTTAAATAATACTATCAGCAAACTAACTGAAATTTTATTATAATTTGTGAGAATATATATTGTTGATCACTTTCCTGTACAGTGCGATACATTTAAACTGTTTTTTGTATAAAATATTCAATCCAAAAGTGATGGTTTACGTGACGAAGAAAAATCTTTTTTTGGATTTTTCTCTGTAAATTGTGTATAACCCGCAAATTTTTCGACAGATAATCTTCAAAATAGGTGAGTACTATTGATTTTTCGCAAAATCAGTCAAAAATTCGTGTCTCCCTATAGTTCACCGGACCCGAGACGCTTTAATATTTAATCATAAATAATGGATAGGTAAGGGGAAACCACATTTTGTATTGAGGAAGATGTTTCAATATGCAATTCAACTTCATTTAAGGTTTATCATAAGAAAAAAAGAAATTGAGACTGATCATTGTTATAACAAAAATGTGGGGCAAAGTTCTACAAGTTCTACTAATAAAGATGATAACTACAGAAATACACCATCATGTTCAAGAATATTAGATATGGTGAGTGAAAAATGTGAAGGTGAATCTGAGAACCGTGAAGAGGACCTTTCAGGATCAGAATCTGAAAATAATGAAAATGAACCAGTCACTAAAAAGAAAAAGATATACCACCAGAAATTTAAAGATGAGTGGAAAACTAGGTATACATGGTTGCAGAACAAGAACGGATCTTCTTATTGTAATATCTGTGAAAAGTTCATTGTTGGGGGATTGACTCATCTACAAAGGCATGGGAAAAGTATATATCATCAAAAACGAGTAAGGGCATGTGCAAAAACCACAGATGTTCAAAAATTATTAAGACCTGCAGGAGATTTCAAACGATCAGCTGAGTTGAAAATGGTTATGTTTGTTGCTGAACACAACTTGCCCTTCAGAATTTTGGAGCATTTGCCAAAATTGGTTAGCAGCATGTGCCCAGATTCCGAGGTAGCCAAAAGCATTAAGTGCAGCAGAACCAAGGGAACTGAATTGGTTTGTACTCATTGTGCTCCTGAGGACCTTGCAAATATTTGCAGATTGTTGCAAAAACGGAAATATTCGCTTGTTATAGATGAAACAACGGATATATCCACATCTAAATGCCTAGCTGTTGTTGTAAGGGTATTTGATGATTACAGTATCAAGGATAAATTCCTAACACTATTAAAAGTTGAAAATGCTACTGCAGAGGGGTTGTTGACTAGTTTATTATGTTTTTTCAAAGAAAACAACATATCTATAAACAACATGATTGGTAAGTTCTGTAGTAAACAAACCTACATTTTTGATTAATCATTATATATTTTTACAGGATTTGCAGCAGACAACTGCAGTGTGATGATGGGAAAAAAAGATGGACTGCAATCAAAATTGAAAGAAAAGGTGCCCAATATTTTTATAATGGGGTGCATTTGCCATTCAATGAATTTGTGTTCTTCTGCAGCCTGTGAAAAACTTCCCTCAACAATAGAAGACTTGGCTCGAGATATTTATAATTATTTAAAGCAGAGTTCCAAGAGACAATCAGAATTACAGGAGTTTCAAACATTTTTGAATATCAAACCACACAAAATTCTTAAATTGAGCCAAATTCGGTGGTTATCTCTTGGAGAAGTTGTCAATAGGCTTTTAGAGCAATGGAATGCCCTAGAATTATTTTTCACTAGAGCTGCTTTGGAAGACAACTTGCAATCTGCTAAATGTATTATTAATGCTTTGAGGAATGCAATTTACAAAGTATATTACACTTTCTTATCGTATATATTGGATATTGTCAATAAACTCAACTTGTTATTTCAAAGGGAAAGGCCTCTAATAACAAGTTTACTAAGTGTATTGAAAAAACAGTTCAAAATTATAGTGAAAAGTTTTTTGAAAGGTGATTATGTTGAAAAAAATAAAGTCCATTCTATAGATCCTCTAAATGTCCACCAATACTTGAATATTGATGACATGTACTTTGGTGCTAAAACAGAATTGTTATATGGTACATTAACCAATGATGAGTTGTTGACTTTTAAAAAACGAGCATTAGATTTTTATGTGACTTTATCCTTACAAATAAAAAAAGAATCGATTTCAATGATCCTATACTGAATGCAGTTGAAGCATTACATCCAGCAGCTGTTATGACCGATCATGGAAAGCAGCAATTTTCCATTGCGAATTTGCTTCAACTATTCCCAAATATTATTAAGGAGGATGAATTGGAAATGATAAATTCAGAATGGCATTTGATTCCCGAATTTAAAGATAATTTAAAAAATATTGACGATCCTGAAGAATTTTGGATCAAAGTCAGAAAAATTAAGGATGGAGAACATTGCTTTCTACTAAAAAATATAGGCGACTTTGCCTTGAGTGTTTTATCTCTTCCCCACAGCAGTGCCTCAACGGAGCGAATTTTCTCCCAATTGAATCTGATAAAAAATAAGATGAGAAGTAGACTTCACGTTTCAACATGCGATGCATTATTGCATACAAAACAATTGTTAGGAGGAGATATATGTTATACTTGGAATCCAAGTAAGTCCCTGTTGAACAGAAAAGGTTCAACTACTGAAAATGATGAAGCAGGAGTAATAGATGATTTAATATGATATATATTTCTCAGGAGTTTTTTGTCCTGTCTGACTTTATTGTTTTGATAAATATTTTTTTATTTATATCAGTTCCATATTAAGTGTTTTTCAAAAGTTTTGTGTCAGAGTTAGATTTTTTATTTTGTTTTGTTATTTGTTTTTAAATATTTACTACAAGATTTTATGTCCTGACTTTTTTGTTATGATATGTATTTTTTTATTTATATCAGTTCCATATTGAGTATTTTCTAAGAGTTTTGTGTTCAGAGTTAGATCTTTTATTTTGTTATTTATTTTTTAATTTATCCCTCCAGTATTATTTTCTAAAATGTTTTTTGTTCAGAGTTTTATTTTTTGTTCTACTGTTTATTTTTTTATTAAATTTATCATAACTTTTTTTCCTAAGAGTTTCTTTTGTGTCCACCTAGTCCACCACAGAACACATACATTTTTTTGCTGTGTTACTTATTTTTCAATTTATTTAACAAATACGTATAACGTTCCGTACCACCCTCTCATGCTGTTCTTAGGTATTAATTAAGCTTATTTCCTATTTCGGCCACTACAGACAACGCCGAAATAATACATAACCTCAAATAACTGTCATTTTATAAATTTAGTACAATTTAGTACAATTTCGAAAGACATTCTAGTACAAAAAAAAATCTGGAGCGGCAACACTGATATAACTATTCACTCTAGGGCCAAATAATTCTTTGCTAGGACGCTAAGTTATCTTTAACAGGGAAACTTAACCTAATTTAAATGTATGGTTTGTAAAGTATTCATACCTATTAAAATGTTATCAATTATTAATAGCATATTTAATAATGTAGTGAATTATGAAGAAGAAATGAAAATATTCTATATCAAGGGTGGAATAATGAAAATTCTAGCCGAGTAAAAAGATTTGTTTCCCGAGCCGTAGACGAGGGAAACGATTCTACGAGTGTAGATTTTTGAATTCCACCCGTGTTTTAGATTATTCTTTTTCTACGACTATCAAATAACAAAACAACATAATATATTGTATTGCTAACTCCTTAATTTCTGGAATAGTTGTGGTGAAATTATCATTGATGTCAGTATCAAACACTAAAAAGGAATGATGCCTTGTAATAGCTATGATTTAAATAGAATTATATGAATTTACTTACTTTTTATGAAGTAATAATCAATTTGGAACTAGAATTTAAAAAAATAGATAATTAAACAACTTTGACAATCGACATTGTTGACAGTTGACAATTGTTGCTAAATAGCGTTTTCCATTTTCTTCTTAAAAACTACCACAAAATACTCTCATACTGCACTTCTGGCTCTATCTCAATAACCGTATTACTCATTTTACGTCCACTTCAGAAGATTTTTTAAGCATTTTAATATTTCTGTACTACTTCTACTCTTCGTAGTGCTGTTGGTGTAGAAAACGTAACACGCCTATTTTCTCTTTCTGTCAAATGAACCGTCACATACAGAGGGCGCCATAAGTATTCATTCCATACCAAGGGCGAGATCATAGATAAGATAATATTATACACAAATAGATGGGCCACTCTCCTGAATAATTAATCAATGTTATTCAACCTTTCGCTCGAGCGCTGCAGCTAGAAGTAGCGGAATTTTAAAAATATATTGAAAGGATTATTTTTGCTATTTTATATTTTCAACTGATAGAAATAGTGTTGGTACACAAATGCATTCTCATGCATCTTCTTAAAGGGCCCGAGAATACATTAGTTTACACTAATTTTATCAATCGAAAACGCTATTAATGAGGAATTTTCTGATAAATGGAATTAATATACCAAAATAAAAGACAGGTTAAACACATTTCTTCGGAAAAGTAGATAGCACATGTTCGATAATTTTTTCTCCTTGTTATGGGGATATCCCCTCTTTCAATTATTTGAATCCATTGCCCAAAGACCCAAGAAAAAAATGAATAGAAACTATGATCAACATTACTCAAAACTTTCAGTCGTTAAATTACAAAATGTTCTAATCTGAATCATTTTCCCAATACGGGGTTTATTTATAATCTGTTAATAAACACATCAAAAAGAGACAGAGTTGACGTTTGCTGCAGATGACCTGATTATTGTGCAAGTTGAGAGTGATTTAACCCACTGAATATATTTTTAATTTATAATTTAACATATACTACTGATTATAGTAATTGGTACCCAAATTATTATTAGTCTTTCTTCATACATATCCTACCTATAAGTGGGACAATAATTTTAGTGGAAAAAAAACATTAAATCAAACACACACTAATTTTCAAACTTACCTCGGGGTCTTTAGGAAGGAGATGCATTTTAATATCCTTACTTGTATTCTTTCAAGATGGAACGATATAGTATTGAACCATGATGTTAATATTTAACAAATTCAATCACTAAAAACACAAAAATGTGTGTTTATACAAATTAATATAATAATAACCGAGTAATACATGATCTAAGAAGTTGAAGTATGTTATCAAATGAAATTGAGTTTATTTAAATGGCAGACTTTTTGAAATCTGACATATCCTCGATATCGTAGTGCTACCGGCGACAAGTGGAGTAACTAAATAAACGAGACGAAATTTATAGGGGGAGTGAACATAGTATGGGCGAGATCTCAGATTAACAAATAAAATAGATATGTTTGTTTTGACTTTTTCTTGCCCCAAAATTGAGTCACATTCTAAGCTCACTTGCGGGACACTTCCACTGCTTTGCAATATTTACAAATCCTCTGTAGTTGAGGGAAAAAATAAATTAGAAGTTTAATTGAAAATTTGTTAAAAAGTTATGCAAATAAAAAAAATCATACTAATGTCTACATTTGAGTCTCTGCTTTTAAAATTAATTAATAATACTTGAATTTTATTTAATAAAGGCATATTCTTATATAAATTTTAAACAAGAATTTGTTGTATCCTTAGATATAATACCTTTATGGTTATAACTAAAAGTGGCAACATTGATCAAAATTTCAGTACCTGTCTAATGTCACGGTATTCTACAAACCGTGGTCTAATGTGTCAATAGTAATCTATTTTTAGTAGTTTTGTCCTTGTCTAATTACCATATAATGAGAGATGCAAATATCGTCAGACTGTGATCGACGATCATTTTAAATACGCCGTAATATTGTAGTAAATAATGTCAAACGTGGTTTGTTTATACGAGCGCCCTTACAACTAGAGGCAAAGAATACACCAACCAACAAGAAGCGAAACCCGGCGTAAATCCTTTGATGTTTTGGGGGCAAAATTTCGTGACCTTCAAACTGACGTTGACAGATAACTGACCATCGTTACTTGATTTTACACTAAGAAAAGTGTTCAAAAAATGTAAATTAAATCTTACCTACACGCAAAAAAGTGAAACCAAAGAATCTCAAATAATTATTGTTTATTTTTATGGCTTGCTTCGAAAATTTTTTAATTTTCAAAGAAATATTTAAGCATCCAACCGTGTAATATTTTGAATGTTGGTTGATAATTAGTGAAAACTCATTTAATATGAAGAAATACCAAAGTTTAATTTTCACAATAGGTGTGTTGAACTTAATTTATGAATTGTTAAAGTTAATTTAACAGCTAAACAAACAATGTGAAAAATATACTTTAACAATTCTTCATACATACAGTTTTAGCTTCTGTTTTTGGAGTTCCATCCATTATTAAAAATAACGAGCTATTGTTTAACCAAATGATTTTCATTTTCTATATTGTTATCGAAATTATATGTGTAAGTATGTAAGTAGGTAGGTAGGTAGTAGTATGTAGGATAGGGTGAGTATAAAAACCAATACAATAATATAGATTATATATTTAGAATACCAGTTTACAATAGAAACAATTTCAGTAAATGATGATATAAAATTACAATAAGTATGGTACTTGAATACAAAATTTTTATAATTGATATATTTAAAAGTTACACCTCACCAGATTCTGAATTAAATATTTTACAAGAGAAAATCTACTGATGTATGTGACAAAGAAGTTATAAAAAAGTAGCGACAGTAAGCTTTTCTGCATAGTTATCGAAGTTTTGTTGCGTTTTTCGTTATTATCATATTTTGAGCTTTTTTCTGGTTGAACAGTTTATACTGTTTTTCTGGTAATCCCTCCAATTAATATTACGATATAACTTAGACACACATAATATAGTACTTCTTGTGGCACTAGCTTATTTTTTGTGATCGCTTGTAAAGGATAATTTGTATGCTTATTTCGTGGATGATCCTCCAATACTTGAGAAGGGAACTTTGTTACTATCCCCAAGGACGATGTTAGGTATGTGTAATTTATTGAGATGAATGTCCCACTTGCTCAAACGGCATGGTATCTGTAATTATAAAAATAATTGTAATAAACAGCAATTCCAAATAACCAGTTCAAAAAATGTCAAGCATTCTTAGATTTGTCACTCTACACTCTAAAGAATACATAACATTGCAATTCTATACAGCTGTTTAAATACAAAGCATATGGCGATTCACCGATAGGCTAAACGCAATCTAATTATAAGAAAGCCATCTATTTTGATGCATATTATCTACAAGAGTTGTATCTAAACGATGATTATATTTACCAAGAGATAAAGAAGCATCACCAATATGTCTTGTTGTGGCTTGAGACGAATGTCCCACTTGCTCAAACGACATGGTATCTGTAATTATAAAAATAATTGTAATAAACATCAATTTCAAATAACCAGTTCAAAAAATGTCAAGCATTCTTAGATTTGTCACTCTACACTCTAAAGAATACATAACATTGCAATTCTATACAGCTGTTTAAATACAAAGCATATGGCGATTCACCGATAGGCTAAACGCAATCTAATTATAAGAAAGCCATCTATTTTGATGCATATTATCTACAAGAGTTGTATCTAAATGATGATTATACTTACCAAGAGATGGAGAAGCATCACCAATATGTCTTTTGGCGGCTTGAGATGAATGTCCCACTTGCTCAAACGGCATGGTATCTGTAATTATAAAAATAATTGTAATAAACAGCAATTCCAAATAACCAGTTCAAAAAATGTCAAGCATTCTTAGATTTGTCACTCTACACTCTAAAGAATACATAACATTGCAATTCTATACAGCTGTTTAAATACAAAGCATATGGCGATTCACCGATAGGCTAAACGCAATCTAATTATAAGAAAGCCATCTATTTTGATGCATATTATCTACAAGAGTTGTATCTAAACGATGATTATATTTACCAAGAGATAAAGAAGCATCACCAATATGTCTTGTTGTGGCTTGAGACGAATGTCCCACTTGCTCAAACGACATGGTATCTGTAATTATAAAAATAATTGTAATAAACATCAATTTCAAATAACCAGTTCAAAAAATGTCAAGCATTCTTAGATTTGTCACTCTACACTCTAAAGAATACATAACATTGCAATTCTATACAGCTGTTTAAATACAAAGCATATGGCGATTCACCGATAGGCTAAACGCAATCTAATTATAAGAAAGCCATCTATTTTGATGCATATTATCTACAAGAGTTGTATCTAAACGATGATTATATTTACCAAGAGATATAGAAGCATCACCAATATGTCTTGTTGTGGCTTGAGACGAATGTCCCACTTGCTCAAACGACATGGTATCTGTAATTATAAAAATAATTGTAATAAACATCAATTTCAAATAACCAGTTCAAAAAATGTCAAGCATTCTTAGATTTGTCACTCTACACTCTAAAGAATACATAACATTGCAATTCTATACAGCTGTTTAAATACAAAGCATATGGCGATTCACAGATAGGCTAAACGCAATCTAATTATAAGAAAGCCATCTATTTTGATGCATATTATCTACAAGAGTTGTATCTAAATGATGATTATACTTACCAAGAGATGGAGAAGCATCACCAATATGTCTTTTGGCGGCTTGAGATGAATGTCCCACTTGCTCAAACGGCATGGTATCTGTAATTATTAAAATAATTGTAATAAACAAATAAACAAAATGCCAATAAGGTATTAATGAATCCTGTTGAAAAGTTATAATTAATTCTGCACTAAGGTGGCAAAAATAAGTATCAATAACAACTGATTGTAATATTTACTTAAATTTAATATTTACCAGACTGAATAGCTATTTTTGTTGGTGGATCGCTCAATAAAACATGGCCCTTGCGTTTTAACCATGGAAATATTGTAGGCACAGCTTGAAGACATAGGTACTTTTTACGTCCCCTTTTGGAAATAAATTTATCCTCAAAGTGGAGTTGACATAACTTATAATTGTTATGTAAAGAGTCTAGGGTTTTTTCAAACAAATCTCCACGGTTACATGCATCCAACCATAACTGTGCTCTAAAATGTAAATAAAGCTAAGTAAGTATATTTATATTTTTATTTATCATATGTGTATAAAAGAAATAAACTACTACCAATTTATATTGATTATTGTGTATTATTATTCAACATATTCAAGCTGAACTCATCAGCAGTGACGCTTATTGTAGTGTATTCCTTGATTGTGTTATTATTATTTATGTTATCAAAGACACAGAGAAAGAGGAATGTTAACACTCAAAACATAGATTCGCGCAACTTACAATGTATAGGTGCAATGGAAGAATAACATATTTAAAAAAAGAAATATATATTTATAATTTATTGCATATAGAAACAATTCCTCTTACCTTACAGGATCTTTAGGAAATCTAAACATAGTTGTTCCGTCTCCATCTCTTGAATGACACCCACGAACTGCACAAGTTCTTGGCGCCATAACTAATATAATAGTTTTTTAAACAATTAAAAACACAGACAAAATATATATTATTATATTGTAAATAAGGGAAAACCGTACAACAAAGAATATTCTTTGCTAAACAATGTAAACATGTAAACAATAAATGAATAAAATCACATGACATTGACAGATAACTGACTCTCACTCAGACATGCGCACTTAGAAAATGAATTCTAAAATAGCACAAGTTTCGCTTCTTGTTGGTTGGTGTATTCTTTGCTAGAGGGTGTAACATGTCGCTGAGACATGTTACTATTTTCATCAATTATTTTGGAGCGTTACTTATTCGATCATCGTCGGCTACTCCCACCTCTAATTCCAAATCCTTTTATATCGAATATAGGAACGTATGGTTGACAGTTTTTACTATCATTAAATGGCTATTTAAACTACGATTGACGTGGAACTCGGTCTCTTTTATTCATTTCTTCGCTGAAAACTTATCAGCATTCTCTGAATAATATCATTTTGTGTTGGATTTTTAATTTTCTTCGCTGGTAAGTTATCTATATATTTTCAAATTGTTATCGTGTGCTTACAAATTATTATATTTCGATTTTTCTATTTAGTTGAAATATTTCGTTTTAAAAAAAAACAATGTTTTTGTGATGGCGTTTGCCATTTTTTCTTCGCCGGTATTATCTTTCTTTAATAAAAAATCTGATGGCGCCCTAAGTTATTTTCCACCGATTTAAATTTGCTTTTTCTGATTATTTTGGAAACAGGACGGATAAGAATGAACAGTTTTCTGTGGTTTTATTTTGAAAATTAAATTCAAATTTTTGTATGTATTGGAGTATAAGCTCCTACCTGTTCATTTTATTCCTCCTTTTCAATTTTCTACTGTTTCTCCTGTTTTTTTATTTCTTTCCCTACAGCTCTGCAGCCTGTACCTTCAGGACCGCTTCACGGACTTACCCTTACGGACCTGACGGACTCTACAGACCATCCACTCCACCGCACCATACAGCGTCCAAGCCCAGGCAACGACGGCTCAAGAACACTTGACTACAGCTGCGAGCCGAGTCTTCCCACGATAAGTCCCTAACTTATTTTTGTTATATATAAAATATTGAGTTGGACATTTTTACTGTATAACTAATATTTATTCGTATTTGTATCGAGAATATACGGTTTTGTAAATTTATTATTGTGTGTCAAATAAATCCATTTGTCCCGAAATTTTGTTTGTTGATTCACCTTATCCCAATTGAGGTAATAAAAAATAGTGTAACTAAGGCCGAATTCACTACCTGAGCGGAGTCCCAAGGCCGGGTGTTTAGGTTGTGACAAGGTAAACATTTGGTTCTTTCGTTTTGATGTGTTTTTCAAGACTTTTTAGTGTGAAAATAAACTTTTAAGTTAATTAATTTAATGTTTTTGGATTATCATGGTTCGTCGGTGCCAAGTTTGTCAGAAAAACAGCCGAAATTAGCAATGCCATGTATCTACAATACCATCCCCACTTTAGGTAATTCATTCATTATTCCACTACTGGAGTTTAGAATTGTTGGCCGCAAAAATGAACGTGTTTATGATTGAATAGCCCTCTCTATGTTTATTATTACGAGATGGAACATTCTTGCCATAGAGAAATAAACTTTTTGTCTATGATTCTTGTCCTAGGGTTAGAATGAAGTTATTCCATAATCAAAAACTACGTTGGAATATAGAAATTCTATAATAGCCCTAGAAAAATATTTTTATTTCGCTTATAAACTGATTACAAAACAAACAAAATAAATAAGCAACCGCTTTTTCTTTCACGGACTGTTTCAAGTTTTCAAAATGATCTTTTGCATTGAAAATGTAAAGTATGCCTTTTCTGATTTAAAACCATACGCGAAAAGTTGTCCAATTTTTTGAGAAGCCATCACATGTCTTGTCACAACTGTCATTTTTCCGCATTATAAAGGTTATCTTATGGTCATTATATACAAATATATTACAATACTCACTAAAATTTTGTAAAATAATTATATCATTAAATCTATTTTATTCAAAATGAGTACTATGCCGGTAACTACCTCAACGCTCTTACCATTAGGTAAAAAACAGGTATTTTGAAAAGTCTGTGTATATAAATTTGCCGATTTTAGAATTGGTTGACAAATGTATAGGATCAAGAATTCATATAATTATGAAAAATGATAAAGAAATTGTCGGCACTCTATTAGGATTTGATGATTTTGTCAACATGTTATTAGATGATGTTACAGAATATGAAAATACACCGGAAGGAAGACGTATAACAAAACTTGATGAAATCTTACTTAACGGAAATAACATAACCATGGTAAGGAATTGCAATGTAATGTGTTTTATAGTTAGTATTTTGCTCCTCTCAACAAATATTTTCCTATTATTATATGCGAGATGACTTTTTCAATAAATATTCAGAAATAGTCTTAGCATTTGCTAAGATTTTAGCCCTCATCTCTATTGACATTTATATAGAAAACCTTTTTAAGTTGAATTTAATTTAGTTATACGATTATGGTCCAGGAGTGTCCCATTTAAAACAACAACATGCAGCAATAACACCTTGATTGGTTCCTAGGCAAGTTCCTGTAATCCTTAGTTGTGTCTTCATTATAATGTCATAATCGTCGTTTATGAACTGGCTTCGCTCAGAGAGTTGATATGAGATTGTGTGGTAGTTGGAATAAAAGCATAAACTTGTTTGTCCTCTTTCTGTAAGTGTGGCAGCAATGTCATAGGGCGAAACTTCTAGCTGCTGGTAAAAGGTAAAAACAGGAACCATATTGTCATGGATGGGGGATAGAAGTCTACCACCCCATGTTTTAGTGGCATGAACATTGTACTTTTATAATATATATTTGTTATCTTTTAGCAATTGCCTATGCAAATTGAGAAAAAATATACAATTAAGTAACATTTGGACAGTGTTATACTATACTGTTTCAACCCACATCACAGCCATTTTGAGCAAGACTCGTTTATATTTCAACAGAGAGAAAATGTTTAGATTTATTAATTAGGTTTCCGTAAAAGCAATATTTAACCCGTTATCATTAACAGACAAGTAAATATACCAGAAAATAATTATAATATTGCAAAATTTATTATGTTATATTTATAAAAGCCGCTTAACATAATGGCAAAATGAAAAGGGGGGATTGTCTAAAAATGTGTTATCGGTTAAGAAGACACTATATTGAAATATAAATTTATAGATAGACTTTGGTTTTCTGAATTGTTTGTATTACTTTTTAGAAAAAAACCACTATCAATAGCAATTAAAATTTATTCTCTTCACGTTACGAATATTATGTATAGTATAGTATCTATCTGATTAATAATGGTTTTATTTCAAAAAGTAATATAAACAGATTATTTAGCAATAATAAATATCTGAAATCATCAAGTTTTATTAAAAAAATAAATACCATAAATATTTTTAATTCTAACAAATAAAATAAACATTAAAAACATCTTTTTAAGTAAAACAAAAACAGATGTTAAAAATTAAAAGATTTGTTAATCCTCACCTACGCTTTCTTCAATTTCAAAATCCACTGTTTCTCCAAATCCCTCATCATCAAGAGTAAAGAAAGCCGTTTCTATATTACTTAAAAAGTTATAGAAACTTCTAGCTTCAGATGGAAATAATTTTAATATGTCCTTTAGGTCTTTTGCTTTGGCAGAAGACAAGCTTCTCCCGTTGTGATATAGTAAGGGTAGCTCGATATCTTAAAAAGATTTAATGTTTTTCTTTTTCAAATATTTCCCAATACCTACTTGTTGCGCAGTCTCTGAATCAATGTTTGATTTAAAAAAGAGCTGTTCAGGCTCACTTTTTCTCATTTCAATTTCAAAAGTATTTAGCCATCTTATTTTTATCCTATTGATCTCTACCTTACTGTTAATAATTGACTTTAATAAAGGATCGACTGAAAAGAAATAATGTTTTCCCAATTTGTTAATTGTAAATTTATTTCGTCGTCTGCAAGTTGCTATCATGTGAATATAGTCATCATCTGTATAGAGTGGTGTTTGAAATTTCAGGGCACATTCCAGGTTTCCGAATTCGGAATCATTAGGTAAAAATGTATGTACTGGTTGGAGGAATCTTAAAGAAATTTTTCCAGTTTCATATGATTTTCAAGAATATGAATAAGCATGACTACTAGTTAAATGCTTCTGTTTTGGCCTCTGCATGCATAAGACCATAAAATAAGAGGTGTTGATGTAGGTGTTAAAAACTCATTATTTATGTTTCTTTAAACAAGGACTATTCGCCACTTCGCTCTCTATTCCTAGAAACGTTTTTTACTAGTTCTCATCCCCCCGCCCTAGTTAGTATAACTATGTTTCCCGTAGTGTCCATGTCGCTATTGGAACTACCACAAACGCCGCTTTCAGAACATGCTTTTATTTAGTATCTGTTATTCCGGTATTTTGCAAGTTAATGTAACCCTATTAATTCGGGACGAATATAAATACTTGTATTTTCATTAGTAACTGTATTTAATAGTGCCGGTGGTTCAGTGACAAATGGTTCAACTGTTTAATGAAACCTAAGTTATTCAACATTCTTTTTTATTCTCGGGTTTCCCGAGTGGTCCTTCACGCTAGACTAACGATATGAAATGGGAGAATAAGGGACGCTATACACCTTAGATATCCATACAGTCTACTGCTCAGCTAATCTAACATATTTCATTGAGAGGAATTTCATGTTCTATCTGGATTATTTGTTTGAAGACACAACTGAATTAGTTTTCGAGATCTGACATTTTCTGTAAATGAAAAAACTCCATCTTAGACGATATTATCCTAGAACAGGACTCTAATCTTGAGAAACAGAGTTAACGAATAACTTAAAAGATTAAGAATTAATTTATAAAATAGATTGTCCAGTGGCAGTATTTTATTGAGGGTTTAAATAAATTTAATAAAGAAGTTCTTGATGGCCATTCTAATTGCAAACAAGGTTGAATAACAAAAGTTAGTTGGTACGTTATTATATCTCTATCTATAAAAATGCAATTGGAAAACATCACGTAAATTTTGTACTATTCTTGGCAATAAACTAATTGTAATCGTCTAAAAAAAGCAATGATTTGTATTGTTGAATAACTTCTTCATAAACTGAGCCCATATACGACTTTATCTTATCTAACAAACATTGAATCATTAAAAAAAATCCATCATTAAATCAATAAAGTCATATTATTTTAACAATAATATTCAAGCTCTCGTAGAAACGGGATTCGGCAAAATCGGTGCATATTTTGAAATAAAAGAATTTACTTACGTTTAGTAACATTAGATCACATGGATGCATTTTCAATATAAATATTTATTTAAAAATACTAAAACTAGCTGTTGTGTCTTTTAAAACATTCTCATGTTGCTTTGTTGAGAACATGCACAGCAGTTTGTTAAAACATTCAATTTGTCCTAATTCGAATTTTACCATACAGTGTTAACTACATAACATATTTCGGTTCCGTAAATAGACAAGCCAAACGGATTCTTTCCATAATATTTTAACCCAGACTTGATATATTTAAAGCATTTCTGATATTATTCGAATTTTGCAGTAATAAATTATGGAGGGTTAACATCCTCTCTCAAATTAAAATAGTATAGAGACTATTATTTTGCCATAGTGTGTTAAGTGGTGGTTGATACATTAAAGCAATATTATATAATAATGTAATACCGAGTTACGGAACTTAAAACAGTATTGTGAAATATAGTATGCCATTAACGGAAAATGTGGGATAAATTTTCTTATAAAATTAATAAAATCATATAAAGTAAAATTTTCATAAACTTTTTTGCTAACGTAAACTTTACTAATTTTGGCAATCAAAAATAAAGTCAATTTTTGTGGGTTAACACACTATGGTATTACACTGTCCATATATTAATGAACATTATTTTTTGCAGCTTGTACCTGGTGGCGATATGCCAGAGTAATTAAGGCAAGTAATGAATATGAATGAATTTGAAACATTTTTTTGTAAAAATAATTTTTTTAAATAAATAGATTTGTAAGTGACATAACTTTGTTTCACTTATAACTGGAAATTTAGTACTAAATTACTTGAGATTATTACCCTTTTCAGAAATGATTCCTTGGAAAAAAATTTAAAGACAATTCTAGTTACTTCAATAAGCATAATATTGGGATAGTTCAATACATACTATCAATATCACCATATTGTTTCTAATTAACTAATTTGATTGATAAATTATTTGTTTTGGCTGTTCCTTTCTCTAACTAAAGGAATAATATCATTATATCACTGCTTAGTTTTTTGTTTTATTCTATTTTTGAAGCTGATTTGGAGGCAAATCAAAATTTTGAAATGATTGATTTTTACAAAAGCATTTTTTTATTAAAATTATAAACATCTAGATACAAAATAGCTATTTATTATTTATCCAATATTAGTCATTTGGTTGGGATGAAATTGGTTTTAAAACACAAGTTCTGGCAAACTTAAAATAGGGTAACAAACAAAGGCTTGATAATTGAGGGTGTTGAGAAGTAGTGATTTCTGGAATTGTTTTATTTAGTGATACTTTATGGTATGAAATCGTTTGGGAAAGAGTTAATTCAATTTTACGCTTTGAAATGTAACCTGGAAGTACTGGTTTTAGAAAATAGTCGTTCACTATAATATATCCATAGATATTTGTTTTTACATTTTGCTTTCTTATATTCCGGATAAAATAGAAGTGTAGTTCTAGTTTCATCATTACCAATTGATAATGGTAGATGAAACCGACAAAACTGATATTATCAGTCATACTAATTGTGAAAGTCATTTTTTACCATATCAGTTCAGGGTTAATGGTGGTAGATTCAGTCGGAGTGATCCGTAAAAGATGATCTATGTGAGGACTTGAAATGTTTAGCCAAATGAAATTTAGAATATATATCTAAATACAGGTGAGCGTGGATTTTCAATAAACTTTCCGATAATTTGTGTATGTATTCTTAAAATTATGTTTTAAAAATAAAGGAGTTCTAATATGTACATTTTAATTAAATTATATAAGGAATAGAGATAAATATATAAACAAGTATTCATAAAAACATTTTATTTCATATAAATTTGCATTTAAAACAATTCGTACATCGTAAACTACATAAATAACAAATATTTGTACAATTTAAGCATGGTCTTTTGCTGTAAAAATCACATTAGTGCTGCATAAATAAAAATCTGACAATTTTCATTCTTCCAATATTAAGTATTAACTAAAATCGTAGATGTGTAGATATTTAAATTCCTATTAAAAAAATCGACACACTTTTATAAATACATAACAAAATATAAAGGTGTGTAATAATGAAATTCAAATGATCATGGTTAGTAATTTTAGGGAAAATCTAAAAAGTTCATCGACCAAAGATGAAGTCAAGCAAAAGGAGGAAGATGTAATATGTATAAAATATATGAAGTGCTTGGAGCAAAAGTAAGAGTTTGGTAGAATAGGGAGAAGGTCCTTTAATTAAAAAAAATAATATGTCGATGTGATTGTTGTTTCATGATTAATGTGAGTATGACTAGTAGGAAATATAGTTTTCCAATCAGTTGCATCACAGTCCCATATACCAAATTTTAGAAAAATTTAAAACTGATTTTTTCATCCCTTGCTAAATAATTAATTAACCATATTCTATTTTCTTATCACAAATGTCAGTACGAGAGTAAAATTTATAAGTGAATTTAGAAGGCCTATTTGGTATTCAGATATCAATTTAAATGTATAATAGCGAGTTATAGTTGCTACATAATTAATAGGTGATCTCCATTGGGGTGATTTTTGTATGTAATGACTATTTAAAATGACAAATAAGAATTTGTGCCTATATGGCATTCATATATTTTTTGCAGTCATGGATCCAAGTGATGTAGGCCCACCAATAATACTAGTACCGGATGCTAACTACGGCCTGATGAGATGCAAAATGAAGTTGAACTAGCTGTAATTCAGGAAACAAATTCATCAGATAATAGTATAAAAATATGAGAACTTCAAAATGAACAGCGTCCTCACTGAAGAAATGAAGAAAATAGGAAGAAGTCATATAGTTGATAAAAAAATCAATGTAGGTAATGTGGATGTGAATATAGATTCTTGGTTTGAAAATAATATCTTTACTAAAGTGAACCGAGAATAGATTATTCGAAAAAAAATCGCTCATAAAATCATACCTTGCCCCAATAGTGTCTATCTATAATAATTAAATGGATAGTGTAGATCTTTTGGTATATGTGTAGGGATTTTACCACATGAAAATCAGATGCAAGTATTCTATTATTAATTGCTTTGACAAGTGAAAGAATATTATTAATTCAAATACAATCTTCAAATAATTTTTTATTACTGGAAAACTAGATTATATACATGTATGTTATATAAATTGTAGCTAAAATGACTAATAACCGTTCTGTTACTGATAAATAGTATTACTTTGTTTAAATTGATTCGTTATCAATGTGAAGGATGTATTCTTTGTCAGTTGTAATTGAGTTCAGTTTTATTCATGTTTACTAGGATTAATGAATTTCAACAAGTCCATATCTTTCTTCTCTATTGTTTAACCAATTTGCTGGTATCCCTGTAATGGTTACCCTTCATTGATTGACTTTTCTAAAGTACTTGTAGAGAAAAAGACCTGAGTGTCATTTGAACTATATGCTTTCTTTTTATAGGCGATTTTTTTGCTCGATATTCAGTAATTATGAATCATTTGGCAAGTAAATAACTTACTAACCTCTTACTAAAATTTCATTTCAATTAATTCATCTTGTATGGAGAAAGTTAAATTTTTAATATGTCTGTTTTCTAGTACATGACACTGTTTTCAATACAATATTTATTAAATACTTTACTAGACATGAAGAACTTTCCTGAGATCTGGGAGATCCCTGTAGTTATGATTTAATACATTATAAAATGGAGTTAATCTATAATGCAGTGACAACACAAATTCAAATAAGTGGTGAGCGATCTGAATCGTTCAACATGGAAAAAGAAATTTAGCAAGGAGACAGCCTAAGTACATTGCTCTTTATAATTATAATGGACTCGCTAATAAAGAGTACACGAAATCAGTCTGAGAAAAGTAGCACGGCTATAGGATATCGAAATCTAAGACCAATCAAAATAGACTCTCTTTTATATGCGGATGATATAGTCGTAATAGCAGTAAAATGCAAAATTTAGCAAATATATGGCAGAAGGAAATACTAAACCTAAAAATGAAAATCAATACGGAGAAAACAAAATATATGATTACTAACTAGAGGAAGATAAAGGAAGGGCAATTATAAGACTCGACGGAAAACAAATCGAACAAGTTACATGTTTTGAATACCTGAGAAAAATCTTAACATATGACGGAAAGATAAATGCAGATATAAATAATAAATTAAGAAATGCCACCAGGGTATATTATAGTATTAATAAATATGTAATGGGGAAGAAGGAAATCAACGACATAACAAAATTAAGAGTTTATAACTGCATAATATTACCAGCAACTACTTTTGGAAATGAGACGTGGGTCACTCTACAAAAGCATGAATCTTCGATAAATGCAGTGGAAATGAAATATATGCGAAATATCGCAGGAGTTACCGAATACGACCGACGTAGAAATGAAGAAATCAGAGACCAATTGAAACAGGAACCAATTTTAACAAAGATCGAAAACAAGCAACTGAACTGGTACGGACACATTGTAAGAATGAACGAGCACAGATTAGTCAAAGCAGTTACAGAGGCAGGAAGAGATAGAAAAAGAAAAAAAAGGAAGACCAAGGAAAACATGGATAAGGAGGATGCAGGAAATAGGAGAAAAGAGGAAAATCAATAGAAGATATGAGAGGACTGGCCAGAAACAGAATTGACTGGAAGAAATGGGTAAAGAAGGGCTAACACGGCGCTGAACGGCATAAGGGTTTTAGAGAAAGAAGAAGAAGAAAATGGAGTTAATCAAATGTGCATCTGTAAAAATTTATTTATTACTCAAAGGCTAAAAAAATTGTCATTTAGTAATGTCAAAGGCTAAAAAAATCGTCATTTAGTAATGTCAATAGTTATTATTCAAGACATTTGTTTTGTGTCTGTATAAAACCATTGCCCAACCTGTTTATAAAATAAGCGAACAAGTTATTGGTACTGTAATTACTTTAACTGAGATCTTAGGAACACAAATATAGTTATACAATTGTGCAAGGCTAGCAAAAATTTCCTTTATAATATGAAAGTGATTCCAGAAGCACTTTATATGACTTGTTATTTTAAAGGACAGGATTGGGAAATAGTCAACATAGCTTGATATCAAAGTTATTACAACTGTGGTAAAATATTTATATCATGTTAAAGTTTTTTTAACCCTGGTGTGCATGGCTTGGGTGTGAGATACACTGGTGCAAAAAATTAGTTAGATTTCGATGAGCACTTGGCTATTGTCATTGGCGCTTGCAGTAGTTTCCTGAATTTAGTCAATCAAAACGTGTGAATGAAGAAAGTTTGTTAATTATTCTTATGAAGAGTTTGGTGTATGAGATACACGTCCCGTTCCTTTGCGTCATTTTTATTTTGCAACCCAAATTCATACTTGTACTTGTAGGCGTTAAAATGAACGATCCATACAAAAAATATTCATCGTTTGCAAGATATGTATAATAAGAATTGGATTCCGGGGAAGAATCTGGCAGTGACGACGATATGGAAATATTCAGTGCGCATATAAATATATATAACAAACATTTGTTTCCGCAAAGAGGTCCAACCAGGAAATAAAACTTTCGAGTGTATTCAGTCAGGAAACAATTGTTTTCCAAAAGTGTACTAGAAAATTGGAAGTCACTTTTTCCATCTGAAACGTTGCAAAAAATGTAAACTGTACGCATATTTATATAGAAAAAATGTCTGATTCATACCAAGATAAAAGTGATGTGAGAAAGACTGATGTTGTGGATAAAGTTGTTCCAGTTGCAAACAAGTCGTGGGCTTTTAAATTTAAATTACTAAAAATTGGTACTGGAACAGAACAGGCAACACGGAACGGAGAACGAGTCAGTATTATTATCATCCTTCGTCTGTTTACATCAAGTCTCGGTAGGATTAAGTAGTTTCGTTTTTCTCAGTCCAAGTTCAGGGAATCCCGTTCTTTATTTACTCAACCTAACCTAATATTTTGTTTACGTATTCAGTTAGTCAGTTCCCTAACTTTATATTTTTAATATGAACAGGTGTAGTAGTGTAGTGTGGAATTTTTTTCTGTCGTAGACAAAAATAAATTTGTTGCTAAATGTAACATCAGTAAGACAGTAATGTCTTACAAGAGCACGGTATTAAATTTAAAAAAAAACATATGCAACGGAAACATCCCACTGTACAAATAAAGATTAATGATAATGTTTGTAATACTTCTACACAAGAAGGTAATGAGATAAATAACGGTTTACCATCACCTAAGGAAGAAGATAGTTTTAATACTGCAGAATGATAATCTCAACTTGATCCAGCTTCTCACGAAAAAGGATGATGAATTAGTGGAATGCAGATCAAAGATTACTTCACTAGAACATAAAATTGACTGCTTAGAGCAGGAGAAATTATCAAATAATATGGTCATTCGCAACATACCAAAAATAAATGATGAAAATTGTGTCGGAATCGTGAAGAAAATTGCTGGTCTGTTAAATATGGAAGAATTAAATAAGTTTTCGGCCTACAGGGTATCATCTAAGCCTGATGCCCCTATTTTGGTAAAATTTGACAATAGTGAAAATAAATCGAATATGATAACAAAACTTAAAGAAAAGAAGTACATCAAATTGGAGGATCTGGATTACACTAATGGTAATGGAAAGTTTGATAAAATTTACATAAACCATGACCTAACTGCGTATAGAAGAATTTTGCTTGCTAAGGCCAAAGAAGTTAAAAAGCGTTTAGGTTACAGATTTCTATGGATTGTTGATGGTGACATTTTTGTGAGGAAAATTGATGGTGCAAAAAAGTTTAGAATTAGATGTGAAGAAGACTTGTTTAAAATGTAATAGAAAATTTTGGGCTCTACCATGAAAACATTGGTATTAAAAATATATTTAAATTTAAAATCGCTCATTTATATTTTTTAGAGTATAATAATTTTAGTTTTATTTTCACTCGTTTTTTTAGAATAATATATAATTTAGAATGAATACAAACTTTATTGATGATATTGAAGATCTAGATTATAAAACTTATGAGTGTGATACACCTGAGGATGTTTGTAACTCGATCTTTCTTGGTGGCACTGGTCTGAAAATATTGCACTGCAATGTGAGGAGTCTGGGTAAAAATTTTGATCTTTTGCAATTTTTAATTAATTCCTTTAAGGAGGAATTCCATTTGATAGTATGTTCAGAAAGCTGGAATGAGATTAATCAAAAAATTTTGAAACTTTTTAACATAAAAGGCTACAATATGTATTTTAGTAGTAACAATTCGCCAAATAGATGTGACGGAGTGGTGTGCTATATAAGGTCAGAGCTTTGCGAGTCCATAAGTTATACTACTTGCAGTTTATTAAATACTATGAATCTTAAATTTAAATTTAATAATGTTAATTTTTCTGTGTCCTGTCAATATAGGTCACACAATATAAATGCTGATGTTTTTATTGAAAATTTAAATGAGTATCTCCAAAATATGAATAAAAGTGATGTGGAAGTATTCTTAGGTGATACAAATATTAATATATTAAATTGTGCCAACAATAGAAGAATTAAAAATGAGTATCTAAATACTTTATACACGCACGGTTTTAGATCTTATATAAATTGCATCACTAGGAGAGGTCATTTTAATAATACAGGCACTTGCATTGATCATTGCTTTATATACAATAGAAGTAACTTAAAAATAGAAGCCGCTGTTTTGGATTATAGTATCACTGATCATTTACCTTTTTTTTGTAATTTACACTTTGAGAAAAGTTTGCCTTTGACTAATGATAATATAGAAGAGAGTAGCTACATAAAAAAATTAGATGAGAGTCAATTTATAAACGAACTAGAGAATATTAATTGGGATCCTCTTTATACTCTTTTGGACGTTAACAATATGGTTAAATACTTCACACAAAAAGTTGAAAATGCTATTGTTAAATCTACAAACACTATTATACCTAAATATATTATTAGAAAACCATGGATAACGCGAGCACTTGTTAATTCTATTTATGTAAAAAATTATATGTATAAACAAACTCTTACAAATCTTTGTTTGTTAAAAGACTATAAACTATACAAAAATAAATTAAATAATCTAATTAAAATTAGCAAACAAAATTACTTTAGAGATAAAATTTTGTCGGGAAAAAATGACAGCACGACGCTCTGGAAAGTGGCCATGGAATCCTCTAATATTTATAAAAATAAAAAATTGGACATAAATCAAATAATAAATAATAACAAAACTATTACTGATACTAAAGACATTGCAAACGAAATGAATAACTTCTTTGTAAATATCGGTGATGAACTGTCAAATAATATTACAAATAAAAATTTAAAATTAAGCGATCTTAACATAAACTCGACTTGCGATCAATCCTTTTTTCTTTATAAAACTAATACTGAGGAACTCTCTCAAATAATCTCTTCTCTTAAGAACTCTCCTTCAACTGGTCCAAGTAAAATATCAAACATTATACTGAAAAAATTTTCAAGTTATTTTTTAGACCCTCTAACTTTTATTTTCAATAATATTTTTCTGAAAGGTGTCTACCCGAATGCTTATGTTGTTCCTATTCATAAAGGAGATACAAATACTGATATAAATAATTATCGTCCTATATCCTTAACTACTAGCCTTTCTAAAGTATGCGAAAAAATTATTAAAAGACGTCTTACTCGATATTTTATTGATCGTAATTTGTTAAGCCCAAATCAGTTCGGTTTTATTGAGGGCAAGTCTACTAGTGATGCAATCATGAAGGTGGTGGGTCAGTTGTATAAAGCAGTTGATGGTAGCACTCCAACTATTGCTGCCTTATTAGATTTAACCAAAGCGTTCGATTTGGTGCCACATTTGCGTTTATTAGAGAAGCTAGACAAACAATTTGGTATTAGGGGTAATGCTTTGAAACTATTAAAAAGTTATTTAACAAATAGGGAACAAGCAGTAAAAATCAAGGATATTATTAGCGAAGAAATGACTGTTAAAAGAGGAGTGCCCCAAGGTACAGTCCTGGGGCCGCTTCTTTTTTTGTGCTACATCAATGACTTTCTTAGCCTGAAAAATATTGGCAAGATTACGGCTTACGCCGATGATACGGTTTTGGTTTTTGACGATAATAATTGGGATACACTTAGGAATAAAGTATCATTTGGACTTTACTTAGCTAAGAAATGGATGAACATTAATGGTCTACTTCTTAATGAAGCAAAAACAGTAATAATCCCTTTTGCCAAACGTAAAAAAAGTTTACCTTCATATAACAAAATTATTACACATTTCAGTTGTGACTGCTATGCATCTTCTACGAATACTTCTACATGCACGTGTAACTCTAATACTTTACTTTTACAAAATAAGGCTAAATATCTTGGGATAATAATAGATTCCTTTTTAAGTTGGTCTTACCAAATTGATAACATGTGCAAAAAATTAAGATATTTAATATATGTTTTTAAAAAATTAGCAAATATTACAGATATACATTCCTTAAAAATTATCTATTATGGACTTGTAAATTCTATTCTAGGGTATGGTTGTCTCGGTTGGGGTGGAGTCTTTGATACTACTCTAAAGCCGCTGGATATTCTTCATAGAAAAATAATTAAAATCATGTATAAAAAACCATTCGATTTTCCTACAAAAGATTTGTTTCAAATTAGTTCGTTCTTAAATATTAGACAGATATATGTAAAGACACTTTTAATGAATTGGTATATGAAAAAAATTTTCACTAATGCATTACCTCATAATTATTTCACAAGAAATTTTAGTAACGATAATGCCTATTCTTTTAGTACAAAGTCTAGATTGGGGGGGAGATACTTTTTAAATTACATTCATATATTTATAAATTTTATCGATACTAATATTAGAAATTTAGAACGTGTTAATGTTTTTAAGAAACATTCTGTTGAATGGATTAAACTTAACTATGACCAAATTAATAACATCTTTTCTCATTAATCAGGAAAAAACTTATTTTCACCTTGCATTGCTTTTTTGGACCGGTGCCGTTAGGGGAGATTCATAGATTCATAAATTTATGAAAATTTCTAAAATATTAAGAAAAATTTTGGTTTTGTTTTATAATAGTATAGCATTATATATTACATATGTAAGTCATTAATTTTGTTATCTTTTGAGCCACACACAAGAATTTTCTTCCGTGGCAATAGAAAATGTATTTTTTGGATGTGTATTTTGGTACTTAATAAAAAAAAATTTTCAATTTCAATTTCAATATACAGGTAAATTAAAAATTATTTTAAACTGACAGACTGAATGTTCTTAAAATAAACCCTGCAACCGTTTTCCACAATTTTTTAATTAAATCAATTTATTACAGGTTAGTCCAGATCCAATAATTAACTACACATCAAGATGTGATTTGAAAATGAAAAAAAAATCTCAAATTAGAATTTCTTCATTTGTTCCAAAAAAAATAACTCCGTCTCTTAAGATAAATATTGATGATGCAGTGTTAATGATGTTTTACAAAGATTTTCAACCCTTTAGAATTGTTGAAGATGAAGGGTTTAGGCAATATACAAAAGCACTAAATCCTTCTTACCAAATTCCCAGCAGGCAAACTATATCCAAGACACTAGTGAACAGTGTCTAGTTGCCTGCAAAAAATTAGCAAAATATTTTCATGCGATTTCTTTAACTACGGATTGCTGGACCCTTCCAACAATGAAAGTTTTATGGCGATCACTGTTTTATTGACAATGACTTTAAACTACAAGCAATGCTTCTGAAATGTCCGGTTTAGCTAATGAACTAAAAAATGTAACTGAAGAATGGGGTGTCGACAAAATAGTTATCTTAGCTGTTTCAGATAATGCAGCAAATATAAGTAGTGATATTAAAAATGGCAAGGGTTGGAAGTTTTTTGGATGCTATGCCCATACTTTAAATCTGATGGTTCAAGATGCCCTCAAAGTAAATCCAGTAATAATTGAGATTATAGTGAAAGAGAGAACTATAGTTGTTCATTTTAAAAGAAGTGCTATAGCTACAAAAAAACTTGTACTTTTCCAAGAAAATGCAGGTGCTAAAACCGCTAAGAAACTTCTCCAAGATGTGGCGACTCAATGGAACTCCACATTTTATATGTTGGAGAGATTTTTGGAATTAGAATAAGCTGTACGTAGTACTGTTGCTCTTCTGGATACTGCATTACGGCGGACACTGAGAGATTTAAAAACAATTTTGGAACCTTTCGAAGATGCCAGATGAGCTGTAAGTGGGCAGCAATATCTTGTTTCTTCCTTAGTAATTGTGATTATAGGGGGAATTTTAGACGTCGGCCAAGAACTTTTAAATACAGGAATGACATATTGGGAAGAAACAGTTGTAAAAAAATTACAGAGTGACCTTCGAAACAGATTGGGTAACATAGACGTAATACTTTTGCTATGACAACATTTCCTAACCATAAATACATTTATCCAAATTTGAGTATCTTGGTTAAAAATAAATTATGCGCCGTAGCTACATTAGTGCCATGCGAAAGTTTATTTTCGAAAGCGGGCTTAATATTGAGCGATCGGCGACAACGTCTTGAATCCAAAAAAGCGGAAATTCTTTTATTTGTAAACTGCAATTCAAAATTTTTAAAATGAAATATTTTTGACTATATTGTTATTTCATGAATTGTTTTGTTTTATTTATTTTCGGATTGTGATTGTTTTTTTTTTAATTATCTATTTTCTTATGAATTTATACCATATAGTTTAATTTTGTTTTATTTTTTATATATAAATATAGAATGTTTTACTTTCAAAAAATCATTTTCATTTTTCAAACCTGTTTTTATGAACTTATCGCGAAATATGGCCGGGCGGCGGGCACTCCGAGCCATCCGGTTAACAATATCAACCTGTTTATGTTCTACTGTTCGCTCTGCTCTACCTCCACAATTCACAGCACGTTCCAATCCAAAAACAGTTAACAGGTACTCAAGACATTTGGTAACAGTTACATGGAACAGACAGGTAATACCTGTTCCAAAAGAACGTCCAGTTCCACTTTAACAACACTAGTTGTGGAGATATCCGCTTTGATAGGATTGCTTTAATTAGCCAGGGTCGAACTTCTATTTACAAATTATGGGCTACTGATGGCACTGGCTTAGACATATTTCCAGCGCTTTAACACGATTTCCTTCTTTGTTGCAGTAGTTACATTCCGATAATATTGGTACATTTGAAAAAGAAAAACATTTACAACTGTTGACAAAATATTGCTTACTTTTTGTAGCCACTGTTCTTTCTGGATGTACATACCAAATAAGCCGGCCAAATTCGGAATAAAGTTATATTTTTTAGTTTAGCAAGATCATTTTACACGTTTAATTTGGAAGTACAGCCCCAAGGACCATTTAATCAAAACAATGCCACTGCAGACGTCATAACAATTACAAAACCAACCCATCGATCCGGCAGAAATGTAACAGTTGATAATTGGTTTAATTCAATTCCTTTGACTCAGCTGCTATATATATCAGCACTACAGGCCTATCTGGCCCTCGACTTCGAGATCTTTCACTCTCTCTCTCTCTCCATTTTTTTCTATTCCTCGCCTCGTTTTGCCAGTCCCTTACTCCCACTGATCTCAGGTCTCTCCTAACCTCCTCCAACCATTTCTTCTTTGGCCTTCCTCTTCTCTTTTTACCACCTTCTCCCCCTTTCAGCACTCGTTTTACCCATCTACTTCTGCCATTCTACCTATATGTCCTAACCATCTCGCTCTCTGTGCTTTAATTATATGGGTGATACTTGGGTGATTATACAAATCTGATAATTCTCTGTTTGTTCTTCTTCTGTATATTCCATTTTCTTTTATTCCACCATAAATCTTTCTGAGCATTTTACGTTCCCATATCTCTAGTTTATTCTGCTCTTTTTTGTTCATTGTCCAGGTTTCACAAGCGTAGGTAACTGACGGCCTTATTATTGTTTGGTACATTCTTATTTTTTTACTAAGCTGCTACCTGATAAATATAATCTGACACTGACTTTAGTAAAAATAAAACACAAATTCACAGAGAACTGTTGACTTTACGAAGACCCGTAACAACCAGCACGTTTGCTTTTAGAAAAGATATGACATTAGTAGCATATAAAGTTAAATCAAGCCAAATAATTCCTTTACTTTCTACGCTACATCTCGATGATGAAATAGATACCTCCACTGGGGACGTTAATAAACCTGCAATGGTTACTTTATAGATTATAACTAAGGTAGGGGTAGACTGTGTTGACCAATTATCATCTCTGTATGATGTTTCTAGAAACATGAAAAGGTGGCTGATGATTATATTTGATGGCTTACTCAGTGTGAGTGTAATCTATAGGTATGTGTTATTCAAAAGTAATAATGCCTACAATTCGAACCAACGCGTCTCTAAACACCAAGAAGAAAATATTTGAAAGAATTAGAGATGGCTTTGATCTTAGAACAACTAAAAAGACGGGCACATAATCAGCACATTTATCGAGATACAAGACTAGAAGTCGCAAAGTATGGTGGTATAAGTGTGCAAGCAGAAGATCCCAATCCCAATTGGAGTTATCAGAGATGAGATTAGTAAAGTGTTAAATAATACATATAGGCTTAGGTTGGAACAGGCCTCTAAACAATTATATGATAATCGAATTTTAAACTCGGAAAATAAGACTAAAGAAACCTGGGAAATAATTAGGGAATTGCAAAAAACTAACAAATCAAATAGCCAACTCAAATTATATGATCAGGGTAACCAAATAAGTGATTCTGTTTTAGCAAATAAATTTAATATAAATTTTACTAAACCCCCTATTGATAGTTTAGTTTGCGATGCAGAATTTGTCAATGAAAA
Source organism: Galeruca laticollis (assembly GCA_963921935.1). Lineage (NCBI taxonomy): Eukaryota > Metazoa > Arthropoda > Insecta > Coleoptera > Chrysomelidae > Galeruca > Galeruca laticollis. The sequence goes on along the minus strand of OY998178.1, from coordinate 33,955,223 downwards.
TATCTCTTCTAATATTAAAACCTTCTATATGGCTCCTGTTTCAGAGGAGGAGGTTTTAGAATTAATACTATCTTTAAAAAATACTATTGCAGTTGGTACTGATGGATTAAATAATAAATTAATTAAAAAGTGTGCCGTTCTATTGACAAAACCATTGAGTTTCTTATTGAATTTGTCAACTGAGAGGGGAATCTTCCCTGAATCTTTAAAACTGGCTAGAGTAAAAATAAAACACAAATTCACAGAGAACTGTTGACTTTACGAAGACCCGTAACAACCAGCACGTTTGCTTTTAGAAAAGATATGACATTAGTAGCATATAAAGTTAAATCAAGCCAAATAATTCCTTTACTTTCTACGCTACATCTCGATGATGAAATAGATACCTCCACTGGGGACGTTAATAAACCTGCAATGGTTACTTTATAGATTATAACTAAGGTAGGGGTAGACTGTGTTGACCAATTATCATCTCTGTATGATGTTTCTAGAAACATGAAAAGGTGGCTGATGATTATATTTGATGGCTTACTCAGTGTGAGTGTAATCTATAGGTATGTGTTATTCAAAAGTAATAATGCCTACAATTCGAACCAACGCGTCTCTAAACACCAAGAAGAAAATATTTGAAAGAATTAGAGATGGCTTTGATCTTAGAACAACTAAAAAGACGGGCACATAATCAGCACATTTATCGAGATACAAGACTAGAAGTCGCAAAGTATGGTGGTATAAGTGTGCAAGCAGAAGATCCCAATCCCAATTGGAGTTATCAGAGATGAGATTAGTAAAGTGTTAAATAATACATATAGGCTTAGGTTGGAACAGGCCTCTAAACAATTATATGATAATCGAATTTTAAACTCGGAAAATAAGACTAAAGAAACCTGGGAAATAATTAGGGAATTGCAAAAAACTAACAAATCAAATAGCCAACTCAAATTATATGATCAGGGTAACCAAATAAGTGATTCTGTTTTAGCAAATAAATTTAATATAAATTTTACTAAACCCCCTATTGATAGTTTAGTTTGCGATGCAGAATTTGTCAATGAAAATATCTCTTCTAATATTAAAACCTTCTATATGGCTCCTGTTTCAGAGGAGGAGGTTTTAGAATTAATACTATCTTTAAAAAATACTATTGCAGTTGGTACTGATGGATTAAATAATAAATTAATTAAAAAGTGTGCCGTTCTATTGACAAAACCATTGAGTTTCTTATTGAATTTGTCAACTGAGAGGGGAATCTTCCCTGAATCTTTAAAACTGGCTAGAGTAAAAATAAAACACAAATTCACAGAGAACTGTTGACTTTACGAAGACCCGTAACAACCAGCACGTTTGCTTTTAGAAAAGATATGACATTAGTAGCATATAAAGTTAAATCAAGCCAAATAATTCCTTTACTTTCTACGCTACATCTCGATGATGAAATAGATACCTCCACTGGGGACGTTAATAAACCTGCAATGGTTACTTTATAGATTATAACTAAGGTAGGGGTAGACTGTGTTGACCAATTATCATCTCTGTATGATGTTTCTAGAAACATGAAAAAGTGGCTGATGATTATATTTGATGGCTTACTCAGTGTGAGTGTAATCTATAGGTATGTGTTATTCAAAAGTAATAATGCCTACAATTCGAACCAACGCGTCTCTAAACACCAAGAAGAAAATATTTGGAAGAATTAGAGATGGCTTTGATCTTAGAACAACTAAAAAGACGGGCACATAATCAGCACATTTATCGAGATACAAGACTAGAAGTCACAAAGTATGGTGGTATAAGTGTGCAAGCAGAAGATCCCAATCCCAATTGGAGTTATCAGAGATGAGATTAGTAAAGTGTTAAATAATACATATAGGCTTAGGTTGGAACAGGCCTCTAAACAATTATATGATAATCGAATTTTAAACTCGGAAAATAAGACTAAAGAAACCTGGGAAATAATTAGGGAATTGCAAAAAACTAACAAATCAAGTAGCCAACTCAAATTATATGATCAAGGTAACCAAATAAGTGATTCTGTTTTAGCAAATAAATTTAATATAAATTTTACTAAACCCCCTATTGATAGTTTAGTTTGCGATGCAGAATTTGTCAATGAAAATATCTCTTCTAATATTAAAACCTTCTATATGGCTCCTGTTTCAGAGGAGGAGGTTTTAGAATTAATACTATCTTTAAAAAATACTATTGCAGTTGGTACTGATGGATTAAATAATAAATTAATTAAAAAGTGTGCCGTTCTATTGACAAAACCATTGAGTTTCTTATTGAATTTGTCAACTGAGAGGGGAATCTTCCCTGAATCTTTAAAACTGGCTAGAGTAAAAATAAAACACAAATTCACAGAGAACTGTTGACTTTACGAAGACCCGTAACAACCAGCACGTTTGCTTTTAGAAAAGATATGACATTAGTAGCATATAAAGTTAAATCAAGCCAAATAATTCCTTTACTTTCTACGCTACATCTCGATGATGAAATAGATACCTCCACTGGGGACGTTAATAAACCTGCAATGGTTACTTTATAGATTATAACTAAGGTAGGGGTAGACTGTGTTGACCAATTATCATCTCTGTATGATGTTTCTAGAAACATGAAAAAGTGGCTGATGATTATATTTGATGGCTTACTCAGTGTGAGTGTAATCTATAGGTATGTGTTATTCAAAAGTAATAATGCCTACAATTCGAACCAACGCGTCTCTAAACACCAAGAAGAAAATATTTGAAAGAATTAGAGATGGCTTTGATCTTAGAACAACTAAAAAGACGGGCACATAATCAGCACATTTATCGAGATACAAGACTAGAAGTCACAAAGTATGGTGGTATAAGTGTGCAAGCAGAAGATCCCAATCCCAATTGGAGTTATCAGAGATGAGATTAGTAAAGTGTTAAATAATACATATAGGCTTAGGTTGGAACAGGCCTCTAAACAATTATATGATAATCGAATTTTAAACTCGGAAAATAAGACTAAAGAAACCTGGGAAATAATTAGGGAATTGCAAAAAACTAACAAATCAAGTAGCCAACTCAAATTATATGATCAGGGTAACCAAATAAGTGATTCTGTTTTAGCAAATAAATTTAATATAAATTTTACTAAACCCCCTATTGATAGTTTAGTTTGCGATGCAGAATTTGTCAATGAAAATATCTCTTCTAATATTAAAACCTTCTATATGGCTCCTGTTTCAGAGGAGGAGGTTTTAGAATTAATACTATCTTTAAAAAATACTATTGCAGTTGGTACTGATGGATTAAATAATAAATTAATTAAAAAGTGGGCCGTTCTATTGACAAAACCATTGAGTTTCTTATTGAATTTGTCAACTGAGAGGGGAATCTTCCCTGAATCTTTAAAACTGGCTAGAGTAGTTCCCATTTACAAAAAAGTAGATCCTAATGATATTAATAACTATAGACCAATTAGTATCTTGTCTACTATCTCCAAAGTATATGAATTGAATATTAAAAATCAGTTATGCAATTTTTTGCTAAATTTAAGCTATTATCGCCCTCACAGCATGGTTATACTTCAAAAAAAGGTACAGAGACTGCATTGGCAGAGTTCCATAATAGAATTGTTAGATCTCTTGATATGAAAAAGCATGTAATGGGTTTATTTATTTCAAGCGCTTTTTACTGCGTGGACCACAAACTTTTACTGCTTAAACTGTCTCAATTTGTTGGAGTCATACTTATCAAATAGAAAACAAATTGTTCAAGTAAATAATACTCTTGGTTTGGAACTAGAGGTGTCACAAGGTGTTCCCCAGTGATCGATTTTGGGTCCATTTTTATTTTTGGTTTTTGTTAATGACTTACTCACTACATTAAATGCTGTCCCTGGAATATATCCAACTTGTTATGCTGACGACATTAATATTATAATTATTGAAGACAATGAGGATGCTCTAAAAATATCAACAGAGAGAACATATGATCAAGTTGTGATGTGGTCAGAGAGGAATAACATACAATTAAACAAAACTAAAACAAATACGGTGCTGTTTAATAATCATGGACAATTTAGACAGAACCAATTGTTTAAAAACACTGGATTTCCTATTACATCTAAGGAAAATATTAAATTATTGGGTGTCACTATCGACTATGGCATAACTTGGCATTCGCATATTGACAACTTGTGTAACAAATTAAGAAAAAGCTGCTATAGCCTTAGATTTCTTGCCAGTCATTGTAGTAAAAATACACTCTTGACAGTGTATCATGCTAATTTTCACTCCCATCTAAAATATGGCATACAAATTTGGGGGACCTGTTCTACCAGGCAAAGGGTATTTGTTCTTCAAAAGTATGCTATAAGAATTATTGCAAAACTCAGAATAAGAGATTCTTGTAGGGAGTTTTTTAAAAAATACAAAATATTGACCCTGGCTGGTGTATATATATTGGAAGCATGTACTTTCATTCATAGGAATAGATCGATTTATGAGGCCGAGCGTTCTTCTCATCACTATAAAACAAGAAATAAAAGTCAATTATTGGTGCCTAGACACCATACTGCACTTTTTGAAAAAAATCTAGAGTATCTGGGATGTAAATTTTATAATATCCTCCCTGAGGATATAAAAAACAGTAATTTCTACAATTTTAAAAATAAACTAAAGCAGTTTTTACTAGTAAAAAACTACTACACCATAGAGGAGTTTTTTAATTGATAAATTGTCTTTCTGTTGCTACCTGCTATGAATCTGCCAAAAATTGTTTTGTTTTTTTGGAACTGTTTTCATTATTTTTAAGGGTTGTCTGTGGTTTATGATGTAAACAATTATATATGTGTATATAACTGTTGTATAATTTTTTTGTACAATATTTTTTTATGTGAAATAAATTACTTTCTTTCTCTGAAATCGAAAAACCCGATACTCATGTTATCTTGGTAAAAAAATGATTTGTATAAAAAAGTAAATTTTTGTTTTACTGTTTGTTTTATCTTGATTTAGCCTAGTTTTATAAGAGTGCGTTATTGTTTGTAGATATTGCTGTAAATACTTTTTTTATTAATACTCATAAGAAATTGATTTGTTTTGTTCTTAAAAGCTCAAATTTTTTGTAAATAAAATTTTTTACTTCAAAAAATTACCAATTATTGGTTACATGTATACCACACCGAACCCGTCCCGTTGTGTTTCATATTTCACCCGTTCACCCAGGGTTAACTTTAGTTGGATTGTAGAGTACATGCACAACATAACATGATCATGGTAACGTAAGAGATTACTGGAATATTTTTTAATCTGAATTAATAAGTTAATAAAAGTCGAACTACACCACAGATATTTACAACAGCCATGCTTATGTATGTTTCATACCATCGACTTAACGATAGTTTCATTTGTAAAATTGATTAGTAGTGGATCTAACTACTATTAGAAAAAGGAATATAATTCAGTTGAACTACAATTTCACAAATTTCAATTCCATTATAACTTGATTAACTGAAAGACGAATTAATTCATTTTAAAAATACATAACTTTTAGGTATTAGATATACCAATAAAAACATCAAAATGAGTTAACATATTGCAAAAACCCAGTGTAAATCTATGGTATTATAATGTTTAATAACATATAATATAGCCCTGATAATTTTTAGGAGATCATGACAACCACAATTTCAAATTGATATATTGCATCATAAGGACAATATCAAATAATTCGATCTATGATTTTTGATAGAATCCTACTTGTGATGTAAACAAAACTTCTTTCTTCATAACCGACTAAGTCGATGATATGACATTATATATTTAGGAAATTAGAAAAATGTTATAGAACTGACATATTTGTAATTATTCTCTATTGCTTATATATTTTACCTTTTTTGAAAATTTTTGGACGAATAAACAATCGTTGAAAAACTAACTCGTATACAAAAAACAAGATTTATTGTTCATAACAAGCAAGGATGAATTCATAATTTTATTGAGAGTGATTAATTTTTAATTATTTTGATTAAACCATAAGGGTAATATTCAAGCACAATTTTTTGCTGTTTGTTATAGATATCTAGAATGATGATAATATTTGTATATTAAAATATTCAATCGAATTTTTTCTACACTAGAAATCACACATGTTGGAAATGTCCAACATACAAGTTTGGCTAATACGCCGATGGAAGAAAACAGCTGACGGGAAGCTTATTAGATGAACATGCCTAAACATTTTTGTACAAATTTCAATAACAAGTAACATGTTGACCGGACATTGATCATAAAACCGGAGATGTTGAAAAATATCTATAGATATAGAAATAAAAGAGTACCCTTCATAAAGACATTATCAGTGCGGCATAATAAAACAAGGGCACAACACAAATTCAATAATATAAAAGATAGGTAACGACGAATAGCCAACAGTATCTAACAAACTCCAAACGGAAAGGTAGAGTCTGCAATACTCACTGCTTGTCCTTCAAATCAAGATCACTAATTGTCTCAGTCACACGTAAAAAATATTTTTCAAAAACTTTTATTCATTTCCACACATAATATACTGTCAACCACTTCAAGTTTAAGGACAGACGCACCCTGAAAATATATGGTCAAACGCACCCTGAAAATATATGGTCAAACGACTACTGCAACAAAATTTGAGAATGAAATCCGAGGTAAACAAACGTAACGAAAATATTAAATTATAGAAAATTCTCCCGATGGAAACTGTTTATTCAGATGCAGAAGCTAATATTTATTTAATATTGAGTGTCATCATTTGGATCTAAGAAAAGGCGCTATACAATATATTTATGAAAACTGGAACCACATTAAAGACTTTATACCCCCACCTAATAATTCCCTCAACAAAGATGAGTACTATAACTTAATGCCGAGAAATGGTATTTATGGAACTTCTGCAGAATGCTTAACCCTTTCCGAGGTACATACATTAAGATTTGAAATTTTTTATTTGACAACACAAGAAAGTAATGATTGTCCAACTATAATTGCTAAACAAAATAATTATCGTCCTATTAGAATCCTGTTTACTGGTAATCCAAGCTCAGGTCATTCTCACTTACTATGCTTTAACCCTTTAAGTGGTACTGGGTTAATAGTTTCCCACCATGCCTAACTCGGGGCGTTAATGTTTTAGTGGGATCACATTTTTCCTGGACAGTATTATTCACCAATGAATATCAAGCGCCATCCCTGTGTCAATATCTTAAGAATGATTGAAGCTGCAGAATGCTTGGTTATAAATTATTATCCCAGTGGTTTACAAAACAAGGTTTATTTTTAGAAGGCAGTAGAAGAGCATGTTTTTTGTTGTTTTTGGTATTTTTTGTGAAAAAGTGCAGAAATAAAGTGAAAGTTTTTTTCCTGAAACTAGTGTGAAAACATTGTTCCCTTTGCTCTTATCGAAAGAAAAGAACTGCCTATATTTGTTACGAATGCCAGAATCCAATTTGCCTAGAATGTGCGAAAAAAATGTGTCCAGATTGTGCATCAAATACTTGATTCTCATTTGTCAATATTTTTCAAAATAAATCTTTTTGACAAAATTTTTTTGTTTGACTTCAGTTCAACTCTTTTTGTATCGAGATTAATAATAAATTCATTGATTGTATATGAATTTCAATTTTATTTCAGTAGTTCTAAGATCAATGTAAAAAAACTGAATATTTGATACTCCTTTGAGAAATTTTGATTTTCACTGAATATTGAATTTTTATTTCCTTTCTGCAATGATGCAGAGAACAAATAGTTCATAAAGCAAAAACTATGGAAATTCAAAATTATGTGTATTTATATATAGCCGTCTGTGAGACGTATAGTTAGTGATGTTTCAAATTTGATACGTTTGGGTTAAACTTTTCAATTAACCATTAAAAAATGTTATTTATGGATTTTAGGTACCATTCATCTCGACAAATATCGCCAGGTTTATTTGTACAGTTCTGTAATGGTTGATCCAATAAAGCGATCTCAAATATCCAATAATAAGAGCCAAACAAAAAATTGTAAATGGCTAGTTTTGTTTCCTCAAAAAATAGTTTAATTGTATTAATATCAAACATACTTAATGCCAGTTTGATAATTTTTCCAATTTCCTTTCAAAATTTAAATTTACCCTCAACGTCTTTCCACCCTAATAACTTTTCGTTTCCCCAAATTCATACTTTCATTAACTGGGCTGATTACATATACAGATGCAACACAATTTTCTATTTTCTTCTCCACTTTCCTCTTACGAGTATGATCCATCCTTATATGAACAGCAATCTCCGAAATTTGAGCAAATGCTCTGTCACATTTACTACAGGCATAGGGTAACACATCTATTTTCTGTCGATGACTATTCTCATGTTCTTGTAGATCCTCCACTGATGCGAAGTTTGATTTGCATTCTATACACAATATAAGTTTATGGACTTTCTAAAAGGTATAAAGAGCATCAGAAAATACAATAAAAATGCTTATACAGTCACATCTATTATTTTTTTTTGTAATGTTCAACTTTTCAGAATGAAAATAGGTTATGAAAAATGTAAATAGGTATTAAATAGCCAAAAGATTATAAATATGAGATGCTGAAAAAATTTCTAAATGAATTTTATATGCAGAGGTAGAATACAATTATATCTAATAATTATTGGTATACAGAATAACTTTATATTTATCCAACTTATCCCTGAACAACCCAGCATTGTACATGTGTACACACACCTTCCAGAGTACACCTGCAGTGTGCTGTATTCCATATCATCACGATAGGGCCTTAATCTTTTTTCCTGAGTTTCTTCCTGCTGATACTCAATTGCATTGGTCCATTTTTACTTCACCTTATGTATAGTATATGTAATATATGTATACATATAAGGGAAGTATTATAATAGAGTGATTTTGACGTTTCGAGATTCGAGTGGATCTACATGTTTCATAAAGTCCAAACGCTGAAGCTTTTCTGACACGTGACTTAGTTGACGATATTATTCAACACATACTATGTTGGTACTATCATCTTCTAATAACAAAAAAAGAGCGAAACTCAATACACGCACACGCATTTGTCATATTGTTTTGATTCAGATGCATATTGTTGATGACGTATCAGTCACGTGTCGGAACAGATTCAACGTTTCTACTGTATGCTTCTGAGCCCAAAAACCCTATTTTTAAAAAATGTCGGTCGGTCTCTCAACACAATAACTCAAAAACGCGATCGACTTCTTTAATGAAATGGCATAGTCCAATAACATGGTCAAAAGTCCCCCTCTGGTATTTTCACCGGACATAGGGCATTCGATTTGGTATCAAAAAAGACCAAGCCCCCCAAATCTTCAGCCCTTGAGAGTGTCTCCACCGTTCGCTAGGGGCAAAAAGCTGTTTTTCAGTATTTTTGCGATAACTCGGGCTAGAAATAATATTTTTAAATGCGGTTTGCGGTATTCGAAAGGTTTTTCAAAGGAGCAGGCGTGTGATTTTTTTCGGATTTTTCGGCTCCATAACCGAAAAATGGAGGCCATTTCAATATTTGTAACGTGATTTTCAGCACTTTTTTTCTTCCCGGCACAAAATTGAAAAACGGCATTTTTTATTACCTTTCAGATGGTTTATTGCGATTTTTTTTTAATTGGTGCAAAAGGTCGAAAAGAAGTCAAATATGCGATTTTGGTCATTTTTGACCGATTCTCGACGGATTGGTGATCTTATTGCCACGTTCTCGCGGGTATTGAATCACCATCAAGTCCCTAAGACACTTGAATCCACGTTCCGATCCCTCAGGAACGATTCCCTTCGAAATCAGACCTCAAAAATCGATTTAGCAACCTGTAGTACCAAGTTTCTGGCCCTCGAAATTTTTCCATCCAGAACCCAAATTTTGACTTCATTTTTAACCCTCGCAACCGTTGAATCAAGAAACTGACCTCGAGAGCAGCATCAGCGCCCTCAAGAACCCCTCAGCATGACCTTTAATTAACTCTTAGTTCTCAAAAATCACACCTGTGCGAACATCTCATATAATAGCGATCCTCGACATACTCCCGAATAAATAATAAAGCGTTTTTTAAGGATAGACAATAGTGGAGGTGTTCAAGGGGATGGGTTGGGGCTGAACCGTTCGGGCCCGTTGAATGTTCCATTAGTTTGACCTTTAACGCTTTAACCCATATGGTAAAGTTTTTGATGTAGGAATTTTTGTGAACATTTTTCCTTAAAAATGCTTTGGAAAGTTTTAAGCCAAAAAGGCAATTAAAAAAAAATTCCAGTTTTCTCCAAGCTAGACACTTTGTAAACACAATTTTTTTTAGCAGAACACTAAAAAAATTTTGAAGTGAAACTTTTTTTGTGCCCGTTAGGGGGTCAAGAAACCGCGCCACGCTAAAAACTTAAGATAAATCCGGTGACACACGCGGCGTACATTTAGCAAAAAATCCTCGAAAATGCTTTTCGAAACCGGGTTGGTATTTTCGAATTTGTGTGAAGCGTGGTGCCTGTAGACACCTGTTGTTGGAGACGGAGGGAAGTAAAAATGTTTCTGTTATTGAATTAGCCTTTTAAAACTGCCCCTTTTGAAAATGAGATTTACCGCTGAAATATGGTTAGGTCTGTTTGTTGGGTCTCTTTCACAAGATTTTTTGGGAACTTTTTCTGGAGACGTCAATGTGTGGGAGTTAACACAGTTGAAATAGAGGCTGAACATAATTTAAAAAAAAAATTTCATTCAATGTTGCAAAAAATTAGATTCCGACCACGCGAGGGCTCTGCGCAGTGTTTTGGAAGTTTCTTGGGTTTTTATCAACCGTTTGAACTATAGTAGACTGCATCCTCTTCCTCAGACACTCCTCTTTCGATTGCAGTATGCTAGAAGCTTCCAAAAAGGCGTCAAATATACGATATTTCATTTTTTCGGCCAAAATATCTTGCTTTTTTCATATTTTTGTGTGTTTGAAGTCGGTTAGACAGGGCAAAAATGAGGTAAAAATTACACATAGGGGAGTCAAATCTGTTATGGAGTTGACTTTTCGAGGAAATGGAACACTTTCAAAGAAAAATGCGTATGCGCAGAAGGTAAATTGGTTCAAACGTAGCGGGAATCGGGCCAGAAAGAAAGTTCCATTTCCTGGGCTTCCAGACATTTGCGGAACGCGAAACCTTGGTCGGACTTAAAAATTTTAGAGAAAGGATTCGATTCCCTACGCCCAAAGGAATGTTTTTAATGCCGGGATTTTTAAATCTGAAAGAATGTTTCTATGACACAGCCTAGTGCACATAATTGTTTATTATTCAATTCACTGCGATCATTAAATCTGATTCATTATTAATTTCCGATTCACACGAGTTCATTTTATTCAGTTCTCTCCATCGACCGGATGATCCAAGTTCATTGACAGATCAGAATTTCAACTAAACAGTCTCCTGGAAAATTCCAATGGTATAAAATACTAAATCACTACCCCAAATTGGATAATTTCTTCATCGACAGAAATAAACCTAGCTGCTGGAATTCTCAAGATGAGTACTCGGTCAATACAGGTATGTAGCATCTACTCTACAATATGCAATACTTGAAATTTTTGTTGTGATGGTATTTTTTTGTTTTGTTTAAATGACTTAAAATAATCAGGAAAGTTGAGAAAAATAGGATTCAGCAAAAAATAATGTGTCTATGTATGGAGTGGAAGTACTGATTCCATTGGCAGCGGTATTTATTATCATTATTGATAGATTATTATCCCTGATTTCAGTTGACAGCCAAAATAGTGAAAATCCAGACACATGTGCGGATCCGGTGGACTAGCATGTTCAAGCAAAATAGGACGAGAAAATGATTGATAATAATGATAATGGAGGTGATTGTGAAGGTCTGGATCTTAGTGCTGAAATCAAACATTTTTGTATGGATCCTGCTACTTGGAAAATCAATGATCTCTTGATAGGCGTGGTCTTGAAATCTGCATTAGTTCAAAACTTGGATGATCTCAATTTTGAGAAGACGAAGCGAGTGTATGGAAATGTCGCAAGATACGGATGGAAGAAAATGTTTTATTCTCAACTGGCTAATGGACGAAATATTCGTCGTGAGTGGCTCATATATTCTGATTCTACTTACAAATTATACTGCATACAATGTAAATTATTCAGCAATATTAATAACCGTTCATCTTTTGTGAGTGGTTTTAACAATTGGAAACATATGGACAAATATCTGAACAAGAGCGTTCTCTGCAACATCGAGAAAATATCAAAACTTTCATTTTGCGCTCAAAAATTCAAGGTAAAATTGATTCTTCTTTACAACAACAGTGTGTCTTGGAAATGAATTATTGGAGAGAAGTTTTGAGAAGGATACTAGCTGCAATTAAGTTTTTAGCAAAACAAGGTCTTGCATTTCGCGGAAGTTTTGAGCATGTTGGACAAGATAATTCGGGAAATTATCTAGAAACTCTCATTCTAATAGCCAAGTTTGATGCTTTCCTTAAAAATCATTTTGAAAGAAAAGCAGATAAAGGTAAGAGTCAAGTCGCATATCTTTCTAAAACAATGCATGGAAAAAATTATGCTGTACAATGTATTTTAATACGAGGAATCCATTTTTTGTTCAGTTTTACGAAATTTTTGTCATTAAAGGAATTAAAAAATATTTTTTCAAGTATGGTATTAAAGAAAATGTTGAGTGAAAACTGATAGCTTCGTTACATTAGGTGAAGTCATGTGCTGGATACATCAAATGGTCTATATACATCCCAACAAACCAAATACAATCAATGTGTTCAACCTGGGTTGTTGTGCAGTTTAGGATATTAGAAGTTATAAAGTTGAACCATAAAGTTTTTAAAGTGCAATAACCTGTACCCATATAGGTCTTGTACAGTGGCCTGGACGTTTTTTTGTGTTACATTTTCCAGAACTATTTTTTTGACGTGGGAAATATTTGTAACTAGCTGACCCGACAGACTTCGTCCTGTCAAAAAGATTTGTAATGTGGCAGTTTTTTTGCCTACGTATTTAAAAAAATTCTCCTGAACAGAACAGTCACCCTGGTGATAGGGCGTTGTGAATAAAAAATAATTAAATAAAACATATATAAGGATTTAAAAGTAAGTAATCGCTTTATTGTTAATCATGTGAATCATAATTATTATTATTATCATTGTAGTGCTTTGTGGTATACGATGTTTTTTGTTTGATTACCTGGCGCATAGATAAACAAATCTGATGGTTTTCCAACACGGGAACAGGCAACATACAATTGACCATGTGAGAAACATGGGTTTTCTAAATTAATACCACAAACACTTAATGATTGCCCCTGGGACTTGTTTATAGTCATAGCAAAAGCAAGCCGCACTGGAAACTGTAGTCGTTTAAACTCAAATGGCACATCAGTCGGAATCATTGGGATGCGCGGTATGAGAACATCTTCTCCTTTATACTTTCCTTTGAGTATAGTTGCTTCTATCACATTGTTTAGTAATTTTTTTATCGCTAACCGTGTACCGTTGCAAAGACGCGGTTGGTTGATATTTCGCAACATTATAACCACCGATCCAACCTTTAAGTGTTTTATCAGCTCTGATTACAATTTTGTGATTATCGGATGGCATCAGATCCAGGGCAGTTTTAAACAATATAATCAATTGATTGTGTTGATGAAATAGAGTTTGTAATTGTTCTACAATAGACCTCTTTACTAAATTGTTATGTGCACAACGCAGATCAATTTCTTGTGGTGAATTGCCCATAAAATAAATTTGCAGGAATTTGTTGTCGCTATCTGACACTGGTAACAGTGAACCTGCTCTGTGATATATTTGCCCTTGTATCTGTAAATAAAAAAAAATATTATGGTGTGGTATAAATTAATGGATTGTCAGTGATCAAACTTAAATAATATTTGATCTTAAAAAGTATATATTTAGTTTTAACTAATATCTATCAAATATAAAATATAATAAAAGTGTCACTGAAACTGAATCACCATATAATATGATGACTAAGTGATATATTAGTAATTAAGAAATTGAAGATTAGTGACACATCTTAACTTTGCTGACAGAAAATTTTGTTCGCTAAAATAATTATGAGTAACTGCTATAATACATACCTTGAAAGTTGGCATAAAATTTTCCCGAACTACATTTGTTGCCCCAAATGAAGTCATTTGAAAGCAATTGTTATATTGTTGGATATGTGTCAAAAAGTGTATAGAATCTGTTCCTATTCCTGAAACCAATGAGTACAATGGTTCTGGTGGTGGATCCAATGGTATCAATTTTACTTTACCATTTGCGCAACACAATCCATTGGCTTCGTTTTTGTATTTTAATGCCTTACAGTGTGAGCAAACCGAGTTCATAGAACCAATAACAACACATTGGTAGTTACTGTAGTCAATTGACACATCGTAACTGAAAGCAGCTCGATTCAAACTTGCGCGATTATTAGTTGAATGTCGCCCTCTCGCTTCACGCGTTTGTGATATCCGAATTCTTTCACGTTCATTTTCGTCGTCACGTTCTTGTGCAGTACGATTAGATCGGTAAATAGCTTGGTTTGTAGCATTTCTGGTTCTTCTACCTAAATTGCTTCGTCTTATAGGAGGCATATCAAATATAAATTATTTTTTCACTAATCACGAACTAAACAAACACTAACTAAGTAAACACTCTGCACAAAACACGATATACGAATTTGTTTCGTGTATCAGTTGACAATTAAACTCCTCCAACTATGTATTCTGTGCTCCAACGCACACACGCACATTGTTTTGATAGATATGATCTTTGACGTTAGGAACACACCTACATTGCTTAGACAACAGTGAGTGCTTGTAATTTAATATGAACTTTATACCATAGCAATGAAGCTCAAATTGACTACGTTTTAGTTACAAATCATTTGTATGGGAAAAAGAAAAGGGCTATTTTTAGGGTTTTTCCAGCAATAATTCTAATTTTTCTCGCCGTAAAAACCATCCTTGAACTTCAACGAACATTTTAAAAAAAGATTTGGCCAAATTGGTCGAGGCGTTGTTGAGTTATGCGCTTACCAACACATTTTGCGATTCATTTTTATATTATAGATATAAAGAAAATTTTTCAATGAAAACAAAAGGAATTTTTTTTCACTAAAGAAAATCATAGGTACAAAAATAAAACTCGTAACACCGAAAAACAATGTTAGAACTTATTCTTTGTCATTTTCCGATTTTTCATCATCAATATCACTATTACCGACATTGATAATATCATCGGTAACTTTATCAGTTATATTCTCTACATCCCACATTTTCTTTTCTTCGTTTTGAACATGAGCAATACACTTGCTCCAGTTTTCTGCTGTCGCTCATTCCAATGATTTCTTAACAAGCCATTGCACATTGACTAACTTAAATGTTCGATTTTCCCATGCCACATCCCCTTTAACTTGTGCCCAAATTAATTCAATTGGATTCAATTCACAATGATACAGCGGTAACATTAATAAAGTAATTCAATGGCTCAATGCTAATTAATTTACAGCAAGTTTCTTATATTTATAGGCATGTATATTCACAATTTGAAGCAATTCGTTTTTTACACTGCTTTCATCGTAAGGGATGCTTTTATCCTGTAACCATTCTTGAATTTGAGCTTTTAAATTTTAAATTTAAAAATATCTTTATTTCAATAGTTAAACAAATCCAATTACAAAGGAGGTAGAATAACAAATGTACTGTGGCCGATGTTCTGGCATTTCCCACCAACTTGGTGTACATCTGGAGAAGAATGTGATTCCTTGCCGGTGGCACTACTCACTTGTTGTGGCTGTATTTATCAACCTTGTCCCGAATATACAAATATGACTCCCCAGAATTTTCGACTGAGTCGTCCCTGAAAAACGGCTGAAAAACAGGGTTTCAAAATGAATTTGAGCTTTTTCCATGCCTCTTGTGGCGTTTTTTCAAAGTGGTAAGGAGCATTATCCATAACAACCACTGATTCTGGTTCCAAATTTTCAGTAATGGGTCCAAACCACTTCTCATACATATCTGCATTCATCTCTTCATTGTAGTCTCCCGTTTTCTTGGACTTAAATATTGATTCATCATTTAATGTAAATCCGCTATCACTTCTTATATGTGTAATTATCAAACGACGGCCTTTTTCAGATGTCATTTTTAAACCAGTTGAACAGCCTTCAGTAGCTGCTTGCCATGCATTTTCACATTTCTATCTAGGCATCACCGTGCACTATTTGTTGACCCATGTTTCATCCTTATATCTCTCTTCTGTGCTACCAAACTAGTTACTTTTCCTTAGATACTTTCTTCTCCACAATACTATTTCAGATCTTTTAATATGAACACTCTTTCTATTTATTTTCGCATAACTAATATTCAAGTAATACAAGAATTATGCACGTCGATATAGATACTTCGATCTGAATTATAGAAAAACTATTTTTGTATAATTAATTAAAGCAATATTCGAGAGGTCGAATGGTTTGAAATATTCTCATTCGAGTGACCAAACAATGACGCCACATTGAATTAGTTTTAAACCAGCTGCATCTGTTTTTGAAACAACCTCCCGAGAACGGTTCAAGCAAGTAGAAATGTCATCAATGTCAACTTCAAATAGAAATTGGAAAAAAATATAAGTGGAAGTGGAGTATTTTTTGTGGCTTATTTCACTTGGTAGTTAAAAACTATTGGAAAGGGATGTAATGCTAGTTCGCCTCCCCATGGTGCACCCTGAATAGCATGAACTAAATGAGCTAGCACTAATTGGCGGCCAGATAATCATTTTTTTCTCCTGGCTATCTGAAACACATCATCTCTGATTTGTCACAAAGAAACAAAGAAAATCGATGTGCAGCTCAACAACACTATGCGAATTATAAGTGGAACCATTAGCTCAACTCCAACACACTGGCTGCGGATCTCCGGTGAAGGAATGCTCTTCTTTGGGAACACAAGAAACTGATTCACAACCCACAGTTACCCATACATCGCGACATAACTGACCTGGAGAACGGCGGACTTCGGTCCAGACACCCAGCATTAGTAAATGATGTGTAATGCCATATGCTGAATAAATAAATCACTATTGGAAAGATTGAAAGAGTTTCAGCTGAGTGACTCGACAATATGTAAATGTATGAGTATCAAAGTTACGTTGTCATTCTAAATAACAGTTAAAACTTGGATTCTAAGTACATGAGCCATCTTTCATAAAAAGCTGGTAATCTTATAAGGGCTTCTCTTTGACATAATAAGGCAAAAATAATATCTACACAATCATCTTCCCGACTGAAAAACCAATTGTACATGATAATCTGCTGCAATTCGACTTCTTCATTGAATATTTGGATTAATCGATCCATTTCCAGTCCAGAAACTCTTATATCAGTAATTTCTTTAAAAATACATATCCCAACAACAACAACAAAATCTGACAACAGTCAAATCACCTATTAGTGACATCATTGTTTTAACAGCATTGATTTGAGCACTTTTAACATCTATGTTGTAATATTAAAACTGGTTCCAAAAATCTTTTTGAACCAGAGAGATCTCTCGAAAATGTTTTAACTATAACAGATATTTCTTAATAAAATAAAAAAGGCGCGTGAACCTACCCCAACTGACGTTCCTACACTATTGCGATATCGTTGCCTAATAAATATCAATCAATATACATTTGAAACAGCAAAAGAGAGACAGGCGTCTTTCAACTGGCAGTTGAGGCAGACATTGCCACTATTTGAATAAAGTTGTTAAACATGAGAAATAGACTACTTATTCAACTAATGCCAAGAGCTTAACGTGTGGCGAATCATAGTATTACATACATAACTGAATTTCAAACAATTCAAGAATATATGTTGAAATTATTAAGTCTAGAGTTTTTTTAAGAATTTCCGACTTATTTACAAAGATAAAGAAATTTTATAATTGAATATGACAATGCTTTTATCTTCATATTTAGGTTTCGAGGTCATTACACTTTCTAAACTTCTTGGTTGTAGTATGTTGATGTTTTTATTTCTGTTTTATTTCAAGAGATTGTTAAATTTTTAAGGGTTAATATCATACAATACGAAATACAGTTACTAAAGTATTTATAAAAACCATATTGCTTATAAAGTTTAAAAATTATATTTATTACCTGATAATGTTTGGTTAAACCACTTGGATACTGATGACTAACTCTACATATTTCACAATCGTACAATACATCAAAATCTCCTTTATTGTGGACTTTCCTACGGTGCTCTGTAAGATGTTTTTGTCTGTCAAATCCAGAACCACAAATATCACAAGCCACTGCGTGAGTAATACAATGATCTATCATATCGTTCCTATTTTCAAAGAAAAGTTCACAAACTGGACAACACAGCCCCTTACTTGTAAATTTGGAATTTTTACATCTATATTGAGATAAATAAGCGTAACCCATATGCATAGTTTCATAATGAGATTTTAAACAATTAAAACAACCATAACTTTGAGAACACACATCACATGTAAATTTATCTAAAGCAGAGTCTTTTTTGTGTGAACATAGAAGAAATTGTAACTTCCAATCTCTTTCCTCATCTGACATAAGATCTCTTTTTACTTCCGAGTCTTCATCTTCTTTGTCTACTTGAAGGATGATTGTTTCCTAAAATGATTAAATTTATTCAAATTAACAATGGGGTTATTCAAAAAGTAATGTAAAAACCGAGGGGTGACCACTCTTGGCAATACATGTACATTTTGTTGGAAATCATTAGCAATCATTGAGAAATCGCTAGAAATCCCATTGATACCGTGGAAATCGCGGCAATCATTGTGGCAATTCCTAAAATCACCAGGCTGTCGCGGCAATCAGTTGGCAATCTCGGCAGTCAATGTGGGAATCCCGGAAGTCTTATACAGATAGGCAGCCTGGCAGTCGCGCAATTTATGCATCAGTGTATCGTCTCCGTTCTCCGTCCGTAGCTGGTTTACGGTTTAGCACGTGGCTTATTAACATGTTTTCATAATTAGCGCTGTGTAAAGTTGCGAACGTGCGTAGACTTGTTGGCGATTACACTTTTTCAGCAGAAATCATTGGTTTTCAATAATTTAGAATGTTTGAATATCAGCAACTTGAGAATATCAGCAACCGACAATAGGATTGTCCAGATATTGGTAAGTAAAGATTTATCTTAATATTGACATAATAAAATCTATGTGATATGAAATACTAAAAATAGTGATTACAGAGCCTTAAAACCTTTCAATATTATTTCATAACTTTACTAGTTATTTTTGGTCACACTAGGAAACATTTCAATATTTCTATTATTTCATTGAAGTCGTGAACTTGTTTTTTTTGCCCCATGAAGTTATAATATATTTTCACGCTGATTTTTCTTTTACACCAGGGCATTAATAACAGGTCTGTTTCTTCAGCTTACACTTTTCACTGTTTTTATGCTGAAACCGTTTTTCTTCTTGATGTCAATTTTTATTAATGTTACTTGGGATTTCGTGTTACAACCAAAATAGGTACCTTGATGTAAAGGTCTAAAATGAAGAAATATACCTAACAATCCATCAAATACTGCATGATCCAATTACTGCTATGAACAATAATGAAAATTTAGAGGCGAGTAAGCTTCCTGAAAAAAAATCTCTGACAAATTTTGGATTCTCAATAAAAAAGGCCGTTTTCAACTTCACCGTGACACAGACAGTGTGCCCCCGTTTGTTTTCGGGTTGTACTGAAAAAAGTTTACTATTCGTGCAATCTGGCTCAGATTTTTTTATTTATTGTAGAGCTGGACAAACTGCATCTTTTAAGCAAAAATGACTTCGGTCATACAAAATCCAAGGTCTACTGTGTCCGTTTGTACAAGAAAAATTTTAATAAGCCCCATTGGCTGTTTTTGTAAAAAAATGATCGAAAAAATGTGTATACAGGCCATTGGATTCGGCTTTCCCCACGACGGCCCACGTACAAAAGTTTTACCAGAAAATATGAATGAATAACAAAGCCGTGACAAAATTGATATATTAAAAATGAATTAAATTAATATTGAAATGTAAATCTGACTAAACTTTTAGAAAACGGTTTTGATAAAAACAAATTGGCACATTCTGCATCTATGGCAACTTTTCCCGAATTTTTTTGAGCCCACTGTCCAAAATACAGAGAGGGGTTCCTTTAAAATTCGAATCGGTTTGAGATTTAAAATGTGAAGGGTCACAATAACAATAATAAGGCATGAAATACATCTCCAATCCAGCCACCTAGTTTGTAGTCTCTATTGAGAGTACTGAGCCCACAGTCACGATGGCGGTTCGTCAAAATTATGATTGTTTAATAGTTTTCAAAAACAAAAAAAATTCTCAAAATTGGCACGTGACTTTTAAAAGAGAATTGCTTAAATAAAAACTGAGATAAAGACGCTTTTATTGAAAAATGACAATGACGTTTTTTTTATTGAAAAAACTGTATCTATGAATTTTGAAATTTCGACTCAAATTTCGATAATATAGTTGGTCAAATCATCTGAATCTATAACATTATTGGCAAACAATCTATCGAAATAACTCATCTCTAAGTATATTTCTCCATTAGGAATGGAGAATTCAATGGAAGCCTCAACTCCAGGAAGTAAGAGGTTTTTGTTTTCGAAGGAGAATAATAGAAGGCTCGGTGTTAATGTTCCTGTTAATGACACTATTCCATCTGTGGAACAGCTGCGAGAAGCAATTGAAAATGCAAAAACTGATAATATCACCCCTGGAAATTGAAAAAACAATAATGGAAGAAATCTCCATGCTACCAGTAAGCGCTTTGATAGACAGTGAAGATCAAGGAAGTTTACTAGTTGAGGAATTGAATCGGAGCATTAATGACGAAGATTTTGATGAGGTCAAAGAAGAGTTGAAAAAAAGAGCAAACTCTCCGCGGACCCACAAATTCGTTGCCGCGGCATGGCAGTGAAAGCAAAACGCACTAACCACAGACCACGAAAAAAGAGAAAAGTTGGAATAAAAAGGGAAACTTCTTACTCATGTGAAGATGATATTGAAGTCTAACTAGCAGAGATAGCAATATTGCAGAGGAGCCTGAGCAACAGACTCACAAAATTAATGAGTTAACACTGAGTTGCGAGAAATACTACGCAATTTTATATGATACGTGGTACATCGGACGTATCATTCTGAATTTGGACGACGAGGAATATACAATCAAGTTTCTCAAAGCCGAGTTGGACGAATTTATTTGGCCAAAAGTACAGGACGTACAAAAAGTCATTCATATTTTACGGACCAATTGAAATTATTGGCATGGAACCATTTCAAATGATAGAATTGAAAAGGCATACAAAGCTCTTAAAAAATAATGTTACATATAAAATACAAATATTCTTCTATTGATGTGGTTTTATTTATGGTGAAACTATTCATTGGTAATCAACATTCACAAGAAATCCGTAAAGTATTTCTTTTGCAATATAGGTACCATGTGGTCCACTAAGTATGTAACATATGGACCTTTTTTTATTACAAGTCTATCCAAATGGGAATACAAAAATTAGTACATGTCTGATAACCATATCAGCGGTACTTAGAATGACTGCAGGTCAAACAGCCTACAGGGCCAAAAATACGAAAATCGTTCACTCGGTTCAAGAGTAAAGTAACTTTATTTAAAAAATATGAAAAATGGCATCGAGAAAATTGGTTTTGAAAATTTGAATGGTATTACTGTGGCAAGTACGTCTGCAAATAGTAATAACATATCTAATTGCCAAAAAAAATCTCTGTAGATTATAAGGGCCTACCACAGTCAATAGCAAAATAATCAAGACTTGTTTGGTTTTAGTTAATTTCAACACGAGTATATACGGAACATCAAAAAACGCACTATATGAAAACGCTTCAAAATTTTCTGATAAATTTTCATTTTCCGAAAAGGAGGCTATGACTTCGTGTTTAAAATTATCTGTTAATTCCAAACTTTTCTTTATGCCATTTTTCAAAATTCTTTCGAGTCAAGGTACTTTACTCTTGAAGAATTTTGGTATTTTTGGCCTACCCTGTAGGTTGTTTAACTTGCAATCATTATATGTACCGCTGATAAGATTATCAGACATGTACTAACTTTTGACACTGTTCCCATTTGAATAGGAATTGTAATAAAAAAATCGTCTATGTTGCATACTAAGAGGACCACACTGTAAGTATATTAGTTTCGGTACTCAGAGGTCGATCTACAAAATTTTGTAATATTGAAAGATCAAAGTGAATAATATCATCACGCAATCATCTCGCAATCGCAGAAATCTATGCTATTTCCAGTGCAGTCGTTGGCAGCCCTAGAAAATCAAACTGATTTCCATGGCGATCCTTGTCAATCTTTGTAAATCATCACGATTTCTAAGGCAGTCTTTGACAATCGCTGAAAATCCTAGTGATTACCATTTTGGCAATACATGTACATTTTCTGACTGAGTGGTCACCCCCTCGGTAAAAACTTAATAACTCGGTTCTCAATAGCTGTACAAAAAAAAATTTATACAAATGTTTCCCATAAAACTGTGCTCCATTTGTCCATACTAATATTAATGTTTATCTTTACATCATGTGAATATCTTGAATGAATTTAAAATCATAACGAATCTATTAAATGTTAGCTTGAAATTGTTGACAGTAAATGGGTGGAAGGGTTTTTTAATTTTTTTTTTGTTTATTTGAATATATTTTATAAATAATATCTGCTATTTCTTACTGCATGTATTTTGTTAATACTTTTATTTTAATTATATTGTAGCTTCAAATTATATTTTTTCATCGCCAACTGTAATTTTATTATTATTACCTATTTATCTAACTATGCCATTTGATACATTATTATTGCTTTCTTTATAATCATTTTATGTTAAAATTATTTGTAACCGCAACTTACAATCTCATTTTTGTCTTCATTATCATCCACTTCAGTTAACTCAGGAGTTGTAAGGTAAAACGGCATCAATGGTTGTATCAAAGTTTTATCATCTTCATTGGTTTGAACTCCAGGTGAATCTTGAATACTGTTTGGCACATCAATTTGTTGTATGTAAACCTGAGTATATTCATGATCATTATATTGACCATTTTCAGATTCATCATAAACAAATTCCACAAGTGGTTCCAAGTGAGCAATGGCTTTGGTATTAAAATCCAATACATCACTTTGACTGTCTAGATCATGATATTCAATTCTGGGTTCAACATCTTCATCTGATCAAAAATTAAATCATGAAATAATTTGTATTTTTTGCTATATAAACAATACTTACCTTGACTATCACAATTCCCTCTAAGCTCATCTAGGGGGTCAGACATTATAAAAACCTAAAATAATCCATATCAATATTACTAGCTGCATTTAAAGTTTTGTTTTTATTTAACGAAGTGTAAATTTGTAAATGTAGTAAACTTTAATTATTAATCTATATCCAGAATATGTCCGTGATGTATTTTTATGCCCCATCAAAGTTGAGGAAATAGTTCAAAGTCTGCTATTTAATTTAATATCCATTCAACCCAGATTATTTTCAGCAGATCAAAAAATAAAATAGCTTACAATTAACAACGATAAACAATTAACAGTATCAACATACCACATAGAGAAATCTATATTTTAAGTTTATATATAGGTTAATTTGAAATGTACAACAATACTACAATTTGAAAATTGGTCAGTAGGCATTTACAAATCAGTATTGGAACTTCCAAATTTTAAGTTAATTTAGGGAAAATTTCACAACCTACCTCAGGTAGTATTACATTATTAACAGTCAATATTACTCAAACCAAGCAGGCATAAAATATTGTTACTATCTATCTAAGATAAATATATGAAGTGTTTATATTCCATCTTATGTAATCCTGAGCAAGGAAGGAACATATCAGCCTCAAATCTTAGTGGGGGACTTCAATAGATAAAATATTTTACAAGAATCAGAAAAACAAGAGGAAACTTTATAGAAGAAATAATTACGATTTTACAGTACTAAATTATTGATTCCAAACAAGATTTAACTTGTATAATGGTATATCTTCTATCTCACACATTGATTTGTGATTCTAAAATTACTCTATTCTTAGATTAGGAAATTATAACATGGCAGTGACCATTTCCTATCATGATAACATATTTCCATCTCCAAAGGGAAGCCTGACAAAGCAGACTGTGAAAATTTAACATTTATTGAAACATTGATTTCAAACTTTCAGTTAGTTTATTTACATACTTATACTTGCTGCAGAAGGGATCAATGAAAAAAAAACCATATTAATAAAAAATCATAATCCAATACGTTGGAGGACTGATGGTATATGTCAATTTTTCACCACCATGGTTAAATATCCACAAACTGATACAACATTAAGTGCCTTAAATAAAATAGATATACCACACAATATAATAAAACAGCATTACCTAGCAAAGTTTGATGCATTTTGTGTATAACAGTAGTTTTTTACAGATGCTTCTAAAACTACCAATGGTGTTGAAGCTAACATTGTTAGTTGGAATATCCCCCATTCCAGTACAAGTTATGCCATTTTGAAAGCTCTAATATTGCAATAAACTTCTCATATAAGCTGATATATTTGTTATCGCCAATTCATTGAGTGCTTTAAATTCACACTCATCTGCTGGCTAACCAAATTTCAAATCAACTGTATGAACTACAGCAATGCAACTCAATAGTATTCTTATACTCCCTTCTTACATAGGATTGCAGGGCAATGAAAAGGCAGATATATTGGCCAAATATTGGTAAAAGCTTTCATTAAACAAACAATTTACCCTAGCTAGCAAACTGAGTAGCAGAAAAATCAGCCAAATTATGTGAAGTGAATCACAGCATCAAACCACAAGCAAAGAAATTAAACGCAAATCATTTAAAACAAGTGATGATAGCCAGTCATTCAAAACTCACTTAACAGCTTATTCAGGTAAGCTCGAATGTAAGACATGTAACTGGGATCTTACCCTAAAACAGTTATTTTATAAAGGTGACCATACTAAACTGAATGTCAAAGTTGTAACTTTCCAGATAACTTAGACAAATGTGATATTGATAACGTACATGTGTAGATGTTTGTTAAGCGCTGCTCCTTTAAAATAACTGTAATACTAAATATGTCGCCAATATCCCAAATAGTTGATAAACTACAAAATAAACATTGAACAGCCTCTCATAATTTCAAACAGAAATTTCCTACTTCCTTTCATTTACTTTGACTACTTCAAGTTTAATTGTTTTAATAACTGTCATTTAGGTAATTATTTATGGTAAAATTATAACCTATGACCTGTTAAAGAGAAATCGAGATGTTTATAAATGTAAGGGAGTAACGTGATAATGTATACATATATATATATATATATATTCAATACCCTAATATGCTTACAATTTTTCTTAGCGATACTCACTAAAATCAAACAACTCAAAGAATCAGTAACTAACTATTTTGATTCCCTTATATTATTTAGGACAATTTCTGTTTTCTGTTTCAAAATGTCAAGAGATCGACATGTTATCAAACAAATGTCACAAATGCAACGTCATTCTCTTCTTCTGTACATTCAATTTACACAAAGTTAGCCTTAACAAAATAAAATTGTAGAGGATTTATCTTATAAATAATTTTAATTCTCAGTATAAAATTAGATAATTACTGTTTTAAATGAAAGAGAAGCAAATCTACAAGCTGTGCTTATGGGTTAATTGATGAGTAAACTCAGTATTTTAATCTTGTTTTTGTAGGGATAATAAACAATTTATTATGTAATTTACTGTCTCGACCCTACTTCGTGGAATCTACTCATATTACTGTTTCAAATGAAGCTAACTATTTCTAGATAATTCCACAATATATTGAAAAAATGTTGAAAATTCTATAAACTACAATTGTTTCGATATTAAATATCATTGTCAAAATGACAGAAGTTACATTTCATTTGATGCCTACCTGATATTTTTAATAATTATTTTTGACTAGACCAAGAAGTGACCTACCTTTGTGATTGACTTAATATATATTAATAGAAAAAAGAAGAAGATACGATATTAAGAAATATTAAAGCTTAGATATTATTAGCCTTATGGGGATATTCTGGATATCGTTTTCCCATTTAAGATCAGTATAACTGAGCAATGATATAGAAAACCAGGAAAAATATATCTGCTGATCTTTACAATTATCACTTAATTAGACAGTTTGAAAGTGGAGAACTCTCTACATTTATCTGTTCATTGAATACTTCATATTGTGGGATTCTTAAGTGTGTTCTAATTTTCAGTTCTTTATTTTTTATCTCACATATGTAGTACTTCTAGTTCTGTGTTAGGTGTCAATGAATGTTTGGTGTCAAGTACATGTTTTGCGTGGGAGGATTTATCTGGTTGTTTTAATCTGTATGCTCGTAGGACTTCACTGTATCTTATTTCAAAATGTCTGGGTTTGACGAAAATAGACAACATTATATTCTGGACATTTAAGTTTATAAATATACCGGACTTCATTAATGTGGATATTTTTGTTTTTACATTTTACAATTTTGTACTCACATTACTTTCTGTTTTAAAATAAATCGTTGTATTTGTTGCTAAAGAGATGATTATCTTTGAAATATTATTAGAACTATTACCTGCATATGTGATGGAATTTCATTAGATAATTAAATTATAGCAGAATCGTTTCAAAACTTTTCATGATTAGTTAAGTAATTCTTATTGCCAAAATTAAAAAAGATCTATTGAACTGAATCATACATATCTGTAAAGTCAGAGAAGACCTCAGATTAACACATAAAATAGATATGTTTGTTTTGTCTTTTTGGTACCCCAAACATCGAGTCACGTTCTAAGCTCACTTGCGGACACTTCCACCACTTTGCAATATTTACAAATTCTCTTTAGTTGCTTTTAAAAATAATTAAAAATACTTGAATTTAATTTAATAAAGGTATAATTTTCTTATATACATTTTAAACAAGTATTTGTTGTAACTAAAAGCGGCAATATTGCTCAAAGAGAGATGTAAATATTGTCAGAGCGCGATCGACGAAAATTTCGAAAGCACTGTAGTATTGTAGTAAATAATGTCAAACGTGTTTTGTTAATTATGAGTTGGGAGTTAATTTTGAGTTCTTTCGTTTTGAAGTGTTTTTAAAACTTTTAGTAACATTTAAGTTGATTAGTTCGTCAGTGCCAACTTTGTAAGAAAAACAGCCGAAATTACCAAGGCCATGTATCTACAACCATCTATAAAACCACGTCTAAACCCTACAGGATTGCATATTTTCGCCCCACTCAAGTCGAACGAATACGTCATCAGTGGACCTAACCTTTTTAATTTCATTGTTTATCGTGTATTTGGAAAGTGTGTTTTTACAATTGTGTATCCGTTTTATTTAATTTTGATGGTGTGGTTTATTAATACAAGTGCTAAGTAAACTTCTCTAATTGACAATTAAGAAATTCTATAAATACGTACGAAACACGTTATTTCAGTGTAAATACAAAACTTTTGAATTCGCCTTTAATGTATAAATTTTAAGTAAACTTTTAAATTCTTTTGCTTAATATTTAAGCTTGGTAAAATGGTTACCTGCACTAAAAGCTTGGAAGGGAATAAAAATAAATACTATAACGGCCCTATCAGTAAGTACGAGAAACATATTGCTCCACAAAAAACTTTAGAATTTTTTTTTCACCTATTCAGATAAAA
Organism: Galeruca laticollis; assembly: GCA_963921935.1. Lineage (NCBI taxonomy): Eukaryota > Metazoa > Arthropoda > Insecta > Coleoptera > Chrysomelidae > Galeruca > Galeruca laticollis. The sequence continues at coordinate 33,927,468 of OY998178.1, read as the reverse complement.
TTATCTGCAAAAAACAAAAAGGTGCACTGAACTCAAGAGTGTGGCTTTTACTCTGAGATACTACAGCAAAAAAGTTATTTATTTTTAACATATAAACTTAACTATCTCCTCCCATCATTATCAAGCTTAATACATTGAGCCTCTCGGCTAAACCTTGGTGGGGGAGTTCTCAAGGAAGTACTATTGGTTATGCAGCTTGCTGGTGAAGATAAGAGTTATTTTGGAAAAATTATAGTCTTACAGTTTGATAAAGACAAAGTCAAATCTGCTTAAGAATATGATGTGGCGAATGATCCTGTACTGGGGCCTTACAATCAAATGCAAGCAAGTCGTCAAGCCCGAGGCTTATTTTCAAAGTGGAAGGAACCTGTGTGAGTGCGAGTGGGGCAAGGGATGATAGAAGCTCTAAAAAATTCTAAAAATTGGTATCAGGTAGGCATCAAATGAAATGGAAATTCTGTCAATCTGATGATGATATTTAATATCGAAAGGATTGTCAATTTCTTAGAATTGTTAACATTTTTTTCAATATATTGTGGAATTATCGAGAAACAGTTAGTTTCATTTAAAACAGTATTATGAGTAGATTCCAGGAAGTAGGGGTCGAGGCAGTAAATTACATAATAAATTGTTCATATAACCGCATATGACGTCGATTTTATTATCCCTGCAACAACAAGATTAAAATACTGAGTTTAATCAATTAACCCATAAGCACAGTTCGTAGATTTGCTTCTCTTTCTGAGCAAAATCAACTATGCGCAAGTTTCCTAAAATCAAAAGTTTTGTTCTTTTCATATAGATAGGTATATGATGTGAAGTATCAAGCTTCAATCGGTAATTTATATTCTTATACTCCTACTTATTATAACTTTTTAAAACAACATATCATAAAAAAATAATTCATTATTACTCTGCCATTCTAAAATTCAGTTTCTTAAAACTATTTGGTAAGAAAATCTAGTTCTCAGACCAACACACCTTTGTCATTGGAAAATAATTTCGAATTAAATAATAATTAGAAAATATTTCCGTCGTAGGTGGGAACGAACCCGGGACAGATTATTGAATCATTATGTACTTTGTATTGTGTTGATACTTAAAAACAAAAATATATTTAATCCGTACCCCCATCAACTTCTATGTTGATACGTTGCTGACAATTCTTCTTTTTTGTAAATACCTAGAACATAAACGGTTTTGTATTAAATGTCAATCGGTAGCTCTGGTATGTCAAAGATCTTGTGGGCAAAACGTCAGTAATTCATTAGTAGAAGCCAAGATGGGGACTGAGTTGTGTAGAGTTGTAGTTGAATGTTTTTGTATAGTGAATTATTCTCTATAAAAAATGTATTTGTGTTTAAAATTGTGACAATAACGTTCGTGAATAATTTTAATGGCTTTTTTTAACCACCCTTGAACTTTGAGGTGAGTATTATTGTTTCGGCTATATATCAAATGAATAAAAGAATTAAGATCAACTTAAATGATGTTTATAAAATAAATAATTTACTTGATAAATTGCTCTCTTTGTGAATAAACTCATTTTAACCATTTTGTATACATAGTATCATTGATACAAACAATTTGTTCACCATGTTTAATTCATTTGAAGGTAGAAAATGTCTTTTGCTACAAAAATAGAACACTACTCTATATGTATCCTTTTTTTAACTCAATATTTATCCTCACACGAGATATTTTATTTTCATAATAAATGTGAACTATATTTTATTTAATTATTTCTTTAATTTCTAAGGCATACTGAATATTTAAAAAAAAATACAAATCAAAGATCCTATTCTTTACAGTGTGGCAATAGATACAAATAATTAAACAAAACTACTATATTTTATTTTTATATTTAAATATTTTTCCCAATGTACACTTGCAGTTAAAAAATTTCACTTTTAAAATTATGATTTAGAAATTTATATTGGGATATTTAAATAATAAATAATAACATAACCTGAATAAATAAACATTCAGCTTTAATGTCATTTGTCTATGTTATCACAAAACATTATTATTTTTATTCTATTTTTCACAATATCATTGATTGAAAAAATATTTTCTAACAAATATAAAAACGGAAATTTGAAAATTGTACTATTCTAATGTACTGTCTAACTAATAGATAGTTAAGTAATATAGTTACTTATTAATCAATACCTCTTAATTGAAATTATTACTGGATTATAGAATTTAATTGTGAATTATACAAGAATATATTTATGTTACTGAGTAATTTTAGTTTACTGCATTATTATCCTTACATATATGTTGCTTAATGCTGAAGTTATGTTTACATTGAAATATAGTTAACTAACCAAATTAAATATTTTATATCCAAAGCAAATTGGAAAACTGTATGAATACTTCGGTACCATTAGTTATTCAGTTTAGTATATAAGGTAGGGAAGATACTAAACTATTTTTTAAATAATTTGGCATTTTATATGTTTTCACAAAAGATAGTGCATTTGGGATTTTTAAGATTAATTTTAGATCTAACTTAATATTGGTTGATGTTCCTCCTACAGCTAAGAGTATTTTAATCGTGGCCGACGAGAAAGACAGGCCATGGCGCGTAAAGCTATTCACAAAGTCACGTGACCATCTGAGGCCCAGGACAGCTGGTCAATATGCATATAGGGTGGTTATACTTTGTATAAATTAATAAAATATTTATTTTTTGTGGAGAATCATATTATTTATAAAAAGTTTTTTTTTCGTTTCTGCTTATCTTTATTCTCAGTGGCGACAAAAGCCAAAAAAACAATTTATAAATAATTGTTGTAATCATTATTACACAGCAATTATTTGTGATGGTATAGTAGGAAAATAAAACAACAGATTAAAGTATATTTATGAAGACTTAAGTTTTTTTAGTTTTCTAGGATCATTTACATTTTTCTCTGTTGCAACATCATTTTGTTTTTTGACAAAGTTATTTAACATTATTTTACAAACAGTTAAATTTATTCTTTCTATTTTGTTAAAAAGTGTTTCTTCACAACTACATTGTTCATAAAGATCTTTTAAATCAGACATATAATTTTTTATAAGGATAATACTAAGTCTGTGTAATTTGGAAAGCTGATTTGAGCCTGCTAAAAATGTATTCAGTAGGTGGGTTGAGTTACAAAAATTTTGCATAATATGCCAGGAAATAGCTACTGGGATCAAAGCATATTCCGAGGGTAAAATCAACTTTCCTCTGTCTAATTCCAAAGTCAGATCATAAGGTATGTCAACATTCATCTCAGTATTTGATGAAGCCATTCAAAACAAGTTAAACAATGTTTGATTCTTATTTGCTTTCTTACTGCATATCCCCCTATATAACTGAGTACAGTTAAATGTTCTTTAGGTATATTTTCCAAACCAAATTCAGAATTCAAAACGGAAACTAATTGTTCAATGTCCACATTACTGTCGTAAACTTCCTCATAATTTGGTAACATTGTTTTTAGTGGCATCTGGTTATCAGCGCAAGAGAAAAGAATAGCATTTTTAAACCGGATCTTTTTTTCACTTTCTAATAGTTGTACTAGGATAATATAATAATTAGCCCCACTTAATTGACGGTAACAGCTGAATCTACCTTCTAATATATCATTTTCAAATTTGCCTAATAGGATATAATCTATTGTATATGTATTAAACAAATATGGAATAAGAGCCACAAAGGCATTGATAGTATTTATTAATGATGTGAAAGTTTCATTTGATAAAGATGAGTGTAAAGGAACTGACGACTTCCAAAGTGTTAGCCATTTTGACATTGCTGTAAGAAAATCTATTACTTGTTTGCTGTCACGCTTTATTGCTTCTCTGTCCTTATCATTAAATCTTTCACTTTCAAAGACATTCTTAACATTCACAATTTTCCAAAACTTAACAAGAATCTCTAAAAACTTACATGTACCATCAATATTCCTAAATTTGTTTGGATTGTCACGTGAAAAACATTTAAGGGCTGCTATATTTTTTTCATTAAATATATTCAGTGCTAACTGAACGTTTTGTTTTTGAATACTTGTTGGATATAATGTTTTATATGACAATGTATGAGCATATTTTATTAGAGAATTTTTCTCTAGTTCATACAAAATTTGGAAGTTTTTAAACTCTGCTACAAACAGACATTCAGTATTTATTTCCAAGGTGTCAATATCAAAATTTGGAAAATGTAGTGAGTAGTCATTAGTTCTTTTACTAATCCAGTTATTTTTAATAGATTTTATAATGTGGACCACGTCAAATATAAAAAAAAGTAATCTAGAATTATCTAAAGGATGTTGTGCAAAAGGTTTCAAAATGTTATCTTTTGTAAACATTGAAAAGGCTTTTCTGTTTATACTATGATTGTCTGATATTAGGGCAATAACTTTAAAACCTAATTTTTCTAACTCTTGCAAGACTTTCAGTATAAGCTCATACAACTGAACTCCAGTTAAATTGTTGACGGGTACTAAACTTACCACATCCCGATACTTTGATAGTATGCTCGATATCATAAAGGTTTGTACTGTTTTAGCCATTTTTGATGGATCATTGTCAGTGCCACCAAAAACTGTTTTACCTTTAAAACTAAACTGTGAATTAACATAAATTTCATCTAGATGTATATTTATGAGAAATTCATGTTCTTTTAGGAAACTGAGTTTGGATTTCAAATACTCGATACTGCCTTTTATGCTCATATCTGTCAAAGTAAATTTGCATATAAGTTTTTTGAGATTACGAGGATGTGGTAAATACAGACAGTGGGAATCATATAATGTCATATAAATAGATGAAGAGTGAATATATAAACTTGCCGCAAACATTAGTGTCTTACCATAGTACTGTCGGTTATTGGGAGTTTGCTGGTAAAGCTGTAACTGCTCAATAATAAAAGTAAAAAAACTTGATACCTCTTCTGCTGCAGTCATTTCGGATAACACATTACAAATTTTAGCTATTTTAGTGTCATCACGCACTTTTTGGTTTCTAGCACTAGATTCAATAAGCACCAACAGATTTTCTAAAATACTGAAATTATTCAAAACATGTAGCTTTTTGGGAATTTTTGCCATGGGAAGTGGATGATTCTCGATTTGAATTGCATAGTCCAAATTTTCTCTCACTAGAAGTGATCCTATTATTTTCTGTACATTCTCAGATAAAGTGAGCAGACATAAATATACTTTACTGTCTTCTCTTACTAAAATCCATTCTTTACTTACATTAGATTTCTCATAAAAAGACATAATATCATCTAAATGTTTAATTTTTTGCGAGTCAACAAACTGCTTATGTGTTTCGAGGCTGTCTGCTATAGCTTTTTCAAGTTGATCTTCTTCTTTATTACATAGCCTTTTGGAAGAACTGGGCACAGATGACAAATACTTGGGAACATTGGAAAATATTACAGGTAGAGCAGAATCTTTTAATTTTAGTATCTTCCTAGGGTATTCCTTTCGTTCTCCCTGAACGATACATATATCCGTTCTAATAATATCCTATTCAGGGAAATGCTTAATACAAACTTGAGGATTTTTTATGTTGCTAAGGTCTGTTGGGATTCTTCGCAACCACCGCTGTTTCAACTGTTCATTTCTCGGTAAACTAAATGTTGTAATATGACTTGGCCCTTCCTCAGAGTTTTCACTGCGATAATTCGATCTACAGCCTGACACACTGCATTTTCTAGGCATGGCTACAATATTTATACAATAATTTAGATGTGCTGCTGATGTTATAAAAACAAAAACTGTACCTACCTGCTTGTCTGTTTTTTTAATTCTTCTAATGCTAAAGCTGTATGTATATCTTTAACTGTTACAGTGACTTCCTTGTTATATTTTTCTACTCAGAGAAACTCGATAAACAATTAACAATTTGATAAACAAAAGCTTACGTAACCTCAAATACATAAAATCAACATGAAAAGTAGAAATCGTTTTTGGATTCTCGGCCTCAGATGGTCACGTGATATTTACGCACCAAGGCCTGTCTTTCTCGTCGGCCACGATTTTAATCATATATAAAATTTCGTGACTTGTACTATAAGAAGCTACCTTATATACAATGAAAGTCGCTTATAAGGATAACAAAGGGAGTGGCAAATTCCCATCGATTTATAAGGACGTTGTTACATACATCCGATTTTTTTTATGATCAAGTGAATTGCATAAGTTTGTCAATACCTTTTATTGTATGTATTCAGAAATATAAAACTGGTAAAGGTAGCACTCAGCATAACACATCAAAATTGTTTTTTAACGAAATCAGTAATTTTTGATTATTTAGAAGATTGTAGAAAATATTTTTTTCAAGGCCCTTTCCAATATTACAATACTCTTCATGTAATCTTCATTCAGTTCATCATCCAGTAAAATGTAAGTGCCCACAACTTTTAAAGCTTCAACGGCTTGCAACGTTGATGATGGCTCAATTCTATGTTTGCGTCATCTTCATCGGCGTCATTGTTTTGTTATGTTTGGGAACTAAATCTTCATCATTTAATTCTCCCCATGCTGCCAGGTTCTAGTCAACGTCCACAAAATCATTAAATGTATCAATGAGATAATTGCTCACACCCACAATGCTCTCTAAACAATTGGGCCAATGGAATATCATCCTCATTGTCATAATTATCACCTGTTTCTGGAAAGTTCACCGTAGAGTAGAATACAGCATGCTGTAAACAAATAGCAATTGTTCTTTGTGAAACAGCATGCCATGTTGTGGATATCATCATGATGGTGTCCAGAAGATTAATTTTGGTCCCATCATTTCTATTTGGATTTTCAATCATTTTCATGACTAAAGCTCTTCAAAAATGTACTTTGAGGTTCCTTATTATGCCTTGATTAAGGGGCTGCAGAACAGACGCCTGTTAGATTTATAAACGACAGGAGGTCGGGAAATCACGAGAAGCTCATTATCCCAATCTCGTAAAAACTTCTCAAATATTTCGGGCACCATCCAGGCACACACACTATAATCTACAGGAAGTCGAAGGCTTAACAGAACGTTAAAGGTGACTTTGTTGCTATAACTGGTGACATTAGACACAGCCTTTGATAGCGTTGTTGCATATGGAAATCCAACCAATTCTCTAGGGCTTGGTTGTTATAAGCAACTTGTTCTTATAAGCACAGTGGTTATAAATGACTTTCACTGTATTATCATAATAAAGAACATCTGCAATTAAAAATTAATCAGGTTTAAAATGTATATTTTATAAAGATCAATGCACTTGAATAAGCTATTGGTTCAGTAGAATTCACATTTTTATTGACTTCTTAAAAATATATTAAATTAGCAATAGATCCTAACAAACACATAATATGAAAAGTAAAGAGAATTGAGAGGAGAAAAGCATTATTTTAAATAACGTATTTCTAATATAACAGATAAATCCATTTTCTACCTTTTTATTGACTAGCATCAAACAGGTCAATTGTTATTAATAAAATCACATCTTTCATACAAAATTATATACATATTTTCAACCACTAGGATAAGAAATATAAAAGAGGTGTGTGATACAGCATTTTAAATTCTATATCTATATATGTAAATTACTTCTAAATTTAACAATTTTTTGACATTCTTGATTAAGAAATCAAAAATTTTAAATGTTTAATTAAAATTTTTGTAAAACCAATAAAATTTGAAAATCACGATTTACAATAATTCATAAACACAAATTTAGAGCATATATTTACTCAAACATTTTTTTAACATATCTGCACTATCTCGATTTAATTCATGCCATATTTGGGATTTAAAATTACCTAACATAATTGGTCTACTAAAGTATATTTTTGATATTAAGTATCTAAATTGAAAATATTTGACTAGAATCATATCTGGAGAAAAGGTTGGCCACATTCCACCTCTATCGATTTTATTTGTAAAAACCTTGTTAAGGAAATCTTGTATAGTGTACTGTATACTTAAACCATATATTTCTTCATTTTCCTCTGACGAATTAATCTCTCCACTTTTTTAGAGATATTAAAGTAGCCTAAACATCCTAGCAAAAAAGTTCAAATTACCTGAAATCCCAAATGTAACTAATCATAATTCTTATAAACGCAATTCAAATAGAAATTTTATTTTAAGAAATAAAGAAAAATTGAGTATCCCATAAAATGATAAGACTCGAAATACCACTCGGCAGTAGATTAAGCCCCAGTATGTTTATATTATATTGTAATGTTTTTCTAATTTATTTAAACAGCAAACGTTTTTATTAACGGGAGGAATAAAATTTAAACACACGGTATGGCTACATACTAATTTATTTATTCACTACACTATTCACTAACACTTAATTTATATATAAAGAAAGAAAGAAATTTATTCATCATTGAAAATTCTACAACTACATTACATACATTTATAAATTTTTATCAGACTAGTCAAGGATACTAACCTATGTACAGACACAAACATGTAAAATTTGATTATTGTTATTATTATTGTTTTTTTTATATTTATTTAATTTTTCTGTGGTATATACACTCAACAAATAGTAACAACAAAGATACCACTAAGGATATGTACAAAATACAATTAAACAGATAAAGTATTCCAGGAGACACAATGCTTACACTGGAAAAGACTTATTCCAAATATATACATAAAGAATATAAACTTTTTTTTGGAACCGCCATTTATTTATGTAGATAAATCAGAAAGTCATTATTATAATAGAAATTCCTCAAGAGAGTAAAAAGCATTTTGGATGAGATGATTGTATAAAGCTGACTTGAAGCTTACTAAGCTACATGTGTGTCCAAATAATTTGAGTGCATGATTGTAGCAGATGATACCTTGATAACTAGCAGAGTCTTGTCCCAGAGCCAGACGAGAGTAGGGTAGTCGTAGTCTTCTAGTATTATAGTTGTGAATCAAATTATTTTTGGTGTAGTGTGTTTAATTTTTTTTACATTCATGGTTATTATGTAAATGTATAAGCTGGGTAAAGTCAATATGGTTAACTCAGTGAATGTGCTCTTACAAGATTCTTTATAATGTAGTCCTGCTGACATATTATCACTTTTTTTTGTGGCTTAAAAACTTTTATTGTATGGACTGAGTTTCCCCAGAAAGGTAGTCCATAAGATAGGATGGATTGTACAAGTCCATAGTAGATCAGCTTAAGCACATGTAGTGAGACTGTTCCACGTATTTGCTTTATTACAAAACACATACAGCTCATTTTTGTACCGTGTTTTCTATGTGTGCCTCCCATATTAATTTTTGATCTATAGTCAGGCCTAGATACATGAACATATTCACTTGCTCTATGGATTTGTTTTTAACCCTTATTAGGGGGCAATAGTCATAAGAAATGTTTTTTTGTTGGAAGACCATGAAGACTGTTTTACTGATGTTAATCGCTAAACCACTATTTTCACACCATCTGGCGAATTCCTCTGCAGCTGAGTTTGCTGTTTTTATAGAGAGCGGAAGCTTATTCTGTGCCACTAGTATCATTTGCATAGATGATCGTTTTCTGCTGGACCACACTTGAGAGTTCTATGTCACTCATAAATATTATGAAGAAAAGTGGAGCCAAATTTGAACCCTGAGGAACCCCCATTGAAACAGAAGCAGGTCACGATTTCACAAAGTCAATAACAACTATCTGAGATCTGTTTTTTAGGTATGATGCCACCCAATCATTTGCAACTCCTCTAATTCCAATTCAGTACAGTTTTTCCAGCAGTAAATTATGGTTCACTGTATCGAACGCTCTGCTTTGGTCAAAAAACAGAACAACTGGAAATTGTTTGTTGTTAAGGTGCAAATATATGTCTTCGCAGAGTTCATTTATTGCAGTTGAAGTTGATCTTTTTTGTCTAAAGCCGTGTTGGCAGCTAGGAATAAGTTTGTGATATTCAACAAAATTAACCAGTCTCAGATAATAGCTAAAATCGATAATTTTCGCAACCTGAGATTGTAAGCATACATTACGGTAGTTGGCCACTTCGTTTTTAGATCCCTTTTTTTATATATAGGTACCGATTTTGATATTTTTAGTGCTTCCAGGTATGTTCCATCAACAAACGACTTATCTATTATGTGAGATAGTGGATAGCATATCACATAAGGGACAGCTCTTAGAGCCTTACCGTGGATTTCATCTATACCAGGTGATGTGGTTTTTGTTGTGTTGGTAATGATATCCTGAACTTCTATATAAGTTGTTGGGTACAAGAATAGTGTGGTATTTGATATGGGGGATAACTTCAGATTATCTGTTATTGGATCTGTTTTTTCGATTTCCATGAAAAAATCATTGAAGTGGTTGCCAATGTCATATTTATCTGTGGTATGATTATTATTGATAGTGAGCTCAATTTTGTTATTAGTTTTTGCATTATTCCTTGTTTCATTAATAATTTTCCAACTCTCCTTGCTTATATTATTTGCATTCAATATTCTTTCGTTGTTGTATTCTGCTTTATTTTTTTTCACCAGTTCTTCATAAATATATTTGAGTTGTTTATATCTGTTTTTTATTATCTTGTTTGCTGAATATTTTGCTATTTTATACATATCACATACCATTTGATGCAATTCCTTGATTTCTTTATTAATCCACGGTTTCTCCCTATTACTTCTACTTGTTTTTATTTTTTTCAGTGGAAAAGCAATGTTGTAATGGTACAGTAGGGTTGTATTGAAAATATTATATCCTTCATTCACATCATCAGCTGTATATACATCCTCCCATTTTTCATTCATCAACAGTTCTCTGAAAGTTATCAAGTTATCATCTGAGTAGTTACGTTTATAAATAGTTTCTACATTACAATTATGTGCTGTTGGTAATACAAATGTACAAGTTTGAAATTTATGATCTGAAAGATGTGTATCTCAAACATAACAATCAGTTGGCTGGAGATTTGTGTACACCACATCTATACTTCTATTAATATGTGTAGGCTCAGTTATAATATTTTTCATGTCAAATTCAAAGAATATATTTTTAATTTTTCTCACTTCTAAGTTGTTTGTTAAAGAGTCTATATTAATATCACCACATAGAATGTAGTATTGTGTTGTCGTGAAGATTTTGCACATCAGATCATAAAATTCATAAAAAAATATATCGATATCACTATTTGATGTTCTGTACACTGTGATAATATACAATTTACTCTTTTTATTTGGCATTTCTAAAACAGCTACTGTTGCTTCAAAACTTTTCTTTATACTTTTGTTGAAAGTGAAAGGTTTGAGAGGAAGATTTTCTTTTGATAGGATACATACCCCACCATGTTCTTTGTATTGGTTCTGGTGAGCTGAAAATCAATAGGCTTCATCTATGAGACGCCCTGAACAATATCCAATCATAAGATTGGTCAGTTGTATACACTCCGGGGGCTGTATCGTGCTAACAAACCAAAATTTCTCCCAAAATGACCTAAAATGTAGTATATCTGGATTTATAGAACTCGTTGTATTGGCTCTGGTGAGCTGAACATCAATAGGGTTCATCTATGAGGCGCTTTGAACAATATCCAATCATAAGATTGGTCAGTTGTATACACTCCAGAGGCTGTATTGTGGTAACAAACTGAAATTTCTCCAAAAATGACCTAAAATGTATATCTGGATTTATAGAACTCGTTGTATTGGCTCTGGTACGCTGAACATCAATAGGGTTCATCTATGAGACGCCCTGAACAATATCCTATCATAACATTGGTTAGTTGTATACATTCCGGAGGTTGTATTGTGCTAACGAACCAAAATTTCTCCAAAAATGACCTAAAATGTAGTATATCTGGATTTATAGAACTCGTTGTATTGGCTCTGGTGAGCTGAAAATCAATAGAATCAAATCTATGAGACGCCCTGAACAATATCCATCATAAGATTGGTCACTTGAATACACTCCGAAGGCTGTATTGTGCTAACGAACCAAAATTTCTCCAAAAATGACATAAAATGTAGTATATCTGGATTTATTTTATAGAACTCGTTGTATTGGCTTTGGTGAGCTGAAAATCAAGAGGGTTCATCTGTGAGATGCCCTGAACAATACCCAATCATAAAATTGGTGACTTGTATGCACTCCAGAGGTTGCATCTTGCTAACAAGACATGTTACAAAAAGTGACCGAAGACAAAGACGCGAATCACACAGGATTTTTCCTCTAAAAACCTGATTCTCGTGTTTTTCTCGCCGAAAAACAAAAAAATAACTGAAAAAAACAAAAGGACCAACTTTTTTTGGGGTAAGCCAATACTTTTCTCCCATCTTAAATATGGTTGTGCGGAAAGGGAAAAACTGTTTGAGCTTTGTTAATTCTTGGTATCAAATTAATTCTTATATCTGATCAAATAATTTACAGGTTCAGAAAGACCTTGAAAAGCTATTATAAATAAATGAACTGGAATAAACAAATACTACCTATATTACGTATTTTCAGTTAAACCATGGACGGGCAAAGGGCGTTAGAGTTAATGCCTCTCCTTCAGGAACGGTTAGTGATATTGACAGGGGGACGTGACCGACGTGGTGCACCCGTGTTGTCGTTTCCAGCAAATCCTCGAAGGGAGCGTGCCAAACCTGAAGATTATCGGAAGGTTCTGCAATATTTGATGTCCATACCAAGGTAAGTCTATTTTATTATCATTAAAGTGTTTACTAATATAAAAATTTATTTTGCAAATTTCATGGATATACAGGATGAATAGTGAATAATTTAAAATATAATCCTACTGTTAATTTGTATTTTAATAAATTCTTTCAATATTTCTTTATTATCAAAAATTAAACATAAACTGACGCTGATTTATAATAAAATTATGATGTCGTGATTTAAAGGGGCAGATATCACTGTCATTATGTCAGATAGTTCAACAGCAGCCTATAAGGATATATGATGGATGTATAAAATATTTATATTTTTTGTACTGTTGCTGATAGAGTAACAACTGAAAATTAATATTAAAATATAATTTATAGAAAATAAAATGCCTCAATTAGTGGTCGATGTACTAGATGAAATATGGCGTCTCGTGAACCAATGATTTATTTCCTTTGGCAGGAGTAGTCCTTAGGACCCAAGGATCGATTTAAGATGTAAATTTGATGTAAATTTTGGGAGGGGGAGAGTGAAGCTACTAGGTCAAGTTTGGTATCATTTTCATATAATTTGGTATCAAATCGATACCATTCCCTAGTAAAAATATCTAAATTAAAATAATTTTTTTAGTTCCCTATTTCAGAAGGGAAAAATCCATAACGTAGGAACACTTTCTAATATTAAAAAAATGTGCTTTAGAGGAGAGCCCTATTATACGTTCATTTAAAAAAAATCATACTAAAACGTTTTGTATGTGTGTTAAAAAAATTGAAATTAATTTTTTTTTAAATGTTTGCTATCTTGGAACGATGGGATTGGATTTGCAAACACAATAAAGATGTAAAAGAATGTAAGTAATGGTTGTGCATTCCGTTTCAGGTCAATTCGCGCCATAATATCAAAGGATATTTAACTTAATAATATCAAATAAATTAACTTCGCCATAACTTTATAACAAAGGTATTTATTACCTAAAAAATAATGGACAAGTTTAAAGTGGTCTAGGTGTTCCCTCACTCTCTCCTTCGAATGCCTTTGGATCCACTTCAACTTCATCTTCGAAGAAGGCCTCGTGGTCTATAACACTTCAAAAAAATATAAAACAATAGTTAGTTATAAAATCCTTTGCCCTGACTGATATCATCACAGCCAAAACTACTGAGTCTAGAAAACTTAAAATTTGCACAGCGATTCCTAGCGATGAGTAGGATTTTTCGAAATTCCCACGGGAACGGTTTTTGTGAGAATTCCCTTCTAGAGCGGATAAAACTGATACGGGTCGGTTAGTCAACTATAATTTACAATCTAAATTCTAGATAGGAACAACTTCGCCTGACTAAAAGAATTAGATTTAAGTGACAAATCCACCTTTATGCCAAAACCTAACATTAAATTTAAGTAAAAATTTACCTGTAATAGCCGAAGTTGCCATTACAGGCTTTGCACAGCAGTGTGCATGGCATTCCCTCTCGCCTACAAGAAGCCTTGCAGCTGTTCTTGCATCCACACTTGATCAGCTCTCGCACCGCATCCCATATACTGGGCTGGCTTGTTCATATGGGTTGTCATTGCCCTTTGTCTTTGTTATGTTTATCCCACGACACATGGTAACCTAGTCTGGATCTTCGTGGATAAATAGTTGTTTATTTATAATTTATTTATATACCAGTTGCTTCAAATGATGAAGGAAAACAGCTGTGTATGAATGGCTGCAACTGAAGAATGAGTAACACAATTTATATTATACTCACACGCTGTTTTGATTTTGTTTAATACACTTGTTATAAAGCAATGTTGTCAAAGTTTTTAATATATAAAGTAGCAAAGAGTTCCTCTCTAAAATAATTGTTTATTCACAAAGAAATCACTATTTATAGTTCCAAAAAATTTTAGAGTACACATATGTTAAACGTTTAATTCTCTTTTCAATATTTCTTACATTTTTAGTATATATTGATGCTAATTTTATTCCCAAATTCAATTCTACATCTTTGATTTAGTTAAAAATGATACCAAACTTGACTTAGTACCTAAATTTTAGCAGTTATTAACTTCAGACTTCGCCGAGGCTGAAACCCCTCCCCTCCCACCTGCATAAAAAATCCGGGTGGCTCCACTTCTTAGGAACATAAATATTTGACATTCTTATGTGGTGTACAAAGGCAACTAAATAAATCAGCTACAATAATTATCTTGGTGTAAAGTAAATTTTACTATCTCGACCCTTACTTTGTGGAATCTACTCATATTACTGTTTTAAATGAAACTAACTGTTTCTAGATAATTCCACAATGTATAAAGTTTTTTCTATTTAGATCCCATGCTAAACCTATCATGTAATATCTTCAAATCACCACTAAAATAGAGGACAGGTATCACTGTCCCAGACTTTTATGTTCCTAAAAGTTTTATACTACAATCTATACATGGCCGGATTTAGGTCTGTGGAGGCCTCTGGGTAGAATTCGTTTGTTCTAAAATTGGACTTCACTTTTATAAATACGTAATATGCATGTGAAAATATGTAACACAACAGTTATTTGCTCGTATACAAAGTAAAATATGTACATTAAGATTAGTAAGTTTAGTAAGATTGTTTGATTAAAGTCCTGGCACTTTTCTAGATTTTCTTATTTAAAATTCATTGATTATGTCAGATGTATTTAGTTGCTTTAAGACATCGTGTTCAATGCTAATTATAGAGAGATGATTCAAACGCTCTTGACCCATCATAGACCCAAGTCGATTTTTAATTAACTTGAGTTTTGAGAACGATCTCTCCACAGTGCAGTTAGTTAGCATCAGAAGTAATTATAGACGAAGTGTCACCTCAGCGTTTGGAAGCACATCATCCGCTTTCTTTTCTTTTAGCAGCCGGCTCATTTGAAGTTCTTTACTTATATTTGATAAGCTGATAAGCTCTCGTCTAAATCATTGTTATACATTCTAGCAAGTTTTAGGGAGTGAGCTTTAATTTCATTGGGAGTTAAATTTTCCAAATGATGTAGAAATCCAAAATGAGAATGAATTGCTTCATATGCGGAAAGCCTCTGACTTAAAGATGTAGTGTGGGGATTAAAACGGCAAGTGTTCCTGGTGTAAAGTCCTCAGTCCATTATACCATTATCGATGAGTAAACACTTACCCTTAATCGGTGGAAATAAATAATACCATAGGTTATCAAAATTCACGGGGATAATATATTGAATATTATTTCTAACAAAGTTACTGACCACAGATAACTTATACAAAATGCATTACTAACATGACACTAGTTAACAATGAACTCTCCTTTTCAATGTAAGGAATTCCTATATATATTATTAAAAAACTAAACATAAACAGTCGATGATCTCCGTCGACCTTACTATACTTAAATTATTTACATCGTTGAATCGCGTTTATTATTATATTTACAAACTGTCGTATTCCGTTTAAAACAATAACCTTCCTACAACTTATTAACGACCTTCAAGTTCACTGGCCGCTGACAATACTCAAAATTAAACTAACTAAATCTAATAGTGACTTTTCGGATCGTCACAGTAGTAAATTGATCCATAATAGGAATAAAATGTTGAGTTGTAAATTTCTCCGATGGTGTGATTGCAGTCTCTGGAGCTTTTTAATAATCGTCGCCGCCATTTACAGAAGTAGATTTTAAACACTCTGTTATATGTAGACGTAAAAAACCCATAAGTTCCTCTATGAAATTAAAAAAATGCTGTATCCCCCATAAATCCGGCCTAGAATCTAAAAACCTTTCGTACAATGTAATAACAATTTGTGTCTAGTATCATACATCAAAACTTATTTGGAAACATATTACATTAAATATATTTCCAATATGTATATTTCCAAGTATTATTACAGTAATGTTTGTGTCAGACAGTTCAACTTCGTGAATATTTTTCAATTTATTCATAAATACAGTATTATTTCCGATTAAATCATACAATTTTAATAAATCCGCTTTAGTAGTAGATTGTTTAACATGTATAAAATGCTATTCTAAACGAAACAAATCTCGAACAAGAATTTTTCTGTTTACTGTTGGTAATATGTAAATATAGCTGAATTAAATTCATACCATATATTATTACAATGTATATGATAATCTCAAAGTTTGTAAACAGTTCAATGTAAATTGTCTTAAAAAACAAACCAAATTCAGAAATTAAGTAATTAAGTTACAAACTACCACTTGCATAGTTTCACCAATTATATACTAAGAATGGTAAAATATTGTCCAGCAGTTAATTGTTGCTATCAACAGAAAAGGGTCTTCGAATCAAGTGTCAAGTCCAGTATTTTATATATTGAAACGCATGGAACACCTCGGAAAAAATATACAAATGTACTAAATGTTTTTTGTGATGATCCCTATTAGCGTTGATTGACCCAGACTTATCAATCAATGCTATTAGTACCAACTTTTAAAATATTTTTGATCCTCTTAATCCATGAGTCTAAAATTTTACTACTCTACAAGAACAAGGTATGTCTATTTAAAAAGAGATAAATATCTACTAATGTCATGATTGTTCATGCTAACACATTTTTTTATCTCTGAAAGGATCTGAAGAATGTGTAGAGAAACAAATTGTCTTTCAATATAGTCCTTCACCCTATAAGGGCAGCAGGTAAAAATAGGAGAAGTAGAATTTATTGTAAGGAAGGTAACAAAAGGAGTATTGTGCCAATTGGTTTGATCAAATAGAATTGCAAGAAAGGACAGGATGGAGCTTCAGATTACATGTTTGAAGTTTATATGGTGGAATGCTTATAAATTGAGATTCTGAATTAGTAAACTACTCTGAAAATATATGAAAAATGTATTAAAGGCCTTATTTATTTGCTGAAAACTATAATAGTTGTGAAATGTGAGGAAACTTATTACTGGACAGTCATATTTGGTTTTTTTGGGCTTTCTCAAATGTTTTTAAATACAACTGAATTTCGAACTAAGACAATTTAAGGTGATAGTCAAATAGTTTTGGTTTGAAATTTTTTAAATCTCTATTTTCAAAGGCATTTGAAAAATCTTTTTACTAACATTTCATTTTTACCACAACTTCGCTAGTTTTCTGCTCATGTTAAAGATCTTTAATCATAATTGAGTTTTCATTGAAAATTAATTCGATTTTCCATTATCCCTCCGTTACACGGGTGGACGACACGGACACATTCAGACGGGTGGGGTCTATGAGGAACAACTTTAAGTTGATAATTTTTATCACCTTTGTTTTTTTTATAAGTAATTTCATATGAATATGTTCATTTCAAATGAATGTTTTTCATAGATGAATTCATATAAAAATGTATAGTGACATTATTTTGATACATAACTGTTATTCGTCCCAAAATTTACACAAACTAAAAGATACAGATCATCAGTGATAAAATATTTATTTTAAATGTTCAACTAAAGCTAAAAGAAAATTAACATATATGTAAAAAAATTGTACACAAATGGGAGGGGATGGAACTTAGGCATTCCTGACAGCAAGCCCTAATATGCTCCATGCACAACCAACTTTTATAAATTTTGCAAAAATAACGTGTTTTGCGCCTCTTGCAATATTTGCAATTTCCCCTTTTGCCCGGGAAGGGATCTGGAGCATCTTCTTCATCGACACCAGCAAGTCGCATCGCCGAAGCACGTACTGCTCCTGAGATCCGTTTGTCAAGCGCTCTTCTTTTTAGGTTATCCTGTAGTAATTCTAGCGCCAAATCTTTCTGGAATAGTCGTAGACAATTAGCGAACTCTCCATTAGGATTTTTCCTTCTGTAGATGACAAATGCATTGATAGCAGCCAAATTCAATAGATTATAAAATATAACCATAGGCCAACGCTTGGTATTTCTAGCAACATTGTAGGATGTAATCATGCGATCAACTACGTCTACACCACTTTTTGTTTGGTTGTAGAATGTAATGATTTCAGGTTTTCTCTTATCGCCAGTCTCAACGTCAATATTATCGTCTCGGTGCAAAGAGGAAACGAGGAGCACATTTCTTCCTGCTTTAGGAATATATGAGACAGCTGTCATGTCTTCACTGAATGCAAATAATGAAGAGTGTATTTGCCTTTTTCTCTTTAGCGTAAATTGGGGAGGAAGTTCTCGTTTATTGGATTTAATTGTGCCCACAGCTGTCAGTTTGTGAGTTCTTAGTAAGATTTTTACAATGGGATATCCAGTAAACCAACGGTGGTGTCATCAGGATGAACACCAGCCTAAATTTCCATATGATTTGTATAATATGTTTTTGAGTCAACAAGTGAAAATATTAGTGTTTTTAAATGAAACTCAAGGTCTCTAGTTAATTCCACAATATAATACAAGTTATTGAAAATTCTAAGAAATTGACAATTGTTTCGATAAATCAATATCATCGTCAGAATGACAGAAGTTACATTTCATTTTATGCCTACCTGATGTTTAGTAGTTATATTTTTTTTGGCTAGACCAAGAAGTAACCTAACTTGTGATTGGCTTAATATATGTTTATAGAAAAAAGAAGAAGATGTGATATTACAAATATTGAAGCTTAGATATTATTAGCCC
This sequence comes from Galeruca laticollis, assembly GCA_963921935.1. Lineage (NCBI taxonomy): Eukaryota > Metazoa > Arthropoda > Insecta > Coleoptera > Chrysomelidae > Galeruca > Galeruca laticollis. The sequence continues at coordinate 33,908,288 of OY998178.1, read as the reverse complement.
TATGGTGATATCCTGGATATCATTTTTCCAATTAAGATCAGTATAACTGTGCAATGATATAGAAAACCAGGAAAACTATATCTGCTGATCTTTACAATTATCACTTAAGAAGACAGTTTATTAGTGGAGAATTCCCTAGATTTAACTGTTCATTGACAACTTCATATTGTGGGTTTCTTAAATGTCTTCTAATTTCCAGTTCTTCAAGGAAATCCAGTTCTTGTTTCTTTTCACAAATATGCAGCACTTCTAGTTCTGTGTTAGGTGTCAATGAATGATTGGTGTCAAGTAAATGTTTTGCGTAGTGAGATTTATCTGGTTGTTTTAATCTGTAAGCTCGTAAGTGCTCACTGTATCGTATTTCAAAATTCCTAAGGGTCTGACCCAAATAGACAGCATTACATTCTGGACATTTGAGTTTATATATACCTGACTTCTTTAATAGTGGTATTTTTGTTTTTACATTTAACAATTTTGTACTAACGTTACTTTCTGTTTTAAAAGAAATTGTTGCATTCGTTGCTGAAGATATTATCTTTGAAATATTATTAGAAATATTTCCTGCATATGTGATGGTTTTATAAGTTTTAATTTCATCAGCTTGTTTAGGATATATTAGTTGTAATATTTAATATTTCTAATAATATTTCAAAGATAATATCTTCAGCAACGAATGCAACAATTTCTTTTAAAACAGAAAGTAACGTTAGTACAAAATTGTTAAATGTAAAAACAAAAATACCACTATTAAAGAAGTCAGGTATATATAAACTCAAATGTCCAGAATGTAATGCTGTCTATTTGGGTCAGACCCTTAGGAATTTTGAAATACGATACAGTGAGCACTTACGAGCTTACAGATTAAAACAACCAGATAAATCTCACTACGCAAAACATTTACTTGACACCAATCATTCATTGACACCTAACACAGAACTAGAAGTGCTGCATATTTGTGAAAAGAAACAAGAACTGGATTTCCTTGAAGAACTGGAAATTAGAAGACATTTAAGAAACCCACAATATGAAGTTGTCAATGAACAGTTAAATCTAGGGAATTCTCCACTAATAAACTGTCTTCTTAAGTGATAATTGTAAAGATCAGCAGATATAGTTTTCCTGGTTTTCTATATCATTGCACAGTTATACTGATCTTAATTGGAAAAATGATATCCAGGATATCACCATAGGGCTAATAATATCTAAGCTTCAATATTTGTAATATCACATCTTCTTCTTTTTTCTATAAACATATATTAAGCCAATCACAAGTTAGGTTACTTCTTGGTCTAGCCAAAAAAAAAATATAACTACTAAACATCAGGTAGGCATAAAATGAAATGTAACTTCTGTCATTCTGACGATGATATTGATTTATCGAAACAATTGTCAATTTCTTAGAATTTTCAATAACTTGTATTATATTGTGGAATTAACTAGAGACCTTGAGTTTCATTTAAAAACACTAATATGAGCATATTCCACGAAGTAAGGGTCGAGACAGTCAATTTCATTAAGTGAAAATATTTTAATGCCATATTTGTTGGGCTTCTGAGGCATGTACATTCGAAAATGACACCTTCCCCTGAACGCAAGTAGCATTTCATCGAGTGTCACATAATCTCCCACTACATAATTTCTCTTACAGTTATCGTTAAACCTTTCAAAAATAGTACGAACTGCAGCAAGGTTATCTACTTGTTTTCTTTGGCCTCTGGTAGTGGTTGGCATCATCAAATCGAAGACATTTGAGTAAAAACTCGAACCTACGTTGGGCCATTGTTGCAGGAAATATTTCATATAACGTTCCCTTCGAAGATCAAAATTCTCTCAGATGTGCTCGTGATCCATGGTGCACTCCACAAAAATACAACAAAGCAGTATACTTATTTTGGAATAAACAACCGATTAAGTATTAAAATTTGCTAATTGTTTTATTCCTTATATTTATTTACAAGTTTAAATGTTTATAAAATCATGTCAAAAAATCCAAAAAGTATAATAATATGTTTTTTTTGTATCAGTACAGTAATTATTTACTTTACGAAGTGGGCAAACAGATTTCAATCAGATCTTAGATCTGCGTGACGTCATGCGCGCGGCGAACGATATTTCGAGCGGCTAGAGGTCATATCTTCTATTTTGGTGTATCATTGTTCGAACGGTTCAACAGTCAGGACTTCGGTATGCGGGTGTTGTCGACAGTAGACGACAATCCGGATTCCGGATACTCGTCCGAGTCAATACCTCGAAAGTTCGAAAGTCAGTACCTTGTCGATGGGAGGGTAAAGTATACCGAGTCAGTACCTCGCTAGACTAGAAAAGAGTTTTATCGAGTCAATACCTCGACAGTCTGTCTAATTGGAATTGTTGGTCGGTTTATATGGGCCGGTGCCGGTGAAAACACGATTAGTTCGAATCATAGGCGTATCCTTAGCGGTGTTTACTGGAACATCGTTACAGCTTTAAATATTTGAAACACACAGATACCAAAACTATATTGGTCTTGGACTTTCATCATTAATTGGTGTGCATTTTTTTATTTTTCAATAAGTTATTTGCATAAGTTGAAGAATTTCACGTCTATTCGGTAAATTATTATTTAGCTTGTGGGTAATTATTTCAAACCGCAGAGTTTGTTATGAATAATATTTTAAATGATCGCTTCCGATCTAGAAACTAATATAGCAAGCTCTAGTGACGTGCTTCAGGCTTCTAAAATTATTCTCGAAGTTTATAAATACAGATTTGGAAGGTTAGTATTGAGAATTGGGAAAAGATGAAAAAGAATGTCAGAGAGATTATTAGAATTAATAATAGGACGCAACGATAGTAGTAAAGGGCAACATAATAATGGAAACAATGTTCACAGGAAAATCAGCAACCACAATATGATGACTGAGCAATGCGACGCGAAAAACAACTCCCGAAAAGATAAAACCGTCGGCCTTCCATGCATTTTAATTTTGGTACACATTGTTACAGTTAATAACTGCATATAATCATTTTTTTGTCGAAAAGATGGAGATCGTGTGAAAATAAGACATTGAAAATATTATTTTAATTATATATTCTTATTATGACACAGAACGTGTTAATTTCTACTATAATTATTCAATGACCTCTCCGATTTTTAATAGCAAACGGTAAACATACGAGTCATTTTCAAACGCTATGTATCCAGTAGATAAATATTAACATTGCTAAAATACTTTAAATAAATTGTTTGAATGAATATGATTTACGTCATAATTTTTAACAATACTATTAATTAAAATACACGTGCTTCGTTTTTCTAACGACGTCTCCTGTATACAAGTCGATCCATCATATGTGGCGACGGCTGTTAACACATTTTTAAGTTCGAAGTTTTCCTCAATCTAGCATATATAAAGTACCTGGTATTTCTAAAAAAATATCGGGGTTTTAACACTTTATAGTATTTATTACGAAAATACTAATTCCTATGATTCCTACCTGTGGAGCTTCATAGTAGATTGTGTGTATGTGCCTCTGCTACCAGCTGGTCTACACGCCATAAGAAACAGGATTGAGGTAGCTGTTGCCGAAACTACACCACAAACTCAATGTGCTCACATTGACAACTTGTAAGCTTGACAACTCTACAAAACAAATGTCTTTGTCCTAAAATTTATTTTATCCACGACCAGTTAATAATAAATCAATATTTTACCTCCTAACTAAAAGTATATGGTACCCATGTATCATTAGAGTGATATATGATAATTCACGCTTTTGCATTTACATAGCATATGTTGCTATGATAACACAACATTCCGGCACATCCCGATAGGTGACTAGAGATGAGGGATACGATACGATATTTTTACTAATTAAACCTTTAAGTATACGTATTTTGTTTAGGAAATTTGTTTCTGAAATATATCGTATCGACAAAATATCGAAATTTTTAGTTTTCATAACGTTATTTTCTAATATTGATATTTTTAAAACAATATATCTCTATAAGTCACACGAATTATTTGACGTACTCTAGAAATTTATTAATTTTGAAGTTAGAATTGTCAACAATAATAAATACCAAATTATTACGAACTTGCCGATCTGCCGATATACATATTGTAACAATGAATTCGGATAGTGAGGAACATTCTTGTAAACCAACAGAAATAACAAAAAATATACGCATAAATATAAGTAATAATGATGTTCAATAAAAACTTTCTATTCTACACTCGCATTTTTTACTTAACTTATATTTATACTCCGTTTTTAAAAGGCATGGAGTAATAAAAGCTCATTAGGTATGCAAAACCGATACAAGGTGTATAATAAAATATCTCCGAAGTTTATCTAATTTTGTACTAAAATTTCTCATTTGTTACGAATTTCACGTAGACACCCCGTAACTCTGTATTCGGTTGGATCGCCTATTGTATTGAAAGGGTCGCTCTATTGTATTTGAATGAACAAATAAACAATTTAATCCTCAGAGGCGTGCAATCAGGACAAAACAAACTTGGTATATGAATATGAAGGCACTATGAAATTATAATTACGAAAACTATTCAAAAGAGTTCACAATATCGATTCAATAAAAACACATTTTTTTGTGTTCTTATGAATAAACAATAAACATAAAATATTATATAAAAAATAGCAAATTTTTTTGCAGTAGGTATCAACTTTACTACTAATATACCGTTTACAATAGGAGAGGAAAAAAGAAAAATGCAGGAATAAAGTACGAATTAATGTAATATTTATAAAAAAAAGTCTAACAAATAATAGTAATAACTAACACAAAAACTAGTCTATATATCAGAATCAGACGATTCTGTTGAGCTTCCATTATTAACATTGATTATAAATGGTTCAATCATGTCTTCACTTATATGATCCATTTCCCACATATTTAGTTCTTCTTGTATCACGTGTTCAACACATTTCTTCCAGTTTTCATTGGTTACGTTACCTAACGCGTCTTCGAATAAAACTTTTACGTCACTCATTTTGAATGTCGTATTCTTTCTTGAAACTTCCCCTTTCACTTGGGCCCATATTAATTCTATGGGATTGAGTTGGCAGTGATAAGGAGGAATCCTCAGCACCGTTATACCACGCGCTGATGCCATTTGATCTGCAACATATCTACTATATTTGTGTTTATGTGAATTGGCCAGTTGCAAGAGCTCATTTTTCAGCGGGTTATCTGGGCATTCAATATTTTTCGAGGTTAGCCAATCGTGGATATCTTGTTTACACCATGCAGTTGAAGGTAATTTCTCCACTAACTTGGAGTGATAACTTGCGTTATCCATAACAATGACTGAGCCCGTTGGAATTAGATCTAACATTTGTGAGAAATATTCTTCGAAAACGTCTGCATCCATATCTTCATGATAATCTTCGGTTTGCTTCAACTCATAGCACAACAATCCACCTTTAACAAAACCTTCGGCACTTCCGATATGAGTAATGATGAGTCGACGTCCTCTTCCTGCTGGTGGATTGAGGCCTGTTGACCACCCTTCAAGAGCTGCCTGCCTCCGACTTTTGACATTCGTGTCTTGCCAAAACATTGAAACAGTATGACCTTCATTTAACCAAGTCTCATCCAAATAATAAATTCGTTTTTGATCTACTCTTGCTTTCCGAAAATTGCGCAAATAACTCCTCCTCCAAATGACAATGTCGTCTCTATCAATCAACATTGCGTTCCGATAATTTTTTTTATATTCAAATCCAAGTTCCTTCAAAATTTTCCATAATGTACTTCGAGACATTTTCGGAAAATCTGAATCTTCTTGAACCGAAGCCATAATTTTGGAGAGAGTTGGGATCTCTTTTCTAAAGAAAAAAGCATGCACCTTACGCCTTATTCCATTCTTCAAGTCGTCATCTATTTCAAGTTTGGGTCGGCCTGGGGACTTTGCTGGGACTGTGATGTTTCCATTTTTTTTCTCCTTCATTAAATTATAAATTGTTGTTTTTGAAACACCCATCGTTGTTGCAGTAATCTCCACAGTTTCATCAACACTTCCTGTCAAATTCATGATTTCTCTTCTAATTTCTTCGTTCTTCATCGAGGAATAGCAATTTAATATCAGATTTTTTTCGTTCAGCGACAATGGGCCAACTTTAGGTCGCTTAGATGGTGATAAATCCTCCATATCTGGTCGAATTTGGTTGGAACACTATATAATTGGAAGGTGTAGTTAGGTGTTTGTCTCGTGTGATGAGAAGAGAACTTGTATAGATGAACAAAAATAAACACCAGTTAACAATAACGGTAAAAAATAATAACAAATAACAGTAATAATGGGGAAATCAATCAACACAGCAGTTTCTCCAGAACAGATGAACTGTAAATTGAAAATATTCAACCTTTCCGCTACCTTTATAGTTGAAAAGTTCTAGTAAGTACATTGTATTATGGGGGCATTTTCTTAGAACTGAAAAGACTATATTTCACAATAATAAAACCATTTTTGATACCTGTTTGTCAAGTTTCTTCAATTACCTGCTAATTGGGTGAAATAATCGGCATATGGGGTTGGTTTGGATATATATATATATATATATATATATATATATATATATATATATATATATATATATATTATAATATTTGTAATGTTCTACTGTTTTTTTATTTTATTTGAAATTTGATTATTAGATGCTGTTGTTACAATCGTGGTAGTAACTACACTAATGTGAAAACACCTTTATCACTGAATATAACCTATTTGAAATTTTGACAGGAATTGTCAAATTATTATGCCCGGCTCAGATGAATATGAAATTTTATATTCTGAAAGATAAATTACTACAAAATCGACTTACTCGCTCTTACCTCAGGGAGGGTTCAAAGATTAAAAAAAAATAATAATTTAAATTTTAAATTTATAAATTTCCAAAGAATATTCCAAAATTGTCAATTATACTATTGCAAATCTATAGTGACTGCTTGTTCAATATATTCTAAGACCATTAAATTATCTAATGACATCTACAATTTTTCTGTCACTGAAAATTAACTAAATGTCACTGATTATATCAAAAGTTTTATAGGATCCAAATTTTTTTAAATTCAATGAAATAGGAGTTGAATTAATACCAAAGTGAGTTGGAATCAAAAATTATATATTATATACCATCAGATAACAAGTGAAAATGAATTATTATTCCCAAAATACAATAAAGAACAATAATCGTACTTTCTACGAACCCTAAAATTAAAAAAACAACCTATACACTAGAAGAACAACCTAATTAACTACTTATTCTAAACGTTCAAATCGTCGAAAATTACACTTGACGTGTATAAATGTCAAATAACTATATGCGATAAAATTGTCTATTCAAAAAAAATTTTCTCTTCTCTTCAGGTGAAATTTTATATATCTTTAACGTTAATTTTGTCAGTATTCAAAAATGTGATATAGATGCATCTATCTTAATTTTATTTAAAGGCCTGTTAATTCTTGAAAAATAATTTATAAAATCTGGACTGGACTCACCAAATAGGTATCAGGATCACTCGTTCCGATTCTAAGCACGTCTTTTAGAATTGCCAAATATCATACTAATATCTTAGTAACATAGTTATATCTTTCAAATAATTATCTCTAAAATTTATCTTCAATCAAATTAAACTATTATTCCTAATTCCTATAAAACTTCTTAAATCTACTATATCTATTGAAATTTCACGTAACGTACTGTTATTTGTTATTCTAAAATTCCCTATATACATGTTGATCAATTTCTTCTATGATCTGTAATATTTCAACTCTCTTTTATTCTACTCTGCCTAAACAACTTACATGGAACTGGATATAATTTTACTTTAACATTTCTCAGTATTCTTCTCCTTTATTACATCCATATTTTAGTTAAGCAACCCTTAGTTCCTTCGAAATTCTTTTGTTATACGTCTTTAATAATTCATTTATAACTTCATAATATTCTTCATTACAATCTGTCCAATTACCATTACTTTTCACATCTTCTATTTATTCTATCTCACACTCATAATGGTTAGCCAGTCTAATTTCTTTTTCAATCAATCCTTCATATTTCATCATTTCATCAATAACTATGTCTGTTTCTAGCTTCTTCATACACTATGCTTACATATCAACTTCTTTTTCATCCTTTAATTCAATTTTTTGTATCATATATTTGCCTAGTTCATATAACTTCCGTCCGTTTGTTCCTATAAATGTAATTATTTCATCCTGTCCATCTATTTTGTTGCTTAATTTCATTTCTATTTTCATTATCATATCTTCTATCAAAGTTTCTAGAATTTCTTCTATTCTCACAATACTTGTTGTCATAAATTTATCTCCATTTCCATATATTCGTTTTTTATTTCTGTAACTTCTATTTTCATTTCCATAATTCATATCAACATGTCTATCATTCCTTCTATTATCAATCCATGATTATATAATTTCTATTTAAATATGTTTTTAAATATTACTTGTTAATCATAAACCTTTTATGTACACATCGTTTTTATATCCATTGTTTAGCATGTACAATTCCTTTTCGTTTTCCAGATTTCGTTCCCATAATCCTGTCATATAATTCAATTTTATTTTCTTTTCCTAAACTTCGTCTTATTCTCTTCTCTTATTGTTTGATTCCCTATTGGTTTCTGTAACTTCTTTCAGTTCACCACCATAATTTTTTTAATTTTGAAGTCCCATATCTCATCAATTTCTTCCCATAAATGCATTGAAATTTGCATCTCAAATTCTTCCATCTCATTGAAGTTGCTTTTTATTATTTTCATATCCACCATAATCTCAATTCGATCTCTTTCATTTTCAATTCTCTTAATAAATATTCTTGGATCAATTATTTTTATGTTTCTCTTAAGTTTCACTCTGATTTCGCCATTCTCTGTGTAAATTATTGGTTCTTCAATTAGTCTTATGGTTTCATCTATTTCTTCCTTAGTTTCTTGTAATCGTCTGTTCATTTCTTTTAATTCCCAATTAACTAATTTCTCTATACTTTCTCTCCTTTTTTTACACGTTCCCGTTTGTTCTTCTATCCTTCCATTTAAGTCATTAAATTTCTTATTTAAATTCTGTTCATACATTTGCATTATTTCCTCATTTGTTTGTTCTTGTACTTTAAAGGACTGTATCTCTTCAATTAAATTCTCATTTTGTTTCTTCACTTCTACTTGAATTACTCCAGATAAATTTTCTTCTAGGCATCTTCCTAGTTCTTGAACTTCTTCTACCACCTGCTTGTTTGTATCTTCCCTGATTTTAATGCCAATTTCTTGAATTTCCATGCGCAAATTTTCCTTCTGGCCCTTCATATCCTCTTTCACCTTTTCAATTTTCTTTCTAAATTCATTATTTTCTTCCCTAATTTTCTTAATCTCCTTTAAATTTTCAATTTTTCCTTCTTCTATTTTCTTTTCCAGCCTGTCCATGTTTCCTGTGATATTGTTAATATCCCCCTTAATCTCCTCCCTCATTGTATACATATCTCCTCGCATATTCTTTTCCATACTATTCATATCTGCCCTATTTTCTTCAAATTTCCTATTCATATTCTCATTCATTTTCAAAAGAAATTGTTGCATCCAATGATCATTGCTATTTGTTCCTCCTTGGGGTTCCCGTCTACTATCCTCCTGTTCTTCCCTTTCTTCATCGGATCCACTTTCAACTCCTACCTGTTTACCATCTCTCAACGTCATTCTTCGTTCCATCGTAAATATTTGAATTTTTTTTATAATAATGTCAATAAATTTTTAATATTTTTATAATTATATGCACAGTTTTAATCACCCCACGTTTTGGGTGACAAATTATAATGTTAACGTCAACCTAATTATCAAGAAAAATTCTTAATTCGCCACACGTTGGGCCGCCAAATTATAATATTTTTAATGTTCTACTGTTTTTATAATTATGTATTATATGATTTTATTTGAAATTTGATTATTAGATGCTGTTGTTACAATCGTGGTAGTAACTACACTAATGTGAAAACACCTTTATCACTGAATATAACCTATTTGAAATTTTGACAGGAATTGTCAAATTATTATGCCCGGCTCAGATGAATATGAAATTTTATATTCTGAAAGATAAATTACTACAAAATCGACTTACTCGCTCTTACCTCAGGGAGGGTTCAAAGATTAAAAAAAATTAATAATTTAAATTTTAAATTTATAAATTTCCAAAGAATATTCCAAAATTGTCAATTATACTATTGCAAATCTATAGTGACTGCTTGTTCAATATATTCTAAGACCATTAAATTATCTAATGACATCTACAATTTTTCTGTCACTGAAAATTAACTAAATGTCACTGATTATATCAAAAGTTTTATAGGATCCAAAATTTTTTAAATTCAATGAAATAGGAGTTGAATTAATACCAAAGTGAGTTGGAATCAAAAATTATATATTATATACCATCAGATAACAAGTGAAAATGAATTATTATTCCCAAAATACAATAAAGAACAATAATCGTACTTTCTACGAACCTTAAAATTAAAAAAACAACCTATATACTAGAAGAACAACCTAATTAACTACTTATTCTAAACGTTCAAATCGTCGAAAATTACACTTGACGTGTATAAATGTCAAATAACTATATGCGATAAAATTGTCTATTCAAAAAAAATTTTCTCTTCTCTTCAGGTGAAATTTTATATATCTTTAACGTTAATTTTGTCAGTATTCAAAAATGTGATATAGATGCATCTATCTTAATTTTATTTAAAGGCCTGTTAATTCTTGAAAAATAATTTATAAAATCTGGACTGGACTCACCAAATAGGTATCAGGATCACTCGTTCTGATTCTAAGCACGTCTTTTAGAATCGCCGGAACCACTTTTCTAAATTTATAATTTAGAACCCGGAAAAATCACTAACACTATTTCAATATAATTATTTGAGGAATTATTCACGCACTGATCTTATCATGCTAATTATTATAATCTGATGCTATTTTAATATATCAATTACTATTATATTATTCAGCCAATTTGAGAGAACTCATATTAGATGTTCTCTCGAGAGGGGTTCAAAATCAACTAACTAAACTTTTTCCATAAATAATTCTCTTCTCCTTTGGTTACCAAAGAATTCCTTTTTTAAAAAAAATACAAATTTATGTTTTCATATAACAAAGAGAGATTTTCATTCTTTAATTCTAATTGTAATTTTGCTACCAGCGACATCTGTATTCTTTTTTTAAAATCTTTATAAAATCTATGTATCATTAAGTATCTTCTGCATTATTGTCATTCGAAATTGTAATGTCAAATTTTATTTGCATATTGAATCTTTTAAATTATTTATAATACATTGTATATCACTAGTATTACATCCAAATATGTACATTTTTCTTTATTTCAATGTTTTCTTTAGAATTTAGATAGAGTATATGTATTAATATATATTGAACTAATCCTCTAGTTTTGTAAATATAATGAAATAAACAAACATAATAAACAAGTCTTATTGTAACGTAAGAAGTGTCAGTAGACACAACCATTAGAATAAACTCAATAAAAAGTCAAAGATTAAAATATAAAAAGATTGAAATATGTATAGATTGGATAATATATTGATGTGAAGTTTTGAAAAGGATGAAGAATAGAAATTACAACACTATATTAGCTAATTAAAGAGTAAATATTACCTGTACCAGTAATTCTGATTGGTTGTCAAAGTCATGGAATTCGGAATTGCACTGAACACAGCCATAACAATTTCGGCAGGATGAAATGTCACACAATAGCTTGAAACCTAAAGTAAGAGAAAAGAATAATTAGTCTAACGATAATTTAACATTATTTACATATTATTTTTGTAGTAGCATAAATTTAGAATACCATGTATTCATTCATTCATTGAAAAGGGTTGAAACTAGATGGGAAAGATAGTTGGAACACAGCCCCAAACATATTGAGGAAATGAATATTTATAGGAAGTAATGTCATGCTAGGGAATTTTTCAATACCAACCTAAATCATTGTTTATAGATTATAGATATAAAATTTAATTACAAAAACAAAAATAATAAGGAGTATATGTATAATAAGTATCAAACAAGACGCAAAATTAAATTAGAATCAATTACATATAGGTTAATTAATAATATAGGTTGTAAAATTTGTAAAAATAAACATTTTGTAAATTAGCTAAACAAGGTAAATATAAGAAAATGGACTATTGTAAGAGGAAAGAAGGACTTAATTAAAATTCCTTAATACGATAGAGATTGAAATGAATCAGTGTCAATACCCTCCAGGACAATAAATTTATGTTTTTTCAAAATAGTCACTAAAAGACTGGAGAATAACAATTTTTGTGATAAAAAAACAAATAAGAGTGCTATGGACTAGTGAAGCCGGGATAGTTGTTGATTTTGAAAAACAAAGGAGTGGATTTAGAATGGTGATGAGGGATGCGTCTCTGTAAGATTGCTCTCTACAAAAATTTTCTTTAAAAAACAGTTAAAAGTTAAAATTATATAAACATTTTATGACAAACTAATCATAAGTGTATCAGATCCTGTGTAAGTACTAAAGAGTGCCGTAGGAGCATATCTCTAAGGAGATATCGGCAAGTTTGGAAGATGTAAGTGCAGCCGGCAGTAATAGCAAGAAAGATAAGGTCTGTGTATTTTGATTAAATCTATTTGGAATTCCAATAAACATTTTAAAGTGTACACTCAAAATTCAATAGAACATTCAATTGATATATATCATATAAAAAGGCCAAAGAACAGTAACATATAATGCATTATAAAATTCATCTATAGAGAATTATAATTTTAAGATAATATTGAAACTCACCTGTTGTAAATTTATCCTCGTAAAATATCACGTACATCATGCGTGCTCAATTCTATTTCATTACTTATTTTCAGCTTATGCATGCATAACTTTCATCTATCACTTTCTTGTTTTTTAAATACACGTACACATATAGTTTATAAAGTATTACTTATATGTAATTGATTATAAAAACATTTAATAATTATAACCAACAATTTTCATCACAGACACGCTAACAGTGTGTTGAATATAAACGTTGTGTATGGAAGGAAACTTCTTTCTTACATGTATACTGTAGCAGCGCATGCGTTTGGAGATATAGCGCCGACGCAGAAATTAAATCATTTTGTTTCCAAGAATGTATGTATGATATAGGGTGGCACAATTCCTTAAGAATAAATGTGCAAAATAAATTAACAGTTACAAAATATTTTATTATGTTCTAATCTGATTAAAAATTGAAATTCATTTATTAAACATATTTACATTAATGTGTTGGTTTTCTTTTATTCTTACATCTATGGTTAAAGTATCAATATCACTATTATCATATTTCAATCGTTTTATTTAATAGATATTATTTCTTTCAGAGGTTGTAATTAAAAGGTAAGATTATGTATATGTATTTCTTCAATCTTTGATTATCATATCCAGAACCCAACGAGAGAAGTTTCTCATGTTCTCCGATAAAATATAAAACTATAATAAAATAAACAAATAATATAATCTGAGCTATCCATAAAATTATCATAAATTATAATTATCATCAATCAACTATAATATATATATATATATATATATATATATATATATATATGTATTTGTATAAAATTGTTATTAACATTTATTTTATTATTTATTGTATGTAGGATTATAACTACCTGGAGCTTAGTGGAGGGACTCGTCTACGCCCTTTTATACATAATAATAATTTTTCTGGAAAATTGATGTCAGTGATATAATCCACAGTTTATTATATTATTAATAATTTGAAATTTCATTTTAAATAATATTACAAAACGGTTATTTTCGGAAATGAGATAATTTTAGAAGCCTTAACTTTTTTTAAATGACTAAATGTGGTACGCCTATGGTTCCGGCCAAAATGAGTGATTTATTACACCATGCCTTTTAAAAACGGACTAAAGAAATCAAGGGCCGTGGACAAAGTATAGTATTCAACTCGCAAATTTATGGCCATTATTCACTCGGTTCACCCCGCGTGAATAATGGCTATAATAAATTGATCGTTTAATAATGTACTATTTTCTACTCCTATTATATAAATCAGGGTTGGCCGATATATATCAAGTGATCTATATCATGATATACATCTGATATTTATTGATTGATATATATCCTTTACTTTTTTTTAACGAAATAAATACCAGAACAAAAAATCCTTGATATTTTGCGTAAAAATCAATACGTGACAACAGTGCCTTTCGTTGTTACAACTTACAATTCGGGGAATCCCCAGTTTTTGTTTACTGCTCGTTAGGTACATCACACACACAATTCGTGAAATTAAATCGGTGTTAGTAGCGGCCGAATTAGTCGTTTGTTCCCTCACTCTGAAGTTTCAAGCGTGTTTATGTTATTACATGTTTCTCGTTCTTAAGAACCTATTTATTTTACGAAAAGGTATATGCCGAAAAACAAGCATGCCGTGTGGGTTAATTTTGAGTGTAAAATTAAAAAAGGTAATTCCGGGAAATGGGCTGTATGTAAAAAATGCAAGAAGGAAACGCAGGGTATACCCTCAAAAATGAAAAACCACTCAAGAGTATGTACAGGCCAAACAGAGACTATCATAGATTCAGAATCGGGAAGTAATTCAAGGGATTCAAATGATGAGGAGGTTGTTTTATTATCAAACAAGCAAACAGGTAATTATGAATTATATTATATTTCTTTGAAAACTCCCAATTTGGTAATTGTTTACTTTATCTAACATCTCAGATTTTTTATATATATTTTTTAATACACTGCCGAAAGTTTTATCGACGAAAACAAGAAAGTAGACCTTATACCTCTGAACCAATTGGGGTCTTAAATGAAAGAAAAAAGTGAAAAAACTAAAAAAGGGCATTTTACTTATCAGCAATGAATGATGTTATTTATAATTGAAATACGATCGCTGTATAATTTTCTCTAAATTGGTGATTTCTTAAATAATTATTATTTTAAACTTATCATTCTTAACAAGCTTTTATTATGAATTTTTAATTCTTCAGCATTGGATTCTGGGCAGTATATACAGTGTCCACCAAAGTGTATGAGAAACATTCTATTTTTAAGTGTTGGCA
Organism: Galeruca laticollis; assembly: GCA_963921935.1. Classification (NCBI taxonomy): domain Eukaryota; kingdom Metazoa; phylum Arthropoda; class Insecta; order Coleoptera; family Chrysomelidae; genus Galeruca; species Galeruca laticollis. Next base: position 33,893,152 of record OY998178.1, on the reverse strand, counting down.
ATATATGAGAAACATTCTATCTTTAAGACATCTCTCAATCACTTGATTCTGCATGTCCGACAACCAAAAAATCAAAAAATACATAATTGACATAGTCTCATGGGTAATAATTTATTTTTTAGTTATTACAGACCGCCCACCTCGATCCTCAACAACAAAGATAACTTCGCCAACAAATGAAAACAGAATCATTAGATTAAAATGTCCTTCCAGGCGTCAACAGGAAATTGAAATAGCAGATATTGTGCCAGAGCCATGAACAAGTTCAACAACCAGCACAGTTTTAACAACACCATCTGACAGTAGTGGAATTATTGGCAGTGGTAGTACAATGTGTTGGGATAGTTTTATGAAACAATCATCAACCACGCAATCTACAGAACAAAGTCAAAACAAGCCAAAACCCAAGGGAATTCGACGAACAGAAACATCACATTTATATGCTGCTAAAGATGCCGACATAGTCTTTACGTCAGAGTCATACGGAAACGTATATCTTTACAAATGGGCAGATCTTTCTATCCTACAAATACGCCTTTTAATCATGCAGATCGTGCAGAGTTTCGACAGTTGTGTAATATTATGAGACCTGGATATAAACCACCATCAAGACCTCAAATTGGTGGACCAATCTTGGATGATACCTATCAGTCAGTCTTGGAATAGTGTAAGCAGAAACTAGGTCAGGTTGTCTCTATGTCTTTGGATGGATGGAGCAACATTCATAATGAGCCCATCGTCTGTTGTTCAATAATGACCCAAAGTGGAGATTCATAATTAGTGTCAATTCTGGATACTTCGGGACATCCACACACTGCAGAATACTTGAAAGAAGTAGCAACTGACGCAATTCAGAAGACTGAGGAAACCTTTGGTGTAAAAGAAAAAAGCTTTATTACAGATAAAACGGGTAACGTTTTAAAAATGCGAAAAGAACTTATTTAAGATGTCGATATAATTCACTATGGATGTTCTGCCCACATTCTTAATTTGCTTGCAGAAGACCTTAACATTCCAGGGGTCACAGAGCATATTTTGAAAGTTATAAAATACTTCAGAAACTAACATTTACCTGCAGATTTTTATAAGGAAATGAAGGGAAAGAAACTAGTCATGCCTCAGGAAGTCCGCTGGAACACTATGAGCGATGCAATTAAGTCATATTTGGATAACCGGGGAATATTGGTACAGTTATGTCAAAATCATGAGGAGGTTATTGATAAAGACATTATTAGAATAATTAATGATACCCACATTATAAAAAATTCAATGGATATCATGAACCGACTTAATCCCATTGCTATTGCATTAGACCGCATGCAACGTGATAAAACAACAATTGGGGTTGCAGTGGAAGTATGGCATCAACTGGAAAAAGATTTGAAAGTGAAAGATCAAACAATTACGATAAAAAAATCGTCTGGCAAAAGGAAAGATATGGCGTTAGAATCACATCATTATTTGGCGAATATGCTCGATCACAGATTCTTAGGACAAAATTTAACACAGTTCCAAAAACAACAGGCTTTCGATCTTCTAAATTCAACAAACCCAGAATTTTTTCCGCTTGTTATGGCTCTTACTACAAAGTCTTGTCCATTTCCAAATTATTTATTTTCCGCACAATTTCACACAACAAATCCAATGGTTTGGTGGAAATCGGTTGCAATTCCTGGCTCCGAATGGCCAAATAAAGAACTCTTCTTACAACTATGCGAGCAGTTATTCAGTGCAGTAGCGGCAACAGCTGGTTTATAAAGAATTTTTTCGAGCTTTGGGATAGTTCAATCTAAATTAAGAAATCGTCTAGGCAACGAAAAAGCCAGTAAGCTAGTATTTATTTTTAAATATTTAAATCAAAATACAGATAAAAAAGCTAAAAGCTTAGACTGGATCTCGTCAAATGATGAAGTAGTTGCCTTGAGTAGAGAAGATGATAATGATGATTATTCTTTTCGTATGATTTTCAACCAATCAGAATGTCCAATTTAGTTAAGTTACCTCGTATAATTTCGATAATACCTGATTATACATAGAGTAGCTCCACCAATCGTAAATTTTAAAATAATTTCATTTTCATAGTAACCACATCGACATCAATATACAACAAACAGAACTGTAAAATTGTGACGCTTATCAAAAATTGTTCAAAAATGAGTCGATTCGGAGATTTATCATCAAATGCAGTAGACGAAAGTATACAAAATACTGAGCCTCATAATACAGTGAAAACAAAAAAGTACGTATGGAAACAATTTCTTACGTTTTGCAGTGAAAGAAACTATGTGCTAAATGAATCAATTTCCACTGAAACGATAGAGTCCATTTTGAAAGATTGGACTTCCAATATGCGAAAATGTAATGGAGAAAATTATAAAGAAAATGTGGTTAAAACGATGTGGAACATTACGGCAAAACAAGTACAAGAAAAATATGAAGGAGTTTAATAGAGTAATTGATCCATTCTCTAGTCCCATATTTTTACCCGCACGAAACGCAAGAAATTCAAAAAGAAGGGAACTTCAAATGTTACCGGACAAGAGAAAGGTTAGTGCATCAGCATTTAAAGATAACGAGTACATAGCAATGATAGAAGCGTGGGATGAAAATACACCGGATTACAAATAAAATTTTTCCTAATTGCTTCTGTAGAACTTGCGTGGAGAGGAAATGAAGGAGCGTCATGCTTGACTCATTATTTTCAAAAAGAAACTGGAAATGATGATAATCCAACTGGTAGAATACAATATAATCCTATTTTTACCAAAACCACACAGGGAGGAGCATGTGCTAATAATAAATGGCTTGTACATAGCCATAATGAAGTAAGTCGTTGTCCAGTGAGACTTCTAGATAAGCTAATGATGAAAAGAAGCGAAAACATCAATATTAAAACAGATAGGTTATTTCTGACAGTAAATCCCAACTGGAGAAAAGAAAAAACCCTTGGCTGGTACAAAAATATGCCAATTGGAGTGCATGAAATTAGTAAATGGACCAAAAAGTCTGCAGAATTGGCAAATTTGAATATGACGAACAAAATATTTTCAAATCATTCTCACCGAGCCACTGCTGTTTCACAATTGGCAAAAGCAGGTGTATCGGAACAAGAACTTACTAAAATAACAGGACATGGTAATAGCAATTCTATCAAACCCTACCTACAGATAGATGAACAACATAACCAAAACATAATAAATAAGATGAGATCCAATTTTAAAAACGCTGCAGGTTCAAGTAATAACACCTCCAGTATTTCCAGCACTTCAATGAGCAGTGGCCACATTTCCTGCGCCGAAAATAACTCAGTTAAAAAAAACGTAGTATATAATAATTGTAACTTTCATTGCACCAATTTGTATTTAAATTAATAAATTGTTTATATATTTACTTAATTTACTCAAAAAATAATCGTATCAAATACAATACGTACATCAAAATAAACACGGTTATACATCTCAAACTTCCTGCATAATTACAAATCGTGTCAGTTTGACAGAATAATCCTCCCGCTTCGCGGTCGGATTATTTAAACTGTCAAACTGACACTCTATATAATTATGCAACAAGTTATCGATGTATAAGTACTTATAGTATCACTACTGATTATATTCCACTTTCCAGATTTTGCAATCCTTAAAAATGTATCAAAAGACAAGTTTTTTATATTAGATACATATACCTATTAGAAAAAATATCATTTTTTGTTATTTTAAATTAAAATGAAGTTTGATTTTAGTTTTTACTAAAATAAAGGTATTTTATATTTTTTTTGCATTTTAGTCTAGGAACAAAATAAAAATTTCTTATATATATATATATATATATATATATATATATATATATATATATATATATATATATATATATATATATATATATGTAAGGGTTCCTTTGGGGACTTTATTTGGTATGAAGTGGTGCCTTTGAGGACTTTTCGGGTTTTTGAGGACTGTCCTCGTAGTAATTATATATGCAATGGTGCCTTTAAGGACTGTCCTCAGAGCAACATTTTTAGTTATATGTTTGAAGGTTGTTATAGGGACCTCATATTTAGTATCAAATTTACTACCTCGACTCTTACTTTGTGGAATCTACTCATATTACTGTTTTAAATGAAACTAACTGTTTCTAGATAATTCCATAATATATTGGGAAAATGTGGTATTATCTATACAGTTGGTGTCATTTAAAACAGTATCTATCCAAATTGTGAGTTTTTATCTAAACTTTGGATCAGGAAAAAGCCAAATTAGGATTTCAACCATGTAAATACCATTTAATTTCATTGCAGGGATACATTCCATGCAAATTAACTTTGGGGTAACATAACATGGTTCGAATAAAGCGGGAGGCCTAAAACTGGGATTCAAATACTTGGGTCCTTTTTTCTGTCTCTTTGTTGGTTCTCGCACATATCTGAAATTTCTGAATATAGGTTTTATTTTATTTCAATTGGGTGTCAGGAAATAGTATATTATATCACGAAAGCGGAAAGCGACATTTTACACATGAGCGGGATTGAAAAATATGTTTCGCACTAGTGATGTACAGTATTTTTTCTACGACCACGCGATAATTTTACCAAATAATATAAAACCTAAAGTAATCTCGCCAGGGTGGAAAATCCCCTCCGCATCACCCGAAAGATTCACCAAATAAAGTAAAATCTGACGTAATTTTGCCTATGTGAAAAATTTCTACCACTCCAGTGATATACACCATTTTTTCTACAAACCCGCAATCATTTCACAAAATAATGTAAAATCTTACATAATCCCGCGAGTGTGGAGAATCACTTCCGCTCCAGTGATGCATACTACTTTTTCTACGTCCATAATTTTGTAAAATCTGACGTTTGTATAATAGTCGATGGGGTCTGAGCATTGACTTGATTATAAATATTGAAGCTCATAGCTTAAATTAGGTTTCCTGGAACATAAGCTATAAATTCTGATTAAACATTCATATTTTCTTTTCAATAAATATTCATAGCAGCCAAAAAATTAGTCTTATTTGTTGTTGTTGAACAGATTTGGTACCAGAGAGTGCTGACTGAATCAATATTATCCGATTGATTATATCGAGATGAAATAGTTACATTTACAGTTACTTTTGAATTTTCCTCATAGCAGATATACGTAACAAAAAGATTAACTTCGAAGTGAAAAATTATTCTATACTCGTAGATTAATTTGCTTTTTGTCTGAACATATGTGCCGACTAGACTGATAAAATATAACCAGACTTTGAACACAAACGGGTCAAATGTATCGAATTGAAAGGATATTTCGTAAACGAAAAGGTTTGATAATATAAATTATTCATTTGACTTCGTAGGATTCCACCAATGAGTGAACTCGCCCTTGTACTTACACAAAATAGAAATTATAGAAACTCATTGTGGAAGAAAATGTGAAAGTTTGAAGTTAAATTCTCAAATGGTAAAAGTTCGTGAAAAGTCCGTTTTGAGCTAATTTTTATAAATGAAAACTCTCACATTTTGTCCGAAATAAAAATTTGCCATAAAAATTATGTGGTGTGCTTAACAAATCCAGTCTTGAACTTATTATTTCCATTCCATTGGGTACTATACGGAGACTAGTATAAAAATTAGGTATTTTTGTACTTGTGTTACTGTCGAATTCCAAAACCAGCACATTATATTTTGACAGGAATTATGAATTTTAATGCATATTTGAACATAAAAATAGATTTTATATTTTGTTAGCCTATATATAAATACATACATAAAATCCTCGAAGTACGATTACACATATATTGAAACGATTTTGAGAGACTTCGAGAATCACATCGAATTTTGGGAATGCAAAAAAAGTTGCTATTGATTTCGATTGTGTCACTGAATGTAGCACCAATGTAACATAGTTAAAATAAACGGTTTTAAAGACTAAAACTAACTTTCCGCATCTGTGAGATGTCCTGAATAATAATCTATCATAAAATTGTCACTTGTACGCTTCGGGGGACGTATCGTGCTAACAAATCGAAATTTCTCTAAAAGTAACCAATAATGCAGTATATCTGGATTTATATGACCCGCTGTTTTCGCTATAGTCAGCTGAAAATCAATAGGGTACATCTGTGAGACACCTTGAATGGGAGACCTTGAAAAATATCCAATTATAAAATTGGCCACTTGTATACACTCCGGAGGCTGTATCGTACTAACAACCCGAAATTTCTCCAAAACGGACAAAACATGTGGCACTTCAGGTACCATAGCACCCGTTGTACTAGCTCTGGTAAGCTAAAAATCAATAAGGTCCATCTATAAGACGCCCTGAACAATATTCAATCATAAAATGGGTCACTGGTATACACGTTGGAGGCTGTATCGTGCTAACAAACTGAAAATTCTCCAAAAATGAAAAAAATTGGTACCTCAAGTACCATAGCACTCGTTGTACTGGCTTTAATGAGCTTAATATCAATAGAGTTGATCTTTGAGGCGCCCTGTATAATATCCAATCATAAAATTGGTCAATTGTATATACTCCGGAGGCTGCATCGTGTTAACAAACTGAAATTTCTCCAAAAATGACAAAAATGTACTTAAAGTACTATAGCACCTGTTGTGCTGGCTGTGGTGAGCTGAAAATCGATAGGGTTCATCTGTGAGATGATCTGAATAATATTCAATCATAAAATTGGTGACTTTTTGCACTTCAGAGGCTGTATCGTGCTAACAAACTGAAAATTCTCAAAAAATTACAAAAATGTCGTACTTCAAGTACCATAGCACCAGTTGTACTGACTATTCTGAGCTGAAAATCAATAGAGTTCATGTGTGAGATGTCTTGAACAATTCTCAATCATAAAATTGGTGACTTGTTTCACTGCATAGGCTGTATCCTACTAACAAGATAAATAACGAAAAGTGGCCGACGATAACAACGACAACGACGACGTACACACAGGATTTTTTTTCTAAAATCCGTTTTTTCGTGTTGTTCTTGATGAAAAACGTAAAAATAACTCTAAAATGTTTTACAAAATTTCAACTTTTTCACAAAATTCCAACTCTTTTGTGGGTAAACCAATACTTTTCTCGCATATTAGATAGGATGGGCGGAAAAGTAAAAAACTATGGGCCCGGTCCAGACAGTATCGATGAACAGTGCTGGCGATCCCTCCAATTAATTACTATTTTTCCGCCCAACCTATCTAATATGCGAGAAAATTATTGGTTTACCTCAAAAAAAGTTGGGATTTTAGATTTTTTTGAGTTATTTTTACGTTTTTCAGTAAGAACAACACCAAAAACAGTTTTTAGAAAAAACATCCTGTGTGTATTTCGTCGTCGTCGGCCACTTTTCGTAACATATCTTGTTAGCACGACACTGCTTCTGGAGTGCAAGAAGTCACCAATTTTATGATTGAATATCGTTTAAGACATCTCTCAGGTGAACCATATTGATTTTCAGCTCACTAAAGCCAGCACAACGGGTGCTATGGTACTTGAAGTACCAAATTTTTGTAATTTTTAGAGAATTTTCAGTTTGTTAGCACGATACAGCCTGAGGAGTGTATACAAATAAACAATTTTATGATTGGTTATTGTTCAGGACATCTTATATATGAACCTCATTGATTTTCAGCTCACTAGAGCTAGTACATCGGGTGCTATGGTACATGAAGTGCCTCATGTTTGACTTTTTTTGGAGAATTTTCGGGTTCATAGCACGATACATCCGTCGGAGTGTATACAAGTGACGGATCGTCAAAACTGATAACAGGTCCTTTCGAAAACGGGCCTTATGCGGATAAATAAATAACCTAATAACTTCTCAACAACTGTGATCGACTATGTAATAAAATAATACTTATCCTTTAAGTAAAATATCAATAGTAAGTATTTCTGGAGGAGGTAGGAATAAGTTCACTTTTCTCTTTGATTAACTCAATGTCGTATATTTTTCGAAGAGGGAAGGGAATACTATTATTTTCTGTTCCTCTTCTTGAAAAACACAATATAGAACACATATTATTGGATATTTTTCGAGACGGGGAAGGAAAAGTACTGTTATTTTCCCTTCCTTTCCTTGAAAAACTCAATATGGAACACAAAGTATTGGATATCATCCGAGAGGTTGAAGGGAAAGTACTATTATTTTCACATGTAATAGTAAGGGGGGGGGGGGAATGCTGTTATTTTTACTTTTTGTAAAAATAGATATAGAACACAAAGTAAGGGATATGTTTCGATATTTATTACATTGAAGTAATAGTACTTTTCGTGTTTGAAAACTTTATATTCAAATCATTGGACATTTTCCGACAAGGGGAATAGAAAATACCATTATTCTTACATTAGATGTAATAGTATTTTGTCTTTTCGGAACATATCTAATAATTTCTGCTCCACGTGATGTTTTTCAAGAAGGGGAAAGGAATATTGCCTGTAACCCTGTAAGTATATTTCTACGAATGTAAATTATTGCTGAATCTACGACTAAAATAGTTAAAAGGAACATAATACAAACGTCCTCAGAGTAACTGCTACAAAAAAAGTCTAAATATGTTAGCAATGCAAAAAATTTGAAAAAATGGCATACATCAATTCCCAATAAGATATAAAACTAATGTATGCATTAATATGTTCAAGATGTTCCGATTTCTTCGTGTTCTATGTATATTTTAAATATATGAATCAAAAGTCCTCTAAGCTGCCACTCTACAAAAAAAATTTAAACCGCAAAAAAATTAGAAAAAGTTTGACGTTTCCCAAAACTGCTATATATATGTGTGTGTAAGGGTTCCTTTGGGGACTTTTTTTGGTATGAAGTGGTGCCTTTGAGGACTTTTCGGGTTTTTGAGGACTCTCCTAGTAGTAATTATATATGCAATATTATATATGCAAGTGCCTTTAAGGACTGATTTTTCATCTAAACTTTGGATTCATTCAATAGGGCGGGTCAGGAAAAAACCAAATTAGGATTTCAACCATGTAAATAGCATTTCTATGTAGAGATACATTTCATGCAAATAACCTTTGGAGTAACGTAACATGGTTCGAATAAAGCGTGTGGCCTAAAACTGGGATTCGAATACCTGTTTTCTTTGTTTGTTCTCGCACATCTCTGATATTTCTGAATATAGGGTTTATTTCATTTAAATTGGATGCCAGGAAATAATATATTATATCATGAAAACGGAAAGCGACATTTTTGACACGAGTGGGAGTGAAAAATATGTTTCCCACTAGTGATGTACAGTATTTTTTGTACGACCACGCGATAATTTTACCAAATAATAAAAAATCTAAAGTTATTTTGCCTGTGTGAATAATCACTTCCGCACCAGTGATATACACTATTTTTTCTACGAACACGCAATACTTTTACCAAATAATGTAAAATCTTACATAATCCCGCCAGTGTGGAGAATCATTTGCGCACCAGTTATGTAGACTATTTTTTCTACCTTCATAATTTTATAAAATAAGGTGAAATCTGACGTTTTTAAAATAGTCGAAGTGGTATATAAAGAAATTATTTGATATCAAATCGTCCACGCGTACCAAGTCGCGAACATTGACCTGTTTATAGATATTGGAGCTCATCGTTTTAATTTCGTTCCCTGGAACATAAATTAAGGTTTAAGGGATTTAGGGATATTATTTTAAAAAACATTAAATTAAAAGCTATAAATTCTGATTAAAAATTCATTTTTTTGTTCAATAAATATTTATAGCTGCCTAAAAATTAGTCTGATTTGGTTGAACATATTTCGTAGCAGAGGATGCTGATAGTGGCGTAGCCAGTCACGTAGGGGGGGGGCAAAGATATATTTAAAAAAACATGAAAAGTAACAGTCGAGTTATAACATTATCATACTATTCGAAAAAAAATATATAGGATTATAAAAATAGAATTTTTTTTCAAGTTAAAATAATATAATACTACTTTAAACTGAAAAAATTCAAAAAATAATTCTTCTACTTTCCATTGATTCTAAGTTGTCCATTACATTACTGTTTTAAATGAAACTAACTGTTTCTAGATAATTCCACAATATATTGAAAAAATGTAAAAAATTCTAAGAATTTGACAATTATATACTGTATTGCTATTATCGTCAGAATGATAGAATTTCTGTCATCCCCATGTTGTACTATTTTTTCAATTCCCTTTTTGAAGTTTTCATTTCCTTTATTGGGATCAGCCCAAGCACTTTTATTTTGACTTGACATAAGCCAACAAGAAAAATTATTTTATTAACCCTAGGCGAATAAACTAACCATTCTCGTATTTGTTGTCCTTCCTTTCCAGATTTATAGTACCAGTTAACACAGAATCTCCTATTGGTGGGCAGGGTCCTTTCAAAATTAATTATCTACTTAATTCTGTTATCATGTGTTTATCTTCAAAAGTGGGATCGATTTCTGGAAATAAAAACAAATTTAAAATGACGGCTGAATAGTGTTGACTTTATAGACCTGTTAATATTTCCACAAGGTCAGAATAATTTTCATCAATTTCCTGGTCAGATTCCATTGCGACCATTTTCTGCTCGGATTTGATTTCGACCACTTCCTGGCCATATTCCATTTCGACCATTTCCTGATTAGATTCCATTTCGGCCATTTTCTCACCTTTATCATCATCGCCGTGCATACCCGGACATTTTTCGAATGTACCTTTCTTACTTTCTTTTGAACTTTCAATTTCAGTGGCAGAAAAATCAAAACTCGGTGTCTCGATGGGAATGCCGGGAATACCGCGTCGTGCACTGATTTTGAAGAACTTTGTTATGACTACGTATAGGATTCTAAGATTTGACGTCTGTGTTTGAAACGTTACAAAAAAAATATTTCCTAGAACTGTATAATTGAGCTGCAGAAATGAGAAAATATATTTTTTTCTTTCAGGCATTTCAAACATATAGGTACGGCGGTTGTTTTTGAAAATACGTATGTTACCGAATACTTTGTTAAGGGTGTGGCGGAAAAATGTTTATTGTGAATGCACTCACTTAGCGGTGAGGGGCGCCAAGTTAGGAGGGCACGGGGAGAGCGCCACCCCCCTGGGCCACTATCTGGCTACGCCACTGGGTGCTGACTAAATCAGTATTATTTGATTTATTGTATCGAGAGGATATAATTACAGTTACTTTTGAATTTGAATGCATTTAAATTTTCCTCAAAGCTGGTAAACGTAGCGAATAGATAATTTCGAAGTAAAAAAGTATTCTATCGATGAATTTGCTTTTTGTCTGAACATATATGCCGACTAGACTAATAAAATATAACCCGAGTTTGAACACAAACGGGCCAAACGTATCGAATTAAAAGGTTATTTCGTAAACGAAAAGGTTTGTTAATTTAAATTATTCATTTGACTTTGTATGATTCTGCCAATTAAAGAACTCGCCATCGTACTTACAAAATAAAAATTATAAAAAGTCCGTTTTGAGCTATTTTTCATAAATAAAAACTCTTTGTGATTATTATTTTTATTTGACATTTGACTTTAACCTTGAAACAAATTATGAAATGGTCTAGCGTTGTTCTAGCTAGCAAATTATTATATTAAATGGTCTTAATGGTAAATTTTAATAAACTATTTATTAAGAATATTAACAAATAAAGTACAATAACGTTTATTCATCAATGATTTGTGAACTGTTTATTTTTATATTGTATATGATCAATATATAGGTATACATAACGTTCGATAACATCAAGTATTTTTGAAGCAGGAAGGAACAAGTTCACTTTTCTCTTTGAATAACTCAATGTGGAACAAAAAGTACCGAATATTTTTCGGGAAGGGAAGGAAGAATACTATTATTTTCTGTTCATATTGAAAAACACAATATGGAACACATATTATTGGATTTTTGTCGGGAAGGAGAAAGGAGAATACTTATTCTTTTTGCGTTGGATGTAATAGTTTTTCTCTTCCCCTTTTTAAAAAACTTATATGGAACACGCAAAGTATTGGATATTTTTCGAGACGGGGAAGGAAAAGTACTGTTATTTTCCCTTCATTTCCTTGAAAAACTCAATATGAATCACAAAGTATAGGATATCATCCGAGAGGTTGAAGGGAGAGTACTATCATTCTCACATGTAATAGTAAGTGGAGGGAAAATGCTGTTATTTATACTTTTTGAAAAATAAGATATAGAACACAAAGTAAGGGATATTTTTCGAGATTTATTAGATTGAAGTAATAGTACTTTTCCTGTTTGAAAAACTTTATATTCAAATTATTGGACATTTTTCGACAAGGAGAATGAAAAATACCATTATTCTTACATTAGATGTAATAGTATTTTGCCTTTTCGGAACATATCAAATAATTTCTGCTCCACGTGATGTTTTTCAAGAAGGGGAAAGGAATATTGCCTGTAACCCTGTGAGTATATTTTTACGAATGTAAATTATTGTTGAATCTACGACTAAAATAGTTAAAAGGAACATAATACAAACGTCCTCAGAGTAACTGCTACAAAAAAAAGTCTAAATAAATGGCATACATCAATTCCCAATAAGATATAAAACTAATGTATGCATTAATATGTTCAAAATGTTCCGATTTCTTTGTGTTCTATGTATATTTTAAATATATAAATCAAAAGTCCTCTAAGCTGCCACTCTACAAAAAAAAATTATTCTTACATTAGATGTAATAGTATTTTGCCTTTTTGGAAAATATCAAATCATTTTTGTTCCACGTGATTTTTTTCAATAAGGGGAAAGGAATATTGCCTGTAACCCTGTAGTGATATTTCCACGAATGTAAATTATTGCTGAATCTACGGCTAAAATAGTTAATTGTTTTTTTATTTATTTAAAACAGTTTATTCTGACGGGTGCGATAAATTCATACACACGGTGAGTTGACTCACTTAATTTATTTATTCACTAAACTATTCACTAATTTATATTATGTACACCGTATATTCACTTACACTAATTTATATAAGCACTTCACTACTGTTTATTGTATAAACTGACTCTGCCGCTGGTCGGAAGTCTTTATATATCAAATGCCCTTTTTTTCTGGATAACTCTAGATTGCGGCTCACACAAAAATAATCGCCTGCTTGGAAATGTCTAGATAAGAATAGTCACAAAAAATAATGGTAATCGGTTCGAAGAAATCTATCCGCATTCGCCAAAATTTTAACTTTCATACATGGCTTAGACAGAGCCGGATGCAGGGACTACACCTGTGTGATATTTCGTAACAATAGAAACATAATGCAAGACGTCCTCAAAGTAACACTGCTACAAAAATATAGGCCAAATTTGTTAGCAATGCAAAAAATTTAAAAAAAAATGCATACATCAATTCGCAATAAGATAAGAAACTAATGTATGCATTAATATGTTCAAGATGTTCCGATTCCTTCGTGTTCTACGTATATTTTCAATATATAAATCGGAAGTCCTCGGAGCTGCCACGGTACAAAAAAAAACTTAAAATACATAAAATAAGAAAAAATTTGCATACATGAATTCAAAACAAAATATATAACTGATGTATACTTTAATATATCCGAAATTTTGACGTCCCCAAAACTACCCTTACACATATATATATATATATATATATATATATATATATATATATCGGATATATATCCGATATTATGATATTTATATAAATATCATGATATTTGCTAACCCTGATATAAATACACAAATTAATTATGATACAGATTTTCATTACGATACATATTTTTAAGCCAATAGAATCAAGTTACTTTTTAGTAAAGTGATACTTAATTTGACAACTGTCAATTTTGATTTTCAAAATTAAATTTTATTTAATTTTATTATGATATTGAGTAATAACGATGAATTTTGTCTAACGCCTCCTGAAATTAGAGAAAGAGTCAAAAATGCTGTTACAATATATTACTGGAGAAGTCCAAGAAAACTGTTACCAACAATTTATGGATTGGAGAAACATAAAAAGATTTAATCGTTTTAATAGTTTATTTTGAAAACTAACAAAAGAAAATGAAACCATCATCCCTGTGGACACAATGTTCAATTACCAAATATTTTAATCAATAAAGCATAATGTTGACATATCAATATATCCCAAGTTGCATGCTCTAATAAAACTTAAATCCGAAGGATTTCTTGGTATAAAATCGAAAATATTTTTACCACATGAAATTAGAAGGTTTTTAGACAAAGCACCTGAAAATCAATTTTTGTTTTCGAAAGTATATATATATATATATATATTAAATTAAAGAATTTGAATTTTTATAATGAAATTTTACATAGAAAAGTCATGTTAAATTACAAATGCAATTTTAATCTGTGAATTCGCGAGTAGCCCAGCGATGTAAACAGCAGATTATGAACATTATGTAGTTTTATGGTCAAGGTTCAATCCCTACCTCATATATACCGTTTTTTTTAGATCAGCCCCCTAAATTAATTTTACAAATTGTACAATAAATAATTTAGGTATACATAAATAAGAAGATTGATGAATTATTATTTTCAAATGTTTTAAATTTATTTGTTGAATTTCCAGTCATGGCTCTTGTTTTTTATGATAAATAATCATGATTAATTAAATAATACTTATTAATGGGAGTAGAAAAAATAATGTGGGCATCGTTTATGTAATGGCTACTAATACACTCGCATGTTACACAACATACTCGTAGTATTAATGGCTATCATTACATAATCGTAGCATAAAATACTATTTTAGAGCTAGTTGGTAACACGTTAAAACTATGGGCTGCAAAATGTCTCAATAAGTACTTACATATCATGCGGCATGCTCATTTAGATAAATTTGAAAACGACATGAAGGCGTATTAAGAGGAACCAGGAGTACGTTTTCATCAAGAAGAGCATATGATGGGGGACTTATAAACATAAAGAAAAAGTAACGGGATTCACTTTTAAACATTTCTCTACTATTTTGTAATTTTCATATTCATAATTTCATACTCCCTTATCAAGATCAAAATTCGCGTTGGCCTGTGTTATGATATTAAGTTTTACATAATAATCTACAACGTTAAAACCCCGATATTCATTTTAGAAACACCCGGTATAATTTTCATAAAATGTATCTCATTTAAGGTTAGTAAAAACTATCAACATTAAAAAATAGTGCTCTCATAGATATATCTATGAGTGCTCTTGTTCTATAACTGTTGTTCAATTCATTGTATCGCCAATTCTTCAGTAGTGGAGAAATGTACTTTTGTTGACAGAAATAAAAAACACTGTAACATCCATATCCCTGTATTTTCACAAACTTAGACTCAATTTAAATATAATTCAAAGTATATTTGAGAAACAAATAAATCACAATTAATATTTCATCTGGAAACTCTTTGACTTTTTTTGGTGAACTTCATATCCAATACCGTAATTTTAACCAGACAGCAAAAAACAAATTTTGGGTTGAGAAAACCGCAAACCGATCTGCCGTTCTAGAGACAATGGCATTTTTTGGTCAATTTTGCTTTAACCTGAAGTTTTCTGAGTTAAAATTGTGTTGACAACGAAATGGAAAATAATGAAACAAAGATTTTTATCAATAGAAATGTACAAAACGTAACAAATTACGTACTACATAATTATTTTGGATTTTCAAAATGCTTGCCGTGTTTTGCTAACCACAAATTCAGACTTTCCTAGTGGAATTCACATTAGCAAGAGAAATACTTTAAAGCTTCCGGCTTTTTATATTTCATACCTTACGTGTAATTAGACGAGGTTTACTTTTGATTATTCTCCTAAAATGAAAATCGTAAAGTCTAGTGACCTGACTGACAATGGAAAAATACTCCATCCAATCCACTTATTTTGAAAATGCAGTAACTGAATATTCTCAGACACCTTCTGCATAATGCGCCTGTCAACCATATTGTTGATACCAAATATTTGGTCTGTTTTGAATAGTTTAAAAATACCACATCATACGTGTAGGTTCCGACAATTCTGAGAATAAACTTCCGTTTGCGTTGGCTTTATAGTATTGGTTATTATGCAAATTTAAAATATTTTACGCATTTTTTAAGCCGATTGTGTTGTAAGAATTTTTTCCAAAATTATAGGCCAGCCACTATTGATGGTTCACTCTGTATCACTATAATTGTTTGTAGTGTTATACCATAGAAATATTTGATGTATTCGAACAGTGTAAAACTATCATTTAAATGCTTTAAATATGTCAACACAAATCTATCACGTTAGTCACATTTTTTCAAAGTGAAAGAAAATGTTTAAAACAGGGTTGGGTTGATTAAAATCAAGTGATTTAAATCACGATTAAAATCATGATCTAAATCGCTTGATTTTTAAAATTAAAATCATGATTTAAAATAATTTTTTTTCTTCTTTATTCAGAACCAGATAACAACATAATATAAAAGTTTTCTCAAAAATCAAAAGAAGAGTATCTGCTTTTAGACAAAACAACAAAAAAGAAGTACATAATTCCAAATTCTTAAACTAAACTTATTACTGTATATTTTCAGTCTATTCATTTTCGTTATACAATTTAAACAAAAACACGAGTTTTCCTCCTTTTTCTATGCCTAATCTGTTTCTAATATCCGAGTGTACAAAATCACCAAAAGAGCTAAATACGCGTTCTACTGAAGCTGAAGAAGCAGTTGCACACAGGAACTGTTTTATTATTGGCAACTGTTCAAGATTTCCGGCTCATCATTTTGTGATAACCATCATTGTAGTCCGTTAACATTTTTTATTACTTCGCCCGAAAACATAACTTGCTTAAATGGAACACTGCGGGCATTTAACTTTATTACTAAAGGTAACAGTCCAGTGTTTTCATGTAACTTGTTAATTGTTTCTAAAGCTATATTCTTTTCTTCTGGTGTTAACTGGTATTTTGTTTTTTGGGATTCAACATATACGCTATAAAATGATATGGCGTTAGTGCTTGCTTATATTGATTATTAAATTGTTTTGTTTTTTGTAATGGTAATTCCACAGATTCATCAAAGATATATTGTAAATGTTTCCACTGCTCTACAGCATCTGCGATAGTAGCATTGTTCCTCTGCACAGTATCAAGAGCAACTGATATAGGTTTTAAAATGTTTAAACAATCTTGCGCTGCATGTTTAATCGCAATATTTGAAACTTTTTGGTAAATAGTGGAATCAATCTCCTTTTTATTTTCTTCGCAGATTCTTAATATGATGTCCCACTGAGTGACATACATCTCTAAGCAGTCGCCAAGGCTATTCCATCGCACATCGCTTGGAAGGACTAAAGCGCTGCCTCCTGCTTGACTGAATTTAGCTCTAGCCAAATAGTTATTTCGAAAAAACTTAACAATTTGGACCACATGTTCTTTAACGTCTTTAACTTGAAAGTCCTTGCATAGTAAATTAAAAATATGTGCAGAGCAGCCATAAGTTATAACTTTTGCGTTCGTTTTTTCTTCTAATGTTTTTCTCTTAAGTGCCATATTTGCGGCATTGTCTTGTCACAAAAGATTTTACGATACACTTGTATTTTAATTCACGTGAAGAAATCAGGTCACAAACTATTTGAGTTAAATATTCTGAAGTATGTGGATTTCCTGATGTATAGGAGGGCTTGTCCATCTTCAGTGGTTATTGTTGCACATATCACTGGTTCGTTGTGCACGTTTGACCACCCATCAATTGATATATTCACGGATTGTCCTGACGGAGGAGAAACATTTTTCTTTTTCCTCTTCATAGATTTCGTCCAAAAGACATGTTGCTACCGTTTTTCTCGAGGGCGGTGTATAACCAGGCCTTAATAACTGACTGGCTTTTTTCACCTCTAAATAGCCTTTCCTATTTGTTTGTCAATTTTATGTTTTTCAGCAGTTGAAGTCCGCATTACAAAACCACTCATGGTAGGCTGAGTTTCGATTGCTTTCTTTTTTGGACTGGCTCAAAAGCTGTTGCACTTGTTGGTACTTTCGGTGGAGTTTTTCTAACATATGAACTATCTGTCATGAGTGAACTACAACTTGAGGCAGATGATGTGCTAGCAAAACTGTCAAGCGACATTCGACTCTCTGGAAATAGAAAAAACATAATTGAAAATTGATTAATTGATGATATATTGATGTAGTATTGAATTATTGATTTGAAAATAAAGTGAAAATGTTCAATAGAGATGTAAAAGCAAATTTATTTTTTCAAGTTGAAAAACATTAAAAATTAAGTAAGTATAGAAGAATAAAGATAATCTTTAATTAACTTGGGAAAGGTCGCGTTGAAAAAGTTACATTAAAGGCCACGTGTTAGATTTCACCTAACATTTAAAAACAATCATATATGCCTAAAATATATATCCTAAAATATCTATAAATGAATACTTAAAAATTATATTATCTTTGTTAAAAATAATATCTATCAAAAAAATTTTAAAATTATCTCAAAAATGTATCTTCTTCTTCTCATTAACTTTCAGACCTTAAGGTCCATAGTCTCCCTATTGGGATTCCTAGCCTCATTTTTCCGGCAACGGTGGCCTGCCGCTTGGCCAACCCTACTGCTTTAAATCAGTAGGGAGTTTGTGAATTCGGTGATTTAGTTTCTGCTCTGATGTCTGTCCTTTGCTTCTTCTACTATTCTTTTCTATTCTTTCCGGTCTTTTGCTTTGTTCTTCCAGTCATTTATTCCAATTTCTTTAAGATCTTCTACACCATCCAACCATCTAGTTTTCGGTCGTCCCCTTGCTCTTCATCATTGTCTTTTAGTTTCCTGTATTTTCTTGACACACCTATCATTACCTAGACGTTGTACATATCCTGCTCACCTTAATCGTTTACTTCTTATTTCATTTGTTATTATTGGGCTATTGAATTTTTGATTAACTTCGTAGTTCCTTAATATTCTCCATACTCCATTTTCTTTAATTGGGCCGTATATTCTCCGTAGTATTTTCCTTTCCCAGATTTCTAATGCGTTTTCCTCTTTTTTTTTATTAAATTCCAGGTTTCTGCGGCGTAAAGTACGACTGGTCTAATTACTGTCTTGTATATTTTAGTTTTTATGTTTGTAGACAATATCTTTGATTTAAATGTGTCTTTTAATGCATAGAAATATTTGTTACCCTGTTGTATTCTGTTATTTATCAAAAATGTATCTACTTATAATATAATACGTATATATTTAAAAAATATTTCAAAATATCTCAGAATATATAATTAAAAATTACACTACGTTACTTAATTTATAATTAATATTTATGTCTCAAAACTTTCACTAAATTATCTCAAAAATACAATATCAAGTGCTTGGAGAATCAACAAAAAACAAAAAAATTTAGGCAAAATCTAACCACGCGATCATTCCCGGGTTAATAATAAAAATATTTATTAGATATAAATAAAATTAAATTAATAATTTAATTACCTGTATTCCTCTGTTGATAATTACAAACATCGTGGTGTGCTTTAAGTCTTTGGACTAACCCTTGAATATATTTCTTGCACTTTCAACAAATAGCCCTACACCCCAATTTATTTGGATTTGTTGTCTTAATATAGAACTGCTATATTGGGTCCTCTTTTTAAAAAAAATCAATGGTTTTTAATTATTTCAACAAAAATCAGATTTTTCCCAACCCTGGTTTGAAATCTACTTGTTTCCGTATATTCTTAAGATATAATCTTGATATTTCAATTATTTATATCGCCTTTTTAACCATTTTAACGTGATGTATAATTTAATAGAGATTTCCACTTGTGATTACAAAGTTGTCCAATGTAGAGATCCGCTTTGGGGATTTGGGACCTTCTTGAAATGATTTCTCCTTTAAATCAAAGAAAACACACATTGTGTCAAATGCAATTTCTCATATTTATATTTATTTATTTGTAGCCACTTTTAACATACTTTAGGATAGTCTATAGACCTTGAAATTTCAAAATATCAACAATTACTTATATAATTACTCAGTCAAGTGACACGTTCAAATGCGACATGTAATCATTACCGTTTAAAATTTACTGTTAAAAATTGAACGTGCAATAATATTTAACCAACCAAACAATATGCAATATGATTAGCACTTCACCTCTAAGGGTTATTTAAAACGATATCAAATAATGACAAATACAAAATATTGATATATTTACTTATTTGGAATTTAAAAACTTTTATTTTGAGAAGAGGAACTTCCGAATTGAGACCGCGTCATTTTGGGTTTATACCTGGACAACCGTAGCCTAGGCGTTAGTGCACCAACTCTGAAGAACTAAAACTCTAAACTTAGGCTCCAGTCAACCAAGTCGGAGCTGTTGAACTTCGACCGCAACTGCAACTTGAGCACCAGTCAATCAAGACTCGGCCAGCAAACAAAAATCGTAGTCTAGGAACCACCACTCTTAAACTCAGGCACCAGTCAACAACAGGAATAAGCTAATCGTCTATTTTTTTAATATTCTTCTTCTTTGAGTGCCGTCTCCTACCGGAGGTTAGCGATAACATCTGCAAAACTATTTCTATTTTCAGCTGTTCTTATTAAGGTCTGCAAGTCCATGTTTGTCCATTGCCTAATATTTCGCAGCCAGGAAATTTGTCTTATACCTGGCCCTCGCCTACCTTCGATCTTACCCTTCATTATGAGTTGCAGAAGTATGTATTTAGGATTTCGTAAAATATGTCCTAGGTAAGCAGTTTTCTGTCTTTTAATAAATATTAATAACTCTCGATCTCTCTGCATTCGCCTCAAAACTACCTCATTGCGGATTCTGTCAGTCCATGGAATTTTCAGCATTCTGCGAAATACCCACATTTCAAAGGCTTCTAAACATCTCATAGAGCTAACTTTCAGTGTCCAGGCCTCCATTTCGTAATAATACAGACGCTAGCTACTGTTCTGTATTTTTTTTAGGTCCACGAGATAACTCATTTGCAAAGTCAATTTCAAGGTTTACGAAACAAGATTTTTCAGGTTACCACGCTTGAAAATGGCCAGTTTTTTTTAAGCCCTTTTATATAGTAAATATAGGTCTAATTCAATCGTTTTTACCATTAACTGGAATTAAAATAAATTCTAAGCTATAAAACTGAAAATAAATAAAAATGCAATTTTGACTGAAGTTTAAACATGTCATACTAAATGTGGCAACATTGTTTGTTCCGGCACGTGATGCATGATCACGCACGATGGTCAATACGAACGAGCGAACGAACGAAATTTGTTAATGCTTGAACCGATTTATTTTGTTTTGTTTTGTCTAGTGGTGCAATATTAGTTATTAGCGTTTTGCAAATATGGAAACTATTGGACTTTCTCTGCGGCGCAATGCAGCAGAATTTAATGTCAAATTGTGTATAATTTGTCAACAACATAATAAAACTGAATTACTGACAAGTGAAAGTCATCGATGTGCGCGGATTCGGTGGGCATCTAGTGAACGAAAAGACGTTGTTTTTGAAAGATTGAAAAGTGTATCCCAGGATGAACTATTTTCATATCACATGACCAACGCTTGTTACCGGAGTTATACGATGAAAACAAAAGTGGAAAGGGCGGCAAGGAAACTAATGGACGACAAACACAGTGAAAATATTTCGGACAAGCAGGACTTAGGTGAAGGAACTTCTTCAGCAAGGTACGATAAATTTACACGATCAAATTGTACAGCTAGACCTTCAACATCTGATATAAACAAAGACGAAACAATAAATTGTATAATTTGTGGTAAAATTTGCAAAAAATTTCGAATTTGTGAGAAAAATAGGGCAGAAACATTGCTCGAAATTGCTCTCGAATTTAAGGATCAGATTTTTACTAGAATTGCGGATTTAAAAACTATCTTTGCAGCTGATATTTATTATCATGCAAATTGTCTTCGCTCTTATCAACGAAAATATCAAAGAAATAAAACAAATCTAAAGTCTGAAAACTTACAGTTCAAAAACGTAAAGAAGGAAATTTTTTTACAAAAGAAAGAAATTATGTCAAATGTTGTAGACAAATTATTGCCACGTCTTAAGTTAGGAGAATCTTTTACTTTGAGTGGAATATGTAATGATGTAAATAGCCTATTACCATTGGAAATGGCGGTTAAAAACGTTGACATTAAAAACTATTTAGTGGGCACCTTTAACAAAGAAATACAGTTTTGTGTACCACTGGAAGCCAACAAACCTACATTAGTTTTCCACTCAAGCGTGACTCTTGCCGAGGTTGTAGATTTAATAAGATCAAAGGATGTTATCAAAGAATCAGCAAGAATTCTAAGAAAATCCCTTTGTGGTGTTAATTTTGATTTAAATGATAAATTCTGTGATGAAACCAATTTGAGACATTCATGGGACGATATACTGATTCCTCAACCACTTTTAACTTTTTTCTCAGAACTTTTTAACTTTAACGAAAATCAGTTCTATGTTTGATAGTGACATTGATTCTGAGAGTGATGAAGAATCAGACATTCCCAAGACATCCAAAAAAGGAGTATCTAAAGGGAAGCATCTTAAAATGATAGCATTGTTTCAAACAATGTATTTTATTTTACATGGCGGGAAAAAAAGAGTCCTCTGCAGACTATGACAGGGTTGGCAGTTCACTATACCTGTAAAAGTAGTGCCTTAATTAAGAGCTTAAATCGTACCGGTATGAGTATCTCCTATGATGAAGTTCAAAGATGTAGAACAAGCCTGGCATCTTTTACTGTTGAATATGGTAAAAACCATATACCACTTCCTTCACATTTTGACCATTCTAAATTTACCACTGCAACGTTTGACAACTTTGACCACGACGAAGCGACTGAATCTGGATTAAATGGAACTCATGATACTGTTGCAGTTATATTTCAAGATAAATCTGACGTAGTGCATAGAAAACCAAATATTTCAGAAACTGATGTATGTCGTTCTACTCGATCATTTCACGAAGAACTGAAATATCAGGTATTGAAGGAATTCTATAAAGTACCTGGACCTATTTCAATTTAAAAAAACTGTTTATCAGAAACGAGTGATGACCACGATCCAATAAAATCAGAAAAATATTTTCAATTAAGAGCTGACGATTTAGCATGGATTTTAAGTAGAATGGATATATCAGAATCACCTCGACAATTGAACATAACAAAAATAGATCAGCAGATTCCATAATGGCCAGCCTTTAACGCATTCCTTTCTGAGGATAAACGTAAGGAACAAATTGTTGGATTTCTGCCAGTTTTGCCCTATCCTGTAACTGACTATTCAACAGTGTATACAGCTCTTTGCAATTTCAAAGATATGTTACAACAGCTAGATCAAAACAATCTTCCAGTATTTTGTGATGAAGGTGTCTACCGAATTGCCAGGCATATAATGTTGTTAAGAGAAAAAGAATTTGAAAATATAACATTAATGCTTGGAAGCTTTCATACGATCAAAGTATTGCTAGCGTGCATTGGGAAATATCTACGTGGTAGTGGTGCTGAAAGCATACTGATTGAATTCCATTCCATAATTACAATACTTACAAACCCACATCTTGAGTAAATAAAGAACATTTGTACACAAATATAATATTTTTTATTTCAATATATGACCACCCTGTATAAAAACCAAACTGGCCATTTTTGGGGCTGGTAACCAGATGATTCTGAATATGTACGTCTAAGACAATATTATCCCACAAAAATACATCGTGGACCTCTCAAAAACACAGGATGTTACCTAGCGTATAGACTATAAAGTAAAGTACTGTAGACATAACACTTTGCCATTCGGTACCTCAATTCTAGACTTAAGTCTCGAGATGACAAGAAGGGTCTCAATTTAACAAAAATGGACCTGGCTTGTTCTATTCTTGAGCGTATCTCATTTTCCGAATTCAAGGAATCGTTTACCAGACATTCCAAATATTTAAACTTAGATACCTTTTCGATTGTTTCGTTGTATATTAAGATATTGCATGGAATATTTGGACTTCTTGATATTGCCATTGTTTTGGTCTTTTTTGTGTTGATGACCCCCCACATGTCTCCTGCTGCGACGAGTTTATTAAGCAATGCTTGCAAACTTTCCTGGCTGTCAGCTATGATCACTGTATCGTCGGTATACCTAATATTGTTTATTACTTCTCCGTTGACTTTGATTCCTTTGGCGGTACATTTAAGTGTGCTATCAAAAATAAAATTTGAGTAAATATTAAATAGCAACGGTAAAAGGACGCAACCCTACCTAACACCCTTCTCTATTTTAATAGGATCCGTACGTCCCACAGTTGTTTCCATAATTGCCGTCTGATTCCAGTATAGCTCCCTTAAAATATTGATGTCATTTTGGTCTAGACCCTTCTTACTGATATATTCAATTAAACGTTTATGGTTAATTCGGTAGAAAGCTTTTTCATAATTGATAAAGCACAAAAACACGTCCTTTCGTTGGTCTCTGCATTTTTGCATCAGAACATTGAAGTCAGACAAGGCTTCTCTTGTGCCCATGCCGTCTCTAAATCCAAACTGCTCGTCTCCTAAATCGATTTCACATTTTTTATAAATTCGATTATGAATTATCTTGAGAAAATTTTTTAACATACTGGACATCAAGCTAATTAACCTTCAAGCTAATTAACCTATAATCATTGCACCTCTTGGGATTTCTAGTTTTGGGTAAAAGAATAAACATGGAATGCAGCCACTCTTTTGGGAATTTTGCTGTACGGTGTATCTCATTAAAAGGTTTTCTAATAAAATTAGGTTTTCGTAGTCTATAAGCTTTATAAACTCTATGTGTATTTCATCCGGTCCAGGTGCCTTGCCACTCTTGGATATTTTAATGGCATTCATTATCTCGGACTTTAAAATATTAGGGCTGGTATCGCTTGTTGAGGTGATGTTGGGTTCTTTTCGATCTTCTTGAAATGCATCTTCTATATACGACTTCCATTCCGCCAGTACATCTGTTTTCTGTGTGAGTATTTTGTTGTTGCGGTCTACCAAGACAGTAGCTTTACTGAGTTTCATTATTCTACAGACATGTTTTACTCTTTTGTGAAGTGTTGCGTAATCATGTTTTTGTTGAAGTTCTCCGATTTCAGTGCACATATCTTTCATCCACTTCTCTTTAGCCAGTTTTATTTCTTTCTTAATTCCGTTGTGCATGCATTTGTATTTCTTGTTGTCTTTTCCCTTACAACCTCTTCTCTCATTCATCATTTTAAGTATTTTTGATGTCATCCAAGCTTTCTTTGGTTGATCTTTTGGGTCTAGCATTATTGATAGCATATTTGATTTTAGTCCATAGCTCTTCGATGTTGGGTTATCCTGACTGGCTAATGCGATTTCTAATTTCTTTCAGGTATTCATTTAGTGTTGAACTGGCTCGTACTTTGGTATCCTCTTCCTTTAGTGCATCTATTTTTGTTTTTCTATTTTCCTTTGCTTTTTCTATTTTCTTTAGGCGGATTTTGAAATTGCTTAGTAGTCTCACGTGGTCAGTGGGGACAACCTGCAGCAGGGTAGGTTTTCACTGATTTAATACCATTCCTATATTTTTTCTGGATCAATATGTAGTCTATCTGATTTCTAATTATTTTGCTTGGACTATCCTGTGGTAACTTCCAGGTATAAAGCCTGCGTGGCGGGAGTTTGAACCAAGTCTTGGTGATTACTAAGTCATGTTCTTAGCACAATTCAACAAGTTGATCTTCCCGGCCATTTCTAATTCCTAGGCCAAACCTACCTACGATTTCTTCTACTCTACCTTCTCCGACTTTTGCGTTGAAGTCCCCCATAATAAAGGTTATTTCATTTTTCTTAGTATATCCGATAAGCTCTTTAAGTTGTCTATAAAAGATTTCTATTTCTGCGTCAGGTTTTCCTGCAGTTGGAGCATATACTTGAATAATATTGACATTGATGGGAGTTCCATGGAATTGTAGTAGTAGCATTCTATCGTTGTAAGGTACGAAATTAATTACTGCTTTCTGAGCCAACTTGTTTACTATAAGACCGACTCCATTCCAATGATTTTAGTTGTTCCTGAGTGTAGCCAACGCATCTCGCTTATTTCCAAAACATTTATTTTAAGTCTATTCATTTCGTGAACTGTATTGTGGATATTTCCTGCTTCAAACACGTTCCTATTAGCAATTGAGATCGGTTTTTAATTGTGTTTCCCACTTTCGGGTGGGATTTCCTCCTCGCGGGGATTCTTCGCACCCCTTGACCATTTAAGGTCTGCCGCGGACTAGGGGCCGTAGTCATTTTTGAGTCTTGCATAGTTACTTCTACTAGGGATACTCTTAAGGAGTCTTTAATGAAGTGGCTTGCCATTCCCTTCTTCACCCTTATGCCGTTGACCGTTACCAGTTCTTCCGCCTTTTGAAGCGATTTCTCACTTCAAGGACAAAAGAGTGCCCTTACTCTCATTTAGCTCTTCCATCCGAAGCTGTTGGCCAATGAGAGGATACTGCTTATTCCGGCAGTAACTCGGTCGACAGAGCCATGTTGGTTTTTTTTAGCAGAGTGTACCACGTGCAGGTGAGGTTGTCATTTGGGTTGGCTTTTAATTAAGAGCCTTCACCCCTTACACCCACTTTAATATTCAAGGGAGAAAATAGTATATAAAGTACCAAGTGTCAAAAAGGTTACTTTAGTCACAAGCTTTATTAGGCACTCGTCCCTCGTGAAACGAGTTCTTAACGTTTTTAACACGAGGAATTATATTATATTTTCATTATATTCATAACATGACGGACGATGGCTGCCGGTTGGCTGACCAATCAAATGACACAGAACAACAAAATTATCACGGAACATGAAATTGAACTTACAAAAGATACATTTGATGTGACGTTTAAAAAACAAAAGATAAACGAGATGTGATTTTTCGCATTTTAAACACTAGTGTTTAAAGAGTCGTTTTGCGCATGTCAATCATTATACAACATTATAAGAATTTATTACCTCCAGAGTTACCAGCTCGTCTACAATTTCCCCAAGTTTTCCAAGATCAAAAAATATGTTAACTGGTGAGAACATTTACCAGATGATAGATTTTCTATTGGGAAAACAATCATCTCTGGAATTTTGATAATACTCATACTAGAAAAGAAAAATATTTTCAGCATGCACTTGAAATGAACATTTAGTGTGGTGTAATATATGATTTTTAATTGTTCGTTTTGAACACTCAAACAATTTAAATGGACCTCTTTATTTAGATTTCCTTGAAGAACATAAAAACGAATTACTAGAGGCCTCTGGTTTTGAGACGAAACGACGGAGAGCCGCTACATTATTCTCCAAAGTGCGTCAATACTTGAAAAGTTTCTCCGTTCGTGCATTAGTCGCGGCAGAGAGTTTGTTTGACAAATTAATTCTCCAGAATTGCAATGGAAAATAAAAGCAGCCGACAATCCGAATGAAAAAAAAATAGGGAAGGATTATTAAATATTCAGTGATTGCAAAAACGGATTATGAAATGTTTTGAAGTAAATGATGGAGCACTTTTGAAGTTCTTTAATTGTTAATTGATTTCTTCCTAATTTTTTCATTATTGTTTAATGTCACACATTTAGAGAATAAACCTACTTACGTATGATGCCGAAATGCATCAAATGTTTTGAAAGCAAATAACTCGAAAACCTATCAAGTTACACGATCGAAATAGAGGTGAATTTTATAGGTAGAATGGATGCTCTTTATTTTTTATACTGTAATACATCGGTTTCTAAGCGTTATGCATTAACGCCCTCATAAAAATCTTACCTTTAACGCACCCACCCCTTTGAAAAACCATAAACCACGAAAATTAAAATAGAAATAGTAATCATTTGACAATAATTTATTTGAAGAACAATAAATTATACTCTCTATTTCGTAAAACCAGCTTAATGTGAGGCTTATTACTTCTGACATAAATTTACTGTTTCAACGTTTCAACCCTTACTCTGTGGAATCTATTCGTATTACTTTTTAAATAATAATAATATGACAGAAGCGCTGCACACTAGTTGCGTCCGGGTTGAGCATTTTCTTATCTACAAGCTAAGTACATATTACTAAGAATTACACCTACCTCTAAATATTAATCCGGAGGTTAGGTTAGGTCAACCGGGCGGATGTAATTTCGGCCGGAAAAAGGGCAGGTACTAAAAGCCGGTAGGTAAATTCGGCCGGAGGTTTTAAGTTGCTTCCTTATCTCATAGGTATTTTCGGCCGCAAATCAAATAAAATAACCGAATGCTTTATATTAAAATATTTCTTTATTTCAATAAAATTATTACATCAACTTATTTCTATAACTTAGGTAAACTATAAATTTTTAAAAAACGTTTTGATGTGATACAGATTTAACGAAATTAATTCTAGAAATATTGTCAGATCGAAGCATATTTACCATGTTTTCGATAAATTTTAGTTTGTTTTTTACTTGTTTGTCTTTAATTTTTGCTGGAATATTTAATTTTTTTATTTTTAAATATGCATCGATCTGACAATCTTTTAATTTTTCTATAAAAATAAATATAGAAGGGTGACTTGAATAAAAACTAGAATTAAAGTGCGAATGGAATGATTCGCAGGCATTTGTGGTTCTTTTAATTGATGGGTTTTCATATGCCCATATATTTGGTGGAAAATGAGATTCTGGCGCTATGTAGTTTTCTAATAAATAGTCTGCGTATTTATCTATAAGTTTATGGTCCGGTTTGTATGACATGAGATCAAATATGAAACAATCTTCAACTTCAGAGGGGTCTAAATAAGTTAGCCCAAAAGTATGAGTAAGCCATTTGCTTTCCTCGCAGTTTTTATCTTTATACATTTGGGTTAACCCTAATGATTGTATTTTCCTATACCACGCCTGGTGCAAGTGGAATCTACAACCATTTAGTTTGGTTTTGGGAAAGACAACTTTTAATGCGTTATGAATTGCGATTTCAAAATCCACAAATACCTCCTTCGGTTCAAAAACAATATTATAAAGTTCAAAATTTTTAGATTTTACCAACAGAAAAAGTCTCATATATGTGTCACTGGTCTTATTGGGCAACAGACAATACAAAAGAGGAACATAATGCCCATTTTCCAGTCCATGGATGGTAAATAACTGATAAAAATATTTTGTACAATAAGAAAATGTGCCATCCATGTAAAAATCTTTCATTTTACATAAACTTATTATATTTGTATGACAAGAAAAAACAATGATATTATCAGCTGTGCTGTTAATAAACAAAAATTTTTCACCTGTTGTGGTTTTCGGTCCATAACTATCGAGTACAGAATGTACATCGTGAATATCCTTAGGCAGGGCTGGTAAGAGCTTACGGCGGCTGTTGTACAAATTTCTTCTTATTAGACTGACATCTATCGATGACAAATTCTCTGGCAAATGATTTGAAAGAACGCTTTTAATAATTTTTGAAGGTTTCTCCGATATGTCTTCCTCAGCTTTGCGCTTGCATGAAGTCGTCACTATTTTTCTCTCCAACGTAGTTTCATCGGACTCGTGGTTGTGGATTAATTCACTTCTAGTAACTGTGTATTCCGCACCAACAGTGTACAGTTTGGCTAAACATCTTAAATTTTTCTTTATACACCTCCAACGTACTTCACCACTTTTTAATACGTCCTGTTTACAAAACTGAAACTTTTCTACAACTAGTAAGTCACAACCGCGTGAACTCTTAATTACTGAAACTGATGCCATCGTATACAAATAATATATTTTATGCTTTCTATCGACTAGTAGCTTAAAGATAAGTTATAATACTGACTAACTATAATAATTTTATACCTGTTATTTGTGAATTTTATACATTTAAAGGAAACTATTAAGCGTAATTACCAATATTTTAATCTCATCGTAAACATCAACCCCTCGGCCGAAATTACCCCTGTCATAAATGGTACCCTTTGATTTATGCAGGTAGGCCAAGGGATTACCGACCGAAATTACGCCCGCCGAGGTCAACCAATTACTTTAAATTTATCCCCATCCAGAATTCAATATTTAGATATCGATTATCCTGGGAAGTATAATCAGTTTACAGAAGTATTTAGTACCACATTTCTTGGAATGTCTTCGGGACGTAATTCGTATACCACCCTTAAAATTTGGCCGCGTGACGCAACTCGTATGCAACTGACAGAAGTTACATTTCATGTGATGCGTACCCGATGATTAATAATTATTTTTGGCTAGACCAAGTAGTGACCTACCTTGTAATTGACTTAATATACCTATATGAATAGAAAAAAGAAGAAGATATGATATTACAAATATTAAAGCTTATGTATTATAAGCCCTATGGGGACATCCTCGATATTTTTTCCCATTTAAGATCAGTATAACTGTGTAATGGCCAATGATATAGAAAAACACGAAAACTATACTGGCTGATCAATTTTTACTTAAGAGGAGAACTCCCTAGATTTTTCTGTTCATTGACGACTTCAAATTGTGGGTTTCTTAAGTGTCTTTTAATTTCTATTCAAGGAAATCCAGTTCTTGTTTCTTATCACAAATATGTAGTACTTCTAGTTCTGTGTTACGTGTCAACGAATGTTTGGTGTCAAGCGAATGTTTTGCATAGTAGGATTTCTCTGTTTATTTTAATGTGTTTTAAAGTGTTCACTGTATCTAATTTCAAAATTTCTAAGAGTTTGACCCAAATAGACAACTTTAATGAGGACATTTTTGTTTTTACATTTAACAATTTTGTACTCATATTACTTTCTGTTTTAATAGAAATTGTTGTATGTGTTGCTAAAGATATTATCTTTGAAATATTATTAAAAATATTACTAGCATAAGTGATGGTTTTGTAATTTTTTATTTCTTTAGTTTGTTTAGGACATATTCGTTGTAATGCCACTTTGTCCTCTTAAATATTATATATTTATTTATTATATATAATTATATAATGGACAACCATTGGATGTTGCTATTTGTTTAATTCTATTAATTTCTCTATCAAAATTATATTTCTTCATAGGAACTGAAAATGCTCTATGTATCTTTGAATTATATGCTGCTAATTTATGTGGCATGGGATGATTGGAATTATATGAAATAGTCACATCAGTGTGTGTTGGTTCTCTGTAAATTGAATAATCAAGTACATTATTAACAATTTGAATTTTTAACTCAAGAAAATTCATTGAGATATTTTCTTCAACTTCTAATGTTAATTTAATTTTTGGATGTAAATTATTAATGTGGTTGAAAAATATATCTAATTATCGTTCACTACCCATAAAACAAGCTAATATGTCATCTACATATCTATACCAAAGTAAAATATTTTTTGAAATGTTACATTCAAATAGTTTTCTTTTCAAACTGTTCATAAAAATGTTTGCCAAAATTGGTGATATAGGGCTTCCTATTGGTAAACCTTCATTATGAATATATACCTATTGTCAAAAGTGAAGTAATTCTGATTAATGTATACATTAAATAAATTAAGTATATCGAATATTATTCCTGCATTTTTATCTTTTAGAAATTTAGTTACAAGTGTTAGACCTTCTTTTGGAGGAATTTTAGTGAACATATTGGTAGCATCAATTGAAATGAGATTAGAGTTATCAATTTTTTGATTTGTTCTATTGAATTTTTAATTGAGTACTTAGATATATATTGTTAAGGTTTTTAGCTAATTTATTATTAGAAGTATTAACATAAGAAACTACAGATCTAATTGGTTCCCTTATATATATTTTATTTATATATATATATATATATATATATATATATATATACATATGTATATATATATGTATATATATATATATATATATATATATATATATATATATAATTAATAACAATTCGTATTAGCATATTTAGCGTATTTAGAAATGTTTGTGAGGATGCGGTAATTGGCTTGGAAATTAAACTCCTATTTTAATGAAAGCTTTCGTAATAGTTTTATTACTTCGTCAGTCACGCTAAAATACAATGTATAACTAAATATGAAAAATCAAAAAATGGGTGCTAACATTAAACGAGTAAAAAATATAAATTAAAATCCAGAAAAAACAGTGTAAAAATATTGATATATGCTTGAGACTTTTCAAAATTATTGTCAATATGAAGTTGACAAATGGATGATATAACAGAAATATTCGTAAAAATTATTGTGAAAGGTTGAACTAAGATATTGATGAAAAATTATTATTAGATCTGTGATTCTTTTTATTTAATTTTGTTTCAATGTCCAGAATATTAGAGTAAATAATGTTTAAATTTTGAAAATCACTTTTTTTGTTCAATCTATTTGGTTCATTTTTTATATAAACCATTTCTAAAAAACATCTTTTAAACAAATTATTTTCTTTAGTTAAAATAGAAATGTTATTGAAATCTATGGAATGTCCTGTTACATTAACGTGCTGTTACAAAGCACAAGCATTCGGTCTTAAAAGAATATCGCTCTTATGTGAAGTAATTCGTGATTTTAAATTTCTTGATGTCTCACCAACATATTTTTTATCACATTCTTGACAACTGATTTTATAGACAACTCCAGTCTGATCAAGTATAGGTGTTCAATCTTTTAATTTTGTGAATAATGAGTTAACAGTTTTAATAGGTTTATTAGCCAGAACTATGTTTTTTTCTTCTTTTAATACATTGTTAATTTTGGGAGTGAGTTCTTTTATGCATGGGAATGATCGACATTTTTTAATGATATTTTCTTTAGAGTTTTAATTATCATTTATAATATTCTTTGTTGAAAATATTAATTTGTGAAGTAGTCGTTTTTGGTAGGAATTTTCAATGAGTAAATTAAATAATTTCTTGAAAATGGACACTTACGGGCATACAGATTATAACAACCAGATATCCCACTACGCAAAATATCTACTTGATACCAAACATTCATTGAAGCCTAACACAGAATTAGAAGTAGTACATATTTGTGATAAAAACAAGAACTGGATTTCCTTGAAGAAATAGAAATTAGAAGACACAAGAGATCCACAATCTGAAATTGTCAATGATCAGATCTAGGGAGTTCTCCACTTTTAAACTGTTTTCTTAAGTAATGATTGTAAAGATTGGCAGATATAGTTTGCCTGGTTTTCTATGCCATTGCACAATTATACTGATCTTAATTGGAAAAATGATATCCAGGATATCCCCATAGGGCTAATAATATCTAAGTCAGTCATGTCAAAGATACGGCCGTATCAATAAGACCCGTGATCGCAATGTGTCACAAAAAGAAGAATCATGTTTTTTAAAGCTTTTAGACTTCACTCGATTCCTCTACGGATGTTTTAAAATGCGCACACAATATTTATAAGTAATTTCAAGAGCAGCGCGTGCCTAGACAAGCGAGAGAGAAAGACAATAACGCCATCTCTTAGCAGCAAGTGGCAATATCCTATTATTTTTGTGGAGAACGATAGAATCTTCCACGCGCTTCAAGTCTAGACTAGAACCTTCCTTAACCATATAAAACGAGTGTGTCAGCGCAACGTGAGTCAGTCGAGTCGAGTAATCGAAGCGATACGGTTGGAGAAGGATTTTAGTAGTAGTAGTGATTGTGAAGGTATTGTGCATTTATTTGTATCGTGCGCGTGCGATATCCATAATTGTTTTGTCGAGTTCCATAATTGTTACGATTTTGGCATAATGTCACAAAAAAGTAAAGTTGATAGTGAGTGCAGAGTTTTTCAGTCTAAATGGGAAATTCCATATTTTTTCATAGAATGGAAAGGTAAACCACTGTGTTTGATTTGCAATTGAACAGTTGCTGTTTGTAAGGAGTTTAATTTGAAGAGACACTTTGATACGAGTCATAAGTCAAAATTCAATTGTTACACTGAAAAAATAAGAATCGACATAATGTCATCTTTAAAATGTAAACTTCAAGGTCAACAATCGATGTTTACTAAAGCTAATACAGAGAGCGAATATGCTCAATCAAGTTTTATGATTGCATTATAAATCGCGAAGAGATCAAAACCTTTCACTGATGGTGATCTTATTAAAGACTGTATGTTGAAAGTTGCCGATGTTTCATTTCCATCTCAAAAGTCAATACTTCAAAATATTTCGCTCTCAAGAAACACTGTTGCTTCAAGAATAAACGATTTATTTCAAAATTTGGCTCTTCAACTGACGGAGAAAATTAAAGAATTTACACACTTTTCACTGGCTGTTGACGAGGGCACTGATACTGTTGATACAGCTCAACTTGCTGTTTTTATACGAGGTATTAACAGTAACTTTGAAATAACTGAACTATTGAAGTGCGTTCCTTTGACAGGTACTATACAACAGCAAATGATATTTGTTCTGCAATTGAGCATTTGATAGCAGAATATGAACTCGACTGGAATATACTTAGCAGCACAACTACGGATGGCGCTCCAGCCATGGCTGGCAAACATTCGGGCGTTGTAACTAAATTAAAACAGAAAACATCAGGGAATTTTGTGGGATTTCACAAACACCGTACAAGACTTACGAATGAACATATCCAATCAATTCTTAAAATAACTACAACGAATATGATACCTGACATCAACGAGCTTGTCAAAAACAAGAGAAGTCAGGTACCTGGATCCTCGAGCTCAACATAATTACCCACCCTCTTTTATAACTTTGATATGATTTTTAACAACCGTATATTATAAAAATTGAATAGATGAGGCTTTTACTTGATGAAGATCCATACTGAACGATGAAATAAAACAATATAGTTTGTTTAAATCTTCATATATTTGAACTAATGTTCAATTTAAACTTGTTGACACGTTTAAATTGAACATTAGTTCAAATATATGAAGATTTAAACAAACTATATTGTTTTATTTCATCGTATATTATATACTATATAATTTAATAAATAAAATGTTATAATAATTCAGTTAATTTTTTTATTTTCTTTCTTCTTTTTTCACAAGGTAGGTCATTGGTCTAGCCAAAAATAATTATTAAACATCAGGTAGGCATCAAATGAAATGTAACTACTGTCATTCTGATAATAGTGATATCGAAACAATTGTCAATTTTTTAGAATTTCTACCATTTTTCAATATATTGTGGAATTATTTAGATACAATTAGTTTCATTTAAAAATGAATATCAGTAGATTGCACGGAGTAAGTGGCGAATCAGTAAATTTTATAAAAAGAAATCCAGTTGTGTTAAATATCACGATATCACCGAAACGAGAGAGTACACGGCTAGGGAATGTCCCATACAGTGATTGAATTGTTTTATGCTGTATTGAAACTACTGTTATGCCCACATAAAAATCATCCAATTTAGGGAGAAATGCCTTATCATATCTCACCAGTCACCAGTAATATTCACTTCTTGACCAGCTTCATTTTCGAAACACTGTATTTTTATCCATTATTCTCTTTTGTCTTTGTAACATTGCTATTCAAAGCTACATAAATGAATTTATTTAAGAAAATTTCAAGAACATTCGCATTTGAGTTGAGTTTTATCAAAATTAAGTTTGTATTAGTGTGCAGAAGAAACAAGGATACCATGCTTAACTAGTCAATAATTATACACATAATATGGACGTCAAGAAGAAACCAGTCGTAAGAGAGAAGTCCCATATAAGTATTCAAAGTAATAAGTGTAGTTTACCCTTAAGCAATACACGCATTAATATATTTTTATATGCCTAGGTATATAATTATTATTCGTATATATAACATGACGTACATAGGAATTTTCTTATGAACATGCACTTCCGCATCTGGGAATGTTTTTCACCATAAAAAAATAAACTTTTGTTGAAATATATTATGACCTTACTTTTGACCGATCTGGTCGATTATTGTTCTGCTCAGACTAATTCGCGATAAAATTAATTATATTATCATCCTGCCAAAGCTCATAAATTAAAACAGTTATTATTCAATAAAATACATATTCGTTGGTATTGTTTTGTTAAATGATGATTTCAGATGTCTGCGCAGAGATAAAATTGCTTGAGAAAAACGGTGATCATTTATTTATTTTCTTTTTCAAGATGAGATCAGTATTTTTATTGCGAATGTACAATGGTCCTATGAATTTGAATGTAAACTATAAATGCAACTGATATATTATGAAAGTGCAAATGAATCAATTTCTGGATATGTAAACACGGGTGAGCGAAAATATAAACGCAAAGCAAGTAATTGTTTTAGTTCTGGGTATCGATGGTGTCATATAAATTGTGGCGTGAGATAGTAATTTTAACATTTTATACAGAGCGATTAATAGAGGACGTCATATCTCTAAATTGTAGAAGGCACTAAAATATTAGGCCAAGTAACAGGAAATTGGTTATGACATAAATCAATTCAGAAAACAGTGCCGTCAAGTCTAACACTGAAGCTTTTCTGACAAGTGACTTAGTTGACGATATTTCGATATTATCCAACACATGCTGTGTTGGTACTGTCTTCTTCTAATAACAGAAAAAGAATGAATTCTCAATACGAGCATTTGTCATTCGCACCAGAACAATTGCAAGATACGTAACAATTTCTTTACGTTTAACGTAAATGTCTTAAAAATAAATAACAATATAATAGATCATTTTAGATCACGTGATGTTGATAGTTCCGCCATTTTGGGTGAGGGACAAATAATTTTCACTTTTCAGCCCAATATATCCAATATGCGAGAAGTATTGGTTTACCCTAAAACAAGTTGGAATTTTGACATTTTTTTGAGTTATTTTTACGTTTATCATCAAGAACAACTCGAAAAAACGGTTTTTAGAAAAAAATCCTGTGTGTAATGTTGTCGTCGGCCACTTTTCGTTACATGTCTTGTTCGCACGATACAGCCTCAGCAGTGCAACAAGTCACCAATTTTATGATTGAATATTGTTACGGAATAGCACACTAGTGTAGACTCTGAATCCGACTCTGTCTATGCCATGTATGAAAGTTAAAATTATGGCGGATGCGCAGGGATTTCTTAGAACGATTTTTTGTGACTATCTTATCTTGACATTGTTTTTGTGTAAACCGCAATCTAGAATTATCTAGTAAAAAAGGCACTAATATATAAAGGACCGACCAGCGAGACAGTTTCAGTTTATATAGTGATATCGTGATATAAACAGCGAACAAGTAAATAGTCTAAGTAGTGTTTATATAAATTAATGTAAGTGAATATACTGTGTACATAATATAAATTAGTGAATAGTGTGGTGAATAAATAAATTAAGTTAGTAGACATAACGTGTGGGTATAAATTTATCCCACCCGTAATAAAAACGTTTTAATAAATAAGAAAAACATTACATTGGTATCAGGTGTGGGGTAATATAAATAAATTGCTACGTAAAAATAGCCAAGAGACTATGTGACCTGAAAGTGACGGAACTAAGAGCAGAATTGGAAGATCGTGAGTTGGAAACGTCCGGTAATAAAAGTGAATTAGTAGAACGACTTAAAGTGGCACTGGAAAATGACTGCTTCGATCCAGAAACAGTTTTATTTAATGACGAGGCTTCCACCTTAACCTCGTCAATTTCTGCTAATATTTCTGCTAACGTGGACGAGAAGATTTCTGCCATGGAAGAGAAACTTTCAACGAATGTGAAAAACAATATTTCTGCCATGGAAGAGAAGAATTCAACGAATGTGAAAAACGATATTTCTGCTATGAAGAACGACATTTCTGCTAATATGAACGAGAAGATTTCTGCCGATATCTTATTAATGAAAAACGACATTGCCGCTGACGTTGAAAATGAAATTTCGTCTCTAAAATACAGATATAAGAACTCAATACACGCCAGCGGTAGAAAAGAAGACCGAGCAAACAAAACCTTGCAAGCCAGAAACACACCCTAAGTTGGAAGACGTTGGCAGTTTTGCCCGAGTCAAGGCTCCAACGTTCGACGGAAAGACATCATGGACCAATTACGTAAAACAGTTTGAAGCAGCGGCTAGAGTGAATAATTGGTCTGATAAGGAGAAGGTGGTCTGATAAGGAGAAGGCAGTGAACTTAACCATCGCGCTTCGGGGAGATGCCTTAGATGTACTTCAGACGATACCTCTTGAAGAAACGGATGACTTTGAGCAGCTGAAAAAGAAGCTGGACATGCGATACGGTCACGAACATTTGGAACATTTGTACAGATTCCAGCTGAAAAACCGAAGGCGGAAACGTGACTAAACCCTTCAAGGGTATGAACTGGATATTGCCCGACTAGTTCGATTTGCTTTTCCATCAGCACCAGATAACATGATGGAATGTTTCGGCATCCAGGTCTTTAATGACGGCTTATGTGACCACGATATGGAGAAGATGCTTCGATTAGCCCATCCTAAAACATTGGTCGATGCATTGACTGCTACTCTTGAATATGAAGCAGACACGATGGCTTCGGGATACAACAAAGGTAGGACTATACAGGAAGAAGGTGACGATGACAGACTTGACCAGATCGTCAACTTGTTGAAAGGTATGGTAGACAAAAAGCCGAAGAAAATCAGGTTCTGTAATTGTGGCGAGCTAGAGCATGCACGCAGTTCGTGTAAGCGTCCTACGACTCCTGCAAACCAAGAACCTCTTAAATGCAAAGCAGCCACGAAGGGCTCGCGGTACAACAAAGGTAGGACCATGCAGGAAGAAGATGACCATGACAAACTTGACCAGATCATCAACTTGCTGAAAGGTATGGCAAACAAGAAACCGAAGAAGATCAAATGCCGTAAGTGTGGCGAGCGAGTGCACGTACGCAGTCCGTCTAAGCGCCACAAGACTCCTGCAACCCAAGAACTCCAGTCACAGAGGAAATCAGTCAGAGGTGAACATCGAGATGATGTGAATCACCGAAAAGCCGACTCTGCCTAGACGGTCGTGTCCAACAGACTGCTCCCACTGCAACAAGGTGGAATATAGGGAAGCTGCAGTTTCAAGAACTACTGTAGTCAACGAGGAATGGTCACCCACCAGGATTAGAGAAGACCAGGAGAATGATCTTCGTCAGAAGATGATCCGGCAATGGAAGGAAGACCTACATGGCAAGAAGTGTCAAGATTTTCACCGAAACATAAGGCGTATTGGACTCTCTGGGACTCCCTTGTCCTGGAAGAAGGGCTGTTGAAAAGAGTCCTTAAAAACGATTATGGTTCCGAAATGAGGAGACAGCTAGTTGTCCCTAGAACGAGAGTAGCTGATGTACTGAAGAAGTTACACGACACTCCATCGGGAGGTCATCTGGGAGTGAAGAAAATCCTTCAGCGAGTCCGTGAAAGGTTTTATTGGATGAACAGCTCCGACGATGTGAAGGACTGGTGTAAGAAATGTACGACTTGTGCTACGAGTAATGGACCACATCGCGAGGCACCTATGAAACAGTATAATGTTGGAAGCCCTTTCGAAAGAATTGCTTTAGACATCGCTGGACGATTTCCGACGACAGAAAATGGTGGTAAATACATCCTGGTTATAATGGATTATTTCACGAAGTGGATGGAAATTTACGCGATCCCGAATCAAGAGGTCTAGAGAATGAAAATACCTGTCCAAAGTAGTTTCCAGCCATCAGAAAGATTGGGACCAGTAGATTTCTCTATTCGGCATTGGCTTATCGATCTGCCGTCAATGAGTCCACGGGCGAAACACCTGCGAAAATCATGTTTGAACGTGAAATGAGGCTCCCTTGTGACCTGGAATTTGGCTTTGGCCTGGAGAAGATCCAGCAGGAGAAGACTACGTGATCCAATTGAGAAGCAGGCTGGACGATATTCATGAATTAGTTCGAACAAATCTTCAAGTTGCCAGCGACAGAATGAAAAGTCGGTACGACACGCAGGCCACAGAAGGCGGTTTTAAAGAAAGGGACAAAGTATGGTTACACAACCCGACGAGGCGAAAAGGATCAATGATGTTATATATCGCATAAGCAAGATCCCCAACGGAAAACCAAAAGTAGTTCACCAAAATCGACTAGCGCCATTCGAAGGAGACCATGACCTAGAGAAAGGAGTAAACCACATTCGAGATGTGTATGACCCTACCTTCGATGAATTTATGGGCGCGTATAGAGGTACCGGGAAAGCTAGATATGGAATCACTTCAGAACAACGACAATATTTGTTCACTCTCCCGGAAGATTATTCACTGGCATACAACATTCCCGCCCGTATCAAGAACGAACGAGGGTTGGCAACCGTCTTTCGAAAGAAGTTCGGGCACTTAGAAAAATTTGAAGACCAGATTCCAGCCCCTGGCAAGATACTGAAACTGAAACATAATTCGCGGTACGTCTTCTACGTGGTAACTAAAAATGAATTTCAAGATCGATCTACCTACCGCGATGTGTGGGAAGCATGTTTTTCTACATTTACCTGCCATTAAAATAATAAATAATGAGAAGGAGCGTTCAGCTTCAGTTTTACATAAGAAAAATCGCTGCAGTTAGAGATGGAACATTCTTTTAATCCACTTTGTATATCTACTGCTTTTGTTTACATAGATTCATATTAAATCAGATTACTACATTTTTTTAAAATGTTTTTGAATTGATCATTTGAACGCTCAAGGCAGTAAAATGAGTTTGGCCTTGTACTAATTGGAAAAGGTTGAGAAGGGGTTAATGGGACTTCTCCTATATTGAACTACTATCTCCAGATCAATTATCTCGAAAGGACGCTTTACTAATAGTGGAAGAACCGCAATATCTACGTCCCTATCTGGAGTAACCCGACCCGACCATTGGCATAGCCAATGTTAACATTCCAAAGCGTTATGAGATATACCCTGTGAAATGAAGTATATTCATTCATGAATAACAAATTAACATTTAATAGTTATTTAAGATACAAATGTAAAAAGTGATTCCTCATTACACGACGGTTTTTAAAAACGCGAGCGAGGAACGGTCGAGTATTGTTAAAGCCAGTAGTGCAATAAAGAAACTTTTTACACGTGTACCTTACAAAATTTTATGCTGGATCGTGCGGAAATTTTCAAAGAATATGAGTAATATTTTACAAATGTCATTTTAACTGCTGCTAATTATTCAATGAATAAAATTACTGCATTGACTTAGCAACCAGTAAATAATTTGCACAAATCAGTCGTCAGTATTATTTAAAATACATGATTTGTAAGGTTTTAGTCATATTTAAAAATAATAATAATAAATATTTGCGGCTATATTAGGCACTAATACACGGTTAAAAACACTTTTCCAAAAATATTCAATATCCTATTGCGTATAGTTACTCCCGAGGCTGCTTCTTTAGACTCCATTGGCAATTGGCATCATTCTATTTTTTTAATGGAATAGAACTTGGTCATTCAGCCAGTCCCAACATTTTTTTTATTACAACAAAGGATAACGAATACACACTCTTCTCGCTCAAGACATTTTCAATGTAGCACAAACATCACTAGACCTCGGATAGGAAGGAAACATACAAACGGGTTAAAACAAAGGAAACCTCTAATGAGTACAATCATAGACGTACTTTTGAACCATAAACATCGCTCTTTTACAGCTGTCTCAGCTCAGCACTATAATTATATCAAAGGGGGCTGGTGATAGATTTTTTCAATCTTTCAAATAGTATATTATAATCTGCCTTATATTTGTTGCACTCAAAAAATATATGCTCCAAAGTACCTTTATCGTCACAGTGATCGCATAATTCGTTGTTATGGATTTTTATTTTGAATAGGTGTACGGGATAGCAAGCATGTCCGAATCGTCTTCTGATGAGGGTTGTTAAGTAAACTCTAGGAGTAGATAGGTTAAAAAACCATGGATTCTTAGGAATACATTGCTGTACTTTCGAATATTAATTGTAGTGACTATTTGTATAACATTCCCAGTCCTGTCTCCAGAGTTGGGCTTGTTTGGATTTGATGGAAGAAACAACGTTGAAATTACTTATATAACGTTGATATCTTGACCTGTAGTAACCGCAGGTTTAACCAATTTATCCACTTCTTCGTTGAAAGCCAGACCAATAAAAATGTAATTTGAAAATTTCTTTTTGATAATGTGAGTATGAGTTTTTTTATTTGAAATATTTGTGGGTTTTAATGATTATTGAGAATGCTTATATTTTTTATATTGCTTATAAGACGGATAAAGAATCTGTAGCAATAACTGACTGTTTGAAACTGGATTCTACGATAAAATTAAGAGCTTGAATAATGGCTATAGCTTCTGGATTATATATGGATAGATTTTTACATAGTTTGTATTTTTTCGACACATTTATAGATGGAACATAAAAGGCACAGCCTACTCCAAGAGAACCCTTAAAGGCATCAGTACAAATAAATATGTGGGAAGAAAAGGATCGGCAAGATATTTGAGCTTATCATACCATTTTCGCTATATTTGGGAATAATTACTTTTGTCGGAATGAACCCTTGAGCGGGCGCGCTTTGGAGAACTACATGACCAGGCGCGTGGTGATTTTAGTTCACCATTTAAAAATAATACTTTAAAAGAAGAAAACCACCGCTGTTAAAATAGTTTTATTGAAATGAAAGAATAAACATCAAACTGAAAATTTTTACAATGGTTTTTTTCCAAAAATCCTTGAACAAATTACTCTGAATCATATTGTTCCGCTTCACAATTACAGCAAAGCACAACATGTCTTTAATGTCCTTTACAAACATAATGAAAGCATGTTCCACATCTTCTAGTTGTAACTTGATTCTTGAATCTGTTACAATACGCACATCGTTTTCTTTTTAGCTGACGTTTGAGGGGCTCCTCTTTCAAGAAAAACACGAATATTTCTGGGTAGGGAAACCATTTTGGCACGTTCAATATACATTTTCTACATAAGTTGAAATGCAAGATTTTTTTAGAATGTTCTCTGCTTTATGCTTTTATTATCTGTATTTGTTTTCAAAATGACTAAAGCATTTATTCCAGTTATATTAAAAAATGTGATAAATAAACACAATGGCCACCTTCTTGATATTCTAGAAGCGCAATATTTTGCCTCCATCTGATCACAGGTATCTACACCCCCTTTCGACATATTATAATCCAATATAACGTGGGCCTTTTGAGTTCTTTCATGAATGGAACCCTCATCGTGCATGGATGACTGCAATATAACATCTACGAATGAAAGAATCATAATTTCATACTGATAGCCAAACAATGTAGTACCAACTTTTCTTGACTTATGAGGTAAGAAGTGAGGGGGAATGCCGCTTTATGTTTGCGCACTGTGCCAATAGTGGTAATGGTATGATCGAGTAGTGATAATACGAGATCATAACTGGTGTACCAATTATCTATTATCAAATTCCGATTCGAGCCTTCTATATGATCTGTTAGACGATGTACAATGTCATAAGGCTTATTTGAGATGCAGTATGGACCATCTGGCTGCTTTCCACAGTAAACTT
The DNA here is from genome assembly GCA_963921935.1 of Galeruca laticollis. NCBI lineage: Eukaryota > Metazoa > Arthropoda > Insecta > Coleoptera > Chrysomelidae > Galeruca > Galeruca laticollis. The sequence continues at coordinate 33,849,825 of OY998178.1, read as the reverse complement.
TTATAGATGAGGTGTAAAAAGTTTTAGCATAACTTATTGCAAATATTTTTAAACCATACTTAGCAGGTTTTTTCGGCATATACTGAGAAAAGCTACACTGACCTCTATAAGGCACCAAATTCTCGTCTATTGTAACAAATTCACTATGATTATAGCTATTTTTACAATTATCAACAAAGCGTCTAGTAGGATCGCTGCCAATTTATCGTGCTTTAGCTTTTGTCTCGTGACAAAAATCTTTTGTAGCTCATGCAAGCTCTAATTGCTATCAATCCCGTACCATCCTTATTCCAAATTTCTTCAACATTAGTATGCTGCAAACCGTTCAATCCTGTCAAATACAGAAATCCTATGAGGACACATATTTGTTTCTTGATGTTAGTTTGACATCTCTCGGTCTACTGTAAATTGTAACTCTTTGCTTTTCTGTAATATACTGATTTGTATACCCCTCAATTTCATCAATCATATCGGTATTGAACAATTGATAGAACGCATCAATCTCCGTGGTGATTTTTTTGCTTTCTCCTTTCGGGCCTGGCAATGTTTTGACAACATTTTTAGACCTAACACAGCAGTTTTCTTTGGAAAAACCAGAATTGCACCAGATCGTTTCATTATCTTGCTCCAAAAAAAATACTCTTTCCTAATCATCTTCATCATAGGTACCCTGGACAGAATCACCTTCTATTTCGGAACTGCTGTCGTGATCTGAATAGTATACTTTTTCCTCTTCATCATCAGATGAATCCAATTCCCATCCGTGATCGCTTTCATATAAACTTACATTATATTCATCAGAAAGTTCGTGTAAAACTCTTCTTTCAAAAATGTTGACCTTAAAATAAAATGAAATTATTCCAATCATATTTTATGGGCAACTAATTTCAAGCGCATTAAAATGTGCACGTTAAAACATATTGAAAAATATTTACGTAACTGGACGCACTGGTAAAGTAAGTTCACCCACTTGACACACGTTGATTTTTAGATTTCCAGATGATGTATCCGCACTCCCTCGCAGTAAAAACTCAACTGAAATACTCTTCGAGACTCAGTTGAAACATAATGTGAGAGAATAGGGGATACGTCTACGTTTCACGTATATAAACACAGAAATGGGGTGTTTATTTATTTAGCGTATGGCATTACACATGAACAGGGCCAATAAAAAAAATCCAAATTAGAATTAGAAATTAAAATTAAGGTATATACAAAAACACAAACAGGAGTGTAAATTACAAAGAGGGAACAAATCAAATAAAATCGAAAACGAACATTTGCGGCGTCAGTTGCCATCAGAAAATCTGAGAAGTTTCCAGCATAAGCCCTTGTTTCGCATTCGGACACTATGTGGTGAACGGTTTGACGTTCTGCTCCGCAGTCACAGCCGGGAATCGGTATTTTCCCCATTTATGGAGGGAATCTGCACAAATTCCATGGTTGGTGCGAATACGATTTAGGGATGACCATATATGGCGAGGCAGTTCATAACCAGCTGATTTCTCCGTGATGCAGGGGAGGGTTTGACAATGCCCGGGGCCCACTACCTGCCATTGTTCTCTCCAAGATTCTATGATGTTAAACCCTGTTCGTTGCATTTCCTTGGCTGTTACTATTGCTGGGTGTCTGGATCGAAGTTTGCCGTTCTCCAGGTAAGGTATGTCGCGATGTATGGATAACTGTGGGTTGTCAATCAGTTTCTTGTATTTCCGAAGAAGAGCATTCCTTCGCCGGAGATCCGCGGGTGGTATGTGGCTCAAAACAGGCAGCCAGTGTGTTGGAGTTGAGCGAATGGTTCCGCTTATAATTCGCATAGTGTTGTTGAGCTGCACATCGATTTTCTTTGTGTGAACACTATTCAACCATACCGGGGCGCAGTACTCCGCTGTCGAGTAGACCAGTCCAAGTGCTGTAGTGCGGAACGTGTCAGCCGAAGAACCCCAAGTGGTACCGCACAACTTATGGAGAATATTATTCCTCGTGTTTAATTTAGCTGCCGTGTTTGTAGGTGAGCGTTCTGTCTAAAGTAACTCCCAAATATTTCGGATGCGGATTGTTTCGAAGATGGATTCCCTCAAAATAGACGTTTAGTTTTCTGTTTGCGGATTTGTTGCAGAGATGGAAGCAGGTGGTTTCTATTTTTGAGTGGTTTGGTTGTATCCTCCATTTACGAAAATATGTGCTCAGGGACGTTAAATCAGATGACAAAGTTGTTTCTATTGTATCGAACGCCTTATGTTGTGTTGCCAGGACCCAGTCATCCGCATATCCGAACCTTTTGGAAGTTGTATCTGGCATGTCGGCGATATATAAGCTGAACAATAGCGGAGCCAACACAGAGCCTTGTGGTAAGCCATTATTTAAGACTCTTTGGGCACTTGACTGTGCTCCTGCTATCACCTGGAATATTCTATCGGCCAGCATGCTGTCGTCAACGAGTCGAGTAATCGTATGGCAAGGAATCACTCGGATGAACTTGTAAAGCAGGCCATGTCTCCAGACAGTATCGTATGCAGCAGATAGATCTATAAATACAGCTGATGTCTTTAATTTATTTTCAAAGCCTCTACGTAGGTTGTTAGTGACATAACCTGATCTGTACAGTTGCGCCCGGGGCGGAATCCAGCCTGTTCTATGGGAACTGCTGCCATTATTTTGGTAGCAATGCGGTTGTAAAGAAGTCTCGCCAGGAGTTTATAGACTGAGCTCAACAGTACAACTCGCCGATAGCTCTTTGGTTCGTTACTTGGTTTTCCTGGTTTTAAAAGCACAATGATTTTGGAGTGCTTCATTTTCTGTGGTATTTTACCATGTATCATCATATCTGTGAAGAAGTCGGCCAACCATCCTCTTGCGTATCCTCCACAGTTTAAGAGGAATTCCGGGTGGATTCAGTCAAATCTAGGCGCTTTCCCTGACTTTACATCCTTTAACGCCGTTGTTATTTCTCCTGGTGAGAATGGATAGGAAAACTGAGTATGTTCTTCACTTGTTAATTTAAGTGCTTTAAGCTCGCGATTGATTTGTGTTGTGTGAGCTTTGTCTCGCCGAGCTTTGGAAGTTTGTACAATATGTGTAGCGATTTTGCTGGGGGGTATCGTTGTACCTTTGCGTGCGCTCTTCTTCTCATCATTTAGCTTTCTTAAGAGCCACCAAGCTTTTCTGCTAGACGTTTTTAAATCCAGTGTTTGTACAGTTTCCACCCACCTCTCTCATCGAGCTATATCAAGGTTGCGCAGCAGCTCATCCGCGATTTCATGGTTGTTACTGTCGAGAAATGCCTTATATTGGTTTTCGAGGTCATCGTTCCATCCCCGGATATATTGTTTTCGGTATCCTCTAGGTATAGTCTTTTTTGCTGATCTTACGATTGCTCCTACAAACCTCTTATAGTTCTCTGATTTAGGGGGAATCCGTTCCAGACACTTATCTAGGTTATTAGAGAAATTTTCCCATTTTGCCTTTTGGAAGTTCCACCTTGGGCGAGGAAGAGAGGTTACCATGGGGATAGTTATGCCGACCTCTATCAAAGCGGGTCGATGTTGGCTATGTGGAAAGTCTGTCAAGATATTGCGAGATGCTTACAGTGGTAGGTTATCATTATTTTGTAATGCTTTATTGTTTGCTGGCGCCAGTTTGTAATGCTTTATCGTTCACTTGAACAAAATCCCGGCATGAGACTTCTCAAGGGTGGTTCAACTCCAAGTTAATGACACACTTTGTATAATAGAGGATGATCAGACTGTGAGACTTCAGGGCGCCACTACCTTTTGAAACGTTAGGAAATAATACAAATAATACAAACAAAACTAGGTGGTAAAGGTAGAAACACCTTGGGAAAGAATTTACTCTGAATTAAAAATTAATATTAAAAATGTTGAAATAAAATGTGCACAAACTTAATCAAACCCGGACACGATACTCTGTGGCTCTCACAGCCGGGTGGATTAGAAATAAAAGAGAATATGTATAAAATTTAATTTAATTCTGCCTTAAAATGGGATGGAAAAATACTGGAGGTACTTAACTGACGGTACTCTGGTGGTTTAGATGTTCTGAAGGAATGGAAGCGGTGTTTTCTATGGTGAAGATGTCTCGGACCAGTGGAAGCTGTCTTCAACGGTAAAGGTGTCGTAGATTGATGGAAGCTGTCTTCAACGGTAAAGGTGTCTTACATAAATGGAGACTGTTACGTAGCTCTGACGTAGCTGCTGTGCTTACCACAACAAATTAAGAAAACTTTCAGAGCAAGAGAAAACGTGAGTACGCGTTTTCTCTTCAACGTCGGTATCGGAAAAGCGAGGATTTTCAGCTTGTAGCGAACAGGGGGAAATTGACAATTGTCTCAACATTCAGTTTTAATCCTATGGTTGGGAGTGGCTAATGAGACGGCAAGCGGAAATTACACGGAATATATTATATTAAATTGAAACAGGTCGATGGACATGTTACAATTTGTTGTTACGAAGCATAGATCTGGAATGTAACCACGTTTCCAAGCTGCTGAGAAAAAGGAGTCTCGATCTTTTGCGTCGAATACGAGGTAGATATTATTTACGTCTGCCCATCTTGTAAGGGCCTCACCATTTTCATAATTTTCTTTATATTTCCATTGTGTGTGATGGCTGTTAAAATCGCCAATATAGATAGATGGATGTTGGAGAAGGGGTAATACTTGTGAGGACCACGAAGCTGCCGGAGGTTTGTATATATTGGCCAAGGTCAGCCCTCCCATTTAGATAGTCACATTATGTATGTTGTTGTCGGAGCACAAATTAGCATTTTCGATGTTAGACCGCACATAGGTTGCAACACCATAAGCGTGGTCATATGTGGATCCAATTAAATCGTAACCAGCTTCAGATGAGTTGTTCCTCATTTTCCGTATGAGCTTCCTGAATGGCAACGACGTCAATGCCATTATCTTTCAAAATATTCTGCAGGACATCGCACTTCGCCCTGCTTATGCCCTCTATATTGATTTGGCAAATCCGGACTCAAGGTCCAAAATTTCTTGTCGATTGGTCGTGAGAGCGACCGTGGAAATTTCTTTGTGACATATCAGAGATGATGTGTTTCAGATAGCCAGGAGATCAAAATTATAATCTGACCGCCAATTAGTGCTAGCTCATTTCGTTCACGTTGTTAACAACGCTACCCAGGCTGCACCACGGGGATGCGAACTAGCATTACACCCCAGAAGTTCACCAGCGCGCCCGCTCAAGAGTTGAAATAGATTCAAAATCGTCTAACTCCATGTTATTTTATTTTTCAGCTATTTTTTGAAAATTTATTTTGCTAATCTTTATTGATTTACATAACGATGGGGAATTTTGGTGAATCCAGTAACTATTTGTTAAATCATATTTATTTAATAAGACGATGGAATTGAAAAATTTTGAGTTATGGTACGAAGTTTTTGCTATACATTTGGAACTTTTACTTAACATATCTATTCTATATTTGAAAGGGGATTCGAGGCTTTCTACATACAACCCCTCAACATGCGTGGATTGCATAGCATCTAAACATATTCTCAATGCATTATGTTGTAATACTTCAATTTGGTGGAATAAAGTTTTATTGACAGATCCATATAGTATAGCTTCATAATCCAGAATAGACCTGATATAGCAGCGGTAAAATAGGAGGCCAACGTTTATATCTGTCCCAAGCCATGTCTTTATGATAGATCTTTAATAAATTAACTCCTATTCGCATATTTTTAACGTGTAATGTTGTCTCTATGTGAATTCTTTGTCCCGAATCATACCTAGGTAACTTATTTCTATGGATACAAGAAATTCAATGTCATGTAATAATATTTTCTTATTATTCGGTGTGTTATGTCGAGTAAAAATACATATATTAAATGTTAGTTAGTTAGTTAAAAAGGTACTTTATTTAGTTTTTCGTTCCCTAATTAACAAAGATAAAGAAAATACATGTACAAAATATACATAAATGTGCCGATGTTCTGGCAATTCTCTTCCCCTCTCTTCTTTCCGGTTTGTTCTCACGGCTCCTTGCTGATGCATTATCCGTATGTTATCTCTGGATATCTAACTTTGTCCCTAATATAGACATATCGCTCCTACGATCTTTCGACTCGGGTATTCCCAGAAAAACAGCTGAAAAACTGGGTTACGAATTGATACGGGGTGATATTTTTCGAGAAAGCAACATGACAGACGTTAATTTCTTGTTATAATTTATGACTGATAATAAACTTGAGTTTTGTAGAGCAAAAGCATCGCTGAATGTATACTGCGAAACTTTAACTCCTTTTGTGAAATATGCGGTTTGGAATTCAACAACCTAATTATGTGATTAACGATCCATGCAGAAGCCTACACCCACTATCTCGGATGCCTTCTGCGCGATTTGCGTCTTTGAGTTTGTTTCGAAGATCTTGTGGCAGACAATAGTTATAAAAGTTATCTGAGAATTTGTTGATGAAGTCCTTGATAGTGGGTATATTTGCCTTGTCATGTAACCAGGAAGTTTTAGGTAATTTCGGATAAACCGCGTTATGATTCAATGCCATTCTGAGACACTTATTCTGTATCACCTGCAGGGAGTGAAAATTGTGTTTGGTGCCCGTGTAGTATATGGGTGCAGCGTACGTGAATATGGGTCTTATTATTTGTTTGTATATTAATATTTTGTTTTGACTTGTGAGTTTACTGTTTTTACATATGAGTGGATATAATCGACACATTGCAATCTTAGCCCTTTGTATTTGTTGTGAAATATGCGCATTTTCCGAGGTATTTCCTTGCATAGTATACCCTAAATATTTTAGGGTATTATTAGGGATAATATAATGTCCGTCTACGCAAAGCTGAGATTGCAATGGGTCGGCTTTCCTAGCTATTCTTCTGAGTAATAAATAGGTACTCTGTTTTTGAAGGATTAATAGCTAGTTTGTGTTCTTTGAAATAGGGTGTAATTTTGGTGTTAATATGTGATTGTACCGTGTTGAGTGCTTGTTCTTGATTCTTTGCAGTTGCTACAAAACAAGTGTCGTCAGCGTACATTGCAGTTAATAATTTAGGGGATGTAGGGAGATCATGAACGAAAAGGGAGTAAAGCAAAGGTGATAAAACAGAGCCCTGCGGTACTCCAGCCCTTATATTATATGGTCCTGTTGCGTGATCATATATTTTGGTATAAAATTTTCTGTTAGACAGATATGAATGCAAATTTTTTATTAAATAATCAGGAACTTTAAGTTTGATTAATTTGTAAATAAGCCCCTCGAGCCTTACGGAGTCGAAAGCTTTTTGAACATCCAGTATGGCCATAATCGATTTATGTTTGATTTGAAATCCTTCACGGATATAATTAATAACTCTGATTATTTGGGCCACAGTGCTATGTCCGCCTCTGAAGCCGTACTGCTCGGGGGGAATAATGTGATTTTTATCTACAAAAGATTGTAGTCTTTTCAATAATATTCTATCTATCACCTTTGCAATATTGTTTAGAAGGGAAATTGGTCTATAGCTATCCACATAACTAGGTTGTTTGTTAGCTTTGACGATTGGTATGATGTTGGAAATCTTGAGCATATCCGGATAATTGCCAGTTTTAATAATATAATTTGTTATGTATGTTAACTGGACAATAGCTTTTTTCGGAAGATTCTTTAATAATATATTGTGTATACCATCTCTGCCGGGAGCAGTTTGATGTTGTTGTGTATGAGGTGTAATGTTAATGAAATTGTTTTGGAAGTACTCCCCAAATTTCTCTGCGATCTCAGTCATGTTTGTAATTGTGTGACCGTTGTCAATAATTTTGTTTATATCGCGGTTTGTGTCTCTAAACCTTCTGGCAATTTTCCACAGGGAATTGTCCTTCGGATTAAGACCTTCTAAAAACTTAGTCCAGTCATCGTTCTTGTATTCTGCAATTAGTTGATTGATTTGATTCTGGTGTTCTCTTAATAATTGGTGATGTTCCTGTTGTCTAGTTGTTTGCCATAATTTGCGTATTTTGTTTTTTTCTTGTATTAATTGTGTTATATTAGATGGTAATTTTTTTTGATTTATTTGTGTCTTTATTAATGTGGTTGAATTATTTCTGGCATTTATTATTATTGAGTGAATGAAAACGACGAATACTCAGTGCGTATTAGTTTATTACTCACATATGTGAGACCGTCGGTTGTTGGGTTCACCTTGCCAGCGTATTTCGGGTGTATTCCGATAGCGCGCAGCGGTCAGTTTAATCCTTACAGATTATAAGAGGGTTCTAAAAGGGACAGGTCGATTGCGCGCAGACATGATATTAGTACCTGTCCCTAATAGCAAGGGGTCTTTCAGTCTTATGATTGTACACATTAAATTACATTTACTCACTTACATTATTCAGAAGAAGTTTACGATACCGAAATGGAGACCATGTTAAGTGAGCGCGGAAAAAAATTATTAATAGTTAAAAGTTATACTTTTCGCAAAGATAGAGAAACTATATTAGGTGTTTCATATCGCTGTACAAAGCGAGGATGTCCAGCTTCGATTTCTGTGGATAAATCAGAAGAGGTGTTGTTACAGCAAAAAGACAATCACAGTCACGCATTTGATGAAAATTTACACGTTAAGGTAAGTGTTTAATAATTATATTTCTTACTACTAACCTTAGAAATCGTCATTATTAACTCCAAAGCTCGAATGAGAAATAATATTTCTCTCCCTAGGTAAATAATGAACTTTTTTTATATTTTCAATGAAATATAAACAGAAACTCTTATTTCTAATTCTAAACAAAATCAAACTCGCAAATTCAGCACTAGTAGGTACACTTAATTGGTATGATAAAATTATAAAAACTTATTTGAAATTAGCATCATTTCTGCCTTTATCAAAATCTAATTAAATAAAATTTTAAAATATTAGTACAACTCATCGGTTAATAATGGCTCACTACTCGACCTACGTATATAATATAATATGATTAATTTTATTCGTATAAGTTAAATATTTCGGATATTCATCTAATTTCTTAAATTTGTTATTTTTCAAAAATACTCACTCTTATAAACCTCAAAAATTATAGTAGATATATATTATTTATATATTTTAATGTTGTTTCACAGAAATTACAAAACGGAATTAAAAGGAAGGCTGTAGAAGACATATCGCAAAGACCTTCTAAGATCATCAATACTGAGCTTAAAGAAGCTCCCGCAGAAGTGAATCTCACAACACGGGACCTTGATAATATAAGAAAAAGTGTATATCGATCAAGACGAAGCGTTTTGCCAGTTTTACCTCAATCATTAGAAGACCTCCAAGAAGCTCTAGAATCTATTGTTATTAAAACAAATAAGGACGAAGAATTTTTATTGGTAAATAACACGAACTTAAATGTAATAATATTTTCCTGTCAAACAAATTTACAGTATCTGTGTTCACGACCTAAAATTTATGTAGACGGAACTTTCAGTTATTGCCCGAAATTTTTAACTCAGTTATTTACGATACATACAGTAGAAAACGGACATTATATACCTTTAGTATTTATTTTACTGCCAAACAAACAATCTAATACTTACTTTGAGGCATTTAAGCTTTTAAAAAGTTATTGTGCTAGTATAAATTTAAGGTTTGAGCCCAAAGAAATCGTTAGTGATTTTGAAAAAGCGATACACGTTGGAGTTAAGAAAATTTGGCCAGACATAAATATAATAGGATGTAGGTTTCATTTGACCCAGTCCTGGTATCGTAAAATTCAAAATCTTGGGTTGGTATCTGAGTACAGGGATTCTAATTCAGCAATAGGTCTTTGGTTGCATTACACTTTTGGATTATTATTTCTAAATCCTAACGAAGTAGGGGATTGTTTTGTAGAAGACCTTTACTCAGATATACCTCAGAATGCTAAACTAATTGAATATGCTGATTATTTAGTTGATAATTATATATCTGATGATTCCGTTTTTCCTCCAAAAATGTGGGCTTCTTGTAATAGTGATCAAGAACGTACAACAAATGCTTGTGAATCATTCCACAGTCATTTTAACTCCAGTTTTTATGTAGCGCATCCAGATATTTTTAAATTTATTAATGTTTTAAAAGATGTTCAAATTAATACATATATTAAAATAAATAGTGTACATTTGCCTAAAGCTTGTAATAATATTAGGTATAAAAAACGCAAAGATTATGTAACAAATTTAATTAATTTATATGTAAATAACCATATTGAAAGATTTGATTTAATTAAAAGTGTTTGTTTTAATTTTGCAAAAAAATAAAAAAAATATATCTTATAATCACTATTTTATATAGTTTTCTTTTCAGGTGTTTTCCTATGGCATGTTACGTGTTAAAAAAATTGTTTAAGACGAGCATATTTCTATAAAGGAACCGTTCGCGCAATTGACCGGTTTACCGATTGTATACCGCGCGCTATTGACCCATAGAATTTCAACTACCTGAAAACATTTCTGACCGCTGCGCGCTACTGACCGTTGCCCCGTATTTCTTCCACCTTAGTCAATAGATTATATAAGCTCCTCCATGGATGCATTTACAACTAAATATTTGATTTATGTTATCTAGCATTTCACACGTTTAGGTTACTACGCTTGTTCCTGACTGGCTGGGGAATGGATCCAACCTCTTAATTCAGTTTCAGTATGCAGCTGTGGGATGAGGGGGATTTTGCTATTCATCTAAATTGGATGAATGTTGGGAATTGAATTTGAATAGAGTTTTTCAATTTTTTTGCTTTATTCACATCTTTAACTTCATTTTCAAATTTAAAATAAATGTAATATTCGGGGTTCCCTACAATTTTCAGTTCACTATAGGAATTTTTTCATCTTTTCAATCATGCTTTTGATTCAGTGTTCGTCGTGTAAATATGTTGTATTGTCATGCACTTGTTTTTACGGCGCGCTGGCTTATTAGCCACCGTAATTCTAATGTCAAACTTGTCATCTGTTTTCATTCAGTTTTTTAATTTTGAGTGAATTTACATCATGTGAATTATAATTTTACACCCTTCCAATAGGGTATTCTAATGTTTTTATTCCAATGACTCAATCATAACGATGATTCTATCTTGAGTATTGTTTTTAATCAACTTGATGGCTTTGACAACTACTTTTTTAAATGACGTAAGTTCAACCTTTTTTAAATTGTTTTTTCAAAATTTCACAAGCTTTGTAATTTTTCATAGGATGGCTTTGATAATGGCTTAATAGCCGAAAGCGCTTAGCTGGAAAGTAATAAACTAATACACACTGAGTATTCGTCGTTTTCATTCACTCAATTTACATCTAGTGTGTACACCATATCCACAGGCATTTCTAATTTATTATTATGTTTTGTAAATTGTTTATTATATTTATGAGGTGATTTTGATTTTCAATTATGTCTGTAATTTTTAATTCGCTGTTAATATATCTTCTGAATTTTACCCAACTAGTTGTGTTGTAATCGTAGTGGGTGTTTTGTGGTGTATGTGAATGATGGGATATTTTTAGGTGTATAAGGACGGGGTCATGATCGGAATTAAAGTCTGTAAGGGTTTTTATTTTTGTGAGATTATTAATGTTTTTACCTATTGCTATGTCTATGGTGCTGGGGGAGTGATTTGCGTAGGGAAAGTGTGTCAGTGTGTCTGTGTAAAATACATTACAATCAGAATGATCGCAGAATTTCTGCAGAGTACTTCCGTTTGTGTTGGGGTGTTTAGTGTAGTGATCCCACTGCAGATGTTTGCAGTTGAGATCGCCTACAATTAACACCTTATTGTGTGTATTTATAATATTAAAGAAATCTTCTTCTCTAAGCTTGTTTCCAGGCGGGCTGTATGTGCCAACAATTTTGATTTTATTATCGAATAGTATAGAGATATGCTCAATTGATGTATTGTTTTGTTGCAGGAGTTTGAATTTTATGCCTTTTCTGATTAATAATGCAATACCTCCCCCTTTTATATTAAATGTATTAGCGTATATAGAAAAGCAATTGATAATACTCTTGAATTTAACTTTTATTAAATAGCTCATTTGTTCCATACCGAACTTCATTCGTCTTGCTAAAAGTGTCTGTAATGTTAAATCGTTCTACAAAACCGTAACAATTGATTGATGGAAAATATATGTTTCCATCAGTACAACTGACTTTAATTGGTTTTTCCGCGTTAAACCTTCAATTCAAGTTTATATTCATTAAACTTTTCACATACAAGGCAAAGCAGGCCGGTTTATTTATATAAAAAAATCTATATTTTCGGAAGTTACAACAAGAACAATGAAATATGTGACTAACACCCACTTGTTGCAGAAATAGCCACTTATGAGTTCAATAACTCCTGTATCCTGTTATTTTTTTTTCGGAACAATTACTATATTTCAACAGTGGATGTTTGAGTTATTTGGTAATGTTTAATAACCATTTAAAAATATACAGAGTGTATCTTTGTATGAATCTACCAAATATATAAATTAAAAGGAAAATATGATACATGGCTCCAATGTGACTGACGACAATTTTTCTGAATAAAACTCAAAGTTAATGTCACAGCATTTTTAATAATTGACAACAGTTCAGCTACTAGTTTCGGCCTACATACGGGCCATCTTCAGGCTGATCTAAAAAATTACTTCCATCGATCATCATAAATGATAGAGGAAAAAGGTGCGAAATTGTAAGATTAAAATTTTTGAAATTTGAAAAAATTTGTCTCGTCATAAATTGAAATGTAAACCACTTAATTATTGTAATATCTTATAATAAAAAGGATGTAACAATTGAAAAAAATGATTATTAGTTGAAATTGGAATGGATTGATAGAGTTGAGCTCAAAGGGAGCTATCAACCATAAAAAATATCTTATGGGGGGTAAGAGTCAAACTGCTTAAATTTGTGTGTATGAGGAATCTTGTCTATATGACCGTTAATATCCTCAATTCTCAAAGGAAAGAGTGCAACAAGTTCAGGATCGATTCCTAGAAGGAATAGTCTGGGCAAGTCAACTTCAATTCCCATAGGGAAGAGTCCATACTGGCCACATAGTTGCAGGAAAGAAATTAAAGGTGATAACCTCTGGAACGAAAATACTTCTTTATGTAGGACATTCTTATAAACGAAAATAAGAAATGAGCGTTTATAAGAATTTCATACATAAAGAAGTATTTTCGTTCCTTTAATTTCTTCCCTCCAACTATATGGCCAGTATGGACTCTTCCCTATGGGAATTTATGTTGCACTCTTCCCTCTGAGAATTGAGGATATTAACGTTCATATAGACAAGACATCCTTTTAATAAGATATTACAGCCATTAAGTGGTTTACATTTCAATTTATGACGAGAGAACGATTTTTTCAAGTTTTTAAATTTCAAAAATTTTAATCTTCCAATTCCACACCTTTTCCTCTATCATTTATGATGATCGACGTGTGTTACCCACGGAAGTAATTTTTTAGATCAGCCTGAAGATGCCCGTGTGTAGGCCGAAACTAGTAGTTGCACTGTTGTCAATTATTAAAAATGTTGTGACATTGACTTTGAGTTTTATTCAGAAAAATATATAATTATTTTTCCATATAACATTTTTCAAAAAGTTCATTTTATAATTAGCTCAAAATAATATTTTCGAATACGCCTCGTACGTTACAGTGGGTTTGTTTAGGCAAGTTCACATCTACGATGAAGGTGTTTCACTTAAGTTGGTGTGAGAGAGAAGTTCGAAATTTGATTTATGTTAGAATAGTATTTTTGTTTTAATGGAATGAATAATAATTTGATTTGACCCTGATATAGGATTCGTTTCCTCTGCAGGTTTGGATTTGTTTAATTGGCGATTTCGTGTTATGCGGTGCTTGCGAATGAGTTGGGTAAATTTAGTGTGTAGGCAGTAGGTGAGGGCAGCCAGGAGGTAATAAGTGTCTAGAATTGACAATAAGAGTATCTGGAGCGGGCTTTCGCTGAAAAGGTGACTGGAGGAAACCAGTAAAATTATTATCTGTTGATTCAGTTATTACTGAAGAAGACAATTTAATAGTGGAGAACTCCCTAGATGTATCTGCTCATTTACGACTTCATGGACCCATTTCTCGAGTCTGTAGGAGTTTTTTCCTATAGGAAGATGTTCCCATGCGTTCAGTTCCCATAGGAAAACGAAATTTCTCAGATACGTATTCTTGAACCAAGTGGAATTGTTTTTCCTACAGAATTGAAAGAGTACAGTGTTTCGTTGATAGTTTCATGAGATTAAACGTATAGACCAATGAAATATGAGTAATTCATGTTGGCAATAATCATTTGAAAGAACTCCGTTATCTGACATTAGTTGTCAATTTGAATTTGAATTTTGAGTAGAGAATTAAAAAATGGATAAAAGTACTTTGAAAAAAGGGCAAAGAGGTGGCAACATTAGCCAAGCGCAAAAAAAGTAGTCATTGAGTTGATGGAGGCGGCTGAAGACCTCCGAAAAGGTAAATTTCATCCACTTTTCACCTACAAAGATTCTCAGCGTCAGTGGAAAGAAATAGAAGAGAAGCTGAATGCAATACCCGGGGCAAAGAAGGACTGGATTCACTGGCGAAGGGTAGGTGACAATGATAAAACGTTTTGTGATAGTTCATTAATCTTGATTTTCGTTAGACTTGGCAAGATATGAAGAAAATCGTTAAGAAAAAAAATACTGATATAAAAAAGCATGTAAAGAGCACAGGCGGAGGGCCACCTACAAACACTGCGTTGACAAAAGATGAGAATCTGGGTCCGGTGAACTATAGGGAGACACGAATTTTAGACTGATTTTGCGAAAAATCTATAGTACTCACCTATTTTGAAGATTATCCGTCGAAAAATTTGCGGGTTATACACAATTTACAAACAAAAATCCAAAAAAAGATTTTTTTTCGTCACGTAAACCGTCACTTTTGGATTGAATATTTTATACAAAAAACAGTTTAAATGTATCGCACTGTACAGGAAAGGGATCAACAATATATATTCTCACAAATTATAATAAAATTTCAGTTAGTTTGCTGATAATATTATTTAAATTAACACTTTTATAAATATATATAACTGTAAGACAACAAATTTGTATGTGAAATTCACTATTAAAACTATTCACATTGTGAATAGTTTTATTGACAGATACCTTTCCGTGAAACGTAATGCATAACCAAAACCATAAATCTAAATATGTATTCTCTAACATTTTCATTTCATCATTCAATGCGAATGAGAACATTTTAAATTTGTTAGGTCATTATAAAAAATAAAATTGTTTGAACCATTTAATTTCAAATGTATATCACGTTTGGTTCTCTTCATTTTATACTTTATAATATACCATGAAACCAAAACTTGAACATTTATATCAGTAGGGGTGCGTTCACAAACCAACGTCTTGAGTGTAAGAGTTATACTTAGGTACAAAGTGACCGTTCATAAAACATTTAATATATATATCTCACACTCTGTAACACAGCGCTCATAAACGCACCACGGGAATCGCCGAAAGTGTACTCTTAGTTACCCGCTCGAGATCGAGTAAATTATTACCCTGACATGCGTAATTCGTATTACACAAATGTTCTTGTTTATAGAGGTTAATGCGTCAGTAATTATTCTGTGGGTTGAGGTTAGCTATAAGTTTCCATCAGCAGAATATTTTCAAATTCCATTGGTAATAATGTTAAAGGTTAAAACACTCGACAATTCCTGTTTTACGAAATCAACGTAAAATAATTTCAATGTCTAAATCAAATTTGGACAGTGTCGACCTACAAATAGGTAGGGCGCGCTCTAATCGTTCAAGTTGGTTTCTGCCTAGGTTTCTACCCGGAGTTTGACTGACATGTTACCCTGTCAGAGTTCTCTCCTCACCCCGCCAATATATTATGAATGCACTCTAGCAGTCTAGCGTATATATACAGATATGCAAGCAACAAAACAAAATACGATACTTTGTAGCATGGTTGCCAGATGTAATCGACTACTTGAGAATCATGGTATTTTTTACATTATTATCAAGATGCGAAATCGAGTATTTGATTAAAATATATCTTTACTGAATTAATTTAACCCAAACTCAAGAAAATAAATGAAATTATAAACACATTTATATATGATGATATCTTTATATTGTGTATTTGAAGAAGGACAATGAAATATAATCATTGCATTCATCCTTCTCCTTCATGAAAAATATCCAATACTGTGTAACGCGCACATCAGGTTATTCAAGAAGGGGAAGGGAATATAATCATTGGATTCACCCTTCCCCTTCTTGAATAACCTAATAGGCATTACAAAGTATTGGATATTTTTAAAGAAGGGGAAGGGCAGTGCAATCTTTAAAAATATCCAATACTTTGTAATGCCTATTAGGTTATTCAAGAAGGGGAAGGGTGAATCCAATGATTATATTCCCTTCCCCTTCTTGAATAACCTGATGTGCGCGAAGGATGAATCCAATGATTATATTCCCTTCCCCTTCTTAAATAATATTTGATTTCGCATCTTAATAATATTGTAAGAAATACCATGATTCTCAAGTAGTCAATTACAGCTGGCAACCATGCTACAAAGTATTGTATTCTGTTTTGTTGGTTGCATATCTGTATATATACGCTAGACTGCTAGAGTCCATTCATAATATATTGGCGGGGTGAGGAGAGAACTCTGACAGGGTAACATGTCAGTCAAACGCCGGGTAGAAACCTAGGGAGAAAGCAACTTGAACGATTAGAGCGCGCCCTACCCATTTGTAGGTCGACACTGTCCAAATTTGATTTTGACATTGAAATTATTTTACGTTGGCTGCGGAAAACAGGGATTGTGGAGTGTTTCAACGTTTAACATTATTACCAATGGAATTTGAAAATATTCTGCTGATGGAAACTTATAGCTAACCTCAACCCACAGAATAACAATTACTGACGCATTAACCTCTATAAACAAGAACATTTGTGTAATACGAATTACGCCTGTCAGGGTAATAATTTCCTCGGTCTTGAGTGGGTAACTAAGAGTACACTTTCGGCGATTCCCGTGGTGCGTTTATGAACGCTGTCTTACAGAGTGTGAGATATATGTTAAATGTTTTATGAACGGTCACTTTGTACCTAAGTATAACTCTTACACTCAAGACGTTGGTTTGTGAACGCACCCCTACTGATATAAATGTTCAAGTTTGGGTTTCATGGTATATTATAAAGTATAAAATAAAGAGAACCAAACGTGATATTGATTTATAATTAAATGGTTCAAACAATTTTATTTTTTATAATGACCTAACAAATTTAAAATGTTCTTATTCGCATTGTATGATGAAAAGAAAATGTTAGAGAATTCATATTTAGATATACGGTTTTGGTTACGCATTACGTTTCACGAAAAGGTATCTGTCAATTCTGCCATTAAAATTATTCACATACAAATTTGTTGTCTTACAATTATATACAGGGTGATTCTTAATATATGCGACAAACTGTAGGAGCTGATTCCTGGGGTTATTTTGATCATAAAAGTTCATAAGTACATATGTCCAAAACCGCTTAGTTCAGAAGTTATAGAATGTTTAATAGAAAGTTAAAATAATAAATGGTTTTATTATAAATTAACAAAATAATTAGTAAAACAAAATTAAGTTGTAGTAACTGTTGATAATGACCGCCTCCAACTGTAATACAAGCTCGTAAACAAGTCTGTGCCTGTTTCTCTAATATACCGCAATTTTCTTGAAGAGGCGTTACCACTACTGCTGGAAGAAGTTCCGTTGCAGTTAAGATTACAAATGTATTTTATGCATGACGGTGCTCCAGCGCATTTTAGTTTACCTGCTCGAGTTTCTGGACAGTACGTATCCAAATCGGTGGATAGGACGGGGAGGTCCACAGCCGTGGCCTCCTCGGTCTCCAGACTTAAATTCATTGGACTTTTTTCTCTGGGGCCACCTTAAAACATTAGTGTACACGACTCCCATGGAAAATGTCGATGTTTTACTAATTATTTTGTTAATTTATAATAAAACCATTTATTATTTTAACTTTCTATTAAACATTCTATAACTTCTGAACTAAGCGGTTTTGGACATATGTTCTTATGAACTTTTATGATCAAAATAACCCCAGGAATCAGCTCCTACAGTTTGTCGCATATATTAAGAATCACCCTGTATATTTATAAAAGTGTTAATTTAAATAATACTATCAGCAAACTAACTGAAATTTTATTATAATTTTTGAGAATATATATTGTTGATCACTTTCCTGTACAGTGCGATACATTTAAACTGTTTTTTGTATAAAATATTTAATCCAAAAGTGATAGTTTAAGTGGCGAAAAAAAATCTTTTTATGGATTTTTCTCTGTAAATTGTGGATAACCCGCAAATTTTTCGACGGATAATCTTCAAAATATGTGAGTACTATCGATTTTTCGCAAAATCAGTCAAAAATTCGTGTCTCCTTATAGTTCACCGGACCTCTTTTAAAAATTTTAGATGCAACAGCAGTGGAAGGCGATGCAGAGGTTGAGGAATCCAAAGTCATTTTTGTATGTTCCTATAATATTTTCAATTTCTATCAAAAGCAGTACCATATTTTTTTCAACTCATATTATTATAGATAGGGGAAAAACAATATTATACTGTGGAGACGAATGTGGAGATAACTGAAATAGTTGAAGCTGAAAATCATGAGGAAGCATACATTGGAGGAATTGAGGTCATGGATGTAGAAATGAATGAAAGAAAAAATAAGCCTATGAAAAGGAAGAATAGAAAGCCCGTTGCAACACAACGCCTAGAATATTCTATGAAGGCAAATGAAAATTTGAGCAAAATTGCTGCTGAAAAAGTTGAGATTAAAAAAAATATTATGAGAAAGAAATTGAAATACTGAAGGAGAATGTGGTTATCGGAAAGAGAATTGCAACAGCATTAGAAAACATTTCACAGTCCTTACAAAACAAATAGGAATAGACAGACTTATTTTTTTAATTTTGTTAGGTAATAATTGTTTTTCATGTTTATGTTGAGTTAATGTTTGGTATTTTGTGCCCCGAGTATACAATTTTTAAAGTTCTATGATTTTTTAATTCCATTCCAGATAAATAATAACAAAAATTGCTAAAAATTAAAAATTTATTCAAATAATAACATTCAGGCAAAATAATTTCTAGTTATGTGCCTCTGTATATTTCTTGCCCTCATGAGCTCATCATTTTGTCTATCAAGACCATGTTCAACGAAGTGCAAAGGTTCAAATATTCCAAAATATTTATCTCTCTCATCCTCATCTACATCCAGAATATTATTTTCGATGCAAATATTGTGCAACACCACACATGAATTTATAATTTTCGAACACATATTTGGTGTATAATGAAGTACTCTATGCTTCAATAGGCATCGGAATCTCATTTTCAATAACCCATTGCATCTTTCGATAGTGCATCTTGCCTTTTTGAAAGCCTTGTTGAATCGAAATTCAGGTGTATCTGGCAGAGGATCTGGAAGTGGGGTCAGTAACCACGGCCTTAGGGGGTATCCAGAATCACCTATGAGGAAGAAATCTGGATGATCATTACTCAGATTCACTACAGCCTCCTGCACTCGAGATCTGCTCCAGATATAACTGTCATGACTGCTTCCTGGGTATCTTGCATTTACATTAATTATTCTCATTTTGGCGTCACAAATTAATTGAACATTGATGGAATGATAGTTCTTTCTATTAACATATATATGCTCATAAAACTCTTGACGAATGTGTTGCAGTTCTTCAAGGGTTTGTGGAAATTTAACCCATTGATTGAAAATTTGATGTTCATTCAGAGCGTTTGTTACTTATTTAATGCACCGACTAGCAGATGATTGACTAACACCAATATATAAGTTCAGTCCAACTGATGTCTGGTAACTTCCACATGCGAAAAAATGCAATGCGATGAGGACCTTTGTTTGTTTGTCCAAAGCTGAACTCTTTGAGGGCGGTTCCAAGAAAGGGTCCAACATTTCCAACAATTCTCTTGTAACTGCTTTGGATAACCGGAACACTTTTATGAATGCACTTTCAGATAAATACTGAAATGGATCTCTTCTAGGGGTGAACCTTCTCCCTGGCCTACGAGCAAGTACTTCAGCCGCTTCCAGGTTTTGCAAAGCATCCAGCTGAGCTAATTCATCTAAATTCGCCATAATCCCGGAATTCGGAACGAATTTGTAAAATTTAACGGAGTGATATTCCTATGGGAAACCACTGATTCCTATAGTTTTAAGCATGGGAAGCGATTCCTATAGATTATGTTGGAATATGTTCCAATACTATTTTCGAGAATACACCATCTCAAAATTCCGATGGAAAATGACGATTTTTCCTATAGGAACAAATTCCTACAGACTCGAGAATTGGGGCCCCATATTGTGGGTCTTCTATTTCCCCAAGGAAATGTAATTCTTCTTTCTTGTCTCAAATATGTAGTACTTCTAGTTCTGTGCTAGGTGTTAATAAATATTTGGTGTCAAGTAGATGTTTTGCGTAATGGGATTTCTCTGGTTGTTTTAATCAGTATGTTCATTGTGTCTAATTTTTTGAATGGGGATATTTTTATTTTTACATTTAACAATTTTGTACTCACATTAACTTGGCTAAGATATGTTATCTTAGTATTCTTGATCCATTATGTCTTACATTGTACCTTTTTTGAATATTATATAAAAAAACAATATCACTTAGTGTTTTTAAATGAAACTCAAGGTCTCTAGCATATTCCACAAAGTAAGGGTCGAGACAGTCAATTTCAATATCACTTAGCGTCACCTCGAAAACTTAAAACAAAAGTAATTATCAGTTTAATGGGACTTGATGAAAAAGAAAAAAACCTGCTTTCTAATATTCCTTCCAGAATATAGAGTGCTTTCGGATACTTGTCATCTCCCCTTAGAATCCCATAAAACTGGAAATAATTACTATAACCAAAACCAGTACAGCACCAACAGGTAGTTAGAAAAATGCCAAAAAAATACCAAAAAAAAGTCGCTAAACGCAAAAACCTCAGGTGTTCGGAGGGTCAACTTCAAGGCATCGTCTCTGGCTGGCACTATCAATATGGTGAAATAACTACTACTACTAATAGGTTCAGGCGAACCTCGGCCGAGTGAAGCTCCAGCCAAGGTTCCGTCACTGAGGCCACGGGAGGGACCACTGTGCTATTCCTGCTATTTATGCATCCATGAAGCCAAGTCGTTCAATAAAGGACTCAATTCTCTTTACTCCGATGACTCGCCTGCGTAGTACAGCCCAATGTGGGCACACTAGGAGAACATGGACCGACGTTTCGTCAACCATACCGCAACCCCTAGATATGGTGGAACTTTCCTCTAAACCTAAGTTATGGAGGTGTTTCCTCAAACATCAGTGCCTTGTTAAGAGTCCTGCTATCTTTCTTAACCTACTCTTGGCAGTTCTACAGCTGCCCTAGCATGTCCATCAGTCCAATCCCTCAATAGGTGCTTGGACTGCTTTAGACCCTGTAGAGCATTCCAATGAGCGAGGTGTTTGTTTCCCAACCAATTTCTCGCCTCCTTATTGATTGCTTGTTTCGTAAAGCACTAGATCGGGCCCGGGGCGCTAAAGGAAGCTGCTGCCCCTTCCACAGCCAGTGCGTCCGCCCTTCAAAAGTAGAGTGGGCCGGAATCCAGCAAACCGTTCTCGACATTCAGCAGCAATCCCTGAGTTGATGGTATATCCACTCAGGGCCATGATTGCCGCTTGACTGTCGGTGTATATGGTTATGTACCAGTCCACATAACCTCTGCCTAGGTTTATTTGCGTACAGTCCAAGATATCGTATAACTCAGCCTGATATGCATATACCCCCTTTCCTAATGGAACACAAATCTGTGTCTTTGGGTTCCTGGAGTAAATTCCAGCCCCCGCCCCATCGCTGGAGCATGAGCCATCTATGTACCAGACGATGCCATGAGATTGTGGATTTCCCCTCTCTTTCCCAGAATTCTCTATTCCGGATCTTCACCCTCTAGGGGGTTACGAAGGAATTCCTCTGCAGGCAAACATCAGCCGCTCGAGCCTAAACTGGAACATCTCAAAGGAGTCTGAACTTCTTGACGTGCCTGCACCCTTTTTCGCTTCGAACATATCCCAAACTTTTTAAGCGCAGGAGTGCTCTCCCGGCCTCAGCATTGATCACATGGTGAAGAGGCCGAAGTCCAAGAATCACTTCCAACGCACCAGTTGGTGTAGTCTTCATGCGGTCAGTTGTCCCCAAACTGACCACCCTTTGGAGGCTTGCCAGTTGCGATCTAGCCGTGGCCAAGGTTATCTCGGCCACCAGACCAGAGCCGTATATGTGTGCATTGGCAGCATGATCACTTTATAGAACCAGAAGATAGTCTTAGGCTCTCCTACAGGCCTAGTACGCGTTAAAGACAACTTTTACTTGTCTCCACTGCTTAGGAACATATCTGCTTCCCAAGTAGGCCCGAAAGATTTGCACTAAGATTGGACCAATAGCCTCCCGGCCATTGAAGCAGAGCCGAAAAGATTTGGTCCTTCCCCGGAGATTTAAAGGGTCTAAACGTGCAAACTGCCCAACTACTCCGCTCATAGGTAACTATTTCCTTTGCCAGGAGATAGTTCCTCCTATATGGTTGTTGTGTTCCCACACATCTCATGTTGGACCCTCCTACCCGACAGCTTTACAGCAGGGAAAGTGAGTCTCTAATAAGTGCTGCAAGGTATCCCCCGGAGTTTCCGAGAAAAAACCCGATTTCCAGACAGCCAAGAACACTGTCAGGAGACTTCGTTAAGATGCAGCCTTGACATTTGAGGTGGTCAAGCAAGGCCTCCCCCTTGCCATTGACGCCCTTGCTGCCCCACATAATGCGGTGCGCATTGGCATCACAGCCGATAAGGAGAGGCAACGTCCTAGCCGAGCAGTAGTCCACCGCCTTGCGAAGCTTCTCAGTGGGCGGTAATTCTGGAGAATTTAAGGGCAGGTAAGCAGAGCATACGTCTATACTGCGTCCCGCTGAAACAGAGTTCCCTTATTGCATTCACTCTATTGAGTGTAGAAATGCACACTCTGGTTAGGTTCACCCACAGCATATAAAAGACTACGCCCGGAGGTACTCAATCTCGCACATGACCTCTATACACACATGGCTGTTGTATGAGGCATATGCATGTCTGCAGTCTTGCTATCCGCTGCTCGACTACTCCCGCAGCAGCTCAGCAATGCCACTACAAACATACATCATAGATCTGATAGGGTACTTCCTTTACCTCTTTTACTCCGGGGTACTCTCCGTAGTTCCAGGGAAGATAAGTCATCTTCCCGAGCCCATATCAGATTTCTCCCTGCATTCGGTTGAGTAGGTACCTAAACCGATCTAGGAGCCCCAATACGATGTTTTGCCTCAAGGAGGCAGCATCCCATCTAGAGGCCCGATTCACCCACCCCTCAGTCCTCAGAGCCGGATTCTCTTGAGGAACTCTTGATGAGACGACTCGATCGGCGCTGGTATGAGATAAAGACCTTCTATTAATCCGTAATAACGATTTTCGAGTCGATTTTCCAAAAATTCTACCCATCAAAACTCAATCGAACGTCGAAATTAAGTATTAGTTGAATAGATGGTTTAAAAATCAAACAGATTGCCCACTATAACCACTGCACGATGACAACGTCTACAGAACCTTCTTGCCAAAAATCCAACTCAACGGCCAGGATGGAAATAAAAATCGAAAGACCTAGATTATTCAAATGTTTCTTCCAATCTAGATATTTAAAAATTGACTATAGATGGAAATAGATAATAGTGTGACAACCAATACCAGAAGTCTCTATACAGAGTTGCCTATAAATTAATTTTAGTGTGTAACACTTTTCATAAATAAATTAATATTTGAAATTCCCTTCTGAGGTTCTGAACTGTTCAATTGCGTTTTTCTCGAAAACGTTTCATCAAAAAAAGCTACCACTTAATTTCATTAGGAATTATTCATGTTGCATCCCCTGTAACAAAGTTTGAAATAATATATAAAAACATAAAGTAATATTCCTTGTCCCAAGCTATGCTTCTTTGTCGGTTTTGATAAAAATTGATAAATATGCAGACATCTCAAAAAAAATCAACTTTAACGCCCTCTATATTCTTCCACAGCAATATTTTATTGAAGTATATTTGGTCCTATCGCCATATTTTGGTAAAACTCTTTTTTTTATCATAATTACGTATAACATCAAAGCTAATATAAATGGAAGCTGGTATTGGGTTTCAAGCTTGAAAGCAAAAGCACTTCTTTGATTTTTGTTCCGTCGGCAAACACATTTTAGCTGCCAAACTTACGACGTACGAAACGGATACTGCTTTCCTTAATGTTATAATAATGTCTAACGTCTGACGGAACTTTGAGTTTTAATGAATTGCTGAGTTTGTGATTCGTTCATATCTCGTCGGTTTAAAAAGCCCTTTTCAATACCTATTTGGTACAAACAATTTACAAAGGGAGTGATTTTGCTTCAGGCATGAACGATGAACAAACTCATTAATTCGCGAAGAGTCTTTTTAGATCGAATCTGATTATATTTTATTCGATCCGGAAATCGTATCAAAGCGATTTAAAATTTTCCGACGCCTATTATTGATTGGGTAATTCGAACTTAATTTTAATTAATGTCGAATGCTGTGGAATTGTGGAGTTGAAAGATTTCGTTATTTACTAACATAAGTTCCGGAGAAACAGTTGGATAATTGTTCTAAAAACGTACTTTCAATGTTAAACATGTAAAGTTTATGCTATTTTTAGCTTATACTACTCTATAAAACGGTTGTGTTAATTTTATGACTGATTATTCGAAATATAAAACTAAATACCATCAATTAATAGGGCTGGTATATTTATAACGTTTACTTCATTGTCTAAACATGTTTACTGTATGAATACATTTTTTCAAATCTCTTTATTCGGAATATTGGAATTTAAAACTTTTAATTGGGGTTGAAAAAAACAGGTTCTTGCACAATTAATTAAAAAAATACGTTAAAACTGTGTTATATTATTTAATGACCATCATATTGTGAGGTATAAAATAATTAGTCCCAGCAAAATCTAAAAAATATAGGCCAAGCAATGGGTACAAAATAAGGCGTTTTATCTTGTAAAGTTGAGTGTTGCGTGATTTTTAAAAATCAGTGATTTAGGATGACAATATTTTTTGAGAGGTGAACTGCATGTAAAAACTTCAAAACTTATACAAGAGTTTCATATTGCACGATTACACCTTTACCTCATCCTTATAGAGAGCTGTTTAAATAAAGTAAGCAAGGTTATTCCGGGATATGCCAAAAACAATTATTAGTTAACATTACACGGCGACTAGTAGTGAGTTTAGAAATAATGTAAAAACATCCTCAAATGTCTAAATCGATATCGTAAGTTCAAAATAAGATTATAGTTATTATCAAAGAAGTATAAAAGCAAGGGAGGCTTTTGACATTTTCGATATAACATATCTTTAGCCATTAAAAATGGGGTTAGAGATCTTCTTTATACAAGAGGTTTGTTCCAACCGAAGTAAATACCGTTTTATTAACGTACAATCTCAGTAACGCAGCAAATTTGATGTAAATTACACAGACTTATTATATTCACTAATCAGCAGGTCAACTGGGTTTGTATCGTAATTGTATGCAAGCTAACAAATTTAACAGCTGATTTAGTTGGGGTAATCATAGAAGTTCAAGAGGTCCCTCAGCAGCACAAATCAGCATCCAAACGGAAGAGATGTACTTTTTGCCCCACAAAAAAAGATCGCAAGACTAACACCTTTTGCGATTCCTGCAAATTATCGGTGTGTCAGCAATGTTTTAAAAAAATGTGTCCAAATTGTATTTAAATTTGTTTTACTATTTATCACAATAAATTAATGTGTTACCATTTACTTTTTATGAATAAAATATGTTTTCTTCCTTAAATTGTATTTTTATTAGTACTTTTAAAAATGGGTCAGTTTGACCCGTGGGTGGTAGTTATGTATCTGTTTTGAGTGGGTAGTAGTTAATGGTTAAGGCGAACAAGTCCTATATCCTAGCGCATGGCCATTTCTATAGCAACGCTGTGACTTAATTACATTGAGCTGCTTTTGATTGTAAAGCAATAATATATTTATTTATACTAATCTAGTTTAATAATAATTTTGACAATTGCACGAAAAATATAGTGTGTATACCATGGCCGCGACTCTTTTTAACCACCTCAAAATTACCCTGCCTCGGACGCGAGAGGCCTCGACTTTGCTTTCGGGACGCTAAAAGGTATTTCGCAGCCTAGGTAAACAAATAACTATTTTAAAATCATAAAAGCTTTTATTTTTGTTATTGTACTGTTAGATCGAAATCGACTTTAATAGTAATGAATAATTTTGAAGCTTAATATTTCATAATATGTGATAATTAAGTTACAATCATTTCATTCATGTTCTGCTTACCTACCCAATTCATCATCATTACATAGAACTTTCCCACTTAGCTTTAATATAATCAACTTAATTGAAACCAATTTAAAGAAAGTCTATTGAAATCTTGTCATGGGGACGCGACGCGACGTATGTTAAACTATTTCTCATTGTAGATGTAAAGGCAATAAGCTACATTATAATTTAAAAGTTTGGAAGCAGAAGGATAACACAAAAAAAATGCCACCTCAATGTATAGTTTCAACTGCTGGGATTATTATTATAAGAAGTGATCAACTTTAAAACAATAAAATTGTGATATATATTAAAATAATAGTACTGTTACGAAACAGCACTCTGGTATAGTCCCTGAATCCGACTCTGTCTAAACCATGTATGAAAGTTGAAATTATGGCGGATGCGCAGGGATTTCTTAGAACTGTTTACGATTGTGACTATCTTATCTAGACATTGTTTTTGTGACCAGTCTTATCTAGAAAATGCCAGAGAGCCAATTGTTTTTGTGTAAGCCGCAATCTAGAATTATCTAGTAAAAAAGGCACTAAAGTATAAAGGACCGACCAGCGAGAGTTTAGTTTAGTTGATAAAGTGCTCTCGACAAATAAACAAGAATACAGCGAACAGTAAAGTGTTGATATAAATTAATAATTAAGGTTGTGTGTATATAAATTAAATGTAAGTGTATATAAATTAAGTGTTAGTGAGTAGTTTAGTGTTTAAATAAATTCGTAAGTAGCCATACCTTGTGTTTAAAATTTATCCCACCCGTTTACTGTTTAAATAAATAAGAAAAACATTACAGTACATTTCATGCAGGTATTCAAAATGTGCTGCTCCATTTAAAATACGATCGTCTCGACATCTAATAGATTATCGATTACCATCGAAAAAGCTAGGACCGTTTATTAAGACCTCGTATGGGGCACTCACAAAAATCTAGAGGATTGTACTCAGGTGATTTTAGGAGTGTGGAGATCCTCGTCCTATTTGATGGTTTATAAAAGCGTTAATTAAATACTCGTCAACCTGGGACGTTAATTTTCTAGAAAATGAAGATGTCTCACTGTTCAATCGTTGAGGAAGCAAAAATGGTTCTAATAAATAGTCGTCGATAATATTAATCCATAAATTAACTGAAGAGATTTTTTGGCCGCATGGAAGGTCCATGTAGCAAAATTGGTCGTCTATAGAGGATGTCCACAAGGGGGTGTCCTTTCGCCCACATTGTGGAACCAAGTAATCGACGAACTAATATTCCTATTAAACTATGAGGGTTTTCTAGTAATTGGGTATGCCGATGATATCGTTGTCCTTGTTGGAAGTTGGACCTAATGCAAAGGGCCCTAAATGGGGTACAGAGGTGGAGCAACTATCACGGACATGCTGAGGTAGCTGCTTTTATCAAGAAGAGAGGTATAAGATCTGAGGATCTGCACCTTGGTGGAGTGTCACTTCTAATGGTTGAACATATGAAATATTTGGGACTGATCCTGGATAAAACACTGGACGGCTCACCTTGATAATCCCCTAGGCAAGGTGACTAACATGTATTGGGCCTGTAGGAGAGCCATTGCTCCGAAATGGGGACTAACCCCTAATACTATCTTATGGTTCTACAAAGGGATAATGCTGCCTATGCTCACATACGCAGCTCTGATCTGGTGGCCAAGAGTAACCTTGGCCACGGCTTGATCGCAACTAGCACGCAAAGTTTCCCCGCTGCTAGTGACGCCCGTGCTGCCCCACATAATTTAGTACGCATTGGTATCACAGCCGATAAGAGGCAACCTCTTAGCCGTGTAGTAGTCCACCGCCTTACGATGCTCCTCAGTTGGCTGTAATCCTAAGGCACGTAAGCAGAGCATACGAACTAAACTATGCCCCGCACTGTTCCCGTCCGAAAAATCTCTACCAGATCCCTGAAACAGAGTTCCTTTATCAATATTGCATTTACAATACTATGTGTATAAATGCACTCTCTCGGGCTAGGTTCACCCACAGCATAGAAAAGGCTACGTCCGGGTGTGCCCAAACCTCGCACATGACCTCCATACAGCCATGGCTCTTCTGTGAGGCAGATGTCTGTCTGTATTCTTGACAACCGCTACAAGTTTATCTGGGTAAATTTAAGGCCCATACAAACACACATCAAAGGTTTGAAGAGGTACCTCCTTTACCCATTTTGTACTCCGGAATACTCTCCGTAGTGCCCGAAAAGATAAATGTTATCTTCCCGAGCCCATATCGGATTTCTCCCTGCTACCTCGACAGACCTAGGATCGAGCCACAATACGTTGTTCTGCCTCAAGGAGGCTGTATCCCAACGGGAGTCTCGAATCATCCACCCTTCAGTCCACAGAGCCGTTGGAGAGCCGACTGCTAAATGATCTTGAGCGTTAGTCCATCTAACTTAATCCTGCACAGGGCCTTTTTAAGCCAAGTCAGAGAGCCCCCGTCTGAACAGCTCACCATAACAGCTCCTCGAGCAAACGTGTGTACCTCAAAACTTGACGCCGTGGCGTCAGGCTTGTACATATCCTCATGCATGTGCGATATGCACGAACTGCTCCCTGGTGAACATGTTGTCCGGGTAGCCATTGCAGATGATGGCCACCTTGAGGTTGCTGCTTGCAGCTTCCCCATAGCACCTGTGCCCACCAGGCGCAGTACATACCTTCTTGGTGGCCGGTATGGCCCCTGACGGCATGTCAGCCACCCGGAGCCCCTTGATCCCCCCTTGGCGGCATCAAGCGTGACCTCACCGGAACCAGCACCATAGTGTATGGCCCGGATCGCACCCGCTGTTTCCACTTCCTTTCAAAGGCCAGTTGGGCCACCTTTCGGTGTCCCTTCTGCTACCCGGCGCCGCATTTTCTTCTCGGCCTTTCAGGTGATGGGGCAGCTGTTCCCGGCATCGCCCGGGCCCTCACCGCTCGCTCCACCTTCTACCGGTGCCCCTCTCGGGAGACTCCATCTGAAGGGCCCTGTACAGGTCGGCTATCTCCACAGTCTCCTCCGAGGTACTCTCCTCCGGACCCTCACTCCTCTTCTTCTTTCTGCGTTTCCATAAATGATCCCACGAGCAGCTAGAAAAATCTGCGGTCCTCTTCCGCAGAGCTCTGCATGCGGAGGTAAGGATGCTTACAATGGGGTTTCGCCTGGTTCCCCAAGGTCAGAAACCAGTAGTTGCCGATCCTCTGTTCTACCACGCATCCTATGGGTCTGGTCCTCCCACCGCAGGATTCAGGTTTTGATGAGGTTATCTCCTCTTAGTCCAGACGGCTAAGCCAAGACCCTCGACTCTCTAGCCCGTGAGACATGACCACAGTTAGCCAGATTATCAGTCTCGCAGAGATCCCAATTTGGGGCACCTCGTGCAAAACCTAGGCCACGACACTACAGCCGCTTTGGGGGATATTTATCGACCTCGCGGTCTAGATCTGCTGAGTTCAGTTGCATCAGGGTGACCACGTGAAGGGTGCAATCTATAATCACATACTCCCAATTATGATGAGAGTACCCAGCGGTCTAGGGATAGTTTAAAGAGGTGGTCGCCGTGTAAAACCTATCTACTGGTCTCTGTGCTTATATGCCATTCCACTTTACGCCAATTGAAAAAGGAATAGACGCCCTCGACCCCTGCTAGTGACTTACGATGTGCCATTAGTAAAACACAACTAAGATAGGCATACTAATTTGATTTAATTACCAAATTCTCCTGTGATTTTTATTTTCAACTTCCCCTGTATAACACAATTCAAATATTCTGCTCAAGACATATAACCTTTTCAGGCAACAAAAATCATCCTAACTGCAAATTTTCACTCGCTGTATCTGACCGTTACGTTTCAAATTCTATTATTTTTCTCCTTCCTCGTAACCACGTTAACCGATATATAAATATGTCAACTACATTACATTTTGTCTCGTCATATTTAACTGTCGTACATAATGGTACTCATGTTATAAGAGCACCCGGCATTTGGTCCTAGTAAAAAACATGTGTAATTAATCATTAAACATTCATTACTCCAACAGATTATGTGCTAAATAATCAAAATGTAACGCGTTTGATCAAGTGAATTTTTTAATTGTCTACGCAAAAGAAAAAGTTATAAATTCCTGCAATATAGCAACATGAAAGTGAAATAAGTGTATAATTTCTTCGAGAAAACATTTAATCAAACATCCTACAACAGTGAATACAATATACGGTCCTTCGAGAAAAACATTTAACATCCTTCTCACTAATTATTTTTCTATTACCAATACTTGAAGTTAAGTTGGAGATGATGTTGCATCTTCTTGTGACAGTAAAAATAAATGTTTTGTAAGTAATATAATAGGTCTACTTGTTATTTTTTCATACCCAAGTTTATTGTGTAAGGAAGGGGAACGCGGAAGGCTTTAATAATCCCAAAAGGGGCGTTGGTTAGTTAACGTCAATTTGAGCCAGCGGAACCTTATCAAAATCTCCAAATATTCCAAACATACCTTGACCTACCGTAAATATCGAGCATTCTGTGTTTCAGTAATGACACACCAAATATTTGCAGATTGATTTTTTTTGTTATGAAATTGAATGGCTCTTATATTTACTCCCCATACATTGTGATGTTCATTCGCAACATATTTATTTGACAAAAATAGAACATGTAATTTACTTCAAAATTACGTGAAAAATTGGTTTCATTAACAATACTAAGGAAATCAAGTGTACCTACAATGTATATTTAGATATTTCAATTTTAGGATATCAAATTGCGCAGTACATCCAATTCATTTTTCAAATTTAACAAAATGAAAGTAGTCAATTACTATTACTAATTTTATGGAACTTTTAAAAATTAACACAGATTTTGGGGTCCGAGATTCCGAATCTGACAGTGGAAAACATGCTCGATGGCCTTGGGACCCCCCAGTTGGGAAAGAAGGGCTGGAATTTTAATAAAATTAGGAGGTTATGGCTTGTTATGATTTATAGTTTTATTTCAACAATTTTGAATAAATTTAAATATTTTTTTATTATAATTTTAAATTATTGAGGTTTATGAGGTTCATTATTCATCAAGATTTATTTGATTTTTATTGATTTCTTCAAATACAGCAGCTCCGCTTTATTTAAATTTAATAAGAGAAATTATATTAATCAATCGAATTTTAAGTTTTTGGTTATTAAGAATATTATTATTATGTTTAATATCATTTTTTAGAGCAGTTTATTCTTTATTTTTATATTCTTTTTTCCGCGGGGTAGAGGCCCAGGTCCATCGGGCATATTTTCCAGATTTGCAAGCCGATAACTCGACTAACCTATGCTTATCAAAATGATATTCTGCATGATTTTGGTGTAATTCGCCTGGTCTATAAATTCGATCTTTTCGATAACTCATACACAGGTTCCAATAAATGCATGATAGTATGTAACACCTGTTGCATTAATAATCACAACTCCACTTTCAAGTTCAACGAAAGTGAATTTATATTGAATATTAATTCACTGTTTTAGAAGTCCGCAGAAAGTATTTAAAATACCATATGATGACACATTTTTAAACAAATAAATTGGGGTAATCATTTAATTTATAGACGAGAAAATAAATGCAAATTTGAGATTTTTTTTGGAGAGAGTGAAATATTGTTGGAATTTATGGCATTGGTCCAAGAGAGGTAATTACATCTTAATTGGTTTATAATACGATAACATTAGATGGCATGTTACAGTTTACCGACATGCTTACATTGCTACTCGCATTTTGCTTAATTACAACCAAAATGTTAGTAATAGAACACTTTTTTGAAGTAATAATATTACTAGTGTTTTCAAATGAAACTCACGGTCTCTAGTTAATTCCACTAGAGACCGTGAGTTTCATTTAAAAACACTAATATGAGCATATTCCACGAAGTAAGGGTCGAGACAGTTAATTTCTTTAATAATATTACAGTTAATTTTTGTGGAACTGAACTGTTAAGAAAGCTGAAGAATGTATAATTATTTTTCTCTGAATTATGAATTATAGATACGGTTTGAGGGTTGCTCTTTATATTTCTGACCTAGATATCCTAACCGAAATTACAATCACTTTTGAACTACTCAGCTTTTTTCGTTTCAATTTGCACGTAAAGCTCTTAACTCAATGCC
The DNA here is from genome assembly GCA_963921935.1 of Galeruca laticollis. NCBI lineage: Eukaryota > Metazoa > Arthropoda > Insecta > Coleoptera > Chrysomelidae > Galeruca > Galeruca laticollis. The sequence continues at coordinate 33,817,190 of OY998178.1, read as the reverse complement.
TCATCAATTGAGTTTTTTCTGTATAGTCCAGCAGCAACACGTTCCATGTCACAACATTTAAAAAGGTACGAAGTTATGCATAAAGGCGGGGCTTCGCCGAGCTGGCAAAATCGGGCGGCAGTGACGCTGAAAAATAATATACTGGTCCCAATCTCTCTGATGGCTGGAAACTACTTTGGACAGGTATTTTTCAATAGTCCTGTTCATTCTCTCGACCATTCCATCTGACTGTGGATGTAATGCTGTTGTCCTGGTCTTCTTCATTCCCAGCTTGTCGCAAATCTCTTGGAATTAATTGGTTTAGAAATTTCTTCCTTGGTCGCTGTGGACTTCCAAGGGCACTCCATATCGACTGACAAATTCTTTCACCAATACATCCGCGACAGTTGTGGGCTCTTGGTTCGGGATAGCGTAAATTTCCACCCACTTTGAGAAATAATCCATTACAACCAGTATGTATTAGCCACCATTTTCGGTCGTCGGAAATGGTCCAGCGATATCTAAAGCAATCCTTTCGAAAGGGCTTCCAACATTGTACTGTTTCGAGGGTGCGTTTCTCTTGCGATGTGGTGCATTACTCGTACCGCAAGTCGTACATATCTTACACCAGTCCTTCAGATCATCGGAGCTGTTCATCCAATAAAACCTTTCACGGATTCGCTGGATGGTTTTCTTCACTTCCAGATGACCTCCCGATGGACTGTCGTGTAACTTCTTTAGTACCTCAGCTACTCTTGTTCTCGGGATAGCTAGCTGTCTCCTAATTTCGGAACCATAATCGTTTTCAAGGACTCTTTTCAACAGCCCTTCTTCCAGGACAAGGGAGTCCCACTGAGCCCAATACGCCTTGAGTGTCGGTGAAAACCTTGACACTTCTTGCCATGTAGGTCGCCGATTTTCTTTCTTCCACTGCCGAATCTTCTTTAGGCAAGGATTATTCTCCTGATCGTCTCTGGTGGGTGACCATTCTTCGTTGACTACAGTAGTTCTTGAAACTGCAGCTTCCCTAGACTCCACCTTGTTGCAGTGGGAGCAGTCTGTTGGACACGGCCGTGTAGACAGGGAGTCGGCATTTATGTGACTCACACCAGCTTGGTGGTCGGTAGTGTCTTATTTCTCCTGACTGGAGTTCCTGGGTTGCAGGAATCTTGGGGCGCTTAGACGGACGTGCTCTAGCTCGCCACACGTATGGCATTTGATCTTTTTCGGCTCCTTGTCTGCCATACCTTTCAACAGGTTGACGATCTGATCAAGTCTGTCATCGTCATATTCTTCCTGCATGGTCCTACCTTTGTTGTACCGCGAACCCTTCGTGGCTGCTTTGAATTTAAGCGGTTCTTGGTTTGCAGGAGCCGTAGGACGCTTACATGAACTGCGTGCATACTCTAGCTCGCCACAATTACAGCACCTGATTTTCTTCGGCTTCTTGTCTACCATACCTTTCAACAAGTTGACGATCTGGTCAAGTCTGTCATCGTCACCTTCTTCCTTTATGGTCCTACCTTTGTTGTATCCCGAAGCCATCGTGGCTGCTTCATATTCAAGAGCAGCAGTCAATGCGTCTACTAATGCTTTGGGATGGGCTAAGCGAAGCGTCCTCTGCATATCGCAGTCACGTAAGCCATCAATAAAGACCTGGATGCCCAGACTTTCCATCATGTTCTCTGGTGCTGATGGATAAGCAAATAGAACTAGTCGGGCAATATCCACTTCATACTCTTGAAGGGATTCATCACGTTTCTGCCTTCTGTTCTTCAGCTGGGATTGGTACAAATGGTCCAAATGTTCGTGACCGTATGGCATGTCCAACCTCTTCTTCAGCTGCTCAAAGTCATACGTTTGTTCCAGAGGTATCGTCTGAAGAACGTCTAAGGCATCTCCCCGAAGCGCGATAGTTAAGTTCACCGCTTTCTCCCTATCGGACCAATTATTCACTCTAGCGGCTGCTTCAAATTGTTTCAAATAATTGGTCCACGATGTCTTTCCGTCGAACGTTGGAGCCATGACTCGGGCTAAACTGCTAATATCTTCTGTCTTGGGTTGTGTTGCTTGCTTGCATATATCGATCTTCTTTTGTTCTGCTGGCGTGACTTGTGTTCTTAAATCTGTTATCATACTCTCTAACTCCTTGATTTTTCGTCCATCGTTGTCATTTTATTCTCCATTTTCTCGTCCATCGTTGTGATTTTATCCTCAATATCCGATTTAAGAGACGAAATTTTATTTTCCACGTCAGTGGCAATGTCATTTTTCATTCATAAGATATCGACAGGAAGTTTGTCCATGTTAGCAGAAATATCGTTCTTCACATTAGTTGAAATATTTTCTTCCATGGCATTAATATCGTTCTTCATATTAGCAGAATCTTCTCTTCCATGGTACAAATATCGTTCTTCATTGTTAAAATCTTCTCGTCCATATTAGCAGAAATCTTCTCTTTCATGGCAGAAATTAACGAGATTAAGGTGGAAGCATCATCATTGAATAAAAATGATTCTGGATCAAAGCCGTCATTTTCCAGTGCCACTTTCTACCAATTCACTTTTCTTACCGGACGTTTCCAACTCCAATTCTGCCTTTAACTCTGTCAATTTTAGGTCACTTAGTTTCTTGGCCATTTTGATGTAGCTATTTATTTATATTACCCCACACCTGACACCAATGTAATGTTTTTCTTATTTATTTAAACAGTAAACGGGTGGAATAAACTTTAAACACACGGTATGGCTACTTACAAATTTAATTAAACACTAAACTACTCACTTACACTTAATTTATATACACTTAACTATTCACTTACATTTAATTTATATACACACAACACTTCACTGTTCGCTTCACGAGATCACTTTATAAACTAAACTCTCCCGCTGATCGGTCCTTTATATATAAGTGGCCTTTTTTTCTAGATAATTCTAGTTTGCGGCTTACTCAAAAACAATCGCCTATCGGGATATTTCTCGAATGCCGGCTCAATCCATAAAATATCTTCGGAGAACATATCTATAAAAACGGTCACAATAAAATCCCAATAGACCTTCTCATAATTCGGCGCGCTCGCCTTTTTTTTAACTCCGGTAACGTAAGGTTACAGGGCCGTACTTAGTATCTACTTCGGTGTGCGAGTTCGTAACAATAGTATAAGACAACTAAGAGTGTAAGTAATTTAGAGAAATAAATAAAGCGAAAAGAACTTTTGAAATTACTTGGACTATCTCATTTCCAAATATTCTTTAGAAATAATTCTAGGTAAAACCGGTGGAAAAAAAGATGGAACGAAGCCATCAGACTTGCGGCGACCAATTCAAATTATCAGAATTTCGATGTTTTTAAAGAAAGTTTGCCAAATGTTTCCGATTAATCAGGAATTTATTTGGAAAATGGCCAACATTGTACTATTACTATTTGGAATAAACACATTTGTTTTACCGAATATTGCAATAAAATGTTTCATAACTACTTTCTTTGCTGTTAATTTCAAATTGAAAAAAAGGTAATAAAAATAAGTAAGATGAGCTCTCAACTCGCTCATCTTACGTTTAGTTAACAACCCCTACAAAATCAATACAAAGCCTCCAGAACTCAAAATTGTAGTCTGTACTCCAAATTTTCTTATCAAATTAGAAAAATATTCATTAACTACAGTTTTTGAAAAAGTGGCGGTAAACTGGCTGGATTCTCAGGAATTGGTTCATATACGAGGATGTATTGATATCTAGTTAGCCTAGACCACAAACAAAATATTGCGTTACCATAGCAACGAACAATAACTTATTAGAAGTCTCAGTTTAAAATTTGATGTCAAAAAAGTAAACCAGAGTTACGCAATAAATTAAAAGTAAAAAGATGTCCACCGAAATTGTGAAAATCGAAAAATCGGAGTATCGAGCCATCATGAAATGCCTGTATTTAAAAGGGTTAAGAGGTAAGCAGATTTACGAAGATATGTTTAATACCCTTGGTGATCAATGTCCTTCGTATGCGACCGTGATAAATTGGACTGCAAGCTTCACTAAATTTTCCATTGAAGGAGATGACCGATCGGGAAGGCCAGTTTCTGTGTCAGTCCCCGAAAATATCGATGCAGTTCATAACATGATTTTATCAGACCGTCGAATTGGGCCAAAACGGATATCTGAAGCACTGAATATTTCATACGAATGCGTTCATCATATAGTTCACGTCAATTTGAACATGAGAAAAATTGCTGCAAAATGGATCCTCAAATGTTTGAATGTTGACCAAAAGCGTGCAAGGGTAGAAGCATCGCTTTCGATCTGTGCTCGATTTGAAAACGATGTAGACTTCTTAAACCGAATTGTTACTATGGATGAGACTTGGGTACATTTCTACGATCCAGAAACAAAGCAACAATCGATGGAATGGCGACACTCTGGTTCTCCAAGACCTAAGAAGTCTCGTGTCCAAAAATCTGCTGGAAAAGCTCTTGCTTCAGTTTTTTGGGATTGCCATGGAGTAATCATGATTGATTTTTTGGATAAGGGTAGAACAATAACTGGAGATTACTATTAGACATTACTGACCACTCTACGGGAAAAAATTAAAGAGAATAGACGCGGAAAGCTATCCAAAGGTGTTTTGTTCTTGCAGGACAATGCCTCTGCGCACAAATCTCATGTTTCCATTCAAAAAATTGGTGATTTAGGGTTTGAATTACTGGAACACCCCCCTTATTCACCAGATTTGGCTCCGTCCGACTATCATCTCTTTCCTCAACTGAAAAAAAGTTTAAAAGGTCGTAAATTTTCTTCCAACGAGGAGGTAATAAAAGCTGTGGAGGTCTGGTTTGCAGAGCAAGAAGAAACATTTTTTTTGAAAGGTCTAGAGATGTTGCACATTGAAATTTTGTTTGGTTCTATAGTAGGCTAAGAATTTTTCAATATATCCTCGTAAGTCATTGTCCTAATTGCAGACCTGAGGTTCGGATAAACAATATTTCTGAAGTTTTTGGTCTTAATCTAGAGAGTTCCGTGAATAAGTGCCGTGAAGTGGCAGTACGATAGGTCGTTCCGAAATATTTGAAATACCTAAATTCAATTTTTCTTTTACCTTGTTAGTTAGATAAATGCTGATGTGACGTGGTACCAAAGATTCGTAAACTTTCATTACACCATATTCTCGATACACCCTGTTTTTCCTCTTTGTTGAACTTGTTAAAACACTCCATTATAAAGTTTTTTCAATGAGACAATTTTTTGTGATATATTTTTTTAACAATAAATTGATAGTAGTTTGAGATGTTTTCCACACATTTTATAGTTCCTTAAATTATTTCATACATTTTGAAATTGTAAACACATATATTATGTATATTTTCTTAAGAATAATGAAACAGATTTTCTTCATGATGTGCCTAATTAACGTAGACTGTAAATGTGGTTTATGCACGATAGGACCTAACCACATTTTACACTGCACGCTAGAGACTGTCTATATCGAAACTTTACGGGAAAGTGGATAGGCCGTGGAGTAGATGCAATGGTCAAGTGGCCACAGTTTCCTGAATGTACTCCAGTGGATTATACCCTGTGGGAAATATTAAAACAAAATGTATACAACTAATGGAAAATATTGAATTATTTTATGCATACCAAACAACTGAATAAAGATGTTGGAACCATATTGCAAATAGTAGTAATGGCAAATAAAACTGGAAGGTACTTAGTGCATTGCAGGTAAATTAAACACAGTTTCCACTAAAATTTGTCCAGGACTACCACAAAAAATATCTCAAATTAATTTCATTTCACAAAAAAAGTTATTGAACAGAACTACAATAAGCGCAATACAATAATAAAAGTGTTAAAATATTTGAGTAGGTACTTAAGTGGGATAATACAAACTCAGCACATATCTCAGGTATACGAAATAAAAGTAGGCAAGCTCTACACAGATAGTAAAAGATTCACTTTTGAAATGTTTAAACTCGGCACATGAATAATAATACCTCCAAGAAATGGACTGATGTAATATTAAAAGAAAATTTATTAAATTAAAATATACATAATACATATAGGTATATAGGAAAAACATATTTAAAATAGAAGTAGGTCTACTTATACTAGTTTTTATATTAAAATTATTATTTTTATAATTCGCGTATAAAAGAGACTTCATTATAACATTGTTTACAGTGTCACAATGAAGCTCTTTGAACACTGTTATAATAATTTTTAGTGTACAGTTGGTTATAGTATTTAGTTATATTTTTATTTGACATTTGACTTTAACCTTGACAGAAATTATAAATAAAATGGTCTAGCGTTGTTTTAGCTAGCAAATTATTATATTAAAGGTACATTAGAATGATTTATATATTAATAGTATTAATGAATAAAGTACGCTAACGTTTATAAATGATTTGTCAATAGTTTATTTTTATATTGCATAGGATCAATATATAGGTATACAAAACGTTCGATTTTTGGGATAAATTACCAGATATCTATGTGAAGATGAATTACAGAAATAATTATGTTCATGATATAATATAAATAGATCGCAAGAGCATATACGAAGAAGCTCTTGTTTAAACAAATAATCATCCTCTTTTTGCTTAAATGAAAGTTTGTTTACAATTTACACAATTATTCGGTTATAATATGTCAAAAGTCAGAATTGCTGAATAAAACCATCTGTGATGTGACCAATTAGGAATCTACAGAATTGCCAACTTAAATTCAAACCATTCCTCCTAGTTTAAAAACAGGGATTATATGAAATTCTATTTTCTTTAAATAATTAAATAAATGCGAATTATAAAAAATATTGTTTAAAACTTGTGCCACAATGACTTTCTGTAGTACTCGTGATTTGCACAACTCACCGCTTCGCGGTTCGTTGTGCAAACTTCACTCGTACTACAAAACGAGTCATTGTGACACTTGTTTTACAAATAACTATTATGAACGTAACTTTGTTTAAAAGTCAAAGTTTAAACCCTTATAGCTATATAACCAGTATGACACAATATTCTAACATACCTTGTGGAAAAATAAAACATTTTAGAAAAAATTGCACTTTTTTTAGAAGTTATAAGCAGGTGAAGTAGGTGAAAATATAAGTACACCCGATATATTTATTATATGTATATAGTTTATTTACGATAAAAAGACGATGACGTTGCAAAACAAAGTATTGTGATGTTGCCAAGCTGTAGTTTTTTCTTTACTTAACGAAAACTAGAAAAGCCAATCTGATGTTAGATTGACAGTTCTTCTTTTTCATTTTTCCGTGCCTCGTAGGGCGTAAGTTAAAAATATTTTTTTTAAAAATAAAAGGCTTGTATGATAGGCTTGATTAATTTCATATAAATATTTATTCATGAAAAACTATGGATAAGATACAAGAAACAGTAACCATTCTATATTCGAATTAACATTTAATTATTTTACATAGAAGAAGGTTAAATGACGAACTGTAGGTCCTTATACCTTATTCTATGCTCTATAGAACCATCTTCAAGAGCACTGCAAGGGTTTACGCTAAAAGGAATCAATACAAGCTGTAATCATCTTCATGCAAATTTAAATGTTGTTTCTTTATACAATATCTATTATATTTATTATAATAAAAATAGAATGGAAAAGAAAAATATAGATTCACAAAATAAAATTTTGTTACAAGATATAAAAATAAAAATCTCCCATTTTATCAGTATTATTTATGTAGAGATACTGTGGTCGTGTTTTTTTGTGTATTTTAAAATAACTGTAGCTAATTACTTTAATAATAGTTATTAGTGATGTTGAAAAGGAGAAAATAAAGCAAATTGGATAAAAATATACAAAAAATAAAACACAAGATTTCCATTACTCGACTACAAAATCATCACTATCTTCATCGTCACTGTCAAAATTAATAATAAGTGGAGGCACATCCTGTCTATCAAATACTACTTCTCTATCCCACCCATCTTGTATAATTTTTTCAGTGTGCTCTATTGTCTTTGACCAAATATCAGGAGTTACTAAAGACTTTTTCCATACACCTATTGCTTGTTCTGTTGAAGAACCATCAGTTCTCACATGATCTCTATAAAAAATTTTAACTATGCCCCAAATATGTTCAATTGGGTTGAACATACAGTGGTAAGGGGGAAGTCGAATTACTTTGTGACCATATTTTTCAGATAATATGTTAGCTTCATATACTGTTGGTGGTTTATTCCTACAAAAATGCATATATTTAAACAAAATGAATTATGTAAGTATTACCATAATATATTGAAAAATGTTTATATCAACTTACCGTTGTACTAAATTCAATAATTGGGTTTTGAGGAAAGTATTTTCAAAAGGAATATCATTTTGTATCAACCAGTTCTGTATATCCGCCTTTTTGGTAGCTGTTGTTGGTACTTTATTGATCACTGTACTGTGATAACTTGTATTATCCATTACAATTGTGGCAGGTTCTTCCAAGTAGTTCAGTAAAAGCTGGTATTGAAAACAATGCAAGACATTTTCTCGGTTCATTTCACCGTGGTAATCACCATCTTGTTTTTTTGGAAGAAAAAACCAGCCCTGCTCCAGGAATAAATCCAGAAGAGGAACCAGCATATACCTACAAGAAGGAAATAACAAATTACTACTAGGTTTCCTAGATAGACTGCATAGCTCAAAACAACTATTAATAATTATATAGATTTAAATAAAATAGTGTGACTAGTAAATATTTGAAAAGGTCTTAAAATGGCAGGAATGTTAGTACATCATAAATTAATTGCTAAATTTTATTATACAATTACCTTAGATCACCAATTTTGGTTTTTTTCACGCTTCTATGATTAGAATCTTGCCAAGAACGTCCAACAGTACCGTCTTGAAATATCCAGGTCTCAACCAAAAACACAAATTGATATAAACCTTCCCTTTTTATCTTGACATATTCATGTAGAAAATGTACACGTTTTCATGCAGTATGTGGCAACTCCATTAAACCACGACGAGGATCATCTTTTTGGTATTTGAATCCAATATTTTTCACTATCTCCCATAGTGATGTTAAACAACCATTAAAGAGTTCACGTTCCTGGAGTTTGTCTCTTAAAGTTTTCAAGGTTATGAGTTCCTCTGAAAAAATATTATGTTAGTTAATTGTGAATAAAATGAAACAGTAAATTCAATATACTCACTGTTTCCATACATTTCGTATATAACATTTCGGAAAGCATTTTGATGAAAGTTATCAATTTCAACTGTAGGTTTTATGCGTTGTCTTTTTTTAGGTGGGCTTTTAGGCTGTTCACCTCTATTATGCTTGGTGGCAATACGGTTAACAGTGGTAACGCTAAGTTGTACAGCTTCTGCAACTCTACAATATAATTACTTCAATTTATGAAAGAATATTATATTATCAAGTTTAATTAACCTAACCTAACATTAAAAACATTTAATCATTTACATTTAAATATGTAACAATGATATTAATAATGATGAATACAAATAGCGAATACTATTACTTACGTCTCTTACAGCAGTAAGCGGGAGAAGCGGGCCTATATTTCGGCATTCTCGTTCAAAATAGTTCAACAAAGATGTTACCATCTCTTGACATTTTCTGTTCAGCTGATTCGCATTTTATTAACCACACACTGTAGATTTGCCTAAATAATTAGTTATGAGAATAACTGTTTTTTTAATCTTAAAGAAGCAATTAATTTAAAAGCACCACAAAAACTTGTAAATATTAGATGATGATCGAATGTCCATAAACGTCAAAACAAACTGGGGAATTTTACCAGTTGATTTGAAAACGTCTTGAAGTTTTGCCAACCCGTTAGCTGTAAATTGCCCTGGCTGTTGAGGATAAATTTTATTCACGGTTGGTAAATTAATATTTATTCTGATAAGCAGTAAAGTAACTAAAAATGACATCATCGTATTTTTATCGTAAATAAACTATACAAATGTTATTTCATACGAAAATACTTGAGGTATAACTTCAAAAAAGATTTTAGCTGTCCACTAAAAGAAGTGCCTATACTGCCTATTGATTACGAATGCTTTTAACACGTTAACTGCGTATATAATTTATGATTATTAGTGCGGGGGCGGACGATTCATTTTCAGCAGTTGGAATGAAACATTTGCTAAATATGTTCAAAATATTTTTTTTATATGAATAGGGGTGCTAGGGGCATTGACGTGTAAACACGTCTAGCGCACTCAGCTTATAATTTTTAACCAGGAGCTGATGACTTATTCTCACGTCATATTTTTTAAATATTTTGGTAAAAATAAATTAATATAAAACGATAACGATAAGTAAAAAACTGTTATCTATTTATCTTATATTACATATATGCATAAAAAGTATTACAAATTTATAAATTCTTATGATACTCTCCAAAACACGTCGCAACGCACAGAGCGCGTTTGTTTACACAAGCTGCGCAGTAATAAGCGGTTTCTTTCCTGATTTTCTTTTTATAACAATTTTGACATCGTCTGCAAGGTATTCTTCCCGATTCAAGAGGATTATTTTTGACTGGTACGTGTTGAGTTGCTTGTGGATTAGTCATAACTTTCAGTTTTGGTGGCACTAAATCTTCTATCACCTGCATTCTAAAATCGTAGAATGATATCTTGGATTTGGTCTGATTTTTGAAAAGGGAATACGAGTTGAATAACAGCAACTACAAGACATGGATTCCAAGCTTTTTGTACCATCGCAGAGTTTTTCGTTCAAAGGGATACTAACTGAGCAGATGGTTTTGACGATCAATCCCGCCCATGTACTGATTATACATAAAAATTGCCTCTGGTTTTTTTTATCCTGTTCTCTTTTATTTTGATATTGAATCATGTTATTTCTATATTCTGAAGATATATAATGCACATCTTGTTTATCCCGCCATTTTCCCACCATGATTTCTTTTGCATAACGAGCAATAGTTTCTCCGGTTTTCATTTTTTATTGCTTTATATCAATAGGATTGTTTTTACGATCATTTCTTAGCGTGCCAGTACAGTAAGTGTATCGTTTTAGCAATTTTTCCGCCAATTCATAGCTATTATAGTCATTGTCCATGAACATAGAATGGCCAACGTCTAATCTTTCTTTTATCAAATGCAATACCACGTTAGCTGCGTGTCCCTTTCCGCCAAAATCATCTAAGCTTCCTGTGTAAACGGAAAATTTTAGTACCGTTCCGTCCGGCTCAGTAAGTACATAAAGCTTTATGAGCCTTATTTTTAATATATTGCCTAAAAGACAACCTTCCTCTCCAAAGAACCATCGACTCGTCCAATGATAAATTTTTATTGGAATAATAAGTTTTCGACATTGTGTTGTTGAAGTAGTCAACCAACGGGTGTATTTTAAATAACCTATCCTGAAGTTTTGGCTGATTTTCTGATGGATTCTCAACAAAATGAAGACATCTCATAATGAGCATAAACCTGTCACGACTCATATTTGCGGAAAAAAATGGCAAACTAAAAAACCGATTCGTCCTCCAATAATCTAGCAAACGATTTATATTGATGGTTCCCATATGGAATAAAAGCACAAAAAATAATTTGAATTCATCAGCTGTAACATTACTCCATTTTGTTATTCTAGATTTTTCCGTTACACTTGCACACTGGAAAATTTGCTCTGCATACTTGTTGGTTTCATTGATGATTAGCTCATAGAAATTTTCATCAATCAATAAGTTGAAAAAATCGATTGGAAGATTTCCTGAAAAAAAACATATTTAAAATTCCCGCCTACTCATGTCGCCATTTTGTTAATACGAGTTGTCAATCATAAATAGTTATGGGCTAGAAAAACTAAGTTTCTCGTTTACCTATATAAAAACTATATATTGATATTACCTTGGAGCAAAGTCAGAAACTCATTTTTCTTCAAAAAAGGAATTTTTGCGAATCCGGGCGAATCTTATTCTACCCAATTTATAGGGCCATCATCTTTTTGCTGTTGACCTGCCTGTTATTTTTGGGGTGCCTGTATATTCTGTAAATTTGGCTCATCCTCTTCACTACCATCCACTATATCACGTGGTATAGTGTCATCAAAATCGGAATCTTCATACCTTGAAAAGTCGGCATCGTCAAAATCTGGATCAGCGATATCATGATCCGATTCATAGAGGAGTTTTTCCATCTCTGCATCATTTAATGGGGCCCTATATTTGGATTTTACTCCTCTTCGAAGCTTTTTCGGTTCAGAAGGACCCGGTTCACAGTAACTCATGTTTACTCAAAAACGCAAATTTTTCACTTATTTATACCCTTCGCTACACTAGACGTGTTCACACGTCAACCGCCTGTGGGCATGGGTGCGCGGGACGTGTCGACACGTCATGCGCAGTGAAGATGTTAATACTCTCTCATTCATAAAAATAGAGTATAAAATGGGAATGAAATGATTCGTAAGCATTGGTTGTTTTATTTAATACAGCATAGGAATCACACATATGTGGTGGAAATTTCGAATTATCTGTCAAATAATTTTCGAGAAAGTCGTCAGAAAATTGTTCAAGTCTGTTATCTACTGGCTTAACTTCGTAGAGCTCAAAAAAATTAAAATCGTCAACGTCCTTTGGTTCCAAAAATAAAAGACCAAAACTATAATGAAGCCACTTTCCAATATCAGAATTTTTGTTTTGGTATTCTTTTGATAAAGCTAGATTTTGAATGTTTCTGTACCAATTTTGAGTTAAGTGGAATCGACACTCACTAATTTTAGCATTTGGATAAATTAGTAACACTGTATCATGAATAGATATCTCAAAAACTACTACTATTTCTTCTGGTACAAATTTGAGTTTTATATAATCACAATACTCTTTAATTTTTGATATGCAAAACCTATATGTTTTTTCACTTTTGTCTTTTAATAAACAAAACGTTAATGGTATATAATGGTCGTTAAAAAAACCTCTCCTAAATATATTTCGTGCAGAAACAATTTTTGATTCACATAAAAATTTTAAATTACTTATACACCTAAATATCACTAAATTTTCAGATAAATCATTAACAATTAGGAAGTCATAATCTTTGTTGATTTTTGGTTGAAGTAGTGATTTTGGCAAAGCTAGCAACAATTTTCAACGTGCAGTGTAAATATTCCTTCTAGCACGTTATTGATCATTTTTGGCTAGCTCCATTCTAATCATTTTGGAAGGTTTTTCTGTTATATCACTTTCGGTTTTTATCTTGAAACAATGACTTAAAACTTGTCTTTGCAACACATTTGTTAGATTTGATTCATGATTAGGATTTACACTCAGATTTGTTATAATTCGACTCTTTGATTCACCTAAAGTATGAAAATTTACTTTACATTTACACTTAAAATTATTTACCTTTACCCTGACGTCATTAATATCTAATAACATAATTATTAAGTGGCATCTCTTTCTATTAATAGTGAAGAACAGAAAAAAATAATTTGACATAACGAAATATAAAAGTAAGTTGATCTGTATGGGATACGTCATGAGTCGAATCTAAACTTATGGAATAATATTTAGATATTCCGACAAAAAGCCCAAAAAAAGACAAAAGGACGCCTCGCCGCATTGGGCACTTCTTGGTTTACAACCATGAAACATCATTTCCCTATTCAGATTTAAGACTTTTACCACTTTAACGATTATGATTTTAATAATCATGAAATTTTTTCGCCCCCTATTTGAATTTCACCCCTGGGCAGTTGCCCATTGTGCCCTGTGTTAATCCGGCGCTGCTTTTATGACTATAACTAGCAAGGCACAAATACAGACAAAATTATTAGTATATTAAAGTATAAGTGGATAAAGAGGACTTTCAAACACGCGCGATTTTTCGAGCACGACGGCGCTGCCGGAGTGCTCGAAATAGAGCAAGTGTTTGAAACACCAGTTATACACGAATACTTTACGCTATTTTTTTTATTGGTGCACTTTGAAATCATGAAATATTATTATTATTTCATTACTACAAAAAAATGGAAGTCCGTCCTCGATGCCCAGCCAAATTTCGTGAAAGTCCATCTTAAATAGTATTTATTTTTATTTGATGTTAGGAGATACTGCTGTCAGTTCAATAATCAAAAAGTTTCTTTATATAAATTTAAAATGATACAATGTATATATGAATATATAAATAAATTTTGCAGTAAAAACCAAATAAGACATTGGTTCACAATGAAAATATACAATTAAAAAACTAATAAAAAAAGTTGTCATTGATACTTACGTTTCTCGAGTTGTTGTTACCACAGGGACTTTAAAAACGCTCGAGTTCGATTTAAACACGCTAAGGCGTGCTTTAAAAAGGTAATATGAGGCATCAATAAAAGAATATTATAGTCTATATCTTAATATGTGACAGCACAGTAGCCTCATTAAATATTCAAATAGAAAAGTATCTCTTACAGAGTAATCCTAAGAATTTTACAAGTAAATACTAAAATTCTAATGCAAAGAAGTAGGTGTCTGTATTGGTTATCTATACATCCCTGTTTCAGCTCAAAATACAATATGGTAATAAAACTGAACAATGCCAGCAAAAGGATAAACAGTGCGGCAGTGGCGGAGATTACGATATTAGTTCATTTTGCTTATTTAATTAGATTCGGTCAACATTACAGTTGAAATAAAATTCTTTTAGGCCCATTAACAGGTTACATTTTTATTAAATTAAATTAATTAAAGAAAATATAGTTTAATTCTCATAATTCAAATTTATTGACAATTAATTAATGTGTATCAAGTAAAGTAAACATACCATTTATAGGAAATATAAAATTCAATCTATAGTATCATCCTCTTCGCTGACCATACAAGAATCATCCGAAGACTCGTCGAGAGAGATCATTATCGGTTCTATAGTTTGTTCTATGAGGTTATCTAAAACCCACATTTTCTCTTCCTCTTTAATTACATGATTCACAGCATCTCTTCAGTTATCTTCAGTTATTGTTATCAATAAGTACTTCATGAGTTCACGAACATCTTTCATTTTAAATGTTTTATTATGTCTAGCTACATAACCTTTCATTTGGGCCCATATTCTCTACTACTCTATCGCATTTAATTCACAATGGTATGGCGGCAAACGAAGCACTGTTATCCCACGATTCTTAGCTATTTCATCAATAACAAACTTTTTAAATTGTAGCTTGTGATCTGAAGCAACCTTTAAAAGTTCTTTTTTCAATATATCATCTCCAAGAGGTAGATGGAAGATTTTCTGTTAATCGCGAATGATAAGTGGCATTGCCCATAACGATTACAGCATTATTTGGAATTAATTCGACCATTTGTGTAAAATACATCTGCAGTCATTTCTTCATGATAGTCTTTGGTTGATGTTGACTGAAACTCCAGTAAACCACCTTCAACGAACCCTTGATTGCATCCAATATGCGTTATTATTAGTCCGCGACCTTTACCGATAGGAGTTTTCAGTCCAGTAGATAAACCTTCTATGAAAGCTTGGCGACTGGTTTGAATACTTTTGTCCTGCCATATTTTTTTCACTGAATGTCCTTCATTGAGCCATGTCTCATCTAGATAATAGATTTGTCTTCCCTCCTGTCTGTATTTTCGGATATCTCGTAAATACTGGCGTCTCCAACATATTATTTCTTCGTTGTCGATTAGCACTGATTTGCGACTTTGATTCTCCCAAGTAAAATTTAATTTGTGTAATATTTTCCACAAAGTTTTTCGCCCTATGTCAGGCAAATTCTCGTCCTCCTTCACCATTCTTAGAATTCTGTCAAGGGTTGGGATATCTTTTTTAAAATATAATTCATGTAGTTTTCGTCTTATTGTATTTTGCATGTGTTCATCAAGGTCAAATGGTTTTCTTCCAGTTGACTTTTTAGGTGGAGATATATTTCCATTTTTCCTCTCTCTTAGAAGCCTGTAAATAGTAGATTCACTAACTCCTGTCATATTGGAACATGTGGAAACTATATTTCTAACAGTAGCAGCCGGCATTTGATGTACAACAGCATCATGCACATTTAACACTACAGTCTTCGTTTGTAAGCTAATCACGCTCTTACAGTTTACTGGGGTAAAACTTAAAGACATTTTTTACAACACAGTTAACACTTATGGAACATAAGCGACTCTAAGCAATACAAATTTGGGCGAGACCAAGTTTCACCGTATTTACCTGCAAAATTTCTAAGTAGTCATTGGGACAATCCCTAGTAGGGCCCTATGGTAATGTTTCTTGGAAATGTTATTATCAACACTTTGAAAATCAGAAAGTAATTATCTGGAGAATGAATTGATAAATGGTTTGTTAATATGTCTCCCAAGAATTGACCAATTCCAAACTCTCAAGATAATTAATGAAATATTCAGTCAGAATAGTTGCGTTACAAGATTATTTCAAAAATAATTTATTGTTTTAACTCTACAACTCTACAAATGTATGAAGGTCAGTTGTTTTAACTAACCGAATTTACATTTATATTACCTTTATATATCAGATCGGGTATAAAATTAAATAGTAAATAAATTCCTTAGATGAACTGTGACGCTTGTGCTTTATTACCTGACTAGCATCTGTGACCTTTTCGCGTGCTGTCAGTCAATAAGAAACAGACTATAATGAATTTTTTTACATTACCTTTGGCAATCCAACAAAGAAGGCCAACGTCATTGATGACGTGCATCGGTATTTTTATTAAAAATTCTGTACGTATATTCCCATATCAAAATATTATGTAGTTCATTCTCTCTCGGTAATATAAAGAAATTAATGTGGTTGCACGGTAATATATTAAATGAAAAAAGTTTGAATATTTTAAAAGATTCCCGCAGTAATTCCACACAACTGTTTTTTTATTTGTTAAATATAAACGGTCAATAACCAACTATCTATTAATAAATTGTAGATACAAATCGACTCAATTTAATCAATTATTCACAACGACATTACATTCGCTTGACAATTTGTTTTACACTAGAAAATATTGTAGCGTGTTTAAAATATAAATTGATGCCGTACTCTTAATATCGCACGAACTATTAATTAATATTATATGTTAGCATGTTGATCTGCTACACGTAGACGTATCACCAGGTGTATTAAAACAAAATCTATTCTAGTCATAATGACGCAAACATCCTTTTTGTTCCCGGAAATCTGAATAACGAAACATTTATGCGACTTGTGAGTTATATTTTTCAGTAAATATTATATGTTTAGGTATAGGTCAAGAAGGAAAACAGTAGAAATGTCGAAAAGGTTCTGAGATTCTTTCGCTCCATGGTACTTTATACAGCTTTGTTATCCAGGCTAGTTCGTATTTACAAAGAAAAAGCATAAATATAAGGTGTAAAATAAATGTACGACATAAATTAAACCGTATACTATTAGCCTAGTAAAAACAAGGTTTAACCTCCTAAAAATATAATAATGTAATGTTTTTTTTTATTTATTTAACCCTTGGCTAGGCGCTCTGGCGCACACAGTACGCCAGTGGCTTAAAATGACTTATAGTTTGGCAACATTGGAACCTACGAAAATAACCTTCCAACTAACCTTCTGTCCGTTATTGCTTTAGTTAACTATTTCACGCCGAGTGGGTTGCACGTGTTGGTCTGTATAATTTTTGAGTTTTTATTGTACTGTGTCGAAAGCGGCGTACTGCGTACTCAGCGCGCCTAATGATGTAAGTGATTTTTTCATTTGGTATTTGATTTATTTTTCTGTATAACTCAAACTTTTGGATATATTTGTGACTGAAGCTGTATGAAGTAATCAAAAGCTGAAGTAGACGTCTGTTTTAGGTCCAGTAAGACATTGGATATTGCTCAAATGAGCAGTGAAGATATTTATAGACTTCTGGAGAAAACTGATGATAATTTACAGATTCTAGGTGAATCTTCAGGATCTGAAGCAGAAGAAATAGAAGAAGATAAGGGCTGTGATGGCGATATTGAAATTGTGGTAGATGAGATAGAAAACGATATAGATAAGAATTGCCAAGTACCAGATGGAGAATTTTTTATAAAAAGAATTTGGAAGAAAACAAAAGGCAGAAAACAATTACTTGATGAATTTAGGTGGGGTAAGAGGCCTCTACGGAGCAAATATGTTGAAACTCCAAAAAAAATTTGTTAATAAAAAAGTTTCCTGGTCCTACACAAAAAGAGTTTCCAGATTATATCAGTGCTTTTTCAAAAATCATCGATATTGACATGATATATGGAATAGTGGCATTCACAAATTTATATATATCTAAAAAGAGAATTATTTACAGCCGGGAAAGAGATTGTAGAGGTACAGATAGAGCAGAAATTATGGCATTTATGGGTTCATTATTTTTTATTGGCACTAAAAAAATGAGTAAGATAAATTTGTCCGAAATATTCGCAAGAGACGGATCAGGAATCGAAGTATTTATTTTTTTACTTACGGCCATTAGATTCGACGACCAAAACACCAGAGAAGAAAGAAAAAAATCGTATTCACTTGGAGAATTTATGACGATAGATGAAAAATTAGAAGCATATCGGGGTAGATGCTCTTTTATACAATACATACCGAATAAACAGGCCAAATATGGCATCAAAATATATGCTTTGGTTGACTCGAAAACTTTCTACACGTATAATTTAGAAGTATATTCTGGTAAGCAGCCTGCCGGACCATTTCAAGTCAGTAATTCGCCTTCTGATGTAGTACTTCGATTGGTAGATGGTTAAGAGCATTCCAATAGGAACTTAACATGTGATAACTGGTATTCCAGTTGTGAGTTGAGTAAATCTCTATTAGAAAAAGGTATCACGTTCATTGGAACTCTAAAAAGGAATAAAAGGGAAGTTCCCGTGGAATTTTTACCAAATAAATCAAGAGCTGTTTATTTGGGTTTCAAGAAAATCTGACATTAGTTTCTTATGTTCCCAAACAGAACAGAGCTGCTCTACTCATCTCTACGATGCACGATAATGAGTCGGTAGACTTGGAAACGGGAAAACCCGAAATTATTTTGGATTATAACCGGACCAAGGGAGGTGTTGATACTGTTGACCAGAAATGTAATGCATACACAGTATCGCGAAGAACAAAACGATGGTCATTTGCTACATTTATGTCACTTCTCAATGTAGCGGGAATAAATGATTACATTTTATATTCATACGGAAAACTCGACATTGACATAGGTCATCAGCGACAATCTTTCCTGAAACACTTAGCTATGGATCTTATGAAACCTCATATGCAAGAAAGACTCCGTGTAAAATCACTACCCCTGCATACCAGGTCCATTCTGGAAAATGTGTTAGGAAAGCCACCAACCAGAAGAGTCATAAAGGAAGATGTTATCTTTGTGGACGCTCAAATAGTTATTTGTAAAACGTAAAAGTGCAATTTTTTCTAAAATGTTTTATTTTTCCACAAGGTATGTTAGAATATTGTATCATACTGGTTATATAGCTATAAGGGTTTAAACTTTGACTTTTAAACAAAGTTACGTTCATAATAGTTATTTGTAAATCAAGTGTCACAATGACTCGTTTTGTAGTACGAGTGAAGTTTGCACAACGAATCGCGAGTACTACAGAAAGTCATTGTGGAACAAGTTTTACACAATATTTTTTATAATTCGCATTTATTTAATTATTTAAATAAAATAGAATTTCATATAATCCCTGTTTTTAAACTAGGAGGAGTGGTTTGAATTTAAGTTGGCAATTCTGTAGATTCCTAATTGGTCAGATCACAGATGGTTTTATTCAGCACGTCTGACTTTTGACATATTATAACCGAATAATTGTGTAAATTGTAAACAAACTTACATTTAAGCAAAAAGAGGATAATAATTTGTTTAAAAAAGAGCTTCTTCGTATATGCTCTTGTGATCTAGTTATATTATATCATGAACAGAATTATTTCTGTAATACATCTTCACATAGATATCTGGTAATTTATCCCAAAAATCGAACGTTTTGTATACCTATATATTGATCCTATGCAATATAAAAATAAACTATTGACAAATCATTTATAAATAAACGTTAAGCGTACTTTATTCATTAATACTATTAATATATAAATCATTCTAATTTACCTTTAATATAATAATTTGCTAGCTAAAACAACGCTAGACCATTTTATTTATAATTTGTGTCAAGGTTAAAGTCAAATGTCAAATAAAAATATAACTAAATACTATAACCAACTGTACACTAAAAATTACTATAACAGTGTTCAAAGAGCTTCATTGTGACACTGTAAACAATGTTATAATGAAGTCTCTTTTATACGCGAATTATAAAAAAATAATTATACAACAGTGAAATGTTCAAATTGTAGCCAATTCTCTTGCAAAAAGCATAGCAAATCAATTGTTCAATGTGATACTTGCATTAATTCTTATTTACTTATTTATCTCACGATGTCAAATTATCAACTGAACTCAACTCCTGGTCGTCCCTTATATATTAGTGCCTTTTTACTAGATAATTCCAGATTGCGGCTTACTCAAAAACAATTGGCTTTCTGGCATTTTCTAGATAATACTGGTCACAAAAACAATGATAAGATAGTCACAATTCGTAAACAATTCTAAGAAACCCTGCGCGTCCTTCATAACTTTAACTTTCATACCTGGCTTAGACAGAGTCGGATTTAGGGACTATACCAGTGTGCTGTTTCGTAGCAATAATAATATTGTGTGATGGCGGGCGAGACCGAATCGCTTTCAAATGCTGTCAATTTAATTTGCAATTATTGCAGTAGAAAAGTTAAGAAAGCTGTGAAATGTGTTTCATGTGAATCAGTTTACGATACCAGTTGTTCATCACGAAAAATAATGAAGTTTTAACGGGAAAAAATACAGAAGAAGATGATGCCAATCAAGACCTAATATCGACACCATAAATCAAAAGAAGCGTACAGAACTAAATTTGTCTAGATGTAAATACATTATTACTTGAAAACAACTGTTTAAGAAAATTATTGAAAGAAACTGAATGTAAGCAAATACTATTCGAAAAAAAATATTAAATTGATAAAAAATAAACAGTTATTAGAAGAAAAACTCCAAATATTACAAAAAATATCAACACCACAAACATCCAAAAGCGATAAAAAGTTTGCAAATAAAAGTAAAAAAAGTGCCATGTTTTCGCTAATTGCCGCTAGAGCTCGCGTCATATTCATGAGGACTATTGGTACATTTATTCCTAGGTACCTATAAATCAATGTGCAAGTTTCAAAACTTTCGGATTTTTCAGGAGGTTGGGACATTTTTTGAGGTTTTTTGACCGGAGTATATAAAACCAAATATAGTTATTTATTTTTACCCAAAATAGTTACATCCCATTAAAATTACATTTTGTAAACGTTTCTTATGATAAGAGTCTCTTCTAACAAGGCAACAAAAGTTAATAGGGTTATGATCTAGATATCTTGGTGCAAAAGAATCCAACGTACTATTAGATTTTATAACTGCTGCTATACAATCGTATTTATACAAAATTCATTCGAGTGATGCAGAAACAGATGCCTGTAACTGGATGTTTTGATGTATTCACAGTAAAAATGTAACTAATTACATATTAATTGCACTTGCTGATCATTTATCATGCATATTATATAATTTCCTTTGAATCTCACTTCTCTACTTTACATGGGCGCGAGAAAAAGTACTATGTTTTTATCTGGGAATTAATTATGCAAATTCAAATTAAATTTAGAAATAGGAGTGTATGAGCGCAGATTGTATGTATGTGTTGACAGAATCCGATTGTTTATTGTCTATAATGTTTCCTTTCTCTCATTGCCCGTTTTGTTTATTTATATAAAGTCGCTATTGCAGCATGTTGACGTGAAAAGAGAATCACTGTTTATTATTTCTCTATGGATCTCTTGATTAACAATTTTTTTTTGAAAATAAAATTGAAGAAGAAACACTATTTTGGCAATTTGTTTTGTCCACCGTTAAAATATTTTTTAATAAATAGTTATTATCCACAATTTTCGCCCAAACATTGGCTAAAAGTCCTTTGGTAATATCGGTACAACAAAAAATACACATCGATGATTGAATGAAAGGTCTAAGTTCGTTTGATAATTTGACTATTGTGAACAGATTTGCAGGAAAAAAGCACTGGTAACTGATTCTTGTTAAGGAATTAAATATTAAGGACGACTATTCTAGAACAATCGGGTTTTTGCTCCTCCAAATGCGTGGCCTAGTTCCGCCACTGATTATTATGTATAGAGCAGAAAATATGACAGGAAGAATCGGTAGTTATTTGATCATTAATAATATAAATGAACATTCATAGTAATTACTGACCCCGGTGGATCAGAATTACTATATTTTAAAACCACATCTCGGAAACGTTCGCGTGTATGTTTTCATACTAATCTCCTGTATTCAGAGATTCTTGTTGGGGATTTTAGGTTAGTGGAAATATTTACTACTAGTGCTTTTTGGCACTGGCGGTTCGTGGTTAATTTTATAGGGGGGTAATAAGTGATGTGACCAAAATCTTAAAATACAGAACGACACTGACCAGCCCCCGGAGGCCTATTCGCCGTGGGCGGAAATTTTTCGAAAAACCATGCCCAATTTCTGCCCAGAAGTCGTTAAAATCGCTAAAAAAGCAAAATTTGTGATCTTTTCCAAAGCCAGGGAGGAAAAAAAAATTTTTGGGCCACGCTTGTTTTATACAAAAATATTGCTCTCTTAAAAAACAACCACATTTTATTCTTTTCTATACATATTAAATATGACAAACTGAAATTAAATGATAATTAATCTAAATCTTTTTAAAATTTAAGTGAAGTCTTCGATCTTTTGTCAATAACTCTTTCATTAAAATTACGAATACTATTCACAAATTGCTTTTCTATGCTTAACATAGCTAACGCCAACAATCCTTCCTGTCCCATAGTATTACGCAAAAATGACTTGATTCTCTTTAATGTAGAAAAACATCGTTCACTTTCTACAGTTGTCATTGGTAATGTACATAAAATAGTCAACAATTTTACAGTTTTCGAAAAAGTTTCCGAGAGATTGTTATTAATAAACAATTGCAGCATTGGCACAGCTCCAGAACTCTTATCAAAATCGTCGCGTTCATAAATAACTTGAAGTTCAATTTTTAGTTTTAAGTAATTAATACTAGAAAAGTTTTCTCTTATTGACTTAAGAATATCATCTGGAAAATTAATTTTATATTGTTCGAACTGGTCGCTGTAAAATAACTGGGCAATCACTAAATGATCACTGAAACTAAAGCGGTGGTTAATCTCAGAAATTATTATGTCGCAAACCTCCAAAGCAACTTGGCGCTTTGAGTCTTCATTTTTCCTTGGTCTTTTTGCACCAAGTGTTGAAGAAGATGAAGGTGCTTCGGGAAATATTTCATTTAATATAATATGATCTTTGACTTTTTGAATTTACATTTTAAATGAGTCTATATTTTTTTTCACCAATATCACGTCAATACCATGTTTTTGAAGTTGATTAAAAAGAACTTCACAATTAGGCATTATTAAATGGAAAAAATTTAGCCAATAAAGAAAATCCACGCTTGGCAAATAGTTTTTAATCCTATTGCTTGATTAATTGTATTTGAGTCTTCTTCAACCTCAATTATCTTTTCTATTGAAGCCAGAATATCAGTTTGATACAAAAATACGGTTTCCACACAACACGTATTAAAATACCACCTTGTCGGTGCCTCTCTAGGTAAACGTACTTCAACAAATTCATCGAGAATCGCTGTACGTTTTGAAGATCGACTAAAAAATGTGGAAAATCCCTGTAAATTGGCAAAAAAAACTTCAACATTTTTATTCTGACTTGCTGCTTTTTGCAGAATTAAATTTAATTGGTGAGCATAACAATGAATAAAATTTGCTGGAGGATATCGTTCTTAATTTTTTTTTTGTACTCTGCCTAATCGTCCACTCATAGTAGAAGCTCCGTGATAGCTCTGTCCAATTAACTTTTCCGGTGTTTTATTAATTTGTAGAAAAATCTAATTCTTCAAAAATTATCTCCGATAAATGTTCGGCTGTGGTACCGGTAGGATTTACAAATTTTATAAACCTTTCGTGAACGACACCGGATAAAATGTACCGTATAATAAAAGTCATTTGAGTTCTGTTCGAGCTATCAGTAGTTTCATCCACCTGGACTGCAATATATTCGGCTGACTGAATCTCCAATTTAAGTTGTTCTTGAGCCACCGATAACATTGAATCAAGTAATTCATTTTGTACAGTTTTAGAAGTACCCTTAAAAACCGTAGCCTTATCCAAGTATTCTTTGAATATTGGATCCAGCTCTGAAACAAAATTTATAAGTCCACGAAATATTCCCGGGTTTACAGAAGATTCTAACGTGTATTTATAACCTTACTGTCCCATAATATATCATTGAACTGCTAGGCACTGTCCCCGTAGAGTATTGAAAATTTCCGTTATAAAACGTGTTTCGCATGAAGTGGGGGTATATCCTGGTTCGCCTACTGCTATCGCAGTGATCAGTTCGTGAGTGTTTGTTGTAATGTCGACATAGTGTCCCTTTATATTGGTTTTGTGCACGCATTTATTTATATTTTTGTTACGTGCTTGGTGAAAAAAGTGAAATTTGATTTTAGATCCAAACAAATAGGATTATTTTCAAGGTTAGTAATAAAACTTACACACGCTTTATATTATAATGTATTTTCTTATAGACTTTTCATTAACGCAATATTTTTTTGTCAAAATATATAATTAGCTGGAAACCTGTGAAATATTTTGTGTTCTTATATGTTCCACAGATGGACCCCATAGAAGAAGGAAGACTTTTACGGTTTTTGATGAGGTTGAGAGTAAGTGTGATGATCCTGATAGTCTTAGCAGCAGTTCTATCGCTAGCTACCCGTATCAGGATGACGGGGAATATAATGGAGATCATACATATGAACCCGGCAGCGGCAGTCCAGAAAGTGAAATGGATATATCTGAATATGAAGCAAATGAACCGCCCAATGAAGATGACAATGCAGGTTGGTTTTTATACTTCATAAATTAGGGCTATTTTATTGGTCATTTGTCTGTTTGTTCTACTTTTTATTGATTTTGATTCCTTATATTTAGGATTAAAAAATTATTCTTTTTAGGTTTAAATATCCCCAGTGAAGATGAGTGGGTGGATGACATCGCAGATATTCCAGACCTGAATTTTGACCATGGTTTATCTGGAATAAAGCTAAACATAACCGCTGAAAGTACACCTGAGGATGTTTTCAAAATGCTCTGGACAGATAAGGTGACAAATTTAATTCTCAAATATTCGAATGCATATGGACAACGACTGTGTCTGACAAATAGACCACACAAGAAATATTCACCAAGTTCTAACTTCACTCCCATTGATACTGAGGAGTTGGATAAGTTTCTGGGTTTATCTTTACTTCGAGGTCAAATAAACTGCCCCACACTCGGTCTTATCATTTTCTACAGACCCGCTATATTATCAACCTATTTTTCTTGCCACCATGTCATGTAGGCGTTATGAACAAATTCTCAGAAGCTTGTGTTGTAGTGGTGATAAAAAAAGTAACGACAAATTGCATAAAATCTCACAACTTCTCAATATACTTTTGAACAATTTTCAAGGAGCTTGTTATCCAAATGAATCCTTATCACTGGATGAATCGCTGCTACTATTTAGAGGACGACTAAGCTTTGGACAGTACATGAAGCGCAAAGCTGCCAAATATGGCATACATTTTTTTGAATTGTGCTCAACTGATGGATATGTCTTCAATGTTGAAATTTATAAAGGTCATCAGAAACAGTTGGAAGGTGCTTCGAAAATTGATTCCTTGGTTCTTAGGCTTATGAGTCCCTACTTAAACAATGGCCATCATTTAATAATGGACAATTACTATAACAGCGTGGGCCTATCAGATTTACTACTTCGAAAACATAAAACTCATACGACAGGTACTTTGGGGGCGAATAGGAGGAATAATCCTAAAATTGTAACTCTACAAAAATTAAAGGGAAGTGAATATATTTGGAGAAGAAAAGGCTCTATCTATGTGTCCAAATGGAAAGACAAACGGGATGTTCTCATGATTACCACAAAACATCATCCGATGATTATAGATGTTTCAAACCGATTTGGCCAGGTTAACTATTATCTTTTTTCAATATTTTTTAACTTTGATATTAATTCTAACAATTATCTTAGGTAATAAGGAAACCTGTAGAAGTTTCCGAATACAACAATAACATGGCGGGGGTGGACCGAACTGATCAATTAACCTCATATTATTCTAGCCCTAGAAAAGCCATACGTTGGTATAAGAAGATCATATTTCACTTGCAGGATCTGACAGTGGTTAATTCTTATATATTGTACAAAAAAGCGACAAACAGGAAAACTCCGATGCTTGAATTTCGAAATGCACTTATAAAGTCATTACTGAAAATTCCAGAGTCAGTTAAGTCTGGAAATCAACTCAAAATTCCAAGTAAACTGCACGATAATCGACGCTCTAAAAATAATCCAAATCTACAGACTACGGCTCATGCTGTGCAAATCCACTTCCCCGAGAAAATCCCTTTGCCCAATGAAAATTATAAAAGGAAAACATATTTCATGAATTGTCGAGAATGTACAAAACATGAGAAAAGGGTTCAAACTTCTTGGTTGTTTTGAAAGCTATCATTCCAATGACACTCTTGCTTTGTAGCAATTCACTATGAAGTTGTTCCACTATGTATTCCAAAAATAAATTCATTGGTTTTTTTATTGGTAATAATGCATACTTCCATAGCAGACAAGTGTCCTGCATAGCGAGAAAAGTTCTAATGTTACACACTACTGTTATATCAGTTACTTTCATAGCAGTTTACTGTCCCTGTAGTTCAAAATATGTTGATGCTATGGGGTGCCACTGCCATAGCAGTAGTTACTCAGAAACAGCTCAGAATCCTTCAATTATCTATGTTATACCACCAAAAATATTTGATAAATGTTGGGCTTCTGGTTCTGAAGTTACCATACTGCGTTTCTGAGGCTACCTCAAGTTTTCATACTGTCCGCGAACGTGTTAACTACAGACGCTTCAAATAACGCATGTTTGGCGATACTGAGTCAAAATTACGATGGCATTGACCTACCCATTGCATTTGCATCTCGATCATTTTAAATGTTACTTATATGACAAATCACAGTTTATACATAGTTAAAACAGATCACAAACCACTAACTCATTTATTTTCAAAGAAAAACCCTACTTCGAAACTCACGAGAATAAGACTCGACTTGGAAGAGTACAATTTTGAAATGCAGTATGTTAAAGGAAAAGCGAACTACGCGGACAGTATATCAAGAATATCTATAGAAGAACTCAAAAATTTATACAAAAATAACTCACACGTCTTGGCAATCACAAGAGCACAAACGCGCAAGGAAAACGCTCGATCAGAAAAAGATCTCATGAAAGAAGAAGAGGCAGAGGAAATGCCAACAGAAAAACCTTCAGTGATAAAAGTTTTAAATAACTTAGAGGCACATAAATTACCAATTTTACATTTTGAAACTAACCGTATCTCGCTTAGGATGAGACGATCAAAAACAAATTGAAATTTAGCGAAGCCTTACCTACCGGAATATACAACTTCGACGAACGTTTGAAAAGCTTGATGAACTTTCGGTAAAATTTGAAATAAAGAAAATTAAAATATATATAAATGATTATATATTTAAAAAGTGCATGATAAAGGAATTTATAGAAGAAGGTAATAAAATGTTAAAAAACGTACAAGTATTAAGTTAATTGAAATATTATTCATCAAATATAAACATAAACACATAAAAACTAATTAAATATACAAAGTAAAAATAAAAATTCATAATAATATATATATTGAACTTATCGTAAGAAGTAGTAAAGAGAATGAGACACAAATGTATGAAATTTGCAACTTTGTTCAGTAACAGGTGGAGATTACTCACATCACACAGCTGGAATTATCTTGTCTAATGGTGATAATATGAGAAGAATATATATCTCCTATTGAATTGAACATCTATGATATCAGTTATGCTACATAACTAAAGAAATACATAAGTAATAGTGAAATTATTTACCTTAGGATTTCAGAATGTAAACAGCATTATTTTCATAAAATTTTAATCATGTCAACTCATTTTCTTGTCAACAGCGTAAATAATAATTTGTATCTAGTATTTCGAATATCCAACATTGAATCTGAAAAGAAAATAAATTATTATCAGACAATAATAAATAGAATATTTGATAACAATATACCAACAAAATTGCAATGTTTATATCAAAAAGAAATAACTGAAGTGTCAATTAAAAGCTTCATGTCAGTTAGCAAAGAACACTGATAGCAGAAATATATTCAACCATAGAATTATTTATGTCTGTGAACTATTATATTTGAAAAATTTGATGACTGAATTAAATAAAAGTCCAAGTTTATATTAGATAAATATGTAATAATGAGTAAGAATTTAATTTAAAGGCATTATGAAAGGTATTTGAACATTTGAGATTGTATATTGTTACGAAACAGCACACTGGTATAGTCCCTAAAACCGACTCTGTCTAAGCCAGGTATAAAAGTTAAAATTATGGCGGATACGCAGTTATAAAAAACTGTTTACGAGTTCACGACTATCTTATGTAAACATTGTTTTTGTGACCAGAGTTATCTAGAAAAGACCAGAAAAATTATTCGTGACTGTGTAAGCCGCAGCCCAGAATTTACTAGTAAAAACGGCTTTAATATATAAGGGACTGATCAGGAAGAATGAGTTTTAGTATATAATTTGACATCGTGAGTTGAACAGTAAACAAGTGCATATAAATTAAGTGATTATATAAATTAGTTTAAGTGAATGTACTGAGTATATATAAATTAAGTGTTAGTGATTAGTTTAGTGTTTAAATAAATCAAGTAAGTGAACCTACCGTGTGTTTAAAATTTATCCCACCCGTTTATTGTTTAAATAAATAACAAAAACATTACAATATGTATTGATATTGGAATTTAAAGTCGGATAGATATAATTTTTGTTTATTAAAATAAAGTAGATTTTTGAAGTATGGCATATGTAAATAGGAATAGTGAATTAATTTGAAATTTTACATGAACAATAAATAACAATAGTAATATATAAAGACATTAAACGAAATATCAAACATTAGATAAAACAGATTGTATTATATCTAGTAAGTTGTGAGTTTTGTTTTAAAATAACAAAGCTAGCAACAAAAAGTTTGTTGATTTGAAAAACAAAAGGTTGGAGAGGTGATGCTAAGGGAGATGGACGCATGTAAGCTATTTTTATAAATTTTATGAAAAATATTTGGAAATTATTAGAAATCAGAGTCAAAACATATTGCAAACGTTGAATAACTATATATTAAACATTTTAAGAAGAAAATATTGGGAATTAATAGTAATTTATAAGAAATATATGCAATTAAAATTTGAGAGGGGACGCTATATGAATTTTCAGTAAGTAATCACTTTATAGTGATAAAATACTTCATTAAATCATTAATTATCGTAATAAAAACATTATGAGCAAGTATAACTAAATGATTTAATAATAATACACGAACTTACCTGCCATAAAAACTATCGAGTTTGTTCTACAAGATTGAAGGAGATCCAGCTTCATTCCAGAAGATAACACAGGAGTAGAGTGTACAAGAAACTTCCCAGTGTTGTGGTCAGGTCAGTGTTCCAACAATTTATCTGGTTAACCATAATAAATTCAGACAAAATCCACATAATCTATTCACAGCTTTTGGAGGAGATGGTTTTAGCAGGTTATTTGTAAGGTGCAAATTTCGTATATTTTTTGTTTTAATTCAATCCGGAACCCAACGGGAGTAAGAGTTCTCATGTTCTCCATTAAACCAATAAATTAATAATAAAATATGAATTAATTTACCCTATTCAATTTAAACCATAGAGAAATATAAAACATAGATAAATCGCATTCACCATATAAAATAAATAAATAATAAAAGTATTATAATATATATATATATATATATATATATATATATATATATATATATATTTATTATTTAATAAGTTTTGTGGACACTAATTTACAGCAATATCAAAACATTCGTGTCCATTCGAATGGTTAACTTCTTCCCAAATACAGTACAAGGTCGAATAGAAGCCATTCAGCGTTATTTGTATGAATTTATGCACATGGGCAACGATATCTCGATCGTATACTGGGTCTGGATTGGTCTGTCTTAATAAATACATTTACAATCTGGTTGTTTAAACAACATATTATATAAATTCCAGACCGAGCTTATTTACTGCACACCTTTATTACCTGATACCTGACTAAGTCACTGTTGGTTGAGGTTTGTAGCCTCTGATACTGCAGTGAGCAAAATAGCTCTTAATCTAAAATATGGGAGACAAATTCTATTTCTAAATTTCGAGACACTCTGTAAAAAAACTTAACAGAAGTATTTGCAAATGGGCACAACGCTTGAAACATCTTTCAACAATTACACGGTTATTCAAGCATTAAAGAATTACGATTCTAGTTCCTTCCGACAAATTGAAAAAAAAAGAAAGAAATAAACAATACATTGTTGCAATTTGAACGACCATTGTTATTAAGACGGGATAAATAACCATAAATAGCCTACTTTTTATTCGATTGCCCAACTTCTCATTATGAGAAGAAACCCGGTGAAACAAGAATAAACGGGTAAATAACAAAAATCTGATTGTATTCAAACTGAACAAAATTGGTGTTAAATTAATCATTGAAACCGTAAAATATGATGATTTGTGTTTACTTCTCTTCCAAAAATCGATAAATCCACTTTGTAGCCGTTCCTGTAAACGATTTAAATAAATAAACCTACAATCCAAACGTAATCATTTTGAGTACATATACAGTGTAAACAAGGTTTGTAATTACATTTAGTAAATCATCACTCCCCGTGTGGGGTGCGGTTGTAAAATAACAAGACCGATGATTGCATGTGAATATTTGTTTGACAAGATTTCAGTACGTTAAAGTTGTAAAAAAAATGACACGCGTCATGTGGGAGGTAGACAACACATCTTTCGAACAATGTAACATGATTCATTTTAGATATAGACGTGGGATGTGTATTGAAAGTAAAAATGACAAATCTTTATTAAACTGAATATAGAATGTTTTGCAACAATAGTCTCATACAGAGTGGGGCACTATGAATGAACTATTCTCTGGCGTCTTAACGGCAAATAAAATTAGAAAAAATTTGACGT
Organism: Galeruca laticollis; assembly: GCA_963921935.1. NCBI lineage: Eukaryota > Metazoa > Arthropoda > Insecta > Coleoptera > Chrysomelidae > Galeruca > Galeruca laticollis. The sequence goes on along the minus strand of OY998178.1, from coordinate 33,785,895 downwards.
AGAATTAAGTAGATTACTTAGGACTATAATTTAAAAATATTTTGGAATATACAGGGTGCTCCAAAAAAGCGTGCCGTATCAAAGGTAGGTTCCTTTAAATGGAGCACCCTGTATTTTATCACATTTTTGAATTGTACTATTCAAAATAATGTAAGTTCATTAACATTTCCCTATACCTATCTAGTTCAGTGTCAAGGATAAATCGATTTTACATAATTTGTAGACCCTCCGAAAAAATACAATAACTTCAAAATAAAAACGAATAACCACATTAGCTTTACACTATCTCACTAAAAGCTTTCAACATTCTGTTTCCAATATTTACTGGTATGCTATAATATACAGGGTGTTTTTAATATGACAGTATAACACTAACCATTTAATACATAAATTTCTGGCTTAATTTAAATGTTTAACGTGGGAATTTATTACCTTTCAGTTGGTATTAGGGTTGCCTATATCTAACTCTGATAGTTTTCGAGAAATTTTAAATTAGTTTTTTAATATTCAATTATTTGCTGACATCTAGTTACCTATGACATGATGATACTCCGATGGAATGTTTTTAAAAATTTAAAATTTGTCATTTTGACAGTAAGTGTTTTGTTGTATGATTTATTATTAATAAATTAAAGGTTTCTCAAATTAGAATTTTATTAAGGGTTAGTACACTATTATTGGGCATACAGATACAATAAGCTTCAAAATTATAAAAAAATAACTACAAAAAATTTAAAGAAGGTGTTCAAAGTGACGCCCATTTTGTTGGATACAAATTTCAACTCTTTTAAAAAAGTTATTGTTCACTTTCTTTAATATCTCTGGTTTTACTGTTTGAAACGCTCTCCTTATCCTATCCTTCATGTTCTCAGGAGTGGTTGGCTCTGTATTGTAGACAATACTTTTTATGTAACCCCAAAGAAAATAAATAGTCTAATGGCGTCAAACATGGGGATCTTGCCTCGCCCAATCCATTTTCGTGGAAAAATATTATTTAGGTAACGCCGGACAGTTACACTGTAATGAACAGACGCACCATCTAACTGCAGCCACATTTTTTGTCTTGTAGCTAGTGGAACGTTATCTAAAAGTTCGGGTAGGTTGTTACGTAAAAATTTACGAAATTTTCTTCCAGTTAGCGTTTCATTAAAAAAATAAGGCCCTATTATGTGGGCTCCAACGATTCCTGCCCATACATTTAATGACCAACGATGTTGATGATCAACACTTCGGAAGTAATGCGGATTTTCGTCGTTATAGTAATGAAAATTATATATGTTTACTAAACCGTTTTTATGAAACGTAGCTTCATCCGTAAACAGAACAAAATCTTCAGACCCTGACACTGTCCATAACCCATAAACAAAACTCAATACGATTTTCAAAGTTCCTATCAAATAGTTTGAATATGGTAGGGATGAAATTTGTGTTTTTTAATTATCCTAGCGACACTTGTCTTGCTTATACCTACTTGCTCACTAATACGTCTTTGACTAGTATGTGGATTCTCAACAAGCGCACCCATTACTTCAAATTCTGAATCGTCTGTAATTGCAGATTTTCGTCTAGAATTTTTTGTATATTGCACGCTTCCAGTAGTTTTGAATACTTGCAGTAGTCTTTTAAAAACATTTCTGTTAGGATGATCTCTATTTGGATACTTTTGAGCGTATAATCTTCTTGCTAAAAAACAGTTCTCCTGACACTCACCAATAATTAAGATCATATCTATTCTTTCTTCGTTAGAGTACTTTTTTATGTTTAACCAGGGATTAATAACTATGTCAATTATTAAAACTCATTAATACATCAACACTATACAAATACAATACAGACTATACAAATTTATAAATTTATTTGACAGATGGAATGCTATTAAAATAATATATATTTGAATGACATTTCATAGGTAACTAGATGCCAGATAAGTGAATAATATTAAAAACTAAATACAGTACACAGCCACCCACTTCAGAGGACATGAAGAATATGATAATGCGAGCTTTTTAAAGAATAACACCAGAAATATTAAAAAAAATAAACAATATTTTTTTTAAAAGAGTTCAATCTTGTATCTAACACGATTTTGAATACTTTCTTTAAATTAGTTGTAAGTTTTTTTACTAATCTTAATGCAAAGTTAATGATTTTGTACCCTTAATAAAATTCTGATTTAAGAGACCTTTAATTTATCAATAATAAATCATACAACAAAGCACTTACTGTCAAAATAACAAATTTTAAATTTTTAAAAACTGTCCATCGGAGTATCATCATTCATCATGTCATAGGTAACTAGATGTCAAAAAATAATTGAATATTAAAAAACAAATTTAAAATTTCTCGAAAACTATCAGAGTTAGATATAGGCAACCCTAATACCAACTGAAAGGTAATAAATTCCCACGTTGAAAATTTAAATTAAGCCAGAAATTTATGTATTAAATGGTTAGTGTTATACTGTCATATTAAAAACACCCTGTATATTATAGCATACCAGTAAATATTGGAAACAGAATGTTAAAAGCTTTTAGTGAGATAGTGTAAAGCAAATGTGGTTTCTATTTTTTATTTTGAAGTTATTGTATTTTTTCGGAGGGTCTACAAATTATGTAAAATCGATTTATCCTGGAAACTGAACTAGATAGGTATAGGGAAATGTTAATGAACTTACATTATTTTTAATAGTACAATCCAAAAATGTGATAAAATACAGGGTGTTCCATTTAAAGGAACCTAACTTTGGTAAGGTACGCTTTTTTGGAGCACCCTGTATATTCCAAAATATTTTTAAATTATAGTCCTAAGTAATCTAATTAATTCTACGTCTAATTTTTTCTAATTTTATTTGCCGTTAAGACGCCAGAGAATAGTTCATTCATAGTGCCCCACCCTGTATAATATTTTTCAGAAAAAATTTTTCTCAATTTAAATATACAAAGTTACGCTGAATTATTATATCTGGACTTCTGGACTCAAAATTAAACTAAGATACGGATGTAAATCTAGGATTGAACAATCCAGATAGAACTTTTTTAAACTCAAAAATACATTATGCAATAAAAAACTAAACGTCGGACTACGTTTAAGACTACAGTCTGTTTTAAATAGATAGTGAGCAATAAAACCTAATTTACAAACCCCTTACCGGGCGGTCAACTAAAACTCCAGAATCTTAAAACTATTTACATTATAATTCACATCTTAATTATTTTATTTGCCTATTCAACCCTGTCGGTATACAATAGAACTCCCATCGTCAGATCGCTTGTAATTGCAGGCATAGCCATATAACACAATATCAATTAGGTAATAATAATACGTTCATTAAAGAGTCAATTATAATAATATTTATAATAATCAATTATTTTTATATTATGATTAGCTGAACTCGGCAGACGTTGTCCTGCCAAACATTAGTCAATGTTTGTTATATTTAACGCTACTCACTAATAACTAATCCCTGTCTCAAAAAATATTTGTTATTATTCAATGTTTGAGGATAGTTTAACTACGTATCTATAAACAAAAGAATGGTAGGTATTCTTTTGCGCTTACATTTTGAATTTACTATTTGTGATTATTGAAATTACTTACTAATTACTTTATATATCGATACTGATTCATAAACCCAAACATATTGTTTTGATATAAATTGTATTGAATATAAGCACATATTTCTGCGATTCTTCCATACTTGTTTTGAAATACATACTTTATACTTCCTAGCACTGCAAATAACCACTTTTAAATGAAACTCACTGTTTCTAGCTAATTCCACAATATAATGAAAATTGTTCAAAATTCTAAGAAATTGATAATTGTTTCGATATTAAATATCATCGTCAGAATGACAGAAGTTACATTTCATTTGATGCCTACCTGATGTTTAATATATGTTAATAGTTTCATGATGTTTAGAGTATTGAATTTTATGTTGTGTGTGTTCAAGTTTCTGTAGCTTTTGTTCTTGTTTCTTAAATTTCTTATGCTTCATCGACACTTTCTCTAATTTTGTAATCTAAACAGTCAAATTCTGCTGGATGTAATTGGAACGTGAGTTCTGAATGTACAACTTTTATGTAGTTGTCTAAGGAGTCCCTCACTTTTAACCATTTCTTACATTCTTCTTTTATCCAAACTCGTTGAGCACATTTTATAGCTTTTTGTGCTTGTGGTGTTTTAGTGTGACATTTTATATTCACATAATTTGGTATTACCTTTTTCCTAAGGCATTCTTGGTTAAACCAAATGTTTTGTGATGTTTTGTAACGTTTTTGATATAGAAGTTGATATGCTGCAGCGCCACCTGGCGGGAAGGAAATATCAATCTCAAAATTCCTTTTAACAATCTAATATTACCTTTATAGTAAATTTTGGTGACAGACATTAATATTACAATTAATTAAAACTTATTAAAAAAATACACCCGACATAACAATTCAAGATTGTTCAAATTTCACTAATTACTATACCTACGTTTAACTGATTTTTCATTTTTCAGATTCTTTATATTCGAAATTTAAATAAAATACCTATGAAGTTACTTTTTTCTTTCATTAATAAACGTGGTCGTAAAAAAATATTGTGTATAACTCGTACGCAAGGCACTTCTTCCACTTCCTTAATTGCCTTACGGCTCATGCCGCAAACATCTGCGCACGTGGACAAAGTAAATTAAATAGAAGTTGATATGCTGCAGTGCCCTCTGCTGGGAGGTTACAACAAAAAAGGATTGGAAATACAAATTCTGTATAGAAAAATACATATTGTTATAACTTTCACCACTTTATTCAATACAGTAAATTTAACGAAATGCACGTGCAAATAGATGAACGAGAACCAGATATAGGGCAAGAAATGCAAGATACCAAAGGAGTCGAAACGCAAGATGGTGCGGTAGAAGAAATGCAGGAAGTTGAGGTGGAAGAAATGCAGGGTAATGACAATGAGGATATTATTCAGAAAGACGCAAAACAAAGCAAGAAGGAGAAGGCGGAAACAAAGAGAGCAATAACAGAGTATATGGAAACAAATCAACTTACTACGAAAGAAAACATTATATGGATGAATAATGTGACATATCTTACTCCGAATATAAAATGGTTTGAGAATGCTTGTCGCCCTGTTGTAGATTTGCCAAGCCCTCTTCATTTTTTTAACCAATATTTTCCAAATTCCCTCTTTCAACAAATAGTAGATAACACCAACTTGTACGCTACACAACAAAATATGAGATTTCAGTTCACCACATTGTCTGAGATAAGAACTTTTGTTGGCATCCATGTTATGATGGGAAATTTACGATATCCGAGAGGAAATTTATATTGGAAAAATAGCAAGTCACTGAGAGTAGCTATTATAGCTGATGATATGGCAGTAAATAGATTAGCTAATTCTACTGACCGCTTTTGGAAGGTACGACCCCTCTATGATTCAATTAGGACTCGTTATTTGTCTTTGCCTCTGGAAAAAGAAATGTGCATTGATGAGCAAATGGTTCCCTCCAAGGGAAAGATGAATGTTAAACGGTACATAAAGAACAAACCTATTCCCTGGGGGATTAAAATTTATACACTGTGTGGTAAAAGCGGACTTTTATTTCATTATTTATCAGGGGGCTACAACAGAGTTAGATTCACTTGAGAAAGCGGTCTATGGCGTTCCAGGTAGTGTAGTTCTAATATGAGTAAAATACACGAAAGGAATATAAAACTATATTCAGACAATTTTTTTTCAAATTACAACGTGATGTTATATTTACGCAATAAAGCAATATATTGCACATCTACAGCACGTTTGGATAGATTTGCAAAACCTCCCTTCATAACTCACAAGGAAATGGCAAAACAAGGACGAGGGTCTGTACAGGAAGTGATAAGTAAAGATGGAATCGTAGTTGTAAAATGGTTTGACAACACACCGATGCACATAGCATCGACCTTCGTAGGAATTGGTGAAAAAGATCAAGCTAAACGTTGGGATAAAACCACCAAACAATATGTGTATGTGTCACGCCCCGAATCAGTCAAATTATACAATTCTAGTATGGGAGGAGTCGACAAACTTGACTTTCTGATTCAAATATATCGAACATTTATTAGGTCCAAGAAGTGGACACTTCGAATGTTCACACACGCAATTGATCTTGCATGTACTTTATCATGGCTAGAATACAGACAACAAGCTCAACAACTAAACATACCAAAAAAGGATATACTAGATTTATTTATCTTTAGATCATATGTCGCAGAAGCTCTTATTGTAGTTGATACAACACCTAAAGCACAAAGAGGACGACCCCCTACGAATGTTCGGAATGAGCCAGTACAACCAACAATATCGAGACCAACCTTTGAAGTACGTCCAATACTAGAAGTTAGACGGAACAACGTTGGTCATTGGCCTATCCATGAAAATTCAAAATCATCTTCACACTGTAAAAATGCGGGTTGCAAAGGTACATCAAGAATTAAATGTAGTAAGTGCCTTGTACATCTGTGTTTAACAAAAGATAAGAATTGTTTTATAAATTTTCATAAGTAAATTTGTATTTTGAATAATAAGAATATTAAAAAGTTTTTCTACGTTACTTTTATTTAACGTCTACAATACAAAATCGACAACATGCTACCGCCTCCACGTGGATGTTATATAGCAACCGTTGGCTCATACTGTCATCAATTGACGACATGCCACCACCGCTATCTGGGGGCAGCTTAGGTGATATGCAAATTCTTAAAAATCATAAAAAAAATCAATTATCAAGGATCTCTTTTGACAGAATTTTATTCCCAATAACAATAAATCGTGAGCGAAAGGGCTAACCTGTTAAGTATTTTAGATTGGGGATATCCTTAAAGTTGGACACACTGAGCAAGCGTATATGTTAAAATAAAAGAGAATTTATCAAGGGAACTACAAAACGAACGTTGCAATAACTCTCTATGAAGTTTGCCATAGTTTGAAACTTTGAATTTTAAATTACATTTAATTTTTGTACTCATTTTTCTTGTCATTTTTTTTCTTCTATTGTCACACTTGAACGTACGTATGTATGTATGTATAGTATAGAAGTTCATAAAATAAATTAGAATATTTTGTTTCCTTTCATTCTAGAAAATGTGGGGTTGTCCAAGAGTTTTGCCGGTGTGTATATTTGTAGTAGTTTCAGTCACATTGTTAGGTATATAAGTTTGTGAAATAAGTGATTTTATATATAATATTTAGCCTTTATTAGCCTTTATTTATAAAAGAACGTATTGAAAATACCCCGAACAAAGAGCACGGTATTAATTGCTTCAGAGATGTATGCTCGAAACGGTTCGTTAGTTTCAACAAATACGCAATCACAGACACCCCTACGTTGACGCTTCTCATTGATTGGCTGCATCACATTTCCAAATGTCTCGATTTGGTAGTATTTCCACAAGTTTTAACATGTTCGATAAGCAAATTGATCAATTCAAGCATAGAATTGCAAAAAAATTATATTTAATATATTTACATCTTGTATTCCACGGAGAAAGCATCACTCTGATTCATATTTTTGAACGAATAAAGATTTACGATTATATAAATGAAAAAATATTAGTTGAAGAAAAACGAAATATACAGTTTTTTCTTTTTACGAGGAGAACATTTCGAAAGTTTCTACGTTGAAACATTAAATGGTAAGAAGGGCGGCATTATTTTTTTAAAACGTTTTTTAGCCTTACATGTATGAAAATGAGTCTTTCAAATCAATTTGGTCATTTTTCAGAATCCTTTCATCACATATTTTTTCTAAAACCATTTACTTTTTGAATCCTTAGTACTGTCATCATGCCTATTGCCGTCGCTCACTAGGCCGCAACCTCTTCGCAGCTAGGTGTAAGTAGGTAATATTTTGTTACATTTATACGTTCACGACGTATATTCATCAATTATTTATCAAATTAAAGTTAATTTTTTTTTCTGTAAACGGTAAACTACCTCTGTCTATGTAAAAGTGACCGAAAATAGAGGTAGCTAGTTGTTAAAGAGCATTCAGAGTGAAAGTTAGCATGCTACATCGTTTGTTAGACATGGATAGCGATAGACAGCTGATAGACAAGTGAGATCTATGACGAATCTGATTTTGAATAAATGGTATAAAATTGTAATTTAAGCTATAATAATTATTTAATAATTTCTTTAATGTTTCATTTCCTTTTTATATCTGTATACCTAAAAACTGTCATATTTAAAATTTAATATTCTTGAATAAAATCGAATATTTTTTAAACATGATGTATAAAATATGTTTTTCTCCAAATGACATTAAAAGCGGCCTTTTAATGACACTTGGCAGGCTTAGAAGCTGTACTTTTAATGCCTAGGCAGAAAAAGTTCGTTGCTAGGCAACCTTCCAAGTAATAATTTAAATCAAACTGGTTATTAAAATTGACAATGACATTAAGAAAACTCAAAATGATGCTAATGATAATAAACTGGTTTTATTGCATTAAAACTACAAACTACGACACGAAATTTTTATTTATTAGATATATTTATGGTGAATTGTGAACACTTATTTAATACAATTGAACTCTGTCCACTTCCCTCCTTTCCAGTAAAATTAACAACTTAGTATCCACACTTGATACTCCGGAAACGCCAGAAAATATTTTATTGCCGATGTTCGACTTATTGGCTAGCGAGTCCTCAATATAGCCCTCCGCGACAGCGGAAGACTTTCTTCAACATTGTTATGTCCCCACCAGAATGCACCAGCAACGTGGCCGAAGTTCTGCGAAAGCAGTGCCCGGTATACTCTTTCGCATGGGATAGTCCCAGAAAAGTAGCAATTTCTTCTGGCATTTTACCGAATTTGTGAATGCCAATGAATTGACGATGTGCTTTACCGTTCGCATACTTATAGAAGACACGCCGATTATTTAAATTCGAGGGTCTGGAGGCTGCATATTTTCTGTAAACGCTTAAATATTCCGTTACTACAAAAGATCTTGATCTTTTGGTCTTAGTATTTGGTAGCATAATTAGCAACTTGTCGCCCATATCATTTATATCATCTGTTTTCATTTGCAAAAGCTCATCACATCTACAAGCCCCAGCGACTGCAACAATAAGTACAACCTAAAATAAACGGTTTTAAAAATTAAAACTAACTTTTCCGCATCTGTGGCCCTGAACAATATTCTATCATAAAATTGTTACTTGTATACACTTCGGGGGATGTATCGTGCTAACAAATCGAAATTTCTCCAAAAATAACCAAAAATTTAGTATATCTAGTTTTATAGGACCCGCTGTACTCGCTCTAGTCAACTGAAAATCAATAAGGTACATCTGTGAGACACCTTGAACAATACTTATTCATAAAGTTGATCAATCGTATACTCTCTGGAGGCTGTATCGTGCTAATAAACTGAAAATTCTCCAAAAATGACAAAAATTTGGTACTTCAAGTACCACAGCACCAGTTGTACTGGCTTTAGTGAGCTCAATATCAATAGGGTTCATCTTTAAGACGCTCTGAATAATATCCAATCATAAAGTTCATCACTTGTATATACTCCAGAGGCTGTATCGTGCTAACAAACTGAAACTTCTCTAAAAATGACAAAAATATCGTACTTAAAGTACTGTAGCACCGGTTGTATTGGCTCTGGTGAGCTGAAAATCAATAGGGTTCATCAGTGAGATGCCCTGAATAATATTCAATCATAAAATTGGTGACTTGTTGAACTCCGGAGGCTGTATCGTGCTAACAAACTGAAATTTCTCGAAAAACGACAAAATGTCGTACTTCAAGTACCATAGCACCCGTTGTACTGGCTCTGGTGAGCTGAAAATCAATAGGGTTCATCTGTGAAATGTCCTTACAATATTCCAGCATAAAATTGGTGACTTATTGCACTCCGGAGGCTGTATCGTGCTAACAAGACTTGCAAGGAAAAGTGGCCGACGACAACGACGACGACGACATACACACAGGATTTTTTTTCTAAAAACCATTTTTTCGTGTTGTTGTTGATGGATAACGTAAAAATAACTCAAAAAAAAATTTCAAATTTCCAACTTTTTTGTGAGTAAACCAACACTTTTCTCGCATATTAGATAGATTGGCGGAAAAGTAATATAAATTGAAAATTAGTTCTTTAATCCATAATAGATAATTTTCAATATATTCCTACCTTCGTATACAAATACAGTTCATCTGGGGCATCTGATAAAAATTTCTCGATTTCTTCTCTTTGAAAAACTCGGGATTTTTTTGCATGGAAACCGTCTGACTGGCGTTTCAAAAAAGCCCGTAACTTCAGGTATTTTGCCAAATAAATGTTATTTTTTATGTTCAGGGTAGCTTTCAACATCGAATAGGTAGACCATAACGTTGAAGGCTTCATTTTCTTTGAAAGATCGGAAAAATAGACAATCAGCACATTTTCAGAGAAAGATCCTATATTTTTCTTCCGTCTATATTCCATGATTCTGCTGTATGTGAGTTCATATACAGTTCTTGATTTTTCCGGTAAAAGGTTAAATTCCACATCTCGCGCCTGGTCTCTTATCTCAGGTGGTGTTAATTGCATCAATTCATCCTCACTTTCCAGTAAATCCATTTCTAACGTGACAACTTTTCAAAATTGACAATGACAAAGTAAACAGTAAACAAACATATTCAACAAACGTCATCAGCGGTAAACATAGTAACGCAGGGCCCAGTTACCTTAGATAAAATAATTTAGTTATTTGGATATTGATAATGAAATGCAATTTAAATATGAAAAAGTTGATTTTGCGTGGAATTGGAACAAATTTGAAGAAAAAATTATATGTTTCACACGGCAGAAAAGCAGATTTAATGCCCTGGCTGGTTTCATAGCCTCGCTATGCTCGGCTATGAAATACCAGCCGCGGCATTAAATCTTGTGCTTTTATGCCTAGTAAAACAAATAACTATTTTCTCAGATTGACATTAAACGTCAATTTTAGAGACATTTATCGATCATAGAAGTAACACTTTTACTGCCTAGGCAGTATAAATTGAATGTAATGACTAGGCATTAAAGAAATCATTTTTTCTTCTTTTTTTTGAACTCTTGTTCTGCATGAGTATCCGACCAAAAAAGTTAACCAAGTAAATTTAGTCACTGTATAATAAATTAACTATACCAAGGTACTGTATAATATAGGAACATACAAAAAAAAACATAATTAGAGTAGGCTTTGAAATTTTAATGGTTGCCTAGACGCTAACAAAGAATAACATTTTAAGCTAGAACATATGTGTTTTGTAGCACAAAACACATACTATCTGGATTACTAACATGATATTCTATGGTCAAAGAGTAGAGTGGCTACATAACCAACAAAATTTCAAAGCTTACTCCAATTATGTTTTTTTGGATGGCTCAATATATTTTTGTAGATATTAGGGACATTCTGGACCGGTCAAAAATACGTTATCAGATAACGATAATTGTCGCGTTATTAGCTATGACTTTTACTGGTGCAAAATAGGTAAGTACATAGTTATAAAAGACAAAATTCAGAATTTTATTAACTGTAACATTCATAATTAAATCAAAACACAGATTATAACACAAATCATATAATACATATTAATGATTGGTGTGAATATTTATAGTAATTTTCATTTTCCATTTCTAACATTACTCCACTGGCTTGAAATCCGTTTTGCCTTTTGTAATCATAGTATAATTATTTTTATTTATTTGTAAACTAATACTACAACCGACGATATTTTGTTCTTTGGGATGCGAAAAAAGTCTTTCACTAACATTTGTTTTTGCAGCTAAAGAGTCTTCAATATAATAATAATATAATAATAATACTTTATTCATCCTTTTTGATCATAGTACATGATGTAGGACAGGTCAAACAGAGAAGAGGATATTACATTGAATACGACTTACTTATTAAACACTTAAATTAAAATCGTTTGCTTAAAAACTCTGACACATCATAGAAACATTCGACAATTAAAATTTTAAGTTTTTGTTTGAACACATTGAAATCGCTCTCACATCTTATACAGCCGGGCAAATGATTAAGGAATTGAATTCCTTTATAGACAGGACTTTTTTCAAACAATGAGGTTTCATGTTTCGGTGGCCGTATAAGTTTTCCAGATCTGGTTGGGTAATCATGGAAATCAGAATTAAGACTAAATTCACTGAAATTACTTTTTGCATATAATATGCACTTGTAGATGTAAATAGAATAAAACGTTAGTACACCAAAATCTTTAAAATGGTTTCTGCATGTTTCTCTATAATCTAAATTAAAAATTAGACGGACAATCCTTTTTTGAGAAATAAAAATCCTCGAGGCATTTACCGCACCCCCCCACAGAATAAGATTATAGGAAATATGGGAGTATACTATTGCATAATAAACATTGATCAGTTGACTAGTTGTAAATATATTTTTTAGCTGTAATATTGCAAAGTAACTACTATTTAATTTTTTACAAATGTGGTTGATATGGGTAATCCAACTCATATCCTTATCGAGGTAGGTTCCCAGAAATTTCGTAGAACTCGAAAAATAAACAGCAGTTCCCCCAACTGAGATACAGCTATTTTCAGGAATATATGTTCTTGTAGAAAAATGCATGAGGATGGTTTTTGTCGAATTTGCTATCAAAGAATTTCTTTCACACCAACTGATAAATTCTCTTGATAAAATATTCATCTTTAATAGCAGCTCATCCGGAGATTCAGAATCAATTGCCAATGTGGTGTCATCTGCATATAGTATTAAATGATTAGTGCTAACATATTTAGAAAGATCATTTATGTATAATAAAAATATCAGAGGCCCTAAGATTGACCCCTGAGGTACGCCAATTTCCACAGGTTGGGGGAGGGACTTCTGATCTTCAATTCTGACAATAAGTTTTATTGCTATATCAGCACGAACCGAGTCAAAAGCTTTTGAAAGATCAAAGAAGAGCGCCCCCACATACCTCTTTCTATCCAATGAGGTGTGGATAAAATTAAGCAGAGCTACGGATGCACTCTCCGTCGATCTGCCAGGTAAGAAACCATGCTGATGGTCCAATATAACATTATACTTTTTGAGAAAAGAAAGCATTTGTTTATAAATACACTTTTCTATCACTTTACATATCACAGTCTGGACAGTTACTGGCCGATAATTATCAAGGCTGAGAAGGCTATCTTTTTTATGTATTGGTGAAACAACTCCTATCTTTAGACTTGATGGAAAAGTTTCTGTTTCCACTGAGTAGTTGATAATGTCTGCTAGAGTACAAGCGATTTGTGGACCTATACTTTTAATGATCTTTGTCGAAAGACAGTCAACACCCTCGGCATTAACATTTTTTAGGCAGTTAATTACATCCAATACATCTTCAGGGATAACAGGTTTGAAATAAAAAGTATTAGCGACATACATTGTCGTATAACTTTCAAAACCACAGTTAGCAAAGTGGGTATTTATTGCTTTTTTAGTATTCGTTGCAAAAAAAGTGGCAAACAAATTAGCAATTTCGTATTTATTTTGAGTTATTTTACCATTTATATCAATGGTATCAATAGTAGATTGTCTTTTTTTTCCAATTTTTTGTTGTACTGTTCGCCATATATATTTTTGTTTTTCTTTTACATTTTTATTTTCAAGACTTTTTTGGTAGAACAATTTTCTTGATTTGTTAATTTCAGTGACATAATCATGTTTTAACCTCTTATAATTTGAATGATCATCGGGATTTGCGGAAAATTTTGTTAACCAAAACAAATTCCTAAGATCACTACCCATCCGCACAAGATCGAGATCAACCCATGATTTTCTGGTTACATTAGATACGTTTTTTGTTAAAATAGGGCAAATAAAATCAATATGGAAACATATAGTATCTAAAAATTCATTATATACAAGATCAACACTTGAGATATTTGTATCATTTAGATATTCATAGACCGACAGAAAACTTTCATTGTCTAGATGAGTTTGTAAACTCAGTAAATTGGATGCTGATACATTCCTAAAACTTGTCTTTCTGTTATTCAGCTTATTCTCGCAAAATGTACATAATATACCCGTACGATATTTTACATGAATGTTTAGTCCCAAATGATCACCAAGCTGCATATCAATCACGCTTTCATTGTATTCAAACGTCATATTAGTTAAAAAGTAGTCAACTTTAGGTTTTGTCGTTTTCATGTTTTTATTTGTGAAAATCCGTGTTGGCTCACAATTTTTTAAGTTTAAGTTAAAACTCTCCATCAAGTCAATTAATAATGTTCTTTCACGTGATATATTCAAATAATCAATGTTCATGTCTCCACAAAGAATAGTACAATCATAATTATTGAAACAAAAATTTAGGACCTTAAAAAGTCGGTCCATGAACATCTCAATGTTTCCTGATGGGGATCTATATATATATTCACAAGACAACAGCTTCTTTCTTGCAAAAAAAAAGGATATACTACATACTTCAAAGTCAATATCAATTGATAAATTATTTACAAAGTCTAGATTTTTAAATTTAATCATCTTTTTTACAAGTATCAAAACCCCACCATGAATTCTGTTGATACGATTGAAACGAGTAGCCAATATATAATCGTTAAATCTCACAGAAAGGCATCAATTCTATTGGTCTTATTAGTCAGGGATTGACAATTTACATTTATGATTTCAAAGGTTTTAGTTGATTTTTCTGTATAAGTACACTTACATACATTTCCGCATATATAACTTTGAGAATACACTGGAGTTACATGTTCTAGACTTGGGGAAGTCTCTTTGGACGCAACTGAAAAAACTGCTGGATATGGGCTCCATGTGGCCATATTGCTGGATTCATGGCAGTATTAAAGTTATACCCATATACACTTACTTTGAAAGAGCTGTAAATCTCCGGATATTTCGAATTTAATGATATTACCACTACTTCCGGGAAATGTGGTTTTACTATTTCACGTAGATCATCTGCTGTCATGATGGGGTCCACTCTGTAAATATGAAGATCCACAAATTTGGGAACCCCCTTAATACCCTTGCCGTTTACAGTTATTTCATTATTATTTCCAACAACAAGTTGTTTTCTATTTCTTTTTCCTCGAACTTCTCTCCATTTATTGTAGTTTTCTCTGGGGCTATTCTCATTCAAATTTATAACTTCGTCAATTTTTTGTTCAGTATTTATTTTCATTAAAGCAGCTGACACGTCAGTCTTTGAAATAACTGATTGAATAGACGAGTTGGCAACAGCATTATTTTTATCATTTCCAGTTTGAATTAGTGGTCTGGTTTTATTTTGAATGGCCTTCAGCTATTGTTGGTGATCTCCAACGCCCATGTTTTTTTAACGTGGTTATATCTGCCCCAGAGTACACCAACAATGTTGCAGAACTTCTGAGAAAACAATGCCCAGTAAATTCTTGTGTCATCGGGAATTTTAAAAATTTTGCAATTTCTTCTGGCATTTTTCCAAATTTATGAATACCAAGCGGTTGTTTGTATGCCTTACCGTCAGTGACTTTAAAGAAATTTGGTCTACAGTTTGCATCTTTTCTGTAAAAGTTTAAATGTTCCACTACAATAAATGAGAGTAATTTTTTTGTTTTCGTGTCAGTAAGAGTTATAAATAATTTTCCCCATTATCTTGAATTTGAGCTTTTCCATTCGGTATAGCTCAACACATCTACATGCTCTCGCTATGCCAAACATTAAAGTAACCTGAAATAAAAACATTTTTTATTTAATACTAAATTAAAAGTTTATCATTTCTAAATTATTACCTGCGTAGATAGATATACAGTAAGAGTTATAAATAATTTTCCCCCTTATATTCAATTTGAGCTTTTCCATTCGGTAGAGCTCATCACTTCTACATGCTCCCGCTATGCCAAAAACTAAAGTAACCTAAAATAAAATAGTATATTAAGTACCAAGTGTCCAAACGGTTACTTTAGTCACGAGTTTTACTAGGCACGAGTGGAGCGAAGCGGAACGAGTTCCTTGTGAAACGAGTGACTAAAGACGTTTTTAACACGAGCTGCTTACTATACTTTTTCTTCGCCGCGGGAAGGAAAACATTATATTATATTTGAATTATATTCATTACATGACGGACGATGACTGACAGCTGACTGATAAATCAAATGACGCAAAAAAACAAAATTATCAAGGAGCATGAAGTTTAACATACAAAAGATACACTTGATTTGACGTTTAAAAAACAAAATGTAAACGAGATGTGACTTTTCGCATTTTAAACACTAGTGTTTAAAAAGTCGTTTTGTGCATGTCAAACCCGTGTTCAAAGTGCGGTTTTAGTAGCGGAAGTAGAAAAACATTTTTTATTTAATACTAAATTAAAACTTTATCATTTCTAAATGATTACCTGCGTAGATAGATATACAGGGTGTCCCGAATAAGAACCGACACAGAGCAGAGGCGTATAGCGGAGCCCAAAATATGACGATTGGGGGCAATTTACCTCTATACCAAGTTGCATCCCTGAGGAGTTACAGGGCCTCAAAGTGGGGCCCAAAATTTCGAAAAAAATTAATTTCTTTGCAACCCATTAACTTAAAAGTACCAAATTTGGTACACTGTATGAGACTGTTAAGAGCATTAAGTAATGGTAAGTAGAAGGCGATCGAATCATTCTGGGGAGTTGATTAGGGGTGACCTAACCTTAAAATTTCACAGAATTTTTTTATCTGTTATTCGATTTGAAATTTTTTATTTTCATACCATGGACAACTCAATTCTTAAACTTTTTTTACTCTTGTAATTTTGCACAAAACATTGCCATTTTCAAGGAAAAATCGAATAACCAAAGACATATTTTCAACAATGTTATTTAAAAAGTTACAAAAAAGTCAAGAGTTGGCTATGAATTTATACATCAAATTTCACAATTTGGAATTCAGTTCTTGTAGTAAGTAAATTGTTATAATTTATTTAAATGGGTGGAAAATTCTCATTTAGTGAACAAGTGGTGTTCTTGGTGTTAGTTTTTTGTGAAGGAAACTGTAGAAGAAGCGTGGAAGAATATCGGAGGAGGTTTACTAATCGCGTAGTTCCTCACAGAAAAACATTTTCTGATGTTGAAAGACGGGCTCGAGAAACAGGAAAGTTTTATAGTGTTAATCGAGAACGAAATGCTCAAATGAGTGTTCGAGATGAAGAACTCATTTTGGATACAATCGACGATCAACGGCATATTAGCACTAGAACTTTATCTAGGCAGAGTGGCATATCAAGATCATCTGTACACCGTCATTTACTCTATCCATATAATGCTCATAAAGTGCAAGAATTGTTACCTCAAGACTTGGTTCAGCGAGTGAATTTCTGTCGATTTATTTTACGTCAGCATTCGGTGGGAATTCCTGAATTTGTAATTTCTGCATTACTACGTATTTTTTGGCACGATAACGAGATTGACGCTTTAAAAAGGCTCGCACTTTGGAATATTTTGATATGTCTATAGTATTGATAATATGTAATGTAGTCTTCAACATGGAATATGTAGACCATAAAGTCGAAGATTTCAATTTATTCGCTAATTCTGCAAAGTATGCTAGTAAAACGTTTTTTGAAAATGATCCGATCTTCTTGTTATTGCGATAATTCATAAATTTTCTATAAGATATTTCATACAATTTGTCACTATTCCTGAGCTTTACTCGGCCTTGGGACTCTCCTCAGGTGGTGAATTCGGCCTCAGTTACACTATTTTTTATTACCTCAATTGGGATAAGGTGAATCAATAACAAAAATTTCGGGACAAATGGATTTATTTAACAAAACAATAAATTCACATAACCCGTATATTCACAATACAATACGAATAACAATCAGTTATTACAATAAAAATGTCCAACTCAAGATTTTATATCTACCGAAAATAACTTAGGGACTTATCTTGGGAAGATTCGGGACGTACAGCTCTCAGCGGTATCGACCGGTTCTTGTGCCGTTGGTGGTCTGGACTCTGAATTCCGGACAGCCGACTTCGGTGCAATCGGCTTTGTAGTGCGGCAGTTACGGAATGGTATGGGAGAGCTGTATGGTGTGGTAGAGCTGTCTGGTGCGATAGAGTACGTAGGGGCTGCGGAGCAGCAAGCAAAATTAAACCCACACACAAAATTATTTGATACTGAATATGACTATTGGCTTCTCAGCGAAGAATCGTAAAAGAGAGCGATTTGACTCGAATTGTCGTTTAAATAGATATTTTACGATTGTAAAAACGGTCATGGACACGTTCTTAATATTTGAAATAAATGGATTTGGAATTAGAGGTGGGAGTAGCTGACGAATAAGTAACGCTCCAAAATAATTAATGAAAATAGAAACATGTCTCAGCGACATGCTACAAATTTTCTGGTTTTTGTAGGCAACAAATTATATACTGTATCTTTTTCTAGCTCTTCAATTTCCGGAGGTGTTAACATTTCTTCATCACTTTCCATTATTTTAGAAAATATCTCTAAACACAGATTAATCTCTTCTTCAAACAACTTAATCTTAAGATAAACGGATAAAAAATGGCGATTTTCAAATAAACAATTCAGAAAAGGTACATAGCAACACAGACTTTACTTAGCAACCTAGACTTTACTTAGCAACCCAGACATTACTTAGCAACCTAGACTTTACATAGCAACGGCAATGATAATGTGGTTTAAGCAGGCCCATGCAATCAAACAATCACTTCCACATCACACATACATAGGCTAACTTCACGGTGCACACTATTATTGTCGATATTTAACATTATATTTATTATCTTTCGGTAGATGTTATTATGTATATAATCGACAATAATAATTAAAAAATATGATTTAGTTATTACCTATTACATACGGCTAATTATATATTCGTTATAAAAAAATTTTCATTTTAATTTGATTTTTCGAAACACACTGTACAAACAATAGGAGAAAAAAGTATATGTTCACATGGCAGATAATCAGATTTACTGCCTTGGCTAGTTTCATTATCATCTGGTAACCACTGTTACATAGGCAGAGGTAGTTTACCGTTTACAGAAAAAAATTAGTTTTAATTTGATAAACGTATAAATTTAACAAAGTATTCCCTGTTTACAGCTGGGTGCGAAGAGATTACGGCATAGTGAGCGACGACAACTATCATTGTTTAACTTCTCTACAGCTATGCCTATGAAGTAGAGTGCACTTCATTTAAATAATTGATAAATGATTTTTTTCCAAAAAGTCAATTAATACTGATTATACTTTTTTTAAATGAAACTAACTGTTTCTGAATAAGTCCACAATATATTGAAAAAATTGTAAAAAATTGTTTTGATATTGCTATCATCGTCAGAATGACAGAAGTTACATTCTGACGATGATAGTTTCATTTAAAAATGTAATATTCCACAAATTGAATAGATGAGGCTTTTACTTGATACTGAACGATGAAATAAAAGAATTTAATTTGTTTACAACTTCATTTATTTGAACTAATGTTCAATTTAAACTGATTGACGCGTTTCACTAACACAGTAGCTTTCTCAAAACGAATGAAGGTATACTTTAAAAAGGTTTTAATATATACAGTGCATAAATACAGAATTTTATTATACTAATGTTAATAAAGGTATTGAAAGAAATTACCTGGAAATGCATTCACTACAAACATTCCTAAGCTATCTTCTAGGTAAAAAGGTTTAATAAAGGAGAGTGATTGATATATATTTGGTCGTTAAGAAGGTTACCTAAATAATTATTGTTGTTTATCTCTAGAGCCTCTAATAAATTTAAACTAAAGGATTTACCGACTATATGTAAAATTTCAAAATTTGGGTCGAAAATGTGTTGGTTTTCTAATAAATGATTTGAATAGTTAGAATCTAATTTTTTGTTGTCATAGCTACGTTTGTGTTCCGAAATTCTAGTTTTAAAATTTCTAAAAGTTCTACCGATATAAATTTTATCACAGTTGTCATTACCACATTTTTAATTTATAATCGGTAGAACTTTTAGAAATTTTAAAACTAAAATTTCGGAACACAAACGTAGCTATGACAACAAAACATTAGATTCTAACTATTCAAATCATTTATTAGAAAACCAACACATTTTCGACCCAAATTTTGAAATTTTACATATAGTCGGTAAATCCTTTAGTTCAAATTTATTAGAGGCTCCAGAGATAAACAAAATAAATATTCAGGTAACCTTCTTAACGACCAGATATCATTCACTCTCCTTTATTAAACATTTTTACCTAGAAGATAGCTTAGGAATGTTTGTAGTGAATGAATTTCCAGGTAATTTCTTTCAATACCTTTGTTAACATTAGTATAATAGAATTCTGTATTTATGCACCGTATATATTCAAACATTTTTATATTATACCTTTATTCGTTTTGAGAAAGCTACTGTGTTAGTGAAACGCGTCAACCAGTTTAAATTGAACATTAGTTCAAATAAATGATGTTTTAAACGAATTAAAATATTTTTATTTCATTGTTTAATTACTAATACAAACGGGCACATTTTAATAAACAACACGGAGGAAACATATTGTCCCTGTCATAACTAAATTAAAAAGTTTTATTTTGATTATATACTTGTTTGAATTTAACTACACAACTACAATAATTATGAAGCACCCTTAATTAACTGAACAATTTAATACTTTTCCCGAAAGACGCAGTTATACTCCTACTGATAAACAGTTCAATTGTTATAACAGATATATGAATGATATTTTTAAATAAAACTAAATGAAGAATTGCGATTAATCAATCTTAAAAATAAAAAGTGCTCATTTACTAATTGAAAAGAAACAATAAACATTACACAGTTGCCTTATTTTAATACTGAGGGGCAAAACAATTTCTTGTGTCATTACATCAATTAAAAAATCTCAAGGTGATAACAATTTAAATGCAGTGTCAGTACTTCGCAAAATAATCATTTGGACTACCAAATATGCATTTCAAATATAATTATAAAATGTATTCGATTAATAAGCAAGAATGTTAATATACTATATAGCCCAGTCAGTGGAGACAAAAAAATACTGTTGCCATACATCAAATCCGGGAGTTTTTATTTTTGGCAGGGTCGTTGCGTTCGATATCATGAATGATTCCCTGAGTTTTTGACCTTGCCGAGTTAGCGATCGCGTCGTCATCTTGGAAAAATGACAGCCAAAACCGTTGTTTTCGCAATATCTCCTTTCCAGTTGGTCCTACTACGAACTGCAACAGCCTAAAGCGAAGATGATTTCCATATTTTATCAAAACGCCCGTTTTCAACGTAATGCTTTAAAACAGCAAGCTACAGAAGATGCTGACGTGTTAATCATCAACACGGCTATCACCTTGTCATCAGCATGCGGATCCGTTATAGTTTTACTAACAGGATTAGCAGTATTGTGCCCGAATGTTTATTTTAGAAAACCAGGAAAGGAAAAAGAAAAAACCCGCTCTTAATAGATATCGTACGAATATTCAAAATTACTGACGTAGATCCTGATATAATTGCTACTGCAGGGGAGTGATTTTTGATTTCATTATATAACGGCGATAAAACAAATGATACCTTGAACTGAATTCGATATCATCTTTTCGCAAAATCTATGACAAAAACTGAGTTCAATCTTGCCGCATTGCCCCCTACTCGAAAAGCTGCACGACTTCATTAATTCAGGACGTACTACCAAGTCCAGGCCTAGTGTGGCGTCGTAAAAAATCGACAGCAATGCGGTTGACAGAGTAGCAAGATTAGGCTAATTCCGATACAAAAGATTCTGTTCCTCAGGCTTTGCTGAAATTCATTTCATGTAAATCAAGACCAAATGCGGATCGGCTTGTGGTTGTAGGAAAGCAGACCTAAAATGCTTTATTCTCTGTGGTTATTGTAACGAACCGAGCTGCGAAAACGTGTCACATATTTTGTACGATGTTGAAGACGACATAAGTGAAAAAATCATCGAAGATATCAATTGTAATGAAAATCATACATCAACAAACATGGACGTAGAACAATCTGGATCTTCCCAAAGAACAGAGCTAAAAGTATCTTTAGTAAAAAGAAAGTATCTAAGATACTAAAAGTATCTTAGTTACTTTTATTTAAGATACTTTTTCGTTCATTTAAAAGTTACTTTTACATTAGATACTTCTTAAAAGTATCTAGTATATTTGGATACTAAAAGTACCTTAGATACAAAAAAGTATCTTAGGTAATCAGAACCTGAGAAATAGATACTTTTTCATGATCCGACAAGCTTCGACCTGTCGTGTTAGCCGTAGCGTGAGAGACGATGTGAATTATATATTTTTAACACGGAAAACTATTTTTAAAAAAACTTTATTTTCAAAATATACTTAAAATTATAATACTTGCTACAAAGCCGACAATGCTAAACAAAAGTATCTTATTCACTAAAGCCAAACAACAACTTATATTCAACAAACCATTTCAACAACAACAACTTGAATAATAAGGAATATGAATGTATATACTAAGACAAAGCTAACTCTGCATTTATCTTATTTACAGTAACATAATATTATTTATTTATAGAAATTTCTAGTTCTATAACTTGTGTATTGTTTTTTGCAAGTTCAATACACCATTACCTTCTTCCGCAGCTGTGGAAAGAATGTTTTCTTTCGCAACTTTTATTAATTCACCCCGACGTCATGTCATATCTGATAATACCTTTGAAAATTTAGTCCTGCTAAAAGCTAGTGGTTGTATACTGGTTATTAGCTACCGACATGTCTTTGATTTACTATTTTGTGTTTAAAAATTTAATTTTGCTGAATGTTCTTTTTGGAATGCATAATGCATCTTATACTGTTTTGAACGTACGATTTTATATCATATTTATATATTGTTTTGAGAATGTTTAATGTTTGTTTTCAATACATACTTTGTAATAACGTATTTTATTTCTTAACTACCCCAAAGCTCAAAGTAAAATATTGCAAAGTATAAAAAACCTGCTGGCTTAAACTAAATTGTATGATAATTTAGGACGACTTTAAAACAAAACACTGTAGCTTTTATAGGCTAAAAGTATCTTATTCAGTACAAATTATCTTAGATACTAGAAAAGTATCGAGGTATCTTAGATCCATAAAAGTATCTCAGATACTCAAATGTATCTTAGATACTTAGAAGTATCTAAGATATTTTTACTCAAATACTATTCCAGTATTTTGTATCTTTAGATACTTTCACAAAAAAGTATCTTAGATACTTAGTATATTAAGATACTTTTTGCCCCAAGTGTCTTAAAAGTTTCTAGATACTTTTAAAAAGTATCTTAAACAGGTTAGAATAACTACGGAACGAAACAAGTGTATTACGCCTATCGGGGAAACCACCTTGAAACACCCTGGTGGCTATATCCTAAGGTAGTGAGTAAATGAGGCGGGTAACAGCGGATTCTGGATATAATGAATTCTTATGCAATTATAGATTAACAATTTCAAACCATTACGTTCATTACGGGCGTTTTGAAGAATTATGAAAATCATCTTCGTTTTAGGCTGCTCCAGTTCGTAAACTGTTCAATCTTGAAAAAAATGTTAATACAAAGTATAGGGAATTGTCTTATATATATATATATATATATATATATATATATATATATATATATACATATATATAATATTTATTGAGACATTTTCGTGGTAGGACCGATTGGAAAGGAGATATTTAAAAAAAACAGTTTTGGCCGCCATTTCTCCAAGATTGCGACGCGAGCGAGAGCTCGCCAAGGTCCAAAACTCGAGGAATCATTCATGACCTTGAACCCAACGATCCTGTCAAAAATCAAAACTTCCGGATCTAATGTAGGGCAAAAATACCCATTGACTGGGCTAATATACTTATTCTTGAAAATATTTATATATTATGATCCCGTTTGTTTTTAATAGTAGGTATACATTAGTTACATTAATCAAAATATTTTGATAATGGTCGAAACTTCAAAAAACGTTTCTATAAAAAAAACACATTATTCGTTAAAATAGACCACAAATTAAGAAAATTTATCCAAAAACATATAAAACATTTAGACTTTAATTTACCATTTTTCAAAAAGATAATGATACAGGGTGAATAACCTTTGAGTAACGATGTTAGCAACATTTTTTTTAAATGAAATACCTCCCTTTTTTTACTTTGCGGATTAATCCCTGATTTGACCCAGCTTTTCCCTGATATTCAAATTGCCAGCAATTTAGACCGCAGAATATAGATTCAATACGATGGCGCATCACTGCACGTTTCGCTATAGCTGTGCGCCAGTTTTTAGACAGAACATTTCCAAGACAATGGATCGGAAACAAGTTGGGAAGCGCTACAGTGCGGCGTATACGAAGACTTCGAAACAGTAATTTCAGTTTATAAACGTTTAAATTACCGAAATTGTCTAATAATACAATAACAAAACGATGAAACATAAACACTCTCAGGAACAAATTTTCCTGGATTCTTGCTCACGTGCTGCGTTGGGTGTGTCCAATTTGTGGTAGCGACTTAGAGTAGTATCAAGAAAAGGTAGGTTAACGGTCCATGGCGCAATATTGGAAGAATTAATAGGGGTTATGATTGCAAGATTATTTGTTCCCAACAGTGATTTTAGTGATGACACAGCTATTGAAATTGTTTCGAGATGTCCTTCAGGGGTGCGTGCAGAGTTGATAAGGTTAATGAGAGGGTTGTTAGGACAGGCTGCGATTTTAGAAAAGTATGATAGTAGTAGACGCTGTCGACGTATGAAGAGAGGGGGTTCGAAGGACTCAACGAAAATGCTTTCGGAAGGACTAGACCTGAAGGCACCAATACAAATACGTAGAGCAGTGTTCTGAATTGTGTTAAGAGATTTAAGGTATGAAGTACAAGCTTTCATGTATAAAATGGTTCCATAATCCAATTTAGAGCGAATTAGGGCTCTATAGATCCGTAAGAGTGATTCTTCTTCAGCTCCCCATTGATGATGAGCGAATCATTTTAAGATATTCATTCTAATAAGGCAAGCTCCTTTTAAGTCCATAATCTGCTGTTTCCATGACAATCTTTTGTCAATTGTTTCGCCTAAGAATTTTTGGTGGCTAACAAGTTCAAGCGGAGCGTCGTTTAAGTATAAAAGTGGAAAGATCGTGCTTCTTCTGCTGAAACGGATAACCTTTGATTTTGAAGCCGAGAAGTGAAGGCCGAGATTTATAGACCAATCATAGATGGAATTTAGAGCGTTTTGAAGTAGACAGCATGTGCTTGTTGTTACTTTACCCTGACAAAAAATTTTGAGGTCATCCGCATAGAGCGTGTATTTAACTGGGGCAATTATGGAATTACATATATCGTTAATGCTAAGAATAAATAGGGTAGGGCTGAGTATCGCGCCTTGTGGGACACCATTATTTGGAAAATAAGAAGAAGTTGTTTGCCTATTTACTGTTCTAAAGCCTGACTGCGCAGGGTTAAGTATATTATTTTTTTCGAGAAACCAAAGTAGACGTCTGTTGACCATTTTTTCTAGTACCTTGCTTAGTGTGCATGTTAACGATATTGGTCAAAAATAATTTGCCGTGTTTGAGTTATTCTTTTTGATCGGAATTATGATGATTCCCGCCATGCATTAGGAAACTGCTGACTACACCATATTGGATTATAAAGTTCGAGTAGTTTGATCTTTGACGTAGGATGTAAATGTTTGAGGAAAATTGAAGGGATGTTATCAGGCCCTGCAGCAGTATTTTTTAAATAGGAAAGAACGGTATTTAATTCATCTAAGGTAAACTGACTGTTGATTGGATGAAGGTTAGGGGTGGTATTATCGGAATGTTCAGCTATATTTATTCGATTAGAAGGGGGTTTGTTAATTTTAGTTTTTTTTTCGAAATGTTGGGCAAAAATGTCCGCTATTTGCTAGTCGTTTGTGACAACATTTCCTTGGTGTAGTAGAGCAGGTACTTTATTAGTACTGCTGTTTTGGCCTTTCATTCGTCGTATCTTAGACCAAACTTGAGCTGGGATTGTGTCTGTGGTTATTGTACTGGTAAATTTGTTCCACGAGGCTTTTTTACTTGACTTAAGTATTCTCCTAGCTTGAGCTTTGGCTTTTTTGAAGTTAATTTGATCCAATTCGTTCCTAGTTCTGCGGTACTTGTTAAGAGATCTGTTGCAATTTTTCACTGCTTGGTAACAGGAGTCGTTCCACCGAGGAACTGTTGATTGAGAATTTACCTATACATCTTTCAGCGGAGGAAAGCATTGCATAAGTGAATTGCTTGACAGCTTCATCTATGTTATCATGGTGGGTAAGGTCATCCAATTGTTCCTTGACAGTTTCCTCGAAGAGATCCCAATTTGCATTTTTTATTTTCCATTTGCAGTTTAAGGTCGTGGTTTTTTGTTCGTTATTGGACATTAAGATGGGAACGTGGTTGCTGTCATATGAACTGTCAATGGCGTTCCATGTTAGCGAAGAAGCTAGCCCGGGGTCGCAATTACTCAAATCAGTAGATGAGAAGGAACCAGATTGGACATGAAAATATGTGTTACTGCCGGTATTAAGAATGTTTAGAACATTTTCAACAGATTTACCTCGTCCAAAGGTTTTTTCGGAGCCCCACATCTGGTTATGAGCATTGAAGTCACCGACTAATATAAAAGCAAAAGGAAGTTGATTAATTAGATTGCTGACCTCAGACTCTTTCAAAGCGTAATTGGGAGGAATGTATACGCTACATATGACAATTTTGTAGGGGCACCATACAGTTACTCAGTGATCAGATGATATTCTTGGTGAAAAATATCGTTTTAAATTAAAACTGAGGTTCCACCACTGGCGCGTGAGAGATTAGGTCTGATAAAATGGTGACCAGTATAACTTTTGAGATACGGATTATGAGAATTTCGGAAATTCGTTTCTTGTAAACAGATAAGGTCAGGAGAATAATCACTAATGAGTTGTTGTAGAGATTCTAAACGGGGGTAAAACCCGTTACAATTCCACTGAATTAGGGTGAAAATGAAATATTAGGAGTTATGTGATTAATAAGAGGATTTTTGCGATGTTTGGGATACCTGTGATACTGTGGAATTTTGTAAGTCTGTGGAGTGTTGTGATTGATGTGAACCGTCAGAACTGTAATCCTCTTCGTTTGATTCACTTTCATGTTCCTTGAAATCCAAATCGAAGCTGATCTTTTAATTTTCTTGTTATTCGGGTTATTATGTTTATAATCGATCTCTCTGTAAGAGTTGGATAAAATAGATTTAGATTAGAGATAAGAGACTTAATGTCATTAGTATACTTTAAGGCTTCCTGGTAAGGATTGCGACTACCAAACCTGTTTTCCAAGTATGCTTCAAGATTGTCTATTGGAAGGATATAGGTCTCAGGATTAGCTTGGTATGCTTTTTGTATACATTGTTTTGTTATCTCTGTTAAATTAGATTCTTCAGAGGAGCTCAACCTTACTTTCTTATTTTTTTTCTTCTGAATGTCGGAGACAGGTTTAGGGGGGGGGGGAGAATTTCGTTGGATTGATCGTCAGCATCAGGAGAACTGGCTTTGTCACTTGAGATTTCGGAACGGCAACGTTTTTCTGCAATAAATGGAGCAGGGTTGGATTGGGTTCTATCTTTGTTCGAGAGAACTTCGCTCATTGGTGGGAGACTGGTTGAAGGGAGTGGAGAATCATTTGTTCTTGTAGATGTATTGGTAGTTTCAGGTGTAAACTGTGTAGGCTTTGATATAACGTCGAGTGGCGGATTTGGGCAATTTGAGGCGATGTGTCCGGATTGCTTGCAGATAAAACAATTCTTATCATCGGTTGATGGAAAAATTCTGTTATAGTTACCATCAAATGAAATGACTATGGAAGTTTGGAGTTCAAAGTTGTCAGAAGGGGGGAAAACGTAAGCTTGACGTCTGAAACTGAGAATATGGGCATATTCGTCGCCTGGTATTCCAATCTTTAGAAAAGAGATCGGAGATGCCAGTTATAGCTCAAGATTTTTTATTATATTTTCGACCTGTTCATGAGGAATGTAGGGGGAAATATTAGATATGATGATCCTTTTAGTAGGAGAGACGAGTCTACGAATGTTTATGGTAGTGTTATTTATTGTTATTGCAGGGTGTGATTTGAAGAGGTTATCTACAAGTTCGGAGTTAGCAAGATATATAGAAATTCGATTATTTGAAATTTTGGAGGCAAACGAGATATTTTTTGGACCAATAACATTACCTATTTCTTGAACGTAGTCGAATAAATTGTCTTCTGCATGCATCACAATAGCTTGATCTTTTTTTGGAAAGCATTGTTTAGGTGCTGTCTTAATTGCTGATACGTAAGATGTTTGAACTGAATTGTTGAGTGATATTTTGGAAAAATATTGAATAGCCCTGTCGTTATACTCAAAAGCAGTATATTATGTTTATTGTGGGTTTATGTGAACTCATTGGATAATGAGTAATATTATCCATAACGAAAAAATATGCTCACCTACGCCTCTGTTTTATGAGAAGGCTTGAACCAGGTAATTCACAATGTAAATAAATTGTTAGTAAAAAATAGTTTGATAAGAAACTGAATCAAAAAGTTTACTATTGATAATACATACACTTGTAATTATAGCACCAAAGTACAAAATAAACTCACTTATTTATCACGAGAATAGAAGAGCAAAACACAGACGATGTTACTCGTTCAAGCACTCGTACGCGAATCATACAGTTTATTAACCTTCACATAACTTCACAAAAAGTTACCACAAACTTAAAAATATAGATCACACTAGGCGATTACTTGCTTCAATAATCCTGGTTGCTTTCAAGTGGACACAAAAGTTTGCTCTGAGAGGAAACTAAATTTCTTAGTTGCTTAATTGAAGGCAAGAGGTAACTTTTGAATCATACTGTGACTTTTAGCGGCAACTTTAGTGGCTTCTATTTGTTGACTCCACTAAAATGTCCTAATGAGACCCAGCCTTAAAACGAACGAGTGCCAGAATATGACTACGATTTCTTCGTCGACTCGTATTTAGAAGTTAAAAGGGGAAGAGTAGGATGGCCCGTTAGATAACCCAATTCTACTCCATTAGACTTATTTTTATGGGGTTAAATCTAATCTACACATCACACCCGCTAAGCGACAAAATGTTGAAAGACGAATTTATTACCAGGTTCAAAAGTCTTCATAATATAATTGAAGTAATTTCTCGAAAACTGAATAACTTTTTTTCATGTATAAAACATAAAAAATAAATAAAAGAACGTGTGCTCTTTATGTCAGAATATTATGTCCCTACAAAATAATCAACAGGCACCGCACCCTAAAGTTTACATCAATGTTTGCTCACATTTTTTTCTCGGTAACCAACAATGATTTTTTAATATTTACAATTATTGGTTTAATATAAAACTTGTATATTATTTTTCAGTGATGAAGCTCGAGGTCTGGGTTTTACAGTACTGGTAGATATGAGAGGATCCACATGGTCTACTGTCAAACCTATTTTGAAGGCACTGCACGAAAACTTTCCGCCCGGTACAATCCATCAAGCGCTTATCGTAAAACCCGACAATTTTTGGCAGAAGCAAAGGACATCGCTTGGATCGCATAAATATAAGTTTGAGGTAAAAATTGATAATTTCTCATTTTGCTGTATTTGATTTCTTTATAATGCATCTAAATAAAGAGCAAAACTTCTTTTCGAATTTATATATGTATACGAAAACATAAGAAGCTCCTGATTGCTAATTTTAGAAGGAAATTAAATATAACAAACAACGTACGATACAAACTTACAATAATAATAAATCAGTAAGTTTCATTTAAAACACTATTATAAAATCCGTTTATAACATTTGAACACGTGTGTAGTGGTTGGATGGAGGTAGATAAATTAACTATCTTTTTCATGTAATAATAAATTGCTTCAATTACATCACATTGGTCATCTAGCAACGCTATACCATATTTTAAGTTACTGTTTTAACTGTAGTAATAACCTTAATATTTTATTTATCTCTTTATTTATAAATCTCTTTATTTATAAATTTAAGTTGTTATTGTTCATGCCGTATGTTTATTATACTAAACTTTTTATTATTTAAATACAGTAACTAATTTCTAACCCTTTTAATATTAAGGAGAGTTGTATAGGTAATTATATCGGAACTGGACCATTAAAGGTATTTCCCACGAGATTTTGTGAAGTTCGAAAAACACATATTTTTAAACTGTTAAAAAAATGTAAGGCAAAATAGTGTTTCGACTAGATTTGGCAAGTTACCATTATGCCAGAACGTCTATAACATATACCTAAACACTGCTTGTTCTTCTCCCAACTCTTTTTCTACAAATCGTCTTAATTTATATTCTAGTATTTTCGTACATAATTTTAAGCATAGTGGTAAACATATTACTCTGTAAATACAATATGTATCTATATCTATAATGAAAATAACTTGGGTCGGTTAAATCGGGATACATTTGTAGATTTTTATGCCCATTTCTAAAGACAATTACATTTTCAAAAAAAGTCATGGCTTACTAGATATTTGAAAACAACTGAATTTTACCGATATCTTAACGTCTCAGTTCTCCGTTATTATCTTCTTCTTCTTCTCGTGCCAAACGCTGTACAGCGTGTAGGCGATCATCCACCAATAATTAGTCTATAATGCATAATTGCCCTTCCGCGGCTAGTGCGAATATATCACCCACGTTCCTCACTCCGCATCAGTTTCTGATATCACGTAACCACGAGTGTTTTCTTCGTCTTGGGCCTCTTTTTCCTTCCATTTTGCCCATTAGTATTAGTCTTAGTATGTCATATTTATTGCCTCGGAATATGTGCCCCAGATAAGAGATCTTGCGTTGTTTTATAGTTGTTAATAGTTCGCGCTCGATGTTGGCTCTTATAAGTACTTCCTCGTTTGTGACCCGATCTACCCATGGGATCCTCAATAACCTGCGGAGTGTCCACATCTCAAAGGCCTCTATGCGGTTCATGGATTTTACTTTAAGTGACCATGTTTCCGCTCTATATGTTATTATGGGCCAAATATAGCATTTCACCATACGAATTCTTATGTTCAGCGACACTTCTCTTCGACATATATATCTTTGAAATTTAATAGCAACAGTTCTTGCCGTACGCATTTTTATCTCCATATCGCTATCCAATTTGTCATTGATGTTACAACCAAGGTATTTAAATTTGTTGACTTTCTATGGGCTTATCTTACTTGGGCTTGATTATGTTGGTCTCTGCAGATGATCATGAATTTTGTCTTATCGATGTTTATTGTAAGCCCATATTTCTTACCCACTATATTAATTCTGTTTAGAATGTGCTGTAGATCTTCCAAATCGGTTGGCAATATAGCAGTATCATCATCATCAATCAGCCTGTCGCATCCACTGCAGGATATAGGCCTCCCTCATTTCTGCCCACTGTCTTCTGTCTTGAGCGCTCTGCATCCAGTTTGTAGTCATTCTTCTGATATCGTCCGTCCATCGCGTGGGAGGTCTTCCCTTGTTTCTTTTGTCAGTCCTTGGTCTCCACTCGAGCAGCCTTTTTGTCCATCGTCCATCTGTCATGCGGGCCACATGTCCAGCCCAGTTCCATTTGAGTTTTGCCACCTGATAGATAACATCCGTGACTCCTGTTCTCGCCCTTAGGTCTTCATTTCTTATGCGGTCACGGAGTGACACACCAAGCATCGATCTTTCCATCCTACGTTGGGCTACTCTAAGCTTCCTAGCGGATGTGGCTGTCAGAGTCAAATTTTCGGCTCCGTAGGTCATAACTGGTAGAACGCACTGATTATAGGCCTTTCGCTTCAGACACATTGGGAGATTGCCCTTAAACACTTCCCTCATTTTACCAAATGCAGCCCAAGAGAGCGTAATCATCAGCATAACGTATGTTATTTATGGGTATTCCGTTTAATACTTTTCCGCCCAACCAATCTATATGCGAGAAAAGTATTGGTTTACCCCAAAAAAAGTTGGAATTTTGAATTTTTTTTTTCAGTTATTTTTACGTTTTCCATCAACAACAACACGAAAAAACGGTTTTTAGAAAAAAAAATCCTGTGTGTATGTCGTCGTTGTCGTCGGCCACTTTTCCTTACATGTCTGGTTAGCACGATACAGCCTCCGGAGTGCAATAAGTCAGCAATTTTATGATTGAATATTGTTAAGGACATGTCACAGATGAACCCTATTGATTTTCAGCTTACCAGAGCCAGTACAACGGGTGCTATGATACTGAAGTACGACATTTTGTCATTTTTTGAGAAATTTCAGTTTGTTTGCACGATACAGCCTTCGGAGTTCAACAAGTCACCAATTTTATGATTTAATATTATTCAGCACATCTCACAGATGAACCCTATTAATTTTCAGCTCACCGGAGCTAATACAACAGGTGCTACAGTACTTTAAGTACGATATTTTTGTCATTTTTGGAGAAGTTTCAGTTTGATAGCACGATACAGCCTCCGGAGTATATACAAGTGACCAATTTTATGATTGGATATTATTCAGAGCGTCTCAAAGATGAACCCTAGTGATATTCAGCTCACTAATACCAGTACAACGGGTGCTATTGTACTTGAAGTACTAAATTTTGTCATTTTCAGAGAATTTTCAGTTTGTTAGCACGATACAGCCTCCATAGAGTATACGATTGATCAATTTTATGATTGAATATTCTTCAAGGTATCTCACAGATGTACCCTATCGATTTCCAGTTGACTAGAGCGTGTACAGCGAGTCATATAAATCAAGATATAGTAAATTTTTGGTTATTTTTGGAGAAATTTCGATTTGTTAGCACGATACATCCCCTGAAGTGTATACAAGTAACAATTTTAAGATAGAATATTGTTCAGGGCAACAGATGCGGAAAAGTTAGTTTTAATCTCGAAAACCGTTTATGTTTATACCTTTTTGTTGATTTTCTAGGGCTTTCTGGAAAATCATCTCTGTATATACGTTGAATAATAGCGGAGACAAAATACAGCCTTGACGAACACTATTTGTTATTTCTAATTCTTGGGTTTTTAATGAGTTGTTAATACGAAGTACTGCTGTTTGATTCCAATATAGTTTTTGGATAATTCTAAGATCTTTTGTGTCGAGACCAATTTGCTGTAATATTTCTATCATGTGTTCATGTTTAATGCTATCGAAGCGTTTTAAAATCCAAATTGTGTGTTGCCGCTGTGCTCTTCGCATCTCTTATATATTCTGCCGTGAAGAATTTTTAGAAATGCCTTTAACGCATGACTCATTAGGCTTATGAGTCATTGGTTATCGCAGGTGTAGGCATTACTCTTTTTCGGTAATGCTATAAATGTTGATCTGAACCATCCATTCGGAATAATGCCAGAGTCATAGATTTTATTAAATAGCCGACATACAATTTTTGGATCCATTAGTTTTAGTAGTTCCACATGAAACATGTCCTCACCAGGTGTCTTTCCGCCTTTGAGGTTTGCGATAGCATATTCCACTTCTGAAACGAGAATTGGTGGACCAGTTATGTGTTCATGTTGAATTAGAGTCGATCATCTTGGTATAGGGTTTTTATATAATTTTCCCCATGTCAAACGTAGCTGTTCGTTGTCTGTTATTATTTTGTTATTGTGTCGAATGGGGCTCACAATTCTTCTGTTGTAGCAGCCAGTAATTTCCTTGAATTTTCTATGGAAGTTAAAAGAGTCGTGCTTTTCGTGAAGTTTTTCCGCCTCTTGGCATTGCTCAATCAGCCACAGTTCCTTCGCCTGCCTTATTTTATTTCGTATATCTTTGTTTATTTGGTTGTATTTGTTGTTATTATTTCCTATCTTCGCTAGTCGTCTATCTTCCATTCTGTTAAGGATTTCTTTCGTCATCTAAGGTTTCCTAGCTTCTTGTTTATTGTATGCAACCACCTTTTCAGTAGCACCCTTTATGTTTGTTTCAATCATTTTCCAGTGTTTGTCTTCAGTTTGTTCATCGGATATTGTATTTGTTTCAAAACTCTGTTTCAGTGCTTCGATGAGATTGTTCCGTTTATCTGGATTTTTTAAGGTTCTTATGTTATATCTTTTGGTGTTTCGATGTTCTTTTATTATTTTACCTTTAAAGTAAAGTCCCCTATTAGGGGGTTGTGGTCGGATCCAATATCCGCTCCTGGATATGCAGCTACTCTTGTAATGTTGTTTTGAAATCGTCTTTTCACCAAAATATAATCTATTTGATTTCTTACTACTCTAAGGGGGTTATCCTGAGGAGATTTCCATGTGTATAAGCGTCTTGGGTGTAGATCGTAAAATGTGTTTTTGATTGTTAGATTCTCTTCTTTGCAAAATTGAATTAGTTTATCGACTCGATCATTTCTCTCACCCAATCCAAATTGGTCCATAACGCTTTCTATCGCGTCCCCTCGTCCCACTTTTGCATTGAAATCCCCTAATACTATTGTTATCTCTAGTTGTTCGTAGAATATTTCGATCTCTTGATCGGGTTTATCTGCCGTTGGGGTGTATGTTTGCACAATATTTATATTGAGTAAAGCAACACCATGATTCAATCTGAATAATTGATTATGTTTCTCACGGAGCTCTTTAAGCTGTTTCTTATTGAGATGTCAACTCCGTGTCTGTGATAAGGGTCATTGGTTGTTGCTCCAGAGTAGTATATTGTTGCATCTTCCTTTTGACATATTCCATTTTCAGGCCATCTAGTTTCCGGGATGCCTAGGATGTCTATGTCGAGTCGTAACATTTCCTTTACAGCGTTGTCTAGTTTTCCAGCTTTGTACGGTACGTACATTCCATGTACTAATCCTAATCTTCAGCTTTATCATGTCAAGCCGGGAGATTCTTCGAACCCTCGGGTGATTTAAAACCTGCCCTGGACTTAGGACCATTTCTTTCTGTTTTCCTGACATAATAAAAAGATATTAGCCTATTAGTGGAATGACTTTCCAGGGGAATATAAGGATATTATACAGTCATCATGTCGTAGTTTCCCTTTGCTTTCGACTTGTTGTAGAATTACATTTCCTTAATTCTAGTTCTTTTAGTTATACCGCTAATACTCGGTCGTCAGAGCCTCGTTAGTTGTCTAGCAGGGTGCGCCGGATGACCGGAGTCATCACACGTGCATGAGAGGTTGACATTTGGATCAGTAAGTTGTTGTGTTCGATCCCTTACATCTCCGTTATTATAAGCGATACAAACAAAACTTAAATATGAAAGTTGTAGATATTTGAATAATTTATTTAAAAAAAATATTATAACTTATTTAAATTTTGAGTTACCACACAAACTTGTATTTTTTAAATGGAACCCATAGTAGGCTATGATCTTATTAAAAAGGTCTTTTCAATGGTATAAACATGTTTCTAGCAATTTTGTAAATTTTTTTTATTCAATAAATCAGCAATCAAAATACATGTTATTCTATAAGCTAATGTGCTGGCATATGACCTAGCTATGGGAAGAAGCTGAGGTCAACTAGCATGATGAGGTCCTCTCCAGCGAAGGGACCTTCTGCTTCCTGTTAATTTCGCAGGTCAGTTGGCCATCGTCGTTTTAATCTTCTTATTACATCATTTTCAAGTAGCGGTTGTAGTAAAGGATTTGTATGGGCTTCTAGTTTCTTGTGGTGGCTAGCACTTCTTTCATGAATGACTTCTTTTACTGTTAAGATCTTCAGATCATTGTGGATCATTTTATTTGTTATATACCATGGGGCATTAACAATATTTCTTACCATTTTAGACTGGCTTCTTTGTACAACTGCTGTGTTGGATTTACTGGCGCATCCCCATATTTCGATGCCATAGGTCCATATAGGTTTAATTATTGCCTTATATAATAGGATTTTATTTTCGATGGAAAGAGAAGACTTCCGTCCAATTAGCCAGTAGATATCTCTGCTTCTTAGGTCTATTTGTTTTCGTTTCTTCTTGATATGTTCCTTCCAGTTCAATTTGGCATCTAGATGTAAGCCCAGGTATTTCACTGATGTCGATTGTGGGATTTGTGTGTTATTTAACTGTATTGGAGGACATACTTCTTAGAGTAATGGTTATATGTGTAGATTTTGTCTCATTTATTTCGATACTCCAATCTTTTAACCACTTCTCTAATCTTTCAAGATATTCTTGGAGGATATGGTGGGCTTGCAGCACATTACTATGGGTAGTTAGAATGACAGTGTCATCAGCAAATGTTCCTATTGTGATGTTTGGTGATAATGGGAGATCTGAAGTAAACCAGATATATAATAGTGGACCAAGGGCACTGCCTTGTGGTATACCCGAGCTGATAGGCAACATAACAGATATGTCTCCTTTTATTCGTACTCTGAATTGGCGATTGTTTAGATACGATTCCAATAGTTTGAAGAATGTTGGTAAATGTTTTTTAATATTGTATAATAGTCCAACATGCCAAACCCTATCGAAGGCATGTCTAACATCTAGAAATACTGAGGTACAATATTCTTTGCTGTTTAGAGAATTTAGTATTGTATGGGTTATGTGGTGACACTGTTGGATTGTGGAGTGGGCTCGTCAGAATCCAAACTGAAATTCAGGTATCCAATTGCTGGCATCAAAATCAGAATCAATTTTTCGAAGAATCCGTTTCTCTAATAATTTTGATATAGTTGAAAGCAGACTGATAGGTCGATAAGATTTTACTTCATGTGGGTCTTTCCGAGGTTTAAGTATTAGGATTATTTCAGCAATTTTGAGTTTTTCTGGCCAATATTGGATTCGTATAATTGCATTAAATAGGTAAGTGAGGAGTCCTATACCCTTTCGTGGTAACTCTTTTAACATCTTTGGAGTTATTAAATCCATTCCTGGTGCTTTCTTAATGTTTAGAAGTTTTATTTCATTTGCTATGTCTTTTGGTCTAATCAGGTCTATTGTTTGGTTTGTTTGGATAGGGAGTTCTAGAAATTCCGTAATTTCTATGTCTGGTATTGTGTTGTGAGGTTTGTAGATTTCTGAGAGGTGCTTAGCGAATGCATCTGCCTTTCCTTTATCTGATTTGGCCCACTTTTCTTCAGCATGTGTCTATGTTTCTAGTCGTAGTGGAGGATATGTTAATATGGGTTTATTTTTAGACTTTACTGGCTTCCAAATAGAGTTATCAAAACGATTTAAATTAGACATATGGGTTTTAAAGTACTCTTCTTTCAATGCTCTTAATTTAGTTTTCAATTCGTTACTGAGTTTATTGAAGTTCCTTTTATCTGCAGGATTATGACTCCTTTGCCATTTTGCTCTCACTCTTCTTTTTTTAGCTACTAGTGTCTTAATTTCTAAAGGTATATTCATAACGTCTTTTTTAACTGCTATTTCAGGAGTTGTTTGTTGCGCTGTCTGTTGCAGTAGATTTATGAAATCGTTTGTGGCTTTCTCTATTTCATTTGGGTTTTTGAGGCTTATGTTTAAGTGTATTTCTTCATTTAGTTTATGTTTATAGTGGGTCCAATTGGTTTTGAAGTTGTGTAGTCTAGGTGTAGTTGGAATGTGTATGGGGCACGAACTGATAGTCAGAATTACTGGCGAATGATCCGAAGATAGATCATAGCTTGGGATAATATCTGTGTATGCTGGGTAGGTGCCATTAGTGACGAAGAAGTCTGGCAGTTTATTTATATCAGTTGGCCAGTATGTTGGTGTTCCTGTGGACAAAAAGGAGTATCTTTTTTCCTGTATTACTTTAGATAGTTCTCTTCCTTTTGTGGTAGTTATTCGAGATCCCCACATCTGATGTTTACTATTGTAGTCTCCACCTGCTATAAATCTTGAACCAAGTGTGTTGAAAAATGATTCAAACTGATCTTTTTTTAGGTTATGCTTCGGGGGACAGTAAACTGCAGTAATCGTTATCTCGTATGGCATTGTATTTACTCGAATTGATGTGGCTTGTAGAAATTCCTCCTCATATTTTGGTAGCTCACAGTGTTTGATTGTTTGTTTAATTAAAATAGCTGTGCCCGCATGCGCGGTACCATCCGGATGATTTGTGTAGTAAATTTTATAGAATGGAATCCTAAAGTAAGATTTATTAGTAATATATGGGTTTCACTGATTAGAAGAATGTCAATTGAGTTTTGTCTAAGAAATAACTGGACTTCATCCCTGTGTTGAACAAGGCCGTTAGCATTCCACAATGCAACTCTGAGAAACTTAGCCATTATTTAATTTGTTGATAAGCATTGTCAACATGTTGAGAACCATACTATTCTGCTGTATTAACTGGTTAAACATAGCTTTAAACTCATCTAAGAATTTATTTAATGTCATTGAAGATTCTTCACCATTAGCTCTATTATGTATTTCTACTCCTGCAGTTGCCTGTGCGTAGCTCCTATTATTATGTCTGGGCTGAGGTTGTTGGCCTTGATCAGTTGATTTTGTATTGTTTTGTGTCATAGTAATCGTATTACTATTTATCTTTACTTTATAGTTTTTTTGGTAGAATTCACAGCCCCTGTAATTAGCTGGATGATCACCTCCACAAAGACCACATGTAGCTGGCGTATTTTTTTTTATAATTTGCTGTGCTGTGTTGGCCACCACATTTAATGCATAGGTATGGCCTATTACAGTAGGTTTTCGTATGGCCATATAATTGACATCTTGTACATTGAGCTAATTTGTTGTCTTTTTTTGTGGTTCTATTTGCATGACACTATTTAGAAGCCTAGTTATTTCGTAAACTTTTTTAATGTTATCAGAGAGTTCCAAATCGACGTAAAACATGTTAAGAGGTTCCTTGGTTATTCGATGTTAACATTGACTATATTTCTTACATTGTGACCTTTTTTAATTAATTAATCCTTTATATCTTTCAAGTCTATTGAATGGTGCAAATATTTAATTACGACACGATAGGATCTCTCTTCCTTGGGTTGGTATGTATGATGGATTATATTATTTTCTCTCATGTAACTAGCCAGTTTTCTATATGTATCCGGATTTTGACAGAAAATTTTTATAGTGTCATTTGCCATGCTTCTTGTGTATTCCTCAGCTTCAATTATATCGCTTAGTTTTTTTTTTCATCTCTGGTAAATTGACTACTCCATATACAAATATGGGAGGAGGTTTATTAACATTGTCAGTTTTTTCACCATCTTTATTGTTATTATTGGAACCATCTGTTTGTGAATTTAGTACCGTGTACTTATTGTTAAGTGAAATTTCTTCTTCAGCATTTTTACCACTTCTGTATTTCCTTCTTTTCGTTCCTTTGACCACTTGCCATGGATTTTCTTGAGCAGAATAAGTGTTATCTTCATCTTCACTGGTAGAAGTCATTCTTGAATACTGTGTATAATGTATTTGAGTATTTGAACGATTACTAGATGATTGTTGCATATTTAAATATTGTTCTTGATTTGGCGGAATGTAATACTGGTTTGATTGTGAAGGACACAGTGATTGCATTGGTTGAGAAGAAATCATTTGTGAAGGTATGCCATTGTTGAATATTGCATGACCCTGTATATTATTTGGTGTTTGGAACATCGGATTTTATGTTTGATCTTGTACATTATTTTGTGTTGGTTGAACTTGTGGAAAGCCCAAAAAACCCGGCCCATTACCAGTTGGCATCATTTTTTGATTGTATTTAAATTATTGTTTGTACACAGTATAAAAAGTATAAATTCAATTTACAGCACTATCACATTCGATTTTTAGTCCTTTTTGTTTTTATGCAAACTATTATCAGTAATATTCCGTCGCGATAAATGCTATTTATCAGAACATGTTTACTGGACGAAAGTAAAACCAATACTAATTTTGTAAAATAAGAAAGTTATAAGTCCATTTTATGAATTTATGTTATAAAGCAAAGATTGCTAAGAAAGTGTACTGACAGATATCTACAAAATTATTATTTTAAGCAGTTTAATTAAACAGTCATAATTAGTAACATTTGAAAGGCTTTTTGACAATTTAGCAGAATACAAATTATTTTTAAAACCCAGAAATGTATATCAGCACCAAATTATTACAATCATGACAATGATACTTAGTATCGAAACAATTGTCAAATTTCTTAGAATTTTTAACATTTTGTCAATATATTGTGGAATTATCTAAAAACATTCAGTTTCACTTAAAACAGTAATATGAGTAGATTCCACAAGGTAAGAGTTGAGGCAGTAAATTTCATTACATATTTCAGGTTGCTTAGACGTGGCCTTGTGTGACTTTTTCTGTTTCATTCCGAGATTTGACCCATTTGTAGTCTTAAGTCACCGGACTATTATCATAAACTTATATTTTTCCACTTTTTTATAAAATTATTGCCATTAACCTGAATTTTGAAAATAGAAAGTTCATCAATAGAAACACATTTGTAGAATCCTTTTTGTCATATAAATTGAAATTTGTAACCTACACATAAAAAAGCACATGTGTAGAATAGATGTATTCGTGGTTGGAAGGTGCCACCTACTCTTCTAACCATTTCTACTAAAAGAGGAGTCATTTCAATAATGTGTCTCAGTACAGACAATTTCTAATTACTTCTATTTAGAACGATATTTGCTATTTTTCAGAAACTGCTTCTCAAAAAATAATAAGTCAGGATTCTATTGAAAAGAGAATTTAAACATCCATCAATAAGATGTGGCACTTGACCTCCCTACCCATTTAATATTCTAAGAGTAACATTTACTGATTGAACCACGAGGGCTACAAATATTCATCATCAAATTATTTGCTGGAAGGAAGATATTAATGGTGGGAAGATTTCAAATTGACACCCCCGTATGATTTTTTCTAAATTTCAAATATTACACTGCATTTATATTTACTAACATAAAATGCGAAAAAGCAAACCTACCGAGAATTGCGCTCAACTGAATTCACATAGCATTTTAATTACTGACTCTCTGCACTTGTTCGTACTTGAAAGCTTTATTTGCTAAGCAAAACTTTTCCTTTCTGAAGTTGATTCATATACATATACTTATACATCTGCATGAAAGCTTCATAAATTAAATATTTTAAAATTCCTCATACTTCCATAAAATATCAACATAATTAAAATTTTTGTAATTTAGTATGCTCTATATTAAAGGGTTTTCACTATTAATTTTACTGTCACTGTTATTTTCGTTTCCCAGATATTGATATTTTACTGTAACTAGCTTTGATGGAATAATTTTACACATAAAAACTCATGATTTTCCTAACCAATTCATCGGTTTTTAAATCAACGTTTTGTGGCTTTTAATTAGTAATTGTTTCCAGTAGTGAACATTTCGATTAGATAGAGTATACATAATAATGAAAGAGGGAATTAATGCTACAAATGAATTATGCGCTTGCCGTTACATTCAGTTAAATTGTGTCTATTTTTAGTGTAGACTTGAGAGAGAAATAAATTATTTTCCCACAACAATACAAGATAGAATTCCATATATTTTGTAAGATGAAGTTTTAAAAATATATGTGTTACAATAGAGCTCAGGAGATTGTAATATACAATAATAAGCTAATAGTGAAAGAATAATTTACTGTTTTAAAGGAAACTTACCGTTTCTATATAATTCCACAATATATTGAAAAAATGTTAAAAATTCTAAGAAATTGACAATTGTTTCGATATTAAATATCATAGTCAGAATAATTTGCTTGAAACTATAAGCACCCCAAGCAAATCTTTGGCTTATATAATATTTCCTCTAATATTAAATTTATCACAGACTTCTAATTTTTTATAGTAGAGACGATAATATTATTAGTTATAATTTTGTTGTGGAGTAGTTCCACTGTTAAATATATTATTAAATTTAACATTCATATAGTTTTCAATTGTCAGAAGATCTGCTTATATGATTTGAGTACAAATAACTTAATTAGGAATTGTCAACGGTGTATCTGTAAAATTTTAACCAAAAGCGTTAGATATTGTTAAGATCAAGGAATATAATATGAAATATCACTATGCATTCATTAAGTTCATGTGGATTTTGAATCGCAACTAAACAAAATGCTCATAAATCTTCAAGCTTACGACAAGGCTACTACTAATCCCAACCATCAGTCATTTGTCTAACTGAACACTGGTATACAAAGCAAGAACACTGTTTTATAACATTAGAAGGCTACCAGTTGGCTTCAGTTTTTGCAAGGACCCATAAAATACATGGGGGCTCATGTATTCTGGTAAAAAACTCATTGGATGTTAGTGATATTTCGGAAATCAGTTGCAAAAGTTTAGAATGTGTATTTGAGTGTTCATCCGTAGTCTGTAAGTCTCTTACATTAGTATTAATTCGTATTTATAGACCTCCTACTGAAGATATTGATCTATTTTACAAATACTTTGTGAAATACTCGACTATGTGGAAAACAAATATCGAAAATATAGAATAGTGCTTTGTGGAGACTTCAATATCAATCTATTGTTGCGAGACAATGAAAAAACCCAGTCTTTTGTGAATCTGTTATATATGTACAATCTGAAAAAACAAATCAATGAACCAACTAGAATAACACCCCGAACTTCTACATTGCTGGATAATGTTTTTAATAACTTTGAAAATGGCTCTTCTGGTGAAGTAGTAACATCTGCTCTATCAGATCATGAAGCTCAAATTCTGAGGATAAATAACACAGGCTAAAAACATATCCAATGAAACAAGGACTGAAAAGAGGATATTCTCAGACTCAAAACTTGCTCAGTTGAGGGATGAATTGCAGACTGTGGATTGGGCAAAACTCTACTCCTATAATGATCCAAATGAAGCATATGACTGCTTCATTGGAACATTGAGACAATTTATGGATAGTTGTTCCCTTGAAAAGGGTAAAAATTTCTGATAAAAAAAAGAGAGATTGGATGACCATAGGCATCAGAACTTTTAGTAGACGGAAGAAATTACTATATCAACAACAAAGAAATGGAACTATTTCCAAAGACACTTATAAAAATTATTGTAGGATTTTAAGATCAGTGGTAGATGAAGCGAAAAAACGATCTAATATATACTATATTAGAGAATCGGACAATAAATTTAAGGCAGTGTGGAATCTTGTTACGACATATAGTGGCCACTCAAATTGTGTGAGGGATTCTATAATTAAAAATGTTGAATCCAATAAAAATGATAAAATATTGGTTTTGAATAAAATAAATAACTTTTTCATTAATAGTTCTCCAGACCTGAGATGTGGTAGTCACACGGAAGATGCATGCTTCATGCCAAACTCTTTCCAGAAGAGTATATTTTTTCTGCCCACGAATCCACAGGAGGTTTATGATACAATTATGAAGTTAAAAAACACTAGATCAGTCGGTGAGGATGAAATTCCAGTTAAATTTCTGAAATATGCAACCCATGAGTTGTGCAAGCCTTTGGAATTCCCAATTAACATTTCATTCTCAACAGGTACATTTCCAGACAAATTAAAAACAGCATGTGTGAGAGCGATATCTAAAAAAGGTGACGAGAGTCTCGTCAGCAACTACAGACCCATTGCCATTTTGTCAAATATCAGTAAGATATTTAAAAAAATAATATCTACAAGATTGACTCACTTTTTGGAATCCAACAATCTCCTATGTGATAGACAAAATGGATTCAGGAAGAATAAATCAACTATTCGAGCTACTTATCAGGTATTATGCAGGATAATCGAATCTCTCAATGAGAAACATGTAACCACTGCTGTAAATCTTGATTTGTCAAAAGCATTTGATAGTGTAGATCACCTCCTGTTGGTAAAAAAATTGTCTTTGTATGGGATTAGAGGGTTAGCACTCAATCTACTCACTTCCTATCTAAAAAACAGATATAAATGTGTGACTGAATCGAATTCGGATGGCCATTTCATGTCTGAAACATTACTTATTATTCGTGGTGCTCCTCAGGGATCAGTGCTGGGCCCCCTATTGTATATAATTTATACTAATAATGCTCCGGAAGTTATAAGTGAATACATGGTTCAATATACTGATGACTGCTCAATTATATTCAGTTAAGTTTGAGTACACTGGAGGAATATTTCACAATACATAATCTGAAGTTGAACACCAACAATACTCAAATCATTCACTTTGGTCAAAAAAATATATGGACAGCGTCAACTATGGCACAACCTCCTTAAATCCTGAATCTAAACTTTCTTTCCTTGGTATCACGCTCGATTTGAAGCTAGATTGGAAAAGTCATATAAGTTATTTTATTTTACTTATCTTGTGATTTTTAAGATTCACTGTCTTTCACTTTCTGATTTTATGTATACAGTTAATTTTACATTTGTGTGTGTTTCACTGGATGATTATTTTGCAGGTACATTAAGGCATTAATATTTTTTTTGTTTCACTTGTGATGTTCTGTAATTTGTAATTTTTGTTATTCTTATGATTTTGCTGCTCTACCTTTTGATTTTACCTATAATGTGTTATCTGGTATCTAGGTGCGTGTATGTGTATATATATATTGCTTATGGGGACTGTACCAAAATTGTTAATTTCACTTTTTTTATGACCTATTTACACTGTTTGTGTTTATATGTATATATTTAGGTACCATAATAGTCATAATTTTTACTGACTGCTTTTTGTAGTAATATTGACATATTCTACACCTAAAAAGGTATTTTTGAAGGAACTAATAAAGAATGTATCTATCTAATCTGGTATAGACTTCTGTATCCCTACATATATTTTCATTATTGATTTATCAACTAGATGAGATCAAGTGTAATTTTCAGAATCAAAAACCTTACCAGTATGT
Source organism: Galeruca laticollis (assembly GCA_963921935.1). Taxonomy (NCBI): domain Eukaryota; kingdom Metazoa; phylum Arthropoda; class Insecta; order Coleoptera; family Chrysomelidae; genus Galeruca; species Galeruca laticollis. The sequence goes on along the minus strand of OY998178.1, from coordinate 33,741,089 downwards.
CGACTCAAATATCAGAAACAAGTTATATTTTTTTAATTATTATGAATTATGATAATTTCATAAGTTTTATTTTATTTCTAGACCAACATGATAAGTATCGAAGCTTTGCCAAAAATAATTGACAGTAGCCAACTAACATCAGACTTAGAAGGTGCTTTATCTTATGATCATGCTCATTGGCTTGAAGTTAGGTTGGCTATTGAAGAATTTGCGTGGCAAGCAGCTGACCTATTGGATAGATTGGATGACTTACAGGTAAGCATTTATTCACAAATGGAAGTTGAACAAATCTTTTTTTTATGTAATCAGAATAATGTAGCACAAAAGAGTCGATCTGTTTAATATGGTTATATAGAAAAGATCTTGAGATGTTTTAATTTTATAAAATGTATAAAAATTCCTTTTTCAAATACCTGATTTGTTCTTTTGTGCAGCTTAACTTATTCGGTAATATCCTACATAGAGGATGGTAGGATTACATATTAGTAAAATGTAGAAATTAATATATCCATTGTTGTAATATGATTTTAGGAAGACTTGGTGAGAAACGATTTTGCTGATGATGTTAGTGGGGCAAAGCATAAAATTGATCTGCACAATGAAATGAAAAAGAAAATTATGAAGGCACCTGTTGATGATATTGATTTATTAGGTTAGTCTATACTGTTATTTTTAATAAAATTTGCATCTTTCTCGTGATTTGTCGAAAGTAAAAATCATGTTCAATTAAATTTTGTATTAGGTATGTCAATAGCAATTTTAATACATTAGTCAATGTTATATTATATCGAAGTAAAAATTCAGTGTGTGAGTTATAACTTTTAGTAGTTATACAGCTATTTATATGACAAGATTTGCATTGAATATAGAGAGAAATAAATTTTATTGATATTATTGCACGAAAAGACCACCGACTGAAGTATTTCAGTCAGTTTACAATATTATTATAGAAAAATACATTAATTTTTTTTAAATTAAGTATATGTATGAAGTATTAAAAAACAACAACAAATAATGGTGATGATAACAATAAACTAGACTACTACACTATGAGGGAAAGTTGTTTACCGATTTGATATAAAGAGGATTTCTTCAAATAGTTTTTTCTTCATGTTATCTGCGTTGAGCATTTTCTGGAATTTTCAGAATGTGAGGCCCAATCAGCTAGACGTTGTTTTCCTCAAGAGAAAGGGATTCAAATAATTTATTAAGTCTCATTTATGGGCTCCATTCCAGTTTTAAAGTAGTCTATTTGGTGGATAATGCATTGGATTATCCGGGTGTTTGATTTTTGTTATTTTCTGGCTGGTTGTTTCACCTACTTTTATATTCTTTTTTACCGGGATTGTACAATTATAATATTGGCAGCAGTTTCAATCATAATTCCCTCTTTCTTGTATGTTTACCTTCTAAAGTGTTGTGTTGTGGTCGTCGGTTTTTCATAAATGATGTGTGGTCATTGAATTTTAATTTATCTATTTCATTTCCGAGGTACTTGACATATTGAAGGGTTTAATAGTATTTATTTATTTAATCGTGTCTGAACTACAAATATATATAGCTATAAATGTTCATATATCACTCCAGTGTCTGGCGCATATCACAGCATTTTCATTGCACGTCCATAGGTCCCGGAGGGTACATGGGGCTTGTAGGGATTGGCACGACAGGAGGTGTTCCATTGACTGGGCTTCTCCGCATTCACATGCTGCCTCTTCCACGTATCCCCACTTCACGAGGTTGGTCTTGCATCTCCCCATTTGGCACCGGAGTCGGTTGAGGGTCTTCCAGATACCCCAGTCTAGGTCCAAACCTGCAGGAAGTTTTTCTTTTGGATTCCAGGTTGGAGTGTCGTGGTCTATTAGGCACTGTTCCCATCTTGCCTCCTTGGTGGCAGTTTTAGAGGCTGTGAGGGGCTGTGTAGATTGTATAAAGTTTCGCCTAGATTTTAGTCTGGCCGCTACCGGTATATGTTGATACAGAGGATGTCTGGTGTCGTCGCATTGTCTGTTTCGTTCGGCCATGGCTAGGGTTTCCCTCCGTATTTGTGGGGGTGCGATTCCGGCTAGCATGTAGAGTTGGTCAAGGTTGGTGGGTTTTAGGCATCCCGTTATTAATCTACACGTGTCGTTCAGGACAGGGTCCAGCCTATGGGCGTGTGCTGATCTCTGCCATACGGGAGATGCATATTCGGCCGCGGAGTACCACAGTGCAAGGGCCGAGGAGCGCAGGACGTTAAGGTTCGCCCCCCAACGAGCGTTAGTCAGTTTACGGAGAATGCCGTTTCTGGTGTTGACTTTGGCCTTGGTTTTATCGATATGCTTCTTGTAGGTGAGGGAGCGGTCCAATGTAACCCCTAGATAGACTGGGTTTGGGCAGTGTTGCAGTCTAACTGAGTTCCACTCTATTTGCAGTTCCCTTCTCGCCTGTCGGTTATTGAGATGGAATAGGCATGTCTGCGTCTTTGCTGGATTCGGGCGGAGTTGGTTAGATCTATAATAGCCGCTCAGCCTTGATAAAGATTCTGTTAAGTGCTCCTCTATCTCTGCGATGGTTTTTGACTGGCAGGTGATAGCTACGTCATCGGCGTAGATAAAGCTTCATGTTGTTAGGCCGGTTGGTTGGTCGTTGGTATACGCGTTGAAGAGCATGGGTGCGAGCACGCTACCTTGGGGAAGGCCATTCTTGTGGTTCCTCCAGCGGCTTCTTGATCCTTGAAACTCTACATAAAATCTTCTATTCGATAGCATTGTGTTTAGCACTTTCGTCAACTGTAAATCACCTGTCATTTCGAAGATTTTTCCCAGTAATATTTTATGGTTTATAGTGTCATATGCCGCCGTCAAATCTATAAAGACGGCCCCCGTTTTTGCCTTTCTTTCAAAGCCATCCTCAATGTGTTGTGTGAGGCTTAAAACCTGACCAGTACAGGATTTCCCAGGTCTAAACCCTGCTTGCTGGGAGATTAGGTGGTTTTCTATTTGGGGCCCATACTTGTTCAGAATGAGGCGTTCGTAGAGTTTGAACGGAGAGCATAACAGTGACACCGGGCGGTAGCTTTTGGCATCTTCCCGTGGTTTCCCTTGTTTGTGGATGGCTACGACCTTAGCTTTTAGCCACAATTTTGGGATTGTATTGTTGTTCCAGCATGAGTTATACATTTGAAGAAGCCAGTTCAGGGCTGATGGGCCTAGGTTTATCAGGAACTCATTCAGGATGTCATCAGGGCCTGGGGCCTTCCTGGCCTTCAGAGACTCGATTGCAGTTTCCAGTTCTGTAATGGTAAAGTAATCCTTATTAGCTTGTCTAGGCTGTTGTGCCATCCTGAAAGTGCGGGTCACTTTCACTTTTTGATCAGGCTTACCATTTAGAAGTAGCTGATGTGCGATTTCGTTGGCGGTGACGTTTACTTGGTCTTTAGAGGATGTTGGGTCGCCTGATAGCTTTTTAATGAGGCTCCAGGCCTTTCTACTGCTGTGTTTCATATCTAGGCTTTCTATCGTGTCTTTCCATGCCCCTTGTCTCTCCTTACTTATGGAATCGATCAGCTGGTCACCTAGCTGTATGGTTTCCGGAGAAAAGGGATTCCGACTGTAGTGCTCTAAATATTCCTCGTATGTGTCTTTACTTTCATTGGGGAGACCGGGTATATAGTAAGTTCTGCAGCCGCGGGGAATGCAGCGCCTCGCTGTCTTCTTGATTGCAGAGATGAAATTATCGTAGTTTGCTGGGGTCGGTGGGAGGTCTCTAATTTCTTCGTCGATCTCTTCTGTGAATTTATTCCAGTCTGGCTTCCTTAGATTAAACCGCCTTTTAAATGGGACCTTCTGCGGCATTATCACTGGTCTAAACTTCAGCATAATTGGCCGATATTGGGAGTGTGGGATAGGGTCCATGATGTCTTGTTGCACGTTGCATCTAGAGAGTTGTTGGTGAAGATAAGATCCGGGTTATAGCCTCTCATCCATCTGCCACTATTAAAGGAAGCGGGCTGTTTCTGATCATGGATGAGGGTCATGTCATTGTCCTCGGCCCATCTCTCCAGGAGTTCTCCATCCTCGTTCATGTCACGGTATCCCCAAGTTGTGCTGTGGCTATTGAAGTCTCCTATTACCACATGTGGTTGGTTAAGATGTTGGGGGAATAAGAATCTCTCGTTCGGTGGTTTGTATATTGAGGATATCCTTATATTTCCAAGGTTAATCGTGATCAGCTCTATGTTATTAAGTGTGTTGGCTTGTAAATTATTTACTTTGATTCCTGGTTTTACAAATATTGCACTTCCATATTGGTCATGGGGGCATTCCTTCACTAGTGCCATTCCTGGTATGTTTGGACGTCGTTGTGATGGCCCCCTGTGTGTTTCCTGGAGGCATAGGACGTCACATTAATTCTCTTTGCTTAGGTTGGAGATTGAGTCTTGCTTAGTATTTGAAATGCCTTCAACATTGAGTGATATGATTGTCAAGCTTGGCTCTAAAAAGGGCCCTTTTTCCATGTTTTCGATACGATATCTAATCAGTGTAGCTCAGTTTGTGGAAAGATTAGCCGATACTTTCGTACCGTTGCCCAGGGAACGCCCAAATGAACTAATAGTGCATTCTACGAGGAGGCTCTTTCCGTGTTCCCCTTTAATAGTATTATTACATATGTTTATTGTCAGATATTTATCCTGGATCCCAAGATAATATATCATTCACTTTCAGTTGTATTATATTTACTGTACTAGTTGCATTTTGCCATAGGATACTACCATTGTGTCGTCTGTAATTTTCACATACTTTCCATTGAAGTGGTAAGATTTTACTTTAGGGGACAGTCGATAAGGAGAGAGTTGGGAAACCTTTTTAACACCGCAACGTCTGCAGACATCTAACACAAAAGTTACACGGTAATTTTACTTTTAAAGTGCTTTGTAATGACATTATCAATCAAACTAAATGGTAGTCAGGTAGAATTGCATTCTTAGGCTTCCTGCAAAACATCAAATCGGTCATGGCTTTCCAAGCAGCCTGAGCCAATTATTCACATAAAGTTCTCTAATGTTTGAAATTATTTAACGACAAAATTGTGCAAAAATCACTTTGAATTGAACTGCGTACACTCAAAGCTGTACTGAAATAACAATTTGTTGATAGTCAAACCAACTACTCAACTCACAACTTTTTGTAAATATAGCATTACACGATTGTTATATTTTTTCACCCTGATTTGACACTATATGATCTAATAGGAAATTTCACAGTCCATAAAATGTGTGAGCAAATTTTTCTATTAACTTCTCATGATAAAAGTGTAATGCTTGATACAGAGAATGAATTAATACATTTTAGCAAAACTCATAAGACTTAATCAAAATTTTTATATTGTTTTAGGTCAGCGTTTGTTACAAAAGTCTTGTGGTCTTGACACGGGTCAAGGGGGAGGAGGGGGTGGCGGCGGAGGGGTAGGCGGGGGCAGGGAACCAGAATCTCCTAGCAATACAAATTCTGATCTATTAGGTACCAAAAACTTAGTTTTACAAAATTTAGAGGCAGTTCACTCTTCACAACAGCACCTCCTTCAACTGTGGCACCACAAAAAGCTCAAATTGGACCAGTGTTTTCAGTTACGGTTGTTTGAACAGGATTGTGAAAAAGTAAGAGAAATTTTTTATCATTAATAACATATTACATACACACAGGATTTTTTTCTAAAAACCGTTTTTTCTTGTTTGTCTTGCTGAAAAATGAAAAAATAACTCAATTTTTTTTCATAATTCCAACATTTTTTGGAGTAAACCAATACTTTTCTCGCATATTAGATAGGGTTGGACGGAAAAGTAATAAATTATGTTGTCGGATTCCATATTTAAAAGTTACCAAAATGCAGTAGGTAAATTTACAATTTGCAGATTTAAGCTGATACATTTAATTTTTTAAATTCTTTGCAATTTTTCAAGTTATTTAAAGTGACCTAAATTTTTTGCTTGGCTGTGTATTTTGCAATTTTTAATGTGCCAATTATTTTTAAGTATCATTATTAAACTATAAAATATTGAATTTTAGAGATTGCTAACAAAATTATCATTAGTGTCTACATTAATTAAATTATTATAATGGCACTTGCATTGTTTTGGTTCTGAAATTGTAGAAGAAAAAAATTATTGATCTATTTGCATTAAAAATATTCCATATTCACACATAAGTTTATCTGAAATTAACCCTTCTTCATTCCTCTATTTTAATCCTTTACTCAAAGTTTTTTTCAAATTTTTATGATTATAACAACGTTTAGGTCAACTATTTTCTCTTTTATACGTTCATATAACTATTTCACAACCATCTTATGACTTCCCATCATTGATTGCTAGCAAAACTCAGAAAAAAGAAGATAATTAGGACTTTTGAATACAGTACCAGAAATTCTGAATTCTCCAGATCAATTATATAATGTTCTCAAATACTTAAAAGACATTAATTTCAGTATCAAAATGTGTTTAGTTGCAGATATGCCAACAATTTTATCTTCTCAAATAACTTACTCTGTTCTGTAAAATAATGACTAATAATGAATTAAATTTAATCAAAAGTAAATGAAACTAGTATTTTTTATTAATTTGTTGATGTTTAAAAATTAGTATTAGGCAGTACTTTGTTTTTAATCAACAACATGATCCTGTCGAGAGTCGGATCTTCACTGAATTCTGTACATACCGGATGTCCCAGAGCTTTTAGGCCAGCAGATATTTCAGTTATTTGCTGAAAATAAAAATTGAAAAAATATTTTTCGTAGGTGACCATAAGCTCTTTCATGCAGCATAGCAAAATCCACCCCTAACTTTTGATTTTCAAATTGAAACGCCATGTTTCTTTGTATCCAACTTAGTCCTTTTCATTTCTCCTTAAATGATATATCATAGTAGCTAGAATGTCATGCAGAATTATGGCAAATAAAAAGACACAACTGAAATATTAACTTATAAGCTTATCTGCGTTTTGAATAATACATTACACTACAGAAATTGTTCAAAATGTTGGCCAGCACTTTGTACACATACTTCAAGTTGCCGAATCAGCTCGCGAGTATAGGAAACTCTAATAATTTCTGAAGTAACGGTACTACAAGCCTCTGCAATTTTCTGTATTATATCTTCAACATTTATTGGTTAAGTTTCGATTGACACTCGTTTCAAATATCCCCATAGGAAAAAATCCAGTGGTGTGAGATCTAGAGAACGTGGAGGCTGTTTTATGACTTAATAAAATAAACTTGGATACAATCTCTATTTTATAAGACATTTTTTACATGTGTCAATTCATTTACATATATGGTTTAATGACAGTTGATTGATGACAAAGGTTCGGTTTAAAGGTTGATGTACACTATATACCTTCCCCTCAAAGATTGAGACGCAGAGGGGCCTTGATACATGGACTGTATCGGGAGCGCACATTTTTTTCATTTTCATAACTTGCCTTAAAACTAGTATTGTCATTTGGTGAATGGGCCCCTTATAAGTTTGAGGTGCTGCAACATTTTGAATGCTGAGAATTGATTAAAGGGGTATATAAATGGCTTACAGAGCTTGCACTATTTACGTTTTGTAAAGGAAAGATATTATTAGGGTGAATTTTGTTACTGTTGCTCTCGTTGGGGTACAACTCAGGCTCACAAATGAATCTATAATCTGATTTTGAGGATGACAATTTCATATATTATGTGTTGCGCCTTACAATTTTATTATTGTTCTCTTTTTCAACCAAATAAGATCTTGGCTCAAACGCTTTTTCAATAACAACTGTTTTTTTCTTTAGATGTTACTTTGCCGCCCAGCCTATCTAATATGAGAGAAAAGTATTGGGTAACCCCAAAAAAGTTGGAAGTTTGGATTTTTTAAAATTATTTTCACGTTTTTCAGCAAGAACAACACGAAAAAACAGTTTTTAGAAAAAAAATCCTGTCGTCGTCATTGTCGTCGGCCACTTTTCTTAACATGGTCTTGCTAGCACGATACAGCCTCAAGAGTGTATACAAGTGACCAATTTTATGATTGAATATTCTTTAGGGCGTCTCACAGATGAACCCTATTGATTTTCAGCTCACCAGATCAAGTACAACGGGTGCTATGGTACTTGAAGTACGATATTTTTGTCTTTTTTCGAGAAATTTTTGTTTGTTAGCAGGATACAGCCTCCGGAGTGTATACAAGTGACCAATTTTATGATTGAATATTGTCGAGAGCGTCTCACAGATGAATGCTATTAATTTTCAGCTCACTAGAACCATTACAACGGGTGCTATGGTACTTGAAGTACGACATTTTTGTAATTTTTGATGAAATTTTAGTTTGTTAGCACGATACAGCGTCCGGAGAGTATACATGTAACCAATTTTATGATTGGATACTATTGAGAGCATCTCACAGATGAACCCTATTGATTTTCAGCTCTCCAGAGCCAGTGTAACGGGTGCTACGGTACTTGTAGTACGACATTTTTGTAATTTTTGGAGAAATTTCAGTTAACACGATACAGCCTCCAGAGTGCAACAAGTTACCAATTTTATGATTGAATATTGTTTGGGACATCTCACAGATGATCCCTATTGATTTTCAGCTCACCAGAGCCAGTACAACGGGTGCTATGGTACTTGAAGTCCGACATTTTTATCATTTTTGGAGAAATTTTAGTTTGTTAGCACGATACAGCCTCCAGAGTGTATACAAGTGACCAATTTTATGATTGGATATTGTGGAGAGCGTCTCACAGATGAACCCTATTGATTTTCAGCTCACTAGAACCAGTACAACGGGTGCTATAGTACTTGAAGTACGACATTTTTGCCATTTTTAGAGAAATTTAAGTTTGTTAGCATGATAAAGCCTCCGGAGTGCAACTAGTCACCAATTTTATGATTGAATATTGTTAAAGACATCTCACATATGAACCCTATTGATTTTCAGCTCACCAGGGCGAGTATAACGGGTGCTATGGTACTTGAAGTACGACATTTTTGGAGAAATTTTAGTTTGTTAGCACGGTACAGCCTCCGGAGAATATACATGTGACCAATTTTATGATTGGATATTATTGAGAGCTTCTCACAAATGAACCCTATTGATTTTCAGCTCACCAGAGCATTTTTTTCTAACAACAGCTTTTTCGTGTTGTTCTTGCTGAAAAACGTAAAAATAACCCAAAAAAATTCCAACTTTTTTTGGGGTAAACCAATACTTTTCTCGCATATTAGATAGGTTGGGCGGAAAAGTAATAAACTTGGATTCAATCTCTATTTTAGAAGACCTTTTTACATGTGTCAATTCGTTTACATGTATGGTTTAATGTCAGTTGACTGATAACAAAGGTTCAGTTTAAAGGTTTATTTACACTAAATACAGGCCATTGAACAGGTCTACTATTTCCAATCCAATGGTCTTGAAAGATATTATTGAGGAAAGTAGTAACGATATGTTTATGTGCAGGAGCACCATCTTGTTGCCACCACCTCCGATTGGAATATCTTCTAATAGTGCAGGAATACCATTTTCCAAAAAATACAGATATTGATTGCCCGTCAAAGTGCCTTGAAAAAAATGATGGTTGATGAGACGTCCATTATGTAAATCACACCACATGCTCACACCCCACATTGTTTGGAAATAGGTTTCTCTTATCCAATGAGGGCTGTCCTGTGACCAATAGTGCAGGTTATGTCGGTTAACAGTGCCATTATTATGGAAGCGGGATTCGTCACATTACAAGATTTGATTGAGGAAGTTGGGGTTGACATGGATTAAAATTTGAATGTGAGCAATTAATGCTATTCGTCTTTTGAAATCCGTAGGTCTAATTCCTGGGTGTAAATTTATTTTGAAAGTATAATACCTGCACTGCTGAAAAATCCTTTGCAAAGATGATTTACTAATCCTAATCTCCACCGTCAATGCACGAACCGAAATATGAGGATGTGCTTCGGCGTAGGCAAAATATTTACACCATTTTCCTCAGTTCCCACAGAAGTGCTTGCTGGTGATTTTTTCCTGGAAATGATCCCATTCGCATTGTATTTTCTACATAAGAAAAAGTAATGCGACCTGGTTGTCAACCATCAGAAAAACAATGCTCATACATCCTCTCAACAGCATGTTTATTCTTTTAGCATTTACCAAAAACTAAAAGCATATCAACGTATTCGTTTAGAATGAAGGTAAAATGCATTTTGATATTCAACAACAATATCACGACTGATTGCAATTTGTGATTCAGACACTGTAGAAATAAAACAAAGCACAAGAAGTTCGAAAATTTTATTGTCTCTTTTTCTTTACCATCCACTTTTTCTTGTCTCTACAATCAGACAAATTAATAGTACCCACTAACGAGATCAATTATCTCGACTTACTGTTTTTACAACTACATATTATTATGATATATCGTAAGTTGAACAAAACAAACATGGGGTTGCAATATGAAACCCAAAAGGGGAGGTTTTTCGGGTTTTTTTACCAGGGGGTGGGTTTTACCATGCTGCATGAAAGATCTTATGGTCTCCTATGACACATATTTTTTTCTGTTTTTATTTTCTGCACATAACTGAACTATCTGCTGGCCTAAAATCTCTGGGACTCTCGGTATATGATGTTATAACTAACGAAGTGCTGAAAGAAGGTAGTGATATATATTTTTAACCAACAAATTTCATCATTTCCATTTCCATTGTAACATCAGTATTTTTACTTTTAGATGTTTGAGTGGATCTGCCACAATAAAGACGTCTTCCTTCTTAATTACGTAGAAATAGGCCACACTTACCAGCTAGCGAAGCAACTTCAAGAAGAACACCAACATTTTACTATGAGTTCTATGAACGTTTACGTGAATATCAATCGTATACTTTCGGTCGCGTCGCGTCTTATCGAAGGCGGTCATTACGCCGCGTCGCATATTCGCTCGGTTGCCGGACGGTTGGATCGCACGTGGAAAGATTTTGCAGCTGGTTTAGACGAAAGGTGAGATTTAGGTCTATTGGATATTCTTTCTTTATGATTTATTTTTTAGTTTATTCAACACTAAACTTAATGTTTGCTAAAAAAATAGATCCTTTAATGTGTACTTATTCTTATTCTGTTTTAGAACTGCGGTGTTGGCATTGTCTGTGATTTTTCACCATAAGGCGGAACAATATGTGGAGAATGTGCCTTCATGGAAATCTGCATCAGAAACAGGGAATATTCCTTCAGAGATTATGATGTTGGAAAATTCGATACACCAACATCAAAATTTATACGAATCTATGTGTCAAGCATATACAGAGGTAATGTCGTTTACAATACTAACACTGTACTGTCAAACAAAAAACTGGGAGGTTGAAAGGTTTAAACATATGAAGTAAAAGTGTTCTTCAAAACAAAATATTTTATACATTGAATAAGACACCAAATATATATTAAGGATTGGTATATCAAACCTGTATTCTGAAATATACAGTGTCAATAACGTCATGACTATGATGTCACATTGTATTGGTGAGAAAAATGTGATGTAGTGACTATTTTGCTAAGTGTATATGCACGATAATTTGTCAATATGTTTATAGAATTAAAAATTATTCAAAATAATAGCATCTCAACAAAGTAAAAAATTACTTCTGATAGATGAAGGAAATAACAAGTCAGTTAGAGTGCAAGCCAGTATATTTAGTAACGAATTAACAGTATGGCATCAGAATACACCCCAAACAATATGTCACTTCTACAGAAAATGTGTTTCAAATAAACGTGAGTCGGTGAATAAAGTATCCGAGGAAGGTTAGATTTTTTTTTGTTACAGATATGTAGAGCTGAGGAATTAATACAATCTTAACGTTTCTAATCATTTTTTTAATGAAATTAACGTGTCTAGACAGCGTAGGTCATTGGCACAAATACATAGACTATACAATTATACAAACAAATGAAAATACAAAATATAACTTAACTAATACAGCACTGTTCTTATGTACAATTTGGTGGATTTCAGTTATCACAATATAGGTTCATATTCGTGTTTTAAATGAAACTCACGGTTTCTAGTTAATACCACAATATAATAAAAATTGTCAATTTTTTAGAATTTTCAACAATTTTTCTTATATTGTGGTATTAATTAGAAACCGTGAGTTTCATTTAAAACACTAATATGAATAGATTCCACGAAGTAAGGGTCGAGACATTTAATTTCATATAGGTTCATTATAGTTTTGTGTCGATAACCCTTGAATGCTGTATGGGGAGACTAAGCACTTACTGAAGGTTACCACTAAGTTGGTGTTTCAATCTCTAATTTTGGTATTGACAACATTATATCAGAATGTGTTAACCGTAAGAGAACTGGAGCAAAGTTGACACAGTGGCGGATCTTCAGATGCCATAAGGTGTCCATGTGTTTGGCGCGTGTATCCGATGCGAAGCCTTCTTATGAGAAGTTTATCTTTTCTTTTTAGGTGTGTGATTGATATGGGGTTGATTGTTGGTTGTATATCACTAAGCTTCGATCGAGATTTGCTCCAATGTTCTTGCCAACATATATGCATTCTACTCTTAAATAGAGCCTTCAAATCTGTATGGAACTGGATTTTCTCATGTTTTAAATTGGGCGATGCTGCAGTTTGTTTTTCCGTTTGATCAGCTATTTCGTTGCATGTAGTACCGATATGGGAGGGAATCCAGCTTAGCGTGGTTGTAACTCCTTGATGTGAGATTATTGAGAATTTTATGAATATATTGAACAATTGAATGCATGGAATATAGACATTTAATAGAATGAATAGATGCTAGTGAGTCTATGCATACGGTAGGGTGTTTGGAGTCATTTGTTAAAGATGATAGAGCTTGCAATATAGCGAAGAGCTCTCCTCTATGAATACTGGAATATGAAGGTAAAAGCATCGTTGTAACTGTTGCATCAGAAGTGGCAACCGAACAGCCGACTCCTTCATTACCTTTTTAGGCGTCGGTGTATAACAGCTTGTCATATTTAAGACTAATTACATCCACAAAAGATTTTCTCAGGAATTCGTGAGTTAATGATAAATTGAAGTAATGAGGTCAGGAATTCTATCAGGGACTTACGTTTGGGAGAGATATTATGACTTATGCGTTTAGATGTTAGCAACGGATAGACTGGATTGTTGGAGTTAGCAGATACTCTAGGCAGGTAAGTTAATAGGAGTAGTTGTCGTCTTAGCCAAAGGGGAGCCTCATTGACTTCACAGCTAAGACTTTCAGCTGGGCTAGATCTAAAATCACCCAAGGAAATTCGAAGGCCAGTATTTTGTACAGAATTCAGTAGTCTAATCTGGAATGGATTAAAGAGCCATAGACAATAAGAAGTATTTCCCCTTCAGCTCCCCATAGGCATTTTAAAATATTCAGTCTGCTCAAGCAATTCCCTCTAATATTCCAAATATGTTCTTTCCAGCTTACTGTCAGAAGTCAGGCCCAGGATTTTCAGTTGATCGACTACTGGAATGTCTTCTCCATTCAATCTTATCAACGAATTTGAAGTGATGGTGGTTCTTCTACTGAATTTGATAACTCTGGACTTGGCTGCCGAAAAATGGAGACCTGTTTTATCGGACCATTCTTGCAGTTGACCGACTGCTTCTTGAAGTAATCTCGATGTAGTGGTAGAGTTCTTGCCATGACAAAATATAATTAAGTCGTCAGCATAAAGGGCAATTTTGACGGGAGATCGGATGTTTGAGAAAATGTCGTTTATGGCAATGCTGAATAGGGTGGGGCTCAGTACCGATCCCTGGGGAACACCATTGTATTGGAAGAAGCTGTGGGAAGTTGATCCGTTTGCAGACACTTTAAATGTACGATCCCTCAAAAAGTTTTCAATAAAGCAATACATGTTATCTGGTATGTAACATTCACTAAGTTTAGTGAGAATAACAGGTCTTGGTAGACAGTCAAAGGCATTTTGAATATCGAACAAAGCAGTTTCAACTTGTTAATTCTTGTTAAGTACATTCGTTGTACAAATCAGAATAAGAGCTTACACTGGACAGTTGAGGTCTAATGCCTGATTGAGTAGTGGATAGAAGTTTATGTTTTTCAAGATACCAAATTATTATTTTGTTTATCATTTTTTGTAGTAGTACTAGTACAGTACTAGTTAGTGAAATAAGGCGATAAGAATCTGTATCCGTCGGAGATTTGTCGTGCTTTTTACTTGGTGCGATGATTAATTCTCTCCATTGTTTGTCAGGATCTGGAGCTGAATTCTTACAGGACAAGAGTGAACACATGAGTTCTTGGAGAGAGAATGGAAGGTCTAAAATAATCTGTCTTGTATAACATGAGTAGGGATTTGGATAGTGGTATTTGTGACATATTCACTAGAGTTTTTACTTTTTTCCTGAAGTGCATTGCCGATGATATTAACAATTTTTTCGCTATCAGTAGTCAGTTCACCTTGATCTAATAGTGCTGAAATTTTTGTGAATGTTCTATTGTCTTTCATTTGTTTAATTTATACCCAGACTTGGCTAGGTGGAGTTTCACATGTAATAGAAGAAACGTAATCTTCCTAAGATTCCTTCTTCACTTGTTTTAGCGTTCTTCTTGATTTGGCTCTTAGTTTATTAAAGTTTGTGTGGTTGGATTCAGTGCGCGTTCGACGATATTTATTCAGCGCTCTTTTAGATTCACGAACTGCAACGGAATAATTTTCGTTCCACCATGGATTTATTTCGGGAGGAGATAGTGTATTAATTAAAACATGCCCAATCTGTTTTAGCAGTTTTCCATTTAATTATTGTTTTCGATGGCTTGATACAGTTATTTGATATCAATATAGAGAAGTGGTTGCTATCGTACAGATGCTCTAGAGTATTCCATGTAAGAGATGGAGCTGATCCTGCAACACTAATACTCAGGTCAATTGCAGAGCAGGTTCTAGATGCAATATTAAAATAGGTACTATTTCCTGTATTGAGTTGGCAAGTGTCGATGTTTGGTATAACATCCCCACATAGTGTTGTGAGCGTTGAAGTCGCCCACCACAACGTATGGTACTGGTCGCTGTTGTATTAAATTTACTAGTTCGGTTTCAGTAAGAGCTTAATGGTATATAGAGACTGCATATAGTGATTTCTTGAGGACACCAGACTGTAGCAACAACTGCTTCCAGCATTGTATTGAGGGTTAAGTTTACAGAGTAAAGATCGTCGGAAACAAATATAGAAGATCCTCCGCTAGCTCTATTGCATTGTGTTCTGGTAAAGGGGTACCCATAAAAGCTTTTGAGTTTTTGCTTATGTTCTTCTTTGAAATGTGTTTCTTGCAGTCAGTGGAACCTCTAGATATCTTTATGTCGTTTTCGGTTCTGATTTTTCTTTTTTTAGATTTAGGGGGCTTAAGTGGAGTTACTGGTGTGGTAAAAATCACATTGTCGTTCTGAATTTTAGGTGAGGTGGTCTCTTCGCTTGGAATGGGGGGATCAACAATAGAGGAATCAGTTGAGATTAAAAGTGGTCTCTTTTGCCCCATTGCTATTATTGTTGGTTCATTTATGGGTAATGAGTCAGTCATAAGAGTTCTTACAGAGTTGTTTTCTTCAATGTTGGTTGATTGTATGGGTATACGAGCTGGGATCTGAGAAAGAGTATCAGAATTTGAGTTTGAACAGTTACTTACTATGTGACCAGTTTGCTTGCATAAGAAGCACCCCATCCTATTAGTGGATAAAAATATATGATATCCATTGTTTTCAAGGATAATGACTAGAGAAGTTTGACATTCATAGTTTTCTGTGGGAGGTATAATGTAGACCTGCCTTCTAAAGGATAAAATATGGCTGTATTGATCCCCAGGAAAAGAAATCGGAGACGCTAATTGCAAATAAAAAATTTTCAAAATCATTTAGATGAGGTCATGTGGGATAGAAGAAGATACATTGGAAATAGTTACTCTTTTTGCAGGTGTAACCAATATTTTTATGGAATTTTGCGTGCCTCCTACATCAATGTTGGGGTTATTTCTAATTAAATTATCAAACTGATCAGTTTTATTTTGGTAAATATAAATTCTGTTATTAGATATTCGTGATTTTTTTTAGTCACGAGGGGGCTAGGGTTCGGGTGTCCTAATGGTTGCCGCTCAGTCATTAATTAGGCTTATTGTGCACCCCATAAGCAGAGTCCCATCCTAGTTCCTTAGCGAACAGTGAGATTGGTCGGGCTATACTTGCCTGCAGTCCCTCTTGATTTGTGCACAAGGCAGGACAATCAAAGATAACGTGCTTTGCAATTTCCTCTACCTCTCTACACATCCTGCAATGGGGGTTTGTTGTCAGTGGCCAGTTAGGAATCCTACCACTTTTCGCAGTTCTTTCCTGCCCAGTTTGAGAGCATCTGCTGCATTGGAACTCGATGGTCCATGGAGCATTCTTTTCGACTAAGCGTGTCCCGCAACTCTGTTCCAGCGCTTTTGGTGTTCATGCGACACCCAGTTGGAGGTACTTTTTCATTCGACGCTATATGAAACGCCGTATACTCGTTCTGGTCCCATGAGTGTGAGATTAGCTCCTTTCTTGGCACACTTATTAACTCCCTCATCTCCAGCTACCCCTGTATGACTTGACACCCAAGTGAGAATTACCCTATTGGCTTTTGCCAAGGTTTTCAGGGTATTATGACAGTCCCACACTATCTTCGACGTATAGCTGTGGTTTGCTAAGGCCATAAGAGCCGCCCGACTGTCCGTGTTCACATAAATACTCTTTTTGTTATATTTCCTATCTATGCCTGTTCTGCCGCATTCGGTTAGTGCGGCTATTTCTGCTTGAAATACGGTTGGCAGCTTACCAAGGCAGACGCTTATGCCTTGCTTGGGTCTGACGCCGTAGACGCCTGCTTCTGTACCCGTTGGGGTCTTTGACCCGTCGGTGTACCAAGTAAATACTGCTCAACAGTCAACTCAAGTTGACGCTATACGGTGTCTCAGTTTCCACGACCTTGGGCATTCTGTCAGGTGGCATTTCAAGGATGTCGCACCTCATGGTGTCGTGTATTTTTGTATGTTCATGGCATGGTGCTTACACCAGTTGCCATTACACTGTATTCTATTTGCAGCCATTTTAGCCTCCCCCTGTATATATAGATCTATTGGTGGGATGTTTAGCAGTATTTCGAATGCTGTGACTGGAGTGCCTTTCATGGCGCCTGTAATACTCAGACTCGCAGCTCGCTGCACTTTAGAAAGCGTTTTAGCGGCTGTGCTTTGCTGAACTTTAGGCCACCACATAATTGCACTGTACACCATCATTGGTCTGATTACTCTGGTGTACAACCAGTTTACCATTGACGGAGTTAGACCACTGGTGCACTCAATTTCTCGTCTCATCGTTATTAGCGTGATCTGAAAACGGCTTGTGATGCTCGCTAGATGGCTGTTCCAGGTTAGCTTGTCATCTAACCGGATTCTTAGGTATTTTGCTTCCCTGGCAACCTTTATCCCATTGCCGAAAAGTTTTGGCACACTAGTGATCTCCACAATTCGCTGTTTTGTGAATGGTACCATGATGGTTTTTGATGGATTGACAGACATTCCCTCTGCATCACACCATCTTTCCACTACGGACAGTGCCCTCTGCACTAGTTCCAGGCAGATGCTCACGTGTTTTCCCCGTATTAGAATAACAATGTCGTCAGCATATCCTTGAGCATACCATTCCTGCTCGTTTAGTACAATAAGGACGTCGTCGACTACCAGATTCCATAGATTTTGTGACAAAACACCTCCCTGTGGACATCCTCTTTCTGTCTTCACCTCTCTTGTGACACCACACAGGGATGCTTGTGCTCTCCTACTGCTTAGTATGTTCTCTATCCATTGGGTGATTGTCGTGCATATACCCATTAGATTGTGGGTTGGAATTTCATTGCTGAATTAATTGCTATAATTTTTTCAACAAAATAATGCTGGATCAGTACAAAGCTCTCAGATACCAAACACCATTCCCTTTTATACCCTCTGGTACACGAAGATCAATACCTTCTTGTCCTACCACTTTGACGTTCAAGACGATCTGCTACAAATGTATCATTGTATTATCATATTTTTATGATAAGGATGATATTAATAATTCTGAATCTTTTATATATGTTTTCTTCTGCTCTCTAGAACAGCACCATCTACCCGCAACTTTGTGAACCACAAGCTATTTAAGAGGGCATAAGAAAAGAATCATCTTTCGTATAATTCTATCTTGAAAACGTTGTTTTTTAGAGTAATTGGACTCATTTCCAAATTAAATATTCATGCATACTTCATAACAGTTGTTATTTGATTTTATAAACTTCATTTAGTCCCTAAAAAAGTTGATATGATCGGTATAATGAACTAGTTCGAAAAAGTCAGACTAATAATGATAAAAACAATACCTTCTGTTATGTTTGGAATTAATTACATGCACTACATTGTAGCTTAAAAGTTCAGTTTGCATTTGAAAGTGGCGCGTTTTTGTATCATCTTAACGTTTTTTAAGGAGTGTATGGTTAGGCAGCAGTTGTTACCAAAACTGATTGCGATTATGTTGGTGTCAAAACTTTCATTTTAATTTCCTCCTATCGGAACAATCAGACATGATACTCAAATTAGAGGTAACTGTTTCGTTAACACTTCTAACCAAATTGATGACGTGTGCTCTTATGTCTGTTACTTTTTTATTTTTCTCCTAACTCAATTCTACTTAAAATACTATTCATAGTCGAATGCATTACTATGTTAAGGTGTATTTTAAATGGTTATGTGCTAAAACAACAATTTTCTTAGGAAAATGATCCGTGCTTATAAAATAAGTTGTTTGATTTTTATAGATTTCTTAACAAAATCTTTGTTTTTTAACATTGATTTTCTGCCATGGCATAAAATCGTTGTGTCTGCCTTACTTTATAAACTTCTTAGTAATAAAAATTGTATTACTAATAAGACTTTCGCCTAGTTTTTTGTTTGTATGTTGGAAAAATATTCAATTATAATTAAACAATTTTCTAGTATCTATTACTATTTCCAATAATTTATTTTTATCAACATTGAAAAATTTCTTTGCACAGTATTTGAAATATTAACGCGGTTTATATGTTAGGTATATAATTCCTACCAGTCTTTACTGAACGGACTGGATCTGATGTTACAAGTATGCCATAATTTACCTATCAGTATTGAAGAATCG
This sequence comes from Galeruca laticollis, assembly GCA_963921935.1. Taxonomy (NCBI): domain Eukaryota; kingdom Metazoa; phylum Arthropoda; class Insecta; order Coleoptera; family Chrysomelidae; genus Galeruca; species Galeruca laticollis. The sequence goes on along the minus strand of OY998178.1, from coordinate 33,721,887 downwards.
GAAAAGGATCTAAAACCTGCAAACGTAATCAGTATAAAATGAATTTAAGAATGAGGGTGTTTGGGTCTATCATTTCTACTTCTAAAATAACGTCACGTAATCCTGGTGCTATCTATTTCTCTTCCCGTCTCTCATTTTGATCATGTCCTTTAAAGAATGTAAAGACCACAGGAAAAGAACGATATTTGTCTGCTTTTTGTTGGCGAGATATTAAAAAAATGTATGGCTCACTTCATTCTTCATATGATAGGGAATGCAATTGTTGCAACAATTATGATTATTTTATTCATAATGATGCAGCAGGTTAAACTGTCGAAATCACAAAATTACACATACCGTAACTCCGCGTGACTTTGCCCCGTAAGGGTGACTTTGGCCCATTTCGGAAAAAAAGTATTGTTAGTAACAGAACATTATACATATAAAATCAACAAATGTTATTAAGTGCCACTCTTAGCAAGTCTACGCTCGGGAAATTACCATAATTGAGGTAGTAACTGTTGTATTTTTTCAAAAAAAATTTTTTCTGAAGAGTGTCATTTTACATAAGATTTAGTGACTGTAAAAATTGATTCCCAACAAATACTGCGGTAAAACGTAATATAAGTTGCATAGTTACATGATGGAAACATATGTATGCCTAAGCGTTTTGTATGTATCATTTTAGTAGAAGCATAGATTAGATTAGATTTTAACGGGGTTACACTGCACTGAAAACCAAGGTTTATTGTGTCCCCCTATCAGAGCTGTTCTCGCTACTACTACAGCTCGCCTTCCAGTTCCAGGGTTCTAATGAATTCTAGTATTTGAAACGGCTTCAACGAGGTTAGATCCTCACTCTTACAAGTTTCTTGTCCGAAGCATTTCTTGCGTTGGCTTGCAAAGGCGAGGCATTCTAGAACTAGGTGATCCGGAGTTTCATCCTCCTCCACACAGAATCTATACTCGTCAGTTTCTGCTAGACCTATTCTCATTAGGTGCTTCCCAAGGCGGTAGTGTCCTGTAAGAAAGCCCGTGAGGAGATGTAGCTTATTTTTACTGAGGTCCAAATATTTTTTGGATCTTGCAGTGTCAAAGTTCCTCAGGAACTGTTTGAAATGTTCCAACCCGGGAAGGCACCGCCAGAGTGCTTCTCTTTCGGTTTCCTCCTTCTTCCGAAACTCTTTCGTATAGGAGCATTTTCCTACACCACAGAAAGGCTCCGGGTCAATAAAGGGCGTTTGTGCTCCTTTCCTGGCAAGTGTATTGGCCTCTTCATTTCCTGTGATTCTCGAGTGGCCAGGAACCCAGACTAAAGAGACCCTGTTATTCTTACCTTCTTGCCTAATTCATCAAGTTTTCTTCGGCACTCCCATGCCAACTTTGAGTCAATGACATGGGAGATATGGATCGATATGTCACATTTCTGATAGTTTCTTTCTAGGTTCATTTCTACGCATCTTTCAATCGCAAGTATTTATGCCTGAAAGACGCTCGGGAAGGAGCCTAACGATAATGAGTATCTAGTGCCAGGCCCAAATACTCCAGCGCCTGCTCCAGTGATCGTTTTTGAACCATCCGTATACCATCTAATGGTGTTTTCTTTGAGAGTTTGGGTGGTGTATTCCCTTTCCCAGTTTCTCGTCACTGGGAAGATTCGCTGATGAGATGTATTTTGTTAGAGAGGACCGGGCTCCCTGATTTTTAATACTCTCATTGCCTGAACCTTCCTTAGATATTCTAAGAATTGCCTCTTGGGCAGATCTTTCTATCACCAGATGTAGAGGTGTGAGATCTGTAATGATCTCAAGTGCCGTAGTTGGACAAGTTCTCATAACTCCAGTGGTGCACACACAGGCAAGCCTTTGGGTCTTCCTCGTGCTGTACTGACTTGCTTTTGTATGCCAAACTATTGCCCCATATGTAATTGCCGGTCTCACAATCATGGCGTACATCCATCGTAGTATTTTTGGGTTACAGCCCCACCTCTTACCAGCTAGATTTCTGCACGCCATCAAAGCTCTTATTGCTTTACTAGCAGTTATTTCAACATGCTTATTTCACAGAAGCTTACTGTCTAGGGTTATCCCTAGCTATTTAACTTCTGATTTCCATTCTATGATTTCCCTGTTTAAGGATATGGGTTTCATGACTGGAAGTGTTCTTTTCCGGGTAAATGGAATTACTATGGTCTTGTTTGTGTTAATGTTTAGCCCCACTGACAAGCACCATTGCTCAATGATTCTGAGGCCCTTTTGTAATAAATCACACAAGGGGCTCTCGAACTTGCATCTGACTATTAGAACTATGTCATCAGCATAGCCCATACATTCAAAGCCAAGCTCCGTTAGCCTATAGAGCAACTCGTCTACTACGAGGCTCCATAGAAGGGGAGATATCACTCCCCCTTGAGGTGCCTTGAGGTGTCCCCCGAGTGGATTTAACTGAGGTGGTTTGATTCCCCACCTGTGTCTCAGCTATCCTCGTCGTTAACAACTCATACATCCATTTTACAATGATTTCATTTACTCCTCGCCTTTTTAGTGCTTCTTTGACAGACACATGAGTTGTGTTGTCAAAGGCCCCAGATATATCCACATTGCGATTTCTTGGTTGTTCAGAGTTCTCTGGATGACTTCGGTCAGCTGATACAGAGCCGTCTCAGTTGATCGACCCGCTCTGTAGGCATGCTGACATTTATTAAGTGGTATATTCTCCAGATTCTCTGTTCTTGTGTAGTTATCCACTACTTTCTCCATCGTTTTGAGTAGGAACGATGTTAGACAGATGGGTCTAAAAGATCGGGGATCAGTCCCACCAGTCCCACCTTTTTTCCCTATTTTTGGTATGAAGGTTACCCTTGCCCTTCTCCATTTTCTAGGTATTAGACCCACTGCTAGACTGCTTCTTGTGATCTTCATCAGGTGAGGAAGAATCTCCTCTATCCCTTGCTGGAAATATTCCATCCACTCCTGGTGATTTATATGGTTGAAAGGTACTTATTGCCCATTCCAACCGTTGTCTGGTAAATATTTTCTTAGCAATGTCCCAATCTTCCTTGCGGAATTTTTTGATGTAATTCATTGCTATTTCAATGCTTGTTGCTGGTCACTACGTGGAAAGTGGGTTCTAAGAAGAAGAGTTGATCGTTCCTCTTCACTTTCCGTGTATGATCCGTCTGGCTTAATAATAGAAGTTGAATCTGATATCTTCCTTTGGGGAAGACAATAGTTAACACAGATTTCTTGCTATTTTCGTTTCATTTTTTGAAAAACTAAAAATAGGTAGGCACCAGGATTACATAAGAGTAGATGTAATTTACGACCTAGAAACTATATATTTAACTAATTACGATTTTAAACAGAAAAGAGGTTGTGAGATAGGTATATTATATTATCTGGAATTAAAATGTTTTAACTTATTTTTTTGTAACATCGTTTTCTGCTACTATCATTATTATCGACGCCGGTAAACACTATTAATCTAACTTAGAATTTTCCAGAACCTATTGATGTTTCAGCCAAAAGTAAAGATTTATAAAAACCCCAAACCCCAAGGACTCAAGATCACATTCTTAACTTCTTTTCCCAAAAACAGCATATATTTATTAAATATCAAATTTTATTCTTATGGATTCGTATAACTATCCTGAAACAGTTGTTTCTTTTGATAAATATCTTTCCGCCTCTTTTCTGATACTAGAAAAATCTGTGCATGTGTTTAAAAAAATTGTAATAATCAATCTAATTTTATTGATAAATACATTTACTCTAGCTGTATGTAGAATAAATATATTGAAGGTGTTGGTTTTTGGTGACAGGTTCATAGTACCAGTAAGAAACTACTTTATCAGTTGGACCACTTAGTTCAGGTCTGCAATCAACCTGGGAAGGATAAAAAACATGTAAATACAACTTTCACTATCATTATATATAATTCATTAATTTTATTACCTCTATCACCTTTTTGTAATTAATATAACCAGCTTTTATAATATCAGTTTTAATAATTTGATTCTTAATATACTTTTCTCAAATTGTTGACAGTTTGCATGTCTTTCAGAGCTATAACAATATTTTAAGGGAGATAGTTTTAACAAATTGTGGTATATTTATGTGCGGTTTTATTATTTCTTCAAATTTTTCAGTATACCTAAGAAGTTTTGTAGAAACTGTATACTATGTATTGAATTTTCAAACAACTCAAATGCATTTATGGAAAAAATTGTATTAACAAGATTAATTGATTAAGATAATTAAGTGGACATCATATTCATTGAGAGGAATGCTGTAAAATAACTTTTGAAATTAAAATGTAGGAATAGGCTTAACTAGAATAAGACATTTTCATGACAAGTAATATTTAGAGGGAAAACAGTGTGGTGAATATTTGTGGCTGTTTTAATTTGTACCCATCAGCTTCGATTCTTCTACCGAAGATTGGGGATAGTCATAGAAAGCGCTTCTCTGTCATCTGTTGTTCATATCAGTATCCGGACATTCAGTCTCTTATGTTTTTAATTCAGGAGAACTGTGTCCTTCCTAAACCTCTTCTGTCCTTTTCTCTTGGTATTACTTTTCCGCCCAACCTATCTAATATGTGATTAAAGTATTGGTTTACCCCAAAAAAGTTGGAATTTTGGATTTTTTTGAGTTACCTTTACGTTTTCCACCAACAACAACACGAAAAAACGGTTCTTAGAGAAAAATCCTGCGTGTATGTCGTCGTCGGCCACTTTTTGTAATATGACATGTTAACACAATACAGCCGCCGGACTGCAACAACTCACAAATTTATTTTATGATTGAATATTGTTCAGGACATCTCACAGATGAACCCTATTGATTTTCAACTCACTAGATCCAGTACAACGGGTGCTATGGTACTAGAAGAACGACATTTTTGTCATTTTTGGAGAAATTTAAGTTTGTTATCAAGATAGAGCCTCCGGAGTGTATACAAGTCATCAATTTTATGATTAAATATTTTTCAAGACATTTCACAGATGAACCTTATTGATTTTCAGCTGACCCGAGCTAGTCCAACAGGTGCTATGGTACTTGAACTACATTTTTGTAATTTTTGGAGAAATGTAAGTTTGTTACCACGATAGAGCCTTTGGAGTGACCAATTTGATGATTGTGTATTGTTCAGCACGTCTTACAGATAAACTCTATTGATTTTCACCTTACTAGAGATAGTACAACGGGTGATATGGTACTTGGAGTACCAAATTTTAGTCATTACTGGAGAATTTTCAGTTTGTTAGCACGATACAGGCTCTGGAGTGTCTACAATCTACAAGTCACCAATTTTAAGATTGGATATTGTTCAGGGCGTAATATAGATGGAGCTTATTGATTTTCAGCTGACTGGAGCTAGTACAATGAGTGATATAGCACTGGAAGTGTCACATTTTTGGAGAAATTTCGGGTTGTTAGCATGATACAGCCTCCCGAGTGTCTACAAGTGACCAATATTATAATTGGATATTTTTCAGTGTGTCTCACAGATGAGTTGTATTGATTTTCAGCTTACTAGAGCGAGTACAGCGGGTCCTATAAATCCAGATATACTACATTTTTGTTATTTTTGGTTAGGTTAGGTTAGGTTACAGCGTCCGAAGTGTATACACGTAACAATTTTATGATGGGATATTGTTCAGGGCGCTTCACAGATGCGGAGAAGTTAGTTTTGATCTTTAAAACCGTTTATTTTTCACTCCTAAGGAGGTTCCAAAAGTATGCAATTTTTTGTCTTAAGGACATTTCCAAGAGTGATTCGTGCTCAATTTATTATAAGCATATCTCAATATAAATAACCATAACTATAATTGAAGAAGGTTTAGATTCACTGAGCCATTGTGAAACTGTTTACTGAAATGGTAGATAATCACAAAGTACGTATTATAAAGAAAAGAAATATAACAAAAGTATGCAAACTTGACAAAGATAAACAGTTTACAAAAAATAAAAAAAAAGAATTAATATCTAACAAATAAAACGTTGCCACATTTTTATCTCTTACTTGTAAAGTCACGAGAAAAATATTGAAAACAACCAAAAGTAGCTAACTTTTTTCCCTTTTCTAACTAAACGAATACCACTTGTCATAGTTCTTTTTATTGATATATAATTGTTATGCTTTCAATGAATTATTTTCAGTTAATAAACAATTGTAAGAAAATTGCTGCTGTTATCTAATAAACCGATTTCAATTTCTGCCAGAATAGGGTCTACGTGCTAAAATGCAATCTTTAACAGTAAATTTTTCAAAATTTAGCACATCCCAAAAGCCTCAATTCTTCTTATAGAGCCCAGATTCAGTATCCATGCCTCAATTCCCTATAATAAGATGGAATATAAATAACACTTTGTGATATGGAATCTTAATTCTAAGTAAAGAGATCTATTGCAAAGAATATGTTTCATTTTATAAAATGTTGCTCTTACCTCTTTTTTCCTGCTTTTGATTTTAACATCTGGATCTAAAGAATCTGTAATCCAGCAGCCTAGGTATTTAAATTTCTCGACTTGATGTAACGTCGCTCCATTTAGCATTTTATTCACAGTACAACTTCGATACCATCATAATTTTGGTTTTTTGGGTGCTAAGATTCAGGCAGAATACCTTGCTCCTTTCACTCTTTTTGAGAAATATGAAAACGTGTTCAAATAGAGGCAAAGATTTATTTATTTATTTATTAGACGGGAAAACCCCAATACAAAATAGAAACAACAGCATACAATGCGGTTATGTTAAACTACAATTAACAAACTTAACTAAGTAAATCTAAAAAAAACAGCATTACTAGATGTATTTAAAAAATCACAAGACAAATTAACAATAACAAGACAATATTATGACAAATATAAGATAACAGTACATATTACTTCAAAGAAACCTTATTAGAGTACTCTTAAAGACCTGGAAAGAGCTATTAAAAACATCCAACTTATCCTTCTTATTTAAAAATTCTAGAGATCTGCCCATAAAAGAATGTTTACCATAATTAGTTCTATGAAAACTTATGGAAAATAAGTTACAATGCCGTAGCGTTCTTTGTGGAACTGCAAAATATATTTCAGACAACAAGGATGGACATGATACAACACCATTAAGTATATTGTAGAAAGATTGTAGAAAGCATTATTAATTTATTAAACGGTTTTATTTAGCTCACCCCGTTTGTTTTATTTATTATTCTTGGGTCAAATTTAGTAATTCAAATTTCACCCTCTTCCTGTCAACCGATTAATCTGAAATTTTGTATACACTTTGGATTTTGGTGACAATACAATTATGTTTATTCATTATCATTATAAATTCAAGATGGCCGCCGCTACAAAATGGCGGATAATTTATGTTTTATTAATCCCATCAATATGGGTATCAAATGAAAGGGCTCAACAAGCAGAATACAATATACTATAAAAAATTGAAATCCAAGATGGCGGCCGCTACAAAATGGCGGATAACGTAGGTTTTATCAATCCCATCAACATGGGTATCAAATGAAAGGGCTCAACAAGCAGAATACAATATACTATAAAAAAAATTTAAATCCAAGATGGCGGCCGCTACATAATGGCGGATAACGTAGGTTTTATCAATCCCATCAATATGGGTATCAAATGAGAGTGCTCAACCAGTAGAATACAATATACTATATAAAATTAAAATCCAAGATAACGGCCTCTACAAAATGGCGAATAACGTAGGTTTTATCAATCCCATCAACATGGGTATCAAATGAAAGGTCTCAACAAGTAGAATACAATTTACTATGCAAAATTGAAATCTAAGATGGCCGCCGCTACCAAATGGCTAATAACAATTTTTTATCAATCCCACCAATATGGGTATCAACAAATAAAAGGGCTTGACAAGAAGAATACAGTGTACTATACAACCTCAATATTTAAGATGGGCGCAGCCACTAAATGGCGTATAATAATAAGATTTAAATTTAGAAATTGAATCTGTAATTTAGGTATCTGATTAATCCAGCCTGAATCCACCACCCAAGTCAAGATTTTGTATCGTGTTGAGGACTGTGTGGCGTTAGGGTGGCTAAAAATGATACGTCGTTAGCGGTACACCACCCAAGTTAAGGTGAAAGATTAAAACGCGCCGAGAACTGTATGGCATTAGGGTGGATAAAAATGATATGTCGTTAGCGTTTTCCCCTCAAGACTCAGGCGCATCTTGTTGTACATAGCCTTGCCCCTTTATTGGACCTCTGGGGGGTCGACCGTTTAAATGTCCATTACTCGTGGGAACAAAATGGTAAAAAAAATATAATAAAAATATTAGTGTTTTTAAATGAAACTCAAGGTCTCTAGTTAATTCCACAATATAATACAAGTTATTGAAAATTCTAAAAAATTGACAATTGTTTCGATAAATCAATATCATCGTCAGAATGACAGAAGTTACATTTCATTTTATGCCTACCTGATGTTTAGTAGTTATATTTTTGGCTAGACCAAGAAGTAACCTAACTTGTGATTGGCTTAATATATGTTTATAGAAAAAGAAGAAGATGTGATAAAATAGGTAAAAAAACTTTTTAAGTTAAACGGTTTTATGTTAAACATACATTGCAATGTTTACGATAAATGTACTAAAAAGCAAAAAATAAAAATAGGTAAAAAAACTTTTTAAGTTAAACGGTTTTATGTTAAACATACATTGCAATGTTTAAGATAAATGTACTAAAAACCAAAAAATAATAAAATAGATACAGTCGTGGGAATTATAAACATATGCATAGACTAGACTAAAATAAGACCGTGGGGCACGTCAATTGTCTACAAATTATCGACTTAATGTGCGATAGAAGAATCGTTTAATTCGTCGTTAGGCAGTTGGCCCGCAGACGGTGAGGAAATTACTTACTATTTTCTTGCTCATGGAAATTCCAATAGTTATACACTCCATGTAAATAAAAGAGATGTTTCAACTAGTTTATCGTTGGACATTCACACTGCTGGCTGGCGAGGAATCGTTTCACTGCTCGTAGTGTGTCTTTAATCGACAAAACATATGATAAAAGTACTACTCGCTCACCACTATGAAACCCTAAAACTCGCTTATAATCGAGCTTGCTAGCTTGTTTCCACATTCTAGCCCTACTTATCACACGTCCATCGTTGTCGGTTGAACAACTGCCTAATTATAGTGTAACATTACAAAACAAAAATTTTAATCAACGATTGTAGACAATTGACGTGCCCCACGGTTTTATTTTAGTCTAGTCTATGCATATGTTTATAATTCCCACGACTGTATCTATTTTATTATTTTTTGGTTTTTAGTACATTTATCTTAAACATTGCAATGTATGTTTAACATAAAACCGTTTAACTTAAAAAGTTTTTTTACCTATTTTTTTTATAGAATATTTTCAGAAATCGTTAAGCTATCTAGAATTGAGTTATTAATTAAGCCGTTAGGATACTTTTCTAAACAATGTATATTATGTTCACTATCAAAATTGTATCAAAAAAAGTAATAAAATCCAACAAAAAGAGGTTTCTGACCACATTTTCTTTGAAAATAATGTAGATAATTTGGTAATCAAAGCTATGTTGCTCTGCTCATACTTATAAATATTTCCATTCATTCCAAAAAAATTTAAATGTCCCAATGAAAGGAGTATTGATGATACAGAAATAAAATAATTCTTTAAAGCAGCCAAGCTGTTACGTAAAATATATTTGAATATTCTAATCATAGAAATAGAAGAACCGAAGTGTCTATCCATCAATTTTGTTAAAGCTATATCTCATAAAACTGCTTTGAATTATATTTGAGTATGATGTGCATGTTTTGAGTACATTATTTTTAAGTAAAAAAAGGTAGTTCCCATTTTCTCATTGAGTCTAAATTATTAGTGGAAACAGAATTTTTTTGATACATAAAGATTTTACTGAAAGTCACAAATCAATATCAAACTCTAATAAATTCTGTCGGCTTTCTGAATATTATTTTCTTAAGAATTCCATCTTTTCAATCCACAATGAGATGAAATTATTGTAGTTAAAAAAAGTTTTTACTATTATAAAATTTGTGTCAACAGACAATAAGAAGAAAAAATCAAAACCCATGATGGAATGAAGGAATCAATAGATGAATTTAATAATGAAATAATTGAAGTGGTTCTTTTGTTTGATATAAATTTTTCATTAAATGCCTATTAGGCAAACTGAAGATTATGGTTGCTGAAAGTGTTATTTGGATGACTGACATAAATAAATTAACACTAAAGTTTTATAGGGTACTATTGTATTGATTTATGATGCCAATCACCAATCAAATCATATTTTCGTAGCAAAATGTTAAGCTAATTGTTTTGCAGATGACTAATAACATAATACAGTTTTTCCTGTTTTTAGACCAACTGCAATATTCATAGACGTAAAGTAAAGGGTGATTTTTATGTTTAAAACTTCAAGAAAGAAAGTAGGAACTATTTTATGTAGATATTTTAAAAATGTGAAAACCTGATTGAAACATAATTTGAAATATACAAAAATATCCATAAGCTTGTTTATCAGTTTCTGTCTTCCATTTTGATATATTTTTAATCAGCACAACTGACTACCATTTTCCACTGTACTCTCTGACTAATTGGAGGGGAAAACATAGTTTTTACATTCAACTAGAAATTCTTATTATATCATTGTCCTTTATTACATAAAATTTCATCCAATGTTTTCGTTCTAATTTTTGATACCCTATTTCACAATTATCCTGTATAATACATCTTTCTCTAAATAATGATCATTCTTACTATTAGTACAATCATTTCTTAAACCAGAATCAACTGATTTGATGAAAATTTGTTTCAATTAGGTTTTGTTCATTTGTATATTTTTTATAGTTTATAATAACTGAATACATTCCTTAATAGGGCGAAGGAACAAAATTTGAAAATAGACCTGGCGGTAATCCTGCTGCCGATTATAGTGAAGGAGCTAGTCACGTTTTAGCTGTAATACATCAAATTCTAAATCATCATCGAGCACTTGAGCAAAAATGGCACGCTAAAAAGATCAAACTTCATCAAAGACTGGCACTGAGATTATTTCAAGAAGACGTTAAACAGGTAAGGTTTTCTGATATTTATTTACTCATCGATTTTCATTTGACTAACTATTTTTTAAACATAAGTGTTTATTAACATACGTTTTTGCTGATTTTATCATGGTCATAATTGGTATTTTAAATTCAGTTTTCAGCGTCAATAGTAGTAAAACTGAACAACATACATCAGATTTGTGAAGGGGGTTAATAATTTAGTTTGACACTGATGCATTTGTATTACATTTCTCTCTCTAAATTGTCCCGCTTGTCCAAAAGTTAACAATAATTATTTGAAACCAAACCATAGTGATTCCAGTTATATCATGATAATATAAATAATAATAGACTAAGAACCTGCCAGATATATGTTAAAGTATAAAGACTAGAAATGTTTGTGTGCATTCTAGTTACAGTAGGTATGGATGCTTAGGGGCTACAAATCTTGATCAACAGTGACCTTCGTCTTCTCTGCATTCTATTATTACAATTTTACACACATTCATGTGGACAAATAACTTTCTCTTGCTTCCACTCGATCTTGTAGCGTATTTGGGGGGATGTGAATCATTCGAATGGACCTGAATGTTTCTATATTGTTGTAAATTAGTCTCTAAATAAAATTAAATAATACATCGGATACCTGGCTAGGTCACCATTCGTCAAGGTTTCTAATCCTAGAGCATTCTTACCTACTGTAGTGAGAATGCACACAAACATTTCTAGCCTCTATATTTAATGTATATCTGGCATCCTGGGCTCTCACTATATAACAGTTACACCTTTTCTAATAACTTATCAAAATTGAAATAGATCTGCACGAGATTTCACCTCAATTGTGTTTCAAAAAGTTGAAGTTCACTTCACATTTTCTATCGAAAATTTGTATTATTTTTTCATATTCAAGGTATTGGACTGGTTAGCAAACCATGGAGAAGTTTTTATTAGGAAAAATACCGGCATTGGGCGGAATCTTCAAAAAGCTAGAGTTTACCAAAAAAGTCACGAACACTTCGAAAATGTAGCACAGGTAAGTCATATCCAGATTTCATTAAATTAAGCTTTTTACCACATGTCTTAAAATATAGTGAAGTTAGCCTACAAAAGAATTCATAAAATAATGTAAGTTTGTTGTCTGATGTTCATATACAGTGTTTCAAATATTGTATTCCATTATATTTCTAGTATATTGTGAACAAGTATTATTGCAGAAACAAGGGCACATGAATGCTGTTTTTCCTCAAATACAGAATGGTACAAGTTTACTTTGAATTCACCAACTTTTTTTTCTCTCTAGGCAAAAAATTGTTTTAATATCATTGTTTATTTTTTACTGTTATCTCAGGTATCTTTCATTATAATTTTTTTAATTGATGCACAATTAATTGAGCATTAATTAATGTTTAAGAATACGCCTGCAAAATGAATAGACAATTATTAATCAATAGTTTTTTAATGATGATCCCTTGAACGTTTTTAAAATTGAGCACTTAGTGAGAAAAATCAGAAAAATATAAAGAAAATAACCAATAACTGTTTTTGATAGTGTTTTTAGATGCAGTGGAATGTAACAGAAAAAGTGAACTGCTTTTTAACGAGTTTTATTTGAATTTTTATGTGACAATTTCGACATTTATATTTTTATTTTCAAAAATCACCTTTTTTTTGTAACTAACTAGAAAATAGATGGAACTAAACCTTCTCTTTACCATTGATAGATATCGCTACAGATATCAAAACTTGACAGTTTTTAATTTACTAAAAATACTACAATTAATGAAAGCATGGGAATATAAGTAATAAATTGTTAGAAGAAGAAAGGATACTTTCAGAACCTATTCGAGGCAAGTAAAGAATCATATCGAACAAAATACAAGTAGCTGTAATTGCAGGACAGGAAGGCAGAGATATCTTTATGTATGAATTAAAAGAAATAATAAGAGCATTAAAAAATTTAGAGCAGCCAGATTATAATAAAATCACAGGGGAAATAGATGGAACTATGGGGAAAAAATAACGAAATGCTGCTAAAAATACTTAAGATATGGGATGAAGAAAAGGTATCCAAAGTATGAGAAATTGCATTAATACTACCCATATGAGGTGAATCAAATTGCAACACTCAGAGAAGTATAACTTCGATGAGTACAGTAATGAAGCTGTTTGAATAAATCATTCAGAGGAGATTGGGAAATGATGTATGGCCTTGTTTAGTAATGAAACTGAGTGGATTTATACTAGGGAAGGGCACACAGAAAAATATAAAAACAAAAAACTGAGCATTTACTAATATGGAAAATACCATTCAATCGAGTACCAAGAAATAAGATATGGGCAGCAGATCCAAAATTAAGAAGTTATTAGGAATGATAGACTTACACTGGAACACAAGCTTAGACAATTAATTCATAACAATAAATTTTTAATTATTAACCATTGTCATTTTAACAAAATAAATGTTCTATATGTTTCGAATTCTATTAGTTAATTTGTGTAACTGTGTCTATAAGTACATTGATGCTTTTTCTTGCAGGGGCTTATAATTTGTTCAAAATCGCGACGTATATGTTGATCAAATATTCTAAATTTAGTAGTGCAGTATTATTGACCAGCCCAAGAAGCATTAAACTTTCATAAACCAACAGAACTTTTCCCTATTTATTTTTAAAACAACTACTGAATGTTATAACTACCAACAAATATAAACTTAAATGTGTAGCAGTTAAGTAATATTCTAGTTATGGCAACTTCTTCTGAAACAATGAAGTATTTATTATTTGTAAGTGGTCGCGAAAGAATTTGGCACATTATTACCACAAATAGAATGGAACTTTCGTTTAATGGTTATTGTAAAATCATTTGACTGTATCTAGCATTTGAACGTAGCATCTATGTTACTATAACTTGTTTAGAACTATCTTGGCTGCTTAAAGTAAGTAGCTTAGTCACTAAACAGTTTATGTTACTAAGAAAATTAGAAATGCCTGTGGATATGGTGTACACACTATATGCAAATTGAGTGAATGAAAACGACGAATACTCAGTGTGTATTAATTTATTACTTTTAGGCTAAGCGCTTTCGGCTGTTAAGCCATTATCAAAGCCGTCGTCATTTAAAAAGTAATTGTCAAAGACATCAAGCTGATCAAAAACAATACTCAATACTCAAGATCTATCCAACCATCGTTATGATTGAGTCATTCGAATAAAAACTTTAAATACCCTATTATAAGGGTGTAAAATTATATTCACAAGATGTAAATACACTCAAAATTAAAAAACTGCTTTTTAATTTTGAGTGTATTTACATCTTGTGAATATAATTTTACACCCTTATAATAGGGTATTTAAAGTTTTTATTCGAATGACTCAATCATAACGATGGTTGGATAGATCTTGAGTATTGAGTATTGTTTTTGATCAGCTTGATGTCTTTGACAATTACTTTTTAAATGACGACGGCTTTGATAATGGCTTAACAGCCGAAAGCGCTTAGCCTAAAAGTAATAAATTAATACACACTGAGTATTCGTCGTTTTCCTTCACTCACTAAGAAAATTAACTGGACTCTTAATAATAGATACTCTAAACATATTTTTGTTTTTTTTGTGTTCAAAATACCCTTATTATTGGTGTTATAGAAATTATCTGATCAAATTGATGCCAATACTTACACTGTACTTTGCTCTTTTACTAACATAGATGTTAAACCAACTCTAAAGTTTTAGTTCCCATGAATCTTCTAATCAGGTTGGTACAGTCATGGAGCTGCATTGTCTCGATATTCATGTTGTGTAAGAGCTGTTTATGACTTTGACTCGTTTGGCTCACAGTATCTATTTGAAAGTCCTGTAGAGGTCACTATTTCTGAAATACTAAGGAGCATTAACATTGATCCTTGATACTTTGTTTTAAAATTGTTTGATTATTTCTAGGTTATACATTTCAGTACAACTATCAGAAAATTGTATAGACGTACTTTTTTGTAAATTGACAGTGTAGAGTTTCATCCAAACTTAATATATTTTTCTAAACTTGTGTAAGCTTTCTATAATTAATAGCATCATGTCCAGTGTCATATCCAAATATTTATAGTGCCTGAATGTGCACTTGAATATTATTTATATTAACAGGAATATATAGGATCCCTTTTGTCTCTGAAATTTACATAGACTGATTCAGCATCATTTATTTTAATTAGCATTAATTAAGTCAATTTTATTAAATTAACGGTCTCGACCCTTACTTCGTGGAATCTACCCATATTAGTGTTTTAAATGAAACTCAATGTTTCTAGCTAATTCCACAATATAATGAAAAATGTTGGAAATTCTAAAAAATTGACAATTGTTTCGATAACTGAATATCATCGTCAGAATGACAGAAGTTACTTCTCTAGTGTTTTAAATGAAACTCACTGTTTCTAGCTAATTCCATAGTATAATAAAAATTGTTGAAAATTCAAAAAAATTGACAATTGTTTCGATAAATCAATATCATCGTCAGTTGGGTCGAGACAGTTAATTTCATGAAGTTTGCATATTTATAGTCGTTTCCTCAAGATACTTGCTTACGGCAATTGTAGCAGTATCATTAGCAAAGGAGACTTTTACTAATATATAATGGGTAAAGGACTGGTCATAAAAACTGTCTTGATATTGTGCATTTTTTATAAGCATCTTGCTTGTTTTATAATTCAGCCCTTCATATCACTCATTATCAAACGCCTGTACTACATGAAGGAATACAGATGAGCAGACTTCTCTTTCTTCTAATAACTTCTCAGTTGCGTGTAAATTTGTACAAACTAGATCTATAGTTGAGTCATATATCGAACAGTTTCGAAATTACAGATGAACCTAGAAGAAAATCATTGTCATTTCTGCTATTCAATACATATTTTTCATCTAAAGCAAGCAATAAAAAGTGGTTTACTATCCAGGACTACTTTACGAAGGAACTGTTTTAAAATTTTTCTTGTAACTAAGTCATATCCTAGATTCTTTTTAGGATTATTTTTGCTATAATTTTCTTTGATATTTTCTATTTCGTAATATTTATTTATGAAACATCTTTCATATGAATTACTTAAATCAATTATCAGGTGGAGGCCTTTTATCAAATTATTGCAAAATCTTATTTTGAAATGTACAACGAATTTACTTTAAGACCAATAAAGGGAAACCATTGCCTTTTCTTTAAGTTCAAAATATTTTCTCTTACCGAAAGTAAGAAAGAGAATTTGGTATGTACAAACAAAGCTTCCACATTTGTGAATACTTTTAGTAAAAATCACATGTATATTTTTTCATTTTTTTGAAAATTATAGACTCTTGAAACACAGGAATATATAATGTCACAGTCATGTTTTTCCTTTTTACATATGTAAAGGAAATGAAGGAGGAAGTCAATTAAGCACCAGGTACTGAACACAAGATACATTATTTTTACCTCACATTACATTAAGTGACGCACGTTTCGGTTATGTTCTTCAAATACCGAGAAATTTTTTTATTTATGTGATTACATCTGTTGAAAATTTTTAATAAACTCTCATCATTTATGCCTCAAATCGCTTCTTTCTACTTTTAGGTAATGAAACACCGCTATAATTTTATCCAAGGCGTTTTTCTGATCTCGTAAAATGATTATTTGTTTCCAATTATTTTTTCATTTTTATGCATAATAAATGTATCATTATGTATCATTACTTGGCACTTTGAAAATGAGCAGATGGTTTGAGCTCACAGAATAGGCATGATTTTGATTAAATATTAATTTTAAGTTGCTATTTGCTCGCTTAATAATTGAACATAAAGAGTAAATCAACCACCCTGAATGATGGCAAACATTTTTTCTTTAAATTAAATACACTGTCTATTACCAGCAAACAACGATGATCAATGGAAAGAAATAATCATCGCCTGGGGTAGTTTTTGGATATTGCTCTATTCTCCTGGCATTTACCTGTGATTTATTCATAATTATCTGACAACCTTATTTAGCCTAATCAGAATGAAATGTATGTTCGCAATTTCTGAAAATGTATCTGACATTGTAATGGAAAGTTTAATTTCTGAACAATATATGCACAATAATTTGTAAGTTATACAGGGGGTTTCATTATTAATTGGAAATATTTTGTACTGTCGAATCTTGAGCTTAAAATATTAAGATTGAACCTAAATACACTTTTCGCCAATTATGACAAGGATACATCAAATAGTTTTAAAGTGGTCTTTAAATTTTTAAATAAAACTCCCTGTAGCTCGATAAGGGGCCTTTTATCTAAGTGATTTACGATAAATCTTGACATTTTGAATTCAAGATTCAACATTTGATTCACTTATAATTGCACAAGTGGTTTGTATTTTATCGGGTAAATTTGGGTTGTTTAATGAGAAACTGTTTCCTAGCAATTTGACGAGAATAACTGTCAACTATTAAAAACACGACACCGAAGGTGGAGTGTTTTTAGGTTGACAGTTATTCGAGTCAAATTGCTAAAGGAAACAGTTTAGAATTTGAACAACACAAATTTACCCAATATCAATACAAACCTCGAGTGTAATTCGGCAGGACAATTTAATGAATGAGAAATTTGGAAACATATCTTGCAATATTACATTCAATTTCTCGATGGAAGTATCTGGCTCAAATGCGTATCTTTTTGCATCGCAAAACGTATAAAGTTGTCGCCATATTGATGATTGCGTCGCAACTGTATTAGTAGGCACGCAGGTATTAACAATTTGACTAATTTCGGCGTTCGTAGACACACCGAATCGACTCATTGTTAGTTCTTAAAAATTCAATAAGTTGTTGACAAACATGCCAAACTATTTATTCTGGTAACCAACACCGCGATAATTGATGAACAAATGAATAAGTGAAAAAACCACTAGTGTATTTGTCGCTGTAAAAGTTAAAGCTAACTTTTGCCGCTGTCAAAGTGACAATTGCACTGTGGCATATGCGATTTTTTATACATGAGTTAAATTGTCCTTATTAAATAAAATGCATACATTTCATTAATTACAATAATTATTGTGGTAAAACGATAGAAATAACGTTTTGTTTCTTTTTTTGTGAAAACATTGTGTCACCATGTGTGTACTTATACCATTGTTTTCATTTCTCTTTCGAAAATTATACTAATAAAACCAATTAACATTTTTTTTGTGTAAACAAAAATTCAGTTGTTAATCAGTCTTTAACAACACCTCAAAACTGTCTGTAGAGCATAGCATACCGGAAAATTAATTATTTAAGCCGATAGGGACGTCATGCTGGAATTAGAAGGATTTCCGTTTGTGGTTGGTATTTAGTTGACCGAATGTTAAACTGACGACTTATTTACTGATTATTACCGAAGCAAATTATAATGAGATTATTTTTTTCATAATATATCTTGACTTTATTTTAATATTGCCACAATCTGTAAATTAGTAATTGCAAAAAGTCACTTTGAAGCTATCAATGAAATTAAAACAAATACAAGCTGGTATGTTGCAAGGAAGCATCTTGACACGAAGAAATTATTAGATTTGCTACTCCAAATATGTAATGAAGGGAGAAAACTACCGGAATCTAGCAGTAAATTGAAACATTGATTAGTTAAAAAGTATAATAACCATATTTCTATTGCTGTGAAAAGTAGGTTGTAGTTAATGTAATTCCAGGTAAACTCAAATATGAAATTTAAAATTAAAATATTTTTTTGCAATCATTCACAATTCCAATTACAGTTGACAGCTGGCCTGATGGCTTGGCAGTCCTCTTTTATGAACTGTGTTGTCAATATTTGCTGAAGGTTCCTTCTTACTTAATAACAAGTACTTTGTACCCCACTTATAGCTAAGTGTCCCCCAGAATTTTTGAGTAATCTGTGAGAAACGATGCCCGACCGATAAGAGTTTAGACTTAGAATTGCCAGTATGAAGATGATCATTCATAAATTGGATTTGTTATGAAGCCAACATTAATTTGTAGGCCAAGTGGGGAATGGCGTAAGACGAGAAGCGAAGAAGGGGTGATCACTAGGAAAGTAACGTCGCAGATTAGGTATATATTCCTGTTATGACTTGTCTTTGGACAAAAACTATGACAATAACACAGTTCCATAGTATTCATTCGAATCTTGGACTAGCAAAATTTATTATAATTGTAGTACGACCAGTATTCCGCAAATTAGCTGTAAAAGTCAAATTAATTCAAATAATAATGAAATAAATACTAATACATTTAAAATATTATTTAAGCATCTGAAATATTGATTCTTTTTAATAGATTGCATCTGCAACAAACACCAATAAACTAAATACAAACTATTTTTAGCAACAATAGATAGAATACTACTTTATCCTGCTCCCCCACTAAATTTTTGCTTAGAATGTGAAATGATTTTGGCTTCAATGTAAACAGTTATATCTTTTTTATTTCTATATCTATGGATAGAGCCGCGTGAGCTATAGTAACTAGTAACACAAACATGAACGGGAAACAAAACCAGTACAAACCAATAATACTACATTATTGACAATAGACCTTGGTTATGATATCTCTGTTAGGATATACAGGGTGTCCCGGGACTTTATTTTTAATTTTTGTACTAGTTATTTGATCTTTATAAAATTTACGGCAAAGCTATAATGTATGTGTATGTTTATTTTGGTAAGGTAAACAGATTTACAGTACTGCCTTGAAGCCAGGGACGGACTACTCGCAATGATTAGTGATCCAAAAAATTTGCAGGGATGGCACACCCTGTATGAAATCATCGAAATTGACTTCCCCACACATTAAGCTAACGAAAAGGCACTCTTGTTAGAATTCGATAAAATAAGCCGTTTGGATAATATTTACAGTTTTATTAATGCACTAAGTACAAATCTACCTGACTAACTTATTAATACGATGTCCAGGATTTACTTCCTTTTAATCAAAATTACGAACATAACATTATTAAACCATTAAGAAAACCTCAAAAAACACAAGTTATAAAACATTAGACTAATACTAATTCCTAAACAACAACAAAAACTAACGTTATTATAATAAATGTTCAATATTAGCTCTTCCCACTTCCACGCACATTCTAAGTCTACGAAGGTTGTTTCTTTGCACTTGAATGAGCAATCCCACATTATTTCTAATAACATTGCAGTGTAACACAATTCTGTCTATTAAATCTTGTCTTGTTTGCACAGGTGTTGCGTATACCTTACTTTTGAGATAACCCTAGAGAAAGAAATCCATAGGATTAACGTCTCCTGATCGCGGTGGCCATTGAAAAGGGCCTCCACGACCAATCCATCTATTAGGAAACCTTGTGTGTAAATGCTGTCGTACATCTAAACTGAAATGAGGAGGGGCCCCATCATACATGAACCATAAATTCCTACGAGTTTGTAGTAGCACATCATCAAACAGGTTCCATAACTAATTTTGCAAAAACTCCAAATATCTCTGACCAGTCAAAGTACCGTCAATAAAGTATATGGCTCTATCAAATGATTGCCAACTATTCCTGCCCAAATATTAACCATGAATCGATGCTGGCTCCTAGTTTGGATAATGCCATGTGGTTTCACATCATCCCATAAATGCATATTATGAGAATTTATGATTCCATCTCTGGTGAAACCGGATTAATTCGTAAAGAGAACGTTACTAATAAATGTATTGTCTGCTTGTTGTTGTCGCAGAAACCACTGGCTATACTCAAGTCGTGTAGGATAATCAGCCACTGTCATACTGTGTACTTTTTTCATGTGAAAGGGATATAACAGCTGTTCTTTTAGGACGTGATGAACAACTAATTTCGAGACGTTATGTTCTCTTGATACTTTTAGAAAACTCGTTGATGGTTCATTATCAACTGCATTTAACAAGTCTTGTTCAACTGCCACAGTACGTATGCTTCGTACTGGACCTTCTCCACCTTTTTTTGGCAAAAATCTTCCTAAAATTAAAAATTTTGTTTTGTATACATGGAAAATCACATTTATTTATACCTGTTTCTCGTAACCTGAGATCAATACACTCAAACATTTGTCTGTCTGGCAATGCTCTGTTTGCAAAATGTTCTTCATAAAGCCTTCTGGCCTCTAAACAGTTTCGAGAAGCCAGTCCATACATTAGATGCATATCTGCGTACTCAATAAAAGCGAATTTTTCCATTGTAACTGTTAAATTAAGACTTATGAATTATTGACAAGTACTGACTACGAACTATTCTACACAACGTTTGACAACTAATCCTATGGTAACTTGATAAACGGTAAAAAGTTTTTAGCAACTTTCGAATTAATAAGTCGTTAATGTTTTTCATCTTCTGCTATCGTTAAATTATTTTTTTGTAGTACTGTAGGTAAATCTTGGACATCTACTAATAGGTTAGTTTTACCTCGTTGTGTACTTATAAAAATGGTGAATGCGTAAATTGGTATGTAGTGCATGAATAAAACTGTAAATATTAGCCAAACGGCTTATTTTATCGAATTCCAACAAGAGTACCTTTTCGTTAGCTTAATGTGTGGGGAAGTGAATTTCGACAATTTCATACAGGGTGTGCCATCCCTGCAAATTTTTTGGATCACTAACCATTGCGAGTAGTTCGTCCCTGGCTTCAATGCACTACTGTAAATCTGTTTACCTTACCAAAATAAACATACACATACATTATATCTTTGCCGTAAATTTTATGAAGATCAAATAACTAGTACAAAAATTAAAAATAAAAACCAAATTCACAATTAAAACTTTGGAGGCCTATAACTCGAAAACGAGGGCTCCATAGAAAAAGTTTATATGAAGTACTAACATTATTTTAGCTCGTATTATACGTTCCCGACTTTTTTCCCATTAGTCCCGGGACACCCTGTATATTATTAAAGATTGTTCAAATTAAACTAGTTAATTCAATGATAGCCATCTTATGTATTATTTTGGAGATATTGTAAACAGAAATATCATAACAAGGTCTAGTGTCAATAATGTAGTAAAAAAGTTTAAGGAAACTGGTGCAGTAAAATTTTTTTTCAAATCGTGCCCCAGAAAAACACCCGCAACAACTGAAGAGCAAAATCTTTAAATTTTTATGCTATGTTAAAAGGAGGTCCCAATTTGAATAGTAAACAAATTAGAGTCAGAAAAGGCGGTTACAGCAGATGCTCACAATGTTGTCCGTTTACTTCAATACAAGCCATGCAATTCTTAAAATTTTCCAATAAATTTTGTAACATCCCTGACTGCTCAATTCTTCTGATCTTTCTGGGAATCCTATCTTAATTTCTGAATATTGGAAGGTTTTCTTTTATAAACAATGTTTTTTTTTAAATAATTCCAACTAATACGAAAATTCTAAAAAATTGACATGGGGGGGGGGGGCACCACGTGGAGGTTGAAACAGTAAATTTAAAGTTTTTTAAGTGACCCCACAGGAAATAGTCTAAAGGATTCATGTTGTGATTGTGAGGGCCATTCGATAAAACCAATCCAATCCATCTTGTGGGAAACACATTATTTAGGTTTTGCCTCACGTTACGTGCTTAGTGAGGTGGAACTCCATCTTGTTGCAGTTTATTGAAACGCCAAAGTTATTATTGTTATAGTCATACCCATGTTAATGTATTATTGTTACGAATCAGCACACTGGTGTAGTCCCTAAATGCGACTCTGTCTAAACCAGGTATGAAAATTAAAATTATGGCGGATACGCAGGTTTTTTTTATATAACTTTTTACGATTGTGACTATCTTATCTAAACATTGTTTTTGTGACCAGTCTTACCTAGAAAATGCCAGGAAGCCAATTGTTTTTGAGTAAGCTGCAATCTAGAATTATCTAGTGAAAAAGGCATTAATATATAAGGGACCGATCAGGAGAAGTTCGAGTGAGTTGATAAAGTGATCGCGACAAATAAACAAGAACACACCAAAATAGCGAACAGTGAAGATATAAATTAATAATTAAGTTTGTGTGCATATTAATTAAATTTAAGTGATTAGTTAAGTATATATAACTTAAGTGTTAGCGAGTAGTTTAGTGTTTAAATAAATTAGTAAGTAGCCATACAGTGTGTTTAAAATTTATCCCACCCGTTTACTGTTTTAATAAATAAGGAAAACATTACATTATTTTAACTACGGCGGAGATATTGCAAATGTACCTATAACTCCGAAATTATGGCAATTAGGTGTAGGGAATATTGCATGAAAAATGTTAAGCGTTTCATAAGGGTTTCAAAAACAAAATTGATTTGATTTTCAACAATCATAGAGGTACATACCTCAGAAATAATTTCCATAGGTCGTGAAATAAAATCCAATGTAATTTCTAAAGACAACTAACTATATTATAAAATCTTTTTCGAAGGACCAGTGGATTTTTAATCCACAAATAACAAATTATTACATTAATTGGAATAATAATCTTCTTAATTGACATACAAAATACACAATGGACGATGACATATATTTCAACAAACTCAGAAAAACAAAAACTTCACTGCTTGATTAATAAAAATAAAATTGAAAGGAATAAGTGACAAGAATATTAAAGAATGTTTGAAATGATTTCAAATAAAAATCAAATAATTGAAATAACAAAGTTCATTATATTTCCAGAAAAATGAAAGATCTGACAACAAATGTAAATACCACCATAATATAGGCCATATTACAAAATCCTTACAAACCAAAATTTATAAAAATCGTGCCACTAGTTTCTGAAATAATTAAGGCGTTGCATAATCAAAACTCACTCTGTGTAGTGTACGTACAGGATTTGTAAAATTTTCAAAAAATCACTCCACCTAATATTAAAAGTTTAAAATCCATCGTTTTAGAAAAAAGTATTTGAAGCAAAAGTTGTGTAATTTGGCTCGCTAAGTAATTTTATTTATATACATTTTTGCCAAAAATTGACTCCCAACCGAAATATTTCGCACCATTTAATCCACCCCTAAAGTGAAAACGTAAGCGCATCATTTTATGGAAAAATGTTTCAAACAAAAGTTATGCTCATTGGCCCGCTGAATAATTTTATTTGTGTATACTTTATCCGAAAAACAACCACCAATTAGCATTTTTAATTTTCTTTCACTACTCCCTGTAGAGGAGTTGATCAATTTTTATCAAAAGTTTTTCAATTCTTCCTTTTATGCCTAAGGGTATGTTTACCAAATTTGGCGCCAATCGGTTCAGCGGTTTGGCTGGAAATAGCGCACAGATAGACAGACAGAAATACTTGATTAGGAGTCCTGATGCTTCAAAACGCGTATTTCCGCTAAAAAAGTGGGCCTCAATTTTGCGGTCAATGCATGACTACGTAATGCGGGTGGTCAAAATGTGCCAATAGCAGAGAACGTTATGTATACTAAACATTATTTTATTCGTTATTAAATAAAATGCATAAATTTCAGTAATTAGAATAATTGTGGTAAAACGATAGACATAACATGTTTTCCTTTTTTATCATCATTTTTGTTTTCTCCCTTTGCTTGTGGGTATCATCGAGAATGAAAACATTGTGTCCCCCTTTGTGTACCCATACCATTGCTGTCATTCCTCTCTCGAAAATTATACTAATAAAACCAATTAACACTTTTTTTTTGTAAACAAAAATCTTTTGTTAACCATCCTTTAACAACACCATCAAAATTGTCTGTAGAGTATAGCAAACCGGAAAATCAATTCTTTAAGCCGATAGGGAACGTAACATTGGAATTAAAAGATTTCCGTTTGTGGGTGGTATTTAGTTAACCGAATGTTGAACTGAAGACTCATTTACTGGTTATTATTTATTATGAGATTACTTTTTTATAATATATCTTGTCTTTATTGAAATATTGACACAATCAATTATCTGTAATTGAGTGCAAAAAGTTGTACACATTTACACGTACAAAACAATCACAAAAGTCCCTAATTAGTGCATATTAAGAGTTAATTTGTTCACAACGTAAGAAGACATATTAATTCTGAAGCCACCTTGTATTGAATACATATATTATTATATTATGCTAGTAAAAAAAATGAATCGTCAACGTGACAACCCTATACTATTCTATGATCAACAGAGCGTATGCTATTTCATTCATTATTTCCCGACCGTGTTGCAAATAGAGATTAAAAGCGCTTGGAGGTTATCGCGGAAGGTTTTTGGTAACGTTTTTAGTTTTTCTGATTTAGTGTAGTTTGTAATATACTTGGTGGAGAAAAATGCAATGGCAAAATGCATAGTGTCCCACAAAGTGGAAATTACCAGTGCAATCCAAACATTTCACAGGTTAATGATTATATATTTCTGGCGCCATTTTGCTTCTCCTCATAGGCGTACACATACTGTAGAAATAAATAAAAAAAATATTCAATAAAGGAAAGGAATATGTAAAAAATCTGCAACAATGTAGAAACATTTAAAACATTATATTTTATTAGTTCTTTTAACCTTAACTGTGTATGTTCTTTATATATTGGATTTCATCACATTAGTGCATAGGAATAAAAGCGATTATTTACTGAATACTGATATTCATGCTCATGACACAAGATATAAATCAGATTTTTCTGTACCTTACCAGCATATAGAAATTAGCTAGACTTTTTCATTTTAATTTGTTCATATTTGACCTGCCATCTCATTATTTGATATTGTGAGATCAATAAATTCTATTCTTTTAGTTCTCGGTGTTACATATCAATGCTCAAAGTTTGAATAATAAAATAGTTGAAATAAATTGATTATTAGATGTAAAAGGGTTTGACGTTATTTGTATATACGAGCACTGGCTATCACACACAGAACTATCAGCAATTAATATCAATGTTTTTTTACTGTTTTCGTCTTACTGTCGATTCGCTCTAAAGGTGAGCACGAAGGCGTTGCGATATTTGGCAACAAAACATCAATCTGAAAACTGTACTGTTCTAATTTTTGTCTGATTAAACATGCAAAATATTGCGCTGTTGAGTTGGTAAACGAGAATAGTGTTTTAATTTGCGTCTATAGATCTTCGTTTTTAATTTACTGACTTTTTTTCAACAAAATATAAATACATTAGTCTAATTGGTGATTTTAATTTGGCACGAGACATATCTATTCAATGTTTTTCAAATGTTTGGACTGTCTTACTATATCTTCTACAACTTTTATTTCAATATTTTACTGGATAATCAATATACTTCTGCTACCTTATATTTCAAATGCCTGATATTAATTCACCTTTACATATTAGTAACTAGTCGCTCATGGCAACCAAATATTCAAGGCCGAGCAAGCGAGAAAATATTGAGGTGGGGCATAGTGCAACGTTGCCAAGTGACTATAAGTTACTTTCTCGTAACCTATCGATTGATCGTGTTTACTATGGATTTATGAATGACTTGGTTAATCTATCTTTAGTTTAATGTTTTTGTTGTAGCCACATGTCGTTTTTTTCCTTATTGTAATCGCAGCATCTATGTTTTTGTGCGTAGAAATTCTTCTTGGTGCATTTCAACAACTTTGAAATGTGGCAACTTTTATTTGGATTCCTTAATAATTTCGATCCACTGATCTGGACTGTAAATTTGTACATGTTTACGGCTTGCACTTTAATTTATACGGAATTCGCCATCATTAGGAAGGGAAGAGTGGCCTCTGAAACTAAGAATTTGAGATCTATTGTATTAATGGAAATATCTGGATCTTGCACA
The DNA here is from genome assembly GCA_963921935.1 of Galeruca laticollis. Taxonomy (NCBI): domain Eukaryota; kingdom Metazoa; phylum Arthropoda; class Insecta; order Coleoptera; family Chrysomelidae; genus Galeruca; species Galeruca laticollis. The sequence goes on along the minus strand of OY998178.1, from coordinate 33,695,119 downwards.
AGCTTTAGAACAGAAATGCTTGTTTTTATATTTAGATTTTGACTGGTACATGTATCTGAGTATGCAACAACATGATTATGAGTTGAAGCATTTTCTTGTAAATGTTTAATCAAACACTTTGCTATGTCTTGGGAGCCACGCCCATCTTCTGTTTCATCCCATAAGTACATATATCCTGTTTTATCATTTCCACAGTGTTTACCTAGATTGTATAGATATAAATGTCTTTTATAGTAAGCAACAGCAACAATTCAAAAACTCTGTGGGATGTTGTTCAACAAATATCAAGAACAAAAAACAAAAATACGTCATAGATAAAATTAAACATCCTACAGAAAACAAAGTTTTGACTGACAAAGCGGAAATTTCGAATGCATTTAATGGAACCTTTGTTGAAATGGGTAGAAAGAACTCTTGCTGGTCGGATAAAAAACAACAGGAATGACAAAATAATAAGATCAAATATTCCTAATTCATTTTTTACAATACAACTATGACGAATTCTACCTGGTGATGACATTTTAAAGGTTCACTTAGTTTTATCTACTTGATTAAAGCTAAAATCCTAAACAAATTAAAAACTAATCCTACTCATTCTTGGCACACCCTATTTCCGTGTATATAATATTTGTCATATTTTTAGCAATTTTTATTTTTGTCACTTTTGCCAAAAATATTCTACAAACAACAAAAACATGTCTTTATAGACATTGGCCATAAACATTGGCTTTCGAGTTTCAAATCGTGAATCTGTGCGTGCGTCTTTAAATTCAAACTTCCACGATGCTGGTGGGGCATAAACATCCAATCACTTTACAAGTTCCGTAAAAATTATAGAAATGGTTCTATTTCATAAAAACATTTCATGGTAAAGGTTATCCATAGATAACCTTTATATAGGGAGATGATACTATGTAGGAAGCACCATAAAAATATTTTTTCCGGAAATCATTCTTATAAAAATGTGTTCTGTCACATTAAAAAAATGGTTTTTATAAAAACATTTTACGTAACTTCATGAAAATAGAAGCGCCATAAAAATATTTTTACGAGGTGTCATTTTTATAAAAATTTGTGTTGTCACACTATCAAAATGGTGTTTATAAAACATTTTATACAAATTTTTACAGTGGGACATGGGCATTATAAATATGGGAATGTCAGGTAAAAGAAGCCCAGTCCCTGATTTTATACGCCAGTGTAACCTTGACCTTTTTTTACATGCAATGACTGGCTGTGATACAACTGCATTTTTTAGGAGGGGTCAAACAACAGTTTTTAAAATATTTGAAAAACAAGATTCAGTTCAATGTGCTGAAGTTTTAAAAAAGAGTAATTCAACTCCTCAAGAAGTTATCACCAACGGAATTCGCTTTCTTCTCTCTATGTATGGAGCTCCTAAAAAAACTCCGTGCTTAGATAACTTTCGATATGCATGTTTCATTAAAAATACTCGAAATAAAAAACAAGTGCAATTAGCTTGTCTTCCTCCAACCTCAGCGGTTGCTCATCTTTTTCGTGCATATTAACAAGTTCAAGCGTGCCTTGGTTATTAGCTAGACCCAAAAGAATGGGGTTGGAAGTTGGTGGACAATACATTAGAACCAGTTCAGACTTTACTCCTATCTGCGCCGGAAAATCTGCTAAACACACACAATTTTTTGCAACTGTAAAAAGAGATGTAATGCTAAATGTGGTTGTGAAAAAGTTGGACTGTTTTGTTCTCTAGCAAGTACAAATTGTCAAGGCCGGTCGTGCTCCACTGTTGAATCACCAACAGTTGAGGATTCGTTTGATACCAACGAGGAGACATGTGATGTATTACTATTGAGGCAATTTACTTGCACCCAGGATGAATAAGAAGAACAAAGAGAAGAGGAAGCAGAAGTACTAGAGAATTATGAATCATACGAATAAATTTCCCTATTTTTTAAAATTTACATTGCTTTTATCATTTTCAACCCTTGCCAATATCTTTTATTATTCAATAGTTTCAAATTACATAGAATTACAACAAATCCGGAATATGCCTACTGGGGAAACCAAGTTAAAAAAACGCGCCAAGTACACTACCTCAAATGTGGCGTGAAAATGTTTGCATATTATGACGATTACAACTATTTGAATCGTTATATCTCAGTAACGGTGGCTCTTAGGAAAAAAGTATTTAAACATTTTTTATGGACCATTATCTGGTCTACAATTTTTGTCTGAACTAACTTTATGATAAAACTTCGTTTTGCTGGAAATCGCGAAGACCCGTTCTTGTGACCTTTAACCCCTAGTAAATTTTTTTCCAGGACCCCTATTCTGTAACTCAATCGAGAGCTCGTGCACGAGTTCTCTCTCGCAATTTAGCGTTACTGCGCATGCCACTCTCCCAAAGATTATAAATCCGTATTCTCTAAGGTAGGAGAGTGCTCACATACTCCTATGCGACTACTCTACTGGGTAAAAGCAGGGGAGTAAGAGAATGGACTTGCGCATAATATCTTTAGTCACAGAATAAATATAAATTAGAGGCCAATAAAATGATGACAAGGACCGTTTTATTTTTGTCCTTTAACTAAAACTCAAAAATCAAAGATTAATCATAATAAACGAGTTTTCTATGTTGTATGTTGTTGGATTGTGGTTAATAAAACAGTAAACAGGTTTAATTTTAATTGAACAAGTGGTTTAGTTCACAGTACAGACTTAGTTTTTAGTTGTTATTAATTTTTAGAGAAGAGTTAACACGTTTAGTTTTTGTGGTTTTTAATTTGGCGTAAATTTTCCATTACGCAATTCTGGATGATTGTTCATAAACTCTATTAACAATGTTTTTTGTGCTTTACACAACATTATTATCGTCTTTTTTTAATATAGTAAATAACTAATACACAAAACTGAAATATACACACAACTCAAATCACCCACAAATAACAACGTTGGACAAAAACAGAATCTAAAAATATTTCTTCGTTTATTATCCTCATATAACCTAAAGTACATTTAAACTACTGAATAGTAGGTCAAACTGGCCGTTTCATTTGGCAACGCTGAGCCAAATATAGTGGAGTCGCCGATTCATCGTGAATACGGTTTTAAGAATTATGTGAGTGAGGAGTGAGAGAGTACTCATACCAATGAATAGTCGTGCACGATCTCTCGCTTGAGTTACAGAATAGGGGTCCAGGTATCGAATCGATGAGGACCTTTTAGATTTCATTTATGGTGGTGTTTTGAACAATCCTACCAACTTTGAGCTGGGTGCGAATTATTGTACCTTCACTACTATTACTTTTCCGCCCAACCTTTCTATATGCGAGAAAAGTATTGGTTTACCCCAAAAAAAGTTGAAATTTTGAAATTTTTTTTTGTTATTTTTACGTTTTCCATCAACAACAACACGAAAAAACGGTTTTTAGAAAAAAAATCCTGTGTGTATGTCGTCGTCGTCGTTGTCGTCGGCCACTTTTCCTTACATGTCTTGTTAGCACGATACAGTCTCCGGAGTGCGATAAGTCAGCAATTTTATGATTGAATATTGTTAAGGACATGTCACATATGATCCCTATTGATTTTCAGTTCACCAGAGTCAGTACAACGGTTGTTATGGTACTTGAAGTACGACATTTTGTAATTTTTTTTTGAGACATTTCAGTTTGTTAGCACGATACAGCCTGCGCAGTTCAACAAGTCACCAATTTTATGATTGAATATTTTTCAGGACTTCTCACTGATGAAACCTATTGATTTTCAGCTCACCGGAGCCAATACAACTAGTGATACAGTACTTTAAGTGCGATATTTTTGTCATTTTTGAAGAAGTTTCAGTTTATAGCACGATACAGCCTCCGGAGTATACATATACAAGTGACTAATTTTATGATTGGATATTATTCAGAGCGTCTCAAAGATGAACCCTATTGATATTAAACTCAGTAAAGCCAGTACAACGGGTGCTATGGTACTTGAAGTACCAAATATTCGTCATTTTTGGAGAATTTTCAGTTTGTTAGCACGATACAGCCTCCAGAGAGTATACGATTGATCAATTTTAGGATTGAATATTGTTCAATGTGTCTCACAGATGTACCTTATTGATTTTTAGTTGACTAGAGCGAGTACAGCGGGTCCTCTAAATCCAGATATACAAAAATTTTGGTTATTTATGGAGAAATTTCGGTTTGTTAGCACGATACATCCCTCGAAGTGTATACAAGTAACAATTTTATGATAGAACATTGTTCAGGGCCACAGATGCGGAAAAGTTAGTTTTAATCCGTAAAACCGTTTATTTTTTGGTCTAATTTAACCGGACTAATATTTATTTTAAATAATTTCTACACAGGTCAGAAAAACTTTACTGTGACTAAATGTGAATACAGACTATTCTGACGTGACGTGGGAACACGTCAAAAAGAGCGTGATATAAAAATGCAATAAAGGGTTTTGAGTGTTTACGTTTATATTGGTCTGACGTGACAGGGGAACGCGTTTTGACGTTACAAGGCTTATGAGGCGTGGAAACAATATCAAAAGTTATACATTTTCTATCTTCTAGCAGTCGTAAGTGTAGTTTCTCGTGTACCGTTTTCAGTAATTACCAGTTTCCAGTAATAAACTAAAAACTCACCGAATTCTCGTCCTAAATTGATAGGATGCACCCATTATCTAGACGAGAAAATTGATGAAATACACACAAAGTGGCTTTATGTGCTATACGCTTCACCTTCAAGTCACATTATAATAAGTTATCAATTTGTATGGTTTACGTTTTCTGAATAAATTTATGTATACTCCTATTTTTTTACTACTATAAGAACGATCTAGGAACTTAATTTACATCTTTTAATAACCAAGCACGTAGTTATTTTTTTTGATAATGTCTGACGAAAATTATTAAACCGTTCTTGTACGCTTTCATCCGGATTAAATTTTATTTTTACCTATTATTTCCTACATTAATTGGATATTTTGCCTCCGCATAACGGCAATACATTTTTCAATTATATCTTAAATTATAATTATATTATGGCGACGGCTTTGATGGAGATCCACAACAAAGTGGAAGATCGTTTTTTTATGCCCATATTACAAAAGTTCAAACATTTCGAGAATTGACCCTCAGACTTGATCCTAAACAAAACCTGCTCGGTCACGGTCTTGGAATCCCGACATCCTCGAGAATAATCATAATACTGAGCGATATTTGACAACTGCACCAAAGACTCATTTTTAATCTTTAAATTCAACAAGTAGATTCTACCAGATCAGTTCACATATTTACGTATCTAGGGGACGGGCGATGGTTTTGATAATAGTACCAATAATAATTTCCCACTAGTTCTCATGACAAATGCATCGATATAACTATTGAGGTGGCACCGATCATCATATTATTTACGAATCTATTCTGCAATAACAGATACATTCAACTGCAGAAAGTGGCAATATTGAACATACATCGTACTGTCCTTACATTTATGAAAATGTAATTGTTGAGCTTAATCTAATTTGCATATGGGCTCGAGGAAATGAATGGTCATGTTTATTATTCCCACGTGATTGTCAATACTTTGATGGTACTATGGTTTATAATAAAAATATTATTAAAAGCGAAAATATAAATAATCAATACTGCTAGGGACGTAAGCTATTTAGTTATTGGTAGGGAGATATGCGGATAAGACATAGTAAACTTAGTACACATTGGAAGTATCAGCATCAAATAAATGCAAACTTATGAAACAACTATTACCAATTACTTAATTTAGATTAAAGTAAAATAAGTGTTATAATGCGGTAGTTTTTGTATTCTGTTCTGGTACAATATAATGCTTTACGGTAACACTAATTTCATTTACTGTTGAAATATTGATGTTGGTTTACTGGTTTAATCATAGATATACAAAACACAGTAGATAAAGCATTTCATTCATAAATTGATATTTGTTTTGACCCGAACATTTAGAAAGAAACAAAATATTTTGCATGTGGATTAAATAAAGAGAGACTCTAATGTTGGAACTCGTATGGCAACGCTGCACAAAACCTAGAGAAGGAGATTTACGTGCGCTCCTAACACAATCAGTGGCGTATCCCAATAAATTAAACACGTATAGATTATTAATTCGTGAGTAAAAAAACTAGCAATAAAATAGATAATAATTCAAAATTAATTATTTATGCAAAGGAAATAAAAACAAAGAAAAATATTAATTTAAATTAAATTTAAACGATGGCTTAAAATTTAGTTCAACATGTAATTTTATAACTTTGTAATATTTTAACTTGAAATTTCAATGTTCCAAAAAATATATAACATTTAGAGTACCTTTCAGTGTTGATAAAACATTTTTACTCAACTTATTTGATTTAGGTACCTTTGGCCTGAATAATATGAAATTCTACAATTTTAAGAATAGAAGAATACTTCTTTATTTTCAGTTTATGAAAAATATAAAATTATATGACTTGTTCATAAAAACAAACAAAATTATAATTTGGTACCTTTCAGTGATAAGGAACTTTTGGACTTAATAAAACAAAAACTTGGAATTATTCTGAGGGTAAAATAAATACTCGTATTTTCAGTTTTAACAAAAAATATATTAATACATTATTCATTTCCAAATAAAATTAGCTTTGTATTAATACTTCTTGATCAGTTTATTCTCAGTAAATCTATTTTTCTGGTGGTTTCATGATAAATTCTAATGCTGAAATAAGTTTTGAGAATTAATTTTATTAATTCCATAACATGGTTGTCTAAAATATCACCATCATAAAGGTGTTCACCAAAAAAATCGAATACATTTGATGGTAAAACACTAATGGTTTTAGAAACTGATAAATTTAACAAACCGTTAATATTTTTATTAAACATGTCATGAGTTTTATGAAAAAATCTGAAATATTTTTCTCCAGCCTTACAGATATTAATTACCATATCACTTGAATTTTTAAGTCTACCATAAGCTTTTCTTACTTGCAGTTTTAAACAAGTTGTATCCTGTTCCAACATATTAACATACTTAGAACAAGTAATACATTTTTTAATGATTTAACTACAAAACCAGCAATATATGATACAACATCTTGGATATCTAAAGTCCCAAGAAGGCGACATAAAAAATTAGATTCTGCAATGTCCATATTTACTTTGACTAAAACATTTTTATAGTCTTCAGATTCTTCTAAATTTTCCCCAACATCTGACCTACTCAGTAAATTACCTAAGCAGCATGTGAGGATTGAAATTTTTTACAAGTCTACAGTGTTACCTGATTTTGGCGCCGATATCTCACTGTAGACTAACAGTATATTAAAGGCAGCCTCAAATTATCTGGTTGTCGGGTTGTTATTATAACCACCCATGCTACGAATAGCTCCAAAAAATAATTCAAGGTGATCCTGGGATAACTTATATGTCAATAAACATTTTTTCTTGTTAGAAGTTGAACATGTTTTTTAGACTCTCAATACATATAAGAAATCCGAGGAAACCAGTATTTCTTGCAGATTTAACAATTGGAGTCTTATTTAAGGTAATAATTAATTACCTATCATCCATAAATAAGCTCTTTCTTAGTGTAGCCCCTGCAGATGCAGCATTTTGTTTCTTTCTAGGACTATCAAAAATGTCGTCTGAATTTAAGATGTAACATATCATATATATGTAGCTAAGCAGCGCTTTTAAGGGTGAGCGAACTAAAAGTAGAACAAGGCATTATGCATTAAATAGATTTATTCATAAATTTTTACCTAAATGAGCTTGATGGAAACAAAGAAATTTTGGCATTGCTCCAGGCTTAAGGTATCTTACATCATTTACTTTAATAAGGATATCTGCAGGATCGAAATGATATGAACAAAGTACTGTTCTTTTCTTAAAACCTTCAGTTTCTTCAAGACCAATAAGTGACAGCCAAATATTTCTTGCTTGCATGTCAGTCGGGAAGCTAAGAGAAAATAAAAAATTAAGAATACTTACATTCATTTTTTTCAACTTTAAAGAAATATTAATATATCAACAATGGTTTTAAGGATTAAAAAGACAGATTCTTTTTCACGAACAAAGCGTTAGTAATATTTTATTACTTGGTCAGGGCTAAAAATCGCAAAATTTGCAGATCTTACTATAATTTGTTTTTAACTATTTTAAATAAATACCCAGATAGGATAGCAAGTTTAATATGTTGCTGACATTATGATGGTTTCAAATAATAGTAAATTGGTAAAATATAAGTATTTTTTTAAATAGTATTTTATACTTTTTCAAGTTGACAAAGTAACAAAACGTTACAATAGCTTTGTTTTGTAATAAAACTATTGTTGATATTTTCGCATTTATTTATCATCACCAAAAAGCGGCTGTAAATCTACGCCTCTGATACAAGCAAAAGTTTCCCATATACTATAGCCATACTTATGAAAAGTCACTTTGGCACCCACATTATAGTGTTTTTTATATAAAATACACTCTCGTATCATTATTAATATTTCTAACGAACAAAATAGTCACAAATTACATAAAAATACTTTAAAATAGATACAAAAACAACAGAGCAACAACAGAACCGCTCTGGCAACATCACAACAACAAAATTGACAGACCTTACTATTAATCATTTGATGAATGAAAAGCGGCCATTTAAAAATTTATCTATCTCGCGACGTTGCCGTACTTAACAGGAATATTATATTTGATTACATTAACTATATTTAAAAAACTATTTTACATTAACAGTTTATTTGGTTCAGAAATAAACGGTTTTAAAGATTAAAACTAACTTTACCGCATCTGTGGCCTTGAACAATATTCTATCCTATCATAAAATTGTTACTTGTATACACTTCGGGGGATGTATCGTGCTAGCAAACCGAAATTTCTCCAAATATAACCAAAAATTTAGTATATCTGGATTTATAGGACCCGCTGTACTCGCTCTAGTCATCTGTGAGACACCTTGCACAATATTCAATCATAAAATTGATCAATCGTATACTCTATGGAGGCTGTATCGTGATAACAAACGGAACATTCTCCAAAAATGACACAAATTTGGTACCTGAAGTACCATAGCACCCGTCGTACTGGCTTTAGTGAGCTGAATATCAATAGGGTTCATCTTTGAGATGCTCTTAATAATATTCGATCATAAAATTGGTCACTTGTATATACTCCGGAGGCTGTATCCTGCTAACAAACTGAAACTTCTCCAAAAATGACAAATTTATCGTACTTAGAGTACTGTAGCACATGTTGTATTGTTTCTGGTGAGCTGAAAATCAATAGGGTTCATCAGTGAGATGTCATGAATAATATTCAATTATAAAATTGGTGACTTGTTGAACTCCGGAGGCTGTATCGTGCTAAGAAACTGAAATTTCTCAAAAAATGACAAAATGTCGTACTTCAAGTACCATAGCACCCATTGTACTGGCTCTGGTGAACTGAAAATCAATAGGGTTCATCTGTAACATGTCCTTAACAATATTCAATCATAAAATTGCTGACTTATTGCACTCCGGAGGCTCTATCGTGCTAACAAGACATGTAAGGAAAAGTGGCCGACGACAACGACGACGACGACATACACACAGGATTTTTTTTTCTAAAAACCATTTTTTCGTGTTGTTGTTGATGGAAAACGTGAAAGTAACTCAAAAAAAAATTTCAAAATTTCAACTTTTTCCGCGGTAAACCAATACTTTTCTCGCATATAGAAAATTTTACCTATCAAAATAATCTCACTAAATCGATCAGTGCTATGGATAAGTACAATCTGGCAATTGCGCACATCACTTCAAACCACAAGGGATGTCGGTTCTTATTTCTTAAGTTTACGAAATAGCTACGCATTACGTCTTTTTTAATGATTGACCGCCTTTCAATGTAAATAATTGTATCTATACTTGTATTATATATCTATGGGTTTAATTTAAAAAAAATTAATACTCATATCACCTCTCACAATAGCACTAAGCCAATTACGAATTACTTGCTTATATCAAAGTTGTTATGTCATATACTCGATAGTCGAAATTGTGTAAAGTGAGTCAGAGCTATCTAATCAACACTTTGGTTAAAGCGCAGTTGCCATATGTATTCTAGAGAGAAATGCTGTATTTTATAAATACACTTCAAATCCATTGTGTCAATATTTCAGGTACAAAAGATGCAATGTAATTAAGTCAATACCAATTTAATATATTTATTTCAAATTTCAAGCAGACTAATAATAATTAGTTTACTTGAAATGTGAAATAAAGTGTTTATGTATATTTCTTGAACGCAAAGTTTGTTGTGAAAAACTCGCCGATTTGACAATGTTGGAGAGTCGCTTCAATGTTCCGGCTTTGAGAACGAGATAGATAGATCGAGCTACGCGAATGAGACAGTGATAGTAAACAGTTATGTGAGGTGTTTATTCTCTTCATGAGCGTAACATCAGTATTTGTGTTGTGGTTTTGTGTGATAAATCGGTTATTATTGGTATTTATTGTAATATTTATATCGGTATATTTAGTGACAATAATGGCGGAGTGTAGCGGTGTTGGCGATAAAAAACGGCGTTGTAACAATTTAATTCGGGAAGAAAAAGTCCTCATATTAAATGTGTACGAAGGACTGCGTGCCATGGACAAACAGTTGGGTGTTAGTGACGCTGTGATTAAGTGCAGTTATTTAACTAAAGTTTCTGAGAGTACTATATACAATATTCTAAAGAAATCGCGGGACGGATCTTTGACAAGAGAACGAGGTGAAAACTGTAAACCGGAAAGTAGGGGAAGAAAGAAAATTGTTTTGGACGACCAAACACGGAATGCTATACGTAGGGAAATACATTCTTTTTATTTTAGGAATGAAATCCCCTCGGTAGCTAAACTGAGCAAGGTAATAGAAGCTGATGATACTTTACCAAACATCAGTGATAAAGTTTTGAGACGAACTTTAAAATTAATGAATTTTCGTTACCAAACAAGAAGTAGAAACAGTGCCTTAATTGAACGAAATGACATTGTGGAATGGAGGAGAAATTATTTGAAACAGATAGGACAGTTTCGTAACGAAGGACGGCACATATATTATCTTGACGAAACATGGTTAAATGAAGGCCACACTGTGTCAAAAGTGTGGCAAGACATGAATATACGAAGCAATCGACAAGCCTTTATGGAGGGTTTCTCTTCCGGTTTAAAAGCTCCCTCTGGGAAAGGACGTCGACTGATTATCACTCACATTGGCAGCGAGGAAGGATTTGTAGAAGGTGGATTACTAAGTTTTCAGTCCAAAAAAACTGTCGATTACCATGAAGAGATGGATGGTAACCGGTTTGAAACATGGTTTAGATCAATTTTAACAAAGGTAACTCCTGGTTCAGTGATAGTTATGGATAATGCTTCATACCACTCTCGTCGACTGGAGCAAATACCTACTTCAGCTAGCCGCAAGAGGGTTATAATTGATTGGTTAGAGAGTAAAAGCATTCCGCACAACGAGGCAATGCTAAAAGTTGAATTATTATCTCTCGTACGGAAACATAAAAGCAGTTATATTAAGTACGTTGTCGATGAAATGGCGAAAGATTTCAACGTCTCAGTTGTTAGACTTCCTCCCTACCACTGTGAGTTAAACCCCATCGAGCTGGTTTGGGCCCAAGTGAAAAATTATGTTGCGAGAAAAAACAGTACATTCAAAATGGCTGACGTTGAGAAACTGTTTGACGAGGCGCTGCATACCGTTACTGCTGAGAGTTGGCGTAAATGTATTCAACACGTATTAAAAGAAGAAATAAAGTTTTGGGATTTAGACATACGTGTAGAAGTAATGACGGAACCACTCATTATCGATATAGGAGGAGAAAGCGATGATTCTGAGGAGTCGTCAGGGAGTGATACCGCTTCCAGTTAGTCAGACATTTTACAAGTGACCTCGCAACATACCTATACTTATTGGTAATTTATTTTGGTCTTGACAAACAACTTTTTTTTAGTTTTAGTAGTAGTAAGTTGGAATTGACTTTTAAACATTTTTTTATTTTGTTTTAACTTATGAACAACTTGTGATAAGTTATTATTTCAAATGTTAAAAATTGAAATTCCAGATATTTCAGTATTCGCACCCTTAAACTATGATACGCTCATGGAGTTCACTTTAAATCGGTAGATAACCGATGACGTCACTTTACAGAATTTCGACTATCGACTTTTTTATATACATCTTATTATAGCTCATCCTTAAAAATGTGTATTATTCTTGGTAACACCCTGTATATACATAATGATACCTACCATAATAATTTCGTATTTCTGTTCTCTCAAATTTAAACGCCAGAGCGTACAAGAACATTTTCTATTTATTTTTTATTTAGGACTATTAAGAACCCTTCAAAAATGATGCGCTCATGAAGTTCGCTTCTGCAACTGATTTTATGGACAGTAAGAGCGATGAGTCACTTTACACAATTTCGACTATCGAGTATAGCATAATTTACTCCAGTATTCAAAAAGGTTGCACATCAAAGTAAACATATTCGCCTTTCCTACATTTGCAGCTACTGAGGTTCGAGAGAACATACGTACTGGAAATCTTGTGACATGTAAACGACAGAGTGATCCTATTGCTTCCGTACGATGTATACAAATTCTTTTACGAATCTTTTTGGCTTGATATCAAAAGAAAAAATACATCAAATGTAGACTGGCTTCCGCGCCTTCTCGGATCTCTTCAGGGGTATACTCTCTTTGTCAAAGTCACCAATCTGAACAGGAGTCGTCCTGGATACGGTTTATTTAAGTTCCTATTACGATAATTGAGAAGGTTATTTCCAAAACGTACCAAAGCCATGAAATAAAAATGCTCAGGAATCAACTTTTTGATAATTGTATTTAATTTTTTTTTCTAAAAGTATTTTTGAAAGAAAGTTTTTTTTAAATGCTGCAAATCACAGATGACTTTTATCAATTCTGCAAAAAACACTTTGAATTTGGTAAATTTTGGAACAAAATTAGGATGTGGTACGAATTAAATTAAAAAGCACTAATATGTGGTGGCTTTTACTACAACACGAACATATTTTTGAAATCGTTTAAACAATAATAAAATATGTTTATTCTGAATATTCTGCGTTATCTTCTTGAATATTCAGAAAGCGTCTTTGTAAACATGACGTCAGCCTTTTTTTTCATTTTCAATACGATTTGAACATGGAATTTCTTGTAAGCGTCTCTCTATTGTGGCAAGTTTCATTCCCCTTTTGAGGACTCTATGTTCACAGGTAGAAGATAAGTGATAAGAAAGAGCAAGAGTTGAATGATCGTATATTAGACGCCTCGCCTTAGTTATTTTGAAAGTCTTGTTTAATGTCACTATATTTTTAATAATTTGTTGCTTGTCCATACATTTAAAGTCTTGTGGAACTGTGTACAAACTTCCAATTGATCTTACAATGTCATCAAATCCATGGGGAAATAAGATACTCTCCTTCTTCCGAAGCCTTTTCTAAAGAATACCAAATGCTCGATCTGCTGACATGTAACAATGGCCTAGTTTTGGAAATATCCATTCTATACTGTTTTTATATTTCCATGCCAAAACCGTTAACATCAAAAGAAATGTGTAATTTTAATTTTGCGAAAGGCAACTGTCTGAAAATAATCGGATGTTTTTTATATTCCAATTAACAACGTTCATTTTGAAGAAATGCCAGAAGCAAGGCGTAACTTCTGCTGATCCTCTTCTTCCATCCGACTTTAACCACTAAAAAAAACGTTTCCATGGTTCAGTTTCCCATGTTCATCACAAACTATCACTCCAAGAAGTTAATACCAAATCTGTCTTTTACCAATTTGTGTTTTGGCTAAAGTTGATTCATCATCATATCGAAATTTATTGTGAATTCTCTGGTTTTAGATTCAACTAGAAAACATTCTTTCGCTCTTCTTATATGAATCATTTGTTCAACAACAAGTGTACATTTCAGGGCGTGATCGTCTATGACTTTCAGTTCGTTTGAGAAAGTAACACAATCACTACACCTGTCCATTTTTACTGAAGCGAATCCCAAATTAAATTTGCTAGTTAAAACCTGGAAGCAACAATTTATTTTTGTCAAAGATAAATAATCGCTTTTCAAAACAGTGTTATGATGACATAAAAAGTTCGTGGATACTTTATTACTGCCATCCATTAAATTTACTTTGCAGAATATTTCCCACATCTTCATGATGTTTAAACCAGATGGTAAATACTTTCTGTTTGAGCACTTTCTCGTCCCCAGTGTTTAGGACGGCCTTTAAATAACTTGATATATTCCTCTATTTTATTTTGTACCAACAGCATATTCTCTGATAATATGGCACCACCTCTTTCCTCTTTAGTAATTGCTTCATTATGATTTTTTTTGTTTGCAACATAGTCCATTGTTCTTCGACCAATATTCAAAATTGATAAAAATATTTGCTTACATACTGATACCACCAGGCTGAACCGAACATTTCACACTTATAGATTTTGCATTTCCTTCAGACCTTCCTTGATTTGATCTATATATTTTTGATGTTTCCATGGTGATGTGCACAGTTATAAAACTCTTTTGTAAAACAGCAGTTTTATGTTTCCAGAAATGATCGTGAAAAGCCCGTATATCAGGTTAGTTGGGTGGCTTTACAACCTTTCTCATGTGAGCACGATACGCGTAGTTTTTTTCTTGACCTGCGGTCGAATCTCGTATTTTCAAGAACATTCTTTTTCCTCTTACTCTTATCGCTTTCATTGTAAGCAATTAAATGTTAACGAATGAACAAACCAGCTCTTGTCAAACTTGCCTTAACAATAACACTTGTGTGAGTCACATGATTCTGTCAATGTCACGTTGGCGCGTGTATACATTTTAGTTTTCCAAAAAATTTGAATAAAAGTTTGGTCATTTTAATGGTACCTAATCTTTATCCCTTTGGAAGGCGCTATACCAAACTTTACATACCTACATAGGCGCTTCGCTTATTTTATACGCCACTATACAGTTTAAATAAATAAAAAACCAAATTTACTCTAAATATATTTTATTTTTAAAGAAAGCAACCCCTTTGACTCTAAAATTCTTAAATAACAAAAATATTTGCAGCACATGTCTATAGTTTAAGATACTGTTCCTCCATTTGTTGCTCGGGGCAGATAAGACATGTATGCTGCGTTTCGACGTGTTCTTTGCGTACTAATTGAAAACACGTATTGCAGTGGTCCTATTTTTTCGTCCAGACGAAACGCCACGGCCTGCCTCATACGCGTTGTCTTGGTTCTTCGTCGTTTTCCTCACGAGGACGTTTATACTTACATAAAAATTGTTTGACATCCATTGGTAAATTTGTAATTGCTGCTCGCCATTGCAAATGTCGTTTTATTAGTGACAGGACTAAGTTTTTCAAAAAAAAAACCTAATACTTACAACTTCGAGATTTGTACCTTTACATTTATACCTCTAATATTTAGAAGCCGAGAGAAAATGACCAATGGATACCTCTTGGCTTTTCTCTGGACAGAATAGTTTGTACACATTTGGCCTATTGTATCTATGCTGCCTTTCGTGAAATATTATTATCATGAAATTAACTGTCTCGACCCTTACTTCGTGGAATGAATATTAAATATCATCGTCAGAATGACAGAAGTTACATTTCATTTGATGCCTATCTGATGTTTAATAATTATTTATGTGAGTACAAAATTGTTAAATGTAAAAACAAAAATATCCCCATTGAAGAAGTCTGGTATATATAAACTTAAATATCCAGAATGTAATGCTGTCTATTTGACACCAAACATTCATTGACGCCTAACACAGAAATGGAAGTATGTGATAAGAAACAAAAACTGGATTTCCTTGAAGAGTTAGAAATTAAAAGATACTTAAGAAACCCACAATATCAAGTTGTCAATGAACAGATAAATCTAGGGAGTTCTCCACTTTTAAACTGTCTTCTTAAGTGATAATTGTAAAGATCAACTGATATAATTTTCCTTGTTTTCTATATCATTGCACAGTTATACTGATCTTAATTGGGGAAAAAGATATCCAGGATATCTCCATAGGGCTAATAATATCTAAGCTTTAATATTTGTAATATCATATCTTCTTCTTTTTTCTATTAACATATATTAAGTCAATCAATTATCTAGATACAGTAATTTCATTTAAAACAGTATTATTATTAGTCTTTTGGCTTTCAGCATCAACAATACCGTCAGTATGCATTGTAGACAAAAGCAATACAGGTGTATTTGAGAGAGATGTTCGAAGCTTTTTGTTTTTGGGTGTGTCTGTTTTAATAAGGGTTGGATATTTAGAGAATTGGGCCCTGATGTAGGATATAGTTCCTCTGTAGGGCGAGGGTTGGGTGTTTTCAGATCGGGGTTTTTTCGTTCATTGCGGCGCTCGGTGGAGTGTTGAGTATGTGAGTAGAAGAAAGGTCGAATTTTGTTTATGGGAAGGTAATTGAAAATGAATTTAGAGGTGATTTTTGGAGTTTTTTGACAATAACAGGGTATGGGTGGTTTGAGTGCTTCGAGGAGAAGCGAGGGATAAACATTTGATTAAAGTAGAAAATTAGAATTCTGATTGAATTAATGAGTTAGTGAATTAATTAGTAATAATCATCGAGTAAATGGAATTCGGGTACAACTACGGCTGTATTATTCCCTGCCGTCGGCCATTTGGCTGGTAAATGAGTTTACCAGGTTACAGGGAAACCGCAGAAAACCTGCAACACCGACGGGTGTGTGAAGGACCGCTGGATTTAAGTGGAATTACTTTCACTCCTGATCGGAGTGAAAGTGAAGTGAGCACGCCTGCTTATGTTTGTTATAGTGCAGTTGTGTCGATGGAAGGAAGGTATTAAGTGACGGAGCGTATCGGCTATGATATCTCGGGAATTCATGATGGTAATGGTAAGGATTTCTATGATGATTTTGGATCAGTGTAACTGGAGCGGTTTTTTGTGTTTTTTGGGGTGGCTAGCCTGTTGGGGCAGCGAGGGTGGAATACGAGGTGAGGACCGCCCCAATTTTTGCAGGTAGGTGTTTCAGATTTAGGACATTTTTCAGAACGGCGGTCGGCTTGGCCACATGAGGGACAGATTGGTTTAGATCTGTTTTTTGGAAAGGGAAATTTTGAATTTAAAGAACTTCTTTAAGTTCTTCGAAAGGGATGGAAGCATCTACATTTGTAGACGAAGGAAAATGTGAATGTTGTGAGTGTTTTGCCAGTACGGGAAGGACGTTGTGTGGAATGAAGGATGTTTATGGTAATGTTGGGAACACCGGTAGAATTTTGGATTTTTTTGAGGAGTGTAGCGGGTGCCATTGGGGAGGAGGTTTTAAGGAGAGCGGTTCGGTTGAAGTTAGCTTTGAGATAGAGGATGTGTCCGCTCAGGAGTTCAAAGGTATTTAGGAGATTGTATAGGGATTTCTGGGTAGAATATTGAGGAAGAAGATTTCTGAGGTTTAGAGTTTGGGATGGTGTAAGGATTGTTGATGAGGGTTGATGTTTGAGTAGGTCGGGGTTTGGTTCTCTCGGGGAGGGTGAAATCCTCGTCGGGAATGGAGGGTTGTCGGGCAATTGAGGGAGTGGGAGATTGTCATCTTACGGAGGAAGTGTAAGATATAGAGGGAGAGGAAGTGTGTTTGGGTGTCCGGATTGAGGAGGTTGTGAGGATGTTTGAGATTTAGAGTGAGTGGAAGGAAGTTTTTTTTTTGGTTTTTGGTGATTGTAGAAGAGGTCATCAACAGTTTAACTGGTTTCAATTGTTTCTTTTAGGAGTGTGATAGTAGATTCAGCGAAACCGAGGCCTTTCAGTTGTTCATAGGACATATGAATTAGTTCAGGATATTCTAGATCAGAAGTAGTGGATTTTGGTGCAGTTTTTGGGAGGTGGAAGCTAATACCGACAGCGGGAGGTTTAATATTTACCTGAGGCTAAATGTCCTTCCTACGTCTAGTGGGTGTGGTTTTAGTTGGATTCGGCCAAAGATTTGTTCAGGTTTTAAAAAAATTATAATTTATTTCGGTAGAAACAATTGTAATACACTACCTAGTATGATTACAATGAACTGTCGAACTGGTAAGTTCGACAGAACGCGTGAGTTGGCTGGTGATTCAAGTTGACGGCGTCCACGTGGCCGGTGATGTTGACTGTGAATTGGTTTGAATTAGTGACAAATTTTGCGATTATCACCTTTCTCGAGCGATGGCCTGGAACAGGTGCAGTTGTATTTTTCTTATGCCCCGTTTTATAAGCTCAGGTTGCTGTCCCGAGAGTTAACCCGGTGACCGGTGGGCGATACAGCGTTTTATAAACCAGGGTATTAATTAACCTTGCCCCGCCATTCGGCTCGAGTTAACTCTGGAATTTGGCGGTTCTTTTGCACTGCTTTTATTGCATAATTTGAAAACTAATAAAACATATTTTATCCAAAACTAATTAGATATGCACGAAGTGAGAAATATATTTGAAATTTTGGATGAAATCCGAACAGATGATGAAGATATTATCTATTTGTTATGATATTTGCATTTTAACCCGAGAGTTCACCCTCGGGGTAGCTCGAGATATTTAACTCTATAAAACCGGGCATAAGGGCAATAAGATACAAGGGTAACATAATTTTGATATTGATGCATGTTGTGTTGTAAAACTACTATTTAATTAAAATAAGTACGAGCAAATATAACTGACACCATTTATTTATCTGTAAAAAATATGCCAATAAATCAGAAGCGCTGTCAGCTGACTTTTTGTCATTCAATAAACATTTTGTGTTTATATATAAAATAACACAATCATATCAACTTTCCCCTCTAATTTGTTAGGACTGGAACACTTCACATTTGAGAAGCTGGTCAATATGTCTTCGCCAAATACTGCCATCGTTCATTCTGATCTTGTAAATTAATTTACTCTCTTTGTCTAGAATGTTCCCAAAGTCCCATTTATGTTTTGGATTTGTGTAATTCCGTGCTTGAACTCTGTCCCCGACATGAAAGTGCCTTTTTACCTCCTTTGTAGTAGTTGTTTCTTGATCGATTTTGGGATGCATTAAGCTCAAGTGTGTTCGAATCTTCCTTCCGTACATTAAGTGGTATGCATTTGATCCGGTGGTATTTGGGATTTGTCGCAACTGCATGAGGAGCCTAAAAAGTTTGATGTCTAGCTTTCCTCCCTCCTCTCTCATTGCTGTGACTTTTTCACTGTCTGAACGAATCGTTCCGCTTGTCCGTTCGATGATGGGTGGTATGGGGCTGTAGTTTTCTGTGCTACACCATTTGCACATAAAAACTGTCGAAACGTGCCCGATGTAAATTAGCTTCCATTGTCTGAAACTAAAACCAATGGAAGGCCAAATATTTCTCTCACGCACAAAGCTGAAGAAGTGTTTTTGGTGGGAATTACTTCAACCCACTTCGTAAATGCGTCAACAACAATAAAGTACCATTGTCCTTGAATTGGTCCTGCAAAGTCAATATGGATTCTCTCCCACGGACCTCGAGGAGTTAACCACGAATGATTTTCTTCTTTGCTGGGTTGATTTTGTTTTAGTCGACATTATTTACATGTTTTCACCATATGTTCAATATCTCGATCGATATTTTTCCATGTACAATAGCTTCTAGCTAGTGCTTTCATTTTCTCTATGCCTAGATGTCCGACATGTAAATCCTTAAGCACAGTCTGATGAAGATTTTCTGGAATTACTACCCTACTGCCTTTAAAAATACATCCATCTTGCAGGGTAACTTCGTTGTCGTGAAAACCAAACTGTTCTATTGATTCCCCCTTTTTGAGTGCATGTAAAACTTGTTGTAGATTCTTGTCCTGAGCAGTTGTTCTACAAATCACTTTACTATCAATTTGCAGTGAATCAAGCTGAAGTTGAAACAAGCTGCAGTTATCCATCAGGTTACGAGAAGTATGTTTTGTAGGAAGACGAGAAAAAAATAAACGTTAGCATGATCAGGGGTTCTTCTGTATTCGATGTTATAATCAAGACCAGACAGAAAGTGTGCGTAGTTGAATAGTCTGGTAGCAGATATCGATGGAAGTGTCTTTGTAGTGTTAAATATGGACACTAACGGTTTATGGTCTGTAATCAAGATAAATTTACGACCGTAGCAGTAGGGGAAAAATTTTTTTAGTCCCCAATAGATGCCCGTCGCTTCCTTGTCAATTTGACTGTAGTTTAGCTCACATTTTGTTAACTGCGTGAGGCAAAACTAATTGGTCTTTCACTTCCATCACTGTAACGATGAGAAATTATTGCTCCAAGACCTACTGGGGATGCGTCGGTTGCAAGTACTAAGGGCAAATCTGGGTTGTAGTGAACGAGAACATTATCACTTGCTATCTCTAATTTTACCCTTTGGAAACTTTCTTCACATTTGGATGTCCATATATACGGTTTGTCCTTTTGAAGTAGATTGTTGAGTGGGTGAAGGATCGTGGCTAAGTTTTTTATGAATTTATTTAAATAGTTTGCTATACCAAGGAATTTCCGAGTTCATTAATATTCTCTGGTTTCTTACTGTTCATGATGGATGCTACTTTATCTTTTGTTTTGTGGAGGCCCTGAGCGTCAATAACGTGTCCAAGATACTGTATACTGGTTTCAAAGAATTTGCACTTATCCTGGTTCAGTCTTAGGTTGGCGTTTCTTAGGCGTTGTAGGACGATACGTAATTTTGTCATTATTTCGTCAGACGTTTTACCCTGTAATATAATGTCGTCAAAGAAGCATTATATTCCCTCTATTCCTTGTAAGGTCTTGTCCATAAACTTTTGCCAAAGAGAAGGTGCTACTTTTACCCCAGGCATAAGGCGGTTCACTTTGTACAGTCATTTGTGTGTACTTAATGTTTGCATGAGTGCACTTTCTTAATTCATTTTCATGTGAAGGTACGCGTTGCTAATATCCAAGGTGCAAAATAGTTTTCCTCCATTCATTTGTGAGTAAATCTCTTCTATTCTAAGTATCGGATAGTTTTCGTCCTTTACGACTTTGTTCACTGTAACTTTATAGTCAGCACAAATCCGCACTTGGCCATTTGGATTGACAACTGGCACAATAAGGGTATCCCAGTCAGAGTGTTTAACTTTTGTTATTATGCCACATTCTTCAAGTCTTTTAAGTTCGTTTTCTACTTTAGTTTTGAGGGAAAATGGTACCTGTCTTGGCTTAATAAAAATTGGTGTAGCATCATCGATAAGCCTAAACTGTCCCAAATACTCAGGTATTTCACCGATTTTTTTATCAAAGATATCACTAAATTCACATAAAATGTTTGTCAGATTTGAAGGTTGAGTACAAGTACACTTGTCACTAAGAACGTTGATTTTATATTCGTTTTCACTATTTTCAGATCCATTTTCAGTTTGATGTTGTCTTACATTTTTGGGTACCAATAGTCGAGATTTTTTCTGTAAACATACACTTGCAATGTGTCCAACTTTTCTACACTTTCGACATTCTGTATCTATGAATCGACATTGATTAGCCCTGTGTGAAGATGAACCACATCTATAACATTTGCCTCTAAGTTTGTCGATTCCTGACCTTGAAGATTGTGGGCTAAGAGGCGTTTGTCTATTCTTGTCGTCCCTTGTTTTATTATTCCTACTGTCACTGACATTTCTGGTGTCAATTTCATTTAAACCAACTGGTTCTGTAGTTTTATTATGTATACTCATACTTTCTGACTTGGCAAACTCTATAGCCGAAGCTATGTTAACTATATCTTGGTATGTGCGTTTCTCTCGATCTTGAAGCAATCTCGTTCGAATGTTCATGTCATTAATCCCACGAATAAACTATAATGTGAGAAACATTTCTGCCACAGACTTTCCACATCCACAATTAAAGTCTCAGTTAATCGTCATTTTCTTGAGAGCTACTGAAAAGTCATTTACAGATTCATGTTCGTGTTGTGTTCTAGAAATAAATGTGTGTTGTAGAGCAAATTGGCTTGGCTGTGGGTCAACAAAATCCTGTAGTAGATGTACTAACTCATTATAGTTTTTTGACTATGGATTTTCAGGATCACAGATATCATAAAGCTGCTGGTGCAACTGGGGAGTAAGGGCGTGCAATAATGTGTAAACCTTACTTTTATTTACCATTTGGTTCTATTGTGTTCTTACCACAGTTTTTAGGTTTTGAAAGTTTTCGAGCAAAATTTGGTGTTTAAATGCTATTTATAAACGTTCTGGACTGAATTATTAATTGCTTTGGAACTATAATTATTATTTCATACACCATTTTCACTTGAGGTTTTTGGTTAAGCTATAAGTATAGTAGATAAGTTTAATATTACTGTACCTACTTGTACCTATTGTTATATATGGTTTAGAGAAACAAAATTAGTGATTAATACGTATATTATTCAAATAAATATCTATTTTGGCCTTTGGTTCTTACAGTGGATTTTGAGCATAGTTTTAGACACTGAATTCATCGATTAAATTAAAACATAAATGTATTCTCGAGTTTTACCAGTTGTTTCTTGTTATTTCTAAACACTCTTAGATCTACAAAACGTTGCATACGAATTAAAGGAGGCAGTGGCTCATTAAGACCAGAAGTGACAATTGGCAACATTTTTATGTCAAAAAAAGTGTGAAAAAAATTTAGTTCTAAATATAATACCCGATTGTCATAAATTGAAAAATGAAATTATTTAACGCTAAATTGTATTCAGATTAAAAACAAGTTCAAAAAAGAATAAGGGTGATTCTAAAAAATTAGCTAGTAAGTCCGTTGCTGGTCATTTGTTTCGAATATTCAATAAATAATTGCAATAGAACATTTTTTATTTTATTATTTATTTGCTTGATGGATTTTTAATTAAACATAAAATCTCTGAGACAAATTCAAAAATATTGGGGCATTATGACATGTACTTGCAGTGACCAAAAATATTAGATATAAGCTTTATATTATCTTCTTTATTAAATAGTGTAAAACATTTAATTGCATAAATATTAAAGAGGCATGTATTTCATTTTTTCTGGTGGAGTTTCAATGTCCGAATTGCAGGTACAGTTGTAACATAGAAAGACATTCATTGATTAATTTCAGATTAGATGAAAAAATGAGCATAGGGTAAATATTTCCTAATTATGTACCGAAATTGAATATAACTCTGACTAAAACCGTAATAGTCCAAATTTATATCCCAATAACAAGTCAAATTAAAATATTTTATTACATATTTAATTTTTTCCTATTCACACAAGAATAGAGACTAACATCCCTCAGTAGCATATTTCTATCTAATTCATTGTTAAGAGGCCTGGTGCATTATTTCCGCTCCGATTATATTTGCGGCAATCATAGATTAAAGAAAGACTCCCTAGTACATATTCCTACACTACACATTACAATTTATTGTAGTATCTATTTGTTTAGCATGACATTTAACATTATAATCCAAAATTTAAGAACTTACCTTATATCTTTATCAGATGGTAAATAGATGTATGCAACCACATTACATCCTTGAAGATTTTTATTAACATCGGTCCACTTTTTCCAAAAATATTTTATGATTCACCTAATAAAAGAGCTTTTATTTAAAATTGCACATTCAAATCTAGTTTAAAAGTGGTAAAACCCTTTTAAAAGGGGTTATTTAGTTGCATGTAGTCAAATGTAAATAAACCAAAATTAGCAAACTAATGGCGGATGGGCGGAGCTTATACCCAATTGTCGCCACTGTCTTGTATATATTCACTGTACCAAGAAGCCGGTAACTACGCCATCTTAATTTTTAATTGCAAACCAAAAGCTCAAATATAACGCCGTTTAGCAAAATAAATTGATAATTGCGAGGTCTAATTCAAACAATTATAGATAGATGCTTCTACTTGGAACGCCGTTTAGCAAAATAAATTGATAATTGCGAGGTCTAATTCAAACAATTATAGATAGATATTTCTATTTGGAATTTATTTGGAAATGAATGTTTTCTAATGAAAGGTATAATGGATCTCAGTGAAACACAGATAAAAAGTCTAAATAGTTTTATTTACTTCGAGCCGTAATTTGTAAGTCTTTCTAGGACTACTTCGCAACGACTAACTATATAGAATATTAGTTACAGTCAAATTTAAAGAAAACTAAACACGATACGTTATTTGTAAAACTCCTGACTCTGCTTTAAGAAAAACGAGTCCATTTAGGATAAACAATCTAAATATCTGAATATAATTTGTGCTTAATAACCAATACACCCCCTCAAAAAATATATGAGGAAAAACTTATTACTGTACGGCTTTCTGGGGAATTCACAATGATCCAACATCTGTTGCTTGGGTTAGGGAAACCCCACAAAACCTAACCAGATCATTAACACTTAAATTTCTAAATCAGTAATAAAAAGAATTTTATAATATGAACATTATTTTTCTTCTAATCCCATTTTCTTTCTCAGTTCCTTGAACTGCTGTGGTGGCAACGACTTTGTCAACAAATCAGCTTCTTGATTACCTGTGGACAAATATTTCAAACAGATCATCTTGTTCTCTACTTGTTCCCTCGTAAAATGGTATTTAATGTCGATATGTTTAGAACGTTTGTGACTTACGGGATTATTTGACATTGCTATACAACTTTGGTTGTCTTCATATAAAATTATTGGTTTAAACATATTGACATTAATACTGACAAATAAAGATCTTAGCCATAGGGCTTCTTTTACAGCCTCAAAAACGGCCATATATTCCGCTTCGGTTGACGACGCTGCAACCGAATTCTGTCGCCGTGTAATCCAAGTTACTATACAATTGTCATACAGTTTAAATAAACAGCCCGTTGTACTTCGGCGATCAACTTCATTATTTGCCCAATCAGCATCAACATACCCTGTTAATATTTGTGCATAATTGTCAATTCTTCTATATACCAATTTAATATTAATCGTTCCTTTTACATATTTTAATACCCGCTTTAAGCATAACTATAATTCTTTATTATTTTTAGTTTGGTACATACTTAGTAAATTTACCGCTGTACACAGATCGGGACGTGTGCACAGCATTGCGTACATTATACAGCCAATTACATTTCTACAAGGTGCATCATAAATATCCTCTGAATTTAATGCGGTATAGTTTAATTTTACTGGTAATGGTGTACTGACGGGGTTGCAATTACTCATATTATATTTTTGTAATACAGACTTCAAATACGTTGTTTGATCAAGTGAAATTTCCGAGTTTGATCTGCTTATTCTTATACCCAAAAAATAATTAATTTAATGTAAATGTTTTCTTTTAATGTTCCATTCAAAAATGCTGTCTTCACATCCATTTGATGAACTAACAGCTCATTTTGATTTGCGAACACAAGCAAGCATCTAAAAGTGGTGATTCGCGCTACCGGCGCGAACGTTTCATCGTAATCTAACATTTTTCTTTGGCTAAAACCGCGCGCTACCAAGCGAGCTTTATATTTGACCCAATTTCCATTACTATCGCTTTTTATTGTAAACACCCATTTGCAGTCGACGATATTTACGTTATTTGGCTTTTGTACTAGCGTCCACGTTTTATTTTGATCTAATGATTTTAACTCATCTTTTATGGCTTTTTCCCATTCAACTCTAAATTTACTTTTAGCTACATCTTGAAAACACTTTGGAATTTCATTTTCCAATATTTGACCAGCTATTAAGTAATTTTTAAATTCAAAATCATCTTCTTCTTTGCAATCGTAAGATATTATTGGTTTAGCTTTTAATCTCTCACTCCTTCTTATATCCTGCGCATTATTATTTAACTTTCTTAATTTACACTGAGTTATATCAGAACTATCTGAGTTCGTACTTATATGTTCAGGGACATCCTTTATTTTAGATGTTTGACCTTTAATGCAATTTTCAGGGACAGCCTTTTTTATAAGGGTTTGATCGCATATTTTATTATCCGTTTTACCAGGAGAGATTTTATCACCAGCATCACTATCAGCATTACCTCCTGCTGATAAATTATCTGTGCCTATTGATACATTCTTGCCACCAATTTTTATTTGATCATCGATTTCTTGTCTTGATGTTTTGTATGTAATTTCATCAAAAATTACATCTCGTGCAACTATGAATTTTTTCGATTCTGAATCAAAAATCTTATATCCATTTGGCACGTAACCCACAAAAATTCCCTTAGATGATTTACTATCAAATTTTGTTGTTTTTGTTTTATTATGTACATAAGCTGTACAGCCAAATAATTTTAAAATACTTAATTTCGGTTTTCTATCATGCCACATCTCGTAGGGAGTTTTATTAAATTTTATGGCTTTAGTAGGTGACCTATTTACTAAGTAAGTTGCAGTTAAAACTGCTTCGCTCCAAAATCGTTTGTCTAAACCCGAGCTATATACCATTGCACGTGCTTTTTCGGTTAAAGTTCGATTCATCCGTTCCGCCACACCGTTTTTTTGCGGAGTATGTGGCACCGTAAGATGATATGTTATTCCTTTTTGTTTACAATACTCCTTCATTTCGCCAGATAAATATTCTCGACCGTTATCGCAATATAAATTGACTATTTTCGTATTAAAATGGGCTTCGCCTTTTGCAGCGTAATCTTTAAAATAAGTAAAGACTTCAGATTTCTTTGACATTAAATAGGTTACGGTATAATGAGTATATTCATCTATAAAGTTTACAAAATAATTTTTATCATCTATCGTAGATGGTGTTATTGGACCACATACGTCTGAATGAACAATAAATAGCGGTCTTTTAATATGACGTTTATCTTTTATTTTGGCGAAAGGAAGGCGTGTTTGTTTTCCGCTTATGCACGCTTTACAAACTGAATTTATGGGATTTATATTTTTTAAATAAATATTATCACTTGCAAGTTCATTTTCTTTAAATTTTGAAAATTTTTCTTTACTCATGTGGCCCATTCGTTCATGCCACAATATATTTTTGTCAATACTTTTAACAGCAGCCACGAGGCCTGCGGCCCGTGCTTTATTTCGCGCATTTTGTATTATAAGCTCAATAATATACAAATTATTTATGCACTTACCTTTTATCATTGTCGTGCTTCCCCTTTTGATTTCCACGTTGCCAGTTTCCGTGAACACGACTGACATCCCAGCCTCCTGGATACGCCTCACTGAGATGAGGTTGGCAGGTACACTGCTGCTGTAGAGGACATCCTTCAATGTTCCATTGTAGCCAAGGGTTATGTTGATTTCCACTTGCCCAATATGTGTCGCCTCGATGGTTGCACCTTTCTTCGCCACAGTTATGCAAATTGGCTTCGCTAGCTGTCTGTGTTCTGTGAAGAGCCCCAAATCGTTGATAATATGCTCGGTCGCACCAGAGTCTAATATAAAACGTCCTGATTCTTTTTCTTCGTAATTTGAATCATTAGTACACATAAAGGCAAACGGTTCCTCTACTGCTGCAGAAACATTAGCACTAGTCTCCTGATGATTGTTTTTCTTCTTTTGATAGTGAGGTTTTTGATACGTCTTCAAACTCTGTTTGTAGAAGAAGCAATCACGTTTAAGGTGGTTTTTCCTACCACAATGGAAACATTTGCACCTGTTTGTTTTTAAATGTTTTATTTTTAGGAAAATGTTTTTCTTTCTTCCACCCTTTGTCGTTTGTACTACGAAAATGAAGAGCTTTAGTTGATGTGTCATTATTCTCTCTCGCTAGATATTCCTCGTGCTCAAGAAGCATTCCTTTTACAAAGGTCAATGTAAGTCTATCATCTCTAATTGTTTTTATTGCAGCTTTAATTGGTGCATAACTTAAAGGTAGTGAGTTGAGCATATACCATACTTTTGTTGTCTCGTTCACTTCCAAGCCACATGCAGTTAAATCACGCACCATTTCTTCAATTTCCAGCATGTGTTTCTTTATTGATGTATCAGGCTTTAGTTCGCAGTTAAACAATCGATCTTGGACACATAGTTGTGTGGATACCTTTTTGCAAGCATATAGTCAATCGAACTTTTCTAAGATTTGTCGAGCTGTCGCCCGTCCTGGAGGTAATTGCGACAGTGTGATATCGTCTAAATATTCAAGGTACCTCTGGCAAAACGCTCCCATTTTATCCACTCATCAGTAAGTGGTTCTGGTGGATACTCGTTCAGCACTCTACTCGCACCTTCTTGTTTGATTATTTCCGAAAGTTTAAATTTCCACATTAAATAGTTTTCTCCATTAAAGAGTTTTAAATTCCGTTTCATCACAGTTGACGCGCCACTCGCCATTGTTATTTATTTTTATTATTTTTTTTTTATTTCAACTGAACAACTGAAACGCACAATCACAATCGGTGACTGGGCCCATAACCTAATGAAAGGTATAATGGATCTCAGTGAAACACAGATAAAAAGTCTAAATAGTTTCATTAACTTCGAGCCGTAATTTGTAAGTCTTTCTAGGACTACTTCGCAACGACTAACTATATGGATATGGAATATTAGTTACAGTCAAATTTAAAGAAAACTAAACACGATACGTTATTTGTAAAACTCCTGACTCGGCTTTAAGAAAGGCGAGTCCATTTAGGATAAACAATCTAAATATCTGAATATAATTTTTGCTTAATAACCAATATTTTCAAAACAGAATTTTTGATTGTTTTCTGATGGAAAAACAACTACTTTTCGGAATATATCCCGCGACAAATATTCAATATCTTTTCTCTCTTAGAAAAACGTGACGATACACGACATGCAATTGTGTAGATATAAAGATCTTTGGTTATTTTTCTAGCAGATGTGGATATTATTTCTTGTTCTGTAATATGTCAATTTATAACCTATTTTCTATTCTACTGTTACTTCAGTACAGATTATCTTTCATCTTCGCGTACAGTTGTCCGTGACAAAATAAAACAAAACATTGAATGAGGAATGACGCATCCTACAAGTCGTTGTTGTCGTAGACACCGCCACGAAACGCGAAATCTCTTCGCGATATGCGCGCGTCGTAACAACCTGCTCGCTAGCTCCCGAACTGCAACTTTTCTTGCTGTTGACTGCTACAACCCGCCTCCAACGACCATCGAGTTCTAACAGTTTTACGCAACATCTCATCTGAAAGTGTACGAAACGTCGCGTTTGGATTTTTTCGCGCGCCCGGCAAACGGATTTTTCAAATATATTGTTAGTGATCACGAACATTTACGAATTGAAGATTAATAGTGTTTTACTAGTTTAAAAATTATTGTAAAATGTGCCATGGACTGTTATTTTTGTTAACACCTGTGTAATTGTTATAAATATTTTAGATTTTTAGAAAATTCTCGCAAATACAGCAAGTTATTTTTTATGGTAGGTAATGTATTTTTATAAAATTGCTTCTCATAAAATTCATATTTTGAGGTGATTTGTTGTATTGTTTTATTAAAGAAAAAATAAAACTAATTTTGTCGAAACATTTATTTTCATAATTCTCAATTATTTTATGGGAAGGGAAAAATATTAGGAATTATCAAATAAAAGTAATAAATAAACAAGTCATATCTTTAAATTAACTTTGGAAAAAATGGATTCTAAAAAATCGTGTAAAAAAAACAACTGGATTGTAACCGAAATAGTATAGTTGTTTAGAAAATGTTGAATCGTTTGCAACATTGCCAAGTTAGATACATTTCTGATATTATCAGAATTTGCGTGCGAAAAATAAAATCAAGGTTTTGTTTATTATTTAATTTGTTTTGAATATCTTTCAGTTACATTATATTTTAAATATACATACCAAGTATCTACTACAATGGTATCCAGTATTTCTTTATTTTCCCAATGAATCAATATATAATTATCATAGACTTTTTAAACAAAGTCCAGGTGCATTATACTTCACACATGATTAAATTAAAAATATTTTATCTGTTACAGGGCACCAATTCTAGTAATAACTGTCAGTATTTGCCATACTTATTACAATTATTAAAAAGGTTTTTTAATAGGTTGCTTTGACAAAAACCAATTAGCCAGACTACATATAGGTCACTGATTGTTTATTTATAATTTTGTTACTATTTGTTAAATTTTTCTGCTGGATTGAGCACAGTAAACATATTAATTTGTGTTAATAGTTTTATATTTTAGTTCAACAATATTTTCAATTTCTGGTATATATATATTTTTTTAATTATTATTATTTTTTAAATACATATACAATATTGTATTTGCATAATTGCTTCCAAATTTTACAATTTAAGTCTACAGTTTATTATGTGTTGGTATAGTACGTAAAGAGTGTTTCTACTTTCTGGAAAAATAATACAATTTAGGTCTATTGGAAGAGTTATACTGGCAGTTATTAGTTGGTTATATAATTTCCTAATATTTTGAGTATTTAATGGACACTCAAGTAGAATGTGTGTAAGTGTACCTATATTCCCACACGAAAAGTATGGGTTAATAATCATTCTTTACTGATGTTTTTATTCAGGAGTAAGTGCATGATTTGCGCGCATTCGATTTATTGTAACCATAAATTTTTTGTTTACCACTTTGTAGAACCAGCGTTGTATGGGGATCCTTTCCTGATGTTTTATAAAGTTTAATCCGTTCGTACATTCATTATAGAGATTTTGCCAGTTTTCTTTAATTTCTTGTTTTTGTGATTTGAATATGTCGGAGGGTGTCAATATCAGTTGGAGCGTTTCTTCTGATTTTAAGGCTTCTTTTGCGAATTTATCAGCTGTTTTGTTAGCAGTTATGCCAGCATATATAGCAATTTTGTTATTTTTGTGAATTTCGTGGTATACATTCAAAATATTTGCTTCAATATGGTTTACTGGTCTCTTTATGTTCATATTTTTTAATCTGTCCACTGCACTTTTACTGTCTGTAAATATTACATACCTATCTGTTTTTATCTAAATTCGATATGTATTTCATTGTTTGTAAAATTGTTGTCACTTTTGCTGTGTATATAGAAGCCTCCTTAAAAAATATTTGGAATTATGTTTATGTGATAGAATGCTCAGCCTGATTGTTCATTTGAACCATCTGTAAATATGTATCATAATTTGGCCAGTATTAATTTTTGAATTCATTGAATTTTGTTTGAGTGAGGTTTGGTATTTTGTCTTGAATTTCAAAGTAATATGTAGGTATTTTGTGAGAGAAGAGATTTTCAGGTGAATATGTAAAGTAGTTTTCCGTTTGTATGTAATTTGTGCTGATAGCTAGAGATATTTCCATGATAGTTTCCACTATAATTGTTTTTTTTTGAGTACCAGTATTTATGGGTGAGGACCTGAACTGTTAATGATCGTTACCTGTTGAGATATACTTCCTTTGCTGTGATTTTAATCATAAACATATTACTGAGTAGTTGTCTTAGTCTAAGAGATGGTGTTATTGCTTCTGCTTGCATAATATTTATTGGGGTGGATTTGTGGTATCCTAGGCATATTCACAGACATTTATTCTGTTGCGCTTCAATTTTGTCCAAGTGTGTTTCAGCTGCTGTGCCGTATAGATGACTCCCCTAGTCTATAATTGATCTTACCATTGTTTTATAGAGTAATGCCGTATTTGGATCTGCTCCCCACTTTGTATTGCAGAACAATCTTAGTATATGTATTACATTTTCAGTTCTTTCATTACTCAGTGTATACAATTATTCCTTAAAAGTTTCTTGTCTAGAGTATTTGATGGTATTTTTTATGGGAAAGGTGTATTTATCTAGGGTTATCAAATTTTGAGCACAACTTCTAGTTCTGGAAAAGATACATACTTCGGTCTTGGTTTCTAATATAGACAGCCCAATATCATCGAACCATTTTTTGATCGGAATAAATTCCGCGTTAATAATTCCTGTACATCTTTCAACTGATTTTTCTGTAGTGGATGACACAATATCGTATTGTATTATTTTAGATTTTGGTAATATTTTTTTTTCAATATCCGTTGTATATAGGGTGCATAGGATTGGACTGAGGATTCTGCTTTGTGGTAAACCGGTTCTGGAAATTCTTGGATCTGATATATGTTGGTTAATTTTTAAGATGACTGATCGATTTGAATATGCGAACTTAATGAAATTTGCCACATGAGTTGGTAATCCTATGTTGATGAGTTTCTCCTCCAGTAAATTCAATTGGACATTATCGAAAGCTGATGATACATTAATAAATGTGGCTCTAGTGCTGTGTTTCTGTGAATATCCCAGGTAAATATCGTTTACTAATGTTGTTCTTGGGTGAACCTACCATTTTTAAATGCGTATTGTGAATCAGGCAGAATTTTTTCGTTTCTAACCAATGTTCAAGCCTGTTCTTAATAATTATTTCTAAAGTTTTAAAGACGCATGATGAAAGTGATATAGGTCTATATGACTCTGGATTACCATCTCTTGTTACTGGTTTTTTTATGGGTAAAATGATGTAGTCCTTCCATTTTTCAGGGAAAGGTATCTTGTTAGTCCAGATAGAGTTGAACAGTTCTAGCAATGTTTTTTTATGTTCTATAGAAATTTTATAAATCATTATATATGAAATATTATCCTTACCGGGGGCAGTATTTTTGGTTTGTTTCAATCTTTGTTCAAGTTCCCACAAATTGAACATTGAGAGTAGAAATGTATTGTTATGGTGTACTGTAGTTATTTGAAGTATAGATTTGTTGTCGACCCCAAGGGGAGATATTTTGGTATGAAATTCATTTATCCAGCCCGCTTCCGGATTGTTTTCTTTTTTTATATCGATTTACTTTTTCCCAGACTTCTTTAATTGGTGTGCCTTGATTAAGACTGTTGCAATAATTTCTCCAGCTCTTCTTTTTGATTTCTTTAAAAGTCCTTTTTGCCACTGCATCTAGTCTTTTGTATCCGATCAAGTTGTTAATATTTGGTGATCGTTTGTACCGGGAAAATGCTTCTTTTCCTGCTAGAGCTGCTATGTTGCAGGTTTCATTCCACCATTGCTTTGAGCAGTTTTATGTTAGTTGAAATGTGTTTTGGGATTGCTTCCTCTGCTGCTTTGTTTATACTTTCGACTAGATCACAATATGTTTTTTTCGGTTCTGTCAACTGTCAACTTGAAAAGGTGTTAGATAATGTAAACAATCTCAAGGCTATTTAGAAATTTGTTTTATCCAAAACAATTATTTTACTAAGATTCACACATCTAATAGTTTCATTATAATGAATACATTTTAATAACATTAATTATGAATAATTTTTAAATGTAGACCTGAATAAAGAAAGTGTTTTTCTCTGCTATTTAACATACAGCTCTAGTAATGTCGAAAGTATTTAATTTTATTACACCAAATTATATCTATTAAAGTATATGTTAATCATGAAATTAATTTTAAAAATATTTATAAATTACTTGGTGTTTAAAACAACAGAAATATGATTTGTACATCAATAATATTCCAAAAAATTGAAAAATATATTGAGTTTTATATAGAACTTATTTTGTCTTTGTATTTTATATGGACACATTAAAATCTGCCCATCAAAGATTGTGACTTAGATACATGTTTCTAAATTGGGTTTTCTTACTTTTTATCTTCTGCCCATAGTGGTTTGGATCTTAATAGATAATATTTTAATTGCAATATTAACGGTTTTCGAGATCAAATACTTGGCCAAAACTGCAGCATTGTTCTTGAATGTTCTACAAGAGAAATCCAAGTAATAGACTAGTTCATAAGTCGAAAACGGTGAAAAATTGTGATGGAGCTCGTAAAAATACGTGCGATAGCTCATTCGATCCGGAACGACGTAACGCAAAAGAACCGAAGTCCGGCCACTAATCGGTTTATCAAAAACAATTGTGTCAAAGATGAGGTCTTAATTTTTTTCATAATTTATGCCTAGTCTACGTTACAGATTTATAGTAATATATTCGTTTTAACTGGTACTTAATGATGTTTAAGATGTATTTTAAGATACAAACCTCTAATTTTTATGTTGATTGCAAAATCAGTAAGAAGCTCTCCAGTTTCCGTCCACTTGCTAGTAATTTTCCTGTCTCTGTCCAGAATTGACCCCCAATCCGACCTATTATCCTTATAAGTTGTGAGATCCAACAACTTCTAGTGCGGGTGTTGAGGTGTGTTGATAAAGGTAAAAATGTTGTCATTTGAATGATTAAAAGTACGTTTTTATTAATTTTTGGAAAATTGATAAAAAATTAAAATTTTTTATTCCACGTTACCCGGAAAAAATTTTCTCCCCTCATCAGGAGTAATGTGGTATAGTTCTGTTATGTACAACTCATCAATGTCAGCAGTACAACTCCAGAACCTATCACCACTCAATAAAGATAAACAGCATTCATCTATAAGCTGTGGTTTTACATATCAACAGTTAGTGAGTTACTGGCTTTGACATCAAGTACCTCTCACATTGCTCAACCATTCAATACCAAAACTTACCATCATTTATAGCAATTTATTATCTTGATTGTTTAAGTTTCACGTTGAAAATCCAGCGTAGTATGTAGGTATACACTCACTATGTCCTATGCCACGCGCAGAACTTACAGAATGTTATTATTTCTTTTTTGTACGACACAGGGTAACACAACATAAAAGTGATAACAACTTAAATAAAATGTTTTGTGGATTGGCCGAACATAGTATCTAAACAGGGCATCACCCTAACTTTGACAACATTGAAATCGTACATTATAATCAATATTATTATAAAAGAACTTGTTTGGACACGTTAGAGACCACCTTAGATAGCAATTTTCTTAACAAAAAGAGAGATACCTACTTACACTTGATAAATCTGGCACATCATCAAATCTACTGTGCTCTGAAACTTCTGATTTTGACACATAACATCTAAATTTGCTACCATACAACAATTTTTGATACAGCACTTAAATATATTACCAATTATTGATAACATATTGACTGAATAATGAATAAAACCCAATGACACAGCTGTTTATTTCTGTCCTGACTGAGTGAGAGTCATGTCAGCGATTGCATATAGTGAGCTTTATGGTGATATCAACCTATAATTAGACAGTGACGCCCTGAAAACGTTGTCTTGACAGGTGACAGACGTTGGACTTCGGTACCTGATTGCAATCAACACAAAAACTGTCGATACAAGCTCTAGTTTTCCTAAGAAGGGTGCCGTACAAAAAAGAAATAATAACATTCTGTAAGTTCTGGGCGTGACGTATGTCATAATGAGAGTATACCTACATACTATGCTGGATTTTCAACGTGAAACTTAAACCATCAGGAGAATAAATTGTTATAAATGATGGTAAGTTTTGGTATTGAATGGTTGAGCAATGTGAGAGGTGCTTGACGTCAAAGCCAGTAACTCGCTAACTGTTGGTATGTAAAACCACAGTCGTAAATGAATGCTGTTTGCCTTTATTGAGTGGTGGGTGAGAGCTTCTGGAGTTGGACTGCTGACATTGATGAGTTGTACATAACAGAACTATACCACATTACTCCTGATGAGGGGGGAAATTTTTACCAGGCATCCTTCAATAGTTTTTTTTTCATTTTCTATAAATTTTCCAAAAATTAATAAAAACGAATTTATATCTTAATAATTCAAATGATAACATTTTTACCTTCATCGACACACCGCAACACCTGCACTAGAAGTTGTTGGATGGTCGCTAACTTGTTATTTTTGTATCGATAAAAACAGTAGTTGGTCTTCCTCGTACGTTGAAATTTCTTTTTAATTTTCAAAATTGAAGTGTAATGTAATATACGAGGGCAATTCAGAAACTAACCTCCGATTGGTCACAGTGCGGGTAGTGGGGGGAGTAGCGCGCCATCTGTGCATTCACACGCTCAGCAGGTCAGTCGGCATCAAGCCGTAGTCGAGTGAACATCGTACCTGCGCTAGTTTAGTTTTTGTGGCAGTTTGAAATGTGTGCTGCAATAGAAAATCCCGCCAAATGTGAAGTGCGTGCTGTTATAAGGTTTTTTACAGCCAAAGGATACTCTGCAGCAGCTATTCATCGTGAGCTTTGTGCCGTGTACGGACCAAAAGTTATGAGTGAAGGAGTTGTCCGTGAATGGGTACGTTTATTTAAAAGTGGACGAGAAAACGTTCATGATGAAGAGAGGAGTGGTAGACCATCCTTGGTGACTGACGAACTCGTTCAGACAGTTGATGCAAAAGTTCGTGAAAATCGACGTTTCACAATGGCGGAGTTGTCTACTGATTTTCCACAGATTTCTAAGACTCTTTTGTACGAGATAGTGACAGCAAGATTGGGTTACCGTAAGTTCTGTGCACGATGGGTGCCCAAAATTCTTACCGACCACCACAAAAGTCAAAGAATGGCCTCTGCATTAGACTTTCTGTCACGTTATGAGGACGAAGGAGAACCATTGTTAAACAGAATCGTGACCGGTGACGAAACCTGGATTAAGTACGTGAACCCTGAGACAAAAGAACAATCAAAGATGTGGGCACATTCAGATTCGCCTACCAAACCAAAAAAAGCCCGGCAAGATTTTTCTGCCAGAAAACTGATGGCAACGGTGTTTTGGGATGCCAAAGGGGTGTTGTTGGTTGAATTCATGGAACGTGGGACGACCATTAATCAAGACGTGTACTGTGAAACACTAAAAACATTACGACGGGCTATACAGAACAAACGCCGTGGTATGCTGACTTCCGGTATCGTTTTTTTGCACGATAACGCCCGTCCTCACTCTGCTCGCAGAACAACAGCCCTTCTTGAGTCCTTCAAGTGGGACGTTTTCAACCATCCACCTTACAGCCCAGATCTGGCGCCAAGCGATTATCACCTCTTCATGCATATGAAGAAATGGCTCGGGTCCCAGCGGTTTGATGACGACGAAGAGCTCAAAGATGCGGTCACAGGCTGGCTCGAGGCACAAGCGGGTGATTTTTATGCAGAAGGAATTTCAAAGCTTGTGAAGAGATACGATAAGTGCCTCAATCGTTATGGAGACTATGTCGAAAAATAGTGCAAAGATGTAGTTGTAAGATGTATATATTAAAATATTTTTACTTAACTTGGTGTATTTTTTTCAATCAACCGGAGGTTAGTTTCTGAATTGCCCTCGTAGTATACCTAATGCTAGCTCATGATTTATATGGTTTTAAAGTCATAACACAGCTTGCAGTAAGTACCAAATTGGTTAATTATAACAGTGAAATATCTAAAATTATATTTTAGCCATTGATAAAGATAATAAACATTTTCGAAACGTTGGGTAGTAAAAAAGAGTTTTAATAACCACCTTTAGACGGAATCCCTAAGTATTCACAAGTTATATATATCGATCGAGAAATAAAACTACAAGGAAAGGAATTTCATTTATCGCTAGTCATGGATGGAAGACATTTGTGACATATTCATAAAATGTTTCACTTGTCATCCATCCAGATTCGGAATGTCCTACCCCACATTGTCATGGCTTCTTTCTTATGATCTCAGATCGAGTCTCGGATTGTACATATCGTTTATAAGGAAACAAGACTAATGAAGGAGGTAATGAACTGTCTGCTCCTACTCTCAGCAAAACTGTAAGACATTCTTTTTCATCACTTACAACGTGGTTATAAACCTTCTTGGATTCTCTTCTTACTAATAAAACTTGATTCTCTTATGGACTTGAGTAAAAACCTGTTTCATCATAGTTGAATATTCTCCTGGGATCATCAAATAAATCTAGAGAATTTGACACTATCATGTAATCTCTAAAAAACGAATCCCTGGTATTCTCTTCTGTAACACCTGCTCTGCATATTGACAGTACGTGTGGAACCCTCTTGGAAATCGCCGGATGTCGAGCAAGGACCCCATTATACCATTTCTTTCCCGGAGTATCAATTAGTAACTGGAAAACCACATTGACCCGTTTCTAACATCCAGTTTACTAAAATTTGTTCTTCATCATTTATCAAAACAGTGGTTTCCATATGCCCCGGATTTTTATATTTCTGTTGAATGCTGTCAATTATTGTTGATTTTGGGACACTGTAAGTTTTCGAGGGCTGCCTAATGCTATTTTTATTGGACACTATGTTGGCCAAGGCTTGCTTCATATTTAATTTGGTATACAGCTCAACCTTGAATATTTACCTCCTGTTAATCACTAAACTCGATGTCAAATAACTAGACAAATGTCTAGGTCGGTAACGTGGAAGATACTATCTCTAATCCGACCCTCCGGGACGGAATCAAGAAACAATAGTAACCTGTATCCGACCGCTTTGAATTTAAAGAATTTAAAATGTTATATTACCTTTGAGCGATTATACAATAACAGAACTTTCAAATTAATTCCTCAAACCACCGACAGTCTCAGTATACATTTATAAAAAGCTTGTAATAATTTTTGGGTAGGTCGTATATAGATAACTAGAACACATAATTGTTAGTGTAAAATATTAGTATATAAATAAACGGTTTTAAAGATTAAAACTAACTTTTCCGCATCTGTGAGATGCCCTGAACAATATTATATCATAAAATTGGTCACTTATATAGACTTCGGGGGATGTATCGTGCTAACAAACCGAAATTTCCCCAAAAGTAACCAAAAAGGTAGTATATTTGGATTTATAGGACGACCCGCTGTACTCGCTCTAGTCAGCTGAAAACCAGTAGGGTACATCTGTGAGATACCTTGAAAAATATCTAATTATAAAATTAGTCACATGTATACACTCCGGAGGCTGTATTGTACTAAAACCCGAAATTTCTCCAAAAAGGACCAAAAATGTGGCACTTCAGGTACCACAGCACCCGTTGTACTAGCTCTGGTGAGCTAAAAATCAATAAGCTTCATCTATAAGACGCCCTGAATGATATTCAGTAATAAAAGTCAATTTTATACACTATGGAGGCTGTATCGTCCTAACAAACTGAAAATTCTCCAAAAATGTCGTACTTCGAGTACCATAGCACTCGCTGTACTGGCTCTGGTGAGCTGAAAATCAATACTCACTTTAGTCAACTGAAAATCAATAGGGTACATCTGTGAGACACCTTGAACAATATTCAATCACAAAATTGATCAATCGTATACTCTCTGGAGGCTGTATTGTGCTAACAAACTGAAAATTCTCCAAAAATGACAAAAATTTGGTACTTCAAGTACCATAGCACCCGTTTTACTGGTGTTAGTGAGCTGAATATCAATAGGATTTATCTATGAGACGCCCTGAATAATATCCAATCATAAAATTGGTCA
Source organism: Galeruca laticollis (assembly GCA_963921935.1). Classification (NCBI taxonomy): domain Eukaryota; kingdom Metazoa; phylum Arthropoda; class Insecta; order Coleoptera; family Chrysomelidae; genus Galeruca; species Galeruca laticollis. The sequence goes on along the minus strand of OY998178.1, from coordinate 33,655,911 downwards.
CTTGTGTATACTCCGGAGGCTGTATCGTGCTAACAAACTGAAATTTCTCCTAAAATGACAAAAATGTCATCTATAAGACGCCCTGAATGATATTCAGTAATAAAAGTCAATTTTATACACTATGGAGGCTGTATCGTCCTAACAAACTGAAAATTCTCCAAAAATGTCGTACTTCGAGTACCATAGCACTCGCTGTACTGGCTCTGGTGAGCTGAAAATCAATACTCACTTTAGTCAACTGAAAATCAATAGGGTACATCTGTGAGACACCTTGAACAATATTCAATCACAAAATTGATCAGTCGTATACTCTCTGGAGGCTGTATTGTGCTAACAAACTGAAAATTCTCCAAAAATGACAAAAATTTGGTACTTCAAGTACCATAGCACCCGTTTTACTGGTGTTAGTGAGCTGAATATCAATAGCATTTATCTATGAGACGCCCTGAATAATATCCAATCATAAAATTGGTCACTTGTGTATACTCCGGAGGCTGTATCGTGCTAACAAACTGAAATTTCTCCTAAAATGACAAAAATGTCGTACTTCAAGTACCATAGCACCCGTTGTGCTGGCTCTGGAGAGCTGAAAATCAATAGGGTTCATCTGTGAGAACTCCTCAACAATATTCAATCATAAAATTGGTGACTTGTTGCAATCCGGATGCCGTATCGTGCTAACAAGACATGTAACGAAAAGTGGCCGACGACTACGACGACATACTCACAGGATTTTTTCTCTAAAAGCCATATTTTCGTGTTGTTCTTGATGTAAAACGTGAAAATAACTCAAACATTTTTTTCAAAATTCCAACTTTTTTTTGGATAAACCAATAATTTTCTCGTATATTAGATAGGTTGGGCGGAAAAGTAAATCGTACCCGCAAAATCTCATGTCTGTCCATGTGATCGGTATATGGGAAAGCTTTGATTTGATGGTAACCCGTTTCGATCCACTTCTATTTACGCAATAAAACTTCTAATATCCACATTCTGGTATAACCAAACTCATTCTTAAATCGATCATTTAACTTATGGAAAAAATGACTTACCTCTTGTTTAGATTTTAAAATGTTAAACGATAATTTGTTTTTATATGAAAGATCTTTTTTAAGCACTTAGAACACGGTAAATTGGTGTGGCTAGAACAACATGTCAAATAACACTAGATACGAATACTACAAATGCTGGGCATCTTCATAGGCAGTATTTGGGAGGCGGTTTTAGGTCGACAAATAACGGAGTCGAGTGTCCATTTATGCCCGTGAATTTGAAAATAATAGCAAATAATACAAACGGTCGGATAGAGGATCTAGGACGGATTCCGTTGCAGTTGCGTTATAGAAAAATTTATCGAATCCGGTTTTGAGCACATAAAAATTTTTCGAAAGTTATAAAGAAATAAAGATAAAAAAGGTATTTAGTTTTTTTGCGAATATTTCAAAAACTATACACAATTATCAAATTAAAAAAATATTCTTAAAGAGACTTCAAAAGTCCTATCTCCCTAAACTCTATCGATCTCCATTATTTATAATTTTAATTCAACGCCTTATCGCGTCAATTTCGGGATGCGGAAACGGCGTCTAAACCGAGAACGTTACATCAATTTTTTTAAAAGTATTAAATATCAATTTAAAAAAGTTACGGTGTATTCTGAACACTTCAAAGAATTTATTACCGTTGGAAATAAAGCTTAAAAGATAATTTTTCAATAAGCTATGCGATTGTTAATCAACAAAATTTTACCGGACCCGCGTCTTCATTGATGACAACAAAAAACGTTTAAATAATTGGCAAAAAAATGTTTCGCTTCGTGGAGCTTTTTTTTATCTGCCTACTTAATAAGATCATATCATAACAGTTTGAAAAGCTTTAATAATATGCTTATTATAATTTTTTTAAACTAACAAAAGTCAAAAATCGAAGTAACGTTTTAAAAAATTTTTTTAAATATTTGTTGACATGTCATTTACTGTAGATGCCATAATATGGCTCAATATAATTAGAATTATCTCTTAAAGCTGCATCCAGACGACATGACCAACGTTGGCCATTGAGTAATTTGCCATGCCGTGTGGACAATGTACTACGTTGGCATTGGGATACATTCGATTTGAAGGCGAATACATGCCCATTTTATGATTGAATATTGTTAAGGACATGTCACAGATGAACCTTATTGATTTTCAGATCACCCGAGCCAGTACAACGGGTGCTATGGTACTTGAAGTACGACATTTTGTCATTTTTTGAGAAATTTCAGTTTGTTAGCACGATACAGCCTCCTGAGCTCAACAAGTCACCAATTTTATGATTGAATATTATTCAAGACTTGTTACTGATGAACCCTATTGATTTTCAGCTCACCAGAACCAATAATACAGTATTTTAAGTACGATATTTTTGTCATTTTTGGAGAAGTTTCAGTGTGTTAGCACGATACAGCCTCCGGAGTATATACAAGTGACCAATTTTATGATTGGATATTATTCAGAGCATCTCAAATCTCAAATCACTAAATCCAGTACAACGGGTGCTATGGTACTTGAGGTATCAAGTTTTTGTCATTTTTGGAGAATTTTCAGTTTGTTCGCACGATACAGCGTCCAGAGAGTATACGATTGATCAATTTTATGATTGAATATTGTTCAAGGTGTCTCACAGATGTACTTTATTGATTTTTAGTTGACTAGAGCGAGTACAGTGGGTCCTCTAAATCCAGATATACAAAATTTTTGGTTATTTTTGGAGAAATTTCGGTTTGTTAGCACGATACATCCCCCGAATTGTATACAAGTAACAATTTTATCATTTAGGGCCACAGATGCGGAAAAGTTAGTTTTAATCTTTAAAACCGTTTATTTTTACTAAAGCAGAATCGTTTATCGTAATCAGACAAAAATGTTTATTGATATTGGTAGAAACATTTTTATAGTCCTTTTAAAATTTACTATCGCCTTTATTACGAAAAAAAAAACATTTCTTTTAATTCTCCTTGATGATTCGGTAATCGCCATGCGTTTATCAAGATTTTGTGTTTAAAACCACAACTTATTAGAACTTGATGCAATATCTCCACGCTGGTATAAGTGTAATCTTGATAATCTGCTAATTTTTGCTTTATAACTTCCAATGTCGCAACCCAGTTCTCCTTATATAAATTGCGCGTAGTTCTGTCAATTTTTTAAAATTCTTTCTTGCACTTTTTTCTTTTTTTGACTATGATCCACAACAACTCCTTTCGTGATAACTCGATAAATGGAAGTTTCATTCATTTTTGTTAATTCTGCAATTCTTACTATGATTGGATTATCATATTGCTGAATATTTTTCTTTTTAACAATAAAATATATTTAAAATAACGTGTTTGTATGTACATGTCTTTGTTAAATTCATATGTGATAATATTCTCACATACCTATGCAATTTCATTACTATTTTGTGCAATTTCATTACTACTTCGTGCAATTTAATTACTACTTTGTGCAAACGAAGAACGCCATACTTTACAACAAAACACAACAGAACTAAACAAAATATAATATTTCATCCATTTTCAACCAAAAAAGGTGATTTATTACTCTTCAGGCTTGGTAAGCCCCTCGGCCAATACACTGCATCTAACCTTACGACTCGCCGTTCTGATTGGTTGAACACACACAATCAAGTCCACATGAACTATCGCTTCCTTTGAATGTAAACGGGTAGTAAACATTATTTTTCGTTCCGTTACTTTGCATATACGCTCGTGTTAACGAAGTGAGCTTTTGGTTGCTCCTTATAAAAACAGCTTCTGCAATTGAAAATTGATATACTATAACTAACAAATAAATTTTTCCAAAAATTAGAATAAGTTAAACAACAAAATAAATAACAAATCAAAGCACCAGGAAATACACAAATAAATAAAAATTGTTATTTTGGTTTTTTAAAGATAGGACTTGCCTTTATCGTATTGTATTTTTCAGTTGTCAATTAAGGAAGTTTATAATAAAATACAAACCATAAATGAAATAATATATTTTTAACGTGTCTAAGAATTGATGTTTAGTTTTAGATAAATACATATTTATATACGATTGAGATATTTACATTTCCTCGTTTGTTTGAATACAACGATAAAATTATTTGCTTCTTAGTCAAGCAGATGAAAATTCTTATCGACTAAAAATAAAATATACGCCAATAAGCACTAACTACTCTACTTCAGTTGAATTAAATTACGATGGGGAAGGATACCAAACATCTAACAGCTTCATTAAATTTCGTCATTAATTTACATATTCTTCTTCTTTAAATTGCAAATGTGCCCTTTTACATGGGCACGATCCACATCTAATTTTTATTTTATAACAAGTAGCTGAAAATCAGACAGGACGATACCCTCTCCCTAAAATTATTCACGTACTGGAATATGCGTACAACTAGATTGAAATTGAAAGCGATGGTTAATACCAGTCACTTCATTTTTGTGCACAAAATAATCGTTAAATAGGGTAAATGCACCAGTGAATGAACATTCAAGTCATTTTTGAACTTCACTGTATTTTTATAAACCATCCGTACTGATTTTCAGCTCCAGAAAAATAACACTTCGTGTTCAATGAAATAGTGAACATGTTGCATACGATAGTTACAGAAGTAGACAGTTTAAGACTAAGTAAAAAAATAAAATGTAAAACGTTGCATAATACTCCAGTAAATGAACGAATGCTACCATTGATTGAACATGGCTGATCCAATCAATGAAGAAAATAGACGCTGAACAATTTTTAATCAATGATTATCAACGACAACACAACATATGGTGATACAATATTATTTCAGACAAATTTCAGCATTTCTGGACATTCGAAAAAACCACGTCTTATAAGCTTGGGTGCTTCAATCATTTCCACAATTGAAGTTTTCTCGTACCATATTTGGTCAACACGTTCTGGTCATTTGAAAGTATTGGGACCTGCTGGTGTCATAGCGCGAACTTCATATTCATCACCTTCTGCATTTTCCACTATTCCAGGAAAAGATTTTTGGTTATACATTATTATGACATAAGCTCCAATAGTAATTTCTTGTGAATCATTGATTTTTGCTACATTTTTATCCCTGTTGATATCATCCTCTGGGGAAGATAGTATATTCCTTATGTTGCTCGGATTGATATTTTCAGAATATTTACGAATTTCGGGACACTCGTAGGAACCACGTCTAAAAAGCTTAGGTGCTTCGATCACTGCTGCAATTGAAGACTTCTTGTACTATATCTGGTCGACACAATCTGGCCATCTAAAGGTATTAAGACCAGCTGGTACCATAGCGCGGACTTCATATTCATCATTGTCAATAGTTTCTACTATGCCCGGTAAATATTTCTGGTTATACGTTATTATAACATAAGTTCCTACAGTGATATCGTGGGCAACACTAAGATTTTTATCTTGATTGCCAGTATCGATTATATCAGCCTGTAAACAGGTAACTTCTGTTGCTGGTGGTGCTTTGGTTCTTTTCACGGTTCTTTTTGTTTTTTTCTCTCTAATTGATTTTTGTTTCAATTTCTCAGCTTCTTTTCCCTTTTCTCAGATTCTTTTGTATCTCCATGTTCTTTCCATTTTTAGGAAGTGATGGAAAACGGCATTAAAGTTGCATGTTTCCTTTTGCCATACTTTTTTTCAATATTTGGCCAATTAAGATGTTGTAGCCATACGTCTCTAGTAGTTTTCAGGTTCTGCGGCTCTTGATTATGGAAATCGACACTACTGTTATCTATTACTACGTCTATTTTATCTGGAATCTCGAGTTCTTCTACAGCATTCAGATCATCTGTTTTACTTGTTTTTTTCTCGTAACCTTCTATTAGAGTATCATTATTAGTTATACTCTCTTGCTCGGTACCGTCCAATATATCTTCAGGATTTTCAATTTCTTCTATGATAACGTTTTCTATATCTTTCGTTTTATCCACATTCAATATTATTGTTGAATTGTCAGATATGTTAGGTGGATAGAGAATACCATCAATTTCCAATGATAGGTGCAACAGGTCATCTGTTAAGTCTGTTGTGTATTCTTGTATATCCGGTATGTCAAAATTAGCAATATTCTGCTAGTTTTCTTCGAAGGCTTCTTCACATTCTTGGTTCATTCCATCAGCATTACTCAAATTATTCGTTCCATCGGCTTCGGTTGCTTCTTTACATATTTTCCAAAAGTTGTAGAACTGAATGTCGACTTCTTTTTCACCTTCATAGACACTATTGAATTCTATCAACAAAGTTTTTGAATCTACATGATGTTTAATGACTTTCGGAACAGTTTCTTATTCGTCTCTGGTCAGAGAAACTTCCTTGTCACAATTTAGGTCAAGCTGCTGTCTCCTTGTAGAAATGTATTGGGAATAATTCACAGCGTCGACACTAAATGGAAACAATTCACATTTTCTGAAACCGTTTTTGATGATTTCCGGTTTGATCGATTCTTCAAAAGCTTTTTGGAAAAGGGGGGCAATGGTATTTTTTTGTAACTGATGTATTGGTGTTTTGTTTATGTTTCAAAATGGTCTTTTTCCAGTGTCCTTTGACAGACTTGAATACTGATACGTCACATGTTTGCAAGATATGTGTTGCATTGGGCAGAAGGCAGTATAGTATTATTCTTTTCTGTACACAGAAATTATACAAATCCATATTGATATGCGATTTATGACCGTCAAGCTATAGTAAAACAGGAAATTTAATGTTGTTTTCTTGAAGACAAGGGAAGAAAATATTCGCAATAAATAGGGACCGGGACGTTTATGCCATCTGCCGTGAAAAAACACAAACAATGTGATGTAAACGCTATCAGTAGTATTAGTAGTTTTGTATAATCAGCGTTTTTAAATGTTCATTTTTTAAAACTGATATTAAATGTTTGTGATGTCGTCATCAAAAGTATCTTTCTGTATTCATGGCTGTTCAAATATGCTGTATAAAAATACTACGCAGTTGAAATTTTATAGTTTCTCCGAAAATTCATTGAACACTGCGTGAATAACCTTGAAACGTCAAAAATGAATAAATGCAGTAAAAACACATATGTAATTAAAATGTTCTAATTAGAACATTTTGTTAACTATTATTTTGTGTATAATCAGTATGATACTACAATTGGCAGCTATTAGAAAAGTTTTAAACTTTCTTTTTACATAAATAAAAGATAATTATCGAGAGAATAAAATGTTGTTTTCTGTATGATTTCATTGATTATATAAAATAGAAAACTAGTTATGTGTTTGCTGACTTTAATATTATATAATAAGTTCAAATAATTAAATACTATTAAGGGGAAGAAAGTAAACATTTGTACAAAACGAATCACTTCAAGTTTTTTTAATTACCTTTCAGAAAGCATCGGGAGGATTGGGAACCAAATAAAAATACTAGAATTTGCAGAGCTCATTTTGTCAATAATCAAAAATCAGATAATCCCCTACACCCATCTTACATACCAACAATTTTTCCTGGCAAAGAAAATAAAAAGATCTATTCATTTTTTGCATTTTGTAGATTGTTTATTATACTGTTTACATCACAATGTTTTTCTTATTTAACACCAGGGCGCTCTATTTTCGGCATAAGTGCTGCCTCTATAGTTCCGTCTCGATCCCTATGCGTAGAATGTTGCACTCGTCATCCATCCACTAACTGATCGGCCAATACCCCACTCCTCAGGTATAGTTTGTGCAATATCTCTTGGAATACGCTTGTACGGGTACACAATCATAGGTGGAACAGATTCTCCTGAGGCAGAAAATGTACAGAGTCCTGTTATGCATTCTTTTTCTGGGCCACTAGCAATTTCATAAAAATTCCTGTGATTTTTGGGATCCAGAAGCTTTCCAGTTTTGGGACAAGTCTGCAAACCGGTTTCATCCCCATTAAATATTCTATCAGGCTCGGAAAGAATGTCTTCAACGCCTTCTCCAAATAAATATTCCTTCATCTCCTGAAACGATTTTCGAATATTTTCCTCTATTACAGATGCTCTCGCCTTGGATATTAATTCTGTTTTCCTTGTGGTTATTTTTGGATGTCATTGTAAAAAAAGATGTAACCATTTCCTACCCGGTCTATCATCCACGAATTTATTGGGCCTATCAACAGCTTTGAGGACACGTTGCACTGAGTCCTTCACCTCATCGGGATGCATGGGAAATCCTAATAGAGCTTTGGATAGAATTCAAGTTTCTAGAGTAGTTTCTTCTTCGGAGGTCAAAATGGTGGGAGGTCCCATTTTTCGAATCATGGGAACTTTTCCAGTGGTTTTGTTAAAAAGTGTACTTTTCGGAATCCCATATTGTCTGCTGGCCGCATTGATGGTGATTTTCTTTTTTCTTATTGCTTCCACGGCCTTCTGGAGACAGTCATCGGAATATCGGAATCTTACATACTTTTTCTGATGTTCTGGCTTGGACTTTCCATCTTCCATATTTCTGTCAAATGATTGAAAAAAAATATGAAATCAGAAAAAACAGAGAAAGAATAAATTGTTCATTTACTGGAGCACCATTGATCTATGTTATGATGCAATGAAAGAACCAAGTCGTTGATTTACTGGTAAACATTTCCTGACGGAACCCGTGAAACAGCCTTTCTAAACGAGTATATAAGGATCAGATCCATGCAATCTAGATTAACACGTAAAATCCCAATGAATGAACATTTTGCTCTTTTACGGGGTTCAGCACATACACCAATGAATGAACACTCCAATTATTGAATTTAATAACGATTTCGGTGTATTTTGAGGTTAGGTTTTCGATAAAATCAGTTGAAATCAATTAATTGATGTGATAATGACGACACACCACACATCTCATTTGCTAATATCTTATTCTGTACTATTGCTCACCTGGTTATTGCTTAGTATCGTTCCAATAACAGATACGTTTCTCAAATTTTGTCAATAAAAACACAGCGGTACGTTCATTCATAAGAACTGACTTGAACTAACGAAATATCATGTTAAGAGGAACATGTTGCACGTCATGAGGGATATTGCAGTGTTTACGAGAAAGACACCATATTCTTAATAATTTCAGATATATTTCAATTTGTTCATTCACTGGTAATGTTCATTGACTGGTGCATTTACCCTATACTTGGTATGAACTGAAAAATGGAACACTGTAAACTAACTAAATGACGCGCAAGTTTAACGGACATTTGTGTCAGCCTAACGACAAGTGAGTGAGTTTTTTATATGATCAACTAACGGACAGATTGCGTGTACAGCTTTACTTATCAGGGACATGAAATTAGAATAGGTAAAGATAGTGTTTTTAAATGAAACTCACGGTCTCTAGTTAATTCCACAATATAATAAAAGTTATTGAAAATTCTAAAAAATTGACAATTGTTTCGATAAATCAATATCATCGTCAGAATGACAGAAGTTACATTTCATTTTATGCCTACCTGATGTTTAGTAATTATTTTTGGCTAGACCAAGAAGTAACCTAACTTGTGATTGGCTTAATATGTTTATAGAAAAAAGAAGAAGATGTGATATTACAAATATTGAAGCTTAGATATTATTAGCCCTATGGTGATATCCTGGATATCATTTTTCCAATTAAGATCAGTATAACTGTGCAATGATATAGAAAACAAGGAAAACTATATCTGCTGATCTTTACAATTATCACTTAAGAAGACAGTTTATTAGTGGAGAACTCCCTAGATTTAACTGTTCATTGACAACTTCATATTGTGGGTTTCTTAAATGTCTTCTAATTTCCAGTTCTTCAAGGAAATCCAGTTCTTGTTTCTTTTCACAAATATGCAGCACTTCTATTTCTGTGTTAGGTGTCAATGAATTATTGGTGTCAAGTAGATGTTTTGCGTAGTGGGATTTATCTGGTTTTTTTAATCTGTATGATCGTAAGTGTTCACTGTATCGTATTTCAAAATTCCTAAGGGTCTGACCCAAATAGACAGCATTACATTCTGGACATTTGAGTTTATATATACCTGACTTCTTTAATAGTGGTATTTTTGTTTTTACATTCAACAATTTTGTACTAACGTTACTTTCTGTTTTTAAAAAAAATGGTTGTATTCGTTGCTGAAGATATTATCTTTGAAATATTATTAGAAATATTTCCTGCATATGTGATGCTTGTTTTATGGGTAGTGAACGACAATTAGATGTATTTTTCAACCACATCAATAATTTATACCCGAAAATTAAATTTACATTACAAATTGAAGAAAATAGCTCAATCAATTTTCTTGATTTAAAAATTCAAAGAGTTAATAATGTAATTGATTATTCAATTTACCGAAAACCAACACAGACTGATGTGACAATTCCATTCAATTCTAACCACCCTATGTCACACACACTAGCAGCATATAATTCAATGATACATAGAGCTTTTTCAGTTCCTATGAACAAATGTAATTTTGATAGAGAGATTAATACAATTAGACAAATAGCAACATCTAACGGTTATCCATTAGATATGATAAATAAGCTAATTAGTAAAAAAGAAGAAAAAGTGGCATTACAACTAATATATCCTAAACAAGCTGATGAAATTAAAACTTATAAAACCATCACATATGCAGGAAATATTTCTAATAATATTTCAAAGATAATATCTTCAGCAACGAATACAACAATTTCTTTTAAAACAGAAAGTAACGTTAGTACAAAATTGTTAAATGTAAAAACAAAAATACCACTTTTAAAGAAGTCAGGTATATATAAACTCAAATGTCCAGAATGTAATGCTGTCTATTTGGGTCAGACCCTTAGGAATTTTGAAATACGATACAGTGAACACTTACGAGCATACAGATTAAAACAACCAGATAAATCCCACTACGCAAAACATCTACTTGACACCAATCATTCATTGACACCTAACACAGAACTAGAAGTGCTGCATATTTGTGAAAAGAAACAAGAACTGGATTTCCTTGAAGAACTGGAAATTAGAAGACATTTAAAAAACCCACAATATGAAGTTGTCAATGAACAGTTAAATCTAGGGAGTTCTCCACTAATAAACTGTCTTCTCAAGTGATAATTGTAAAGATCAGCAGATATAGTTTTCCTGGTTTTCTATATCATTGCACAGTTATACTGATCTTAATTGGAAAAATGATATCCAGGATATCACCATAGGGCTAATAATATCTAAGCTTCAATATTTGTAATATCACATCTTCTTCTTTTTTCTATAAACATATATTAAGCCAATCACAAGTTAGGTTACTTCTTGGTCTAGCCAAAAATAACTACTAAACATCAGGTAGGCATAAAATGAAATGTAACTTCTGTCATTCTGACGATGATATTGATTTATCGAAACAATTGTCAATTTTTTAGAATTTTCAATAACTTTTATTATATTGTGGAATTAACTAGAGACCGCGAGTTTCATTTAAAAACACTAATATGAGCATATTCCACGAAGTAAGGGTCGAGACAGTTAATTTCATTAGGTAAAGATAATCTAAACTTGTAAAATTCAGCTTCGTATGGTTTTTCTATACTATAATAATTTTCTTGGAGAAAAAAGTCTATTATAGGTTCCAAAATATTTACATTGATCAAAACGTCCGTACAGTATTGGGAACAAAAAGAGTACATTAACAAGATAGTACTGAAATAACGGATATCATAAATAGAATGACATAAGTCAAATGAAGATGAACACGGTTCCCTGACAAAGTATGAATCAAAAGACTCGTAGAATGGAGACCTAGAGAAGACGAGGGAAACAGAGGTAGACCCCCCAAAAAGATTGATGTATGGCTTGCAAAAATAGTGGAAAACGAGATACAGAAGTCAAAAGAGTTGATCGCAGGAGGTTGAAAAATGATGACGATGATGTATGAATTAATTTCTATAACCACACAATAGCACATTTAATTTAATAATATTCAATTGCAAACCAAATTTATGTTCATGTAGATTTTATTGAACTTACAAGAATTGTCGATTACCATTAAAAAAATGAATAATTTATATTCTGTCGACTGCGATTTGGATTAGTTTTTTCTTTGAAGTCCTTGTTCAAAGTTAAAGAATAACATTTATTCTTTTTCAATGGATTTATTTATTTTCAACCAAACAGGCCAATGGCCTCCTTACAAGGTTAAATATTATAATTACATAATGCATATTTCTATTTGTATACAGTGTGAGTTAATTGTAATAATAATTAATTAACTCTATTTAGATAAAAGATGACAGTTAGAATTTAATCTTTCTCTGTCGTAATTTACAAAACATTAGCAATTTCTTTTTTAATTTTCTCAACCAAAATTGTTTCAACATTGGCACGGAAATCAGAACTGATCGGAATTTGTCTCTTATCTACAGGGTGTCTCTAAAGTAATCTGAAATATTGTTGTGGTCGATTCGTCATTAAATTTTAATAGACCAAGAGCCCGTGTTCCTTTTAGAGGGAGTGATAAATTTACGCCCATTGACCATTGAAACTTGTATTATGGATGTAGAGGATGCTACATAGACTCTCGCCATACATGATTTCCGCAACGAAATTAGGATAGAGGGCTTACCAACCTGTTATCGAAAAGTGAGCAAAAATTGCCATAAGTTTACGACTGGCGTTTCACCCGATGTAACCCTCGAAATATGTAACAAAAAAAATTGAGTTTACGACTGACAGGAGGGGGGGGATCTTACCAGTACTCATGGAATGACACAAACTTCGCCTGCCAGCCTTTTTCAATGGGGCGCATGCGCCCCCGATTTTGGAAAAATGTCTAGGTACTTTTTTGTGATAAGTTTAGGGGAGCGTCGGGTATTGCCGTACACATAACTTAAAAACTGTATAATTCGAAATATATCTATTTCAGGAGACGTTTTTTTCTATGACAGTACTTCAAATGTATTACAGTTTTACACAGAAGAAATAGGTAGCAAAGGGACTTCGGCAAATAAATTATGTTTAGAGTATATCAAGAAGGTGTTATGTACGGGATTACACGAACAGTGCATGTAAATACCGTACATACTGTGGCTAATTTCGTACACATGATACATGGTGTATTTTACAGAATTAATTATAAATAAGGGCTATAATAAAATAAAACAACAAAATTTAACGTAAGTAAATGTTTAATTTTTATTTTATTAGTTACAAAATCCACAATGATAATTAGCAGCACTGTCTACTCCAGTACATAAGGCATCAGCCCACATACCACAATTCACACACCTATACCACAGTTCTATTTCTTTACCACAACCTCCACACACAAGGCATAGGTCTGTAAGGCCTGAGTTGCCACCACCATCAATAAACTCGTCAGGATCTTTGTCGTCATCCAATGGTATATTTTCATCTATACCGGAGTTAGAAGAAGAGAGCTCTCTAACTTTTGTTTCTTAGTAGTTTTTGTGTCTTGTGTTTTAGTTTAATGTTTTTATTAGAAGGCTTCTGTTGTTTCACTTTTTTTACAGCCCGTTTTTCTTCTAACTCCTGCAAGTAAGTCGTCATGGGTGTATTAGTTAGCACAGTCGAATGTTGCTTCTTACCTTTTCCTTTTACACTGCGCTGTGGAACCGGTGATATAGTAGTGAAAGGTACTACAGTAATAGATGTATTACGATCAGGGCTAGTCAAAATGCGTCTTTTCATATTCCTACCCCTCGATGCTGGTGACGGTTGCTCAGTATCAGATAGAGCGCGTGATTAATTTTCTTCTGCTATTGTCTGTGTTATGGATGTTTATGGTTGTTGAATATCAGACTGCACATTTGATGCGTTCCCTCAGATTCTGAAAATCGTTTCAGGAGGACCATCATCGGCCTCTTCGATGAATTGGGTAAATAAATTCTTTTCCTACGACCACATAGGAAAGTAACACATATCGCACTCTCTACTCCCATGGAAAGTAGCCTTTATTCTCACGCGTGCGGAAAGTACTTTCCGCACTAGTGCGGAAAGTAACTTTCCGCACGGCTGTCAATAAGCCGTCAAACCCGTGAATCCTGTAATATTTACAAATGTAATTATTAATTGATGTTCCCTATTAATATTATTCACATAAAAACTGGACTAAAAACTAATTATTTATAAAAAATAAAGAAAAGAAAAAAATTGTTGACGCCGAGAATCGAAACCACAACCTTTCGGCCATCAAACCAGATACTCTTTCAAATGAGCTAATTCAGATTCAGATTATGGTTATCAGATCTCGTAAGTCGATTTACATTAATCTAATTATGATATTTCTTATATTTTCATTTTATTAAAACAAACTTTAGCTATTTCTAAAGTTCAAGTAAAAACAGAGGTTGAGACGCATCAGTTGCTTCATTTTTTAATTTTCGCCCACTTGGACAACTTTTCACTGAACAAAGCTTTCCCATTGTTTCTATTTTTTTTCCGCTTTGAATTTACAACTACAAATTCGTAATAATAATAATAAAAAATGTATCTACTAAAGTTTATAAAAATCGAATCACTATCCACGTTAGTTCAGCAGTTTTATAGGTTCTATTTACTAATCAACACTTGACTACGTAAATAGTTGACGTTTTATAAACTGCAATATGCTCAACTACACTAGTCATCAGAGACATTAAATTTTCCAACTCAGCGCACTTCACACCGTTTACAACTGCAAATTTCATGTCCTTTCCACTCGCTACGCTAGCGCTATTGTGGTCGGTTATTGAACTATAATTTGCTGCTTACAGCTGGACACTTTTTCAACTTGTCCCCAATACAAGACGGTCCTCCTTACTTTCTCCCCTCCATACTGTCGTTGAACAATTAAAATGTTGTTCTAGAAAAATTATTAAAGTAAATTAAGAGTTTATTACTCACTTTTCATAAATAAATGTAACATGTAAGGGATAGCAACGAAATTCTAAAACTGTTAATTTATTATTGTAACAATAATCAATTCACTTTTAATTTTTATGGTCCCAAATAATTCAATTTATTCCCCAGTTGTATCTAATAAGTACGTACTTATTGTAATTTTTTCAAATGAACATTAATTATCGTTATTTCTTTATTTCACTATAAAAGTAATTGTAAATTCATTAACACTTTTTACAGAAACAATATTTAAACATATACTGTCACAAATAAAACGTAAGATTAGTGAGGCAACTCAATATATACAATCTGATATTTACATATATTGTTTAATAAAATGGGTGGTCGTAGGAAAAATATTGTACATTACTTGTGCGAAAGTGACTTTTCACTCTCGTGGGATTGTCGGACTCGGCCTACGCCTCGTGCTACAATATTTCCCACTCGTGTGAAAAGTGTCACTTTCCGCACTCGTAATGTAATATACTATATCAAATGGGAATATACCCGCTGATTTGAATCCACTCATAGCCTTTTCTACATTTGTAATGCTGACGTAAGTTTTTGTAAAAACTGGAATCAGTTGCAAGGGAGTAAGTTTTTCATACTTATTTATCTTCATGTAGGTTATCGCATACCTTATATAAAGCTCTTTTTAATGAACCAAATACTGTAAGGTCCAATGGTTGTAATCGGTGCGACGTGTGGGGAGGGAGTGTTAATATTGTAACACCGTTGCTGCGACAATAATTATATATTCTTAGTGAAATGTGATTATCTAGTATTAACAAAACTGGATCTTCTAAGGAAGATTTTGTATGACCTACGAAATGGGTTAGCCATAAGTAAAACAAATCCTCAGTCATCCATCCGGACTTGGTACAGTTATAGATAGCTCCAGGAGGCTCTCCTGGTTCCAGAGCCGGGTGCATTCTAATTCGAGGATAGATTATCAATGGAGGGATGTATTGTCTACTAATGGCGGCGCCAATTTGTTTAATTCCTTTGGGAGCAAGAATTCTTCCAGGTTTGTGTACACGATTGATCTCTGTTTCGTCGACATTGAAAATTCTATGTCCAGCAAAATTGTACTTCCCCAAAATTGACCACAGATAATTAAAGAAAACATTAACTTCACTGGAATTATATGCAAGGATTCTATTTATACTAGTGGGTTCAGGACGTCCGATGCTTAACTCTGGATTTCTTCTGAGAAACCCATACAACCAATCTTCCTTTTTGCGTTTATTGAAAGGATGTTTAATTTTATTGGACTGCGCACTGTTCAACGACTGCGGTGTCAATCCAAAAAACATATTTGGCAAGAAGTAAGATTTACTTCCTTGATTTGCGTTTCTTGTTCTGGGGAGAACACTGGTTTTCTGCCCATACGGATAATATAGTCGTTAGTGCCTCTTTTTACGATAGTGTCATCACAGGTAAGTTGTACAGTAAAGCTGCGGGCCTTAATTTCTCTCCATTTCTGACATCTCTTACTGCAGCTTTCATTTTTCGTGGAGACCACGAACATTTCTTTACTGATGATATCTGGAATGAAATAAGAGAGTTATCTTAATCAATAAGTTCAGTTAATATTAACAAACAGTACCACAATAGGAAACATAAATTTCAATATAAAAAAGCAAAGTGCGGCTATTTCCGTACATCGTACGGACTTACACTCTAAGTGGATTAATTTCTATATCAATTTTATACACAAACAATAAACATTATAAAAGCAAAACGAGTGTTATTCCTTAGTATACATATCTAATATATCACCCTAACACACAAAATTCAGAAAGCTCTTAATAAAAAAAATATAGAGCTTATTTGCCGTAGTTGTAAAGTTATAATATATTGTACAAAAAGGCAACACGTCTACTTTTCACTAGAGTTTACGCCAGACTGCTTCAAAACGTGTAATGTGGTATAGCTTCTCCCCTACCACTGATTTCAAAATGATGGTCAATTCCAACTGTCTAATCGGAAAATGCAATTAACAGTCATCCAACATGTGATGGAAATCTTGTCAGTCGTTCGTGAAGGCTCTTTAGAGCACGGCTATGAATTTTTATCATAAAAATCAGGTGTTTATGACTACAATCAAAAATATAGTTATGCGTAAGCAAGTGAAGATGAAAACACAGTTCTAAGCTCTTTATAGAATGGATAACACTCAGTTGGTCGCTACACTAGCTGCAATTGCTCGGTGCAGGCAGAGCCGTCTTTAGCAAAAGCGGGGCCTGGTGCAAAATAGCTTTGCGGGGCCTTTATGTAGGTAAATAGCTCTCTTTCATAAACTACCTACCATCATCCTTCTTTCCCACCACCACCACAACATCGATACCATTAAAAAATAAACATTGTAATGTGACTTATCTCAGTTAAAAAAAACAGCTAAATATGTTGTCATTAATTTTTTTTAATCTTATTAATACTAAACTAAATAAATTTAAATCCGCTGAAAAGTATTGCTTTAACAATAATATTCTTCACCACTTAAATATAATTTTTCTTGCTTTTAATCCAGCGAAGTCGTCAATAATTTCTTCAAAATTTACTTTGGCCGTGGTGTCTGCTTCTATCGATAATGTTGCCAAAGACCTTAACCTTTCTTGAGTCATTGATGATCTTTATTAATTTTAGCCGAGAAAAACTTCTTTCTGCGCTAGCAACAGTCACAGGAATAGTAAGTAAAATTCTGTAGGCAATGAATGTGTTGGGATATGGATTTTGTATTCTGTTCATAAATCTTAACACACCAGCAGCTGTTTCAACTTCAGCGGGAAGTAGGTCACGAAGACTTTTAGTTCTGTGAACAAATCATTTCCACAGATATCCTTTTGCCCTTCAAAACTTAAAGAGGCTTCTAGGGCTTTGCACTTTTCCAACAATTGACCTTGTTCAATTGATTTTACTTCTATTACACTGTACAAGTATCCAAACATAGTGTTGTAACTGGTAATTTGTTACAAAATAAAAACGCAAAGCTTTTATTTATGCTGGTCTAAGGTTATTTATGATTTTTTAATCCTAATACTAAGACTAACCCTAACATAAATCTATCTTTAAGTTTATAAGGGTAGAATGGACGAATGGTTTGCAAATATTGCCTTTTATGCTGTACCGGGTGATCAGTTAAGGGTAGCGAGCGGCCATATCTCATAAGATATTGGCCGTATAGATTTAGAAAAAAAAAATCATGATAAAAGTCGCCAAGAGAAATTGCTGGAAATTATTTTCGAGTTTGTCAAACGTCCGCTAGAGGCCGTAACAACCAACACTAAGTAGAAAAATGGGATTTTTGTAGAATTTTGCCTAATGAAAGTATATCGATAATATCATTTTCATATTTATTGACTATTCACCTACACTTTTTGACTAAAATGTTTTGTTCTATCTATCAAAATAAAGCGGTGGGGGAAGTTCAATTGTTTTTTTTTAAAAAACCAAGATTTCTCCTGTTTCGCTTGACCGATTTTAACAAATTTGGGCTCATATGAAAGAGCATAATTTACACTACAAAACGCTTACTTGGTTTTGACTTTTTGACTTTCGTCTTCGCCGCTAGATGGTGTTAACTGAAATGGTAGCATATTTTTGAGTTATTTTCAAAAAAAAACAAATGTAATGGATGGTATATTCATTTTTACATATTTTAAAAGAGGATACATTTTTCTAAAATTTAATGTAAAAAATTAATCGTCTACCTTCTTTTGAACCGTTGATATTGAACAAAATATAATTTTATTACATTAAAAAATGCCACGCCACTGCTTTTTATCAAAATAAAAATCATTTTCGTAATCACTTATTAGTTGCTAACAAAAAGAACCCCCTGACTTTTTTTCGTTAGACGAACGGTTTTGGATTGAAAAAATAAGGTAGGTTTACATATTGTTTAAACTATCATCGCATTTAAGTGAAGCCCATGATCTATATTAAGAAAGAAAACACCAAATTATCAACCACGCTAATATTCATTTTGACAGTTCCTGCTATTAACATCTAATTTAATGTTATGAAAAAGTATTTTTACAACAAATCATGCCTTTTACGAATGAAGAAGCCTTTGATATGTTGAGAATTTATTTTCAATGTTTTGAAAATGCGGCAATTGCTTCTAGGCAGTATGCACTGCGTTATCCCCTCCGAAGACGGCATTCGAGAATGGTTTTTCGTCGTTTAGCTTTACTTTTAAGGCAACATGGCCAAGTGCAACCAACTCCAACTTTGAGAAGAAATCGTAGAGTAAGAAGAGAAGATAACATAATAAATGTGTTGGCTTATATTCATGCAGACCCCCATTTCGGCATAAGAGAGATCTCCTGATATTTAGGAATATCCTATGGCTCAGTGCAAAAAATATTAATGGATTTTAAAATGCATCCGTATCACGTCGAGATTCATCAATCCTTAAATGAGACTGACTTTGAACGTAGGCTCGATTACTGCTACTGGCTTAGAGATTTCATTAGGGAAATCTTGTCACAAATATTGTGGACAGATGAAGCATCTTTTTGCAGTAATGGCAAGGTAAATCTTCATAACATGCATTACTGGTCGGACACTAATCCACACTGGTTACGTGAAGATTATCAGCAGGGTCGATGGAGCGTCAACGTCTGGTGCGATGTTATTAATGGTGCTATTATCGGTCCGGACATCTTCAATGGCAATCTAACCGGCGACATGTATTTGAACTTGTTATTGAACGATTTACCAGGACTCTTAGAAAATGTACCTTTAGAAGTAAGAAGAAACATGTGGTTTCAACAAGACGGATGCCCGGCACATTATTCTCGAAATGTGCAAGATTTTTTAAACAGGCATTTTCCTAACCGTTGGATTGGAGAGGCAGTCTATTTTTCTGGCCACCACGGTCCCCCGATTTAACCTGCCTTGATTTTTATCTGTGGGGCCGAATAAAGGATTTGGTGTATAAAACTACTCGAGAAGACATGATAGTCCGAATTCAAAACCCCATAAATAATATACCAAGAGCGGAAATTGAGGCAGCTGTCAACTCCACCCAGAAAAGATTGGACCAGTGCATTGAAAATAATGGACAATATTCTGAACATTTACGACAAAACTATTAATTTATTTTTAACGTTTATTTTCAAAGTTCTGTGTTCTTGTTCTTAATGTGTAAATTAGTATGTTTCGAGATATGGGCTCCCCATGTTAATTTATTTGGTTTTTTTAATCCAAAACCGTTTGTCTAACGAAAAAAAGTCAAAAGGCTCTTTTTGTTAGCAACTAATAAGTGATTACGAAAATGATTTTTATTTTGATAAAAAGCAGTGACGTGCCATTTTTTAATGTAATAAAATTATATTTTGTTCAATAGCAACGGTTCAAAAAAAGGTAGATGATTGTTTTTTTTCATTAAATTTTAGAAAAATGTATCCTCTTTTAAAATATGTAAAAATGAATATACCATTACATTTGTTTTTTTCTTTGAAAAAATCTCAAAAATTTCCTACCATTTCAGTTAACGCCATCTAGCGGCGAAGCCGAAAATAAAAAAGTCAAAACCAAGTAAGCGTTTTGTAGTGTAAATTATGCTCTTTCATATGAGCCCAAATTTGTTAAAATCGGTCAAGTGAAACGGGAGAAATCTTGGTTTGTTTAAAAAAACAATTGAACTTCCCCCACCGCTTTATTTTGATAGATAGAACAAAGCATTTTAGTCAAAAAGTGTAGGTAAATAGTCAGTAAATATGAAAATAATATCATCGATATACTTTCATTAGGCAAAATTCTATAAAAATCCCATTTTTCTACTTAGTGTTACCTAGTTGTTACGCCCTCTAGCGGACGTTTAACAAACTCGAAAATAATTTCCAGCAATTTCTCTTGGCAACTTTTATTATGATTTTTTTTTCTAAATCTATATGACCAATATCTTATGAGATATGGCCGCTCGCTACCCTTAATTGATCACCCGGTACAGTTTTCCATTTGTAGCTAATTATTGCATAATAGTTTTTTCTCTATTCTATTTCGCTTTTTGGGAAGACTCTGTAAAATTTATGATCAATTTTTATAATGTAAAACCTATATGAATAATGTTCATAAAAACTTTAAAAACACTTTTAGAATTGTCCAATTACTTTATCACTTTATCATTATAAAAATGAAAAGAGTTATTCACAATAAAATGCCTTCTTGTTTCTGGTTTCACCACATAAGGACTTACGCCACGACGCACCAACCTCTGGTGGGGTACTTTTCAGGATGGTGTTGAACATATTTTCTTGATATTTCTCGTTTGATACGCATCGGAAATAGAAAATATGTAACTAGAGGGTAGAGTGTAATCCATAACCCTAACACTTCATTTGGGTGCTTCGCTGTTGTAAAAATTAAATCGGAAACTATTAAAAAGTGATATTTTTAGTTTTAATAATGCCACTTCAAGAAGTTGGAAAAAA
Source organism: Galeruca laticollis (assembly GCA_963921935.1). Lineage (NCBI taxonomy): Eukaryota > Metazoa > Arthropoda > Insecta > Coleoptera > Chrysomelidae > Galeruca > Galeruca laticollis. The sequence continues at coordinate 33,634,611 of OY998178.1, read as the reverse complement.
TTTATTTTAGATATTAATGTGAGATCACTACGTCTTAAATAGAACCAGGACTTCCTGATGTGCAGGTTCAGAATTAGATCCGAAACTGTTATAGTATGTACAAAAAGTACGAGGAGTAATAAACCCTAATTAAGTATGCAAAACCTTTACAGGGAGCACCATGAAATTTTTGATAAATATCTTACTTTAAATTACATTTCTTCCGTAAATCTAAAAACCAGGTAGATCGACCCCGTATTTGTTTCAGTTGTAGCAAAGTTTAGGGTTTATTCATTGTTAAAGGATTAGCAGATAAGCAATAACGCAATGCAGTGGTGTGTATTTTGGGAAAAAAATACGTTTTAAATTATAATATAATAAAAAATGAAAAGAAATAATTATTGGAATACATTTATTACTTACATTTTATTCTATATCCGACTCGGAAGAGGAAGAATCGTTGTTGACATTAATACTAATAGGGTCGATTAAATCATCACAAATATTGTCAATTTTCCACATATTTGCCTCTACTTTGATAACATGCTCGATACAGTTTGTCCAATTTTCCTTACTCACATGACTTACAGCACTCTCAAACAATTTCACAACATCGTTTATTTTAAAAGTAGTATTTTTTTTCCAACTTCCCCCTATACCTGAGCCCATATTAATTCTATGGGATTAAGTTCACAATGATAAGGGGGAAGTCGAAGAACTGATATACCACGAGAAGAAGCCATTTCTTCTACAATGTAGGTTTTGTATTTATTCTTGTTCATTTTTGCAATTCTGTAAAGTTCTTTCCTTAGTGGATCTTTTGGAAACTTAATATTTTTCGAAATAAGCCACTCCAAAAGCTCTGCTTTACGCCAACGACTCGTGGGCAATGCTTCTCGTAACCGTGAATGGTAACTTGCGTTGTCCATAACAATAACAGCCCCTTTTGGAATCAGATCCAACATTTGAACAAACCATTCCTCGAAGACATCCCCATTCATATCTTCGTGATAGTCCCCCGTGCGTTTTGAAATAAAAGTTAATAATCCACCATCAACAAAACCTTCAGAACTTCCAACATGGACAATGATAAGTCTTTTTCCTTTTCCAGATGGTGGCTGCAAACCTAACGACAAACCTTCCACGAATGCCTGCCTTCCGCTTTTAATGTTTTCATCTTGCCAAGATTTGGAAACTGTATATCCAGCATTTATCCATGTTTCGTCTAAGTAGAAGATTTTCAAATTTTGTTCTCTGGCATGTCGAATGCTTCTTAAATAGTCTCTTCTCCAAAAAACTATTTCCGGTTTATCTATCAAGAGAGATTTTCTATTATGTTTTGTATATCTGAAACCCACATCTTTCAAAAGTTTGCATAATGTCATTCTGGAGAATTTTGGATAGTCCGTATCTTCTTGCACTGATGTCATAATTTTGTCAAGTGTTGGAATTTCCTTTCGTAAGTAAAATCCATGGACTTTACGCCTTAGTCTTTGTTTTAATGACTCATCGATCTCAATTGGTTTTCGGCCTGAAGGAGTTTTAGGGGGTTGAAGAGTTCCATTCTTGCTTTCTTTTAGTAATCTATAAATTGTTGATTTAGCAACACACAACATAGCAGCCGTTAATTCCACAATATCATTAACACTTGCACTTGGATCCTTGTTTTTCAATGATATATAACAATTCAATATCAGAGTTTTTTCATTTAAAGATAATGGACCTGTTTTTGGTCGTTTAGATGGTCCTTGGCTTATCGACATTGTTTGGTACTTGCACAATTAACATTCAACAAATGTTTTAAATATATTCCAACTTTAAAAACACTAATATTCCAACTGTTTACAATATTATGACAACCATACAACTTCATACAACTTTACTCAAAGAACTAATACTAAGTACTGATTTAATGTACCTACTTTCTTTTAAAATAATATTCCCGATAATGTTTCTAAGAAAACTGGGTTGTTTGGAAAATCCCTCTCAATAATCGAATAATCTGTAAATAGGTGTAATCGTATTAAGCCGATTACAGTAGGCCACTTGCCATTTAAAATTTCTGAGAAAAATTCCCCAAACACTACATATAGGAGTAATACAAATAAAAAATATTATGAATAAACGGGCATATCCGAACTCTGCCACAAAATAAAATTTTACCTGACTTGTATCAATTTGAGAATTACTGAAATGTTCGAACTGTGCCGCAACCATTTAGTTTAATCCTATTAGAGTCATTAGGGTTTATAATAGATAAAATCGGAGGCCCATAGAATTATGTATATTTCTGAAAGGTTTCAAAGATTTCTTGAATTAAATATTTTGAAGAAATCTTGATTGTTTTGATCGATATTTAGGGGATTAGGGGAAGGATGTTGATGCACTTACACTATTGCCTAAAAATCAGGAAGAAGTATTTAATAGTGTTCGTGAATTACAATTACGAACGAACCGAGAAGAGGAATTTCTATTAACAGCAGACCAGGTATTTAAAATTATTGTGTTCTCCTGTTTTTCCAACCTTAATTTTTTATGTAATTCGGATTGTATTTTGATGGATGGGACTTTTAAATACTGTTCAACTTTTTTTTACCAAATGTTTACCATTCATGGTTTTAAAAACGGCTATTACGTACCTCTTGTTTTTTGTTTGCTGCCGGACAAATCAAGTCAAACATATTCAAATTTGTTTTTAATTTTAAGACAAAAATGTACAGAAGTAGGCTTAAATTTTCAACCTAAAGAAGTCGTAGTAGATTTTGAACTAAGCATTCATAACGCTATATATGAATGTTTTGGCAGAGAATAAATTCTTTTTGGTTGTAAATTTCATCTCTGTCAAGCTTGGTTTCGTAAGATTCAGGAGTTTCATTTGGTACAAGAGTACAGACAGAAAGGTTCTGTAATTGGCGAATACTTAAAAGTACATTTCGGTATTATGTATCTTACTCCTGAGGAAGTTGTAGAATTTTTTTATAATGAACTACATTTTTTGCTTCCGAATGACGAAAGAGTTATAGAATTCCGAAATTATGTCAATAAAACATATATAACGCAAAATTCGATATTTCCACCACTTATTTGGGCAAATAATACATCCTTTTTTAAGAGAACAACGAATTCTTGTGAGAGTTTTCATTCGCATTTCGGTGCTTCTTTTTACAAAGCACATCCAAACATTGTTCAATTTACTAGTGTGTATTGGATTTACAAACGGAGGTATACGCGAAAATTCGTTCGGCAAACCAAAGCCAGAAAAATACCAAAAAAACTATTAATGTTAAAATTAATTTCATTAATGATCATTTGGATCAATATAGGAAAAATGTTATTTCTCGCTTTATGTTTGTGAAAACGGTTGCATGTAAAAATCTTCCACACGTTTAATTTTTTGTTTTTTTTATATGTTTATGTATATTGAATATATTTTATTGTAATGTAGATGTAATGTAGATGTAATTTTTTAGAAGTGGCAAATATACGTTGGAAATATATGTATGTTATTAATATTTTCTTATATTGAATTTGAGTACCTAAAGTTCAAGGTAAATTGTTAAATCGGATTAGGCTATTAGACCCCTACTGGTTTGGTAGTTAATCTCCAAAATTTTAAACACTGGCAGAGTTCGAACAACCCGTAATGACTACCTGCATTTTGTGGCAGAGTTCGGATACTCCGGAATAAACTGTGTTGCCTTTCTTTATCAAACTTACTAAAATTTATGTACCTCTATCACGTTTTTTTTATTAAAATTAGTACATATCGTTACCTCTGACCTAAATCGTATATTCTTTAGCATAGCTGCAACTCATTCGCTCAATACAAAATGTACCTTACGGTATACCCTCTTAAAATATATTTTGGTACGTCTATGAAATCTACTTAAATGAATGATTTATTACTCCTTGTCCTTTCTATATAGACTATAATTCATGCAACTATAACATTAGTTGATTATACTATTATTTTGGGCTGAAACCAACACAGTTGAACATAAATAATGGATGTTGGTTGAATCAGAGTAAGGACATCATCATCATCATCATCATCATCATCATCATCATCAAACAGCCTGTCTCGTCCACTGCTGAACATAGGCCTCCGTTAACGATCTCCATTTATTTCGATCCTGGGCATCCTGGATCCAATTTGGTGTTACTCTTTTTATGTCATCCGTCCACCGGGTCGGCGGACGACCTCTGTTTCTGAACGCATCTTGCCTAGGTCTCCACTCTATGATATTTTTGGTCCATCTTTCGTTGGTCATTCTTGCGACATGTCCAGCCCAGTTCCACTTTAGATATGTTATTCGCTGGATTGCATCGGTAACCCCTGTTCTCTGACGTATCCGATCATTCGGAATCCTGTCTCTCAGCGTGACTACCAACATGGAACGTTCCATGGTTCGCTGGGCCACTCTTACTTTATTTACCGATTTTCGTGTTAGAGTTAAGGTCTCCGAACCATAAGTCAGAACCGACAGAACACACTGATCAAACACCCTCCGCTTAAGGCATATGGGGGTTTCGGACTTAAAAATATGCTTCAGCTTCCCATAGGCGGCCCACGTTAGTCCTATCCTTCTTTTGATTTCGCAGGTTTGATTGTCCCTGCCAATCGTAATATCATGGCCCAGATATCTGTAGGATGTAACTTGGAAAATTTCTTTTCCTTCTACTAAGTAGTTTCGGCTTGGGACTAGACTTGTCATGAAATTTGTTTTCGATGGATTGATTTTCAGCCCAACTTTATGTGAAGCAGATGTTAGTCTCATAAGCAGTTTCTCTGCCTTATCCAAGCTATCTGAAATCAGTACAATATCGTCAGCGAACCGAAGGTGACTGAAATTTTCACCGTTAATATTTATACCCATATTCTCCAATTCGACACTCTTGAACATATACTCCAACAAAGTGGTAAATAGTTTAGGGGAGATTGTGTCACCTTGTCGTACACCGCGCTGCACTCTGAATCTATCTGTCTCTTCATGGAGTCTTACGCTCGCTGTTGCATTTTCGTATATATGTTGCAGTATAGCAGAGTATCTGTGGTCTACTCGGCAGTCGGCAAGTGCTTTAAACATCTCGCTTTGCTTGATGGAATCAAACGTCTTTTCGTAGACCACAAATATTAACATGAGTGGCTTGTTGTACTCAACGGACTTCTCGATCAATGTCTTAATAACTTGCAGATGGTCATTTGTTCCGTATCCGGATCGGAAACCTGCCTGTTCTGTCAGCTGGTAGAAGTCCAATTTCGATGTTAGACGCTTAGTTAGAATTTTGGTAAACAATTTATAGAGATGAGAAAGCAGGCTAATTGGTCTATAGTTCTTTAGGTCGGCAATGTTGCCCTTCTTATGCATGATGATTATGATTGTATTGTTCCAGTCATCACCTGGAGCCTTATTGTTTTTCATTTCCGACATTGATTTTAGGACTTCCTCCTCTGTTATGTCAGGCATTTCCTCCGATCCCTGGTTTAAAACTCGAGGGATGTCCTCTGTGCATCTCAGCTGTTCATTATTGCAATATAAATTTGCATAGAAATCTTTCACAGTTTCTAGAATCTCTTGTTTATTTGTGACTATATGTCCATCTGCGTTTTCCAGTTTAATGATTTCTGTCCTCCCCAAAGCGAGTTTATTTCTGAGTACTTTCATGCTCTTGTTTTCCTCTATGACCCTCGTTACCCATCTTGTGTTGTAATCTCTGATATCTTCCCGTGCGGCTCTCGATATATTCCTATTCAATATTCTCAACTGGTCTCTGTTGATTGATTGTTTGTGTATCATTTCTCGCCTTTGTTTCATAAGGTGGCGGGTGTTCACCGATAGTCTTTCTTCTTTATCACTCCTTTGGGAGTAAGGACAGATTGTGATAAATTTACAATAATTGTAAATATGTATATCATTATAATCAATATCAGAGGTTTAACAGTTTATTAACTACTTTTTGGTTCAATTTGTTAACAACTAATTGAAAAATTGGTCAATTCCAATCAATAACACCAATATGTCATTGTCTTGTTTCGAAACGATTTTTTAATATTTACTGAAGCAAATAATTTATATTCACTAGCTTGAAGACTCGCTTCTAAATTCATATTAAGTTTTCTTGGAAGCTTAATGATTCTTTAAAACTTGGATAAATCAGTGAAACTCATCAAAAATCAGTTCTACACTTATGAGAAACTCATGTTTGTTTATTTATCAGCGTTTGCGTATCGAAGAATCATACACAAAGCACTTTTAGATATCTCGAACATAATGAGTAATACACAATAAGCAATGAATACACACCTTTTTATATGACTACTTTTTATTTAAAAAATATGAAAAATATCGGAATTCTAGATTTTAAAATAAGACGGAAATACTCAACTGGATAAGGAATATTTTCCATCCACTTCATTTAAATATTTTTTTAAAAACGTTCTGAAATATCTGAATAACATTTTTCATAAAATTCAATTTAGATTCAATATAAATCACTTACTTCTTCCCAACCCGAATTTATGACTAAATTAAATTTGTCGCCACAATTTACGATAGAATTAGAAAATAATACCGCATAGTTGTAACATTTTAATAAAGAGAATTGTTTTATTAACCCTTTTTTGTACTTGGGATAATAAATGGAACGGAAGGTTGTAGTTTACTTAGTTCGAAGGACCGTGTAATTATATGTAGTTCACTGTAGTATTCGTAGGATTATGGCGGTTTTTGTTAAATCAAACTATTATGTCACTTTCACTAGTATATTGACGAAAAGTACATTTTTCTTTTATTTGCTTGAACAATTAAGAATTCACTTGACTTTTACGCGGTGAATGAAGGTAGTTTGCACATATTATTAAGATTTATGAGATGATTACGGTTTAAGAACACATGTTTGTTCCCGCTATGAACATGCCGGGTGCTCTTCTCAAATGGGTACCTTTGTGTGCCCCGTTTGATGATGAAAAGAGGAAAGTGTGTCTGGGAAGTCTGTCTGGGAAGTGAAGTGAGAATGAGGTTATATTCGTACTTATACGTAGTGTGACGTAGGTGTGAGGAACGAACAAAATAGTAGAAACTAGCCAATGGGAGAAAAGTATTTTAAAATGTAACGTTCGAACAACAAGTGAAATTGCCAGTTGGAGATATGTTTTTTTTGGGGTTTTCAACGGTTTTGTAGATACAGATAACAGAGTTTGGAAGAGAGTTTTTATGAAGAGATAAGATGTCGGGGATTTTGATATGTTCAGTAGAATTTCAGAAAACGATATTTATCTGTTTTCCTTAGGTGTTAGTAAATTTAAAATGACTTTTTTGGTGACGTAAAGAAATATTAACTGTTGAAAATAAGGATATATTTAGTTATATGTTTTGAGCATAATATTCGAACAGTAGTATACAGGGGAAGTTGAAATTAAATCACGGAAGAATTTGGTAATTAAAACCCAAATTCGAACAAGAATTATTTTTAACCATTTAAAGGTGTAAATGAAATCACATATAATAAACTTGAGTACGAATCACATCTGTATCGTTTTAGACCAATGCAAATCTGCTCCAACGTTCTCGTCTCAAGCTTTGTTCCTACAGTAATCAGAAACAGTCAGTGACAGTCCGGATTCGGCGCAAAAGACTTAGCCGCGTTCCAACAAGGTTTCTGATTGTTGGACTTGTGCTGGGAAACAACCGATGCGCTGTTCCTACACGTTTCTCTGATAGTTTCCTAACTGTCAGAACAGTTTGCGGATCTTTTACAAGTAAATTGTTGGAATCATGCGCAGTTACAAAAAAAAATAAAACTAACCTTTCTTCTGTGTCACTTTTATAATTATTTCAAAAATAGTGTTTTTTATTAAAAAATGAGTGATTTTGAAACATCCGACGAATCGAAGATTTCAGACTTTTCTGACTCAGATGCGGATTTTGACTTAGAAGATGTATTGGCAGACCGAGTTAGACCAAAGAATCAAAACTTTTTTGAACAGTACCCCAGTTCAATAGAGTTGAGTTTATAGAACATTTCCGTGTTAGCCCCGCCACTGCAAATATAATTGCTGAAAGATTTGTAGCTAGGACTTATTACAAATCACAAAGTGGACCATATGGAAAACTGAGTGCATTACAACATGTATACATTTTTTTGTGGTATGCAGGGCATCAAACATCCAGCTATCGAGATGTAGCTGATAGATTTAATATAACTATTAGTGCTTTATTCAGGGTAATTAAAAGAGTAGAATACTTTTTGAGCAATCTTGCTCCTGAACTCATTAATTGGCCTAATGTTGTAGAAAAAAATGAAATAATAATAAGTTTAAAAACAATAATAAATACTGGCTTGTCAAGCACTTCAAAGTCAGGTTATATCACAATTCGCAAGTGTCACATAGAAATAAAAGCTAAGCGGACGTTGATCAGATGTTCCTACACCTAGTTTCAAACTTGTTTGGAATCGATCCAAAACAGACATGCGCATTAAAGTTGGTTTGAAAACTGTCACGGACATGTTGGGGATTCTTTGTAGGAACAAACCTTCAGTGAGACACTACATAAAATGTTATACCGCTTGCTTCACTTTGCATCATGGAGTGGACGAAGGTGCAACGCGCGTTTGCTGCCCAAGCTTGATCAACGTCACGGAATGTGCATTCCGTGCCCACTTCAATAGTGCGCCCCGTGGCCGTGTTCCAGGTCGGCAGTCTATTGTTTATCAGTGAACAACTTCAAAGAAACTAATGATATGAATAAAAAAAACGGACTTCCACGAAACATCAAATTGGTAAGGCATATAGGATTTTTATTCCAATAAACTGGGAATAAGAGTCCCTCTCCCCAAGGGTTACTAGGGTCCCTATCCGTCTACCAACCCTGACGGCGTAGCTACCGAATGCACTATTTTGGGGGTCTCAGGTCAATTAAGTTACCACTCTCTCTTAACAAGAAACTTAACGTATATATATTTTAGGTAACAAGCGTTACAATCTCAAATTGACAAAATCGACGTAACAATACATAGAGCTCTATTGAACATAACTTCGACAACAATATATACACTCCCAAATTGGTAACGCTTACATAAAACTATTTAATATAATATTAATAATTTCCCAGCAATTATAGATACACACTTGAAATTCGATAATACTAGGCACAAAAAATATAATGCACAATCAGCTCAACATATAATAAACCCCGTACTTACACTAGCATTATCCCAAGACACGTCTTCTCCGCCTGAAGGGGCACTTTTTCTTTAATCGCGGTAAACACCCCTCGGGTAGGCTTTACTGCATTCACTGGACTATAACTTCCCCAACTATTCGCTTTGCTGGTTGCAAAAACCACTGCGTTCGCCTCGCTGGTCAGAAGACCAACTCCCCGCAAACTATATTTTTCGAACCAAGAAAGTGTTCTCTCGAAAAATGCTGATGTTTTCTCTTACTCTAAGGAACAATACGTTTTCCTTTGTAAGTATTTACTAAAACATATTTTAAAACATTGACCTACTTTTGCTCGGCCTATCATATACTGGGTGTTATTTCTAAACATACTGATACTGTTGGGTTTTCTACTCGTTCTATGAGGTCCACGAAGAATTGACTAAGAGTATTATTGCACATCATTTAACCGAGAATAATAGTGTTACGAAACAGCACACTGGTATAGTCTCTTAATCCGACTCTGTCTAACCCAGGTATGAAAGTTAAAATTATGGCGGACGCGCAGAGATTGTTTACGATTGTGACTATCTTATCTAGACATGATTTTGTGACCAGTCTTATCTAATCTAGAAAATGCCAGAAAGCCAATTTTTTTTGAGTAAGCCGCAATCTAGAATTATCTAGTGAAAAAGGCATTAATATATAAGGGACCGACCAGGAAGAGTTTAGTTTAGTTGATAATTTGGCATCGTGACATAAACAAGTAAATAAGTGAATATAAATTAGTGAACTGTTTATATAAATTAGTTTAAGTGAATATACTGTGTATATAAGTAGTGAATAGTGTAGTCAATAAATAAATTAAGTAAGTAGCCATACCGTGTGTTTAAAGTTTATCCCATCCGTTTACTGTTTAAATAAATTAGAAAAGCATTACATTGGTGTCAGGTGTGGGGTAATACAAATAAATTGCTACGTAAAAATAGCCAAGAGACTATGTGATCTAAAAGTGGAGGAATTAAGAGCAGAATTGGAAGATCGTGAGTTGAAAACGTCCGGTAAGAAAAGTGAATTAGTAGAAAGACTTAAAGTGGCACTGGAAAATGACGGCTTTGATCCAGAAATAGTTTTATTTAATGACGAGGCTTCCACCTTAATCTCGTCAATTTCTGCTAATATTTCTGTTAACATGGACGAGAAGATTTCTGCTATAATGAACGTTATTTCTGCTAATATGGACGAGAAGATTTCTACTTTGAAGAACGATATATCTGCCGATATCTTATTAATGAAAAACGACATTGCCGCTGACGTTGAAAATGAAATTTCGTTTCTAAAATCTGAAATCGAGAATAAAGTGTCAACGACGGACGAGAAAATCAAGGAGTTAGAAAAAAGATGACACATATAAGACCTCAAGACACGCCAGCGGAAGAAATTTACGCTATCCCGAACCAACAGGCCACAACTGTCGCGGATGTATTGGTGAAGGAATTTATCAGCCGATATCGAATGCCCTTGGAAGTCCATAGTGACCAGGGAAGAAATTTTGAAAGCCATCTATTCCAGGAGATTTGCGAGAAGCTGGGAATAAAGAAGACCAGGATAACAGCATTACATCCACAGTCAGATGGAATGGTCGAGAGAATGAACAGGACTATTGGAAAATACCTGTCCAAAGTAGTTTCCAGCCATCAGAGAGATTGGGACCAGTATCTTTCCCTATTCGCATTGGTTTATCGATCTGCCGTCAATGAGTCCACGGGTAAAACACCTGCGAAAATCCTGTTTGGACGTAAAATGAGGCTTCCTTGTGACCTGGAATTTGGCTGTCGGCTTGGAGAAGATCTAGCAGGAAAAGACTACGTGATCCAATTGAGAAGAAGGCTGGACGAAATTTATGAATTAGTTCGAACAAATCTTCAAGTTGCCAGCGACAGAATGAAAAGTCGGTACGACACGCAGGCCACAGTAGGCGGTTTTAGAGAAGGGGACAAAGTATGGTTACACAACCCTACGAGGAGAAAAGGATTTTCTCCAAAATTACAAAAATCCTGGGAAGGTCCATACTTCGTCAAGAAGAGGATCAATGATGTTATATATCGCATAAGCAAGATCCCCAACTGAAAACCAAAAGTAGTTCACCAAAACCGACTAGCGCCATTCGAAGGAGACCATGACCTAGAGAAAGGAGTAAACCATATTCGAGATGTATCTGACACTACCTTCGATGAATTTATGGGCGCGTATGGAGGTACCGGGAAAGCTAGATATGGAGTTACTTCAAAACAACGACAAGATTTGTTAACTCTCCCGGAATATTATTCACTGGCATACAGCATCTCCGCCCGTCTCAAGAACGCACGAGGGTTGGCATCCGTCTTTCGAGAGAAGTTCGGGCAATTAGAAAAACTTGAAGACCAGATTCCAGCCCTTGGGAAGACACTGAAACTGAAACATAATTCGCGGCACGTCTTCTACGTGGTAACTAAAAATGAATTTCAAGATCGATCTACCTACCGCGATGTGTGGGGAGCACTTCGAAACCTACGAGACCATGTGTTGGAATCCAGCGTGAAGAAACTGGCTATGCCTAAGATAGCGAGTAACCAGTTGGTTTGGCGAATCATCAGGAACATGGTAGAGATTATCTTTCAAGATACCGGTGTCCAGATATTAATTTGCAGCTACAACCCCCGTTATCAGTATCCTATGAAGACGGTGCCCTGCTATTTCCATAAGATCGGAAATGATAGAAATGGGGGCCAGTTGCCGATTCAAACATCCAGTCTTGGCTACACAAAAGTTCCAGGAGGAACTTTCATTTAAGGAAGGGGTAATGTTACGAAACAGCACACTGGTATAGTCCCTAAATCCGACTCTGTCTAAGCCAGGTATGAAAGTTAAAATCATGGCGGACGCGCAGGGATTGTTTACAATTCTGACTATCTTATCTAGACATGTTTTTGTGACCAGTCTTATCTAGAAAATGCCAGAAAGCCAATTGTTTTTGAGTAAGCCGCAATCTAGAATTATCTAGTGAAAAAGACATTAATATATAAGGGACCGACCAGGAAGAGTTTAGTTTAGTTGATAATTTGACATCGTGAGATAAACAAGTAAATAAGTGAATATAAATTAGTGAACTGTTTATATAAATTATTTAAAGTGAATATACTTTGTATATAAGTAGTGAATAAATAAATTAAGTAAGTAGCCATACCGTGTGTTTAAAGTTTATCCGCCCAACCTCACCTAATTTGCGAGAATAGTATTGGTTTACCCCAAAAAAGTTCGGAGTTTTGGATTTTTGTTGGAGTTATTTTTTCGTTTTTCAGCAAAAAAACACGAAAGAAGGGTCTTTAGAAAAACATTCTGTGTGTATGTCGTCGTCGTTGTCGTCGGCCACTTTTTGTAACATGTCTTGTTAGCACGATACAGCCTCCGGAGTGCAACAAGTCACCAATTTTATGATTGAGTGGTGTTCAGGACATCTAACAGATGAACCCTATTGATTTTCAGCTCCCCAGAGCCAGTACAATGGGTGCTATGGTACTTGTAGTACGACATTTTTGTCATTTTTGGAGAAATTTCAGTTTGTTAGAACGGTACAGCGTCCGAAGTTTATACAAGTGACCAATTTTATGATCGCATATTGTTCAGGGTGCTTCACAGATGAATCCTATTGTATAAGTGTGGGAAAGTTAGTTATAATCTTTAAAACCGTTTATTTTAACATAATATGTGCAAGTTTGACTAATATTTAAATCAGCGTCCACTTCGCTTGAAGTCCAATTTTTCCGTAAAACTCAATTATTGTATCAGTTAAAAGCTGTGCAATTTTTGAATAATTATCTAATTTCTAAGAGATGTCCAATTTGAAAGTGACGAGCTTTATGTTATTTCAACTCTTCAAGACATTGTGCCGTTTTATTTTTGTGGTTCTTGAAAAAAAAATACGATCTCTTTTATTTCCAATAAATAAAGTATAAATTAGTTGAAGTACCTTTCAGATACGTTTATGTAATTCAAATAGGGCCAATAAATTAACTTAGCGTGGGTAATAAATTCAGGCAATAATTAAATAGTGTTTGAAAGCTCAGATAAACGTCATTTATTCAAGTGCGACTCTGGCTTTGTGTCTGCAGAAGGTGTGCTTTTATGTCAGGTGCGAAAGATTGAATTTTAAATGGTTATTGCTGAGGATTATCGTATAATTTATTGCAGACCTCGCCACCGTATTTAGATTCAACTGTTATATTCACGCAAATAATAACTATTCACAGTATTTCAAAGTAATTGACCGATCATGTGGTCTTTTATTAAATTTGAAATAGTTCGTTAAGTGGTAGTTTGCACTTAGAAATGTCACTTTACTCAGGGTGTTAAGAAATATAGAAAGGAAATATAAACATTGTTAGATTGTGAGATACAGGCACAGATGAATATGAATATGCATTTAAATTCGTTACATAATGACGTTGTTTTGGCACTGCTTGAAAATCATGTCATCATTCTGTACTTTATCGAATTTGTGCTATAAAATAAAAAAAATAACAAGCTTCTTATAAACATTTTTATTTGTTATAAATATTAATGACCCAGTCCGTACAATTCCATATACTAATTCCAGCCTTGGTTATACTGGAAGAACTGCTCGTGTCATTCATGTTGTTATAAACATCCGAATTTCTTGACGTTTTCTCATCCAATGTTTTCATTGCAGTTTTCTTTTTATTTTGCTCTGATGTGTCAATGTGTCCTTCAGCAACTGAATCGCTTTTCCAGCTACCATGCCTTTCAACCGTCACTAAATCTGCTACAGAATTAGCCAAAAGCGATGTCGAGAAACGTCGAAAACAGTGGCCAATGTATTCTTTTGCGTTGGGTAAATTTAAAAAACTGAAATTTTAGATGGTACTGCCCCAACAGTATTGTAATAAATCCTGTCACCAGATATACAATTCTACCGTATCTTACCGAGTTGTTTCTTAAACCACAAAAAAAAATCGGCTGTCACCAGTCTAATAATCGACCCAGTAACACTATCACCAATGTAATAATTGCTCCAACCTTTTTTAACTGTCACCAACTCAAATAATTACAACCGAGCGTGAAATAACAAAAAGAAAGTCCAATCTAGGCGGGGATCTCCTGAACTTAAAACGGGTAATACCTTTGCCAGGACAGGGTTGATTTTTTGTTCAGCCTCGTATCAAATGAACTGTTCACTCCAAAGGGGAAGGTCGAGGTAGGGAACTGAATAAATTTCGGTACCAACTACTGATAAAAAAATACATATTTCACTATATACATATGACAAAACGCTATACACTTATATACATAACTTTTCAACATTTGAATTGACCCTATGATTCCGTCCCTCACTAGTTTTCGCTGAAGCGTATAACGTCTATTACGTGAGTGTGTCTACTTTACAAAAGTACTAGTGAGCGGTGCTAATTTTTATGTGTCGAATGTCATTGTGCTCTATTTAAATAAAATGAAAAAAATAAATAAATTTTGCTGATTTGATAATCTTAGCGATAAACAATATCTGTACGTACTAACAAAAATTCAGTGTTGCAATTTTTGCTCCCGCGCGAATAAAAGTAAATTCTTTGTGTTTAATAGCGAGGATTAAATGATATGACCGTGTCTACAAGAAAATTACTTAATTGTTGTGAAAATTTAACGATAACCTAGTTACGGAGATAAAATCATACGCTCCCGGTAACCGATATAAATTACAACTGGCCTCGCTTCAAATTTTACCTACCACCTATCTAAGGGGTGGGCGAGAACTGTGTGACAAAAAAAACCTATCTAAATCCTGTTAAATTACATATACAAAAAACGTTCCTACTAATCATGTGTAAAATCTTACTATAATATCACCCAAAATAACTATATATCTATAAAATGATCGGTGTACAAAATATGAGCCAGGACCTACAGATTTAAACTGAACCTATGAAATCGTTTCCTCCGGTTTGCACTTTCCCAGTCCCTTTTTCTTGGGCGAGTGAATTAGAAAATTATCCAATAACAAAATCAAAAAAATTATATATTCTATCTATATAAACATCTATATACCTATATCAAAGGTAGAGCAGCGCACACAAAAAAATAAAATTTCCCAATTGATATTAGACTTGTTCAAAAACTTACGGTGTGGAAACTTCCTTTCTCCCGTCTCTGGTTGCTGACTGATTTCGATATATTGATATCGCGATAATTATCTAGAACCGCGGAGACGCTAATTTTCTAACACACGGTGTCGGGATATGTTGGTTAACGGCCGAGAAGAGCTTACTCCGTGTTGTTCGAGGGGGACAGTTTTCACTGTCAAGGATATCTGAGTATCGCTTTGACGCCCTGACACAACGAAGAGAGAAATTCTCCCGATAAACCCGCGAACACTCCAAGTGCACTGACACCCGTCACCGTGATGGGGACTTACTTTTTCCATTCGTCGCGTTTTTCGCCCGACTCTGGAACGCAAAATTGAAAAAAGGAGACGGTTTTGCAAGGTTTTCGAAACCAGGAATAACAATATTGAAATGGAAAGACAACAGGGATGTTTTGTGTTTGAGTACTAAGCACCTCACAGAAACAAAGCAAATGCCAAGCCGCCGAAATACGGAATGAGCAAAACCTCAGCTCATTGTTGATTACAATAATGCTAAAGTATTTGTTGATTTATCCGATATGAAAAAAGCATATAATTCACCACTTCGATGAGGAGTCAAATGGTATCGAAAAAACTGATTTTGGGAACTGCTCTTATCAATGCGTTTGTAACATACACGGCAGTAACCAAAGAAAAAATAACAATCACTAATTTGAAACAAGAAATATTGACATGTATTTTGTAAAAGAATAAACAAACAGAGGCTCCAAATATGACAGAAAATCGTGAGTTAGAACAAAGTGGCACAAGATGCACATTTTGCTACCAAAACATATCCCAGGAGTTTGGACGGAAAGTAGCCCAGAATAAAGCTGCGAGGTCCACTTGGAAATGCATTGTTTGTAACAAACCATTGTGTATCAATGGCTTCATAACGCAAATCTCTAATAATATCAGATATTTTCCTGTATTTTTTATACCGTTCAATAAACTAAAGTTTTTTGCAATATTTCTAGGTTTTATTGAACTCTTCTCCCATATAATACATATACAGAATATAATCCCATATTGTTTGAGGGTAAGCGAGGTACAGATGCCTAGCCACAGAGCGATAAATCATAACAGAGTGTGAGGCACTACATTTGTACCTCAAACTAGCACAGGAAAATAGACCGTGGCACGACATTTGTACCTCATGGCAGTTAATTTGTTAACTCGGCTCTTCTACATGCTCCTGCCTTACCAAAACTCAGTAACACCCAAAAACATTCAACTAAAGATATATGAACCAAGTCATTAATACATTCATAGTAATCACGATCAATCGTTAGGTTTGGGGAGAAAGTCATTTATACTTCTTTGGCAACGCTGCACTAGGCTCCATCTCAATATTTTCGAGCTTGCTCGATTTTGAATATTTGGTTGCCATGAGCGGCTCGTTATTAATATGTAAAGGTGAATTAATATCTGGAATTTGGAATATAAGTTATGGAGAAGTATATTGATCAACGGGTAAAATATTTACATAAAAGCTGTGTGATAGATAGATAGGTTCAGATATATAGTGAAACCGTTCAGGCATTTGAAAAAAATCAATAGATCTTTCTCATGCGCACAATTACCTCCAATATCCAAGTTAAAATCGTCATTTAAATTAATATTTATATTTACTTGAAAAAAGTGAGTAAATTAAAAACGAAGATATATAAACGCAAATTAAAACACTGTTCTCGTTTACGAACTCGCTGTTGTGGTTATCAAAAGAATTCCATTTTTGAGACAAGTAATCTGTGGTCCGAGCCACATTCTGCGCCTCTCATTAGACTCACGTTTTTTATTCCGATCGTTCCATGTTTATTTGTTATACTGTACCTAATCGATTTTATTGATCTTAGTTGTGTAGTTTCTTATGTTCAAGTATACTTTTCTCAACATATTTAATACACTAATGAATGTTTCATTAATCTGGTAAATTTTGTTGATAACAATTTCAAACGGGTTTTGTTTCAAAATAAGATTTCTCCTTACATTAATTCAAAATTTTGAACAAACATTTCCATGCATAAAAATATGTAAATATAAGCAAAGAGATGCTTTCTTATCGGCTCACAATAATTGACAAAACGCATCCATCAAGATTACAATGAACAGCTGTAGGAGTGGTTGGGAAAATTGATATATAATCTTTTGTTATGTAAGTGCCTAACACTCAACTATCATACCACCCTCCTAGACCTTAATATAATGCAGGATATTCCATTTCAAAATATCAGGTGTGCTGCGTTGTACACATTAGAAGAATGTTTGAGTGATATGTAAGGGGGAAATTTCTCTTTATTTCATTTACTAAATTTAGATGTCGACTGGATAGAGGTACATTATTTTTTCTCGAGATACATGAACAAATACGATTCATTTAAGGTTTGGCCGTACTTTCATGTCGGCTAAACTTAAATTTTTTTAAAAAGTTTAATAATAATTGGATTGATTTTGAATTGATCAATAAGATACCCTTATTTCAAGATTATTATTAGTTCAATAATCAATTTATTATTTTCAAAGGTTTATAGTTGATCCTTTAACAATCTTAAAATAATGAAATAATAGTAGATGTTTTTCTCATTTTTGTGTGTGAATTTCTGAAAAACAACTCCATGCTAAATTACCAATTTTAAAATAATGAAATAATAGTAGACTTTTGTTTTTCTTTTTTGTATTACTAAGAAAATTCGTCTGAATTGTTTATTTTCAATCATATCTGAAGTAGAGTTGGAATTGGCAACATGGCATATCGTCGTTAACCCTAGAATATTATTGTGGTTTTGATATACGTAATTACTATACTGTTTGAAAAACCATAACATAAAAAATGCATTTTTATTGTTAAAGAGGTACATAATCAAAAATTCCTTACTTACATATTTAGTAACACAACAAATATTATAATACAATTTTTTCTTAATTTGAGGCGCATTCAGTACAGTAATTTCCCCGATGCATTCCGCACATTGCATTTTTACTCTGTACACAATAGGTGGTGGTCATACGCCTTAGTTTACTTGGGCAATAAAAAAACATTGTACGTTTTTTGTCGCGAAGAACCGCATTTTTATTTACCGTATCTACATTGAGTATTTCGTAAATACTGTAATGTTTTTCTTATTTATTTAAACGTTTTTATTACGGGTGGGATAAATTTATGCACACACGTTATGTCTACTAACTTAATTTATTTATACACTTAAACTAATTTATATAAACACTTCACTAATTTATATTCACTTATTTACTGTTTATCTCACGATGTTATTATAAACCAACTAACTCTCCGTGGTCGGTCCTTTATATAATAGTGCCTTTTTTACTAGATAATTCTAGATTGCGGCTTACACAAAAACAATTGGCTCCCTGGCATTTTCTAGATAAGACTGGTCACAAAAACAATGTCTAGATAAGATAGTCACAATCGTAAACAGTTCTAAGAAATCCCTGCGCATCCGCCATAATTTTAACTTTCATACATGGCTTAGACAGAGTCGGATTCAGGAACTATACCAGTGTGCTGTTTCGTAACAATATTTTGGCGAATATTTCGACGATGCTTATTCTGTGCTCCATCCATAGCTTTGCAAGACGATGGGCCAATTCAATAATGTATTCTTCGCGCGGTAGAGGTTTTCCTCCCCTCTTAAATGTATTGTATCAATATATAACATATGAATTGATACTAGCGGAATTTCCCATTCCGTAAAACACGCATAACGGCCATCTTCTTGTTTTTCGGTTACAACTCAGACGAAAGTTGATCAAAAGTGGTTTGTTTATAATTGGTTTACCATTTTTACTTTTCCGCCCAACCTTTCGATATGCGAGAAAAGTATTGGTTTACCCCAAAAACAGTTGGAATTTTGAAATTTTTTTTTGAGTTATTTTTACGTTTTCCATCAACAACAACCCGAAAAAACGGTTTTTAGAAAAAAAAATCCTGTGTGTATGTCGTCGTCGTTGTCGTCGGCCACTTTTCCTTATATGTCTTGTTAGCACGATACAGCCTCCGGAGTGCAATAAGTCAGCAATTTTATGATTGAATATTGTTAAGGACATGTCACAGATGATCCGTATTGATTTTCAATTCACCAGAGCCAATACCACGGGTGCTATGGTACTTGAAGTACGACATTTTGTATTTTTTTGAGAAATTGCAGTTTGTTAACACGATACAGCCTCCGGAGTTCAACAAGTCACCAATTTTATGATTGAATATTATTCAGGGCATCTCACTGATGAACCCTATTGATTTTCAGCTCACCGGAGCCAATACAACATGTGCTACAGTATTTTAAGTACGATATTTTTGTCATTTTTGGAGAAGTTTCAGTTTGTTAACACGATACAGCCTCCGGAGTATATACAAGTGACCAATTTTGTGATTGGATATTATTCAGAGCGTCTCAAAGATGAACCCTATTGATATTCAACTCAGTAAAGCCAGTACAATGGGTGATATGGTACTTGAAGTACCAAACTTTCGTCATTTTTGGAGAATTTTCAGTTTGTTAGCACGATACAGCCTCCAGAGAGTATGCGATTGATCAATTTTATGATTGAATATTGTTCAAGGTGTCTCACGAATGTACCCTATTAATTTTCAGTTGACTAGAGCGAGTACAGGGGGTCCTATAAATCCAGATATACTGAATTTTTGGTTATTTTTGGAGTAATTCCGGTTTGTTAGCACGATACATCCCCCGAAGTGTATACAAGTAACAATTTTATGATAGAATATTGTTCAGGGCCACAGATGCGGAAAAGTTGGTTTTAATCCTTAAAACCGTTTATTTTCTGAAATTTTCGCCCCTTCATGCAATGTGGATAGCAATAATACACATTTAATTTTTCTTCACATGTAGGAGACCAAGTTTTACTTTGGTCAAAACAAAACATTGAAGTTTTAGTATTCCTGCATTTCGTTTCTAATAACTCTGGAGGTATATCTCTCTTATTTTTTCTTATTGTTCCTAAGATTGTAATATGGCTCTTCTAAAAATTCATCGGCAAGTCCCACCGAAGTGAACCAATTGTACATCGTGACACTTTTATTGCTGCCGTGAACAGATTTTGTGAGTTCTTTGACAAAATAATTTGCTACTGGTAGTCCAATTGTTTTTGTTCCTTTGCCTAAATATGGACAGCCGTCAACTAGGTATTTTGATGAAGAGTCACAAAGCATGACAATTTTTATGCCATACTTAGATGGCTTGTTAGGCATATACAGTTTAAATGGAGCTGCCGCGAAATCCTGCTCGTCTATGGTAAGATAGGACGTTCTGCAGGTGACAATGAATATTTCCCATCTTTTACGTATATGTGCAAAAGGATCATCTCGTTTTCTCCCTTCTCTAGACTCTTTATCATCAAATCTGAGACAATTAACTAAAAAGTTGAAACGTTTATAAAACATGCAAGCGTTATAAAATGAACCCGAAATGGTAGAATCGAACATGCGTTTAGCGTTGAGATGATTATCTTTTTTACCGCAGAAAGAATCAGAACTGCATAAACTACCAAGAAGTCTTCTTTTGAAACATGTTATATCTAGCTCTCGGTGTTTGCATACTTCACACATTGTCTCGTAATTTCTTCATTGGTGTGTTCGAGTATTATATCGATCATATCATTGGAAATGAAATGCAAGAAATGATCCTGAATAGTTCATTCTTTAGCTCGTCTTTTACTGCCTGTCAGAAAATGAATAATATGTCTACTAGCTGTTCGTTTAGACCTTAGAGGTAATTTATGGTCGTTTTTCCCTTGAGTTTAGTTGAATTTGGCGTAATTATGCTCGCCATTTTTCGAGGGACCTTAGACAATGGAAGCCCATCTTCTGCCGAACTATTGTCAGTTTCTTGTGTAACGAATTGTGTAACTATTGTTGAAATGCGTGCCTCAGCAGCATCTTTGGCAAAATTTGAAATTCCCTGTGTAAATGGACCTGGTAAATTATTGCGCGAAGTTATTAAATCTTTGTCAATCCCGTTGCTATCATCGTCATCTGAATTAGGGTCTTCGACTTCCAAATTATCTTCTTCACAATCACTTCCGCTGTTGTCATCTGATTCTGAAATACTATCTTCCTTATTCAGTATTCGTTCAACTTCTCTTTGCAACTGAAGCTCGGACAAAGGTCTTCAGGCCGACATTTTACTAAAAGATTGATTATTACTACAAAAATAATAAATTTGGACAAAAAATGTTCTTACCTACTGTTACACGTTAACACTAGGTATTCCGTTGTAAAATTGATGACACTTTTTCTAAATCACCAATTCTCGAGAATAATTATACACATATAGCTCACGACTAGTCAGGAAGGTACTGAGAACCTCGGAACGGCCAGTTCGTCGATAGGACCTGAAAATTAGTGAAAATGACCAACCACGGTAAATTTTACGAACGAATAGTGTTCTAGGGATAAATTTATTTTTCGGTAGTTGGTATCATTGGTGGCTTGGTCATCTGTATGTCATATTTGCACAAGACAAATGCGAAATTGCGAAAACTTATGAACGAATATGAAAAGTGAGGAATTTCAATAAATTTGTCAAAAACTTAAGAATATGTGCCTTGGAGGAAAAATTATGAGCTGATCTTGGAAAACTGAAAGTTCATCAAATGTATCTACCTTGGCTTTCTAGTAAGCAGTAATGAAATGACGGAAAAAAATCCAAAAACTTATAATTAAATAAAGAAATTTAAGGGTGCATTCAATTTATTACTATGGTCCAAAGAAATATCTAAAAAACGTCAAAGAGGTATTATTAACGTCACTTTGAAGAGTGTAGTGTTTTAGGGACGACAATTAAATAAAACCCAACAAACCGTCTTCTAGCATTGGAAATGGATTTTTGGAGATCAGTGGGTGTCTCAAGAATGCAAAGAAAGGAACAAATAAGGATAATCATGGTTGCAGAAACATTGACTTCGACCTGGTGGTATCCATTCCAATGTTTTTTTGGCATTCTTGAATATGGCATTCTCTGGCCGTGTCCATACCATATTAGTTATTTTCTTCCGATTTCTGTTGTCAGTGATTCTTCTATACCCATTCAGCGTTTTACCTCTTCATTTTGGATTCTATCTCAACGAGACATTCCTAAATATCTTCTGAACACGTCCATTTCTACCGCTTCTAATATATCATATATTATCGTTGTTTTCCTATTTCTTGAAACCCAAGAATACCATTAAGGCAACTAATTGTTCTTCGTACTTGTGTGATTCTCTTTTTTATTTCAAATAACGCCAATATGGTTGTATTAATTACAGAATCTAATAATTTCAATTAATGGTTTGGTTAATTTACGTTATTATGACTGTATAAAAAAATCTAAAAAAGTTTTCAATGTACTATCTTTCTTAAGATCTATTTTTTGTATTGAGTTAACTGAACTTTGTAATCTAATATAGCTACCTAATATATCTACAAATAGTTCTATAAACAACAATAGTATTATCGAGTAGTTCATTACTTAGTAGTTGTACTATTTTGAAAGTAATTGAAATCGTGATTAATTCAAAGAGGAAACAAATAATTTCACGGATAAATATAAAAAAAACATCAATTAGTCTTTTAACATTTTATGATGAGTAGAACAAAGAAATGAATGTTTTTGTCACACACGAAGAAGCCAAATGGCACCACCTTACATATTTTGTATTAATCTTAATTAACGAACTTCAAATGAACAAACCTTTAATAACCTTCAGAAACGTCATCTAAAATCATATAAAGGGAATAAAATATGTTTTTTTTTCGAGTAGGCCATAAAATAAGATCTACTTTTTTCTAATAATATTTCTTATAGCCGATTTTCTGGTGGGAAAATTTTTGCGAATTCATTGGGATTTGAAACAGGAGATGGCTCGGTTGTTATTGAAGTCACAAAGTGATTGTCATTTATTTAGCAGCTGAATAAATAAATTTATTACAAGGACCTATTCACTTTATACTTGGTCTTTAGCAGTAGTGCCTGCCTAGCTTATTTGGAAAAAGAGACTATAATAATAACTGAATCAGCTTCGATTGATATTAATATAACCGCAAATTTTGTAAAAAATCATCACAAATAAAACTAAGATACTCGCAAGTTTTCATTCAGTAACTGTTTCATTTATGTCATTATTATATAATGACATCTTTCTAAAGTCTTTTTCGGTTTCTTTTAAAAGAAATGTAAATATTGCAGCTTTGATTTTGAGTCACAGTTTTTCGTAAAGTCTGGCACATTCCAATTTGTGTAAATTCATCTTCAGCTTTTCATTGTCAAATAGAAAATCAGTATCGTGTTTTATGTCTTTGAAGTTTAATCTTTTCTCATTAATTGCGATTATACAGTGCTATTCAAAAGTCCCCTCCCCCCCTCGTATCTTTTGAACGGCTACACTTACATTAATAAAATTTGGAGGGTGAAAATAAAGTGTTGTAAACTTCTCTTCGAACACTTGCTATAAGAATCCATTGTTGATATTTGATTAATTAAACTTAAAAAAATAATTTCAAAAATTTTGGTATCTATTTAATATATCCGTCAAAATTAATTTAAACCCAAACAAAATTAATATGGCTATGTAGCCAGTGTCAATGCCTTTCAAACGAGATATAAGCCATAAGGTCCTATTTAAAATTATTGGCCCGAGTGGCACTGTGACGTCATCTATTACTATTACGTCACCTGTTACCATTCGTAGAGAAGTTTACAACACTTTATTTTCACCCTCCAAATTTTATTGATGTAAGTGTAGCCGTTCAAAAGATACGAGGGGGGAGGGGACTTTTGAATAGCACTGTATATATATATATATATATATATATATATGTATATATATATATATATATATATATATATGTAAAAAAATTTCTTTAATTTAAGTTTTCCCGCGCGTCTTGTTTCATCGTGTTAGTTTGATAATTGGATGTATGGTTTATGGCACTTATTTTACAATCTGTCGTTTAGCTGTCACAAGTGACAAGATAATAAAATATTAAAAATGGAAGAGACGTGAATACGAATTTAAAAACTAATTATCTAAGACAGGGGTTCTCAACATTTTAGTAACCACGTACCACTTGAAATTTTCAGAGATTTTGACGTACCACCTTATATTTATATATATTTTTATTTATTTATTTATATATAATATATAGTTATATATAATTTAAATTTGGTCAGGTTTAGGAAAATAAAAATGCATTCTACAACTGTATGTATGTATTTACAAAATAAAATGTATCATACATTAAAAACAATCTTGAATTAGTTAATTGAACACAGTCATTTAAATATAAACAGATCCTAATGAGCTTGTTGTTGTTGTTTGTTCTTGATCAAATTTTCAATATCTGGGTCGATTGAACTTAACTTGATTCTCAAGTCCTCTTCAACACTAATGCGGTTTCGGTATTTATTTTTGATGAACAGCAGCTCTGAAAAGCCCGATTCACATAAGTACGAGGTTACGAATGGAATTAAAAAGATTATCGCTTGTTCGAACACTGATGGATATTCAGTTTTTGTCCCCATCCAAAATTCTATTAAAGATTTTTCTTTAAACGCATCTTTCATTGAGCTGTCACTTATAAGGTCGATGAAACACTCTTTTGAGTGACTAGGACCACTAGGAAATTTCCCTGAAAATGGATTTCTAATCCACTCATATTTAGAAAAATCTTGATTAAAATATTTATCAAAACTCGTTTGAAGGGCTTCCATATGACTAGTGATATCATCAGTCACTTCTGGCTTCAGAGAAATATCATTTTCTTCCAAAAATGCAGCAAGAGTAGGGAATGCAGAGAAATCCTTGTCCTGTGCTTGAGAGCGAAACAGAACCAACTTTTTCTTGAAGGATGATATTTTATCGTTGGTAGTGAATACTGTTGTACTTGGCCCTTGAAGTCCCATGTTCAAGGTATTAAGCCTATCAAAAATATCAGCCAAATACGCCAATCGTGATAGCCATTCTTCATCATTGAACAAGTGTTTCATGTCATGATTTTGTTCACTTAAAAACCTAAAGACTTCTGACCTCAGTTCAAATAGACGAGTTAGGGTCTTGCCTCGTGACAACCATCTAACCTCGGTATGTAGGAGGAGAGTTTGATATTTTGCACCCATATCTTCAGACATTAAAGAGAAAAGCCGTGAATTAAGAGCCCTGGCCTTAATAAAATTAATGACCTTTACGCTATCCATTAAAACAGACTTAAGGTTGGCAGGCATAACCTTAGAAGCCAAAGCTTCTCGGTGAATAACGCAGTGAGTACTTTGGCATTCTGGAGCAACTTTTTTTATTCTTGCTCCTAATCCACTTAAATGACCCGACATAGCTTTTGCTCCGTCCGTGCACAAACCAACACATTTAGACCATGATATTCTCGCTTTTATAATGTACTCATTTATGACATTAAATATGTCCTCAGCTTTAGTGTTTGATTCAAGAGGTTTGCAAAATAAAAATTCTTCCTTTACTTCACTTTGATAATCAAAACGTATAAATACAAGAAGCTGCGCCATATTTGTTATGTCTGTGCTCTCGTCTACTTGCAGTGCAAAATATTTACATTCGCGCAGTTGAAGTAAAAGCTGTTCTTCAATACTCGAGGACATCTCCACAATTCGCCTCTTTACTGTGTCATTCGACAACGGAGTTTTCTCGATCTCCTTTGCTGCCTTTTCGCCTAATACTGCCTCGACCATATCCTTAGCGACCGGAAGTAAAAGTGTCTCGCCAATTGTATGAGGCTTCCCTTCTTTAGCTATTCTATAACTGGCAAGGTACGATGCTTTGACTAGTTTTTTGTCTATATTTACAACTTTTGCCATGCACTGATTTTATCTCTTACACAATTCAGATTTTCTTTGAAAAAATTCAATAGGTTTGTTAACCAAATCGGGATGCTTAGTAGTCTGGTGCCGCTTTAGTAAGGAAGGCTTCATGCTCTGATTTGAAAGTGTTTCTGAGCATACAACACATTGTGGAATAGGATTATCGTTATTTTCTGTGCCAGGTTTTACTATAAATCTTAACTGTAAATAAGTTGCATCGTACTTACGATTTGGCTGAGGTTTAATCTTCTTTTGACTGTCCTTAGAGGTGGAGGGGTTAGTCAAATATCGCTTCATTATGTCCACTAAAAACTAATGCTGAATTACTACTAAAAACTAAAACTGAACTTCACTTCATGGAACACAATAAAAAAACAGCTAACATTGGCATCTGAATGAAACTACTGGGTGAGAAAGTAACACAGCTCATGCCACTGTCAAAACAAAACTGTCAGTGTGGGATTCACTCGGGTTGTTTGTGTAGCCTCAAGGTCAGCGTCAAACTGCCACTATTCTATGTAAAACACAGATGGAGGAATTGTATTCTTAACGAGGAAATGTTGCATCGTAACTGTGAATTAATGTTATTCGCATTCAACAGTTTTTATTGTTATTATTAATATATGATTGCGTACCACCTGAAATGTCCCCGCGTACCACCGGTGGTACGCGTACCACCGGTTGAGAACCTATGATCTAAGATATCGACGTTTCTATTATTAATATTAAATGTCGTTTTTCTTGTTACAGGTAAAGTTTTAGTAATAAGCATTTTTATTTACCTGTAAATTAGACATGTAAATTTCAACTAACATAATAAATCTCTTGCTACAGACCAACTCTTATGTTTTGATTCATTGTGTCGACCAAATAATTAGAAGACAAACGTCTTATATATATTTAATGATCTTACAGTTATTTCAAAGTATCAAAATTGAATACTTTCTACATGTACCAATTCTTTGAGTACTTATCATAAAACGAATATAAATTACTTGACAGAACACAATATGTAGTGACTATCGAAAAAATAGCTGATCCCCTGTATAAGCGATAGCGGTTATTTACGGCGAGTCCAATTTTCATACTTTTTCTTTTTTCAAGGAGGATACTTCGATTAATTGTTAAAGTGAAATGCGGTTTCTGCTCAATTTGCTTCACTTTATTCTGGCGATTATTTAGTTCATTAGCAGCAACAAAGAAACTTTCTTTCTATCCATTGTCATGAAGATTAAATGATAACACGATCCAACATAACTCTACAACGACAACGAGCGCTTTCTTCAAAAATAATTATTGATAATGAATAAATAAATTACGTTTTCAAAACTGACTGAGAGAGAAAAATTAAAAAAGAAAACTATACATTTATTATTGTTATTAATACCTAACACTGAAAAAAAGTCACGGAAAAAATCTAGTTAAATTTAACAAAGTAGTCAAGAATAATAAAAAAACGAACTTTCAGCTAAATAATATAAATCTAACTCATTTTTAAATACGTTAAATGACTGGGAATCTATAATGTCTTGAGGAAGACCATTCCAAATATCAAAGACTCTGTTCCCAAGAAGGTTTTGTCTACATCTAGAATAGAATGATCACATACGCTGGTAATATTTAGCAACAAATACAACAATTTCTGCGCACGGACTGGGACAGCGTAACGAGAGAGGAGAGAGGCTGGTTGAATTTGTCCAAGAGAAAGATATAGTAGTGACAAACACCTTATTGAAACTACCACCAAGAAGATTATACACTTGGAAATCACCACAGGACACAAAAGATAAAATAGTAAGAAACCAGATCGACTATGTCATAATTAATAAACGATACAGAAATAGCATACTCTCAGCCAAGACATACCCAGGGGCAGACATGGCATCGGATCATAACCCTGTAGTTGCAACATTCAAACTAGCTTTAAAACGTATCAAACGGTCCAAGAAGAGTAACAAAATGGACGTCACGAGATTAAGAAACAGCGAAACTAGATCAAAGGTTGAAGAACGACTTGCAGAAGAGTTGCAGACAGCACATAGCAGAGATAAGGGAGACGTAAACATCGAATGGTTGAAAATTAAAAACACAATTCTTGCAATAGGAAACAAAGAGTTGAGCGAGACGAATGAGAAAAAGAAAAACTATTGGATGACCGATGAAATTATCGAACAAATCAGAACAAGAAGAGAGGCTAAAACCACTGATAACAACAGATATAAAAGTATACATCGGGAAATACAAAAGAAAGTAAAAGAGGCGGAAGAACAATGGTTGAATGAAAAATGTGCCGAAATTGAAAAACTGCAAAATGTACAGGGTTATTGGTTATAGTTTGACCACCCCATTATTTCTTTTATGCGTACATATAGAAAAAAAAGTTTTATATAAAAGTGGTAGGAGTATAGATGAATTTTAATAAAATGTACTTTGCACACCAATAGCGTTTTTGAATTACGGGGTATAATATAAAAATATATTTTTTTTAAATATTATATAGTATATTATGACATATTCGGATATGGCCTTTTTTCTCATAACAAAAATATATACCTTTATAGGTCTAGCTTTTATACTTTCCAAAATAATGGACAGTAAACTCCTAAAGTATTTAACTTAGTATTTAGCTGAAAAAAGTAGTTGGCTATGCATGGCTTACTGCACTTGTTGATATTATCTGTCAAAACTAAATAACTTCTAAAGTAATAGACAATAAATGTTTAAAAAATAGGCAACTGGGTGTGACATTAACAAAGAATATAAAAAACAATACAGTGTTTATTACGAAATACAATACAATAGCAAACAACATAAAAAGCAATACAATACAATAGCAAACAACATAAAAAGCAATACAGTATTTATTACAAAATAGAAACCGATTTGATATTTTCATAAATTTTCAGCAAACTAAAGTAAGTGCTCAAAATGACCGCCGTTAGTTTTAATACAAAGTTCATACCTTCTCCTTAAATTTTCTATACAGTTTAAAATTTTATTACTATTTCGATGGTTAAGAAGTTCAATTTCAGCTTCAATTTTCTCTCTAATTATTGCAATACTGTTACTGGTATCGGAATAAATTTTTTCTTTCAAATAGCTCCATAAAAAGCCATCTTATGGCGTTAAATAAGGACTATTTGGCGGCCATTGAATCGTACCACCATTACCTATCCAAGTTGCGAACTCATTATTTAAGTGTTCTCGCACTTCTCTTACATTATGCGGAGGTGCTCAGTCTTGTTGCCATATTATGACATTAAGCGCACCATCTGGACATTCCTGAAGTAAATCGTCAACTCGTGGCAGAATGTCATTGAAATATAATTGACCCGTTAAAGTGAAACTATAGAATATTGGCCCAACTACTTTACCCCGAAAAATTCCACACCAGACATGAATAGATTTTCGACCTGATTTTTTAATTTGTTTAATTTTGTATTTCCTAAACCTTTTTCGTTCCCACGAACATCTATTTTTTCTGTTAAACAGATCTGATGTAGAGAAACTTGATTCATCCGTCCAAATAATTTGTTTAAAGTAATTTTCGTTGTCGACTAAATTTCTTATCATTTGTTGACAGAATTCCAATCGTTTTCGCTTGTTCTTCACATAGTTCCTGTACTGTTAACATTTTATGAGGATGATAGTTATTATTTTTTAGTGTTTTTTGAACTTTATAGTAACTTGTCTGTAATTCGTCGGACGCATTTTTTATACTACTTTCTGCATTCTCTAAAATAAAAATAATCGATGTGTCTCATTATAAGAAAATATTTTTAGATAATTTAATATTTTAATTGAATAAAAGTATTATTTTACTTTCAAAGTGTAACAGTATATTCAACTGTTCTTATTCATTTACTATGGCAATACGTTTCTTTCTCAAAAAGTTATGATAGACATTGACGTGATGGTAAATACTTACAAATGTGTTTAGACTAGGACATCGTCGATTTGGATTCAACTGTAGATATTCTCGTCTTGCAGCACGTTTATTATTGTTATTTTTGACATATACAGAAAATATTTCTACTTTTTCAGAAGCCCTATAATCCATTTTTGAAAAATTTAGCTAGCAATTAGTTGTATTTGTTACGTTAGTTTATAATTTTGACAGATAACATCAACAATATTGAAGTAAGACATGCATAGCCAACTACGTTTTTTAACTAGATACTAACTTAAATACTTTGGGAATTTACTGTCAATTGTTTTGGAAAGTATAAAAGCTAGACCTATAAAAGTATGTATTTTTGTTATGAGAAAAAAAAGCACTCTCCGAATATGTCATAATATACAGGGTGTTCTATTTAAAAATATATATTCTTATTTTATACCCCCTGATGCAAAAACGCTACTGATGTACAAAGTATATTTTATTAAAATTCATTTATACTCCTACAACTTTTATTTGAAACTTTGTATCTGTATGCATAAGAGAAATAAAGGGGTGGTCAAATTATAACCAATAACCCTGTACATGACTCCTTTAATATACATAAAAAGGTTAAGGAGATCACTGGAAATTATAAAAAGAAGAACGCAGATATACTGATGGATGATAATGGGAATATAGTGGTAGAGCTGACATCAAAGCTTAAGACATGGAAAACATACGTCGAAACCCTGTTCGAAGATGACAGAAATAGCCCCTTACCCCCAGAAAATGATGAAGAAACCGGACCAGAATTAACAACAGATGAAATAGAATATGCGCTGAAGAGCATGAAGAACGGGAAAGCACCTGGTCCAGACGAACTACCCATTGAAATGATAAAACTGCTTAAGGAACATAGCTTGGACGCACTTGCTGAGCTCTTTAATGCGATCTATAGATCAGGAACGATACCAAATGACTGGTTGGTGTCGACCTTCATTGTGATTCCCAAGAAAGCCAACGCAAGATTATGAAAGATCATAGGACCATAAGCCTAATGAGCCATATACTCAAATTATTTCTAAAAATAATTCACAACCGTGTGTATAAAAAACTGGATAACGACATCAGCGATACAAGTTCGGGTTCCGTAATGGAGTTGGCACGAGAGAAGCGTTATTTAGTATAAACGTGTTGACTCAACGCTGTTTGGACGTTTGGACGTTAACAAGGATGTGTACGCCTGCTTTGTGGACTATGAGAAAGTATTTGACAGAGTCCGTCATGAACAACTTATCAAAATTCTGAGAAAAGCAAATAGATACCAGAGAAGCCATAATTATTGAAAACCTATATTACGACCAAACAGCAAACATCAACATAGATAATAAATACACAGAAAACATCAACATCAAACGTGGTGTACGACAGGGATGTATACTTTCTCCGCTATTGTTTAATATGTACTCGGAAGTCATCATGAGGGAGGCATTACATAATGAAGTAGCTGGAGTAGTAGTAAACGAAGTTTCTATAAAAAATGTTCGATACGCAGATGATACCGTACTGCTAGCAGAAAGTATAAATGACATGCGAAGAATGGTCCAGAAAGTGTATGAAACAAGTATCCATTATGGCTTGAATATGAACCTTAATAAAACAAAATTCATGATCTTTACCAAAAAACAAGAATGAAAACACACAACTGATCGTAAACCATCAGAGTCTATAAATATAAATATCTAGGAACCCTGATCAACGATAACAATTATTACTCATCAGGATTAAAAACGAGAATTGAAATAGCACGTAACTAACACCTTTATTAAAATGAAGCAATTCTTTTGTTGCACAACATAAAGTAACCACCTTAAAATACGAATGCTAAGATGCTATATATTTACAATAATATGCTCTATGGAATAGAAGCTGCCACTCTAACAAAAGAAATGCTTAAAAAGATAAATGCCTTCGAGATGTGGCTTTACAGAAGGGTACTCCGGATGTCATACGTTGACAGAATTACCAATGAAGAAGTCTTGTGGAGAGTCTCAAAGGATCTAGAACTGTCCCAAAAGGTAAAGGTCAGAAAACTCCAATATCTGGGCCACATAATGAGAGGTACAAGATACAAGCTGCAACAACTAATTATCCAGGGTAAAATAACAGGGAAAAGGAGCATAGGATGAAGACGGATGTCGTGGCTTCGAAATCTCAGAGAATGGTTCAACTGTACATCAAACGACCTGTTCAGGGCAGCAGTCAGCAAAATAAAATTTGTCATGATGGTCGCCAACCTTCGCAAGAAGTCGGCACCTTAAGAAGAAGAAGGCATCAAATGAAATGTGACTTCTGATCATGATATTTAATATCGAAACAAAACAAAAATTTCGCATATTTTGGATGAGATCATAAGTGGTTATATGATATATCTAATTTTTCCATCAATATCCGAAGGATAATCAATTGTATTTGATTGTTAGTAAATAGATATTTGAAATACTATAGATGCTGGATTTTTTCAATTCATCCTAATTATATGTTCCCATTATACCCTTTTTTGCTGGTTAACATTTAACTAAGTTCACCGGATGGTCAAACCAGTATTTAAGGAATGTACAAAAACAGCAAGACGCAAAATGCTTTTCAGGATATTTGTAAGATACAAGTGTCTTCACCAACGGCTGTTGAGATAAAAGACTGATTACATTGATAATGAGACAAAATTAATTGAAACGGAAATAGATTAACACGGAAACATTAACGTCGACAAAAAAGAATACATGTACATTATCTTGAAATGGGAAACAAGACGAATTATTTTTACAATATAGCATAAATACTGGGAAAATTAATGTAATTTTAAATAAAAAATTCCATTCTATTGTGACACAACATCAAAAGTGTGGATTTCAAATAAATAATATGAAAATTTTTGTTATGTTTAACGTAAACTAAATAGAAGACATTTATCCGCAATCACTATATTGTATATAAGGTCATAATTCAATTGTTGTAGTTTATAAAACTTTGTTGTTTTATGAATCATAAGAGACTCGAAACTATTTCTGACATTTCCAAAAATTAATTTTTACAAATTCAAACGATAAATGATCAGCAAGCAGAATCTCTACGTGTACACAAATTAATATAAGAAGTGCAGACGTAGTAGCAAAATGGTTGTCATCAGAAACTTAGCAACAAATCAATATAAAGAAATAAGTGTGGAATAAATATATCAGAACGGATAAGAAAATTACGAGGCATACAAATAAGAAAGAAAAAAGTCAAAATACTGGTTGTAGCAGCAAAAAAGAAATATGGGAAGAAATTGGATATAAAATGGAAGTAAAGAAAACCAGGAAATATTTTACAACTAAGAAAATTAACAAAATCACAAGAAGTAAACTGCATATAAAATAAACAAGGAGATATTTTAAGCAATCAAAAGCTTGTAATACAAAGATGGAAAGAATACTTTCAGGAATTATTAAATGAAAAAGTAGATTACGAACAATGTATAAAACAACAAATAACAGATGAAGGAGAAAAAGAAGAAATAAATATAAGTATGCCAATAATAAAACATCGGAAAGCACCAGGATGGGACGAAGTAACAGCAGAGATAATAAAAAATATAGGGTGGAAGGGAAAAGAATTAATATTTATAATATAGAAAGAAAAATAGTTGCCACAATATTGTTCATATATTATAATATATTCTATGTTTTATATTCTTTAATAATATTTGCCCCACGTTTGGGTGACAAATTATTATATTTCGATGTTTTATCAATTATTTAATAGTTTAATTTATGAATTTATACGATATTAATTTTATTTGTTGATGTCACAATTTATGATTGTAACTACACTCTTGTGAATATGCCTTTACCACTGAATATAACCTATTGAAATTTTTGACAGCAGTTGTCAAATTAATATGCCCGGCTCAGATGAATATTAAATTTTATATTGTGAAAGATAAATCAATACACAATCGACTTACTCACTCTTATTTCAGGGAGGGATCAAAGATTTCAAATAATAATTCAAATTTATAAATTTTAAAAGAATTTTACAAATTACGTATTACGCTATTCCAAATCTAGAGTAACTGTTTGTTCAATATACTACGGTTCTGAAGCTGCTTACAGAAAGTGTAGTTTTAAATCGTTCCAGTAAAATAAGTGAATTGAGTGAGAAATTTAAAAATTAAAATCCTACAACTTTCACAACTGTGTTATAAAAGAAGACAGTATATATATACATGTAATAAAAACACCAAAAACCTGGTAAGAAGATCTAATTTGAAAAAAGCTAGGTTATAATACGCCAGAAATTAATAAAGTACAAGGAATAAAAACTTACTTTTTCCATAAACTAATTAAGATATAAAGTTGAATACATTAACACAGGTCAGGCTTCTACAATTTAAAATTGAATTAAATTTTAAACTCCGAATATTAAAATAATTTTCAATGGAAGAGATACTGCAGAAGTTAGAAAACATGGATCAACGAAATGCCAGAATCGAGCAAAAACTGGACAATATCCATAGTAAATTACAAATATTGAAAAAAGAGAACCAAGCTCTGAAAAACGAAAATTATTTATTAAGAGAAGCCACGAAGAAATTGGAAACAAGAGTAATTCAAATAGAAAAGGATTCAAGAAGGGAAAACCTGATAATAAATGGCATCGAAGAAGAAGTACGAGAAAATGCGGAACAACTGAATGATAAGGTTAGAGAAGTACTGAAAAGAGTAAACACCAATATAAATGTAGAGTCAGACGTAATAGAGTCGAGGAGAATAGGAGACAGGAACAAGCTTAGAAATAGACCAATATTACTAAAAGTGAAGACATGGGATAAAAAGTTGGACATATTGAAAGGAAGAAATAGATTAAAGGGAACAAATATCTATATTAACGAAGACTTTCCCAAAGAAATTATGGAGCAAAGAAAACAGCTCTTAAAATACTCAAAAGTTGCAAGAGACAAGGGATGTAGAACTAAGATCATCTACAATAAATTATATATTAACGATAAGCTATACACCTTATCAGAATTAGAAGCACAAAATGAAACTGAAATCGAGACTGAAGAAGAGACAGGACTACCAGAACAAACTCCAGCGAAAGGAAGAAAATACAGTGAGAGATCTCCCGAAGGCGCTGAAGAAACGACAAAAAAAATAACAAAAATGAACAGAGAAGTTGAGACATCATCAAAAAACTAATTAATACAGAAGTGAAAAGATCAAGGTTTGTGGACGGAATTGTCCCTTTTAAGATAACATTTTGGAACTGTCAAGGTATTAATACTTTAGATAATTTAGAAATACATGAAATTAATGATTTATGTAGCTCTGATATAATAGGCTTAGTGGAGACCTGGATTACCTCTTCCCAAAATAGCTTACCAAATATTTTAAACAATTATCATACTTACTCATGCCAAGCTTCAAAAGATAAGCAAAAGGGTAGAGGTAGTGGGGGTATCTTAATACTTATATCAAAAAACCTGGGGGGTGTGAAGTCATTAGATGTAATCGATAGATGTAATATGTGGAATTTTATCAGAATAAATATAAATAATAATTATATTATTTTAGGTGTAGTCTACTTAAAACCTGATTTAGATGATCATGTATGTGTAGAGATGCTTGAGGATACTCTAAAAGAAATATCAGTAAAATTCCCAAATGACGAGATGATTCTGTACGGAGACTTTAATGCGAGAGTAGGTGGTCTGAATGATTTTGATTCAGAGAACGTAATACATATCAATCCCCCGTTAAAACCACGTAAGTCAAAAGATTCCCTAGTTAATACTAGAGGAACATTACTTGTAGAAGCTTTGGAAGATCTAGGGTTTCTCTTGTTAAACGGTAGGTTTGAGGATTATGAAGGTGCTTATACATACATTGGGCGGTCAGGACGAAGTACAATAGATCTGGTCTGGGTAAGAGTTAGTAGTGTAGGCCTAATTTCCAGTTTCTGTATAAATAAAAACCTGTTTTCGGATCATCTGAGTTGCACTGTAAAGATAGAAAATGCATATTTTGTGGGGTCTAATAAACTATCAGAATATCATAGCTATAAAGAAATAATAATAAGGTGGGATCCTGCCAAAACACAACCATATAAAAATATAGTATCTATCTTTGAAATACATTCAGACTCGAGTACTATTAATATAATGGACAATCAAATAAATGAGGCAATCAAGTTAACAGCAAAATTTTTAGGTATGGAAAAAAACCGTGACAATACTAATCATATGTTCTCAAATTCAAAACCATGGTTTGATAACTTTTGCAAGGACGCAAAGAAAAAGTTAAACATGTCAAAAAAACTATTAAAAAACTCTAACTTTGAACAGAATGCACTAATATCATATAGTGAAATTAAAAAAGAGTACAAACAACTCATTAAAATTAAAAAATTAGCTTACGAAAACGTTACAATAAAAAAATTTAATAATATCAGCAACCCCTCCGAATTTTGGGAACTTCTAAAAACTAGAAAAATTAAAAATAGAGGTCCCACAATTGATACCGTCACAATGATTGAGTTTTACAAAGAGTTTTATGGAACGCATTTACATAGGGATTCACAATATTTTGGCGTTATACACCCTTATCTAGATATAAACTTTTCCACTAATGAAATTTTTAGAGTCTTAAACTCAGCTAAAAATAATAAATCACCCGGGGTAGACAACATTAGCAACGAATTCTTCAAAAACTTTCCTTTGGATTGGATAATACACCTGAAAACATTCTTCAACAAAATTTTAAACGAAGAACAAATACCACCCACATGGTCAGATGTTAAAATGATCCACTTCCACAAAAGTGGCGATATTAAAAACCCTAATAATTACCGTAGTATAGCACTTTTAAATCACAAAACTAAGCTCTTTACCCAATTAATTAATACGAGACTAACTAACTTTGTTGAGAATAATGAAATATTACCAGAGTGCCAAAGCGGCTTCCGCAGAACACGCAACTGTGAAGACAACATATTTGTGCTCTACGCTATAATTAACAATTACCTTCGCCTCCCTTCAAGAAAATTATATACTCTATTTGTAGATTTTAGAAGAGCTTTTGATTCGTTAGACCATCATATACTCTGGGAAAAATTATATTCAAACGGAATAAGTGCAAAAATTACTAGAATACTAAAAATAATATACAAACAAGCAGCACTGTTTATAGAACAAGAAGGTAACAGTTCAGAGAGAGTACAAATAACCCAAGGTGTTTTACAGGGGGATCCGCTCAGCCCACTACTATTCGCGATATTCATTTCCGATATTGATAATTATTTTCAGAACCAAGGCAGTAAGGGAGTTACTCTTGATGAAGGGGATAACATACGGATGTTGTTATACGCTGACGATCTGGTACTGTTTGCTGAGTCGCAAATACAAATGGAAAAGAGCCTGAGGATTTTAGAATCATACTGCAACACATTCAAGCTTCAGGTAAATACAGAAAAAACAAAACTAGTTATATTCCGAAGGAGCCCCAATATTGGAAAACAACCCACGTTTTCATACCTTAACAACCCAATAGAAATCTCAAACACTTATGAATATTTGGGAGTGGTCTTTACTTTCAATGGACTGTTTCTAAATAATTTTAAATCACGAGAACGAAAAGCAAGAATTACTCAAGGTACTGTACTTTCAACTATAAACTCGCAAAAATTATCTTCTCTTCAGTCTATTAAGACTCTGTATAACAATGTCGTCATACCCACTTTCACATATGCCAGTAATATATGGGGTCTGCGTTATCTGGATCAAACTGAGAAAATACAGACGTCTTTTTGGAAAAACCTCCTATTCCTCCAGAGAACTACTGCCGCTTATATAATAAGAGTCGAAGCCAATCTGTGCAGGCTAGAATATTATCTAATAAAACAAGCAATTGAATACTTCATCAAGGTAAAATCTCAAAATCACTCAAGGTACCCCTATAGAGCATTATTTCGATTAATAAAATTATATAACTCTGGATATGGCCATCACAAATACAATTGGTTTGTTCAGTTGATTAATGTTGTCAGTATTTATTGTCCATATAATGCTGGCCTTAACACTGACTGTATCAATGAAAATTTTAAACATATTGTATTAGCCGAACATCTAGCTAAAAACATGCAAAATGATTGGAATAAAATATTACTTAGTATTCACCACCCTACATATAAATTCTTTCTGCAAAATAATAATAATTACAATTATTTAAGTGGACCGTCACCGCTTTATATTAAAAGATTATCAGCCCAACTGCGCACAGCAAATTCACAGTATTTATACCTATATGTGAATAACTCCTCTCATACAATAAAAACCGACCAGATGTGTACAATATGTAACCAGCAGGCCAATGAATGCCTGGAACATATCATATTTGACTGCCCATTGTATGCTGGATTAAGAAATACAGTCATAGGAAGACGAAAGCATTCAGACGATCTAGATTGCCTTCTTAATTCAAACGATCTCTTACTATTGAAGCAATTGCATGGTTTTATCAGCGGAGCAATGAAAATTAGATCATTCATTATTAACGATTAGATATCCACAGTATCTCTACATAAACAATTTATAGTATAGGATTAGTTATGGGAATTATGCGTTTGTCTTATATTTTTTTTCTGCTCTTCTCTATTGCTGGACTATTATGTGCTGTACGCTGTCTTTAAAAACATGTAAATTTTATGTCATTGTTTCTTGTAATACCTTTTATCTATCATGTTAGTTTAGGAGTATATATGTATTTTATATTTACTATATAAACGACTCCTTGTTCATGTACTTTGTATAAAAGAACAATAAACTATTCTATTCTATTCTATTCTATTCAATATACTACGAGACAATTAAATTATCTTATGACATATATGATTTTACTGTCAGGAAATTAACCAAATGTCACTTATTAAATAAAATAAAAAAAACTTATTATTTCAAAATTTCTATAGCCTGAAAATTATCAAATACAATGAGAAATGAGTACCAAAGAGTGATTGGAATTCAAATTTATATATTATCAAATAACAAATTACAAAAAACTAGAACTTTTCAAAAATATTATAAACGCAGAAACAAAAATAGAATTTTCTATCAACCTTAAAATTAAGACAACCTATAATAATAAATCTACTCGCTAAATAATTTATCAAAGTTCAAAATGTTTGATTATATACTTGATGTATATCAATGTCAAAATACGCAAATTTCCGTTTAAATTCTCTATTCCAAAATTATCTTCGCTTGACGTTGAATTTTATTTGAGTAACGTTACTGTAATTCCAATCGAATTTATTACTATAAGATGCATCTAATTTTGAAATATTTTTAATAAAGGCCTATTAATTCTCGAGAAATAATGTAAATAAACTGGACAGGACTCACCAACTAGGTACTGGTTAACTCGTTCGTATTCTAAACCGTGTTTAGAATTCAGGAACAACTTTCTAAATTAATAATTTAGAAATCGGAAAATCACCCGCACTTTATCGATGCAATTCGTTGCAAATTATACACGCACTGGCTTCACAATGCAGGATTTGATGATCTGATAATATTCATATAAATTACTATGATATTTCTAAATAAATTTGAGGCAACTCTTATTTCGATGTTGCCTCGTGGGGATCTTAAAATCAACTAACTCAACTTTTTATATAAATAATTCTCCTCTCCTTTGGTTACCAAAAAATTCTTTTTTTTAAAAAAAATAACAAACTTACGTTTTCCTATAACAAAGAGAGATTTTCATTCTTTTAGTATAATTGCAATTTTGCTAACAGAGACATCTGTATTCTTATTTTCAAATCGTTATAAAGTATATTCTGCATTAATGTCATCCGAAATTGAAATGTCAAAATTTATTTGTATATTGAAACTTTAAAATTATTGATAATACTGATAATATCACTAGTATTACATCCAAATATGCACATTTTTCCTTATTTCAATATTTTCTTTAGAGGATATGTATTAATATATAGAATAAAGGAAATATAAGAATTTAAAGACTCCTTTGCACCACAATCAAAATTTTTGGAAAATTATAGACAAAAGACAAATATTTTTCAGCACTTGATAAAGAAAAGCGTAGAAATTGAAAATACAAACAATTTTCTTAACCCCGGTAAATTTTATAAAAAAAATGTATTTTGCTGAAACAATGTGATTTTGTCAGTATTGTTTTAATAAATTGTACTTATCCAGAGTAAAAAGTCAGAAGGGAAATATGCTACTATTTCACATTTATAAACTATATATTATATTGCTCTCATGCAACTGTCAAGTTGCGGAAAATTTACGACTATTGTTCACAAGATGAAGATATAACATTTTTAAAGAACCCTTTCCAACAAATTTTATGAATTTATCAATAATTTCTAGTAATTTTTTCATGATATATAATTTTAACTGTACAATTTATATTTTTACAAACAAGAATGCCGTTGTTACCAAATGGAGTCATAATCGTGTACTTTAAATTACCTTTCAACTAATTTTGCGGTCATTATACAATCATCCTTTATGTAAGTTATTGGATCTGCAAAACAATAATTTTAGCTTCAAAGTGTTGTTCATTGCCTTGACAAGCGTATAAATTAAGATGTTTTGTTTCATTTAGTACAAGGTTTACTCGTTAAACCAAAAATGGTTTGAACTGTAAGGTTGTAATCGATTAAATTAAATCAATTAACTGAAATTTAAATCTTCAAATACAACAATGGCTGTATTGATATAATTAAATACTTTTGAAGCGAAACAAAACGAGATTGTTGAAAAAGCAATACCCATAATAATAGAGACTGATGCTAAGATAAAGTATAATATTTTAGAAAAAGTACAGGCGTTAATTTTTATTTTCTAATCGAACAAATCAAATCTGAACATATACAGGATGTTGAGGAACTTAATGCCAAGGGAGCGAGTAGAAGAAGTCAAAATAATGTAGAAGTTTAAATAAATTTTTGTCATATGAGCCTTAGTTTACGAGTTATAGACTCTAAATTTTTCGAAATAAAAACTATACCTTAGAATACTATAAAATTTTAGTGAAGGATTGCGTACATGTGTTGTGTTTGACGGTATAAATGAATCTACATTACATACAGATATATATCTTAGAGACGACTTGTGCCCAATGGCTAACCATCTATAATTTTAACAGATCTAAATTCCAAAAATAACATTTTCAATTCATTTATTTATAAAAAAGTACTCTTGTTTGAAATCGATAAATTGAACGGTTTAGGAGAAAATTGAATTTTTAGATCAGGGTTTGTGTAGAGGAGCACCTTCGCCATATTTAAAAAAACAGATATTCTGGTGAATCTGTCATTGTCACTACTTATTAAAAATCCTTTGAGAAATTGACTGTCTCGACCCTTACTTCGTGGAATATGCTCATATTAGTGTTTTTAAATGAAACTCAAGGTCTCTAGTTAATTCCACAATATAATACAAGTTATTTTCAATAACTTGTATTATATTGTGGAATTAACTAGAGACCTTGAGTTTCATTTAAAAACACTAATCCTTTGAGATATTATTAAAACGCAATAAAACAATTACATTGTAATTTTAGGTTTAGTTCACGCTTCCAAAATCTGACTTTGGTAGTGGCTTAAGAACAGGTTAAATTGAAATGTTTTTATCAAGAATGGATTGAGTTCCATTTTCATGGCCAGCTCGTTTCCCAAAATTCATTAGCTTGGATACATTTTTGGGCATATCTTAAAACCTTGGTCTATTCAACTCCGGTGCATACAAGGAACTAAAAGGTGGACATAATAAGGTTTCATTGCGACGTTGTGCAAGGTTTTGCACTTTTCTTCCAGCTTGACAGCGCATTTTTCCACTCGCTAAAGTTTTCCTTCTCGCGAGAGACGTTGGCCGGACGTTGTTTCTGTGTGCTACAGTATTGATATAAACATTTGAAAAAGTTCTTTAATCCTTCCATTAGATCGCAGTTAAAGTTTTATAATATATGTAGACCAATTTTTCTGCAGTTGAAATCATACTTCGTATTTTATTCATTCTCCTCGGGTTTCTCGCTGGCTATTTGAGGAGGGTTGCCTTCTCTATTTGAGTGTCAAATATTCGCTTTGACATGTTGGGTTATATTTTTTTAAACGTTTGAAAGTTGTAGTGGCAAAAAAGTTCGTTCGGAGGTTTAAATTCTGTAGCAATATCATAGGTTATTTTCGTGGATAAGGTAGTTACATACTGATTCTAATCCATAATGGCGAATAATAAAGATTGATGTTTACATAATATTTTGCCATGCTCTCCAATATAACAACTACACATTCCAACACTCTTTGATTCCAACAATAAAGTAGGGTCGACCTTTTAATTGTCGAAATTCAATAGACCATAAACTCATTGGTGCCGGTGAAAATTATTATTGTTTTTATAATTTTTTGCACAAAATTAAACCTAACTGATTTTAATTAAACACATTAACGCCCAAATTATTTTTTTGTCGAAATTTTCTGGAAACACTGAATTTTCTGCTTCT
Source organism: Galeruca laticollis (assembly GCA_963921935.1). Lineage (NCBI taxonomy): Eukaryota > Metazoa > Arthropoda > Insecta > Coleoptera > Chrysomelidae > Galeruca > Galeruca laticollis. The sequence continues at coordinate 33,591,995 of OY998178.1, read as the reverse complement.
ATTAGGCAAATTTAACTTAGAAAAAATAATCGCAAAATTTTTTTTTAATTAGTTTCTTCAAAAAATGCTGATCTATAAATAGATCAATTAAATATTTTATTCAGTTCCAACATTTAATTTTTACGATGAAACTTGCTAAAACAGGTAGTACAAAGGGTTACATTACATTTTTTACAATAGGTTAAAGGTCGACTTTTGCATGAAATGTATTGGCATCGTCTTTGGTTAGATCGTTTTTCCAGAAAATGTCCCTTTTCGTCAAGTCTTATCCCATCTGGCACCTGTGTTCTCGACGTTGATGGAAAACTAAGTGGTCTACCTTTTAAAATGCTTCGTCCATGTCCAAGCTTGAGATAGGTTACAGCAATTTCACGTCGAAAATCTTTCAATGATATTGATTTCTTGCCATTGATTCGTCTGTACAATAGGAACGCATTTATAATAGCCATGTCAATAGTTCTCGTAAATAAACACCAGTACCACTTTTTGCCTCTAATTGCAATAGAATGTTTTTCTAAAAGCCTGTCGTGGTGATCCACTCCCCCCATACACTGATTATAGTTATGGATCAGTCGAGGTTGGGGAACTAACATGCGTGTTTTCTCCTTTCCATTCCATCGTGCTACTGTAGTCAGTGGTTCTATCTGATCAAAATTTGTGGCCATTAAAACACACTTATTGTCGTTCCACTTGACCAGTAAAATTTCGTTTTGGGTATGAAAGCAATAGTCATATGATCCACGATTTTGTTTTTCCAAAACCTTTGTTGAGTCAACCGTACACTGTGCCGTTCGATTTTCTCTAATTGTACCTGTAGCTCTAAACTTTAGTTCCTTAAGCTTGCAAAATCAGGCATGACTACTGAAAAAATTGTCGAAATATACACAGTAGCTTTTCGGATTTTCCACTAGCGATAGCATTTCTAAAACTACGCTGGTACCTAATGGTTCTGTTTTTTTATTTGCTTCTTTTCCAGCATATAGTGGAAAAGAAAAACAGTAGCCGTCTTCACCACACATTGCCCAAAACTTATAACCAAAGCGAATTGGCTTTGATTTAATAAATTGCTTTAGCGAATGCCGACCATAATACCTTAAAATCATCTCGTCGATTGATACTGAAAAACTCCAAATTTGAGAAAATTCTTGTTCACCTTTTCGAACAATGGTCTCAGTTTGAACACTTTGTCGCTTTTGTTGTCTTTACTCATTGTGTTATCGACAAAATGAATACTTGATTTTATTTGAAGATAGGCATTTCTACTAAAAGCATTCTTTACAATGGATTGACCTAGATCTTCTTCATCGGACCAATAATCCCTTTCGGATGACAAAGTATGATAGCCACTGAATACGAGAAAACCAATAAATATTTTGATATCATCTTTAGTGAACATAAACCCGTGGCGATTTTTTTGAGTTACAGCATACCTGGTAGTTTCTTCGGTGATAATGTCTAATATGTCGTCATCAAAAAATTGTTGAAATAAGTCTACAGGAGTCATCTTATTCAAAGAAGTTTTTAGATTATTCTCTGCTTCGAGAAATTCTTGTTCCGGAGCTCCGACAGTATACTTTGATTTTGTCTTTGTCCAGTCTGTCTTCTTCATTGTCGTCTTCGGGATCCTTGGGCTGTATTTCTACGTAGCCGGCCACATCTGTTACAGCAGGGATACCCATTTCTTCATCATCAAGTAATTCTTCGTCAGTGAGCTCATCTCATAAAAGTACTCAACAGCGTCTTCTAAATTCTTAAATGTTTTATTTTTATTCATTTTCAATGCTAAAAAAAGTGTTTCGTCAAAAATGGGAAAAATTATCCTTACTCAACAAAAATCACAGTAATTGTTCCGCGATTTAATAAATTTATTAAAAATTATTATAATTCGGTGTGTTTTATACCTCTACTATTGTTAAAATTTCATTATTGATAATCGATGAAAACTGTAAGTTATATACCCTGGATCGCCCAGCGATCTATTTATAGATCGCTATTTAAAACCACGTGACAAAAAGAATACAATCAAATACTGCTCATATTTCATAAATATTTAGTAAAAGTAAACATTTCTAAACATATAATTAAAATAGGGTTCACTTACCTAATCGTTTTTCATAAATACTCCAGATTATCTTTTAAAAAACACTCGACGAAAAAAATGTCTCTTATAAGTTGTAAATAAACCAACTATTAGGGGTCATAAAACCAAACTAAACACTTAACCTATATTATTTTACACCAAAGTAAGGGTAGAGGTGGGAACAACTTGGATTGCCTTAACGTCATCTTTCAAAAGCGGTACTTTGTGTGGTGATCTATAAATAGATCGCTGGACGCTAATGGGTTAAGCTGAATTTAATATATTTAATAACAAATATAAGTTAAAACTTCTGAAACTACCTTTAACTCCCGCAAACAATAACTGTGACTTTGCAATATATTTATGCTAAAACACACATTCATAATCCAGAGGCCTGTCATTCACCCTTAATTAAAATTACAACAAAACAAAATATTTTGTATAAAAGAGAAATAGTCAATCAAACTAAAATGAGTAAAAACCATGAACCTCCCATAAACTGGAAAGCAGATGCCTCTGTATTATTTGTCTATTCAAATTATCTGTTGGTGACGAATGATGACGACAAGCAAACAAATTACAAAACCACTTATCTGGAAATTGTTAGCACAACTGTAACAATTTTTAAACATCCACATATGCCAATAAACTCCTCGGAATAAATGCAGTTTACGGGCATTTGCCTTTTTTCAATTTTTTTTGTTTTTCGTAACTAAATAAGCCTCCTGAACATAGAAATGGAAAGAAAACTCGGCGATCTCATAAAAATTTCCCTCCCCCCTCCTATAACTGTTTTTCCTGAAAATCGGATTTTTTTATATTTTTTTGTTTTCGTAATTAAATAGCCTATAAACATAAAAAAGAAAAAGTACCCCCCTCCCCCAAACAAAAAAATAACTTTACGACTAATCGGCGTTTTCTTTTATTTTTTAAGTAAATAGACGTCAATCTCCACACTGAAAATATAATAAAACAATAAGCATAACAAAAATAAGGAGTATACATCGCTTTCACATTTGACCAGGTCCTCCAATTTTCGTTGCCTTGGTTATAAATGCGTCAAAGACTACGTCTCTGAAAAAATTGGCCCAATCCACAAACGTATGTTGCGCGAGTCTTAGCTCGTTTTGCATTCGGAATAGCTTGACCCACAGATGAATAAATCCCAAAATTTCCCAAATGAGCAAGTGGGAATCATAAAAAAAACTCTTATAACGTAAAAATGCCCTAAAAAATTTAAGGGGGTATGTTATTTCTATATAAGATATATTTTGGTTGCCATGGTAACTAATTTGCGTTACAAAGTATTGGATATTAAGTTATTTAAGAAGGGGAAGGGAATCTAACCATTGGATTCACCCTTTCCCTTCTTGAGTAACTTAATGTGCGTTACAAAGTATAGGATATTAAGTTATTCAAGAAAGGGAAGGGAATATAATCATTGGATTCACCCTTTCCCTTCTTGAGTAACTTAATGTGCGTTACAAAGTATAGGATATTAAGTTATTCAAGAAAGGGAAGGGAATATAATAATTGGATTCACCCTTTCCCTTCTTGAGTAACTTAATGTGCGTTACAAAGTATTGGATATTAAGTTATTCAAGAATGGGAAGGGAATATAATCATTGGATTCACCCTTTCCCTTCTTGAATAACCTGATGTGCGTTACAAAGTATTAGATATCAAGTTATTCAAGAAGGGGAAGGGAATATAATCATTGGATTCACCCTTTTCCTTCTTGAATAACCTGATGTGCGCGTTACAAAGTATTGGATATTTTTCATGGGGATGAATGCATATTACTTTCACTATGATGAAAACTGTGTGCGAAATTTACATATATTCAAAACCGAAATTCATTAAATTATAATTGTCTTAAACATGTATTTAATGATAAATACAATTAAATTATTCAATATTATTAGATAAATATGTCAAATTATTTTATTATATTGAAAAGAAAAATACGTGAATTCTTTTTAGGGGAAAAGTTTCCAAACGATTGGCGAAACTGCAATATATTATTGTCGGTTGTTTCTATAATAATAACTGTATGTAAAAAAGATATGAGACCCGAACCAGATTGGAGATATTTTAAAATTGAAAATGTGCCTGTATGACAATACAAGTAAGTTTGAATAATTTTGAAAATTCATATCTCGAAAAATAGTTGTTTCCGTAACTTGTGACTTTGTATAAAACGTTTCTATAATAAGACCTATCTGTACAAAAAATTTGAAACCTGAACTCGATTGGTGGCATTCCAAAGTTTAGCCATATGGACGGACGGCCGGCTATTTTTGCTACTTCATTTCTTTATATTGTTTCCGTATATTTTCCAAAAAAAAACGCGATTTGGCAAAATCAATAAATATCGGAAACGTCAAAAAGAGCGGAGACATCAAAAAGGGAATTGAATAGTAAACTAGAATTTTATAGTTACCTTTTATTACAAAACATACGTTCCTGTTTATTTTTTTTGATATGTCCATTACATTTCCAACAAAAACCATCTATGGAATCTGGCCGTGGTGTCATTATGAAATACCCGTCCCAAAAATTCACCGGACACTTAATTTCATTATTTGCGGGTATTAAGCCAAAACGCTGCGCTTGCTTTATAATCTCATTATTATTTCGTCAGGTATAAATATCGTCTAGATTAATAAAATTCATTTTTGTCGGAAGCCAAGAAAATCTTAAATATAGAAGCGCAACAAAAATAAACGAGACACACAATACCAATGGCAACAAATAATAATGACAATATTTTGACACTTTTATGACAGTGAGAAATAAATTTTTTGTTATTGCCATTGTTGTATAACTTCCCTAAGTGAACCTTTTAAAAGTGAATATTTTCATTAAAATAAGAGACCGCTAAGATTTTTTTTTATTTTTATGCTTCTACAAACGTAATCTACCCAATAAACTAAAATTTTTAGAAATACAAGAAAAGCCCGTAAACTGCATTTATACCCTCTCCTCTATTTTCCTGGATGTGCTGGTTATTTATTACTTCATTTAACTTATAGGCCCCCTTGTAGATTTAGCCAATACAACCTTTGCATCAATATATTTATGGGATGGAAATGGCTTTACAACACCTCTCTTTATAAAAATTTTCAATTACAATTCTAGTTCTTCAAAAAGTGACAATATCATTGATAGATTACTTTGTTCTAATGAAAAATATACTACTTATGGAGATGAAAGTTTATCATTCATAATTTGACAGATGCCAAAAGCAATATTCAAATGAGATTAGATTATTGACTTTTCCATAAATGTCATGAGGACAATTAGCATTACGAGGAACTGAAAAATTATATAATTTTTACAATATTGGAGCGACTCGTTCTCCAACACATATCAACTGACTACTATTATTGCTTTTTACGGTAAACCATTTACTCAACGAAGAGCCTTTACCTGGCAGTACAACAATTGAGTGAGGCAGTACAAATGGCCTATCAAGACAATTGTCCGGAACAAACAAGGCAACAAAGAAAGAAGACGGTCTGACGGAATAATAACCTGGAGTTCTCAGATCCGACGTAAGAAGGCTATTCAACAAAGCCAAAATCAATCAGGACTGCCATACATCTAGAGTAAAACAGTATCATTAGGATATCCGCAAAGCAAAGAGGAAATCGTGGGAGCGCTTTTGTGAGGAGATCACAGAATCGCTAGAGTGTGACAGGGTGCATAATTGCAAGGAAATGTATTGCGGGTGCTCCCAGTCCTCTAAAAACATCGGACGTGGCATATACGAGTACAAATAAGGAAAGCTTAAGGTTGTTAATCAGTGTACCCGCTTTCCAGGATCATCCATAATTGATTAATCTGGGCCGATAGAACAAGTCCAGAAGACCACTAAAGGTGGAATGGAACATGGCAAATGAGTTGGTAACATATGAGAGAATTAAATGGGCCATAGGCGAGTTCCGTCTCTTCAAATCGCCATGCCCAGATAGAATTTACTCCAGAAAGGTCAAATGATATTACTGCCACACGTATACAAAATTTTCTGAGCATGTATCGCTTGGGGTAGTCTATCTGCCAAAGATCGGCAGGATTCCATACCAAACGCATATAGACTTATCTGTTTGTCCTTATTCCTGCATAATTGACATTGACACTCTATCCTCTGAGCGCACGCCAATTCGCTTATCAACCAGGAAAGTGTACAGACTCCGCACTGGATTATCTTAACAGACTCTTGACAGGGTCAATTGTTAAAAAGAGGTGGCACTAGGCGCTTTCTTGGATATAGAGGGGGCGTTCAATAACTTCACTAATGAATGCACTAAATCGTAGGAACATTCCGCAAACGATATGCATCTGGATAGAGGCCAACTTGAGAGATATATCCATATCCATATCCATTCTGGGCGAGGACACAGTAGAAGCAAATGTGGGAAGAGGGTCCACTGGGAGGCGCTCTATCGTCTCTATACTGGGCGGTACTAGTCGACGATCTCCTGGCAAAAACTGCTAAGGAAGATTTCACTGCCTCTGATTTGCGGATGACATAGTGCTAGTAATCAGAGACAAGAACCTAGAATATTTTTACGCACTGAATATAGTAGACTAATGGTGCAGGGAGGAAGGTCTATCGGTTAATCCGCAGAAAACCGTTATTGTCCCCATCACATGAAAAAAAGCACTGAAAGGGCTCACACGACGTGGAAATCCCCTTCTCAAAAGAGGTCAAATACCTGGGAGTCAGTTTTGATCAAAAGCTGACCTGAGGTCCACACCTCAACAAGGAGATCTAAAAGACAAAAATTGCCCTTGGGAGATGCAGGAGGCTTTGTGGAAAAGATGGAGACTCAACCCAAAGCTGAACCTATTGCTATATAAAATGGTAATTAGACCTATGGTAAACAATGGTTCGGTAGCCTGGGGCTCAAAGGTCACGCAGACCGTAGTAATAAGACAATTTCTATGTGTGCAAATGCTTGTTTGCAGCCCTAGAGGTGCTGCTAAATCTGCCGCCTTTACATATCTATATACAAGAAGAAGTAAAGACGGTACTGTACAGACTCAAACAATGCCCACTTATAGAACACCAATGGGCAAGGAGTTGGAAAATAGAGGAGGATCAGGAGGTAAAATCCTTGTTTGAGATAACCTCAGACAAAACAACTCCTGTTTTCATTTGCAGCAGGCACTTTCGCATACCGGATAGGAAAAACTCAAAGACTGGAAGGAGGGCCCTTCAATTAAAGCTGACCAAATCTGGTATAGTGACGGCTCCAAGACCAACAAGAGGGTCGGAGCTGGTATCTATGGAGACAGACCGAGGGTGAAGGTATCCATAAGCCTCGGACCAGTGTTGCCACTATAGGTGCTTTCGTACTGAAATCAATACTTTTTAGGCTCTCTCAGTACGTCAGTGCTACTTTTTTAATTAATACATTTCACTAAACTTACACAGAATGCTTGAAGTACAATGAACAATCAGCAGCAACAGAATTCAGAACAGAATACAGCTCCCATATTACGAGCTGAGAAACCAGTCTATGCGAACTGGAGTAAGATTAAAGTAGAGTGGGGCAGAGTAGAATTGATTAGAATAGAACTAAGTGCTCCGGAATGCTGATTGACATTAGGGCATTTCACATTAATGAAATTAACTGTCTCGATCCTTATTTCGTAGAATCTACTCATATTAGTGTTTTAAATGAAACTCAATGTTTCTAGCTAATTCTGACGATGATATTCAGTAATCGAAACAATTGTCAATTTTTTAGAATTTTCAACATTTTTCATTATATTGTGGAATTAGCTAGAAACATTGAGTTTCATTTAAAACACTAACATTTCACATTATTAAGTGTCCATATCTTAGACTAGAAAAGGTCCATATCAATTATGTATGTACCTGTAAGAAAGTGTACTGTGGTTTGCCTAATTCAAAATAAAGTGCATATGGGCATGAATCTAGAGAAAAAATATTTAAAATTCTACTTCTACTTGCTTTCTAAGTTTACCTTGCTATTTTAAAAGTAAATTAATAATGAAAATGTGTATATATTTATAATAAATATTCCATCAGACCCTTTTTACTAAAATCAGTACTTTTTATATTTCAAATCAGTACATACATTTTTAGAGGACTGGCAACATTGCCTTAGATAGCACGTTACAGTGTTTTAGGCTATGAATGCCACCTAGGAAACTAGGGGCCGATGACAGGCTTGGCCACAGAGATAATAGGCCCAGAACGATTCTGCGGAATCTCAGCTGGCATTTCTGAAACAGTCATTAAAAACTGGATAGATTAGAAAGTTTCAGAGCTGGTGGCTGCAAACAGAAGGACAACGACAGGCAAAGCTCGCCCAAGTTGACATCAGACCTTCTTATCCATACTCGAAAGGTTGTAAGGATAGCGGCAAGTTAACTAACGGGCCGTTGTAGACTCAAAAATAATCTGGAAAGACAGGAGGCGGAAGAAAATGCCGTACATGTATGGTGACATTGCGAAGCACTGTGCAGGTTTAAGTTTGCAAGGATGGGAGGAGAAAAGCTCAAATCAGCAAGCTATTTGGAGTAGCCAGTATCACACACTCTAAGGTCTGATATCAGAAATCATAATAAATCCGATAGGGCTGCAGTGGTGGACGACGCTTCGGTGCCATCTCCGTTCAAACTAATCTAATCTAGTAAATGAATTTAAAAATTTATTTTCGCAATTTAAATATTATACAGGTTGTCATTATTGTAATTACGGATTGTTAATCACTAGGCACACGCCGCTTCTGGATTTCTGTCTGTAACGTATATAGATACAGTTGGTACGTTGATTCTTTTCCCATGCGTCATTAATATTTGATAACATAATCGACATAATTATTAAGTGGCATGTTTTTCTAATACATAAAATAACATAAACATTTTCGACAATTTCGTATGAATATTATTGATGACGTATGGGTAAAGGACCAACGGACCAACTGTAGATTTATACAGTCAAACACAGCACGTGGATGCATGTAATCAATAACTAAAATTTTATTATATTCCAATAGTTTAGAAATTATGTCTAAACATAAGTTTTTATTTCGAAATATTTAGAAGCCTATAACTCAGAAAAGAAGCCTCTAAAATTATTTTGACCTCTTTTCCTCTATCAATACCCATAATAGTATAGACGGAAGAAAGATGAAGTATTATATTTCAGAAGAGAAACAGATGTTTATTTCTTTATTTCTATTTTTTTTTCAATCGAACACATTTTACCTATAGGTCTTTTGATACATCATTCATTCAATGTTTAAATAATGTAGAGATAGTATCAAGTGTTTTGAAGTATGCTACTTAATAAGAAAGTTGACTCTTCCAATACATTGATGGCTATATTGATATTATTAAATACTTTTGAAGTGAAACAAAACGAAATTGAAAAAATAAAGATCAAAATCAAACAATAGCAATACCCAAAATAATAAATAATTTAATTTATAAACCAATCGTGGCAATCCTCCTTTTGTTTTATGAAGATAAAGTTTGAAACAAACTGTTTCATCAGATAAAGAAATTGATCATACCGATTGAAAAATAATAACGTACAATATGATTTATTCTTAGGTATAGTTGGCGCAAAACATATAGTGTAGCAATGTAATCGTATATCCCCTTTAAGTTATGTTGCGGAGCTAGACTCTGAAAGGTATTAATTTTTTATTTACTATTACCAATACCTATATTGTATATGATGTAACGTAATTGTTGAAAAGGCGTTCGGTTTAATCGGGATACCAGACGTGAACTAAGCCCTTTTTCTATCCCATTCGATTTTTTATGGACAAAACAAAATTCTATGAAGAAGTGACAAAAAAGAAAGAAATTTTATAACAATGAATAAAACAATTTTTTCAAAATAAATATTATGTCTAACTCCCGTTTGTCACTACTATATAAGTAACATGAAAAATATACTAACCTAATTATTTTCTTCTTCCAAAAATTCTATTAATCCTTCTCCCACATCATTTGCATCACTATCGTGTTGTAAATCAATAATAAATTTAATTCCTCCGTTAATATGGACTTGCCCAATATTCTTATACTCATCTTCAATTTTGATTACTTTTTTAATCCTTTTCAGCCACTTTCACCGCAACGCACAATAATAAGTCTGGATTCTTTATTTGCAGGCATTGTTGGCATATTTTTGACCCATCAGTCCATAACCGTGTCCAGCTTTCAATAGTGTCTTACAGACATTTACATTGCTCATAACTTTTGTAACAGTTATATATGGTGGTTTTTAATAATTTTATTAGACACATCTAAAGGTTTGATCAATCCCTTATCACATCGCTTCTTGCATTCGTAAGGCCCATTCATGGCTATTTTACGTATAGTTGACAGGGGGAACTTCTGTTAAATCAGATACTGCTTGCATTAATTCTGTTTCTTCATCGAAACCAAACTTTTCTCGTAGATTCTTATACACATTGAAACATATTTCTTGTACTTCCAATTTTAAATGTCGTCGAATATTGTTTTCACTTCCATCGCCATTATTTAAATTTTCGTCGTTGGAACACACAATATTTTGGACCGAACTTGATATTTCCCAAGAACGCCACATTCTAAATATTTATTTTTTAACTAAAAATATAATTGCTATATAATAAATATGTATCTTACCCAAATTTCTCAGAAAAACATTACACTCTTTCTTGATGTCAGCCTACCAACTAAAGAGTGAGTGTCTGTTATCTATGGTGAACACCTGTTGTGTTCGAAAAAATTGCTATCTTAAAATATACTTATATTTCAGTAAAATATGGGAAAAATAATAAGTTATTTGAAATTTATATTCCTAATTCCCAATCCTAATAAAACGAGATTAGATTAGATTAGATTTTAACGGGGTTACTGTGCACTGAAACCAAAGGTTTATTGTGCCCCCCTTATCAGAGCTGTTGTCGCTACTACTACAGCTCGCCTTCCAGTTTCAAGGTTCTAATGAACTCTAGTATTTGGGACGGCTTCAGCGAGGTTAGGTCCTCACTCTTACAAGTTTCTTGTTCAAAGCATTTCTTGCGTTGGCTTGCAATGGCGAGGCATTCCAGAACTAGGTGATCAGGAGTTTCATCCTCCTCCCCACAGAATCTACACTCGTCAATCTCTGCTAGACCTATTCTCATTAAGTGCTTCCTAAGACGGCAGTGTCCTGTAAGAAAGCCCGTGAGGAGCTTATCTTTACTGAGGTCCAAATATTTTTTGTACCCAGCAGTGTCAAAGTTCCCCAGGAACTTTTTGGAATGTTCCAACCCGGGAAGGCACCGCCAGAGTGCTTCTCTTTCGGTTTCCTCTTTCTTCCGAAACTCTTTCTTGTAGGAGCATTTTGCTACACCACAGAAAGGCTCCGGGCCAATAAAGGGCATTTGTGCTCCTTTCCTGGCAAGTGTATTGACCTCTTCATTTCCCGTGATTCCCGAGTGGCCAGGAACCCAGACTAAAGAGACCCTGTTATTCTTGCCTAATTCATCAAGTTTTCTTCGGCACTCCCATGCCAACTTTGAGTCAATGACATGGGAGCTCAATGCTGTGATAGCTGCTTGACTATCAGAATGGATCGATATGTCACATTTCTGGTAGTTTCTTTCTAGGTTCATTTCCACGCATCTTTCGATCGCAAGTATTTCTGCCTGAAAGACGCTCGGGAAGGAGCCTAACGATAATGAGTATCTGGTGCCAGGCCCAAATACTCCAGCGCCTGCTCCGATGGTGGTTTTTGAACCATCCGTATACCATCTAATGGTGTTTTCTTTGAGAGTTTGGGTGGTGTATTCCCTTTCCCTAATAAAACGAGATATAAGGTAGTGGTAATTGTCTGGTGTTATGTTTAAGATGTTTTTAAATATAAATAGGTTAATATTGTTTAAAGGAATGCATTTTGTTCTATACATTAACGCTAAGAATCTTAAAAAGTAGGATGGCGCTCCATAATTGCTGGTTAAAAATAATCGTTAGACAGTCGATAAATGTATTTAATAATTATAAAATTATTAAATACATTTCAACGATTATTAGTTGAAATTATAATATTAAATGAATATATCGTCAAATAAGCATTTTAAATTATAATATTGACTGGATTATGACTGTATTCAAGTCAAACGATAAGCCGAAACCTTAAAGTTCGCACTATATCTCTTACGTCGACTATAAACTGTATTCTCTGCTATATGTATTTTAAGATGTAACAGATAAGTTAGTAACATAATCAAGCACATTTTTATCATGAAGTGTTTCTATTTTCTAACAGGAATTTTCGTCTACTAATAATTTAGAAACATTGTTAAGAAGTGTTTATTGTATGAACATGAACTCTCAAATTCTCTCATGTAAAGAATCCTAACTAATCTTATGAAAAATGAGATCGATTTGAAACTCAGATAGATTGTAGATGTTGACCTTCAGATCAAAAGTAACTATTGCCGCGATATACTTTTATCAACCGTTTAGATCAGAGGTCGTCTCACTTTTCTGGTCAAGGGCCAAGTGAACTGTCACACTCATGAATTGTATGTTACATGGATTTCTGCACCCCACTCATTTATTTGAAAATATGTCAAAAACGGGATATATTTAAGATTCAATATTTTTCTGAATCAAAAATTTAAAACTACTAAGGCAAATATTTACAAGTGTCTTCCGAATCAGTAACCATTATTCCCCGTAATAGGAATACGGTTTCTGTTATAGGGTGTCACGTTAATAAGCACCGTAAATTACAATTTTTGTTTGTGAGATACAGGCTGAATAAATATACATTTAATGCTCATATTTTCCGCCGATAGAAATACAAATTAATTTTTTTTTATAGGTTACAGTTTTTTCAAAACATATCAACAGTATTATTTTTGTCAAGTTCTAATAAGACAACGGGGGATGGTGGGGGGGGGGGGTGTCAAATATTTCTTAACCCTGGAGTGGACGCGTCGGGTCCGTTCGGCCCACGGAGATTTTAATATTGTTAATGCTTTTGCTAGAGAGGGCGTTGAGGTCTGTGCTGTCAGTACCTTCAAGTTAGATTAGAATGTACGCTAATTAGTAGTTTCAGCGCTGTGAAATGAATAGCATCGATTCTAGGACTGATTTCGGTCTATTGGACCCAACGCGCCTGTTTGTGTAAGTTTTATTTTTGTGCACCAAAGTTATTCATATTATAAAATAGCTACACACAGGTACTATAACTATTTTTTTCTTTAGAATAATTGATCCTTACGTAAGAGAGGAAGAGAGGCTGAGAAAATTGTTTGAAGAAGTAGAAAGTGACGAAGCTTTTTCGGATTCAGACGATTCCGTAGCTGATGCTGATATATACCTCAGTGACAACATATCTGACAGTGAAATTGAACCTGAATATTATGCAGTAACGCAAGAAGTCTACTGCGGCACACAACCAGAAGGCCCATTTGCAGTTCGCAATGCCACTACTGATGTTGTAAATAGAATGTGTTCTCACCTTTCAAAATCTAGGAGAAATATTACAATGGACAATTGGTTTACGTCTGTTCCAGCTGCCAATGATTTATTGAAAAAGGCCTCCAAAATCCAGTATGTTTGGTTTTACAGAAGATAAAACTATTGTATCCTACGTTCCAAAGCCAAATAAAAATGTAATTTTGTTGTCCACTCTACATCATGATGATTGTATCGATCCACAATCTGGTGAGTATGCCAAACCAGAGATAATTACATTTTATAACTCCACAAAATGTGGAGTTGATACTGTGGACCAACTGTGTGCCAAGTATAACGTTGCTAGGAATGCGTGTCGATGGCCAATGGTGCTTTTCTATGGACTTCTCAACAAAACTGGAATAAATGCTTTTATGATATATAAAAGTAATGCTATAAAACGTGAAAACGAAGAAAATACAATGGTTGAAAGACGAATATTTTTTTAAAATCTTGCCAAATCATTATTAATGGACTACATGAGAGAACGAGTGCATTGTAATTACCTACCAAGAGAAATTAGACAAGCTGCAGCGACATTTACTGGAACTGAAATGGTGGTGCTAGTGTCAGTAGTGGAAAATAAACGTGGCAGATGCGCATTCTGCAAAGATCGCAAAACGCGATACAAGTGCCGTATTTGTCAAAAATTCATTTGTTTAGAACATACTGTATGTGTGTGCCAAGTTTGTGCAATGACATTTGCGGAATAACATTTCTACGGGGTGTTCAGTGCAACCTTACCAAAAAATATTGTTTACGTGAATCTTGGTTTAATTTTTTTTAAGACTCAAAATATTTTTGTTTGCAGTTTTTCATGTTCTTCTCTAACTACATTAAAACCATTTGATACAATTTTTTCTTTAAAATATTTAGATTTTGAGAAATATTAGGTTTTTGTTTTTGAGTATGTGGGACCCAACGCGCCACTTCTTGAAATATAATAATACGCGTCCACACCAGGATTAAGGATCCATCACTAATTTACGGAACTTATTTAGGGGACTCCCTGTACATCCTCTAGTACTTAATTAGGCTTTCATGTTCTTGTTTAGCTTTCTTTTCTCCCATTTTTGTTTTAAATTCTTCTGATTGTATTTGCGTTTCTCTAAAGATTTTTTATAGAGTTTTTACTTTTGTAATTTTTCTTTTAATATTATTTCCTATTAAATCAAACTGCAACGAACCTTGAAACATTATAAGATTAATGATGGGTCCTTTATACTCCAAATCCTATTGTTATGTAATTTAACGTATAACTGGTCCGTGTTAATGACCTTTAGTGGTAGGGACACGGAAATTTCAACAACAAAAAGTTTCCTGTATCAGGGGCGGAAGGGCTTTTTTGGCTGCAGCCCAATGCTTCGTGGATACAAAGCCTCCATTAAAAATAATAGGCGATATTGTGAAGAAAAAAAAGGCAACAATCAGATTAGAAGCTAAAGAAATACGAAGAAAAAGCTAAAAAAATAAGTACTAGTGTGGTAACCGATTACAGTGACATAAATAAGATACGCATTACATCAAAATTTTCTAGATTCTACAGAATTAAGTGTTGGTATACGGCGGAGAAAAATTTAAAAGTGGCATGCGTTGGGTGAACTGAATATAGATTTAAATAGTCGTCTATGAGACATGTAGCAAAAAATTTAAATTATTAATGGATTTGCATCCAAAATATGGAACACATAGATCTGGAAAGCGTACGTAATATTATTGATTATTGTCCAGATGACGTAGAACGTACACGAACATTTAGTAAATGAGTGCATTCAGTTGAAAACTTATTTGTGGAGAATGAGGATTTTTATTAATGATAGACTTCTTTTCGTAATCACTTAAATGATAATTTGAATTATTAACAATATCTCTTACATTATTAGAAAACTTTTTTGTTGGATCTGCTCTAGCGATTATGAAAAGAAGTCTATCATTAACGAAAATCCTCATTCTCCACAATTATATGGAACCGTTAAATTACATAAAATAACGAAACGAACTAGACCTCTAGTTTCTTATGTTAATACTCCTAATAATATATTAGCAAAAAAACTTAACAATATACTTTATAATTACGGATAAACATCTAAATACTCAATTAAAAATTAAATAGAACAAATCAAAAAATTAAAAGCATTCACCTTGCAAGATAACTCTAAACTAATATTTCCTAAACAAACTAAAAAAATAAAAACTTATAAAACCATCACATGTGCAGGAAATATTTCTAATAATATTTCAAAGATAATATCTTTAGCAACAAATACAACGATTTCTTTTAAAACAGAAAGTAACGTAAGTACAAAATTGTTAAATATAAAAACAAAAATATCACCATTAAAGAAATCTGGTATATATAAACTTAAATGTCCAGAATGTAATGCTGTATATTTGGATCAAACCCTTAGAAATTTTGAAATCCGATACAGTGAACACTTACGGCATACAGATTAAAACAACCAGATAATCAGACATCTACTTGTCAAAAATCATTCATTGACATCTAACACAGAACTAGAAGTACTACATATTTGTGATAAGAAACAAGAACTGGATTTCCTTGAAGAATTGGAAATTAGAAGACACTTAAGAAACCCACAATATGAAATCGTCAATGAACAGATAAATCTAGGGAGTTCTCCATTTTTAAACTCTCTTCTTTAGTGATAATTGTAAATATCAGCAGATATAGTTTTCCTTGTTTTCTATATCATTGCACAGTTATACTGATCTTAATTGGGAAAAATATATCCAGGATATCCCCATAGGGCTAATAATATCTAAGCTTTAATATTTGTAATATCATATTTTCTTTTTTCTATTAACATATATTAAGTCAATCACAAGGTAGGTCACTTCTTGGTGTAGCCAAAAATAATTATTAAACATCAGGTAGGCATCAAATTTAATGTAATTTCTGTGATTCTGACGATGGTATTTAATATCGAAACAATTGTCACATTTCTTAGAAATTTTTAACATTTTTTTAATATATTGTGGAATTATCTAGAAACAGTAAGTTTCATTTAAAACAGTAATATTACTTAGTACGGTCTAAGCTAGAGTATTACATCTTTTGCTAATTTATGAAAATAAACTTGTTGATGTTTTCACAAATTGTTGGTCAATCACTAGCCGTGGAGCGGAGGGCTTTTTCCCCAGGATGTCGTATGTGAAAACAAAATAGGACTACAATATCGGACTATCGTCTAAATTATTTATCAGTTCTTTCCATAAACTGTGATTTAACAAAGGACTTACAATGTGATGAGAAAAAAAAATAAGAAATGTGCTGCACAAAAATGCAGAAAAGCTGCTTTATAAAACTTTACCACGCATAACCTGTCAATGTATCACAATGTATTAGAAAGAAACAAGTATATTCAGTGAACCATATCTTTCTTTTATTTAACTGGATATCATAACATGCAAAATAAGTATAATAAAATCCCATCTAACAATTTTCTATTTTATAATAGTCGTAGAAATGTTTTGGCGATAAATATTATAAAACATTGTTAGTTTTAGAAACGTTTTCAAAATGTTTATAAAACACCTATAAACACAAAATAGGCACAATTTATAAAACATTTTGTTTGTATAATATATTTTATAAGTGCTATAGCGACTACTATAAAACAGATATACAATGTTTATAAAAATACAATTAAACTGTTTTATAAATTTGCTAGAAAATTTCTTAAATTTTATTATGCGATACTTATATGAAGATTATAAAAATTGTTAAATAATAAAAATAAAAGTTTTGGTAGTAATATTTGAAATTATTAGTTGTATTCTTCTAAATTTGTTTATACTCGATGTTATTTTCACATAAAACTATTTGTAAGAGTGAAATATATTTTGATATTTAGATATATTATTAAAATTTTATCTATATCTGACCCCTGTTGACCTGACCCCCCCCCCCCACCTTTGTAGAAACAAAAAACAATTAGCGCATATTTATGAGCTATTTATGAGCTTACATATCCCGCAAATTATAGTTTTTGAGCTCGTCATACTACGCAGGAATTCAATATTCTTTATGGGGGGCTGAGTCGACGTTGACTCAGCCCCCCCACCACTTAAAAATAATAAAATTGAATAAGTATTTACGGTAAAATTAGAATCTAATTATGAGCTTTCAATTTGATATAATTTTAATTTTTGACCTCGCTCTGTTAACCCTTAATTGATGCATGAGCAAAACCGACAAAAGTAAAGTAGGTTAAAAAATTGTGATAAAAAATCGTTATTAGTATTAAAATATTCCCTGTTTTGGGTGCTCTTAAATTAAATAAGGTCTGATTTTGGTGCTCAATGTTTATCGCGAGAAATTCACCCTAATGGCAAAACGGACAGGAGTAAATTACCCTAAAAAATTGATATAAAAAATCAAAATTGGTCTAGAAATATTCCTTGATTCTGACGATGGTATTGATTTATCGAAACAATCGTCAATTTTTTAGAATTTTCAATAACTTTTATTATATTGTGGAATTAACTAGAAACCGTGAGTTTCATTTAAAACACTATTATTAGTCACTGATATGTTAAATACATACGCTATTAGTATTTGTAAATGAGATACAAAAGGATGATAGGTTAAAGAAGGCCTGTCGAGCTTGAATCAAGCGAATATTGAAATATGGCAAGTGCGAATAACATCCCAGACGTATGTCTCTTCTTAACCCTAATTGCATGGTTATATTCTCAAGACTCTAACGGAGATAACAAGTAATAAATCCTACTTGATGTAATAATGATATCATTTTTCAACTATATATTAGCAGTTTAGGGTTGCCATATTGAAAAAACTTCTATATGTAGGCAATATATTTTACAATTCTTCAAATATTGACAAATTTTTGTAAATTTTTTATGGGATCGCAATTTACACATTGCCTGGACACAATATCGAAAAAAATATATAAAAAAGTCTTTATTAATGTGGGAAAGAGATCTTTTTTATAAAAAAGTATTGTTATTATATTAAAAAACATAATTATTTTTTAATTTTTTTCTTTTTGGCTTTCTCACTATCTCCTATAGTTTTAAATAACATTGGGGAAAACCACATTCAAATTAGTGAATGAGACCGCGTTTTCGCCAAAAATTACAGCACTTTTGGACCCCCTTAACTCGATGGTTGTGCATACGACATGGGGCGCGTCCTACGTCTCGTCTGAAACGGGATTTAAATCAATTGACATGTTCTCTCGAGCCTTAGTAACAATTAACAAAACTAAAATTGTTAAATTCTGTTAAGGCCAAAGTTATCAACGATTAAAGAAAACAAACATTTCCTCTAAACTTTTTTAATACCTTCCATTTAATTAAAGTTGTAGCACCATTGGGCTATTATTTTAAAGCTCAAACATATTTTTCATTTGTACATGCATGATTTTCCTTTAGATAGATAGGTTTTTGAAAATTTGCGATAATTATGTTCCAAGATTTTGGTCCAGTGCCACTTTTACGTGGTTACTGAATATCAGCAGACAATTTTTATTAAAACCCTTTTATTATAAAAAATACGCAGAATTACTTTTTAAATCGAGTGAATTCTAATTATTATTACTTAAAACGCGAACCCTGGTCACTAATTTTACGAGACTTCATGTATAGATTATAAATAAATATTATTGTGAATATTTTAATCAAATAGTACTATTAACATTTTACATTTTCCATTACGGTTCTGTTCGATCTGTTGTTCGGTAAAGAGAGGTTATGGCGTTTCGGCACACAGTGAATGCGGAATCTTAGCTGGTGTATCAATGTATTTTTTTCAAGCAAACATTGTGCCCATTGTTGCAGTTATAAAACATTTTAAAGATTTTTTTGAACTTCTAACCTCTAAATTTGTTGTTTATTATTTGGTAGATGGCGCCATAAGTCCTTCTGGCAAAATGATTTTAGCTTCTGCAACAAAAGGTTTTCCCTGACCACAATGTATACCAATAACCATCGGCCTTACTTCAGGTAATTCTTTTATATTAAAGAGAATGGGCCAAGATTTGATTTGGAAGCTCGTGTATACTGGTAAACTATCGGTATTCACATTTATTGAAAATGTTGTTGAAAGTCGGGCATCGGGGAAAGAATTCTACAAGTCTGTATAGATATAACCACTGAAATACTCACCCATGTTCGTCAAGAATTTTATAATCGTTTGGGCTATTGTTTAGCTCAAAACGGTAGCTTATTCGAGCATTTGATTTAAATTCATTTAAGCATAATTAAAAAGTGTTTCTATTTTATAATCAGAATTCTACTGTTATTTTAAAATTATTTTTTAATTAGAATTCGATTTACTTAATTATCTTCAGTTTACTATTTCGAAAGCATTTTTTAATTTGTATTTTGTGTGTTTACGAAAAGGATTCGTTTCTCATTTGAAAATAAACATAAAAAGTAATCCAAACATTCGTTGGTAAAAAAAAACAAAAACACACACGATGCGGAATCTCGAAAATAGTGAAGTTTTTAACCACTTTCAAATTGAAAAACGAATACAATTACCACCATCAAAATACATTTTTCAACAACTACAACGGATTAATCATTATTTTGATATGTTACAACCTCTCGCATTATTATAACCAATAGTTTCTTATAACTCTTCCTCATGTTAAAACAAAGCGGTTCTACAATAAACATAGAGGTATGTACAAAGGAAAAGGATTACCAAAAACAAAAACCGGCAACATCACTGTCATTATTTAAAATTTCGGTTTACTGCCCAACAAAAAGAAATAGATTTGATCCCATTTCCACTTATGATTATCCTGTTAAAGAAAAGAGGTGATGCACTGAATTTAAACTTGTTTCTTTCTTGTCATGGCCAATGTAGAACTTCCATGTGACCGAATAACTCGTCGCACGGTACACACTAAGACATATTATTGACGAAAACGAGAAAAGGGTGCAACATCTACTGTCAAAATTAAACACTTTCTGAATGTGGAAAACAAACCAAGTCGTCATTTAGAGTATGTGTGTTTTAAGTCGTAAATCATTAGCTTTTTCTTTTGTGCAGTGTAAACAGTACAAAAGATACAAATGTATCAATACACAGCTTCCCAAAAGATCCAAAATTGTGCAAGGTCTGGCAAAACATTTTAAAAATTGGAAAACATATCACCAAATACATGTCTGTGTGTAGCAGGCACTTCGTAGAAACAGAATAAACAGATTATAAAGGTAATTCTCAAAAATATCATACTGTATATTGGTAATTTCACTCATTTCAAGGAAACATCTTAATGTTCAAATATTGGTTATAATATTATGATTAGTTAAGCAAAATATTAATTTTCTGTGAAGGGAAGCATAACACAAACTGACAAAACGAGTAGTAGCAGTAGCTAGTATAAATAATGATGAAATATCGACATTAGCTGATCTCACCTGTTAATATAAATAAGTAGTGCAACCACATACTTACAAAAACCAGATTGTCCAGCTTTGCATGAACACACATGTCCACTTGTTTATTGGATTATTCAAACATAAATTCACTTCATGGGGCTTCGACATTAATGCAGAAGTTTGTAGAACCAGCCCAAATATCTCGGTTTTTTCTACATTTTTGACTTGGCACAAAATAACATGTCCCGCTTTGAACACCTGTTCGCCTTCCACCATCGGCCGATTTCTATCGCCAATATATTTGAAAATATCCACCAGACTGATCTTAACAAGTACCATCTTTCACAATTCACCTTTATCGCTCAAAATTCAAAATAGAAATGATTAATTTATCATTGAATTAAATGGGATACTGCAGCGTCATCTATCGGAAAAATTTCCTCGAATATAAGTAAAATATTTTATTGTTCTATTCTTTTACTATTGACTACATCACTATTGACAGTTAATGCTAAGCTCCGCGACTTCTGACGCGCATTCTCATCACGTGATCAGCAAGTGTGATCAGTTGAGTACATGTATTGAAGGATATACGATGTTTCGTTTGTTTGATTTATAACACAAATAATGAAAATGACTAGTAGGGCAAACTGATGTGTTTATGGATGCAATGCTGTCTACAATAATATCTCGATGATTCACCGACTAGTTGGAGAAGCAGACAAATACACAAAAATTGTGGACGGTGGTAGAAACATCTAATTTCCTTGAAATTTATTTTCGTGGATTAAACCTTCTTAAACACCAAAACAAAAGTTGAAATCAGTTGGAATGTAAATGGTTGTTTATAACATAAATCACGCTTGGCGTCAAAATCAAGTTAAAGTCATATGTTAATTGATAGAATGACAGCACAGACAAATGACGGTTAAAATTTCAATTGAAAACAGTTTCGACAAAATGGCAATTAGATGAGAAATTAGGTAGGCTCCTAAGAAGTATGAGCCCAGGGCCCCACAAATTCACGATCAACCCTTGTCCAGAATTCACTATCCATGCTTTGCTACAAATCGCAATAAAATTAAAATAATAACGGTTTATTCTGTTACCAGATGGAATTTTCTCTTTGATTCTCAACATTTCTTTTTATCGACTATGCATACGGATACGATATATAATAATAATAATATAAACAGTGATCCGGTTTAGAGAGTTGAATTACAAATTTTATGAGTGTATAATAGTCCACAGGTAGATATATGTACCTACTGTGAGAGATAACTTCAATTACGCCAGTAATTAGATCAGCCATTAAAACTAGAAGCAACTATATAAAATTCATAATTACCGTTTATGACAGGATAATATTGAAATTATATTTCTGTAGGAAGATAACTAACGTGTTTTGATGGAAAGATGAAAATTTGATAATAATCATCTAGCGTGCTATTAGATCCACATAGATTAGAAGTGGAGGTGAATGAAAATCAAATTAGTTTCATGTATGTGTAATTAATGGATAGTTAGAATAGGTCGTACCACAGATAACCCACAGATAGATGAGACACTGATTGTGGCGCCATCTAAAGAGCCTGTCGAGTAAACATTGAGTGATAGATTTCTGTAATTTTAGGTTTTGGCGGTATATTCAAATTTACTGTATTTTAATTATTTTATTTCAAAATAATCATTTATAGTCCATCATTTAACATTTCATTCAATTTAACTCAATAATGATTAGATATCGAGTTAAATTAAATGAAATATCAAATGATGGACCATAAATGGTTAATTAAATTGAAAAAATAAAACAGTAATCATATACTGTTTATTTATTTTGGTATAAAAATACACAACAAATAATTTCTTTCACAAAGTCCTTTTCTTAACAAACAGAATGACAATAAATAAACTATAATGTAAAAACAATGCAATCATTAAAAAATAATTTGAATAACATACATTCTAGATTGGAGTATCATTAGATTTTTAAATGATGTTAAATCAAGATAAAAGTAGAAAATTATTTATGATAAGTTTATATTAATTTATTATTACACTCGTATAAACACACAGAGCTGGACAAACTGCTGGTAACTGCTACTTACTTAATCAAAAAAATTGTTAGCAATGAGTTGTTAACTACTATTTTTGGCAACTTTCTGCGAAAGAAAACATTTGAGTATAGTTACTGTGAATGTTAGAACAAAAGTAATTAAAATATTTTTATAGGAAAAGTTGTTAAATACTGCCCAGCTCTGTAAATACAAGGTGCCACGTAATTACATATAAGAGTGCTAAACAGCACTTGTGACTGTGCAACATTTAAAATAATATATCTAGCATTTCATTTCCACTTAAAACACATCTTTATTTCTTTACTGGAAGTATTAAATAGGTTTATATCACAAGCTTAAACCTAGTATATTGCATATTTGTATATTTCTATATTTAAAAGCATTCCGTTCTTATGAAACCATCGCATAAGGCAGTTTAAGTTACCCTGCAGCTCCTGGCAGTCTATGATTGTGAAAATGTTTCTTAAGGGCTCTTAAAAATCCCACCGCCTCATGGAAGTCCTTTCTCGTTTCTGGTTGAGGTTCTACAAGTAAACACACAAAATAACAACGATAAATAAGTAAACTCACAAATATGTTTGAAAATTTATGTCAACAAAAGGAAACAAAATGCGCTTACTATCGAAATAATTTTACACATGTTTTTTGTACTAAGCCAAAAAAAGATCAAAAAATGTTTGAATGTATACATTTGTTTGGTCTTTTTTAATTCCTTTTTTGGAGATTTCGATTTTTTTAGGAATTCTTGATTTTTAACTATTTCTGTATTTTTTGTCTTTATTGGATGTTTTACATTTTTGGTTACCGCTAGACCAAATACTTAGACGTAATGCCTCAACAAAAGTTAATACTCACTTTCATTTCCCATAAATTGTCACACATCTGAAAATCGGCAAGGGGTCAATACCTTCCATCCCATAGCTGGTAGAGGGAATATAGCTATAACATAAAATAAAACCCAAATTATTATTTTTTCAATGGATACATTCTAAAATGGAATTGTCTGAGTATGGTGTACACACTATATATAAATTGAGTGAATGAAAAGACGAGTACTGAGTATGTCATTTGATTAAAATTCCAGCTAAGCGCTTTCAGCTATTAGGCCATTCTCAAAGCTGTCGACAAGAGAAAAACATACAACAGGTACAATGTACACACAATGAAATAAAATGTTTGATATTACATCATTATTTAAGTAAAATTTGTTAAAATTACCCTATAAAGAGGGTGTGCACACATATCATTTAGTTGGTAATTTCAAATTAGACGTTTCGTTATGTGAATTACAATTGTACACGCTCTTTATAATAGAGTAATTTTAACGAATTTTAGTTAAATAATGATGTAACATAAAACATTTTATTTCATTGTATGTAGCAGTTACAGGGTTTGATGTTTTTTGACACCTTCTGTATATTTTTTTCTTGACAAGAGCTTTCAGAATGGTCTAATGGCTGAAAGCGCTTACCTGGAATTTTAATAAAATTACACACTCAGTACTCGTCTTTTCGTTCACTCAATTTACATTTTAAAATGTCCAAAATTATAGCATGCTATATTGAATACAATAAAACTTACCATCGATTTTTGTTATTTTCCGCTCATATGGGAAGGCAAATCAAACTGTCTGATTAACCTCTCTTCGTCTTTCTCAAATCTAAAGAAATACTGTTTTTGAAAATGAAGGGATCATATCCTCCATCGTTTCCTCGTCGACAAATTTAATGATTTATTACCATTGATTTTCAGCCATATTAAGTTTATCTTCCTGGGTTGGAGGAACAAAACTGTAAAAAGAAATATTTACTTTATTAATGCAGCAATTTTCAGTATAGGTAATGTAAACAACAACCATGATCTCTAAAGTTGTCGATTAAATTAGTAAAAATTCTGTGTTTTATAAAAATAAAGATAATGGTTGTTAATTGTGAAAGAAAAAATGTACACCACTTATTAGACTCTTTCAGAATGCACTTTGACATTTTCTTTTCAATTAATTACAATAAAGCAACGAAACAACAGATAAATATTACACTATAGCAATTAAAAAATACACCAAAATACCGTAACCTTAAAATAACCTCTACACTTGAACTGAGCAATGATAACAGTATAACATATAACATGTGGGGATGGGGACGAGCAATATGATATCGCCCATACGCAGTTATAAAAATCAATAAAACTTGATTACTAATGACGTTACAGTTTTCGTTAATTTTTTGGAATTATCTACCGATTTTAGTTACTCGACAGGCTCTAAGATGGCACGGTCTGCAGTGTCCCTAGCCTGGGTCGTACATCATAAAAATTGATGCGTGTCATCGGTGACGTATTCGCTTTCAAACTTACCAACAATACCGTTCGTTTAGTATAATCTCAAATAGATCGGATCAGATACAGTTGAATTATTGGATCTTTACCCGTGCGTCATTAACACGTGCCCACCGGTGGTCATTTTAATTTTTCATGAGAGGCCAAGTGACCACCGGTGGTCATCAATGATTTTCCTTGCTGGGACATCATGCCTGCCCGGGTCACATTACTTGTTTCATTTCAAGACCGCATGCCTACCAGTGGGAACATTTTACGTGTATTTGGCATTGGGATAACTTAAGTTTGGTCCCAGGATGTGAACTTATTTTACTCGGACTTGGCAGTTTGGTCCCCCAATGTCTACAAAATACTGAGTAAAGTTTAGGAAAGAAAACTTCATTTTCTGTTTGAAAAACTAACTTGAAACATATTTTTAGGTTTTGTAGAGCATTAAAAATGAACATTTCTTTATAAATAAAAACGAGCATAGCTGCAAAGAGTATATTATATTATAAGGAATAAAAGTGCATATTTTTTTACGAGCAATATTTGCAGTTGCGAGGCGGAGCGCAGCGCAGCCGAGCGAATGCAAATATTGCGAGTAAAAATAGGCACTTTTAGTCCGTATGATATATACTATTTTTTCTCCAACCAAGTCAAAATTAAAATAAATTTAGTTTTATTCAAAAATCGTTAATAATTTGGTAATAAATTTGAACACCTATTAATTATAACAGCGATAGCAAGTCGGTAGTTATGGATATCTGGTATTGTTGGTAAATATTGATTGTCAAGTAGACGTCGGTAGACGTACTAATCATATAATTTTTTGTAGTAGTTTTTACGCTGCTTTCAATGAATGAATCCCGAACACGATGAAAATATACCTGCGGATATATTGGAAAGTGCCGAAGCAGTATATCTAAATCTTTTGCCACCCAAATCTCGCCAAGTTTATGAACTTGCATAACAGCGATTCATGGATTGGCGTGACGAAAAAAATGTGCAAAACTATGCGGAGAGTGTTCTTATGGCGTATTTCTCAAATTTAACGAAGACCGTCAAGCCATCCACTCTTTGGTCCTTTGGTCACACTATTCAATGTTGCGGTCCACACTGGATATCAAAAATGGTGTGGATATTAGTAAATATTCAAAATTACGAGCATTGTTAAAAAGGCAAAGTGATGGATATATACCTAAAAAGTCTAGGGTTTTTACAAAGGAGGAAGTGGAATGCAATTACTTTTAGTCCTAGGATTCAAAGTAGCGTTTTTAATCCTAGGATTAAAAGTGTTGCTAAACAACGAGCAAATTTTTGTACGGTAAGGGAATTGATGGCTTTTGCACCTGAAAATAGTACAAATATGTCAACATTTTTTGATGGTTGGAGAAAAAATATTTTTTCCACATTCATGCAAAAAACAACACTTTTGTGAAACACAATTAATGGAAAAAGTGGTTCTTTTTTGCACTAGTGCAACAAAATTTTTGGTGCACTCATCTGTCATTCTTGTCAGTTTTGTGATGTTTTATGACAAATATAAACATTTAAATAAAATAAAAAATCCAGAGCAAGTGTCTGATCCTGCTCTAATACAGCAATAATATATGTATATCTTACTACTTAGTCTCAAAGAGTTACAATTATTGCAAAAATCTTTGATTATTCTAAATTTAAATGGTCAAAGCGAAAACCAGCTATGATTAAGTACTGACAAGGTGGAGGCCATAAAGATACAAAAAAAAGAAGAACGGTTAAAATACATTCTGAGTTCTGACATGATAAATCATATTTATTAAATATCAGAGTAATATTATAAAGTAACATTTTTTAAGCTGTATTGAATATTATTAAGAAAATATTATATTAATAATTACTAAGAAAATGAGTTTGAGTTCCTAACATGTTATATTCTAATTTTCCAGTTTTCGCATGAATGTAGAAAAAATATTGTATGCAACTCGTGCAAAACGTGTTTTTTGCACTCGACGTGTTGTCCAACTCATCCTAATGGCCTCGTAGGACAATTTCACGTCGCGTGCAAAAAACACTCACTTTTTGCACTTGTTGCATAAATAACTATTTAAATCCTACTATAGGTGCAGAAGAAATTGAGAGATACTAAAAATATATTATTGACACCTGAACTTTATAAAACATAAAATCAAACAGTTTTTCTGAAAGAAAACAAGTATAAATTAATATAACTATTCTACTATCTTAAAAATGGACATTTTTTGTAAATAAATAAACGGTTTTACGGACTAAAACTAACTTTTCCGCATCTGTGGCCTTGAACAATGTTCTATCATAGAATTGTTACTTGTATACACTTCGAGTGATGTATCGTGCTAACAAACCGAAATTTCTCCAAAAATAACCAAAAATTTTGTATATCTGGATTTAGAGGACCCGCTGTACTCGTTCTAGTCAACTAAAAATCAATAAGGTACATCTGTGAGACACCTTGAACAATATTCAATCCTAAAATTGATCAATCGTATACTCTCTGGAGGCTTCTCAAAAAATGACAAAAATGTCGTACTTCAAGTACCATAGCACCCGTTGTACTGGCTATTGTAAGCTGAAAATCAATAGGGTTCATCTTAGAGATGTCCTGAACAATATTCAATCATAAAATTGGTGACTTATTGCACTGCGGAGACTGTATCGTGCTAACAAGACATGTAACGAAAAGTGGCCGACGACAACGACGACGACGACATACACACAGGATTTTTTTTCTAAAAACCGTTTTTTTCGTGTTGTTTTTGATGAAAAACGTAAAAATAATTTTTTTTCAAAATTCCAACTTTTTTGTGGGTAACCATTACTTTTCTCGCATATTAGGTAGGTTGGGCGGAAAATTAATATATCATTAGGACCCCTAACGCCCTGAGCTTCAAAAAACATAAAACAAACGATTTTTCTGAAAGACAATGAGTATAACTGAATATAACTATTCTACTTCTCTCGCATGTTAAAGAAAGAAAATGATACACTGAATTTATACTTGTTTCTTTCTAACACATTGTCGCTTCTGCCCCTTGTTAAACTTCCATGTGACCTAAGAACCTTTCCCGCACTGCATATTTTTCTTGTTAAATTTATTATTTCAAATTAATTCTGAACAAGCTGTAGGTAATCTTTTGTCGGTTTACGTTCCACTATCGACACAGAAAATTACTTATTTTTATGATCAAAACAATATCTAGAATTTAACCACACGATATCGTGCACCAGCATTTTTAATGCCCATCAAAACAACGATACCTACTCTCCGGGACTTTTATTACTAATAACTAAAACGCCGTAAGAATTATTAGTTTTTCTTATTGCAGTTTATACATTACAATATACGTTTTATGTTGCAATTTTTGTTTGATACGTGATTAGAGAAGCGAATTTATTATTACTCTGTGAACCGTTTCATAATTACGATACAAATCAATTATGCAAATGTGGTTTTTGCGAAGGTAATTAACTACAATTTATTTATAATAGTCTCAAACGATTATGGTACGCTTAAAAATAAATGGACAAGTTCGTTGCCTCCCTTATACAAGGTGATCCAAACTTATGCAGAATAGTACAAATGACAGGATTAAATTAATTTTTTCGTAAACCATTGACTTCAAAAAAAATGCCGAAATGTATCGACCGATGAACAGACACTTTCTACCCTCTCCATAACTTTCCGGGCCCTGTTTCACTAAAGCTTGCCATAATTTTAGCAAATTTCCAATTTTTTTGGCGTAGGAGAAGGCATATACTTTTTATGGCTGCGAGTGATCTCAGTGTCCCACGTTGGGCGCCAGTGTCAATATACTAAGATCACCCGGCCTTGGGACTCTCCTCAGGTGGTGAATTCGGCTTCAGTTACACTATTTTTTAATACCTCAATTGGGATAAGGTGAATCTACAAAAAAAATTTCGGGACAAATGGATTTATTAGACTCAAAAATAAATTTACATAAGCCGTATACTCTCAATACAATACGAACATCAATCAGTTATTACTGTAATGTTTTTGTTATCTATTTAAACAATAAACGGGAGGGATAATCTTTAAACACACGGTATGGCTACTTACTAATTTATTTAAACACTAAACTAATCACTAATACTTAATTAATATATACAGTATATTCACTTAAGCTAATTTATATAAAAAGTTCACTAATTCACTTATTTATTTGTTTATCTCACGATGTCAAATTATCAACTAACTCCTCCGCTGATCGGTCCTTATTTATATTAATGCCTTTCTTACTAGAAAATTCCAAGCTGCGGCTTACACACACAAATAATTTTTCTGGCCTTTTCTAGATAACTCTGGTCACAAAAACAATGTTTACATAAGATAGTCGGAAAGTCGTAAACAGTTATAAAAAAAACAGTGCGTATCCGCCATAATTTTAACTTTTATACCTGGCTTAGACAGAGTCGGTTTTAGGGACTATACCAGTGTGCTATTTCGTAACATTACAATAAAAATGTCCAACTCAATATTTTATATATACCAAAAATAAGTTAGGGACTTATCTTGGGAAGACTCGGGACGTGCAGCTCGCAGCAGAATTCACGGGTTCTTGAGCCGTCGGTGTCTGGACTCTGGTCTATGGAGTTATATGGTCCGGTAGACTGAACTGTCCTTTGGGTCCGGAACGTCTGTAGGGTCCGTAAGGTCCGTAAAGGCTACAGAGCTGTAGGGAAAGAAATAAAAAGAACAGGAGAAACAGTAGAAAATTGAAAAGGAGGAATAAAATGAACAGGTTAGGAGCTTATACTCCAATACATATAAAAATTGAATTTAATTTTCAAAATAAAACCACAGAAATCTGTTCATTCTTACCCGTCCTGTTCCCAAAATAATCAGAAAAAGCAAATTTAAATCAGTGAGAAATAACCATAAAAAATCTGTTATAAATTCGCTTCATAAAATAAATTTGGACGCCACCAAATTTTTAAAGATACTTACGGCGAAAAAACTGGAAACGTCATAACAAAAATATTATTTATTAAAAAAAAACGAAATATTTTAACTAAAAAGAAAAATCGAAATAGAATGATTTGTAAGCACACAATTACAATTTGAAAAGAAATAGAGAACTTACCAGCCAGAAGAATTAATATCACACACAGAATTATTTAGAAACTGAATGCCGAAATTGATTCTCAGCGAAGAATGAACAAGCCCCGATTCAACTTGAATCGTCGTTTAAATAGATATTTTACGATGGTAAAAACGATCGCCGACGCGTTCTTAATATTTGAAATAAAAGGATTTGGAATTAGAGGTGGGAGTAGCCGACGAATAAGTAACGCTCCAAAATAATTAATGAAAATAGAAACATGTCTCAGCGACATACAATTTGGAGGAAAGGAAGATTTTGTTTTTGTTGGTGGTGCGTAAGCGTGCATTAGAAGTAGACACCACTACCCTAATTTTTTTTCGGAATTTATCTTTGGGGAGGGGCAACTTCACTTTAAATAATGAGGTTTAACTAACTAGGGGTAGGGGGGATTTTGTTTTTGTTAGTGGTGCATATGAGTACATTAGAAGTGGATTCTGATGCCACTTGTTTCTTTTGAAAATTATCATTAGGGGGGGAGGGTAACTTCACTTTATATATTGAGGTTTAACTAAGTAAGGGGAGGGGGGATTTCGTTTCTCTTGGTGGTGCATTAGAAGTGGATTCGGCTGCAGTATATCTTTTTTGGAAAATGTCATTGGGGGGGGGGGCAACTTCACTCTGTTTAATGCGATACTACTAACTGGGGGGAGGGATGCAAAGTATTATTTCGGTGGGGCAGTATGGTGCATTATAAGCGCTTGATGGTTGATAAAGCCGGCCTTTTGATCAGTCTGACTTTGACACTTTCTGTACTCTCTTAAATTCTCTCTTCGATAATATTTTTGATAGAGGACCGAAATCTCCAAATAAACGCCAGTTCGTATAAGCCTAAACTCTGACAAGGATGTTTGATTTATTTATTCAAAGCTGACAAAATATTGTAATTATTTACAAATTACTATGCTTTAATTCAGAAATTCAGGTCGATCAGCTCGAAGATACAGATATAATTTAAATGACTACTGACGATTGTTTTTATCGCACCAAAACACTTGTAATTAACAAAATTTTTATTATTAAGGAAATCAACACTGACTGACATTTCTCTTCTTTTTTAAGATTAATAAATTTTTTGAGGGACAGGCGCGGCCTATCTCAATTCAAATAAAATAATAGTTCGGACGTGTTCTGAACAATGGTGCAAAGGACAAAATTTGAAAATTCCGATTGGGGGTGGTTAGTGTTTATTAGAAAATTTATATTGGGGGGGGGGGAGGAGGGGCGTACCAACTTCACCGAACTGAGATATCGACATACAGAACGCTGGACTAATCTTTCCAGATAATTTGATTGCACGTGTTTTAAGGAAGAGAACCAATAAAACAAACAAACTTTCTCTTTATAATATTAAAGGAATCAACCATTTGTCGCAAGCTTACATTACATCGACAAGGAAACGAAAACAGGGAATGGATGAGCTAGATACCGAGAGGCGGAAGCTGTATTTTCTCGAAAAGACAACTGCAATAAAGGAAGAATATAGATGTCTACTGGAGAAAGAAGAGAAGATAACATAATTGAGGGAGAGAAAACTATTTTTATAGCCATGGGGCAAACCTAGACCCAGCAGATGTGTATAAGGTATCAGCGTTTACCATAAACAATAAAAAAATACTTATGTTGGTGTGTTAGCGTAAAAGGATGGTATAAAAAATTTCTACTTTTTAAAGGGTTACTATAAACATATATTTCTAAGTGTTTACAACAATAGATTAGCTCTTATTGTAGATGGTTATATTACAATACTTTATAATAATAATAGTATGGAGATAATATGTTTGCCTACAGAAGAAATGTTTGTATCATTTACTACCAATGGTATTACGTCTTACCAAGGCAACACATTGGCCAAGTTAGAAAATTTAAAGTTTTACACGGAGGTATGGAAGAATATCCCTTTTACCCAATAAAATATGACTCAAATTAAAAACATTACCATACAGAAGTGAGAAGTCGCTTACGTCCGATCACGGATATGGCACTGTAAGAAGAAGACCATACAGAAGATAAAAGACTGTATTAAATTTAGACATTGCCAACGCTTAGAACAAGTTGCCAAAGGAACAAAAATGGTAATTGCCGCTATAAAGCAAGTTAAATACAGGGAGAGATTTCGTTACATATTAAAGGTTGAAAATTCGGAAAACTTCTATTGTTCGAACTATTGGTTGGAAAAAAAATTGTACAAATGGACCTAAGTTATAAAATTAAGATAAAAATAGATAAAATTAAACACCTAATAGAAAAAAGGAAAGAGTTGTATTTTGTGTGTAATAATTGTTTGTATTATACTCAACAAAAAAATATTGTTTTGTTTATCCCTATCAGTGTTGCTTTATTCCTATTTTTAAAGATATGGGTTAAGGGAAGTGGTGCGTCACTTAACACATAACAGAAGACGTCATGAGTGATGTGGGGTGCGTCAGCTGTCACGTCTGTCTACTGCCATGTGTCATCTGTCAAGCAAAACCTAAGAAAACTTGTGTTCTGTGTCACCTATCAACCTTCTTGTGTTCTGTGGTGTGCCAGTGTCTGCTAACCCCGTGGTGTGTGTCTTCTGTCATGTGTTAAGTAAACCACCTCCCTTAACCCATATCTTTAGGAAATAGGAATAAAACAACACTAGTAGGGATAAACAAAACAGTAATAAAACACTATTTTTTTTCAATCGTTTTTATTTACAATAATAGCATGTTGAGTATAATACAAACAATTATTACACACAAAATACAACTCTTTCCTTTTTTCTACGAGGCGTATGTTTAATTTTATCTATTTTTATCTTAATTTTATAACTTGGTCCATTTCTGCAAATTTTTATTCCAACCAATAATAGTTCGAGCAATAGAAGTTTTCTGAATTTTCAACCTTTAATATGTAACGACGTCTCTCCCTGTATTTAACTTCCTTTATAGCGGCAATTACCATTTTTGTCCTTCGGCAACTTGTTCTAAGCGTTGGCAGTGTCTAAATTTAATACGATCTTTTATTTTCTGCTTGGTAATGTTTTTAATTTGAGTCATATCTTCTTGTGTAAAAGGGATATTCTTCCATACCTCCCTGTAGAATTTTAAATTTTCTATCTTGGCGAATGTGTTGCCTTGGTAAGACGTAATACCATTGGTAGTTACAAACGTTTCTTCTGTAGGCAAACATATTATCTCCATACCATTATTATAAAGTATTGTAATATAACTATCTGCAATAAGAGCTGCTCTATTGTTGTAAACACTTAGAAATATATTTTTTAAGTAACCCTTTAAGAAGTAGACATTTTTTATACCATCCTTTTCCGCTAACACACCAACATAAGTATATTTGTTTTTAAGGGTTTATGGTAAACGCTGACACCTTATACACACCTGCTGGGTCTAGGTTTGCCCCATGGCTATAAAAATAGTTTTCTAATCTCTTCCTCAATTGTGTTATTTTCTCTTCTTTCTCCAGTAGACTTCTATATTCTTCGTTTATTGCAGTTGTCTTTTAGAAAAAATCCAGCTTCCGCCTCTTGGTATCTAGCTCATCCATTTCATATTTTCGTTTCCTTGTCGATGTAATGTAAGCTTGCGACAGAGGGTTGATTTCTTTAATATTATAAGGAGAAAGTTTGTTTGTTTTATTGATTCTCTTCCTTAGAATACGTACAACCAAATTATCTGTAGAGATTAGTCCATCGTCCTGTATGCCGATATCTTCCGGTATAGTAGAAAAATAAGTACTCGGTCTAGAAAAGTAGGTCTCTCCAGTTTTAATGTAACACGTTTGTATAATTCGAATAATATCTCTGTTCTCCTTTTCTTCTACAACTGCTATATGGTTAACAGGGAGGCAATTAAAGCTGCATGCAGAGAGAATGTAATTTATAACCGTCTTCCTTGCGTTGGATTCTTTTGGTAAATTTATTTGTAATCCCGTCAATTTTCTTATATTGCTGTTGCCCCAATAAACATATTGCATCATATTGTTAAACACAAGACAACAGCTGTTCTGTAGACTCCCGGTCAACTTTGTCCACATTTGTGCAATCGGAGAATTTTGGAAGTACAACTTACTATCTTTTAGCAGAGTTATGAAATCTTCTAGAGGACTGTAGCCTTCTTCTTGGAAATTTCCAATAAAGTAGTTATATCTCGTACCTTCTAATCTGGTAATGCCATGCTTCTTGGCCAATGCAGAAAAGAAAGTTTCCTTTAATCTTGCGTCTGGGCAGTTGACGAAATCTATAATATGGTTTCCAATGCCCTTTTTAACTCCAGGACTGGTTACTTGGCAAATAAATTTGTTGTATATTTTAACCCTTGCGTTAGATGTAAGCCACGTAAGGCAATCTATGCCAACTGTTTTATCATTGTTTAAAAAAACGTTGCACCTTTCCTTGTGCTGAAAATTAATAGGGTTAATGTATGAGGTGCCCTGAACAATATCCAATCATAAAATTGGTCACTTGTATACACCCGGAGGCTGTATCGTGCTAACAAGGTAAAGTAGCCGGCGACGATAACGATGACATGTACAAAGGGTTTTTTTCTAAAAACCCTTTTTTCGTGGTTTTCTCACTGAAAAACGTAAGAATAACTCAATAAAAAATTCCAACTTTTTTGTGGTAAACAAATACTTTTCTCGCATTCTTAGATAGGGTTGGCGGAAAAGTAAAAACATATCGATGTGTTTCAATAATTTAACTTTTTGGCATTCCCACAGATTTTTCTCTACTCCATTAATTTGTTTGTAATATCTAGCCCTGTCATTTATAAAAGGACCGATGCCTGGAGAATTATCAATTAATTACGAATCAATACAAGGTCCAAGATTTTAATGCGTTATCAATTAAACATGGTGAGATTTAATATCACAACTTGTTGAACCGCTATTATACTGGTTCACTTGATGGTGAATATTAAATTTCATGGCTTAAAGGGTTTAATACGGATTACAAGGGTAATTAAAATTCATATTGGTTTAGAATTACATATACATTAATCAAATGTTTTATATGTACATACGTAATTAATATAATGTGAAAGGTGTTTACACGAGTTATTAATTAAACTTTCTAAGAATATTTACAAGGCAAATTATTATTTCGTTTGGTTTCATTTGGAAATTTGTTTAATTATATCAATTCTGATCTAATTCACAAAACTTCGTTGACACTATAAATTACGTTGTATAATCGTATTTAAAAAAAAGTTTCTTATTTCTTTTAAAAAAGAGAAAATCCCCAATTGATTTAACATGATGACATTTTAGAAGCTGACTGATATGAATCAGTTTTTAAACGGCATATACCGTAATATAAATGTGCAAAATATCAAGGGAATATAGAAGTTTGTCTTTGAAACAATCCCTTGCGACAGTGAAATATCACATATTTAGAGAAGGCGTAAAAATATACCTCCGATTTATTAGAGTATCACCAGTGGTGTAGAATCGTTATAATGATTTCAACACACGCGCTCTTACCAACAGTTCAAAGTTTATTATAATGTTCAGAAGTTTTATGATCTGCTCAGCATAAGCTCGTAATATTCACACATTCCGAGCGAAAGCGCAAATGAGATTAGGCTCTATCATAACATATTAATATATGGGCTATTGGACTATATTAAAAATATGTTTCGAACTACTATTAATCTTAAATTCAAGCCTTAATGTCTTTTCTACCCTTATTTTTATTGCAAAATGTTTTTGTCTGTTTAAACGCAAAATTAAATGTATTATTTTCAATCCATAGTCATGTGATCGAAAACGTTCCACGCTACATTGCTGGTGACGTCACAAAGTCGCAAATATTCGAGGTATTCGCATTATTTGACTGGTTAGGTTATCTCTGAATAACAGGGTTTACAAAACGAGAGTAGGTGATCGTTTATGAATGGCAACTTGGCAGACGTTTATAGTGTCTACGCATATTTCAGCGTTTGCCGGGTTGTGTTTTTTCTTTGGTACACTCAGGTGTGTACTGGTTACCTGCACATTTTAGACATCTTAGGTTGCGGCCGCAGTTAGTGGTTGCGTGTCCCCAGAGCTGAGGCAGTGTATTATAGGTTTTGTAGATTTCCTCAGTTCCCAGGTAATTCTGGTGTAATTGATTGTACGGACTTGTTTGGTCAGGTAGTCTAGTATTGTTTTGTGGTCTGAACTGTAGGTATAGTGAACGTCCTTTTGTGGTCATTCGATAGAGCTTTTTAATTTTAAGTTTATGGAACTTTTTTGAGAGTCCCGTAGTACGAGGCCGTGTGCCTTTTCTTCCTTCCTTGAGGAGGTGTGAAAATGAGCCTTTTCTCTTTGTAGTGTTTGTTTCAGGTTTTCAAAGTCGTTGACGGTCTTGGTGAAGACGATTATTGAGTTTGAAGTTTATTTGAATTCAAATTTGCTTTTTATTTCTTTTTTTAGTTGATTAATTGTCGAATGGTGTGTAGTGAAGCGTCCGTCTATTATGATCGGTGAACAAGATGTTTCGGGTTGTTTGTGGTTGTTTCGTTTGATGTTGCTTTTTTATTTTTAACTTGTCCGTTAGTGTGTTCTTCTGATGAGCTTCATCTATTACTTGGGAAAAATTTGTTGTCAGTCTGTTTGTTTCTACGGATTCTTTATCTGAGTCGTCTGATAGAGATTCGTATGTATTACGGGTATTTATCGGCGTGCTTGGTTTGGAGAAGTTTTTTCTACTTTACTATTTTCTTAGGTATTTGGTACTATACCCTGGACATAAGGTTTCTGTTTTTTGGGGTATTTGGGGCATGATTGTTATAGTATTATCATCTGTTTGAGGAGTTTTTCGTGTGGACCTACTTGTGAAGTCTAGTGGTCTGGCTGCTATTTTCTTGTTTGAGGTTATCTCTACTTTTCCGCCCAACTTATCTAATATGCGAGAAAAGTGTTGGTTTACCCCAAAAAAAGTTGGAATTTTGGATTTCTTTTTTGAGTTATTTTTACATATTCCAGCAAAAACAACACAAAATAAACGGTTTTAAAGATTAAAACTAACTTTTCCGCATCTGTGACCCTGAACAATATTCTATCATAAAATTGTTACTTGTATACACTTCGGGGGATGTATTGTGCTAACAAACCGAAATTTCTACAAAAATAACCAAAAATTTTGTATATCTGGATTTATAGGAGCCGCTGTACTCGCTCCAGTCAACTGAAAATCAATAGGGTACATCTGTGAGACACTTTGAACAATATTCAATCATAAAATTGATCAATCGTATACTCTCTGGAGGCTGTATTGTGCTAACAAACTGAAAATTCTCCAAAAATGACAAAAATCTGGTACTTCAAGTACCATAGCACCCGTTGTACTGGCTTTACTGAGTTGAATATCAATAGGGTTCATCTTTGAGACGCTCTGAATAAGATCATCAATCATAAAACTCATCACTTGTATATACTCCGGATGCAGTATCCTGCTAACAAACTGAAACTTCTCCAAAAATTACAAAAATATCATACTTAAAGTACTGTAGCACCTGTTGTATTGGCTCTGGTGAGCTGAAAATCAATAGGGTTCATCAGTGAGATGTCCTTAATAATATTCAATCATAAAATTGGTGACTTGTTGAACTCCGGAGGTTGTATCGTGCTAACCAACAGAAATTTCGCAAAAAATGACAAAATGTCGTACTTCAAGTACCATAGCACCCGTTGTACTGGCTCTGGTGAACTGAAAATCAATAGGGTTCATCTGTGACATCTCCTCAACAATATTCAATCATAAAATTGCTGACTTATTGCACTCCGGAGGCTGTATCGTGTTAACAAGAATTGTCAGGAAAAGTGGCCGACGACAACGACGACGACGACATACACACAGGATTTTTTTTCTAAAAACCGTTTTTTCGTGTTGTTGTTGATGGAAAACGTGAAAATAACTCAAAAAATTTCAAAATTCCAACTTTTTTTGGGGTAAACCTATACTTTTCTCGCATATTGAAAGGTTGGGCGGAAAAGTAAAATCGGTTTTTAGGAAAAAATCCTGTGTGTATGTCGTCGTTGTCGTCGGCCACTTTTCCTAACATGTCTTGTTAACACGATGCAGCCTCCGGAGTGCAACAAGACACCAATTTTATGATTGGATATTGTTCAGAACATATCACAGATGAACCCTATTTATTTTCAGACCACCAGAACCAGTACATCGGGTACTATGGTACTTAAAGTACCACATTTTTGACTTGACATTATTGGAGAAATTTCGGTTTGTTAGCACCATATAGCCCCCAGGTGTGTACAAGTGACCAATTTTATGATTGGATTTTGTTCAGGACATCTAACAGATGAACTCTATTGATTTTCAGTTCACCAAAGCCAGGACAACGGAAGCTATGGTATTTGAAATACGACATTTATGTAATTTTCAGAGAAATTTCAGTTTGTTATCACGATACAGCCTCCGGAGTGCAACGAGTTATCAATTTTATGAAAGACAGAGTCCTTGTTACTCAGGAGCACAGGAAAAAACAGTGGCTCATTGCAATCACAGTTGTGTGTAGATGGGCAAATTATCACACCCAGTAGCACATTAAAGTACCTAGGCTACACAGTACATGGCAATACAAAAGCCAACGCACATATTGTGACACATGTGCAAAAAGCTAAAGTTGCAATGAGCAAATTGTATCCGCTGATTTGCAAGAACAATTATCTCTCAACACACAACAAACTTATGATTTACAAACAAATCATCAGACCTATTTTACAGTATCCGCCAAAATAAACAGTACCGAAAATAAAAATAAAAATTAATTTTTAATTTCTGTAATGTAAGTGTTGAAAATGTTCACCATTTCGACGCAAACAAGCTTCATATCGATTTTGTAAGTCAATAAACATATTTATAAAAAGTGGTTGATGTAAGTGCCGAAAAATATTTTGTTTTCTTTCTCGTAGTTCGGCAATATTCGCCGGCGGATTTTCCGAGTGAAATATTTTGTCCTTCATTATGCCCCAAATGTATGCGTCAGGTGGCATCAGATCAGGTGAATGAGAAGGATATTCGAAGTCTGTTCCCCGAGAAATTATTCTATTATCGAAATGCTGACGGAGTAAGTCTAAGGTGCGCACAGCTGTATGGCTCGTTGCACCATCTTGTTGGAACCATTGTGTGCAAAACTGTAGATTTCGTGCACCGCAAAAGTTATTTAGATCTCTCACAAAAGGTATAATAATTTTCTCTCTATAACGCTCTTGGTTGACAGTAAGTGGATTCTGATTATCATCTTCAACGAAATAAGGACCAATCATTCCATGACCAGATACCGCGCACCAAACGGTAACTCGAAGACTGTGGAGTGGTTTCTCTACAATGACATCAGGACGTTCAAATCCAAGGAATCTGGTTGTTTGTCGATTAATATAGCCGCTAAGATGAACGTGACTCTCGTCTGAAAACCATATGTTTTTCAAAAATTCGGGATCTTCGTAAATTAAACTCAACATGCGACCACATGCACGTTTGTCCGCAGCATTTAGTCGTTGTCCAACTTGAATACGGTATGGATAACCACCAATTGATTTGAACATGCGACGTAAAGACGTTTCACTAATGTTGAGTTTACATGCAGTTCTTACAAGACTTCTTTGAGGTGATTGCACAACTTGGTTAAAAACACGTCCTTCATTTTCGTTAGTGCATACTGTTTTTCGACGACCTGAAGAACCTTTACGTTGACACAATACACTACCAGTGCGACGAAATTTTTCAACAACAGCTAACATCACACTTTTACTAGGAGCTGCTTTATTAAATTTTTGTTGATATTTTATTGACACCTGTTCTAAGCTTGGACCATCATTACGACCTTTTCCGTATGAACGAAAATAATGCTCTACCAAAAAAACTTTTTCTTCCGTTGCTAGATCCATTTTTAAATCAAATTTAACTGCACCGTACTATTAATATATCAACTAATGACATTTAAGTCAAATATGACAAATCCATATTACATAAACAACTACACAGGACTCTCTGTTTCGGTACTGTTTATTTTGGCGGATACCGTAATATACGCCACACCGGCATACTATAACGCAACTAAACATAACTTTCATACACTGCAAGTGGTGAAAACAAGTGCCTACGCATGGCAATACCTTACAAAACAGTTTATCCAAAACTTCCTAAAAATTCATGGTTACATGAACAAGCAGACTTACCCACTATCAAGGACTTCATAACAAAAATATCAAAAAACTTTTATAATTATTGTCTACCAAATAATCTTCGTGAAACACTCAGAGCCGCAAATCGCGCAGAAGACACCCGTGATAGTGGGTGTAGGCTTCTGCATGGTAATTTATACACATAACTAGTTGTTTAATTTCAACAACCAAACACATCAAATTAGAGGTTAACCTAGTTACCTCTAATCAAACTAATATTTCAATACTCAAAACATATAACTCAATGGAAATAACATCTGTTGCCGCTCCTATAACCTAAACATTGTTCGTTTTGAAACCCTGTTTTTCAGCTGCTTTTCAGGAATATAAAAGTTGAAATAGCCATGGAGTCATATTTGTGAATACGGGACTAAGTAAATTATATAATGAAAACAAATGGATTATGCATTTAGCAAGGGGCCATGTACTTAAACTCAGACTTATATGATTGCACCAGGACTGCCAGAACATCGGTTTTCTGTATATATTTTATATGTATATTTGTCTTGGATGTAATTATAAATAACCACTGTTAAAAGATTGTGAATAAAGGCGTTTTAAAACAAACAAACAACCAATTTTAAGATTGAATATTGTTCAGGACATCTCACAGATGAACCCTATTGATTTTCAGCTGACTAGAGCCAGTACCGCGGGTGCTATGGTACTTGAAGTAGCACATTTTTGTGATTTTTTGAGAAATTTCGGTTTGTTAGCCTGATATAGCCTACGGAGTGTATACAAGTGACCACTTTTTATGATTGGATACTGTGAAGGGCGTCTAACGAATTTTTTGCATGGCTACATGAGATTTGTGTGCAGGGGCGTTGTCCTGCAAAAACAAAACATCTTTGGATAGCTTTCCGCGTCTTTTCTCTTTAATTTTTGCCCGTAGAGTGGTGAGTAATGTCGAATAATAATCTCCAGTTATTGTTCTACCCTTATCCAAAAAATCAATCATGATTACTCCATGGCAATCCCAAAAAACTGTAGCAAGAACTTTTCCAGCAGATTTTTGGACCCGAAACTTCTTAAGTCTTGGAGAACCAGAGTGTCGTCATTCCATCGATTATTGCTTTGTTTCTAGATCGTAGAAATGTACCCAAGTCTGATCCATAGTAACAATTCGGTATAAGAAGTCTACGTCGTTTTCAAATCGAGCATAGATCGAACGCGATGCTTCTACCCTTGCACGGTTTTGGTCAACATTCAAACATTTGGGGATCCATTTTGCAGCAATTTTTCTCATGTCCAAATTGACGTGAACTATATGATGGTCGCGTTCGTATGAAATATTCAGTGCTTCAGATATCCGTTTTAGCCCAATTCGACGGTCTGATAAAATCATGTCATGAACTGCATCGATATTTTCGGGGACTGACACAGAAACTGGCCTTCCCGATCGGTCATAATCTTCAATTGAAAATTTACCTCTTTTGAGGCTTGCAGTCCAATTTTTCACGTTCGCATACGAAGGACATTGATCACCAAGGGTATTAAGCATATCTTCGTAAATCTGCTTACCTCTTAACCCTTTTGAATACAGGTACTTGATGATGGCTCGATACTCCAATTTTTAGATTTTCACAATTTCAGTGGACATATTTTTTCTTTTAATTTATTGCGTAACTCTGGTTTACTTTTTTGACGTCAAACTTTACACTGACACTTCTAATAAGTTATTATTCGTTGCTATGGTAACGCAATATTTTGTTTATGCATGGAACTGGACTAGGCTAACTAGATATCAATACATCCTCGTACTCTCAAAAGGGTAGTCCTAAATATTGTTGATTTTGAATGGTGAAATTTATATTTTGTTCTTCGAATAACTTTTAGATTAGTTCTTGACTATTTTAAGATTCCAAACGAGTATGCTAAAATCGGAATGCCACAAATTTTAATTGCTTGAATCCTTTTTCCAGACGTACTCTTCTAATATTTTGTAACACATTAATTTCTTGTGGTGATACTTTTTTTTGTCGATTATCAGATGACATATTATATAGTATCGAAAAAAATGCTTCTTGAGTATAGAAAGAATCCTGTAAGAATAACAAGGAACGCGGTTGTATTATAATACCCTTGGATCATATATTATATATTGACATGGATATATAATTTGTACATTCGTGGTAAAAAATTATAAAGTTTGGCAGCTATGTATGAAAAACTTCTTTGGCCGACTGATTTGTTTGTTACGGGCATTTG
Organism: Galeruca laticollis; assembly: GCA_963921935.1. Taxonomy (NCBI): domain Eukaryota; kingdom Metazoa; phylum Arthropoda; class Insecta; order Coleoptera; family Chrysomelidae; genus Galeruca; species Galeruca laticollis. The sequence continues at coordinate 33,549,129 of OY998178.1, read as the reverse complement.
AACGTATTTATTAACCTTGTGGCTAGTTTCATATTTGTGCTCTATTTTATTAAGCACACTTTTATGGTTGTACACATACTTAGTAATATTATAGATATACAGCTGTCGAATAGTCATAACACCAACATTTTTTTGCAATATTTTTATCTTATTTATGTGGGTTAGAAGAATCCGTCCCCATTCCAAAATACCGTATTGCATTCGAGATTCTACAAGTAAATAGTAGATCATTATTAAATTTGTTCTCTTGACAGAATCTTGGATTTCTTCCGTTTATGACCAGTAGACTTCTTTTTAATAAACGCTCTTAGATATATTTTCGTTTAAAGTCTAGATCTAAGCATTGAATATATAGGCTCCATAATGTTCAAGAAGATAGTTTTTGGGATTTTTCAGCAAAATATGCCAAAAGGGCTTCTTCACTTACATTTTTCACATGCATTGTATGCCTCTTGATTTTACTGGCAATATATCGTAAGTCTCTTTTTTTGCTGCTTCCAAAATTTCATTTTCTATATCGGACACTTCAAAATTTAAATCGATATTTTAAAATTTAAGAACTCGCGGAACAAGCATGACATATACAACAAATTAAAAATCAACGCACTGTGACTTGATAATTAATCGCAACTTTGTTGTCAGCGATTGGAAAAATGAAAAAACGGGACCGGAAAAAGCTTTCACCGATCCCCGACATTCATTTTCCGGTTTTGATCTGCAAAACGTTATTTTCTGGACGAAAAATTATCCAAAAAGTGTATATTTTTCTGGTTGGTCTTAAAAAATATTTTCGTCGTAGTTAAGATTCAAACCGGATGCCTTTCGATCTAGTCCCAGTGCTTTATCAACTGAGCCACCCACCCCATTCGTACTTAGTAGGAAATAAGATTGAGAATCTGAGTTTATCTAAGAGAAAAAATTACGATGGTTGAAGTAGGAGATGGTTAAACTGGATTTTGATTCATCAAATTTCTTGTATTATAAATGTTGAAACTGATTAAATCTTGAATAATTCAAATCTCCATAGCGCCGATATCCTTGCTGTGAGTTTGATTTAGCTAGTCTTATGTTCTTTCCATTAGGAACTTGTTAAATATCAGTAATTCGTTAGCTCATTTTTCTTAGGAGCCCTTGGAGGGCTCCAAGGTATTTTAGGTGAAGTACCAGAGCCTCATTTGCATCTCTCTAGTAATGCTCTTGTGGCTAGGTCCGTATATCTTGGTCAAAAGGATATTTCCTTCAGATCCTAACTTTGCCTTCGTTCAATGGCAATCGAAAAATATTCAATATAAAATAATCCTAGACATTCTTCGTCGTTAACCACTATTTAAAAAAAAACAATTTTTCCTACGACCACATAGGAAAGTAACACATATCGCACTCTCTACTCCTATGGAAAGTGACTTTTATTCTCACGCGTGCAGAAAGTATTTTCCGCACTAGTGGGAGTTATGCTGACACTTTAGGAAATTCGTTTTTCCGATCTTTTTTTTTATCTCGGAAAGTTCGTCGTTGCCGGTCTAGATCGGAAAATTGACAGGACTGCTCGGAAAAGTACCTACTTTCCCGAGCTCTTAAGTCAAAATGTTCATTAAAGTGGCTGGGCATCGAGTACGGAATTTTATGAAGCTTGACTAGTCATCGAGGACGGACATTTATGAAACTTCGCTAGACAATAAATATTATATTCCTATATTATTGTCAAATTATTGATGGCTGCATAAAAAATATTATACGCGCCACACTTGGAAAGTGTAATTACAGGGCTCGTATGCTCGCCCTGTATATAATTCAATTTGTTTCCCAGTTGTATCTATTAAGGACTAACTTATTGTCATTTTTTCAAATAAACATTAATTATCGTTATTTCTATATTTCACTATAAAAGTAATTGTAAATTCATGTGCACTTTTTATAGAAACAATATTCATATTCAAACATATATTGTCACAAATAAAACCTAACATTTGTCAGACATCTCAATATACATGATCAGATATTTACATATTGCTTAATAAAATGGGTGGTCGTAGGAAAAATATTGTACATAACTTGTGCGAAAGTGACTTTTCACTCTCGTGGTATTGTCGCATTCGGCTTGCGCCTCGTGCTACAATATTTCCCACTCGTGTGAAAAGTGTCACTTTCCGCACTCGTAACGTAATATACTATTTTATAATTCGCCTATAAAAAAGACTTCATTATAACAGTGTCACAATGAAGCTCTTTGAACACTGTTGTGTACAGTTGGTTATTGTATTTAGTTATATTTTTATTTGACATTTGACTTACCCTTAACACAAATTATAAATAAAATAGTCTAGCGTTGTTCTAGCTAGCAAATTATTATATTAAAGGTTCTTAAAAGTAAATTATAATGATCTATATATTAATGAATAAAGTACGCTAACGTTTATTTATCAATGATTTGTCAATTGGTTAGTTTTATATTGTATAGGATCAATATATAGGTATACATAACGTTCGATTTTTGGGATAAATTACCAGATATCTATGTGAAGTTGTATTACAGAAATTGTTCTGTTCATGATATAATATAAATAGATCGCAAGACCATATACGAAGAAGCTCTTTTTTAAACAAATAATCATCCTCTGTTTGCTTAAATGAAAGTTTGTTTACAATTTATACAATTATTCGATTATAATATGTCAAAAGTTAGATGTGCTGAATAAAACCATCTATGATCTGACCAATCAAGAATCTACAGAATTGCCAACTTAAATTCAAACCACTCCTCCTAGATTAAAAACGGGGATTATATGAAATTCTATTTTATTTAAATAATTAAATAAATGCGAATTATAAAAAATATTGTGTAATACTTGTGTCACAATGAGTTTCTGTAGTACTCGTTATTTGCACAACTCACCGCTTCACGGTTCGTTGTGCAAACTTCACTCTTACTACAAAACGAGTCATTGTGACACTTGTTCTACAAATAACTATTTTATAATTCACATATAAAAGAGACTTCATTATAACATTGTTTACAGTGTCACAATGAAGCTCTTTGAAGACTTTTTTAGTAATTTTTAGTGTACAGTTGGTTACTGTATTTAGTTATATTTTTATTTGAAATTTGACTTACCCTTAACACAAATTATAAATAAAATAGTCTAGCGTTGTTCTAGCTAGCAAATTATTATATTAAAAGTTCTTAAAAGTAAATTATAATGATTTATATATTAAAAATATTAATGAATAAAGTACGCTAACGTTTATTTATCAATGATTTGTCAATTGTTTATTTTTATATTGTATAGGATCAATATCTAGGTATACATAACGTTCGATTTTTGGGATAAATTACCAGATATCTATGCGAAGTTGTATTACAGAAATAGTTCTGTTCATGATATAATATAAATAGATCGCAATAGCATATACGTTTAAACAAATAATCATCCTCTGTTTGCTTAAATGAAAGTTTGTTTACAATTTATACAATTATTCGGTTATAATATGTCAAAAATTAGATGTGCTGAATAAAACCATCTATGATCTGACCAGTCAAGAATCTACAGAATTGCCAACTTAAATTCAAACCACTCCTAGTTTAAAAACAGGGATTATATGTAATTATATTTTATTTAAAAAATTAAATAAATGCGGATTATAAAAAATGTGTAAAATTTGTGCCACAATGACTTTTTGTAGTACTAGTCATTTGCGCAACTCACCGCTTCGCTGTTCGTTGCGCATACTTTACTCGTACTACAAAACGAGTCATTGTGTACAAACAACTATTTCGTTATTGTAGTGTTTGAGTAGCATGATAATTTATTATTTATCAAATCGCCCCTCTGTATTATAGAAATTCACTACCTCTGATACGTCGAAATGTAATGATTTGATTGTTTAACAACTCAGCAATTGATTTCAATTTATATTCGATGATCGTGTGATACATATGCCCGGATAAATCATGTAACGAAAGTTGAACGAATTTTAGATATATTATATCGATTAGTTGGATATAAGGATGGGGAGAATAATTCAATAAACTTTTATTCCCTAAGGAAGCGAGGGGTTAACGTCTAACGATTGTACAAGGTCATCGTTCAATGACATCAATATCTCTTCTTCTTCGTTGTTGGGATATCTCGGAGTCCGTAACTTCTAATTAAACATTTACACTTGGAATTTAATCTTTAAGAGCCATCGGATGTAGTGTACGTGTCATCAGTTATAATCTGCAATTTGTAGCAATAATAATTTGTTATCTAAACACAGTTCACTTTTTACATTGTTAAATTAGTATTTTTGGTATTTTATAGATATAATCATGCGATATTGTTTTTTACGAAGTTTAATTTGAAAAAAAGCAGTTGGTTAACCACAATGCGGTCCAATGAAAAAAGCTACAATTAATCGCGAACTAATTGTCTGAACTAATAAATTTTCTCAGTTAAAAGCCGAAAATACTTAATCAAACTGACTTTTACCGAACAAAAATAGTTTCGGTTTTACAAGGAAACAAGAAAGTTTGTAATTAGAAATACAGCGTCAACTGAGTTTTTGTGACCCTCATTAGTCCTGTAAATATTTGACAGTTCTTATTTGTATTTAATGGTTAGCAGACATGATTTTGATAAATTACATTGGCCTATATTTTTTATCATAAAGTTGTAATATCAGTGCCGGTTTTAGCACTACCAGCGAGATTTCTACGGCTAAGTGCAATTCAAATTCAAACCCATTGGAAAAAAAAGGCTAGGGATATAATGAAATAACCATTTATGAAAAGAAATAAACATTTATGAAAAAAAAGTAATAAAATTTTACTTTTCTAGCATATCTATCGGCGAAGTTTTATTAGGTTATAAAAAGTCGATGTTTTCAGCAATTTCATTTTCGATTGACAAAGTTGATAAGTTTGTCATTTTGGATTGATATATTGTCGATCGAATTCTTGTTGGGGCTCTAAACACAGGCTCAATATCTAATTATTCAGATAATTCCTTTGCAGTTAAAATGACGCTCTTCGCCCTTAAAGTCTGTATTTCTATATGTTTCTAAGAAAGCGCAGTACTTTTTCAACATTTCTGTATTTACCGAGATCCATGTATGTTGATTAGAGTGATTTACTAACGACATTAATTTGAAAAAATATGGCTTACAAAACAACCAATGAATCTATAAACATAAAATATTTTAATAACTGTAACAAGTAAGGTATCTTTTACACAAACGACATTTATATCGAAAACTATCTAATAATTAGTGTTTTAAATGAAACTCACGGTTTCTAGTTAATTCCACAATATAATAAAAATTGTTGAAAATTCTAAAAAATTGACAATTGTTTCGATAAATCAATATCATCGTCAGAATGACAGAAGTTACATTTCATTTGGTGCCTACCTGATGTTTAATAGTTATTTTTGGCTAGACTAAGAAGTGACCTAACTTGTGATTGACTTAATATATGTTAATAGAAAAAAGAAGAAGATGTGATATTACAAATATTGAGATCAGTATAACTGGAAAAATGATATCCAGGATATCACCATAGGGCTAATAATATCTAAGCTTCAATATTTGTAATATCACATCTTCTTCTTTTTTCTATTAACATATATTAAGTCAATCACAAGTTAGGTCACTTCTTGGTCTAGCCAATAATAACTACTAAACATCAGGTAGGCACCAAATGAAATTAACTTCTGTCATTCTGACGATGATATTGATTTATCGAAACAATTGTCAATTTTTTAGAATTTTCAACAATTTTTATTATATTGTGGAATTAACTAGAAACCGTGAGTTTCATTTAAAACACTAATATGAGTAGATTCCACCAAGTAAGGGTCGAGACAGTTAATTTCATTATCTAATAATTGTCTATAGAATGTTTTTATAACCTTGTATATCGAATATACAATATGATAATAAATAGAAAATACCGAAATTGAATGGAAAATAGCAATTGCCATGGAAGGAAAAAACTGCGCAAATGTCACGTTAACATCTACATTTCAGTTTTGTATTTCGTCTTGCAATAAGTTCGTGAAACAAGATGTGCAAAAAAGTTATTTGCAACCAATATAATCGCTCATACGAAATCGGTAGAAACAATGGGCCAAGTATCAATTACGTTAAAGTTAAGTTTTCAGAGCAATATGAAAGATATGTTACAAACACCACAATAAGATGTATAGTCATGAAGTAAGTTTCAACGTACGGGCAAGTGTTCTAGTTCAAAGGAAAGTAAGATCCGGGCGAAAGAGAACAGTGCGAAATAATGAAACCAATGGTAGACTCCTGTATCAAATCATGCAATCGCTCTTGCGATGTTAAGACAACATTTGGGTAATAGGATAGTATTCATAAATACTGACTTCGTTTATCCACCACATAGCCCCGACTTGACTCATCTTAATATTTACATCTGGGGAATGATGAAAAATATTATTTTCAGCGGAAATGTTCCAAAAATAGTTCCCGAATTAAAAATATCAATAGAACAAGTTCTCCAAAATGTACGCCAGCCTTTGTTTCGAGACATAGTATCCAATCTTCAGCAACGCTTGAAATTATGCTTGCAACAAGATGTTGGTCATGTGGAGCATATCATACATCAATAAGTTTAATACTTTGTTTATATATACTTTGATATTTTATTAATGAATTAATTTTTCGTTTCGCTATCCTTTATTTATTCTCATACTGTATTTATTAATTTGTGTCAGGCTAACAAGTATAAAAAAGCGAACAACATAAATATTGATTTCAAACTCACTAATTATATTTTTTCCTCTTATTGGTTCACATCTCCCTACAACAATCAACAGTAATCACCATCATGACTCGTTTCCCATCGTTTTCGATTCCGAACCGCCATTGTCCCTGCAACCATTCACCCTGCTTGTCGCTAACTGCGACAAAGTTGTTAAGAAAAAATGATGAATGAGGATAGATAAAATAAATTTTTAATGATATCTGATAACGAAGTGATTTTTAGAAAACCAAAAGTTAAAGTTTCGCATTTTCAGAAAATGTATCAGTCTTTAGGTATGTCTCATGTAATTATTTCAAACCTCTGCACTGCAATTTTCTAATGCTTCTTTCCACATATTTATTACATGTTCATCACTATATTCATCTCTACCAATATGACTATTATATGTTTTGCGTTTGGACCAAATTAATTCAATAGCATTAAATTCACAATGGTAAGGTGGCAGTCTTAAGACATCATGTCGTGTTCTCGAAACAATTCATCAATGACATAAACATTTTCATTTCGGTTCATTTTAACAATTTTTAGTAGTTCAGGTTTTGTAACGTTCTCGCTAAAGTTAATATTATTGGCTTTTAACCAAGTGACAATTTCATATTTCGTTGAAGAATTAGAAGGTTGCTTTTCGAAAAGTACACTATAGTAAGGTGCATTGTCCATTATTATTAATGATGGTTCTTCTAAATTTGGAATTAACTGAGTCTTTGTCCACTTTGTAAATATATCACCGTTCATTTCACCATGATAATCTACCGACAATACTAAACGTGTATTTTCAACAAATCCTTTGGATGAACCAGCATGAAAAATAATATAACGTTTACCGTCGTAACCCCCTATTTTACGAAGACTCCTAATATTGTTATCCTGCCAAGAAGTTAATTTGGTTCCTCTAGCATATATCCATGTTTCGTCTAAACATATAATTTGTCTTGAAAAGACACTGTTACGATTCTCTATATATTTACGAAGAAAACATGCTCTTTGGTTAGCAATATTTCGATGGCAGCAAAGTAGATACGGACATCAACAAAATCGCAATTTTATAGGAGAACACATTTCACTGAAAAATAGTGACCATTTTTAGAGTTATCAACCGATAAACATGAAATTTTGTATTGTGCATTAATATAACCTTCTGTATCGATTGCATAACCGTTTTTATCGATATATCGCTGTTTTACTGAAATAATGTAGATGTCTTTTTTACTCAGAAAAAACATTGACGTAGAAGAAGACATCTGCCTGATATATGTTTATACGGTGTGATAAAAAAGCGCTTATTTCACCTATAATAATGAAAAAACAAAGATAATAATCTTAAATAATACTTTTTAAAGGATAATCAAGGACCATTTAAGCAACATGCAAACAATATTCAATATGGAGTTCAAATGTAAATGTCAACTTACCGGTGAAAAGAGATATTTTGGTTCAAATTATCCAATTTTTTGCAAATATGTCACATACGATCCATGTTTTTGAGTGATAATACATTTACGGAGTCTGCAATAGTACTGTTTAAATAACCGAATAATCGCTTTTAAACAAACAAATCAACTATGCGATGCTTTGTTCTGATGAAATGGCGGTTGGGAATGAATGCGATCCTACAGCGTTGTCATGTAGAGCAGAATAATTTTTTTGTTGAAGTCACATACATCAACATCAATCGCAAGAAAATCTGTTTGCTGTATGTCTTTCACTGTCTTTCGATAATATCATATGTCTCATGATTATTTAGTTTGTTATACATTTTTCGAACAGTTTTTAAAAATAAAGCACATTTTGACGCTCGGTGATGGGTAGCGTACGTATAGTTGCCCATCTCGTTATTGCTTTTGCATTGTTAGCTTCATTAATGTAAATAAATGGGTCTATCTTTTTCTACGTCATTGGTAATATTGCACGGCGAGGCCCAAGATCTATATTATATTTAAATTCGACTATTTATTTCTGTAAAGATCACTTTGACGTACGTTTTTACTCTGTAAATTCTAAAATAGTCTTGCCTAATTACCACATCATTAATATCTGAATGTATAAACTTAATCCTTATTCATCATGGCCTGGATGATATAAAATAAACAGATAAATATGTAAGCCTGTCTGAAAACATTTCTATAACATAACCTCTAATAAATTTGTGTTTATAGGTATCAATATGCGTTTTTAAAAGTTCTTATTATAGATTTCAAACTTTGATATGGTTGTATTTTTTAATATTAATGGAAGTTTTGATACTTCTGAACTCTGCTTCAGAGAAAAGAAATTCTCCTATCATCAACAAATCTACTCTAAGCAATTTAAAGGTATGTTATTTACTTTGGTAAATCTTTGTTCCATGGTTATTGTTTACTATAAGGATACCAAAATAGTCAGTGGATCGTTAAAAACACAAAATTTTTGAGAAATGCAAGCAAAAACAATATGAACTCTGAAAAGATTCGAGAAGCGAATGAAGTTTTGCTGCGTTTATTGGGATGTGACGTAATTTATTGTGAATGATGTTTCAATTATCACGGCGGTTTGTTGTATTCTGCAGTTTTATTTTATCAATGATCGTATTAATCTCGCTTTTATTATAAAAAAGACGTTTTATTACATTTGTGAGTCCTATTTCATTAGATAAATACAAATTTAAAGAAATTTTTTATTACTTTCATCATGCCTACTGTGGCACGTTTAATTTGAAAAGAAACTTCGAAACCGAAAATTTATTTAACGAAAAAACAGTATTTACCTTCCGCTGCTTGAATGAATTTCCAATGCAACTAAATTTCCTAACTATACTAAATTATTTTGTAATTATTTACATCTAACGAGTGATACGGGTATTTTTCTACCCTAAATATATTTATAATGTTGATTTTCGACAATTCTCTCAGTAGGAAACATTTCAGTTCCGTAAAAACTATTATAAAAGCAATATAATCGAGAGATGAATTAACATTGTCTGTGTTTTATATTTCAAGAACATTAAAAAGGCCGTAATTCTCATTCGAAAAAAAGTGAATAGAAGGCATTCAGCTTCTATAACGCTCCATTTACCGGTTAATCCATGGTGCAGGAAATAACTGGAGGGTCGATGGGAGGACAACCATTGTATGCACACGTTTTTTGCAGATGAAAAATCCCTTGGTGTATGACGGAAAATTTAAATCCAGACAATACTGAATTCATTCTTGCCCGCGGCTATACTAACGATATCGAACACGAAACTCTTTCGTTAACCGTGATATTAAAATTGTTGACGATGAAATATGAAGTTGTTTACTTGAGTTTATAAATCAGTAAATTGAAAATGGTGTAAAAAATAAACAGTTGAAGATGAAAACTAATTTTTCCGCATTTGTAAGACACCTTGAACATTATCCTATCATAAAATTGTCACTTGTATACACTTCGGAGGCTGTATCGGGCTAACAAACCGAAATTTTTCAAAAAATAACCAAAACTGTAGTATATCTGGAATTATAGGACCCGTTGTACTCGCTCTAGTGAGCTGAAAACCAATACGGTTCATCTGTGACACACACTGAAGAATGTCCAAGTATAATGTTGGTCACTTGTATACACTCCTGTAACATTTTCTATTTTCCCTACATTGCGCCCTGCGAAATCGAATAATTTCTATCCCAGTGCGGCCCTGGCGTAACAATATTTTCTTCGAACTGTGTGGAATACCGTTCATATGACTAATAAACATAAAAAATTGGGAACAATAGATCTCTGGACGCCCAAAAGGTTTGTTACGGCTCAATATTGACTTTCAATTGAACAAAGTGACGATTGGATGTACAAAAGTTTTAATATCGCCCCTTAAATAAGTTGCGATGTGTACACAATAGTTTTAGTATCGCCTTCGAAAAAAAGGTACCTTTTATGAAATTCTGGGTAGACAGCGTAATTTGTGCATTTACGGCCCGATTATTTTAATATGGTTCGTTATATGGCTTTTTGGAAATAATTTTACAGTTATTTTTCGGAAAGAATTTCAAAAAAAGGCTGTCTAACCCCAAAAATCTCGTTACGAGAGTCAGTCAGCGACCGATTCTTAACCGAAGAAGTTGAAAAAGTTCTTGGAGTGTCAGCGTGAATTATCGTATCGTTAGTTAGTGCCGCTATCGAGATTGAGTCTACGAAGATTACTTGAGCGAAGCAGTGGTGATTTTCTTAGATATTAAGATTAAGTTATCGTATCGTACCAAAGTATCGATATTTCCTGTGCTTAGTCGTCGAATTAAAATTACCGGAGTATATGTTTATTGTGTTTATTACCGACATTAAAATTACCGAAAAATTCCGAGTGTCTGTGATTTGTTCCATCACGCGGTGAGGGTAGATTACTTATTACAAGTACTATCGTAACTTTTTAAATCGACCTAATCGAGAAATCACGCCTCCGGCGTTGATGCAAGTATCTTCACCTGAATAGTATTGTGGTGATTGGCTGGAGACTATTGGACTACCTGGAGTAAGTCGCACCCTTTCTTAGTCGATGGTGAAAAGACTAATTTAGAGTCACGCCATTTCTTTAGCGAAAGAACCATACAGTATCAGAACTATTTTATTATGATAACGAGTTTATTTATTACTAATATTGACATTGTTTTGAAGAACTTTTATGTTTTATGCTGTTTGATAGAATAACCGATAAGAAATTCGGCGTGCACGTCAAATCTAGATTAAATTATTTTCCCGATCACTTATATTGACGTAACTTTCACAAAGCCTGTGTTTTTTGTTTTCAAGTAATTCAGTAATATAATATCCTACATTTTCTTTTTTGAATAAACGGAAAATAATTTCGTTATTAAACTAATTTTTTAGTTCGCAAACTGCGACATTTATCGTTTGTGTATTTATATGATTTTGATTTTTATATTTCTTGTTCCTTGGAGACGATTTATTCCTCGAACAATTACCGTGTAGTGTTGAGTGATAATTTGTTTTTATGTATATATTAATTTTGTTTGCGGTACCAGGTTATGCATGTACCCATATTGTAAATTTTTTTGGTGTTTTGTTCACTGACGCTAGTCAAACCTGTTAATAAACTGATTAACATAATAAACCGCGTTTTAAAGAGTACAAATAAACCCACGACTCTTAGCTCTCCAACCAAAACAAGAGTGCCGTTCGCATACGTCCTAATTGTTTATCGCCCAGTATTGTTCCAAATAATAATACGTTATCTTGGTCCCATCAAAGGAAACTTGGAGAAATTGGTACCGAACAATTAAGACAGTAACACTCCGGAGGCTGTATCGTGCTAAAAACCCGAAATTTCTCCAAATATTACCAAAAATGTGGCTCTTCCAGTGCCATAGCACCCGTTGTATTATCTCTAATGAGCTGAAAATCAATAAAGTTCATCTATATGACATCCTCAACAATATCCAATCATAAAATTGGTTACTTGTAAACACTCCAGAGGCTGTATTGTGCTAAGAAACTGAAAATTCTGCAAAAATGACAAAAATTTGGTACTATATGTATTATACCACCCGTTGTACTGGCTCTGGTGAGCTGAAAATCAATAGGGTTATCTGTGATATGTCCTGAACAATATTCAATAAAAAAATTGGAGACTTGTTGCACTCCGGAGGCTGTATCGTGCTAACAAACTTAAATTTTTCCAAATATTACCAAAAATGTGGCTCTTCCAGTGCCATAGCACCCGTTGTATTATCTCTAATGAGCTTAAAATCAATAAAGTTCATCTATATGACATCCTCAACAATATCCAATCATAAAATTGGTTACTTGTAAACACTCCAGAGGCTGTATTGTGCTAAGAAACTGAAAATTCTGCAAAAATGACAAAAATTTGGTACTATATGTATTATACCACCCGTTGTATTGGATCTGATGAGCTGAACATCAATAAGATTCATCTGTGATATGTCCTGAACAATATTCAATCATAAAATTGATGACTTGTTGCACTCCGGAGGATGTATCGTGCTAACAAGACATTGTTACAAAAAGTGGCCGACGACGACATCTTCTTCTTAAGGTGTCGACTTCTTGCGAAGGTTGGCGACCATCATGACTAATTTTATTTTCCTGACTGCTGCCCTGAACAGGTAGTTTGATATACAGTTGAACCATTCTCTGAGATTTCGAAGCCACGACATCCGTCTTCTTCCTATGCTTATTTTCCCTATTATTTTACCCTGGGTAATTAGTTGTAGCAGCTTGTATCTTGTACCTCTCATTTCGTGGCCCAGATATTGGAGTTTTCTGATCTTTACGTCTTGGGACAGTTCTAGATCCTTTGAGACTCTCCTCAAGAGAGACGTAGACATACTCACAGGATTTCATTTCTAAAAATCGTTTTTTCGTGTTGTTCTTGGTTAAAAACGTAAATATAACTAAAAAAACATTTTTGGGGTAAACCAATAATTATCTAGAATATTAGTTCGAAAACTTTCAAGCTACAAATTGTGCATCGTTTTCCAGAAAGAGTCTCAGTTAAAATGAAGGCAACAGCAAACATGCTGTTTTAGAAATTGCCAAGAAACGTCAGTCCAGTATATTCACTCCAGAACAATGAATCATATTAATTAAAATGGTCAAGGTAACTGCAACTCCCTATGAAGTAAAAGAAATGTCCTAAAATAAATTTTTACAATTTTAGCAAAATTGTTCTAACTGAAAACTGGACGAAAGACAAGAGCGGACAAAAATTTAAGATAAGCAGTCGAGAAAACTGAATTTTTGATAAGGCAGCCAGACGTTGTTGAATTCAATACACAGAGGAACCGCGATCCGTATGTTTAACCCATTAACTGCCAAACTTTTGATTTCGATATTTTATTTCGAAATAGGTTGTTTTTAGCTTACAAATATGATTTATAATACTTTTAGTGAGAAAATGCGATTGCATTCCCAATTGGGGATCATGGCAGCCTCAACCTATTTTTTGTGCTATGCTATGAAGCAATCCACGTGGAATCCAACATTGCATTTTCCGCATTATTTCTGGCATTTTTCTTGCACACACCGCATTTCCTTTGCTTCCCATCATCTCTCCTCTCAATGAAATGACCAGTTAGCGAAGTTCTCACGTCAATAGATAGTCGAGATGAGGATGGCTTGGGAAACGATGGTCGTCCTGCTCTTTTTGAGTCAGATTATTCTGATGTAACTGCTAGATAGGCTATTGCTACTTTCCTCCTGAATTGAAGCAGTGATAAATGGTGTTGATGTCTTATGTTATCAAGCGCATAAGCATTGGTTAGCGCAACATCTATCGCATTGTTGAGTAGAGGAAAGTACCATTTTTTCCTCTTATTTTTATTCTGTACTTTTGAACATTCCAATCCAGTTTGTCTACGCCTCCCATACCCTTGTTGTATTTTGCTATAAGCTTGGGCTGTGGAACACGAACATCTTTCTTTTCAGTCCGACTGTATCTAGATACGTGGCAAATCGGTTCAATGTGTTTGTGATTTGATAGCACTTTGACAGTATTATTGTCCTTACAAGTGGCTGCGAAGATTTCGGAGTTAGAATGAAACCGATAATCAAATTCACTAGGTTGTTTCTTCTGCATTTCTTTATCGTTGGTCATTGGACAGTTGTTGCATCTATTGCATCGGACCGTTTCAGTTGCTCTTACTCCGCTTTCCTTCAAATATTGCATTAGGTTGAAACTTGTGAAAAAATTATCAAAATAAAATTTGTGGTCCTCAGGGTTTGCAGTTACGGCCAAGTCCAGTCAGTGGAAAATTATTGGATTTCAAACTTTTTCCTTCATACAAGTTCATTTGAAAACAGTAGCCCGTTTCAGGACAACACAAAGCCCATTGCTTGAACCCGAACCTGACGGATTTCCCTCTTATAAATTGTTTCAGATAATGATGGTCATAATAACGAACCATTTGTTCATCGACGCTAAGTTTTTCTGAAAAAACGCCAAATTTCAAAAAGTTTTTGTTCGACTTATCAAGAAGTGGTCGGATTTTGAAAAGCTTATCTCGTTGGTTATTTAATAGTAGTTGCAGCTCTTCATTGTTCGCAATGTGTAAAAACCTCTTTATTCCTAGGCATCGGCTACGGCTCAAGCACCTTCTTATAATTCGAATGTCGATGTCTTCATCCTCACACCAATACATTTGTTCTTGAGGAAGACAATGGTACCCAGTGAAAAGTAACATCCCGATAAATTTTTTATACATTCACTCGAGAGTTGGAAATTATGAAAATTGTTTGTAGAAGCATAACGCAAACTTTCTGTAACAATAAGTTCAATGATTGTATATCAAAGAGTTCTTCAAAACACTGAACTGGGCTTTTGTTCTGTAGAGCAATAGTGAGATCACTTTTAGATTTTCGATTCATCCTGAATCAGTGAAGTTAGAAGTGTATGTAGCATCCATTTTTCGCCACTTGGAAACTCGTTTTGCAGGTTTCTTTCTTTTGTTCGGGGGTTCTTTAGAGAACTCACTTTCTTCCGAAGACTGTTATTACGCTTCGTTTGGACCATGATGTTCAACGGAACCTGTAGCATCCGCTTTTCGCAAATTAGAAACAAGTTTTGTAGTTCTTTTTTTTTGGTTTGGGGGTTCTTTACAGAACTCGCTTTCATCCGAAGACTCCACTTCCGCTTCGCTTGGACCATGAAGTTCAACGAAACCTGGAACATCCTTAGGTACGAAGACTCTTCAAGTTCATTTTCGTCGATTTCCTCCTCATCTGACACTACATCAACACGATCAGGTGGAAATTCTACAACATCGATTACACGGGAGTCTATATCATCAAAATCGAAAAATTTAGGGTCATTTATAATCCTCCTCCATTTCTTTTCGCCAACTCATTTTTTTATCTGCAAACAATTGGAGATCAAGGCAGCTAATGGGTTAAAAAGAAGAATTAGGAAAGATAACGTTATCGAAAATATTCCCTTTTGTTACACAGATCCATCTCCAATAGAAACTAAGAAGTTGAAGGGTTAGCTCTATTTGTGTGAAAGCAAAGCCATTCCTTCCGTCTACCATCCTTTCAATTATTCTTTAACAGCAGCAAAAGACAAAAATAGTGAAATGTAATAGAAGCGCTCAGAACACCGCAAAAAGTGACGGTGAAAAATTTAACCGATTCAGAATAAATAAGGTTTTTATTAATAATAATTAGGAGCATAAAAGTTTTTCTTTAGTTTTAAGTTCAATGCCTTCATTTTTAAACTGTAAAACAGCTTAAAATATAGTATATGTACAATTAACTAATTTGAATTTTTCTTTACACTACAACCATAATAACTCTCTACAAAAATACATTCTTACTGAAGCCCCTACAAGCCTCGAAAATTCGGAACAACAAAATTGCGATATCTTACCAGATTAAAAAAATAATAACGGACAGTAACATAACAAATTCTTTGAATTCATTTTTCTCAAAACTAAAAATAATTAGTTATATTCTTCGTTGCATGGGTCAATATTATAGACGCAAAATAGAAAAAGTAAATTTTAGAATCCCGTTTTCTCAGAAATAGTTAATCTTATGAAAAAAGTATAACGACAATTTTTGGAGACAATTAGAAGATCTACAATTGTTGTCTGAACTATTTTTATCATTGAGCTAACCGTTTCGCTAAAAAAACCAAAAAACCCATTTTTGTGAACTTGACCCTTCATAACATTTTTTGCACATATCGATTGGGACTTTTCACATTTTTATTATAATGTTGTCCCTAACGTATACGCAAATTATCAGCTTGTTGGGAATTTATGCAAAAATACCTCTATTTTTTCGGTTAACTTGACCGGACTATATCTACGCTTTCAAGTCTTTTTTATACAATACTTATAGACAACAGAAATACACTGGAGAGCAAAAAATTGAGGTCACTTCAGAAATTGAGATCAGAATATATGCGAATAACTTTTCCATTAAACAAAGTTTCAAGATAGTTCCTAACATTTATTGTACTGTGGCATGCGGCACCGTCTTGTTGGCACCAAATACATTGACGTTCTATTAAGGGTAGTTCGTTCAGGAATTCATTGATATGAGTTTGTTAAAACTGTAAAGAACGTTTGGTATTCATAGATTCGCGAAAAAACAGTTCCTATTAATTTGTTATTATAAATGCCACACGTTCGTCTTAAACGAATATTGGTCATGAGACTTTAACACAAAATTGGGATTTTCCTCAGACCACCAGCGACAATGTTGCGACGAGACAGTTCTATTTGAGGAAAATGTTGCCCCATCGGAAAAAATTATATGCCTCGTAAAAAAAGGGTCACCCTCTAACTCTCCTTGGATGAGAGAGCAAAAATCAAAGCGCCTATCATAATCCCTTTCTTTTAATGTGTGTACGAGGCTTGGTTTGTAATTATTTAGTTTTAAAATTCTTGCCACTCTATTTTTACTTACATTTTGTTATAACAACGACTTTCTTTTGCCCGATGACAATTTTGGATTTGCTACAACAGACAGCATTACATCAAACTGCTTATTCTCATCAGCAACCAGTTTTCGACGTTTTCCATTAAAAATATTTTCAATACTTCCAGTTCTTTTAAATTTATTTACTATTTTCCTTGCAGTTGATTGGGTTATATTTTTATTGGGATGTCTATTATTAAAAATATTTGCTGCTTCACTATGCGTTTTATAGTAATCTGCCACAATCAAAATAATTTCTATTTTCTCTCCATCAGTTAATAACGCTACCGTTTTTGTGCGTCTTATAAATTCTAACGCGGCTTGAAATTTACTGTCAATATTTCGATCTATCAACAAATTATTTGTTAGTCTGTGCATCATAGATTACATGTAAGTATGGTTCACGTAAGAGATATAGTGCGAAATGTTATAATTTGAAATGCTTATTAGACGATATATTCATTTAATATTATAACTAACTAACAATCGTTAAAACGTATTTAATAATTTTATAATTATTAAATACATCTTAAACATAACACCAGACAATTAACACTACCTTATATCTCATTTTATTAACAAGAATTAGTAATATAATTTTCAAATAACATATTATTTTCACGATATTTCACTGAACTATAAGCATATTTCGAGATAGCAGTTTTTTCAATCACGCACGTGTCCACAAGTGATAAGGACCGCTTACTATTTAGTTGGTGCGCTAGCATCAATATAGAGTGTAGTGTGTAAGTGGTATTGGTAAAAATAAAAAAAAATTAAGACCCTTCAGAGTCTAGCTCCGCAACATAACTTAAAGTGGATATGCCATTACATTTCTACACCATATGTTTTGCGCGTACTATACAGTTAAATTTACATTATTGTAGACATACGTTTTAAAAATAATTTTATTAATGTAAATGAATGTAATTAGATATTTAAACGTAATTTTTAATTCTGATCAACTTTTTTTAGTAACATTTTTCGATATTGTGAAATTTAAAGGTACTTTACTCATGAGTAAAACTCATATTTTTTGACAAACCTTCTATACGACTGAAAAATTTGATATTTGATGACTCTATTTTAGGTTATAGATAATGCAGAACTTTTTATGAAGAATAACCTTTTTTCCCAAAATTAATAATAAAAAAGTTTTCTATATGATTCCAACTTAGAGGGACATATTGGACTTATTTCTTGCATAGCTGTGAATTTCATTTCTTTAATTCGGTGTTTTAATTCACGATATAAAAAATATTCAAAATATTTATAATAAAAACTAAAAATTTAATTTGACTCAACACGGAAACCTATCTCAAAAGCCAATTCATAGTTCTACAACGAATTGTCCTTCTGAAATTCAAGTAGTGTTCTTTTTTTAATGCTAATCTACGTGAAAAATATTTAAAAATTTCATCACATTGTTTTTGCGTAATTGTTTTCTATGGGAATTTAGCTAGAGAGCGATGTACGTTTAATTGAATTTATAATTACGATATAAAATAAAATTGGTCTCATCGTAATGAATTCTTTCATTATAAATTATACTATAACACGTTAAGCCGGTCTCAGACGGGTGGTGTACTTGGCCAATATTTGTTAATGGCGTATACTTGCCATGTCGTGTGCGTGATTCACTTGTGCAATTATTTGTAACTAATTAAATGTCACATGGCAAGTATACGCCATTAACAAATATTGGCCAAGTTCACCACCCATATGAGACCGGCTTAACGTGTCATAAGGAAATTCGTTCCAAATACATCAGTTTTTTGGATCTAGAAATCGAGGTTTCAAAAACATCCATACATCGTTAAGACCAAGCTCACCTGTCCTAGTTAACTATCACCACAGATAAAACATTGTGAATCCGCTATCACTTTTCACTAAACGTCACTACAACACACTCCAGTAGAGAAAGGTGCCAGGATGTACGCAATGAGGGCGTTCCTACAGATTCATTTGTGGAATGTTTCTTTTATAGCCCAGTGCAATGGATTTGGAAGGTTACTAAGCATGGACTGCTCCCAGTCACATCGACAGCTGAACAAGCCCCGCAGGACCTGCTTAATAACACTTCCTGCAAATGAAATTAACTGTCTCGACCCTTACTTCGTGGAATCTACTCATTTTACTGTTTTAAACGAAACTTAGAAGGTTCCAAAACCCAATAAATCATAAAAATAAAAGAAATTGTTTTAACAAAATAGCCCCTGAGATCATACAAAATGTTTTACGTGAATTCCAAAATTGCTTTGGTTATTGTCAAGAAGTGAATGGTGGTCATTTTGAACATTTATTTTCATTGTAAAATTAATTGAAAAATACATTCTAAATATTATGAGACATTATTTGCTTCATTCTATGTAAAATTCTGTGATTAAGACCTTATCATAATATCAAAATTAGTTTTCTCAGTTATGATACCACCAAATTTAAAAAACCGTTACCTACATATCTAAACAGGGGATTAAAATATCATTCAAACAATATGTCATACGACACCTTTTCTTATTTAAAATTTTCGAGGGGGTGTTAAAGGGTTAATCTAAATTGTCAAATTAAGAACAGAAATTGACCTGTTACAGGTTTTTGTACTAATAGTTCATAATAACGCTAAAATTGAATTTATTCCATAGATATGGACCGCAGTGTATAACGTTGACTGTTGCATGCCCATAAAACAATCTTATAAACATTATGTTAATTATTCTATTGCTATGACAAAAATCGTCTTAATAGGATAGTATAAATTATTTTTTCAATGACGGTATTACTTCCTCTTCCTTATGCGTTAATAATTGCTTTTTAGTTTCGTTCCAACGATCTTCACCCTATTATTTTTCGGTGCTTATTAAATTATGATAATTTCAAAATTTCGCTTGTTCAGGGATGCTAAATCCCTCCTTACAAAGATGAAGGGGAACAAAAAATGAGTCAGATTGGCAATACGGTATAATACTATGTCAAAACATTACTGGAAATCAGCAATGAAACAAAACAAGTCTTTTCCGAAATATTATTCCCACGCCAATAAATTATCCATTCATCAAAACGTTTTTCAAAATCGACAGTATTCTCAGCGACTTTTATCTAATCTATCACCTTAAAACCGGTGCCTCCAAGTGGTGATTTGAATTTTGACTATACGGTTGATGTTCGATAAGATTTTGCCAGAAACTCACAGTAATAACATTTTGATATGGTTATTTAACATGGTGCAAAGCCCACGAGTTTTCATCTCACAGACTGTCTCACCTTCTCATTAGAAATTAGAATGCACAACATCGTGATAATCTAAAAAACTGACAAGATCATCGGCCAGAGCGAGGTACATTTTCCACCACATATTGGCTGCTTATCAATGTACAGTACCATTCAAAGATTAACATTTTTTATGTACCACTTTTGCAATACAGATTCTTTATTCGATTATTTAATTTATTATTTTCACTGTAAAAATCGCAAAAAAAACTCTTGAAGTGGAGCTGCGTAATTAAACTAAATGACAGATGACGCTCGAACTACGCGTGAGTATAGAGGACAATCCTTCTAAGCGAGATTTTTAAACTATTCTTGGTAGCGAACTGAATATTGTATTGTTTTTCTTATTTAAACTATTTTCTCCTTACAGAGTGGGATAAATTTATACACACGGTACGTCTACTAACTTAATTTATTTAAACTTACCTTACCGATCGCAGGTAGTCGTCTTTTATACCAAAACCCCCTCGAACATTCAAAATTTCTGGAATTTTAGAATTCGGCTCTTAACAAACGATCGACCTTCTTAGAAATGCCTCAATAAAAACAATCACATAAAACAGTCTGCGCTCTGGCCAAAATTTTAACTTTTGATAACATTGGCTTAGACTTGTTGTTCCTGATGACTCGCCAATCCAACTGGTTGCTCTCTATCCTAGCCATTGCTAGTTTCTTCACGTTAGATTCCAGCACATGATCTCGAAGGCTTCGTAGCGCTTCCCACACGTTCCGGTAGGTAGATCGATCTTGAAATTCGTTCTTGGTTACCAGATACGAAACATACCACAAATTGTGTCTCAGAGACATGCCAGGGGTTGGAATCAGATCTTCAAGTTTTTCTAATTGCCACAACATTATACTGGCGGGGATATTGTATGCCAGTGAATAATCTTCCGGTAGCGTGAACAAATCTTGTCGTTGTTCTATAGTGACTCCATATCTAGCTATCCCGGTACCTCCGTATGCGCCCATAAATTCGTCGATGGTAGGGTCAGACTCTTGTTGTAAACGGTTCACCCCTTCCTCTTTGTCATGGTCTCCTTCGAATGGCGCTAGTCGGTTTTGGTGGACTACTTTTGGTTTTCCGTTGGGGATCTTGCTTATGCGATATATGTCATTGATCGTTTTCTTGATTAAGTATGGACCTTCTCATGATTTCTGTAATTTTGGAGAAAAACCCTTCCTTCTCGTCGGGATGTGTATGGTTCACGTAAGAGATATAGTGCGAATTTTAAAGTTTCGGCTTATACTTTAATTTGAATACTACCAATATAGAGTGTAGTGTAGTGTGTAAGTGGTATTGGTAAAAATAAACATAATATTAATACTTTGACCCCTTCTTTGAAACTGCCTTCTATGGCTTGCGTGTCGTACCGTTTTTTCATTCTGTCGCTGGCAACATTAAGATTCGTTCGAACCAATTCGTGCACATCGTCCATCCTTTTTCTCAATTGGATCATGTAATCTTCTCCTGTTAGTTCTTCTCCAGACCGTCAGCCAAATTCGGCCAGGTCACAAGGAAGCCTCATTTCACGTCCAAATAGGATTTTCGCAGGTGTTTCCCCCGTGGACTCATTGAATGTCAGATCGATAAGCCATCGCAAATAGGGAAAGCCCCGCCCATACAAAAATGGCTTCGAATATTCCACAATGTTCTAGAATATTCTAGTGTGTTCTGGAACGTTCCACAATAATCTGGGACATTCCAGACTATTCCCGAACTTTCGAACTCACGAAAGGTTGCTTTATATACCGCTAACAATAGGTAGCTCCACCTCAACAAAAAATACTTTGACTGGTCCACAATGTTCCAAGATATTCTACAACATTCGAGAGTATTCTCGAATGTTCCACAATGATCTGGGATATTCCAGAATGTTCTGGAATGTTGTGGTATGCTCTCGAACGTTCTGAACTGTTCTAGAAGTTTCTAGAGGGCGAAACCTCCAGCCCTCATATCTTCAAAAGCATGCCCTTCAGGAAAAACGGGAACTTCTTCATGGACGGGCGATCGAGGGTTATCACACCATATAACTTCCTTGATCGTACCGGGACTGATTTCTGAGTTTTAGAGGCACGCACATTGTACACTTTAATATACGAGTATATTGATAACTGTAAGCCCTTATATTTCCGAAGGTACACCCTTTAGGTAAAAACAAAAACATTCTTGTCAAAGACTGCATGTAAGTCCCTTAACCGTACCTTAATTAGTTTTTGTGTTTTAGCGGCACGCATATGTCACGCTTTCTTTTATAATATACAATGCCGTCCATATGTATGGAGTAAATTCAATTTTAGCGTTATTATGTACTATGTGAACAAAACCTGAAACAGGTCGATTTTTATTCTTAAATTGGCAATTTTCAGTATGAAAATACTATCTCCCTCTAGCACCCCCTCTGAATTATAAGCACCTCCTCGACAATTTTAAATAAGAAAGGTGGTCGTGTTGCACCTTGTTGGAAAGGCCTTTTAGCCCTCTGCTCAGCAATATAAAGTTTTTTTGAATTTAGTACAACAAAATAACTCCTGAGGTCATACAGAATGTTGTACGAGAATTCCAAAATCGCCTCGGTTATTGTCAGGAAGTGAATGGTGTTCATTTTGAACATTTAATTTAATTGTAAAGTACATTGAAAAATACATTCTAAATATTATGCGACATTATTATCTTCATTCTAAACTTTTATGAAAGAGAAATTATCAAAATTTTACATCTTAAAAATTAATTTTCTCAGTTATGCTTGCACCAAATTTAAAAAATAACTTAATATTGCTGAACAGAGGACTAAAATCCCTTTCCAACAAGGTGCCACCCGACCCCCTTTCTTATTTAAAATTTTCGAGGGGGTGCTTATAATTCAGAGGGGGTGCTGGAGGGGGATAATATTTTCATACTGTAAATTATCAATTTAAGAATAAAAATCGACTTCTTTCAGGGTTTTTTCACATAGTACATAATAACGCTAAAATTGAATTTATTCCAAACATATATTGATTAATAACAATAAAATTGTTACTATTCCGTATTATCTAAGAAAGCCTAAGCCGACATACTAGAATAATTATCATCCCGCTGCGGGTGTTTTTTTTTCGCAAATCAAGGATAAGCAACAATTGAGCACGACGAGATTGTTAGTGTGAAAAGGAAAATCGATTGTGTCAACATGACGACAATATAAAACGTTACACACACTAATTGTAAATGTACTCGCGCCAAATCCTTAAATACATATTAATGAAGCCTTTGCGAGTTGAAATGAGTTTTTGGTTTGTTTTTGTTATACTAGTCACTATGTTTAAAGAGGCGTAATATTACGTAAAAGCGATGGAGCATGGAACTTTTATGTCTTCTTGTGTAGGTTTTTTTTCAAATAGTATTTACAGAGCAGTGTGAATCAATATGAATATGGGTGATATATAACGCGTATGAAATTCCGGTTATCTAATTACGTTTATTTTTAAAGTATGAGGGACGTTTCCAAGAAAATAAGTATTCTTAGAATATTTTAGAAAATTTAAATCCACATACTTAAAAACGCCCTCTAAAAGTAGAAAATTTTTTTTCAACCTTGCGGAACTAAATTTTGAAAAAAGCAAAATCATGCAAAAAACATTTCGACAGTTTAATCGATTTAAATTTATAGTTCGAGGGGTATACGGCTAGATTATTTCCTGAATAACTGATATTGAAACCAACAACAAAGAATGTTATTGTTGCTATAGAATTGCAAAAAGCTGGAAGCTGTTTCATGACTTAATATTCACAGCTTGGTCCAGCTAGATGCCGGTTTATCAAGAAAGCTCAGTTGTCATTGATTGAAAATTGAGTTATTTTGAAATTTGATTGGCTTTTAATACATGCGGGAAATAATCTTTGAAAAATGTAATCAGTAACCAAATTTCGTTAAAACGTTTTCATTTTTATTTGTTATTTTTATTGATTTTTTTAAAACTGTAACTTTGGCAAGTTTGGAAAAGTAATGGAAGGAGTTCAGTAAATCTCAACCTTTTTCAATTATAGTTATATTTATTTATATTGATGTACGATTTTAAGAAGTGATAAAAAAGTAATAGCAATAGGCATGATGATAGTATTAAAGAATAAAAAATAAATGGTTTTAGAGAAATGTATGTGATGAAAAATAACCTAGATTTAATATAAAAATTTACATTAATAAGATTTTCAAAAAAAAAGTAGAAAATACTGCAATCGGACATGTTAATCTCCGTGAGTGTTGCTTGAAAATTTGTTGTGTTTACGCATTTCGATCGATTCCTACATCATTTCATTAGTTATTTTGTTGTTTATTCGTGTTTTGTGATTAAAATAAAAATTCCAAAAATCATCAACGATGGAACAAGGTTTTATTAAGACAAATAGATCTAATTTGAATTGATTTGTTGATGTAATTCACACAAGCCATTTTAAAACTTATATGAAAAGTTATTTTTGAGTTTAGCTTATCAGTTTATTTACATATTAGTGGCGTTCGATTTGCACGCTCGAGCGTAACGCTCGCGTTCTTTTAGACTTTTGATTGAAGCTCACAGGCGCGGCCAGACACTCCTGTTTTCCCTCGAGCACCAACAATTTTATTCGTGTTTCATGCACATATGCATATTGAGGTTATCTTTCGTTTGTGATTTGTATCATAGCTCTATTGATTATAATTTTTTCAATAATTTCATTCATGTCAGAGGCATAAGTAACAAGAAACGAAAAATCGCAAATTTCAAAAAACTAACGAAAGAAACTATTTTTTGAGGTTATATGGTGCACACGCAAGCGTTCTATTTAAATTTGTCGTGTCACTATTGTGTACTCAGCCTGAGCAGTGTGGGCTGCTCGAGTCTGCAAATCGAACGCCACTATTATAATATTTGTAAAGTTATATCGTCGGGTTACTGCCAAAACAAGGTAACTCCATAATTTGAAATTTTGAGAAATCTTCGTTTAAAAATTTAAATTGAAATGAAAAATCGTCGCTGCTTCAAAGTGATTTATTAATTGAAAAAAATCAAAGTAAGTTTATACATTTAAAAATTCTCGTATGTTGGGTTTTCTACCATATAACAACTCAAAAGGAATGTATCCGTGATACGTGTTTGGTGTTGTATTATAACAATATGCAAACATTTTTACAAACTCACACCAGTTATCTCTAGAATCTTTAATAAAGTTTCTTATGTACTCATTAAACGTTCTGTGTAGTTTTTCATAACTGCCTATTGATTCGTGATGATAAGCTGATGAAAAATCGTGATTTATTTTTGAAAGTTCCACTAAGTTCTTCATTATTTCGTTCTTATATTCTGTTCCTTGATCCGTCCTTATTTCTTTCATCAAACCATAGTTTGGTATAAAGTTGTCAAGTATAGCTTTTGCTATTGTGGTTGCCTCTTTGTTAATGAGCGGTATCATGACCGCGTATTTTGTTAATTCGCATAATATTGTGATACAATAAAGGTTCCCATTGTTACTTTCTACAAAAGGACCTATTGTGTCTATATAAATGATATCATTTTATAGATGTGTCCGAGATGACAAATTTCTCTTTATGACTGGGTTTTGCTTTATTCACTTGACATTCATGGCAATTCTTTACATACTTTCGTACATCTTTCTCCATGTTTTTCCATCTAAAATTTGCTCTCAGTTTCTTTAATAATCTATTGTTTCCTACATGTCCTCCAAACGTTGGATCGTTGTGATATCTTTCTAGAATCTCTTCTTTCTGCTGTACCGTTTTTGGTACTTCGCATATACATACTTGTATATTTTTCAACCTTTTATTCCCTTCTTCTACAAATTTTTCTATTGTGCACTTTTTGAATATATAATCATTTGCATATATCTTCATTTTTTTACTTCAAATTTTACCGAAAGCTCCTCAAGCTTTTCCAACGTTCGTCCTAAGTCGAAGTTGTGTATTCCGGTAAATAAGGCTTCACTAAATTTCAGGATTACATGTGAGGAGCCGTGGATTCGTGCATAGGAGCCATAAATAAAAGGCCAATCGACAGTTTTAGTGTTTCAATGTGAAGAAAAGCCAACAAAAGTTTCTCGTTCTGAAAGTATTAAGAAGCAAATGGTGGCGTGTTTCTTCACGAAAACCTGTAACTCTAGAAAATCAGAAAACGTTAACATAACGTAGCATCCGTCCATTTCATTGCCAGAAATTCTCAGTAAATTGAGAAAAATCAATACAAAACAACATTATGCATGACGACAATGCGTGCTCACACACATCAAGTGAAACAAGTGAGTATTTGGACACACTAAAGATCGACTTGGCACCCAATGATTTCTTCTTGCTCCCACTAATTAAAAATTGTAATGTTATTTATTATTCAAAATAAATATTACGAGATTCAAAGTGTAAAAACTAAATAATATATAATCCTAAAATATAAAATTTTCAACGAAACATTAAAATTTAAAGATTGAACCTCTTCACTGGTTTAACTAATCTTCCTGATCTTGTAACGTAAATCTCCTCCTTCCCATTGTCTGTGAGCAGTTTTAAATCTTATTACAAATCTAATGTTATTTATTATTAAAAATAAAGATTACGAGATTTTATGACAAGTATGTTTTTTTATGACATTAATTGTCAATTATCATTAAAATAATAAAATCAATGTTACAGATAATCTACTTGGACACCAGTTTTAATCGCCCGGAGGAGAGGTTAAAACCTTCAAAAGGCATGTTTTACAGCTATAATTTTCCGACTGGACAAACCAATAATAGTATATTAAGTACCAAGTGTCAAAAAGGTTACTTTAGTCACGAGTTTTACTAGGCACGAGTGGAGCGAAGCGGAACGAGTTCCTTGTGAAACGAGTGACTAAAGACGTTTTTAACACGAGGTGCTTACTATACTTTTTCTTCGCCCGCGGGAAGGAAAAAATTATATTATATTTGAATTATATTCATTATATGACGGACAGCTGACTGACAAATAAAATGACGTAAAATAACAAAATTATCACAGAATATGAAATTTAACATACAAAAGATACACTTGATTTGACGTTTAAAAAAACAAAAGATAAACGAGATGTGACTTTACGCATTTCAAACACTAGTGTTTAAAGAGTCGATTTGTGAATGTCAAACCCGTGTTCAAAGTGCGGTTTTAGTAGCGGAAGTAGAAAAAAATATTTTTGATATAATTCATTTGTTCTTTTTAATACATAATTCAGTACATAAACAGCAACCCTCGTATGTTGGCAGTAATTTGCTCTGTTGCACCGTTGAGTTTCAGACGTTGATTGATGCACTGGTTCTTGAATCATATCAAATCTTAAGTCATTGTAGGTCGAAAATTTTCGCGAGTTAGTTCCATTTTTGTACTGTACTGTAAACAACACAAATATTTATCACACGTCAAAAAGTCCTGAGTACGTATACTGTCAAAAATGTCAAATTTTTAGATGCCAGTGACAGATTTTACCAGGCAACACCAGTGATACCAGATCTCGTTACTTAAATAGTGACCCTCGTATACAATTTCTTGAATGTACATTAGTTTAAATGTTAATTATAGTTAATCAAGTTATTAAGAATACAATTTATTAAAAACGTTTCTTAAAATGTATAACTGAATGAACAAACGCGTTATAAATTTCAGTAAGTTTAAAGTGACTGAACAGAATAATTAGCAGTAAAAAAAGATAAAATTTACCTCTATTATGTAAAAATGAACTAAATGCTTGTCACAACTTTTCAATTATTCCTTGTAACTAGTACCTTTCAATTTATAATCAATACGTTTCGCTAACATATTCTAATCGAGGTAATCCGAGTCATCTTTACCGTTTTAATGAAAATAAACAAAACCTAGTGAAAAGTGTTTCCCGGAGTAATGATATGCTTTTCATGTATAGATACAGCTCCATCGATCCAGGTGGTTTATATCTCCTGTCAACAAGATTTCGAAATAAGTATGCTAGTAACTGTTTTGTTTTTGTTATTAATGGGAAAACGGATTGTATTCCTTCGGGATATTTTTTGTTATGAAGAAGCTGTCGTTGACATTCTCTATTCGTGACTGATAAATTTGAATTTATATTGACGGGCAGACGTTGTTTGTTATCATATCCATATCAGACGTATATCGTTTATAGTTGGTGGTTGTCGATCGAAAGTGTAGATTGAAAATACATAAAATACATTAAATTGACTGTCTTGACCCTTACTTCGTGGAATATGCTCATAAAATACACATTTTTTCAGCGGTTTTCATCACCACTTTCAACAAATTTGTACATTTCGTCAAATTAATTGTACCAAACAATATATATTTTATATAATAACACTTTGTATTGTTTTGTACCTAACATGTTCGTAATGAAAAGATGAATCGGATGATGACGCACCTTTAAGGGAGCGTACACGAAGGGTCTTACTAATAATAAGCATAAGACAATAGTCACTACATAAAGTATTTTTTTGTGGCTGGTAATTTAACTTTTTATTTTATTTCAGAATACTTACACCAATGCCGATAAGCTTCTTGCAGCAGCCGAAGAACTAGCTCATACCGGTGAATGCGATCCGGATGAGATTTATTCAGTAGCACACGAACTCGAAGCGCACGTCACTTCATTTGCAGCTAGGGTAGAACAAAGGAGACGAAGACTCGATTTAGCCGTATTGTTTTATACTCATGAAAAGGATTTAAGCAATTGGGTTGATGATCTTAGACAAGAATTACAGGTAATTTTTTTATAGAACCTAAGGCTATAATTGCGCTGTTTAATAATTACAACATTATTATTATTACACTGATTTCTACAAATATTATTGACAAATGGAAAGGTATTGAGAAAAGGTGGAGCACGAACTGCACTAACACAAACATTACACCAACTGAAAAGGTTCAATTTTCTAGTCAGATTCGTATGATCGAGGAGTTGGGTTATCTCGACAATGAGGGTGGTGGTCATGGTTTTTGGTAAATTTTACAAGTTTGGTGTGGATGTCATTGCTTGTAAAACACCAAAGGATATAATATTAACAATTCTAGGTTATTTTTATTAACACAACCTGACAGCTGAATAAATTGACAGGATGGAGCTTCGTCCCAGTAGCCAATACACTTCTTTAAATTTGATGTTTAATTCATGATTTGTTTTTATTGTCGAGCATAGCTTTGCGTTCAGTATTATACCCAAATATTCTGCAGTATTATATAATATTTCTCAATGTTGCGAGTTACTTGAGTTATCTCTAACTCGTCCTACAAGTAGCTCCAAAATTCTAAAAGATTTTCTACCACAACCACTAACACCTAAACGCAAAGATAGATAAAACGTTTACCGAATGAAAATCATATATAGTTTCTTCGGCAAATTTAAATTAAATGGAGAAAAAAATTAACCACATAAAAAAATAACTGAAACAAACATGTTAAAAAACAGCAAGCTTTAGAAAAGAAGAAATTGGCGGAAAAACCAAAGAAACAAAAAAAAATTATAATATAATTATAATCGTAACAGCAGGAAAGAGTAATTAAAATTGTGAGCAGAATCTAATAAGAATTGATTGAGAATAAAAAAAATATTGATGACAACAAACAAAAATTTTGAACAATCTAGGTATTTCAACATTTGAAAAGCTAATTTAATTAGAATGTTATATCATATATATTTAAATTGCTTGAAAAAATAGATAACGTTAATAAATTATTCGTTTTCCCATATTTTCTTGGGTTTTCTGATTATACACATTAATTTAAAAAACTTTCCCAATAACTGTCAATCCATTGGATAATGACTCTATGGCCAATAACTATGGTTTTTGATGAATTTACTATTTCTCCTCTTATTACTTTTCCGCCCAATCTATCTAATATGCGAGAAAAGTATTGGTTTACCCCAAAAAGAGTTGGAATTGTAAATTTTTTTAGAGTTATTTTTACGTTTTCCACTAAGAACAACACAAAAAAACAGTTTTTTTAAAAAAATCCTGTGTATATGTCGTCGTTGTTGTCGGCCACTTTTCGTAACATGGTCTTGTTAGCACGATACAGCCTCCGGAGTACAATAAGTTACTAATTTTATGATTGAATATTGTTCAAAACATCTCTAAGATGAACCCTATTTATATTCAACTCACCAGATCTCTTAGGCTGGATCCACATGCATCCGTGATCACGGACGTACGTGTGCGTTTCACGGATAGCCGAAAATATGATCATCCACATATGTCAATCCGTTCACGCATCCGTTTATGGTACCAAACGTCAAAACAACCTGAAAATATTCTAATATCTTTGTCATTACCGTATGACTGATACACCGATCTTCTTAAATTATGAGTGTTTGTCGTGGTGTAAACAATAGGACTTTAATGATTTCCTGTTTAAACAGACAATTAGTGAATGCTCCTCCCTGGGCAAAAAGCAATTTAGAGAAAAAATAAAAATAGCATACCTAATGTATTTGCAAAACAATAGGCTTATCACACAAAACCCACAAAAAAGAGCAATGTGGACAGACTAATTTTTATGGAGGAATCTTTTATATTATTTTAACCTAGGTAAAAAATTCTTTTCAAAAGTAGTCAGCGAATCACCAGAAAAACGTAAACAAAATAATAACCTAACCTCAATCACGCATGAAAAGTTAAAATTAACCAACTTCAATCCGCTGTGACCTTGAAACCCTAAAATTTCATTAGTTGATATTGATCACGTGGTATACAACGGATACGTATCACGGATGCATGTGGATCCAGCCTTACAGCGGATGCTATGGTACTAGAAGTACGACATTTTTGTCATTTTTGGAGAAATTTAAGTTTGTTAGCACGATACAGCCTCCGGAGTGCAATAAGTCACAAATTTTATGATTGAGTATTGTTCAGGACATCTCATAGATGAACCCTATCGAGTTTCAGCTCACCAGATCTTGTACAACGGGTGCAATGGTACTAAAAGTTCGATATTTTTGTAATTTTTGGGGAAATTTAAGTTTGTTAGCACGATACAGCCTCCGGAGTACAATAAGTCACCAATTTTATGATTGAATATTGTTCAGAACATCTCACAAATGAACCCTATTGATTTTCAGCCCACCAGATCTAGTACAACGGGTGCTATACTGCCGTCCTAAGAAAGACCACCGCATCTGTGGGTTAGGTAATAATGAATAAATCGAGTCCAAAATTTAGGCAAAGTTTAAAATGTACACAAATTCTTACAACGCCACAAATGAAAATGGTTTTACTTTATGTAAATGAATCTTTATAAAAACTATATTTCGTTTTAGAAAAAATGCAGTTTCTCCCTATCTTTTTCCTAATAAGGTAGATACTGGGAAAACGAATTCATTTTTTATTAGAAAATGCTAAGTAAAACCACAGCATCTACTGAAAATAGGCTCATGCGGTGTTTTTTATTAGGATAATTCCGTAAATAATAACCAGTTAGTTCGTAATTAATTGTCATATTATTTATACAAATAACAATTAAACAACAGACCCCAGTTTTGATTAATTTATTGAATTTTTGTTAGAACTATCAACAATAAACAGGAAAAGAATCAGTTTATGAAAATTAACTAATTATAAAAACGGACGTTACTTTCTCATTTATCATCTTCCTCCTCAAGATTTTTCCAGAATTGAAACCTATTTGAAGGAATTATAGTTTTAAGGTTTTTGAGAAGAGATTCTTTTTTACTTCTAGGCACTCCACATGGAGATATAAATACCTTGGGACTGGGAAGTCTTTTCTTCAAAATTTTATTTTGAATAAAATCCATTTCATGTATAATAATATTATCGGAGTTGTTTGTCAACTTGTACTTCAAAGAGAAGGATCCCCTATTCGCCACAATTTGTGTTATTTTTGCCAAGTAAGGACGAGGATCAATGTTTTTTATTTTTGTTAGTGACGAAAAATCTTGCCACTTAAAAAAATCTGTACACTGCATAGTCTTGACTTCCACTTTTTTTGAATTCGCTTTTTCGACAGCTGTTACGAAATCATCAAAATCGTAAGTTTTCTTTTGTTTTTTCAATGACAGTTGGCAGACATAAAAGTATGTCCCGCTTCGAAATATTTGATACAAATATCTTCAGCGGCTATGGCGTCGGAATTTACAATATACACCAGGAAAGATAAGAAAGTCCAATTTTTGTTTTGTCCTGAGCAGTTATCAACCCAAAGGACAAAACTTTTGATATCCCTGTGATGTAAAAAGAACGCATTGAATGAGCTAATTATCTCTTCTTTTCCCCGTCCAGCAATGGCATCGTGCCATAAGCATGCAAAAGTCTTTTGATTTTTTGCTTTACCTAGGGGTACAAAGCTTTCGTTGTATACAGAGATTCTTTGAGTAAATATCACTTTCTTGAACATGTCAAGCCTTGGCAGCATTATCACTTTCTGTAAATCAACGGATACTTTAAGGGTCGTTGGTGAATCTTCTTCGGTTGTATCCATACGGTACGAAGCTCTTGAGTCATTAGCTCGTTGAATGTGTTCCTTCCAGCTATTACAGTCAGTACACGCTTGATCCAAGTTCTCAGGATTGTGCTGATTATTATGTAGCTTGAATCCCTCACACAATTCGCACTCCTCGTGCCCAAGGATTGTGAACGAAATATTTTTGTGTTTTAGACGTTTACGATATACTTCGTATGAGCATTGGTTATGAGGGCAAGTCGCTAAATAATCTTTGTACATGCTTTCTATGGTCAAATCACTGGGCAGGTATCTACGTTCTGGTGCATGTTCACGTCTGTAATGTGATACACTTGGATTAAAGCTTTCAATGTGGGTATCAATATCTAAAGTAGGTATTTTGCGTTTACAAGCCGCTCTTCCTCTTCAATCTTTCTTAGGGTAAATAGGTGTAGATGATTGAAACACATTCTGTTTTACAAATGCGTGAATTGGCCAATCGTTTTTTCTGTGATATCCAAGAGTTGTCAGAAAGAAGCATTTACATACCAACATTTTTTCACCAGTCTCATTTGTCAAAAAGTATTTAAAAGTATTTTTTTTTTGCGAAAATTCAGCTTCGGTGGTTCTTCTCTTAA
The DNA here is from genome assembly GCA_963921935.1 of Galeruca laticollis. Classification (NCBI taxonomy): domain Eukaryota; kingdom Metazoa; phylum Arthropoda; class Insecta; order Coleoptera; family Chrysomelidae; genus Galeruca; species Galeruca laticollis. The sequence goes on along the minus strand of OY998178.1, from coordinate 33,515,626 downwards.
CGTCTGTTCGTGACAAGCCATTTAGGACAAATGCTTTTTTTTCAATCCAGTCTAGTTGCCAATACATACTATTAATAATTTTTCTTCTTTCGGCGCTTATTCTGTTTAGACATTTTAACCTACATTTTTGTATGCTGCAAGGTGGTTTTAAAAAATGCTTACTTTGCATGTCTTTTTTCTTGTTTTCTTTCCTTTTTTCCAAACTTTCTTCAATTTTTCGCCGTTTCCTTTTTTCACCTTTCTTGGTGTATCCTTTGCAACCTAGGAAAAATAATGTTAGTTTTGGATATCTCGTAGTTTTTTAATGACATACCTTCATGTTGTAATTCCAAAGCTCCTACCGCTTGATCCGGTTGAATTTGTGGCTCTTCTTGTTCTTGATGTGGTTTATGATGTCGTTGCTGTGGGTTTAGAATTATATTTTCTTGTACATTATTATTGTCTACGTTATCCGTGTCATTTGCTAAAATAAAATATATATTTTTTAGGCTTCGTTATTGTAAAAGAATACGAAATAATATACCTCTAATATTTACGGACTCAACTTCGTTCATGTTAACACCTTCTAAGGTTGTGGAGTCATTATTTGAAATTGAATTCATTTTTGCAGCTTCCAGATCAATAAACGTTAATTCAATGTTATTATTATTTTGATTTTCACTCGACGTAATAGAAAAACTCTGATCTAGCCTAATAAATTCCTCAGCATTATACGTTCTTACTGGTTCTAGTTCATTTGTGGTATTTGTTGCTTGAAATAATAGCACGTCTTGAAGTATTTCAGCACATGGTTTTGTATTATCTTTTTCAATGTCGTGCAACAACTCTATTCCACCTTCTGTGAAAACTGGAATTTCTCTAAATTGATCATTACTTGAACTTCCATTTACATTTGAGTATTGGAAGGAGACTGAAGAACTGTTCTTTTTCGTACCCTCAGACCAATCAACATTTTGTAACAAGGTTAGTTCATTGTCAGGTTGATCAGGATGAGTTCCCATTTGCATCTTTTGAGCCATGCTGACTAAAAGTTTACTCCGTTTGGACATGTTCAAAAATATTCCCTAATAAGATAACTGAAAAAAAGCCCCTCATTACTACAAATAGCTCTGCCAAATTTTAAAACATAGGTCAAAGCATCTTTCAGATATTTCAAAAAACAGTTATTAAGAATTTTAACACTCTGTATCTTGGAAACCATGCATTTCCCGACTTATGTTTATCATGTTTTTTTCATAAAATTGCCTAATAAAGGGGGTGACCCGTCCGTATCATTATGTACATGATATGTTTTCATTGAAGTAAAGCAAAGTTATAAAACGATATAAAATATGTCCTTGTTCTGCCTTACCTTATTTGCTTTTGGACTCTGAAGATTTTACGTCGTTACTTTATCAATTTTGAGAGACACAAGTTCACACAAAACAACTACAAACACATCGAATTTGAAAATAAACTAAATAGGTTAAGGAAATACGCGCCAATTACGTAGCGTAAACACTGCATTTGCGTTTTACTTAGACAAAACACAGCATCTGCAGGCGACGACAAGTATATGCCGTGTTTTTCCTACGTAACGTTGTAGTTGCGGGGATCTTCTTTAGTTTAGCTAATCTTTTTGTAGATGCTAGTTTATAGATTCTTTGACAAAAATATATTTGAGGTTTTGAATACGGTGTTTTGCCTATGTAAATATGTAATATAAGCTGTCTAGAACTGATTTTAGCGCTTAACTCAATTTTCACAATTTTGTCAGATGCGGTGGTCTTTCTTAGGACGGCAGTATAGTACTTGAAGTACGACGTTTTTGTCATTTTTGGAGAAATTTCAGTTTGTTAGCAGGATACAGCCTCCGGAGTGTCTAAAAGTGACCAGCTTCATAATTGGATATTGTTCAGGGCGTCTTATAGATGAACTTTATTGATTTTCAGTTCACTGGAGCCAGTACAAGCGCTATGGCACTAGAAGTGCCACATTTTTGGTCATTTTTGGAGAAATTTCGGGTTGTTAGCACGATACATCCTCCGGAGGGTATACAAGTGACCAATATTATAATTGGATATTTTTCAGTGTGTGTCATAGATGAACCTTATTGATTTTCAGCTCACTAGAGCGTATACAACGGGCCTATAGATCCAGGTATACTACATTTTTGGTTATTTTTGGAGAAATTTCGGTTTCTTAGCACGATACAGCCTCCGAAGTGTATTCAAGAGACAATTTTATGATAGGATATTGTTCAGGGCGTCCCACAGATGCGGAAAAGTTAGTTTTGATATTTAAAACAGTTTATTTTTAATAATTATTTCAATTAGTCATTTCAATAAATAAATTTCACAATTGCAGCAACATAACAACTCATATATTTATTTTATATGATCATATACTACACTATTATTTCAATTTTTTAGTTTCTAAAAATGCCAATCACGACACTTGTTACCTCTATAGATATAATCTTTTAATACTTTTTCACTGACTGAGTTCCATCTTTTATTTACTTGCCAGTAGTATCAACTTTGTAAAATTCAATTGAATATAAAATATACTCTCAATTTATTACATTCTCGTTGTTCATTATGCAACTTTCTCTGAAAAGCGTATTCTATTATAATCAGCCGATGTAGACACATTGTAATTTAAGTAGTCAATTTTAATTAAATTCAGACATTAAATTAACATCTCGACTATGCTACCGAACTACAGTGAATCCCCGTAGTTAAGCGCGCGCTTTACACCTCTGCTTTTTAATAGCAACTGCTGTTTATACAGAAAAGTGTCCCATGAGAAAACCAGATTTATGCATATATGGATAATAAAAAAAGGAGCTGCGATGTCAGGTCTAAAAAACAATGAATTCCCTTGTTGGCGCTATTACCTACTACCTATTCGAGTATGCGACTTGACATTGTTGTCTCGTAAGTTAGAGGTAATTAGTTGTTCCGAAATTTCAGAATCGTGATATTTAGTAGGATACATGAGAGATAAAATTAAGGTAACTGTTGAACAGATAACATCTAAAATATTCCATAATTTTATTCAAAACAGTTTGTACAAAATAGCTTGTAATGGTACTTGGTGATAGTTGATCTCAAATTTTCAGTTTAAATGTTCTATATCTGGACTCCTACCCAATGTAAAGGTGTGCCCACATTATAAAGACTCTTTTTCGTACAAACGTCTAAGTAAAAATTTTCCACACAGAAGTTTTCACAGAATTATTGCGCATACTTTTATTAATTCAGTTGCTAGAATTGACGGCGACAATAATTATTCTTTGATTCGCAAAATTTATTTTCAGTGTCATAAGTGACAATGAACTGAAAAATATTTCCCGAAAACTTTTGTTACACAAACTTTAGAATGGATTAGTGGAGATCTTAAAATTTCACACTGAGAAAAGGATATATAAGATTAAAATCGGATGTCAGTAAAACTTTGCGCCACGTACATTCTCAAGTGACTCTAGAAAGAAGAAAGTTTCCATTTAATAAACAATTAATGTAATGAAATCTAAATCACAAAAAAAATTTAAATCACGTAAAATACCATGTCGTTTATTAAATTGATCCAACTTTTTCTATTTTCAAATGATACCTACAAATTTATTCAGATACATTTTTTATATATACATAGTTATTTTCCAACTAATTTTAAGCTGATCTACAAAATCATTTGGCAAGAAAAGAATGTATAAGACTTGGCCCAATTTTTGATGTAATGGCAATCCAAGCCTTTCTTTTTAGACATTTTTTTGGCCATGGAAAAATTTCTTGATAGAATGGGTGATATAATTAGTCCAGGCGGTAGAGCAGTAAAAGTAGGGTGTAATGGATGTTGTTTGATAACGCAAAAATTTTTATGCATAAAGTTGCCGAATATTGTGTACAACAATAATCTATGTTTGCCTACTCTAAAAAGGCTTGCTAAATGCTGTAGAACAACAAATGTACCGAAATATCGAAAAATGACTCATTTTTCGATACATTTGTGTATAAAACTTTGAAACAAAGCCTTAAATCAAATAAAATTATTCTTTCTTTTTGTTTATTTGACGATTTCCTATAAGGTTATGAGAATCACGAATCGAAAAACTTCAATTTTCCATGAATAATATGCGAAAATTAGTAAAAAATCATACGTAAACTTTGAGAAATTTTGTCGGTAAGTAAAAATTGATAAATTTTTATCAAATTTTCAGAAAAGATAGTTAAACATATGACAATTAATTACAAAAATTTTTGTAACGATCGGCCGCGTGGTTTTTCAAGGCCACAATTATTAATTAACAAATTATAAAAAAGTTGATCGCGCGTACCTTGTTTAAACAACGGCGAAAAGGAGCACTCCATTTTTAACAGTTACTTAGTGTCATAACAAACAATAAGCAATTATAAAAATATCCATTTTACGTTTTTTTAAATTTTGTCAAATTTTTTCCATTATAAATAATTTCTCGTTTACAGCATCGGTTCGATGTAATTTAAAAATTGTTCCCCATCTGAATACTGTTTTGCTAGCACTTTCATTTTAGCCCAAAACGACGAAATTAGACCGTGTAGATCCGGAGATAGAGGCCCACAAAGTTAATAATTTATGGCTTACTTAATCGTTAAATCGAAATTAAAAAAGTACTCTCTTATAGCTGGTTGCAAATACTTTCTATATTCGTCTTGTGCATTTTCGACAGATGAAAGCCTAATGAAAGAAAAATCTATGAAAATACCGTAATCAGAGGAGTTCGTCGGCCGAGCAGCGTGGGAGCAGGTAGGAAAAGCTGAAATAAAATATTGTGAAATTTATACAAAGGTTAAGTAATTAGGTACTTCAATATCAAACATGACTCTTTCATACGTAACCGCCCGATACTGTCACAACATCACATTCATTACTTTTAAATGGATTATGATTAATCTTGGATTTCCGTTTCTATTGTTATCACTACCTGGAGTTCACTAAATAGCGTAAATACGTCGAAAGTTATTAATTAAGTATCTGTGCAACTTATATAAATGGAATAAATATTGTAATAAAATACATCTATAATAAAATACCTAATAGGATCTTATTCTTACCCAACTATACTACACTGTCACGGCAAATTTATCATTTCTAAATATATTTGAATGGTATTGGTATTAGGGTTCTATTGTCCTCGCTACCTGCAGTTCACTATACAGGAAGAATCTAGCGAAAGTTGCTAACTGAACAGTTATTTACATGAAGAAACGCTTACAATTCTGTTTAATTCTTTGAATCACCCGGAAGTGTTTCAGACACGTTTTTGAATTTATAATGAGCTCTTCAGCTATCAATATGATAAAAATACGCTATACTCATCTGGAACGTAGGACATCGCTTTCGATATCTGTTATGTTTGTTTCCAGTATAGGAACTGTTTCTTGGAGGCGTTTTTCAGGCATACTAAGAGGAACTCGTTCAACATTTCTTGGCATATGGATCTGAAAAGTATGCTTGGTCAAACCTCCAATATACTCGAGCACACAACATATCCAGGAGATTCTGAGTTCTGTATAAAATGGAAAAATCGGTATATAGAAAAGGCTTGCTTTTGTATCTTGAGAATTCTTTTGTATGAAATCTCCGAAGATACGATCCTTTTCTTATAAAAGTTTGGCAACCAATTTTCAAAATCTATTATGTCGTTTCCTGAAACCACCCTGACAGTAATTTTTTTTGGACACTTGAAGACACTTATTATTTGGGTGTATTCGTGAATAGAAAATATGCTCTCGGAATTCTTTAAGCGCCATGTAATGACACTAAAGTCTTGGTCATTTGGCAAGAAGGAATCCCTCTGATAGGAAAGAATTATTCCACTATGTTAATACATTTATTCTACTTGAGAGCTGACAGAAGCCCTTTATATGAGAAAGGACATAACTAATGTCGATTGGTACCTTTTTAAAATAAACGCCGAAAACTAGGTCAAATTTACGTACATTGTGTTTATGGAAGATGGTCCTTTTCTGCTCTAAAATATGCTCTTACCTTATAAAACGGCGATGAGGTCGAAAATTCAAAATGGCCTAAAATGTTTTGGACGGCGGAGCGCTAATTGTCCCGATTTTTAGCCCTGCTGGTCAGGAATGAAAATAACCCCTAGTTCATAGTATGAGTTTTTATTAACCGATTTTCATTTTTTTACTTGCAATGTGTTCAGAAAAACGTACGTTGATTTATTTCGAGGTGTCCCAAAATTTTTATTTTTAAAAAATTATAGTCTGTTTCTTATTGACTGACACGTGAAAAAGTCACAGATGCTACTCAGGTAGTAAAGCATAAGCGTCACAGTTCATCTAAGGAATTTATTCACTATTTAATTTTATACCCGATCTGATATATAAAGGTAATATAAATGTAAATTCGGTTAATTAGAACAACTAACTGACCTTCATACATTTTTAGAGTACATACAGTTAAAACAATAAATTATTTTTGAAATAATCTTGTAACGCAACTATTCTAACTGAATATTTCATTAATTATCTTGAGAATTTGGAGCAGGTCAATTCTTGGGAGACATATTAACAAACCATTTATCAATTCCAAGAAACATTACAATAGGGTCCTACTAGGGATTGTCCCAATGACTACTTAGAAATTTTGCAGGTATATACGGTGAAACTGGGTCTCGCCCAAATTTGTATAATTTGTTTTGCTTAGAGTCGCTTATGTTCCATAAGTGTTAACTTTGTTGTGAAAAACGTCTTCAAGTTTTACCCCAGTAAAGTGTAAGAGCGTGATTAGCTTACAAACGAAGACTGTGGTGTTAAATGTGCATGATGCTGTTGTACATCAAATGCCGGCTGCTACTGTTAGTAATATAGTTACGACATGTTCCAATATGACAGGAGTTAGTGAATCTACTATTTACAGGCTTCTAAGAGAGAGGAAAAATGGAAATATATCTCCACCTAAAAAGTCAACTGGAAGAAAACCATTTGACCTTGATGAACATATGCAAAATACAATAAGACGAAAACTACATGAATTATATTTTAAAAAAGAGATCCCAACCCTTGACAGAATTCTAAGAATGGTGAAGGAGGACGAGAATTTGCCTGACATAGGGCGAAAAACTTTGTGGAACATATTACACAAATCAGTGCTAATCGACAACGAAGAAATAATATGGTGGAGACGCCAGTATTTACGAGATATCCGAAGATACAGACAGGAGGGAAGACAAATCTATTACCTAGATGAGATATGGCTCAATGAAGGACATTCAGTGAAAAAAATATGGCAGGACAAAAGTATTCAAACCAGTCGTCAAGCTTTCATAGAAGGTTTATCTACTGGACTGACAACTCCTATCGGTAAAGGTCGCCGACTAATAATAACGCATATTGGATGCAATCAAGGGTTCGTTAAAGGTGGTTTACTGGAGTTTCAGTCAACATCAACCAAAGACTATCACGAAGAAATGACTGCATAAGTATTTTACACAAATGGTCGAATTAATTCCAAATAATGCTGTAATCGTTATGGACAATGCCACTTATCATTCGCGATTAACAGAAAATCTTCCATCTACCTCTTGGAGAAAAGCTGATATTAGAAACTGGTTAATCGTAAAATATATACCATTTGAAGATGATGTATTGAAAAAAGAACTTTTAAAGGTTGCTTCAGATCACAAGCTACAATTTAAAAAGTTTGTTATTGAGCCAAGAATCGTGGGATAACAGTGCTTCGTTTACCGCCATACCATTGTGAATTAAATGCGATAGAGTTAGTATGGGCCCAAATGAAAGGTTATGTAGCTAGACATAATAAAACATTTAAAATGAAAGATGTTCGTGAACTCATGAAGTACTCATTGACAACAATAACTGAAGAGAACTGGAGAGATTCTGTGAATCATGTAATTAAAGAGGAAGAGAAAATGTGGGTTTTAGATAACCTTATAGAACAAACTATAGAACCGATAGTGATCTCTCTCGACGAGTCTTCGGATGATTCTTGTATGGCCAGCGAAGATGATGCTACTATAGATTGAATTTTATATTTCCTATAAATGGTATGTTTACTTTACTTAATATACATTAATTCATTGTCAATAAATTTGAATTATGAGAATTAAACTATATTTTCTTTAATTAATTTATTTAATAAAAATGAAAATGTAACTTGTTAATAGGCCTTAACGAATGAATTTTATTTCAACTGTAATGTTGACCGAATCTAATTAAATAAGAAAAATGAACTAATATCGTAATCTCCGCCACTGCCGCACTGTTTATCCTTTTGCTGGCATTGTTCAGTTTTATTACCATATTAAATTTTGAGCTGAAACAGGGATGTACAGATAACCAATACAGACACCTACTTGCTTTGCATTAGAATTTCAGTATTTACTTGTAAAATTCTTAGGATCACTCTGTAAGAGATAATTTTCTATTTGAATATTTAATGAGGATACTGTGCTGTCAGATATTAAGAAATAGACTATAGTTGTAAAATGAAATATTTCGAAAACTATTCAAAAATTAGAAAGGCAATAAAATAAATCAATAGAAAACAATCAGTAATTGTTAAAACATTAATATCTCTGCAACTATTAGGCTTTCACCAATACTAGCAAAGAAAACTGAGACAGAAAATTATTTTCTGTTGTGTTGTAGGTATTTTAAGTTCGTGTTTAATTTCAAATAGAAAGTGTATCGTAACGACATTTTGCATCATATAATAATGTTACGAACTCGCACACCGAAGCAGATATTAAGTACGGTCCTGTAACCTTATGTTAACGGAGTTTAAAAAAATGGCGAGCGCGCCGAATTCTGAGAAGGTCTATTGGGATTTATTGTGACAGTTTTTATAGACATGTTCTCGGAAGGTCTTTTAAGGATTGAGCCGGCAATCGAGAAATATCGGGAAAGGCATTTGTTTTGTGTAAGCCGCAGTCCAGAATTCTCTAGTAAAAAAGGCACTAGTATATAAAAAGGACCTATCAGCGGACCAGTGAGTTGATAAAGTGATCTTGACAAATAAACAGTAAATAAGTGAATATAAAAGTGTTGATATAAATTAATAATTGAGTTTGTGTGCATATAAATTAAATTTAAGTGATTAGTTAAGTATATATAAATTAAGTGTTAGTGAGTTAGTGTTTAAATAAATTAGTAAGTAGCCATATCGTGTGTTTAAAATTTATCTCACCCGTTTATTGTTTAAATAAGTAACAAAAACATTACAATAATTTAAAACATTTTACATGAAGTCCCGATTTTATTTTACCGGCTCCGATTTTTCCCCCGTTAAATCCCAAAAAACTCATTTTATGAGTTGGCAACCCTATGTATAAACTATGATTATTTTTGAATCAAAGAATCTGAATGATACCTATAAAGAAGATATTGCATATTCTGACTGTTGCCCTTCACCACCCACACAATGACTACATTCCAACAACTTTGTTGCACTAACACTAATAGTCCGGGAGGTAGTCTCACTTTTTTAGCAGTCATTTTATGCACCATGAAATTCACTCAATAATGTTGTCTTTATAGTAGTAACTACCAAACCGAGCGTCAGATCGCGCGACCGCGGTGGGTAGAGTCGGTGTGAACTACGGAACATCACTAATAATTTAAAAAAAAAAGTTATTTTATGCACTTTATAATTTTTACGATTAATTTTTCACGCAGTATATTTAACTAAAAAAGTCGTCAGACCCTGATCTGCGGGTGGATTCTTCGTCAGTCACGCGTAGTAACGTATCTTGAATTTGAAAAAAAAAAGTAATAGTATGCAGTTTGAAACTTTTCCAGTTGATAGTTTGTAGTATAAAAAGGAAAAAAATAATCGTCAGACGTTGTGGAAATGGTGGAAAACCCGTCAGTCGATCATTCAAAGTGCATTTCAGCTTTCGGAAAAAATTAAGCGCGTGGCATCTTTTGCGGTCCAACTGACGGACTTTCCACCACATTCATGTCATCTGACGATTATATTTATGTTTTTTAAACAAACGACTATTTCTGGAAAAAATTTCAGGTTGCATACAATGATTGATAAAATAAAAGAAAGATAATATATTCATGATTAATAGAAAGACTGGAAATGATTGTCAATATTATGAAAATGATTATAAAGGTTTCTAGAGTAAGAATTTATTTTACAAATAATATATGAATGAAATCGTATAAATTAATACTAAAAACGTAAAAAATTATTAATCTGATTCTTCATATTCACTATCAGAATCACTCTCACTTAGTGAACTTTCATCGCTGCTTTCTTCCAATCCACTTTCATCACAATCTTGAGATTCATCATCATCTTGCGAATTCGTTTCGTCTGAATGATCTGAAAGAATGCATGAATATGAAGTGGAGGTTAAAGATTAACAATTCAATGTCAGAGAAAAATATGATAAATACCTATAATATCATTGCTTTCATCTTCGATAGTATTCGTGATGCTACTTATCGGAGGCAATTGATCTCCTTCGAACCATTTGAAAACATATTTATTATTCTCTTCTTTCCATCCATAATCAGTTGGAGTTGAATAAGTAGGTGTTTGATGAGATGCGCGAGTCCATAATTGAGCGATATAACTGCTTCTCAATAATTGCTGTTGCAATTCTGAATGACACGGTGGAAGAGTAGAACCCTCGAATCCTTTATTAACTTTCAAAATATCTTCATTTTTTTTTATTTTGTATGTTTTCATGAATGCTGCTACCCTTGATAAATTTACATCATTTATATTATTAAAACAATACATACGGCAAACAAATTCTTCCAATACTGCGAAATTTTCTCGAAAGTTTGGATTCAATTCTTTAGATAATTCAATGAATGCCTGTATGTAACGGTTTGATTTCTTTAGTAAATCAAATGGTCTTTTCTTTCCTCTTCTGAAAAACGCAGGGTTGAAGTCACAACCTGTGAGAGCATGAAAACCTGGTAAAGATTTACATAAATCACTACCTAATTTTTCGAATAATTTGGTGATGTTTATGTATCTGCGTGCGTTTCCAGTACCAAGTAGCATAGAGATTTCTAATTTATGATGTAATGCATCCATGTTCCCAAGCATAATTACCAATATATCGGTATCAGAGCATCTTATAGTTACATGAGCTTCAAAATCCAGCTTGCACACATGAAAAATTATTTTAGTATCTGCCTCTTCGTGATCGGGGCACGTTAAATGACTCTCTTCCGTTCTTATAACTTTGTCATTAATTACTTCATACTTATAACATTTTTCGTAATTTACATATAAGATTTTCCCTGAAATGAAAGGAGCCAGATGATCATTTTTCCAATCGTCACATAGGAATTTGACTAGTGCATCTTTAAAATATATATTCTGTAAATCACTAGTAAAACTACTTGATCGTTTTTGGTCAGGTCCATTGATAACAAATCTAATTCCTTCTATTCTACCTCTCATTAGATGTTCATTATCCTTGATGGATGGCGAAAAATACCGATCGAAAGCAATAATAACAGTCTTTGCATTTGTATTCATGATATCAACTAGAATTTTTTTCGAAATATTACCGAAGGAAACAGGAATATCTCTCGACGAATGAATCATGAAAAAACCATCATAGATTATGACGTCACATTTTTCAGGTTCTGTACTTTGTACTTCTTTCTCTAACAAATGCGTTAGTACTGACTTCTCAGTTTTGCAAATAGCACCATCCGCATGACAAAAAGCAAGTGGAATTGGAGTGAGTGGATATGATAATACGATATCAATATTCAGTGTACTTTCCAGAGACATTCGCAGCAATTTTCCAAAGAGATCTCTCTGCATTTTTACTTCAAGTAGTTTTCCATTCACTATCATTTTTCTTTTTTCAACAGAATCAACAAACGTTGTTATTTTATTCTTCTTGATAGCTTTTTCGAATCTTAGATTATCTTCTGAACATTCTCGTATGAACTTTTCCTGTTGTTCCTCACCTAAATTTCTCACATTGAGTAAAAAATGTTCAATTTTCTCATTTACAGCACGTCCAGTTGAAATATTATACAAATACTGTTTGTTCACATCTTCGGAAAATGGATTAACGTTTTGCTTAATATGAGAAATCAATGTTTGTAGTTGTTGCCTATGTTTTTTTATCCTACTGCTCTCAGATCACTTTTTTTGGAGCAAAAAACACAAAACGGTTTTGAATCAGACATTATTCACACAAGTAGGCCTGATCACGTGAGCGGCAACGCGCAAACTAACCGAAACAGCTGCTGTAGACACTATAGTTTTGTAAACACGGCAGATGTTTTTCTCGGAATAAAGATGAAACGAAGCAGGTAGTCGAATCATAGCAAATTTCTTGTATTACAAGAGGATAAGTTTTTTTTCTACTATTCGTTTCAAAAACATTAAGTAACTGAATCATGAAAATTATGCTCATGATTTTTCAAAATTATTACCTTACACTTAATTAACTTATTTTTTTCCATTATTAATATGAAATTAATACTGAAAAATCTTATACAAAGTCATTGTATGCAACCTGAAATTTTTTCCAGAAATAGTCGTTTGTTTAAAAAACATAAATATAATCGTCAGATGACATGAATGTGGTGGAAAGTCCGTCAGTTGGACCGCAAAAGATGCCACGCGCTTAATTTTTTCCGAAAGCTGAAATGCACTTTGAATGATCGACTGACGGGTTTTCCACCATTTCCACAACGTCTGACGATTATTTTTTTCCTTCTTATACTACAAACTATCAACTGGAAAAGTTTCAAACTGCATACTATTACTTTTTTTTTTAAATTCAAGATACGTTACTACGCGTGACAGACGAAGAATCCACCCGCAGATCAGGGTCTGACGACTTTTTTAGTTAAATATACTACGTGAAAATTGAATCGTAAAAATTATAAAGTGCATAAAATAACTTTTTTTTTTAATTATTAGTGATGTTTCGTAGCTCACTCTGACACTACCCACCGCTACTCGAGAGTCTGACGGACGGTTCAGTATTCAGGTATATGAAAACAACTTTTTTCAGTGAATTTCATTGTGCATAAAATGACTTGTTCAAAAGTGACACTACCTCCCGGACTATAATATTTATTTTATCTGCACCGTTTGGCGTCCTTACAAATTAATATTAATTTCATGTTTTGACGTGCCTTGCTTTATTGCATAAGGATTTTCTTCGAAGCCGAAATCTCCAGCGATATTAATACCATATAACTTTGTAGTAGACGTATTTTCAATTTAGAATTTTTTCCTAAAACTATAAAAGGATATTATGGCGTATAAAAATGTGTTGCACTTGTACCCCCAGTGTTGTGTACATGATAAATTTTATTTGGGCTTCCAGTCTTCATTAAATACATAAATATAAAAATTCCCGTTTTATTGGATAAACGGATAATAAATATATAAAAAGAAAGGTTTTAAGGATTAAAACTAACTTTTATAATTCACGTCTACATATTTTACTTTGTGACATCGAAAACAGTTGCACAAAATAACCATTTCAGCATCGTTTTTGGTAACTTTTTATACAGTTGGATGCACGGCTTAACTTATGGCTGACAGACTGACATTTTCTCTGTAATCTTTCATATTGTTTTCTACACACCGTTCATGTTCTTTCTCATATTTTTGTTTAGATTTTTCAGGTAGTAAATAATTAACTGTATTATCAGCAAATATTGCACAGTTCTGGTGGAGTGCATAAAAATTCGCTGTTTAGTTCCATATTCATAAATTACGAACTATGTATTAGTAATTTATTGAACGTTTAAATTTAAAAATTATGTCAACTGTCTCTTGTTAGGTGAGGGTAACCAACATAAATAAATGAGCACAAAATTCCCTAACTGCAATTTTCTTTTTATTAATAACATTGTTAGAGAAAGGGAAATCTATTGATCAGTAGAGTGTATGGATATCTCAGGTAGCGGTGTAGTGTCCCTTATTCTCCCATTACGTATCGATAGTCTAGCGTGAAGGACCACTGGGGAAACCCGCGAGTAAAAAAGGGTACTCAATAACTTAGGTTTCACTAAACAGTTGAACTATTTGGCAACAGCGTGCGTTTTTCACTTAATTCGGGCGTCTTTGTCACTGAATCACCGGCACTATTAAATACAGTTACTAATAAATACAAGTATTTATATTCGGCCCGAATTATAGGGTTACATTAACTTGCAAAATACCGGAAGAACAGATACTAAATAAAAGAAGTGTGTTATGAAAGCGGCGTTGGCGGTAGTTCCAGCAGCGGCATGGACACTACAAGTTATACTGACTTGGACCCAGGGCGGAGGGTTGAACTAGAAAAAAACGTTTCTAGGAATAGAAAGCGAAGTGGCGAATAGTTAAGTGGGATAAATCTTCTAAATAGACGCGCCTGGAGAAATTAATTCATACAAATTTCTGCAAACATTTTTGCACGTTCATTATAACAAATAGTATGTAAAATTCGTATTACAATAACTTTTTGCAGTACTCGTGCTTTGCGTAACGAACCAACCGCACTCGTACTACAAAATGAGTCATTGTGATACTTGTTTTACAATATACTATTTCCGCACTTATACACACCGGAGGATGTATCCAGCTAACAAACCGAAATTTCTCCAAAAATGACCAAAAATGTTTATCTGGATTTATAGACGCCCTGAACAATATCCAATAATAAAATTGGTCACTTGTATACATTCCGGACGCTGTATCGTGCCTATGTGAAGCTGGCAGAACTATTTCGGCAGAATTAAATCAGAACTGTCTGTGGGTATGGTGTACACACTAGATATAAATTGAGTGAATGTAAACGACGAGTACTCAGTGTGTATATGTTTATTAATATGCAGCTAAGCGCTTTCGGCCATTAGGCCATTATCAAAGCTGTCGTCATAAAAAAAGATCCTAAAACAGGTGTCAAAAAACATCCAGCTAACAAAATTGAAACAATGTATGATGTTAAGTCATTGTTAAAATGATATCATTCAAAAAACATTAAAATACCCCTTTAAGAGGGTGTGCAATTATATTTCACATCATGGAAATTCCCATTCAGGAGTGTACACTTCTGAATGGGAAAATAGCTGCATTTTAATAAATATATACACACTGAGTACTCGTCGTTTACATTCACTCAGAATCAAATCAAACCTATTATGATTTTTATTACTGATTTGGTACTAATTTGTATACCACAAATAGTTATTTTTGATTCTAGACTGCGAAATGATACTTATGCATTCGAGAATGAGTTTTTTTGCTAGCGCCAGAGAGAAAAAAAATCATTTGAGAATGTAAAAGAATTTCGCAGTCGAGTATCAAACAACTTTTTTTCGAAAACTGCAGCTTCAGTTACTGAAAATTAAGAGAAAATGTTGTGATTTTTACCCGACATGATTTTAATCAACATCTTGCTGTTAAATCTCGTCTGTTATGACCAACTAATTACGATAGAAACCATTGTTTCCGACGATCTTCCGCAACCTTGGTAGTTGACTCCGGACCTGATTTTGTCAGTGTGAAAAGGATTGGGGGTTCGCGATCGTCAGCAATTGCCGAGTGTTATATCGAACAATCTATCGAGAGACAAATTAAAGTTTCAAAAAAGATTCTAGATGTTCCACAAGCTGAAACTCCTACAGAAAAACCTTTAGTACATTCCGGTGAATGACAAAACAAAAAAGGGGAACATTTTTTGACAGTTTTCGAAAAAGATAATTTGTTAGCTCAAAGAACAATGGACTGTAGATTTATTAATTATGCAATTAACGAATCGACAACATACACAATAAACTCTAATTTAATGTACTTACCAAAGAGCCGGTGTTTGCTATCCACTATGAGTTTTCACAATCGATCGTTTGAATGATAGTGGAAGTCCTGGCCTTTGTGCCACTAACTAAAGTTTATTCCAATGTCTATATTTGCGAATAATATTAGAACAAAATAAAAGAACTTGACATACGTCGCGGTTTTAACAAATTTGCGGTTTTACAAATGAGAGATTGATTTTTAGTAAAATTGAAACGAACTGTTTCTAAGCGAGAGCGTTAACGTTGATGACCAGAATTAAAAACTAATCTTTTATCAAAATGTACAAGAACTCAGTTTTGAAATTTAATGAAAATAATCCATGAGCGGCGCGCCGAGTTTTATCGAAACAACAACAATATTCACTTTTAATCCTAGGAGCATAAGTTGTACTTTTAAACCTAGGAGCCAAAAGCTGTCATTTAAGTGTTGATATTAATCAAAACTTGGTACTTTCAATTTGAAACAATTTATTCAAGACTATTTACAATTATTGTTTAGCCACATTGATATTGAATATAGGGTTTGAACAAGTATTAAAATTAAATAAACTACTAGAACTGCCCCCACCCTCATTCTTGGAGCAATTCTCAAAACAATCCAACACGTTTCCATTAATATTTTCAGATGTTGTGATAACAGAAATAACAATGGTGCTTGGTTTACCATTATCACTATAAACTTGCAGTATTCTTTTCGCAATATTTTCTTTATTTAGATGTGAGTCTTCAATATAGCCTTCTGCCACAGTGCTCGATCTCCATCCACCGTGTCTTTCAAGATAAGTGAGGTCACCACCACCATCAACTAAAAGAGTAGCAGACGTTCGTCGTAATGTGTGTCCAGTGTACTCTTTCCACTTGTCCAACTTCAAAAATTGTGCTATTTTTTGCGGGACGCTACTGATTGTATGAATACCAACCACCATTCAATGACACTTTCCATTAAGATATCTGAGAAATAATCGACGTTCTTTCAATCCGGTTGGACGTAAAGCAACATATTTTCGATAGAAATCAAATAATTGTCTCCCAACACAGTAAAAGAACGTGATTTCTTAGTTTTAGTAAAGGGAATTTTTATAATTAAGGCGGTTTTCACATCTTCAACATTATCAATTGTTAAATTGACTAATTCATCAGAACGGCATGCGCCTGCAACCCCCAATATTAGGATGATCTACAGAGTGGAAAGTCTAACTGGAACAAATTCTGTAACTTGATAAATAAAGGCTTATCGACAAATTCCTGAAACACGTCAATTTTTATTTTCAATGGGGCATATTACAAAGAGATTTGCTTATTTTTTTTTAATTATCTGGGGGGGGGGCTGCAGACAACCCCTACTTTTTTTTTAAATGGAAGGGTAGGTAGATTAATTTTTTATTTGAAAGCTTTTTAAATTGTAAATACAATTCCAGTTTTTTTGTTACTTTTTATAAGAAATGTGTCGGAAAAAAATGAAATAAGGAAATATTTACTCAAATTACTTTAATGTATAGGTACATTTCTCTTACTTGATAAGCCCAATAAAAAACCTGCTCGATAGTTTTTTGCTCAATTTCAACTGAATGTGTAAATAACAAACGAAAAATAAGAAAATGCCCTATTTAACCGAGACGCATCGTATCGAAATTTTAATGATGATCGGATATGGGGACAGAAGTCGAACTCAGGCTGAAGTCGCTCGTTCATCCAGAATTACCTTCAATTAATCGAAGTACGATTAACAAAATTGAAACTCTATATCGGTAGTTGGGCCACGTAAGGGATGCTCCTCGACAAAAGGTTTTAAAAGTTGACGAAGAAGCCCAGTTGAACATATTGTTGGAAGTTGAAGAAAATCCTGTTACTCCAGCTAGGCAAATCGCGTTCATGGTGTCAGTCACACAAGCGTTTTAAAAATTCTTAAAGAAGCCAAAAAACTCCCATATAAGATGCAAAACCTGCAGGACTCAACGAAGATGATCTTGATCGTAGACTCGAATTTTGCGAACGAATTATGGCTTCTATCGATGGTAGACAAATTGATTTGGAATGGATGCTGTTTTCTGATGAGGCTACGTTCACATTACATGGGCACGTCAATCGACAGAACTGCCGTTATTGAGCTGACGAAAATTCCCGTTGGATGCGTGAATCCCATACCCAATGGCTTCAAAAAACAAACGTCTGGGCTGGAATTATTGGGGATCGCATAGTAGGTCCTTTTTTTTCAATGGCAACGTAACTGGAGAAACATACCTTAATATGCTCCAAGAAGAACTGATTCCTACTTTAGTAAATGTATTCCCCAATAATTTGGATCCCAACGGATGTGGTTTCAACAAGATGGGGCACCACCACATTTCACTCAGAATGTACGGACCTATCTTAACTAAGTGTTTTCAAATAGGTGGATTGGAAGAAGGGGCCCAATTGAGTGGCCAGCAAGATCACCCTATCTTACTCCATTAGATTTTTTGTATGGGGATATCTAAAGAGCAAAGTTTATGCCACTAAACCTAATGACATCGCCGAGCTTCAACAAAGAATCAGGGACGAAATTAGGCAAGTAGCGCCGGAAGTGTTACAAAATGTTCGGAATGCTATTTATAATCGATTAGGATATTGTCAGCAAGAAGGTGGAGAGCACTTTGAACAATTATTGCATTAAAGTAATTTGAGTAAATATTTCCTTATTTCATTTTTTTCCGACACATTGCTTATAAAAAATAACAAAAAAATGGAATTGTATTTACAATTGAAAAAGCTTTCAAATAAAAAATTAATCAACCTATCCTTCCATTTAAAAAAAGTTGGGGTTGTCTGCAACCCCCCCAGATAATTAAAAAGATAACCAAATCTCTTTGTAATATGCCCCATTGAGAATAAAAATTGACGTGTTTCAGGAATTTTGCGATAAACCTTTATTTATCAAGTTACAGAATTTCTTCCAATTAGACTTTCCACTCTGTATAAAGAAACTTTTTGAAAATGTTCGTTTATTTTAAAGCGTTTACCTTCATCATCAAATATAGATTATCAGGTGCACTATTCATAAAACGATCAACTTCCTCCTTTGTAAATACTCGCGCTTTTTTCGGTAAATGTCCCTCACTTTGTCTCTTGAGAAAAGCACGTAACTTAGAATATTTACTGATATCAATCCTGTTCTTTATATCCAACGTTGACCGCAACATTGAATATTGTGACCAAAGCGTCGACGACTTAATTTTATTTGCTAAATTTGAGAAATACACCAGCAGTACATCTTCTGAATATAATTCAATATTTTTTTCTTGGCACCAATCCATAAAACGTTGATTTAAAGCAATTTTTTTCGCACTTTCCTCTATATCTTTAGGTACACCACAATATTCATTAGATTCCATTTTTACAGAGTTTTTAACAAATTGGAACACAAACAATCACAAATGAACACAATTAGCAAATATGGCTACTAATGTTTGACAAAGTATCCATGACTACGTCGATATATCCCACTTACCTACTTTGTTTTATTATCTCAATGTGGTTTGAATAGTTTCAAAGCACAAATTAATAGATAGTTAAATGCAGAATGCGTGATTGCGGTTGGAGAAAAAATGGCATGTTTCATTCGGATTAAAAATGACTTTGTTTATTGACTCGCAATTTTGCATTCACGCCTCGCAAATGCAAAATTTGCTTATCAAAAAAGTGTAATTTTTAATCCTAATAAAACAATCTACTATTGTACTTTTATTTTGGAATATTTTTATGGTACAAATTAGTACTAGTCTAATAGAATCGACTTTTCTGTTTCGTTTTTCAAGATACGTTGGGAAAGTCGAAGGATAATGGGCTTACTATTCAATTTATCGAAGCAGGGATTGCTTAAGTGGGTTGCTTTAATATTTTGGAATATTTTATGTGATACAAATTAGTAACAGCTTAGTACTAATAGAATCGACTTTTGTGTTTCGTTTTTCAAGAAACGTTAGGAAAGTCGAAGGATAATGGGCTTACCATTCAATTTATCGAAGCAGGGGTTGCTTAAGTGGGTTGCTTTAATATTTTGGAATATTTTATGTGATACAAACTAGTAACAGCTTAGTACGAATAGAATCGATTTTTGTGTTTCGTTTTTCAAGAAACGTTGGGAAAGTCGAAGGATAATGGGCTTACTATTCAATTTATCGAAGCAGGGGTTGCTTAAGTGGGTCGCTTTAATATTTTGAATTATTTTTGGTGGTACAAATTAGTACAAATTCAGGTTTAATGGAATCGACTTTTAAATTTCGTTTTTCAACAAATTTTGAAAAGATGAAAGGATAATGAGCTTGTTATTCAATTTATCGAAGCAGGGATTGCTTAAGTGGGTTGACTTTAATATTTTGGAATATTTTATGTGATACAAATTAGTAACAGCTTAGTACTAATAGAATCGACTTTTGTGTTTCGTTTTTCAAGAAACGTTGGGAAAGTCGAAGGATAATGGGCTTACTATTCAATTTATCGAAGCAGGGGCTGCTTAAGTGGGTTGCTTTAATATTATCAATTATTTTTGGTGGTACAAATTAGTACAAATTCAGGTTTAATGGAATCGACTTTTAAATTTCGTTTTTCAACAAATTTTGAAAAGATGAAAGGATAATGAGCTTGTTATTCAATTTATCGAAGCAGGGATTGCTTAAGTGGGTTGACTTTAATATTTTGGAATATTTTATGTGATACAAATTAGTAACAGCTTAGTACTAATAGAATCGACTTTTGTGTTTCGTTTTTCAAGAAACGTTGGGAAAGTCGAAGGATAATGGGCTTACTATTCAATTTATCGAAGCAGGGGTTGCTTAAGTGGGTTGCTTTAATATTTTGAATTATTTTTGGTGGTACAAATTAGTACAAATTCAGGTTTAATGGAATCGACTTTTAAATTTCGTTTTTCAACAAATTTTGAAAAGATGAAAGGATAATGAGCTTGTTATTCAATTTATCGATGCAGGGATTGCTTAAGTGGGTTGACTTTAATATTTTGGAATATTTTATGTGATACAAATTAGTAACAGCTTAGTACTAATAGAATCGACTTTTGTGTTTCGTTTTTCAAGAAACGTTGGGAAAGTCGAAGGATAATGGGCTTACCATTCAATTTATCGAAGCAGGGGTTGCTTAAGTGGGTTGCTTTAATATTTTGAATTATTTTTGGTGGTACAAATTAGTACAAATTCAGGTTTAATGGAATCGACTTTTAAATTTCGTTTTTCAACAAATTTTGAAAAGATGAAAGGATAATGAGCTTGTTATTCAATTTATCGAAGCAGGGATTGCTTAAGTGGGTTGACTTTAATATTTTGGAATATTTTATGTGATACAAATTAGTAACAGCTTAGTACTAATAGAATCGACTTTTGTTTCGTTTTTCAAGAAACGTTGGAGAAATCGGAGAATAGTGGGTTTGCTATCCAATTTATTGATACAGGAGTTTGCTTAAGTGAGTTGACTTCAATATTTTGAAATATTTTTTGATGTACAAATTTATCGTAACCCCTGCCTTTAATCTTTTGGAATATTTTATGTAGTACAAATTTAGTACTAATAGAATCGACTTTAATATTTCGTTTTTCAAGAAATATTGAAAAGATCGGATGAGAATGGACTGGTTATTCAAATTATCGAGGGTGTTGACGTTAATATTTTTTGTGGTAGAAAAGAGTACAAATTCAGTTTTTCAATTTTCATTTTTAATTTGGACTTTCCAGGTTAACATGAAGTTGGCAACGCCATGTTTTTCTTTAATGAGTAAAGGTACACATTTTTTTGAGGTTCAAATTAGTACAAAATTAGTACTAAAAATCATAATAGGTTTGATATGATTCCGCCGAAATGGTTCTGCCAGCTTCACAGAGGTCCAAACATGTGGTACTCTAAGTACCATAATAACACCCGTAGTGCTGGCTCTGAAGCGCTGAAAATCAATAGGGTTCATCTGTGAGATATCCTGAACAATACTCAATCATAAAATTTGTGTCTCGTTGCACTACGGAGGCTCTATCGTGCTAACAAGGCATGTTATAAAAAGTGGCCGACGACATGCACAAGATTTTTTTCTAAAAACCCTTTTTTCGTTTTTTTCTCGTTGAAAACCGAAAAATATCTCAAAAAAATCCAAAATTCCTTTTTTTTTCGGGGTAAACCAATACTTTTCTCGCAATTGATAGGTTTGAGCGGAAAAGTAATACGGTGCGGTGGAATAAGTGTTACCCCCCCCCCCCCCCCCTATTAACTACTCTATTTTTATATCTTAAGAAAACAGCTCAAACAGGTCAATTTTTATATGAAACGTAGTATGTTATGACGTAAAAGTTTCGAACCTGACATAATCCCTCTTCATGGGGGTGTCAACCCTTCGATTTTTTTAAATGAGAAAGTGCATCATGCGACACCTCATTTAAAACCTATTGGAACACTGATTTCAAAAATGTATAATACTTTGGTTCAAAAATTAACGGAGTCTGAGTTATTCGAGAGTTTTAATCTTACTTTGCAAGAATTCAATGAATTCTGTTGGCTTGACGGTAGGTTTTTTCATTGGAGGGTTGGAATTGTTTTATCTTTAAATAAATCTTTCATAAATTGTAAATGTTGGTAACTGAATTTAATCATTTAATGTAATAAATTACAAGTAACAACTAAGGGTGTACTGAAACCTAAATAAATTTTAAACTTTAACAGAAACTGCAACTAAATAATTTTTTAACGTAAAAGGTGTTCAAAATGTTTCCCATTTACTTCTTTCCAATAATACAGCCTATTTTGGGTTTCCTCTCTAACCCTTTGCAACATCTCTGGACTAATATTACCACATTCTGCAATAATTCTTTCGCGCTGTTGGTTAATTGTATCCACTTAGGTTTGATACACTTTGGACTTTAAGTAGCCCCATAGAAAAAAGTCTAATGGGGTTAAGTCCGGTGATCGAGGTGGCCACTCGATATGTCCCCGTCGTCCAATCCATCTTCCTGGAAAAACTGTGTTTAAATAATTTCGCACTCTGACAGCATAATGAGGCGAAGCTCCGTCTTGCTGAAATATGACATGTTGAGGAAATTCATGCGGGTGGTTTGTGATGATGTTATTTATTGCGGCGGTTATCTCTGTCTCTAACATATTCAAATAATTATCACCATTTAAATTCCCGTCAATAAATATTGGGCCTACCATGTAATTTCCTAGTATGCCTGCCCATACATTTAGTTTTTGCGGAAATTGTGTGTGGCCTTCTCGGAATATTCTGGGATTTTCATCAGACCAATCAATACCTCACATTTTGCCGATGTGCATGTCCGTTTACAAAAAATGTCGCCTCGTCACTAAAACAAATGTGTCGGAGATATCCTGATTGTGTGCAATAATATTTGTGATAGTTTCACAATATTCAATCCGTCTATCTGGGACATCCTCTGTGAGTTCATGCAACATTTGTATTTTGTAGGGATGGAATTTATTTTTCTTTAACACCTTTAACACTGTCTTCTTATCTACTTCACAAGTTTGTGCTACATTTCTGGTTGAAGTAGATGGATTTACGACAAACTCACTCAGTATAGAAACCTGCTTATCTTCGGATATAGGGTTTCTGCCAGACCGTTTTTTATTTTCGACTCCACCTATTTCAAAAAATTTACCGACCACAGATTTAAAATAATGTCGGTCTATTGGGCGGTCAGGAAAGCGTTCATTAAAAATTCTGACCGCCTCATGATAATTACGACCAGTTTCGCCATAAATAACAATCAGTTCGCATTTTTCTTGTAAATTGCGAGGTTGTACCATTTTTATTATTCACAATAAACAAACTTATCTTCATGTAGTAACAAAACTGAAATTACTTCAATATTATTTGACAGTGACAACTGATAATGATAAATTTGCTAGGTAGCGAAAAGACAATTACGGTTTGAAAAAAATCGACAGTAACGTACTCATAATCCGTTAATCTCGCATAACTCAGACTCTGTTAATTCTTGAACCAAAGTGTTATACATTTTTGAAATCAGTGTTTCAATAGGTTTCAAATGAGGTGTCGCATGATGCACTTCCTCATTTAAAAAATCGAAGGGGTGACACCCCCATGAAGAGGGATTATGTCAGGTTCGAAACTTTTATGTCATAACATACTACGTTTAATATAAAAATTGACCTGTATGAGCTTTTTTCTTAAGATATAAAAATAGAATAGTTAATAGGGGGGGGGGGGGGGGTTAGTAACATTTATTCCACCGCACCGTATGTCTAGAGAAATTTGGATAGAAAGTACTAACTGATGATATATGTATTGACTCATTATTACCCCACTTTTCCCTACATTATGCATTATAATTATATCGATTATTTTCTGAATATTATTGCAGGAAAAGCAGTTTTATCAAAAAAACTGTGATACTAATTGCGATATATTATTGCTCACTTGAAGTAATTTTAGTATTAACTATAATCTAATTCCGTTTTGTTGTGATTAATTATTGGAAAAAGAAATCGATTAAATATTATCAACGTGTATATCCTGTCGGTGTGCCATTTTACGATTTGAATTTTACAGTTATACTAATGCTCTATGAACAAATCTATTTAGAATAATAATCGAATTACCGAATGGGAAGTATCAATTTCGTTGTTCGTGTGCGATTATAGTAAGTGATAAAAATGTAATTGGTATACAGGGTGAGTGGTAAAAAATTTAATTATAAAACGTAGGAATAGAAATAATTTAATATATAAAAATATACACTGTATCCACGGATAATGTGCCTAAAGCGAACATAGAAAACTCAGAGATATCGAAAAACGTGTGAGAAAAATAGCAGGAAAAACATTATGGGATAAGGAAACAACAGAAAACATCATTCGTGATGTCGATAATATGGGTGCATGGGCGAAAAACAGAAAACAAGAATGAAACAAACAGATAAGTGGATGACCGATAGACGTTTCGTGAAAATTGTCCGAGACAAGTGACCAAATGGCCGAAGAAGTGTAGGACGCCCACGAAATAGATAGAACCATGTACTAAATGAAAAAAAAAAATCAGCATTCAGCTGAAGAATATAAAATACCATACGACTCCTTTGTGAAAAACCAATCGAATCAAGTGAAAGTTAACCTCTTTTATACCACAGTATCATATTTGATACGTACCTATTAATAAATAGCTATTTCCTAAAAATCATGTTATTTCTGTTGGTAGACAGTTTTAGGAAATTGTACTGAACGCAACCCGTCAGACAGATCTAGTACACATATCGCCAAAACCACCTTTTATTTGACAGAGCTAGACCGTAACATATACAGTGACTTTCAGTAGTGATATTTTGTAAAATTACACAGAAAATGGTAAGTTTTGTTGTAATAAATATTAGTAGACTTTTTTTGGATGTATTTACTTTGAATAGAACCTATTTTAGTGACAAAACATCAATTTGTTTTCACGTTTTAGCTATTTTTCAGTTAGTATCATATTTGAGATCATATTTGAGACAACGGTTCATAAAGGGAGTTTTGCTGATTTCAAATGATACAATGAATCATAACGGTTCTAAGCTTTTGTCTCAAATTTGTAACAATCGTAGGTAATGCAATGAGTTATACATTATTTACAGATGAGTAAAAATTGGAGGAACACTAAAGCTCTAGTTCCTCCAAGTGACAGCGATGACAGTTGCCTGGACAGTGATGGCGATGATTCTGATTTTTATCCAGAATCTGTTTTATCCAGCAATCAGAGTGCAGAAAGTGAGGGTGAGGTTGTTCAGAATTTAGAAGGATACGCAAACAAAAAACAGAAGAAAAAAGGTCATGACTGGAGGGAAATAAAAAACGAAGATAATCCTAAGGACATACCTGTTTGATTGGACAAATTGCCTGGAGATGATAGAGCTGTTGACACACCAAATACATATTTTGAAGAAGTGTTTCATAGTGACATGATACAAAATCTTGTAGAGCAATCTAACTTATACGCAATACAAAAAAATCCAGAAAAACCACTATCTATCACTATAACAGAAATGGAGCAGTTCATAGGCATATGTTTATATATGTCCATATTTCGTTTACCACGAACTCATATGTACTGGGCACAAACAACCATGGTAGCTCAAGTTTGCTGATATTATGAGCAGGAATAGGTTTCAACAGATAAAAATGAATTTACATATGAATGATAATTCAAAAATTGATCAAAATAACATAGACCGTCTTTTCAAAATAAGGCCTTTGATGGAATCCCTATTGAAAAATTTCAGAGCTATAACCATGCAACAATTTTTATGTGTTGATGAACAAATTGAGCCCTTTCGAGGGAAAATCTTATCTTCGACAATATAACCCTAAAAATCCTCATAAATGGGGTTACAAAATTTATGTTTTATGTGACGGTCTGATTCACAATTTTGAAATCTATACAGGAAAATCAGATCACAACCCAAGTTTTCCTGACATCGGTGTCAGCTCCAATGTAGTCCTAAAAATGATTCGATATGTTCCACACAATAAAAATGTTCTGGTATTTTTTGATAATTGGTTTTCTTCTCCAAAATTATTCGTTCAGTTGCATCAAGTAGGAATCTTTGGTTTAGGTACAATTCAAATAGAGATTTCCTGGTCTTACTTTCACATCAGATCAGGAATTGAAAAAAAATGGAAGAGGTTCTATTGAAGCAAAGCAAACCACAATAAATGGTCTCAGAATCATAAAATTGTTAGATAACAAATCTGTTCATTTGGCGTCTACATTTTCTTCTGCTTATCCCACAAAGGAAGTAAAAAGATTTGATAGGCCAAGAAAAACTTATATTTCTGTCACCTGTCCGAATATTGTATCTACATACAATACATTTATGGGAGGAGTAGATGTAATAGATGGTCTACTGGCCTACTATAGAATCCACATTCGATCCAAAAAATATTATTTGCGATTATTTTTTTCATTTTCTGGACATAGCTGTTGTCAATAGTTGGCTACTTTATAAACGGGATTGTAAAGCACATAATTATACCAAAAAGGAAATAATGGATCTTCTTACTTGCAAGTCATCAGTTGCCGAAATTTTATGCAATCGAAAGGACCAACGAAATCAATTCCTGAATCGGAAATCAGAAGAGACAGCATTGGCCACTTTGCAGATGTAAAAGATGACCGTCAGAGGTGTAAGAAACCGGGATGTTCTGCCTTACATCAGTTCAGTGCATAAAGTGTCAAATATTTTTTATGCTTCATGGACATGCATCGATAAAAATACAAGTTATTTGTTTGAAATAATTCATTTTCAATTAGTTTAGTATAAAATCTTTCCGTCATATACCGTTGTATCATAAATGATACATACATCTAGTTTCTTTAAAATTGTGAATAAAACATTTTTTTAACCAATTGTCTTCTTTTAAGCACAACTTACACATAATAATTACATTTTTTTTTCTAACCTTTATGGTGCTATGGTATAAAAGATGTTAAAAATGCTAACTTCAAATCTTTCAATATATCTATTTTGGAAAACTCATATCAAACTCAGAAAAACTCGTCATGCATTATTATACACAGTGCTTTTTATCGTAGTGCAGTTATGTATGTAGCCTATATTACTTATTAATAATTAGAAAACGGCTTAGAAACAAGGATCTGTAGAAAAATATTGCAGAACATATCTAGCGTTCTTTTTGAGAGAGCTGTAATGGATATTGTTGGGACTAAAATAATGATTTTATATTATTTCCTTGGTTTCTTCTCATTTATATTGTAGGGTAGCTCTAATGGATAGAGACGTTGAAATGGTCGAACCAGCTCCTCAGTTTTTGTTCTCACTTTTGCTGTCCGAGTTATTCTGTCTCTTCCGCTATGATTTTCTACAATCCTTCCCATTGGCTAAGTTACCATTGTGTTATCAGATCCAATCAACACTACATCACCAACGTTCAGAATTTAATTTCCATGATTCGCCTGTTACCTGTGTTAACCAGTTCTGTAAGATATTCTCATATTCTCTTTTGTATCCATCCCTCAACATTTTTCTGAAATTTTGCAAATAACTAAATCTGCCTTTAAAAAAATTGACAACTACAACATCTAAATCAGCAATTTCATCAGAACAGTATGCAGTGGCTTTATAAATCTTTAAGGACTCAAAACCTCCCATTCATCAACATCGGAAACATAAGTAAGTGGTCTATCATTTATTACTGATTCAATATCACATAATATTGTGTAAAACTGTACGTAATATAACTATGCTTTTCCCAAATTTCGACGTAAAATTTTGTTTATAACCCTTACTAACCTTTTCCACCATCCGCCCCACCAAGCTGCGGAAAGTGTATTAAATATCCATTTTATTCTTTTCATTCCCGAAAAATTTTCAATTTCCTCCCAATTTATTCTGGCAAAGTAATTGTCACAACAACGAAAATTAGAACTATTGTCACTTATAATTACACGAGAGCTTTTTATTGTCCAAGTAAATTTGACATGTATCAATAAGAATTTTGTTGCCTGGAAATTTAACAAAAAAAACTGCCTCTGAAAAAATTTATTTATTTATTTATTAATACACTGTTCAAACAGGACGAACCCAATTACAGAACAGGAACTTAATTATATTGATTACAAAGAATAATATCATCAATCAAAGAAGAATGCTTTAATCGCAGATATGCGGCAATGAAATATATCAAGCTGGTAACTTACATGATTACATCTCCAACACATCCTGTGAAGTGGCGAAAATTTTAAAACATTGTAATGTTTTTGTTATTTATTTAAACAATAAACGGGTGGGATAAATTTTAAACACACGGAGGTTCACTTACTTAATTTATTTAAACACTAAACCAATCACTAATACTTAATTTATATATACTCAGTACATTCACTTAAACTAATTTATATAATCACTTAATTTATATGCACTTATTTACTGTTCAACTCACGATGTCAAATTATAAACTCCCCCCACTCTTCCTGATCAGTCCCCTTATATATTAAAGCCACTTTTACTAGTAAATTCCGGACAATTGATTCTGGCCTTTTATAGATAACTCTGGTCACAAAAACAATGTTTACATAAGATAGTCGTAGAGTCGTAAACAGTTTTTTATAACTGCGTATCCGCCATAATTTTAACTTTTATACCTGGTTTAGACAGAGTCGGTTTTAGGGACTATACCAGGTTGCTGTTTCGTAACATTACCCCCTCCTTAAATGGAAGTTCCTCCTGGAACTTTTGTGTAGCCGAGACTGCATGTTTGAATCGGCAACTGGCCCCATTTCTACACTTTCCGATCTTATGGAAATAGCAGGGCACCGTCTTCATCGGTATCTCTAAAGATAACCTCTACCATGTTCCTGATAACTCGCCAATCCAACTGGTTACTCGCTATCTTAGGCATAGCCAGTTTCTTCACGCTGGATTCTAACACATGGTCTCGGAGGTTTCGAAGTGCTTCCCACACATCGCGGTAGGTAGATCGATCTTGGAATTCATTTTTAGTTACCACGTAGAAGACGTACCGCGAATTATGTTTCAGTTTCAGTGTCTTGCCAGGGGCTGGAATCTGGTCTTCAAGTTTTTCTAATTGCCCGAACTTCTTTCGAAAGACGGTTGCCAACCCTCGTGCGTTCTTGATACGGGCGGGCATGTTGTATGCCAGTGAATAATCTTCCGGGAGAGTGAACAGATCTTGTTGTTGTTCCGAAGTGACTCCATATCTAGCTTTCCCGGTACCTCCATACGTGCCTATAAATTCCTCGAAGGTAGGGTCAGACACATCTCGAATAAGGTTTACTCCTTCCTCCAGGTCATGGTCTCCTTCGAATGGCGCTATTCGGTTTTGGTGAACTACCCAGGATTTTTGTAATTTTGGAGAAAATCCTTTTCTCCTCGTCGGGTTGTGTAACCATACTTTGTTCCCTTCTTTAAAACCACCTTCTGTGGCCTGCGTGTCGTACCGACATTTCATTCTGTCGCTGGCAAGATTGGTTCGAACTATTTCATGAATATCGTTCAGCCTTCTTCTCAATTGGATCACGTAGTCTTCGCCTGCTAGATCTTCTCCAGGCCGGCAGCCAAATTCCAGATCACAAGGGAGCCTCATTTCACGACCAAACAGGACTTTCGCCGGTGTTTCACCCGTGGACTCATTGACAGCAGATCGATAGGCCAATGCGAATAGGGAAAGATACTGGTCCCAATCTCTTTGATGGCTGGATACTACTTTGGACAGGTATTTTCCAATAGTCCTGTTCATTCTCTCGACCATTTCATCTGACTGTGGATGTAAAGCTGTTGTCCTGGTCTTCTTCATTCCCAGCTTGTCGCAAATCTCCTGGAATAGATGGCTTTCAAAATTTCTTCCCTGGTCACTGTGGACTTCCAAGGGTACTCCATATCTGCTAACAAATTCCTTCACCAATACATCCGCGACAGTTGTGGCCTCTTGGTTCGGGATATCGTAAATTTCCACCCACTTTGTGAAATAATCCATTACAACCAGTGTGTATTTGCTACCATTTTCTGTTGTCGGAAATGTTCCAGCGATGTCTAAAGCAATCCTTTCGAAAGGGCTTCCAACATTGTACTGTTTCATGGGTGCCTTTCTCTTGCGATGTGGTCCATTACTCGTAGCACAAGTCGTACATTTCTTACACCAGTCTTTCACATTGTCGGAGCTGTTCATCCAATAAAACCTTTCACGGACTCGCTGAAGGGTTTTCTTCACTCCCAGATGACCTCCCGATGGACTGTCGTGTAACTTCTTCAGTACCTCAGCTACTCTCGCTGTCGGGATAACTATCTGTCTTCTCTTCTCGGAACCATCATCGTTCTCAAGGATTCTTTTCAATAGGCCTTCTTCCAGGACAAGGGAGTCCCACTGAGCCCAATATGCCTTGAGTGTCGGTGAAAATCTTGACACTTCTTGCCATGTAGGTCGCCGATTTTCTTCCTTCCATTGCCGGATCATCTTCAGGTGAGGATCATTCTCCTGATCTTCTCAGATCCTGGTGGGTGACCATTCCTCGTTGACTACTGTAATTCTTGAAACTGCAACTTCCTTAGATTTCGACTTGTTGCATTGTGAGTAGTCTACAGGGCATGACCGTCTAGGCAAATAGTTAGCTTTTCGGTGATTCACATCAGCTGGATGTTCACCCCTGTCTGATTTCCCCTGTGACTGGCGTTCTTGGGTTACAGGAGTCTTGGGGCGCTTAGACGGACTGCGTACGTGCTGTAGCTCGCCACACTTCCGGCATATGATCTTCTTCTGCTTCTTGTCTACCATACCTTTCAACAGGTTGACGATCTGGTCAAGTCTGTCATCGTCACCTTTTTTCTGCATGGTCCTACCTTTGCTGTATCCCGAAGCCAACGTGGCTGCTTCATATTCAAGAGCAGCAGTCAATGCATCGACCAATGTTTTAGGATGGGCTAATCGAAGCGTCTTCTCCATATCGCGGTCACATAAGCCGTCAATAAAGGCCTGGATGCCTAAACATTCCATCATGTTCTCTGGTGCTGATGTATAAGCAAATCGGACTAGTCAGGCAATATCCATTTCATACTCTTGAAGGGTTTCGTCACGTTTCCGCCTTCGGTTCTTCAGCTGGAATCTGTACAACTGTTCCAAATGTTCATGACCGTACCGCATGTCCAACCTCTTCTTCAGCTGCTCGAAATCGTTTCTTCCGGAGGTATCGTCTGAAGTACATCTAAGGCATCTCCGCGAAGCGCGATGGTTAAATTCACTGCCTTCTCTCTATCGGACCAATTATTCACTCTAGCGGCTGCTTCAAATTGTTTCACATAATTGGTCCACGACATTTTTCCATCGAACGTTGGGGCCTTGACTCGGGTAAAACTGCCAATGTCTTCAAACTTAGGTAGTGTTTCTGGCTTGCAAGGTTTCGTTTGCCCGGTCTTCTTTTCTTCCTCTGGCGTGCCTCGCGTTCTTGAATCGGCAATCTTTTCCTCTAACTCCTTGATTTTCTCGTCTATCGTTGTAATCTTATTCTCGATTTCAGATTTTAGGGACGAAATTTCATTTTCAATGTCAGCGGCAATGTCGTTTTTCATTAATAAGATATCGGCAGATATATCGTTCTTCAAAGTAGAAATCTTCTCGTCCATGTTAGCCAAAATATCATTCTTCATAGTAGAAATATCGTTCTTCATATCAAAAATCTTCTCGTCCATGTTAGCAGAAATATTAGCAGAAATGTTCTCTTCCATGGCAGAAATCTTCTCGTCCATGTTAGCAGAAATTGACGAGATTAAGGTGGAAGCCTTGTCATTAAATAAAACGGTTTCTGGATCTTAGCCGTCATTTTCCAGTGCCACTTTAAGTCTTTCTACCAATTCACTTTTCTTACCAGACGTTTCCAACTCACGATCTTCTAATTCTGCTCTTAATTCCGCCACTTTCAGATCCCTTAGTCTCTTGGCCATTTTTACGGAGCAATTTATTTATTTTATCCCACTTCTGACACCAATGTAATGTTTTTGTTATTTATTTAAACAATAAACGGGTGGGATAAATTTTAAACACACGGTAGGTTCACTTACTTAATTTATTTAAACACTAAACCAATCACTAATACTTAATTTATATATACTCAGTACATTCACTTAAACGAATGTATATAATCACTTAATTTATATGCACTTATTTATTGTTCAACTCACGATGTCAAATTATAAACTCCCCCCACTCTTCCTGATCAGTCCCCTTGTATATTAAAGCCATTTTTCTAGTAAATTCCGGACAATTGATTCTGGCCTTTTCTAGATAACTCTGGTCACAAAAACAATGTTTACATAAGATAGTCGTAGAGTCGTAAACAGTTTTTTATAACTGCGTATCCGCCATAATTTTAACTTTTATACCTGGCTTAAACAGAGTCGGTTTTAGGGACTATACCAGGTTGCTGTTTCGCAACAATATTTATTCGAGGGGTATTAAAGTAAAACGTATTAACAGCTCTTGAAGCTACTCTCGGAGTATTGAGAAGAAGAAGATTGGGATCACTGATGTTGTTATTCATGATTTTAAACAGAAATATCAATAAGTGACAGTCACGACGAGCACTTAAGTTATTCACACAATGCCTCGTTTGAAGTGTACCGGTACAAACTCCTACCGGTGGGTAAATGCCATCCATTTTAAAGGAAAGAAATTTCAAAAACCTCCGTTGAATTGATTCAAGTTTCTGAATGTGTATGTCATAAAATGGACTCCAAATTACGAGTCCATAGGACGAATCATTTTTTCTGGCAGGTTTTTGAGTTGAATTACCAAATGGCAACAAAATTCGAATTGTAAATGTCAGGTTTACTTCGACTCAACAAAGCTAGATTGTAATTCGGTAAGACAATTTAATGAATATGTAAATCAATAAATTAAAAAATGACATGTAAATTAGTTCATTTAATTTAACGGAAAAGTATAATTGTTAAAAAGACAATTATTAAAAATAGCTTGTTTTTCAGAACTTTCGTGTCTTTTGTTAATATTTTGCTGCATGCTAGTATTTTGAGCGGAGGTAGTAACTGTTTCCTGGATGGTAGTAACTGTTTCCTGGATGGTAGTACGAATGGAACCAATAATTTCTCTATGATGTTCTTCATCTAACTGAAAGTACGGTTTTAATGACGACGGTTTGCTATGTCCCGTAATTTTCACAAGTTTTTGTTCACCTTTACCACTCCTGGACAATTCAGTTACGGCGGCAGCTCGATTAGAATGGTTCGCAATTTTCATCTGCTTGATATCAAGTCCAATATTTTTCGCCGAAGATTTGGTCCATTTAGATATTTCGTTGATACCAATAGGATAATTCTTATACCATCCTTTCGAATTTGTCTTTTGCCTGAAAGGATTTGTAGTTGTACACAATATTATGTGATATTGAATCAATAATAAATGAAAGGCCACATACTTATGTTTCCGATGTTAATGAATGGGAGATTTTGAGTCCTTCAAGATTTGTAAAGCCACTGCATACTGTTCTGATGAAATTGCTGATTTAGATGTTGTAGATTGTCAATTTTGAAAGGTAGATTTTGTTTTTTGTGTTTTTTGCAAAATTTCAGAAAATTGTTTAAACACAAGTAACATGCGTATAATGGAAATGAATTTTCTGAAGGTTGGTGATGTAGTGTTGATCGGGTCTTATAACACAAAAAGAGTAACTTGGCCAATGGAAACGATTGAAAAATTTATGGCGGAAGAAACGGTATAAATCTGGTAACAAAATTGAGAACAAAAACTGGTCTGGTAATGAGGTCGCGAAAGCAATAGTTATGGAAGACAATGCAGATCTACAGAGGAAAGATGGAAGACAAGTAAGAAGATCAAGATATGGGTGAATATTGAAGTCGCCAACACGATTTTCTCATGTCTTAGCCAGGGGCCGAACAATATTGGGACTAAAATAATGATTTTGTATCATTTCCTTGGTTTCAATATGTTAAGAAGTTGTTGTTAACAATAATAATAATAATAATAATAATAATAATAATAATAATAATAACAACGAAACACAGTGGAAACCTCACATATAAAACCTAAAAAAGAAGACATGCAAAGATTCTGGAAGAACATATGGGAACAAAGTGTCACGCATAATGACAGAGCATTTTGGATCGCGCATGAAGTTAAATCTCACGAAACAACTGGACAGATGGCGCAGCCTGAAATACGGAACGTAGATATTACCGCTGCAACCAGCAAGCTGAAAAACTGGACAGCACCGGGCGTCGACCATATTCACAACTTCTGGTGGAAAAAACTCACTGGAATTCACCAAAAAATAGCAGATAAATTTGCAGCAGCCATCCTGGATCCTTCGATCATACCAGAATACTTCACTCTCGGGATTACCCACATGCTCCCTATAAAAGACCCTAAAAATTATCGGCCCATAACTTGTCTACCGTCCATTTATAAAATCTTCGCTTCGATCATATGCTCAAAGATCACACATCACATAAATGCAAACAATATTCTTGCATGGGAACAGAACGGATGTAAACAAAAAGCACGGGGATGTAAGGAACTTCTTGTAATTGACAACATTGTTACAAGACAAGCAAAATTAAAGAAAAGAAAACTATCCATGGCATGGATCGATTAAAGGAAAGCTTTCGACTCAGTTCCCCACTCCTGGCTACTGAAAGTACTAGAGGTATATAAAATCCACCCCCATCTTTCTGCAGTGCTGAGACATTTAATGGCAACATGGCGAACGACACTAAATCTTCAAACCTACAGAACAGATGAGATAAAAATCAATAGAGGCATTTTCCAGGGTGACAGCCTGAGCCCAATCTGGTTCTGTTTAGCACTTAACCCTTTAAGCGACATGTTAAAAAAAGTGGAAACTCATACGAGCTTGACAAAGGGACAAAAATATCCCATGCATTTTACATGGATAATCTTAAGGTGTATGCCAAAAACCCTCAACAATTGCAAAGTTCGCTAGAGCTTGTTAAGGCGTTCAGCGATGCGATTAAAATGAAAATGGGGCTAGAAAAATGTGCAGTCGTTCATGTGTATAGAGGAAAGGTCACACAGTCCCAAAATATGACACTGATGGATAACATAACAACAATCCCATCCTTAGGCCCAGAGGACAGATACAAATACTTAGGCTTTCAGCAAGGATTAAGCCTCGACAAGAAAGGTAATCAAGAAAGAGCAACAGCAGAATTTTTCCGTCGAATTAATACCGTTTTGAAAACACAACTGAACTCTAAGAACAAAATACAGGCAATCAATGGATGGGCAGTACCCGGGTTGGCGTACTCATTTGGCATAATAGATTGGACACATACAGAAATACAACAAATAGACAGACAAGTACGTACAACCCTCACAAAATTTCGCCTACACCATCCAAAATCTGCGATGGAGCGATTGTATATACCCAGGAAAGAAGGTGGCCGTGGACTGACTAATCTCGAGAGCATGTTAGTGGATGAAACTCAAAAACTGAGAGGATATTTTAAAAATAAGAACTTACCTCTATTCAGATGCCTAGTTACAGTTGATGATGGATACTCGGCACTAAACCTCGCCGACGGGGAACCTGATAGGGAAAATGACTGCATCAATAAAATGAAGGAAACTTGGCAGGTAAAAGTATTACATGGCAGATATTACAACTCACTGCACCAGGAAGATGCAGATTTCAGAGCAACGAATACTTACCTCATGACGGGGTACTTGTTTGCGGAAACCGAAGGCGCACTCCATGCAATCCAGGACCAAGTGGTGGCAACGCGTTGCCACCAGAAATATATCATTAAAATGGACATCCCAAACCCCCGCTGTAGACTCTGTAATAAGGAACAGGAGACGATCCAGCACATAATATCAGCCTGCACCCAATTAGCCCCCACCGCTTACCTGAGTAGACACAACAATATGGGAAAGGAACTACATCTCGCTGTGACCCAAGGATTAAATCTAAAAACAGGAAAAACACCAGGGTACAAACATCAACCGTTAAGTCTAGTTGAAAATGAGCACTATAAAGTCTATTGGGATACTTTGATAAGAACAGACCGAGAAGTTCAACACAACAAACCAGACATGATCGTGCTAGATAAAAACAGCAAATCTGCGATCATTATTGATTTTTCGGTCTCACTGGACGAAAATCTGGGGAAAGCTTACAAAGACAAGATAATGCGATATCGTCCGCTAGCAGATGAGGTAAGAGATTTATGGAATTTAAGAAAGGTAGAGATCAAACCATTCATAATTTCTGCAAATGGCTTAGTGCACGTTAAAGTAACTAAACACCTGGAAGAGCTAAGCATATCTCGACATATCTGTGGTTTGATGCAAAAAGCAGTAATTCTGGGAACAACTGCAATTGTCCGAAGAACACTAACCCCCTAATTAAGTAGGTTTATACCTTGATGCAACTGCGTCCGGTAGAAACTGCTACCATCAACCACGTACAAGTGTGAAAAAAATAATAATAATAATAATAATAATGATAATAATAATAAGGTACTGGAAATATATAAAATATGTCCTAAGATCCGGAACACTCTGAGTCATCTAATGATCAGATGGAAAACCAATATCCACTTGTCCAGTAGGAATGTTGGGAAGGTTGATATAAAGCGGGGAATATTTCAGGGTGATTCACTCTCACCAGTGTGGTTTTGTCTAGCTCTCAACCCACTTTCAGCCTTATCAAATAACACGGAAGCTGGCTACAAACTTAGTATGGGGTCACCAAAAAGACTATCGCATCTGCTGTATATGGATGACCTAAAGCTCTACGCTGAGACCAGGCAAAAGCTTTCCCAGCTCCTCTGTTTAGTGAGAACCTTTAGCAATGATATCAGGATGTCATTTGGATTTGACAAATGTGCAATCATTAACGTGAATAAGGGAATCCTGGATCAAGATCAACAACCACCTATGTATGAGATTAAGCAGCTCCCACCAGACGAGCTGTATCGCTACTTGGGAACCCCCCAGAACCAGGTCATGGACCATACACTATTAAAACAACAGCTTAGAGAAAAATATAAAAAGAGACTGACGACTCTCTTGAACACAAAACTAAGTGGGGGAAACCTGATCGCTGCTATAAATTCATGGGCAGTGCCAGCTCTAAACTATTCATTTGTAATAGTCAAATGGTCCAACACTGATTTGGAGGAACTGGATCACACGACCCGTAGAATTCTAGAGAAATTTAAATGTTTGCATCCCAACTCATCTGTTGAAAGGCTGTATATTCAAAGAAGAGAAGGAGGTAGAGGGCTACTTAATATTAGAAACTTATGTGTGCGCCAAGAAAAGAGTATGTGGTATCGACTGATGAATCAAAGAAGCGATTTGATGAGGTTGGTTGCACAGCAGGATAAAGGGTATACGCCACTAAACTTAAGTGCTCATAATCTGGCACTGGAAGATCGATCAACTACAGATAGAATAGCAGAATGGAATAGGAAAACTATCCACGGAAGGTATCCTAAACTTACAGCAGCTCCTGGTACGGATAAAAAATCGTCTTTTAAGTGGCTTACTAGAAAAGAACTTTACCCGGAAACAGAAGGTTTTATTATTGCTATTCAAGATAGAGTCATAAGAACGAGATGTAACCGACAAATGTCGAAAGTGCGGGATGGTTAGTGAGACCATCGAGCATATTACCGCTGGCTGTACAGCTCTTGCAGAATCTTCCTACTTAGGAAGGCACAATCAGGTAGCTAAACTTGTCCATCAGCAATTAGGAATTATGTATAAACTTTTTGACGTGATGCCTCCTCCGTACTACAAGAACAACCCCTTACCAGTCATAGAAAATCGTGACGTGGTGCTTTACTGGGATAGACCGATGCAAACTGATCGCACTGTGGATTATAATAGGCCAGATATCGTGTTGATTCATAAAGAAAAAAAAAAGCAGGAATTATCATCGAAATTGCTGTGCCTCTTAGTCACAATATCAGGAAGACCGAGACAGAAAAGTGTACCAAATATGAAAAGCTCGCCTATGAAGTCAAGAACACTTGGAAACTAAGTACAGTGAAAATAATCCCCTTAGTGTTTTCGGTGGAAGGGATTGTCAGTGACCAGCTTTCCAAAAACTTATTGTTTCCTCTCTAGCATATTAGAACCGCACACCCTTTGGGGGTAGATGAAATAAAATAATAATAATAATAACTATCAAATAGGTTGGATAAAAGATGTCAAAAAACGACTTCCCAATTAATTGAATATTCTGGCTGTATTGGGTCCAATTCTTCGATTCTACAGATATAACTGATTTTTCTTTATTGTAATCTATTCGAAATGTCTGTCGTTATTCATTTTATAGGACCTATATTCTTTCTTGAAAATTTCTATTTGAATATTTTTCAATTTACTGATTATCATTTTGGTTTTAATTTACCTAAAAATATTACGTTATCAATTTGTCGAAGCGGTTTAGAAAATTGATATATTCTCTTAATGAATCGCTTTTGTTAATTTAAATAACGCGTAATTGAATTTAATCATGTTTTTATTTACAGAACGATGAAAGTGTGGCGGAAAGCTTAGACGCAACAGAACGACTTCTTGAACAAACTGCACAACATCGTGAACAAAGCCTCGATGCCTGCGCCTCGACAATTGCACAAGGAGAAGCACTTCTCCAAGAACTGAGGTAAGCGTTTTCAACAATTCTAATTAGGGTAACTTTGACTACGCCAATTGTAAAGCGTAAAGTGGGCTATTCATGGATTCATGCTTTATATCAAGTTAAATTAAATTAACAGTGCGCGTCATCTGTATTTTTACGGTTTCTAGTGGGAAAATGGTGACATTTTTCAAAAATTCCTTCACATAGCCATATGACCATCAATTACAGCTAAGATCTAAAACTATTTACAGCCATAGAGGATATACCAAAAGTAGTTAAACATATCAAATATACGATTTTTTAAATGGAACGCCCTATATTTGATCATATTTTGAATTCTATATGGAAAATTAGGTCAACTTTGAATATGCTTTCATGTACTTAGATTTTGCATTTCGACGAATCCATTTGATTTAGACAAGTAAAGTTTACAACAGTGATTTAGGTTACATTGAATATTAATCGTGAAAATTGCCGTTCCGTTATTTTATAACAGGGTGATCAAATATTAAAGGTCTGCCAAATTCAATTATCACTTATTTTATTACTCTTAATGAAACACACTATATATTAAGCTTCTACGTGAACTCTTCATTTCCGCAAAAAATGGAATATCTCAAGAAATGCAAAACCTAAGTACATGAAACCTTATTCAAAGTTAACCTAATTTTCCATGTAGAATTCAAAATGGGATAGATTATCAGACGCTCCAGGTAAAATCAGAATTTGTCTAGATTATTCTGATGTTAACAAAAACATTTTATGAAGATAGTATCCATTAAAAACGCTTTCCAGCTGAATACATGGAGCTAAACGGATTTGTCTTTTATATGCAAAAAGAGGTTTCTGGAAAATTAGTGTCACAGAAGTATTTAGCATTTTCAACCCCTTGGGGAAGATACAGTTTTATCCGTTCATGCTTTGGTTTGGCATCAGCACCTGAAGTATACCAAGAAATCATGTCTTCTCTTCTGGAAAATGTTCCAAATACAGAGTGTTCTATGGACGACGTCTTAATATTGGCAGAAACAAAAGAGAAACTACGTGAAATTATAGCTAAAGTCAGAAGAAGCAGGTATAAAATTGAACAAAGAAAAATGTGTATTGGAATCCAGACGAGTCAAATTATTAGGTCATTAACTATCAGAAGAAGGACTGTCAGTTGATCCTGAAAGAGAGCTTTTATATTGGAATGGACAGACAAATTAATACATCAAAAAATGTGTTGTTTGTGAAAGAACTTAAAAAGCTAACACAAAATTAACATTTCTTAATAAAGAAGTACCAGAGTTACCTTGGCAAATTGTTGCCTCAGATATATTTCATTTCAAAGGACACGAATTTATCCGTATTATAGACAGGTTACGTTCATTTTAAGCTAATTTTTTTTATTCATTCTACGGGGATACACCCCCAATATTAGTAAGATACAATACTTATGTGATATTTACAGTAAAAGTACTAAATTTAGACTTAAAATAAGCAGTTAAAAAGATAAAGACACCATTACACAAATTACAATTTTCAATCAAATGACAAAGTTTAATGTAACTGTTCGAAACGAATAAATGTAAAAATAAAAATGGAAATATATTATAAACCTACTATTTGTCTAGATCGAATATTATTAACCAATGATTTCTTAAAATTATTAAGTGAAGGGTTGAAAAAATCAACATTTGTACTATTTGTATTCCTCATTACACATGTTAACGGGCTGTTTAGTCCATAATTTCTTTGATGGAATTGTAAATGGAATATAGAATTTATTCTTGTTGCAAAAGGCTTCACTTTCAGACCAATATCATGCAAAAGATCAGGGCAGGAAACTTCACCTGATAGCAACTTGTACAAAAAACAAAAGTCCGCTCGTGTTCTCCTATTTTCAAGTGTTTCCATATTTAGCTTTGAGCATAAATTTGTGTAGTCCACTATGGGAATATTTAGTTTATATGCTGAATATCTTAAAAATGTATGCTGTATTGTTTCAAGCATATTTATATAAATGTTATAACAAGGATTCCAGACAATCGATATATATTTCATATTTGAACGAATAATTGCACAATACATTATTTTTAATGACATTAAAGATACATTTTTTGTAGTTCTCTGGGCATATTCTAATAGTTTTCGTGATTTCATTGAAATATTAATTTATGTTGGGAGAAAGTAAGTTTACTGTCCATTAGAATACCAAAATATTTAATGTCATCCACCCTTGTTAAGTCCATTTCATTAATGGCATATGGAAAACTCAAGTCATTGTCTGATCTTTTAAAATAAATAGAGAAACACTTGTTTAGGTTGAGGTCCATACCATTCAGGTTACACAAACGTACAACGTTATTGAGATCATTCTGCAGCACAAGGCAGTCTTCTTTATTTTTTACGATCTTGTATATTTTCAAATCATCAGCGAAGAATAAGAAGTGTGATTCACTAATACTTTCACTAATATCGTTTACAAACAGATTGTATAGCAAGGGGCCACAGTGACTTCCCTGTGGTACACCAGAGTGGACTTCAATTATATCAGAAATATAATTTTTAATTTTCACCCATTGGAATCTGCCTGTTAAAAAACACCTCATCCATTTTAGTAACTTACCAGTTATACCCAATGCTGCAAATTTTGATAATAATAAATCATGATGAACCCTATCAAAAGACTTTGAGAAGTCAGTGTAAATAGAATGTACTTGATAACCCATTTCAGCAGGGCCGGATTAAAGTGCAATGCCGCTGTGGGCCCCAAATTTTTGCCGCCCCTATCCCATGTCATTGCACTACAATGTTACACTACACACATGTTATAAATAAATTAATGGTGCTAAAAAGCAGAAAAACATTGAGGGCCTTTTAGGGCAACGTAGTTTTAATATTAAGTAAGGCTTAACAACTGTTAAGCCTTACTTACTATTTTTTGCAATTGCAACAAAATAATTAAGCTTTACCGAAACTCGAAATTGTGTTAAAAGTATAAATGAATAGAACTAGATGGATCTTATTTTTGCAATACATACTGGTAATAGGGTAATTTGTACAGGAAAAAAAACATTTAAATGAAATACATCTATTAATAAACAAACGTAGATAATGATTTATAGAAACAATAATTAGGTAAGTGACCACATTATTTTTCTTTAATTAAAAAGTTTTTTGCGAGCTTTGGCAGAAGCAAAATCAGAAACTATGTCGTTGAAATCTATAGTATTCACTAGGTGTGCTTCAATGTGTAGAATTGCTAAATGATTCAGTTTTTCATTTGACATTGTTGACCTCAGAAAACTTTTAATTCGTTTCATCACCGAAAAAGACCTTTCGGCCGAACAATTCCTCACAAACAAACAGAGATACATCCTAAACGCAATGTCCAAATTGGGGAAACTATTCTGCAGATTCTTTGTCCTTATTAAATTTGACATTTGTATAATAATACCATCTTTACTGTGAACAATGTTTGTTGTATTCTTCTGTTCACATAAACACCAAAATTGGCTTCTACCACTTTTATTTTCTAAAGTAAATGAATGTAATTTTTCTTGTATATATCGATTAAAATGCATACACTCAGAAATAAATGAGTCTTCTAAATCTTCGGGATAAGAAGTTATAAGGTTTTTCACATACTTATCAAATTCTATTTGAGATATATTTTTTTGATAAAGACACTCTAATATTTTAAATCTTTCAAATGTTTCCTTATATCCTGTGCATCTCTTTGTGAATTCAACGTCAATCTTATCGAGAATCGTTAAATATGTTTCTACTCGAAACGTATCCCTTCCTTGCAACAAAACTTCCCCTTCTCTAGTTTCGTCAGGCTGTAATTTTCTAAAACGTTTTCGTTTAGAGCTTGTGTCATATTCTATGTCGGTTGTTAATGATATTTTGGCGGCTTCACTCTCGTAATAATCAAACGTATCTCTTAATGAGGATACAAATTTAGAAAGCGAGTCATAGAGATCGATAACTTCATTTAAACAGATATCTGTAGACTGCAGTCTGATCTGCACTGCATAAAATCTTTCCATCAATGTTGCCCACATAGTTGTCAAAAACGCGGTTTCAAGTCGGTCTAGATGACGAATAATACCTTCAGCCTCAGTACGAGCTTCTAAATGTATTTTTAAAGATTTGTCGATTCCTACTGATTCTCCACGTTTCAACATCAAAATTTCACACTGTTTATGAATTTGTAAATTTTCATGTACTTGAATTCTTTGCTCAGCATGTTTCCAGTCCGAAAAACCTTTAGAAAATTGACTATTTTCTTTGCTGAAGAGACAACAGGGAGCACAGTACACATTTCCAGTTCGAGGAGAATATATCAAATATAAACGATTTCTTTTCTCTCCATTCGCCATAGTTCTTACGAACAGGGATTTTGAAAGAAAACGTGACTTATCAGTATAAACACGTATTGTGTTACAAAAGTCTGAATCCAGTTTTTGATTTATTGGGTTTTTTAATAACATGTCTATAGTGAAGTCATTAATTACCCATTCAAAAGGGTCACAGCTAATCACGCAATTGGTACTGGAACTAATATCCTTGCTGGTTGAGGTTTCACATTCACTATTATTGAATTCACTAAAGTCACTACGGTCAACATTGTCATTTACAGAACATTTATTAGAAACTTTATTTTCATGACAAGTGGCGTTAATAATGTCATTGTCACTCTCACTCGGAGCCTGGTTAGAAGTAGAAACAAAAAAACTGTCTATTTTTATAGTTTTGTTTAGCACATCACTCTGTTCCTTTACTTTTTTGCCCTTAGTTTTGCATACTGATGTCCACTGAGTCTTTTTCTTCCATCCATAATTGTCGACACTCGATTTTACTGAAAATTTAGACACTGTATACACAATAGAGAGTTTTAGCAAGACGTTTAGTATATTACGATAACGTTATTTCCTAAAAGAAGTATTAGAAGTACAGTCGTGCAATAACGTTACGACAAACTAAACGTACGTCTTGCTAAAACTCCCTAATAAATGCACATTCAAAACCTAGTTCAAAACTATTTGGTTTTCGTTACGGGGCCCCTTATGATGATCCAGGACTGCATTTCAAATGCCTTCATTATATCATTCTGATACACAAGTAAGTTAGTAACAGTTGATCTTCCCTTACAGAAACCATTTTGTTGTTCTATAATCAAATTTTTACACTCCCAAGACAAAAAACTAGTAAAAAGAGAATCAAATAATTTAGTTATGCAAGACTGTAAGCATATACCCCTATAATTCTTAATGTTGTCCAAATCTGCCTTAAATACGGGCCTGGCGAAGCTATATTTCCAAGGAATTCTCCTGAATCAAGAGAAATATTGAATAATAATTGAAGAGGAATACTCACTGCACAAATGCACCTTTTTAGAAAATAAGCAGGTATGCCATCAGCACCACAAGAGAGACTATTTTTCAGACTAGAAATCCCAGTGAATATATCCCCCGTGATAAACTAAGACTACGTTATTGGTTTTGCTATAATTAAGTTCAGGAACCAAACAATTTGACTAAGTATACACAGAAGAAAAGCATTTTGCAAATAAATTAGCGGTTTCACAGGCACTTTTGCTTTTTTTTCTAATTCAGGTACATATTGTCAGGAAACTCACACATTCTCTTAACGTTAGCAACTCGTCAAAATGACCCAGGATCTATTGATAAATTATCCTCTATATGTTGTAAATAAGTACGATAGCATTGATCAATTAATGTTTTACAAATAGTTCTAAGATCTGAGAATTTCAGATAAGCACTATTGTCATCAGTTTGCTTGTACAGTTTATGCGTTTTCTTCTTCTCAGATATACACTCCTTTAATTATTGGCTATACCAGGTGGGG
This sequence comes from Galeruca laticollis, assembly GCA_963921935.1. Classification (NCBI taxonomy): domain Eukaryota; kingdom Metazoa; phylum Arthropoda; class Insecta; order Coleoptera; family Chrysomelidae; genus Galeruca; species Galeruca laticollis. The sequence goes on along the minus strand of OY998178.1, from coordinate 33,470,809 downwards.
AATTTTGACTTTTCAATTAATTTGATAGGTACAAAAAAATTTAGTGCTGAATAAAGAACTTTCATAGAACTGTTGAAGAGCAAAATTAATATCACTTTTACAAAAATAGTTAACCCAGTCAACTGATGCAATATAATAGTTAATAGCATTATAGTCAGCTCTCTTGAAATTATATATTACTTCCTCGTAGGGTAAAGATGCTATTTTATGAGCTAATTGAATGTCAAAAGTAACTCCATTATGATGTATACTATTGTGATGAAGCATACATCAATATCACTCAAGTTTGAAAACAAGAGATCCAGATGTACTCCACTACTATTTGGAACCTTATTCTGTTGAAAGAAGTTGAGGTAGCTGAATGTTTCATACAAGGTAATTGCTGGGGAATTTATAGAACACTGCACATTAACACCTAAGTAACCATTACTCCAGACTGCTTCTGGAACATTGTAGTCACCAGCGGTAATAAACGAATGGTTAGGGTACTGTCTTTCCATATCTTCGACATCACTACCATGTTGAATATATTTATTGATATTTGAGTTTGGTGGGATGTAAATACCACCCACAACAAATTTATCAGAACCACTCTGTAATTCGGCATAACACTGTTCAATATGTGAATTGGTTGCAATCAGTCTTGAGCTCAGTTTATTATGAATAATCAATAAGATACCTCCACCTCTATTCTTCTCACTCGTGAGACACGAACTATCACACCTGTAAATTGTATAATTTGGAATTGAGATTTCATTATTGCCAATGTCAAGCTGCCCCCCCCCCCGGTTAGATTTTTGTTACCAAAATGCTAGCACACATAAAGGGCACCTAGCACAACCTAGCACAACAACTTTTATAGCTAGCACACCAACAGCTCACAATAAAAATGCATTTGAATTCCGGGTGGTGCCAGGTTAACGCTAGCCCCCCCCCCCCGGTTGGAATTTTGTCGCCAAAATGCTAGCACAGATAAAGGACACCTAGCACACCATTTTTTATAGCTAGCACACCAACAGATTACAATAAAAATGCTTTTGAATTCGGATGGGGCCAGGTTAACGCTAACCCACCCCCCGCCCGGTTGGAATTTTGTCGCCAAAATGCTAGCACAGATAAAGGACACCTAGCACAACCTAGCACACCATTTTTTATAGCTAGCACACCAACAGCTTACAATAAAAATGCTTTGGAATTTGGGTGGGGCCAGGTTAACGCTAGCCCCCTCCGGTTGGAATTTTTTCGCCAAAGTGCTAACACAAATAAAAGACACCTAGCACAACCTAGCACAAAATTTTTTATAGCTAGTACATCAACAATGCTTTTGAATAGAGGGTGTCTGCAAAATAACGCTATGGTTACACGAATGGATGAAAATGTTGGATGTATTTGTCCCTAAACATCATTTTCCTATAAAAAATGGCCCCTAAACAGCATTATTGTTGTCAGCTGTTACCGGATTGTGCGTGATATCTATATTTTCTCATCTAGCAGGGTATTTGATTAATTAAGAATTAACTATTATTTAATTAATAATTATCTATTTATTTTCAATTAATGCTAAAAACGAAAGATAACAAAAAACCTTCACTTTTAAAAATAATTTTGTTAAAATCATACTAATTTTAATAAAACAAAATAATTAAATTGGACCATTTAGTCACGGCAAACGTTTGCGTACAGACATGTTGGATAAATAAATGTCCAAAAAAGAGAAGCCGTTGGATATGTCCTTTGGACAAAGTTGTGCAATCTGGGAAGGGGCGGCTGAGATCCCTAAAAATGTTCCAATATATTGAGAATACATGTTTTAGACTGATCGTGGTTCACTGTAGTCCTTATTTAAAAGAAACACTCAAACTTTATATTTAAATTTGCCAGAATATTTATTGCCGAAGTTGATGGTTAATTAACCATTGTAATGATAACATAAATATTGCATTTCACTATCAGATTTTTTTTAAATTCCCAAGTTTACTTAGAACGTGCAGTTTTTAATTTTTAGAGCCGGTTAATCAGAGCTTCAAATATTTCTTTGGCATATCAAAGTTTTTAGTATTGTTACGAGACAGCACACTGGTATAGACCCTAAATCCGACTCTGTCTAAGCCAGGTATAAAAGTTAAAATTATGGCGGATACGCAGATATAAAAAACTGTTTACGAGTTTACGACTATCTTAAGTAAACATTGTTTTTGTGACCAGAGTTATCTAGAAAAGGCCCGAAAAATTATTTGTGATTGTGTAAGCCGCAGCCCAGAATTTACTAGTAAAAACGGCTTTAATATATAAGGGACTGATCAGGAAGAGTTAGTTAGTTGATAAAGTGATCTTGACAGAAAAACAAGTAAATACGTGAATATAAAGTGTTTATATAAATTAGTTTGAGTGAATATACAGTTAATATAAATTAATAATTAAGCGATTAGTTAAGTATATATAAATTAAGTGTTAGTGTGCTAGTGTTTAAATAAATTAGTAAGTAGCCATACCGAGTGTTTAAAATTTATCCCACCCGTTTATTGTTTAAATAAATAACAAAAACATTACAGTATGTAACTGGCAATGTATGTTTGTTCGGTTGCAATCTTGCAACTCAGTTTTGAAGCAGTTATCTTCAACCGATTGAGCTGAAATTCTGTATATACGTGTAGTTTGCATGCCAATTCATGATTAGGTATGTGACGTCATTGTAAATTCAACATGGCAGGTCACCAAAGTTGGCGGACTAAAGAAAGTGGACTAATTTTTTTATGTTTTCTTACAATATGGGTATGAAATGGAAGGCAGCAAAATTGATGACATAGGTATTTTTATTTTTCTAAAAACTAGGTATAACCCATCTGAAGTTCCCATCGGACTTTTTAAAAGGGTCGTTAAACCAAGTCTATCATTAAAATTTGAATTATTTTTATAATGCTGTTTTTATGGGTCTTAAGAGTAAATAAAATTCTTGTAGGTATATCCAAACCAGCCGATTCAGATGTTTGGGTTAAGAAAGGGTTTCTCCGAGGGCACCGTACATAAACAAATTTGTTTATGTACGGTGCCGAGGGGCTGATGGTTGTAATAATATGTATTCTTTCTAATAATATTGACATGGGGTATATAAGTAAAACTAATGATCTAACTATATTCACGATTTTAATTCGATAGAATATTTCTCGATTAGACGACATAAAACTATATTAATGCGAAATTTATATTATTTAATCAACATTACATGGTATTTAATTACCCTTTTTGGTTCATTTTCAGTCACTTATTTTTGGATTAAACTTGAAGAATCGTTTTCAAACCGTGACATTTTTATGATATTTTAAATTAAAATTATGATAATAACAACTATTGTTACTTAGACGTTACTTAGATATGGACTTAAGAGGGAAATTATCGGCCCTGTCGGAGAGTTATCTCCGAAAAGATCCTGCTTCATTTAGAATTTTTACCATATGAGTGGAATGTTCCGAAAATTTTTCGTAACTACAGTAAGACACAATTAAACCAGCCGATTTACATATATATTCAACCTATTCATTTATTCATCAAGTAAGTATAGCGTTATTTCACTGACCTCCGTCCCACTCCCCAGAATCAAAAGTGTAGTTGGTGGGCTAGCTATAAAAAATGGTGTGCTAGATTGTGCTAGGTGTCTTTCATTTGTGCTAGCATTTTGGCGAAAAAATGCCTACCGGAGGGGGCTAGCGTTATCTTGGTCCCACCCGAATTCAAAAGCATTTTTATTGTAAGCAGTTGGTGTGCTACCTATAAAAAATTATGTGCTAGGTTGTGCTAGGTGTCCTTTATCTGTGCTAGCATTTTGGCGAAAAAATTAGCGTTAACCTGGCCCCACCCGAATTCAAAAGCATTTTTATTGTAAGCTGTTGGTGTGCTAGCTATAAAAAATGGTGTGCTAGGTTGTGCTAGATGTCCTTTATCTGTGCTAGCATTTTGGCGAAAAAATTCCAACCGGGGGGGGGGGGGGGGGGCTAGCGTCAACCTGGCCCCACCCGAATTCAAATGCATTTTTATTGTGAGCTGTTGGTGTGCTAGCTATAAAAATTGTTGTGCTAGATTGTGCTAGGTGCCCTTTAAGTGTGCTAGCATTTTGGTAAAAAAATCTAACAGGGGGAGGGGGCAGCTTGACGGATCTAAAAATACGGTTGAATGGAAAAAAGATAATATTCCGCAGGAATGTTATTTGTTTTCAACTCAATGGGATTCACAGACAGCAAGTATTTTTTTTATCTTACGCATGCAGCGCTAGTTGCTCTGTTCAAAATCACTGTATGATGCTTACAGGTTATATTAGATTATAGATTGTTTGTGAGCAGTTATTGTGTGAGTATTTTCAAGTTATTTGAGCGTTTATGTGATTAAGTTTTTTGAATAAGATGTCAGATATAGAGGAACAAGATGTTGATGAACCTAGGAGAAAGAAAGGTAAAGTCAATAAGTCAGAATATAGCAAAGAAAAAGAGAAATTGGCCAGGAGCAAGGGGGAAGAATTCGTCACTACTAAAGGACGCTTAGTTGAGGCTAAAACAACGGGGCCAAACTGTTATTGCCGTAATAAATGCATGGACAATTTCTCAAATGAAAATAAACAAGCTATAATCATGTCTTTATACAGTGGGCAACCAAAAGATGAAAAAGATACCTACTTGATGGGTCTGATAGAAAGACATGACGTTTCTAGGCATTGTCCTACCCAAGCAAACTCAAAACAAATCCCTTCTTCTTTTACATATTTCGCTATGGAAGACAATATTCGTATTAAATTATACCGTAATGCATCCATTAGCTTGCTTGCTATATCTAATACAGCATTGGCTAGACTGACACATCTGCTGAATACAAACGAATGACCAAGAGATGGTCGTGGTCAACATTCTAACAGACCACACGGAAAACCTGCCTCTGTTACTGATGAAATACATAATCACATCAAATCATTTCCAACGCACATTTTCATTATAGTTCTAAGCCTATAACTTACCTTGAATCAACGTTGACAGCTAAGAAAATGTATAACCTATTCTTGGAAAAATTCCCTCGATACAAAACAGTAGTGAAATATGAATACTACCTCAACGATTTCAAAGAAAATTTTAATTACAAATTTGGCCGACCACAGGTAGATGTTTGTTCTACCTATGAAGAGTTAAATACTAAGATCAAATCAACTTTTTTAAATGATGGGACAAAATGTGTTGCTGCTGCTGAGCTCATGGTGCATAAACGAAGGGCAAAGAAGTTCTATAACAAGTTGAAAATCGTACAAGAGTTGAGCAGAACTGACCCAAAAGTTAGTGGAATAGTTTTTGACTATAAGCAAAATTTACCTCTGCCCTTTATGCCTGTTACCTGAGAAAACTATGGTACTACGTATTCTAACAAATGCTGTCACCACTGTAATGAACTCTAACCTTCTTCAACTGAGTTGTTTATTAAAAAAAGACGCTGTCCGTAATGTAATACCTGTCCCCCAAATGTAATAGGTTTGGCCCTGCTATACCGGGTCCACTGTCATCACTCCAATGCCTTTTCTTTAAACAATACCTTTTTACCTTTGTTTTTGTATCCGAGCGTAGTAAGGCAACCCCCAGTCCGATTTAAGCTGGGAACGCCTGGGCTTAAAACGGTTTGATTTCCTTCGCCAGGACAGGATTGTTCTCTCGGTTCGGTCTCGTATCCAATGTTGATACACACTCTAGGGAAAATTCGGGTGGGGATGATAAATAAAGTATGGGAGAACCACAAAGTTATATCAAAAAAATATAATAAATCTTTCTCTGCATCTAAATATACATAAATCAAAAGTCCATTCACAACACAAATTATTAAATTCCCCCGGTATAAAAATTACCTATACACTTATTCATAAATTGTACATCCTACGTATTTCCCTGTATAACATATGACTATCAATAAAACAATTATAATATAATCCTCGCCCTGAGATAGAACAAAGAAATTACCCCCTTATCGTTTTAGTATTTCAACATGCGTGAGGGTCGTATGATTTAACCCTTAGCTCGATATTCACCTGTCTCGAGGCGCCAAAAAAAAATTATATTTATTTACTCTTAAACGCAATACTATGCGAAACTACTGTGGTTTCGTGTCATTGCCCTTGATAAAAAGTGAAAGTAGAGTCGTAAACTAATTCTGCTGATCTATGAACAATAATTGTTTATCGACACTCCCGTTTCAATGCGTAAGTTTCGAGTTGCAAAATTTGCAGGTCTTTGAATAACCTACAATATTCAGGACTTTAAAAGTGGAACGTCTATGTTTTATAACTATACGGAAGGATAATGCAAAAAAGGGTCTAACGAGGTTTGCACTTTTGTGAGGAGAATTTAATTGAAAATTCTGTTCCAAAAGAAGTAGAAATTCTTCATGTTTTTTGTGATGCATGCGGTGGGCAAAACCGCAACCACACTCTTACAAGATTGTTGCTTACTCTTACAATGAGTGATCGTTTCAAAGAGGTTAACCTTTACTATCCTGTAAGGGGTCATAGTTTTATGTCCTGTGACAGGACTTTTGGTGTGGTGAAACGTGCAATACGTAAATATCACAGAATTTATTCACCTGGACAGTACAAGGAAATTATATGCAATGCTACAAAAAATTCATTCCAAATACATGGTAAGAGATATTAGTCAGGAAAATATAATAGACTTTACAAACTGGTGGCCTCATTATTTAAAGAAACCTATAAGTATGAATCCTGCTGGATTAACCGTCAAAAACCATTAACTATTAGTAAATACATACACAGTGTCTTCAAACAGGCTGAAAGAGGATACGTACAGTGTAGTGAATATATAGACAGTTTTTGTGCCAACAAATTTAAACTGATTAAAGTTGACGAGGTACCTAGTGCAAGGGCATATATGGGAAAGGTCCCGATAAAAAGAAAAAGCTTGAAGATACTTAAAAAATTTTACAATAAATACCTGAAGACTTTCTTCCATTCTTTGAAGAAAAACTCACCTCGCCCACTGCAGAAGGTGACGGTGATGGTGACGTCGAGGAAGATTAATGCCAAGTTTGAACATAAAATGTTTCTTAATATAATTTTACTCTTAAAACAAGTTCTTTTTCGATAAATAATGGAATTTTGTTGAAAACTTTGGTATTTTTATAATATTTCCTTATTTTGAGTGAAACAGGAATAATATTCCAAATATTAAAACCTCCTTAACTCAGGTAAATAATTTAATTAAAAAATCTCAAATTTATAACTAAAATGCTTTTATATAGTACTACAAGTTAATAATCGATCACTTTTCTATTAAACTAAAAATAAAGCTAAAAAAATTTTTTTTTAATTCCCAAAAGTTAAGATTTTGGAATATTATCCTTTTTCTACTGACCGATTCAAAATTAATGTCCTAAAAAAACATACTTGTCATAAAATCTCGTAATCTTTATTTTGAATAATAAATAACATTACAGTGAAGCCTTCCGAAATTTTGTTATTTCTCGTCGTTTTCATAAATATTTTGTATTATCCTTATAATTTTTCCGTTGACTCCTCTTTCGACAGATATTTTCCATATTATCTGTCTAGGTACTTTAACAAGGGCTTTTCTGTCATCTGTTTTATAGTAAATGTGATTCAATTACGGACCAAAATACCCATGGAATACAGAAAGCTTATAGTAGAATCTTTGCCTATTGCAGGATAAACTAAAGTGCATAAGTCACTTTGTCTAAAAACGAGTTTGATATAGGGTATTGCACGACTACAAATTCCTGATAGTGTTGCTAAACTCTTGAGAATTCTTTAATTAAAAGGTATACATGTGTAGAAACGAGTTGAACCTGAAATTTCTTTCTCATTAATCATTCGATCGAAAACAAGATTGATGGTTCCCGTACGAGTAGCCGCAGGGCTTTTCAGATGGAATCTGATTTAGACATAAGTGGCTTACATAAACGCAAAAGTGACTCATCATACGATTGGGAAACTACAGAAATATTAATTGTCCGTAATTCGTTGAACTGTTACGGCCACATGAATAAGATTTCTTTAATATAATAACGTAGACTTAACAAAAATTGTTAGTTATGTGACAAATTTTGTTTCTAAATACTAACGGTATCGCATTATGTTCAGTCATAGAACCGTTTCCTTATTTTATTATTATTGTTGTTTGACTGTACCTGGTTTCTATAAACATTGCATAATATACTACGAATGTAGAGATTAATACGTTGTTCGTGGATCAACAATAACAGCTGTTTATTTATATTTTATATCTAATAATAAATATTATGTTCTCCTATCGATACGATTAAGCTGGATTATCATAAAATTTAATAAATAACTACACTTTATAAGTATTTATAAGACTCGATATTTTGAAATTATTTAGAAGCAACCACGTCCCGTATTAATTTTATCGACCATAAAAAATAAAACAATGAAATATAATAAAATATACAATGTGTCCCGTAAATAACTACCGTAAAATAGAAAAATGGTAAATCGTTATAAATAGAATTATTTAAAATACTGTTACGAAACAGCACACTGGTATAGTCCCTGAATCCGACTCTGTCTAAGCCATGTATGAAAGTTAAAATTATGGCGGATGCGTATGACTATCTTATCTAGACATTGTTTTTGTGACCAGTCTTATCTAGAAAATGCGAGAGCAAATTTTTTTAGTGTTAGCCGCAATCTAGAATTATCTAGTAAAAAAGGCACTGATATATATATAAAGGACATGCCAGCGGAGAAGTTCAGTTTTAGTTTAAAAAGTGATCTCGACAAATAAACAAGAATACACCGAAATAGCGAACAGTAAAGTGTTGATATAAATTAATAATTAAGCTTGTGTGTATATAAATTAAATTTAAGTGAATAGTTAAGTGTATATAAATTAAGTGTTAGGGAGTAGTTTAGTGTTCAAATAAATTCCTAAGTAGCCATACCGTGTGTTTAAAGTTTATCCTGCCCGTTTACTGTTTAAATAGATTAGAAAAATATTACATTGGTGGCAGAAGTGGGATAATATAAATATAAATAAATATATAAATATAATATAAATAAATTGCTACGTAAAATGGTCAAGAGACTATGTGACTTGAAAGTGACTGAGTTAAGAGCAGAATTGGAAGATCGTAAGTTGGAAGCGTCCGGTAAGAAAAGTGAATTAGTAGAAAGACTTAAAGTGGCACTGGAAAATGACGGCTTTGATCCAGAAACCGCTTTATTTACTGTCGAGGCTTCCACCTTCATCTCGTCTATTTCTGCTAATATTTCTGCTAACATGGACGAGAAGATTTCTGCCATGGAAGAGAACATGGACGAGAAGATTTCTGCTATGAAGAACGATATGTTTGGCATGGAAGAGAAGATTTTTATGAATGTGAAAAGCGATATTTCGGCTATAAAGAACGATATTTCTGCTATGAAGAATGACATTTCTGTTAATATGGACGAGAAGATTTCTGCTATGAAGAACGATATATCTGCCGATATCTTATTAATGAAAAACGACATTACCGCTGACGTTGAAAATGAAATTTCGTCTATAAAATCTGAAATCGAGAATAAAATGACAACGATGGACGAGAAAATCAAGGAGTTAGAAAGAAAGATGACAGATATAAGAACTCAAGACACGCCAGCAGAAGAAAAGAAGACCGAGCAAACAAAACCTTGCAAGCCAGAAACACACCCTAAGCTAGAAGACATTGGTAGTTTTACCCGAGTCAAGGCCCCAACTATAGAAAAATGTCGTGGACTAATTATGTGAAACAGTTTGAAGCAGCCGCTAGAGTGAATAATTGGTCCGATAGAGACAAGGCAGTGAACTTAACTATCGCGCTTCGGGGAGATGCCTTAGATGTACTTCAGACGATACCTATGGAAGAAACGGATGACTTTGAGCAGCTGAAAAAGAAGCTGGACATGCGATACGGTCACGAACATTTGGAACATTTGTACAGATTCCAGCTGAAGAACCGAAAGCGGAAACGTGATGAAACCCTTCAAGAGTATGAACTGAATATTGCCCGACTAGTTCGATTTGCTTATCCATCAGCACCAGATAACATGATGGAATGTTTAGGCATCCAGGCCTTTATTGACGGCTTATGTGACCACGATATGGAGAAGACTCTTCGATTAGCCCATCCTAAAACATTGGTCGATGCATTGACTGCTGCTCTTGAATATGAAGCAGCCACGATGGCTTCGGGATACAACAACAGTAGGACCATACAGGAAGAAGGTGACGATGACAGACTTGACCAGATCGTCAACTTGTTGAAAGGTATGGTAGACAAGAAGCCGAAGAAAATCAGCTGTTGTAATTCTGGCGAGCTAGAGCATGCACGCAGTTCGTGTAAGCGTCCTACGACTCCTGCAAACCAAGAACCTCTTCAATGCAAAGCAGCCACGAAGGGCTCGCGGTACAACAAAGGCAGGACCATGCAGGATGAAGATGACGATGACAAATTTGACCAGATCATCAACTTGCTGAAAGGTATGGCAGACAAGAAGCTGAAGAAGAGCAAATGCCGGAAACGTGGCGAGCTAGAGCACGTACGCAGTCCGTCTAAGCGCCCCAAGACTCCCGCAACCCAAGAACTCCAGTCACAGGGGAAATCAGACAGGGGTGAACATCGAGCTGATGTGAATCACCGAAAAGCCGACTCTTTGCCTAGACGGTCGTCCTTGTAGACTATTCTCAATATATCAAGTCGAAATCTAAGGAAGATGCAGTTTCAAGAACTACTGTAGTCAACGAGGTATGGTCACCGACCAGGATCAGAGAATGATCCTCACCTGAAGATGATCCGGCAATGGAAGGAAGAAAATCGGCGGCCTACCTGGCAAGAAGTGTCAAGATTTTCACCGAAACTCAAAGCGTATTGGGCTCAGTGGGACTCCTTTACCCTGGAAGAAGGGCTGTTGAAAAGACTCCTTGAAAACGATGATTGTTCCGAGATGAGGAGACAGCTAGTTATCCCTAGAACGAGAGTAGCTGAGGTACTGAAGAAGTTACACGACAGTCCATCGGGAGGTCATCTGGGAGTGAAGAAAACCCTTCAGCGAGTCCGTGAAAGGTTTTATTGGATGAACAGCTCGACGATGTGAAGGACTGGTGTAAGAAATGTACGACTTGTGCTATGAGTAATGGACCACATCGCAAGAGAAAGGCACCTATGAAACAGTATAATGTTGGAGCCGTTCCGAAAGGATTGCTTTAGATATCGCTGGACCATTTCCGACGACAGAAAATGGTAGCAAATACATACTGGTTGTAATGGATTATTTCTCAAAGTGGGTGGAAATTTACGGTATCCCGAAGCAAGAGGCCACAACTGTCGCGGATGTATTGGTGAAAGAATTTATCTGCCGATATGGAGTGCCATTGGAAGTCCACAGTGACCAGGGAAGAAATTTTGAAAGCCATCTATTCCAGGAGATTTGCGAGAAGCTGGGAATGAAGAAGACCAGGACAACAGCATTACATCAACAGTCAGATGGAATGGTCGAGAGAAAGAACAAGACTATTGGAAAATACCTGTCCAAAGTAGTATCCAGCCATCAGAGAGGGACCAGTATCTTTCCTTATTCGCATTGGCTTATCGATCTGCCGTCAATGAGTCCACGGGTAAAACACCTGCGAAAATCCTGTTTGGACGTGAAATGAGGTTTACTTGTGACCTGGAATTTGGCTGTCGGCCTGGAGAAGATCTAGCAGGAGAAGACTACGTGATCCAATTGAGAAGAAGGCTGGACGATATTCATGTATTAGTTCGAACAAATCTTGCTGCCAGCGACAGAATGAAAAGTCGGTACGACACGCAGCCCACAGAAGGCGGATTTAAAGAAGGGGACAAAGTATGGTTACACAACCCGACGAGGAGAAAAGGATTTTCTCCAAAATTACAAAAATCCTGGGAAGGTCTATACTTAATCAAGAAAAGCATCAATGATGTTATATATCGAATAAGCAAGATCCCCAATGGAAAACCAAAAGTAGTTCACAAAAACCGACTAGCGCCATTCGAAGGAGATCATGACTTTGAGATGTGTCTGACCCTACCTTCGATGAATTTATGGGCGCGTATGGAGGTACCGTGAAAGCTAGATATGGAGAACAACGACAAGATTTGTTCACTCTCCCGGAAGATTATTCACTGGCATACAACATACCCGCCTGTCTCAAGAACGCACGAGGGTTGGCATTCGTCTTTCGAAAGAAGTTCGGGCAATTAGAAAAACTTGCAAGACACTGAAACTGAAACATAATTCTACGTGCTAACTAAAAATGAATTTCAAGATCGATCTACCTAGCGCGATATGTGGGAAGCACTTCGAAACCTCCGAGACCATGTGTTAGAATCCAGCGTGAAGAAACTGGCTATGCCTAAGATAGCGAGTAACCAGTTGGATTGGCGAGTTATCAGGAACATGGTAGAGATTATCTTTCGAGATACCGGTGTCCAGATATTAATTTGCAGCTACAACCCCCGTTATCAGTATCCGATGAAGACGGTGCCCTGCTATTTCCATAAGATCGGAAAGTGTAGAAATGGGACCAGTTGCCGATTCAAACATCCAGTCTCGGCTACACAAAAGTTCCAGGAGGAACTGCCATTTAAGGAGGGGTAATGTTACGAAACAGCACACTGGTGTAGTCCCTGAATCCGACTCTGTCTAAGCCATGTATGAAAGTTAATATTATGGCGAACGCGCAGGGATTTCTTAGAATTGTTTACGATTGTGACTATCTTATCTAGACATTGTTTTTGTGACCAGTCTTATCTAGTTAATGCGAGAGCCAATTGTTTTTGTGTGAGCTGCAATCTAGAATTATCTAGTAAAAAAGGAACTAATATATATATAAAGGACCTACCGGCGGAGAAGTTCAGTTTTAGTTTAAAAAGTGATGTCGAAAAATAATCAAGAATACACCGAAATAGTGAACAGTAATGTGTTGATATAAAAATAATTAAGCTTGTGTGTATATAAATTAAATTTAAGTGAATAGTTAAGTGTATATAAATTAATAATAATTAATAAATTGTTTGAACATTTTTATGTAAGAGTTGCAGACGTCATTAATTTTCTACTTTTTGTCTTTCTTTTTCGTTCTCCTGCTTTATGGTATGGACGCAACTGCTCATGCCGAACCAATTCCTTGGCCGATACTGCTGGTAGAAGGACCTGGATCAAAATGTTCAATATCGTCTGCCAAACTAGTTGAACATGCAGGGATATATTCTCCTGAGACAGTATAATGAGGCAACGGGCGATTGGTAACTTCAGTTGATAAATATTCAGTGCCCGTGAAAATATCAGGATTAAATGGCATAATCCCAGTGGCTGCAAAACCAAATACAATACTTTGTTGACTTAAAGCTTTTGGAAAATAAGCATTGACCATCTCGAGAATGTCATAAATGAAGAAAGTATTTCCAGTATTACTTAGCATTCAGTTATCAACTCCTGCAAAATAATATATTTTAAATGGTCCGAAAACTAATTCATCTAGCGGTGGAAGGTGGTATGTCGTATGTTGCGGAAATAACAATGAAATGATTCCATTTTTTGCCAAAATTTAAGACAGCTATGGATAAATGAGAATCGTGGTTATCCAAAATAAGCAGATAACACTGCTCTTTTGAAGACTTGACGTGGTTATGAAAATGTTTAATGAATAGCAAGAATGAAGTTCAAGTCATCAAACCCGTGGGACATACGGTTCCAATAAACTGTGGAGGCCCACTTTAATTGAAGTGATCTTTGAAATAAACCCTGTGAAAGATAAATATAGGCGGGACTGAATTTCCAGTAGCACTCCTTGCAGTGGTGCCTCTTACTGCTGATGTTGCCTTGCCCACTTTGCGCGTCCCCTTTACTGCAACAATTTTTGAATGCCTTTGGATAGTTTGACCTTCAGTTTCGTCATTATTCCAAATGTCCTTACTTTCATAATGATGTTTATCTAAACCCATTTTTTAAATTGTAAAAAATAAACCAACATTGTGACTATTGAAAATGGTCGCCCGTCTCAACCTAATTGAAAGAGAAGGGTACCTTTTCATATATGCCGTAAACCACTCGACGGTTGCAAGCTTTGTTTTAATACGAGTATCTGGAATCTTGTTAGTTCTTAGGTTTAAAGTTAATGCTACGAAACCGCACACTGGTGTAGTCCCTGAAGCCGACCCTGTTCTAGTTCGACATCTAAAGTTAAAATTTGGGTGAGAGCGCACGAATTTCTGGGAAGGGCTATTGTTTGTGATTGTTTTTATAGAGGCATTTCTAAGAACGATCGTTTATTGGAAGCCTCAATCTAGAAACTTCAGGAATCCGAATGTTCCAGAAAGGGTTTTGATATATAAGCGACTACCTGCGAACTCTGAGTTCAGTCTACATGTTAATAAAGTCGTGAGAACTATCGATAAAAATAAAAGTGAACTGTGTTTAATATAAATACCCACTATGCAAATAAATATTACAGTTATGTTAATTCAACATCACATTGTGATAATGTTCTTCCTTTTTTTCCTCTTGTTTTCATCACATGCACATCTATAAAACCGCTTATGCCCAGCTTGTGCCTGTTAACTTTTGTGATGTTTCAACTTAACTTCTCGGCGATGTTAAAGCGCTGCCTTTTTACATTACTGTGATGTTACTAGAACTTCCTCAAAAGGAAGTCTTTATAACGAACTAAAAACAAAATTTCTGTTACATTCTGAAATGCCTTTTAACATATTGTCGATGTTAATGCAATGTCTTAAAAATAACATATTATCAATGATCTAAATGCAACATTTCAAAAACAATACAGTGTATTCTCTTAGATGTTGTATGGACATTACTTAAACATCTAAATAATATACCTCAAACATTCTAGATGACGTCCTATAGATGTTTCTGTGCCTAATCAGCAAATACAGGGTGAACAACTAAGAAATCCGGCTGTCGGCCATATGCAAAGCTTCAGACAAAGTTAGTCCTCCTCTGAAATAAAATCGAATTTTAAAGTTGTTGAAAACGCCCGGTGATACCATCTGGTATCACCGACTTTTAGATACCCTATACAATGTAACTTTTAAAAAATGAGTAAAATACATAACGTCTTATCAAAGTATACACCAATCCTAATTTATTGTACTGCGAGTTTTTAAATTCACCCTCCTAAAATACAATTAGATTGCATTTATTATTGTTCTGGTAGTTTCCTACAATTTGTAATCAGAACTTCCGTGGGGGGCGCTACATTAATTCAGTCTTGAACAACAAAAAATATTAAGGGTGCGTCTGATAATATTCTTTTGGAAGAAGTTTGTGACTTGCAAGGCTTCCTCCGAAATGAGAAAGAGTCTTAATGAACTGAATTAGGCGAATATTTAGAATATTATTTGCATTAATTTCAGTTTCTTACGTTCCTAAACTGAAAACGTAAAATTGTTCAATAACAAAAAATTCTCACGTCTCATGTGAATTATTGAAGTTTATTAGTTGATTACTTCGTTCAATGCTCCCATATCCTATCAATATATCTTAATTTCTTTTATGTAATATTTCACATACCGACTCAATCATTAATTTGTGCGTTGTAGCTTTTTTATTAACTGATATGTTGGTTCGAATTCAATTCTATCCGACTGTGCACTTATGAAATACGTATCGCAATTAGAATACTCTACCATCGAAAAATGTAATTCTCTTTTTGTAAATTTCGAAACGTCTTGATTTTGTTGATAAAGGTAAACAACCAACATTCCGTAGAAAATGAATGTATCTTTCAATTTTGATTAACAGTTTTCAATAAAAGTATTTTTCTGGTGAACAAAATTTATATTTCTCGACAAACTGAATATGATATGACCTTACTTTCTATCTTCCCTTCTAGTTAATTCTACAATTTTATATTTCTATTATAATAGTTGTGTGTAAGTACTGTGAAACAAATTTTTTTTAATAATTCTGTACTTTGTAGGTCTATTGCGGAAATGGACACAACTGGTTCCGTAGCTGCAATAGAATCTGCTTTAGACCGATTAGCAAAACAAAGAAACGATCTCGAGGAACTTTGGGCGGCGAGAAAACTTCGATTAGATCTTTGTTTGAGATTACGACTTTTTGAAAGAGACGCTCTAGAAGTATCCTCTCAACTTGAAATGTGGTCAGAAGAACTTCAACATAGCGAACTAACCAGGGACATACCGAAAGCTGAACAATTTTTGAGATTGCACAACGAAAGCGTTAGTCAAATGCAAAATACAACGTACCAGGTTCTGCAGCAAGGACAGGATTTGGTACAAGTGTTTGAAAATTCTGGAATATGTGTTATGGCTGATTCTCAGTATAATGCTCAGACTAGGGTAAGAAATTTGCAAATTAATAAATACATACACAATTTTTTTTTCTATTTAAAAATTAACCTTATATTTTTTGTTATTGGAATAAAGTGTCACGTCACGGATAATCAGACTAATTTATTCAGAATTTTTTTCTCTATAAATTATAAAAAGTTTTTGTCCAATTAAAACGATTTGTAAAAAATCACTTCTTCATTAATGACCAGTTACTACTAGTTAATCTTTATCAGCTTTATATCCTAATCCCACTCAATCCCCCACGAGATTTCAATAATGAAAAAGAATTTCCTTCCTTTGTAGCTATATATAGTGTGGTTATTACCGATATGAATACAATCACTCGAAGAAAATTACTAATACTATACTAGGGCAAGCTACAGAGATTTGGAGTGAGCATTTTGTGTAAAAAGTGTTAGAAGAAAACCAGCAGCGCCATTGTTTGGAGAATGGTTTCATATGATATAGTGAGATGTTTTCCACTCGAATGTATTATTCATAACTTTGTTATTAACAATTTCATGCTAAAAATTGCTTTATTTTAGTTTTCAACTTATAAAATTAAAACAGTCAATTTAATCGTAATGGCGTTAATAGAGAAACTGTAGAGAATAAAAACACGAAGGAAATGAGAGGACTATATCATTTGAAACTATTCTCC
This sequence comes from Galeruca laticollis, assembly GCA_963921935.1. NCBI lineage: Eukaryota > Metazoa > Arthropoda > Insecta > Coleoptera > Chrysomelidae > Galeruca > Galeruca laticollis. The sequence continues at coordinate 33,453,774 of OY998178.1, read as the reverse complement.
AAACAATGGCACAGCTGATTTTCTTCTAACACTATTTACATGAAAAAATCTCTGTAGCTTCGCTGACACATAAATATCTCGTTTGGAATATTTTAGAAGTATCAGTACACATAGTCTCAAGGCTTTTAAATGTTTTTACTGGCATTCATCAAGTTAATGAACGAAGTACACTACAATCTAACTAGATCTCTTTTCACGGCAAACAAAATAAAATTTATTTATTAATAAATTTCAGAATTAAAAACAAAACAATTTGAATAAACGAATAAGTAACGGCAAATAAGGTAATCTAGAAAATATTCACAGTAATATATGCAAAATGTTTTTCCCACACCTTCTTGTCGGCAAAAAAGCCTATTAAAAATTATCCATCATATCTGGGGTTATTTCGGTACATTTTTGGGAAATTCGATCCCATAATCTATTTATTGATTCAGGTTATTCCTCTGATTTTAAGTAACGCCATAAGAAGAAATTTCATGGTGTTAGACACAAACTACTGGTAATCGCAAAACTCAAAGTGACAGTGCCACAACTTGTTTAGTCGATGTATTGGGGGAAAAGTATTTTTTGTGAAACAAAAATAATCCAAATATTATAGAATTCTTCTGCTGCTGCAAATTCAATCAATTTGTTATTTTAAATTTTAATAATGTGTGATTAGTTAAATATGTGTATACAATTTTACTTCCAAGTTATAAGTACAAATATATTCAGAAGATATCTGTTTGCGACAACTCTGGCGCTCTCCCTCATTCTTTATTTGAAAAGAAAAAAGTAGTCGACCAAATTTGTGTGGAAGATGGTCTATGTACTATATATTTAATATTTTACAGAAAACTAACTTTTCAGTTTTCCTTCACTGATTCGGCCTCTTGTTATAAACTTAAAGATTACTTTCAACGATTTTTCCACTTTTACCAACCAAATTTTAATCTAAAGATACTAGAGGACCCGTGCTGCTCCACAGCATTAGGATAGACTGTGTATGAGAGGGTGTAATTATTACATAAAATCATTTTACAGTACTTCCTTCCAGACATTATTAGCTGTGCGTCGGCCGCAGTATTTGGAAAAAATTGAAAGTAAAGTTGATTGTGCATACATAACTTTCCTCAAACTCAACGAATTTAAACAGGTAATAGCTCAAAAGAAAGGGCTTGATCCACTGAGTGTTCTCAGACTTGTGTCAATAGCCTACTTTAATTAGAACTCTAGTTATAGAGGTTTGAGTGAAGGAAAATCTTGAAAAATTTGAATGTAAAGTTGATTGTTCACGTATAACTTTCCACAAACTCAACGAATTTAAGCAGTTAATAGCTTAAAAGAAAGAGCTTGATCCACTGAGCGTTCTGAGAGTGAAATTATCAACATCCATTCATTAGAAGAAAAGCTATGAGAATTCGAATTGCTTGAGTGAATGTGTCCTATAAGAAATGTACAGGGAAGAATCGCGAATTGAGTATAACTTGAATAAGATGGGAGTTGAGTAAATTTCAATGATTTTTGACATATTTGTGTCTAAATACCTTTCATTTAAAAAAATTAAGGAAATCGACCGGATAGAACGGCCAGACAGACTGACTTCAGTTTTCATAAATTTTTTTAATATGTAAGATGAGGGGAATAGTTTCTGGTATTCATCAAAGAGATCGGCTTGTTGCTACATAATTGATATAGTAAGACTAAAGTATTGAACAACAATATACATTATTATGCCAGATTAGTGATACCACGTTTATTTAGAATTACTATATATATTATATTCAAATAACAATATTTATAAACATACCTTTTTTGTTATATAGTAATTACTGATAAGAAAACTACAAATAAATTATCAACTAACGCCATTTCAAATCGGAAATAGGCAACCTGTACTACAGCACATGTTAAAATGCTGGTTGCTTACATTCTATACTAAACCAGCTCTTGATCATTAACATGGCATAAGAAACTACCTTTGACTACAAAGGTAGTAAAATAGTATATTATGTAACAAGAGTTGTAAGTAGCATATTACGTACGAGTGCATAATTACACGAGCACGTAATATACTTACAACTCGTGTTAAGTACTATACTTTATCTACGCCTCAACAAAAATAACAATTTTTTTGAATATAAATTTTAAACACTGGCATTTAAATAATAATTGACGGTTTTAATTAATTTCATATTACCTAGTGACAGGTATAAAAGTTTTATAATATATATATATATATATATATATATATATATATATATATATATATATATATATATATATATATATATATAAGAAGAAAGATAGTCTTTGCTGACTAGTTAGGAATAAAACTAGTGAATATTGGGGATTGCAGCAAAATTGCTGCAATCCCCAATATTCACTAGTTTTATATATATATATATATATATATATATATATATATATATTGACTAAATCGGTTTATTTGTATTCTATTATTTATCATTACATTACCAACCACTAGATGTTTAAAATGGCACCTTTAACCTTCATAGGACTGGACGGGGTCCGTTTGTACCCCATGACGTATGTTTTTGCTGTATCTTTGCAAACGCAAATTTTTAAACATTGATCTTTCATCTAGCTGCAGTTTATGAATTATTTTGATAAAATATGATGTATTTAGTAGTTTTTATTGGCTGGTATAAACAAAACATAGTTTTATATTCCCGGGGTCTCTTCAGACCCCGGTCAGCCTTTTACGTCCGATAAAATAATCCCGGTAACTGTTAGTAAAATCGGGGAATCCCATACATTTAACGTTTGTTTACTCACAGGGATTTCACCCATATAATTGTAAAATGTAAATTACCAGTTCAAATGGGGGATTCCCCGCACTGCGATATAATTTTTAGACTTGAATATTCGGGTTAGTCTCTTGTGTTATTGCGAGTAGGGTACATCGTTTTGAAAATGAGTCAGTTTTTATTTAGAAACAATCGCAAGGGGCTTACTGACGATGAGATGTTACGTATACTTGAAAGTGATGATCCAGAGTTTGATAGTGTTATCAATGAGGAAACATCGAGTGACTTAGAAGATGAAGACATTGTCACAGAAGTAGAGGAAGAAAATGATGTAATAGTTGTTGATCAAAGTATAGAGAAAACGAACTCTGAGGAACCAACAGTTAGTAACAGCCAGGGCATTCCAGTATATAAATCTAAAGATGGAACTGAGTGGTCAAAAATTCCAGGAAACACAAAAGTTAGACGTTCAAAAGCTCATATTCGGAGACATGCTCTAGGCCTTACAAATTACAGTTCTGATATCTCAAGTATAAAAGACGCTTTTCTTCTTTTCCTATCTCCGGATATTCTGAACATAATAGTAACCGAAACAAACAGAAAGGCACAAACATATTATGATAAATGGAATATAGAAAATCCGAATAAAATTAAAGTTTTTGTACCTGTTGATTCTACAGAGATTGAAGCTTATATTGGACTGTTGCTTATTCTTGGCGCACTTCACTGATCGAAAGAGGCTATCGATATGCTCTGGTGTCAAGATATTTCTTAATGTCGTCCTATAATTCCTGCTGCAATGTCAAGAGACAGATTCAAACAAATTACTTCATTTTTACGCTTTGATAATTTTCAAACAAGACAAGAACGAAAATTAGTAGATATGCTAGCTCATATAAGAGATATATTCGATATTTTCACTTCTAATTGTAAAAAATCACTTAATCCTGGCGACCATCTATGTGTAGATGAGCAGCTTGTACCATTTAGGGGTAAGGCACCATTCCGAGTTCCGAGTCTATATGAAGAGTAAAACTGATAAGTATGGAATCAAAATATGGGCTCTTGTGGACTGCACCACATTTTATATTGCAAACATGCAAGTTTATTTGGGTAAGTTATTTGAAAAGCAATATAGGCAAAGTTTATATTCCTATGTATCTATTAATTTTTAGGAAAACAAGGTAGCAAAGCGGAAAAGGATCAAGGTCAAAGGGTTGTCCTAGATTTGACAGATCATTTGGAAGGCGGATTTGGAATAACGACCGATAACTTTTTCACAAGTTTAGAACTTGCTGACAAGTTATGGAAAAAAAAATATTACTTTATGTGGAACCCTCCGGAAAAATAAAACATTTATTCCCAGGGAACTTCTACCGGCATCGTACAAGAAAGAGTTTTCAAGTATGTTTGCTTTTAGAAATCAAAGAACGCTAGTATCGTATGTTCCAAAACAAAAACATGCTGTCATCTTATTTTCAAGTGATCATACTGATAGTAAAGTAGCTGGAGAAGAACAGCACTATAAACCAGAAATTATTCTTCATTACAACAAAACAAAAGGTGCTGTCGACACTTCAGATAAGTTGGCCAAAGAATATACAGTGCAGTGAAAATCAAACCGCTGGCCAATGGCAATATTTTCGCATCTTATAGATATCGCAGGAATAAATGCTTATAAATTGTGGTTACTGCAAAACCCGGATTGGCGAAAAAACAGTTTGGATAAACGTAAAATGTATATTTTGGGACTAGGAAAAGAACTCCTAAAGAAAAAAGTTTTCCAGCGATATAATAATAAATATATTCAGACGAATAGAAAACAGCATATGACAGACGTTTTTCCCGAACTACTGGATGCAACAGAACATAGAGTTGAACAACAAAACATTACCAGGGGGCGCTGTCATATGTGTCAAAGAGGAAAAGACAGAAAATCCAGAAAAATATGTATTAGGTGTAATAACTTTGTGTGCCTAGAACATTCAAAATCGGAGATAGTTTGTAAAAAATGTTAAAATTATATGTAGCTAGTAGTATTAGTGATTAGGGTATTTTGTATTTTTTCGTGATGATTTTTGACTAATAAATGGTTAATAGTAAAACTTTAATAAAACTTATTTTCTATATATTTAATTTAAAGAAAAATACAGCATTTCTGCAATTTTACGCATGGGGTCTTCTCGCATCCCAGTTAGTCCTTTTCGTAAAATTTTGATGTCAGTCCCATGAAGGTTAAACAACAATAATTGTCCATTATAATTTATTGAACACTAAATTCAAATAATTCAAACATTTGCATAGACAAGCAAACAATACACGCATTTATGGATTATAATAATTGAAGGCATCAGGCGTAAAAAATGGTAACTAACATTTTTGAAATTCTGAGATATAGCTTTTCAAAAGTTTAGAAAATCATCTCTCAATAGTTCTAAGTTATTGAAATGTATTCTAAATGGATTTGGTAACTAGCGTTATATCTTAAGCATCTGATATGAAGGCTGTAAATATAGACTTTTTTTGTTTCGAAAAAACTCAGTTTATTTTGAAAAAAGTATGCAGATAACATTATTCACTTACAAGAAATATTTATTCTGAAAGACACATATCATCTTAAAACATACATATTAAACTTAAACTAACTTGAGAATGAATATGGTAGGCTATTTTGATTGCAGGTTCGTATAAAATGGATGATGAACAGAAGGAATCCAACAGAGACAAGACAAAACATGCTCCTGCTTTCCTTGATCTATTGGTAGCTTCGAATTGTATTTCTTTTCAAGATCTTGAACAAAAAGCTCTTTAAAATTTGTCGGTCTCCCCCTTTTTTTTTAAAGAAACAGAGGTAAACGAATTGTAGTATGTATTGGCCATCTCAATTTTATCAAGTTGCGTTGATGAAAATTTCATTCTTACAGCATTTCTTATGATTGTTGATTCCGATGCCTTTGGCTGCTGAAAAAACCTGAAAAAATCATTTTGAGTCATTATGTGCACAATAAACGGGGTCTTCTTTTGTGAGGATCTTAAAACTGTTTCCCATTCTTCGAGGGTGTATTGACAGTGCGCTCTGACATAGTTTTCCACACAGGCAAAGTCTCGGTCTGAAGGAAGCTCTGTATGGCCAACTTGAGGAAAAACATGTAAAATTTCTTGAAATATCCCTTGGGCTAATAAGCGAAGCCCTACGGACACTAGAGACCCATTTTTATTTTGGCCTCCGCAATTATTTGATATGGTAATTAGCTTTGTACCTTTTATATTGTGTTATGAAAAATGCTTCAACAAACAACTTCCAATCTCATCAGCTCCTCTACCAGCGGTTGATTCTTCCCACATGTAGAAATAACCTTGGGAAGGATGCAAGCTATGAATGCTAAGATTGTAACAAAACAACTTTTTCTCGTAAAATGTTGGTCCAGTTGAAAGTTTCGGCGTTGGCAATGCCTGCTGAAGATCGAATGTGATTGCATAAGTACCGTCATTTTCAGTGGCTTCTATTTTTGCCATTATTATTGCGTCCTGGCCAGCTTTTGCTTTTTTATGATGTAATTCTCCGTCAATTTTTAGTTTATTTATAGCCTCTTGGTCTTTAATAAGTTCAGCATTTTTCAGGGAAACATTAAGTTCATCACAAACACTACAGGTATCTATTTTTGGCGGCTTGAACTTAATATTGTATTCTTTAGTAAAAATACGCCTAAATTTATCTGAGGACACATAACTTTTACCTTCATTCAGGCACTCTTCCTCGTACACCTCGTAACATTTCTCTACAGTGTATTCCATCGCCATGAAGAAAACATTGGGATTGTCATTTCGTGAATAGTGACTCTTATATTTGGGTAGCCTTTCAATAAAATTTCTAACAAATTCTATCTGGTCATCACTGTACTTCTTCTTGTGATTTAAATGAGCTCCTTTTTAACTAATTTTGGAGTAAGTGATCCATTTTTTATTGTTTTAATAATATTTTCCACTCTTCCTCTGTTTGAAGATTATAGTTTCTTATTTCCCAGAAGTTTTTGAAGATACATTGCCTTTCAGCCTCAAATAAAAGAGTAGAACTTTTTTTTGCAGCCACAATCCGCTCCCATAATTTTCTCTTGTTTTTCTTGTCCCTTGCCCCTATAGGTTTTGTATTTCTTCCCACTGTTTCTATTCTCTTTTTCTTTAAGTTGTTCATTTTTTCCTCTCTTACGTTTTCTTCCTTTATGCGCCTTAGGTGTTAAATTTCCCTCTTGATTATTGACTTCTTCAGCTTCAATTGCATCATTTTCATTGTCATTGTCTGTACTTTCAGTATCGTCGCTACTGCTTGACACTGAAGGTGAGTTGAGGAACTGCAGATTCAAGTTCTGTAAAAAAGAATGTCTATTAGATGATGGATTCGGCTGTTACTAGGTGAAAATTTATTTATATCAAACACTAATGAAGTATGTATCCATTTTCCATTTCAATCAAAATTTAATTCATGTAAATAATGGTATCTTACATCACATATCATTAGTTACATACTACACTTAACCTTAAAAATATCAATATTTTTTTTAACTCACCTTAAATTTACGTTTTTCATCTGTAGGATTATACTCTGGATCTTGGTCAGAGTCGTACAAGTCACTGCTATTTTCAGACATATTTTCACTATGCTTTTGTGCACCACAACTACAAGTCGCATGTGAACTATCCGCCATCTTTGACACTTACTACTGTTTACATGAAATAAATGTTACTTCACACAAATCAACCACGCAAATGCGGCGCCATCTATTAAGATATTGTGAAAAATTAGAACAGATAACCGTTTACTGGTCCCACATACCATTGTTTCAACCATAATCTCGAGATGCAAAATTTTGTCAGATACCATTTTTTACACCCGAGCAGTTGTTGTATTTAATTATTGTCTGACTAACATTTTTGTCAAACTTTCTTCGCAGACTCAAATTATAAAATGAGTATTCATTTGAATTTCGTGTACAGACGTGTTTTACACCTGCTATCAAGGGCTCTACAAGAAAAAAAGTGAATCATCAAAACAAACTATCCGATTTCAGTGTAGTGATAAAAACTAGTCAACTCACTAATAGCTATAATCAGTTAAAAATGAATTCAACACCAGCCTTTAATTGACCAGGAATTAATTATAGCCAACTAACGTCATCTATAAATATTGGATGCACTATACAGAGTGTCCCATCCTACAATACACACACACCGCAATTTAATCAACTTCAATCTTCCACTTAACCAACATGAAAATAATAGTCAATGCTACTATAGAATGTCATCGACCAGTGACGAAGAATTCAAAGGTTTTGAAGAGAATGAGAAAAATCATATTTCTAAAGAAAATCCTTGGCAAATAGTTCTCAAAAAGAAGAAAAATTGTTTCAATCAATAGACCCACAGTACAGTGACAAATAACAAGTTTAGTTCTCTAACACGCCAAGATGAATAATCTACTCAAACTAACGAAAATGTAAATAAAACACCAAAACCGCTTCCAATATACATCTACGGTTTCCCGCAGGGAAGCGTTCTTGTACTGCTACTATATGTGCTATAGACTGCAGATCTACCAACTAATAATGACACCAACACTGGTACGTTTGCGGATGATACCATCGTCTTAGCAGCCCATGAAGATCCAGCTACAGCGTTTACCACCCTCCAGATACATCTAAATGATATCCAGGCGTGGTTACGCAAATGGAAAATCAAGACAAACAAGTCGAAATCAATCCAAGTGACTTTCAACTTGAGAAAGCGACAGTGTCCTCCAGTTTCACTTAATAAAGTACAACTTTCACTTCCACTAGCACCAAATACCTAGGAATGCATCTTGACTCAAGGCTCAACTGGAGGGAGCATATACTTGGAAAAAATAAACAAATTGACCTAAGAATAAGAGATCTTCACTGGTTGATTGGTAGAAGGTCGAAACTGTCTCTGGAAAACAAATTACTAATCTACAAAGCTGTCATAAGACCTATTTGAATGTATGGCATCCAACTCTGGCGATGTGCATGCAAATCAAACAAAACCATTATACAAAGGAGCCAATCCAAAATACTACGCATGATGGCCGATAAACTATGATACGTCTCAAATCTCACACTGCATGAATATCTAAAAATCCCTTTCGTACAGGACGTAATCATGAAACAAAACACAAGACATCAAAGGCTAGAGTCGCATAGCAACTCCTTATTTCATCACCTACTAGAACACCAATCCGATAGACGCCTCAAAAGAAACTGGCCAGCAGATCTAAAAACTGATTAAAGGGGTCGTATCGCTAGAGAACACCTCGCCTTACTAATAGGAAAACCCACATGCTCCAGAGCCAAAAAATTAGCCTATAGAACTTTGGTTTTGATTGCTAATAAATACGATATAATAAAATAAATTATATAATGTAAAGTGTGTTGCCTAAATTGATTAAATTAGCATTGTTATTATTAATATTTTAAATAAAAATGTAGATAAATTAATGTATTTGATTATTATAATATCTTGATAAATATCCCTTAGACAATAATCATTCGGAATTTAACGGTTTAAAACTTTTATATCGATTTGTATAAAAAATGCACGCCGGGCGATGATTTTTATTACCATAACAATACGCGTATGTTATTCGTTGAAACTCATGGATTATGTCAGGGCGGTTGGAGATACTATTGGTCCAAAAAATATTAGTTTTGCATCATGAATGTCCAATAATAGAATTTGTATTTACCTAAATAAAACTGACCATGTTGAAAATTTCATCACAAATAACCCCATTATTGATATAGAAGGCATGCAACATTACATAAAGAGATTGGTTACAGTATCTGTGACTGTTTCCAATGGATCACCGTTGATCCCACATGACTTCATTGAAATGATTTTGAAAAATCTCGCCTTTCAATTAGCCTCTCCACTTAATTTTCTTAGGGCTGGTATTCCTGGTGATCAATACATACATATTATATCCTTTTGAACGCAGGTCAACATTATACCTCCCACAGAAAACTATGAACTTCAAACATCTCTACTGGTTACTTTTGAAAACAATGGATATCATATATTTTTATCCACTGATAGGATGGGGTGCTTCTTTTGCAAGCAAACTGGTAACATGGCAGGTAACTGTCCAAACTCAAATTCAGAAACAGTTTCTCAGATCCCATCTCTTACACCCCTACAATCTACTAATATTGAACAAAACAACTCCGTAGAAACTCCTGTGAATAATTCATTACTCACAAATGCACCATCATTACCAACAATAGTACAGAAGAGACAACTAACTACCTCAACTGATTCCTCTATTGATCCCCACACTCCTAGCGAAGAGACCACCTTATTTAAAATTGAGAATGACAATATGATCTTAACCGCACTAGTAATTACAAGTAAGCCCCCTAAATTTAAAAAGGAAAATCCGAACTGATCAAGACACAAAAATATCTAAAGATTCCACTGAAATCATCAGAAAAACATATGAAAACACCACAAAATCCTTTATCCTTCCAGTTGCAAACTTTCTGGCATTTCTAGAAAATTCCTTTAGTAGAGATAACCCCTTAGCTGAGGCGCACGGATGATGTCGACACTCTGATTTCTTATATGTACACTATATAACCACTTTTAATGGAATGATCGATTAAAAACCGATTTACGAGATTGAGGAAAAAGATAAGAAAACAGATGAATGATGCAAAACAGTATAGTCAGGTGTCTCAAACATCTATAGATACAGGCAACGAAGACACTCTTCGAAAAAATCACTTAATTAAATATTTGCTTATATGTCTAGTAATTTCTTAAGTTCTTCAAAAATTTGAAATTGGAAGCGTTCAAATATAAATACAAGAGGTATGAGGTGTTTAGAATTTACTGCATAATGATTTTATGGAAAAATGTAAATACAATTTGTATTAGGTATTTGTAATGTATTATTTACTCATTTTACTTGTATATGGACAGTTTTTTTTAAATTATTTTCAAGTATTTAGTAAGTGATGTCATTGTATTTTTGTAATAATATCTAAAACGTATTATCAACTCATATTTTCATGTATCACATTATGCATAATTTGTAAGTGTACACAGATTTACATGATATACTACTACTATACCAAATGCAATATCTACTATACCAATTGATGAGTAATTTACAATAAATACAATTAACAAAAATTTATTTCGATGAAAAATACCATTTCATTATGTGTTTATCACTTTTAAATTTTCTTATTTATAAGAGATGGCACTCGTATCAGTATTGCTGTTGTCATATCTTTTTTGCAGAATGGTGCTTGATAACAATTATTTGTAAATTTTAATAACATTTTTTTCTGCAAATAAATGTATTATTATGTTTTCACATTCACTACAGTTATCCAAATATATTCTGCAATTATTATCATAATATATAAATCTACCATACAAAGATATTTTGGCTCTATAATAATTTTAGTCAGTCCTTTACAACATCATTATTGCCACAACTTTTACTTCTAAAAGAGGAAAATGTATAATTGTTGTAACATAACAGCCATTGAATATCAGTAAAATTGCTTGATGTCTTACACATAAGTTATTAAGTAGCAATCATTTAATGAATCTCGAAACTGTTTGTAGTGATGTAAATGCAATTCAGCAATCTTCCAAATGAGATATTATGTTACTTTTGTTGCTGTTACAAAATATAAACATAGTAGTAGCATCACACATTCAAAATTAAGTGATTATTTTACCTTGTTTCTATCACATTTTAACAGTATATGAACTGATTGCTTTTTATCTTGTTCCACTCTATACTGTAAAGTTTTCATTGTTTTACTTACTTTTAACTTCCCAACTAAATTCGAATAGATTATTTTTAAAAAACAAGCTCACCTAGTGATAAATTTTTAATAACGCCCCGAAGAATTTTCATTTTAACTTGAGTGCTTTTAAAGTCTCGAAAGCGAATGTTTATAAATGATTAGCACAAAAGCGAATACTTTGAATCAGGATTTAAAAATGCTTGTTTTGGTTTAGGTTCAAGTTTTACTAGAGTTCCTTCATGACAGAGAAATGGATCTAGAAGAATTAGCCGAATTAAAACGTGTTAAGCTTGAACAGTGCATTCAACTTGGACAATTTCAAAACGATGCTAATCAAGTGATAAGTTGGATAAGAAACGGAGAATCTATGCTCATGGCTAGTTTTACGATACCCAACAGTTTAGGTGATGCTGAACTTTTGAAAAAGGAACACGAACAATTTCAAGTGGCCATCGAAAAAACACATACCTCAGGTAATATTGTATTTTGATGTTTCTTATGTTTTCATAGGTATTTCCTGTATAATGTACTAGGGGTTGTATTAGAGTGGTTTTCTAATCTCGCATTTTGCTTTTTTTTTTAATTATCTTTTGGACTGTTGGAGATCCTAATGTAGCGTATGATTGAATACATACTATGGAATATCTATTAATGCTTTTAGGATTCTTGATTGTGCTGGCTATATTGAAGCGCTTGATTTACTGGCACAGCCCAATTGCTCAATACCATAGGTTTATGTAATTATTACTGCCTTATACGAAAATATTTTGTTCTTAAATGAAATTCGTGATTTTCTTCCAAACAACTAATACATTTCTTCCATTTTGATGTTTATTTGTCTTTGTTTTTTTTTGCCTTATCTGCTATCTTCGGTTGAACTTAGTATCTGTGTGTATTTCTAAGTACTTGATGCAGGAAGTTGATGGAATCTCTGTATTAATAATGTATACCGAAGGTCATTTTTGTTATATGCTGGGATGTATTTTAATTATTTTTAATCTACAATCTTGTATACTCTTCTATATGGAAGAGGTGGTTAAATGTGGTGGTATATGATGTGGGATGGTCAGATCTGATCTGCATATATGATACAATATTGATCCAATGCTGCCTCGTGGAAATCTCTCTTGATCAGTCAGAATTGAGATTTTGAGAAAATTATGATGTGAGTAGATTTCAAGTAATCCATTATATGCCCTCTTGCAAAAGCTGTTGACTTGATAATGTTGCCGTGAACTGCAACATTCCTTTTGTCTAATGATGGTCAATTATCTCATAACCCATATTTCAACTTTTGACAGTTATCCTCTTTCATAAGTTTTTGTTCTTTCCAAAATGACCACATTGATACTGGATATGTGTAGCATAATATCTAGTACTAGGTCTGACGTAATGTCTGGTCTCTTCAGACTTGTAGTCCTTATTTATAATCTTTAATATTCATAACATTATTTCCAACTATTCCCTTTATTGGTAGGACGATAAATGTAATTAAGATTTGTTTTATATTAGAGGTGAGAAATATCGTAACTATTTATTACTTTTTCAGTAATGTACTCGTTACTAAATATTTGTTACTCGAGTATTTGTTCTGTGTATGCTTCGGTAAAAATGCTGGTGTAAATAGATTCGGTAGTCAGTATTCAGAGTAATTCAGTTTCACGTTTGTCAAGATCTTATGAGCTTGGTATAGGTATACGAGTAGATATTTAATAGCATTGTAATGAAATTAACTGTCTCGACCCTTACTTCGTGGAATCTGCTCATATTAGTGTTTTAAATGAAACTCACGGTTTCTGGTTAATTACACAATATAATATTATATTATGGAATTAACCAGAAACCGTGAGTTTCATTTAAAACACTAATAATAGCATTGTATTTGTTAAAGGTGGTATTAGCGGCTTATGGAAAAATATACTAGTTACAAGATAATAACTAGAGCTCGGGAAATATGCACTTAAAAAACCTTAAAATAAACATGCAAATTTGCACGAAAAACCGTTGAAATATGCACTAAAATATGCGTTTATGCATTTATAAAAAACGCAATAATCTTTGTATTGAATGTAATTTATCATCTTATATGCTAATGTCACAAAAAATATTTATTAAAATTAGGTACCTACTCTAAAAATTATATTTTAATATAAAGTTGATTTATATTTTTAGAAAAATGTTTGAAAATTAAAACAATATCTAAATTAGAATCACATAATAGTACTTACCGGTTTGTTGCAAACTGTGCAGAATAAATGGCTATCATCAATAATTCAAAAGTCTTCTTTATTATGAATCCACTTCTTTAGAAAAATTGATTTGTTAGCACTTTGTCTTCGCATTATCACACACTTTTGATAGACAATAATTAAGCAAGCACAAGTTTATCGAATTAACTAAAGGCACAGAACTAAATCCTACATTCTTTTTAAACTTTAAATTTTAAAGGAGGTGCGATTTCATTGGCTCAATGTAAATAGTTTCCTCCATGTGCAATTTGGGTATTTTGGTAAACATATTCTGAAAATTTGTTAAGCTTTTGGCAAAAGCAATAATAAATTTTATGACCACAACTGGCTTATCAGTCAGTAGGGTCTATTAATCTTATTATGCTAATACTGATATGGGTATTTCCAAGGGACAGGTACCTACCTCTCTTATTTCTTTATCTAATTTCACAGATGATTGTCCATATTGAAAATTTTTATTTGAAGAAATCCGAAAATAGCTCAAAATATGCACTTATAATAAATGCATATGCACTTACAAAATGTATTCAAAACATGCAAATTTGCATATTTCCCGAGCTCTACTAACAACTAACTATAACGCCTGTGATTTTTGTATTCAGACAAGTAATGAGTTACTTCTCTTACACCTCTATTTTATATTCATCAGTATAGAAATTAATATTTCTATAACTGTTCCCAGCTTAATTTAAACTGTCATTAAATGTTAAATGTATTAGTAATACTACATTGGATACAACAAAATATAGGAACTATTTTTTTCACTACTTGATTAGTTTAAATTCATATGATCGGTATTTTCTCCTAAATAAAATCTAAACTTCGCCTCAAAACGATTTCATCACTCACTGGATCAGGGTAGAAAGAAGACGACAAGTGAAATCGACTAGCAAAAACAATCAGTTTGGGCAGTAGACGAGTCACCACTGCTTCACGTTAATGACATATGAAGGGTACAGGGGTAAAAGGAGCTCATGAGCATTTTTATGTTTTTCCATCAGAGCGTGTTTAAGGTTGAAATTCTAGTTTGCGAACGCTACGTTGCTTTTTTCAAGTTTTCGAAATTTTTCTTAAGGTTATTAAATAACAAACAAGCTACGTTAAATATTTTTAGAGACAGTTTATATTTCTCTGAACAAAGAAAAATTTAAAAAACTCTTACAACTACAAAAACTACAAGGGAAGAAGAGGTTCATTTCATTGAATCATTTCTCGTTCTTTCACTGTACTACTAACAGCGATCGTCGTTAGTTAGGAAGACAACAAAATATCTTAAAAAAAGGAAATTTTTGGATATAGAAAAATGATCTTAACGTCTAAATCTTCTTTAATGGTGCGGCAAATTTGCAAAAAACTCTTGCGCTGCTAGGCTGCAAAACTTTTTCAAATGCTGAATAACGCGAAACTTCTCAGCAGTTCTCAGAAGCTGTCCTAAAATAAATATAAAAAATAATAAGAGAAATACAGTGTGGTAATGATGAATAATTTAAAATACCTTCATAACTATACTCAGGTAGCCTAAATTCGTTATCTTTGAGGTGACAAACAGGTAGCCTTGAGGATTTGCGGCGTTTTCCTTGCAATTAAGCTGACTCCCAAGGCCCATTGTATGTGGTGCAATATTGTATAAGAGCTCCTCTCTGTATGTTGATTTCTCTGATTGCCTAGATGGGAATGGCGACTTTTTAGGGTAACTATTGTCAAGAAATTTTGTCCAACTACGGTATAATGTGTGATTCACATTGATAACGTTGAATGGAGTTGGCGAATGGCGGGCATCTTCCAATATTTGCAACCAGTCTTTGGGAACTTCTGCTCTCGATTTTTGGTTAACAAGACCAACATTCTTATCACATTCCATATATGAGTGTCTTCGAATAGGAAATGTGACAACAACGGATTCTAACTTTTTCTCATTGTTAACTAGGTTGTGCAGAAAACGAAAAAAAGTGAAATTCTTTTGTTGACCACTGCAAAAGTCACAAAATATTTTCAGATGCTTCACTTTTGGATCAAGATGGCTATATATGAAGTTATGGAGCAGTGAGCTCACATCATCGGAACCCTTTTTCCCTTCGGTTTCTGGATAAACATAAAAATAACTCCCAGAAGTAGACAAAACATGCACGTTAAATGCATATATTGATAGCTGTCTCTTGTAGTGAATATCATTTGTTGGTATATTTGATACCTGCAGATTCTTGGCGAAGTCCATACAAATTGCCTCTGTGTTAGAATTTTTTCTACTGTTTATCTTAGACATTTTCTCCGGACTATAAAACATTTCTGCTTTTTTCTTATGTATTGTATTTTCTGTAGTTAATCTTTTTATTTCCATAGAAATTTGTAGGTTTTCCGTATATTCCAGTTTTTCAGATTCTAAGTTTTTAATCTTTACTGTAAAATCACAAGTGTCTGTTTGCGGATGTCCAAAAGAAATATTGAAGTCACGACAAAACACCTGTCTATACGATTCATAGGATATTCTATTGTTAGGGTGCAACTCCTTAAACATTGTATGCATTTTTTTGACATTTAATTCCTCGGAAAGGTATACTTTTGTAGAGTCCTTGAGGCTATAATGACTTCCACGGCCTTTAAAGGAATGAATATGTTGCCTGACTAGACTTAGTGTTTCTACTGAAAGTTTATTAAGATGATTTGGGTGTTTACCTCGTTTATCCTGCGGAGCATATCCTGTTTCCTTTAAGCTTGATACCAAGATTTCCACTTTCTTTTTTGATATGCCATGAATAGCAATAAATGCTTTACGGCACACATTAAATTCCTTTGTTTTCTCTCCTACAAGAGCCCGAATCCTGTACTTATAGGATGCACCATAGTGTTTAGCGCCTTCTTTTAAAGTCTTACGTTGAACAGGAAGTACTGCTATTAATCCACAGAGATATAAATTTTGAACATCAGTCGAACCTAACATATTAAATTGCTTTAATACACTATTTCTTATGTCATAGGGCACAACATCAAAACATTTTTTCAAACAATTACAGTCTGGACCATGACCATGACTGCCATAGGATTTTCTTTTCTTACTTCTAGGCTCCATCACACTACTTATATTTAGCTCTCCATCACTGCTAATATCACTTTCCATAAAGAAAACTCAAAAATACACTATTTCTTATGTCATAGGGCACAACATCAAAACATTTTTTCAAACAATTACAGTCTGGACCCATTTCATGAGTGCCATAGGATTTTCTTTTCTTACTTCTAGGCTCCATCACACTACTTATATTTAGCTCTCCATCACTGCTAATATCACTTTCCATAAAGAAAACTCAAAAATACACAAACTTACACTACTAGAGACGCGTTCTTGAAGGCTGATGCAATAATATTACGAATAATGGCAACATCCACCAAATCAAACAGGCAAAAACGCGCGAATTGTACAATGAGCCCGCCTTTGCACGGTTCGTGTTTACAATGAGCTCGTTGTTCCCGTGTATAGGTATCTCATTAACCAGCCCGTTTTATCTAGTTTGGAAGCTAAGAGGTGATAATATATGAAAAATACTATCCATCCTGAATATATCGCTCTTTTGGTCAAATATGCGATGAGCCCCTTTTACTCCTGTACCCTTCATATGACACAAGAGCAAATCTAATATCTCCAGACGATCGTTATGGAGTATCGCAGAGACCTGAAGAAATATTTTTTTATTATCTTCTCTCTCGAAGAGAAGCGTTTCGTGGTGAATAAAAATTATCTTGGGCAGAAATTTGTTTTGAAGCACGCATAGAATTAGTCTCCATTCACTATGGTTCATAATTGAAAATTAAACATATCCTTGTTATGCGTATGAAGTTGGCTCCATATAGGAATATATTCATTTTCTAAGGTGTTAGATTAGCTAGATGAGCTTATTATTGAAATATTGTCAATCTAGCACCTTTGGAATGCTCTCTGGAAACATCAGTTGAGCATCATGTACCTGTCCCGATTAATTAATATACAAGAATTAGAGTATGCTGCTCTATTTTATGAAAACACATATTTTGAGCAACAGTTCAGAACTTGATACACGTTCTTAGGATACATAATTTTTATTTTAATTTTGATTGTCATTCGTTTCGTGAAGTTCATTTTTTAACTTTAAATTTAAATAAATCTTCATCACTGCAATATTCTCTATATTTATAGTTGTCCCATAATTTTGAACATGAATTTGACAGTAAACATAATCTGGAATAGTTTCAACAGACATCCCAGCCAACTGTTAGATAATAATTTATCTACTTTTGAAAATATCGAACCTTAAGGATAGATGTTTGATCATACCCTGTAGATGCAGTTGTATTTCATTGATATACCAACAATAATGTCACTGACTGTATAAAGTTTAATACTCACGGGGCGAAATTCGCGTTTTCTTGACATAATGTGTCAAATCCAGATTTAAAAATATTCGCGGCGGGAAATTTTAACTATTCTGCGATTTTTACAAGTATCGTTTGTCATAAATCAAGAGAAATAACATAACCTAGAATTTTTATTATTATTTGTTTGTGTTTGACCAATTTTTATACAAAGAAAACAGTCAAGGATGTTTGTCATTACAACAATTATTTACTAAGATATAATAGTGTAGTATGTACACAAACCTAATATCTCTCAAGAACAAATTTATGATCTGCACAAACCATCAAAAAATGACACTACAAATGACAGTAAAGTAATGACAGTAAATCGCAAAATAGTTAAAATCATTTCAACTTTTTTTCGATTTATCCCCATTTTCGCGTAGGCGAATTTCGCATTTGTGAGTATGGATGAAATACGCGAATGTGCGACAACAGTCTGGATTTGACAGACACATTATGTCAAAAAAACGCGAATTTCGCCTAAGTGAATATTAAGCTTGAGACTGACATTGTTTTTAATAATAAGTTTTCTACATATTGATAGAACCACTCCTTAGTTATAAAACTCTGTGTTTTCTATTAAAAAACTCTTTAAAACCTATTAAGAATGTTAAGAATAACAGAATAACTTAATATATTTAAACTACATTCCAATATTGATTCTATATCTATTTCAGAAAATTAGTGATAAAATATTAAATAGAAAAGGGTATCTTTCTGTGGAATGATAAACAATGAATTAATTTTTGTTAAGAAATGAGCCATTTAAATTATATTGAAGAAAATATTAAGAATAGTTGGAACAATACAGTATTTGGCTAGGAACTTATCATGTTTGGATTTTCTAGTTGGCATTGAACATTTTTTTTATTGTCTTAAATTAAGGTCATAAATCATTTTGAAAATTCTGTACTACATTAAGCATAACTTATTTGTTAGTATAGTAATGGTTAATCTATTGACATTCATTTATATGTAGATGTAATTAAAAATCCACATTATTTTGTTTCATCTAATGAATTCATAAATAATAAATAAATAACTGACAAATATTGAAATATCAAAATGAGAATAATCAAGGTTTTCATATGATTAATAATAATTCAATTAATCGAAGTAACACTATAACTCACTATTCCTAAGTTTATATTCAAATGCCAAATTTAAATAAATAAAAATTCGGTCTGTAGGTTCTAGTATGTACAAAATTCATTGAAAGTATTACATATTATTATAACAAATTCAGTTGAACATTTTCAAGTTTTACATGAATTAAATTCACATTATTTGTAAAGAACTACTCCAATAAAATAAACATAGTACAGTATATCAGATATTAAGAATAATGATTGAAGTTTCTAAAATATCTGCAGATTGTTTCTAACCTCTCTATTTGCGATACAAAACATTTTTAAAGTTTGTTCTACTTGAAAACTATTAAAAAACTAACTTGTTATGCTGATAATATTCATTAGAATTTATTATAAATACTTTAGTTTATTTCCGAAGGTAAATACCTCTAAGTATCAGTTAATTTACAATTTAAATTATCACTGATTATAAACTTAAGGCAATTCGTTTCCTTTTTTTCTATTTGGCGTAATAATTTTTTTCATTGCTGAAAATATATTCTGCTCCCCGCAAACGATGGTAATTGAGACGAAACAAAGAAGACAGGTAAATATTGACTCGGCAGTTGAATTTACACACTCCTTGTAAAGCAATTCAGCTACCAATTGTATTATGAATGCAAATTGTTAGGAATATAATCTAACAATATGTTATTATTATTTTCTTTGGTATGCTATTATGACATATATTATAATTTATTTTCTGAATTTATCTAAATGTGTTGTGGAGCAATTTAACTATTCCTTATATATTGCTCAACAAACAATTTTATGGAAATAAACTTTCAAAACTAACTTTTCCATTTATTTTTCAGCTGTTCAAGTTAAACATCGGGCTGATACTTTAATCAATGCCAATCATTACGATCCACAAAGTATTAAAGATATTTCTGAAGAAGTTACCAAGAGGTGGCAGCAATTAGTAACATGCGCAGAAGAACGGCATAAATTAGTGACGGCCAGTTTAAATTTTTATAAAACCGCTGAGCAAGTTTGTTCTGTTTTGGATAGCTTGGAAAGGGAGTATAGGTAAATTAAATATTTATTTAGTGTTGATACATTTTTATCTGTGGTGGAATAGAAATAAAATTTTAATATTCTGCAGGAGAGATGAAGATTGGTGCGCTACTGGACAAGCGAACATTGACAAAGCCACAGCCATATCTCAACTCATTAACAAACATCAAGAACAAAAAGAAGCTTTTTTAAAGGCTTGCACATTAGCACGAAGAACAGCTGAAACATTTTTGAAATATACGACTAGAAGTTTGCAGTTTTATAATTATCCAAGTAGTAGCGGCAATCATGAAGCAAGAGTAAAGGGAATTCTAGAAAAATTATTAAACCAGGAAAACAAAGTGTTGGAGCATTGGACTCAAAGAAAAAAGAAGTTGGACCAATGTCAACAATTTGTTTTATTTGAGAGATCTGCCAAACAAGCGATTGAATGGATTCACGAAACGGGTAAGTGCTCTGAAATCAATTTTTTTGTTCAGTTCATTTTAAAAGTATTTATGCGAATAATATAGAAATTACAGAAAGTAAACATTGTGTAAGATGCCATTTTCCAATTTTTTACTGGCAAAAAACACATGTTTCCCTTTTTTCAGCTTTTTGCTGTAACATTTTGTTCATCCTCCAAGCATAAGCTTTAGAATTAATCTTAAAATTATTTTAT
Organism: Galeruca laticollis; assembly: GCA_963921935.1. Classification (NCBI taxonomy): domain Eukaryota; kingdom Metazoa; phylum Arthropoda; class Insecta; order Coleoptera; family Chrysomelidae; genus Galeruca; species Galeruca laticollis. The sequence goes on along the minus strand of OY998178.1, from coordinate 33,432,741 downwards.
TGTTCTAGATGCTAGACAATTACTTTGATTAACATATATAGATATATCTTCAGGGACGGGTCTAGTTAAGGTGCAGGAGGTGCTGGCCTCAGCCGTAAAAAAAATAAATCAATTCCTCTGCATTCCGAGCTCCAAGTAATCCATAATTGTACCATTTTTGTAACCGCTGTTCTGGATTAATAATTTTCATATCGCATTTCTCATAAGCATTGAAAAATAAATCCACATAGAAACCAGTGACATTGTGAGAGAATTTGCTAATGCAAAAGCTCAAAAAGTAGATTTCGATATTGGTTCTTAAGAATTGATGATTTGTAAAAGTCTTCTTTTTTGAACCTTCAAAAGAACAATATATCAATGAAACTAGGGATGAATCATCATTCGATTGAACTATAGTAACTTCCTACCCAATGCGGTGGGAGGAGGGTGCCAAAATTATTATCTCAACCCAGGCGACGAATAGCCTAGAGCCACCCTTATACATCTTATTACTTTTACTTAATTTTAAATCTAATTATACAACTTTATCATATCAATCGATTATCAGAGCTTCTTGATACCTAATAGTATCGAGATATGAGTAGCTGATATCGCCAATGTTATTCACAATCATCAGTTTCAGAATATATCAAAAATGTACTATTCTAGTTCTATTCAATTCTATTTGATTGCATACTACACTATGGTAGTTTTCTTTGTTACTATAAATAACAAATTAGGATTAAAATATGGCATTATCTTGCTTTTTGTGTATAACTGAATACAGGTTGGGCAACCAACCTGTGGAAAAGTTTCACTTCCCAATTTTTAAATATCAGTAATGCTAAATAGATTTTCCTAGTAGTCTGCTATTAAGTATTATAGCTTTCTCTTGTTTCCAATTATCATTTATATTAATTCTATATTAATTTATTTTTATTTTTGATACGAAAGATGCATTCCTGGCTTTTTTGGATAATTGACTTTTTTCTATTAATTTCATGTTATGATGTTAAATTCACTCTTTGAATGAAGTGCATAGAAAACATTATGTCCTTTTGCCATGTTTGGTTAAATAGCTACACAGATGGAAATAAAAAAAATAAACTGGTGTGTGTGCACTATTACCATCAATGAATATGATGCTTGAGGAAACTATTGATTGATGAATTTTAAATTATTTCAAAGGAGATTATGAGTTGTTTCAGAAGTTTGGTTACCCGCAACTATTAGTAATCATGGTTGACTTTGATTAATTTGTTCCCAGTTTGTGCAGTTGACCCGCACCTAGAAAAAACATTAATTAACTGATAGTTTGACTTTATTGTCTATCTTTCCATTGTAAACACAGATAGTATATCAGTTGTTTTATAGTTTATTTAAGAATTATGTGCTATTAACACTTACCAGTGCTTTAGGTATATTCATGTCACAATTGGTTCACTTTGACTATCTAAATATGCATTTTAAAAGATAATTTACTTAAGTAGATAGCTGTGCTAATAAATGGTAGTTGGCTTGATATGAACCAACTGCACCATATTGAAAGCATGATTATTTTTAGTAACCATTTAATTTATTTGTATAATTTGTTTTAGGTGAATGTTACCTAACCACACATGCAACGAATCTCGGCAACAATATCGAAGAAACTGAAAGTTTATTACGCGAACACAACGAATTTAAAGGAACTGCCAAAGAAACCCGGGAAAGAGTCAAGTTACTTATTCAACTCGCCGATAGTCTTGTTGAGAAAGGTCACGCTCATGCATGTTCCATCAAACAATGGGTAGAAGCTGTTGACAACAGGTAATTACATTTTTATATAAACTGACTATGAGGTAGTTTTATACTAATTTGTATAAGGTAAATCATGAAAATAAGCTTGCCATGTATTTTTCCCATTGCTGTTTTATTTATATGCTTCCTTTTGGTCAGAAGATCCTTTTCAGAAGAAACTATTGTGGAAAAACTTTTTCCTTCAATGCAATCAATAGCTCGTCTCTTATATCAAGTGTTTGTTGGCTTTGTATATATACAGTGTTAAAGGAAGGGGTGCCCAAAATGAGGAATATTTTAATTTTCAGTTGTAGCAAAAAATGTTATTATTGCTTCTAAAATGTTATAAAATGAAATAACATTCAAGTTTTTCACATCCTGCAACCTTTTTTAGTCAATTTCATGTAAAATATTATGAACTTTCACACCAAGTTTCAAAATATAATAATACATTAATCTAGTGAGTGACATTTTATGAAGTACTTGAATAACTATCAATCATCTTTTAAAAAAATTATAATGCTAACTATTCAATGAAGAGTATATCTTGTAAAGTGTTGTGGCATTGGGAATTAAAATTGGTATACAATTTAACAATTTTTGAAAAATGAACTCAAACATTTGTACACTGAGAAGGTAATTCAGTGCATTCAGTAAGGAGAAATCCCATATTATTCATTAAAATTTGCAGTGGAGGTTGTTTTAGTCACAGCTAAAATTTGTTCACACCTCACAAGATTGTGATTTGATAAAAGGTTCAATTTTTGTGCAATTATTGAATATTTTGAATGACTACAATAATTAATTTTTAGATGAAACAATTTTCACAACAAATGAAATCGTTTCATACCAAAACTGTCGGTATGTCAGCTTATTACAGGATTCCCCGTAGTAGTCAGTTTGCTCACAAAGTAAATATTTGTTATGCTGTTTTACCAGATCGAATTACTGGAACATATTTTCAGGACAATACCTTAAATCAGGAGGTGTACTCATATTTGTATTTGCTAGACAATTTTTCGATAAGGGAATTAGATGATCTTCCCTTGGAGCAAAGGCGTAAAATTTATTTTCAGCACGTTGATTGTCGTCACATTCGACTTTACTGATAAGGAGATAGCTGGATGAATATTTTCCTGAATAATGCTGACAGTATGGACCCATATATTTTCTGCCCCGCTTACCCGAATCAACAATTTTTTTTTGTTTGGGGCTATCTAAAACAAATTTTAAAAAAGAGATTTAAACCATTGTATTGAAGATTTAAAACGAATAATAATGCCGTAAATGAAATTATCCCAGATATGCTAAGAAATGATTATAAAGAACTAGAATTGAGATGTGTTTTGAAGTATGAGGAGGATTTGTCAAATAGTTATTATTTTTCTAGACTGTTTGTTTTTCTTTATTGTTATTTTTGTCATCAATTATAAGTAGAATTTTATTAAACGGTTTTATTAAACGGTTTTATTAAACGGTTTTATTTAGCTCACCCCGTTTGTTTTATTATTTATTCTTGGGTCAAATTTAGTAATTCAAATTTCACCCTCTTCCTGTCAACCGATTAATCTGAAATTTTGTATACACTTTGGATTTTGGTGACAATACAATTATGTTTATTCATTATCATTATAAATTCAAGATGGCCGCCGCTACAAAATGGCGGATAATTTATGTTTTATTAATCCCATCAATATGGGTATCAAATGAAAGGGCTCAACAAGCAGAATACAATATACTATAAAAAATTGAAATCCAAGATGGCGGCCGCTACAAAATGGCGGATAACGTAGGTTTTATCAATCCCATCAACATGGGTATCAAATGAAAGGGCTCAACAAGCAGAATACAATATATTATAAAAAATTTAAATCCAAGATGGCGGCCGCTACAAAATGGCGGATAACGTAGGTTTTATCAATCCCATCAATATGGGTATCAAATGAAAGTGCTCAACCAGTAGAATACAATATACTATATAAAATTACGAACTCAGATGTATGCAACAGATGTACCTTCCGTCCCAATTGATTTCGCAAGAGACGGAGTACATCTTATACACCCGAAAGCCATACAGTTTCCAGCTAAGTACAATTACGGGACGGCTGAAAGAAGAATGTTGCCTTTAATACTATCATGGGCTTCTACAATACATAAAATGCAGGGCAGCACTGTGGATCACGCAGTCGTATACTTAGGTGCGAAACTGTTTGAAGAAGGTCAAGTCTATGTGGCTCTTAGTAGAGTAAGATCTTTGCAGGGACTACGTATAGAGGAGTTGGACTGCAATAAACTAACGGGCAAGAAACCTTGCAATAATGAAGCACTAAATGAATTAAACAGAATGCGAAATAAAAACTAAAAACCAAAAAATTAAAAATAGGTTCAAGTTAAACGGTTTTATGTTAAACATACATTGCAATGTTTAAGATAAATGTACTAAAAACCAAAAAATAATAAAATAGATACAGTCGTGGGAATTATAAACATATGCATAGACTAGACTAAAATAAAACCGTGGGGCACGTCAATTGTCTACAAATTATCGACTTAATGTGCGATAGAAGAATCGTTTAATTCGTCGTTAGGCAGTTGGCCCGCAGACGGTGAGGAAATTACTTACTATTTTCTTGCTCATGGAAATTCCAATAGTTATACACTCCATGTAAATAAAAGAGATGTTTCAACTAGTTTATCGTTGGACATTCACACTGCTGGCTGGCGAGGAATCGTTTCACTGCTCGTAGTTTGTCTTTAATCTACAAAACATATGATAAAAGTACTACTCGCTCACCACTATGAAACCCTAAAACTCGCTTATAATCGAGCTTGCTAGCTTGTTTCCACATTCTAGCCCTACTTATCACACGTCCATCGTTGTCGGTTGAACAACTGCCTAATTATAGTGTAACATTACAAAACAAAAATTTTAATCAACGATTGTAGACAATTGACGTGCCCCACGGTTTTATTTTAGTCTAGTCTATGCATATGTTTATAATTCCCACGACTGTATCTATTTTATTATTTTTTGGTTTTTAGTACATTTATCTTAAACATTGCAATGTATGTTTAACATAAAACCGTTTAACTTAAAAAGTTTTTTTACCTATTTTTTTTTAATATATCTAATTACAATTTGAAATATTTTGCTTAGGCACTACTAATAAATTATTAGTTACATTTTGGAACTCAGTTCATAGGATTTCTCATAAAATTGACAACGAAAGATAAAAAAAATGTTCCTCCTCCTGCATATCCAATCCATATAGACAGTGTATGATTTAGACTCCATATCTTCCATTTAGTCAATTATATACTGTGTAAACTTTTTTTTGGTCTTATTTACCGTCCTTTTTGTGTCCCATCTCATTTTGACGGGCATTCTCACATATATCATTTCTACTATTTATTATCATTTAGTTTGAACTCTTGTTCTGCTAAACTCATAGTTTATTTTTTTTTCTAGCCGATATCTCTCCTTTAATTTGCTACTCAAGTATTTGCACACCTTTACTTTCCTCATTCATTATCAATCTATACCCTTCCATTAATTATCATCACCTTACTTTTATATTTATTTATCTCTATATATTCACTTTTCTTGTTTTTTTCTGTTTTCTATTCAAGACCATAAAAGAACAATTTATTATATATTTTACTAAAATATAACTTTTCTTTCATGTCAGATATAAGAACTTTAGCTCGCGAATGGAAAATTATCGACAGCAATTAGAAGAAACTTTGGGTATCCAAGAAGAAGAAAGTGAAAAGAAAGAACTTTCTATTGATCGAAATTCTGATCCCAACTTAGAAGCTAAAGTAAAAGAAGCTGCTGCAAAAGATTTGAAGGAATTAAATGAGGAGAAAAGGCGATCTGCAAGAAGAAAAGAGTAAGTAATCGACAGTGAATTGTGTATATCATACTTCAGATAAATTTCAATTACAATAAAACTATTTCATTTTCAGATTTATCATGGCAGAATTGTTACAAACGGAACGTACCTATGTCAAAGATTTGGAAACTTGCATAACTTGTTTTCTTGATGAAATGAGAAATTCTTCAACAGTAGCCGCTTCGCTTCAGTCCAAAGAAAGCATAATTTTCGGCAATATGGAAGAAATATATGAATTTCACAATTCGATTTTTTTAAAGGAACTCGAAAAATACGAAACTATTCCCGAAGATGTTGGTCATTGTTTCGTAACTTGGGCTCAGAAATTTGATATGTACGTTACTTATTGTAAGAATAAACCTGAGAGTAACAGTCTGTTAGTGCAACATGGTGGTGGGTATTTTGAAGAGCTACAGAAGAAACACAAAGTTGAACATCCCATCGCCGCTTATTTAATAAAACCGGTTCAGAGAATCACCAAGTACCAGTTGCTGCTGAAAGATTTACAGAGCTGCTGTGAAGAAGGTCAAGGAGAAATTAAGGTATGTAAATGATATATTTTGTAAGCATTTGCACTTGGAAAGTAAGTTTTGTTGCTGATCTGAATCAGAAAAATGATTTAAAGCAGGCGTTCCCAAACTTTTACGATAACGGAACACCCACCAAATACCTTTATTTAATGGAACCCCATATGAAATAATTACAAATCGAAGACACTGTAATTTAAAGAAAAACAAAAACTCCTTAACCTCAATTCTTTATTTTAACTTTTAATCTGAATAATGAAATTGTGTCAATAATTGATTTATAGTTCGGTATTATGTCCAACAGTTGTATGGACATATCTGGAGTAGCATCTAATCGCGTTTTTTGTATAAGTGTGAGCTAAAAAACCTGTTTCGCAATGGTACATTCTGACAAACGGGAGCAAAGTTCAGATTTCTGGAGATTTACCGAATGTTCAGTTTTGATAGTTCTCATTTCATTTGGTAATTCCAACACGTTTTCTTGTAGAAAGTTGTATAAAAGTGAAAAACATTCAAATTTCATTTTCTTTTAACCCCGTGGTATTCGCTTGGAATTTTCTCATGTAAAGGGTCGCATGGGATACGCTCGTATCCTTTTTGAGATGTAATGTAAAATATTAGCACATTGCAAAGTAATAATATCATAATTACAAAGACTGATAAACATATCATGAAAACATGCTAACGACAACAATGAAGTTATATTAGGAAGTAAGTGGACAAACTTTCAAACATACATGAACAGAAAAATTAGTACAGTTAAGCAGAATTTACACAACTCAGCGGTGAAACTTTGGAGTTCTCGACATACCCACTTGTAACAAACAGCACAGAAGCCTCTAGTACTCTTATCCTTTTTACCGTGGACATGAATAACGTCGCCCATTTCCACTTTTTTTTTCAAATTGTAGTAGAACTTGAAATTGGTAAGAAGACATTGAGCAGTAAATAATACTATGCAAGTATCATCTGTTCTCCAGAAATTCGTTATATTCTGTCTACCGGACTTATAAACTCCTAGCAGGTAAAGCATTTCCAGCAAAACTCTAATTTTACAGGTATTAGTTGGTTTTGCATCTCTTTCGAGGGGATACTGTCTTTTTATGATATCTATACAAATATTTGTTGACCGAGTCACAGCTTGAATAATGTTCTCAGTAAAATGTTTTTCAAAACATTCTAAAATGGTCTTTGCATTTGCAGCGTTATTTACTGGTCCTTGTTTCTTCTCAAATATATTGTGAACCTCTTAGACTATTAGACACAGATAGACAAAACATTTCATTCATAAATACTTTTTTCTACTACCGTTACTAAAACTGCGTTATAAGCACAGGTTTGACATGCTCAAAGCGACTCTTTAAACACTAGTGTTTAAAATGCGAGAAGTTACATCTCGTTTATCTTTTGTCCTTAAACGTCATATCTGTTAATAGACACTAAAATCATCTTGGTTCTTTATCAGCGGCTTGTGTCAATTGACACAAGGCAGATGACAGTCGAGGTAGTTCGATGGTCATTTTTGTTTCAATGAGCAACGAGATACACGTTACAAGTTATAAATACAGTAAGTATTTATTTTTGTCAGTATATTTCTACTAACATATTTTTAATAAATAAACATTAAACAAGAACCATTGTTTAATTCAAAAGGTTATGGGCCTAGAAGTTGCTCTGAAGAAGTATTTTTGATAAAAGTGAAATAATATAAAGGACATTTTTTCTTCGTTGAGGTTATAAACGAAAAAAAAATTGGAAGTATGACACAAGCAGAAGGCAAAACATTTTTAACCCAGGCACTTAAAGAGAAAAATTACAGCAACTAGAGGTTCAGGATGGAATTAATTCTAGAAGAAAATGGAGTACTTGAATGTATCCAACAGGAACTGAATCTAGATACTATGACTGACGAAAATGAAAAAAGGAATAAACAGAAAAAAGACGGGAAGGCAAAATCCCTAATTGTTCAATGATTTTGAACTATACATGGCTTTTGATGCTTGCAGTTATATTAATGATATTCCAAACAATTTTAATGATATACAAGATAGGAAAGATAAGGAAAAATGAATTGAATAAAACAATGGATCTTTTTAATTTTTATTTATTACAAAGATGTTAGTAGAAATATACTGACAAAAATAAATGCATGCTGTACGTATAACTTGCAACGTGTATCTCGTTGCTCATTGAAAGAAAAATAACCGTCGAACTACTTTGACTTTATCATTTTCACTATCGCTACCCAAACTTTCAATTTCTAAGCCATTTTCATCTGTTCTCTCTACTTCATTTTTGCTTTCACTTATTCTACTCTTATCCTCTCTCTCATTCACAATATCATCGTTATTATCTATTTCTATCATTGTTTTCTTAAAATAAAAACTATTTTCATCAAATTCAATACATTTATTATAAATCAGTTTTTGTTTTTCTACATCCCATAGTCTATAACCAGTTGGTGCATACTCCAGCACTACACATTTACTTAACTTTGATTCCAACTTTGATCTTAATTCTTTGTGAATATGGCTGTATGCTGTACATCCAAAAATTCTGAAGTTGCTTACATTCGGTTTAGCATTATTCCAGATCTCAGCTGGTGTGATGATATTACCTAAATTAGTTGAAAGACCCCTATTCATGACGTAATTTGTTGTATGTATTGCTTCTCCCTAAAACATTTTGTCTACTCCTGAATCCAACAATAATGCTCTTGATAACTCTACCAGACTTCTATTTTTTCATTCCGCTTTTCCATTCTGTTGCTGAGTATATGGGACCGTATAATCTGTTAAAATACCTTTTTGTTTATAAAACTTTATTAAATCAGTTGATGAGTATTCCCCACCATTATCGCACCATTACCTAACCTAACCTAACCTAACCTTAATTTATGTATTTTACTGTAAAATTTTGATTCAACCATTTTTATATATTCTATAAGTTTATCTAATGCTTCACTTTTGTTTTTTAACAATTATACTATTGTAAATTTTGAAAAATCATCAATAAACTTTATAAAATATTTGTTGTCGTCGTACGTTACGGGTGTTATAGGCCCACATATGTCCGGATGGACTATTTCTAGTAATCTACTATTTTTTGTCCTACTACTAGTCAGCATTATCATGGACTTCTAAATTTTTCAACTGCGTCTTTCCATGTTTTAAATGGTGTAATCCATTACCCACATGTTCATGGCCAAATACCACACAATATTTGCAGTATGCACCATTATTATTTTGGTAATACACAAACCATGGACACTTTTTTACCCAATTGTATTGAAACTTCAGTTTTTTTTTGTTAAACTCAGAAACTGGAAATACAAAATTTTATGGTGCCACAAACAAATCATTTAAAACTTTGTATTTCAATTCCCTACTAACAGGAACAGCTGATGCATGTTTGCTTATATTATGTAGCTTGTCCGAGATTACACCTATATCTACAGATGTTATGCTTACATTAGTTTTCGTTTCTATAAACGATTCTTCACGAAACGAGGACGAACAACATTGCCTCTCTTCTTGTGGAACTTGTGGTGGTGAATCTGACCTAGGATCAGTACTGGAAATCTTCTGTTTAAAAAATTGGTCCATAGTTTGTCTCTTCATTTTCACCTCTCTCAACTCAATAAAAGTAACTTTAAACAGTGAACTCGTTTACTCCACATCACAGGAAAATAAAGTCATAACTGTAATCAATCGCTCACAAACGTAGAGTCAAATCCATAACAACTATTGTAACCACAAACACGTGAAATGTAAACAACACTTACGAGAAGTTTAACGTAAACTGACCATTGACGTATCACCAGTGAACAAACGAGGTTGACTAGAGCCAGTGTTACCAGGTCCCACAAAGATATTGCATGAGAAATATTGAGAAAAAGCATGAGATTAAAAAAAAAGCATGAGATTGCACAACAGTTGTCAAGATTACCAAAGGTATTTATTTGATTAATACGAAAAAAATTTAACACGTTTATTCAATAAACAAAAGTAACAAAATATATGAAAACATACTCTAATAAATGAAAATTCTTCTCATAAAACAATATTATTCACAATCGGATTTGTGTATATGCTGATATAAGTTTCGAATAATTTCCTTTGATATGGGAAATTTGAACATATAGATTTATTTTTATTCACCAAACCTTTTGTGTGAATTATTGCCTTAATGGTAGAAGTTTTTAACCTATACTTTGTTTCGTTTTGTTTAAATTTATAGTAGAAAATACTCTTTCCACATTGGCACTTGAAACAGGCAAAGTAAGTAACTTAAAGACAAATTTTGTTAGATTTAGAAAATATGACGCACTATTATCTGGATTTTTAATTGATGCTATATATTTGCAAAGTTCACATATATCATGATAATTTGTCATAATATCAATTTCAAAATTTCTTATGGTCAACCACTCATGTCAATGATTTGTATATCAACATCAAGTAAATGTGACCCCACGGACCCCCCACTTGACTGCGGCACTGGCGATCCATATTAAAAAGTTTTATTTACACTGATTAAGAGATTATTTAAAAAAACACACAAAACTCAACAACAAACTCACATCAAAGTATAGGCAACACTGCACCCGCAAAATATGAATGACTCTGAAAATCGATAAATTTTCGTAGTACACTAAGCTAGCAGCGTTGTCATAGCTAGTTCTTTCTTGTATTTGACAATGATTTTTATTCGAAACGTTCTATAAAAATCTGGTGGCTACCTATGTATCTACAGGACCCGCGCCAATTAGGCAACCACCCCGTTTTTATGATTTTAATGTTGGATCGCTTTAGGCACGTTTTTTTACATCATTTATTCACCATTAGTTGACTGACGCCATTCTCCGCTGCACGGACACCAATAGCACATAAAAAAACGCGGTTCATTTTACATCATTATATCTGACAACTGACAATCGATTTCTAAGTTGATTATTCTTATTAGCAAACATTGACGAAATGAATGAAAATACTTTGAAAAGTGTTGTAGTTATTTTAGCCTCCAGATCTCGGAATAGCAGTTCATCTGATAGTTTCAAATATGAAATAATAAGCATGTTTTTGAGGTTAAGCTGTCATTTTGTAAACCACCAAATTTATCCACCGCCTTGAAACAGCGGTGGAATGATTTGCAATTTTGGGGGATGCAACAGTAATAAATGAACGCATCATGTCTTCAATCTGAAATCCACCAATAAATATAAAAACGCAGTTGGTGGATCTACCGGTGAATAAATAAACATATCTTTTCAAATGTGAACAGTTATGTCTCTCTGTGTTTAATAGTCTAAGGTGAACCTTCGTTCTTGGTTTTGGTGGACACTTTTTTCCATTGGGTAACCTTATTTTCCCTAAATAATACGGGATCTCATGATTATTTGAACTATTTTCATAGATTTTATCTTCATTATTAGCATCTTCTTCCGAGTCCGAATTATGATTGCTTCCTTCAGAGTGGTTACTTTTGTATGCATCAAGATCAAATTCCTCTATTTCTTCTTCAATTTCCTTCAGCCATTCTATCCATTTTTTTAGGATTTTGGCTCGTCGTGCTCAAGCAACTAAAATACACTGAATGATATACATTTAAATATGAAAAATCAACAAATACCTTACCAAAATAAAACCAATAAATCTTAACTTTGGAAGTCGCATGGGATGCACTTGTATCCCTGTAAAGATATCTCAAAAATTACAACGAATAAACGAAGATAGATCAACCAAATGCTATCAAATATAGGGTGTCCCACGACGTTTTGACAGTCCAAATTCATGAAAACTGTTCATATGACATTTATGAAAATTGGCAGATATAAACAGTCGAAACTGATGCTTATATTTCTTATAAAATGACTTTCGGTTTTCCTGTCATTTCGGGTCACGTGACCCCAACATAATTTTTTTAAATGGGACAACCAGTATAATATTACAATTTTGAATATATCATTCAAAAACAAATTCAACGATACCACACTTGTCATCATTGTATTGTGTAGTAATGATAATAAGGGCTATTTACTTTCACTAAATTTATTAAAGCAATATTTTGCACTCAAAAATTTAGGTGGCTATGAAATAAATAACTATAATAGCAAAAATATAAGTTGTCATTCATTATTGTTAGGTGAAGTTTATTCAAGAACTGTCATTAATTATTAGTCGCAATCTTGTGAAGACACTGTAATAATAAGTAAATGATGACTTCAATTTTTACTTACGATTAATTTGTTGACATGCTACTTATTTATGGAAAATATGGAAAAAACAAAACTCATGCTCAATGTTTGTACAGAAATCGTTTTCCTGATAGAGTAACTCCGAGCAAAAGTACTTTTGTCTATGTCGAACAAAAGCTAAGAACTGGTTCTTTTACAAGCTGTAAAAATCAAGTTCCTCGTCAAAAGACCGCTCAGACAGATCCTGAAAGGAGAATAAATTTTATTGCTGAAACGTTCATACAAAGTAATGATTACCCTTTAGAAAAAATATTAACAATGGTATTATTAATCGCCATAATTATCAATATTGGTCGCAGGAGAATCCAAACTAGATAAGCGAAACCAATTTTCAAACAATATGGGTAATCAATGTTTGGTGCGGTATATTAAACGGTCAGTTGATTGGTCCCTATTTTTATGATGGAACATTAACGGGGCAAAGATACTTAGATTTGCTTCAAAATACCCTCTCAGAATTACTTCAAGATATTCTCTTACATGAAAGGCAAACAAAGTGATGGCAGCATCTCCTCACTTTTTTTGTCAGTTAGAGAATATCTTGATAACACATTTCCTGAAAAATGTATTTGTCAAAATGGTGCAATTCTGTGGCCACCCACCCCGTTCGCCGGATATTATACCCTTAGACTTCTTTCTCTGGGGTTACTTAAAAGGTCGAGTTTATGCCACACCCCCAATTAATTTAGATGATTTGAAGAATAAAATGAAAGAGGCATGTCGAACCGTAACATACGAAATTATTACAGCAGCACTTACAAGAAATCTTTTAACAAGGTCATTTTGTCAATGTACATGCACATCAATTCGAACATTTTATTATTTAATTTTTTTAATTACCTGGAAATTCCCTATGTTACGTTTTTCAATAAAATAATTTATACATATGTTCATTTAACTGTCCCTATTATCATAACTGAATAACACAATGATGACAAATGTGGTATCGTTGAATTTGTTTTTGAATGATATATCCAAAATTGTAATATTATACGGGTTGTCCCATTTAAAAAATATGCTGGTGTCACGTGACCCGAAATGACAGGAAGAACGGAAGTCATTTTATAATAAATATAAGCAGAAGTTTCCACTGTTTATATCTGCCATATTTCATACATGTCATATGAACAGTTTTCGAGAAATTCGACTGCCAAAACGTCGTGGGGCACCCTGTATAAGAATATACTACTATGTAGGATTACCTTTAGGCAGACACGTATAGGAGCCACCAATATTGAGCACGCGATTACCGCCGGGTTACAGGCTGACAATAATTTGTCTCTCGCCTTAAATATGCTTGTTGATTTTACCTGCAAAAGTGCAGTAATTTCATTGACCTTTCCAAAAATTTCAGCAAGATAAGTTACTTTTATAAGCCATCATCATGCAATACTCTGAAAATGATTGGAACCTTAGACGCCATTACTTAATTTGGAAAACCTTCAGCTCGTTATTTTTTTTTTAGTCACGAGGGGGTTAGGGTTCAGGTGCCCTAATAGTTGCCGCTCAGCCATTAATTGGCTTATTGTGCACCCCCACTCACAGGTATTAAGCAGAGTCCCATCCTAAATTCTTAGCGTACATTGAGATTCGTCGGACTATGTTTTCCTGCATTCCCTCCTGATTTGTGCCTAGGACGATATCTAGACAGAAGGCTCGCCTTCTGCACAGGGCAGGGCAATCGAAGACCACGTGCTTTGCAGTTTCTTCTACTTCTCCACACATCCTGCAGATGGGATTTGTTATTTCAATCCCTATTTTCGCTAGGTGTGCGCTGAATATCCAGTAGCCAGTTATGAATCCTACCACTTTTCGCAGTTCTTTCCTACCCAGTCTAAAAGCATTTGCTGCGTAGGAACTCGATGGTCCTTTTAGCATTCTTTTGGACTGAGCATGTCCCGTTAATCTGTTCCAGCGCTTTTGGTGTTCAAGCGACACCCAGTTGGAGACAGTTTTTCGTACGGCGCTGTATGAAACGCCGTATGCTGGTTCTGGTCCCATGAGGGTGAGATGAGCTCCTTTCTTGGCACACTTATCAGCTCCCTCATTTCCAGCTACCCCTGTATGGCTTGGCACCCTAGTAAGAATTGCTTTATTGTCTTTTGCCAAGGTTTTCAAGGTTTTGTAACAGTCCCACACTATCTTCGACGTATAGCTGTTGCTTGCTAAGGCCAAAAGGGCCGCCCGACTGTCCGTGTTCACATAGATGGTCTTTTTGTTGTATTTCCTGTCTATACATGCTCTGCCGCATTCGATTAGTGCAGCTATTTCTGCTTGAAATGCGGTCGTCATTTTGCCAAGGCAAACACTTATGCTTTGCCTGGGTCTGACGCCATAAACGCCTGCTCCTGTACCCGTTAGGGTCTTTGACCCGTCGGTGTACAAAGTGATACTGTTCAACATGCCTTGAGGTTCTCCCTGGGCCCATTCGGATCTGCCACTCAAGTTGACACGATATGGTATCTCAGCTTCCACGACCTTGGGCATTCTGTCAGGTGGCATTTCGATGATGTCGCACCTCATGTTGTCGTGTATGTTAGTATGTTTCATAGCATGGTGCTTGCACCAGTTGCCATTGCACTGCATTCTGTATGCAGCCATTTTAGCCTCCCCCTGTATATAGAGATCTAATGGTGGGATGTTTAGCAGTATATTCCAATGCTGCGGTTGGGGTGCCCTTCATGGCGCCTGTAATGCTCAGACACGCAGCTCGCTGCACTTTAGAAAGCGTTTTGGCGGCTGTGCTTTGCTGAACTTTAGGCCACCATGCGATCGCACCATACACCATCATTGGTCTGATTACTCTGGTGTATAATCAGTTTACCATTGTCGGAGTTAGTCCCCAGGTGCACCCAATTGCTCGTCTCATCGTCATTAGCGTAATCTGAGAACGGCTTGTGATGCTCGCTAGATGGCTGTTCCAGGTTAGCTTGTCATCTAACCGGATTCCTGGATATTTTGCCTCCCTGGCAACCTTTATCTGATTGCCGAAGAGTTTTGTCACACTAGTAATCTCTGCGATTCTTCAGCTCATAATGAAGATCATATAACCTAGCTAGAACAGAGCCTTTTGAAAGCCATCGGATTCCAGTGTACAAGAGGGGTAATTCGTATTGACTACCCATATCTTCACACATTTTTGAACAATGTTGACTGGAGGTGACGACTTTTCACATAATTGACGATCTTTACTCATCAAGAACTTTCTTTGAATCAGCTGGCATTTTTTGTACTATATAGGCATAACTACGCAAAATACAATGATTGCCGTTACATCCCGGCTCAATATTTTTGATGATTGATACCGTGCCTTTTATCTTTACTACCATTGCTGCGACCCCGTTGCTACATACGTTAATACATTTCATTCAATGTTATGTTTATTCATGTCTTTCTTGGTGTTTCCAAAGGTGTGCAAAGCAGTAAATTATCTTTGTTTAATTTTTAACACCATATGTAATGTTTCAATTGGACAGTTTCCAATTTCAAGATAATATTTTAGTTAATAATTGTGGTATATAATAATTTCGCGGAACCTGGTGACTTTTATATAGAACCCTTAGGTTCCGCTGAACCCACTTTGGGGATCGCTGATTTAGAGCTCAGTAAATTTACTTTACCGGACTCCCCTTGCCAAAAATTATGAAATGATGAAATTAACTGTCTCGACCCTTACATGAAATGATGAAGTAGATATTCACCATCACAAGAATTTTCATCTGTCTGTGAATTTTCATAATGTTAACGCTTGTTATAATGGGGTTTAAAAAGTAATGCAATGGCTTAATACCTCGGTTATCGATATCTTTATAAAAAAAGTTTCAGTTAAAAATAGTAATGTTTAAAGACATAGGGTGGTCCGTTTCTTTAAAAGAGAAACAAAAAAAGTTTAAGTATTTATATTTTCATTTTTGGATACTTTACAGATACAACAGTGAAAACTGCCATTCGGTATATTTATTAGATTGAAAGTTATGGGGAGAAAGAATGAATGAATAAATAAATGTAGAGAAATATTTAATTAGAGGTTCAAAATGTTCAACTAAAACTTGATACACAAACTATAAGGAAGTCAACATGGTCTCAACTAATATATTTTGTCATTCGCAAAAATTACGTACAATTTATAAAAGTTAACTTTTATTTCTAGGATGGTTTGGAAGTAATGCTCAATGTTCCTAAAAAAGCGAACGACGCGATGCACTTGTCTCTACTTGAAGGCTGTGATATATCCTCAGACAAGTTAGGCGAAGTCGTTCTGCAAGACGCTTTCAGCGTTTGGGATCCAAAACAATTAATTAGAAAAGGAAGAGACCGACATATTTTCCTTTTCGAAATGTATCTCTTATTTACCAAAGAAGTTAAAGATTCCGTGGGGAAAGTCAAGTACATTTACAAAAATAAATTAATGGTGAGTTAATTTCATCTATCAACTCTTTATTTACTAAACTGTTTGGTATTGCCTATTATTGAATTAATATTTATTCCAAAGTTATGATGCAAAAGCTTCTTCATGCTGTGGTTTTATTACTATACTGTGATATTTTGTACTTCTAATCACATTTATTCTCGTCCACAAAAAACAACAATTTTTAACATGTTTTTGACAGTTAAAAGCAATAAAGGAATAAATATACTTTCAATGTGAGCTGCATGATATATTGTGTTTGTGTTAAATAAAAATCTTGTTTTTTAGACTTCTGAACTGGGTGTAACAGAACATATGGAAGGTGACGAATGCAAATTTGCAGTTTGGACCGGTCGTGCCCCAATTTCCGATTATCGCATTGTACTTAGAGCCTCTTCGCTTGAAACCAAACAATTGTGGGTGAAAAAGTTAAGAGAAGTGATACAAGAGACCTACTTCAGTGGGGCATTACCCCTTTCGCTGCCTAAGAGCCCTGCCAAACTGAAACCACATAGCCAAAGATCTAGTCGGTAAGTACACATTGTCATATAGGATAATGTACCTTACACAATCTGTGGTAGATTATTTACTTTACTTTACTAGAGTGGCTACCTCAACTTAATATTTGAATGTGCCCAATAAAAAGTTGTAAATTGGAGAATATTCTTCTAGCAATTATTCAGAATATAATAAAAGCTTAACAAAACAAATGTGAAGTTATAAAAACTCGAGGAAGTAGTAGATTATCAAAATTTTAATTGGAATTTTTGCTTAAACATTTTTTATTGTCATGTATCTGGGCGCTTAATGTTGCTTAATTTTCTCAACTTATTGGAAACTCCCTCTGGTATCGATTATCGAAACTAGACATATGTACATTGTCGATTTTTGAAACAAGACATGTACATTGTCGATTTTGGAAAACATTGAAGATTATGGTGTTTTGGCTTTTGTTTCCATAAAAATCATACTAATTGTAATTCCGAAGTGCTTGGTGAAGATTCTCTTGACTAATACATATTATATAGTGAAAAATGAGTGGTTGTAGTTCAAATAATTATTGTTGTGTTTGGCAATGTGATTCTTGGTCAAAACAATCTTGTTGTAAAGACATTATACTCCGTTTTTAAAAGGCATAGAGTAATAAAAGCTCATTAGGTATTCAAAACCGATACAGGGTGTATAATAAAATATCTCCGAAGTTTATCTAATTTTGTACTAAAATTTCTCATTTGTTACGAATTTCAGGTAGATACCCCGTAACTCTGTATTCGGTTGGGTCGCCTATTGTATTGAAAGGATCGCTCTATTGTATTTGAATGAACAAATAAACAATTTAATCCTCAGAGGCGTGCAATCAGGACAAAACAAACTTGGTATATGAATATGAAGGCACTATGAAATTATAATTACGAAAACTATTCAAGAGTTCACAATATCGATTCAATAAAAACACATTCTTTTGTGTTCCTATGAATAAACAATAAACATAAAATATTATATAAAAAATAGCAAATTTTTTTGCAGTAGGTATCATTTTACTACTAATATACCGTTTACAATAGGAGAGGAAAAAAGAAAAATGCAGGAATAAAGTACGAATTAATGTAATATTTATATAAAAAAAAGTCAAACAAATAATAGTAATAACTAACACAAAAACTAGTCTATATATCAGAATCAGACGATTCTGTTGAGCTTCCATTATTAACATTGATTATAAATGGTTCAATCATGTGTTCACTTATATGATCCATTTCCCACATATTTAGTTCTTCTTGTATCACGTGTTCAACACATTTCTTCCAGTTTTCTTTGGTTACGTTACCTAACGCGTCTTCGAATAAAACTTTTACGTCACTCCTTTTGAATGTCGTATTCTTTCTTGAAACTTCCCCTTTCACTTGGGCCCATATTAATTCTATGGGATTGAGTTGACAGTGATAAGGAGGAAGCCTCAGCACCGTTATACCACGCGCTGATGCCATTTGATCTACAACGTATCTACTATATTTGTGTTTATGTAAATTGGCCAGTTGCAAGAGCTCATTTTTCAGCGGGTTATATGGGCATTCAATATTTTTCGAGGTTAGCCAATCGTGGATATCTTGTTTACGCCATGCAGTTGAAGGTAATTTCTCCACTAACCTGGAGTGATAACTTGCGTTATCCATAACAATGACAGAGCCCGTTGGAATTAGATCTAACATTTGTGAGAAATATTCTTCGAAAACGTCTCCATCATATCTTCATGATAATCTCCGGTTTGCTTCGACTCAAAGCACAACAATCCACCTTTAACAAAACCTTCGGCACTTCCGATATGAGTGATGATGAGTTGACGTCCTTTTCCTGCTGGTGGATTGAGGCCTGTTGACCACCCTTCAAGAGCTGCCTGCCTCCGACTTTTGACATTCGTGTCTTGCCAAAACATTGAAACAGTATGACCTTCATTTAATCAAGTCTCATCCAAATAATAAATTCGTTTTTGATCTAGTCTTGCTTTCCGAATATTGCGCAAATAACTCCTCCTCCAAATGACAATGTCGTCTCTATCAATCAACATTGCGTTCCGATAATTTTTTTTTATATTCAAATCCAAGTTCCTTCAAAATGTTCCATAATGTACTTCGAGACATTTTCGGTAAATCTGAATCTTCTTGAACCGAAGCCATAATTTTGGAGAGAGTTGGGATCTCTTTTCTAAAGAAAAAAGCATGCACCTTACGCCTTACTCCATTCTTCAAGTCGTCATCCATTTCAAGTTTGGGTCGTCCTGGGTACTTTGCTGGGGCTGTGACGTTTCCATTTTTTTTCTCCTTCATTAAATTATAAATGGTTGTTTTTGAAACACCCATCATTGTTGCAGTAATCTCCACAGTTTCATCAACACTTCCTGTCAAATTCATGATTTTTCTTCTAATTTCTTCGTTCTTCAACGAGGAATAGCAATTTAATATCAGATTTTTTTTGTTCAGCGACAATGGGCCAACTTTAGGTCGCTTAGATGGTGATAAATCCTCCATATCTGGTCGAATTTGGTTGGAACACTATATAGTTGGAAGGTGTAGTTAGGTGTTTGTCTCGTGTGATGAGAAGAGAACTTGTATAGATGAACAAAAATAAACACCAGTTAACAATAACGGTAAAAATAATAACAAATAACAGTAATAATGGGGAAATCAATCAACACAGTAGTTTCTCCAGAACAGATGAACTGTAAATTGAAAATATTCAACCTTTCCGCTACTTTTATAGTTGAAAAGTTCTAGTAAGTACATTGTATTATGGGGGAATTTTCTTAGAACTGAAAAGACTATATTTCACAATAATAAAACCATTTTTGAGCCACCTGTTTGTCAAGTTTCTTCAATTACCTGCTAATTGGGTGAAATAATCGGCAAATGGGGTTGGTTTGGATATATATATGTATTTGTATAAAATTGTTATTAACATTTATTTTATTATTTATTGTATGTAGGATTATTACTACCTGGAGCTTAGTGGAGGGACTCGTCTACGCTCTTTTATACATAATAATAAATTTTCTGGAAAATTGATGTCAGTGATATAATCCACAGCTTATTATATTATTGATAATTTGAAATTTCATTTTAAATAATATTACAAAACGGTTATTTTCGGAAATGAGATAATTTTAGAAGCCTTAACTTTTTTTAAATGACTAAATGTGGTACGCCTATGGTTCCGGCCAAAATGAGTGATTTATTACTCCATGCCTTTTAAAAACGGAGTATAGCTTTCATCAATTTTCTGTATTGTGATCTTTTGATTTGACCACACACACTTCAAATCTGTTTGGGTTATTTGTCTCTATTTTCGTCAAATCAACCCAGAAACAAAACACCACACAGAAAAAGGAAACACTACATAAGTTTGAGGTACAAATCAATGTTCCATTTCAATAGATACAATTACATCCTAATAATTATTGATTTGTTGACACCTTTTTAATAGTATCGAAACACCAGAAATATGTTGCAAGCCTTACCCAATCCAGCTTTGCAAGAGCATGTCAGGTTGACAATTTTAACCTTATTATTAGGTTCAAATGCCAACGTACCAATTATTTCATCTGGATTGAAGGCACAATGCAATAAGTTCGATATGATATCTAGTTTCTTCTGTTTTCCATATAAGGTTATATGGCGAGCATTGACTACTTCCTGGCCCTCTTGAACACATCTAGAATCCTCATTGCCATTTACGTACATACTTCATGTATCCTACCATGATCAACCAGATTCCAGACATTCTTAATTCGGGGAAGTAATCTGAAACATATAAATATCAATAAAAATGTATTTAAACAGACATGAACTCACATACACTACACAAAAAAATATGTAATTGAAAATATTCAGTGATAAAACTTGAAATAAGCACAACCAGTGAACTCTATACTACGTAAGTGGAATGGAATTAGTATTGTCAGAAACTGAGGCAAATTTCACAATAGAAAGAAACTGAGCATAATAGGGATTGCTGCTTTTGTCTCACCCATTTGTGATAGGGCCAATATTGAGGCTTGTATTTCAAAAATTATTCATTTTTATGTTAATTCAATAATAAACTTAATTGTTTTAAGTAAATATATAATATTAACATTCTAAAATTAAAAGAGCAAATTTTTTGTAAATAATTAGCTTGAAATTTATTGATTAAAAAGCACAAAAAACTGATATATATTTTAAATATTTGAAAATAATTTATTTAATATCATATGCGAACAAAACTATATATTATAGTATGGTTTATTTCATTAAAACTTAAAAAAATACTGACTTGCCTTTAGTCATTCTTATTTATATTTTTGCCCATTGAAGAATAAGTACAAACTCGCCAAGTAAAAACTCGGTTTTACATTTACATGTAGATATTACTAGGACCCTGTATGTACCTATACATTTAGTTAATTTTTTTTTAGATTTTGTGAATAAATTGCTGCATAATATTTACATTCTTTATCAGTTTTAATCGAAGCAAAACAACTTTCTTTTTCAAATAATTTGAAAATTGAATAATATACAGAACTGAATCAGGTTTGAGTACTCTTTTAGTACATCCTGGTTTCTCAAGAAAACCAAATGGTTAAAATGTTCGGAACAAAGTTTACTGCCCTTGGTAGGCTTCCATTTCTCATGGTGTATAGCTTTTATCCAGCACTTGACAGGTTTTTTAAAGGAAAACTAAAAAACTGTACAGAATTGAGAAAAGAATAGTAACTTTATTGATTTGGCTTAAGGGTGTTCCAGAACTATCCACATGAACTTCAATGTTTACTTTTGCCTTTAAGTACTGTTTATAATGATTATTCTGCCATTTTTTTCACCTTGCCTTTAAGAATTAGGATGCTTTGTATTATTTTTTGGCCCAACCTATCTAATACGCGAGAAAAGTATTGGTTTACCGCAAAAAAGTTGGAGTTTTGGATTTTTTTTTAAATTATTTTTACGTTTTTCACCAAGAACACGAAAAAACGGTTTAGAAAAAAAATCCTGTGTACAGCCTCTGTAGTGCAACAAGTCACCTGATCGAATATTGTTCAGGACATCTCACAGATGGAACCTATTGATTTTCAGCTCACCAGAGCCAGTACTACAGGTGCTGTAGTACTTTAAGTACGACATTTTTGTCATTTTTGGAGAAATTTCAGTTTTTTAGCACTATACAGCCTCCGTAGTATATACAAGTGACCAATTTTATGATTGAATATTGTTCAGGACATCTCACAGATGAACCCTATTGATTTTCCGCTCACCAGAGCCAGTACAACGAGTGGTATGGTACTTGAAGTACAACATTTTTGGAGAATTTTCAGTTTGTTAGCAGAATACAGCCTCCGGAGTGTCTAAAAGTGACTAACTTCATGATTGGATATTTTTCAGTGTGTGTCACAGATAAACCTCATTGATTTTCAGCTAACTAAAGCGTGTACAACGGGCCCTATAAATCCAGATATACTACATTTTTGGTTATTTTTGGAGAAATTTCTTTTGTTTATACGAGCATCATTACGAGTAGTCAGTAAAAATTTAGGTCTTTCGTTTTCAAGACTTTTTTATGACAAAATAAACTTTTAAGTTCATTAACTCATTGTTTTTGGATTATCATAGTTCGTGGGTGCCAAGTTTATCAGAAAAACAGTCGAAATTACCAATGCCATGTATCCACAATACAATCCCCACTTTCTGTAAGTAATTAATTACTTAACTACTGGCGTTTACGATTGTTGGCAGCAGAAATAAACCTGTTTATGAATGAATAGCCCTCTCTATTGTATAGTATTACTCTAAGGTGCTTCCTGAAGCGGCAGTGCCCTACTTTTTGGATCTAATATCAAAGTTCCGTAGGAACTTTTTGGAGTTATCCAGTCTGGGAAGGCACCACCAGAGTGCTTCTTCTTCGGTTTCCTCCTTCTTCTGAAAATCCTTTTTATAGGAGCATTTTCCTAAACCACAGAAAGGCACCAGTCCTATAAAGGGCGTTTGTGCTCCATTCCTGCCGAGTGTATTAATGTACCTCTTTCCTTTGATTACTGAGTGGCCAAGAACCCAGACTAAAGAGACCGTGTAATTCTTGCCTATTTCGTCAAGTTTTCTTCGGCACTCCTATACTAACTTTGAGTTAATGACAGGGGAGCTCATTGCTTTGATAGCTGCTTGACTATCAGAGTGAATCGCTATATCGCACTTATGATACTTTCTTTTCAGGCTCATTTCCTCGCATTTTTCAAATGCAAGTATTTCTGACTGGACAAGAGCCTAATGATAATGAGTATCTGGTGCCAGGCCTGGATACTTCAGCGCCAGCTCCTGTGGAGGTTTTTGAACCATCTGATGGTATTTACTTTAAGAGTTTGGGTGGTGCATTCCCTTTCCCAATCTTCCCTCTTACTTAGCATATTAGCATTGTAATGAACTTTATTTTCGATGCTTACTTTCTTGACCATATCATATCGTCACTGGGAAGGTTGACTGATGAGATATACTTTGTTAGAAAGGATCAGGCTCCCTAATTTTTAATACTCTCATTAACTGAACCTTTCTTAGATGTTCTAAAAATTGCCACTTGGGCTGATATTTCTATCACCAAATGTGGAGATGTGAGATCTGTAATTATCTCAAGTGCTCTAGTTGAGCATGTTCTCATAGTTCCAGTGATGCACACACAGGCAAGCCTTTGAACTTTGTCGAGGCTTTTCCTCGTGCTATTCTGACCTGCTTTGGTATGCCAGACTATTGTCCCATACGTAATTGCAGGTCTCACAATCTTGGCGTACATCCATTGCAGTATTTTAGGGTTACAACCCCAAGTCTTAAAAGCTAGACTTCTGTACACCATCAAAGCCTTTACTGGCAGTTATTTCAACATGCTTATTCCACAGAAGCTTACTGTCTAGGGTTATCCCTAGATATTTAACTTCAGATTTCCATTGTATAATTTCTCCGTTTAGAGATAGGTGTTTCAAAGCTGGAAGTTTTCCTTCTCGGGCAAATGGAATTACTGTGGTATTGTTTTGGTTAATATTCAGACCCCCTGACAAGCACCATTGCTCAATAGTTCTAAGGCCATTTTGTAATAAATCACACAGGGTGCTCTCGAACTGGCCTCTGACTATTAGGACTATGTCATCAGCATATCCCATACATTCGAAGCCAATCACCATTAGTCTGTTGAGCAACTCATCTACAACTAGGCTCCATAGAAGGGGATATATTACTCCCCCTTGAGGTGTCCTCCAAGTGACTTTAACAGAGGTGGTTCAATTTCCCACCTGTGTCTCAGCTATCCTCGACGTCAACAACTCATACATTCATTTTATATATAATATGTTCATTCACTCCTCGCCTTTTTAGTGCTTCTTTGATGGACACTTGAGTTGTTAAAGGCGCCAGATATATACAGGGAAGTCCACATTACGATTTCTTTGTTGTTCTCTGAGTGACTTCGGCAGCTAATACAGAGCAGTCTCCGTTGATCGACCCTGCCTGTAAGCATACTGACATTTATGAAGTGGTATATTCTCCAGTTCTCCGTTCTTATGTAGTTATCCACTACTATCTCCATCGTTTTAGGTAAAAACGATGTTAGGCAGATGGATCTAAAAGATCGGGGATCAGTCCCCTCTTTTTCCCTATTTTTGGTATGAAGTTTTACCCACTGCTAGACTTCTTCTTGTTATCTTCAGCAGGTTAGGAAGAATCTCCTCTATCACTTTCTACAGGAGTGCTGAAAATATTCCATCCACTCCTGTGACCCAATACTTGAAATTCCCCGAAATGTTTACTCCCCAGGGAAATGTTGACATTTCTATTCCCAAAATATTTCACTCGATTTCAAAAAGCAGTATTCTTGAACTCAGGGAATAGAAATGAGTGAGGCAAAAAGGAAACAGTGTTGTCTAAGTTCTCAAAAATGTACCACCAATCAAAATGTAGATAATTTTGACTGTATAAGTAAACTGTGCTGTTTTTGCTATGAATTTTAATCAAATAAGGAGAAGATGTTTTCAACTTTCAACCTAACCTTTTTTGCTTCGCGGCATTTTTAGTTTTGTCGTTTGTCCATTGTGTCCATTAAAAAATGAGTAGCCAAAAAAAGTAACAAAAGAATATTATGATAGGGTTTCTCAAAGAGAAACCCGAAATGTACACGTGGAGGTTAACTCACAATTTACAAAATCGAAAGCCAAAGAGTTATGGGAAGAATTAACTGTAATTTTAATTTTGGTTCCCATTGGAGCTGCCAAAGATTGGTGTCGGTGGCACATATTGCACTAATTTACTTATTTCTTATTAGGTAAAACCGAAAAACACTGAAAAGTCTACAAAAAATCAATAATAAGCTTATTCTTAAACTTATTAAAACCGGAAAATACTTAAAGAAGTCCACAAAAATCCAGGAATAATAAACCTTTTAAAGCCGAAAAACACTGAAACAAGTCCACAAAAACCAAGTATAAAATATCCTTATAGTTGACAAAAAATAAGCAAACGATAAATTTTGAGTTAAATCTAAATAATTTCCCATTATTTTGGATTTTTCTCTCAGTCATGACTAATAGAATATAATTCCCCAAGGGAGTAATAACTTTACTAATTTTTCGATAGAAATTTTTAAAGAATACGGCATTTTAATATTTAAGGGAACCACGCCCACTTTCGAACATTTTCCCTCGGAATTTCTATTCTCACAAATTCAAGAATAGCGACACTGGTGATTTATATGATTTAAAGGTACTTATTGCCCATTCTAACCATTGTCTGGTAAATATTTTCTTAGCAATGTCCAACTCCTCCTTGCGGGATTTTTTGGTGTAATGCATTGCTACTTCAGTGTTTGTTGTAGGTTCACTATCTGGAAAGTGGGTTCTGAGAAGAAGAATCGATCGTTTCTCATCACTTTCTGTATATGGCTGGCTTTTTCAACACCATTGTGTGGGTAGTTCTTCCACTTGCCATGACCTTTTGTAGTCTGGTGTGAGTGGAAGTGATCTTTTCACAAAATGCTTGAAAATTAAGCCTTTTGGCCTTCCTAATATCTTTATTATACTGAGTAAGCTTCTCAGTGTACCCTTGCCAATTACCGTCCCTTATGGTTCTATTAAAGAGCTGACGGACCTTTTTCCTGAGGTTTCACAGGCTCTCATTCCACCAATGAGCATCCTTGTCTGATCGAGCTATTGACAGTGGGCAGCTGGAATGCGAGGAAAGCAAAGATAAATGTCAATGGATGAATAAATTTTTTTGCAGATGATACTTTGATTGCTTGATGCAATGAAATCCTGCATAAAGTTCTAGTTTCCCTCAAAGCATAATCTTGCATTCATTTAATTTTAACCTTGAGATAACAGTAGCACTATACTATAAATCATCTTTACTATCTCTTTTGCTTGATAGTCAGGTAATAAATTATATCAAGTTGGTTACAGAAGAACTTAACTGCACCACAGCACTACAGACTTACCTCTCTTTTTGAATCACCTCTTCTTTGTGGCTTACAACATCGCCAGGGTGCTGCAGACTTTTTTTAGGTACAATACCAACTCGGTTTACAGGCCAATCTTCTAAGGACTGATTGATTTAATAAATACAATAAGAATTAATGAAATTGACTGTCTCGACCCTTACTTCGTGGAATATGCTCACTAACATTAAGAATTCTTCGAAAAGCCAACATTTCATATACTTTGATTATTTTTTGATCTATTTGGTCGTCGTCCTTGCATAACATTTTAGAATTTTCTTTTTGAACGTCATGGTTTGACCTTGGCATCATCAAATTGGTTTCATGTTTGTAAAAACTGCTCCAGCTTTTCTTATTCTACGTCATATCTCTTGTGAGAGACATCATTCCTCGTTGATGTTGCAGACCCAATAATTAAATCTGTTACTTGTATTGCTAGATGTGGTTACAGTCACGTCTTCTTGGTCTCTGGTATATTGCTTATAACCATAGATGATAAAGTACCACATTATCTTAACAAGATATTTAAAAATTCGATCAACCTCATCGTCGACTAGTTGCCTCGTTAATTAATGTTTCAGTTACCAATTGGTTAAATAAAATCACTTGAATTTATTGTGTGTAATATCCTTGTGTACCAAAATTCTTACTTCCAGTATTATTTTGGCATTATATATTGTTTTTATTGTTAAACATTTTTTTCAGGGATATGGAAGAATGTAATTCTTTAGATGAAAGCGTCGAAAATTTAGATCGGAATTCCTTGACTTCCTTTGGTTCGGGTAATACTACAGACTCCGACAAGGTAAGTGATACTAATATAAGAGTATAAAAATTCATAATGTTCTATTCACTTTTTTTATAATGCAAATTTTCTTTTTCTATTTAGGTCAAACTAAATTTATATAATGACATTAAATATAGCTTAGTAAAACATAAATATATTTTGAGTGTACTTTAAACAAATCCAGATCTCATCTCATGAATTTCACCTGCCTCTGATTGTAAATAAATCTATAATTTATATATTTTTAATGTTCAGTAGCAAATTACCCACATAAATTTTAAAAACAAACTGAAATAGACATTTAACTCATTTCAGCTGATTTTCAAAAGACCAAAACTAGCTCATCGACCTTTCAGGTTGCAGGCAAGCCATAAATTCTGTTTCAATTTACACCATAATATAATTTTCAGCGTAAATTTTTCTTTGAAACGAAGTATATAAATCTATTCTCATTTTACGTTTACGATAAGCTCAATCAAGTCATAAATAGCTTTGCAATAAAATGATTACTTTCACTTCCTTCATTCAATCATCTACGCTCTACCCAACTTTGTATATAGGACAATCATTTGACACATTTCAATTTGAGAGATTGATAGATACTGTTCCAATTATTTTATTTAAACATTTCTTAAGGATATTGACCTTGGTCATCACGTGACAAAAGTAGACGTGGCTTTCAGCCCGACGTGCACACAAAGCCACACTCCACATTTTCATTGTGTTACCATTGTGATTGCAGAACAAAGTGTACTTCTGTTTTATTTTCGTTTTGAGCAAGAATTTTGTTTGGGCAGTCTTAATATGAATCGCCAATGTTCATTTGTTCGCGCTAGAAGATGAAGCCCAAAAACGATATGATGAAAAAGTGCGCGGTTTCTTCAATAATACTACCTACAGAAGGTATTTTGCAGATGGTATCGTATGCAACTGTGACAGTAATACATGCAATCGGCTATATCCTCCATAAAGTGTGAAATGCTTTTGTTGCCAACAAGATAGAAAGCAATAAAAGTTCATGCATTAACACATCCACCATATGTCAACATCAAAAAAGTAAAATAAACTCCTGTTGTGGATTTTTATTCAAAAATACTTTACACAAATTAAATGTTGTTTCTTTCACAGTAATGGCACTCCTTGCACTCTTACAAGTTTTTTGCCTTTAACAGCTATTTGATATCGTGCCACCTCTTGCTTTTTTGTAGCCCATATTGATACTTGACACCCAGACAGAGTTCTCTGTATCATGCAGAGCTGCGGGTTTATCATTAATTTAATAAACAAATTTATAAACAGGTAGGTGTCTACTTTTGACTTTGATTCCGTACACGTTTAGGTTGGGTTAGGAATTTTCATTAATTTAATTAAATAATTGTACTGTTCTCGCCTCATGTGAAATGGTTAGAGCATATCCCTTCATTTTTTTAATTTACTTTTGGTTAAATCAGTTCTTTTAAGAGGGGAACCTAAATAATGATAACGCATCCCTTTCACTCCTATGACCACAATTTACAACAGCACAAAACTGAGGCATAGTCAAAATCTTTACAAGACATATTGCAAACAATAAAACTGTAATACCTGTAATATTACAATGTAAACAATGGCATTGTTTGCATACTAGTCTAGCGGGTTGCCTACTGGCTTATCTCAACTGATGGGACACTATAAAAATAAGTAAGCATTGACATTTTATTTTTGAATGCCGTGTAAAATGCAGTTAATGTCACACAAACAAGTTGATTTGTGAAAATAGTTTCTCAAATATGATTTACATGGAATTATTGATTAAATTGTCCCTAAAAAAAGATATTAAGCTCTTCATCTGTTTTCAAACTAATTTTTCATATTTCAAAAGTTACTTACGAAAATTCCCAGTGTATATCAATTAAACTACACGAGAAATATTCCATAAGTTCTACTTCTAATTACTGCTAAGCAAATCAAACTTTAACTAATACTTAAGGTACGAATTAATATAGTTTGCTTACTCTCTGTTCCTTAGAGAATTTTGTAGATTGCTTTGCTGACTCCAGTCATTCTTGAAATGTAAATAACATGGTTGTTAGATCATTTAACGGGATACTGATTATTCATTGGTTTATAGCCTCTAAGTTTCGGTTCAAGGTCATTAATGCAGCAATTTTAATCTAAGTTTTTGTGATTTTCAATTTGAAGTAAAGTTTTGAAATGTTTAACTGTTACACACTTTTTTTATCCGGATATCAACGGAGATTTTTAATCAAGTTCAATACCATAGTAAAAAATGCCCATGAAAAAGGTTACTGTTTAATTTTAACAATAAATTACCTGTCACACGCTATATTTAAACTAACTTTGCAATCACTTCTTTATTTTTTTTCATGCATTTCTTTCGAACATTTTGATCTCAATATAAACATTATTAGCTTATAGCATTTTTAGGCAATTCTCTTTTACTGAAAATTAGATCGAATCCAGGTTTCTTTGTGATGCTTTCCTATTACCACCTGTTTTGCTTGAAATGATATGCTAAGGAAGCTAGTCAACTCGTTTTCCTCTTTGGCGGATAACGCAGAGGCAAAGAGTTTAAATACATCCCCTAGAAAAGTCTTTAGATTTTTCTCTGGGGCCCAGATATTGTCTTCGTTTTTAATCGGAGGATTGTGTTTCCAGAGAAAGTAGTCTGTTGCTTTTGATGGTTTAAGGCTCTCCAAATATTCTTCAATACCTTCATTTGTTCGGTGGCTTTATGAAACTTTCTTTCTGTTTCCTCAATTTTGATTTGCAGTTTCATATCAGTTCTCTAACTAGGTAACTCAAAAACTTGTGTTTTCAGATATGGCCAATTTTAGAGTTTGTACACTTATTTGAAGAGGAGTTTCATAATATACAGATAATTCACTCACCCTTTAATTATTCAATCTATCCCAACACATCATACCAAATATCTAAATACTATATTTTAGCAGAATATATGCATGGTTAATTAAGTTAGTAATGAAGTACATACTTTTAGTGCTGAACAAAATTGTCCTCTCTTTAAATATCCTTCGTGTCCAGGTGAAATAAATACTCATTGCTTATACTTTTTGTACAAATTCTCTCTATTTATTAACTAAAAATGACAGAAACCAAATTTACAGGCATAATAAAAATATTAAAAATTTAATAATAAAATCATCATAATCCTCATTCTTCTTAGATTAGAATATAAATTCAAATAATCCTGGTTCATTGCAGGTGCTTTATAAGAAAAAAGTGACATCAAGTCATCAAACTTCTTCTTCTATATGTACTTGTTTGTTAGGAGCAAAGGTTGCAGTGATCTGTGTGATGTCCTCCTGGTACTTGTACTGCATTCCACTTTCCCGAATTCTGGCTCATCAAAGATTTCCTTATACTGGAAACTATAGGACTGATATTTCCAAAACTTTATCCAGCACATTTTCTGCCAGTGAACAGGATTTCCCTTAGCATTTTTCTTCATGATTGCAAAGTTTGATTGAGCAAAGGCTTTCCAATCTTGAAAATTATTGCCCACGATCTCTTTGTAAGGCTTATCATCTTTCCTAAGTGTAATACGTGCAATAGTTTTCCAATCTCTTGGCCAGTACGCCTTTCCTACTCTCTTGAATTCTGACCCAATTGCTGAATGCATAGAATCATACACCATCTCGGAGTGGCCTGATGCTAGAAATTTCAATTGAATTATTTTAATTTGTATTGTCATCACAGCATGCATGCACATACATGCTACAAATTGGTTTAAGTTCTGTCCTCCACATCGATCACTGAAGGATCGGACTTCCTCGACAGTTCCTGAACATTGTTTAAAGTATTCAAAAATACAGGATGCTATCTCACAATTTCCTCTACCTCTAACAAGTACCTTCCTTAGAAACCACATCATAAATTGTAAAATTGTTTGTAAACAATCGCCGTTTGTAAAAGAGAGCGTTATTCGTGGGGTCACTTGGTACCATGAGTATTTGTTGGAGATCAACATTTATTGATGTTGTCCTTCCCACCGATGAAACAACTACTTCTTTGTCACTCTTCTTTTCCTCCCTTGTCATACATTTTTTTCTTAGATGTTCCTCGTGTTCGTATTTAGATTTCTTACCCATTTTGAACGCTTCACATTAGCGGAATTGATCCTTTTTTGGATGAAGAAAGCCTGAATTGTATTATTGTTGGAAATATCTCTGTATGCTGACATTTTTCCTTTTTCTAAGTTTTTCTCGTCACAATATTGGCAATACAGATGGTACATCATTCTGATTATTAGATCTGGATGCAAATACTTCCGTTCTGTATCTGTTCGGGAGTAATGTGATGGCAACAGGGAAATATTCAATGTGAGCTTTAATATTTAATTTTAAGCCTAGATCTAGAATTTTTATTATGCGCTTTCCTATGTTATCAGTAATTGATGTGTTTTCCTCTTTTATCAGTAATTGATGTATTTGAAGATGTCCTTTCATTGCAATCTCAACAACAACTCCCTTTTTTATTTCTAAGGTGCTAATGAACATCGTCTAGCACACATTCACTGTCCATAGGAACCTCTATACCAAGTTGCATCCCCGAGGAGTTATAGTGCCTCAAAATAGGGCCCAAAATTTTGAAAAGAATTGATTTCTTTGCAACCCTTTAACTTAAAAATACCAAATTTGGTACACTGTATGAAACTGTTATGGGCATTAAGTATTGGTAAGTAGAAGGCGATCGAACTATTCTAGGGGGTAGAGTTAGGGTTGAAATAACCTTAAAATTTCACAGAAGTTTTTTATCTGTCAGTTGATTTAAAAAAAATGATTTTCATACCAGAAGAGTATTTAGAGAAACTCTAAATAAGTTTCGCCAGTTAGCTGGTTTGGTAAAATAACTGGTCCAATCAAATAATGATCGATAAGGCCGACCTAAACATTAATCTTAAACTCACGTTGGAAATGTCATGATCTCACGATAGTTATGCATATTTGTAATACCCCTACAAGTAAAGCAATCCCCATGAGTAAAAATAATTTTCTTTTGAAAGTGAATATCCCGACGTAAAATAAATCGAACGAAATTCACTCGCTGAACCAAGTCTTAAGGTGCACTTTTTGGGCATGCCATGGATGAAGTAAATTACGCGATTAAGAAACCTCCTCCGATATTCTTCCACGCTTCTTCTACAGTTTCCTTCGCAAAAACCTAACACCAATAACATATCTACTTGTTCGCTAAATGAGAATTTTCCACGCATTTAAAAAAAATTATAACAATTTACTTGCTACAAGAACTGAATTGCAAATTGTCAATTTTGATGTATAAATTCATAGCCAACTTTTGACTTTTTTACAACTTTTTAAATAACATTGTTGAAAACATGTCTTCGGTTATTCGACTTTTACTTGAAATTGACAAAGGCTTATGCAAAATTATAGGACTAAAAAATGTTTTAGAACTAAAACATCCATGGTATGAAAATGAAATTTATCAAATCAACTGAGAGATAAAATACTTCTGTGAAATTTTAAGGTTAGGTCACCCCTAATTAACCACCCAGTATGTTTCGATCGCCTTCTATTTACCATTAATTAATGCCCTTAGCAGTCTCATACAGTGTACCAAATTTGGTATTTTTAAGTTGAAGGGTTGCAAAGAAATTAATTTTTTTCGAAATTTTGGGCCCTTTTTTGAGGCCCTATAACTCCTCAGGGATGCGACTTGGTATAGAAGTAAATTGCCCCCAATCGTCATATTTTGGGCTCCCCTAACGCCTATGCTTTGTGTCGGTTCTTATGGGGGACACCCTGTATAATAAAAAAGAGCACTTTGGTTATACATTGCTATTAAAATAATCACAATGAAAATAATTCTTGTAATATATTTAAATAACTTACCCAGTTCTGATTTTTCTTCTTGGATCAATATCTTTCTCTCACCTATTTTAATGCAAGTACTGAAATTACTTACCCAAATGTTCTCCTTTCTTCTTTACCATTTATAATATTAGACATCTTTTAAATTAACAAAGAAAATCACGTGTTGGGAAGCTAGGGTTGTTCACACAATAATCAATAATGTACACTAAAATTGCATAAACATATAACTGCCTGACGTCCATAATTTTGGTTTCATCATACAGTAAATCCGTTGGATATCTAATTTTTTTTATCGAATATGATTTTAAGCAATCTCTTGAAAAATTTCCAGTTTATTTAAATGGTTCTGTGTGGTAGCCCCCCAGCAGATAATGGAGTATTGAAGTCTGGTTTCAACAAGTGCGTAGTAAATCGTTCTAAGATGAATAACGCTTAATGTATTTTTGAGAAATTTAAATTTAAAAACCAACATCCTTAAGGTATTGGTTAAATTATCTATATGCTTATCCCACCGTAAGTGAGAGTCCTCGGTAACACCTAAGTATTTAATATAATTTTGTCTTTGAAAGGTAATTTCCTGATTGTTATAAGTGATATTGAGCTCATTAAAATCTGATAATCTATTAATATAGCTTGCAAAAGGCAAGTATCTGCTTCATAGAAAATAGCCGTGTCATCAGCAAAACTTACAATTTGGCCCGTGGTCGGTTGAATATACAAATTATTTACTTAAATTGAAAATAGTATAGGACCAAGGAATGCCCCTTGTGGTACACCACTTGTAATTAGTTTGCTTTTGCTAAGCTGATATTTTACTTTCACTTGTTGATATCGGTTTTTGAGATAGTCTCCGAAAAGTTTTAATGCTATTCCTTGTATTCCTGCATCCTCCAAAGCCAACAATAACTGGCTTATTAGTCAATTCTAGAATTGCAGCATTTGTAGAGAGTCCCTTTCGAAACCCAAATTGTTTTGCAGAAATTATATTATATTTGTTAAGATATTGTTGTAATTTAAAATTTAGAGATTTCTCTACCACTTTTGCGAAAGTTGTGATTAAGGATATGGGTCTATAATTTGTCACCATTGTTTTATTGCCTTTTTTAAATATTGGTACCACTATAGATCTCTTGAGTTCAGTGGGAAATTCTCCTTGCAGAAATATTTTATTAACTAAGTTGGTTAAGAGTGGGGTGAATATTTCTGAATTCTCTTTTATTAAATCTGTTTGTATTTTATCTACTCCGGGTGATTTCTTGTTTGCTAGTGAGTTTATTATGTTTTAATTTCTATATTTGTTAAAGGCAACAGAACAATTGAATTTTTATGAACATCTCCTAGGTTGAGGCGTGTTTGATGGGCCTATGGTTTTTGCAAGAGTAATGCCTACTTCAGTAAAGTAATTGTTAAATGTTTTTGCTAGATCTTTACCCTCTGTTACGATATGACCATCATCAGTATGTATTTCTTTTATTTCGTTGTTATTATTTTTTTGCTTTATTTTGTATCTGATTAATAATTTTCCATAGTCCCTTTGAGTTTTTGAGTTTTCTTTACTTTGTTTGGTATAATACTTTTTTTAGTTTTTCTTAAAACTCTATCGGTTAATGCTCTATAAATTGAGTATACATTCTTCTTTTCTATGTTTTCCAAATCTTTTTTATGAGCCTGATGAAGTCTGTTTCTTTTTGTAATTGAATTAATAATACGCTTGGTTACCCATTGTTGCCTCTTAATATATTGCTTATTTTCTTTAACAACTTTGGTATTTTTATTTATATATTTGTTTACTACGTTTATTAAATAACTAGCTTCTCCATTTAAATTATTTATGTTATAAAGGGCTTCTCATCTATGACTCTAAATATCTTCCCGTAGCATTTTATTGTCGATCTTTTTGAAAAATGACTTTTTTACGGTTATCTCAGCTTGTAAAGGAAGCTATGCCATTGTAGTTTTGTGATCTATGCAACTTTTAGATGTTCCTCAAACTCTTGTTTATTTGTTTATTAGCGATAAGAAATTATATTCACTTAATATAACTGGATACTTAGATACTAGATCAGTTTGATGTTTAACATTTATATTAAAATCTCCAAAAAATTAAGTGCTTAGAAATTTTAAAAGTTTTTTGCCTTCAAGATCATTCACAAATTCTGCTTCCTTTACCGGTGGTGGTTTATACAGAGATGTAATTAAAAGTTTATTTTTACTAGTTAACATAATTATAGTTTGTATTGATTTGCACAATCCTATTTGTACTTTTATATATTCATAAATTATGCTACTCCGTCGTCGTCGTTGCGGTTGGTATCTCCCTCACTATAAATTATATCATAATCAGGTAATTGGAACAAACTTAAATCAGGAATATTTAGCGTTTCTGTAAGGACAATAAATTCAAATTGATTCAAGTGACAAACTTATTTTTAATTCTTCAATGTTTTTATTTATATTAGGTACGTATATTTTGATGAAATATTTTTTAGTTTATTAATATCTTTTAATTTTGTAAATTCAATTGTTGGATAAGGCTCATAGTTAACATTCCTAACAAATGGATATAATAGTATATTGTTTAACGAGCGACGAAAGTAGCATTTTCTGCAAACGAGAGAACAGTTTATCAAATGAGGCTCAGTTTGCTCTTAGAGTAATAATATACAATAGAGAGGGTATTTCATTCATAAACACGTTTATTTTTGCGGCCAACAATCCTAATCCTAAACGCCAGTAGTAAAATAATAAATGAATTACAAAAAGTGGGGATGGTATTGTAGACACACCCTTTATGAATCATTACATGGTTATGTCCAAACAATGCGATCAAATATTGAAGCACAAGCCAAAGAGCTGACAGGCTGTCATGAATATCAGCAACAGACTTAAAGACGACGCAAGCGGAACACAAAGTACGGCGATTTTAGCGGTTTTAGTATACTTGACGAATTTGTTGAGAAAGAAACACCTGATAAACAGTTTGAACTTGAGGTGCTTGTTGTCATTATTGATAACACACTAACTGCTTTAGACAAACGCATGAAAGCATATCAAAAACTAACTAGTGTGTTTGAAATATTTCGACAGTTAAAATCTATTACAGCAGAAGAGATTAAAAAAAAATACACCAATTATAGTCAGTGCTTATGAAAATTATTTGGAAGACAGCCTAGACAACGAATTAGAGCAGTTTGCCGAGCTGCTCGAAACGCATGTGGCTGGTGCGATTGACAGTACGAAAAACGAAGCTCTGGAAATTCAATATTATAAATTCCGAATGAACAATTCATTAAAATCATGTTTCCCCAATTTAGAAATTGCTTTGCGCATCTATTTATCTCTCATGATCACTAACTGCAGTGGCGAACGTTCATTTTCGACATTAAAGCGTATAAAAAATGAGTTAAGGAACACTAGGAGTCAAGAACGTCTGAATTATCTCGCTTTGATGAATATAGTATATAGAAATTGATACGAATGGTATTATTTCTAAATTTGCCCACATGGAATCTACAAAAGTTACTTTGTAAAAGTTTAAAAATTAACAAGGAAACAGATAAATAAATATAAACATTATTTAAAATACACTATTTATAAAATATAACATTAGCGATTACTAAAAATATAATTTACTTTGTATTAAATATAAACTTTGAAATATGTATTGGAAAAAATAATTTGTGTAGTATCATCAGTTTTCGATTGTTATTTTCCTATCAAAATTATTCTAAATTGCCCGAAAATCTCATCTCAGGCTTTTTGTACTTGTCAGAGCCGAACAGCGCCTATAGTAATTTACTACACTATTAATTAACCACAAAATTGTAACCTATAGATAGCAAATAAACGTATTGAGTATTGAATTGTTTTTTACCACTTTATACTTAAGAACCCATAGCAGATCAAAGGCTCTTTGAAAGAATTTGCTACGGGCCCCGCTCTTGCTTAATCCGGCACTGATGGCCTTTGTAATTTCTGCTTTACTTCTAACAAACTTGGCACTGAACCATGATAGTCCAAAAACATTTCGTGAATTAACTTAAAAGTTGATTTTGTCACTAAGTCTTGAAAAACTCATCAAAACGAAAGAACTACATGTTTACTCTCTAGTCGTAATGGCGTTCGTATAAACAAACCACGTTTGACATTATTTACTACAATACTACGGCGTATTCGAAATGATCGTCGATCACACTCTGACGATATGTGCATCTCCCTTTATATGGTAAATTAAACAAAGATAAAACTACTAAATAGGTTACACTTGACGCATAAAACAGGTATTGAAATTTTGAGCAATGTTGCCACTTTTAGTTATAACCATAAATATATCTAAGGTTATAAGAAATATTTGTTTAAAATTTATATAAGAATATGCCTTTATTAACAAAATTCAAGTATTATTAATTCGTTTTGACAAAGCTACTGTGTTAGTGAAACGCGTCAACAAGTTTAAATTGAACATTAGTTCAAATAAATGAAGATTTAAACAAACTATATTGTTTTATTTCATCGTTTATTATTAATTAATTATAAAAGCAGCGACTTAAATGCATAAATTAGTATGACTTTTTTTATTTGCATAACTTTTTAACAAATTTTCAATTAAACTTCTAATTTTATTTTTCCTGCAACAAAACAGAATTTGTATATATGGCAAAGCAGTGGAAGTGTCCGCAAGTGAGCTTAGAATGTGACTCAATATTAGGGACGGGAAAAAATCAAAATAATAGTAGATTATATCATTAGGAGTAGAAGTGAGTCTTTTTGTGGTGAGCTCAGGGATTGAAGGCCGAAACGCAGTAAACTATTTTATCTTCAAGCGGAAAGCATAAAAAAAATTAAACTTGAACTAATTTATTATTTTTTTGTATTTACAATAAAATTACAATTTTCAAGTTTTAAGGCCCCAGTGATTTCTGCCTCTTTTGTTGTAATGTTATTAATATTTGGAGTCGCAAAATTCATAGTAATGGGAGTTTCTTCAATAATATTACTAAACTTTATGTGCTCAAGTGATGTACTAGATTGGTTATCATAGGTGTTATGATTTTCATAGTTGTTTGTTTTTTATTCTTCATGGATTCTTCTGTATAACTTTCTGCGACAGCCGTGGATCGCCAACCCCCATGTCTTTTTAAGGCTGAAATGTCACCTTCATTGTCCACCAACAAAGTGGCTGAGGTACGTCGAAGACAATGACCTGTTGTTGTTCCGATCCTATTTTATGTTTTCTCATAACCATTTTTGCACATTTGCCGTTCTGGTATTTAAGCATGAATCTATTTATTTCTATATATTTTCGAAGAGACATATACATTCTGCAAATGTCCAAATAAAACTCTTAATTTTTACTAATATAGCGGAGCCCAGATCTTCTACATCTGCAATTGCCAAATTGGTGATTTCATCACACCGACGGCCCCAGATACGCCTAGTATCAATATAACCTACAATAACATTTTAGTATAATTCTTCCAATAAAAAAACTAAGAATTTTACCTTTGTCGCCAAATATTTTTCATTAGGAGTATTTCGTAAAAAGTTATCCACTTGTTCGTTTGATAGAGTTTGTGCTTTTTTTGGTTTATATCCAGCATTTTTTCTCTGTAATAAAGCAAGCAGTTTGGTATAGTTTTGGAGTTGAATCTTGTGGTTAATATTTAATTATGCTTTCAACATTGAATTATGGCGCCATAGTGTTGAACTCTTCATATTTTTATTGTTTGACAAATTTTCGAAGTATGCTAGCAATACGTTTTCAGAGTAATATGTGGCTTTATGTTGTTCGGCCCACTTCAAGAAACGCTTATAGGTAAAATCATAAACTTTTCGAGGTTTTTCTGGTATCAAATTCTGTAAGGATTTCACTGCAATCTGTGCCAATTCTGGAGGCGTGCACTGTATTGTCTGAATTTCATCGACCATATCGCTAATAATACACTATTATTATAACAAAAAATGCAAAAACAATTAAAGTTGTAATAAGAAACTTACCTTATTTTTATCTTTGAAGCATCAGCCATCTCGTTATTTTGCAATTTTGATATTTGACAACCAAGAAACGTCATTCATTGAATTCATACCCATAGGCGGCTCGTGTTAGATCATCGAATAAAATGTTATATCCAGTAAATCGAATGAATTTAATAGCTTTTATTATTATATTACGTATATATTAATAAATACACCGTGTTTTCAACACGTAAAACTCTTCAAAATTCAGCTTACACAAACCGTCTATGTATAATTTCAAGTCCTAGGAATTAAAGTATTTCAACTCAGATTAAAAAAAACGTAACTTCAACCGTTTCTATAGAGATACACAAAGGCCCGATTTTCGACCGCTTGAAGATAAACATATCTATTTTATTTGCTAATCTGAGAGTTTGATATTGTTCTAAGTTGCAGAAAATGCTTTTCGGCGAGTAAAACACTATACTTTTTCTATAACCATGGCTTACTACGTGTAAGAAGTTATGCAAAACATAATACATCGTGTATGTGTTATGGGTTGCATATAATAGGTTAGGAGTTAACATGTGTTTTTAGTAAATATATTACTGTAATGTTGGCAGTGATGGAATAAAAGTCAGTCTTATTCCGACACAATGATCGTCAATGATGGTGGGTTTTTATTATAAATGATCCCAGATAATTCCTATATACAACTTTTTTTTTTATTTAGAAAATAATAGTTGCATCCACCACTAGGGTTATTAGCAACATAACATAACAGTAACATGAAATAACATTTAGGCTGGTAACGTCACGATAACATACAATAATATTTGAATAGCATCATATCAAAGATAGGAATCAGTAATAAGCAACATGGTAACGAGCTTAGTAATTTACATTTTGTTGACTAAACCTATTTCAAAGAGGAATCCGATTGTGTTTTCAAAATTACAGTACACACCAAGAGTTGATTTTAAATCTGCACTTATACTGTACGTCCGGCGTTGTTCCGCGAACCTCTCACACTCGACCATGAAATGTTTAACTGACATTGGCACCTGACACATATCACAGATTTTGTCTTCTTCTCCTTTCAGCAAGTGTTCATGGGTATACTTTGTATGTGCAGTGCGCAAACGGGTGATTATTATTTGGTGTCTTCTTTGGCTAGGGATGTTTCTCCATGGTTTGATATCATCTTTAATTTCTTTAAGTTTCATTCCAGATACTGCCCAGACAGATGACCAGTAGTTAGAGACCACATATTTCACATATTTTTTCAGATCAGTATATGGTACTCCCTCTTGCTTTTGAAAGATTGGTTCATTCATGGTTTCACGTGCAATTTTATCAACCCGCTCATTGCCAGAGATCCCAACATGTGACGGGACCCACATGAAGACCCATCGTCTGGATTTTTCTCTAATTGTGTGAACATACTCTTTGATGAGTCTTGTCAGAGGATGATCTGAATAAATGAGTTGTATACCTTGTAACGAGCTTAACGAATCTGTAAGAACTAAAGTATTGTGGATATCTTCATGAGCAGCGTATTTGATTGCTTGAAGGATTGCAAAAAGTTCACCACTGTAAATGCTGCATTGTGGAGGTAGTTTGAATCCACTGGATGTATTCGGGCTTAAAAAAGCTGATGCTACTCCTTGGTTTGACTTGGAAGCGTCTGTGTAGATGTGAGTATAATCACAATATTCATTTATTGATGAGAGGAAATGATTGTGAAGCAGACTAGGAATAATTTCAGATTTGTTGAATTTGGAGAGGTATAGGTTGCATGGTGGCAAGGCAATAAGCCAAGGTGGCGTGTCTGAGTTGTTGTTGGGAAGGGTAACTGGGAAAGTCACATTCAATTCGGAACTGAACTTGTTGATCCTCTGATAGAAAGGGTATGTTAGTCTTCTTCGGTTTTCATACAGATTGCGAAAACGGTTTGAAAAGGTGTTATGATATACTGGATGCTGAATATCAGTAGAGACTAAAGATGCATACGCTAAGCTCAGCTGCTGTCGTCGCAGTTGCAATGATGGCTCCCCAGCTTCACTGTAGAGACTCTCAGCGGGCGTTGTCCTGTATGCTCCAAGGGCCAGCCGTATTGCTGTACTGTGTACCGTGTTAACAATTTTCAGAACTGATTTACTTGCTGAGGCATATATTATAGAGCCATAATCGATTTTGGATCTTACTAGAGCTCGATAGAGAAGTAAGAGCGTTTGTCTGTCGGAACCCCAATTTTGGTTTGACAGAATTCTCAGTAGATTGATGCCGCTCTGACATGATGTTCTGAGATGGTTAAGATGGGCATTCCAGTTTAACTTTCTGTCGAAAATCATTCCTAGGTAACGCATCTGTTCCACCACTTGGATATTCCGGCCACATAGTTTCAGATTAGGCAGTGCTAGATCTCTTTTTTTAGTAAAAAACATGCACTTAGTTTTTTCTGGGCACATTTTGAAACCAGTGCATTTCAGCCAA
Source organism: Galeruca laticollis (assembly GCA_963921935.1). Lineage (NCBI taxonomy): Eukaryota > Metazoa > Arthropoda > Insecta > Coleoptera > Chrysomelidae > Galeruca > Galeruca laticollis. The sequence continues at coordinate 33,390,810 of OY998178.1, read as the reverse complement.
CTTATTACACTTATTACACTACATAGGATGTACAAGAAGTTTGAAAGAGTTGAATTATCTTCAAAATGATCTCGACAAAATCTGCGATTTACCATGCTTGTTTTGGCATCTACCTTTATATTATAATTGAACTTTTGCCATATACATACTGTATAAAATCCTTAAAACGACATCGAAGACTGCAACAATAATTTTATTTACTTAAAATTTACAAACTTTGAATAACTCAGTACTAAAAAAATGTATTGTGTATTCTAAAATTTATTTTTGATTAACACATTGATTTATAATTATATTAGAACAGTTATTTAACATGATTAGGCTGTCTGCAATTTAATATCTGAAATTGCAACCACTTACTTTCATCACTAGAGACGAAAGTCACTGGTGTCGGAAACTGGCGTTTTTGGTTGAAGTAAAATGTGACGAAAGTTGTTCATTTTTAAATGATTATAGAAAAAAACATTTTTTGATATCTCAATAAATATATACTGTTGAATTATATTCGAGAAGGTCTATTATATGACAGATTAATTTATTGAATGAGCTAGTTCTACTGAATTTAGTTGACCAAGTTCCTGGGTATTTTAGGAGAAAAACATCAAAGTACTTATTTCGTATCTATTTCTTTGAGCTCGTCTATGAGCATCCAGTGTAAAAGAATGCGCAAGATTATTACCACCGCTGCCGTGAAAAGTCCGGACAGGCGCTATTTTCCACCGACCCCGGGAGCTCCTTTAACATCCCGTTATATTGTGTCAGTACGATGCCGGGTTTGTCCCGCGCGCTACGCTCATCGCTTGTCTCTCCATCAACAGTTGGAAAAGCGCTTTTCCGCATACCGACGTTTCTCCATCACGTTTTCCCGTCATCGAGCATGTAGCCGCGCCGATGGAAAAATGATGGTCGACAAATTGTACCCTCATCAACCGTGGCGGAAAAAAACTCCCGTACGACTGTGCTTTCATTTGAAAAAAAAAGAATAAAATAATTGAAGGAGTATAAATTTAAAAAAATATTCACGTTGGTGCTTGAAAATAATATCACTAAATATAAGGTTTTTTGCATTAAATATTATTAGATTATACGGGTAATTGCGTGTTTACATAGGGTTAACAAATTATTATTATTATTATAATCAGAGCTGGGTAAGTACAGAAACAATTACGTCCAAGAAGACTTGGTGCTCTTAAAGTGACTGGAATACGGCTGGTATATTTACAAATTTCTTTTGTGTGTACATTCTCAATCTGAAAATTGATCATATTAATAATTATTTAACATCAAACCGATGCTTATTGAAGTTCATGTCAATATTTAAATAATTGTATAAAAAATGTTTATAAATTATACTTCAACACAAAATAACTAAATAAATACCGATTTATGCAATGTTTATACAGATGCAATCAAAATATTTCCTGTAATGCTTCAGTTTCATCATTTCTTGTATTTATATAATTAAGATTAACATTGAACGAATTTTCTCTCTTGAACTGAAATCACGTTAAATAGCACACATATGTTGAATTTTTTATTCCCACAAATGAAAATATGGTTTTAATATTACACAAGAAAGTTTTCCTTAAAAAGTTTTTCATCACTTAGTAATTATAATATTGTAGAGTACAGGGAAAATCAAAATTATTATGTGAGTAAAATATAGTCTTGAAGATTGACTAGGCTTTGATAAGAGGTGAGAGAATATTGTGTGTATAAATTGGACCTGTTTGTCCTTATATTTCAGTCTGAAGAAAAAACCACGCATAATATGCGAAGAGTGTTTGCTTCCCATCGTGCACTATGGTGGTGTCTGTTGATAGACGTAAGGATATAAAAAATACGGGGTTGAAAGAAATGAGGATGTCCGATCACTCTTTGGATCCCTCTCAAAATTCAAGCAATTTATCAATAGTTCGATAATCTTTTTGGAAACTTCAAGCAATTTTGAAAAACGAATTTCTAAAACAACTACTAAATTCTCGAAAGTGTGCTGCCTTTTGATAACTTTTTTTACTAAGTAATATTATGAATAATAATAATTTCATATTCCCAAAAAAGTTGTATACAGATGGACAACTTTTTTATTATCAATTTTAGGAAAAAGGTCATATTTCACAGAAATCTCTGTATGGCCTAAAACCTAAATTGCAACTATCAGATATTATTTTTTTAGTCGTATACCAGATATTTAAAATAATATGAATTTCGCCCAAGAGTAAAGTACCCTTTATAAATTTAAAAAAAAATTATTTGTGAAACTTGTTATGTCAGCATACCGATTTTGAACCAGATATTCAGACTTTAGGAAAATTTTAATCTATAAATTTGTTTAGTAGGTACGTAAATGACCATTTTTATTTCATTTGTCCATTTTAATTTATGTTGAAGAGTAAAGTGCTTTGAAATGTCATTTAAAAACAAACGTAGAAACCTTACAAATCCATACTAGACTTCCTTTTATACGAGGGTTGCCTTTTATATTTCGGGATTAGAGAACAAAAACAAATATTAATCATCGAAAATCACTTGATCACATGATGATCTATACACTTTTGCATGCGTTTGAACCAATTGTCGAAGCACTTTTGCCACTCTGATTGAGGTATCTCCTAAACATGCATTCTGAATGCAGCAACCGCTTCTTCAGGTGTCGAAAAACGTTGACCCATCAGTTTGTTTTTTATGTACGGGAATAAAAAGAAGTTATTCGGTGCCAAATCAGGACTATACGGCGGATGACTCATCAAATCGATGTTTTGGGTGCTCAAAAATGCAGTTGTTTGAGCCGATGTGTGAGAGCTCGCATTGTCGTGGTTGGTTTTCCTGATTTCTTGGAAGACAACTAGCAAACAAATGGTTGTGTATCACTCAGAATTGACTGTTCTGCGTTGTTCTAGTGGTACGGTTGCGACATGTCCAGTTTTTCCGAAAAAACAGGCGACCATTTGTTTGGCAGTGCTTCGTGCGCGAACAACTTTTGTTGGATTTGGCTCATCTTGAAACACCCATACAGTCGACTGCTGTTTATTTTCGGGCTCATACGCGTAAATCCACGATTCATCGCCTGCAGCGCTATTTTTGACATTGCTCGCAACTTTGCTTATACTTGTTACTGCGAGCGGATAATTTGCGAACACGTATTTTTGAGCACTGTTCGTTGTACGTGTGAAATAGATTTGGCAACGTGGTAATTTCGAAGGGGTCTGGTATATTGACAGATATTTTAAGGTTAGTTATCAAAAAAGAGTTGTTTAATTTTGTTTATCACACCCGCGCCGCGCTGGTAATAAATAAATTATTAATAATTAATAGAACAGTGAGAATTGCTTTTTAAAAATGGCTGAAAATCCTGCTGTGAAACTTCCTTAATGCACTGACTAACCATAGACTGTGATACTGCCATGAATATGCTTTTAGCAATGTCCATTTGATAACTACCACAAGCAAAGAACCGCAGTGCTATCAAAACCTGTGAATACAGAAATTTATATGAAATATAGGTCTTATAGGTAGTTTTACATTATAATAGTTAGTAGGTATAATACAGGTATAAAAACTAACCCTCATTTCGACACTTAAGTCGGTAGTTCTTCTTTGTGGTCTCATAAATGGTTCTACAATGTTTACTATGATGTTTACTAAGTAACGGCAAAGTTCTTTTGATAGACGAAAATATTGAGTAAAATGGTGTTCACCCAAGACTTCGAATGGATCGATCATCTCAAATCGGTTGTTTCTTCGAAATAGTGCCTCTTCGAAATTTTCCAGGTTCTCAATATTAGCAATTTGTTGTGTATCGTCCATTTCAAATTATATAAATATATATTTAGATTATAATTTTTTCAAATGTCAGATTATGCTAATCATTCGCATATGGTCTACGACAACCAAATACCGCTCGTTGATTTATTGCGAATACTCGCAATTTGGCGAATGGTCAAAAATAGCAATATGCCGATTTTTATTCGCACGTTCAATATTGCGTGTAACCTTGAAATGTGCGAATGGTCAAAAATAGCGCTGCTGTCACGATGTCATAGATGTGCTTCGAAACACCGCGATCGTATTGTTTAAGCATTTCTTTCGACCAATCGACACGAGTCTTTTTTTGAGCAATTGACAAATTGCGTGGGATCCAACGCGAACAAATTTTGTTGACAGTTAAATGTTTATGCAACATTGAATGTATGCTGGTCCCACTAATGCCTAAGGTTGTCTCAATCTCACGATAGGCCACATGACGATCTTGCAATATCAGTTCGCGCATAGCATCAATGGTTTTCGGAACAACAACTGATTTTGGACGACCTTCACGAAAATCGTCTTGGAGTGAACTACGACCACGATTGAATTCACCATATCATCGATAAACACTGGTCTTTGATGGAGCTTCATCGCCAAAAATTGAATTAAGTTCATCCATGCACTGTTGCTGAGTTAATCCACGTTGAAAGTTGTAAAAATAATCACACGAAAATGTTCACGATTTAATTCCATTTTTGGGCCACAAACAGCGCTCGTATGTCAAAACGTTCTGAGTACGTATAACCTCAAAAATGTCCAACTTTACGATAGAGCTGTCAGTTGCCAGATTGCAACACTAGGGTTGACAAATCCCGAAATATAAAAGGCAATCCTCGTAAGGTAAAACTTAACCCGGATTAAAATATTTCATTTAATTTGTATACCATTAAATATTTTGCAAATTTAATTTCTGATTATTGATTATGATATAATGTAAAACTTTTTATGAAGAATAATAATAATAATTTGCAACTAATAAATTTTATGGAAAACGTGTAATAATACTTAAATATTACAAAACTTCAACCTATTCACCGTTCCGTTCTAAACAGGTGATTGTTCTTTGATTAAATTCTATCAGAACATTTCTAATCATGTATGGACTTGTAACTGTACATACTTCCCTAACTTTCAAAATTATCAACATCTTGAAGGGGTGTCTGAAGGTGTAAATAGCCCCACAAGAAAAAGTCTAGAGGGGTAATGTTTGGGGACTTTGGGGGCCCAAGCAACTCCAAGTATTTTCCGATCACTTTGGGAAGGAGAAAATCCCGAATATTTTTGCTCCAGTGGGATGGTGCTCCATCATTTTAGAACCATATTTTTCCTCTTCCATTTAAAGGTAGTTCATCAAGAAATATAGACAACTGATTATTTAAAAATTGTATAGACTGTTTGAAATAGACAAAGAGTAATAAAACATAATTTAACATGCAAAACCCTTACCGGGTGAACACCTAAAACTCCAGAATTTACATCTTTATTCTTTTATTTGCCTACCCAACCCTGTACAATGCCGGTATACAATAGAAATCCCATCTTCGGGTCACTTGTAATTGCAGGCATAGTTGTACCTTTAGGTAGGACTGTCAGTAGGTATGATATTAAATGAAAAACATGATTGCAACAAAGACTAAACATATAATACAATATCAATTAATAATAATAGGTTCATTACATACTAAATTTTAATAAGATTTATAATAATCCATTATTTTTATATTATAATTTATTATAACTATAGAACTTACTTACACACACGGGGGTTTTAATATTATTTTAACACGACATATTAGTTATCGGAAAACGAATAATCTGATGAATCTTCATCTGGTCCTAACTTTATAACTATTGGTTCTATGGTTTGTTTCATTAAATTGTCTAATCTCCACATTTGCTGCTCTTCTTTGATTACATGTTCCATGTATTTTCGCCATCTCTCTGCATTAACTTGTTCCAGAGTTTCTTCAAAATGTGCATGGACATCCTTAATTTTATATATGTTATTTTTCCTTGCCACCTGAGCACATATCAACTCTATAGGGTTTAGCTCACAATTGTAAGGAGCAACAGTATATCTTAGGAAATTATGTTTATGTATTTCTTTATCTAAAAGCTACTGAATGATTTCCGCTTTTTTCCAAGCGGTGGTAGGCAATTTCTCACATCTCCTTGAATAATAAGGAGCGTTGTCCAAGATAATTACCGAGTTGGGTGGAATTAGAGCTATCATTTTTGAAAAATAGTCCTCAACATCAGTATTCATATCTTCGTGGTGTGAATTGACTCAAATGCTAACAAACCATCTTTCAATAACCCATTTGTACTTGCACTATGCGTATACAATTTCATCTTTTTCGGTTAAAAGCGACTTTCTGTTTACTTTTTTCTATTTAAAATTAATCACTCGCATAATTTTCCACAATGTATCTCTTCCAATTTCAAAAATAGTTTTATCTTTTCTCAATGTTCATAAAATTTTAGCCAAGGTCGGAATTTCATTATTAAAGTAGAATGAAAATACGACTTAAAACAAATATTATCTGATAGTTGCATATTGGATTTTAGGCCATGCATGAATTTTTATGAAATATGACTTTTTTCCTAAAATTTATAATAAAAAAGTTGTCCATTTGTATACAACTTTTTGGGAAACACGTATGTTCTTAACAATAAAAAAAGGTATAATTAAAGATATCTTTCGTTAAACAAATATCATCAATAGTTAAAACCATATCAAAGCAGTTGTAGTTAGTTGATACATAAACATTCATTAGATACTTTTATTGGTGTCGTTTTGTTGACTTTGTGCGCATATTAAATGTGCGATAAAAAAGTAATAAAATACTAGGTATACAATTATGTTATATTGTAAATATAATTAAAATTTGGGACAATATTTTCAAGTGGAGCGGTAGCTAATTTAAATGTCAGTCAAAATTTCATATTTTGTATTGCTGAGAACAAGAAGACTGTGAAATTTTTTCAGACAAGATGTGAAGGTCTCTAAAATGAAGATAATTGAAATTAAGCAACCACAATTTAAATAGTGTTATCAATATTTCATTGTAGAGCCACAACACTTTCCGATCTTCTTCGTACGTAAAATTGAATTCCACATGTAAACATCCATGAGTCTCACAAACTTCACAGTTAACTGGCCCAAAGTCTCCTTGATATATCTCTTTGAATATGCAATTCAAATCAGGATTTTTTACTGATCTTTGCAAAACGTTCTCGGATTCCGATAAATACAATATGACAATAAATATAAGATACCGAAATAATGGAAAACCATGAACCTAAATAGTGAAACTGCTTGCTTAATTTCTTAAGATATTGGTGCATTTTCGTGTAAGATTCAGACATTTCATAAGTTAAATGCTGAGGACGAAGATTTTCTGCCAAACATATGGTTTTCTGATGAATCACATGTGACATTATCAGGACACGTCAACAGACAGTCTTACAGATTTCTTGTGTTCGAAAGATCACAAAAATTTCTACAGGCACTTCCTCACGATGAACGAGTAACTGCGCTGTTTCTGGGAACGGAATTTTGGGCTCTAATTTATTTGAAGATCAAGAAGGTCACAACGGAACAGTGAATCAAGCAAGATATAGGCAACATATTAAATTATTTGTTAGAGACCTAAAACGCTTCTGCAGAGCTAGAAACTTGCCTTATCGAATACTGTGGTTTCAGCAAGATGGGGCAACATGTCATACCGCTAATGCCACTCTTGCGGTGTTAAGACAACATTTCAGTAATAGGATACTATCCAGAAATACTGACTTTGTTTATCCACCACATAGCCCCGACTTGACTCATCCGGATGCCTACATCTGGGAAATGATGAAAAATAGTATTTTCAGCGGAAAAGTTCCAAAAACAGTTCCCGAATTAAAAATAGCAATAGAACAATTTTTCGAAAATTAACGCTTCTGTTTAGAGACATAGTATCCAATCTTCAGCAACGCTTGGAATTATGCTTGCAACAAGATGGTGGTCATGTGGAGCATATCATACATCAATTATTATTACTTTTATTTATATATAGTTTGATATTTTATTGATATATTAATTTTTCAGTTTCGGTACCTACCCATTATTTATTGTCATACTGTATTTCAAAAATAACCCTTTACATTCCAAAAACCAAATCTCCAGTTTTTTGTCAGAATTATCTTGTAATGTATGGTGATTAAGAGTACTTTTATCGTTGGAACAGTTATGAATAATGACCGAACAGATAGATTTTTATCATCCCGTTTTAAGCAAAATTTAAATTTATGGGAACAGTAAAATTTTTATTAGGTCCTTTTTTTATATTTTAGAATTATTTTGATGAGTTAATTTTTAACGAGCTGTAAAGTTTTTAAATGGGCTCAATAAAAACGGCAAATAAGAGAAAATTCAGGTACAACCAAGAATTAAAGGGTATTGATAGTCAGTATTTTTTAATATCCGTAATAGTTATTGTGGTATGGGGAATGCTACTTAAGTCTTCAGATATGTTATCACTGATGTGAATATGTCAAATCAGACATTGGCATCATAAAGTTTGACATTTTTAATGGAGAATTTACTCAGAATGTGTTGTGGTGTTGTTTACAAATACTAGAGACGAGACTGAAATTTTTTTTTCGAGACGAGATCGGGAATTAGACTTCGATATTTTTCAAGATCGAGAAATTTTTTCGAGATTTCTCGATCTGCTGCAATAACTCTTGACTGGTCAGGAAAGTGAAAATAGAAACTATGTTAGGAAATAATTTTAATTTACCTATTTTAAATATAAGAAACTTAACAAGGCATACAAAGATAACAAAACAAATAACAAAGGCAAAAATAAATGTTTCCATATTCTTAAAAAAAGGGTCCTTTAAACTATTATAAACAAAAATTAACTTTAAACACTAAAAAATGAAAAACGATTTTGAACTTACGTAACTAGGTAAATTTTAAATGCATGGATAAAAGATAAACTTAAAAGATAAAGGATCCGTTTCATTTTCACATTTTGGAAGAATATTTTTTATTTTTGGGCGGATTTTTGTCACACGGGTTACACAATTTACTTAGCATATAGCTCTGTATTTTGGTGCACTGCAGACTGTTATACATGGTATTATAGATTTTATGGACTTGTAATGTAATTATATCAACAGAAATTTAAAATACATAAATTAGAAACAATTTATAGAAAAAGAAAAATTTTAATTATCGATGAACAATTTTGATATGTCATTTTTATGAACTGAGACACAAATGTTCTATCTGTTTGCTCTATTGTGTTGAAGCATTTTTATTGGTACGGAGTAAAAATCACAGTATCGTAGCAAATAAATGGTAGAATGCAACAAATAGCAACATATCTGTTCAGTGATCTACAACAATTTGTAGCGCTGAAATATCATGCAGGTTTATTAAAACAAAAAATCACGAACAGTACATCTCAACTAAAAAACCGTACACCTTTGTTTAGAGAATTGAACGGGCTTTCATACGATGTGCCACTCGACCCCTAATCCCTATTCGAATTGTAGGAGTTGTTCGCCCCACTGCTCGAGGGTTGAAGTGATGATACTGCAGGTAGAACAACAAAATGTCACACTCGACCTATCCGAGCGTTTTTCCAAATATATTTTATTATTAGCCAAAACCCACATGTCAAGTTTTCCCTGTATATCATCATTATACAGGGTGCGGTAGATAAACGGTCAATTAAAAATATCTCGAGAACTAAAGGTATCTGAATTATGAAAATTGGCATGGAGGGGTTTTGAATAATGAGCTATTTATTGAAAATATTGCCGTTTTTGAGTTATTTTTACATTTTCCATCAACAACAACACGAAAAAACGGTTTTTAGAAAAAAAATCCTGTGTGTATGACGTCGTCGTCGTCGTTGTCGTCGGCCACTTTTCCTTACATGTCTTGTTAGCACGATATAGCCTCCGGAGTGCAATAAGTCACCAATTTTATGATGGAATATTGTTCAGGACATGTCACAGATGAACCCTATTGATTTTCAGCTCACCAGAGCCAGTACTACGGGTGCTATGGTACTTAAAGTACGACATTTTGTCATTTTCTGAGACATTTCAGTTTGTTAGCACGATACAGCCTCCGGAGTTCAATAAGTCACCATTTTTATGATTGAATATTATTCAGGACATCTCACTGATGAACCCTATTGATTTTCAGCTCACCAGAGTCAATGCAACAGGTGCTACAGTACTTTAAGTACGATATTTTTGTCATTTTTGGAGAAGTTTCAGTCATATACACGGAGTATATACAAGAGACCAATTTTATGATTGGATATTATTTAGAGCGTCTCAAAGATGAACCCTATTGATATTCAGCTCACTGAAGCCAGTACAACGGGTGCTATGGTACTTGAAGTACCAAATTTTTGTAATTTTTGGAGAATTTTCAGTTTGTTAGGACGATACAGCCTCCAGAGAGTATACGATTGATCAATTTTATAATCGAATATTGTTCAAGGTGTCCCACAGATGTATCCTATTGATTTTCAGCTGACTAGAGCGAGTACAGCGGGTCCTATAAATCCAGATATACTAAATTTTTGGTTATTTTTGGAGAATCAATTTTAAATTTGAGACCTATAATCCCAGACTTTGTGTCTTCCAGGATACATAATAAAGTTTCACAAAAAATTTGCTTATTTGACTATGTATCTTCTGAGATACAGTCCATATCTCACTTATTTATGAAAAAATTATTGTGGAAATAACCAAAATGCATTCTTGAAGACCATATAACACCACGAAAACACTAATTTACTTAAAATTAATGTTGCATCAAATTTGCCAAATTAAGGGTTAATGAAGACCCAAGAGGATGAAAACCTCTTAAAAAAAGTTATACGGTGTGTTGAAGCAAAGTTTATCAAAAATGGTTTGTTTAATCGACATAATTCCCATTTTTGGTCTAATAAAAATTCACGTGTTCGTAGAGAACGTATTTCCAAGATAGTTGGAGTTTTGATGTTTTTTGTGCATTAAAATTTCATGATGAAAGATATTGCCACATTTTAGAAGAAGCCATACGAACGACGTTACATAGTTTAAGGAATGGAGAGGCGGCTTCAGCTTGGTATCAGCAAAATGGAGCACCTCCTCAACTTTGGACGTGTTGCTCACCATATCTACGACATGTTTGATGATAGATGGATTGCCAATCAAGATCTGGCTCGTTGGCCAGCTCGTTCTCCTGACTTGGCTCCTTTAGATTATTGATATTTAGATATGATGCAGAGAGTCTTACTTGCTTTTAATTTTCTAATACCCGACCATATTTCCAGAATTACGAGACATAACTTAATTAAAAGGATTCATAAATGTTTAGAACTAGATGCTGCTAAAACTTTATTTGTTTAACATTACATTTATTTATTTTTGTTTGTAAGTTATTTAATTAAATTAACACAAAATATCTAGACAACGTTTTTAATGGTAAAAGTTGGAATTTTGAAAAATTTTTTTACGTTTTTCATCAACAACAACACGAAAAAACGGTTTTTAGAAAAAAATCCTGTGTGTATATCGTCGTCGTTGTCGTCGTCCACTTTTCGTTACATGTCTTGTTAGCACGATTTAGCCTCCGGAGTGCAACAAGTCACCAATTTTATGATGGAATATTGTTAAGGACATGTCACAGATGAACCATATTGATTTTCAGCTCACCAGAGCCAGTACAACGGATGCTATGGTACTTGAAGTATGACATTTTTGTCATTTTTTGAGAAATTTCAGTTTGTTAGCACGATATAGCCACTGGAGTCCAATAAGTCACCAATTTTATGATTGAATATTGTTCAGGACACCACACGGATGAACCCTATTGATATTCAGCTCACCAGAGCCATCACAACATATGCTATAGTACTTTAAGTACGATATTTTTGTCATTTTTGGGGAAATTTCAGTTTGTTAGCACGATACAGCCTCCGGAGTATATACAAGTGACCAATTTTATGATTGGATATTTTCAGAGCGTCTCAAAGATAAACCCTATTGATATTCAGCTCACTAACGCCAGTACAACGGGTGCTATGGTACTTGTAGTACCAACTTTTTGTCATTTTTGGAGGATTTTCAGTTTGTTAGCACGATACAGCCTCCAGAGTGTATAAAAGTGACCAACTTTATGATTGAATATTGTTCAGGATGTCTCACATATGTACCCTACTGATTTTCTGCTGACTAGAACGAGTACAGCGGGTCCTATAAATCCAGATATACTACATTTTTGGTTATTTTTGGAGAAATTTCGGTTTGTTAGCACGATACATGAATATAGTTCAGGGCCACAGATGCGGAAAAGTTAGTTTTAATCTTTAAAACCGTTTATTTTATATGAAAATTACCCTTTTTACCATGTACATAAAATTCAATATCTTCTAATGTGATTTCATTAAAAGTTTACATTTCTTAGAAACTATTTACCACATGCCGATTTATCGTTTACACTCTGAAGTTACCTTTTTTATTATACAGGGTGCTGTCAAAATTGGAATAAAAACGGAATTCGCAATCTTCGCGTAATTCCTTTTTTTTCAAATGGGACACCCTGTATGTGATTATTTATTTTAGAAGAATACGTTGCCCACTATCGATATGTGTTACTATTCCCTATACCTATTCCCTGCAGTCAGATACATCCCCCGAAGTGTATACAAGTAACAATTTTATGATAGAATATTGTTCAGGGCCACAAATGCGGAAACGTTGCTTTAATCTTTAAAACCGTTTATTTTTATAGGTTATGTGGTATTAATTTATTAAGTTAGACATTGAACAATTATACAGATACTATTAAAGATAATAAGGCACTAGCTCGTTAATGCAACACATGTTCAAAATGTTGCCCATCAACTTCCAAACATTTATGTACTCTTTTAATCAGATTTTCATTAGTAGCTCTTGATAGTGATTCTCCATCTATTTCGTTAAAAACGTGAAGGACTTTGTTTATCATATTTTCCTTAGTAGAGAATACCTTATTTTTAACATATCCCCCAAATATAGTAATCTAATGGTGACAGTTGTGGGGATCTTGGTGGCCAGAGAAACGGACCTTCATTAGCTATCCATCTATCGTTAAATATTTCATCAAGCAATGTGCCTACTCCTCGAAGATTGTGAGCCGGTGCTCTATCTTGTTGAAACCAAGCTTCGTTAGTCTCATTATTAGGTAAAGCATGCATTGCTGGTACAATTACTTGCCGTAAGATGTTGCAGTAACGCTCTCCGTTTAAATTTTCGTCATAAATCATGAGAGCGAATATCTTATTATTTTTCACGGCACAAAAAACATTAAACGAAAAGGACACTAGAAATTTACTATCCTATGTGACTTGAGGATTTTCATTACTCCAGAAGTGACTGTTATGGCGGTTAAACAAACAATTTTTAGTTAATTTCGATTCATCTCACCTAATAATTCTTTTTGTAAAATCTTCATCTTGGCATTTAATTAAAATCCATTCATAAAATTCTACACCTTACATAATCTCCAGGATGTAACTGCTGAGCTAGTGTATACGAATAAGGGGTCCAATGATGTTTTTTTTAAATTCTGTGAATTGTTCTAGTCGACACCTCTAACAGTTTCTCACATTCCCTTAAGGATTTGGATGAGCTGCAAAATATCCCAGGATCTCTATTTGTAAATCCTCATTATCGACTTGGGTCTTTGGCTTATTTCTTCTATTTTTAAACTGACCAAACTGGGAACAGTTGTGCAGCTAACGTTTTACAGTTTTATGATTTGGTCGAAGCTTTTCAGGATATCTCTCAGCCAACACATGGCAAGTTCTGGATACCATTCTGTTATACTCGCCGTGAATCATAATTAAATTTAAAAAACCTTCATTTGTATATGTGCCATTATTATTTTGTCAAGAAAATTAAAGGCAAACTATTATTATACCTTTCACACAACGGCATACAACAAGGTGACTACTAAACATTAACAATAACTGACATTTGTCATAATACTCCATAGGCGACTTGATAAATTAATTTTTTGTGACAAAAATGTATAAAGCTGATTTATTTGAAAACTGCAGGAGATATGTATGTAGGTTTGTTTTCGCTTGTCTAGGTAAATGATTGAATAATATTCCCAGAGGTGAATATAACAGTTTTATTCTAAAAATACCTCAATTTACAGTCAAAGTCGATTTTTTTAAGTTGTCCGTCACCATATTCTCTCGTCTCCCTCTTGAATCCCCGGAAACCAAAACCCTAAAGGTCATAAGATGATTCTCATCAAGTGTTCTAAATGTAAATAAGTAAAACTTTAATAAAAGAAAATCACAACAATAACACCAACTAAATACATTAAAAATTCAATTATCTACATGTATAGGGAATAGTAATACATATCGATAGTGGGCAACGTATTCTTCTAAAATAAATAATCACATACAGGGTGTCCCATTTGAAAAAAAGGAATTACGCGAAGATTGTGGATTTCGCTTTTATTCCAATTTTGACAGCACCCTGTATAATAAAAAAGGTAACTTCACAGTGTAAACCATAAAGCGGTAAGTGGTAAATAGTTCCTAAGAAATTTAAACTTTTATTCAAATTATATTAAAGGATATTGAATTTTATGTACATGGTAAAAAAGTGTAATTTTAAAACATTACAACTCAAAAACGGTACAAAATAGGTATAGAAAAGTATTAACAAAAAATGTTCAGAATAACGTAAATATTTCTAAAATTGAAAAATATACAGGATCTTTCATTAAAAATTACAAAGTTATGTCCAACTTCTGGTATAACCGGAAGTAGAATGGTGACGGCAATATTTTCATTAAATAGCTCATTATTCAAAACCCCTTCATGCCAATTTTCATAATTCAGATACTTTTAGTTCTCGAGATATTTCTAATTGACCGTTTATCTGCCGCACCCTGTATATGGAATGGAAACATGGACACTGAAGTTGAGCTCTATTAGAAAAATTGAGGCTTTTGGGATGTGGATATTCCGACGCCTACTGAAGGTTTTGTGTACCGACCGAGTGTCTAAAAATCATCCTTGAGTGAATGAGAATATACTGGGGGCTGCTTACAATTGTTAAGAGAATGAAACCGGCATACTTTGGGTACATTCTTAGGAATGTAAAATCTTCAATCAATTCTTAAGGGAAAGATAGAGTGCGAAAGAGGTCCAGCAAGGAGACAATTCTTCTGATTGAAGAAACTTTGAAACAGCACAAACATTAATGATACCAACAGCAGATGACAGAGAAGTGTTTTCTATTGTTACCGCCAATTTTCAGTATAAGGCAGTGGTGGCCTACCTTTTTCTAAGCTGTGCCACTTTTGACTCCAAAAATTTTGAGTGTGCCACTTTTTGTTAGAGCAATATTTATTGTTTCCCATTTTTATTATTAACATAAAAAACTTCTTTATAATCGATTTAAATATAAAATTAAATCTCTATTAAACGTTACATAATAAACAAAAATACAAAAACCAAAAAAATAAAGCAAATATTTGCGAAAAAAAATAACAAACTCAAATAAATTTAGGGATTTTTATATCAATATCGGGAGAAATTTTTGAAGAAGCAAGCAAGATTAGATGTCTCAAATGAGTAGGTAACTATTAATGTTGAGCGGTATTTATTTTTACTATTATTCATAATTGAAAATGTCTGTTCACTTATGTAAGTTGCTCTAAACCGACAACAGTATCTAAGAGTCAAATCATGCAACTTTGGAGAATCTGCAGAGGGTACAAATTTCCAATACTCAATATAATCTTGATTGTTAGCAGCGGTTAAAATAATTTTTTTGTATTTGCTTTTTAAAACTGAGTGATTTTGCAAATCAATTATCTCAGTTTGTTCTTCAGTAGAATATTCTTTAATTTCCTGGAAAGAAATGGCAAAACGGGTTATAAAAAGTTCAATATTTCTTATATCTTTCTGAAAGTCACTAAATCTATTATCAAATGGGTTGCACAAGACGTTTATAAAAATTTTAAATCGGTCATATTTTGGCGTTACATTAAATGTTGTTAAAAGTTCCTGCATGCGAGTGAACTGAGTTAATCTTTCTTGTGCGAAGTCATTTGCGAAAAGGGCCAATTTAGCAACAAGATTCCACAACCAATCCTCGTTTTCTAGAAGAGAGAACTCATTGTTGTCGTCTAAGAACTTTTAAAACACTCTCTCTAAGATTCCAAAACCTATCAACCTATAGAAAGCCAACGCACATCACAATTAATATGAAGTTCACCATTTCCTTCAGTTTCATCAGGAAAGAAATTTCGAAATGTCGAATTTTGTTAATACAACGTACTACAGGGTTAATAACTGAAGAAAAGCCCAATTCCTAAGCACAAAGACTTTCTTGAGGTATTATGCAATGACACTTAAAAATTTCGGAGTCCAAATTTTTTTCAAGCAAAACCACAGCTTTTTTAATCTTCTCAGTCCTTATCGGAGCTCCATCTCTGTACAAATGCTATCAAGTTTTGTCCAATTTTCTCCCCTGGTGGTACATAGTTGTCGCAGGTCGAGAAGCTCTTCTGTCACGTGAAAGAAAAAATATTTGGAAGGCACCATTCCAGAGATAATTTGTCTATTAATGGAAGTATCCATATCATCTATTCGTTGCATCACTGTATTTCGGGATAGAGCTATTTGGTACACCATTTTGTTTATTTTTTACATCACCTGCATGCTTAGTAAATATTGATAAACTATGTTTTATTATCTCTCAATAAAAGGAAAATCTCATTTGAGGCTCTTACTATTGACTGCATCTCGTCGCTTTTTTTGTGAAAAAATTACTTCTGTCCTGCTAATGTTTATTTCTTTTTTAGTTATGAAATCTGTTCGTAATTTTGAACCAATAAGACATGTTGCATTAAAAGCACAATGCATTTTGGTGAAATGTCGTTCCAAGATAAATTTCTTCGGAACTGCCACAAAAGCGCCGCAAATTAAGCGTACAGGCTTAGAACTATTTTGGTTTGTAAAGAAAAATTATCTTTCCCATTGTATATTAAAATAACACACGGCAATATCATCTTTATACTATACAATGTTGTTAGAGATATGAGCGAATAAATTGTATCCAGAGAAAGTACCTTTAAGGTAGGCGAAGTAAAATGAGCGGATCGTGAGGAAGTGTTTATTATTAATAAACAAAATGAGTAATTACAACAAAAATTTTAATAGCTAGGTAACTATTAAGATTTGTGAATAAAGTTCTTTCTCTGTACTTGTAGCTTGGTATTTATTATTTTAGTCGTAGATAAAATATAGTATTCAACTTGCGGTAATGGTCATAACTCCCTTGATGAATTACAGCAAACTTCATCTGCGTGAGTTATGACCTACATTACCGCTCGTTATAATATACTATTATTTTTGTCGCAGAAAAAATATACTGCATAACACGGGGAATGTTCATTCTCCACAAGTCTATAAACTATTTGACACTATTTAGCACTGTGATGGAATTAAAAAATATTTTAACGACTAAATGATTAATTGAACACTATTTTGAAATTTGTATCTTTTTGACATTGAAAATGTAATCTTACGACTATCATGACTACGTGTATCTTTGATAAACTATTGTATTATTTCATGGTTATATATTTAATAGTTTCTAAAGTTTACAGAATTTATTTTTACTCGCCGTAAATATATTTCAATCCGTGCCTGTTCGTTATATACATTTTACATGAGTATTCACCTTGATTCTCAAGGGTATGTATTCAGTACTCCATCAGAGATTAGAGATTCTTGTAAGCAAAATAGTTTTTCATATTTCTTTAGCGGTGTACTTCACCTAGTCACCAATAGATAACCGCCACCTGCTAGACATAATTTTCAGTTTCATTGCTTCCATATGGGTGAACTCTCTTATTAGTCTTTATACTCAAGGGTATGAGTTTTGGTTTAATCAAACTGTAATGTTTTCTTTATTTGGGGAAAACCTGGAGTGTCACTCTAGAGGGCCAGACGTGCCATGAGTGCCGCGTGTTGACGACTACTAGTATAAGGTGTAATAGAAGAAGAGGATTCCATTAAAATAATTGAATTTCATTTTAGAAATTAGTCATTACTTTCTGTGACTTACCTTGTATAGGGTTGTAATATGGTCGCAAAATGGAATTTGTTTGAAGATTAATACCTGATAGAATTACTGATTAACTCAACCTTTTCCTTTGAGAAAACAATACGTTGATACTTTACCGATAATTAATTTTCCTCGACAGATATCTCCTTTTTATATTTTTTTCATAATTATCTATATTCGCCCTATAACCGATTGTAGTATTGATTTTCGATAGTCACCTATTTCCCGTGTGTCGCTTCAAATTAGACAGATCGTTTGAGGTTATACGGTCGGTCGTGTGCAAACACTTTTTATGTAAACATTTTGCACGTACGAATAATGTTTGCACATCATATAACGTCAATCGATTATGGAAATCCGCAAACGGATTGCAGAGAGAAATTTAATTTTTTTGTTGCCTACATTCATATTATTTATTTTTAATATTAGTTGTTTGAAGGTATCTGTTATGATCTTGTCGTATGTACAAATATTTTTTAACTCTTTCAAGGGCAGTGGTAGAAAAAAATGTACCACTAAATGAAGTTTTTATCTGTACACTATATATCACATTTTTATGAGCTTGTAACTTAGTGTTTAAATGCACTTTCACTTACATTGCCTGTCTATAATATAGCAACTGAAAACTGAAGTTTCACTATACCAGCGCATGATACAATAAAATAGAAGAAATAATTTCGCACATGCTGGCCCTGACGTCACGCCGAGAGTGAACGCCTTGAATTAGTTTGCAGTTACATAATTGGATATGTTTATGTCGGTTAATTTTACATTTTTATTAGTGTTTTAAATGAAACTTACGGTTTCTAGTTAATTCCACAATATAATAAAAGTTATTGAAAATTCTAAAAAATTGACAATTGTTTCGATAAATCAATATCATCATCAGAATGACAGAAGTTACATTTTATTTAATGCCTACCTGATGTTTAGTATTTATTTTTGGCTAGACCAAGAAGTGACCTAACTTGTGATTGACATAATATATGTTTATAGAAAAAAGAAGAAGATGTGATATTACAATTATTGAAGCTTAGATATTATTAGCCCTATGGTGATATCCTGGATATCATTTTTCCAATTAAGATCAGTATAACTGTGCACTGATATAGAAAACCAGGAAAACTATATTTGCTGACCTTTACAATTATCACTTAAGAAGACAGTTTATTAGTGGAGAACTCCCTAGATTTAACTGTTCGTTGACAACTTCATATTGTGGGTTTCTTAAATGTCTTCTAATTTCCAATTCTTCAAGGAAATCCAGTTCTTGTTTCTTTTCACAAATATGCAGCACTTCTAGTTTTGTGTTAGGTGTCAACGAATGATTGGTGTCAAGTAGATGTTTTGCGTAGTGGGATTTATCTGGTTGTTTTAACCTGTATGCTCGTAAGTGTTCACTATATCGGATTTCAAAATTCCTAAGGGTCTGACCCAAATAGACAGCATTACATTCTGGACATTTGAGTTTATATATACCTGACTTCTTTAATGGTGGTATTTTTGTTTTTACATTTAACAATTTTGTACTAACGTTACTTTCTGTTTTAAAAGAAATTGTTGTATTCGTTGCTGAAGATATTATCTTTGAAATATTATAAGAAATATTTCCTGCATATGTGATGGTTTTATAAGTTTTTATTTCATCAGCTTGTTTAGGAAATATTAGTTGTAATGCCACTTTTTCCTCTTTTTTACTAATTAGCTTATTTATTATATCTAATGGATAACGGTTGGATGTGGCTATTTGTCTAATTGTATTAATCTCTCTATCAAAATTACATTTGTTCATAGGAACTGAAAAAGCTCTATGTATCATTGAATTATATGCCGCTAGTCTGTGTGACATAGGGTGATTGGAATTGAATGGAATTGTCACATCAGTGTCTGTTGGTTTTCGGTAAATTGAATAATCAAGTACATTATTAACTCTTTGAATTTTTAAATCAAGGAAATTGATTGAGCTATTTTCTTCAATTTCTAATGTAAATTTAATTTTTGGGTGTAAATTATTGATGTGGTTGAAAAATACATCTAATTGTCGTTCACTACTCATAAAACAAGCTAATATGTCATCTACATATCTATACCAAAATAAAATATTTTTCGAAATATTACTTTCAAAGATCCTTCTTTCTAAATTGTCCATAAAAATGTTTGCTAAAATAGGTGATATAGGGCTTCCCATTGGTAAATCTTCATTTTGAATATATATCTTATTGTCAAAAGTGAAATAATTCTGATTAATGCATACATCAAATAAATTAAGTATATCTGATATTATTCCTGGATTAATATTTTTATCTTCTAGTAGTTTTCTTACAAGTATTAGACATTCTTTAGGAGGAATTTTAGTGAACATATTAGTTACATCGAACGATATGAGTTTATAGTTATCTTGCAAGTGGATTGCTTTCAACTTTTTGATTAGTTCTATTGAATTTCTAATTGACTACTGAGATTCATATCCGTAACTATTGAGTATATTGTTGAGCCTCTTTGCCAATATATTATTAGGAGCATTAACATAAGAAACTACAGGTCTAATTGGTTTCGTTATTTTATGTAATTTAACGGTTCCATATAATTGTGGACAATGAGGATTCTCATGTATGATAGACCTCTTTTCGTAATCACTTAAAAGATAATTTGAATTATTAACAATATCCCTTACATTATTAGAAAACTTTTTAGTTGGGTCTGCTTTAAGAACTTTTACATCGCTAGATTATATAAAGATTTTTTAATGAAATTAACTGTTTCGACCCTTACTTCGTGGAATCTGTTCATATTAGTGTTTTAAATGAAACTCCCGGTTTCTAGTTAATTCCACAATATAATAAAAGTTATTGAAAATTCTAAAAAATTGACAATTGTTTCGATAAATCAATATCATCGTCAGAATGACAGAAGTTACATTTTATTTAATGCCTACCTGATGTTTAGTAGTTATTTTTGGCTAGACCAAGAAGTGACCTAACTTGTGATTGACTTAATATATGTTTATAGAAAAAAGAAGAAGATGTGATATTACAATTATTGAAGCTTAGATATTATTAGCCCTATGGTGATATCCTGGATATCATTTTTCCAATGAAGATCAGTTTAACTGTGCACTGATATAGAAAACCAGGAAAACTATCTGCTGATCTTTACAATTATCACTTAAGAAGACAGTTTATTAGTGGAGAACTCCCTAGATTTAACTGTTCGTTGACAACTTCATCTTGTGGGTTTCTTAAATGTCTTCTAATTTCCAATTCTTCAAGGAAATCCAGTTCTTGTTTCTTTTCACAAATATGCAGCACTTCTAGTTTTGTGTTAGGTGTCAATGAATGATTGGTGTCAAGTAGATGTTTTGCGTAGTGGGATTTATCTGGTTGTTTTAACCTGTATGCTCGTAAGTGTTCACTGTATCGGATTTCAAAATTCCTAAGGCTCTGACCCACATAGACAGCATTACATTCTGGACATTTGAGTTTATATATACCTGACTTCTTTAATGGTGGTATTTTTGTTTTTACATTTAACAATTTTGTACTAACGATATAGTGAACACACACACTAATTTTCAACCTGAAAACAGCGAATCTTTTAATTATATTGCTTTTAAGTTGGTGACAATTTTGTAAATTGAAATGTATTTTTCACATTTCCTTTATAAAAAATTCTTTTATGTCTATATTCTGGGGTGAAACAATTTATAAATATTTTAAGAAAACACATTCCCTCTTTAGTAACATAAAAAAGCGATTGTTCTTGGAACCTTTTGATTAAGGAGAGTTTTGAAAACTTATATATTGGCGTTTTTGAACCTACTGCACTACACAGGCAACACAAGTTTTTGAAGTTTTCACAATACTTTTTAAAATATTTTCTGAAATATTATATAACTAATTTAGTTCGCTGAAATTTAAATTATATGAGGGAGTCTTTAATTCACTTGGAAGCTTTACTTCATCATACACTGTATTTAAGGCCTTAAGAATACATTGATAATTTGTTTGTTCCAATAATTCTGACTATAGTTCTAACATTGATTGTGTTGAGATTAGAACACCCGTTTGTTGAGGTTTCCAAATTTTTTTATAGCCAACCAATATATCTGAAAATAAACTTATAATTCCTTCCAAAAATAATATTGTTGCTTTATAAATATCAATATTGAATTTCCTTAGAGCACAAGAAGGATGTCTCGAAGTCATTAAATAAAACCATTTTTCTACTTGGTCAATAAACCATGCCGTTGTTAAATATTTTGGTTTATTGAGTTGTTCAGCCAAAAAATTGAGAGCCCTACTAACTGAGTGACTAACAACATTAGTTGAAGTTGACACATTCATTTGAGAAAATGTGTCGGTAGGAGATCTTCTTCTAACACTTTCGGTGCAAGTTTAAGACAATGATTTTTCTGATAATTTAATATATCTGAGATATGACCATGTTAGAGAGTAGTCCATACTTTAGAACAATATTATTTGGTAACTGGATAATTTTATTTGTAACTGTCTGTGGATATGGTGTACACACTAGATGTAAATTGAGTGAATGAAAACGAAGAATACTCAGTGTGTATTTGTTTATTAATTTCCAGCTAAGCGCTTTCGGCTATTAAGCCATTCTCAAAGCTGTCGTCATTTAAAAAATAGGTGTCGAAACCATCCAGTTGATTAAGAACAATGTTCAAAGTTGAATCACTGTTATGATTAAGTCATTGAATTAAAAACATTGAAATAACCCTATTGGAAGGGTGTAAAATTATAATTTACATGATGTAAATTCATTCAATAACCAATAAATTTGATCACAAATATAACAAGGACTATAAGAAACTTCGTATGCACCCAACGTAAACAAAGAGATTTTAGCCTCAATATGGTTGCCAAACTGCCCGCCAATCAAAAACGGGTTACCCCATTGTCGCCAATTCTATTGTTTCCGCTGTCTTACTTGTTAGAATGTTTCAAAGTGCAAACTATAACGATTGTGTTTGTTGAATAATACTATTGTTGTGCACTTTAGCCGGTAAGTTATACTAAAATTATAATTCTAAAATATAGTGGTTCAAGAATTTTAAAGTTTCAAACAACTTTTACATAAATATTGATGTTTTATATGCTATCCAATATATACCACCGCGCTATTTGGTATTCGGTAATTTTTATTTGCATATGTAAACAATGGTTGCATTTACTGAAAATTTGCTGTCCAAATTAATTAATATGAGAACAAGAGCTAATAGAAGAACTTTATATTGATAAAAATGATTCAGTTATGGATAACGATACCGAAAGCATTTCTTCTGAGGCTGAGTCATTAGTAGAAAATGACTGTGGTTCAGATGATGACTACGATGACAATGAAGAAGAAATTGCCTTATCGGAATAGGATTCAGATCCAGAAAGCGACATGCCTTTATCGGTCAGATTGCAGCTATTGAGATTGAAACAGAATAATGAAATATGTAGTAAAACTGATGAAACAAAAGACCCCGATGACTTCTGTGGGGCTGTTGGCCTTCCTGAATTTATCACAAACTTGACCGATCCTGTTACTTTATTTCAATTCTTTTCCACTGATGTTTTTATTCTCAAACTTGTCTTTGAAACCAACTTATATGCTCAACAGCTGGATAAACCATATGTTTCAACGAATATCTCGGAAATTAAAGCATTCATTGCTATCAATATGATGATGGTGCCAAAAAATGCCTAGTTATAGAGATTGGTGGTCCAGTTCGAAGTTAGTGCAAGACCAATTTATAAGTTCCCTAATGCCATCAAAACGGTTGGTTATTGGGACATTTACATGTACATGAGAATGCTCAACTTCTTCCTAGGACGGATCTAAATTATGAGAAATTATACAAAGTTCGACCAATGCTTGATCATCTGCAAGATAGGTTTGTAAAATGCTTTATATTATCACAAAAAATTGCTATAGATGAATCTATGATAAAATTTAAAGGCAGTTCAAGCTTAAAACAATACCTTCCAAAATAGCCAATAAAAAAGGACTACAAGATATGAATGCTTGCTGATGAATGTGGTTATTGCTACACATTAGAAAATAAAGGGCACATCGTCGGCTTAATCTGCAGAACCCATAAGTCGAGAAATGAAAATTTTACAGGGGACACAAAAAACAGTTCCCAATTATTTTACAAAGTTAAGGCAAAAAATTGAGATAGAGGTTTTTTTAATATTCAAATTTTGTTCTTTTCTTGAGCATACGTTTTTTTCATTTTTGAATGAAATATTTTTGGGACTTATAGAATTTTATTATTGAAAGGGGTGAATAAAAATAAAAGATCCGGTATAATTTGAATTATTTATTACTGGTATTAACAACAAACACGAAAATTTAAACTTAGGATAGAACTCTATATTCGAATTGTTGACAGTTTTGCTGATGTCGGTGCAGCCACTTTAGCAGAATTAAAATTGAAACATCCTTCAGAGAAACTTAATAGTACGTTCCCTACTCTGAGTTTGGAACCTATTCCCATTCTTATAACAGAAGAATTTGTTAGTAACGCAATAAACTCTTTTAAAACAAGTTCTGCTGGTGGTTTAGACTCTTTAAGACCTTCACATCTACAAGATTTAATAAGTTACAGTGCTGGCCCTTCAGGAAAAAATCTATTATCTTCTTTGTCTAAATTATGTAATTTTATTTTAAATGACACAGTCAACATCAATATTCGTCCTATTTTATTCGGAGCGTCACTAATAGCTTTAACTAAAGGTATCAGACCAATTGCTATTGGTACAGTTTACCGTCGTTTAGTAGCGAAAATAATTTGTTCAAACATCAGAGACAAATTTGGATATTTACTTCGTCCATTACAATTTGGTTTCGGGTCAAAAGGGGGTTGTGAAGCAGTTGCACATGCAGCAAGACGTTTTGTCTCTAATTATCCAGACGTTAATAATAAAGTTTTTCTGAAAATTGATTTTAAAAATGCTTTCAAAGCAATTCATCGCGATCATTTATTAAAACTTGTAGCAGATATTCTACCTGAAATTTTTCCTTTCATCAATCAATGTTATCGATTCCCTTCATATCTTTTATTTGGCGAAAACATCATTTATTCGGAAAGAGGCGTCCAACAAGGGGACCCTTTGGTACCTCTTCTTTTTTGCATATCGATACACAAACTTATAAGCAACATTGACACAGAATTCAATGCTTGGTACCTTGATGACGGTTCTTTAGGTGGTGATACTAATTCAGTGTTCAAGTCTCTTGTCTATATTATAAACAATTCCAAGGATATTGGTCTTGAACTCAATTTCAGCAAATGAGAGTTATTTTTCTTAGAATCACCAAATAATCTAACCGTTGATAAATTTAATTCTGTAGCACCAGGCATAACAATTACCAACAGACAAAATTTATTTCTATTAGGTGCTCCTTTATTAAACGAATCCTTTCTATCAGCTTTCAATGAAAACTAACCTTTTTCAAAAAAATGTCATCTCGTTTATCCTGGTTACCGACACATATTGCTTATTACCTTCTCAAGAACTGCCTATTAATTCCAAAATTAACATATATCTTAAGATGTAGTCCGACCTGGTTACATAATGATATCTTAATAAATTTTGACAATACTATTCGTCATTCATTAGAGTCATTAATTAACATTAAATTAGAGGACCTTTCTTGGAAACAAGCTTCACTACCTGTTTCATATGGTGGTTTAGGAATTCGCTCAATCGTTTTAGTAGCTCTTCCTTCTTTTTTGTCATCATTAAATAGTACAAAAAATTTCATTAATTACATTCTGCCTATATTTTTCCACACACAAGACCCTTTATTATTGGAGGCAGAAAATATTTGGTCATTAAAGTCTAACAAAGTTGTACCCGATGAATATAAATCATTTCAATAATCCTGGGATACACCTTTATTGAACATTGAAAAAGAAAATCTGCTTCAGAAAGCTATCAATTTACCAGACAAGGCTCGCTTGAATGCATCATTTTCAAAGGAATCAGAAGCATGGTTGAACGCTATACCGTCGGCCACATTAGGTACGCTTTTAGATGATGAAAGTTTCCGTATTTCTATTGGTCTCCGTTTAGGTTGTCAAATTTGTGTAAAACATCGCTGTCGTTGCGGAGCTGATGTTGATGAATATGGTAGACACGGCCTAAGCTGCAAATTAAGTTAGTGTTTTTAAATTAAACTCACGGTCTCTAGTTAATTCCACAATATAATAAAAGTTATTGAAAATTCTAAAAAATTGTCAATTTTTTAGAATTTTCAATAACTTTTATTATATTGTGGAATTAACTAGAGACCGTGAGTTTCATTTAAAAACACTAATATGAGCATAATCCACGAAGTAAGGGTCGAGACAGTTAATTTCATGCAAATTAAGTGCCGGCCGTTTTTACGTCATTCTGCAGTTAATGACCTAATCAAACGAGGCATGTCATCTGCAAAGATTCCCTGTTCGTTGGAACCGTTAGGTACTTGCCGCGACGACGGTAAACGTCCAGATGGTATGACCCTCATTCCATGGCAACGCGGCAGACCAGTTATATGGGATTTCACTTGCATTGACACTTGGGCTCCGTCTCATGTCCGATCCACATCTACTTCCGCAAGCGCTGCAGCTTTACAAGGCGAAACTTTTAAAATCAATAACACTTTGAAATTTTCTCACATTACCGACTCTAAAACATATGATCTGTCCTTTTTCCGAAATTCTTATTTAAAATCTTCATTCTCTTCTTCAGAATGTATGCCTTCTGATAATACATGCGTTGACAATTTTATAAATCATGCCTCCAACAAGCTTTTGGGCCTCAGTGTACTAAAAAATATAGATTACCACCAGCGAGATGATGTCCCATTCTTAGGAATACTGAAGAAGATGACTATGCTAGAGAATGATGCGATTCCTATACGCAATAAATTATCTTTGACCAAAACAAAACTTAAAACTGGTTTGCAATCAATAGAGTTGAAGACATCAAATAAAAAGGTAAACAACCAAATGGAAGGTATTTATACTAACAGTGTGGCATACTCTAACAATACTAATACAGACAATTTGTCTGATGAAGATGATAACGGAAATCGCGCATCAGTAGCCGATTCGAGTAAAAATTTTAATGACAAACTCTCCAGAACAGTAAAAAATGGTACTAACCTCGCCAATACGACAACTGAGGTTAGATCCAAAATTTCTGATGTGACCAATGGAGTGAAGCCACTAAGTACAAAAGCAATATCAACCAGAGTTGAAAAATCTAGCAATAATGTTTCGGTGACCAAAAAAAAATGACATTGCCTCCAACAAGTGTCAAAATAACCCCGATGTTTTGCAGTCAAATTCAAAATTGGAAGAGAATGATGACGTAGAGAAAAATAATGGGTCAGAAGTCGATAGGGTCGTAGTAACTGAGGAATCAATAAACATCAATTCCCTTTCTAAAAATAATCCTAGAGTTAACAACTTCTCTTCATACATTTCATTTTCGTTTAAAGATTTTCAGAAAGGGGATGAAATTCAACAAGAACAAAAGGAGACGTCTAAAAATGATGTAGATAACAAGGAATATATTAACAAATTGAAGCAGAGCAATGATCTATCGACATCAACCAAAATTTTCAAAACCGCAATATCGCCATCCAATTCAATAGCAAACACAATCAATTCAAATTCATTCTTACACCGATCAAGTGAGAAAGACAATAATAGAATTCGAGATTATTCGGACAATGATAGTAGTTGCGAAAGAGCTCTTAACAATATCTCCATAATCAGATCCATAAAGAGTATTCCCCAAACATCCTTGGGTCTCAAAGGCCTCAAAAATATTGGTAACACATGTTTCATGAATAGTATTTATCCAATGCCTATCAAACACAAGGTGGCTATTAGAATATCTAAAGAAAGACGCATACATAAGAGATATTAACATGAACATATCTAGCGTAAAAGGAGCACTAATCAAATCATTTGCTGAAGTTATTCAAGAGCTTTGGTCTGAAGACAGTTCAGACAGAGTGGTTAATACAGTATCATTGAAAAGTCAGATTCAGCGATTTACTTCAAGGTTTATGGGATACACTCAAAATGATGCACAGGAGTTTCTTCGTTACCTATTAGCAGGACTTCACGAAGATGTCAACAAGGTATATGAAAAACCAAAGCCCATATTAACAGAAATTGATGACAAACTCAGTGACATTGAGAAAGCACAAGAATCTTGGTTAAGATATTCGAGAATAGACAACTCCAAGATTGTGGATAACTTTGTCGGTCAATTAAAATCAACAATCAAGTGCACACACTGTGGTCACAGTTCAGTTACCTACGATCCCCTTTGGGATCCCTTTCCATATCCCAAAGAACAGGTCAATTACGACTTTAACAATGTTTAGATTCGTTTACAAGAGAAGAAACACTCGACGGTGATGAGAAACCAACATGTTCGAAATGTAAGGAACGAAGACGATGCACTAAATCATTCTCAATTCATAAATTTCCAAAAATATTGGTTATTCACCTCAAGAGCTTTTCGCAAACAGAAAGATTTAGTGGAAAACTGTTGCAATAGATTTTCCAATAGAAGGGCTTGATATGAGCCATTACGCGGCTGATAATGTGGCACCTTGTATGTACCACCTCTACGCTGTATCAAATCACAGTGGAACCACTTATAATGGTCACTACACAGCATATTGCCGACATCCCTACACGGGACAGTAGCACGAGTATAACGATTCAAGGGTGCTATTAATATCGTGGAAATCTCTAGTCAGTGGAGAAGCATATGTTCTCTTCTATGAACAAGATGACACAAAATCCAACCTTCAAGTTTAATAATTTTTTTATTACTAGTTTTTAAATTGTATATTTTCATTGTGAACCAAAGTCTTATTTGGTTTTTTCTGCAAAATTTTCTTATATATTTATATATACATTGTATTCTTATTTTGAATGTTTATTAATAATAAATATTATCTCATTAGATCGTTAAATGATAAAAAAAATTCTAATGGTATGACAAATTGTCTTAAAAAGACTTATAGTCAGCCGCAATACTATGTTTTAATGACTGCAAGTGCAAAAACTCTTTTAATTGGTATGGGTTGATTATAAAACCTAGGTTCACCAACGGTACATCATAATTCTTTTCGGGTATCTCTTAGAACTCGTCTGAAAGCGAGTTCACGGTATTCTTCGGAATGTCTCAACTTTTATAAGTAATTGTCCCATCTAGTGAGTAACGCAAAGCGCGAATGTCTGTGCTATAGCTTTATTATTTTCTCTCCTGTCTTGTACTTTCACATCGGCACTTTTTTTTGTATACTTTGATATTTTTCCTTTACCTATTCCCTTTGACTTTAATATATATTTTGTTGAATACATTCAGTAATACAAAAACATATTTGTTCCTTAATCTAACATCAAAAGATAACTTTTTCTGATAACACTAGATAATAAAAGAAAGGAAGTCAGTCTTTTCTATATTTAATTCAATTTCGATGAATAGAAATGTTTTGTTTTCATTTTACGACGGCGCTTTTTATTTATTTTGTTGTTTCCCCTGCTTACGTTACAATCAAAAATCGAAAATATGCTCAGCGAATATTGATTCTATTTTTCATTGTTTATCTACACATTTTTCACGCTAGTCCCTTAGGAGAATAGCAGCAATCCACTAAACCTTGGTGACAGTACCGTACTCGATACTATTTTCTTCGAGGCTATGGCTTTCTGTTGTGTCGGAGCGATAATAAAATGTAGAATGAAGTTATCCAAACAATACACAGAATAAGTAAAACCAGAGAAATCACTGCGCTGAAATGAACAAATTGATATTATGTTTTCAACATGTCAATTCGAAGAAACGTGACACTATATAAAAAAATAAACAAGTTGGGAAACTGGAAAAAATTATAAGTTGCGTTGCTCTAAAACAAATAATCTCTTAGGGTTTGTAACGAACTAAATTCGTGGAATGGACTGTTGAGTTTGTCGTTTACTACTGCACCTAAGTAGATGTGTTGTTTGTTTTTCTTCGATAAGGTTGTGGAAAGAAGGACCACTCATAATAATTTTAAGTAACGTTTAATAAAACACTTAAATACGATAATTTTAAACACGTAAATCACTTTACAACAAAATAGTAACAAGATAGAGCAACAAGAATGTACACAGCGAGTTGATAGTTGCTTACAGTTTTCTTAAAGCCACTAAATGCTCGTGTGGTAGATATGTATACTTTTCAGCTAATTCTCGAACGAAGTCACAGAAATTTGCACGTTTTTATATTGCGTCGTAACGCGAGATATATTTTAACACTTCATGTTGATCTAGATATAGCTTACGCACACGGTATGTATCGAACGCGAGGAATCGACCGATCCAGAGTGGATTTAGTTCTGTACTGCCTGATGCTGAGAAACTGATTGTTTGTATATTGGTTAATTTCTGTAGATATTCGCAAGTTTTTTGGGCAGAACTTTCTCTTTCAGACTATAACTCTGTCAGTTGAATGGTGATATTTTTTGACATAAAGTTGATTACCCACTTTACCGTGAAGCGATAAATAGTGTCCTGTTAGTTAATTTATGTCAATCCATAAAACATTCATTTCGAATACTTGATTCCCTATTTATTTGTGAAAGGGTTTGAAATATTATTCACACTGCTAATTGAAGGATCATAGATCACTTAAAGTTATTTGTAGTAACATTTTAATAGTTTTGGAAAGTTCCATAATCTCTATTTTATAAAAACGTCATAAGGTTTATTTGATTCATGTAAAATTCAATTCTTTGGACTTTTGTTGAGCAGGCACTTAAAGCTAAACTTTCTTTTATTAATGGGCGTTTACGACCATTAAAGTGAATAATAAGGGTTTAACGTTACAATAGACATTCAAACTTGTCCGAGAATTCACCGTAATGTGAAATTTCTTACCATTAATTGATCGTCGTGATATATATACAGCATGTCATCTCACAACATAATCATCAAATAGTATATTAAGTATCAAGAACAGCATGTAGAGCTTACTGATCGACTACATTATTGGAGAATATTTGTAAACTCATTACTGTTCGAGATACTTATACTATTTTTTGCTGTACATGCTATAATGCAAAAGTTTTAATTAAGAAAATGTAAAGATTGTAAAATGTTGAGATTATTTACTTATTTCAGTCTTGTTAAAACCTGAACAGTAAGTAATTACTTACCGATGCGTTTTTTCTTTACATTACTTTGATTAATTATTTTAGTATTTTAGAAGTAAATCAGTTTACTTTTCTGTGTAAAACACATACTTACCGAAAAATGTTATAAGAAGATAAATTAATCTTAAAATTAAATAGGGAAGCCGCTCAGCTAGTGTCTTTCTTTACTATAGGATTTGGTACTTTCAGCACAATATCAGAAATATTAACCGAAGCTTCATTTTTTATTTCAGGGAACACAAAACTTTTAGTCGGTTTAAATTTCAAAAAAGAGACTCTCTTCGTATCCCAATATTATTTTTCCATTATGTTTGAAAGGCTGCTTCCTTCCTTTGTTATAATATAGTCTTTATCCTGAAGATCATGTTCTGCAGGTGGGGCAGTATTAACAGTGCCACCATCGGATAATTCTACGTTAAAGCTGTTTTAGACTACACAATTTCTTGTACAAGATCTGGAACAACAAATTGTTTGGCAGTAAATTTATTCTGTATTATACTGTACAATATATTGTTCAAGAAATTGTTCGTGATTCGGGCAGTACATCGTCGTTCTCACGTTAAAATCAGAATCGTCTATGTTAGAGGCTAAATGTAATGTTCTATGATCCTAGTGAAATGTCAAATATAAAACGACCTAAAATTTTTGGGATTTGGTTGTATCCTTTGGTGTGAATTATTGATTACTTTTGTTTTGTTTATTATTATAACTGAGGCTAACACATAACGTGAAACCGTAAACAATCAACTTTGTTAGGTTACAGAGCGTTATAATATATCCCAACTGCGCATGCCCTTGGCCTAGAATTGTGTAGAAATAGAACATGTTCTATTATCCGACACAATTTTCAATCTACGTTTTTGAAACAATTTGCTGTATGATACTAGCGTTCAAGAAATTGAACCCAATCTTGTACAAAAAAATGTGTAGTCTAAAACAGCTTTTAGACTCTTCAGGATCGAATGATTCCTGTAATAAAATGTCGCTAGAAGAGTTTGATTCTATAATTTTAATCCTTTTTTTGGCTTTTTGTTTTTATGAGATTTACAACTAGGTCCGTCTAGCAAATTTTGAGCAGTTTTTAGTTCTTTTATATGTTTTCTTAATTCTATTTTTAAGTTTGCTTCATCTTAAATTAGTGGGTGGATTATTATTTTCATTTAAAATATAAATTAATCGTAAAGAAGGGATTGCAATAAAAACTAAAGTGATAGTTGGGAGAATAGTTCAAATGATTTCAATTAATACAGTAATTACTGGTTGAATTAAATGTCCTTTAGGCATCCTTACACTAAACGAACAAGGCGACATGTGAGTATTTATTTTCTCCTTCTTAAGTTCGGACTCAGACCTGTATTTTATACAATGTTTCTTATTCTTGGGGTTCCAGCTTTCGTACCAATGTTCTGGTTGTCTTACTGAAAGTCTCGCGATGTTGGATTTTTCCATGTTTTCTATTTTGAGTAGTCGTCGGACATCCCATCCACTGTCTTCGTTATTTTCTGGCCCATCATACTACGTCTTCTAACCCACAGATCTTCCTAATTTTATCATTTCTCTTATGGCAGTCTATAGCTTGTTATTGACCTCAGTATTCGCATCTCTGTTGTTCCCAATAGACTTTTGGTTTGAGCATTTTCGGTCCTTGTTTCAATGACAAGCGTCATGACGGGTTCAACAAACGTTTTCTAGATTCTGACTTTCCTAGATGTACTTAAGGGTTTATTCCTTCATATTATGTCACTGAGGTCTGAGGTACCCTAATATCAAATTAGCTTTTGTTGTTTGGTTCTGTACGTTTTCTTTTAGATTCTACTTGTTGTTTTGGAGCCATGGTATGTGTATGTCATTACTAACTCTTTTTATATACTGCCGGTTTGCATATTCTCGTTTTTTTTTTTGGATATAGAGGGACACCGCGTTTTTTTGGTTGGAGATAATATTCACGACTATTGTATATATTTCAATAAAAAACTGATTGGAATACACGGATAATTATTTCTATAAGATGATATTGTAGTATCGAACAATTGCCCATATTTTTATTCAAATAAAGAGGAATTATTTAAAAATAAATAATTTAATGTAGTAAAAAATGTTTGGGAATTATTAATATAGCAATTACGAGTCGTTACAATTATTATTATTTTTGTGCGTGCTATGGTATCAATAAATGATTAGAACATATGTGACAATCTATATAGTAACTCTATTTTCCATATTACGGCGCTCTTAAATAATAATAGTAATTTACGTTACCAGACCGGAAATGGAAGCTTGAAGAAACCCGTTAAACACTAATTTCCGGTTGCGTGACGCACTTTTTTTAAACGACGTTTTGATGTGGAAATCTAACTTTTCGATCCATTTTTTATAACAAATTATTTAACAAACACTAGAACGAGTTACTAAATTATTAAGCCAGTCACATAAACAAATCAAATTATTAATTTTGAATATTTATGTAAAATGTGTAACCACATGAAAGGAAAATGTGTCTCCGATGTTGAAAATTATTACTTCTCTAGAGGAAATTAGTTTATTGAAGTTTATTTTTGGAATGTAACGCTTAAGATTGTGATTGATATGTTAATACTAAAATATCCACTATATTTGAAAATCTCATGTGTTTTAAATGTATAACGTCAACTCTCCATTTACTAGATGTGATTCGATAAAAGCAGTGACCTGTAAATTCGCTTGAATCTTCTAATGTATATTATAAGATACGGGACGATGTTGGTAGAAGCATTTCCCACAGAATACAATTTCGGTTAAATACTGCCTATTTAAAAAGTAAACAATTGTTGGTTGGAATAAAAGTTCAGTTCATTATTCTCGTTAACTTCTCCTAGAGGAAAATTTCAGATTTTCTTGTACCCATGTTTTATTCATCGGTATTCTTTGCTATCCTTTTCGTTGATTTCACTTCATTACTGTAATGTTTTTCTAATTTATTTAAACTGTAAACGGGTGGGATAAATTTTAAACACACGGTATGGCTACTTACTAATTTATTTAAACACTAACTCACTAACACTTAATTTATATATACTTAACTAATCACTTAAATTTAATTTATATGCACACAAACTTTATATTAGCACTTTACTGTTCGGTGTATTTTTGTTTATTTCTCGAGATCACTTTATCAACTAACTGGTCCGCTGATCGGTCCTTTTTATATACTAGTTCCTTTTGTACTAGAGAATTCTGGGCTGAGGCTTACACAAAACAATTGGTTCTGGCCTTTTCTAGATAACTCTGGTCACAAAAACAATGTTTACATAAGATAAGTCTTAAACCGTTATAAAAAAACAGTGCGTATCCGCCATAATTTTAACTTTTATACATGGCTTAGACAGAGTCGGTTTTAGGGACTATACCAGGGTGCTGTTTCGTAACATTACTTTCTCTTTTCCATATTTTTTTATTTGATCGACCCATACCTCTTCGGCCTATTTATTTATTTATACTTCTCGCTTCAATTACTTTTCTTGTTTTAACCCAGTTGGCATTTCTACATTTTAATTATGTTTTTCGCATTTTATACAGTAATGCCCTAGATTAATGACCTCAAAATCGTACAGCGATGGGCCACTTTACAGCATAGCAACCATTACTGCATAAAACGTCAATGTCATTCAAAACACAATTTAACAAGAAAGAAATTCGTTTATTTTAAATCTTAGGTATTACAATAAATATTGAAAGAACAATTATATTAAGAACAGTTATATTAAGTTAGAAAAGGATGCAACTTCTGACCTCGCCGCATTAGCTAGTTTTTCATTCACCATAATCCCTATGGAGACTTCTTGGGGTAGTGCCAGTTGGACATTGTTGAATACCTTTTGAGAATTTTTCATTTTATTATCAATGTTTTCTTCCACGTATACTTCAGCTACGCTTGTGGACTGCCATCCCCAATGCTGTTTGAGATCCTGAATATCAGCGCCATTGTCAGCAAGAGAAGTTGCAGATGTTCTTCTACAACAATGACCGGTGTAGCTTAAAGCATCAGGAAGTTTTAGATATTCCGCAATTTTTTGCGGGATTTTTGCTAAAGGCTGGTTGCCAACTGGCTGTACTGTACATTTGCCATGACGATAAAACAGGAAAAATCGATTGTGCCTTACTGTTTTGGGTCTTAACAGTAAATTTCATACCCATTGCCGTCTGATCCAACGGTACGAGGATGTATTGATATCTAGTTAGCCTAGGCCAGTTCCATGCATAAACAAAATATTTCGTTACCATAGCAACGAACAATAACTTATTAAAAGTGTCAGTGTGAAGTTTGACGTCAAAAAAGTGAACCAGAGTTACGCAATAAATTAAAAGAAAAAATATGTCCAGCGAAATTGTGAAAATAGAAAAATTGGAGTATCGAGCCATCATCAAGTACCTGTATTTAAAAGGGTTAAGAGGTAGGCAGGTTTACGAAGATATGCTTAATACCCTTGGTGATCAATGTCCTTCGTATGCGACCGTGAAAAATTGAACTGCAAGCCTCAAAAGAGGTAAATTTTCCATTGAAGATGATGACCGATCGGGAAGGCCAGTTTCTGTGTCAGTCCCCGACAATATCGATGCAGTTCATGACATTATTTTGTCAGACCGTCGAATTGGGCTAAAACGGATACCTGAAGCACTGAATATTTCATACGAACGCGTTCATCATATAGTTCACGTCAATTTGGACATGAGAAAAATTGCTGTAAAATGGATCCCCAAATGTTTGAATGTTGACCAAAAGCGTGCAAGGGTAGAAGCATCGCGTTCGATCTGTGCTCGATTTGAAAACGATGTAGACTTCTTAAACCGAATTGTTACTATGGATGGGACTTGGCTACATTTCTACGATCCAGAAACAAAGCAACAATCGATGGAATTGCGACACTCTGGTTCTCCAAGACCTAAGAAGTTTCGTGTCCAAAAATCTGCTGGAAAAGTTCTTGCTTCAGTTTTTTGGGATTCCCATGGAGTAATCATGATTTATTTTTTGGATACGGGTAGAACAATAACTGGAGATTTCTATTCGACATTACTGACCACTCTACGGGAAAAATTAAAGATAAAAGACGCGGAAAGCTATCCAAAGGTGTTTTGTTTTGGCAGGACAACGCCCCTGCACACAAATCTCATGTTGCCATGCAAAAAATTCGTGATTTAGGGTTTGAATTACTAGAACACCCCCCTTATTCACCAGATTTGGCTCCGTCCGACTATCATCTCTATCCTCAACTGAAAAAAAGTTTAAAAGATCGTACATTTTCTTCCAACGAGGAGGTAATAAAAGCTGTGGAGGTCTGGTTTGCAGAGCAAGAAGAAACATTTTTTTAAAGGTCTAGAGACGTTGCAGGTTCGCTGTAATAAATGTATCCAATTAAGAGGAAAATATGTTGAGATAATATTTTGACATTGAAATTTTGTTTGGTTCTATAGTAGTCTAAGAATTTTTCAATTTATCCTCGTAAATACACGTTTTTTGTTTGTTTTGGTATCATGTAACGTTACTATCAGTATTGTTCCTGAA
Source organism: Galeruca laticollis (assembly GCA_963921935.1). NCBI lineage: Eukaryota > Metazoa > Arthropoda > Insecta > Coleoptera > Chrysomelidae > Galeruca > Galeruca laticollis. The sequence continues at coordinate 33,354,089 of OY998178.1, read as the reverse complement.
TCCTCTATATCTTCAGTTGTTAAACTGCACGCCGACATGCACCATTCAGCCCAAAAATTGGTATTACTTTCATTAACAGAAACGTGTCGTCTGGAGCTTCATTCAAAAATTTAGCGACGTTTTCCATGGTCAAAACTTTTGATTTTTTTAGGTTCATATTTGTCGTTTTGGCGTTATATTGTGAAATATCCGTATTTTCACTGATAATAATAATTGTGCTTTCGACTATAGAGTACGTAGACCATAAACTGGAAGCTTTGAGGATTTTTGCCTAAAACAGATAACAAAATTATATACTACATTTTAATATATAACAGTGTGCCAGCATTGAATTTTCGTCAATACCTTTAAAATTCTTGGCGTTTCTCCACTTGCAGAGCATATTACATGCTTTCTTGTATCTTTCTTTGGATTTAACTGGAAGCAAACTGGAAGAACCTTCGCGGGCCACATACAGGATATTTTCCAAGTCATTAGCCATTTCCATAATTCTTGGGAAATTCACTCTTCAAATATGACTTTATTTGGATGCTGTTATTTTTAGATTTTATTTTGAAATGCAAAATAATTAATTACTTACAAAATGCGAAAAAATAATATACGCACCTCGTCAGAAAAGTGATTTTACTTACCACGTAAGGAAATTAAATCACCGCTTCGCTCTGATTTAAACTAACCATACTCGTCAAGTAAAGTTCCACTTTTCTAAACTTGATACGTAATATATTATTATCGTTGTCTCATCTTTATTCCTCAATGTCTTATTTTCGCTGGCATATTTACGTTATTATTATTGGTACCATTCTGCTTTTATGTTCCCATTTTCTATCAATACACTTTATCAATATTCATACGTAGTTATTCTTTTCAGTAACTTTTCTTTGCATTTGGTTTCTTAATTTTGTATTTTGCTGGGTACAATTGACATAATTTTTATTAATATTTACTTCCTTCCTCATATTTTTTTTGGCAGCAATCTTACGAAGAGAAACTTGCAGGCATTCTCAAAATATTCAAATAAAATATTTCACTACCTACCGATACCTACACTTTTTCGTATACGTTCTTTTGCAAGTTGTGAAATACAAAAGTTGCCAATTCCAATGGTGCTAAAGTGATCCTTGTCGAACATTAACTTGGAGCATTGAATATGAATCGATTATGTTAGGCGTGCAATTGGGGCAAATCCTTCGCTGATACTTTAGCTTTTTTCCTAAAATAAGAACCGTTCCACGTACTGTTTTCACTGCTTTTTATATGAGACTTTCGGGTCTTTTATTACGTTTGTATCCACACACAATGGCATATGATGTAAAAATAGGGATTGTTCGAATAAACTGTTGGACAAAGAATGGAAAACGGTTTAATTTTGTTTGTCGATTGGAATTCGTTGCGAACTGTCGCCGCCGTTCTCATTTATTGAATTTTTGTTTACTGGAAACCATTTTATTCATATATCGCTAATATTAATGTTTTTGTTGATATTCGGTATTATGTTTCTGGTACTTCACACATTACACATTTTCATGTGAGCACTAATTCGGATTTTAAGTAATGAATTTTTTGTTACATTCGTTGTGTGTGTTGTCAGAGTTTATGACGTAACATTTTCTCCACTAACGCCGATTTAGAAAAATTTAATATAGATCGTTTGAACGACGATCAAACCAAGAAAAAATGTAAACAATTGACAGAAACTGAATTAAGAGACATACAAAAAGAATTGAAAGGAGAGAAATCTAGAAGAAAGCTACAAAATGTAAAAAATACAAAAATTGAACGAGAATTATAGAACAGTAGAGTAGGAATAGAAGCAGAGGGTAAAATGAAGAAAATAATTCAAGTACAAAGACACAGGAGTTCCAGAAGACAAAAGAGGATATATTGTAATTTTAAGAAGATATACGTATTCACATTCTGTGATGTGAAGAGAGAATTCGAAGGACCATATTCACATTCTGTGATGTGGAGAGAGATTTATATTGTATCTTCTTTGTGGTTTAACTAACTTGATGATTGGGTGTAGTCCAAATTAAACATGCTTGCACTTATCACTCATTTTATTCACTTTTTATTGATATATTTATTACTGCATTGCAATCAAGAGCGTTACTATTGAGTTTAGATATTTTGATTACTTTAAGTTCAACATATATACAGCATTTTGCAGTTATTAAAAGGCCGGTCGTTGCCGGTAAATGTTGAGAGCGGAACTACATATTCGTGTGGTGGTTGGCGTAGTAAGAGGGCGATTTGTTGTTTCGTATCGTATTTATGTGTGAAGCACGTGGGGGGAAGAGGATAGAGGTTTACGTGACATTTTTCATGTTTTGTAAATTTAATGTTATATGTTCGTACGGAAGGTTACATGATTGGTAGGTATTGGAATATAATTAATTTCAGGAAGGATATCAAATCCGAACAATACGTTACTTGTGTAGCTTTAGCGGACATTTATTTTTTGATGGGAAACGACAGCTCTTTTATCATATAATGCAAATCTAAAAATACCAAAAAATCGGATGTGAGCTGAAGTCCCTATTGGAAAAAACATTGCCGCTCCCATTATATGTAGTATATCCCACGCTATAATATTAACAATTCGTCCAAATTCTTTCATTTCGCTATTACAAGTTGCAGATTTGATAGAATTGGAACGGATTCATGTCGTTACTTTTAGAAGGTACTAAACCATTTGAGAAGTCCAAATTAGTGGCGTTACCATTTATAAACTCAAGTGATCCTTTTACCATCTATACAGCCTTGGAATTTGCATTATTAGAGACCAGAAAAAGTCAACAACGTTCGACCAACCGCTATTTCTGAAAGCGTCGGAAATAGTGTATGCAAAGGAAATGCCTATTATTTTAAGATTAGACGGCTTTCACCTGCTCATGTTACTAACTCAGAAACATATAAAATTTGTCTGGGTTAAGGCTCATTGTGGTATAGCTAACAATGAGGAAGTAGATAAGCTAGCCAAAGGCGCCATAGAAGAAGGTGAGGGGTCCAATTATAAATGCTTGTGTTGGCGAAAGCTAAGGTTTTAAGCAGTTGGAACGAAGATTATGAAAATTCAACGAAAGGACTTTTTTATAAAAGTATTCAACCAGATATTCCAAGCAAACCATGGTTCCAAAAACCGCAATTGAATAAGGTAGTAATATCTAAAATTTGTAGACTCAGATTCAATCACACATTAGTTCAGTCACATCTATTTAAAATTAATCTTGAAGATTAACCCATGTGCGATTGCGGAGAGGAAGGAAACGCAGAACATAAAATTTTAGGATGCATATTGATTCGAATTCAAGTTAAAGAGCTGAATAAATTTATTTATAATAAGAACAATCAAATCATGGTATCTTATAATTTAACAGAATTAATTAGATCAAATAACTTTGAATTATACAAAAAACTATATTCGCATATATGTAAAATCGGACTTAAAATTTAAATAGATAAATACTAGAATACTTATATTATGTACATTATAAATTATATCCATAAATGTATCTCCATACCTATTGTGTATCCTAGTCAATCCGTGGTCCTCGTGTTTGTTGAAGTCGCTCTGATCGACTCCTGAGCGCAAAGTGTCCCTGTTATTAAAAGAAAAACACAAAAGAAAAAAAAATAGAAGAAATATATACAAAAAAAATAATAATAAAAAATAATAAAAAAGGAGAAAAAAAATGAATAAAAAAATAAAAAATAATAATAAAAAAGAAAAGAATTAAAAAAAAAACAATTAAAAAAATATTAAATAATAAAAAAATTTGTAAATTCTAAAATGTAGATAAAAAAATTTATCATAGTAGAATAGGGTTAAGATTTAAGTTTAAAAAATATGTACATCCTTGAGCAAAATGTTAAGCTGGCGAATTGACATAGTATCCGCAGCTAAGGAAAACCAAATCACACACACACATACACACACCTGCTCATGTCCTTTATGGGTGCTGTAGGGTTTATTAGCTGGACCTGTTTGTAACGGAATCTTTCAACTTAGTTTTCACCAATTTCAAGAAGTCTGATTAACTTGAAAATTTGCACAGGGGTCAAAGGCCGATGACAATACAATAATCCCATAACTTTTCGTTTTAGTTTATTCCTGGTTATCGGCCAATATAGTTAATAGTTAAAAATGACGAGATTTTTTGTATTGTTTACATTCTTTTCTCATCTATTTCATTTTCTCAACTACGTTTCGGCGTATTGCCATTTTCAAGTATTTATTTTTCTCTACAATGAATAATGTGTTACTTAATTATAATACATTGAACAATAAAAGCTAGGACAAAACTAATTTAAAACAATGAGCTATTAAAACTTACACATTACAAATCTGCTGTCGACTGTGGACATTGCGTTCTAAAATATTTTAAAATAAAATAAAGGTACTCGAACCTGTCTGATTTATAAAATCATTAACAAAACATACAAATAATAGTCATAGGCGGGTAAGATGCAAAACACTTACAGCTACTCTATCAAATGGTTATATATATTTGGGAGACTTTGAAGGTCCGTCTTATAGTTAATTGAATTTTTGTTCTTTTTGATATAAATCATTTCTTTGATTTCACGTTTGATTCTGCTTTGTCTAAAATTTTAATGTTTTCAAAATCAAAACTATGGTGGTTTTCGATTGTGTGTTTTGAAAGGGCTGTGGAATGTTCATTGTTGGTTTTTATGTTGTATTTGCGATTGTAAATTCTGTTATGTGGGTATTGAGATGTTTGACCCACGTATTCACCATGGCAATCTTTACATTTGACATTATACACTACATTACTTTTGTTTCAATTTTTCAGTTTTCGGTTTAAGTTTTGTGAAAAACGTCTTGGTATAATTATTAGATTTGTGTGCTACATTTATATTATTTTTTCTCAACAGCCCTTGAATTTTTTCTGATGCACATTGTACGTAGGGTAAACTAATATATGTTTTGGTTGAGATATTATTACTTGAGTTATTAGTATCTCTATTGTTTATGCCCCTTGCATTATTATTGTTATAAATTTTATGTATTCGTTTTTTTTTATTATAGGATTGTAAAAGCTTACTGAAGATTCATAAATTTGTCTTTTTTGTTCAATGTATTATAATTAAGTAATACATTATTCATTGTAGAGAAAAATAAATACTTGAAAATAGCAATACGCCGAAACGTAGTTGAGAAAATGAAATAAATGAGAAAAGAATGTAAACAATACAAAAAATCTCGTCATTTTTAACTATTAACTATATTGGCCGATAACCAGGAATAAACTAAAACGAAAATTTAAATAATAACGGTCAGGAAATACACACTGGAAAATAATCTCATAACTTCAGGCTGAGGTCCTGCCAAGGGTCATTAGGATAAGACAACTTCTATTTTTTATTTTAACCCACGCATCCGCCGAAAATTTAAATAACATCGTTTTGAAAATGAGATATTGAATATTAAGAATCAAAATCGGTACAGCATTTTTCTACATACATGTTGAAAATTATATGAAGTACTAACTAACAAAATTTATTACTATTGACAACTTTTAAATAGTATTTGAAATACCAGGCGCGTGGTGCATAAAGTGCGCCAGTCTCATTTTGAAGGAAAAACGATCCACAAAACATGTTTTTTATTGTTAAAATGTGTTCACAATAAAAAACGAAACTAAACAACTAAAAAATATTGGTTGTTAGGGTAAATGTATAGAAACAACTTGTAAAATATAATTATTCGGACGTTGACATTTTATGTAATAATAATGTAATGTTTTTGTTATTTATTTAAACAATAAACGGGTGGGATAAATTTTAAACACACGGTATGGCTACTTACTAATTTATTTAAACACTAACTCACTAACACTTAATTTATATATACTTAACTAATCACTTAAATTTAATTTATATGCACACAAAGTTGATTATTTATATTAGCACTTTACTGTTCGGTGTATTTTTATTTATTTCTCGAGATCACTTTATCAACTAACTAACTCTTCCTGATCAGTCCCTTATATATTAAAGTCTTTTTTACTAGTAAATTCCGGACTGCGGCTTACACACTCAAAAACAATTGGTTCTGGGCTTTTCTAGATAAGTCTGGTCACAAAAACAATGTTTAGATAATATAGTCGTAAACAGTTATATAAAAAAACAGTGCGTATCCGCCATAATTTTAACTTTGATACCTGGCTTAGATAGGGTCGGATTTAGGGACTATACCAGTGTGCTGTTTCGTAACATTATTTTGGCTCAGATTAGACGCTCCTGATTTTTTTCCCATTAGTCCCGGAACACCCTGTATGTGGACATTTACGTTTAAAGTTATAAATTAAATAAAATAATAATGTGTATGTAAATAATTTATTTTAAACACTAAACTACTCGCTAACACTTAATTTATATATACTTAGCTATTCACTTATATTTAATTTATATGCACACAAACTTGATTATTAATTAGCACTTTACTGTTCGGTGTATTTTTTTTGTTTATTTCTCTAGATCAGTTTATCAACTGACTCCTCCGCTGATCGGTCCTTATTTATATTAATGCCTTTCTTACTAGAGAATTCTGGGCTGCGGCTTACACAAAAACAATTGGTTCTGGCCTTTTCTAGATAACTCTGGTCACAAAAACAATGTTTACATAAGATAGTCGGAAAGTCGTAAACAGTTATAAAAAAAACAGTGCGTATCCGCCATAATTTTAACTTTTATACCTGGCTTAGACAGAGTCGGTTTTAGGGACTATACCAGTGTGCTGTTTCGTAACAATAATGCGTCTAACTCAGAAGAAATAACCTCCCAGGAATGGCATATACCGAATAAATTTTATGTATAGTCTGATTAGTCTTAATTAGCATGTCCCCCTTATATGCTTGGTTGGTTATCAACAGAGTGAAGGTTATGAAAAAAAAAATATTAAAATTCATTTAATTAAAAATAGTCATGAAAACTTTGCGATGGGCAAGCTATCATAGGCGTGTTCATTAATTAATAAAATTTGGAAAAGATATGTCTCATTTGGTTATCAGATGGGTGTCAGTCGATCTCCCACTGGCCAGTTATTTTTGTATTAAATTAAACTATTATAATTTTATATTAAAAAAACGCTTATAATGATTAAGTCTATACTATTTTAAAACATACTTCTAATTAATAGTCCATCCACATATTCTCGAAACAATCCTCTCATTCTTGTAATAGTTCTTTTATGGTCCTGGAACACTCTCTGACATTAGGAACCCGTTTATATACATATTGTTACGAACTCGCACACCGAAGCAGATACTAAGTACGGTCCTGTAACCTTATGTTAACGGAGTTAAAAAAATGGCGAGCGCGCCGAATTCTGAGAAGGTCTATTGGGATTTATTGTGACCGTTTTTATAGACATGTTCTCGGAAGGTCTTTTAAGGATTGAGCCGGCAATCGAGAAATATCGCGAAAGGCATTTGTTTTTGTGTAAGCCGCAATCCAGAATTCTCTAGTAAAAAAAGGCTTTAATATAAATAAAGGACCGATCAGCGGATGAGTTTAGTTGATAAAGTGATCTCGAGAAATAAACAAAAATACACCGAACAGTAAAGTGCTAATATAAATTAATAATCAAGTTTGTGTGCATATAAATTAAATTTAAGTGATTAGTTAAGTATAAATAAATTAAGTGTTAGTGAGTTAGTGTTTAAATAAATTAGTAAGTAGCCATACCGTGTGTTTAAAATTTATCCCACCCGTTTACGTTTTAAATAAATTAGAAAAACATTACAATAAATACTATTATCGAATATACCAATATCAACTCTTCACACTCCAACTTACGATTTCCATTTAAACTTTTTAATATTTTTTACTTTACAATTCATGCTCACATTCTAAGCAAAATTTCGTTACTATAATGCCATACATTGTTTTTCTTTATTTTTCTTAGATATTACCACTTGTCTCTTAATTTTTTTATATGACTACAAATGTCATAATTTTATTTTAACTGTCAAACTAACTTAACCTATGGCCTCTCACTCGTGACTCCTATCTAACACTTCTTATGGCTATTAACAAACACCTTGATATTATGTTAAGTACTAGTTAAATACTACAATAATTATAATAATAACAATATTCAAACCAATTATATTTATCTGTTACTATTAGAAAACATAACAATATACAAATAAAAAAAATGTAATAAAATGGTCAAAAAAAGTAAATTGTGTGAATTATGGGAAAAATATGAAACAGATTATAAAACAAACAAAATCAGAATCACCCGGTGCTATAAACAATTGAATGAAAAGCAAAACGGTTAATCATTCAATACGTAATTATTTTTGCATCAATAGTCAAATCATCAAATGTTTGTAGATCGAATGGTTTAATAATTTAGATTCCATTATTTATGAATACCCCTTTCTATCTGTTTCAATTCCACTAATTGCCATGCTGAATAATTTATAACCTAGGGATTTTAATTCAATTTACATTAACCAAACAAGTTATTGACTTATTTATGGTTTTATTTAACTTGTTTGCTTTAATTATTTGTTTACGATGTAATCAGTCAATCGTTCCGTCAAAAACTACGGTGCGGCATAATAGTGATTATATGAACAGAATATACAGGGTATCCCGGGTTTAATGGGAAAAAAGTCAGGAGCGTATAATCTGATCCAAAATAATGTTAGTACTTCATATAAACATTTTATATTCAGGCCCTTGTTTTCGAGTTATAGGCCTTCAAAGTTTTAATTTTGAATTTGGTTTTCATTTTTATTTTTTGTACTAGTTATTTGATGGTTATAAAATTTACGACAAAGCTATAATGTACGTGTATGTTTATTTTGGAAAGGTAAACATATTTACAGTAGTGTCTTGAAGCCAGGGACGGACTACTCGCAATGGTTAGTGATCCAAAAATTTTGCAGGGATGGCACACCTTGTATGAAATTATCGAAATTGACTTCTCCACACATTAAGCTAACGAAAAGGTACTCTTGTTAGAATTCGATAATATTTACAGTTTTATTAATGCACTACGTACCAATTTACATAACTAACTTATTAATACGATGTCCAAGATTTACCTACAGTACTACAAAAAAATCATTTGATGATAGCAGATGATAAAAACATTAAGAACTTATTTAATGGGAATTAAATACGTACGGAAACAACGTAATTAGTTGTTTTTAATCAAAACTACGTACACAACATTATTAAACCATTAAGAAAACCTCAAAAAACACAAGTTATAAAACATTCCTAAACAACAACAAAAACTAATGTTATTCTAATAAATGTTCAGTATGAGCTCCTCCCATTTCCTCGCACTTTCTAAGTCTACGAAGGTTGTTTCTTTGCACTAGGAAGAGCAATCCCATATTATTTCTAATAACATTACAGTGTAACACAATTCTATCTAATAAATCTTGCCTTGTTTGCACAGGTGTTGCGTATAACTTACTTTTGAGATAACCTAAGAGAAAGAAATACATAGAATTAACGTCTCCTGATCGCGGCCGCCATTGAAAAGGGCCTCCACGACCAATTCATTTATTAGGAAACTTTGTGTGTAAATGCTGTCGTACATCTAAACTGAAATGAGGAGGGGCCCCATCGTGCATGAACCATAAATTCCTACTAGTTTGTAGTGGCACATCATCAAACAGGTTCCATCACTCATTTTGCAAAAACTGACCGGTCAAAGTACCGTCAATGAAGTATGGCCCTATCAAATGATTGCCAACTATTCCTGCCCAAACATTAACCATGAATCTATGCTGGTTCCTAATTTGGATAATGCCATGTGGAATCACATCATCCGATAAATGCGTATTATGGGAATTAATGACTCCATCTCTGGTGAAACCGGATTCGTCCGTAAAGAGAACGTTACTAATGAATGTATTGTCTGCTTGTTGTTGTCGCAGAAACCACTGGCTATACTCAAGTCGTGCAGGATAATCAGCCACTGTCATTCTGTGTACTTTTTCATATGAAAAGGGTACAACAGCTGTTCTTTTAGGACGCAATGAACAACTGTTTTCGAGACGTTATGTTCTCTTGATAATTTTCGTAAACTCGTTGATGGTTCATTATCAACTGCATTTAACAAGTTTTGTTCAACTGCCACAGTACGTACGCTTCGTACTGGACATTTTCCACCTTTTTTTGGCAAAAACGTCCTAAAATTTAAAATTTTGTTTTGTATACATGAAAAATTACATTTACTTATTCATACCTGTTTCTCGTAACCTGAGATCAATACGCTCAAACAATCAAACATTCGTCTGTCTGGCAATGCTCTGTTTGCAAAATGTTCTGCATAAAACCTTCTGGCCTCTACAGTTTCGAGAAGCCAGTCCATAAAATGCATATCTGCTTACTCAATAAAAGTGAATACTGCCATTGTAGGTAACGGTTAAATTAAGGAATTATGAATTATTGACAAGTACTGACTACGAACTATTCTACACAACGTTTGACAACTAATCCTATGGTTACTTGATAAACGGTAAAAACACTTTTAAAAAGTTTTTACCAACTTTCTAATTAATAAGTCGTTAATGTTTTTTATCTTCTGCTATCGTTAAATTATTTTTTTGTAGTACTGTAGGTAAATCTTGGACATCGTATTAATAAGTTAGTTTTACCTCGTTGTATACTTATAAAAATGGTGAATGCGCAAATTGGTACGTAGTGCATTAATAAAACTGTAAATATTAGCCAAACGGCTAATTTTATCGAATTACAACAAGTGTACCTTTTCGTTAGCCTAATGTGTGGGGAAGTCAATTTCGATAATTTCATACAGGGTGTGCCATCCCTGTAAAATTTTTGGATCACTAACCTTTACGAGTAGTCCGTCCCTGGCTTCAAGGCACTACTGTAAATTTGTTTACCTTTCCAAAATAAACATACACGTACATTATAGCTTTGCCGTAAATTTTAGGAAGATCAAATAACTAGTACAAAAAATAAAAACCAAATTCAAAATTAAAACTTTGGAGGCCTATAACTTGAAAACAAGGGCCTGCATAGAAAAAGTTTATATGAAGTACTAACATTACTTTGGCTCAGATTATACGCTCCTTTTTTTCCCATTAGTCCCGGAACACCCTGTATATGGACATTTACGTTTAAAGTTATAAATTAAATAAAATAATAATGTGTATGTAAATAATAGGGCGAATTTAATATATTTCCTTCAAAGGTAAAGGCTGCAAAAGACACAGCTCACAAGGAGAAAGTAGAGGAAAAGGTTTTACTTAGTTCGTTTTTATTATTTTTTCCTTTCCTTTCCAAGCAAATCTTCCCAAAAGAAAGTAACCTGCAATTTGCAGTTATATACACAAGGATCATAGTGCGTTATCATTGTTATTTCGTAGTGTACTTGAGCACACGAGGATGTGTGCTTGTATATACAAGTAGTTAGAAGTTGTATTCGGAGTTTTCATTTTTCTTTTGATTGGCAAGTAACAAGGAACTCTCAGACAACAACCAATCAGAGTCACAAGACACCAACGATGAGCAATCTGAATGTAAGTAAAACAATAACTGGAAATATTGGAGAAATCGCAACTCTCCGCGAAAATGCAAACGGCTATAAAGTTGTCACCGAGTACAGACAGCTGTGTGGAAAATACATGATCTTTAAGGCATTAATGAAAAAGATGGGAAATATGAAAACTAGACTGAAGACGAAAACCGACAAGAACGAAACAGGTAACTGGCGCATTCCACCATTACTACCATGGATGCCGATGATTCTGGAAGCGATGTGTGTGAGCTTGTATTTTCGTCATACAGAATGATTCATTGTTTGGATTGGTTATCTCAATTTCCCGAAAACTTCTGGTGAACAAATGCTCGCATATCTCTCTGAATTAAAAGTATTCCGATTTTCGGGAAGCACCGTATGTTGTGAAGTGCATTTTAATGTTCCGAGAACGAAAAACATTTGACGGATTCTCTTCTCATTGAAACACCTAAACTGCCGTTTGGTAGGGTTCATATGCATGAATCCACGACCCCTCACATATCACTGATTTTGAACAACCTTCTTCAACTTTGTCTGGAAGCGAACTGCGGCCTCTTTTGAATTCCGTGTATCAGCGAAATACGGTAAGATTTAATCGCCAAAAGTTGAATTAAGACGATTGATGCACTGTTCTTGACATCGTACCATTTATCAATAAGTAAAGGCGAGTTTATACTACATTTAGATAGTCAGAATTATAAACTTAATTACAATCACAATTCTAAAAGGCGTTTATACAATTTTAATAGTCACATTTATAACCATAAAATTCCTATAAATGAAGTTATTATCGGTCAACAGCCATAGATAAGCCAAAAAACAAACGTCAACGTTAAACCACAGGTCAACCGCTCTTTCTGTTTTTGGTATTTGTTTGGCTAGTTTTTGTGTAATATACCTCAGTAGAGTTAAACTTTCTTAAAAAAAAATTAGTGTGCAGTTACTGAATAAGTATATCTTATTTATTTTTGAGTTTTGCTGCAATTTCGACGGTGGCTGTAAGTCAGCTCCAAAGAAGGCGGAAAAGGTGGAAAACTACACCCATTAACCCGGGAGAACACGAGTCACAAAAAATTAAATCACAACACGCACACTGTCGAAAAGACCGGGCCCCTATTTTTTAGGTTTCTTGTTATATTTATTACAAAACATAGCAGGTTGGTTGGTAAAAATACCGTTTCAATTAAAATTTATTTTTTAAAACACATAGAAAAAAGGTTTGAAGTACTTAAAGTAATGAACAATTGACCATATTCCAACATATTTTATTTTGGTTTCATACAGCTAGAGCAGAGTGGGGATGTATGTTTTCGACATATATATTCCATACATTCTACACACTAAGTTTTGGTTTTCCTGTTTTTCTTCCAGGAACAAAAGTAGCACCTTCTGCAGAAGTTTCTCCAGAGGTAGTTGCTGCTGGATTTTCAATCTTCAATATCTCCAGTATACGATTTCTCATGGTTATCAGCAAAACTAAAATATCCTTTCGTCTTTCCAAATAAGGTTGGATAAGATTTATTGCCAGAGACTTTAGAAATTTTCGACGAGCCATATGGCTTTGAGTGTTGGCTTCGTACACAATTTGGCTATTGATGCCTCCTACACTTAGAAGGGAAAAGACATTGTAAGAGGCCATCTGCATTTTGTTCTGGATTCTGAATAATTAGTTTTTAATTTATCGACAACTTCGACACCTCCTTTTGTAGCATTATAGAATGACTAGGGCAAAACTTTTTAACCCATACTTTGCCGGTTTATTGGGAATGTATTGCCGAAATGCGCATTATCCACGAAACGATTCCAGCATTTCGTTCACTGAGTAATTAACTTAACTCTTCAAACATTTCTCTAAAGAATGCAAACTTGTCAATCTGCGTTCTAGACTCTCTGTCGTCGAAATTATCAAACCGTAGAGCCCGTAATAGAAACTGAACACGTTTCAATCCCATGGTTAATCTAAAGTATTCTACTCCAGTTCCATCCTGTCCCCACAGATCTCTAAGATTTAGATGTGAAAACTAGATGTGAAAACAATGCCCAACATCAAATAATATAAACTGCTCGACGAAAGATGTAACTAGTATACATTATGAAGCGAATAAATCGATGATTTTAACCATTAGTGTAGTGATCTAAATTGGATTGTAATATTTTTTATAAAAACTATTCTGAACCAATTTTTATAATTGATTGTCTTTACTTTTTTGTGACTTTTGGCATTTCATAAATTTTGCCGCCCTAGGCCCGGGCCTCACGGGCCTAGGCATAAATCCATCACTGCTGATTTGTACAACTTATTTCAATACACTTATTTACTAACTTGTCAGAAAACTGAAGCAAAAATAATTCATCTAATAGTAGAAATTGCTTGAAAAAATATTTCACTCAACAGTATATACAATAAACACGCGCACGGTTAAAACGACCGGATACAAAACTAAACTTCTATCCTCTCACAACCGTTGGGAGGAACTACACAACGTAGGTACAGGCATCTTAAAATAGAACCTCCAGAAACATTTCTAGACTTTCAAGATCATCCCTACTTATACAAAAGTGTAAAAGAATATTAACGGGTTGATTGAAAATGGAAGGAAGAGGGTCTTTTTGCTACGTTACTGAGATATATATGTGGCATATTGATAGTGATCAATTTTTCAAGAATTCGTGTATAAACAAAAATCAGTTCAAGCCTTTGTTGATAATGATATTCAGCCATATTCAAAAAGATAGGAAGAAACAACATATCAGTCCTGCCGTACGACTTCTTACAACCTTAGATATATTTGCCACTAAATGCCTATCCAAAACTAACATAAGACTCCCCATTATTGTGTAGCTGATGCTATATTTCCTCTGCATCAAAATATCATTAGACCCAGGGAGTTTTCTTGGTGAAAAAAAATATATATTTAACTATCGCATTAGCAGGTGTCGTAGATGTATAGAAGAAAATGCTTTTGGTATTCTAAGCCAGAGGTGGCGAATCATACATAGGCCTATAAATGCCAATGTGGAGGTTGCGGAATTAATTGTGCAGGTATGATTGTTCTGCACAATTATCTTCAAACTGCTGAAAATCACCTTTTTCCATCAGACCGGAAATATTGTCCAACTGTCTATACTGACTATTTTAATGAAAATTGACGGATACAAGAAGGGAGTTGGATATTCGAAGGAACATATCTTAGATCAGTAAGCAAATTGGGCTCAAACAGTCATACAAACCACGCAAAAAGCAATAGGGGACCTGTTAGCTGACTTTTTTGTTGCCAAAGAAGGATGGCTGCCGTGACAGGAAGACTATGTCTATGAACGCGCGGTATCACGTTTTTAACCCCTTTGGGTGTACATGTACAAAATTATTTAATTCCTAGCAGAAGAAATTTTTTCTTTTAGTTTATTCAATAACAATTAGGTAAAAATTATATTTTAGATTAGCTCTATTTACAGAAAACGTATTCTAAGTTTTAATGTATTGCTTTAGGTTTTTTTCATAAAAATTTCTTCGAGTATCCAGTATAAAGTGAACAAGGGTTGATTTTTGACTTTCCTTGTATTTTTCCACAAATCCAAAATAGACAATCGACATAATAAATATGATCAAAAAAATATCTGACAAAAAACAATCGAATAACGAGATAAGGTTATAATTTTTTAAATGGAACACACTGTATATTATTGCATTTTTGGATTCTCCAAAAAGATATATCGATCACCATGTACAATTTTTGATAATCGGTGGTGTTTTTTGGACCTTAAGCAAATAAAATGATTCTTCGGAAGTGTCAACTTCTTCTTGTAGACAATTGTTTGTTGATTATCTATCATGTAATAATTGGATTAATTTATAAGATTAGAATTAAGTATAAAGAAATGATGAAATTCTAGTACTGTGAATTTGGTGTTTTTCCTTATTTAGCCAGCATTTAAAAACTCTAATAATCTTTACACTCATATCTGTAAATAGTTGCAATATTGATGTGACCGTTAAGGAAAATAATATAAAATTCAAAATGAATTATAAATTATTCATTTTTATTACATAAAAGTATATACACATTTTATTTATTTCAACAGTTAGTGACATAACATCAGGAGCAAACATAAATTATTTTTACTAAAATTAATGACGACAACAATAAAATTAAATGCTTCTTGAGAAATGAACAAAAACCATGTTACTCATTGTCTGAGTCAAAAATTCAGCAGCCGCTGTTAAAAACTTTGCTTTTAGAAATAATTTTTTATTTTTTATTTTAATTTTGCCCCTGCTAAACTTAGAGCAAAGTGAGAATCTTCTTCATTTAGGTGCTCCTGCGTGTCACTCTGACTTGATCTTAAAAATTGCTGTAGACTCTTTCCAACTGTCCAGACAGTATTTGCAATTTTGCCAATATCTCTATTTGTTTCCTTCCTACTTCTTTGCTGCTTATTAACCTTCCTCTTTTGCCTCAAGCTAGCAGGTGTCTCCGTTGAGAGAACTTTCATTGAAGTACTTGGACGCTCTTCACGTGAAGTCTACAAAGGTGTAGCTACTAACAATGGTTCCTCTGCTGACTTTTTTACTTCTAAGTAGCTACTTTCAGGAGACGTTGCTCTCTTTTGGGATTCTGAGCTTATAAGGCTCAATAATATTTCATCCTCCAGGTACTTCCAAACTTTTGAAAGACCGGGGATATTTTCTGCTTTCCTTTTTAACGCGAAATTACTTATTACTGAAAATTGAGAATTTTCATTGTTATAGGTACATATTACTATGTAACCTTGATGTCAGAATTAATTAATAATTTGATAGGTATATTAAATCTCAAGGTCCCAATTGTCCAAACTGGGCAACAACTTTTTCTAGACTTTTACTTTACCTCCTGTTTTGCACATGAGGTGTCAAGAATCCAAGTTTCTGGAAGAACTCCCATTTCCAGTGTAGATTGCTGATCCTGACGGCTTATCTCTCATTAATTTTCTCTCCCTGCGGTATGTAAGGGGAATACTCTTCCAGACTTCCTGACACCTTTCAACTTGAAAATGAAAACAGTAGATAATGAATAAACCTCAAGTTTTTTGAAAATACTTACCATTCTCCTCGATCACGTCGGCAATTGAAGACGAAGCCGCTTCTATCGCGATTTTATTTTTGTGTGAGGGATCTTTTAAATCTCAAATACAGGGGGAAATCTATCGATGGTTTCTATGAAAAACCCCTCTTCGAAATTCATTTTGATTATGCAAAACCAGTAAAATAACAAACTGTTCGAGACAAAAATCAACAAAGTATGCTATAAACAATGAACCACAGCAAACCCTCCAAAAACGGCCAACAAAATTCATTCTGTGATCGAGACGCCTCTTTGTCAATATCGCCTGTCGGTTTCGATGTACTTTAATTCTCGTTATAATCATAAACATAAAAGTTAGGAATTTCAAGGTCAGTGTAATTATGCTTCTGTCAATGGTGTAAACGGACCTATAAGAAATAATTAGTTTAACTCTTATGATTGTGACTGTGATTATGACTATCCACATGTTGTATAAACCCGCTTTAAGTATACTGTTCAAAATGTCAAACTTTAAGATAACAATGACATATTTCACCTGGCAACTCCAATCTTACCAGTTCTCAATACATAGTGACCCTCGTTAAACTTATCTTAATATTAATTAACAATTAGAACAAATTAGAATATTGGAATAATTAATAATGTTAAATGATGAATCTATAAATAATTCATTCATATACACATTAACTACTGTGCGTCAAGGTTCTTAACCTTGACTCGGTGTACGAATATCAACGAACCAGATTTATATTGTTTGACTGAAATGGTGTAATTGAATCATTTACAATTCGCTTTCGTTATACTTTATAAACAAGAATTGAATTATTTGAATAAAATGCTTTTTAAAATTGTTTTTATATTGGGTTATGCAATTATTTTTAAAATTCAGTTGAAAATAAAATCACTTTGTGCAATTTTTAGTAAATTTGGCATGTTTTCTGTTTAAAACAATATCAAATTTTGCAAAAATTTTGTTATACCTATTTCTGTTCTAGATATATTTATATTGGAGTGTTCTAAGATTAAATAATTATACAGGACGATATAACTGTTAAGGATTTTGAAGAAATTAATCATCTAATTCAGAATGGATTGACAATGTATATGGAACCTTCAGGCATGTTTTTATATGAAATAAAATGTTGCATTTTGTACTGACTGTCTAAAAGATTAAAAACAATTATGATTGCAATTACATAACAGTAATATAGCTGATTGAACTTGTAACATGTCGCTGAGACATGTTTCTATTTTCATTAATTATTTTGGAGCGTTACTTATTCGTCGGCTACTCCCACGTCTAATTCCAAATCCTCAAATATTAAGAACTTATCGGTGATCGTTTTTACCATCGGTAAATAGCTATTTAAACTACGATTCAAGGAATCGTCGCTTGTTCATTGTTCGCTGAGAAAATGTCACTTTCCAAAGGAAATACGATTTTTTTCAAGGATTCAAAGATTCTTCGTTTTGACATGTTTCTATTTTCATTAATTATTTTGGAGCGTTCCTTATTTGTCAACTACTACCACCTCTAATTCACTAATCTGAGCTCACCCGGCCTTGGGACTCTTCCTCGGGTGGTGAATTCGGCCTCAGTTACACTATTTTTTATTACCTCAATTGGGATAAGTTGAATCAACAAACAAAATTTCGCGACAAATGGATTCATGTGACACAAAAATGAATTTACATAAGCCGTATATTCCCAATATAATACGAACAAGGATCAGTTATTACAATAAAAATGTCCAACTCAATATTTTATATCTACCAAAAATAAGTTAGGATCCCGGGAAGACTCGGTACGTACAGCTCGCAGCAGTATCCACTGGTTCTTGAGCCGTCGGTGTCTGGACTACTCGGGATTTTCACCATTTTGATGTCGTAGAGCTGGATTGTGTGGTAGGGTCCGTAAGGTCCGTAAAGTTCGTAGGTCCGTAAAAGCTGCAGAGAGCAACAAAGAAAATTAAAATCACACACAAAGTATTATTTGAAAACTGAATGCTAAATTGCTTCTCAGCGAAGAATGAACAAGCGACGATTCCTTGAATCGTAGTTTAAATAGCTATTTAACGATGGTAAAAACGATCACCGATACGTTCTTAATATTAGAAATAAAAGAATTTGGAATTAGAGGTGGGAGTAGCCGACGAATAAGTAACGCAACAAAATAATTAATTAAAATAGAAACATGTCTCAGCGACGTGTTAAAAACTGACTACTGCTATAGATAATGTAAGACTTCCGCAACCAGTGTAAATTTGAGAAGAGAAACTTATGGATTAAAAAGGCGTCATTACTTTTCCGCTCAACCTACCTAATATGCGAGAAAAGTATGGGTTCACCCCAAAAAAAGTTTGGATTTTGGATTTTTTTGAGTTATTTTTACGTTTTTCAGCAAGTACAACACGAAAAAACGGTTTTTAGAAAAAAATGCTGTGTGTATGTCGTTGTCCTCGGCCACTTTTCATAACGTATCTTGTTTTACACGATACAGCCTCCGGAGTGCAACGAGTCACCAATTTTATGATTGAGTATTGTTCAGAAAATTTCACAGATGAACCCTATTGGTTTTCAGCTCACCCGAGCCAGTACAACGGGAGCTATGGTACTTGAACTACTACATTTTTGTCGAATTTTCAGTTAGTCAGCACGATACAGCCTCAGAAGTACAACAAGTCACCACTTTTATGATTAAATACTGTTCAAGACATCTCACAGATGGAACCTATTGATTTTCAGTTCACCAGAGTCATTATAACGGGGCTATGCTACTTGAAGTACGAAATTTTTGTGAGTTTTAGAGAATTTTCAGTTATTTAGCACGATACAGCCTCAGGAGTGCAACAAGTCACCAATTTTATGATTAAATATTGTTCAATACATCTCACAAATGGAACCTATTGATTTTCAGCTCACCAGAGCCAGTACAACGGGTGCCATGGTACTAAAAGTACGACATTTTTGGAGAAATTTAAGTTTGTTAGCACGATACAGCCTTCAGGTTCAGGTCATCTCATAGATGAACCCTATTGATTTTCAGCTCACTAGAACCAGTACACCGAGTGCTATGGTACTTAAAGTACCAAATTTTTGTCATTTTTGGAGAATTTTCAGTTTGTTAGCACGATACAGCCTCCGGAGTGAATACAAGTGAGCAATTTCATGATTGGATATAGTTGAGGGCGTCTTAGATGAACCTTATTGATTTTCAGCTCGCTTGAGCTAGCACAACGGGTGCTATGGTACCTGAAGTGCCACATTTTTGATCATTTTTGGAGAAATTTTCGATTGTTAGAACGATACTGAATCCGAAGTGACAATTTTATGATAGGATATTGTTCAGGGCATCTCACACATACGGAAAAAGCTAGTTTTAATTTTTAATACCGTTTATTTTGAGTTGTAAACTCGACGTTTTGCTATCTATAAGCGTATTCTTCAGCAACCAATTAAAAACCACTCAACTCAGACATTAGTGATCAATTCAGAGCCTGTATTTCGATTGGAACGTTAGTTCGTAGCACTTTAGCTGTGTATTTAGTTTCTGAATCTTCTAAAATCTTCTTAGCGCAAACAATGTGAACACAATTACATTACTAACATTTAAGCTAAAAAGGTCGTTCTGCTATTATACGTAAACTTCCTAAACACATCTTTCATTCACTGTCATTTTACCTCAGTTGAAAATGTTTTGACTTAAACTATTAGTCCAGTATTCTCTGTTGGGCTTTAATTACGAGGGTTGTTCGTGAAGTGACGCTGAGAAATAATGGCAAAGCCTATTCAGAGCACTAGGCTAATAGCCATAGCCATGTGCACCGAAAATAATGCCACGAAATAATTTTTTTGTTTCGGTATATTACAAAATTTAAAAGCATTTTTCATTTCTCATCACTGTGAATTGTGTCTTCAATTTTCATCGTATAATACTCAGGACATCACAAAACTATTTTTCAAAAACATTATCATTCGAAAAACTTATTGATAATTAGTAACTAAAAATAATCAGAAGTTGAAAATAATATCAAATCTGATTAAATTTTAATGTTTTAATACAAAATTGATTGAATTATATGACAGGTTTTTATTAGTTTACTTGTAATTTATCATATTTGATGACGACTTGTATGAAATTATGAATAAAATTAACAAATATGTGTAAAAATATCAGCCGTTGTCACTTAAATCTTTGTAAGAGGGTATTGTCGTTGATTTTTTTTTAATTTATAGTTTAGAGAAGTTCACTACTAGCTCTCCGTATATAAAATCTAAAATGCAACTTACTATCGCATAGAAAATTTTATGTTTATTTGTCAAATACTAATATGTTCAAAGTGGAGATATTACTGAAGATTGTATATTTATATTAATAACGTTTTTTTTTCGATATTTTTCTCTGAGACAGTCTTGAAAATATTGATTTGCACATTAATACGTAATCGATCTAGAAAGTATTGA
This sequence comes from Galeruca laticollis, assembly GCA_963921935.1. Classification (NCBI taxonomy): domain Eukaryota; kingdom Metazoa; phylum Arthropoda; class Insecta; order Coleoptera; family Chrysomelidae; genus Galeruca; species Galeruca laticollis. Next base: position 33,333,020 of record OY998178.1, on the reverse strand, counting down.
CTTGTTTTACAGTGAACGTTGAAAAGTAACACCATGTTTATTTTTTTTGAACACTTGTATGTTTGTCTATGTTTTCATAAAATCTGTAACCTTATATGGAAAACAGGACAGTGACCTGAATATTGGGGAGAGTCCCTGTTTATTTCAATTATTTCCTTTCGAATGCAGCAACTACAGAACGGTTTCTCTTATCTCTCACGCTAGCAAGATCTTCCTGCATATCATACATAATCGTGCAAAACAATTTCTTTCACCACAACTTTCAGAGGAGCATGCAGGTTTTGTGCCAGGAAAAGGAACTAGGGAATAAATATTGAACACCAGGCAACTTATCGATAAAAGGCTAGAGAATTCAATATTCTATTATATATCTGCCCTGTAGAGTATCAAAAGGCATTTGATAAAGTAAACTGAAGCTACCTGTGTACTTTAATGGAGGAAATGGGAAAGCCAAAATACCTGGTTCAACTGGTGCGCAACCTCTGCCAGAAAAACAGCACGAAAGTCAGAATCAACGCGAATTACTCGGAGAAGTTCAGAACGACTGCAGGAGTTAAGCAGGGTTGCATTTTTTTCACCTACCTAGTTTAACGCTTATAACAAATACGTCATGAGAGAGGTTCTACATGGGAAGCAAGGCAGCACATCAATTGGTGGAAGATACACTGATCATAGCGTCAACTATACCAGAAATAACAGAAATTATGAACAGACTATGGCTTAAACCTAAATAAATCGAAAACTAAATTCATGATAGTTAATAGACAAGGCAACCATTCTCCACAAATAACAAAAATTGTACTCTATGAAATGGTAAACAGTTTCAAATATCTGGGTTCCTTAATTATCAATACTGAGAAATGTGAAAGCGAAATACGCCGTCGACTAACGATGGCAAGATCAGAGACTACCAAGCTAAAGAAAATATGGTAAAACATATCTAACACCAGGGCAATGAAACTCCGTCTGGTTGATGCTCTTGTCTTCCCTATTGCAAAGTACGCAGCGGAAACATGGACTTTAAACGAAGCAGATAAAAACCAAAAAGAGGGCTTCGAAATGTTGGTTTATAGACGACTCTTACGAGTATCGTGAACAGAACACCGAACCAACGTATCCGTATTACAAGAAATAGGTCCACGTACAAAACTGCTAACCAGAATAAACCGCATATATCTGCAGTGCCCTGGGGCATCTGGCTAGGAGATTAGGAACAATGGAACGATTAATCATAGAAGGAAAAGTAGGAGGGGGGCGCCCAAGAGGCAGATCTCCAAATAGATGGGTAGACCAAACAAAACCCTTAATAAACATAGACGGCATGGTGCTGAAAGATAGGCAAGTATGGAATCAACTGCTGACTCAAATATAAATTGTGTCACCACATCCTTTGAGGGATAACGGAAAGAGTGGGATGAGGATATTTGTCTAAAGCAGGCATATCCAACTAAAAATGCTGGGGGCCGAAACTGAAAGTTAGAGTGAAGCCGGGGACAACCTCATAAGATAGTGCAGAGCAGTGTCAGCAAGGCAACTTCAGTTTTTATTTTAATAAATGTATGCTTGAGAAGATACTTTCACATATATAAGTGCTTCTGACCATTCAGACCGATAATTCGTAAAATTGGGAAATTATCTCCAGGCAACAATTTGAAAAAACTGGTTCCTTTTTTTCTGGTTTTTAAGAATGGATAAGCTTTAAGATCACACAGTTTTCCAATTTCAGAATTAAGATTGCTGAACAGTAGTACTTGTAGTTTTAATTCATCAAGGTCCTGAAATCTACTATCAAATTGTTCAATTATCTCTTGTCTTTCTGAACTTCTTTTTCTTCCTCTTCTCCTGGCCCTACAACTCTGGGTGAGTCTTGGCCGCATCCACAATCGTCCTCCATCTTCCTCGATCTTGTGCTTAAATTTTCCACTGTTGGACTCCAATTCTAGACACATCTGCTGCGACGGCATCTTTCCATCTTTTCCTGGGTGGGCATATTGATCTTCTGCCATCTGGTCTCTCAAGGAATACTGTTTTCTCAAAAATCTGTGGTCCTCTGATCTCAATACATGCGCTGCCCATCTTATTTGATTAGCATTTATGTGTCTATGTTCTCACTGCCATGCATCGCTGACAACTCAGCATTGTGGCGTCGTCTCCAGTATCCTGTCGCTCCATCTTGTTGCAGTGCAAATATCATTCTAAGAACCTTCCTTTCAATGAAAAGAAGCTTATTTATTTCCCGTTGATTATGGGTCCAGGTTTCGCTGCCATATGTAACCACCGGGCGAATAATTGACTTGTATATTGTTAAGTCTTTTTAACAGTTTAGATCTCAAGAGTGTTGGAAGAGAATCTAGCGCCATATTTCCCGCCATTATTCTTGCTGAGACATCTCTTTCTACTCGATTATCATCTGCAATTATTGCTCGTAGGTACTTAAACTCCTTAACCACTTCAAAGTTCTACACATTAATGGAAATATTCTGTCTAATTCTAGGTCTTGGTTCTTGGTTACTACCATGTATTTCGTTTTTTCTTCATTTACTCGTAGACCCAGGTTACCTGCTTCCTCTTCGCGTTGGGAGAACACTTCTCTCATATCTCCTGTTGAACGAGCCACCTTATCTATATCATCAGCAAAATCCAACAGTAGTTTTGAACCCTTCAGTTAGTTCCGATGTTATTTTACCAACCGCATACTGAATAGCAACGGTGAGAGGGGATCTCCTTGTCTGAGTCCTGATGTTACCCTAAATGGAGTTGATGTTCTGCTTCCTATCCTCACCTGTGCATATGAGTTTACCATACACATTTGTGTTAGCTCCACCAATTTCCTTGGTATGCCCGTTTCTAGCATTGCCACTCACAACCTGCTTCTTTTTATAGAGTCATATGCTTGCTGGAAATCAACAAAGATTTGGTGAACATCCCGATTGAATTCCCAGTTCTTTTCTAATATTTGTCTGATCGTGAATGTTTGTTCTATGGTTGACCTTACAGCACGAAACCCGCATTAATAGTCGCTGTTAACGTCTTCCGCAAAAGGGGTTAACCTTCTCAGTAGTATGTTTGCCAATACTTTGTATGTTGTGTTGATAAGTGATATTTCTCTATAATTTCTAAATTCTTCTTTGTTTCCTTTCTTATGTATAGGTATTATGATACTTCCGCTCCAATCTTTAGGCATTTTCTGTTGTACCCATATATTCAGGATCATTTCATATATTTTTCGGTGTAAAACATTTCCTATCTGAACTGCAGTCAGAAAATTCCAAATAATTCACCTTTCTCCTTTAATTCATATTTTAGTTTAACACAGCTAGAAAAATGGGACAATTAATATTTTTCGAAAGAATTTTTAAAAATTGTTAGCTTATTTCTGAATCAATTCACAACACCCACGCTTCTTCAATTTGATCCTCGCACAAACTCTTTAAGCCGCCTTTTGAACAGCACAAGTCTATAGAAAAGTGGAAACGCTAGGAAGAAGTAAAATAAAATTGATGTTTTGCTCATTAATAGTAAGTTCTTCTTTAAGTGCCGTGTCCACCTAGAACATTGGCGATTGATCGCATGGTCTTCACTTTGTCCACAGCCCACCGGAACAGTGTCGTGGTGGTTACTCTATACCATTGGCGAAGATTCTTGAGCCAAGATGTTTTTCGGCGACCAGGACCACGCTTTTCTTCTATTTTTTGAATAATAATGTGAAGCAATTCATATTTCGGAATTCTCATTACGTGGGCAAAATATTCCAGCTTTCTTCTTTTTATGATATTAAGTAGCTCCCTTTGTTTATTCATGCGCTGTAAAACCGCTTCGTTCGTACCCTGTGCATCCACGATATCATCAGGATTCTTCGGTAAGTCGACATCTCGAAATCCACAATTCTCTTGCACGTTGTTTCATTGAGGGTTCACGCTTCCATCCCATAGAACAATATGCTAAAGACATAGCAAAGTAATACGCATATCCTTAAGAGAATTCTTAGAGCTTTGTTGGTAAGACGTTCGTGCCTGCCCTATTCTGCTTCTGATTTCTTGAAGTAGGTAAGTCTCGTTTTTCATTCACCCAACACCCAGATATTTGTATTTTTGTACTCTCTCCACTATTTCTCCATTTATGCTAATATCTGGTAAGTTGTCGGCTATATTTTTGTTTTTGCTGACAACTATCCATTTGGTCTTCCTTATATTTCATCGTAGACCCATTTGTTGACTATGGTCTGTAACCGTTGCTAAAATGTCTGTAAATAATCTGTATCTGTTGCTACTAAGACCGTGTCGTTCGCATATCTTAGGTTTTGATAACTATTCGCACTCCTCTCATAATAGGCACTTTTTCAGACGTCTGGCCGTTAATTTTAAGATGCGCTGTCTGATTCCAGTACAAGTTGGCTTATATCGTCCAGTATAGCTATTAACTTGTCGTGTTGAACAGTGTCGAATGCCTTCTCGTAATCTACGAAGCAAGCATATACATCGACGTTTACATCTCGACATCGTTGTATTAGAACCTGGACACTAAACAGCGCCTCCTTTGTACCGAAACTACTTTTAAAACCAAACTGAAACCTGCTAATATTTCTTTCGCATTTGGTGTATATTCTGGAATGAACGATTTTCAGGAACAACTTTAATATATGGCTCATTAAGCTGATCGTTCTGTAATCTTTACAATACTTGCAGTTAGCCTTCTTTGGTATGGCAACGAATGTTGATCTGAGTCAGTCTTTACCGATTACTCCGGTCTTGTATATGCAGTTGAGCAAGCTTAACAGAAGTGTAAGAGTCCTGTCTTCTTCCAACATTTTTAAAACCTCTATTTGTGTTCCATCTGGTCCTGGTGCCTTTTCGTTTTTTGCACTTGATGATACGTGTAAGAGTTCTGCCTTAGTGGTATCTAACCCGTCATCCAGAGTAATATTATGCGAAGGATTCCTACCATCCACACAAAAATTTTGAATATTTTTTTCCATTCCTGTAGTTGTTCTAATGTGCTACTAAAAATTTGCTGTTGCTCGTTCATGAAAGTGCGGTTGCTTTTTATATTGACCAGTTGTCTGCTTGATTTTCTTGTACATATTAAAAGAGTCGTGTTTGGCTTCTAGCTGCTCTATTTCATCGCACTGTCCCGTCAGCCACTCTTCCTTCGCTTATTTAATCTTAGTCCTGATTTTCCTTTGCACCTCTTTGTATCTGTCAGGGTCTACATTTTTATATGATCTACGGCTGACCATTAATTTCAGGATGTCATCGATAATCCAAGCTTTATATTTGGTTCTGTTGCTTTTCAGCTTGACCAACTTCTACTATGGACATTTTAATCTGTCTACACGTGTCTTTGATATTATCTTCGTCAATCGTTTGATCAATGCAACCCAATCTGGAGTTTAATTCCCCCTGCACTCCCGCTCTTATTACTGCATCTAAAAGCTTTCTCGTGTCCATATAGTGTAAAGCCTGACGTTTTTTGTACTTTTTCAGTTTCAGTTTCAATGTAACGTGATCTGTGAAAACATCTGCATCAGGATAAGTGTTAGTATTTTGAATAGTATTCCTGAATCTTCTGTTAATAATGATGAAATCTATCTGCATTGGAAATCCATGTGTATAGACGCTTCGGAGGTGGCTTAAAATGTGTATTGGCTATTAAGTCATTTTCTTGGTAGAATTGAATTAATCTATCTCCTCGCTCATTTGGTGCACCTAGGCCATAATCTCCCACTATATCCTCTCTCCGACTTGTACCTACTTTTGCATTAAGATCGCCCATGATTATAATAACGTCGTTGTAAAAAACTTCGACGTCACCGTCAGAACCGTCACATGTGGGGGCATAAATCTGTATTAGATTACTTGCTGTCGGCGCTGTATTAAGCACACTCTGTCAGAGATGGACACAAAACTCTTGACAGATTCACCCACACTGCACCCCATCAATAAACCTACATAATTCAGATGTTGCGCACCATCATTGCCGAAGTAATAAATGCAGTGATCTTCCACACTCATTTCTCCAGTCCCTGGCCAACTCATCTCGCTGATACCCAGAACGTCTATTTTGAGTCTTTTCATCTTACTAATCGTGTTATGTGTTTTCCGCTTTGAAACAAACTGGATACATTCCATGTTGCTATCTTTCTCATGACCGCTCGTGGGATTCTTAGCATCCCCTGCCCACTAAAGAGCAGCCGGGGACTGGGGGCTGTGTTTTGATTTTTTTGGATCATGCTAAAGATTTTCCTGGGGATGTCCTGAGTACCCTTAATGCAGTGGTTTCCCGTTGCCTTCTACATCTCCATGTCGTTGAACTTGTAGACAGTTTTGTCCGCCTTTAGGAAATATTTCTCCTTTCCTTCCAAGGCCAAGAAGGTGCCCTTACTCTTTTCAGCTCATCCACCCTGAGCTGTTGGCCAACAAGAGGGAATTACTTATACCGGTAATCACTCGGTCGATAGAGCCTCGTCAGTTTATAGCAGGGTGCACCACGCGCAAGTGAGGTTATCATTTGGGTCAGCTATATGTATGTTGCAGTCACCCCTTACACCCCTAATAGTGAGTGATACTTTTTAAAATTGTCGAAAAACTTCAAAATTCCCAATTTCCGACAGTTTGTTTTTATAATAATTTCCAATATTCTCCAAAATAAATATACCTACTCCCTTTTCGCAAAAATTGTATTTTTCAACACTGCTCTTATACGACCAATCAAATTTAATATTCGATGATTGCATTTTAATTTTTAGAATATACAGAACTTTTTATGCAAATAACATTTCTTCTAATATTAATAAACAATAGTTTACTATGTATGGAGAGATTATCACTCGGGATACTCCGGTATTATAAGAACTGTAGGATCGTTAGTAAAATTAAACTCTGAATGTAACAAATTTCTCTTATCGTGTTATTCAGGACATTCTTTAAGGATAAAATTAACAACTTCAGGCGTCTTCTTTCTGAACAGATATTGATGTGTACATCTTTTAGGTCCTAATCGAAGACGTGACAATGCTATTAGGGCGTTGACGCTTAACTGCGACATTCTTGCTGTTATTTATTTTCCTCTTCTTTCAAATCTATCCCTCAATTTGTACCACAAACGTCGCGTCGTGGTATTTTTAAAAGGGTTTAAAGGTAGCTGATGGTAATAATAGTAATGATAATAATACTATTTTCTCCCGAATTTTCAAATTAGTGTTTTTAGGAACTTTATATCTGATAGAGTTAATTTTGTATTATTCTTCGCTTCAAATCAACCATAATCTTTTATTCCCTGAGGAATAGAGTCTATGGATGAACAAACAGTATTAATTAACCCTTAAATTGGTAAGATACGATTGTGCGATCCGGTATCATGGATCTCCAATTCGATAGCTCCTATGAGGAGAGTGAAGTTTAGGACCGTACAATTTACACCAAAATAGTGCTTGATTTCGGGTTTTAATTAGGAAGATATAAAAATTCAGTTACTTCAAAAAATGACCGGCGACGAATAGAGATTCACTCACCTGAGGTTTTCTTTTCCCACTAACTCTTAGAAAACTTTTCTTCAGAGAGCTCTCTCCAATGCAGCTTCGTTCACCATAACACAAAACGTCTTTTTGTAAAGGACCCCGCCCTTTTCTAATGTCAAAATGGCGTTCTGTCAAATGTAATAAATTTTGAATATGATATTGTGCTCGACTTGTTGACCAAAAGTGTCCATAGGACCAATTCAATCCGATGACTAGTTTTTGAAATAAGGGTGTTAAAGTCGAGAAATCCATATTTTTTGAAACTACGTAACTTGATTAAAAAGAAAAAAATTAGCATTTTTAGTTGATTGTAGCATTAATATGTCATAGTATAATGCAAACGTACACATAAATAGTTCAAAATGTAACCATATACAGAGTGGTTGTCAGTTACATCAGGGGGAGTTTTTGAAATTCTGGGAAAATGTGATATGGAATGAAAACATGGTCAAAAATAAAAACTTACATAATGTTTACTGTTCTGACATTACATAAACCCATTTTACATTATATGTATACAGGTTGATTGTTAATTCATCCACAGAAAGGCGTTTCTTAAAAAATAAAAAAATTACACTTTGTATACTAGGGAATTTGTTATTAATATTGATCATGCATTTAATATCTAGAGAACAATAGTTTTTATGGAATACAGGGTGATAGAGACATCTAATTCGTTTTTGATGCAGCAATAATTAAAGATATATTCCCGTTTCAGAATCACCCTATATTTTTCAATTCGATCCGTCAAAATGTACGATCTATTTATTTTTGTAATTAGCTTTAAGCAATTAATAACTTCATATCATTTCATAATTTTAGTATGATGCGTTTTTCAGATTCCAATATATGTATATAGTGACCCATAGTAAATATCAGTCATATCCATTCATGTACGAGTATAATAACCATTTGTGAGTTATAATATTTGAAATCTCCTTCCGATACTCTGAACTGTTCAATTGCGTTTCTCTCGAAAACGAATGAGAATATCGTGTTTGAACAAGAAAACCAATATTACGTAGAAATGATGTTTATGTCATATTTTCTAATAAAAATCATTAAAAAGTTTCGTCAAAAAATGTTACCAGTCAATTTCATTATCAGAAATCCTTCACGAGACTCCCTCTGTAACAAAATATCAAATAATACATAAAATAATATTGCCAGTATAAAATTATGCCTCTGTGCCGATTTTGATAACAATCGATAAATATACAGTGAAATTATTAGCAAAAAACGAAAAAAAAATTCAACTTTAACGCCCTTTATCTTTTACCACAGCAATATTTTATTGAGGTTATTTGGTCCTATCGCCATATGTTGGTCCAAACAATCTACCCTTATCCTATGTCCCAATAGTTATGAATCACCCTGTATATTGGAATCTCAAAAACGGATTATACTAAAATTATGAAATTATACGAAGGTAATAATTGCTTACAGCTAATGACTAAAATAAATAGATCGTACATTTTGACGGATCTAATTGAAAATATAGGGTGATTCTGAAAAATGAATATTTCTTTAATTGTTGCTGCATCAAAAACGAATTAGACGTGAATAGCAGCCTATATTTCATAAAAAGTATTGTTATCTAAATATTTATTTATTACTCCATAATCAATATTATTAACAAATTCCTCAATATACATGGTGTAATTTTTTTAAGAAACGTCTTTCTGTATACATATTATGTAGAATAGGTTTATATGTCAAAACAGTAAACACTATGTAACTTTATTTTTGACCATTTTTCATTCCATACCAGAATCTCTTATTTTTGTACTATTCTAAACCAGTGTGCTGTGGAAACAGATGAAGTGCGTTAGAAATGTCATCCTCATTGTCATTGTCAATTTAACATTAATTGTTGTGTTGAGATATTATAATATGGCTTTTGCAAATAGAATGCAGTGTTACGTTTGTGACCACTTTTATTGTCCAAGACAAACTGTTCCTAACCTCGCTTTCCAGAAATAATTTTTTGGAATTGTATGAATTTTGTGACTCGATTGAGCATGGTGGAAATATGAGAAATATTAATAAAAAAGATTTATTGACCTTCCTAATTAAACTAAGACATGGTGTTTCAGATAACTTTTTGAAAATACTTTTCAACTACGGTTCCAGGCCAACAACTAGCAGAATAACTTATATTGTAAGAACTTCCTTGCAACATAGATTTGTACCAAACCACATAGGGCTCGATTCAATTACAAGGGAGGATTCTATCAACAACCGTGTATTTCCATATATTAATCAATTGTACAATCCTACTCCTGATATTCCTAAAGCTATAGCATATATAGATTGCACATATAATGAAATAGAAATAAGCAGCAGTTTCCGGACACTGCGACAGTCTTATTACTTTCACAAAAATAAACATTTACTGAAACCTGAAATTATATGTGCTGCTGACGGATATCTTTTAGCTATTAATGGACCCTATTTTTCTGATTCAAAGAAGAAGAACAATGATGCATCTATTTTGGATTATGAAATCGCAATCGACGTCAACGGAATGCGAACTTGGTTTTCTGAAGGTGACGTGGTGATATTAGATAGGGGATACAGAGACTCTATTCCGTTGTTAGAAGAACTAGGTCTACACTATCATATTTTACCTAGAAATCGACCACAGTTAACAACGTTCAAAGCGAATACGGCTCGTTTAATAGCAAGTACGCGCTGGATAGTAGAGGCCAGAAATGGACATTTAAAATCCATTTTCAATTTTTTTTCTGGACGAATTAGCGTAACTCACGCAGCAAAACTGCGGGAGTTTTATTCTATTGCTGGCGCCTTACTTAATAAATTCCATCCTTTAGTAGCAATACCTTTTTTTTGCCCTAAGAGGTGGGGTGGAAGATAATGCCTTCCTCACAGCGGGCAGTGCAATGCTGCGAGTTCGTGTGGGACTTTCACCGCACTAAACCACCCTCCTCTATACACCTCGGGAACAAGTGTGCACCGGAAAGAGCTTGATAGCCATGTCTTCAGTGCACATTCCCATGTAAGAAGAAAACTCTCCTTCCTATCTGTGCATGGTCTCTCTCCTTTTATCCTTGCCAAAAACAAGTTCCCTGTATTTTGGACACTCCATCGAATCGATTCTGTGCCCGTCCTTCTTGCACGACAGGCACACCGCATCCCCTTTACATTCACGTACCCTATGTCCCTCTTCAAGGCAGTTAAAACACGCCCTGCCTCTCTCCTTGTTCTTTCAGGAGTAGGCATTGTGCCCAAACTCCATACACCTATAACATCGGAGAGGGATGAACCTCTCCCTTACCCTGCAGTATTGCCAATGAATTTTGACCCTTCTATGTCTTCTTATTACCTCCGCCTTCTCTTTTCTGACCCCCACATTTGCAATCTGACCACCACCACGATTCTCCCTCAGATTCCTTATATTGAGCTCTGATTGCTCTAGCCCTGTCCATCCACATACCGCCATTTTGAGCTCCTGCTCATTTACAGATGGATCAATATCCAATATATCGAAAAATACTTCGTTTTTCTTCACGTTCATTTTCTTCACCCCCATCTTATCCTTAATTTCCGCTCTAAGCTTTTCAGCCGCTCCCCTTCCATTCACCTTCACTACCAGATCTCCGCCTTTGGTTTTCTTTATATTTTCAATCTTAATGTCCATATCTACCACGTTGACTTGGGATTTCATCCTGTTCAATACGTCGGCGTAAGATTCTTCCCCGGTTTTTATAAAGAGCGTCTCCCTCTCTATCCCCCCTTTTTCTTGCGACTTTTCGCCCACTACAATCTTCCACATGATTTGCCCTTTCCTGCCAATAAACTCCATTGCTTTCCTTACCTTATCTTTATCTATTCCCTCCCCTATTATAATTTTCACCTCTCCCTTCTCCTGTTTTCTCCTGACCATTTCGGTCAAATTTTCCATTGCTTTGTATAAGCCCTCCCCCTCGTCTTCTCCCACTTTCACCGCGTAGTAGAATCACTTTCTTTGACATCTCGTACTATTTTGACTATTCTCGAGAGCATCACATTCCCCCTCCTCACAACTGTCCAGCAGGGTCCATATCTCCTCATTATACATCCGGACTGTATTCTTTATTCCCCTCTCCGAGTCTCCTTTACTTATAATTACGCAATTTCCTTTTCCCAAGAGTATCTCCTCTAGATTGCCTCTTCCCCATTTTGTTGTATCAAAAACTTCTTCAACCCATTTAATATCCTTGATTTTATTATATTCACTATAGCCCCCCCCCTGATTGAGGTCTTCCTTAATCTTCTCCGTTGCCTCCTTTATCCTCTTCCTTTCCTCCACCTCCTTGCACTCTTCACACTGCGCGTGTTGTTGTTCCCCCATTTCTCTATAAATTGTTTTTAGGTCTCCCAAAATTCTTCTGAAATCCGCCATATCCAGAGTGTCTAGATGTGCCTCCATCCTCTCCATCTCCTCCAGCTTTCGCCCGAATCTTTCCTTAAAACCTTCCTCCTTCCTTCCTTTATTTTCCGTCTGTTTTTCCTCTGGACTATCACCTCTGTTTTTACTTTTTCTAAAGTCTGCCCCCTCATCCTCGTCGCTGATACTTATGTCATCAGCTTGATCTGCACCCCTTCCTTCCATCTCCACCCTTGCCCTTCTCACCCTCTCTTCACTTTCTCTTTCCAACTCCTCTATCCTTATTCTAAGTTGCCTCTCTGCTTCTGCTAAACTCCCTATAAAATATAACTTATCCTCTACCTCGGATTCTATCTCTTCCTCGCTTTCCTCATCCCCAAACGGCTTGGGATGCTTGACCATGACAAACCTTATTTCTTTTTCCTCTTCTTCTTTAGTTGATTTTACAACATCACTCAACTCCGTTCTTATTTTTCTTTCCCACTCTTCAGAATCACCCTCCTCGTTTCCATCCCCCTTACTTTTTTCCTTTTCCCTCTCTCTTATAATTTTTTCCACCGCCAATGCATTTACTCTTAATCTCTCCGCCTGCTTCTCCCCTCCACTCCTCTCGAATTTTTTCTTGGCTCTTCTCAACCACCTCTCATACTTTTCCCTCTCTTCTTCCTCCATCTTTCTCTGATATTCTGCCCTCACTTCGTCCTCCGAATTCTTTATCCTCACTACCAATTTCTTCTCTTTTTGTTCCGATTGGCTATCCTCATCTGCATCCCACGAGTTCGGTCGAAAGACTGTCCAGCGGGGCAGTGCGCCCTTACCCCGCTAAGGCTAATTACTCTGGGAGGTCGCCAGGTATCCCAGAGGCACCGTTTCTGACTGCGTTTCGTGCGGCCATTCATCCATGGCCACGGTGGCTAACAACGAGGATTACGGGTTCTTTTTTCGAGGTTTACTCCTCTAGGCTTTTTTCACGGTTGCCTCCGGACGCAGATTTGCCAACCGGTAGACCCACACAGCTGCCTGTGTGGTCTATGAGATGAATTGATTTATCTGGGGGATAGACCGGGATGTTCCATGAAGAAATTGAAGAATGTGGTAGTTGGAAAAGAAAGAAGAAATGAAGGAAAGAAGAAAGAAAGTGACCTAGTTGGCGAGAGGAAAGAAGAGAGACAGACGTGCAAACCAAAGTGATAAGAAAATCTATTGTATTAGTGTGGAAGAGTAAGAAAGAAAGGAAAGATAGAGAAATTACAAGAAATTGAAGACATGATAGTCATGAAGAAAAAAATTTTCCCTCCCCTTAACTGATTGTAAGATGCTCAGCAGAGGCGAGGAGGTCAGCGACGATGATTTTTAGTCAGGTTTACTCCTCTATCCCTTTTGATCCGCGGGCGATTATTCAGAACGGATCGTTCCTATTCATCACCTATCCCCGGGGTTGGTCGGTCGTGCCTCCCTCACAGCTCTTAGGAGCGCAAGAACCATGACCGACCACTCCCCATGGAGACACCCTATGAGCCATTGGGACGCGCCGTGTCGGGTAGGGCAACCCCCCCCCCCCAGGAAACTCGCATGGAAGATTAGGGGTGGATCACTTCCAGCCACCTCCATCCGACTCTCCCGGGCACGGTAGTAGCAATACCTGGAACAGTGGAGTTAGCAAATCAAATGTTAACTCATTCTGAAGATGGAAATATTGTTCAGGCGCGAGTAGAAGAAGAAAATCTTGGAGGAGGACATGGTCAATGGACTCGATTAGATCACAGGCATGTACCAATATTTCCACATTTATCACAAGAATATTTTAAAAATTTATCAGGTCCATATTATGTTCATCTTGCCAATTCTTATATCCAGGATAAATTCCAGAGGAAGATTATATTTTACAGATCGATGAACACGTGGAAGAACCAAACTTTTTAAGATTCCGGCTATATTCTAGATTTAGAAATAATACTAAACATATGCTGTGGGTAGTTTATAGAGATCCTAATGATGACGATGAAGAGCAACTAATCTTGTGATATTTCTGTACATGAAGGTCAGGAACTAGAACCCTAGGAACATGTGTTCATGTAGTGTTATATGGTTCCTTGGTTTTGCCAGGCATCAAGAACATGTTAAGTTTCCATCAATCAAACTATTAAATTATATTGATGATGCACATGACAGAATTCTACCTGAAAATATTGAAATGGGTCCAGATATTTTATAAAAAAATATTTACCATTTAAAATAATGCTTTTAGAAGATACCAAATCCATAACAAACTACTGTATACATTAAAAGTATTAAATAAATATTTTTATCCACTTGCATTTCTGTTTCTTTCTATTTAACCCATAGATACTAGGTCCATGGCCGATAGTAAACTACGATTTTTGTACTCACAAATGGAAATTATTATACATGAATGGAATTTCAAAAACGCATCTTACTAAAATTATGAAATTATATGAAGTTATTAATTGTTTGAACCTAATTACAAAAATAAATAGATCCTACATTTTGACGGATCAAATTGAAAAATATAGGGTGATTCTGAAAAGGGAATATTTCTTTAATTATTGCTGCATCAAAAACGAATTAAATGTGTCTATCACCCTGTATTCCATGAAAACTATTATTCTCTAGTTATTAAATGCATAATCAATATTAATAATAATATATAGAGTGTAATTTTTTAAGAAACGCCTTTTTGTGGATGAGTTAACAATCACCCTGTATACATATATTGTACAATGGGTTTATATAATGTCAGAACAGTAAACATTATGTAAGTTCTTATTTTTGACCATGTTTTCATTCCATATCACATTCTCCCAGAATTTCAAAAACTCCCCCTGATGTAACTGAGAACCACCCTGTATATGTTTACATTTTGAACTATTTATGTGTACGTTTGCGTTATACTAGGACATATTAATGCTACAATCAACTAAAAATGCTAATTTTTTTCTTTTTAATCAAGTTACATAGTTTCAAAAAAATTGATTTCTCGACTTTAACACCCTGTATTTTAAAAACTAGTCATAGGATTGAATTGGTCCCATGGGCACTTTTGGTCAACAAGTCGAGTACAACATCATATTCAAAATTTATTACATTTGACGGAACGCCACTTTGCCATTAGAAAAGGACGGGGTCCTTTCAACGTAAAAAAAAATAAGTAGGAATTAACGCACACGAATCTTATTGTTCCTCACCACACAATGGTTAGATGAAGTCTGTGTATGTTTCCGAAAAATTAAAATGAATCTCTAATTAACGCGAGCATGAAGGCAACCACGATTACAAATGTTTGTGGTTCGGGTTGTCTACCTCGCAGGAAAATAATTAAAATCCAACAACGATTTCGGTGCGAAAAAGATTATTTGAAGTATTAATTATAAACAATGGATCTCTTTGAACCCATTTTGTCAAAATTTTTGAAAAAAATATGACATAGTTGCTAAAAATGAATTGTATCTTATGAGATACGCTGCCAATTTGACAGAATAACGTACTTTTTTATTATGTATCCTATAAAATACATTGCCAAGTTCATAAAACACAATGGGTAGAAGCATTTTTTTTTATTTTAAACAAAGAATGCATGTGAATTATCAAAAATTAAGTACAAAAAGATTAAAAGCAAACTTAAAAAAGGTAAACAATGTAGTGGAATTGATAAAAACAATTTCTGTCTTTTACTAGACAAAGTCTTAAATTACATTTAGAGCATATATCCAATCATTTTCACCCTGTTTGCAGTATCTGCACCTTCCTTTACTACCAAACGTGGGGAAAAGTTCAACTTTATCATATCAAATTTCATTTGCAGGTCTGAAAACCACAGGATGTTTGCTTTTCTTTTAAATATTCTAAAGATGCGCGGTTCTTTGAATGTCTATCCTTCATCTTTAGTATTTGTGCTAATTTATATCTAAAATATTTTAATGCTAACTAATTACTTTCTTCATGAAGTATGGTTCTATCACGCCTGTACACAACAACCAAGCATTTTTAGACCAATATCTAACATCTGGGCGAAAATAGTATACCATTGATGTGTTTTTAAAGGAATTCTATACAAACTCACCAAAATGTCCATAGTATCAACCCCACGAATGTGTGAGGTATAATGCTTGACAATATTGGGACAAACAATGTCCGATTTCTTTTTCTGTACTTTATGTTACTTTTTAGTAGAAGGGGTTCAGAAGACATGTAAGAGCTTACTAAGGTAACTGTCTAATTATCGTACCACTTAACACAACTAAGCTTATGGGTGTTATCGATTCTGGAACAAAACGATCCTATTTCCTTTTTCTTGAGGTCTTTATCACTTTATAAATACAGTTTTGTAACCCATTTTGTCTTATTGTTCCTAAAGAGAGTATACCATATTGATACCGAAGAAAATAAATTAAGTCAAATGAAGTAAAGTAGTTATCGAACTAAAGAACACTCAAAACTGGCTTTTTCATCGATTGGCTTGAGTAACAAGGCGACAACAACCTTTCCACCCATTCCTAATTGTTCTTCTTGTGCACTAAATTTATAGTTTTCTAATGTTTTATCCCCTCCATATACAATAAAATCATACACAAATCCTGTTATTCCTGCTCATACAAAAATTTTAAGCCCCCATTTTTTTATTTAGATTTGATATATTGCCTTCTGAACCATGCCCCTTTATCTTTATAAAGTACTATCATCTCGTCTACACTTTGACGTATTTCTCCTTCAATATTGTGACAGTTTCTTCTAATCATATACAGTACAGGTAGGAATTAACTGTCTCGACCCTTACTTCGTGGAATCTGCTCATATTAGTGTTTTAAACGAAACTCACGGTTTCTAGTTAATTCCACAATATAATAAAAGTTATTGAAAATTCTAAAAAATTGACAATTGTTTCGATAAATCAATATCATGGTCAGAATGACGTAAGTTACATTTTATGTGGAATTAACTAGAAACCGTGAGTTTCATTTAAAACACTAGTACAGGTAGGTCTAATCCGAAAGTAGGGGTCGTCATTGATGTTAGTTGCAACATGCAAAAATTTTCTTATTTGCTTAAATCGTTTTAACGACATTGTATCTGCAGTTTCTGGATATCGAATTTTTTGACTCCAGTAGTCAATATAGATAGGTACATCTACAATGTCCATTATAATTAAAATTGGAATAAAATCCTGTGTAGTGGTTACTTAGTAAGGGTCCCTCGTATACTCGACGTTTACCATAAAGGCATATTATTATGGAGGAAACCACTTACCTAGCAACCTGTATTCGGGAACAGAATAAACAATAACACATTTATAAAAGCACTGGGTTCAAGTTTAATACACCTAAAAATACACGATTATAAATATCAAAACGACTTATTCAAAGTATTAATAACAATAATATCATCCTGGTTCGTTCACACCCATTATATAGGAAACATAGTTGTGTTTTACTACACATCCGACCTCCGTCTATAAACTGTACATGTCTGTTTATAAAATAACAAAAACAAGCTTTCCTTGATAAATGACATTGACCATGGCCGACCAATGCTCCCTAAATACTATAATTAATATTAACCTGAATTTAAATATTATTTCTAAGTTAGTGTCCTTTTGTCTTTAATGTCTTTTAAGGGATCACTACATCATCCCCTCTTGGAAGAGAAAAATTATCATTTTAATTTTTCGATATCACTTATACCTATAACTGTTTTTATGAATGTTTTTGTTTTATCTTTGTTTACTAAACACTACTTGTTCGTTTATCAACACACTTCACTTATTTACAATTGTTTCCGCTCTTTGTATACAAACAATCGATTCTTATGAACAATTTGTTGCTTTTTGTCAGGAGATGTAATCTCACAATTTACCCCCTTGACTCCCGTTATTTTAAACGGACCTAGATAATGTGAATCGAATTTGTTTCTTGCTTCATTTTTTAGAATAACTATTTCTCCTATTTTAAAATTTACGGGTGAAGAAACATTTTCGCTATTATTAACTCTACTTAATTTATTATTTATTAAAAACTGTCTGGCCCTTTCATTAGCGTATTGTAATTTATATCTCAATTCATTATCATATTTTTCAAAATTGTAACACGGTTCAATTTTTGCGTTTAAAAATTCTGGCAAATTGGGTTTTCTCCCATATAATAACTCAAAAGGAGTGTATCCGTGATACGTATTTGGTGTTGTATTATAACAATATGCGAACATTCTTACAAACTCACACCAGTTATCCCTAGAATCTTTGATAAAATTTCTTATATATTCGTTAAATGTCCTATGTAATCTTTCGCAACTGCCTATTGTTTCGTGGTGGTATGCTGTTGAAAAATTATGTTTTATATTTAATAGTTCTGCTAAATTCTTCATTATTTCGTTCTTATATTCCGTCCCTTGATCTGTTCTTATTTCTTTCATCAATCCGTAATTTGGTATAAAGTTGTCGAAAATTGCTTTTGCTATTGTGTGTGCTTCTTTATTCTGAACTGGTATCATAACTGCGTACTTAGTTAATTCGCATAATATCGTAATGCAATAACGATTCCCGTTGTTACTCTCTACAAACGGACCTATTGTGTCTATGTAAATAATATCAAACGGTTTTATAGATGTATCTGTTATAACAAATTTTCCTTTGTGACTGGGCTTTGCCTTATTCACTTGACATTAATGACAATTTTTTACGCATTTCCTTACGTCTTTCTCCATGTTTTTCCACTTGAAATTTGCTCTTAGTTTCTTTAATAACCTATAATTTCCTACATGTCCCCCAAACATTGGATCATTGTGATAGCTTTTGGATCTCTTCTTTCTGCTGTACCGTTTTTGGTACGTCGCATATACATACTTGAATACTTTTTAATCTTTGATTTCCTACTTCTATAAATTCTTCTACTGTGCACTTTTTAAATATATCATCATTTGTATATATTTTCATTCTTTTTACTTCATTTCTCACCGATAGCTCTTCAAGCTTTTCCAACGTTCGTCCTAGGTCGAAGTTGTGTAAACCGGTATTTAAGGCTTCACTTAATTTCAATTTATTTTTGATCCGGATGCTCATCCTAAGTGAGATACGGTTATTTTCAAAGTGTAAAATTGGTAATTTATGTGCCTCAAGGTTATTTAAAACATACTGTATTTCAAAATCGTATTCTTCCAAATCGATTCTTATTCTCGTTAGTTTCGACGTCGGGTCTTTCATTGCAAATAAATGCGTTAGTGGCTTATGATCTGTTTTTACTATGAAATGTGGTGAACCATATAAATAACATTTAAAATGATTGATTCCCCAATGAATTGCTAATAATTCTTTTATGATGGTGGGTTTGTTAAGCTCGCTTTTCTTGAAGCTGCGTGATGCGAATGCGATGGGTAGGTCAATCCCTTCGTAATTTTGACTTAAAATTGCCGAACATGCGCTATTCGAAGCGTCTGTAGTTAATATGAATTGTCTATTAAAATCTGGATATTTTAAAATTGGTGGGTTGATTAATGCACTTTTTAAGACCTGAAATGCGTCTTCGCACTCTTGTGACCACTCGAATTTTACATTTTTCCTTGCTAACTTATTTAAAGGAATACATATTCCTGCAAAATTTTGAATGAACTTTCGATAGTAATTGCAAAATGCAACAAATCTCTTGACTTCGTTGGCATTTTTTGGAACTGGGTAATGCTAAATGACTGAGTATTTTGCTTTATCCGGTGAAACAAGCTTTCCTTGATAAATGACATTGACCATGGCCGACCAATGCTCCCTAAATACTATAATTAATATTAACCTGAATTTAAATATTATTTCTAAGTTAGTGTCCTTTTGTCTTTAATGTCTTTTAAGGGATCACTACACCTGCTCTGAAACATTAACTGATTTGCCAGTTTGTTGAACTGCGTATTCATTTGTATTCTCAACGATTAAATGAAATAAATCAGGTGAAGAAAATATTCAATGGAGGACTTAAGGCCCGTTTCAGAAAAGGCCGATGATCAGCGATGGTCATCGGTCAAGTAAATTGTCTTCACAACAAACGCTTATCATCAGTTGTCAACATGAATCTGAGAATTACACAACATCGCATTGTTGTCGCACTGTGCGTAAAAAGGATATCTGAAAAGCAAAAAAAGAAATGAAAATCCAGAAGGAAATGGGTATCCTCTATGTCTTCAAAGACGGTATTTTTCTTTACTACTTGCTTCTGCCGTTTTGCGTTGTAACAAAAAAATGAACAGTAAAACTAAGCTGTCTCACAACACTGCATCCAAACTACAACTGATGATACGCCTGCTTGTGAAAATCTCGATTTATCAAATGGCTCCGTCTTCAATCGATGGTTCGCAAACGCCACGGGCTAGATCGATGCCCGTGCGCTTTTTATCGGTCTACTGATGATATGCGGACACATAAAACAATGTATAGGACGAACGAAAATTATTAGATTGAATCTCTGCAAGAAACTCAAATTTATTGATGTTCCATTGATACATCAAACCATTGTTCCTTTTGTTCATTTTATTCTCTTTTGCGGGTACTGACTCCCCTTCTAGAATATTTAACTCTTTTTCTTCACATTCAATCGCTGAGTTAGAAGTTTGTGGGGTTTGTTCGTTTCTAAACTTCGATCTTGTTTTTATGGGCGTAAAAACACATTTAGTGGTTTCCATAATGGGTATTGTTTCTACCAGTTGGTTTGAAACTGGAAAATCATTTTTTGAAGCAGTATTAGTATTAGACAACTCGTCAGATATGACAGCAACGTCGAGTGGAAGACTAGGTGCTTCAGAACTCTCATAATCAAAGTTACTGCAGTTGTTTTCCCCGTCATATAACTCTTTTCCATATCATCATCACTTGAACTGTGTGGATCAGAAGTTGGTGGTGGCAGTAAAGCCAATATTTTTTTGTACCTTGACGACATTAGTGTTTTTATTTTATTTATTTATTGTCATTGTAGACTCTAATAGGACAAAGAACATTTTAATCTTATGTTACTTAAATGAGATTAACTGTCTCGACGCTTACTTCGTGGAATATGCTCATATTAGTGTTTTTAAATGAAACTCACGGTCTCTAGTTAATTCCACAATATAATAAAAGTTATTGAAAATTCTAAAAAATTGACAATTGTTTCGATAAATCTATATCATCGTCAGAATGACAGAAGTTACATTTCATTTACTAGAGACCTTGAGTTTCATTTAAAAACACTATTATGTTACTTAGTTATTGGTATTGTAGACTATAGGATACAAACAAAACAATTTAAGTTTATTTTACTTAGTTATTGGCATTGCAGACTGGAGGATGCAAGCAATAAAAACCAATTTCTTATAGCTCTTTGCGATGACTCTTTCAAGATACATTCAAATTATTGTAACGATTATAAGAAAAAGTGCTTAGTTTTTAGAATTGTTTATACATAAATAGTGGAAATCATCCCTTTAAACATACATTCAGGTATTTTTTTAAATACAGACCCTTAGTTTAAATAATACAAGTGCATAATTACCTCAACATTAGTGGACACATATTTTTTTGACGCCATCTTGACATTGTATGCCCTAATTGCACACAAAAGCGAGAGATGGCACTACCAGGACGTATGCAAGGTTAAATATTATTGAAATTTACTCTGCCAATTTAACGATTACGAACTATTTTGTCAATTTTGCTAATTACACTAAAGCGAGTCTACATTAAAGAGAATACTTCCTCCGTCTTCCCGATACTGTAACGAGTTTTTTTTTGTTGTAATTGAAATATGAATTTTTTGTCTTGATCAATTAGTTATCAGATACATACATTACAATTTAAGGATATGTGTTGATGATGATTATAATATATAATGGATGCTTTCTTAGTTACTATTGAAATCTGCTTCTTTCGGTTGTGTACTAGTTGTAGTAGTGGTTCCAGGAAAGGGATTTGTGCGAGTTTCGTGTGCCCTATGGTAATTTTTCCTGAAAGACATCTGTTACGTAAGGAAAGTTCAATTATATAGTTAGAATATGGTTTGATATGTTGCGGGGCGGGCGTATTTGTTATGCTGCGGGGCGTATTTGCTATGCTGCTTGGCGTATTTGTTATGCTGCGTGGCGTATTTATTATGCTGCGGAGCATTTTGATTAAACCATTTAAATAATAGTTATATGTGACTTTGCTGGCAAACCCCGACCTCAATACCCAGGCCCAAATAAGTCATAATCACCGTATTATAAATTAGTAGTTTATTTTATTTATGACCTCTCAACCAATAGTCAACCAATATATATCTTCTCTACTTTCAGTTCAATTTGCTTCTTCTTGAGTTTTCCGTGTCAACTTTATATCTAGGTGCAGACTAAGTTATTTGACATGGTTTGCTTGTGGTATTTCTTCTTCAGTGAGCTCCAACGTGAGAGTTTGCTTCTATTCTCAATTTTTGCAACCACTTGTGTTGTCAAATTATTGCGGTATCATCAGCAAATGTATCAATAGTTATATTACTTGACATAAGTAAATCAAATGGATACAAGATGACCAAGAATGCTACCCTGTGGGATTTCTGAGTTTGCTGACTTTTGTTTGGAAATTTCGCTGATCTAGGTACGATTTCAGTAGGTTGAATGTGTTTTTGAAAGCTTAACCATGGATGCCACACTTGTTATAAGCCTGGCTGATGTCAATGAATGCAGCGATTAAATGTTTTCCATTGATTTGTTAATTACACCTACAATTCGGTGTCATTGTTGAATTGTAGAGAATGATTGGCAGAATCCAAAGTGGTGGTGTCAGGTATTCAGTTGTGAGTGTAATCCTATGTGTTGTGTATGAGTTTTCCCAATCGTCTCAACATTTTCGGAAGTAAGATTATTGGACGATGTGATGTAACATTTGTTATGTCTTTATCATGTTTATGATTCACATTGTTTTTTGTTTTAATGCAAATTACGTCTCAGTTTTGGTGGAATAATTATATTTTAGCTCCCGACTTGCAAGGTAGACTTTTCTTGACATTACAGTCATGTTCATTATTTCTATAGTGAACAACCTTACATTATATATGCTCACATTATTGCCATTTTGTTTATTAATCAATAATATTCGTAGCAATTTTTTGTCACATGTAGACTCCGAATTGTACTGTAAATCGAGATTGTAAAAAAAGAAACTATCATGATTCGTTGATTTGTGGTTAAATTTTTAAACATATTACTACTTGAAGTAAATTTATAATTTAATTGCAATATTATTACATCTAAATGTATATATTGCATTTTGTACTTAACCCAGCTCTGAACCAATGTTCTAGTTACGCTTCGCACATGACTAAATATTAGATTATATTACAAATCGAAAAACAAATAATAACATGTCGAGTCCCGGTTCGTCGGGAGTAGTTCCCAAAAATCAAAAATCGAAAAGGAAGATTTCGTTACCGTGGTTCCGGCAAGGATCGGTAGCGAAAGCCCATCCAACTCTTACCAGACAGCATACCATCGATACACCCAGTTCGTTCCAGGCCAGACTCAGGAAACAACCCAGCCAATCAGCTCTGGTGAATATTTTATTTGTTAAGTAGCATGTACGAGAATAAGTAGAAAACATATTTTCTGTAATTAGGTAATTTAATTATACCAATAACTGATTTAATTGGTTGGTAACTAAAAGTCCTTCCTGACTTTACGGCTTATTTGTCGTCTGTTTCAATAATCACAATCGCAAAGCAAGACATTTAACTATAATTAGCTGTACCTAACTGTACTTTTAACAATTATTATATTTTTGTGTAATTGTTTTTGATAAACATAATTAATTTTTGGGGTGTTCATGGACGAAATGAACAATTTCTGATTATCGAATACATATAAGTTATGTGCATTACGTATGGTTTGGTTCCCCACGATGGAAAATAAATTAAAAACAAAATGACACAATTATGATCCAGATTATTTCAGGTTTCGGATACGTGTACGACAGTCATTATCGGGGAAGATGTTAGAAGCACAGAATACTCACGTGGCAGGAAAATTTTAACAACACACAGATCTGCTGGAAGTTGTTTTGAAGTAATTTCTGTGTTGAATTCGGCATAAAAGTTGCTCTATTACGTCAAGTTTTTGAGTAAACCTAACTTAAAAGAGCAAAAACACGAGTTTTTTACTATATTAGGGGATCTGTTACAACCTGAATGAATTTTTCTTGTGTTAAAGTAACACTCTGTTCCTCTGTCAAAGTAACATGCTTATGCTTCTTTCAAATTTAGAAAATTTTTTTTTATCTACTCATCTTTAATTGAAGCTTTAGGTGGTTAGATTTTTGCCTGATCTTGTCTTAGGTTGCTGAGTCTTTGATCTCTTTGATATTACCTCAAGAGGTTGGCTCTTAGATCTGATCGATATTCTAGACATATTTATTGATACATTTTTGGCTGCGACGACAAAATAACAAGAATAACATATATGAAAAATATATCTCTCTTCTTCAAAGCGATTAACTTAGGTGCTCGGATGGATTGTGAGGGATAACACATAGCGTATGAACTCCTAAAAAGATTATGTCAGGACGACTAGCATTTCTCTAAATAGGTCTTAATATTATACAAATTACACTTTCATATTTAGGATATCATGTCACGTTCTCATACTAAGTCCCAGTAGCCTAAAAATACTTGTTGCGGGATAAAACAAAGTCACAATAAAAGTTTGAATTATTTTTAATACATTTTTAATGAAGAACCGACCATGGGTTACTACCTGAATTTCTTTGTGGCAAATAATCTTATGATTAATAGATTATCTGCAGGCAGGCATTTATTTATTTTTATTGGGGACTCTGAATTGAGGATGGTTTTATTTTCATACACATTATACAAGATTCCGAGCAGCATAATTGCATAATTAAGTAATAAATGTAATAAATTGGACCACTAAAAAACTTGTTAGGAGTCACCTCCCCTTTTAAGTACAACTAATATTTCTTATAGTCCCATAAAATGAATATTACCATCCAAGAAGCAACTGTACTTATTGAATGTTTTATTTTAGCATACACTTAAATGATTTATTGTTAATATATATATATATATATATATATATATTATAATATATGCTATATTGTATTCTTTTAATAGTTGCCCCACGTTTCGGGCGCCAAATTATTATATTTCGATATTTTAATAATTATATCATGATTTAATCTATATGGATTTTTAATTTGTTGATGTCACAATTTATGATTGTAACTACACTCTTGTGAATATGCCTTTACCACTGAATATAACCTATTGAAATTTTTGACAGCAGTTGTCAAATTAATATGCCCGGCTCAGATGAATATTAAATTTTATATTGTGAAAGATAAATCAATACACAATCGACTTACTCACTCTTACCTCAGGGAGGGATCAAATATTTCAAATAATAATTCAAATTTATAAATTTTTAAAGAATTTTCCAAAATTACGTATTACACTATTCCAAATCTAGAGTAACTGTTTGTTCAATATACTATAAGACAATTGAATTATCTTATGACATATATGATTTTACTGTCAGGAAATTAACCAAATGTCACTTATTATATCAAAATTTTTATAGCCTGAAAATTATCAAATACAATGAGAAATGAATATGAAATGAGTACCAAAAAGTGATTGGAATTCAAAATTATATAATATATTATCAAATAACAAATTACAAGAAATTAGAACTTTTCAAAAATATTATAAACGCAGAAACAAAGATAGAATTTTCTATCAACCTTAAAATTAAAACAACCTATAATTATAAATCTACTCGCTAAATAATTTATCAAAGTTCAAAATGTTCGATTATATACTTGATGTATATCAATGTCAAAATACGCAAATTTCCGTTTAAATTGTCTATTCCACAATTATCTTCGCTTGACGTTGAATTTTATTTGAGTAACGTTACTGTAATTTCAATCGAATATATTACCATAATCTAATTTTGAAATATTTTTTAATAAAGGCCTATTAATTCTCGAGAAATAATGTAAATAAACTGGACAGGACTCGCCAACTAGGTACTGGTTAACTCGTTCGTATTCTAAACCGTGTTCAGAATTCAGGAACAACTTTCTAAATTAATAATTTAGAAATCGGAAAATCACCCGCACTTTATCGATGCAATTCGTTGCGAATTATACACGCACTGGCTTTACAATGCAGGATTTGATGATCTGATAATATTCATATAAATTACTAAGATATTTTTAAATAAATTTGAGGCAACTCTTATTTCGATGTTGCCTCGTGGGAATATCAAAATCAACTCCCTAAACTTTCTATATAAATAATTCTCCTCTCCTTTGGTTACCAAAAAATTCTTTTTTTTTTTAAATACAAACTTACGTTTTCCTATAACAAAGAGATATTTCCATTCTTTTAGTATAATTGCAATTTTGCTAACAGAGACATCTGTATTCTTGTTTTCAAATCGTTATAAAGTATATTCTGCATTAATGTCATCCGAAATTGAAATGTCAAAATTTATTTGTATATTGGAACTTTAAAATTATTGATAATACAGTGTGTATCACTAGTATTACATCCAAATATGCACATTTTTTCTTATTTCAATAGTTTCTTTAGAATTTATATAGAGGATATGTATTAATATATATATATATATATATATATATATACTGTGTGACCCATTTTGTTTGGAAGCACCCCTGTAAAATCCGCATTTTTCCACCGATTTTGATTTAATATTATTTGTTAGACTCGCTATCAAAACCAGTATTTTGGCACAAATTTTCATAGCTTCATTTCTATTTCCAAGGCCCTCTATGTTAATTTTTGTTTGCTAAAAAAAGGCGAAAGTAAATTAGGCATTTTTTTGTCAAATATGACTACACCAAAGGATTAAGAATCGTTACAAATGACTACCAAAATTTTATAATTTTTTTTTTATTAACGACAAAGTTATTACAACATGAATTTGGAAAAAGTTGTATTTTAATAAAAATTTTACGTAGAATGTAGACAAATTTCAAAAATGGCAACATGGTAAACAAAAACTAGGACTCAAACATATTGCACAGTAAAAATATTTAGTGTGCTTTCAAACGGTGATTTTTTAGTTTACAGGCAAAATTAATTGAAGGTGAATAGATTTAGGGGATACTGTGTTTGTTTACTATAGTTATGCACAATAGGTTTTACAAATTTGCTTTGTTTTTTATTAAAATATAGTCACATGTTTTAGCAATCCACAGTTGGGTAAAACCGGACACAACTACATGTCTTTTTCAGGCTAGAATTGCAGTGGTAAAGTATACAAGAAAAACGCAAAGGTAGTCTTGGGAAGAGAATAGTATGCGTCAGGCTATTGATGAGGTACTGGAGGGAAGAATATGGCATATCAATGCTTCTTCGTACAACTATTGAAGCAAGGGTGAGGTAAATTAAACAGATTGCTCTTAACAGAGAGGATTCCGCAAAAAAAACGACTAGGACGTCACAAACCTGTTTTTAGTTCTGCTCAGGAAAAGGAATGGTTGAATATATTTTGTTTGGTTTAACTCTCGATGCATTAAAAAGTTTGGCATTTGAATTAGTAGAACGATAATAGATTGCCTAATAGATTTAATAAGAGCAAGATAACGGCTGGTAAAGCATGGCTGTATGCCTTTCTCAATAGGCATCCGAATATTAAACTTCGATCTCCTGAGCCAACCTCACTAGCTAGGGCAATGGGTTTCAATAGACCTTCCGCAAATAAAGTTGTTTCGCTAATTACTGAAACAATGAAGAAACACAAAATATCCCCAGAGTGTATTTATAACGTCGATGAGAAAGGGATTGTGACAGTACCAAAAAAACGGTCTAAATGTATATCATTGCGCGGAAAGCAACAAGTTGGCTGCTTGAATTCGGCTGAACGTGGAGTTCTGGTTACAGTGGAGATCTGCATGAGTGCTAGTGGTGCATTCATGTCACCATTGTTCGTTTCCCCAAGAGCTAGGGTAAAGCCAGAACTGTTGGATGATGCTCCCCCTGGTTGTCCAGCTTATTACCATCCATCAGGGTCGACGGAAATATTTTTGAGTTGGTTAGATAAATTCATTGCTTTTTCCAAACTTTCTAAAGAAAATCACGTTAGTTTGCTTCTAGATGGCCATGCGACTCATACCAAGAATATAGAGTTCTAGGTATAACGGTGTTGTGTCACTCTGCATTCCACCGCCCACAACACACCATCTACAGCCGCTACACGTAAGTTTTATGTCACCACTCAGCACGTGTTACAGTTCAGAGGTCCAAAGGTGGATGCAATAACATCCATGCAGGTAGACATTTGTAACGATTCTGAATCGTAGTCATATTTGAGAAAAAAATGCCTAATTTACTTCCGTATTTTTTGGCCAAGAAAAATTAACATAGACAGCCTTGAAAACAGAAATTAAGCTATGAAAATTTGTGCTAAAATACTGTTTTTTTACTAAATCTAACAAAAAAATGTAAATCAAAATCGGTTGAAAATGTCAACTTATTTCTAACGGATATTTTGTTGGGAATGTGGCAATAAAAAACCAGAGTAAACTATTTTAGATATTTATGCCCGAGCTTTCGAATAACTTTTATTCATTATCAAGGGATAAAATCTATCGAGAATTTTGGTAAAGTTGTAAATTTTTATAATAAATTATTTTAAACATAAATCAACGAAACACTCAAAAATCAATATCTATCTCTCTGTCCTGTTTTTAGTTAGATGAAATTAAAAATTTACGTAATGCTCGTTAACTTCTGGAACTACTAATGCAACCCAAAAAATATATAAAATACAGAGGTTTGAAATTTGAATTGAAAAATAACCTTTTGTAAACAAATAACTATAATAATTGATTAAAATATTTTTTATTAATGACGGATAACACGAGCAGTTTCATTTCATATTCACGCTATGTATTTTTCATTTTCCTAGCTAGAGCATACTGAAAAAAAAACGTAAAACCTCAGATTGACAAATAAAATAGATATGTTTGTTTTGATTTTTTCTTGACCCAAACATCGAGTCACATTCTAAGCTCTTTAGTTGCAGGAAAAATGAAATTAGAAGTTTAGTACAAAATGTGTTAAAAAGTTATGCAAATAAAAAAAGTCATACTAATTTATACATTTGAGTCGCTGCTTTTAAAATTAATTAATTATACTTGAATTTTATTTAATAAAGGCATATTCTTATATAAATTTTAAACAAGTATTTGTTGTAACCTTATATATCTTTATGATTATAACTAAAATTATATGTCGAGAGTTGTTTGACATATAATGAAAATTGAGAAGTGGCTTTCTAATGTTTAAGAGTACATTCCAAATAAAAAATGAAGGAATAATTACAACCCGTAAATATTTTTTGGTAGTCTTAAATTTTTGTGTTCTTTACAGTTTAATGATTTTTGTGGGATCATTAACCAATAATAACCCAAATGTCATTTAAACTTTAACAAGACCATTTATTTGGGTTTTGAAGAATTTGTTTCATAGTTTTTGAAAAAAATGGCGTTGTATATATACAAAACTAGGCTATTGCTTGGAATGAATTTCAAAAGATGATCCATTCTGTTAAATCTTATATTGTCACTAATTTTGTTGTGTGTTGCGCTTGTAGAACAAGAAAACGGTCTTCCTGGATCTTTTGTACCATATCTTAACAAATAGGTTTGAACAATGTTGCATGCATTTGCTATTGACACATCTGACAACCATGTGAATACTCCACCACATTTTTTGAACGAATTGCAATTTTGTACATCGTCATCCATAAGATATGTCCCTCCCATGCAACTGTTATACTTACAATGGGGCCGTGAGATGCTGACAAATTTTCTTTACGATTTTGAAAACGGTTGTTCATTTGTCTGAGGTTTCACACCATATAAACTGTGTGCTAACGTAACAACCCAATTTTCGTAATAAGCGATTTGGAGAACTACCTCAAGAGTAAACCCTCTTCTGAAAATAAAAAGTCGAAATTACTAAATAAGGTACTCCTTTAATAAAAATAAATCTGTTCACTGTTATAATTACACAAGTATAGTATTTTCTCCAAGTTGATGTTTATAGTGTGACGCTGCTGCTTCGTCCTTCACCTCTCACAGGTTCTTACCAACTGACGCGTCACTTTGGACACCCTCGACGCAAAGTTTTTAAAACAAATGTTCGGGCGCCAGATTATTTTACGTGGTTTACTCCACGGCCCCTTGACCCTTAGCGTCAAGAGTTCCAGGTATCCTCAAATGGAGGTTACGGAAAATTCCAGGGGTCTCGTTGAATTTAACACGTCTACAAAACTATAAACCTTAGACGGCGATGCTACGGGATATGAAGAAAACACTGATCGTATTTATTTGTATATTACAAACCCTATTTAGAATATATCTACAAAATAACACTTAACAATTTCTGAGTATTTTCAAACGGTACCGAATCAGTTAAATATATACAGTATGCAAATGTGTTCAAGCCTTATGTTATTATGCACCATGCGAAATTTTCCGGTATTAACGAATGTGAGCAGTGACACAATAAACCAGGTGTAAGCAAGCAAATACAATTGTTAATAACAGCGGAAGCGGTATAAGCAGTTTGTAATTATGCGGTAAGCAGCAGTAAAACAATAATTACCTATCATAGTAGTCAACGGGATATAACTATCTTCGCGGTAGGGATGGTCAATCGGGATAGGTGGGAAAATGTGATCAGACCAGTTTATAACAAAAAAACTAATGAACGTAAACTAGATTATCAATCAATCCGTGGCTAAAGCCTCAGACTTGGTTGAGAATCTTATTATTGTAGGAGAGTATACACTTTTCTAAACAAAATGAGTGAACATAAAATAAGTTACTTCCTGCTGACGGTTGGGCAGCTGGGGGCAACAGCCTCTGATCTGCCCCGCAATCAGTTTTTAAATTTTCAAATTATCGGTTAAAATTATTCTAAAATTTTGGTCGGAAGATAGGACAGCGGTTACCCAAATAAAGGCAATATTAAACTGTGTCTTAGAATAGATAAACATGAAACGAAATTATTACCGGCTGAGAGTGGAACAGCTGGTGGCAACAGCCTCTGATCCGCCCCACACTCAGTTTTAACTTTTCCAAATTGCTGGTCAGACAAAACTATATACAATTTAGAACTAAAATAACTCAAGGTAATTCAGAGAAAATTATGCTCGTTCCGAAAGGGAGACGCCTGGTGGCAACAGCCTCTGATCCGTCCCACAGTCGGTTTAAAATTTTTCAAATTTCCGGTCAGTCAAACTATATATAATTTAGAACTAAAATAATTCAAGGTAATTTAGAGAAAATTATGCTTGTTCCGAAAGGGAGACGGCTGGTGGCAACAGCCTCTGATCCGTCCCACAGTCGTTTTAAGATTTTTCAAATTTCTGGTCAGTCAAACTATATATAATTTAGAACTAAAATAATTCAAGGTAATTTAGAGAAAATTATGCTTGTTCCGAAAGGGAGACGGCTGGTGGCAACAGCCTCTGATCCTTCCCACAGTCGGTTTTCAGTTTTCCAAATATCGGCGAGCTAATATTGTATAGCCGAGAAATTAATTCCTAAATAAAAAACCAAAAGATCACAGTCGAAATAGAATCCAATTATCGAAGAGAAAAAGCAAAAAATATAATATGTATTTGGGTAATTTGAAACAGGACAATAGGTATAACAATCTAAATCGCAAAATTAAAATCAAAATGTAATTTCAATGTATTGAAGGCTCAGACACTAACTCCAAAGAAACAATATAAAGAACGCAATAATATAAACTGTAAACAAGTTTTGTTTTTATCGCTTCAAAAAAAACGGCTTACCAAAATACGATATTATATTCTTAAATAGCCAAACTACTAAATCGTTTACTGAAATTAAATATAAAACTTTTAAAACTCGGCGAAATATTTTATTCACTTACTCAGAAAATAAGGGACGGTCGGACACTGGATTTCAAAACTATCAATTTGATAACTGATAACAGTGAGAGAAATCTGAGTTCTGCTCCCCAAAAACGTTCGGTTTTTGGAATTTATAATTTAATTCCTACCTAAACTTTTTGGCGATAACGGTGGTGAGGGAATTAACTTGAATCGATTTACTTACAACAAGAAATATTTCTACTATACTGGACGGCTTTGGTTTTAATTAAAATAGTTTATATACCGGGCGTCCTCGATGATTTAAATTTTAAAAAGCGGAATTTAATAAATATTACATATTTCTTTAGATGGTAATTCACGGCTTTTGAATTACTAATCAAATAAACACTTAAATTAATATTACGGGACTGAAACTGTACCAGAAATCAAAGTTGGAAAGTAAGTAACGAGTTATATCCATTTATTAAAATTAAAATACCATCGGAAATGCTTAAAAAAAATAACTCGTTACAATAGCCAAAGTATATGTACACAAAATGTTACTCAAATGTACTTTAAAATTATAAAGACAACCGAACAAATGTCTTACAGCCGTAGAAGAACTAAGCTGCATAAACCTCTATCCGAAACCATTTGTATTAAAATAATACAACAAAACATATTTTCGTTGCTCAAATGCAACACTGGGCTTTTATGGTTTAATTGAACACATTCTTTTTGAAACTTTCTTGCTTCCTAATGCTGATTAGAAATCAGTTTTTATCTTTTTCCTCCTGCTCCAAAAACAAAAAGTACCATTATTTAAATAAATTACGTTATTCGCAAGTGCCAAAATTTGTATTTATTCTTACTTACTTATTTATAAACCTGTAGTATTTATAATATGTCAAACAACTATCGAAATATTTGAAAAAATTAATCTGCATTTGTCAATTTCAAAGGTGTAATTTTTGTTGTATGCATATTTGAACTAAGGTAAGTTAAGTTCGCTCGAGGTAATTTATGTCCTAACTTTATGTTTTACCCTGTATATACGTTATTTAATAGTAGTTCATAATATAGCGTTGACATTCATCAATAATGCTAATTTTTTAGTGACATTATACAACTGATTGAAAACGATCCTTGTGGATTTACGTGATATCCTAATTTAATATCAAAAAAGTTATTTGAAATTTTACTCTTGCATAATGCTCCATTATTCAAATAACTATAATACTCAAGCTAGGGCATTTTTCTCCATTGTCATTTCAGACTATGTAATACATTGAGAACATACGTAACAAATAAATTATCGACGCCAACAAAAGTTAACATTATTTGTTCTCGAAATTCAATTACAATCGTTACACATAAAACGCTACAGGCACTTAGTTTTAAAATAAATCAATCTCGGCAAACAGTGCACAAAAGCTCATCTCGTACACACGCCATTTAGTAACACATAAAACAACATTCGCTAACTCAATTCGATTCAGGTAATAAACTACGGTAATCATTGTAACGATTTTATATATGTGTGTGTAGTTGATGACTTAAACGCTGGCGGTCTAATATCAATGGTCAGTACGCATATAAACTAATGGATATAATTCAATGCTACGCTTAATAAAATAGGTAGTAAAGTAATGGTTTATTTATCTGAATCCTTTTTATCCTTTTTTTTTTTTTTTTTTTTTTTTTTTTTTTTTTTTTTTTATTTTACCGCATCAACCTCGAGGGTTATGAGCGGGGTTTCAAAAAAACATACAATAGGTACTTATAGTCAAAAAACATACAATAGGTACTTATATTTTATGATAAAAATTGGAACCTTTCAGAAATTTGAGCACTTTTTCACAGTTTTCACTTAACGCGCGGTTCATGTTAGACGGAATGTTGTTAACTGTTCTTGTAACACTTAAATTTGTACAATCCAATAATATATGTTTTGTGGTTAGAGGCACATGACACGTAAAACACTGCTTTGGTGGTTCTTGATTTAACAAATGCTGGTGTGTGAGGGCTGAATGTCCTATTCTTAACCTGTTTAAAACAACCTGGTCTTTTCTGTTCTGTGGAAGAGGAAGTCTGGATTTTACTGATGGCATGATTTCTTTAAGAAGCGTATTGGTTTCTTCCCATCTTTTTTGCCAGATATCCCATACAAAATCTTTTATAACTGATTTGAAATCGGCAGCTGGAACTTTTTCAAAATATGGTAGATTTTTGTTGCCTATAGAGTGTCGTGCGATTTCGTCAACTTTTTCATTGGATGGTATGCCTACATGAGAAGGGACCCACAGGAACTCTATTTTAACGTGTGTCAGCTGAAGTCTGTGAAGTTCTTCTTTAATGTCTATGAGTATTTGGTGAGAAGGAAATAGTTGTTTTATTCCTTTGAGAGCACTGTAGGAGTCCGATATTATTAATATGTTTTTGTCTGGCTGTTTGTAGCTTCTCAAGGCTTCACGTATGGCGACTAGCTCTCCTGTGTATATTGAACAGTGAGGATTTAGCCTGATTGCATGATTATTTGTATCTTGTAAAAATGCCGATGCGATTCCATTTTCTGATTTAGATGCATCAGTAAAAATATGATCATAACCGGTGAAGTTGGAAATGAGATCATGGTATTTTAATTTGAAAATGTGGTCGCTGGTAGAGTGTTTGGGCTGATTTGCTAATGAGAAGTTGACTGCTGGTATTTGAATTGTCCAAGGTGGAGTTTCATGACAAAATGGTAAAGACAGTTGAAATTGTTCAATATTGAAATCTGATCTCTTTAACCTTTCATAAAATGGTAAGTATTTTTTCTGGGTCTCTGGAATGGTATTTGTGTCATGAATTTTTGTTATAAAAGAAGGATTGTAGTTTTTTTGAGCTGAAACTCTAGATGCATAGCATAAAGATAAATATAGACGTCTTAGATATAAAGGTGGTTGTGATGTAATAACTTGGAGACTACTAACAGGACTTGTTCTAAAGGCTCCTGAAATTATTCTTAGGGAACTGGTCTGAATAACATCCAATTTGTGTAGAAGTGTGCTGCTGGCTGAGTTGTAGCAAATGCTCCCATAGTCAAGTTTACTTCTAATTATTGACTGATATAGGTTAATCAGTATTTTGGTGTCGGCTCCCCAGGACTGGTTTGAAAGGATTTTAAGTATGTTTATTCTCGACTGGCAAGTTTTAAGTAGGTTATTGATGTGCAGTGTCCATTTCAGCTGATAATCAAATGTAACTCCCAAAAATTTTACGCTTTCCAACTGTTCTAATTGTTTTCCATTCAGATGTAAATTAATGTTGGCCTCGCCTTTTTTCCTAAAAACTATAAAGTGAGTTTTTGTTGAGGAAAAGGTTAACCCCGTTGTGATTGACCATCTTTCTAATTTGTTAAGGTAGTTTTGCAAAATATTTTTGGATGAATCTAAGTCTTTACTTTTTGTGTAAATTAGTAGATCATCTGCGTAAAGACTGGCTTTTACTGGTAAATTGAATTGTTTTGCTAGACTGTTTATTGCAATTAAAAACAAAGTCGGGCTTAATATTGCGCCTTGTGGAAGGCCGTTTTGGATTATCTTTTTACTTGATAGTTTGCCATTTATTCTGACTTGTATAGTTCTGTTTGTAAGAAATTTTTTTATAAAAGCTAACATTTTGCCCTGAATACCTAGATCCGCCAGAGTGTTTACTATATAGTATCTCCAAGTAGTGTCAAAGGCTTTGTTAATGTCAAAGAATATTGCAACGAGGTGTTGGTTATGCATGAAAGCTTCATGAATTTCAGTTTCCAAAAGAACGATATTGTCTGTTGTTGATCTACCTTTTCTATAACCACTTTGTATTGAGCTAAAATAATTTAGTTTCTCTAAGTGCCATTTGAGTCGGTTATTTAAGATTTTCTCAAGTATTTTACATATGCTACATGTCAATGAAATAGGACGATACGATGTAGGAAGATTTTTTGGTTTGTTTTCTTTTAAAATTGGTATGATTATGGCTTCTCTCCATAAGGGTGGACATTTTTGGGAGGAAAAAATCAGATTAAAAAGTTCGGTTAAAATTGATTTGGCCCTAGAAGGCAGTTTCTGCAGAAATATTGGAGGAATTTCATCGGGACCTGCTGCAGAGTTTTTTGTAGTCATGAGGCTTTCTTCAACTTCCTGTAATGATATGGGCACGTTTAGATAGCTGTCATCATCGCGTATTATAATGTCTACCAGTTCAGTTCTCGTTTTATGTTCATTAAAGGCTTTTGTGTAATTAGCGTCACTGCTATTTTGTTCGTAGGTTTCAGCTAAAACTTCTGTTATTTCTTGGTTGTCAGATATTATTTTATTGTTGTGGCTAAGGTTATTTATGTGTTTGATTGAACTTGATCCTTTTATTTTTCTAATTTTATCCCAAACCATACTAAGTGGTGTGGATGAGTTTATTGTTGATACGTACGAGATCCAACTTTGTTTTTTGTATTTCTTGATCAAGTATCTGGATTTAGCTCTGCATCTTTTGAAGTCGTTTAGATTCTCCGCTGATTTAAGTCTTTTATATTTGTTAAACGCATGTTTAGTGATTTTTATTGCTTCTGCTACCTCTGGATTCCACCACGGGACAGGACGCTTTTTGATTATTTTTGTTTTTCCTACTGCTTCAATAGCCGCTTTTGTAATGATTTCATTAAAGGACATAATGCTACTTGTTACGTTAGATGTTACTATGTAGTTTGACGTGTAGAGGTCTATCAAATCTGCATATTTATTCCAGTTTGCTGATTTTATTTTCCATATTTGTGGAGGTATTGCTTCAGGAATTATATCTGAAGTATGGTTTATAATTATAGGGAAGTGGTCGCTGTCATGCAGATCATCTAGAGTATCCCATGTTAGGGAAGATGATATTGATGGACTGCAGAGAGATAAATCTAAGGCTGACATGGTACCATTATAGGCGTTAAACCTCGTAGGTTTGCCGGAGTTCAACAGAGTTAAGTTGTTGTTATTAATAAAATTTAATAGAGAGTCCCCATTGCTGTCGGTGGATTGCGAACCCCAGGCAACATTGTGACAATTGAAATCCCCGAGTATAATCTTTGGAGCTGGAATTGATTCGATTATGTATTGAAGTTCGTTGAGTGACTGTTTGTCTGGATGAGGCAGATAAAAATTACAAATGTTTAACTTAACATGATGAATTACAGATACGGCTATGACCTCCAAATTGGTGTTGAGAGGAATGTGTGCGGCTTCAATAGAATTGTTGATTAGCATGGCAACTCCTCCACTAGCAATAGTTTGAACTGGTCTATTTTTACAAAAAATGGTGTAGTTTTTAATTTTAGGAAGCTTATTTCCTTTGAGGTGAGTTTCTTGCAGGCTAAGTATTAACGGTGACAATTCATTAATTAAGAGTTGTATGTTCGGTAGGTGGGTGTAAAAACCATTTAGGTTCCACTGAAGAATAAAATTTGAGTAAGCCATTACTTTATCTTGAAAAACCAGAGTGAGAAGAGATATCGCTTTCTTCGTCTGTTGATGTTAGGTCAGCTTCTTCCGTCAATTTTTTCTTAATCCTTGTTATATTATTTTTTACAGATGTGTTATCGATGTTTTTATGAACGAATGTAAGTAGATTTTTCAGATTGTGTAAGTCGTTGGTGTAATTTTTTGCTATGCTTGCAGCATGCTTAAACCCAGATGCATTTACTATAAAATCACATAATTCGGTAAAGTTCATAAAATTTGGTGGTTTGAAAGTAACTAGGAGATCTTTTATAGGTTCTAAAAGGTGAGTTAATTCTTCTGCGTTTTTCTTAGTTTTACATTTTTTTGAAGATTTCGGACGTCTAAAAGATTCTTCATCAGGTTTTTGGTTTTCTAAATCAGGTGAAGTAGAGATTTGACGTTTACAAGCTGCAGAAATCGTCTTAGTTTGTTCAGATTCGTTAGGAATGTCAAGTGATAAATTTGATTGCCTTTGCGATTGCTCTGGGGATTTGGTAATTTCAAGTGATGTGTTTGATGGCTTATCTAATGGATTAAAATCTGGCTCCATGTCTAGATTTGTTATACTTATATGGTCGTTAGAGCATTCCCTTACGTTAGGAACCATGAGGTTATCTTGATTAGAAATGCAGCTTGAATGTGAATGTGCAAGAGTAGGGATATCTGTTGGTTTAACTTTATTTGTGGATACTGGAGATTTGGGAGTTGAGTCCAGTAATACCATATTTGGAAGTAATTTAGAGTGAGAACAATTATTTGCAGTGTGACCAGGTTGTTTACAAGTAAAACAGACATTGTCTAAAGATAGGAATATTCGGTAAGATGTATTATCATAATTGAAGTCCAGAAATTCAGGTATTATGATTTGATCAGGAGGAGAGATGTAAATATGTCTACGAAAACTATAAATGTGTTTA
Organism: Galeruca laticollis; assembly: GCA_963921935.1. Classification (NCBI taxonomy): domain Eukaryota; kingdom Metazoa; phylum Arthropoda; class Insecta; order Coleoptera; family Chrysomelidae; genus Galeruca; species Galeruca laticollis. Next base: position 33,294,803 of record OY998178.1, on the reverse strand, counting down.
TATTCCGGATTTTGTGTGCCAATCTTAAGGAAATTCAATCGAGTTTCCAAATTCAGTCCCATATTAACAAGCTCAGCTTCAATGATGTTATGTGGTACGGAGGGACACACATTTGAAATAATCAATCGTATGTTTGGGTTTAGTAATCTTCGTGCTTGAATACGTTGATGGTTAACTGTGATAATTCCATTATTAGTAGATACGAAGTCGTTAACAATTTTTTCATTGGTGAGGTAAATACATATTCTATTGTTAGAAATCCGAGAAGCGAACAAAATATTTTTTGGCGTAATTATATCTCCCACCGCATATATATATTCTTCCAATTTTGTATTGTCCAGTGCATTAAATACAATTGCTTGCTGTTTTTTGGGGAAGGTTGAATTGCTTTGGCTGGCTATATATGAATAAGGCAGTGATGATGTGCTTGCTATGTTCTGAACTCCCCCATTTGAAGTTCCTAACGGCGGATATTCATCCATTTTTAAGTAATGACATGGACCTGCCTGTTAAGTGCGGCCCTGTCTTCCTTTGGAATTTACAGATAACCGATGGTAATTAGGTATGGAAATGTATATATTTATGACTATGTGACGATACAAAAAGTTTTTGTTTTACCTTGTAAATGTTCTTGTTTGTTTTGGTTCACTTTGAAATATACACTAATTACTTTTTAACTACTAATTAAATCGTTTCGGAGCGCACAACTGTTCTGTACAAAGGTTCGACACCGAATCCTTTTTTTTTATCCTTGTAGACGAAAATCTAGTTGATGATTTTCTTTTTAGACTTGTATATGTTACGGGCATTGTGAATAATTGGGCATTATTCATAACGCCGGGGCAATTTAAAATATGCCCAAAGATACGACGAAGTGATAAATTATATAGAAAATATCATATTTCCGGTGCATTGTGAATAATGCCGAAAGTCCAGTGGGCAATTTGAATAGTATATTGTACAATGAGCATGAAATGACATACATTTCCCACGAGTAGGTATATGAAATTTTGTAGTACGAGCGTATATAGCGAGTACTACAAAATTTCATATACGTACAAGCTGGAAATGGGTCATTTCATGCAAATTGTATACTATACTTATTCTACGACCATCTGAATCATAAACAAATCTATAATATTTTTCATAACAATTTTTATCATTATCTTTACTGCCGTCATTGTTGCATGGTTTAGAGAATCTTTTCTCTGAAATTATTAAGTCGGGTTCTTAACGTTGAACGAACCATATATTTTTTTCTTTTTGCACATGTACTTACCTACGTCGTGAAACAAATTTTCATAACTCTGAAATAAAAATACTTTATGCAGAAAAAATCGTTATAATTCACCTGCGGAAAAAGTTATCAACGATCCTGTATCTTTAAAGAAGTAATATCACCTCCTGCATCTACCATGATAGTGAGCGATATCCTTCTAAAGCAATGGTTAGTTTACATATCGGGATCATCATGTCAGTATCAAATCATCCTCACTATCGCTAACCATTTTCAATTATTAATTTTTTGTATGCAATTCCGAGACTAAAGTGGTCTCTTTACTCTCACATGTTAGAAACTAAAGTGTCACTTTTAGACCCAATGATATAAAGAGAATTTAATATCTAAAGTGCTATGCCTATTTAATGACGCCTTGAAAATTAAATGTGCACACTGGGAAATTTATAATATGTACAGGATTGGTAAACATAAAGAAGGACAAACATTACCGAGGTCAGTTATTGTTACTTTTGTGTCACTATTGAAAAAGAAAGAAATATTCAATGCCAGAACAAACTTAAAGGGTTCAAATATTTTTATAAATGAAAATTTAACAGAGGGAGCATACAAGCTCCTGAAAGCCGCAAAAGCAAAATATGGAAATCGCTCAGCATGGTCTATGAATGGCAGAATTTTCGTGAAGTGTGACAACGCTGTCAAGCTGATTCAGAATGTGAAGGATTTGACCAAGTAGAAGACAGGAACTATTATCAACAACGATTCTTTTTTGCAGGACTATTTTTGTTTTGTTTTGTTGTCTCTTTTTCAGTTTATAGAATAAATTGCTTTCGGCTAAAGGCCCCATTACACGATGGGAAAGGCTTATTGTAAATTAAAGTTTTTGAAAATAGCTTTCACATATTTCTTATTTCAGATAGTACTAATACGTTTATTTTTTCATTTATAATTTATTTTTAAGATTTGGAAGTAATGATTGGAATTGGATTTCTTTCAAGTAGGGTGCACTTCTTTATTTAGAAACAAGGTATGTTTTTTTTGCACATGGCTAAAGAACTTACATGAAGAAAAATTACTATTTTAACTTGTTATCTAACATAACTAACTGACTTGTTAATTGAAAATATTTGTTATTGAAGTATTTCGTAATGGATTGTTATTTAGTTTTTGATATGAAATATCTTTATTAAAATTTCGCTTTACGGCAGTAACTCTGATTTTTAAATTAAATTATTTTAGGGTAGAGTGCGAGTTCACATAAGTCTCAACATGTCGAAACTTATTAACATTTATTTCCATAACTGTAGAGGATTGAACACTAAATGTTCTGAATTTCTTATGAACTCTTTGATTGGTGATTTTGATATAATAATAGCAGTGGAAACATGGTTACAGGATGGAGTGAATGATGGAGAGATAATAGATTTAGGAAGGTACAATTTGGTAAGATGCGATAGAGATTTAGAAATTGCAAATAAAAAAACCGGCGGAGGTGTTTTTCTAGCAATTAAAAAACAATATAAAATATTAAAAGTTATTAAAAAACAAACACTTTTTGAAGCAGTTATAGTTGAAGTTAAAGCAAAAGGTTGCAGGTACGTTTTTTGTGGGGTATATACAGGGTGTCCCGGGACTAATGGGAAAAAAGTCAGGAGCGTATAATCTGAGCCAAAATAATGTTAGTACTTCATATAAACTTTCTCTATGCAGGCCCTCGTTTTCGAGTTATAGGCCTCCAAAGTTTTAATTTTGAATTTGGTTTTTATTTTTATTTTTTGTACTAGTTATTTGATCTTTATAAAATTCACGGCAAAGCTATATTGTACATGTATGTTTATTTTGGTGAGGTAAACAGATTTGCAGTAGTGCCTTGATGCCAGGGACGGACTACTCGCAATGGTTAGTGATACAAAAATTTTGCAGGGATGGCACACCCTGTATGAAATTATCGAAATTGACTTCCCCACACATTACGCTAACGAAAAGGTATTGTTGTTGGAATTCGATAAAATAAGCCGTTTGGCTAATATTTACAGTTTTATTAATGCACTACGTACAAATTTACCTAACTAACTTATTAATACGATGTCCAAGATTTACCTACAGTACTACAAAAAAATAATTTGATGATGGCAGATGATAAAAACATTAGAATTAATAAGTCGTTCATGCTTTTTATCTTCTTCTATCGTTAAATTATTTTTTTGTAGTACTATAGGTAAATCTTGGACATCATATAAATAAATTAGTTAGGTAAATTTGTACGGAGTGCCTCAAGGTTCCAACCTTGGGCCGCTTCTTTTTGTACTTTTTATTAATGATTTGCCTAAAGTACTAGTATCTTCAAATGGCCTTATATTCGCAGATGACTTCAAAGTATTCAAAAAAATAGAAACAGTGAGAGATTGCGTTATGTTACAGAAGGACATTAATAGGGTGTTTGAATGCAGTTATAAAAATAAATTAAATTTCAACCTACGCAAATGTTCTGTTTTAACTATAACGCGTATTAAGCAACCGTGTCTCTTTACTTATTTAATGGGGGTCAAAGCTTGCAACGCTGCACTGAAATCAAAGATTTAGGCATAACTTACAACAGTACATTCTCATTTACCAGACACATTGAAAATATAGTAAAGTCAGCTAATAAAATGTTGGGTTTCATAATAATACAATATCATATTTTTACTAATTTTAATACACTTAAACTTCTATACTATAGTTTGGTTAGGAGCAAGATGGAGTTTGGCTCATTAATTTGGTTCACGGAACCTCAAAGTAATTTGAATAAATTAGAAAAAATTCAAAATAAATTTTTAAGGTTACTCTATTTTAAAAAGCATCACGTGTACCCTGACTACCAGATAATTAGAAGTACAACTCTCAGAAATGAATTTAAGGTATTATCCCTTGAAAATAGACGACAACTAGCAGTATTGATATTCTTATATAATATTATAAATAATAGAGTTAACTCCCCTGAGCTTTTGTCTTTGATTAGATTCAACGTGCCACCTAGACGAATGCGCCAGGTTACAATGTTTAATATTCCTTCATCATTCAACATCTCGAGATCACCTACGGTGAACATGTTTCGACTTGCGAATCGATTCAATACATTGATGGATCTAGAATGGACAGTTTCTACCATAATTTTTCGCAAAACAATCTTGGAGCAGCTAATCTTTATATCTCTATGAAGAACTTTAAAGGTTGTGTCAATCCTCATACAGTTCAATTAATCTTGGATAAACTATACGAATACAATTACATGTTTGTCTACATTTTGTGAATCTTATAAATTCTGTAAATTCATTTTATTACGTAAAAATGTATTATTTTGCACAATGTATCGTATTACATATTTATTCATGTAATAAAACCGTAAGGTTTGTATGAATAATAAATAAATAAAGAAATAAATAAATAAAGTGACAGTTGAAATCCCAAGGGATTTGAAGTACAAATATAACCGTACATCCGCGATGCCTAGCCAAGTATTTTAGAAGTCCGTCCTCGATGCCCAGTCAAGTTTCTAAAAGTCCCTCCTCGATGCCCAGCCAAGTTAAGTAAAAGTCCATCCTAAGTAGTATTTTTTTTATTAATAATGTATGTAGAATTACCAGAATTGCAAAATAGTACATTATGTTACTAGGAGTAGAAGGCTATCATTATTGTTGAGCCCAGATTCTTGCGCTGCCGAGGCGTTAGCCTAGGCTGTGCAAACTGGACAAAACATATAATGGGTCTTCTGCCCCGAGTGACATATACTATTTTTTCTTCAAGTGTAAAGATAATGCAATTCATAAGTAGAAAAAAATTGAATACATTGTTTATATCTCAACTATTTACTAATACAAATATGAAAAAAACAGTTATGGCTTGCATAAGCATTACCTATTTATTAAGTGTAATATTGAAGGTGCAGTTTTGTATACTGCAGTTACTTAAATTTAGGCCACTGCCACCGCTTTCGGTTTCGACATTCACAATCTTGTCATATTCAAAAACATAGCAACGTCTTTTGGAACGTTTGAAATTTTCTGTATACCCATTACCACACGGTGACATTTACCGTTTTGAATTTAATAAAAAATCGCGGCAGATCTATATCATCCGGACGAAGTGCCGTATACTGTCTGACCAAGCTCAAATAAAAATCGCCAAGTATAGTAAATCACCGTTGTTTTTTGTGTTTGTGATATTTACTAAAATTAAATTTTCTATATCTTGGATTTCACTGTACTTCAAATGAACGAGTTCATCGCATCCTGTGACTCCAAATATCAATATATAACCTAAAAACATATGTTGAAATAAGTAAAAAAAAATCCGCCAGCGTTGAGATTCGAACCTCTGACCTCCGAGACGGAACACAAAACCTCTACTGCTGAGCTATCGAGGTGTATACGTTTTAAATTCGAAATACGTTAATTGTTGTCAATTTGGATATTAATCTTCTAAAGGATGTTATTGCCAACGATTTAATAAGTGTAATAATATTAAAAAAAATAAGAAAGTACGTACTTTTGTTGCTAAATAAACATTATTCGGTGCATCCTGAAGAAATTTATCAAATTGATCTTTTGTTAATAGGACTTGACTTTTTCGGGGTATAATTTTCTCCTTGTCTCTTTAAAAATGCAGCTAATTTGGTATAATTTTCCATTTTTACATTATATTTGATGTTTAATTGAGCTTTAATCATTGAATATTGTGTTCATAGTGTCGAACTTTTAAATTTTCTTGACAAATACGCAAGCATAACATTTTCTGTGTATCTTCGTACACTATTTTCTTTGCACCATTTTATAAATTTTTCATAAGCAAAATCATATACTTTCCGTGACTTCATCGGAATTAGTGTTTCAATAGTGGAATTAGCTATTTCGACTAATTCCGGAGGTGTACATTGAAATTCTTCTTCTTGAGACATTTTTACAATACACTTTTCAAAACCGACAAACATCAAATTAAATAAAAATTAAATGACAGTTCCTGCCTACTTGGTTACAACGCCCATAATAAGACGTTGCTATCGTTTCTCATTATTTTGTTACTAGTACAATAATGAGCGTTCATTATGTTACTAGTAAAAGAATAGGTTATTTCTACCATATGTGTTGCCGAAAAGAATATAGATAACCTCTCGACTAAAGTGACAGTGGTAGGTGGATTAAATGAGTCACTTTAGTCGCTTGGTGTATAATGTACTATTATAAACGAATTTTGTAAACACTGATGTGAAATATCAAATTATTAGACATACGTTAACAAACATGGCTTGCAAACATCCCTTTACAACCACATCGTCTATGCCCTTGGACCCAGTCATGGATAACATTCTTGCACATTCTCTTAGTGAAATCTCTGACTGTGGAATTTCGTCAGCATAAAAGAACTTTCCATAACATATCGTAAATCGGTTCCTAGTTGATTTAAAATTCCATGTTTCGTGCCTAATTTATAAAGATTGGCATCTGTTATTTCAAGAATGAATGCCAAAATATTTCTTCCATCGGTGCGACCTATGTTGACATCTGGAACTCGGATTCTGACTGCGTCACCCTTTTTTGCGGAAGGGTATTTTGAATTAGAGGTTTCAAACATTTTTTCAGCTTGTTTTTTTAGATTGCTTGCTAAATTATACCTAATTTTTAATATGTCGGCTCTTCTCTTTTTCACACTGGGATATTTTAAGGAATATTCATACGCGCGTTTTTCATGGCCGGGAACTTCAATTTCAGATGGCCCGGAGATATCAATGTCCCTTTCGTTATTATAAAAAACAATGCCTGGTTCAGATAACGAAGTTGATGATTGAACATAAGAAGATTGTTCCTCCTCGTTATGCACCTTCTTCTACAAACTGTGAATTGATTTCAATTTCCACTATTGCTTCTAAATCCTCTTCACAATTTATATTAGGCAAAACATCTTCAGGTAAAAAACTTTTTAGACCAACTTTTAACTTTGTTCCACACATGGCCTCATATGGAGTACAGTTTATGCCACTATGATGAGCTTTGTTCTTCATAAGTTGTACAAAATGAAAGCCTGACCAATTCGTGATGCTATTGTCTTTCAGCCACGAATATAGCATATTTTCCACGTCCTGATTCGCATGTTCTACGGAGCACTGACTTTGAGAGTGTCTGGGCTTCTCATGTACCATCTTTAACTCGGGCCACATGCTGCATAGTTCTTTAATAGTATTGTTAGCAAATTCTTTTCCATTATCACTCTGCAAAATGGTGGACGTACCAAAAATTAAAAATATCCAAAAGCACATAAACTACATTTTCTGCTCTTTTGATTTTAAGAGATCGAAGTAGAATAACTTTAGTTAAATGATCTTGGTATATACAAGTATGCATTTTATATTGATCAGCAGCTCGCGAGCATTCTTGAGTTCATGTTTTTATTTAGTTTCGGTATAACAACTAATCGTTTTTTTGTACACTGTGTTTATTCTCGCAGGTAATGCTTACATTTAAAATGGTTACAGTCATTTCCCTTGTGATGTTTTTATACATTAAACTTATCTCATCTCATCTCATTACGTCAAACCTGCGTAAACGCTGTTAATCCTCGCTTTTTATTTTCCACTTTGCTTTTAGATGTTTTAATCTTTTCTATTAACTCCAAGTATTGTGCATTTGTGAGAATTTGTGTATTCTGATTTTTTGATAAACACAATTCATTCATCTGTTTGTAGAAATGATGCTTTATATCATTTGCATCACGTGTACTGCTACACGGCAACTATCATTGTACCATTCTTTTCTTTTATCTCTATCCATTTTGCCTATGTGTTTTTCCGCTGTTATTTAAATGGATTTTTTTATAGTTTCCCATTGTACGTTAACGTTGTCTTTCTTTTTTACTATTTTGCTTAGTATTTCTTCTATCTGTGTTTCATATTCTTTCCTTACTTTCTCTTCGCTTAGCTTTGTTACATTCCATCTAATGCATTTCTGTCCCTTGTTTTTTTTAATATTTTGTTTTGTTTTGGCAATAACAAGAAAGTAATCGCAGTCTGCACATGCTCCTCTGTATGTTCTCACGTCCTTTAATGATTTTTGTTTTCTCCTGTTAATTAATATATGGTCTATTTGAGATGTTGCTTTGTTATCAGGCGACATACATGTTATTTTATATTTTATTGGATGTGGAAATTTTGTGCTACTTATATACATATTCGTGCTTGCTGCGAGGTTACACAGTCGCTGCCCATTGTTATTTATTTTTTCGTGTATAGTTTCCTTTCCTGCTATGCATTTTATGTAGTCTTCTTTACCTATTTGGGCATTAAAATCTCCTAATATTATTAAAGTATCTTCCTTTGGTATTATTTCTAATTCTTCTACCTTTTCGTAAAATTTATCCTTTTCTTCATTGCTGTCCTTCTCTGTTGAAGCATGAATATTTAATAGGGATATGTTGCATGGTTTTGCTTTCACTCTTAGGTTTGCCATCCTTTCATCTATTGGTTTGAATTCAATAATTTTTTGTTTCATTGACTGGAATACCATGAATCCTACTCCACGTTTTCCTTGCTTTTTGTCTCCAGAATATCTAAAACTATACAGGCTCTTATCAATTGCCCTTGATCCTTCCATCTTATTTCTTGCAAAGCCGCTATGTCTATATTGTATCTCATCAATTAATTTCCTACTTCTTGCATTTTCCCAGGTATCAACATTGTTCTTATATTCCAAGTTTTATTTCGTTTTTTGTCTTATTTTTTGGCTTCCTTATTTCTTTTTCGTTGTTTCTCTGTATAATCGTCTGTCCTTTTTCATTCCGAGTCATTATCCTGTTCATTATTATCTCTTGCGAATCTATTAGTTTTTTGCTTGCCGTTTTTCCATTGTTTCATTATTTTTGTTCCATCTCCATTCTTCTCCTTCTATTACGATCCGATTGTATCCTATCTTCACATTTTTTTCCTTATTTTTTTCTTGTGCAGCTATTACTTTGATTTGTTTATGTTTGTCCCATTCTTGCTTCGTTAGGTCATTATTAATAAATATTTGCTGTGAGAGATTCCTAATCTTCGATTTATTTTTCATGACTTTGTACTTGTCTTCTTCATTTGCCATTTCAATTAGACATGTTTTAGAGGAAAGCTTTGCGGTACTTTTGATTTTGATGTCCACTTTTAAGTTTTTTGAGATAAAATCTTCTAATGTGATTTTCATTGTCTTATTGTTAATTTTATCGACATCCAGTCCACTCATCACAACATTATATTTCTTCTTATCTTTTTCCAACCACTCCATATTTATCTTCAAGTCATTCAGATCTTGTTTTATCTTCATGTTCTCCTGTTTGATTATATTATTTTCTTCCCGTAATAACTCCTTTTCTTTTTTTATTGACATTATTCACTAAACTTTTTTTGTTCGATTCTTAGTTGCTGCAGTTCATTTTTTATTAACGTTTGGTCTTGTTTCATGCCTTTCATCATCGACATCAATGTGTCCAGATTATCTTCTTCCATTCTTTGTTGTTTCGTAGGGGTTCTGAGTGTTTTTCTACTTTTTTCAACGCGTCCTCCAAGGTTTTCCTCTGCAGATCTTTTCTTACTTTCAACTGTCACATATTCGTCGCTGTCTGTGTTTATTTTATTCCAAATTTCTTACTCTAATATATTATTTATTATTGCGAATATAATTAAATACTGCCCTATCCTTATTAACTTGTAAGCCGCGCAAAAATACTGACCTCAGTCGACCCGTCGGAAGTCAATCTCTTATCAGCAATATTAGTCTTTTGACGGCCGCTTATTGAGTTCTGATATATCAATTTATTGTTATTAATCTTATTTTATTGTTCTTCAAATAATTCTGCTCTTAGCCAACTTATACTTACGGTATTTTTCACTGTTAAACTTGTTTTTATAATTATTATTTATTAATTTCTGTAAATAAAGCATTTAATTGCAGATCGATACAACTAATCACATGGTCGCCAGAATCGGACTAATTGACTGAATAAAGTGCAACCAAAAACTGATATAAAATTCTTGAAAATATAAAAGAAAACAACTTGCTTTAAAAACTTATCAACATGGATACACAAAAACAAGTAAACATTCAATATATAATACAGACAAAACCTGGGTGAATAGAACAATTTTTATAGGCCAAGCTACAGAAATTTTTTCATATAAAAAGTGCTGCGTCATTGCTTGGAGAATAGTTTCATATGATGTAGTGAGATGTTTTTCACTTGAATTGATTATTAATTTTGTTATTAACAATTTTATGCAAAAAATTGCGTTTTTAAAGTTTTTTGCTTAAAAAATTAAAACTGTTAGGGTTAACGTGATGGCGTTAAGAAATATCGAATATCTCGATCAGACCATTAGTTCAGGAAAAAATTGGGAAAACCTGGCCAAAGTGCAGTTTTCTCAAAAATTCATAACTCGGTTGTTTCTAGTTGTAGCGTAGATCCTATGGCCAGTATTAGTTTTTAATATTAACTTTATATGTGCAAAAAGCTGGCATAGTTTTCGATCTGTAGCCATTTGTGACAGGTATGGTTCGATTTCAATTTAAAAAAACGATTTCGAAAGTAGAACTCATACCTCAAAACGTCTTAGTTTTGCGATATTCTTATTTGTGGCTGATATATTAAAAGGAAAATTTATTAATCGATTAATTCTTATTACTGTCTACTTGAAAGTGACATACATAAATATAATATCAAAATTATAAAATGCAAAGAAAATACATAGGCAGTTTTCTAAATATGGTCATTTTTATGGTTTCTTTGAGGCCTTTTTTTATAATTTAGACGAAATTTTATTTAAAAAGATTAAAATTATGTCACCACTTGAAAGTAAAGTTTGGTTTCATTTTGAGAAAATGGAGTGGCAAAAAGTGAAATGCAAACTGTGTTTCAAAATTTTAAAACGCAGTAAAAACACTTCAATTATGTTTCAACATATTAAACTAAAACATCCTAATACTTATGTTAATATGGACGAGGATGAAACTGAAGTAATTATGGACACTCATTATGAAACTGAAAGAGAAGTTCACAAAGTTGTAAATGTTTATTATTTAAAGGTCACTTTCTCCGAAGAAGGTTTAACTAATAAACCCGTTTAGTTAAGGGTTTAAACCAAAAATACTTTTCCCCAATGAAAATTGAAGATTTAAACATTTAAACGCCATGGAAGTTTAAACCAGCTGGCCACCTGGGTTAAACCCAGATTTGAATTAAACTGTAAACAAGCATAACCTTATTGGTTTGTAGTTGTCTACATTGGTAAAGTGAGAGATAATTAAATAAGAGTTTGTTAGACTGTTGAAAGAAGTAAATATTGAAGAACTTATGGGCGTTTTAGAGGTTAAAGAAGAGGATTTTTATTTAAAGAGACAACGGATCAGAAGGCCAACAAAAATAAAGAACAGGGTGAATTACTATTCAATTTATTGGCAATCTCCTCCCAAGCAGACTCTTTGTTTAGTCATCTTGCACTCAAGAATGTCTTTGTACTGATAAATAATCTCCAACAATAAATCTATTTCACTCTTCTGGAAGTTCTTACTTCTTTTGTCTGCTGTCTTCGGCCGAATCATGGTCTGTTTCAAATTAATAGTGCTGCTATTTGAGCTAAATTTAATTTTAATTATAAGCTAGATCTAACAAACTAATAACCAAAAATAATATAAACACTTCTTTTTGTTTGTAACAAAACCTAAAATTAACCCTTGTATTACAGTTGAGTTCGGTCAAAGTCTTCCAAAGTAGTGAAAATCGATTGTCAATATTGGTTGTTCGAGTTTAAACTAAACGCCCTTGTCAATATCGTTTTTATGATTCACGTATGCAAAATTTATTTTGTGACGAATACATACTGCACATACCAGTAATGAAGAGGTACTCAGACAGCTGTATAAGGATCGAGAACTCCTGAACACCATAAAAATAAGAAAGGTCAGTTATTTCGGTCATATAATGCGAGGAAACAAATATCACATTTGACCCCGAATAACTTTTTAAGCTCAGATGGGATTGATGGGGACTTTTGAATTATTATTTTTTAGGGTAAACCCAAGGTCTCCACCAAAATTAGGCTCTGTCGGAATTTTTGTTATTTGACCACAATTTTTATGTCTCAATTGACCGGATTAAGAAGCTTTTAGTTAGATATTTATTTTACCAAATACTCCTAAATTTTTATCGTTGATTTGAAACCACTCTATTTGAATACATTTTTTTCTTTTAGCTTTTTTAAACGTTTTGTTTGAAAACCGATGAAAAATATTTCACTTGTATCTCTGAAATTAGAGTGAGCATGAAATTTGTAGATAATTTTTCTTTAAATGAAAGTATACTTTCTTTGTCTCTCTCAGTTACATAAACTTCTTAAAAATTACACCACCTGCTGCTTCCACATGAGATTTTTGTATAAATATTTTCCGAACCTGTATAGTAACGGCATTACACTTTTCTGTTTAGGTAGATTTTTCTTAATAGGTAATTCTTATAACTTCTTGTTACTCATTTATTATTACAGCTCCTGAATAATTGATAATTCACATCTGCACTCCCTCCAGCGTTTTCCAGTTATCGTAGTATATGTTACGTTTCGTATGGAAATGCTTGAAGGTAACACAAACTTGGTCGCCTACACGTTGTGTGCGTAACTTTTGACATTTTCGCTTATTTTCCGGACGATTCGTGGGAGAAAATAGCCTAACTCATCACTTAGATTAATTACTTTATTTATTATTCTTGTATACAGGTCGTGTATAGTATTGATGTCTTTTATAATGGCTACAAAAATGAATAAACGGTCAAGTTGCATTTCATAAAAACAAAATTAACGGACAAAATAGAATTATACGGTAACAATAGATCAGACATCATAAAAAATGTATGCACGATCAATAGACCAGGATCGATAATTTTGAAAATGGTATAAAGTGAAATAATAGTAGAATGAAACTGTAGTGGTTGCTCAGTAAGTGCCCCTCGTATAAACTACGTTCACCATAAAACCATTATATCTTTGGGAAAACACTTACCTAGTAACCGATCTTCGGGGGTTGAAAAAACAACATTATTTAGAAAACTCACTGGGATGAGTATATTTAGAATTAACACAGATTACAATACCTTTACATGCATTTAACCTTATTCAAAATAATAATAATGAATGAATAATCGGTTGGTTGACACTTTGTATTTATAGGAAACATGCAAGTCAGTTACCCGTAGGTATGACCTACCGCATATGTGAACGCGATATTTACATTTAATAGAAACGTGTTTTCTGGGTGTTCGCCTGACCTTAATCAGATCGATGCCCGCTATTAACATTGAAAATATTATCTACACAATTTAATCTTTTTCTATGAAAATGTCTTTTTTACAATACTGTATTTTTCGGGATTATCACAAAACCCATTGGAAAAGGAAGAGAATATAACAAAAATGAAAGGAAAAATAATTTACGGGCGATTTGAAGTCGACTCGTAGTTTTGACGGAAATCGAGATAAACCTTTTTTACCCTTAAAAACCCACCCCCTTTCACTTCCCAACCTCAGATCGCCCGTAAATGATTTTCCTTTCGTTTTTGTTATATTCTCTTCCTTTTCCAACTATTATTTTTTTTGGCCTCAAAAATTATCGACCCTGGTCTCAATGACGTATTCCTTTTCAAAATTAATATTAACCTTCCAGAGATAACGTGGTGCAATGGTACACGAAATATAACGTCGGACTCAGAGTCCGCAAGTCTTGAAAAATTCCAAATAATAAATATATAATAAAAGTAGACGAAAAGGCTATTTTCAAATAAATTTGTTAAGCACATTAAACATCTCATTTTCAAATTTGGTGTACAACAAATAGCAAAGACCCAATTAATACTATACTATACCTATACCAAAAATAACACTACTCTAGTTATATATCTCTAAACTTAAACTAAAAATAAATTCCTGAGCAACTTCTAATACATGCATGTGATGAGAACAGATGAATCTTCGCTACTTTCTTCGGAACTATTATCCCGTATGCAATCGAAACAGATGCATCTTCCGTGTTCTAAGCACACGAATTTTTGCCATTTGTGACAGGTATATCTGGTTGGCCTCCAAATTTATGACGCACTTGTCTTATTTCGTATTTCTCCATTTACTCCAGAAATTTTTACCTTGATTATATTACTTTTCCGCCAACCTATCTAATATGCGAGAAAAGTATTGGTTTACCCACAAGAAAGTTGGAAATTTGAAATTTTTTTTGAGTTATTTTTACGTTATCCATCAACAACAACACGAAAAAACGGTTTTTAGAAAAAATAAATGGTTTTAAAGATTAAAACTAACTTTTCCGCATCTGTGACCCTGAACAATATTCTATCATGAAATTGTTACTTGTATACACTTCGGGGGATGTATTGTGCTAACAAACCGAAATTTCTCCAAAAATAACCAAAAATTTAGTATATCATCGCTCCAGTCAACTGAAAATCAATAGGGTACATCTGTGAGACACTTTGAACAAGATTCAATCATAAAATTGATCAATCGTATACTCTCTGGAGGCTGTATTGTGCCAACAAACTGAAAATTCTCCAAAAATGACAAAAATCTGGTACTTCAAGTACCATAGCACCCGTTGTATTGGCTTTAGTGAGCTGAATATCAATAGTGTTCATCTTTGAAACGCTCTGAATAATATTCAATCATAAAACTGATCACTTGTATATACTCCGGAGGCAGTATCGTGCTAACAAACTGAAACTTCTCCAAAAATGACAAAAATATCATACTTAAAGTACTGTAGCACCTGTTGTATTGGCTCTGGTGAGCTGAAAATCAATAGGGTTCATCAGTGAGATGTCCTTAACAATATTCAATCATAAAATTGGTGACTTGTTGAACTCCGGAGGCTGTATCGTGCTAACCAACTGAAATTTCGCAAAAAAATACAAAATGTCGTACTTGAAGTACCATAGCACCCGTTGTACTGGCTCTGGTGAACTGAAAATCAATAGGGTTCATCTGTGACATCTCCTTAACAATATTCAATCATAAAATTGCTGACTTATTGCACTCCGGAGGCTGTATCGTGCTAACAAGAATTGTAAGGAAAAGTGGCCGACGACAACGACGACGACGACGACATACACACAGGATTTTTTTTTCTAAAAACCGTTTTTTCGAGTTGTTGTTGATGGAAAACGTAAAAATAACTCAAAAAAAAATTTCAAAATTCCAACTTTTTTTGGGATAAACCAATACTTTTCTCGCATATTGAAAGGTTGGGCGGAAAAGTAAAATCCTGTGTGTATATCGTCGTCGTCGTCGTTGTCGTCGGCCACTTTTCCTTGCAAGTCTTGTTATCACGAGACAGCCTCCGGAGTGCAATAAGTCACCAATTTTATGATGGAATATTGTTAAGGACATTTCACAGATGAACCCTATTGATTTTCAGCTCACCAGAGCCAGTACAACGGGTGCTATGGTACTTGAAGTACGACATTTTGTCGTTTTTCTAGAAATTTCAGTTTGTTAGCACGATACAGCCTCCGGAGTTCAACAAGTCACCAATTTTATGATTGAATATTATTCAGGGCATCTCACTGATGAACCCTATTGATTTTCAGCTCACCAGAGCCAATACAACCGGTGCTACAGTACTGTATTTTTGTCATTTTTGGAGAAGTTTCAGTTTGTTAGCACGATACGGCCTCCGGAGTATATACAAGTGATGAATTTTATGATTGGATATTATTCAGAGCGTCTTAAAGATGAACCCTATTGAAATTGAGCTCACTAAAGCCAGTACAACGGGTGCTGTGGTACTTGAAGTACCAAATTTTTGTCATTTTTGGAGAAGTTTCAGTTTGTTAACACGATACAGCCTCCAGAGAGTATACGATTGATCAACTTTATGAATAAGTATTGTTCAAGGTTCTCACAGATGTACCCTATTGATTTTCAGTTGACTAGAGCGAGTACAGCGGGTCCTTTAAAACTAGATATACTAAATTTTTGGTTATTTTTGGAGAAATTTCGGTTTGTTAGCACGATACAGTGGTCTCCGTAGGCTAGTGGAATGGTGCTCTGTCTGCTAACCTAGTTAACATCATAATTAAAAATTCTGAGAGCCACCTGTCGGAAGGCAATGGCAAACCACCGACAGTATTCTGCCTAATACAGCCTCTCAACATAGACGTTCGGATCCGACGTTAAACTGTAGGTCCCTTCTATCTGTGGTAACTGGAGAGCACAACACAGGTAGAAGTGAGAGGTCGCCTACATCCGATCACGGATATGGCACTGTAAGAAGAAGAAGAGCACGATACATCCCCCGAAGTGTATACAAGTAACAATTTTATGATAGAATATTGTTCAGGGCCACAGATACGGAAAAGTTAGTTTCAATCTTTAAAACCGTTTATTTTCACTGCGAGTTCGTTTTCGTTGGTAAATAGTATAAGTTGGAATAGTTAGAGTTAAAGACATTTTCCTGAATATGTTATTCTACCAATCTTATAATAATGCTCATTCACACACACAACTTTTAGTATGAATACCGTTTTTTCCACAAGTTGCTTTTCATTGCTTCTTATTATTATAATATTATGGTTGTAGTTTTAGATATAATACACTATTTTAGGCTTTTACTAACTACTATCTGACTTTTATTGACTACCGCATGCAATAATTAGATTAGCAAGCATTGAGTAATGCCACACTCACCGTAATCACCAGTCGAACTCGCTTTGTTTTTCTTGATTTATAGTCCTAGCTTACTTAGCAAAAGTGACATGTATTACCAACCATAGATTCACCTACCCTCAAGCTGGAAATAGTTGTTTTTCTTACGTCACATGGCTTGACAACAGAAAACCATTAACATTCAATAACAAGTAAGAAAGTTCCTTCTTTTTATACTTATCCCTTGCAAAGAATATCATCAAGATCTTCACAGTGGTGTAGAATCATATCCACCTAAAATATAAAAGAATAATTAAAATTTACAGAGTTATATTTATCAGATTAAAGGTACTCATAAAGAATTCTACTTGTAACATACTTTCAATGAATATTTGTTGTTATTCACAATTATTTATAGAATATTAAACTTAGCTTATTACAACCCAATATTTACTTACTGAATGTAAATGGTGTAGGTACACTTTCTAGTACTAAAAGGGGACTCCATAAATTGTTGACTATTAATACCAGAATACATGTGAAATGTTTCCGAGTTGCAAGAAACCACTTTAAAATACTGTTACAAATTTGTGGCAATATCATCAAACGGCGAATAAACTATTTACAACCACATATTTTTCTTCTTAATTAGTTTGGACTTAAAAAGTGACGAATCAGTAGAACCACTTCATGTAAATAACATTTTAGCACTCACACTGTACTAATTTAAATTAGTTATCCAGTTAACATAATATTGTTTACATTGGATATTATAACAGAATTAAATGTTATCTATGAACAAAATGACATTTCTAACGTCAGTTGACGCTGAATTGTGCTGTTGTAAGTATATTTAAGCATGATAATGTACAATTCGTACGATTTTGGGAATGGTGCTCGAGAATATAATTTTAGGAAGTATTCGCAAATAGAGCATTCACAGGCTTGTGTATACGTGATTTTGCGGACGATGTCAAGAATAGCGCCCCTGTTCGAGATTCAAGGCGGACGAAACTGTATCACCGATCACCACATCTGCAAGAAGTGAATCACCCGTACCGACAGGGATATTGTTACCGATATATTGCACAACACAAGCCAAACGTTAAACTTTAGAAAAAAAATTACAAAAGTTTCAACTTTCATTTTTTAGAACTGAATATCTTTTTATAAATGCATGGAAAATTATCATATGTGGTGCAAATGGAAGATCATATATAATTATATAGTCAATGTATGCATACTTTGCCCGTAGATGATATATTTTTTAAGTAAATAAAATTTAGAATTACGGGGTGAGGAAACTTTGTGTATAATAGTGTCTGCCGTCAAGCGCATTATGACAGAGAGAAAGAGAGAGAGTGACAAAAATAGGAAAAGGGCAAATACGAGATGTGGCATGGCGCGAGTGATGAGCAGTTACGCTTGATTCATTGGTAGTGTCAATTTTGATGGCATACTACCTTTGAACGATCTTGGAGAATGAGTTAATCATTTTTGTCCCAATTATATATTTGATTGACGCATTCAATACATCACTGAATATATTTTGATTGGACTACCAGATGGTTAACGTAATGTTTTCTCTCAACTCCCTATTCACACTTATTTTGGAGGCAGCTGAAATTATCACTTTATACCTGAAAAGTTCCCTAATCATTTAAAAAATCTGAGGCAGATTGAAATCGATATGGAAGGAATAGAAAAACGACTATCATAGACAGGTATTTGATATAGCAGACTCAATTAGTAAATAGAAACTCAGTAATCGAAGAAGCACTTAAAATAGAGATAAAAGAACAATGGCAAAATAGAGTAAAGTGGATCTTGGAAAGCGCATTATTTATATCACTTCCCACACAAAAAACACAACAAACTGGCAATGAGAAAAATTCTACTCTCGTGATTTGCGTAGTTTTATTTACAAATTCAGATCACTGAAACTTAACAACTTTCATCCCACCGACCAAGTTATACCGTATACAAATTATTCACTTAAACGAAGACACGAGGCAATTTGCCAGTATGCGATCATCAAATGACGATAACTTGCCGCAACTCCACAGAAAATCATTAATAGCGCGGCCACTGAGTGGAAATATTTAATTCACTCTCGATTGAGCTCATAGACCGAACGAAGCTCTATATTTGTTGAGTGTTCCGTTCCGCTTATCGTCTATACCGATTATCTATTTGATGAAAAGGGCCTAAACAATAATTTACGTTGACAAGTATCTAATCTGTTGCATAAACTTGATTAATATGGACGAATAAATAAATTTATGTAGAAGCAAGTATAAGTGTCAATGTTAATGACGGTATCTGAAAAACTCTAGGTAATATTTTTCTTGCGCACCTTCCATTTTCTACGTATTTCTTTTCGGCTATTCTCCCTGCACAACCTAGCTATATAACAAGCAAAATTTAATAATGATTCTGTTGTGTTTATATATAGTACAGTCATTTGGTAGTTTTACCTGGAAAGTTTTCCGGGAGTTTTGAAAATTGGTGATTTTATAGATTTCGACGTGCTCTTTTCGAATTTTCACTTTGCCACCTCGTATCTTTGCCGCTCGCACCGCCATATTGGAAAAATGGCGCTCAAATATGGTTTTTAGAGAATAACTCCGTTCCAACTCATTTTACGATGAAAATAGTTATGTAATAAATTAATCTAGAGAAAATTTCCTACAATTTATGTAGTAACCGTTTTTTTGTAAAATCAATAGTTTCAACGTACGAGAGCCGCAAAGTCCACTCCAACACGCGTTTTGGCCAAATAACTCATTTCCACACCACCATGAGGTAGAGTAAGTGGCGCGTTTTTTTGTGGTATCTCCAGTAGGCCTAATCCACTTGTAATGCACTATTACAAAATTTAGTGCTTTCTCCTTCGCTTCGCTATTTTTGATGGACCCGGTTCTGAAAGTTCATCGTATTCGGTACTAAGAGAAATGTCGCAAATAGAGATTTCTTCCACGTCATCCGCGATGAATTCATCAGCTCCGTTGTAGTCCTATTGTTCCTCGATTTCATCATACGTTTGCTCGAGAATAGAATCTGTTTCTTCCTACTTATCGCTATCTTGTAGTGGAACGTGCGAATTATCACAGGTACCATTGCAATTGGTGCATATAACGGAGCACTCAGTTCGTCCATAGAAAATTGACACTCTTCAGAATTCTGCTCGAAATAAGAGTCAATGTACTGCATTGCAGTTTCGATCTCGTTTGCATACGGACCTCTTTTTTTGATTTCTCCAGTTGGAGGTGCTTGGTACAATTTTTTCATGCATAAATTATGAAATTGTACATCGACTGCGACCAAATCATAAACATGCTCGAGACGCTCAACAATCGTTCGACCCCAATCATCATTACGAGATCTAGCAAGTTCTGAAATGGTCTCTTTCATCGATAATTTACGCACGTTATACACAATATTACGATCGCATAAACGCGCCTGTTTTTGTTTCGCTATAAACTCTGGTGTTATTTCAGCACTGCACGAAAAACAATGATCTCTGAATGAGAATGTTGGGGTAGTGGATCGCAGTTTCGCATGAGAAGTCGCGACATCGCTTCCTCTACGCAAAGAAGCAGAGATTAATTTCTCATTATTATATCGTTTTCGACACGCATCGTGAACGACTATCGAAGTCAGTCCCTCCAAAAGTTTACCCTTGTTATCCTTTCTTTGAATACTTGACTTACGAAAAGTCTCCAATCCTTTTTCCTTCACTTCAATCCACCTCACTTCCTTGTAATGAATTTTCACAAATGAAACAGTTCACGTCCTTGGAAGCCATGGCTCTGAAAACGCGAACGATACTGTAGAACGTTAAATTTGTACTGATGATTTAGGCAGAATATTTGAGCTCAGTCGGCAGATGTTCCGTATAATGGAGCGGGGGGGGGGGGGACCGGCGCCAAGGTGACGTGTCCCTTTATACCTGCGATGAACCTTATAGGCAGTAGTAGACCGCGTTTTCAACACGTAGTGAAATATTTTTCGTTACTATATACGAACAACGCGTGTTGGTGTAGACGTGCCTTGGTTTGCGGCTCTCGTACGCTGAAACTATTGATTTTACAAAAAAAAACCGTTACTACATAAATTGTAGGAAATTTTCTCTAGATTAATTTATTACATAACTATTTTTATCGTAAAATGAGTTGGAACGGAGTTATTCTCAAAAAACTGTATTTGAGCGCCATTTTTCCAATATGGCGGCACGAGCGGCAAAGATACGAGGTGGCAAAGTGAAAATTCTAAAAGAGTACGTCGAAATCTATAAAATTACCAATTTTCAAAACTCCCGGAAAACTTTCCAGGTAACCCCCTTTTTGAGCACCAAATGACTGTAATAATACCACAGTAGTTCAACATTAAAAAATAAATTTTAGTTGGTTGTAACGTTCCATTACAAATGAGACATAGAATAGCCACACCGCAGAGTTCAAATTGTCAACGTTTCATCATTGTAATCAATTTGTTATAGTTCCTAACTACCTGTGTAATCTAACTTGAAGACACACGTATAATGGTATAATTAAACTTTTGAAGCTGGTAGTTAGACGAGAATTAGAAATAAGAGGTAAATGGAACTTTGCTCCCGTTTCAACACATTCAAGTCGGTAAGAGCAAAGTATAACGAACATTATATGAGGAAGTATTTTGTTTATATAAGAAGTCCTGCCACTGGACCCCAAGTCTTTTTAATTCGCTGTCACACCTATTCAATGGAGTCATTTTGGCGAGAGGATGACATTATTTTATTCACCTTAAAAATATAATTGGATGCTTCAAATCGTTTTTCTTGCCTTTTATGCCATTTTCTTGGAAACTATACATACCTTATAATAACAGTCAATAAAGAATGTTCCGAAATGACGGTATTATAACAGAAGAATTAACTAACCTACATTTTATGAAATAAAGCGGACGTTTATAGAGACAGCAAATTTTTGAACATATGTCACAATTTGGTGTCCGGTTAATTTTAAAGCCCAGTATGTTTGATCGAAAATAATATTATGATGAAGTAAATTGAATATAGGGAATGGTCATTAAAAACTGCTATTTTTTTCCTTAACGCTAATTTTTAATATGTTTAATATATTCAATAATATTGTTACGAAACAGCACACTGGTATAGTTCCTGAATCCGACTCTGCCTAAGCCATGTATTGAAGTTAAAATTATGGCGGATGCGCGGGGATTTCTTAGAACTGTTTGCAATTGTGACTATCTTATCTAGGTATTGTTTTTGTGACCAGTCTTATCTAGAAAATGCCAGAGCCAATTGTTTTTGTGTAAGCCGCAATCTAGAATTATGTAGTGAAAAAGGCATTAATATATAAAGGACCGACCAGGGAGAGAGGGTCAGTTTATAATTTGACATCATGAGATAAACAGTAAGTAAGTGAATATAAAGTAATGAAGTGTTTATATAAATTAGTTTAAGTGAATATACTGTGTATATAATTAGTAAATAGTGTGGTGGATAAATAAACCAGTAAGTGAACTGAATGAATTTATTCCACCCGTAATAAAACGTTTTAATAAATAAGAAAAACATTACATTGGTGTCAGTTGTGGGATAATATAAATAAATTGCAACGTAAAAATGGCCAAGAGACTATGTGATCTGAAAGTGACGGAATTAAGAGCAGAATTGGAAGATCGTGAGTTGGAAACGTCTGGTAAGAAAAGTGAATTAGTTGAACGACTTGAAGTAGCACTGGAAAATGACGGCTTTGATCCAGAAACAGTTTTATTTAATGACGAGGCTTCCACCTCAAACTCGTCAATTTCTGCCATGGAAGAGAAGATTTCAACGAATGTGAAAAACAATATTTCATCTATGAAGAACGATATTTTTGCCTTGGAAGAGAAGATTTCAACGAATATGAAAAGCGATATTTCTGCTATAATCAACGGTATTTCTGCTATGAAGAATGACATTTCTGCTAATATGGACGAGAAGATTTCTGCTATGAAGAACAATATATCTGCCGATATTTTACTAATGAAAAACGACATTGCCGCTGACGTTGAAAATGAAATTTCGTCTCTAAAATCTGAAATTGAGAATAAGATGTCAACGATGGACGAGAAAATCGAGATTAAAATGACAACGATGGACGAGAAAATCAAGGAGTTAGAAAGAAAGATGACTGATATAAGAACTCAAGACACGCCAGTGGAAGAAAAGAAGACCGAGCAAACAAAACCTTGCAAACCAGAAACACACTCTAAGTTAGAAGACATTGGTAGTTTTACCCGAGTCAAGGCCCCAACGTTCTATGGAAAAATGTCGTGGACCAATTATGTGAAACAGTTTGAAGCAGCCGCTGGAGTGAATAATTGGTCCGATAAGGAGAAGGCAGTGAACTTGACCATCGCGCTTCGCGGAGATGCCTTAGACGTACTTCAGACGATACCTTTGAAAGAGACAGATGACTTCGAGCAGCTGAAGAAGAGGTTGGACATGCGATATGGTCATGAACATCTAGAACATGTGTACCAATCTAAGCTGAAGAACCGAAGGCAGAAACGTGATGAATCCGTTCAAGAATATGAAGTGGACATTGCCCGACTAGTTCGATTTGCTTATCCGATAGCACCAGAGAACATGATGGAATGTCTGGGCATCCAGGCCTTTATTGATGGCTTACGTGACCCCGATATGCAGAGGACGCTTCGTTTAACCCATCTGAAAACATTAGTCGACGCATTGACAGCTGCTCTTGAATATGAAGCAGCCACGATGGCTTCCGGATAAAACAAAGGTAGGACCATGCAGGAAGAAGATGACGATGACAAACTTGACCAGATCGTCAACTTGTTGAAAGGTATGGCAGACAAGATGCCGAAGAAGAGAAAATGGCGGAAGTGTGGCGAGCTAGAGCACGTACGCAGTCCGTCTAAGCGCCCCAAGATTCCTGTAATCCAGTCACAAGAGAAATCAGACAGTGGCGAACGTCCAGCTGATGTGAATCACCGAAAAGCCAACTCTTTGCCTAGACGGTCATGTCCTGTAGACTATTCACAATGCAACAAGTCGAAATCTAAGGAAGTTGCAGTTTCAAGAATTACAGTAGTCAATGAAGAATGGGCACCCACCAGGATCAGAGAAGATCAGGAGAATGATCCTCACCTGAAGATGATCCGGCAATAGAAGAAAGAAAATCGGCGACCTACCTGGCAAGAAGTGTCAAAATTTTCACCGAAACTAAAGTCGTATTGGGCTCAGTGGGACTCCCCTGTCCTGGAAGAAGGGCTGTTGAAAAGAGTCCTTGAAAACGATGATGGTTCCGAGATGAGGAGACAGCTAGTTATCCCGAGAACAAGAGTAGCTGAACTACTAGAAAAGTTACACGACAGTCCATCGGGAGGTCATCTGGGAGTAAAGAAAACCCTCCAGCGAATCCGTGAGAGGTTTTATTGGATGAACAGCTCCGATGATGTGAGGGACTGGTGTAAGAAATGTACGACTTGTGCTACGAGTAATGAACCACATCGCAAGAGAAAGGCGCCCATGAAACAGTACAATGTTGAAAGCCCTTTCGAAAGGATTGCTTTAGATATCGCTGTACCATTTCCAACGACAGAAAATGGTGGCAAATACATACTGGTTGTAATGGATTATTTCACAAAGTGGGTGGAAATTTACGCGATCCCGAATCAAGAGGCCACAACTGTCGCGGAAAAAAAATCTGTGGCTAACTTCACACGGCTGATCTGGACTTGGACCATTCTCCAATTATTTCCACCATCAGCACAATAATAATAGTAGTAGTAGATGAGGGCACAAATTTAAATGTAAGACTCTGGGAAAAAACGATGTTGAACTTGAAACCAAAAAGTTTATTGAACTACTTCAGTATGCTGCTAAAGAATCTACTCCAAAGGGCGAGTCACAACCGAGCAACAATTACATACCAATAGAAGTAAAAAAACTAATATCTAAAAAAAGAAGAGCCAGATCTATATTGCAACGCACCCATATTACCGAAGATAGAAGAAGATTTACCTAATCAAATAACAAACTAAAAGATAAACCTGAAATAATAAAAAAACGAATCAATGAAAACATATATTTCTCCCTTAAATAGACAAGATAACTCCATTTGGAAACCAATAAATAACAAAAGAAAACATATAACAACTTCACCACTTATCAGAAAATATACAACTCTACCAGTACCATGGGCTAAAAGTAATAAGGAAAAAGTTTAATATTCGCCGAATATCTATCAAGTGTATTTACTCCACATGACAATGAACGAAACCAGGATGTTAAGCAATAAATTAGCTCGTGATGTAGGAGTACAAAATTCTCTCCTGATATTTACATTAAATGAAATAAATCGAGAAATCTGTATGCTAGACATTAAAAAGCCTCAGGTCTTGATCTAATCACTGGTAAAATGCTCAAAGAACTACCATAAAAAGGAGTTAGAGTCTTTATGTACGTACTA
Organism: Galeruca laticollis; assembly: GCA_963921935.1. Classification (NCBI taxonomy): domain Eukaryota; kingdom Metazoa; phylum Arthropoda; class Insecta; order Coleoptera; family Chrysomelidae; genus Galeruca; species Galeruca laticollis. Next base: position 33,269,384 of record OY998178.1, on the reverse strand, counting down.
AATGCAGTAAAACGATTATAATGTTGGCCTAGGACGATAAAAACCGCACAAATAATAATGGTACTAATGCTAGGAAAAGATCAAACAAATGTATACTCATATCGATCTATAAACATATTACCAACAATATCAAAACTCTACTAAATAGACTATATGACGACCTAGAGGTGTGGATCTGTATACCAGACTACCAATTTAGATTTTGTCATTCACACTCCACGATTCAACAATTTCATCGCTTAGTGGATGTAATCAATAAATCCATTGAAAACCGTCACTACTGTACAGCTGCATTTCTAGACGTAAGCGTGGCATTTGACAAAGTCTGGCATCCAGGACTATTATACAAAATAAAAGAAATATACCAGATAAATACTACAAACTTTTAAAATACTACTCTAGCCAAAGAGAGTTTGAAATAAGGCTTCATGATAAAACTTCTAACCGATGTACAATTCATGCGGGAGTACCGCAGGGAAGCATACTAGGTCCATTGTTATATACTCTATATACATTTGACTTACCAACATCACAATAGGTCACTACAGGAACATTTGTAGACGATACAGCATTTATCGCATCGGATGAAGATCCTAGCACAGCAAGCCATATTCTACAGGAACATCTTAAAATCCTGTAACATTGACTTAAAAAATGGAAAATTAATGTTAATGGATCGAAATCGTTGACACTACGAAAAGGACAGAAATCAGACTGAATCAAGAAACATTACCACAAGTAAAAGTCATAAAATAACTAGCAATGCATTTAGATAATAAATTGAATTGGAGGGACAAGAAAAGAAAACAGATTGCTTTGAAAACCAAGGAGTGGAACTGGCTAATAGGGCGTAAGTCTAAATTGTCAATAGGCAACAAGCTACTTATATATAAGGTTATTATAAAACCGATCTGGTCATATGAAGTGGAACTTTGGGGCTGCGCAAGTAAATCTCATCTGGAAATTATATAAAGAGCTCAGTCTAAGACCCTACGAGCCACCGCAAGCGCACCGTGGTATGTTTCCAACCACACCCTACACAAAGATCTTAAAATACCTTATGTTAGTGAAGTTATCCAAGATAGATGTATCAAACATTGTCAGAACTCAGAAGCTCGCCAAAATCCACACTAACAGACTCACTCCTACAACCTGTACCTTATCGAAGACTAAAGATATCTTGGCCATTAAATTTAAGTGAAAACTGAGGTGGAATCAATGGATCCTACTTCATCACATCACCAGTACAAGCATTCAAGCAATTATCAAATTACCTTATAGATTGTTAATCTGATTGTTAATAAATAAAGACCCAAAAAAAATTTAAATGAAATTAAATACAATAATGAATGATTAATTATTGGTTTAATAGAGAATACATACAGCGTATAAAAAAGTATTTCTAAACTTTATAAGTGAGTGGATTTAACTTACAATCCTCACAAGTATTTTAGACCTTCCACTTTATTTCCAATTTATTTACTTGGAAAATATTGTAAATAACTAGAAATAATTTGCAAAAACGAAATTTCTAGAACATTGAAGGGGATACCTTGATCTCGTTCAGTGGCGAATAAACTTGTTGGAAACAACAACCGGACCGTGTAAACATACCCTTACGAATTAGATCCGCTCGTAAAATTAAAAACGCCTGGCGTAGTAAAGGAACATTTTTTTGGTAAATTTGTTTAATGAAGGAAATCAATTAACTAAAAATTAACGTTAATTCTTGTCAAAATGATCCATTTCACTGGACCAAAGAGCATTGTTGTTAATCAGTTTATTTTAAGTGGGTATTTATTCATCATCAAAGCAAATATCAAGCGATCAAAACTCGTGCTTCCGGTTTGCATAAATTTATAAATAATTATATGTGTTTTCTGTACAAACACATATTTTCAGAGGTAACTAAATATAACTCAATGCGGTTATTTCTGTATGAATTTACGTCAAACTCAATCCTATTATTTATTTTGATATATTTAATTTTGAAATGCCATAAATAAATTAACGGCGCTGAGGAGTCGTTTCGTCGCTTTCTAACCTAACCATTGTCGATTTGTGAGAAAAGGCTGTTTTACAAACCAAAAAGTCGAATTATCTTTTTTATTATTTATATTTATTATTCATTAACCGTTTAGTGAAAATAATTTAGATTTGTTCAATGTCGTAAGAATGAGAATCTCCTTAAATGTGATGTGAAGTCATTAACATAAAAAGATAAGTTTCTGTTTAAAAATTTTATGTCAAAAGACGTCGACAAAGACCTGTCAATATCTCATATACACTCAGAGGAAAGTGACGTTTATAAAATTCTGTGGTTACAATAAATGAGAAATTTCATTACATCATTTCTGTTTAGTAGAATGTAACTTTTCTTGGCATTGACCTAATTGAATGTTTCAAGTTTCAAGAATACATTAAGTTCTTCCTGTATATTTAGAATTACTTACCAAGTACTTATAGTTCCTTGAATTATATGCAAATTATGATCCATTTCAGGTTAATCTATCTCAAACTGCATGTTCAAATTTTCTGAAATTTTTAGAAGGCTGCGTTAGAAAAATAAATAAAGTCGTCAAAAAATTCCATTAACCTCAATTTCTAAAGTCCTACTTACACTTTCGTAACTTTTTGCACATTTCAACTTAATATCGTTATAATTCACCTGGATGTTTCGTAAAATATTTCAACTATGTTTGGATTTAGTAAACAGTCCAAAAAACCAAGAATTCATGAAATACGCACATTAAAAATTGAGAAAATCGTAATATGATTCTAAAAATAATTGTAACTTTTCACTATTGTAATGTTTTTCTTATTTATTTAAACAGTAATTTTAATCACACAGTATGGTTACTTACGAATTTATTTAAGCACTAAACTACTCACTAACACTTAATTTATATACACTTAACTATTCACTTAAATTTAATTTATATACACTTAACTATTCACTTAAATTTAATTTATATACACACAACCTTAATTATTAATTTATATCAACACTTTACTGTTCGCTATTTCGGTGTATTCTTGTTTATTTGTCGAGATCACTTTAAAAATTAAACTGAACTTCTCCGCTGGTCGTTCCGCTATATATATATATATATATATATATATATATATATATATATTAGTGCCTTTTTTACTAGATAATTCTAGATTATGGCTTACACAAAAACAATTGGCTCTCGCATTTTCTAAATAAGACTGGTCACAAAAACAATGTCTAAATGAGATAGTCACAATCGTAAACAGTTCTAAGAAATCCCTGCGCATCCGCCATAATTTTAACTTCCATACATGGCTTAGGCAGAGTCGGATTCAGGGACTATACCAGTGTGCTGTTTCGTAACACTATGATTATCAAAAAATTATTTCAAACCATAAATATAGAATGTTAGTTTTTGTTTTCAAATCAAATTTAGATTGAGGTACGTAATTAAAGATGTGTCGTAATCAAAGAGCCGATGTGGGAAAATTAAACTAAGATAAGCGCGATTATTTAGTTTCTTGCTAGTCTTTTAACAGTTTTATTCAGGGAGCTTTTCGCATCACCCCTGTACACATCATCTACAGTGAATTTGGATAACCACCACATCCCTTTTCACCGATAGAACAATACCATTATAATATGTCACAAAAAACCACATTATCAGGGCTTCCAAAACGCTTTGAAAACTCTAAATTCAACGTTCCCAAACACCTTCATTTCAACTATAAATCATTTCCCTTCTTGAACCATAGAAAATGATATATTTCACATCCGTGACTAATTTTAACATAACAGAAATGAGTTCTTTTATAAGAGCGAAGTTCCATAGGTATTTTGGAGAAGATTCGTGTCAAAATAAAGCTATTTTTCAAATGATTAGATAGTGTAATTCCATGTGACTGAATCTGAATTCTGCATTTGATCTTGCCTTGAGGATTATGGGACTTACTGTTTGTAGTCTGTATCCGCAATATAGGGAATAAAAATTTCATAGTCGTATTTAGCGTCGCCACAAATCTTCAACCGGCAATACCCAGTAAAAAAAGGCTGGTTATAATTTATTTTATATACACACAACCTTAATTATTAATTTATATCAACACTTTACTGTTCGCTATTTCGGTGTATTCTTGTTTATTTGTCGAGATCACTTTAAAAACAAAACTGAACTTCTCCGCTGGTCAGCCCATTATATATATATTAGTACCATTTTTACTAGATAATTCTAGATTGCGGCTTACACAAAAATAATTGGCTCTCGCATTTACTAGATAAGAAGGGTTACAAAAACAATGTCACAATCTCAAACAGTTCTAAGAAATCCCTGCGCATCCGCCATAATTTCAACGTTCATACATGGCTTAGACAGAGTCGGATTCAGGGACTATACCAGTGTGCTGTTTCGTAACATTACCTCCTTCTTAAATGTAAGTTCCTCCTGGAACTTTTGTGTAGCCGAGACTGGATGTTTGAATCGGCAACTGGCCCCATTTCTATACTTTCCAATCTTATGGAAATAGCAGGGCACTGTCTTCATCGGATACTGATAACAGGGGTTGTAGCTGCAAATTAATATCTGAACACCGGTATCTCGAAAGATAATCTCTACCATGTTCCTGATCTTCTCCAGGCAGACAGCCAAATTCCAGGTCACAAGTAAGCCTCATTTCACGTCCAAACAGGATTTTCGCAGGTGTTTCACACGTGGACTCATTGACGCAGATCGATAAGCCAATGCGAATAGGGAAAGATACTGGTCCCAATCTTTCTGATGGCTGGAAACTACTTTGGACAGGTATTTTCCAATAGTCCTGTTCATTCTATCGACCATTCCATCTGACTGTGGATGTAATGCTGTTGTCCTGGTCTTCTTCATTCCCAGCTTCTCGCAAATCTCCTGGAATAGATGGCTTTCGAAATGTCTTTCCTGGTCACTGTGGACTTCCAATGGCACTCCATATCGGCTGATAAATTCTTTGACCAATACATCCGCGACAGTTGTGGCCTCTTGGTTCGGGATAGCGTAAATTTCCACCCACTTTGTGAAATAATCCATTATAACCAGGATGTATTTACCACCATTTTTTGTCGTCGGAAATGGCCCAGCGATGTTTTCTTTTTAGATATTAGTTTTTTTTACTTCTATTGGTATGTAATTGTTGCTCGGTTGTGACTCGCCCTTTGGAGTAGATTTTTTAGCAGAATATTGAAGTAGTTCAATAAACTTTTTGGTTTCAAGTTCAACATCGTTTTTTTCCCAGAGTCTTACATTTAAATTTGTGCCCTCATCTACTACTACTATTATTATTGTGCTGATGGTGGAAATAATTGGAGAATGGTCCAAGTCCAGATCACCCGTGTGAAGTTAGCCACGGATTTTTTTTCCGCGACAGTTGTGGCCTCTTGATTCGGGATCGCGTAAATTTCCACTCACTTTGTGAAATAATCCATTACAACCAGTATGTATTTGCCATTGTACATTGTACTGTTTCATGGGTGCCTTTCTCTTGCGATGTGGTCCATTACTCGTAGCACAAGTCGTACATTTCTTACACCAGCCCTTCACATCATCGGAGCTGTTCATCCAACAAAACCTCTCACGGATTCGCTGGAGGGTTTTCTTCACTCTCAGATAACCTCCCGATGGACTGTCGTATAACTTCTTTAGTACTTCAGCTACTCTTGTTCTCGGGATAACTAGCTATCTCCTCATCTCGGAACCATCATCGTTTTCAAGGACTCTTTTCAACGGCCCTTCTTCCAGGACAAGGAAGTCCCACTGAGCCCAATACGCCTTGAGTGTCAGTGAAAATCTTGACACTTCTTGCCATGTAGGTCGCCGATTTTCTTCCTTCCATTGCCGGATCATCTTCAGGTGAGGATCATTCTCCTGTTCTTCTCTGATCCTGGTGGGTGACCATTCTTCTTTGACTACTGTAATTCTTGAAACTGCAACTTCCTTAGATTTCGACTTCTTGCATTGTGAATAGTCTACAGGACATGACCGTCTAGGCAAAGAGTTGGCTTTTCGGTGATTCACATCAGCTGGATGTTCACCCCTGTCTGATTTCTCCTGTGACTGGAGCTCTTGGATTACAGGAATCTTGGGGCGCTTAGACGGACTGCGTACGTGCTCTAGCTCGCCACAGCTCCGGCATTTGATCTTATTCGGCATCTTGTCTGCCATACCTTTCAACAAGTTAACGATCTGATCAAATTTGTCATCGTCATCTTCTTCCTGCATGGTCCTACCTTTGTTGTACCGCGAGCTTTTCTTAGCTGCTTTGAATTTAAGAGGTTCTTGGTTAGGTTAGTTGGTTTGCAGGAGTCGTAGGACGCTTACACGAACTACGTTCATGCTCTAGCTCGCCACAATTACAGCACCTGATTTTCTTCGGCTTCTTGTCTACCATACTTTTCAACAAGTTGTCGATCTGGTCGAGTCTGTCATCGTCACCTTCTTCCTGTATGGTCCTACCTTTGTTGTATCCGGAAGCCATCGTGGCTGCTTCATAATCACGAGCAGCAGTCAATGCGTCGACTAATGTTTTCGGATGGGCTAAACGAAGTGTCCTCTGCAGATCGGGGTCACGTAAGCCATCAATAAAGGCTTGGATTCCTAAACATTACATCATGTAATCTGGTGCTGATGGATAAACAAATCGAACTAGTCGGGCAATATCCAGTTCACACTCTTGAAGGGTTTCGTCACGTTTCCGCCTTCGGTTCTTCATCTGGAATCTGTACAAATGTTCCAAATGTTCGTGACCATATCGCATGTCCAACCTCTTCTTCAGCTGCTGGAAGTCATCCGTTTCTTCCAAAGGTATCGTCTGAAGTACATCTAAGGCATCTCCCCGAAGTGCGATAGTTAAGTTTACTGCCTTCTCCTTATCGGACCAATTATTCACTCTAGCGGCTGCTTCAAACTGTTTCACATAATTGGTCCACGACATTTTTCCGTCGAACGTTGGGGCCTTGACTCGGGTAAAACTACCAATGTCTTCTAACTTAGGGTGTGTTTCTGGCTTGCAAGGTTTTGTTTGCTCGGTCTTCTTTTCTTCCGCTGGCGTGTCGTGAGTTCTTATATCTGTCATCTTTCTTTATAATTCCCTGATTTTCTCGTCCATCGTTGTCATCTTATTCTCAATTTCAGATTTTAGAGACGAAATTTCATTTTCAACGTCAGCACCAATGTCGTTTTTCATTAATAAGATATCGGCAGATATGTCATTTTTCATAGTGGAAATCTTCTCGTCCATATTAGTAGAAATATCATTCTTCATAGTAGAATTATCGTTCTTTATAGCAGAAATATCGTTTTTCACATTCGTTGAAATCTTCTCTTCCATGGCAGAAATTGATGAGTTTAAGGTGGAAGCCTCGTCATTAAATAAAACTGTTTCTGGATCAAAGCCGTCATTTTCCAGTGCCACTTTGAGTCTTTCTACTAATTCACTTTTCTTACCTGACATTTCCAACTCACGATCTTCCAATTCTGCTCTTAACTCAGTCACTTTCAAGTCACATAGTCTCTTGGCTATTACGTAGCAATTTATTTATATTACCCCACACTGACACCAATGTAATGTTTTTCTTATTTATTTAAACAGTAAACGGGTGGGATACATTTTAAACACACGGTATGGTTACTTACAAATTTATTTAAACACTAAACTACTAACTAACACCTAATTTATATACACCTAACTATTCACTTAAATTTAATTTATATGCACACAACCTTAATTATTAATTTATATCAACGCTTTACTGTTCGCTATTTCGGTGTATTCTTGTTTATTTGTCGAGATCACTTTAAAAATTAAACTGAACTTCTCCGCTGGTCGTTCCGCTATATATATATATATATATATATATATATATATATATATATATATATATATTAGTGCCTTTTTTACTAGATAATTCTAGATTATGGCTTACACAAAAACAATTGGCTCTCGCATTTTCTAAATAAGACTGGTCACAAAAACAATGTCTAGATGAGATAGTCACAATCGTAAACAGTTCTAAGAAATCCCTGCGCATCCGCCATAATTTTAACTTCCATACATGGCTTAGGCAGAGTCGGATTCAGGGACTATACCAGTGTGCTGTTTCGTAACACTATGATTATCAAAAAATTATTTCAAACCATAAATATAGAATGTTAGTTTTTGTTTTCAAATCAAATTTAGATTGAGGTACGTAATTTAAGATGTGTCGTAATCAAAGAGCCGATGTGGGAAAATTAAACTAAGATAAGCGCGATTATTTAGTTTCTTGCTAGTCTTTTAACAGTTTTATTCAGGGAGCTTTTCGCATCACCCCTGTACACATCATCTACAGTGAATTTGGATAACCACCACATCCCTTTTCACCGATAGAACAATACCATTATAATATGTCACAAAAAACCACATTATCAGGGCTTCCAAAACGCTTTGAAAACTCTAAATTCAACGTTCCCAAACACCTTCATTTCAACTATAAATCATTTCCCTTCTTGAACCATAGAAAATGATATATTTCACATCCGTGACTAATTTTAACATAACAGAAATGAGTTCTTTTATAAGAGCGAAGTTCCATAGGTATTTTGGAGAAGATTCGTGTCAAAATAAAGCTATTTTTCAAATGATTAGATAGTGTAATTCCATGTGACTGAATCTGAATTCTGCATTTGATCTTGCCTTGAGGATTATGGGACTTACTGTTTGTAGTCTGTATCCGCAATATAGGGAATAAAAATTTCATAGTCGTATTTAGCGCCACAAATCTTCAACCGGCAATACCCAGTAAAAAAAGGCTGGTTATAACATCGTATAAAATCGTAATTCGACTCGGCGAAAAGTACTAAATGATATAACTCCAAAAAAATGTGTGCCTCTTGCGAGTATAATCTCGAAGGTAGCCAATAACATTTTTGACTGAATATTTCAAAATGCAGATGAGATGGGGCAATTCTGTCTCTATTATAGAATCAATTTCTACGCAAAAAATTCTTTAGAAAATACCTTCCGCTTTCCAATAAAGCCTATGTTATTGATGTTCCGTTTAACATTGATCAGAAGTGGCCATATTCAGTTTCTTTATTATGCAAGATTAGATTTTTCACTGTTTTTGTTATAATTATTGTTTTTAAATTGTCTGCTTTGTTGATTCCCTTTGTCAACGAAATGTTTTTTTGTAAATTTATTTTATTTACTGTCAATTACTTTTAAATACATTTAAAAATGTGTACTATTATCTATCATTCAATTTTCTTGTCATTATACTCTTCTGTATCAAGAACTACGGAGACTTTTTCTTTATCTACAGGTAAAATTTAAACTGGTTCATCGTAGTTTAACTTTGTAATTGCCTCTCTATTGTTTTTACTCGGATTGCTTTCAAGAGTTTTTTTCTAGGCGATTCACTATTTTTTTGAACTTGAAGGTTTAAAAGAACTTGACATAAACAGATTTCTTCTATGAGAATTCTTAATTGAGAAGTTCTAGAGTTAGACATTTTTGAAAATATTGTTACCTATTAACTAAGTTAACTGATTCATATTTTTGTTGCAGTAATTGCCGTTGAGTATAGTGTTTAAGAAATAATGTATTCTAAGAAATTCTGCAAATTTAATTTGCATAAAATTCCTTTTAGTGGAATGTACTCTTCTATGCTAATATCGCTAATTAGCTTCCCGCTTATTTTATATCTTCATACATTTTTTATAGCCGCAATGGGTGCCTGTTTGTGTACATAAATATCACTTTTATCTGTAATTTTAAAAGCCCACGTAACTCTTTTAATTATTGTCTATTTGAAATTCCGCTTAACACTTTTTGTCCAGTGTTTCATTAAACATTATTTTTCTAATAAGGTAAGATCAATCAAAAGATATCACGATGGAAACAAGTTTTACAAATTCGAAAAAAGGTTTATGAAAAATAAGAGTGCTATTTTCAGATTGCGTAAAATCATGCTTTGCACTACTTAAAAACTTGACGTGGAAGAACTCTAAGGCCGGATAAGGATTATGTGCCGAAAAATACTTCAAAAATAACTTCCACTTTTACAGGAACAACTACGACTTTATTGCAGACTTGTGTAATTAATCTTTCATTGAATGTAATTAACAATAAGTTATTGTTTCAGGCTGGAGTACTGGAAATGACATGGGTTATGAGCGACTTCACAGCTACTAATCCTCTCGAATTGAGCGTAACGAAAGGCCAACAAGTGGAAGTCGTAGAAGTGTGTGCTTCGAAGCCAGACTTCTGTTTGGTTAGGATGCCGACTAGAGGTACAGCAGATCACGAAGCAGCGGTAGTTCCCGAAGGTTTGGTACCACTAGCTGTTTTGAAACAGCCACCTCCACATAGAGGATCTCCTTCCAGAAGAATAAATCCATCATCGGAGCAGGATCTCGGTAAGTGTCTAATAATTTATATATGCTACAAAATAATGTGGGCAAACATAATATTAAATACAGAGTAGCTTCCTAAACTGTCGATAAGTGTTCTTCATAAGTCCATTTTTGAAGTTGATGGGTGGTTTAATGAAACAGGTACACCAATATTTGATTATAGATTTTTCTTTATATAACAATAAATTTTCAAATAAACTTAGTCTGAATCCTTTAGTTGTAAGCCCAATGAAAATATACGTTGGAAAACGATGGTTTTATTCAGATTTTGCCCTAAATTTTGGTAAAGTGAAATAATGGCATTGAAAAAACATGTTTTCCAGAAATTACTTCATTTAAATGACTTAAACAAAGGTTATGAATTTCAGTACACATTTAACTCGAATCGGTTATACATTATTTAAACTAAATTCAATTTATTGAAATTAACTGCCTTTTGGACATGACAAACTACAATATTTCATTCGTTTTAAATAAACAAAATGTTTTTCTACTTTGTTAGGTGTTAGGTCTCGTGAATAATTTCTTCTATACAGTTGCACGTGTTGTTCTGTTTCTACTTCTTATTTTGTTATTTCCAAGTATTCTTGTTGTTGTTGTGCTATTCAAAACTGCCCCTCAATTATCATCACGCATCATCCGCATAACTTCAATGATTTAGGTATTCTCAATTCATTATCAATCCTTTGTTGTTACATAAATGCATTCTGTAATAATTGATTCAGTTTTCGAGAGATTCTTTCTGTCTCATTTCTCTTTTCAGCTCTACTTGGTTTGTTGTATTTTGTAGTTTTAATTTGTTGTTGCTTCCGAGTATATGTTGTGTATATGACACTGATACTGCTGTTTATCACAACCTCCTTCACTTCGATTTCTTCTCGAAATCAATTAAGGCCATAAAATGAGGTATCTGATATTCATTAGTCTTTTCAATGAGCATTTGGTAAATGTATCTTTTCCTGTATCCGGCTGATGTCGAGTTTTAATTACAATATACAAAAAACGATAAAAAAATCAGAAGTCGTCAGATGTAAGCTAACCAATATTATTTATTGCTGTGTCTCTGTAAAATTCATCCACCAATTTTCTTTCGAAGAGGATTGGGCGATAAGATTAATTTTATTTATTTACTTTTGGAAGCAAGCAGTTTTCTACAGTATAATCAAATTATTTAAATATACTTCACGATAAAAACTTTTTAAACTTCCATTTAAATTTCTAAATCGTCGACTTTGAAAGAAGTTGATAATCTTATTCCAGACGCTTGAAAACTTTGCGCTTCACAATTCTCAAACTGTTGATTGTTCCAATTTTGTTTATTCCGCATAAAACTACATCATTTGACTAAAATAATTTCTGTAGCGGTGACTTTTGAATTGGAGGCCTCGGGAGTTTATGCGGTACGAAGATTAAAACAAGTTTAATCAGATCAAGTACGTGAAAATGTTGCTGGGTTATGAAATTGTGTGTTTTCCATAAATGACGCAGTATCATTTATATAGGACAAACTGTGTAATTTATAATGAAATCGATTAATATTTATCCATACTACGTTGTCGAAATAGATCACTACTTTTACAACTTCACATTCAACACTTGAACATTGCGCACCGCTGTAATTTGAACTTCAAGACATTGATGAATGCGATATAGACAGTGCTAGGGATATTCTTTGGTAGCATAGGGTTTAATAAAGAGTCCATAAGCGACAATATGTTAGAAAGAAACAAGTATATTCAGTGTATCACCTATTTTCTTTAACAGAGTATCATAACATGCCAAAGAAGTATGGTTGTGCAAACTATTAAATAGTTTTTCAAATATCAATCCAATCATTATAAATATTCTAAAAATATGTTTAATATTTGATAATTTTAATGGTTATAGTATGAAAAACAATAAATCGACGATATTGACATTGAATAGGCTACTTTTTGAAATAATGTATTATTGCAACTCAATAATTAAATACTGTATATATTATAAAATGGCACAAATTCAATTCTGAACGATTAGCGTAAACCGCCTGTAATTCGTACGCTACTGATAAAACGATTTCGTCTATATCCGTAATTCTTCTATTTTTATCCATCCCCTCTCTTCATTTTCAATCTACACATTGAAAGTATAAGTGCCCATACAATATTCTTGTTTAATAATAACAGAAATCATTTAATTCTAACATAAAACAATAATCGCCTCATAGTCAACGGGAGACACATGACTTTACCAGTGTGTTAGAGAGACGCATGGTGAGATAGACAACCTAAAGTCAGCGTAGATTAATTACAGTTAAAATAAGTATACTAGAATATACGAATATGAAACGCACGAGCGCCTCTCAAGGGCGGTATTTCTGACTAGCTATAGTTCCGACGTTGGGGTTGTCAGATTGGGTTTTTCTCGCAACATTGTGAAAAATGTTTGTTCGACGCGAACATTTGGGGAAATAAAATTAATGGGGAATTATATGGGGAGAGTTTTTCTAATAGGGGAAATGTGCGCGCAAGCTGGCTTTTTGCTGTTGTGTCGGTGCCACTTGTGATGATCCCAAAAGACACTATTGGATTTTATTAGATGTAACTAGATTTTAATTTCATATATTGCTAGCGGCCAGTGAACTTGAAGGTCACTGACAATGTGTAGTAAGGTTAGTAGCATATTAAGGAATCACGACTGTTTTGTAAATAAATAATGTATTCAGCAAGGTCGGCGGAAAGATCATCGACTGTTTTGGTCTAACAATGCATTTATAGAATTTCCTCTATTATTATTAATAGTACCAATGTTTATAATGTATGTTATACATGGTCAGTAAATTGTATACGTAGTTTTAAATATATTGTCCCACTGAGTTTTGATAAACTATGGTATTTATTTAACCCCCAATGAATAATGGTAAGTGTTTCCCGAAGATTAATGGTTCGATGGTTTAAGAAGTATATACGAGGGGCACTTGCTAGATAACCACCACACACTGGCCGTTTGTCATTGGCCAATCACCATTCAACAGCTGAGATCTAAAACTTATGAGTTGAAACAAAGCTGTCTGCCTTACGCTTTGTTTAGTGATCTTTGGTTTACTGTCATTTTGTATTTAAATACCTACTGTCCGCAGTCTATAAATAAACCATAGGTCTATGCATTATATTTTCTATGATCATTTGCCGTTGTCCGTGAAATCATTGAAATCTGTTAGATTGACATGAAGATAAAAACATAAAAGTTATTTTGATGTGACTTTAATTTGCAAATTACACAATGTAAGTAGCTTAGGAGGCAGATTCACAATTTTCTGTCTTTCTGGTTACAATTTAAATGTTTGCTGATCACACACGATCAATAGATACAAAAATGAAAAAAAAACACTTTAAATCAATTTCAATATAATTAGCAAAATAAAATTATCTTAAGTTTTATTACAAAAACACTATATTATATTCTATATTTTTGGGGAAAATGTGAAAATCTTATAAATTTGGGAGAAAAAAATTACTGTTTCAGGGAATTTCATGAAACTGATCTGGCAATCCTGGTTTAACTGTACGTCACTACCTATTTGTTTCCGAATGAGGAACGATCTTTGTTAATCTTTTAAAACGATCATGCAGATACACAAAAAAGTTAAAATTGTAAAGTAGTATTATCGATAATAATACAACAAGTGTGTTAATGATTATCGAAATACAAATTTCTTCGATTTTGATAAACAAATTGTTGTTTGGAAACTGCACGAGCGCGTAAGCGCGAGTGTGGTTTCCTAAAACAACAATTTGTTTCGAAAAAGAGAAGAAATTTTCGATAATCATTAATTACACGAGTTGTATTTGTCAAGATTATTTCACGAAAACAATTAAAATTGTGTTCAAACTATTAGGATAATTATTTATTGGAAATATCAATATTAAATGTACAGTTTGTACAATTATTTATTTTTACATTTTCTAAGTGTAATTGATTTTTCTTAATCTCATTGGATGTTGACGTCATGGATATATTTACATATTCGTTTCTTATGTTTGATATTATTTCAGCATGACGCTTTTTGTTTAGTTGAAGATAAGGTTTTATAGAAGTTGAACTACTATGACCGGTTACTTTAATAATTTGTTGTTCACCAATTCCAGAATTAGCCAACCGGCTTACTGCTGTAGATCTGTTGAAATAGTTTGATATTTTAACGTTTTTTGTATCCAAACCAATAGTCTTTGCAGCAGATTTAGTCCATTTATGCCAACTGGCATATTTTTAAACCAAGGACTGTTCAAAGTTTTATCCCAATTATTGTTAACTGTTAAAAATAATCGGTTGCTTTTAATGTTCTCTCCTCTTTTTGATAAGAGTTTTTTAAACAACCGAACTGGACAATTTTCCGGATTTTCTTTATTTGGTGTAAGCCACTTACTTTCTGAAATATTCTTGGAGCCTCCCTGTGCGGTCTTGGTAAAAGTAGGATTATATTCAAGTCTTCCAGATGGTGTTCCGTCATTATTAACCCTTTCACTGCGGCTAGGCTATTTGAAAGCTGTGATTGCTGTGCGGCTGTTTCGAGGTACTGCTGATCAATACGGTTCCCGCAGTCAAGCGCTAAAGAGTATCGCGTACTAACACGGTTCTCGCAGTGTATCGGTATATTTGAAACAGGACCGTCTCTGTTGTTTGCTGTACAAAAAAAATAACAACCAAATTTAGAAATATTTATATTTAAATAATTTGATAAAATAAAAAACAAAAGGCTAAAATGAAATTTTCGGAATTTGCTTTAATTTTATAAAAAGATATGAGAAACTTGCAAATCGAAAAAAGTGATAAGAATGTTATAAAAATTAGAAATATTTCATAGTGTGGTATTTCTCGAAGCATGGTATAATGCATAACGGCACGTCACATTTTATACACGTATAACGAGTTTCTTTACGGATTTTTTGTTTCGCACATACAACACATCGCTTAGATGGTGGTCTTTTATTTTCTTCTGGGACCTGATACATTGCCGGAAAATGTATTTCAATGAGGCGTAATGGTGAATGACCATCATCGGACTTTCTACTAGTTTTTGCTCGGGGTTTAATTTTTTGATGTTTAGCGATAATGTCTTTTACGAGTTGTAATTGAAAATCCGCAATTGGAACGTTTTTACCACTGGTAATATCATATAAAACATTGGAGTTCAGTACAGTCAAATCCAATAAATGAAAAAATAACTTCTTGTACCATTTCAATGTCTTTCTAACCGATTCAACAGAACTAAGAAGCATGTCCGTTTTATCTACAGCACCCATATTACTATTGTATTCAACAATACATTGTGGTTTCTCAATAGAAACATTTTCTCTGTTTTTTTACCGGTATCTACCATGGTGGGTGCTAGAATGTTCTGTGCTCAGCATCCTAACATCTCGTTTATCTACCCACTTCATTGCCTGCATATTTGTTGTTGTTGTCTTGTAGCTAATACACTGACCTCTACTTAATTTTTCGCTCATAGGTGGCATATGTTTTCTATTAGCTTTTACTGTGCCACATGCATTAGTTTGATCTGCATGTAGTCTTTCAAATAAAAGTGGACTGGTATACCAATTATCGACGAACAAAGTGTGTCCTTGGTTTAAATAGGGCTCCATTAACGTGTATACAATATTTCCCGATTTTCCCAGTTCTTCGTGGTAGGTTTTTATTTCGGTTTTAGATCCTGTGTAAATAATAAAATCCAGCATATATCCTGTCTCACAGTCGCACAAAATAAATAATTTAATGCCAAATCTGTGCCTCTTGGATGGTATAAATTGTTTAAATGCTAGTCTTCCTTTAAAAAGCATCAAACTCTCATCTATACAAAGATTCCTGAAGGCAGACAGTAACTGCTTATAGGTAGACTTTAAATGGTCTATAACTAGTCGCAGTTTAAAAAGACTATCTTCATTGTCAACTTCATTGTTGTCAGAAAAATGTAACATACGTAATAAATTTAAATATCTATCCCGCGCCATAATTTGAGGAAAAATGGGTGTGGACAAAAAAGTGTCAGTTGACCAATAAGCATTAATTTTTTGTTTCTTCACTTGAGCCATAAGAATAGATACAGCTAGAAAACCATACATCTCATCCACATCTGTGTCTTTCCACTTCGTGATGCGAGATTTTACTTCTATATCACCATGTTCCACAACGTATTTGTAGAAATTGTTAATTTGTACAACAATTTTTCCCATTAACTCCTCAGAAAAATATAAATGAAAAATATTTAAAATATTTGGATTATTACGTACATTGTCATCCAAACATCCAGATTTGTCACCAAGAAAGGGATGAATGTTTGGCTCCAAGTTTCCCTCCTTCCATTCAAACATCGATGTTTTTTGACGTTTGAGACGTTTGGCTTGTTGACCGGAACCTCCTGGCTCTGCATTTGATAAAGAAGTTACAACCCTTTCATCCTCACTGTCGCAGCTATCATTTTCCAAGTCAGATTCATTGCGCAATAATTCATCTTCACTATCACTATTCATTAATATTTCATAAAGTTCCTGCTCGGTTAAATTTTTTTTTCGGGACATTTTAAACTACACACGCTAACGAATTGAATAAAAGTATTAATTTTCAATGTGTTTACGAAGAAAGCAGGATATTTTAAAACACTTAATAATATTGCTGATGGCTCCGAAAGTAGCATAAATAAAAACAAAAAAGCAATAAGTTCGACTCTGGAAAAAAATCGCTGATTTATACGGTTCCCGCAATGAAGTCCCTAGAATTTTAAACATCATTTAAAACTTTTGAAATAAAACAGGAACAGTCTATAGGCAACACATAATACGTAATGAATCTTAGTTTCATCCGTTTCCGCAGTAAATGCATTAAAATGCTTCGCGTATTTATACGGTTCCCGCACTCAGGCCACGAAAATATTTTACGTGTATATACGGTTCCCGCAGTGAAAAGGTTAATTTCTTCCTTGAAATATTCAGTTAAACATCGGCAAGCTTCACCACCACGCCAAGCTAATTCCACTGCGATAATATGATACAATTTTCTTTGTAGTCCATTGGGTGTATTTTCATTCCAAGATTGAATAATTTTCTTTAATTCTTCACAGTTCAAAGATGCACTAGATATTTTTCTCTTCTCCGGGATACCTTGTAGTTGCCTTCTCTTCGCGTGTTTCGCATTTCTAGCAGCTTGAAAAAGGGTATCTTTGAATGGAACAAAACGTCGATTATAATCGTTATAATATTTTTCTTGGAGTAATTTGGCTGTATTGTTCCAAATAGTCTTTATTACCATTTCCTTATACTCGTTTCCATCAGCTTTTCGCATATTAAACGCCCATTCTGTAAGGATATCCATCACATTGTTTATTTATAAAATAATATAAGAAATTCTTCTTTTATTGTTCCCTCACTTTAAAAGGTTTAAACATGAAGGGCTATTCCTACCAAAGTGTCAAGCTGGCTAGTTGATGACCAGTAATTGAGGTTGGTACTTTGACTTACACATCTAATTGACACACTGTCATTATGCTTCTATTTCCCTCTCACTTCCGTTTTGTCTTTTCATGGCTGAATTTTACCTGCATGAGGTAAACCGAACTTTTCCGTACTTTCCTAGACTACTTATTTTATTTTCAAGTATTGAAAAGCCCGCAAGGGGATATTTTATAATTAGTTTAGTTTTTTTGGCGTTGGAAATGAGTTTCTGGATTCACCTATAACACTCTCAGAACTTGATCAGTCCCTGTTGGTGTGTAAAGATGGTAAGGCTCCTGGTAGGGATGACATAACCTATGAGTTTCTGAAACACCACAAAATTGGCGCTTGTACATCTGTCACTTATATAATAAAATATTATAATCAGAAAAAATTCCACTTGGCTGGTGTGACACAATTCTAACAATGCTTTACAAGAAAGGACCCTTAGATGATTCAAAGAACTATCGCGGTATATCGCTAATCAATTGTTGCGTTAAAGTATTCACACTTATTTTACTAAATCGTCTGTCCAGCTGGTGTGAAAATAATTCCATCCTTCCAGAAACACAATATGGCTTCCGAAAGGACAGAGGCTGTTTAGATAATATTTTCATTTTAACCTCGATCTTGCAAATCACTCTTAGACTTCAACGCAGAAAAGTGTTTGCTGTCTTTGTAGATCTCAAAAGATCATTTGAGACTATAGATCATAAACTTATTTGGTTGAAACTTCATAAATTTGGGATTAGCTCTAAACACATTCGGATACTAAAACAGATAAAGCAACATTCTCAATCAAGCAACAAAACTTATACAGTAAAAAATACATCTCGGAAGGTGTCTTGCAGGGAGAATCACTTAGTCCCCTAATTTTTTTCTATTTTCATATCTGACATTGAAGATTATTTTCGCTCAAAAAATCTGAATGGACTTACTATTGACGGAAACAACGACGTATTAATGCTTCAATACGCAGATGATATAGTTATCCTTGGCGACTCTCCAATTTATATAGAGCAAAAACTAAAGGTACTAGAGTCTTATTGCTTTGAAAATGTTTTGCTCTAGTAAAAATCCAATGAAAACAGTTAATTGGAGGTCATTTGATTGAACACAACCAATCAGAACAACATTATACTGAAAACAGATCCCATGGGCTGCTTTCACTCTATCACGTTGCTATGGATACAATTTGATTATTTATTTCGATTTTGACGTTTCAAATATTTAATATTTCAAAATGTCACGATTTGGTCATAACACTGACGAGAATATTAATGAAATTATAGGAGCTCTGTACTTCTTTTCTATAATTAGCAAAAAAATTTCTATCCGCGTATAATCATCGAACATTGATAAATGCTCAAAATTTTTATAACAATTTTCTCAAGCTTGTTGCTTATAGGCAACAGACCTCCTCCTGCGGCGTCGGTCTGTTTCCAAGCAACAAGCTTTCGAAAGCTGTTATTAAATTTTTTCGAACAATTATCAATGTCTTTGGGTTATTAGTTCTGAAAACAAACTTGTAGTCAATACCGAAAAAACAAAAGTAACGATATTCGCAAAAAGTGGCCATGTACATAATTACAATAAAAAATTTCATTATAGTGGATATTGTTTGGAAACAGTAAAGCAGTTTACTTACTTGGGTGTTGATTTCTCCTCCACAGCCTTGTTTTGCACCATGGCTAAGAATTCTAAAATCAAAGCTAGTCGGGCCATTGGAGCAGTAATGGATATAATGTGTCGGTCAAAAATGAATACTTGGGAATCGCGGATCAATCTATATAATTCAATTATTTTATCTTCTCTTTCTTTTGGAGTTGGTGTATGGGGTCTGCGTTACACTGATATTATAGAGCGTGTACAGGTAAACTCTTTCAAAAAACTCCTAAGTCTGTCAAATAATATCCCAGATTAAATTGTACGCCTGGAAACAAGTTCTGATCATTTCTCAACGGTTGTTTTCAAACATGACTTACTTTGGTTAAACAAACTCAAAGGAATGATCTCTTCAAGACTTTCAAAAATTTGTTTCAATCGACTTGCTCAGTTAGCATCTGATAATAATTCAAAGTATAATTGGGTGACACAACTTAAAGAATGGTTTATTTATGCGCAATATGAGTGCCTATGGGAAGATTATTTAAGTACAAATGTACGCGATTTAGATAGACTTTTTCTAGACAAATTTCGAAAACGACTGCTTGATAGTGACATAAACAGAAAGATTGCTTCTAGTTACTCTTTACTATACTCACACTTACTAGTTGGTGAAAATAGCAGTTATTTACCCGCACACACTTATATAACCAGAATAATAGCGCAACTTACAACCCGTTGTAAAATATTTTTAAAATTGTCTTTTAAAGGAAGTTTTTATATTATTAACAGCACTGAGAATTGCACTGTCTCTAATATGGATTCCCCGGAGTCATTACATCATATGCTTTTTGAATGTCCCATTTACAGCCCTCAAAGAAAAAATAGTTTTTTTCAGAATGTTCATAGTATTGATAATCTGGTACACTACCTTAATATTAATAATACACGAAACGGATTCTTTGAACTTACTAAATTAGCTCATAGCATTATCAGTATATTAAAGCTGCGAGCATTTGCACATGGTGAATGAATGGCTTTATCATGAAGTACACACATATTTAATATTTTGGTTTTTATCTTATGCACAATACACTATCTATCTATCTATCTATCTATCTATCTATAATTAGTCTATTTAAAAGCCACTCCACCTTCGCTAAGTCTACTTAACCTAACCCACCATCTGTTTTTAACTCTTAAGCTTTTCTCCTATACGATTATTAGGGACTGGCGGTAGTACTGTTGCTGTGACCATCTGCATGGTCTACTAAAGAGAGACTTCCCGAGAAGCACTCTTAATATAGCAGGACTGCAGGCAGCAAGTAAGAGTATTGTTTATATTTTTGTATCGCATCATTTGCATAGCGAGAGACTGAATTCCACTCCAGCATAAGTAGAGGACTCCACAGAATTATCCGTTCAAATATGTTCATAAAATGATATCTAACTATTTACTTACCTTGTGAAGTTATTAGTACTAATAGGGGAATTGCGTATAGTGTTAAACCATAAACTGTTTCAACGTTTTCTTTAAACATCTTGTTCATCTTATCCGACAATAAAAACTTAGGAACTTTTGCACAGTACCTTTCATGGTAACTAAACCTGTATGATATTGATTTACCCACCCATTCATCCACTCCAACTAACTGGTCATTTAACTGTTGATATATATGTATAAGCAACAAACATTTATTTGTTACATACTGATGAATTAGGTAACAAGCATTACAAAAATATTCTACACTCAAAAATATATAAAAAATATCTCCATCGTTTTTTACTGTTTACGTAAGACATAAGGCTCGGAGACGAAGAACATCGATTACAATAAATTCCTTAGACATTCGGTTTACGCTTTGGTTTCCATACAAAGCGATAGTTTAAGGAAAGAACTCATCGGCCTTTTTGTTTCAAAAGAATCACAAACTATAAATTGAAGACTAAGAGAACCAAATCGCCCGAATAGACAATAAAATAGATTACAACGAACTGTTGTGAACGAAAACAACAGGTTAACTAAAAATTTGCTTTCTTGTTGTGAATTTTACGTGTTCGAGAGCCAACCACGTATCTTTTACGGCTATATTGAACCAAATATGAATAAATAATGAATCGGAACATGTCACTGATAGGTAGCCCCATCGGAAATATTAGAAAACGTATGTGAGTTTTTTAAACGATTTAAAGTTATATGTCGGGTGGCTACCTCAACATATTTTTATATATTGGATGTCAAGGTTATAATAATAGTCATTATCACCATAATTGAATTTTATAGCGGCGGTTTTCTTTATTTTATAATTAATTATCAGTAACATATATATCTAAATTCTGCTGCTTGTACGTGTTGTTGTTATTGTAAAATGAATTGTCATTCCTGATGTAATTCTTGTCGTAAAAATGAAATTTGGGATCGACCCATCACATCAGGATTTTGAGATGTTTCAGACTATGTAATCGAAAAATATTGGTTTTGGATATTTCTGAGGATGGGTACAAAAAGCACGAAAGTTGTGGGATTTTTTCATAGAGTTTTATTACGATT
Source organism: Galeruca laticollis (assembly GCA_963921935.1). NCBI lineage: Eukaryota > Metazoa > Arthropoda > Insecta > Coleoptera > Chrysomelidae > Galeruca > Galeruca laticollis. The sequence goes on along the minus strand of OY998178.1, from coordinate 33,247,347 downwards.
TTGTTTGCTAATTTTTTATGATATGTCCCATTTACGTCAAGACTGTTTGCATTAAATCTTTCTGGGCAAACATTTTTTAACTTCAACTGTTTTTGCTCGCCACCGGTTAACTCATGTTAGAATGTGTCCTCCCCAAGACACAAACAGTGTTGGACTCATCACCAAGAGGATGCCAACCAACCAAACCAACCTTTGTCTCGCTGTTACTCCCGCCTCGGAATCACTACCCCAGCATACTTAATGACGAGCGGCGGTCCCTCATACACTCTCCTGCATCTTCTCCCTTCTACTTCTACCTCTCATGCTATACTCAGTCTTTCTCTACCCCTAATCATGCGCTCTACCACACTACTTACCTCAATCCATTCCTCCTCCCCCCTCAGCATTATCTCCATCATGTTTTCCCAATACACCGCCTCCCCTAGTTTCTTTGCCAACCTCGTCAACACTTCCTCATTCTTCCAGCATATAAACACATGCCCCAGATCATCGTCCACCTCTCGCACAGTGCCGACTCCCTTCTCCCAATCTTGTGGAGGTACCCTACTCTCGACCCATGTCCAGTAAGTACGTCACCTCCCCGAACTTCCGGTCCATCCAATCGCTCCTACTCTCTATAGCTCCTTTTAGAGCGCCCTCATACTCCTCCCACCGTCTCTCCATTTCCTCCTCCATCCATTCCTGTCCGTCCTCTCTCGTCGCACTCTCCTCCAGTGTTTATTCCTGGCCCTAGCCATCCTGGGTAGGACCTTGACAGCACCACTGCTGCCAGTCCCCTCACTGTCCTGTAGCCCTGCATCACCCTAAGCAGTATCCCTCTCTGCACCCGCAGGAATGACCTAACCCTCGTATTCAACCCCGCTCTTTCACCCCACACTTCCGCACCATACAGCATACTCTGCTCTATTGTCCTACCAATTACCCTCTTCACGTTATAGAGCAATCTTCCCAGCCATGCTGCCCTTGCTTTCGCCTTCTGTGCTGTCTTAGCCATATGCGCTTTGAACGATAGTTGGCTATCCAACCACACCCCTAGGTGTTTCACCGACTCTTCCATACGAATTATCCTACTGTTCACTATCACCCTCACTTTTCTCGTCTTGCTCCGTCCCTTCACCAGCAGCCCCACCGTATTTTCTTCAGCCACTTCCAGTCCACCCCGTTCAATCTTTTCCACAATCTTCCTACACATCCTCTCCGCCTTTCTTTCTATCTCCGCTTCCTCCTTTGCCGTACATACCAAACATACGTCATCCGCATACACCGTAATCTCACACGCCTCTTCACATACTATCTCACAAACACACACTTCCAGAGCGTCGGTACCAGAACCCCCAGAACCCTTGAGCCTCCATCTCATACCTCCTCCCTCTAGAGTCTACTATAACTCGCTCTGTCAAATAATCCTCTACTAGAATGATCAACCATTCCCCCACTCCAAGCCTCAGCAACGCGGTCAACACCGCACGCTTACTGACGCTGTTGAACGCGTTTCCCTCATATTATGCTTGTCAATGTTTTATACATTATATGCCAATCGTTTTCTGAAAATTGGCCGATCCTTTGGCGTTTTTTCCTTTTTCTTACTATATTTACTATCTCTACTAGCTCTTGTTTATTCATATCATTCATGGTTACTTTTGTCATATCGTTTTAGTAATTTTTTATTAATATCTTTTTTTCTATTTCGGTTTTAATTATTTAATTAATTTTTCCGTTTATTTAAAATTTTTGATGCTGTTCTCTTTCTCCTTATTTCGGATCTTGCGTTTCATTAAATCCTCGAAGTATCTTCTCCGTATCTTCATTATGTCCTTTTCGATTGACTCATTCGCTTGGTTATTCCATAGAATATTTGTTGGGTACCGTAAATATACTCAACTTGGAACACATTAATGGTTCAAACCGCGATTTTGCAAAAACGAATGCTGTTAAGAATGATGTAATAGTTTAGTAGGGTTAGACATGTTGCTTACTTTAACTACCGGCATAAAAGATTCGTAAAAAAAATACTACGCGAAAAAAAAACTTGGTGTTCCCCCGTTGGTTTCTTTCATAATATCAAGCTGTGCATCGTTAAACGTAACTTGAAACAAAAGTAAATAATAAAAAACAATTCTGGGTGTATTATTTTCATCAAAATTAATAGATTTTTGTAGAAAAACAAGTATATTTGTCAAAAACAGCTTTATTTAATTTAAGTATGTTTTAACAAAAAAACTCATATTCTAAAAAAGTGAAGAAATAAACTGAAATTATGTACACAACAAACTTAAACGTAAGAATTTTATAAAAAGCAAATAATTTTTTATGTTTTAGAATAGAAACAATTCCTTTATTTTAAGGCATAGTTCTCCTTGTTTTGGATGTCAAAACTGTAGCTCTCTTAATACTACAGGTGGATTGAGTTTCATCTTTATCATGTTCTTGTCAACCATGGAGAAATCATGTATGTCTGGCAAAACAAACGTATTTTCTGGAGCTTTTGGACCCACTAACTTACGTATGAATTTGTAGTAATATTGGTCATCAGAGCCAAATATTTACACAATTTCTCCTACATAATAAGAAAATTTCACGGTTATTTGTTTCCGTTCTGAATTCAACCACAGCAAAAGCACCAGTGGCAAAGCAGCATTCGCTAGAAATTGAAGAACTGTCCTGGCTCAGAATCTCCTCTATGGTCTCGTAACCTGAAGAAGAGTCATGAATCGAAAATTCAGGGACATCTGAATATAAGCTACTATTGATTTTACGTTGTGATTTTTTCCTCTTTAGACCACTGGTGTTAGTATTAATTTCGTCCATCTCGAAATTCTGAGTAGCAGTTTGGATCATTTTTCCTATAATACTGTCTATAGAGTCCTTGACTTGTGAAGTCATTTCTAGTAACTCTTTTACCGGGAGCTACGTCGAACCTGTGCTGGATTTCTCTTTATTTGGATATCTCATGCTTTACAACAACTCCATAAATAAAGAGTTCATTTTGTCAGCTTGTTCTTACGTAGGAATTGTCTTAGTCCAGGCAGGCAAACGTTTTGGCAAGGGATCCGGATCACATGGGTAAACCCCAGAAGCTTTAGAGCCACTAATTAAATTTTGGGCAGGATCTTGCCAACCCTCTAGTGTTCGCTTCAGTAGATAAGGAAATTTATCCTTGAGTATGCACCCTCTGTTTCTCATTTTCCATGCATCTAATTATTTTCTCCAGGAAACTTTCAAGTGATGAAATAATGAGACATCTAGTGGTTGGCATATATGTGTACTGTTTGACGGTAATAGGACGAATCTAATATTGTAGTTTTCGCATTCCGCTATTACAGACATAGAGAGGTAGCTAGACATATTGTCTCCAATCATAACCTTCAGCCCTTCATCCAAATTTTTCACGAACGGTATCACAATTGAATGGAACCAATCCTTGAAAATCATTATGTCAATCCATCCAGGTTTTGAGCGATTGTATCGAGCATTTTTTGGTACATGCTCGGTCCAAGTATTATAGATGTGCTCGCTCTTGTAAACAATATAGGGAGGAAATATAGTCCCGTCAGTAGTCCCTGCCATCATAACTGAAACATAGGCTTTGCTAATGTCAATACAGCGCTCGTTTTACTACGACTCGATTATTCCCCCGCATCGTCCGTAAAATGAGTTTCGTCACAGTTGAAAATATGACTTGGCATTACCCCTTCAATGGATCTTTTAGCATTTCTTGAGAAACTTCAGAGCGAGATCGTTTTATAATCTCTGCGTTTATTTCCGTCACGACTTTTTTATGTTCGGATAAAAACATCTGCTACTTGGTGTGTTATTTTTAAATCTCTTTTTTCTGAGTAATTTTTTGTTCAAGTACAAGAGATTTTATGTCATACCCTGTGAACGGAAACCTCCAAGTACCTACCATTTTAATACCTTCAACTAGTTGATTCTCCTCTGCGTCAGACAGTACCTTCTGTCCTCCATATTTCCAGATGCATAGGCATCTTCGTTTACGTGACAATGTCCCAAATTCTCTTGAAACTGACCTCAGTGTTCACCCCTTTCTGTGGCCTCCAAAGCCCGCCGCAGACTATCATTGGTATAGTTGTGATACGTGCGGCAACCCAGAACTCCTCTCGATATTCGAGTCATCGTGTTCCAAATCAAATAATCTGAAAAAATATACTATTACGCCCCTGTGTACTTTATGATTTATCATGTTTGAGGTTAAGTTAAAAACACATTTACATACCTAAAACGATTTGCAGGAATTAAATATGTTAAATAGCATGCTTTCCACGACAAGAGTTTTTCACGTGTTTTAATTTGACAAAAAAATTAATTATTTTTCGACCTGCAGTGAAGATTAAAGTATTATATTATACACCAAGGTGGTGAAGACTATTATTATCGACCGAGCACCATAATTATTTCACGAGGGGCTTTGCCCCGAGCGGAATAAGGCGCGAGGTTTATAAATGTCTCCACCACCGTGGTGTATATACATTTTTTTCCACTACTAGCCAAATTTAAGACAAAAATCAAAAAGAAATCTTATAAAAATCATGTACAATTTAATCACACAGCATTAGAATACCACTATTGCTATAGTTTATAATCACCAATGTGCAACGAATTAACGAAACCAATTATACGATCACGTCCAAAGATATCACAAAACGTGGTTAATGTTTTACTTTCAACAATTACAGCGGTAGTGCATTGACAACACTTGGGTACAAAGTGAGCGTTCATAAAACATTTAACATATACTTCACCATAGAGAACGTAATATATTATTTGTCTATTTCACACTCTACACCACAGCGCTCACAAACGAACCACGATAATCGACGAGAGTGCACTCTTAGTTCCCCGCTTGCTATCGGGGAAACTATTACCCTGATATGCGCAATTCGTATAATATGTACAATGTACACATGTTCTTGTTTATAGAGCTTAAGGCACCGGTAATCGATATTCTGTGGATCAAGGTTAGCTACCAGTTTCTGTCAACATAATATTTTCAAATTCCACTGGTGATAATGTTGAAGGTAAAAACATTCCTCGGTCCACGTTTTTTCTGAAATTAATGGAATGTTAACAACACATTTCAATGTCAAAATCAAATTTTGAAAGTGTCGATTTACAAATAGTTCAAACTGATTTCTTCCTAGGCGTTTACTCCGTCGTCTGACTGACACTGTTTTCGCTCCTCACCTCACCCATATATTATGAACGCACTCCTTATGTCATCAGAAATTTTTCGTTGAGCGCTAATTTCAAACTAATGGCAGTTTTATTGATATAATTTTTTTATCTTGTTAGATAATTTCAAGCAGTAAATATGTTAAAGACAATCTCCTGGGTATACACAATTATGTTCCACTGGTTTTTGTCAAGCTATTATCCCTGAATTCTGAAAACATTTGAATTTGTCCATTATTGACCTAGGTTAACAATAGAAAAAATTATTAACCACTAATAGAGAAATTTTACTTCTCAGTTGGCTAGAAGACGCAATAACTGTCAACTTCACAGCTAGTAGTGGAAAAACACTCTTACTTATTAGACACGGCAAGCAGCGATTCATCTCGACTACCAACTTAACAATACCCATTCAAAAAGTGGCCGGTCGCTTCAACTCGAGTGTGCTCAAGGTTATATTCGAGGAGGTGCGAATTGTTCCAAGTCACATCCTTGTTCTAAGTTGGACGCTTTTACGGTATCACTAAATTTTGTAGTTAATCTTCCTATTGGCAGTGGTTCCCAACCTTTTCCGGACCACCGCCCACTACAGAAGAGAACAAAAATTTCACCAAATTCTTAGCAAATAATAACTCTTGATGAATTTTTTCTTCTTTTATAAATCGTACGTATGATAAGAGTAGAGCTTCGTTACTTGGTAGAGTTGAATGGAAAATTTGCAAGTCTTTAGGTAATCGCATAATGATATTTCAACGTCATTTGCCATTTCATCTATTCTTCTTTGCACTGAATTATTACTGAGAGGAATTTTTTTAATGATATCAAATGGTGTCATGATGGAGAACAGTTTTTAATATCTCTTCGACTGCCGTCAAAATTAATTACTCGCCAATGGTGTGTGGTTTTCCTGACTTTGCGATTAACAATGAAACGTTATATGAGGCTCGTAGCCCATCATCGTCTCGTTTAGAAGACGATGCAAAAAGGTTTGATATAGTTAGCTGTTTTAAATATTGTTTTTCGAGTTCTTGAAAATAGACTATATCTTTGTTCTTCTCATCAGGATGCATTTTATGTAAATGCTCTTGTAGCCTAGAAGGTTTCATAACTTCATTTCAAAAAACTTTTCGGCAAATTAAACACATAGGTAATGATTTGTTTGTAGGAGATTCCGCAAATTCATATTTTAAATATTCAATACTGTATTGCCGGCATTTCTTTTTTAATTTAGAAGTACATTCAGCCATTTTCATACAAAAATTAAATTCTCAATAGATTTATAGATAGTAATGTTTATAAAATGACACACCACTCACGATTATTTACTACGGCAGATCTTATGATTCACGACTATATATCGCGGCCAAGCACATACAACTAACTAACAAAAAATGCGTAGAGCTGTTGCTTTTATACGTTTCATTTCGTGCATGATTCAACTTGTCTGTGTGCGAACATATCGAAACATGTTATTTTGTATGAACATCGCGCGTTCGCTTATCAACGAATGAGTACAAGTCATATACTTCTATTCTGAACTAAAAGAAATTATTATAATTATTAGTAATATTATTAATGCTAATTTAAAATTGCTTATTAACCCTTATGAAATCATTTTCATTTCACCATTCCTCTTGACTGCTTATTATTTGCTTCTGAATCTGCTACCGCCCCCCTAAAAGGCTGCAGCGCCCACAGGGGGGCGGCATCGCCCCCGTTGGGAACCAATGGGCTAAAGGTTGCCATATTCTTAACTGCTTTTCACATTATATTTTTCTTAGTCACTTATGTTTTTGATTGTAAATTATTCTAATCGTATGTTTTTCTTCTCTTTCACTCTCATTTGCATATTTGTCTGTCCCCCATGCCGTTTTCTCCATTTACCTTTTACAAATCTTATCCATTCAGATTTATTTTTCCTGTCTCTATAATTATTTGATCCCTCTCTGCTTTACATCATCTATTCGATTAAATAGACTAGATATTTTCAATATTTTATATTTAACATCAACTGTTTTGTTTTTCTGAATGCCCCAGATAAAGCAGATTTAAATAAATATGTGGAAGTACTTTTATATATTTCAACTATCGTCCCCGTAGTGGTTTTTCCAATTTTCTATTATTGAACAGAATAAGAAAAAAAATAGCCTTCAGATATGAAAATATCTACGATATTACCGCAGATACTGCGGTTTGGAAAACGTCTACGACCGGCGGCGTCTTAAAACTCTTTGGAGGCGGGCATCAATGTGAATGCGAGTGAGTCTAGCGGCATTTGCTTGTAGCACTCAACATTGCCGCGTATAGGAATTTTTCTTTTGAAATAAACCACAGATGCGGTCTTTATTATAAGCCAAATTACCGAAATATCGATTGAATATAACATACCTGCATACGTGTGTATTATAATAGACTTGGAAAAAGCATTTGATCGATTTCAGCATAATGATTTAATACTCACTAGACAAAAAGAAAATAATGTAGGAAGTTCAAAACATCAAACACCGTTTGACAGAAACTAGATACAAATGACACACACTTCAATAATGTGTCTATTCCATAGCCTACTTGAAGTATTTTTAGTTTATAGGAGTAATTTTAACATTTTTTGAAGTATAAATTTATTTCTCGTATTTTACTATTGTTATTGAGTGTTAAGTGCATAGTTTCTAGATACATACCCTTATACAGGGTGTTCGAAATATTCGTAACATATTGAATGAGTATGTCCTAAGTACGGCCCTGTAATCACATTTTTTAGTGGTCTGTACTCGTAAACATACAAACTCAATTGAATTTCTAGGATGCTTCTCTAGATGCATTAAATAGATTTCATTTCAAGCTAAAAAATAAAAAAAACCTCTCCGATACCATTGTTAACCCCCAAAACGTGCATAAATTATAACATTGACGGTAAATTTTTGGTAGTGAAGTTGTCTGCGGAAAAATAAAAAGGAAATAAGTAGATTCGATTTTTTATACTCTTTCCAATTATAAAGAGCAGTTTTAAAAAAATCTATATACAGGGTGTTGTTTTTAGGAAAGACGAGTTTTGAAATTTTTTGTTAAGCGGGACCTGCATTATCTTTTTGGAGATTCTTTTGATGGAGTTTCTAGGTAATGGTTATTACGTGTACCGAAGTTCAAAATAATATACAGGGTAACTCGGAAGTTATGAGGTTCAAAAGAAATAGGATAAATTTATAAAGTGCAGAAGACACATTAAATATAGGTTTTTGAAAGCACCAAAGTGATCCCCATCTACAGTTAAAGTTAGGCCCTTTCCCAATGAAACATCCTGTATCTACCGAAAATAAGTTTAAGGACTTATCTTGGAGAAAAACCGGGATATACAGCTCGCAGCGGATTCTTGAATGGACGGGTCTGGTTTCCTGGCTCTAGGGGGCGACTTCTTGATCGGAGGTCCAATTACGGCTCAGATGTCCTACTTAAGGGTTCCAAGTACGTCTTCGGGTGTCACGTAAGGGTTCCAGGGCGGCAAGCAGGATACCACCACGCACAAAATATGACTGTAAACTGAATAAATAAATGTGCTTCTAGCGAAGGATCTTTAACGATAAAGAGACCGATTCCATTAGAAAAGGCATTTAAATAAGAACATTACGAATGTAAAAACGCGTTTTTAACATATCGAAGTAAAATAATTTTGAATTAGAGGTGGGAGTAGCCGAAGAATAAGTAACGCTCGCTCCTAAATAACTAATGAACAATTGAAACATGTCACGATGACATGTTACAAATCTTATAATAAATATTTATATTTTTGAAATAAGCTTGTTTTTTATACCTTTTTTTTGTACAATCAACTAACCTTAGCTTAATTTTTTTGCTATAAAATTATAAGTAAATTTTAAAGTAACTATAGACATATAATATATAAAATTGAAATCTTCACTATGTAGTGATCCCTTAAAAGACATTAAAGACAAAAGGACACTAACTTAGAAATAATGTTTAAATTCAGGTTAATATTAATTATAGTATTTAGGGAGCATCGGCCGGCCATAGTCAATGTCATTTATCAAGGAAAGATTGTTTTTGTTACCTATATAATGGGTGTGAACGAACCAGGATGATATGATTGTTATTAATACTTTGAATAAGTCGTTTTGATATTTTTAATCGTGTATGTTTAAATGTATTAAACTTGAACCCAGTGATTTTATAAATGTGTTATTGTTTATTCTGTTCCCGAACACAGGTTGCTAGGTAAGTGGTTTCCTCCATAATAATATGCCTTTATGGTAAACGTGGAGTATACGAGGGACCCTTACTAAGTAACCACTACATGGCGATCGTGACATGACTAATGGTAAAATTAATGGTAAAATATACATCGCCACTACAACTACAAACTTTTTTTATTCATATTTTTCTCATTTTTCAATTAATTGTTCTTGAAAATTGTTGTAATTGAGATCGGCAAATTTTGGAAGTTAAACTTTTTTATTTAAACTTTTAATGATGTAATAAAAAAGGTCCCATGAAAAGCCATCCAGTGGAACCAGGTTCCGAGATTTTTCCGTTTTTTTGTCTTACGGCACTCCACTAAAGACTAAATCAAGGATATACTCGTATAAAGCGGCTTTAAGATATGTAATGACATACACTGCGGAAACCCGGCCAGAGAGAGCAAAAACCAGAAACATACTAGGAACTGGTGAGATGAAAGTCTTACGAAGAATCGCTGTGAATACTCTACTAGATAGAGAAGGAAGTGAAAACATTAGGCGAACGTGTCGGGTGAATATTAATGAATAGGCTATAAATAAAAAGAAGGAGTGGAACGAAGAAAAAATAGTCAGAATAACACGTGATGAATCACCAATAGGAAAAAGAAGACCATGAAAAAGATGAAGCGATAACCTTACCGTTAATGAAAACAAGGCAAGTTATGAAGAATGAACAGACGTTTTATCTACAGTAAAGGAGTAAAAAGAAGAAGAAATAAAAAATTGGCTACGAAAATTGTGGCTTAATTTGAGCTATTTAAGGTAGCTTTCAAATAAAGTATCATATCCAAAAGATGGTAATGTATTTCAAATCATAATTAATCATAGCTGGACATTCCATTTTTTTGGCCGTGATGAAATTGTCAACTAAATGTAAGCTTATCGCACGTCAAAACTTTTTGGTCAAGTCAAAAATGTCAAACTTTAAGCTGAGAATGACATATTTCACCCGGCAACACCAATGTTGTCGATACATGTGTAGAGATCCTCCTAATAAAAATATTTAATCAAAAAACGGGGATTTGCTAAATTATTAGCCACCAAAAATATTTTTAGGATTATAAAAACACTCTGTATAAAATAATGCAAAGCTTTCGACGGCAACGCCGTTGTGCGGGATCAATAGGTGGTGCTATCTCCTACCTCAATGCTGTCTCTCTCTTATTGTTGGTTTCTGCCACCCTTCGTTCGCCGCTTGCCTGCTTGCCTGACGATGCCTCCCCCGCGACCTTGACCCGACCTCTCGCACACATACTCATCATGTAACCCGTAGACCAGTCAACGAATTTTTTAAATGGACAACAAATTTACTCTATAAATTCTCAATCTGAAATTGTAAATTGCCTTATAAATGTCGATAGGAGAAAATATGCGATGCGTTATACGGCGTGTCCGCTTAAGTGAACACCATACATACAAAAACTTTTGATTATAAATATAACGAAAAAAAGTAATTCACTCCAAAATATTCTGAAATTGAAATCGCAATCTTAAGATGTACACCAGTAAATGAAGCGACTAACCTGACATAATAATTGTGTCGCGATTGTTTGTTGTGGTAAAATTTGTAGGTCTTGAAGGAACGAAATTTATCCAAGATTCTATTCTAGGTCAAGGACGAAAAATGGCCCTTGAAGTTCCAAAAATCTGTTTTTCGGCCAAACTCTCAAAATATGACACGTAGAGAATTTTTTTTTACAAAACATGAAGATAATTATCTACAAAAATAGTCCTATTGAATTTTTTCATAACAAAAATTTTTTGCAATAACGGGAGGCGGTTGAAAAATTCATATATTTGAGACTGAGTAAAAATGGCAGTTTTCTATGAAATTTGAGATCTAGTGCTTGGAAATACTTTTCCATCTGGTGAAAATTCATCAATTGCGATCACATGACTCATTTGTATTCTGTCTCTGGCCGTATGTATTAGACTTTTTACTGTCCGTAAGCTGTCCACTGTCTTATGTTGCGTAGCCATGACATCTTCCTTCCCATTTCGCTCTTTCGCCCTATCTTGCCCTCGATGATCAGTTGTAAGGGCTGGTATTTCGTAGTTCGCATTATATGGCCTTGATATGCGGTTTTCTTTTTTATGAGTATTAGCAAGTAAACCCACATCTCGAAGGCCTCTATTTTGTTTATTGTGGTTACTTTCAGTGTCCAGCTCTCCACGCTATGTAGTAACATTGACCTGTTGGTGTTTTTAAATGAAACTCACGGTCTCTAGTTAATTCCACAATATAATACAAGTTATTGAAAATTTTAAAAAATTGACAATTGTTTCGATAAATCAATATCATCGTCAGAATGACAGAAGTTACATTTCATTTGATGCCTACCTGATGTTTAGTAGTTTTTTTTGGCTAGACCAAGAAGTAACCTAACTTGTGATTGGCTTAATATATGTTTATAGAAAAAAGAAGAAGATGTCATATTACATATATTGAAGCTTAGATATTATTAGCCCTATGGTGATATCCTGGATATCATTTTTCCAATTAAGATCAGTATAACTGTGCAATGATATAGAAAACCAGGAAAACTATATCTGCTGATCTTTACAATTATCACTTAAGAAGATAGTTTATTAGTGGAGAATTCCCTAGATTTAACTGTTCATTGACAACTTCATATTGTGGGTTTCTTAAATGTCTTCTAATTTCCAGTTCTTCAAGGAAATCCGATTCTTGTTTCTTTTCACAAATATGCAGCACTTCTAGTTCTGAGTTAGGTGTCAATGAATGATTGGTGTCAAGTAGATGTTTTGTGTAGTGGGATTTATCTGGTTGTTTTAATCTGTATACTCGTAAGTGCTCACTGTATCGTATTTCAAAATTCCTAAGGGTCTGACCCAAATAGACAGCATTACATTCTGGACATTTGAGTTTATATATACCTGACTTCTTTAATAGTGGTATTTCTGTTTTTACATTTAACAATTTTGTACTAACGTTACTTTCTGTTTTAAAAGAAATTGTTGTATTCGTTGCTGAAGATATTATCTTTGAAATATTATTAGAAATATTTCCTGCATATGTGATGGTTTTATAAGTTTTAATTTCATCAGCTTGTTTAGGATATATTAGTTGTAATGCCACTTTTTTCTCTTTTTTACTAATTAGCTTATTTATTGACCTGTTGCATTACGCAAAATAAATTGATCAAAAATGATATGACATACCCTGCATTAAGTCAGTAATATGTATGTCAATAGGGTAACTAACCGATCGCCCCATTTGCCTACCTTTGAAATTGTCCAGATACCACTTGTAATATTTTAGGCATGGGAAGAAATAGACAGAAAGGTAGAACGAGTTTTAGAAAAAATTGTAAGATAGATATAGTTGAAAAGATGTAGTCCCAGTGCACAGACCAACGCTCTGGTACCCGGGGTGTAACTTGAAATCGGATTTATAAAGTTAAGATGTACTTTTATTTAGTGAAGTAAGTGTTTTTGTAATAAGTTGAAGTTATGCAATAAAGACATAAAAAAGCATGATTTCTGGTCCTTCGTTTTTTAAGGAATCCCATTAAAACAGACCAAATGTAACACTTTTAGGTTCAGGTCAAAGTCCGTATTTGTGAAGATGCATCTTATTTTCAGGTTAGATGTTTATTGTTCAGTGAGCCATACTCCAAGGTATTTAAATTTGTTTGCCCTCTCAATTGGTGATCCGTCTGATGTTAGTTCCGCATTTCTAAACATGTCTGGTTGGCGAGTAACAACCATGTATTTTGTTTTATTGGTGTTTATTTTTAGACCCATTCTCTTACTGTGATTTCCTATTACGTGGACAAGATGTTGTAGGTTGCACATGTTTTCAGCAACCAGGACCGTCATCCGCTTAGTGAATGTTATTAATCCCATGCTCCATTGACCATACCTTTTTCAATATTCTTAAGCGCTTCCTGAAAGATGTTTTCGGAGTACAGATTAAATAGCAGTGGTGAAAGAACACATTCATGTCGCACTCCTCTGCAGATTTCAACATTAATACTTTGTTCTCCATCGATCTTTATGTGATCAGATTGATTCAGATGGAGCAGCGGATATCTCTGCCGTCCATATCCATTTGCCTCAGTATTGCTCGTAATGTATGGTGTTGTACCCTGTCAAATGCCTTCTCGAAGTCCATGAAACATCCTTCCGCTGATCCCGGCAGTTTTACACTAGTACTTGTGTTGCCATTAATGCTTCTCGGGTGCCCAGGCCTTGTCTAAATTCAAATTGTGAGTCTCTAATATTTTGTTAACGTTTTCTAAATATTCTCTGATGTATTATTTTGAGAATACACTTGGAAATACATTGAGCTTTATGTGTTGGACTGTAAACACCAACTGTAGATGGCGCCGGTCCTATAGGGGAATGCCAGGAGTTAATGGATTTTTCGAGTGATATTGGGGTTGCAAAATGTGATTTTTTTCTTGGAAATAAGTATTTCGGTTATCTACATTAGATAAAAAAGCTACCGACAGCGTATGTGGACGACAACATCAGTAGCGTGTATATGTATGACGTGTATCATCATGGGGCCCTGGCGGCGGCGGAGTAAATATGATTGATTGTTGTGGTGAAATTTGTAGGTCTTGAGGGATCATTTGAAAGGAAATGCATTTATCCAAGATTTCATTCTATTTCGTGGACGATAAATGGCTCTAAAGCTCCAAAAATCCGTTTTCCGGTCATATCTCTCAAAATGTGACACCTGGAGAATTTTTGTTTATACAAAAATGAAGATCAGTTCATTATTAACAAAAATGAGCCTGTTGGTTTTTTTTGAAAATTCGATAGTTTCCGTGATAACGGGTCCCAAACGTATCCTGTATTGTTGTCTCCTCCCATGGGATCCAGGACAGTACTTTCTACTCATAAGCTTCGGACAGATTGTCGAATAACTCGACCAAAAATGAATATTTTCTCATAATTCAAAATTCATCTGAAAGGGGAAATCCATACCTTGTGAGTTAGTTTTTTCGTTTCGAAAGTATTGGAAAAAACGGTGAAAGTTTTTTCCCACGATATTTTAACGCTATCAAGAATTTTTCCATATTTTTTCAAATAGTCTTTTATTTGGGACCTTGGAAAGTGTTGACCCATCTCAGAAAGTTTGTTTTAGTATTTTTCCGTAGTAAAAAGTAGCTTTGGTTATTTTTTTGCTGTTTTCGGAGTTTCGGGCAATTGTGGGACCAATCGCAAATTGTGAACGTTTAAACCATTATTATCCTTTCCATTGTACATTTTAAGGCTTAAAATGTCTACTTCCCGATGACATTTTTTTGAGTAAAGGTATTTTTCCAGAAGGCGAAGAAGTTCGTAACCTAAATGAAAATCAGGCATTTTCTCTCGCTTTTTATTTTTTGAGGATTAATCCTTGGACCAAAGCAAAGCTGATATTCTGACCTTTTCAATGATATATATCGTTTATATAAATTTGATTCACATATATTACAAAAATGCAATAAACTTAGCAAGCTGGCCCCTTACCGCTGAAACTACTAGGCATTGACTCGCAAACAACTGTGGACAGAAAAATGGGGGTGGGCAGGAAATATACTTTCACGGGTCCAGACCACCCATGAGCCCGCGCAACCGACACTCACGAAAATGATTTTTGTCAGTGCAAGGGCGACTGCAGGAGAAAATTTTCATGTAAGAAAACAGGATTGCAATGTTAGTCTATCTGTAGTTTATTCAATAAAAATCTCGTGAATACTGCGAAATTATTTTATATTATTTTATATAAAGTGATTACGACTTACGACCTATATTTCAATTTGATTGAAGGAACTCGAGTCGACTACATAGTTGACCGACGGTTTAAAGAAAGCTTATTAGCGACGCTGATATTCAGAAATAGGCTTTGCTACCCGTAGCTTGTAAAAAGGGGCCATCCATATGTATTGGTAAATTTATTACTCAGTATACACCTTAAAAACTCATTTTATCCCTATTTTTTTACTTTGTGGGTAATATTTGACCACATTAAATGCTCTTAGGATCATCAAGTTCACGTTTCGAACGAAGTTTTACTGCCACAGATGAAAAGAAACATATTAAGGAGCTCGATTAGGTGAAAGGCCCCGTCTTATTGGAGACGGTAAGGCAGTTAGTGATGTGATTTTCATAATTTTAGGAAAAAATAAACATATATGACTTAGAAAAATATATAATCTTTGGGCATTATATCAACAAAAGTTTCATGGTTTACACGTGTATATAGGAAAAGACAAATTGAGATCAATCAGAAAAGATACTATACATATTCAACAGTAAGGATCAACAGTCTATTGTTTATATAGTTTTATACACTTACTCGGACAAAAATCAACGATATTAGCATGAAATTGACCAACACTAAAATATTAGATCATCTTTACTTTAATCAGAGGAATTACTCTCCCCAATCCAAGCACACAAAGTCATGTTGAATATAAATTACATTCCCGCGTCGAGTGATGCTTTCATCAGCTATCGTATTTTTCATCTTTGAATCGGTAATTTTAGTTATATCCGGATTTGCTGGCCATGTTCAGCCTCCTTCAAACCTTTTATTCAGGCAGCTCACCCACATTTCATATGGTGATTAGCAAATTATTGTGATTCGCCCTGGAAAAAGACTTTCTTCGTCTTGGTTTTGAAGTTTGACGAGTTGTCCACTGTCTTGACCAACAATCTCCAGTATTTGTCTCATCGGCAGCACTAAGGATACATTCATCAATCACCTCTATCTCAATATTATGGTTTGGCACATTATTGTCTTGCCATTGCATGATAATGTCATCGAGTTTCGATTTCTATGTTCGGTACACGCTGGCTTCAGATGACTTTTTCCGTTTATTCTGTCGTATTTTACAAATTGGTTTCTCTTGTTTGTCTTTTAGAATTTCAGTTTCTTGGTTTTATATGTTATTCTTGGCTCGTTTGTTCTTGACACTCCTAGTTTTTTGTCATTTCTCTGTTCTCTTAGGTTTTTATCAGTTTTCTGCTGTTCGTCTTGATTCTTCTCTGTTAGTTCTACTTCATTATCAAGGATCGGTACGTAGCCCATAATCTATTCCTCAATTTTGTCCAATTCGCCATCTAGGTTTTTCGATGCCTCTAGTTTTTCGCCTCATCGTGAATTTGAGCTGTTGTTACTATCAATTCCAAAAAGTCAGTTTGTAACTCTTCGTCTTAGCCGCTGCCTGTCCACCTATTTCTATTACGGCCTTTTCTGCCTCTGATTTCTTCGTCGTCCTTTTGTTTTTAAAACCTTTGTGTCTTCCTTTTTTACAGGTTTTTTTCTCGTGCTCCTTCTGTTTATTTTTATAAAAAAATCTCCACTTCAGCGTAAATTGACTTTCCTGCTTTAACAAGCAGCTAGAATTTCTTGGTTGTTTTTAAATTGAAGTCCGACGCTCTTATTTATTGGAAGTATTCCTTAAATGTTTCCCCAACAGAAGCTTGGATGTGACGAGTAGTGTATGAAGGTAAAACTTGTAGGACTTCAATACGTGAGCATGGAAAAATACATTTTCTGAATTCTGCTATCATATTAATCCCTGTTGTGGATTCATTCAGTTGAAGCGCTGAATGTACAAGCGAATCTACTACAGCTTCTGCAGGGCGAGAAAAGATCAGCTGTTTGTGTCAAAACATAACTTTGTTTGCCTGTCAAATTCCGTTTTTATTTCACGTTCGGATACATGCATTTTACTAAAGCAAGTTTAGAAACATAAAAATAATGAAAAGTGTTTATTTAGGGTACGACCCAATGTTCCAATTTTACTCAGAATGACTGTAATTAATTACACTTTCAATAAATTTCATTCGTGCTTTCCCTCTAAAAAATTAATAATGAGTAGGTTATTTATGCACTTGTTTGTTCTATGCGGCATTGACCGAACTAGATGGTCTATATCATATTGGGGAATACTCATCTAAATCCTTCTTATGGCATGCCAGAGTTCATCCAAGTTTGCAGGAGGACGTGACAATCGACTAAGGTTGCGACCAGTCATATCCAATAACGTATTCAATGGGCGACAATTTAGGCGATTTTGATGTCCATTTCGGAGTCTCTATGTCAGATCGTGTATGAAATCTATTGTTTCACGAGCAATATGAGGTCGCGAATTATCCTGTTGAAAGACTGCATTTGGAATTGTTTGTAGCTAGGGATATAAAACTTGTTGCAGCACCTCATTATTATATCACCGAGCAGTCAGATTGGCGTTGATGAGAAGTAGAGGTGCTGCTTCTGTAACAAATAGCGCCCCATAACATGAGACTTTGCTATCTGGCTGTATCACGTTCAACATCGACGTCTATATTTCGTCTCTCACCTCGAAATTGCTTGACTCTCATACAACCATCATGGCTGCCTAAACAAAATCTCGATTCGTCGCTGAATGGTATTCCATTCGTCATTCCAGTGTTGCCTAGCTGTGCACCACTCCAAGCGACGAGACTTATGTTGAGGTGTCAGAGGTAGCACCAAAAGCGGGCGGTAGGTTATCAGCCCCATTGCAAGCAATCGTCGATTAACTGTCATACTTGAGAATACTCGTCCCGAAGCTGCAACTAGATCATATCTTACTTGGCATATTCTATCCCGTCGATTCTTGAGAGCAAGAAGTCTGAGATGGTGCAAATCGCGGCTTTATAATAGTCTAGGACGTTCAGACCCTGTATAACGCCTATAACACTCATCATTGAACCATCTTCTCTTAACACTGTTGAGGAATTGACATTCATTCTTCTTGAAATTTCCCGTAAACCAAAGTCAGCCTCATTCATGCCCACATGCGTCCTTTTTCGAAATCGTTTAAATGCCGAAATTGTTAAGCAAATTAGTACGCAAACCAAAAAAGTCAAATACCACGATAGAACTCTTAAAATCTTGAGAAAAAGTATTTTTAGTTTTTGTTGCTTCTAAGGAAAAATGTAAACATCAGCTAACATAAGGAAAAATTCGCATACAAAAATAAATAATTATCAACCCTCTAATATTCATATTTTAATATTAGTTAAATTATATAGTTTCAAAAACTGGTCTGTTGTAGAGCATGCGACGAGAGATGGCTATATTCTCTTGGATAACTGTCATTTCTCATGGCCCGTTATTGGTCGTAAGGATTTGCGGAACTTTGTTGCGCCGCCATCGCCACTGCGTCTATTTGGCGCACCGCGTGCCACTCACGATGTGCATCTTTTATGTTTGTATATTCCAGGGTTTGAAAAGCACAGTTGGAATATTTCAATTACTTGGAAATATTTCATATACAACGGAATGTGTAATAATGGCAGTAGACAACATATTTTTGTTTATAGCATGAACAATGCATTTTTATGACACCGAATACAAAAATAACAATGAAATTAAATATTTAGATACGTTTTTCGAGATCTGTTTTTTTTATTTTCAGTGAAAAATTGTTACTTCCACATTTTTACGAGGTCATTATTGCACTGTTCATGTTAATAGTCTCTGTAACATCTCTAACAAGAATAATAATTCTACTATGAAAACTTTATGCGTTTCTTGATACTCTTAAAATCACAAAAAATACAACAAAACATGCCGCAGTCCAAGAAAAAAAGCATCACCTAACAATATATTTGCCATATGCTCTGATCGTATGCCCTACCCTATTGATTTTCAGCTCACCAGAGGCAGTACAACGGGTGCTATGGTTGTTGAAGTACGACATTTTTGTCATTTTTTGAGAAATTTCAGTTTGTTAGCTCGATACAGCCTCCGGAGTGCAGCAAGTCACCAATTTTATGATTTAATATTATTCGGGACATCTCACAGATGAACTTTATTGATTTTCAGCTCAGCAGAGCCAGTACAACAGGTACTATAGTACTTTAAGTACGACATTTTTGTCGTTTTAGGAGAAGTTTCAGTTTGTGACCAATTGTATGATTGGATATTATTCAGAGCGTCTCAAAGATGAACCCTATTGATATTCAGCTTACTAAAGCCAGTATAACGGGTGCTATGGTACTTGTAGTACCAAATTTTTATCATTCTTGGAGAATTTTCAGTTTGTTAACACGATACAGCCTCCAGAGAGTATACGATTGATCAATTTTATGATTGCATATTGTTCAAGGTGGCTCACAGATGTATCCTATTGATTTTCAGTTGACTAGAGTGAGTACAGCTCCAGATATACTAAATTTTTGGAGAAATTTCGGTTTGTTTGCACGATACATCCACCGAAGTGTATACAAGTAACAATTTTATGATAGAATATTGTTCAGGACCACAGATGCGGAAAAGTTAGTTTTAATCTTTAAAACCGTTTATTTTTGAATGTTACATAATAAAAGAACATTTCAAAAATGTATAATACATACAATAAAAAGTAAATCATTTGCGAGTACGGTTAATTTCAATTAACTTATATGTAGAAACAGTTTAATTTTTAACAAATTAGCATAACAGTAATAAATTATTCTATAAGGTGTTAAAATTGACTTCCATTGGTTTCCGTAAAATAATGCAATCGAGTTTTAAAAGCCTTTCGCACATTATGTAATTTTTCTGGGTTTATGGGTCGAAATTCCTGAACAATTCACTGACGTAAATCATCTATAAATTCCGGTTTAGTGGGATACATTTTGGTTTTTCGATATCCCCATGAAGAAAGTCTAGGGGTGTTAAATCGGGGAATATAGGTGGCCATTCTAACATTGGGTCTTTTCTGCCTATCCAACTCCAACGACGAGAAAATGTTTCATTTATAAACTATCGAACACCGAGAGCGTAATGTAGGGATGCCCCAACTTGTTGAAATGCCAACAAAACTTTTAATATATTATCATTTTCTGAAATTTGTGTTATTTCGGGATCATCAGATTCTCTGAGTAATTTTAGATAAGAATCACCATAAAATTCCCCTCGAGAAAATATGGTGCAAGTCCATATGATCAACTAGAATGTTACAACTTGTGGTGTATATATCTACCAAAAATAATTGACAGTATTTGCCAGATCTAGAACGATTCAGACTGTCTAAGCACCAATGAAATTTGCACAGTAAGAATATCGCGGACTGTAGATTTATTAACAAACAACTGTAGTTTCTTGCAATGCGGTTACTGACCGGTTTGTTGGCCTTCTGCACCTCAGAATCCCTGATTTAGGCTGTGACCATTTTCATTATTCACTTGAAGGTCTACAGTATCTTTTCAATCAATTTTAATGTTTAGTCTATAGGTATTTATCACCAAAATTACTATTTGAAACGGTCGCCTCGCAAAACGTTGTCTCTCTTGTTTTAGCGCAAGCGCTACATGATATGCGCACCCAATCGGTCGAAACCAGCTGTTTGAGATCAGTGCGGAAAGTATTTGAAAATAAGAAAAAAACTGAAGTCATTAGTGCATGAACACAGACATAAGCATATATTTTAGGCAAAAATAACTCGATCTATCATTATCCACCATCTTTTGTAGTTATTTGCGATATTTTTAGCGATTTTGTCATTTTTTCGTATACTAAGCACTGTTTGCCGAGAACTAGTAACACGAATATCTAGATAGATTCAACTTAATCGAGCATTAAATATGTCGATTTCCGCGATATCTACCAAAAATAATTGGCCAGCAAAACTAGCTCCATATCACTATATGCGATAATGCGATATAACTTGCAATGTTTAGGATTTTGTCAGTGTCCAATATTTGGCACTGTTTGCCGAGAACTAGTAACACTTACGAACATCTAGATATATTCAACCTATACTAGCATTATATATGTTGATTTCCGCGATATCTATCAATAATAATTGATAAATGTCCATTATTTGCAGAATCTAGAACGAGTCAGACAAATTTTAGACAAAACTAACTTCATCTATTGTTATTCATCATCTTTTGTCGGTATTTGCGATAAAACTTGCAATATTTAGTTATTTTGGCATTTTTTAATATACTGTTTACCGAGAACTACGAACACTTACGAACATATAGATTCAACCTAATCTAGCATGAAACTGCCGCATTAAGTGTGGGTTTTTTCAGTCCACTATCTATAATGGTGTCTGTTTACAACATTTACCCCAAATGAATATTCGTCTGAGAAACAGATATTTACAGCATATCTGGATGATCGTTGACTCATCAATTCACAAAACCGTAAATGCTGGTCGAAATTGTCTTCGTGCAACTTTCATAGCTTCGTTGTTTACTACTCGTCTTTTTGATGTTTCTTCTTAGGTCAGTTAAGTTGCCGTCCCTCCTCCCTATTCTATAAAGATGTTATTATCTGGATCTGGTACGAATTCTAAAAGGTAGGCTACCAGTACAGAAATGCTAAGAAGGATGAGAAAGGAAAAGGAAGTCCTTAATACAGTTAATACAGGGAAACTGCAATATCTTTTTACAGAAGATCCTTCAAGGCAAGGTATATGGAGCAAGAGGAGCGAGCAAAAGGAGAATATCCTCATTGAAAAATTTAAGAGCGTAGCTCAACTAATCAACAACTCAGCTGTTCTGCGCTGCTGTTGACCTTCCCAACAATTCAATAACTACTTTGGTTTTTTTCGTCTCCAAATCAGTGTTCATTTTGAGCTAGTTTGCGACCAACATTTTCAGAATTTGTATCTATATTCCAGCATCCTTTGTATTAATTACAGGCTCCATGACCCCGTAACCACACAGTACCTAATTGTTAGATGAAGATTATGTTAAGAATTCAACGCTGCCTATAACCTTTTTTCCGAATAGGAACATATTTTTTATTTTTTTTGGAAAATAAAAATTTAGAAATAAATCTAAATTTAGCGCACCTATGGCCATTTTAATGAACTATTCCTCACTATTAAATGCGTAAAAATGCACAGGTGGAAAAGGACAGAGCAAAAACCTGTAATCTCCCGTAAAAAGCGGAAACAATTAATGCAAAAGGTGACTTGCCGGTAAATAATCGTCGTGTTCGCATCGAAAAATACGAGTAGTGCGAATTCATTGTTTTCACCTTTGTTTTTCTAAAGAAAATCAAAGTCACCTTTCATCTTAGTGAACGTTGCACATCGGAGCATCTGGGGCCCCAAGGAAGCAGTGGAGGATCAACAGGTGAGCTCATTTTCAATTCTTCCTGTGCAATTAGTAAGATAAAATTTTAATTAATATATGTTTTCATATTTTCCGCATTCAGATTATTTATTTTTAGAATTTATGTCAATACATAGTGACATGAATGATATTTCACATCTTCTAGTCTCGACAACTAATGTTGGTAATAGTCATAGTAGTTGCTACTGTAACAGTAAGTTTATTTTCCATTGAGGAGTCTGAATGCTGCAAAAAAAAATTTCAATTTAATCTATTATATTAATTGTTACGTAATAACAATATTATTGAGCAAATTATTATCAACGATTTGTTATTTTATCAGCTTTTTTTACATATTTATATTTAAAATGATCAAATACAGTGAGGGCTTTGTGCCAATGATTAGATAACATAAGGTAATTCGGTGTTTCAATGGAATATCTATTTCATAGTGTATATTGGTTATAAATTGATACTACGCCGATTAATTCGTGATGTTTCTTTGGATATTTACTAAACAATTGTCATGTTCTTCAAATTGAAAAAAGATGGTGAGTTTTTCATTTATTGCTGTGATATTATTTTAATTAGTTTATTGCTGAAAGAATACTTCCATGGCAGAGTGAATTCCACGTTTACAGAATTTGCAATTTTGGATTTAGGCATAAAATTGATGGCTAAATTCCTATTCATTTTATTTTGAGAATAATATTTGAATACTCAAGTAATTTGAACACTCAAGTAATGACGTTATCATCGGGTTTTCATATGAAATATTCAATTTTTTCAATATTCAAATTTCCTTTACTGATTGAATAGATGAGGCTTTTACTTGATGAAGATCCATACTGAACGATGAAATAAAACAATATAGTTTGTTTAAATCTTCATATATTTAGATTTAAACAAACTATATTGTTTTATTTCATCGTTTCCTTTACTGAGCTACTTCCAAAAATGTTGCTTTAACTGGAGGGTGGGCAAAACACCATAATAGCAAATAAAGAATTTAATGAAATTACATATTGTTATTGAACTTGTTTGTTAGTCTATATAAAAAATACCCCGTTTATTTTCAACATTGTATCAAACCCTTTTTATTAGTGATCTTGGTCCCTATTTTTATCGATCGATAGTATTTTTTGACATTTTTCATTTAACGTTCAAACTGTCATAAAAAAATTCTATTCTGTATATTGTAAACGCTTCGAATTAATTATGTTCACGTGAGATCTAATCTAGTTTATCATATCATATCGTAAAATTGTTTTTGAGATTAGCAAAATTTCAATTATGATGTTCTGTTGGCGATAGGGATTCACCAACAAGCAAGATAGTACGAAAGTTGATGAGAATATTCAAAAAGTTCGTCATTTTTTCGACAGTAAAAAATTTATCTGCAAAAATATCTAACATACGAATTATTTTTTCTTTTCAAACAATAGGTACGTTTATTGTTTGCTGACAACACTGGTTTTCCTGTTGCAATTGATTATTCAAGTGAAAATTTAATTTTTAAACATGGCTGCTCAGCTTAGTGTCTGATAAGTGATTCGTTAAATAATTAAGTAGTACTGGAAATATAATCTTAGAGTCTCCATTTCTACTGTAGATTTTGTTCCAGTGAAAGTTATAGTCAGTGAGTGAATTTTATATAATTATCGTTCATATATTTGTGATACTTGAATTATTTTATACATATCAAACAACTCAACAAAAATACTGACAAAATTATAGGAATACAGAAAACACAATGACAATAAAATTGTTGACATAACTTAAATCATGAAATGTTTTAAATTACCTCTGCCGAGTTGGCAATACCAATTGCCATAATGACATTTCTTCTGTATCAATACAAGTTTTATGGGCGTATCTACTATCAAAATTATTTAGTACAAAGTGTGGTAATAATTTGCTTATTAATTTTATATGATCAAAAATAACCTAAATAAACTTTTGGACTAGTTCTATATTATTATGCTCTGTATGTATTGTATGCTCTTGACGTTTCTTCCCTATTACCATGGTCTTTGTTTATTTATCTTCATATTAATCTTGTTACCGTCTTAATTGTTCGGTACCAATTTCTCCAAGTTTCCTTGGATGGGACCAAGATACGTATTATTATTTGAAACGGTACTGGGCGATAAACAATTAGGACGTATGCGAACGGCACTCTTGTTTTGGTTGGAGAGCTAAGAGTCGTGGGTTTATTTGTGGAACGTTAATCAACCGGAAAGGTAATTAAAGGGCGCCAGAAATTTTAATTCACAGGAAAAATTTCAAAAACTGCGATAAGCGAGAGAAATTATAAAAAGTGAGGTATTTTTGGTAGTGTATCTGTGGAAGTTTGGGAAGTACTCACTAAAACGCGGTTTATTATGTTAACCAGTTTATTAACAGGTTTTACCAGCGTCAGTGAACAAAACATCAAAAATATTTACAATATGGGTACATGCATAACCTGGTCCCGCTAACAAAATTAATATATACATAAAAACAATAAAACAAATTATCACTAAACACTACACGGTAATTGTTCGAGAAATAAATAGTCCCCAAGAAACAACAAATATACAACTCAACATCATATACATACCCAAACGATAAATGTCGCAGAGTTTGCGAACTAAAAAATTAAATTATTAACGAAATTATTTTCCGTTTATTCAAAAAAGAAAATGTAGGATATTATATTATTAAATTACTTGGAAACAAAAAACACATAGTCTTTGTGAAAGTTATGTCAATATCGGGAAAATAATTTAATCTAGATTTGACGTGCACGCCGAATTTTCTAACGATTATTCTATAAAACATAAACAAAGGTTCTCTAAAACAATGGCAATATTAGTAATCAATAAACTCGTTATCGTAATAAAATAGTTCTGACCGTATGGTTCTTTCGCTAAAGAAATAGCGTGACACTAAATTAATCTTTCCACCATCGACTAAGAACGGGTGCGATTACTCCAGGGAGGAGAGATACTAAATAATCATTTACGATACCTGAGTCCAATTGTTTCCATCCAATCACCACATTACTACTCAAATGAAGATACTTGCATCAACGCCGGAGGCGTGGTTTCTCGATTAGGTCGATTTAAACAAACTTACGATAGTACTTGTAATAAGTAATCTACCCTCACCGCGTGATCGAACAGATCACAGACACTCGGAAATCTTCGGTAATTTAATGTCGGTAATAAACACAATAAACATATACTTCGGTAATTTTAATTCGACGACTGAGCACAGGAAATACCAATACTTTAGTACGATACGATTCGATAACTAAGAAAATCACCACCGCTTCGGTGAAGTAATTTTCGTAGACTCAATCTCGATAGCGGCACTAAATAATGATACGATAATTCACGCTGACACTACAAGAATTTTTTCAACTACTTGCCTTGAGAATCGGTCGCTGACTGACTTTCGTGACGAGATTTTTGGAGATTGATAGCCTTTTTTTTGAAATTCTTTCCGAAAAATAACTGTAAAATTAGTTCTAAAAAGCCATATAACAGCCATATAAAAAGAATCGGGCAGTGAAAGCACAAATTACGCTGTCTACCCAGAATTTCATAAAAGGTAACTTTCTTCTCCGAAAGTGATACTAAAACTATTGTGTACTCATCGTACCTTTTTGAAGTACACCCAATTGTCACTTCGTTCAATTGAAAATCCCGATTGAGCCGTAATAAACCTTTTTCGGTGTTCAAAGATGTATTATACTCCGGTAATTTTATGTTTATTGGTCGTATGAAACGATCTTCTACACAGTTCGAAGAAAATATTGTTACGCCAGGGCCGCACTGGGATATAAATTATTCGATTTCATAGGGCGAAATATAAAAAAATAAAAACGTTACAATCTTTATCTCTAAAGTTATGGAATCGATAGTCGTTGAAGCGATTTCTGAGTTTCTGTTCAATTATAACCTTATCACTCATCAGCAACACGGCTTTGTTAAAGGCCGTTCGACGTTAAGTAAACTCCTACTCTACGTTAGCGACCGGACCAAGGCTTTGGACAATAATGAGCCTTCTGACGTCATCTACCTCGACTTCTCTAAAGACTTCGATAGTGTACCTAGGCGACGACGTCTCTATAAATAGAGGTTACATGTTGATTTAACAAGTGGGTTCCTGATTTTTTATCAACAGTAAAAACACAAGAGCTTTTTTTTTATCGGATAAATTTCTCTTTGCAACGAAACAGTTTTGCCAATCACTAATTTTACGAGAAAAACTGACATGATAAAATCGCGACACCGAAGGTGGAGCGATTTTATCTAATGTCAGTTTTTCGAGCAAATTTAGTGATTGGCAAAACTTTGAGTCAAAGAGGAATTTATCTAATAAAAGAAAAGCTCGAGTGTTTTTTGGCAAGATAAATTAACGACAGAATATATGGATGAACAACAACAATAATTGCGACTCATTGTCATTGTGTAAAAGTGACGTCCGCTTACTAGATATTGAGGAAGAGAAGTTTTTATCGCGATAAAAAAGGATGCACCTTTTTTATCGATGGCAAAGTGACAATAACATTTCCAGGTATATGACATTTTAACATTGGAGTTAATTTATCGAACATAAATTTTTAAGCTAGAATAACTCAACATTTTTCGGCAGAAAGATCTGTATCTAGTGGCGTTCCTCGGTCCGCTGCTCTCTGTCCGGTGTGCCAGTACTTTACAGTACTAGTTCTATATCCCTTTATGCAGACGATACAAAACTGTACTCTAATCCTTTCATCAACCACATAGACCTTCAAAAAGATCAAGATAACGTGCAGAAATGGTGTTCTGAGTGGCTACTACTTCTTAATATTGATAAGTGTGTTTTACTATTCCGCCCAACCTATCTAATATGCGAGAAAAGTATTGGTTTACCCCAAAAAAAGTTGAAAATATGAAAATTGTTTTTGAGTTATTTTCACGTTTTCCTTCAACAACAACCCAAAAAAACGGTTTTTAGAAAAAAAATACTGTGTGTATGTCGTCGGCCACTTTTCGTTACATGTCTTGTTAGCACGATACAGCCTCTGGAGTGCAACAAGTCAACAATTTTATGATTGAATATTGTTAAGCACATGTCACAGATGAACCCTATTGATTTTCAGCTCACCAGAGCCAGCACAATGGGTGCTATGGTACTAGAAGTACGACATTTTAGTCATTTTTTGAGAAATTTCAGTTTGTTAGCACGATACAGCCTCCGGAGTTCATCAAGTCACCAATTTTATGATTGAATATTATTCAGGACACTTCGCAGGTGAACCCTATTGATTTTCAGCTCACCAGAGCCAGTACAACAGGTGCTATAGTAATTTAAGTTTGTTAGCACGATACAGCCTCCGGAGTATATAAAAGTGCCAATTTTATGATTGGATATTATTCAGAGCATCTCAAAGATGAATCCTATTTATATTCAGCTCACTAAAGCCAGTACACCGGGTTCTATGGTACTTTAAGTACCAAATTTTTGTCATTTTTGGAGAATTTTCAGTTTGTTAGCAAGATACAGCCTCCAGAGTTTATACAAGTGACCAATTTTATGATTGAATATTGTTCAAGGTGTCTCACAGATGTACTCGATTGATTTTCAGCTGACTAGAGCGAGTACAGCGGGTCCTATAAATCCAGATATATTACAT
The DNA here is from genome assembly GCA_963921935.1 of Galeruca laticollis. Taxonomy (NCBI): domain Eukaryota; kingdom Metazoa; phylum Arthropoda; class Insecta; order Coleoptera; family Chrysomelidae; genus Galeruca; species Galeruca laticollis. The sequence goes on along the minus strand of OY998178.1, from coordinate 33,219,186 downwards.
TTTGGTTATTTTTGGAGAACTTTCGGTTTGTTAGCACGATACATCCCCCGAAGTGTATACAAGTGACACTTTTATGATAGAATATTATTCAGGACCACAGATGCGGAAAAGTTAGTTTTAATCTTTAGAACCGTTTGTTTTTTATTCAAAGAAAAAACCGCATCAACCACGAAGGTTATTAGCGGTGGTGGTACAGTATGACTTATATTAGGTTTATAATATTAATTAATTCCAAAAACTAGTAGCAACTCGATGTTATCCGGGTTCAAAGCATCACTAAGTTTTTCGGGCAGGTTTGAAGTTAGTCTCTCCTCACTATAGTCGGGACACTCCATGATTATGTGTTTAACGTTCAGTTTTTCGTAACTGGAGACACATCTTTTGGAGTTTTCACTTTCCAGTAAAAACTGGTGCTGCAGCATCTCTAGATGGGGGTATACCCTATTTATATTCCATTGCAAGATGAATGATTCTAATTATGTGTGGAGTTGGGAGGTCTTAGAATGTTTCTAGAGATATATCACTTTCGCTTCCGGACACTGAGATGTTAGAGCAGGTTTCTAGTTCTCTGTTGAGCTGTTTCCTTATGTTCTTTTTCAATCTTGTGATTCTGGTCTTAATGGTACGTTCGGTGAGTGCTGGACATATCTTAGTAAGTATAGCTAGGAGCGCGCGAACTTCACCAGTATACCTGCGGGCCACACTGAGGGGTCCGGGAAACCGAACGAGTCCTCCAGAAAACTAACAATCTGACTATAGTCCAGTGAAAAGTTAGACGAATTGTCCTCAAAGAGTTGTTGGGCAGGAGAAGCCAGGGATTCAACGGACTGGATTTGTGTTTGAGGCTCCGATTTCTTCTGAGCCTGAGAAATGGGAATGATGAAAGGAGGCTCCAGCTCCTCCGCTGGATTCTGAATCGGTGGACTGATCTCTGATTGAGGCCGCTTATGCGTGGAGGTGTTCATTAAGGTGGAGATTTCTGGGCCTTGAGGGGCTAAACCTTCAATTGTGTTATCTTAGATAAGGCTGATTATAGGTTCTGTAACATTCAAGTGAGTTTCTTGAGCATGAGAAATTATATCTTCTACTGGTTGTTCTTGTAGAGTGTCGGCAATATGTTCAGTAACAGTCTCGTGACCATTAACAGAGATATAACCATTCTTCTTACATTTGTAGCACATAAGTTTATCTTCAGAAAGGAAAATACGGTATGGAGTATTATCATAGTATACGAGAATCGATTCAGGTAAAGGAGAACTATTATTGCTGTTAGGAGCAGGTTGTATGAAGACTTGTCTGCGGAAACTCAATATGTGGCTGTATTCGGGTTGTGAAATTCGAATCCGAAGAAATGTTATAGGTGACATCAGTGATAATCCTAGATCTCTGAGACTCTGTTCTATAATGTTGTGAGAGATTATCATCTGTAATTATCGGCTCCTAGGTTCTTAAACTCCTTAACCACTTCATAGTTGTACTCATTAATGGAAATATTCTGTTTGATTCTAGGTCTTGGGTTCTTGGTTACTACCATGTATTTCGTTTTTTCTTCATTTACTCGTAGACCCAGGTTACCTGCTTCCTCCTCGAGTTAAGAGACCACTTCTCTCATATCTCCCGTTGAATGAGCCACCGTATCTATATCATCAGCAAAAGCCAACAATAGTTTTGAACCCTGCTTAGCAAAACCTTCAGTTAGTTCCGATGTTATTTTACCAACCGCATACTCCAAAGCCAAGCTGAATAGCAACGGTGAGAGGGGATCTCCTTGTCTGAGTCCTGATGTTACCCTAAATGGAGTTGATGTCCTGCTTCCTATCCTCACCTGTGCATATGAGTTTACCACACACATTTGTGTTAGCTCCACCAATTTCCTTGGGATGCCCATTTCTAGCATTGCCACCCACAACCTGCTTCTTTTTATAGAGTCATATGCTTGCTGAAAATCAACAAAGACTTGGTGAACATCCCGGTTGAATTCCCAGTTCTTTTCTAATATTTGTCTAATCGTGAATATTTGATCTATCGTTGACCTTCCAGCACGAAACCCGCATTGATAGTCGCCGATAACGTCTTCCGCATAAGGAGTTAACCTTCTCAGTAGTATGGTTGCCAATACTATGTTGTGTTGATAAGTGATATTCCTCTATAATTTCTAAATTCTTCTTTGTTTCCTTTCTTATGTATAGGTATTATGATACTACCGCTCCAATCTTTAGGCATTTTCTGTTGTACCCATATATTCAGGATCATTTCATATATTTATCGGTGTAAAACATTTCCTCCCTTTTTTAACAACTCTGCATTTATACTATCATTGCCTAGTGCTTTATGATCTTTGAGATATATTATCGCATTTTTTACTTCTTAGAATGTTGGTGGTGGTATTATTATATCCGCTGAGTGGAAGGTAATGTCTTCTTCTTCCTCTGTCTTCCTTTCAATATTTAGTAATTGTTTAAAGTACTCCTTCCATCGTTCAACAATTTCCGTTTCCGTCATTATCAATTCTCCACTTTCATTTATCATGCCTTTCGTTCCTCCTACATTCCCATTCCTCCTCACTCTCTTTACTTCCCTAAAGAACTTCCTTGTCTGATTCATGCCTCTATCCCTGTCTATATCCCGTATTTGGTGTTCTAGGTAGTTCTTCTTTTCAGTTCTGAGTAATCTTCTTGTCTGTGCTCTTGTTGTGTGAAACTCTTCTTTGTTCTCATTCGTAGGATTTATTAACATTGTCAGTCTCTTATTTGTTTTCAATTCCAGCGCTTCTTCACATTCTCTGTCAAACCCCCTTCTTTTGGGGTGGTTCTTCTTTTTTCCAATGGTTTCTGTCGCTACTTCTTATATGACTGTTGCCACTTGCCACCACGTTTCCTCTGGTTCTTTATTATTTTCCTCGTGTCTTGGGCATTCGAATTTGTTGCTCAAGGCCATTTGGTACTCACCTTCCTTTTTGGGTTCTTGAAAAGCTTCTACGTCCCATCTTTCTGTTGACTCTTTTTGTTCAGGTTTCTGTGTTGTTATTCTCATTCTCAGCCTGGATTTAACTAGGAAGTGATCAGTATCGCTGTCTGCTCCTCTCATACTTCGTGCCTGATGATGCTACTAGAGTGTCTTGCATCTATGAGAATGTGGTCTATTTGGTTTCGCGTTGTTCCGTCATTTGAAACCCATGTGGCTTTATATATTATCTTTCTTTCAAATTTTGTGGATTTTACTACCATATTATTAGATATTGCAAATTCTGCTAATCGGTGCCCATCATCATTCGTTATGTCGTGTAGGCTATGTCTTCTTACCACCTCTCTGAGATACTCCTCTTTTCCCAGTTTAGCGTTACAATCTCGCATCACTACCCTTGGAGCCGCCCTATACTGTTGATCCGGTAGCTCATAAAATTCATCTTTCTTCTCCTCCTCTGCGTCCTCTGTCAGGGGCATAAATTGAAAATCTATAATTGAAAGTATTTAATTAGTATAAAGTCACCATATTAAAATTAAATTAACTGTCTCGACCCTTACTTCGTGGAATATGCTCATATTAGTGTCTTTAAATGAAACTCACGGTCTCTAGTGAATTCCACAATATAATAAAAGTTATTGAAAATTCTAAAAAAATTAAAAACACTAATATTAAAATTACACTATATTTAAATAACATATTGAAAAACAAGTTTCATTAGGCTAGTTTGATGTTTACAAAACGAGATCCATAGCCAAATCCATTTGAATATTAGCAGTCCTTTGGCTTTTGTTCGTGTTCATTGCACAGTTCAGGAATTTCTAAGATATCTGTAGATTGACCTGCTGTTGGTTCTATAATTAATACAGTATTCCCAGCTCCATGTACCTCATCCTGAAGAAAATGAAGATTTTGATTGTGGATTACAATTTGTTTTAAATAATAATGATACTGACACTTTTAAGAAGTTTCGTTGGACGTTTAACACATCTAAGATGCCTTTTTATACTTTCTTCATCCTGTGTTGTGATGCTAATGTATCCCATATTTACAGAAGGGACGCAATCAGGGCTATCCCTAACATACAGTTTGTCTGGTTCTCCGCAGAAAAATCTTTAACTATAAATTCAAATATTTTGGATAATAATTTTTGTATTTCTTGTATACAAATATTATTTACCTACTTGATACAAAATGATCTGTACAAATTCATGCATGTTTAAGGAATGTATCGCTCAAATTGCCCCGTTTTAAAGTCCTAACCCAACATTCTCGACGATCTTTTGATAAGGCGTTCAGCATTTCTCGTCGGTTTTGTAATGCTTTGGGGATTCCAAAATAACGAATTTGATCCCTTTAGAACATCCCACAACAGAACATAACGCCGGCATTTGATATTATTCACACTTTAAAAATCGATCTTTTGTATTGTTCACAATGACGCGAACGTTTTGTATGCCCTACCGGCAATATGGCGGAGTGACGTCACCTCAAAATGATCTATTGTCTCCCCGTCCGTTAACGTATTTAAATAGTTTGTTACGAATTAAGAGTAACAGTACTTAAATTTATTTGTTAAATTACTTACCAGATCATGCCAGAATAAAAAAATAAATAGAATTGAATCAGATTAAGAAAGATATGGATTATTTAAAGTATAGTATTTGAATGTTCTTCATGTTTATATTGTTTATGAGTACAGGTTATAGGTAGTAATTGACATAAAATTTTCATGGAACTTATAATTGTGTTCATTAATTCTGAAAATCTAATCTGGTTCTATGTCACACCTAAGTCTATGATTAGGTACGTTTCAAGGTTATTCAGGTGATATATTTGAAATTCGTTAGTTTAGAATTTCAACTTCCTACATTTCAACTTTTTTTTGGAGTTTTTTTTCTTACATCCTTTCTTTTGGGTTTCTGATTTTAAGCAAGAGCTTAACATTCTAGGATTTCTAGGATTAATACCTAAAAAGAAAAGAAACACTTTTAGTTGTTTTAAATTGTATTTCGCTGATGAAAACACTCTCTTTAGAAGATTTGAATTTAAACAACTAATAAAATCATCCATCTAGGCTACACAACATCATCGGTGAGTAAACACTGTAACTGACTAACTAATTCACGGTAGGTGACATAGGATTTTGTTGTTTTAGGCCTTTAAGTTCTCACCTTCTTCTTACTTTCGTCATTACATTATCTGTACTTCGTAACTGTATCCCTATCCACCAGTCAGCCATCTCTACAGCACTGAATCGCAAAGGCAATACGCTGATATTGTTTGGCAGCCATTCTACCCTTAATTGGAGAAGCGCTAGACAACCAAGTAAGATCTTTCCAAATAATTATTGGCCTTAAGGACTCCACAAACTTGACATTTACATTTAATAATAATAATAATAATAATAATATATCACATGAGTTTGCTTATACCTTATACTCGTTGGGAACCAACTGGTACCATTTGGGGTAACTGATTTATTTTTGTTAATCACATCATAAGAGTCAATTGGCGATATTAAAGTATTACGTATACACTGTAAAGCATTCTTGCATCTTTACATTTACTCACCCCTACTCTACCGAAAACACATAGCATTTTTCTTGAGTTAGCTAGGGGGGGTAATAAGTTAGATTTATATTTACTTATGTTTATGCGTTTTTATTTATATCTCGAATTCGACAAAAGCTATCAACATGCGGCTTGCGCCATTTTGTTACGAATTTAATCCAGTTCCATTATAATTTACAATAATTAGGAGTTTCCATTAAACTTTTTTAAGAAAAACATATTTTAATTTTTTTCAATCGAAAGTACCATCTACCTATGTCAATTAAAATTAAATGCAATTCTTTTATAGTAGATGTAATGAATTCATCGGCTTATTGGACCACCCGGTACAGTATTTCTCTGTTGTTGGGCATAATAAGGTTCGTTGAATCATCTGCCCTTTTTCGATTTGTAATATCGTATAATAATAATAATAACCTCCATATTTTCTTTCATATTAGTACCTTTTCCGTTTTCCAGTATCCTACTTCATGTGGCTTAGATCTTGTATTTGCTTCTTTAATATTCATTCATCTTTACCCACGCTAAAGATACTTTCCTATTTTACCCCTAATTTGGTTTCGAATTGTGCTGATTTCTCTTGTTTAACTCTTATATAGTTATTTGTATGTTTATATATACTTTGTATTCCTTTTATTGCAGTTTCAGACACTCTTCTATTCCTTAGAATTTCGCAAAATCCTCTCTTTTTCCTGGTCAAATGCTTTTGTCAGGTCTATGAAGCAGCAGTGTGTATTTCGGTCGTATCGTTGCTTTTCTTCTACCTGTCTCCGCCTATTCTTAATAAATTTACAGAATTGCTCTGCACATGCCAGCACATTTCGCAAGAAACCACATCAATGAATATAAAAATATAGTTAGTCTTTTTAAGTACTCTTTGGGATGAAAAAAATTATAGTGTTTTATTTTCTAAATATCTTTATATTACTTGCGTATATCAAGGATATTATCTAACTTGACGTTCCTTTAAAAATATCAATATTATCCATTATTATAATTACATTACTTCCAATATTTCTCTGTATGGCTATGATCGATTTGTGAATTCATATAATTTGAAATAGTTACCCTATTTGGACGTATATTAATTCTAATTTGACAGTTCTATTTATTATGAATAAATACAACACCTTATTTTGAAATTTTATTGATTCTACAGAACACTCCTTGTAGATTATTTCTATTCACTCCACGGTCATAGTTTCACTGATGAACAAAGTAAAGAGGTAATAATAGTAAATAGTTATAGTTATTTGTAGATTTTAAATTAGAAAAATATTTTAAAAATACTTGATGGTCCCATAGTCATGAAAAAACTATGGATTCCTTTTTTCAACAATGAAATAAGAATTTTGTTGAGTGATTCTAGAGTCATACAACAGTTCAGCTATCAGATTGAGAGTTTCTTGTTTATGGACGGTGGTAAATAAGTTACTTACATCAAAGGATAACATAGTCATATCATGTGTTTTAGACTTTTTATTGTAGGGACTCATCGTACATAGTGTAGATTTTTCGCCTTACCAAATCTTTTTCCCAGTCGTCTAGACTTTTTGTGACACCGTAATCTCGTTATATCCTTGCTGAAGTAAGGAACTATATACATTTTCTATAATGATTTTCGGGTCACAAGATAATTGATTTTTCTTTAACGACCACTGGAAGAAGCACTATTACCTTTTATCCACGGACGCCACATACTGCCTATTTCGTACGTTGTGGTATAAAATATTTGCTATAAACTAAAATAACATTCAGTATAAGCCGTAATCATCTATAATCCCTCTCTGAGAGACAAAATTACCTGCTTTCATATTATTGTGATGCGAAGGTCATTTCCTTGATGTTTCCAGCATTTTAAATGTATTCTTCATCGGGCTTCTTATATGTATAAATATTATACCTACAAATTAATCTGGTCCTTTTACATTTATGATGGACATTCTCGGGTTATACAACTTAAGGGTCTAATTGGTTTTATTATAATCGTTTAGCCAATAGCTCAAAAATCATGTTTTAGATATATTTATGGCATTCGTAAATATGATCCTGTTTCATATAAACTTGTAGATGCTGAATGGCTAAATATGCCAAAACGTAGGAAATTGCATGCAATTATCTTCTTTCACAATATTATTTTGAACAAGAGACCCACTTATTTGGTAAATAAAATAAAATATCGTACTGATGTTCATACGCTCAATTTGCGTTTTAAAGGGCTTATATCACCGCCACCTCATAGGACACAAATGTTCAAACGAAGCTTCACATACAATATTTACCACCTATACAATAGGGTTCCTGCTTCTCTGAAAGTACTGAATCTGAACAGTTTTAAGATCAATATAAAAAGAAGTTTGATATATGAAAATTAGTTTTTTCTTACTCATACTCGCATTACCACTATTGATTTCTTTCGATCTTTCGTGTTCTACTATATGTAAACATTATTTATTGTAAGGCTTTACTTTATTTAAAATTAAGTTTTGTAATTAATACAGGGGTCAGACTAGAGCTTTTTAAAATTGTTTTCTGGCTCCTTTTTGCATTAGGTCAATTATAATATTATTGTTATGTAAAACCAGTTTAAATATGCAAATAAATAGTATTATTATTATTATTATTTACCGTGAAACGTATTAAACGTTCTTACACAGACTTAAAGCATGTTGTTGACACTTTCTGGAATCTGTTACGTGATACGACAATTTAAAGGTCGGGGTATGAGTTAAATAGGTAGAGCTTATCGAAATAACGTATTTGTTTAGCGGAAAGGATTTTCGTGCAGAACAGTGAAATTTGAATTGTTTTTAAGATATTGTATTGATTTTTTTTATAATTACGTAGCAGAAACTTCAGGACACCCTACCAACAATTCATTGACTATGAACGGACGTTCCACATACTGTACTTCTAGAAGCGATTATATTACCATACGTCGTATAAGTAGGCACAATTTTTAGACTGACTGACTCGGGCTACCGACTCGATACTTCTAGTAAATTCGATCAGAGGCAGCGATTATTTATTACACTACTTCAGTTTCACCATAAATAATTCTTTACAAAATACTAACAGTAGCAATACAGTGAATATGATGGTATCTTCTCGCGTAAAACAGGTTGGCTAAATATTAAACATGACCTCCAATTATGCCAAAACAAAGTCGACATATTGTATTGTCTATTTTATATTATACCAAGGTTTTTCAATTCTGAAAATTAAAATTACCACTGAATATTATGTCCATGTTAATTAACATTTTATGCGTGCTGAACAGAGTATCATGGATCTCTAATTTGTTTCGCGCTTAATGATCATTTTGAAAAAAAATTCCATATATTTGGAGGATTCAGTAGGTTTTAAATTGAATTATTGAATGATCTATTCAACTTTCTATTTTAAACTGCTGTTATTGTGCACAATCAGATGGATCTACTATTTTATCAGAATGACATAGTAGTATACATATCGCCTTCAAATTAGACCGTCTTACGAAATAAAACACCTAAACCAACAAACAAATCAGTGGTCAAAACAATAATTGACTTTATTACTCCCCGTGAACTTTCTTTGATGTCTTCTATCAAATAAAAATAGGTGCCAGTAGTAATTTGAGTTTTAAAAAAGGAGAAAGTCATATTTGGGGAATCTGGTGGTTGATTGAACGACATTGTTCACGATAATAGTGTAAGACGCTTCGTAATTGTGGTACAAAATCTTCTAGTTTTTCTCCTTAATTCTGGCCTTTTTTCAACGAAATCACCTCCTCAAACGCAGCATGACGCTTAGATAATATTCTTTGTTTACTGATTCCACCTCTGACAAGAAGTAAGAGTGTCCAACACCAAGATAATCGAAAAAATCACATCATATTCTATTGAATTTAATCTTCCATCATGCTTTTAAATCCACTGTACAACTTGTCTGTCCGAATCATTGTCTCAGATTTATCAGCCAGTATGTTTTTCTTCTACCAGATTCACGCTTTCTACTAACTTTTACCTGGATGATCAGGTGAAATATATCATAAACTGTTATGTTTTATGATACGGACAAAGAAATACAGCTTTCTAATCTTCACGGTATTCATAATTTCTATATCTTCCCTCATTCTAAGTGCTACGATTTGATACTTCCATTGTTAATTATTTGCTTAGATTTGATCTTATTGTTTGTGTGTTTCCTGGTCACAACTATCCAGTTTTCTCAGTTTGCAATTTCATTTCGATTCGTTCCAAATATGGCCACATTACTATAAAAGAATAGCAATGGGTGTTTCTTAAAGGATTAGCAGAGTAATCTTATTTTTGTGAGCAAAAAAATGTAATCTAAACAGCTAATTGACCAGCATCTCATGGCTAGCAAACATTTCTAAATCAATCGGCACTTTATGTCATTCTAGACGGCTGTAAAATTTCTTGTACAGCATTAAACATGCTGCAATCAGTGATTCATGGGTAATAAAATTTCGGTAAACACTCAAAAGGGTAAGCAAAAATTAAATTTTGTATAACATAATATAAAAATAGCAAACCTAACGCAACTTACCATATATTGCCGATTTTTCAACGAAAACGCAATACAATTAGTTATTTAGCTAACCATGTTTTTTTTAAATATGCATACCCATCAAATACACTGCTGGTAGATATATTTTCTCTGCTGATCAATCGTGAAATCTTGCTGGTCATAATTATTTTAAGCTGCCTATTTATGATTTAATAGCTGACCATTATCAAAAGTATTTGCGGAACAAGTGTTGCTGCCCGATTTTTTTATTGCAAATCAAGTCTGTGTTTGCTGACCAAATGATTCAAATGCTGTTCTTTTGATATCTTCTTCTAATATAGATAGCCATGTTAGTAGGCTATTGCCTGTTCGTTGCCAACAAGCTCTCCCGCGAGGATGATGTCCAGCATTCTAGCCATCGCTTTAGTGGCTTCCTTGTGATATATTTCCTTATGGGTTATTCATTTTTGCATTTTTAACAAGTCTGTTGTCTTCCATTGTTTCTATATGTTTGTTCCAGAATCTTGACTTTGTCTCACCCACCTTCCCATGTCCGGTATACGCATTGTTGTCTGAAATTTTTGTTCTGTATTCTGTCGTATAAGGTTTTACCTTGTAATGCTTCTTAATGTTTTTATTTCGACTGTTCTTATCATTAGTAATTTTCTATTTGTGTCTGGTATTGTTTCTGTGGCGTATGTTATAATGGGTTGAAACCACCCAAATTAGCCACTAGCTTCACTGGTATCGACACTATGGGCTACAGGTAAGTCCAGCTGTCCCCGGAGACAACCTTTCGGGCCTTCAGCTCACTTAGTCGGTGAGTGGGAGTGAGTGCTATGAGATGTCCGGGATGCTATCAAATAAAATGGGCGCCAGCCAGGTTTCTGCTAGGCCAAATTGTTCGTCCTATCCTAACCTAAATAGAAAACGATAAAGAAAACAGGTTTCTAAACTTACCAACGTGTTTTATTGTCCTGTAATAGGTGACTAACAAAAATAATAAATTACAGATACTGAAACAGTTTGAGAATATTTTTATGCATGCCCTCAACTGATGCTTTCGGAGAAAGGTCCTTCTGAACCCTAAAAAGAGTGAAAAATTATCGGATGTAATTGCACAAGTGCATAAAAAATACCGATAATTTTGCATGACAGCGTGTTATCTAAAAACTGCATGAGTTCATTTTCATATTTTGGAGAAAGAGCCCGACATCGAAGGTGGAGGGGTCTTTTAACAAAATATGAAAATGACCGAATGCAGTTTTTCCAAGATACGCTCGAATGTAAAACTATCTGGTTATTTTGATGCACGAGTGTAATTCGGGGGAATATTTCTCGAAAAATATTGGTTTAAATATTAAATTCCTATTTTTTTTTAATACAAAATATCCATTTCAAAACAAGCTGTTAGGTACAAACGAAATAAAAAGACCCAAAAATTAGTATATTATGCAACGATCATGTAATGAAGGTTATTAATACACGAGCATTAACCGGGATACGAAACGAGCCGAAGGCGTATGGTTTATGCGAGTGTATTAATAACCATTACATGAGAGTTGCATACACTATTTTTTCTACGACCGATAAATAATAAAATTAAAACAAGAATTAATTTCAAACAAGCTCCCACAATTCCCATAATTAAGGCAACCTGTAAAAAATAGCATTATTTAATTGTAATGATTCCACTTTGATGAAGAGAAATATACAAACAATGCAATTAGTTTTTCTTTCAAGAAAATACATTATATTCTAAAAAAAAATTTCAACCCGCCCAGGATCTGAACCACGATCTGCAACTCACTCATGCTCACGACCGCAAGCGTTACCAACCAAGCTACGAAGACTTGTATGAAAAATTATGCACATTATGCATATACAAATTAAATCATTGTATCAAGCGGAAATAAACAGAAAGGTTATTCAAAAGAATTTCAAAATAAAGATTTGCTTACCTTTATCATTATATAATCATAATATGGGGCTTCCTCGATGAATTTCTTGAGCTCGTTTGGCTGGAATGTTTTGGATTTCTTTCCAACGTATCCTTCAGATTTCCGCTTCAAAAATGCATGTAGCCGTGCGTATTTTGAAATGTCAGTTTGATAGTTGATATTCAACATCAATTATTGATTATCTCCAAGTACTTGTTTCTATTGGCCGAAAATGAAAAGTACGTATTTTCATTGGCCAAAATCTGTATCGAAATGAAAATCCGTGTTAAAATGAACAATATTAATGAATCGGAAGCAGATATTTAATTCGCGTATTATAATACGGGAGTAGAGAAACGACTTTTTCATAACTATTTTAATAGAAAGAACGGAAATATATAATAAAACGATTTTTTTTTAAAGTAAACCTAAACTAAAAGTTGCAGGAATTGCAATGAAATACACAATAGTAATAACTCTGTGTTCTGATTAGACAATGCAGATACCGGTACATTAACGGCTGAAGATGTTTGAAAGTGCTGTGGTACATCATTAGCACACATTTTTGTCACTATTTCTTCATGGTGATTTTCATCCATTTGAAGATATGGCGTTATTGATTTGGAATTGGAATGGCCAGTGATTTTTATAAGTTGCTGCTCGCCGACACCCTTTTTAGCGAGATTGGAGACGGCCGTAGCTCGTAAGGAATGGTTAGTTAGTTTAATATTCTCTGTATTCAAACCTGATATTTTGGCTTGTATGTTAGTCCATTTGCTTACTGTATTTCGTCCAGCGGGAACATCTTTAAACCATTTTCTGTTCAACTTCCAAGCGGGATTTATGGTAAGAAAAAGTCGATTCGTTTTTATTCCATCCCGTTTTTCTAAGAATTTTTTGTATAATCGAATGGGACACAAATCAGAATCGATTTTATTCATTATTAGCCAATTCGGTGAAGCGCATGGTTTTTCCCCTCCTTGCGTTATCTTAGTAAATACAGGGTCGTAAATAATCCTTCCTGTTTGTTCACCTATGTTAATTTTTTTTAAAGTATGAAATTAAGCACTTGTAGCCTTCTCCACCACGCCAAGCTAACTCAAAAGCAAAAACAAAAAGTACCTTCCTTTGTAACCTATCTGGGGTGTCTTCATCACAATCACGAACCATATTGTGACATTCATCGTACTTTAGAAAAACTGCATTTTCTTTTCTTTTCGCTGGATCAGTTTGTAACTGTTGTCTCTTGGCATTTTTCGCATCTCTGGCTGTTTTGAATTCAATGTCAGTAAAAGGGTTAAACATAATTTTTTCTCCAAATGACATTAAAAGCGGCCTTTTAATGACACTTGGCAGGCTTAGAAGTTGTACTTTTAATGCTTAGGCAGAAAAAGTCCACTTTTACTGCCTAGGCAGAAAAAGTTCGTTGCTAGACAACCTTCCAAGTAATAATTTAAATGAAACTGGTTATTAAAATTGACAATGACATTAAGAAAACTCAAAATGATGCTGATGATAATAAACTGGTTTTATTGCATTAAAACTACAAACTACAACACGAAATTTTTATTTGTTAGATATATTTATGGTGAAGTGTGAACAATTATTTAATACAATTGAACTCTGTCCACTTCCCTCCTTTCCAGTAAAATTAACAACTTTAGTATCCACACTTGATACTCCGGAAACGTCAGAAAATATTTTATTGCCGATGTTCGACTTATTGGCTAGCGAGTCTTCAATATAGCCCTCCGCGACAGCGGAAGACTTCCATCCTCCATGTTTCTTCAACATTGTTATGTCCCCACCAGAATGCACCAGCAACGTGGCCGAAGTTCTGGTCTTAGTATTTGGTAGCATAATTAGCAATTTGTCGCCCATATCATTTATATCATCTGTTTTCATTTGCAAAAGCTCATCACATCTACAAGCCCCAGCGACTGCAACAATAAGTATAACCTAAAATATAAATTGAAAATTAGTTCTTTAATCCATAATAGATCATTTTCAATATATTCCTACCTTCGTACACAAATACAGTTCATCTGGGGCATCTGATAAAATTTTTTCGATTTCTTCTCTTTGAAAAACTCGGGATTTTTTTGCATGGAAACCGTCTGAGTGGCGTTTCAAAAAAGCCCGTAACTTCAGGTATTTTGCCAAATCAATGTTATTTTTAATGTTCAGGGTAGCTTTCAACATCGAATAGGTAGACCATAACGTTGAAGGCTTCATTTTCTTTGAGAGATCGGAAAAATAGACAATCAGCACATTTTCAGAGAAAGATCCTATATTTTTCTTCTGTCTATATTCCATGAATCTGCTGTATGTCAGTTCATATACAATTCTTGATTTTTCCGGTGAAAGGTTAAATTCCACATCTCGCGCCTGGTCTCTTATCTCAGGTGGTGTTAATTGCATCAATTCATCCTCACTTTGCAGTAAATCCATTTCTAACACGACAACTTTTCAAAATTGACAATGACAAAGTAAACAGTAAACAAACCTATTCAACAAACGTCATCAGCGGTAAACATAGTAACGCAGGGCCCAGTTACCTTTGATAAAATAATTTAGTTATTTGGATATTAATAATGAAATGCAATTTAAATATGAAAAAGTCGATTTTGCGTGGAATTGGAACAAATTTGAAGGAAAAATTATATGTTTCACACGGCAGAAAAGCAGATTTAATGCCTAGTAAAACAAATAACTATTATATTCGGTGAAAAACTTATTCAGAATGGGATTACCGTGGTTACGTAAACAATGCAACTATCGCAGTGCTTTTTCGGTTTCTACAGTACAGTTACCGCTGTAATCAATCGATAATTGCACTCCTCTTATGGGATTTTTTACACATGAGGGAAATATTCTGAGAAACTCTATTAGAGATGAAAGATTGAGCGACCTTTCTCTTTTGAACATTGAACACGAGCTGATGGATACGCTTGATCAATTCGTCATTCAGAAATTTATATCTCTGAAAGCTAGAAAGAAGTTCAGTGAAAAGCTTATGAGTTTAAGAGATATAAAAATGTCGTATTGAACTATTGATCATCAATGTTTACTTACATATTGATGTTTCTAAATTCTTATATGTTTTGTTGTTTTACAGTGTTAGAATGTTTGTCTCCTTGCCCTCACTCATAATTTTCTCGTAATCGTTTTTTTCTATTTATGTGTCCTTTTTAATTTATTTTTTTCTTGATATATTTATTTTCGATAATAAATAAACCGTTATTATGACTATTTTTTCTTGTATAAATACATATACCTTTTTCGTATGTGCTGTCTGAAAGACGAGAAGGGGAGATAGATGGAAGGGGCGAAAAAAATTATTTGCCCAGGGCGCACAATATCATTTATCCGGCGCTGCCTGGTTGGAATTTCAATTAATCAAAAAAATATCTAAATTTAATTCAAGGGGCTGAGTTGAATTATAGACGTCAATAGTAGTCGCACCAATATTTTCTATTCGCGATAAAGTTGTCGAATCTGCAATTAAATACGATATACCTCCCGCTTTTAAAGGTTTTGTACCTTTTCTGCCGATCATGACAGATACGCTGCATTGAGTTGATAATTAATCGCTCTCACATGATTCTTAATAATCGGTGGTTATCATTTATAACTGGTTCGATAATAAATTTCATTAAAAAACAAAACAATGACGTAGGCAGAGATGTTCGTTGAGCTCAGATCGTTTCGTTTGCTAATTCATGCCACTTAATCATTCTGTTTTGTCATATTGATGAAATACTAATGTTTGGAACAATTTGGATGACATTTTTTTCGCTAATTATCAATTATTAATGTCTTAATATTTCGTTTAAACAAATCCAGCAATTATATGTCCTTTGTGCTCTGTGCAAACACGAAAAATACATGAATTCAAAAATTAATGACACTCGACCGAGCCGGAAGTTAAGGGGAGTTTTAATTGGTAGTTGAAGTCAACGCTACATTCCTGAATTAAATTTAATTAAATTGAACAATCTTCAAAATATTTTTTCCTACCACAAAATTTGTTTAAAAAAGGAATCGCTATTTAGATTAAAAGTTCTGAACTTTAAAGCGGCAAAAAGTATGTGGATAAGTAATTGGTATACAGAGTAGTTGAACGCATAAGTTTAATGATTTCCATTCGCCCTAAAATCTCTCACGCCGAGCAATCGAAGTTTCAAGGGGATTCTTGATACTCTTTAACCTAACATTCTCAACGAAACTCACAAGTCGGAAGTGTCAAACACTACAACATCGTGCCATGTTCATATTCCTCTTCGTAATTATCATAGAGCAAAGAGTAGCTGGAGGTGTTGCAACAGCTTTGATAGAACGATGAGGTCGCTATCCTTAGAGAAAATTTCTTAAAATGCGGTAAATAAATGTAGATATAGATATTCACAATAGAGATACAAAAATATCAAAAGAATTGTATCTAACAGTTCAGTTAGAAGGACGTACCTGTATAAATAAGTAAATTGACCTTTGACCAGGTGAAAAGAGAGGATGTATGGTAAATTCTTAGGAATAGAGCAGTGTCTGAAACTGTAATAAAAGGAATATAATGACTATATAAACGTACTCATAATTATGTGAAAGTTAAGTAAGAGAAATCTGAGTAATAGATGGAGCAATATCAAAGAAGTAAAGAAAAAAGTTGAGCCATATGAAGAACTTTACTATGAGGATGACATGGTGACTATAGGCAAAAATAACAAAAATTTGAAAGAAAATCTGGAGAGGTTCATGATAGCGCTACATAACTTTAATATGAGGATAAACAATCAAAAAACAAAGACCATGATAATAGGGAAGAAACAACAAGAGCATCAACACAAACAGGAGAAGAGGAAAATATAGAACAAGTCTAAAAGTTCAAATATTTTGGTTCAATTATTTCAGAAGAGGAGAGGAAATTGGGGGAGAAAATACAGGAAAGAAAAACAGCAGGGAAGACTGTATAGTTTAAAAAAGAAAGGTACCCAACACAAGTTTATAAAAAAAATCCCAATGGCACAGGACTAATTGGACAGGCTTACTTCAGTAACATTTTTGCATAAAACCCAAAATAAAAAATTAGATACAAAAGTAATAGAATGTAACATTTTGGCATCAAATGATAAACAAAAAAATAAAAAAAAATTCTGGTAAATTTGTAAACTTTCTTAAGTAAATGTTTTAATGTGAGATTTAGAGAAAAATGTTAAATACAAAAGTTGTAGAACGTGTTAATGTCTACGAATAAGCTCAGTAACTTTTTTGCGTCAAATGAAAAACAAAGGAAATACGTTTTTTTTTCAACTTTGACAGGCCGCCATTTTGTTTTTACTGGGCCGATTTGCCGCATCAACGAACTCGTCCAAGATTTTGGCCTAACCGATTTTAATAACGAGTTTGGTTTCGATCCGTCAAAAAATACGCCTTCTATCGTGCTTACAATACCGATACTTACATATAGCGCAGAAACCTGGACAATAAACTAAAACAAAAATTGAATACGACGGAAATGAGATTTGTAAAAAAACTAGAAAATAATACCAGGAGAGATAAAATTAGGAATGCAACACATACACAAAATCTGAAGTTATGACCATGAAGTTAAGACAAATAGAACAAAAAAAATTGAAGAAAGACAAATCAGATGGTTTGGTTATATACAACGAACTGCGGAAGAAACAATAGTAAATCAGGTATTTAACTTTGGTACATACAAGAAGTCCAGAAGGAAGACCAAGAAGAGTTTAGCTAGAGTATGTGAAGGTGGCAGCAAGTGAGAAGGAAGAAAAAGAGAGAGAGAGAGAGACAAAGACAGAGACAGAGAAGAATAACGTACTCAACTCCACTAAACAACTCGCACCTGTAAGGGTACAGGGCAGTGTTGCCAGAAATGCAGAATGCTCTTCAATATGCAGAATTTTATCTTCCCAAAAAGAGCTAATGAAGAAAAGAAGGATATTTTATGAAAACTACTAAAATATGAAGAATTATTTTTAATTCATATGTTTTTCCAATTATTTTATTCATTTTGTAGGGCATTACTTTTAAAACACTGCTGGATCAGTTCCATGATTCTTTAATCGCAAAATAAAACTGATACATAAATCATAAGTTACCCCCCCTTAACCACAACTCTACCTCCTTCTTGCCGCGCGTTTTTCCCCTTCTGTTTTATTAAAATCCATATGACAGTTGACGTGGCCTCGAATAACAACTTTAACCAGCCATCAACTTACAATGACGCAAGTCCTACAATTTGGTATGTGTTCTGACAATTTACGGTAAAATGGTTTAGCTGCGACTCGAAACTATTGGCAATTTGGCCTCGAGACTAACCTACCTACTTCCGAACTCAGGAGTTTTTTTTTGTTTGTTTTTTGGTCTTACCAAAGTTTATGGAATATACAATATTCATTACGTAGACTTTGGCCTTACTAACGGTGGGTGCGTACTCCAAAATGACGATACACGCCACTGCAGAAATATGAAGAATTTTTTAGGTTAAATTAATGTAAAGAATCTGGCAACACTGGTACAGGGTATCATTTCCCAAAAATAATATTAACTTTTGTTTGTCTTTTATTGTAAATAGTTTTTTATAGTCAATCCGAAAAAGTTTTGTTTTCCTTGTGTAAATAATTTTTTTGTTTTAATTTTTTCAAGGAACCATCGTTTTATTTTTTTGGTGTTTAAGAATTTTCTTTGTACACTCATTGAGAGTTTTTGCGTAACATAAAAAGTTTCACTTCTAACGCTGTTAGTTTTCAACTGCCTTTTTTCTTTTGAATGGCATTTTCATTAATAATAACATATTCACTCCAAATATAAAGTATCCAGTTGAGACTATTTGTAGTGCCTATTAAGGTAACAGTCGTAGACAGAAGTATGGCCTTATAGTAAGTACGAAAATACTCAATGCTTGATAATATTATTTTTGTATGAGTCATGTAAACAGATGTAAACTTATACAGTGAGCACGCAAAGGTTGGAACAAATTCGGTAAAAGCTTGATTCTCCTGATCTAGCTGGCTAGTGAAAAGTTAACAGACCTAATAATATTGATGAACTAAAAGGTATCATTTGTGATCGAAATTAATATAATTAACGCTTATATTGTAACCTTACCTACCCCGATTGGAAATTCTTCCTAAGGTAGTGGTGATCGGCCTCAGTTAAAGTACTCTATTCGCTTCAGTGACGTACTTAGGGGAGTTATATAATAATAATAATTATTATAATAATAACTTTATTCACAATAAATAAGTATAATGGTTACAATTATAAAGAGCGAATAAAGTAGAAATGAACGATAAGTACATGAGTACTTGTTTCGTGATAACAATATGCTCATAAAAATATAAATATATAAATAAACTTAAATATAAGTACAAATCATAGATACACATAAATAAATGTAAATACAAATGCACAAAATATAAATACATATGAATAAATATAAATAAAAAAGCACAAAATATAAATACATACACATAAATAGATGTAAATACGGAAGTACAAAATATACACAAATAAATGCAAATACAAAATATAGATTCACAAGAATAAATTTAAATACAAATGCACAACATTTTAATACTCATAAATAAATATAAATACAAAACCACAAAATACATATATACACCCAAATAAATGCAAATACAAAAGCGCAAAACATAAATACACATAAATAGATGTAAATACGAAAGTACAAAATATAATATACATAAATAGATGTAAATACGAAAGTTCAAAATATAAATATACACAAACAAATGCAAATAGAAAAGTACAAAATATAAATACACAAAAATAAATGTAAATACAAATGCACAAAATATAAATACAGATGAATAAATATGAATACAAAAGCACAAAATATAAATATACATAAATAAATGCAAATACAGAAGTAAAACATAAATATATGAATCTTAACCAGAACTCAAACATGCACACACATAGACAGCAAATTAAATGCTAATAATGAAATGTTTACCCACAAGCATGGTTATACACTTTCACTACCATATTACGCAATTACACATTCATATACAGGCATACATAATCAGGATTCAAATCAGGAATGCTTATGATGGCTCGTTTTGATTGACTTGTGTGGTCAAGAAAAGAGGATAATCTTGATTATGTTCATATATTGCAATTCCGTTATTATATGAACATTCGTTGTATTCTCTTAATTTACTATTTTATTTATGAAGTTTCTTGGTTTATCCAATATAAATGATTTTAACTTTCGTTTATAGATTGGCTTGCTATATATACCCTTCAATGTTGTTGGTATAGTGTTGTACATCTTTATAGACATATACGAATACGCCCCTTGAGATTTGGACTTTTTAACTATAACTGGATAACTGAGTAAGCTACGATTTCGAGTGGTATATTGATGATTACGAGGTTCTTCTTTATCACTGCTAATGTGATATTTGATATTGGTACAGTAATAATAGAGCTGCCTTAGGTCGAGAATTAATATAGAGATATAGAATATAGGGTCTCAGCTAAACATTTAAATATGCACCGACTCTATTGGGGAAAGTGGTAAAAATATATTTTTACCATTTCTTTTTTTTATTATATGCTCATAGAAAGATACGAATTTACATTTTCTGCTCTGTCTAGGAACTCTAACTTCTTATTGTGTTTATTTATATTTTAGTACGAAAGGAACAAATATTTTTTTTTAATTCTGAGTAAAATTAATTATTTTGGCAGATTAGTGTAAAAGATTTAGAATCTTTAAATGTAATTTAGATTACAAATAATACTTGATATTAAAAGATTTAATTATAATTATAATTTCTAGGTTAATTTTAATTATTTGTGTTTTAGTAGGAATTGCTTTTTTAACATTATTAGAACGGAAAGTTTTAGATTATATTCAAATTCGAAAAGGTCCAAATAAAGTTGGATTTATTGGTTTAATTCAACCTTGTAGTTATGCTATTAAATTATTTAGTAAAGAGCAGATTTATCCTTTAATGTCGAATTTTAATTCATATTATATTTCTTCTATTTTAAATTGTGTTTTAATTCCGCGTCATGGGTCGTTGTGCCTGGACGCATTTTCATATCCAACGTAGCGTATCGCAGTTCGGTTTTACCGAAACACATTTTTATAAATCACGTTCATGGTCGCATGGTCGCATGGTGATATCCTACGGGACTAGTACCCTATAAGATTTCCATATTTGTAACTTAGCTCAAACATAAACGAAGTATAGTGTGAATTTTAGAGATCCTAATTTTTTCTAAAAAAAAATTCAACATTCTGTTCTCTCGCCGTAATTATGTTTAAAATGTTTTACCTATTAATTTTGAAAATCTGTTTTATTGGGAAAATAGTGACGATCAGCTAATATCGTATTGTATTATTCTCCCCATTCTTCCATTTTTTAAAAACAGAAACTATGATAGGTACGCTAAAGATACGGAGTGAGCACTTCCAAAATATTCTAGTATTTCTTGTTTAGTAGTGCTTTCACACACGATTTTCGTTTTTTTTTGTTAGTTACATAAAAGACACTTTTATTAACCCTATATTTCAATTTCATTTAATTCTTATAATTTTTCAAATTCACTTCAGATCACATGTTCATGCTCAGTTGAATCATAAAGCTTTGTAAAATATTGATTAAATGAGCCTATTATTGACGTCTTCATCATTATAATCCAATTATAATTGTTGGATTCCTCAATTTCATCGTTTTTCGGAAGTGAATTTTGGAATTTGTAAAATTAATTTTATCTAACCTAACCTGACTTTTATTGCATCTAACATTTATAACTACAAATAAAGTTCTTCGTTAACCTGATTGGAAATGTGGGTCAACATGTAGTAAATACTATTTCGCCTCAAAACTCCTAAGAAAAGATAACACCTAAGAACGCCGATATATAGGTTATACACTTAATTTGCGCCACCTGATTTGTCCTTTCACAAACCTACAAACTTTTATAGCATTCTGTGAGACGTTGTTAAAATTAGTGCATCTAAACAACATATTACTTTTCCACATTTCTTGTGTAACGTTATTTCAACGTCTTCATTGATAATGTAGCAATCACTTATTAGTTGAAAATGTTGAGATGGTCATTCGTTAATCTATATTAGGAAAACTTAATTCGTCACCGTTAGAATATATTGAACGGCACTATATTTTTTTTCCTATCACAGATTTATTATATAACGTATTCTTCTGTCAATAGGTTTACGGTTAATGATCTACCTTATATGCAAACTTGTCTTATTTTATTATACCTGTTCATCGTTATAACAGAGTGTCCCAGTACTATAATCAAGTATAAACATTAGTTTCTGAAGTTGATTGCTAATTTGATTTATATTGTGCATTTGAATTCTCACTGCAGTAATTATAGATAAAAAACTGTTTTGAAAAACGATAAAAAAGGATTCATTATATTTCCTATAATGACCAGTTTTTCATGAAAATTCCTTTATTTTTACATAAGTCCATCCTCCTCTGGTACCAGATTTTAAATATGAAGGATAATTCATCAACAGAAAGTTGTTGCCTATTTATTGAATTGATCTAATTTGATTTTTTAAGGAAA
Source organism: Galeruca laticollis (assembly GCA_963921935.1). Classification (NCBI taxonomy): domain Eukaryota; kingdom Metazoa; phylum Arthropoda; class Insecta; order Coleoptera; family Chrysomelidae; genus Galeruca; species Galeruca laticollis. Next base: position 33,196,597 of record OY998178.1, on the reverse strand, counting down.
TGTATTTTACAGCGCCACTTTTAGATAAAAATGGAAAATACGTCAAAAATCGTATAAAGAAGGACGACTTTCTGCTCATATATGTACTCGTCATAACTTTTCCTCCCCTCCTCCCTACGAACATCCCTCCCATTTTTTGGATTCTTCTGTAAAAGAAGTTTCCAAAAATGTATATCACAACGAATTAAACATTCACAAGTACCTACTACATGTACCGTGAAAATTGTGAACTTAGCAAAAAAGAATTGATATTGACGATGTATACTACGAGCATAATAAACAAGAGCCACAGCTATCTTCTTGTTATACGGGAAACCATTAAATACATCCTTCTTTCTCTCATAATTTCAGATTCTCTTAACATACTACAACACATACTATATCTCTGACTACTCTATTTCTACCCAAATACAGGATCTCTACCATATCTCCAAATTAAGAAACTTATCAATTTCATCCGAGTCCCTAGTGATAAAGGAATACCAGGAAATGAAAGAGAGGATCCACTAGCGAAACAAGCAATTATAGATAGCTCACCTACCTTATTTCTTTACAATTCTAAAGAATTTAAATCCTTTCTCTCTCCCATCAATCGAAAATTAAAATGATTGGTCAACATCAAATATCAGAAACAAATTAGCCGGAGTAAAAAACAACTTCTTCGACCCCTATGATTTACCTGAATCATGAAAATACAATGTCAAACTAAAGAAAATTGATATTGGCCATTCTAATATAACTCACTCATTCCATCTGCGCTTTCCCATCAATACGAAATATCATCGAAACAATTTTTTAGAATATTTATCATTTTTTCATTACATTGTGGAATATTTAGAAATAGTTGTTTTATTTAAAAAAGTAGTATGAGTAGATTCCTCACAGCAAGGGTAGAAACAATAAAATCCATATAATACATAATTGCAGAATGTATACACCTTCAAAGTAAAAAAATCAAAACACTAAACTCAAACTCCATCAAAGATATTATGTCCCCACCCTATTTTCATCCAAAAAACGTATTCAATATATTAAGGAAATGGGCTTATACGACAAACTCAACACCTATAAAGAACAAAATACACATATAGGTGCTAAATAACCACGACGTCGATGCACATTTCCTTTCCTTCCTTCCTTCCTTCCTTCCTGAATGGTTATGGAGAGTTTCATCATATACTTCCTCAATTTCAAAAGCCAGAGATCTTTCTTGATTGATTCAACTCTTAGAAGTAACTAATTTAACTTTTAAGAAAACCTATTAAATTAGGGAAAAGTAAAATTTTTTCTGTTGATAAAAAACTAAAAAATTTATGAAAAATACATTATTTTTGACACTATTTGTATTGATACTATATCTCAAAATTTTGGTCCTTCTAGAAAATTCATGTCTGAAAAATTACTGAACAGAATATGGACCACCGAAAATAGCGATGAAAATAAACATGTTTGATTGTTTCGATCTTATCGCTTATAACATCTAAATACTTGATTAGAAATTCAATAGAACTAATAAAAAAATTAAAAACATTCAACTTGCAAGATAACTCTAAGCTCATTTCATGTTTTGTTACCAATATGTTCACTAAAATTCCTCATAAAGATTGTAAGAAAATTACTAGAAGATAAAAATATTAATCCAGGAATAATATCAGATATACTTAATTTATTTGATGTATGTATTAATCAGAATTATTTCACGTTTGACAATAAGATATATATTCAAAATGAAGGTTTACTAATGGGAAGCCCTATATCAGCAATTTTGGCAAACATTTTTATGGACAGTTTAGAAAGAAAAATCTTTGAAAGTAATATTTCAAAAAAAATTTAATTTAGTATATGTAAATGACATATTAGCTTGTTTTATGGGCAGTGAACGACAACTAGATATATTTTTCAACCACATTAATAATTTACACCAAAAAATTAAATTTACATTAGAAGTTGAAGAAAATAGCTCAATCAATTTTCTTGATTTAAAAATTCAAAGAGTTAATAATGTACTTAATTATTCAATTTACTGAAAACCAACACACACTGATCTGACTATTCCATATTGTTCCAATCATCACATGTCACATAAACTAGCGGCATATAATTCAATGATACATAGAGCATTTTCAGTTCCTATGAACAAATGTAATTTTGAGAGAGAGATAACACAATTAAACAAATAGGAACATCCAACAGTTATCCATTACATAAGATAAATAAACTAATTAATAAAAAAGAGGAAAAAGTGGCATTACAACCAACTAAAGAAATAAAAACTTATAAAACCATCACATATGCAGGAAATATTCCTAATAATATTTCAAAGATAATATCTTTAGCAACAAATACAACGATTTCTTTTAAAACAGAAAGTAACGAAAGTACAACATTGTTAAATGTAAAAACAAAAATATCACCATTAAAGAAATCTGGTATATATAAACTTAAATATCCAGAATGTAATGATTAAATTTTGAAATCCGATACAGTGAACACTTACGACCATACAAATTAAAACAATCAGATAAATCCCACTACGCAAAAAATCTACTTGACACCAATCATTCATTGACACCTAACACTGAACTAGAAGTACTACATATTTGTGATAAGAAACAAGAACTGGATTTCCTTGAAGAATTGGAAATTAGAAGACACTTAAGAAGCCTACAATATGAAGTCGTCAATCGACAGATAAATCTAGGGAGTTCTTCACTTTTAAAATGTCTTCTTAAGTGATAATTGTAAAGATCAGCAGATATAGTTTTCATGGTTTTCTATATCATTGCACAGTTACACTGACCTTAAATGGGAAAAATGATATCCAGGATATCCCCATAAGGCTAATAATATTTAAGCTTTAATATTTGTAATATCATATCTTCCTTTTTCTATTAACATATAATAAGTCAATCACACTTGTTGGTCTAGCTAAAAATAATTAAGCATCAGGTAGGCATTAAATGAAATATAACTTCTGTCATTCTGACGATGATATTTAGGTAATATCGAAACAATTGTCAATTTTTTAGAAATTATAACAGTTTTCAATATATTGTGGAATTAGCTAGAAACAGTAAGTTCCATTTAGAACGCAACATTGTCGCGTTGCTCTTGTCCCCAACATGCGATGTTCTATTGAAATGTGTGTGTGTTTGTATTCATAACTTTTCTCTTCGTTCTTTTTGTCGTTTGTTTTGCCACTATGTGGGCGGCTTAACAAAGATAGGTATAATAAGATCAGGAATGTTTTCGAGGTTTGACTTCACGAAAACTTGTTTTTGTTCCCATGGCAATTATCTGTTGTATATTGGTGATTTTCGGTTAAGAAAAAATAATAAATCAGATTTTCATATTTACCAATATTATTTTTGTTTAAAATCGAGTTGAGGCTTCACTCTTCAATATCTTCTTCCAGCAAGCCAATAAGATTACTGTAGCAATGATTAGTGTTTTGACTTTCAAAAAATTAAAACCTTCCATCTTTTTGAACAGTTTTTTTACTTTACGGTTCAAACTATGAACCTGGATGATATGCTCTAGTTCCTAGGTTTTATTAATTATTATTTTAGTAAAACATTATCGCTAAATGAGATCTAACAGTATTTGATTCAACAAATTCCATTTATTGTTTACCCTTGTATCGCAGTTTTTGTTGTAATATACAATCTTATCTTCTCTTGGATAATATTTCATTCGTTGAAAATATATTCTGACCGTGAGAAAAGCCATTTACAAGCGATTGGAAATTTAAATTTTGTGGGGAAACATATGCAGAAAAAGGGAGACGTAACTTGTACACACCTGGCCTGGTACATTTTTCTTCGCGATCCGAGCATCCCTGGTTCTTATCCTCTGAACAACATGAAATATATAAGGTGAATGTTGAGCATGTTGAAATAAAATTATTTTTTATCTTACCCCATTAGTATTAGACCTTGTTTGTGATGTTCTTTTGTGTTTATTTTTGAGGGAAAAAGTTACCACACAATGCTGTAACATTTCCTTGGATTTCCTTTGAAATTTTATTTGTTATGTATATTTCTAGTTCCTCTTATTTGTTGCTCGAGTCATTCTGTACATATTAAAATAGATTATTTCATCGGTGCGAAACAACATTAAGTTGCGTAAACAACCTGTTGTGTTCATATCAAGTCAACCAGAGAGATACGTGTTGAAATTTTTTTCAATTAATAACCGTCATAAAGTCAACTGTTGAATGTTTTTTACAACGTTTATGAAAAGTGTGGCGCTACACGTGGTGTTTTAGTCGTATACGAGGTTTGTCAAAAAATATGAGTTTACTCAAGAGTAAAGTACCTTTAAATTTGACAATATCCAAAAATGTTACTAAAAAAAGATGATCAGAATTAAAAAACTGCGTTTAAATATGCAAATACATCCATTTAAATTGAAACTGTATTTTATTTTTTACTAATATTTCTATTTTGAATAAACATTTATCTCTTATGGTTACGAAACACATGATAACCTTTTAGTTTTTCGATGTTTTCTTCTAATGATTTTCCAATTAAAACGCGTAATAAGTGCATGTGCATTTATTTTGCAAATAATAAAATACATTCAAATACTAAGTTATAAAACTAACATCATATTAATATTAGAAACAAACAAATTTAATTTTCACTCATACTAATGCTTCGACATATCCAGCCTCTCGTTCGATACACTTAATCGTTCTATTTCATTAATCACCCACTTATCAAAAATATTTGAGAAACTTATAAAAAACAGATTACAAAATTTTATAAATAAATATAACATACTTTCCGAAAGACAATATGGTTTTCGAGAAAAAACGTCCACTCAAGATGCTATTCTGACCCTTACTGAAAAAATATATATTTCGTTAAACAACAACAAACCCTGTCTATGTGTTTTCATTGATTTATCGAAAGCATTTGATACTGTTAGCCACGAGTTGCTCTTTCAGTCGCTGGAGGACATCGGTATCAGAAATACTTGCTTAGATTTATTCAAAAGTTATGTTACGAATCGGTATCAGACAGTCCGAATAAACGGTGTCGACAGTAAATCGTTAGTCGTACAATGTGGAGTGCCTCAAGGTACGGTCCTCGGACCCTTACTTTTCAACATCTACATGAATGGATTGTTTTTTGTGAAAAGCAGAGGTAACATTATCGGTTTCGCAGACGATACCGCGATTTTCTACGAGGCGGATACCTGAACAGAACTAAAAGAAATAGTAGACACAGACTTTATTATCATTAAAAAATGGCTTGCAAGTAGGTTGCTAACTATAAACTTTCAAAAAACCAACTTCCTACCTTTCAGTTGTAATAAAACAAATCTTCCTCACTTTACTCAGCTCAACATCCTCGATGGTAAAAACAATCTTACAACTACAGCCGAAAGTAACATAAAGTACTTAGGAGTCATAATAGACTGGCACATGAAATGGGACATACACATCAACTACGTAGCCAAAAACTACAATGTATCCTTTATAAATTAAGATACATGAAAAAAATCCTTCCTGTTAATCATTTGCTCACACTATATCATGCACTCGTTGAAAGTCACTTTCGATACGGTTTATTAGCATGGGGAGGTGCACTAAAATCCCACATCTGACCTCTTGAAGTTCTACAACGACGATTCCTGAAAATTATTCTAAGTAAAAACTGAAGATATCCAAGTGATCTACATTTCAAGAATCAGAGGTACTCGACCTTAAACAACTCTATTACTACAATGTCAACATGAAGTACTATACAACAAAACACTCGTCAAACTTACCAAAACAGTAGACAAAGAAATAACTATGTAATACCACAAATAACAAAATCACTGCTGAAAACTAGTTTTTCTTACAACGCTCCAAAAATGTTCAATTCTTTACCTGAAACAATTCGCGCTATACTCAACTCATTCCAATTCAAAAAACAGCTGAAAATGTTCATGAAGAGATCTAAAGTTCGAGTCTTTTGAGAATGATTATTTTAACCAATCAATATTGATCAAGAAACTTCCTCGTTATATTTCGTATACATTTTTTATCTCTATCACATTTCCGTGTGTGTTAAATATGAATACGCCTCAAGAAATATTGTTATTTTATTACATTTTATATATATTCTATCATTCACACTTTTACCCGTATCAAAATTGTTGTTGTAACCGACTAACATTATAATTTATCTGTAGTATTATATGTCCTCTGTGTGTTAAATATGAATACGCCTCAAGTAATATTGTTATTTTATTATATTTTCACATTTTATATATATTTTATCTTTCACACTTTTACCCACATCAAAATTGTTGTTGTGACCAACTAACATTCCAATTTATCTGTAGTATTATATGTCCTAAAATGGTAAATAAATATTATTTTTATAACATTTTATTTTGTGATACTTAGCACTGTAGTTCCTTCATGTTGTTTGTAGTTTATAACATTATTGTATTGACTTCACTCCAATGGATTATATGCATAGTTCTACTGTATTTAGGCCTAATTATAATTTAAAATTCCTTGTGTCGTTGATTCGGTTTTATACATATAATTTATAGTGTTTACCTACGACCACCCCTGTAAGTAGTCAAAAACACACAGTCGGCAATCAATGTAAGACGTCTATTACGCACGGTAAAACAAAACGCACGGCTGTAAAGTAAATCGCACGGCATCCATAGCAACCACTTAGCAACTGTCAATAGACGTAGCCATTTTATTCAAAATTTATTACTTGGATATTGAACGTTTAATTTTATTCTATATATAAATGGTAGATAACATTTATTAGATATGAGATTGCATTTAATACTAAGAGTTGGAATTGTATGATAATTGGTTCCGTTTCATTCAATCCGCATCTTTTAGCTGTCTGAATGTATCTCATATTAGTAAACAATTAGTATATTATACAGGGGATTAATGTCACTTTAGTCGAGAGGTTTATACGCTATTTTATGCAATTCCGGTAATTCTACAAACATTTTTAATAAAAATAAATAGTACTTAGGACGAACTTTTACGAAACTTTGCTGGGCATCGAGGATGAACTTCTAAGATGCTTGGCTGGGCATCGAGGATGTACGTTTTTACTTGTACTTTAAATACATTAATAATATTATAAACACAAGTACAAGTGGGTCGTAGGTAAAGTATAGTACGTAACTCGTGCTGTAACGCATTTTACGCTCGTGCGTAAAATGCTTCTTACAACACACGTTACGTAATATACTATTTTATTTATATTGAATTCAAATAGTTTATAACTAATATTGTTGTATGTGACCATTGTATATGATTAAATTGTATTTTTTGCGAAACAAGTGTAATTTCACTTATCGCCAACCTACTTTATTCACTTCATGTAATGTTCTTGTAAAACCATCTTTTTGAATAAAGTTATTATTATTATTATTGGAAAATGCACGTAATACATTCCTTATCATTTGTTGAGAAATTTCTTGACATGTTTCTAAAATTATCCTCTCCAAGTGGTCAATATCTTGAAACGGCGCTTTCTGGTAAACTTTTTGTTTAATGTAACCCCATAAAAAGTAATCAAAGGGAGCTAGGTTAGGGGATCTAGAAGGCCAAAAGAGATCAGAATATCTGTGAATAACTTTTGAATGAAACAAGTTTTCAAGATAGTTCCTAACATTTATTGTACTGTGGCATGCGGCACCGTCTTGTTGCTACTAAATACATTGACATTCTATTAAGGATAGTTCGTCCATGAATTCATTGATATGAGTTTGTAAAAACTGTAAATAACGTTCGGCATTCATAGATTCACGAAAAAAAGGTCCTATTAATTTGTTATTATAAATGCTACATCACACGTTCGTCTAAAAAAAATATTGATCATGAGACTTTAATTCAAAATTGGGATTTTCCTCAGACCACCAGCGACAATTTTGCGACGAGACAGTTCCATTTGACGAAAATGTCGCCTCATAGGAAAACATTATATGCCTCGTAAAAAAAGGGTCCTCCTCTAACTCTCCTTGGATGAGAGAGCAAAAATCAAAGCGCCTATCATAATCCCTTTATTTTAATATGTGTACGATTTTTGGTTTGAATGGTTTGTATTTATTTAGTTTTAAAATTCTTGCCACTGTGTTTTTACTTACATTTTGTTGTAACAATGACTTTCTTTTGCGCAATGACAATTTTTTTCCTAAAATAGAGTTATATATATATATATATATATATATATATATATATATATATATATAATAGTATATCTCGACTATGTTTTTAATTATAATATATTATATTCTATATTTTGTTTATCGTAGAATTTATTTGTAGCTGTAACTACACTAATATGAAAACACCTTTAGCTAAATATAACCTATAAAATTTTTAATGACAGCAGTTGTCAAATTAATATGCCCGTCTAAATAAATATTAAATTTTATATCCTGAAAGATAAATTAATACACAATATCAATCAATTCACTCTTTTCTCAGGGAGGGATCAAAGATTTCAAAGAATAATTCAAAATTTATAAATTTCCAAATAATTTTCCAAATCACGTATTATACTATTCAAATCGAAAGTAACTGTTTGTCCAATACACTATAAGACAATTAAATTATCTTATGACACATATGAAATTTTTGTCAGAAATTAAACCAAATGTCACTTCTTGTACTAAATTTTCTATAGGATGAAATTATCAAATGTAATGAGAATGATTATGAAAAGAGAGCCAAAAGGTGATTAGAATTCAAATTTATGTATTATATCATCAAATAAACACTTACAAAAATATATATATATATATATATATATCTTATGTGTGGAATTTTATTTGTTCAAATTTAATGTTTTTAATCCTTCCTATCAATAACATTTTTATTTCGCCTCACGCTGGGTCGACAAATTGGTACACTATACTATACCTTTTTTTCAATTAAATATAACAAATAAATTTGTATTAGTCCACGATTAAAAAAGAAAATTGTACAATCCCTGATTGCAGCGACAATATTGTACACACAGCTTTAACAGCGTATGAAATGTATTTTAATCTGACAGTTGTTGTCAAATAATTCTTGGCTATAATAAAAATTTTTAAGTATTTTAAAAGATGAATTTATCTATAATGAATTTTTATCATTCTCATCTCAGGTGGGTTCAAATCGTTATTAAAACATTTAGTAAAATTTTATAATTTTAAAGTATTGTCCAAACTAAATATTAACTCTACTATTCCTGATTAATTTCACAAGAGTCTCGTGTGACTGTTTGTTCTAGATTATAAAGAATTTTTAATGGCCTTATGACATTTACTGTCACCAATAATAATCCAAATGTCACTGCCAAAATTAAAATTTTTATTGAGTACGATATTTTTCATTTCTATAAAAAATATGTTATAAACGAATACCACAGTAAGTTATATTCAAAATTTATATTCTATTATCAAATCACAAAATTCAAAATTTGGTTTTCCCCAATAATATAGTTAATAACAAAATCGTATTTTCCTACAGAAATTAAAATTAAGAACAATCTTTATTCTAAAAACAACTACTCTCTAATTTCTTAGTTTATAATTTTTTTTCAATAAAAGTTTCGCTTGATTCAGATAAATGTCAAATACCACGATCACAGTCCAAAATTTGTATTACATAAATTCTTCGAATTATTTAGTTTTCCATACGTATTAGGTATTTCGTTTGAATTCAAACTGATATTTCTTTAAAACATAGATGCATCTATTTAATTTTGTTAAAAGGCCTGATATTTTCGATAAATAATAATAAACTGGAGCGGACTCACCAACACTAAGGAACAGGAAAAGACTCGTACTATTCTAAATATAATTTAGAATTCTGGAACTTTCACTTGAATTAAATACGATTAAATTTTCTTCAAAACACACACGCACTGAATTTAGAATGGGTAGATTTATGATTATTAATTATACTATTTAACTAATTCTACTATTTTCACAAAATGTGAGACAAATCTCAAATACGATGTTGTCTCGTGGGGGTCTCAAATTCAACTGACTAAATTTTCTTCAAATAAATAATTCTCTCCTCCTGCGGTTACGAACTTTTTCTTTTTTTCAAAATAAATACTAATTTTGTTTCTCAATAACAAGAATTTTAACAAAATATGAAAATGCTCATCAAGAACTGGGTGTAGCAGTCAACAGTGGGGCTGGTAAGAAATCAAATAAATTTATTATTGGATGAGTTGAAGTTTTAATTGGAGAAAACATCTATCATAAAAGAGATTTTTTAGAGATGGTTGTTATTAATAAAATTGAACAACCTCTCAATACTATATCAGACACTCAAAATCAACTCCAAACACAGCACACCAACGATGCATTTTAGTTAAGGGCCTTTTTGTGTTGTTTCGTTGTCACCATGATTTCCATGCTAATTGTCACTTTTACCATCTGTCATCATTATTTTTTATTTGAAGTTTATCAATTGGCATCTAACATCTTAAAATGTAATTGTATGTTAATCAAATAATATTTCTAAATTAGTATTTTGCCACTAGTTGTAACTGTTTACGTTACTTTCAAATGTTTTTTTTAATGTGTACATTGTTTTTAGAATTTTTATTGTTTATATCTTTTATGGTATAGTCGAATTCACAATCCTTTTTAGTAAGTACGACAATTTATTTGTAACGTTTTATTTTAAATAAATTTTTATAGTCATTCTGAGGAAGACCCCGAATAAGGGTTGAAAGCTTGATGAATAATAATTTTGTTAGTGTTTTAAATGAAACTCACTGTTTCTAGCCATTTCCACAATATAATGAAAATTGTTGAAAATTGTTGAAAATTCTAAAAAATTGACAATTGTTTCGATAAACCAATATCTGACGATGATATTGATTTATCGAAGCAATTGTCAATTTTTTAGAATTTTCAACAATTTTCATTATATTGTGGAAATAGCTAGAAACAGTGAGTTTCATTTAAAACACTAATATGAGTAGATTCCACGAAGTAAGGGTTGAGACAGTTAAAATTTCAATAATTTTGTTTCTCTCCAGCCCCACTGTTGACTGGTACACCCAGTTCTTGATGAACATGTTCATATTTTCATATATATGTTCTCCCTTCACTCCAACACCGTTCAACCAATCATCATGAGAATGGGCATGTATATGTATTTTTTCATAGAGAAGGTTTTTGCAATATCCACTTTGTTGTGTAACTTCTCACCAGGTGGCGCTGCAGCATATCAACTTATATATTGTTAACCGATCACTGTGATTGTGTCACGAGCTGTAAGGCTTTTATTTTTACTGTGACATTTGGTTGATTATTGATGACAGACGACAGACTATTCATTGAAATATAATCAATGTCAGAAAGCAATTAAATAGCCTATATAATCTTGAATAAACAGTCACATGATATTACTGGGTAGATAATACAGAACAAAATTAACAATTAATATTGAATTTGGAAAATACTTTAAAATTAGAAAAAAAATATTTGATAACGAATTGAACCTGAGATAAGAGTAAAAATAATTCAAAAGTAAATAAATTCATCTTTCCATATAATAAAAAAAATTATTTTGCTAGCTTATTTGACAATAAGTGTGAATTTGAAGTACATAAAAATACATGTGGTTAAACCTATAGTCTAGTCAACATGTACCATCCTAAAATTTTTGTATAGTCTCCGAAAATTACGACCATGGTCTCATTCGATTCGGAAAATTATCTAGAAAGTTTAAGGAAAAGTTCCAAAAGGGGCCGAAAAAAATTGCAAAAGTTATAAACAATTAAGTGAAAAAAAAGTAGGGGTTTGGTTTTCTTCGAATATCTCGAAAAATAATGAAAATTTTTTAAATTTGAAAAAAGATCTAAAAAAATCAGCAAATTTGCTAAAAAAAGTCCCGACTCTACCTCCAATATTTATAATTTTTACAAAGCCTTAAAAAATGAGCGAAAAACGGGTGATCGGGCTTCCGCGCGCGTTGCGTCATTCTGACGTAGCAACAAAAAAATTATCTAAACATATCAAATATGAATATTGAGGAATAAAAAAATTAATGTAGCATTGGGATACATAAATAAACAATAATCCGTGGTCAAAAAATTTGTATCCCAATTTTTTCATAAATTATGGATTTGTTAATTAAACAATTTTTCCAAATTTAATGTCGAGATAAAAACCACGATAACTATTGAACAAAAGCCTTAAGATTTTTTTCACTTCGTGGAGTTATTGGTATTAGACTAACAAATAGATCACCGTAAAAAAATTTCAAAATTTTGTTTTTTCGCTTTAAATAATTATTATTTTATTGTGAAATTTCGTTGTGAATTTATTTATTAACAAACATGGATACTTCTGTGAGTTGCTTTATTTGTGGAAATCGACTTGATATTTTGCCGACTGTTACTTTAAAACCAAAAGCAATTAATTCATATATTGCTTATAGTAAAACATTAAAAGATAATAAGTACACACTTTTAGATAATGTAACCGAAATCAATATTTATCGAAAGTGTCGAGATGATTATTATTACTCTGCCAAACATACTTCTACCTTATCAGAACCTTCAACATCTCGTTCCTCGTCACGTGGTTCGATCGATTTTAATTGTGTCTGTATTGTCCTTAATTTTAAATTTTAGACTCAAAAAACCATTGTTAATTAACAAACGCATTTTTTAGCAACAAAAAATTTTTTTTAAGGAACCGTTTTTTCTCTAAAAATCATTATTTGTATTAATAAATAGATTACAAAAAAAATTTTTTGATTTGCTCATAAACAAAATATTTGTTTATAACAATTTCTTAAATAATGGTAGTAAAAAATTTTGAAAAATTATTTTTATGTAGCTTTTAACCATCAGAAATCAAAAAAATTCAAGATATCAACAAAAAAAAATTTTTTTATAAACTTTTTTTTAATTTTTAATTTTCAATTGTTAATAAATAGTGAAAAAACAAAATTTTGAAATTTTTTTACGGTGATCTATTTGTTAGTCTAATACCAATAACTCCACGAAGTGAAAAAAATCTTAAGGCTTTTGTTCAATAGTTATCGTGGTTTTTATCTCAACATTAAATTTGGAAAAATTGTTTAATTAACAAATTCATAATTTATGAAAAAATTGGGATAAAAATTTTTTGACCATGGATTATTGTTTATTTATGTATCCCAATGCTACATTAATTTTTTTATTTCTTAATATTCATATTTAATATGTTTAAATAATGTTTTTTTGTTGCTACGTCAGAATGACGCAACGCGCGCGGAAGCCCGATCACCCGTTTTTCGCTCATTTTTTAAGGCTTTGTAAAAATTATAAATATTGGAGGTACAGTTCCGGGACTTTTTTTTAGCAAATTTGCTGATCTTTTCAGATCTTTTTTTAAATTTAAAAAATTTTCATTATTTTTCGAGATATTCGAAAAAAACCAAACCCCTACTTTTTTTTCACTTAATTGTTTATAACTTTTGCAATTTTTTTCGGCCCCTTTTGGAACTTCTCCTTAAACTTTCTAGATAATTTTCCGAATCGAATGAGACCATGGTCGTAATTTTCGAAGACTATACAAAAATTTTAGGAAAAATGGTACATGTTGACTAGACTACTAGATAATTTTATAGATTGCAACTATGTCCGACGTAATATTCAATTATCTCTTTATATTGTTTAAAGTATGTATTTGATAACGACCCCAAATCGTTACGTATACATTAATTTAATTGAAATTGAATTGAAACACGTAACATTCCTTAGATTATACGAAAACAGTTTTATTAGAACATTCATCTATTTTATTGTGTTTGTTACGACAACAGGAAGACCAAAATTGAAGGCTCCCTTGCAAATATAAAAGCTTGAAAGGAAATCGTTCCCGTATTGTATTACGACCATTGGCGTTACTCTCTTAAAGTTTCGGGTACTAAGTTCAAATAAATGAGTTTAATGATAAAATGGTAATTTGAAAAAAAAATATTTGTTTTTTTTGTTGGAATTTCTTGATCCGTTGGTAATATTCGAAATAAACACACTATTTACCAACACTCACACTTACACTGTCTGAAGATCGTTTCTATAATCAAGTTATCGTCTTCAGAGACCTAAGATAAACTAAAACTCATCTACTTTTGTCCTACATACTGGCGAGCAAAAAATTGAGGTCACCTTAAAATTTTTTTGTTCTTTGAAATTTTACGTTCTGAGATCGTATTCGCAAACTGTACATCATTGCATGTGCTTTTGTAAGCTGAATGTGATACTCTATAGTAAATAAAAATGCATTTTTTCCCTGAATTTCATGATTTATTCTGAAAAAGCAACAAATTAACATTTTGGGCGAAATTAAACATTTTGTTGTTAGGGGAAATATGGAACGAACAAAATGAAAAAACTTGACACTAATAACGTGTATTCCCTCCTTAATGACTGCTTGAAGTCGGCGTGGCATACTTTGAATTAAGTTGCGGATCACATTCTGGTCGATGTTATCCCATTCCTGCAACAGCGATCTTCTCAGCTCCTGGGCAGTTCTTGGTGCTGGTGGTTTCTGCGGATCAGTCGTCCCAACTCGTCCCAGACATGTTCTATGGGATTCATGTCTGGGTTGCGGGCTGGCCAGTCAAACCTCCTAATTTCTATCTCATCCAGACACTCCCTGACAGTTCTTATTGTATGTGGTCTCGCATCATCTTGCATAAAAATGCCACATTCCCTCATAATCACCATGAAAGGCATAACATGGTCTACTAGCACCTCCGTAAAGTACCTGTGAGAGGTTAGGGAGCCATTTTCTATGAAGACCAACTCTGTACGAGCTTATGCAGTGATTCTCTCCCCAACCATAACTGACCCACCGCCTAATGGAAGACGTTCGTCAATGCAAACTTCAGCATATCTTTCCCCAGGTCTTCTCCACGCTCGTCGACGTCCATCTGACCCAGTGAGGCAAAACGCGACTCATCTGAGAACAATACCCAGCTCCAGTAATCATCATTCCAACGAACGTGATCTCTGGCAAGTATCAATCTTGCAGTCCGATGCTGGTGTTGCAACGGGGGACCTGTAGACATTCTTCTGCATGACAGTCCAGCAGCATGAAGTCTTCTTCTAACGGTCCATTCACTAACGTTGACATTTCTCACTTCTTCCAACTGATTCCGCAGTGAAACCGCAGTAGCTGCCCTATTTCACAATCTTGTGGACACCAAATAACGGTCATCTCATTAAGTGGTAACTCTTTTTCGCCCAGACTCTGGTCTTCTAGTGATCAGGCCAGTCTCCAGAATGCGCTGGTACACCTTTTGCACACCGCAAAGACCAGCACCAACAATTCTTGCAGTTTCACGTTGCCCCCGACCATATTGTAACAGAGCAACAATTCTTGCCACAACAATCGGATATAAAGGCATTATGGACCTGTTAAATCACTACATTTCGCAATCGTTAGGTTTTACACAAAGAATCAACAGTAAACTGGAAAACAGGCAAGGGAAATGTGAATGTTCAATTAGCGCAAAGGCACATTTTTCATAAAAGTCGTATTCTAATTAATCAAGTGACAGCTGTCAAGTCTCGGAAAAAAAAATGCTTTAACGCCTACTAATACTATTATGCCCTTATCAATATTGACGCTAAAATTATTCGCAATTTCTGAAGTGACCTCAATTTTTTGCTCGCCAGTGTACTAAATTCTAAACGCCAATGCAACTCTTCTCGAGGGAAAGAGTATCAGCGGGAAAAATTTCACATCAAATTTACATCTAATAAACTATAAAGTGGACTATTAGGAATTTGATCCTTTTTTCTATTTAAACTATTAGTGGGTACATTTTTTAACAATTTTACATTTCCTAAACTTATTATATGGTTATGAATCATAGTACGCTCGACAATACTCGATTTCTCTATATGTTCATATTTTAGGTGTGCTAAATGCTCCTTAAACCAGACGTTAACATACCTCTTAGTTTGCCCAACAAACTTTGCGTCACAATAGTTACACCTAATTTCGAAAATATCATTCTTTTCCAAATCCAGTATTTTATACTTACGTTTACTTGGCAACTATTTCAAAGTATTGTTTGATTTATGAATTAACTGTTGAAAATATTCGGTTAATATTTTGTATAAGCAGGATCAAAAGGTAATAAACAAATTTCTCCTACTTTTCACTTATTTTGGAAAAAAGTAGCCTCGCGAAGAGATTTCTTAAACCTATGACGATTAACTATTTTATGTACTAGTTTCTTCATTGTTGACTAATCAGATTAGTCAAGAGTTTCAATATTTTTCCAGGGTGTGGTACAGGCATGTGCATGATATTTTCCGTATGTTTTATACTAATAATGGGAATGAGAAAATGTTATCTTGAAATTTAATGCAGTATTAATATCACTTATGAATTTGAGAATAAAGGACAATTACATTTTTAAGATACGTTAGTAATTAGAAAAAAAATATGTTAGGATCACAATCCTAGCATGGACATAAAATCAATGATTATTATCAACATAAAAAAATGCCAAATTATAAGTAGTTACTGTAGATGCTTAAATTGTCATAATTGGTAGACGCCATTCTGAAAAATAAGTTTCTTTCATTTTGCTACATCAATTTAAAAAAAAATCATCAAAATCGGCCCAATAGAAGCCGAGATACAGCAACTTTTTGCGCCGCGCTCGATTTGAAGCACTCTATCCCCACTCCCCTCAGATTTGACGCGCCGAACGCTACCGCTACAACTTTCTTTGATTTTTCCTAGTTCATGCACAAGAGCATGGAAACATCGTTATATCTCAAAGCACATATAAAAACTCGGAAAATTCTATCTGCTGGCATTTTTTTATTGTTACAACATTAATAGTTATACCGCAAACACTCTCGATTTTTGACGTTTATTATCTCAGTACCTATTCGGCCAAATTAAACGCATATTTTTTTAAAGGAGCGTCTTTCCGAGAACTTTTTTTAGGTAGTTTGAGTATTTTTCTTCGGTTTCCAAATTCGCTTCAAAAATTAATTATTTATAAGACGAAATTTTACAACTTTTCAAAATCGCGTAAAAAAATGATAAAAATTGTTCATTATAACTATTGTGTATTTTAGTTTAGAGGTCTAAGAAGTCTAAGTAAAAAAATCGGCGCCTATTACAACTCAAAAATGTAAGCCTGGCATGAACGCAAAAATGACGTTAATTTTTTCGCGGAAATTAATTAACAATTCATTCATGTAAAAACTATCAGGCCAATTTAATCGGCCTTTGGCATATCAAGAGTGACTTCTCATCACTCGCGCCATGTCACGTCTCGACTCCGCCCTCTTTTAAATATTTTTGCGCTAGATGACAGACACTCTTATACCGAAAATTTCGTCTTTTCCCTCTCCCCGAAATTCTATTTTTTTTTAATTATTTAAAAAGTGTATTATTTACAGGCAAAGTATGCATATATTTGCCATATAATTCATATATGATCTTCCATTTGCAGCATCAATGATAATTTTTTATGCATTTATTGAAAAGATATTCAGTTCTAAAAAATAAAAGTTGTAACTTTTGTAAAAATATTTCTAAAGTTCAAGGTTTTTCATGTGTGGTTTCGATATTTCGCTAAAAAAATCAATGTCGCTACCGGTGATTCATTTATTGCGGGTGGGGTGGTCGATGAATAAATTTCATTCACCCTGATATCCTGAATCTCGTTATTCTTGCCATCGTTCCCAACGTCATGCATACGCAAGGCTGTGAATGCTCTATTTGCGAATAGTTCCTAAAAATGATATTCTCGAGCACCGTTCCCAAAAACATCGAATTGTATCGTCCCTAACATCAGTATCTTTGAATCTTGGGTCCAAGGTACTTCCAGAAATAAATAAGAACAGAAGTTCTAATTATGAACGGTATGAGAAAGAGGTCTAAAAAGCATAATTCGGTATTATTCGTCGCTGACATGATTTAGGTAATAACAAAAAATATATTTTCAACTCAAATAAGTAAATCAATTAATCAATGTCTCAAGATATCTTCTTTTGGTTTATTTTTGCTGCCTTATACCAAAAATTGGGCCAAGTCTTATAAATTTTTTTTCTTGCCAAATGATTTTTTAGATCAGCTTAAAATTAGTTGGAAAATAACAATGTATATATAAAAATTTTATCTGAATAAATTTCAGTCAATTAATTGAGAATTATTTGGAAGAATGTTTCTTTGTAAGTATCAATTGAAAATAGAAAAAGGTGGATAAATTTAATATACGACATGGTATTTTACATGATTTCAAAAATTTTTGTGATTTAAATTTGATTAGGTATTTTAATTATTTATTGAATGGAAATTTTATTCTTTCTAGAGTAACTTGAGACGTGTACATAGCGCAAAGTTTTACTGACATCCGTAGATGGCAGTTTTGGTAGTATTGTTCTATACCATAATAAGGTTCCTAAATCCTAATTT
This sequence comes from Galeruca laticollis, assembly GCA_963921935.1. Lineage (NCBI taxonomy): Eukaryota > Metazoa > Arthropoda > Insecta > Coleoptera > Chrysomelidae > Galeruca > Galeruca laticollis. The sequence goes on along the minus strand of OY998178.1, from coordinate 33,178,156 downwards.
ATAGCGTGATTGGATGATTTCTTATCCGCGAAACAAATGCTTTAAAATAACCTCGTTTTTTAGCTACTTTTTTGCATTTATCGCCATTTCTCAACGAAAAAATTGAGTATATCGATTTTAAACCAATTCTATCTTGTAGAGAATGTCATAAAGAACAAATTCGTAGGTATACTTTTTTTCTCTATCTTGCATATTTAAAGAGTTATATTAAGAAATATCGGAAGAAATGAGCGATTTTTGCGTTTTTTGCAGTTTATGATTTTTCCTGCAAATAGCACAACTTTTTCAGCTGGCGCACCTTCATATTTTCTTTCCTTAGATGATTTCCGAGCAATTCCAACCAATATCTAATCTACGTAATCTACAGCCATGTCAAACTGTAGTGCTCCTGACCTACTTTGCAATGACTGTTTTTTTAAATTACATTAGGATAATTCTGTAAAATATGTGTTTTTCTTTGCTGTTTTTTGTAACTAATATACTCGATCTTGTTCAATTTATTGAGTTGCAATTCAATAAAATACTTACAAAAAATAATAGCATATTTCAATAAAATCCTACCAAAAAAGTAATGGGCTATGATTAAAATGTTGGTCTGGGAGGCCCAACGATTCAGTCTTCCATATAGGTTCACGTTTAAGTTAATGGCAAATATTGTTGTGTACCTATGTGGTGCACAAAAACGTATTCGTAATGATATGAAAATCAGCTTGGCAGTCAACCTGCTAGATAAGTTTTAGTTTACCTTCGGTCTCTGAAGACGATAACTTGGTTATCGAAACGCGCGTCAGACAGTCTAATTGTGCGTTTTGGTAGTAAATAGTGTGTTTAGTATTTTTTTAGATTTTTTATAAATTTTGCAAACATGTTAGTCATTTATTACGACATTGTTATCTTTATTATGCCTGACAACTCATTCGAGATAACCCATCAGATTATCCAAAATTTGTTTGTTTTCCTATTCGAACAACCGTCTTTTAGTTGTCTACTAATGTATATGATAATCAGAATTTTCTTTTATTGTTGAGAAACGATTAAGATATTGAAACCCTTCTAATATAACAGAGGATTAACCAATAATCCCCTATTGTGTTTAAGTAGACCCCTTCGTGTACGTCTTTGTATGTTTCTGTATTGTATTCTGTTTCATGCACAATGCACATATCGTGGCGTTTATACTATATACCTTTTTGAAAACAACACTGTGAGAGCTGGGTAATTGAATTGTTTCATCATACTGATTTTATTTACTTGAGGTCGGCGTTGGAATAATAGTATTGCAATAAATTGTATTAACTGTGTACTTCCAGTAAATTATTATTAATCAATTAATGTACTTTATGAAACATTTCTATAGCAAATTCTCAAAATTGCTCCACTCGGAAGTATTGTAGCGCTTTGATATTTTTTTTCCTAAATGATTACTGGTTTTAAATTGAAGGGTCGTGGGGATGAAGGGTCAATCACATTTTCCAAATTCTGAGTGAACCAAAACGGATTTTCCTGTAAAATATATTTTTTAGGCTCAAATAGGGAGGCTCTAATTTTGTTCAAATAATAAGAGCGCGTGTAACCTGATCCATCTTTCCCGACGCCCTCTATATATATTGGTGCTAAAAACTGCGACTGAAGCGCTCGGTGAAATTGAAAAAACAGAAGAGATGAAACATTATTCATTATGCCAATACGAACTCCCACACATCGCCTCAAACAAACGTATTTTGACCAGCCCAAACATCGAACTGATTGGTAATCCGCCATATAGATTTGATTTGGCACTCAATGTTTTTCATTTCAAAAATAAATTACGTTATCAACGATTTCCGAACGCCCGAGCAAGCGGTTAATGTATTCAAAACGCATTTTTTGGAGTTACTCAATCGGAATGGAAAAAGTGCTTTGAAATTCTGTTCAAACGTTATTTTGAAATAAGAAATTTCGACCATAAATCTTTGTTTTTTCATTATTTGACCAGAAAATATAAATAGCGACTCTCGTAACCTTGCTAGGAACTTAAAACGTTATAGTTATTGTTAATTGCGACTTTATATAAATAATATACTAAATTTCGTTTTTGTTTCAGGTAAGTCATAAGAAATTTTTTTGCCGATATCGTAAGTAATGATTTTCTTATTAAAATGATAATTAATATTGTAAGTTGAAAATCTTATGATTTCCAAAAGCAAAAAACATGGTTATCATTGATTAAAACAATGAAATGGTATACAAACGTAAAACAAGACTCTAGAGGGTTATGTATGTTCAACATTTTTTAGGTGTCAGTTGAACAATTCGTAAACTTTCTATAAAAGAAGTCTATAGAAATTAAAATAGAAATTCAAATATTGTAATGAATTGAATGAATTTTGTTCAATTATTTAAATAAACTCGTTAATACATCAATTAATGGCTGGATGAATGATAGAAAAAAAGAAAATTTCAATACCGCCTTGTGTTTTATCCGAACCAAGTTTAACACTAGAAACATTTTAATTCTATTAATATCAACCGAGTAGGTACACTAACTTGTACAAAATAATATACAGGGTCTTTGGTAGAGGATAGAACAAACGAAAATGGTGGGTAGATTGGAACATTTTTAAGTCCATTTACCTTAGACAAAAGTATGACCATTTTCGAGATATTCGCCATTTTTTTTGAAATTCCACTAAAATGAGTCATAAATAATATTGAGGTTCTGAAAAAATAATGCACTGAAAATAATTTTCTTCATTTTGCGACGTTTTTTGATTCAATAACATAAATAACTACTTGCGTTGGTACGAAAAATTACAAAAGAAATTATTTCCTGTGTTTTCTTGAACTGGATTTCTTAATATATTTTTGAATATAACAAACGATTATATATTTTACATTTTTTGATAACACGTGGTTATATAGGTTATCTCTATGATTATTTTCTTGTAAGTTGTCATCGTCGAGAAAAAGAAGATTGGTCTTTTTCGTTGAAGGTAAGGTCTTCTTCTTTTTCTAAGATTGTCAGCTGGAATAGTAAACAGCATCTTTGGTTAACGCTTTTTACTTTTCCGCCCAATCTATCTAATATGCGAGAAAAGTATTGGTTTACCCCAAAAACAGTTGGAATTTTGGAATTTTTTTTGAGTTATTTTTACGTTTTCCACCAAGAACAACGCGAAAAAACGGTTTTTAGAAAAAAAATCCTGTGTGTATGTCGTCGTCGTTGTCGTCGGCCACTTTTCGTAAAATGGTCTTGTTAGCACGATACAGCCTCCAGAGTGCAACAAGTCGCCAATTTTATGATTGAATATTGTTCAGGACATATCACAGATGAACCCTATTGATTTTCAGCTCACCAGATCCAGTACCACGGGTGCTATGGTACTAGAAGTGCGAAATTTTTATCATTTTTGGAGAAATTTAAGTTTGTTAACACGATACAGCCTCCGGAGTACAACAAGTCACAAATTTTATAATCGAATATTGTCTAGGACATATCACAGATGAACCCTATTGATTTTCAGCTCACCAGAGCCAGTACAACGGGTGCTATGGTACTTGAAGTACGACATTTTTGTAATTTTTGGAGAAATATCAGTTTGTTAGCACGATACAGCCTCCGGAGTGTATACAAGTGACCAATTTTATGATTAGATATTGTTCAGAGCATCTCACAGATGAACTCTTTTTATTTTCAGCCTACTAAAGCCAGTACAACGGGTGCTATGGTACTTGAAGTACCAATTTTTTGTCATTTTTGGAGTATTTTCAGTTTGTTAGCACAATACAGCCTCTGAAGTGTTCACAAGTGACCAATTTTACGATTGGATAATATTGAGCGTGTCATATACATGAACCTTATTGATTTTCAGCTCATTGGAGACAGTACAACAGGTGCTATGGCAATGGAAGGGCCATATTTTTGGTAATTTTTTGAGAAATTTCGGGTTGTTAGCACGATACAGCCTTCGGAGTGTATACAAGTGATCAATATTATCATTGGATATTCTTTAGTGTGTGTCACAGATGAACCGTATTGATTTTCAGCTCACTGGAGCGAGTACAGCGGGTCCTATAATTCCAGATATACTACATTTTTGGTTATTTTTTGAGAAATTCCGGTTTGTTAACACGATACAGCCTCCAAAGTGTATACAAGTGACAATGCTATCATATAATAATGTTCAGGGTGTCTCACAAATGCGGAAAAGTTAGTTCTGATCTTTAAAACTGTTTATTTTAAATGGTATACAACAGTGTTAGTAAAAAACACGCATGGTAAATTGAGCTTAAATAAACGGTTGTGTTTTGCGTTTTCCTCTTTTATGTTGGAAAAGCAAAATTGCGGAATGTCGTTTTCACTTTTATTGTACTGAGCTCTGAAGGACCAATCGCCTTAATGTGACGATAATAAATACTTTTACACGTATATGAATTAAGTGTTATATTAAATGATAATCGATGATTACATGCACCTTTACTATATATCTGTATAGTTTTACATTTTTTTTATATTGCGTCACAAATAAGAATATCACAACCGCTTATTATATAATACAATTGATATCTTTTACTTTTCTATGATTAATTCATGACAAGATGTGTGTTATGTCTCTTTATGCTTTTTTTTGTAACTTGACTAACAACGGTTTTTTGTATGATGATGAAAAATTGAATATGTGTTGTTATGGATATTTTTATGTGTGGTTTTAAGTGGGTGATAGATAATAAGGAACGTTATGTGAGAATATAACCAATGGGAAAAAAATAGAGATTTAAATGAAACTGTCATATGACAGCTGATACTCAGCCGACCCATGTAGTTTTGTGGAGAAAAGAAATTGTTATACAATTATCTGTGGTTTTTTATATGAAATGAAGTTTGAATGGTGTTATACAGGAAAAGTTGAAAATGAAAAGTCACAGGAGAATTTTGTAATTAAATCAAATTCGAACAGGTTGTAAAAATTAAAACTAACTTTTCCGCATCTATTAGATGCCCTGATTAATATTCTATCATAAAACTGTCACTTGTATATACTTCGGGGGATGTATCGTGTTAACAAACCGAAATGTCTCCAAAAGTAACCAAAAATGCAGTATATCTGGATTTATAGGACCCGTTGTACTCGCGATAGTCTGCTGAAAATCAATAGGGTATATCTGTGAGACACCATGAATGAGACACCCTGAAAAATACACTCTGGAGGCTGTATCATACTAAACCCGAAATTTCTCCAAAAAGGACAAAAATGTGACATTTCAGGTACCATAGCACACGTTGTACTATCTCTGGTGAGCTAGAAATCCATAAGGTTCATCTATAAGACTCCCTGAACAATATTCAATCATGAAATGGGTCACTTGTATTCATGTTGGAGGCTGTATCGTGCTAACAAATTGAAAATTCTCCAAAAATGACAAAAATTTGGTACCTGAAGTACCATAGCACTCGTTCTACTGGCTTTAGTGAGCTGAATCTCAATAGGGTTCATCTTTGAGACGCCCTGAATAATATCCAATCATTAAATTGGTCACTTGTACATACTCCGGAGGCTGTATCGTGCTAACAAACTGACACCTGTTGTGTTGGCTGTGGTGAGCTGAAAATCAATGGGGTCCATCTTTGAGATGTTCTGAATAATATTCAATCATAAAATTGGTAACTTTTTGCAATTGGTGATTTGTTGCACTTAGGAGGCTGCATCGTGCTAACAAGAGATGTAACGGAAAGTGGCCGACGACGACGACATACACACAGGATTTTTTTTCTTAAAACCATTTTTTCGTGTTGTTCTTGATGAAAAACGTAAACATAGCTCAAAATCTTTTTTCAAAATTTCATTTTTTTTGTGGGTAACGCAATACTTTTCTCGCATATTAGATATGTTGGGCGGAAAAGTAAAAATAATAATAACAAGAAAATGTTTAAATTATCATCATTTTTTCATCAAGCAGCTTCAGCTTCCTTATTTTTTATTGATTCGATGAGGGTAGCAGGTTATCGGGGGAGAGGAATGAACAAATGCTTACTCTACCTCCCGTTTCGTTTCGTTTTTGGAATTGAAAAGCTCAAGGAACCTTAGACGCACATAACTCACTAGTTTACTTATTACTTTGTGTGTTAACCAGTGTCTATATCATCTGTAGTCTGTTTCTTATTGACTGACAGCACGTGAATAGGTCACAGATGCTAGTCAGGTAGAAAAGCATAAGCGTCACAGTTCATCTAAGGAATTTATTTACTATTTAATTTTATACCCGATCTGATATATAAAGGTAATATAAATGTAAATTCGGTTAGTTAAAACAACTAACTGATCTTCATACATTTGTAGAGTACATACAGTTAAAACATTAAGTTATTTTTGAAATAATCTTGTAACGCAACTATTCTGACTGAATATCTCATTAATTATCTTGAGAATTTGAAGCAGGTCAATTCTTGGGAGACATATTAACAAACCATTTATCAATTCATTCTTCAGATAATTACTTTCTGATTTTCGAAGTGTTGATAATAACATTTCCAAGAAGCATTACTATAGGGTCCTACTAGGGATTGTCCCAATGACTACTTAGAAATTTTGCAGGTATATACGGTGAAACTTGATCTCGCCCAAATTTGTATAATTTGTTATGCTTAGAGTCGCTTATGTTCCATAAGTGTTAACTGTGTTGTGAAAAATGTCTTCAAGTTTTACCCCAGTAAAGTGTAAGAGCGTGATTAGCTTACAAACGAAGACTGTAGTGTTAAATGTGCATGATGCTGTTGTACATAAAATGCCGGCTGCTACTGTTAGAAATATAGTTTCGACATGTTCCAATATGACAGGAGTTAGTGAATCTACTATTTACAGGCTTCTAAGAGAGAGGAAAAATGGAAATATATCTCCACCTAAAAAGTCAACTGGAAGAAAACCATTTAACCTTGATGAACATATGCAAAATACAATAAGACGAAAACTACATGAATTATATTTTAAAAAAGAGATCCCAACCCTTGACAGAATTCTAAGAATGGTGAAGGAGGACGAGAATTTGCCTGACATAGGGCGAAAAACTTTGTGAAAAATATTACACAAATTAAATTTTACTTGGGAGAAGCAAAGTCGCAAATCAGTGCTGTTGGAGACGCCAGTATTTACGAGATATCCGAAAATATAGACAGGAGGGAAGACAAATCTATTATCTAGATGAAACATGGCTCAATGAAGGACATTCGGTGAAAAAAATATGGCAGGACAAAAGTTTTCAAACCAGTTGTCAAGCTTTCATAGAAGGTTTATCTACTGGACTGAAAACTCCTATCGGTAAAGGTCGCCGACTAATGATAACGCATATTGGATGCAATCAAGGGTTCGTTAAAGGTGGTTTACTGGAGTTTCAGTCAACATCAACCAAAGATTATCATGAAGAAATTACTGCAGATGTGTTTTACACAAATGGTCGAATTAATTCCAAATAATGCTGTAATCGTTATGCACAATGCCACTTATCATTCGCGATTAACAGAAAATCTTCCATCTACCTCTTGTAGAAAAGCTGATATTAGAAACTGGTTAATCGTAAAAGATATACCATTTGAAGATGATATGTTGAAAAAAGAACTTTTAAAGGTTGCTTCAGATCACAAGCTACAATTTAAAAAGTTTGTTATTGATGAAATAGCCAAGAATCGTGGGATAACAGTGCTTCGTTTGCCGCCATACCTTTGTGAATTGAATGCGATAGAGTTAATATGGCCCAAATGAAAGGTTATGTAGCTAGACATAATAAAACATTTAAAATGAAAGATGTTCGTGACAACAATAACTGAAGAGAACTGGAGAGATGCTGTGAATCATGTAATTAAAGAGGAAGAGAAAAATATGGGTTTTAGATAACCTCATAGAACAAACTATAGAACCGATAGTGATCTCTCTCGACGAGTCTTCGGGTGATTCTTGTATAGCCAGCGAAGAGGATGATACTATAGATTGAATTTTATATATCCTATAAATGGTATGTTTACTTTACTTAATATACATTAATTCATTGTCAATAAATTTGAATTATGAGAATTAAACTATATTTTCTTTAATTAATTTAATTTAATAAAAATGAAAATGTAACTTGTTAATAGGCCTAAACGAATGAATTTTATTCCAACTGTAATGTTGACCGAATCTAATTAAATAAGCAAAATGAACTAATATCGTAATCTCCGCCACTGCCGCACTGTTTATCCTTTTGCTGGCATTGTTCAGTTTTATTACCATATTGTATTTTGAGCTGAAACAGGGATGTACAGATAACCAATACAGACACCTACTTGTTTTGCATTAGACTTTTAGTATTTACTTGTAAAATTCTTAGGATCACTCTGTAAGAGATCATTTTCTATTTGAATATTTAATGGGGCTACTGTGCTGTCAGACATTAAGAAATAGACTATACAGCTCGGTTTTGTTTCCCCAGACGCGAAGCAGCTACCCCGCAAGAATACAATAATTTACCAAACAACAAAACACATGGACCTTTTTTCAATTGTCAAACTCGCTTAAGTTTCCGTTTTCTATTGGAACCTTTCGAGTTTATAAATCCTTCAACATTTAGTTTTTAGAAAGTTTCCTAACAACAAGTTTGCTAATTCATTTCACATATTTTTCTCATATTTACTAGAAATTGAAACACAAGATGTATTATTTTAGTTTATTTCAATCTCTTGACAACTTCGTTTCCATGTCAAGATTCTGATTATTAACAAATTCTCTGATCATCCGTGACTCTGGCTTCGCAATCCTGAGAACATGTTCTATCTATTAATTAATTAGCAACAAATCGCTACGAATACACAAACACACTTATACTAACGAAGTTACTTGTGTGTGCCCTACATACTACATTCAATCATTTCATCCCACAGAGACGTACTAGACCGATATGTGAAGAGAATTGTGGAAATTAATGAGCTTTTTAACAACGGAATCTAATTCCAAATTGACCGAACCTACTTCATTGTCTCATTCCTATTCTCGTACGATCCTATCCTTGAATACTCATCTTTCCATAGTCTCCCTAAAATAAAAATCGCTCTACTCTGTTTTTATACTATATTTGTTTCGATTTCAAACGATGGACTGTGGAGAGTTTATGTTATGAATAGCTCAATAAAATATATAAATTGCAAGGACAAAAATATGAACTGTAATTAATTAATTCCTTAAACTTTGCCTACTAACGTGTGATAAGGTGCGATTCTTCTTGCTAACCAGTACTGAGAACATGTGCGGTCTAAGCGAACTCGGAGTTGTAGCGGAACTACTTACTTTCAACGAATAATTGACTCCGGCGATATACACTGTCGCGCAAAGCACAAGCAATAGGCAATAACGAGATGAATTAAAATGAAACAAAATTAATTATTGCTAGATTCATAACAGTTTATGTGACGAATTTTTGTAAATGCCAAAAATTGGAGAATACCCAATAAGTCTAAAGTCGTTTTGGCCAATTTTAAGCTCACTTACAAATAAAAGATTTTAAAGATTACATCAGGCACCATAGCACCCGTTGTACTAGCCCCAGTGAACTGAAAATCAATAAGGTTCATATATAAAACGCCCTGAACAATATTCAATCATAAAACTGGTCACATGTATTCACTCCGGAGGCTGCATCGAGCTAACAAACTGAAAATTTTCCAAAAATGACAAAAATTTGGTACTTCCAGTATCATAGTACCCGTTGTACTGGCGCTAGTGAGCTGAAAATCAATAGCGTTCATCTGTGAGACGCCTTGAACAATAACCAATCATAAAATTTGTCACTTATTTACACTCTGGAGGCTGTATCGTACTAACAAACTGAAATTTCTTCAAAAATGACAAAAATTTCGTACTTCAAGTACCATAGCACCCGTTGTACTGGCTCTGGTGAGCTGAAAATCAATAGTCATCTGTGAGATGTCCCGAACAATATTCATTCATAAAATTGGTGACTTGTTGCACTCCGTAGGCTGAATCGTGCTAACAAGACATGCTACGAAAAGTGGCCGACGACGACATATACAGAGGATTTTTTTTCTAAAAACTGTTTTTTTGTGTTGTTTTTGCTGAAAAACGTAAAAACAACTCAAAAAAATTCCAAAATTCCGACTTTTTTGGGGTAAACCAATACTTTTCTCGCATATTAGATAGGTTGGACGGAAAAGTAATAGTAATGGAGGATCGCATAATAGTTTCTTATACTAAAAAACCTTAAACTCAAAATTGACGCCGACTAACAAATTAATAAAAAAATTCCGTTTTACGTTATTGATAAATTCTTTGGTGACTGGCCACACAACATCGACACTATGTTGCTGTGTATCTATCAACTTGCGAGTTGAGGGGATACAGTATTGACAACATGTATCCGGGCCACTGTAGGCCGGTCTGTACTTGCCTTTATGGTTTTCGATCCCTTGTCATCTTCATTATTCTATATTCCTTTATTCCAGTTTCTTCAATTTCTTCTACATTTGATGATATCTTCAATATAGCATTTTTGCCGGGTATCTTTTTGTTTATTTGTAGATCTCGTCTAGTAATTTATCTTTCCAATGTTTCATCACAATGCGCTTGCAGTAATTAAGGCTTTCCTGATTCGTTTCCTAATAAATGTCACGGTGGCTGGCATTACTTGGTTTACAATCTCCCCTTCAATCTTCAATTTTAACCTTATTGGAGGTAAATTGTCTTCTTTTATAATTACCAACTCATCTAATGCCACAGAACGACTTTCTGTATACCATTTTGCTTTCTTTTGAAGTTCTACTATGTAATCTGATGACCAACGTGACCAAAAGTGTTGTTGAAGCATTTTTAAACGTTGGTATTTTGACTGTTTTCTGAAATATGACGAAAATCTGGATCTGGGAGAGAGGTGAGGCGTCTTCCAATTACAAAATGAGCCGGTGTCAAAACATCCATATCATCTGGACTTGATGATAATGGGTATAACGGACGCGAATTAAGAACGGCTCCAATTTGTGTAAATATAGTGGTGAGACCTTCAAAAGTTAATGTAGAATTACCTAAAATACGTTTCACTCCTGCTTCCCAAAGCCCTCCAAAATTAGGTGAATTTGCCGGAATAAATTCCCAGAGGACCACTTCATTTCCAATTTTGTCTGCATGAGTTTCCAAGAATTTTTTAAATTGATTGTTTGCACCCAGAGAGGTAGTTTGATTAGAGAATTTTTAAAGGTGTTCCTCTTCTTGCAATTAATCTATGAAAACTGGCTATAAAAGCATCACTTGTTAAATCTGAAACTACCTCTATATGTATAGCTTTAGTAGAACAACATACAAATAAACATATATAACATTTATTAATTTGTTCACCCCTACTATACTTGCTCTTGATATGAAATGGACCTGCGTAGTCCAGTCCAACTATATAAAATGGCGGAGATGGTCTAACCCGCTCTTTTGGAAGCAGTCCCATTACCTGCGCACAAGGTTTAGGGTTTCCTCTAAAACGTTTAATATATTTGTGGAACACTTGTTTAGCCAAATTACACCCAAAAATGTTCTCTAATACTACACCAAATCAATTGGGGACCTGCATGGAGTAATTCGGCATGTGTAAATTCAAAAAACAATTTTACCAAACGATGTTTAGCTGACAACAAGATGGGAGTTTTTTTCGAGTATTCCAAATTAGACAATTGCAACCTACCCCCCACCCTAAGGAATCCATATTGGTCTAGAAAAGGACATAACTTGTGTTAGTTTATATTAGATAATGAATTTCCTGTTTGTAGTTAATTTATCTCCTGAAAAAATGTTTCTTTTTTACACATACTAATCAATTTATCCAATGAGTTAATCAATTCCATAGTTCTTAGGCATGCAATTTCAACTTTCTCTTTTTTATCCTACCTATAAACCGCAGGCAATTAAAATTCTCAAAACAAAAAGTATCCAGCTTGTTCGTACAATTAAGAACATTAACCTTGGTCTCAGGAAGTGTTAAATGTTTTTTAAACATACGAGACACTGGCCAATAATTTTTATCTAAGTGTAGCCATTAAGAATCATTCCACCACATTGAATTGACTACAAGATTTAAAGCAGATAGTGATATCATATCTGTAGGGTTTTGGTCTGATCTCACATGCATCCAATCATTTGTATTAGTCAATTGCTGTCTTTCGGCTATCCTATTTCCAACAAAAATTTGTAAATTACTGGAATTCGTCTCTAACCAACCTAATACGACAGTTGAATCACAAAAATAAAAAACGGTGTCCATTTTTATAGTATACGCTTTCAAAACCTTATCCATCAGTTTTGCCAACAACAATGCCCTACAAAGTACAATTCTGGGAATAGCCAAGACTTTAACTGGAGCCACTTTAGCTTAGAACATAGAAGATTCACAAATATTTTACCACTCTGGTCTTCACTTCTAACATAAATATTTGCCCCTTAAGCTTGAGAGGATACATCACAGAAACCTATCAAATCAAGCTTCCTAAAATTAGTACATATTGCATGTCTAGGGATTTCAAGAGAATTTAAAATAGATAAATTGTCTCTTAGTTTAAATCATTGACTTTCTAATCCTAAAGGCCATGATTCATCCCATCCTATTTTTTCCAATCAGAGCTTTTGGAGTAAATTTTTTGTCAATATGACACAAGGTCCAACCAATCCAAGAGGGTCAAATAAATTTGCAATTTCTGAGAGATTACTCTTTTCGCTACTCTCTTGCGGTCAATGGAAAGTTTAGTAGAAAACTTTAAGGTATCCTGTTTAAATTGCCAAAACAATCCAAGTGTCTTATTTTCAGTTTTCTCTCCAAAACAAAGTTTATCCCTAACCTATATTCCATCCAATACATTAAGTACATTTGAATTTGAATCATTTGATACCCACTTACGAAGTTCCATCCCTCCAGACTTCAAAATTCGAGAATTTTGGCAACACAGCTCACAGCTGACAGCCTAAGCCAGCATGACATGTACGTAAAAATCTCTCAGTATAGTCTGTGAAGCCTTAGAGTATGGGGCACAAGCCTCGATACCCAACTGTTGCAAACACCTTACTGCTAAGTATGGAGTAGACCGTGTTCCATATGTAACCGTAGTATTAAGGGTATAATCTACTAATGGGTCTGTAGGGGAAGATCTCCAAATTATCTTCTGCAGTGACCTCTGAGATTGATCCACCCATATCATTCTGTACATCTTAGCTACATCACCACATACAGCCACTACGTGTTCTCTAAATCTAAGAAGACCTAAACATAAATCATCCTGTAATCTCGGGCTGTCATTGAATGATATTCCAGAATCTGTTTTTGCCGAACCATCAAAAACAACTTGAAGTTTGGTAGTTTCTGAATTTTCATTCAAAACACCATGATGTGGAAAATAATAATGTATCTCTTCATCCCCTGTTGCATCAACCGCAGACATATGTCCGGAATCTAAATATTCCTGTTTAAATTGAACATACCTATTTTTCAACTGACGATTTTTATCCAACCTTTTATCCTCAATTTTGACGAAGGTTCGTTCCTTTAGTGGAATTGTAACAACAAACTTCCCATCATTAGTCCTCCTGGTCGTTTCTTTAAAAATATTTTCACATTCCAAATTCTCCTTAGAAACAATCTGTCTCTCATCTGAAATCTCTTAAATTTTTCCTAAATCTTTCCACTTGTTGTCTAAGATTTATATTACATTGAACCCTATTTCTATCTTTTTCCTTAGACATATTGAGCCAGCTGCAATCCAATCCAATCTAGATGTTTGCAAAGTAGGTAAATGGTTACCTAATTTTATTTGGCCCACGCAAAGAAATTGATAAAACAGATCTGCACCAAGAAGCAGATCAACTTTATTTGATTTAAAGAAACAAGGATCAGCTAATACTATATTATCAAGAAATTTAAATATTTAATTTCCATAAAACATCTATTCATGATGTTTGTAGATTGTTTATTTATACCAACTATTTATGTTTTGACTCTTTTCAACTCCTAAGTCTAAAAATTCTACTAATTCAGTGGTAATAAGGTTGGGTTGGCTCCCATTATCAAATAAAACTCGACAAACATGTAACGAACCATCTTTAGCTACTACCTGAAGTAATGCAGTAGACAACAGTATATCTCCTGTCACTTCATCACCATTATCTAAAAATAAAGATGTTACCTGAACCTTTGAACTGGAAGCCTGAGTAAATTGCGCATTAACATCAGAATAATTTTGAATGCACCTTGCCTCAGTTATTCCATTGTTTCTTAATGCGCTTCCATTTGCACTCAAATCTTTCTTCTCAGTTACATTTTGTTCATAATTAAGAAGAGTGTGATGTCTAGATCCACATTGCATACAGCTGCTGTGACTGAATTGCCTACTAGTATGACTTCTACCAAAACAGTTTAAATATAAACCTAATTGTTTCACCACATCATACCTATAGTAAGTATTCAGTTTTAAAAATTTAGTGCACTTTTGTAATACATGTTTACCTTTACAATAAAGATAACTATTATCATTTTCAATTGAAACAAATAATCTTTGAGTTTCATTTTTATTTCCAAATTTATTAACTTTTTCGTTTTCCTTTCTGTTGCGTTTATAGTTTTCAAAGAAAATGCCCTGGTAATTAAGAACGAATTAGTCATCCAAGGATGCCAGTAATCCAGGTTTAGCCTCTTCCCATTTGATCAAAGTGATCTAATTTTTCACTCATCAAATGTATTATTAGAGGATCCCAGTTTTCAGTAGAAACATTAACCTTTTCTAATGCTACCAATGTTTCTAAAATGACATCATACATATTTCTTAACGCTTTCCCTGATTCGCGAGACAACGGTGGAAATGATGTTAAAGCATTTAAATGATGATCAACCAGCTTAGGAGGATCGTCATATCTATCACACAATAATTGCCAAACTACTTTATAATTTTCACCAGTTGTCTTACGTTTTTGAACTACCTTTTGTGCTTCAAAAATTTACATTTTTCTACATTGCTTATTTGATCGTTACTATTAATAAGAGAATCAAAAGTTTCTTTAAATTCAAGCCAATTTTCTACATCTCCATTGAAGGTAGGAATTGGTATTGAAGGTAGCTTAACACATCTCTCTATGGGAAACTCGCACACCTTAGAACGTTTATCGCTTTGTACACTGGCATTATCATTTTTATCATTCGATTCTACTTTACTTTCAGACAAAATCTCTTTAGCTTCAGCTATAAAATTGAAAAATGAGTCTTCAAAAGTTCCTCTTTCATCTAAAATACCTTGCACGCCTTCCTTTGCTATTATCTATAAAATTTGAAACTGTATATCATCAAAATCGATAGTTTTCGATTTATAAAAGTATCTAAGCATCTCCCAAAATAAGTTAATTTACTTTTAATGGAGCCTTTCTTTCTATTTAAATCTTTTAATTTAGCATCCATGTTAGTTTTTAGATGCTCACCCAGTACTCACACAAATTAAGTTGGTAAAGATATAAAGACACGCAATAAAGTACACAAAGATACATCACTAAGCTTAGGTCTTCTTCAGTTCGATAAATTAGCCTATTGAAATAGGATTCGGGACAAAATCAGCAAACAATAATCCAAAGCTTAACCTTTTGTTAAACTGTATGCAATCAACCACAATTAAATTCCAGTAATGCAAATCTACGCAGAACATGTAATACATAGAATTCTTTCAATATATGTTACCAGTTTGATATTCCAATTCTTCAAATGTAACACAGGTCAAACGCATCATCACGCTGCATCATTGTTTCAATCCTTTGCTGATACAGAATTCATGTGAGACTATGCAGCCTACTTTGACTTTATAATAGCCTGTTGTAGAATTTTTGGACTGCATTAATATTTGTTGTTTCTAAGGCTTCCCATAATTTTCATATTGGTACACTGTCGTAATATTTTTTCATATATATGTTACCGGCAAATCATGTAATCCAGGCATTCTATGAAATGCCGGGTCTTTTTAGTATGGAATCGAACATTCATTCTATGGTTCGACTAGGCATTCTATGAAATATCTAGGCATTACATGAAATGCCGGAGTGAACTTAGGTCATGTACATAATATTCATATTAACTACGTGAGTTTGTATTAAAAGATACTTTATTTATCTTCTGACAATTGACGTGACGATTGAATTATTTAAGTTTACAACTGACAAGTTATTGTACGTACTGTTAATATAACAATGAATGCAGAACGCAACTATCATAACACAGTATACACAGAGTTATACAAGTTGTATAATACAATACATGTCACACCAACTAACCTAACCTAACCTTGACTCCGTATATCTCTTTCTACGAGCTTGGCTCTGTTTATTTCACGCTTTGACGGAAACGTAGCCGTCATTCAATGTATTGTCTAGGCAAAGCATGTAACATGGATACATTATATACTTCGCCTATCATAGTTAGTCATTTCGTGAAATGACTAGGCATTATATAGAGTGCCGGATTATATGCTTTGCCGGTGACATATACATTGAGCATATGAAGTTTAAAGGAAGAATTATTCTCCATATTTATAAAGAAAAATTAGACATTCTTCATTCTGCCTATCTCAATGTTTGGACAGAACTATCGTTGATCATAGAATAGAATCTATTTATAACTTGAAAGTTGAAAAAATGCAAAAAAAAATGTTGGGAAATATCATTTGGATTGTTCTGAGTTTTGTATTAGCTTGACATGGAGCCATATTATTTTGGACCAAAATATTGTTCTGTTTTCTCATAATGCCACGCCTAGCCGCCTGTTCATCTGCGTCTATTAATAAATTGAAATAAAATCAATGTAAAACATTGCCGCTTATATGTAGTGAATATAATGTATATAGATAATTGGTTTTCCGGTTATATCAACGCATTTAAATTGCTTAGTTTTCTCAACCACCTATCGTAAAGGTGATAATCTTGCATTTATGGCTTTAGGCACGACATACTCAGCTTTTTATGGAATAATTATCTGTTTATTTCTCTTGAAATAAAGTATCACTTTCTTTTTATTAGTGTCTATCACATACATATCGTCAACTTCCACTCTAACATAAATTGATTTGAATTGTTTTCAATAAATAAAATTAACTAATCAAGGATGATTAGCTGTATCTTCCGCAGAGACCTTTGAGATATTACATTATTGTTTGTATGCTTAACCCAGTCCACCGCTGAACACCGACAACCCTTCGGGAAATTATTAATTTCCCTACAGTTCTGTTCGTGCCTATTAATTTGTTAATTAGAAGGCTTATGTGTTATGTATGTCGTCAAACATAGTTGGTTTATTTTCAGCTTGACGTTACGTATTGGGAATAAATTATTTTAATAAAAATATATGGCTCGCGCTTTTAATATCAAGACAATAATGATGATTTATAATAAACTTGAGGTTAAATATGTTGATGCATTGATTAAGTATGTATAGAAAAGTGACTACTTACAAACATTATTTATTTCTCACGATTAGGTTTTATGATTAGGTTAAGTATGAGAGGTAGATTGCCGTAATAAAACAATGAAACTATGAATAAATTGTACGTTATTAATAATGGTGAAAGTAAAAAAGCCAATTGTCATCGACAAACTTAAAAATATGCAGGTATTGGGCAAATATTTTCAATTAATAATTATGGAAATTATACACTAGATCTTCAGATAAAAAAGCGAACATATTTGGTAGAGTACCTCATTAGAATATTACAATATCCACACTCAACAACAAATCTGGAGTACCGCCAGGAATTGTGGAAATAAACAGCTTTCACAACCACATTTGAAAATGTATGAAACCATTTTACTCCATTTCAAGATTGCTTAATAAAGTAGAATATAAAAGTAAGTAATTAGAAATAAACAATGATTATCGTGGCATCTGGATAGTATATTATCAAATAAAAACTCATTCCATCACAGTCAAGTTTATATAATCAAATTCGATTCATATTAATCAAAAGAAAAACAATATAGTTTATCAAATTCCATGCGGGGACTGCGACAGTGTCTACATCGGGCAAACTAGCCAATATTTAAAAAATCGATTAAATGGTCACAAGTACGATAAGAAAAATAAAACACATATTCAAGAAGAAAAGCATAGTTTTGATTTTGAAAATACAAAAACTTTAAAAAGTGAAAATCACATCAGAAAAGGAGAAATTTATGAAACGATAGAAATACAGAGAAATAAAAAAAACCTAAAGAAAAAAATTCGTATAGGAAAAAAAACATCATTCCCAAATAATACCATTAGACTTAGACAACAGAACTACTATGAAAGTCGACGTACGCACACTGTTAATTGTAAAATGTTTTTAAATGTATCGTTGAAGTTCATTTTATTTTAGTTTATTTTGATATGTGATGTGGCAGTCGCTGGAATATAAACCACATGTATGTCATAGTTTAACGTTGTATACACTAGGATATTAAAAACCGATTTTCTTTTAGTGTTTTATATTCTGATGAAGGTCAAAAACGACCGAAACGTCAATGAAATATATAATAATTTTAAAAACCACCTAAAATTTTAATTAATCCAGGACCAAAAATTCCCAAGAAACATAAGATGTACGAATAGTGCGTGACATATGAACAATAAGCAACGAATAGATTAGTGGGTATTGCACGCAAATAGAAGAAGGGGCTACTGAAAAGTGTGGTAACCGCAGACATGCATGTTTCACATCTTTTCTTGGTTGTACCGTACCGATGACGGCTAATGAGCCAGAAACATGCATGTCTGCGGTTACCACTCTTTTCAGTAGCCCCTTCTTCAATTTGCGTGCAATACCCACTAATCTATTCGTTGCTTATTATATATTATATATATATATTATATATATATTATATATATATTATATATATATATATATATATATATATATATATTGTAATGGTTTTTATTTTTTTTATAATGAAATTATTTGATTTCTTTTATTATGATCGAAATATTATAAGATTATCTTTTTTTAAAATTAATTTATATAGACTCGTATCAATCAGGGTAGAGTTTCAAACACTATTCTATACAATAAATTATTCCTAACTGTTTATTCAAATTCAAATTATTATAAAAACTTTTACAAACATCTTTCTATAAAATAGAAATATTTCAAATAATCTTGACAGTTTCTCGTTTTAATCACAGTAAATTAAAATTTTAGATTATGTCTATATGTCATGAGTGCATTCATCAAATTTGTGATTATGTATGCCAAACAGATTTTAGAGATAAAATTTATCTCGGTACCTTTCAAATTTTCTATAAGTCGATTCAATACCAAATTCTGACATATATACACTTGAAATTTCTTGTCATTACGTCAAAAAAATAATGACAGCTTCGATTTATAAATTTGGCTGGCAATATATCTTCAGATATATCCTTTAAATAAGACCACTTTTTTTCTTGATATATTTGTCTTTCTATACCAACGCAACTTTACCACTTTCACAAATTTTGCTTAATATCTTGACCAAATTTTTGTACTTGTAGAAATTTTATTGGTTATTTCAAATAGGTACTGTGTATTATTTTATATTATATTTCTCAACTCCTTTTGTTTACTACCTTTTAGTTTCGATTTTAATGTTCTCTGGTTTTTCTTTCAAAATTTCCCAACTCTTTTCAGTTTTCCATTTGAATCTACCTTTTATATTTTAAAACTTCAAAACTGACAATCTTTTCCTTATTTTCAATATCAACGATCTATAAATTTCTTTTTTTTTATCGTTTTGGCAACCAAATATTTAGCAGTCAGTAAAATCAGTACTACAGCATATATTAGTAAAAGGTGAAAAGGGGCAATTAGTTTCGGCTCTTCTGATTTTTTCTATCTTGATACCTTTTACAGGCCTGATGATGGCTCAGTGAGCCGAAACTAGTTGCCCATTTTCACCTTTTACTAATATATGCTGTAGTACTGATTCTGAGTTTTACTTACTGCTATTTATCTACAGACTATATTCGAGATGGATAGTCTTTTTCAGTCAACCAAATTTTTGACTATTATTTTTAAAATCACTTCATCAATCCAAAATATCATCTGAAAACTCTATGTTTCCTTCCTACATGTTTATTCACTTATTTACATACTATAGATTAGATACAGGGTGTCCTATTGAAAATGTCAATAAATAGATATACAAAGAGTTTTTTCTAGAAGGAACGAAGAATTCATCTCCAGTTAGTTCTTTGATAAGAAAATTCTTCTCTTCCGCAACCTTAGTTATATACATTTCATTAAATTCTTCAGCGGTTTCGATATTTTCAGATGCATTTACAATAAAGTAGGGAACGTATTTCATGCATTGCCCTTGTATTCTTTGTAGTCGTGGAATCTGGATATATTGATAATGTCTTGGACACTTTTTCATATTTTAACATACACAGTATAAATTCGCTTTTTAACCAAATATCGTCAATATATTCTTCCAAATCAGAAAGTCTGTACATTTTTTCTACGACGTTCGGTATAATTTTATATTCTATAGAATTCATTACAGAATCCTCAAAGCTATTTTTATAATTGGGTTTATATTCCTTGTTTAAATCCACATTTTGTCCAAATCTGTTTTGACTTGTTCACTTTTATCCTCGTTAAATTCATCTTCGTCGGTGTGAGTAAAACATATAGAATCATCGTTTGTTTCTCTATTAACAATTTTTCATTGTAAAGCCTACTCAAATATGTATCACAGTTTCTCAAATCTTGATAAAAGTCTTGTTCGAATTTACTAAAATGTTTCTCTTACCAAACAAATTCTTTAACATACCAATGCTCGTTTTTATTAGCGCTATCATCGGAAATCTCCTCATTCAGCCTAATCCTTATCTTTAGGTTTTTTATATCATCTGGAGTTTTATAATTTCCCGTGTATTCCGTAATTCTATCTTTAAAATTAAACAGCTTTGTTCCCAGGTTTTAAACCCTTACTTTGTTTTACCGTACTGAGGCGGCTAATGAGCCAGAAACGTGAATATCTGCGGTTAACACTCTTTTCAGTGGCCCCTTTTTGATGATGTAATTTATGGTTAATAGTTGATTTATATTTTTTTTAGCGCTTGAGCTGCTTCTCTGTGATATATTACAACTGTACGAAGTACAGTATTTTCTTGTTTTGTAGTATATGTAGTTAATAGTGATCATAACACTGGACCAAATACACTACTATATACTACTTGTTTCATGCATAATCTTGATTCTATTTATTTACAACCACTTTCTGATAAATAGAATCTCAATAAATCCTAATGGTGTTTATTAAAGAACAATTTTGACAGGTGCAGGAGTCCTTCATGCCAAATTTTATGAAAGATTGAGCCACGTCCCGAGACCAGTTTTTCTCTTCTTCTCATGACTCAATTTATTCTCGATGCTACATTTTTTATTTTTCAAACATCTTGAAAATATATCACAATTAATTTTTGTATTCATTTTAAAACGAGTGCTAGTGTAATATTATCATCATTGGTTATAGTAAACTTGTATACGTACTTTCATTAAAATAATCTTCAATTAACGGGCCAAAAATTATTGGCATCAAGATAACACTACGTCGTATTATTTTCATTACATTCCAAGGTTGTAATAAAAAGTACCTACTCTGCATTTGTTGGTATACATACATTTAATAACGTCATACTACATAATCATAGTACAAAAACAAAATTTTAATTTTAATCATTACAAATACACTCTAATAATATAATTTAATATCGTAGACCAACAAAAAAAATATTGCTACTTTTATTTTCTTCTATAGAAAATGCTTTTTTAAAATAGGGAAAAATAAAGTTTTATTGAACGAAGTTTACAAGAGCTCCACAAAGTATAAACAAAGAATAATCAAAGAATTTACAGAGAACTTATAGTATAATACAAAAATGTTTAAATTGCAATTTTGCACGTGTTCATCGATGATGCTACAGACAAAACTTGCTGGTATATTACGTTATTACGTACAGGATTGTTCAACTAGTCAAAAAAATTATCCTCTGAATTATTAATCGGATTACTAGCTAAAAAAGGATTTCATGAGATAAAATACAAATTACTTATGACAAAAAATCAATTTTTCTAGGCCTACAAAACTACAAATATTTTTTTTACGAGATAAAATTAAAAGCTGTAGCAAAATTTGAGAAAAATTAAAGTTGTTCGTCAACGTGTTTCACTTTTCGGTGTACGGGTTGGGCCTAAAGCCGGGTTCAGACTTGCTGTATAACACTGATATGGAACTTTGATTTAAAACATAAGGTCTGTTCCAACCAACACAAAAACCGTACAATTACGATACCAACCCAGTTGACCTGCTGATTAGTGAATGTAATAAGTCTGTGTAATTTATATCAAATTTGCTGCGTTACTGAGATTGTACGGTACTAGAACGGTATTTACATCGGTTGGAACAAACCTATACTCGCGTTCACACCTGAGTTCAGTCAAGATGGATGCAGAAAACCAATTACTTGCAGCAGCGGCGTGCGTAATTTTGTCTGCAAAGAGTGAGCAAAAACCAAGGAAAAAGCGGTTTTGCGTTCGATCCACACTAAGGTCACGAAGTTAATATAGAGGGACTCATTTATTGGGAGATCTGAAACGAGGTGATTTCGGTTCCGTCGATTTCGGCCAATTGTTAAGTTTAATTGGCCTTAAAATTCGCAAGAATTACACGAGATTGGGAGATTCGTGTATATTTTGTTAAGCTCACTTTGAATGATTCATTATCAGTCTTAAAAAGCAAATTTCACTTTTATATAAATTAAATATGCAAGGGCCAATTTTTCCATCTCTGTAAGGAGCTAGTTTGAAGCTTTCTTTTGAAATGAAATAATGTCTTTTGACTTACTTTAAACCCTTTCCGGACGGCTGTCACAATTTTTGTAATGGAACAAAACTGTGCAATACAGACGAGTGTTACGTATTTGTGACATCTCTTCAACCGCCCACTAAACGGGTGACCTATCATATAAGACATGTTTTACGTTTTTATTTGTCAGCCGGACGAGTGTGTCACAGCGCTTAAGACGGAGTTTGCTTGTCGAACTCGCGACTGGTCTTACCGGTGTGACGGTGTCGGTCATTTGTGACATCCGACATTTTGTTTACTTGTCACGTGGGATATTTCTCATAGTTGAACCTTATTAGCGTTAGTTTCACGTCAGTTACGCCAAAATGTCGAAAAGAGAGCATGCCCGGCCGCATATTTCAAAACTGCATATTGATACGAAACCAGTAGTTAAATGCTGCGCTGCCATTGGCTGGATTGTGTAGTTACCGTCTTTTAAACTCGAATTTAAAATATTCCTTGCTGTTGTTTACAACTTAGGGATGTCAATTTTCTTCAATTAGGTACTTAAACCATGGGATCACCCTGCATAAAAATATTGATAGAAATTTTACTTAAATCTAAATTATTACATAATTTAGTAATTGTCATTCTATAATAGCAGTGACAGCATAAAACCAATTGATGTATCGCATTCGAATAAAAACGGTCGCAGTCACATAGGGAATGACGGTGGAAATCCAGCAAATAGCAGCGCCGCATTTGGCTACTGGTTTGGTATCAATGTGCGGTTTTGAAATATGCTGCCCGGCCGTCTATGTGCTCAGAAAGGTCGAAAAAACCTACAAAAATTAGTGAACGATTGTGCGGTCTTTCGGAAGATGAAGTTAGGAGTATTCTGCAGGTATATTTATCATATGAAGAACCGTTTCAAGACAATAGTAGCGAGAATGGAATCTGGCAGTGAAAGTGAGGTTTCTTTAAAAAGTTTAGCCTAACAACTTTTGGAAAATGAAAATGAGACAGAAATCCCAATCAGAAATGAAGGTATGAACGAGTCAGAAGATGAGATGGACCTACAGTCCACTGCAAGTGATGTAAACCCAATAAAATGTAAATTGAAAGAATTTGTACTTAGTGTATTTGAATTTGATAACAAAAATAGTGGGGTAAAAACCGTGTGTCTCTAGTGTCAATCTCTCCTGTCAAACACTCAAGTTTGCTTTGGTTTTTTATGCATCGGCTGTGCGATTAGCCGGATGGATTGGCACTGTTGTCGGCTTGTACCAAAAGTTTATAAAGTCTCAAGAGCTGCCAATTGTATGGTTGGCGCAAAACATATAGTGTAGCAATGTAATGGTATATCCCCTTTAAGTTATGTTGCGGAGCTAGACTCTGAAAGGTATAAATGTTTTCTTTACTTTTAACAATATCTATATTGTAATTGATGTTACGTAATTGTTGAAAGGGCGTTCGGTTTAATCGGGATACCAAACGTGAACTGAGCCCTTTTTGTATCCCATTCGATTTTTTATGAACAAAACAAAATTCTATGAAAAAATAACAAAATAAATTTTATAACAATGAATAAAACAACTATGTAAAAAATAAATATTACGTCTAACTCATGTTTGTCACTACTATATAAGTAACATGAAAAATATATTAAACATAATTAATTTTCTTCTTCCAAAAATTCTATTAATCCGTCTCCCATATCATCTGCTCCACTATCATTTTCCTCTTGAAAATCAATAATACATTTATTTCCTCCATTAATATGGTTTCGCCCAATATTCTTATACTCATCTTCAATTTTGATTACTTTTTTAATCTCTGTTTTAATTTTGCCCAAATTAACTCGATGGGATTGAAAATACAAGTCTCACTATATATATATATATATATATATATATATATATATATATATATATATATATATATATATATATATATATAAATATAAAACCACGAATATTGGGGTAACGGCAAGTTAATTAAAGAAAACTCTTGTTACTGTTTTCTTCCAAGCTTTCGGAAACGTTTATTTTCATTATCAAGGATAAGTAAATTGAGATTGATATAAATTGGTAAATATAATTATATTTGAATTTTTTAAAAAAAATTTTTTCAATCATAAATCATTTTAACATTTTGACAGATTAATTGCAGACATTAATATTAGAAACGACCAATCAGATAATATAAATTATTATGTATCTTTACCATATATTAAAGAAATAACACCACAGTTCAGTAGGATTTTTAAACCAATGGACAACATTAGAATTGCCAATAAAACATGCTTAACCATAAAATCTATTTTCACTAATTTGAAAGACAAAACTTCAATTCATAATCTTTCAAATGTAATATATTCTATTCCATGCAAAAATTGTGATAAAAAATATGTTGGTCACACTGGTCAGAAATTAAAGAACCGTATAAGTCTCCATAAGAGCGATTGTAAGTTACATCCTGAAAGATGTGCTTTATCTGAACATGTAATTGATAATGATCACTTTATGGATTTTGAATCTGTTAATATTTTGGACATACAACCAAATACCAAAAAAAGACTTTTCTTAGAAATGGCTCATATATTTCAAGAACCTAATACTATCAACAAAAAAAGTGACCATAATAATCTGAGTGATATTTATTATTATCTACTAACAATTGATAATAAAAATAACTAAATTTCAAATCCTTATTTGATGATTTTTAGAAATAAATTTATTTTAGGTAAATGATTTTAAAAATGTTTTCAATACTTTTAAATTATTAAGATGACATCTATAATAATTTGAGGTTGAATTTTATATAATAAAAGAAGAATATTTGAATAACTATTAACCTATATAACAAATATAACCAATTTTCTTCTTTTGTTTTCAAAAACATTTTAGCATATACAGAAAATGTTTACATTTATGAATCTGTCAAAATGTCAAAATGATTTATGATTGAAAAAAATTTTTTTTTAAAAATTCAAATATAATTATATTTACCAATTTATAACAATCTCAATTTACTTATCCTTGATAATGGAAATAAACGTTTCCTAAAGCTTGGAAAAAAAACAGTAACAAGAGTTTTCTTTAATTAACTTGCGGTTACCCTAATATTCGTGGTTTTATACCTAATTAGTCGGCAAAGACTATCTCCTATATATATATATATATATATATATATATATATATATATATATATATATATATATATATTATATATATATAACTATAAGTGTCCATATCGTTCAGCAATACTCTTTAGGATGTATCATTTCTTAAATTTCTTTGTCTGCAAAACTTCCATCAGTTATTGTTTTGTATAAGAATCTACAAAGTACAAATTATTATCCATTAAAAACACTATTGATGTCAGCCTACCAACTAAAGATTGAGTGTTGCTTATCTCTGGTGAACACCTGTTATCTTCGAAAAAATTACTATCTTAAAATATACTTATCGTTCAGTAAAAGATAGAAGTTATTTGAAAATTATATTCCTAATTCTTCTTAATAAAACAAGATATAAGATAGTGTTAATTGTCTGGTGTTATGTTTAATATGTTTTTAAATATAAATAGGTTAATATTGTTTAAAGGAATGCATTTTGTTCTATACATTAACGCTAAGTATCTTAAAAAGTGGATGGCGCTCCATAATTGCGGGTTAAAAATAATTGTTAGGCAGTAGATAAATGTATTTAATAATTATAAAATTATTAAATACGTTGTAACGATTATTAGTTGAAATTATAATATTAAATGAATATATCGTCAAATAAGCAGTTTAAATTATAATATTGACTCGATTATGACGGTATTTAACTCAAACGATAAGCCGAAACCTTAAAGTTCACACTATATCTCTTTCGTCGACTATACACTGCCTAACGCCAGTTTTAAATAGTAATTATATCACTCAGTTTTGATCGTGTTCGTTGAATATCTGATTAAAATATTTTAATCGTTCAATTCACATCTGTCCAAATATTGATAAATATCTTTCAACATTCATGTGTTTACGCATGTTGGTTGAAATTGCTACGTAGTTATACAAGTAATAAGTTTTCTTCCAATAGGTTCCCCTCAACTTGAACCTATTTGAAATTCACTAGTACTCTAATCAACAAGTTCAAAAACGTGTTAAATAGAAATAAAGCTCCTAAAAATATGTGCCATAGCTCATTCGATTCGAAATGACGTCTAGAAAAATGTTTTTTAAGGGTATATTAGCACATAAAAAATTGCAATTGTTATTAACAAAATAAGATAAAAAAAAATGTATTTAGTTTTTCATTAATAACTTTTAAAATAATGATATTTAAGGAATTTTGAAAAAAGATCCTGAAAGAGGAGAAAATTTCCAATAAAAAAGTCCTATCTCCCGGAACTCTATCTAAATTATTTATAATTTTTTTTAACGCTGAAAATAGGGCTCCGCGAGGACGTTACGGCATAGGCGCGCCGCCTAAAAAGCCGGTATATCACCTAAAATAATTTTTTTTAATATTAAATAACAATTTAAAAATTTGAATAAATTATAGTGTAATCTAGACACTTGAACGAAAAAAACCTCTGTGAAAAAAATTTTTTTTGTCGATTTTTCAAAAAGTTACACCATTGTTAATTAACTAATTTTTTACCAATCTCTGTTTTTATAAATTACGGTATAAAAGTTTAAATAATTGGTCTATAAATTTTTCGCTTCGTGGAGCTCTTTTTGTTTAGGTACTTAATAAAGTTATGCAAAAATTTTTTATTAAAGTTAATTATTTTGTTAATTATAATTTTTTTAAATCAACTAAAAATGAGATTTCTAAAAAATGTTATCAAAAAAATGTTTTTTTGGTAATATATTATTATTGCTGTTTTCGCATCTGGTATAGGTATTAATTAACATTGGAAAAAAAATGTTTACGTCATTTGTTAAGAAATTGTTTATAAACAAATTGACTATTTTGGGATTTAAAAAAAAAATTTTTTTACTATCTTATAGCATAGGTATATTTCAATTGTTTAAATAATTAGTTAGGAAATTATTTTATTCTTAAAAATCATGATCTGTAGCAGAATATAAATTGGGTAAGTATAAATTTGAATTAATATATTATTTAAACAAAAATGGATATTGCTATAATTTATGCGTAATTAGAAAGATATTTTATCATAGAATAAAAAAGTTCTTGGGTCCGTAACTGTATCTATATTATTTAACAATTTATAAGCTATGGAATTTCAAAAGATGTAAAAAAAATCTAAAATTTTTATAAACAAATGCTTATAACAAGTGATAAATAATAGTTACAGAATCGATTTTGAATTCATTTTACAGATAAATAAATCCTTCACAAAAATGACTTAAATGTTCTTTACCCTATCTCTAATAGTTTAAAAGTTATAACAATTTTTAACTTGACAAATTATGTAACGGCTGTAATTTCATTATTGTATATTTAAAAGTGTTGTAAAAAATACAAAAAAAATTTTTTCTTAACTTTGTTATATATGATTGTTTTTGTAATTTTTTTGAAGTTTTCGAAAAAAAATATAACGGTTAATATTATTTGTTTATAACAAATTGTTAAGTTAATAAACAATTAAATTATTTATAAAATAAATTTTTTCTCTGTTATTCCATTGAAAAGGGTAAATGATGATTTTTAAGAATAAAATAATTTCTTAACTAATTATTTAAACAATTGAAATATAGAAAAAACGATTATAAACAATAAAAAAATTTATTTAAGAAATTTTTTTTTAATAATCATCATTTCACCTATGCTATAAGATAGTAAAAAAACATTTTTTTCAAATCCCAAAATAGTCTATTTGTTTATAAACAATTTCTTAACAAATTTTTTTTCCAATGTTAATTAATACCTATATCAGATGCGAAAACAGCAATAAAAATATATTACCAAAAAAAACATTTTTTAGAAATTTAATTTTTAGTTGATTTACAAAAATTATAATTAACAAAATAATTAACTTTAATAAATTTTTTTTGCATAACTTTATTAAGTACCTAAACAAAAAGAGCTCCACGAAGCGAAAAATTTATATACCAGTTATTTAAACTTTTATACCGTAATTTATAAAAACAGAGATTGGAAAAAATTAGTTAATTAACAATGGTGTAACTTTTTGAAAAATCGACAAAAAAATTTTTTTCACCGAGGTTTTTTTCGTTAAAGTGTCTAGATTACACTATAATTTATTCAAATTTTTAAATTGTTATTTAATATTAAAAAAAATTATTTTAGGTGATATACCGGCTTTTTAGGCGGCGCGCCTATGCCGTAACGTCCTCGCGGAGCCCTATTTTCAGCGTTAAAAAAAAATTATAAATAATATAGATGGAGTTCCGGGATTTAGGACTTTTCTATTGGAAATTTTCTCCTCTTTCAGGATCTTTTTTCAAAATTCCTTAAATATCATTATTTTAAAAGTTATTAATGAAAAACTAAATACCTTTTTTTTATCTTATTTTGTTAATAACAATTGCAATTTTTTATGTGCTAATATACCCTTAAAAACATTTTTCTAGACGTCATTCCGAATCGAATGAGCTATGGCACATATTTTTAGGAGCTTTATTTCTATTTAACACGTTTTTGAACTTGTTGATTAGACTATAGTAAATATTAAGCTTTTTGATATAATCTGATGTTCCTAACAGTTTAACATTATCGTTTTAAATGAAAACCCCTCGAACATGTTGATTTTTATTTATAAGATTACAGTCTTGAAACAAAATTATATATTTCTTTTTCCTATCAATTTCGAGTAATAACCAGTTTCTAATATTTTGTAAATAATAAACTGTGATCCTGCCAATTGATTTTTCGCATTTGTATTGAAGGAACAAACAGAAACAAAACATCGTCTGCGTATGCCATTATTTGTGTTGACTTATTAAATATTGTCCTCTCTTTTTCAAGTTAGCGCTTCGTATTTTTCCAAGGCGATATTAAATAGTAGACACGACAGCCTATTTATCTCGTTGTGTAAAGACCATTTTGGTTTAAAACTTATCCGGGGTGTTTTTTGCTTTGTTTTTTCCCTGTAGGATGCTTATCATTCTGAATACTTTTATATGTGCTCTTGTTTAATTGCCAACTCCTACTATTGTTAATTTATCAATACTGAATATTTATCAATACTGATTAACTTGAAATTTAAAAGTTTCAAAATAAAGAAAATGTGTAGGTGAAAAAAAAGGAAATTTAGTTCATTGAGAAGTTTAAATCTAAAATACAAGTATTTCAATTTCAATTGATACAACATTCCTATGCTCATTAAATTCAAATCAAAATACGAGTTCTTTTCTGTGTATTGTTAAAAGTATTGTTCGATACTTGTGATCGATGCTATGAACAATTGAACATAATTATTTCCAAAAGTTTCAACAAGTGAAGGCATTTTATTTTCATCAGTGGCGTAACATCAAGTCAGGTAACTGTTATTTCCTACAAAATATTTTCAGGGATCCATTAGGGACCCTTGTCTTTTCTTTTCATTTGTATTGGCTTTGGTATCCAGGGCCACTTACAAAATGAATAATTATCAATCCCAATCAACTTCAAACTCTCCTCCCCATAATGTTGCTGCTGCACAAACAAAACCTCCCGCACCAACCTTCCCTAAAAGAGAACAAGCAATCATCATGCACGCCATAACCAATACCACTCTCTTTGAGTATATAAAAGCCGTAGGAGAAATTGTAACCCCCAAAAACGTAACATTTGCCTCTAGAATCTCAAACAACCGCATATGCATCTATTTAGCTCTACTGCTGTTGTCGATAGACTTCTTAATGAACACGATAGTATATATATATATATATATATATATATATATATATATATATATATATATATATTTATATTATATCTAACAATATACCTATTCAAAGGCTTATCACACCTGCCAAACGAATTCTGATATCCAACGTTTCTCCCACTACCCCTCACTCTCTCATATAAAAAGCTCTAAAAAACATCGGCCTACAGCTAGGCCTCTCTTGTTTCATTCGTGAAATGTGGCGTACCGGATGATAAATATTCTCATATCATGAGTTTTCGCAGAATAACATATATTATACCAGAAAACGACAACTTCACTCTCCAAACATCCCTCTTAATTACTTTCGAAAATACTCCTTACAGAATCTTTGTGTCCACGGATAAACTGGAATGTTTCTCCCTGGACACACCGCCGATTCTTGCACCAATCCACCTAACACTGAAATTCAAAATCCTTCGCCCCCCTCTCCAATAGTGCAAACAATTACTACACACTCTGACAATCTTCCTGTATCTAACACTCAGAGTATACCTGTCGAAGATGATCAACCCTATCTGACACTTATCGAGCAAGTAAATTTACCTGTAACTCAAGGACAAAAGAGAAGTCTATCTACGGATAGCAACCTCGAAACTCCCTCTCAGCTCTCACCGATAGATACTCCGACCGACAACCAGATGCTCCCCCCTTTATACACAATACCCCAAAACTCAATCAAACAGCATAAGAAAAAACCTAAAACGACCGGAAAAGAGGATTTTAAACTCACACCCACTACTTACACTACTGTACAAGAGCTATGCAAAAACAATTCTACTCACCTAACACTGACTGAAACACAACTCCCCGCCTTCGTAGAAAATTCATTTGGCTTGTCAGATCCATTGAACGAACTCTTATGTACAACATAACCAACAACCAACAAATCGGTTGACTAGATTACAGAAGAAAATAAAGCATCAACTAAACCCTGAAGATTCGTCTGACGATAAGAGCTACACATCAGAAACCCAAACTGACGAAGAGTCAAATAATCCCACCTCTTAATTAGCACAGAACTCGTTAGAACCATCAGTCCATATTAACAATATCATTATATACAATAATAATGTTCAAGCTGATCCAATGGAATTGTGATGGATTTTTTCCCCGCCTGGAAAGAATCCAACAGCTCATATCCAATGAAAACACTCAAATCCTGTGTCTCCAAGAAACAAATGCCAGAATTTCGAAACTTTCCCATCTAAAAAACTTTTAAGGCTACCATTACATACGCAATAATTGCAATAGAGCCAGTGGCGGTACTTCGATTTTTGTTTCTAATGACATATTTTCATCCCTTCTTCCCCTTAATACCGACCTTGAAGCTGTTGCTGTAACTATATGGCTCCCGAATAAATTAAATGTGTGCAGTATATATATATATATATATATATATATATATATATATATATATATATATTCCCCCAAACCATTGTCTAAAAGAAGAAGAAGAACTAGCAAACCTCATCTTTCAACTACCTCATCCCTACATTTTATTAGGAGATTTCAATGCGCATAATAACTTATGGGGGATCCAACTCAACATATGGTAAGGGTAAAACAGTGGAAAATGTAATAAACTGTACAAATGCCTGCCTACTAAATCCAGGATCCAATACACATCTTAACTTGTCCTCTGGTTCTTTCTCCGCCATAGATCTCAGTCTATGCGATCCTAAATTAGCTTCCACATTAACTTGGCGTACTATTAATGATTTACATAATAGTAATAATTTCCCTATCGTTATATCTTCCATTGCCTCTCAAAATCCAAAAATCTCAACCAGGACTTTCTGGTGCCTAAACAATGCCGACTGGAAAAGTTTTACATCACAAACAGAAGATGTCCGACATTCTCTTAAATTTTCCGAAAGCGTTGATGATCATATCGCAACATTCTAAAATTCTATTTTGAATTACATGTAGGTAAAACTAATATATCCCAACCTAGGAAAAGTGTTCCTTGGTGGAATTCCTCTTGCAAAGACGCTGTACAACAACAAAACATAGCATTAAAACTGTTCCGACAAAACAATACCCCTGAAAACCTCATTACTCTCAAAAAAGCCAGAGCAAAATCTAAATTCATTATCAAACAGGGCAATAATTCTCCCTGGAAAAACTATGTTTCGTCAATAAGTGAAAACACAAATCCCAGTCAAGTATGGAAAAAGATCAGAGGTATACAGGGAAACAAAACCAATAATGGAATTCTCCATCTTGTTTCAAATGATACGGTAATAAATAATGACCATGAAATAGCGAAGATCATTGCTGAAAATTTCGAAGCAAAATTCCGAAGTGGGCTACACCCAAACATTGCAAATACTTATACTAATACCTCTTTATCATGCCCAATTCCATCAAATTAGACTCACTCAACCTACCTTTCTCTCACCAGGAACTTATTACTGCGTTAAAATCGTGCAAAAATTCCGCTGCTGGTCCTGATGACCTGCCATATATTTTCCTTGAAAAACTTGATTTCTTAGGTCAACTCAAACTCTTAGAACTGTTCAACTTAATTTGGACCTCTAACATGTTTCCAAGCCTCTGGCGACTATCCATTCTAATTCTCTTGAAAAACCTAATCAGCCGACAACCTCCCCCAAGTCCTATAGGCCCATTTCATTAACTTGTACAATGTGCAAAGTCATGGAAAAAATGATCAATGAAAGATTGATATGGTATTTAGATAAATACAACATTTTATCAGAAGACCAATCTGGATTTCGGCGACACAGGTCAACAAAAGACAATTTTATAACGTTGCAAACTCATATCTCCACTGCTCTAAACAAAAAACAACAAACTATACTTGCTACATTTGATATAGAAGGTGCATTCGATACAATACACAGAAATGTCATACTTGAGAAATTATCACATCACAATATCAATGGAAATATATTCTTTTTTATCAAAAACTTTTTATCGCTTAGATCCTTCAAAGTATCTGTTAATGGTATCCTTTCCTTAGCATTCAATCAAACCGACGGATTACCCCAAGGCTCTGTACTCAGTCCCCAACCTCGTAACAAATGATCTATGTTCTAATTTCTCTGCTCCTATTAGATGCACGATGTATGCCGATGACTTAGTATTTATATTGCCACGGTCAGTCAGTATCCACTACCTCCTCTATAATTCAATCCGCGGTAAATTTCTTGTCCAACAAGATAAAATTATTGGGACTCTCTCTATCCCCAACAAAATCCAAAGTCATCAATTTTAGTAAGTCTTCAATAAACTCTACCCCTAATATTATAATCAACAACGTCCCCCTTCAGGTTGTAAATTACTGCAAAATATTGGGTATGATATTTGACTCCCGTCTCAATTGGAAAAAACATATTTTAGATACAAAGAGCGAAGGATACAGACCACTAAACATCATAAACTCTTTCTCACTTCCATTGGGGCGCTAACGAAACTTCTCTCTTAAAAATATACAGATCCCTTATTGGATCTAAATTAGACTATGGCTGCTTCGTATATATATATCTGCATCTAAATCACATATTAATGTCTTGAACTCGGTACACAATACAGCTCTTCGCCTGTGCCTGGGGGCGTTTAGGTCTAGCCCGGTAGAAAGTCTATACTGCGAAGCAAATGAACCTCCTCTATGGATAAGACGTCAACATTTATTACTTAACTATATTATCTCGGTATCTTCCAATCCCCTTAATCCAGTATACAGCTTGTTTACCAATGATAGCTTACAGAATATCTCAACATCCTCAACAATAAGACCCTTACCTTTACTACTAAAAACAGTGCCAATCAAAATTGATATTTCTCAAACATTTCCTCTACCTCTTCCCTTAACGCCCCCATGGTCGAAAAACATTCCTCATATCAACACATCTCTTACAACTCTCAAAAATCTTTTCTGGATATAATATACCGAAATGAATACGATTTAGTACTATATACTGATGCATCGAAAAATGAAACAGGAGTCGGTTGTGCCGTACAACATTAGATTCTTCAATCTTCTCTTCCACAATATCATCATCTTGTACTGTACATACCGGCGAACTGTATAGTATACTTCAGGCCTTCAAACATATTTCCGCTCCTAATAAAAATGTCTGCATATGTACAGACTCACTTGCCTCTATACACTCCATTAAAGATATATACAGTGACCTCTTGTACAGAATATCCATGATTCCTACCAACTCTCCTTTTCCCAAAAGATAACAGTTACCATTCTATGGACACCATCTCACATTGGTATAATGGGAAACGAACTAGCTGATCAACTAGCTAAAAGGGCCACAACTTGAAACTATTATGCAGATAACATCCAAATTGCATCCGATCTCAAGCAAGGCATCAAGCATAAGGTCAAATCTCTCTGGCAAAATCATTGTAACTTCATCTCGACAAAATTGCAAAATATTCAACCCTCATTAAGCCACCCTTACTATATTGGAGCTTCAAATCTCTCAAGACAAGACCTAGCGGTGCTGAGAAGACTAAGAATCGGTCACACTAGATTCACTCATGGCTACCTTATGTCATCCAACAATCGGCCATTCTGTTCAACCTGTAACTACATCTACACCGTTGAACACATTATTCTAGAATGCCAACAGTACACAGCTAGAAGACAACAGCTCAACCTCAAAGGATACTCGGAAATCCAGATAATGTCCCCTACGTTCTCCAGTTCCTGAAAGATATACAGCTATACCACATACTTTTACTGTACCTGTGCGAGTGGCCTTTGTAGCCGAGCACGTTAATTGTAATAAAAAAAAATGATACAACGAATTATCGCTATTTTCGCTTCTACTAGCATTTTGTATTTTCCAGTATTTGATCTCGATCAATATTAAGAAAATAAATATACGTTTCTAGTAATTCCGCGATTATAAAAAAGTTATAAAATTAATCATCGTTACCCAATATTGCGAAGTTCCAATGGAGTCATTATAAATGTCTAATTACCGAAGTACCGACTCATTATTTACTTTGGATGAATAATGATTTATTTTCTCTGAAAAGAAAAGCAAACACAGTTGGAGAATCGGGAATACCTCAACTATATAATGTGTGAAGCTGTCCTGAAATATAAGATTTAAAATAAACCTTTTAACATACAGTGTGATCTTAGCGAATGTGCTATAATAAACAATTTGCAATAACTTTACTGAACAGTCTAAAAATAAAATTTATTTTGATTCTTTAAGCAATTTCAACATTTTTCCATATAAGTTGGTATAGTAGTAGATTATAATATAATCAATTAATGAACTTTGGAATCATAATATCCTCATTTATTAATTTATGGTGATCACCAACTTAAAATTACGAATAATTATAGAGAGATGATATAAAATGTTTCACATTTTGGTTGAATTAAGTTAAGCCGGTAAATATAACATCCTCTCTTTGTAATATCCAATAAATTACTACCTGGAGGTAATATAATGATAATAAGACAATTTAGGAATATTTAGAAAACTGAAATATAGATACTGTTGGTCATTATAAATACATTAGGATTCATTAGAAATAAATTTGTATAATTATCATGCAAGACTAGTAAAAGTCTCATCGCTATTACATTGAAAAGTTTTTTAAATTATCTATATACAGGATGCAACTAAAAGATTGGTCATAAACTAAACCTCATTTTGAGGACAAAAATAGCTCGATTGATCTAATTTATTTATTTAGTACAAGACAAGTTCAACCCATTAAATATATATGAATACTGGGGTTTGCAGATTCAATTGTAACATTTCTTA
The DNA here is from genome assembly GCA_963921935.1 of Galeruca laticollis. Classification (NCBI taxonomy): domain Eukaryota; kingdom Metazoa; phylum Arthropoda; class Insecta; order Coleoptera; family Chrysomelidae; genus Galeruca; species Galeruca laticollis. Next base: position 33,141,720 of record OY998178.1, on the reverse strand, counting down.
GTTGTCCGTCCATAATTTCTACAAAATACACTTTCTAATTATTTAAAGTACGCAAGCATAAGTTGAGATCTGGACAAAGCATTGAGGTCCAGAGTAATATGAAATTTCTTTTAAAACATAACATGGCACTATGAATTTGTATAAACCGCAGCAACTTATTATGCAAGTTCCAAATCAGTCCAAAAACCTCTTGACGAGGTAAAAATAAGTGATAGATGTGATATCATATCATACGATGTATAGGGTATCACAAGTACTATATCTACTTATAATTTTAAAATAAAGGTAAGCTATGACTACATATTCACACTTTCACACATTAGTTAAACAGGGCTAAACGCAAGTACATCGATTATTTGAAACTTTCAAATTAATAAGGAATACAATGTGAATGTGTAGCCATAACTTATCTTTATTTTAAAAAGATTATAAGTAGATATAGTACTTGTGACACCCTATACATCGTATGATTTGATATCACATCTTTTATAAGGGGTGTACTTGCGTCACTTATTTTTACATCGTCAAGAGGTTTTTGGACTGATGTCAGTACTTTTTGTACAGCTTTTAAATTCTATTCTCATATACTTAAGAAAAGTAATATAGATTTTTTCAATAATTTGTTAGAGGCATGCAGTATTTAAGGAAATTTTTTTCGTAAAAACATTTTGATCTGGTGTCAAAAACCATATAAATTGGAAAAAACGAAAAAAAATCAAAGGGTGGACCTTTTATTTTGGCTAGAATTCCACAAGAATACACCAAATATCTTAAATATTATATACCTTTGGAAATATATTGAATAGATAGACAAAAAACATTTAAGGTGTTTTCTCTCTATCTGAGGTCAAAAACCGTATAAATTGGAAAACACTTCATCGACATCATTAGAGCCATTACAAAGTTGCCACAAACATATATACCAACAAACTACCTAAAACGAGGGTACCTGTACCTCAACTTTCTGTACAGCTAGGAGGCTGACAAAGTTATTATTATTATTATAATTAGACAAGAGCAGAGGGACAGGTCCCTATTGTGCCCAAAAACAGATAATTACATAAGTAACCTACTAGCAGGTAAAGAACAGAAAAATAACTACAATATACCAAATAAACTATAGGTGCTTTAGCAGCGTACGATCAAGTCTGTTTTTTAACGAGTTAGTAGATGGTGCAGAAACTGTGGATACATCAAGATTATTCCAGCTGTCGAATACCCTGTTTGGTAAGAAGTTCTGTCTTGATCTGACGGTAAAGTTTTCTTTTTTGAATTTAAAAAGGTGTCCTCTAAGGCGGTCATCTGGATTTAAGGTGAACATCATATCAAGATTACCAAAATTAAATTTTAATATTTTAAAAGTGGTAATGAGGTCTCCGCGGTGTCTGCGAAGTTTAAAGGAAGTTAGGTTGGCCATGGAGAGTCTTTCTTCGTAGGAAGGTCTTCGCTGTCCCAAGGAAAAAAGATTATTATCGCGAACTAGGTCTGGGTACAACGTTGGACCGGCATACTCGAGAATTGGTGGGACATAGATAGTATACAGTTCAAAACGACTGAAACGAAACACTCGCAAAGCACTTACGAAGCCCGTCTACGAAGTACGGTAGCAGTGGGTTATTTTTACCAAATCGGAGCACTACATATTTTTCAGTGTTCAACGGAAGTAGCCACTGGGAACACCAGATGAAGATGGAGTTTAAGTCCAGCTGGAGGGTTTGTTGGTTGGTGATTGGATTCGTATAGATCTTTGTGTCGTCAGCGTAGAAAGATATTTTGTTAGTTATGAGATAAGGAAGATCGCTGGTGTAAACCGTAAAAAGCAGAGGACCAAGAACAGAACCCCGTGGTACTCCACTTTCCACCAGTCAATCTCTTGAGAAGTCTTCGCCAACTTTTACTTTGAAATATCTGTCTGTTAGAAGTCGTCAATACAGCTAAGTAAAGAGCCGCGAATGCCGTATTGTTCCAGCTTATGTAGAAGTCTGCGCCTGGAAACACGATCAAAGGCCTTGGAAAAGTCCAGATAGACAATATCAACTGGCTGCCGATTGTTAAGAGATGATGTCCAGTCATTAACACAGTGTAGCAAGTTGGTTAGGGTGGAACGGTCGGCGACAAATCCGTGTTGTTGCGTTGGAATCACATTTTCCAGGAGAAGAAATTTGGACATCTCCTCTGAAATAATGGCTTCCATGACTTTACTGACTACTGGCAGCAGACTAATCGGGCGATACTTATTGGAAACAAGTTTGTTACCTTTTTTGAATATGGGGGTGATAGATGCTAATTTCCAGCTGATGGACATGGAACTTTGAGTAAAGGAAGTCTGCATAATTAACGACAGGGGAGTTGCAAGCGAGTTTGCGCAGCTTTTTAGAAGTTAGACCATCTAAACCAGGTGATGCGTTAGTGCGAAGTTTCAGTAAGTGCTGTTTATACGGTATGGTGTAAATACTACATGTTCTAAAGATGCCTTGAGGCGAGGACAGTTAATTAATGGGAGGTTGTCATTATTGGGTTCTTGAGTGAAAACTTGTGAGAAAGCTAAAGAGAGCGTCTCAGATATCTCTATTAGAAAAGCATAGAGTATGGTCGGGTTTTTGAAGTAGGGGAATGGAAACTTTTGATGATAGGAAAGATCGTATATATTTGAAAACCTTTTTTCTGTTACCAATGGAAATTATGTTTTCTTCAAAATTTTGTCTTGAAGTTTTAAGAGATAGTTGAAGGGTATTAGAAAATCTGCGGTGGTTCAGGAAGTCACTCAGAAGCTGTGTGCGCTGATATTTACGCTAGAGGCGCCGTTTATACTTGATACGTTGTAGTGCTGCGTGGTTTATCCAGAGTTTGAGATTGTTTTTATAAATCTCACGGACAGTAGTATGTGCAGAGATTATCCTGAGAGTAGTATCATGAAATGCGTCCTACTTTAACGAGTGATCGGATAAATTTGTGAAAATTAAGTCCCAATCAAGTCGGGACAGCTGTGAATCAACTTCAGAAAAATCAGTTGTAGCATAAGTTGTGATTTTATTTTTGCCCGGTAATGTCTGGATAAACTGAACGTGGGCAGTTATGACAGTTCAATGATTTTACGAATAATAATTTTACTCTCTAAACATGAATAGTTGAATGTTCACTTAAATTAGTAGGTATTCAATAGTTGTAAGTGCTACTGATACTACTAGTAAATGAAGTGTTACAATTCTCACTTAAGTAAATGAAAATTCACTTATTCATGTTTGGGTTGTAAAATGTAACCGAAAAGTAAATAACTTATTATTTATTATATACCGATAACATTGTGTCCATCTTTTTTATTCGTCCAAAGACTGTGTAGGGATTATGCGTATGTGTATGTGAGTTCGCCACGCATTGTAATGTAAACCATTTAATATGTTTTACGTATGCCAGTTCTTTATTAGCAACGATTGTACTCTTCTGAATAGAAATAAATTTTGCTTTTTAGCGATGCTGCTGTCTTCTTTTATGAATTAATAGTATTCAAATTTCGAATAAAACTCTTTTATTATTTTCGTTAGTTAAAAAAACATTTAGTGTATTTTTTCTCGATCTGAGGTCAAAAACGTAGAAATTGGAATTAACTTAAAATACCCATATTTCGAAATTTTAGATGGCCATTAGGACCTCTGTCTCAGCTTTGAGTATATGTAGGAGGCTAAACATTTTTACTGTAGCATCATCTCAGGACATATTTTACCCGCTTCCACTATGATATTGTTGCTATTAACCACCACAACGGCATAGTCTACATAGTTGATCTGCAGATGCAGATAATATGCTTGTTAATAAGTACATCTGTTTCACAACTCTTATATCACAGTTCGCAAAAATATCTCCACAAAAATGTTTTTATCAAAATAAAATCTGTCAAATCGCTGTATTGCGCATGTCGGGTAATTTTTACCGTGCTCTTTTAGTATGGCAACAAAGGGACATTTTGGGTAAAACTGCTACACATTTTTGTACGTCATTAACATCCCGTAATATATGAACGCAAAACGGTAAACTTATTTACCCAGGGAACATTGGGGAATATTTCTGAACGCACTCCAAATCTACAGTCAACTGTCAATTATAAATATTTATTGATGTTAAATTATTATTTATGAAGGTTGCCGCGATACCAAATTTCATATTGTAAAAATCATATATTATAAAATATTATTAATATTTGAGAAACGAAAGAAACAAAGTATAATATAATAATACATTGAATTTTGAGTTTTTTTAACAGAATCTTAAATTTTATTTCCCCCTATTTTAATATTTTTTTCTGGAAGTTGAACTTTTTATTTCTGGGAGTTGAATCAATCAGCAAAGATCTCTGACTTTTGAAATTGATGCAACTCTCCATAAACATTCAGGGTTCGGTTCATGGTATGAACATTAGTCTTCCTTGTGCCTTTGTTACGTTGCATAACATACCATATTTTCAATAAAGAATTTTCCGTTAAAAAATTCATTGTGTGGGAGAAAAAAAAACACGTGGGCACGCAAAGGACAAATAAAAGCAGTTCTCTTTGCGCTTGAATCACTTACATAATACATTATCCCTTTGTGAAAGTAAAAATGAATCTAAACGAATTATAAATGATAGGGACGTAGGGTTAAATCGTAAATAGCTTTGGAAGAGAAATAAGTGGATATTTATCTAGAAAAGAAAGAGAAATTCCATTTGGAATAGATCCCAGTACTGTATGACATTTCCAAAACATCACGCGGTCATTGTCAGAGGATGACAAATGCATGTGTTTTGAACAAATCACGGACCCACCAAAGATCAAATTATTCCTTAAAAAATATATTATTATATATGAATGTTATCCAATATCCAAATAAACTTAAAATAAATATGAAGGCATAATACAACAACCAAATAAATATCAACAATAAACATTTAGCGAAACGTTCTCCATATCGTGGGAGGTAAACCGTAAATCTGTTGACTCACTCTGTAGTAAACGTTTCTCCTATTGTCAAGAGAGACAGTCATACTGAACCAGCCGACCAACAGTCGTTAGTTAAAAGTTGTTTGCAGAGCCAGTATTAGTTGATTTTTGTCGCCGGCGCGATCGCATTATAAATATATTATATAAAATTATATCAAAATAAAATAGGACTGAATGTCGCCTAGTGTTGCGAATAAAAATGTGATGGTGTATTATTAGAGTGACATAGTTGTTATTATTGAATGTTTAGTGGAGTGAACCGAAAAAAACTTTGGATTAAATTTATTTTTATTGAGGTAAGGGGATGCCACGACATTTTAAAAATGTTTTTAAAATTAATATTTCTTCGTAAATAAATATTACTTTTTTATGTATTTATTATACATTTTTACAATATTAAATCACGCATATTTCTATTTGATAGCAACTAATTTTTTTTACGAACAGATGGTTTTAAATAATATTGAAAATGACATATTTAATAAATAATTTGGGAAAAATCATTTTCAAGCATGATACTGTGAAATAAAGTTTGTGTTTAATCATATACAATGTGAAAAAGCCAAATGAAATAATCTCTGCTACTGTACATAATTATAAAAAATCCCGAAACACGTCATTATAAATTAACATTCTTCAACGTGAAAATGTGATCCATATCTTAAACCCTCTTCGAATGACAGGTACAACCCCCAATTTTTTAAATGGGAAAAATACAGGCCCGCGCCTAGCACTTTTAACGCCCTTGTCCAAATTTAAAATAACGCCCCAATTTTGTATTACGTTCATATTTGAGTACAGATACGGGTTAAGTTCGATATTATTATCCACACTAATTTTAAAAAGTATTTTCATAAATTTATTTTCATTTTTATATTTTACTTGTACAAGCCATACAAGTATTTTCTCATTGAGGTACATAACATAATTATAAACTTATAGAATACAGAAATATATTCCTACAGTATTACAACTCAAAATTTTTGTATTTTAGTTTCAAATGTAATATATGATACAAAAGCTCAAGAAATAAAAAAAATATTTAAAAATACTTTTATATCACAGGACGAAACTGATCGACAAATAAAAACAAAATTTGTATTATTTTAATAACATGTCATCTTTTAAAGGTTAATAACTTTTGCAAATTGTTTAATTAAATCTTCGGTGTCTAATTCTTTTAGCTGATCCGATTATATTGAAATGATAACAATATTACTGGGTCGGCTTTGCCCCATGGTCGATCTTAAATAATTTTTTATTATTTTGAGTTTTGAAATAGATCGTTCTGCGGTAGCAACCGAAAAGAATCCACTAAGTTGTTAATTGTTATATAACTCGTTATACAGGGTGAATCACGACCAACGGGATGGAGGTTTATAACGAAACGGTAAGAGTTTTAGAATGTTTGTCACTTTAGTAGTTTGTACGTTCATATAGGCTGCTATTTAAAATTATTTTGAAATATACAGGATGTTCCAGTAATGTGTGGCGTATCAAAGTTATATTTTTTCTTATGGGACACCCTATATTTTATTGCATTTTCTGATTGCTCCTAAAAAATAAAATACTCCTTCTTAATGGTTCCCTATACCTAAATACAGAGGATTCCGAGTTATGCTGACTTTGAACATTTCGAAAAAAATTAATAACTCATTGATATAAGAAATGCTAGCAAAGCTTACATCTAAATATTTGGACATTCGTTGAAGGTATTCCACGATTGAGTACTAAACATCTCTTTACAGGGTGTTCAGAATTTTCAGTTCCATTATTACACCATGCAATGTGTAATATCGGGCTTATTTTAAATGGAACACCCTGTATTTTAATAATTCATCATGTTCAAAAAAATTTCCTCTTGCGCATGGTATAAGGGTGTCCTATACCTAGGTATTATACTTTTCGTGCAATTTACAATATTCTTAAATTGTATGGTAAATCGATTTTAACACAAAAAATGTATACATAATCTAGTCGGTACCTAACTTAATTTCATTTTATGACATTTCTCCGTTATTTCTCTGAACAATCTTGTGTTAGTTTCAAATTTTATTGTTACTAAAAATGAAGCAGTACCCAGTAAACAAAAGAGTCGACATGATACTTTGCATTGGGGAATGTTTAGAAAATTGTCCCCTAGCATCTAGAATTCACCCAAAGAGGGAAGTTTTCGAAAAACTGCTCAATGATTTCGTGATACTGGTAGCGTTGCATACGAGAAGGTGAACAAAACTAAACCAGTTACTGGCGATAACAATACCACCATTAAAGAAGTCAGGTATATATAAACTCAAATGTCCAGAATGTAATGCTGTCTATTTGGGTCAGACTCTTAGGAATTTTGAAATCCGATACAGTGAACACTTACGAGCATACAGATTAAAACAACCAGATAAATCCCACTACGCAAAACATCTACTTGACACCAATCATTCATTGACACCTAACACAAAACTAGAAGTGCTGCATATTTGTGAAAAGAAACAAGAACTGGATTTCCTTGAAGAATTGGAAATTAGAAGACATTTAAGAAACCCACAATATGAAATTGTCAATGAACAGTTAAATCTAGGGAGTTCTCCACTAATAAACTGTCTTCTTAAGTCATAATTGTAAAGATCAGCAGATATAGTTTTCCTGGTTTTCTATATCATTGCACAGTTATACTGATCTTAATTGGAAAAATGATATCAGGATATCACCATAGGGCTAATAATATCTAAGCTTCAATATTTGTAATATCACATCTTCTTTTTCTTTTTTCTATTAACATATATTAAGTCAATCACAAGTTAGGTCACTTCTTGGTCTAGCCAAAAATAACTACTAAACATCAGGTAGGCATCAAATGAAATGTAACTTCTGTCATTCTGACGATGATATTGATTTATCGAAACAATTGTCAATTTTTTAGAATTTTCAACATTTTTAATTATATTGTGGTATTAACTAGAAACCGTGAGTTTCATTTAAAACACTAATAATTTTCATTATTCCGATACAGCAAACAAACATTTATTCCGTACTATTGATTGCCAACACCGATGGAGTGTAAATGTTTGGGGAGGGATTGTGGGCGAGTATGTTATCAGCCCGTATTTTTTTGACGGACACCTGGATGGAAGAAAATTTTTGAGTTCTTTTAAAAAAGTCTTCTGGATCGTTCTCGAAAACCTATCACTTACCATCCGAAGGAAAATATGGCTACAATTAGACAGAGCCCCTGCTCACATTTTACGTGCTGTTAAGAACTGCCTCAATAGAAAATTTAGAAATAAATGGATAGGTCCTTATAATTGGCGAGCTAGGTTACCAGAATTGACCAAGATGGATTACTTCATATGGGGTTATATTAAAAATATTGTGTATGCTACACCCCCTACTACTCCAGACGATATGAAATTAAGAATTTCGAACGCTTTTGCGTCTATAACACCCGATATGCTGAATAATGTAAGTAAATCGTTGGAAGCTAGAATCATGTGTTGCATTGCACAATATGACATGCATTTTAAGCATCTATTATAGTAATTTTTCATTTTTTGCTTTTAATAATTTGTTGTTCGTTTTGTAGTATTTATGTATCCGCTTTATTAAAAATGTGTTTTTATTTTATTATGTACTCAAATACTTATCGGTAAAAAAAGAGCTAGTGTACCTCAGCAAATACAATTGTAAATATTTATTAGCAACTCCACTGTTTTTTAAGAACAACTATGCCAAGATCATTAGTTTAAAATTTAGAGAGAATTGCAGATGTTTTAAAATCTATTTACCATACAATTCAAGAAAATTGTAAATTGCACGAAAAGTATAATACCTACGTATAGGACACCCTTATACCATTCGAAAGAGGACATTTTTTTGAATAAGATGAATTATTAAAATACAGGGTATTCCATTTAAAATAAGCCCGATATTACACATTGAATGATGTAATAATGGAACTGAAAATTCTGAACACCCTGTAAAGAGATGTTTAGTACTCAATCGTGGAATACATTCAACGAATGTCCAACTATTAAGATGTAAGAGAAGATTTGCTAGCATTTGTTATATCAATAAGTTATTGATTTTTTTCGAAATATTCACATTTTAAAAAAAGTCAGCATAACTCGGAACCCTCTGTATTTAGGTATAGGGAACCAATATGATGGAGTTTTTTTATTTTTTAGGAGCAATCAGAAAATGCAATAAAATATAGGGTGTCCCATAAGAAAAAATAGAACTTTGATACACCACACATTACTGGAACATCCTGTATATTTCAAAATAATTTTAAAATGTAGCCTATATGAACGTACAAACTACTAAAGTGACAAACATTCTAAAACTCTTACCGTTTCGTTATAAACCTCCATCCCATTGGTCGTGATTCACCCTGTATAATTTAAAGTTTCTTCTGGAGACGTAATAACTTTTACATCAAAATTTTGTAAATATTGCAATTATTTAACAAGTTCCACGGCAGTTATGTCTCGTTCATTGCGGGTTTTGTTATTTAATACATTTTCAAGTTTTTGACATAATTCTAATTGTTCGTTTTCAGAATAATTTTTAAATTTATCAATATTCCGTAAAAACGTGAAATTATTAGAGTAAGAAGAAAGTAATTTCCATCTTTCATCCACACACTGATGTTATGATTACGTCTAGAGCGTTAAAAAACAACCAACTTTGAACTGAAGTTTCGTCGTGGATCGGTTCATCGTCACATTCATAATCAAAATGTTTTTAGGCTTATTTCAGATAGGCCAGGCGCACTACAGTTTGACACGGCTGTGTCGTGACGTAGATTAGGTATTGGTTGGAATTACTCGGAAATCATCTAAGAAAAGAAAATATGAAGGTCCGCCAGCTGAAAAAGTTGTGCTATTTGCAGGAAAAATCATAAACTGCAAAAAAACGCAAAAATCGCTCATTTTTTCCGATATTTCTTAATATAACTCTTTAAATATGCATGATAAGGAAAAAAAGTATACTTACGAATTTGTTCTTTATGAAATTCTCTACAAGATAGAATTGGTTTAAAATCGATATATTCAATTTTTTCGTTGAGAAATGGCGATAAATGCAAAAAAAGTAGCTAAAAAACGAGGTTATTTTAAAGTATTTGTTTCGCAGATAAGAAATCATCCAATCACACTATAAATTGGGATTTAAAAACTTTATTATAGTATAGAACAATATGCCAAAGGCCGATTAAATTGGCCTGATATTTTTACATGAATTAATTGTTAATTCATTTTCGCAATAAAATTAACGTCATTTTTGCGTTCATGCCAGGTTTACATTTTTGAGTTGTAATAGGCGCCGATTTTTTTTCAACTACTTAGACCTCTAAACTATAATCCACAATAGTTATAATGAACAATTTTTAAGTTTTTATCATTTCTTTACGCGATTTTGAAAAGTTGAAAAATTTCGTCTTATAAATAATTAATTTTTGAAGCGAATTTAGATACCGAAGAAAAGTACTCAAAGTACCTAAAAAAAGTTCTCGGAAAGACGCTCCTTTTAAAAAAAATGCGTTTAATTTGGCCGAATAGGTGCTGAGATAATAAACGTCAAAGATCGAGAGTGTTTGCGGTATAACTATTAATGTTGTAACAATAAAAAAATGCCAGCAGATAGATTTTTCCGAGAAATTTTTGTATGTGCTTTGAGATATAACATCGCCATTGTGCATGAAGTAGGAAAAATCAAAGAAATTGTAGCGGTAGCGTTCGGCGCGTCAAATCTGAGGGGAGTGGGGATAGAGTGCGAAACTTGAAATCGACGCTTCAAATCGAGCGCGTCGCAAAAAGTTGCTGTATCTCGACTTCTATTGGGCCGATTTTGATGATTTTTTTTAAATCGTTGTAGCAAAATGAGAGAAACTCATTTTTCAGAATGGCGTCTACCAATTATGACAATTTAAGCTTCTACAGTAACTACTTATAATTTGGCATTTTTTTATGTTGTTAATAATCATTGATTATAATTATATGCATGCTAGGATTGGGTTGTTTATTGCAAATTCGTATAGTTAAAATAAAATAATATTCTTATGTAAAAAAGTAGAATACAATAATTTTGTAACAAAAAAGCGAAATATCATTATTTATTGTATGTAGATCTTATAATGAAATAAAATATACCATTAATATACATAACAATTAATTGTACTACCGGTAATTTTGATTGCTAATTATTTTAACTATACGAATTTGCAATGAACAAAATAATCCTAGTATGGACATAACTATAATCAATGATTATTATCAACATAAAAAAATGCCAAATTATAAGTAGTTACTTTAGATGCTTAAATTGTCATAATTGGTAGACGCCATTCTGAAAAATGAGTTTCTTTCATTTGCCTACATCGATTTAAAAAAAAATCATCAAAATTGGCCCAATAGAAGCCGAGATACAGCAACTTTTTGCGCCGCGTTCGATTTGAAGCATCGATTTCAAGTTTCGTACTCTATCCCCACTTCCCTCAGATTTGACGCACCGAACGCTACCGCTACTTCATGCACAAGGGCGATGTTGTATCTCAAAGCACATACAAAAACTTCTCGGAAAAATCTATCCGCTGTAATATTTTTTATTGTTACAACATTAATAGTTATACCGCAAACACTCTCGATCTTTGACGTTTATTATCTCAGCACCTATTCGGCCAAATTAAACGCATTTTTTTAAAAGGAGCGTCTTTCCGAGAACTTTTTTTAGGTACTTTGAGTACTTTTCTTCGGTATCTAAATTCGCTTCAAAAATTAATTATTTATAAGACGAAATTTTTCAACTTTTCAAAATCGCGTAAAAAAATGATAAAAACTTAAAAATTGTTCATTATAACTATTGTGTATTATAGTTTAGAGGTCTAAGTAGTTGTAAAAAAAGCGATATATCAGAAGCCTATACATTCCCATTTAAGAAAATGGGGATGGTACCTGTCATTCGAAGGGGGTTGAAGGTAGGGATCACATTTTCATGTTGAAGAATGTCAATTTATTATGACGTATTTAGGGATTTTGTATAATTATGTGCAATAATAATGAATTTGGCTTTTCCACACTGTGCATTAAACAATTATTCTATAAAAAGTAATGTTTACGATAATATACGATTAGTAAAATTGTTTTTCTCGCGAAGTTTATTATTATTATCATTATTATGGTTTTTTTCTCACGTTCTACATAGTTTAAAGATATGAGGGGCTCCAGAAAGTCATACCTCATTGACTTATCAATTATTTTTATTACTGTCCTACACGTTTTAAATATAGTTAATTTTTGCATTTCTATTATTATGGTAAGTTGTGCCTCTTGAATTCACTAAGAAACTTTGGTGGTATAAATCCCGTTACTGAAATGACAACTGAGATTATCTAATCTTTTTCCATCTTTCACGTTGTCTTCTTTACTTCTGCTAGTTCGATCTATTTCCTAGTTTTTTCTGTATATTCTTTCGCATTTTTCCTTAATAACTGATCAATTATATATAAAACAGTCACTCTTATTTGATTCTTGTAGATTACTAGGTTTTTGAGTTATAACTTTTTAAGAAGCTCGTATTCAAAACAAAGTTTATTCTCTAAATGTATAGCAATAACAAGTTAATAAACAACTTCGAAATAAATCAATAAACAACAATATAGAAACTTGAAATGAAGTATTTACATTTACAACGCTCATTATTCACTTCAATACAAATTATTATCTGCTTTTGCTAAGATCTCTGAATATTGAAGAATGACGTCTCTTTAATTTTTAATAAACTTCACGGATTCTCCTATTTTCAGTCGCAATTCTGGAGGAGAATGCCACGTTCAATCTACCGACCATAAGATTGTTCATTTAATTATTTATGCACTTGTAGAGAATAATATTGGGGTGCCACATTGTGCAAGAACCATATGTTTTGTCTTAATTACTATGCTACATTTAGAGGCTCGCCGAAGAAATCGCCAAGTAATTCGTGCACGAATAGACCCGTTTATATATTCGTCTATATTCAGTGAATACAGATTGTTCAAATATGGATGAAGTGCGACTGCTACGGCTTTGTCTGTTTAATGTATATCGACTCAAAAAAGAAAATACTGCAACGAAGTAAACGGCAACGGATACCTTCATAATTTTCATGATTCGAAACGCAGCATCGTTAATGGCTTGTTTATCTTTGTGATACCGATACTTGGAATCTCCTTGCTAAATTTCTATAAGATTTTTCGGTGCTGAAATATTTTCAGAATCCCACTATTTAATCCTACAGTAATGAACACTTAATTGCTCTACTATTTTAATTTCAATTATTTAATGCAATTTGCTCGTTTAGTTAATATTTAGCTTTAAATTTGTATGCGTTAGTTTGTTAAGTAGATAATTTATTGAGCTAACAGTTTCTCTGCTGAATTGTATACCTATCTTAAATCGTAACTCCAACGTTAAATTAAAATATTATTTTTAACAATAAAAAATATTATTTTTGGTTATAGGATTGAGATATAGAGACTACATTAGTCTTGAATTTATTACCTCTACCTTTGCCGTAAAATTTCCGATAAAGTTCTACTCTTGTCTGCAATTATCCATTTTTTACTACATATTGAACCTACCAACTCAACATACCTATCCCTAGTTCTTCCGTTGGGTTCGCCTATAAGCAGCCTAATTACCTAATTATTTGTAAACCCCAACTTTCTTTGTAACCTACCCCCATCCGAATTTGCCTCTTCTTGCTATAACTTCTCTTTCCTCTTGGAAACTTTGTATTTGCAATTCGTTTGAAAAACAATTTTTTGTAGTCAGTGACAGTTATCCCCATTACAAGCAACATGCTCAAATTAAGCAATTCAAAATCAAACATCTTTTTTTCACATAATCAGTTACTTAAAATACCCCTAAAATTACCTCGATAAAATAGTCTTGTTACAAAGCAACCACAAATAATGTTTTTCCAATCGAATATTCCTCGTCCGGTTAAAAGAATGAAAAGAATCGTATTAAGAAAATTTCAATTAACGTTTTGTTCAATAATAATAATGATAATAATAATAATAATAATAATGTTTATTCAAGGAATACAATACAATAAACAATTTACAAAGTAATTATTGTTAAAAATACATGAATAAACATAAAATCATTGAAGCGCCAAAGACGCTTGTACGTGATATTTTCACATATTTAAAAAAAAATACATTTATAAAACACCTTATTAAAACGATAGATAAACACCCACCTATAACTTCAGCATATATAATTATTGGGAATTTAATAGTCTGAATGAGATAAAATCAAAAATCGGTGAAACAGTCACAATAGGGTAAATTGACCAAATCGGGAAAATTTTACTTTATAATTCAAAGTGATAGAATCAATTAGATTCCTAACATCAAATACAAAATTTAAGGTCGACTAGATTATCCAATATTTTTCTGTCAGTATTGTACATCCATTCCTTTATAGAGCGTTTAAATGTTCTATGGTTATTAATGTTTCTCAAGTTGAGAGGTAAAATATTATAAATTTTTGCTGACAGAAATTCCACTGAGCGTTGACAGATTGTTTTCTCACATATTGGAATATCGAAGTTTTCTTTTGCTCTCGTGTTGTAACAATGTGAAACTTGTACTTTTATTTTATTTCTATGTATATATGTGATTATCTTTTCACAGAAAATTTGTCTCACATCAGATATTTCATTTGGTGAAAAAAGTTTGTCACTAGAAAACCTTATATCTTTTTTATAAATGATTCTTAGTATCCACTTTTGTAATACATTAAGACCCTGCAAATTGCTTTCTGCTACACCTCCTCAACCTAGGATACCATATTGCAACTGAGATTGCACCAACGAGAAATACAAAATTTTAAGGTTTTTCAATGTCAAGAAATCAGCCAAGAATCTGAATTTAGTCAGCAGACCTCTCAATTTATTCTTGACGTTGTTTACTTGTAAGTCCCACCTTAAATGTCTATCTATTACAATTCCTAAGTATTTGATTCAATCTTTTTCAAAAATGTGTACTTTGTCATCAATTATTAATGGTCCCAGATCGGGAAGGTGATTGGAGTAGGATGTGAACGGTAAGTAACTTGTTTTTTGGCTGTTTAGAGTTAATTTGTTATATTTGAACCAGTTGCATATTTGTCTTAAATCCTGTTCTGCTAATACTTTGAGGTCTCTCCAGCTTTCACCCTCATATATTATGGCCATATCATCTGCAAAACTGACTATTTTTCCTGATGTTTGGGAATACAATAAACTATTTGTATAAATCGTGAATAATAGAGGTCCCAGGACTGTTCCCTGTGGAACACCACAGGTTACCGTTCTGGAACAGCTTGAAACTCCGTATATACTAAAAAATAAGTTTGACCTCTTATACCGTAGCATTTCAGTTTCTCTAATAAACGTTTATGACAAACGGTATCGAAGGCTTTTGATAAATCCACAAATATGCATATGACCGGGACTTTTTATCTAACTCCTTATATAATTGCGATGTCAGCTGCAATATGGCATCCTCAGTAGAGCGCGCTTCTCTAAAACCGAACTGGTTATTAGAGAATACATGAAACTGTTCAAGAAATTCATACAATCTATTCTTTATAAGTTTCTTCAGTATTTTCGAAAACACCGACAATAATGAGATAGGGCGGTAATTTTCGACTTTTTGTTTGTTACCGTCTTTGTGTAGTGGTTTAATGATACCAATTTTTAAACAATTTGAGAATTTAACTTTTTGGAAACATTTATTGAAAATATTGCAAAAATTGGGCTGATAAATCTTCAGGTAATAAATTCTGAACAAAAATGTAAGATGGATGTCAATTCACCTCTTAAATACTCTTGGCTTCTCCCTGGTGCCAGACTCGTATTATTCTTGGAAATATCGGTATACGTTTTCTGATTATCAACTGTTAACAATAATTGAACTCATTATTATTGAAGTCTATTAATAAATATCAACAGCGAGTTTTATTTCTACATATGTATATAAATAAAAGAATTTTACTAAAGAAAAATTTGAAAAATTACATCACGGCGAAATTGATAAATGCGAAATGCACTCGGCTTTTTAAAACCAAATAACTCGAAACAAATCGAGTTATATAAATCAAACAATAGTGACTTTTATATGTAGAAATGAAAACTCTTTCATTTCTTAAATGATATTAATCATAAAATTAACTGTCTCGACTCTTACTTCGTGGAATCTACTCATATTAGTGTAAACGAAACTCAATGTTTCTAGCTAATTCCACGATATAATCAAAAATGTTCATGATATTCAGTTATCGAAACAATTGTCAATTTTTTAGAATTTTCAACATATTTCATTATATTGTGGAATTAGCTAGAAACATTGAGTTTCATTTAAAACATTAATATTAATCATAGTTAAACAGAGAAAAAAATATGCATATATTTACAAAAACTAAAGCAACAATGTATAACTAATTTATTGATAATGATTAAATCAGAATTCTATAATCATAATTATTGTCAAGCCGAAACCTTGAAATTATATATTTTCAGTAGAGACTACAGACACATAAAAAAATGTGGCTAAATTCAAAAACCAAAGAACCCCGCAGTTTTTGATGGGAAAATGACTTTCAGTCAATCTCTTTGAAACCAACTGGAAAATGTTCTCCAAGATATCCCGATTAAAAGGTTCCATGGTCGCAACAGCTGAAGATCTCAGATTCTCGCGCAAACAGCTGTTCTGTGCCAATAGTGCAATAATAGAAAAAATCGATATATGCCCTTACATCCCATATCTATAGAGGATCACCCTGTATTAAATAATTGTTTATGCACTTTGAAACATTTTCAACATCTGCTTGCCTACTACAGCCACCTGAATTTGAAAAAATGTGATGTTCTACTAGCTGTAGAGCCTTTACTTGTAACACTAGATAATATGTGTGATATGTCGTTGAAATCAGCTCATCGATGAGATTTAAAAATGTAATAATACATAGGATGTTTAATTTAAAATTGTCAGTCTAAATTTTATTTATATTTGAAACGGGGATAGTCATATAATAATAATAATAATGCCTTCTGTGGCCTGCGTGTAGTACCGACTTTTCATTCTGTCGCTGGCAACTTGAAGATTTGTTCGAACTAATTCATGAATATCGTCCAGCCTTCTTCTCAATTGGATCACGTAGTCTTCGCCTGCTAGATCTTCTCCAGGCCTACAGCCAAATTCCAGGTCACAAGGAAGCCTCATTTCACGTCCAAACAGGATTTTCGCCGGTGTTTCACCCGTGGACTCATTGACGGTAGATCGATAAGCCAATGCGAATAGGGAAAGATACTGGTCCCAATCTCTCTGATGGCTGGATACTACTTTGGACAGGTATTTTCCAATAGTCCTGTTCATTCTCTCGACCATTCCATCTGACTGTGGATGTAAAGCTGTTGTCCTGGTCTTCTTCATTCCCAGCTTGTCGCAAATCTCCTGGAATATATGGCTTTCAATATTTCTCCCCTGGTCACTGTGGACTTCTAAGGGTACTCCATATCGGCTGATAAATTCCTTCACCAATACATCCGCGACAGTTGTGACCTCTTGGTTCGGGATAGCGTAAATTTCCACCCACTTTGGGAAATAATCCATTACAACCAGTATGTATTTGCTACCATTTTCTGTCGTCGGAAATGGTCCAGCGATATCTAAAGCAATCCTTTCGAAGGGGCTTCCAACATTATATTGTTTCATAGGCGCTTTTCTCTTGCGATGTGGTCCATTACTCGTCGTACATTTCTTACACCAGTCCTTCACATCGTCGGAGCTGTTCATCCAATAAAACCTTTCACGGACTCGCTGAAGGGTTTTCTTCACTCCCAGATGACCTCCCGATGGACTGTCGTGTAACTTCTTCAGTACCCCAGCTACTCTTGTTCTCGGGATAACTAGCTGTCCCCTCATCTCGGAACCATCATCGTTTTCAAGGACTCTTTTCAATATGCCTTCTTCCAGGACAAGGGAGTTCCACTGAGCCCAATACGCCCTAAGTTTCGGTGAAAATCTTGACACTTCTTGCCAGGTAGGTCGCCGGTTTTCTTTCTTCCATTGCCGAATCATCTTCAGGTGAGGATCATTCTCCTGATCTTCTCTGATCCTGGTGGGTGACCATTCCTAGTTGACTACAGTGGTTCTTGAAACTGCAACTTCTTTAGATTTCGACTTGTTGCATTGTGAATAGTCTACAGGGCGTGGCCGTCTAGGCAAGGAGTTGGCTTTTTGGTTATTCACATTAGCTGGATGTTCACCCCTGTCTGATTTCCCCTGTGTCTGGAGTTCTTGGGTTACAGGAGTCTTGGGGAGCTTAGACGGACTGCGTATGTGCTCTAGCTCGCCACACTTCCGGCATTTGATCTTCTTCGGCCTCTTGTCTGCCATACCTTTCAACAAGTTGACGATCTGATCAAGTTTGTCATCGTTATCTTCTTCCTGCATGGTTCTACCTTTGTTGTACCGCGAGCTTTTCTTGGCTGCTTTGCATTTAAGAGGTTCTTGGTTTACAGGAGTCGTAGGACGCTTACACGAACTGCGTGCATGCTCTAGCTCGCCACAATTACAGCACCTGATTTTCTTCGGCTTCTTGTCTACCATACCTTTCAACAAGTTGACGATCTGGTCAAGTCTGTCACCGTCACCTTCCTCCTGTATGGTCCTATCTTTGTTGTATCCCGAAGCCATCGTGGCTGCTTCATATTCAAGAGCAGCAGTCAATGCATCGGCCAATGTTTTAGAATGGGCTAATCGAAGCGTCTTCTCCATATCGTGGTCACACAAGCAGTCAATAAAGGCCTGGATGCCTAAACATTCCATCATGTTCTCTGGTGCTGATGGATAAGCAAATCGAACTAGTCGGGCAATATCCATTTCATACTCTTGAAGGGGTTCGTCACGTTTCCGCCTTCGGTTCTTCAGCTGGAATCTGTACAACTGTTCCAAATGTTCATGATCGTACCGCATGTCCAACCTCTTCTTCTGCTGCTCGAAATCGTCCGTTTCTTCCAGAGGTATCGTCTGAAGTACATCTAAGGCATCTCCCCGAAGCGCGATAGTTAAGTTCACTGCTTTCTCCTTGTCGGACCAATTATTCACTCTAGCGGTTGCTTCAAATTGTTTTACATAATTGGTCCACGACATCTTTCCATCGAACGTTGGGGCCTTGACTCGGGTAAAACTGCAAATAT
This sequence comes from Galeruca laticollis, assembly GCA_963921935.1. Classification (NCBI taxonomy): domain Eukaryota; kingdom Metazoa; phylum Arthropoda; class Insecta; order Coleoptera; family Chrysomelidae; genus Galeruca; species Galeruca laticollis. The sequence continues at coordinate 33,122,524 of OY998178.1, read as the reverse complement.
CATCTGTCTTGGGTTGTGTTTCTGGATTGCAGATCTCTATCTGCTTTTCTTCTGCTGAAGTGTCTTGTGTCCATCTGATTTTCCATCGTTGTCATCTTATTCTCCATGTCTGATTTCAGAGACGAAATTTTATTCTCGACTTCAGCAGCAATGTCATTTTTTAATGATAAGATATCTGCAGAAATATCATTCTTCATAGCAGAAATATCGCTTTTCATTGTGGTAATCTTCTCGTCTATATCAGCAGAAATATTAGCAGAAATTGACGAGATTAACGTGGAAGCCTCGTCATTGAATAAAAATGATTCTGGATCAAAGCCGTCATTTTCCAGGGCCACTTTAAGTCTTTCTACTAATTCACTTTTCTTACCGGACGTTTCCAACTCACGATCTTCCAATTCTACTCTTAATTCCGCCACTTTCAGATCACATAGTCGCTTGGTCATTTTTACCTTGCAATTTATTTATATTATCCCACTTCTGACACCAATGTAATGTTTTTTTGTTATTTATTTAGACAATAAACGGGTGGGATAAATTTTAAACACTTGGTATGGCTACTTACTAATTTATTGAAACACTAACTCACTAACACTTAATTTATATATACTTAACTAATCACTTAATTATTAATTTATATTAACTGTATATTCACTCAAACTAATTTATATAAACACTTTATATTCACTTATTTACTGTTTAACTCACGATGTCAAATTATAAACTGAACTAACTCTTCCTGATCAGTCCCTTATATATTAAAGCCGTTTTTACTAGTAAATTCTGGGCTGCGGCTTACACAGTCACAAATAATTTTTCTGGCATTTTCTAGATAACTCTGGTCACAAAAACAATGTTTACATAAGATAGTCGTAAACTCGTAAACAGCTTTTTATAACTGCGTATCCACCATAATTTTAACATTTATACCTGGCTTAGAAAGAGTCGGTTTTAGGGACTATACCAGTGTGCTGTTTCGTAACAATTCTATAAATTATACTTTCAGCCCTCTCCAAAACTAACAGTCAAACAGAACTATGTGACGGTAAAAATCCTGGAGGCTCACTCAACATATTCATAGCTTTGTACATATCACATGGAGAATATAATTGGATAAATACACAAGCCGCTATCATCTACATTCGACAAGTAGCGACACAGTTCGTCATCCATTCTCACACGTTAGATCCATCTATCGACAAATAATACGCTGCACACCACATTCACTGTCATAATAAAACATACGACAAAATTTTACGATACAATGAATATATATATATATATATATATATATATATATATATATTAATATATATATATATATATATATTGAATAGTATTGGACCTAACACAGTTCCTTGCGGGATCCCACATCGAATCCGGTCTCTATGACTCGTCCCACCAGCCACTTCCACAGTCTGATATCGATCTGATAAATAGCTTTTAAATAAGTGAAGACATATTCCTCGAATTCCAATATTCAAGTGACTGTAGAAGTAGCTCATGACCTATAGTGTCTAAGGTTAATGCATTGTATACACCATTTAATAAAGTTAGTATAGCATCTTCCGTGGATACAAAGCCAAATTGTTTGGGCGTCAATATATTATATTTTTCCAAATAAGAAGTATGTGAAGCTCTAACAGAAGCATTAAAAGGATTGAATTCCTCAGTTGGTACATTCATTTCAGAAGATATTTCAGTCCTTGCATCGTTTTTTTAAATTTTATTATAGCACCTGGTATGTTTTGCATCCCACAAAAGTTTTTCCCTATACAGCTCAATAAGCTGTAAAATTGCCTCTTGTGTCCAGTCCATATATAAAACAAGAATGAACAACAATTGATAATAACAAAATATAACTACAAATATCAAACCGTATTTTGTGCTCGAACTGACAACCGAATATTTTTTTAGTTATTTAGTTTTTTTGATAGTGTGGTTTGTAGAATTTAGCCCATTTCTGATTTTATTAATATGCACCATTTAACAAGATATAAACGCTGGCTCGATTTATACCTCATTAAATCACTCCAGCTTGTACTGCTAGATTTATGCAGTAATTCCTAGTCATAACTGATAAATGTTAGTCAACTGTTAGTTTTGACAGAGTGTACAAACATCCGCATTGAAAATCAACCAACTTTCTGGTGACTTTTACTGTTTACTTGAAACTTGACTGAAAACTATTACATACGTTCACAATTAATCTAACACTCCTTACCGGAAGTTGTGGCTTAACTATAAGTTACCATCATTTATTTAAGATAAAATCGCAGAATTAATCTGTGTCAAATTGAATACGATCAACAAGAGATCTATCATTCCTGACCTTTCAATATTTATACGATTCATTGTTTTTTGAATCACATAATACCTGGTGGGTCAGAGCAGCTTGCTTATTTAAGAATTCAATAAATGAAAAAGTAAAAGCTCATATACATTTTTTTTCGTGGGCAAAATTAAATAAGTACAACATAACTTTAATTCAATTTACCCCATAAATAAAATGAGAATGATCGACTATTCTAATTTCCAATGACCTGCTTTTATTTAATGTACCCCATAAATCAAATAAAAATGATCGACTATTCTAATTTCTAATAACCTACTTTTATTCAATTTACCCCATAAATCAAATAAAAATGGTCGAATATTTAAAGTTTATGTTAACGCAGTCTGGAATAATATCAGACAGATAGCGGCCGTTATTGTCAATTCTTCTTCTTATCAGTATCATGTGAGGTTGACGATCATCATTGCGAAGGGTTCACGGTCTTATGCCATGTGTGTCATAGTTGTCTTGCATGTCGTATCTAATCTTTAAGATTTTGATGCCAAGAATTTTGTTTTGTTTCTACTCCTCTTAAATTTTTCCTCTGCCAGGTAAGACATTATCCTGTTTAACAGTCCTTATCCATGTTGGTTCTTCTTAGGACTTCTTCGTTGGTTACGCGTGTCGTCCAAGGTATTCTAAGCATTCTATGTATCCACATTTCTAATGCTTCAATGCGATTTATTGTTGACAATTTTAGGGTCTGTACCGCCTCCACTCTATACAACAGAACCGACCAAACATAACATCTAACCATAGATAAACTTTATATATGGATAGATAGTCAACTCAATATTAAAAAGTTTGTACTGATTTCAGTGCCATATGCGTGGTTGTAGGAAAAACTAATAGAACCACCAAAATTTGAAATCCCACATGAATAGTATATTATTAACATAATTTTGTTGTTCTCTAAATTATCCGATACAAAACGAAATACTTGTGCATTAAATGTAGAATAATCAAATACAAATTTTTTTATCAAGAGGAATGGTTGATATTTTGCTTTCTCATTTATTTAAACATAACAATACAACTTAATTAAATTATTCAGAGAAATTATACATTTAATACCTGTTCGTTTAGCATCGAATTATTTTGAGAACGCTAAAACAGTAAGAACTTGATGTTCTTATATAGGATGCCACTTAAATAAAAGCACTAATCTGTTAAAATTGTTTTTATTTTAATAAATACGAATACATGATTAACATTTTCACAATCAATACAAAAAGCAGAAAAATGTATGTGATCAACTTATATCATGGCATAGCTGCTTGACTGTAAATAATTAACTCACTTTTTTTTATCGGAGTGCTAACAGAACAATTAGCTACTGGAGACATACTTCTGTCCATAAATGTAAAGATTGTGTCAACTAATGTTGAATTATCATCAACAATTATTTTGCATTGATAAAATGGGTATTATCTCAATCAAAAATATCTCACCCTTTTCTATCTCAAGTAAGGAGCTCTTTTCTGAAGTGGAACGTGCAGCAGATGTACTTGGTCCAAATTCATTATTTCGCATAGTACCAGATAGAACTTTTGCAGAGTGTTTTCATCAAAGTTATGTTCACCTGAAAATAGTATTTTTTGTTAGTTGCACATTTTTGTTTGGCTTCTAATTTTTAAACGGGTGCTATGTTTATAAAACCAATAATGTTTTTTTTCTGTGGCCGAAAAAAAGTTTGATTTTTTCCCTTTTTGGCAGGACTAAAAACATTTGATACCATGGGAAAAATGATTTTTTTTCCCTACGGAAAAACCTTGTTAAAAGGAAAAGAATGCGTAATTTCACATTTTATTAACATCATAACAACAATCATTGTTAAATGTACATTGTACAAATTTCATTTGCCATCAAGATTTGAAGACGCATTTATTGAAGTGGAAGTTTCTTTTAAGCCAATGACATTTTGCACTCTTTCAATGTTAGCAGTATTTTTTAAACTCGACAAAACTGTTATTGAAGTACTGGCTTGAAAATTAGGTTTATCTGATGAGTTGGAACATTTGCCCATTTCATCTACGTAATATTCAGCGATCGTTGATGACTTCCAGCCTCCGTACTTTTTTAGTGTTAGCAAGTCTCCTCCAGATTCCATAAGAAGAGTAGCTGACGATCTTCGAAAAGAATGCTCTGTATATAATTTAGGATTTTCGAGACGAAGAAAAGTAGCGATTATTTCAGGTATCTTACAAAATTAATCTTTTCCCACAAGTAGATTAACACATTTTCCATTGCGGTTTCCATAGAAAAGTCGATATTTTACTGTCCTTCGTACTTTTTGTAAAATTTTACGTATTATTCAATGACAACAAACCTCCTACTTACATCATTTTTTTTAATTAATTTTTATTATTAATGATGTTCCTAAATCTTTCATGTCATCTATTGACATCTGGTATAATTCAGAAGCGTGACACGCTCCCGCAAGTCCCAATTTTGCGACAACTTACAAAACAATATCAAATTTTGGTTGAATTAACTACTTATAACATACCTTGAACATATCTTGACCATTAAATAAGATTCATCGGGAGCATTACTTAAACATTCATTAATCCGTGTTCAAATAAAAATCATTGACTTTTTAGATTCGTATCCTTTCGAATTTTGCTTTAACCCCTTACCGCATACTGGCCCATTTATGGCACAAAGCGTGTTTAGTCTATTTATAAATATGTCTGTGTTTATAATCACACTCTGTGACGCACAGATATTACTTTGATAAACTATGGCATGGTACAATAGCATTGTAGCGATATCTAGTGGATACATTCGAAAGTTACAATAAATTTTTTTAATGGCGCACAACAGCTGATGATCGTTTGAGAAATTGACAATTACAAGTTGTGTATTGTGAATATTATTGAAGTTTATTGTTTGAAAAAATATTGTACTGTAAGTTGAAAGTGTGGCTTTGGTGATAGATTCTTGAGGTGAGTTTGTGTTTTTTTATATATTAGATACTAGTTATTGCCAATATTTTCTCTGTGCCATATATGTCACAGTATGCAATTATGACATGAATATGACTGAACCAACACATTTTTTTCTATTTGGTTTTTAGGTATATAATGGACCCAAAATTATTTTATGGCGGATATAAGTCAACCGTTCGTGATATTCCAGATAATAGTGAGGATGACATGTCAGATTCTGATGATGAAACTTTTGGAGTAGTTCCTGATACTGAATCACATGACGACTATACTGAGGAAAATGAAAATACTACCGATATACCTATTCCTGAAATGAGTGATAGTGATAGTGAGGATGATATGCCTCTCAGTGAAAGACTAGAGAGACTAAAGGAAAAGAAAAAGAAAAAAAAATTATTAGATTGGCATAATGAAGAACTAAAGTTTTCTGATGCAGACACTGCATTTTTAGGTAATTTGGACCTGCCTCCAGAAATAACTGAATTGGATTCTCCTATTCAATTTTTTGAGTTTTTTATAACAAATGAAATTTGAGACTACATAGTTGACCAGTCATGTGTATACTCCACCCAACAATGCCCAACAAAACCACTTGCTCTAACAGTGGAAGATTTAGAGCAGTTTATTGGTATCGTTATTTATATGTCTGTTGCACATTTACCAGCTACGACGATGTATTAGAGTACAGCTTTGAAGCACACGTTAGTCGCAGATGTAATGTCATGTAATAAATTTGAAAAAATTAAGAGATTTTTACATTCCAATAACAATTACGATTTTATACCAGCTGGTAACAATGGACATGACAAATTGTTCAAAATAAGGCCCCTACTAAGTAAACTCCGTGAACGATTGTTGAAAGTTCCTAAAGAGGAATTTATGGCTGTAGACAGATAATTCCAACAAAAGCAAGATCCAACATCAAACAATATAACCCGAAGAAACCCCATAAATGGGGTTATAAAGCTTTTGTGCTTAGTGGTATTAGTGGGTTCTCATATGACTATGAAATTTACGCTGGAGCACAAAGTAATATAGCAGAAAATAATTTTCCTGATTTAGGAGTTAGTTCGAATGTAGTTGTTCGGCTTACAAAGACTGTACCAAGGTATAAAAATTATAAAATATTTGCTGATAACTGGTTCAACAGTGTCCCGCTTATGACCTATCTCCATAAAGAGGGTTGCCTTCTTTTAGGAACAGTAAGAAAGGACCGAGTACCAAACTTGAAAATACCAAAGGAATCGGTGATGAAGAAAAGTGGTCGTGGTGCTATAATTGAAAAGGTTGCAGATGTAGATGGTGTTCCCGTATCCGTCACTTGTTGGTATGATAACAAAGTTGTGACTATGATGTCGACTTATGTTGGTAGTACTCCTGTCAGTGAGGTGCAAAGATTTAGCAAAAAAGATAAGACATATATAACTATACCACGTCCCAAGGCAGTTTCCATATATAACCAATATATGGGAGGAGTGGACCTTCTTGACTCAATGTTGGGTTATTATAGAATAAAACTACGATCAAAGAAGTGGTATATGCGAATATTTTTTCACCTAATCGATCTGGCATGTGTCAACGCTTGGATTCTTTGGAAGCGAACACATCCAAATGTCCCGTTGGCTTTGAAGGATTTTAAATTAGCTCTTGCTGAATGCCTAACTAAAGCAAATAAATCCCTTACTAAACCAAGAGGTCGACCAAAACTACCGATTGAAGGTGAGCTACAGGCAAAAAAGCATCGTGGTCCAACCACAGATTTCCCAATTCAGGAAGTTAGAACCGATAAGCTTGACCACTGGGGGCATTGGCAAAATCAGAGACAAAGGTGCAAATACCCTGGATGTACTGAAAAAAGTTTCATGCAATGCGGGAAATGTCAAGCTTTTCTTTGTCTAAACAAAGACCGAAATTGTTTTTTTGCATTTCATAATGATTAGTAATTTACCATTTCTTAATCACATGTTGTGCCATAAATGGCACATACCCTTATTTCATATCCATATCTTTTCAAAATCAAAATAAATTTTTTTTTCTATTTTTCCTGTTTTATATATATTATTTCCGGTCCTTTCAAGCAAAAAAAATCATGCGGTAAGGGGTTAAGAATGAAATCAATTTAAAATATTTCAAAATATCTACATCACTGTTTAATTTTAACGTGCTTTTGACCATAGAATACTGGGCCCACAACGTCGATGTTTTCACTTGCTGAGACAGTTCTGAGAAATACGCCAGCAACACGGTCTCTGAGAATGAACTGCACTTTTTATCTGCTTGACATTTTATAAAGTTTGAATAGACATCTTCATACACTTTTCTTGATTTGCTTGGCAATCTTTTTAATACAGCTTCCTGTACGAATTTAAATTAACATCCAACTTCTTCCTGTAAAATTTACTTTATCTTCCCCCTGTATATAATAATTTATATATTCCACATACATCATAAATAAAGTATCATTATTCTCATTCTTTCAAAAATTTTCTTAAATACGCAAAAATCCATTTCAATGTTCCTTTCATATAAAAAACACAAATAATTATTGCCTTAAAATCATCTCCACTCAAAACTTCAAAGCATTCCATATCATTTAAACCTTATCGCTTCATAAAAATTATCGTAGAAATTCCCTTATCTGTAACGAAAAACATTTTTTTATGCAAGAAAAACCGACCCCAGTGTGCATCTTTCACTCGCTGTATTTGACCGATACATTTTAAACCCTTGCCTCCCATTGGTCGATGTTCTCCGCTACCAACACATAAATACGAATAAGATTCATTTTTAACACACCAATCAGTCATCCTTCGTACAAAATGGTACTCTCGTTTTAATAGCCGACCGGCATTTTACCGGTATAACATTTAGTTTACAACCATTCATCAATATCATAAAGTGATAAAATAATACATCTTACCATCAACAGTTCGTGATAGTCTTAATTGTTCCGCAAAGTGAACAAAATGTAACTTATTTTTCCAATATACGTAAAGTGCAAGTGTTCAACGAATTTTTTTTTAACAAACCATCCGATTGCCACAAAGTCACAAGTAATTATTTGCATTCTTTGTCTTAATTCCAAGTTAAGGTGGTCATCGCATAGAAATGTTCTTATGTTCTTTCTAAAAGTGGTTCCCGTCATTGCTATTCTGTGTTTAATTTCTATGTCAGGATCCAGTTGGTCCGTTATTGTCAATACACCGCGTTAATCTATAATTACCGAAATATCCACAGTCCGATCATAAAACCCAACAGCAACACCATTTTTTCGAGCAGAGCGCCTGTAGGATCGCAAAAAGACTGCCTTGCCAAATCCAATTGAAATTGATACGGAATATACTAAAATACAGCACGACAAGAAACGCACGTTGCATCTTCATCCACTTTATAATGCTAACTGAAACAAGCGGCATAAAATTTCACAACCCACTCTTTCGACTGTGCCTATCCCCACCCTCATTTTGCAAACGTCGCTTCAGAGCGTCAAATACAAATTGCTTGGTCCCACCCTGTATTATCATAAAAATTATAATAATTATTAAATATTTAAAACGGATATCTATACAATATTGACGGTGTCAAACTATGGATATGATCGATCGTGACTTGATTAGTATTAAATATCATTTCCGTTAACCAACTCCCTTGCTAAGCGTATTGTAGACCGTTTTAACGCAAGCACATCTTTTACAGAACTGTTCTAAATTTTATAATCATTAAGTTTTATGTGTCTTTTGCATAAATGCCGGTACTGAAGTATATGTTTTGAAATATCCTTTACTCGTATCTCGAATTCAAATTCTTTCAAGAATTCAAACTATATTATCGAAAATAACTTGTTTTGGGATCAGAGAAACGCATTAGTTTCTTCTAATAGATCTGGAGATGATGACACAACATTTTCGGTCATTTTTACCAAGTATGGTGACCCTTCTGGGGTCTAATTACGTAATGACGAAAAGGAAAATGATAGTCATAGCACTGGTACCGGCGGTCCAATCGCGTGGGCGTTAATCGAACGTGTCGGATAAATTACGAGTGTCGAACGATTTGTACACAAAAATTCTTGTATTTTTCTATAGTCCATGAAAAAAAGAAATAGGCAGTTGCGTAATGACTTACTTCTGCGGTGTGGCTTACAGCCTGCCATACCGACGGGAACACATTAATTAAAAAAAATACAATTCAACAATGTGTACCAGGCTCATTTTTGCACAGCTAGTCATCGTCGAGTAGCCATTCATCATGTCATACTATTCCGACGGTACCAAATTGACGCCATTCCGCCACAGTGGAGTAATTTTTTTTGCAAAACGATATGTATCAGTGTGGACATTTGGATTTTTGGAAAGTATATGATACAATGTGTCCGTCATTATATTTACCATACTTCTGGTAGAGGGAAAAAGTGGTGCTATACTTGGAAAACTTATTTATTCGGTACGTTTTCAAAATACGACTGTACAATACGTAAAATCCTTTATTACAGCATGGCATCATTTTATTCTGTTCGTTTCGATACAATTCATATAAAATTATTCCATATTGAAACCATGGGGCGGAAGACCGTCACACTTGAACTAAGATGTAAGAAAAAAATGTTTTTACGATTTGGACCACAGATTGGCATTTAGATTTTTGGAAAGTTTATGATACATTGTTACCGTTATTATGTTTGCCATACTTCTAGTGTGGGCAAAAAGTCGCGGCATACTTGTGAACCTTGATTTATTGCTATGTAGTTGCGGGTCGCCTGACAACCAACTGCCGTGTACCTGAGTTGCCATATATTTTGCCTTACAATACGAGATGATACTCCACAACTCGAGGAATTGTTCGAGCGGTGGTAGCCGTTATAGAACATAACATCTGGTTATAAAACAAGATTGCTACTTCATATGTGTTTCGAAATTTCGTATTTATGTTCTTGGAACCTCAAATTTAATGCCATAGTTGGTTCGAAATACGCATAAAGTCATACAATTTTGGAAAAATATTGTACACCTTCGCCACCTTCCACAGGTAGGTATGGCATTATCAGTCTTATATTTATGATCATACACATCGTTTTGCAAAAAAAAATCGAGAAAAAAGTACTCCTTTGCGGCGGAATGACGGCCATTTGGAACCGTCAAAAAGGTATGGCATATATATTAATACAGTTCCTCTATTTAAAATGTAAAAGAAACATTGAAATAAGGAAAACTATTTATATTTGTATGCAATACTTTCGATACACACTGTATTATAGGTATAATCAATAATTTTGAAAGATTCGGAATAAAAATCAAATGTGACATTTTAATTTTCGGATGACGTTTATGTAGAATATATTTAATGATAGACAGAATTATATTACATTTTGGAGAATATATTTGAAATTTTAAAATACAGATGTCTCTGCTATCAGAATAACAATGATAATAAAATAATTCAAATCTCTCTTTGTTATAGGGAAACATAAATTAGTATTTTTTTTAAAAAAAGGAATTTTTCGTAACCAAAGGAGAGGAGATTTATTTATTTGAAGAAAGTTTAGTTAGTGTGTTTGAAATCCCGAAGAGGCAACATCGTCATTAGAGTTGTCTCAGTTTTTGGTAGATAGTAGAAGTTGTATATTTATACAACCCGATTCAAAAGCCATTTCATTATAAAGCCAGTGCGTGCATAATTCGAATAAGAATTGCATCGTGTGTAGTGAATGTGTTCCAGATTTCTAAATAAAATTTAGAAAGATTCCTGAATTCTAAGATCAATTAGAATTGTACGAGTTGTCCAGTTATTAGTTGGTGAGTCCGATCCAGTTTTTTTACAATAATTTCTCGAGAAATGAGGCCTATTTTTAAATTAAATTTGACATAGATGCATCTATTAGATTTTTGATTGCAAACAAAATTAATAAATCATATAAGGAAATTCACATAAGAGAAGAAAAGTTTTGAACTAGAAAAATTTGAGTGAAGCTTGTTTTTTGACACTTATCCATATCAAGATTTAGATCGACAATTGGAACTTTTATTAAACGATTTTCATTAGTGAAATTGACTGTCTCGACCCTTACTTCGTGGAATATGCTCATATTAGTGTTTTTAAATGAAACTCAAGGTCTCTAGTTAATTCCACAATATAATACAAGTTATTGAAAATTCTAAAAAATTGACAATTGTTTCGATGATATTGATTTATCGAAACAATTGTCAATTTTTTAGAATTTTCAATAACTTGTAGTATTATATTGTGGAATTAACTAGAGACCTTGAGTTTCATTTAAAAACACTGATTTTCATTAGGTTAATTTATAGCATATAGGTTGTAGTAATTTTAAGTTTCGTAGAAATTACGACTGTTGTTTCGTTGTGATAATTTTGGGAATATTAATTTGTATTTGAATCTAGTAGTATAATATAGAATTTTGCATTCCTACTCACTATAGTCTTTTTATAAAATTATTTCAGAAAATTAAACATTTTTTATTAAATAAAACTGTCGATCAAATCAGTGACAGTTGGTAATTTTCAGTGACAGAAATATTGGAAACGTCATCAGAGATTTAAAGTGCCTTTTATAATATTAAACATACAGTTACTATAGGTTCTGACCAATAGTGAAACAGATAATTTGGAGATACGTAAAAATTTAAACAAATTTTGAATAATTAATTTTCTAACAGTTTGATCCCACCCTGAGAGAAGAGTAATAGGTCGATTACACATATAAATTCATTTTTAGAAATACTAAATTAATATTTATTAGAGCCGGGGATATTTTTGACAACTACTGTCAAAGTAGAAATTTCTTACATAAGGTTTTAAGTTGTATGTACAAGAATTGTCGCTGCGACAATATACATCAACGTGAGGTGAATTGAAATTTATCTTTACAGGAAGGTTTACATTAAAATTAAATAATTAAAATTCATCATAGAGAATTAGATATATTATAATTTGGCTTCCAACGCGGGGCAATTATAATTAAATAAAAGGATATTGAATATATTATAATTTGTCACCCAAACGTGGGGCAACTATAAAATAATATATATATATATATATATATATATATATATATATATATATATATATATATCGGGATTAGAACGTTCTCCGCCGTCTTCCGATTCCCAATCGCCATTGGTCCCTGTCATTCCACAGGTCTTCATCTAGTCATCTCTCTCTGATCTCGCTATTGATGCCCTCTCTCCAACTCCTTCTAGGTCTACCTCTCTTTCTTATTCCGACTGGAGTCCAGGTAAGTACTTTTTCAGGGAGTCCACTTTTCCTCCATCCTTTGAACATGTCCTTAGTTGTTTTGTTCTTATTTCGTCTGTTATTGTGTGACCGACTTTCATGGTTACACGGATTGTTTCATTGCGCACTCTTTCCATTCTCGATCTACCTGCCGATCTTCTCCAGAACTCCATATCTGTTGCCTCCAGTATTTTTATGTTTTTTTCTTTTAGTTGCCAGACTTCGCAGCTATATGTGACTATGCTCTTTATGATACTATTGAAATACAAGAATTTTTGTGTAACAAATCGAACGACACTCGTCATTTATCCGACACGTTCGATTAACGCCCACACGATTGGGCCGCTGGTGCCAGCGCTATGACCATCATTTTGCTTTTCGTCATGACGTAATAAGACCCCTGAAGGGTCGCCATACCTGGTACAAATGATCGAAAACTATGTGTGCATCTCCCGGTCTATAACGTATTACTTTCTCAATTATCTTTCCAAACGGTAGAAAACCACAATTGTGAGTGTGTTTTCTTTGATATTGTTATTAGGTTAGGTAATTATGAGCTTTTTAAGTAGTATCAGAAAATCCATTGAAAATATTCGTACTTTCCAACCGATACGAATTTATTTTGGTTCATATTTCTTTACATTTGAATCAATAAATTGTATAGTCTGTTTGAAATAGACAGAGAGTAATAAAATCTAATTTAACGTGCAAAACCCTTACCGGGTGTGCAACAAAAACTCCAGAATTTTAAAACGGTTTACATTATAATTCACATCTTTATTCATTAATTTGCCTACTCAACCCTGCACAACGCCGGTATACAATAGAAATCCCATCTTCGGGTCGCTTATAATGGAATGCCGTACCTTTAGGTAGGGATGTCAGTAGGTATGATATTAAACGAAAAATATGATTGCGACAAGGACTAGCCATCTAATACGAAATCAATTAATAATAATAAGTTCATTACAGAGTATAATAATATAATAATATTTATAATTATCAATTATTTTTATATTACGATTTACTAGAACTGTAGAACATTATATATTTATCGGAAATTGAAAAATCTGATGATTTTTCATCTGGTCCGAACTTTATAACTATTGGCTCTATGGTTTGTTCCATTAAATTGTCTAATTTCCACTTTTGTTGCTCTTCTTTGATTACATGTTCTATGCATTTTCACCATATCTCTGCATTAACTTATTCCAGAGCTTCTTCAAAATGTGCTCGGACATCTTAAATTTTATATGTGGCATTTTTCGTTGCTACCAATCCTTTCACCTGGGCCCATATTAACTCTGTGGGGTTTAGCTCGCAATGGTAAGGAGGAAGTCGAAGTATTATAATATTTCGGATTTTTACCATTTCGTCTTAGGAAACGATGTTTATGTATATTTACAATTGCCAGCAGTTCTTTTTGTAACATATTCTCTTTAAACGTAATTTCTTTATCTAAAAGTCAATAACCAATTTCCGCTCTTTTCCAAGCGGTGGTAGGCAATTTCTCACATCAATTGTTTTGTTAGTATGTGTCACAGATTTCTGGTTATTAATTGTTGTTGTCAGTGGAGTTTACAGTCTGTGAAAGTCGTATATAGTGTTAGCAATCATGGAAAGAAGGCTTTTAACTCGAAATGAAATGATGCGGGCTATAAGTCTGCTTGAACCTGGATGCGCAAAGTATACGTTGCTAGACCAATTGATACAGCCCAAAGCGTTATAACACGTACGTTTACATCGCCGATATCGCGAAGCAGATGATGTAGCGGAAAGACAAAGGGGTCGTGTTAGTATCACTACCCCAAGACAAGACTGTTTTTTGCAGTTGACTACTAGTAGAAATCGAAATTTTACTGCTCCTTAGCTCCAAATTAGACTACAAGAGGTTCAGTGGAAGTGTCGGCTGATACAGTGCGTCTAGATTGCGTCAGAGCAACCTACGCGCCAGACCCCCTTTGAGAGTTCTTCCACTAACGCGAAGAAATAGAGGAGCTCGCTTAATGTGGGTACAAGAACACATTTTATGGACAAACGACAATTGGTATAACGTGCTATTCAGTGATAAACACGATACATTTTTACACCACCATAAGGGGCTTAGGTTCGTGAAGGTTACACACACACACACACACACACACACACAAACCCACCCTTGCTAATAGGAGAACATTGTGTAGATTGTACCCTCTACGTGCCTGATGTTGGTCACTACGCTGACAAAGTTGTAAGCAAAAGCTTTAGCGTTTGCTTCTTTTGTTAATTTTGTTGTTGAAACTCATTGCGTTCAGTGTAGTATTTAAACTTAAAATTTCGTTTTCATTTGTTTTACTGAATTGTTGCTGAAATTTATTGTGTTTAATATAGTTCTTTAATTTAAGCTTAGTTTTAGTTTATTTCTTTTATCAAAGCTTATGTAAGTGTAAATTTTGACTGTTTCGTTTATAGTAAATTTAAAAGAATATATATAGATATTTAAAAGGTATATTCTAACAATTATTTGATTATACCCTCTAAGATATCTGATGTTGGTCACCACGCGGACGAAATCGCGGACAAAAGTTATATTATAAGAATAAAATTATATGTAATTATCTAGACGGTATGAAAAAACTTTTTGACTCATTTTCATTTCATTTTTATTTTTGAATTCGTTGTA
This sequence comes from Galeruca laticollis, assembly GCA_963921935.1. Taxonomy (NCBI): domain Eukaryota; kingdom Metazoa; phylum Arthropoda; class Insecta; order Coleoptera; family Chrysomelidae; genus Galeruca; species Galeruca laticollis. Next base: position 33,107,326 of record OY998178.1, on the reverse strand, counting down.
GTATATCACAATTAATAATCGATTGATTAAATTCTAGTCACGAAGCAATTTAATCGTGAATTCCTATCTTGAGCATTTACATTTTCTTTTATATGTTTTTCATCTTTCTTTCTTAGAGGGAAGAACGCCTTCTTAGAAAAATCGAAGCGAATTAGCTGCGTAACATTCTTTCGACCTTATTTGATTTCAATAAAGACGATTGAATTTATTGAGTAAATTATTATGTTCTGGGTATTTTGGAATTTTAATAATGAAAAATCATCAGAGTTATTAATTGGCAATATGGAATGAAATATAAGTAATCAGTTTCATCGTGCTTTCATGTTATACGAGACCAACATTAAGACGCAATTAGGCAACATCTACACGTCGTCTAGTGTTTCCTATTTGTAGATAATGCCGCTAACATTTAAACAATGTTTAATTATACAAGCCAGTAAGAAGTTGTCAGTTTTTAGTTTACATGTTTGTGTAACGTAATATGGCGGGTAGTATTCGCTTATTAGAAAAATAGATTAAAAAAGTGAAAACTTTGAAATACATTTTAAAATTAATTCTGTTATTTTATTAATAAAACCTACGTCATATCGAGTAAAATTATTAAAAAAGTGAAAACTTTGAAATTAATTATGTTATTTTATGAATAAAACTAACATTTCCAGCTGCTTATTGCCTAAGGTATCTCAGTTATATAGTTTGAAATGTTTTCTCATATAGAGTAAAACATTCTATTTTATAACTGATAAATGAACTGCTATTATATAAAATGTATCATCATGAAAACGCTTGTTCCTCATTACCAGACTACATCTACCACGTTTACATCACTTTAATGTCTATCCTGTCAGTTTTAATTATTAGTATTGTTGACACTTGAGGTTGAAACATGCAACATGAGTTGTTTTGGTGAAGTTTCGACTCAACAAATAACAAAAAATATAGAAAAATCAATTATGCAATCCACAAAAAACACTAAAGCGTCAGTATGGAGACAACTTATGTAGTTTTGTCTTGTCCGAAATTACGAACTACCGAAAATAACTCCGTTACAAGAAGTAGCAGATATATTAAAGGATGGACTATAATATGAGCGGAATGCGAAGATGATTCAAGAAAAATATTTCGGTGAGTACAATATTAAATTTGATCCTGTTGTAGTCATAATTTTTCTCGTAATGCCAGAAACGGAAAGAATTACAAGCAATTCCGGAAAAAATGAAAGTATGTTTGTTCTGTTTCATTGAACAATAAAGATATACTCAAAATGGCAAAATTGTGGAATATAGACGAACCAGAGGGATTATAAAAAAGATTCTTTCATTTAGCTTTTTATAAATTAGTTTGGAGGGGAGGAAAAAATGAAAGTATGTTTGTTCTGTTTCATTGAACAAGAAAGATATACTCAAAATGGCAAAATTGTGGAATATAGACGAACCAGAGAGATTATAAAAAAGATTCTTTCATTTAGCTTTTTATAAATTAGTTTGGAGGGGAGGAGAAGTTGTAAACTGTAAAATTTACCATTTTAAAGAAGTAGATCATCAATATCGAACTTCAACAGGGAGATATGAATACAATTCAGTATTTTCAAATACGACACGAGGTAGGTCGACAAAATTGGCAAACAGCAAATGGATAACAAACATTGAAAAGGATGAAGGAGTTTGTCCCGTTGCATTCTTAAATTATATGTTGCAAAAAAATGAAAACATAACATCTGAACGATTTTTTCAACTCCAAAACCCTTTTGGAAAAATACAATTCTAAAGGTTTGTACAAAAATGTTCCACTAGGTATTAAGATGATTTCTACTTGGATAAAAAATTCTGCAACTAAAATTGGATTCGACATCACAAATAATAAAATTACCAATAATTCAAACCGTCCTAGTACAGTTTCCCAGTTAGCCAAAGTGACCACCAATAAAGATAACAGGACACTCATCATCATCTTCTATTAAACCGTACTTCTAAAATGACCCTGAACATCACGAAAATCTTATTAGTTCCTTACGAGCCTCGAATAAGATATATCAAAATGAATATTTCACAAGAATATTTTAAAATCAGTACACCAAACAGTTTATCACAATTAACATTAATATTTTTATCTTCTAGTAATTTTCTTACAAGTATTAGACATTCTTTAGGAGGAATTTTAGTGAACATACTAGTAACATCAAACGAAATAAGTTGATAGTTATCTTGCAAGTTGATTGCTTTTAATTTTTTTTTGTTTTTTTTATAATTTTTTGATTAGTTCTATTGAATTTCTAATTGAGTACTGAGATATATATCCGTAACTATTAAGTATATTGTTAAGCCTCTTTGCCAATATATTACTATGAGTATTAACATAAGAAACTACAGGTCTAATTGGTTTCGTTATTTTATGTAATTTAACGGTTCCATATAATTCTGGACAATGAGGATTTTTATGTATGATAGACCTTTTTTCGTAATCACTTAAAAGATAATTTGAATTATTAACAATATCCCTTACATTATTAGAAAACTTTTTTGTTGGGTCTGCTTTGAGAAGTTTTACATCGCTAGATTCCATAAAGTTATATATTTTTGAATTATAATTTTCAGTTGTCAATATGACAGTTGTATTCCCCTTATCAGATTTTGTAACTATTAGGTTATTATCTTCTACTTTCTTTTTGATTGCATTTAAAACTAATCAAAAAATTAAAAGCAATCAACTTGCAAGATAACTATAAACTTATTTCGTTTGATGTTACTAATATGTTCACTAAAATTCCTCATAAAGAATGTCTAATACTTGTAAGAAAATTACTAGAAGATAGAAAAATTAATCCAGGAATAATATCAGATATACTTAATGTATTTGATGTATGTATTAATCAGAATTATTCCACTTTTGACAATAAGATATATATTCAAAATGAAGGTTTACCAATGAGAAGCCCTATATCACCTATTTTGGCAAACATTTTTATGGACAGAAAGATCTTTGAAAGTAATATTTCGAAAAATGTTTTATTTTGGTATAGATGTGTAGATGACATATTAGCTTGTTTTATGGATAGTAAACGACAATTAGATGTATTTTTCAACCACATTAATAATTTACACCCAAAAATTAAATTTACATTAGAAATTGAAGAAAATAGCTCAATCAATTTTCTTGATTTATAAATTCAAAGAGTTAATGTACTTGATTATTCAATTTACCGAAAACCACCACACTGATGTGACAATTCCATATAGTTCCAATCACCCCATGTCACATAAACTAGCTTTTTCAGTTCCCATGAACAAATGTAATTTTGATAGAGAGATTAATGCAATTAGACAAATACCAACATCCAACGGTTATCCATTACATACGATAAATAAGCTAATTAATGAAAAAGAGGAAAAAGTGGCATTACAACTAATATTTCCTAAACAAACTGATGAAATAAAAACTTATAAAACCATTACATATGCAGGAAATATTTCTAATAATATTCAAAAGATGATATCTTTAGCAACGATTACAACAATTTCTTTTAAAACAGAAAGTAACGTTAGTACAAAATTGTTACATGTAAAAACAAAAATACCACCATTAAAGAAATCAGGTATATATTAACTCAAATGTCCAGAATGTAATGCTGTCTATTTGGGTCAGACCCTTAGAAATTTTGTAATCCGATACAGTGAACACTTACGAGCATACAGATTAAAACAACCAGATAAATCCCACTACGTAAAACATCTACTTGACACCAATCATCCATTGACACCTAACACAGAACTAGAAGTGAGCATATTTGTGAAAAGAAACAAAACCTGGATTTCCTTGAAGAATTGGAAATTAGAAGACATATAAGAAACCCACAATATGAAGTTGTCAATGAACAGATAAATCTAGGGAGTTCTCCACTAATAAACTGTCTTTTTAAGTGATAATTGTAAAGATCAGCAGATATAGTTTTCCTGGTTTTCTATATCATTGCACAGTTATATTGATTTTAATTGGAAAAATGATATCCAGGATATCACCATAAGGCTAATAATATCTAAGCTTCAATATTTGTAATATCACATCTTCTTTTTTCTATTAACATATATTAAGTCAATCACTTCTTGGTCTAGCCAAAAATAACAACTAAACATCAGGTAGGCATCAAATGAAATGTAACTTCTGTCATTCTGACGATGATATTGATTTATCGAAACAATTGTCAATTTTTTGGATTTTTTAACAATTTTTATTATATTGTGGAATTAGCTAGAAACAGTGAGTTTCATTTAAAACACTTTACTGGTATTATTTTTCTTGCCGTTATCTTTATAATTTCCTCTAAATGTTTCCATTCGTCGTTTACATTGAGGTTCTGTTCTAGGATTTTCCTTCATTCTTCTCTGTATTTTCTTTTTGTTGTTTTGTTATCTATGCGACTTTCTACTTGTAGCCTTCTTTTTGGTCTGCACATTTGCTTATTATTTTGTATTATTTTCGCGACTACTAAAAATTGGTCGCTGTCCGCATCTGCTCCACTATAGGTTCTGACGTTTTCCACTCTTTTAATTGATTGTTTTTGTATCAGGAAATGGTCGATTTGATTGGAGTACTTCCCATTTGGCGTTAACCAGGTTCCTTTGTGGATTTATTTGTGTTCAAACTTTTTGTTGGCGATAACAAGCCCCATCGCCGTTGCAAAATTAATCAGTCTTTTTCCATTATCATTCGTTTCGTCGTGTTTGCTGTGTTTTCCAATAACTGATATATACATACCCTCTTTGTAGTTAATAATTATCTTGCCAAAAAACACTCGAGCTTTTCTTTCAAGGAAACATTTCTTTTTAACTCAAAATATTTCCATCAGTTATTTTGATCGAAATATTAATAGCGATTTTGCCATGTCAGTTTTTCTCGTAAAATAACTGATTTTAAAAATTATTTCGTTACAAAATAGTTATACAGGGTGTTTCCTAAGTAATCTAAAATATTGTAGTGGACGCTTCGTCACTCCATTTTAAGACGAAAAGTTCTTATTAACATGTGTGATAAGTCTTGTCGTTAATGAGATACAAGGTGTTGAATTGTTTTATTATTTCAACTTTGATGCTTTATAACTCGGTTTGTAATGCCAGTGGAAAAGTGCCTTATTTTTTTATGATTGTACTTACTCCCCTCTTTCGATTTTTACTAATTTCTTTCTTTCTAATTCATAAACGTAGCCGCCCGATTTGGCTAAAAATGTTTATTAAAAATCACCCTAAAAAAATTCGTAGGCCAAACCCCCGCAAGCTCGTCTCCACAAACATATTCAAATCCACCGCCACCATCAAACATCAAATTCTATACACTTTTAAAAAAATGTTTTCAAAATTCGAATAAACTACAAATTCTTGTACTAATAAATTTCCGACACCTAGCCAGACCTATATCATATCATATACAATATGTCCCCCTAACTTTTTTAGTATTAATTTTAGGAAAAAAAGTTATTCTTCATAAAAAGTTCTGCAATATTGGGGTGTCTATTATTGAAAATATTTGCTGCATCTCTATGCGTTTTATAGTAATCTCCCACAATCAAATTCAAACAATTTCTATTTTCTATTCTTCAGTTAATAACGCTACAATTTTTATGTATCTTATAAATTCTAACGCGGTTTGAAATTTACTGTCAACATTTCCTTCTATCAAGAAATTATTTGTTTGTCAGTGCATCATAGATTACATGTAACTACAGGTAAATTTGCATTATTGTAGACATACGTTTTAAAAATAATTTTATCAATGTAAATGAATGTAATTACATATTCAAACGTAATTCTTAATTCTGATCAACTTTTTTCGATATTTTCAAAATTAAAGGTACTTTACTCTTGAGTAAAACTCATATTTTTTGACAAACCTCGTATACGACTAAAAAATTTGATATGTTATGATTGTTTTTATGTTTTAGATAATGCAGAACTTTGTGAACAATAACTTTTTTCCTAAAATTAATAATAAAAAAGTTTTACATTACTTAAGGGGACAGATTGTATGCTTTGTAAACATCAAACCTCGTTGCTAAGATTACTTTTTCTCCGCACCATTTTCTAGCGAAAAGCCTGCTCCAACACTCTCAATCCTATATACCTTTTAAAAATTATTATTTTTTTCCACTCTGCTGTTTCTCAGCCAACCCTCCAAAACATCAAACTCAATCTATGAACACGCACTCAAACCCCCATCCCAGCCCTGCAGAGGAAACTAATCCTACATCAGTGCAACCAAAACAAAAGAACAATTGCAACTTTTCAAATATATACTATTTTTTCTTCAAGCTTAAACATAATTCAAGATAGATGTAACAAAAAATAGAAACATTGTTCATATCATAACCAATTATTAATATATTAGAAAAAGCGAAAAAAAACAGTTGTAGCTATTATCTATTTATTAATTGTGATATTAAAGGTGCAATTTTGTATACTGCAGTTATTAAATTTAGGCCACTGCCACCGCTTTCGGCATCAACATTCACAATTTAGTCGACATTTAAGTTAGAAATCTTTTTAAAATGCGTACTTGGTTGATTTTCCCAGTGAAGAACATTACAATTCTTGAGAAATGTTTCCAATAAAATATTCAAAACTGACAAACGTCCAATTAAATAAGTATTAAAATGACAGTTCATACCTACTCAATTACGATGCCCATAATAAGGCGTTGCTATAATTTTACATTATTATTTTACTAGTAAAATAATGAAAACTCATGATTGTACTAGTAAAATAATAAAATATTTCTACGGTCTGCGTTGCCGAAAGTATTATAATATAATACACGCTGGAAGAAAACATGTTTTTCGTTCAATAATCTTAATAATTTTATTGACGTTTTTGGCACTTTTATTATTAATATAATTGATTTGATAAGCTTATTTTTTTTTCATCGAAGAAGGTCGAAGGAAATTGGATATATTAATTTTCGTCGACGATTTAATTAAAATAGTTGAAAAAAAACTACCCGTTTATTGTATGATGAATAATGCAGCTTTTGTAAATAATTCTTGTGTTCTCAAACTACTTGGTAAATTGCAGGCACGGCGTAAACAATTATTTTCTTTTGATATATTTCCTTTGTTGTTTGGTCTGTTTGAAGTTTCTGCTACTAACAAAGCGTCTTTGCAATTTGTTGCACAGTACGATCTTACGTTCTATTCCAATATTACATGCTACACATTCGGTTTTGATGTAAATTGGGTACGACCGGCTAAAAATATAAATGTAAAATGTTATACTTACCGCCGTTTCGTGCATTTCCTTTGTCGAAAAACAAAATGGTTTGTTGAATGTATGTTCGACTTTGATGAAAAATGTATAGAAAATATTAATTTGACTGAACAAAAAACATACCTACCAGAATAGAAAAAAATGTTTTGTTTTTGAGATTATTTTAGAAACTCGTGAGATATACCAAACATAATTAGAAGTGGTTCACGTAGCAGATATAAAGCCAGTGTCAAATCCAATACAAATGTGTTCTATTTATCCTATTAATATAGGCCCGTACCATCATATATCTTCATTCATATCGCATCTTTCCAACCACTTTGAATCTGATATCTTGGGTTTTATTTTTTTTTAAATTGGATACTAATGAGATGTGAGATTTCTAATAATTCCCAGCCTTTAAATAATAACGCGATTGTGGGATGAATTGCGTATGTTCTGTAACAAAGTTAGAATGAAAAAAGTCTATACTAAAATTTCAAACGCAGCGATGGCGAGCGTGAGAAACCACTAGTATTGATTCTTGTATGTAAAGTTTAATTCTTGATGGACACACAAGAAATAATAAAATGGCTATCGGCATAATAGCCTATTTCCGCTGGTGTAGAAAACTGAACACGCCTATTTTCTCTTTCAGTCAAATGAACTATGACATTTATAGGCCGCCAGATATATTCATTTCATACCAAAGAGAGAATGAATATTCTTGCCCTAGGGCTAGAATGAAGCTATCCAATAGTCATAGTCATTCGCAACGGATTGAGCTAAGTAAAAACAAAGGAAAACGATCTCCGTGACTTACTTAACACAAACTTGATACCAAATGTTTACGCTGCTTTTTATCAATCTTTTATGTGAGAATGCGTAAGAATTACCTAAATAGGACAAAGTTGTTTACGAAATTTTATATTTTTTAGACGTTATTTTTTATTTTGTTAACTAAGTGTACAGTTTCTATTTTTATTAATTAGATTAAAATATAACTCTGTCATGTGATTCTTCGTTACTAAGAATAAGGCAAGTTGATTAAGCATCATAATTCAATTGTTAAAAACTGGAACTTTGTAAATTACGTTGATTTCTACCTCAAAAATTGCAAGACTATGTTTTTAAAATAATTTGTATTTACTAGTCAAAAGGAGGCAATTTGTAAATACTAACTGATTAATGGTAAGACTTGAATAAAATATTATAAAGACTGAAAATAAATGGAACACATTTGATGTTTATAACATCGCATTAAAGTATAACTTGTTACTCTGCACTGATAAGATTAATCCATAAATCTGCTAAAGTCAATCATTGCGAAGACACGACACGGGAGAGACATTTTGAACTGTATTCATTTCGATATCTTTTTTAAGACTTTCTAGCCCATTTTCCATAAATTACATTTTTTGCCTTCGGTCACTTTCATTCTAAGGGAGCAAAATGAGGTTATTCAAATTTTTGGCGGATGCGAGGGTTAAAATAATAAATAAAATGTTTCTTATCCTGAAGATACTAGTCAGGACCTCAGCATGAAGTTATGAGATTATCGTATTGTCATCGGCCCTTGACCCTTGTGCAAATTTTCAATAGTAATACAACAAGTGTAATGATGATTATCGAAACATAAATACCTTCGTTTTTGAGTAACATATAATTTGCTTGGAAACCACACGAGCGCGTAGCAGGGCTGGGTTAGGTTAGGCTGAGAAACAGTAGAGTGGAAAAAAAGTGTCTAGATCAGAGAGGAATAATTTTTAAAACATGTATAGGATTGAGAGTGTTGGAACGGGCTTTTCACTAGAAAATGGTCCGCAGGAAAAGTAATCTTCGTCAGCAACGAGGGTTGATGATTACAAAGCATACAATATGTCCCCTTAAGTTGGAATCATATGGAAAACTGTTTTATTATTAATTTTAGGAAAAAAGTTATTCTTCATAAAAAGTTCTGCATTATCTAAAATGGCCATCTATCCCGGTTCGGTGGGGTCAGTTGGCCAATGCAATAAGGGATAGATGGCCACAATATAAGAACGCCAGTAAAACATAAAAATATGAAAATAACACACTACTTATTAAAACAAAATATAAAAAATATCCTCAACAACTATCTTGCTTCTTTTTGGCATGTGTTTAAATAGGAAGAGCAATTTTCATGAAACCACTTCTGGCAAATTATGCACTGCAACCAATCTTCTTTTTTTTGTGATGTTTTAACTTTCTCCGCATCCTACATATTCAGTTTCATCCACCTCAGAAATGGCATCACTTTCCTCTTCATATTGAACTTCAATATTCTCCTCCTCATCAGAACTTGGCGAAGGCGAACGTTTCTTTTTTTGGCCAATTGTTCAGATTTTTTTGTGGACTTGTTTTTTACAGTCGCTATATAGACGTTAATAGGGTAGCAACTGTCTTTGCTCGTTTTTTTGCAGAAACAACTAACTTAGGTGTGGGATTAATTGGATCTAAGAGCTTTCCAGGCGTCAAATCGGGAACAGATGTCCCTTCCGCTGGAGTTGAACATCGAGGTTCTGTACCAGCATGGCTACAGGATGGCATCGACTCATCCATTATGATTACTGGGTGTCTAAGTTCTTGTGTTGCTTCAGCGTTCGATTGTTGAGTGTTCGTTACTTGTGTCTGTGTGAGGGTTCTATGGTATTCCCTAGTTTCGCTGTTTACTATTCGATCAGCAACTAAGTAAGAATGATCGGGTATGTAATCGGGGTTCCAGGGAAATATGCCAGTGGCCCTGAAGCCGGATATAGCATTTCCAGCGGTCGCGGACTTGCTCCAGCTTTTCGTTAAAAGTTCACCAAACTGGAGTCTCCCCAGTTTCCTTCCGGGGTGACTCTGCATCCACTCTCTGCAGGATTGATAGTAGAAGGACTTGAGCGACTTGAAAAAAGCTCTGTCGAGCGGCTGCAAATAATGGGTAGTGTGCGGAGGTAGGCACAATAAAACGACATTGTTTGCTTCAGCGGTTTCTAAAAGTTCAACACAAAAACAGTGAGAAGCATGCCCGTCAAGAATTAATAATGCCTTCCCTTCTCCTTTGCGTGGCAAGAAGTGGTTTTTAAACCAATTCAAAAAAATCGTTGCAGTAACGTAGGCTGATTTTTGAGACATTACAATATGTGAACCAGTCTTTAAATTCTTGCCTTTAAATACACAGACCGGCGGCAGAAAAAAACCTTCAGCGTTACAACAAGCTATGCACGATATTGTCTCACCCTTTCCCCCTGATGTCACTGTGACAACATCCTTTGCTCCTTTTTGGGCTAAGACGTGGCCAGGACGATTATTTAATTGAAGGCCTGTTTCGTGGACATTATAAATGCATCCAGGCTTGTCGAAAAGCTCATTTTGTTCCAGTACTTCTTGCAGTAAAGTGAAATAATTTCCCACATCTAAACGGTTCATGCCTTCACCTCGCCCTAGAGATACACCCTCAGCCTTGCGAATAGACAAGTCTGGATGTCTTCTCAAAAAAGACCTAAACCAATCGGAACCGGCACATCCTTTTTTTTTGTTGAACTTGTGATTGATTTTTAGTCTTTCCGCAAAAGTATAGGCAAGCTTTCGAACATAGGAAAACCGCATTTTTGTGCCTTCTTAATATGCTGCACCAATTTATTTTCATTTGCCTCCCCCAACATGCTATCCGGCCCCAATTTACCTGTCGTCGACACATTTTTTTTCAATTTCCTTTCAAGAGTTTTCCTAGGAATGCCATAATTTTTTGAAGCGCCGTTCACAGAAGAACCGTTTCTGACAGCGTCCATTCCTCGCCGCAGATTTTCTTCAGTATAGTTTCCACGATTCGAGTTCCTTCTTTGATACTCCGTTGGCATGTTTTCGCAGCAGAATGGAAATGATGCCAAACTGTACTATTGGTTGATCATCTCTCCCAAATGCTAGGGAGAGATGGCCAACGTGACAAACAAAACCCACCGCACATTTTTAACTGTCGTTTGAGGTTAGAATCATCTAATGAACATTGTACTCACCTAATATGTTGAAATCGGCACTAATTTTCCTCACAAACATTCACAGTAGAAGGTGACACAAAACTAATATAAAATTTTATAAGGAGGTGATATTATTTTTATTGTTTTGACGCACCATCTCACGACCCGTTAGTCAAGTTTTAGCTGTTGGCCATCTCTCCGGACTGTCCATCTCACCCGACTTTACCCTATAAGAACTTTTCGTCTTAAAATGGAGTGACGAAGCGCCCACTACAATAATTTAGATTACTTAGGAAACACCCTGTATAACTATTTTGTAACGAAATCATTTTTAAAATCAGTTATTTTACGAGAAAAACTGTTATGGCAAAATCGCTCGACCTTCGGTTTTGTGAAATATCAGTTTTTCGATCAATATAACTGATGGAAATACGAGTATTTTGAGTCATCCGTTTCTTCCAAAGGTATCGTCTGAAGTACATCTAAGGCATCTCCGCGAAGCGCGATGGTTAAGTTCACTGCCTTCTCCTTATCGGACCAATTATTCACTCCAGCGGCTGCTTCAAACTGTTTCATATAATTGGTCCACGACATTTTTCCATCAAACGTTGGAGCCTTGACTCGTATAAAACTACCAATGTCTTCTAACTTAGGATGTGTTTCTGGCTTGCAAGGTTTTGTTTTCTCGGTCTTCTTTTCTTCCGCTGGCGTGTCTTGAGTTCTTATATCTGTCATCTTTCTTTCTAACTCCTTGATTTACTCGTCCATCATTGTCATCTTATTCTCGATTTTCTCGTCCATCGTTGCCATCTTATTCTCGATTTCAGATTTTAGAGACGAAATTTCATTTTCAACGTCAGCGGCAATGTCGTTTTTCATTAATAAGATATCGGCAATTATATCGTTCTTCATAGCAGAAATCTTCTCGTCATTATTAGTAGAAATATTAGCAGAAATTGCCGAGATTAAGGTAGAAGCCTCGTCATTAAATAAAACTCTTTCTGGATTAAAGCCGTCATTTTCCAGTGCCACTTTAAGTCTTTCTACTAATTCACTTTTCTTACCGGACGTTTCCAACTCACGATCCTCCAATTCTGCTCTTAGTTCCGTCACTTTCAGGTCACATAGTCTCTAGACCATTTTTACGTAGCAGTTTATTTATATTATCCCACTTCTGACACCAACGTAATGTTTTTCTTATTTATTTAAACGTTTTTATTACGTGTGGAATAAATTTATACACACACGTTATGTCCACTAACTTAATATATTCATTTACTACACTATTTACTAATTTATATTATATACACAGTACATTCACTTACATTAATTTATATAAACACTTCACTACTTAGACTATTCACTTGTTCGCTGTTTATATCACGAGATCACTTTATAAACTGACTCTTCCCGCTGGTCGTTATTCTTTATATACGTGCCTTTTTTACTAAATAATTCTAGATTGCCGGTTAAACAAAAACAATCTCCTCCCTGGAATTTTCTAGATAAGACTGGTCACAAAAACAATGTTTAGATAATAATAGTCACAAAAAATTGTAAACAGTTCTAAGAAATCCCGGCGTATTCGTCAAAATTTTAACTCTCATACATAGCGTAGGCAGAGTCGGATTCAGGCACTACACGAGTGTGCGATTTCGTAACAATACTTCGTATATGGTTATGACTTCGCATGCGAAAATAAAACGAAAACATTTTCATTCCATTTACACCATAATTGTTTCTAATAATTTGATTCAGAAAGTTGCGGAGGATGTGTAAATAAATTCCCCCAACATAAATAACTATAGGACTCGTAGAGGTGGAAACTTCGAACACGTAACGAAAGTCTTGCGGCCAACCGCAATTACGTGGTCTATGAGGTTACCTAGTTGAAATATTGTTTTAAAATAAAAGGTGTCAGCAATTTCCAACTTTTGGTGTGGAATGAATGAAGATGTTTTTAATCTTAAGTCACGTCAACATTGAGTCGGTATATGTATTTGTTATTTATGAAAACCAAAGTTGAAAAATTACTTTCACATAAGTGGTGAAATCGATCATGAACCTCATTGCAATTACGGGATATTGTTCCATATTCTGTCCTCGTTTCCATCGAAAATGTTATTACATCTTTTTCCTTATGGCCTGACCTCATTATGGAAAAAACAGTTCAATGACCTCATTTTCCTGCAAAATAATTAATTAATATTTGATTATAAAAATTCACAAAACTGACTTTTTTAATAAAAATTTTAATAAATGCAGTATTGAGTGAATGAAAACGACGAATACTCAGTGTGTATTAGTTTATTACTTTCCGGCTAAGCGCTTTCGGCTATTAAGCCATTATCAAAGCCGTCGTCATTTAAAAAAGTAGTTGTCAAAGCCATCAAGTTGATTAAAAACAATACTCAAGATAGAATCATCGTTATGATTGAGTCATTGGAATAAAAATATTAAAATACCCTATTGTAAGGGTGTAAAATTATAATTCACATGATGTAAATTCACTCAAAATTAAAAAACTTTTTAATTTTGAGTGAATTTACATCATGTGAATTATAATTTTACACCCTTACAATAGGGTATTTTAATGTTTTTATGATGATGTAAATTCACTCAAAATTAATTTTTTTTTTCTTTTTTTTTTAATTTTGAGTGAATTTACATCATGTGAATTATAATTTTACACCCTTACAATAGGGTATTTTAATGTTTTTATTCCAATGACTCAATCATAACGATGATTCTATCTTGAGTATTGTTTTTAATCAACTTGATGGCTTTGACAACTACTTTTTTAAATGACGACGGCTTTGATAATGGCTTAATAGCCGAAAGCGCTTAGCCGGAAAGTAATAAACTAATACACACTGAGTATCCGTCGTTTTCATTCACTCAATTTACATCTAGTGTGTACACCATATCCACAGGCATTTCTAAATGCAGTATTATTTTTAGAAAGAAATCAATTTTGAAGTATTTTAAATTGATGCATTTACATTTTATGGTTGTAATTAGTTATAAATTTCAAATTATTAAAATGAAATAAAACATATGTAATGGTAATATCTTAAGCTTAGGGTAATAATATATAATAGAGAGGGCATAGCATTGCATTTGTAATTCCTCGGATAAAATTGTAAATAAAGTAAGGTGTCACATAGCACCCTGAATTTGCTAATTGAAAGATTAAATGTGATATGTTTTTTGTTTCTGAAATATGCCTTTAATGCTCTTTGCAAGGAGTCTACGTTTGTGAAAATCTGTTCAGGCATATGAAAGTTACAGCCTTTTTGATGTCAACAAAATTACACTTCTCCCACTACTTAAGAATAGGTGATACAGAAAATTGACTTAGAGAAAAGTTGTAGAATATGGACAGAAGTATCCGAAGCAAATATATTTTTATCAATCTTAATTGGGGAATATTTTGTAAAAAATCCAATTATATTTTTTAAGTGATAGAATGCGCCACCTAGCGAAAATTTACGAACAAAAAAATATTTTTAAACAGTTTATTATGCCCGATTTTGTTATAAGGATTTTTTTCTCCAAATACCAGGACAAACAGTTTACGAGATGTTGCGTTAGCCACCCTTAGTTGATCATCTTATAGATTCCTTTGCACATGCATCAAGACGTTCCGTCTCTAATCATCCAGACGTTAATAATAAAGTTTTTATAAAAATTGATTTTAAAAATGCTTCCAATGTAATTCATCGCGATCATTTATTAAAACTTGTAGCAGATATTCTACCTGAAATTTTTCATTTCATCAATCAATGTTATCGATTCCCTTCATATCTTTTATTTGGCGAAAACATCATTTATTTGGAAAGAGGCGTTCAACAAGGGGACCCTTTGGCACCTCTCCTTTATTGCATATCGATACACAAACTTATAAGCAACATTGACACAGAATTCAATGCTTGGTACCTTGATGATGGTTCTTTAGGTGGTAATACTAATTCCGTGTTCAAGTCTCTTGTCTACATTATAAACAATTCCAAGGATATTGGTCTTGAACTCAACTTCAGCAAATGCGAGTTATTTTTCTTAGAATCACCAAATAATCTAACCATTGATAAATTTCATTCTGTTTGACCAGGCATAACAATTAACAACGGACAAAATTTATTTCTATTAGGTACTCCTTTATTAAACGAATCTTTTCTATCAGCTTTCAATGAAAAACTAGCCTTTTTCAAAAAAATGTCATCTCGTTTATCCTGGTTACCGACACATATTGCTTATTACCTTCTCAAGAATTGCCTATTAATTCCAAAATTAACATATGTCTTAAGATGTAGTCCGACCTGGTTACATAATGATATCTTAATCAATTTTGACAATACCATTCGTGATTCATTAGAGTCATTAATTAACATTAAATTAGAGGACCTTTCATGGAAACAAGCTTCACTAACTGTTTCATATGGTGGTTTAGGAATTCGCTCAATCATTTCAGTAGCTCTTCCTTCTCTTTTGTCATCATTAAATAGTTCAAAAAATTTCATTAATTACATTCTGTCTATATTTTTCCACACACAAGACCCTTTATTAATGGAGGCAGAAAATATTTGGTCATTAAAGTCTAACAAAGTTGTACCCGATGAATATAAATCCTTTCAAAAATCCTGGGATATACCTTTATTGAACATTGAAAAAGAAATTCTGCTTCAGAAAGCTATCAATTTACCAGACAAGGCTCGTTTGAATGCAGCATTTTCAAAGGAATCAGGAGCATGGTTGAACGCTATACCGTCGGCCCCATTAGGTACGCTTTTAGATGACGAAAGTTTCCGTATTTGTATTGGTCTCCGTTTAGGTTGTCAAATTTGTGTAAAACATCGCTGTAGTTGCGGAGCTGATGTTGATGAATATGGTAGACACGGCCTAAGCTGCAAATTAAGTGCCGGCCGTTTTTCACGACATTCTGCAGTAAATGAACTAATCAAACGAGGCCTGTCATCTGCAAAGATTCCCTGTTCGTTGGAACCGATGGGTACTTGCCGCGACGACGGTTAACGTCCAGATGGTATGACCCTCATTCCATGGCAACGCGGAAGACCAGTTATATGGAATTTCACTTGCACTGACACTTGGGCTCCGTCCGATCCACATCTACTTCCGCAGGCTATGCAGCTTGACAAGGCGAAACTTTTAAAATCAATGAATACAAAAATTTGGAGAACATTTACATTTTTATTCCTGTAGCAATTGAAACCTCTGGTGTTTTCGGTCCTGAAGCTTCAAAATTCATTAAAGAAATCGGTAAAAATAGATCAGTAGAAACCAATGATTCAAGAGCAACTTTGATCTTTATACAACAAATAAGTATTGCAATTCAAAGAGGAAACGCTTCATCTTTTCTCGGTACGCTTCCCCGTTCTAAGCCTCTAGAAGAGCTTTTTATGAAACCTAATCGTAAGAAACCTAATTCTTCTACCACTGTCAAACTTTCTCACATTAACGACCCTAAAACATATGATCTTTCCTTTTTCCGAAATTCTTATTTAACATATTCATTCTCTTCTTCAGAATGTGTGCCTTCTGATAATACATGCGTTGGCAATTTTATAAATTATGCCTCCAACAAGCTTTTGAGCCTCAGTGTACTAAAAAATATAGATAACCACCAGTCAGATGATGTCCCATTCATAGAAATACTGAAGAAGATGACTATGCTAGAGAATGATGCCATTCCTATACGCAATAAACTATCTTTGATCAAAACAAAATAAAAAACTGATTTACCCCCAATAGAGTTGAAGACATCAAATAAAAAGGTAAACGACCAAACGAATGTTATTTATACTAACAGTGTGGCATACTCTAACAATACTAATATAGACAATTTGCCTGATGAGGACGATAATGGAAATCACGCATCAGTAGCCGATCTGAGTAAAAAGTTTAATGACAAACTGTCCAGAACAGTAAAAAATGGTACTCAGCTCGCCAATAAGACAACTGAGGTTAGATCCAAAATATCTGATGTGGCCAATGGAGTGAAACCACTAAGTACAAAATCAATATCAACCAGAGTTAAAAAATCTAGTAATAATTTTTCGGTGACCAAAAAAAAATTACATTGCCTCCAACAAGTGTCAAAATAACCCCGATGTTTTGCAGTCAAATTCAAAATTGGAAGAGAATAAAGACGTAAATGAAAATAGTGGGTCAGAAGTCGATAGGGTCGTAGTAACTGAGGAATCAATAAACATCAATTCCCTAAAATAATCCTAGAGTTAACAACTTCTCTTCATACAGTTCATTTTCGATTAAAGATTTTCAGAAAGGGGATGAAACTCAACAAGAACAAGAGGACACGTCTAAAACTGATGTTGATAACAAGGAATATATTAACAAAGTGAATCAGGCCAATGATCCATCGACATCAACCAAACTTTCCAACACCGCAATATCTACATCCAATTCTATAGCAAAAAACATCAATTCAAACTCCTTATCACGTCGATCAAATGAGAAAGACAATAATAGAATACGAGATTATTCGTACAATAGTAGTAGCGAAAGAGCTCTTAACAATATCTCCACAATCAGATCCATAAAGGGTATTCACCAAAAATCTTTGGGTCTCAAAGGCCTCAAAAATATTGGTAACACATGTTTCATGAATAGTATTATCCAATGCCTAACAAACACAAGGTGGCTATTAAAATATCTAAAGAAAGACGCATACATAAGAGATATTAACATAAACATATCTAGCATGAAAGGAGCACTAATAAAGCATTTGCTGAAGTTATTCAAGAGCTTTGTTCTGAAGACGGTTCAGACAGAGTGGTTAATACAGTATCATTGAAAAGTCAGATTCAGCGATTTACTTCAAGGTTCATAGGATACACTCAACATGATGCACAGGAGTTTCTTCGTTACCTATTAGCAGGACTTCACGAATATGTCAACAAGGTATATGAAAAACCAAAGCCCATATTAGCAGAAATTGATGACAAACTTAGTGAAATTAAGAAAGCACAAGAATCTTGGTTGAGATATCCGAGAATCGACAACTCCAAGATTGTGGATAACTTTGTCGGTCAATCAACAATCAAGTGCACACACTGTGGTCACTGTTCAGTTACCTACGATCCCTTTTGGGATTTATCCCTTTCGATACCCTAATGAACAGGTCAATTACGACTTTCACAATGTTTAGATTCGTTTACAAGAGAAGAAACAGTCGACGGTGATGAGGAACCAACATGTTCGAAATGTAAGGAACGAAGACGATGCGCTAAATCATTCTCAATTCATAAATTTCCGAAAATATTGGTTATTCACCTGAAGCGCTTTCCGCAATTAGAAAGATTTAGTGGAAAACTTAATGATGCAATAGATTTTCCAATAGAAGGGCTTGATATGAGCCATTACGCTGCTGATAATGTGGCACCTTGTATGTACAACCTCTACGCTAACGTATGGTCCTAAAGTTTTTGGAAAAAATTTAAATGCTAATACACTTTTCCAAATTTTTTTAATTTTAAAAGCACGTGGCAACAATTAACAACACTAATAACGAAAAATAATTACAAATTACATTATGGATAGTGGCCCGTTATCCTCAATGAGTCGTAATTTTCTTTCTTATTTCTCTTCTTACACTCAAAATTATTGGTCTACCGCTTTTGGGTAAATTAATGCATGGTATACCCTCTTCACAATTCCTTATAGTTTTTTAAATGGTTGACTTATATTTTGCTCTTGGTAGATTGCAACAATATCATGCTTAGGTATTCGTCCAACTAGATTGTAAATGCCCTGACGAATATCTAATTTGTAAGACATTTTGCTACAATCGATTTGCAAAACTAAACTGTCATAATCAAACTTGATTACGTGTGACGTTTTAGTTTCAATGGCAACTTGATTAAACGACATTGGGTACAAAAATAAATAATTTAAAAATTTTCCAAAAACTTTAGGACCATACGTTATATCAAATCACAGTGGAACCACTTGCAATGGTCACTACACGGCATATTGCCGACATCCCTACACGGGACAATTACACGAATATAACGATTCAAGTGTGTTATTAATATCGTGGAAATCTTTAGTTAGTGGAGAAGCATATGTTCTTTTCTTTGAACAAGATGACACAAAGTCCCACCTTTAAGTTTAATAATTTTTATTTATTGATTAGTTTTTAAATTGTATATTTTCATTGTCAACCAATGTCTTATTTGGTTTTTTCTGCAAAATTTATTTATATATTCATATATACATTGTATCCTTATTAAATTAATATATAATTAGTTTACATTTTAAATCAACTATATGTTGACAATAATTGAACATTCTAGACCCTGGACATGGTGAAATATCATTTTGAATTTAGTTTTATTTATCTCTACAAAATGTAATGTCAAACATTGTAAATTCATCCGGTGGTAGCACGGTTATTTTTAAAACTGACATGAACTGAACTGAACGAATGTGACGAGAGAAAACCTCAACACACAAACACAGTACATGATTGCATAGACAAACAATTCACGGTTGATTAACGTAGCGTGAAGTTCAAATACTGACACATTTTGGTGTATATCATCGATAAACCGCCGAAGACGTATCGAATGAAAATAACCCCATTGAAACAGATTCATTTCAAACGAAAAATTGGTGAACCAGACATCTAGGAATGTAGAAATAGTGTCAGAATAATAAACTCCCGGAATTTAAGATATATATTTGATTACTATACACAACTGAGCAATATTTTGAAGTGAATAAATATATACAACCTGTTCTGATTTTCTAATACTAAAAGTTTATGATTTACTGTTGAAAATACATAGTATTTATACGAAATATTTAGAATAATTGTGTAAAAAATGGTTGTAGTGTTTGGTAGGAAAAGTAATCCAAATCATTTAGAAAAATTTAACGCACATGTGCGGCAATTCGGTCAAATATTGGACGTGCCAACTATGCTACATCTTAAATTCTTGCGAGATTTTTAGAATATTTCTTTTTGATAGTTTCTTCACAATATTTTGTATGTGTTCAAATGTACAATATCGTCCGCATATTTAAGATGTGTTAATTTTTTTCACTAATATCCACACCGTAGTCTAAATGTGTCTTCTAAGGTCAGTATAAATAGTTTCTGAAGTGATAACGAAATCTCAACCTCCAAAAAATTGATCAAAATTGTGATACCGCTCTACTAATTTCGAACAATTTTCAACATTTTCTGATTGTTGAATATATTTTTATGTTATTTAGCTAAGGCTCAGTTTAACAATTCAACCTCAGTGGCATTAAAAATTTTATTGCAAGCGGGTGAGTGTCTTCACCCTCATCTTTTTAGACTTTTTCTCTTTTGGATTTAAGTCGGAGCTAGTTGATCGCTTACACGACTATAATCTTTTATAAATAAATTTATAACTTGTGGGTTGAATTGTGACTTTTCATTATTGTGCATGGGAATGGTGCAAAAAGGAGTCATATTTTCCAAATTGTAACCATTGCTAGATGGGAATTAACTCTGCGTCAAAATAATTATTATAATTAGCAATGCAGACCTAGAAGGCCATTGGCTTGATATGTTTCTTTTCGGTTATTCATTCCCATCTTTGGCTTTGCTTCTATAGTTTTTAATTTTTAACTCATTTATATCTTTCATCACCCTGCTTTTCCCAACCCTACTTTCTTTCTTTTTAGGTACTCTTCATTACTCATTCGTTTTATATGACCTATCCATGTTAATCCGACTCCTTTTGCGGTGCCTATTATATCGGGTTGATCGAATAATTCTCTTAGTTCTTTATTGCTTGGCATTTGCCATATTTCACCTATTTTCTTACCTTTATAAGAATTTCAGATTTACCGCAAACCCAATACCACAGACACAATTATTAATTTACATTCTAACCATCCACAAACACATAAAATTGCATCCTTCAACAGTTTACATAGAGCGTTTTTTATGTCACTATCACAAAAAGCTTTCGTTAAAGCAATCAGTATTATCAAGCAGATTGCAGTTAATAATAATTTCCGCTTTCTTTATTTTAGTAAGTTTAATCTTAATGTTCCCACGATTAAATCTCAAACCAACATTTCAGATAATGGGAAGTCTAGTTATATTGGTTCTTTGCATTTTTTTGTCCTATATCCTATAAGTTTGGCAACATTTTTAAGAAATATAATATTAATTTTGGTTTTAAGACCAACAATAATTTAAGAACCTCATTGGTACACACCAAAGACCGCATACCGATTCTTCATTCTCCTGGAATATACAAATTGTATTTACCAGATTGTAGTACCATCTATTTGGGCCAGTCTGTACATTTGTTGGACATTAGAATAAAGGAACACGTTAGTTTTGTTAAAAGATTTCAGAATACTGATCCATCTGCTTCACCCAAATCACATTATTTCTGAAAACCACAATTTCTCCTTATCAGATGCTCGTAGATTACACAAGTGCTTTAGAGGTCCTAGGATGAATTTCCTTGAGATTTTTTAGATAAAACAGATTAATTCTGACATTAACGTTATTTGTTTTAATGAACAATTGAAACCTCGAAATGCATACATCTTCCTCAATCTTTTCTTTTTGGAGTAATTTGGTGTATTAATCCACTTTGGAGCTACGCTCTACCAACGTGCGCAGCGACGCCTTGGACAAACGCGCTGTTGTCAAAGACGGTGGACTGTAGTGAAGTTCTTTTATCATGATCAAAACCAACGAAAAATAGGGTGAAATAATACTCTATTTGTGAAGGAGTATCTATTACTATTACAATAGTGGGTTGTAAGGCCACAGCATGCAATCCCTACCGGCTACTTGCCTTTATAAAATTCAAATTATTTCAAAACACTTTTTTAAAAACACAATAAAATACGAGTATATAGAGAATATATAGCTTTCTAACTAGACCATAACCGGTCCTGCTTTTTTGCACTTGTATGAATATCACTTCTACGGTCACTGTTCTTGAACTAAAATAGTGTATGCCGTTTATCCGTCGATGGAACAGAAATTAACTTGGAATGAGAAATTTCTCGTAATGAGAATTGGAAATTAAATGTCACACTGACTTTTACTCTTTCTTGCCACTTGATCCGTTTTCTTTAATCGGACATACCGATGATAGTTATGGCTAACTGTCACGATCCATTGAATGACGGCGTGAAAATGAAAATGTTTATTATTTTCCGTTTCAGGAATATGAATTCCGAACACTTTTGATACTATGTAATTTGATTTCAATGCTGATTTTATGTATAATTTTGTAAATTTATTTTTATCACATCTTACTAATATTATATTTTAACTAACTTTATAGAATTTAGTGGTGATTGTATTATTGACATTTTCACCCTTTCAATATTTATATTATTGTCATAATCTTCTTTTTAGTGGTTGTATCGGCTACCATAGTTACTTTATTCAAAAGTTTATTGCGGAATTATTTAGAAACAGTAAGTTTCATTTAAAAACAGTAACAGCAGTTTTCTTCTTTTATTCACACTAACTTGTTTCCTTTACTTATTTATGGGCAACACACGTTCTTTAGTTTTCGCGCTTTTCCAATAAAATCTAAAATCTATAATATTCCCTTCAACCTTCAATTAGATTACTTGACCCTACAATATCATTTCCCCTCTTTTTGATTTCATACACTGATCTGTCTCTTAATTTTGAAATTTGACATCCTTCTTCTTTTTAATTACTTTCTTGCCGGATATATCCTCCATATTGTCCATTCTTTTGCTATTAGTAGTGGGTCACATAGTGTTGTTTGTGAATTAAATCAATATAAACTTTTTTACATATAGCAGTGTAACTTTATTTTTTCTTTGGGCATGGACTTTTACTGGCCATATGAGGAATCAAAATATGGTTTTCCTAATTTTAGCTATGTAATCTTACTTACTCTAGCATTGAGAAGTTGCATCCCTTTCAAATTCCTTGCACATCTCCAAACATATTCAGTTTTCACTCATCAAAGAGTTGTTATATTACAATAGTGTCCTTCTTACATTGTATTCTCCACACTCCCAACATTGCGAAGACACTTTGTTCAGTCTTTGCACCTTTTTTATTACCGTAACTCCTATAACAAGGAGTTGGTACACAACAATTAAAATATTTCCATTTCTTACCTTCAACTATTATTATGATCTTTAAGACACAAACATTTACCGTTCTTTTTTTACTTTCTGTTTTTCCACATTTTTCAATTGATAACTTTTCCATATGTCTTAACTTTATTATCAGTAGTAATATAACAAGAGAGTGAGAATAAATTGAAAATAATTTGACAGATTTTTTGAAAACTTGTTGCCAGGCAATAGTCACGAGAGCCCGCAGGGCTCGAGTGGCTATTGCCAAATGGCAACAAGTTTGACAATTTGGCACTAAATTTAAGACGTCAAAATTAATATAGTATTACTAGATTATGCGATTTTAAACCAAGATCGTGATTATTTATTGAATTAATGAAACTATTGTGAATAATAGTGACATCTTACCAAATTGATTTCTTCCTTTTACGTTTTGTTAAATTTAATGGCTGGTTTTCATTCCGTGACAAATTGAGAACTTGTTAAAATTATGATTATGACTTTATTTAATTTAATAAACGCGATTTCACTTTGTGCAATAATAATAAAATAATTTCTCTTTAGCCGAAGACAAAAAATTTGCATACACTTGAACATACACAATGGTATAATGAAAACCATATGCTAGCAAGTCACATTGACCTAGGTCGAGATTTAGCCTACATTCTTTTCGTTCATTTAATTTATTTTAATGAAGTGGAGAAAAATTACAATTCGAATTTTATCGTATCAGTATTTAGATTTTATTTAAATTGATTGAATTATCATTTCAAGAAAAATGAGTATTGAAATGATAACCCTAAGGTTTGATACTTATAGGCAACTAATACCTAAAATATTCCCTGAAAGTAGTGGATTTATGTTCGCGAAATTGGTTGTTAAAATTGGAATGTTTTTTGCATTTTGGTCGATAATATGCTATTTAAAATAGTTACTAAATTCACAAGTTGTCGCATAAAAATGTTACTTTATTGTACAAAGCATTCTCTATATAAATCTGAAGTCGCCACTTTTACAAAAAAAGGAAAATTTCGTCAAAAATCATATAAAGGGGGATGTCTTTTTACTCAGTACTCATTGTGACTTTCGCCCTTTCTCCCTATGGTCGCCACTCCCATTTTTTTAATGAAACACCCTGCACGTTCTTGCATTTTGTATAATACCTAATATATGAAGTAAATAATTTGGGAGTTACTTGATAAGTTCATTTTATTAATAGAAACACTTTAATTCTTAACAAATGAGGATAACAGTAATAATAGTATATTACGTAACGTGTGTTGTAAGAAGCATTTTACGCACGAACGGAAAAGTAACGCACGAAGCCGTGTAGCGTAAAATGCGTTACAACACAAGTTACGTACTATACTTTACCTACGACCCACTTGTACTTGTGTTTATAATATTATTAAGGTATTTAAAGTACAAGTAAAAACGTACATCCTCGACGCCCAGCCAAGTTTTATAAAAATCGCTCCTCGATGCCCAGCCAAGCATCTTAGAAGTTCACCCTCGATGCCCAGCCAAGTTTCGTAAAAGTCCGTCCTAAGTAGTATTTATTTTTATTAAAAATGTATGTAGAATTACCGGAATTGCATAAATTAGCGTATACACCTCTCGACTAAAGTGACATTAATCCCTTAGGTGAATTACTTCCCTCGGGAATCAAACTCCACCCCCGGGATTAAATGGACCACTTTAGTCGCTTGGTGTATAATATACTATCGTTTATTAATATGAGATACATTCAGACAGTGAAAAGATGCGAATTGAATGAAACGGAACCAATTATCATATAATTCCAAATAACTCTTAGTATTAAATGCAATCTCATATCTAATAAATGTTATCTATCATTTATATATAGAATAAAATTTAACGTCAAATATCTAAGTAATACATTTTGAATAAAATGGCTACGTCTATTGACAGTTGCTAAGTGGTTGCTATGGAAGCCGTGCGATTTACTTTACAGCCGTGCGTTTTGTTTTACCGTGCGTAATAGACGTCTTACATTGATTGCCGACTGTGTGTTTTTAACTACTTACAGGGGTGGTCGTAGGTAAATTATTTTATCTACGCTCTGTCAATAGGTTTGTTCTCACACGAGTTTCAAACCATCAGAAACAGTCAGGATCCATTTCTCCGCGTTCATACATAAGTTTCTGATTGTTTGAAAACAGCTGGACGTTGGACAGTTGCAAAACCATCAGTCAAATATGTGTGAACATCGTCCAGGGCGCGTATTCTGTATCGTCTCGTAGAAAGAAATTTCTTTCTATGAGTATAGAGGGGAAATTTCTTTCTATTTCGTGAACCTATTCTGTACCACTCTTTCTATATCTATTCGGTAATGCTCGGCTATAGAGAACTGATAATTATTGGATGTAAAAACATTGACCTGTTTTTAGGGGAATTTGGGATATCTTTTGATTAAGTCGGCAACAATAGCAACATTTGATAGTATATCACAGATTATATGTTGTTTATTTCTCAGGAGGATAATAGTTACGAGAATTATTTCATGTGTGTGGTGTAAATATTATAAACTATAGGATAGTATATTATCTGTTCTTAGTTTTCGTTTTTTTAATCTTTATTGCGAGTACATTATAAAGTATGTACCCAATTTATTTGCTACAAGTAGAAGATGAAGAACAACAAAACCAATTAAGTTCGGAGAGAAGAATTTATTAATCCTTAAAATCACCAATGTTAAATATATTGAACTTTTTAAGAATTGGATTAATGACAAAAATTAAGAAGTTTAGTAATTAATTTAACACAACGTTCAACAGAAATTTTTGACATTTACAGGTAACACCGTAAATGGCCATACATATATATTATTCAGGTACTCTTTGCACTTGTTTACGTATTAAATTGCAATAATATTAATAATACTTAATTACTCCAAAAATTATTTTTCCAACATAAACATCGTCCATAAGCCATAAATTTGTATATATAAACCACAAAACACCATAAACATTACATAACCGATATCGATATGCACCTTTCCTTTAAAGAAAAGTAAACATGCCAACAAAGATAAATCTAAATGATTGTGTGTTAAAAAGAGACAGGGATACTCAAAACATCATAGCAAGACCTAAAATGGTCTTTCTATTACTTTCTGCCGAACGAAGTGTTCGTGACACACGACCAATGCCGAAGTAGCTTACAGAATAACGTAAAGTTGTATAGAGAATTTATAGAAAGAAATTTCCTTTCTATATTCTCACAGGAATCACAAACCATCAGGATTCTGCGCAATACATTTCTCTGTGTTGATACATAAGTTTCTGATTGTTTGCAAACAGCTGGACGATGTTCACACATGTTTCATTAATGGTTGTCCAACTGTCCAACTCGTGTGAGAACAAATCTATAAGGTTTGTTCTCACACGAGTTTCAAACCATCAGAAACAGTCAGGATTCTGCGCAATCCATTTCTCCGCGTTCATAAATAAGTTTCTAATTGTTTGGACGTTGGACAACCATTAATGAAACCTGTGTGAACATCGTCCAGCTGTTTGCAAACAATCAGAAACTTATGTATCAACACAGAGAAATGTATTGCGCAGAATCCTGATGGTTTGTGATTCCTGTGAGAACAAACCTTTATGACGATACAGAATACGCGCTCAGCTGGTTTTCAAACAATCAGAAACTTATGTATGAACGCGGAGAAATGTATTGCGCAGAATCCTGACTGTTTCTGTTGGTTTGTGACTCCTGTGAGAACAAACCTATTGTCAAATATTATACTGTCAAAAACAATAGTAAACAACGTATAACATAAGGGTATTGTTATGGTAATAAAATAAATAAAATCGCAGGCGCGCAAAGTCGATATAAAAGTTTTAAACCGTTATCGGAATGATTATTGTTTTAGGATATTTATCTATCAAATACAATAATTTATGTACATTTTAATTTAAATTATTAATAATAATGGTAATTTAATCAATTTAGCTAACACACATTACATTACATAATTTGAATAAAAAATATCAGTCAGTTAATTATAAAATAATATTAGAACTGTTATAAATAATCACTTTAATGCATTAATACGTGTAATGTTTGTTTGCTTATATAAATGATTGAATTATAATGGACAATTATTGCTATTTATACAAGGTATCATTTTAAATATTATTTAGTGGTTGGTTTTAATAAACAATAGGTACAGTACAAATAAATCGATTTAGTCAACATATATATAACACTTTTAAATCTGTCACTAATATGAAATTAATTAGAAACGTGGATTATTTTTAAATGTCAGTGATTAAAATTAACATGTAAGAAATAGTTATTTGTATGCCAAGGACTGAAATTCCTACTTTGTTGGACGCGTTTGAAAATTGCGAGACGAGCGAAGGGAGGCGAGCAACAGACGAGTCCAACAAAGTAGTATTTTAGTCGTGGCGTACACACCATTTTTTAAACGACGCATAAGATCCAAAACTTTTTCAATCACACTAAGGAAAGAAAATAAATATAACAGAATTATTAGTAATTTATGCAACAAGTGCATAAGGTGGTACTTTTTTTCACGAATGAAAAAAGTTGACCGCACGATCCGTCAGGCGAATGCGGCAATTCCATGAGTGAAAAAAAGACACTTTATGCACATGTTGCATACATTATTTTTTCTACAGCCCTATACAAAAAAATAAAATTCAAATAGAAATATGGGATATTTTAATCAAGCTCCTTCGGTAAATTACAATTATACGTATTCCAAGTTTCATGAAAGTCCATCCTCGATGCCCAGCCAAGATTCATTGTGTTAGCTTATGGGAAACGTGAAATAAAGTTAACGTTATGGCATTTTTTTAACGCTTTTTTACTTTTTTCACTCTAACCATAAACAACCACTTTAAGCGCTGCAAACCGATGAAATACAAGGTACTTTAAAGATAGGGCGTAGAAAAATAGTATATTAAAGTATAAGTGGATAAAGAGGTTTTTCAAACACGCGCGATAGTAAACTCCTATCAGCTGAAATGGATTTCCAAAGACGGAGCTGCAGAAAATCTAGAGTAGGTAGAATGAGGAACAAAGCAAGTAGAAATATGACGAAAACAGACACAAATCTGATAGAAAAAATTCAAGAAAAACAGCTCACATGGTTTGGACACACAAAGAGAATGGGAGAACATACTTGGCCACGAATGGGTGCCACGAGAAAAAAGGAAAAGAGGACGACCGAGAAGAAGCTGGAGGAACGAGATAGATGAAGCCATGGAATTGATGGATTTGGAAGAAGACTTGTGCTTCGACCGAAAAAATTGGAAACTGGGAACGGAAAGGCGGCCTAGGCTGTAAAATATATCTACATTACAAAATAATAGGTGATTCCATATGTTTGGTTGTGTCTATCTGGCGTAATTTATTACTCACCTCTATGTTGCACCCTATGACATAGCTGAAAACCATGAAAATTTTGTCAGCTATAGTTCACGTTTTTTAGTAAAATTGAAGTTTTTATTTCCACTAAACTATTAATGATCATTTTCAGCGATAATTGATAGGAAGGAAGTATTGACACCGGGATATAATGTCGTGTCATTTGTCATGCAACAGGCTTTTCAATTAATTAATTAACACATATCAACATTGTTTTGATCTTGGAAAGTGAAGGATCATTTCCAAAGTAATTCTTTGCGTAGATATAATTCCAAATCCAGGGAGAGAATTGGCCCATCACGTCAGGATTTGGAAATATTTGAGTTTCTTTACTTGAAAAATAGCGTTTGTGGCTCTTTCTGAGATTATGTACAAAAGGCATAGAATGTTTGATGTTTTCTCTTGAGTTACAACATTTGATACTATTTTTACTCTTTAATTTAAGTGCCGTAGAGCTGAATTACAATTTTTCTTCTCCAATAATTTGAAGTTGCGAGGTTTTTGATTCAAATATAAAGGTGTGATTAAAATCAAACTTTCCACAAAACACGTATTTATAAACGGACAGTTTGCTCCAGAACGCTTCTCAATAGCATATTAGATTTATCTGTTGTACTGCGTCCTCTTCTATCGCATCAAGTACGCGTAATGCTTCTCTGTCATACATCGTTGCTTGTTCCGATTTTTTAATTTAAAAGCCTGGCAACTGTTATTCATGAACGGATTTTGCCAATCAACCCTATACTACTGTATTCGTTATAAAATTGCCTTCATTTTGATATATTTTTCAAGTGGTAAATATACTACTTGAGTGCAATTACTGATATCAACTTACCTGTTTGTACACGGCAGGCAACCGGGTTTCCATTGGAATTTCGTTCAATTTGGCAAGCAAGTCAGTAACATTTTAGAAATAGACCATCTTTAAAAAAATTTATTTGTTGTAGCCATGATCATATTTTTCATGGCAACCCTATTGTTATATATTCAGAAACATATTTTATTTAATAAAATATAATTTCCATCTGGTAAGCAGATGGTTACTGGGGCTCTTCTAAAAGTAAAATTATTTGTATATCAATTGACTCATCAAATGAGTTGGGTGAATATATCGTTTTTTGAAAAAATTTATCGAAAATTTGTGGTATCGTGAATATCTTCTGAGACGAAACTAGTTTATTACTTTTCACACATTTTTTAAATTACATCAAGGATATCCTTAAAATTGCTAATTAAGGATATTCAATTCTACACGTTTGTAACTAGCTGTAAGTTCGGCAATATTTTGATTGAGGATTTTTTAATTTTTAGATTATTCCATATAATATCTTTCTCTGTTAATACACCATATAAATTATATAAATTCAGTACATAATACGATCTACACTTATTATGCATTATACCTGACACTCACAGTTTACAAAGTAAACATGTAGAATGTGTGTATGTGCAACAGAAACAGAGAACGTTCTAATAGTTGTCGATCTTCAAAAGTTTATGCATTATTCATAAAACTCACATAAAGATGAATTCTCTCGAGAATTCACTTGACCAAGTGACGATAGATACAGTATGCGTTTTTGCTATAATTGATCACTAATGAATATCATGTATCAAGTGAATTCCTTTCGAGTAGATGAAGTTTATTGATTTATTAATGTCTTAATTTCAACATGTATAAATATTTCATTAATTTTATCTGTAATTATGCTAATAATTAGGTATTTCAATACATTCAAAAGTACTGTACATATGTCATAAATATGAACGATGTCAAAAATAACAGTTTTAATGATATTTTCATCTTTAAATCAAAATTATTAAATTTTTTACTGGAGTATTGATTAGTTCAATGACAATAATTAAATTTTTTTCAAGAATTTCCATGTTGGTATTGAAGGTGACTTTTAAATTGTTATAGCCTGCTATTCTCCGGTTTCTGGTATATTTGAGTTGATATTACAAAATATGTCCTCTACAGAAATGTAGATAGTGTAATAAAAGATAGGCAATATTGCTAGAGTATGACAAAGTGTATGTTAATTTCAGAAATTGAAAAAGACTTGTGTTAAATCTTATTCTGAGAAAGCGACATATCTATTTGAAATGTTTGTGGCGAGCAAGTAGTTTGGGATTTCATGGGACGCAGAAACTGCCGTGTTGGTGGCAAACTAAACTAAAGTGAAATGTCTTGTTTCCCAAGATATTGCAAGACTTGTTCTTTCGTAGTCAGAGAAAGATACAATTTACAAGGAAACTATTGAAAATTTCTGCCGCAAATACAAATTTTGTAATTAAACAAAATAAGTTCATTAAAACAACTGTAACAGGTATTAAATGTATTTATTTTTGTTTCAGAATCAGTACAAAATGATACGTCTACTGCAGTCAGTACCTCATCACCTGTAATTAAACGAAGAGGCTTTAGCGGGTAAGTTTATCTTTTCTGCTCAGTGTTGATTAATGTAATAAATGAAAATATCACTCTAGATCCGGATCATTAAAAACCTTTCAAACAATCAAAAAGTGTGGTATATTGATAAGACGATAACTTGCAAATTTTATGCACTTTTACATGTCTCTCAGGGCTCTCACTTAACGCAGAATATCTTCTTCTAGTAATTTATTAAATATCAATACTGTGATATCGAAAGCAGTACGAAAAACGTACAAATTTTCATTTTATTTCAAATATAGAACCTGTTTTTTTCTGTAAAGAACAATAAGTTCTAGCTAGATGTTTTTAATAGAAAATTACCCCACATTAAAAGTTGTTTACCACTTAATTTTCATATCGTTATTAGTTTTATAATTAGAGTCGTTGCATCAGATACCTACCGCTTAATTATTTCATAATTTAAACGACAGGTTATTAAGAAAAATAAATAATAGTTGCATCCACCACTAGGGTTATTAGCAACATAACATAACAGTAACATGAAATAACATTTAGGCTGGTAACGTCACTATAACATACAATAATATTTGAATAGCATCATATCAAAGATAGGAATCAGTAATAAGCAACATGGTAACGAGATTAGTAATTTACATTTTAGTGTTTTTAAATGAAACTCAAGGTCTCTAGTTAATTCCACAATATAATACAAGTTATTGAAAATTCTAAAAAATTGACAATTGTTTCGATAAATCAATATCATCGTCAGAATGACAGAAGTTACATTTCATTTTATGCCTACCTGATGTTTAGTAGTTATATTTGGCTAGACCAAGAAGTAACCTAACTTGTGATTGGCTTAATATTCTTCAAGGACTGGAAATTAGAAGACAATTAAGAAACCCACAATATGAAGTTGTCAATGAACAGTTAAATCTAGGGAATTCTCCACTAATAAACTGTCTTCTTAAGTGATAATTGTAAAGATCAGCAGATATAGTTTTCCTGGTTTTCTATATCATTGCACAGTTATACTGATCTTAATTGGAAAAATGATATCCAGGATATCACCATAGGGCTAATAATATCTAAGCTTCAATATTTGTAATATCACATCTTCTTCTTTTTCTATAAACATATATTAAGCCAATCACAAGTTAGGTTACTTCTTGGTCTAGCCAAATATAACTACTAAACATCAGGTAGGCATAAAATGAAATGTAACTTCTGTCATTCTGACGATGATATTGATTTATCGAAACAATTGTCAATTTTTTAGAATTTTCAATAACTTGTATTATATTGTGGAATTAACTAGAGACCTTGAGTTTCATTTAAAAACACTAATATGAGCATATTCCACGAAGTAAGGGTCGAGACAGTCAATTTAATTTACATTTTGTTGACTAAACCTATTTCAAAGAGGAATCCGATTGTGTTTTCAAAATTACGGTACACACCAAGAGTTGATTTTAAATCTGCACTTATACTGTACGTCCGGCGTTGTTCCGCGAACCTCGGACACTCGACCATGAAATGTTTAACTGACATTGGCACCTGACAAATATCACAGATTTTGTCTTCTTCTTCTTTCAGCAAGTGTTCATGGGTATACTTTGTATGTCCCGTGCGCAAAACGGGTGATTATTATTTGGTGTCTTCTTTGGCTAGGGATGTTTCTCCTTGGCTTGATATCATCTTTAATTTCTTTAAGTTTCATTCCAGATTCTGCCCAGACAGATGACCAGTAGTTAGAGACCACATATTTCATATATTTTTTCAGATCAGTATACGGTACTCCCTCTTGCTTTTGAAAGATTGGTTCATTCATGGTTTCAAGTGCAATTTTATCAACCCGCTTATTGTCAGAGATCCCAACATGTGACTGGACCCACATGAAGTCCAATCGTCTGGATTTTTCCCTAATTGTGTGAACATACTATTTGATGAGCCTTGTCAGGGGATGATTGAATAAATGAGTTGTATACCTTGTAACGAGCATAACGAATCTGTAAGAATTAAAGTATTGTGGATATCTTCATGAGCGGCGTATTTGATTGCTTGAAGGATTGCGAAAAGTTCACCACTATAAATGCTGCATTATGGAGGTAGTTTGAATCCACTAGATGTATTCGGGCTTAAAAAAGCTGATGCTACTCCTTGATTTGACTTGGAAGCGCCTGTGTAGATGTGAGTATAATCACAATATTCATTTATTGATGAGAGGAAATGATTGTGAAGCAGACTAGGAATAATTTCAGATTTGTTGAATTTGGAGAGGTATAGGTTGCATGGTGGCAAGGCAATAAGCCAAGGTGGCGTGTCTGAGTTGTTGTTGGGAAGAGTAACTGGGAAAGTCACATTCAATTCGGAACTGAACTTGTTGATCCTCTGATAGAAAGGGTATGTTAGTCTTCTTCTGTTTTCATACAGATTGCGAAAACGGTTTGAAAAGGTGTTATGATATACTGGATGCTGACTATCAGTAGAGACTAAAGATGCATACGCTAAGCTCAGCTGCTGTCGTCGCAGCTGCAATGATGGCTCCCCAGCTTCACTGTAGAGACTCTCAGCGGGCGTGGTCCTGTATGCTCCAAGGGCCAGCCGTATTGCTGTACTGTGTACCATGTTAACAATTTTCAGAACTGATTTACTTGCTGAGGCATATATTATAGAGCCATGATCGATTTTGGATATTACTAGAGCTCGATAGAGAAGTAAGAGAGTTTGTCTGTCGGAACCCCAATTTTGATTTGACAGAATTCTCAGTAGATTGATGCCGCTTTGACATGATGTTCTGAGATGGTTAAGTTGGGCATTCCAGTTTAACTTTCTGTCGAAAATCATTCCTAGGTAACGCATCTGTTCCACCACTTGGATATTCCGGCCACATACTTTCAGATTAGGCAGTGCTAGTTCTCTTTTTTTAGTAAAAAACATGAACTTAGTTTTTTCTGGGCACATTTTGAAACCAGTGCATTTCAGCCAACTCTCAATCGAAATCACTGCCTCCTGCAAGTTATTTTGGATTGTGGTAAGATTTTTTCCTCGCGAGTATACAACAAGATCGTCAGCATAAAGGCTAGCTTCTACAGGTTGTTTGATATTCTTCACAGCTTCATTTATCGCAACTAGAAAGAGGGTGACGCTCAAAACCGAACCTTGAGGGGTACCATTCTGTTGCACTCTTTTCCCGGAAAGTGTTCCAGTAACTTTAACTCTGAAGAATCTTTCTCCCACGAAGTTTTAAGCAAATTTTAGAAGATTGCCATTTATACCCCAGGTGCTCAGCTTTCTAAGAATGTTATATCTCCAGGTCCTGTCATAAGCTTTACTTATATCGAAGAAGATTGCTATGGTGTTTTGTTTGTTAGCATACCCTTCGTGAATATATGGTTCTAAGTTAATTAGATTGTCTAATGTTGATCTACCTTTCCTAACACCACTTTGTTTTGGTGTGAGCAGGTGGTTTTTCTCCAGGAACCAAATGAGTCGATTATTAACAGATTTTTCCATCAGCTTACACATTGTACAGGTTAAGGATATTGGTCTGTATGATTGAGGATCTGTCTTTGGTTTACCATGTTTTATTACCGGAACTATGGTTGCCTCTGACCACTTCTCAGGAAAGACCCCTTCTGTCCATATCTTATTAAATATTCTCAGGAGAATATGCTTAGCTGTATCTGGCATGTTTTGTAGGAAAATGAACGGAATATCATCAGGTCCTGGGCTGGAGTTTTTGAAAGAAACCAGAGCTTCGAGGAATTCTTCATAGGATATAGGTACATTCAAAGGGTTCATTTCATCTTGGGAAACATCAATCCCTTCAGACTCTTCATTATTTTTGTAGTTCAGAAATTCGGGTGTGTAGTTTGCACAGTTAGAATTCTTTTCATAGATGTCTGAGAAAATTTGAGAAATTTCGGTACAACTGGAAGTTGATTTTCCCTGATTTTCAATCCGTGAGATTCCATGGTCTGTTTTATTACATTTAATACGTTTCACTTTGTCCCAGATCGTACTTAGTGGTGTTGAACTGCTAATGGATGATACATATCTTGCCCATAATTCTTTTCTACTGTTTTTCATGGTCCATCGAGCTTTCGCCCTCAGACTCTTAAAAGTTATCAGGTTTCCTGGTGTGTGGTGCCTTTTTAGTCTGTTGAAAGCGTGTTTAGAGGATTTTATTGCCTGGTCGCATTCTTGATTCCACCAAGGAACGGGAGTGTGGTTGTTCAGTTGCTTTGTCTTTCCTATTGATAGTTGGGCTGCATCCGTTATGATTTTGGTAATATCATCAACACATTCATCGATACTATCTCGCATGTGGAAGTGACTAACCTTGGTTTCTATGATATTTGCAAAAAGACTCCAATCAGCTCTTTTTAGTTTCCATTTTTTTGTCACAAACGACAGGTTAATCCCATTTTATTAATGATTACAGGTTTGAATAATGAATTTTATAAAGTAATTCGTTACGGTGCTGTGTTCTTTATAACATGCCTATGTAAATCACTGGTGTGTGCATAGGAAATTTCCCACGTGGGTGTATATAACTGATAAAAACATCAAATTACGTAAGATGAAGTCTGAGTTTCAATAATTAAGGTTTTATACTCAATTTGTCTGCTTCGGAACCAATATTATTGGGTAAAATTGTGGTAACTGAATAATTTTTTATCAATTTCTAGTTTTCTATGTCTATGAATTGAAACGTTTTTGAAACAATAGGGAGTGAGCCAGAGAAAACAGTCCACCCCGATATTCGGCATTATTCATTAGACTGAAATGTTGAAACACGTCGATTTTTGGTGTATTGCGGACACATCTTTAATCCTTACGATACAGAGATTCGTCATTTATCAACCCTCTCGCTTAATTTAAAATAATATAGAATATTATATGTGCAACACATCATTAGAAAGGCATTTAGATGAATTATTTAGGCAACTCCATGATTTTTTTTTCGGTATTTACACCGTCTTTCCAAAAAAGTCTCAATTAATTTAAAGTGCACAACTCTTAAAGACCAATTTCTTGGAAACTTTTTAGAGTAATGTAACTAACATTAATTATACTATAAGTTATGATGCACAAAACAGTTAATTCAAATTAATAATGAATTAGATGTACCAAATAGTGTCCATCGACTTCTAGACAATAGTAGGGTCGAAATTACATCGTTTTTACGTTACATAACCAGCGACTAATAAAAAGGACCAGCTTTTTTCCAGGGAAAAATTGGAATTGTGAACAAACCTCAAAATCCAAGCTAAAAGACGTTGAACAAACAAAAAATCAGAATTGTAGTTTAACAACGTTTCAAGAAAATTACCATCGGCAAAACAAACCAAGGTTAACATTCGTGCCTCATCAAGCGTTCCCGCACAGTCGGAACAAGGAAGGGGCAGGTCTGGAAAAGGTGGGGAATTATAAAGAAACTTGGGACCAACGAACCAATGAGACTGGTTTAACATAAACGCCGGTAAATCACCACTGGATGTTAAATCAGCGGGATTCTGAGCAGAAGGAACATGAAACCAACTATCGGGAGCCATGCGTTCTTGTATATAAGCTACTCGATTGGAAACGGAAGTCTTCCGTCGATGAGGAGAGGACTTTATCCAACCGAGGGCAATCTCAGAATCGGACCAAGTCACCAACTTGTCGATTGTAAGCAAGCTTAACTTCTAGAATTCTGACTACAAAATGCAAGAGTTTATCAAGTAACACAGCAGCAGACAACTGCTAACGGGGAATACTAACAGTCCGAATGGGAGCTACTTTGGACGTCGCGCATACAAAAAAAACACGAATCTGACCATCTGGTAACACAAAACGCAAGGAAATTACCTCAACATAACCCCTTTCACTACTGTCACAAAATCAATGCAGCTCACAAGTAGCATAGCTGGACACGGACATAAAACGAAGTACTTGAAGATGCACAAGCGATGAAAGATGTTCTTTATGTTGGTTCCAAATATCACAAATTACTTTTGGAGGAGGGTCATCCCAATTTATTCCAGATTACTTCAAACGTTGAATAAGATGCTCAGTAAATAAAGTCATGGGAGCTAGAAAACTTACCGGTTCAAATACTCTGGCCAATTCTGACAACATACTTCGTTTAGTACAAGACTTGTCCAGAGCAGTCACCTGAAAGGAAAAACAGTCCGTTTGTGGATTCCATACAAGATCAAGGATCTTCAAAGGAGACGAAATGTTGAAGAAATAAAATATATTTCATTCATAATAATGTAATTTATAAAAATGAAACAGAACTAAATAAACCTACGTAAGTATTAAATTAAATGCTCAAATGCCAAACCATTTGCCTCTTAAGAACACGCAAGGCGATGTTTAAACTCTTGCAAAACATTATTAAGGGTATTAGTCTTAATTAAATAAATTTCGATCCTAATTCTCTTTTTTAGTTCATTAATATTATTAGGTCTGTTAACTTTTCACTAAGGTATCCCATAAAAATCTAATGGGGATAGAGCAGGAGATCTAGCTGTCTACTGTAAAAATCCTCATCTATTAGGAAAAATATTGCTTAAGTATTCATGTACATGTCGTGCGTAATGCGTTGATGCTCCAACTTGCTGGTACCACAGATGGATTGGCAGACGAGGATTTTTAGAGTAGCCAGCTAGATTTCCCGATTTATTTCCATTAGATTTTTTGTGGGGATACCTTAAGTGAGAAGTTTACGTTTACAGCGAAATTTTTTGTTTGTAGTTCTTTATTCATAATTTTTGTCAAAAAAATTAAATCTAAAATAAGACTAGGTTATTAAATTTTTTTTTTGACAAAAATTATGAAAAAAGAACTACAAACAAAAAAAATTCTTCCCAACGCGGAATTTTACCACGCTACTTCACGCTTAACTTTTAAATTTCCTTTGCGTTAACCGCCAGGGTTAGGCTTCACCAGTTTAGATGCTTTTCGAAAGTGTTATAAAAATGGCGTACGATTTTTTTAAACATAATTATTAAACCAGAGCGAATTTAAGAAAATTATAAGTCCATTTGGATTTATTTTTTAACGATCTTTTCAAATCTGTTATTATTTTTTATAGGGACTATTTGGTAAAATAGTTAGCTCGCTTTTGACAGTTTTGTAATGTCGTTTTTTTACGATTAACACAGTGTATAAATTCATATATATTCGATCAGATTGTATCAACAATCTATTTTCGATATTCACTATTCCAAATATCAAAACTGTGAACAATTTTTATGACGAACATTACGTGTAGGATTGTTGTATGTGTTTTTCCTATAAATAATTCAATAATAACTGAAGAAACCCACGACATATAATCATGTTAAGTGGTACTTTATTAGACAAATTGTATTATTTAATGATGTATATAGTGGTAAAATGGTTCTGATAAATTGTTTCAAATATTTAGGTCAAGTTAGAAATTGATATAACCGTATCCTAAATCCATGTCACTATGGCGAGTATGTTAGCCTCAAACGCCCAAATCTGTGATACTATATGATATTTTTCCATCCCGTTTCTTGTAGTAGAATAAGGAGCCAGAGCCAGACAGACATATGTTAAAAGTTTAAAGGCTAAACATTTTTCTGTACATTCTCACTATAGTAGGTAGGACGTAGGAATACTCACTAACCATGACTTGATAGCCAGATATCAGGTAATAAAGGTGTGCAGTGAATAGGTTCATTCAAAACAAGTATGAAATCTGGCATTAACGTAATTATAAAAACAATGCTTATTTGAAGGGTCTAACACATCTCCAGACACAGTAAAAGGGGCGAAAGAATCTAGGAAATCGTTGTTCACGTGCATAAATATACAGGGTGAGGTTTTGGTGTGACAACGATCAATAACTTCTTGGTCTAACCAAAAATAATTATTAAGCATCTGGTAGGTATCACATGAAATATAACTTCTGTCATTCTGGCGATAATAGCAATATCGAAACAGTTGTCAAATTTTTTAGAATCTTTACCATTTTTTCAATATATTTTGGAATTATCCAGAAATAGTTAGTTTCATTTAAAACATTAATATCAATAATATTATTTAGAAAGATTTGACCATTTTAATATCGGAATCGCTACGAAATCAACATTCTGTATATGAAGAACTAGTAAATAAATATTGTCTAGCTTTCAAACTAATTGTAACAGAAATCATCGACGAACATCTGTATACAGGGTGAGCTAAAAAGTAAATTTACGATGTGATTTTTTTAAATGGTCCCGCATGTATTTTTTCAAATTTAAATTGGCATGCCAGGCATAACTCGGCCAAGGTTCCGGCACTGAGGCAACTTAGGGGTTAGTCCCCAGTTCGGACCAATGGTTATCCTACAGGCCCAGTACGTGTTAGTCTTGTCTAGGCGACAATCAAGGCGAGCCAAGCCGTCCATGTGAGTATCTTATCCAGGATCACTCCCAGATATTTCATTCCACTAAGGTGCAGACACTTGGTGAAACCAAGCCCGACTGCTTTACAACTGGGGAAGTGAGTATCTAATAAGTACTGCAAGGTATCCCCCAGAGTTTCCGAGAATATACCCGGAGCGATTTCCAGACACCCAAGAGCATTGTTAGGAAACTGCGTTAAAAAACGACACAGCCTTGAGATTTGAGGTACCGAGACGATATCCTCGCAGACGGCCCGCCGAGCATCTTCTCGAGCCAGTCTAACGGCGCTCTTATACTCATTTCGTTTCTGGCGGTATTGTTCTCAATCCGGATCCGACTCTGTCTTCCTAGTCCTATTAAATAGACGCCGGGTTTGTTTCCGTGGCGAGTGCAGAGAGTTGTTCTACCACCTGTGGCCCTTACCCTCTGTCCTCGTTTTTTTCTACGCAATTCTCTTTATATGACGAGACAATAATCGTACCCAGCTCCGCTATGGCCCAATCAATTACCAAGACTCCTAGGGAATCCGTCGATCCTCCTCCGAGGTCCAGTTTATCCCGTTCCCAGTTGGTGGTCCTAGGATCTCTGTACTTTACTGATTGTTCTTCAGCAACACCATTGTAACTGAAACAAATGTAACTGTGATCCGACAATGACGGATCATCATTAACTTGCCAGTATTTTACCATGCTCACCACGATACTTGACGCATGCGTCACATCCAAGACTTCAGTCCGAATCCTATTCCGGAAAATCGGCTTCGTCCCTCGGTTGAGTATCCGAAGATCAGTGCTGCTCCACACAGTGTTGTGCGCATTGACATCACAGCCGATAAGGAGATGCAACTTCTTAGCCGTGCAGTAGTCCACCGCCTTGCGAAGCTCCTCAATGGGCGGTAATTCTGGTGAATCGTAGGGCAGGTAAGCAGAGCAAACAACTAAACTACCATTCCCGCCCAAGAAATCCACCCTAACCACTACTAGATCCATGAAACGGAGAACCTTATCAGTATTGAATTTACACTATTATGTGTAGAAATGAACACTCTCGGGTTATGTTTACCCACAGCATAGAAAAGACTACGCCAGGGTGTACCCTGACCTCGCACATGACCTCTCATGGCGCTTGTATGCCTGCCTGCAGTCTTACCATCCACTGCGCGACTACGCATGGCAATGCTGCAAGTTTTTCTGGATAAATGTAAGGCCACTACAAACAGACATCAAAGGTCTGATAAGGTACCTCCTTTATCTTTTTTTTACTCTGGGGACACTCCGTAGTTCCCGAGAAGAAAAGTCTTATTTTCCCGAGACGATATCGGATTTCTCCCTGCATTTGATTTTGTATCTCAACCGACCTAGGATCGATCCCCAATACGATATTTTGCCTCAAAGAGCAGGCCCGAATCATCCACCATTCAGTCCTAATAGCCGGATTGCTAGTCCGGATTCTCTTGAAGACCTCTTGGGGAGACGACTCCATCGATGCTGGTATCCAAACAATCGCCCTCTTTAGGCGTTGAAGGGCTGACTGCTCAATGATCTTGAGCATCAGTCTCTCTAACCTAATCCCGCCCACGGCCTTTTTAAGTTAAGCCAGAGAGCCTCCGCCTGAACAGGTCACCATAACTGCTTCCCTCGCAAACGAGTGCCCCTCAAAACTTGGCACTTTGGCGCCAGGCTTGTAGATATGCTCATGCAGGGCGAGAGGATATGCGCGGACTGCTTCTGGTGAACAACTTGTCCGGGTAGCCATCCCAGACGATGACCATCTTGGGGTTGCTGCATGCAGCTTCCCCATAGGATTTGTGCCCACCACGCGCAGGGCGCGCATTCTTGGGGGCCGGTATGGCTT
Organism: Galeruca laticollis; assembly: GCA_963921935.1. Lineage (NCBI taxonomy): Eukaryota > Metazoa > Arthropoda > Insecta > Coleoptera > Chrysomelidae > Galeruca > Galeruca laticollis. The sequence continues at coordinate 33,065,919 of OY998178.1, read as the reverse complement.
CTGGCAGCGTGTCAGCCATCCGAGGCCTCTTAGTCCCCCTTTGGCGGCATCTGGCTTGACCCCGCCGGGACCAGCACTCTCGTGCCTGGCCCGGCTCGGTTCCGCTGCTGTCACCTTCTTGCATGGGCCAGTTGGGCCATCTTTCAGTGTCCCTTCTGACTCCCTTGCAGATCGCAGACCGGCGTCGCCTCCTCTTCTCGGCACCGCAAATTGTGCCCTCAGGTGTTGGGCAGTTGTTCCCGGCATCGCCTGGGCCCTCAACGCTCCCTCTACCAGCTCTTGCTACGCGGGCCCCGTCCCGGCGTCTCTTTTGAAAGACTCCATCTGAAAGGCCCTGTACATGTCGCCCATCTCCAGAGTCTCCTCTGGAGCCCTCCCCTCTTCCAGGAAGGTGGTTAGGCAGAGGAGGACCAACTGCATGGCCAGCTCGATTCCCGGGATTATAAAAAATTGATTTTTTTCATGTCGGGATGGATAAAATACCATGTGTACCAAGAACCTGCAACAACAACAAATGAAATAAAAGACAGGATAGGAGAAGCTTTTAATAGTATTGGTACAAATGTTGAGAAATGTAGCAAATTCATTTGAAAAACGAATACAAACTTCCATAGACGTTGTAGGTGGACGCTTCGAACATTTAGTTTCAAATTATTTTCATTGAATATTGTTATGATTTATGTCTATTGAATAATCAAATTTTTGTTTATATTAACGAATTATTACTAAAATTTGAAGAAACTTAAAAATATTTCGGAAAGTAATGAATTTAGAGGTATAGGGATTGATTCACAAAAATGGAAGGACATGTGTTTATATCGTAGCGATTTCGATATAAAAATTGTCATATCTTTTTAAATACCCTATTTAATTTAATAAAACTGCATATTGTAAGAAAATGTATTATAGGAAGAATCTAAATATGAGAAAATATACAGGGTGTCGCATTAAAAAAACGTATGTTTGCTTTTGTCACGTAATTATGTGCCACCCTGTAGATATCAGCATATTTTCCAGATAAAGTGCATGTCATTCCTTACAATTTTTGTTCATAACTTTTTTGGATAATTTCCATAATAACGGAGTTATCGCCCGTTGCCACACTAAAAATTCACCCTGTATGCAGAATACACTCAGAATAAATTACATATATATATATATATATATATATATATATATGAACGTTTTTTTACCTGTGCCTAGAAGTGTGTTGAACTCTTCAGATTGGTCTGGTTTTAAGAATACTGTTATAAAATCGTTGAGCCTATTTAGTGTACACCATAGAGAAAGTAATAAGAGAGTGTTCGTTCCCATACAAACAGCTGGCATCGCGACGATCTCAGCGCACCCCTTGCGGGGTGCAGAACTAATTCTTACAGGCGGGATATTTAAATTTGGTAGTTTTATTATGGGTAGGTAAATTTTACAGTTTGTCTTAGAATTGTTTATTATATCATTATTTCATTCCAAAAAAATAAAATTATATTTCATTTTTTGTAATGAAATAATTATAATAAACAATTTTGAGACAAATAATTTAGATAAATAAGAAAACAACATTTAAATTTTTTATTAACCTGCGCATAATATAAAAAAATTATTAATCACAATTACATATTTCTACTAAAATTACATTACATTATAATTGAGAAAATTAGTCCAATGTCACATCAAATTGCACATTAAGTTATTTTAAAATTATTGACCAACAAACATTTTAATAAAAAGAAGTTAAACACCAGATTCTCCATATCCATGAAGACAAGAACAGGTCTGAAATAAAAAATAAATTAAAAGTAGTACGTTTTAAATTACAAAAAAATGTTTTTGTTTGTTAGTCCTCTTACCATCATCATATTTTTTAATTGATAAGGGAACACAAACTTTTATGAGTTGAGAAAATACGTATGATTTATATTCTAGACAGGTGAATCAATCAAAATTTATATGCCCTTTTGCAAAGTGTTAATTTTTTTCAGTAATATTTTCCATATGAACTAAAAGTGGTAAAATATAATAACAAAGTCATGCAGTATTGAAAGAAATTTAACGACTTCCCTGTACATAAATCAGACATATTTTATCACAATTTTCTTTGAAGAAAGTGAAACTATGGTGAACATTAAAATATCGGTCTGCAAATTAGCCTTACATTCTTCGCAATTAAAAGTTGTATGAAACCAGAAACATTGCTTATTGTTCGAGTGTTATGTATCTAAAAACGGGAATTATTTTTTTTCCAATTCAATAATAGTTTTAGAAGTGAATAGTTTTGGTTAATTATGAAAATTTTAAAAAGACTAAGGTATCTAATAAATTACATCATTTGCTTCACTATTTGTGTTGTAGTTCTCGACTATCAATGTCACAAAAAATAAGGTTTCTTTTTACAGAAAATACTGTACTTTAAAAAGCTTGGATATTATTACCAGCGTAGAGCAAATTTAAGTCTTTTGCGACATGTACTTGTAAGTGGATCATCATCAAAATGATTTTCACATAACCTTTGATCATTAGATGTATAAGGAAGTTCTAAACTTTTGTACCACTGTTCTCTTTGATTAATGTCAGATGAAAATTTTAAAAATGTTTTGTTCTTAAACCCAAATTGCGAAGTGGCCAAAAATATTTACTATTAACAATTTTTTGCAATGCCGAATTATACCTGGTAATGACATTTTAAAGGTTCACTTACTTTTATTTACTTTATTAGAACGGAAAACCTAAATAAATTGAACAAAACTATACTAACCTTAGAAATTGCAACCATAACCATATTTTTAGTATTTTTTATTTTTGACACTTTACTTTGACAAACACACAATTCACACAAACCAATGTAAGATTGTATATTTTTAATCACTTAAAAGTTAATATACTAAGATATTTTATAATATTTATCCACATTAAAGGCAATATGTTGGAATTAATTGTGATTTATAATATTTTAAATTGTTTTATTCTATTTTGTTTATGTAAAGCAGTCTTGTAGTTCGCGCGACTGCAGAGACTCCATGCGCGGGCGGTGGCGCCTATGCATCAAACCGTCTCTTATATTATTTGTCTATGGTGTACACATTTATTACCTGATATCTGAATAAATATAACCTCTGAGTATTCTCACCTATTGTAGAAAGAATGCATTGAAAAATTTCTAGCCTCTATACCTATGTCAGACAGGCACTGGCTCTTAGCCTAGAGTTTGTGTAAGACCTTGAATGATTTGTATATGAGATTAATTCGTGGCTGAATGGGACCCCAATACTCGAATCAAAAAAATTTGATTCCAAGTTAACTATTAACTTATTTTACCACTATAAATGAAACTATCTGTTTCTAAATAATTCCACAATATGATGAGAAAATTATAAAAAATTTAAGAAATTGACAGTTGTTTCGATATTATGAAATATCATCGTCAGAGTATCGAAACAATGATCAATATCTTAGAATTTCTATAATTTTTTTTTAATATATTGTATAGAAACACTTAGTTTCATTTACAAGGGTAACATGAGTAGATTCCATACAGCAAGTGTAGAAAAAGTAAATCTTATTGCTTCCTTTTATTCTTTGTAAAAATAAGTTTTTGCTTAATATTTCTCCCATAATAATAAGCCTCTATCAAAATAAAAAAATGAATTTCTATACGGCGACGAGGTATTCCAATAACTCATCGATAGAAATTTACTATTCTGTAAAATCCTCAATTGTCCTGGGTACGTATCGTTCGTGTCTCTATTCCATATAAAACAAAAAATCAATATTTCCTAAAAGAACAACATACCACGCCGTTTCACCTGTAACAGGTAGCAAAGTGGAATGAATCTGTTAAACATAACAACACATTTATTTATTTGGGCAACAAAACCTATTTGGAAATTTTATCGTACCGGATTTTGCTTAATTATCCTGTTCCTCCTCCACCGTAAAACGTATTGCCGCTGTTGTGCCACCGTTTTCCCTATATTCCAATTAAAACGCCAACTACCTGTAGCTTTCTAATAACTAACAAGAGAGATAAGGCTATTATTTTCTGCGTTCGTGTCGGTCTGAAACCAAATAGGATTGTGACATGCCACCGCATGCTCTATTTACAATCGAATTGACGATGACCTTTCGAGATATTCCATTATTATTAGCGGTGTAGGAATTTGTCCTTTAATGTTCGATAAGTTTCCAGGGATGGATTTCTCAGTTTCACATTTCTCAAGCATTATACTTATAAAAAATTAATAAAACGAAATTTTGCACTTTTTTTACGTTTGGCCAATTTTGACCCTGCAGCATCACTTTTTCATAAAAAACTATTATTATCATTTCAAAATTAAATTAAATTACCTACAATTTATGACCAAAATGGTTATTATAGATCTAACAGTTTGAGAGAGATGGCTCTTCAAAGTTCATCAAATCTTCCATCAATGCTAGTATTTCAAGTTTCGAGCTATACAATTGGGTCAAATTTTAAAAATAAGAATATAAAAGAATCTATTCATTACAACAAAAGATTGTTAGTTCTATTCAAAAACAAAATTGTTATAACGAAAATAAATCTATCGTAAGAGGTTCATACTAGCAAGAGCATTTGCTAGAAAGAATGAAAAGGAAACAGTGAAAACGGGTTTTAACTTTGCTTAAACCAATTGGAAGACCTATGTTGAAGATACTCTTCAGCTTCCGTGTCCATGTTCTTCCGTATTTTTTCAGCCCCATCAATTTTGTTATCTGGAGGGCTGTCAGTGTTGACAAGCATGCCATCTACTTCATCACCATCTAGTAGGTCATCGAACTCGGGAGTGCCCACGTCAACCATGATATCTGGTCGATTCTCGCAGGACTGTCCACTACATTGGCCACGTACAATAGAGCACTTCAAACCTGCTATTCTGCAGCAAAATGCATTGCTACATATCTTCTTCCGATTGCGAGAGACCATCTTTGCATGAGGTGTGAAGGAGCCGTATACTTTGACATCATCCTTGGGAAAAGGTCGGGTGCTGTTAGAACCCACCCCCACTCAAGAGGATCGATATCAATACCAATCCACCTCTGTATCTGGTGGTAGTTTCTAAGTGAGTGGAATCTGGCAGCGTCTTGAGTCGGAAGCAGTCTGGTCAGGTTGAAGTTTATCTTGGTTGCAGCTTTCGCAAAGAGCCGATAGCGCAGGTCATTGAAGCTTCTAATTGAGCACACCATATAGCGTAATAAGATGGTTCGAGGCTAATTGGGTTGAAACTTTAAATACTTTACTAGGTGGCATGAAATTGCGGGCATTTAAAATGATTATAGTTTTTTTTTTATAAAAAGTGATGCTTCGGGGTCAAAATTGGCTAAACTCAAGATAAGTACCACATTTGGCAATTTTAACAATTATTTGCGGAGCCAAATCTCAGAAATGATTAGGCCTATAATAACCATTTTGGTCTTAAATTGTAGTTAATTTAATTTACTTTTAAAATGATTAAAATGTTTTTTTATGAAAAAGTGATGGTTCAGTGCTTCAAAATTGGCCAAATGTAAAAAAGTGCAAAATTCCGCCGATTTTTACACTTTTTGGCGGTGATCCGGGAGGACGCAGAGGCCGAAAATTTGGATTTAGCATCTCGGGACTATCACAAACAACATACAAGAAAAAAAACCTACTAATCCATTTCATGCAAAGTTTTGGATGACACGGTTATTGAGTTAACAATGAAAGACTTCAAACTAAGTTATTAAGATGTCCACCACTTACTTGAATACAATTTAGCTTTTGCAAAGATCTTTGAATATTAAATAACTCTTCTTCTTATTTTTGAACGTACTCGCGACTTCTGCTATTGTCTGTGGTTGTTATAGAGGGTATTAACACGTTAATCGCCATGACACCCTACATTTGGGTTTCAGAGCTAGTGGTGAACCAGGCTCTGAAACATGTTTGTCGGGTGTCACCACGCGCCTACACTTTCAAGCCTGTGGCCCGACTCTTGGGCTTCAAACTACATTGTAATATATGGGGTTTTCCTAAGGCGGGCCTGGGGACCCTTCTAACTTATGAACTGGGAGATTTTTGTTTATATTTTTTGTAAAAACACATTTTATTGATTGTAAGAAAATGCAGGGATTATAAGAACATGTATTTATTTATGACAAACAAAAATAACTTATAAACTGAATGCTTATTCTATATACTTATGAGAGTCAAAAAAACAGGGTAGACAGTAAATATTTTTACATTGTATGCAAGAAAATCTTGATTTTGGTTCTTTGGTTTGAGCTACTTTTCTGCCTTCTTTATCACTTAATTTTTCGTAGCAGGACACACATTGTCTACGGTCTTTGGATTGAATTTCTTCAAGAACGTGCCGTGGGTTTTCATCTGCTGGTCGTTCTGCTTGATTTGTTTCCATTTTCAACAAACTTATAGCAATATTTTCTCGGAATTCGGTTATTGACATTTTCCTTTTTGTCACAGTCTTATAAAGGACGTAAGAGTTCACCACAGTAGTACCAAGTAGTATCTCGAAAGCCAGTTTTCGATACCATTTGATACCCTTACGTAAAGGTGAGGAATAGGATTTTAGTTGATCAGAAAGATCGATGAATGATTTACTGTCATTATAATCATATATTAGAGTGGGTTTTTCCTTTTTCTTTCCTCCTTTTTGGTACTTTGTCATTTGGGTACTATGAGCTGTACTAAGACATAAAACATCACGCTTGTCATGCCATTTCAAGATAGTTACCCCTGTATTACTTTCCTTTGCGCAAATTTCTCCTTTTTTTAGTTTTTGAGATTCTACGTCTTTGGGATTATTTTTTCTGTACCCACCAAGTGAGTCTTTCTGTTCTGAAGCTCATGTGCCAAGGCAACGCTAGTGTAGTAGTTATCTGTAAACAAAATTTTTCCATGATCCAAGAGCGGTGCCATAAGCGACATAACAGTAGAAATTGTGGAAGATTTATCGTCTTCCTTTCCTTTTCCACAATAAACCCGTATATCGTAGGTGTAACCACCTTTGCAACACAATTTATAAAGTTAGATCTTGAATCTCTTATTTTTTATATATTGCCGAAAGGATAGTCTTCCCGTAAAAGGGACAAGTGTTTCATCTATACAAAACGATTTTTCAGGAATGTATATTTCTTTATATTTACTGGTCAAAATATTCAAAAGGGGACTAAATTTTCTTAGGCGGTCGTTGGCAACAATATTTTCATTATTGTTGAAATGGAGCATTCGGAAAAGCAGCTCAAAACGATTTCTTGACATTCGGGATGGTACCTGGTCGCTATACAATGGGTTTTTTGTCCAATAAGCTGTCATCCTCGGTAGCTTTTTGAGACCCATATACAACACTATTTCCAGAAAAATGGTAATTTCTTCTTACTTATTTGTAGCTTTCCAGCAATTAAATCGAGAATTTGCGGGCAGTACTTTATTTTTTGATTTTTCGGCGTATCTGTTGGTTTCTAGAACTATTACTTCTAGAAGTTCGTCGCAGAAAAAGATTTTGATATGATGATTTAGTTATGTAGTTTTCACAGATCTCATTCGTAATTCCCACATATTGCAAATTAAAATCAAAAGTTTTCAAATACTGACCACTAGAAGGAAGCCCAGTATATCATCTGGAATAAGCTCTTCGTAACTTTCATTTTCGGGGACACAAAACCTGGATATAACCTCATCTATGGCTTGATCGATAGATAGATGCGCATTGGATGTCTCGTTCGATTGCCTGTATGTAGATTGTTGTGCCTCTGCGTTATCTGGTTGACTCTGAGATAGGATATCTGGCTTCTTAGACGTGGAAGCTTGTACTTCTAAGTCGGATAGAACTGCAGGCCTGACAGGAACTTGAAGAGTTCTGAAACAAAAAATATTGACATCATACACCGAATATAAATAACGAAGAGTTTTTTCTACTACTAACTTACCTTTTGTATCTCTTCTTGGGATTATTTCTATAAATTGAATCATCAGAACTCGTACTATCGCTATTTGAAGATGAACTAGGCTAGAAGTCGTCAGATGAATTATTATCTGCGTACTTTAGAGGCTCATCCTCATCTGATAATATCTCGTTATACAATTCCATAAGCTGTTTTTGCTCTTTTTCATAACTCTCCATTTTTTACACAACAAAATCAAATCACTTGAACATACAGAACTTATTCTCAAACGCTATAAACATCGACTGGGGCCGCAGTGTAAATAAAATAGAACTGCCATGCGCCTAGTGAACAAGCTCAAGCTTGTATCTTTGAAAACCACTAGTAGGGTTTCAGGGCGCCAACATAGATGGGGCTCCGAAACCCAAAAGCCGGGTTTCATTTTCAATTAATATTTTGGCTTGTTTTTAGGTAATATATGAAATAAATACAATTGTATGCAATTATTATGTATCATTTGAATAAATAACTTTGTTTGGGCCTGTAGAATTTTTTTATGTTCCATTTGGGCGATTAACGTGTTAATTTTTGTTTCTATATTTTTTTTATTTGAGACCATATAAAAAAATGAAAGGAATTGATATTCGGACTTCTCGAACGCCAAGCACACTCAAACGACCAATGTTCTTGGACGAAATTTTAAAAAAGAGACCCATTTAAAAGATCAAAAGTACCAGTAAATTAGACTTTGATCCCATGCTGAATATTATGCTTTTCCTTTGTAGCATGTGGATTTCTAGCAAATGCTTGTTTCCTCAATTGAAAATCTCTCTTCTGGTAAATGTTGACTCATCATTGGAAAGGATTGTTAATAGACTTTGGATTCACATTATATTTACCGTGCAGGGAATAAATTCTGACCATAAGTATAATAACAATTTCTCTCTTAAACATTATAAAAAAACAGACTAGGGGTTTTTCTCTGTTGCCAGATTTAATAGGTGCGTAATGAGATCTGTAATCTCAAAACATAAATTAAAATATCACCTTCTCTATCGACATGAATAGTTTGTGTAGCACCTACAAAATCGCTTAGCGTCTAAAGCGTGTCGTTCGGTTTTCAATTCGGTTTGATTTTTTAGCGACTTTTGTTGCATTTTGTCTTGTTAAATGCACCTATACACGTCACGGTCGACAAGATGTCGTGTTTTAAAGAAATTTTAATTTTGGAAGTTCAAAGTAGACCCATTTTATAGCTGAATACTTTTTTTACAAGACTGGCTCTAATCTTATTTAGCAGTACGTCTAATGTCTATGCTCATTCTTGTGTACTGGAAAAACCTGTCTGGGTATTTTCTCAACTGTTTGTTCAAGTGATTAAATTCCCCATATGATTTTCTATATCTATTGATAGGATGTACACCATATTTCCTTTTGCGTTTTTAAAAATGGATCATTTCCAAAAGATGGGAAATTCGACATGACGAAGACTGACATTTTAGTCGCTTTCCTATGGACAGGTTCTCGCCTATCACCCGCTACATTGATGTGAACGATTTGTCTCTTGCTGTAAATCGCTCACAATGGTGGCCGCAATTCATTAAACATAGAGTGCAAATTACTCGAAAAACAATGGAGTTAAACGAAGCAAACAAGACTTTAGAGCTCTCTATTCACTCCTGATTCACGCCAAATTTCAACATGAGACTACCCCACCTTGCATGTCTACACCACTATTGTCGAATGAAAGAACTACATCGTGATTCACTGCAAACTTATAGATGATCTGATTCAATATATTATATACAATCAAACATTCTTTTGTAATTTAGTACTAATAAAAATAAAGAAATATAAACAAGGTTCCCTATTATTGAGCTGAGGAGATTTACTAAAAACTCTTGCTGCAAACTATTATGTAATCGACTTTTATCAAACATTCCACTTAACAATATCTTCTGTATCTGTTAAGTATTGCAAACAAAATAGTTCTTGTGACAATAAAGAGATAAATGATCAGTAAATACTTAACAAAATTACAGTTTTGTGGAGTGAACAATAATCACCTTGATAAATATTTCACTTATAGATTGTCTTTCCAAAAATCGACAACAATAAAGATTCAATAAAAATGTCAAACTATGTCGATGAATATCATTAGTATTGAATATTATCTCAACTTATAGTACTCGAGACAATAAATTAATTAGTATAGAGATAAACGTAATTGTTATAGAAACTACACAATTCAAAACACATCATACTCACGTACATGTTTATTTTTTCAAATCCTTAAATTACTTGTCATATATCTTATCGCGATGTTTATTCTAGATAAGAACAACATTTTTAGCATCGAGACTGGCAATAAAATAGTAGCTGTCACAACATGTAGGTATGCTGGTCTCTTCCTGTAAAATATGACGAGGATGAGACGGTTTTTTCAAAATTTGTGCAACTGCAAAACGTTAAAAGATAAGTGCGTTAGTAGTCATCAAGATAGTTGGCCGGACCTGTCCGATAAACAGTAAGATGTTTTCGTTTTTTGGAATGTTCTTTAGTGGAAAGTTTGTTTTTAATTTACAGTCTAAGCAGTGGCCTTGTGTTTTTAAAATGATTGAATAGTTCAGAGGATACAATAGTAAAATTAAATTAATCAAAACTAATGTTTATATAAATGTGTTCTGCATTGATAACTCTTGTAAGTGCCAAATTTTTGACAGTAATTTATTTTATTTCATAATTTGAATTCAGGGGCACTGGGCACAACTTGATTTTAAGATAATTCTTTCAAATAAATTTATTAAAACTGCAATTCAGTATTTTCGTATAAGCAGTCAATAGAGAAAAGTTTTGAGACTTCTCTTTTTTGCGTTTCCATTAAAGAGCCCCACACTTGTTTTAGATCAATTTGCGTTTAGTCAAATGTCAAATGATATTGTATTTGACTTGTTAACCAAGTTATCACTTCATTGTTTTTTATATTTAGTGTTACAGAGTTACAGTTACGATTTCCTTAATTTTGGAAACAACTATGCATATTTGGTTTAAAATGTTGATATACACAATTGGTACCTAAGTAATAGTTATGAGTATTTCAAATTCTATGAAATCGCCGTAAAGAATGATAACAAGGTCATTAATTAAAAGATATAATGTTTATTGTTCTGACATTAATTAAATCTACATTACATGATAAGTAAAATGATTATCTTAATTGCAGCTGCAGAATGGCTTTAAAAAATAAACAAGGAGCTCTTTAGATATTTATTTATCAATAATATATTTAAAATCTGGAGAACATCCTGTTTGTAGAATACATGACAGAAACGGCTATTTTGCAGGTGATCAAATGTAGTCTTCCTCGCAACTAAACATTTTTATAGTCAAATTTATTTTTAATCTTAAAATTTCCTCTCTTCCACCAACACGACGACAAATCTCTTCAAAATAGAATATCAATTTCACCGGCCACATTCTCAATGGATGTGTGTGTGATCTGTAGATGTGAAAACAGCCATTAGTTACTAGTGGTCAAGTCTAGGTAATATGATGGAGGAGGAAGCAGTTGCAACATCATTGCTTTCAATTTTGTTGTGTCAATTTATGCTGGAAGAGCTTTTTGTTCATGCGAAATCGTTTGGCAGCGTTTACAAAAAACATGTCAAGAGTGATATAGAATATCAAGAATTTCTTTTCTTTTTTCAAGGTAGTCAATAAATATTATATCCAAATATTATTCAAAAATTACATAAAATTCCCTTGAAAATTTTTTTTTGGTAGCGCATTAAATTTTGTCAGTTATAGGCTTCATGTAGGCGTCCAGGCTTTATTTGTTTCACCTGACCCAGGGGCGCTTATAGTCAATATTTTTGTTTTGACGTTTTCCTCATCGAATGTCAAAACTTGATGAATAAAAATGTTTGAGTCTGCAAATCGTCAGAAGCCATTGATTTTACAAAATATCGGTTTGTAAAGCAGAGCGATTTTCAACATTTAATAGATACTACACATTTGAAATAAAAATTTTTGGACCTGCCAATAACATAAATATTTATTTGAACTCTATTTTTGTTACTCGGAATTTTTTAAGCACAATGAAAAAGAAGCCTCGATTAAAACTGATATTTCTAAAAAGCACTAAGGGTAAAAAAATAGTTTCACAAATAACGTGTTCAATTAATGGTACCACAAGAATCATTGAATTCCAACGTAAAGTATGTTCAGAGATATAAGAAAGTGGCTAACTAACTCCTATTAGGAAAGACCCGGGCTAGCTATAAAACTGAAATACGGCCGAACGGGTCCGTACTTTGCTTAGAATTTAACAAAAAAAGGCATTAAATAATACCTTATTTATGTGTAAATGTGAAATATACAAATTATTCGGAAATTATTCAATAATTATTCACTTAAAATATCACTATCGCTATTGGTGTAGATGAACTAGATTAGTGGAGTGAACTGTTATATTTGTCATTCACTGCTACACAAAAGGGCTGTTGTTTTGTTTTACTTCGATTAGGTTTTTGAAAAAAAGGACCAATCGTAATTTTAAGTAACGATTAATTTAAAACACTTAGCACTACCGTAAATCAAATCTTGCAAAAATATGATAATAAGGTAGATACGACAAATGATGCGGTGAGTTGATAGCTAGATAATTAGATACAGTTGTCCACAGATATTAGATGTTCGAATGATAAATAGGTATTTCTCTCCGATTCTTATTTAACTAAAACACTCATAGTTAGCACTGTTGTATTTCGCGACGTAAACGATAGATAGACCAGAGAGATTAACTCAACTGAGTTGTTAGAATATATTTGTTACACACTCAAGTGCGTCCGTTTTTGCAAAAGAGAATTTTCGTCACTGACTGTTGTTTGCTGGCGAGTTCGTATTTTATTGCAAGTTGAAAAGACTTTTGGATGTTTATTTGCGACCGTGATTTACTGAAAGACCATTTGAAATGCAGATTCGGATGTCGTGAAGATACCTTTTTTTTGTTATAGTTGGTTCGACACTTGAAACCTCGACGTCGGGTAAATTGCCCATTGACAATCGATAAAAGTTGTGTCATTGTAACAGAATAGTGGATGCAACCTTACCCATGATTAAAGGTTCTATTTATTGTCACAAAACCATAAAATATATTTCAGTTCTGGTGTGAGATACGTAAATTATTTACGTCAATCATTGTGAAACAGCATCAATTATTGGAGTTGTTTTGTTATATTATTTTAAATAGTCTTAGGAAGTTCCATAATTCTTTCTTATGAATGGATTTTTAGAACTAGTTAACTTTTAAGTGCCAGACTCCTGTAGAGAAGATTTCTCTTTCGGCGCCATACACTTGCACACCAAACCTCTGTAATCTCCTTTGTTGTATTGGGGCCAATTTCTCTGAGCTCTTGATTCATATTAGTTTCAAGTGGAAGGTACACTGGTAAAAAATAATATAATAATTAAAAATATATGAAAAAAAGGGATTTTTCAAAAACCACGCTTTATTCAAATATACTAAAAAGTAAAAAATAATTTTTCGGTCAAAAAAAAGCGTGGGCGTCTGTGTACAAAATCCTGTAGTTATTTTTGACTGAAAAATTATTTTTTACTTTTTAGTACACTTAGATAAAATTAAAATTTAAAAAAAAAATAAATGCCAAGTGATATTTGACAGTTGGATTGGATGTATTTTAACTCTTTGAAACCAAAATATGTAAAAATATTCAGGGTGTCATATTTGAAAATCAAAAATTCTAATCATTTCCGGTTAAACCGGAAGTCGGCAATTTTGAATTTTTATGTAACATAATTGCAAATTGTGTTAAGTATTACCACCCCGATTTTGAAAGCAATCCAATGGCTCATTCAAAAGTTATAGGAATGTTCCTAGTGGCTGAGCCAACCGGTATAATAAAAAAAAATTCGGAATCTGTTCATTCGTTTATTTTTTACGATTTTTAAAATTTTTAACTCTATTAAAAAACCCTTTAAAATACACCAATGAGTTTGTTATCTTGAAAAATAAAGAACATTGATCTAAATAAATATTTTTGTATTTTTTTTGCATCGACCTCTCTTTCTTTTTTTATGAATTTTACAAATTTCAAACCCCTTTTCTAAGATTAATATCTCACTTGATGCGCTCGATAATTAAGATAAAAAGCATACGTACCTTTAAATAAAACCCTAATAAAGCACTTAAGAGTTCCTAAAGTTCGCAAATTCACAGAGAAAATAAATATACCATCAAACTAGACATAAATAATTAAAACGAAAAGAAGCATTTGTTGATGCGTACACAAGGCTCACGAAAAACAAACTGCTATAAATTCACATGTACTAACCTATAAAAAATAACTGCCAGGAAAGCGCGAGGTACAGACATGAGGGCATTAATTGCATCAATCAGTTTATCCTAGGATATACTAGTTTGTCCTAGGATAAACTAGTTTGGCTTGAAACATTAAATATTAAAATGCGGCAAAACTAGTTCATCCTAAGTGCGTTAGGATAAACTAGTGTGCCTAGGAGAAACTAGTTTGTCCTAGGACAAACTAGTTTGTCCTAAAACACAGTTTGGCCTGCAGCATATATAAAACCAACAATTAGGTACAAAACTAGTTATAGCCTACAGAGTCATATGGTTGAGACATATCTCTACCGACTACCATATCAAAGAAAAGGTATTGTCTGAAGAATAAGAGGTTAAAAAGAGAAGGATACAACACAGGAAGAGATTGTTGTAGGAAATAATGAGAAATAGTGGGAATATATGAGTGGAAAGAAAAAGCAAAGGGCTGCAAGAAATTGAAGCATGTAGTGAAAAGAATTGAAACCGGGTGCATACAAGGCCTGGCGCTTGTACTCCTTCCTACTCACATAGGATATACACAGCAATTTCTTCTTGAAATACTCTTCTTTTTAGTACCATTACATGAGCTTTGACTACCTTCAATCGTTATTATATTATCTATAGAAATTTACATTTTCGATTGACTAAATTCTGCTCTCTTAAATTTTCTTATTTTTCCTCCATCTTCAAATTTTCGTCGGCATTAATAAAAGCCTCATTTCACGATCTTCACCTTTTCTTTTTTGAATACCAAATCTTAAATGCCTTGTATGACCACTGATACGGAGTTTTTGTTTCTACCGACAACATATCTAAGCCGCCATCTTGAGTGTATGTCCTTTGAAACAAAATTACATGTTTTGATCATAAGTACTACGTATTGATCAAAAAAATTATATATGATGATTAAGGCTCTGTACATACAAATGTTATGTCACGATAGAAACTAGTTCAAATTACACACTATGAAAGTATGTCAAATATAAAAGCAAACATAAAATGTTTAAACCTCTGAAAATGCTACATTTTTTTATTCATTCACGAATGTCATTGAAAATATGTTTTGAATCATTTTCGCGAAATAGCGATCTTTTGAATTGTTTTTTAAATATTTACATTTCTAAATGCAGTAACCTTTCTTAAAATGTGTTTGTTTGAAAGAATAATGGAAATCCCATTAGGAACTTGACGAAATGTATTGAACTGAATGAAATACGATAGCGTTTTTAGAACGGGAAATGAAAACAAATAAAAAGATCTCAAAATATTCTGGAATAATTAGTAATACCGTCCTCATTCTCAGAACGAACATAAAAAAACGTATTAAAAAAACACCGGATGACATATTCTTTACAAAAATAAAATACGTGAATAGGAATGATGACTAATTTTGAAAAACTGTTTAACATTGTTCGAAAGTAGCTTCTATTTCCAAAAAATATTATATTTCCACAAGAAATAAATGTGAGGTGTCAAATAATTGGTCCGAGCAAAATCTAAAAAAAAATTATTAAAGTAAGCAAGCTATATAAAAAAAAGCAAAATAAAATATGAAAATAGTAAATTAACTAACTATTTCTAAATTATCATAAAGAAAAACAAAGGTGGAGCGTTTGTCTGGAAAATTGTCTCGAGATAAGACATCTGAAAAGGAAATAAAGTACATGAGTAACCAGTTCATAAGTATGTATATTCTGCCAGCGTAGCCATTTTACAGGGCATCCTTCGGACCAGGCTTATAATTTGTTGCTAATTTGTAACGCTGAGCTTGATTTTGTTGCTAATGCCGTTTCCAAGAAAATGCAAACTATGCTAGCGTAATATTAAGCTAGCGTAGCCACACGCTCTAACTATAAAAATAAGTAATATTGCAAAAAACTAAAAGCACATGAATTTGTTGCTAATTTGTTGCTAAAAGATGACACTAACCGATACTGGAAAAAATCATCCCTTACCCCGATTTCCCACCCCTCACTATTATATGATATTAAGCTAGCGTAGCCACACGCTCTAACTATAAAAATAAGTAATATTGAAAAAAACTAAAAGCACATGAATTTGTTGCTATCGACAATATCGCTTTAAAATCAGTAGGGCAATGTGTTGCTAGGCTATGGCTACTATGTAATAAATACGAATACCTAAAAGATAATTTTATGGTAGAAAATTCCAGAACACACGGTAAAACATATTTTATTTTTCATTTAATAACAACTGGAACGCGACACACATAATGTTTAATAAAACAATACGAAGCCAAAACAGAATAGAGAAATAAAAAACATCTTACTGGGTCAAAGCGAAATAATTGTTTTGAATACAATTATTTCGATAACAAGAACTAGCACGATTCAAAAAACAAAAGCTGTTTTTTGCAACTCGACGAAAACCCCAAAACCGAAGTCGGGGGAAAACAAAAAAATGAGTGTACACAGACCTGCAGCGGCAGTGAGTGTGTACCGGGGGTCGATCACGCGAAGGGAAAGGTTTTTCCCCTGCCACGGTGAACGGTACTAGTGTTTTTTTAGTGTTAGCGGTACGAGTGGTAAAAACTTACCCTCTACGCTAATTGCCTTTCGACATAGCACGATTCCGTTTATTGGCACGACTCGCGGTGAACAAGCAGATAGTAAAAAAAATCAAGAAAATTCCCGGCGAGACGGAGGACGTTTGTCAAGCAGTAAGTTTTTGAATTAAATTCAGATTGGGATAATTTTTACTAGTGATATATTTACTCGTTATTGGTCGAGCTGGATTCTGAACTTGGGTGTATAGGTCAATTGCTATATACAAGGTGTATCGATAGCAAATATATTTATTAGATTTTTTTTTGTTGATTGTTGATTTTTTCAAAGAGACGGGACATAGCTGTTCACTCTTCAGATTAAGTTTATCGTCCTGACAAATATATAATTTACCGTGTGTACTGAAATAATCAAGATTTTGCCGAGAGGCCGGAGCGTATGTTTTCCATATTTTCGCGGGTTTCAGCGGAATTGCGCTGATAAGTCAATCTATTATAGAGAAATATTGTTATCAGTCTTTTGTTCAGCCGTAAATTATAAATTAAAACTCTTTCTTATTTTGCCAGCGTAAACGCATAAATTTATCGTAGGTAATTATATTACTGGGGACTTTCGCAACTTGTAACGCCAGTGTCGATAAATAATTTAAATTGTTTTCCTTAGCTCATCAGAATTTTTCTTTATAAAACAAAAATTTCACTTTCGTTCCCTGAAGGTCAATGACGACCGAACGATGTAAAATGAATCATTGTTGCATATAAAGGTATTTACACGTGATAGTTATTTATTTTTCTCGACACCGGAGAATAGGAGGATTGAGAAACGAATATAGTAAACATACGCCTTTCACGCATTTTTTTTTTATAAAAAGACCAAGCCGATAAGAGGGCTAGTTTTGCCGCACCACCGAACAAACGAATTGGGATTAATTTAATCATACGGGATTGTAGTTAAATTTTAAATATATATGTATAGCTGTATACGAGGATTTGGAGAGACTATTTTATTATATATATTTTTTGTATAACGTGGAGGTTCTACATTATTTTTCCTCTCACCCCTACTCCAAAAAAATTTCCCCCTCTGGAAGTGTAACAATCGTGGACGTGTGACCGAGACGAGGATGACAAACCCTGTCCTGGCAAAGGAAGATTCATCCGTTTTAAGACCAGGCGAACCTAGCAAAAACCAATCGGACGGGATTGCCTTACACGCTCAGCTGCGCACTGGAGGCAGAATTTGGTGGAATCGAAGGTAGGGATACTTTTTGGCATTTTGATCAAGTTATCTTACATATCTGGAATTAAAGATTACAGTGAACAAGGGTCTAGATTTTATTAAAGGTCTATGTTATTACAACTAGAACACGATGAATTTCGATCAAAAAATACTCGAGGAATTTGTTGCTGCTGTATTATTGAACAAATATGGACTAAATCGCTTTAAAATCAATAGGGCAATTTGTTGCTAGGCTATTACGGCCAAAACACAACGAATTTCAATTAAAAATCAGTCGAGGAATTTGTTGCTGGTGTATTACTGCCCAAATATGGACTATATCGCTTTAAAATCAATAGGGGCAACTTGTTGCTAGGCTATGACTACTAGAACACGATGAATTTCGATCAAAAAATACTCAAAGAATTTGTTGCTGGTATATTACTGTCCAAATATCGACTATATCGCTTTAGAATCAGTAGAGCAATGTGTTGCTAGGCTATGGCTACTAGAACACGATGAATTTCGATCAAAACATACTCGAGGAATTTGTTGCAGGTGTATTACTGCCCAAATATGGACTATATCGCTTTAAAATCAATAGGGCGATTTGTTGCTAGGCTATTGCGGCTAAAACACAACGAAATTCAATTAAAAATCAGTCGGGGAATTTGTTGCTTGTGTATTACTGGCCAAATATGGACTATATCGCTTTAAAATCAACAGGGCAACTTGTTGCTAGGCTTTGACTACTAGAACACGATGAATTTCGGTCAAAAATACTCGAGGAATTCGTTGCTGGTGTATTATTGAACAAATATGGACTATATCGCTTTAAAATCAATAGGGCAACTTGTTGCTAAACTATGACTACTAGAACACGATGAATTTCGATCAAAAAATACTCGAGGAATTTGGTGCTGGTGTATTACTGCCCAAATATCGACTATATCGCTTCAAAATCAATAGGGCAATTTGTTCGTAGGCTATGGCTACTAAAACAGGATGAATGTCGATTAAAAAATACTCGAGAAATTTGTTGCTGGTGTATTACTGTCCAAATATCGACTTTATCGCTTTAAAATCAATAGGGCAATTTGTTGCTAGGCTGTAGCGGCTAAAACACAACAAATTTCAATTAAAAATCAGTCGGGGAATTTGTTGCTGGTGTATTACTGTCCAAATATGGACTATATCGCTTTAAACTCAGTCGGGCAATTTGTTGCTAGGCTATGGTTAATAAAACACGATGAATGTCGATAAAAAAATACTCGAGGAATTTGCTGCTGGTGTATTACTGACCAAATATCGACTATATCGTTTTAAAATCAGTAGGGCAGTTTGTTGCTAGGCTATGGCTACTAAACCACGATGAATTTCAATTAATATGAGATAAGGGTTGATTTTTTCGCAGTATCGGTTAGTGTCATCTTTTAGCAACAAATTCCTTGTCATTTATTTTTATTCAATATTACTTATTTTTATAGTTATAGCGTGTGGCTACGCTTTCTTAATATCAAATCATTGTGAGGGGTGGGAAAATCGGGATAAGGGATGATTTTTTCCAGTATCGGTTAGTGTCATCTTTTAGCAACAAATTAACAACAAATTTCTGTGCATTTAGTTTTTTTCAATATTACTTATTTTTATAGTTATAGCGTGTGGCTACGCTAGCTTAATATCATATAATAGTGAGGGGTGGGAAAATCGGGGTAAGGGATGATTTTTTCCAGCATCGGTTAGTGCCATCTTTTAGCAACAAATTAGCAACAAATACCTGTGCATTTAGTTTTTTTCAATATTACTTATTTTTATAGTTATAGCGTGTGGCTACGCTAGCTTAATATCAAATAATAGTGAGGGGTGGGAAAATCGGGGTAAAGGATGATATTTTGAAGTATCGGTTAGTGCCATCTTTTAGCAACAAATTAGCAACAAATTCATGTGCTTTTAGTTTTTTTCAATATTACTTATTTCTATAGTTAGAGCGTGTGGCTACGCTAGCTTAATATTACGCTAGCATAGTTTGCGTTTTCTTGGAAGCGGCATTAGCAACAAAATCAAGCTCAGCGTTACAAATTAGCAACAAATTATAAGCCTGGTTCGAAGGGTGCCCTGTAAAATGGCTACGCCATCATAATATACATTTCATAAGTGACTGGAAATTAGGTTGCAACAACAAAAGTACATGTCTAATATATCAATCTAGTGTATTTAGAGTTAGCATATTAAAACCAAATCAAAAATAGAAAAATATATTTAAAATAAATGTACAATTAATACATAATAGAGTTCAAACGTCTCTCGGGTCATAGGTATTAAGGGTCAACTCGCGAAATACCTCTCCAAAAGCACAAAATTGCTGGCCCAGAGAATTTATCATGATAAATAGTGTAATAGGCCTTCACCAAGATACTAGGGGTCAACTCTCGAAGTATCCACTCCTTTCAACCACCGAAGTACGAAGGGTCAACTCGCGACTTACTTCACTTCAAATTAATGTAATGTTTGTAATCTCAGATATCAAATTAATGAACTATCAAACAGTTATTTTATATAAGTATGTATAGATAGATAGATTTGTCAACTTAACACGTTCGCCAAGACCAAGATGACGATTTTACTAAAAAAAATTTTTCTCAAAAAGAAATTGATTTAACTATAAAATATGCATATTGATTTGATTTGTTCAAAAATTTCTGCTAGAACTCCGGTGACCAAAATTGGAAAATATACATTAAGACGCCACGTGATCACGTGCAATGGCGTCGCAAAGACTGCATTGGTCATCACACCATCAGTCTGTTATTAACGTATACTGAACTTGACGCTAATTTATTCAAGCTTTATTATTATTCAGTATATTTGTGGGACTAATTTGGTTCTAATATGGAAAATACGCATTCACATATAGAAATCAGTCAAGAAAACCAGTTTTTGAGAATTTTCTATTTACCGAAGAAGATTGGCGACAAATGAAGCCAGTTGTTATAGTGAACAAGGTTCTATACTACCTGAGAGTGATAATGAAGAAATATTTATATCGAAAAAACGAAAACGACGGGTAATTACTGATTCAGATAGTGAAACTGAATCAGTTCAAGATATTGCCACAAATCTACGTGCGGATTCAAATACTCATGCACAAAAATGGTTTAATACAAGGAGAAGTTCAGTCAGTACCGTTTACAGAATCAACAGGTATGAAATTTCCTTATAAAGATGTAAACAGGCAGGATGATCCAGAACATTTTTATAGTTTCTTGGTTCCTGATGATGTATTTGAAACAATAGCAAATCAAATAAACTTGTTTGCTACGAGAATAAAATGGAAAGTCGATTGGCATGTTTTAATGTTTACAAAATAGATAGATACTTTTCAGAATGTTAAAATAAAAGGTAAAGAAGGTGAACCTCTGTGCCAAAGAAACCACTGTTATTCCTCCAAATTTTGTAGGTAACATTGCTGTTCAAAATGTTAACGATTCTGGAGACATATTTATTGATATACAACACCGAAACTGGGTAAATAATTTTCATATTATTTTACCTCGCGCAATTAATTCTACGAATGCCAATTATCTACGTATTCAAAATTTTTCTGAAAATCCTATATGTTATGAAAAGGATAGAGTGATTGCTAGAGGCTATACTTGTTGTGAACTAACTGAATTGACACCCTGTTTAGCTGCTGACGTCACAGAAATAAAACAATTCTCATTAAGTGATGTGGATGATTATGTTAATCAAGAGTTGACCAATAATCAACGTTTGTCTCTTCTTAACCTACTTAACGAATACCGAGATTGTTTTGCGACATCTTTAGCGGAACTTGATAAGAGATCTGTTACGAAAATGGTGATTAAACTTACCGATGATAAACCTGTAAACTACAGACCCTATCGTATGTCGATTGAAAGTCTTGAAAAGGTACGTGGAATAATTCAAGATCTTTTAGATAACGGTATCATCCGAGAGTCAGTCTCCGTACGCTAGCCCCATACTACTAATTAAATAGAAAAATTGAGAAGAAAGAATGGGTATTGACTATAGGGCATTAAATTGTAAAACTCTTAAGAAACAACCGTATCCAATGGACACACTACATTTAGATAATCTTGGTCTTTTTGTCAAGAGCGCGAAGAATAATACATATTTGTTGGTTGTAGTAGACGCATTCACTAAATTTGTATTTTTGAAGGCTGTTACAAGTACTAAAACGGTACCAGTAACACGTTTCCTGGACCACATATTTGAGGATTTTGGAGTCCCAAGGCGGATTATGTGTGATCGTGGTACTGCTTTTACGGGCAAATGCTTCACAGAATATTATTTAAAGCTAGGTATTAACACGTTAAGCCCCGCGTGACACAGAAGTTGCGTCACGCATGTTGAGTGACATCAGACCGCGTGACCATGCGTTTGGTCACACAGCCAGAATTTCTAACGAGAGACGTGAGCCAACAAGTGTTCACGTTTATAGTGATATTCATATGGGAGTGAATTCTATGCGGTCCGGGGAACACTACACTGCATGCGGGTTCTGAAACTGACTTGAATTTTTGAAAATAACTTGTAAATTAAATAATTATTGTTTCATTTCATGTACTTATATAAAATAAATTGGGTTTTTTTGTATCTGCTTATGTTTTATTTGGTATAAAAAAGTAAACGAAAACAACCATAAACTTCTAATAAAATATAAAAATAATTGGATGTCTGAAAGAAATATTTATACTTTGCTGGCATTTTGCACAGTAAAAAAACAATCCAAACAGTAATTTTTCATGCAGGCCAGACATCGATATTTTGTTCTTGAGCACTTTCGTTGAGCTTCTAGTCTTCCAATCTCAGCTTTCATGTTTGAATAACATATGGAACATCTATTTCGTTTATATTCCTCTAGTTTGTGTTCATTTGGCGCAACATTTATTTCGGTTCTTTCGCTAATTTTCAACAATTGGAGAGCAACTGCTTTTTTGAAGTCAGTGATGGAGATTTTATTTTGGGTTACTTCCTTATAAACAATCAACGCATTTACCATGGCAGAACCAAAAATTAGTTCCATTGCTAACTCCCTGTACCATTTTGTGCCTCTTCTGAGACAATGTGAGTAGGATTTGATTTGGTCGGAAAGATCTATGTAAGCCTTACACTCATTGTAATCAACCACAGCTTACGGCTTTTCAATTTCTGCTCCCCGTTGTCGCACTACTTTTCTTTCTTCTGTGTGCTTGGTGGTAAGCATAAGCACGTCTCTTTTATCTTTCTATTTTATCATTACTATACCATCTTCACTTTCACGCGCAAAACTTTCATTTTTTCCCAACTTTTTTTGTGTTACTTCAGTGCACTTCAGTTTTCTATTGAACCTTACAGTACCCACAAGATGTGTCTGTCTTTTTGCTAGTTCTCTGGCAAGATGAACGCTTGTATAATAATTATCGGTGTATAGGGTTCGTCCACAATACAGTAAATTTTCCATAAGTGAAAACACTACGTTGAAAGATGCATTTCCTATAGCACCTTTATCATTTCCACAGTATACTTTGATATTATATGTGTATCCATTTTGCAGACAAAGTTTGTATAATTTTATACCAAATTTATGTCTCTTATTCTTTATATATTGCTTGAATTTCAATCGGCCACGAAATGGTACCATTGTTTCATCAATGCAGACGTTTATACCGGGAGTTATGACATCTTGAAAGCTTTCCACAAGGCTTTTCAATAATGGCGTGAGTTTATGTAGACGGTCAATCTCGGCGTTGTGAACCTGATCATTGTCACTGAAATGCCACATGGATAGGAGCTGCTCAAATCGATTTCTGGTCATAATTTTACATACAATATTTTGAAATAAAAAGTTTTACTCCAATAATCCCTAAGTTGCGGGGTTTTAACAAGTCCCATCCATATCAATATTCCAAAAAAAATTTCCATTTCTCTTGCATCAGTAGCGACCCATGATTTGGACTTTGATTTTTGGGATGGCGTTTTCTGTACGAGCTTCTGCTGTGCATACAAATTAGTTTGCTGAACGATTTTTGTAATAATGTCGTCTGTAATGAATATTTGATAAAAATCGTAAGGATTTTTATCGAACAGATTATAATATTCATGTTTTATCCCCGTAGAAGAAACGTTGAATTCAAATGTTTTTAGATTTGAACCATCAACAGGTGCCCAAGATGCAGTAGTAGAGGTGTCATTATTTTCTGTATTTGACATATTTGATTCCGAATCAGAATCTACTGCAAACTGTCTGATAACATTTTCAATGACTTCTTCAATAGACAATTCCTACAAATTAGTAAAAAAAAATTAAAACTCACCATGATAGTCCCGAAAAATTAAATTTACCCGCACTACACTTTTTTCAGCTGAATTGTCTTTTGCACTAGCTATATTTGATGTATCATTTTTATTTATTTTGCTGGGCCCCGCTTCTTTCAAATCTTTTTCACTAATAAATGAAGTAATATTTTTCTTCTGAGTTTAACGTTTTTTTTATTGGAGGGCGTTCTATACTACTATTGCTAGACTCGCTGTTATCACTTGGAACATAGTCGTCTGCAGAATCATTTCCGGCAAACGGCTCCTCATTATCCTCATCGGACATAAATTCATCCCACAATTTTGCAATGTAGGTTTGCTCATTTTCATACGAATACATTCTGCAGGCACGTTCACGTTCACGCTTTGCAGTTTTGCAAATGAATGCGATAAGTAATACCTGCCTACCTCCCCTTAGCGCAAGAATCTACAGGTCCGCAGACCATCCACTGAGTTACAACATTTGTGTCACGCGCTCAGAGCAACAAATATGCTCTTCTTCAGACCGCGAGACACAAATGTTATGTCTCGTTTTTATTTTAAACAAAAATTGATTTTTTTAAATTAAGTTTTCATAAATCGTATGTATTTAGGTAATAATAGTATTTTAATTCCACTTGCAATAAAATTATTTTCCGGTCTGTGAATTACTATATTTTTATTTCCATGGCGGGGCTTAACGTGTTAAACGAGTGCAACTTCAACTCCACGGGCTAACGGCCAGGTAGAGAGAATGAATAGGTCAATTCTCTCAGCAGTGATGGCCTCTGTCGTAGACGAAAGACATTGGGATGAGGCTATTCCGAAAGTAAGATGAGGAATTAATTCTACGGTTAATTCTACCATTGGGAATAGTCCCTATGAGGTGTTTTTTTTGTCGACTGAAGTGTGTAAGGACGAACGTTCGAATTTAGAAAAACTGAGAGTTGAGGTCTCGACACTGGACAACACGTACTTGTCCGCAGAGCAAAGGGTAGTAATGAAGGTCAAAGTTGAAAACTTGAACCAAAGTATAAAGGACCCTTTGTAGTTAGGAAAGGTCTCGATAAAGACTGTTATGTGGTTGAGGAAATGTGAGGATCGAAAAGACGGATGAAATTATTTGTTACCCTTCATACCATCAGATGATGAGAATAGTTCTGATAGCGAATAATTTTATTAACGGTTGATTACGAATCAGTAATAATGTTTTTTTTTTAATTTGTATGTTACAGAATGGACCGTAGCTCACGAGGACGTGAGAGACCGTCAGGTTAGTCGACTGTAATCACCCTGTACGGTTGTTCATGAAAAACACCACGTTTCACACCAAATGTTTGGTTTTATACCTAGACTGAAGGACGGGGTGTTTTTCGGGGACGACGAGGGGAACATTCTCTGATAGGACTCCAAATAATAAACTGCTCTGTTATACCATTATTTTACGTAATTATTTCATTCTTGATCATCATCATTTGTTATTTGAACTAGTGTTAATACTAATAGTAGTGCAAGAAGTATCAATTCATCTTCCATACAGACACCGCTCAAACATGAAAACTGCTAGCCGCAAACCATGAGCATACTGGTCTAACGAAATTTTTAAGGTATGTGTGAGGAAATGTGCTGAAATTCAGATCTTGAATTCAGAAACACATTCCGGCTGTCTGAGGACGGCCTAAGTTCCTAATCTGATTTTTTTACTCCAAGTTTCAGTTCAGGGTGAAAAAGATTACAAGCTATGATTGATCTATTCAACAATAAATTTCAGCTACAACTTTAGCTATTCCAAAGACAAAATCTAGACTTTCAGGTAGCACTGTATAAAAATTGATCTTTACTCTTAAGTGCCAATGTTTATATTCTATTTAAAACTCAAATATTTTGTTAGTGGCTATTCATAAAATTGAAATGCTTTTTATAAATATGACCTTGAAGCCTCGGAATTCATCAAATTTTAACCTATATATCTGAAGTTTTATCACCCAATAACCTAGTTTATACACTTCATAAGATAAACATGGAATTTACCTTTATTGTATCGTTGTTAACAAAATCAATTATATGTAAATCATTGATAGTTCTGTATTAATTAGGTTTACTAAGAAATGCGATTGCTGTGATTTGTAGGTCAGAATATACGAGTTCTAGATTAAATTATAATATTTTGAATACAAGTTTACTATAATAGTGCAATTTTACTAATAACTATGCTAATAACAATATGCCATAAGTTTTCTATATACACACGTCAAAAATATATTTCTATCAAAAAACATGTTATTTATTAAATTAGACCTAAAAGCAAGGAAATTTATTCATAATATGTAAATAAAAAGCATTTAAATATATGGGATTATCTTTTTCGCGTTCCGGCACAATTTTGGCCTTTATGAAAATATTATTTGACATTGACATATAAGTATAATAAACACAATCTGCAATCACTTATAGGAACCCTTTTGGTTTTCATTTAATAAAATTCTTGATTTAAATTTCAATATACGAAGAGGAAATTAACATTTTAAATTATTCATACATAAACAAACATCGAATAGTAACAGATGGCTTTTCAATCTATTTTCCAAATATTGTGATGTTTGTGCTATGTAAACAGCATTACAATTATCACTAGCTACTTCCTATGTATTGTTATTTTTGTTTTGTTTTTCGGCGCCTTTGATGCTAAACTCTAAAATATTGTGATAGTGTGAATATGCAGGGTGTACCGGGAATAATGGGAAAAAAGTCAGGAGCCTATAATCTGAGCCAAAATAATGTTAGTACTTCATATAAACTTTTTCTATGCAGGCCCTCGTTTTCGAGTTATAGGCCTCCAAAGTTTTAATTTTTATTTTTTTTAATAGTTATTTGATCTTTATAAAATTTACGGCAAAGCTATAATGTACGTGTATGTTTATTTTGGAAAGGTAAACAGGTTCACAGTAGTGCCTTGAACCCAGGGACGGACTAGTCGCAATGGTTAGTGATCCAAAAAATTTGCAAGGATGGCACACCCTGTATGAATTTATCGAAATTTACTTCCCCACACATTAAGCTAACGAAAAGGTACTCTTGTTGGAAGTCGATAAAATAAGCCGTTTGGCTAATATTTACAGTTTTATTACTGCACTACGTACCAATTTACCTAACTAACTTATTAATACTATGTCCAAGATTTACCTGCAGTACTACAAAAAAATAATTTAATGATAGCAGAAGATAAAAAACATTAACGACGTATCAATTCGAAAGTTGGTAAAAACATTTTAAAAGTGTTTTTACCGTTTATCAAGTAACCATAGGATTAGTTGTCAAACGTTGTGTAGAATAGTTCGTTGTCAGTACTTGTCAATAATTCATAAGTTCTTAATTTAACTGTTACAATGGCAGAATTCTCTTTTATTGAGTATGCAGATATGCATTTAATGTATGGACTGGCTTCTCGAAGCTGTTTAGAGGCCAGAAGGCTTTATGCAGAACATTTTGCAAACAGAGCATTGCCAGACAGACGAATGTTTGAGCATATTGATCTAAGGTTACGAGAAACAGATATGAATAAGTAAATGTAATTTTCCATGTATACAAAAGAAAATTTTGAATTTTAGGAAGTTTTTTGCCAAAAAGGTGGAGAAGGTCCAGTACGAAGCGAATGTACTGTGGCAGTTGAACAAGACTTGTTAAATGCAGTTGATAATGAACCATCAACGAGTTTACGAAAATTATCAAGAGAACATAACGTCTCGAAAACAGTTGTTCATTGCGTCCTAAAAGAACAGCTGTTGTACCCTTTTCATATGAAAAAGTACACAGAATGACAGTGGCTGATTATCCTGCACGACTTGAGTATAGCCAGTGGTTTCTGCGGCAACAACAAGCAGACAATACATTCATTAGTAACGTTCTCTTTACGGACGAATCCGGTTTCACCAGAGATGGAGTCATTAATTCTCATAATATGCATTTATGGGATGATGTGAATCCACATGGCATTATTCAATCTAGTAACCAGCATAGATTCATGGTTAATGTTTGGGCAGGAATAGTTGCCAATCATTTAATAGGGCCATATTTTATTGACGGTACTTTGACCGGTCAGAGATATTTTGAGTTTTTGCAAAATGAGTTATGGAACCTGTTAGATGATGTGCCACTACAAACTCGTAGGAATTTATGGTTCATGCATGATGGGGCCCCTCCTCATTTCAGTTTAGATGTACGACAGCATTTGCACACAAGGTTTCCTAATAGATGGATTGGTCGTGGAGGCCCTTTTCAATGGCCACCGCGATCAGGAGACGTTAATCCTATGGATTTCTTTCTCTGGGGTATACGCAACACCCGTGCAAACAAGGCAAGATTTAATAGACAGAATTGGGTTACACTGCAATGTTATTAGAAATAATATGGGACTACTCTTTCAAGTGCAAAGAAACAACCTTCGTAGACTTAGAATGTGCGTGGAAGTGGGAGGATCTCATATTGAACATTTATTCGAATAACGTTAGTTTTTGTTGTTGTTTAGGAATTAGTTTTAGTCCAATGTTTTATAACTTGTGTTTTTTGAGGTTTTCTTAATGGTTTAATAATATTGTGTTCGTAATTTTGATTAAAAGCAACTAATTACGTTGTTTTCGTACCTATTCAATTCCTATTAAATAATCTCTTAATGTTTTTATCATCATCAAATTATTTTTTTGTAATACTGTAGGTAAATCTTGGACATCGTATTAATGAGTTAGGTAAATTGGTACGTAGTGCATTAATAAAACTGTAAATATTAGCCAAACGGCTTATTTTATTGAATTCCAACAAGAGTATTTTTTCGTTAGTTTTATGTGTGGGGAAGTCAATTTCGATAATTTCATACAGGGTGTGCCATCCCTGCAAAATTTTTGGATCACTAACCATTGTGAGTATTTCGTCCCTGGCTTCAAGGCACTAGTGTAAAACTGTTTACCTTTCCAAAATAAACATACACGTACATTATAACTTTGCCGTAAATTTTATAAAGATCAAATAACTAGTAAAAAAAAATAAAAATAAAAACCAAATTCAAATTTAAAACTTTGGAGGCCTATAACTCGAAAACGAGGGCCTGCATAGAAAAAGTGTATATGAAGTACTAACAATATTTTGGCCCAGATTAAACGCTCCTGACTTTTTTCCCATTAGTCCCGGGACACCCTGTATATAATTTTTTTTTATTTTGGAAGAAAAATAGCAATCAGAAACTACATTCTATGAGCTATTGTGTTGGCTTAGAAACTATTGTCATAGTTTCTCCACTATCCTGATGAGGTTTCCCCATTGGGAATACCTCGCACACCTCACTTGAGGTTTATTGGTCATTTTCTCTTCAATATTCGAGAGATGTTTTCCTGTGTAAGTGGTTGCAAAAGGAGGTTGTCATGATATTCTAGCTTCGTATGATGTTTTCTACTTCTTTCTTGGATTGTTTCGTGAATGGTTGGTACACGAAGGTCTTGATGAAGCATTTGGTTTGTGATGTACCGCGGAGCATCAGTCTTTGCTCGAAGAATTTTTGACTGAGCTTTTTGTATGATGGCGAAGCTGGACTTACTGGCACATCTCCACAGTTCTATACCATACGTCCATATCGACACGATAATTGTTTTGTATATAAGGATTTGGTTTTCAAGTGACATTTTTTTTTTTATATATCAATCGCATCAACCACGTAGGGTTATTAGCGAGTTAAAATGATGGAAGTTCACTTATTGTAGCTTGGTTATAGTCTCTATATTTTGCTACTTAATTCGCAGTCTTTTAGGTAGTTTAAAAGTTTTTTAGTTTCTTGCTTTTCTTGTAATAGTTTTTTTAGTGATAGTGGTAGTTGATTCTTTTTCCGTTCCTTGTCGTATTTCGCACATTCGATTACCAGGTGTTTCACGGTTAACTCACTGTTACACATTTCGCACATTGGTTTATTTTTTCCTGCTAGTAAGTAGTCGTGTGTGATGCGCGTATGACCGATTCGAATACGAGAAAGGATCACTTGTTCTCTTCTATTTATGTTTTTACAGTTCCAACCGTGAGTATTTGTAGTGACTTCATATGATTTGTGTTGGTTATGTCTTGCTTCTTCCTGCCATTTATCGTAGATTTTGCTCTTGTAGAACGCTTTCAAATCAGTATGTACGGTAAAATCGTTCCTTTCTGATTGTTGATTGGTGAATGCATTTTTTGCTATTTGATCTACTCTCTCATTTCCTTCTATTCCAGTATGGGATGGGACCCACATGAATTTAATATGTATGCTGCTGTTTCTGCAATTCTGTAGCTCTTTCTTGATCAGTATGGCTATAGGGTGATTAGAGTACAGTTGACGAAGTGCTGTTAGTGAACTTTGAGAGTCAGATATTAAAAGGACATTTTTATGCTTGATTTTCTGGATTTTCTTGAGTGCTTCTAAGATGGCGAATAATTCAGCTGAATGAATAGATGTGAAGGGTGGGAGTATGTAGGATTTCGAAAAGTCCTCGGAGTAGAAGGCAGCCCCAATTTCATCTTGGTTTTTTGAAGCATCTGTGTATACCTTATAAATGCTACCGTATTTATTTAAGGCTCTTAGGAATTCTTGTTTCATTTTTTTTTATTTTCGCCCTAGTAACCAATATAGTTCTCTCATTTTCGAATCAATTTGCTTCCGTTTCTTCATTATAAAACATATATAATAAAGTCTAAAATGTAGCAGAATATAATAATGGATTACATTGTAGACTTTGTTACATCTGTTTTACCCTTTAAGTTGTTTTTCATCAAAAAGTACGTGGGTGATTGAATTTTGTCTCTTCCATGTGAGGAAATGAACAATATACTCTTTTAATTCAATAGCTTTGATCCTCATATACAATTTAATATAGAAAAATAAAATACAGAACAATATTCGCCTTTTCTTGATACCAAATTCATTAGAAACAATGACAATAAAATTTTAATCGACTGGTATTGAAAACCCATAAGTTCAGGAAGATATATCAGTGATCATTCTTACCATCCACGTAATACAAAGATTAACTTAATCAAACAAATGAAAAATAGAGTCCTACAAATTTCAAATCCAATATTACATAAAAAAAACCTAAAATTATTCATCAACCTTTTTTATGAAAACTCTTATCCTATATATCTTTTAAAACGAATTTTATATAATACTTCTGAAAGAAGGACTGACATTACTAATGACATATCACCAAACATAGAATACAGTTATATTATAACTACCAATAATAACGTCCCAATCTTTATCACATATAAAATCAGTCACACCTAAACATTCAGGAATATTCAACAACATAATATAAAAATTGTTAACAGACAACACCTCACAATCAATTCAATTCTTAGTAAAATCAAAGATAAGACACCAAGAAATAAGCTGACTAGCAAACTTATGAAATTCCTTCTATGAACTGTAATAAAAAATACTTTGGTCAGTCCAAGAGGTCAATTACCAATCGAATTACCTCTCCCAAAAGTGGCAGTGAATTGTACCCTGACGCATATGCACTTGCTGAACAAGTATTTTATAAAGGCCATTCTATGAATTATCAATCTGCCAGAGTCTTGACCACAGATGAAAATTATAAAAAGTGTCTGTGTTGGGAAACATCATATATTACTAAAGAAGGTGAATATATAAATAAAAAAAACTTGAATAACCTTAACGTAATTTATGCATAGCTTTTAGAATTTGAAAAACAAAACTAAAAAAAATTTAAATAGTTAATAATAAAATAATTTAATATCATAGTAGGATAAATTAACCAAATTCATAGTAACTGAACAAAACGTTATTTAATGTTGTTATAAATTGTTTTTTTGAAGTTAATTTTGGTAGATGTTGTAACGCGAAAAATTCGCCGAGCCGTCGTAAATTTAATTTGGCTAACCTGTCGACTGAGAGAAGTCACAGCGCTGTCGGAACCGAGTTAAAAATTTCAGTCCTCCAATTGCCGTCAAGGTGAATACACATCATTTCAACAAGAGATATTTGCATGTGCTCTGGGAGCCATAACGTTATTTCACGGAAAGCCTAATAAATTCTACGTAGGGGAAGAAAATATCGCTCGATTTAACAAATCGAAGGTCTGACCCAATAATATACTGAACCAGGGGGTGCCGATGACCAAAGGATTCCAGTAGAATTGGTAGATTTAGGAAACCACGTGGAAAATTCCCGTAGACGGCGTTAGCTGGTAGGATTCAATAAAAAGGGGGGTTTTAGTATATGGACATTAAAACGCTGATTGGAATTTAATGGGTCGGTGAGACCAATTCCAGGAGGTCTGGATTAATCTGGAGAAATTTCAGTTCCTGTTCTGGTGCCGGGAAAGGAAAGGTTAACAGTTTTCCTTTTTCTTATCTCTTCAAACTCAGTAGTAAATTCACATCTATGCTTCACATATTACCGTTTTTTTTTATATTAAGTTTTATTTATTTTTTTCTTGCGGCGATTACTATAATCTCGTTTATACTTGAATTTTGTATTTAAAATGTTTTTGAAATCTTGCTCCTAGATTAAGATACGCTGGAACACTTGGTACGTACCTAGTATTGCGATATTTAGTAGTTTTTTTTACCTATTTCTAATGGTTTCTTGTATATAATTTTGCGCCGTATATAATTTTGAGTTGTATATTCTCCAGCAACGCTAAACTCGTTGTAATTTAAATTTCTGGCTTATGCAATTATTACAATCATATTGATACTGGTATAAATTGCGGAAGTGTGAACCCTTGTAACTATACATTGGTGTTTTTTTTGACATATATATATAATATATTATCGTTGTAATTTTTGGAATTTTGTACATGAACAATTTGGTCGATTCTCTAGAATCTTTGGATTGAGACATCGGTGTAGTTTGGGGCCCTCAGCTCTACTGCACCCTGAGATTACAGCCTTCAGCTGAGCTCAGACGTTATTTATAATATTTTTCTTTTGGTAGTGATATTGTATCATATATTTTGAAAAGAGACCTTTGGTCCACCAAGATTAATTAAAATTTCAATCAGGGTGTATTTGCTGACTTTTATTTATTTATGATAATTTACCTATCAGTTTAACCTTTGGAGTGTGTAGTGAGTGTTGTTAACCCACTGAGGAGTTGTGGGCTAACTTAGGAAGTCTTGGGTGCTTGCCAAAACTTCTCTGGCGCCCTTTTTGTATACTCAATAATTTTTTTGAAGAATCCACCCCTTCTTCGACTCGAAGCTAGTCGATTGGCGAGCACGGGTTGTACCACGTGAGACAACCCGCATACCTATAACGAGCACTGTGAGGGTTTGTAGGTTTTTCTCTTTATAATGTTAACAATTATTTATTATAACATTTACATTTATACCACCGTTCTCGGTTAATTATCCAAGCAATTTATGCAGAATATTTTTATTTTTATACTCTGACCATATCTAATTTCAGTCCTTGAAAATGAATATATAAAATATTCGAAAGCTAGGAAAATATACTAAGAAAGTACATCTTGGTATTTCATTGCCTAATACCCACAATAAATTACCTTAATTGTTGAATTGACAAAGGCTTCTTTTCAAATTATATATATCAAGATCATAATCCATTATACCATTTTCCAGTATCCATTTAATTTTTATACTCCAATTTATGATCCTTCTTTATAGTTTTTCAATATCTTATATTTATCTTCATGCTTACCTTTTTTACACAACTCAGTGACATTCTTTCAGCAAGCTCCACTCCTTTCCAAAACTCGCTTAGTAATCAAAATAGTTATTTGTAAAACAAGTGTCACAATGACTCGTTTTCTAGTACGAGTGAAGTTTGCGCAACGAACTGAAAAGCGCAGTACTGCAGATAGTTATTGTGACACAAGTTTTACACAATATTTTTTATAATTCGCATTTATTCAATTTTTTAAATAAAATAGAATTACATATAATCCCTGTTTTTGAACCAGGAAGAGTGGTTTGAATTTAAGTTGGCAATTCTGTCGATTCCTGATTGCTCAGATCACAAATAGTTTTATTCAGCACTTTTGACAAACTTTCATTTAAGCAAATAGAGGATGATTATTTTTGTAAAAAATAGCTTCTTCGTATATGCTTGCTATCTATTTATATTATATCATGAACAGAATTATTTCTGTAATACATCTTTACATAGATATCTGGTAAGTTATCCCCAAAAACGAACGTTATGTATACGTATATATTGATCCTATATAATATAAAAATAAACAATTGACAAATCATTGATGAATAAACGTAAGCGTACTTTATTTATTAATATTTTTAATATATAACTTATTCAAATTTACCTTTAAGACCATTTAATATAATAATTTGCTAGCTAGAACAACGCTAGACCATTTTATTTATAATTTGATTCAAGGTTAAAGTTAAATGTCAAATAAAAATATATACTACCTACAACAACCAACTGTAAGACACTAAAATTACTAAAAAAGCGTTCAAAGAGACTTCATTGTGACACTGTAAACAATGTCATAATGAAGTCTCTTTTATACGCGAATTATAAAAAAATTGTTTTTTATTGATCCTTTTGCATATCACCTTAAATGTTACAATTCTTTTTTAATTGTCACTGCCACTTTATTCTATGTATTGGAAAAATATTTGACAAAATGACGAACACCAGACTAACCTTTGTGTTAGAATCACGAGGACTTCTATCAAATCTCCAAGTAGGCTGCCGACGAAATAATTCCTGCCTTGACACATTGGTCGCCCCAGAGACTGAGATCCAAACAGCAACATCTCATCGCTATCATGCTCGACTTGCAAAAAGCCAATGACTTGGAGATGCAATAATGAAACAAATACACGCATGGGGTCTCCGTGGAGCCTTACCTAATCTTCTAAATGATTTTCTTTCGTAAACATATTTTTGTGTAAAAATTGACAATGAATTTTCATCAACATGAATCTTAGAAAACGGAATACCCCAAAGCTCAGTGCTCAGCGTAAATATGTTTGCCATTGCAATTAACTGTCTTGTTTGTAACATCGGAGAAAACAATTGAGCAGCCCTATATGTTGACGACCTAACCGTTTATGCTCATGATCATTCAATTCCAGAAATTGAGAATTCATTACTAGGACAAATCAATGCTCTAGAAGAAACTGGTAGAGCTAATCAACTGCTAGAGCTAGCGATTTTAAATTGTTACATACGAAGTTCCACGCCATCCATTTCTGCAGATTAAGATCCGACCACACCGAACCACAACTAAAGCTGCTAATTCAAAACATCGAGGTAAAACATCAAACAAAATTATTAGGTATGATACTCGACCAAAAATGAAACTGGATATCCAATGAACAGATGCCGGAAGATTATTAAAATAATCAAATGTTTGTCGAGTATCCGATGGGGGCCCGACAGGGAAATTTTATCACGCTTATATCAAACTTCAATGCTATCTAAAACTGATTCTGGTTCTATTGTATATGGTTCTGCAAGACGTTCATATCTGAATCAGCTAAATAAAATCCAAAACCTTGCAGTAAGACATGCAATCGGTGCATTTAGGACAGCCGTATAGAAACAATCTTATGCGAAATTTCATCCTTGCTCCTAAAATTAAGTAGATATGTGCAACTTATAATATATGGTGTGAAAATACAAACGTTACCCAACCATTTAAACAACAACATTTTCACAAACCTTTCCAGCCCACACACATTAAGATCTAGTTAAACTAAACCATCTAATATTAATTTTTATAATTTATATGAAGAGTAGAGGATAGATTTACAAACAGATAAAATAATTTACAAGTATAATATTCTCCCGTGACTAAGAAGACTACCACAAATAAACATATCTCCCGGCAAAAACAAAATAGAAGATATTGCTCCATCGACCTACCGAACGCTCTTTTTAGAACAAATGGATTTATACAGCTATATACACGGATGGCTCAAAAATATAAAATAGGACAGGGGCAGTAATCGTACTCGGTGCAGACTCCTTTTTTTGGACTATAAACCAAGAATTTAGTGTACTTAATGCCGAGTATTACACATTATGGCAAGCATTGTTATACTTTAATCAGAGCAGATTTGAAGAATGTTCAGTTTCTACGGATTTCTTAACTACCACTCACTCAATGGGCTAGTTTAGAATCAACAAGTGAAATCATATCAGAAGGATTAAGAATAACATATATTTTCCTATGATAACGATAGTTGTAAATATATTCGAAAATTAGATTTAAAATTTTTATTAGATTTAAATAAACCTCTGTAAGTCGACCAATGGCAGAAGTCCTTGTTGTCAGATTGAAAGTACGTTCTGTTGACAAATCCTACTTGACTATCCAAGTTGATTAAGACAACGTGAAAGTCGACTAGAGGAATTTGACAATTGACATCAATATCCACAACCAACCTCAAACAGATATCATCCTCGCCGACTTTTTAGTTGTTTGAGTTATATTATTTTATAGTAAAAAGTGTGCTTCTGTTTTATTGCCTTTTAAAAGACATCTTTAAAATGGATCCACTTTTCACCGAAGCTAATTCGACAAATCTTACTCAAGTGGATATGGACACCATGTCTCAGTACACTCGAACTCCTCTAAACAGAAGAAGAATAAGCGATCCGGTACTAAATCGAGTTCGGAATTCTGGGGTAACGCAATTTGTGTATGTGTGTTACATCACATGTTTTCCAAACAACTCAACCTACATGGAGAACATTTAATTTCCATTATACATACATTTTACAGTATAATTTCTATTTTGAAACATCATCACTGCAGTTTAAAATATATATTTCCAAATTTCTTTGATTACGCGAGAGTTACCTTTTTTAATAAGAGGCGCCCGATTAGGAGGACATTATTTGACAGTACTTTGTATTTCTCTTTAACGGGTGTTAAAGAAAAAAGATAACTAGTCTACTTATAAAGTTTTCCCTCGTGACAACAGCGCAAAATTTCTTTGTTTACCATTGGCTCTAGCCTACCACAATTTACCACAAGAATTCAAATATTTTTTTCGTAGAGTGGCGTTATTAGTTGCGAATACTTAGTTCAGACCCAATATACAGGGCCGTTCCAATCATATGTGCAGGTCGTGCGGCGCACGACGGCGCCGTCACAAAAAAGGCGCCGAAGATATTTTTTTTATTTTTACCAATGTCTGAATATGCTAGAATTAAGATTAAACTAGGAAATAAGTAATAATATTTAAACAAATAATTTATAAAATGTATTATTATGATCATTATTATCATCTATAGATTCAAATATGACTTCTTTAAGTTGCTTGGTCCCGACATATTGCATATTTTGTTCTATTACTGAGCTCCGTGCGCCCGCACTATATTTCTTAGTTCCTATGTTTCATTTCACAAGTTCATTCTTGTCTGGCCAAGCGAGTATTGCAGTGAAATCATGTTCATTTGAGCATTGGCTTTTGTCTTAAGCAGTAGAGTAAATCGCATCTCGCATCATCTAAAAAGTTATACGTATTTTTTATTTCCTTATTTGAAATTTTGTTCTTTTCTGGAAGCTCAAACTTTAAAGTATAAGTATAAAATAAAGTTAAGGTAAGTAATGTATATCCAGATCGTTATAATTCGTAATTATAAATTAATTAGATTCAACAAACCCCGAACCCAAGCCCAAAATTTTATGTGGTATTATTTTTTTAGATGTCTGAAGGTAAAAAGAAACTTTCTGGTTACCAAAATCTAATTAACAAACGTAAACGGGAGGAGGTGTTGGAAAATACCAATAAGAAAATAACTCAATTTTTCAAAGCACCCATTGATTCTCCTTCGGAGGCTTCCGTAAAAAATGATGATGATAATATGGAGCCATCGACATCAAGTTCAGTTGAAGTTGAAAAAACTGTAACGTTTATCGAAGCTGATGATGATGAAGTTTTTGATAGTAAGACTGTACAGCTGTCTAAAGATCCAGGTTTGTGGCCGAAAATATTATCTTCAATGAATATTGAACTTCTGATAAAATATGGTCCAACCTATTATAACAATTCAAATTGCGTTTTTCCGAAAGACAAGACAGGGCGAAAATTTTCTGAATCATACTTCACTCGAATTTTGCCAAATAATGAAAAAATAAAGCGTGATTGGCTCCTGTACTTGGTATCGAAAAATTCAGTGTTTTGTTTTTGTTGCAGAATATTCCACCTTAATACCGCAAAAGCCCGATTGGCTGATGAAAATGGCTATAATGATTGGCAACATTTGAGTGAACATTTAAATATTCACGAAAAAAGTAAAATGCATTTCGAAAATCTTAAGACATGGTCTGACTGTTTAACTAGATTTAAAACAAACAATACGATTGGTCTAACTCATAAATATTTGTTTAATGCTGAAATTAAATATTGGCATGCAGTTATTGAGTATTCTATGTTATTCAGTTTTTAGCTAAACAAAATCTGTCCTTTCGCGGTCAAAATTTGAAATTGTTTCAAAATAATAATGGCAATTTCTTAAAATGTGTGGAAATGATTGCCAAATTCGATCCTATATTGGCTGAACATACTAAGAGGGTACAAATGCAAAGCAACAGAATGAAGCATTACCTTGACATCCACATTCAAAATGAAATAATTGAAATAATAGGCAATAATTTAAGAGAAAATATTTTATATATGATTAAAAATTCAAAATATTTTTCTATTATTCTTGATTGTACTCCAGACATGAGCCATCAAGAACAAATTTCTGTCTGTATCAGGTTCGTAAATTTAGATACAGCATCAGGGGAAATTGTTGTTGATGAACGTTTCTCCAATAGAAGACACAACAGCCGAGGGCGTACAAAAATTTCTACTAAATGCTTTAGAAAAACATAATTTAAATTTATATGATATGAGAGGCCAGGGATACGACAATGGTGCCAACATGCCGGTTTACAAAAAAAAATTCTAGATTTGAATCCAAGATCATTTTTTGTACCTTGTTGTAATCACAGTTTAAACTTGGTTGTAAATGATGCAGTTAAGGGAAACAACTCTAGCTGGCAATTCTTTTCTACGGTTCAAGAACTTTACAATTTTTTTTCGGCTTCAATCAATCGTTGGACCGTTTTGAAAGAACATATTTCCAATTTAACTTTAAAACCACTTTCGGAAACTAGATCGTCGAGCAGAATTGATGCCATTACTCCATTGCGGTATCAGCTTGGGGAAGTCTATGATGCTTTATATAGTATATTCAGTGGAGTTTCTTTCGATAACAATACAAATCATATGGCTGAATCTTTGGCAAATAAATTAAAAAGTTACCGGTTTATATGTACATTAGTATTGTGGTACAATGTTCTGTTTAGAGTCAATACTGTTAGCAAAACATTACAAACCAAAGATTTCAATATCTCGGAAGCATGTACCCAAATGAATAATTTGCTAAAGTTTTTCAATAGTTACCGAAGAGATAAAGGATTTGGAGATGTATTAGTTGATGCTTCTGAACTTGCAAAATCTCTAGATGTAGAGCTAATCCTCAAAACTAATAATGTGTTTAGACCAAGGCGTGTTAAAAAACAATTTAATTACGAGAATGACGATGAACCAATTACAGATGGAGAACGGGATTTTAAAATAAACATTTTTTTTAGTACACTTGATATTGTTATAAGATCAATATGTGAAAGGTTCGACTTATTGTCGTCCCATTCCGACCATTTTCAATTTTTATGGGATATTTGTAAATTTTCAGATTCACCAGAAAAGGAACAACTAAATTGTTGTTTACAGCTTGAAGGAGTTTTAACAGACAAACATGGTAATGAGCGTGACATAAATGGAACAGAATTGTTCCACGAGTTGCAATTTTTAAAAAATCTTAATCTACAAACACCGACACAAATGTTAAACTACATTATAAAAAATAATTTAACTCATTCTGTTCCAAATGCAACCGTAGCTTCGCGAATTTTGTTGACAATGCCTGTATCGGTTGCTTCAGCGGAGAGAACTTTCTCAAAGTTAAAGTTAATCAAAAACTACTTAAGATCGTCAATGGGCCAACAACGGCTCGATAATTTGGCAATCATATCGATTGAAAGTGATTTGTTGGACAATATAAATATGACTGAACTTATTTCTGAATTTTTCAGAAAGAAGGCGCGTAAAGCTACTTTTATTTAGTGGTTATTTAGTTTTATTCAGGTTATTTAGATTAGGTAACTATTTCTTGTTCAAAAAATGTTTATTTTTTGTTTGGTAATAAAATGTTTATTTTTGCTTCAAAGTTATATTATTTATTAATTACCGTCTAGCGATTATGTTGAATGTACATAATATAAAATTTAAAAAATATATGCACCAAAAAAAGGCGCTGTGATCACATTTGCACGACGGCGCTCGACCAGGTTGGAACGGCCCTGCCAATATATCTTGTGACATTTTCATTGAAATTCATGAAACGAGCCCAGTATAAATCGTTGCTCAGCAAACGAATGGGTTGTACGAGTCCAAAAATTATCAACCCATCTATACTGTATGCAAAGGAATATTTCAATAATGTGGATACCTGGGCATAACGATATGATCGATAATAACCAAACTAATATAGAAGCAAAAAAGTCACAAGCGGAACAGTTGACGAAGGCATACCTATTTCCTTCCTGGATATGAAAATGGACATAAAGAATATAATATACGAAGCATGGCAGAACAAATGTAATACGTTTGATGGACAATTAAGACAGCCGAGTGTACAAAGATGTTTCTACTTTAAAACACTAATAAAGCGTGTACAAGTCGATTAAGGATAGGTCACACAAACCTAACCCATTTATACCTCCTCCTTGGAAACAACAGACCTATGAGCATGGCTTTCAATCAACTATTAATACTACAACAAGAGCGAGAAATGGATCTGAATCATGTCTTGATCATATATTCATTAAAACAAAACAACAAAACTTCAATAACATATTACCTCTCACTATATCAACATCAATTACGGACCACTACATAACGTTGTTACAAATTGTACTGAATGAAACTAAGGACAATTCAATAAACAAAAAATATTTTCAAAAAGTAGACGAACAATTATTACAAAAAGCAATTAATAGTTTAAGTTGGAAAAATGAATTGTACCCAATGCATGATATCGAATCGACAACAGAAAAATTCATCAACATCATAAACACATGTGTACAAAAATCAACTCAATACTTCAGATTAAAAAATAGTCAACGTAAAAGGAAAAATTGGATAACAAAATCATTGATAAAACACATCAACCAAAAAAATCATTCATTTTTATTATGGAAAGAAAATCCAAATAATGTAAACTTGAAAAATGACTATTTAACGAAAAAAAAAGAAACGGGAAAGAAAATAAAGACTGCCAAAGAAAATTATTATAAAAAATTAGTTGAAAAAGAACAAAATGCAAGTAAAAAACTTTGGAACACTGTTAATGAAATTTTGAATATCAAGACAGGAAGAATAATAAATAATATTAGGAATGAAAAAAATGAGATCGTCGCAGATCCAAAAGATGCTGCTGATATATTTAACAACTTCTTCGCGAATGTGGGGGAAACTTTGGCAAAGAACATACGACAAAATCCCAATTACAAAAGTAAAAAATATGTAAATAAAAATTCACTTTTTCTTACACCAACGAATACTACTGAGGTTGAAAATACAATAATTAGCTTAAAAAATAAAAAGGCTCCCGGGCTTGATGGAATGAAAGCTGAAACTCTAAAGATTATTGCAAAATTCATATGTGAACCTTTGACGGACATCATAAATAAATCCTTCGAATCAGGCATATTTCCTTCGATTCTAAAGAAATCTCTTATAACTCCAATTTTCAAAAATGGGAATGCAGAAAATATTTCGAATTATAGGCCTATTTCACTTCTATCTTCAATAAGCAAAGTCTTTGAAAAAATTATAAAAACGAGACTTACGACATACCTATCAAATTATAATCTGCTGTCGCCATCCCAGTATGGCTTTAGAGAAAAAAAATCTACCAATGACGCAATCCATTCCTTGACAAAAACCATCTACGAATCCTTGGATTCAAGCACTCCATCTATTGGGGTTTTTTTGGATCTAAAAAAGGCCTTCGATACTGTCGACCACTCCATACTTTTAGATACACTAGAAGATATGGGTGTAAGGGGTTTAGCTCATAATTTATTCAAAAGTTATCTAACAAGCAGAACACAAAAAACTAAATTCAAAAATCATGTGAGTGAAGAGATCAACATCAAATGTGGTGTACCTCAAGGAACAGTATTGGGGCCGGTGCTATTCGTAATTTACTTAAATAATCTATTTGAACAGGAAACAATCGGAAAAATAATCAGCTTCGCGGACGATACTGTGATTTATTACAAACATGATGACTGGTATAATCTCAAAATAAATATTGAAAATGATCTTGGAAAACTCAAAGACTGGTTCGACAGCAGATTACTCTCAATAAACTTTGACAAAACTGTATACTTACCCTTCAGTAGTCATGAAAAGTCTCTGCCAAAATACAATCTTAATATCCAACAAGATTTTTCAATTAAACCTGCAAAAAGAATTAAATACTTGGGTATTTACATTGACAATCACTTACGATGGAACCATCATATGGAATATTTAACTAAAAAGCTTCGGAGTATCCTATTTCGATTTAAGCAAGTAAGCCAATTTTTGAGCTTTAAATGTAAAACAATACTGTACCACAGTTTGGTTGAGTCACACCTCAATTATGGCATTATTGGCTGGGGAGGAGTTTCAAGGAACTATCTAAATGCCCTCGAAGTGTCTCAAAGGCGATTCCTCCGAATGATTCTCAACAAACCTAAAAGATATTCAAGCTCACTACTCTATACTGAAACACAAATATTAGATGTTAGACAATTAGACAATTATACATTATTCAGATAGGATGCCATTAATATAAAAATAAATACAAACTTACCACTCAAAATCATAGATACGCGACAAGATTGAATAATCAATACTGTATACCAACAGCTCTTAAAACAATAGGTCAAAAAGGTTACTCCTACTTGGCACCTAAATTATTCGGGCAACTACCACAGAGAATTATCGATGAAACTTCTTTTAAACGCTTCAAAACCCAACTAGTAACATTTGTTAAAGAAACAGACTAAACAAAAATACACGAAATGATAGAATGCTGAATAAAAAAAAAAAAAAAAAAACAGAGAAGAGTAAACTCATACGAAATGTATGTCGGAAATACAATCATGTAAAAATGGATTTATATTGTATTTAACTGCATTTTTTGTTTTTAAAAATTTTTTTTAAATTTTGACACACTTGCCTATATTCACCACATACAAGTATGTACAATACTTCTGTGGATGTCTAGATGTTTATTCAATTTTATTTGTATTTTATCACTGTATTTGTAAATTTATGAATAAACGTTATTATTATTATTATACGTGACAGGTTCAGAAGTCCACTGAGAACCCAACATATATTCACATGCGCAGCCTTACATTTTGAAAGAAAATACCTCAAAATATCCCAGATTGAAACTATTCTTAGAAACCAAAATGATGCGCTTAAGAAGTCCATAGATATGTTTGATAAAATATAAATTATGACACATCGACGAGCATAATGACCTAGATATCGATTCCGAAAAATTAACTTATTCCATGATCTG
This sequence comes from Galeruca laticollis, assembly GCA_963921935.1. NCBI lineage: Eukaryota > Metazoa > Arthropoda > Insecta > Coleoptera > Chrysomelidae > Galeruca > Galeruca laticollis. The sequence continues at coordinate 33,021,942 of OY998178.1, read as the reverse complement.
TCATTCACGATTTTTTAATAATCTACATTTCTTATAATTACTGACAAACTTTTTATATTACGTGGTCTAAATTATATTTCAATTATAATAATAACAATATTAAATTGGCTTTATTTGTAACTATTAGAAAACATAACAACATATAATATCTTTTATATTAATAAAATTCCAAATTTATAAATACCTTCTAACACCGATTTGAAAATTTTGGAAATTTAAATTTATTTAATACGCCTCTTCCACAGCTTAATTTATCGAAAGAATCCTGCTAACATTTGCAAACAAAATGTAATGTCGGTTTATTAAAAGATAAAAGGATTTTATTTTGATTTTTTCATTTTTTTTTCAGACGGAAATGGCTGCCACCTCCACTACGAAAACTGTCACAGGGTAAAGTGGATAAAGCGCAAGCCAACACACCTCCACCCCTGAAAAAGACTGGTTCTGATAAGAGAATAAAGGTAACAGTAGTTTTTTTCTTTTAATTTTTAGTTCATTTAGTTATTCACAATCCATGAACGTTATCACGTGTCGGCTCAAGTTCGTGTGCAAATTCGCAAAAATCAATGGTGTTAGTGGAGCAGTGAATAAAATCAAAAGTATACATATGAATGCGAATCAATTCAGATACGAGGAATATACAGTGTACAAAAACTATTGAATTGATAATCCAGTTTTGTTTTGACAAATCGAAAAACTCAGATTTTATACATGTTGATGTAGTTGATGTTCATATGGTTGTGTGAAAGAATTTTCGAAAAATGTCACCATTTGCCTACTAAAGGCTCTGTATATAAGATGTAACATATTTCAGAGCCTTTGTCATATGATAAAATGGAATCTTTAACATTGATCTAGTTATATAACATGTAATATTAACGTTTCTATCATCGACAAACTATTTTGTAAACCTACGCCCATTTTGAACTAGTAATGTTCCAATCAAACATGGATAAAACCCTTATTTTTACTGAAACTATGTATACAATACTTTTATCAGTTTAATTGAAGTTTCATGATTATTTTTATTCGAAAAACAATATTCTTGACAATTAGCTTAAACCGTAAGTCCGATAAATGAAACCCGATGTGTTTCCGGTTGTTTCACTAATACCAAAGACTACAGAATAAAAGTCTTTGCTAATACCGTAATATTGTACGATGGATATCGCCACGAGAAATTAGCTTTTCTCGAGAATTTATATCAAACCATGGAGAATTTGTTTAATACGCCAATTTCAGCTGTATTTGGACAATGCATCGCCAAGTTTTGCAAAATTATTATGGTAATTATACTTTTTAACATTATATTTTTATACTACTTCAATTTATAAAAACGAAATCTGTCCATCATAAATTTCACAATACTTGAGTTCTTAAATAGTGAATTTGTTATTGCTTTTGATCCGTATCACGACTTTACCACGCCATTGCATCGCCATTTGAATGTATGAATACATACACATAATTTTTTAAAAACATGCAAACGTATAAGATGTTATCAACACTTAGACTAGACTGAAAATAATAACTGCCTAGTACATTTGAAGAAAAATGGTTCTAACTCACTTAAAGGCGTTTTAAGTATAGTTATATTTTCGTTGTCTTCTCAGAATTATTCATAATCGCAGCTTGAACGAGATGCAAATTAGTGTAATGTTTTCCTTATTTATTTAAACAGTAAATGGGTGGGATCAGTTTTTAAACACACGGTATGGCTACTTACTAATTTATTTAAATACTAAACTACTCACAACACTTAATTTATACGCACACAAACTTAATTATTAATTTATATCAACAGTTCACTAATTTATATTCACTTATTTACTTATCTCACGATGTCAAATTATCAACTAACTTATCCGCTGATCGGTCCTTTATATATATTAGTGCCTTTTTTTACTAGAGAATTCTAGATTGCGGCTTACACACACAAAAACAATTGGCTCTCGCATTTTCTGGATAAGACTGATCACAAAAACAATGATAAGATAGTCACAATCGTAAACAATTCTAAGAATTCATGCGCGTCCGCCATAATTTTAACTTTCATACCTGGCTTAGACAGAGTCGGATTTAGGGACTATACCCCCTCTTTAAATGGAAGTTCCTCCTGTAACTTTTGTGTAGCCGAGACTGAATGTTTGAATCGGCAACTGGCCCAATTTCTACACTTTCCGATCTTATGGAAATAGCAGGGCACCGTCTTCATCGGATACTGATAACGGGGGTTGTAGCTGCAAATTAATATCTGGACACCGGTATCTCGAAAGATAACCTCTACCATGTTCCTGATAACTCGCCAATCCTACTGATTACTCGCTATCTTAGGCATAGCCAGTTTCTTCACGCTGGATTCTAACACATGGTCTCGGAGGTATCGAAGTGCTTCCCATACATCGCGGTAGGTAGATCGATCTTGAAATCCATTTTTAGTTACCACGTGGAAGACGTACCGCGAATTATGTTTCAGTTTCAGTGTCTTGCCAGGGGCTGGAATCTGGTCTTCAAGTTTTTCTAATTGCCCGAACTTCTTTCGAAAGACGGTTGCCAACCCTCGTGCGATCTTGATACGGGCGGGGATGTTGTATGCCAGTGAATAATCTTCCGGGAGAGTGAACAAATCTTGTTGTTGTTCCGGAGTGACTCCATATCTAGCTTTCCCGGTACCTCCATACGCGCCCATAAATTCATCGAAGGTAGGGTCAGATACATCTCGAATATGGTTTACTCCTTTCTCTAGGTCATGGTCTCCTTCGAATGGCGCTAGTCGGTTTTGGTGAACTACTTTTGGTTTTCCGTTGGGGATCTTGCTTATGCGGTATATAACATCATTGATCCTTTTCTTGATTAAGTATGGACCTTCCCAGGATTTTTGTAATTTTGGAGAAAATCCTTTTCTCCTCGTCGGGTTGTGTAACCATACTTTGTCCCCTTCTTTAAAACCGCCTTCTGTGGCCTGCGTGTCGTACCGACTTTTCATTCTGTCGCTGGCAACTTGAAGATTTGTTCGAACTAATTCATGAATATCGTCCAGCCTTCTTCTCAATTGGATCACGTAGTCTTCTCCTACTAGATCTTCTCCAGGGCGACAGCCAAATTCCAGGAAGCCTCATTTCACGTCCAAACAGGATTTTCGCAGGTATTTCACTCGTGGACTCATTGACGGCAGATCGATAAGCCAATGCGAATAGGGAAGGATACTGGTCCCAATCTCTCTGATGGCTGGATACTACTTTGGAGAGGTATTTTCCAATAGTCCTGTTCATTCTTTCGACCATTCCATCTGACTGTTGCTGTAGTCTTGGTCTTCTTCATTCCCAGCTTCTCCCAAATCTCCTGGAATAGATGGCTTTCGAAATTTCTTCCCTGGTCACTGTGGACTTCCAAGGGCACTCCATATCGGCTGACAAATTCCTTCACCAATACATCCGCGACAGTTGTGGCCTCTTGGTTCGGGATAGCGTAAATTTCCACCCACTTTGTGAAATAATCCATTACAAGCAGTATGTATTTGCTACCATTTTCTGTCGTCGGAAATGGTCCAGCGATATCTGAAGCAATCCTTCCGAAAGGGCTTCCAACATTATACTGTTTCATAGATGCCTTTCTCTTGCGATGTGGTCCATTACTCGTAGCACAAGTCGTACATTTCTTACACCAGTCCTTCACATCGTCGTAGCTGTTCATCCAATAAAACCTTTCACGGACTCGCTGAAGCGTTTTCTTCACTCCCAGATGACCTCCCGATGGACTGTCGTGTAACTTCTTCATTACCTCAGCTACTCTCGTTCTAGGGATAACTAGCTGTCTCCTCATCTCAGAACCATCATCGTTTTCAAGGACTCTTTTCAACAGCCCTTCTTCCAGGACAAGGGAATCCCTCTGAGCCCAATAGGCCTTGAGTGTCGGTGAAAATCTTGACACTTTTTGTCATGTAGGTCGCCGATTTTCTTCCTTCCATTGCCGGATCATCTTCAGGTGAGGATCATTCTCCTGATCTTCTCTGATCCTGTTGGGTGACCATTCTTCGTTGACTACTGTAATTCTTGAAAGTGCAACTTCCTTAGATTTCGACTTGTTGCATTGTGAATAGTCTACAGAGCATGACCGTCTAGGCAAAGAGTTTGCTTTTCGGTGATTTGCATCAGCTGGATGTTCACCCCTGTCTGATTTCTCGTGTGACGGGAGTTCTTGGGTTACAGGAGTCTTGGGGCGCTTAGACGGACTGCGTAAGTGCTCTAGCTCACCACACTTCCGGCATTTGATCTTCTTCCGTTTCTTGTCTGCCATTCCTTTCAACAAGTTGATGATCTGGTCTAGTTTGTCATCGTCTTCTTCTTCCTGCATGGTCCTACCTTCGTTGTACCGTGAGTCCTTCGTGGCTGCTTTGCATTTAAGAGGTTATTGGTTTGCAAGAGTCGTAGGACGCTTACACGAACTGCGTGCATGCTCTAGCTCGCCACAATTACAACACCTGATTTTATTCGGCTTCTTGTCTACCATTCCATTCAACAAGTTGACGATCTAGTCAAGTCTGTCATCGTCACCTTCTTCCTATATGGTCCTACCTTTTTTGTATCCCGAAGCCATCGTGGCTGCTTCATATTCAAAAGCAGCAGTCAATGCATCTACCAATGTTTTAGGATGAGCTAATCGAAGCGTCTTCTCCATATCGTGGTCACATAAGCCGTCAATAAAGGCCTGGATACCTAAACATTCCATCATGTTATCTGGTGCTGATAGATAAGCAAATCGAACTAGTCGGGCAATATCCATTTCATACTCTTGAAGGTATTCGTCACGTTTCCGCCTTCCGTTCTTCATCTGGAATCTGTACAAATGTTCCAAATGTTCGTGACCTTATCGCATGTCCAACCTCTTCTTCAGCTGCTCGAAGTCATCCGTTTCTTCCAAAGGTATTGTCTGAAGTACATCTAAGGCATATCCGCGAAGAGCGATGGTTAAGTTGACTGCCTTCTCCTTATCGGCTACATTAGTTATTCACTCAGTAAAAGATAAAAGAGATATACAGAAGGAGTGGCTTCTTCTTTATTTTTTATTTAGCTGAGGATTCGTTGTTGATCTGCAATTTTTGTATCCGTTAAATTTGGATTATGTCTTTCAATTTACTCAAATACACATTTGCTGATGTGCTGATATAATAGAGGAATGTCTCGTCCTCTTTCCCGCAGAATTAATTGTTTGTCGTCGATTGTGATTGTTTATTTTGTATCACTAAAGAAATGATATGGTCTTTATGAATTGGTATTTTATGTGTTATAACGAAAAAATTTTGCGTTTTTCAACAAGAAGAACACAAAAAACGGTTTTTAAAAGGAAAAAATCCTGTGTGTATGTCGTCGTCGACCATTTTTCGTAACATGTCTTGTTAGCACAATACAGCCTCCGGACTGCAACAAGTCACAAATTTTATGATTGAATATTGTTTAGGACATCTCACAGATGAACCCTATTGATTTTCACCTCACCAGAACCAGTACAACTTGAAGTACCACATTTTTGTAATAATTTCGAGTTGTTAGCACGGTGCAGCCTCTGGATTGTATACAGCTGACCAATTTTATGATTGGATATTATTCAGTGTGTCTCACAGATGAACTCTATTGATTTTCAGCTCACTAAAACCAGTACAACGGGTGCTTTGGTACTTGAAGTACCACTTTTTTGGTATATATAAGTGACCAAGTTTATTATTGGATATTGTTCAAGGCGTCTAATAGATGAACCCTATTGATTTTCAGCTCACTAAAGCCAGTTACATGATTTTATTCACGAAGATATTTTTTGAAAACTTTTATTTTTCAAATATACAAAACTTTACTACTAATTTAAATTTGGTGTTTACAAGTTACAGGATTAGAATGACAATTAATCATGTGAGCTACCCCAAGTAGACTAATTGCTGACAACTGCAATCTTTATTTATGTAAACAGGATGGCTTCAAATAACTTGCGTGTATGAAGGATGTCTTCATATAACTCCTCCCTACTCAGGCGAAAACAATACCGATAAGGGGTTGTTTTCAGGTTTCTCGTCCTTTAGTGGTGGCTGGCCTCTTCTTCTATACCAGATATATATAATAATTAAACCTACAAATACCGATGCTAGACTAGGGATATTCCAAATTGCGAAGTGCACTTTTTATTTCTCTAAAATTTCAAATGTCTTTGATGGATTTGAGATCACTGATTCTAGTTGTAATGGTGAAAGGGAAGGCAGTAGTTTCAACTCGTGCGAAATCGAATTTTGGTTTTGAATTGATTGCTTTGTTTCAGAATTATATTTGATTTCGTCATCATGATCTAAAGTTCCGAAAAGCCATTTACTTATAGTTCCAATACCATTAAAGAATTCTCGTCTGCTTCTGTTATTTATCTCTTTAACATCCTTATATACAAGGTTACTTAATTTTATTTTAGTTGCATTTAGTAAATATTTCGAATGTTCGAATAGACTTTGTATAAGATCTATATCTTTAAGTGACGAAGTGTTTAAATAACTTTCTAATCTACTATGTAAACGCTCAACATTTTTTAACTGCTCATCTAATAAATCTATTTCAATAAAATGTAAAAAGGTATGCTTTGTTTCAATTAATTTTGTTTTACCTAATTCTAAAGGTAATAAAGGAGTGTCAAGCTTTTGTATTTCGACGTCATTACTTTGAGCTATAGACACAAGGGTTGTGATCAGATATTATTATAATTTTTCTTCCAAATAAATAACATCTAAATGTTTTTATTGCAAAAATAATAGCCAGTAATTCTGTTTCAATAGTACTATAGCAGCATAGGCAATGGGCAGATCATTGTTTATTTTACTTTGATTTAATACGGTTCCTATTGCAAAGTTAGAGGCGTCAGTTGTTACATTGAACGGTATCGAAAAATCTGGGCATTGCAATATTAGTCAATACATTCTTACACATTTCAAAGACTTTCAAACATTCTGGTCTATGTTAGATTTTAACACCCCTTTTCAAACAGAGGTTCTATTAATTTCATGAAATCTCTAATGAATTTTCGGTAATAACCGACTGATCCTAAAAATGATTTAATTTCCTAGGGAGACTTCGGAAGTGGAAATTCTTTAATAGCTTGAATCTTTTTCGGATTCGGTTTTACGCCGCCAGGGGTCACTACATGCCCCTTTTCAAAAAAATTCGCTTTTGTCTAATTGTGTTTTCAATGTCATGTCCCGTAAACGATTAAAAACTACTTTTAGATTTTGAATGTGTTGCTCTAAAGAGGAGCTAAAAATAATCATGTCGTGCATGTACACAAGACAAATTTTACCTTGAATATTTTTCAAAACATTATCCATAACTCTTTGAAACGTTGCAGATTCATTTTTCAATCCCATTGGCATACGAGTATATTTAGTATTTATGTTAGGTATAGGGTAGCGATCTTCTCATTCACTTTTCTATAATCTACAACTATTCTAAACTTTTTCCTTCCACTAGAATCTTCCTTCTTTGGAACGATCCACATTGTACCACGCCAAGGACTTTGGCTATGTCGGATAATACCATCATCTAAAATCTTGTAAATTTGCCTTTGGACTTCATCCTTGTATACGTAGGGATACCTGTACGATTTAGTATAAACCGGGATCTCGTCATTGTTTTTATCTCATGTTTTACTTGATTAGTAACTCAATTTTTCATTATCTTTGTAAAATATGTCGCTAAATTCTTCACAAAATTTATAAACAGCAGTTTTTTCTTCTGAATTTAAACGTTCTACTCTAAGTAAATTATGAATATCATCACCTAAATTTATTTTACTACTATCTGGAATAATATTTTCTAAATGATAACATTTAATATTATTTTTATGCCACTCTGTAAAAGGAATAACCTCGATCGGCAGTGTTAATGTAATCGTAACCCTTTTATCTGTATTGTTAACTATTTCTGTATTTGCAAAACCGTCTTTTGAGACTGTCAACGTTTCTGGAAAATATAAATCCTCATATTTCCTTTCCGGTACAATTACCTCGCCATCTGAGTGACTAACCGGTACTTGTAATCCGACTACTTCGTTTGCATCGACATAGATAGTGAACTGTTTCCTATCTATTTTATATAAAAATGGAATTTCTATATTTTTATTTCTTAATACATTTTTCCTAAATCTGCTGAAAATTCCAGAGCACGTAGCTAATTTAACCCTAACAAACCATCAAAATGATTATGAAATTTATATATTATAAAAGTAAGATTAATTTTAGAATTAAATTCGGCGAAGGCAGGAATATTTGCTTTAAATTAGGTTTTTGTTTTACCTACTGCTGAAATTATTAAAGTGGGATCTTTATACATAGAATTTGGGAAATAATTTTCCACGATATCTGGATTTAACATACTAGACATGCTTTCTGTATCTATTAATAATTTAATCCGTGAATTTTTTATGGTTATGTATGGTAAATCTGTAGAATATGAATTAGAAAATATTTCGTTTATATTGGAGGGTCTAAGAGGCTCTCTGTCCAAAAATTTTCCGTCGTTATTATTTGTACGATTTGAATTACTAGGTAACGGATTTATTTCCTCGTTAATATTCGAATGGTTTCTTCGAAATAATTGTCTGATGGGTTTTCTAAATTTATATTATCAACTTGAAAGAGTTCTTCAGCTATATAATTGGGTTGATTTTGTCTCGGTTTAAAGGTATATTGGGAAGTAGTTGCCATTTGCTGTCGAAACTGATTGTTTTGTCTAGGTGCGAAAGTATTTATTTTATTGATTGGCATTGGTTCTGGGGTTCCAGAGCGATTTCGACCCGTGGGAGCAAAAACGTTTTTAGGTGGTCCAAAAACTTGTCGATTAGACGGATAGTGTCTATTGATATGATGTGATTGTATGGGAATTGGTTGACTTGGGAATGAATTTCCTTGAGAACTTTGATTAGGTGAATTGAAATTTCTCGGTGTGGAAGTACTGGGCGTATTTCCGTGATTTGGGAAAGAAGATTGAATATACTGAGCATTAGAATTATTTCGATAAGAAGGATTATTGAAATAAGTTATTTGAGATTTAGGTTTATTGAAAGTATTAGGCTTGTTATCAAAAGATTTAAAATTATTTTGAGAGTACGAACAATTTTCTTCCTCAGTTGTGCGAGATCTTCTTCAATATTTCTGGGATTTTTAAGTCTAATTATTGTCTGTAAACTACCCGATAAATTTCTTAAAAGAGTTCTTAACGTCATTTGGTCATATTGTCTACGGTACAGATCTTTAGTCTGTAAAGGTATTTCAATATCAGAAAAATTAATTATTTATTCTACTAACGAGATGACTTTTAAACGTTTGGCAAAATATTTTGGATGTTCATTTCTTAATGGACGAGCCATTATAAGATATCTCCGAAACATTGTTGCAATGCAGCTTTTATCAAGGGCCAAGTATTTAATTCGGTTCTTGAACCGACCAAAATATTAGCCTTATCAACTAATTTTAATTGAATAACCTTAATTATATAATTCTGAATCGTTTGGTTATTAACACCTACATATGCGTTTACTACAAAATCACAACCACTTATAAACTTAACTAAATTACTCTCATCTCCATTATATGGAAGAATCATATCAATATATAATTTCAACATTGAAACATTTATTGGGTTTGCATTACCTTCCATTTCTCTGACAGTTATTACTCTATTAAAATCAGAAATCAAACTATCTATATCTAATTGAGCTTCACTCATAGAAAAATCAAAATTTCAATTCTTAAAATAATATTTGCTTCGATATTCCCTTTGTTAATTTCAACTTAGTGAATTAAATAAAGAAATTATAATAAAAGAAGTACTTGGTACTTATCCAAAGTTTTCTCCAGTGATTCCAATTCTGCTACACTCAGAAATGGTAGGTTCTAATGCCGAAGAGTTGATACGTGAAATTCGGAAAATCGGTCTCGATGCCCGGGCTTTTCAAGAAAATACTGCGATGAATCCTACTGACTGCGCCAGTTAAATGATTTTACTCACGAAGATATTTTTTTAAAACTTTTTCAAATATACTAAACTTTACTAATTTAAATTTGATGTTTATAATACAAGTTACAGGATTAGAATGACAATTGACAATTATTAATGTGATGCCAATGCAGTCATCGATTTTGTGGGATCTTTCCGTACAGAAAACTAGAAACTGCCTCCATACGCGTAATTTCGACTTCTTCGTATTTTGGGAAGTTAAATTTGCCACTTTTGCTTTTATGTTTTCAGAATTTTCATTTCCAAAACGAGCCATTTTTTATTTAAAAAAACGCGTGAAATTCGATTAAATTATGTGACGTTTAAGAAGAAAAACATAAGTCATCACCGCAGAACAATAGGGATATTTTGACGAAGCAAACCGATCCAAACCTATCGAACATTTGACATTTGAACTGGTTTGCTTCGCCAAAATAGCCCGTATGTCTACCTGTCTAGATAACTTTATTTTGGCGAAGTAAGTTTCAAAATGAAACATGTCAGATTTTTAAAATAAATTTTGGGTGTAAAATTTTCTTACCGAATCCCTCGCGTCCTTGTTTTAATGTCCGGAAAGGTTTCCTCAGTCACCCATTTTTTTAGAATATTTCCAAATTTTCAAAAAATATGTTCCTTCGGAATAATTTCCGGAAATAACTCAAGTACTATGAAGAGAAAATAGCACACTTTAGGGAAATCTTCAAATATAAATAAAAATGGAGTATTCGATTAAAAAAATCAGGTAATGATCATTACTCGAATGTAGGTCACGTAATTAGAAAACAGCAAATCTGAATCGAAGATCGACCTGTTACAGGAATTTTCATTTAAATTTAGCTAATAATGTATTTACGCTTGCACAGTATAAACAACTAAAGTTTCGGTTGAGAAAATTCAAATGCCTAAGTCTCAAATATTCCACGCATTAACCCACTAAAAAATAAGTATACAAATCATAATATTTTCACTAATAGATAAATAATACAGCAGGCGGATACTATAAGATGCTATTAATGGTCTCCGACTGACTCCCATGGACAGACGCAATAACAAGGCCAAACCATAATAATTCAGTATTCTCCCGGTTAGATCAAACTATAAATTTTTAACTAGTTACCTAACAATCACCAGACGATATATAATTACAGACAAAGAATAAAAACCCTATGCGGCGTGGGTCGGGTAGGAATTTTAGCATCATATTATTTATTTAAATATTCTGATATACCTGTGATGTGAAAATAAAGTGAATAATGGAATTTTCGATTTCAAAAGCCAATTCATAAATAATTCATTTGTAATTGGACTAGTTTATTATTACTGTTTGAGTGTTTGTGTTTCAATGGTTTGAATTTGTCATCGAAATAATATTTTCAGCTGTTTGGGGATTTTAAGGTATATAACCAGTATATTTTTAGTTTCTGATTGAAATTTTGGAAAAGATTTTAACAATTAGATTTGTAATTGGACTAGTTTATTATTACTGTTTGAGTGTTTGTGTTTCAATGGATTGAATTTGTCATCGGAATAATATTTTCAGCTGTTTGAGGATTTTAAGGTATATTTTCGGTTTCTGATTGAAGTTTTCAAAAATATTTAAACAATTAGATTACTATTACTTGGATAAAAAAATATGTAAATACAAAATCGTGGATCGTAATTTAATTTTGAGTCTACTTAATAGCCCAGGGTCCTATCAAGGTTGAGGTTCAACAAATTAGAGACAAGCTGCAATTTGGCATGGTGCTTCATTTTGTACACATTTAAAAATGCTGAAAACGATTAAATAGATTTGAAAAAGTTTTGTGATTTGGTTGCCTTGTGCCTGGATATGACAGTTCATACCTTCTGGCTGCAGAGCGCCCGCAAAAATGTTCTTGTGCGTATACACAAATCATATCCCGCATTTCTTTATTCGTAAAATGATTGTGACGAGGCATTTCAATCGAAAAAGTATATGATAACTATAAAAAATGCAACAATTGACTATAAACTCGCAGCAAAAAATATTCAGTCCAAAACACACTTTTCATAAATGAAATAATATTTGAAATCTTCTTCCGATGTTCTGAACTGTTCAATTCCGTTTTTCTCGAAAACGAATGAGAATATAGTGTTTGAATAAGAGTACCAACATTACGTAGAAATGATGTTTATGTCATATTTTCTAATAAAAATCACTAAAAAGTTTCGTCAAAAAAAGTTACAAGTCAATTTCATCATCAGAAATCCTTCACGAGGTTCCCCCTGTAACAAAATGTCAAATGTTACATAAAATAATATTGCCTGTATAAAAGTATGCCTCTGTGCCGATTTTGATAACAATCGATAAATATACAATGAAATTATTAGCAAAAACGAAAAAAAAATTCAGCTTAAACGCCCTTTAACTTTTTCCACAGCAATATTTTATTGAGGTATATTTGGTTCTATCGCCATATTTTGGCCCAAACAATCTACCCGTAGCCTATGTCCCAATATCTCGAGGGACCAGCCACTTTGATGTCACAAGAGTTATTTATTGAATTTGAGTTATATGGTATGATAAATTAAATGCGCTTGCACTTTCCACTGTTGTTTATTGAGGTTTTATTATAAGGGTTGGTTGTTTGCGTAACAATCAAGAATTTCACTATTCACTAGTTCGTTGTTCAATATTATACTACATTATTTGAAATTATTATTGAATACTTTTGATATTTAGATTATGCCGGTCAATCCGCCGGGTGGAGGTGATCAATGACTACATTCTTGTATGCTGATTGGAATGTAAGTGTGGGATTGTTGGGTTGGGTCTTGGGTCCGTATTTATATGGCGCTCAGAGTGGGTGTAAGCATTGGAGATCACGTGGGGAATTGGCCAATGGATTGCATGATTTTAAACACTAACCGTTACAAATGACGGTTGAGTTATACGGGGTCGAGTGTAGTTTTTTGTCATGAAAAGGTTTGTTTTTATAGAGAAAGGAATGTTTTTAAGATAACTTTTTTTGTATGTGAAGATAAGGTTAAAATTGATGTTTGTAGATTTTGAAGTATCAAATAGATATTATGAACTATTTTTTGGCACGAATTATTTGTGTATGTATAGAAATGTGTAATAATTATTATATGCGGGTGGAAGGTAAATGTAATTAATGTGTGATTTACAGGAAGAATTTAAGCTTGTCTTGAATTCGTACATACATGTTTAATAACAAAATAAGAACAAACGTAGCTCGGGAACAAGATAACTTGTCTTGAAGGTAGTCCTCATTCACTTCCACATTTGTTGGGTTCGTATATTGTATTGGCCGCACGCCATAGTGCAGGTGAGTCCCATTCGCTTGCATGTACATGCTTTTTTACAGCCTCTCGAAGAGCAATTGCAAATTTTTTTCTCTTAAACCCATGTAGGAGCAACGGTCTGGTCTAAATAAATTGGATAAATCTCTCGATTTTTCAGATTCCAATCCGAATCTTGCGTTGGTAAATTGATATTCATCCAAGCCTGTACCTGTGAATTAAAAATGAGAATTTAGTTTATCATTTGAATGCAACATAAATTTAACTTACCTGATGAAAAACTCTAACGTCCATGATACTTCGAACTATTAGTTGTATACGGTAATGAAACCAAGTGGAAATTGGTATTAAGACTCCGTTTAGCAACGTACTCTTGATAAAGCATATATCTGGCATTATCCAAATCTATTTTTTTTGTCTAGTTTTTAACATATGCTGCTTCTTTGTAGGATTATAAAATTCTTTTAATAGCTCACATAACTTTTTTTCTGGATGGTGATCACTAAATTAATCTTCCCTTTTGTAGCCTCTTTTTCTTCTTGATATTATTAAAATTGTGAGTCTACAAAGCCGAAGGCAGCTAGTCGTCAGAGAGCACTAAGGTCGTGAGTTTTGTTTAATTTATTTGAAAAGTGTTCCTGGGCTATATTTTATAGGCGCCACTTGATTATAAGGATATTCAAGAAACCCTCACTGATTAATCAAGAAGATCAATAAGGATTAAATTAGCTAGTAACAATTTTTCAAATATTCTAGTTATGAAATATTTTACTTTATGTATGTGAATTAAATAAAACACGCCAAACCCAATAAATGAATTTAATAATCTCAACAGATAGGTTTAAATTGATCACACAATAATACTATTTGTGTATAATAATGTTACTTTTTTAAATGAAACTATCTGTTTCTAAATAATTCGGCAATATATTGAAAAAATGGTAGAAATTCTAAAAAATTAACAATTGTTTCGATATTACTATCATCATCAGAATGACAGAAGTTAAATTTCATATGATGATTACCTGATGTTTAATAATTATTGTTGGCTAGACCAAGAAGTGACCTACCTTGTGATTGACTTAATATATATATGAATAGAAAAAAGAAGAAGATATGATATTACAAATATTGAAGCATAAATATTATTAATCCTATGGGGATATTCTGGATATCTCTTTCCCATTTAAGATCAGTATTACTGTGCAATTTATTTGTTCATTGACATCTTCATATTGTGGGTTTCTTAAGTGTCTTATAATTTCTAACTCAAGGAAATCCAGTTCTTGTTGTAATTGAATATATGATAAAACTCTCCATAAACATTGCAGGTTGATGGTATCAACATTAGACTTTTCCTTGTGTTTTTGTTGCGTTGGATAACATACCATATTTCCAATGAAGAATGTTGCGGAAAAACTTCATTTTACGGGAAAAAAACATGGGCAACAAATGAAATAAGAAAAATGGACGTAGTTGTGGCTCCTATCTCCGCGGCACTATGCGATGTAATACTGTAACGTTTTAATTTTCCCTATATTTCGCCCTACGAAATCGAGTCATTATTTCAGAATAATTTCCATCCCAATACGGCCCTGGCGCCACAATATTTTCGTCGAAGCGAAGAATATTGTTCTTTATGACCAATGAACATTAAAAAAATTGAGGAACAATATATCTCTGGACGCCGAAAAGGTTTGTTACGCTTCAATCTTGATTTTCAATTCAAGTAAATAACAGCTGAAAATATATAATACTTTTTAATATCGCCTCTAAAAAAAATGTGCGATGTGCAAACAATAGTTTTTAGTATCGCCTCTGACGAAAAGGTACTTTTTACGAAATTCAGGGTAGACATCGTAATTGGTGAATTTATGGCATCGATTCGTTTTATATGGTTTTTTAGAACTAGCTTTACCGTTATTTTTCGGGAAAAAATTTCAAAAAAAGGCTGCCTATCCCCAAAATCTCGTGACGAGATTCAGTCTGCGACGAATACTTGAATAGGGCAGTTGTCAAGTTCCCAGAGTGTCAATTCTATTTACGTGTCGTATTTATCGTTATTGAGATTAAGATATCGTATCGTACCAAAGTATCGATATTTCCAGGGCTTAGTCGTCGAATTAAAATAATCGAAGTATCTGTGTATTGTGCTACTATCGAGATTAAGTTCCCGAAGAATTCCCAATGTTTGTGATTTGTTCCATCACGCGGTGAGAGTAGATTACTTAATACAATGTCATAAGAAATTCAACCTACTGCATCGAGAAACCACGCCTCCGGCGTTTATGCAAGTGTCATCACCCAAACTGATTACCTGAATAGTATTGTCGTGACTGGCTCGTGACTGCTGGACTCTGGTATCGTTAATGATTATTTTGTATCTCTCCTACCTGAAGTAAATCGCACCTTTTCCTAGTCGATGGTGAAAAGACTACTTTAGTGTCACGCCATATCTTTAGCCAAAAAACCATACGGTATCAGAACAATTTTATTATGATAACGCGTTTTGTTATTACTAATATTGGCATTGTTTTAAATAACTTTTATGCTGTTTTATAGAATAACCGTTAAGAAATTCGGCGTGCACGCTTAATCAAGATAAAATTATTTCCCGATCCCTTATATTGACGTAACTTCCACAAAGCCTATGTGCTTTTTTTGTTTTCGAGTAATTCAGTAATGTAATACTATCCTACATTTTCTTATTTGAATAAACGGAAAAGAATTTCATTAATAAACTAATTTTTTAGTTCGCAAACTCCGCGACATTTATTGTCTGAGTATTTATATAATTTTGATTTGTATATTTGCTGTTCCTTAGAGACTATTTATTCCTCGAACAATTACCGTATTACTCGCCGTGTAATGTTGAGTGATAATTGGTTTTATTTAGTTTTATGTATCTTATTGTTGCTGTGCTTGTTCTTGTCTTGGTACCTGGTTATGCATGTACCCATATTGTAGATTCTTTTATGGTTCTGATCACTGACGCCAGTCAAACAAGTTGATATACTGATTAACATAATAAACGCGTTTTAGTGAGTACTTACCTAACCTCCACAGACACATTACCGAAAATACCTCATTTTTTATAATTTCTCTCTCTTATCGCAGTTTTTGAAAATTTTCCTGTGAATTAAAATTTCTGGCGCCCGTTAATTACCTTTCCGGTTGCTTAATTTTCATAAAATAAACCCACGACTCTTAGCTCTCCAACCAAAACAAGAGTGCCGTTCGCATACGTCTTAATTGTTTATCGCCCACTATCGTTTTAAATAATAATACTTCACTAAGTCATCTTTGTTCCATCGAAGGGAACTTTGGAAAACTTTGTACCGAACAGTTAAGACGGTTACAATACTATTTACTCACATATCTCTACTCTTCACGCTTATCGTCGCTTGTATCGCCGGAAGATTATCGGTATTAGTCCACCATTAACTTGCAGGTAAACCATAGTGTGGCTATCTACGATTTTTGTGATAATTTATCTGCTAACATCTAACGATCGTTTTTACGAGTCCCGTTGAACATCAAGTTTTAAAGTAAATTCCAATAGTTTTTAGTAGTACCTATACGTTTGTAATACCGGCCTAGCGGTAGTACGTTATTTTTTAATTCGAAAACTTAAACTGCTAACCTCTATAACCTCTATCTATCTTTTCTATGACGTAACCAATAGTGTTTCTTCCGTTTTTGTACAAGCTGTGTATAAATATTTCACATTTCAATCTCTCAACAAGTTTTGGTAAATATAAAATAAAAAGCTGGTTAAGTATTTGTGTGAATGATTGTATGTTTATCTCATAATTGAGCTCAACTGCTGTTTAGTAGGTGCAAATTTTGATCTTCATATCTTAACGATTATTTTGTGTTGCAATAAAATTCTTTTTAAGTGGTAATAAAGTTGTATATTGAAGCGCGATTATATTTGCCAATTATATTACTATTTTGTAATTTGGTATGTAACAATAAAAATTTTAATACATATTTTTGCAGTTTTTAAAGCTCTCTAAATTTAGATTGATATATTCGGCAGTAGAATTAACAATTTGGCTCTCAAAAATAAGACCTCGTTTCACAAATGGATTAATTTTCAAGAAGAACTCATTCTCAGGTCGTTTGCCATCCCTAAACCTTCACTCAAATTTTTCAAATAAAATGTCACCTTCCCAGTGCTTGTTTGAAGCCTTTTCTTCAATGAACTGCGGATTTAACATTTCCATCAGGTCGCAACAAGCAACTCGTGAATATCACTTGATTCTATTCCTTTCGCAATTTCAGCAATATTTGCAGTTAAAGTTTGAAATTGCACAGATTCTTCTTCATTTTCCGCAGTGAGAACAGACCAAAGTTTTTTCCAGCACGACTTCAATGTGTATGACTTCAATTCTTCCAATAATTCTTTAATGTTATAGTCTATTTCTTAATGTCTCACAGCACAGTAGCCTCATTAAATAGAAAATTATCTCTTACAGAGTGATCCTAAGAATTTTACAAGTAAATAATAAAATTCTAATGCAAAACAAGTAGGTGTCTGTATTGGTTTATCTGTACATCCCTGTTTCAGCTCAAAATACAATGTGGTAATAAAACTGAACAATGCCAGCTAAACGATGAACAGTGCGGCAGTGGCGGAGATTACGATATTAGTTCATTTTGCTTATTTAATTAGATTCGGTCAACATTACTGTTGAAATAAAATTCATTCGTTTAGGCTTATTAACAAGTTACATTTTCATTTTTATTAAATTAAATTAATTAAAGAAAATATAGTTTAATTTTCATTTCAAATTTATTGACAATGAATTAGTGTATATTAAGTAAAGTAAACATACCATTTATAGGAAATTCAATCTATAGTATCATCCTCTTCGCTGGTCATACAAGAATCATCCGAAGACTCGTCGAGAGAGATCACTATCGGTACTATAGTTTGTTCTATGAGGTTATCTAAAACCCACATTTTCTCTTCCTCTTTAATTACATGATTCACAGCATCTCTCCAGTTCTCTTCAGTTATTGTTGTCAATGAGTGCTTCATGAGTTCACGAACATCTTTCATTTTGAATGGTTTATTATGTCTAGCTACATAACTTTCATTTGGGCCCATATTAACTCTATCGCATGTAATTCACAATGGTATGGCGGCGAACGAAGCATTGTTATCCCACTATTCTTGGCTATTTCATCCATAACAAACTTTTTAAATTGTAGCTTGTGATCTGAAGCAACCTTTAAAAGTTCTACTTTCAACATATCATCATCAAATGGTATATCTAGTTTCTAATATCTGCTTTTCTCCAAGAGGTAGATGGAAGATTTTCTGTTAATCGCGAATGGTAAGTGGCATTGTCCATAACGATTACAGCATTATTTGGAATTAATTCGACCATTTGTGTGAAATACTCTTCAAAAACATCTGCAGGCATTTCTTCATGATAGTATTTGCTTGATGTTGACTGAAACTCCAGTAAACCACCTTCAACGAACCCTTGATTGCATCCAATATGCGTTATTATTAGTCGGCGACCTTTACCGATAGGAGTTTTCAGTCCAGTAGATAAACCTTCTATGAAAGCTTGACGACTGGTTTGAATACTTTTGTCCTGCCATATTTTTTTTACTGAATGTCCTTCATTGAGCCATGTCTCATCTAAATAATAGATTTGTCTTCCCTCCTGTCTGTATTTTCGGATATCTCGTAAATACTGGCGTCTCCAACATATTATTTCTTCGTTGCCGATTAGCACTGATTTGCGACTTTTCTTCTCCCAAGTAAAATTTAATTTGTGTAATATTTTCCACAAAGTATTTCTCCCTATGTCAGGCAAATTCTCGTCCTCCTTCACCATTCTTAGAATTATGTCAAGGGTTGGGATCTCTTTTTTAAAATATAATTCATGTACTTTTCGTCTTATTGCATTTTGCATATGTTCATCAAGGTCAAATGGTTTTCTTCCAGTTGACTTTTTAGGTGGAGATATTTTTCCATTTTTCCTCTCACGTAGAAGCCTGTAAATAGTAGATTCACTAACTCCTGTCATATTGGAACATGTCGAAACTATATTTCTAACAGTAGCAGCCGGCATTTGATGTACAACAGCATCATGCACATTTAACACTACAGTCTTCGTTTGTAAGCTAAGCACGCTCTTACACTTTACTGGGGTGAAACTAGAAGACATTTTTCACAACACAGTTAACACTTATGGAACATAAGCGACTCTAAGCAAAGCAAATTATACAAATTTGGGCGAGACCAAGTTTCACCGTATATACCTGCAAAATTTCTAAGTAGTCATTGGGACAATCCCTAGTAGAACCCTATTGTAATGTTTCTTGGAAATATTATTATCAACATTTCGAAAATCAGAAAGTAATTATCTGGAGAATGCATTGATAAATGTTTTGTTAATATGTCTGCCAAGAATTGACCTGCTTCAAATTCTCAAGATAATTAATGAAATATTCAGTCAGAATAGTTGCGTTACAAGATTATTTCAAAAATAGTTTATTGTTTTAACTGTATGTACTCTACAAATGTATGAAGGTCAGTTAGAACTAACCGAATTTACATTTATATTACCTTTATATATCAGATCGGGTATAAAATTAAATAGTAAATAAATTCCTTAGATGAACGGTGACGCATATGGTTTAGTACCTGACTAGCATCTGTGACCTTTTCGCGTGCTGTCAGACAATAAGAAACAGACTATAACGATGCATTTTGCTATGTTAAATTTCTTCCAGCATTGCCTAACATTCATATCAGGATCACATTCCATATTAACCAGTATGATTTTAAGGGTTGTAACGTTTTTATTTTCTCTATATTTCGCCCTGCGAAATCGAATAATTTCTATCCCAGTGCGGCCCTGGCGTAACAATATTTTCTTCGGACTGGGTAGAATACCGTTCATATGACCAATAAACATAAAAAAAATTGGGAACAATATATCTCTGGACGCCGAAAAGGTTTGTTACGGCTCAATCTGGATTTTCAATTGAACAAAGTGACAATTGAATGTACAGTTTTAATATCGCCTCTTAAAAAAGGTGCGATGTGTACACAATAGTTTTTAGTATCGCCTTCAAAAAAAAAGGTACTTTTTACGAAATACTGAGTAATTTGTGCATTTACGGCCCCATTCATTTTATATGGTTTGTTATATGGCTTTTTTAGAACTAATTTTACAGTTATTTTTCGGAAAGAATTTCAAAAAAAAGGCTGTCGATCCCCAAAAAATCTCGTCACAAGAGGCAGTCTACGAAGATTACTTGAGCGAAGCAGTGACGATTTTCTTAGTTAATAAGATTAAAGTATCGTATCGTACCAAAGTATCGATATTTCCTGTGCTCAGTCGTCGAATTAAAATTACTGGAGTATCTGTTTATTGTGTGTATTACCGACATTAAGTTACCGAAGAATACTGAGTGTCCGTGATTTGTTCCATCACGCGGTGAGGGTAGATTACTTATTACAAGTACCTACTATCCTAAATTTTTAAATCGACCTAATCGTGAAACCACGCCTCCGGCGTTAATGCAAGTATCTTCACCTGATTGGCTGGAGACTGTTGGACTCAGGTATCGTAAATGATTATTTAGTATCTCTCCTCCCTGGAGTAATCGCACCCGTTCTTAGTCGATGGTGGAAAGATTAATTTAGTGTCACGCTATTTCTTTAGCGAAAGAACCATACGGTCAGAACTATTTTATTACGATAACGAGTTTATTGATTACTAATATTGCCATTGTTTTAGAGAACCTTTGTTTATGTTTTATAGAATAATCGTTAGAAAATTCGGCGTGCACGTCAAATCTAGATTAAATTATTTTCCCGATATTGACATAACTTTCACAAAGCCTATGTGTTTTTGTTTCCAAGTAATTTAATAATATAATATCCTACATTTTCTTTTTTGAATAAACGGAAAATAATTTCGTTAATAATTTAATTTTTTAGTTCGCAAACTCTGCGACATTTATCGTTTGGGTATGTATATGATGTTGAGTTGTATATTTGTCGTCATTAGTTCGGATTAGAGACTTCGAACGAGAAGATGTATAGATAAATTCTGTGTAAACTAGTGATGAGCTAAACAGCGATATTTGCATAAAGCCGTTATCGGCGATCGCGTTTTTTAAATAAAGGCGATTTAAAAGTGTTATCGCGTTCGAGATCATCATTTCGCGGCTATGCTCTTGCGTGATTCATTTTGCTGCTGCATATTAATTTCACTTGCCTGCCTCCTACTGTGAAAATGAAGCTGCCGACGAGGAAACTTAGTTTTTTTTATGAAAAAATAAAGTAAAATACTTACGTCTTTAAATACACCTTCTCTTTGTTAACTATATGAATTGGAGTCAACTTTTGTGGCACGAAGAAATAATAACATGTATTAATAATAGATTTTATAAAAACAAAAAAAAATATAATATATTAATAGAAACAAAGAAATGTTGGGCATTTAAAAAACAGTTACCACCTATAAAAGACATTTATTTGCTATATTCGTAATTTGCATTTGCAAATAATAACATTTGAGTTTTCCTGTCACTTAATTGTGTTCTACGTTCATTCAGGACCTAATCAGCTTTTGAAAACAACCTTTCAGAAGGAACTGGAGAAACTAGAGCACACAGTTTTTCTTGTGCAACTGCAGATAGAATTGAAAAATGAAATTTATTTTCCTGTTACCACTTTAGAGGATCAGAATTTCGTGGGTGGATGGCTTCATTGGGTTAGGAGTGTGGAGATAGAGTCGAGAACGCTTGAACTAAAATACGTTGCATTTCACTCTATTTCACTGGACGTGATGGAAAGCGAGTAGCTGTGTTGCATGTTAATTGACGCGATTTCGTATATACAAAAAAATCGCTGTTTCTGCCAATCACCGTTATTTGTGATTTTAGTCAACTGTTGCGATCAGCGATTTTTCAATAACGGTTATTAAATCACCGGTAGCGATATATCGCTCATCACTATTGTAAACTGGTCAAAATCAGCCCATTTAGAACAGCTGTAGCCGCCTTATTTTCAGTATTTTTGAATTGAAATATCTCGTGAATGCCTTGCAATATTTACATAGAATTTTTATATTTCGGTTAACAATATAAATTTTGTGGAAGATGAGCAACATTGAAAATCCAGAAGTACCTACTGTTTTTGAATTTTATTAAATTATGTCTTAAATATCTTTACGATTTTTCTTTTTAAACGTAAGAAATTAATTAATATAATAATTTTGGTTATTACATAAGGTGAAGTCACGTTCTGGGTACAATTGGTTAATTTAACGTACTGAAACTTTCAACTTTATTCTTAATAATAATAATATGTAATTATAAATTAATATACAATTATTGGACTCACAAATATGTTATATACAGTTCGTATCGCTCTAGGAAATTTGTTAGCCTCTCCGAAAATTGAGTTGGGAACCCCTAGTTGCAGTATACCTCAAACAGATATCCAATAATGTCTTTAGAGTGAGATCATATGGCAAATAATGTCTTCGATAAATTTGAATCTAGAATCCAGTGGCTTGAAATAACCAAGTGATCTTTCTGTATCAGTACAATAACTTTCACTTTCTTAGCATATTGTGACGTGCTTTCTTTCCTTAAAAGACTTACGGACGTCACTATGACACCCACGGCTTCGGTACTTCCTTGATTTCCTCGGGCGCCAGATTTTTGGGGTGGTTTACTCCACCGAACTCTCGAAAATACGGCGTCAAGAGTTACCAAGGTAGCCACAGATGGAGGTTCAGTAATTCCAGGGGTCTGTTGTTATTGACCTTTCCGGATACGTAGTGTGAAAACGGGCTTTAATTGCTTACCACTATCAGAAAATGAAACTACTCGCTACTGGAGAAATTATCAATTTTAATTCCACAAACAAAATTGAATTTTACATAAATGAGAAATTAAACCAATTTTAGTGTTTTACAAAAATATCAAAATCTACTACTAAAGATCTACGTTATTAATAAAACCAAAAGCGGCCTGACACCAAGCAATAAATATTCTAGCTATTTTACAACAGAGGCGGAAAATAACGTGCAGAATTCTACTAGTACGTAGCAGGTGAAAACAATACAAAGTTCCTAGTGATTGAAAATAATCAATGCAATTCGTGCATCAATCTATTTCCCTGTTTTCTTCTAAATATTTCAGCTCTCCTTCGATGGTGTTGTTTAATCCTATAGGGTGGGTAAATTGAGAACCGGAATAATTTTGGTAGTGTACAGTGAAACTATTTATTTCTTCTTATAATTGAGTTGAATTTATTCCTAATTAGATTTACTATAATTTAAACTTACATTTACTATCTCCACAAATAACAAATACACTTATTCACCCTTTAACTTAACGAAAATATTAAACTAATAAATGAAAGAATTTAGCACTGCACGTGCTAACCACTTGTGGGTTGAAAACTTAATGTCCCCAGTAACGTTCGAAGTTAGATAGTTTTTTAGGCAATTTGGCAGCCGACTGACTGACGCCATACATCACAGAGAGATAAGGAAAACGCGAACGAGGGCATAAGTAGCAGCGGCGTGCTTATAATTGTGAAATTAGAACAGTGATAATATGTCAAAATGCACAGAGAAAGCGTTATGGTTGCACTAACAGAGCGTACTAAATCGGTTCCTAGTATTTGTGTACTTATTAAATAAAGGGGAAGAAAACAATCAATTAACTAGTCTCGGCTGCCGGTTTAATCTCAATAGCCACCGGAATTTCTTAGCGATTTCACTAGATTCAACTAAACTAGGTTTTACAGAACAACACAACGGCCTATCGTACGAAATCAAATATTCCAGATAAAGAAAACTACCAGCAGAATGCGAAAACCTCTCCTGGGTATCCCTGCTCGGCAGCGAATACTTTTGAGATTATTTCGTATCCCTTAAATCAAATCTGCCTTAGAGGCCTCTCGAATTGATCCCTGCTCAGCAGCGAATCCAGACGAGATTTTTCTAAGCAAGTGCAAAAGAACTAAATTACCTAACAGTACAACGGCTTATTGGACGGGATTAAATACTCAGATAAAATAGACTAAATGTTCTAACTAGGGTTTTACTAACAAAACAACAGCCTATTGTACGAAATCAAATTTTCAGATAAAATAGATTAACAGTAGAATCCGAAAACCTCTCCTTCGTACTCCTGCTCAGCAGCGAATACTTTCGAGATTATTTCGTATCTCTTAACTCAAATCTGCCTTAGAGGCCTCTCGAACTGATCCCAGCTCAGCAGCGAATCCAGACGAGATTTTTCTAAGCAAATGCAAAAGAACTAAATGTTCTTAACAGTACAACCAATATGCGTCTGTACCAGTTGGGCATTCAGTTCAGTTGAAAGAATGTTATGAGAACCTCGACTTTGTACTTACAAGCTTAAGTACTCCGATCATGAATGGACTGTTTGTGGAGATTTAAAAGTGATCTCTATGTTACTAGGCCAACAGAGTGGTTACACAAAGTTTCCCTGCTTTCTCTGTGAATGGAATAGTCGTGATCGTAAACAACACTACGTAAAAAAAGAATGGCCAGTAAGAACCACTTTGGTTCCTGGATTTAAAAATGTTGAGAAGAGTTTAGTGGATCCTAAAAAGATTCTACTTCCGCCACTTCACATCAAGTTGGGACTAATGAAGCAATTCGTCAAAGCATTGCCTAAAGAAGGAGAGCATTTCAAATATCTCTGTGAGCAACTTTCTGAGGCAAAACTTAAAGAAGGGGTATTTGTTGATCCGGATATAAGGAAACTTATGAAGGATGAAGACTTCGAGTTGGAAATGGAAGACCAGGAAAAGAAAGTATAGAAATCTTTCAAACAAGTGGTAACTGGCTTCCTAGGAAATAAAAAAGACCCAAACTATAACAATATTGTTGCCAATGTGCTAAATAACTACAAACTTTTGGGCAGCAATATGAGTGTTAAAGTTCATTTCCTACTTTCTCATCTGGACTATTTTCCGGAAAATCTTGTAACAGTGAGTGAGGAACAAGGAGATTGATTCCACCAAGATATAAAAGAAATGGAATGCATATGTCAAGGACGCTGGAACGTTAACATGATGGCTGACTACTACTGGATGTTAAATAGGGAAAATCCCACAGCAGGAAAAGTACTAAACGAAGTTTTGAAGGAAAAGGAAACGTTACTACTAAGACTTGTAAATATATTGTAGTAAAGCCTTATTAACTTTTCTTTCTGTATTATTAAGATTTAGTTATGTTTAAAGCAATTTTAATATTATACGTAAATAGTACCGATATAAAATATGTCCATTCTATGATTTTTGCTAAATGTTTCACCTCATTTTGTATACAAACCTTATGTGATAGAAAAAAACCAATATTATTTCTGAAATCAGCACTAACAACTACCCAATAATCAGTTATCAAACCTAAAACAATTTAAAAAAATATTTTTTTGCGAGCCTGTGTAATTCAAGAGTCTGTCTGACCATAAATTTATACGATACCAAAAAAATCCCTATTGGTATGTATGTAAACACATTATTAAAACTTGATTTCCGTTTTCGGTTTTATTTGATGCTATAATCCTTGCAAACTTTGAGATCGATCCAATATTTTACTTTTCCGCCAACCTATCTAATATGCGAGAAAAGTATTGGTTTACCCACAAAAAAGTTGGAAATTTGAATTTTTTTTTGAGTTATTTTTACGTTATCCATCAACAACAACACGAAAAAACGGTTTTTAAAAAAAAAATCCTGTGTGTATGTCGTCGTCGTCGTCGTTGTCGTCGGCCACTTTTCCTTGCAAGTCTTGTTAGCACGATACAGCCTCCGGAGTTCAACAAGTCACCAATTTTATGATTGAATATTATTCAGGACATCTCACTGATGAACCCTATTGATTTTCAGCTCACCAGAGCCAATACAACCGGTCCTACAGTACTTTAAATACGATATTTTTGTCATTTTTGGAGAAGTTTCAGTTTGTTAGCACGATACAGCCTCCGGAGTATAAACAAATGACCAATTTTATGATTGGATATCATTCAGAACATCTCAAAGTTGAACCCTATTGATATTCAGCTCACTAAATCCAGTACAACGGATGCTATGGTACTTGAAGTACCACATTTTTGTCATTTTTGGAGAATTTTCAGTTTGTTAGCACGATGCAGCCCTCCAGAGTGATCGATTTTATGATTGAATATTGTTCAAGATACCTCACAGATGTATCCTATTGATTTTTAGTTGATTAGAGCGAGTACAGCGGGTCCTATAAATCCAGATATACTACATTTTTGGTTATTTTTGGAGAAATTTCGTTTTGTTATCACGATACATTCCCCGAAGTGTATACAAGTAACAATTTTATGATAGAATATTGTTCAGGGCCACAGATGCGGAAAAGTTAGTTTCAATCTTTAAAACCGTTTATTTGGCGTTGATTTGATTATGGCACTGTGCTAAAGTCGTTTGTTTACAAATTCCGAAATATTTCAAGATCATTACTTTTATGATTTGGAACACATAATTATATTATAAATGTTACCAGATTTTCGAGTCTTTATAAAGCAAACTATGTTATAAAACTACGTCCCTTATAAACTATTTTTTTAATATTATAACGACGTCAATCTTTATAAAAATTGTTAACTATAAACAAGTGAATAAATAATAAGTCGTTCTTAGTGAGAGAATTATTATAATAGCAAGTGTCGAGGTTAAAAATATTAAAGTAATATAAATGTGTTGATTCTGGATTTATACAGATGTAACGCAGAACGAATGTGTTACAATATGTAATGTTTTTAACATTCGCGATACTTTTTTTTATTAATTTTGAATTCTCATTACAATTCCTTTTGTAATTACGTCGTTGGCTTCTTATATTAAGCCTTATTCTTTGTTGTCGAACGTTGATCTGATCGTATTCCATCCATGAGACTTCCCATTACGTTAAATATGATTCGTGGCTTGGCTTCCTATAAACCCTTATAAAATTGTCTTCATTCTTTTTCAACTGTTTCTATAAACAATGTATAATTATCGCTTCCAACATTCCCACATTGTTTTTTTAAGTCAGCATGTTTGCGTGTTTCATTAATTAATTAATTAATAACCCTGTACGCCTAAACTCCACTGTCACTTTATGATTATGTCACTCTGATAACGTTTCAGAAACTTAATAGATCGCGGAAACGAATATTTTGTACGGATAATACTAAGATAGGCCAAGCTACAGGGAATTTCTTTCGATGTCACAGTCGGTCTTCTGAATTAATTTATGGCAAAAATCACTTATTAGATGCTCCCTTTTGCTTCGCCACCCGAATAAAAATTAATTTCCCACGGTGTGATGTCTGGCAAACTGATGTGTACTATCAAACTACAGATCTTATGATTTGATTATTCTCTTTTTTAAAAGTTCGCAAAATCCTCAGCTTAAACGAACGTTAAAAACAGAAATATGGCAATTCATTTAGATTGAACGCACTACATGCAATAAATCATTGCAGTAATTACGTTAAAATCCAAAGCTCAATGTATATTTTACATATATACCAAATTCAAAAGTCGGCCAATCAAATTAATGTATTTTGAGGAATTACTTTCCAGGAAGCTGAAAATTATTTTAATACCTTTATTCGGTCCTAAATGCCTGTAATACGAGTTTGCACCATCCCAGGAGGTGAGCTTAACTTTTGAGAGCTAAAAAACCGCCAAATTTTTGCACTTTTAGTTTTTGGCTTGTAGCTGGAAAATGGTGTGTCTGACGGAAAATGCCATTCCATTCAATATTGCACATTTTTCAACTTTTAAAATATCTTTATTTGCAATCGATTACTCCTCCCTTAATACAACATGTACAAGAATATAGATTACTATAGCCGATGGTCAGGCGATACTTGCACTTGTTGTGTACGTCTACAGAGTGTATATGGCTTCTTGTGTTGACTCACATTCTCCATATATTTTGATTCTTCTACTAACTTTGTCCCCGGTGTATATTTTTCACTCCTAAAAAATTTCGGCTGGGTATTCCCTGAAAAGCAGCTGAAAAACAGGGTCTTGATAATTGAAGGGTATAGGTTTGGAGAGAGCAACATGGCAGATGTTGTTTATGATTTAATTTAATGTGATTGAAGCTAGGGGTAATTCAGTCCAGTGTATAGGGCTGAGCTGAGATTATCCCTGCAATAGATGAGGGGTTTTTGAGTGACAACCAAGTTATATTGTTAACGTACCATGCAGAAGCCTACACCCACTATCAAGGGTTACTTCTTCGCGATTTACGGCTTTGAGTGCATTTCGAAGATTTGCTGGCAGATAGTTATCGTAATTTTTTTTTGATATTTTTGATACGAAGTCTTTGATAGTGGGTAGATCAGCTTTATCATATAGCCATGGGGTTTTGGGAAGATGAGGGTAAGGTGTTTCGTGTTTAATTGCCATTCTGAGGCACTTGTTTTGTACCATCTGCATAGAGTGAAAGTTGTGTTTAGTTCCTGTAAGGTAAACGGGTGCTGAATATGTTAAAATAGGGCGAATAATTTGTTTGTATAATGTTAATTTGTTTTCGGTGGAAAGTTTACTTTGTTTGCAAATTAAAGGGTATAACTGACCCATTGCAATCTTAGCTTTACGGACTTGAGTGCTAATATGCGCATTTGCATTAGTGTTCCCTTGTATGGTATATCCTAAATATTTTAAAGTGGTGCTGGGGGTAATATTGTAATGTTTTTCTAATTTATTTAAACAGTAACTCACTAACACTTAATTTATATATACTTAACTAATCACTTAAATTCAATTTATATGCACACAAACTTGATTATTAATTTATATAAACACTTTACTGATCGTTGTATTTTTGTTTATTTCACAAGATCACTTTATCAACTAACTCATCCGCTGATCGGTCCTTTATTTATATTAAAGCCCTTTTTACTAGAAAATTCCGGACTGCGGCTTACACACACAAAAATAATTGGTTCTGGCCTTTTCTAGATAAGTCTGGTCACAAAAACAATGTTTAGATAAGATAGTCGTACATATATAAAAAAAACCTGCGTATCCGCCATAATTTTAATTTTTATACCTGGCTTAGACAGAGTCCGATTTAGGAACTATACCAGTGTTCTGTTTCGTAACATTACCCCCTCCTTAAATGGAAGTTCCTCCTGGAACTATTGTGTAGCCGAGACTGGATGTTTGAATCGGCAACTGGCCCCATTTCTACACTTTCCGATCTTATGGAAATAGCAGGGCACCGTCTTCATCGGATACTGATACGGGGGTTGTAGCTGCAAATTAATATCTGGACACCGGTATCATTAAAGAAAATCTCTACCATGTTCCTGATGATTCGCCAATCCAACTGGTTACTTGCTATCTTAGGCATAGCCAGTTTCTTCACGCTGGATTCCAACACATGGTCTCGTAGGTTTCGAAGTGCTTCCCACACATCACGGTAGGTAGATCGTAGAAGACGTACCGCGAACTAAGTTTCAGTGTCTTGCCAGGGACTGGAATCTGGTCTTCAAGTTTTTCTAATTGCCCGAACATCTTTCGAAAGACGGTTGCCCTCGTGCGTTCTTGATACGGGGGATATTGTATGCCAGTGAATAATCTTCCGGGAGAGTGAACAAATCTTGTGGTTGTTCCGAAGTGACTCCGTATCTAGCTTTCCCGGTACCTCCATACGTGCCCATAAATTCCTCGAAGGTAGGGTCAGACACATCTCGAATAAGGTTTACTCCTTCCTCCAGGTCATGGTCTCCTTCGAATGGCGCTAGTCGGTTTTGGTGAACTACTTTCGGTTTTCCGTTGGGGATCTTGCTTATGCGATATATAACATCATTGATCCTTTTCTTGATTAAGTATGGACCTTCCCAGGATTTTTGTAATTTTGGAGAAAATCCTTTTCTCCTCGTCGGGTTGTGTAACCATACTTTGTCCCCTTCTTTATAACCGCCTTCTGTGGCCTGTGTGTCGTACAGACTTCTCATTCTGTCGCTTGCAACTTGAAGATTTGTTCGAACTAATTCATGAATATCGTCCAGCCTTCTTCTCAATTGGATCACGTAGTCTTCGCCTGCCAGATCTTCTCCAGGCCGACAGCCAAATTCCAGGTCACAAGGAAGCCTCATTTCACGTCCAAACAGGATTTTCGCCGGTGTTTCACCCGTAGACTCATTCACGGCAGATTGATAAGCCAATGCGAATACGAAAAGATACTGGTCCCAATCTCTCTGATGGCTAGATACTACTTTGGACAGGTATTTTCCAATAGTCCTGTTCATTCTCTCGACCATTCCATCTGGCTGTGGATGTAATGCTGTTGTCCTGGTCTTCTTCATTCCCAGCTTGTCGCGAATCTCCTGGAATAGATGGCTTTCGAAATGTCTTCCCTGGTCGCCGTGGACTTCCAAGGGCACTCCATATCGGCTGATAAATTCTTTCACCAATACATCTGCTACAGTTGTGGCCTCTTGGTTCGGTATAGCGTAAATTTCCACCCACTTTATGAAATAATCCATTACAACCAGTATGTATTTGCTACAATTTTCTGTCGTCGGAAATGGTCCAGCGATATCTAAAGCAATCCTTTCGAAAGGGCTTCCAACACTGTACTGTTTCATGGGTGCCTTTCTCTTGCGATGTGGTCCATTACTCGTAGCACAAGTCGTACATTTCTTACACCAGTCCTTCACATCGTTGGAACTGTTCATCCAATAAAACCTTTCACGGACTCGCTGAAGAGTTTTCTTCACTACCAGATGACCTCCCGATGGACTGTCGTGTAACTTCTTCAGTACCTCAGCTACTCTTGTTCTCGGGATAACTAGCTGTCTCCTCATCTCAGAACCATCATCGTTTTCAAGGACTCTTTTCAACAGCCCTTCTTTCAGTACAAGAGTCCCACTGAGCCCAATACGCCTTGAGTTTTGGTGACAATTTTGACACTTCTTGCCAGGTAGGTCGCCGATTTTCTTTCTTCCATTGCCGGATCATCTTTAGGTAAGGATCATTCTCCTGGTCTTCTCTGATCCTGGTGGGTGACCATTCTTCATTGGCTACTGTAATTCTTGAAACTGCAACTTCCTTAGATTTCGACTTGTTGCATTGTGAATAGTCTACAGGGCATGGCCGTCTAGGCAAGGAGTTAGCTTTTCGGTGATTCACATCAGCTGGATGTTCACCCCTGTCTTATTTCCCCTGTGTCTGGAGTTCTTGGGTTACAGGAGTCTTGGGGCGCTTAGACGGACTGCGTACGTGCTCTAGCTCGTCACACTTCCGGCATTTGATCTTCTTCAGCCTCTTGTCTGCCATACCTTTCAACAAGTTGACGATCTGATCAAGTTTGTCATCGTCACCTTCTTCCTGTATGGTCCTATCTTTGTTGTATCCCGAAGCCATCGTGGCTGCTTCATATTCAAGAGCAGCAGTCAATGCAACGACCAATGTTTTAGGGTGGGCTAAACGAAGCGTCCTCTGCATATCGGGGTCACGTAAGCCATCAATAAAGGCCTGGATGCCCAGACATTCCATCACGTTCTCTGGTGCCGATGGATAATCGAATCGAACTAATCGGGCAATATCCACTTCATACTCTTGAAGGGCTTCATCACGTTTCTGCCTTCGGTTCTTCAGCTGGAATTGGTAGAAATGTTCTAGATGTTCGTGACCATATCGCATATCCAACCTCTTCTTCAGCTGCTCGAAGTCATCCGTTTCTTCAAGTGGTATCGTCTGAAGTATATCTAAGGCATCTCCCCGAAGCGCTATAGTTAGGTTCACTGCTTTCTCCTTATCGGATTCACTCTAACGGCGGCTTAAAACTGTTTCACATAATTGGTCCAAGACATTTTTCCATCGAACGTTGGGGCCTTGACTCGGGTAAAACTGCCAATATAATCTATCTTGGGTTGTGTTTCGGGCTTGCAGATCTCGATTTTCTTTTCTTCTGCTGAATTGTCTCGTGTTCTTAAATCGGCAATCTTTGTCTCTAACTCCTTGATTTTCTCGTCCATCTGATTGTCCATTGTTGCCATTTTATTCTCCATGTCTGATTTTAGGGACGTAATTTTATTCTCGACTTCAGCAGCAATGTCATTCTTCAATGATAAGATATCTGCAGAAATATTATTCTTCATAGCAGAAATATCGTTCTTCATAGCAGAAATGTTCTCGTCCATGTTAGCAGAAATGTAGTTCTTCATAGCAGAGATCTTCTCGTCCATGTTAGCAGAAATGTCGTTCTTCATAGCAGAAATCTTCTCGTCCATGTTTTCTTCCCTGGCAGAAATCTTCTCGTCCATGTTAGCAGAAATTGACGAGATTAAAGTGGAAGCTTCGTCATTGAATAAAACTATTTCTGGATCAAAGCCGTCATTTTCCAGTGCCACTTTAAGTCTTTCTACTAATTCACTTTTCTTACCGGACGTTTCCAACTCACGATCTTCCAATTCTGCTCTTAATTCCGCCACTTTCAGATCCCTTAATCTCTTGGCTATTTTTACGTAGCAATTTATTTATATTACCCCACACCTGACACCAATGTAATGTTTTTCTAATTTATTTAAACAGTAACTAACACTTAATTTATATATACTTAACTAATCACTTAAATTTAATTTATATGCACACAAACTTAATTATTAATTTATATAAACACTTTACTGATCGTTATATTTCTGTTCATTTCACAAGATCACTTTATCATCTAACTCATCCGCTGATCGGTCCTTTATTTATATTAAAGCCCTTTTTACTAGAAAATTCCGGACTGCGGCTTACACACGCAAAAATAATTGGTTCTGGCCTTTTCTAGATAAGTCTGGTCACAAAAACAATGTTTAGATAAGATAGTCGTACATATATAAAAAGAACTGCGTATCCGCCATAATTTTAACTTTTATACCTAGCTTAGACAGAGTCGGATTTAGGAACTATACCTGTGTGCT
The DNA here is from genome assembly GCA_963921935.1 of Galeruca laticollis. Lineage (NCBI taxonomy): Eukaryota > Metazoa > Arthropoda > Insecta > Coleoptera > Chrysomelidae > Galeruca > Galeruca laticollis. Next base: position 32,988,661 of record OY998178.1, on the reverse strand, counting down.
GTTTCGTAACAATATTATGTCCGTTTATACAAAGCTGAGATTGCAATCGGCTGTTTTTGGTGGTTCTCCTCCTGAGTAATAAATACTTAGAGGCATTTATGGTTAATTTTTGATTTGTGAAGTAGGGAATGCTTTTTGTGTTGATATATGTTTGTAGTTTATCGAGTGCGTGATCCGGGTTTTTTGCCGATGCTACAAAACAAGTATCATCTGCATATATGGCGGTTAATATTTTAGGGGTGTTGGGATGTCGTGGATGAAAATTGAATACAGCAAAGGTGATAGAACTGAGCCTTGAGGGACACCAGCCTGTGTGAGAAAGGGCCCTGCCGAGTTTTTATTTATTTTGGAAAAAAAATTTCTATTAGTTAAATAAGATTTTAATATATTGATTAAATAATCGAAAGCTTTTTGGATGTCAATAGCAACCATGACGGCTTTTTTGTGCTCTGAAGCCTTCTCGAATGTGGTTTATTACACGAATGGTTTGCGGAATGTTGCTATCACCGCTTGTGAAGCCGTATAGCTCCGCGGGTATAATATTATTCTTATCAACGAAAGATTGTAATCTTTTCAGTATAATTTTGTCTATCACCTTTGCAATGTTATTCAAAAGTGATATAGGCCTGTAGCTATCTACATAACAAGTTTGTTTGTTTGCTTTTAATATTGGAATGATGTTGGCGACTTTGAGCATATCAGGATAGTGTCCTGTTTTTATTATGAAGTTGGTGATGTGAATAAATTGAACGAGAGCTTTTTTTGGAAATTTTTTAATTAATATATAGTGAATACCATCATGACCTGGCGCAGTTTTGACTTTTAGTTGATTAATAGTTGTGACTAATTCAGTAAATGTCACCAAGTTTGTTGGTTTTGTATTCTTGGTATTGCGAAGGTATTGTTGAACTTCCTTCGAAATAAAGTTATGATGCCTTGAGTTCTGACAGTTATTAATAAAAATGTTTTGAAAATACTCTCCAAAGATTTCTGCGATATCATTGAAATTTGTGTATGTGTGTCCGTTATTTTCAATTTTGTTGATTTCTTTACGACCGTTTCTGAAGTATCTAGATATTTTCCATAAAGAATTGTCTTCAGGTTTTAGCGTATCAAGAAATGCGACATCTAAAATCATCAAATTCGATTTAGTGGTATAGCCGAAATCGAATGTGAAAAACGAAGAAAATTTGGTAGTTCGGTGCAAACTTACATTTTGGGGTTTTCCAAGAGGACATAAATTGAAAACAGATGCTCATATGGAATAAAAGCTGTAGAGAAGATAATTGTACGTTATATAGATACAGTAGAACTCCAATTATCCAGATCGCATTCGACTCCGAAAAACACGCTCAGACTTGAACCGTTCAAATCAGCCGCACGCCAAAAATTAAACAGTGGTAAGGAGCTGAGTGGTTTCGCCGTAAAAGCAAGTACTCTTCTGCAAATGTGGTGTTCACTGAATGCAACCATGTTGAAAGAACAATTTCTCTCCAACGACTATAACAAAGAACGGTTTATTTCCATGATGCTTGAGAAATTGGTACAGCATGGGTAAGGCAAAGTATTGAGGATGCTGACAACCTTATTATCAACACTTCCATTGAATTGGCAGGTAACTTTGCGACGGGCATCATAATAGGAAAGGACACCGATTTATTGATACTATTAACCGCCAAAGCACCAAATTGATCCAACATTTACGTCATGAAACCTGGAAAGGGAATTTCTCAGAACATATTCTACTATTCCAAGTATTTCAACTTATCGTCTGTTGTCAAACAGAATCGCCTGTTCTTACAGCAATGAGTAGATGTGATACAACCTTTGCATTCTATCGCCAAGGGAAGTTGAAGTTTGTCAAGCTTCTTGAAAAGAACACGGCAGTACAAGATACTGTCAAAAGTTTTTCATAATGATGATGCAGATCCTGAGGTTCTCATTTCAGCAAGTCAACTTTTCTTGGCAGCCCTCTATACATCCAAGGCAGATAAGACCTCCTTGAACCAAATCCGCTACGAGATATTTTTAAAATCCCTAACAATGCCAACTTAAGAGCTGGCCTCTCTACCTCCAACAAATGCAGCCTCCGCCCAACATATTCTGCGGGTGTACCTTCAAATCCAGGGTTGGTATGATATACTAAATGATCCTCTGAGTTGAGGTTCGTTGGAAGAGGACGGGTTTTGGCCTTCTCCCCATCATAAACACTAAGGATCCAGCTCCACCTAAAATTCTCAACACTGTGTCCTGCAAATATACAAAGGAGTGTACAGGGAAGTGCAGCTGCTGAAAAGTAGGCATGAAATTCTCAACAATATGCCTCAATTGCAACGGCCAGTCAAGCTTGAATTCAGCACCCTTCGAGGATGAGGATGAGACCTTCATTGTCGTAGAAGCAGAAATAGGTGTAGATAGTATTTATGAAGATAATCCCGATGAAGAGGACCTCGATATGCAACCGCGTCTTCCGGGTTTCTTAGATGAAGGACCATCGACATCAAATAAAGTGCGAACATACACTCAGGTGCAAAAAATTCGATCCACGACTATTTTTGGCAAAGTAGACAAAAATTTGATCATGTATGTTTTGGATCGGTTTTAAATGTTAAAGGTATGAATAATAAAGACAGTTTATACAAGAAAATCATGTTGTTAGGAAAACAATTGGCTTTATTCGAATAATGGAAAAATGAAGTATATTTTGTAATCAAAACAATGGTTATAATGAAATGTTAAGTGTGTGCACCTGAGTGTACCTGTGTGAGTGCACCTGAGTGTACCTGTGTGAGTGCACCTGAGTGTATATTTCATCAATAAACTGTTCATCAGTAAAGGGTTTTTGTTGCTTTATCTGAACTATTAAGAGCTATGATTAATTTACTTATTAACAAATTAATTATAATGATATTTATTAAATATTTACTGATAATATAGAACTTTGATAAACTTAATAATGATTTTTATTTGTACGAATCTCTACTCACGTTGTGCACATTATTTTAACAGAGCAAAACAATAAGAAGTGCTGTTTTGGTGAAATTGTCGTAAAAACCGATTTTGAATTAATGGCAAATTTTGAATTTTAAATGACTGAATTTAAAAACTAAGGTATCCTATGTAACGTAAATTTTATTCTCTATAACTTTTTTCCATTGATTTTTTAATAGGATTATCTGTTTTCAAGATATGTCGTCCTGGAAAACCGCAAAACATAAGTTTGCACCGAACTGCGAAATTTTTTTCGTGTTCAAAATTCGATTTCGGCTATACCACTAAACCAAATTTGATGTCTTTAGATGTCATTCGAAGCATACTTTGGTCCTCTGTATTAATGAATGAAATGACATTTTCTGTCCGACGCACCGTTTTCCAGCTGCAACCAAAAAAACTAAAAAAAAATGGACAAAAGCTCACATCCTGGGATGGTGTAAACTCAGATTACATGCATTTAGCACCAAATAGAGGTATTAAAACGATTTTTAGCATACTGGAAATTAAAGTTATACCTTTTATTTTTTAATGATGTTGAAAAGTCGTGTTATGTATTCAAGTTATAATAGATAGTAAGTACGCTGCGCACCAAAATTAACGCATACTTTTAAAAATCCTGGTAAATAAAATAACTTTAATGTTTTGTTTTTTGTGATATGATATAATTCATACCTCCGGTATATTGTAAATATTTATCGGTAGAACCAGTGCCGGACTGGCCTATCTTTGCCAAGTGAGATTTTGAAAAATTGGGGCCCCAATTACCAGATTCATTCTATTTCATGAGTCGCATACGGAAATTTCAATAAATTATTGGTTTTCGTACTATTAATGATTAAGGTGCAAGATCAGCTCTACACTTGTCATAGAGTAAAAAATGAAATAAACACAGAAAGGCAAAATAAACAAATTATAAAAATAAATACATTTTTTAATAAATCAAACCAAATAAATATTCTTATAAAAATAAATACAACAAATACAAAAATAAACTCTAAAACGAGGAACTGAAGACCTAATAAATAAACTTTTGGTATCAAAAAGGAACAAAGTAAATAAAAATAGGGGTGAAGAACCGCTAATATATAATAATTACTTTACTTTAACCAATTTACATTTTTTTATACAGTGAGCTTTCTGCAGCCAGGCGCAAAATAATTTTTTCTGGGTCTATAGAACGCAGCGTTTCCGTTTCTACACTCATAAGAATAAAACTTTCTAATAAATTTTCAGACAAACTAGATCGTAAACGCGTTTTGACAATTTTTAATTTTGAGAAAACGCGCTCACAAGCAACTTGGGTACTAGATAAGGTAATTATATATTTATATGCAATGTACAGGTTTGTATACGTTGAAATGTGCATATTAAACTGTCTAATCAACTGAAAGCAACAGTGAACGCACCCGTTACACTCAGAATTATTATTGTTGCTTTGGATACAATTCTTTGTTTTAATTTTTTCTAAACTTTGAAAAATGTCTGAAAATGTCTGTATAAAGTTCATATGGATCCATGTTGATTTTATTTGATATATTCAGCAATTTTTCCTTATTGTGAAGACGTCCAGGCACCTTAGCGAAATTTCTTGGGTCAAGGAATGAAAAATCATTATATATTTGTTCGTTTGCGCCAAACCTTTCTTGAAGACTAGTAACAGTTTGATTGATTATCGTTTTGTATACTTCAGTTTCAAATTTCTTGTACTGATCAGGTTGAACAAAGTCATTAGCTAGTTCTCCAGGCATCTTTTTCTTTTTGCGTGTTCTTAATTTTGGAAATTCGCTTTCTATGTCTACATCTGATAGCTCGTCTTTGTCAATTAAATATCTGATGAATTTGTCAACTAAGTTTTTCAAATTGTCGAACTTTTCGTACATGTTTTTGATATTTTGTTTTGCGTTGTTCACTATGTGGAAAGCCTGCATAAAATCTAAGCCCTCGGTTTGTAAGTATTTAGAAGCCGCATTAAGATATCCAAACAATTCGAGAAAAACGAATGACATTAATATGGTTTCATACTGACAGAAGCTTTTCAACAAGGAGGTGGCTTCTGAGCAGGTTTTTGCATCATATTCCAAATGAGCACTAAGATAGTTGAGGGCTTGTAAAAGCGTTGAGTAGAGTTCGTTATCTTGGTTATGAACATTTCCGAGTAAAGTCAATACGTTATTGTTCTTACTCCACCATCTAGTTTCTTGAATTTTTTTCAGGCGTTTGTGATATTTATTTCTTTCTTCAACAAACTGATCCCAAACTTTCATACGCTTATAAAATTCGGAAAAAAAACAAGCTACTCTGTTCAACAATCCGAAATAATTTTTTATTCTTACATTACATTGGGTGCTATCACTAACTACTAAATTGATTGTGTGCATAACACCAAGTGTAAACTGAATTTGGAGCTATATTTTTCATATGAGCCTGGAGGCCGTTGTAATGACCCGACATAATAGATGCTCCGTCAAAACTGCACCCAATAATATACTCTTCCTTCAAATTGTTTTCTTCTAAAACTTGCCTTAGAGATAAATGTAATGCTTCTCCGGTCGTTTTTTTAATGTCAAAAACAGCTAAAAGCCTTTCCTTGAGGTCTCCATCAAATACATACTTCATTATCAATGAACATTGTTCCAATGTGCTAACATCTTGAGTTGAATCTATTTGGACACTAAATTGTCCATCATGGCGAATTTCTTGACTAATTCTATACTTAATTTCTTGACAAATAAGTAATATTAACTTGTTAATCGTAGATTTGCTAAGAAAACTTGTTAAATTTCCTCTACCCCTGCTATCAGGTTTATTAATTTTTCTTTGTTTGGACTTGACGGTAACATCTTGTACGTATTGTTTTAAAATATCATCATATTTGGCTAGTAATAAAATAAATTCTAGAAAGTTTCCACTTTGGTTAACTTCATCGTCGATAAGAAAATATGCACTCTCATTGTCCCCTCTATAAGCTATACCCTGCTTTCCAATGAATAAAATAATGTCAATCAGACGTGTTAAAACTTTTTTGTTGCGTAATATTTCTTCACTCTTTTTATCCTGCATTCCTTTGTTAATATAATTTTCCATGTTTTGTTCTTTTTTGGCAAGAAAATATGATTTGACTGCATCTATATGAGTTTGCGAATTTTCATGAATGGAAACTCTATCATAGATTACTTTAAAATTATTAAAACCTGTCACGAAATTGGATATCGGATGGTTTAGATTATTTGTAGTGAATGCCATACACATACAGCAAAATATCTTATTAAGATCGACTGAATAAGATAACCAGTTTCGAGCTAAGTTTTCGCCATTTGGAAGTAATTTTTGGTACAATTTATTGGGATTGAACGGCAATTTCAATACTTTGCCAATGCCATTATCTTGAGAATCTTGAGTTGGCTGGATTGGATGAAAAGATAAAGATTGTAATGTCTCACTAATCGACGTGCTTAAACTAGGTGCTACAAATTTGTTTAAGTCATTAAAATTATTTAAATTACTTACATTTACATTACTTAAATTATGTGTGCTTTGACCTGATATTATATCTATGCCACATTTTTTCTCCTCGTTTGATAGAATTGTGTCACAATCAATATCAATTTCAGTCTTGGCACTACTCGCCTGAGAAGATTGAGAAGTATTGAGAAACTGTAAAGGGATTTTCTCCGTTGTATCCGAATTAGTTTCTGCCGTTTCTGGAATCGTCGTTGTTTCAATTTCTCTGATTTGATGAGACATTTCACATGATGTACTAGGTTTTAGGAAAATATTTAAGCTAGACTGATTTTTCGAAGTGCCTGCTTTTTCTAATAGTTTCTGTCGCTTCTCTTGACGCTTATTTGCGCTAGATCTGTAAGTTCTCTTTTTGTTAATATTGTGTTCTTCGCTATCTGCCATCTAAAACATTAATTTCATACTAATCATACTCAATAACAAACTTTGAGCGACCCGATATATAGAGTTTTATTTACCTGGCCGCGTTTGCAACTACGCCAAATAAAATTATTTTTGGACACAGGCAGGCTTTACTCTCTGCTGTCTCAGTATCTCGCATACGACTAATCAGCAGCGTTGCCAAAATGAAATGTGAAATTTACTCACATTGCACAGCTGTAATCCTCACATTTATCGCGCCAAAATTTGAAAATCCTCACAAAATCCTCACATTGATAAAAACATGAGAAGTCAATGTGATGATTTGTTTTGCCTCATCAATACATAATTCATGAAAACAATATCCATGGGAGTAGGTAAATGAAAACATGTTTAAGTCATTTTTATGTTTATCATTTTATCATCGGGTTTAAATTTTGCACACACACCTTTTTTTACAGCCTCTTGTGTATAAATAAGTGCTTTTAGAGTACCAATTCATTTGTTTCGATTAACAGTTTGTGTATAAATAAGTTCTTTTAGAGAATCAATTCTCAATTTGTCTCGATTAACAGTTTTTATGTTATTCAAAACACAGAAAACTACACAGGCATTGGAAAATGGTAATACTAACGAAAAATTCATAACAATTTTCAAATTTGAAAATAACTGGTTACTTGCAGCATTTTTCAATTTGAAAAGAGTGGCCCTGTACTCTTCTGCATTTAAATCGCACCTCAAGCCAAATGAAATATGGAATGATATTATTTGACCTTCGATAATATTTGGTGGTGGTGCCATGCTAGACTTTATTTTCAGAGCGACTCTACATCTTTAAGAGTCAATGTTGGGGGCTCTTGAGCTCTTATTCAAGTTGCATGAGAATGGCATCAATCGCATCCTATTGAAAATCCTCACAAAATCCTCACATTTCAGGCAACCCTCACAAATCACTCACATTGATGTAAAATCCTCACAATGTGAGGAATTCCTCACATATTGGCAACGCTGCTAATCAGTAATCCAGCGCGACGCGCGCCAAAACCAAAACCGCCCACCGATCATACATACTCGCGCATCACTGTTGCCACGTTGCAAGAGGTCCTCAAGAAATCCTACCAAATCGAAAGTGAATATTTGCGTTTGTCATGTTTCTGGCAATAACCGATTTCGAAATTTGACCTTTTTTCTTAATTAATTTTAAATTATTGTTTCCATGTCTGTTTTTCTCACTATCTCACCTGGCCAGTCCAGAACTGGGTAGAACTGCAAAATCGCTGATCGCTATTTACCTATTTTGTAATGTTACTGGTACGTCTCGTAGAGAGTAATTAATAAATTTATTTCTGTCAGTATATTGGTTTGTCTAATGAGTCAGTTATTAACAAACTCTGACATCGAAGTAAACCACATATCTGATTATTTTAGAATTCACATTGATAGCCCGAACAACCCATAACTTCCTCTATAATTTGTTTAGTCTTTCTTTAGTTTTGGTGCGATATGAACAGTGTTGTAACATGCGGAAAAAATTTATAAGAAAGTTATCGGCAGTGCTCAGAAATGTAAGTTTTGTACTTTTGTGAGTGTCGATGTGTTTATGGTATTAAAAACAAATCTAGTTATTATTGGACTGATTTTATTTAGTTTTTAAAATTTAATCATTCGACCAGTGATATAATAGTATATTAAGTACCAAGTGTCAAAAAAGTTACTTTCGTCACGAGTTTTACCTAGACTAAAAAGGTTTTTAACACGAGGTGCTTACTATACTTTTTCTTCGCTCATGGGAATGAAAAAATTATATTACATTCCAATTATATTCACAATATGACGGAGGATGGCTGACAGCTGACTGACAAATCGAACGACAAAGAACAACAAATTTATCAGGGAATATGAAATTTAACTTACAAAAGATGCACTTGATGTGACGTTTAAAAACAAAAGATAAACGAGATGTGACTTTTCGCATTACAAACATTAGTGCTTAAAGAGACGTTTTGCGTATGTCAAAGCCGTGTTTTAAATGCGGTTTTAGTAACGGAAGTAGAAAAAATGTATTTTCTAATATAGTTTTTTTATAAAACGAGTTATCGCACTTAAAGTTCAAACACCTCTCTATTGAATCATATTGGCTGTAAAGGTATTATAGTCGCCCTCTAAGTTACTTTGCTAAAACATGTTCTTTTTGTAGCATATGCATCAATAAACTTTAATCACAATGTGATGTTATTGTCGAGCAATTGGAGAATTATTATATTTGAGTGAAGGAAGAGACTTACCTTGTAGATTTTCACCTCTTTGGTCATTAACAATGTGAACAAATTCCAGATAGTTGCATATTATTAAACAATTTATTGTAATTTGAGACTTAATTGTACATTTACAATTATTTTGTCTAATATTGCAGTTCTTTTGAACAGACTTTATGCAACTCAGTTTATTATGGATTTTCCTACCAACTTTCGCTAGTAGAAGTAATTATTAATACATTTCTCTGCCTTAAATGTTTTATTTTCCATTTTATAGTTCTTGGAGCTTGCTTCTGTATCAGGCTGATTACTGCTTGAGCTGTTGCTGTTGGGAAATCACTGGTATATAGCAAATATAGTAAAGATTCTTTACACTCAATTCCCTCAACAATATTGAGAAAACGAAAGCTTGATTTGATTATTGGATATATATTTGTATCACTTCGGTTATGAAATTCCAACAAATAATGTATCTCACTCACTTATATGACATCCATTTAACATCCATATTTCACTGAGACTCCAGGTACACGCGTTCGGTGATACTGATCCAGGCCTGGTAAATTTCTTGGTTCTATTTTAATCTTCATTAGTTCCCATACATTTTCAATGGAAGATCTGGTGAACTGGTGTTCTTGTATCTAAACTTAGTATAAACAGGAACCATCTTGATTATCGTGCTTAAAATGACACCTTCCTGGATATAAATCAATAGAAAACCATTTACTGCCGGTTTCACAAGTTATCCCGAGGTTAACAAATAACCCTTAGCTATTTTAAAACAAGTGTGTATTACCCAATCAAGTTATGGTTAACTGTCAGAATATTTAACCACCAGAAACTGTAGTGGTAATAAGAATACCTGGAGATTCTAAACTATCAATTGAATTAAAGTTGTAGCATTTGTTTGTTAATTTTTTGGGTGTGTTGTATTTCATTAAAATGCTTTAAAATGAACGATTATAAGGTAAATACCTATAGTAGCGATGAGGAACCAAGAAGACCTAATAATAATAAGTATTATTTAAAAAAACAATTGAAAATCTGAAGATCAACTGAAAACAGATATTTTATGATTGATTTCAGGTTGATAAGCCAACTCATATGATTTTCAGTTTAAATATACAAAAAAAATTTAATTTCATCTGATCAGATCCTTTGGTTTTTAGGATCTGAACAATACAGCTTTCGCAAAGTTGTTGCAAATTACACTAAACTCTTGCTTAAGAGTCTGTGTATCTATCAATTAATCGTGAATATGTTTAAATACTTATATTTACCAGAATATACAAGTATTTACATTACTAAAAATAAACTAATATTGACTTTTGACATACACACGATAGTCCGATCTTTTCACTCGCTAATAGAATGCGCTAACTGCATTAACACATGTTTTTCCTATATCTAAACTACATTACTAAGTATTTATGACAACTTGCATATACAGCCTGTCCATGGATGGGGCATCCTATAGGTGAAAATTGTTTAAATATTAGTTTTAGTGAAAAATGTCATTCTTGATAAAAAGTTTAGCTTGTTTCTGAAACCCCATAAACTGAAATAGTTTTTCATGACATTTTTCACTAAAACTAATATTTAAACATTTTTCACATATAGGATACCCCTTCCGTGGACACGCTATATGTCAAATGATCATCCCAAAAAGGTTGCAAACTGTGTTGTCATTTGACGTCTTGTGAAAATGACTTACAATATACTGTACGAACGATAATTACTATTGTAGTTTACACAATAAAATCACGGAAACAGGTAATTATTCACAAAGGTTTTCCCTTGTAAACCAGAGAATACGTTTTATCGTTCGGTTTTATTCTGCGGTATTTAAAGCATATACTCATGTTAAATGGGACACGTTAATTTGTTAATTGCTACTTTTTAATTTCGTAAATGGATATTTCAGAAGTGTTTTTCCAAGAGTAGGTAACATTTAATTCCAAGGACGTACGTGATACATGGATTCTCTTGGAAATATTAATAGGTACATTAGAACCAATAAAAAATTAATTAAGCGTTTGTTGCAAATAGATATATTAATCTAAATCACAAGTGTCGTTTGTCTGGGCTGATATGTAGGATTCAATGGATGCAAATATTTACAATAACATAGTTTCTTTTTCCCTACACACTTTTTGTTTTGCTCGATATTAAAATGTATTATCTATTTCCGGTTGGATTACTAGGAGAATCCGTAAAAGTTGCAGCTAGGATTTGCCATAATAGGACAACTTGAACTTACTCATGATTTAGAGTTACTCTAAATTTCTGAAAATACTAGACTTGTGGATATAAAATGGTGGATTTTCACCACGATAACACACCATCTCACAAAGCTAGTTAACGAATTTCTGGCCAAAAACTCGACATCGTATTCTCCTGATATTGCTCTGGCTGACTTAAATTAGCATTTTCTGCCCAACCTATCTAATATGCGAGAAAAGTATTGATTTACCCCAAAAAAAGTTGGAATTTTGTTATTTTTACGTTTTTCAGCAAGAAAAAGATCCTGTGTATATCGTCGTCGTTGTCGTCGGCCACTTTTCGTAACATGTCTTGTTAGCACGATACAGCCTCCGAAGTGTATACAAATGATCAATTTTATGATTGGACATTATTCAGGGCATTTCACAGATGAGCTTTGTTCATTTTCAGCTCACTAGAGCCAGTACAATGAGTGCTATGGTCTGGAAGTAAGAAATTTTTATCATTTTTGGATAAATTTCACTTTGTTAGCACGATACAGCGTCCGGAGTGCAACAAGTCACCAATTTTATGATTGAATATTGTTCAGGATATCTCACAGAAGAACCCTATTGATTTTCAGCTCACTAGAGTCAGTACAACGGGTGCTATGGTACTTGAAGTATCCAATTTTGTCATTATGGAGAATTTTCCGTTTATTAGCACAATACAGCCTCTGGAGCCTCTAATAGTGACCAATTTTATGATTGGACATCTCCCATAAGAACCCTATTGATTTTCAGCTCACCAGAGCCAGTAGAACGGGTGCTATGGTACTTGAAGTACGACATTTTTGTAATTTTTGGAGAAATTTCAGTTTGTTAGCACGATATAGCCTCTGGAGTATATACAAGTGACCAATTTTATGTTTGGATATTGTTCATGGTGTCATATAGATGGACCTTATTGATTTTCAGCTCAGTAGAGCTAGTACAACGGGTGCTATGGTATTTGAAGTACAACATTTTTGTTATTATTGGAGAAATTTCAGTTTGTTAGCACGATATAGCCTCTGGAGTATATACAAGTGACCAATTTTATGTTTGTATATTGTTCATGGTGTCATATAGATGAAACTTATTGATTTTCAGCTCAGTAGAGCTAGTACAACGGGTGCTATGGTGTTTGAAGTACAACATTTTTGTGATTATTGGAGAAATTTCAGTTTGTTAGCACGATACAGCCTCCGAAGTGTATACAAATGACTAATTTTATGATTGGACATCATTCAGGACATTTCACAGATGAGCTCTATTGATTTTTAGCTCATTAGAGCCAGTACAACGGGTGCTGTGGTACTTGAAGTACGAAATTTTTGTCATTATGGAAGATTTTCCGTTTATTAGTACGATACAGCCTCTGGAGTGTCTACTAGTGACCAATTTTATGATTGGACATCTCACATAAGAACCCTATTGGTTTTCAGCTCACTAGAGCCTGTAGAACGGGTGCTATGGTACTCGAAGTACGACATTTTTGTCATTTTTGGAGAAATTTCAGTTTGTTAGCACGATACTGCCTCTGGAGTATCTACAAGTGACCAATTTTATGTTTGGATATTGTTCATGGCGTCATATAGATGAACCTTATTGATTTTCAGCTCAGTAGAGCTAGTACAACGGGTGCTATGGCAGTGACATTTTTGGTAATTTTTAGAGAAATTTCGGGTTGTTAGCCTCCGGAGTGTATAGAAGTGACCAATATTATAATTGGATATTCTTCAGTGTGTGTCACAGATGAACCGTATTGATTTTCATCTCACTAGAGCGAGTACAACGGGTCATGTTCATGATGTACATCTTGTTTATATCTTCTGTGCTATGATCTGTGCATATCGAAAATATTCAGCAACTTTTTTTCAAGTAACTAATGATGGCTGTATATGCTAGTAGGTAAAAGTATTACTGCTAAGAGGAAACAGACGAAACTTATATGTCAGTCATATTAAACGGAAACGTCAAAAGATATAATAATTGTGGAATTAAAAAAATAATTTACAAGAGATTTATATCAATATAAGTGTTTTTTTAATGTGCATGAGAGAGTAATATCGTAAAAGGCAACTATAGTGTATCACTAACATTGTGGAGCAATTATTACGGATCATTATAGCAGTTATAATGTGACAATAAATCCAGTGCAGTATCAATCTGAACACATCTTCAAAAATTCATAACTCGATTTTGGTAAGAGAGCCCCATTTTTTTCTTTCATTTTCGTGTTCAGCGACCTCGAATTTGCCAGAAAAAAAATTTTCATCAAAATCCGCGTTGTACCACTAAACTAGACTTTTACCACTTTTTTTTGCTCTTGGCTAATGTTGCCACCTCTTTGCCCTTTTTTCAAAATACTTTTATCCATTTTTTAATTCTCTACTCAAAATTCAAATTGACAACTAATGTCAGATAACGGAGTTCTTTCAAATGATTATTGCCAACATGAATTACTCATATTTCATTGGTCTATACGTTTAATCTCATGAAACTATCAACGAAACACTGTACTCTTTCAATTCTGTAGGAAAAACAGTTCCACTTGGTTCAAGAATACGTATCTGAGAAATTTCGTTTTCCTATGGGAACTGAAAGCATGGGAACATCTTCCTATAGGAAAAAACTCCTACAGACTCGAGAATTGGGCCCCTGGTGGGAAATACTGTCCCGACGTAATGAACTAATGGGACCATATGTCCCACTAAGAAAAAACTAAAATACGTTAAAAAAATTTGACTAAATTACAAACATCACTAAAAGATTCCCAATTTCAAAATATGAAACCGCAAATCAAATAATAATCTTAATGAAAAAAATAAAAATACGTCTTGAAAGGGTTAAGATCACCCTAATCTAATGAGGGTATACACTTATTTTGTGATAAACGCAATTATACTTTTTAAACAATAGATTGTGCTCCCTATCGAGAAACTACGGACTTAAAAATATTTTAAGTATTTACAAGTAGTGTTTGTTAAGAAAATAGGTAACAGTTCAGAAATTAATTAGTTCTTAATTAATTACCTTGTGTAAGTCCACTAATAGTAATATTAATAAACGATTATGACTAACACATAAATTAGAATTCGTGGCGAATACTCACGTCGATTCCCGGTACTTTTTTTAGGTATGTATGTATAGGTATAATAAAATACAAGAATTTTATTGTGTTCAATCAAACTAGCTTAGTGTACCCTAGGATGTGTATATATTAATAAAATGTTTAGTTTTGTCTATAAAATTGGAGTTCTCATGACAATAAAGCTTATTCAATCTCTCGCGTATATGTTACAACATAAAACCAAATTTTCAGACTGGTTCACTTATCTTGCTTTTCCATTAGTCCCTTTCGTGAACTACTGTCTAGCTTCGCTGCCCTGCTCTCTAGTAAATTTACTTTGTTATTCTGTTATACTTCATTCTGTGAATATGACCTAACCTCCCTAATTTTTCTCAACTTTAATTTCTTCTTTTATACATTTACCCCTAATTTTGTTTGTGTATTATAATATGTTTGTATGTTGTAACATTTTTATCCTTAAGGTTGTTTTTTTGCTATTTTTCGTCAACGTCCAGGATTGTTGAGGATCTTTTCTGGTAATTCCGTACCGGGAAATGCGTTTTTTCTTTCTCTCCGAAAAATTTGTCTTCTATATATCCTTCCGCTACTGTCGTGGATTTCCATCCACCGCATCGTAGCAGAGCTTCTCCGAAAACAGTGACCCGTGTATGTTTCAGGATTTGGTAATCTGAGATACTTGGCAATCATACTAGGCATTTTCCCAATGGTATGCACTCCCAACAACTTGTGCGATGCACTTTCCGTTTTCGCATCTCAAGAATATACGACGATTATTAACAATATGTTTTGGTCGACGAGCTGCATATTTACGATAAATTTTTATGAAATCAATATTAGTAACAGTGATAACACAGTTCTTATCAGTCTTGGTATCAGGAACGGTTACTATTAATACAACATTCTCTTCCTGAATATCTTCAATAGCCATTTTTACTAACTCATCTCGTCGCAAGGCACCAGATATTTCCATTATCAAAACTACCTACAAAAATAATTACAGTGAATAAAGCGATCGTAAATGACATTTCTTAACACGTACATTCAATCATCATTACCTTCTTTCAAGACTGTATCAATTTGCTCACGCGTAAAAACTTTAGACTTTTTTGCTCGATAACCTACTGCTTTTCTTTTTAGAAATGGTATTAATTTTGAAAACTGCTGGATGTCTATATTCAGTGATGTGAATAAAAACTAGTATAAGCAAATACTAGGGATTTCTTAAGTAAATGCTCTACGTTTTGTATGAATAAACACACTAGCACTTGCTAGGGGTAGTAAGTTGTAGAGTTTTCCCGGACGAGTAGTAACTGGTTAAAAAATGGTGTGAATAAAACTTTTGAAGTAGATTGTTCTGTAGCATATGCTTCGGTATTTTCAACCTGTCAGATCAGTGAACAGTTTGTTGTTGATCATGGCTGTGTTTATCTCTATTCGTCAACGTAAAATTTATTCTGTTCGGTCTGGAATAAACGAACGTAATTGTAAAGAACTGTTAAGGTTTAACAGTGAGAGTGTTGATTTCCTTGCGGCACAGTTTCTTGAAGAAAGTGATACTCGTGGCGGTGGTATTTCCAGAAGACAGCAAATGGAAATATTTCTGAGGTTTGTGGGTGATCCTGGCTTTCAGTCTGGTGTAGCTCAAGATGTGGGTGTACATCGTACTACTGCTAACAAGACTATAAGGTACGTGATGATTAGAGTAGTTGAACAATCACATAATTGGATACGGTTTCCAACTACAGCTGAAGATATGACCGAGGCTAAAGTATTGTGGCAGAGACATTTTCGTTTGCTGTCAGTAATTGGTGCCGTGATTGTACTCACGGCACCAATTGAGATACAAAAGCCTGGGCTGCACGGTGATGAGTATATTTGTAGAAAAGGATATCCTAATATAAATGTTCAGGCAACATGCAATGCATTGGAACAGTTTACAAGTATTAGTGCGGAGTGGCCCGGCAGTGTTCACGACGGCAGAGTATGGAGGAATAGTCATGTCAGAGACATCGTGTCACAGTATGATGGAGCAGTTTTTCTTTTAGGAGATTCAGGATACGGTTTATCGCCGTGGTTGATTACACCGTTCAAGCCTGCACGAACGCATCAAGAACGAGAGTTTAATCTAATCCATGCTGGAGAAAGGGTTATAATAGAAAGGTGTTTTGGCCAGTTAAAAGGAGATTCCCAATCCTGGGAAACTGTGTTAGAGTTGCATTAAACAACATTCCACTAGTGGTAGTCAGTTGCGCGGTGCTACACAACATTGCCGAGCATCTAAAGGATGACTTTGAGTATCTTGATAGCGCCCCAAATGAAGATGACCAACATGGGGTGGTTCGTTATGAAAATCCTGTAACAACATTAAGAGGCAAAGACAAGCGTGCCAATATAATGGCGTATTTGAATATTCAATGAGGAAATTTTTGCGAAATTGAACTTAGTAACGTTTTCATGTTTTTCTCACGCAAGCACCTACTTGCACACAATTTTGTATATTTCTTTTTTATTTTATTTTTTGGGATATGGGTTTTGTTTATTCACTGAATAAAATCATCTCATTTTATATACTAGTTTTTATTCACACCATTACTGAATTATTTCAAATTACAAGTTTGATTACAACGGTAACAATTATAATCCTAAGAATCCTACATTATTACAATCCAAAGGAAAATACAACTTATGTAGCTTGCAATTAATTACAATGTGAATAAAGTATGGCAATCATCAACAGTTTGAGTAGACTTTTCTCCAGTTTGATCTTATTCAGTTTGTATTGTTGCAACAAAACAATCCTTTGCAACTGCGGTGTGGACAGGTCTTTAGTTTAATCTGCTTCATGATTCGACATAATTTTTTCACTTTTTCTGATCTTATTTTTGTGGTGGTCGGCAGCAGATTTAGTTGTTTTGTTTGGTTTCCCTTCAGTTTCTGTATTCGGCAATCTTTCTTGGATGTCATCACTAGTTGGTTGCTGAACTGGGGGCCCGGCACTTGTGCCAACTGAAATATTACCTGGGATTTTATGGAATACTGGGTTATCATCTTCTATCAACTCCAAGAATGTTTTTTCTCACGGTTGTAGTTTTATTTTCCTGTTTCCCGTCACTTTTACGTCAGTCTTCTTCTTGACGGTAGACTTCAATGCTTTTATTAGTTGGCCTACAGTAACTTGTTTCCCCAATGCACTACAGTAATCAGAATGTAAGGTTTCCCAAGCTTCTTTCTTAGCATTCATCACAGCAGGGGTTTTTGATTTTCTAAGTAAGACAATGTGATCCGAAAGGAGACGTACAAAGAGAGTGCGATCAATTTTTTCGATTTTATTAAAATCATTGTCAGATTCTTCTGATGATGAATACATCTTCTAGCACGTGGTTGAACAGATTGAGAGAGGGATATGCCGCCGATGTGGAGTAGACTGAAAGGTAGTGGAGGGGAGTACGTGTCGTGACAGGAACGTTAAAACCTAGCATTTACTTGGTCTAGCATGTACTACCCCGCGAGTAAGTGCTTGGGTTTTTCCAGATTCTACTAAACTTGCCCTAGTATTTTCTACAAATCTTTATTCACACTGATTTGACCAAATACTTACTAGACCTAGCATATGCTAGTTAGAAAGTGCTAGTTTTTATTCACTTGACTTATTGTCTCGTATGTTCAGCATGCACTTCAGCATGGAAGAAATGCTCCATAAGGTTGAACTTTTTACAACATTTGATTTCTGCATCAAATAAGCCAATAAAATGTTTTCAGACATCGTCTTAACATTCTGTTTGTCACACCAATCTTTAAACTCGCCCTAACATTTTTCGTACTGCCGTTTAGATTTTTCGGGTATTAAAACGGAAAGCGCCGAATTTACAACGTTTTTGAGTTCAGGAGAAGTGGAAAGTTCTGAAATATCAGTATCAGACATTTTGCGTTTTGTCAAGAACTGTCAAAATATTTTGTATATATTGAAACATATCATTTCCATAACACACGGTAACATTGTTAAATAAATTGAACTTGACACCAACAGTAGGTAAAAGATACAAAGGAAGTAGATAGTAATGAATTATTGAATGAATAGTTCTTATTTCACGTTCTACATTTTCCATGATCTGCTTTATAATTCTCTTTCTTTGAAACGTTATCGAAAATAGATAAGGGTTTCAGTACAAATAAGTCATTCATATTTAACCAATTTCTTATTCATTAACTCATCATTTTTCTAGTATAACAATGTAACATAATCTTTGGGAAATATACATCTTTCGTTCCCCAATAAAGTCACTTTCGTAACCAGCACAAGTATACCGGACTTATTTCTTTACAATTTTCAGCAGAATCGCCTTTTGCGGTTATTCATCTCCGTGTATCATCATTTTACTAGGAACAGTATTGTACTTATCGTTTTTTTAATATTTCTTTCAACAGAGTTTGTTTTAATTTGCAAAACATTTAAACTGAATTTATAGGTCAGCTGTTAATCAACCGACATACCTAGGTAGTCGTTATAAATTATTTATAAAATTAACTGTCTCGACCCTTACTTCGTGGAATCTACTCATATTAGTGTTCTAAATTGTCAATTTTTTAGAATTTTCAACAATTTTTATTATATTGTGGAATTAGTTAGAAACAGTGAGTTTCATTTAAAACACTAATTATTTATAAATTTAATTTCAAAATTATTCTCGATTAGTTTATCGTTTTCAATACTATACATACTGTCGAGAATATTCAGCATTTTATATACACTCTACTGCTAAACATATTTGGCCATTTCCATTTATCCTTTTTATTATAAATAATCTACTAAAACCATTTTATAAGATTTCTTCGATTGCATGTCACTATTTGGTTATTACTCTACTCCATATTTTTCTTTTCAGGTGCCATCCGAAATGGGCAACAAGCCCTCAGTGTCAGAAGGTGAAGAGGAAGAAGAAAGATCCGTACACACCTTGAAGGGTGCCAAATCTCTTGGTGCAGAATTAGCGAACGGAAGTGGGGTAGCTGATGAAGCCGATGAAGAATTTGAACTGCCACCACCCATGAAACCCATTCAGGAACCAATTTTGGTGACATCACCTCCCCCTGGAGTTCCTGGTGTACCCGAAATCGAAGAGAATCCTTGTAAAAGGGTAAGTTAAGTTTTAATTCTTTTTTTAAACATTGTTTCAATGGAGCTTTGAAGTGTAGATAATTGAGATGTGATATATTGAATTCTATTTAAATCCTTCTATATATTGAGTACGAATAATGATTTCATTCACCTTTTAATTCTTTATCATTTTCAACTTGTACGGAAATTGGGGCAGACTTTTGAAATTAACAGATCCACTCGTAGTATATTTTGTAAAATAATTCATTTAAAAATGTTTATCTTCGTAAAACCAGGGGCGGTTGTTGCTAAGCGACAAAGTGGAATGAAAATCAAGAATACTACCAAAAAGATTTTTACAAAAATAATTTTGATGTTTATACTAATATAATTTGAATATTTATTTATTGAACAACTCATCTCATTTACAAAGTTTCCACATAATTTCCGTGTAATGTAATCTCGAGTTTCGATTTTATCACATGTTCGTAAATCCTATCCAAATCATTAAATCTTTATAGAACTGACCTTGCAGTACTTAATAATGTAAACTTAAATATAGAACAAATTTGGTAGAATGGAAATTTTAAATATATTCTTCATTTTCTGGAAAACTCTGACACAATGTTTAATTTAGCCAAGCGTAGAAAAATCCTACCATTAACAAATATCTATCTCACTTTAAGACCTGCGGAGTAAAATAGATTGAAATCTCGAGTAGAGCGAATTCGCTATTTTGTCTTGGTCCTTAATTATTTACGAGATGTTGTTAACTGGAAAGTTCCTGGTGTTTGTTGAAAACATATTAAATACAAAATAGTATCTATAAAACAGATTTTCAATTGCCAGATAGATGATTTGTGCTAATATGAACTACTTTACCAAAACTCTTAACCTCACCGTCCCATCTCCATCTCTACAGAAGCTCAGTTATCCTGCCGTGTGACAATTAATTATAAAATACATAAATTTCGAGATGGATTTTGAAAAACATTTGTAGATAGATGATGTCAACTGACAACCTCTGTTTGAAATTAACTATTTGTAACATACTGATTGGAACTAATACGTGACCAAGTAGTATTCTGTAATATTAATCCTGCTATATGAGTACAATGTAAACGCTGGTATTCATTCAGATAGGTTAAATGTAATAACAGAAAATTTAAATAGAGAACACGAAGATATTGAGATCGAATAAATTAATCGGTGCAATTAGATTTATACCTCCAAACCCAGTTATAATGAATGGATTTGGATGTTTCTGGATTTTATTACTTAAAAGTAAAAATATTAGTGTTTTAAATGAAACTCACGGTTTCTAGTTAATACCACAATATAATAAAAATGGTTGAAAATTCTAAAAAATTGACAATTGTTTCGATAAATCATCATCATCGTCAGAATGACAGAAGTTACATTTCATTTGATGCCTACCTAATGTTTAGTAGTTATTTTTGGCTAGACCAAGAAGTGACCTAACTTGTGATTGACTTAATATATGTTAATAGAAAAAAGAAGATGTGATATTATAAATATTGAAGTTTAGATATTATTAGCCCTATGGTGATATCCTGGATATCATTTTTCCAATTAAGATCAGTATAACTGTGCAAGGATATAGAAAACCAGGAAAATTATATCTGTTGATCTTTACAATTATCACTTAAGAAGACAGTTTAATAGTGGAGAACTCCCTATATTTATCTGTCCATTGACGACTTCATATTGTGGGTTTCTGAAGTGTCTTCTAATTTCCAACTCTTCAAGGTAATCCAGTTCTTGTTTCTTATCACAAATATGTAGTACATCTAGTTCTGTGTTAGGTGTCAATGAATTATTGGTGTCAAGTAGATGTTTTGCGTAATGGAATTTATCTGGTTGTTTTAATCTGTATGCTCGTACGTGTTCACTGTATCGGATTTCAAAATTTCTAAGGGTCTGACCCAAATAGACAGCATTACATTCTGGACATTTGAGTTTATATATACCTTAGTATTAGTATTTAATACTATACTATTTGTATAGTAGGTATATTTTATTTTTTTATATATCTATTTAAATATTTTTTAAATTATTTTTTAATGGGATGTCATTGACCCAATGACCTAATGGAGGAGCCGCCACTGTGATGAAGAGAGACCTAAGAGAAAGCGGGAAGCGGCAGCAGCTATTGGGCCCCCGCTTATAAATTAGTTGACATCTAAAATGTATTTAGGGCCAGTTTCACCACCTATTGATAAACGTCGAATAGTTTATTTACAAATTTTGTCTTTGTCACTCGACCAAAAATAAGAAAGGTCAAAACTTACGTTTAAGCTATCCAACACTTATCAGAAGGTGGTGAAACTGGCCCTTAATCTCTTTTGAATAATCTAAATATCATTATCATTTGAATATTAATGAGACAAGGTGAATGATACATAAAATAGTCTGCTCGGTCAACGTTTCGTATACTCTTTAACATTTATTTGTATTGAAAAATCCGTTCTTTGACAATACAATTACTGCAATTTTGCACAAATACCTATAAAATATTCGAAGGAATTGTAAATATGATCATAAACTCACTTATCTACACGAATCCAAAAAGAATATTGTTTTGTAATAGATCTCATTAAATATAAGCATTTCATACGTTTAGGTATTGAAAAACTTTTAAATGATTAATTAGATAAAATTGTATTTGTAACTTTGAATACGTGCGAATCTGAAGTATTAAAACAGAATTTCTTTTATATAATCTTATCAATAGTTACCACATCAACGAAATTTTGATTAATAAATTGGGATAAATGATAAATGGAAGTAGGTCTCTAATAGTAATGATATACCTAAAGAGAGGAAGCTTTTTAGAAATGGAGAATGTTAACTTTTATTTATTTGTTCCGGAAATTATACGACTTATTCAGCGTTATATTATTTATTTCATATGAGTTATTAATTTGATACAATTCAAAAATTTGTCTGCTGAGGGAATGGAACCGTTCTTCCTCAGGATAACGCCATTTTTCTCTAGTATCATTAATGCATTTTTCTCTGGGCTGTAGTCATTTTTCCTGTTTAAACATTTGCATAGTTAGGACAACTTCTCAAGTTCTATTAGATGTTACCTCTCACTGGCATCGTTTCTCTTCTGGATTCTTCATGTTAGTTACCGAAAGTATGTAGATAATGAGCACTTGATGAATCTTTAGTTATAATTTAAGTTCGTTTTCTTTCGTTGGCACATCCTAGTTAAATTTATAACTATGTAACTCCATAAGTGCAATAGGATTTTTTTAGTATAATATCAATTTGCTGCTGTGTGTGAAGCAGACTGGCATAGAAACGACTCCATTTGCTATTTTTAATATTGTGCTTGATTTAGTTTCTACATTAATATCTTTGATAAAATCAACTAACTCTCCAATAATGGAACCATTTGCTGTACTTACAATATGAATGATATTTAGAGGAAGTGAATAGTTGAAGTCGACGACATAACTATAATAGCAAATGACCAAAGATAATTAGTGCATCCAATCACTAGATACGAAAATACGGACAGAGTATGGATTGGAACAAAATTAAGAAAAAACGGAGGAAAAACAAAAGAAACAAGTCACTTAAAAACATAAATTTTAAAAAGTATCATTCAAATATTTAGAAGTAACAATTGGACAAACAGCCAAAAAAAGGCTAACGGAAACAATTCTAAAAAGATATTAATATTTTGGAAGAAATAATAGGTTATTATAAAACTACGTAAACTAAACAACATAAAAATATACAGGACCTTGATAAGACGTACACAGTAATGAACAAAAGTGAAGAACTAAAAATAGTCGAGGATAAGATAATTAGAATAATATTGGGACCAAATATGGCACCAGAAGAGGAAAGGAGACCAAAAAAAAAACAAAGAAGACTGAAGTGGGCAGGACACAAAATAAAAAGAATATTAACAGACATAATTAGAATAGGAACAAAATAGATTTCATTATGGCCGATAAGAAGGGGCAGATCGATGAAGATGAACGAGATAGAGGACTCGGAATTGTGGATTGGAAGACGAAATGCCAGATTTGAAAGGAGTGAACAAATAACAAAAGTACTCAGGAGCAACCAGAAACTATAGAGAAAAATAAGATAAAATAAAGAAAAATTATTACTGATTTAAATGAAACTTACTGTTTCTAGATTATTCCAAAATATATTGAAAAAAATCTTAAAAATTCTAGGAAATTTGATAATTGTTTCGATATTAAATATCATCGTCAGAATGATAGAAGTTACATTTCATTTGATGCCTACATGATGTTTAATAATTATTTTTGGCTAGACCAAAAAGTGACCTACCTTGTGATTGACTTAATATATATTAATATAAAAAAGAAGATATGATATTACAAATATTAAAGCTTAGATATTATTAGCCCTATGGGGATATCCTGGATATCTTTTTTCCCAATTAAGATCAGTATAACTGTGCAATGATATAGAAAGCCAGGAAAACTATATCTGCTGATCTTCAAAACTATCACTTAAGAAGACAGTTTAAAAGTGGAGAACTTCCTATATTTATCTATTCACTGACGACTTCATATTGTTGGTTTCTTAAGTGTCTTCTAATTTCCAATTCTTCAAGGAAATCCAGTTCTTGTTTCTTATCACAAATATGTAGTACTTCTAGTTCTGTGTTAGGTGTCAATGAATGATTGGTGTCAAGTAGATGTTTTGCGTAGTGGGATTTATCTGATTGTTTTAATCTGTATCCTCGTGAGTGTTCACTGTATCGGATTCCAAAATTTCTAAGAGTTAGACCTAAATACACAGCATTACATTCTGGACATTTATGTTTATATATATCAGACTTCTTTAACGGGGATATTTTTGTTTTTAAATTTAACAATTTTGTACTCAGGTTACTTTCTGTTTTAAAAGAAATTGTTGTATTTGTTGCTAAAGATATTATTTTTGAAATATTATTAGAAGTATTTCCTGCATATGTTCCATAACTTTTTATTTCTTTAGTTTGTTTAGGTAATCTTAGTTGTAATGCCACTTTTTCCTCTTTTTTATTAATTAGTTTATTTATCATATTTAATAGATAACCGTTCGATGTTGCTATTTGTTTAATTGTATTAATTTCAGTATCAAAATTACATTTGTTCATAGGAACTGAAAATGCTCTTTGTATCATTGAATTATATGCTACTAATTTATGTGACATGGGATGATTGGAACTATGTGGAATAGTCACATCAGTGTGTGTTGGTTTTCTGTAAATTGAATAATCAAGTACATTATTAACTCTTTGATTTTTAAGTCATTCAACTTCTAATATAAATTTAATTTTTGGGTGTAAATTATTAATATGGTTAATATATCTAGTTGTCGTTCACTACCTATAAAACAAGCTAATATGTCATCTACATATCTATATGAAAATAAAACAATTTTTGAAAAACTACTTTCAAAGATTTTTCTTTCTAAACTGTCCATAAAAATGTTTGCCAAAATGAATTTTAAATTGAGTATTTAGATGTATATCCGTAACTATTAAGTGGTTTTGCTAATATATTTCACTTTTGACAATAAAATATATATTCAAAATGAAGGTTTACCAATACATCACCAATTTTGGCAAACATTTTTTTGGGCAGTTTAGAAAGAAAAATCTTTGAAAGTAATATTTCAAAAAATATTTTATTTTGGAATAGATATATATATGTGACATATTAGCTTGTTTTATAGGTAGTGAACGACAACTAGATACATTTTTTAACCATTTTAATAATTTACACCCAAAAATTAAATTTACATTAGAAGTTGAAGAAAATAACTCAATCAATTTTCTTGATTTAAAAATTCAAAGACTTAATAATGTACTTGATTATTCAATTTACAGAGAACCAACACACACTGATGTGACTATTCCACATAGTTCCAATCATCCCATGTCGCATAAATTAGCAGCATTTAATTCAATTATACGTATAGCATTTTCAGTTCCTATGAACAAGTATAATTTTGATACAGAAATTAATACAATTAAACAAATAGCAACATCCAACGGTTATCCATTAAATATGATAAATAAACTAATTAATAGAAAAGAGGAAATTGATAAATGCAAAAACAAAAATATCCCCATTAAAGAATCTTGTTATATATGAATTTAAATGTCCAGAATGTAATGATGTATATTTGGGTCAAACCCTTAGCAATTTTGAAATCCGGTACAGTGAACACTTACGAGCATACAGATTTAAACAACCATATAAATCCCACTACGCAAAACATCTACTTGACACCAATCATTCATTGACACCTAACACAGAACTAGAAGTACTACATATTTGTGATAAGAAACAAGAACTGGACTTCCTTGAAGAATTGGAAACTAGAAGACACTTAAGAAACCCATAATATGAAGTCGTCAGTGAATAGATAAATCTAGGAAGTTCTCCACTTTTAAACTGCCTGGACAGTTTAGTTTATTAATTGAGAAATAATAAGATTGTACTAAACTGATAGCTTAATGCAATGAACAATAAAAAAATCAACATTACTTTCGTTTAGAAATAATTCGGAAGTAATAATCTAAATAACTATATTAGTTGGGTTAGTATACGCTAATATGATTTGAACAATAAATTAAAACCTACCTAGTAAGTATTTGAAATAAATGTATCTATATTATGAAAAAAAAGGCTTCCCCAACTACCAGAGTTTTGGAAATTTACATATTAATATTATTCAAAGAGCCGTTTTATCAAACTAGATTCTCAACTAATGGCAATAAGCATCAACAATTCGTGGAATTATACTGGATAATATAATATGCCACTAAAAAATCACTGGAGGGATAGCGTTGATTGATAACTTATATCAATCAACGGCGAAAAGCTAAAAAACTTACATTCGTCGATATTGAGAGTGCAATTAATGAATATAAGCATAATAATATTCTATGGCAACAATACAGAGTCCAAAGCGACAATATGTTGTAATGAAACAAGTATATTCAGTGTATCACCATTTTCTTTAACAGGGTATCATAATATGCGAAATAAGTCTTATGCTAATATTTGTATTATAACTGTATTCTCAATATCTCAATAATAATCCGCCTGTAATTTCTACGCTCCTGATAAAACGATTTCGTCTACAGCCGTAATTCTTCTATTTTTATCTATCCCCTCTCTTCATTTTCAATCTACACGTTGGAAGTATGCCCTTAAAATATTCCTTTTTATATATAAGAGAAATCGTTCTCCATTAAATTTCAACGTAAAACGGAAAAATATAAGGGTGAGACAGACAATCAAAGGCCAGCATAGATTATTATACCAGACGAATACGAATCGCGCGTGCGCCTCTTGAGGATGTTTATCTGTACATCTGGGTACTGACTGGGTACGTCACTCAATGTTGCTCTTTGGCTCAAAACGAGGGTTTATTCGAACATTTAATTTAAAATCATTGAAGAATTAAGCAGTTTTATTTTTAATTTATTACCTATCAGAATATTACCTTTATTTAAAAATAGTGGGTACTTTCATTAAAATTTGATGTTATTTAAGTTAGTTATCATAGCGTTTTTTAATTTGTACTGTGTGTGTTTACATAGAGAATTCGTTTCTCATCTGCAAACAAACGTAAGGAACACAAAAATTTTTTTAATAATACATTCAAACCCCAGATGTTCAGAGACAAATTTCACGTTGCCAAATCAGAAAAAAGCACAGGTTTTAACCGCTCTCAAACTGAAAACTAGAACAATTTCCGGCATTACAATAAAATGTTCAACAAATATATCGGATTAATTATCTTGATCTGTTACAACCTCTCGAATAATCATAATTAAAAGCTTTTTATAACTTGTTCCCGTGTTAGAACAATGCATATTACAATTAATATAGATATACATTGAAAGTTGGCAATATTGTTTCTGTTATCCTGTTAGTACCTACAAAGAATTTGTATAATAACACATTGTCATTATGGACATCTATTGCACGTTTTCCACTTTATGATATATTGTTAGCGAAAAAGAATAATACACTGAATTTATATGTATTTGTCTCTTTCTAACACATTGACGATAAAACATATGTGCCCTCAGAATTTTCCTAACATTGTATATAATACAGTCAGTTAGTAGGAACAGTATGAAAGTTTCATCTCTTATGATTGATACTTACGAAAGACTTGAATGGAGACTTCAGATAGTACAAATATCTTAACCATTGAGCGCAACTAAGATCATATATTATCATTATGTTGATTGATCAATTTTGCAAAATGCCAGATTACGATCTTCCATATCAATCGTACTGCTTCATTATTGATCTTGATTTTCATTATGTACTCACTCAAAATGTTAACAATTTGATATAACACATAAATATGTAAAGAGTAATATATTCTTAAAATCTCGTTTATCTTGATTCGCATATTAATAGACTTTGTATTTTTATATTTTCCGAGAACAATTGAACAATATTTTATTAAAAAAAAACATCAATCTACTCGACATTGAACAACCTTGATAAAATTTCAAGGTGTGTATATTATGTCTATAAAAAAGTACACAATTATCTCAGGACTATTTAATGAGATCTGTTATTCTTTTCATGCTTTTTTCTCTTTCTTACAGCTACATGTATCACATAAAGTATATTTCTCGGTGGTCAATTTTCAGTCTGCCATTTATAACCAATGAATATTATATCAGCGGTTAGTACGTTAAAATAATTTCTGCGTTGTCATCAACGAATTATTTGTTAAAGTCAACCACATCATATTTTAACGTCATACCAAATCATACTTAATCAATTAAAACGGCATGCTGATTTATGAAAATGTTCAATTATTTTGTAACCAGTAAAATCAAAATTGAATAGTCTTATATATAAATACATGTACATACGAGGTGTGGCTATCAAATTAAAAGACTGATGTTTCCGCAGATGCCCTAAATGTAATCGAACGACAGCTGTTTTGTAAAGTGGAGATTTTCTCACAAATCTGGAAACTTCCTTTTTAACAAATCAATGCTGCAGTAATCTTCGTAAGCACTGGTATACATAGTGTACGTTAAATAAATTGAAATCGTAGAACATGTAGTGCCAATCTATTGAACTTGCCAGCGTTAGATAGTTCATGCTAATGGATTGAAAGGTTATAAAAATGGGCACGTTTTAATAATAGCAGTTTTTGTAGTTTTGTTGTAAAAACATAATGAAACTAAGAGCGAATATTCAATTTTTGTTTTAAACTCGCTAAAAAATTTGCTGAGACTAACAGGCCAAGAGCCGGGTACTTTTTTTGCAATGTTCTACAGAACGGATATTCATTTTTCGGAATATGTTTAGGGGTATCCCCTAAATGTAAATCCAAGTCCAAAAGATTCAGCCGCCATCTTAGAAAACACGTTTTATCGAACCGTACATCGTACGACATAAATAGTAGAGATCATTTGTGCGGATAATAACATTTGTCATTCCTTTTATTCAAAAAATTATTTTGTATAATGCATAGGTTTTTATTTATAGCGCTTCAAACTTTTTTCAATATGGTTATTGCTAAATATACAGTTATAGGTTGATGATACGTAAAAATGGTGGTAACGAAATTTGTAGAGCATACAATTTCCTATAAATATCATCTAAAACTTTTTGCCGTAACGTTTATAGTTTATGAGCTATAGCTTGGTAAAATTGGCACCTCGTAAATTATCAGTGGTAATGTAGCTCCTAGTATACGGAAAACGGTAGTGTGAATATCAACACTGTGTACTGCATTAATTAAAATAGTGAATACTGTGGAGAATAACTAAAACTTTATCGATCTTTGATTAAATCGATTGGGTTGAATAATAATAATAAGAATAATGGGAAGGAAAAAGTGTAGAATGGGATGAAAGAGATCAATTCAATCGATGCAAATTTATTTTTTGAAGTAAAAAAAAATATTTGAAATATTTATTTTTGTACAAACAGTTGCACGTTATTTTAAAAGGCAAGTTTTATTTGTTTCTACAATGAATGAAGACACTCCTCGCCTTGTAGAATTATGTCTTCTACCTTCACCATATCCGAAGGAGATGAATCGAAGATTGCGTCTTCTTCGATTTCGTTCCCGACGTCATCGAATACATCTGGAACGTTGTCGCATGTTTGTCCACTACAATTGGAACAAATAATCGAACATGTCAGGCGAGTTTTTCTGCATCTACAGGCAGCTCCACAATTTTTGTGCATTTGCATGATATTATTTGTAGTACACTTGACAGTGCGGGAATCATAATAGTTCGAGCTGGTTCAAGTCCGCTTGAAGTTCGCTTCCAACCCCATTTTTCCTTGTTCATGGCAAAATCCAAGCCAAGTTTGAACTTGGTCATACACTCGGAAAGAATGGTAACGTTCCGTGTCTCGGGTTGGAAGTAGAAAAGACAAGTTAAGCTTCGTCTTACTCGCCAATTTCCCGAAGCATTTTTATCGAAGCGAGTTAAACGCGTTCGATTCGTCACCTCCATATAGCGGAATAAAAAGCGTTCTCTAACGTGAGCAGTCATGTTGGGAAGGACGTTACTTTCAGCGAACAATTCCACAGGTTTCAGTAGGGAGTCGTTATTTTGTAACGTGAAAGAGCTTTTGTTTTCGCGATGTTGTATGCAGCTGCTGTCGTGTCGCAACAACTGAACGCATGAAGAAACAGAATGTTTTCTCTAACACTCTGACTGTAACGGCTATCGAGACAATTAGGGCCGTATATTGTTTCTGGAGTGTGTTCTCTACCATGATCCAATCCGGTTAGCAATACAGAAGATCTACATCATCACCCACAATGATGACTGAATCGTATCTTGAGGGCATCTTCTTTGACTTGTTCGACGAGATTTCCGAAGTACTTTTTTCAGGATTGTTATAAAATGATTCTTATTCTTTTCGCCAAAAACATCTCCTGATTAGTTCTCGCAATCATAGCCTCGGTGATGATAACGTGTACAGAGGAAAGTGTTTTACATCGACGAAGACGTTCGGAGGACTTCGTACCTATATAAATGACATTTTCAGCGTATCCGTCGAAAACTATTGCGGTGTTTACACCTAAATGGTTTTGAACGCATTGTTCGTATTTTTGGCAAAGGGTCAGTAACGACACGCTCCGGTCCCAGACAACTCTATGTAGAAGAAATCCGTTCTCCACGAATACCATCCGATTGGACCCAAAATTTGTAGTGGCTGGTACCGAGGAGAAACACTTGTAGAGCGTAGATTTTGTACCGTGCTTCATTCCTGCTTCCGTAAACGGTGCAAGCTCGAACTCTAGATGTTTTTTCAAATCCTCTGATGTTTCTTTCGAAATACACATTCTGTGGAACAAAAGCAGCGGTTCTATAGGGACTGATACCGAGTTGATCTTGAAGCGCGTAACAGTTGCTTGAACTCGCAAGAGTTCAAATCTTTTCCCACCATGCGGTTAACCATTTCAGCACCAATTTCGTCGTAGCGATAACTGTTAATGCTGGTATCCCCGATGACTCCTGTGCAGGTGGACTGCAACTCAGTGCCTTCAAAGAAAGGAGAACGTTCTGTTAGCCAATTGTCCAATTTTTCGACATCAGTGTTGTCGCGCGTAATCCGTGTACCCCCGAAATATATACAACAGTGTATAGGCACATGATTGAATATACAGCATTATAATATCGTTGATATTTTGCGTTGACTCGACATTTACAGCGTTATAGCTCATAAACTATAAATGTTCTGGCAAAAAGCTTTAGATAACATTTATAGGAAATTCTATGCTCTACAAATTTCGTTACCACCATTTTATATGTATCATCTACCGTTAACTATATATTTAGCAATAACCATATTGAAAAAAGTTTGGAACGCTATAAATAAAAAACTATGCATTATACGAATAAAAGGGATGGCAAATGTTATTGTCTACAAAAATGATCTCCACTCTTTTTGTCGTAGGGTACCCGGTTCACGAGATATTGGATAAAACGTGTTTTTCAAAATTACGGCTGAAGATCCCGTCCCGCCAACTTGGATTTACATTCAGGGGACACCCCTGAACATATTTCAAAAAGAAAATCCGTTATATAGAACATTGCATTATGAACCTAATTTTTTCGCTCTGGCTCTTGGACTATAACGAACGGTTAAAAATGATTTATTGTGATGCTTATATGAACCGAACTAGTTCACATGATTTAAAATTTCAGGATAGATTATTATTGGGGTACTTTACACTGCAACCTTAAGGTTTATTGTGCATCGCCCCCCAACCATCCCCCGCTGTCAGAGCTGTTCTCTCTACTTCTACAGCTCACCTTCCATTTCCAGAGTTCTAGTAAACTCCAGTATTTGTGAGCTTCAAGAAGGTTAGATCATCGCCCCTACAAGTTTCTTGTCCGAAGCATTTTTTCCGTTGGCATGCAATGGCGGGAAATTCTAGAATTAGGTATCCGGATTTTCTTCCTCCTCCCCACAGAATCTGCACTCGTCATTGTCTGCTAGACCTATTCTCATTAGGTGCTTCCTAAGGTGCTAGTGTCCTGTAAGGAAGTCCGTGAGGTAGAGATCCAAATACATTTTGTATCTAGCGGTGTCCAAGTTCTGCAGGAACTTTTTGAAGTGATCTAGCCCGGGAAGGCCCCGCCGGAATGCTTCTCTTTTGGTTTCCTCCTTATTCCTGAGTGGCCAGGACCCTAGACTAAAGAGACATTGTTATTCTTACCTATTCCATCAAGTTATCTTCGGCACTCCCAGCTTTGAGTGAATGACATAGGAGTTCACTGCTGTTATAGCTGCTTGAGTATCAGAATGAATCGCTATGTCACATTTCCTTTCTAAGTTCATTTCCACGTATATTTCGATTGCAAGTATTTCTCCTTGAATGCGGCTTTGACAGGAGCCTAACGATAATGAATATGTAGTCCAGCCCCGAATGATACAGCGCCAGCTCCTGTGGTAGTTTGTGAACCATCTGTGTACCATCTGATGGTGTTGACTTTGATAGTTTGGGTGATATATTCCCTTTCCCAGTCTTCCCTCTTACTTAGCATGGCAGTGAAGTTCTTTTTGATGCTTACTTTCTTGATCATTTCGTCACTGAGATGATTCGCGGTTGAGATATATTTTGTTAAAGAGGACCAGGCTCCCTGATTTTTAATACTCTCATTGTCTGAACCTTCTCTAGTTATTCTAGTAATTGCCTCCTCTTGTGCTCGTCTTTCTACCACCAGGTGTAAGATCTGTAATTATCTCAAGTGCTCTAGTTGGGCACGGTCTCATAACTTCAATGATGCACGCATAGGCAAGCCTTAGAACTTTGTCTTACTCGTGCTGCTCGGACCTTTCTTTCGCATGCCGGCCTATTGCATTGCCCCATACGTAATTGCTGGTCTCACAATCATGGCGTACATCCTCAAGTATCACCAGCTAGCCTTCAGTACGCCATCAATGCCTTTATTGCTTTACTAGCAGTTATTTCAACATGTTTATTCCACAGAATCTTACTTCAGATTTCCCCGTTTAGATATAGGAATTTCATAACTTGAAGTTTTCTTTTCCGGGTAAAAATTACTGTGGTCTCGTTTGGGTTAATATTCAGTCCCACTCACAGGCACCATTGCTAAATACTTCTGAGGCTCTTTTGTAATAAATCACACAAGGAACTTTCTAACTTGCCTCTGACTGATTTAAAAATAGTCGTGCTGATTTAAATGATGATCTACGACTTGGAAAACCAGAGGCATCAAATCGTGCTGATTTAGTGGGAAAAGTACGTGAAATGATCGCTATTTTTCCGAAAGAATGCTGTCAGAAGAATTAACTTCATCTAATGTAGATCATTACAAACTCATCATTTAAATAGCTGGAAATGATCTAGATTATCTTGTCCTTATAGCAATAGGCTTGTTATTTTATAGTCACACTTTGTTTGCCATCAACACAACTCTCGTATTAGAAAAAAAAATGAATTTTGAAAAAGAAATAACTATACATCGGGCTAGAAAAAAGTTATGGAAACCAACAAAAAAATTATTATTTTGTTGACAAAATTACTGTATCGTGTTGTGGACCTCATCGTTGTTAACTTTCCTACAACCGTAAATCAAACAGAGCTGTTACAGTACTTTTTTTTAGTAAGTTAAAGCTTAGAGTCGTTATTTTGCCTGGGTGTTCTAAGTGACCCTAATTGTTTTAATAATTATACATTCGCAGAATATCAGTGGGGATAAATTCATAGTTAACATTTTTTTTAATTATTGTAGGTTTAACTAATTAACAAATAGGTAGTATCAAAATGGCCAACTGATGCACGTGAATTGACAACCGACAACTGAATTAACCAATCATATTTCATTGTAAAAGTCGTTTTACACTGCTATATTATTCTACTGACAGATATCACACTAATATATTCTGAATTTACTTATATTCGAGTTTGTAACGGTACAGGTACAATATTTCTTTTGTACGAGGACTGTTTTACATTATTATACATTTTCCCTTGCAATTGCGAGTGGATCAATGGTGGCGTGTATCAACAATTCGAAAATAAAGTCGACCACCGTTTATCAAGGGAAATGTAATGCAATATTTGTTAAGGCATATACCCAGTAAAATAGTTTTTTCCATAAAAAAAATTAACAGTTTGTTTAATAATGTTTCGTAACATATAGAGGTGGTAGTATTATTCACCTAGCTACAATTGAAAACAATTTCCTGATTTTACTACGGCACTTTTATTGTATACATTTTTCTCGGAAAGCTCTCTTATTTAGACTCTCAGTATATTACCAAATTGAACCTAAGTGATAATTTATGTTCTTAGGATGCGAAATTCAGTTTTAAAAATAATATGCTGACAGATATGCAGTAAATACATGTATTTGAACAACCTGTTATTACCTAACAACTGGTTTAGTGTGAAATTATAAGCAATAAATCTAGCATTGTAAAATGACTTTAACTCCTACATTCCTTTATCTGCAGGTCTCTAGCTTAACGTTAAAATCACTTGAAGGTGCTACATCTGCGGATTTGGCCGAAATTGAACAGATAGTAAAGGAGAGAATGGTGCGACAAAGTTTACTATTTTGAATTTGGTTCATTTCTAGTTGTTGAATCCATAAAAATTATTCATTCATTGTCATTGTCATTTCATTTTATGTGTGATCAGTAACTAGAAATGATTGAATGATGCACTATTATAATATTCCGCATGTGTCCTTTAAACATTTGAATTTTATATTGTTTTTTATTTTATTTGTGTTCTACTGTAGTTGCTGTTTTTGTTTTACGTAGTAATTTATAACTTGATGCTCTTTTATCGAAAATAAAATTTTATTTCATGCATACAATTCAATGATTTATATGCATCATAACCTTGAAATAATTGATATCTTCATTACATTGAACTGTAGATGACCTGAAAATAATGACTGTTCTTCGCAACAAGAGATACGCGGAGAAAAAATCGTTTTGCAGTAAATTAAACATTTTTTTCCAATCTGAATTTATTTTAGAAACATACCAAAAAAACCGAATTGATCGAAAATCATAATTAAAAAACATTTTGAATTTCATTTCATTCAGTTTTTCAATTTGATGCTGTTTTGTTGAAAAAAGTAGATAATTGTTCGTACTTTCATTGTTTGATTAAGAATTTTTCGTTAACCTGACTAGCCAATCAAATTTTCTACGTAAACATATATATGGTGTGTTCAAAAAATTAGGTGACTTATGCCTTGAAAAATCTTCATCAGTACGGTGGCTGTGGCAAGATTTCAGAGTTGTTTTTTGCATAAAAAGCCTTGAATTTTTTTTACAAAAATCCGTGCATCTTCTTCGTATCGCTTAACGCAAACAGCGCATAACTTCAAGGTAATAGTTATTAACTTATTAAAATGCTTGAGCAACTGCTTCTTCAATTACATCAAAATAATATATTATAATGTTTTTCTTATTTATTTAAACAGTAAACGAGTGTGATAAACTTTAAACACACGGTATAGCTACTTATGAATTTATTCAAACACTAAACTACTCACCAACACTTAATTTATATACACTTAACTATTCACTTAAATTTAATTTATATACACACAACCTTAATTATTAATTTATATCAACACTTTACTGTTCGCTTATTTACTGTTTATCTCACAATGTCAAATTATAAACTAAACTAACTCGCTGGTCGGTCCCTTATATTTTAGTGCCTTTTTTACTAGATAATTCTAGATTGCGGCTTACACAAAAACAATTGGCTCTGGCATTTTCTAGATAAGACTGGTCACAAAAACAATGACTAAATAAGGTAGTCACACTCGTAAACAGTTCTAAGAAACCCCTGCGCATCCGCCATAATGTTAACTTGCATACATGGCTTAGACAGAGTCGGATTCAGGGACTATACCAGTGTGCTGTTTCGTAACATTATCCCCTCCTTAAATGGAAGTTCCTCCTGGAACTTTTGTGTAGCCGAGACTGGATGTTTGAATCGGCAACTGGCCCCATTTCTACACTTTCCGATATTATGGAAATAACAGGGCACCGTCTTCATCGGATACTGATAACGGGGGTTGTCGCTGCAAATTAATATCAGGACACCGGTATCTGGGAAGATAACCTCTACCATGTTCCTGATGACTCGCCAATCCAACTGGTTCTCACTATCTTAGGCATAGCCAGTTTCTTCATGCTGGATTCTAATACATGGTCTCGGAGGTTTCGAAGTGCATCCCACACATCGCGGTAGGTAGATCGATCTTGAAATTCATTTTTAGTTAACACGTAGAAGACGTACCGCGATTTATGTTTCAGTTGCAGTGTCTTGCCAGGAGCTGGAATCTGGTCTTCAAGTTTTTCTAATTGCCCGAACTTCTTTCGAAAGACGGATGCCAACCCTCGTGCGTTCTTTTCTCCTCGTCGGGTTGTGTAACCATACTTTGTCCCCTTCTTTAAAACCGCCTACTGTGGCCTGCGTGTCGTACCGACTTTTCATTCTGTCGCTGGTAACATGAAGATTGGTTCGGACTAATTCATGAATATCGTCCAGTCTTCTTCTCAATTGGATCACATAGTCTTCTCCTGTTAGATCTTCTCCAGGCCGACAGCCAAATTCCAGGTCACAAGGAAGCCTCATTTCACGTCCAAACAAGATTTTCGCAGGTGTCTCACCCGTGGACTCATTGACGGCAGATCGATAAGCCCATGCAAATAGGGAAAGATATTGGTCTCAATCTCTCTGATGGCTGGAAACTACTTTGGACAGGTATTTTCTAATAGTAACGTTCATTCTCTCGACCATTCCATCTGACTGTGGATGCTGTTGTCCTGGTCTTCTTCATTCCCAGTTTGTTGCAAATTTCCTGGAATAGATGGCTTTCGAAATTTCTTCCCTGGTCGCTTTGGACTTCCAAGGGCACTCCATATCGGCTGATAAATTCTTTCACCAATACATCCGCGACAGTTGTGGCCTTTTGGTTCTGGATAGCGTAAATTTCCACCCACTTTGTAAAATAATCCATTACAACCAGTATGTATTTGCCACCATTTTCTGTCGGTGGAAATGGTCCAGCGATATCTAAAGCAATCCTTTCGAAAGGGCTTCCAACATTGTACTGTTTCATGGGTGCCTTTCTCTCGCTGAATGGTTTTCTTCACTCCAAGATGACCTCCCGATGGACTGTCGTGTAACTTCTTCAGTACCTCAGCTACTCTCGCTCTCGGAATAACTAGCTATCTCTTCATCTCGGAAGCATAATCGTTTTCAAGGACTCTCTTCAACAGCCCTTCTTCCAGGACAAGGGAGTCCCACTGGGACCAATACGCCTTGAGTGTTGGTGAAAATCTTCTTGCCAGGTAGGTCGCCGATTTTCTTTCTTCCATTGCCGAATCATCTTTAGGTGAGGATCATTCTCCTGATCTTCTGTGATTCTGGTGGGTGACCGTTCTTCGTTGACTACAGTAGTTCTTGAAACTGCAGCTTCCCTAGATACCGCCTTGTTGCAGTGGGAGTAGTCTGTTGGGCACGGCCGTCTAGACGGAGAGTCGGCTTTTCGGTGATTCACATCAGCTCGATGTTCACTCCTGTCTGATTTCCCCTGTGACTGAAGTTCTTGAGTTGCAGGAGTCTTGGGGCGCTTAAACGGACTGCGTACGTGCTCTAGCTCGCCACACTTCCGGTATTTGATCTTCTTCTGCTTTTTGTCTGCCATGTCTTTCAACAAGTTGACGATCTGGTCAAGTTTGTCATCGTCATCTTCATCCTGCATGGACCTATCTTTGTTGTACCGCGAGCTCTTCGTGGCTGCTTTGCATTTAAGAGGTTCTTGGTTTGCAGGAGTCGTAGGACGCTTACACGAACTGCGTACATGCTCTAGCTCACCACAATTACAGCACCTGATTTTCTTCGGCTTCTTGTCTACCATACCTTTCAACAAATTGACGATCTGGTCAAGTCTGTCATCGTCACCTTCCTGTATGGTCCTACCTTTGTTGTATTCGGAAGCTATCGTGGCTGCTTCATATTCAAGAGCAGCAGTCAATGCGTCGACTAATGTTTTCGGATGGGCTAAACGAAGTGTCCTCTGCATATCGGGGTCACGTAC
This sequence comes from Galeruca laticollis, assembly GCA_963921935.1. Taxonomy (NCBI): domain Eukaryota; kingdom Metazoa; phylum Arthropoda; class Insecta; order Coleoptera; family Chrysomelidae; genus Galeruca; species Galeruca laticollis. Next base: position 32,950,467 of record OY998178.1, on the reverse strand, counting down.
GCCATCAATAAAGGCCTGAATGCCTAAACATTCCATCATGTTATCTGGTGCTGATGGATAAGCAAATCGAACTAGTCGGGCAATATCCAGTTCATACTCTTGAAGGGTTTCGTCACGTTTCCACCTTCGGTTCTTCAGCTGGGACTGGTACAAATGTTCTAGATGTTCGTGACCGTATCGCATGTCCAACCTCTTCTTCAGCTGCTCAAAGTCATTTGTTTCTTCAAGCGATATCGTCTGAAGTACATCTAAGGCATCTCCCCGAAGCGCTATGGTTAGGTTCACTGCTTTCTCCTTATCGGACCAATTATTCACTCTTCTAACTTAGGGTGTGTTTCTGGCTTGCAAGGTTTTGTTTGCTCGGTCTTCTTTTCTTCTGCTGGCGCGTCTTGAGTTCTTATATTTGTCATCTTTATTTCTAACTCCTTGTTTTTCTCGTCCATCGTTGTCATCTTATTCTCAATCTTCTCGTCCATCGTTGTAATCTTATTCTCGTTTTTCTCGTCCATCGTTGACATTTTATTCTCGATCTCAGATTTTAGAGACGAAATTTCATTTTCAACGTCAGCGGCAATGTCGTTTTTCATTAATAAGATATCGGCAGGTATATCGTTCTTCAAAGCAGAAATATCGTTTTTCACATTCGTTGAAATTTTCTCTTTCATGGCAGAAATATCGTTCTTCATAGCAGAAATCTTCTCGTCCATGTTAGCAGAAATATTGGCAGAAAACAGTAAACGGGTGGGATAAATTCATACACACGATATGGCTACTTAACAATTTATTTTAAACACTAAACTACTCACTAACACTTAATTTATATACACTTAACCATTCACTTAAATTTAATTTATATACACACAACCTTAATCATTAATTTATATCAACATTTTACTGTTCGCTTATTTACTGTTTATCTCACGACGTCAAATTATAAACTAAACTAACTCGCTGATCGGTCCCTCATGTTTTAGTGCCTTTTTTACTAGATAATTCTAGATTGCGACTTACACGAAAACAATTGGCTCTGGCATATTCTAGATAAGACTGGTCACAAAAACAATGTCTAGATAAGTAGTCACAATCGTAAACAATTCTAAGAAATCCCTGCGCATCCGCCATAATTTCAACTTTCATAACATGGCTTAGACCGAGTCGGATTCAGGGACTATACCAGTGTGCTGTTTCGTAACAGTATTAATGCGACCACGGTGCCAATAACTAGTGGGGTGACCACTGTACTGCTCACCCTAATTCATTTCACAATAATTGTTTCGCCAATTCTGAAGTTGCATTAATTTACTTGCTTTTTCGTATAATGTTATTTTTTATTTTATCAAAAACAATCGTAATAGGTTGTCCGAAAATTGAAGAGAACAATGCAAATGTTCCAAACTCTAATATACCAAAATTCTTGTAAACAAGTAATACTATAGGAAAATATAAGAGAAAACAATAAAAACAACAAAACAAAATCTGAAACATTGGAAATCAGGTGATTATCAATTCAACAACCGTTCCTGTTGTGAACTAACGGGTGTACCTGAAAAACCAAAATTCGAAGTATTAGTAAACATCTTTTGGATGAAAACCATTATTTTTTATAAGACTTGAAATTCTGGACATGTAGAATAAATAAATAATATAATAAATAAAAGTGAATACATTTTATATGTTCATAATTTACTTAATTATAACTGGAACAATTCTCCCTTGTTAAACCTTTCTAGGTCTAAGCAATAAAATTTTAGACTGAATAAAGAGCTGCAGCTTTGGCGAAATAACTTTCATCGTTAAAATTATTCTATAGTTTCAATTTTACTCGGTTAATGAATTCTAGATTCAGTTCTAATTAAAAATAATCACAAAAAGCTAAAAAAACATATTCCTTGCTCAAAACTGAAATGGAAACGTTAAATTGGCAGGATTTAAACCAAACCCGTTAGAAAAAAAAATGAAGTGTATGGCTAACACAATTTGCATCGATTGACAGCTTAATCCTTTTAAACCCGTTCAGTATCGTCGGCATAATGCCTCAGATTAATTTTACTTTGGCGATTGAAATAATAGAAAGTGGAAACGTATTGAATAAATGTTTCGTTACGTTATTAACAAAACACTACTTGCCCTATATAAATGGGTAAGTTGAATAGAAATCTACACAATATTGTTATCACTAGAACATTTGAGACCTATTGTTACACTAATAAAATCATTTACTTTTATTTATTCACTCTACGTGAGACAACTAATAAATCAGACGAGAAGAAGAAAAATCTATACTAGGAAGGCACAATAGTACGGTAAAGGAAGTAGACAACACAATCTTGTCACCAAAACAAAATTGCACTCCATTAATTTTCATATAGAATTAATTAAGTATATACGAAAGGAATTTGTAATTTTTCTATATAATTTAGTATTAATTGAATATTAGAACACAAGGTTGACATAGAATAAATTTGAGTCCACTACGTTTTTTGAACCGAATCGTAACATTTACAGTGTAGTGCGATTAAAAATTGCGTTCATGTATTTCGCCTCACATAGTTCGGTCTGAATTCTTAATTGCTAAGTGGAATTCTGGTGAATTGAAATTAAAAATCGACTTGTCTCGGTAAATTTCGTAATTTTTCTCAGCGTATCTTTTATTACTTATGAAGAATTAAATTAATCTGTTCATTTCATTCCATGACCAAAATATTGCTCATCTGTTTGAAATTATATTTATAGAATTTAATCATAAGGTTGGTTATTACACATTTTTCAACGATGCATATTTTCTATAAATTTATGTAGTACCTACCTCGTCAGTTAATTTAATTAAAATAAATACAAGGAATGCAGTTTAATCTTGATGTGAACTTTTTATTCAGTAAATTGACATAACTATTCGCTTTTGACTGACAAGTTAGAAAAATTAAAATTGAAATCAAATCATTTATTTGTAGTCAAGGTAACGACTACCGACTGTCTTTTAGAACAATTAACATATGAAGTACAATTTTACTTTAACAAATTTTCATATAAGAGTTAGTGAAAAAGTCTTTTATGAGCAGTAAATTACACGGTTTTTGGAGACCATCATACGCTCACCGCTAAAATAATCGATCCACTAAAAAAATTGATAAATGCTCATTAATAAATTTGAAATTCGATTAATTTTTCGATAATATAGATAAATGTATATGACATCTAGCACATGTTTTGAATTTAAAAAAAATTGGCCGTACTCTTCTTCCAAAGTCAGTTTGAAAAAGATGATTTTACCAGGGGACATCGATATTTCGTTAATAAACGTTTTAAATGTATATAAAGAAACACCGATAAATTTGCCAACACATATCGGCGGCCCCTTTTTACTAGCTACGGGCAACATAGCTTACTTTTGAATATCAACGTCGCTAATAAGAATTCTTCAAATCGTTGGTCGACTATGTAGTTCGCAGGTGTTCTTTGAAACTAGTGTTGAATATAGGTCGTACAAACTTTATAAAAACTAAGATAAGATATTTTTTTTAAAACATTTGCGCTCCGTTTTCTGGATAATTTCGTAGTTGTGTTTTATTTCTGAAATGGCTTTCTGGAGACCTTTTAAGATAAATGCTGAATCTAACGAACTGCTTATTAACAACGATTCACAGTAACCCATTAAAGCCCAGAACTTTTTTTGTTGGAAAATTTTATATTTCTTAAGAAAAATATGGCCATGCGATGTTATAAAATTTTATATTTCTTAAGAAAAATATGCCCATGCGATGTCAGAAATGTGAAATAAATGCACAAAAATGTTTATTGCTTGGTTGATGAAATTTGATGTGGGTCATTCACGACCCTTGGGCCTCAGAAGTTTCTAGATATTGTTCTCAAAACATATTTATTAAAAATTTATTTATTATACAAAATTATTGTATATAGACCGTAAATCCAGGTTACTGTTTATGGTATGTCTCAAAACATTTATCATGCAGAGGAAAATTGCAAGCCTCGCAGGAATTCGTTGTTTTATTTTTACATATTTCGCATGTTCGTCTGTGCTGTTTTGTTAAAATTATTTGTCGACCGCTAGCAATCTTTGGGTTTTTAATACTCTGCCTTTTTACTTCAGCTGCGGACCCTGAGTAACCTTTCTCCGGAATGTAAGATTATCTTTAGTGTAACTGTACGTTCGTGCCAACAGCCAGGAATTGGTAATATTAAAATCGAGAAACCGAAAAATTAGAGGAATATACCATTTTTTACCTCTAAATGCAATTCGATAGGGTAAATGTGCTTAAATTGTACCAGGCCAACTTTTTTCTTGATATGCTGAGGTACCTTTTGATAGTTTCTTCTGTACCATTGGAATTTTTGGAACAGGAAACAATTCCTGAAGATGATTTCTTATTAATGAAATATTTTTTGGATTGGTGGGCCAGGTTGACTTGCTAATTGGTTAAAAGTTGATGGCTGAATTCCGGTGTTTTCACTTAGTGATTTTCGCAAAATATGACCACTAGTCGATGGTTGAGAATTAACATTTTCTATCTAGTGTATTTTCCTGATTTGGAGTATCATTTACTGCTTCTGTTTTATGTTGATTATGTTCACCAATGTCTATTTCTTTCGTTGTTTCCAATACTACTTAGTCTATTATTTTATGGTGATCAGATACCACATAATTCAAATCCATATAATGCAGTGGCCATACAGACAGCTCTTGGGTAGGCAATTTCTAATAGTTCACTAATTTCAGGCTGTTTAATTACACTCCTAGGATGAGTGCGCATCCAAGTTGCAGATGCTTCATTAAAATTGTGCTTCAGGTATTTAAAGAAAGATTTATCGAGGGGCTGAAGCCTGTGTGAGGTATGAACCAGCATTATGATTCCATAGTCTCTAGCAAGCCTTATTACATCAATTTTTTGGAGTGAGAGGAATGGCCATCAAGAATTAGAGGAACTTGCTTCTTTTCACTTTTTTCATGCCGTAAGCAGCGGATAAAGTGTTTCATTCATTCTAAAAATAAATCCAGGTTGCTTCGGGTTTACGCAACGAGATTTCAGGATGATCTTTTAAAAATGTATAATACCACTTCATACTTTTCATCCAGTTGAAAGGCTAGGCCACCCAATTCTTCAATAATTATTAATTTATTTGATGTATGCATTCATAAGAATACAATGTATATATAAATAAATTTTGCAGAAAAAACCAAATAAGACATTGGTTGACAATGAAAATATACAATTTAAAAACTAATAAAAAAAATATTAAACTTAAAGGTGGGAGTTTGTGTAATCTTGTTCATAGAAGAGAACATATCCTTATCCACTGACTAAAGATTTCCACGATATTAATAGCACCCTTGAATCGTTATATTTGTGCCACTGTCCCGTGTAGGGATGTCGGCAATATGCTGTGTAGTGACCATTGTAAGTGGTTCCACTGTGATTTGATATAGCGTAGAGGTTGTACATACAAGGTGCCACATTATCAGCCGCGTAATGGCTCATATCAATCCCTTCTATTGGAAAATCTATTGCAACATTAAGTTTTCCACTAAATCTTTCTGTTTGCGAAAAGCGCTTCAGGTGAATAACCCATATTTTCGGAAATTTATGAATTGAGAATGATTTAGTGCATCGTCTTCGTTCCTTACATTTCGAACATGTTGGTGTCTCATCACCATCGAGTGTTTCTTCTCTTGTAAGCGAATCTAAACATTGTGAAAGTCGTAATTGACCTGTTTTTTTGGATATCGAAAGAGATAAATCCCAAAAGGGATCGTATGTAACTGAACAGTGACCACAGTGTGTGCACTTGATTGTTGATTTTAATTGACCGACAAAGTTATCCACAATCTTGGAGTTGCCCATTCTCGGATATCTCAACCAAGATTCTTGTGCTTTCTCAATGTCACTAAGTTTGTCATCAATTTCTGTTAATATGGACTTTGGTTATTCATATACCTTGTTGACATATTCGTGAAGTCCTGCTAATAGGTAACGAAGAAACTCCTGTTCATCATGTTGAGTGTATCCCATGAACCTTGTAGTAAATCGCTGAATCTGACTTTTCAATGATACTGTATTAACCACTCTGTCTGAACTGTCTTCAGACCAAAGCTCTTGAATAACTTCAGCAAATGCTTTAATTAGTGATCCTTTCAAGCTAGATATGTTTATGTTAATATCTCTTATGTATGCGTCTTTCTTTAGATTTTCTAATAGCCACTTTGTGTTTGATAGGCATTGGATAATACTATTCATGAAATATGTGTTACCAATATTTTTGAGGCCTTTGAAACCCAAAGATTTTTGGGGAATACCCTTTATGGATCTGATAGTGGAGATATTGTTAAGAGCTCTTTCGCAACCACTATCATTGTCCGAATAATCTCGGATTCTATTATTGTCTTTCTAACTTGATCGGCGTAATAAGGAATTTGAATTGATGTTTGCTATTGAATTGGATAGAGATATTGCGGTTTTGGAAAGTTTGGTTGATGTCGATAGATCATTGGTCTGGTTCACTTTGTTAATATATTCCTTGTTACCTACATCATTTTTAGACGTGTCCTTTTATTCTTGTTGAGTTTCATCCCCTTTCTGAAAATCTTTAATCGCAAATGAAATGTATGAAGAGAAGTTGTTAACTCTAGGATTATTTTTAGAAAGGGAATTGATGTTTATTGATTCCTCATTTACTTCGACCCTATCGACTTCTGACCCATTACTTTTTTCTACGTCTTCATTCTCTTCCAATTTTGAATTTGACTGCAAAATATCGGGGTTATTTTGACACTTGTTGGAGGCAATGTCATTTTTTTTTATCACCGAAACATTATTGCTAGATTTTTTAACTCTGGTTGATATTGCTTTTGTACTTAGTGGTTTCACTCCATTGGTCACATCAGATATTTTGGATGTAACCTCAGTTGTCTTATTGGCGAGGTTAGTACCATTTTTTACTGTTCTGGAGTGTTTGTCATTAAAATTTTTACTCAAATCGGCTACTGATGCGTGATTTCCGTTATCATCTTCATCAGACAAATTGTCTGTATTAGTATTGTTAGAGTATGCCACACTGTTAGTATAAATACCTTCCATTTGGTCGTTTAGCTTTTTATTTGATGGCTTCAACTCTATTGGGGGTAAACCAGTTTTATATTTTGTTTTGGTCAAAGATAATTTATTGCGTATAGGAATCGCATCATTCTCTAGCACTTAATTTGCAGCTTATGCCGTGTCTACCATATTCATCAACATCAGCTCCGCAACGACAGCGATGCTTTACACAAATTGGATAACCTAAACGGAGACCAATAGAAATACAGAAACTTACGTCATCTAAAAGCGTACCTAATGGGGCCGACGGTATAGCGTTCAACCATGCTCCTGATTCCTTTGAAAATGCTGCATTCAAACGAGCCTTGTCGTGTAAATTGATAGCTTACTGAAGCAGATTTTCTTTTTCAATGTTCAATAAAGGTATATCCCAGGGTTTTAGAAAGGATTTATATTCATCGGATACAACTTTGTTAGACTTTAATGACCAAATATTTTCTGCCTCCAATAATAAAGGGTCTTGTGTGTGGAAAAATATAGGCAGTATGTAATTAATGAAATTTTTTGAACTATTTAATGATGTCAAAAAAGAAGGAAGAGCTACTGAAACGATTGAGCGAATTCCTAAACCACCATATGAAACAGGTAATGAAGCTTGTTTCCAAGAAAGGCCCTCTAATTTAATATTAATTAACGACTCTAATGAATGACGAATGGTGTTGTCAAAATTGATATCATTATGTAACCAGGTCGGACTACATCAAAAGATATATGTTAATTTTGGAATTAATAGGCAATTCTTGAGAAGGTAATAAACAATATGTGTCGGTAACCTGGATAAACGAGATGACATTTTTTTGAAGGTTGGTTTGTCATTGAAAGCTGATAGAAAGGATTCGTTTAATAAAGGAGCACCTAATAGAAATAATTTTTTTCTGTTGGTAATTGTTATGCCTGGTGCTACAGAATTAAATTTATCAATGGTTAGATTATTTGGTGATTCTAAGAAAAATAACTCGCATTTGTGGAAATTGAGTTCAAGACCAATATCCTTGGAATTTCTTATAATATAGACAAGAGACTTGAACACGGAATTAGTATTACCACCTAAAGAACCATCATCAAGGTACCAAGCATTGAATTCTGTGTTGCTTATAAGTTTGTGTATCGATACGCAAAAAAGTAGAGGTGCTAAAGGGTCCCCTTGTTGGACGCCTCTTTCCGAATAAATGATGTTTTCGCCAAATAAATTGTCAAACCAAAAAAACAGGATTCTAATTTTAAGATAAGTTGCACCATTTTTGCCTCCATATCAGTGGTTATGTCTTTTGGTCGTCCAATTTACACGTCTTCTATAAGTTGACTTGGGAATTTTGTAAACGCGACAAGCTTCATTAAATCCCATTATCTTGGTATGATATTTTTCCAAAGCCTCCTCCATATCGGTCTCTGACCAACAGTTGTATTTTCTTTTTGACGTCATTATCTGAAAATATTGAAAATAAATGCATCTTAATAGTTAAATTTTGTTTATTAAAGAGATTATGAAAGTAAAAAGTAATCATGAAATTAATTTTATTCTAAATCGTACCGGTACGATTTACATACAAACGTAAGGTACGATTTAGGCTCATGATATTCTACTAAATTTTGCATACACGATAAGAAAAAAATACCGCATATACTTCTCTTATGTACCTATCGCCAGTCATCGCTCCCCTGTTCATTATAACCAAGTCCGACCGAGCTTCAAAACTTATGCCACCCCATATCATTACCGAACCGCCTCCATAACTTACTCTAGGTGAAAAACGGTTTTGGAAGAAATGTTCCCAGTTCTTGTATAAATTCTTTCACGTCCGTCCGATGTTCTAAGACAAAACCTTTACTCATCCGTAAATAGAATATTGCTCCATTCTTCATTATCCCAATTTTTATGTTCCCAATTTTCATGTTGGCGTCTCAATAACTCAATAACAGTTGCAGGTCTCCTGGCACGAAGTCCAATATCAAAAAGACGCCTTCTTATTGTTCTGTCACTTACTCTAATCTGTGTTTAATTTGCATAGAAGTAACTTTTTTGTCCTTCAAAACATTTACCGCTATAAACCGATTATCTCGCTCACTAGTAGATTTTTTCCACAACAATGATTTATTCTTGTGAATACACCAAAACCGTTTCACAGCTCTTTTAACTTTACTTCTTGAAACTCCCAACTCTGGCCACATAATATTACAATATCATCCTGAACCAAAGCAATAGCTCTCGCTGCGTCGGTTACAGAGATATCCATATATTAAGTACTATTCGACAAGAAACACGTTCAAAAATGTATTTGCCAAGTTTTAGATTTCACATATGACGGTAATTCCATAGTCTTCTTTGCAAACAAGTTGAATTCGTAAACTTATTTTTATTACCCCCATAGGAAAAATGTAACGTTCTACTTAAACCCTTGTATCTTTTACAAAAACTATTAAAAAAAATTAATAAAGAAATTGTAGAGAAAGGATGTGTGTTGATTAGAAAATAATAAATTACACGGTGGAACAACTATTATACCCCATACGTGGTTTTAATGTTAGAGTAAAAAACACACTTTGTGTCATTCTGTATAAAATGACATTCGCCCAATTTTATTAAAATACAATATGGGAAAAATTTATCAAATTCATTTTAAAATAACAAATTTATTAATGAGCAGACTTCATCAGGTTTTTGAGTGGATCGATTATTTTTCCGGTGATTGTAGTTGTGAATATTTAAGAAAGAAGGAGAATACGTTTACAATTTGGTTTGAATGTTAGATTGTACACTGTAAGGTATATATATTTTTTATTATTATCGAACCAATTGCTGTTGTATCAGCTAAACATTAGCATGTATTGTAGAAAACAAACATTGCATGAAAAATTCTCATTTTGCACGATTACTTGTTATATAGGTATATTTGTGGTTGAAATGCAGCATTAAATTTAATTTTGTTTATGTAATTAAATCAATTCGTTTGAAGTTGTTCGTGATTTATAATTCTCGCTAGATCCCACATATCTATTTCGTACTTCCTTAATTTGCGTTAAATGAGATTTAATCTGACATGATCTTTGCATGTAACAAAAAGGTCACATTATTTCAACTGAAACAGTTCTTTTTGTACCTTAAAATTTCTGTTTAAAAGCATTCAGTATCTCAGAATATTATCTACCGAATTTTTAAAATGTTGTCCTTAATTTAATGCAGACTATCCTTAATCTAATGCAGATCTCAGGATAGTGAAAATATATTGATACAATTTTCGTTTTTAAATTGTCAGTTCAATTTCCTTTTTAAAAACGTAGTCAAACTGGAGTTTTAGACGTTTTGATAAGTTATCCAGGTCTGTCAAAAAAGGAATGAATACGGTTATTCTTGAAAAGCTGGAAGTCGTTATTGAAATAATTTTTAACGCAGAATTCGAATCTGGCTTCAGAATTACTCTTATGACGTCAAAATTCTGAATAATTTTAATCTAATATGCTACATTAAGAATTACGTGAATACATTATTTCCCAAATACGAGTAATACGATCTCATAATTGATGTCTTATGTTTCAAAATCCTTTTTCCAAATTTAGAAAACATTCTTTACAACGAGATAAAACTTGAACTCTAGAGATTTTGTTGCAACCTTGAAATAAAGCAATTTTTCTCCCGTTGATCTTACAGGTGGTTGGACATTTCATTTATCTTGCCTTTTGAGTGGTGTTGGCTAGGATTCGAATCCGCCATATTGGGAATTCAAATTTCATCTTTCCAATCTAATATTCGTACTCAACGACTTCTGTGTACAAATTTTCAAGAGGAAATACTCAGTGAGAAATGGAAGTTCGAAGGTTGCTATGTGTTTTAAGAAAATGAAGCATAATATAGTTTGACCCTAATATAGGATTAGTTTCCTCTGCAGAGCTGGAGTTGAATTTGGTTGATTTGGGATTTCGTGTTATGCGATTGCGGATGAGTTTGGTGGCTAAGACAGCCAAGAGGTTAATAATTGTATAGAATTTAGACTGATGGAGCGGGTTTTCGCTAAAAAGGTGACTGGAAAGAAGAGTTCGCTCAATCAGCAACGGGGATTATTGTTGAAAAGAAGTGTATAGGAAACGTCGTTTAAAAAGTGTCTAGAATGGAAGATAAAAAGTGACTGGAATGGACAGGAGTTGACGGTCTCTAGTGAGACGACGAACCACGCTTTGTTGCAGATACATGTATATCTGGGTTGGCTGGGTGTTTGAAAATGATTATAAGATAAGAGGTAGACGTTATGTTTATCGGAAGTTTGAGTGTCTCCATTAGTCTTTGGAATTGACTGAGAAAAAATTTATTTTTGAAATGTCTGGAATTTTATTTAGAAAAGTGACTAAGATGCTTATTGAAAAAGTTTATAGTAAGAACGGTGGATGGTGGCGATGGACTTTGATGGGTTCGCAGGAGACGAATTTGTCGGAGTTTGATGTAATTGTCGGCGCTGTGGTTTTAAAACAGTAATCGAACAAATGGAGGCGCGTACAGTTTCTTCTGCATTATTCCCTATCGTCGGCCATTTGGCTGGTGAACAAATGCACCAGGTTACAAGGAAACCTCAGAAAACCTGCAACACCGACGGCGGGTGAGGGTGGTTGGATGGTGGATTTACATATAAGAATTAGGATTATCTGATGGATATCGGAAAATTTTATAGGTAGTCGAGATAATTGTCAGGAAGGTCGTTGTATGCGGTGGCTAGTAGCTGAACGGGATGATATGGAAGTTTCCTCTCAGGCTACGAGGAGAGTGGCCGCCTGTGAGAAGTCCAGGGTGCGAGGTCCAGGCGTTTTTAGAGATTTCGTTGCCCGATTCGATAGTTCGATTAACGTATCGGGCATGTAAATTCTTCAGACGGGTTGGAATTGGTATTATGTCTATGTTGACATAAACTGTATTACTGGGAGAGTAGGAAGACGTATTGGCAGTATCTGAGAATTGATTGTTCGCAAATCAAAATCTTTTTTACAAGATATTCGATACGGGTGCAATAGACGTTTGCTCTGTAGTCGATTATGGGTCGGATGTATGTAGTAAAGTGGTAGGGTGAGTTCGTCCGAACTTTCCCCCGATGGCCTTAATAAGACCAACTCGTATTAGGACTTTATTAAGTGTGACAGCCGCCTGGTCGGATGCTCAATTGAGAGCGTGAGTAAATATCTCTCCCAAATAAAAGGCTTGCCTGCGGATCTCGAGTTGTTCTCCCCATAGCACGAAGCGGAAGTTGATAGGTAGAGGTCTTTCGCTCTGAATGGAAGGGTGTCGATGGCTTGAGTTTTTTGGGTATTTAGAGTCACCCGGCATCTCCGGCACCAATTCGAAAATTGTCTTAGGGTATTTGGGATCAAATGCCTGTGGCGGAAATTATTAGGGCGGTGTCATGCGCATATAATTTCTGAGGGTTTTGTGATATAGGCGTATCATACGTAATGAATATGGAGCCTTGTGGAACATCAGGTTGGGGGGTAAAAGGTTCAGGTAAGCAGTGACCCACTTTGACACTTATTGAACGATCAGTAAGGTGAGAATATATTAATTTCAATATTGGAGATTGCAGTCGGATGCTTAGTAGCTTCTTGAAAAGTCCGGCGTGCCAGACTTGATCGAAAGCTTTCTGAATGTCCATGAAAATAGCGACGGAACAGTTTCGTTTATTCATTGCTTTAATGACAAATGTTTGAAGATTTGTGGTGGCGGTTATTTGTAAAGAGTTATAATTTAGGGGGACGTGGACGTGTGGGCTTCCGAGTAATATTTCGGATGAGGTGGTCTTCTTCAATGGCAACGTCCCTGAGAAATATGGGATTGTCAAATGGTGTAGAGACAGTTTGTGTATTTTCTGTCCATGCACCTCGAGATGTGATTATACTTTCCCTTTCTGGCCAGTAAGGCGGTAAATTTTTTGCCAAAACACGCGACCTTGCCTGTAGTCTAGATCGGCAGTATCTGCCTTCCACTTTCTCTTCTTTTCAGCATCGAATCTGATGTGGGCGATTATTATGATTCCAGATGGTGCGAATGTACAAGAAGAAGATATCCAGAGTTAATATTGATGAAAACCAAGTTTCGGCAGCAATAAAAAACATTCTGCACAAGGTGAGGAGTACAAAAGCTGCAGCAGAATTTACCAATATCAAAAAAACAACATTGATATCTAGAATAAAGGCCTTAGAAAAGCAACATTCTACAGATGAACTCAAAATCTTGTGCCAGGAACGTGATAGCGCCAACGAGTGTGATGAAGATCAAGCTCCTCGCTTTCCTGGGCCAGTGAAAGCTGTGAGCTTCAGTTCTAAATACACAGTAAACCAGGTGTTTACAATGCAGCAAGAAAGTGAGCTCGCAAAGTATTTAGCAAAATGCGCTAATTTGAGCTATGGATTGAGTTACCGCCAAGTAAGAATCCTAGCATATGATTATGCAAATTTCATACCTGAATGGAAGGTGCCAAAAGCCTGGAAAACAAACGGATAGCTGGTCTAGATTGGGTAATGAATTTCGTAAACCCGAAACTACCAGCGTCGCACGTGCTACAGCTTTCAATCGAAGAAATGTCGAGGAATTATTCAACAGTTATAAAGCTGTTCTTGCGAAATACAAGTTCGAACCTGAAGATATTCTAAATGTAGATGAAACTGGTGTTACTACTGTCACCAAGCCAGTTAAGGTGATTGCTACAAAAGGAAAGAAGCAATTTAGCCAGGCTTCTTCAGCTGAGAGGGGTGAACTGGTAACCATAGTTGGAATCATAAATGCTTCAGGTGGTTACTTACCCCCAGTATACATCTTTCCGAGAAAAAGACGGCTGGAAGATTTGATTCAAGAGGCACCCCCTTCAAGTATAGCTTTAGGTAATAGCTCTGGATGGATGACCAAGGAATTATTCCTTAAAGTTTTAGAACATATCAAAAAACACACAAAATGTTCACAAGAGAGAAAGATCTTACTCACATTAGACAATCACGATCTACATATTTCTGTGGCTGCTGTAAATTACTGTAGATCAAATGGCATTGTTATGGTCTCATTTCCATCACATACGTCGCATCGGCTTCAACCTTGCGACATTGATGTATTTGGGCCTTTCAAGCAATACTGTGCCAATGCCTTCAACGATTGGTTGTTGATACATCCAGAAAACACTATACAAATGATGGATTTAGCAAGGCTGACTCGACATGCCTTTTTAGCAGCTTTCACGCCATCCAACATTATCAATGCTTTCAAGAAACCTGGAATTTGGCAATTGAATTCCCTAGCATTCACTGACGATGATTTCAGTGCAACTGATGTTTATGACACAGAAGCACCTTCTGACAAGCAATTTCAATGTAGAATTGACGAAAATATACCCAAATCAAGTGAAATGATACCTATTGCGAGCACAAGCTGTGAAACCGAGACAAATAATGAAGAAGAAGTCGTACAAAAATGCAATAATGAAATAATCGAAAAAGCAACACCTGAACATGTCCGACCCCTTCCAAAAGCCATCAAATCCTCTAAATCTCAGGGAAAATCCAAAATATATACTGACACTCCTGAGAAACTTAGTTGGAAATGAGAGAAAGAGAAATACAAGAGAGTAAGATGAAAGTTGCAACTAGAAATAAAAACAAGAGAGTTTTTCGAGAAAGTCACCCATTGTTACGACTCGTGATAGAGTGGATGTATATTCGAGGAGTTCGATAGAGAGGGCTTGGCTACGGTTACTATAATAGGAAAATTAAAATGTGGTACTATTTTACGATATATCGATGGCTATGCAATCCAAGTTCTGCTGAGACAGAAGTGCGGGGATAGGGCGAAGGCAACCGGGGATCCGTTTCGTACGAGAAGTCCGTTGCCGCGACAGTGGAAATAGTCAGTAGAAAAATGTCGGCCAGTTTAATTAATGGGTTCATAATATCCAATATCTCATAATGATGACCTATTAAGTCAATTCTGACTCCTGATTCGTATTTTACGCCAAAAATTATTTCAAAATGACCCCTTACTATCCAAAAATAAAACCATGTTTACCTGTGTTATTGGTGATAAAGTAATTACTTCACATTTTGCCAAAAAAACGTTTGAACGGAGCAAATTTTTGTTTCTTTTTTAAATAAGTTTTATTAAATTAATATACGTCAGATTTTTTATTGTTACTGGAATACCAGTTACATTAGCAGAAGTAATAGAAATCAATTTCGTTGAATTGAGGTTAGTTCATTCTGGGGCTTTGAGTATAAGCTACTGCCAGTCAGGCTTTTTTACAGGAAGTTTTCCAAATCGCATTTTGGAAAACAAACGCGAAGAATAAATATCATGTTTTTGTTCATACCAATTAGACAATTGTCGTTGTTAATTTAATGTTTTTTATTGTATTTTTCATATTTATTATCGTTGTGTTTTTCACATTTATTATCGTGAATAGATCCAAATTTAAACGTGCCGCGAATCACAATGCAATCTATTCAATTTAGAAAATTTCGAATTAAATTAATACTTTTAAAACCAAAAATAAATCATCCACACCCGAAGCAGTATTTGAAAAATTCGCAATCGTTAATTTAAAAACATGACACGTGAATGTCGTGGGTATTACTAGTATTTGTTTCAATTGAATAACTAGTTATATTTATATATTGCGGCAGCATACAATTAAAAGATTTTGAGGTACCAACAGAACTGATCCTTTTAAAAACAATCAAAACAATTCTTGTTTTCCAGATAAAGGGAGTACTAAATGCTTTGTATAATAAGAACTTAATATCCAAAAGGTATCTATCTTCATGCTACTCGAAACGAGATATTGGAAAATAAGTACATCCGGTAAATAGAAAAATTATCAATTTCATTTGAATTATAATCCTGAATTTATGTACTATTTTTTTTTCTCTAAAGAATAAATAAATGTGTTTATATAAAATGTCATGTGTGACATGTGAATTTTGGCAACAGGACAATTTTTTTTAGTTCACACGTTCTACAACTTTTGCTATCCTGGTTTGATACGAATTAAATTTATGTCATGAAAATAAATATTGAAATTTCGACCTCGATATACAAAAATAGTATTTTTTTTTTAATTATTTTAAAAAAACCTACTTTTTAAACAATTCATATACTTTACTTTTGAGAAATGTACATAAAAATCACCAACGATTTATAAATCTGACAGAAATAGCTATTATCTTCTTCAAAATCTGAAACAACTACTCCATCTACAATATTCCTCGAAAGACATCGTCACATTATTCATCAAAAAAATTAAGAGATTGTTGAATAAATCAAAACAATTTAATTTGTAATTATAATTAATCCATATCTTTCGATAAAGTATCTGTCTAGATCGCTTCAGATGCTGGAGAGGTTCATCTTTGTTTCTGAAAGGTATATATTACATTATTTAGCTTTCGATGATAGATATCTATTGGGAGATAATAAAAGGGAATCGTTTAAGTAATATTTGAATCAGTCACATTGATATTGACATATTTACTTGACTTTTGCAGGAACAACATTCCGAAAACCAAGAACGTCATTCCTTAATGAGAGATGCTAAATCAGAAAATGCCATTTCGGACTACAGCGGAGATCTCTCAGCTCAAGGTTAGTTATAATATGTTTCAATATAACGGTGTTAATAATATTTTAGTTATTCGAATGAAATTATTACCCTCCATTTTGAGAAAGAGCTACTTTTTGTCTCTCTCCTGCATAACTCATTGTTGCGCTATGCGGATTTTGCATCACAATTATTTTAAACTAACTGTATATAAAAACGATTCATGCATTTTCACTTTTATTGATTCTGCGAATTCTCTACTAGAGAAACCAAAAGATATTAAAACTGATAGTTTGTCTGCCTTATATACTAGAGGTTATCTAAAGTCTATGTGAAGGAGACCAGCTACCTATAATGTTGTTCAACTTAGAGAATAAGAAAAAAAGTATTAAACGATTAAATGAAACAATTTGGAGAAGGTACGTGTGCTTAAACAAGTCAACAGCGTTTGAATTTTGCTCCGCAGAATTTAAGATTATAGAACAATAAGCGTATGAGACACAGTCAACTGCATGTATTGAGAAGAAGTACAGATATAGCTCAGACTGATTGACAAATTGCTGGGTTAAAAGTGGGTGTTCCGAAAATTTTCAAAGTTCGGCTGTTATGACTTGTTTGACTGCTGCTTTTAATTGACTGGTGCCCAAATTACGAGTGTCTAAAACATTGACTACTTTCTTTTCTTCCCCAGAAGAAACTACTTATAATAGTCGGCGAAACGTTGAATCACTACTCAAAATGAAACGTCAATCTGAAAGTTTTCTTCTAAGAACAAATTAGTGATGATGTCGCTTCACAAGTTTTCATATTTTATTCATTGAAAAATTAAAAACTACTATTTTGTGCTATTATTTTTTTTTGTCTATTCTGAATAAATTATTTTAATTTTTCCCAATATAAACGTCGAAAATTAGTTCGAAACTTGTAAATCATTTTACTCGAATTCTGAATAGCTTTAGGGTTAGAACTCATCTAACTTGTATAATTGCAATTTCCATTGGTTAATAACTTATAATCAAGTCCCTTTAGACTATATGTATATTAGCTTTATTATCGGCGCATCACAGGGAATCCAATTTTGTGATAATATATAAGGTATTCCTACTTAAAATTACAAAGTTTACATTTATTTCAATATAGTGGTATCTTAACCAAAATGTTTTGCCTAAATCCACCTAAACTGTAATCCTTATTCACAAAGCTTCATAATAATGATTTTCTGAGTAGCTTTTGATATGAAGATATTATAAATATCAGCTCTTCAGGCACTAGAGACCCATGGCTTCAAACCTCTTCAATAGCTTTCTTCACCTTTTTCTGTCAATAGTGGTTGCTCGCCAGTTCGTCACTTCGATACCTCGTAGATCCTTGTTGCAGGCTTGAATCCACTTTCTTCTGGGTCTACCTCTTCCTCTCTCTATCACATGTTTGGCCCATCTTACAACATGGCCCAACCACCGTAGTTTAGCTACCTTAAGTAGCTGTCCAATTTCCGGTTTCATATATAACTGAGTTAATATTCAATATTCGCTCTTCTTCTCCAGCTTTCGTTTTCTGTTCTCATCCCTCCGAAGATTTTCCTAAGTTCTTTTCTTTCCCATCTGTTCATTTTGTCTTCTTTCTTTCTATTAAATGTCAACATTTGCATCCATACAGTACAGCAGGCTGGATTACTGTCCTGTATAGTCGAAGCTTAGCACTCGTTGCCCGTTACAGTCACCCCCTCAACCTACTCGATGCTATAGTTTCCATATACTGTGCAATCTGTACACTTTTGCTTAACTTTCAATTACAGCAAATATCCTTAGCAATTCTTTCTTTGACGTTGCTATGAGCACTACATCATCTGCATATGCCAAGATCCGGCTTTTGTTGTCATAGATTGTCCCATTCGACCTTATTCCATTCTCTCCAAATTCTGTAGGGATCTTTTTTCCTCTTGGCCTCCTGGTAGAAGTTTCTGATGTCCTTATCAGACCTATTTCTTTTATGTTGTCTATCTAGGTTCTTTCTTCACCAGATTTTCTTGCAGGATTTCCTTTCCAAAATGTATTACCTTTCGACATCCTCTTGTGGATCACCCAACATTTTCTGCCTAATATAATTCCTTCTTTCCATCAGTTTTTTCCAGTCCTCGTCAAACCAGTCCTCTTATTTCTTTGTAGCTCTTACAAGTTATTTCTGGGCTTCCTTTATTTCTCTCCATTCCATTTCTTTGTTTTCTTGTCTATTCCTGTGTTCCAGGTTGTTTTCCTTTTCTTCTACAAACTGATGCATTGTCAGTTCACAATGCAGTTTAGTTACATCGTGTTTGTGATTTTATCTTTTATTATGCTTTGTGGCCGAATTTTCTCTCCTATTTTTTCCATTATTGATAATATATGATCCGAGTCTGCATTTATTACTCATATGTAGTTAGTCTTGTTTATTGTGTGGATAATTATAATAAAAAAAGAACACTTTATGATAAATAAAGGTGGAATAAACACATTACTCCATTATTAATGAAAAAGGGGCATCAAAAATATTCTAAAGGTATCAACAGTTTTCGTTTGAAAATATTGTTTCCAAAATGTTAACAAAAAACGATTGAATGGCCATCATGATAATCTTTGATCAGACACTATTAAACTTTTTCTCATCTAAATATGTGTAAAGTATGGTATATCAAATGATTTAACTGAAGAACACTTGTGATTAGAACAACACAGATATTTGAAAGGCTAAAAGGCATATTTGTTTATTATTATAATTACCCAAATGTTTGTGTGCATTTTGAACATTTAAAATTTTGGTATTATTCTATAAGTATGTAGTATTATTAAAATAACTTCTTTTCTATTTAATTGAACACACTGTATAATTTAAAAAATAATTTGACACTTATTTGCTATGTTATGCTTTTAGGGTTTTCTAATGAAGCGACTGCGTCAGCATTCAGCGGTGATGAAAGTGACAAACCTTCTGAAGATGATCTAGATGCCGCCAAAAAGACAGAAATTCTGCTCAAGAAGAGAGAATACGTTTTAAAAGAATTAACCGATACTGAAGAAACATACGTTAGAGACTTGGCTCTCATAGTTGATGGTTACATAGCTACTATGAAGGATCCTGAATGCGACATACCTATGCCAGAAGATTTGAAGGATGGTAGAGACAAATTAGTGTTTGGAAACATTGAGGTTATATATGATTGGCATAAAAAGTAAGTTCCAATTATTACACATGTATTAAAAACTACTGTACGAGTATAAACTGTGGTTATCCAGTTTGGTTGAGACCACAATCAAGTATTCTGGACCAACCACGATATTCTAACTTTCATATAATTGGCAGAATGTTTTTAAAGGTTTTAAATAAGTGCCAATATGGATCTGTATTCAACATTTCAAAATACCATAATGAAAAATTATATTTTGTACTGTTTCTCCCCAAGAATGCAAACATATTTCAGGTGTAGATCAATATGTTTCTAATTCTTCAAGCGCAAGTTATTATTTTTTTGTATTTATGCAGAACTGGAGTTGTATTGGGCGTTGGTTGGTCTCTTATAGTTATTATACCTCGATCTTCATAAACTTTTAGATTTATATACAAACATTTCCAATCTAAATAAGATTCATTACCATTTGGGAGGAAAATATTTGTTTTGTATAACTTGCCTAACGTCAGTGCAAAATTTATTGTGTTTATATGATTGATGGATTATTAGAAATAGGTGGGTTGGGATAATTTTTTCCTTCAACTTAGATGTTATTAAATTATTTCCGTTAAATCTTCTTATCTATGGAAGAATGAGCCGCAAGGAACTAATTGTCATTTTGTCACCATCATCAAATCAGATGTTTATTTCTAAACTGGCCAGAACATTATTATTTCCAATGAATATACTTGAAACTATACCGAATACAATATCAAGATAAAGGATGAAGATGAAGTAGTGATTGTAGTTTTTCAAAGTATAAATAAAGAATCCAACTGCAAATGTGTAAGCACTAAAACTCAACAGAAATATTGAATCAGATATGTTCTTATTATACTAAAAAAACCTGTAAAATAATTATTTTAAGTAGAAGTTTTAGAGGATATTACAGAAACAAAAAAGTAAAACATAAAGTAGAGTAGTGGGAAATTGATTGAAAACTGTATAGAAAACAGGCTATCCAAACATCTTTGGAGCAATATTGTATTTAAATAACCTAAATATGGAACAGTAGGATGCAACGACAGAATATTGGAAAGAATAAAAAAATACCACTAGCACTACAACATTTTTCCAGATTATAATAGAATATGAGGTAAATTTGATAGAAAACAAACTATTTAAAAAGAAAAACACATATCGGCTTCCAACATCTTAGATGCAATAAAGGATAAAGATATTCGTAGATTGAATAGATGAGGCTTTTACTTGATGAAGATCCATACTCAACGATGAAATAAAACAATATAGTTTGTTTAAATCTTCATTTATTTGAACTAATGTTCCATTTAAATTTGTTGACGCGTTTCACTAACACAGTAGCTTTGTCAAAACGAATGAAGGTAAAATATAGAAATGTCTTAATATATACAGTGCTAAATATATTTACTAAGGTTAACAATGGTATTGAAAGAAATTACCTGGAAATTCATTCACTACAAACATTCCTAAGCTATCTTCTAGGTAAAGAGGTTCAATAAAGGAGACTGATTGATATCCAATTGGTCGTTAAGGAGATTACCTGAATAATAATCTATAGGGCCTCTAATAAATTTAAACTAAAGGATTTACCAACTACATGGAGAATTTCAAAATTTGGGTCGAAAATGTGTTGGTTTTCTAATAAATGATTTGAATAGTTAGAATCTAATTTTTTGTTGTCATAGCTACGTTTGTGTTACGGAATTCTAGTTTTAAAATTTCTAAAAGTTCTACCGATATAAATTTTATCACAATTGTCATTACCACATTTTAATTTATAAACTCCTGATTTGTTTAATTTTGAAGATTTAGATTTATTATTTTTAATGAATTTGGATAAATTGTGATCAGTTTTAAAGGAAATATTCATGTCTAAAGTTTCTAAAAATGATTTAATTTTTAAGGATTGTGTTCCAAAGTATGTTAAGCTTTTAAATTGTTTATTATTTTTATCTGAAGGGAATACTTGTTCTAAAGTCTGTTTTTTTATCTTTTTATTTATGATATTGTCAATTAAATTTGGATCGTAATTATTATTAACTGCTATTTGTTTTATGATATTTAATTCTTTGGTATAATTATTAATATTTAATGGGACTGTTAAGAGTCTGTGTATCATACTATTGAAAGCTGCTAGTTTATGACTGAATGGGTGGACCGATCTATTGTGAATTGTAATATCTGTATGTGATGGTTTATGAAATATAGAAAAATCATGTTTATTATTTATATTTGAAATTGTGAGGTCTAGAAAGTTTATAGACTTATTTTGTTCAAGTTCTACGATAAATTTGATATTATTGTGAATCGAGTTTATGTAAGTAATGAAGCTCTCTAATTGTCTATTTGTACCGATGAAGCTAGCTAAAATGTCGTCCACATATCGGTGCCAGTACATAATTTTTTTACTAAGGGGGTGTTCATGAATTATTTTTTCTATATTATCCATGAAAATTTCTGCTAGTAGGGGGCTGAGAGGGTTGCCCATAATCAAACCATCTTTACTGCTATAAACCTCTCCATTGAAATGAAAATAATTTTGATTCAAACACACTACTGTGTTAGTGAAACGCGTCAACAAGTTTAAATTGAACATTAGTTCAAATAAATGAAGATTTAAACAAACTATATTGTTTTATTTCATCGTTCATATTCGTAGATATCTTAATGGACAGAATACATAAGAATACCAGCTTTAGAAAGTGTTAGAATGTACGAGAAAAATTAGAATATGAAACATTAAAAGGTATTAACTGCAGTAACTTCCTAGGAACCTTGGATAGTTCATCCATCGACTTGATGGAAAGTGATTTGTAAAGAATTGATTAATATGTACACTCTGACTATTAATATATTAAAAAACAACTGTATGCAGTATTTTTACTAAATATATAATTAAACAACAATGAACTACTATAGATGTGGGTTTCTCGAGTCCTCTATAGAAATAGAAACAAGTACCAAGTACCTTATATTAGTAGATTTACACAACCTGCTACTGAGAGATTTCAAATGTTTCTGATGATATCCCGATCTGTTATGAAAGGCTCTGAATAAATAGAATAAACTATAATTAAATCTATATTAACAATTGAAAATAGACATTCAGTACATTATTTGTTATAATGAGCAGCAATTCTGGTATGAATCTTCATATTAGGCTTACCCACATCTTATCAATCAGTAAAAACTACCATTATATAAAGGTATTATTCAATTATGGACTATCCATATATCTTAATTATGTAGGTTAACCGATGTATACCACATGCCATGTATATTTAATATTTATATTATCTGCTATATGCTCAAAACTAGACATCAAATAATTATTGATGCTACATGATACTGAGGAAAGAAAATCTCGTCAGATTTTATGTCGCAGAAGTTACGTAATACTCCAATTTCTAAGGCTTATGCCTTTGAAAGATTTTTATTTTCATCTTAAATCTGACTTGATAGGTTTTGAAATAAAATCGTCGATATAACATGTAGTAATAATGGATTTATTGAATGATTTAACGATATCAGTTTTCTTCGAATAGGATTACAATATCCTCATTTTATATTCAGAATTTATCTGTCAAATCGAGCCACAATACTATATTTTATAATCATAGTTTATTCTCAAAACTGTATCGACAATTTAAAAGGAACAACTATTGAAACTAAACAAAAGGAATTACATGAACAAAAGGAAGTATTAATAATTATGTTATTTACTTATAAATACTTGAATCATTCACAAAGGTGTGGATTCGTTAAATAAATAAAGTTGTCTTATCAACTAATGTTTGTTTAATTGTGGTAATATAATTAAAATTATACAATCAATGTAAAAATAAAAATGCTCCATTTTTTAATGTGTGTTAAGCTTCAAATATATAAGCTAAATTATATTTAGAAGCTACAGTTGTGGTGAAATTCGCTTTACTTCTAATTCAGCCAGACTTCCAATTTGTTTGATGTTACATTATGTTCACAACATTGCATTATTACCCATAAGGGGGATTAAATCCCTGGTAATACAGCTGGCTCTTTGAAATAAAACATAGGTAATTAAAATTGAACCCCTGAAAAAGCGCGAGGGGCATTTACAAATTAATGAAATATATTTTACACCGACAATAAAAGTCAAAGCTCTCAAATGTATAGGAAAACTAACTATTAGTGAGATGTTTTAAACCAATGGTACAGAAAGCTATTTACCACCAATTTGGTTTTACTTGTTTTTTCTTATCAAATCAAGAATTAACTTTGGATATCCTACATACAAAATTTTTGAAAATCAATTATCTAATATCACCCTCTGTGATCCTTGTGTGGTAATAGCTTCTGATCAAAACTCCACCAATGCAACATCAAAAGAAAATAGTACGGTTGATACAATTTGATAGATAAAATAAATTTGGCACAACAATTTAATTGCTAATACCCTAGTGGATTGAGCTAGACAAATGAACAAGAACAAATCTACTTATCTCCCTTTTCCTGTTATGAAATAAACAAGTTTTGTAGTTTCATTACCTCAAAAAATCATGTCAATTAATAATATATTAATTTTAACAGGTGATTTGATAAGAGGAAACATGCTTTTTTTAACATTTATTGCCATTATTACAATATACTTCATCACAAGAGTATTTAGTAAAAGAGTTTTCGAGTTTGGAAGTGAGATGCCCATTGGCATTTTCACTAAGCATTGTTAGTGTTGTTGGAGAAGGTCTTCCGGCCAGTTTTTGGTCCGTCCCTGTATACATTTTCTATTAGACCGTTAGGGGGGCCCGTCAGTCGCATCTGGTAATTAGTGCAAACTGTTCTTATTACTTCTGTGACATGCGGGATTTGAAGGTCATCATGGAGAGTTTGGTTGTCAATATACCAGGGAGCATTAACAACGGATCGCATTGTTTTCAACTGAAATGTTTCTATTGTTTTTATTCTAGTGGGTTTGGTATAGCCCCACAGTTGCACGCAGTATGTCCATATAGGTTTTAGCATTACTTTGTATAGCAGCTGCTTGTTTTTAGTTAATAGTTTGGATTTTTGGCCTATTAGCCAGGTCTTTTATTTGAATTTGATGTCTAGTTGTCTTCATTTTGTTTGTATATATTTCTCCCAGGTTAATCTTCGATCTAAGTGCAGGTTTATGTATATATCTCACATCACTTTTGACTGGTATTGGGACTCCATTACTTGTGACTGGTGGGCAGTTGTTGTGGCAGGTAGGGGACGGATTTGGATAGGTTGATTTTAATTCTCCATTTTTTATGCCAGGTGTTTAATTGGTTCAGATGAGTTTGCATATTTATTGAAGAGGTGGGTTAGTTTAGGTTAGGTTTGTAGTGAGTGTGTCGTAAGGCCCTCCACTGCGACTCGTAAGAGTCTATTGTGGCTCATACCTATTCAGATTTCACCAAACAAATTCAGCTTCTTAACGAAGCCGATTAATTTGTTCGGTGAATGATATTTCAGGTCCGAGGGCGAGAGAGAGACCCTGCCAAACATCAGATACCTGATTCGAGCCGCGGCGGGACAGGCACAAATTATATGCTCTGCTGTTTCATCATCTTCCAAACAAAGACGGCAAATCGGATCCTCCGACAGTCCAAGTGTCAGCATATGATGATTCAAACGACAGTGGCCTGTCAAAAGGCCTATTAGGCACCGTGGATCATGCCTATTATAGCCTAACATTTGTTTGGATACATTTTTCGAAGGATGTATGAAAGCCTTTGAATTAACTAATCCTGGTATATTATACCAGAAGTCTAAAGCTCTTCTTGCTGTCCAGGTATTTAGTGTTTGTTTGGCAATACTTGCTGCGATGCCAATTGTAGCTTCTGGTCCGATGAAGACACGAGCGGCACCCTCCCTTGCAAGAGAGTCAGTCCACCTTCTCATTTCCATCCATACCAGAGTGGCCAGGGATCCAGACCAGCGATACCCTGTTGCGTTCCCCTATTGAGGCGATTCTTTTTTGGCAATCTAAAACCAATTTCGACGTTACACGGTAGGAGCTAAGTGCTTTCAAAGCCGCTTAGCTGTCCGTGAAATTTTTTATTGATCTATGTGTGTGGTTGGATTGCGCCAAACTCTCCGCACATGAAACAATGGCGTAAATTTCCGACTGAAATAAGGTTGCATAGGATCCTAGAGAGTTTGAAATTTCTGTCCTAGGTCTACGCCCGTATATACCCGCACCAGAACCTGAGGGACGGTATAAGGCAGATTGTAGTTTACTGTTGGAGGCATTATATCAGAGATCATTCCCAGAACACTATGACTTTCAGTGTCCGCTAGTATTCTGCTTTCCTTTGTATAAGCCTGCTTTGTGCATTTAGAAATATGCACAATTCTATATGCTGTCCATCTGACCCCCTGCTGATGGCACCAGTAATAGCCATACAAGCCTGTCTCTGTATACCAGAGAGCTTTGTTTGGGCCGTTTTCTGTAAAGCTTTTGACCACCAAGCAATGGCTCCATATGTGATCATTGGTCTAACAATCATCACATATATTCAATAGATTTGTTTGGGACCCAAGCCCCAATATTTTCCACAGATCCTGCGACATGTCTACAAGGATAATCTGGCCTTATGGATAACTTTTTCCAAGTAAGTTTTTTTTTATCTAGGATACTCCCCAAATATTTTACTTCTGCTGCAAATGGAATAACCTCACTATTATAGGAAAGTGATGGAAGATCCACCAATTTCCTTCTCCTAATGAAGGGAACTATTACAGTTTTACCAGGGTTAACAGACATCTGTTCCCTCTGGCACCAACTGTAGACATCATCCAACGTCTTTTGGAGGATATTATATGCTACCCGTCCTGACTTCTACCCCTCTTCCTTCGAGAGTACCAAGCAGGTCATCCATCAAGAGTGACTACAGTAGAGGAGATAGCACTCCACCCTGTGGGCAACCCCTGGAAACCTTAAAGCTAATGGCCTCATCTTGAAGAGATGTAGTGGCTGTTTTATTAGTGAACATGGCATATATCCAGCCGGTAATTGTTTGTTTAATGCCCTTTTCTACCAATGCTGAACCAATGGAGGCCGGTAGTGCATTGTCAAATGTTCCTTCGATGACAAGAAAAATGGCCACCGCAATCTCGTTATTGTTAAGGGATTGTGTTATTTTCCCAACAAGGTTGTCTAACGCTAAATCTGTTGATTTGCCAGTTTCATTAGCGTACTGGTGGATGCTCAGGGCGGAATTGTATAATACTACCCGCCTGATGTAGCAATCCAGTACTCTTTCAAGTCCTTTGAGCAGGAAAAATGTTAGGTAATTGGTCTGACCGATTTAGGGTGTGGGTCGTGCGGCCCACTTTCGGTATATATACTACCCTAGCCGCCAACCAACTGGGTGGTATACAATTCCACGCCAGACTAGCTCTATACAGTTTAATGAGGATGGGTAAGAGTAATTCCAATCCGTTCTGCAGCAGAGATGGAAAAATGCTATACTCACCGGGAGATTTGAAGGGCTGAAATGATTTGATTACCCGATCAATCGCCGGTGCTGTGATAACTTCCTTGGCGACCACTCAATCGTTCTGGGCCGCCTTGCGCCCTCAAAGTGGGGAGGTCGATTGTTATTCAGAGTTAAACTTCCGGGAAAGTGGTTTTCAATTAAAAGCTCGAATGTTTCTTTTCTAGAGGTCGTGAAAGTGCCATCTGGTCGCTTCATCGACCCTATCTCGGCAATCGACTCTTTAGAGAGAATCTTGTGTATTCTGGTACTGTGAGGTAAATCGGATATACTCTCACAGAACTTCTTCCAAGACTCCCGCTTCGCTTTTCTAATGTCTTAGTTGTAGATTGTTAGAGCAGTTCTATAAGGCTCCCAGTTGCCTGACTCTTTAGCTCGATTAAATAATCGTCGAATCGTATAGTTGTGATTATCTCTTTTTGTCTTGAGTAGACAGTTTTCGTGATAGGAGGAGATCACTGTTTCCCTAAGTTCTTCCGCTGCAATATCTATCCCATCACAACTTTTAATTGTAGTGAAGCCGTCCTCAATGTACCGTTGGAGGAAGTTTTTGTATCCACTCCAGTCAGTAGCTTTTGAGGCGCGATATTCCACTACTGGCCTTGAACCTAGTTCAATGTTGAATTGAATGTCTGTGATCTGAAAAAATATAAATTTCATTTATTTTTTCCCCTCCATTCTATGATATTACAAATACATATGTCAAACATAGTACGAGAAATAATAAGTAATGAATCTCCTGTTAAGATTTTGTGTTTACTTTTTTTCAGCTTCTTCATTAAATCATTAAAAAAAGCCGTAGAAAATCCCATTGAATTAGCTTCGCTTTTCAAACGTTATGAACGCAAATTGCAAATGTACGTTATCTATTGTAAGAATAAACATGTATCAGAATATATTGTTTCCGAATATCTAGAAACGTATTTTGAAGAACTACGGGTAAAATTAGGACATAAATTACAATTATGTGATCTGTTAATAAAACCAGTTCAAAGAATCATGAAGTACCAATTGATGCTTAAAGATATTTTGAAATACACTGAGAGGGCTGGAATTACAGCGGAAATCGAACCACTCAGAGCAGCATATAATATTATGGTGATCGTACCAAAGACTGCTAATGATATGATGGATGTTGGAAGACTACAAGGATTTGAGGTTAGTATTTTTTATACCTTCCACGTCAAATCTTTAAATATTTATTGACGAAATACCCAATTAATATTATGATTTATCACAGATGTATATCTCTTTTTTCCTCATGTATCTTTAAACCATTATTTATACTGAACACACTTTTTACTGCGACTACTACACACACTATCAGAAGCACGAAGGTAAACTTTACTTTTGATCCCCTGAAGAGGATCGAAATCGTCAGAGAGTGTAAGAGTGAGTATTGGTGTTTGTAGTGGTAGTAAAAAATATGTTAAGTATGAATATCACCAATGGTTCTAGAAATTCCAACTTGTTTTTGTTAAATTTGAGTGCAAAAGTCAGTTTTTTAACCAGTTTTTGCATTTAATTCTGGATTGAGGAGAAACGGAATAATTTTAAGTGACATCCTATCCGATGTTATAATTTACATATATGGACCATTTTTCAATCTGCTGGATTATACTGTTGAATTTAAAACAACATTTGGCAAATAGTGTTGCACGAAACAAGTCTTGTGATATAAGTAATACACAAGTAATTAGTTTTTAATATGTCAACATTTTCAATAAATATGCCATTTTGCTTGTGGGTTGAATAAACATTCATATCAATGTGTTATTTTTGTTATGACTGCCCATTATCATTAAAACTACAGTTTTATTACAGTATTGATCACACACTTTCCTCTATATTCAAACAAGAAAAATACAACCCAATTCCAATTTTTTTGCCATATTCGTTGCTGAAAAGTATAAGTAAGGTACTCATATAATTTCTGTAATCAATGATCAATCTTACGAATATCTGTTATAGAGTATTATGCATTTTATAGTCTCAACGGTGGTAATTTTAAATATGCATTTCATTGTATTCTATAACTCTGTAAAAATTATCATAACGTGCGCTTGACCTGCCGACCAACATCTTCGACAAATGTGGAGGAATATTCATGACACACCGTTACTTTATCAAAAGAGCCCTGCGGCCCTTTCATCAATTCCAGTTAGAAATAGTTTATCTCAAAAGGATATATCCTTGTTAAAATTCTATATAGACAGTTTATAGCTGTTAGTAAAACCAATTTTCCCGAACACTCAAATATACTTAAATGATAAGTATACCAAGCAAATCGCATATTTTAAATACCTGGGAAACATTTTAATTGAAATATACTCTGATAAAGTGGTATAACACAAAAACTTTCACTGTAGAACCATTTCATGATAAATGACACAAATTATAATTTAGCACTCCATTACTAAAACAATTAATCTAATGCACTTCGCAATGTAAGTCATTGAAACTGCAACTTTCTGGTGACAGATATTGTTTAACATAACGCTATTCATAATATAATGAATAGTGCATAATTTCTATTCTTGCACTGATTAATCATATTTTCTTGAGAACGGAACCAGTCAGACATCAAACTGATTCCAATAAAGGGTATTGTATTTATTAACATCAAATCTTCTTCAAATCAACAATTTCTAATAGGTATATTTTTTATGTTTTGTAGGGTAAAATTACGTCACAAGGAACACTTCTTTTCCACGGAATGTTAACTGTATCCGATTTACCGGGGGCAAACCAGATCGTCGGGAAAAATAAGGACCTACACGTATTTTTCTTTGAACAGAGTATTATATTGTCAGAGGTCGTGGGGAAAAAGACTCAGTTTATTAGTCCGCAATACATCTATAAAGCTCATATACAAGTAAGTGAACTATTTATTTCTTTCGATATAATGTTATGAATCGCAGAATACCAAACGAAATATCTGGTAATTTTTTATTAAGAATGTACAACTATTTCGGGTATTTTCGACCTCAAACCTCAAAAGGTGTATTTTTCAATTGTCAATACTTTTCATGAATTCATGGTGAAACCTATTTTTTGAAATTTTGATGATATAATCAAAATCTCACAGTAATCCATTAATTGATTATGCAGCTTTTTACAGCTTACTCTCGCTATATATGTGCAAGTGAGCTAAAAATTTTTTCATACTATTTAGAAAAGTCTGATATTGGTCTATTCAAGCAATTACCATAGGCGGATTATCCCTAAAGCAAACTAGGCACGTGTCTAGGAGCGCGAGGCTACAAAGGGATGCACGCGCGCCAAATTTTTATCCCAAACTTGAGGCTAGTGCATGTATACACGGAAAAAATAGAGACGCTACAACAGCAGCTGGACTGTTGCGGTTTTTACAAATTGGAGTAAAGAAATGCCAGTCCTCTTTCATACATGTATTCTAGTAATGCCGACTATAGTCATCAATAATTCGTACATACTAGTTAAAATAAATAATGTACTGCCGCTAAAGGGGCGCCGATGAGGTGTTGAGGTGTATGGCGTTCTCGACTTTTAATCTGCCTTTTGGCAATTCCCATATTACAAATATATTTTAAACAATCAAACACGTGAACTTAAAATTCCACTGAATACATAGAATCAGTCCAAAAACCTTTGACGAGGTAAAAATAGATAACGCAAGTACATCCCTTACAAAAGATGTGATATCAAATAATACGATGTCTAGGGTGACACAAGTACTATATCTACTTATAATCTCTTTAAAATAAAGATAAGCAATGGCCTACATATTCACACTTTATTCCTCATTAATTTGAAAGCTTCAAATACTTGATGTACTTGTGTTCATCCCTGTTGAAACATTGTTAGTGTTTGTTTGAAGTTGACTTTTTCTTTCTTTAAATTTTACCACAAATCATTAAAATGTCTGTATATATTTTAGACGGACGTGGAAATTAGGATCCTTTCAATTTATATTACCAAAAATATATACGATTACAATGTATAGAAAATTCTTCATTCAATCAATACTTCCAAAACACAATACAAAGAAGGGCTCCATCCAATTTATAGGTACTATCAAAACACATAACAAAGAAAGGACCCCATCCGAATTTTTCTATCAAAACACTTAAGGCAAAAAAAGGGCCCCATCCGATTTATACTATTAATACACATTAGAAAGAGAGGGCCCTATCCGAATTATACTATCGAAACGCAATATATAGAAAAGGCCACATCTGTTCCGCTTGAGTTGTTAGAACTACAATGCATACAAAAAGCTCTTTTTATCTGTACTATAATAATACCGGTTGAAAAACAAAATGCATTAAACTGAAAAGAAGACAAACAAACACTAACATTAAACAGGGCTGAACGCAAACGCATCAATTATTTGAAGCTTTCAAATTAATAAGGAATAATGTGTGAATATGTAGCCATAGCTTATCTTTAGTTTAAAAAGATTATACGTAGATATGCACCCTATACACGGTATTCGATATTTTAACAAAGTTTATATATTTACGAATAATACAAATAATTTTTTTTTGAATTTACAATATAAAAAAGTATCTTATTGTTTTTAAATTTGTACTTTCATCCCCCTAGAAGATATGCAATAAAATGTGTATTTTTTCTGCACCCTTCAACAGCCTGCATCTCACAAACTAAGATGGCATTTGGGTATTTTAAATATTTCTTAACGATCTATCATGCCTCTAATTTACGGTACTTATTTAAGGGACACCTTGTATAGAGTGACTTTTCATGGTTTGACATTTATATGCCGTAGATAGTTTCTATTGGGCTTTTTCGATGTGGTGGTTTTTGTGGAGGTGTACTTGCGTCACTCGGCAACTATCGTTGCCTGTGATGCGTATGTGTATGTGAATTCCCCGCATATTGTTATGTAAACTATTTAATACGTTTTACAAATCCCAGTTCTATATTAGCAACGTTTATATACTTCTGAATAAAAACTCATTTTGCTTTTTAGCGATGATGTTGCCTTTCTTTTATGATTAGTAGTATTCAAATTTCGAATACAACTTTTTTATTATTTTCATCAGAAAATACTTTGACAAGGAGGTGGGCGCATCAAAGGCAATAGATGCTGTTTTCTGTGCGCCATATTTACTTTACTAATTTTTTATGCATCGCATAGTTTCAATTTATTTTGTTTTATAACGTATTTTTATTCTTTTTTAGCTATCTTAAGTGGAAGTGAATAATTTTTTACAATATCGATATTCAAGCCACCATATTTTTTCATTTGAAATACAAAAATTCACTTATTTTCGTCCTCTTAGTTGATTTTCGCTTTTTGGGTAAATAACGAAATTCCATTTATTTTTATATGTTCTGTACAAGGTGTCTGGGTACTTGCTACATTTTTGTTCCTTAGTTTTAACTTTTATGTCTTTTTGCCAAAAAATCAATTTTCCTCACATTTTGTCCATGAAATGAACAAAATTAAGTGAAATTTCGATACTTTCACAAAAAATCTATTTTTTCTCACATTTTGTTCATGAAACGAAAAAAATTAAGTGAAATTTTCATATTTTCACAAAAAATCGTTTTTTCTCACATATCGTCCATGAAAGGAATAAAATTAAATGACATTTTGTTATTTACTTAAGAAATCAATTATGTCCATAGTCGAATTCAAGGAAAATTTAGCCATAAAGCACTGCAGCGCAGTTAATATGTAGGTTACTCAATGGTCATTTTAGAAAATGACAGGAAGTTTCGCGCTTTTTGCCATAACCTTAAACACTATATTTATTTACTGAGTGAAAGCTAACCAAAAATAAACGGTTTTACGGATTAAAACTAACTTTTCCGCATCTGTGGCCCTGAACAATGTCCTATCATAAAATTGTTACTTGTATACACTTCGAGGGATGTATCGTGCTAACAAACCGAAATTTCTCCAAAAATAACCAAAAATTTTGTATATCTGGATTTAGAGGACCCGCTGTACTCGGTCTAGTCAACTAAAAATCAATAAGGTACATCTGTGAGACACCTTGAACAATATTCAATCCTAAAATTGATCAATCGTATACTCCCTGGAGGCTGTATCGTGCTAACAAACTGAAAATTCTCCAAAAATGACGAATATTTGGTATTTTTAAATGAAACTCAAGGTCTCTAGTTAATTCCACAATATAATACAAGTTATTGAAAATTCTAAAAAATTGACAATTTTCAATAACTTGTATTATATTGTACCATAGCACCCGTTGTATTGGCTTTACTGAGTTGAATATCAATAGCGTTCATCTTTGAGACGCTCTGAATAATATCCAATCATAAAATTAGTCACTTGTATATACTCCGGAGGCTGTATCGTGCTAACAAACTGAAACTTATTCAAAAATGACAAAAATATCGTACTTAAAGTACTGTATCACTAGTTGTATTGGCTCCGGTGAGCTGAAAATCAATAGGGTTCATCAGTGAGAAGCCCTGAAAAATATTCAATCATAAAATTGGTGACTTGTTGAACTGCGCAAGCTGTATCGTGCTAACAAACTGAAATTTCTCAAAAAATTACAAAATGTCGTACTTCAAGTACCATAACAACCGTTGTACTGACTCTGGTGAACTGAAAATCAATAGGGATCATCTGTGACATGTCCTTAACAATATTCAATCATAAAATTGCTGACTTATCGCACTCCGGAGACTGTATCGTGCTGACAAATCATGTAAGGAAAAGTGGCCGACGACGACGACATACACACAGGATTTTTTTTCTAAAAACCGTTTTTTCGTGCTGTTGTTGATGGAAAACGTAAAAATAACTCAAAAAAATTTCATCTTTTTTTGGGGTAAACCAATACTTTTCTCGCATATAGAAAGGTTGAACAGAAAAGTAATAAATAATTTGGATGAAGACGACAATATTGTAATTAACAATGTTAATGACCTTAACCACATTATTGCTTATGTGGTTGAAGACTTTGTCACCTGTATTATTATTGCCTAATCCTGGTAATGAAAATATAAAAGCTGGCTATCAAAGTCTATAGGAACAAAACAAAAAAAAACAATTCCAACTTTTTAAATAAAAATCCTCTTTCTATCACAAAATATTTTCGAACTTGTCTCTCTCTCTCTCTCGATTTGGTTTTTAGTTTATGCGTGTGCCCGTTCTTTTAAGTGTGACTGTAGAAATATATTTACATTGAGAGGGAAATGGCTCATAACAAACTGCTAGAAAATCAACTGAACGAAAAGCACCTTGTAAACAATTAGCAATGAAAGCTGCCCGTAAATTCGCGCCAGCTACTGGTGGCGTGTACATCAATCCTCGTTGCTAGCCGTGATAACTTTTCCTGCGGGCTATTTTCTAGCGAACAGCTAGACACTTCTTTTTCTCTCTTCCTAGACACCTTTTTACCACTCTGCTGTTCTTCAGCCGACCCTCAAAAAAAACCAAACTCAAATATGAACGCTGCACTACATCAGGGCAACCAAAACAATTCAACTTTTTAAATAAAAATCCCCTTTCTATCTCAAAAGCTTTTCGAACTTCTCTTTCT
The DNA here is from genome assembly GCA_963921935.1 of Galeruca laticollis. Taxonomy (NCBI): domain Eukaryota; kingdom Metazoa; phylum Arthropoda; class Insecta; order Coleoptera; family Chrysomelidae; genus Galeruca; species Galeruca laticollis. The sequence goes on along the minus strand of OY998178.1, from coordinate 32,915,592 downwards.
CTCTCTCTCTCTCTCTCTCTCGACTATAGGAATAATAGGATCAGCCACACCCCAATGATCCAAATCCTCTTTTCACTTTAGTTTTTGAACTCTGCTTTATTTAGACCATTTAATTTGCATCATTAAAAATGTATGCATGACCGCTGCATAAAGCGTTCAGTCAACCGCTTCAGGAAAGTGCTGCAGCACTGTTGTTCCCTGAATGCAGCCCATGAAACGAACAAAATCAAGCGGAAATTTGATATTTTCACAAAAAATCGATTTCTCTCACATCCTGTCCCTGAAACAAATCAAATTAAGTGAAATTTTGATATTTACATAAAAAATCAGTTTTTCTCACATTTTGTCTATGGAACGAACAAAATTAAATGGAATTTCGATATTTTCACAAAAAATCGATTTTTCTCACATCTTGTTTATGAAACGAATGAAATTAAGTAAAATTTAAATATTTTCATAAAAAATTTGCTTTTCACATGTTTTCTTCATGAAACTTTGTAAGGTTTATTAGTAAAATTTTGGCATTTTTTGAAAAAACGTAATATTTTATGGTAGCCACCATGGGCCTCTAAAATCACTCTGAAATCTATGATTAGTCACGGTAAAACCATTTCCGACCACTTTTCGTTTAAAATAGCTAAAAAATGCATTAAAAATATTGAAAAAATTTATTATCGACATATTCCACTCAGATGTTACACCTGTAATGTACACCAGAAACCCAGAATATTCTATCCATACCGTTGGAAAGATTTAGAATAGAGCTACAAAAAACATATCGGGTGTTTTTTTCTCTATCTGTGGTTGAAAACTCTATAAATTGGAAAAACTTGAAAAAACGAAAAAAAAAATCAAAGGAGTGAACCACTTATTTTGGCTATAACTCCACAAGGGTTCGCCAAGTATTTCATATATTATATACCATTGGAAAGGTCTTGAATAGAGCTACAATAGTATACTATGCACCAAGGTGGTGAAGACTGTTATTATTGAACGAGCACCAAGATTATTTCGCGAGGGGCTTTGCCCCGAACGGAATAAAATGCGAGGCTTATTGTCTTCACCACCGTGATGTATATACAATTTGTTCCACTACTAGCCAAATTTAAGACAAAAATTTAAAAAAATTCTAGTAAAAATTGAGTAGCACAGGAATGTAAATTCGCCTTTCCCCTAATAAAACAATAATCAATTAGCCTTATACAGATTGACATTTACACTAGTAAAACTTATTTGTAAACCGGAGGTGCGTTAATAAAACATAACTTATAACTCAACCGTTGATGAGCGCTCACTGAGCAACAAATAATAATGGTTGACGTGTGTCTGCTGAACAATAATTTTTTTGGAAAACATTAATATTGAAATTCTGGCTAGATACAATCTAATTCTTGCGTTATTAGATGATGGTAATATAATTGATACAAACAGAAATATTAGAATCCATGCAATAGAAGAGTTGCAGAAACCATTACCACATGATTATAATGCAAGAAGACGCGATATTCGTGAAAAAATCAGGAATTATTATGAAGAAACAATTCCAACATATAATTTTATGTATCAAAATGCGTTCACAGAACATTCACGCAACGGTTGTGTTTTCTGAACGCACCCAACGTTTACAATTATCACCATGTTGTAGTTACGGGATGTCATAGTCATAAATCATTATTGGTTGACCGCGAATTATAAACTAATGGCATTTTTATTCAAATAATTTTATCCTGTTAGGTAATTTCAAAAAGCAAATACGTTAAAGACAATCTCCTGGGTACACAAAATTATGTTGCACAAGTTTTTGTTAAACTACTATCCCTGGATTCTCAAAACATTTGAATTTGTCCATTATTGACCTAGGTTAACAATTGAAAAAATTGTTAACCACTAATAGAGAAAATTAAGTTTTCAGTTGGCTAGAAGACCCAATAATTGACTTCATAGCTAGTAGTGGAAAAAACATTAAAGGTGTTTTTCTCTATCTGAGATCAAAAATGTATAAATTGGAAAAACTTATACCCATATTTCGAAATTTTAGATGGCCATTAGGACCCCTTAAGAATTTTTTCAGGGATTGTGGTATGATGCGATCGTAATAACTTTTCGAGCTCTATCATCCTGCAAAGTTTCATCGTTATCGTTATAGCCGTCACAAAGTTGCCACAAATATATACACCTGTATCTCAGCTTAGAGTACAGGTAGGAGGCTGAAAATTTTACTGTACCATCATCTCAGGGCCCCAAGTTAACTGACAAAATTCTATCGTGATTGGTGAACGTGTTCGTATTTTTTCGGCCATTTGAAAATTGACATTCTTTATTAAAAAAAAATACTGTATATATAGAGTGACTTTTCATGGTTTGATTTACATGCCGTAGACAGTTTGTATTGGGCTTTTTCGGTGTGGTGGTTTTTGTGGGGGTGTACTTGCGTCACTCGGCAACTACCGTTACCTGTGATACATACTTGGTTTCATTTGCCGTTTTTTATTAATATATTAATGTGTAAGGTCAAGCTGCACTCGTTTAATCCACATACTATAATACATTTTATAATTTTAGGTTAACAAAATGTCCCTACAAACGAATGACGACTGTTTCATATTAGAATCAACAGATCCTTCTCGTAGTTTGGGATTCGTACTACAAGCCGCTACTCCTGAATTACAACAACAATGGATGATTACAATCCACGATACCCTCCAAAAACAGAGGGACTTCCTCAAAGCCATCCAAAGTCCCATAGCTTATCAAAAAGAGTTGACCACGAAAGAAGCGTGAGTATCTACATTTTTTCTTTTGTTGACTCATACCAGTCTCAAATTTAAATGCTAACTCTGGTTGTGATTATGTTAAATTATTAATTTTAATGAGTTTAAGGATTATTCGTGAAGATATCTATATTATTACATGCCATATTGTAGGACAAGAATATATTTAATCATAAAATGTAGATTCAATATGGAAACAGATTATTTTGTAATAAAACTTGTGTATGATTAACATTACATTCCATTTATCTTCAAAAAATTAAGGAATCAACTCTTTTTATTATCGTTTCTATTTCTTCATATTATTTCTAGTTCATTGGCAATTTAAAATTCTTATTTTCAATAATAAATAAATATTATTTCAAATAATATTTCAAAAATCAACAAAGACTTTCATTTTAAAATGAAAAAGCCTTGAAAATGGTATTTTTTCAGAAATACAATTTTATAATTTTTTATTGACAAAAATAAAGAGTACACAAATTTTACATTTTCATGCTGTTGATTTCTACATTTTCAGTGAAACAATCTCTATTTAATGAGCTACAAATTATTTAAACCCCAAAAATGTATTAAAATTTTAAGTAGGTTGTAGGTTTAATTGTGGAAATCACAAATGTCTAACAATATGGCTGTCACTTAATATTTATCTTAGATGTCATCTGTGTACAGTTTTTTTAAATTGAGTTGTATTCTCAATCTGTAAAACCATCAATCAGTGTCGAATGAATAATAATTATCAAATTTTAATTAAGTTGTATAGAATTCATCTGCATAACTTTTTATGAGAAAATGATGTAAAGGTTATAAATTATACAAGACATTCCAAATCTTGAACATACTTGGAACGAAATTGGGAATGTAGAATTTTATTTGAAATATTTGTCAAATACAAGTTTGTAATAACTGGACATACTGAACCTGTAAAAATAAGTTCCATTTAAACCAATAAATACTTTGAGAACTAAAAAACAACAAAATGTGCAATTGATGCTGTCGTTTTTCAATTGGGTCGATGTTGAAGGAATGAAGAATCATCTTACATCAAGTAATATTTGACAGTTGAATTGTTTGCCTATTGGCTTGGTAGTGGAAATCAATTAATATTAAAGACATACCATTCCTTTGAATACAATTTATAGTTGATGAACTTCACTTTCAAAAAAGCATCATCTACCTGAATTATTACTGGTGAACAGTACTAATTATTAACATTCTGAATTGCTGAATTTCAGTTGTTGGCCCAACTTTGGAATGCCACCAATCAAGTTCGGGCTTCATATTTTTTTACAAATAGGTCTTAGTATAAAAACGTTTAATACCAAGTCACAAGTTGCAGTAACAACTACTTTTCAAGATATGAATTTTCAAAATTATTAAAACTTACTTGTATTGTCATGCAGACACATTTTCAATTTTAAAATATCTTCAATCTGGTTCGGGTCTCATATCTTTTTTACAGACAGTTCTTATTATAGAAACGTTTTATACCAAGTGACAAGTTGAGAAAACAAATACTTTTCGAAAAATGAATTTTTAAAATTATTAAAAACAATTATTTTCCATGCAAATACACTTATGAAAGTCAATGTGAAACTCGACAACCGACAATGATATACTGCAGTGTCGCCAACCGTTTGGAAACTTTGCCCTTAAAAAATAATTCACGTATTTTTCATTTTCAATATAATAAAACAATTTGACATATTTATCTAATAATGTAATTGTATTTATGATTAAATAAATAAAGTAATATGCATTGAGTTATTGAAGAAGGGGAAGAGAATATAATCATTGAATCGAACCTTCCCCTTCTTGAATAACCTGATGTGTGCGTTACAAAGTATTGGATATTTTTCAAGAAGGGGAAGGGTGAATGCATTTATGCATTCACCATTCCCCTTCTTGAAAAATATCTAATACGCGTAGGTTATTCAAGAAGGGGAAGGGTAAATCCAATGATTATATTCCCTTCCCCTTCTTGAATAACTTAATATCCAATACTTTGTAACGCAAGTGAATTATTTTTAGGGGAATCGTTTCCAAACGGTTCGCGACACTGCAATATATCATTGTGGGTTGTCGAGTCTGACATTGACTTTCATAAGTGTATTTGCATGGAAAATAAATGTTTTAAATAACTTTTAAAATTCATATTTCGAGAAGTATTAGTTTTCTCAATTGTGATTTGGAATAAAACTTTCTATAATAAGAACTGTCTGTAAAAAAAATATGAGACCCGAACCGGATTGGAGATATTTTAAAATTGAAAATGTGCCTGCATGACAATACAAGTAAGTTTTAATAATATTGAAAATTCATATCTCGAAAAGTAATTGTTCGCAACTTGTGACTTGGTATAAAACGTTTTTATAATAAAACCTACCTGTAAAAAAATATGAAGCCCGAATTTGATTAGTGGCATTCCAAAGTTTAACCTAGTTGTCTGGCTTGAGGATGCAAAGTTGTATTTAAACATAAGATCTTATCGATATACAATAATAGTCTGGAATTGACAAGATGAAGAATTTAATAACAATATACTCTAGCTTAACTCTCTGGACAAATTGGGTGCAACAGCATCATTCTAAATGAGATAAAGCCGTCTAACATAATATAATGATAAATACAGGTAGTTCAATACATGTTGTACTGTGTTAGCAAAGAACTTGAACTGTTTCTAGTGACAAAATGTTAATTGTGATACTCAATACAACCAATCTACTTCCAATGTTTTCTTATTCCATAGGTCGCTGGTTCATATCCGGCTCAAAGGACCAATGTTTTTGATTATAATTTAATTGAACTTTATCGACTGTCGTAGACATTCAACTATATTAATAATCTTAATTTGACAACGTTAATGTCGAAATTAATAATTTATTATATACAAATATACAATGAATTGTACAAATTTATGAATGTTTGAATTTCGATGGGTTTCAGATCGGAAGGTAAACAAGAACTTAATGATTCAGAAAAAACGTTATGTTTCGACTTGATGAGGTACGTCTGTATATTTTTACTTTGGTGCTAACTGAATACTGACTAAGAACGATTTGTTCGGCTTTGAGTTTACACTAATAAAGAAGCGGTATGCTTGAACTTGAATAAACTTTGAAACGAAGTGTTTCGACTTATGAGTACGCACTTGACTAGAATAGCAACTAAGTAACAATATGTTAGACTTAGTATCTCTGACACGATGTGTTTCAACTTGATGAATGTTTGAATTTAAGTGAAGATTACTTCGAAATGTAACGACGACTGACTTCTTCACGTTGTGAGACGCGTTGAATAGAAATCTTCAAATAGGCGTGCTTACACGTAAATTGGTGGGACTAAAAGTGAATAAAACTTTCCTATTGGTCAGTAGTATTTAACTCGGCCGGAACCATTGATTAGAATCAACAATGGACGCCTCCAATAGATATTTCAATTATTATTGAACGTCAACTTCTATTGAAACCTATTACTCTGAAATATTCAAATGTTTATTACAGACCTTCCGACACCGATCGATTATTAAAAGATTCCGTCTTGTGTAACAATACAAACTCAAATATAATGTGACAATAGGTCTTTCACGAATTTTACAATGTGCTATTTCGTTTGCCCTAAACAATCATATTCTACGGCGTTACAATTCTATTAACACAATAAAATAATAGTGTGAAACGTAACATTTTTCTAAATTTTTTAACAATGTTACAAAAATACAATAAACTACGGTTTGAATGCACCGACAATAGTGAACGGATGCAAAGGAGTTTAATATCTACAAATATTTTACAGGTTTTTAAAAATACCGTAAATACAATTCAAGAATTCCCAATCTTGAACACCAAGTATCGGTAGAAATAAGAATTGATGAAAAATGCGATTTTAACTGACTAAATTTTTGAAAAACTGTTTTCCTATTTATTTAAATTGTTTATTCAAAATTGACGCTGATAGATGTGTTCATTTCTGAGCTGTAACTTTTACTTTTCCAAATAAAAGATCCGTGTGCGGCACTCTTGTAAGCATGCCAAAATATTTGATAAAACTCATCTCAATTCTTATTGACATTGTTAATAAGATTAAGTGAATTGTGATTAAAAATTATGGTGATGGGACTAAAGAATATAATTATAAAATCCAAAAAATATTTTGTTTATAGTTTTTAATTTCATAGTCATTCAAATTGAATGGTGTACTTGAAACTATCAACATTGTTTGGCTTTGTCGAAGTTTATATTATGATCGTACACTCATGAAACATGGCAAATTTAGATAGTCACTATTTTACACTAGGGGCTCATGTTCTGTCCTTAAAGAAAATGGCAAAACAATAATTATCAACAATATAATTATCGAACGTAAGTAGTGTAGCTAGCAGAGGTCTGGATAACAAAAAGATGTGTCAGAACCATGATAGTTATACTTTAATAAGAAAAGAGTTGGAACTAAAAACCTGAATTAAAAATATATAATAAATTGATGACGTGTGTCATCTTAACTAATATGGTACAAATTAGTGATGCCTATACGTTGGGAGAAAAAAAAAGTACAAAAAATAGCTAGCAGAAATATTTTACTCGCTTATGAATATCAGATGTACTATTTACTTAAAATTTATATTGCACACATAATTATTCAAAAAAATATTAATTCTTCAAATTTTCTGCATAGAAAACTTCCCGAAATTTTTACCAATATTTGTTATATTTCTTAAAATGAAATAAGAAGTTGCATTCCTAATAATTAACAACAAAAACATTTCATTTGCATGTATTTATTGCAATAAAATTGAATGAATGTATATTTATAGTCAAGTACTAGACGAATTTCATAACCATCCACATATTTTTCACAGTTTTTCAACAAGTTACATTTATTACATAATAAAGTACATGGAAACTTATTAGTGATAAACATTTATGACTGATTCAATAAAATATTACCAGGTAACTAGTTACATTCTGACCCATTTCAAATGCTCATATCTCTGAAATTATTCAAGTTATCGTCATTCGAATTGGAGTACAACTATACTATTACTACTAACTAATAGATTCAGGCGAGCCTTGGTCGAGCAAACGGAAACCAAGGTTCCGGTACTGAGGTCACTGGCGGGCTCATTGTGCCATTCCTGCTACACATGCATCCATGAAGCCAAGTCCTTCATCGAAGGACTCAATCCTCTTTAGTGGGTGCCTGCATGTGTCCCTAGGGGCCATAACAGGGACTCCGAAGATTCGCCTGCATAATGCAGCTCAATGTGGACACACAAGGAGGACATGTACCGACGTTTCGTCAGCCAAGCCGCATAACCTCTGTCTAGGTTTATCTGCACGCATTCCAAGATAGCGTATACCTCAGCCTGATATCTCCCTGCTCAAAGCAACACAAACTTATGTCTTTGGGTTCTTAGAGTAAATTCCAGCCCCCGCCCCATCAATGGAGTATGAGCCATCTGTGTACCAGACGATCCCATGAGGTTGTGGATTTCCCTCTGTCTCTCCCAGAATTCTCTATTCCGGATCTTCACCCTATAGGGGGTTTAAAAGCAATACCTACGCAGGCAAACATCAGCAGCTCGGGCCAAGACTGGGACATCTCCCAGGAGTCTGAGCCTCTTGACGTGTCTGCACCCTTCCTGGCTTCGCACATTACCCAAGTTTTTTAAGCGTAGAAGTTCCCTCCCGGCTTCAGCCTCGATCACATTGTGAAGAGGCCGAAATCCAAGAATCACCTCCAACGCAGCAGTTGGTGAAGTCTTCATGCAGCCAGTTGCCACCAAACTGACCACCCTTTGGAGTGCCAGTTGCGATCTAGCCGTGGCCAAGGTTACCCTCGGCCACAAGACTAGAGCCGTATATGTGAGCATAGGCTGCATGATCATTTTGTAGAACCATAAAATGGTCTTAGGGGTTAGTTCCCATTTTGGAAAAATGGCTCTCCTACAGGCCCAGTACGTGTTAGTCACCATGCTTAGGCAACTATCAAGGTGAGCCTTCCATGTCAGTGTCTTATCCAGGATCACTCCCAGATATTTCACTTGTTCAACCACTGGAAGTGGCACTCCGCCAAGTTGCAGACCCTCGGGTCTTATACCTCTCTTCTTGGTGAAAGCAACTACCTCAGCCCTGGCAGGATTCACTGCAAGTCCGTGATCGTTGCACCACCCCTGTACCTTATTCAGGGCCCTTTGCATTAGGTCCCTGAAGACGCTAATATGCCTTCCAACAACAAGTACAACGATATCATGGGCATACCCAATTGCTGACCCATTTCAAATGCTCATATTTCCGAAATAATTCAAGTTATCGACATTCGATTTGGACTAGGGCAACTTTTTTATTTCATGGAATCATCCCTCAGAAAGACTGGTCTTTTCCCTTTCTAACAATGCATATCAAGTTATGTTTTCTTAGAAAACTCTCTGACACAACTACTGCATATGTAATGGTTTAATGAGATTATGCAATGGTATCAAGTCGCCTTTGTAAATTCTGGTCATAATAGATGAAATGCCAGATTAGACATGTCAAATAAAGATTATCGAGCATTCATACTTTTTTCAAGTATAAAAAATGTTTGATTCAACTGAAAAAACTAAGTGTTGCAATTTTTTCCGAAACCCAATCTTATCAAATTACAAGAAGTAGATTCAGAACTATATTCAATAGAGTTCCACCAGTGGAAAATTCAATAAAAACATGGCATTCTAACTTTTTGAACACTGAATTTATCAATCGACGGAAAAGGACCCCAATAATGTAGACCGGCTTCACAATGCAATATAAATCCTGGGTTGCATCTAAGAGGATCCCAGTTTATTTACACGAAAAATTTCTGCCATCACAGAAGGTAATTCGCAAAGTACAGTTCACAATATTATGTCCGAAGAAATAAGATTGAAGGCATATGATATCCATATACTACAGGAGATAAAACCAGCTGATTTTACAAAAAGGTTGAAGTTCTGGAGGAAAATTCGTGTATTAAGAAGAGCTAGACACTTCCTGGATACTTTCATAATGTCAGACGAAGAAAGTTTCCATATTAATGGCAGAGTGAATAAACACAATTGCCGCATTTGGGCATTGTAAAATCCAAGAAGCATCCATGAACATGTGAGGGACTATCCAAAAGTGACCGTTTGGTGTGCCATGTCAAAGCACAAAATTGATGGTCCATTCTTTTTCAACAATCCAATTGTAAACTCTCTGTCATACTTAGACATGTTGGAAAAATTTTTCTACTCTCAATTGGAACAGGAGAATTTACTGAATATAGCATATTTTCAACAAGATGGATCTACATCCCACTATGCAGCAATCACAAGAGTTTCTTTGAATGCCACTTTTATAAAGTGGATTGGGAGAGGAGGCACTATACTATGGCCACCACGATCTGCTGACTTAACAGTACTTGACTTTTTTATGGGGTTACGTAAAAAGTCGTTGCTACAATCCAGTGCCTCAAAATCTCGATCAACTCAAAGAAAATATCCGTATCGGCATAGAAAATATTCCCGTCAATATGTTGAGTCACAGTTTTGATAACTTCATAAAAAGGTCGAATGTATGTATTCAAAACAATGGAGGACATTTTGACCAGTTGCTATAATTATTCATATTCACTTTTAGCAAGTAAATAAATATTTTATTAAATCAAAATGTAAAATTTGCAATGAATAACATATTAAAAAAATATAAAACTAAAAAAATACAACTACACAACAAATGCGGACTCGCACACACACCCAATTTTAAAAACTTTATCTACATAATATAAATATTCTTCCAAACCTAACTCTTCCGGGAGCATTTCAAGCACAGACGCAGCATTTTTACGTTGTATGGTAATTCCGATCTTCTGTGTGATGAAACTCCGAGCCCCTTATTTTTTTTTAGTGTTGAACTGTTGTTGAACAAAATGTCAAATAAACTTATCATAAGTCTGCATCAGTTTTATACTCAGTATTATACGGTAACAAGCATTTCAGGATAACATCATCATATGCAGTAGTTGTTTCAAAGAGTTTCTGACAGTTTTCTAAGAAAACATTACTTGTTATCATTGTTAGAAAGGGAAAAGATCAGTCTTTCTGAGTGTGAAAAAATATTTCATGAAATAAAAAAGTTGCCCATACCTGAAAAATGACTTGTTTGTTTCCAGTAGAACAGGAATTTTTAGTGAAAAGATGAACCCGTCAAAAAAAACTTGAAAAATATGAATATAGACTAGTCCAAACCGCATGTCGATAACTTGAATAGTTTCGGAGATATGAGCATTTGAAATGGATCAGAATATAACTGGTCACCTGGTAGATCTAGATAAGCTAATTAGAGCCAATCGTTTTTTAGATACTCTTCTAGTGTAGTGTCCTAATATTTTAGGAAATAAAATCTTCCTATTAAACAAATAAAAATGTGTATAATTTTTATAACTTTGTGATTGTGGTAACAGCTAGTAAAATGGTATACTCGTGATTAACTACAGCTTCATTTTTATTGTTTATTAGCTCCAATATTTTTCTTATTATGGTATAAATTAGCATTTAGACATATTTTTGTATACTAGGACCCCCGTAGCTATATACTACTAACATAATGTAAAAAAAATATTATAAAATAATTATCAAAGAGGACAAACCAAAGGACGTTATTTTGGAATCCAAATTAGTAAGTTTGAAAAAATACAAGAATATTTATCAGAGAAACACATTGTAGTCCAATAATCTTATTTGATTATAGTTCAAAAATATGGACATATCACATATAAGTACGCATATGCTTATAGTCTGAATGTTTCTCTGTTTAAGAATAAATTCTTAGTTTTGTTGTCTACAGTGTTGCATATGATAGTAAATTATGCCACATTTTAAATAATATGGAGCTATAGTGATATCGTAAAATATTTTTTCACTCAAAATATGTATTGAACAAGCTTACATTTTGCATTTGCTATGTGAAAGGTAAAACGCATGAATACAATGCATTTTTTACAAATTATTTAGGAAAACATGATGATAGTTCACTCTAAAGTAGCAAAGATAATAACGAATTCAACAAAGTGACATATTGGTATGTTAACAAACCTTTATACAAAAAAGACAAGTTGGAGCAAAGAAATGGAAAATATTGCTAACTAATAGTAAGAATCTGTAACACTCACAGCATTGATGAAACAATTAAGCATCTCCTATGCATAAAAATAGTCGTTATAAATACATTTTTTTGGAAATTATTCAATTTTTTCTTCTTTGATATGAGTTTATTCATAAACATCCATATGTCTACTAGAATTTATGATGCAACCACACTCAATTCATAAAATCCTTGGCAATCTACAAATTTACATAATATACCTTCTAAAACAGATGGTTCCTATCATGTTTAACAGTGAGTGGATTTCCCTAGAGTAAAATAATTTTTTTGAACATTCACACAATTTATGTGGAATATATTTACATACACTGTTTAATTCACACCGTTTCATTTTTAATTTTAATAATGTTATGATATTATTGCTGCTCTGGTATCTATTGATGCATGTCTACATTGCATTCCTTTAACTGTGGCTTAACAGGACTTCTACTGCAGCGTGCTGTTAATTCTGTATTCCCCTTACTCCCATATCACCACCATGTTGCTGTAACTGTCTAACTTCATGCGTTTGCAGTATCTTAAAAAGTGAGGTTAATAGTGGTAGGTAAACTAAAAATAAAATGACGGAGTTTGTAACTGTTGAAAGCCCCTTTTCTGGGCCTACCTACAACATTCGTTTATCTAAATACGAGATAATGAAATATGTAATTTTTCTCCAGTACCACAATAAAAAAAGAACTCTCTATAATCTCATATCTATCAATTTATCAAATATACAACAAACCATGCAACAAATAACAATCTGTTCAACCTTCACTTTGCAGTGCTCTGCAAAATATTTCCTTCAGCATTATGGTGGGGATGTGCCGCACACTGCAGTCGAAGTTCTGTGAAGCCGGTGTAAAAGAATAGTGAACACAATCATCTAAAAAAGGATTGATTTGTTTGAGGTCATAATCTGAACCATCAGATGCAGATAACAAACAAGCTCCTAAATATCATTTGTAGATTATTTGAGTACTAAGTGGTAACAGATGAGATAATGAAAACTGATATTGACATATAGAGGATAATTTATAAGTTTGCATTTTTTTTTCACTTTTTCGTTAATTTTCAATATGAATAAGGGTATATAGCAGCTTGCAACTGTTAAAATGACAATAAGTTATTTCATAATTGAAAATCTGCTTAAAAATCAAAACCGTCCAATGAAATTACCAATTCTGAATAAATTATTTTGATTAAGTGATTTATTAATAATCAAAATTATATTATTTTTCTATAAAATAAAAAAGTTGGATATTTATCAATAAATTCTAAAGTTCCACTAATGTCATTAGTAATCTTTTATGGAACAAAACTATTTTATAGGAAATATTATTTTTTAGTAAATTTATACGGGGGCTTTAATATGTTTATTACTATTGCCATTTTCTTTATTTTCACGGTTGCTCAAATAGTTGATCTGCTCATCTAAACAAGAATTAGCTTTAAATGTTGATTGATGCTCTCCAAATCAAAAAAACCTATTTTTCTCTACTACACAGAACATGAGCATCACAAATATTTTTCGTGTCATCACATTAGATTGAAACATATAGTTTGTGGATTTACCTCAAGATTCTGACCTACTTCGTATATATCTGTTCTTACAAATTGTAGCAGAATACCTATTTATATTTATTTCGTTGTAATAAAATCGAAACTCTTAATTGTTGACACAGATTTTGATATTTCTAATACACACATGGAAAAAAGTTAGGGATACTGAAGAAAGAAATTTATTTTTCAATAAAAAATTTATAAATTTAGAGTTATAATACTTCAAAATGAATTCGTACATCCTAAAACAACGGTTGAAATTCGTAACAAAGACGAAACAAAAAATGCGAAAAATCTTCTACAAGACGATACTGATCTGATGTTATGACGACCGGCCATGTGCCGGATTTAACCCCTTTCAGGGTCGCCTACCGACTAAAAAAACTGCCTTCGCATTACTTCAGCACGCTACAGTGGTCTCTTAACTAGTCCGGTTTTCTCTCTTCTTTTGTATCGATTATAGACCTAATCGCTTTGTATCCATTTTGCCATCCTTGCTCTGACCTTACTAGGCTTCCAATCATATTTGTTTGGTTGAATCGTTTTCCTTCTACTCTTTCATATTCAGCTCTTGCTTCTACCCACCTTTGGCATTAGAATAGGGTGTGTTCGGCATCATCTAATTGTAAACTATACACACATAGATCGCTAGTCGCCTTTTACCTATCATACAGATACTTCTTAAAGCATCCGTGTCCTGATAAGGCTCGGGTGATAAAGTAGTCCACTTCACCATAGGCTCTTTCAACCAATGTCCTGATGTTTGGAATTAGCCCGCATGTCCAGCGCCCATAAGTGCCGTTTTGCCATCTGTCTTGTCATTCGGTAAGCAGATTTTCTCTTGCATTTGTCCTCAGAGTTCCATCATATTTTAGCCATTAGATCTATGGGTGGGATACCAGATATTACTCCAACTGCTTCTGCAGATACGGTCCTGCAGGCAGAGCTTACTCGAATTAGCATAAGTCTTTGTGTGCTTGTCAGTTTTTGCCTAAGTTTCTGTCTGTTTGCTACTGCAGGATGCCAAACAGGCGCAGCGTAGAGTAATTGCGAATGCACTACACCTGACAGTATACGGCGCTTTGAGGATGCAGCACCACCCATATTCGGAAGCAGTCTCGACAGTGCACTAGCGGTCTTTTCAGATTTTTCTATTGTCTTGCTAATATGCATAGAGAATGTCACTTTTGCATCCAACCACACTCCCAGGAATTTAATGAAGTTTTTTGGGAGGATAGGGACTCCTTATACTGTGAATTGGATTGAAGGCTTTTTCCTTTTTTTAATGAGAAGCACGGCTTCAGTCTTCTCTGGAGCCATTTCCAATTTTCTGCTTTTGAGCCAGTTGGCAATTCTCTGTAAGGCTATGTTCCCATTATTCATTAGGATTTCCCCATACTTGGCTGTAACGACTAGCGCTGCATCATCCGCAAACCCTATCAGTTCAGTTCCTTTTGGTAGCTCCATTTAGAGAAGCTCATTGTAGAGCACATTCCAGCACTGACCCCTGTGGGACGCCACTATTCACCTCCTTTGCTCTGTGTTCACCCTCAGCTTCCAGAACTATTTCTCTCCCGCTTAAGTACGATCCTATGATACTGATCAAGGTTTCGTTGATTTTTCTACTCCTCAGTTCATCTAGAATTATATGCCAGGATGCGCTGTTAAATGCGTTTCTCACATCTATGGTTATGACTGCACAGATCCTTCTGTGGGCTGGAAAGTACGACTCTGCATTCTTAGCAATTTTAATTATTTGCAGGACGGCATCAATTGTCTGTCGCCCTTCTTTGAAGCTGTACTGTCTTTTAGAGAGTCCTCCCGTCCTCTCTTCTATCTCTTCTATCTCTTCTTTAAGCCTTAACAATGTTAGATGCTCAAACTATTTACCTTCCACATCTAAGAGGCATATAGGTCGATAGGAAGATGAGCTATCAAGCGGTTTGTCTCCTTTTCTTAACAAGACAAGTTTTGCGCGTTTCCATTGTTCAGGAAACTTCGCCTTCCCTGCCCGTTCGTTATACATCTTTAGAATGTAAGCTGATAAGTGAAGAGTAACGAACTTCAGAATTTCAGGTGGTATATTTCCCAGTCCAGGAGTTTTATTGTTTTTAATTTTTTCACAAAGGTCTTCTTCTGTAAATGGTGCAAACTCGATGTGATCTTCGCATTTAAACCGCATTGGTTCGTGTACAGGGAGTAGATGGCTAACTACACTTTCGACGGCTGACATGCTCAGTGTCGGATTTGAAGCGAAAAATACTAATATTCCACATGGTGACCGTGAATATTTATAATTGCTGCTATATGTCTGGGCATATTTCTTATACAGTTATCAATGACTTGTTGTGATAAGTAATCCCAAACATCAGGCAAAATGTCTCGTAACTCATCAAGGGTTTGCGGTGTGGATCGTAGGAACAACGATCAGCTCTTTTGAGACAATCCCAAACGTGTTTGATGGGATTGAGATCCGAAAATCTGGTTGGTAATCTTAAATGATGAATTTCATTTGTTTCAATTTGGTCAAGCATAATTCTGGCTCTCTAAGTGGTTGCACATTGTCATCCAAAAACATGAAATTGGGTTCTAAATTATCCCTGTAGCCCTCAACAATGCCATTTACGATATCATTTTGATATATCAGACATTCATAGTGCCATTACATAAATGATAATAATAATAATATTTATTCGTATTTGCATACAGCAGCCATCCACAGATGGATATACACGTCAGTTCCAATTCTAAAAGCTAATTGAGTACGCAGCATAAGCTAAGACATTTAAAAATAAGATTTATACATAAAGATACATAGTATAACATTCGCATTTACATATTAAGATTTACCCATAAATAAACTGAATAACATTTACACACTAGGTAAAAGACTATGAGCTGATAATTTGAGTAAATGAACCCCGATATACAATTTGGGGTGAACATGCTATGCCGTTATAGCAAGCTAGATAGTACTCGTTCAGATTATAATAAGCCCCTTGCAACAATATGCGTTTTATTGACGATTTGAACTTGGTTAGATTCATTTTTTTAATTTCTCGAGGTAGATGATTGTAAAGTTGGATTTCCAAATAGTCCGGTGATTTTTCAATACGAGATAGATTGTGTCTAATGATATCAAAATCATTAGCATTCCTGGTAAAATATGTATGATAATCAGAATGTGTTAGAAACCTTAGAGAGTTGTTTTTAACATAAAGGAGAGTTTTGTATATTAGGATAGATGGTAGGGTTAAAATATTATTCTCTTTAAAGATTTGTCTGCATGTGTTACCATGTGGAATATTAAAGATAAGTCTCAGTATTCTTTTCTGTTTGATAAATAATTTTTTCGTGCCAACAGCGTTACCCCATAGACAGACATTATATGTAAGATGACTATACACCAAAGAATAGTACACACTAATGAGTGTATTCAAATTCGATGTTTTCTTCAGTTGTACAATGGCATAAAAAGCTGAGTTGAGTTTCTTACTGATATGCTCTATTTGTTTATCCCAGCTCACAAACTCATCCAAATGAACACCCAGAAATTTAATTTCAGTTACACAGGCGATATCAGTCATAGTGATTCGTGAAATATTTCTTCTGTATCTAAAGTTCATATATGTTGTCTTTTCAAGATTTAATTTAATCGAATTTTGATTACACCAGTTCAGGAACGTGTTGACAACGCGTTTTGTTTTTTGATACAATTCCTCAAGAGTCTGTGCAGAAACCACCACTGATGAATCGTCTGCATACATTTTTAGTGTACGATATCATTTTGATATATCAGACATTCATAGTGCCATTACATAAATGCAGACCCTTGTAACCACCCAAAAAAATCCCCGCCGAAATCATGATACCTCCACCTCCATAAGGATAAACTTCTTAAACTCGATCCGACTGAATTCGTTCTCTATCTTTTCTCCAAACTCTCACTCGTTGTGAATCGCTATCAAGGAATATTCTCGACTCGTCTGTAAACACTGATCCATTCAGCATTCCATCCTACTCAAGCACAACACCAAGCCAAGCGGTTTCGGCGGTGTTCAACGTTAAGTGGTATAGTGCACCATGGTCATCGTGCCCTCAAGTCAACATTATGCAGACGATTATTTATCGTTATGTATGTGATCCGAACCCCACTAGCACTTTGTAAATCAGCAGCTATCGCCGATGCTGGCCTGTTTACATTTCTTCGTGCCATGATAGTAGTGAAGCGGTCTTACCTTTTAGTAGTTGACCTTGGTCTTCCAGTCCGAGGCACTTTGTGACCCACAGAATGCATTTGCAACATCAAGTTGTTTCATACCACCCTGCAACAATAGCTCTGTTAGTGTTTGCGACAGATAAGTGCCTTCATTCCATGTTAAAATTCACTAAAATGGTTTACTCAACATTAGAACGCATGATAACTGTGTTTTTCAAGAATAAAAACTTCAAAATATGGTAAACAAACCGAGTTCTCAACAAAAAATCCTATAAATATCATGTTGTTTAGTGTATGAAATTAGACAGTGCCGTGCCATGTGGCTACGTTCTCAATTATAAATTTTGTTCGAAAAATAAATGTAGTTTTAACAACTTTTTTACAATATCCCTAAGTTTTCATGTGCTTATTTGCGGCTCTTAGACAGATTCGAACTTTACTATTTCAAAGAAAAAAAATTATCGCTGGTTACCAAATTTCAAAATATATCAATAGAATTTCTGTATATTCGATGCAAAATGTATAAATAATTTTCCACTTATTGGATCTACTAGGGCACTATTACAAAATTTCGTGACATCTAACATTTCTAGTAACTTCGACGTTTTCACAAAATTTAACATTTCATTTCTAAATTAGTTCACAAACTTATTTTTAACCTATATAATTTGTATCTAAGTGTAAAAACAATTCTTTCAAGAAAATTATTTAAAATCGACGAATTTCAACAGTGACATTACTATACTGAAAAGTTCTCCCACCAGAAAAGATAATATTTTTATGGATAAATATTTGTATCTTTCAAATCTCATAACATACAGCATAACTTGAAAAATATTTTGAACCATGCTGTGACATATATAAGTTCAGTTCTGTCAAATTTTGACACTTACGTGAAAAGTTTGTTGGATTTGAGATTTTATATGGTTATTACTAGATCCCTCTTGTATCGGTTGCGGTAACTTTTCAGTTTATGTAATTTTATATCGATAATCAATTTTGGTGCTAAATGCTACATTATTGGTAACCAAGATTTATAACTCCAAACATATATGTTTGAATTTATTAGTAAATAATAAAATTCAAGCTATAGTAATTTATATATGTTCAATGTTTCAACAATGCCTCTAATAATTTAATAGAAAATCAAAAATATCATCAAAAAATACCACGATAAAGTACAATATATGAAAAATAAATTCGTAACAAAATTCTATTTAATTTTCTTTTTGCCTTTCTTCTGTGTCAATATCGACAATCATTTACAATTTAAAGCAATATAAGATGTTGCATGTTAGTATCATGTTAACGCATTTACATGTAGCACTGTATTTTTAAAACATTGCAAAATATACTGCAATCAGTAGATTTAAAATTATTCCTGGATTAAACAAAAAAAAATTATGAATGTTCATTCGTTACTTATATTACCTTTTGTACTTAACATATTACTTCATTCTATATTAAAATTTTGATATTTGAAGAGAATAAGATTTATTTAAAAATTTATTGTTTGGTAGTAAAACTAGAAATACAAACAACCAAATTTATATGTTATGTTAAACAACATGCAAACCTTATTTAAAGGGTAAAATGCTTAGAAATAGTAAGTATTTACTCAAGTTTTTGTAACAAGCTAATTTTGTTGCTGATACACTCCCAAAGAGTTTTTAACATTTTTGGTCCAAAATAGGTAAATTTGTAAACTTTTTTAAATGAAAAACTAAGTTTATTTTGTCACATTAGAATCAACTTAGAATGTTGTTTAACAAGAATGTTATGAAGTTTTTTACATTATCCGTTTGACATGGTAACTTGTGAGTATTTATGGAGTGATTCCATATAAATTTGTTTGAGATATTATTTATGGTATTTTTTTCCTTTTATATGAAATCTACTGACTGTAAAGGACAACCTTATTAGTATTTCTTAAATCTTAAGTGGTATTCATATACAGTATGTCAACCTAATATTCATATTCTCTTGTCAATTACACATGTAACATGTCTCTATTGTCTTTATTAATTAACTCTCGAGGTGAAAAAGAAATTAAAATGCGATTAATATTTAATAATGAAAGAAACTAAATACATATTTACTTTTTGCCTAAATTTTACTATCTAAAATTCGAAATTTATAAATACAGACCTTTATTTATAATATAGTGTATCTTTTTGATAATGGTTATTAAGAAAAGTTCAGTATTGGCAGGATTATATGAAATATCATCGCTTAAGTTCTAACAAAACAAAAGTCAAAATGGTGAACATTTCAGGAGAGCAAAAAACTATTCAAAGGGATATTTTTATTTCCATCCTCAAAATTGAAATTCAAATGCAGTAATTGAAACATTTTTATTTAATGAACTATGAATAAAGCAATATGGAAATTATAAACAGTTATCTATTGAATTACACTGTGACGTTGTTTACAAAATAAAGCAATCTCATTGGTGAAATGATGAGTATTTAATTTTCTTCAAACTCAAAATGACGAATTTTTGACTTTAGAGGTGTTATAACATAAGTAGTACTATGTATTTACTGTGAATGAAAATGGCAGGTTGGGTCTCAAAATAACATTTTTATGAAACAGAAGATATGAACATGGATCCTTATACTATATCTACAATACTATTCATAAGGCTAATCACCAAAGGAAAATAAAAAAACTGCTATAAAACATGACAAGTTTATATAAAATTATTTTAGATTAGCTCTTGTTACAATTTTTTAGTTTCACTTTATTGAACACTCTGTGCAAGACTTTTTTTTATTAATTACTGCTTATATTATTATTAGTACAACATTTTTATATTATTAAATATATAATAACATTTAACATATTTATTTCATCAACTATTTGAATAATGAACATTGCTATATTTTAATAATGAATATTCGACTAAAATTAATGGAGTATATTGAAAATAAAATTATTTTAATTATTAAATTTAACCTTTTGATTGCGAATGCTCTCACTGCGGTAGCGGTCAGCACTGTCGATTATGATGGGTTCCTACAGCGTAAAGACTCAAAACTATATTCGTTTCCCGTAGTTAAGTATTATTTTTAATTGTTTTATGCAAGGGAATAAATAAAAAAACAATATAAAAATATTGAATTCAAAATACTAAAATGCAAATTCTGAAAGATATAAACAAATATTCTATTTACTCAAACTAATTAGCATTTATAGATTGCATTTCTCGTAGGAATATAGATTTAAAAAATATATTCAAACAAATAAAATATGTATGTATGTTTGATAAACTAAAATCCTATTGCCGTGTGATATCTCTCGAAGCAACCGGTTACACAACTGCAAGGTTCACATTTGTACATTGTTTCCTTCCGAATTTTCGGTTTGGCACAAACAATGAAGCTTCTTGGTATACGTTTCTTTTTTTGAGGACATACTTCGGCTATTGATGGAAAATGTCTGGATTATGCCTCTCCTCTGGACTCCGGCTAGGTTTCACAACATAATATTTTTCAAATATTTGCTTGATTAACTTCCTTTGAACGTCCAATAATGGGATATGTTCTGTTGTAACCATTAGACTTGTGCTATGGCTATTCAGAACCACTAGATCTAAAGCATGGAAAAATATTTTCTTATACCACTTAATGCATTTTCGTACTGACTCTATAAAACTTTCAGGCTTCTGTACTGTTCCTCTTTCGACTGTTTATTGTTTCTGTTTTACCAGCACCACGCGAAGGTATCAACATTGTTAATTCTCTTTTATCCTGCCATTGCAAATTCAGCAGTCTCTCAGTTGCAAAAGATTGTATTTCACCAGGTAATATTTTTTTCTTGAAATATGTTGCCTATTAGTTTTTGCTGTTCCACAGACATTGGTTTTTTTTCAAACAATGCCTCAGCTAATATAGGGCTATTGTACTAGTTATCAATATATAGCTTGTGTTATGCCAATAGGGCTCCAACAACGTCATGACAACGTTGCTTCCAATTTTTAATTAATAAAATCTATGATAAAGCCAGTTTCACAATCATCTAGCACAAAGAATTTGATACCAAATCTATGGCGTTTAAAAGGAATATATTGTCTAAATGACAATCTTCCTTTGAATAATACCAGACTCTCATCTATTGTTACATTTTAAAATGGCACCAAGGACTTTTAAAATATTTCCTGGAAATGATTTACAGCAAGTCTAATCTTGAATAATCTGTCGCTTTTGTCAACATTGGTATTTCGTAAAAATGCATGTTGACAATAGAGACCAATATCGATCACAAGCCAATATTTGATGGAAAATAGTCGTTTCAATCATCACATCCTTAGACCAATAGTCATTGAATTTTTATTTATGAATTTGTGGCATAAGTAACTGCACGCATATTCTGTATCGTTATAGAAAGAAACTTTCTTTGTATAAATTCTTTATATCACTTTACCTTATTCTGTAAACTACTTCGGCAGTGGTCGTGTTTCACGAACGCTTCTTTCGGTGGAAAGAAGTAGAAAGACCATTTGAGGTATTGCTATAAATAAATTTATCTTTGTTGGTATGTTTACTTTTCTTCAAACGAAAGGTGCATTGCATAGCAGTTATGTTATGTTTATGGTGTTTTCTGGTTTATATAAAAGTTTATGTAGGTTGGAAAAATAATTTTTGAAATAATTAAGTATTATTAACACGTTAACTGCCGCATGGATTTTTTAGGAATTGTCAAGATGACATCCTGTACAGCCGGCTACCAACTGGCGATATCATTGTCATACGACCTGGATCGCCGGCGTACAAGAATAGGTTAGATTTAACGTAAATTGTACGCCGGTGTTTCAGATTACGTTTTTAATTCCCCGTATAGAATTGTTGTTCAGCGTACAAGTAATCATGTGCACCATTGGTTCGGCAATCGGATCATGCGAATGTGAAAAAAAGTGAATTATAATCGAAACAACATTTTTTATTCATTATTTGGTACACATCATAAAATTCATTACATAAACTTACTCCAAAATGATCAGGAAAACAGTGAATACAAATAAAAGGTTTTTCAACACAGGTGTTTGCTGCTACTTTCCAATTTTCCTGTGTCGCTAGTTTCTTGTAACAAATAACTTTTCTATTCCTTTTACACTTCCCTTCAGTCTCTTTAATTTCGTGCTGGATTTTTTCCTGTTGTGGAAATTCGCCTTCACAGGAAATTTCCAAAAGTGACTCTACCAAAGCTTCCGGAAATTTTGTAACAGAAATTTTTGATTGAAGGCATTAACTACAGATGTCCCCATCAATAATTCGATGGAAACTTTGTGGTACCATCGAACCGATTTTCGGACAGGAGAAGAATATGTGGCCAATTGGTCGGACAAATCAATTCCCGCTTTTTAGGGGTTATAATTAATAATGCATTGAGGTTTTTGTACCTCTTCACGCTTTCTGTTTAGTTTTCCTGTATTTACCACGTCCAAAGTGTGACAAGTAAAACATCTCTCTCATCTTTCCATTTAGAGACGACGATTCCGTCTTCATTTTCTCTACCTAATATTTCCCATTTTTTAGTTTTGCTGACACAACTGCTTGAGATGTGAGGAGTGAGTTTTTCGACTTAAAAGTTGCTTTGCAAGAGGAAAGCTAGTATATAAGTTGTCGTTTACGGCAACCTTTTCTTTATCCAAATATTCTTTAGACAGATTCATCACCGTACTTGTTGGGAGAGACCCTTCCTGAACTGTTCCCTTGCATTAATAAAGTGACAAATTACCTACAATAATATTGAACTCCCACAATGAAATATGAAATAATTATTCTTAACCTCCTGAGGAATAAACAAACAAATATTGCTAATGTTGCCAAAGGATGTCCCAAATTCCCCTAAAAACAGGTCAATGTTTTTATGTTCAATAATTCTCTGTTCTCTATAGCCGAACATTGCCGACCACATATAGAAAGAATGGTACAGAAATTTATTTTCCCAGGATTGTAGAGGATACGGCCACTGAGTCAAAAGAAAACATAGAATTCTTTTACCTCTACATTTTTCCACTGCTTGAACATGACTCATTTGACATATCTTCCTGACTTATTTTATATTCATAATATCTATTCATCTCATCCACTGTTTTCTGCACGAAGTTTTCCGTAAAATAACTTCTAACGCAGTGGCTGCTGCCGATTACTGTAGATGAATTCCAGGATTACTATTATCAAATTCAAAAACGTTTGGTTTCAAATTACCTTCTTTGCATCGCAATCTCTTATCTTCAGTTTTCTTTGACTTTTTTGCCATTTGCTTTGGTGGTTCTACACTGGCGACTTCGGCAACATTGATTATTCATTATAGCAGCAATATTTTCCACATTTTCCTCCTTCATCGCTGTACATATTTCCATTATAGTTCTCCTCCTCTTCATCGCTATTTATAAGTAAATCGTATAATTTATCCTTACTTAAACATCGTCTATGAAAAGCCATTTTATAACTTGTAACAAATAGCATACCCGCAAATATTGGAAACGAATTTATTCGATTTGACAGATTCGAGAAACAAACAAACCAACAAAACATATCTCTGTATGTCGAGTTGTCGAAATATCAAGTGAAAATATTCGCTTCCCACAAGTAAAACCCCAAACAAGGAGTTCGAATATAATCGTTTGCCGCAGTGACGGCACTATATTACTTTTCGTGAATAGTTTGTTCCCGCAGCGAAAGGGTTAACTACAGACGTTAAGGCCATAGTTTCCATTTTCAAAACTGTAGAAGTTTTAATACTGATGTCTGGAATTACAGTTATTCAAATTTTAATATAACTGGAAAATTCTTAACCAAATTTTCACTTTAGAACTGCCGTTTTCTCTTAAATGAGGAAGAAAAAATGTGTTACTGTAAGTTTTAAAACATACTGGAAACTGGCCTACAGGAGTAAACACAAAATGGTATGTACTTTATAGTATACAAAGTGTGCTCCTGCAAAAACTGCTTGAACTTTTTATTTTAAACTATGCTGTTGCAGCTATAGCCAAACAAAAAGTTATTACTCTTTAGTTTTAGTAAATGAAAGCTTTTCACATGTAGCATATTCATATGCTATAATTTATTTTAATATAATGTTTAATATTAAAGCTGCATATATTATTTGCCTACAGATTACGCTCTGAAAATAAAAAGATGCTAAATAATTCAGGTATTAAAAAACAGGGATAATTGTTTATAATAGTTACTAATTCTTAGTAATCTATTCATTTCATTCATTCCAAAAGTTAGAATTCACATATATTTGGTACCGTTACTAGAAATAAAAAAATAAACCGCCAACATTTCTACAATCATTTATGGCACACGTTTTCAAATTTATTTTGAGATCTACTACGCTATAACCATACATTTGAAAGAAGTTTGGTTTAATCGTTAGACAGCGAGCTAAGGACGGTGCAATAAGTGAGAGAATGGAAGTTGTATACCTACCATTCTCAATAGTAACAATTTATTTAAAAAAATGTTAATTGTACTCGTCGCTCAGCTAAATAACTAATCATGTGGTAAATTCAAATACCTACTACCTATTTATATCACAATAATACTCTTCTTCTAAATCTACAAGTGAGATACTTTTTAATTTATTACTGTATTAATTATAGGTTGAATATTGTACATAGGATGTATGTTTGTAAATAAATATTATATTCATTGATAAGCGATGAAAAATACAAAATTTTCAATAGAATAAAAAATTAAAGTTTATTGTTATTTTCCTAAATCCTAGATTGAATGTTTAGCAGTTTTATGATAGTGCATCAGGAAAGAGTAAGATTTTGTATTAGTCTCATGAAAACATCGAATTAAAATTTCTGCTTACTATTCATAAAATTATATAGATCTATGTAAAACTAATTTATATTATATGCTGGCTCGGAAGTTGACCTATTTCTATTGTAAAAACTTACTCAAATGTAAATCACATACATAAGAATCTCATCATTCTCGGACTGGCACAATGGGAAGCCCTATAAATTAAACTTTTTAAATTTGAAGTTATACAATTGTGTCATATAATCTCCAAACATTATTTATTGTCCACTTTTTGACCCTAAAATTAGTTGTCATATTTATTTTCTTAATTATACTGCAGAATAAGAAAAAGAAAATGTGTTCCACAAACATGTGAGATTCGCATACATGTTTTTTTCTTTTTTGGCACAGTAATATTTCATCTTTTTAACTATCCTTTCTATTAGTCTTATACTTAGATAAAAATATATCAATTTATAAACAAAAATAACTTGAAGCAATTGCAAGTTACTGGAAATGTATTCTTCAGTAAAATACAAACATCATCATGACTGACATATATACAAATTCACATTTTATGAATTTATGGAATGTAGTGAATGTTTCCTGTATTAATTGTGCCATTCTTTATTGCACTATAATTTCTGGGCTAATAATTCTTATGGCATCAGTGCACATATATCAACAACTTCCAAATCTATTAACTGAAATAATATAACTAGAATAATTATAATAACAACTAGAATGTCTATGTGACTATAAAATATCTATAATTGCCTTACTCATTCCTATAGCCTATTCATAAATTAGGTAGTCGACAGAAGTTCTTTTGATATGGAAAAGTCAACAAAGAATACATGTATTGCAATTTTTTGTTGTCAAGAATTTCTCTCGTTTCTACTGCTATGAACATTCAGTACTTATTTTTTTCGTTATTACTAGTTTTTTTCGCTGCTTTATTTCATTTATTCTTTTGTATGTATATTTTTATCATTAATATAATAATCATTAATTGACAGTGAAGACGCTATTCTTCGATGTTGAATAATTAAACGAATTTTTGCCGTTAGTACAGAAATATTGGAGGGGAAGTTAATATTGCATATTCTTATTGTAATTTCAGTACTTGCTTTCATCATCAGAAATTTTGCATACTAAAAGAGTAGTGTATAGTTTTATAAATTGTGCTTCTAAAACAATCTGAATTTTAAACATTGCATACTCCGGTCAAGATAGACATAAAAATAGTCATCAAATAACAAACATTGGGGGAGTGCCGAATTTTGGTGGAGACCTTGGGTTCACCATCAGAAATAAAGTGTCAAAAATCCCCATCGATCCCATGTGTGCTAAAAAAGTTAATAGGGGTCAAAATTTCAGGTTTTTTGGATTTTTCTCAAAAATGGTAAGTTTTATCAAAAAAGTACTTCAGACCAAAGTTGTAGATCTTAAAATTATCTACAAAAATGGTACTTATGATTTTTTTTCTAGGAATCACTATTCCTGAGATATCGCGATTCTACGAATCACGTTCTATGTGATATGCACACATACGCCACGTGTATACATAAACAGGCACTCAAGACAAGTAAAAATGCCTATTTGTGTCTCTTTTATGCGTTAACTATACTATTCTGAAAATATATACTCAAATCATAGTCAGTCCCTTACTGAATCCCCTCTACCCGTATGGCCTTGAATAACATCTGACGATTCTATTCAGATGATTCTATTGTCCGTGTTGTGTCGCTTATATACCTGCTTCTTTTAGTGTTAAACGTTCGGCTCAAGTGAATATACGTATTTATTACAAGCGTTTCCCATTTAGGTTATTTATGCTGTTCAATATCTTGAAAAAATGTCACAATTTTGCTTTATTTGCACAAAACTTTTGAGTGAAGATGAAACTGTTGTGGTTAGTCGTGGAATACCAACTTTAATTGATGCAAGTGTCGCGAGAGGTGATGAGTGTGTTGATTATTTAAGAGGCCTAAAGTCCGTTACAGTTCACGTGGATTGCAGAAAATCGTACACCCGGAAAAGTTCAATCGCTGCAGTAAAAAGACAACATGAGGATGAACAGGCCAGTACCTCAAAAGTAAGTCCACCTCGTACTAGAGCGCGACTAAGTGAATCCAACTTTTGTTTTAAAAATTGCTGTTTATTTTGTGGCGATGTAGCCGATGAAGAGGCTGAGAAAAAGAAAGCGAAGCATCTTCGAAAAATAATTGAAAGTATTTACAGAAATTGATTCTTCTCCTCAAACAATAATTACGAAAGGAATTCGCTTTCTTCTTGCTGTTTATGGAGCTCCGAAAAAAATTGATTGCATAGACAAATACAGATATTTAATCTTTTACAAAAATACACGAAACAAGAAGCAAGTACAACTATCCTGTCTTCCTCCAACATCGGCCTCTGCTATTCAACACCTGTATCGAGTATACTATCAAGTTCAGACATGGCTAGGCTATCAACTGAACCCAGAAGACTGGGGTTGGAAATTAATAAACAATACTTTGGAACCAATTCAAACTTTACTCCCACCAGCTCCGGAAAAACTCCTTAACACAATTTTTTGCAATCGCAAAAGAGGTCGTAATGCCAAATGTGGCTGTAGAAAAGTAGGGTTACTGTGTTCTCCAGCGTGTACCAATTGCCAAGGTCAGTCTTGCTCAAATGTCGAGTTGAATACAACAGCAGATGATTCATGTGATTTTGATGAAGAGTCGACTGATTCATCTTCATTTGAACAATTTATGAACATCCAGCAAGGGGAAGAGGAAGATGAAGAAGAAATCGAAGAAGAAATGACACCAGAAGTTGACTTTGAAGAGTATGAATCAGATTAAATATTCCAAGAAATCAGAATTATAATAGTTAATCTCAAAAACCAATATCAATATTAATAATCATCATGCAATCAAAAAAGTATTGCCCCTGAAAATTACGTCACAACAATTCGTGGAGTAGGCCTACCGGGGAAACCACGTTAAAAAAAATTCGTCCAGTACACTACCTCACATGTGGCGTGGAAATGTGTGCATATAACATAAAACGTGACTCTTAGAATCGCGATTATCTCAGGAATGGTAATTCCTAGAAAAAAAATCATAAGTAACATTTTTGTGGATAATTTTAAGATCTACAACTTTGGTCTGGAGTACTTTTTTGATAAAACTTACCATTTTTGAGAAAAATCCAAAAAACCTGAAATTTTGACCTTTGACCCCTCATAACTTTTTTAGCACACATGGGATCGATGGGGATTTTTGACACTTTATTTCTAATGGTGAACCTAAGGTCTTCACCAAAATTTGGCACCCCCCCAATTTTTGTTATTTCAGATGTGTACTTTAACCGGACTATCATACCACAATTTCAAACTCAGAATCAGTGTTTCAATAAATTGTTGAAAATTTATCTAGATTTCATCTCAAATAATTTATATTCTAAAACTTAATTATAAGCATCTGTACATAGCTAAATTTTATAAATGCTTCAAGAAATGTGGTCACATTCACTTCCTGGTCATCATTATCATCATATACAATATGTCCACTCAAGTTATTCTTCATAAAAAGTTCTGCATGGTATAAAACCTACGAAGCATCTTTCAAATGTTGAAATTGTTCAGTCATATACGAGGTATGTTGAAAAATATGAATTTGTTTAAAATTGTATCTCATAAACCAAAGACTTCTCACTAGATGGATAAATTGCTAACTTCAACATAGGGGCAATTGTTATAACTATCTATAGAGAAAGGAACTTTTGAAATGACTAACTATCTAGGCCAAAAGTGATCGGTTTAGGAATTATAATTACTTACAGGGCATTCTTAGCGGAAAATGGTAGAAAAAGGGGTTACAAATGCTGGGTACTACTACTACAACGTAATTTTTTTAAAAGTCTGAGAGGAGAGGGCGAAAAGGGGGTGACAACAGTCTGTTGCAATTTGCGACCTAAATACTTATTTTATCGAAAACAGTTAAATAGAAAAGATATAGATAGTTAAAAAATTTACAATTTTTGTTTCTATAGATTTTTGACGTAACCACAAAATTTGTGAATAAAACGTAAAAAACAGATTTTCTCGTGTTTTATTTTTTAGTCGCCAAAAAAAAGTCCAAACGTTTTCAAACTTGGCACAAGTTTAGCTTTTTTGAAGCCAAATAATCTCATTTTTTGTGTTTTAACTAAGTTAAGTAGTTTCTGAGAAATTTAAAATTTTCAAAAAAAACCACTTTCAAGACTGTGTTCAAGCTTTTTTTTTCACTCTAAACAACTCATTCGCGAACCCTGATTACGGATCACTGTCTTGTCTAATCGAGTAGGGAAGTTAAAGATCGCGAAGAAAAACATCAGTCGCGCCCGATATTTATAAATTTCGAGATCATATCACTATATTCGCACCTGAAGCATTTTTATCTACTGAAAAAAATAAAGATAAATTTATAAAAATGTTAGCATTAGAGTTGCAATGTGCCGGATTCATTTGTGCACAGGCTGAAGAAGATGCTGACTTTTTGATATTTAGTACAGCAATAAAACTCGCTGAAGCTAATAAAACTATTATTGTCGTTGGCCAAGATATCGATAAATCAATTGAATGTAAAAAAGTTGGTTATCTATTTTTACAAACCCGGTACGAGTACCCTGATAGATTCTTTCAACTCATCGAGCAGCTTTGAATATGATTCACACATGAAATATGTTGCGTTCTTACACTGCTTCACTGGCTGTGATCACATCGGGATTTACTGGAAAAGGTAAAAACGTATCAGTTCAAGCATTGTTATCTATAGACAATTTTTGTGAACTGGCAGATGTTTTTTACGATACAAATGCTGACAAAGATCTAGTGGCTAAAAATGGCTGTAAGTAGATAGATAGGCATTACTGTATACCAAAAACAAAACCGTACGCTAAATGATTTGCGATACGAAATTTATCAAAGCAACAACAAAATAATCCTTCAAGCTGGAGAAACTACCATCAACTGAAGGAACTGCAATACAACATGAATTTAGGACCTAGGATCATATTACGTATCATGTGACTAAATTCATGACTTTCTATTGGTGGAGCCATGTGTGAATGAAATAATCATAACAATCGGTTATTATCTGCAGTTATTGAATTATAGAACTAAGTAATATAATTGTGTAAAATCTGAATGGATGTCTTACTTGAGAATATCTCCAGAAAGGTATCTAATGCTTAAGAATATATAAGTGTAGAATATGAATGAATGTTTTACTTGATAATAGCTCTAGAAAGAAAGCTCCAATGTGTATGCTGAATTTAAGTACAGTTTGAGATATAATGGATACGAGTTTTCAATCTTTGATTGTTCATTATGCTATATTTTCATTTTATACATCCTGTAGATAAAATTTCAATTTATGGGGAACAGGCAATTTCAAAAGTATTGACAACTATGAATACATAGATCAGAGGTCAGCTCTTCACTGTTTATTATAATGATTAGTATTTTATTATTGTCATACGAGCTTTTTTTCAGAAAAAAATATTTAGTTATGTTTTATTATTTATACATTTTATCAAGCTTTGCCAGCTTTGGTTCACCTTATATTTATTTCTATTTATTTTTTAATTAATTTTGTTTTGTTAATTTTGAATTATTTTTTTTTAACCTCCCAGTTCCTTATCCGACTTATCAGTATGGGAAGTAGCACATCTAAGAAGAGCCCTTCCGCAAGGGTCACCTTCAGAACCTAGCAAATCGCATCGAAAAAATCATTATGTACATAAAGCGAACACTATCGGTATTCCTTCCGAAGATGATTTGAACGATAGCAAAAACAATAATCCAAGACCAAGACTGAATTTTTTCGAAGGATTTAAGAATACTTTGAGAAATAAACATAAAAGTGACACTGTAGTATTAGAAGCTGCAAAAGAAAATAGTGACAAAGGTGATATGCAGAGGAGGTGGTCAGAAGCCAATCAACATACGGTAAATACAGTTCTGGTTTAAATAACGCTAACAAATAAATATTAAAGATAACAGTTAGATTTGTTTAACAATTGCTTTTTTCATTCACTACATACAACGACTGTGGCACAATAAAAAATATACATGTTTTCTTTATAGTAATCATTTAATTTCTTGAGTTTCCTATGCACATTGCTGTTTAATTGCCTAAATAAAGGCCAAACTTTTCGGTTTGTACGCATCATGATCATTCACCCATTCATTCAAACATTATCATCGCTTTATCGATTTAATTGAAGAGGAGACTATATAAAATATACTTTTGTTTCCAACTATATCTAATGTTTACATCATTGTAGTAAAACATTTTTTAAAATACTAGGTGTACATCTCTCACACCAAGAATAAACTTCCCTTTTTAATCATAATACAAAAAGGTAGCTTCTCTGCTTAGTTACGCAGTGAAGCTAGACGAAAATCATCTACTTTGCACTGACAATTGCGCAGAGACGTTGAAAACATTCGTGTAAGTCATATGAGCTGTCACAATGGGATGGCTTGTGTTAGCTTTATCTTAGATTCCATTACGCTTTTCATTGGGTCTTGTCTGTGCAGTAGTTATTCCGACTTGGTAAAAAATGTGCTTTGAAATTTATTTTTTTTTCAAACACGAAAATGGGGGTAATAGTTTTAATTATTTTGTTAATATATTATCATTAATTTATGGTCGGCGCAATTCAAATGTGAATGCCCTTTGGTGGAATTTTCAAATGAAATTCAATCTTGTAAGTCTGGCTTTATCCAACATTGTTATTAAGAGTTACTACTTCTTAGTCATAAAACTACAAACATATTGTTACTAGAGAAAATTATGCATCTGTAACAACATTGGAAAAAATTGGCCTTCGAATGAAGTAGCTTCTTTCGCATGTTTTGGAGCCACCAGAAGTTGCTGGTCACGCCAACAACGTTGAATAATTCCTGGATGGTCCATTCCAAATGTCACCACCCATCAAACCCATTAGCCCAGGGGAAGTGAAAATTCTCATAATCGAAATACAGAAACTTAACAATAGGAAAGTACTAGGCCATGGCTTGATAACCGCACAAGTTCTCACATAATAATTATCCAAAAAGACAGCAACCCCCGCAAGAAACACTCATACAGACCAATCAGCCTATTACCCATTCATAGCAAAATATTCTCAAGAGAATCCAAGACGAATATGACCTAACAATCATCTTACCCCACTACCAGTTTGGATTCCGAGAGAATATGTCTACCACCTATCAAACACACAGAATAGTTAACACCATCGGCCAAATCCTAGAAAGAAAAAGTATTGCAGTGAAGTATTCTTAGACGTCGCTCAGATCGTCTATAAAGTATGGCATGCAGATCGACTCTACAAGATAAAAAATACTGTCAACAACAACTTTTACCTCATTTTAAAGTCATAACTAACTGAAAGATACTTCTCAGTTAAACACAATTATTCATCATCAGACAACTATGCTATAAAATTTGGCGTGCCCCAAGGAAGCGTGTTAGGACCACTCCTCCACCTCCTGTACACTAATGACCTGCCTGAAACAGACAGCACAACGATAGCCGCCTTTGCGGATGATGTCACAATTTTCTCTATAGATAGTGATTAAGTTACCTCTTCAATAAATATGCAAACTCATATGAAACAATTGAACACCTGGCATAAAAAATGCAGCATTAAAATCAACCAATCTGTCCAGGTGAAGTTCACTACATTCCTCAACAACTGCCTGCCAGTCACGATTGATGGTGTCCAAATCCCAGTCAAGATGGCCTGCACCTAGATCAAAAATTAACCGGGGTTAAACATTCAAACAAAATGAAGACGACTAAACCACAGTTTAAAGCTTACCGAAGCAGTTGGCTCACTCGTTGTCGGCATTAATGATGTTCCAATTTGTCCACTGTGTAACCTGAAATTGTTTCCTACATGCATGGAGGTGGAGCCAACTGATACAATGATTATTTGAAAACTTATTACTGTGCGTAATAAGTGACAAATCTTCTGCACATCTTGAATGTATCTCCCAGGAGTGGATGTGCGTGAGAGAAAAGATTGGAACAGTTAAATCGGCAGAGTGATATAACTGCTTCTGAAAGCGATAAACTGGGACTAGACATCAAATTCAAACAAATTTACTGGCTAATTAGCCGAAAATCCAATCTATCAACCAAAAACAAGATGCTGCTATACAAACTAATGTTAAAACATATATGGGCATACTGCGTGCAACTGTGGGACTATGGAAAACCCGCTAGAATTAAAACGATACAAATATTTCAGTTGAAAACAATGCGATCCATTGTTAATGCTCCCTGGTACATTAGCAACTAAATTCTCCATGATGACCTTCAGAGCTTGTATGTCACAGAAGTAATAAAAAGTTTCCATCAATTACCAGATGCGACTAACTGGACACCCAAACGACTTAATAGAAAATGTGTCGGAAGATTAAATAAAAACTGGCCTGAAGACCTGCTCCGACAACACTAACAACGATTAGTGCACTATTAGTGAAAATGCCAATGGGCATCTCACTTCCGAGCTCGAAAACATCCAATTCTTCTTTTACTAAATACTCTTGTGATTAAGTAGATTGTAAAAGGGCAATGAATGTTGAAAAAATGAAGTGGCTGTTAAATTAAATGGCAAAGTTGCATATTAAAAAAGCTGGCGACACTTAAAATATTATAAATACCTTTCAGACACGATATAGGGGCGATTTTGGGAATATCTTTGAAAATTGAAGCAATAGTAGTTGAAACATAGTAGATTAGGGTTTGCTTGCTCATCAATTCGCCAG
This sequence comes from Galeruca laticollis, assembly GCA_963921935.1. Taxonomy (NCBI): domain Eukaryota; kingdom Metazoa; phylum Arthropoda; class Insecta; order Coleoptera; family Chrysomelidae; genus Galeruca; species Galeruca laticollis. The sequence continues at coordinate 32,881,318 of OY998178.1, read as the reverse complement.
AATATTAAAGGAACAACTATAGCTTATCCACCACCAAACAGATGGAGCAGCTTTCAGTATTATTGTATCCAAAATTCCTGATCGTAAATTACAAAATCATTGCAAATTTGTATCCCTTGCGCGCAATTCTTTATAAGATTTTTTTTAAACTCATTTGAATTGTTTTATGAAACCTTGAGCAATTCTCTACTTCTAGTAAATCATTGTATTTCCGCTAAAGATTCTTCCCATAAGTCTTTGTAATGTTTGTTACTTAATTTTTGAAAATTTCATTGGGAATAATGTTCAAGAACTGTAGATTTGAATGCAATGAAAATATGAATTACACCTTCAAATGTTGGCGTTCATATTTGATTAGAGCCTACTGAACTTATTTTTCTTATATAATACTTATATTACATAACTTCATTAGGTCGGTAATTTGTATTATTAGGAAATCTACATTTCAATAAATATGTCGAAATTGAGTCTTTTCTGCACCTACTCTATGTGTTATTTAGTTTTACTCACAAAATATTGCATGTTTTTACATTAGATGTGTTTATCTCTTTAGGTTTCGTAAATAAAGAGCTTCAAATACTACCAACTAACCATACAAGAAGGCTGTGATATGTTATATTAAGATAAAATACATGTAAAACTATTTATTGCCGTTAGTTTTAACTATATTAACAAGTTGATATGGAACTATTTGGGATTGCCAGCCTACACAACTTTCTATTTAAAAAAATGGTGAGCATGACATTAAGCTTTTTTAATTTTTGTTTGGAAGTGTTCTAATACAAATCAAGGAAACACCTGGTAATTCAATTTCGAAAATAATTTTCTCTAGTAAAATCGATTTGTTTATTTAAAAAAAAATCATTTGAGTATAGGGGAAATGATTCAAATTATGTTTTTAACAAAATTTATTGCTTTGATAATTCTCTTAGAAATAACTAAGAGTTAGTAATTTAAATGTATTTATCTTTTTGTTAGTCTAATTGATTTCCAGGTTGTTTGCGATGGTTTGGTTTGTCTTAGATTTTAAATGGAGGCAGTATGGATAGTTCAATTTTTAATCGAAAAAGCAGAAATTACTTGTAATAGAATATTACAAAATAAATTTTTAAGACAGATACGAACGGATAACAGCCAATATTCTGAAAAATAATGCTCATAAGCTGTTGGGCTGTAACCCAAAGGTTGTTGTAGTATATCATACTACAAGGGCTAAAAGTTTGAGATTCCCGCACTGCGAGCCAGTTCAGGGCTCTCAAACTGTGGGCCCTTGTAGTGTAATATACTATTTCTTTTTACCCGGCCGAAAGAATTGAGGGGGGCAGAAAATATTTCAAGGGGAGGGCCAAAAATATTATGTCAAGTCTTCTTTTACATTTACATTTTTCTTAAATCAAAAAATCTTATTGATAGGAAATATAAACATGAATAGAAACATTTATGTAGTACTAGATATCAAACAAAAACTAAAAGGATTTTAAATTTTACATAAAATACAGAATTATGTAAATTTGCTCTCAATAGATAGCGAATTTTTTAAGGCGTAAACCTGTCATATCAAAAATTATTATTCTTAAAACGCATACAGAAAAATAAAAATATTTATAATAGAGTAATAGATAATAATTAAAAACTCTAAAATTATTAAGGTTCAATTTCATGTGACGCTCGAAGCTCAGATTTTGACATTCAAACCGGTGGTTACTCTAAATGTGCAGTTTTAGCGTCGTTTTAGGAAGTTTATTTTAACCAACTTTTAGCGTCGATTTTCAGCTTGAATCAGTGTTACCATGTGAAAAATATTTATATCCTCAACCATCTTATTAAAACTGTGCCAACTGTGGTTTAAAAATTCCCAACATTTTAAATTAAACGTAACAAAACTTGTACAAATAAATTTTTTATTATAAAATGTAGGTACATAAAATTATATAAAATCAAAATACAATCTTTTCAATGCAGATAATTTCAAAATAAAAACAGTCTTCTATATCTCATCACAAATAAACTAAATATCACTTGTTACCTTACTTAATGAAAAGTACGCAGATTTACTAGGTTTTCACTTTCCACCAATAAAATTAGTTCCAATCTAATAAATTTGCTTTCTTGTCGCAATTTCATTGTTTGGAAAGGTACAAAATTGACTACCTAAATTGAATCAGACCGAATCAGACTAGAGATTAGAATATTGAGATTGCAGATTCAAGATTGTAATTTGACCAATCATTACAAGAAATATAATCATGTTTGTACTGGATTGGTCAAATTACAATGTCAAGAGCCATAACAGCGCATGTGCAAGCGTTCCTTCTTTTCCCCACTTTTTTAATATCTCTAATAATTTCCTCACTGCGTTAAAAATTCCCCAATTTGAGGAAAAATCGCCACCTTTGGCGACACTGGCTTGAACTGTGTTTTCGTGTTCGTCAGTTTTGCTATTCAGCTCTAGTTTATTCCATAGACAAATCGAATAAGTATTACTTTCTCTATGGTTTATTCATTGTGTCTGCTCAGTTAAACCCATTGTTATTAACAAGTTCAATTGAGTAAAATGAATGAAGATTTGGAACCTGTCGTTTATATTTAAACCTTTTCACTTATGCTAAATAATGTATATACCGATTATATAGACCAGTCAGTATATTTCTGACGATATTTGACAACATATTTTCCATATCGACATTTTTACACTTGTTTATCAATATAATTAACAGGATACTTTTTCATTTACGTAGCACGTACTCGATTAAATTTAGGTTGTATATGCATTTTATTTGTAAGATGCTGGAATACCTTTTTCATCGACGCTACAAATTTGAGCGTTGCATCAATCACGTGAGTGCTTTTTACGATCGTTTTTTGAGCTTCCAGTGTCACGTGAAAATGTACCTTTATGGCCCATCTAAAAAAACTACCAAATTTGTTTATAAAATCAAAAACTCTGGTTCTTCAGAAATATGAAGAAATATAAAAATGTGTATCTAGAACTATAAAAAAAACTAAAAGTATTTAACTTTTTTTCTAAGAAAAGACAAATTTTAACGTTCTTCGGTCTTGAGTAAATTGATCAAGTACCGTTTCGATAAATTATGCTTTATGGGTTTCTATTTTGTTTCTATGTACACTAATTAAGCATAAACCTGCTAAGCGATTCTCGGCCATTGTTGACCCTTCTTAGTGTACTGAAGGAAGGTTCAATTGAACATATTGTAGGTGGTAGGAAAAGAAAAATATTTTGAAATTATTGTAAGATATTTCAAAAAGACTGGTTTTGATGTAGAATTAAATAAATGATTTGCTTTTTGTCTAGTCTGGCTAATAAAATTCTGATCTATTGATATATTTTGTAAAGTTTCCTTTATACTAACAAAATTTTCATGAAATATTCTTATTGATTAGCACTTGGCCGACCATCTGGTCTCTGATTGAAGTGTGATATTGGTAACAATTGCTCTCGGCTTTGGACTAGCTCTCAAAAAACTATTTACGTCTTTAATTATACTGATACTGTTTTGAATTTGTGGAACTGAATTAAGACCATTAACAACAGGATTTAGCCGGTGTGATGAACAGTGAAAAAATGTTGCTTTAGGATATACTTTCCTTATTAGTTTTTGGACTCCATTTTCCTTTCCTTCCATAATAGAACAGCCATCAAAACCTAATCACACCAGTTCTTCTCAATTCAGACCACATTCCCTCGCATAGTTCAAAATAGCGTCAGATATTGATCGAGGGCATTGATTTTAACTCCGTGAATCCTAGAGATTCTTCTTTCACAATATTGTTTTTATCCATATATCTGACCCCAATAGATAATTGTTGGTGCCCTGCAATATCTGCGGTTTCATGCGCACAATAAGGAAAACGCGTTACAGTTGTTTACTTTGCTTATGATCATATTTCTCAACACATCACTACATATTCCTATGATTTAATTTTGACACATGTGGCAGTTTTTACAGCTATTCAGATATCCTTCTAATACATTATTACCGCTTTCCTCCATAATCTTAATAAGATTTTCGCAATTACCTTCATGGGACTCTTTTCCACAAAGAGCGATGTCGTGTATTCTGCCAAATATTATAGACAAAATAATAGGCACCAGTTTTTTCTGAAACTTTCTATTATAATACACAATCCTGCGAATTTAATCGTTCTGCCACAGTACCGTGCAGTCTTATTTTATCGCCCTAGTTCATTTTCTCAATTAGGGAGTTCCTATACAATGTGCGGCGTGGCCAACGTCGACGGTATATGCTTATCAACCAACGTTTTATTATTACTGAGATCAAAAATATTGTTTTAAAGTTGATATTATTATTATTATGATTTTTATCCACTATATTTTTTATGGAGCCTGCTCAAATTACTTTGAAATTTAGCTAATACTTTTTAAGTATGATTTTCCAGGGAGGACTGCCCCCTCTTGCCCCCCCTTGCCGGCGCCCATGAGCACAATTGACTCGGAAAGTATGTACTTTCGACAACCGGGTATGAAGAAAATTAAATACTAAAGATTCAGTTTCTATTACTATATATTATTACACTTACCTAACAGCCAATTTCAATTGAACATGTTAGATTAAAAATTTCAATCCATGCTGCATATATGACTAATTATAGTAGACGGGTATTAGTAACTTAAGAATGCTCTTGGTTTTTTGTGCTTTGGTTTAGGTTTGTTATCACTTGTATTGTAAGTTAACCTGAAAATATCAATTTATCTGATAATTTTATCATTTGTTGTTATTTTTATTATTAAATTATTTCTGTTTTTGGTTTCATTAATTTTTATTAAAATAAAATGTTCTGTTAAACCATGGGACAGAAATATTTCTAATTGTGCTTGGTAGAAAAATGAGCAGTTTTTTTCTGCCACTGGATAATAAATTGCTGTTCTGGATTTTCTTTTTTTTTTGAAAAATAGCGACTTAAGAAGAACCAAATAGTAAAGTTTTCTATTACTCTAAAAAATGCAATGAAACTTAGTATTATAAGATTATCAAAAGGCTTGTGAATGTACTGATATAAATTATCCAAAAAAGGATATCCCTAGTTTACCGAAATACAGTTCGAAGGAGTGCCAATACATTGCATGGCATTGAGGTGACAATCACATTATTCATGCTAAAGTGAAAGGTGAGAACACACCTATGGAAAATTTCCTGAACCTGGTAAAATTAAGAGCAAAAGGGGTATTTCGTCGATGAAGCTTTAATCTGGTACATGATTTTGAAAACCGGATTTCAAAAGTCTATGTTGGCGAGTTAGAAGAACTATTACCAGGAAGACCCGAATGCAGAAAGCCTTTCAAGTTGGGTCAGTAGAATCATTGATTTACAGACAGGGCTTAAAAAGAACAGTTACATAATCAAAATTTCATACTGTCAGCAAATATCATATTAAATGTTAAGCTCAAAGTTTGCTTAATATTTAGTCATTACGCTGATTACTGAACTCATTATATGAAGCATATTGGAGGGGGAAGGGATATTAGAGGCAACGATGAGAGTGGGGATAGGAAATAAATTCTAAATGCGTGACACTGTATCAAGGCGGTATACTCATATGGTGACAGTGGCGACAGGATTATTTTACACGGTAACGCGAACGCAGCACGCTGAGCCATAGTCACTAAGCTGAGGACGCATATCAGGGACGTGTCATATCTCAACTTTAGGAAAAGACGCCCATCAACGTCTCTGTCCTTCAACGTGTTGAATTAGGTTAACTGTATAGAAATATAATGTCTCTTAAATTGTTTTATTTTAATATTAGCAGAAAATCGTTGCTTTTAGTATTTAATGTATACATGGTAGGGTGCGTATTGAATTAATAAAGAAAAACAAATTTTTTTCATACAAAACTTTACTTGTTGTAAAACCAGCAGCATTTTTCGAGTTTTGAATACGCTCCGGTTAAAAATAGGGATATTTTAAACGGCATATTAAAACCGCTATACTCAGGAAAGCGATATATCAAAATAACAGCGACATATCAAAAGCGCGACAATTACAACGGCGATATTATTAAGATCTCACTCAGGGTCATTTAATGGGTTGTTTTTTCCTTCAAAACTGGAGCACCGCCTTTTCTAATCAAGATGGGGGAGGAGAAATATCTTTTTTAATGGATAATTTTACCATCCTTTACCTTTACCATTTCTTCTTTTTGAACCCAAAACCGGTCGCGTTTTTTTGCGATTTTGATAAGTGACATTTTGATGTGTTAATAGCTTTAAATTTGATACATGTCATTTTGATGTGAAAATAGTTTCGCCAAAAAAATGGAAAGTTTATCTCACAAGGGCAAATCGATCCTCCACTATGAGGAGTACCGATACAGAAGAGATAAATCCTTCTCAGGGTCAACTAATTGGTGCTGCTCCAGATGTGGATGCAAGGGAATAGTTATTTCCGAAGATGCGACGAGTATCAAAAATACCACTACTCCGCATAATTACGCTTCAAATCCGGCACAATAGAAAATCGATGCTTTCAAAAATGGTATTAAGCGAAAGTCCAAAGAAAATGTCGAGGTTAGGCCAAGAAACCTAGTTGGAAGTGCTGTCACTGATCTTAACGAAGAAGAGATGGTTTGAATGCCATGTTATAGTACCTCAAAACAGATTATCAATCGGCAATGGCGCGCAGAAGATGAATTATGAACAAGCTTTTCGACTGCTGGTTATCATGGATAAACATCGAACTATCAATAGTGGCGACATATTTCTTCTCTATGATTCGGGATTTGATTTGTAAAAGCGGATTCTGATGTTCGGAACTCCTGCTAACCTGCAAACTGTTTAATTCAAAAACTGGGCAGTGGACGGAACATTTAAGGTTGCACCACAATGTTTTCCACAACTTTAATGCCCTAATAGACAACAAAGCTCTGCCAATGGTTTATGTTTTACTTGAAGATAAAAAGCAAGACAGTTATTTTCGGGTATTCCAAATGCTTTTGGAAATCGAACCAGCTTTAAAACCTCTAAGCATTGTGACCGACTGTGAAAATTCGTCGATTTCGGCTATAAAAACGTGTTTCCTGATGTAGAGCTAGTGGGATGTCATTTTCATCTATCGCAGAACTGTGGCGAAACATACAAAAGAAGGGGTTAACAAACCTTTACAAGAAAGAGGGGATATAAGAATCTACTGCAAAATGCTATTGGTATTTTTGTTTTTTGCCTTCGAGGGACGTGCAATTCGCACTTGAAATTATTCAAGAAGACTTTCCACAAGAGCTTGGCTTCAATTGTAGCATACTGGGAAGAATCTTATGTGGGCAGAAGAATACTTCAAGTTCAACCCAAATATGAAATTAAGTTATGGAATGTTTATGATCGAGTATTAGAACTTCCAAAAACCAATAATTCGGTAGATGCGTGTAGGATGCATTTCAAAATGCGTTAGACTGTCACCATCCTACAGTCCACAAGTTACTATAACATATACAAAATGAACAAAGAAAAAGTGAAATATTCATATCAAGATACAGAGCTATTATTAGAAACTCAGAAAAGAAAAGAAAATACGTAATGCAAAAGGAGAGATTGCAAAACATCGTAATGGTTTGTGAAATGTGAAGCAATATCTCAGATCGGTGGCAATGGTTTTATCCCTGTAGTCTCCTATATAGTGAATCATTTTTTTTAAATTTATACTTTATTTTCCATTTCCATATTGTTGATTTTAGTACGTTAAATAAAATCATGTTTTTTTCACTTTTCTTTATATTAAAAGTAGATGTCATATTTATATAGCTAAAATAAGAGTACATAATTTTATGAGCACCGCAATTTTAACATGTCGCTTTTTTAAAATATCGCTGTTTTGATATGTCGCTTTTTTAATACATCACTGTTTTAATATGTCGTATTGAAAACATATGTGACGCTCTAAATAGTTGGTAATTTGGATATTAAGGAAAAGCTGGGTCAAATCGGGAATTAAAATATTTTGCAGAAAATCAAGATACAATTCTCCAGTAAAATTTTCTAAATAATATGGACCAATAATTGTATTTCTCACAATACCTGCCCATATGTTGATTTTTTGTGGTCTTTGTTTATGGCATTCTTGCATCCAATTTGGATTTTCATCAGACCAACATCGGGTGTTTTTTCGGTTAACATGACAACAACGTCAAGTTGAAAAACAAATGGTGAGAAACACTTTTAAACTTTTTCTGTTTAGTTCAGCGGCACTGGATAGTTACAATTTTTACCCCTTAGCACATGATTTTTTAATTTTTGTGTCATAAAAATATATGTGTAAGTTAGAAACACTGAAAAAATATATGTCAAATCTTTAAGAAAATAAATGTCAAACTGCGAAAATAATAACAATGTTAATTTTTTACAAGTCCCTATTTGGAACAAATTTCGAAAAGAAAAACAGAAGTACTAGAATAAAATGAATTTTATTTTATAAAAGTAAAAAAACATACACTCTTCCGTGTGGAATTTATTAAAACAATCGATCCTCATTCTGACAGAAATACTAAACATTTCCCACATGATATTTGGGATTTTCCCTTACAATCTGGATATTTGCACCTCTGTCGTCCTTCATTTACTATTGGCAAATGATTCAAGTTATCCATTCTTATTTCTTGAGTTGAAATTTGCGAAAAAGGATATCTTTTTCTTCAGATCAAGTTGAGGTTGTAAGCTGGTACTTGGTCTTCCTCTTTTTTTCCTGAAGTGTAAGCTCTGGTCAAAACTTCTGGAATAGCAAGTTTTAATTCTGAAAGTGGTAAGTATAAATCATTATTTTTTCGGTTTCGTCTCCAAAGTATCCAGCAGACGCATATCATATCGAGGAAATGGAAAAATACCCTCATGTACCACTTTTTGGTTCGAATTTGGATTCTGTAGTAACCTACCATAGAATATATGGTTCCTATATTTTCTGCAGAATCTCTTCACCATAGATACCTGACTTACAACATATGTTGACATGGTATTCACAATTTTATTATTAAACCATGAAACAACGGATATGTCCGCACCATCTACGTTGGTCACATCTTCAACAATTTTACCTCTACCCTTTTTTTCATAGCCGTTTCCTTCGGAAATTCGAAATTACGCACACGATTTCCTCTTACTGTCTCTAATGGTAAAATACCATTTTCGGTGAGTTATATTTGTAAAAGAATACTCCTAAACCAGTAATCGAAAAATAATTGTAGTTCAGTTTCTTGGGTATTGTTTCTGAAAGTTTCACAACATTGCTGCTTGCTCCTAAGTCTGTTTAGACACCGCTTAGAACAAAAACTTTGTGTCCCCACTTATGGGGTTTCTTGGGATTATATTGTTTGAGACTTGTTCGCGCTTTTGTCGGGATTATTCGTTCGTCTACTGCTCTTCCTTAGGAACAATCAACAAACGTTCACGAATTTTGTTCAGCAATGGTTGTATCTTGCTCAGCTTATCATACCCTGGCTGCCCTTGGGGAACCTGTCATGTATTGTCATTGAAAAGAAGAAATCGTTTGATTTCGTCGAATGTATTGCAGGTCATAGCACGTGAGATGCGGGGACTTTCCAACGAATTGTTCCAGTAGGACCTGATTGAAGGGAGTTGAATAATTGCAAATATGCAAACACCACTAAAAATGCGAAGTTCCTCTTTAGATATATTGGGCTGTTTTTCAGGTCTACTTTGTATGTCAAAAAGGTTAGAGTGTTCAGCTATATACGTCAAAATTTAATCGGTGGAAGATAAATTGAATAGGATCCTCTAGTTCTTCTATGAAAATTGGAAGAGTTTCATCACCTTTGAATTTTACGTCTTCAAAGACGACTAGGAGCCTATTCTGCCAGTCAACTTTTTTTTTAGTTTTTTTTTGCATTGTGATTTTTGACAATTTTTGCTAGTCGATGGTAAATTTGTACCGCTATGCTGATCTCGGAAAGATTGATGTAATATTGAAAGGGGTATGCCGCAATCGTTGTCACTTTCAGTTTCGTAGATGATACTTTCTTCGGTTGATGAATCATTACTTCCAATATCTGATGACTCTAACAATACTGTGGAGTTTTTGATATTTATCTGTTTGTTCTTTCGATGGTCCTCATCGGAAGATAAATTTTCATCATCACTCCCATTAGTCATTGGAATTTGTACATTTCTAGTGCCATAAAAATTTTTGCAATGTGAAAAAGAAAACAGATGTTACAAAAATATTATTTCTTTATGTCATATTGTCCCAAATATGGCACAAGTAAACAAAGGCAGTTTGTGTCTCGTATTTATGTAAAAACATCAATAGTGGTATTAAACACATGCCTTTATGGAAATCATTTTTCTACACAAAACAGGCCAAAATGACAAAAATATTCAACTTCTCATAATCTCAAACAGGCTAGCGCGTGTCGACAGCCAGCTGTACACCAAATTATGTATTAAGGTACAATTTCACATAACGCTCGAAGCTCAGATTTTGACGTTCATACCGGTGGTCACATGACTAAATCTGCAGTTTTAGCGTCGTTTTAGGAAGTTCGTTTTAACCAACTTTCAGCGTCGATTTTCAGCCTGAACCAGTGTTGCAAGGTGAAAGATATTTATATCCTCAACCATCTTATTAAAACCGTGCCAACTGTGGTTTAAAAATTCCCAACATATTAAATTAAACGTAACAAAACTTGTACAAATAAACTTTTTATTATAAAATACTTAAAATTATATAAAATCAAAATACAATCTTTTCAATGCACATAAGTTCAATTTCAATACATTTCCAAACAATTTCATTGTTTGGAAAGGTACAAAATTGACTACCTACATTGAATTATAAGTTAAAATGCTAATGGCATTTAGTTGTACATATATTATAAAGCCTGAATCAGACTAGAGACTAGAAGACTTAGATTGCGCATTCAAGATTGTAATTTGACCAAACTTTTCCCACTTTTTTAAAATTCCCAATAATTTCCTCACTGCGTTATAAAACCCCAAATTTGAGGAAAAATCGCCACCCCTGGCAACACTAGCTTGAACTGTGTTTTCGTTTTCCTAGCTTCTGCTATATACACGATACATACATTTGTACTATTCAAAATAATAATAATAATGAATCATCCTGAATTTGTCGACACTCTCTATTTATAGGAAGTGTGCGATCGAATGTGTCAGTTACCCGTTTTCATGACCTTCCGGATTCAAAATGAATGTGATATTTATATTTTACAGCGAACGTGCTTTCGGTGTGTTTGCTTGACCTTAATAGATCGATGCCCGCTGACCACATTGAAATTAACAATGTATTTTCTTTTGATAATGCCCTTTCATGATAATGTCTTTTGGGATCATCACAATCAGTCACGTGACTGTTTTTGACGCTCGTTTTTTGAGCTTCCAGCATCACGGGAAAATGTACCTTTACATTCACACATTAGCTGGTGGAGGGTATTTAGAGGCTGAGATGTAAAGAAGCGAGACGGTCAAATATGGGACAACTTGAATATTTGTCTTGAACTGTTTGGGCACTTAAAAATAGAACATTTTTTGTGTGTGCCAATTATGGCACAGTATGCTGTAAGGGGGTTAAAATAACGAACAACATACAAATTGGAATCAACTATTCTTTCAAAAAATAATAAACTAAAATAAAAAATTGAGTTCTTTCGGGATTTTACATCTTACTGTTTATTTAGATAATAATGAATTTAAGCGTTACTTTATGGTCACACTGTATATAATAATGTTTGACCCAAAATTTTGAGAAAAAGTTGCCTCCAAATTTTTGATTTAGTACAAAACATAATTTACAGACTATTACCAACTGGTCAAGAAGTTACTGGAATATGTATCTAATTATAGCATGTATAACCATTATGAGGTCTGGCATAAGAGCATCCAGAAAAGGAAAAAATTTCAGATTCTTTTTTTAAATGTACAAAGACATCGAAACAGAATTCGGCTTGATTTTAGGAAGAATATTTCATTAAATAATAAGAGAATAAAATCTGCTGTGAGAGTTTAAGAGACTGAGATTTGCTTCTCTATACCCAAAGAGAATAGCACAAAGTATGTGAGAGAGGATAATCACCAAACATCCTTTAAGATGCTCCAACAGAACAATTTTAGTTATTATTTTGCCAAAAGAATTACGAAATTGATTGGTAGGCACAAACAGAAAAACGTTTGCCAAGCCAACATGAATTTTAGAAAGTAAATGAGCAATAAATTTAAGCCAGAAAGCATGTAATTAAAGACTGTAGTCAAATTTTGTTTAATAATTAATTAATCTGGCTGATAATTTATGTCCTGCACATTATTAAATCCTTTCTATGGTTCCACATGAAGATATAATGAAAATTCGTTTCTCTTCTCAATCAACAATATGTTGAACTCGCATGAAAGATACAATTGCATTTGTGGTAATAGCATGCTTGTTAACGAGGATATTTTTGTTAGCAAAATAACACTTTTCCTATTAACTAATTATATATCCGCATAAATACTATTATTTTAATACTTTCATATTCAGCACGTAATGTTTATTCTCGAGATACATACTTCCAACCTTCGTTTGATAATATTTAATTAGTGTATTATTATATAGGATAAATGTCCCAGCTTTTTAGTGAATTTGATTTTGGATGTTGATTATACTGTACTTTCAGTAGCAACGACTTTAAAAAACTTCAGTTAACACTGAAATCAAACGAACCAACCGAAATTTCTAAAATTATTTATATGGGGATTTGGAATATTGATGCTACAGTCGGACACATTGAAGTTCTATATAACAAAACCTTATTTTAAGAACTTCTTACTTTGTTTTTGCCAGAACACAGTTGTTATTCATGTATATTTTCTACCAACGCGCATATTTAGAGTCGATGTCAAACACAGTCCTGTTTTTGGCTGAATGCCTTAGATCTTAGGAATGCATAATGAGCTTATCAAATTCAGCTTGTGATTTTTCAGGACAGTTTACACGAACGAGACAAGTCTACATGTAGAAAATATCTCATAGGTGCATTTCGTTTCCGCACTTTAAACAATTTCTAAATTGTCCATAAGTGTAGCTGAGAATGACATGAGGTACAACGTTAGGTAGTAGTTGGTTATTTGTCTTAACAAATTTTTTTACGGTAGCTACAGAGTCCTATTTTTTGTTAAAGTTCTTTAAATTTCTATTTTGAGGAGTTGCTGTCAAAAACCAAGGTCTTATATGAAATTTCGTTATGATTTCTTTGACCACACATTTTTATGGTTTATTATATTTTATATTCAGGTTCTTATTTAGTTCAGCAACCCAAAGAGTCCTATTGAGTTCTTTAAATTTCTATTTTGAGGAGTTGCTGTCAAAAACCAAGGTCTTATGAAATTTCGTTACTATTTCTTTGACCACACATTTTTATGTTTTATTATATTTTATGTCAGGTTCTTGTTTAGTTCAGCATCCCATTAAGTTCTTCAAACTTCTATTTTGAGGAGTTGCTGTGAGCCAAGGTCTTATAAAATTTCGTTACTTTTCTTTGACCACATTTTTAAGGTTTAATATATTTTATGTTCAGGTTCTTGTTTAGTTCAGTATCCCAAAGAAATAAAATTTTAGCTCGAACCTATGTTAGCTTAGTTTTTTACAAAAATGATTTATCCATACTATTACGTTATTTAAAAAAATTAATCTAAAAGAAAGTTTTTTCTCAAACTTTAATGTAAACTGTTTCAGACGGAACATCTAATAATGCCCCCAGGCACTCAAGCACGTTTAGTCTGCGAATGGCCCAACTTAAATTTAGGCGACTTAGTAACAATTATCCGTTACGATCCTACTCAGGGATATTTTGTTAGAACTAGTACCAACTTAGAGGAGTTTTGGATCCCGGCTCATGTCATAGCCAATTATAACAGAAAATTGTGGTCATTTAGGTTAAAAAAACCTAGAAAATCATTGGAGGGTGTTCTTGCAGAAAATTCAGATCGGTGTGTGCCGGAATTTCGTGATAAATTGAAAGACATTACTGTTCAAAGTGGAGGAAAGGTTGTGTTCAAGTGTAGAGTCAGAAATTGCAATCGTAATACACGACAAACTTGGAAAAAATTAGACCCAAATCCATCAGTTCTACACAATGGAAAATTTATGCAAGGTAAGAAGACAAATGGACAAAGTACAATAACTTTAAAATATATGTTTCCTTGTTTTTTTGTCAATAGGTGTATATTAAGTGCAATGCAAACTTTAATTATTATTGTTAAAATTATTTCACACTCTCATATGGCATATGTTTGTTATAATTTCTAATAATCTCATATTACCATTTTCTAATGAGTCTTCTTCATCTGAGATAAAATGTTTCATTCAATATTCCATGGGTTTCTGATTTTACAATCTCATTCGTATGTATAATTTTTCTTTATTGTAATTAAATTAAACAAAATATTACTAAAAACATAGTGTGTTGTTCGTTTTAGCCTGTGTCCAATCCGAGCAAAATTTGTATCTATTAATTTCTATTTATGTGTTAATCATAGTCTACTGTATGATACCAGTTCAAAAGAGTATACTGATGGCTCATTTAAATAATAATAATTATATCAATCTGAAACATACTACGTAGATACAGTTAGATGTAACACTAAATGCATAATAAACTAAAATTTTATAATCCATGTATTTCACTTCCAGTATTTAACCTATAATTACATTTTTAGGAGACAATGAAGGAGGCGTAGCTTTAATGGTAATAGAGAATGTGCAGCCTTCGGACGCTGGTACTTACTCCCTGGCAGTATCCAACGAATTCGGCAGTATAACGTGTACCGCGAAATTATCAGTAACGACAAGTTATCCTCCAATACCAGAACCAAAAATACAAGTGATATCATGTTCCAGCGTTTCTTTAGAATGGGAAAGCAATCATTATAATCAGTTTATAGTGGAGTTTTGTAAATTGGGTTCTGGCGAATGGATATCTCCCAATAACAACCATCCGGTCAATTCTCAATCTTTTACTGTTGAGAATTTGATACCTGGAGAAACATACAGTTTTAGAATTGTATCGGCCCAAAATAATATTGTTAGTTTACCCAGTATTGCTGTAACTTTACCAGTGGCTGAGAATCTGAGGTGGCAACAAGAGCAGTTTAAACAGAGGTAAGTTATTTGAATATTTTGTACACATTTATTATTTTTATGATATAAAAAAATATAAGACGTTACTTAATTGATACGATTATTTATAACTCAAAGTAATATTATGAGGCGACTTTCATTTCTTTAATGGAAATACTGTTTGGTAAAAGAATATCTGTAGGCTTTCATATAAATTATAAACAAAAATATTTTAATCAGTTGTAGAGTATAAAATCTGTACTTAATGAAAGTCATAATAAAACTCATCGACAAAATCCAAAATTTAGCATTGATTTGAACAATACAATTAGTGGTTCTGTTCGAATTTACAGATACAATAAATTTAGTTAATTCGCTTCATTTTTGCTTAAAAAAATAAAATTTATGATTTTTAACTCACCTTGGGTGCGGATATTCGAAAAAAAACTAAATTATTTATATATTTTCATTAAATTCTTCCTCAAATTGAAAAAAAAACTAGTTTTTATTAGAATTAACCTAAAAATTTAGTTATTTGCACAGAACAAAAAACAAGAAGGGAAGAGCAGTAAACGGGATGGGTGTTGCAAAGGGCGGATGGGTGTTTCCGGTTTGACAGTGGCGTGTCATTTATGGCTAATAAAGATTTGTGTGATGAAATCTGAATGACTATTTTTTCATCTGATAGATTTGACAAGAAAAAAATTCTAATAATATGGTAAATTATAAAATATAAATAAAGCGACATCATTATGTACTTCACTTATTACAAAAAATGTAATTAATACAGGTTGTCGGGGAGCGAAGACGGGCAGTAACTTCAGTGGACTGTATAATTTTTGGGGAGGTGGTTGTTGACATCTAAGCATAAACTATCCTGTCTCCGCTGACCACGAAAGGGTAAACTAACTACTACGATGTCAATAAAATAGCCAGTTTGATTTCAATTGATCTTTAATTGATCTTTAATGAAAGTAACTTCAAAAGATCATAACAAAAATAAAATAAACATGTGAAAATGGTATAACTAAAAATTGTTCATGCCAATACGAGGCAACACTGTACGGTTAGCGCTTCGCGCTTAATATAAAATATTATTACATAAAAAAATTTAACAAGGAACTTAGTATGCACTTTACAGGAGTTATTGCATAAATAGATGTTGAGAATATTTCTTTAGAGACAATAGACAATTAATAACTTGTAATGGAATTAATTGTAAGTTGATGTAGAGAGAGAGAGAGAGAGACCGGCCTCTTGGGCAAAGTACACGGCAATCTTAACGTGTTAGAGAGAGAACGAACTACCGGCTTTCTTACGAAGGACCGCGGCGAATTCTACTGGTTAGAGAGAGAGAGAGAGAAAAAACTACCGGCTTTCTTCAGGAAAGACCACGGCGAATAACTGAGTTAGTTACACAACTAAAACACACAACTTGAACAACAACGCACTAACTTCACAATAACGCTCTAACATCTTACATAGGGTTGTCTACAGCGTGTAGACACACACACAGCAGGTGTGCTTCAGGCGAAGGTTACTACAATACTCTTCGAAGGCTGATTGAATACTCTCTGAAAAATGAATTCGCGCGCGCCTAGATTCGTTACTGTTAGATACCCAGCGACATCTACGCCGGTTCCAATACATATGTACAGGGTGTCTCGAAATTGATAATTAGAACAGATGGAATTACTTAGTGTAAATTCCAACACAGGTAGGAAGATAAACATCACAAACACATTTCAGTAACAATATGTTGTGGCTTATTTCTACAAGTCAAATATCATGCATAAGCATGTTGGGAAATATATATTTTCCCATATAATGTTTTGTGACTGACATGATTACAAGAGCATTATTAACTACTGTTGACTTATTACTATTTTGCATTCTCCATAAAAGTTTTTCACATTGGATCCATGCATCTATTTCCTCTTCACTTGGGTATGCTAAACAGTATTTTTCTTTAAAATGGATAAGAGAATAAAAAATAGCCTAATGGTAATTTCCATGCTTCATTAATACGAGGGCAGTTTGATGAAAGTGTGACTTTTAAATGAAAAAGTTACTTGGCTGTAAAAAAAATATTTTATTTTTCAACATAATCTCCTTTTAACTATACACACTTAGTCCAGCGAGTTTCCAATTTTTTCAAACCATCCAAAAAATAATCTTTCGGATGTTCCTCAAAATATGCGTTTGTCTCTGCAATTACCTCTTCATTTGTCCGAAATCGTTTTCCATTAAACCATCTTTTAAAGTTTTGAAACATAAAGTAATCGGAGAGGGCCAGATCAGGTGAATATGGCGGATGGGGCAATACATGTTTTTTTAATAGAAATGCTTTTATTTCAACAAGTGTACAAAGTCACAGTACAATGTATGGAAAACTAATCTCTTAGCCTATCACATGTTCAGACTATAAAGGATTCTTAAAACGAATTACACCTAATTACAATGTTCAGGACGAGCTCAATTAATAGTCTCGAAAAAATTTCATACATACATACATATACATTCATACACATATACACGCACACACATATACACGCACACACATATACACGCACACACATATACATACAACAACAAAACAAAAGAATATATGTATATAATCATAATTTTTGTGAAGCATTGTTCCTAATCAGCAATAAATGCTGGCACCGGAACCTATATATTTTAAGTTTCATGGCCATTTACAAATTGCATCATTTCTGCTTTGAACGAGGAATAACTATCTTTATTTTTTATATAGTTTGGCAAAAGATTGAATGACTGAAGACATTTAGAAAAGGGATTATTTAGAGCAATTTTCGTTCTCACCTGGGGTAGATAAATTTGGTCTTGACTTCTAGTTTCATAGGAATGTATTTCATTAAAAATATTCAATTTTGTGTTGCATTTCTGTTGATTTTTTGTTATTTTGTAGATAAATTCTATCTGTAGAATTTTTTCCAGCGGTAATATTTTAGTTTGATCGTAGATCATTTCTGCATTAGCCCTGTAACCATAGCCAAATAAAGTTTTTACCACCTTATTTTGCAGAGTTTTGATATTTTTAAATAATGTCTGAGAACATACCCCCCAGTTTGTTATCAGATATCGGAATATAGAAAGAAAATAAGCATTATATATCATAATTTTATTCTGTAGATTCAGGTAGCTCTGACATCTATAAAGTGCTCCAATCATTGGTACAATTTTTTTTGTCATGTGCTCTGCATGTTTGTGCCAATTTAGTTTGTCATTGATTACCAATCCTAGATATTTGGTATGGCCTGATCCCCAATTTTGATATCTGGGTCCCAGCTTTCTTTATTTTTATTTTTGAAGAGCATATACACTGTTTTACTCACATTTATTTGCAGCTTGTTAGCTAGGAGCCATTTACCATATAGTTGTAGATCACTATTTACCAAGGCTTCCAGTTCTCCCAAGTTAGATCCCTCATATACTAGGATGGTATCATCTGCGAATATGTAATAGCGAGCTTTAAGATTTGCCTTTTTCAGATTTAGGGTGTGTAGTGAATATAATAGTGGCCCAAGGACTGAGCCTTGTGGGACTCCGCAGTTTATATTTGCGATTTCACTATTTACTTTATGCAGAGACACATACTGTTGACGATCCTTTAGATATAATTTTAATATACTTGCACTTTTTCCTTTTATACCTAATAGGTACAATTTCTTGAGTAGTATTTCATGATACACTACATCGAATGCTTTTTGTAAGTCAATAAATATTGTTAGGACACATTTTTTGTCATCCAAGTTGGATACAACATGGTTCAGGAAGTCTGTTGTATCGCTTTGGGTGTTCGAGTGTTTCTGAAAACCATATTGATACTTGTCCAATTCAACATACCTAGTAAGAAAGTTCATGATACGTTTTTTGAAAAGAATTTCCACAAATTTTGACAATGCACAAACTACAGTAATTGGGCGATAGTTTTCTAAATTGTTTTTTGGTCCTGTTTTATGGATAGGGGTAACCTTACCCACTTTCAGCTACTTCGGAAATTCCCCTGTTTCAAACATTTTATTAACCAAGTTGACTAAAATTGGTATTATTACCTCCTGTACTCTTAATAAATCTTTTGCAGAAATTTTATTATTACCTGGAGCAGAGTTTTCATTCATTTCATTCAAAATTTCTCTTACTTCTTTGATATTAGTATCATATAGGTACAAGGAGTTTTTTATATTGATTTCCTCGAAACAGTGTGAAAGTGGGTTACTTAAAAGTTTTGCATTGATTTTATTGACGATTGATTGACCTATATCACAGAAATATTCGTTAAATTTGTTTCCAATTTCTAATTTATCAGTTATTAATGTTTTATCTACCTCTATTGTATCTACACTAGTTTGTTTCTTTTCATGTTTTATTAGGTTATTTATGAAATTCCATTGTTTCTTTGGATTTCCATCAGCGTCATTCCATTTTTTTCTGAAAAAGTTAGTTTTTAGATTTTTTTTTTCGTTTTCAACTTTCTTCTTTTCATTTCTGAAGTCCCCTAAGATTCGTTGGATCTTGAGGGAATTTTTTTGTTAGTTTGTATAATTCTTCTCTTCCTTTCAATAATTCTAAAAACTGGGGGGTTATCCAATCATTATTTTCCCTAATTTTCATTTTAATTGTTTTTGTAGCCTTATTTTTAGCTTCTTGTATTAGTTTGATCGAATGTATCAACCGGTATAGAGGTTTGCAATAGATCTTTCAAATTGTCTTCATATTTTGACTTATCTAGTTTCTCAAATGTTTTCTGAACTTTACAATTATAATTTTTATTTTTCGTATATAATTCTATTTCTAATATATTGTGATCCGAAACTGTGCTATATTCAATGTTTACCTTACAGTCTATGTTACTTGTTGCTAAAACATGATCGATAATAGTATGAGAGTGTTGTGTAATTCTGGTTGCATATTCTATGCCTATATTGTTTCGTATTTCAAAACCATTCAATATAACACAATTCCTATAGTCACTGGTGGTCTCATTATTATCTAATAAATTTATGTTAAAATCACCAATTATTAGTGTTTTTTTCTCAGGCTGTAGTATTTCTTCCAATATTTCCAGGAATTCCTTCACATTGAATGATGGTGGTCTGTATAAGGCTATAATTTTTACACCATTTACCTGTAGATTCATCCCAATCATGTTGAATTGGCTGTCCCCACCAACATTGTTCATCTCAATGAACTTGATGTGTTCTTTAATATATATTGCGACTCCTCCGGCTCTAGTATCTCTACATGCATGCACTGCTGTATATCCATTAATTACGAATTGGTGTACTTCATTTTTATATAACCAGGTTTCCACAATTACTAATATATCATAATATTTCATTTTTACGAGACACTGTAGTTCCTCCAACTTGTTTCTGAGACTTTGTGCATTTATATATAAAATTCTTAGTTGTGCTTCTGCTGTTGGTTTGCTAAATTCATTGGATTTTTCTAGTTTTTTAGATTACAGGTGTCGTCGATTGGCTGAACTGGGCTATGTTCATCTTTGCGCATATAAATTTTCCCACGACTTATCCATGCAAATCTATAGTTATTTTCTTTCTTGTACTTCAGCACTTCTTTGAATAGGTATTGATTTGCTTTTGTTAAATCATGATTTAGGTAGATAATGTTTTCTTCTTCGTATCCCAGGTCTTTCGCATTTATCATTTTCTTCTTTCTAGCCTCCAAGAATTCTTCCTTCTCGTTTTCACTGGTAAAACATACTTTTATAGGCATCTGTCCATTGTGGTTTCGCCCTTTTCCAATTCTGAAGCATTTCAGTTTATTTACTGTTTGAACTTGCAGTGCTTCTCCCATTTTTTTCATGATATCTTCGATGTTTTCTCGCTTGTCATATGGTACCCCATTGACAATTATGTTGGTTCTCAGCTCATTTTGTTCATTCTTCTTTTGTTCCTTTCCTAGTTGCGACTTTATTGTCAGGATTTCTGCTTTCAGAATTTCGTTGACTTTAATTTGTTCTTCATATTTGTTCAGTAGATCGGTATATTTGTTATCCATATCCATTAATTTTCCATTATATCATTCCTGTTTGCTATTAGTATCATTTGAGTTTATTTTTGGAGGTTTTGAAGGGATTTTGTTTACATTTTGTACTGTGGTCATAACTTCATTCTTTTTACAAGATTCACAATTGTATCTTTCACCTTTCGGATTTTTCATTTCACTTGCAAAATGGTTGAATAATGCGGTTGGTACCTTTTCGCACTTTGTATGATACCATTTCTGGCATTTTATGCAGTTAATAGCATACGAATTTTTGCAGGAGCTTGCACAGCTACCACACAAGTCGGCCATCTTAACTACCGTAACGGTAACTTAAATCGTAACGCAGTTCGGCTAATTTTTCTGGAGCAATAGCGGACGACTGGGCAGGAGCATTGTCGTGATGGAAGAAAACTTTTTGGTCAATAAATGCAGTCGTTTTTTCTTAAGTTTCTTAAGTTCGGCATCAAAACGTATCAGCAAATCGGCATAATACTGGCCAGTTATCGTTTTTCCTTTTTATAAATTATCAATAAAGATGACACTTTTGGAATCCCAAAACACTTATCGGCCGAAAAAACGGTTATTGCTTTCATGAGAGCACCTTCCTCGGATGAAATATATTTTTGTTTCTGAGGTATAATGATGTATCCAAGTTTCATCTACTGTATCATATCGACGGAATAATTTACTTGGATTACATTTGAAGATATCTAAACATTGGTTTGAATTTTTAATGCGAGCTAGATTTTGATCAGCATTAAGCAATCGCGGCACCCACCTTGCAGATACCTTTTTCATATGTAATCTTTCATGCAAAATATTGCATACCCGTTAGGTTGATACATTTATTTCATTAGCTATCTCACGTACTTTTATTCGACGATCGCTAAGTACAAGGGCGCGGATTTTATTAACCATTTCTGGAGTAGTTACAGTAAATGACGACCCTGGACGTTCAGCATTATCCGTGTTCATATGGCCACTTTTAAAAGAAGAAAACCACTTACAAATCATTCCATAGGACGGAGCACTTTCAGGATAATATTTACCTAACTTTTCCTCGGGTTTCTTAATTGTTTTTCCACGTAAAAAATAATGTATAATTAACACTCGAAATTCGTTTTTGTCCATATTTACCTAATAACGGAAACAGTTTTCTTTAAATGAGTATTAAAACTAATCTATCTGTCAGATTTATGCATAATTTTCACAGATGACATCAGAAGCATGGCAGAAACTAACAATATAATCACCGTAGCGAAAGTGTTGCCAATCTCTGAAAAGTCACTCTTCCGTCAAACCGCCCTTTGTTAATTAAACATTATTTTTTACGTGGAAAAACAATTAAAGAAACCGAGGAAAAGTTACGAAAATCTTTTCCTGTAAGTGCTCCGTCCCATGGAATGATTTGTCAGTGGTTCTCTTCTTTTAAAAGTGGCCATATAAACACGGATGATGCTGAACATCCAGGACCGTCATTTACTGTAACTACTCCAGAAATGGTTAATAAAATCCGTACCATTGCAATGTTTTGCATGAAAAGTTACATATGAAAAAGGTATCTGCAAGGTGGGTGCCGCGATTGCTTAATGCTTATCAAAAGCTCGCTCGCATTAAAAATTCACACGAATGTTTGGATATCTTCCAACATAATCCAAGTGAATTTTCCGTCGATATGTCACAGTAGATGAAGCTTGGGTACATTATTATACCCCTGAAACAAAAATTCTGTCGAAACAATGTGCTTTTCATCCAAGGAACCTGATCCCAAGAAAGCAAAAACCGTTTTTTCGACCACAGTGTTTTGGGATTCCAAAGATGCAATCTTTATTGATTATTTATAAAAAGGGAAAACGATAACTGGCCAATATTATGCTGATTTGCTGACACGTTTCTATGCCGAACTTAAAAAAAACGACCGCATTTGTTGAAGAAAAGAATTTTGTTCCATCACTACAATGCTCCTGCCCATGCGTCCGCTATTGCTCCAGAAAAATTAGCTGAACTGCGTTACGATTTTGTAACATGTCGCTGAGACATGTTTCTATTTTCATTAATTATTTTGGAGCGTTACTTATTCGTCTGCTACTCCCTCCTCTAATTCTAAATCCTTTTATTTCAAATATTAAGAACACGTCGGTGACCGTTTTTACCATAGTAAAATAGCTATTTAAACGACGATTCAAGTCGAATCGGTCTCGAGTTCATTCTCCGCTGAGAAGCAATTTCAATATTCAGTTTTTAAATAATTCTTTGTGTGAGATTTTAATTTTTCTTGCTGCTCTGCACCGTCTACCGCACTATCCAGCTCTACCGGACCATATAACTCCACTACACCATTCACCTCTACCACACTAAAAGGTCAGACTCCAGAGTAGTCCAGCCACCAACGGCACAAGAACCGGTCGAAACCGCTGAGAGCTGTACGTCCCGAGTCTTCCCAAGATAAGTCCTTAACTTATTTTTGGTAGATATAAAATATTGAGTTGGACATTTTTATTGTAATAACTGATTGTTGTTCGTATTGTATTGAGAATGTACGGCTTATATAAATTTATTTTTGTGTCAAATAAATCCATTTGTCCCCAAATTTTTTGTTCATTGATTCACCTTATCCCAATTGAGGTAATAAAAAATAGTGTAACTGAGGCCGAATTCACCACCTAAGGAGAGTCCCAAGCCGGACAAAGCTTAGTATAATGACAATTTATTGTATCATCCGCCATATTCACCTAATCTGGCTCCGCCCGATTACTTTCTGTTGCCAAACTTAAAAAAATGGCTTGGTGGAAAGCTATTTCGGACAAATGAAGAGGTGATGGCAAAGACAAACGCGTATTTTGCGGAACTTCCAAAATATTATTTTTTGGATGGTCTGAAAAAATGGAAACTCGCTGGACTATGTGTGTAGAGTTGAAAGTAGATTATGTTGAAAAGTAAAATATTTTTTTTCAGTAAAGTAACTTTTTCATTGAAAAGTCACTCTTCCGTCAAACTACTCGTGTATAAGCAATATAATTTCATGTATTATTTAAAATGAATAACTTGTTTATGAATACAAAATTAAAGTACCGTATATCTTCTTTCACATTAAAATTGTTAATAACATTGCCCAATAAATGCCATGTTCAAGATTTCATAATTAAATTTCGATAATCTGCAAATTTTGTCATTATTGTGGTATATAATTCTTCTACTTTCTAATAGTACAAGTATTTTTTTTTAATTTAAGCATCTGTATAGTCGAACGTACCCAAATAAGTCTTCTCATGGTAACATTAAAACTCTCACGAGTGGAAATGTAAATTCATTTAGATAATTGAATTATTTTGAACAGAAATATTTTCAACTAATTTTTATCTCATTTTTAACCAACCCCATATATAAATAGAGAACTAAATAAAAAAAATGGATATTACTTTTCCGCCCAACCTATCTAATATGCGAGAAAAGTATTGGTTTACCCCAAAAAAAGTTGGAATTTTGAAAAAAAATTTTGAGTTATTTTTACGTTTTCCATCAACAACAACACGAATAAATAGTTTTTAGAAAACAAATCCTGTGTGTATGTCGTCGTTGTCGTCGGCCACTTTTTCTTACATTTCTTGTTAGCACGATACAGCCTCCGGAGTATAATAATTCACCAATTTTATTATTGAATATTGTTAAGGACATGTCATAGATGAACCCTATTGATTTTCAGCTCACCAGATTCAGTACAACGGGTGCTATGGTACTTGAAGGACGACAATTTGTCATTTTTTAAGAAATTTCAGTTTTTTAGCACGATACAGCCTCCGGAGTTCAAGAAGTCACCCATTTTATGATTGAATATTATTCAGGACATCTCACTGATGAACCCTATTGATTTTCAGCTCTTCAGAGCTAATACAACATGTGCTACCGTACTTTAAGTACGATATTTTTGTAATTTTTGGAGAAGTTTCAGTTTGTTAGCACGATACAGCCTCCGGAGTAAATACAAGTGACCAATTTTATGATTGGATATTATTCAGAGCGTCTCAAAAATGAGCCCTATTTATATTCAGCTCACTAAAGCTAGTACAACGGGTGCTATGGTACTTGGAGTACCAAATTTTTGTTATTTTAGGAGAATTTTCAGTTTGTTAGCACGATACAGCCTCCAGAGAGTATACGATTGATCAATTTTATGATTGAATATTGTTCAAGGAGTCTTACTGATGTACCCTATTGATTTTAAGTTGACTAGAGCGAGTACAGCGGGTCCTATAAATCCAGATATACTACATTTTTGGTTATTTTTAGAGAAATTTCGGTTTGTTAGCATGATACATCCCCCGAAGTGTATACAAGTAAAAATTTTATGATAGAATATTGTTCAGGGCCACAGATGCGGAAAAGTTAGTTTTAATCTTTAAAACCATTTATTTTTACTTTTCCGCCCAACCTTTCTATATGCGAGAAAAGTATTGGTTTACCCCAAAAAAAGTTGGAATTTTGAAGTTTTTTTTTGAGTTATTTTTACGTTTTCCATCAACAACAACACGAAAAAACGGTTTTTAGAAAAAAAATCCTGTGTGTGTCGTCGTCGTCGTTGTCGTCGGCCACTTTTCCTTACATGTCTTGTTAGCACGATACAGTCTCCGGAGTGCAATAAGTGAGCCATTTTATGATTGAATATTGTTAAGGACATGTCACAGATGATCCCTATTGATTTTCAGCTCACCAGAGCCAGTACAACGGGTGCTATGGTACTTGAAGTACGATATTTTGTCATTTTTTGAGAAATATCAGTTTGTTAGCACGATACAGCCTCCAGTGTTCAACAAGTCACCAATTATATGATTGAATATTATTCAGGGCATCTCACTGATGAACCCTATTGATTTTCAGCTGACCAGAGCCAATACAACAGGTGTTACAGTACTTTAAGTACGATATTTTTGTCTTTTTTGGAGAAGTTTCAGTTTGTTAGCACGATACAGCCTCCGGAGAGTATACGATTGATCAATTTTATGATTGAATATTATTCTAGGTGTCTCACAGATGTACCCTATTGATTTTCAGTTGACTGGAGCGAGTACAGCGGGTCCTATAAATCCAGATATACTGAATTTTTGGTTATTTTTGGAGAAATTTCGGTCTGTTAGCACGATACATCCCCCGATGTGTATACAAGTAACAATTTTATGATAGAATATTGTTCAGGGCCACAGATGCGGAAAAGTTAGTTTTAATCCTTAAAACCGTTTATTTTATTTATTATTACATAATTAATTATTATAAGATAATTTACCACAAATTAATGCTGAATTTTTCCTATTAAAATTTCGTGGACTAAAATGTGAAGTATCCATAGTTCTGATACTACATATTCGAATGTATCATCACCTTACATTTTTGGTGTATAACGTTTCGGTTTATTTCTGTGTATCTGAGTTTTTTGGGAAGTAGATGTGTAATTTCAAAATTAGTCGCTCTATTATTAAGTTTATAAATTGAAAACAAATACTTACGGTTCACCTTTTTAATTAACTTTTCAGATATATAGAATTGGAAGAAATAGATCGCGGTAGATTTTCCATAGTTCGTTTGGCTAGAGATAGGGGAACTGGAGAAGAAGTGGCTTTAAAACAAGTAACGAGGCGAAAGCAGCCACATCATGTAACTCAAGCTGAATATTCGTTATTAGCTGGAATGCAACATTCCAATATTATACGATCATTGGCGTTGTTCGATAATGCACCACTGCCTGGTATAGATACAATCATTTTAGAATTGTAAGTATATATAATGCTTAACTATTTTTATTCACAATCATTTCTGTAACCTATGCTCATCTTAAGGGACGATTCATGAATATGGAATATCAGTTTATATATATATTGAACCAGATATCATAGATCGTAAGAGAATTAGTACTATTAAAATATGTTGCTAGTATTAAAATATATGAAAATACTATAATTTAAGAAAATAAGTAAAAAGGAAACACTTTTCTTAATTTAAACAACATATCAAATAAAGATATATTAAATAATAGCCTATAACAATATAATAAATAAGGAATTACCTCAATAATAATACAAAATATAGAGATTGCCTAACCAATGTAATGATGTAAATAAAGTTGCCTAAGACGAAGAATAATTTCCATACCATAACCAGCTGTTCACCTAAAAAGAAACAATTATATAGTCAAGTCAAGAGAATATTAGATATAAGTAGTTACATTAGAATACAAATATTATTATAGATAATTCATCATAATCATTAATTTAAGAATATAAACAAAGACAAATATTGAATAGAATAGAATTCAATAGATTTTCATCGCTAAACAAATAATGACATATATACAAATGATATATGGTAAATAAAATGAACGTTGAATCAATAAATAGAAATTTGTTAAAGTTTATTATAAATAATATAATGCAAAGAGTTTAGACAAATAACATAAGAGAATTTATATTTATAATGAATATGAGTGTAACAATGATATACTATCAATAACAATATTGGATGTTGTACCATTTAAATGTATCTATGTATAACCAATTTTAACTTAGTTGTATGATAAAAAAACTCATAGGAACTCTATAAATGAACTAATTATGTAAAAGAGTGTATGTATGAAATTTTTTAATAAGTGATAGAAGTTTCAATTATCTGATTGCAAAAGACAATATCTTATTGGTTATAAAATATGACAGAACAAATTGTGAATCAATAAATAAACTTTGAAATAGTGACCTGAAAAAGAACAAAAGACTGTTTTGTTGAAAAAAGTAGAGAATCGAGGGGACGCTTAAAAGAAGAAGGGAAGCTGGTGTCAAGAAGCGAGGAGTGTGTGTGATGGTGTTCCTGAAATTTCAAGAAATTCCCGGTTTAACACATTTAAACCTATAAAGTACTATTAAATACAATCTTAGTAATACTCACAGTCAATTGTATCAAGTTTTTCGGCAAGAATTTACGAAATTTTCATCAATTTTGGTTTTTTTGGAACTTCAGCGGAGTGTTCCTGGGATCCAGAGACTTTCATCCCAATTCAAGAGCAACAGGTCAGTGTTTTTAAATCATTATTGGCCAATAATCAGTGTAAAAACTCAAATACTCAATTAAGTACTTAATTTCATAAATTGATAAACTTTTGCAAATATGATCGATCTGAAAAAGAAAGAAACAGACTTTGTATAGTGAATTCATTGCATAAATCGTTAAATTTAATAAAAGGCCGAATTTTCAATAAATTAAAATATTTACTTACGCCATCTTGTAATCGCATAAATCTGGTGATTGAAATTTCATAATGTAATAACTATTTCCATCTGTATATAATTTCTATTTTTCTATCTATGTATATAACAATTTTCTTTCCACAGCAATTTGTATCATATATAACTATGATTTATATATAAATTCTTTTATGTGTTTGAACCATTCACTTGTTTGCATCGTCAACAAACTTTGTATAATATGAATAGATGCTTCTTACGTATCAGAATTGTTCGTTTTATGTTAAAGCGCATGACTAGTTTTTCACGCATGCGCATTGATGAAATTATTAAAATAAATAAGTAGATACAATATAACCATTGGCGTCGCATATTATTTTTATCAAATATAAAATATTGCATTGAAAATTAAATCTATTTCAAATAATGTGTTTTCTTTTTATTTAAACAATTACAACAATATAATAAGCCAGGACTCAAAGAGAAAAAGGATTTCATGCTCCCGAATTAATAAATATATAATAAATATAACAACTATATAAAAAACAATAACTGAGCTAGCCAAACTAAATAAAAATTCTAAATAATAAACATCTACATTTAAATTGCATAAATAAAAATTCTAAATAATTCAAAATATAGTTTAATATATATATATATATATATATATATATATCTTTTTAGTATACTTATTATGCATACCTACTAGCCTCGATAGTTAAATCTCAACACTTGATTGATGTTGTCAGATACTTTCCACCCCAGTGTATAATAAATAATCACGTATAACAAATAACATAATCTTTAGTTAGCTAGTGTAAGTGTAATTGTAATTTTTACCTAGTGTATTTTATCTGCCTTACAAATATAAATTGCTTTGCAAATTCAGAATTAGGTTAGAAGCAGATCGAAAAATTTGATAAATTATTTATGAATTGCAATTATTTTTGAATAAGTTCACATTTATATCCGATACCATAGCAAAAAGGCAATGGCATTGTTTTTGATTGGTTTTCTGTTTGTCAGTATTAACTCCAGTTTTCAGTGAATCTTGCAGCTTCACCTGTCAAATGAATTTATTTTACAATAAAAAAACAAATCACAATATAAAATGAAGGGTACTTGGGTACTTTCCCATGATATCTCACGTATCCCTAATTCCCCTAATTATCATTTCATAATAAACAACTGGATTTTTTTTATAAATATGCACCATTACTGAGGTATTAAGTTTACTCCATATTAAATATTTCATTTTCTTACTCAATCCTTATGAGTTTTTCCAAATTCTTCTTTCTGTCCTTTTCCCACTTTTAGTGTCTCTTAATTTTTGACCCATTAGATCAAAAAAGGTGAGGAGTGGCTTAAGAAATTTGAACAGGTACAGATTGGCATAAATTAATGAATAACTGGTGAACTGGTTGGGCTAACTTCCCAAACCAAAACACTAGAGAACTTAAACAGTTTGTACTTGTATATCAATCCTTCGATATGAATGGATGTAAGAAACCAGCACTGGAACGACAGTAATCCTTCCCAACTTCCTCAAAGTAATGGAAATAAATTGTTGACGAATATTTTTAATCTATATTTCAACAAGTACCATAATTTGGGGTTACTTGAGACACTTTTTAATTTTAAAGTGAAGTTTACGACATACCTAGAATAACTGAATGTTGAAAAACTATTTAAAAACATTAGTCACATAGATAACAATTATATGTTAATAGAATATTTCATTTTATTTTGTCATAGGTATTTTTTTTAAGTGTGCCTCAAGTTACCCACTAGAATGGGGTAACTTAAGACAGCTATATAAAATCAATGAATGGCTCAAATTATGCGTTGTTGGGGTAACTTGGAACAATGGAAATATAAATAGACAGTGTTATGTTAACGTGAGAGACAATGAAAATATTTTTGGGGTCAATGAAAATATTTTTGGGATCGATGATAATATTTTTGGGGTCAATAAAAACACAAAGAACTTGTAAGAAATGTATTTAATAATGATTGATTATAGTAATTTAGCTTTAGTAAATTGCTTTCATCTCTGGTATTGAAAAAATACCTCGTTTATTCAGCGCTGTAGGAGGATTAATGCCACCTACAATATCCTCCCAGCAATAATAGAGTTCATCCTTATGTTCATGCCATTTCCAGTTTTCTCGTATTGTTTTAGTCATTGCACTTATTGTTGCGCATTTATCGTCAAGCTTCTCAATGACCCCAGGATAAAAATTTGAATCATAACGAACTATAATAAAACTTCCAACTTGTTTATTTATTGGCTGCAGAGTAGGATGAGAGTAAATACTCTCTTGGTTATTGTCTTCAATATTATCGTCAAGCTTCTCAATGACCCCAGGATAAAATATTGTCTTCAATATTCATAATCTGTTTTGCTCGAAATGAATCTCAGTCATCATCTGAACTGTCTTCAAGAACAACCTCATTATTGCAACTGTCTTCGTCACTTTCACTGGACTCAAGTACTTTACGTGTCGTCTGCCTTTTCTTAGTTAGTTTTTCTTTATTTATGACACTTTGATCTTCCACTAATTGTTTTCTTTTCTTTTTTCTTGCTTTGGGTGTCTTCCAATATAAAGATATCCTCTTCACAGATTCCTCTACCAGCAGGAACATTTAATTTCTTTTTTGTCTGTTTTCTTAAACCATCTGTTTCTTTCCTTCTACATTCTTCCAAATATTCTTGGAATGTAGACATCCAGGCGGTATTGTCATTTTCTTAGCCTTCTTCTACTGCCTTTTTACCTGGAAGTCTCTTCAATACCTCTTCTCAATTTAGTGGAATTAATCCTGCCCCTTTAAATCCACTCATGACGTTTTTTGACATATTTTCCTTTCCCATTTCCTCCAGATATTTTTTTAACAAACGAGGAAATTTATCTTTTGGAACAGTTCCACGATTTTTTGCTTTCCATGTCTCTAAAGTTTCACGCCACTTAATGTTAAGTGGATGGAAAAATGCTACATCTAATGGCTGAGTGAGTTCAGTGCTGTTTGGAGCAAGTAGAATGAAGATAATGTTGTTTTTTTACATTCTTCTATTATATATGGGGATATATGACTCGCTAAATTATCCCCAATCATAACTTTCTTCCCCTCTTTATCTTGCTTCGAGAAATAGGGCATAGCAATTTTTCGAAACCAGTCTTCGAATATCTCCAAAGTAAACCTTCCATTCTTACTCCTATTATAAACTGTCCCCTTAGGGCCATATTCGGTCATAGTATTATAAAGATTCTCAGCTTTATATCTCACATATGGGGGGAGAAGTGCCCCGTCCCCGGCAGCAGCAAACATCACAGAAGTGCTCGACTTTGAGGAGTCAATAATCCTTTTAGGATGTCGGCACCCTCTTCTAACAACAACCTTTTTACGGCCAGGGTCGTCTTTAATATTTGTTTCGTCATAATTAATGACAGAATGAGGAAGAACTCCTCCATTGACTGGTTTAACTCATCAAAGTACATATTTATGGCACATTTTATTACTCAATGTGTTCTGGTTACGCTTCAAGAAAGACATGACAAAATCTGGACCTGGCATGTTGTTTTTGAATCTAGATTCATTTCTTCCAGAACGGTCAAGGAAGGCTTTAACAATGAGTGTATAGTGTGAGGGGGAAGCCCCAATCCCCTGCTGAACATAGACACATTACTAACGCATTCTGGTCAACTTCATGCAAAACAAATGGTCTGCCGACCTTCCCTGTATTTTTCCCTTTTATTGCTCTATTGATAGGGCATCGTGGTACACCAAACTGTTCTTCCGCTTTTCTTAAAAAAAGTCCAAACTGAGAGCTTCCACTGCTTTAACCAGTTGCTCATTCGAGAAATTTATGTATTCACGAGACCCCAAAACTTTTTTTTGGGTTCGAACCATAACTGACCTGAAACAATGAAAGTCTGATTAGTAGGTAGGTTGGTACCAAGATTTTATAGTTCATAATTTGTGGTGGGGTAACTTGAGATAGTTGTCTCAAGTTACGCAATTAAGGTCAGGTTGTGAATTTATATTTTGTAGCAACCATAAACTTGGCAACGCCGCAATGAAATTTATGATATATTACAATTAATATTAGAGGTTAGCTTTTCTACAACAATTACTTGTTTCCAGATATTAGTCATACAATTATAATATAAGTTATCTAATATATGAAATTTGATAGTTTCAAAGTTGAAGTTTAGTGAAAACTGATGAACTTACCTTAGATAGTATAAAATAATTTAATTATTAACGGTTGATAACACCATGTTCCACACCTCTTGCCAACAAAACAACACCACCCATGTCAACAGGGTTGCCAACATTACGAAAAAGAATGGTGTCTGCAAATTGTCTCAAGTAACCCCATCATCTCAAGTTACCCCAAATTACGGTACATGCATAACAATATAAAAATATGCGTCTGGTTGCATTGGTTTTATCCCGTATCACTCTTAAATTTACAAAACGAAATATCTTTAAGAAACAGGTGACAATTCACTGCACTGTGAGTATTTTGTGACTTTTTACAATAAAAAAGAAATTCTTTTCAAAATGGATGACAGTGACTGTTACACTTGTCGCTGAACTGTCTTATTTTTTAAGCACACTATATATAATCAAAAGAACACAGACAATACTGATAGAGATGAAATGCGTTGAACTGGTACTGGTAATTGAATGAACTAAAATGTTATAAACTGTTTTAACAACTTGTTGATATAAACATGTGTATCAAAGGCAAATATTTTTATCTCAAAATCTCAATTTTGAAATAATCAACATTTTTTTATTTTTCAGAGTAAAAGGGCCATTATTATTTAAATATATTAGTGATAAAGAAACCTACAGTGAATCGGACGTTCGTAATTTCACTTGTCAATTAATATCAGCTTTAAAATGGTTACACCAGAAAAGTATTGCACATCTAGACGTTAAGGTAATATTTGTTATCAATTTTATTTAAAATAATTTGGAGTTATATTGACTTTAGAATATTTGAGAGTTTTAATTAGTCTTCTAGATGAATAAATTAAATAGCTCCTACTGGGAACTAAATTACAATAGAACTTTAATTGTTTTTTTTTATTTTTAGCCTGAAAACATTATGGTTGATAAATCCCTTCCGATTCCTCTTCTTAAGCTAGTAGATTTTGGTGACTCTGTTAACACATCGAAAAATGTGATCTTGCCACCAGCTTGTCTGGAATTTGCCTCTCCCGAATTAGTCTTGGGACAACCAGTCGGAACCCACACGGATTGTTGGGCTGTTGGCGTTTTTCTCTACGTGATGCTAAGCGGAGTTTCTCCATTTCTCGACGATTCAGTGGAAGAAACCACTGCGAATATTTTAAAATGTGATTTTTGTTTTCCTGATGAGTATTTTGGAGATGTATCTCAAGAAGCCAAGGATTTGACGAAAAATTTATTAGTATTGGTGCCTGCGCAACGTCTGACTATGGAGAAGAGTCTTCAATGTAGTTGGATCAAAGAGGTGAGAATACTTTTATTTTATAATCATTTTGATAACTTGTTGCGTACTGTTTAAAAGGGATCTTTAAAGAGATGTGTGAACTTGATGTTATTTCCCATTCGCATTTTATAGTGGAAATCTTATTTCTCAACCACACAATTGGTAAAACAAATTCAGATAAAATTGGTATTGAATGAAGCAAGTTTGGAACTTCAGCAACGCATTCAACAATCTACTTTACTGAACTACTTTCAGAGGAATCGAAGCTGCAACTGTTCGATATAGTTAATCCTCGTTTTATTGAGATGTGCGACTACTAACTTAAAATGTTATGTATGTATTTCATGGAACAATGTGGAAGAGTATCCTTTCTTAGTAACTTGAACAACTGATCCAACTTAACTAAACAATCCCCAGCAATCTCCATTGTATGTACTGGAGCTGTGAGATATAAAGTTAGAAAAGGGCGTGTTTTGAATGTATTATATTGGGAAACATAATCTTGTCAAATTGAAAATTTTTGTTCCGAATTTGATTATGCTGTTCAACGACAATCCGCAACATTCAGAAGTTGGGGATTAGAAACAAGTAAGATTAGGTATCACATATATACATTATATAACAGATCACTTTAAAACACTCTATCCCTTTAACAACACAGTTTTGGTAACTTACAAGTAGAAATGTAGGTGGCTATATCCGATTGGTTAAAAAAAAACTAGTTTATTTGGCTTTATTCTGGCTATTATGCAAACTAATTACTTAAATGTAAAGACTTTTTTTGCAATATCTCTCTGGAACCCTGGACATAATTAATTTGTCTTGAACTTTGAGAAGAAGATTACAGACTTCATTTTTCATTTCAGGCTAGTGGCTCAGCAGCTATCCCATCAGCACGACTGAAGATGTTCATGCAACGAAGACATCCTATGACCCCCTCAAGTTCAACGTATTTCCGAGAAGATGTTCTTTAATTTTTTAAAATAGTAATAATCTTTTTGTATATAGTTTTTAAATTTGTGACAAAGTGGATATATGTTCCATTTCAGCTTGTTAGTTCTCTATATTTATAATTATATTTTAACTATATATAAATGAAATTTTGTTTAAATCCTGTGTTTTTAATATCCATATATGCATAAAATATCCCATACAGTATGCAAAATATAAATTTAGACAAGGAAAATGTCCTATAGTCATTGCGATTTATAATTACTGGCATATTAGGGAGCACAGTATATGAATTTTGGGATTAAGTTGGTATTACATATCTAGCCTATATTCCGAAATACGTACCAGTACGCTGGCCAGTGGTTGTGACGTCATGAATTGACGCCATACTGGTTACTTGTTCCGAAATATGTTGAGCAGTGCTTTGACGTCATAAATCGACGCCATATTTAAAACGCTGTGTCCATGTATACACTAACTTGTACAAAAATCTAAAAATTGTGTACACGTGAAACGTAATCAAAGATTAGATTTTAACGAGGTTCCAATGCACTGAAACCTAAGGTTTATTGTGCCCTCCTCCTATCAGAGCTGTTCTCGCTACTACTACAGCTCGCCTTCCAGTTCCAAGGTTCTAATGAACTCTAGTATTTCGAACGGCTTCAACGAGGTTATATTCTCACTCTTACAAGTTTCTTGTCCGCAGCATTTCTTGCGTTGGCTTGCAATGGCGAGGCATTCTAGAACTAGGTGATCTGGAGTTTCATCCTCCTCCCCACAGAATCTCAGTTTCTGCTAGACCTATTCTTATTAGGTGCTTCCTAAGGTAGTCCTAGGTGTCCTGTAAGAAAACCCGTGAGAAGATTTAGCTTATTTTTACTAGGTCCAAATATTTTTTGGATCTAGCAGTGTCAAAGTTCCGCAGGAACTTTTTGGAATGTTCCAACCCGGTAAGGCACCGCCAGAGTGCTTCTCTTTCGGTTTCCTCCTTCTTCCGAAACTCTTTCTTATAGGAGCATTTTCCTACATCACAGAAAGGCTCCGGGCCAATAAAGGGCGTTTGTGCTCCTTACCTGGCAAGTGTATTGACCTCTTCATTTCCTGTGATTCCTGAGTGGCCAGGAACCCAGACTAAAGAGACCTTGTTATTCTTGCCTAATTCATCAAGTTTTCTTCGGCACACCCATGCCAACTTTTTGTCAATGACATGGGAGCTCAATGCTTTGATAGCTGCTCGACTACCAGAATGGATCGATATGTCACATTTCTGATAGTTTATTTCTAGGTTCATTTCCACGCATCTTTCAATCGCAAGTATTTCTGTCTGAAAGACGCTCGGGAAGGAGCCTAACGAAAATGAGTATCTAGTACCAGGCCCAAATACTCCAGCGCCTGCTCCAGTGGTGGTTTTTAAACCATCCGTATACCATCTAATGATGTTTTCTTTGAGAGTTTGGGTGGTGTATTCCCTTTCCCAGTCTCTCCTCGTATTTAGCATCGTAGTGAAATTCTTTTCGATACTTACTTTCTTGATCATTTCGTCACTGGGAAGATTCGCTGATGAGATGTATTTTGTTAGAGAGAACCAGGCTCCCTGATTTTTAATACTCTCATTGCCTGAACCTTCCTTAGATATTCTAAGAATTGCCTCTTGGGCAGATCTTTCTATCACCAGATGTAGAGGTGTGAGATCTGTAATGATCTCGAGTGCCCTAGTTGGACACGTTCTCATAGCTCCAGTGATGCACACACAGGCAAGCGTTTGATCTTTGTCGAGGGTCTTCCTCGTACTGTACTGACTTTTGTATGCCAAACTATTGCCCCATACGTAATTGCTGGTCTCACAATCATGGCGTACATCCATCGCAGTATTTTTGGGTTACAGCCCCACCTCTTACCAGCTAAATTTCTGTACGCCATCAAAGCTCTTATTGCTTTACTAGCAGTTATTTCAACATGCTTACTGTCTAGGGCCACCTCTAGATATTTATCTTCTGATTTCCATTCTATGATTTCCTCATTTAAGGATATGGGTTTCATGGCTGAAAGTGTTCTTTTCCGGGTAAATTGATTTACTATGGTCTTGTTTGGGTTAATGTTTAGCCCCACTGACAAGCACCATTGCTCAATGATTTTGAGGCCCGTTTGTAATAAATCACACAAGGTGCTCTCGAACTTGCCACTATTAGAACTATGTCATCAGCATAGCTCATACATTCGAAGCCAAGCTCCGTTAGCCTGTAAAGCAACTCATCTACTACGAGTCTCCATAGAAGGGGAGATATCACTCCCTCTTGAGGTGTCCCCCGAGTGGCTTTAACGGAGGTGGTTTGATTCCCCACCTGCATCTCAGCTATCCTCGTCTTTTTAGTGCTTCTTTGACAGACACATGAGTTGTGTTGTCAAAGGCCCCAGATATATCCAGGAATGCGCACATTGCGATTTCTTTGTTGTTCAGAGTTCTCTGGATGACTTCGGTCAGCAGATACAGAGCCATCTCAGTTGATCAACCCGCTCTGTAAGCATGCTGAGATTTATGAAGTGGTATATTCTCCAGATTCTCTGCTCTTATGTAGTTATCCACTACTTTCTCCATCGTTTTGAGTAGGAACGATGTTAGACAGATGAGTCTAAAAGATCGGGGATTAGTCCCATCTTTTTTCCCTATTTTTGGTATGAAGGTTACTCTTGCCCTTCTCCATTTTCTAGGTATTAGACCCACTGTACTTGTAATCTTCAGGAGGTGAGGAAGAATCTCCTCTATCCCTTGCTGCAGGAGTGCTGGAAATATTCCATCCACTCCTGGTGAATTATATGGTTGAAAGGTACTTATTGCCCATTCCAACCGTTGTCTGGTAAATATTTTCTTAGCAATGTCCCAATCTTCCTTGCGGGATTTTTTGGTGTAATTCATTGCTATTTCAATGCTTGTTGCTGGTTCACTACCTGGAAAGTGGGTTCTAAGAAGAAGAATCGATCGTTCCTCTTCACCTTCCGTGTATGATCCGTCTGGCTTTTTCAGCGACATTGTGGGGTTAGTTCCCCCATTTGCCATGACCTTTTGTAGTCTGGCCGCTGTGTGAGTAGAAGTGATCTTTTCGCAAAAGGCTTGAAAGATAAGCCTTTTGGCCTCTTTATTGTACTGAGTAAGCTTCTCAATGTGCCTCTACCAACTACCGTCACGTTTGGCTCTATTAAATAGCCGACGGAACTCTTTTCTGAGGTTTGACAGGTTCTCATTCCACCAAGGAGCGTCCTTTTCTGAACGAGCTTTTGACAGTGGGCAACTGGAATGAAAAGCTTCCATTATTGCCTCACTAATCAAAGATACAACGTCGCTTTTTAGCGTGCACGAATAAAATAACTAAAATACAATAAATTATTTGAGATCAAATAAAACGATTTAAGTTAATGGATATCTGAAATCAATTGTAAAATCTCGAATCCACAGATATATAACTAGAATTCAGGCCAATTTTTGAAAAGAGATCAAAATACCCGGTATAAACTGATACAATTCAAATCTACTAAAATCGAAATAAAAACAAACTGATGAAATCAAAAATTTACCTCATAATTTAAGTAAAATTTTTGAATAGACTGAAAAGCAAAAAAATACAAATCATCTGGAATAATCAAAAGTCCCTTCATCAATAGATACACTAGGTGCAAGAAATTACACATTTCTTTTTACTTTTAAAACGTACTGTTTGTTTATGTGGTTTGTATAACTTAAGCATAACCCTTGTACATGTAAAATTATAAATTAGTGTATTACTGATGGGAGCCATCGAATAAATTGAACTATCGAATAATTACTAAATGGATGAATCTAACCATCGAATGACTTCATTCGAATAAATTAGTAATGATATGTGCTAAATGTACTTTTTTTGATCCCAGATTTAAAAAATCAGGTTTTTGGAATTACTTCAAATACTGAAGATGCCCAAAATCTATTCCATTTTCAGCAGCTCACGATTATCGTGATATGCCCATTGTAAACAGACTGGAAAGTCCACTAGACTTCTGTAAGTGTCTCAAAAGTGCTTTAGCTATAAATATTCTTCGTGCCAGCCACGTCCGTCTCATCAGAAATTTGTTTTCTATGGTTTGCCAGATAACTAATGATTGCAGTAATAAACTGTCTAGTGGAAATTTCGATAGCATATTTTTTTGAATAGTAACATTCGATGTTTTGATTTTTTAGAAAAGAAATTAGAAAAATACACTTACTTGTTTCTTTTTTTAGCTACTTACCACTTACCCAATAAAAACGGAAGGTATTTAAAAATAAAGACATTTAAAAAACTAGTAATTTGCAATGCATTAGTAATTAACTAGATATTAACAGAATTTGTTTATGAATCATGAATAATTTGGTATTTTTGTTACCCATTTTCGATGACCGCGTTAGTTGCTTACTTACTGCTACTACTAATTCATTAATTCATTCGCGAATAATTTTATTGCTTCTACGAATTTATTTACATTCATTTATTCATGAATACTTTTCTGACTATCAAATAAATCGAATAATCGGCAACCATCGAATTATTCGATAGTTCGCATCACTAGTAGGTATTCATTTTTTATAATTTTTCTTATAAATAAAAAGATATTTATGTTTTTGTCAGGAAGTGACTTGATACTGCTGTTATAACAAGTTGATTTGTTCTCTTGTTTATTTTGCGACCACACATATTTATAGCCCCCGCAGACTACCGAGTTTTTATCCGTCGATAGTTTAATCCGGGTTGGGCTTTAAGCGCGTACACTGGTCCAACTAAACTGTCGGATTAGTTGTGGATGCGCACAACAGACAAACAGTTTGTCGACTGATTGATGTTTCGGCAAGCAGCGATAGTGAAGAACTGGGCAGCGCCATCATGAAAATACGAAAAACCGCACGTCAAGCCACTGACCAAATTAATTAAGTCGGCCGACTAAACTATCGGTAGTGTGCGCGCGCGACTTCCACGCCGGACTGATTAACCCTACATTCCATGAATTTACAAAAACGATACACAAAATTACCATATCCATTTCTCAGATATATTTTGTATTGAGAAAACATATTGAACACCTCCACATGATTTTTTAATTCGTTTTTTCAAAATTTTGGAATGTTGCCACGAGGCAAAATAAATAATAGACGGTAATATTGAACGTTATATTTAGCGACATTACAAATGTAAAAAGTACTACTATTCATTATGGAATTTATAAAAGCAGTTACTGGAAGTTGTGAAACATAAGTAAGTTTTACATTTGACACATTTTACTTTTGGAATCCCCTTACATCCAGGAAGCTTACATCTTCCCTTTTTTTTCATCAAACACAGGAAAATGGCCTAGATGGTCCTTTCTGATTTCGATGGCTGCAGTCGAATGATATTTCCTTTTTTCCCCTTAAAAATCATTGGTGATTGAACTAAAACTAGGACGGCCTCGTTTACCTGTTTGTAGTATGTTGTTATATATTTCCAATAAAAAATATTTGGCATTTTTTGGTAAGTTGCATAACATCGAATATCTGATACTGCTAAGCCCGGTGCTGTGTTTTTTCTTTGTTTTATTGTGTTTTCTAGTTCTTGAATATTTATCAAATTTTCGAATATTTGTGCGGGTATTGTTTCCACATGTTCCTGTTCATTTTTTGAATTATTTTGGAAGAAGCTTGATGGCGATGCTATTCTCTATAGTAGCTTCTCTTTCCATTCTTCATTGCTGAAATGTATGTTCTGTGTCAGTATGAAAGTCCTTTTTTTATTAAGATTGGTGCAGTATGCTCTCCATGTGGATCTTGCCTATTCTTTCAAATTTTTTTTTGTACTTGCTGCTGTTCTTTGCACTTTAATGAAGTTTTCCAGCGTGCTGTTAATTTTGTAGGCAGTTACAGCATTTTTTCTATCTATTGCAGCACATTTTCTTTCCCACCATGATGGTAGTGTTCTTGACTTTAACTTGAATGGTTCATTTGTTGGCACGGATGCTTGGGCAGCTGTGTTTATTCCTTGTATTATATATTCATATTTTGCATTTATGTCTTTGAAAATAGGTCGTCGTGGATATGGCAATAGGACATATGGCACAAAAATCCAATTCTGAGATTAATATGGTTCCGTAGTCACATTTACCTTCCACAGCAGCTATCAAAACGCCGTATGTCTCCGTCCAATACAATTTAAGAAATTAAATAATGTCATAAAAGACGTAGGCCATCGCAATGTGTGAGTGGCTACTGCAATATTCGTATGTCACGACGTGTATTATTGTTTAGTGTAGACGTTCAATTTTACTACATTAATTTTGTTGCATTATTGTCGTGCCTCCACAAAAAAACTGTTTGTAGAGCCAGTTTGGGAAAGCTATTGCCAAATGCATACAACATACGTGGAAATATGCTAGAATTCTAATAGCGCCCTTGCTGCTGGAAAACTTTTATGAAGACCGTCAATGCGATGAATATAGCTATTTTAGTCCCAAGAAAGACCAATGTAATACCTATGAGCAGCATCAAGTTGGCAATATAAGCCAAGAAGAGTATGAAACACACATCCAGAATAAAAACTTAGCACGACAGGAACAGGAAAGCACATTCATTGAAAATGAACTATTGTAAGCTTCTCAACCAGTGGTAACAGGTGACGTAATAGGCATCGATGACGTCACTAGGCAACTGAATCCAAAAATATTAAATGGGACCGTATGGCAAGTGACACCTCGTTTGAAAGGTATTTAGAATATCTATTCAACAATACTATTTTTTTTTGGTTTTAAATATAAATAAACACTCAAATATCACATCTTCTTTTTTCTATTAACATATATTAAGTCAATCACAAGGTAGGTCACTTCTTGGTCTAGCCAAAAATAACTACTAAACATCAGGTAGGCATAAAATGAAATGTAACTTCTGTCATTCTGACGATGGTATTCAGTTATCAAAACAATTGTCAATTTTTTAGAATTTTTGATATTTTTCATTCTATTGTGGAATTAGCTAGAAACGTTGAGTTTCATTTAAAACACTACTAAAATTTTAGTTTCGTTTTTAATTAATAAAGATTCAAAAATCCGCTTATGGTTAATGGTCAAAAAAATTGAAGATTTTTAATTGACTTTTTTACATGTGATAATGTCTTGAAATTTTAGTTTAATTATTGTTTAACGAGACGCTTAAGAATCTATATAAACAAAATGGCATGTGCTCTAGCTGACAAAGTAACAGCTATCTTAATTATTGGTGAAGGTATAAATAATTTTCAGGCGATGGAACGTATTTTTAATGAGAGATACCCCGATCGCCCTATATCGAGCACTTATTTGAGGGAACTTTTTCATAAGTTTCAACAAACAGGTAGGGTTCATGATGCCAAACGATCGGATCGGCCAAATATTGGTACTGATAAACAAATTGATATAGTTGCAGAAATTGTAGTAAACCCTTCTTCTTCTACAGCCCAAGTAGCGTCTACTTGTGGAGTCAGTCATAGTACAGAACACAGGGTGTTGACCAAAAACAAATTTCATACATACAAATTAAAAATGGGGCATCAACTTTCAGATTACGACCACGACCAAAGCCTGCAATTCTATGAAAATATGTCCACTAAAATTCTCCAACAGCCAGACTATGTAAGGACAATTTGTTTTAGTGTTGAAATTAATTTCTTCTTTAATGGAAATGTTAATACTCAAACTGTGAGGTATTGGAGTGATATCAATCACATGTTTCGTGAAAAACATACAGAGTTACCATTAAAAGTAAATGTCTGGGCACCTATTTTGGGAAACCACATAGTCGGGACTCTTTTTTTTGAACTCTAATTTAATCGGTGAGGTATATCTCAAGATGTTAGAAAATCAATTGAACCGTTAATTCTTCAAATTCTGGAAGATAATCCAGATGAATTTGGTAACTTGAAAATAACGTAGCAGTAAGACGTTATCTAGATGAGGAATATCCTGGTAGATGGATTGGACGACGCGTCCAATAGAATGGCCAGCTCGGTCACCGGACCTAACAACTTTAGAGATTTTTTTTCTGCGGAGATACCTTTAATCTAAAGTTTACGCTCCTGACAGTATTGACGTTTTAAAATTCCCCTGCACATTTTATCGAGTCTGACAAAAGATTAGTAATAGGATGTTTTACTGCCAGGAAGTAGATGGGGCACATTTTGAACAATTATTGTAAGAACTTGTTCTTAAATATTTATCAATTTTTTTATTATTTCCTGCGAATTTACAATCTACTACAAAAAATAGAGTAATAAGTAAATGATTTGTCATAGATAGAAGGCATGAGTCAGGTAGCGCCTAGTGACGGTTCTCTGGGTTTATAAGTCTTCTGGCCAGATTCTTTTCAATCTTCTATCCTCAAATGGTGGGTTGAATAGGACGTTGATTAGTTCGTTGTCGTTATCTATATATCTATTTCTATATTTATTTGAATGGGTTCTGATGACTCGCCGATATATGGAATTCTTAGATCGTTATGGATTGTTCGATTTGATACATACCATGGTGCATTTAGAATCATTCGAAGAGTTTTGGATTGGAAGGACTGTAAAATTTTAGTATTCGGTAGCTTGCTACACCCCCCCAGTTCAATACCGTTTATCCAAATTGGTGTTAATATAGTTTTATAAATTAAAATTTCATTTTTTAGTGACAGCTGCGATTTTTTATTAATTAGCCAATACATATTTTTTACTTTTAAATCCAATTGTTTTCATTTGGTTTTAATGTGTGTGGACCACGTCAATTTCTAAAAAAGGTGGAGACCAAGGTATTTGTCTTCATTCTTTATAGGTATGGGAGCATTGTTAAGGTTAATTTGAGGACAGATACTTCTTTTTGTGATGAAAGTAATCTGGCAGGATTTATTTGCATTTACT
Organism: Galeruca laticollis; assembly: GCA_963921935.1. NCBI lineage: Eukaryota > Metazoa > Arthropoda > Insecta > Coleoptera > Chrysomelidae > Galeruca > Galeruca laticollis. Next base: position 32,837,628 of record OY998178.1, on the reverse strand, counting down.
TGAATTTTACTCTTTTTTAGCCAGGACTGCAGAAGGTTTAGATGCTTTTGTAACTTGCTAGAAGCTCTTATGGGATCAGTGTCAGATGATAATATTGCTGTATCATCAGCGAAAGTTGTTAAGTCTGTCTCTTGAGTTATTGGTATATCAGCTGTAAATAGCAAAAATAAGAAGGGTCCCAGGACACTACCTTGAGGTACTTCAGATTTGATTTGATGGCAAGTTAAGAGTTCATCTTCATAATTTATTTTAAAGCGCCTGTCTTCTAAATAGGATTTTAAAATTAGGTATAGTTGATCAGGGAGATTTTGCATGATTTTGTAGAGGAGACCTTTGTGCCATACCCTATCGAAGGCTTGTTGAACGTCGAGGAACACTGCAGTACACATTTTCTTAGTTTCAAAGCTTTTTTCAATTTTATTTACTATTCTGTGGCACTGCTGAATTGTTGGCTTACAGCCTCAATCCTGTTTAAAATTAGCCGTTCAAAAACTTTGGACATTATGGGAAGAAGTCTTATTGGCCGGTATGAACTTGCTTCAGTTTTTGGTTTTCTAGGCTTATTAATCATTAGTATGTATGCGCCAGGAAAATGGCATAATCTCAACATACTATTAAATATTGTAGTCAAGAGCACTACTGCTTTTCCGGGAGCTTTATGTGTATTTTATTTCTTTGTGTACTTCAGCAGGGGAAAACATTTTTAATGGAGGTGACAATTGACATGGTGCTTCAATATCAATTTCATGCGGGATAGAAAGTACTGTAGTATGAAATTCAGCCAATGTGTTGGCCTTTTCAGAATTAGATCGAGCCTAAGTACCATCAGTTTTTCTTATCGGTGGAACTGCTATCATAGGTCTTTTCAATTTCTTAGTTGCTTTCCACAAGGAATGATCTTCAGGGGACACATGATAAGTATATCTGAAAGGATTCATTTCTCGAATAGCTCTACTAAGGTTTCGAATAAGATTATTAAGATGTGTGTTGTCTACTGGGTTTCTACTATTTTGCCATTTTTGCCATGCTCTACGCTTTTCAATAACAAGTTCTTTTATATGGAGATGAAGGTTATGTTTAGAATTTAATGTTTTGTGGTTAGTTGGTGTGGCAGGCCAATCAGCTTCTTGAATCACAGTTGTTATGTGCTGAACTACGTCTTCAATTTCGTGTTTAGTTTTTAGCCGCCAGTTTAATTTAATGTTTGCGTTAACTTGTTGTTGGAATTTTACCGTCTGTTTTGTTGTTACATAACCTCAGTGGTGCTGTTTTCCAAATTGGTCTGGTACTCATAGTTATGATGATAGGACTGTGATCCGAGCTTAAATCAGAATTGGATTCAATATCGCATTAGACAAGTCAGGGATTTTATTTACGTCGGTTGGCCAGTAAGTTGGCTCGTCTGTTGACAAAATTTATGTATTTGATTTTGTCGAATACTTTTTAATAGGTTTCTTTCTTTTGGCGTGATTAGTCTAGAGCCTTATGTGGCACCCTTTACATTCTAATCACCTGCTATTAGAAAGTTTATATTGAATTCAGGGAATAGTTGATATTCTTCGTGACTTATATTGTGTCAAGGTGGACTATACACTGAAGCAATTGTTATTGGCCTGTTGTCCATTTTGAGTTCAACACTTGTACACTGTATTTTATTAGGGTTTTAGAACATGATGTTTAACTGATGATTTGATGATAAGTGCTGTTCCTGCATGTTCAGTTCCATCAGGATGATTTGAGAAATAAGTATTATAATATGGGATTTTGACGACCGTTCTGTCTGTGGAGTGACTTTCAGATATTAGCAATATATCTATTTTGTTTATTTCTATAAGTAGTATGATTTCCTGCACATGGTTACCTAAACCATTCGCATTCCATGCTGCAATCTGTATTGAATTATTGAATTTTATTTGCCTAACTTATTTACTAGTCTTGTCAGCATAGTAAGTACCATATGTTGTTTTCGCTAAATCGCTGGTTAAACATATTTTTGAACTCGTTTAAAATGTCTGTCAATTTGTTTGTTATATCTAAATTGTTGCTTGTAGTCTGAGGGGGCAATCCATTATTGTTTAATACTTGTGCGTAGGTTTGAATGTTTTGGGGTTGAGGTTGGTTTTGAATATGAGTGTTCCTTGTGAAACTGAATTATGATTGGTTTTGAGTATGATGGGTTTGGTTGTTTGTTTTGTTTCTGGTTTTTAGTAGATCTTGGTAAACTGTGCATCCTCTATAGTTTGCCGGGTGATTGCCCTTGCAAAGAACACATTTGGCTGGAGTATCTCTGTTCTTAGTACATGTTTTTGTATCATGAGATCCGCTGTACTTCACACATTTAAAAGGTCTCATGCAGTGGTAATCCTGGTATCTTGTACATTGAACGATATTATTTTTCTTTCTTGGTGGTTCAATTTTTATTTTGCAATATTGAATATTATATATGTTATATATTTCTTCATTGTTGTTACTGGGCCCAATATCAACAAAGAACAATGGAAGCTGTTCTTTACTAATCCTGTGTCTAATATTCATTATATTTCTAACAACTTGTCCTTTTTTTTCTAGATTGGTGGTAATATCTTCTAACGGTACAGAGGGGTGCAACCCTCTGATTACGACTCTGTAGGCTTTTCTTAATCTGGTGTATGCGTGGTGTGGCGTGCCTTCACGAATATGACGGATCAGCTTTCTGTAAGTGTTAATAGTTAATGGATTAGTTTTTATTGTGCCACTTGATACATCTTTAGTAGTGAACGTATTTCGATCAGTTACAGTTGTCAGCTCCTTGAGCATTGCTTTATAGTCGCTGACTGAGTAAATATATATTGGAGGAGGTTTTAGTTCTTTAGGAGTATTATCTGAACTTTCAGGGTTTACGTTTACTGTCTCAATTTTTTCTTGAGGGTTTTCGTGCGATAGTGATTCATATCTCTTAGAAGTTGGTATTTTGGATGGCATGTCACTTGAGTTTTGACGATGAGTTCTTTTTCTTTTCTTTTTGGGCATTGCTTCTTGCCAAGGATGTTTTGATGAGGTTTCTTCGTCATCACTACGCATTTCAGCTTCGTCGCTAGATGTTGCGCTAAATGGAGGATAATCTTGACTTATGTTTTGATAGCTACTTGCTGTATTTTGGTGATTATTTATGTTTGGTTGAATTGGAGTTACTTGTTGTTAATAAATTTGGTAAGGATGTTGCATTAGCTGTTCTTGTTTATTGAATCCATTGGAGTCTGAGCTGTCATTTGGTTGGATGTTGTTGTTATATATTGCATCTGTGGATTTTGTGAATTTTGAAAATTAATTGGGTACGCCACTGGAGTGGTTGATGGGTTTATTTGCGTATTGAACATATTGTCTGTGTTTATTGACACTTATACTTTTTTATTTATAATTGTATCACTTAATTACTTCTAGTTCTGATAAGTACATTTTATTTATCAAAAGAGCAGTTTTTTTGTTTAATTCTGATAATAGATTGTGTTATCACTTTTTCACGGAATTCACAGCGCCTTGTATTTCAAAACGACACTTGTTTACGCTTTGAAAGTCAAACCGAAACTATTTATTAATTAAAAGCGAAAATAACATTTTAGTGTTTATTTATTTTAACCATCAAAAACATAGTAAATCCAAAAAAATAGTATGATTGAACAGGTATTCTAAATACCTTTCAAACGAGGTGTTACTTGCCATAAGGTCCCATTTAATGTTACGAGTATTGGTTTCAATTACCTAGTGACGTCACCGATGCCTATTACGTCACCTATCACTACAAATTTCATCAGTCTAAGGCCCTTGTCCCACCAAAGCTGCGCAACAGCCACGCGACAACGACCCGATGTCGCCTGCGTGTATCTTTCGTGTTTAATCCATGGTTTCTATACACCGTACACTCACCAACACCCCAGAGTTATAGAACTAGAAATTTTTATAAATAAATAATAATATTATATTACTGTAAATAAGATAAGAAATGCAGAGTTAGCTTTGTTTTAATATATATATATATATATATATATATATATATATATATATATATATATATATATATATATATATATTCATATCCATTATTATTTAAGTTGTTGTTTGGTCAAGGTTGTTGTTGTTGAAATGAGTTGTTGAAGTTAGTTGGCAAAAGTCGTTGTTTAATAATTAGTTTATTCTTAGTCGGTTAATTAGCAAGTATTATAATTTTAATTATATTTTGAAAATAAAGTTTTTTAAAAATAGTTTTCGGTGTTAAAAATATATAATTGGCGCAGTCAGTAGGATCTGTGCGGTCGTGTAAAAACTTTGTCGAATCGTTCGTATAAAGAACTCACGATTTGGTGTTTCAATATCGAGTGCAGATTCCAGAATCTACTATCAACGAAGAAACCGGAGCGCTTTAAATCAATTGTAAGTGCCAAGTTTCCTTTTTTTTTACTTTTCCATACCTTTTTTAAAAGTGTAGGAGAGATATTTTTTTATTATATATATACTTGCTGCTGATTTTATTTTATGAACGAATTGGAAAATTTATTGGAAACATTCAATAAATTGAATATTAAAGAAAATAATATAACTAATAATAACTTTGAGAATTCAATTTCATCTGTGAGTATAAACGAAATGGCTACTGCTACTGTAAAAACCCTCAATTGGGATTTATTTAAATTAAAATTAGAAAATATTAAACCATATGATGGTAATAGTAATACGTTAAATAAGTTTATAGTCAAGTGTGAGAAATTAATTGAAACATACGCTATATATAATGACGTCGAAATAAACAACCATATATTGGATTGTATACAGGAAAAACTTATAGGAACAGCCCATGGTGGGCAATCGAATGGAATTAAACACATGGCACAAGATTAAAGAAGCCTTGAAACAGTGTTTCTCAGATCGAAGAGATCTGGACTGCATCGTGCAGGAATTAACACGAACAAGGCCATTTAAAAATGAAAATCTAATCGATTTCGGAGCTAGACTCCAATTGCTAAAAAGTAAAATTATTCAGAGAATCAGTAATGACTTTACTCTTACTGAAAATGATAAGAGATGCAACATAAATCATTGTGATAAGACGGCACTGAACACCTTTGTTTCAGGATGTACCGGTGTCCTTAAAAACAATATGCATTTGAAAAAGCCTAACTCTTTAGAGGATGCAATGGCTTATGTCGAAGAATTCGAGAATTTTGAAAGACTATACGGTCATTTAAATGAGCCGAGATCCTTCAAAAATTCTAGTAGTTATAAATCACAAAATAATAATTCATATAATTATAATAATAATCGAAATCAGAATGATAACTATTCAAATTATGCTAGAAATAAATATAACCAATATCAATGTTTCCAACAACGACAGAACTTTCCAAGCCAACCAATTGATATAAAGCCACAACCACGCAACCTCGACATTATCCGACTAATGCGCAAGTATTTGGTCCAAAAAGAAATGTTTTCAGACCTCACCAAATACCTGTACATAATTTACCTAGACCGGAGCCTATGTCGACAACATCGAGACATTTTACGGATTCTCCAAGGAGAAATAATAATTTCATAAATCGAAATAGTTATAATAAAACTAGTAATAATAATAGATTTAGAAGTACTGATAATAATTATTTTCAAAATAATAATAAAATCCGAATTTCATATCAGAAGAATTATACAACAATGATGATTGTGATAAAACAGAAGAAATAGAAGAAATTGAGGAAATTAAAGGAGCAGTTAATCCGTTAGAATAATTTGAAACTTTCATTCATACAGTAGAAAAAGACAATCAAGAACAAAATCAAAATTTTCGGAAAAGCTCCTCAGAAATTAAAATTATTTCAAATGAACCGTTAGATAATTTTGGAACGTTCGTTTATACAGGACAAAAAGACATTCAAGAACCGTTCGAATACATTAAAATAAAAAACCCAAAATTTAAATATCTTCCAGATAATGAAATAGATTTTATACCTGATTTGTCAAATTTATTTAAAATTGATAACGTTATGAAAAATAATGAAATTGAAAATAATGAAGTAGATTTAGAAACTGATTTATCAAGATTATTCAATATTGAGAATAGTGTAGAAAATAATTTAATTGAAAACAATGAAAATGATATTAATAAAATTTATGTTTCTGATATTCAATCAACAAATAAAAGTATTGTATTGAATGACATTGATTTTAAAATGAAAAGAAATAAAAGAAAAATAGATAATGAAAGCAAATGAAAATATACAGGTTTTTATAGAAAAAGTAAGTCAAGTAAACGAAAATGATACGAAAAATGAAAACTTCAACAAGAAGATAGATGGAAACAATCAAATTATAAATAATGAAATGGATGAAAGAAACGAAAATATAAATGAAACTATATATAAGAAAATAGAAGATTTTAACGAAAAAACAAATGTAAATATAAAGAAGAATAGAAGTAAGAAAATTGCTGATGGAAATAAGAAAATAGAAGGAAGTAGGTAACTAGAAAATTAATGAAAACTTAAAGAAGAATAGAAATAAGGAAATTGTTGAGAGAAATACGAAGGTAGATGAAAGTAACAAGAGCGTAAACAAGAGAAATGAAGAAAAGAGTATACATGTAAACAAGAAAACTCTAAAGCATGAAAATAAAATAAGGAGACGAGAGGATATTCAAGAATTGCAAGAATTTATAGGAACGTATTGGGAACACTTTGCTTTAAGGTGGTACTCAATACAAGAAGTTATCAAATGGCATAATACACATGGAAATTCTGTGTACATATGTAATTAGATAAGTAATAGTAATTAATATCATAATAATAATTTTCGAAGTTAGAAATAAATAACAATAAGATTAGATATAAGAATTAATGTTATACTAACAATAATAAAAATCTAAATACTTATTGTTTAGTTACAGTAGAACTATAAATGAATAAGATAATTAGATATAGAAATATATAGATATTGATAATAACTTTCAAAGTAATAATATAAAACATTCAATTTTTATTTAAAATTCTATTTATTTTGTTAAAATGTAAATTGATGATCTTAATTCGATAATTCAAAAAGGAATTGATCATTTACCATATTAATTATATTTAGATAACTTATAAAATTTCTAGGAAATGAAAGAAAAGAAAATAATAATAATAAATTGATATAATATCAGACATTCAAATAAAACCACCAAATGATTTTGAACAAAACGATTTTTTAGATTTGAATTAATCATTTTGATTTAAATGTCCATTTAGTATTATCTCATTATATACAAAATTACAAAGAATTCTCCAAGTTATTATAAAAACAAAATTTAGAGATAAAAAAATAACAAAGAATTATTACCAAAATATAAGAAACCAGAAATCATTAGATTCAAAAATAATTTTAGAAACTAATATAAGAATTTATTATTAAAAAAAATATATAATTAAAAAATCCAAAACTAATTTTAGCAAATTGTTACAGATAAATGAAATTGATGATAATGGTAACCCTGTTCCTGGTTTTTCATACCAAATGCAAAACCGAAGGCATACAAGTTACCAAATTGAATAACTTAATATTACCAATTAATTTAGGATTATGTAAGCTTATTTATACTAAACATACTTTTATATATTATATAAATTTAAAAGAAATAAGTAAGCAACTAGAAACAGTTAAACAATATTTCTATAAATTAAGAAGTAGTCTAGTAGAAGCTAATGCAACAAACCCTATTTCATACCGTAGTTTGGCTGAGCAAATGATGGAAAGAACAAAAAGTTTAATCAATACACTGGATAGAAAATCAGAAAATATTTACCCTCATATCAGAGCAAAAAGAGGATTAGTAAATGCTGTTGGAAAAATTGATAAATGGCTTTTTGGTACTCTTGATTCAGATGATGAAGAGAGATACGATAATGCTATAAATACTCGTATATTACAGCAATACCAAAAACAAATAATTCACGAAGTTAATATGCAAATATCTTTAAATAAGAAATTAATCGATCATTATAATAAATCATTAACTACCTTGTGGCATAATCAACAGAAATTACCAGATAATTTGGAAAAATTTCATATATCGATTGAAAATAAAATAATAACTTTAAATAATTTTATTACCTTTTATAGTACGATTTCACAGATTAACTTGGATTGTCAAAGTTTAATAACGTTAATTGACAATATTGAAAATTCCATTACATTTTCCAAATTAAATTCTATTCATAGTTCAATGATTTCAAATCAAGAAATTGTAGAAACGATAAAGTATTTACATAGAATATATGAAGAAGAACAAATTCCAAAATTTAATAATATTTTAACATACTATCTATTTTTGGGTTCTCAAGTAACTTTTTCAAAGTCTAAAATAATTTTTGCTGTCCATGTACCCATCCTGAAATCCAAAACTGCAGAATTTTATCACTTATACCCCATCATTCAAAACCACAAAATATTTATCCCATTACAACCTTACTTGGCAAAAACTCCGGAAGAAATAATTTCAATAAAAGAAGAGTGTCCGAAGAAAAATATTACTGTCAACAAGAAATGAAGTCAAGAGATAATTGTACTATGGAAATATTAAACGGCCATTCTCCTACGAACTGCTATGCTAACGATGCTCACCTTCAAGAAACTATAATAGAACAAGTCACAAATAATGAAGTTTTAATTATTCCAAATTCAGCGATAAAAATATTAACAAGATGTACTTCTGATCAATATTTGGAAATTAATCATCCATCAATCATACGAATCCCAGAAGATTGCAAGATTCAAGTTGGAGAAGAAATATTTTCAACCAACATACAAATTAGAAAAGGAAAATCAATAATATTGCCAAAATTAGATTCAAAGTTTTTAGAAATTCAACCATATAATTCACCAAACTTAACTAAGATAGATTTTGAAGGATTATATGAAATTAATAAAATTGCTAAAAACATAAAACCTATTCAGGAAATAATAATTCCAAAGCAACATATAACAATTAGTTTATTTTCAATAATTTTAATTATTTGCATAAGTATACCTAATAATATTTTGGTTCATACGAAATTTCCGAAGAAACAAAAGAAGAAACAAGAAAGAAGATATCAAGAAAGAAGAGATCAAGAAAGAAGATATCAAGACAGAAGATATCGAATTGGAAGAAACAAATTCAAAATCGAAAAACAACTCCATTATTTTTCGATCTTAGGGATGGAGGAGTTATAGAACTAGAAATTTCTATAAATAAATAATAATATTATATTACTGTAAATAAGATAAGAAATGCAGAGTTAGCTTTGTTTTAATATATATTATCACATACAGGCTGTCCCACCATTGTAGTGACATGTGTTGATCACATATTTAATATTTAAGTATTTGAAAGAAAGTGGTATTTTGAGAAACATAATATATCTGAGTCTAGCGATAAATTTATTAGTCTAGGTACTACAAGAAGATGTGAAATGGGTGTTAACGTCTGAAAAGGTATACGGAAGTACGAAATAAGAAATGTGTTAATTGAGAAATGTTAGGATTAGAAAGGAAAATGATATGTTCGATGCGGTTGTATTATTAATAGTTGATCTATTAATTGCCATCGAATAAAATCTGAGTTTGACAATACATGACATTGATTAAAATAAAAATAAAAATTTATCTGAACAAGCCTTTAAGGAAACTAAGGAAGGAAGTGAGGAGAGAGGTTGTTGAAAAAGACTATTGACTTGACATATTTTGGTGACAGAAGTTTGATCCCGAAAAGACGAAAGATAACGGAATAAATTATATTGGAGGTGATTCAGGGATTTAAAATTAACCATAACATAATCAATACGAGGAATAAAACAAATATAAATGAAAATTAAAACAGTATATGGAAAACAGAGATTAAATATTATGGAATGATGCAAGGCTGGGAAAATAGTACATGAAAATCTTTTAACACAGATTGGAGACATAAATAAAACATATTTAGAAGATTGTTAGCAAAATAAATAATTTGAGACAGTAACTAATAATTTGAAGAACATTATATTGAAAACAGAAATAAATATTTTGAAAAGAAGCAACATGAAACCAATATAAGACAGCGGAACCATATAAATAAACATATAAAGACGAGATTGTGGAAAAAGAACATTAAGTTAAAAGGTCGGTTAAATTTTATACTAGTTAGTTTATTTTTTTTAAAGTTGTGTAATTATCAAATTAGGTTATTTCGTTGATACTTTGAGACACTTCTATATTTGATTGAAAATTTTGGGAAATCTTGTATATTATTGAAATTATTTTGTTAATTATCGGATCATTAGATATAGTAATTTTGTTTAGTTAATTGTAATTTTAATAGATTTTCTTCATAAGGTAAACTAAGTATTGGAATTATCGAGAACAAAGATCTTTGTTTGAGGAATTCAAAAGAAGCAGTCCTGTATAAAAAAAGGTAAGAGTTTTTAGTATACAAATTAGAGTTAGTGTTGGTAAAATTTTGAATAGTAATGGATTTAGATCAAATTAGAGAAAATTAATATACAGGGTGTTTCTTGAATTAAAATTTAGAATAAACACTTAATTGTAGAACTGTGTAAAAATGTTAATTTAGTTTTATAAAAAAATAACCGAAATAAAAGAAAAGATATATTAGAACACTGAAAATTTTTCGAGAACCGACTCCCTGAAAATAAGAGGTCTTATATATAGCTGGAGCATATAGATTTACAATATTTTTCTTATGATAATTTGAATTAAGTCACAATAATTATTTTAAATTTTACTTACCTATTTGTGGTAAGTTGGCGTCCATAAATTATTAAATATATAGCAAATTATTACAATCATAATAAAAGTTATATCTATATAGTGTTAATCATAATAATATAACATATCACGCGATATTCCTACATCTTCTTTGTTATATATATTAAACTGAAAATTATCTATCAGGATAAATTAAAACAGAGATATCACTAAGTTAATGTGAATCTTAGTAATAGATGACAATAAATCCAATAAATTGCATAATAGTCCATAAGACAACAATTTAAATATGAGTATAAATATGTGAAGAAACACTTACAAACAAGATACAACTAATATTGCATATAAAAAAATTGCTATTTAAGTTTGCAATTATTTTTTCTTCAAATTATATTTCATGACAGAAAACACAGACGTAACAAATAAATTACGTAAACATTAATTTGGTACATAACAATGATTATCACGGTATAATATTACATGAATTTCAAAATAAAATTCCATAATTGTAATTTTATATATTATAGACACTTTTCAGAAACCCTGTATGTTATGTAAATTATTGATTATTTTGGTATAAACTTCAAGGTCAAAATGTCATCGTAAAATGACGTTCGGTTAATAGTTCGAACGGTGTAATTTCGGAGTGACATTAGGAATGCATAAGAACAAAGTGAACTTATCTACAATAACATAGAAAACAGATATTTGGATTTGAAAACAATGATGTTTATTTATAAACAATTGAAAAATAAAAACAAAAATTAAAAACAACTAAAAGTTGTTGATTGAGAGCTTGAGGAGACGCGGTGTAGATTCAATAATGTGAGGACGCATTAAAATTTCTCTCCTCTAAATTTTTATAAATCTCAAACATTTTGATATATTTTAAGTTTAAAGAATTAATCATAGTATTTAAAAACAATGATGCTATAAAATAACAGAAACTTTCTATCGAATACATAATAAAAAGTGATAAAATTAGTGAAACGCCGAGAATTGGTAAGATGAACAATTTACCTTTATTAATCTGCTTTTCGTTTGCTCTTTCACGTATCTTCTGTGAATAAATTATTGCTCCTGGCGAAATAAATCACGTCACATCATTTTAATATCAAGATTTCGCATATATGATCATAGGCGATCGTATTTCTTCCAAATGTTTCATCCCAGAGACAAGAAGATGCCAAGCATAGACTTTTCTTTTCGTGTGTAACATATTTGTCCTATAAAACATCGTTCATAATTTTCATTTGTTAGGTTATATTGTGTAAAAATTTATTCGTTGGTAAAATTATTAGATATAGATATTCAATCTCCACTAGATCGGGATAGAACATTGAACTTACATTAAAGGAAATAATAAAGGAAATAATACTCACCAAATCATTACGATAAATCATCAGTTTGCCTCACAAACACACTTGGTTTTCATTCTTTATTTAATAACTGAATTATCATTACCATAGAATAACTCAACGTCACGTCAACATTAACAAATTATTAGAGTAGAGATTGAATGGTTTGTGGAAGCTTTCAAAAACATATAGAGATAAGTTATAGGAAGCGAAATTTATTTGATATGTTTCATATTTAATAGTATTCATAAAAAATAAAATAAAAACGTACTTACGCAAAGGTTTAATTAATATGATTATACAATTATGATTCAGAAAATGTTCATTATTCAAACAACTATTCACAATTAAAATCTATTTATCTATGTTTTTCCTTTCTTTTCTTTGATATCTTACCTTTCAGTTTCTTGTTACTACCGATCGCCAAGTGCCGAATCTCATCCCTGAGGTATAGTATCATAAAGATACATAACTCATAATTTTGTTACTAAATAAAATTTTGAATTGGAAATTAGCGGTTAGCTAAACCAATTCTGGCGCCCACAATCATTAAAAAAAAATATATTTAAAGTCAAATCAATTATAAATAAATACTCATAAATATAAGATCCATAATAAAGTAGCATCCCAATATAGGATCATTAATAAATAAGTAAATGTTATTACTCCAATATTTAAATACATGATAATATATATATATATATATATATATATATATATATATATATATATATATATATATTCATATCCATTATTATTTAAGTTGTTGTTTGGTAAAGGTTGTTGTTGTTGAAGGTTGTTTTTAAAATCAGTTGTTGAAATGAGTTGTTGAAGTTAGTTGGCAAAAGTCGTTGTTTAATAATTAGTTTATTCTTAGTCGGTTCATTAGCAAGTATTATAATTTTAATTATATTTTGAAAATAAAGTTTTTTAAAAATAGTTTTCGGTGTTAAAAATATATAATTCCAGCAAAGAAACATCCAAGCTGCGTGTCGGCTTCTTGTTGCCGAGCGACTCGACAGGTCAGTTGTGAGGCAACGTTCAATCTGTGTGTGCGGTGTTAAATTTTGCTTTAGTGACGAAAAGGGAAATTAATATCATGGAACAAAAACAGAAAAAGGAACAGGAATTTAATGAAAAATTAGTAGATGCTGTAGAAAAATATACTTGCTTAAATAATTATAAGCTAGCCGAATATTCTCGAAAAGATGTGACCGAAAAAGCTTGGGCAGCAGTAGCCAAAGAAGGAAACGACACAGGTAAGTTATTAATAAATTTTATTTGTAAAAAACCTAGTGTAAATAAAAAAAATGTTTTAATTATTAATGGTATATTTCTATTGCCAAGATAGAGGTACCCATAGGAAGTACTAGGATAAATAATATCTCAAAGTTTGTGCATTCGATCTCTCATAGAGTAATTACTTCTTGGTCATTTGCAAACATGTCAGGTGATCTGTCATTAGTGTCGTCTTCTCCCTCCTCCTCTACATCATACTCTGTTAAATACGGTCTTCCTTCTATTATGCGAACATAGTTATGGAGGATACAAACTGCTCGAATAATATGATTAACAGATTTCACTGTTTTGCAACGAATCGCAGTCAATAACACCTGAACTTTTTGTGTCATCATGTCAAAAGAGCATTCAACGGATTTGCGGCCTCTACTTAATCGGTAATTAAATATTCGATTCTTGTTATTTAGTCTTCTTTTCGGTCGCATTAGATATTTCTGAAGCGGAAATGCTTCATCAGCAACAAAGTAATGCGGAAAATGTTGACCAGTTTCATGACGAGGCAGGGGCTTGGGTTCCGGTAAATCTAATAATCCTTGTTGTAGTCACTCACCCATTCGTGACGCTTTGAAAATGCCACCATCACTATGTCTTTCCGCATACCCAGTTACGATCATAATGAAGTTCCCGTCAGCATCACTGCAAGCCGTCAAAACAAGCGAGTGGAACGATTTGTAATTAAAATTTTCAGAACCAGTTCTAGGCATTTTTTGTAATCGTACATGTTTTCGATCGATCGACCCCAGGCAGTTTGGTAAGTTTCACAATTCTTCATATCTGTCTGCTATTATTTTCCACTGATTTCGATTGGGAATTGGCATGTAAAATTTCCCAAATAGCGTCTGTTGTTTCAAAGACAATTTTAGCAATAGTGTTATGTCCTCGAGCAAAATCAAACGCAAGAGAACTGAAGGTACATCCCGTGGCAAGATATCTGTAAAAAATAAGAAAGTATATCACACACTAAACTATATGATGCATATTTTATAACTGAACTTCATAAAAAAAATTTGACAGATAAACTATATTTTACATATATTCTTTGTGTTGCAGTAAACAGCTGTAAACAAAAATGGAAAAATGTAAGATCAGCGTTTGTGAGGAATTTAAAATCAGCTCCAAGTGGATCATCGGCTAAATCTAAAAAGCCATACTATTTAAATGACAGCATGCAATTCGTATTGCCATTTGTAAAGATGAACGCCCCAGACTCCGACCACAAGGTAATTTACCATCACCAGTTGCAAGAGGCACGGAAAATATTGAAAGTGCTGCTGAATCCGAATTCGAAAATGTTGAGGTGCAAAATGAGATTGCAGTGGAAGACGCTGAACCTGATGTGACTGAACCAGTGGTTAGAAGAGGAGACACCATTAAAAAAACAGCTAAAAACCGGGCTAAAAAACGAAAGTCAGATGTACTCGATCCGGATAGAACATTTGTTGAGTTCTGTGAAAGTTGTAAGGATAGAAGTGAAAATGGGGACCCAAATAAAATGTTCTTATTGAGTTTATTTCCAGGTGAACCTAGGTGAACGTGATTTTTTAGAAGACGAGGAAGAAGATGTTGAACAAGATCCAAATGATAGTGACGAAGAAAATACTTCAGATAAGAATAATGTTGATAATGCAGTGAAAACTTCTTTAATATTTAGCGAATAAAGTATTCTATGAAATTTACTGCAGTCTAGTTTTATTCTTTATTAAAAATCTATTTTCCTTAGATAGTATGAAGATTATTCTTAAGTCAGGAAATATTTATGAAAAATATAGTTTTTAACTGAGTGCAACTCGTGTATATAGCGACGAACATGTATTAACTCCAAATTTGCGGAGCGTTGCTATATCAACAAAAAACGCTTTAGCTCTCTATAAATCTACTTTATCTTCTCATGTAAAACATTGGCAATGTTTAAATAGACTTTTTCTTTTGAAGCTATTATCTCGAGCGTTTCATCCTCCATTTTTTTGTTTTTTTTTGTATTTTTTTATGCGCTTCCTGTACTGGAATTGCTTCAAGGACTTCTTCTTCTTCTTCTTCATATACTACTTCTATTTTTGTTTTCCGCTTCATTTAATCATATAATGCTCGGAGTTGCCCCGCATTTCCGGCACCCGTCTTCTGCAATGAATTAAACGTGTTTGCCACGGCGTCCCACGTGGCTTTCTTAGCTTTCACCGAGGTACCGTCGTTTTTTTTTATTTTCTATGACACTCTCCTGTCTTTACACAATGGCATATAACTCAGCCCTTTCGTCTTCCGTGTAATTACGGGAACGCTTCCTCTTCTTTGTTTCTTCCATTGCACACTTAAATGAACAAACTGAACCAGGGAACAATCGAATGGAAATGAACAAAATAAATTATTAGTTTGTGGTTATTGTATATCATTAAAAGCGCATGCGCAATGGTTAAATTCCATTGTTACATATCGAAGATATTAAAATTTCCCTTGATTTTATCAAGTCTATAGATATTGATTCTATAAATCGACCAATAGTTATGGACTCCATAAATGAGCGATGGGAATACCATTTACAGTTATGGAACCAATAAACTTTATCGAACCAATAGTTATAGATCGACTTATGGATGCTTTAGGAATACGGGCATTAGTATCACCATTTAAAATAAATGAGGGGAGGGGAGGACTTTTGAGACGCACTGTATGAATGTTATTACACACTTTCATATTTAGTTCAAATAAATAAATGTGGATAACTTGTTTTCCAATTTGCTTTCCTCTCTATTTCATTTGAAAATAAACGGTTTTAAAGATTAAAACTAACTTTTCCGCATCTGTGGCACTGAACAATATTCTATCATAAAATTGACACTTGTACACGGGGGATGTATCGTGCTAACAAACCGAAATTTCTCCAAAAATAACCAAAAATGTAGTATATCTGGATTTATAGGACCCGCTGTACTCGTTCTAGTAAGCTGAAAATCAGTAGGGTACATATGTAAGACATCTTGAACAATATTCAATCATAAAATTGGTCACTTTTATACACTCTGGAGGCTGTATCGTGCTAACAAACCGAAAATTCTCCAAAAATGACAAAAATTTTGTACTTGAAGCACCACAGCACCCGTTGTACGGGCGTTAGTGAGCTGAATGTCAATAGGGTTCATCTTTGAGACGCTCAAAAATGACAAAAATTATCGTACTTAAAGTACTATAGCACCTGTTGTACTGGCTCTGGTGAGCTGAATATCAATAGAGTTCATCTGTGTGATGTCCTGAAAAATATTCAGTCATAAAATTGTTGACTTGTTGAACTCCAGAGGCTGTATCGTGCTAACAAACTGAAATTTCTCAAAAAATGACAAAAAAGTCGTACTTCAAGTACCATAGCACCCGTTGTACTGACTCTGGTGAGCTGAAAATCAATAGGGTTCATCCGTGACATGTCCTTAACAATATGCAATCATAAAATTGGTATCTTGTTGCACTCCGGAGGCTGTATCGTGCTAACAAGACGTAACGAAAAGTGGCTGACGACAACGACGACGACATACACCCAGGATTTTTTTTTCTAAAAACCGTTTTTTCGTGTTGTTCTTGATGGAAAACGTGAAAATAACACAAAATTTTTTTTCAAAATTCCAACGTTTTTTGGGGTGAACCAATACTTTTCTCGCATATTAGATAGGTTGAGCGGAATAGTAACAAGCGTGAAAAAGTAACAAAAATAGTGTCGAATGGTAAAACATTCACTTAAAAATTCAACATTGCACAACCTCCAGGATAACTTCACAAATAACACACTAAATACACAACATCATCTCAACATAACACAAACTGTTTCAGATTACTTACTCAATGCACATACAATAAACAACACAAATCTAGCCACCACGTCAGAAATTTTAAACACCATTACTACACTTAAAAATAAGACTGTGCCGGGGATGGATGGCATATCAAACATTCTCCTAAAAAGCCTTCCGAAAAAAGCAATAGTGCAAATTACACACATTGTTAACTATATAATCAAAAACGGTATCTATCCAGATATGGTCAAGATTGCCAATGTTATCCCGATATTTAAAGCCAACACACAACCCTGTTATGCGAATAGTTACAGACCTATATCCCTATTAAATAAAATAGCAAAAGTGATAGACAAAATCATTCTCATAAGAATACAACAATTTGTTGACAAACACAACATTATACCCCAAGAGCATTACAGTTTCAGAGGTTGCTCAAATTATAAGAGTTTTTAATTATATTAGAGAAGAATTCTATAAGAAAAATAAATCAGTAATGGCCACCATAGACATCCAAAAAGCCTTTGATACCATATGACACGAGGAACTACTATATAAACTAATCAAACTCAATTTTCCAGAATACTTAATAAAAATTATTGAATCATATATAACAAATAGAAAATTTTATTCCTGTGTGAACGAAGGTGTAGCGGGTGCAACGGCCACTTCGTCGAAGAGCTACTCAGGCGTGGGTTATATACTAGTAGAGACCCAAGGAGTAGGTCTTACCGGTTCTCGGGTAATCCTACTTATTTTTACGTAACGAGACGGAAAGATAAGTGGGCGCCACCCTGAGTCCTACTAGTCTATAAGTTACCTAACATCGACTAATCCCAGTCAACAAAACAAGAAGGAGGAAGGTTATATAAAAAATGAACGGTTTTAAGGATTAAAACTAACTTTTCCGCATCTGTCGCCCTGAACAATATTCTATCATAAAGTTATCACTTCGGGGGATGTATCGTGCTAACAAACCGAAATTTCTCCAAAAATTCAGTATATCTGGATTTATAGGACCCGCTGTACTCGCTCTAGTCAACTGAAAATCGATAGGGTACATCTGTAAGACTCCTTGAACAATATTCAATCATAAAATTGATCAATCGTATACTCTCTGGAGGCTGTATCGTGCTAACAAACTGAAAATTCTCCTAAAATGACAAAAATTTGGTACTCCAAGTACCATAGCACCCGTTGTACTAGCTTTAGTGAGCTGAATATAAATAGGGCTCATTTTTGAGACGCTCTGAATAATATCCAACCATAAAATTGGTCACTTGTATTTACTCCGGAGGCTGTATCGTACTACCAAACTGAAACTTCTCCAAAAATTACAAAAATATCGTACTTAAAGTACTCTAGCACATGTTGTATTGGCTCTGAAGATTTGAAAATCAATAGGGTTCATCAGTAAGATGTCCTGAATAATATTCAATCATAAAATGGGTGACTTCTTGAACTCCGGAGGCTGTATCTTGCTAACAAACTGAAATTTCTCAAAAAATGACAAATTGTCGTCCTTCAAGTACCATAGCACCCGTTGTACTGGCTTTGGTGAGCTGAAAATCAATAGGGTTCATCTGTGACATGTCCTTAACAATATTCAATCATAATATTGGTGACTTATTGCACTCCGGAGGCTGTATCGTGTTAACAAGACATGTAAGAGAAAGTGGCCGACAACAACGACGACGACATACACACAGGATTTTTTTTCTAAAAACCGTTTTTCGTGTTGTTGTTGATGGAAAACGTAAAAATAACTCAAAAATTTTTTTCAAAATTCCAACTTTTTTTGGGGTAAACCAATACTTTTCTCGCATATAGATAGGTTGGACGGAAAAGTAAAATATACATTACTACTTATTTGGACACATGAAATATTTGGTGATCTAAAGAGAAGTACACAATATTTTCTTAATTATTGGAATGATTAGACTATAGTCATATTATAATTTGTATTGTATTGGGACATCCTTTAAAAAGTTGTAATAATATTTTAATCTGTGTTACATGTTTAACGTGTAACATGTAATTGTATTTAGCCATAACCCATATTTGAAGATAGCGTATTTACCTAGTAAATTAAATTAAAATCAAGGTCGAAAGTTCCATTTCTACATAGTTTAATCCCAAGAGAAAGAAAAGCAAGCGTGGATCAATAAAGCCCAAAAATAGGCCGGGCTAACGCGCCTGTTGCTAGGCAACTCATTTTATTGCCGTGACACACTAACCTACAAACAATTTCTGTTGATAAAACACAAACGATACTTTACTACGCTTTTGTGGACCAACCATTTTTTATGCTTTATTACTACTGTTAATATAGTAGTTTTTATGCTTATTGTATACATTTTCTAAACGATTAACATTAAAGTTCACCATTGTTGCGAACTATTAATTGTTGAAGACACAACCCTTGCGATATGAATAGGTATATTTGAATATAAAGTTTTCAACTTAAGAAAAAATGAACAAGCTTCAGTTAAAAAAATTCTGAAGCTTGTAGAATGAAGGAGTTGTTAAATTGATCTTACAATAGCGTCGCTGAAGGATCTACATATATAAGAGGCGGCAGTTAAGATTTCCGCAGTAGGAAATAAGTAAATTGATAACCAACTCCCAAGATAAGTGATTTTTATCTCACAGAGGACAGACAAGGCCTGTGTGCAAAAATAATTTTGGTGCCCCTTAAGGCATTTTGGATCATGTTTTTTTATTTATTTTTTGGAAGGTAGGTAGGAAGGTAGGTGTTTGAAATAAAGCAAAGAACTGAACTTTAGAAGTCATATTTATTGGTAGACTAAGATATCAAAATGAAACAAACAGAATAAAATCATAACAATAGTATATTATACACCAAGGTGGTGAAGACTGTTATTATTGACCCAGCACCAAGATTATTTCGCGAGGGGCTTTGCCCCGAACGGAATAAAGTGCGAGGCCTATAAATGTCTTCACCACCGTGGTGTATATACAATTTTTTCCACTACTGGCCAAATTTAAGACAAAAATTGAAAAAACTTCTTGTAAAAATCGAGTAGCACAGGAATGTAAATTCACCTTTCCACTAATAAAACAATAATCAAGTAGTCTTATACAGATTGACATTTCCACTAGTAAAACTTATTTGTAAATAACAGGTGCGTTCATAAAACATAACTTATAACTCAGCTGTTGATGAGCGCTCGCTGAGCAACAAATAATAATTGTTGACAAGAGTCTGCTGAACGATAATGTTTTTAGAGAACATTAATTTTGAAATTATGGCTAGATACAATATAATTCTTGCGTTATTAGATGATGGTAATATAATTGATACAAATAGAAATATTATACCCCATGCAATAGAAGATTTGCAAGAACCATTAGCACATGATTATAATGTAAGAAGACGTGGATTTCGTCAAAAAAACAGGAATTATTATGAAGAAACAATTCCAGCGTATAATGTTATGTATTAAAATGCTTTCACAGAACATTCACGCAACGGTTGTGTTTTCTGAACGCACCCAACGTTTGTAATTATCACCATGTTGTAGTTACAGGATGTCATAAGTCATTATTGCTTGAGCGCGAATTATAAACTAATGGCATTTTTATTCAAATAATTTTATCGTGTTAGGTAATTTCAAAAAGCAAATACGTTAAAGACAATCTCCTGGCTACACAAAATTATGTTGCACAAGTTTTTGTTAAACTACTATCCCTGGATTCTCAAAATATTTGAATTTGTTCATTATTGACCAGCCAAATTTAAGACAAAAATAAAAAAAATCTTATAAAAATCATGTACAATTTAATCACACAGCATTAGAATACCATTATTCCTATAGTTTATAATCACCAATGTTAAGTGCCACGAATTAACGAAACCAATTATACGGTCACATCCAAAGATTTCACAAAACGTGGTTTATGTTTTACTTTGAACTTTGGACAACACTTGGGTAAAAAGTGAGCGTTCATAAAACATTTAACATATACTTCACCATAGAGAACGTAATATATTATTTGTCTACGTACTTCCCACTCTACACAACAGCGTTCACAAACGAACCACGAGAATCGACGAGAGTGCACTCTTAGTTCCCTAGGCGTTTACTCCGTCGTCTGACTGACACTGACACTGTTTTCGCTCCTCACGCACTCCTTATGACATCAGAAATTTTTGGTTGAGCGCGAATTTTAAACTAATGGCAGTTTAATTGAAATAATTTTATCTTGTTAGGTAATTTCAAGCAGTAAATATGTTAAAGACAATCTCCTGGGTATACAAAATTATGTTCCACTGGTTTTTGTCAAACTATTATCCCTGAATTCTCAGAACATTTGAATTTGTCCATTATTGACATAGGTTAACAATAAAAAAATTATTAACCACTAATATAGAACTTTTACTTCTCAGTTGGCTAGAAGACGCAATAACTCTCAACGTCACAGCTAGTAGTGGAAAAAATAAATTAAAATAAATTCTTGTTCACACCCATTTTCAGTGCCATGTTATCCAATAGGCTGACTAGGCTATAGCCTAGAGCGCCGTGAAAGAAATAGGCGCCGACTGACCGGACTAACCATTACCGATAGTCACAATTCGTGCAAATCATTTTTGCTGTATATGTATTTTTTTCGTGGAGATCGAATGTGTTGTAAGGCACCAATATTAAACAAAATTTTATTGACAATATTAGTGAATAGAGACATCATTATTTCAGTCGGCCGGGTTTGAATACTTGGATAGATTCAAAAGCACCGCTTTACATACATATATTTTGATTATCAATGCGGTATTGTGGTAACTATAGACAAATCTCTTTTTGCTGATTCGCGGCAGTGATGGGATGCCGCCAGAGATCAATATGCTAATAAGCAAAGTACCGCCACGTGCGTCTAAACAAAAAACCGACAAAGGGTGATTGGAAACGCAACATCAACGTTTACAAAAAAAATTGATAAACTTTGGAAACATTTATTTTAAAAATTGAAGGTAGTCAGTTATATATATATATATATATATATATATATATATATATATATATATATATATATATATATATATATTATTAACTATATATTATATTGACTGATATTAAAATACTTATTTACTTATTTTTGTAGATGATTATTATTAAGAATTTTTATTTAGTTTGGCTAGCTCAGTTATAGTTTTTTATATAGTTGTTATATTTATTATATATTTATTAATTCGGGAGCATGAAATCCTTTTTCTCTTTGAGTCCTGGCTTATTATATTGTTGTAATTGTTTAAATAAAAAGAAAACACATTATTTGAAATAGATTTAATTTTCAATGCAATATTTTATATTTGATAAAAATAATATGCGACGCCAATGGTTATATTGTATCTACTTATTTATTTTAATAATTTCATCAATGCGCATGCGTGAAAAACTAGTCATGCGCTTTAACATAAAACGAACAATTCTTACACTAAAGAAGCATCTATATTTATACAAACATAGTTTGTTTGACGATGCAGACAAGTAAATGGTTCAAACACATAAAAGAATTTATATATAAATCATACATATATATGATACAAATTGCTGTGGGAAGAAAATAGTTATATACATAGATAGAAATATAGGAATCATATACAGATGGGCATAGTTATTACATTATGAAATTTCAATCACCAGATTTATGCAATTACAAAATGGCGTAAGTACATATTTTAATTTATTTAAAATTCGGCCTTTTATTAATTTTAACGATTTATGCAATGAATACACTATATAAAGTCTGTTTCTTTCTTTTTTAGATCGATCATATTTGCAAAAGTTTATCAATTTATGAAATTAAGTACTTATTTGAGTAATTTGAGTTTTTACTCTGATTATTGGCCAATAATGATTTAAAAACACTGACCTGTTGCTCTTGAATTGGGATGAAAGTCTCTGGATCCCAGGAACACTCCGCTGAAGCTTCAAAAAACCAAAATTGATGAAAATTTCGTAGATTCTTGCCGAATTACTTGATACAATTGACTGTGAGTATTACTAATATTGTTTTTAATAGTACTTTATAGGTTTAAATGTCTTAAACCGGGAATTTCTTGAAATTTCAGGAACACCATCACACACACTCCTCGCTTCTTGACACCAGCTTCCCTTTTTTAAGCGTCCCCTCGATTCTCTACTTTTTTCAACAAATAGTCTTTTGTTATTTTTCAGGTCACTATTTCAAAGTTTATTTGTTGATTCACAATTTGTTCTGTCATATTTTATAACCAATAAAATATTGTCTTTTGCAATCAGATTAATTGAAACTTCTTTCACTTATTAAAAATTTCATACATACACTCTTTTACATTATTAGTTCATTTATAGAGTTCCTATGAGTTTTTTCATCATACAAATAAATTAAAATTGGTTATACATAGATACATTTACATGGTACAACATTCAATATTGTTATTGATAGTATATCCTTGTTACACTCATATTAATTATAAATATAAATTCTCTTATGTTATTTGTCTAAGCTCTTTGCATTATATTATTTATAATAAACTTTAACAAATTACTATTTATTGATTCAACGTTCATTTTATTTACCATATATCATTTATCTATATGTCATTATTTGTTTATCTATGAAAATCTATTGAATTCTATTCTATTCAATATTTGTATTTGTTTTTTATTCTTAAATTAATGATTATAATGAATTATCTATAATAATATTTGTATTCTAATGTAACTACTTATATCTAAAATTCTCTTGACTTGACTATATAATTGTTTCTTTTTAGATGAACAGCTGGTTATGGTATGGAAGTTATTCTTCGTCTTAGGCAACTTTATTTACATCATTACATTGGTTAGGCAATCTCTATATTTTGTATTATTATTGAGGTAATTCTTTATTTATTATATTGTTATAGGCTATTATTTAATATATCTTTATTTGATATGTTGTTTAAATTAAGAAAAGTGTTTCCTTTTTACCTGTTTTCTTAAATTATATTATTTTCATATATTTTAATACTAGCAACATATTTTTATAATACTAATTCTCTTATTATCTATGATATCTGGTTCAATATATATATATATATATATATATATATATATATATATATATATATATATATATATCAGTTCATAACGTTCTTCGCCGTTTTCTGATTTCCAGCTTCCATCTATCTCGATCGGTACATAGACTCTCCTCTATCTCTCTTGCTTGTATGTCCTTTTCTACTCCTTCTCTCCAACTCAACCTAGGTCTCCCTCTCTTTCTTCTGCCGTATGGCGTCCAATCCAGCACTTTTCTTGGTATTCTAGTTTGTTCCATCCTCTGTACGTGTCCATACCACCTAAGTTGATTAACTCGGATGTCTTCTGTTAAATTGTGTTTAGTCCCCATTATTTCTCGGATTTTCTCATTTCTGACTTTATCCAGCTTCGATTTTCCAGCAGCACGCCTCCAGTAATCCATTTCGGTGGCTTCTATCATTTTAAGCGCATTTTCCTTTAACGGGCATACCTCACTTCCATAGGAGACGATACTTTTAACTATACTGTTATAAATTTTATGTTTGTTATCCTTTGATATCGTTTTATCCCACAGTATATTGTTAAGTTTTCTAATCGCCTGTCTTCCCAGGTTATTTCGGTATCTAATTTCTTCGTCCATGCTACCTTCGCAGGTGATGTGAACTAGGTATTTGTATTTTCTTGTGTGTTTAATCTGTTCTTGTTGTTCTAGAAGTAAATTCCTTTGTTCTCCCCCAACGCACATATACTCGGTTTTTTTGACTTTCACCTGCAGTCCCCACTTGTCATATTCCTCCGTTAATTTTCGTGTCATATATTCTAGGTCTTCATAATCTTGTGCTAGGACAACTTGATCATCTGCAAAGCACAACGTGTATAGTGTGTAGCCATCATTTAATGGTATTCCCATATTTCTACACTTCCCTTTCCACAACTTCAAAGCTTGTTCTAAATAGATTTTGAATAGAGTCGGCGATAAGCAGCATCCCTGCTTAAGTCCTTTGTTGATGTTGAAACCTTTTGACATTGCATGTGCCTGCTTTATTTTACTGGTATTGTTTTTATATAGTTCTTTGACAGCCTTTATAAGCGTTACGTTGACGTTGGTTTTCTCAAGTGCTTCCCAAAGTTTTATTTGTGGGATGCTGTCGTAGGCTTTCTTGAGGTCGACAAACAGTAGGTGAACTTCTTGATTTCGTGCCAGTTTCTTTTCTATTATCTGCGTTATTGTGAAGAGATGATCGGTGGTAGATCTTCCTGCTCTGAAACCGGCCTGTTCTTCGGCTTCTATATCGCGATATTCGTCTTCGATCCTTCTTTTAACCAACTTTCCGTATACTCTCGAGATAGAACTTAGGACGGCGATTCCTCGATAGTTGTCACAGATGTCTTTGCTACCTTTTTTATGGATAGTTGTTATGTAGGATGTTCTCCATTCTTCGGGAATATTCTCCCCATTGAGACACTTTTGGAAGAGGCTAGTAAGTTGTCTATATAGTTTGTCTGTGCCGTATTTGAGCAGCTCTGGTGGAATGTTTCCAGGGCCTGGTGATTTTCTATTCTTCAGATTTTGACAGATTTGTTCAACTTCTGCACTCTTGACCCTAATCGGAGATGCTAATGTTCTTATTTCGATGCGAGGTTCGGGCTCTTGTTTTTTATATGCTTCTCTATTTTCAGTCAGGAGCTTGCCGAAGTATTCATCCCATTTTTGTAGGGTGACTGGTGTGATAATATCTTTTTTGTTATCTTGACGAAGGGATTTTAATAAT
Organism: Galeruca laticollis; assembly: GCA_963921935.1. Taxonomy (NCBI): domain Eukaryota; kingdom Metazoa; phylum Arthropoda; class Insecta; order Coleoptera; family Chrysomelidae; genus Galeruca; species Galeruca laticollis. The sequence continues at coordinate 32,811,655 of OY998178.1, read as the reverse complement.
TTCCAACTTTCGGTGCTTTTACTACCTCCTAAATATGTGTTAATTCTAGCACAATTCCTCTCCCAGCTTTCATTCTTCTTCTGTGTTATTGCTGTGCGCACTTTCTTTTGAGCTATTTGATAATCAGTCTTGCTTTGGTCAGTTTTCTTGCAGAGGTGTACCTTGTGTTTATCATTTTTCGTATTTATCATTTCTTCGATTTCATCATCCCACCAGTATGGCTTTTTACGTTTGGATGTTTCATATAATCCCAGAGCTTCTTGAGCTGCGCTCTTTAAGCAATCTTTGATATACGTATATTGTTGTTCTGTATTCTCGAAGTTTTCTTGGGTCAATTTTTCATCCAGTCGTTTTCGAGTTAGTTAACCATCCTTAAAAATTAAATCATTTTTAGAAACTTTAGACATAAATATTTGCTTTAAAACTGATTACAATTTATCAAAACCCATTAAAAGTAATAAATCTAAATCTTCAAAATTAAACAAATCAGTAGTTTATAAATTAAAATGCGGTAATGACAACTGTGATAAAATTTATATCGGTAGAACTTTTCGAAATTTTAAAACTAGAATTTCGGAACACAAACGTAGCTATGACAACAAAAAATTAGATTCTAACTATTGTAAGAATATTTTTTTTATTATTTTAGTATGTGAAGCAGACTTGATAGTTTTAAAGCGTGAACATGGGTTACGGTAACAGCCTTGAAATAATTACTACTGCTACTACAGCAGGCAAACTTCTGAAGCGGAACAGAGGTATCACTCTTATGAGCTCGAAACATTGGCAGTTGTAGAAAGAGAAAATTTAGAAGTTATATTTTAGGTATACCATTTACTGTTATAACCGATTGTAACTCACTTAACCCGCGATCTGTACCGCCGTTAGATTTTATCTAACATTTTTACATTTAGCCCTATTTTCAAAAGTTGGTTACGTTTACATCTTTCATCGCATAGCTATGCCTGCCTAAGAACCTCCTACAGCCATCCCCACTATTGGTGTGCGTAAGATTAGAAGCGTACCTGACCAGTGACTTTTTATTTACAGTCGGGTGAATACGTTAGTTAAAAACTAACGCGGTACCTGTCGCGTAACTGAAAATTTTGCTGTTGTTAGTTGTTTTAACAATACATTCGAGATTTTTTTACATTGAAGAATATAGTTTTGTGTAGATATTATTTAACTGTGATATTCTGATGTCGTACGAAAAGGAGTATGAACGTTTGACAGCTCTCTGGGAGGAAATACAAGATGATAATGAAAGTGATATATCAGAGGAGGAGGACGCTCCATCCGTTCACACTATTCATAATATGGATACGGAACAATCAGGTTCGGATAATGAAGAAAGGTTCGAGATTCAAATAATGGAGAGACAAGTAAACAATGGTCCTGTATATATTGGTAAAGACGGTAGTCAATGGCTACGTCATAAAATAGCACAGAAACAAAGTAAGACTCCACGACATAATATAACCACACAATTACCTGGTGTAAAAGGAATAGATAAAAATGCGAAAAGTGTTATGGAATGCTGGAAGCTTTTTTTCTCTGATAAAATTATTGCCCATATTACACACTGTACAAACAAACAATTTGCTAGAAAAAGGCTCACTGGAAGTAATAAACAAAATTTGCCAACCGATTTTGAGGAGATTAATGCTTTCTTAGGTATTTTATATTTAGCAGGTGTTACACATCTGAACACATCTGAACTGTGGGGCAACAGATGGAACAGCTCCGGAATTCTTTGCTGCAACTATGTCACAACGTCGTTTCCATGCTCTAGTTCAAAATATTAGATTCGACGACAAAAATGTGGGAAGAATTACTCTGTTGGCTCTTACGTAACGGTCGACGAGATGCTTGAAGCCTTTAGAGGCAGATGTTTGTTTAGACAATACATAGCTAACAAACCCGCCAAATATGGCATAAAGATCTATGCTGCCGTAGATGCTAGAATGTTCTACACACATAATATTGAAATATATGCCGGCAAACAGCCCGATGGCCCATATCAACTAAAAAACGATGCACACAGTGTAGTAACTCGTCTTCTAAAGCATTGCAGTGGTACTGGTAGGAATGTTACCACTGATAATTATTTCACTTTGGTTCCTTTAGCAAATGATCTGCTAAGGAACCACCGTCTAACCTTAGTTGGCACATTACGGAAAAACAAGAGAGAGATCCCGCCAATCTTTGTAGATGTAAAAATAAGGCCTGTACATAGTAGCATGTTTGCTTGGGGAGTGGATTCCAAATGTTCACTAACTTCGTATATTCCTAAACGAAATAAGAATGTCTTAATGTTGTCAACTTTTCACGAGGATGATGACATAGACGCAGGCACTGGAGATCAGATGAAACCGTCCGTTATAACATTTTATAACCTACCAAAGGAGCAGTAGATGTGGTAGATAGAATGAAGACAGAATATAATGTTACGAGAGTGAGCAATAAATGGCCATTTAAGGTGTTTTGCAGTTTACTGAACATTGCCGGTATCAATTCCCAAATAATTTTTTATGCCAAACAAATCAGAAGACCGATCGGAGGGTATATCTAACAAATCTAGCTAAAGAGCTTACGAGACCGCATATTATACGACGATCTAGTGCGACTTCTTTCTCTATTCCTCTGAAGCAAAAAATCAAAAATGTCTTGGGTCAAGAAAACGAGAGAGTTGCAGATAGAGGACCACAACAGGTAGGAGCTAAACCAAGATGCTCTTATTGTCCGATCCGGAAAAATCGATTTACACAGTACTCTTGCAATTGATGTTCCAAGCCAATATGCAAGGAACATATAGCTAGAACCCTTTTAACCTGCATGCAGTGCTTGAATCGGGAAGAGGACTCATAAATTTAATTTTTTATATTTGTTCGTTTTGTACCAGTTTGATATATTGTATGTTTTTATTACTATTTTTAAAATAAATATTCTATTATTATTTATTATTGTTTGAAATTAATTTCATTAATATCATGTTATGACAGAATTATAAGTTAAATATGGAAAATAAAGTCAAGAAGATGATGTTAGATAGAATCTAACGCGTTACCAATCGCGTGACTATCGGAAGCGGTACCGATCGCGGGTTAAAGCAACGAGTAATAAAAAACAACTTGTCCCTAGAACTGCAAGATGGTGGTTAGAATTGCAAGAATATAATTTCGAAGTCCAATATAGACCCGGAAAATGGAATGAACCATGTGGACGCACTAAGTCGTAATCCGGAGTAACCCCACCGACTGAATGCGAAGTTATTTTCCGAATCGAAGAAGCAGATTGGATTTTGTCGGGACAATTGACAGACGACAAAATCAAGGAAATTCGTTAAATATTAACCAAACCGCCAGTGCTAGAATATGAAAAGTACATTTACAAAAATTATTGTTTACGAGATGGACGAATCTATCGAATAACTGCTAGAGGTTTATTATGGGTAGTATCACAAGGAATGAGACAAAGAGTATTCAAAACAGCTCACGATGATTTCGGACATTTTGGTGTGGAGAGAACACTACATCGTTTATGAGAGAGCTATTGGTTCCCTAGAATGCGTAAATATGTGGAGAAATATATTTCTTATTGCATTCCTTGTCTTTACAACAAGCGCAATTCTGGTAAAAAGGAAGGATTTTTACACCCCATCCCAAAAGGTGTTCAGCCACTCTCTACCTTCCTTGTTGATCATCTAGGACCATTTCCAAAATCGAGGAGATCTAACACCTACCTAATAGTCGGAATTGATGCTTTCACAAAATTTGCTTTTCTACGTGCCGTTAAGTCCACCATGACAAAATACGTGGTGGAATATTTCAAAGATATTTTTGCTACTTATGGCACACCTAAAACTTTAATATCCGATAAAGGTTGTTGCTTCACTTCAAAACATTTTAAGTCCTTTTGTAAACAAAACAACATACGTCATATTATCAATGCAGTAGCAATACCAAGGGCAAATGTACAGGAAGAACGATTAAATCGTAGAATACTATCAGCATTATTACCATCGGTTCCAGAGGAGGAGTTATGGGATGAATACGTTCGATCTGTACAATTCTCAATTAACAACGTACCCAATAAGTCTACAGGTAAAACACCTAGCCAACTACTGTTTGGTTATATACCACGTGGTGGGGTTGTTATTTCTTTTTCTGGAGAAGAGGAAGCAGCATTGGAGTAGGACTTGTATCTCGAGGCGAGATATTTGCAGGATGGCCGACTGTAAGAATATTTTATTTTATCTTAGTATGTGAAGCAGACTTGATAGTTATAAAGCGTGAACATGGGTTACGGTAACAGCCTTGAAATAATCTTAAAATATAAATTTCTGAGAAGCGTGAACCCTTAGATAAGCTATGGGCCATGTGGAAGATGAAATATTGTCTGTCGATGGAAGTTGTAAGAATATTATGTATTCGGGGTCGTTTGAAAGAATTTCTAGGTACAGTCTGAAATTACGCATCGTACAGAAAAGGTTCATTTTACAAATATAGTTAGATTCGAGTGGAAAGATAGATTATTTGTGTGTGAGTGTATTCTTCTGAATTTTGGTGTTTTCGAACCGTTTTAGGTGAGTTTTCTCACGAGTAATTAAGTTTTATCCATTAGCATTTGATTTTTTTGACAATTAAGTAATTTCATTGAATTAAATTAAATATTATTACCAGTTAATATTTTGTAGTCAATTTGATAAACTCTGATGTAGACAACCTTATTTTTAAAGTTTACAGGGTTGTATTATTTGATTAAAAGGTATTTCAGAAAGTACTTATATATTTTTACCTACGAGGTGTGATGAAAAATAAAGTGATTAGTAATATTACATTGTTTGTTCCGGCGCAGTACACTGCGGTCAGTGTATGCGTTTGTGTTGGGATTACTGTGGTCAGTTTTCCAGGGGTCGTACTGTGGTTTGTACGAGCTAGTGACATTGCGGTCAGTGTGCTAGTTTTCACACTGCTGTGGCACGAGAATGACTATTTATTATTCTTGTTGCTATAATTAGTGTTGTTGCCCTGTTTTGCTTTATCGATCGATAGTTGGACACTGCGGTCAGTGTCGACGGAATGGAGAATTAATATTTGGTTAGTTCTATCACATGGAAATTAAGCCAATAAGTTCTTGACATGAATCAACTTTATTATTGATGTTTTCTAGTTAACTATGACTGAGAAAGATAATAATTTTAATTATTTACCATTGCCAATTTTTAACTACTTTCTTTAATTTAAAAATATTTTTGGTAGACTTAATTGCTCATCAGTTTCTTTTCAATTTCAGGTACGACTAAAATTCGAAAACTAACAATTGGCCAAAAAAAGAAACGTTCGCCTTCGCCAAGTTCTGATGAGGAGGAGAATATTGAAGTTCAATATGAAGAGGAAAGTGATGTCATTTCTGAGGTGGATGAAACTGAATGTGTAGGATGCGGAGAAAGTTATAACATCACAAAAAAGAAGATTCGTTGCAGTGCATAATTTGCCAGAAGTGGTTTCATGAAAATTGCTCTTCCTATTTAAACACATGCCAAAATTGTGGTAAAACTGCGTTTAAAAAGAAGCAAGACAGTTGTTAAGGATATTTTTTATATTTTGTTTTAATAAGTAGTGTGTTATTTTCATATTTTTATGTTTTATTCGCGTTTTTATATTGTGGCCATCTATCCCTTATTGCATGGCCAACTGACCCCACCGAACCGGGATAGATGGCCATATACAACTGATTTTTATAAATAATAATAAATAAAAAATAAAAGTAATGAAATTGCCTGTCTCGACCCTTACTTCGTGGAATATGCTCATATTAGTGTTTTTAAATGAAACTGAAGGTCTCTAGTTAATTCCACAATATAATACAAGTTATTGAAAATTCTAAAAAAATGACAATTGTTTCGATAAATCAATATCATCGTCAGAATGATGTTTTCAACGTATTTATTCACCAGTATGCTCGGATGATAGGTAAACAATGACAAAAAAATATTGTATGGAGCCTAACCCTCACCAAAAATTTACAGGCTCCTATGCAAAACGGTGGCCATCTCACCCGACTTTACCCTTAGTTCGAACAAATCTTCAAGTTGCCAGCGACAGAATGATAAGTCGGCACGACACGCAGGCCACAGTTGGCGGTTCTAAAGAAGGGGACAAAGTATTGTTACACAACCCGACGAGGAGAAAAGGATTTTCTCCAAAATTACAAAAATCCTGAGAATCCATACTTAATCAAGAAAAGGATCAATGATGTTATATATCGTATAAGCAAGATCCCCAACGGAAAACCAAAAGTAGTTCACCAAAAACGACTAACGCCATTCGAAGGAGACCATGACCTAGAGAAAGGAGTAAACCATATTCGAGATGTGTCTGACCCTACCTTCGATGAATTTATGGGCGCGTATGGAGGGACCGGGAAACATAGATATGGAGTCACTTCAGAACAACGACAAGATTTGTTCACTCTCCCGGAAGATTATTCACTGGCATACAACATCCCCGCCCGTATCAAGAACGTACGAGGGTTGGCAACCGTCTTTCGAAAGAAGTTCGGGCAATTAGAAAAACTTGAAGACCAGATTCCAGCCCCTGGCAAGATACTTAGACTGAAATACAATTCAAGGTACGTCTTCTACGTGGTAACTAAAAAAGAATTTCAAGATCGACCTACCTACCGCGATGTGTGCGAAGCACTTCGAAACCTCCGAGACCATGTGTTGGTATCCAGTGTGAAGAAACTGGCCATGGCTAAGATAGCGAGTAATCAGTTGGATTGGTGAGTCATCAGGAACATGGTAGAGGTGATCTTCCAAGTTACCGGTGTCCAGATATTAATTTGCAGCTACAACCCCCGTTATCAGTATCCGAAGAAGACGGCGCCCTGTTATTTCCATAAGATCGGAAAGTGTAGAAATGGGGCAAGTTGCCGATTCAAACATCCAGTCTCGGCTACACAAAAGTTCCAGGAGTAACTTCCATTTAAGAAGGGGGTAATGTTACGAACTCGCACACCGAAGTAGATATTAAGTACGCTCCTGTAACCTTATGTTAACGGTGTTAAAGAAATGGCTAGCGCGCCGAATTCTGGGAAGGTCTATTGGGATTTTTTGTAACAGTTTTTTATAGGCATGTTCTCCGAAGATATTTTAAGGATTGAGCCGGCATTCGAGAAATATCCCGAATAAATAATATTCCAGAAGGCAGACTAGTATATAAAGTATAAAGAGACTACCTAACTTAAATATATGTTTGAAAAGTATTCATACCTATTAAAAATTATCAATTATGAATAACATATTAAATAATGTAGTGAATGATGAGGAAGAGATGGAATACGTTTTTGGTGATGATATTGTTAATATCGCTTATAAACTGATTTCAAAACAAACAAGCAAAATAGCGGATTATGTCGCGCTATTGAAGTTAGCAAACGTGTCCTGGCCGACAACTGTATAGGTCGTTTCTCAGCGCTAGCAAGCGCTTTTTTCTGCCAAACACACGGATTGGGTGTGTTTGGCAGAAATAAGCGCTTGCTAGTGCTGAGAAACAAACTGTACAGTTGTCGGCCAGGACACGCAAATATTATATAGGTAGGAGTAGGAGTGATGGGATGTGGGTATTTACCCAATGGATAAAAATACAAATACCGGGAATTTACCGGGTAAATACCCAAAACATATTTACCCAACGGAAAAATGGGTTTTTTCAAAATGGGTTAACCAATGCATGTTTGACTTGTAGATAGTTCCAAAGGAGCTTCGCCCCTCATATACCAAGCAACTCGTATTGCAGAAGCATTTGTTTTGCTTTTAATTGCAAAAATAAGGTTAAAAACAATCTTTGTCGTATTTCGTATTGTCGGTGTATGCGGTGAATTGTCAGAATACTGTGGGCGCAATCAATCGTTTTTGTAGGTTTAATTCGTTTTTTGCCAGTGATTTTAAATTAAAGCAGTATGCCACGTAAAAAAAGCAACATTTGGAAATGGTGTACACTGGTGTACACTAATGACTGGTAGGTTGAATTTGCGAAGAAGAATGGAATTGAGTTGGATAGATCTTCAATCTACACTCCTCAACAAAATGGCGTGCAGAACGGGAACATCGGATACCATTAGAAATGTCAAGGTCAATGATGTTAACTCACAGAATGTCTACTCGTTTTTGGGCTGAAGCCATGTGTTGTGCTGCTTACGTTCGTAATAGAACTGGAAAAAGCCGCCAAAAAGACAAAACACATTTTGAAATTATATACCTATGGCCGAGAATGTTCTTTACATCATTTGAAAATATTTGCTAGTAACTCTTTCGTTAGAATTCCAAAAGAAAATAGAAGAGACAAAAAATTTGATGCTACGAGTAAGCAAGGCATTTTTGAAGGATATGAGGAAATTTCTGGATACTATAAGGTTTGGATACTAGATGAAACTCATATTGAAATTAGTCATGACATCATTTTTAATGAAAAAACCGTTCATGAAACGTTGTTTTATTTGTCTCGGGGAGAGAGAGCAGTTGAAAACGTACCAGTATCTGATGAAGAAGCCGGTGAAGAAGAACATGTTGTATGTTGGTTTATTGCGGTGCAGCTTTGACTTTCTCTACGACGTAGTTAAGAATGTCTTACAAAAACAGGCTCACTTTTTTACATTACTTACCATGGTACAGCGTCACTCTCTGCTGTAATCAATGTATTTACGCATCCTGGTTCTGGTGTAGCAAGAAAACCTTTTTTGTGATCACTTTCGTATTTATTTCATTCTACTTTTCGACTATATTATGCATTCCAACTTTATGTTGAAAAAATATTGTTGAGCAGTATAATTTGATGTTTATATTTGTTATTTTGGTAACATGGTATACTTTAAAACCTTAAAAATGATGACCATTATATAATTCTTTCATACAGTTTGGGTAGAAATGCGTAAACAATATTCTGAAAATTTCAGTATATGACCTTGCTAAACAAGGCCGATTCTGTGCGTTCACGCAAAACTAATTATCATTTCCAAGTGGTCATTTCAATTGAACATACAATTATATCTATTCAACGTTATTTACGACGTAGCGTATTTAATAATTTTCCAACTGGCATCAATTTCCTGGTCACAAATTGTGGCATCCTATTGAATTATTTCTCTCCGAGGAGACTTGGCAACGTTAATTTGCTTACTCGGCTGTTCATATCACTATTTCTGTGAACTAGGTAATCGTCACGGTGTTGCCATGTCTCGATAAATCGACTTTAATTAAATAATATTAATACATTAGGAAAGTAATGTCAGAATAGTGTTAGTCAATTTTGTTCTTGATATTGGAGACAAGAAATTGTAAAAACATCGAAATTAATAGCTCGAAGAGGAGTGTTTGAAAGTGGGAATTTTCATCAGATTATGGTTGATTTATAGCTTATCCATAAACATCCAGGATTGGCTGATATTAGGATAATCAGAAAAGAGGAAAAAGTTCGAGAAATTAGCGTAATTTGGGGATGTATGAGAATATGTTAGACCATACAACTTATGAACCCCCACACAAAATTAATTTTTAATTTTTTGCCATGTAATTTAAAAATGACTTCAAATAATGCATTCTACATACATGTTATTACTTTTCCGCCCAACCTATCTAATGTGTGCGAGAAAAGAAAGTATTGTTTTACCCCAAAGAAAGTTAGAATTTTGGATTTTTTTCAGTTATTTTTACGTTTTTCACCAAGAACAACACGAAAAAACGGTTTTTAGAAAAAAATCCTGTGTGGATGTCGTCGTTGTCGGTGTCGTTGGCCACTTTTCGTAACATGGTCTTGTTAGATCGATACAGCCTCCGGAGTGCAACAAGTCAACAATTTTATGATTGAATATTATTTAGGACATTTCATAGATGAACCCTATTTATTTTCAGCAGTGCCATATTATCCAATAGGCTGACGAATAGCCTAGGGCGCCGTGAAAGAAATAGGCGCCGTCTGACCACTAACGATAGTCACAATTAGTTCAAATCATTTTTACTGTATATGTATTTTTTTCGTGGAGATCGAATGTGTTGTAAGGCACCAATATTAAACAAAATTTTATTGACAACATTAGTGAATAGAGACATCATTATTTCAGTCGGCCGGGTTTGAATACTTGGATAGATTGAAAAGCACCGCTTTACATTCATATATTTTGATTATCAATGCGGTATTGTAAATATAGACAAATCTCTTTTTGCTGATTCGCGGCAGTGACGGGATGCCGCCAGAGATAAATATGCTAATATGCAAAGTACCGCCACGTGCGCCTTGCACTCGCCAAAACAAAAAAACCGACAAAGGATGATTTGAAACGCAACATTAAAGTTTACAAAAAAAAATGGTAAACTTTGGAAACATTTATTTTCAAAATTGAAGGTAGTCAGTTGAGTGTTGAGTTAGTTCAGTCGCTAGCAGTAATCGAGTAATCGTTAATTAAAATAATATCTATCAGTTGCGGTATTTTTGTCTTGTTTATCATTTTATCGAAAACAATGAGTGGAAGTGGAGGAAGTAGAAAACTTAGTGGGTGGGAAAGGAAGAAGGCTGAAAAAGAAAAGCAAGAAAGAATGGAGAAGTTATTGAAAAAAATACCCAAATTAAATTATTTTTTTTTGTCAACCTGTTCGAGGTACGGAAGCCGATGCAGATAATGAACAACAATCAACTCTCAGTAATGATGATATTATGGATAAAGGTAAGCAGATAATTGAATAACGCGATGTAAGAATGTAATTTTTATTTTTGTATCCTCTAGAAATCGCAATAAACTCATGCAATTCTGATACTGATGAAGTTCAGGACTGTGCATCTTCATCAAGCAATCCTCAAGAAACGTCAGAATTATTTTCAAAAGTCGATTTTACAGACCCAGCTGGATGGGCTATAACCGAAAGTTTCATAGATTACATTGTAATGAACCCATCTGTAATTGTACAAGAAATTTCTAAAATGGATTTCCAAAAATCGAAACGAATTTATGATATTCATAGTAGATTTGCTTAAAAAATATGTTTTTCAAAACTTTGCACAACGGGGAAACTGTACGTCGTCAATGAACACTGTGAAAATGCGAAGGCATTGCGCGATCAAATGTTTTAGGGAAAATAGATACATAAGCAGTACCTTGCAGGAAGATATTACTGGGTTAACGTACTTAAACGAGTAGTTGCAGTTATAAAATTTTTGACATCGCGTGGCTTAGCATTTAGGGGTTCTAGTAAAATGTTTGGAGCTATTGATAACGGCAACTACCTAGGTTAGTTAGAGCTTTTAGCAGAATTCGATCCGTTTCTGAAAACCCACATTGAAACAAAAGGCAATCCAGGAAAAGGAAATGTTTCTTATTTGTCATCAACTATTTGTGATGAATTTATAAAACTCATGGCGGTTGATCTAAGAGAACAATTTGCATCAGAAATAAAAAACACGAAATATTTTGCAATAATCATAGATTCTACACCCGACATATCCCATACTGACCAAATTACTGTTCTTCTCAGATATTCAGATATGTAATTGAAAATGGTTCGGTAGTAGAACGATTTATTACATTTGCTGCTAAGGTAGGGTACAAAACTTCAAGTATGGAAACAGCAGTTTTGAAAGTTTTAGAACATATGTCATTAGACATACAGAACTGTAGAGAACAATCGTACGATAACGCTAGCAACATGTCTGGTCGATATTCTGGTTTGCAAGCTAGAATCAAGGAAAAGAACAAATTGGCAAAATTTATACCATGTGCTGCCCATTCACTGAATTTAGTAGGAACCTGCGCTGCAGAGTGTTCTCCTGTTGTAACAAATTTCTTCTTGTTTGTGGAAGAAATGTACACTTTCTTTTCAGCATCAACCTATAGGTGGGAAATAATGAAAGAGTGTTTAACACGTAACAGAACTGTGAGTGGGTCAGAACTTCATGTGCCTAAAAAACATTCATCTACTAGATGGTCAGCTAGAGTCGATGCCTGCACCACTCTTCATGACAGTTACGATGCTTTTAAAGAAGCTTTGAATTTTATTGTGAATGATACCTCGCAAGCACCTAAAACAAAAGCTGAAGGGAAGGGTATATTGCAAAAAATGTTAAGCTTGGAGACTGGTATTATACTCTCTTTCTGGAGAGATATTTTAATTCAATTCCACAAAACAAGCCAGTCTTTGCAAAAGCAAAGTATGGATATAGTGAGAGCCGTTCAACTCTATAAATAATTAATTCACTTTGTTACGGAAATGAGAACAACTTATAACAAATACGAGGAAAGCGGTAAATTGTTAACAAAATGTAGTATCTATACGTTGGATTCGAAAAGGAAGAAAAAAAGAAAATGTTTGCCAGGAGAGAGTGATGTTGGAGAAACTACTTTTGATGGTAGGACAGATATGGAAGTAAATATGTTCTACGTGGTTGTAGACAATATAGTATCAGAACTCGAGAGGCGAAAAAATTCGTACGATGAAATCAATGGATCTTTTGGTTTTCTTACAAACTTAGAAAACACTGAAGACAATATAATAAAAGAAAAGTGCAGACATCTTCAAGGAATTTATACTAGAGATTTGGATTCTAATTTTGAAAATGAATGTGTACAATTCAAATATTTTATTCAAACTCTGGACTCACCTAACTCTGAAAAAAAAACATCAAAAACTATGTCATGGTTGCAAACACTCCGCAGCAGAAATTTAATTTGTACGTTTCCCAACATGGACATTATTTTAAGAATATATCTGTGTCTTCCAGTGACGAATTGTACAGGCGAAAGGTCCTTCTCCGTGTTAAAACGAGTAAAAAATTACTTAAGAAATTCTTTAACAGACGATAAAACTGCTGACCTCTCAATACTATGTATAGAATGTGAGGCACTAAAAGAAAGAAATTTTCACGATATCATACAAAAATTTTCAAGTATTAAGTGTCTTAAAATTCACCTTTAAATAATCGATTTGTACATTTTCACAAATACATATATATTTTGTGAAACGAGTTTTATTTTACTTGTATTTATATTTTTACTTTCCTAGTTTAGAGGCGCCAAACTGATGTCAGCCTAGGGCGCTCTAATGTCTTAATCCGGCCCTGATTTCCAGCTCACCAGAGCCGGTACAACGGGTTCTATGGTACTTGAAGTATGATATTTTAGTCATTTTTTGAGAAATTTCAGTTCGTTAGCAGGATACAGCCACCGGAGTGCAATAAGTCACCAATTTTATTGATTTTCAGCTCACCAGAGCCGGTACAACGGGTTCTATGGTATTTGAAGTAAGGCATTTTTGTCATTTTTGGATAAATTTAAGTTTGTTAGCACGATACAGCCACCGGAGTTGAACAAGTCACCAATTTTATGATTGAATATTCAACACGTCTCCAAGGTGGACTCTTTTGATTTTCAGCTCACCAGAACCAATACAACGGGTGCTATGGTACTTGAAGTTCGACATTTTTGTCTTTTTTGGAGAAATTTCATTTTGTTAGCACGATACATCCTCCGGAGTATATACAAGCAACCTATTTTATGATTGGATATTGTTCAGGACATCTCAAAGATGAGCTCTATTGATTTTCAGCTCATTAGAGCTAGTACAACGAGTGCTATGGTACTTGAAGTACCAAATTTTTATAATTTTTGGTTAATTTTCAATTTGTTAGCACGATACAGCCTCCGGAGTGTATACAAGTGACCAATATTTTAATGGGATATTTTTCAGTGTGAGTCACAGATGAACTTTAATGATTTTCAGCTCACTAGAGCGAGTACAACGGGTCCTATAAATCCAGATACACAACATTTTTGGTTACTTTTGGAGACATTTCGGTTCGATACAGCGTCTAAAGTATATGCAAGTGACAATTTTATGATAGGATTTTATTCACAGATGCGGAAAAGTTAGTTTTGCTCTTTAATACCGTTTATTATTAGGAATAAACGGTACTCACTAGTTTAAATCATGCCTTCTCCCGCCACGTCATGAGTTATAACGTCATAATATAGGGTTTTGGGAAGTTCTAGTATGATTTTTGATCATTCTAGACAAACGTGATAATATCTACAATTATAGCTAATTTCAAACATATTATGTTATTATATCTCATTTTTATTGCAAACTATCTTAAAAACGAAGTATTACAATTCAATTTATATACATGAGAAACATCTAAGCATAAAGTTTTAGTAAAATTTCACAAAAGAAAAAAGTAGAACACTAGGTTCGTAATAAATGATATCTGCATTGTAAATCAACTGTCATACATATATGTATCAACAAAACTTCACCAGTTTAATAGAATTTAAATGATTGCGCAATATACTCACAATTGCTTGATTTTAAGTGGAGCAAGTCCATTATACAGGGTGTCTTAAAATTGACGCCTGCCTTTTATGAGTATAAATCTGAAAATTAAATTTTGCGTTTTGTCCTTGGTTATCGAGTTATTGATATAAAACAACGATCTAAAGTTAAACCTTCAAAATTGATTAGAAACGAATTGTTATAAAACATGTAACAAGTTATCGCCTATAATACGAACTACTACATCTTCCGATATGTCAACCGGTTTAAAGTAAATTTTCCCCTCAAGAATGCCCAGAAGAAAGAATCTAAAAGGATCATAAATTGCATGAATGGAGATATGAAAATACTTATTTAATACGATAATCAAAAAACGTTTGAACTGGCTTATTAAATAGTAATGTAATCGACTCTAAATATTCTACCTTACCGACTTAATTCAGCGTCGTAATCACTTTTTTTTAAATGGCAATTTACCAATGCCATTGTTCGATCAAACAAATTCCCCTACTGTAGTTTGTTATTTTAGTTATAGTTGGGAAGAACGGGCAAGACAGCTTGTAGAGGAAGGAGACCTAATATGAGATAGCAGCCTATTATGAGATACCGTATTTTCTCACCTAGTAAGAGTCTCCATCTAGCGACAACCGCTAAAACTAACTCATCGGAACATCAATTGTTTATTTTCAGTTGCTCTTACGACCCGCAACGTGTACGTGTTTTTACGCATTAGTGCAATACCGAAATTTTATTAGTGTTCAGTTTGACGTGATTTTTTTGTTGAAAAGGTGAGGAAACAAATTAGTTTGTTATATTTGCTTTTTTGTGTTGGAGTTGCTTTATTGTTTAAACATATAAAACGCGTGGCAACTCAATTAATTTTTGAGAAAAAAATATGTAATAAATTTTCACAAGAGATTCCTAATATGAGATACCTTGGTGCTCCTAATATGAGGTATCTCATATTAGGAGAACTTTCTTTTTCAAATAATTTCAACGAAAGCTGTTTGCAGATGCCTAGAGACAAGAAAAAAAGGAAGCAGTGGGATAAAAATGCCATGATAAGGGCTGTTAAAGCGGTAAGGAATAAGGAGATGGCCTGATGGCCTCTAAAACATTCAATGTTCCGAAAGGTAAACCTGCTTTTTTAGTTATTGTTTAATTTTTTTATAAATTTCTTTTATTTTTCAGGAACCATTGAACCATATGTAAAAGATAATAGACGTGCAGAGGACCTCGTAAAAATAGCTTTGGGTAGGAAACAAGCTTTACCTAATGTTTTGGAAAAGCAGTTAGCAGACTACTGCATTGAAATGGAAAAAAAGTATTACGGTCTTCGGAGGAGAGATGTCAAATATATGGCGTTTCAGTTAGCAATCAGAAATGGCTTAAAGCATCCTTTTAGCACGGGAAAGGAATCTGCAGGTAAAAAATGGCTCAGGGGGTTTTTAAGAAGGCACCCGCAGTTGTCTGTACGTACACCACAGGCAATATCTGCTGCGAGAGTTAAAGGGTTTAACGCCGAAAACGTTGCGCAGTTTTTTGACATATTTGAGAAGGAGATGGAAAAAATTAAGTTTTCTCCACATAGATTATTTAATGTCGACGAAACAGGCATTACGGTTGTGCAGCATAAACAAAGCAAAATCATCGGCTTTAAAGGAAAAAAAAACAGGTTTGTGCCATAACATCACAAGAGAGGGGAAAACTCGTCACCGTTGTGACAGCCATGAACGCTTCTAGTACTTTTGTTCCGCCCATGACAGTGTTTCCTCGTAAAAATATGTCGGAACATCTAATGCATGGCGCACCTCCTGGATCAATATGGGCCTGCCATCCGTCTGGATGGATTCAGACAAATATTTTTACGCAGTGGTTTTCACATTTTGTTAAGTTTACTAAACCAACAAAAGATGATCCGATCGTGTTAGTTTTAGACGGTCACTATTCACACACGAGAAACATAGAAATCATAGACATGGCTAGAGAGAATTATGTTTCAATTGTGTGCTTACCACCACATGCCACTCATAAAATGCAGCCACTTGATGTGGGTTTCATGGCACCACTAAAAACATATTATGCTCAAGAAATAGAGACATTTCTCAAAAACAACTCAGGAAAAGTTGTAACACACCAACATCTGCTCGCTATTTGGAAAAGCTTATAATCGGGCTGCAACAATGGAGGCATCGATCAATTCATTTAGAAAAACAGGTCTCTTTCCTTGTAACAGACATGTTCTTAGAGAAACTGACTTTTTGGAAGAAGAGCAAAATCTACCTACACAAGAAAGAACTGATATTGAAAATGAAGGTGCAGATATTTCATTAAATGACAATATTTCAAATGTGTCATCAGATTTAGTTGTGGATGTTCCTGCAGAGTCCAGAAAAACTATGGCAAATCCATCAATATCATCAGGCTCTGCCCACAACAAATGCTCTGACAAAAGTGATAAACTTTTGCTAGTTTCTCCAAAAGACGTTTGTCCAGTGCCATCAAATTCTTCAAATCATGGTGAAAACTCTAATAAAAGAAAAGGCAAAGCAAGTTTAATAACATCTACTCCATATAAAAAAAACTTGGAAGAATCCATTGTCAAGAAACTAAAAAAAAGAAAGATGTGAAACCAAACTCTTTGGGAACAACAGATAAAAAATCCAAGACTAAAAGTACCGAAAAGGCTGAAATTACATCGAGCAGCTCAGATTCAGAAACTTCTGTGCATTATGATGACTCGACTGATGAAGAGGATTACAAGGATGCAGAGTGTCGTTTTTGTCAGGGAAGATTTTCCGAAGACACCCGTGGAGAAAAATGGGCTAGATGTATCGTTTGTTTTCATTAGTGCCACGAAGATTGCGGCGAAGTTGATGGCACAACATTTGTTTGCCCTATATGCGAAAAAAAAACAAGGAAAAAAAACTTTTGTTCGATTAAATTTTAGTGTTGTTACTTTTGATTCTCATTTTGATTACTTCTGAAATAAAACAATATATTATATTCTTTCAGTACTTGTTTTTATTTTTTGGTATCCTAGTCTTTTATTAGGGACCCTAACTATCTCATATTAGGAGACCAATCTTGAAAATGACAAAAGTGATTTTTTTTTTATTTATTACCACTTTACAAAAATAGTTAACATTTTTAATAAATTTGATTTGTTTGGGTGTGAAATATACACAACGATCTATCCTTTAGAAATAAAGCCACTTCTAAAAGTTAAATTTGTGCAAAATTATTCAAAAAGATAAAAAGGTTTCTCATATTAGGTCCCTTTCCTCTATATGTTCTATATATACTGATATACACGGTGCTCCAACGAAAAGTACCCACTCTAAATGAAGCTAATAACTTTTTAAAAAGTGGTGAATACTTGTATTCGTAACGTCACCCCTCTACCCTACACAGTCATCCCCTTAAAAAATTTAAATTGCAAAGGTGATCGAGTGATATTTTAGGGGACCACGTTCTCGGGCCTTTCTTTATTCCTGGTAACCTAGATGGTGATAGTTACTTATCTGTTGGAAAATTACATCGATCCAATGATTACCCAAATTCTTGAAGACGACAACAATATTTTAGAGCCCGAACTGTTATTTTAGCAAGATGGTGCACCACCATATTTTGCTATACCGGTCCGTCAATTTCTGAATAATCACTTTCCTGTCGATACATTGGAAGAAGAGGACCTGTGAAGTGACCAGCCTGGTTACCCGATTTAAAACCCTTTCTATTTCTTCCTCTGGGGTCATTTGAAATCGAAGGTATTAGCAACACAATTTGAATATCTACAAGATTTACGAAAAAGGCGATTGTGCGGCTTCTTCTTCAACGAATTTAATCAAATTTTCTCCAAGTTGTATTGTTTCCAAAAATCAAACATTATATTTTCCAAAAATGTTAAGCATCTACAAACATCGTCTTCCCTTACCTCACCTGACATTCCAATAATTTCGAAATTATTCTAAATATTTCAGTTGGCAGTCTTGAAGCTTTTAGTCAAATCTTTCAAAATAAAAGTATAAATACAACGTTTTCTTCTGAATAACGAGAGAGTAACCGCGGTTGTTTTAAACGAAACATTAAGTGACAAAATGGAAGGAAAAATAGGGGATTGTCAATATGGATTTAGGTAAGGGAAGTCGACATAGACCCAATTCACATTATGACAAATTATTGAAAAAAGTTACGAATACAACATTTATAGACGTTAAACAGGCTTTCGATAGTATAAACAGAGACACTTAGGCCTGTCGTTGAGATGCAATTTTTAGTTGTACAACAGTTCATTCAAAGAAACGAGTACTATGCATTTACGAGGGTTGCCTTTTATATTTCGGGAATAGAGAACAAAAACAAATATTAATCATCGAAAATCACTTTATTGTTTTTCAAAATATTCCTCATGAAGATCTATACACATTTGCATGCGTTTGAACCAATTGTCGAAGAACTTTTGCTATTCTGATTGAGGTATCTCCAAAACATGCATTCTGAATGCAGCAACCGCTTCTTCAGGTGTCGAAAAACGTTGACCTCTCAGTTTGATTTTTACGTACGGGAATAAAAAGAAGTCATTCGGTGCCAAGGCAGGACTATACGGCGGATGACTCATCAAATCGATGTTTTGGGTGCTCAAAAATGCAGTTGTTTGAGTCGATGTGTGAGAGCTCGCATTGTCGTGGTGAAGAGTGATCCGTATCGGCGGTTGGTTTTCCTGATTTCTTGGAAGACAACTGGCAAACAAATGGTTGTGTACCAGTCAGAATTGACTGTTCTGCGTTGTTCTAGTGGTACGGTTGCGACATGTCCAGTTTTTCCGAAAAAACAGGCCACCATTTGCTTGGAAATGCTTCGTGCGCGAACAACTTTTGTTGGATTTGGCTCATCTTGAAATACAGTCGACTGCTGTTTATTTTCGGGCTCATACGCGTAAATCCACGATTCATCACCTGTCACGATGTCATAGACGTGTTTCAAAGCACCGCGATCGTATTTTTTGAGCATTTCTTTCGACCAATCGACACGAGCATTTTTTTGAACGATTGACAAATTGTGTGGGATCCAACGCGAAGAAATTTTGTTGACAGTCAAATGTTTATGCAATATTGAATGTATGCTGGTCCCACTAATACCTAAGGTTGTCTCAATCTCACGATAGGTCACATGACGATCTTGCAATATCAGTTCGCCCACAGCATCAATGGTTTTCGGAACAACAACTGATTTTGGACGACCTTCACGAAATTCGTCTTGGAGTTAAGTACGACCACGATTGAATTCACCATACCATCGATAAACTCTGGTCCTTGATGGAGCTTTATCGCCAAAAATTGAATTAAGCTCATCCATGCACTGTTGCGGAGTTAATCCACGTCGAAAGTTGTAAAAAATAATCGCACGAAAATGTTCACGATTTAATTCCATTTTTGGGCCGAGATGAAGGTTTTTAGTTACTGTAAACAACACAAATAGCACTCGTATGTCAAAACGTTGTAAGTACGTATAACCTCAAAAATGTCCAACTTTACGATAGAGCTGTTAGTCTAGTCCACTTCACGGAAGTTGATGCCACCTGAAGAATGTTGCTAAGTTCAAAAACTTAAAATCACCAGAAACTTGCCAGATTTTGCAAAAAATCACCAGATTTTATATTTTTCGCATATTTTCACAAGGTATATAAAACAATTAAAATCAAACTAAATAAAATGTTTCAGACATGTTTTATTACAGTCTAGTAAGTAAAACAAAGTTTTTATTTAATCAAAACATTAGTTAAACGAAGTTCTTGAGAAAAATGTATGTAGTTCTACTTATATATATCAAAATGTATTTATACATAATATTATTGTGTTTGTTAATATCGGTAGTTATAGAAAAAATTAAACAGTTGTTATTACTTCACGTTTTGGAACCTAATCTATTTCGCCATTTTGGTTTTGTTTAGGCTAATTTCAAAAAATAATCTTTCCACACTTGCACTGCAGTGTGGTAATATTAATAGAATATTTACAAAATTCTGGAAAGACAAGACTGTTGTCACCCTTCTTGACATAGCACACTTCCTTCCAAAATTCAATTTCATCTATAGAAAAATCAAAGTTTGAGTATTTTAATTACCTAAACTCTCTATCCAAGGTATTAATGTCGTTAAGAAGATTTGGAAACACTAAACCCAGAGGACCTATACTTTCATTTTTTTTAATATTTCAAGCACTTAATATGGTTAGTAATTTAAGAATTTTTGTTTCACGGGAACTAAAACATTCGAGGGTAGAGATTATACAGCTTTGGATTTTCCAATTGAAATTCCGAAATTATTCAACATTAAGACCTAATTTTTGCGACAATTGATACTTCAAATGTTCAATTAACTTACGGACGTCTCTATGTAGTGCGAGCAGTACCTGAATCAAACTCGCCCTGCTGCAATATCCTCTCTGTTGTATCACCTGCAACTAATTTACTGAGTTGTTCCTTCAATATTTTAGCACGTATTTCATCTTTAGGTCACACAAGTATTTCCGTAAATTGTACCATTATATTTCCTTTAAATTATAATAAGTAAGTTAAAATATAATATTCAAATTATAGTTATCTGATAAGTAGATACCATCACTTTCAATGTAAAGTTTAAATCTTGATGGACACATTCCACGAATATGAATGCTTCCTCAGATCTCTATATTGCGTTTCTTAAACGAAGAAAAAAATCTTAAATTATACATTCATAAGAACTAAACAATTATGATAAAAGGGATGTACCATTTGAAACAGTTCTATTACACTCATACAAAATGTATTCTTTCCCATTTGCAAGCTTTTTTATGTCCCTGCAACAATAATCATCTTCTCTGTTCTGTAATCCTCTCTAAGCTGTAAATTCTTCCATATTCCTAAAATATTTTGATTGATATAAACTTCGTGAGAATTAATGTCATCTTGTAGACTTGTGTTATTAATCGTCGTCAGCGTCACTAAGAAATTCGATAACAGTAGATTTGTCAGACGAAACTATATTTACAATAAACTTCTCTAATCCATGGTGTTCGACAGTCTCATCTCGTAGGTTCTGCCTGTTCATAGTCACGTATTTTTTGGCTACTTTGCTGTCCGGATACTGTAACAGTTCCTTGGCGAGTCTGCAGCCTTTTGCGTCGTCCCATCTACCCTTAAACTTATTAAGGGAGTGTTCCTTTAATAGGTCAGCCATCGCTGACGCCGATAGACCAATGAAAGTGCCGGACCCCAAGAGTTTATGGGATGCTTTCCTGGCTAGCGAGTCTGCAATAGGGCTTCCTTTCGATTTCTCGTGGCCCTTGATCCATCCTAAAGTGACCGTAATGCGTGGTCTGTTCAGGGCTAGTAGTGTTTGTCTACTATCCGTAAGGATGTAAATATTATTACCTGTGCTGTTCCATTCGGTAATCCCTTTTGTAGCGATGCAGATAGCAGTGAGCTCTGTTTGAGCATTGCAGTCCATTGTCCATTTTATGTTTAGATTCAGGGGTCTGGAAAAAATTCCACATCCTGACCCATGTGTGAAAATGCGGATTGCGCCTTCCTCTAATGGGTCTTGCGCGTTATTTTTAAGAATTACCTTGTAAGACCTGTGAAAGGCATATCGCGCTGGAATCGAGTCCATATCGGACTGCAGCAGTGGAACCTCTCCGAGGGCCTCATGCCACAAGTTACGTCTCAGTTTACCGGATACTACATCAGGTAGAGCGTAGACGTGTCATGGTCATGAAATCAACCTCCTTGATGTGTATGTCAAGGGAAGTGAGACCAAGGATTACCTCCATAGCTCTTGTTGGTGTAGTTTTCATGCCTCCTGTTGTGTTGAGGAATGCTGTTCTTTGGATTTGATCCAGTTTTCGGACGACTGTCAGCTGGTTTGCTTTAACTTCTCAGGCAATCGCGCCATAGGTCTGATGATGCCAGTGTAGATCCAGGCAGTGACCCTAGGTGACATTTCCCAGATACAGCTAATAGTTCTGCAACATTGTTCATAAGAAATATATGCTTTTTTTACTCTGCTTTCTAAATGGGAGTTCCACGTTAATTTCTGTCGAAGGTGACTCCTGAATATTTCACCTCTGAAGTAAAGTTAAGTTTGGTATTTAGTAGCTTTGGTACTTGATGTTTTACAATCTTCCTTTTTTTCGTGATAAAAACCATCTCTGTCTTTTTTGGATATATTGACAGTGGATGGTGTTTGCACCATTGTTCTATGATATTGAGGGCCTCTTGCATTAAAGCGCAGAGTGTCTCCTCTGATGATTGTAAGATGGTTTTATTTTCTTTTAGGCCATCTCCACGTCCTCATTTGGAGGTAGGTTGACGTTGCCTGTATCCTGGCTTAGAGCTGTTAGTTCTGCCAAGAGACTGTCGATCGCCATATTAGGATATGGTTCGGCAGTCTCCACAGAAGCAACGGTTTCTTGGGGCTCCTCGGATGGGAGAGGGGGATCCATGCTCGATCTCCTCCGTTCCAGGTCGAGTTTTTTTGTTTTAACGATTAATGAAGTGAACGCGTAGCTCATCCTCATTGATCGTTTTTCGATTACTGCCCTTTGGGATTGACCTTCGCTTCGTGATAGAACGGAAAATCATGCATCCAACCGAAGGTCTGGGGTTTGTTTTTCCAGCTGACGCCGCACACCCTCCTTGTCCCCCAGGTCAGCGTGAGCTTCGCTAAGAACCCAAAGGGTGGCTTTTGTCAGCTGGGGAGGTTGTCGAAGTGCACCACGTCGAGCTTAACCTCCTTCCACGGTTCCAGTTTTGAAACCGTGTTCTTTAGCCACTCTAGCGTTTCGTCATTGTCGCAGGTTCTCTGATTATTTCGCCAGAGTGCGACCATGACCTAAAAGTAGGAGGCTTTTTCTGACTGCCGGAGACGGACATAAGGGTTTCGTCCAAAGCATCCATTAGTTGTGTCTTGACAAGGTCTCCTCAAATGAGAAAATCTAAAATTTCGCTAAATCACTAAACAAAAAAAATGTCTCATTGTTACCAAATCTTATATTAATTTTTTGGTACTTTTGGTTTTAAGTTCTACTGGAAAATTGGGAGCTAATTAATAGACAGCTTTATTACAAATTTGAATGATATATGGCTTTCCATTACGACGAAACAACGTTTCAAGTATGCGTATTAGTTTATATCAACCATTTTTTAAATATTTGCTACAGAATTTCTCGATAACCGCTTGGCAACGTAGCATTACAACATAATTGTTACTAGCAGGCAATGCCAATGATATCATCCTAGTGACGTCATTCGTATAAAGTTAAAATTAGATATACCTTGGACATAAAAACGTTGTATGTTGATCATCACTATTTTAAACAGTAATTCCAAGAAACCACATTATTAAAACTTTTTTTCACAAAGTTTAAATACTTTAATAACATGCGAAAATCTATTTTATGTAGGTGGTTGTTAGATAATAAATTTATTCAAGAAACTTGTAATCAAAGATTGACTCAAGGAGAAGATTAATTTTTAATTCTAAGTAGGTAGAAACAAATGTCGATAAATTTCCAGATGACAGTGGATTTTTTCATTAATATAATTCCTGACAAAGACTGTGTTGTACATTAAAGAATGTTTACGCAGATGTTTAAATGCCTTTGACACGATTGATCATCATAAACTTATACAAAAATTAATTATTTGCTGTATATTTTTGAATATTAATGAGATATCAAACATTTCTGGTATTAACGCGGGAGTGCCTGAAGGTTCTAATATATTATTATTTATTATATAACATTCACTGAACCCAAAGAATTTGTTGATGACTTAAATTTTTCTATGAGGAAGTACACAGTAACTTTTACAGAGTGAGTAACTTTCGGATAGGATATCGATGAATTTTTTCCTGATGCGTTTAAAATAAATCAAGATAAAAGTATCTGTATTTTTCTTCCAAAGTCAGTTTATAAAAGATAATTTTACCAGGGCACTGCGATATTTTGTTAAAAAGCGCTTCAAGTGTATACCGATAAATTACCAATACATATCTATCGGTGGCCCCCTTTTTACAAGCTAGGGGAGGGCGGGGAAAGATGGGCCCCCTAATTTTAATCGCTTCTAAATATGTTGTTTGTTGCATTAGCGATTTTAAATTTGAACAACTGGACAGGCTGATGTGTTATTTACTACTTACATACAGTTTAATATTTTTTTTAATTTAGCGATAACATAGTAAAAAGCATTTTTTATGAAAGTCTCGCGTGCAATAGTAAAACCTGGTAACTCGAACAAGTTTTCAGAACTGAGGTTTAAAATAGTTTAAATACTAAAACCCATAAGAAAAAATATCTAAACCTAAAATTTCACACTTCCATGTAATTTTGTACGCTTTATTCAAATTTGATACAATAAATAGGATATTTATTTGTATTAAAATGTTATTAACACATTTATAGTTGCTAGATACAAAAAAACCAAAGGCAAATTGGTTACTACCTTTTTCTATTTGAACATTACTTTTGATGAGCGTCATTTTGCTGTAGTAAAAGTCAGTAATTCAATTTACTATATCTTCTTATTCCTTTTGTCATGGTAAAAGCTTGTAACTAGATCTACTTCCTTTTTTTTATTTTTAAGTGTCTAACCAAAAACCAAGCATGTAGACTTCGCTTGAGTATAAGTGAAATCCATTCAATATTAAAAGACAGTTAAATTCAACGATGAAATAAAACAATATTGTTTGTTTAAATCTTCATATATTTGAACTAATGTTCAATTTAAACTTGTTGACGCGTTTCACTAACACAGTAGCTTTGTCAAAACGAATGAAGGTAAAATATAAAAATGTCTTAATATATACAGTGCTAAATCTATTTACTAAGGTTAACAATGGTATTGAAAGAAATTACATGGAAATTCATTCACTACAAACATTCCTAAGCTATCTTCTAGGTAAAAAGGTTCAATAAAGGAGACTGATTGATATCTATTTGGTCGTTAAGGAGATTACCTGAATATTTATTTTTGTTAATCTCTATGGCCTCTAATAAATTTAAACTAAAGGATTTACCGACTACATGGAGAATTTCAAAATTTGGGTCGAAAATGTGTTGGTTTTCTAATAAATGATTTGAATAGTTAGAATCTAATTTTTTGTTGTCATAGCTACGTTTGTGTTCCGAAATTCTAGTTTTAAAATTTCTAAAAGTTCTACCGATATAAATTTTATCACAATTGTCATTACCACATTTTAATTTATAAACTCCTGATTTGTTTAATTTTGAAGATTTAGATTTATTATTTTTAATGAATTTGGATAAATTGTGATCAGTTTTAAAGGAAATATTCATGTCTAAAGTTTCTAAAAATGATTTAATTTTTAAGGATGGTGTTCCAAAGTATGTTAAGCTTTTAAATTGTTTATTATTTTTATCTCAAGGGAATACTTGTTCTAAAGTCTGTTTTTTTTATCTTTTTATTTATGATATTGTCAATTAAATTTGGATCGTAATTATTATTAACTGCTATTTGTTTTATGATATTTAATTCTTTGGTATAATTATTAATATTTAAGGGACTGTTAAGAGTCTGTGTATCATACTATTGAAAGCTGCTAGTTTATGACTGAATGGGTGGACCGAACTATTATGAATTGTAATATCTGTATGTGATGGTTTATGAAATATAGAAAAATCATGTTTATTATTTATATTTGAAATAGTAAGGTCTAGAAAGTTTTTAGACTTATTTTGTTCAAGTTCTACGGTAAATTTGATACTATTGTGAATCGAGTTTATGTAAGTAATGAAGCTCTCCAATTGTCTATTTGTACCGATGAAGCTAGCTAAAATGTCGTCCACATATCGGTGCCAGTACATACATTATTTACTAAGGGGGTGTTCATGAATTATTTTTTCTATATTATCCATGAAAATTTCTGCTAGTAGGGGGCTGAGAGGGTTGCCCATAATCAAACCATCTTTACTGCTATAAACCTCTCCATTGAATTGAAAATAATTTTGATTCAAACACACTTTTAATAAAGTAATGATATCAGAGTAAAATATAGGATTAACATTATTGTATGTGAGCAAGTTATCAACAAGAGTTATAGTTTCTTTAGGAGGTATACTAGGGAATAGATTTGTTACATCGAACGATATGAATTTTGAATTATGGGGTAGTATTATATCTTGAATATTATTAATTAATTCCGTTGAGTTTTTAACTGAAAATCGAGGTTTGAATGAACAATATTTAGAAATGACATCTATGAGAATCTTTGAAATTTTGAATGAAGGTGCTGTGAAATAAGAAACAACTGGCCTGATTGGATACCCCTCTTTATGGAGTTTAATTAATGAATAAAGTTCAGGGTGTTGCGGATTGGGTAAAAATAATTTATATTTTTCTTTATCGTTAATTATTGATTTAACGTTATCAACTGCCAATTTTACTTCTCTCTGAAACTTATTAGTTGGGTCTTTTTTAAGGGTCTCAAAATTGCTTGCCTGAATAAAATTGTTGGTTTTTAATATATAATCTTCTTTAGGTAATGCTATTACCGTATTTCCTTTATCTGCTTTTGTGAAGATAAGACTGTTTGACTTTGATTTTTGTTGAATTGATTTGGCGACTGATAATTCAAAATTGGGTTTGTTAAACTCGACGAATTCTTTTTTAATAATTTCTGAAGCTTTATGTTTTATATTAGAATTATTTGGAAAATTATACAAATTAATTTCTGTTTCTATACCTAGTTTGTTGAAGTTATCCAATGAACATGTGGGTTGAATATTATGTTTAAAACCTTTTTGTAATAATTGAATTTCTTTATCTGAAAAAATTGTATTTGAAAGATTGACGAATCTATTAAAAAATTTATGTTCTGAACATTAGTTCAAATATATGAAGATTTAAACAAACTATATTGTTTTATTTCATCGTTCAGTATGGATCTTCATAAAGTAAAAGCCTCATCTATTCAGTTAAATTCAACTTAGTAAAATAGTTTTGAACATTTAGGGTAATGATTAGCAAAATAAATTGCCCCTTACGATTCAACAGATAAGTGAAGTTAGCTAGGTATAAAGGACAAATAAAATTCAATTTTGTGCTACCTTAATTGAAGTTAAATTTTAAATGCCAAATTAAAACAATACAAAATTTACATCTAAGTTTTTTATTGATTGAAATACAAAAAGAATGCATTTTAATAGTTCAACAGTTAATAGCACTTCTTATCAAACAAAATTTTAAATTTCAGTAAATGACTTCCCTAGATCTTCATTCTCATCTGAATTTGGTAATTCTTGCCAAAAAATGTGCTTCCGGGGTGGAATAAACGGCAAAAGCTCTTTCAGAATCGTTTTTTTTCTTTTTTGTATTCATACCCCTACTAAGTGTTGCTTTTTTTGGTAATTCCAAGTTAAATTTAGGCTTTAAGATCTGGAATCTAAACATAAAATGGGCAATGGGCTGCAATGCAGGTGTTGCTCAAACAGAGCTCACTGCTATCTGCATCGCTGCTAAAGAAATTACCAAAAGGAAAACCGCAGGTAATAATATATACATCCTTACGGACAGTAGACAAACACTACTAGCCCTGAACAGACCACGTATTACATCAGGCCTAGTACTAGAATGTCACATGGCCTTAATCGAAGCCTGTAACAACAACACGGTCACTTTAGGCTGGATCAAGGGCCATGAGAAATCGAAAGGAAACCGTATTGCAGACTCGCTAGCCAAGAAGGCAGCCTCCCAAAAACTCTTGGGACCTGGCACTTTCATTGGTCTATCGGCGTCAGCAACGGCCGACCTATTAAAGGAACACTCCCTTAATAAGTTTAAGGGTAGATGGGACGACGCAGAAGGCTGCAGGCTTGCCAAGGAACTGCTACAGTACCCGGACAGCAAAGTAGCCAAAAAATACGTGACTATGAACAAGCGGAACCTACGAACAATCACGGGAATTCTGACTGGTCACTGCCACCTACGAAAACACCTTCACAGACTGGGTTTATCTAACACCCCACTTTGTAGAGGATGTGAACATGAAGATGAGACTGTCGAACACATTCTTTGCGAATGTCAGACACTCTCTCAATTTAGGTTTCAAGTATTCGGCGAGTACAGGCTAACATACGCCAATATGAGGGAACTTAATTCAGGCGACGCTATCGCCTACTTCAAGGAAGTAGGCTGGATGACGAGCTAGAAAGAAGTTTTGAACCTCAGAAGGATGCACAATGGGCCAATTGTGGCCTAAGTGCTGTGGGGCCACCCACCCTTCAAATCTTTACAGATACAGATAGGCTTTAAGACAAAGGCTTCTTTAAAATCATCATCTTCCAATTCTTCCTTAAAAAAGAGTTTTTTGGATCCTTTTCTAAACTGCACCGCCATTTTCAAAGAGCCTGACATCTTCCGCTCTTAGTTCAGTTACAACATTTAATTTATTTGAGGTTTTAATTAACTCTTCTAGGTCTTCGAAATCCAGTATTTCTTTTGATTTGTCCCATTTCTTACCGATTTGACCATGTAATGAGTCGGCTTTCATGAAACTATGTCAAGGTTCGAAGTACTTAAATGTAATTGTTTCTGGGCCCCAGTCTTCGTTAACAAATGTAAGACAAGCAGTGAAAAGAGCCCAATTTTTATTTTGAGAGCAGCAATTATCGGCCCAGAAGATAACGTGATTTGTTGCTGCATTTAATTTGATTAAAGCATTGTAGTAAGCCAATGCGACATCTGCAGCTTTCCGTCCCATAATCGCTTCGTGCCAGACTATGCATTTATTTAATCCTGCTGGTTTTAAGTTAGCAAATGTTTCAGGTAGAACAACTAATCTGCTGATAAATAATGAATTCTTGCCCTGCAGGTGGGGTAAGATGGGAAACTAGGTGGGTCAAGTTAGGATATACATTATTTTGTAAAATAATATAATTTTTTATTGAATTTTAATTATTCTGTTGTACAAAGTGCACAAATGGTTATACTTCGTCATCATCTTCCTCCTCTCCAGCACAGGAACAGTGTGCCCAATGTCTGCACTTAATGCATAGCATCCATCCTTCCGTTAACTGGGAATATAAATGGCTGCAATAAAGACATGAAGCATCATCTTCCACGTTTCCTTCGTCTTCCTCGGATGATTCACTCTCTATAGTTTTGTTTTTCTTCTGTTGATTATTATTAAGGTGAATCTGACGTTTAACAATTTGGCGAGGAATTCCAGATTTCCGTTTCTTTACCAAATGTTTTCCTTTTTCGGCACTTTTTTTATCTACCGTCTTTTCTTTGCTCAAATTATTTTTTTTCATTTTTCTCATATCTCGTTTTTGTTGCTCCTCTTCTTTATGCTTCAATTCTTCCTCTAATTCCTTCTTGTACGGTGACTCTGTTATAACTCTTCGTTTTGTCGTCTGTTTTTCGTTTTCAATGTGTGGAATAGGAACAAGATCCTTTGGCGAGGATATTTGAAATGCAGTGGATGATGATGCACCAAAATTTAATAAGTTTTCCTAAGCTGACGGTGTTAGTGGTAGCCGCTTTTCTGTTGATGCTTCTGTTGTATGAATAACATTGGGAGTTAAAGGTGGTGTTTTCACGGATTGATGTGGCAAATTATCAGACTCTTGTGCTTCAGGATCCAAATTTTCATCAATATTTGTTGTTGCTGCAGATAATTCTATTGTTGGTTGATTAGGTATTTCAGACTCTAAAACATCAACATCTTCCGCTGTTTGATGGTGTCTGTTTGTAATTTCGGATGGTGCAAAATCAATATCTGTGAATTTATTTGAGTTGAATGAAAAAATTCCCGCTTTTTCAAACGAAGTTACAGCTGTTAACATAACATAGACGCTGCTCGTATAAACGTCGTTCCAAGTAACTTAGGTATTTGATATAGGGTCACAACTCTCCCTGGATGATTACGAAGCCAATTACTCACCTCCTGATCATAATAGACACTTGAAGTTTTCATGAAACATATGTCAAGTGGCTGAAGTCGGTGTGTGCAATGGAGAGGAAAACACAATATAACCACCCCATTATTTCTTGCATAGTCAATTACTTTAATATTTTTTATATGAGTAGAATGTCCATCTAATAAGAGTAGCACAGGACGATCCTTTGTTGCACCAGAAAATTCTGTGAAGCGTGTAAACCAATTGAAAAAAAAATCAGTTTGCATCCAGCCACTAGGATGACTATATACAGGAGGAGCATCATTTAAAAACTCCAGATTCGTCCTTACTCTGGGAAAAATGAATAACGGTGACATATAAGCTCCTGCTGCACTGCAACAAATTTCCACAGTGACGGTTTCTCCTCTATCTGCCTATGTGAGGGATACAACTTGTTATTCTATCGGCAGTAAAGTTATACTCATAAAAAGTTCTTTAAGTAAATCGTAAAATCCATCCACAGCCACTTTATTGAAACCTATCGCTCTTGCAGCGGAAGTTTCCTAATTGACAAGTCTGGGTGTCGTCTTAAAAAAGCTGTCATCCAATCAATCAATAAAATCGGCTAAATTTGAAAAAAACAGAGCACGACGCAGTTATCACATCAAACGATTTCTAGCGTAAAACATTATAAGTGTACATAAACATAACCTGATAATAATACAGAGAAGGCGTAAAATGGTATATGTCGACTTATGCTACTTTTCACAAAATTAACCTAATTCGAAAAATATTATAAGTAAACTTATGCTATTTTTCACTTTAATAAATGAAGAATAGTGTTGGCGTATACTGAGATATATCGAGTTATTGCACATTTCATAAATAGATGAAATGAAGCATGGCGATAAGTCGACATATGCATTCGTATAATATAACATTTGAAGGATATGTCAACATATAACACTTTTCACTAAAATTATGTTTTCAAATATACTTATAACACATACTCAAATGAAGATATTTGGATTTACATAGACTTGTGCTTCTTTTCCCAGCCATTAAGGACTTGATTTTGAAATTATTAACATACTTAACCCTATTTGCCATTTTTTTGACTTATGCCACTTTTCCCAAACACGAGCCAGTTCTTGTAACAATCTTAGATAAATTATTGTGGGTAGAGAAATATTTGGTATCTACGGTCAAAAAACGAATGACAAGTTATTTCTGGACTTCTATAGAGAGGTCCTAAATATGATTTCTTAAGACTAATAATGTCGAGGGTATAAGAGGTCGGGGCAGAAGAAAATGTTCATGGCTGAAGAACGTGAGAGACTGGATTCACAGACAGTACTTAGAATTGGACAAGACAGGGAGCGATTTGCCGAAGTTGTGATCAACCATTTAAAAGAAGATGGTACGTTAAGAAGAAGAATATAATAGAACACGACAAAATGATATAATTAATAATTTTAAAAACTAATTGTGCTGTATTAACTGACGAATATATAAAAGTAATATGCCTACTTGTCTTTAATCCAACCTCTTGCAGAGTTTTTAAATCAGACGTCCTCGAAAATAAAATCAAGACTTATTAACACCATAGTTATTATTGAAATTCGCTGATAATATCTAGATGCACCTTCTCCTAGTTTCAAAATGATCTGATTTATCTATTCTATCTCTACATAAAAATATTTACCTGAAAAAGATCCCTATACCTAAAAACAGTGTGTCGATATGGGTTACGCCCCAGTGAACCGTACAGCCCCTAATTCAGGTATAAAATTATCGGATTGGTGAGCTTAAATCTTTGGATCCAACATCTTTGTCTCTTTTTAACCTTCTATGCCCTACAGATGTAACCAATAATTTATCTTTTCTAAATCATTACTTTGTTTGTCAACACCTACTTTTTCAGTGAAAACAATTGAGGATGGTGTATAATTACCTACCACCTGTACAAGACTTTATAAAAGTAATATTTTTAGATTTTCGTTTCAATGTAAGTACCTACAGACAGTACCAGAATGCCGTGTAATTATTTTTATTTTTATTTGCAGTTAGTTATTGTAAGGTAAGACCGTATCAAAAGATCAGAAAAACACCTTGATGAAATTTATAAATCGGATTTTAACAGACTTGTCGGAATCAAAAATTGAATGAATTGCGTGTGAAATGAAAGTGAATGTAATTTTAAACGAATTTCAGAAAAACATTATTCACAGAACCACGCATTCATTCTTCTTTAAAAATAAAATACCAATTATATTAAAGCCGTACAGTTAAAATAAAAAAAAACTTCAAATTAGTCGTGGATCATTACGAAATGAAGTTTCGTTATATTGAACGGTGTCCGAAATCTATTATGATAGCCAGGAAAGTACCTAGTTGTTTTTCATCGGAAAACGGTCAAAATCTAGTTTGAAAAACAAAAATTCCCATCTCTATATTGTTGCCAACCGCGACAAAGTGACAACTCACATATGAAAATGAGAAGTCAACTGAACAGTTTCTACGATTTTTCATCTGACCCTTCGTTAAGTTCATTTTCATCTAAGTTGCCGGAAGTATTTCGTTTGCTAGCAGAGTTTTGAAGGAAGTTAAGCGCTTCAGCCCAGATATATCATTTTTTTTGTTGGTGCAGGGTCTCCACTCTTGCTCTTGTCCATTTCCCTAAAAATTCGTCTCTTATGTGCCGCCATTTCTTTCTTAATTCTTTCCCTGAAAGAAAAAATACTAAATGTACCAATTACAGTTGCAATATTTAAATTAAATCAGGGTGGGCATGATGTATATCGTGATTTAAATCAAGTCAAAATCAATTATTTAAAAAAATATCGTCGTTTTTACTTTTCCACCCAACCTTTCTATATGCGAGAAAAGTATTGGTTTACCCCAAAAAAAGTTGGAATGTTGAAATTTTTGAGTTATTTTTACGTTTTCCATCAACAACAACCCGAAAAAACGGTTTCTAGAAAAAAAATCCTGTGTGTATGTCGTCGTCGTCGTCGGCCACTTTTCCTTATATGTCTTGTTAGCACGATACAGCCTCCGGAGTGCAATAAGTCAGCAATTTTATGATTGAATATTGTTAAGGACATGTCACAGATGATCCCTATTGATTTTCAATTCACCAGAGCCAGTACCACAGGTGCTATGGTACTTGAAGTACAACATTTTGTATTTTTTTGAGAAATTGTTAACACGATACAGCCTCCGGAGTTCAACAAGTCACCAATTTTATGATTGAATATTATTCAGGGCATCTCACTGATGAACCCTATTGATTTTCAGCTCACCGGAGCCAATACAACAAGTGCTACAGTACTTTAAGTACGATATTTTTGTCATTTTTGGAGAAGTTTCAGTTTATTATCACGATACAGCCTCCGGAGTATATACAAGTGACCAATTTTATGATTGGATATTATTCAGAGCGTCTCAAAGATGAACCCTATTGATATTCAACTCAGTAAAGCCAGTACAACGGGTGATATGGTACTTGAAGTACCAAACTTTCGTCATTTTTGGAGAATTTTCAGTTTGTTAGCACGATACAGCCTCCAGAGAGTATGCGATTGATCAATTTTATGATTGAATATTGTTCAAGGTGTCTCACGAATGTACCCTATTGATTTTCAGTTGACTAGAGCGAGTACAGGGGGTCCTATAAATCCAGATATACTGAATTTTTGGTTATTTTTGGAGAAATTCCGGTTTGTTAGCACGATACATCCCCCGAAGTGTATACAAGTAACAATTTTATGATAGAATATTGTTCAGGGCCACAGATGCGGAAAAGTTAGTTTTAATCCTCAAAACCGTTTATTTTTAATTAAATTTTGCCCAACCCTGAATTGACTTAACTAAATTGTCAGGGTAAAGTAATAGAGGTTTTGATTTTCAGGTATTTGTCTACAGGAATTACATTCGCCGGTTTGCAACACGAGTTTTATAGGGGAAAGTCAAGCAGTGCAGCACTTGTACGAGATAGGGTAGACCGGGGGCAATTGTAACACTTTGACTTTGTCCACTTGCTGTATGTAGGGTAATAAACCTAGAGCAAAATCATTTTACCTAATAATTTGTCACTTAATTGATCAATAAGTGAATGTGTTCAAATTTCTCTGAGATGCCTAGCAAAGCGTCACCTATGTATTTAAAAAAAAATTGAGCAATGTTACAATCGTCCCCGACCCCGGGTCAGTTGTAACAGTTAATGGGGTCATTAGTAACATAACAATTTTTTCTGTCAAAATCGGTATTTATTGAACTATTAAGAAATAAGTATCATATTTGTGATAATATAAATGAAACATAAAGAGTAGGAACATAAAAATCAGTCTGATTCACAATTGTGACAAATATAAACTTGGAGTACATTCCTCATGCGCCCAGAATTTGCAATCGGAACACTGCAGCCACTGTTCACCCGGCTTGCTGCTGCTGTATGACTCCATACAAACCAGTCAATAATACTCCTGTTCGTCTTCACTGGTCTCTGGAGATTCGTTCCGAGATTTTTTCTTAGCAATACTTTTCTTCCCTTTACCTTTCACATCTGTTTTCTTTTCACTATCTGTGCTCTTTTCTTATTTTCTCTCGCTTCCGATTCTATTCTTATAGCATCTTTCTCAGGAGTGTCTGTATAAACAGTAGACTTCCTTTTTGGTCTCCCTCTATTTGTATTTTGCCTGGGTCCTGCTTTCGGAAATGATCTCACATATTCAGGAGAACATGCCATTGTATCCTTTGTGGCGCCAACATCTTTCGATGTTGATGGAATGTTTTGGTTAGTCACATTCTCAGTTGGATTCGGAATTTCTGGTAATTCCACATCGGCAAGTGAATTTTCAGGAACTGGAAAAGGTGTTATTTCAATTTCTGGCTGAGGCAAAATATTTTGAGATAAACTGCTTTCCATTTGGAGTGAAGGTGTATCTTGGAGCGCTGACATGGGGATCGGCCTGTCCGTAACATAAGAGGGTGCGAAATCGATGTCAGTGAATATGTCTGCGTTAAATGGGTATATTCCTGTACACTTGAAGCCAGCTTGTATGTTGGTTTGAGTTAATGCATAGGGTAAAGCAGTAGATACGATGCTTGGTATATAATAATAATAATAATCCTAGCCGCAGAGGGTACAGATAAAAAGTGGTCGAATCACTACTTACGAACAGGATACCTTTTCCCTGAAACTGAAGGGTTCATGATCGCCATACAGGATCAGGTTGTACCAACTAGGAACTATCTCAAATATATTATTAAAGATCCAACCGTGATAGATGACACTTGTAGAATGTGTGGCAGGATGGGGGAAACCATCCAACATATAACTGGAGGATGCAGCTCCCTCGCCGCATCTGAGTACAAGAAACGCCACGATCAAACAGGAAAGATAGTACACCATGCTCTGGCTTCTAAATATAAATTGATACCCGGAACAGAAAAACTCACCTATAAGTATACACCAGCAAGCATCCTAGAAAACGTCCACTACAAATTATACTGGGATAGAACAATATTTACTGATCGGACAAATGAAGCAAACCGGCCGGATGTGGTTCTTTGGAGCCTGAGAGAAAAACAGGTATGGATTATCGACTTCGCAGTTATGAATGATAACAACATGGAAAACACAATCAACCTAAAGCTTCGAAAATATGATGACCTCGCTCAGTATATCAAAGAGCAGTGCACCTACTTGCCGAATTCCTTTTTTGGCCACTATCTTATTGGGTTTCTGGACAGTTGTAACACCCGTCTCGTCAATATTGTAGATATCTATCGCTGCAAACTTTTCACGATCCATTACTCTGCTCAGATTGTCATAGAAGGCCTTTACATTCGTTCTGTTGAAGCTTGTAGCCCTCGAAAGACTTGTAGCTTGGGCACACCTAATGGATAAATTCTTATGTCTTTTCATGAAGCCGGAAAACCAATCCTCTCCCGCAATCTTGTTAGTAGCCCAAGATCTAGGCGCCTTTAGATGGTACTTCTCAGCCAGTTCATAGGCTAATCTTCGTATTTCTTTCGGAGAGAGACCGAAGTAAATGTTTGCTGCTTTCATGATGTATTTTGACATTTCAATCTCTTGGTTTGCAGAAAAAACTCTTGTGTGAGAGTTGTACCCCATGGAAATAGTTTGATCGGCATTTTCTGCTTCTGCTTTTGCCTCTCTCTTTTTTTTGTATCGCCTCAATGAGACATGACATATGCCAAATTCCTTAGCAGCTCTCCGCACAGACTGACCACCAAGAATTTGTTCGTAAGCTCGTTCATAGGTAGAAATACTCTTCAAATTTCGCTCAGTCTTTTGAATTCTGGTCCGTGGCATCTATAATAAGGAAAAACATACATGAATATCATTCACAGAATTTGAACGGGGTCAATTGTAACGTTACAATCGACCCCGACTAGAATGGTTCAATTGACCCCAATGCGTGTTCAGAACTTCAAGAGCAAAAAAGAAAAATTTGTAAAGCAAAGTCGACGTGCAAAACAATCTCAAGATGATCTAAAAGAGCGCCCAAACCACTCAAAGTATAAATAAAATTAATGATATACATAGGGAAATAATTATCGAATATCTACGTAGAAAATCTATATGAAAACAAAACACTCGTCACAGTAGCCGTCTATCTCCTTCGATTGATCGAGCTGTACTAATAGCGTGACGGGAGGGACTAGATGCACCACCCGTTGAAGCGACGTTCACACAATTGCGGCGGTTTAGGAACTATTAACGATGTTTCAATTGCCCCCGGTCTACCCTACGTGTCAAAAGATTTGGATTCACAGCTAATGATTTTTACAAGAAATCCAAATCCAAATTGTGTAGGAACCTTGGTTGGTAAACATATCAGAAGCATCAATCCAATAGCAGGAGGGTCAAACTTTTTCAATTACAAAATTTTTTTTTCAGTAGTAATAATGGCATTGGTGGATGCAAATTTAAAGTTTGTGGCGATATACGTTGTTCCTTGTGGTCAAGAGGGAGACTCTACAGTATTCAAGGATAGTACACTTGGGCGAAAACTGCACTCTGGATCTTTAAACCTTCCCTACACCAGCTACACTGCCTAATACAAGTGGTAATCCCAGGCTTTTTATTTTTGTTGCTGATGAAGCATTTAAACTAACAACCAATCTAATGACACCATGCACATCACGAGGTCTGACAACAAGAAGAAGGGTTTGTAACTATCGACACTCCAGGTGCAGGCGAACTGTTGAGTGTGCTTTTGGTATTTTGGCGAACAAGTGGAGAGTATTCCATACCCCTATTCTCGTTGATCCAGAGTTCATTGAAAACATTGTCAAAGCCTGTTGCATTTTGCACAATTTCGTACGCAGCAGAGATGGAATAAACTAAGATACGGAAATGCACCCCTTTCCTGATGTTGTCAATGGAGTAAATGGTCCTCGTGGAAAATGATTAGATATACGTGATTACATTGCAGACTACTTTTTAGACAAAGGAGCTGTTTCGTTCCAGAAAAACTATATGTTCTAGTGGAAACAGTTACTGTAGCAAATAGAGGTGTGCTTAACAGTTCATTTCAATGAACTAGTTCATGTGAAATAGTTCACCAAAATGAACTAGTTCGCTGAAATCTATTAACGCCAGAAACCGAATTACTATTACAATACAATAATTCTTATTTAGTTACAATAATTTATCATATTATTGTTATTAGCACGCTTTTAATTTCTAAAGTATTTTACAGTACCTATAAATACATAATTATTAATTAGACAATGTTAGTAAAAATTTTCGAAATAGAATAAGTCAGCAGTTCCTTAATCAAATCTTCACTAATCCATAATAAAAATATGAATTCGTTCATTGTAGCATTGTTTCTAGTAGCTTGGTAGCTCGTTCGCGTCGGAAGCGCCACGTCACCGCGCTATTGGTTATGTGTGTTCAGTCCACGGTCCACGTTCAGTCATGTCATAGTAGTAATAGTAGTTCATTTTTCTGAAACCCTGTTTTTCAGCCGTTTTTCAGGGACAAAACAGTCGAAACATCTGGGGTGTCATACTTATATATTCGGGACAGAGTTATTTAACCAACCATAACAAATGGGTAATGTTTTTCAACAAGGAACCATGTAATTCGTGAGGGCAACACATAGAGGGAACTGAAAGGCCATGACATCGGTTTTACAATTATTTTGTATTTCAGTCCATCTATGTAATTGTATAAACACAAACTATTGTTAATAAAGTAATTTTTAAATTAAATTCATTTTTATTGGTTCTGTCGTTCAGTCTACGGTCCACGTTCAGTCATTTTAGTAGTTCACCTTGAACTAGTTCATTTTAGCAAAGTGAACTAGTTCATTTTCCTTGTTGACTGAACTAGAATAAAAATGTTCTTTATTAGATGTTTTTCGTTCCCTTATAACAAAATACTAAAAATAAGTACAAAATACGGTGCCGATGGTCTGGTGATTTCTAGTATATATGTGTTGGTCGTCTCGTATTTTATGGTTCCTTGCTCCAAGAGCATTATCCATATGTTTTCGCCGTTTATAACAACTTTGTCCCTAACATCTTTGTGACTCCTAGCATCTTTCGGCTGAGGTACCCCTGAAAAGTAGCTAAAAAACAGGGTTGACTGAACTAATTCCTTTTTCTAGTTCGTTCGCGAACTACATATCTCTAGTAGCAAATATAAAGTAAGGAGGCATGATGTTGTTTCTACACAAGATTATGGGTTTACTATACAGGGTGATTCAGGGTAAATGTAGTTTAGGGAGTCCTATGGCCACATACCTAAAATGAAAATGATTGGATAGGTCATTCTTCACACACGTTTAATAGATCATCCACCGTGAATCACCCTGTATAAGGGGTTAATTTCCCAGATGAGTATTTACAAAATTATTGTAGAAACAATACAGATGCAATAAAACTTACCTCTGATATCTTTCTCCTTCATATCTACGTCATTCCAATCCGTAAACATTTCATTAGCCTCTGCTACCAACTCTTGTCTCGCTGCACTCGATTTGAATAAATAATATTAGGCTTTGTCCCATAATGATAGTTGATTGTGTACTAATGCAATAAACTTGTCCGCATCGAACATTTTCACAAATTACGAACCCCCCCTGGCGCCAGCAAATACACATTACCGATCCGCACACTGTGGATGCTCACCCCTGACTACCACTACACGTTACAACTGGCGGATAGCGACACCGATTCTACTTTGGCTCTGAGCTTTCCGCATGCGCAAAACGGTGTCCGACAAAACCTAAACCATAGATACTGCGTTTTTATGATAATAAAGCCATATGACTATATTTCAATCGTTTATTTTTTGGTTTACTAGCAGAATTGTTTTAGATTTGATTTTTCGAAAAATATAGTAGTATATTAATATAAATTATAAATACCAACATATAATTTACTTATTTTCATTTAACTTGCTAAGTAGTTTTTTCTTGTTATGTTACTATTAAAATGGTACTGCAGCACACAGCTAAGTAATAAATAATAAAAGACTCTTTGATTTAAATTAATTTATTCTCCAACCGTATTTATAAACAAATTAAAAGCAATTTTATTTGCTTCTTGGCTATTAGGTTTAACAAATTGTTTTTTTTTGTTTTGGTTTAATTTTTTTAGTTTGGAACAG
Organism: Galeruca laticollis; assembly: GCA_963921935.1. NCBI lineage: Eukaryota > Metazoa > Arthropoda > Insecta > Coleoptera > Chrysomelidae > Galeruca > Galeruca laticollis. Next base: position 32,771,784 of record OY998178.1, on the reverse strand, counting down.
TCGCCTTTGAGTAGAGATGGTTTTATTATGTGGTACATTTTTATGTATTTTTACATTAAATTCAGTTTTTTGGGAATTTCTTAAAGCAAATATAGTAGATTGAAGAGGCACTATTATTTTTTTGGCAGCTTCTAACTCCTCTAAACTTGAAATATTGTCTATTTGAACTTTAAGCTTTTCCTTTTCTTCACATAAACGATCTTCACTCATAATTGCATTTTTTTTGGATAGGGCATCAGTTAGATTGTATGATTCTTCATCTTGATTGTCTATATTTTTGTGGATAATCAGGGTGGGTGTGTTATCTGTGTACAAAGAAATTAGTTAACACTAAAACATGTCATCCAATTAAAAACTTATTTTAGATGAGATTGACAAGAACTTGGGAGCTGTAATAATGCTTTCAAGTTCTTGTCAAACTAGTATGATGGATGAGTCAGTTACAGAAATTTTGGTTAAAGTACACAAAAATATATTTACCTAATTCTTCTAAATCAATATTCCCGCGTGCTTTCAAGAATTTGCAAAGTAAATGGATGTGTTTGCACATATTCCATTTTATGGAAGCGTCTAAACACGAGCATGAATATTGGTGAATGCAGACTCCACATTCAATGCAAAGCAATTTGCATAAACAGTTTTTAAGCTTTTCTTCTATTATGTAAAACTCTTGGGAAGATGAAGATGGTACTATCCAACCATTTTCATCGACCAAACAGAATGTATATCCAAATTATTACTCGCCTTGTGCCTTGCTCTTAAATCTCTTAGTTTCTTACTGACTTTACCTTTATTTAATGTTATTAGTCGACTAAAAAGCTTGTCTCGAACAAATTTCATCAAGATATTGCTTTATCAAGGCGTTTGTTAATTTTTCCATTTAAATAGATATATTTAATAATACGATGCATATTTTCAATGTGCATGTTTGTGTTTATGCCAGTATTTATGCGATGACAGTAACTCCATGATTCCACATTTTTAATATACTGTTCTGTAAAATATTTGCCAAACTCTTCAGTATCTGGATCATTTGATAGCTGCATCACAAATGTATTAATCATGATGGTAAATGCATTATTATCTCTTTCTTGAAGAAGGGTACGAAGTTGTTTGTAAACAGCAACCTGAAATGGAAATTAATTTGTATATGTAATAGCTAATGTTAAACATTTTTTCCTTATTTACTTACTTGTTTTTCTTTAGAATGGACTTTGTGCAAATTATTACGCCAGACTGTATCTATATGCCAGGCACAAAATAGTCTGTGAACTGGTATGCCCATTACGTGGATCCATGCATTGTAGAAAGCCTGGGCCATATCTGACATAAAAACTTTACACTGTACTGCCTCCCCTATGTTATTTTTTATTTGTGTAAAAAATATATTCATCCCATTTTCATCTGATCGATTCGATATAAGGAAGCAACAGGGAAAGCCCTCACGCATATCATCGAGTACTAGAACTGTGGTAAGATTGAAGTGATATGCATTTAAACCATGTGTTTCATCAACATATATACAATTTGCTCCATATTTTTTCAACATTTCGGCTTGTCCTCGATTCATTATTATCAGAACAAAGTCTTCTTGTCTTTAGTTCTAGGTATTAAGAAGGTTCACCCTGTGGCTTATAAAATAAAACACATCCATTTGCCTTCATATCCTCTACCCATGCGTCAACACTTATTGCATCATTGGCATGCCTAGACTCACTTCTGATATTGAAGCTTTTTTCTATATTGAGTAAGTCCCTTTTGGTTAATAAATGTAATCTCTCAAGTTGCCGTTATTAATCGATTCTCTAATTTCATCTAAAATTGCATCGAATGGTATCTTTAAAGCAATTTTTGCAGCCAGTGCTTGACGTTCTTCCTTACCCAAATTTAAATGTCCCAAGTCATTTTTGTGGCCAATGTGGGTACTTACATATTTTATTTCACATTTTTCATCCTCAAATATTTTCAGACATATTTCTGCAATGCAGTGTCCATTAATTTTTTTGGACCCTTGTGTTTTTAAATGTCTCACTCCTTTTCCTTTAGTTTTATATGATCCAAACCTATGACAAACATAGTGGGTTTTGATGCAAGTTTTACCTTTATAACTACCATGAGCATTTATAAATAATTCATTAGTTTTGATTTCCTCTTGTTTTTTCCAATTATCAAATTCATCTTTATTATTAAAATGTATCACTTCTGTTACTATGTTTATGTCATGTCTGCTCTGTAAATGTTCATATAAATCGGACTTTTTAGCAAACTGTGATTCTAAATTGCTCTGGCACAATATACATTTTAAACCATTCACAATGCTATTTTCCTCTTGATGACATTTTAAATGACTTTTAAAATTCTTGGAATGTGTGAAATGTTTTTTACAATGGCTGCACTCATAATTATACTTCTTGGGCTTAGTAAGTTCAGACACTCGATCTTAAATAACCACATATCTACTTTCAATATAAAGTTACATTTCAAAACTACTCCGAAATTATTTTACCTGCATGGTATTGTTTTACATGTCTCATTAGATTTTAATATTTAACAAAGGTTTTATTACAGGCGTTACATACAGCAGCACATTTAAACTTTTTAGGAGGCTTTGCCAATAAAGTACCTAAAATACAGATATTATTATTAGGGTGTATCTAATATCAAGATCAAATTTTAACCTGAATGAAATTTTGTGATATGTGCTTTCAAGCTTTTACTTTGACCAAAGTTTTTATTGCAAGTATTGCACTTTAAACTGTTGTAATTAGTATCACACATGTCTTTGTTGAATGTTGATGTTGTTTACTGAAGAGACATATATAAATATTATATAAAAAAACACAAAGTTCACGTTAATATACAAAAACAAGATATCAAAGATAATATAGGATGTTATGTAGTAGGTTATGTTATGTTTGACACGAATTTGCGCATGCGGAAAGCTCAGAGCCAAAGTAGAATCGGTGTCGCTATCCGCCAGTACGTCGTTACACGTATAACCGGTAATTGCGCTCGGGATCAGCATGCGGAGGTACGGATCATAGAGAAATAAACATATTAAGAGAGCGTTCATTCCCATATAAACAGCTGGCATCGCGTCGATCTCAGCGCACCCCTTGCGGGGAACAGAACTAATTCTTACAGGCGGGATATTTAAATTTGGTAGTTTGGATTATGGGTAGGTAAATTTTACAGTTTGTCTTAAAATTCTTTATTATATTATTATTTCATTCCAAAAAATTATATTTCATTTTTGTAATCAAATAATAATAATAAACAATTTTGAGACAAATAATTTAATTTGTATTAACCTGCACATAATATAAAAACAAATTAATGAAATATTTGTTTACTATACATAGGTCTGTTATTTATACATGTAATAACATTGATAACTTTAAAATTCTTATTCTAATAGTTAACGATAATATAAAAGTACAAAAACATCTGATTAAATGATCAGTTACAATAATCAAAAAATTTAAATTTTCAATAATATCTCCTATTATTAAAACAATTATTCTAATATCACTTAACAGTGTTTCCACACAATTTTATTTTCAAAGTTATTTTTCCTACAACACGCACTATAAATAGGCATTTATACGACTGTACATTTTTCAAAAAAATTCTATTGCAGCCTCCGTCATCCCCATAGCTGCCCAGCTCTCACCTTTTCTTAACTTTTTTATTTCAGAAAACAAGAAACTTCACATTTACTTTCTTTAAATTAATTAAAAAGACAAATATGTAAATCAGAGGAAACCTACAGTTGTATAAATACACAACATAAACATATCCTTAGCGAAAACTAAAAGTAAAAATGGCACACTAGCTTGAATATTGAATAATGTTTTAAATTGGTACCACAAAACATAAAAAAACTATTATTATCTATATCATTAATTTACCATACAGTTACATATTATTATTAATCACAAAATTACATATTTCTACTCAAATTACAGCATTATACTTAAGAAAGTTTATCCAATATTACATCAAATATTTTAATAAAAAGCATTTAAAAAGTAGATTCCCCTTTACATGAAGACAGGAACAGGTCTGAAACAAAAAAAAATTAAACGCAGTACATTGTTACCAAAAAATAATTATTATTTTTGTTTGTCCTCTTACCATCATTATAATATTTTTTAATTAATAAGGGGACACAAACTTTTATGAGTTGAGAAAATACGTATGATTTATGTTCTCGACAAGTGAACCATTCAAAATGTATATGACTTTGCAAAGAGTTCGTTTGTCATTAGCCATATCCAAAGTCAATCGTTCTTTTAAAGCTATTTCTTCAAATAAGGGGACACCATTTTTATCTATCTGCTTCATTTTGACAACCCTTTCTTTAAGGCTATCAAAGCTATAAAACGTTTTAAAAAATTATATGCTCGTGGTCCCTTCTTATAAAAGGCTACTGAAAGGGCCTTATCCGTTATTGACCATGAAGGTTTATGTTTCTTAGTGTTAGCAGTACTACTTTTTAAAAACTCCATGCCTGCTGGATCTAATTTTGAATTCAAATTTTGAAATAACTTTGATTCTGGCAATTTATCTGCTTTTTTAATTTTGTTATTACTACTGATAAGTACCTTTTTTAATTTACAAATTCTATTTATCTGATCTTTATTAATGTAATACATTTTCTTCTTCTTGGGAGATAAATTACTGACCCTAGTTTCGTTTATTTTACTTAAAATACTAGATTCCAAACATTGTTTTTTAGGCTCAAATTCAGGTTCTTTAAGACTATCATTATTGTTACAACAAATAAGCTTTTTTTTACGGGCAATACTGTATTTTCAAAAGCTTGAGTTTTATTATTATTATCTTCAATTACTTTTGGTGGCGTTTGATGGAAGGGTTGCAAAGGTAAAGCAAATTTATTAAGTCTTTTGCGTAATGAATTTGTAAATGCCTCATCATCAAAATGATCTTCACACAACCTTTGATCTTTGGATGTATAAGGAATTTCTAAAATTTTGTACCACTGTTCCCTTTGACTAATGTCAGATGGAAACTTGAAAAATGTTTTGTTCTTAAACTCCAAATTGCGAAGCGGCCAAAATATGTATTATTACAACTTTTTGCTATACAACTACGACAAATTTTACCTGATGGTGACTTTTAAAGGTTCACTTAATTTTATTTACTTTATTAAAACTAAATCCTAAATTAATTAAAAAATACTCATTCTTGTATTGTCTTCTTTTTCGGAATTGTTATTTTTGACATTGTCACTTTGCATTTGACAAACAGAAACCAGATTCACACCAACCAATGTAAGATTGGTTTTGTATATTTTCATTTTTAATGACGTAAAAGTTAATATACTAGGATATTTTATAATATTTATCCACATTAAAGGCGATGTTTTGAAATGTATTGAAATTTATGATATTTTGTTCTATTTTGTTTATGTAAAACAGTCTTGTAGTTCGCGACAGTAGAGACTCCATGCGCGTGGTACTTGCGCAGAAACGTTGTGCCACATACCGTCTATGCATCAAACTGTCTCTTATATTATTATTTGTCTATGGTACGTATTTTAGGCGGTATAACGCGTGGTTGTGTATTCTTTATTCTACGCATATATGTGAACGTTCCAATTTAAAACAATGTGTTGTCATCTTGCCGAAAATACGCAATCTGCTGAATACGCTTAGTGTAGACCCGCGCTTACTGTATAATACTGACAAATTTTGATCTGTAATATATGATACCCATAGCAAATTATATCTCATGTCTGGTACAGAGAATGTATTTTTAATTTCTGATCTGATTAAATTATCACCTACATTAAGCCTAACATATATGTTACCTTTCTTTTGTGCAATCAACTCAAACCCATCACCTACTTTTACCTTTATAATAGGACTCTGAATTTCTACAAATTATTAGAGTCCGTTTCACGAAAGTTGAAGCCACTTGAAGATGCAGTTGTATGCGCCAACTTGTTGTCAAAACCACCGCCATATTGTAAAATTAAATAAACGGTTTTAAAGATTAAAACTAACTTTTCCGCATCTGTGGCCCTGAACAATATTCTATCTTAAAATTGATACTTGTATACACTTCGGGAGATGTATCGTGCTAACAAACCGAAATTTCTCCAAAAATAACCAAAAATTTAGTATATATGGATTTATAGGACCCGCTGTACTCGCTCTAGTCAACTGAAAATCAATGGGGTACATCTGTGAGAAACCTTGAACAATATTCAATCATAAAATTGATCAATCGTATACTCTCTGGAGGCTGTATCGTGCTAACAAACTGAAAATCCTCCAAAAATGACAAAAATTTGGTACTTCAAGTACCATAGCACCCGTTGTACTAGCTTTAGTGAGCTGAATATCATTAGGGTTCATCTTTGAGACGCTCTGAATGATATCCAATTATAAAATTGGTCACTTGTATATACTCCGGAGGCTGTCTCGTGCTAACAAACTGAAACTTCTCAAAAAATGACAAAAATATCGTACTTAAAGTACTGTAACACCTGATGTTGTATTGGCTCTGGTGAGCTGAAAATCAATAGGGTTCAACAGTGAGATATCCTGAATTATACTCAATCATAAAATTGGTGACTTGTTGAACTCAGGAGGATGTATCGTGCTAACAAACGGAAATTTCTCAAAAAATGACAAAATGTCGTACTTCAAGTACCATAGCACCCGTTGTACTGGCTCTGGTGCACTGAAAATCAGTAGGGTTCATTTGTGACATGTCCTTAACAATATTCAATCATAAAATTGCTGACTTATTGCACTCCGGAGACTGTATTGTGCTAACAAGACATGTAAGGAAAAGTGGCCGACGACAACGACGACGACGACGACGACGACGACGACGACGACGACGACGACGACGACGACGACGACGACGACGACGACATACACACAGGATTTTTTTTCTAAAAACCGTTTTTTCGTGTTATTGATGGAAAACGTAAAAATAACTGAAAAAAAAATTTCAAAATTCCAACTTTTTTTGGGGTAAACCAATACTTTTCTCGCATATAGAAAGGTTTGGCGGAAAAGTAAAATCAGTAGAGTAACGATTTCACATTTTGTAGGTTAACACAAAATTAGAATATTAATAATAATTTATTTATCCATGATATAACAGTTCCTTTGAAGATTGGTGGTGTATTTAAACTTTTCCACTGTGTTGCTTATAGGTTATGATTAGGAAAAACAAACACTACCAAAAGTTTAATAAAGTGTAGTATTTAAATTAAAAACAAAGAAATTTGCAAATTTATCTCAAGTCCTAAGTAGAAGTAGCTACATCATTTAGGTATCAATAAAGGTGAAAAGCATACAAAGTAGGAAGTTATAAAATTATATAAATTGATAACACACGCAAAACTCACTTATAAACTAGATAAACGTCTTAAAATATTCAAAATCAAAAATATTCAACAAATAAACGATTGCTTCCCGAAATATAACCCTCAAATATTAAATTATAAAATAGCTATCTGCATAAATTATCGTTCTCTACGCCAGTGTTCGTTATTAAGAGACGTAGACAAACAAGACAGAAATTGGTTTCTGCGATTGTCAATTTAGGGTGGCTTCAACTTTCGTGAAATGGGTTCTACGTATTAGTGTTCACAAAATGTTATCTGAACACCTGCTGTGAACTAACCATTTTAAGCTTCCTTCTTCTCCATTTTGATGTTCTTTTTCTGAAATTAAGACTTCTACTTGAAAAAGAAACTGTTCATCTTAAACTGAAGACTTTCCTGCAGTATTTACTATTAGCTCTGAAACCTTGTTCATGATTGCTTCTAAAGCTTGAATTTCTTGGTGGATAATAATCACTTCTCTGAAAATACGAGTATCATCTTGGTCTATAAGTTCTGCTAAATTTTTGTAAGTGCCCAGTATGGTTACATTTGAAACACCTCTTTCCTGAGCCAGTTGATTTTATAAATGTACCTGGTTGTGAATTATATTGTTTTGGTGCTCTATGATAGATTTCTGATCTGTTTACACTGAATGCTTGTACATCTTTTATATTGCTACTGCTACTTTCCTTTTTTGAAAATCCAACAATCACTTTGACAACATATTCTGGCACTGTTTTTGACAAGGTAAGTTTCATCCAGCTTTTTAATCATTCCCCTTTCCGTTTATTGGGAAATTATCAACTCCAATTGGGTATTTGTTATACTGTTAAGTATATAGTTTTTTGCTTCAATCTCTTTAATTTTCCATTCTTCTTCACTTATTGTGCTTGGTCTTGTTTCTGAATCCAGTACTTAATTACATGATTTCATCTCTAAAAACAAGTTTAATCGGAATTTCCATTTATCGTATCTATTTCCATCGAATATCTGAAGAATTATGTCGTCCTTATTATCCTTATCCATATTTTATATTTCGATAATATATTGTTTTTCTTTACTTGTTTCTCGATTAATACAACTTCATTACATTCATATTTTTCTTGTTGTATTTATTAATTTTACATTCAAAAAGTTTTATTACTAAAAACGTGTACTTCCTATTTTATAACCTACTCTACTTCTCTCTCCATTTTTTCTTCTTCTTTTATATTATGGACAGTGGTGACACTAGGCACAGAACAAAATTACCATTTCTAACACCAACAACATATTTGTGATTATGTAGTATTCTTGAGGCAAAATTGGAAGGAAAAATCCAAGGAATATCGCGTTACGCAAAGTGCACAGTGAAAAAACAACAATCATTTGTTAATAACAATTATGATAATTGAATGTTTGCGAAAAACTTTCACTCCATATTACAATAATAAGTCAGAATATTTACTTTACGTTTCAGTTATCAGTTTAATAACTAGACCCAACTAAACATTATTTTGGATTTTGATTTCTCTGCCCAAAATTTCAATATCAACATATCAAATTTTAAAACAAATTTTTCGATCCTCGTATAGTTTCCGATTAGTTCGTAAAAAAATGATGTCATGTAATATTCAGTTCGGCCCTGTGAACATTCTGTCGTTTCATTTTACACACATTTTATATTACCAATTCTCGAAACTGGGTCATATTTAATCAATAGAATGTTTAATATTTCATGGAGATAAACGGATGATAAAAATTTGATAAGAAAAAGCCGGTCATGCCTGTTCACAACAGGAACACCAAAATTATATCAGATATGTTCTAAAATTATAATGAAACTTTCACTTTTATTATATAATAATAAATAGGAATGATCGAAATGTATACAAAACTAACATACAAAAATCAAAAATTAACTGACTATAGCAGTACTACAAAAACCATTAAATCAAAAGTTGAAGGATTATTTTATTACGATTTTAATTTAAACAGAGCATTTCAATGAAAGCTATCCATCCCCCTTAGATAAAGCTGAAGCCTCCACTTCTACAAAAAATTTTCCATTGGGTGGATACCTAGTTTTCATTCAAATGGTGTCTACAAGGAATCTGCTGTACTGTGTACAACATTTTTTTTGTTTATTCAAACTTCACAACATAGTCCGTCGTTGTATTAAAATTTGGCTGCTCTATGACATTACTGTCAGCTAAATGTCGCAGCAATGAGCGGTGACTGAGAACTATAAGTGATAGAAAAGAAAATCAGACTTTTTTAGTAAAGTGGGTGCTGATTTAAATGTCAGTGAACGTTGCAAATGTTTATGTTAAAAAAACGCTATCAATAACAAAATTGATCTATCCAGCAATGTGTGGAGAAGGTCTCTAATGAACATGATGATAATATATACCTCAAAATTATTCTGGAACCGCTGTCACAGTACGGGATGGATTATTCCCTATACCCAGGATCTTCTAGCTGGGCTTGTATAAATTTAAAATAAGCTGGTTTAACAGGTTGAGCCGCTGTAAGCAGTTTCTTTAATGACAATAAAAAATAGAGTAAAATGACAAATGTGTTTTGCCCATGCTAAGACGATCGAAAAGTGTTGTCAGTAAATGGCTCAGCAATAACACTAATCTGTTATAGTTGTGGTAACTGTTAAAGTTCGAGAAGCGTCACTTAATTTTAAAGAAGTATTGGAAATTCGGATGAATCCTCTTTCAATATTTCTTTTGTTTGTCAGGTATTATGGTTTTCGCCATTTTTGAAATGAGTATTCGGTCATATCCGAACTCTGCCACAAAATAAAATTTTACCTGACTTGTATCAATTTGAGGATTACTGAAATGTTCGAACTGTGCCGCAGCCATTTAGTTTAATCCTATTAGAGTCATTAGGGTTTATAATAGATAAAATCGGAGGCCCATAGAATTATGTATATTTCTGAAAGGTTTCAAAGATTTCTTGTATTAAATATTTTGAAGAAATCTTGATTGTTTTGATCGATATTTAGGGGATTAGGAGAAGGATGTTGATGCACTTACACTATATAAGAGTTATAGTTGTATTCAGTTACTTCATATCGATCTACAGAAGTTAAGAGTCTAGTACACATAGCAAACAGTGACCAAAATGGAGAACAAAGCATCTACAATGTATAGTGAAAGAGGAAATAAATTAATAGTGTTGAACAGTTATAAATTTTCGAAAGCTAATACTAGCAAATGTGGAAACATTAGATGGAAGTGCTGTAACGCAAAATGTCCAGTTAGAGTGTACTCCCACGTTTCTGATGAAGAAACAATCACAGAAGTCAAAGGAGAACACAATCATACTATGGAAACGAACCTATCAAGAAAAGCAGTGAGTAACAGCACTAAAAGGAAAGCGACTGAAGATCCCACTGAGAAACCCTCCAAACTAATTCGGCAAGAATTGGTGTCAAATAATTTCGCGGAGGATATCAACACCGAAGATATTGACCGAATAAGGAAAAATATTCACGCGGCGAGAAGAAAAATTTTACCCCTATTGCCTAAAAATCAGGAAGAAGTATTTAATACAGACAAAAAGGTTCTGTAATTGGCGAATACTTAAAAGTACATTTCGGTATTATGTATCTTAGTCCTGAGGAAGTTGTAGAATTTTTTTTTAATGAACTACATTTTTTGCTTCCGAATGACGAAAGAGTTATAGAATTCCGAAATTATGTCAATAAAACATATATAACGCAAAATTCGATATTTCCACCACTTATTTGGGCAAATAATGCATCCTTTTTTAAGAGAACAACGAATTCTTGTGAGAGTTTTCATTCGCATTTCGGTGCTTCTTTTTACAAAGCACATCCAAACATTGTTCAATTTACTAGTGTGTTATTGGATTTACAAACGGAGGTATACGCGAAAATTCGTTCGGCAAACCAAAGCCAGAAAAAAACCAAAAAAACTATTAATGTTAAAATTAATTTCATTAATGATCATTTGGATCAATATAGGAAAAATGTTATTTCTCGCTTTATGTTTGTGAAAACGGTTGCATGTAAAAATCTTCCACACGTTTAATTTTTTGTTTTTTTTATATGTTTATGTATATTGAATATATTTTATTGTAATGTAGATGTAATTTTTTAGAAGTGGCAAATATACGTTGAAAATATATGTATGTTATTAATATTTTCTTATATTGAATTTGAGTACCTAAAGTTCAAGGTAAATTGTTAAGTCGGATTAGGCTATTAGACCCCTACTAGTTTGGTAGTTAATCTCCAAAATTTTAAACACTGGCAGAGTTCGAACAACCCGTAATGACTACCTGCATTTTGTGGCAGAGTTCGGATACTCCGAAGTAGATGTTTTGCGTAGTGGGATTTATCTGGTTGTTTTAATCTATATGCCAAAAATAACTACTAAACATCAGGTAGGCATAAAATGAAATGTAACTTCTGTCATTCTGACGATGATATTGATTTATCTAAACAATTGTCAATTTTTTAGAATTTTCAATAACTTTTATTATATTGTGGAATTAACAAGAGACCGTGAGTTTCATTTAAAAACACTAATATGAGCATATTCCACGAAGTAAGGGTCGAGACAGTCAATTGCAATAGGTTAATTGTTAGATTTATTTTAAAAGCTGCTCTAAAAGCTTTTGCTGTTTGGTTTTTGTTATAACCTCCACTTTAATGATATACAGAGAACAAGTTTTCGATAGGATCTTGGTTTAATCCACGAGTAAAAATAGATGTAAATCCTTCTTTAAGACTGTCCAAAAAAAGTAAGTTTATTGCATTTATTGTGTGTAAAATATTTTGGAAACAGGGAGTCTTTGTCAGTATATCATCTTTGTGACTGTTTAACTAATGAAAAAAATAATTTATAACCATCCATTATGGCATCATAAGCATATTTATTTCATAAACTTAATGTTGTATTCCATGGTTTTACAGAATAAAGTTGTTGGATGTTTAAGGCGTCAAACAACTTATCAACTTTTTCAACAAATTCTGCAGTGTATATAGCTGATTCGTGTACTTCTTTTGTCTTAACAGCAGTTCTTATAGCTGCAGACATACTATTACTAAATAATTGTGTAGCAAATTTTACAGACAGTTTCTCACAGGGATTTGGTTTTAAATGTTTCTCTGTTATTTTTAATAAATATTTTCCTGTAGAACTGCTCCTATCCAAATTCGCAACATCTCGAATGACCTTCATTGAAATAACATTATTTTGAAACAAAAATCTCCATTTAACAAATTATTTCTAACACATTTTATCAGGTGAGGAACATCAAATAGTGCGTAGGATAACATAAAACGTTGAAGGCACCATGGGCGTTAAGCAAAATACCGCCGTCGGTCTCTGGAATTATTTCGGGGATAACGCCCTTGGTATCTTAATAACTATAAAAATACTATAATTATTTTCAACAACCAACTGATTCCGGTTGTTATATAGCTGATTTTCTAGGCTGTCTCTGTCAACAATGGAAGATTCAATACAGATATTTTCACCATACAAATATTCTGACATCCGGAATCAATTGTGCCCGTGCATTAAACGGTGTTATGAAATGATATTGCGGAAAATATGGGAATTTTAATCGTTCCAATAATAACAATCAAGCCGATTAATCATTCCATTAAAGTTAGAAGTCGACTTGTCACTAAAGTGATTTTAATTCAAATCTATATTATTTGTCATTACTTTATAAAATTCCATCAGATAATATGGATCAACTTCATAAGGTTATCGCAGGGTTTGGATTTATGGAGATTAAGAATGTGTGCAGAATCTATAAACGGATGTGTTACAAATACCTACTAATGTTCCATAACATGCTGCTCACACTGTTTAATTTTCCATAAATAAGAATGACTTCAGTTCTTTCAGCTGAATTGTAAACTATTTTTGTCATTATGATATATGATTTACAGGGGAATTGTTAAAGTTGTTCAATAGTTGTCTATAGACAATTTAGGAGTAAATTAATTATCAATTTCTATAATAGAAATAGCTGGTTTTGAAATTGTTTGTGTTGATGGTAAAATAATCGTAAAGAAAGGAAAAACTGTATTTGTTGAAGGTGTAAGATGCAACAATTTATAATAAAATAATTTTTATACATAACAATGATGAATATGCAAACTTGGCAGCCAATGGTAAATATAAGCAGCTGTGGCATCTTAGGTATGGTCATTTAAATTACAATTCACTTTCAAAAATTATAAACTTAAATTTAGTGGATGGAATGCAGTGTGCAAATTCAGAAATGGAGACCATGTGTGATGTGTGTGTAAGATGTAAACAAAAATGTTTGCCATACTACTCAGAGATATCTTTATCAAGTAGAATATTACAACTTGTACACACGGATGTTTGTGGACCAATTAAACCAGTGTCTTGAATTGATAATATATGTTGTATAACTTTTGTTGATGATTTCTCGAGGTTTGTGATGGTTTATATTAATAAAAATAAAGATGAGGTCTTTAAATGTCTAAAATATTACGAAGCAAAAGTGGCATATTTGTTTTGTACGAGAAAAATATCTAAAATTAAATGCGATAATGGTGAAGAAATCGTTCTAAAAATATTCGAATTTTCTGTTCAGAAAAGGGAATACAAATATCCTACACTCCTCCCTATTCTTCTCAACTTAACGAAGTGGCTGGAAGAATGAATCAGACCCTGACGGATAAGGTGAGATCTATGATTACCCAAGCAAAGATGGATAAAATGTTTTGGGAAGACGCTATCCTTGCAGCCACCTACATTACAAACAGAACTTAATCATGCTTAGTTACAAATAAAACACCATATGAGGTATTTTACAATAAAAAACCTAATGTTGCCAGGAATTCCTGATTCATTACGAAATAAGCTTGATGAAAAGGGTCAAATACAGATTCATAGGATATACAGAGAATGAATAAAAACTTTGGAATAAGGAAGAAAACAGAGTAATAGGGGAGACTAGGGAGGGTTGATACTATGGGAGGGATGATACGCTTTCAAATTTGCCGCTTAAAGCACTTGTTGCTTGGTAGAATTGGCAACAGTGGAACGTCTCCATGTGATCAGCACATTTGATGCTTGTTTGCTCTATTAGGAGGCGATTTTAAGAAATTTGCGCAGAAAATTTGTTTTTACTGTATAAATTACGAAGTTTCGGAAGGTAAGTGTAAGCATTTTAGTAAAAACTGAAAAACTGGTTGAGATTAACCTATTTATAAGTTTTTTATCATATAACCCGGTGTTTTAGCCACACTTTGGTAGTAAGTAGATGCCTGAATGTGGATTCTGTTTGAAAATATTTCAAGTTTTATACAGTGTGACCCATTTAAAATGGAACCACCCCTGTAAAATACGCATTTTTTTATCAATCTCAAATTTTTTTTAATATTAAGCATCAAAAACTGCATCTTGACACAAATTTACATAACTTTAGTTTCATTTCCAAGGCACTCTATGTTTTTTCTGTGTCAAAAACGGCAAAAGCTTATTAAGCAATTTTTATTTTCAAATTTGACTACACCACTGGATTTAAAATCGTTATAAATAAAAACCATCAAAATTTCATAAAATAATATTGGTTAACAACGAAGTTACAAGAACTTTAATTTTGGAAACAAAGTATTTGATTATAATTTTTATTTAGATTAATTTAAAATCTGGCAACACTGTCGATACAAAGTAGTGCACCAGTGAACTTGTACAGTGAAAATCCGAAGTCAATAACCCATTCTGTTCTACAGTTGTAACTCCTGAAATGGTAATTTTAGCGATTTAAGGTGGAAGCGATTTTGTAATAAAAATCTGACTACGCCACTGGATTTGTAAATTATATTAGCTTAAAATTATTAATTTTAGTATATGTTATACGTGTATTAGAAAATAACAGACACTGAAATCATTTTCAAGTTAGTAGTACATTCTTTCATAACCGATAAAAACAAAATGAACAGAAACAAGTTTTAAAGTATGTATTCAACAATAAAACGCCATTAAGCAAAAACTGAAACTAAAATAAATATTAATGTAAAACTAGATATTTAAATTTTTGTAGCTTCTACCCAAGCTCCATTTAGTTCGATACATTTATCGTATCTCTTCCGAATATTTTTTACACTATTTCCTATTTGTTGAGGTGTAATTTCGGCACAAGCTTGTCTTATTCTTCGCATGAGTTCAGCTCGATTCATTGGTCTCGTTTTGTATACTTTTTGTGTTAGAATACCCCATAGAAAAAAGTCTACTATTGTTAGATCAGGCGATCTAGGTGGCCATTCAATTAAGTCACTACCTCGTCCTATCCAATGATTTGGGAACGGGTCATTTAGTCACTGTTTAACAATCCTGGAATTGTGAACGGAACAGCCGTCGAGCTGAAAATGTAAATTTACTCGTTCCGCAAGTGGAATTTCTTCTATTTGATCCGATACCTGGTTATTTAAAAATTTCAAAAAAATTTGCCCGTTCATGTTTCCATCAAAAAAATATGGACCTATTATTCTATCTTTCAATATTCCACACCAAACGTTAACTTTTTCGGAATATTGACTTTTACAATTTATGACCCAGTGCGGATTTTCAGTAGCCCAATATCGAGCATTTTGGGATGATACTATAGTATGTACAAAAAGTACGAGGAGTAATAAACCCTAATTAAGTATGCAAAACCTTTACAGGGAGCACCATGAAATTTTTGATAAATCTCTTACTTTAAATTACATTTCTTCCGTAAATCTAAAAACCAGGTAGATCGACCCCGTATTTGTTTCAGTTGTAGCAAAGTTTAGGGTTTATTCATTATTAAAGGATTAGCAGATAAGCAATAACGCAATGCAGTGGTGTGTATTTTGGGAAAAAAATACGTTTTAAATTATAATATAATAAAAAATGAAAAGAAATAATTATTGGAATACATTTATTACTTACATTTTATTCTATATCCGACTCGGAAGAGGAAGAATCGTTGTTGACATTAATAATAATAGGGTCGATTAAATCATCACAAATATTCTCAATTTTCCACATATTTGCCTCTACTTTGATAACATGCTCGATACAGTTTGTCCAATTTTCCTTACTCACATGACTTACAGCACTCTCAAACAATTTCACAACATCGTTTATTTTAAAAGTAGTATTTTTTTTCCAACTTCCCCCTTTACCTGAGCCCATATTAATTCTATGGGATTAAGTTCACAATGATAAGGGGGAAGTCGAAGAACAGATATACCACGAGAAGAAGCCATTTCTTCTACAATGTAGGTTTTGTATTTATTCTTGTTCATTTTTGCAATTCTGTAAAGTTCTTTCCTTAGTGGATCTTTTGGAAACTAAATATTTTTCGAAATAAGCCACTCCAAAAGCTCTGCTTTACGCCAACGACTTGTGGGCAATGCTTCTCGTAACCGTGAATGGTAACTTGCGTTGTCCATAACGATAACAGCCCCTTTTGGAATCAGATCCAACATTTGAACAAACCATTCCTCGAAGACATCCCCATTCATATCTTCGTGATAGTCCCCCGTGCGTTTTGAAATAAAAGTTAATAATCCACCATCAACAAAACCTTCAGAACGTCCAACATGGACAATGATAAGTCTTTTTCCTTTTCCAGATGGTGGCTGCAAACCTAACGACAAACCTTCCACGAATGCCTGCCTTCCGCTTTTAATGTTTTCATCTTGCCAAGATTTGGAAACTGTATATCCAGCATTTATCCATGTTTCGTCTAAGTAGAAGATTTTCAAATTTTGTTCTCTGGCATGTCGAATGCTCCTTAAATAGTCTCTTCTCCAAAAAACTATTTCCGGTTTATCTATCAAGAGAGATTTTCTATTATGTTTTGTATATCTGAAACCCACATCTTTCAAAAGTTTGCATAATGTCATTCTGGAGAATTTTGGATAGTCCGTATCTTCTTGCACTGATGTCATAATTTTGTCAAGTGTTGGAATTTCCTTTCGTAAGTAAAATCCATGGACTTTACGCCTTAGTCTTTGTTTTAATGACTCATCGATCTCAATTGGTTTTCGGCCTGAAGGAGTTTTAGGGGGTTGAAGAGTTCCATTCTTGCTTTCTTTTAGTAATCTATAAATTGTTGATTTAGCAACACACAACATAGCAGCCGTTAATTCCACAATATCATCAACACTTGCACTTGGATCCTTGTTTTTCAATGATATATAACAATTCAATATCAGAGTTTTTTCATTTAAAGATAATGGAGCTGTTTTTGGTCGTTTAGATGGTCCATGGCTTATCGACATTGTTTGGTACTTGCACAATTAACATTCAACAAATGTTTTAAATATATTCCAACTGTTTACAATATTATGACAACCATACAACTTCATACAACTTTACTCAAAGAACTAATACTAAGTACTGATTTAATGTACCTACTTTCTTTTAAAATAATATTCCCGATAATGTTTCTAAGAAAACTGGGTTGTTTGGAAAATCCCTCTCAATAATCGAATAATCTGTAAATAGGTGTAATCGTATTAAGCCGATAACAGTAGGCCACTTGCCATTTAAAATTTCTGAGAAAAATTCCCCAAACACCACATATAGGAGTAATACAAATAAAAAATATTATGAATAAACGGGCATATCCGAACTCTGCCACAAAATAAAATTTTACCTGACTTGTATCAATTTGAGGATTACTGAAATGTTCGAACTGTGCCGCAACCATTTAGTTTAATCCTATTAGAGTCATTAGGGTTTATAATAGATAAAATCGGAGGCCCATAGAATTATGTATATTTCTGAAAGGTTTCAAAGGTTTCTTGAATTAAATATTTTGAAGAAATCTTGATTGTTTTGATCGATATTTAGGGAATTAGGGGAAGGATGTTGATGCACTTACACTATTGCCTAAAAATCAGGAAGAAGTATTTATAGTGTTCGTGAATTACAATTACGAACGAACCGAGAAGAGGAATTTCTATTAACAGCAGACCAGGTATTTAAAATTATTGTGTTCTCCTGTTTTTCCAACCTTAATTTTTTATGTAATTCGGATTGTATTTTGATGGATGGGACTTTTAAATACTGTTCAACTTTTTTTTACCAAATGTTTACCATTCATGGTTTTAAAAACGGCTATTACGTACCTCTTGTTTTTTGTTTGCTGCCGGACAAATCAAGTCAAACATATTCAAATTTGTTTTTAATTTTAAGACAAAAATGTAAAGAAGTAGGCTTAAATTTTCAACCTAAAGAAGTCGTAGTAGATTTTGAACTAAGCATTCATAACGCTATATATGAATGTTTTGGCAGAGATCAAATTCTTTTTGGTTGTAAATGTCATCTCTGTCAAGCTTGGTTTCGTAAGATTCAGGAGTTTCATTTGGTACAAGAGTACAGACAGAAAGGTTCTGTAATTGGCGAATACTTAAAAGTACATTTCGGTATTATGTATCTTAGTCCTGAGGAAGTTGTAGAATTTTTTTATAATGAACTACATTTTTTGCTTCCGAATGACCTCTACCTCTATCACTTTTTTTTATTAAAATTAGTACATCCCGTTACCTCTGACCTAAATCGTATATTCTTTAGCATAGCTGCAACTCATTCGTTCAATACAAAATGTACCTTACGGTATACCCTCTTAAAATATATTTTGGTACGTCTATGAAATCTACTTGAATGAATGATTTATTACTCCTTGTCCTTTCTATATAGACTATACACCATTGGTCCTGAAAGAAGCTTCATCACTAAACATTATGTGGTTCAAAAAATTTTTTTGTATCCAGGTACCAGCCTTGTGCCCACAAACAAAATTCCATACGTTTTACTTCATCACCTTCCTTTAAACTATGAAGAAATTTAGGTTTATATGCTTTCATTTTGTTTCGTTTCAGACATCGCCGAATATTCTCTCTTGGTAAGTTTAAATCCAAACTGGCAACTCGTAAGCTTCTGTTTGGGTGGTTTGTAAAATAATCTACAACGGCACGATCGTTTAAATTTCTTCTTCGGTGATTGTTTTTTAAAATATGTTTGGTTACTGCACCAGTTTCTTTAAATGTTTTGTTAATTTTGCTAACGGTGCTTCTGTCAATGGGAAGACGATTTGGATGTCTATAATTAAATATCCTAGCCACTTCTCTTTCACTATGATAATTGTCCCCAGACATTCTTACAATTTCAATTGTTTCTTCTAATGATAACTGGAGAGCCATTATTAAATGTACGTAACTAACAAGTATTAGTTTATTTATGATTAGCTGTCAAAATCACAGCCCACTGTTGATTTGGAACAATAATACCTATAAATGTATTAGTTCAGTTTTTCTCAAATTATTGATACCTTCTCTAAAAGTTTGATTTAGTAAATTTTTGCAGAATTTATAGAGAACAATTTTTGTCCGGCTTTCTTTTTTATTATTGAATAAATGAATTTTTTTAAATTTGTTTCTGTTCATTTTGTTTTTGTCGGTTATGAAAGAATAAACTACTAACTTGAAAATTATTTTAATAATAATAATAATATTATTATTATCTAATACACGTATAACCTATACTAAAATAAATAATTTCAAGCTAATATAATTTACAAATCCAGTGGTGTAGTCAGATTTTTATTACAAAATCGCTTCCACCATAAATCGCTAACATTACCATATTTTCAGGAGTTACAGCTGTAGAACGGAATGGGTTATTGACTTCGGATTTTCACTGTACAAGTTCACTGGTGCACTACTTTGTATCGACAGTGTTGCCAGATTTTAAATTATTCTAAAAAAAAATTATAATCAAATACTTTGTTTCCATAATTAAAGTTCTTGTAACTTCGTTGTTAACCAATATTATTTTATGAAATTTTGATGGTTTTTATTTATAACGATTTTAAATCCAGTGGTGTAGTCAAATTTGAAAATAAAATTGCATAATAAGCTTTTGCCGTTTTTGACACAGAAAAAAAATATAGAGTGCCTTGGAAATGAAACTAAAGTTATGTAAATTTGTGTAAAGATGCAGTTCTTGATGCTTAAATTTGAAAAAAAAATTTGAAATTGATAAAAAATACGTATTTTACAGGGGTGGTTCAATTTTAAATGGGTCACACTGTAGAATAGGTCACGTACGAGAGGATTGATACATTCCATTTCAGGGAGACTTGTTACATGTATCAAACCTCCCACTCTCTCAGAATTCTAGGTTGCACCACTCTTTTTAATTTTAGGATGCCTTTCAAATGGAAGAAAAGAACTAATAGAACACAGGTTTCACCTGAACGGATGGAAAAAGCCGTCCAGGAAGTTATAGACAGAGGTAAATTGAGAAGTACGGCTAATAAATATCTCTTAGACAAAATGACACTAAGAAGATATGTTGCCAAATACAAGGAAAAGGGAGAAGAAACAAGTTTCTTTCAAATTTTGCGACTTCTCAAATGTTTAATTCCGAAGAAGAAAAAAGTTTAGCTCAGTATTTGCTAACTGCGGCTAATAGTATATTATATACCAAGGTGGTGAAGACTATTATTATCAACCGAGCACCAAAATTATTTCGCGAGGGGCTTTGCCCCGAGCAGAATAAGGTGCGAGGTTTATGAATGTCTTCACCACCGTGGTGTATATACATTTTTTTCCACTACTAGCCAAATTTAAGACAAAAATCAAAAATAAAAAAATATCATAAAAATCATGTAGGTATAATTTAATCACACAGCAATAGAATACCATTATTCCTATAGTTCATAATCACGAATATTAAGTGCAACGAATTAACGAAACCAATTATACGATCACATCCAAAAATTTCACAAAACGTGGTTTATGTTTTACTTTGAACTTTGAACAATTACAGCGGTAGTGCGTTCACAACACTTGGGTACAAAGTGAGCGTTCATAAAACATTTAACAAATGCTTCACCATAGAGAAAGTAATATATTATTTGTCTATGTGGTTCAAGGTTAGCTACCAGTTTCAACAAAAGATCGTCAAATTCCACTGGTGATAATGTTGAAGGTAAAAACATTCCTCGATCCTCGTTTTTCTAAAATTAACGGAAAATAAATAGCACATTTCAATGTCAAATTTTGATAGTGTCGATCTACAAATCGTTCAAACTGATTTCTCCCTAGGCGTTTACTCCGTCATCTGACTGACACTGACACTGTTTTCGCTCATCCCCTCACCCATATATTATGAACGCACTCCTTATGTCATCAGAAATTTTTGGTTGAGCGCGAATTTTAAACTAATGACAGTTTTATTGAATTAATTTTATCTTGTTAGGTAATTTCAAGCAGTAAATATGTTAAACACAATCTCCTGAGTATACAAAATTATGTTGTACTAGTTTTTGTTAAGCTATTATCCCTGAATTCTCAAAACATTTGAATTTGTCCATTATTGACCTAGGTTAACAATAGAAAAAATTATTAACCACTAATAGAGAAATTCAACTTCTCAGTTGGCTAAATGACACAATAATTGTCAACTTCACAGCTAGTAGTGGAAACAATGAATTATGGATTTACTTCGGAAAATAAAAAAAACGTCCCTTCAAATTGGCTAAAAAATGAAATGGCTTCCTATGAGTGGCTTAGAGGGTTTATGGAGAGAAACAATGAACTATCGCTTCGAAAACCAGAACCAACGAGCCTTTCTCGTGGAACAGCTTTTAACCAGCACACTGTAGGAGGATTTTACAATTTACTCGGCGAAGTACTACGCCGAGATCAATTTGAAGCAGATTCAATATACAACTGTGACGAGACTGGCGTCCAGACTGTCCACAAACCTAGCAAAAAAAGGACAAAAACAAATATCCAAAGTCACTTCAGGAGACCAAGGCCAGACAGTTACAGTCCTGTATACCATAAGTGCCATAGGGAATTCTATTCCTCCTTTTTTGTTTTCCCGCGTGTTCGTGAACAAGATTATATGACCATTGGGGCACCACCAGGATACAAAGCTGCTACTCATCCAAGCGGTTGGATGACATCTGAAAATTTCGAATTATATCTATTACATTTAATAAAATTCGCAAAATGTAGCAAAGTTAAGAAAGCCTTACTTATATATATTATACTACTATATATATATACATATATATATATATATATATATATATATATATATATATATATATATATATATATATATATATATATATATGTAGATAATTGAATTTTTAATGTATTTAGTTGGTGTTATTGTTGTGATTTTCTTTTAACGTTTTATTGAAGTTTTACTTATTTACATTTAGAACACTTGATGAGAATCATCTCATGACCTTTAGAGTTTTTGGTTGCCGGGGATTCAATAAGGGAGAGACGAGAGAATATTGTGACGGACAACTTCAAAAAATCGACTTGGACTGTAAATTTAGGTATTTTTAGAATAAAATTGTTATATTCACCTCTGGGAATACTATTCAACCTAGACAAACGAAAACAAACCTACATTTTTGAAGGCTCAACCGGGATGCAGATAAAATTATAGTCGAAGCGAAAACGAGTTGACATTGTCCTGACGTTTGGGATAACGGAAATATGATTGAGAAAAACTATTTTGAAGAAGTTATTTACGAAGGTGAACCTAATTTTGAAGGAGACGGAACTGAAGAAGACGGAAGTAAGAATACTTCGAGCAAAGTAGCATAAGACGTGCAAAGACGGGAGTAAGACGACTTCGAATACAAGCAGACGAAAAAGTAAAAAGACGGAAGTAAGAATACTTCGAACAAAGCAGCAAAAAACGTGAAATGACGGGAGTAAGACGACTTCGAATACAAGCAGACAAAGAAGTAACACTTGTGGAAGGGAGTAAGAAGACTTCAAAGAAATTCAGACGTAATTGCATATTATTATTTTGGAATAAACAAGGTACGATACATTTTTCCAATAGACGAGCTAGATAATCATATTACACCAGCTGTTATTAGAAGATATAATTGCTTTAATTATTTTGATTGGGTTACGTAATCAATTATTTTGAGTTAGTAATTCATTTTCATTCCATATTTTCTAAACGTCACAATATTCAGGTTCATTTTGATAATTGTCGAATAAGAAATAAGTTGCAACTTGACTTGTTATAAATTCATTAGAATTTTGGGGCATGAGGTGATTTCTGTTTGTATTATTAATTATTTATTTTAACATATTTATTGATATCGTATTTATTTTAATTGCGTACAATGACTAATTTAGGAGATATTCCAAGAATCGGAAAAAATATTTCCAGTAGTTCACTCAAGGCAGTACAGGCTTTACATGTAGTTGCTTTTGGAATCGTGGGGGAAGGTAGGAAAACCTTGGAAAAATGTACGTGAATTTTCTGGTTTCCATTTTGGACAGAAAGTCTTCGGAGTATGCACAAAAAATAAATGAGGTAAAACAAAAAGTACGGTTGCCTGATCTTGTTGCTATTTGTAATATACTTGATCTTGATTATTCTGGTAGTGATGAAGAAGTAGTTGCACGCATTTGTTCCTTCATGAATGACCTACAGTCAAATGATGAAAATGAAGTAACAGATGAAGTGGAAGAAGAATCGGAAGGTGAGGTGAGTTCCGATGAAGATGAGAATGAAAATAATGGAGTTAACAAGAATAGCGAATCTTTTGAAAATATGAAGCTAATGAGTTCGTTTTCACTGACATTCAAAGACGTTGAGGATAGTATTAGAACTTTTGATGGAAGAGACAATTATCCAGTTCGAAAATGGATTGAGGATTTCGAAGAAATTTCTAAGCTGACAGGATGGAATGAATTGCAGAAGTTGATATTTGCGAAAAAACCATTAAGAGGACTTGCTAGGCTATTTATTCAGTCAGAAAGAGGAATTACAAAAGGAATGATTTTAAAAAAAAAGTTAATTGCGGAATTTGAAGTGAAAGTTAGTAGTGCTCAAATACATAAATTACTGATGACAAGAAAAAAGCGGAGGGAAGAGTCAGTACAAGAGTATGTACTAATAATGCGAGAGATCGGAAATAGAGCAAATATAGAGTCTGAAGTTTTGATTCAATATATAATTGATGGTATACAGGATGATACATCAAATAAACTTATTTTGTATGGTGCAAAAACGTTTGGTGAATTCAAAGAAAAGGTTAGGCTATATGAACAAATTAAAACTTCTAAAACTACACAGTTCGAAGAGAGAAACCGAGAGGGAAAACACATAAAGGAATAGAAAACTAAAACTAAGAGAGACAAATACGAGAAAAGGAATAAGAAAAGTAACCTGCGATGTTGTTTTAACTGTGGAGGCAAAGGTCATTTGTCCAACGAATGTCCCGATAAAGCGAAAGGACCAAAGTGTTTTGTTTGTTCTGGTTATGGGCATGTATCAAATAAATGTCCAGAGAAGAATACTGAAAGTGGAAGTTCAAATATGACGATAGTTGAGATGGTTCCAAAAAATAGCGTTAACTTGAATATTGACAATATTCAATTAATAGCACTTTTGGATACAGGAAGTGATATCACTGCGATACGACAAGACGTATACGAAGCATGCTTCAAAGATATAAAAATAAATGAAGAATTTATTACTCTTAGAGGTATTGGGTCAAACAAAGTAATAACAATGGGATCTTTCAATAGAAATGTCTTCATTAATGGAGAGGAGTTATTTCTGAAAATCCATGTTATTCCTTCTGAAGCGTCAAACTTCAAGGCGATTGTGGGAAATGATGTTTTAGCTCAAGTAGATGTTATCTTTAGAGATGGTGAAATTGTTGTTTTTAAGAAGGAAAAGCAGAATTTTTTGTGGAAGATAACAATAGACGAAGAAGCTGATAGAGAAACTGATATATGTGATGTTACACATATAAAAAATGAAAAAATTCGGGAAGAATCAAAGAAACTTATAAAAGAATATTATCCAGAGAAGATTATGGAAGCTGATGTTAAAATGCATATTCTATTGAAGAATGAAGAGCCAATATACCAAAGTCCGAGAAGGTTAGCTGTACCAGAAAAAGAAGAGGTTGAGGCGCAAATAGAAGAATGGCTAGCAGAAAGAATTATAAGATGTAGTTCATCTGACTTTGCTAGTCCAATAGTTCTTGTTAAAAAGAAAGATGGCAGTACTAGAATATGTTGTGATTACAGGAAACTTAACAAAAACATAGTAAAGGATAGATTTCCTCTTCCTTTAATCGAAGATATGTTGGATAGATTGCAGGCTGCTAAATACTTTAGTACCATCGATCTGAGGAATGGATTTTTTCACGTTGGAATAGAAGAAGAAAGTATAAAATATACCGCATTTGTTACACACCACGGTCAATTTGAATTTCTAAAATGTCCTTTTGGATTATGCAATAGTCCATCAGTTTTTCAGAGATTCGTGAGTACTGTTTTTAGAAAATTGTTGCTGAAAAATATGCTTTATTATATGGACGATATAATAATAATAAGCTCTACAGAAGAAGAAGGACTTGAAAGGTTAAGAGAAGTTATTCAGGTTGCGAAAGACTATGGTCTAGACATAAAGAAGAAGAAATGTCAATTACTAAAAATGCAGATAGCATTTTTAGGATTTATCATTGAGGGTGGGAAAGTCCAACCCTCAAATGAGAAGACTTTGGCAATCAGTAATTTTCCACAACCAACGACTCTTAAACAAATTCAATCTTTTCTAGGTTTAACAGGATATTTTCGCAAGTTCATCTCCTCATATTCCATTATCGCGAAACCTTTGAGTGATCTTTTGAGGAAGGAGCAAAAGTTTGTTTTTGGTGACGAACAGAAAGAGGCGTTTGAGAGACTCAAAAAATTACTATCTTGTAAACCAGTAATAAACATTTATAAGCAGGGCGGTGAAACGGAATTGCATACAGACGCGAGCAAATATGGTTATGGAGCCTGTCTGATGCAGAAGTCGAGCGAAGATAATAAATTCCATCCAGTTTACTACATGAGCAAGAAAACTACACCTTTTGAAATTCTAACAGAAGTAAAGATGAGAAATAAAGAAGAAATAGTAATCAAGGAATTATTGGAAGAAGCTACAATACAAAAATTTGATGAAGAGAGAAAAGAACTCAGAGCAGAAAGCAAAAAACAGATTTTAAAAGTACAGGAAGAAAACAGAAAAACTTATAATTTAAGAAGAAAAAAATCAAGGTTATATAGAAAAGGAGATTTGGTAGCCATTAAAAGAACCCAATTTGGAGTAGGAATTAAAGTTCATAAAAAATTCCTAGGACCCTATGAAGTCACAAAGGTAAAACCCAATGACAGATATGACGTAATGAAAGTGGGCCATCATGAGGGACCAGTGCGTACTTCTACATGTGCAGAGTTCATGAAACCTTGGGTTGATAACCAAAGTGAATCCGGGTCGGATTCATAATAGGATGGCCGAATGTAGATAATTGAATTTTTAATGTATTTAGTTGGTGTTATTGTTGTGATTTTCTTTTAACGTTTTATTGAAGTTTTACTTATTTACATTTAGAATACTTGATGAGAATCATCTTATGACCTTTAGAGTTTTTGGTTGCCGGGGATTCAATAAGGGAGAGACGAGAGAATATTGTGACGGACAACTTCAAAAAATCGACTTGGACTGTAAATTTAGGTATTTTTAGAATAAAATTGTTATATTCACCTCTGGGAATATTATTCAACCTAGACAAACGAAAACAAACCTACATATATATATATATATATATATATATATATATATATATATATATATATATATATATACTGGTGTCTATGTCAATACCGACATCGAGCCAATTCCTCAACGTCTCAATAATCTCCAAGCCCAATACGTTAGTCGTACAATCGAATCGGGCTATGAAATCTTGACAAACACTATACGCACTCCGTGGGTCGCCAATAGACGACCCCTTGGTAGAAAACCCAAGAGGAAGCTCCCCTTTCCTCCTCTACGCTTGTTAGCCACCGCCTACGACGACCTACCTGACGAATATATCAATTACCTAGACGAATCTCCAATTTCAATTCGCTAATTGAACACAAATTACTATAATCTCACACCATCCTTTCGACGGCAATAAATTCTACCCACTTCTTTACCCAGCACCTAACAACACTATTTCAAAATCAGCCTAAACTCTAACCATGACTTCAAAATTCATTAATTTGTTCAATACTTCGAACAAATTTCTATTTTCACCCTCCCACACCACCCACGTCGGTGTTGCAGGTTTTTGCGGTTTTTCCTGTATACTCTGTGAATTTATTCACTAGCCAAATGGACCGACGATCGACGCACCCGCATTTTTGGATTTAAGATTATTATTTTACAGCCGAACACCGTAAAATAGTCCCAACCACCGAAGGCACGTCACCGCAACTTCCAACTAAATTTAACAAAATTTAATTCCATACACCTTTGAAAAATTTCTCCTATACACTTTTCCACACAACTTTCATAAACCAAAAAATTGTTAATCTTCAATATTCCGAATTTATTACTCTTAAAAACCCGGAGATATCTCAGATTTTTCAAATTCAGCCAATAGCACCTAATTTCACAGTTTCCGACACCTTCCAACCCAACGCATAAATCTAAGTATCGGCAACGATACATGGTTCGTCTTCCACATCTAACACCCCTATCCTAGACACTTTTTGTCACGCCATCTCTTCTCACTATTGAGCTTCGCTGCTTCCAAACACCAACCCCTAACACCCCAAGATAACACAACCCTCCAGCTACTTTCTAGCGAAATGCCCACTCAACAACTCTCAATCCTATACACTTTTTAGTAAATTTTTCCTAGTGACTTTTAAAAAATTTTTTCTAGACACTTTTAAACCCCAACTCAATTTCTCGGTCAACGCGCACTAAACCACCCAACACCCCCCCAACCCAGCCCTGAAGAGGAAACCTATCCTACACCAGGGCACCAACAAGAAAAATCAGCCAACCAAGAAAACTCCAACTCATCTCAAATCACTTACGAACTTCTCTCTCTCTCTCTCTCTCTCTCTCTCTCTATATATATATATATATATATATATATATATATATATATATATATATATATATATATATATATATACTGGTGGTCTAGATATATGCAAGCAAAATGGCATCGTTTTATTAACCATACCGCCACACACAACTCACCGCTTGCAATCACTTTATGTTGAAGTGACAGATGTTGAAAAAAATAAGGTTTGTATGTTAAATCGAGCAATATATGGACTAAAAGAAGCACCCAAAGCCTGGAATGAAACATTCAATGATTTGATGGTAAGTTTGAATTTCAAAAGATCAAAATCTGATTACTGTTTATATAGTTTTCTTGATGCTACTTACTTCTGTATGTTGATGATATTTTGATCGCTGCTTTTCTTGACCAACTTAAGTTGAAGCTATGTCAAACATTTAAAATATAAAAAGTGTATAAATGATTAATTATATTTCTTAGGTATCAAAATACAGAGAGATCAGAAAAGTGAATCAAGACTCTAGATTAGATTTCTGCCATCAAAGTCTAAGTTAAAAAATTTAATGTGCAAGATTATAAGAAGGTCAAAACCCCTATCGAAAAGAATTTAAGCTTGAAAATGTGTGAAGATAGTCAAAAAGCAAAATTATCTTTTAAAGAGCTTTTGGGGAGTTTAATGTACATAATGATGGGCACAAGGCTCTATATTTGTTTAAGTATCAGTTTCTTTGATCAGTTTCAGGTGCAAGTGACGAACATTTCAAATATCTTTAAGAGTACTCAAATATTTTAAGTTTACCATGGATTATAAACTGCATTTTTACAAAGGTAATAATAAGCTAGTTGGATACAGTGACACAGACTGGGCCAATGATGCTTTAGACAGAAATTCGATAAGTGGTCATTGAAACTATTCAATAATATTATTTCTTGGTGCTCTAAGAAACAACCATTTGTAACCCTATCAAGTACAGTGTCAGAATTTGTGTTGCATCATGTGAACTACTTTATATTTAAAATGTGTTAGAATATTTAAATGTACTTTAGAATTACCAGTTTGTTTATTTTGAAGATAACCAAAGTACAATCGAACTACTGCAAAATTTTGAAAATAACAAGAGATGTAAACACATGTTAAGTTACATTTTGTATTAGATTTGATACATGAAAATATTGTTGAGATTGAATACTTATGTACCAATGAACAACTAGCAGATGCATCCACTAAAGCTTTAACCAATAAAAAGTTCACTAAATTTGTTCGAATGAAAAACTATTAGAATCTTCAAATTTATTTTCCCGCATTTTACAGGTTTGAGGGAGGGAGTTGAAGTTGTTCAATAATTGTCTGTAGGCAAACCTGAAAAACGTGTTCCATGCTAGCTAAAATAAAAAAGAATAAGTGTGTTGTTGAGTCAGTAAGAGGGAGTCTAGAATGTACAAGTTTTTGTTATTTTTATACAAAATTAGTGTAACCATTTTTCTTTCTATAAACAACTTTTATTTAACACATTCCGTACAATATTTATTTGAACCTAACAGGAATGGTTATTATTAATTCATCTAGGACAGCATTTACTTAAAAAATAGATTTTATTTCTGATCGGGATATTATAAGATTATATCATCATAGTTAGGCTATCAATAAAGAGAGTTATAAGTCTCTTGGGATATTAATGATTTTTAATCCCCTGTAACGTTTACAAGTAGAAATGAAATAAGAAATGCTAATAGGTATATTGTGTACATATTTATGAACTGGAAACCAATCAATATTTTATTCATTCACGTCATTACAAATAATAAATGTATAATTTTGAAATGTTCCCTGAAAATTACTTCCACCGCTGGAAACAACTTCTTCCTTTGCATGGTTGGAGCTTTTCTTCACTACAGTCGAGATACCTGCCTCTTCTAATGGAAAAGTAGACAACATACGCGCTGTTTTATATCTTAATTCAATTATATCCTCCAAATACCCCTCCGCCACCATTAAAATTGATTTTTAAACCATTGAAGGTAGATTGTAATCAAATGAGCGTAGTATAATTAAGCAATGTATAGACCGAAAAAGCTATGACGTCATAAACATAGCCGCTGACAGTTACTGAGGGAAAACAAATATTTATTTACGTTTATTTTACGTTTGTAATATTCTTAAACATGGCTATTGTTAATTTGTCAAGCATTGTGGAGCATTTTTGTAATGAAATTAAAGTGTTAAAGAAATGTGGAGACAGTTTAAACAGTGGATATGTCGTAGATATAGAGTATATGATGGAAATTTAGGAGCGAAGCAATAAGACATAATTACTTGATAGTCACTGCAGTGTCACTCTACAAATGAAAAAACGAATAAACTTTTAAAATATAAGACATAAGGTAAATCATTGATTTGTTTTCCCTCAGCAACTGTCAGCGGCCATGTTCTGACGTCACACTTTTTCGGTCTATTGCATAATTATTCTTTCAATGTTCACTAGAGGTTTGTTCCAGTGGACAAATTCGTAATCGTCTTGAAAAGGTCTTAAAAATGTTTGGATTGTTTTTGGGCTCATATAATGTCTGCTCAAGACTGTCTGTTTGGAAACAAATTTAATTAATATGTTCCAAACATGAACCATCATAAAATTCTTAAACCACCCCTGCATCACGTGCTCCAACGGTTTTTGCCCGCCAAGGAATACGGGGCATATCTAACGAACCGTAACTCACCGGTACCCTCTCATTGGTCATAACCACAGGGTGACGTCAATTGCGTTTCGTTAAGTATGCCCCGGGTTCTTTGCCGGCGATTTTCCAGCATAAAACAATAGAGAGATGGGTCGGCAGTGGCATTTCAGATGCTGATCTGTGAGCATCGACAACATTAAAAGGTGGTTCCCTCGGCAGTCACCGACAAAGGGACACCTTATCATTTTACAGTTATTATGGGTAGTTATTAACTACATACTTGTACACAATTGTCTCAACTTCTGGTGTAACTATATACAATTGTATTTACACAAATAAACAATTTAATCGCAAAGCTCAACTTGCAGTTTACTTCCATTCACGAACCAGATTACTATCGATATACAAAGAAAGTCCTATCGAAGACCCATAGAATTGAGAGATTTAATACAATTCTACACTGTCTATACAGATTGTATTTAGCTTTAGGAACCATACATTCTCCCAAAATTAGTATTGGCTGATGAATTATCAGTCAAACAGTTCGTGAACTTTTCAGAATAGTTTTTGACATGGTTAAAACTAAACTAAGTCCCTTCTACTGTAACAAATCCAATAGGCGAATCTAAATAGCCGATACGCACTCTGGCGGTCGTACATGGAACCCCTGTAATCATTTTCAATTCAACTTCGTATTTTGCGTTTAATGATTAAGCATTGTTTTATTTGTGTGTTAAATTGATTTTCTGTGCGTGTTTTCATTTAAAAAATGAATAATTCTTACTGTTCAGTACCTAAGTGTTCATCTTGGTCTAAAACAAATCCAGACCTGAATTTTCATTTGTTCCCAATTGCTGGAAAACATCGTTTGAAAGTAGAGTCTGCATTAGGTCGTCCCACTAGGATATGTAGGCGAAAAACCTGGATTTTAAAATTAAAAATTGGAAAACCAGTAACTCTAAACATTTTACGGATAACTATTTTTTCGGAAGAGGCAAATTAGATATTTATCATTTTAAGGTTATGTTTACGAATCAGTTTGTTTTTTTAGATGCTAACACTCCAGGGGCTTATCCTTCACAGAATTTTCTTGTATTCAAACTGTAGTAAAACCAGAACCAGAAGTTTCCTAAAGAATTGAAAGGATAAATTTGAGAAAATGCTAATAAAATTTAAGAGTCCATTGATTGTCAATGTAGTGAACAAGAAGCACCTAGGACTGAACATTCCCATGATGAGTTAGAAGCTGTAGAAGGTCTGCAGACAAATTATGAAGGATCCACTACATTTCGAGACTTTGAGGTCCAAGTAAACTCTCCCAAGATCTCAACATTATCTGCTGACCACAGACAATGCTCCTAATGGTTTCACTTGAATTTGCAGTTTTCTGCTGTCGAATACAATTGTGGAAGGAGTAGAAATGAATTACACTATAAAGTTTGTTCAAACCGACGATTTTGAGATCGTCACGAAACGATTCAGAAACTGTTTGGATTGGTTTTGTGCGCAGGTCCAGACTTTACACCGTTTGCGAACGATCCCGAAAATGTGAAGTTGGAACGGTTTTAATGACTGTTCACTGGATGAAAAGTTTTAGATAAAAGTTGATGTTAAAAATCTGAAAAATGATCGTTTAAGGTGAAATTAAAATTTAATAACTAGATAAATATGAACGACAAAAGTTACAGATATATCAGATTTTGTCTTACCTAAGATAAATTGTAGAAGCAGTGTTGAGAGAGGAATTTTTATGGACACTAAATTATATTTTCTGTTTCTTTTCATTTACATCATATGTTAGTGAATAATGAGTTGTTCAGTTCAAAACAAATGTAAATAATAAAAAAATAACTTCAGCTGTACAATACAACAAACAAATAAACATAGGTACCTAAATAATTTTCATTTTTGATTCTGGGATTATTTAATTATAATTCTAAATCATCTTCATTCGAAATATCTGACATAAGATTACCATCTCCGACTTCTTACATTATTAAATATTTGTTTGATTTATTGAAAATAAAAATGTTTATAAAACAATAACAATTTCGAATGTTAGGTTAAACGATAACTGGATTTACATGTACAGAATACAGAATAGTGTGCAAGTCAGTCAATTCAGTCTCAGCTTACGACCATGTACCGAAATGATCGTTACAAAACCGTTCGCAAACGGTCTCTATCTTATTTAACTCTATTTATTTTATTCACCGCCTCTCAAGAGCTTTCCAGCATTTGACTCTTCTTCACCTTCAATAAACACATCTAGATGTGTTCGTTATACATTAGCTTTGGAAATAAAACAAAATAGCAAATCAAGAATAACATTAAAAATATTTAATTTTTATATATTGTATTGTATATTCTAGACTTTATCTAGTAGTAGTAAATTGTCTATACATATAAAAGAAAGTCGTGTTAGTTACTCCACTTATAACTCAAGAACGGCTGAACCGATTTAGCTGAAAATTGGCAGGGAGGTAGTTTAGAGCCAGGAGAAGGACATAGGATACTTTTTATCCCGTTCGACAGCATTCCCATAGGATACTTTTTATCCCGTTCGACAGCATTCCCATAGGATACTTTTTATCCCGTTCGACAGCATTCCCGTGTGACTTGACATGAAACGTCAGTTACTATAAAACGTGGTATAACAAAAAAGAATCAGACTTGGAATAACAAAACGCAAATGACAGCTATGTAATAGACGTATAATGACAGCTATGTAATGACGTATGGATGACAATTTGATATTTGTAAGAAATCAATAATAAACCTATTTATATTAAATAAATAATTAACAATTATAATGTAATGATAGTGCCATTGCCCATTCGTATAAACAGTGAAGTGAACTATAAAACTCGGTATGGTTGAAAATTTGAGTTTTTAGGTGAAGTGAAGTTTAATTAATAATGCCGCGACCAAGACAATCGAATCTTTCCCGACAAAGCCGTGATGCAAGAAGAATACGAAATACTGCAAATGAAAGGAGTGAAGAAGAACAAGAAATTGCACGTGAACAGCGCCGCGATAGTATGGCTCGACTTCGTGCTTCTCAATCACGAGAGCAAATTGAAGCAGCCCGTGAAACAGCTCGGTTGGCAATGCAGAATCGTCGAGCGAACAACAGAGGTAAACAAATAGATAATTTGCGACGCAGAACCAGATATTTATCAAGTGCTGATTTGAATCGAGCAGCGTTTCAATACGATTGCAGCAATGATTACAGCTAGCATTTGCATTGGGCAAATGGACGTAGTTTGCGAGTATTGTGGTGCATTAAAGTTTTCCGGAGAAACGCCTGGATTATGCTGCCTTAATGGTAAAGTGAAATTGCCATTGTTGACTCCGCCACCTGAGCCATTGTATTCATTGCTTTGTGGCGAAACACAAGAATCACGCCACTTTCTTGCAAATACTCAAAAATACAATGGTAGTTTCCAGATGACGTCATTTGGGGCAGATTTAATCCGACATTTAAGGTATTTATTTTTGTACTTATAAATTCAAAGGTGAGGAAGTTCTCATTCCGAGGATACCGATGATCCCAACCGATATGCCGTTTGAATTTAAAAGACTTCAATTTCCGATACGTCTTGCATTTGCCATGACCATCAACAAATCACAAGGCCAATCCTTAAAAGTTTGTGGTTTAAATCTAGAACATTCATGTTTTTCCCATGGTCAATTATACGTGGCATGTTCACGGGTCGGAAGACCATCTGCGTTGTTTGTTTTTGCGCCTGATAATAAAACAAAAAATGTCGTGTATCACAAGGTACTTAAATGAAGAGCAACCTATGTACTAAAATACAGAAATAATTATGAATGATTAATGTAGGTATTTAATCCTTTTTTGTATTTTTTCCAATTAAAAAAAAATCTGCTTATTTGTTGCCATTAACCCTCAACTGGTAACATACGTCTGAGAGACGCAGCTAGTTACGAAATTTGCCACAGGTCGACTTAGCGCTGCAAGTGCAACCTCTCCTTCAGTGTATACCTTGTGTGTTTACCGGCAACAAGGACTCAAGTTGTTTGAGGTAAGTGCAATTTTTTTTGTAATTTTTATGATAAATTTACTAAAAACCACTACGTCTGTGAGATGCATGTTACATGTAATGTACTTAGTTGTGTTCGTCTCGGAGACGTATGTTACTAGTAGTCGGGATATTTATACACGTCTTTGAGACGTGTGTTACCAATAACGTTATATTATTTGTTTTAGATTCTCGAAATACTATATTGGAATCATTGCTAGACTTGGTATTTTAGTTTTTTCTTCCTTTCTTGAACTTTATATTTACAATTTCAATCCTGTCCTTCTGTTTTTTATATTTGAAAAATATTTTAACCGATTTAGTGTTGATAATTCATATTTTGTATTATAATTTTATATTGTAAAATTTATAAACTTTTTCTTTAGATCTATCTTAGTATTGTTGTTTTTTGTCTACTGTGTTTCAGCAATGTTTTATGCTAGAACAAAGAAAATTATGGCAATGGTCCTCCTGCCACAAGAGGAAGAACCACCAAGTGACGAAGACTTTGGTTCAGATGATTCTTTTAGAGTTGACGATCATATAGAAGTCTCTGAACATGAAACTGACACTGAAGACGATCCACAAATTTCAGACGAAGACGAAAGAGAAGTTTTAGAAGAAGTCAATGAAATTTCAGAGGTTAATGTTCAATTCCCACCTGCAAGAAGGGTGACTAGGAAAAGAAAAAAATGCAGGGATGAGAATCTGATTGACGATGAAGAGGAATCTGAAGATGTCGAAGAAGAACCAAATTATTTTTACGGGAAAAAAAGATGTTACACCTGGAGTTCCGAAGAACCAAAATCAACAAAAACTCCCGTACGAAATTTAATGAAAATGAAACTTCCAGCTTTGAGGCCAAGTTCAAAATCCCTTGGCAAAAATCCTCAAATTGAAGAAGTTTGGCGACTTTTGTTCGATGAAGATATCATCAAAGAAGTGGTCATTTGGACTAATAAAAAGTTGGAAAAAATGCGGGAGAAAATAAAGGAGAAACAATCCCCGAACTATAAAGACACTGATGTGATTGAAATAGAGGCTCTTATTGGACTAATGATGTTGTGCGCAATATTTAAATCTGGGAAGGAAGACCTTTCTTCGCTTTTCTCAACTGGGCCTTCAGGTCGTCCAATTTTTCGAGGAGTTATGTCGCTCAAGAGGTGTCTTACACTTCTTCTGGCACTACGATTCGATGATGTAACATCAAGAAAAGAACGAAGCAAGACTGATCCCGCTGCTCCCATTTCTTCTTTGTTCTATAAATTTATAGACAACTGCCAGAAAGCATTTGAAATAGGGAACCACGCCTGCATCGATGAAATGCTTGTCCCATTTCGAGGAAGATGTCAGTTCCGCATATACATGCCAAACAAACCGGCTAAATATGGTTTGAAAATTATGTGCCTAACTGACGCCCATACATCTTACCTTTATAATGCATACCTATACATGGGCAAAGACAGTGACGGACAAACTTTGTCTCCAGAAGAAAGACAACTTGCAAAACCGACGCAAAGTGTCATTCGGCTTTGCAAACCGATCGCGAAATCGAGACGTAACGTAACTGCGGACAATTGGTTCTCCTCGTTAGAGGTTATAAGAGAACTGGAAAAAATGGAATTAACATACGTTGGTACATTGAGATCCAACAAAAAAGAAATTCCACCGGAATTCAAGGCAGACAAGAAGCGACAAGTAGGATCCAGCCTATACGGGTTTTCAGAAGAGGCTACACTACTTTCATATGTTCCGAAGCCCAACAAAGCTGTCATCCTGACATCATCGATGCATAGATCAAAGTACACTGACACCAGTAACAATAAGCCTGAAATAATAAGCTTTTATAATTCCACGAAATCTGGTGTGGATAATTTAGATAAAATAATTGCGAATTACTCGCCAAATAGGCGTTCCAGACGTTGGCCTCTTACTATATTTTATAACATGATCGCAGTGAGCCTCGTCAACGCAGGAATTATATATGCAAGTTACGATGATACGCCCGTGATCAAGAGGTTTGATTTTATCCACAACCTCGCGAATGTATTGATCAGAAAACAACTTGAGCGAAGACTCACAATTCTGAACCTTCCAGATTGCCTAACGAAAATTGTTAAGGAAATTTTGGGCGTTGAAGACCAAGTGCCAGCCGGAACGAGGGAAATAACGGATAGGCTTCCCAAAAGGAAAACTTGTAGGTACTGCTCATACGAAAAAAGAAGGCAAACCGCGTATAAGTGTATCAAGTGTGAGAACCCAGTTTGCCTAGAGTGTTCAAAAAAAGTTTGCAACGAATGTGCACCAAGTGTAATTTAAAGTGTGTTGTGCCTTTTGTTTACCGATTAAATTTAACTTTTTAATGAAATTTTAAAATAAGTAAATTGTAAAAGAAGCTAAAGAGTAATCCCCATAATGTGTGCAAAGTAAGGTTCACAGCCTCATGTTATTTTTTTTCCTATTTTAATTATTACTTTTGCATTTTTACAAATAATTATTATACCTATATATTTTAACTTTTATTACTTTGTTTTTTAAATTCGATGTTTATAGTTTTTAACTTTTAAGTTTTATTTAATTTTTTTGATGTTTTTTTAAAGAAATGAAACAAATGTATGACGAATATTTTAAGAACTATATTGTAACCTCTGTATATTTTTTATAATTAGGTTATCAGATCTTTGTGTGTAAACAATATTACAAGTAATTCTTAAAATATCATTATTAATTGTAGTAAATGAATAAAACTGTTTATAGACACTTAATCTTTTTAAAGATGCCCTAAAATAACCAATTTTCCTGGGTTGCGCCTGTCAGACGTGTGTTACTCATAGCGCACTACTTTCACGTGTTTCCAGTTGAGGGTTAAGGCGGAACAAAGTTCGCCGGGTCAGCTAGTTACCTATAAAAAGAATGATAAATATAAACTTTTTCAGATAAAATATTTTCGTATAAAGGAATACAATTGCTAGAACAAAGTTATTGAACATTAAATAACATACATCAACAAAAAATCAATTCAAGTGAAAAGGGTTCCAATATTTGCCACGATAGCGTTGCAATCTTATTTTCAGATGCCTATAGGCACTATTATAGAGCAGTTTTCTAATAGTATATTATGCAACAATTATGTAATGGTAGCTGTTGATACTCGAGCACGAAAAAATAAGTATGCCGTAGGCATTCTCTTTAATTACGGTGTATTCTAATTGGAGATATTCAAAAAATCATTTCAAATTCGAACAATCATAATTAGTGTTTTGAGTAGTTTCAAGTGAATGGTATATAAATTAATACTAGAAAGTGTTAATAAATCTAATTTAAATAGATAATTGTAATTGCAATTAATCGTAGGCATTACCAAGTATAATAAAAAATTACACAACTCTACAAAAAAAATTGTCTTTATCCTTAAATTATTTCAAAATAAAGGAATAATACCCTTATTCCTTAAAAAGTTTGCTTTGGTGGTAGTTATGGTAATAACCATTTGTCTTGAGTTATCATAAAAAAGTATTCAATAACAGTTCTGATGCTTTTAAAAGTAACGCGAAAAATAAACATAGCGTAAATGTTACGCAGCGACTACACATGTCATTAATTGTTTTTTAGAAGACTCAAAGAGGTTATAATGTCGTCTAGAATATGTAAATATGATGCATTTTGTTTTATAAGTGGTAAGTACATTTATTAAAGTGCGAGATATAAAGTTTAAACCCACGTGACAGGCTTTGTAAAGCCTAGGAAACTTATTTTAATTGCCTTTTTTGAAATTTAGACAAACCCTGGGTTCCACGTGATGCTTGCAGTAGTTTCAAAAGATCTCTCGTAATAAATGTTTATTAGGGTAAATGCACTAGTGAATGAACATCACCAGTGAATGAACAAATTGAAATATATCTGAAATTATTAAGAATATGGTGTCTTTCTCGTAAACACTGCAATATCCCTCATGACGTGCAACATGTTCCTCTTAACGTGATACTTCGTTAGTTCAAGTCAGGTCTTATGAATGAACGTACCGCTGTGTTTTTGTTGACAAAATTTGAGAAACGTATCCGTTATTGGAACGATACTATGCAATAACCAGGTGAGCAATAGTACAGAATAAGATATTAACAAATGAGATGTGTGGTGTGTCGTCATTATCACATCAATTAATTGATTTCAACTGATTTTATCGAAAATACACCGAAATCGTTATTAAATTCCATAATTTGAGTGTTCATTCATTGGTGCATGTGCTGAACCCAGTAAACGAACAAAATGTTCATTCATTGGGATTTTACGTGTTAATCTAGATTCCATCGATCTAATC
The DNA here is from genome assembly GCA_963921935.1 of Galeruca laticollis. Lineage (NCBI taxonomy): Eukaryota > Metazoa > Arthropoda > Insecta > Coleoptera > Chrysomelidae > Galeruca > Galeruca laticollis. The sequence goes on along the minus strand of OY998178.1, from coordinate 32,732,459 downwards.
CTCATATACTCGTTTAGAAAGACTGTTTCACGGGTTCCGTCAGGAAATGTCTACTAAGCTTGCTATCCAGTAAATGAACGACTTTGTTCATTCATTGAATCATAACATATATCAATTGTGCTCCAGTGAATGAACAATTTATTCTTACTCTGTTTTTTCTGATTTCATATTTTTTTCAATCATTTGACAGAAATATGGAAGGTGGAAAGTCCAAGCCAGAACATCAGAAAAAGTATGTAAGATTCCGATATTCCGATGACTGTCTCCAGAAGGCCGAGGAAGCAATAAGAAAAAAGGAAATCACCATCAATGCGGCCAGCAGACAATATGGGATCCCGAAAAGTATACTTTTCAACAAAACCTCTGGAAAAGTTCCCATGATTCGAAAAATGGGACCTCCCACCATCGTTTTGACCTCCGAAGAAGAAACTACTCTAGAAACTTGGACTCTATCCAAAGCTCTATTAGGATTTCCCATGCATCCCGATGAGGTGAAGGACATCCAAAAATAACCACAAGTAATACAGAATTAATATCCAAGAGCATCTGTAACAGAGGAAAATAGTCGAAAATGGTTTCAGGAGATGAAGGAATATTTAATTGAAGAAGGCGTTGAAGACATCATTTCTGAGCCTTATAGGATTTTTTATTGGGGATGAAACCGGTTTGCAGACTTGTCCCAAAACTGGAAAGCTTCTGGGTCCCAAAAATTACAGGAATTTTTATGAAATTGCTAGTGGCCGAGAAAAAGAATGCATAACAGTTCTCTGTACATTTTCTGCCTCAGGAGAATCTGTTCCACCTATGATTGTGTACCCATACAAGCGTATTCCAAGAGATATTGCACAAACTATACCTGAGAATTGGGGTATTGGCCGATCAGATAGTGGATGGATGACGAGTGCAACATTCTACGAATTTATTGCGAATATTTTCTTCCCTTGGCTTCAAGAAAACAACATTAAATTTCCTGTTTTACTATTGCTCGACGGTCATAAATCGCATATGAATATGGATTTGTATAATTTCTGTGTACAGAAAAGAATAATACTATACTGCCTTCTGCTCAATGCAACATATATCTTGCAACCTTGTGACGTATCAGTATTCAAGTCTCTCAAAGGACACTGGAAAAAACCATTTTGAAACATAAACAGAACACCAATACATCAGTTACAAAAAATACATTTGTCCTCCTTTTACAAAAAGCTTTTGAAGAATCGATCAAACCGGAAATCATCAAAAACGGTTTCAGAAAATGTGGATTGTTTCCATATAGTGCAGACGCTATGAATTATTCCCAATACATTTCAACAAGGAGACAGCAGCTTGACCTAAATTGTGACAAGGAAGTTTCTGTGACCAGAGACGAATATGAAACTGTTCTGAAAGTCATTAAACATGTCGATTTCCATAATCAAGAGCCGCAGAACCCGAAAACTACCAGAGACGTATGGTTACAACATCTTCATTGGCCAAATATTGAAAAAAAGCGTGGCAAAAGGAAACAGGCAACTTTAATGCCGTTTGCCATCACTTCCAAAAAATGGAAAGACTATATAGATACAAAAGAATCTGAGAAAAAGGAAAAACAAGCTGAGAAATTGAAACAAAAATCAATTAGAGAGAAAAAAACAACAAGAAGTAACCACAAGAAGAACCGCGAAAAGAACTAAAGCACCACCAGCAACAGAAGTTACCTGTTTACAGGCTGATATAATCGATACTGGCAATCAAGATAAAAATCCTAGTGTTGCCCACGATATCACTGTAGGAACTTATGTTATAATAACGTATAACCAGAAATATTTACCGGGCATAGTAGAAACTATTGACAATGATGAATATGAAGTCCGCATCACGGTACCAGCTGGTCTTAATACCTTTAGATGGCCAGATTGTGTTGACCAGATATAGTACAAGAAGTCTTCAATTGCAGAAGTGATCGAAGCACCTAAGCTTATTAGACGTGGTTCCTATGAGTGTCCCGAAATTCGTAAATATTCTGAAAATATCAATCCGAGCAACATAAGGAATATACTATCTTCCCCAGAGGATGATATCAACAGGGATAAAAATGGAGCAAAAATCAATGATTTACAAGAAATTACTATTGGAACTTATGTCATAATAATGTATAACCAAAAATATTTTCCTGGAGTAGTGGAAAATGCAGAAGGTGATGAATATGAAGTTCGCGCTATGACACCAGCAGGTCCCAATACTTTCAAATGGCCAGAACGTGTTGACCAAATAGGGTACGAGAAAACTTCAATTGTGGAAATGATTGAAGCATCCAAGCTTATAAGACGTGGTTTTTTCGAATGTCCAGAAATGCTGAAATTTGTCTGAAATAATATTGTATCACCATATGTGGTGTTGTCGTTGATAATCATTGATTAAAAATTGTTCAACGTCTATTTTCTTCATAAGTTCATTCATTGGATCAGCCATGTTCAATCAATGGTAGCATTCGTTTCTTTACTGGAGTATTATGCAACATTTTACATTTTATTTTTTTACTAAGTCTTAAACTGTCTACTTCTGTAACTATCGTATGCATCTGTATCTGTAAAAGTTGGAAGGGTGGGTAGACCCCACAGCACTTAGGCCCCAATTGGCCCATTGTGCACCCTTCTGAGGTTCAAAACTTCCTTCTAACTCGTCATCCAGCCTACTTCTTTGAAGTAGGCGATAACGTCGCCTGAATTAAGTTCCCTCATACTGGCGTGTGTTAGCCTGTGCTCGCCGAATGCATGAAACCTAAGATGAGAGAGTGTCTGACATTCGCAAAGAATGTGCTCGACAGTCTCATCTTCTTGCTCACATCCTCTACAAAGTGGGGGGTCAGAGAGAACCAGTCTGTGGAGGTGTTTTTGTAGGGGGCAGTGACCAGTCAGAATACTCGTGGCTGTTCGTAGGTTCCGCCTGTTCATAGTCACGTATTTTTTGGCTACTTTGCTGTATGGATATTGTAGCAGTTCCTTGGCAAGCCTGCAGCTCTCTGCGTCGTCCCATCTACCCTCAAACTTATTAAGGGAGTGTTCCTTTAATAGGTCGGCCGTCGCTGACGCCGATAGACCAATGAAAATACCAGTTTGTGGGAGGCTGCCTTCCTGGCTAGCGAGTCTGCAATACGGTTTCCTTTCGATTTCTCATGGCCCTTAATCCAGCTTAAAGTGACCGTGTTGTTGTTACAGGCTTCGATTAAGGCCATGTGACATTCTAGTACTAGGCCTGATGTAATACGTGGTCTGTTCAAGGCTAGTAGTGTTTATCTACTGTCCGTAAGGATGTATATGATATTACCTGTGGCTTTCCTTTTGGTAATCTCTTTTGCAACGATGCAGATAGCAGTGAGCTCTGTTTGAGCAACATTTGCTTTGCAGCCCATTGCCCATTTTATGTTTAGATTCAGGGGTCTGGAGAAAATTCCACATCCTGAGCCCACATTTGATTTAGACCCGTCTGTGCATAAGAACAGCTAGACTATTTGAATATTTTATTAAAAAAATATTATTTGCGAGAATTTTGGCGTACGTGACAACGTCGAAGATTTACTTACTTGTGAAAAAGGATAGCTTGATGCAGCGATGTGTACCAGATAGAGAGGATAGAATAGGACACCTGCATAACTTATTCAGTGTCTAGTATTCATAGACGTAACATTGTGATCATTTTAGTATTTTATTCATTTGTGCTTTTTGTGTTTTCATTTGATTAGTTATAACTTTTTGTTTTTTTGTACGTTGTAAATTAGGGCTACTTTTTATTTTTTGTTAATATTAATGGCCGAATGTAGTGATGTTAGCGACAAGAAACGGCGTCGTCCAAATTTATTGAGAGAAGAGAAAATTATTATTTTAAATGTTTATGAAGGGTTACGTACCAGGGATAAACAATTAGACGTTAGCGATGCTGTGGCTCTGTGCAGTTATTTAACAAAAGTTTCAGAGAGTACCATATATAAAATTTTGAGTAAGGGACGTTGACAAGAGAAGGAAATCAAAATTGTAAGCAGGAAACTAGAGGATAAAGAAAATTGTTTTAGACGACGAAACACGTAACGCTGTACGTAGACTGATTCATTCTTTTTATTTTAGAAATGAAATCCCGACATTAACAAAAATTAGTAAAGCTATAGAAGCAGATGCAACGTTACCAAACATCAACAATAAAGTTTTAAGGAGGACTTTAAGACTAATGAACTTTCGTTATCTGAAAAGAAGCAGAAAAAGGGCTTTAGTCGAACAAAATGAAATTGTTCAATGGCGGAGAAACTATTTGAAGCAAATACGACAGTTCCGTAACGAAAGAAGACAAATTTATTATCTTGACGAAACTTGGGTTAACGAAGGTTACACTATATCAAAAGTATGACAGGACTTGAATATCCAAAGCAGTCGACAAGCCTTCATGGAGGGCTGGTCTACCGGTTTGAAAGCTCCTTCTGGAAAAGGGCGCAGAGTCATTATTGCACATATCGGCAGCGAAGAAGGCTTTGTGAAAGGTGGCTTATTGATTTTCGAGTCAAAAAAATCTGGTGATTACCATGAAGAGATGGATGGGAACAGATTTGAAGCATGGTTTAAGTCAATATTAACAAAAGTGGCTCCCGGTTCGGTAATAGTCTGGAGCACATACCTACTTCAGCTAGCCGCAAGAGTGTTGTAATGGATTGGCTGGTAAGTGAACGTATTCCCCACGAAGAAACAATGCTAAAAACTGAATTATTATCCCTGGTGCGGCAACATAGAGCCAATTATATAAAATATATTGTTGATGAAATGGCAAAGGAATTTATCGTTTCAGTTCTTAGACTTCCGCCTTACTACTGCGAATTAAACACAATAGAGCTTATTTGGGCCGAAGTGAAAAACTATGTTGCACGGAAAAACCAAACATTTAAAATGGTTGACGTTAAAAAACTGTTTGACGATGCTTTAGAGACTGTTACTGCTGATACTTGGCATACATGTATTCAGCACGTATACAAAGTAGAAATGAGGTTTTGGGATTTGGACATACGTGTTGAAGTGGTGACTGAACCATTGATTATAGAACTACAAAAAGAAAGTGATAATTCGTTTTCTGAAGAGTCATCGGGGAGTGACAGTGGCGCCAGTTAATTTTTTGAGTGATTTTACAGACAATAATCAGCGGTAAGTAATCTTCCCTTTTAAAATTATCATTGATATTAGTTATACATTCAGTTTTGTTATTGTCCCCTTATCAATAACATCCCAGGATACACAGCTAAAAAAATTGTATCGTTTGGAAGTAACTAAAAGATATAAAACCACAGATTGTAAAAAATGTTTTGCTTCGTATGCTACAAGAGGCTCGTTCGTGTATTAATTACCATAATTACATGATCGTTACATAGAACGTTATTATGATCTACTATACACCTTATTATAGCTCATCCTTAAAAATGTGTATTATTCTTGATAACAGTTGAAAATGATGCGCTCATGAAGTTTGCTTCTGCAACTGATTTTATGGGCAGTAAGAGCGATGAGTCACTGTACATAATTTCGACCTACGACTATAACATGAACAAACTTTCTGCCGATATCTTATTAATGAAAAATTATATTGCCGCTAACGTGGGAAATAAAATTTCGTCTCTTAAATCGGATATTGAGGATAAAATCACAAGGATGGACTAGAAAATGAAAAATAAGATGACAATGATGGACGAAAAAATCAAGGAGGTAGAGATAAAGATAACGGATTCAAAAACACAAGACACGCCAGCAGAAGAAAAGAAGACCGAACAAATAAAACCTTGCAAGCCCGAAATACTTCCCAAAGTGGAAGAAATTTGCAGTTTCACCCAAGTGAAAGGTCCAACGTTCGACGGAAAAGTGTAAAACAGTTTAAACTAGCTGCTAGAATGAATAATTGGTCCGACAGGGAGAAGGCAGTGAACTTAACTATCGCGCTTAGGGCAGATGCCTTAGTTGTACTTTAGACGACCCCTTTGGAAGAAACGGATGTCTTTGACCAGCTGAAGAAGAGGTTGGACATGCGATATGGTCACGAACATCTAGAGCACTTGTACCAATCCCAGCTGAAGAACCGAAGGCAGAAACGTCACGAAGCCCTTCAAGAGTATGAAGTGGATATTGCCCGCCTAGTTCGATTCGTGTATACATCAGCACCAGAGAACATGGTGGAATGGGTTACGTGACCCCGATATGCAGCAGCTGCTCTTGAATATGAAGCAGCAACGAAGGCTTCGGGTTATAACAAAGTTAGGACAATCCGAAAAGAAGGCGACGATGACAGATTTGACTAGATCGTCAGTTTGATAAAAAGTATGATGGACAACAAGCCGAGAAAGATTGGATGCTGTAATTGTGGCGAGCTAGAGCAGGTACACAGTTTGTGTAAACGTCCTACGACTCCAGTGAACCCAGAACCTCTTAATTGCAAAGCAGCCACAAAGGATTCGCGGTACAACAAAGGTAGGACCATACAAGAAGATGGTGACGATGACAGACTTGACCAGATCGTCAACTTGTTGAAAGGTGTGGCAGACAAGAAGCCGTAGAGGATCAAATAGCGGAAGTGTAACGAGCTAGAGCACATACGCAGCCCCAGGACTCCTGCAACCCAAGAGCTCCAGTCACAGGGGAAATTAGACAGGGGCGAGCACCGAGCTGATATGAATCACCGAAACGCCGACTCTCTGCCTGGACGGTCATGCCCTGTAGACTATTCTCACTGCAACACGTCGAAATCTAAGGAAATTGCAGTTTCAATAATTAGGGTAGTGAACAAAGAATGGTCATTCACCAGAATTAGAGAAGATTAGGAGAATGATCCTCACCTAAAGAAAATTCGGCAATGGAAGGAAGAAAATCGGCGACCTACCTGGCAAGAAGTGTCAAGATTCTCACCGACAATCAAGCCATATTGGGCTCAGTGGGACTCCCTTGTGCTGGAAGAAGGCCTGTTGAAAAGAATCCTTGAGAACGATGATGGTTCTGAGAAGAGAAAATAGATAGTTATCCCGAGAACGAGAGTAGCAGAGGTACTTAGAAAGTTACACAAAAGTTCATCGGGAAGTAATCTGGGAGTGAAGAAAACCATTCAGCGAGTCCGTGAAAGGTTTTATTGGATGAATAGCTCCGGCGATGTGAAGGACTGGTGTATGAAATGTACGACTTTTGCTACGAGTAATGGACCACATTGCAAAAGAAAGGCACCCATGAATCAATATAATGCTCGAAAAGATTGCTTTAGACTTCTCTGGACCATTTCTGACGACAGAAAAATGGTGGTAAATATATTCTGATAGTAATGGATTATTTCACAAAGGGGGTGGAAATTTACGCGATCCCGAATCAAGAGGCCACAACTGTCGCGCATGTACTGGCGACAGAATTTATCAGCCGATATGAAGTGCCCTTGGAAGTTCACAGCAATCAAGGAAGAAATTTCGAGTGCTAGGTATTCCAGGAAATTTGTGACAAGCTGGGAATGAAGAAGACCAGGACAGCAGCGTTGCATCCACAGTCAAATGGAATGGTCGAAAGAATGAACATGACCATTGAAAAATAACTTTGCAAAGTAGTTTCAAGCCACCAGAGAGATTGGGACCAGTACCTTTCCCTATTTGCGTTGGCTTATCGATCGGCCATAGGGTCCACGGGTGAGACATCTGCGAAAATCCTGTTTGAACGTGAAATGCGGCTTCCTTGTGACCTGGAATTTGGCTGTCGGCCAGTGACATAATGAAAAAAACGGTACAGCACCGCAGGCCACAGTTTCAAAGAAGGGGACAAAGTATGGTTGCACAACCCGACAAGGAGAAAACGATTTTCTCCAAAATTACAGAAATCATGAGAAAGTCCATACTTAATCAAGAAGAGGATCAACGACGTCATCTATCGTATAAGCAAGAAAGATCCCCAATGGAAAACCCAGAGATAGGCAAAGAAGAAGGAGTGAACCATCTACAACAAGAGTCTGACAGACCCTTCGAAGAATTTATGAGCGCATACGGATGTAGAGGGAAAGCTAGATATGGAGTCACTACAGAGCAAAGACAAGATTTGTTCAGGCTCCCAGAAGAGTAGTCACTGGCACATAACATCTCCGCCAGTAACTAACACGCACGAGTTCGAAAGACGGCTGTCTTTCGAAAGAAGTTTGGATAATAAGATAACCTTAAGGTCAGATACCAGCCACTGGCAAGACATTGAGACTCAAACACAATTCGCGGTACGTCTTCTACCTGGTAACTAGAAACGAATTTCCAGATCGATCCACCTACCGGGATGTGTGGGAAGCGTTACGAAGCCTTCGAGATCATGTGCAGAAATCCCACGTGGAGAAACTAGTAATACCCAGGATAGAGAGCAAACAGTTGGATTGGCGAGTCATCAGGAACGTGATTGAGGTGGTCTTCAAAGATACCTGTGTCCACATATTAATTTGCAGCTATACTCCTCGTTATCGGTACCCGTTGAAGCCGGTGACATGTTATTTCCATACGACCGGAAAGTGCAGACGTTGATCCAGTTGTCGATTTAATCATCCAGTACCGGCTACACTGAAGTTCCAGGAGAAATTTCCTTTTTTAAGTCCCTTAATCCGACTCTGTCTAAGCTATGTATGAAAGTTAAATTTTGGCGAATGCGCGGGGATTTATTCGAACTGTTTACCATTATTTTTTGTGACTATTCTTATCTAGATATTTCCAGACAGTTCCATTGATTTTGTGAGCCGCAATCTAGAAGGTTCCGAAATAAAAGGCACTTAATATATAAAGACTACCGACCAGCGGGAAAAGTTTATTTTATAATTTGATCTCGTGAGATAAACAGTGAACAAGTAAATAGTCTAAGTGAATAAACAGTAGTGACGTATTTATAAAAATTAGCGGAAGTGTATATAATTTAAATGAGTGAATAGTTTATCGAATAAATAATTAAGTGAGTAGACATTCCGTGTGTATAAATTTATCCCACCCGTCGAAATAAAAGCTTATAAATAAATAAGAAAAACATTACACTTTTGAACCTTCAAATGAATTAATGTAGCATTTAGACATCAAATTAGGTATTATAAAACAAATCATACAAAAGCTAGGTGAAACTTTTAAAAAACGTTTCCCAAAGTTGTCAAAAGCAAAAGTTAAAGCTGGAATTTTTATTGGTTAACAAATTAAAAAGCTATTAGCCAGTGAAGAATTTTCAAAATTACTTACTAGTGCTCAAGAAAAAAGTTGGAATAGTATCTGGTCTTTTAGGAAATAACAAAGTTGAAAATTTCTGAGAGCTAGTATATAACAGACTTTAAAGTTGAGGACTGCATTATGTCTCTAAAAGTATATATTAAATTAAGTACATTATTATTTACAAAAAATTGAAAATAATATGGACGAGTATTCCGGAGAACAAGGAGAAAGGTTTCATCAAGACATCATGTACTTCCAACAGCGTTAGCAAAGCCAATACAATGAAAATATTTTGGGGTTTACTGAGAGAAAGTACTTTATAAACATCAAAGAAAAAGTAATAGTGTATACTTTTAAATTTTTCTCTGTCATTTTGTAGTTTTATTTAATATCTTTTGTAATTTAATATGACAGTGATCGATGATAAAAAATTATTTGTATAAATATTTTTGTTTAGATTTATTTATAAATGAAAATTTATACCATGGATTTTCTAAAATATTGATTGACCGTTCTCCAAAAGCAAACTTTTTCAGGGCATATTTATATTTTATGTCTAAATAGTGATAAATATGTAACGTTAATTTTTCGACTTTAAAATGATTTCCTAATCACGTTACAATAGTTTTAATTAGTACTTACCTAGCTATTAATTGTAAATCAACCCCGGAGGTATTTTGCTTTATATCTTTTATTTATAATAATAATTTCACAATTTAACAACATACTAAATCTTGATTTATTGTTCGTCACGCCCTGTACCCACTACTGCTCCTAATGGTTCCTGAAAATGATGAAATATTAATATTGTTGCGTATGGTTGGTTATAATATGGTTACCTACCTTTGTTGTGTGTTCCTCCTTTAATTTGATTTCCTCGACATAAAACCTTCATCATGGTATTCGTGTAAAGTCGTATTACCAGGTAGACAGATACTGTGCCCATATTGCCTTGCTGGGGGCATTTTGATCGTCCTTTTGTACCATTTTTAACAATATCTTTTTACAAAAGTAGCTTGTTATTGTTCATCTATAGACTGTCAGGCGTTAATGTCAAATCTTCTTCAACGTTAAGGCCTTGGTTTCGGTATGTGGCCTGCTGCTTGCCAATTCTCACCTAAGATATATTCCATTTTTACGGTCGGATGAAGTGTTCATAAGCGTCTTGGAAATACTCAATATCTAGGTGGTGAATCCACCAACTTAAATCCGTTCTGGAAGGTTATTCAATATTTAATTGTTGACACTATGCTCGAAGGTAGACAGCCCGTTATACATCTTATGGCTGAACAACTTGTATACGTTGGCCACGTTTATAGTATCATTGTGTATATCCTTGTCTCGTATGGCTTGGATGTGTTTACAAAAGGAGATAGTCATACATGCCGTATGTCTTGGTTAATGGAAGTGTTAGAGGAACCTTTTTCTTTTAAAATGTGTAATTTTTTTGATGGTAGAAAAATTGCTGGAATGTGGTTTTTATTGGTTTCAAGTTTGTGGAGCGATTTGCTCACCATGCCGGTGACATATTATTTGTGGATTTGGTTCATTGCGAATCGTGGGGCCCCATCTCAGTGTGGTGCGCTTGGGACTTCTCCATTTGAAGATTGCTGTTCTTCACCCATTTTGGGGATTTTGAGAAGCGCTCATGCGGTTTTTCCGGTAACTGGTTCTTGCATTTGGCCTGCTGTGGATGCAGGATTGGATTTCGTGACTGGTACCACTTCCTTATATAGGGATCAAACACCCCGAGAGATTGGTAGCCCTATTTTGAGGTTTTATTCAGGTATGTCGCTACATTTTTATTTCATGAGGTATATTCTTACATTTTGCTATTCTTTATAGACCCTACTTTGAGTATTTATATTGATTTATACTTTCCTGGACGTTTCTTGAAGCACAGACGATTGAGGAAGTTAAAAAGAAACCCTCTGGATTGAAAGAGGTAAGATGCTTTTGACTAAACCTTTCTGGTTTAATTTGTGCTGTTGTATGAGTATAGTTTGTGCATAATACTAAATTAATTCATTTAATTTAGGGTTTTTTTTTGTGTGAGGCGGGTTCAAGATACGTGAGAGGTTCCCTCAGTATATATTCTAAGAGCACCCGGCGGGCAGAGTGATTAACTGACCGTTTTCTGGATTGAGAAGCCATCCCAGTGCAGCTAAGTGATACATATAGTTTTATTTTCATTATAGATATTTACATTCAAATGGTGTGAGCACCTCTTTTACATTTGCAATAATATGTGTTAATAAGCTTACGTTATCTATCTAAGTACTTACAACAAGGGTGAGCCACAGCTACCTATGCTGTAAACTCGTTGTGCGCACATCGGGGAATCTGGGTAGACACCACCTGCTAATTAAACTTTAAAATATTCTCCTTCAGAGCGAAATAGGTATCATATAGATACAATTTCTGTCTTACATTAAATTGTTACGTAATCTTTCCATATAGAGGAAATAGTATATTATCACTCTGACTTAAGGTCATATTATTATTTGGTGTATTTTTAAGTAATACAGTAAATTCACATTGCATTGTTTCAAATCATATGGAAATTGAACCTTGATCATTATTTGAATTTTCATATTATAACTCAACTATCAGATTTCAACTTAATTTCAAAGTATTATTTGAACTTCCGTATCTTGTCACAAATGTTTAATAGCTAAACTTTAATTAATGTTCCCAATTAACTAAACGTTCAGGACGAGTTTTAAATAAATCAACTGTGTCATCAACCAGGAATTTGCTCTTTTATTTAGTTGCCCTTGTGTTGGTTGGTTATAGTAAATAGGAACCAGATAACCAGGGTAAAAGGCTCGTGGTAAGGTATAGTATAGGCTTATTATCAGTGATGTTCTCACCAATTTTTTTGAGAGTATACTATACGGGTGGCCCACTGAGGTCAACATAAAAAAATGTCATTTCGGGAGGTGGGCTGTGGCACAAAAATACAAAAAGAAAATAATAAAGATCTTAAATATAATAATTATTATTGCTGAATTATAGAGTATCCAGCAGGAAAGTTCTTGACAAAATATGGGCTTATTGCTACTTATAGTACGCTTCCTTGCAATTATTTTGATATTGTGGATTAGATCATATGAATTTTGAGGATCGAGGAATTTGAGGAATTTTAGTTCTGGAATTTTTATACTTTGTTTATTCAAACATCAAAGAAAATTAAATTATGTTAATTAAATATATTTATAAAAAATGTTTTTCGAGATGCATCGTCTTCTTTGTCTGCCTTCTGATGTTCTGTGACTTTACCACGAGGTGCTGAACTTGCTGATCGATGGTCTTGTAACCAAATCTTAACGTATGGTCGCGGATTGAAGTCTGCAACGGGAGGACCATTAATGGAGATGAACATTAAGTCTGACACATTTTCAATAGTTAGACGGGCCCTCAGATCGGTTATTGTGAGGTTCATGTCAGAGAATCCCCTTTCGCAATCAGCTGTTGTAGTTGGAAGGATGTTCAATATTCTTAAAAGAGTGGAAGAGGCATTTCGTGAACGAAAGTCGACTATGCTTTCAAATTCAGGTAACCCAAATCGACATGCCACTCTTTTGACTTCATTTTCGCCTTTGGCGTCATCACTAACTGTTTTGAAAACTTCGTCAACCACCTAAAATATTATAGTATTAAGTATTACAAAAATGTCAGTTTTATGACATTTGTCTCTCTTACCTTTAGGTCTTCCAAAATTGTGTTATTTGTAGGGTCATTGAACAAGCGCTGTCGCATTCTATCAATTAAACTCTGCAAAAATTGCAATCTATTGATCCTTTCTGACTTTGTTGCTTTAACAGCGACACCTTTAAAATATCCATTTTGAACAGCGCCTACAACTTCTTTTTCTTTTTCACCTGGTTCGGCTTTTAGGCTTTCCAGAATTCTGATAGTTCTACACATCTCTGTTTGAGCGCTCATAAGAGTCGTTGTTCTTGATTGAAGCATAGAAGATAAAATTCCTAGTTCACACAGAACATCATAGAAAAGTCCAAGTTCTTCTAGGAAAGATGCGGACTCCAATTTCCGTTTTAGCCCAGTTGCTGTGGCATCGCAAAATTGACTAATGTGTGCATGCATAGCAGGGTAATTATCCCAAATAGCCTTTACAGTTCTAAAACTGCTTGCAGACCAACGGACATTTAGGACACGACCTATTTTTTTCATTTCAATACCTATCTCCTTGCAAGCATCTTCCAGACCTCTGGAATTCTTTGGACTTTGATGATAATAAGCATACAGTTTGTCCATAAAACTCTGAAAACGGGAAACTCCGGTACAATCTTTTAAAACGTCGTTTACTGAAAGTTCGATGCGATGACATAAACAGTGCCAGAGGAAGAGGCGTGGTATTTTGTCACGTAGTCTAGCAGCGACTCCAGTTTTGTTCCCTGTCATCACACTTGCACCATCGCTCGCAAACGCAATCCAGTTTTTGAGCGCGAAAGACTTTGATATGCCTAAACGTTCTAAACACGACCACAGCGCTGTCTCTATAGTTTCTGCATCTTGACCATCGAGCTCAATCAAATCTAAAAACGCTACAATGGGCGCCTCTGCATCAAAATATGATGAAATATATACTATAAGCGTGCACTTACTACTTAATGTTGTTGATTCGTCCACCATTATAGTGAATTTTGAGTTTGACTGTACAAGGCGTGACATAAGTCGTTTCCGCATTTCTCTCGCTATGACATTAACCATCCTTGTAGCAGTTATTCGACTATGTAAAGAAAGTCCCATGTTTAATCCATTGATCTGCTGGAGTTCAACAAGCTCTTCAAATTGCAAAAAAGGCCGATGATTTTTTGCCATACAATATACTGTATTAAAAAGTCGAATGTTGGAGTCCATTACATTTTCAGAAACATGTTCGAACATTTTATCTAAAACTTTTTCATCGCCCTTTTTTAAAATATTTTCCGCAATCATGTGCGCTTTACTTTCTGAGTGATGTTTGATTTTAGTCCTCAATGAAGCCAATTGATTTTTTCTGTCACTTCCAGCAGCCATGATTTCAAAATCCGTCCACTCAGGCGAGATTCGAACTTTACAATCGGAAATAGATTTTTCAAATTGAATATTAAGTTTGGCTTTGATACACACTCCGCATCCTAGTTTTCCATTTTTGCAAGATAACCATGGATTTTTTTTCTGAAACTCCGCCGCCTGCTCAATAGTCCACAATGAAGGCCATATTTGGCATGTTGATGATATATCCTGGTCGTAATGAACAGTAAGATTGCTATCTTTCTGTGAGGATACACTTGGACCAGCACTAACCGTACCAACATTCCTACTACTACCAGCATTGACATTACCATCACCATCAGCCTCATTTTTACTTTTCTTAGCTTGAATCGTTGAGAAAAAACTAAAAAGTGTGCCACGTTTATTGGAATTCGAACTCATTTTACGTTTCAAATGAGGATTTGAATAAAAATTAAGTTACCGCACGTTAAGCAGACCGCACATTGTTCAGTGTACTACTGTTAGATTATCGAACGTCGAACCACGCCGCACCCAGGCATCAGTTACGTCATGCAGTCATCCCTTCCCTAATCGAGTTGCTTGTACTGGGGAAGTCGGTTGAGCTTTCTCTTCTCGTGTATCGTACCAGTGGCGGCGGAGTCTGAGAGTATACGCAACCTATTTAAAAAATGTTGAGAGTATACGGCGTATATGGAGTATACCCTATGGGAACACCACTGCTTATTATTCTATTGATTAAAACTTATTCATCTGGCTCTTCAAGATTCTAGTCATACATCTGTGCCTAGCGGTGAGAATCTTGTGGCGCGTTATAAATTTTGAGTATTGGTATTTGTAAACCCCACCCATCTCCACTGTCTAAAAGCTAGTGACGGGCCACCGCCTGCACATTCACGGGTAATCGATTAGAATAATATAGTCTGGGGAAAGGCGGTTTTTTTTATCAGTTGATAAAACTAACTGACCACTTAGAAATTCATTTGGTTCTCTTAATTTAATTTCCACTATTGTAGAGTTGTTACATTTAGCTTCTATTTGATTTATGCGCCACAAATAAATTGAAATTTCATATTCTCAAAATTCGTGTTGATATGTTTTAAAATCTAAATTAAAATAATCAGATCAAATTTTCCACAATATTACAATCGACAGGATTTTGATTTGATTCGCAATGGCACGTAATAATTGCCTCTTTCTTGGTAGTGGTGGGTGGAAGAACGTAGAATTTTGCTATTATGAAAGAAAATGTCTTTGATGATGGTTGGTGGATCACGGCATCCACATCAACTAACATCTGTCACTATTTCGCTGTTAGAACATAATATGAAGAGCATTGAAGGACATTTTTTAGTGTAGGTATTTATTTACGTATTTTATTGAAATATTGAGATTATTCAATATTAAATTAAATATTGTTGATAAGAAGATTTTTAGTTCTCGATTATTAATGAATCTTCAAAATTCTTCTGCAGCGCATTATCTTTAACAATCAATTAATCGTTACTACCCCAACCTTTGACTTATTTAAGAGCTAATTCAAAGGCTATACTATATAAGACTTTACATTCTTTAGATATGTTTACCTAACCGTGTTCCATGATATTTTATATAAAGAGGAACTAGATTGGTGGCCAATTAATTTTTCTCATAACCCTCGACTAATTTTCCAATTACACTGGGAGGAAAAGAGCAGCTTACTTATTTTGAAATACAGTAAAAATAATGCAGTTATACATTTATTCTGTGACAGGCAGGTAGTGTCCGTTATTGTCAATGCCCAGAACGCACGTAGCACCTTCGTCCATTCCATGATACTAACTGAAACAAGCGGCATACAACTTTCGACTCACTCTTTCAACTGTTCCTACATCCAAATTGTTCTGCCCCGCCCTATATTACATTCTTTGTTTTAGTATTGCGAAAAGACGCTTTAACTGTATTTTCGTTGAATTAAAAATGTAAAGTTAATCCATTAAATCAGTAGAACGATCTGCGATGTATGTAGAGATCTTATAAGAAGTAAGAAGATAAAGTAAAATCTTCTGGAAGTCAATTTGAAACTAAACTTGTTTTCAAATTAATCAATTCCAGTTCATATTTACATAAGGACTTCCTGCTATGTTACTTACTAAAAAAAAACAAAGACAAAGAAAATTCTACCTGCAAACATTATGAAATGGACAAAGGCGCTTGTTAGCACTTCTTATTCGTGCAGAGTCGAACTAGGACACTAGAAAAATTCAAGAATACATCTTAAAATTATTAGTTTTAGTGTTTTTTGAAAGTATTTCCGAATTATTCACAAAGATAAAGAACTTTTAGAATTAAATATGACAACAACGCTTTCATCTTTCAACTTTTTGGTTCGAGTATTAGTTAGCAATGCTCCTATTTCGTATGTAATGTATCTAAGGTTTCCATTTCTCATCGATCTCAAAACTTTGAGTTACTGTATAATTTTCCAAAAATGAGAAGTAACACATGCATATTTTTAACAAAAACTAAATTTTATATTGTAAAAAATCATCACAATGATTTGTTTCGTTGTCATTTTTGTCTCTTATTTTTTCAATCATCTCTCGTGTTCCATCCATATCTGGTTCCAGGGAAAGGCAATCACATAAAAAAATAATGACATCTAACTAATTGATAATGAACTCAACTTTAAAAAATCTGTTAATCATAGATCAATTTGGTTTGATGTCATGAGTCTATTTCTAAGTTAGAAATAATATATAAAAGTCTTTTTATTTGTTGATATAAACAATAACAGTTAAACATTGTCATTTTTCTTATCTTGTTCCATTCATGTCTGCAACACGGATAATAAATTGTTTTGGTGTGGATATCAAATATTTTTTGCAGTACCTCCTATATATTTTTAATTATAGTTATTGCTACAGTCATTGAATGCCTCGTTTACGGTAATCCTCATGTTGCATTTACATACCTACGAGTTTCCCGTGTTTCTAATTAGGCCTTAACAGTTATGTACTATTTTCATCGTATACATTCAAAATGTATATACTATCTGAAAAGATGGCTGCAACTATACCAAGAGTTATAATACAAATATCAATAAAAAACCGGAATTTCCAATGAAACTAATTAAATTGGTATAATATAACGTTATTAACTATGTTATTGGCACAAGAAACATGCGGAAGAATATAATGTTTACTTGCTTTAGGAGTTGTTAGTTAACATCTTCAAATAAAAACCGATTGAAGATAACAGTTAATTATCAATTTATTAATTAATTACCCCTCACAGCAACACACGCATACCGGATGATGTGTATCATTGGACTGGGAATAAGGAACAAGAAAATTTAATTTGTTCTAAATTGTTTTATATCAAACGTTATTAGAAACAATGATTCAAAAACTGTAATCTTTATTGAAAACATATGTTGAAACTATATTTTATTTATAATAATATTAAAATGAACACGCATACCACGTGATGTGCATCATTGGACAGGGAATACAATTTAAGTCATAGATAATCTAGTCTGTTTTTTACGAAAATAATACCTCAATCGTAAGATAATACAATATAGTAAATTTATAAAGTCAATAATACAGAGTATTACCTATAACGTAACAGTTACAGTTAAAGTTATTTTTACGCAAATATTACTTTTAGAATTACTTTTATATTATGTTTACTTATATGTATCATTTTGGCGGTAATAAATACCATAAGCTTAACGAAAATATTACGTATAAGTTATTTTCATTTATAAGTAGTTGCTGTGGTTATAATTTATTACGTTTCTAATTTTACTTTATAGTTCAATTCACTATTAAGTCGCCAATGCTTGTTTTTATGACGTAAGTATTTCAACAATTTATTACTGATTCGTTTGTGGCTTATCTGTCAAATTATTGGTATTTTGTTGGAAATCGCTAGGTATTTATTAGTTAATACAATTTTAGTGCTCGAAAGTCTCGGTAAGCTCGTTATTTAGTAGGACGCCATAATGATAATTAGTTTCAATTTAGTGTGTTTCAAAATTATTACCGAAATTATACTTAGTCCCACTTTAGAGCACACAACATCGTTAATATATCATTTTTATGACGAACCTGAATGTACGAATAGCCTGTAAAATTTTATCGATATGAAATTAATTTCTAGACTGCATTACGCCTAACATTCTCTTAGAAAAACTGATTATTTTGGAGGCGAATAATAAATTAAGAGCTAGAATATCCCTATTATCAGCAAAGTATTCCCAGTCTATGTTTTTGAAGTTAAAGACCTGTGAATTGAGCGTGTTTTACTTTATATTCTTTACTAATATTATATTATTGTGATTATGTAGAGCATGTCACCATAGTTTAGATAAAGAGATATAATTCTGTTTCTCATATCGCTAAGGAGGATGGAAAATGTGTTGTCAAAGTTACTACTTTATTACGTTATTAGGACGTCATTGAAACAGTATTATTACGTTTTTGTGTCCGGCACTGCAACGTTTTCACGGCGTCATGGTTACCACAAAGGTGTTCCCCATTTTGGTAGTAGTTACGTGTTAACGACATATTTAGAACGTAACAATTACTTGAAAATTGACTAGATAGTCAGTTTACGTTTGTACGACTTAAAATGTTAGTTGGGTAAGGAACAAGAAAATGTAAACTGTTCTAATTTATTTTACATTAAACGTTATTAGAAATAAGTATTTAAAAACTATAATCTGTAGTGAAAATATCTGTTGAAAGTATTTTTTATTTATAATAATATTAAAATGAACTTATATCAAACTGTTTGCCCTTTTATATTAAACAGTATTCCAATCGATCGTCAAATTCCAATAATAAAATAATTTCCTATGTCCAGATGGAACTTCAAAAAAGCTAATTGGCAACTCTCCAAATCTGAGCTTGACAGCTGTGTCAGATGGATTCCAACTAAACGGGAAAACTATCATAGATTTGTTGGCTCTATCAAATGCGTAGTAAGAAAACAACATTTGTCGAGGCTACCGCAGAGAGTATATACCGGGCTGGAGCGACGAAACCGAATCGCTATATAAAAACTTTCTCGAGAGGGGTGACCCAGAGATAGCAGATGAATTACTGCAGTCTCTCGAGGCTGCTCGTAGGGAAAAATGGTATGAAACAACTGAAAACCTTGACTTCCAGCACTCAAATAGAAAAACTTGGAGCCTACTCAGAAAATTAGGTGCTGCCAATTCCATAACACGCGAAGCCCCAGAGGTAACACCAAATCAAATTGCAAACCGTCTCGTGGCCCTATCGAGAGCCCCTAGGAATGTTTCACACACAAAAATCACAAAGTGTGAACTAAGGAAACTGAGGAATAGTATCTCGAACAAGTGCCACCTTTCAAGACCATTTACCCTTGAGGAAGTTACCAATGCGCTGAAAACTATTAAAGTTGGTAAGGCTCCTGGTTTTGACGGAATCCACAATGAGTTCCTGAAGAACACTGGTCGAACAGCCAAAAAATGATTCGCTGACTTTTTCACCGACATACTTAAAACAGGCATTCTCCCAAAGGAATTCAGAAAGGCCAAAATCATAGCTATATTAAAACCAGGAAAACCGAAAGATAAAGCAGAGAGTTATAGACCAATATCCCTCCTGAGCTCTTGTTATAATGACTGAATGCTGTAATCCTCAGGCAAAATTGCACTTTTCATGTTGATAATGTGTATTGTAGTAATAAGTAATTTAAAATTATTTTGTAAATTAAATTATTTTTTTTGATGGCATTCATTATATTCTCTACCCAAGTATAACTCGTGCTACGGTTAATTATCGAAGATAATACTCATTAGAGCCATCAGAAGATTCATCGGCTCTAACTCGGCCTATCATCGATAATAATCTTAACACTAGTTATATTACCCCCGAAGATATGCGCTGTTTGCTTGAAATAATACGAAGAAAACTTAGCAAAACTATACTATATTCACCGAATTCAGCCCCTGCGACTTCCAAAACTTAAAAGACCCATGCAATTATTAAGGAGGTAATGACCATAATGCTGGAAGAACTTAATATTTCAAAAAGTTCTGGTACAACTCTATTATAGTTTATTTACGATAAAAAGACGATGATGTCATTTTTAATTACTTTCCTGCTTATCAGAATAAATATTAATTTACCAACCTTGAATACAATTTATCCTCAACAGCCAGGGCAATTTACAGCTAACGGGTTGGCAAAACTTCAAGACGTTGTCAAATCAACTGGTAAAATTCCCCAGTTTGTTTTGACGTTTATTAACATTCGATCATCATCTAATATTTACAAGTTTTTTTGGTGCTTTTAAATTCATTGCTTCTTTAAGATTAAAAATACAGTTATTTTCATAACTAATTATTTAGGCAAATCTGCAGTGTGTGATTAATAAAATGCCGAAGCAGCTGAAAAGAAAATGTCAAGAGATGGTAACATCTTTGTTGAGCTATTTTGAACCAGAATGCCGAAATGGGGGCCCGCTTACTGCTGTAAGAGACGTAAGTAATAGTATTCGCTATTTGTATTCATCATTATTAATATTATTGTTACATATTTAAATGTAAATGATTAAATGTTTTTAATGTTAGGTTAGGTTAATTAAACCTGATAATATATTATTCTTTCATAAATTGAAGTAATTATATTGTAGAGAGTTGCAGAAGCTTTACAACTTAAGGTTACCACTGTTAACCTTATTGCCGCCAAGCATAATAGAGGTGAACAGCCTAAAAGCCCACCTAAAAAGAGACAACGCATAAAACCTACTGTTGAAATTGGTAACTTTGATCAAAATGCTTTCCGAAATGTTATATACGAAATGTATAGAAACAGTGAGTATACTGAATGTACTGTTTTATTTTATTCACAATTAACTAACACAATATTTTTTCAGAAGAACACATAACCTTGAAAACTTTAAGAGACAAACTCCAGGAGCGTGAACTCTTTGATGGTTGTTTAACATCTCTATGGAAGATAGTGAAAAATATTGGATTCAAATACCAAAAAGATGATCCTCGTCGTGGTTTAATGGAATTGCCACATATTGCATTAAAACGTGTACATTTTCTACATGAATATGTCAAGATAAAAAGAGAAGGTTTATATCAATATGTGTTTTTGGATGAGACCTGGATATTTAAAGACGGTACTGTTGGACGTTCTTGGCAAGATTCTAATCATAGAAGCGTGAAAAAAACCAAAATTGGTGGTCCAAGGTAATTGAATAATAAAATTTAGCAATTAATTTATGATGTACCAACATTCCTGCCATTTTAAGAACTTTTCAAATATTTACTAGTCACACTATTTTATTTAAATCTATATAATAATTATTAATAGTTGTTTTGTGCTATGCAGTCTATCTAGGAAACTGTTTGAGGTTAAGCTCAAAACAAATAAAAAAGTTAGACTCAAGGTCTTTAGTTAGCCATTGTATTAACCAAGGGCGCTGGTATTCGATTAGCAATTTAAATTAATGAGCTTCGGGATTAAAGCGAGGATTGGTTAATGACAACTCGAAATAAACAAATAACAAATTTAATTATTAAAGGAGATAATAAAGGATTGATCTCCTGTAAAATACAAAGAAAATTTAACAAAAAAAATATGCATAACTAAATTGAACGGCCGTTCTTCATGTATATTAAAACTAATGAAACATTTACAATGTAAGAACCTTAAACGTAAATAATTAATGCGTAAATGAGTCTAAATCTAGCACAGAGAAAATTTCTGTTGAAATCAAAACAAAAAGTTACCTAATATTCACTAAGACCGTTCAGAAGGAGGTAGTGCGCGGCGAAACACAATCTTTGTTTATCAACAGTATAATAGTTATAAATTATAGTACTCACGTACAACCTTGTTTGAATCTTCTTGTCGAACTGCTTCCTGGTACAGAGCACATATACGTAGAATCATCTTTGCTAATTACACGTTTTGAAAGAGTTTGAAAGACAACTGTCAAATTGTAATGAGTATATGTATAATTGTGAGCGTGGTCAAATGTAACTTACTTGTTGTAAATTACTGTTGGTGTAAATATCCTTTGTTATCGGTTACTCTATGAGATAATCAGAAGATTTTATCCACAATGCTATCATAAATCAAATTGAACCTTTCCATTCAAATCAAATGGAATAAACATTCACTGCTATCGCGTCGCAATCACTCTTGAATTTTTAATAGACCTTTCTATTAATTTAACAGAAACCGTTAGTTTGCGTAGTGAGAGTTGAAAAAACTATATCAACCCAAAAAACACCTTTCTCGAACTTTACCGTTCTCGACTTGTCACCTTGACACATCAAAACTCGACTCGACATTTTTGTCAATGCCGTCACCAACTACTGTACGGGGTGGGTCGTGTATTTATTTTGACGTCTTAATGATTTTTCAAATTCTACGTCAGAATGCAAAAACTGAACCAAACATTTTTACAAGGAAACTGCAAAACCCGTTGAATGTGGTGTACAGGGTGAATCAGGGTGAATAACAAATGTTTAGTTAAATTCTTTAGTTCGAACTAGTTTTCGAACAGAAACCTAGTAGTAATTTGTTAATTCCTTATTGTAGGTATATAGTATTGCATGCTGGTTCCTCTTCTGGTTTTATTCCTGGAGCAGGGCTGGTTTTTTCTTCCAAAAAACAAGATGGTGATTACCACGGTGAAATGAACCGAGAAAATTTTTTGCATTGGTTTACCAGCTTTTAGTGAACTTGGAAGAACCTGCCACAATTGTAATGGATAATGCAAGTTATCACAGTACAGTGATCAATAAAGTACCAACAACAGCTACCAAAAAGGCTGATATACAGAACTGGTTGATACAAAATGATATTCCTTTTGAAAATACGTTCCTCAAAACCCAATTATTGAATTTAGTACAACGGTAAGTTGATATAAACATATTTCAATATATTATGATAATACTTAGATAACTTATTTTGTTTAAATATATGCATTTTTGTAGGAATAAACCACCAACAGTATATGAAGCTGACATATTATCTGAAAAATATGGCCACAAAGTGCTTCGACTTCACCCTTACCACTGTATGTTCAACTCAATTGAACATATTTGGGGCATAGTTAAAATTTTTTATAGAGATCATGTGAGAACTGATGGTTCTTCAACAGAACAAGCAATAGGTGTATGGAAAAATCTTTAGAAAAAGTGACTCCTGATATTTGGTCAAAGTCAGTAGAGCACACAATTATACAAGATGGGTGGGATAGAGAAGTGGTGTTTGATAGACAGGATGTGCCTCCACTTATTATTAATTTTGACAGTGACGATGAAGATAGTGATGATTTTGTAGTGGAGTAGTGGAAATCTTGTGTTTTATTTTTTGTATATTTTTATCCAATTTGCTTTATTTCCACCTTTTCAAAATCACTAATAACTATTATTAAATTAATTAGGTAAAGTTATTTTATAATACACAAATTAAAACAACGACCACAGTATCTCTACATAAATAATACTGATAAAATGGGAGATTTTTTATTTCTCTATCTTGTAACAAAATTTTATTTTGTGTATCTATATTTTTCTTTTCCATTCTTTTTTTATTATAATAAATATAATAGATATTGTATAAAGAAACAATATTTAAATTTGCATGAAGATGATTACAGCTTGTATTGATACCTTTTAGCGTAAACCCGTGCAGTGCTCTTGAAGATGGTTCTATAGAGCATAGAATAAGATATAAGGACCTACAGTTCGTCATTTAACCCTCTTCTATGTAAAAGAATTAAATGTTAATTCGAATACAGAATGATTGGTTACTGTTTCTTGTGTCTTATCCATAGTTTTTCATGAATAAATATTTATATTAAATTAATCAAGCCTATCATACAAGCTTTTCATTTTTAAATAAATATTTTTGACTTACGCCCTACAAGGCACGGAACAATGAAAAACAAGAACTGTAGATTTAATATCAGATTGACTTTTCTAGTTTTCGTTAAGTAAAGAAAAAAACTACAGATTGGCAACATCACAATATTTTGTTTTGCAACGTCATCGTCTTTTTATCGTAAATGAACTATATCTATCCAATGATAACGGCATAGAGCAGTGGCGATAAAAGGGACTATAAATGGGAAGAGAGGAGCGACGAATACAAACACAAACATCGAATAGTGAGGGGAAGAGTATTTGAAAATGGAATATTCCATTGTATGTATTGTATCTTTCGTGTTTTTGTTTTTAAAATCCAATATTATTAAAACATTTTTCCACAAACAGGGTATTCAAATATCTTTTTTGAATGCAATTTAACTTCATTAAAGGGGTAACTGGGTAGGGTGGAGGGGCTAGGTTACTTAAACCACTATTTTTATGGTAAAATGTATCATTCTGTAAAAATTTGGTACATTGATTTGATTCTCTGAAGTTTGTACTTGTTTTTATATATCATTAGGTATAAGATATTAATTAAAAAGTGATAACCCTTATAATCTAATCTAATGACACATTTCAAATAAAACATTCCTCCATTTCGCGAATATGATTTAAGGATATATATTTTTATGAATTATTTAAACCCAACATTTTATTTTTTGTGTCAAGTCCGATTCTGTTGTTAAAACACATGTGGGCAAGTGTAATCTAAACCAAACTCTTCAGTACGTTGAGAATAGAGTCGATTATATTTGGCGGGAAAAAAACCGGAATGTATTTTCAAGGTTAAGTCGTGCCAATTTATTTATGCATATCGATTACCTCACCAAAAAGATTTTCCATATAGAAGGGGAGTCACGTATAGGATATACGCTTAAAATGACGTAAAGTAACCACGTTAGTAATTAGAATTTATTAGGGTATATCGTAATCTAAATAACAGATAAATGCACACTAGAAATGAATTAATGTATGACATTACATTCATTTCATGATAAAATTCATTGATACAAATCTAATATCAAAATCTCCCTAATAATCATGTTTTCGATACGATATCGCAAACCTATCCAACATATATCAACAATTTTTGACAAAATTTGAAATATCTATCGAATTTTTAGGAAACAAATTTTCCTAAAGGAAATAAAGAAATAAAAATTAACAAAATTAGACTAAGGGGTGGGATATTTCCGTTTCTATACGACACTATGTACTTTCATGGATAATCCAGATGCAATTCTGAACTCATTTGCTGATTTTTTCTGTAAATCATATGCCACATCCACACCGTTTCCTCGGAGCTCAAGCGTATATGAGGCCTTAAGATTTCTTAAGCTTAAACAAACTGTCATGGACACTAACACAAGTTTCTTCTGAAAACTTGATTCATTCGAGATGTGACTTTACCGCATAATTCTGAGAATGCCATGAACAGCTAATGCGACCAATATTATTATTACAGAAATTAAATCACGAACTAGAAATTCTTCAAATTGTTAAAATAAGGACACTTTGATACATGTGCTACATAAGAGAAAGGGGGCGGCATGAACTACCACATCTTAATCCTCAAGGAATCGGCACATAAAGAAGAAGAAGAATAATAATATATACGCACATATTATGTTCGTATGTTCCTTCACGTTTATTTCTAAATAAACAAATATATACATACACACACTCACACATATACATATAGCAATAAATCCATTTAATTTCTTACTTCTAAATTTCATAATTTTATCACATTTTACCAAAAGCTTCTCACACATTATTCAATCAATGCTCTCAAAGTTTTCCTGTCACCATTTACAATATATTTTTTCATTAATATTTTAATTAATTGAGGTGAGTTTACGGAATACAAATAAATCTTATACATTTCCGGAAGGTGATTAAATATTTTTCCACTTAGGTACAAATAATATCTTTGTGATACTGATTTACTTACAAAGTGTATATATACTGTGCCTGTTCCTTTACATCTTGTTTGATAGTTATATGTCTATTTTTTTGTAATATATCTTTATGTTTGTAAGTGTACATTAAAATTGCATAATTGTCTGACATCAATAATATTGGTTTCATCATACAATAAATCCGTTGGATACCTAATTTTTTTATTGAATATTATTTTCAGTAATCCCTTTTGAAAAATTTCCATGTTCTTTGTGGTAGCCCCCCAGCAGATAATGGAATATTGAAGTTCGGTTTGAACAAGTGTGCAGTAAATAGTTCTAAGGTGAATAACGCTCAATGTTTTTTTGAGAAATTTAAATTTAAGGTGTTGGTTAAATTATCTATATGCTTATCCCACCGTAACTGAGAGTCGAGGGTAACACCCAAGTATTTTATATAACTTTGTCTTTGAAGGGTAATTTCCTGATCGTTATAAGTGACATTGAACTCATTAAAATCTGGTAATCTGTTAATATAGCTCGCAAAAGGCATAAAAATGATTTATTATAATTTATAGTAAGTTTTTTATGATTACACCAATCTATAATTTTTTTTAAGTCATTTTCTGTTTTATATTTTAGTTCTTCCCAAGTATCTGCTCCATAGAAAACAGCCGTGTCATCAGCAAAACTCACAATTTGGCCCGCAGTCGGTTGAATATACAAATTATTCACGTAAATTGATAATAGTATAGGACCAAGGACATACATACACACACAAGCATATGCAAACCCACAATCACATGAGCACACACACACTGGTTTTCACAGTTATTCTTAATAAATAAATGTCGAGTTTTATTTTTCAAGTTATTTTTCGGTATATTGAAGCATGACAAACCTACATAAAATTAAACGGTGTACACATAAATATATTCCAAAGAAACTATTATATTAAAATCTCACTATATAAGTATACTTAAAACCGGTCCTGATCGCATTCCTTTTACGTATTAAATGAATTTTCAATTTACTTTGAGGTTTACCATTGCCCTACAGCACTTTCACGAATTTCCAATTATCATATCAATTTTATTGTATGGAGAAGATACAATCACACAATTGCCTTTCGGATTCACATATGTGAGTTTACAATGTACGTTTATTATTTATAATTTGTTCATAAAATTACTTCCTGGCGTTATGGCATTTTAATATTATGGTAATTGATAAAAAAGTTCTAGGTGAATGGGTTGTGCAATAGTTACCCTATATATAGAATAAATACAGTACTAGAAATATTCTTTGGTCACATGCAAGTTAACACTGTTCATAAGCGACAATGTGTTGGAAAGAAACAAGTATATTCAGTGTATCACCTATTTTCTTTGACAGGAAATCATAACATGCGAAATAAGTATCGTATGTTAATATTTATATTATATTAGTGTTTTTAAATGAAACTCAAGGTCTCTAGTTAATTCCACAATATAATACAAGTTATTGAAAATTCTAAAAAAATTGACAATTGTTTCGATAAATCAATATCATCGTCAGAATGACAGGAGTTACATTTCATTTTATGCCTACCTGATGTTTAGTAGTTATTTTTGGCTAGACCAAGAAGTAACCTAACTTGTGATTGGCTTAATATATGTTTATTGAAAAAAGAAGAAGATGTGATATTACAAATATTGAAGCTTAGATATTATTAGCCCTATGGTGATATCCTGGATATCATTTTTCCAATTAAGATCAGTATAACTGTGCAATGATATAGAAAACCAGGAAAACTATATCTGCTGATCTTTACAATTATCACTTAAGAAGACAGTTTATTAGTGGAGAATTCCTTAGATTTAACTGTTCATTGCAACTTCATATTTTGAGTTTCTT
The DNA here is from genome assembly GCA_963921935.1 of Galeruca laticollis. Taxonomy (NCBI): domain Eukaryota; kingdom Metazoa; phylum Arthropoda; class Insecta; order Coleoptera; family Chrysomelidae; genus Galeruca; species Galeruca laticollis. The sequence goes on along the minus strand of OY998178.1, from coordinate 32,704,534 downwards.
AAATGTCTTCTAATTTCCAGTTCTTCAAGGAAATCCAGTTCTTGTTTCTTTTCACAAATATGCAGTACTTCTAGCTCAATCAATTTTCTTGATTTAAAAATTCAAAGAGTTAATAATGTACTTGATTATTCAATTTACCGAAAACCAACACAAACTGATGTAACAATTCCATTCAATTCTAACCACCCTGTGTCACACAGACTAGCAGCATATAATTCAATGATACATAGAGCTTTTTCAGTTCCTATGAACAAATGTAATTTTGATAGAGAGATTAATACAATTAGACAAATAGCAACATCTAACGGTTATCCATTAGATATGATAAATAAGCTAATTAGTAAAAAAGAGGAAAAAGTGGCATTACAACTAATATATCCTAAACAAGCTGATGAAATTAAAACTTATAAAACCATCACATATGCAGGAAATATTTCTAATAATATTTCAAAGATAATATCTTCAGCAACGAATACAACAATTTATTTTAAAACAGAAAGTAACGTTAGTACAAAATTGTTAAATGTAAAAACAAAAATACCACTATTAAAGAAGTCAGGTATATATAAACTTAAATGTCCAGAATGTAATGCTGTCTATTTGGGTCAGACCCTTAGGAATTTTGAAATACGATACAGTGAGCACTTACGAGCATACATATTAAAACAACCAGATACATCCCACTACGCAAAACATCTACTTGACACCAATCATTCATTGACACCTAACACAGACCTAGAAGTACTGCATATTTGTGAAAAGAAACAAGAACTGGATTTCCTTGAAGAACTGGAAATTAGAAGACATTTAAGAAACGCACAATATGAAGTTGTCAATGAACAGTTAAATCTAGGGAATTCTACACTAATAAACTGTCTTCTTAAGTGATAATTGTAAAGATCAGCAGATATAGTTTTCCTGGTTTTCTATATCATTGCACAGTTATACTGATCTTAATTGGAAAAATGATATCCAGGATATCACTATAGGGCTAATAATATCTAAGCTTCAATATTTGTAATATCACATCTTCTTCTTTTTTCTATAAACATATATTAATCCAATCACAAGTTAGGTTACTTCTTGGTCTAGCCAAAAATAACTACTAAACATCAGGTAGGCATAAAATGAAATGTAACTTCTGTCATTCTGACGATGATATTGATTTATCGAAAAAATTGTCAATTTTTTAGAATTTTCAATAACTTGTATTATATTGTGGAATTAACTAGAGACCTTGAGTTTCATTTAAAAACACTAATATGAGCATATTCCACGAAGTAAGGGTCGAGACAGTCAATTTCATTTATATTATAATTGTATAATCTAAGCCAAAACTTGGATTGTCTATTTCTCCATGCCTTTCTCTAACACACTGATACCGCCATGTGCCTTATGTATTTTCCCTTTGACTATGAGGCGATTATCGTTTTACGTTATAATTAAATGGGGACTTAATTCTGTTGTTTTCAAAACAGAATATTTTGTGGACACTTGCAATTTTAACATGTAGACTGAAAATGAAGAGAGGGGATACATAAAAAAAGAATAATTACAGTGCTCTAGGAAATCGTTTAATTAGGGGCGTATGAATAACAAGCGGTCTACAAACTGAGAAATTTAAATAGGTATCGAGTTTTTTTTTCAATGATGAATGTTTGTAACTCTTAAAATAAGTTGTCTGTACACACGCCAAAAAGTGCAAATTGTAAAGTGGTATTACCAGGATAATTCATATCGAGAAATAACAGAAAATGTGTTTATTGTAGGTAGATTTGAAAATACTCAACCAATTACCAAGAAACCCGGAAAACGGTTATAAAAAATTTTGAGGAACATGGATGTGTCACTCCTACAAAGCATGGAGCACGTACACAGAAACGTCAAATCCAACCAGAAAAAGGGAAATTTTAATCTGTGCAAGTGTGGAACATAATCCTCAACGGTGGTCCACTCATTTAACCAAGTATTTTAATGTTGATCCGAAAACAATTCGGATTGTATTTTAAAAAATTGCTATCCTAGTTTCGAACTGAAAAAGAGCCATGGAATATTTCCAGACGATCAGTCTCGTAGAATGGAATTTTGTGAAATAGTTATGGCGAAAATACAATTGGATGCAAACTTTTCAAAAAATATTTTGTTCACAGATGAATCGACTTTTCCCATACACGGTGCACATAATTCATCCGTTATGCGAGATTGGTCTAGGACAAACCTACATAAACACTATAATAGTAGAACTCAGCAAAAGTTAAATGTTTGGACTGAAATAGGTATTAAGTGAACATTTGAATGGACAATTTTTTTTGACAGCAATTTAACTGGACAAAAATATTTGAATATGTTGCAAAATCAAATTACACCTACTCTCATACAATTAGGTGTCAACTTCAATGATATTTGGTACCAGCATGACGGTTGTGCATCACAGAATTATCGACTAGTAATTAATTATTTAAATACATTATTTCCCAATCAGATAATCTCCATTTGATGACCTGCTAGATCTCCAGATTTGGCACCCAACGATTTATCTTTCTAGGATAATGCGAAATCGAGAATTTATGGATTCCAGGAGAACAGGGTCAAGTCCCTGAATAAACTTAGGGAACAAATTCTACAAGCCTGTATGGGGACCTCTGAAATACTCACCCATGTTCGTCGAGAATTTTATAACCGTTTGGGCTATTATTTAGCTCATAACGGTGGCTTATTCGAACGTTTGGTTTAAGCTTATTTTTATTATCAGAATATTATTCAATTCATTTTAAAATATTTTTATTAGAATTAAATTTATTTTAATATCTATTTCGAACGCATGTTTTAATTCGTACTGTGTGTGTTTGCCCAAAGAATTCGTTTCTCATTTGAAAACAAACAAACAGTAAACGAAAAATATTAAAAAAATCCAAACACTACGATCTCTTTCCACGTTGCCGAATCTCAAAAGAAGTAAAGTTTTTAACCATTTTCATACTGAGAAGACTAAAACAGTTATCAGCAATACAATACTTTTTCCAACACTACATCGGATTAATCATTTTGATATGTTGTTAGAACCTCTCGAATTACCATAACTAAGAGTTTGTTATAACTATTCCATGTTAAAACAAATGGGTTTATGATATCCTGTCAAGAAACAATAGTCCAGTTAATTCTCGCTCAAAATAGGTTAAATAAACATTAAATAACTCGATAACGCTTAGTGCTAGGTAAGAAATTGTAGAGACCTTTTCTCTTCTAAATTAAATGTACTAACTTTTTTAAACATGATTATTTTTCAAGTTATTACTTCCGAAAGAAGAAATTTTCCTTGCCTTTTCTCCCTATTTTTCATTTTTCGCCATTTCCTCCTCAACTCCAGAGAAATCTTCCTCATCTGGATACAAGTTCGATACGGAAGTTCTTGGAGTTTCTTGGTCAACAAGAAAATTAAATAAATGGTAGTACCACAGCTTAGGATAGTACACTTCGTCAGACTTAATAGAATCTTCATATGTACTTCTTCTTTTCTTTTCTAACGTTGCTTCGTAAATTATAAAAATTTTTGACGACTGCATCTTTATTAGCGGTATGGTTTATTACATTCTGCTTTTCTAACAATTCTTCATAGGCCGCTTCCCTTTTTCCACAATCGTGGTATTCTTTGCTCTTAAATCGCCATAGACAGGGCTCAACTTTATAAAGTTCTATAAACTCGGCCATTACTCTACGTTGATCTTCAGTACTTAAACACCATTTTATAAAAAAATCTATTCCCCACCCAATGATAATTTAAAAAAAGCGAGTGGAATCGGAATTCACTTTTAATGCACTCATATGGACCACCAAGAAAAACAAAATCCCCCTTCACCTTACTTAGTTAAACCTCAATATATAAAATGAAGTTGCCCCCTCCCCAATGATAATTTTCAAAAAAAACAAGTGGCATCGGAATCCACTTCTAATGCACTCATATGCACCACCAAGAAAAACAAAATCCCCCGTACCCCTAGTTAGTTAAACCTCATTATTTATAGTGAAGTTGCCCCTTCCCAAAGATAAATTCCGAAAAAAATTTAGGGTAGTGGAATCCACTTTTAATGCACGCTTATGCACCACCAATAAAAACAAAATGTTCCCTTCCTCCAAATATAAAAAGTATATGCCTTCCCCTAAGCCAAAAAAATTGGAAAATTGCTAAAATTATGGCAAACCTTAGTGAAAAAGGGCCCAGAAAGTTATGGGTACGGTAGAAAGTGTCTGTTCATAGGTCGTTTCAATAAAAATCCTTTTTTTGTGAAGTGAGTAGCTTTCGTATGCTAGCAGGAAAAATGTTGTAAACCTAATATGCGCGTATGGTGACCGTTTGCACTGCCTTGATGAAGTACTATAAAATGACAGAAGTCACAATTTCGACTAACAACGCCTACGTATATCTTGCAAACAATATGCTGGTGCTTAGGAGTTATTCAATTGAACTCCCTATGTTCTTGTAAATTCTTCTGGCAGTTTTCAATGACGCCGTACCTGAAGTTGCCAATGAGAGGAATAAACAAACCACTAGATATACAGTGTGGAAACCACTTATGGAATAAAATTCTTTATGTCATTATTTTAGAAAATTATAAAAAATGCTGAGACACGTCAACTTTTGAATTGAGTTGTGCATTATGTAAAGATAAATTTAAATGTACAGGGTGATTCACGCAAGTATGCCATAGTCGGTGTTGTTGTTTTTTTAATGAAACACCCTGTATATTTGCATATTTTTGAAATCCTCTCAATGAACCGATTCCAACAAACTAAATAATGTATGGTCAATTATGAATTATACAGGGTGAAATTTTAAAATTAATAATTTATTACACTTGAAATATTGGTACTTTTTTAAATCAGCTAAATATGGATTTATCAGAAATCTGAACTAACTAATTATTAGACGTATTTGTTATTAAACAAAACCTGCTACGCCCATGAATTTTATCATAAAATACCTAAAAATTGCCTAAAAACGCCAATAATTAAACAAAAACTGTAAATAATGTGGATTGTTTTCTATTCTGTCAGTTGTTGATGTGTTGACAGTTTATACTGAAATAGTAAAATCTTTGTCAAACACTCTTTCCTTGTCGACATAACAATGAAATATTTAACTGAGACTCACCGAATTGCAATTTTAATGATGATCGGGTATGAGGATAACTGCAGAAGACAAATTGAAGTGGAAAACTTATTTAATCACAGGTATCCCGAATTGCCTAATATTTCACAAAGTACTTTGTTTAAAATTCATGCACACTTCAGAGAACTTGGACATGTCAAACTATTGAAAAGAAAACCACACTTCGTTGAAGATGATGTGAAAGTGGATATTTTGTTAAGTGTCCAAGAGAATCAAACTTCTAGTATACGTCAAATTGCCCGTGAAAATAATGTTAGTCATACAACTGTTCTAAGATGTCGTCATAAAGAAAAACTTCATCCCTACAAATTAACTTTTGTGCAGAAGACGATCCAGATCGTAGAATGGATTTCTGCGAAAGATTGATGAATAAGCTGAACAGAAATGAGATAGCTCTTGGTACCATTCTTTTTTCTGTCGAATCAACATTCACATTGAAAGGAGAGGTAAACCGACAGAACTGTAGATATTGGTCAGCAGAGAATCCTAATTGAATGCGTGAGACACATACTCAGTACCCTCAAAAGGTGAACGTTTGGGCCGGCATCATAGGCGACCATATTATTGGTCCTATATTTATAGATGGAATTTTGACAGCTAAAAAATATTTAAATATGCTTAGAAATGAAGTTATTCCTGCGTTGGCAAGCTTATATCCCAACGCAATAGATCCTAGCTTACCGAATGGAAATGTTTGGTTCCAGCAAGACAGGGCAACACCCCATTATGCTTTAGTGGTAAGAACTTATTTAGATGAAATCTTCCCCAATAAATGGATTGGACGAAGAGGTACTATTGAGTGGCCAGCTAGATCGCCAGACCTTACGCCGTTAGATTTTTTTCTGTGGGGTTATCTTAAGAACAAAGTATATGCAACACAACCAACTAGCATTGTAGACCTCAAAGTCAGGATAACTACAGAAATACGGAATATTTCACCTCAAACTTTAAACAAAGTTAAGGAGGAGTTCTATAGGAGACTGTGCTATTACCAACAACTAGGTGGAGAACATTTTGAGCATTTATTTTAATGTATTTATGTGTTTAATAACTGTAAAAATAAAAACTTCACCCTGTATAATTCATAATTGACCATACATTATTTAGTTTGTTGGAATCGGTTCATTAAGAGGATTTCAAAAATATGCAAATATACAGGGTGTTTCATTAAAAAAAAACACCGACTATGGCATACTTGCGTGAATCACCCTGTACATTTAAATTTATGTTTACATAACGCACAACTCAATTCAAAAGTCGACGTGTCTCGGCATTTTTTATAATTTTCTAAAATAATGACATAAAGAATTTTATTCCATAAGTGGTTTCCACACTGTTTAAAAGTAGTTATAGCCTTTTTATTGAAATACATTCTCCAAAAATAAGATCACAGATAATATTCACAATCGTCAAGATTTGTCATCATCAGGAATAGGATGTAGTAAAAATAAATTGTTGTTGAAATTTTTTCTGGGGCTGGTTCTCTTTTACAGGCGTACAAATAAAAAAAATTCATTTATTTGGTATGACGTTGACGGGACATCCTTGCGTTCTGACATTATTTTTTCTGGTGCAGAGTAATACATGTATGTATAATCACGCCATTGGCCCTGGTAATAATATATTTTTTAAATGTCTATTTGTATTCGGTAAGAATATAAAATATTTTCCAGACAATTCTAATGATCTACGCCCAACTGATGTTTATGAACGTTTCATTAACGACGAGATTCTTGAAATTATAGTTTCAGAAACAAAGAGAAATGGCACACAACTTTTACAAAAGCCCAGTATAAGGCGTTCAGCTAGAATAAAAAGATGGGTCCCTACAAATAAAAAAAGTTTTTTGGTTTAGTCACGCATATGGGTTTGGTCAAGTATCCTAAAATTCCGGACTATTGGCGAACAAATAGGTTGTAGAATAATACGTTTGTTCCATCAGTGATGAGCAGAAAACGTTTCCAACTTCTACTAAGAGTACTTCATTTTGCGAATAATGATGGCACTGATAAAGATAACCAACATTATAAAGTGGAAGATATTATCAAAAAAAATCGGACCAAATGTTTTATTTGGATTAAACATTGCAGGTAATCAAAGGGGGGAGAGATATTGTATATCTAACTATTACTATAATAACGGTAGAGTAACTTTAGCCACAACCGACAGACTGGCTGTCGTCTGTCAGGAAAAAGTATTCTGTGATGTTCTATGTCTGATAGGTAAAATATTAAAAAAGGGTTTCCAAGTAAAGTGGTTTAATTTCAGTCTATAATTATCAAAACATAACACTAGGCACACTTAGAAAAAACTCTAAAAGGTCTCTCTAAAAAAGTTATGAGTGTACAACTAAAAAGATGGGAAATTGTGTGAAAGGAAAGCTATGCAGGACTCGTGGATATAAAGGTTATTGGGAAGAAAAACAGAAAGTGTGAGGAGGTAAAGAAACCTTCTGCCATATTAGAATACAATGCTGGTAAATATGGTATATATGTTTCTGATCAAATGGCTAGCTACTTTTCCACATTACGAAAAACCATGAGATGGTATCATAAGCTAATGTTCGAAATTTTCCTGAATACGGCTGTCATCAATTCTCTCAATATTAACAAGTACTTCAAAAAACAAAGCATACAAATTGGTGCTTTTAGAGAAATGTTGATTGAGAGCCTTTTTCAAGTCCCAAGTGTCTCAGTAAATGAAGATAAAAATAGTCTCATCAGTACAGAAGAAAGAACAGCAGACGGGAGAAATAAAAGGAAGAGATGAGAGAAAGGGTAGAGAAGGAGTTCGAATTGTGGGAACAAACTATAGTCTATATAGAAAGGACAAGGAGTAATAAATCATTCATTTAAGTAGATTTCATAGACGTACCAAAATATATTTTAAGAGGGTATACCGTAAGGTACATTTTGTATTGAGCGAATGAGTTGCAGCTATGCTAAAGAATATACGATTTAGGTCAGAGGTAACGGTATGTACTAATTTTAATAAAAAAAAGTGATAGAGGTACATAAATTTTAGTAAGTTTGATAAAGAAAGGCAACACAGTTTATTCCGGAGTATCCGAACTCTGCCACAAAATGCAGGTAGTCATTACGGGTTGTTCGAACTCTGCCAGTGTTTAAAATTTTGGAGATTAACTACCAAACCAGTAGGGGTCTAATAGCCTAATCCGAATTAACAATTTACCTTGAACTTTAGGTACTCAAATTCAATATAAGAAAATATGAATAACATACATATATTTTCCACGTATATTTGCCACTTCTAAAAAATTACATCTACATTACAATAAAATATATTCAATATACATAAACATATAAAAAAACAAAAAATTAAACGTGTGGAAGATTTTTACATGCAACCGTTTTCACAAACATAAAGCGAGAAATAACATTTTTCCTATATTGATCCAAATGATCATTAATGAAATTAATTTTAACATTAATAGTTTTTTTGGTTTTTTTCTGGCTTTGGTTTGCCGAACGAATTTTCGCGTATACCTCCGTTTGTAAATCCAATAACACACTAGTAAATTGAACAATGTTTGGATGTGCTTTGTAAAAAGAAGCACCGAAATGCGAATGAAAACTCTCACAAGAATTCGTTGTTCTCTTAAAAAAGGATGCATTATTTGCCCAAATAAGTGGTGGAAATATCGAATTTTGCGTTATATATGTTTTATTGACATAATTTCGGAATTCTATAACTCTTTCGTCATTCGGAAGAAAAAAATGTAGTTCATTAAAAAAAAATTCTACAACTTCCTCAGGACTAAGATACATAATACCGAAATGTACTTTTAAGTATTCGCCAATTACAGAACCTTTCTGTCTGTACTCTTGTACCAAATGAAACTCCTGAATCTCACGAAACCAAGCTTGACAGAGATGAAATTTACAACCAAAAAGAATTTGATCTCTGCCAAAACATTCATATATAGCGTTATGAATGCTTAGTTCAAAATCTACTACGACTTCTTTAGGTTGAAAATTTAAGCCTCCTTCTTTACATTTTTGCCTTAAAATTAAAAACAAATTTGAATATGTTTGACTTGATTTGTCCGGCAGCAAACAAAAAACAAGAGGTACGTAATAGCCTTTTTAAAACCATGAATGGTAAACATTTGGTAAAAAAAAGTTGAACAGTATTTAAAAGTCCCATCCATCAAAATACAATCCGAATTACATAAAAAATTAAGGTTGGAAAAACAGGAGAACACAATAATTTTAAATACCTGGTCTGCTGTTAATAGAAATTCCTCTTCTCGGTTCGTTCGTAATTGTAATTCACGAACACTATTAAATACTTCTTCCTGATTTTTAGGCAATAGTGTAAGTGCATCAACATCCTTCCCCTAATCCCCTAAATATCGATCAAAACAATCAAGATTTCTTCAAAATATTTAATTCAAGAAATCTTTGAAACCTTTCAGAAATATACATAATTCTATGGGCCTCCGATTTTATCTATTATAAACCTTAATGACTCTAATAGGATTAAACTAAATGGTTGCGGCACAGTTCGAACATTTCAGTAATCCTCAAAGTGATACAAGTCAGGTAAAATTTTATTTTGTGGCAGAGTTCTGATATGCCCGTTTATTCATAATATTTTTTATTTGTATTACTCCTATATGTAGTGTTTGGGGAATTTTTCTCAGAAATTTTAAATGGCAAGTGGCCTACTGTAATCGGCTTAATACGATTACACCTATTCACAGATTATTCGATTATTGAGAGGGATTTTCCAAACAACCCAGTTTTCTTAGAAACATTATCGGGAATATTATTTTAAAAGAAAGTAGGTACATTAAATCAGTACTTAGTATTAGTTGTTTGAGTAAAGTTGTATGAAGTTGTATGATTGTTATAATATTGTAAACAGTTGGAATATATTTAAAACATTTGTTGAATGTTAATTGTGCAAGTACCAAACAATGTCGATAAGCCAAGGACCATCTAAACGACCAAAAACAGGTCCATTATCTTTAAATGAAAAAACTCTGATATTGAATTGTTATATATCATTGAAAAACAAGGATCCAAGTGAAAGTGTTGATGATATTGTGGAATTAACGGCTGCTATGTTGTGCGTTGCTAAATCAACAATTTATAGATTACTAAAAGAAAGCAAGAATGGAACTCTTCAACCCCCTAAAACTCCTTCAGGCCGAAAACCAATTGAGATCGATGAGTCATTAAAACAAAGACTAAGGCGTAAAGTCCATGGATTTTACTTACGAAAGGAAATTCCAACACTTGACAAAATTATGACATCAGTGCAAGAAGATACGGACTATCCAAAATTCTCCAGATTGACATTATGCAAACTTTTAAAAGATGTGGTTTTCAGATATACAAGACATAATAGAAAATCTCTCTTGATAGATAAACCGGAAATAGTTTTTTGGAGAAGAGACTATTTAAGAAGCATTCGACATGCCAGAGAACAAAATTTGAAAATCTTCTACTTAGACGAAACATGGATAAATGCTCGATATACAGTTTCCAAATCTTGGCAAGATGAAAACATTAAAAGCGGAAGGCAGGCATTCGTGGAAGGTTTGTCGTTAGGTTTGCAGCCACCATCTGGAAAAGGAAAAAGACTTATCATTGTCCATGTTGGAAGTTCTGAAGGTTTTGTTGATGGTGGATTATTAACTTTTATTTCAAAACGCACGGGGGACTATCACGAAGATATGAATGGGAATGTCTTCGAGGAATGGTTTGTTCAAATGTTGGTTTCTGATTCCAAAAGGGGCTGTTATTGTTATGGACAACGCAAGTTACCTTTCACGGTTACGAGAAGCATTGCCCACAAGTCGTTGGCGTAAAGCAGAGCTTTTGGAGTGGCTTATTTCGAAAAATATTGAGTTTCCAAAAGATCCACTAAGGAAAGAACTTTACAGAATTGCAAAAATGAACAAGAATAAATACAAAACCTACATCGTAGAAGAAATGGCCTATTCTCGTGGTATATCAGCTCTTCGACTTCCCTCTTATCATTGTGAACTTAATCCCATAGAATTAATGTGGGCTCAGGTAAAGGGGGAAGTTGGAAAAAAAAATACTACTTTTAAAATAAACGATATTGTGAAATTGTTTGAGAGTGTTGTAAGTCATGTGAGTAAGGAAAATTGGACAAACTGTATCGAGCATGTTATCAAAGTAGAGGCAAATATGTGGAAAATTGACAATATTTGTGATGATTTAATCGACCCTATTATTATTAATGTCAACAACGATTCTTCCTCTTCCGAGTCGGATATAGAATAAAATGTAAGTAATAAATGTATTCCAATAATTATATCTTTTCATTTTTTATTATATTATAATTTAAAACGTATTTTTTTCCCAAAATACACACCACTGCATTGCGTTATTGCTTATCTGTTAATCCTTTAACAATGAATAAACCCTAAACTTTGCTACAACTGAAACAAATACGGGGTCGATCTACCTGGTTTTTAGATTTACGGAAGAAATGTAATTTAAAGTAAGAGATTTATCAAAAATTTCATGGTGCTCCCTGTAAAGGTTTTGCATACTTAATTAGGGTTTATTACTCCTCGTACTTTTTGTACATACTATAAATTGGTCTCTACTATTTATTTATTTAGCGTATGGCATTACACATCATTTACTATTGCTGGGTGTCTGGACCGAAGTCTGCCGTTCTCCAGGTCAGGTATGTCGCAATGTATGGGTAACTGTGGGTTGCCAATCAGTTTCTTGTATTCCCGAAGAATAGCATTCCTTCGCCGGAGATCCACGGGCGGTATGTGTCTCAAAACAGACAGCCAGTGTGTTGGAGTTGAGCGAATGGTTCCGCTTATAATTCGCATAGTGTTCTTGAACTGCACATCGATTTTCTTTGTTCCTTTGTGACATATCAGAGATGTTGTGTTTCAGATAGCCAGGAGATCAAAATGATTATCTGGCCGCCAATTAGTGCTAGTTCATTTAGTTCACGTTGTTAAAAACGCTATCCAGGGTGCACCACGGGGAGGCGAACTAGCATTACACCCCTTGATCTCTACTAAGTACGGGCAATGGAATATTCAGTAGTAATATCACAAGAGAGTGAGAATAATTTGAAAATAATTCGACAGACTTTAGAAAACTTGTTGCCAGGCAACAAGTTTGAGAAAATGCCTGGAGAATTATTATCTAATTTATCGAACTCTCGTGTGGTATTCGATAGATTATTTTTTGACGTTCCAATCAAAATCATTTTTAAGATTTTATATTTTTATTTCAACAAATTTATATCACTCGACTCAATATAAACAGAATGAGTTATTCAAATTAGGATGCATTGATTATATTATATTATTTATATCATCGACTGATGATTCACTAAAACGTTTGGGATTCATTTTACGAATTTCTTGAAAATTTATGACAGACGCGTCAAATCAATAAAATCCGTTGTCATGTGGTTGTCATTCAATAAAAACAATGTACATTGAATTATTCTCGCTGGAATATTGTAAGTAGATTATTTCTCCACGACTATATAATAATGCACAAATTACTTTTACATATTTAGCTAAATAATGATATAAATTCTTAACAGTAGTGAAGAATGAAAAAGAATTCACTCTCGCTGGCCAATCACATTCTATGATTATCAGAAATCACGCTAAAATGAATAAATCAAATCGTCTCTTTTAAAACGTCAATACCCAACTACGCTTAGCTACTTTTCAGGGATAGCCTGGCCGAAACATTCTAGGAGCCACAGACATTTTAAGGTACAAAGTTCTTATAAATAGTAAAAGTACATGTATAATGCGGTTAGCAAGGAATCATGATCTAATCAGGATGCACGCGATAGGACGAAGAAATGGACAGGACACCGTTAATTTTATTTCTTCTATATATTGTAAATGGGCATTAAAATTGTTAATAAAGAATATTTTTAATAATAATAATAACCCAACTACGCAAATCGCTTCTGACAGCGCGTCGATTGAAACGTCACAATAATCATAATTTTACGTATTTATAAAGAATAAAATGAACAACAGTAGCGATAGTGAAGATTTAATATGTACGCCTCCCGAAATTAAATAAATTGCTCAATCATCCACAATGAATTTGCTACCGGAGAATTCAAAGCAAGACTATAATAAGATTTTTGAATCATTTATAGCATGGAGACATTCCAATAAAGTAAGTTCCTTTTCGGAAAACGTTCCCCTAGCATATTTCATAAAACTTTTCGGAAAATATAAATCTTCAACTTTATGGAAAATATACGCTATACTAAGAAGTACATTAAAGGTTAATAATGAAATACACATTGAAAATTATTCAAAATTGCGGGCGTTCCTTAAAGGAAAAGGGGAACGATTTCAAGCAAAGAAATCGAAAACGTTTACCTCAGAAGATATAAATAAATGTATCACAGAATCTCCAGACAATATACATCTCGGAACTAAGGTAACAAATTTAAGGTTGTACTAATCATAGGGGTTATGGGTGCTTGTCGTAATAACCAAATGTATTTAATGAAAATGGAAGACATTCAAGACCTTAATTCAGCTCTTTTGATAACCATACCTAACACTAAAACATAGACTGTTAGAAAATTTACAGTGACATGTCTATTTTATGAAATATGCTAAAAGTATATAGCACTACGCCCAACTAATGTAATAAATACTTCTTCTTTCTTCTTGAACTACCAACGCGGCAAATGGACTGTTCAGAGAATTGGCATCAACAAATTTGCATCAATGGGCCGACAAATAGCAGCCTACTTAAACTTACCAAATGTAAATCTGTACACCGGGCATAGTTTTCGTAGATCTTCTGCCACACTATTAATTGATGCGGGGGGAGATATTACAGCTCTCAAACGACAAGGTGGCTGAAAAAGTACATCCGTAGCTGAGGGCTACCTGGATGACTCAATGACAAATAAAATGAACACTGGGAACAAAATAATGTAGTCGATAAATCAAACCGGAATCACCCAACTACATACAGCACAGACTAGCAGTACTAGCACTACTAGTTTTATACAGTGATGTTCTCACCAATTTTTTTGAGAGTATACTATACGGGTGGCCCACTGAGGTCAACATAAAAAAATGTCATTTCGGGAGGTGGGCTGTGGCACAAAAATACAAAAAGAAAATAATAAAGATCTTAAATATAATAATTATTATTGCTGAATTATAGAGTATCCAGCAGGAAAGTTCTTGACAAAATATGGGCTTATTGCTACTTATAGTACGCTTCCTTGCAATTATTTTGATATTGTGGATTAGATCATATGAATTTTGAGGATCGAGGAATTTGAGGAATTTTAGTTCTGGAATTTTTATACTTTGTTTATTCAAACATCAAAGAAAATTAAATTATGTTAATTAAATATATTTATAAAAAATGTTTTTCGAGATGCATCGTCTTCTTTGTCTGCCTTCTGATGTTCTGTGACTTTACCACGAGGTGCTGAACTTGCTGATCGATGGTCTTGTAACCAAATCTTAACGTATGGTCGCGGATTGAAGTCTGCAACGGGAGGACCATTAATGGAGATGAACATTAAGTCTGACACATTTTCAATAGTTAGACGGGCCCTCAGATCGGTTATTGTGAGGTTCATGTCAGAGAATCCCCTTTCGCAATCAGCTGTTGTAGTTGGAAGGATGTTCAATATTCTTAAAAGAGTGGAAGAGGCATTTCGTGAACGAAAGTCGACTATGCTTTCAAATTCAGGTAACCCAAATCGACATGCCACTCTTTTGACTTCATTTTCGCCTTTGGCGTCATCACTAACTGTTTTGAAAACTTCGTCAACCACCTAAAATATTATAGTATTAAGTATTACAAAAATGTCAGTTTTATGACATTTGTCTCTCTTACCTTTAGGTCTTCCAAAATTGTGTTATTTGTAGGGTCATTGAACAAGCGCTGTCGCATTCTATCAATTAAACTCTGCAAAAATTGCAATCTATTGATCCTTTCTGACTTTGTTGCTTTAACAGCGACACCTTTAAAATATCCATTTTGAACAGCGCCTACAACTTCTTTTTCTTTTTCACCTGGTTCGGCTTTTAGGCTTTCCAGAATTCTGATAGTTCTACACATCTCTGTTTGAGCGCTCATAAGAGTCGTTGTTCTTGATTGAAGCATAGAAGATAAAATTCCTAGTTCACACAGAACATCATAGAAAAGTCCAAGTTCTTCTAGGAAAGATGCGGACTCCAATTTCCGTTTTAGCCCAGTTGCTGTGGCATCGCAAAATTGACTAATGTGTGCATGCATAGCAGGGTAATTATCCCAAATAGCCTTTACAGTTCTAAAACTGCTTGCAGACCAACGGACATTTAGGACACGACCTATTTTTTTCATTTCAATACCTATCTCCTTGCAAGCATCTTCCAGACCTCTGGAATTCTTTGGACTTTGATGATAATAAGCATACAGTTTGTCCATAAAACTCTGAAAACGGGAAACTCCGGTACAATCTTTTAAAACGTCGTTTACTGAAAGTTCGATGCGATGACATAAACAGTGCCAGAGGAAGAGGCGTGGTATTTTGTCACGTAGTCTAGCAGCGACTCCAGTTTTGTTCCCTGTCATCACACTTGCACCATCGCTCGCAAACGCAATCCAGTTTTTGAGCGCGAAAGACTTTGATATGCCTAAACGTTCTAAACACGACCACAGCGCTGTCTCTATAGTTTCTGCATCTTGACCATCGAGCTCAATCAAATCTAAAAACGCTACAATGGGCGCCTCTGCATCAAAATATGATGAAATATATACTATAAGCGTGCACTTACTACTTAATGTTGTTGATTCGTCCACCATTATAGTGAATTTTGAGTTTGACTGTACAAGGCGTGACATAAGTCGTTTCCGCATTTCTCTCGCTATGACATTAACCATCCTTGTAGCAGTTATTCGACTATGTAAAGAAAGTCCCATGTTTAATCCATTGATCTGCTGGAGTTCAACAAGCTCTTCAAATTGCAAAAAAGGCCGATGATTTTTTGCCATACAATATACTGTATTAAAAAGTCGAATGTTGGAGTCCATTACATTTTCAGAAACATGTTCGAACATTTTATCTAAAACTTTTTCATCGCCCTTTTTTAAAATATTTTCCGCAATCATGTGCGCTTTACTTTCTGAGTGATGTTTGATTTTAGTCCTCAATGAAGCCAATTGATTTTTTCTGTCACTTCCAGCAGCCATGATTTCAAAATCCGTCCACTCAGGCGAGATTCGAACTTTACAATCGGAAATAGATTTTTCAAATTGAATATTAAGTTTGGCTTTGATACACACTCCGCATCCTAGTTTTCCATTTTTGCAAGATAACCATGGATTTTTTTTCTGAAACTCCGCCGCCTGCTCAATAGTCCACAATGAAGGCCATATTTGGCATGTTGATGATATATCCTGGTCGTAATGAACAGTAAGATTGCTATCTTTCTGTGAGGATACACTTGGACCAGCACTAACCGTACCAACATTCCTACTACTACCAGCATTGACATTACCATCACCATCAGCCTCATTTTTACTTTTCTTAGCTTGAATCGTTGAGAAAAAACTAAAAAGTGTGCCACGTTTATTGGAATTCGAACTCATTTTACGTTTCAAATGAGGATTTGAATAAAAATTAAGTTACCGCACGTTAAGCAGACCGCACATTGTTCAGTGTACTACTGTTAGATTATCGAACGTCGAACCACGCCGCACCCAGGCATCAGTTACGTCATGCAGTCATCCCTTCCCTAATCGAGTTGCTTGTACTGGGGAAGTCGGTTGAGCTTTCTCTTCTCGTGTATCGTACCAGTGGCGGCGGAGTCTGAGAGTATACGCAACCTATTTAAAAAATGTTGAGAGTATACGGCGTATATGGAGTATACCCTATGGGAACACCACTGAGTTTTAATCATAATTCAGTACCAACCTCATTAAAGATTAGCAATTGTAATAAATTTACCATAAATTTTGCAAAATAATGAATCTAAATTAAGTACCTATATTTATCTCTATTATTAATCCTAATAATGTTATAATTTCATTAAAAAATGTAAAGGTTTCTATTAAAAATTTAAGTTATCTTATCTATGTTCTTTACATTTTCATAAATAATTGTGGTCAGCTCAGTGATAGAGAGATACTTGACTCTTACACGCGGGAGATCGAGGTTCGATTCCCAATAGAAGAATTTTTTATGCATAGTCGTGGAGAAAATATAGTCTTTTACTTGTGTAGAATGGCTACTATTCACTTGGATGATTGCAAAACTCACTCGCTGCGCTCGCTCGTTTTGGAAACTTCATCCGCATGACTAATAGCCATCATTCTACACTCGTTGAAGAATATACTATTCCACTATAAAAATGTTTTGATTGGCTAGAACGTATATGAATTACTGAAATTGGTTTCGAGAAACGTCAAAAAATAATCATTTAGATTTCACTTGTTTCACTGAAAAACATTATATTTATTTTCTCTTTCTCATGTGATCACCGGTAATACACATGGCACTGGAAAAATATCGATTACCCTAGGTGCCATGTGTATCATCGGAGATTTTAATTTTTTGCAGAAAAAACATATTTTTTGAGTTATTTAGCCGTTTTTTTGTCAACAAAGCTTTTTTAACCATGCTTTTGTGATAGTTTTGACCTCTAAAAAACGAAAATGACCCCTTTTGGGGGCAGCCGAAGTGTTAATGAGCTTTCTACTAGTAGCGAACTTGACTATTCGACATTTACTTCATTACTAGAAACAGCATACATTATTCTTGAGCATTATGTCATTCGTTGATTAAGAAAAGATATAAAATATTCCTACACCAAAGTATTATTTCTGTTAAAAGTAAAAGCACCAATAAAAATACATTCGTATCAAATCAAATGCGATATAAATATGTATATTATATTCACTAAGTAAACCCTTGAGACCATATTTGTACTTGAATTAAACAGTTTGAATTACTTAAATGCATTTTATCTAATGGTCATTTCAATATACCTACACATAAAGCGTTAGATGCAGAACGTGGGTATTTAATTTCGTGTGTATTTGGGTTAAGCAAATAGAGGTTAGTGAGTGGATGACGTATACACGTATTATTTATTATTAAATAGAAAGTTACACAACACGACTCGCTAAGTGTAAATAATTTTTTTTCGGTATTTAATGTTAAATGGGTAAGTAGGCTTTGTCATTGAAAGTTCAGAGGCGGGTATCAGATTTCAAATAATGTTTGTATTCAGTACTTATACAGTGCGCCTAAAAGAAACGCATAAATTAATTATTATGGAAGGCTCGGAACAGGTCGATATTTGATTTTAATCATCATTAAAATTTCAATTCTCTCACTTCCAGTTGAAGTAATTTTAACAAAACAGTATGTTAAATACGGGTATACGAAAAATTAAATTAACGATACGATATTGTGTTTCTATATTTATAACAGTTTTTAACGTGAAATTAAAATAACAAATGGCAAGAATGTAAGAGATAAAAAGAATAAAGAGATAAATTAATCAATATTAATATACATATAATATAATAAGCAGAAAATATTTAATGACCACAAAATGTAAATACAATATTAATAATGTAAAATAAAAAAATACTTAAGTACTAGGGCAGAGGCAGATATGAGATGTCGTACCTGAAAATGAAAACAACAATAATAAAGTTGATTCATGTCAAGAACTTATTGGTTTAAGTTCCATTTGATAGAACTGACCAAATATTAATTCTCCATTCCGTCGACACTGACCGCAGTGTCCAACTATCGATCGATAAAACAAAACAGGGCAACAACACTAACTACAGCAACAAGGATAATAAACAGTCATTCTCGTGCGATAGTAGTGTGAAAACTAGCACACTGACCGCAATGTCACTAGCCCGTACAAACCTCAGTACGACCCCTTTAAAACTGACCACAGTAATCCTGCAAATATCTCGCTTCGAGATACATATCCTATTCAAGTGTTGCTTCCTCTTCTCCAGAAGAAGAAAGAACAACTCCATCTCCATCGCCTTCACTTCCAGTGTCAGTGTCATCGAATACTCCTCCAGCTGGACACCAAGCTCTTATACGATCTACTGCAATCGTCTTCTCATATTTGGATGATTTTAATGTGCGATATAACCCTGCCTTATCTTTAACCATATATCGGTCATTTGGTAATTTTCTTTTAATGACCATTGGACCCGAGTAATTTGGTGCTAGTTTACGACTTGTTTCAGTTGCTGGCATTTATTTCATGATAACTACTAAATCACCTTCTTAGTATAGTCTGGCTTTTTTTCGTTTCCTATCAAAATTGATCTTTTGTTTCATTTGTGCTGAAATCATCTTATTGGAAGCTTCTTGTCGGATATTGATTAAATCTTCAGTTAATTGTGGAATTTGTTGTATTTCATCTTTTAGTAAAGAATCATTTCCACCACGCGGTATATAACCAAACAGTGGTTGGCTAGGTGTTTTAACTGTAGACGTATTGGGTACACTGTTTATTGAAAATTGTACAGATCGAACGTATTGATCGCATAACTCCTCCTCTGGTACCGATGGTAACAATGCTGACAGTATTGTACGATTTAATCGTTCTACCTGTTCATTAGATCTGGATGTTGCTACTGCATTGATATTATGACGTATTTTGTTTTGTTTGCAAAAGGATTTAAAATGTTTTGAAGTGAAGCAACTATAGTATGTACAAAAAGTACGAGGAGTAATAAACCCTAATTAAGTATGCAAAACCTTTACAGGGAGCACCATGAAATTTTTGATAAATCTCTTACTTTAAATTACATTTCTTCCGTAAATCTAAAAACCAGGTAGATCGACCCCGTATTTGTTTCAGTTGTAGCAAAGTTTAGGGTTTATTCATTGTTAAAGGATTAGCAGATAAGCAATAACGCAATGCAGTGGTGTGTATTTTGGGAAAAAAATACGTTTTAAATTATAATATAATAAAAAATGAAAAGAAATAATTATTGGAATACATTTATTACTTATATTTTATTCTATATCCGACTCGGAAGAGGAAGAATCGTTGTTGACATTAATAATAATAGGGTCGATTAAATCATCACAAATATTGTCAATTTTCCACATATTTGCCTCTACTTTGATAACATGCTCGATACAGTTTGTCCAATTTTCCTTACTCACATGACTTACAGCACTCTCCAACAATTTCACAACATCGTTTATTTTAAAAGTAGTATTTTTTTTTCCAACTTCCCCCTTTACCTGAGCCCATATTAATTCTATGGGATTAAGTTCACAATGATAAGGGGGAAGTCGAAGAACTGATATACCACGAGAAGAAGCCATTTCTTCTACAATGTAGGTTTTGTATTTATTCTTGTTCATTTTTGCAATTCTGTAAAGTTCTTTCCTTAGTGGATCTTTTGGAAACTTAATATTTTTCGAAATAAGCCACTCCAAAAGCTCTGCTTTACGCCAACGACTTGTGGGCAATGCTTCTCGTAACCGTGAATGGTAACTTGCGTTGTCCATAACAATAACAGCCCCTTTTGGAATCAGATCCAACATTTGAACAAACCATTCCTCGAAGACATTCCCATTCATATCTTCGTGATAGTCCCCCGTGCGTTTTGAAATAAAAGTTAATAATCCACCATCAACAAAACCTTCAGAGCTTCCAACATGGACAATGATAAGTCTTTTTCCTTTTCCAGATGGTGGCTGCAAACCTAACGACAAACCTTCCACGAATGCCTGCCTTCCGCTTTTAATGTTTTCATCTTGCCAAGATTTGGAAACTGTATATCCAGCATTTATCCATGTTTCGTCCAAGTAGAAGATTTTCAAATTTTGTTCTCTGGCATGTCGAATGTTTCTTAAATAGTCTCTTCTCCAAAAAACCATTTCCGGTTTATCTATCAAGAGAGATTTTCTATTATGTTTTGTATATCTGAAACCCACATCTTTCAAAAGTTTGCATAATGTCATTCTGGAGAATTTTGGATAGTCCGTATCTTCTTGCACTGATGTCATAATTTTGTCAAGTGTTGGAATTTCCTTTCGTAAGTAAAATCCATGGACTTTACGCCTTAGTCTTTGTTTTAATGACTCATCGATCTCAATTGGTTTTCGGCCTGAAGGAGTTTTAGGGGGTTGAAGAGTTCCATTCTTGCTTTCTTTTAGTAATCTATAAATTGTTGATTTAGCAACACACAACATAGCAGCCGTTAATTCCACAATATCATCAACACTTGCACTTGGATCCTTGTTTTTCAATGATATATAACAATTCAATATCAGAGTTTTTTCATTTAAAGATAATGGACCTGTTTTTGGTCGTTTAGATGGTCCATGGCTTATCGACATTGTTTGGTACTTGCACAATTAACATTCAACAAATGTTTTAAATATATTCCAACTGTTTACAATATTATGACAACCATACAACTTCATACAACTTTACTCAAAGAACTAATACTAAGTACTGATTTAATGTACCTACTTTCTTTTAAAATAATATTCCCGATAATGTTTCTAAGAAAACTGGGTTGTTTGGAAAATCCCTCTCAATAATCGAATAATCTGTAAATAGGTGTAATCGTATTAAGCCGATTACAGTAGGCCACTTGCCATTTAAAATGTCTGAGAAAAATTCCCCAAACACTACATATAGGAGTAATACAAATAAAAAATATTATGAATAAACGGGCATATCCGAACTCTGCCACAAAATAAAATTTTACCTGACTTGTATCAATTTGAGGATTACTGAAATGTTCGAACTGTGCCGCAACCATTTAGTTTAATCCTATTAGAGTCATTAGGGTTTATAATAGATAAAATCGGAGGCCCATAGAATTATGTATATTTCTGAAAGGTTTCAAAGATTTCTTGAATTAAATATTTTGAAGAAATCTTGATTGTTTTGATCGATATTTAGGGGATTAGGGGAAGGATGTTGATGCACTTACACTATTGCCTAAAAATCAGGAAGAAGTATTTGATAGTGTTCGTGAATTACAATTACGAACGAACCGAGAAGAGGAATTTCTATTAACAGCAGACCAGGTATTTAAAATTATTGTGTTCTCCTGTTTGTCCAACCTTAATTTTTTATGTAATTCGGATTGTATTTTGATGGATGGGACTTTTAAATACTGTTCAACTTTTTTTTACCAAATGTTTATCATTCATGGTTTTAAAAACGGCTATTACGTACCTCTTGTTTTTTGTTTGCTGCCGGACAAATCAAGTCAAACATATTCAAATTTGTTTTTAATTTTAAGACAAAAATGTAAAGAAGTAGGCTTAAATTTTCAACCTAAAGAAGTCGTAGTAGATTTTGAACTGAGCATTCATAACGCTATATATGAATGTTTTGGCAGAGATCAAATTCTTTTTGGTTGTAAATTTCATCTCTGTCAAGCTTGGTTTCGTAAGATTCAGGAGTTTCATTTGGTACAAGAGTACAGACAGAAAGGTTCTGTAATTGGCGAATACTTAAAAGTACATTTCGGTATTATGTATCTTAGTCCTGAGGAAGTTGTAGAATTTTTTTATAATGAACTACATTTTTTGCTTCCGAATGACCTCTACCTCTATCACTTTTTTTTATTAAAATTAGTACATCCCGTTACCTCTGACCTAAATCGTATATTCTTTAGCATAGCTGCAACTCATTCGTTCAATACAAAATGTACCTTACGGTATACCCTCTTAAAATATATTTTGGTAAGTCTATGAAATCTACTTAAATGAATGATTTATTACTCCTTGTCCTTTCTATATAGACTATAACTTGATCGGATATTAAAGTTTTAGGTGTACATAAGTAGTCAAAATATCTTTGAAATATTCCACCGCGTATTTTGTCTTGGTGGACTTAACGGTACGTAGAAAGGTAAATTTTGTGAGGGCATCAATTCCGATTATTAGGTAGGTGTTAGATCTCGATTTTGTGAGTGGTCCTAGATGGTCAACATGGAAGTTAGAGAGTGGTTGAACGCATTTTGGGATTGGGTGTAAAAATCCTTCTTTTTTACCAGAATTGTGCTTGTTGTAAAGACAGAGAATGCAACAAGAAATATATTTATCAACATTCTAGGGAACCAATAGCTTTCAAATAAACAATGTAGTTCTCTCTCTACAACTCTACACCAAAATGTTCGAAATTATCGTGAGCTGTTTTTGCTACTCTTTGTAAACTAATTCGTTCAGCCTCGGATATACGAATGGTACTATATGAACTACCCAAGTCAACATACGCTAACGATGAAATGTCATTAATCAGAATATTTTTATAAAATTTCTTATTTGTTTCCTCAGTTGTTAGTCAGATGGTCGGCGGGCTTATTCTGTAAAAACAACAATTGTTTTGCAACTAGCAACCATTGCACAACGGTCGCACAACCAGTCGCAAAATTTGGTATTCTGTAAGGTAGTCGCGTCGCAATTGCTGGTTGCTGTCAAGATGCGCTTTCACGTCATGAAACTAGCGCCTCTTGCAATCGGATAGCAATGAACGGTAACTATAAATTGTCTGTAAAATCAGCTGATGAACAAAAACAAATTTCAAAAATATTTAATATGCATAAAGAACCAAGGATGCGTCGAAAAATCATCATTACTGAAATTGAACACAAATTTTAAATAAATTATTCTATACGAAACAATTCTTTACATAACTAAAATCAGTTGGAAATGGGTTTTCAAATACTTTTTTAGATGATTTGTTTAAAAAAAAAGGTGAGTAAAATAATTTGAGAATGGTACTGCTACTATTAATTGTTTTTGATGTACATACAGAAAATATGGGAGAACACAGAGTTTCCAATAGCCAGTTGGAAGAGTTGCTGGACTATTTAACTAGTCACCCTAATCTGATCAGAGGGAAAAAGAATGAAATGATCTTGCCAAAATGCACGAGCCATTACTAAATACGTAAAAAGAAATAATGACTATTATTTATTTTATTACGGTGATAAGTAATTGTTATTAAATATTAGGTAGTTGTGTCCACTTTTCTGAGGGCAGTTAGTAAGCCCACTAAATTACTATTTGTACAAATACAACATGTTTATTATTGACAAAATGTTATAATTTATTACTTATCTTCTATTTCTATTAAGAAAACTTGATTTAATTATCAAACAACTCAATTACAACTACTATAATTGTGATTGCTATTCAACAGTTGCAATCGCGTTGTAATTGCTAAAAAATTGCTTACAGAATACGTATTTTTCACATGAACATCTGAAAAATGCACTTTGTTAGTTAACCAATTGCTCACTAGAGGCAGTTAACAGATAAATTGCGATCGCGGTCGCAGTTGCTTCTTCGAGAATACGAAACCTGCGTTTGACAGCGACAATTGCGCAATTATCGGCAGTTGCAAGTTACAGAATAAGCCCGCTGTTTTGTTTTCTTTGTTTTTTTTCTGCGAAAAACAGTCTTCCTCAGAATGTCTATTTCGTTGACAGAAATTACACTTCCTCTCATCGGACTGTTGACAAACGGTTGCGGTGTGCCCAGGTTTGTTGCACCTGTAGCAAGTTATATTATTTGATCGTTGGTAAGGAAATGTCTTCTCCGAAGATCTTGTCAATTGTCGGTGTTTTGGTTTCGGATTGTGTTTTAAGAACGGTTTATTGGTTGTCGAAGTAGTTGGCAAGAAACTTAAGGTACTTAAGTAACCATATAATGATTCAGGAGTTTGATAATTCCCTGCAGTAGCGCCTGTCTTAACAATAATATCGGATATTCCTCCAATTATGCAGGACACGGCATCAGTTCCAAATATCTTGCAATTGCTTAGCAACACTAATAAAATTTTGTATAACTCTCGTCTGGTCTTTTTTCACGATTTAACATTTCCTGTAACTCGATACAGTAGTCTCGATTTGAAGTGAATCCAATTTCTAGTTTTTGTTTCCATTCTTCCCAGGAATGTTTTATCGTAGGTTGACTGTTGTATCAAACTTCAGCCAGGCCTTATAATTTTGACATAGCGTAATAAATGGAGGCCTCTTCCGACGAGTTATAGATAGATATTTATTTATTAACTACTTTACAATAAAATGTTTGTAGCACGTCAAAAAAATACATACAAAAGAAGTATACAAAAGATATCTTAAGATGAAAACAGAGTAAAATGTCACAGCAGAGATACGGTGTTGAGATTGCCTCGACAATACACAATGTAATCATCAACAGAGTAGAAACAATAATTAAGAAAAAACTTTTTTAAATATTTTTTAAAAGCATTGGAGCCCAAGGTTTTTACAGTTGATGGCAAAATATAAAAAAAGTCTATAGTTTGGTGAATTTGATTGCGTCTTAATTAGCCGAAAGTAGCTGCATCTGATATGATGAGCATTACGAGTGTTGTAGTCGTGGATATCTGAATTTCTAGACAACATTGACTGTTTCCCATGAATTTCAATTAGAGTATGAAACTAAAACAAAGACGGTAACGTCATAATTTTATACTTTATGAAAAACTGTTGACAATGATCCCTGAAACCAAGATCAGCAAGCACTCTTATCGCCTTTTTTTGCATTCTAAATACCGTTAAAGCATGGGAGGAATTACCCCAGAGGGTGATGCCATAGCTAATATGCGAATGAAAGAGTGAGAAATACGTAGTTTTGAGTGTACCTGGATTAGTAATATTTTTCAACTGTCGTAAAATGAATAAGGAACTTGAAAGTTTTTTGACTAAATGCTCAATATGTGCCTGCCAACTTAGCGTGTGGTCTAGGACTAATCCAAGTAATTTCACATTTTTTGTCTTTTGGTGTAATGACAATTGATTACTTGCAGATATATGCATGATTTCAGTTTTACTATTATTTAGTTTTAGTTTGTTCGATGAAAACCATTCATTTGCTCTGTTACTAATGCAATCTATAGAGGCGGCTAAATTCGTATTATCTTTCTCCGAAACAATAAATGTTGAATCGTCTGCAAATAGAACCGACATATAGGGTAACATAAAACGGTTCAGATCATTAATGTTACACCATTCACTGTAACACATTGTTTTCTGTTTGACAGGTAAGAACCAATAAGCTTCATCGGAATTCCCCTAACTCCATAATAATTTAATTTTTCTAAGAGAATGTCGTGAGAAACGCAGTCAAATGCCTTTGAAAGATCGCACAGCATTATGGCCGTACGGTTACCATGTTCAAGTCCTCCCACTACGTCACTCACAACATTAAGAACTGCCTGGGAGGTTGAGCGGGAATTTCTTAAGCCAAATTGGGAGCTACTAAAGAATTCATTTGAATCAAAATTCCCCAAACACTACATATAGGAGTAATACAAATAAAAAATATTATGAATAAACGGGCATATCCGAACTCTGCCACAAAATAAAATTT
This sequence comes from Galeruca laticollis, assembly GCA_963921935.1. NCBI lineage: Eukaryota > Metazoa > Arthropoda > Insecta > Coleoptera > Chrysomelidae > Galeruca > Galeruca laticollis. The sequence continues at coordinate 32,677,974 of OY998178.1, read as the reverse complement.
TACCTGACTTGTATCAATTTGAGGATTACTGAAATGTTCGAACTGTGCCGCAACCATTTAGTTTAATCCTATTAGAGTCATTAGGGTTTATAATAGATAAAATCGGAGGCCCATAGAATTATGTATATTTCTGAAAGGTTTCAAAGATTTCTTGAATTAAATATTTTGAAGAAATCTTGATTGTTTTGATCGATATTTAGGGGATTAGGGGAAGGATGTTGATGCACTTACACTATTGCCTAAAAATCAGGAAGAAGTATTTGATAGTGTTCGTGAATTACAATTACGAACGAACCGAGAAGAGGAATTTCTATTAACAGCAGACCAGGTATTTAAAATTATTGTGTTCTCCTGTTTGTCCAACCTTAATTTTTTATGTAATTCGGATTGTATTTTGATGGATGGGACTTTTAAATACTGTTCAACTTTTTTTTACCAAATGTTTATCATTCATGGTTTTAAAAACGGCTATTACGTACCTCTTGTTTTTTGTTTGCTGCCGGACAAATCAAGTCAAACATATTCAAATTTGTTTTTAATTTTAAGACAAAAATGTAAAGAAGTAGGCTTAAATTTTCAACCTAAAGAAGTCGTAGTAGATTTTGAACTGAGCATTCATAACGCTATATATGAATGTTTTGGCAGAGATCAAATTCTTTTTGGTTGTAAATTTCATCTCTGTCAAGCTTGGTTTCGTAAGATTCAGGAGTTTCATTTGGTACAAGAGTACAGACAGAAAGGTTCTGTAATTGGCGAATACTTAAAAGTACATTTCGGTATTATGTATCTTAGTCCTGAGGAAGTTGTAGAATTTTTTTATAATGAACTACATTTTTTGCTTCCGAATGACCTCTACCTCTATCACTTTTTTTTATTAAAATTAGTACATCCCGTTACCTCTGACCTAAATCGTATATTCTTTAGCATAGCTGCAACTCATTCGTTCAATACAAAATGTACCTTACGGTATACCCTCTTAAAATATATTTTGGTAAGTCTATGAAATCTACTTAAATGAATGATTTATTACTCCTTGTCCTTTCTATATAGACTATAACTTGATCGGATATTAAAGTTTTAGGTGTACATAAGTAGTCAAAATATCTTTGAAATATTCCACCGCGTATTTTGTCTTGGTGGACTTAACGGTACGTAGAAAGGTAAATTTTGTGAGGGCATCAATTCCGATTATTAGGTAGGTGTTAGATCTCGATTTTGTGAGTGGTCCTAGATGGTCAACATGGAAGTTAGAGAGTGGTTGAACGCATTTTGGGATTGGGTGTAAAAATCCTTCTTTTTTACCAGAATTGTGCTTGTTGTAAAGACAGAGAATGCAACAAGAAATATATTTATCAACATTCTAGGGAACCAATAGCTTTCAAATAAACAATGTAGTTCTCTCTCTACAACTCTACACCAAAATGTTCGAAATTATCGTGAGCTGTTTTTGCTACTCTTTGTAAACTAATTCGTTCAGCCTCGGATATACGAATGGTACTATATGAACTACCCAAGTCAACATACGCTAACGATGAAATGTCATTAATCAGAATATTTTTATAAAATTTCTTATTTGTTTCCTCAGTTGTTAGTCAGATGGTCGGCGGGCTTATTCTGTAAAAACAACAATTGTTTTGCAACTAGCAACCATTGCACAACGGTCGCACAACCAGTCGCAAAATTTGGTATTCTGTAAGGTAGTCGCGTCGCAATTGCTGGTTGCTGTCAAGATGCACTTTCACGTCATGAAACTAGCGCCTCTTGCAATCGGATAGCAATGAACGGTAACTATAAATTGTCTGTAAAATCAGCTGATGAACAAAAACAAATTTCAAAAATATTTAATATGCATAAAGAACCAAGGATGCGTCGAAAAATCATCATTACTGAAATTGAACACAAATTTTAAATAAATTATTCTATACGAAACAATTCTTTACATAACTAAAATCAGTTGGAAATGGGTTTTCAAATACTTTTTTAGATGATTTGTTTAAAAAAAAAGGTGAGTAAAATAATTTGAGAATGGTACTGCTACTATTAATTGTTTTTGATGTACATACAGAAAATATGGGAGAACACAGAGTTTCCAATAGCCAGTTGGAAGAGTTGCTGGACTATTTAACTAGTCACCCTAATCTGATCAGAGGGAAAAAGAATGGAATGATCTTGCCAAAATGCACGAGCCATTACTAAATACGTAAAAAGAAATAATGACTATTATTTATTTTATTACGGTGATAAGTAATTGTTATTAAATATTAGGTAGTTGTGTCCACTTTTCTGAGGGCAGTTAGTAAGCCCACTAAATTACTATTTGTACAAATACAACATGTTTATTATTGACAAAATGTTATAATTTATTACTTATCTTCTATTTCTATTAAGAAAACTTGATTTAATTATCAAACAACTCAATTACAACTACTATAATTGTGATTGCTATTCAACAGTTGCAATCGCGTTGTAATTGCTAAAAAATTGCTTACAGAATACGTATTTTTCACATGAACATCTGAAAAATGCACTTTGTTAGTTAACCAATTGCTCACTAGAGGCAGTTAACAGATAAATTGCGATCGCGGTCGCAGTTGCTTCTTCGAGAATACGAAACCTGCGTTTGACAGCGACAATTGCGCAATTATCGGCAGTTGCAAGTTACAGAATAAGCCCGCTGTTTTGTTTTCTTTATTTTTTTTCTGCGAAAAACAGTCTTCCTCAGAATGTCTATTTCGTTGACAGAAATTACACTTCCTCTCATCGGACTGTTGACAAACGGTTGCGGTGTGCCCAGGTTTGTTGCACCTGTAGCAAGTTATATTATTTGATCGTTGGTAAGGAAATGTCTTCTCCGAAGATCTTGTCAATTGTCGGTGTTTTGGTTTCGGATTGTGTTTTAAGAACGGTTTATTGGTTGTCGAAGTAGTTGGCAAGAAACTTAAGGTACTTAAGTAACCATATAATGATTCAGGAGTTTGATAATTCCCTGCAGTAGCGCCTGTCTTAACAATAATATCGGATATTCCTCCAATTATGCAGGACACGGCATCAGTTCCAAATATCTTGCAATTGTTTAGCAACACTAATAAAATTTTGTATAACTCTCGTCTGGTCTTTTTTCACGATTTAACATTTCCTGTAACTCGATACAGTAGTCTCGATTTGAAGTGAATCCAATTTCTAGTTTTTGTTTCCATTCTTCCCAGGAATGTTTTATCGTAGGTTGACTGTTGTATCAAACTTCAGCCAGGCCTTATAATTTTGACATAGCGTAATAAATGGAGGCCTCTTCCGACGAGTTATAGATAGATATTTATTTATTAACTACTTTACAATAAAATGTTTGTAGCACGTCAAAAAAATACATACAAAAGAAGTATACAAAAGATATCTTAAGATAAAAACAGAGTAAAATGTCACAGCAGAGATACGGTGTTGAGATTGCCTCGACAATACACAATGTAATCATCAACAGAGTAGAAACAATAATTAAGAAAAAACTTTTTTAAATATTTTTTAAAAGCATTGGAGCCCAAGGTTTTTACAGTTGATGGCAAAATATAAAAAAAGTCTATAGTTTGGTGAATTTGATTGCGTCTTAATTAGCCGAAAGTAGCTGCATCTGATATGATGAGCATTACGAGTGTTGTAGTCGTGGATATCTGAATTTCTAGACAACATTGACTGTTTCCCATGAATTTCAATTAGAGTATGAAACTAAAACAAAGACGGTAACGTCATAATTTTATACTTTATGAAAAACTGTTGACAATGATCCCTGAAACCAAGATCAGCAAGCACTCTTATCGCCTTTTTTTGCATTCTAAATACCGTTAAAGCATGGGAGGAATTACCCCAGAGGGTGATGCCATAGCTAATATGCGAATGAAAGAGTGAGAAATACGTAGTTTTGAGTGTACCTGGATTAGTAATATTTTTCAACTGTCGTAAAATGAATAAGGAACTTGAAAGTTTTTTGACTAAATGCTCAATATGTGCCTGCCAACTTAGCGTGTGGTCTAGGACTAATCCAAGTAATTTCACATTTTTTGTCTTTTGGTGTAATGACAATTGATTACTTGCAGATATATGCATGATTTCAGTTTTACTATTATTTAGTTTTAGTTTGTTCGATGAAAACCATTCATTTGCTCTGTTACTAATGCAATCTATAGAGGCGGCTAAATTCGTATTATCTTTCTCCGAAACAATAAATGTTGAATCGTCTGCAAATAGAACCGACATATAGGGTAACATAAAACGGTTCAGATCATTAATGTTACACCATTCACTGTAACACATTGTTTTCTGTTTGACAGGTAAGAACCAATAAGCTTCATCGGAATTCCCCTAACTCCATAATAATTTAATTTTTCTAAGAGAATGTCGTGAGAAACGCAGTCAAATGCCTTTGAAAGATCGCACAGCATTATGGCCGTACGGTTACCATGTTCAAGTCCTCCCACTACGTCACTCACAACATTAAGAACTGCCTGGGAGGTTGAGCGGGAATTTCTTAAGCCAAATTGGGAGCTACTAAAGAATTCATTTGAATCAAAATAGTCATACAGCTGTATTTTTATTAATTTTTTCAATAATTTGAAATAATACTGATAGGGCAATAATTATCGATTACGGAAGCATCGCCTTTTTTGAAAAGAGGAAGCACTTTGGATAGTTTAAAAATATCGGGATAAATACCGGTGTTATATATTTCGCTTCCTTTTTATTTTTTAGTGAGTGATCAATGTATCCCTCTGCAACTGTGCTAGAACGCCATCCTCCATGTCTTTTTGTAACGCGAAAAATTCGCCGAGCCGTCGTAAATTTAACGATTGGCAAGCTTGTCGAGAGAGAGAATCCTAAGCACGGTATGCGAGACGTAGTCAGTCCTCAATTTGCCGTCGAAGTGTACACACACTTTATTAACTTTAAAAATGTTTGCAAGTGCTCTAGGAGCCATTAGAAGTCGATAAGAAAAACCGACAATTTCGTCGTAGGGAAAGAAAAATACGGCTGGAACCAACAGCTGGTAGCTTTGACCCGATAAGTTATTGAACCAAAAACGGTCGATGACTGTGGGTTCCTTAAGGATTTACAGGAATTGTTTATTGGTGGTAAATTTTCCGTAGACGGCGTTAGCTAGAAGGATTCATTAACAAGGGGGGTTTTTTTTGTAACTCACTGATTGGAATTTAATGGGTCAGTGAGACCAGATTCCAGGAGGACTGGATTAGTCTGGAGCAACATCAGTTCCTGTTCTGGTTCCGGAAAAGGATAAGTGAATAGTTTTCCTTTTTATTCATCATTTTCATTAGTAAAATTCACCTTTATGCGTCACATATTACCTTTTTACATTTAAAGTTTTATTTCTTTTTGCGACAATTATTATAATCTTGCTTACACTGGTACTTTTGTATTTAAAAATTTGAAATCTTTGCTCATAGTTTGAAAACACGCTAAGACACTACGGTACGTACCTGGTATTGCGTTATTTAGTGGTGTTATTTTTTTTGTGCCTATTTCTGACAAATTTTGTGAATATAACTTGCACCGTTCATAATTTTGAATTGTATTTTCGCTAGCAACGCTAAACGCGATTGCTATTTAAATTTTAGGTTTATGCAACAATTCATATTGATATTGGTATAATTTGCGGAAGGGTGTAATTGTACATTGTTGATTTTTGATACATATATTATCGTGGTATTTTTGAGATATTGTACATGAACTATTTGGTCGTTTCCCTAGAACTATAGAATCTGCTCGACAGTTACTTAATTGTTTGTAACTGATAAGTTAGTTAGGAATTTTCTTTGGATTTATATAGATTTCGGCCTTCAGCCCATCTACATCCTGTGTTTACAGCCTTCAGCTGAGCTCAGGCATTATTTGCGATATTGTTGTAGTGACATTGTAACAAATATTTTGAAAAGAGACCTTTGGTCCACCAAGACTAATTAAAATTTCAATCAGGGTGTACTTGCTGACTTTTATTTACTTATGATAATTCACCTATCAGATTAACCTTTGGAGTATGTAGTGAGTGTTGTTAACCCACTGAGGAGTTGTGGGCTAATTAAAGAAGTCTTGGGTGCTTGCCAAAACTTCTCTGGCGCCCTTTTTTTATACTTAATAATTTTTTGAAGAATCCACCCCTTCTTCGACTCGAAGCTAGTCGACTGGCGAGCACGGGTTGTACCACGTGAGACAACCCGCATACCTATAACGAGCACTGTGAGGGTTTGTAGGTTTTCTCGTTATATTTTCAAAGCAGTTATATCTCCACCGGAGTTTACTAATATGGTAGCCGAAGATCTTCTTAGGCACTGAGCTGTGTAACAAGAAGGGTTAGGGTAGGTTTCTTCCTTTCCGGAAGAGGTGTTGGCCTCCATAAGCGAGGCGTGCTAGATGCTGGTTTGGACAGGGGCAACTGCAGAGATGGCAAGTACCGGTACATCTCCGTTTAGCGGCCGGCGGCATGCAAGAACACTCCCGGGATAAGACGTCCTTTCAATCCGCATCGGGAGCAGAACAAGACGGGTTGTCTTCGTTGGCACTGGCTACGGGTATGCCGGGCTGGCCACATCTCCAGCACTATTCCTTGTAGACGGGCAGGTATATCGGGTATCGGGCCGTCTGTCGGTTGGTAGACTGTTGGATGCGGGTGTTGCTGCAGTCTCATTCGGGTCAAAACGGCGGCCTGGATTCCGGGCTATAGGTGCGGGTTCTTGGTTGGCAGTTCTGGCGGTTACTGGAGCGGTTGTTGCAGCGGGGTACGGCTGAGAGCGAAAGGACAGGGTGGTAGGAACGACTGAGGACGGCTAGAAGCAAGAGGACGGGGTGGTAGAGGCGGCCTGGTATTCACGATTGCGTAGAAACGGTGTCGGTTGACGGGCCTAGTACGTATTGTTAAACGGAGATGGGGTAGGTACTCGAGCCTGCTCGATTTCGAAGCGTAAGAGTTCGTAGTCACGGGTGGTCTTCGCAGACTCCTGTACGTTCGAGAAGTTCGGTCTGCAGACTTGACGGCGAAGCTTCGGTTGGAGATTTCGGTAAAACCAATTGAATTCCTGCTCCGGGGTGATACTTCCATGGCAGCGGTTGAGGGTTTGCATATCGGTGATATAAGTGACGGGGCTCTCTTATAGCTGGTGAATCTTCCTACTAATGGCTACCTTCAAGTCGAAATGGTAGTTGAAAGGAAAATGGAAATCTTGGAAAGCGGTGCAGAAAGCTTGCCAGCTGGTCCAATATTTTCAAGCATTCCTTGTAAGAGCTCGGACATAATCGGGAGAGATGGCTTGTGAAATGAATCTTTTCAAGCCTCTCGAGCAAAGCAGCGGGGTCTCCTGTTCCATTGAAATTTAATCTTCAATCCTTGGTGCTCAATGGCGTCATCATCGGTTTGGTCCTGGCGTGAGCCGAATTCCTACCAGTGTGCCACTAAGCACAAGTCAGGGTGAAGGTAGGTAGTGTGGCGAAGGCTGGGGTTCTTCCTGACGTAGCAGGAAATACCAACGGCATCGAGGTCGTTGGTACGGGTGAGGTGCGACCCTCCCGGATGAACTTAGCGAGGTGGCGTCTCTTCTCATCCACGCTTCCAGTGATTTCTAGGTTATAGTTGGCTAGTTCTGCCTTCAGTTCCTCCTTCCTCAGGAGGTATATCCATCCAATGGGGATATCGTTGGTTCCTAACTCAGGGGCGGGTTCTGGGCGGCGGCAGCTACCTCTTGGCTGCTTGCTGGTCCGAAATTATCTGTGGACATCCTACATCCACATTGTAAATGATCTAGCACCAATAATAATTAGATTATAGTGATAGTCATAACTTAAGTCCATATTTATTATATAAGTACCGAATAATTTGTATATTTTTGTAATCATAGATATAATTTGTAATAATAAAATAATTTGTAATTTCACATTTACACATAAATAAATTATTATTTAATATCTTACTTATTTTTATTTCAAAATCATGATTAAATTCTAAGTAAAGTACGGACCTGTTCGGCCATATTTCAATTTTACAGCTGGTCCGGGTCTTTCCTAATAGGAGTCAGTTAGTCACTTTCTTATATCTCTGAACATACGTTACCCACCTTTTTCATGCGTCTGTTTTATTTCATACAGTCAATTACTAAATTTATTTTTGTGCATTTTCCATTAATGTGAAAATAAACAAAAATATATTACTAATTTCCAAAATATACATACCGTACGTGACCGAACACTTCTGAAAGTCAGCCTATGCGCAGTAATCTATACTCATTTCTATCTAGATAACAAGAGCCAAACTATTTTCTATTTCAAAACAATATGCTAGATAAATTCGGGTCAATGGGACCATATGAATAATAATAAACGCTTGTTTTGGCACATTCAAACATTTAGATAAAAACTAACATATAAACGCATATTTATGTTACAAACTCGGTCAACATACATGGTGACACACAAAATAGATCGTGAAAGAATGTGATATTTGTTTGTCAACTTCATTAATTGTTCAGTGTATCTGTAATGTTTTTGTGGCTGTTAGATTTGTTGTATTATTATGTATGTTATTAATGGAATTATAAATAAATCTACCAGAATTCATTTCGTTATTAGTTAAGGATATCGTTATAATCCTAAATGTATCATAGAGTTTAGGACATTTCTACTTTATAAAGACATAGATACCTGATTCGTTTGTCGGCCATGTGGTCTGTCTGGTATTCCACGATTAAGGTCGATTTATACATATCCGGGCCGTGTCAGGGCCGAATCCGGGAATGTTTGATGTTATATTTAAAAATAACCGGGTTGTGGCAGTGTACCGTGGCGAATGACAAAGACAAACGTTAATTATTTCTATATGAATAACAGTTGAAAAGTGTTGGCCTTATCACTTGATAACGAGAAAGAGCAAGAGGAGAAAAGGCAAAAGCAAAGAAGATGGAGTGTTCGTCCTGTCTGGAAAAATAGACAGAACGAAGGAGAATTCAAAATATACAGAGAATTATTGGATGATGAAACAAAATTTTACACTACTTATCTGTTATCAGTACTCGCGCTCACTAAACAACACGCGCTCGTGTTTATACAAGTCCGCTTCGAATTACAGGCCCCGTCAGGGAAACCCCTATGTATAAATATATTCATGAAGATATAATATTATATTGTTTTTATCTTTATCGGACACTATCATAACACGGACCGGATACGGCACGGATATGTATAAATCGACCTTAAAGTTCAGTATCTATTTATAAGCTTACTGTGGCTGTTACGTATTGCACGTACGTCCGAACGACACACAAGTTAATTCTATGCATAAAAAATCATCATTAGGAGAATCTCTCCATAATATATTCTATAAAAAAATTTGATCTGGATTTGTGGAGATCTGTATGTCCATCTTCTGTATCTGTGTATCGAGAAGAGCGAAAACGACATAATATGTCGAATAATTTGGGTTGCACCTGAGGACAACTGAAGACAACTCGCCATTTAGTGGTTTCGCTGTGTTCTCTCAGAACACATAGATGAGGTACAAAATACTTGTTTTCGTTGTAGGAGTTGGTGAGAGCGAAAGGAACAAATTTGCCATGTCCGAGAGAAACGTATTCATCGATAAATTGTTTGTATTCTGAGAAAAGAACTGGGTTGTTAGCGAATTTTCCTTCGAGTGATTCGAATCTACGTTTTGCTATTAAAAGAGAATCTCCAAGTTTTTTGTGAGCACTCGATTCTATGAACGGAAAATTTACTTGATATATTCCGTCGTCTAAAATTTTGGTAGTGGATGAGAATATTTCAGCCGACAAAGAGCGAAAGGAGGTGCTCGAATCAACCTCTTCTTGAGACCAAAACTTCTCAAGCAATAGGTTAAGATGTGCGTCATTACGAGGGACTAAGTTGGTTTCAGTTGCTGAAAAACTATTGACCAAGAACAAATGGGAATGTATAGGTGTTAGAGAACTTTCCTTAATGCAATTTTGTTGGACATTTCCAGATATAACGCAGTCTACCTAAATGCATGTTGATGAGCGATGCAAGTCCAGAGCCTAGGTGTCTAATACCATTTTTAAGGATTGCTTAATAAATGTCGTAACCGAGCAACATATCTATATGAGAAGGATCGTTGAATTGATCGTTAGCTAATTTTGACATGAATCTTTAACCTTTGAACATTAAGAGACACCTGAGGCAGAAGATGAGTAATTTTAGGTAAAATTGCGCACGATATTTTGAAGTTTTTGTTTTCAACGACTTTTGAAAACAAGGTGATACCTATCATCTCGTTTAACGTGGTGCTGCCTTCTAAAATGCCACAAACTTTGAGAGTATGAAGATAGATTCTGTAACCTAATTTTGCAGCTAGAGAGTGAGTGACGAATGAAGTTTGACTGCCATTGTCTAAAAGAATTCTAACTGAAAATGGCTGCCCTATCTTTGGCTTGACATAGGCTTGTGCGGTGGCTAATAAAACAACAGTGTTTTTTGACGAGAGGGCGGTTAACGAGGTGGTCAAAATATGTGACACGTTTAATGGAAGTTGTAAATTACCATTAATGGAAGATGTGTTAGAAGAACTGGGTTGAGGATTATCGGCTGGAGGTGGTGTATTGACAGCTTGAGGTATCGCAGTACGTGATACTTCCAGATGTAACAAAGTGTGATGCTTCTTTGCACAAATAGTGCATTTTTGAGAGAGAGACAAGATCGGATCGAATGTTTATTTCCAAGACAATTAAAACACAAATATTTTGACTTCACAAATTTGTGCCTATCTTCAGGAACTAGAGTAGTAAAGTTGGGACAATTATATATGTTATGAAAGTTGTTATTACAAAATATACAGTATCTATCGTTTTGTGTGAAATTCGACGGGTTGGACCTTTGATTGGAGTGGGTATTAGGTGCAGTGTTCGTATGCATTGAGAACTTTTGCTGATGTGTAAACTTTGATTTACTATCTTTAATATGGGACGTATGCTTTAGTTTCTGTATGGGACATGGGGGAAGTGACATTTTCCAAAATTGTGCATTTCCAATCTAAAAAGTCTAGGAATTTGTTTATTGATGGGAGAGAACCTATTTCACAGCTTTATTCAAAGGTACGTTTCGTATTGAAATCTAGTTTACTCTCTAAGGAAAATATAATTAAATTCTCAAATAATACTACCTTGAGTTTCATTTAAAAACACTATATTGAAATTGTTTAAACGTTCCAGCAAAGCGCGCATGTTTGTAGCAAATTTTTGCAATTAAACATGATCACATTTTATTAAAGGCTCTTGCTAAAGTATTTGACGAAAAACTGAATGCAAGTTTAATTTGTTTATTAATTCAATAGCTGTGGTAAAGTTTTCGTCGCATACCTGAGTATTGTCGATGATTTTTAAAGCATCTCCCTTTAAAATGGTTTTGAGGTAGAAAAGTTTTTGGCTATCACTAGAGATTTGTGCGTTGATAATAATTAAAGCATTAAATAAATAGAAAAACGATGCATATTCAAGGGGGCTAGAACCATCAAACGTGGGTACGCTAATTTCAGACAAACGCACATTTTTTTGGGTAGTTTTAGAAGAGCAACTTGGAATTGAGGTTTGCGAAGTTGAAATGAACTTTTCAAGAGAAGACTGAAGCTGCGATAATGTGTCGAAATATTTATTTTCAGTGTCTTCACGGTTTTCGGAATCCAATTGTTTTGAGCATCTGAATTGTTGCTAAAAGTATTTGTTAGCAGACCGATTCTATTGACTAACTGATTTTTATCATTTAATGAGTCGACATTTGCGGAGAACCAATTTGTGACGCGAGTTATGCTACTTTTAGCTACAGGTCTAGCTTTTTATTTTCTATGAGATCAGTACTCATGTTAAATATCAAAGAGACTAAACAACAAATGCACGAGGATAATTTGGTATTGCCAAAAACTGTTTACCACCGTTTAAGCTAACTTAACTAAAATATACAAAGAATGAAAATCGAGACAAAATACCGCGAAATAGTTAAATTACAGTGAATCAAAAAGTTTATTAAACGCTTTGCACTTTACACAAAAGTTATAAATAACTGACAGTCTTCAAATCGTTGACAAACTTTGAACTGTTTGGCGGAAATCCGGCAGATTTACCACGGTGAAGAAAAATCCGGGCGAGTCTTAAGACCACAAGTGTTGTGGCGACGAAGAGAATCGAGGCGAACCCGAAGATGAGACGAAGAGAAAATTCAGAGGTGTAGACACGATGCGATGAGAAAATGTGACGAGAGTCTGTAGTGTCCGAATTATTGATTAATTCCGGTGTCTATAACAACCGCTAATCGAAAGATCAATGTTAATTAATTCCGGTTTCTATAACATCCGCTAATCGAAGGATCGCACGTACATTGATAATTAATGCAACCAGAACTTACTAAAATACGCGTCTACTAATTTAGTTGCGTTACTTCAGTAAGGTACTGAGATACAACTGAGCTGAACCGATTCACTAGAAGAAACATTCAAGACTGTCGTTTGATACGAGATATTTGTTAGAAGAAGACTCGTAAGCCCCCCCTAGAAATATGGAAATCCACTTTTTCTGGAATTCCTAAAATCGGTCATGCATGCAGGAAATAGTCAATAGATATTTGCTTTCCAAAACCCTTTTCAGATAATGCCATCAATAAAATCAAATAGATATTTTAACAAATGGCTTATTGAAATTTTTATTAGTAAGGACATTTTTCGACCATAAAAGTTTGAAACTTCAGAAGAATTTAAAATGCATAACAAAAGTTATTCCGTGCGAATAATAGTTTTCGGAATACAAAAAGAGTAGTAATTCCGTTCATTCAGAAACAAATCTTTTGTAAATTCTATTCAACATAGAATTTTACAGTTCGAATTATCTTTTCGAACAATGGTTGCGTTGAACAAATTTACAAATAGTGAATTAGGGATGGTAGTTTGCTTTGGAAGAAGATGTTAATTGGAAAAGAAATCGGAGAAGATTGTGGAAGAAAAGGTATGTTGAGGCGGACTACGCAGTACCTTTCGATTGCGCATTCCTCTCGCCGCCCGACGTACAACACGGTGCGGGCACGGAGCAGCGAAAAATCCTAGGTCCAATACTGGGTTCTTGAGATTTGAGAGACATGTAAACTTGTTCTTACAACGTGCTTACGGTAACATTTAGTTCATTTATGGAAATCGCTATATATAACCGTCCAATATCAAACATGTATGTGAATAATTAGTTTTATTCATTTAATTACGGTGATGCAATCTATGGACCCAATTTAACTCTTGGAAATAAGAAAAGAATAAAAAAGGTGCAAAACATTTTCATGCGCATGATTTTGGTTATACGTTTTCGGCACAAGAAATTCTCATAAATTAATTGAAGTTGGGTAGTTGAATTGAATATGGAAAATAAGAGAAACCCATTTTCTATAATTGCGTTATAAGATAATATTAAATAAGAGGCCTTCATATTTACATCGTAAAATTACGTACCGTTCGGATATCCATAATATAAATATAAAAAATAGGGCATTGCTTACTAATCCCGCATTTACAACTGAAATTTCCAGGCGCTTATTCAAATACCAATTATATTCTCCTTATAATCCGATTCAATCTAAATATAACGAGTACAGTAGCTCAAAGTTCAGAACAAACGTTGAAAGATCTTATGGAGAATCAAAATCAAATCTAGTATTTTGCCAAATTTTAATAATCTGTATTTTGCTGAACATAGTCAAATTGAAGTATGAATATGTTTTCACTCATTATTACTTTTTCCAATATGCGTAGATTGTCATTTGAGAATGCATTTTCGAAATGTTAATTGTTTGAGGCATTATTTGAATGTTAATACTCAGATCTTCATTGGGTTAAGTGGAGTTGTTCCTTGTGAGCAATTAAAGATGAACTTATGTCTTTATTTTCAATGCACTCTATTATAATACGTTGTACTGTTAAATTTACTTGGAAAATAAACTTCGGAGGCCGTATCGTGCAAGCGAATCGAAATTTCTCCAAAAATAATCAAAAATGTAGTATATCTGGATTTATAGGATCCGTTGTCCTCGCTCTGGTGAGCTGAAAATCAATAGAGTTCAACTGTGAAACACCCTCAAAAATATCCATTTATAAAATTGGTCATTTGAATACACACCGGAGGCTGTATCGTGATAACAGCCCGAAATATCTCCAAAAATGAGCAAAAACGTGGTACTTCAAGTACCATAGCATAAATTGTACTGGCTCCAGTGAGCCGAAAATCAATAAGGTTAATCTATGAGACACAATATCCAATTATAAAATTGGTCACTTATGTAAGATGATTTCTTTTTTATTTTAGTATGTGTATCAAACTTAATAGTTTTAAAGCGTGAACAAATAGAAAATATATTCAATATTCTATAGCATAAGAGAAACATCAGAACAGAATACTCACACAGCCTATGGTTACAGTAACATCCTTGAAATAACCATAAAATATAAATTTTTGGAAAGCGAAAACCCTTAGGTAAGCTATGGATCATATACAAACATGTACGAAGACAAGATATCGGCTGTCGAAGGAAGTTGTATGAATATTATGTATTCTTAAGGGTCGTTTGAAAGAATTTTAGTTATAGACCAACGTGATTGTGCCGCTACGGATTTGTGACGGAAAGTTGGCAACGAAATTCGCAGCCGAATCCGTAGAGATCGTCACATCAAACCGAATATAAACGCATCATATGTGACATATTTTCAGTACCTAGACATTGTTAAAAAGGAAAATCAAACAATACTTATTACCTCATCATCGGATGAAGAAGAAGCACTTGTGTTGCTTGCACTGGAAGAAGAAGACAATGTAAGGTAAGAATATTATTGTCACACAAATATAAGTGTGTTGACCTATTATGTACCCAATCTTAGGAAGAACAGAAAATGGGTTAACGAGATTAATCAAGAAAGACGACAATTTGGTGAATTTCACATATTAATGTCGCGATTACGCAATGACGAGAAACGATTTTATATTCATTTTAGAATGACCATAGACTGTTTCGATGAACTTTTACATGTTATAGCAAATGCTATTCGAAAATCAGATACAAATTATCGAGAAGTTATTGCGCCCGAAAACGATTAGCTATAACGTTAAGGTAATAACATCGAACATTTGTTATTTGAAAAATAGTCATATGAATAGAATAAAAATAGGTAAAAAAACTTTTTAAGTTAAACGGTTTTATGTTAAACATACATTGCAATGTTTAAGATAAATGTACTAAAAACCAAAAAATAATAAAATAGATACAGTCGTGAGAATTATAAACATATGCATAGACTAGACTAAAATAAAACCGTGGGGCACGTCAATTGTCTACAAATTATCGACTTAATGTGCGATAGAAGAATCGTTTAATTCGTCGTTAGGCAGTTGGCCCGCAGACGGTGAGGAAATTACTTACTATTTTCTTGCTCATGGAAATTCCAATAGTTATACACTCCATGTAAATAAAAGAGATGTTTCAACTAGTTTATCGTTGGACATTCACACTGCTGGCTGGCGAGGAATCGTTTCACTGCTCGTAGTTTCTCTTTAATCGACAAAACATATGATAAAAGTACTACTCGCTCACCACTATGAAACCCTAAAACTCGCTTATAATCGAGCTTGTTTCCACATTCTAGCCCTACTTATCACACGTCCATCGTTGTCGGTTGAACAACTGCCTAATTATAGTGTAACATTACAAAACAAAAATGTTAATCAACGATTGTAGACAATTGACGTGCCCCACGGTTTTATTTTAGTATAGTCTATGCATATGTTTATAATTCCCACGACTGTATCTATTTTATTATTTTTTGGTTTTTAGTAGATTTATCTTAAACATTGCAATGTATGTTTAACATAAAACCGTTTAACTTAAAAAGTTTTTTTACCTATTTTTATTATTATATTTTTTTTACCATTTTGTTCCCACGAGTAATGGACATTTAAACGGTCGACCCCCCCCCCCAGAGGTCCAATAAAGGGGCAAGGCTATGTACAACAAGATGCGCCTGAGTCTTGAGGGGAAAACGCTAACGACATATCATTTTTATCCACCCTAATGCCATACAGTTCTCGGCGCGTTTTAACCTTTCACCTTAACTTGGGTGGTGTACCGCTAACGACGTATCATTTTTAGCCACCCTAACGCCACACAGTCCTCAACACGATACAAAATCTTGACTTGGGTGGTGGATTCAGGCTGGATTAATCAGATACCTAAATTACAGATTCAATTTCTAAATTTAAATCTTATTATTATACGCCATTTAGTGGCTGCGCCCATCTTAAATATTGAGGTTGTATAGTACACTGTATTCTTCTTGTCAAGCCCTTTTATTTGTTGATACCCATATTGGTGGGATTGATAGAAATTTGTTATCAGCCATTTGGTAGCGGCGGCCATCTTAGATTTCAATTTTGCATAGTAAATTGTATTCTACTTGTTGATACCCATGTTGATGAGATTGATAAAACCTACGTTATCCGCCATTTTGTAGAGGCCGTTATCTTGGATTTTAATTTTATATATTATATTGTATTCTACTGGTTGAGCACTTTCATTTGATACCCATATTGATGGGATTGATAAAACCTACGTTATCCGCCATTTTGTAGCGGCCGCCATCTTGGATTTAAATTTTTTATAGTATATTGCATTCTGCTTGTTGAGCCCTTTCATTTGATACCCATGTTGATGGGATTGATAAAACCTACGTTATCCGCCATTTTGTAGCGGCCGCCATCTTGGATTTCAATTTTTATAGTATATTGTGTTCTCCTTGTTGAGCCCTTTCATTTGATACCCATATTGATGGGAATAATAAAACATAAATTATCCGCCATTTTGTAGCGGCGGCCATCTTGAATTTATAATGATAATGAATTAACATAATTGTATTGTCACCAAAATCCAAAGTGTATACAAAATTTCAGATTAATCGGTTGACAGGAAGAGGGTGAAATTTGAATTACTAAATTTGACCCAAGAATAAATAAAACAAACGGGGTGAGCTAAATAAAACCGTTTAAAAATAGAGCCTTTTATTAGTAAAACTTACAGTCATAAGTATTTAGTAAATGTATTTATTAACTGTATGGATTGAAAGCGTTAAGGTAGTTAGAAGCTAATTCTAACATTAGTTAGTGCTGGGGTTCTCAAACTGTGGGTCGCGACCCCCAGGGGGGTCGCGTGATGTGTCCAGGGGGGTCGCGGGATAAGGAGGAAAAAAACAAATCAGTCATAGCTGTAGTTTTTATTAATAACAAAATTTATAGGCTACACAAATTTGTAATACACATACAAGTTGAAAAAGGCCTAATACTATTTAATGGGAAACATGAGCTTGTTTGGAATTAACCAATTTTTTTATGTCCGGATTGAGTTTTGTTATACACAAAAAAATGTCATTTTCCAGGGTCAAACGATTTCTTGATTTTGTTTTGATATTCACCATTATGAAGAAACCTTGTTCACAGTTATAAGACGTAGAAAATGGCATCAAAGTCTGTAATGCTTTTGTGGACAGTTCTGGGTATTCATTTTTAATACCTATCCAAAATTTGTCGATACAAGCACTGTTAAAAGTGAGTTTTGCTGACTGATCACTTGAAATTTCGATCAGTTGATCATGTTGACGAGCAGTTAGCTCAGTTTTTGTTACGACTTGATCACTGAACGGATTGACTACCCACAAAACCCCACTCGTATCCTTATTTGGAATGTAATCTGTCAGCTGTTCAATCAAACCTTCGAGATGAGAAGATACTAGTAAGGAGAGGGATGAAGTGTCAGGGGATGTAGCGTTAATACTTGACAGATACTCTATAAACTCTTGAGTTAGTGTAAAATTTTCAAAATCTTCTTTCTTTACTCTTGCGTTCCAAACACTGAGTTTTTTTACAAATGCATTTACTCTGTCTTGAGCATATAGCATATTTTTGTCTGGTCCTTGTAGGGAAAGTTCAAAATATTAAGGTGAGAGAAGATGTCAGCCAAATAAGCAAGCTTAACCAACCACTTTTCATCACTGAAAAAAGTGGAAAGTTCGGGTTTACTATCAACTAAAAATAACAACATTTCTGACTTTAATCCAAACAGCCTGCTTAATACATTACCACGAGATAGCCACCGTACTTCAGTGTGAAATAAAAGATGTTTATGCAAGGCTCCTACTTCTTCACACAAGTTATTAAACAACCTACTTTGCAGCGGGCGACTTTTGATGTAGTTCACTATCTTGACAGCTTCATTTAACACTTGCCGTAATTCATCTGGCATTTTCTTAGCTGCCAAAGCTTGCCTATGTAAAAAACAGTGGACCCAGCTTGCATTCGGTATAAATGATTTCAACCTGGCAATCAAGCCACTCTTCTTTCCCGTAAGGGCCATTGCTCCATCACTACAAATTGACACGCATTTCTTCAAATCCAATTCAAAAGGTTCAGTTGCTTCGACAAACACCTTATAAAGACTTTCACCTGTTGTATTATTCGGCAGGGGCTTACAAAACAAAATATTTTCATGAATAGCATCACCGTAATCGTACCGGATGAAGCATAAAAACTGAGCACAGTTGGCAACATCTGTTGACTCATCCAACTGAATTGCAAAAAAAGTACTGTCTTTTATTTGCTTCTTTAGCTGCTTCTGAACATCTTCAGCCATGTCACATATTCTTCTTGAAGTAGTATCATTTGATAACGGGATTTTTTTCAATTTTTCAGCATCTTGAGGATTGATTATATTTGAAACCATATCAATTGCAGCAGGAAGAATTAATTCCTCAGGAATTGTATGGGGTTTCCCTTTTTTAGCAATCTTGAAAGCTACCTCGTATGAAGCTTTAAGAGCATTTTTATTAACATTAGCAAGACTTGTAATGTTGACCTGTTGACTTCGAATGGATAACAGTTTTCTTTGGAAAAATTCCACTGGTTTGTCTTTCAAAGCAAAATGTTTAGTTTCAAGATGGCGTTTCATTTTCGAAAGCTTCATGCTTTCAGCTGACAACACTTCACTACACACCACACATTGAGGTTTGTTTGCCAGTTCAGTGAAACCGAATTGTATGTACGACTGGTCATATTTGCGGAATTTTGTCTTTCCGCACTCACTAGCACTAGCATCACTAATTGACGACGGTCTTTTCAAAAACGTAACCATTGCTACTTTTTCCAACTGTATTTGCTCGCAATACTACTCACAAAGTACACACAGTGTTGAGTGATCGACTTAAGAAGCCAGACTGTCGTGTCGTCTGCCGGGCACCGGCTGGCAGAGTGCGCGCGCGCAGATAGCTGTGACTGCAGTCTATTCTAGGCCCCATGAGTCATCATTGCTTTGTCCTTGTTCGTGCCACGAAAAGAGTTATCCCACTTTCTCTTATGCCCAAAATTGGTGTGCGGAAAGTTACTGCAATCCAGTGTCGAGCAATTTGACATTATTTGAAGTTTGTGTTTTCTCCATATGGTCATACAGTTTTGTTAATCGTTTATGTGAATTGTTGGAGTTGGACATTGAAAAATACAACTTTTGTCAGTGTATAAATAATTACAGATTAAATAAAGATTATAAATAAATAATGAACAGAGTTTTTTTTATTTTAACTAGCATTCAATTAAGTTGAATTGCAACAAGACTACATTTGTATTGAAAATGTTAGTCATAGCAGAATTAAAAGCATCTGACAGTTTCCTCGGTAAACAATTGCAGAAAACCACTGCTCATTAATTTTACCTTAAACTGCTCGACAGAGGGTTGCAGTAATTTTCTGCACATTAATTTTCAGCATTATCATAAAACAATTCAAGTGACAACAATTTGTATTTATTTTTACTAGTTAATAGTATTTTTATGGATAAAACTTAGCCAATAGTGTTTATTTTCATTTTTGTTTATATTTAAAAATAGGGGGGTCGCCGAAATACTAAGTCTAAAAAGGGGGTCGCAGTGTCAAAAAGTTTGAGAGCCCCTGGGTTAGTGCAATATCGTTGTTTTCTGAAGTTTTGCTGTAACACTCAGAGGTTTGTAGTTGTCTGGGGAATGCAAGTAATTTCTTTGAATAATTTAAATATTATTACCAATTAATATTTTATAGTCAATTTGATAAACTCTGATTTAGACAACCTTATTTTTAAAGTTTACAGGGTTGTATTACTTGATTAAAAGTTATTTGAGAAAGTGCTTATATATTTTTACCTATGAGGTGTAATGAAAAATAAAGTGATTAGTAATAATACATTGTTTGTTCCGGCGTAGTACATTGCGGTCAGTGTATGGGTTTGTGTTTGTATTACTGGGGTCAGTTTTCCAGGGGTCGTACTGTGTCTTGTACGGGCTAGTGACATTGTGGTCAGTGTGCTAGTTTTCACACTGCTGTTGCACGAGAATGACCGTTTACTATTCCTGTTATTGTAGTTAGTGTTGTTGTCCTGTTTTTTTATCGATCGATAGCTGGACACTGTGATCAGTGTCGACGGAATGGAGAATTAATATTTGGTCAGTTCTATCAAATGGAAATTAAACCAATAAGTTCTTGACATGTATCAACTTTATTATTGTTATTTTCTAGTGAAATATAACTGAGGAAAATGATAATTACTTTCTTTAATTTAAAAATACTTTTGGTAAACTTAATTGCTCATCAGCTTCTTTTCAATTTCAGGTACGACCTCTCATATCTGTCTCTGCCCTAGTAGTTAAGTTTTTTTTATTTCACATTATTAATATTGTATTTACATTTTTGTGGTTATTAAATATTTTCTTTTTATATATATTAATATTCATAGTTCTTTTAATCTCTAACTGAAATTTCTCCAAAAATGACAAATATGTGGTATCTCAAGTACCGGCTCTAGTGAGCTGAAAATCATCTAGTTCAACTCAAAAAAATCCAAAATTCCTACTTTTTTTGGGGTAATCCAATACTTTTCTCGCATATTACATAGGACTGGGTAATAATAAAACGATTATTATCATTATGATTAATAATACAAAATTTTATTTCTTAATATGTTTATTATCATTTTACCGTTATCTGAGGTGTTTAAAGTCCATACGTAGACCAATTTGCAGGGATTTATGATTAATTTAATCACCATTAAATGAACAGTGTTAAGTTCCAAATTAATTAATAGATTCTTTTTATGACGTATCGAAACAAAGCAGCATACTACATAATATTTACTTGTTCTTAATCTTTTTCTATTAGTGGAAATGTAAAATATATTTTTTATAATTCGCGTATAAAAGAGATTTCATTATAACATTGTTTACATTGTCACAATGAAGCTCTTTGAACACTGTTATAGTAATTTTTAGTGTACAGTTGGTTATTGTATTTAGTTATATTTTTATTTGACATTTGACTTTAACCTTGACACAAATTATAAATAAAATGGTCTAGCGTTGTTCTAGCTAGCAAATTATTATATTAAAGGTAAATTAGAATGATTTATATATTAAAAATATTAATGAATAACGTACGCTAACGTTTATTTATCAATGATTTGTCAATTGTTTATTTTTATATTGTATAAGATCAATATATATATATATATATATATATATATATATATATATATATATAGAAGAAAGATAGTCTTTGCTGACTAGTTAGGAATAAAACTAGTGAATATTGGGAATTGCAGCAAAAAATTGGAAAAGATATACTCTTAGCGGAAAATGTCCAAGCTTTCGAGGATGTTTGTCCTCATCATCAGGGAAACTAGAATGAAAAAACAACAGTTAAATACTGTGGTCAAAGAGAATAATTAAAAATGAAATTCACAACCACGTGTGTACTTACCTCCGAAGTGAGGTTAGATTCCATAAAGATGTAAAATCGTAAACTACAAGTCGTAAATTGTGGAATATTTAAGTAGGAATTGAACCAACGGCCTAATCAATCGTGTCATAGCAACAATTGTGAATGTCGCAGCATTTTATAAAATAAAACCATTGATTTCATCTTCATGTGTCACCATACTAAACGCCGGCGAGGAGGCAAAATATATCATTTCCTCGCCGGCGTTTAGTATGGTGACACATGAAGATGAAATCAATGGTTTTATTTTATAAAATGCTGCGACATTCACAATTGTTGCTATGACACGATTGATTAGGCCGTTGGTTCAATTCCTACTTAAATATTCCACAATTTACGACTTGTAGTTTACGATTTTACATCTTTATGGAATCTAACCTCACTTCGGAGGTAAGTACACACGTGGTTGTGAATTTCATTTTTAATTATTCTCTTTGACCACAGTATTTAACTGTTGTTTTTTCATTCTAGTTTCCCTGATGATGAGGACAAACATCCTCGAAAGCTTGGACATTTTCCGCTAAGAGTATATCTTTTCCAATTTTTTGCTGCAATCCCCAATATTCACTAGTTTTATATATATATATATATATATATATATATATATATATATATATATATATATATATTAACATAGAGTAAAACAACACCCTGTATACCGAACATAAAATAAAAAAACTACTTATTTCAAGAAATAAAAATTTTTGAAATTTCATTTTTTTTTAAAAAGATTATCTAAAAAAGGAGACAATCTGTACCATGTACTTTTCAATAGAGAAAGCATCTAACTATATAATTTAAAATAAGATTTGAAAAAACATTTGTGAAATGAATTAACAAAATCTCTATAAACCTACAAGACGGAATATTAGAACGTTGTTACATATACAAATGGAAATGATAATCCTTTATTTTTATTGTCAAGGTAAATAAATAGTGAGATTCTTTTTAAAATGAATATTAGGGTTTGAAGGACATGTAAATAAGATTTTATAAATATTTAAAAACATAACGATATAAGAAGTAAACTGAAAAACATTAATTCTATGGAATGTGACATTTATTGAACGGTTTGACGTTATGAACACATATTTTGTAAATTTGAAAATGTCATTTTGTAAACTAAATGAAATATAATTTAAGAGACACAATATGAGTTAAAATCATTAAAGAACCTTAAAACAAAGCGTTTTCAATTGATAGATGGACAATTCACTATTTGAAATGAAATCTATAAAGAAAAGTTTTGATAACCAAATCTGATTGGTGGAATGTATTCAACAAACTTTTAATCTGCGACAAGTAGTTGTTAATAATAAAAAATTGAAGGAGAAAAGTTTGTTGATGATAGAGACTATTGACGAGGTAAAATTCTTTTTGGATGGTAGAAAATTTGAGAAGCAGCAAAATTTTGGGAATTAGGAAAACTTTTCAAAAAATAACATATTTGGCATCAAAATTCAGAAAAGAGAGATACATTGTACTTATGATATGATAGATTATATATTTAAACAAGCAGATGTAGAAACTAAGAAACAATTTGGTAATTATGTTTGAATACTAACCGTATAATTGATATATAATACTTGATTAATATTTGTATGGTGGAATGGATATATCCACCATACCTTTTAGAAAGCTTTTGATTATGTAATTGGACTGAAATGTATTGATGTGGACGGGACATAGCATTGATTCCTGATTTTGTGTAAGCTGGACCAGTGATGTGACAATTTCCAGAAGGTAACCTAAAATAAAGTAAAGGATAATTGAAGTGAATTACTATACA
Organism: Galeruca laticollis; assembly: GCA_963921935.1. Taxonomy (NCBI): domain Eukaryota; kingdom Metazoa; phylum Arthropoda; class Insecta; order Coleoptera; family Chrysomelidae; genus Galeruca; species Galeruca laticollis. The sequence goes on along the minus strand of OY998178.1, from coordinate 32,654,317 downwards.
GGAATAAGGTATTTAGACTATTTTCATTATACATAAAAAAAGGTTGAATAAAACTTACCAATTTAGTGAAAAAAATTGAACTTTGGTATTAAACAAACATTTACAACCATTGTGTTTCGCCATTTTGATATAATAATCGTTTATATAGAAGTTTCAGTATTATAAGATTTGTATTAAATGTTGCCTATTTTAGATTTGTATATAGAGATAATTTTTTCATGGTGAGAACGTGATTTTGTTTGAATGAGTGGTCATAATAGATAGTAGGTTTTTTATTAATTTGTGTCTTGTAAAAGAACAATGTATTTGTCTATTCAAACATTAAATAACGTTCTTTCTAGTTTGAAGAACATTGTAAAATTGTTTTTGATACATTTTATTTCTTTGTGGTGATGGCTCCATCTAGTTTGAACCGTTGGTAGTTTAAACTGACATCTGTGAATAGTAAAAAGGTTCAACTTGAAACACAGGACCGTCTTAAGAATTTATTACGTATTATTAAACAAGCAAGTACATTTTTATTAACAAAATTTTTAAGAAGACAGAGATATTTAATCAAATCTAGGCGCTCATATTATAAATTGAATTTTTGTTTCTCTATACCTGAACCCTACTCTGAGGTTAAAGAGTTTCTCATGTTTTAAAATATAACCATTTTAGTAATAAAATTTTAAATTTTTACAATATACCGGGCAAATCAAAACTAAATATAAACTAAACTAATAATAACTATAAATCATTATTTCTCTCCCCGTTCTATCCAGTTTAACATGTCACCGCAACGTGGGGCTAATATAGAAATTTTGTAAATAATTATGAAAAAGCATTGAAATAGTTTTTTTTTGACTGTATTGAAAAAAGATTAAATACATGAAATGGAACGGAAAATGACATTAAGGGACGGAAAGCAGGTAGGAGTCGAAAGTAGGTCTGAAGAAGAAAGAGAAGAAAGGAGCAATGGCAGAGGAGATTTTCAGGTACAAAACTTGGAACAGGGGAGAGAACATTCGGAAGAAGACATTACAGAACAAGGTCAGGAAGAAGAAGATGTACCATTATCAGAAGAAACAGGAAAGAAGGACAAACAAGAATCAAGAGAAAAAGAGGAAATGGACGTGATGAGTATGCTCCAAATGATGATGAAACAAAATAAGGAAGATATGAATAATATTAGGGCAGATATGAATAATATAAATGGAAAAATGGATAAACAAAATGAAAATATGAACAGAATAGAAGAAAATTTGAATGGAAAAATGGACCAAAACAAGGAAGAATTAAAACAAGAAATGAATATAAAGATGGACCAGAATAAGGAAGAAATAAAACAGGAAATGAATATAAAGATGGACCAGAATAAGGAAGAAATAAAACAAACTAAGGAACTGATAATAAAATTGATGGAAGAAAAATTGGGACATTTTGAGAAGATATTGGAAAAATCAAACACATACATAGAAAATAAAACAGAATCCACTAAACAAGAAATAAGAGGAGAGGGGATTGAAAAAACCACAGAAATAGACAATTCACAGATCAACAGAATCAAGGAAATAGAAGAGAAGGAAAAGGATTTCAAAGGAGAGATTCAAATGGATGTAAAGTTACAAAATGAAAATATAAATGATGATACTATAGAACCAAAATTAAGTAATAAAATGGAAATTGATGAAATAAAAATACAAAGACAACTAAATGAGGAGATGATAGATAGCAATTTACAGAATCTAGGAAGTGAGGAAGCTATGAAAATTTATGAAAAAGAGATTTATTGGGAAATAACAGACCCAGATGTTAATATATTGAAACGAATAGTGACATATGGTAAGACAAATAATAATAATAGGGGGATACAACTTAATTGGAAGTTAGAGGAAATGAATAAGATATTACAAGAGACCAAGGAAGAAATAGAAGAAACCATAAGACAGAATATAGAAACAATAATTTATGCAGAAAATTTCGAGATGAGGGTAAAACTTGGCAGAAATATGAAGATAATTGATCCAAGAAATTTTAATAGGATAATTAAAAATGAAATGATAGGAAGTGAGAGTATTATGGGAAATGAAATAATAAAAAGAAGAAACAATAATATGAAGAAATTGGAAACACAAATTTTCATGAATCCATTGGGAGAAATTGATGAGATAGGGGACAACAAAATTGAAAAAGACACAGTGGAAAATTTTAAGAAACTTAGGAAGCAGATAGAAGAGAATCAAACAATAAGAGAAGAGGACAAAACGAAATTTAGGAAAAGAAAATAAAATTGAATAATAAGGCTGTAATATAGCACCGGAATCTAGAAGACGAATAAGGAATTGTAAAAGGTCAAGAAAGGATATAAAACCACATGTAAATAAAAAGTTTATAATTAACAAATAATAATTAAAAAAAATATGTAAATATAATTTTGTACATAGATAACAATTACGATATGTAAAAATATAATGATGAAATACAGAAATAATTACATTAACAGATATAATACCAATGGAGATTATAACAATAACAATAATTATAACAACAATTCAGGAAATAACAATAACTATAATAAGAACGATAGCAACCAAAACAACTATAACAGAAACTTTAAATATAATAACAACAAAAATAACAATTACAGAGAACAGTATTCAAAGGGGAGAAGAGAGTGATAACATATGAACATCCAAGGGAATACATTAAATTTGGGGAAGATTTGGAATTAAAAGAAATAACAGGATTAATAAAAATTAAAGGAAAATTAAATGGGAAACAAGTAAAAATATTAATAGATACAGGTTCGGAAGCGTCCATAATAAAAACAAAACTGATAGAAGAAAATATCAAAAATTATGAAAACAAGCTAGTCAAGATACCAAAAACTACATTAATAGGAACACATGGAAAGAAATTGTGTGAAGTTAGCAGATCTATAATACAAAGCATTGAATTAAAGGATGGGAAAGAAATTGAGATGCAATTATTGCTAGTGGATAATTTAGAAACAGACATAGTTATAGGAATAGATGAATTAACGAAATATAAAGCAAGAATTGATTTTGAAAAGATGGAGATAGAATTAAATGGTAATAAGATTGAATTTGAAAAAGAAAATATGGAAGAATTAGAATTTGAAGAGGATAATAGGCAGTTATGGAATATAGAAAAGAATGGAAATATGGAATTATTGGCAATTGAAGAGGATAATAGGAAGTTATGGAATATAAAAAGGAGTGGAAATATGGACGAATTGGAAATTGGAGAGGATAATAGGCAGTTATGGAATATAGAAAGGAATATAATTATGGAGGAATTGGTATTAGTGTGTGGAAATAAAGAATATGAAGAGAAAGTGAAGAATTTGATTATGAAGTATGAAGGATTGATTAAAAAGGAGATGAGAATGGCAAATAATTATGTACATAAGATAGAAGTTAGAGGAATAGAAAATTTCAGAATAAGAACATATCCCATACCTTATAAATATAGAAAAGAAGTTGATTCAGAGATACAAAATATTTTAAAGACAGTATTATAGAAAGATGTAACACAAGAAATATAAATCAATAAATTGTACCGAGATAAGCGACTCTGAGAAATGTAGAAGTAATAAGACGCATAACGAACATTAAAGAATTTTCAAAAATGGATTTATAACATGATTTTTTAAACTAATTCCTTTGGATGAAACTTATAAATGAAACTTAAAACTAAAAATAAACTAAGAATTCATAGTATTATAAATAAATAAGAACTAATTGAAGAGGATACTGCAACACAGGATTCCAGAATCATCTTTGTAACAGCGACCTGAAATAAAAAGAAATGTAATATTAGTAAAATTGAAAGACAATGTTTAGAACAAATTATTAGAAGTAAAATTTGCGTTCATAAAATTTTTACTTACACAAAAATTTGATAAACGCAAAATTTAGGGGATGTTAACATAGAGTAAAACAACACCCTGTATACCGAACATAAAATAAAAAAACTACTTATTTCAAGAAATAAAAATTTTTGAAATTTCATTTTTTTTTAAAAAGATTATCTAAAAAAGGAGACAATCTGTACCATGTACTTTTCAATAGAGAAAGCATCTAACTATATAATTTAAAATAAGATTTGAAAAAACATTTGTGAAATGAATTAACAAAATCTCTATAAACCTACAAGACGGAATATTAGAACGTTGTTACATATACAAATGGAAATGATAATCCTTTATTTTTATTGTCAAGGTAAATAAATAGTGAGATTCTTTTTAAAATGAATATTAGGGTTTGAAGGACATGTAAATAAGATTTTATAAATATTTAAAAACATAACGATATAAGAAGTAAACTGAAAAACATTAATTCTATGGAATGTGACATTTATTGAACGGTTTGACGTTATGAACACATATTTTGTAAATTTGAAAATGTCATTTTGTAAACTAAATGAAATATAATTTAAGAGACACAATATGAGTTAAAATCATTAAAGAACCTTAAAACAAAGCGTTTTCAATTGATAGATGGACAATTCACTATTTGAAATGAAATCTATAAAGAAAAGTTTTGATAACCAAATCTGATTGGTGGAATGTATTCAACAAACTTTTAATCTGCGACAAGTAGTTGTTAATAATAAAAAATTGAAGGAGAAAAGTTTGTTGATGATAGAGACTATTGACGAGGTAAAATTCTTTTTGGGTGGTAGAAAATTTGAGAAGCAGCAAAATTTTGGGAATTAAGAAAACTTTTCAAAAAATAACATATTTGGCATCAAAATTCAGAAAAGAGAGATACATTGTACTTATGATATGATAGATTATATATTTAAACAAGCAGATGTAGAAACTAAGAAACAATTTGGTAATTATGTTTGAATACTAACCGTATAATTGATATATAATACTTGATTAATATTTGTATGGTGGAATGGATATATCCACCATACCTTTTAGAAAGCTTTTGATTATGTAATTGGACTGAAATGTATTGATGTGGACGGGACATAGCATTGATTCCTGATTTTGTGTAAGCTGGACCAGTGATGTGACAATTTCCAGAAGGTAACCTAAAATAAAGTAAAGGATAATTGAAGTGAATTACTATACAGGAATAAGGTATTTAGACTATTTTCATTATACATAAAAAAAGGTTGAATAAAACTTACCAATTTAGTGAAAAAAATTGAACTTTGGTATTAAACAAACATTTACAACCATTGTGTTTCGCCATTTTGATATAATAATCGTTTATATAGAAGTTTCAGTATTATAAGATTTGTATTAAATGTTGCCTATTTTAGATTTGTATATAGAGATAATTTTTTCATGGTGAGAACGTGATTTTGTTTGAATGAGTGGTCATAATAGATAGTAGGTTTTTTATTAATTTGTGTCTTGTAAAAGAACAATGTATTTGTCTATTCAAACATTAAATAACGTTCTTTCTAGTTTGAAGAACATTGTAAAATTGTTTTAGATACATTTTATTTCTTTGTGGTGATGGCTCCATCTAGTTTGAACCGTTGGTAGTTTAAACTGACATCTGTGAATAGTAAAAAGGTTCAACTTGAAACACAGGACCGTCTTAAGAATTTATTACGTATTATTAAACAAGCAAGTACATTTTTATTAACAAAATTTTTAAGAAGACAGAGATATTTAATCAAATCTAGGCGCTCATATTATAAATTGAATTTTTGTTTCTCTATACCTGAACCCTACTCTGAGGTTAAAGAGTTTCTCATGTTTTAAAATATAACCATTTTAGTAATAAAATTTTAAATTTTTACAATATACCGGGCAAATCAAAACTAAATATAAACTAAACTAATAATAACTATAAATCATTATTTCTCTCCCCGTTCTATCCAGTTTAATATATATATGTATATATATATATATATATATATATATATATATATATATATATATATATATATATAGGTATACATAACGTTCGATTTTTGGGATAAATTACCAGATATCTATGTGAAGATGTATTACAGAAATAATTCTGTTCATGATATAATATAAGTAGATCGCAAGAGCATATTCGAAGAAGCTCTTTTTTAAACAAATAATCATCCTCTTTCTGCTTAAATGAAAGTTTGTTTACAATTCACACAATTATTCGGTTATATGTCAAAAGTCAGAAGTGCTGAATAAAACCATCTGTGATCTGACCAATTAGGAATCTACAGAATTGCCAACTTAAATTCAAACCACTTCTCCTAGTTTAAAAACAGGGATTATGTGAAATTCTATTTTATTTAAATAATTAAATAAATGCGAATTATAAAAAATATTGTGTAAAACTTGTGCCACAATGACTTTCTGTAGTACTCGTGATTTGCACAAACTTCACTCGTACTACAAAACGAGTCATTGTGACACTTGTTTTACAAATAACTATTGTCTGATTTTAGTCTCAATCTGCGTAAGAAATTTGTTCTGTTATAAAAACATGAAGAACTCTAGTGAGTCGAGTTGAAGTTATGAAGTTTCTAAATTTAAATACCGTAGTAAGTAATTAAAAAAAGGAATATGCAAAGGATAGTTAATATCCCGTTTGCTTTTTCTGATACAGATGACCTTTTACAAAAAAAACATGTAATGTTTACATACTAGTCACGTTTCTGCAATAAAAGTTACATAAATTCAACATTTGTATACATTTTTTTAAATTATATATTTGAATAGATCCCAATGACATGTTTACTTAATAGCTTTGTTTTTCATGCCAGCGTGCGAATATAGGGCAGTCGGCAGTATATACCTGGGGAAACATAAGAGTAGTTCTCCGTAGTCCATAGTGATGAGAGTTAAATAAAATTATCAGGGTACTTGTATCCGAGTACATTTTAGTTGAAAATATACGTACATTTTGAAAATTTGAAAACGCATTCATTACTCGGATATGTTACCCGAGTTAGATCCAACTCATGAATGGATTCATTTCAAGGGAAATTATATAGTCCGTAATAAGAATTACGTGGAACTGGTATTAAAAAGGTGGCTAAACAAATTAATAGTTATCTTGCGGAGGAGAGCATGAGTTATTGATTTGAAGCCAACAAATTCAAGAAGCTCCAGTTTCTTTCATAGTGGGTAAACATTGAATAAAATTCGAATGGTGATAGAATTAATAGTATCAGAAATGTGAGGTCAGTAGTAATACATTAGATAATAATTACTATCACTACTCCGTGTTGTTACAACACCATTTATTCACTTTCAATTCAATTTGTATTTCCAGCAGATTCTAGAGTGTTCCGTTTGTCTTTTATCAGATTAAGCTTCTTCCCATGATAGTTTTAAGATTCTTTCAACTGTCTGTCGTCTTACATATCCAGTGCACTGCAGACGGCTTTAACCCGTTCAGTTCCACTATTGAGAAAAAAAAGTCATCCGCACATGGACAATGTTGAATTAATGCATAAATATTATTACCACCCAAGGATGGTAAGTTGACTTACAACCTGTCGTCAAGGGCAATCGATACCCTTTTGGTAATTGTTACTTACGTTCTTCAAAACAGTGTCAAAATGGGTTGTATACAATACAGGGAGGAGAAACAGTTATTTTTGATGTCCTTCAGTAGGGACAAGAGAATTTCACGATAAAATAATTAAAGTATTAGTGCAAATGCTTTTTGTGAAATTTTTATGATTTGAGTCTTTCGATTTGGTTACACTGTGTTATACTAACGCATGTTTTTAATGAAAAATGATATTAATTTGGGGAGAAGGAGAAGTACAATAAGGTAGAACGCACACGACAGACTGTCGCTCAGTTACTTATTTGTCGGCAGGGGAAACAGACGGCCGACAGTCGACCGACAAGTAGGTGAACAACGCATATGAACGTTTAGTTAGTCCACGATTGTTAATGAAAAATGAATAGTCAGACGTTGAGATGTGTTGCGGTATTATTAAGATACGGAAGAAAAAAAGGGGAATTAGAGCATTTTGGGTGCATCCAGTAATTAGTCAGCGTTTATTAAAAGGCCAATTCCATACCCTTTTTGAGTCTCTACATGAACACCCAGATAAGTTTTTTAATTATCATAGAATGTCCTTGAATTCTTTTAATGAGCTGTAGGCTGTCTTGAAAACACAATTATCGTTCCAAGATACTAATATGAGGAAGTGTATTTCGCTTGAGGAGAGATTATCAGTTACATTAAGGTAAGAACACTTTACTGTTTGATACTTTTATTAGTTTACGTAATATTAGGTATTAATAAAGGTTATAACATTTATGGCAGATCTTTGGAACCTGGAGATAACATGTCTTCATCATTCCCTAGCGAAAGCAAGTCCGAGTCGTGTCCATACCTGTCAGACATGTATGAACCTGGCGACTCCAAGGGGGAATTGATTGTATGTTGTACTTGTTCATTCGGTAAAGCAGTGGAAGTCTGGTGGCATCGTTGGACCCAAGAGTTTTTTGGAATATTTGTTTGCGGAGCCGTATAATATCCATATCGTCTATCTCCATGGTTTGCTATTCCATCACTTTGAAACTGATATGAAACAGTAGAATTTTGCAACGGAAATTCGGAATTTTGAAATGATGTCTCTGTTGTAACACTTTGTCTATGGGTCCTATCAAACTAAGAATTGTATTCATAAGTTCGATTCTTAAAAAATACTGTTTCTCTTCGTCATATTTTTTTTATGCCGGTAACAGGGACATTAAAAATAACTCATCTTCATCCAAGTCTTTCCTTTTATTGCTTTCCTTTACCAAAGCTCATATTTCTGCTTGAGTTGGTCCCTTGTTGCTTTCTTTTAGAACCTGCAGTATTTCTTCATCATAGTTTTTCTGCGTTTTTTTCTTTTTTTGTGGGATTGTGGAGATATCAGGGATGGTTCACTTTCGGAGGGCCTTACGGCGTGATCAAGCTGAGACTCATCCGCATTGTTTTGTTGAGATGGTATATCTTGTTCATTGTCTAATGAAGAAGAAGTTTGCGTTAATTGCGTGAAATGTAGCAAGAAGAGCAACTGATCAAAGTAAATGTACTTCCTGCGTTTCTTAGCAGCACTTCCGGAAGGTGTTTTCTTTTGCTGAGCGAGTTCTCGCCGAAAGCAATCCCGCAGTGATGACCATTTTTTTTGGATTTCTTTTCCTGAAAATAAAATAGAAAAAACTGGAACTGGTGTTTGCTTACATATAATTACGTTTTTTTTTCAGGTATTTATCAACCGGGAACTCATTTGTATCCTTACACTATCAGTATATGTTGGGTGCATCGACCATTCGGAAAATAGTCTGGGAAATATGCCACGCTATTTGGGTACGATTAAGAACGATCTGTATACCAGCACTATCTGAAGAAAAATGGCTAGAAATAAGCAATGCGGAAAACATATCCGTATAGTTATGCCTCCTAATTCAGGGTCAGATTACTACAACTATAAAGGTTATTTTTTTGTTGTACTTATGGCAGTGGCAGATACCGATTACTGCTTTTAATTTTCGATATTGATGCTTGTGGAAAATTCAGTGACGCAAATATATTCCAAATTTCAACCTTGGGAAAAAAATTACAAGAACATAAGTTGAACATTCCTGAACACAGAAAATTACCGTTTGACGAAAGTGGAGAGCCCATGCCATTTGTTTTTGTAGGCGATGAAGCATTCGCGGTATCTTCTCACGTTTTGCGACCATATCCCAATCGTTTTTTAACCGCAAAAAAAGGATATTCAATTACCGGCTATGCAGGACCCAACGAATGATTGAGTGTACATTTGGCATATTTGCAAGTAAGTGGAGACTATTTCAACGCAGTTTAGATGTTCAGGTCGATTTTGCTATAGACATTATAAAATCAGCATGTCTTCTTCATAACGTCGTACGCAAAAGGGATGGATATAAGTTTGAGGACTTGTTGTATCAAGAGTCACTTGACAAGCTACCGATTCAAGGCGTACGGAGCACAACAGAAGGAATACAAGTTCGAGATTATTTTGCTACATACTTCACGTCTCCACAAGGGTCACTCTCATGGCAATAAGATAAAATTTAAGTTTTAATATATGCGACATAAGAAACTTACCTTGTTTTATTTTATCCTGAATTTCCAGTTTATCCCAATCTGCTATTAGTTGTACACATACTTCCTCCCAAAGTTTTTTCTTTACGTTTCTGTCCGAATATTCAGCTGTTGCTGTGTCATATAGATGTCGTCTTTTCTGTATCTCGCAGATAAGTTTTTCAATATCTATTTCCATTTTCAAGAGCACTACGCACCCAACAGCTATCGACTAAACTAACGGTCGTGTGCTTTGTAACAAACAAAACCTATATCTTTATTTGCCCCACCGGCTGTGGGGTCGGTGCAAAAATGAATCATACTACAACTTTTTTGTCGGTCCGTCTTTTTAGAAGGTCATGTGCGTTACTGAATTCCAGGCATGATTCTGCATTTTAACCTACAAATTAGTCGTTCGCCGATAGTCTGTCGTGTGCGTTCTACCTAAGTCTCTTATGCGTTTCGAGAAAGATTTGTAAAACATCTAATAGGGGACGGCCAAATAGTGATAGATTGGCCAGTTTCGGTGATAAAAAAGTTTAAGGCAATGCCTTTTGTAGAAATGAGGTATGCTAGCTAATAAAATATAGACGAAAGGAAAGAAAATTCCATATGCAAATTAGAGGGATGCAAAAATAAGACCCATTTGCTTTGTTCTGTGTGAAGTTCATTTGTGTTTGATGAAGATGAGAAATAATTTTTCAAACTTTCATTCAAAATAGTGTTTCTTTTTTGTTAACATTCTTATTACTACAAGACATGATGTCGCTGCTGAAGGACATAACAAGAAACCATCAAGTTTCCAAATGTTATCCTTTAAAGCAGTGCTCCGCAACCGGTGTGCCGCGGCACACTGGTGTGCCGTAAGCCGACTTGAGGTGTGCCGCTCTTTCAGACAATACGAATCAGATTCGTATTGTAGCGAGACCCGCGAAAATTAAAGCAATCTGACAACAGCGCTGATGGTAAACGTCTATCCGTCTATCGGCGCGGCGCGGCGCGGCGGCTTGATTCTCGAAGGCGACTCAACTAGAAAGATCCGTGCCGTTCGAGGCGCGACTCGATGTTTTCCTGAACATCGCCGCGCCTATATAAGCGCGCCTGTCGTCGCTCAGAGACTCAGAGAGAGTCGAATAGTCAAGTGAATCAGATAAATACGCGGGCAAACAAATAAATCGTAGAGTGAAATAAATAGTGAATTGCTATATAAATAAATTCTTGTGCCTTATAAATAAGTGAATATAAATTAGTTATAATTAGTTAAGTGTTATTTTTACAGTTCCTGTTTTGTTTTTTACGTTGTTGGCCATATTGTGTCTAAATAAATTAAATTAAACTGGACTAAGTTTTGTTGCAGTATCTACTTTTATAAATAACTATAGTGCTTCAAATATGGATAAATTTTTGCTGAAATCACGAGCAGATGACGAAGAACCTAGCACAAGCTCCAGCATAAGTGCTGCAAAAAGAGCAAAAAAGGTGCTGAAAAGGAAGTACAATCAAGACTACCTTCGATATGGTTTCACTTGGTGTGGCGACGAAGCGGCTCCAAAGCCTGAATGCGTCATTTGCGGTGAACAGTTGTCAAATGAAGCAATGGTACCCAGCAAACTAAACCGTCATTTGATCACAAATCATCCCAGTTGCGTCAAAAAAGACATTCAATTTTTCCAACGGCGCTTGGATCAAAATAAGAAACAAAAGCAGTGTATGAAATCGGCGGTTACGGTTTCTGAAAAGGCATTAGAAGCAAGCTACCTTGTTGCAAAATTAATTGCACAACAAAAAAAACCGCACACTATCGGTGAAACGCTTATTAAACCAGCATGCATGGAAATTGTTAGACTTATGCTTGAGCCAAACGAAGTTAAGGACGTGAGTAAAGTTTCTTTGTCGGCCGATACTGTTAAAAGACGTATCCAAGATATGTCAAGTGATATTTTGGGAACACTAATTAAAAAAATCATTTCGGCTGGAATTTTTGCGCTTCAAATCGACGAATCAACCGATATTAAAAATAAAGCACAACTGATGGCTATTGTACGTTTCGTTGACGAGGACTCTATTAAAGAACATTATTTATTTTGTAAGGAGGTTCCAGAGAGAACTACCGGTGAACAAATTTTCCAAGTAACTGATAATTTTTTTAAAATACATAATATTCAGTGGACCAATTGCGTTGCTATTTGTACAGATGGTGCTGCTGCAATGATGGGCAGTAAGAAAGGTTTTGTATCTTGTGTAAAACAAAAAAATCCGTCAATACAAATTACACATTGCTGCATACATCGAGAAGCATTGATGGTCAAAAATTTGCCCGAACAGCTTTCGATCACAATGAATGAATGTATTAAGATCATAAACATAATTAAATCGAGAGCCTTAAATTCGCGAATCTTTGGAATACTCTGTGAAGAAATGGGAAGCAAACATGAATCCTTACTGTTTTATACAGAAGTTCGTTGGTTATCCCGGGGAAAAGTTTTAGCTCGACTGTTTGAACTTCGCTACGAAGTGCGTGAGTTTCTTTCAAGTCAAGATATGTACGATCTATGCCAGCACCTTCATGATGAATACTGGATAGCCAAACTTGCATACATGGCTGATATATTCGAACATCTGAATGAACTTAATAAAAAAATGCAAGGACAGAATGAAAATATATTGACGTGCTCCGATAAATTACAAGGGTTCAAAAAGAAACTTGAACTTTGGCAGGAACAGTTGCAAAAAGGATGTCTAGAAATCACAGGACCAACCACAGTACGATCGAAAACAAGCAGTTGATTGTGGATTTGGCCCAACAACATTTAAGTATGCTTCAACAAAAATTTGAATACTATTTCCATTCTATCAACACGGAACAATATAATTGGATTCGAAATCCTTTCGCAATCAATGCAATAAGTTCCACGGAAGCACTGCCATTGCAAACTCGAGAGGAGTTCAGAGAATTAAGTAATGATATGACCCTAAAACTTAAATTCGACGAAGTTCCGTTAGATGTTTTCTGGATTTCCATCAAGACAGAATATCCACGCATCTCCGACAAGGCCATCTTCACACTACTTCCGTTTTCCACAACATATTTATGTGAGCAAAGTTTTTCAACGCTTGTATTAATTAAAAATGATAAACGGTCATGCTTAAAAGATCTTGACCAAGAAATAAGAGTTGCGCTGTCTAAAATTGAGCCGAATATAAAACTTTTGTGTTCAACGAAGCAAGCGCAGGTATCACATTAATCAGTCATCATCATAACAAAATATTTATTACTACTGACGTGTCAACAGAAGTAAATTTAGTATACCTACCTGTCCTACCTAGTATTTAGTATAGTTCTCATGTATGTACCTATTTGTATTTTTCATTCTATCTGAATAATAAAAAAAAATAAAAAAAAATATGTATTATGTCCTGAGTGAAAATTTTGATGCCCCAAATCTGAAAGGGGCTTCTTCACATTTTAAAACAATAAAAAAACTAAGGTAGTTTGGACATCCATAAATAATTAGTATACATGGAGTGAACTGACCCCCGACCTAGCTACGCCACTGCTATAAATATATTTTAGATTTTGGTGTGCCACGAAATTCTAGGGAGCAGTTTGGTGTGCCTCAGATGAGGAAAGGTTGCGGATCACTGCTTTAAAGCATGTCAAACATCTCAAGTGAATTGAATAAAAACATTTTTTCTACAAAAAATGACAAATATGTACTTCAGAGGTACTTATGACAGTGTCCCTCGGGAGGGACAAATATACTGAAAGGATTAACTTCATTTCGTGAATGAAGTTTGGGGCTATATAAAGATCTTTAACTTCCTTATTTGTAAGTATTCGACATTCCTCTGTGTTTGTTTCTCTATCAGGTTTTTAAATTTTCAGTAAGGGAGAGTTGGGTAATGGTGCGCGGCGGGTAATCGTGCGCTCCAACTTATTTTGAATTTCGCGGCATATAGAGGTCAGTTGAGCGATACCGCAGGGTACGACACGTCACGCGACTTCCGAATGCAATCGGACGTGATGCCAGTACGCACACGACCGAGGTGAAAGCACATGGTCGGTTTGTTTACTTTTTTTTTGTAAGTGGTGCTCCAAAATAAGGCGGTGAGTCCACAATTTTTATCCATTAATTTCGCATGAGGTATCTCCTTGAAATGTAGTGTTTGAGGAATATTTTAGTATTGTCCAACTTAAATTAAATTAGTTTTTTCTATGAAAATTTTGGCAATTATCCAAAACAAACACAGAAGGGTAATCGTGCGCACTAGTGCGCACGATTATTCCTCACGTAGTTGAATAGTAGCAAATATTTATTTTGAATTTAGATTTCAGATGCCTCAGAAGGACACTCGTAAGACAACGATCCTTTCATACACAGCCGAACATCTGCAAATATCCCTGGATGCAATAAGAAATGGTGGCAGAAAAATCAGAGAAATGGGAAGATGTTTTAAAATACCCGAATTGACGCTGAGAAAAAAACTCTCAGAAGATGATCTCAAGCTACCTCGTCTAGGCCGTAAGACTGTATTCACCCACGATACTGAAGTCGAGTTGAATGAATATATTCTGTTGCTTTCTAAATTATTCTACGGATTGACTCCTGGTGGGCTCAGAAGGCTAGCATTTAGGTATGCAGAGCATCACTCAATCAATCACAATTTTAATCGACAAAAGGGTCTTGCTGTAAAAGCATGGCTTTATGGTTTTCTGAAAAGATTTCCTTCAATAAAGAAGCTGTGGAACTATTTCAAGTTCAAGTTTGAACCAAGCAGAATATTTAACATGGACGAAACTGGAATAACAACGGTCCAAGCCAAATGTCCAAAGGTTCACGGAGTCAAAGGAGCAAAAAAGTTGATTCGGCTATTTCTGCTGAACGAGGAAGAACTCTAACGGGTGTCTTTTGTGCCCGTGCAGCAGGAAATTAAATTCCCCGTATGCTTATTTATCCTCGGAAAAGGATGCTAGCAACTCTTCAAAGAAACGGCCCCGTGGGGGCCCTTTATCGATGTTCGGAGAATGGATGGACCAATTCTGAGCTATTTCTGGACTGGTTATCTCACATGGTAAAGCACTCAAAACCTACAGCTACCGACCCCATACTTTTGGTTTTAGACAACCACTCAAGCCACATTTCGATCTTTGCTTATAATTTCTGTAGAGAGAACAATATCCATATGGTGTCTCTTCCACCCCACACTTCGGATCACCTTCAGCCGCTGGACTTGACATTTTTCAGTCCATTGAAGAACGCTTTTTACCGAGAATATGATCTGTACCTCTCTACAACTGGCCACCAAAAAATAACAGAGTATGATATAGCTGAACTATTGAACAAGGCTTTCATGAAAGTCGCGACGATGGAGAAGTGTTTTTCAGGATTTCGCACTGCGGGAATCTGCTCATTGGATCCGGACAAGTTCAAAGAAGACGATTTTGATCCTTCCTAGCATGTAAGAAAATACGCAATAGAGGACTGTTCTGCTGATGACTCTGCTGTATCTGGAGCTGAAGCTGCTAATTCATTGCCCGATATTGGTACAAATTCTTTAATCGATTTGCAAGCCTCTCAGCCTAGTACATCCAAAGATAATTATTTTATGGCCCTAGCTCCTATACCGAAGAAATAGGTCAACAAAGAAATGAAAAGAAAACCACCCAAAAAGCAGAACTCAAAAATCCTCACAAGCACCCCTGTCGGGAAAGAATTAGAAGTGGCTGAAGAAAAAAGAGATTGAGGGAAGAAAGTCTGCAAAGAAAAAATGATGACAAAACGGACAAAAAGAAATTGGTCCGCAGATGCTTCAGCAGTGAAACCACAAGCAACAATAAACTCAAAGGAAAAAAGAGACTGAAGAAAAATGCAGAATCTGACTCATCAGACGACTCCGTGGATGAAGATTTGTCTGACATATGTGACGACGACGAACTGGACGATGTTGAACTGAGCTTCATACCTCCTCCGCTGCCAAAGCCTTCGAATCCCAACGATATTTGTGGCATATGTGGGGAATTTGGCAAAAACGAAGTATGGTACCGCTGTGTGTTGTGCGCTTCATGGGACCATGCGGCGTGCACAGGTGCAGACACGGCAGAAAACTATAAGTGTGACGATTGCTCATAAAATCATTTTGATTTCATGTTAACTTTCAGAAAAAAACTTGATTTGTGAAATGTATTGTAATTTTTTCAATCAAGGCTTAGTGCGCACCATTCCCTAACCCATGCGCATCATTAACCGCCGGGTCGGGTAAATGTGCGCAAATGCATTTCCACATATTTCAAATTTATACTCCTTACGTCAATACTTTATGCAAATATTGTAGAAGAATCAGTGACTGAATTTGTCCTCAAAGTTAGAAAACCTTCATTCTTATTGAGACAAACACATTTTCTGCTTAACTGCGCACCATTTCCCAACCCTCCCTTAGGTTCTTTCTTTCGAATATTTCAAGACTTTCTTCTTTTTCGACAGTCAGGGTCCACCAAACCTATTTACATTGAAATAACACACAACACTCGAAGAGGATCACCGAGTAATATTGTGATAACTTTCATCGACAACGAAATCAAATACTGATTGAAATAAAAATAGAACCAACCCAGTTGTTTGCAACTGAAATTTTGTAAGATATGAGTGGAAGAGTTCACATAAAGCTGGGAATATTATTCATCAAAGAAGAGATCGAATTGCTCAGTAACACTGTTGGTTAATCAACATCATATCCGTTACCTTAATTCTAATACAACGTAACCCACAAATTTTACAAAAGTACGTTTTTACCTGATATGAGAATACGTCTATTCCCACATAACTCTAATATATTCTTGTATTTCTTTTTCACTAGTTCTAGTATATCGTACAATAAACAGATGATTTTTTGACCACGCAATAAAACACGTGTTTGGTGAGAATGATAGTGTGCTCCGTTTTAAGTGGCCAGAAAATAGGTTTATTGTTTATGTGGTTCATATCTTGAATTATTTTAGGATTTTTATGATTTTGTATTATAAATAGAAGATATTTTGTTCGAATTAGGTTCAATAAAATCAAATATATTTCAGCGTTGATATGAGTCCTATTATAATCAAAAGAAGATGTGGGATAAGACATATTAACACATTTTATTACTTGCTAATATAGCGTAACGTGCAAAAATTGTATTTATTTTACGTTTTTATTTCTACAAAATGAGCCAAATGCCTTCGATAAGAGCATTTTTTAAAATTAATATCTCATCCATATCTCAAATGTGACTAGTATTACAACTAATGCAAAACTCAAAGTCAAAATGTCACAAAGTTATTTTATTATAATGAAGTTGTACAAAGCCTCCATAAACTGAGCAACTAGTTTCGGCCCACAATGGCCGTCTTCAGGCTACAAAGAATGTCCGGGTTAAGGAAGAAACTATTAGACAAACTGAATATCTTACCTAAATGAAAATAATAATTATTAGTGGGGTAACAAACGTCCACACATAGCGCCGATGAAGGGAAGGATGTGAGAAATGGGGGTTAACATTTTTTGGTAATTAAAGTGTATTTAGAAAAATATTTTAAACTTAGGAGTTGAGTTGTAATATCTTGTGACAAATAGAAAAATAGAAGGAGGCGAGAAATTATGGAAAGGAAGTGAAGTGGTAGAAAAACAAAAATTACGAAAACATTGTACAAGTTACAGTACAGTGAACCAACTTCCTGTATACGAAGCCATACATCTAGACGCTGAGTTTGCTAAATTCCAATGCAACATTCGATGAAACATCCGATGCCGACGAAGCAATATTTTTATATAAATTAAACGATCGATTTGTATTATATTCAGTCTGATTTTAATTATATTATTTTTACCAGTTTATTGTGTAGTTTGTAACAGTGTAGTAAATAAAAGTGTTTTTAAAAAGTGAGTTTTTAAGTGGCAAATCGTATTTGGCGCAGTCAGTAGGATAGTGGAAGAGTCCTTAAGTGATCCTCGTCGTTATCAAGCGTTTATCCACTATCTTCGAAAGAACAAGCTCCAGGGGTAACCATCCCGAAGCATAACAAGGATTCCAGGAATGCACCGTAGCATCATCTGTATCTTGTAAGCCACTTTATTTATGTCAGACTCCTCTGTCTCAGAATCTTCTGATTCAGAGTTTAGCATAGACGATACACTACCAAGTATAATAGATTTTAATATAAGTAGAGAAGACTTAGAATTGACGAATTATCTTAGAAACCTAAGTATTGACGATACAGACCTTAATAATACAGTAGAAATTAGAAATAATATTACAATGGCTCAATTCGACGTTAAAAATTTATGCATTATACCTAACTTTGATGGAAATCCAAACGAACTATTCGAATTTATTAAGATTTCAACATTATTATTGAATCATTATTATAACCAAAATAATCCAGCGGATATCCAGAACCAGATTCTTTTCCATGGTATTATAAGCAAATTAACTGGTAGAGCCAAAGAAGTGATTTCTATTTATGGATGTGAAACATGGGACGCCGTGAAAGATGTCTTAATCCAAAACTTTGGAGATCAAAGAAACGAAAATTCTCTCACTAGAGATTTAGTCAACCTTCGACAGGGTCCTCAAGAAACACCTATGCAGTTTTACGAGAAAACGATGGGACTTCTAAACTGTATCACCAATTACATCGAAGTTCATACCCAAAATCCAGAAATAAAAAGAAGCAAAATGGAATTTTTTAGACAACAAGCATTAACTACATTCCTAGCAGGCTTACGAGAACCTTTGGGCTCAACTATAAGGGTCATGCGGCCTACTAACCTAGCAATTGCAATTCAATATATTCAAGAAGAGAACAACATCCGATATTTGCAAAGGGGTAATAACTTGCCTCAATCATCAACTCCAGGACGATCCACAAATACCTTTTCGGCCCAGAAACAACCAACCTATTCTCAACGACCTCTAGTTTTTCCACAAACGATGGTTCAACCACAATCGACGTTCTCCAACTCTCGATGGCAACCAACGAGACAAATAAACAGCCAATTCACGCCTAGACAACCATTCCAAAACATCCAAAGGCCCACATTCAATCAACCAAGACCCGAGACAAGACAACCATTTAGGGCACCTAATCAACCGAACTTCTGGTCCAACCGACCAGGGACATCTCAACAACCAAGACCAATCCCCATGAGTATATCGACAGCGGCCACAAATAGGAGCAGACCGTCCATCCAACACCAAGAACCTCATCAACCTCAGCCGAAATTTACCGTCGAAGAATTGTATAACATCGAACAAAACGACAACGAAGAAGATTTTTACGAAATAGAACAACCGCTAGAAGAATTATCACTCGCCGAAGTACAAGACCTCCCGTATGAAGAATACGAAAATTTTCCCATAGAACCGATGACAGAAGCAAAAACATAATAGAGCTGCATTCCTTTTCCGAAAAAAAAGAACTCCCGTACATCGAAATTTCTGACCCTCCTTTAAAACTCCTAATCGATACAGGCTCTACAAAATCATTCCTTAACCCTAAAATAGCTTCCACTTATTTCCAAAATTTTATTAAATATGATCCTTTTACTGTCACTTCCATTTTTCAAAATTACTCACAAAAGCATAGTGCCACGATCCCTTCATTTCCAGAATTCAAATCTCCCAAAAAACTAAAGTTTTATTTATTCAAGTTCCATGAAACCTTTGATGGCCTTATTGGTCTCGATAACTTAAAACTCTTCCATGCCCAATTAAATTTCCCTAAATCAATCCTTACTACGAAACATTCAACCATCCCTATAAAATATTATGAAACGAAGAAAACGCAATTCTACTCGATTCAACTTGAAGCAAACTCCATTAGTCAAGTTAGGTTACCAGTTAAAGAATATCAAGGAACCGTTTTTATACCAAGACAACAAATTCAAAGAGCAGTGATAAAAGAAAGCCTTTCCGACGCCCAAAACCATCTAGCTTGGACGGAAATCGCAAATTTTACCTCAGAGCCAATAGAATTCGCTATTACCGAGCCAATAGATTGCAAAAGGATTAATCTCGAAGAATATCACATATTTTCGATGATAACAACACCAGCACAAAGTACGAAGAATAGCATAGACCATCTAATCCAAACGGACCATCTTAATATAGAAGAAAAAGAACACATCCTCCGCCTCTGCAGAAAATATTCAGATATCTTCCATAAACCAGATACACCTCTTAGTTTTACGAATCAAGTTAAACACCACATAAGAACGAAGGATGAAATACCGGTATATACTAAATCATACCGCTATCCATACATCCACAAAGAAGAAGTTAGAAGTCAGATAACCTTGATGCTAGATCAAGGTATAATTAGACCCAGCCAATCTCCATGTCCTCGCCTATCTGGATAGTGGCAAAGAAACCCGATTTCTCAGGAAAAATTAAATGGCGCATCGTTGTTGACTACCGTAAAGTAAATGAAAAAACCATCGACGACCGGTATCCAATACCCAACATAACCGACATATTGGATAAACTTGGCCGATGCCAATATTTCACCACCCTGGATTTGGCGAGCGGTTTCCACCAGATAGAAATGTCCGAGGAAGATATTCCTAAAACTGCTTTTAGTGTAGAGAACGGACACTATGAGTATGTAAGAATGCCATTCGGGCTTAAAAACGCACCCGCAACATTCCAACGGGTAATGGATAATGTCTTGAAAGGACTCCAAGGCGAAATATGTTTGGTTTATATGGACGATATTATCGTGTTTTCCACATCTCTACAGGAACACATAGTTAATCTCACCAAAATATTCCAACGTCTCCAAGATACCAGACTGAAAATACAATTAGACAAATGTGAGTTCCTAAGAAAAGAAGTTAGTTTCCTGGGACATATCGTCACTTCAGAGGGTATAAAACCGAACCCTACCAAAATTAAAGCCATAGCCAATTATCCAACACCTAAGACAGCTAAAGATATCAGAGGATTCCTAGGACTTTTGGGATACTACAGAAAGTTTATAAAGGACTTCGCAAAAATGACGAAACCCCTAACAACTTGTTTGAAGAAGGATGCCAAGATCAAACATACTCCTGAATTCTTAGAATGCTTCAATACATGCAGACACCTTTTGATGAACGAACCCCTTCTACAGTACCCGGACTTTACAAGACCCTTCAATCTAACCACCGACGCTAGCAACTATGCCATAGGAGCAGTACTTTCCCAAGGACCTGTGGGCAGCGATAAACCCATAGCATTCGCTTCCAGAACGCTAAACGATACAGAAACTAAGTATTCGACAATTGAGAAAGAGATGTTAGCTATAGTATGGGCCACCAAATACTTCCGCCCTTATTTATTCGGAAGAAAGTTTAAAATCCTCTCAGACCACCGCCCGCTTCAGTACCTCTTTTCTTTGAAAGAACCAAACTCCAAACTAGTAAGATGGCGATTAAAATTGGAAGAGTACGACTACGAAGTTGTATATAAGAAAGGAAAATTTAATACTAACGCCGACGCCCTTTCAAGAGTGGAAATACACACCAAAGAACTGTTTGACCTAGCAAAATATGTCGATGAAGTGAACAGAAAATTAGAATCCCCAGACGAAGAAAATGCCTCTTTATATAATAATCCACCTGAAGACAGACTCTCAGACTTTGTCAACGAAGATATTCCGGAACTGCCCCCCTCCATCGAAGAAATACTAGAACAGCCGAACTTAGATCAATCACAAAGAAAACAGGAAGAAAATCAAGAGGAATCACAACAAAACATACAGGAAGATCAACGGGAAACATCAGACGACGAAACGAACCACACTGCAATAGAGGACCCAATATTAGGCATCCCTATATCTGAGAGACCAATCAACTACTACAACAACCAAATCATCTTCAAAACAGTTAATTACAACCCTTGATCTCCAGTAACATTACACATCTTTCCAAACAAACAACGCATGTACGTCCAACTCTCGAAAAGCGACCTTAATTAACCCAGATATTATAAGTTTCTTTAAGAACCACCTCCAACCGAAAAGTAAATATGCATGTCTCTTCGAAAGCGACGAATTATATAAGAAAATATGCGAAACCATCAGGAAAATATTCAAAAACAATGCTTACGATCTAATTAAATGTAACGTACAACTAGAAGATGTGAATTCAGAAGAAAGGCAAAAAGACTTAATAAAAAAATACCATCAAGGCATAACTAATCATAGAGGAATAACTGAAACAGAACTCCAAATAAGGAAACGTTATTTCTGGCCCAATTTGAAGAAAGATATCGAAGACATCGTTAATTTCTGCGATATCTGTCAAGAAAATAAATATGACAGACTCCCACCAAAACCAAAATTTATGGTCACACCTACACCCACAAAACCATTGGAAATCGTTCATATCGACCTATTTCAAGCCAGCGGACAGAAGTTCCTAACCATAATAGACGCATTTTCCAAATATGGACAGGCCTACCCAATAGAAGGAGGAAACGCAGTAAACGTAATTAACGCTTTCCTTACATTTGTAACTCACCACGGACTACCTTCTATGATAATTGCAGATAGCGGAACAGAATTTAAAAACGGAATCATGCAAGAATTTGTCGATTCCCATAAAATATCGATCCACTACACAACCCCAGACAGTCCTCAGTCCAACGGTATGATCGAAAGATTCCACTCAACTTTGATCGAACACTTAAGAATACTCCGAAACACAAAAACGACGTTATCCATCAAAGAACAAATGCCATATGCTTTACTAGGCTACAACAACTCCGTCCACTCCTCAACAAAACTAAAACCCATCGAAGTACTAAACGGACACCTAAATGCAAGAGATCCGTTCGACATAGATATAAAAAGAACCTTACTAAACGATTACATAGAACAACATCGCAAGAAAACAAAAGAAATCTATAGGGAAATCAACGAACGCCTTTCCGAAAATAAAAGGGCCATTATAGAAAATAGAAATAAAACGAGACAGACCCCTATCTCATACAAACCCTCTACTAAAATCTACACTAGGAAAACTTTGAAAAGAAACAAATTACTGCCTAGATTTCAACCCAAGACAGTACTAATAGATAACGCTATAACGATAGACACTCAGACAGCTACTGTACATAAGAAAAACATAAAACACAAACCCGAAAAGAAAACTAATTATAAATCCTCCTCGCAGATTTGCATGCCTAATGGGAGAAGAAATCAAAATGAGAGATCTGAAAGAAAATCCAGGAGTGCTTCCCCTCAACCTGGGACAAGCAAAGATACGTTCTAACACGTACGACTTTATACACTTTTTTGAACTACAACCTATAATGGAAGAAATCAAAACTATCGATGATCAATATCAAGCAGTAACTAAAGCCATAGAAGACGGCCTCAGCTACCCTTATTTTACAAGCTTACAAAATTTCGATCAAGCCCTCCAATTTCAACTAAAATCAGCCAAAGAGAAAATACTATCAATTTATCCAACCTCAAGAAGGAAACGAGGAATTCTAAACGGCTTAGGAAGTATTATCAAGTCCATCTCCGGAAACCTAGACCAGGAAGACGCCGAAATTTACAATACAGCAATACAAACGCTCCAAACAAACCAGGAGAATATTATAAAAAACGTAAATCATCACATGAGCTTGAATTTAAAGATTTTGGATAAGTTTAACGAAACTGTGACTCTTCTAACACACAACCAAGAAACTATTTTCGAAGAAATAGATCAAATCAGTAAAAATCTGAACAAATTTGTATTCGATTTCAATCACTGTCTGCAAGCCAGAAATGTACTGGATGAATTAAACCTATCCCTCCAAATTATCCTCCAACTCCTGAACGATCTAGAAGAGGCAATCACATTTTCCAGACTAAACACTCTTCACAATAGTGTCCTGAGAAAAGATGAATTAGAATGGCTAGTGACAAAAATGCTAGAACACCACAGCGAAGATCATCTCCTATATACCAAAGATGAAGACATCCTTAATTATTACGATATAATAAGCGTAGACGCTTACTACACGAACCACACTATCGTATTTATCCTACACTTTCCCATCTTATATTCTAAGACCTTCACATACTACCACCTATTCCCAATACCTACGCAAAATTCTACAATAATTATCCCTCCAGAACCGTACCTTTTGGTTAATGAAGATACCTTTCAATACTCCGAAATTCCATGCAAAAAAACCAGTGCCGAATACTTATGCAACGAAAAAGCGTTGCAAACAACAACGAAAACTGAAGACTGCATCAACCAGATTCTTCAACTGAAAAACACAGAAGCCTCTTGCAACTATATTCCAGTGCAAATACAGAACACAATCATCCAAAGTCTATCGAACTCCCACTACGTAGCAATATTTACTGGACCCACAAAAATAACAACTAAATGTTCCACAACGAAACCAATGGTTCTGCAAGGAGTATACCTGATCGAACTTCCACCAAACTGCGAGTTCAGAACACTAGAACAAAGGTTTATTAATTCCAAAACCACTATTGAAGGCGAACCATTAACATTGCCACAAATTAAAACAAGCAACATACAAAAACCAACAAGATTTAAACCATTGAAGATAAACCAAGTGCCCTTAGACGACCTCCATGAACTCATTAAGCAAGCAAACCAAATGGAACCAATAGAAGCCGAAAAATGGAACTTCTGGATGACCCCCATCTACATAGGCGTTACAATTCTCATAATTTATCTTTGTTATAGGCTAAAGAATAACAGACGCAAGAGAAAAGACCAAAGAAAATCCACACCAACAGAAGACGAAGAGAACACCAAAGTTTTGTTCGTCCCTTACAAAACTTCCCCAGGGGATGGAGAAGTTACAGTACAGTGAACCAACTTCCTGTATACGAAGCCATACATCTAGACGCTGAGTTTGCTAAATTCCAATGCAACATTCGATGAAACATCCGATGCCGACGAAGCAATATTTTTATATAAATTAAACGATCGATTTGTATTATATTCAGTCTGATTTTAATTATATTATTTTTACCAGTTTATTGTGTAGTTTGTAACAGTGTAGTAAATAAAAGTGTTTTTAAAAAGTGAGTTTTTAAGTGGCAAATCGTATTTTACAGTTGTAGGTAGAGTAGAGGAACAAATTTGAACTACAATTCAATATAATTAGAGTCCTGATAAGAATGGGAAGGGGGATATATTTTCCCTTAATTAATAAATACCAATACTTATTACAGGAATGGAATATGGAGGTGTTAAGGAAACGAGAAGAGGTTAGCAAGTATAATATCCAACATCTAAATAAGAAAGAAGGGATAACTAAGCGGGGAAGGTCAATCCAATTCTCTGTTATCTCTTCATTATAATAAAATAACTTTGTGATATTTTGACTTTAAGTTTTTCATTAGAGCATTTTCTGTTCAATTTATCTATTTTTGCTTTACATATGTCTTACCAAGCAATGAAATTGGTGGCAATGGCCCTGAATAATACAACGCAGCTAAATGTAAACAATATGATAGAAAATATCCCCTACGAAGTTCAACTACAAGAACAAAATTCTTTTACTTGTCTACAAGAAATAAACGACCAAGACATTTTACAATAGTTGTTAGAACATAAGAAAACTATACAAATAGGTCTCGAGGAAAATCCGGATCCGATAAGCAATCAAGATCAGAGTGCATTAGAACGAGAGAACATACAATTTTTACCGGAACAAATTGAAGAACGAGGAGAAAAACTTTCTGAAATACAGCTCTTACAGTTTTCAGAGTTAGAGGAACAAAATGTGATACAAATAATACAAGAAGGACAAGCCAACCATAATAAAAATAACGATATGTTGGAACAAGTCAATATAAAATCAGGGGGGGGGGGTAAAATTAAAAACATTGGCGAACTGAGGGTGGTTGAGATTAAACAAAAAAATATACAGGAACAAATAGACGTAAAAGAGAATCCCACGGAAAAACAGAAGATAGCGAACTAGAATCTAATGGCGATGATGATCCGGAATTTTTGCCCCGCGTGGAAAATCTAGATGAGTAAGGTACTGAAGAAATCAGTGATGTAAAAAAAGTTGTAGAACGAATCGTAAACGTTTTAAATAATAAAACAAGTAACTTAAAGAGGAAAATAAATCCGACAGCAAACCATGGGATAAAAATATTAATAAAACGCAAAGAATGTTGGAAAAAGAATACATCGAATAAACGAGATCCTAAGACAGCGCCGTAAACCTTAATATTTAAAAAAAAAAGAAGAGAGCTTGGACCTAAGTGCACATCAAACGTTTATAAAAAAGCTTATACTAGTTGTTTTAATTTACCAACGGAAGATTGGTGTATCGGTGAACGACAAACAACATAGTCCACTCCACTAATCTAGTTCATCTACTCAGTGGTTCCCAACGGGAGCGTTACCGCCCCCCTGTGTGCGCCGCAGCCTTTCAGGGGGGCGGTAGCGGATTCAGAAGCAAATAATAAGCAGTCAAGAGGAATGGTGAAATAAAAATGATTTAATAAGGGTTCATAAGCAGTTTTAAATTAGCATTAATAATACTAATAATTATAATAATTTCTTTTAGTTCAGAATAGAAGTATATGACTTGTCCTCGCACGTTGATAAACGAACGCGCGATGTTCATACAAAATAACATGTTTCGACATGTTCGCACACAGACAAGTTGAATCATGCACGAAATGAAACGTATAAAAGCAACATCTCTACGAATTTTTTGTTAGTTAGTTGTATGTGCTTGGCCGCGATATATAATCGTGAATCATAAGCTCTGCCGTAGTAAATAATCGTGAATGGTGTGTCATTTTATAAACATTCCTATCTATAAATCTATTGAGAATTTGATTTTTGTATGAAAATGGCTGAATCTACTTCTAAATTAAAAAAGAAATGCCGGCAATACAGTATTGAATATTTAAAATATGGATTTGCGGAATCTTCTACAAACAAATCATTACCTATGTGTTTAATTTGCCGAAAAGTTTTTTCAAATGAAGCTATGAAACCTTCTAGGCTACAAGAGCATTTACATAAAATGCATCCTGATAAGAAGAACAAAGATATATTCTATTTTCAAGAACTCGAAAAACAATATTTAAAATAGCCAACTATATCAAACCTTTTTGCATCGTCTTCTAAACGAGACGATGATGGGCTACGAGCCTCATATAACGTTTCATTGTTAATCGCAAAGTCAGGAAAACCACACACCATTGGCGAGGAATTAATTTTGCCGGCAGTCGAAGAGATATTAAAAACTGTTCTCCATCATAAGACACCATTTGATATCATTAAAAAATTCCTCTCAGTAATAATTCAGTGCAAAGAAGAATAGATGAAATCGCAAATGACGTTAAAATATCATTATGCGATTACCTAAAGACTTGCAAATTTTCCATTCAACTCGATGAATCAACTCTACCAAGTAACGAAGCTCTACTCTTATCATACGTACGATTTATAAAAGAAGAAAAAATTCATCAAGAGTTATTATTTGCTAAGAATTTGGAATCTGATACAAAGGGACATTCTATATTTAATATCATGCAAGAATTTTTTCAAGAGAAAGAAATTCCTATTAGCAATATTTTGTCTGCTGCTACTGATGGTGCTCCAGCAATGACCGGGCGTCATAAGGGTTTTATAGCACATTTGAGAAAAGCAGTGCCAAATGTACTCGCTGTACATTGTATTATTCACCGTCAGCATTTGGTTGCAAAAAAATTAAATGAACGTCTGCATGCATCCGTCAATAACGTTATTAAAACAATCAATATCATTAGAAGCAATTCATTGAATGACCGTTTGTTGCAATGAAAATGATGAAGACTACAATCGCTTGCTGCTGCACACAGAAGTACGTTGGCTCTCTAAAGGTGTTTGTCTGAATCGTTTTTTCAATCTATTTGACTCAGTGTTGGAATTTCTTGAAGAAAACGAACAATTGCGCGAAAACCTGATTACGTCAAAAAATGACATCGCTTATTTGACGGACCTGTTTAAAGTATTTAATCAAGTTAATCTACAATTGCAAGTTGATGATTTAAATTTAATTAAAACTAAAAACGTCATAGCTGCTTTTGCAGGAAAACTCCTTATATTCAAAAGAAATCTTGGTAGAGGTGAGTACAACCATTTTCCCACATTATCAACAGTGTCTGCAAGACCGAAAGATTTACTTACTTACTGCCACCAGTTGGAAGTTCTTCATGTTGATTTTACAGAGCGTTTCCAAGATATTTTAAACATGGAAATACCAAGTTGGGTTATAGATCCTTTCGCAAACACAGATACTGAAGGCCCATCAAGTTTGGAAGAGGAGCTATTAGAACTCACAACTAACGAAGAACTGAAAGTAAAATTCAAACGTGGATATCAAGAGTTCTGGCTTCAAAAACCAATACCAGTTCTCTATCCTGGATTGTGGACAATAGTACAGAAGTTGTTAATTGCATTTTCTTCGTCTTATATGGCTGAACGTGCATTCAGTGCAATAACTGATTTGCTGTCAAAGAAGAGGAACAGACTACACATCACTGAACGTGGCGATCTGCGATTGATGTTAACGAAATTGGAACCCGATATTAACAAACTGGTAACACTCCACCAGCCTCAACCGTCTCATCGATTTTTTTCTTTCATATTAATTTTGTATTTCTTATTGTATTGCATTTCTTATTTCTATTGTGATTGTATTTCTTATTGTTTCTGTGTTTATATTTAAAAGTTTGATAAACAATTTAATTGTACATTTGGTAGTCGTTTAATAAATTTCTACTTCATCATTCCTCTAAAATAAAATTTAGACATTAACTGAAATTAGAGCTAAATACAGATCAATTGGGACGGTACAGATGATATTCAAATAAAATTAACTAGTTTGGACTAACCAGCGACTGGATGTGGGCGTTGAAATTTTTGTTCTCTTCTATAGGGGGCGGTGGTCCAGAAAAGGTTGGGAACCACTGAACCTACACCAAACGGTGGTGCACAGAGCCAGATCTAAACCAGTGTATCTCTAAACTAATCATTATCTCATACACGTAAATCAAAGTGAACTTTCTCGCTAAAAAAGTGCGGCAATAGTGATAAGCAGAGACCAACAAGTGTGCCTTCCGAAAAATCGATCGAATCATCTACAAACTTATACCTGTAAGCAGGAGCTGGGTTGAAAACGGGCAGTTTAGTCCAATTTTATTGTACATCACTATCTCGCTGAGAAAAAATTGAAAAAAGACATTTAATTTTGAACTCTTTAAATTGCTTACTATATTATATAAATTCATATCTATACCATTCTATGTGAAATCAAATATTTAGTAAAATCACAGCGACTCGTATAAAACATTATCTCAAAAATTCGCAGCAACTGATAAGAAATATCAGTAACATTTTGCTCTTGTTACACACTTAAACTAAAAATCTCAGCAATAGGTCTAAAAACTTTAATCAGTGAATGCGAATCAATCAAAAGTAAAATCAATAGAATAAATATCCAATTAGAAACAGAATTAAACCTAGATATCTTTGATCTGGAAATTCTACTAAAAGAAATCATCAAAAACAAAATATAAATCTACCCACCTAAGAAGAATGAAAAGAAATCCTAGATCAGGAAAATAGGAACAAAATAGAAATTTACTATCGTAAAACTAGGAGTCAATTAGCTAGACCGATTAGAAAATTAACTATATCTGAAAGTAACCGTAATGAGCCAGATACGGAAACAAGAGTAGAGTCAAACTAAAACTCAGGTACCAGATTACCTGAAATAAAAATAAAGAAGTTTTCCGGGTATCACACTGAATGGGACATTTTTTATAACCTGTTCAAAACTAGTGTCTTCGAAAGTTCACAATTAAAATGAGATGCTTAGAAATTTTATTATTAAAAAATTAATCTTGAAAGTGATGCATTAGGTATTGTAGATGTATTACAAGTGATAGAAATTCTACGATTCGCTCATACTTCGAGAAACAAAGAAAATCAATACAAATGACCTCTGTCAGTTAGTGAATTTAAGTCATAATTAACCCTCGTCATCAGACAAGTTCAAAATCAGTCCTTTTCAACGGAAATAGCGGGACTTTGAAAGAACAAAAATCTATCAAACAAACAACTGATATACTTGGAACCATTTTTAGATTCATCCGCTCATCTGCGTATCGGAGTTAGGTTGGAAAACTCGCGGCCTTCCGAAATATCCTTCGAACAAAAACACCCAATTTTATTACCTTTAAACAATCATGTAACTTAACTTATTCTCAAACAACAGCATGTGGGTTTGGGTCTTGCTGGCAGACAAAATGTCTTATCAAGTGCACGATTACGCTGCTGACCTCTTAATGGTTTAAGGCAAATCAAGCATACCTATAATTAGAAACTGCAAAATTTGTTATCGATTAAACGCACAGACTGATCAACAGATAATGGCCGACCTTCCGAAAGACAGAGTCACATACTCGCGGCCTTCCAAATATTTGGTGTCGACTTCGGAGGCCCCTTTTTCATAAAATCATCCAATCTCTGCAAAGCTCCCGTAACAAAATGTTACATATCAATTTTCGTATGCATGGTGACCAAAGCCGTATATATAGAACTAGTATCTAATCTCACTTAACATAATGATTATGGGTTGGTACATAAAAGAAAAGGAAAAAATGTTGTTGAGGAGTAAAATAATAGTTATTTGTAAAACAAGTGTCACAAGGACTCGTTTTATAGTACGAGTGAAGTTTGCACAACGAACCGCGAAGCGGTGAGTTGTGCAAATCACGAGTACTACAGAAAGTCATTGTGGCACAAGTTTTACACAATATTTTTTATAATTCGCATTTATTTAATTATTTAAATAAAATATAATTTCATATAATCTCTCTTTTTAAACTAGGAGGAGTGGTTTGAATTTAAGTTGGCAATTCTGTAGATTCCTAATTGGTCAGATCACAGATGGTTTTATTCAGCACTTCTGACTTTGGACATATTATAACCGAATAATTGTGTAAATTGTAAACACACTTTCATTTAAGCAAACAAAGGATGATTATTTATTTAAAAAAGAGCTTCTTCGTATATGCTCTTGCGATCTATTTATATTATATCATGAACAGAATTATTTCTGTAATACATCTTCACATAGATATCTGGCAATTTAACCCAAAAATCGAACGTTTTGTATAACTATATATTGATCCTATCCAATATAAAAATAAACAATTGACAAATCATTGATAAATAAACGTTAGCGTACTTTATTCATTAATATTTTTAATATATAAACCATTCTAATTTACCTTTATTATAATAATTTGCTAGCTAGAACAACGCTAGACCATTTTATTTATAATTTGTGTCAATGTTCAAGTCAAATGTCAAATAAAAATATAACTAAATTCAATAACCAACTGTACACTAAAAATTACTATAACAGTGTTCAAAGAGCTTCATTGTGACACTTTAAACAATGTTATAATGAAGTCTCTTTTATACGCGAATTATAAAAATACTATTATCAAAAATTAGTTGAGGGTATCATTGACGAAAAAATTACAAAGCATTATTTGATTGCGAATTGGAAAGACAACGTGTACAGAACTAAAATGTTTTTTGGGATTGGTCTAGAGAAAAAACCCAAATTACGCGACTACTGAAGCAACAAACCTGTGCTATAAAAATGTTCTTACTGCCCAATGCGGAATGGGCAGAAATAGATTTGAATCTGTTCTCAATTTCCTTCATGTTACCGACAATTAAAATTACAATAAAGATGTTAAGTTCTATAAAATGAGTGCATTTGTTGAATTAATGGATAAAAGCTTTCAAAGATGGTGTGTTCCGCAGGAAAATGTGTGTGTAGATGAGAGTATGATTCCACTTTGAGGTAGACTTGGACTCAGTCAGTACATTCCCAATAAACGTCATAGATAAGGTCTCAAAGTATACAAACTATGTGCCGGTGGTGGCTATACTTATACACTCAAATTATGTGGGGGAAAATCAAGTAGACCCGGGCACCTTTACTAAATAGTGGCAGAACGCTGCTTTTCTCGTTCACGAACTAAATGCAGCTAGTACTCATTTGATTGAAACTCTACGATCCAAAAGAAAATTTAATCCGTCACCTGTTGTATCTGCTAAGTTAACGAGAGGAGAAATGACTGTATTGCGGAGCAATACAAATGTAATTGTAGGCAAATGGAGGGATAAAAGAGATGTTTTACTCCTGACCACTAAAGATGTTCCAGAAATGGAAGATGTGGATACGAGAAGAGGCACTGTGAAAAACCTTCCACTATACTGGAATATAATAGAATCTTCAATTGATGTCTCGGACCAGAAAGCAGCATATGCATCAACAATTAGAAAAGGTTTGTGGAGTAAAGCATTTTTGAAAAAACCAAGAGTAATAATATATTTTGTTTATTTGTAGGAGTTAAGGGGTACCATAAAATTATTTTTGAGTTGTTAACAAACACAGCAGTTGTAAATGTCCATCTCCTTTTTACACAAGGAAGAAAATGTCTATCACACAATTTCGTGAAAAACTGGTATTGGCTTTGATTAAACTATATGACAATACATCAGAAGGAACAGAAGCTAACCACTGTCTCACAGATATAAAGCAACGTGGAATGTGTTCATCGTGTTATAGAGACATTGCCAATAAATTTGGACGGGTCCAGGCTATGACAGGTGTCCTCAGCATGCATTTCATGCAAAGACATTAATAATTTTATATGTAGCAAATGTTTTTTTGCCTCTCATTCTATTTCATTAAAAAGAAATGTGTCCAAATTTGGTACACATGGGCACGTACAAAGTTAAACCGACTTAAGCTATCTACAGGACCACGTGTACCAAAAATGAACACACAATAAACTTCATCAAACTAATTTTAATATTTGTTAAAAATGCGTTTTTTCTGTTGTACATACATTATTAAAACAGTTTTTGAAATAAAGTGTATCCGGTCCATGCGTAACGTTTTGTCTTATTTGCCCAGTCGTTAAAGTGTTAAAATCATATAACAAACTACTCAAATATATTATGCTGTTCCACAAATGGTTGACGTACATAATATAGCTCACATC
This sequence comes from Galeruca laticollis, assembly GCA_963921935.1. Taxonomy (NCBI): domain Eukaryota; kingdom Metazoa; phylum Arthropoda; class Insecta; order Coleoptera; family Chrysomelidae; genus Galeruca; species Galeruca laticollis. The sequence goes on along the minus strand of OY998178.1, from coordinate 32,621,188 downwards.
AAGACCTTTCATGGCTTGGGACAAGAATAGAAACTTTCAATTATGGGTAAGGTTACACCCCCTATTCTGTTACAATGAAACAACTTATTTCTATGATCAATTGGCAATTTACCCGACGTCGAGATCTCAAGTGTCGACCTTAATATAATATTCTGTTACAATGAAACAACTTATTTCTATGATCAATTGGCAATTTACCCGACGTCGAGATCTCAAGTATCGACCTTAATATAATAAAAATAACAAAGTTATATTTTACGACATCCAGATCTGTATAATCAATGATTTCTGTTTCAGTAAATCACTGTCGCAAAATTTTACATTTTACTTTGTTTTGCCTTGTAATAAAAAAATGAATTCTCGAACAAGAAACAATCAGTAGTGAAATATCTCTCGTCCTAGAGTAATGAAGTATTTGTCGTCCGATAAAGCAGTGGTGAAAATATCTTGTCCGAAACAGACGCATTTCACAGTGTAAGAAGTATCTTAACAACCCAGTGAATCTCTCCGGTCAGCATAAAACTCTAAACCAATCAACTGTAAACTAAACTTAATACTATACCGGGAAAATTACGATTTTACCGAAAAGTATAAGAATATCTATCGTGTTACGACGCTAAATGTAACAGTGCCAACTACAAGTGTTTTAGTTTAATAATTATCGGAGAGAAATATATACTTATCAAACGAGCATCTAATATCTGAGAACAACTGTAATTTAATTATCTAACTCCCCGCATCATTTATTGTATGTACAATATTTTTTGTTTGATTTGATTTACGTCTGTTAATATTGTTGTACTTAAGTGTTTTTAATTAAACGTTACTTAAAATTAAGACTAGTCCTTCTTTCCAAAAACTTAATCGAAGAAAAACAATAACCCTTTGGTGTAACGGTGAACGACAAACATAACAGTCCACTGCACTAATCTAGTTCATCTACAAATCGTATTGGTTATTTAGGTCACTCGAAAATAGTTTCTGATCAAACAGCAAAAATCGTGACTGTAAAAAATGCCGAGTATCATGTCTCTAAAAATTAAACTTATTTAAGTACGAAATATTAATTACTTTACTAGGCTAGTAATAATAGTTTTTCCTTGTTAGCGGTGCGTATAAAAAGACTAAAACTCAATTTAGTATTCCAAGGAAATACGGTTTATTAACGGCAATAAACAAAGTAACCTTGTTAAATAGTCCTATAACATGATGTGATGACTGATAAGTGATGACATATTTTTCATTTAACATATTATCATAAGGAAGAACGTTATCAACAATCAACAACCGCCGCATCATGCTAGTTTATTCCGCAATAGGTCAAAGAACAATCAACAACAATTACGACATACACTATATTATTAATCAATTGACATTACTGGCCTTCATGTAAATTACGTATTTGTGTCAACAAAATATCGACTTGAATGAAATTTCGTTATATTTGTTATTTTTACGATTCAAATATATCATGATTAGTCGATTATACGACCTACTCAGATTTGTTAAAGCGGACTTTAAATTGAATGTTGCCACACACATCAAGGTATTTTATTTCTGTTTGATTTTAATTAAAAGAAAAATTTTATATCTTGTTTATACAGCTGAAAATTTGAAGTTGCCAAACTTCCAGCGTGTTCGGTAGTGAAGTGAAATACATGTTGCCATATTAATCCAGAAAACAGAAAATAATCAGAGACCCATTTAAAAAAAAACAATAAAACAATTGTTTTTAAAAATGTATTCTTCATTAATAAGCATAATAAAAGTACAATATAACAGTTACTATTTATTACATACTTTACTTAGTAAATTACTATATAACAAGTATAATAATAATACACAATGTATATTGGAAAAAAATTAGTGTTTGAAAAACATTGGAATACATTATATTGTATCATATGTGTAATATTTGTTAGCACATGCTATTATCAGTAAATTATTCTTAGCTTAAGTTTGAGAAGAAAATAAAGAAAATCACCTGTACTATTTTATAAACAAAATTTTGTATAAAATTTTTGAAACTATTTGTCGACATTCGTCTTTTAATAAACTATCCTGGTTAATAAAAACAGATAAAAGCTTTAAACAACTTTTTGAAACAACCTATCCTACTTTTAAGCCAAAATAAAATAACAGGTTGTTTCAAAAAGTGTTTAAACTTTGTGTGACTGTTTTTATTTGTTTATTTAAGAAAAAACAATATAGGCATAATTTTAAAAACCTTCAGTATTGGCTTGGCTTGTCATCTAGTAGTAGCTAGTAAACTGTGACTAATCATGCAGGTCTCTTCTTTTATTTTTTCCCTGTTGGTGAATAGTAACCTTCCACCACAATAGATGGTGCCGCACTCGACAAAACTTTGTGGCTTCGGACTCAGTACAGGAGATTCCATTCTTCCCCGTATTAAAAGTATTTATCTATGCTTATGGCTGACAAACTGACATTTATAACTGCCATTGTAGGGTGGACCCATGACTTGATACATTTTCTATAAAGTTTGAAGAATTTAAATGATTTGAATAAAAACAATAATATTAAATATAAACAATATATAATTATAAGGTAAGTCATGATTTGTAATGTCAAACGTATGTATTTCAATTTCTAATTTCTCAGCATTGGAATTTTGTCACGTGCAGAACAAATGACAGAATTATGAACGTAAATGGAAGCAAATCAAAACATAAATACCATAATATACATATTTTTGTTTAGATTTTTCAGATAGTAAATCATTATTGATACTTATTGATATTTACTTAAATAATATTAACGATACTTTTATCATATGTGGAGATTTCAATATTCCTGAAATTAAATGGTTATTGAACGAGGGAGATTATTGTAAGCCAAATAATTGTATTATTCTTAGATCTAGCTTATTAGTCGACACTATGTCTCTGGTTAATATGGTTCAGTATAACCCAAATGTGAATATATCTGGCAACACTCTAGACCTCATATTTAGTAGTAATTTTCAATCAAAAATGTACATCTTTCACCTAATTCATTAGTTCCCGAGGATCAGTACCACAGTACTTTGGAATTCGATGTGGATATTCCTTTCAATATTTGTACTAGAGTTGTTAATCAATATCGCTGGAATTTTAAGTTGGCAAATTATCACGAAATTAACCGACTTTTATGTAGTGTTAACTGAGCAGATAAATTCCATTCAAGTGACATAAATAAAGCAATTTATCTGTTTTACAATATTATTGACCAGATCGTTCACTCACATGTACTTCAATATCCCAGCTATTATAAAAATACCCTCATTGGTTCTCTTCTTCTACAATAAAAGCGATTAAAGAAAAAATAAAATTTCACTGTCGATGGAAGAAATACCATAATAATTTAGATTACTTAACATTCAAAATCTTACGAGGCAGATCAAAATTTTTAATAAATGAAGATTATAAAAAATACTTGACTACTGTAGAAACGAATATTATTCATAATTCTAAATATTTTTGGCAATTTGTAAAAAGCAAAAGAAAAGCAAATAATTTCCCTAATAACTTTTTCACTGCTCAGGGCCCTACCACCGACTTACAGAAAATTTGTTATATATTTTCAGATTATTTCTCTTCTGTTTTTGTAAGTAGTGATGCTAGTAACTTTGGTAATATGTATACTAACACACCACTGAATATTTCTAACTACACAATTACTCGTGAAACTATTGATGAAAAAATTGAAAATTTACCCAATAAAGGTCCTGGGCCAGATGAAATACCTACTGATTTTATTAAAAATTGTAAGGAATCACTAATAGAGCCATTATTTTTGCTATTTAATAAATCTCTCAGTTCATGTCAATTTCCTGATACATGGAAAACAGCCTTTATTACACCAATTCATAAATCTGGAAACAAGAATAGAGTTGAAAATTATAGACCTATTTCTAAATTAAACATCTTTAGTAAGGTGTTTGAAAGTATCATTTTTGATTTTCTTTATCATGACGTAAAAAACATACTTAATATTGAACAGCATGGCTTCATGAAAAAACGTTCGGTGGATACAAATTTATTCCTATACGTTGAATACATACTTAAAAGTCTAAATAATAGGCATAACGTTGATTCTGTGTATATTGATTTCAGTAAGGCCTTCGACAAAATAGATCATTCCGTCCTTGTCTCAAAACTTTCTGAAGTCGGTATACATGGTAATTTATTAAGATGGTTCGACTCATATGTCAGAAATAGGTCACAACAAATAATTTTAGGTGCTCTTAAATCTAAGGCTGTGGTTACTACTTTAGGAGTACCTCAGGGGTCCCATTTAGGTCCTTTAATTTTTAATTTATATATAAATGACATATCTAGTTGCTTTCAATTTGCTAAGTTTGTTATGTATGCCGATGATTTGAAAATATATCACTCAATTTCATGTGCTTACGACAGAGTTCGATTGCAAGAAGACTTAGACAATTTATCCGACTACTGTGTGAGAAATACTTTGTTTTTAAATATCTCAAAATGTAATTATATACAGTTTTCTCGACTTGAACTACAACACATATGAAATTTCTAATAGCGTATTACACGCTGTAGATACGGTTAGGGATCTTGGTATTCTTTTAGACTCTAAATTACTTTTCGATCGGCATATTTGGAAAATAACTAGAAAAGCTAATCAGCAGTTGGGCTTCATATACAGAACATGTTTCGAACTTCAAAATCCTCATACCGTTAGATCATTATATATGGCATACGTAAATAGTGTATTAACGTTTGGTTCTACTATTTGGAACCCACGTTATTCGGTCTATATTTCAAAATTAGAAACAGTCCAGAACAAGTTTATTTCATATTGTAAAAGAAAATTTTATCCCGATATGGATAGGCAACGTATTCGTTCTAATTTAAAGATAATTTCACTAGAGCATGGTAGGCAAATTGCGGATGTACTGTTTATTCACAAAATCCTCAATAACAATATAGATTGCCTTGAACTTACAAACTTCATCACACTTCGTATTCTCAGCCACTCAACTAGAAACAATTATACCTTTATAACACATCAGGCATCCACCAATTATTTTCTAAATTCTCCTGCTCACAGAATAACAAACACAATAAATTGTCCAGTATTGTTGAAATGGATATTTTTTACCACAGTGCAGATTTGATTTAAAAACTACTGAGACTATTTTTTGCAAATATATGTTTTATTACCTTTACTCTTGTTCTCTTTTTTATTGTATACTTGTATTTACTTTTATTTGATGTATTTATATGATTATATTTATATTTTCTTTTTTACCTAATTTGTAAAATAATGTGTAACTATTAGTGGATACTTTTATGGGTTTGTCCTGTTTGTATCCCAAATAAATAAAATAAAATACAATAAATAAAAATTAACTGCATGTTGTAATATTGCGAACTTCTGGTGGAGTGCATGATAATTCGCTTTAGTTCCATATTAATAAATTCCGTACTAGGTATTAGTAACTTAATAAACATTCAATTTTTTTAAAAATTCTGTCAACTGTCAATTGTATATGTGAGGGTTACCAAAATAAATAAAGAAACAGAAAAAACCCTAATATTGCAATTTTATTTTTATGAAAAACATTTTTGCACGTTCATTATAAAAAATAGTATGTAAAACTCTAATCACAACGTCATTTTGTAATACTCGTGTTTTGCGTAACTCACTGCTTAGCGGTTCGTTACGCAACCTGCACTCGTACTACAAAATGAGTCATTGTGACACTTGTTTTAGAATATACTATTGTTATTTGGTTTCAATCCATAAAGTTTATAGAGCCATATTATGTGTAGACTTATTACTCCTGACGGAGTCACTCAAATCACGGCTCTATTGATTTTAATCGAGCAAAGGATTCACACCTACACCTACGTCTTTAGAAATAATTTTAAGATGAATAACAATTTTAGTACGGGTGAAAATATGTAGAAGAGAATAAATAGATTGAATAAATCTAATTTGAAAAATATATCAATAACTACATATCAATAATGATTTTGTGTGAACAAGACAAAGTTATCGAGCTAACAAAGCATAAAGAAGTTTCATGATTATTGGATTAACCAGAATTATTTTCTTGTTGTAAAATTTCATAATTCATACGTTTTCTTAATTTATAAGCGATTACCAGATGCTCTCAACGAAATGACTTCGGGTTTTTCGATGTGGTACAAAGCAACACAGCTGTTACATTCAATTTTCTGAATAATATTTGACGTCATATTACTAGAAATACTAGAATACTACATGTTTCAATTATTCTACGAGTTTCAGTATACGGCAATTTAATAAATAGCTCCTTAACTTCTCTTCAGATGCCCCATATTTACCTCAAATAAAGTAAAGGTGGCGTAAAACATATAGTGTAGCAATGTAATCGTATATCCCCTTTAAGTTATGTTGCGGAGCTAAACTCTGAAAGTTATTAATATTTTGTTTACTTACCAATTTGTTACGTAATTGTTGAAAGGGCGTTCGGTTTAATCGGGATGCCAGACGTGAACTGAGCCCTTTTTGTATCCCATTCGATTTTTTATGTACAAAACTAAATTCTATGAAAAAATTACAAAGAAAAAGAAATTTTATAACAATGAATAAAACAATTGTTTAAAAATAAATACTAACAAAACTGCCATCTATGGATGTTAGTAAAACTTTGCGCCATTTGCACGTCTCAAGTTACTCTAGAAAGAATAAAATTTCTATTTATTAAACAATTAAATTACGTAATCAAATTTAAATCACAAAAATTTTTGAAATCACGTAAAATACCATGTCGTATATTAAATTTATCCACCTTTTTCTATTTTCAATTGATACTTACAAAGAAACATTCTTCCAAATAATTCTCAATTTATTGACTGAAATTTATTCAGATAAAATTTTTATATATACATAGTTATTTTCCAACTAATTTTAAACTGATCTAAAAAATCATTTGGCAATAAAAAAAATTTATAAGACGGCCAATTTTTGGTATAAGGCAGCAAAAATTGGGCCAATTCGAGCTCGCGGGAGATTCGGTAAGAAAATTTAATAGCAACATTGTATTAAAAACAGTTCCATTTTTTTTACTTTCCCTTTGCCCTAGTAAAAAAAGTAGGAATCAGTTTTAAATAAATGTATAACTTCTTACAATAGATAATAGAACATCATAAAATGAATCGTACAATTTTTGTTCCTTCTGAGCATACTCAAATTTATCATAAAAAAATATAAAATATTTTTTCTACGACCATAAAGAAAAATGTACATTTCAAGTGCGTCTTCGATTCAGGAACCTACCACATTGTAATACAGATTTTCATTTCCCATGGGCTAACTGTATCGAAATACCTATTTCATTTCCTACGACTATCATGCGCTACTAGACTGTCATTATATTAACGAATTTTTTGGTCATATATATTATAATATATGATCGAGTCATGTTTGTTAATGTCAATCTAATAATTTGACATTTCATATCGGTGTTTACAAAATTCGTTTGTAAAAAAAATTTATAATCGAAAATGGGTCGCGATATTGAGGATGATTTGACATTGACATGCTGATCCAGATATGTAAACTAGCCATTGCTTCAGAAGGACATCGGTGACTATCCTGGTAGATGTATGAGGTGATATAACTTTAAAGAGACACGATAATTGATAACTTTTTCCGCAGGTGAATTATAACGATTTTTTCTGCATAAAGTATTTTTATTTCCGAATTGTCAAAATTTCAAAATTTTAAACGTTATTTGTTTCAGGACGTAGGTAGATACATGTACAAAAAGAAAAAAAAATATGGGTCATTCAAAGGGCTAAGAGCCCGACTTAATAATATCAGAGAAAAAATTCTCTAAACCATGCAACAATGACGGCAGGAAAGTTTATAATAAAAATTGTTATGTAAAATATTACAGTTTTGTTTATGATTTATGATAGTCGTAGAAAGAGTATAGTGTACAATTGGCATGAAATGACCCATTTCCAACTCGTAGGTATATTAAATTTTGTATTACTCGCTAAGCTCGTACTACAACATTTCATATACCTATTTGTGGGAAATTTATGTCATTTCGTGCTCATTGTACAATATACTATAACGTATTTGGTGAACAATTTTGGTTTAAATCCCGAACAAGAAGATTTATTCAAATATATTATCAATATTTTTCATGAAATTTTTTACTATTTAAGGCGTAAACAATGTCCCGTATATAAATTCGCATCTAGTCATTTTAAAAATTCAGCAATTATTTTTGTCTGATTACCAATTTTGTTAATTATGACTACTTTCTTCGAACATTTTCCTTTTTGGTAATTAACAAAAAATTGTTCTATATCTGGTGGTCTAAGCAGAATATATTTTTTGAAGACCTTGTAAAACATACAAGAAATTACAAATGATCTGGGTTTGTTTATCAATTGACTTAATTTGAAATTCATTTTATAAATCTTTACATGATTTATCTTTAAAATTTTCAATTTTTGACGAAGACGTCCTCCATAAATTCCAAAAATGAACACTAACTAAAATTTCATGAAAACTACTATTTATAATACAAATATCAGCAAGAAAAATAACCGCATGAAGCGGGGATTGAACCAACTATATTCTCTTCTGAATACAGTTAGAGACGTACGTTAACAGACTAATCCATCACAAACTTATATTTAATCAACGCAATTTAAGGTAACTTGAAATGTCAATGTTACTTTTAATATTTATCATTGTTTTTTACATGGAATATGTTGTCCAAAGGGTTGAGAGCTTGTTTTTATTCGATATGTCACTCATATAAGCAATGATAACATGTTCTGATAATATTCTTAACTCCGTTTAACGGAGTTCAATCTATAAACTTTTTGTAATAAAATTCATATTTACTTTTTGATTTTTGGGGTAATGATGTGTGTTATACGTCTCCTTTGCGGCTAAACGAATATCTGATGGAGTAATATTTATTGATTTTTGATTCATCACTGGAATCACTCATTTTACTAAAATATTTTTCTTGATAACTAAAAAAATATTTTGACAAGTTATCTTGACGTTACATTGGAATAGAAAAAAAGAAGAGTTGACGGGTACTAAATGCAAATGCTGATTGGTGAATTTCATATACATTCTAGGATGTAAATGAAATCATTTGCGTTCAGTTAACCGAAATGGCCTACATTTCCATTGTGCAGAAAATGGATAATATACATGTGGGTGTAGAGAAAAATGTAAAAAGTCTCGTTGAATATTAATTTATTATTTGTAATTTTGTAAACATAACCCAAACTTCTCAATCATGCATTATAAAGTGTAAAGCGCATGCGGGTCAATTTCTACCGATGTGTCGACTGGGTTAAATGGTTGGACGATTGGTAAAATTTACCGCTAGCATCTGAACGACCCGACTATTTACCAGATCTAACCATCTGATCGCATAAAATGCGCCCGACGTAACGTCTGAATGCACCCTTACATTTGACATAACCAAATGACATTTGTATTGTAACGTCATCTGACGCTGCTGTGAGGACGATACAATTCGATGATTTTAGTAACGGTGCTCGAGAACATCATTTTAAGAACTATTCGAAAATATAGCATTCACAGGCTTGCGTATGCATGACGTTGGGAATGATGTCAATAATAACGCTCCGATTCGGGATTCAGGGCATCAGTTCGGATGAAACTCAATCATCGACCACCACACCTGCAAGAAATGAATCACCGGAGGCGACATTGATTCTCTTTCCGAAATATCGAAACCACACATGACCAACGTTCAACCAAATATTTTTACAAAAGTTACAACTTTTATTTTTTAGAACTGAATATCTTTTTAATAAATACATGGACAATTATCATCGATTCTTCAACTGGAAGGTCATATATGAATTATATGGCAAATGTATGCATGCTTTGCCCGTAGATAATATACTTTTCAATTAATTAAAACATATAGAATTGCAGGGAGAGGAAAAAGACGAAAGTGTGCGTAAAATGCGTTACAACACGTGTTACGTACTATACTTTACCTACGACCTACTTGTACTTGTATTGATAAACTTATTAATGATACTTTAAGAACATCTACAATAAGATAGTTTCAGTAATTTTATCGTATAACATTTGATTACATAATATTAGTTATTATAGTAATTGTTTATGGTGACATTACAGCTGTTAAATATAAACGATAGATCGGTTCTTCTGCTTGTTGAAGCATAAGAAAGATTTAAATTATTAGATGTGTTTGGTAAACTTTCATTTTCATTACTATTACTTGTACCTGCTATTGCAGATGCTATTTTAGATGAATTGTTTGTTTGATTATTTAAGGAATTATCCACACAGCCTTCAGCTACGGCCGATGACTGCCATCCGCCGTGTCTTTTCCAATCCAATAGATCGCCACCCGCGTCAACAAGAATAGTCGCTGACGAGCGCCGGAAGCAGTGCCCAGTATAAGTTGCTGCGTCTGGTAGTCCCAGGTTTATAGCAATTTGAGTGAATGAAAACGACGAATACTCAGTGTGTATTTATTTATTAATTTCCAGCTAAGCGCTTTCGGCTATTAAGCCATTCTCAAAGCTGTCGTCATTTAAAAAATAGGTGTCGAAACCATCCAGTTGATAAAGAACAATGTTTAAAGTTGAATCATTGTCATGATTAAGTCATTGAATTAAAAAACACTAAAATAACCCTATTGGAAGGGTGTAAAATTATAATTTACATGATCAATGACGACAGCTTTGAGAATGGCTTAATAGCCGAAAGCGCTTAGCTGGAAATTAATAAATAAATACACACCGAGTATTCGTCGTTTTCATTCACTCAATTTACATCTAGTGTGTACACCATATCAACAGACAGTTCTTATAGCAATTTGTTTTGGTACGATCCCTATTTTATTGATACCAACTCACTGCCTGGTACATTTTCCGTTTACATAATTAAGAAAAAAAGGTAATTCTGTAGCCGCATTTACTGCAGAGCGAAGGTTAATATATTTTTTCACTTTGGGGTAAAAATATTCTGTAACCACAAAAGAACGTTGTCGCTTAGTTTTTGAATCAGGAACTTTAATAACAAATTTTTTTCCTGTATCTTGAACATGCGATGGTTTTATATTACGGAATTCTTGTTTTCTGCAGGCACCGCTTATACCAATTATAAGAACTACCTGAAAGAAAATTTACGTAAGTATCTATTAGTATATTGAGCACAATATATCTTACCTTCATAAACAAATATTTATCATCTGGTGCATTTTCTAGGAAATTATTAATGTTCTCGTTTGTTAAAATTTGGGATTTTTTGGGTTTAAATCCGTCAGATTTTCTTTTAAGTAGAGCTTGTAATTTGGAATTGCTTGCAATGTTTATATTTTGATATATATATATATATATATATATATATATATATATATATATATATATATATATATATATATATATTGTTGTCCTCAACATAGAGTAAAAACACCAAAATGAAGAAGGCTTCATATTTTTTGCCAAATCTTGGAAATATGCCATCATAACATTCTCGGAAAATGATTTTACGCCGTTTTTTTAACCTCCATTCCATGGTATATATGTTTGTAACGACTCTCAGATTTCGCCGGTAATAAGTCGTTTTTGGCTAATTAAGCGATTTCAGTTATTTTGGGTGGAGTTAAATCCATTTCACTGTCACTCGACATTTTTTAATTGAACAAAAACTAAACCAACAGAACCTAGCTATAAGGTTATAAAAATGTAAATTTATTGACAGTTCTTGATTTTTGTTCTCAAATCCCTATCGCACTCTACTTAATTTTGATGGTTTGACAGCTTATATCATTATATGTATATGTTTGTTTACAAATATTATGATACATTTAGTCAACTAAAAGATGCGGAGTGAATGGAACGGAAGCAATTATCATATAATTGCAAATAACTCTTAGTATTAAATGCAATCTCATATCTAATAAATGTTATCTACCATTTATATATAGAATAAAATTCATCGTCTAATATGTAAATAATAAATTTTGAATAAAATCGCGACGTCAATTGACAGTTGCTAAGTGGTTGTTAGGGAAGCCGTGCGTTTTACTTTACAGCCGTGCGTTTCGGTTTACCGTGCGTAATAGACGTCTTACATTGATTGCTGACTGCGTGTATTTGACTAGTTACAGGGGTGGTCGTAGGTAAAATATATAAAAGAGGGCGGAGTCGAGACGTGACATGGCGCGAGTGACGAGCAGTCACTCTTGATATTATGTCTCTGTTTGTCACTACTATATAAGTAACATGAAAACTATATAAGTTTCTTCATCCAAAAATTCTAGTAATCCTTCTCCCATATCAACTGCTTCACTACCACTATCGTTTTGTAAGTAAATATATTTATACTCATTTTCAATTTTGAAAACTTTTTTAATCTCTGTTTTAATTGTGCCCAAATTACCTCGATCCTCGATGGGATTGAAAATACAAAAATAAGGAGGAAGTCTCACTATAGAGTGTCCTTGTTGTTCAGCAATACTCTCTAGGGCGTATAATTTCTTAAATTTCTTTGTCTGTAGAACTTCAATCAGTTGTTGTTTTGTATAAGAATCTTCAGAGTACAAATTATTATGTATCGAAAATTTTTGTAGTTCGGTCTTCTTGTAGCTTTTATTACGTATTTTATTGAACTGTCGTGAATGATAAGAAGCGTTGTCAAGAACTACAACAATATTTGGCTCTAAGTTTGGGATCAATGTGAATTCAAACCATGTACTTATGATACTCAACGTTGCAATCTTCCATTTTTTACCACACATTTTTAAGGTATTTGGATCCCATCCTTCATTACCACCGAAATGCACAATGATAATCTGGATCCTTTGTTAGCAGGCCTTGTTGGAAAACAAATGTTTGACCCATCAGTCCATCCTTTCTTAACCAAGTTTCGTCCAAATAGACAATTGTCCGGTTTTGTTCACTATACTTAGTTACTTGTTCCAAGTATGTATACCGCATATCCACTATTCTTCTGCTTTCCATGACTGTTTGACGTTTATTAGTCGTTTTGAATTTGAATTTCGTTTGGGGGGTGGAAAATAATTAAAAACTATCCCAAAAATCACTTTTTTGAAAATATCTCAAAAACATAAAGAGTTATGAAAATAGTCTCAAATATAAAATGTAGAGATTGAAATTTCATATAAAATTGTTATGAATCACTTTGACGTATTTGTAAAAGAAACCAAAATATTTGCAATAAACAATCATTTATAGCCCAGTCGCGAAGGATATTAAAAAATTCATTAAAATTCGAAAAATGTGTATACCGCATATCCACTATTCTCCTGCTTTCCATAACTGTATGACGTTTATTAATCGTTTTGAATTTGAATCCCAATTTTTTAATCCAGTTTTCAATAGTTTTCTTACAGCCATTTACATTATTTAAATCGTTGGTACTCATTACTTTTGTAACAGTCATATATGGTGGTTTTTAATAATATTACTACGTACACATCTAAAGGTTTGACCAATTCCATCACATCGCTTCTTGCGTTCATAAGGCCCCTTCTTGGCCATTTTACGTATGGTTGACATGGGAACTTCTGTCAAATCAGATACTGCTTGAATTAATTCTGTTTCTTCATCGAAACCAAACTTTTCCCGTAGATTCTGATACACATTGAAACATATTTCCTATGTTTCCAATTTTAAATGTCGTCGAATCCTGTTTTCACTTCCATCACCACTATTTAAATTTTCGTCGTTGTACCACAGAATATTTTGGACCGAACTCGATATTTCCCAAAGACGCCACATTGTAAATATTTATATTTTATCTAAAAATATAATTGCTATACTTATCCAAATTCTTCAAAAATACTGCACTCTTTCTTGATGTCAGAGTACCAACTAAAAAGTGGACACCTGTGTTCGTATAAAAAACGCACTCACAAAAATATTAGTTATAGTTCAGTCAATGATGTGAAAAATGTTATTTGAAATTTATATTTCTAATTCTTCTTAATAAAACGAGATATAAGGTAGTGTTAATTGTCTGGTGTTATGTTTAAGATGTTTTTTAAATATAAATAGGTTAATATTGTTTAAAGCTATGTATTTTGTTCTATATATTAACGCTATGTATCCTAAAAAGTAGGATGGCGCTCCATAATTGCGGGTTAAAAATAATCTTGGACGATAAATGTATTTAATAATTGAAACATGATTAAATACATTTTAACGATTACTAGTTGAAATTATAATATTACATGAATTTATCGTCAACTGAGCATTTTAAATTATAATATTGACTGGACTAAGACGATATCCTCTTATTTCAGTCAAACGAAAAGCCGAAAGCTTAAAGTTCGCACTATATCTTTTCCGCCAACTATAACCCATATAATTTTCAACGTAGGTAACTAAGTAAAAAAAATTTTGTTTTCTCTTACTTATTTATTATTATTATTATCTAAGTTGGTCCTTATCTCTCCTATCTAATTTCTACAATACAATCTTTTCACAGCCTTTCAACGATTTTAGAACAATTGTTTCGCATCTCATATAGATGAAATCAAATTATAGGAAATGTGAATTATGATCTCACCGTTCTCCATCAAACAGATTCAGTGGCGTAACTAAGTGATTCTGAATATCTTACGTTTGATATCCCAGTTAATCATCTTAAAAACCCTCTTCTCCGCAGGAAATATTTCTCTGCGTTGTAAAATTTAAATTCTGTCCTAGAAGACTTGGTAAAGAGGTCAGAAAGAGCTTTAACAACCAGTCCTGGATCATCATAAGGGGCCCGTGGGGCCCGGACCCACAGCTGCAAAATTTGAGGGGCGGCAAATGCTTCTGGGTAAAAAAATTAAAGTTATTAGAAAAAGCATAAAAACAGTTTTGTAACTATTTCCTTATAAAATTTACTGTCAGACCGTTTATATTTCCCGCGTCAACAAGTGATCGAAACTTGGTGAATTACGTAGATGGCGCTAACTCAGATAAGCCTGTCATACAACGCATGCTCGCTAGGAATGCTACCGCCTACGAGTGCACAAGTCCACAAGTGTGTCGGAACGGAAAGCACTGTGTTATTAACATGTTGCCTCGCACGGACACACGTAACGAAAACCAAATAGTTTTGAACTAGGTTTTGAATGTGCATTTATAAGGGAGTTTTAGCAAGACGTACGTTTAGTTTGTCGTAACGTTATTGCACGACTATACTTCTAATACTTCTTTTAGGAAATAACGTTATCGTAATATATTAAACGGCTTGCTAAAACTCTCTATTGTGTATACAGTGTCTAAATTTTCAGTAAAATCGAGTGTCGACAATTATGGATGGAAGAAAAAGACTCAGTGGACATCAATATGCAAAACTAGGGGCAAAAAAAGTAAAGGAACAGAGTGATGTGCTAAACAAAACTATAAAATAGACAGTTTTTTTGTTTCTACTTCTAACCAGGCTCCGAGCGAGAGTGACAATGACATTATTAACGCCACTTGTCATTAAAACAAAGTTTCTAATAAATGTTCTGTAAATGACAATGTTGACCGTAGTGACTTTAGTGAATTCAATAATAGTGAATGTGAAACCTCAACCAGCAAGGATATTAGTTCCAGTACCAATTGCGTGATTAGCTGTGACCCTTCTGAATGGGTAATTAATGACTTCACTATAGACATATTATTAAAAAACCCAATAAACCAAAAACTGGATTCGGACTTTTGTAACTCAAAACGTGTTTATACTGATAAGTCACGTTTTCTTTCAAAATCCCTGTTCGTAAGAACTATGGTGAATGGAGAGAAAAGAAATCGTTTATATTTGATATATTCTCCTCGAACTGGAAATGTGTACTGTGCTCCCTGTTGCCTCTTCAGCAAAGAAAATAATCAATTTTCTAAAGGTTTTTCGGACTGGAAACATGCTGAGTAAAGAATTCAAGTACATGAAAATTCACAAACAGTGTGAAATTTTGATGTTGACACGTGGAGAATCAGTAGGAATCGACAAATCTTTAAAAATACATTTAGAAGCACAAGCAAAATACTGGAAAGGTGTTCTTCATAGAGTTGTTGCTGTCATCAAGAAATTGTCCAGTCGAGGTTTGCCTTTTCGAGGGAATGAAGAGAAGTTTGGATCATTATCAAATGGTAACTTTATGATGTCTTTGGAATTGATTGCCGAATTCGATCCATTCTTAGCTAACCATATTGCAGAGTATGGTAATCCAGGACGAGGGCATGTTTCTTATTTGTCGTCTACAACATGTGATGAATTTATTCAAATAATAGCGAAAAAAGTGTTAAACATCATTGTATCAGAAAAAAAAAGGAAATAAGTATTACTCAATCAGTGTAGATTCGTCCCCCGACGTTTCTCATGTTGATCAATTATCCTTCATTATTCGGAGTGTCAACAATGATGGCAAATCGGTTGAACGTTTTCTTGGTTTTAAACACAACGTTGGACATAAGGCCCAGCAATTAATTGAAGCTCTAATGGAGAATTTGAAGACTTGGGATATTGATATAAAAGACTGCAGAGGACAGAGTTTTGATAATGCTAGTAATATGTCTGGTCCATACAGTGGGTTGCAAGCGCGTGTGAAACAGTTGAATAATTTAGTATTATACGTACCATGTTCTGCACATTCGCTCAACTTAATTGGAGTGCATGCTGCAGAATGTTGTGCTGAAGCGCGTCAATCTTTTGACATCGACCAAAAAGTTTACAATTTTTTCCCTGTATCTACACATAGATGGGCTGTTTTGCTTGAAAAGTCGAAAGGTAATTCTGTTGTAAAAAGTCTTTCTGTCACAATATGGGCTGCTAGAGCTGATGCATGTCGTAGTTTGCAGAAAAATTATAAAAATATTTATGAAGTCTTAACAATCATCGCTGATGACATTTCTGAAAAACCTGTCACTCGTACTTAGGCTGAAGGTATTATTCGTCATCTAGACCGATTTGAAACCGCGTTTTTGACAACTATGTGGGCAACATTGATGGAAAGATTTTATGCAGTGCAGATCAGACTGCAGTCTACAGATATCTGTTTAAATGAAGTTATCGATCTCTATGACTCGCTTTCTAAATTTGTATCCTCATTAAGAGATATGTTTGATTATTACGAGAGTGAAGCCGCCAAAATATCATTGACATCCGACATAGAATATGACACAAGCTCTAAACGAAAACGTTTTAGAAAATTACAGCCTGACGAAACTAGAGAAGGGGAAGTTTTGTTGCAAGGAAGGGATAAGTTTCGAGTAGAAACATATTTAACGATTCTCGATAAGATTGACGTTGAATTCACAAAGAGATGCACAGGATATAAGGAAACATTTGAAATATTTAAAATATTAGAGTGCCTTTAACAAAAAAATATATCTCAAATAGAATTTGATAAGTATGCGAAAAACCTTATAACTTCTTATCCCGAAGATTTATAAGACTCATTTATTTCTGAGTGTACGCATTTTAATCGATATATACAAGAAAAATTATATTCATTTACTTTAGAAAATAAAAGTGGTAGAAGCCAATTTTGGTGTTTATGTGAACAGAAGAATACAACAAACATTGTTCACAGTAAAGATGGTATTATTACACAAATGTCAAATTTAATAAGGACAAAGAATCTGCAGAATAGTTTCCCCAATTTGGACATTGCGTTTAGGATGTACCTCTGTTTGTTTGTGACGAATTGTTCGGCCGAAAGGTCTTTATCGGTGATGAAACGAATTAAAAGTTTTCTGAGGTCAACAATGTCAAATGAAAAACTGAATCATTTAGCAATTCTGCACATTGAAGCACACCTAGTGAATACTATAGATTTCAACGACATAGTTTCTGATTTTGCTTCCGCCAAAGCTCGCAAAAAACTTTTTAATTAAAGAAAAATAATGTGGTCACCTAATTATTGTTTCTATAAATCATTATCTACGTTTGTTTATTAATAGATGTATTTCATTCAGTTGTTTTTTTTCCTGTACAAATTGCCCTATTACCAGTATGTATTGCAAAAATAAGATCCATCTAGTTCTATTCATTTATACTTTTAACACAATTTCAAGTTTCGGTAAAGCTTAATTCTTTTGTTCCAATTGCAAAAAATAGTAACAGTTGTTAAGCCTTACTTAATATTAAAACTACGTTGCCCTAAAAGGCCCTCAATGTTTTTCTGCTTTTTAGCACCATTAATTTATTTATAACATGTGTGTAGTGTAACATTGTAGTGCAATGACATGGGATAGAGGCGGCAAAAATTTGGGGCCCACAGCGGCATTGCACTTTAATCCGGCCCTGTTAACAACCTCACATCCAGTTTTAGCAGTCCTTAGTATTAACGGTCAACTACATGCGGTAGAAATGATCCTTACCTACCGAAGGAACGTACAATAGAATACTCAAATTAAAGTCATAAATATGCGCCTGGTTTGCTAGTGTGGCTCTTCACATTTTTTATTTGTCCTATTTTCCACTTAGCTACCAGCTTTATGCCAATCACAGAAGTTAACCACGTTTTCAAAATTTGTATTATTTGGTAGGTACAGTGGTGTAGGAAAAATGCCTACAGTTATGCTTTTTTAAAATTCTTTGAATTGTTGAAAACTACTCACTGCAACTCTTATATGTAATTAAAAATGCCAAATCGTTTACCTCACAATCATCGTTATTGACTAATGACTTATCTCCGTATCTCATTCCGTGTTTTAAATGATCTATATTCGCAAATTATTCATAATGACATCAATGGTTTTATGAGTTGGAAAAGGTGAATCAGGGTATTAGTCCAAGAAAATGAATATTCAAATTAAATTACAAAAGGCAAGCATAGATGTTTCATTTTAGCAGGATTTATAGTTTAAAAAATGTTGAATTTCATTTGGGAGGTAGAAAATAATTAAAAACTACTCCAAAAATGACTTTTTTGAAAATATCTCAAAAACATAAAAAGTTATGAAAAAAGTCTGAAACATAAAATGTAGAGATTAAAATTTCCTATAAAATTGTTATGAATCACTTTGATGTATTTGTAATAGAAACCAAAATATTTGCAATTAACAATTTATAGCCCAACCGCGAAGGATATTAAAAAATTAATTCAAATTCGAAAAGTGTGCCTTTTTCAACATTTATTTTACAAAAAAAAAGTTTGGTCGACCAAAATTTGAATATATAATACTTTTGTGGAGATATATAGTGTGAACTTTTAGATGATAATTTGAGTCTTCATTTTATTGGACTACCTTTTTTCCATCACGTGACTAATACCACATCAACCATATTCATCTTAATAAAAACAATACGACAAACGCTTGTATTGAGTTTCGCTCTTATTCTGTTATTAGAAGAAGACAGTACCAACATAGTATGTGTTGAATAATATCGTTAACTAAGTCACGTGATGGAAAAGCTTCACCGTTTCTACTGCATGTCGTTCTGCAAAAACAATTTTCTGACTTAATAGAGAGTTTTCGAAAAGCATATTTTATACTTCCTTTAATAAAGCTTCGCATATTTTGACATATACGCTTGCGCATTCATCTGCTCTTTCACGGCAGTATTTTGATAAAATACAGGCTTCCTGTACTTTAGATGAAAAAGACTATCCATCTCAAATGTAGTCTGTAGGTAAATAGCAGTAAGTAAAACTCAAAATCCGTACTACAGCATATATTAATAAAAGATAAAAGGGCAACTAGTTTTGGCTCACTGAGCCATCATCAGGCCTGTAAAAGGTATCAAGACAGAAAACGATAAGACATACGCAACATATCGAATTACCTTAAACGTATAGGTCAATCCATATAGAAAGTATAATAAAAGGAAAGCTGTCACATGTCCGTGGCATCCAGCGGAATTAAACATATGTGAGTATGCAATACGGGAATAGTACTGTAGGGAAATATTATTAATACAAATAGTAATGAAAATTTATATATTTATGTAAAACGTCAAACAAACTAAAATTAAATTAAAATAAGAGAACATTAAGAAAAGTCATTAAAATTGGATCAATGTACAAAAGAAAAGAAGAAAGAAAGAAAACATGGACATCGTCGTCCGACAGAATGTGTCCGAAGCAGGAAGTCTAGTAGTCGTAATAGGAAATAGGAAAAATGGAGAGAACCGAATGCGGACCAACAAGAAAACGAAAATAAGAATTGATGGGGTAGTACCCTCCCACAGAGAAATGAAGGCACAATACGGAGTATAATTCCCTAATGGGAATTTAAAAAAAATATCAATAATAATTTCCTTGAAATGACGTATAAAGCTTGTCAAAAGGGCCAACGCCGTGATGTAAAGCCGGCTACTCACTACGCGGGAATTGACAAGTACTTGGCATATTTTAAGTAGTGTGTACGAAACTAACATGAAAATCGGCGAGCTACTAGTACTTGCCGTACGCAGTAGGTAAATTAAACAAAGTCAAAGGCAACAAGTAGCGTGTCAAGTAGCAGCGCCACACTTATTCTACAAGTTTGTACAAGTAAAAAACTAGTAAATAGTGAATGATGTTGTTGATTAGTTCTCAAATATGGAGTGGTCCAATGAAATGACTATAGAATTTTTAAATTTGTATGAAAATGAAAGTATTATTTGGGACCCCAGTCACAAACAGCATAAAAATCGAAATGAAGTTCATGACGCATGGAAGAGAATACAATCTGAGTTTTCTTTGAAAGTATCTGTGACAGAAAAAAAAAGTCGTTAATGGCAACGTTTAGAAATTGTCTGAGAAAAATTAAAGCAAGTGAGAAGAGTGGATGAGGTACTGACGAGTTATACAAACCTACCTGGTTTGCGTTCACAACAATGGCCAGGTTTTTTACTCATCACGATACGCCAAGAAAAAC
The DNA here is from genome assembly GCA_963921935.1 of Galeruca laticollis. Classification (NCBI taxonomy): domain Eukaryota; kingdom Metazoa; phylum Arthropoda; class Insecta; order Coleoptera; family Chrysomelidae; genus Galeruca; species Galeruca laticollis. Next base: position 32,600,315 of record OY998178.1, on the reverse strand, counting down.
GATTAATTCTGATGTAAGTAATAATTTTATTATTCATTTTTACAATTAAGTACATTAACAATATATATGTTGCCATGACATTTTGCCCTTGTTTATAAAATATTCCCCAAAAGCTTCTCTGAAGTTTTTTGCGTCTATACTTGAATTCCTTGCTTTATTTCGTAATGGTAATAGGGAAGTCATATTGTCTTGATCTCTGCGCCAGGTTCCCGGATCAAATTCTCCATCTAGTTCAGCGTCAACGCTTCCACTTGGTGTGTAATTTGAACGTGAAGACTTACTATTTCGCAAAAAATTATGTAGAAAACAGCAAGTCAATGTAATAATAGAAACCTTCTCTGGCTGTAAAAGCATTCTTCGTTTTGGTTTCATTAAAAGATATGCACTGCTCATTACAACAATTGCTGCTGCTGCCTCTGTTTCACTATCAATTTCCATGATTGTAATTATCTTTCACAAGTACTTGCAGTATCCGCAAATATTGGCATTTGCCAAGTAGCCGCGTAATGTATCGACCATACTTGAACTTGTACATGTACATGTACATGATCAAGTACTAGTACTTGTCAAGTATTGCGTAGTGAGTAGCCGGCTTAAGTGTGGAGGACGGCGAACATCGTTGTAGTATAAGTCTGAAAAGTAAAATGAAGTCCATAACCCGACACATGAATAGTAATACCCGGGGACACCAGAAACCAGCCCCAAAACCACTAAATTGAAACTTATTATAATGTTATAATAATCTGAAGCGCAGTGGCTCAGTACTATCACAAAATAAGACAAGATGGCTGGAGAACTGCCAAATGACAAGGACCACTGACAGCCTTCAATAACAAAATGAAAAATCTTTAAAAATAGAGATGAGTGAGACATGTCAACAATCGTGTAAAGAGATTATCTAAAACACAGTATGATGTAAAGTCTTTAAACAGTATCCATTAAGTAATCGTCAAAACTAGAAATTGAGCCATGACAATTAACAAAAAGAAGTATCAACACTAAAGGCAACAGTATTCCAATAAGTCGTAACATAAGTTAAAATTTTTTGAAATGAACAGTTTGAAAGAAGATAACAATTCAAGCATGGCAATATAAAAATCTTTAACAAATACATCATAAGTGCAAAACTATTGTGACTGTCTGAAATAGGAAGTAGGTAATTATCAATATAAAAGAAGAATCAGTAAAATGACAGCAATTGCAAAAAGAAAAAAGAACGCAAATGAAGTTGGCTGAAAACAAACAAATTAAGTGTTATCAAAACTAAGAGCTCTAAAAATTAAGGAATAAATAGTTTTCTAAAGGCTGTAATTGTTCGTTCAAACATAAGATCGAAGGATCGTTATGTATGCGACGTATTTCAGACATATCTAAAAGGTTGAGTCGAACACCCTACACTCACTGATGTAAAAGTCTGATATCCTGAAAATGTAAATCACTTAGTTCCGATAAAATATGGTTAGCAAATGATGAACGAGTATTATATATGTCTGTATTCCTATATCTATTGATATAATACTGATGATCCTTCAAACGAGACTCTAACCTGCGTTCAGACTGACCCACATATACACCGAATTGCAAGATCCACAAGGTAGATGATAAACACCTGACCTATCGAATAAAGGTACCTCATACTTGGTGTTGATAAAAATTGACCCAAGTTAGAATTGGTTTTAAAGGCGACTTCAACATTGTGTTTTCTAAAAATGCTGGAAATTTTATAGGATAATGGACAGAAGCGTAGCGTGCCTTGGCGGGGCCCCGTATAAAAATTTATTTGAGGGCCCTTAGGAAGGGTAAAGAATTCTCACAAAAGAAAAAAAAATGTTTGCATAAAATTAAAAGAAATATTTAATCATCATAATTATCTATCTGCCACTTTTTTCAAAATTTGTACAAACAATTCAAATCAAATATGCACCCTCCTTGCCTTTTTTTCGGCAAACTGATTTATTAAATCATTTATAGCTAATGATGACTTTAGTTTTTCTAAAGTTCCTTCCTCTATGGACAATAGTGACAGGTCTGACAGGCGTACCTGTCCCATTGAAGTTCTTAGCTAATTTTTTATCAGTTTTATTTTTGAAAAACTTCTTTCAGCAGTTGCGGTTGCAACTGGAAGGGTCAAGAATAAAAAGCATGCTGTTATTACCTCCGGAAAACTGGATGCAAGACTATTGAATTTTATCGGCAATAATGGAATGAATTTTTTGAATTTTAGATTTTAAGCATGTTTTTAGAGCTTTTAATTGGTCATAACGATTAACTGAGATGTCTTTACTGTATTTAGCCGACAGTTTTCCTGAAGCGTGTAATATCTCTTCGTTTGAAGAAGACAGGAGTTTCTCCGGTTGTAATATTTCGAACATACTACTCAGGCTTTGAAATATTTATTTAGTTTGAGAAATTAATATATCTAAACAGCAATAGTAGACATTGACTTTGAAATAGGATTCCGGGTCTGAAATTCTCTCATCTTGTGACAACTCATCAAAAAACTGTTTCGGTATCTTTCGCCTTTTGTTTTTAAAAACCGTTGTCACCCTCCACTCTTTTGCTAAATCTTTGGACTCATTTAGCAAACTATTGAATGAATTTTGATTTCTTAATTCGCACAGTCTATTCAAAAGATTACTAGTTTTTTGTAAGTCATTATTTTCATGCTCTAAAGCTTTAGAAACAGGATTAATGATTTCAAATAGTGAAGAAAAAAATGTGGCAAGCACTAAGAAATCATAACTCTCTAAATTGTTAATTATATTTTTACATTCTTCACGTTCATCTTTTTTTTTTCGAAATGAAATTTAGTTGGTACAAAGTTTTCATGATTAATAAATAATTTTTCTTTACCGCTAATAAAGCGTCGTTCCTTGAAGACCATCTGGTAGGACATACCTTTTAAGGGTAATTAAATATTTTTCAGATGAATCGTCACTTAACATTGCCCAGCGATACTATTGCCAAAAAAAGTATATATTTTTTCTAAATTATCGAAAAAAGTCGACACTTCACGAACATGTTTCGCAGCATCGTTTAAAACTAAATTTAATGCGTGCGCAGCACAATGAACATAATCGGCATTCGGAGCATGCTCTCTTATTAGGGTTTGTAATCCTCCATAAACACCCGACATAACATTTGCTCCATCGTAACCATGTCCTCTACATTTAGTCAAATTAATTCCATATTCTCTAATCGTATTTAAAATTTCAATTTTAAGTCCTTCAGCTCTGCAATCGGATACTGCTATAAACCCCAAAAAGAACTCAAAGATTTTTAATTCTTTAGGCACATTTCTGTAATCGAGATGTATAGAAAAACTACATAAAGTTGGTCAATTTTTGACAAGTCTTGTGTTGTATCTAGAATTATTGTCAGAAATGGAGCTTTTTTAATTTCTGAGATAATATTGTTCCTAACTGCGGTACCAAGCAAATTAATAATTTCATTTTGAATCGTAGGGCTTAAATAATTTATTTTGCCTTTTGGTTTTAGAAGAAGTTCTTTTAAAGTTGCATCATAATTAGATAGCAAACGTAAAATTGCCATAAAATTTCCAGAATCAGAATCATGGCCTCTTAAAGGTAGATTACAAGATGCTAAAGTAATTATAACATTAATTATACGATGCAATACATCTCTCCAGAATGTAATTTTACTATTGATTTCACTTTGCAATAGATTATCGATAGTATTTCCTTGTAACCAATTATTATAAGATAGGGATGCAATAATATGCTGCTGTGACTTTTCATGGTCAAGTATAGTTTGCGTAAAATTGCTTCTAATGGAAACATCGTTAACCCATGCAGAGAAGTACGATTTGCTTTGACGATCTGCTAATAACCAACAGAAGTGGCAATACGGTTTGTTTAAAACATTAGAATAACATAACCATGGTCTTGGAATTTTCATACTTGCCTTATTGATATATGAATAATAATAGACCGAAAAAGGTCGGTTACTTTCTGAATCTTTTGGAAACGGTCCTTGAGGCTTAAATGGACCCAATTTAAATATTATTTTGTGTTCGCATTCAGTTGGACTGTCACCGAAATTTCCTCTATCTGATGAAACTATATTACAATCTTCAGATATCTCAGAATCGTCGATTTGGGTTTCCTCTATTTCCGGATGGACATCTGATGAAGAACGTGCTTCAGAAGAATCTGAAAATATAATTGTTAAAAAATAAAACCGAATGTTTTGATAAATTTCAAAAATATATGTTAAATAAATTACGTGAGGTTCTGGTTAGAGACTGTTCAGACATACGCAGGCTCTACGCGGGTTGTGTAGTACTGATAAATGGGTTGGGTAGTATTTACCTTTGCAATCTAAATCACTCACAGGAGCTGGTGTCTGAAAAAATGAAGAAATTTTGGGCATTTTTTTATAACCTCCTCCCTTTTCTGTTTACTTTTTTTTGGTAGCTCCGCTGGGATAATCTCTTTTCCTTTCACTCATTGTTTTTTACAAATCGCTACTAATATTACTAAGCCAGAAGAACAATTGTTTGTATTCTGTTACAATGCAATACCCAAGTAAATAAAACGCGTTAATAAACATTGCTCTCCGTGTATCATCGTATCATATGTACATCGATTGTTGTGGGATTCCCCTGTTGAAGTAAATGACTTAAACGGGGAAATCCCGCAGCCCGCGATAACCGATGTAGAGTGTTGACAACTTTTGAACACACTCTTTACGCGGAGAAAAAAGAATTGCTTTTTTGACTTTCGTCATTTCTGAAAAAAAAAATTTTGGGAAGTTTTTATTAATTTTTGCTTACGCACGTTGGGGGGCCCCGTGGAGCGGCAGATACGGCGGTAGCTACGCCCCTGATAATGTACCCACTAAATTTAAGGTACCAGAAAAGAAAGGTCCTGATATGGTGATATTGTGGTGTAAAAACTCAGTCTAAACTTAGAGTAGTTTGTTAAAAATTTTATTAAAAATGTGTAAAGGCAAATTGTTGTTTAATACTATTTGTTTGATAATACTTATTTCCTTATTAGTGTTTTAAATAGAACTTACTGTTTCTAGCTAATTCGAGAATATATTGAAAAAATGTTGAAAATACTAAAAAATAGACAATTGTTTCGATATTCAATATCATCGTCAGAATGACAGAAGTTACATTTCATTTGATACCTACCTGATGTTTAATAGTTATTTTTGGCTAGACCAAGAAGTGACCTACCTTGTAATTGACTTAATATGTGTTAATAGAAAAAAGAAGAAGATATGATATTACAAATAGTAAAGCTTAGATATTATTAGCCCTATGGGGATATCCTGGATATCACATTGAATGTTGCACATGATGAGTAAATCCAAGAAAGGTAAGCAATTATCAACCTCAAACTCAATAGTGAACCCAATTCGTGGGTGAACAGTATTTAAAAAATCAAGAAAGGAATAAGCATCCGGATGACTACATCGAAACAGGAGAACACAATCGTCCACATATCTGTAATAGAACAAAATTGAATCTTTGAAATTTGGGTTATTTAAGAAAGTTCTCTCCGGGTTATTCATAAAAACGTCCGCCAAAAAGGGAGATAAACAACTACACATAGCCAAACCAGTACACTGTCTAAAACAATTATTGTTAAATTTTAAAAAAAAATTATCCAAGGCAAGAACAAGAATAGAACAAATATCCAAAACCTAAAAAGTATCGGTATGATTAGCCAAAAGTAAATCTCTGATCAGCATAATACACTCAGCAGGGGGTATGCTAGGAAATAAATTTTTGACATCTAGAGAGATTAAGAAGGAATCTTTTGGTATAGAAATGTCTTTAATTCTGCCAGATAAGTGAACTGAGTTTTTATGGCAAACTGGTTATGGAAAGACGTAAGATGGCAAAGTATATCATTAAGACAGTAAGATAATTTGAAAGTGGGGGAAATAGTGAAACTGACGACTGGTCTAATAGGGATGTCCAGTTTCTGGATTTTAGGTAAGCCATATAATACTGGGGTGATACGATTCATAGGGGTTGGTTTCTCATGTCCCGGGCTATTACTATTCAAATGTCGGGTTATGGACTTCACTTTACTCTTCAGACTCGCATTACAACAATGTTCGCCGTTATCCTCACTCACATCACGGCGTGGGCCCATTTGACAAGCTTTCCATGCTTTATACATCATTTCAAGGAAATTATTATTATTTTTACATTCCCTTTAGGGAATTATACTCCGTATTCCCCCTTCATTTCTCTGTGGTAGAGTACTACCTCATCAACTCTTATTCTCATTGTCTTTCCTGTTGATCCACATTCGGCTCTCTCCATTTCCCCTACTTCCTATTACGACTACTAGATTTCCTGCTTCGGACACATTCTGTCGGACGACGATGTCCATGTTTTCTTTCTTTCTTCTTTTCTTTTATACATTGATCCAATTTTAAAGACTTTTCTTAATGTTGTCCTATTTTAATTTAATTTTATTTTGTTTGACGTTTTACATAATTATGTAATTTTTCATTACTATTTTTATTAATAACATTTCTCTACAGTACTATTCCCTTATTGGCTACTGACATATGTTTGATTCTGCTGGATGTCACGGACATGTGACAGCTTTCCTTTGATTATACTTTCCATATGGATTAATGTATACATTCAAGGTAATTCGATATGGTGTGTATGTCTTATCGTTTTCTGTCTTGATACCTTTTGAGGCCTGATGATGGCTCAGTGAGCCGAAACTAGTCGCCCCTTGATCTTTTATTGATATATGTATAAGAGAAGTATGTATGTATGTAAAAATAATTAGACCGAGGATAATAAAAATAAAATATACTAAAGTAAACAATCTAAAATAATAGCAATAAAAATAAAATCATTATGATTATAAATTAACTAACCATTAAATAAACTATTAAAACGTAAAACAAAGATGGGGCGTTTGTCAGGAAAAGCGCTACCCGTGCTTTTGCTTGAAGTATCAGTTCTAATAACGATTGGCTTGTTCTCATCAAAAATCCATAAAATTGGTGTTTGAATCTAATTATCTATGTGTAAAACAGCAATCCTTCGATAACACAGCTGGCCTCTGATTCCAATCGATGTAAGGAAAGGTGCTTCAATAAATACCACTTTTTGATAAAAATAACGAATATATTTCTTATTTAAGTTTGCGAAGGACCGGAGACTCAGTGGTTTCCAAAGTGAGCAACAAATAGTTGGTGGGTGGTGTTGCAATTCTATATTCCATCCAATAATGATACAATAAAGATAAACGTTACCTTAAATTCCAACAAAAGAATGCACAAAAACACTGCAGTACGCACTTAATCACATTTCTTTTCACTACTAGTGCTATTAGGTCTTTCTGTTGGAAATATGGATATAGGTACTACAGGACAGGAATTTTTAATCACCTCGTGGTTTGGAAAAATATATTAACAGCCCTTACAGAATAAAACAGAACACGTGAAGAACAGGGACTTGTTAATTCATCACTCTAGGGTACTTCTCCCCTTGCGTGCGGCATTTTCGTTCGCAAACGGGTGCTTGCATGCGCAGTCGCTAACTGGGGATAAGCGGGCCAGGTTAGAAGATTCTGGAAGACTTTAAAATAAGTGGCGTGCTTGCATAATCAAAAAAGAGGGTTTGAATTACAACAATTGGTTTATTTGTTATTAATTCCTGTTGACAACATCTTTGCAGCAAAATTTTGTGCTATTTTAAAAAAAAAATTAAATATTTCCAAAACTAGGTAGGTCTTTTTTGTTTAAGAGTATTTCAATAGCTAACATTCCTCACTATTTTGATTAGTAGGTTGTATTCCAGACTGAGCTATATTTTGACCCAAGAAAATAGCTTCATTTAATTTGTATTGTAATTTTGAAAAATTGAATTTTGTATTATATTTTTAAGCACGTTCCATTACTATTTATTACTATTTCAAGAGCATTATCATGTGATTTTTCAATTGATCCGATTATAATTAAATCATCAAAATAGATGTCATCACCAAATATTTCCATATTTTTCCTTTGAAAAATTTCCGATATATTTCACAATCCAAATGGTACTCTATTAAATTTATACCTACCAAAAGGGGTGTTAAAAGTACATAGGTCTGAACTTTGTTCATTTAACTGGATTTGCCAGAATCCATCCTTCATATCAATTACAGAAAATATCGTTTTACCTTCAAGTTGACTCGAGATATCGTCACATTTTGGTATCATAATATGCTCTCTACAAATATATTTATTAAGCGGCTTTAGATCGAGACACAAGCGGAGAGCTCCATAAGGTTGAGAAAGTTTCTGCTGAAGTTTCTACAATACAACTGCTGAAAAAAGAAAAGCCAAAAACATTGTGCAATAATGAAACTCTTGATGAAACTGTAAATAGTGAATTCAGTGATAATAGATTTACTTATGAATAAAATAACAAATAAACTTTGCACTTTGTAACTTTTGTAATTATATTGAATGCGTCATGATATTTGTGGGAGATTACTTGAATAAACTCTGGTTATTATGTTCTATATTTTATTAATTATCTTCCAATACATATTTGTGTAAGATCTATTGACATTTTTCCGTGTCCTATAATAACATCGTCAGTGACAAGTGACAGTGTATGGTAGCCAACTTAAGTGGCTTAGGCCTAGATCACCTAACACCGTTTTCCATCACATATTATTTGTTAATAATTATACTACGTATCATATTTCGATATTCTATCGGCGCAGTATTAGACGAGATCTAAGGGCGCGGTCGTCGACTTCCCATGGTGTGTTTTGGATGCCGATTGCCGATTGATTCGGTTAGAGATTCCGGGCGGACGAAACTGAATTACCGGTAGCGACAGTGATTTTGTTACAGATATAACACAAGCCAAGTGTGCAACTTTGGAAATATTTTCTACAAAAGTTTGAACTTTTATTTTTTAGAACTGAATATCTTTTAATAAATGCATGGAACATTATTTATGAAACTGCAAATGGAGGATCATATATAAATTATATGGCAAATGTATGCATAATTTGCCCGTAAATGATATAATTTTTAATTAAATAAACAAATAGAATTGCGGGGTGAGGAAAAGGAGGAAATGTTGTGTATAATAGTGTCTGCTATCCAGTGCATCATGATAGAGAGAGAGACTGACAAAAAAGGGTGAGAGAGCAAAGTCGACATATAACATTGCGCGAGTGATGGGCAGTCACTCTTGGCGTAAAAGTTTATTTTTATAAATGTATTTATTAATAATTTACTAATAATACAGGATGCTTCCTGTAATCATACATTCAAATAATATGAATGCGTCCATAGGTGTGCAGTGCGACTTGATATCTCTAAAAATGTTCAAAGAAGTATAGTGTAGACTTGTTTATCATGCCAAAAAGTGTGCAATTATGGTGTCTATTAACGGTTAAAATTTTACCAATTTCCAATCAGACATTTAATAATTATAAATCAAAAACCATTTTTAATTCCCAGCTTTAGAGACCTATAGTTTCGTAAACGAAGGGCGCGAAGAAATGTTTTTACATGAAATACCATCATTATTAGGCTCTCTATCATCTCCTAAGTTTTTGGTATGAACTTCTGGGACAACCTGAATACACAGCAAAGACAGCTGGAATATTGGGGTCACTTATTACAAATGGAAAACACGAGACAAGCAAGAAATATATGAGAAGCAAAAATAATAAAGAATAAACGAAAGGGAAGATCCAAGCAAACAAGGGACAAGTGATAGTAGGAAGGGAATACAGTGAAAATTGACCATATATCCAAAGACGCTCGATGTAAGGTGCGAAAATCACTAAGAGTAGGTTGCTAATATGTAGGGTACGTAGAAGGATGAGCGATTTGCCTTTAAAAGATATCGCTTCACATACCCGGGGCGTCTCGATCTCATTGCGAGAAGAAGCGCTCCACGAGCGTATATGCTGTGATTCTATTTGAAATATGAAAGTTTAAGTGATTTAAAAATGTACCTCAAAGTTGGAAATGTTGGGGATTCTCTTTTGATACAAACTGACTTAAACAGACTTGTTGCGTATTGCAAAAAGAACTTTCTTTTCTTGAATTTAAAAAAATGCTTCGCGATCACTTTCTCTAGAAAACGATGCATACTTGATTATCAATATTTTATTGAAAACCATCAGATAGAAAAGGTATCACAGATAAAAGATCTAGGAATTTATTTTGATTCAAAACTTATTTTCAACCAGCATATCAATTATATATAAAAAAAACTAATCGGGCGTTGGGGTTTATTATCAGGACTTGTCATGTCTTTAAGACCTCACATTCATTACGAACTCTATTTATGGCCTATGTAAATAGTGTCTTGAGCTTCGGATCAATAATTTGGATTCCACAGTATACTGTTTACATTTATAGACTTGACCATATCCAGAATAAATTTATAAAGTACTGCAGGAAGAAGTTGTTTCTTAAGGATAATATTGTTTCAGTTAGGCGGAACTTGAGTTTAATTCCCCTGGAAGATAGACGTCAAATAAACGATGTTAAATTTGTATATAAAATTGTTAATAATCTTATTGACTCAAACGAGATTACCAGCCTCATTAGATTCAATGTTCCGGCATATGATACAAGATATTTTATACTGTTTTATATTAATTTCAGTGCTAACAATTATTATCTAAACTCTCCTCTCCATAGGTGTTGTAAATCATTTAACTCACTTTTTGTAGTAAGCTAAAAAAGCTGTATTTGAGTGATAAAGCTGCGTTTTAATTTCATAGTGATAATGGTTTAATATTTACAATTATCAGTCTACATTTTATTAATTATATACTTGTGAATACTGTATTTGGGTTCGTCCCGTTTCTATTCCATGTCATAAATAAGTCAACTTCCGGTATAATCGGAAATGGTAGGAGGCTCTAAATATTTGGGAATATCTTAAATTTTCAAATTTTAATAATATCAAGTTTTTCTAACATCTAATTGGAAATCCTCTATATTATTATGGAAATTGTACAAAAGTGAGTGAACGCCACTGATAATAATTACATTTTACACAACGTAACGTTTGGAAATATCACTCGACCTCAAAACACCATAAAATAAACATTATTCATTATTCGGAAAATATTTTGTCATACAGTACTTTATCTATATTGATTAAAAATATTTCTGTTATTGAAAATATTTTAAAAAATGCTATCGATTACCAGCATAATTTGAGGTTTAACGCGTTAATAAACAATAAATAAATTTACTTTCTGTATGTATGAAGCAAGTACCTTTAATCAGATTACTGAACATACATAACAAATAGAAGGCAACAAATTTGGATTTTGAGGGATGTCAGGTTTAATAACATAAATAAACTATTATAATGTGAACAGCAAAACTAGGTAGCATCAGTTCCTTAAATAGAATAACTTTTCTACAATATATTACACGAATTTACTAATTACTGATCAAATATTACACTGGATTCCTTTTTACAATCCTAATCTCATATATGTACATACTAGGCTAACCTCAAACCTAAAAGTAATATTCATCTTTTTCCTTTTTCGACCACAGAACTATGATTGGTGTAAGAAAAACATTACACTTAATTTGATGAACTATAACAACCTCTCTTAATGATTTTATTATACCCAACATTTAACATATATACATACATAAAAATATGAACATATATACAAAAATAATACTCTCTTTTCACTTCCCCTAACAACTGATTTTTGGCTTCCTCGTGAGTTAGAGAACTAGTATTCTCAATTAGGGGACTTAGAGCCTCGTAAGATCTTGGTAAGGTTAATAACAAGCCGCCTATTTTGTCTAAATCAGTCATATTACAACCTGAATTACTTAATTGTCTAACAAGGCTCTCAAAATCTCCAGCATACTTCTCTAGTGATTCACCTTCTTATAGTTTTAATGATAATAACCTCTTCTTCAAAAATATTTGTCCTGGCAATCCTTTCTTTTCCTATCGATTCCGTAAAGCTCCCCACGTATCAAAAACATTTTCCTTGTATAAAATCTAGTTGGCTATCATCTAAGCACCGTACAATGATTGATTGACATAATTTATCATTTTTCTTGTCCTGTTCCTTTTTTTAATCATCTGTATAAGCACATTTTCCACCCATATACCAACTTCCTTTTCTTCAAGCAAAATTTTAACTCTGAACTTCCATGCCGCATAATTATTTCCATTTAGTAATTCTATATTGAAATTGTTTTTATTTGCCATTTCTTTAAATTTTTTACGTGACCTTTAGTTTCTGCTTCAAAATCCAATTCTGATTACTCTGACCGCCCAGGGCCCATAACCTTTTGCGTTTTCTTGGTAAAATAATTAACTCAAAACTCCCATTTCTATAAACTGTTTCTTTATTTTATGACTTCTATTACAAAAAATCAACATAACAACTAACTGTAGACTATCAAACCTTAAACACTTTTCTTCTCCTTTTTTAATACTAAAAGTGTCAAACAACCTCCCAAGATCCATAGGTACCCCACAAACGCGCATTAAGCATTAAGTTCAATCGTGTCATTTAATAAATATAAGAGTTATCTATTTTGTACATGTTACTTAGCTTTTCCTATACTCTGGCTGCTTTTTTCCCGCGCCGATGCGGTGGGAAGAAAGCAAAGAAGTAATCTTTTTCAACATATATCAGCAGATATCCCCATGTCTGCTGCTATTGCCCCCAGGCATTTACTTTCAGTGTTTTTTTAAATGATCTTATACTCGATAGTCGAAATTGTGTAAAGTGAGTCAGAGCTATCTAATCAACACTTTGGTTAAAGCGCAGTTGCCATATGTATTCTAGAGAGAAATGCTGTATTTTATAAATACACTTCAAATCCATTGTGTCAATATTTCAGGTACAAAAGATGCAATGTAATTAAGTCAATACCAATTTAATATATTTATTTCAAATTTCAAGCAGACTAATAATTAGTTTACTTGAAATGTGAAATAAAGTGTTTATGTATATTTCTTGAACGCAAAGTTTGTTGTGAAAAACTCGCCGATTTGACAATGTTGGAGAGTCGCTTCAATGTTCCGGCTTTGAGAACGAGATAGATAGATCGAGCTACGCGAATGAGACAGTGATAGTAAACAGTTATGTGAGGTGTTTATTCTCTTCATGAGCGTAACATCAGTATTTGTGTTGTGATTTTGTGTGATAAATCGGTTATTATTGGTATTTATTGTAATATTTATATCGGTATATTTAGTGACAATAATGGCGGAGTGTAGCGGTGTTGGCGATAAAAAACGGCGTCGTAACAATTTAATTCGGGAAGAAAAAGTCCTCATATTAAATGTGTACGAAGGACTGCGTGCCATGGACAAACAGTTGGGTGTTAGTGACGCTGTGATTAAGTGCAGTTATTTAACTAAAGTTTCTGAGAGTACTATATACAATATTCTAAAGAAATCGCGGGACGGATCTTTGACAAGAGAACGAGGTGAAAACTGTAAACCGGAAAGTAGGGGAAGAAAGAAAATTGTTTTGGACGACCAAACACGGAATGCTATACGTAGGGAAATACATTCTTTTTATTTTAGGAATGAAATCCCCTCGGTAGCTAAATTGAGCAAGGTAATAGAAGCTGATGATACTTTACCAAACATCAGTGATAAAGTTTTGAGACGAACTTTAAAATTAATGAATTTTCGTTACCAAACAAGAAGTAGAAACAGTGCCTTAATTGAACGAAATGACATTGTGGAATGGAGGAGAAATTATTTAAAACAGATACGACAGTTTCGTAACGAAGGACGGCACATATATTATCTTGACGAAACATGGTTAAATGAAGGCCACACTGTGTCAAAAGTGTGGCAAGACATGAATATACGAAGCAATCGACAAGCCTTTATGGAGGGTTTCTCTTCCGGTTTAAAAGCTCCCTCTGGGAAAGGACGTCGAATGATTATCACTCACATTGGCAGCGAGGAAGGATTTGCAGAAGGTGGATTACTAAGTTTTCAGTCCAAAAAAACTGTCGATTACCATGAAGAGATGGATGGTAACCGGTTTGAAACATGGTTTAGATCAATTTTAACAAAGGTAACTCCTGGTTCAGTGTTAGTTATGGATAATGCTTCATACCACTCTCGTCGACTGGAGCAAATACCTACTTCAGCTAGCCGCAAGAGGGTTATAATTGATTGGTTAGAGAGTAAAAGCATTCCGCACAACGAGGCAATACTAAAAGTTGAATTATTATCTCTCGTACGGAAACATAAAAGCAGTTATATTAAGTACGTTGTCGATGAAATGGCGAAAGATTTCAACGTCTCAGTTGTTAGACTTCCTCCCTACCACTGTGAGTTAAACCCCATCGAGCTGGTTTGGGCCCAAGTGAAAAATTATGTTGCGAGAAAAAACAGTACATTCAAAATGGCTGACGTTGAGAAACTGTTTGACGAGGCGCTGCATACCGTTACTGCTGAGAGTTGGCGTAAATGTATTCAACATGTATTAAAAGAAGAAATACAGTTTTGGGATTTAGACATACGTGTAGAAGTAATGACGGAACCACTCATTATCGATATAGGAGGAGAAAGCGATGATTCTGAGGAGTCGTCAGGGAGTGATACCGCTTCCAGTTAGTCAGACATTTTACAAGTGACCTCGCAACATACCTATACTTATTGGTAATTTATTTTGGTCTTGACAAACAACTTTTTTTTAGTTTTAGTAGTAGTAAGTTGGAATTGACTTTTAAACATTTTTTTTATTTTGTTTTAACTTACTTATGAACAACTTGTGATAAGTTATTATTTCAAATGTTAAAAATTGAAATTCCAGATATTTCAGTATTCGCACCCTTAAACTATGATACGCTCATGGAGTTCACTTTAAATCGGTAGATAACCGATGACGTCACTTTACAGAATTTCGACTATCGACTTTTTTATATACCTCTTATTATAGCTCATCCTTAAAAATGTGTATTATTCTTGGTAACACCCTGTATATACATAATGATACCTACCATAATAATTTCGTATTTCTGTTCTCTCAAATTTAAACGCCAGAGCGTACAAGAACATTTTCTATTTATTTTTTATTTAGGACTATTAAGAACCCTTCAAAAATGATGCGCTCATGAAGTTCGCTTCTGCAACTGATTTTATGGACAGTAAGAGCGATGAGTCACTTTACAGAATTTCGACTATCGAGTATAGTGTCGTAGATCTCACAATAAAGATTTGCCTCGATAGACATCGATTAACTTCAGCAAATACTGAATACTGAACTATTTTCATAAAAATAAAACGAAAGCGCGAGAAAAACATGCCTTTCTCAGTGCCGTGTCAATTTGAATAACGGCGTAGAGCGCTAATGTATACGTACTTTAAGAAGTATTCGCAAATAGAGCATTCACAGGCTTGCGAATCGTGACGTTGCGAACGATGTCAAGAATAGCGCCTCGGTTCGAGATTCAGGGAAGAGGAAACTGAATTAACCACCACATCTGCAAGAAATGCATCACCGGTGCGACGGTGGTTTTGTCTACCGACGTTTAGAAACAACACAAGCCAAACGTTGAACGAAATATTTTTACAAAAGTTTCAACTTTTATTTTTTAGAACGGAATATCTCTTTAATAAATGCATGGAAAATTATTATTGATGCTGCAAATGGAAGATCATGTATAAATTATATGGCAAATGTATGTATAACTGGCTCGTGGATGATATACTTTTTAAGTAAATAAAAAAATATAATTGTGAGGTGAGGAAAAGGACGAAATTTTCGCCGTCCAGCGCATAATTACAAAAATAGGAAGAGAGAATAGTGCAAAATCAAGATGTGACATGGCGCGAGTGACGAGCAGTCACTCTTGATAAAGAACGTGAGATTGTCTAAATAGATAACTCAAAAAAACTTCTCAATCGATAGGGTCTGTAGCAGAATTTTTGCTATTTAAATTTCTGCTAGCTAACCTTAATGAGGGTTTAAATGAGAGTATTTATCTTTACTATTTATTTCCCATGCCGTTTCTTCATATCATTAGAGAAACATTTTAGCTAAATTGGAATCAAAGGTTATTATAAACTTTCAGTATACTGACCCATTAATTATCTACTTTTGGTCATGTAATGGCTTAGTTTTTAATTAACAAAATGATTAATAGAAGCTTTTTTGTATACATATTGATTCAATGAAAACATTTTTTATTGCCAATAGGCATACAAGATAAAATTTAAAAGCAAACTTATCTAAGTTAGCAATAAAATATTTATGAGGTAATAAAACAACTAATTAATAATTGGAAACGAAAGTGTACATCTCGTAATTTCGCAATATTTGCGAAGAAATAATATTTCCAATATACCCGAAATTTATGCATATATATATATATATATATATATATATATATATATATATATATATATATATATATAAACAAGATATACGAATATCGCGTGATATGTAAACAACAACAACAAAGATAATCTTGGTTAATACACACAAACGAAAAAAGGGTTACTGAAACGGAGTGGTAACCGCAGACATGCATGTTTCTGGCTCATTATCCGTCCTCAGTATTGTTACCGTCTTAATTGTTCGGTACCAATTTCTCCAAGTTTCCTTGGATGGGACCAAGATGACATATTATTATTTAAAACGGTACTGGGCGATAAACAATTAAGACGTATGCGAACGGCACTCTTGTTTTGGTTGGAGAGCTAAGAGTCGAGGGTTTATTTTAGGAACGTTAATCATCCGGAAAGGTAATTAAAGGGCACCAGAAATTTAAATTTACAGGAAAAATTTCAAAAACTGCGATAAGCGAGAGAAATTATAAAAAGTGAGGTATTTTCGGTAATGTGTCTGTGGAGGTTAGAGAAGTACTCACTAAAACGCGGTTTATTATGTTAACCAGTTTATTAACATGTTTGACCAGCGTCAGTGAACAGAACATCAAAAAAATTTACAATATGGGTACGTGCATACGTACCAACAACAGGCAGCAACAATAAGATACAAAATCTTAGAAACGTTCAAAAACTAATATATACATAAAAACAATAAAACGAATTATCACTCAACATTACACGGTAATTGTTCGAGGAATAAATCGTCTCCAAGGAACAAGAAATATACAAATCAAAATCACATAAATACACAAACGATAAATGTCGCAGAGTTTGCGAACTAAAAAATTAGTTTATTAACGAAATTATTTTCCGTTTATTCAAAAAAGAAAATGTAGGATATTATGTTACTGAATTTCTCGAAAACAAAAAAACACATAGGCTTTGTGAAAGTTACGTCAATATAAGTGATTGGAAAATAATTTAATCTAGATTTGACGTGCACGCCGAATTTCTTAACGGTTATTCTATAAAACATAAACAAAAGTCAACAATGGCAATATTAGTAATAAATAAACTCGTTATCATAATAAAATAGTTCTGATACCGTATGGTTCTTCCGCTAAAGAAATGGCGTGACACTAAATTAGTCTTTTCACCATCGACTAAGAAAGAGTGCGATTACTCCAGGTAGGAGAGATACTAAATAATCATTTACGATACCTGAGTCCAATAGTCTCCAACCAATCACCACAATACTATTCAGGTGAAGATACTTGCATCACCGCGTGATGGAACAAATCACAGGCACTCGGAATTCTTCGGTAATTTTAATGTCTGTAATAAACACAATAAACATATACTCCAGTAATTTTAATTCGACGACTGAGCACAGGAAATATCGATACCTTGGTACGATACGATACGATAACTTAATCTTAATAACTAAGAAAATCACCACTGCTTTGCTCAAGTAATCTTCGTAGGCTCAATCTCGATAGCGGCACTAACTAACGATACGATAATTCTCGCTGACACTCCAAGAACCTTTAGACTTCTTCGGTTAAGAATCGGTCGCTGACTGCCTCTTGTGATGAGATTTTTGGGGATAGACAGCCTTTTTTTGAAATTCTTTCCGAAAAATAACTGTAAAATTAGTTCTAAAAAGCCATATAACAAACCAAATAAAAATAATCGGGCCGTAAATACACAAATTACGCTATCTACCCCAGAATTTCATAAAAGGTACCTTTCTTTTCCGAAGGCGATACTAAAACTATTGTGTACACATCGCACCTTTCTTAAGGGGCGATATTAAAACTTTTGTACATCCAATCGTCACTTTGTTGAATTGAAAGTCAAGACTGAGCCCAAATTTTTATGTTTATTGGTCATCTGAAACGATCTTCTACACAGTCCGAAGAAAATATTGTTACGCCAGGGCCGCACTGGGATAGTAATTATTCGATTTCGTAGGGCGAAATATGGGGAAAATAGGAACTTTACAATATGGTATAACCAAATAAGGGTGTAAAACTTGTGAGCAAAGCTGTTGATCGAAACATGGGAAAACACAAAACAACGGATTTCAACAGGAGAACCAAACCATTTGTGCCTTCAATTGGAAGATCCCGAGTGTTCGAGACAATTTCCAACATAGACACGGACGTTTCAGGCAAGGGAAATGTTGTCTCGAAAACTCGGGATCTTCTAGTTTCTTTCTAGTTTCTTTCTAGGTTCATTTCTACGCATCTTTCGATCGCAAGTATTTCTGCCTGAAAGACGCTCGGGAAGGAGCCTAACGATAATGAGTATCTGGTGCCAGGCCCAAATACTCCAGCGCCTGCTCGAATGGTGGTTTTTGAACCATCCGTATACCATCTAATGGTGTTTTATTTGAGAGTTTGGGTGGTGTATTCCCTTTCCCAGTCTCTCCTCGTAGTTAGTAGCATCGTGGTGAAATTCTTTTCGATGATTACTTTCCTGATCATTTCGTCACTGGGAAGATTCGCTAATGAGATGTATCTTGTCAGAGAGGACCAAGCTCCCTGATTTTTAATACTCTCATTGCCTGAACCTTCCTTAGATATTCTAAGAATTGCCTCTTGGGCAGATCTTTCTATAACCAGATGTAGAGGTGTGAGATCTGTAATGATCTCAAGTGCCCTAGTTGGACACGTTCTCATAGCTCCCGTGATGCACACACAGGCAAGCCTTTGAAATTTGTCGAGGGACTTCCTCGTGCTGTACTGACTTGCTTTTGTGTGCCAAACTATTGCCCCATACGTAATTGCTGGTCTCACAATCATGGCGTACATCCATCGCAGTATTTTTGGGTTACAGCTCCACCTCTTACCAGCTAGATTTCTGCACGCCATCAAAGTCTTATTGCTTTACTAGCAGTTATTTCAACATGCTTATTCCACCGAAGCTTACTGTCTAGGGTTATCCCTAGATATTTAACCTCTGATTTCCATTCTCTGATTTCCCCGTTTAAGGATATGGGTTTCATGGCTGGAAGTGTTCTTTTCCGGGTAAATGGAATTACACTTCGTGCATAGCAATTCATTTAACTTTCCAAAATTTGCAGATAACTCCTATCATTATTTTTAACTATTAGAAGGATAACGAAAATGTGCCAATTTTGCATACGGGAAAATGGCCGTCATCACCAGAACCTATTTTTTCTTTTTCAAAATTTTGGTAATCGTTGTTTTTTCCTACCTTGAGTTTTATGTAAAAAAGGTTTGCTATTTGTTTACTGTTATTTATTTTGAGTAATATTCCAATTACTCATCATAATAATTAAGTCCAAATGCTGTATTAAATAATTCCCTGGTGTCGGGAAAAAGGGGATAAATCTAATATTGTTCAAATTACAATTTTGCATATTCTAATCATTCTTACGGGCCAACTGAGGTAAGTTACTTAATTAAAAATAACCCAGTAATGTAATGTTTATAAAGAGATAAGTCCGAATATTGCTTTAGAGATGTTCATGTGGAGGTAAGTTAACTTGTATAATCTAGTACAAACATATAAGTTGCACCAGTCCAGTACAAAATGGAATAACTCACATCAAAAAACGATATATCCAAAAAAACCGTAACCTTCGACCTACAACTTCCAACTGGAATAACTTTTTACCTAAGACAGTTGTGAACATTTAATTTAACCATCCACGATTGTGGTGACAATCAGGCCTAGTGCTATAAGCTATAGCCAGCAGGGGTGCCAATCAAATTGGATCATGTTTGTATACAGTTTTTAAAGAACTTTCAGATCACATTCAGGAAATTACCCTTTATTCGGATTGTTCTGCGGTGTATAACAAAAATTCGCATATTATTGCAATGTATTTCTCTATATTAAAATCCCATCATACACTTGAAGTAATAAATCATAATTTTTTAGTATCCGGACTAGAATGTGATGGAGGTCATGCGCTTATTGAAATGACAAGAAACACGTACAGTGGCAACAATCCGCCGGAAAGAAACGTCCTTTTAAACTTGTTGAAATGGACCAGTCCAAAAATTTTGACTTTTCCAAACTTCTATACAGTGAACTACATGTGAAAAAGAAAGATGCAGCTGGTAATCCATTTAATTGGCGTAATATCCGAGAATTTAAAGTTGATAAAAAAACATAGGATTGATGTAGTTTAAGACCGGTATCAACGAAACTTTTAAAAGTGTCTCATTTAGGAACCGGAGTGCCTAACCCGATTTAGTTCCTGATATAGGTCCAGTTTCAATTCCAGATAAAAAGAAGACACGGCTGTTGTATATTTCTGATGTATTCTGTGATTTTGATAAAAACTTGCCCACTAATAGTTACAAACAAACTCATCCAGTTTTAGTTTTTTCTCATGGTGATGATTAGTTAATTTTTACATTATAATGCCCTTTTTTACTCCTCTAAAATTAAGCTAAAAAGGATAAAGTACTTGTTTTTGTTCAGTTATTTAGTTAATTGAAATGTAGCTAATGAGATAAAATTAATATTTGTACTATCACATCTTCTTCTTTTTTCTATAAACATATATTAAGCCAATCACAAGTTAGGTTACTTCTTGGTCTAGCCAAAATTAACTACTAAACATCAGGTAGGCATAAAATGAAATGTAACTTCTGTCATTCTGACGATGATATTGATTTATCGAAACAATTGTCAATTTTTTAGAATTTTCAATAACTTGTATTATATTGTCGAATTAACTAGAGACCTTGAGTTTCATTTAAAAACACTAATATGAGCATATTCCACGAAGTAAGGGTCGAGACAGTCAATTTCATTTAATAAAAAAGAGTTGTGGCATTACAACTAATATTTCCTAAACAAACAGAAGACATAAAACCATCACATATGCAGGAAATATTTCTAATAATATTTCAAAGATAATATCTTTAGCAACGAATACAACAATTTCTTTTAAAACAGACAGTAACATAAGTACAAAATTGTTAAATGTAAAAAAAATACCACCATTAAAGAAATCAGGTATATGGAAACTCAAATGTCCAGAATGTAATGCTGTCTATTTGGGTCAGACCCTTAGACATTTTGAAATGCGATACAGTGAACACTTACGAGCATACAGATTAAAACAACAAGATAAATCCCATTACGCAAAACATCTACTTGACACCAATCATTCATTGACACCTAACTCAGAACTAGGAGTACTACATATTTGTGATAAGAAACTAGAACTGGATTTCCTTGAAGAGTTGGAAATTAGAAGACACTTAAGAAACCCACAATATGAAGTCGTCAATGAACAGATAAATCTAGGGAGTTCTCCACTATTAAACTGTCTTCTTAAGTGATAATTGTAAAGATCAGCAGATATAGTTTTCCTGGTTTTCTATATCATTGCACAGTTATACTGATCTTAATTGGAAAAATGATATCCAGGATATCACCATAGGGCTAATAATATCGAAGCTTCAATGTTGGTAATATCACATCTTCTTTTTTCTATTAACATATATTAAGTCATTCACAAGGTAGGTCACTTCTTGGTCTATCCAAAAATAACTACTAAACATCAAGTAGGCATCAAATGAAATGTAACTTCTGTCATTCTGACGATGATTATTCAGTTATTGAAATAATTGTCAATTTTTTAGAATTTTCAACATTTTTCATTATATTGTGGAATTATCTAGAAACATTGAGTTTCATTTAAAACACTAATATGAGTAGATTCCACGAAGTAAGGGTCGAGACAGTTAATTTCATATGTTGAAAAACTTAAAAATAAAATCTCTTTCATTTATAACTATGTATTTATAATAAATTACAAACAAAAATGGCGCAGTCACCCAGATAGCACCAGATATCCATGGGATGTTCTGACAGTCTTCGATTTGGAAGATATATATCCAAATATTATAGGGTTATTCTGGGGATATCTAGAATATCTGTGGGTACACCTAAATCGAATATTCAACGTAAGTCCAGTTGGAATATCCCTAGATTATTATTTTTAGAATATTCGAATCAAATAGTTCTAAGAATATTCTATGATTATTGATTTTTGTTCAAACACTGTTCCATGGGCATGCGTCACTAGTTGCAGTTGACAGTTGACGGTAACGACCACTGAAAAATGGCGGTTCAACCATCTTATATAGGTTATTGTTATTAGTGAAATAGTAGTAGTATGATTATTATTTTTGATCGTTAATTAATTAGTCAATTTTTTGCCACTGTGAAGTTGTTTAAATATGTTACTACGGTGTATTATATATACGACCTCACGTATCAAAACAGGTACGTTTTATTGTATTTTTTTAATGCCTGTTGATTTATCAATGCATTTTTTAGAAAATTATTGATTTGCTGCTGAAGCTTCCAATAAATGATGAGGCAAAGTTTGAAGAAGTTGAGTCAGCTTTGCTGAAGAATCCTATGAATATTTTGTAAGTTGAACATTTAATATTATATCGAAATCAAAATGAAACTGCCTCGAAATATTGGAGTATGTGTTACTTTTTATATTTTAGTGCATGAAAATATTGAAATAATTGTTGATTTCATAAATTTTTGGAACAAAATTAATGGATAAATGTTTTCAATTGTAAGTAGAGTGGAAATTCACCTCGTTGATAAAGGTACAACAAACTTTTATATTCTCAGGTAGTTTCACGTAATTATGTTACCGGGATGTATGCTATGAGTTCCTTAATCAAATTGCCTATAGTTACCTCTATTCCTTTTATTAATTGGGATTGACTAGAAAGCTCTACACAACTGGTGAACTGATAATTAAAAGTTAAATTAGTTCTGACATTTGGTAAATAAAAGTTATTGCTGGTCAATTGTACAAGTGTCTAGTTTCAGGCATACGTATACTGTTCACACAAATGAAAGCGGTCTTATATTTTTGTTCGTTTGTTATAACTTCGCTTATAAACTGTAATTGTTCAATTTTTGAAACTTTTGATATTCACTTTCAAATTAATACAATTTTAGGTTGTACCTCTGGCAAGATTAGAAGGTTCTTATTTGCAACAATATATTAAAAGATTCTTGCAAAAATCCTGATAGAGTATTTAATGGAGGGCTACAGTATGCATGGATAAAAAGGGAAAAATGCTTTGGAAAAACAAAGCTCTTTGAAGCAGTAGTTGGTATAATCATATTATTTTATTTTGGAATGTACATGTAAATTAATTTAATATATCATGTACAAGAAACAAATAACTTCTAATCATTATTTTGTTTGGAATATTTTGCTTTTTACTTGTCTCCTAGAAGACTTATTTTTTAAATTACATATTTGGTGTTTAACTTCATCTTTTAAGTTTCAGTTTTTGGGATTATATTTTGATTGTTATACATACATACACAAAAATCACAGTAGAATAGAAATTGCTTATTAACAAAAAATATAATTATTTTATTGATTTAGATGCCGTCCTAACGTTGGACAAGAACATAAGAAACAAAGAAGTTGAATTGAAAACAGGAATTTTCTTAGCCAAATGTAAGGAACGGCAGAAATCGGTTTCAAAAAGTTCGTTGAGTGTGGAGGAAGTCAGTGAATTTTGTAATCTCGGATTTGAAAATTATGTTAGTTACAGTTATGTTATGAGGTACATCTTATATTTATGTATAAATAAATTAAATCGAACTCAATGTTTCCCGTGCTTTAATTTTTTCAATTAAAAATATTTTTTCCTATATATACAATTCGAAATTTTGAAAGATTCCTTAGATATTTGTAAAATATATACCAGGGAACACTGGATCATTGTACTCTCCCTTTTCTCCTTTAGTTTCAGAGAATATTTATCTAAATTTGGGACATACTATTTGCTTACTGAATAAGTGCGAGAGAGAAGCTTTCCCTGGCGGGTAATTCTATTCTCTCTCACACGAATGGAGCTTATGGATAAAATAATTGGCGATATTGAACGAAAGTTGCTATCATTCCTGGTGGAACAAGAAGTTGGAAAATATTTGATATGTACATTATTGTCGTTCATTAAGTATACATGATCTTCCAAATTTCAATCAATTATCTTTGAAACTAAATATGAAAAGGGAGGAGTACTATGATTCAGTGTCACCCGCTCAAATGGTATCATCCATATTGGGATATTCTACAAATATTTGAATTTTTGCTATATACGTTCCACAGATATCTTTATAATATTCCTATTGGAATGTTCTATGAATATTCTGGATTATCTTGCTATATACATTCAGCAGATATCCTCAGAATATTCTTGAATATTCATTGGAAATATTTATAGAATATTCGAGGATATATATATATATATATATATATATATATATATATATATATATATATAAATTTCGATTTTCTACTACACCTGTTTTAGTCGAAATTTCAATAATTTCGACTTATTGGCCTGACCGTTCTTCGAAGGGCAAAACAACTACATTCCTGGCTAATACCATGCAGAATATTGAATTACATCCCCTTCGAAAACCGTGACGTCGATCGGCCATTTTGCCGATACGGACATCTGTGGTGATTCGCAACTGATAGCGGAAGAGCATAGTACACTTACGCGTTTCGACCTTCTTGGGTCTCTTCAAGAGTGCCGTAATGCCTTCCAGTTCAGAATCTCTAATGCGAACTGAAGATTACACCCTCCGACAACCTCTCTTGGTTCGTGTAGTTACACAAGCGAGAAGTAGTCAGTTGGCGCCATCTTCACTTTCAGTTGCGAACCAACACCTCAGATAAATGCGACCGTATTAGTCGTATTAAATAAAAATGAATATAATTTCATAAAATACGAGGTGCTATATGAAATATAAATTTCGATTTTCTACTACACCTGTTTTAGTCGAAATTTCAATAATTTCGACTTATTGGCCTGACCGTTCTTCGAAGGGCAAAACAACTACATTCCTGGCTAATACCACGCAGAATATTGAATTACATCCCCTTCGAAAACCGTGACGTCGATCGGCCATTTTGCCGATACGGACATCTGTGGTGATTCGCAACTGATAGCGGAAGAGCATAGTACACTTACGCGTTTCGACCTTCTTGGGTCTCTTCAAGAGTGCCGTAATGCCTTCCAGTTCAGAATCTCTAATCCGAACTGAAGATTACACCCTCCGACAACCTCTCTTGGTTCGTGTAGTTACACAAGCGAGAAGTAGTCAGTTGGCGCCATCTTCACTTTCAGTTGCGAACCAACACCTCAGATAAATGCGACCGTATTAGTCGTATTAAATAAAAATGAATATAATTTCATAAAATACGAGGTGCTATATGAAATATAAATTTCGATTTTCTACTACACCTGTTTTAGTCGAAATTTCAATAATTTCGACTTATTGGCCTGACCGTTCTTCGAAGGGCAAAACAACTACATTCCTGGCTAATACCATGCAGAATATTGAATTACATCCCCTTCGAAAACCGTGACGTCGATCGGCCATTTTGCCGATACGGACATCTGTGGTGATTCGCAACTGATAGCGGAAGAGCATAGTACACTTACGCGTTTCGACCTTCTTGGGTCTCTTCAAGAGTGCCGTAATGCCTTCCAGTTCAGAATCTCTAATCCGAACTGAAGATTACACCCTCCGACAACCTCTCTTGGTTCGTGTAGTTACACAAGCGAGAAGTAGTCAGTTGGCGCCATCTTCACTTTCAGTTGCGAACCAACACCTCAGATAAATGCGACCGTATTAGTCGTATTAAATAAAAATGAATATAATTTCATAAAATACGAGGTGCTATATGAAATATAAATTTCGATTTTCTACTACACCTGTTTTAGTCGAAATTTCAATAATTTCGACTTATTGGCCTGACCGTTCTTCGAAGGGCAAAACAACTACATTCCTGGCTAATACCACGCAGAATATTGAATTACATCCCCTTCGAAAACCGTGACGTCGATCGGCCATTTTGCCGATACGGACATCTGTGGTGATTCGCAACTGATAGCGGAAGAGCATAGTACACTTACGCGTTTCGACCTTCTTGGGTCTCTTCAAGAGTGCCGTAATGCCTTCCAGTTCAGAATCTCTAATCCGAACTGAAGATTACACCCTCCGACAACCTCTCTTGGTAATCGTGTAGTTACACAAGCGAGAAGTAGTCAGTTGGCGCCATCTTCACTTTCAGTTGCGAACCAACACCTCAGATAAATGCGACCGTATTAGTCGTATTAAATAAAAATGAATATAATTTCATAAAATACGAGGTGCTATATGAAATATAAATTTCGATTTTCTACTACACCTGTTTTAGTCGAAATTTCAATAATTTCGACTTATTGGCCTGACCGTTCTTCGAAGGGCAAAACAACTACATTCCTGGCTAATACCACGCAGAATATTGAATTACATCCCCTTCGAAAACCGTGACGTCGATCGGCCATTTTGCCGATACGGACATCTGTGGTGATTCGCAACTGATAGCGGAAGAGCATAGTACACTTACGCGTTTCGACCTTCTTGGGTCTCTTCAAGAGTGCCGTAATGCCTTCCAGTTCAGAATCTCTAATCCGAACTGAAGATTACACCCTCCGACAACCTCTCTTGGTAATCGTGTAGTTACACAAGCGAGAAGTAGTCAGTTGGCGCCATCTTCACTTTCAGTTGCGAACCAACACCTCAGATAAATGCGACCGTATTAGTCGTATTAAATAAAAATGAATATAATTTCATAAAATACGAGGTGCTATATGAAATATAAATTTCGATTTTCTACTACACCTGTTTTAGTCGAAATTTCAATAATTTCGACTTATTGGCCTGACCGTTCTTCGAAGGGCAAAACAACTACATTCCTGGCTAATACCACGCAGAATATTGAATTACATCCCCTTCGAAAACCGTGACGTCGATCGGCCATTTTGCCGATACGGACATCTGTGGTGATTCGCAACTGATAGCGGAAGAGCATAGTACACTTACGCGTTTCGACCTTCTTGGGTCTCTTCAAGAGTGCCGTAATGCCTTCCAGTTCAGAATCTCTAATCCGAACTGAAGATTACACCCTCCGACAACCTCTCTT
Organism: Galeruca laticollis; assembly: GCA_963921935.1. NCBI lineage: Eukaryota > Metazoa > Arthropoda > Insecta > Coleoptera > Chrysomelidae > Galeruca > Galeruca laticollis. The sequence goes on along the minus strand of OY998178.1, from coordinate 32,572,962 downwards.
GGTTCGTGTAGTTACACAAGCGAGAAGTAGTCAGTTGGCGCCATCTTCACTTTCAGTTGCGAACCAACACCTCAGATAAATGCGACCGTATTAGTCGTATTAAATAAAAATGAATATAATTTCATAAAATACGAGGTGCTATATGAAATATAAATTTCGATTTTCTACTACACCTGTTTTAGTCGAAATTTCAATAATTTCGACTTATTGGCCTGACCGTTCTTCGAAGGGCAAAACAACTACATTCCTGGCTAATACCACGCAGAATATTGAATTACATCCCCTTCGAAAACCGTGACGTCGATCGGCCATTTTGCCGATACGGACATCTGTGGTGATTCGCAACTGATAGCGGAAGAGCATAGTACACTTACGCGTTTCGACCTTCTTGGGTCTCTTCAAGAGTGCCGTAATGCCTTCCAGTTCAGAATCTCTAATCCGAACTGAAGATTACACCCTCCGACAACCTCTCTTGGTTCGTGTAGTTACACAAGCGAGAAGTAGTCAGTTGGCGCCATCTTCACTTTCAGTTGCGAACCAACACCTCAGATAAATGCGACCGTATTAGTCGTATTAAATATATATATATATATATATATATATATATATATATATATATATATATATTTAAAGTGGGTCTATAGAATAATACAATATCCGAAAACGAATATTTTTAGTACGTCCATTGAATATCTAGTACTATCTGGGCAGTACATTGAGTTTGTTAGTCAAGCGAATAGATAATATAACAATAAGCTGGACAATTCAAGAAATAAAACAAGAAAATGGGTGATAACAGGGGCGTTCCCACAATGGCAATGACCGGCAATTTAAGCGAAAATTGAAAATTATGGAAGTGCTGATTCGAAAATTATCTAATTCTGAGTGAAATAAATAATAAGGATGAAGTACTCCACTATATGTATAGGAGAAGAAGGCTACCAAACTTTTGAATAGTTTGTTACAGAACTTAAATTGTTAGTTATTAAATGTAAATTTGGTAGTTTAGAAGAGGACTTAACTAAAATTATGATTATTTGTGGTATCTGCAATAACGATATTCGTGAAAAACTTCAGAAATGCATTATTTACGAAAGTGCTAAAGTTAACAGTGAAGATATAGCGAGTGTTGACACAGTTGGAACATCAATAAATGTATGGAACGACTTCCAAGAAAATTAATGATTGTTCAAAATGTGGGTTTTCTCATTTGCTAAATACGAGTAGATGTACAGCATATGGAAAAGAATGTAATTTTTGTCAAGCCAAGAATCATTTCGAAAGTAAATGTATGAAGAAAAAGTCAAGAAACATAGTAAATGAAATTTGTTCAGAAAATATTAATACAATTACGGAAGACAATAATGGTGAGTTCATGTTTATCGGAGCTACAAATAATGTGAATATGATAAATATTAATACAACCTCAGAGTGGTCGACAAAAATAGAAATAAATAATAAAATTGTTAAATTTAAAATTGATACGGGAGCAGACGCAAATGTTTTGTCTTTAAGCACATTTAATTATATAGGTTTGTCGCATATATTAATAATAAATACTGATAGTAAATTAAAATCATACACAGAAAACGAGTTGTCAGTCATTGGAAAATGCATTGCTTTAAAAATGATAAATGTTATGAAGTTGATTTTTTTGTGGGTAAAGAAGATCTCCAAGAGATGTTAGGTCTCAAATCTGTAACATTTTTTTTCGTACAAAGTCATCCTGCTGACTTATTTAAGGAAATACGCTAAAAAACGCCAACTTTTCAATTAAATTGTTAATAACTTTTTTTCCTAATACATTTTTTTGTCAGCATTTTAAGGTGTTATTGTACTTGCCATTTAAAGTAGGTCTGCATAGTTATTTCTGAGTTATCAAGAAAATACCACTTACACTGACTTTTCGGCCTCTGCCGTCTGGACTATTACTCTAGTGAATGATGGAGGTGATTTTTGTAAAGAGTGGGAATTCGAACATGTAATTACGTCACCAACGAATGCAGAATCTAATGGTATGGCGGAGATAAATGTTCAAACGGCTAAAAAATTTTGGATGATAAAAAAGATATTCAAATGGCCGTACTTCATTATAGGTCCACACCTGTTTTTGATAATATATCACCAGCCGAATTACTTATGTCCAGAAAATTAAGAACCAATTTAATGCTAACTAAAAATCAATCTAAACCCAAGATGTGTACTACATATAATAAAAATGTTATCGAAAAATACCAACAACAACAACAGAAATATTATAATAAAGGGAAAAAAATGTTACCTGAACTTAGTGTGAATGAAAACGTTTATGCCAAATGGCAACTGGTTTCTTGGTATAGGTATACAAAAAATTAGAAACAGAAATTATAAAGTGCAAATGAACAATGGTTCTGTATTAAATCGTAATCGTAAGTATATTAAAAAATTAAATGTAAATTAATCAGCTAGCAACGAGAACCAATGTTCATTGGCAAAAGAAGAGGTAATAACATATAATAATAGTCCTAAGAATTACGATTTATTGCAACAGGAAGTAAGGTATTTTATAGAATTAGAGAATGTAATAGATAACAGTGATGTTATAGAGGTAGAAGGTGCAAGTGAGAATATGACAGATAATAACAGTGAAAACAATGAGACTGATAGTGAATATTCAAGTGCATCTAGTAATGATCAAGATGATCCAGAAGTAATTGAAATAATCATTACAAACGAAAGTGAGACTGATGATTCAGATTTGGAAAGACGGATTTATAAAAAAAAAAGTGTCACTAGTTCAGGTAGACTTTCCAAACCACCTTCCAGATTTGAATTACAAACAAACACTAGGTGTGCCTGAAAAGTGATACTTTTCAATTCCATCCTGTATCTCAAAAACCAAATGGCTATCAAAATTCTGCTTGCGCCATTTTTAATTTCATAAAATAAAAAAGTAGCAAACTACCGCGAAAACCGCAATCCTCTATCTTTAAAGATAAGGGAGATACCCAGCCAAATTGCCCAAAATGCGATACATACGCCACAAAGTTTCAAACTTAAATTATTGTTTCTCGAATTTTATATTTTACAATAAATTTTACCCATGCGCCCGTGAATTGATATAATTAAACAATAAAAGTATGTTAATTGAAAACATACGTGCAACATCAAAAAATAATATAACCAATAATACTTATTTTAAAGTACTATTGGCAACCATGTCGACTGGTCCGGTAGAAGCACGGTTTCTAGCTCAGTTGGCAAGTAATTTTAGTTGAAAAGTTGCGCAACTGACCTCGTTCTATCGCAGGAAATAACAGCTAACAAACTAACTACACACATACATATATATATTAAACCGAAGCCAACTAAAAATTTAGAAACCTCGAATAAAAACGGGGCCCCATAATAACTTTCGTCTGTGTCTATCTTAGCGAAAGACTACTTTCATGAAAACTACTACTTAGTGAAATTCGAATAGTATGGAGCGATTAAAATGCATTCATATACGAGACGTTGTAGATAATATGTTGAAATTACTATTATAAGAAATATCACAAAAAGTTATTATAATTATGAGGAAAGTTTATATAACTAAAAATTTGTTTTTTTAACGTTCCAACTTCCTCAACAAGGATTGTGTCAGGGTTCAATTTAAAATCCAAGTAAAGACTGTTGCGATTTTATAGTACGCAATATGTACCTAATATTTACTAAAGTTATTATTTTAATATAACATACATTTAATAAATTTTCTTAATAAAAAAATAGATAGAACTGATTAATTGATAGAAATTTATGAACGGAATGTTAGCAGAGGCGTATCTACCCAGGCCCGCGCCTCTTTTGGCGCCCAATGTTTTTCGTTTTGATTACGAGTACATTTGAAAAAAAATATTTTTGTAACCCTGCAAGTTGTCTTTTGATAGACTCAATACATGATGTCACCACACCCCTTCGAGGTCAAGAATACAAAAATATTCTTCTGGTGAATTTAGTATTTTCTAAAAATAGATATTTTTCACTAATAATTTACTCCATCTACTTGTATGCGGTTTATATAGTTTTATATTATAAAAGTGGCAACAGTGTACTTCTAAATATTAATGTAGAAAATAATATTGGATGTAAGTGCATTGACCGGGTCAACAGTCAACAGATTATTAAATAAAACAAAATTTGTGACAAATATTATTTTTAAAACACAATATTATCTACCTACGAATACGTTTGAATTCAATTCAAATATCTGTGAAATGATAAAAACAACAGGATAGGGAATTCGAAAAATTACAGTCATATATGATGAATAGCAATACACAATGGATGATTTATTATCGAAAAATACATTTACACAATTTTAATTTGGGTGATTTTGTTTGGAACGAAACGTTTAAATTTTAATTCCAGCTTTAAAAATTATGAAACGTTATAGTTTATATAGTTATATGATAACTTTTTCGTTTATTAAAATTTAGCAGTTTAAATGGGTAATAAATGTGTAAAAATTATTTCATAAATAGGAAAATAAGTTGTAAGAAAACGTAACATTAATATGAATATGTACCGGGTGGCTGATTAAGAGGTAACCCGCTATATCTCAGAAGCTATTTATCGTACAGCTTAGAGAAAAGTCCTATAAAAGATTGTAAGAAATAAATTAAATAAAAATATCAAAAAAATGAGATATCAATGAATCCATATTAATATATATAATATAATCAAAAGAAAATATTTAATGACAACAAAATTTAGTAAATACAATATTAATAATGTGAAATAAGAAAAAAAAATACTTAAGTACTAGGGCCGAGGCAGATATGAGATGTCGTACCTGAAATTGAAAAGAAACTGATGAGCAATTAAGTCTACCAAAAGTATTTTTAAATTAAAGAAAGTATTTAAAAATTGGCATTGGTAAATAATTAAAATTATTAACTTCCTCAGTCAAATTTAACTAGAAAACATCAATAATTAAGTTGATTCATGTCAAGAACTTATTGGCTTAATTTCCATTTGATAGAACTGACCAAATATTAATTCTCCATTCCATCGACACTGACCGCAGTGTCTAACTATCGATCGATAAAACAAAACAGGGCAACAACACTAATTATAGCAACAAGAATAATAAACAGTCATTCTGGTGCCACAGCAGTGTGAAAATTAGCACACTGACCGCAATGTCACTAGCTCGTACAAACCACAGTACGACCCCTGGAAAACTGACCATAGTAATCCCAACACAAACGCATACACTGACCGCAATGTACTGCGCCGGAACCAACAATGTAATATTACTAATCACTTTATTTTTCATCACACCTCGTAGGTAAAAATATATACGTACTTTCTGAAATTCCTTTTAATCAAATAATACAACCCTGTAAACTTTAAAAATAAGGTTGTCTTAATCAGAGTTTATCAAATTGACTACAAAATATTAAATGGTAATAATATTTAATTTAATTCAATGAAATTACTTAATTGTGAAATAAATCAAATGCTAATGGATAAAACTTAATTACTCGTGAAAAAACTCACCTAAAACGGTTCGGAACACCAAAATTTAGAAGGACACACACACACAAATAATCTATCTTTCCACTCGAATCTAACTATATTTGTAAAATGAACCTTTTCTGTACGATGCGTAATTTCAGACTGTACCTAGAAATTCTTTCAAACTACCCTTAAAAATACATAATATTCCTACCACTTTCATCGACAGACGATATTTTATCTTCCACATGGCCCATAACTTATCTAAGGGTTCTCGCTTTTCAGAAATTTATATTTTAGGATTATTTCAAGGCTGTTACTGTAACCCATGTTCACGCTTTGAAACTATCAAGTCTGCTACACATACTAAAATAATAAAAAATTATTCTTAAAAGATATATAATACTTACTATTTGCTTAACAAGTACACATTAGAATTATGAATAAAAATTATCAGTTCAATTGATAATCAATTATTAATTTACTTACAGTTCGAGCTCGAGTATAGAAGAAATTTCTCCTAAAAAAACTAAGCCTGAGCTGCAGATGGAAGAATTGATGAAAGTACTAGATTCGAGCTAAAGATATAGTATATACTGAGTACCTATATAATATTTAAATTTTCATTAGAAACATGGATTAATATTGTAAGTTATATTCCTATTTTTGAAATTTTTCAGTGAAACAGAAGAGAATGCAGTGCAAATGGTACAAAAGGATCCTTCTTCATCAGCACGCAAAGTGAAGTAGAAAAAAATTCTTTGTACCTGCAAAATGTTAGGGGGAGCCGGGGTTAACTGGTTCTCGGGGTTAAATAGCCTTGCGTCGCTACCATATCTTAGTTTCTTAAGGTTGCCTTCATTGTTTTAAGTAACATGGCTGCTATTATTTTCTGTTGTTTGTGAGCTGTGAATAAATTGCAATATTTTCACCAAAAAGTATGTATTGAATATTTAAAAACTTTTATCGTAATTTTAATGTATGCAAAATGCGTCGAGTGTCTTTTTAGTCGGATTAAGCGTCAAGTAAACCTTAGAAATGCATGGGTTAAATTTGATTAGGCTTTTTTCGTACTTAGTTTTTTAAGACATCTATTAAATCGTGGCGACCGTGGATATGTGGTCTGGGGTTAAGTGGTCAAGGGACCACATAACCCCGATATATTTTTAAATATGTTTCATTTGTTTTCAATCAATGAACCGGTTCAAGTTTTCTGTTTAGTTTCAGAAAATGCCACGAAATTGGAAACGTACATCCAATCATCGCTCGGAAGGAAGAGTTGAAACATGCTACTCGTTTAGTAATAAATGGTACTCAATCGATTAGAGAGACTTCACGGTTGACCAAAATACCCCGCACTACTTTATAGAGATTTGTTTTAAAATTTAGAGCTGCAGCTGTAGATGATGCAACAACACAAATGAATTTTAGGCCCATTAATGAACATCTAAAAATATTTTCCAATGACGACGAACTATTACTTGTTGACTATATTAAGAGATCATCTAATATTCACCATGGACTGTCAATAGTGTTAACTCGTCGCCTTGCATGCGAATTTGCAGCGACAAATAATAAAAATTGAGTGAATGAAAACGACGAATACTCAGTGTTTATTTGTTTATTAATTTCCAGCTAAGCGCTTTCGGCTATTAAGCCATTCTCAAAGCTGTCCTATGAAAATTACAAAGTTTGTGAAATTTTGAAAAAACAATTTAAAAAAAAGTTGAACTTACGTCATTTAAAAAATAGGTGTCGAAACCATCCAGTTGATTAAGAACAATGTTCAAAGTTGAATCACTGTTATGATTGTCATTGAATTAAAAACATTAAAATAACCCTATTGGAAGGGTGTAAAATTATAATTTACATGATGTAAATTCATTCAAAAATTAAAACTGAATGAAAACCGGTGACAAGTTTGACGTTAGAATTACGGTGGCTAATAAGCCAGCGTGCCGTAAAAACAAGTGCATGACAATACAACATATTTACACGACGAACATTGAATCAAAAGCATGATAGAAAAGATGAAAAAAAAATTCATATAGTGAACTGAAAATTGTAGGGAACCCTGAATATTACATTTATTTTAAATTTGAAATGAAGTTAAAGATGTGATAAAAGCAAAAAATTGAAAAAACTCTATTCAAATTCAATTTCCAACATTCATCCAATTTAGATGAATAGCAAAATCCCCCTCATCCCTTAGTTGTATACTGAAATTGAATTAAGAGGTTGGATCCATTCCCCAGCCAGTCAGGAACAAGCGTAGTAACCTAAACGTGTGAAATGCTAGATAACATAAATTAAATAACACTTAGTTGTAAATGCATCAATGGAGGAGTTTCCATAATCTATTGACAAAGGTGGAAGAAATACGCTGGCAAGGTGAACCCAACAACTGACGGCCTCACATATGAATTAGATGTAATGGCATAGTGATTGTGACCTAATGACCCAAACTATGTCCCATACATAGCCCGACGTCAAGAACACAATGTGATTATGAATTTAAGTTAGTTGTTACAAACCTAGACCCATACTAGGCATGTACAAGAAAAGAAGAAATCATAGGAGTATGTTAAGAGTGAAAGTGGTAGGACAGAATTTGATAAGAGCTGCAAGATAAAGAAGTTGATGAACCCAACTATGACCCATACATAGCTAGGTTACACGGGAACAATGTGGTTAAGAAATTTTGGTAAGTATGACAAACCTAGATCCATACTAGGCATGTATAGAAGAGAAGAAACAAAGTTTATAAAGAGAAGAAAGGATGGCAGCCATGCCATGGATGTGACAAACTTAGATCCATACTAAGACCGTCAAGAACCAGGCATGCGCAAGAGAAGAAGAAAATAAGGAAAAGTGAAAAGGTGGATGATTTGCTCAAATTAATACGTAGCTTAATGCTTAACCAAACTATGACCCATACATAGCCTGGTGTCTGATGTACACTGTGGTAATCTGGAACCAGTTCCAAGAACAACCACAGATACATACTAGGCATGTCTCAAATAAGATCCATGGGGGGGAGGGGGAGTTTGTATTCATATTATTATAAATTTGTTCATTTAATAGTGCGGCAAACTATGACCCATACATAGCTTGTCGACTAGCCACCAAAGTGTTTGAGAGATGATGTAGAACTACCCAATAGAATAAACCTAGAACCGTACTAGGCATATCCATGCATAGCTCTAGGAGTGGAAAGAAAATTGTTGTTAAGAAGATACTATGAATTGGTTGTTTGATGTGGAAGTTCCTAGATGTCTGAGACACAGTGTATAATGCAGTGATAGATGTGAGAAGTGAATAAGGTTGAGCAAACTTAAAATAGAAGAAAGAAGAAATAGAGGTAAAGAATGAATAGAAGATAGGAAAGACTCTTTCATTCGCCTTTTACGAATCAGCAGAGTGCTGGGCGAAATATTCTTGGACCGGATCGCCACGGTGAGAATGTAAGTCGAACGCCGTAGAGGACCACAAGGTTTTGAACAGAGGCTGAAATTTACAATTAAGATGTACCTGTGTGTTGAGGCAGTTTTCTGAGTTAACATTCATTTCCCTGAGTATTTCTAGATCCTCAAGCAAGTCCATCTTAGTTTCAGATGAAATTTCAAAGATTATTACCAACAATCTTGAAGATGTTAAAATCTCCTTTAAATCTAAATGTTCCATTTCCACAATTTTCTCTAAGAACAAAGATCCTATTGATAAACTTAATAGAAGTGGTATCTACAAATTAACTTGTGATTCCTGTCCATCTACTTATGTGGGTAGGACTACTCGTTCTTTAGGTACTAGAATTAAGGAACATCTTAATAAACCCACTTCATCGAATTTCGGCTTCCACATTAAGTTCAATAACCATAACTTTTCTCCATCACGTAACTCAAAAATCCTACATAACATTCCCAGGAACAACTTTAGGAAGATGGACTTGCTTGAGGATCTAGAAATACTCAGGGAAATGAATGTTAACTCAGAAAACTGCCTCAACACACAGGTACATCTTAATTGTAAATTTCAGCCTCTGTTCAAAACCTTGTGGTCCTCTACGGCGTTCGACTTACATTCTCATCGTGGCAATCCGGTCCAAGAATATTTCGCCCAGTACTCTGCTGATTCGTAAAAGGCGAATGAAAGAGTCTTTCCTATCTTCTATTCATTCTTTACCTCTATTTCTTCTATTTTAAGTTTGCTCAACCTTATTCACTTCTCACATTTTCACCACATCTATCATTGCATTATACACTGTGTCTCAGACATCTAGGAACTTCCACTCTTCATCCAACAACCAATTCATAGTATCTTCTTAACAACAATTTTCTATCCACTCCTAGAACTATGCATGGATATGCCTAGTACGGTTCTAGGTTTATTCTATTGGGTAGTTCTACATCATCATGGAATGGATCCAACCTCTTAATTCAATTTCAGTATACAACTAAGGGATGAGGGGGATTTTGCTATTCATCTAAATTGGATGAATGTTGGAAATTGAATTTGAATAGAGTTTTTTCAATTTTTTGCTTTTATCACATCTTTAACTTCATTTCAAATTTAAAAATAAATGTAATATTCAGGGTTTCCTACAATTTTCAGTTCACTATATGAATTTTTTTTTCATCTTTTCTATCATGCTTTTGATTCAATGTTCGTCGTGTAAATACGTTGTATTGTCATGCACTTGTTTTTACGGCACGCTGGCTTATTAGCCACCGTAATTTTAACGTCAAACTTGTCACCGGTTTTCATTCAGTTTTTATTTTTGAATGAATTTACATCATGTAAATTATAATTTTACACCCTTCCAATAGGGTTATTTTAATGTTTTTAATTCAATGACTTAATCATAACAGTGATTCTACTTTGAACATTGTTCTTAATCAACTGGATGGTTTCGACACCTATTTTTTAAATGACGTAAGTTCAACTTTTTCAAATTGTTTTATCAAAATTTCACAAACTTTGTAATTTTCATAGGACAGCTTTGAGAATGGCTTAATAGCCGAAAGCGCTTAGCTGGAAATTAATAAACAAATAAACACTGAGTATTCGTCGTTTTCATTCACTCAATTTACATCTAGTGTGTACACCATATCCACAGACAGTTCTAAATAATAAAAAAACTCTTCCTAATTGGGAAAGAGAGAAGATGGCAGGGGAGGATTGGCTCATGCAGTTCAGAAAACGTCATCGATTATCACTTCGGACACCAGAGCAAACATCTTTAAGTAGAGCAACAAGCTTCAACAGAACGAATGTCAAAGCATTTTTTGATAATCTAGCAGCTGTAAAGACAAAATTTCGATTTGGACCGCAGGATATTTATAACCTTGATGAGACTGGCCTTGCAACCGTTCACAAACCTCCAAAAGTTTTAGCTGTAAAAGGAAAAAAACAGATAGGAAGAATTTTCAAAATCATTTTTTAAAAGGTGCACCATCGGGCAGTGCTGGAGGATTTAGCGACTCTGGTTGGACAAATGGTAAAATATTCCTCTCAATTTTAAAGCATTTCAAGCTCCATGAAAGACCAACCAAAGATAATCCAAAACTCATATTACTTGACGGGCTCGAAAGTCATAGCAGTGTAGATACACTTAACTATGCGAAAGATAATGGCATTATTTTGGCTACATTTCCCCCGCACTGTAGTCATAAAATGCAGCTTTCACCTCTACCTGGACCATCCAATATAAACGTCTGTGAGAGCGCGTCAACTTCAATAAAAAATCCTGAAGATATATGGCCGCTTCCCAAAACAGGGCCCCGAAAAACTATTAGAGGCCGGGAAAAGGGAAAGTCTCTTGTGTTAACAGATACGCCGGTCAAAAACGAATTGGAAAAGACACTTAGGATAAGGAATGAAAAAAAAATGCACCAAAGCGTAAAATTGGGGCAAAATCTTCAAAAGAAAAGGTAAAACGTAAGGTAATGCCAGACAGCGATAGTGAGTCTTCAAGAAGTAATATCGAATATGATGACTCCACAGTCTTGGAATCTTTTAAAGAAGAGGAGCAGTTTGAAAATTTTAAAAACATAGAAAATGAGCGATTTGTGGTTGTAAAGGTTTTTGGCAAAACTGTTCATTCAGTAGAAATTATGTAGCCCAAATTGTTGACCGTCAAGGAAACGGCTACCTTGTACAGTTCTACAAAAGGGTTGTATCTACAACTACATTCGAGATCTTAGATGAACCAGAAACATATGTAGGAAAAACTGAATTAATTGCTTTATTACCACCTACTCCTTCCTATACATGGTTCAAGAGCATGTTACGAGAATATGATATGGTTTTCTATTGACTTAACAGACTATGGAATCCATTAGTTGAAGCTCGTCCATTTTATTTGAAGACTGAGTATTGTTTATGCTTATGTTTGTTTATTTAAAATGAATATTCAGTATTATTATTTCGGAAATATACGTTTGCTTTTTGGTTTATTTGCTTTTTTAGGTTTATGATATGATATAGGACCACTTTCCCCTTCCTATGGACCACTTAATCCAGCACGTTGGGGTTAGCTGGTCCACAGCAACTTTTTTTTAAAAATAACAAAATTATTATTAAAATTTTTTTTTCCAAACAAAGGTGATAAAAGGGTAGCAAAAGTTATAAGCTACTATCCGGTCTAATGGTATTTAAAGACATTATATATTTTCCTAAACATGAGCAAATTGCTAAAAGCGGACCAGTTAACCCCGGCTTCCCCTACAGATCTATCATGTAGTACCACAAAATCAGTACATCTCAAGTAAGACATTAAAAGTTTTAGATGCAATTTGTTTCATTTATATTATTATATTTAGAAACAGGGACTACATAGGTGAAAATTTTGAAGATAATCAAGGTCATGGTTGGAAGAGATAAAAATCAATGAAAAGTATGTGGAATTTTTATAGAATTTTGTTTTTGTTTTTAAAAAAAATAATCTTACCATACATGGCATTATGTCAAAGTGTGAGTGAATTTCATTTGAAGTTCATATGTCAGGGATTTTATCTATAGTATATTTCAAAAGTATTTTATAATTTTATTTTGCAGGCATCTGCTTCAGTATCTGCTACAGTACCTGCTACAGTACCTGCTACAGATATTTTTGAGAGAATGATGAAAGGACCAAGTAAGGTACACCGGGGTAAGTGGAACCTAAAAAATCACTAGTTCGACTTAAAACTTGTGTAAACAATTTTTTTGGGGTAGTAATGGATAAAGTTCCATTACTTGTTAGCCAGATGTATGCTGAATAAGTGTACAAATATATAAAAACATTAATGCAAAAAATTTAAAAAAAAATGTACAAAAATAAAGCTAAGTGCCACTTGCCCCGTGATATGGGGCAAGTATAAACTCGCGTCAAATATTCATTAAACTATAGATACACAAATAATAACGGGGCAATTGGAAATAAGAAATACACAGTTTTTTAAACGAAATTTTATTGAAAAATATTTATTAAGTAGTTATTTAACGAACATTATTAGTCGAGGTAATGGAGCACTAAAAAGGCCAAAGATAGGAAATCTTTTAGGATAGGACGTATCGGAACGCGGTTTTTTGCATTAGCTTGCAAAAATTATTTATCTAATTCGTACCTACTTTGTACTTATTACAAACCGGAAGTTGCATTGCTGCAGCCAAAAATACATGCAAAAAATGCATCTTTTGAGAGGCCTTTTGGCAAATTTAATAACTTCGTAAATAAGAGTCAGAATTGGCTCAAGTCGGATACCCGAGGGTATTTGAGGTCGCTGGTCACGATTATTATGTTCAAATTGACCCCCCGAACACCTGGAGCTCAGGAACGCCGACGAACGTCATCTCCGGGGACTATCCCGAACTTTATCCTAGAGACGAGAGAAACTGGGCACCCGGGGGTTTTTGGGTCGCTGAATTCGAATATACCATCGGCGAACACCCCACGGACACCTGGTGGGCCCCAACCTGGACGCGGTCGACATCTTCGAGAATTTTTCTGGAAATATCGACAATAACGAACCGAAAATCGTTATGGGAGCTTTTTGTGTGCACTGAATCCGAATTTTATGTTGAAAACGACCACCCGAATACCTGGTGCGCCCTAACCTGGCCCTGAACGTCATCCCCGAAGGTTTTCCAGACATAATTGAAAATAACCACCCGAAAATCGTTACGGGGGGTTTTTAGGCTCGCTGAAATCAAATATGGCACAGGCCAACACCACACGGACACCTGGTGCGCCATACCCTGGCTCTGAACGTCATCCCCGAGGGGTTTCCAGGCACAATTGAAAAAGACCAACCAAAAAACGTTCCATAATTTCATACATTCATTCATTCTCCCCCGGGGCCCTGAAAAAATGTGATTCAGTCCTGTAAAAACGACGAGTAGGGAGTAGGGGAAAGTATCTGTGTACACTTGTATACTTACACTGAAGCGTTTTGAGCGTTGGGAGAAAACTGAAAGGCCGCTCGGCAAGATTCGGAGATCCAGCCGTAGATTATTCTCGTCGTTTGTACAGGACTGAATCACATTTTTTTAGGGCCCCGGGGAGAGTTACCCATGAATGAATGTATGAAATTATGGAACGATTTTTGGTTGGTCTTTTTCAATTGTGACTGGAAAACCCTCGGGGATGACGTTCAGAGTTTTTCAATTATGTCTGGAAAACCCTCGGGGATGACGTTCAGGGCCAGGTTAGGGCGCATCAGGTATTTTGATGGTCGTTTTCAACATAACATTCGGATTCATCGCACACAAAAAGCCCCCATAACGATTTTCGGTTCGTTATTGTCGATATTTCCAGAATAATTCCCGAAGATGACGACCGGGTCCAGGTTGGGGCCCATCAGGTGTCCGTGGGGTGTTCGCCGATGGTATATTCGAATTCAGCGACCCAAAAACCCCCGGGTGACCAGTTTCTCTCGTCTCGCGCATAAAGTTTGGGATAGTCCCCGGAGATGACGTTCGTCGGCGTTCCTGAGCTCCAGGTGTTCGGGGGGTCCATTTGAACATCATAATCGTGATCAGCGACCTCTAAAACATCCGTGTACCCGACTTGACCCAATTCTGACTCTTATTTACGAAGTTTTAAAATTTGCCAAAAGGCCTCTCTTAAAATGCCTTTTTTGCATACATTTTTGGCTGCAGATATGCAACTTTCGGTTTGTAATAGGTACAAAATAGGTACGAATGATATAAATATTTTTTGCAAGCGAATGCAAAAAACCGCACTCCGATACGTCCTATCCTAAAAGATTTCCTATCATAATGCTTCATTGAATCGACTATAAACTGATAGGATATCGAAAATGAAACGAGAGACTTTTGTCTTTTTGTTAGATGTTTCAAATTATTTGGATTTGGCAAAACAAATTCTATTTGCTCTTTAAAAGCAATAGAAATATCTTCCACGTTGGGAAAATACAACCTTTCATCGTTTTTAGCGCTCTTTCGTAGGCAACTAATTTCAACCTCTAGATCAAAGACTCTCAAAATCTTAGCCACAAAATAAATATGATCGGTCGTTCCTTTAATGGGAAACTTTATCAAAACAATGTCGTCTGGTTTTGGTTCTCGGGGTATTTCTTCTTCAATAGAAGGGGATGGCGACTTTGCCCACTCACTATCATCGTCAGAACTTAAATCTTTTGAAAATAAACTGTGGTGGTAATCATCTCTACTATCTTCATTTTCTTGCAACAAAACTTTTTTTGTTTTTTTTTATTTCGTTTGTCTTTCCCAGATTATTTCACTCAATACAAAATACGCCCCTTCGATTGGTTTAAATATGAGGATTGATATCTGAAAACACCATGTTTTCGATTTTGTATTTCGGCACCTGATTGGATACATGCAATTTTCCTATCTGTGTGTTTCGCGTTGTCATTAGTTGTTTTATTCGATATTAAAAATCTAGTGACTGACAGAAAATGTCAAATTAATAAAGAAACGTCAGAATTATTGTATCAAGAATGAATTCTAAAAATCGTTTTGGTCTGTTTGATATAACAGAGATTCAAAAGAAAGTAAAAGAACAAATGCCGCAAAATACCGTGCGACCTAAAAAGTACGTGTGGAAACAATTCATGGAATTTTGCAACGAACGTCATCATAGCCCAATTTTAATTGTTTTCGTGATCTTGACACATACAACTCGTGTAATTAATGATTATCGAAAATTTCTTCTCTTTTTCGAAACAAATTGTTGTTTTTGGAAACCGCACTCGCGCTTACGCGCTCGTGCGGTTTCCAAACAACAATTTGTTTCTCAAAATCGAAGAAATTTGTATTTCGATAATCATCATTACACTTGTTGTATTACTATTGATAATTTTGCGTCTAGTTGTATTTTTTGTTCTTTCATTTTTTGCACATAGTCGAGAGATGTTATAATCTCAGCTCCAGGACATATCTTTTTTCGTTTCTAATTAGTGTTTAACGGATTTTGCTTAACGTGTTCAAGAAGAATCTTTTCAAAAGATATTTCGACTAAGCCAGCCTCCTTCTTGTTGTACGCCATTTTTATTTTGTATTCCTTCTTCGTTTTTATTTTCACATTCTTGAGCAATGTTATCTAAACCGCAGGTATATAAGGATTGTTCGTCAAGTGATGAGGTGGATGCAGAGGAATGACAATAATGAAATCTATTTAAAGCTTCGATTTCAAATTTATCTTCTGAAATAACCGATTTGCAAAATGGATAAATTCCTGACTTGCGAATCCCACTTTTGATAATATCGGAAATTAATTCTTTCCATACTTCGGAAATTATCGCAGAAAACATAGACTTGGGTGATTTTTTACCCTCTGCCACTTAATAATGGCCTCGTCGTATTTTTGTTTTAAGGGTTTAAATACTGCTAGGTCCATTGGTTGCAGAAAGTGGCTTGTATGTGGGGGTAATTATAATATTACTACATTTTCCTGCAAAGCTTTTTCTATGAGACCTATTGAAGTGTGGGAAGAATGTCGGTCATAAACGATAACAACCGGTCTCTCTTTTGGAATGTGTTTTAAGAAGGTTCGGTGAAAATAATTAGCGAATGTTTGTGTTTCCATCCACCCATTTAATGTTGCTGAATATGATATACCAGGATATTCATCTTCACTGCTTGCTAACCACGTATCCCATACATTTTTCCCCTTAAATCTAATAAGTGGGGGTAATTTTTCTCCAGCTTCATTAGCACCCATTAGAACAGAAAAATATTCCCTGCCTGGTCCAGCGGTAACTCTATGAGCAACTTTTCCTTTTTCTCTAACGACTTTTACCTGACAAGGATCGATACGGAAGCTAGTCTCATCCATGTTATAGGTTTGTTCTGGTGGAACATTTAACGTTGCTTCTTGTAACAAACTAAAATAATCAGCAATGACAAAAGGATCCACGCTTTTCTTTCTAGCTACTTCAACAGCTTGTGGTTTTTTCTGAGAAAGGCGGTGCCGTTTTTTAAAATTTATAAAGTAGTCGTCCCCAGGAAGCGAATCCTTAAAACAAGTTTTCAACCCATTCTCTCTTACATACTGTCTAATGGAAAAAATAATTTCTTTTTTAGAGAGTCCAAACCCCCATTTTTCCATGGTCTTAATACACTCTGCCATCTTAGTTTCAACGTCAAAAGGTATAGCTGTAGGTCTTCCCATTGAAGTGCTCTTTACGCCTCTCTGCCCTTTGACTCTTTTAAACAAGGTCGCTTTCGGTATACGATAATTTTTGGATTGTTTGGAAGCTCTATATAGAGTCATCACTCTGCTTCGAACAGCTTCTACTGCTTCTTCCAGTTGTTCTTTGGAATACGGTGCAGGTGCTCTTTTTTAGTATAATTTCGATAACGCATTTTGTCAAAAAAAAGCCCAATAAAAATTTAAGAATCATCAGCGAGGCAAGTGGAACATAGTCTCCACTTGTCCCTGTGTTATTGGTTTCCACTTGTCCCAACCACAACAAAAAAGTGGGGCAAGTGTTATCTATCAATTTTTTTTTAATTAAATGTTGTCAAATTGATTACTTCTACAAAATAAATAACATTAATACACATAGAATCAATACCTACCAGCAGAAAAAATAATGTAACTTCACTTTAAACGACATAAACAGTCAAAACAATATGCGCGCGAACAGCTCAACATCCAGGAAGTGATTGACATTGCAATAACCAAATTTTTCAGGTATACATTCAATAAGAGCCTGCCACATTTAACTACTCTGTCAAAATGGTATATGTCAGTAGATGGTTCTCCAGGATTCACGTCTGAATTTATAACTACTAAGTACTACGCATCCATTACTTTTGAAATTTGGTAATGGATAGAATGACTTTGTTGATATTGGCACAAAATTTAACTCTAATAAGGTTACAGAATCACATGAAGCTTTGGTATTCATGATGGTATGCATTAATGGACATTGAAAGGTTCCAGTGAGATACGAGCTGATATTGTAAGAAAATGCGTTGATTTCTTATTTCAGACTAGAATAACAATACCATCTCTAACTTTTGATGGCGCGACAATAAATTTTTCTATGGTAGAGAAATTGGAGGCAGATTTTAATAATCCTATAAATCTAAAAACTCATTTTGACCATCCAATCACAAAGAAACCTGCATATATCTTACTTTATGCATGATCAAAATGATTAGAAATTGCTTAGCTTCCACAACTGTCACGAGAATTGGAGATAAAATGGAAATATATTTCCAAATTAGTTCAGGCCAGTACGTTGAAGGATTGTAGGCTGCAACAAAGTTGAAACATGGGCATATTCAGTGGACAAGAGACAAAATTAAGGTTCATTTGGCAACAAAAACTTAGAGCAAGATCGTTAGTGATTCGTGAATTGTCAAGAATTCAGAAACTCAAAGGCAACATCTGACTTTATTCTCCAATTCAATAACCTATTTGATATATTAATTCAAGAAATGTTTTTCAAAAGGCCACTCTCAGCAACTACATGTTCAAATTTCTTAATTTCAATAGATTACATTCTGACACTCACTCTGAATAGTGTTCCAGTTATTAAATCTGAAAGACAAACAGGATTTCTTGGTTTCCTCATTTTGATTGAGAGTTTGAAACATCTTGATGAAGATTTAGTTCAAAATAAAAAAGTTCTAAAATGTCTTTTAATTTCAACGGCCACTCTAAATCCATAGTAGGCCTACTACAGATCGCTAGTTACTTTATCGGCTGCTGTGTCTTCACTGGCGAAACGAGAATGATCGGCGGACGACACAGTCACAGTTCCCCGGTTTTAATTGTCGAGCGCCATATTTTACATTCCTACCTTTGAAACGTAACCTATACTTTATTAAATCGCGAATAAGTAAAAAGAAGAACGTAAACATTTCAACCATTTATAATTGGTTTTGGTTTTAATAAGATGGTGTTAAATTAAAGCGTTCAAGAAAATCGTACAGTATGTTGCGCTGCGAACTCGGATTTTGTTTTCGGATATCAAAACGAAGACATTCCAACAAAATCTAGAACTCCGGGAATTTGTTCGAAGTTATTTTCCTGGTTGACTCCACTATTCAGATATACTGCCAATGGAACATATTTTACATTAAACGAAAACTCTGCCTCACTCTGTATATTTTTGTGATATTAAATATATACATCTGACTTTATTGTCTGTTAAATCTCATGATAATATGATTCAAGATAAACGTTCATTTTGCCTGCACGTGATTGTATTCGAAGACCTTGAATTTTTTAAACAGAACAAAAAGCAAGACTGTATAATTATAATTAACATTCATAAAAAAATTAATGAAAATGCTAGAGAAACATATGTTCGTTGCTGATGTTGTTTGACGTGAATAATTATATTTATAAATATGTGGAATTAAAAAATTATATAATAAAAAAACCACTCTATTAAAATATACCTAATTGCAAAACATTTCGGGTATTAGATAAACCACATCGTGATCACTATTAATTTATTTAAAGGATTAGCATAGTATAGGATTCTAGTGAGTAGAAAAATGTAAGCTGTAAGCAGAAATAGCTAATTGACCAGCAGCTCATAGCTAGCAAACATTTCTAAATCAATCAGCAATTTATGTCATTCTGGATAGCTTTATTGTACAGCATATTAATTATTTTGATATCTAGAGATAATGTGGCAGCAGCTGGAGTAATATTATTTTGTAACAATATTCTAAATATTATTGAGTTATTAACGTTCCTTCAATAAAAACTGGTTCCACAATATTGTTCCCAATAATTCGTGCCCAAACATAAACTTTTTCAGAATACTAAGTGTGGGCCTCCATGATGATTAGTATTTGACCAGTATCTAAAGTTTTGGCTGTTAACAGTTCCATTTAAATGAAATGGCGCTTCATCTGAAAATACTACATGCTCTACAAATTGTGTATTATTATTGCGTCCCTCCAGGGCCGAGCCTATGGTATCCGCCGCCCGGGTGCAAGAGCAATATATACCGCCCTATTAGCGTACCTAGTCGAAATTTGGTTAGTGAGGCGAGATATGAGGTAAATTTCTATAGCAAAAACCAAATAATGTTGCGTTTACGTCACCAAGGGCGTATTTCTATCGCATGTGTGGCTACATTTCTATCGAAAAGTGGATATACTTAAATTTGTTAATTAATCGGTTCTAAAGATAACCCAATCAATAAAAAAACCAAAATAATGTATAAGCAATATAGCTTTATTGGGTTTAGACGTCCCTCGATGTAAACATTTGTGTTAAAATTTTCATAAAGAAGCCTCCAATTATTGACGGTAAAATAGTCACTGCCAGATATAATGTCATGTTGCCGCGTTGTTGTGACTTTGCTACTCGTGTATTGTCATCGATTTTTGAGGTTATAGTTACGTGCTTTATAAAATTTTCTTGTGAGAAATATTTATAATCAAAACTGTTTTGTCTTCAAAACAACAAAGCATTTTCTTCTGTGATTGTTAAAATGCCTAAACAGCTGAATAGCCGATGCAAAGAAGTTGTGGCTTCATTAGTAAATTATTTTGAACAAGAAAGGAATAATAATGGTCCTTTGTTGCCCTTAAATGCTGTACAAGAGGTTGGTAATACGTGAATAAAATATCCTTACTTTACTTTACGAAAATTTCTATTATTTTAGCGTGTAGCTGCTGCTTTAAAAATAAGTGTAAGAACAGTAAGCAAAATTTGTCAAACAAAGAAAAAAGGTGAAGAGTTTGAGTCACCAAAGAAAAAGTGTTGCGCTCATAAACGAGTAACAAATACAGAAACTTTAAATACAAGCTCTATTCGTGATACCATTTACATGTACCAGAGAAGTAAGTATAATTACGACAATTGTATATTTAACATATTTTTATTTCTGTATGCTTTTAGAACAGCACATAACGATTCAATCATTGTGGTCCCAACTAAGAGAAAAAGAATTATTTAATGGTAGTACCACTTCTTTAAATAGATTACTCAAAGAACTTGGATTTAAGTGGATGAAGGATAATTCACGACGAGGACTTATGGAATTACCAAATGTTGTTTTGAAAAGAGTAGCATTCTTAAGTTATTATAAAGAAGCAAAGGACGAAGGTATATACCAATTTGTGTTCATCGATGAAACCTGGATATTTCAAAATGGCATCATAGGTCATTCATGGCAAAATAAAAATATGAAGAGTGTTAAAACCACTAAAACTTATGGCAAAAGGTTTGTTGTATTGCAAAACATAAGTGGTTACTTAAATATTATTTAAATAATATTATTACAGATATATTATACTCCATGCTGGAAATGAAAACGGATTTATTGAAGGTGCTGAAGCAATATTTTGTTCAAAAACCCAACTTAATGATTATCATGGGGAAATGAACCAGGCAAATTTCTTGAAATGGTTTGAATATCAGTTGCTGCAAAATTTAGAGAATCCTTCTCTAATTATACTTGATAATGCACCTTATCACAGCATGTTATTGCATAAAACTCCAAATACAGGATGGTCAAAATGTGCTATTCAGGAATGGTTGATAGAAAAAAACATTCCCTATTCTCACATGATGTTCAAAACAGAACTGTTGCAAATCGTTTCTCAGTAAATATACAGATATAATTACTTATTGCCATTTATTTTAAACATTTTTTTTGTTTTTTTTTAGAAATAAGCCACCAATCCAGTATATAGTGGACGATATGGCAGAACAGTATGGACACAAAGTTTTAAGTCTTCCTCCTTACCATTGCATATTCAACTCTATCGTATTAATTTGGAGCATAGCAAAAAATTACTACAATAGGCATACTGGTAGGGATGGTAACAGCCTGAACATGTGGCACGAGGCACTGCACATGATAACTCCTGATATGTGGAAAAATTCTATACAACATACTGAAAGAGAGATATTTAAATGGTATGAGAGATAGTTATAAATTTTAATAGTGAAGAGAGTGACACTGATGTTGAATCAGATGAAGAAAATGAACAAGAATTTGAACTGCCTAGTTTCATTTCACAATATGTTGATTTGTTTAATGTTAGTTTTTGTCTTTGATAATACGTTCATTATTAAACATATTTTAATTTATTGCTTGTATTTTTATTATATTTATTTATTGAAAGATTTGGTAAGTCACTAATAACCTTACCACTTTTATTCTAGAATTCCTTACTTTGTGAAATCTATTCATAAATTTAATTAACAAAAAACGTAAATGAAAAAACTCCACACTATATTAAACGAAAACTATCAAACTATTGATAATTTTGTAGTTTTCATTTATAATTTTGTGAAATTTTCTACATTTATGTTTTTTGTTGACTTCAGTTATTTTCTGTTAATTTCCATATTTCGTGAACACTCTGACAACGCTACAAATGTTCACAATGATGACGTAAATGCAACTTTATTTCGTTTTTACTATAGTCTAGTCGGATAGAAAAGTACCTACCTACGCCGGGAAAATATTCATCAGAAAAAATCGTCTCTATCTAGCAAATGTGTCTAGATCTTATTGGAGATAGGAGTAATTGGATAATTCAATGCCGATTTTGAGGTGTATGTACGCACCTACTGTTAACATTTTAGATTGGGAAAATTAATAAAAACACATTTTTCAACCTTATATATTGAAAAATATATAAAAACGTAATGAAAATAAAATTTACATTCTTAAGGTAGTAAAAGAAAAGAAAAAATCAAAACAAAACGAAAAAATAGCAAAAAATATATTCCTACATGAGTTTAAATGTTAAAATCTACTTTTCATGCCTTCTTTCAAGCAAATTATTTAATTAAATCTGTAATATCTGTACTGGAACAAATATCTTCCTCGATACTAATTACTGCTAAATTTGTAAGCCTCGATTGGCTCATATTTGATCTTAAGTAGGTTTTAATAAGCTTTATCGCTCCCCATGTGCCACAGTAACCGGCATGGTTAAAAATATTCGTAAGGCTACAAATAAATTAGGGAATATTCCTTTTAAATCGTTAATGACGAGATATGTTAATACTTCTTTGGCCGACATATTTTTATCAATAATATGAATTGACAGTGTATCAATTTCGTTGCAAAGATCAATTGCACTTATATCGATATTTCCTGTTTCTGAATCAGTTAATTTAATTTTAATTTGAAAGTTCTTACAATATCCCATTATTTCATTTTTAGTTATTGCACCTAAATTATTTAAAAAGGCAAAAGAGTCATTATGTTTTTCTAAATCTTTAAATCTTTCATCTAACTTTGAAATTGCAATATGGAGAATGAAAAAATAAAAATTCACTTTGAAATTTAGCTCTGGAGATTGAGTGGGTTCATCTTCATGTTCATATTAAAAAAAAATCTTTTTTTCTTGTTCTAACAACTAACTGAACAGCTGGGAAACAAATTTCGGAGTTTATTTCTTCGGCAATTTTTTTGGCCTCATTAAGCATGTCTATAAAACCATTTTCAGATGTAATTTCGGTTAAAAATATTTTAATTTCATTCAACATTCGCAGAGCTTCTGGCAAAATAACGCTAGACTTTTGCATTATCTTCCTTACCACGTTTATTTTTGCCAAAATATTATACCAGACAACTAAGGAACATATAAATTTAAAAGATTTTATTTTATTAATTAGGGACATTGCAAGATTTTTGGTTGTCATTATCTCTAGAATCATCACTATAGATGGCAAACAAAGCATCATTCACTTTTTCTAATTCAAATCGAAGGGTTTTGATAGCATCAATTCGACTCTCCCATTGAGTATCAGATAACGGCTTAACTGTTAGCTTGGGAAGTTCTTTCATAAGAATATGCCATCAATAGGTTGAGGCCGAAAAAAAGACATATATTTCCTGAATAGTGTTAAAAAAATTTCTTACTTCAACAGAGATTTTTGCCGCATCATTAACGACTAAATTAAAGCTATGTGCCGCACAAGGTACGAAAAAGGCTCTAGGATTAATATAGACATTTTTTTTTGTAGACCATTGTGTTTGCCTTTCATATTGGCACCGTTATCATAACCCTGACCTCTCATATCAGCAATATCAATATCCATTTCTTTTAAATAATTCAATAAAAAATCAGATAATCCCTGGCCAGTAGTATTTGTAACGGCAACAATTTCTATACTTTTGAATTGTCATTTATGAAAACTAATCTAACAATAATCGTTATCTGTTCTTGGTGGTTAATGTCAGGTGTACAATCAAGAATAATTGAAAAATATGTGCAACATTTTAAGGTTTCAATAATAGTTCTCTTTACTCTTTCTCCTATTAGGAAAATTAATTCATTTTGTATTTTATCGCCCAAATAGTGTGGCATTTTTTGCTATCTTTTTGAACCTTATCAATATGTTCGGCAATTACGTTATCAAATTTTGCAATTGTCTCAATAAGTTTCAAAAAATTGCCGTTACCTTTTTTGAAAAGTGTTTGAGTGTTGCCCCTAAAATCTAAATTTTGTCACTTATAATTGCACAAGTGGTTTGTATTTTATCGGGTAAATTTGGGTTGTTTAATGAGAAACTGTTTCCTAGCAATTTGACGAGAATAGCTGTCAACTATTAAAAACACGACACCGAAGGTGGAGCGTTTTTAGGTTGACAGTTATTCGAATCAAATTGCTAAAGGAAACAGTTTAGAATTTGAACAACACAAATTTACCCAATATCAATACAAACTTCGAGTGTAATTCGGCAGGACAATTTAATGAAAGAGAAATTTGGAAACATATCAATGCAAACTTTATTTATGAAACATTAAAAATAAACAGATTTTTATTTTAATGTACAATTTGACTAATTTCGGCGTTCGTAGACACACCGAATCGACTCATTGTTAGTTCTTGAAAATTCAATAAGTTGTTGACAAACATGCCAACCTATTTATTCTGGTAACCAACACCGCGATAATTGATGAACAAATGAATAAGTGAAAAAACCACTAGTGTATTTGTCGCTGTAAAAGTTAAAGCTAACTTTTGCCGCTGTCAAAGTGACAATTGCACTGTGGCATATGCGATTTTTTTTACATGATTTAAATTGTCCTGCCAAAAACTGTATGACAGATATAATTCTTTCTAAAATACAAGTCCATCTTTTATTTTCCATTTGAATTAAATTTTGATTAAAAGGGTCGACAGTAAAGCCTTTCTCAATTGATTTCCTCAAATCAACCCATTTTCTAACACTCTCAAAATGCCCATTACTTGGTTCATGAATTTCTAAATTAAAAGACAAATGTTGCCAGTAACTGTAGCCATTAGCCATTATCATCGTTAAGACTATTAACAGATACTTTAAATAATTTACAACAAAAACAGTATACTGAATTTTAGGATTTTAAATAAACAAGCCAGGTTCTAGGAACTCTTTCATTATTAGTTAATTTATTTCGAAATAAGTGGCGTTAAAAAATCTATTTGAATTATTTACTGGATATACAATATTTTTTAGTTGTACTAGTCCTAAATCTAAAATTGATATTCTAATATTATCTTAGTGTTTTAAATGAAACTCACGGTTTCTAGTTAATTCCACAATATAATAAAAGTTATTGAATATTCTAAAAAATTGACAATTGTTTCGATAAATCAATATCATCGTCAGAATGACAGAAGTTACATTTTATTTGATGCCTACCTGATGTTTAGTAGTTATTTTTGGCTAGACCAAGAAGTGACCTAACTTGTGATTGACTTAATATATGTTTATAGAAAAAAGAAGAAGATGTGATATTACAAATATTGAAGCTTAGATATTATTAGCCCTATGGTGATATCCTGGATATCACCAATTAAGATCAGTATAACTGTGCAATGATATAGAAAACCAGGAAAACTATATCTGCTGATCTTTACAATTATCACTTAAGAAGACAGTTTATTAGTGGAGAACTCCCTAGATTTAACTGTTCATTGACAACTTCATATTGTGGGTTTCTTAAATGTCTTCTAATTCCCAATTCTTCAAGGAAATCCAGTTCTTCTTTCTTTTCACAAATATGCAGCACTTCTAGTTTCGTGTTAGGTGTCAATGAATGATTTGTGTCAAGTAGATGTTTTGCGTAAGGGGATTTATCTGGTTGTTTTAACCTGTATGCTCGTAAGTGTTCACTGACTTCTGACTTCTTTAATAGTGGTATTTTTGTTTTTACATTTAACAATTTTGTACTAACGTTACTTTCAGTTTTAAAAGAAATTGTTGTATTCGTTGCTGAAGATATTATCTTTGAAATATTATTAGAAATACTTCCTGCATATGTGATGGTTTACTAAATATTAGTTGTAATGCCACTTTTTCCTCTTTTTTACTTGCTATTTGTCTAATTGTATTAATCTCTCTATCAAAATTACATTTGTTCATAGGAACTAAAAAAGCTCTATGTATCATTGAACTATATGCCGCCAGTTTGTGTGACATAGGGTGATTGGAATTGAATGGAATTGTCACATCAGTCTGTGCTGGTTTTCGGTAAATTGAATAATCAAGTACAACTCTTTGAATTTTTAAATCAAGAAAATTGATTGAGCTATTTTCTTCAATTTCTAATGTAAATTTAATTTTTGGGTGTAAATTATTGATGTGGTTGAAAAATACATCTAATTGTCGTTCACTACCCATAAAACAAGCTAATATGTCATCTACATATCTATACCAAAATAAAATATTTTTCGAAATATTACTTTCAAAGATCTTTCTTTCTAAATTGTCCATAAAAATGTTAGCTAAAATAGGTGAAATAGGGCTTCCCATTGGTAAACCTTCATTTTGAATATATATCTTATTGTCAAAAGTGAAATAATTCTGATTAATGCATACATCAAATAAATTAAGTATATCTGATATTATTCCTGGATTAATATTTTTATCTTCTAGTAACTTTTTTACAAGTATTAGGCATTCTTTAGGAGGAATGTTAGTAAACATATTAGTTACATCGAACGAAATGAGTTTATAGTTATCTTGCAAGTGGATTGCTTTCAACATTTTGATTAGTTCTATTGAATTTCTAATTGAGTACTGAGATTCATATCCGTAACTATTAATATTATCTGTTAATACCTGCGGCCAACAGGCTGGATCATTTAATAATTCCTTATTTACCTTAAGATTATCTTCACTAACTTCAGTTTGTGTATTTGCTGGCGTGGGCGTGTTTGTTGCGGCCTGATCCTGCGTGTTCTTTTTCCCTACTTCGGGCGCTTCGGCGTACGATTTATTTTCTTGCAATTTTTCCAGTCGTTCTTCTTTGTCCTCGTTTGACTCAAAATATTGAACATGTGGTTCTTGGCTACATGACGGTTGTGGTTCTTTTTTGCTCATGGTCACAAAAAACTTTTTTAATGATCCAGCTAATCGTTTTTTGTCTTCCTCTTTTTCAGTATTGTGAACCAAAAAGTCTCTTTCGACCATCAGACATCTAAATAATTAAACTATGATTAAAAATTTTGGCAAAAATTTAAAATATTTTTTTTATTAAAAAAATGCATAAGAATTGAACTAATATAAAATTATTAAAACCTACCGGTCAGTCCGTTCACAATCACTAAATAAAAATAAATCAAATAGACACTGATCTCGTTCCCTAATTCATAATATCGCAATCTTTACTCTTTGATTTTCAACTAATCAACTTAAATTATAAAATTTAATAAAAGTCTGTGCAAACGCAAACTTAGATAAACACAAAAACAGGGCATTAGAAAAATAAAAAAATCCCACATTCTCAATGTCAGTAAAGAGTCTTAGAGTCAAAAGCCAAAAGAAATGCCGCGAGCCGCGATACCTTTATTCAAGTAATCTAGTAATATATTCTGTCGTTTTTGCAGCAAGCCGCTTATTCTTTATTATCTTTTTTACGCCGCCCGATTCGCCCGAACGCTCAACGCACTATTTTGGTATTGTTGTAATAATAAGAAAACAATATTTCGGAGAAATGCCGCTATCAAAGAAAGGCACTTAGGGCTTTGCGACTAGATATTTTTTGCATGTTCGGGTTCTGTTATTTTTTTTTAGAGACATTTTGCCTTTTGCCGCCCCGTGTTATGCAGCCCGGGTGCCATGCACCCCTTGCACCCTCGGCACGGCTCGGCCCTGCTCCCTCCATCACTTCCGGAAAATAATGTCATTCGATAAGAATCATCCTCACTAAGCTCATAGAGTAGATTAACTTTGTACCGGTGAAACTTATTATTTTTCAAATATTTTAAAACTGTAGATTTACTCAGTGAATTTTGCGTTGCGATTTGTCTACCGGATGTCTGTGAATTTTCTTGCTCAGTTAACACATTCAATTTCTCATCACCAATTGCAGAGCAACATTTATAATTATCTGTCTCGTCAACGAATTGTTTAAAAAAATTTACCTCTCTGAAGCTGGCAGAACTATTTCGGCAGAATCAAATCAAACCTATTACGATTTTTAGTACTCATTTTGTACTAATTTGTACCACAAATATAATTTTGTACCTTTACCCATTAAAGAAAAACCATGGCGCTGCTAGCTTCATGTTAACCTAGAAAGCCCAAATTAAGAATAATTTGAAAAAAATGAAAATTAATACAATAAATTGAAGAACTGAATTTGTACTAATTTGTACCACAAAAAAAATTAACGTCAACCCCCTCAAACAACACCTGTTGCGATAAATTGAATAGCAAGCCCATACTTCTCCGATCTATTCAATATTTCTTGAAAAACGAAATATTAAAGTCCAATCTATTAGTACTAAATTTGTACTCATTTGTACCACGAAGAATATTCCAAAATATTAAAATCAACCCCTGATCGATACATTGAATAGCAAGCCCATTATCCTCAGATATTTCCAATATTTTCTGAAAAATGAAATATTTAAATCGATTCTATTAGTACTAAATGTGTACTAATTTGTACCATGAAATATATTCCAAAATATTAAAGTAAACTCACTTGAACAACTCTTGATCGATAAATTGAATAGTAAGCCCATTCTTCTCCGATCTTTCCAATATTTTCTGAATTATGAAATATTATAGTCGCTTCTATTAGTACTAAATGTGTACTAATTTGTACCATGAAAAATTTTCCGACATATTAAAATAAACTCACTTAAACAACTGCTTTGATAAATTGAATAGCAAGCCCATTATCCGCCGAACTTTTCAAAATTTCTTAAAAAACGAAATACAGCAGTCGACTATATTAAAACTCAATTTTTACTAATTTGTACCACAAATAATATTAACGTCAATCCCTTCAAACCACCCCTGATCGATAAATTGAATAGTAAGTCCATTTTTCTCCGATCTTTCCAATATTTTCTGAATTATGAAATATTACAGTCGATTCTATTAGTACTAAATGTGTACTAATTTGTACAATGAAAAATATTCCAAAATATTAAAATAAACTCACTTGAACAACCCCTGCTTAGATAAATTGAATAGCAGCCCATTATCATCAGATCTTTTCAAAATTTCTTGAAAAACGATAAAAAAAATCGACTCCATTAAAACTGATTTTGTACTAATTTGTACCAAAAACATATTAACGTTAACCCCTTCAAACAACCCCTGATCGATAAATTGAATAGCAAGCCCATTCTTCTCCGATCTTTCCAATATTTTCTGAAAAACGAAATATTAAAGTCGATTCTATTAGTACTAAATGTGTACTAATTTGTACCACGAAGAATATTTCAAAATATTAAAGTCAAACCACTTAAACAACCCCTGCTTTTATAAATTGAATAGCAAGCCCATACTTCTCCGATCTTTTCAATATTTCTTGAAAAACGAAATATTAAAGTCGATTCTATTAGTACTAAATTTGTACTGATTTGTACCATAAAAAATATTCCACAATATTAAAGCCAACCCACTTAAACAACCCCTGCTTTTATAAATTGAATAGCAAGCCCATACTTCTCCGATCTTTTCAATATTTCTTGAAAAACGAAATATTGAAGTCGATTCTATTAGTACTAAATTTGTACTAATTCGTACCATGAAAAATATTCCAAAATATTAAAGTAAACTCACTTAAACAACCCCTGCTTTGATAAATTGAATAGCAAGCCCATTATCCTCCGAACTTGTCAAAATTTCTTAAAAAACGAAATATAAAAGTGCACTCTATTAAAACTGAATTTGTACTAATTTGTACCACAAAAAATATTAACGTCAACCCCTTCAAACAACCCCTGATCGATAAATTGAATATTTCAAAATATTAAAGTTAAGCAATTTAAACAACCCCTGCTTCAATAAGTTGTATAGCAAGCCCATTATCCACCGATCTTTTCATAATTTCTTGAAAAACGAAATATAAAAGTAGATTCCATTCAAACTGAATTTGAACTAATTTGTACCAGAATAAGTTTTATACACAGATTTAGACTGACTTACCAAAAATTAAAATTAGCCCTTTTGGCGTTTTCTGCACTGCTTAATTACTCCAAAAAATCCATGCTAAAATTTTTCCAACAACTAGAAAAATTATTAAGAATTATTAAAAGAGGCATCAATCAGCAAAAGGTCAATAGGAGCGGTAGATCAGACGTCAGACGCCTCTCATCTGAAAAACAAAAAAATCACCACTTTTGTTTTTGCTACAGTGTAAGAAAAAAATGTTTTTCAATCTTTACTAAGCCGCCAAGTAGTCAAAAAAAGTGACATGGCCATTCTTATCTTCTAACTACCTAGAACTATTTACGCCTTATTATGCACCTGCAGAAGGAAAATAAAACTTAATTTTTTTGTCTCGTCAAAGAATTGCCGCGATTACCCCAAAAGACCTCCTTCAAAATAAGAGTATGTATCTATAACAAAAAATATGGATTTCTAATTGTAATTATAACAATATATTTATTATTAGAGGCAAAACAATACATAATATCAAAACAAAAATGACTGGCACTTCATTTAACAGTTTATCTAGATTTTGGCCATTTTACTTACATCAGGACGACTGCTGTGAGGTGAAGACACTACATTAAAAAGCAATTTTCAGGCAAAACTGTGTGGGTACAAATTAGTCCTATATTCTAAAATTAACATTATTTCCTTACTTTTGAAACCTTCAAATTTTTTAACGATTTACTTGGAAATTAATACAACACGTGATCTAATTTATTATATTTTATATACAAAATAATATAATAAAAAAAACGTTTTTGGGTACAAATTAGTCCCAAATTCAAAGTGTAAAGCCATGTTGTTATTTGTTTTTATAAAAGCCTTTTACAGGGAAAACTGGGTGGGTAAAAATTCTATTTTTGGGTACAAATTAGTCCCAAGTTCAAAGTTTAAATGTATGCTATTGAAATTTGATTTTGTTAAGGTGGGGTGCTAGCTTGAGTTCAAACTAGCACCCCCCCATTAAATAGCGGTTTTACTGAAAAACGGAAGAGGCACAAATTCTAATTTGTGTTACAAATTAGTCTTAAAATATACATAAATGTATTTGAAATAAGGGGGGTGCTAGCAATAATAACATGTATAAGTTACTTGGAATTGTCACATATAAAAAACCTCTATTGACAAGGACTACACAATCAATAGAACATTATACGGCAATGTGTTTGAGAGCCAGTGTTTGGATTGAATATAACGATCTTGAAAAAAGGAAAAACTGTTAAAGAAATATTTAAAATAATACCAGAATCGACTTTAATATTTCGTTTTTCAGGAAATATTGAAAAGATCGGAGAAGAATGGGCTTGCTATTCAATTTATCGCAACAGGGGTTGTTTGAGGGAGTTGACGTTAATATTAGTACAAAATGAGTACTAAAAGTGGTAATAGGTTTTATTTGATTCTGCCGAAATGGTCCTGACAGCTTCACAGAGGTAATTTTTTTTCTATTTTCGAGACAATTAATTGACAAATAAAACGTGGATACTTATCATGCCATAAATCACAAACTTCTGTTGAGTTCGGGACTTGTTACCGTACCCAGTACCCACACACTATTAAAATTTGTTTCTATTTCAATTAAATGTACTATTATTTATAAAGTTCACAACTAGCGTATTTATTGTTTAACATTAGTATAGTAAACAGAACCAATATAATAAAAAACGGTATCAATAAAATCCTACCATGTTTATCAGTACAGTCCTTCCAATCAAAATTTAGATTCAAAATTTCTGATATAACATTTGTCTTTGATTCACAATCCAATCATTTTGCACTATAAATATCGTATATTTCTGTAATCGTCTATTGGGAAAGTCAAAAACGAAGTGAAAAATTAAATTTTTCCAAACTTACTTTAAAAAAGATAATTTTACCAGGGCCATTGCGATATTTAGTTAATAAGCGCTTCATATGAATACTAATACCAATAAACTTTCCAATACATTTCGGTGGCCCCTTTTTACAAGCTACGGGTAGCTCTAAGCTTATTTTTGAAGATCAGCGTCGCTAATAATTATTCTTAAAATCAGTGTTTTTAAATGAAACTCACGGTCTCTAGTTAATTCCACAATATAATAAAAGTTATTGAAAATTCTAAAAAATTGACAATTGTTTCGATAAATCAATATCATCGTCAGAATGACAGAAGTTACATTTCATTTTATGCCTACCTGATGTTTGTGATTGGCTTAATATATGTTTATAGAAAAAAGAAAAAGATGTGATATTACAAATATTGAAGCTTAGATATTATTAGCCCTATGGTGATATCCTGGATATCATGTTTCCAATTAAGATCAGTATAACTGTGCAATGATATAGAAAACCAGGAAAACTATATCTGCTGATCTTTACAATTATCACTTAAGAAGACAGTTTATTAGTGGAGAACTCCCTAGATTTAACTGTTCATTGACAACTTCATATTGTGGGTTTCTTAAATGTCTTCCAATTTCCAGTTCTTCAAGGAAATCCAGTTCTTGTTTATTTTCACAAATATGCAGCACTTCTAGTTCTGTGTTAGGTGTCAATGAATGATTGGTGTCAAGTAGATGTTTTGCGTAGTGGGATTTATCTGGTTGTTTTAATCTGTATGCTCGTAAGTGCTCACTGTATCGTATTTCAAAATTCCTAAGGGTCTGACCCAAATAGACAGCATTACATTCTGGACATTTGAGTTTATATATACCTGACTTCTTTAATAGTGGTATTTTTGTTTTTACATTTAACAATGTTGTACTAACGTTACTTCCTGTTTTAAAAAAAATTGTTGTATTCGTTGCTGAAGATATTATATTTGAAATATTATTAGAAATATTTCCTGCATATGTGATGGTTTTATAAGTTTTAATTTCATCAGCTTGTTTAGGATATATTAGTTGTAATGCCACTTTTTCTTCTTTTTTACTAATTAGCTTATTTATCATATCTAATGGATAACCGTTAGATGTTGCTGTTTGTCTAATTGTTTTAATCTCTCTATCAAAATTACATTTGTTCATAGGAACTGAAAAAGCTCTATGTATCATTGAATTATATGCTACTAGTCTGTGTGACATAGGGTGGTTAGAATTGAATGGAATTGTCACATCAGTCTGTGTTGGTTTTCGGTAAATTGAATAATCAAGTACATTATCAACTCTTTGAATTTTTAAATCAAGAAAATTGATTGAGCTATTTCGAAAAATATTTTATTTTGGTATAGATATGTAGATGACATATTAGCTTGTTTTATGGGTAGTGAACGACAATTAGATGTATTTTTCAACCACATCAATAATTTACACCCGAAAATTAAATTTACATTAGAAATTGAAGAAAATAGCTCAATCAATTTTCTTGATTTAAAAATTCAAAGAGTTAATAATGTACTTGATTATTCAATTTACCGAAAACCAACACAAACTGATGTGACAATTCCATTCAATTCTAACCACCCTATGTCACACAGACTAGCAGCATATAATTCAATGATACATAGAGCTTTTTCAGTTCCTATGAACAAATGTAATTTTGATAGAGAGATTAAAACAATTAGACAAATAGCAGCATCTAACGGTTATCCATTAGATATGATAAATAAGCTAATTAGTAAAAAAGAAGAAAAAGTGGCATTACAACTAATATATCCTAATCAATCTGATGAAATTAAAACTTATAAAACCATCACATATGCAGGAAATATTTCTAATAATATTTCAAAGATAATATCTTCAGCAACGAATACAACAATTTCTTTTAAAACAGAAAGTAACGTTAGTACAAAATTGTTAAATGTAAAAACAAAAATACCACTATTAAAGAAGTCAGGTATATATAAACTCAAATGTCCAGAATGTAATGCTGTCTATTTGGGTCAGACCCTTAGGAATTTTGAAATACGATACAGTGAGCACTTACGAGCATACAGATTAAAACAACCAGATAAATCCCACTACGCAAAACATCTACTTGACACCAATCATTCATTGACACCTAACACAGAACTAGAAGTGCTGCATATTTGTGAAAAGAAACAAGAACTGGATTTCCTTGAAGAACCGGAAATTAGAAGACATTTAAGAAACCCACAATATGAAGTTGTGAATGAACAGTTAAATCTAGGGAGTTCTCCACTAATAAACTGTCTTCTTAAGTGATAATTGTAAAGATCAGTAGATATAGTTTTCCTGGTTTTCTATATCATTGCACAGTTATACTGATCTTAATTGGAAAAATGATATCCAAGATATCACCATCGGGCTAATAATATCTAAGCTTCAATATTTGTAATATCACATCTTCTTCTTTTTTCTATAAACATATATTAAGCCAATCACAAGTTAGGTTACTTCTTGGTCTAGCCAAAAATAACTACTAAACATCAGGTAGGCATAAAATGAAATGTAACTTCTGTCATTCTGACGATGATATTGATTTATCGAAACAATTGTCAATTTTTTAGAATTTTCAACCATTTTTATTATATTGTGGAATTAACTAGAGACCGTGAGTTTCATTTAAAAACACTAATATGAGCATATTCCACGAAGTAAGGGTCGAGACAGTTAATTTCATTCTTAAAATCGTTAGTCGACTATGTAGTGTTCTTTGTAACAAGTTGGAATATAGGCCGTAATCACTTTATAAAAAAAGATAAGATAAGGAACATTTGCGCACGCCGTTTCCTGAATAAAATCACAGTATTCTTCAAGATATTTTTAGTGAATGCGGTTTAATTATTTTACAGTTGTGTTTGATTTATTTTCTGATATTTGTGAAATGGCTATCTGGAGACCTTTTGAGGTAAATGATGAATCTAACGAATTGCTTCATAAAAAATTCAAAATTAAGATGATATGATAATATAATGAACATTATTAAATAATTAAAAGAATATGCAAGTTTTACGAAAATTACGGATTCCACAATTTATTTAGTGATTAAACGAGGCGTTTTGAGTGAATACGACAAAAAACGAAAACGTATCGTCAGCCGTCGGATCGATGATGCATCTAAAGATGTGATTAGATGAACGGTTTACAAAGAAAATCAAATCCCAATATTAGGAATTATATTTAACAAATTGCAAGATTTGAACGATTTTAAATATAAAGCATTAGAAACACTTCGACAAATTTTAATATAATGTGGTTTTAAGTATAAAATATTAGATAGTCGACTTTGTATTATGGAATCGTCCTGTATTGTGGTACTTCGTCAAAATTATGTAAGACAGATTTTGTTATAGAGAAAGTAATAGAAATATAATTTATTTAGAAGAAACGTGGTTTGACACACACGATGTGTTTCATCGCGGTTGCGCAGACAATTCACAAAATTGTGTCTCAAATGCGCCGTGCTCGAGGGAAAAACGGGAATGAAAACTGCTTTGTAACAAATTCCTTACTTCTTTCAGCAAAAAATATCATCAAAGCTCTGCTTGATAAATAAATAATTTTTGAAAATATATCTAAATTAAAAATAAAATTGATACGCCACTGGTCGGTTTCTTTTAAATATTTATCGGTTTTATTATATATTTTTCCTTCAGGCTGGCAGTTTTGTGCCATCCTTTTTGGTTAGTATACCTATGTGACGGTAGAGATCTTTTTAGGGGGCTTTTTGGAGTCTAGCTGCTTGGGGAAAATCTTCGATTTCCTCGCAGTAGATTTTTATGCTTCTCTTTGTTTTTGTCTAATGACTGTTTTATAATCCTTGAGGTGAGATTCGTATGCGTGCCAATCTTCTTTGAGTCTGGTTCTTTTTGCCTTGTTCAAAGATTTCCACGCCATCCTCCTGAGCTGATCAATCTCATGGCTCCACCATGGTGTGGAGGCTCCATTAAGATCGACCCATCTGAGGGGCAAGACATCTCATAGGCATTGATTATACAGTTTTGAATGGTATCGGAATAAATTTCCAAATCTCCTTTATTTTTGAGTTAGTGTGGAGGTTGTAAGCGCCAGTTTTATTTCAAATTTTATCCAGTGGTGGCCCGGCATTAAAATGTCGTCAGATACATCCCAGCCGGAGATTATATTCGAAATGTTTATAGTAGATAAGGTAATATGTATTCGCGGTTGACTTCGAGAGTTTGTTCAGTACCTCTGTTTAGAATACAGATATTCTTGTTAGTTATGTAATCATAATAATATAGGGTGTCCCAAATAAGAGTGACTGATTTTAAACATAAATGCCCAGCTTATTAATTGCTCCAAAGTGATGGTGTTTTCACTAGTTTCACTAGTTCTTCAAAGAGATTTTTTAGGCTTGGCTGGCATTACATCTCATCAACACAGGGTGTTTTACTAATGTTGGTCAAATTCAAAGGGGAAAATATGTATTATTTTAAATAGAACACCCTATAATTTTTGATCTCATTCGAAAGAGCAAACACTCTCCTTTCCAAAAATGTATAGTTTTCTATCTGTTGTTTCATTAACAACAAAGATATTCGAGGTTTTATGTAGTAGTACATTTTTAATTAGTAGTTTTATATGAACGTATTTTGATGCCTAATATCAACTCATGCAGTGACCGTTTGACGCATAACAACAAAATCAGCAATTTTGACAATAGTAATTTTGTTGAGTCGTAATTCGGTTTCGAAATGATCTATACAGTGAGTGAAAAAGCTCAAACTGTAATAATTTAGGCAGAAACGAAATCAATAATTCAAACAAGGACGATAGTCAGAAGGAAATTTATGAAAAATCCGCCGTCAGTGAATATCATTAAAAAATGGTATGTACAATTTTTCGAAACTGGCTGCATTGCACACTTAAAAAAACCAAGAAATAATGATGGTCTTTTAAAAAAGTTGATGTCAATTAAAGAAGTGCTACATAACGATCATAAAATTTCAATTAGAAAAATTGCTTCAATTTTAGAGCAAGAGTGACGTTCAAAGATGTCTAAAAAATTTAAAACTAACTCAATACAAAATTCATACTTATCAAATATTGTACGAGTCAGATTATGAAAAACGAGTAATGGTATGTGAGACTTCACTTGACTGATCGAGAAACGAACCCAATTCATTATTAATTATGTCTGATGAAGCAACGTTTCACATTAATGGCATCATGTGTAACAAACATAATTGTAGAATATGGGGTTCTCAAAAACCAATTTCTTTCAATTAATTTCAGGGAGATAGTCCAAAAGTAAACGTTTGGTTTGCATTATCTCGGCGAAGACTCTATGGTCATTTTTTCTTTTCAGAACCAACAGTGACGGGTACTAATTACACGGATATGTTGGAAACTTTTTTTATCCGCAACTAGTTCAAAATGCACCACCATATTATTGTTAATAGCACGAGATTCATTAAAAACGTTTTTTTAATGATAAGTGGATAGGTCGAGCTGGACCGATGGAATGGGCACCGTGGTCTCCTGAATTAACTGTCCCAGATTGTTTTCTCTGGGGATATGTAAAGGATAGGTGCTACAATCCTAAGCCTAACAATTTAGCAGAACTAAAAAATAATATCAGGAACATTATTGAAAACATTCCGCAAGAAATGTTAGAAAATTCATTTGATTAATTTCGCTTACAGTTATGCATAAACGAAGAGGGTAGGCATATGCAGCATTTATTGTAACTTTTTTGTTCTTCGTTCTTTATATGTATTTAATAATCTTATTATGTTTTCTTACTAAATAAACTGTTTATTATATTTGTTGGCAATTATTTACCTAATTAAAAATGCATACTACAGGAAACGGACTTAAATGATTTTGTTATGCGTCAAACGGTCACAGCATGAGTTGATTCTAGGCATCCAAACGTTCATATAAAACTACTAATTAAAAATGTACTAGTACATGAAACCTCGAATATCTATGTTGTTAATGGAACAAAAGATAGAAAACTATACATTTTTGGAAAGGAGAATGATTGCTCTTTCGAATGAGATGAAATTATAGGGTGTTCCATTTAAAACAATACATATTTTCCCCTTTGAATTTGACCAACATTAGTAAAACACCCTGTGTTGATAAGATGAAATACCAGCCAAGCTCCAAAAAATATCTTTGATAAACTAGTGAAACTAGTGAAAACCCCATCTCTTTGGATCAATTAATAAGCTGGGGATTTATGTTTAAAATCAGTCACTCTTATTTGGGACACCCTGTATTTACCTCTGGTGTTAATATCATTATTGCCCCAGCTTACGTGGCAAGAGTTTGAATTGCAGCCTATTACCAATTCAAGCTTCTGGACGAGACAGTGTTCCACAAGGTCCTCCAACTCCTTTATTCATGGTGGTTTAGCTGCGTCTGAGGGGAGGTATGCGGATGCCATGCATATTCAACCTTCACTACCGTTAGATCGGAGGACGAAAAATGCGTCAGTGGGTAGATCTTAAAATTCCTGGGAACATATAAAGCCGTCCTAGGTTGCTGGTTGCTTGCGAAGCTGAAAATTAAGCCTTATGGATTATTTAGACCCATGATTTTGGCTTGTCTTATCCAGGGTTCTTGGATAAGTGCTATTGTGTCCTGCATCACATCAAGGTGTCGGCATAGTGTTGCCGAAGCCACCTTTTTGCGTTGAAGATTACTCTGAATAAATCTTACCTTTTCGTTATCCATCTCTGCTTGGTGATGGTGAGATAGGTTTTAGATTCTTTTAGACCGTCTACATGCACGTCCTCACTTGGAGGTGGGTTGACGTTACCTGTATCTTGGCTTAGAGCTGTTAGTTCTGCCAAGAGACTGTCGGCTGCCATCTTAGGGGATGGTTCGACAGTCTACATAGAAGCAATAAGTCCTCGGGGTTCCTTGGATGATAGAGGGGGATCCTTGCTCGATCTCCTCCTTTCCGGGTTGAGTTTTTTTGTTTTAAGGATCATTTAAGTGAACGCGTAGATCATC
Source organism: Galeruca laticollis (assembly GCA_963921935.1). Lineage (NCBI taxonomy): Eukaryota > Metazoa > Arthropoda > Insecta > Coleoptera > Chrysomelidae > Galeruca > Galeruca laticollis. The sequence goes on along the minus strand of OY998178.1, from coordinate 32,533,761 downwards.
CACATTGATCGTTTTTCTAGGACTCACATTTCCTCGTCTCCTATGCCTAAGACGAAGAGGGGCCCTTTGGGATTGACTTCGCTTTGTGGTGGAAGGAAAACCATGCATCCATGTTTAAGTGAGTCGTTTTTGAAAAATTTGCAAATATACAGGGTGTTTCATTAGAAATAAAGAGTACCTATGGGGGCTGGATTTAGCATTTTGGCGCCACTAGGACCAATAATTTTTTCCGCACTTCATCAGGCCTGAGGGGTAACAGAATGAAAATAGCGTCCTGGAGAGCATTGAATTTTTCTAAACCCTATTGCAAACTTCGATTAATAAATTGTAGGCCCGGGCCTACTGGGCCTATTGGGAAATCCAGCCCTAAGTACCTATCATGCTAGACTTGTGTCAATGAAAGTAATGAAAGTATACATAAAAATGTATGTTTAAGCGGCTCAATTAGATTCAAAAGTCGACGTGATTCGGCATTTTTTCTAATTTTCCAAATTAAGGACACTAACTATGTTATTCCTGTGATTTTCACACTGAATAATGAATACCGACGTCATTTCCACTCACATATTATTGTCAATTATTACGTAATAGTAATTTGAAATCACATATCAACTTCCTTCACTTTTACACGTATTACAAAATTGATTAGACCTACGGGATGAAATTAATCAAATTAAAAACGAATCAATTATTCCATTATATTCGAAGACAATATACAACTCTACAACTCAAATATAGTAGTTCCTTTCTGTAAATTCCAATTAAAATATAGGAAACTAGTAGGCGTTTCCACAAGGATGGTTAAACATTGCATACATTACGAATGGAAATGATAAAACACGATTGATCGGTAAGGTCACATAACAACAACAACATATATTATATAGTTGCATAAGAAGGCTAGGCAAAGAGCAGAACTAATGATTGATCTTTGGAACACTTGTTAGGTGTGGGGTGAACGGTTAATTATATGCATTATACTCTCGATTAAATCAATAATATAAACTTTGTTACTAATAGTATTCGAAGATAAATAATATTTACTATGAAATTAACGGTCTCGGCCCTTACTTCGTGGAATCTACTCATATTAGTGTTTTAAATGAAACTCACTGTTTCTAGGCATCAAATGAAATGTAACTTCTGTCATTCTGACGATTATATTGATTTATCAAAACAATTGTCAATTTTTTAGAATTTTTAACAATTTTCATTATATTGTGGAATTAGCTAGAAACAGTGAATTTTATTTAAATCACTAATATGAGTAGATTCCACGAAGTAAGGGTCGAGACAGTTAATTTCATTAAAAAATCATCGAGAGAAGATTTTACCCGACTGTACCAGAAGTTACTACAAAAACGTTACAAAACATCACAAAACATTTGGTTTAACCAAGAATGCCTTAGGAAAAAAGTAATACCAAATTATGTGAATATAAAATGTCACACTAAAACACCACAAACACAAAAAGCTATAAAATGTGCTCAACGATTTTGGATAAAAGGAGAATGTAAGAAATGGTTTAAAGTGAGGGACTCCTTAGACAACTACATAAAAGTTGTACATTCAGAACTCACGTTCCAATTACATCCAGTAGAATTTGACTGTTTAGATGACAAAATTAGAGAAAGTGTCAGCACGATGAAGCATAAGAAATTTAAGAAACAAGAACAAAAGCTACAGAAACTTGAACACACACGACATAAAATGCAATACTCTAAACATCATGAAACTGTAAGTACCTACATACCAACACACTTTGCACCACGATTTGAAAACCTTTCAGACACTAATTTTACAGATAGTGAAATAGAATTTTTAAATAAAGGTTTAAAGTACAGCATACCACCAAAATTTACGAATAATATTAAACAAGTTATAGCTACAGAGTCAGAAATAGCTTTAAAATCTAATTCAAATAATTTTCTTTATATGAAATTAAAAATTGCCAATTTTATCAAAAATATTGAACCTTCAAAAGTTAAACGTCAAACAAAAAATGACATTACAAGTTTAAATGCAATCAAAAAGAAAGTAGAAGATAATAACCTAACAGTTACAAAATCTGATAAGGGGAACACAACTGTCATATTGACAACTGAAAATTATAATTCAAAAATATCTAACTTTATAGAATCTAGCGATGTAAAAGTTCTTAAAGCAGACCCAACAAAAAAGTTTTCTAATAATGTAAGGAATATTGTTAATAATTCAAATGATCTTTTAAGTGATTACGAAAAGAGGTCTATCATACATAAGAATCCTCATTGTCCACAATTATTTGGAACCGTTAAATTAGATAAAATTACGAAATCGATTAGACCTATTGTTTCTTATGTTAATACTCCTAATAATATATTGGCAAAAAGGCTTAACAATATACTTAATAGTTACGGATATGCATCTCAGTACTCAATTAGAAATTCAATAGAACTAATCAAAAAATTAAAAGCAATCAACTTGCAAGATAACTATAAACTTATTTCGTTTGATGTTACTAATACGTTCACTAAAATTCCTCCGAACGAATGTCTAATACATGTAAGAAAATTACTAGAAGATAAAAATATTAATCAGATATACTTAATTTATTTGATCTATGTATTAATCAGAATTATTTCACTTTTGACAATAAGATATATATTCAAAATGGAGGTTTACCAATGGGAAGCCCTATATCACCTATTTTGGCAAACATTTTTATGGACAGTTTAGAAAGAAATATCTTTGAAAGTAATATTTCGAAAAATGTTTTATTTTGGGATAGATATGTAGATGACATATAACCCTGTTTTATGCGTAGTGAACGACAATTAGATGTATTTTTCAACCACATACACTAGCGGCATATAATTCAATGATACATAGAGCTTTTTCAGTTCCTATGGACAAATGTAATTTTGATAGAGAGATTAATACAATTAGACAAATAGCAACATCCAACGGTTATCCATTACATATGATAAATAAGCTAATTAATAAAAAAGAGGAAAAAGTGGCATTACAACTAATATTTCTTAAACAAACTGATGAAATAAAAACTTATAAAACCATCACATATGCAGGAAATATTTCTAATAATATTTCAAAAATAATATCTTTAGCAACGAATACAACAATTTCTTTTAAAACAGAAAGAAACGTTAGTACAAAATTGTTAAATGTAAAAACAAAAATACCACCAATAAATAAATCAGATATATATAAACTCAAATGTCCAGAATGTAATGCTGTCTATTTGGGTCAGACCCTTAGAAATTTTGAAATCCGATACAGTGAACACTTACGAGCATACAGATTAAAACAAGCAGATAAATCCCACTACGCAAAACATCTACTTGACACCAATCATTAATTGACACCTAACACAGAACTAGAAGTGCTGCATATTTGTGAAAAGAAACAAGAACTGGATTTCCTTGAAGAATTGGAAATTAGAAGACATTTAAGAAACCCACAATATGAAGTTGTCATTGAACAGATAAATCTAGGGAGTTCTCCACTAATAAACTGTCTTCTTAAGTGATAATTGTAAATATCAGCAGATATAGTTTTTCTGGTTTTCTATATCATTGCACAGTTATACTGATCTTAATTGGAAAAATGATATCCTGGGGATCACCATAGGGCTAATAATATCTAAGCTTCAATATTTGTAATATCACATCTTCTTCTTTTTTCTATTAACATATATTAAGTCATTCACAAGTTAGCTCACTTCTTGGTGTAGCCAAAAAATAACTACTAACCATCAGGTAGGCATCAAATGAAATGTAACTTCTGTCATTCTGACGATGATATTGATTTATCGAAACAATTGTAAATTTTTTAGAATTTACAACAATTTTCATTATATTGTGGAATTAGCTACAAATAGTGAGTTTCATTTAAAACACTAATATTTATTATGCCAATCAACACGGATAGGCAATTCATACTTCTTTATATGATGGCTATATCCCATTCTCTAATTTTGATTTGTAGGACATTTGAATAGTAACAATAGTTATATAGGTTTGCATATTGGTTGTTATTTCATGATATATGATCAAGAACAGGTTTATTGCTTCTTGATATTATTGTGGAAACGTTTAGGGGTAGTGGAAATCCATATTCCGTTAAATGAGCTAAAAGATTACAGTAGGCAAAACATGTGGAGGATTGGTTTTCACTTACTTCTCTCTTCCATTTGGGAAATTTGATAAGCGGAATGGACTGTATATTTTTATATGCTGGTTCAGTTTTGTACAGTTTATCATAGGGGTTTAAAGATAAGTTCCTTTCTCTTTAAGTGCTGTTTGAAGGGATTCGATATTTTGAAGTCTTGTAATAGTTGACAATCTTTGTTTATCTAATTCAATAGCTTTAGTTCTTTCGTCTTCCCAGGAGAGGATTAATAATATAGTAAAATATTTATTTACACATAACTCAAAAATACATAAAAAGCAAACAAACAAAACAAACGACGTTATGCGAAATAAATATATACACTTGCGAAGCCCATAAGGCTTGTTTACAAGGATAAAATAATAATAATATAAAAATTATACTAGGTAACAAATAATAATAAGTAATAGATAATTAATAAAAATGTATACTATAATTAAGGATTAATAAAGTAGAAATAGAAATTGATAGAAACATTATCAGTAATTAATTTAGATAAGGTTGTGAATAGCGCGTCTACTTGCATTGATGATATATTCATGAAGTTTTAAAGTTAGCACCTTTACAGAAGATTCAGATTTAATTTGTTGCGGTATAGCATTATATAGCTTAGGTCCTAGAAACAAAAAGCTTCTTTGTCCAGTTGTTTTTTTCATTGTTGGATTCAGGTTAGTATGTTTATTTCTTGTCATATAATTGTGAGTTTGAATTTGTAGATTTGATTTAAGTTTATGTTGTCTTAATACCGCTTTTTTTAAGTATAATTGTCGAACGTGTAATATTTTCGTTTCAGTATATAGAAGTTCACTGCTATATATTCTTGTTTTTCCAAGAAGGATTTTGAGGAATCTTTTTTGCGAAACCTCGAGAATATTATAGTGTCTTAGCCACTCCACCCCAGCTGACCATACCTTAAATTAGGTGAGATTCAGTAAAAATTTTATAAACCATTAGTTTTTGTTTATATTGTAGGTGATATGAGATATGTTTGAATTTATATAATACACACCTCAATATTTGAACTAGATAATTAATATGGTTATCCCATCTAAGATGTGGGTCTAACATAATTCCTAAATATTCTATTTGTTTTGCAGGTTGAATATTCGTATTTTTTGTACATTGATGGCGAAGATCCGGTTCAAAGGATGCAAATGGCAGGTAAACAGTTTTTTTATAAATTATTGAAATAAGCCTATAGTCAAACCACTGTTTTATACAATTTAAATCATTTTCAATTTTCAACTTTAAATCGTACCAATTTTGATCACTGTATACCAGAACTGTATCGTCTGCAAACCTTATAATTTTACTGTTACTTTCAATCATACGTAAGTTATTCAAATAGATATTAAACAAAACAGGGCCTAGAACCGTACCTTGTGGCACACCCTACTCAACTGTCTGTTCTTCACTGCATTTATTGCCCACTATTACTTTCTGAGATCGGTTTGTCAGATAACTTTTGATAAAAGCATGTGCTGCACCTCTAACTCCAATGTCCTCTAGTGTTTCCAAAAGAAGGCAGTGGTCCACGGTGTCGAAGGCCTTTGCTAACCCTTATCAATATTTTTATATGAAATATTTGTTACTTCCAATAGAGCATCGTTAGTGGACTTGCGCTTTTGGAAACCATACTGAGACCCTGACATTAGCTGGTATTTATCTAGAAATGTATTAAGACGTGCATTAACTACTTTTTCTAGTATTTTTGATAAACAAGTTATTAATGATATTGGTCTGTAGTTTGTCATATCATCCCTTTCTCCACTTTTATAAATAGGTTTGACAATCGATGTCTTAAAAGCTGAAGTAAATTGTCCAATTTCTAATGACTTATTTATTATAATCATTAGCGGATATGTGATAAAATCTGAAATATGTTTGAGCGTTTCAGCCCTTGTTTCATCCCAACCCGGTGCTTTTTTATTCTTTAGTTCACTAATTATATTTTTTATTTCTGTAATACTGGTGGGTGCAAAAAACATGGAATGGCAATTTATAATTTTCTTTTCCTTATAATTTATTGGTTTTTGTATGGTTTTTGCTAGATTTCGTCCTATATTTACAAAGAAAGTTTAAACATTTCAGAAATTATCTCAGCTTTATTTACTGTTTTTACATTGTTGTCCTTAATATTTGTAATTTCCGTGTTTTCTGTTTTTTTAGATATTGAGCTTACTATATTCCATATCTTTTTTGACGAATTTTGTTCGTCTTCTATAAGTTTATTATAATTATTATTTTTAGCAGTGACAATTAATTTATTTAGTAGCTTTTTGTAATCTGTATATTCTTTTTTAAGTATATTATTTAGAGGATTTATTTTAACGGATTTTATGAGAGATGGTGTGATCCAATTTTTTCTTTTTCTTAAATTATTCTTTATCTTTGTATACGTTATTGACTGCCTAATATTATCTTAGATAGTGCTGACCAGTTTATCAGTTGCGGAGTCCAAATTTGGATTAAAAATAATATCATTCCAGTTAGTATGTTGAAATCTATGTATCAGTTTATTCTTGTCTATCTGGGCAAAATATTCAGATTTAGAGTATACAACACGATCTGTCACAGAAAGAATCAGTTGTAGCATTACTGTATAGTGATCAGTTACTGATGTGTTGATTATTAGAGGAATCAAATTATCATAAAAATTAACACTTTTAGAATATACAAAAATATGATCTATATATGTCTTCGAATTTCTTTGAACTCTTGTTGGAACATTAATGGCCGATTGATAACCGCATTCGTTTAAGACGTCTAAGCAATTTCTCTTGTTATCATTTTCGGTTAATAGATCAATATTGATATCACCAACAAAAAGTTTAAAATCACTGTTTTCAGTTTGTATATCTAAAATGTCATTTAACTCCTCAACAAACGAGTCGACTTTGATTTCAGAAGCCGGTGATCTGTAGAAAGCATTTTTAATAAACGTTTTATTTTCAAAATGAGCTTTTATTTTAACAAGTGAACTACCACTTAAATCAAATAAGTTATGCGACTCATACAGCTCAGATTTTATAAATACAATGACTCCATCTCTCTGGTTGAATTTTCCGTAGTTATATACAGTTCGGTAACCATCAATATTATACAGTGATAAGTCTGGAATAAAATGTGTTTCTGTTAGAACAATACATTCAATTTTTGTTTCTAACCCCTCTATAAATATTTAAAATTCATCAAAATAACAACCGATGCTCCGAATATTACTGTGGATTATTTTAAAATTAGTATTGTAGTCGTTTATTTTTAGGACCTTCTTGGTTTCCTCTGATGTTTGTAAAGGGAATGTTTATATCTTTTCTACTTCAAAATCACGTACATAATAATCCATTCACATAAATATTTACAGTTTTAAAAGTTAGTGGTTTATTTAATACAATTTACTAAGACTATAATATAAAACCAGACATTCATTAACAAATCTGAAGTTTAAAATTAATTTACACAGATAAATATTAAAAACGTCGACTTTCGAAAATACTTCAGCCAAATGCCCATTTCCAACGATAAAAATCAAAAACTTGATAATAAAATTGATTGTCTTTTAAAACAAGTACCATAGAAGTCGTAATAAAAAACGTGACCAAATTTTGTATTATTAAAGACAGGTTTTAGTTAATTTAAATTTAATGCTTTTAGATATTAGGAATTAGTACGTGTGGTTAGCTTATAAAATTTAAATTAAATTTAGTTATAAATATTGTAATGAATATAAGTGAACTTTTATTTTCTTAAAATTTTTATGCACAATTTAGTCTTTGAGCGAATTTTGGCTCTATCAGTGTTTTCGTGCTTGTTGTTAATTGTTCTTCTTTCTCTTCGTTATCTGGTGTTTTTCTTTACAGCACCTTTGAAAGAATTTCTGTTTTGTCTTCCTCTCGGGCTTTTAGAAGACTGCTGTTTGAAGATGCTGCGCCTGCACAATTCTCATCTTTATTATCTTTAGTATAGTTTGTTTCTAAATCCTTATAAGAGAATGCTTCTCCTTCCACCAACAAAGTGCTTTTGTATATATGTGCTTTTTTATTTTCGTTTTTAGCTTGTGTTGTACCAGTAACTTATTCTTTTTTCTTCCTTCCTGGGATAAGTCTTCCGCAATTACAATGCCTGATCCTTTCAGTTTCTTGCAGTTTTTCAAAATATCTTTTTTGGTCAATGCTCCCATAAACTATTGGTTTATTCGACTGTGATTTTCCAATTGGATAGATATTGTTTATTTCAGTGTTTTTGAGGCTCAATTGAAATTTCGAATTCAACAAATTTATTGTAAAATCTATTAGATCACCTTCCTGGTAATAGCTGTTAAAAATAATAATGTTATTTGAACAAATTTTTTTCCCAGATATTTGATTTTGTTTTTCAGTTCTTTTACTTCCTCTTCTACTTTAGTAGTTCTGATTTGTTCAGAAGCTATTAGTTTATTTATATCTTGAATTTCTTCGTTTAATTTGTCTGTTATTATTTCAGTTTGTTTTTGATTCTGCCTTTCAATTATACTAGTTAACTGTTGATTGGCTTCTTCTGATAAAGACATTATGAATGTAAATTTCTGACCATCACCCGGACTATAATGGTTTTTTCATTCAATTTGATTCAAAGTTGTCTTTTCAAAAATTATGTAGCTTTTATATAAAAATTTAATAACTTACTGTGTAATAAGTACACTGCCCAATTTTAAAAATTTTTCAGCAATTTACACCACTTTTTCAATAACTTTTATATATATCGTTTTGAAAACGTGCTGCCTTGTCAACACACAACAACATTTTAGTTAGTTAGATTAGTTAACACTCTTCAGTTGTCCCTTTCAGAAGCTATATGAAGAGAAGAATTGCTAAGAGTTCTAAGTGCCAAAAATAAAAAATTTCAGGAACTGAAGAAAACTTCACCATTTTCTGAAAAATTAATATTTATTACTGTAAACATACAACTGAACTTATTACATGATTGTTAGAAGGACTACAAATTTAATTATTGTTACTAAATAAAACAAAAGAAAAATTAAAAGTCTTTTTGCAGAATGATCAAAGTCCATCATTTGTCACCCTGCTAATTGGTATAAGTACCATAAGTGCCTAAACACTACACTGAGTTTATTGACAAAGCTGTCGGAAAAATTCCTGGTTGTTTTTGTCAACATATTCAATCACTTTTTCAAGGTCTTTCTTCTTGTTAGGGGTCAGTGGAACAGTAGATGGAAGTTTTTGTAATTCCACGTTATCAATGTCTCTCATTGTTTTGCTTTTCTTCAGGACATAAAACTTTTCCCAAGCACATACATCGGAAAAGCTCTTTATACAAGATACGTAACCAGGCTCTTCTTTTGTTACCTTAATCAAAGAAATCTGAGTAATAGCAATTTTTTGTGTGTCAAAATTAAAAAAATGGTCATACATATTCAAAACTTTAAAAGACTTTGAAGGCCTTGCTTCTTTAATCAGATTTTCAAGATCTTGCATAACCTGCAATTTGGCAACTCGATTTTTTTCTCAATAATCACAAAATTACGATCAGCAACAGAAAAGCTATGCCCAGATACTAGAAACTTGTGTGTAACCGAATCAAACATACCCGTTTCTACTATAAACATGCAAAAAAACAACATTCAGTTTTTAATTTGTCCTGAGCAATTATCGCTCCACACAACCAGATATTTCATTCTATTTGGAAGTAAACCAGTGTTTAAGGCCTGCAAAATGCAAGATGCCATCTGAGTCCCACCTCGACCCGAGTTTCCCTAGTGCCACAAGCACATTGCGGCAACATTCGTGTCAGTTATATGAATGTTGAAATTGTAGCATAATAGCGCAAGTAATACATATCACTATTTGTCAATTTAGGCAAAGCAAACACCTTTTCAAGATCCATTACGATGGATGTTACAAACCTGGCTGTCAGGTAATGTGCTGGAGAGTGTATCATTTTTCGTATCCTGTACTATTTCCTCTATTTTATCTTTATTTTGATTATTATTACTATTTTTACAACCTTTTATCAGAGTCCACAATTGCTTGGAATTATTTTCACTTTCTGTTATTCGCTCTGAGTAATAATTTAACTTTGCTGCCTTAATAGTTTGATCGACAATTCTCCTGTAATTTAAGTACTCTCTTTTTTTTCGATATTTCCATGGTCTTTAGAAAGTTCCTTGTAGAGTTTATTCCTTCTCTGAATAGAAGTTATTATACCCTTTGTAATCCATTTTTTCCTTCTCATGAACCTACGATTCACTTTGGTCGCAATCGTGTTAGATAAAATGTATGAGCTTAGTGGGCTTATTTATTAGAGAACAAAAGCCGTACTCTTCCATAATATTCAAATAATTGGAAACATTGTCGCTAGTCAATTTCAAATTGATATTGATATCGCCGATTAAAATGTGCTCGGTAATTTTTAATTTACTTGCTTCTTCTAGGTATATCTCGAGATCACAGAGAAATGCATCATCATTAACTGGTGCAGGCTTATAGATTGAGGTTATAGCCATTTGATTAGTATTTTTTAATATTACTCGTATGGCACGACACATTCCTATAGATATCACATTATGTTTATATTCAAACTTATTTTTAATAAAAACTATAACTCTATCATTTTTGTTTATAGTACCCTCACTAGTCGTAGTTTTCAGGCTGAAACACGCTGTAGTCATGCACAGTAAAGGTTTCACTCAAAACTATGCAATCATAGGAAAATGAAAGTTGATGTAAAAATATTTTCAATTTATCCAGGTTTTTGTTTACGCTACATATAATTTTATGGAAAATAGTGAATTTCTGACCATTTATATTGCTGTAAATATTATTAATTTCGTTTGTTGACTTCAACTCTAAACTATTGAAACGTGCACAATTCACATCCCTAATGTAAGGATCCATTGTGCGACCTTTTACAGTTTTGTGAAACTAGGGACAAACTAAGGATATGAGATCGCTTGAAATAATATTAAAAAATAACAAAAGTATAACTTTGCCTCTAACTATTGAGAGTATGATCTTATCGATAGCCCACTCGAGAGAAAGATTAAATAAGAAAACAGAGCACACGATAGTGAAGGGAAGAGATGAAGTTATACCTTTTTTACACTTGAGGATGAATTGTATCAGAAACAGCTCTTTCAATTTTTCTGTGGTGTAACTCGAGCTGTTTTTCAGCTTTCTCTGATACTGTGGGATAATTGGATGTTTAAGTAATCACATTTTTTGCAAGTATCGCACCGTGGTCTTCGGAACGATAATTTTGAAAAATCTTTTTGGAAAACTTTGCGGTAGAACTTGTACGTGATATTGCTTCGAGGATACTTTTTAAAAAAAGCATTAAACACACGGTTTAAGTTTAAGTCCTGACTGAGGTACTCTTTTTCAGATTTCAAACGACTGTAATATGAAACATCTTTTTGGAAATAATTTATGCGATTTTCAACTTTAATTCTATCACTTTCAGTATATTTAAACTTCCTAGGTCCTCCACCGTTGTTTTTATGAACAATATAGCCTGATTGCTTCTTCATAACGATCGCCTGAACTTTTTTTGGAGATATTCCAAAAGTGCTTAAAAATGTAGCTTTGCAAACCCTTTCAAAGTTTCCGGTACCGTCCGGAAGCGTTTAGCTTACAGTTGATTGTCTCCTACTCTGAGCTGCTTCAGTGTATGTCTCGTGACGTCTTCTCTAAATAGGAAGCACCTCTATAAGGCCCATCAGGTAGTTGCCTTGCTGGTTCAGTTCCAGTTTATGGTAGCCTTCGAACAACTTCATTTTCATGTCAGCAAGCTCTCTGCAGCTGTATTTGCATTTGCAGTGCGCCTAAAAATGTAAAAATATATTGTACTAATGGCCAGGTGTGCACTTCAGTTATTATACAGGGTGTCCGGTAATGAATTTAATATTTCGAATTATTCGGATACCGGCCCTGCACTAAATAGGATGAAGGGGAATTGTAGACAGGTAGAGTAACCATGCAGATTTCAGTTACGATGGCACCGTGGTCTGCAGAACAACGATCGTTCATGATCGAATCATTTTTTAAATCAAGCGATTCGTACGTTCTGGCGCGTCGACGTTTCGGAATTTTTGACGCCCATCCCTACCACAGTGCCCTGGTTATGATAACAACGGCACGTAGTTTCAACAAGATAGCGCCACGGTACATACTGCAGCGATATCCATAAATGCAGTGACCGAAATGTTTCCTGGCACGGTAATGTCCATCAATGGCGATATTCCATTTCCTCCTTGGATTTTGTCCTATGGGGATACTTGAATAATGTCGTCTACACGGAACCGATGCCACAAACCATCCAGCAGCTGAAGGACCGGATCACCAATGATATACGTGGCATACCCATGGCGAAGTCTCAGAACGTTTTCCGCAGCTTACGCTCCAGATTAACAGCTTGCTACGATGAAGACGGTCGGCATTTAAACGATATTCTGTTTAAACACTAAATCCGCATATTTACTCTGTCTAATAATGCTAATAAACCTGGTATATCATGTTCTGAAGGTAAGTTTTATTGCGTTAAAGCCTTAAATTCATTACCCTGTAGATGTGTTAAACAAGATGGGAAAGGAATTTAGTCATAATTTTGGTTACAGTAAGTAATGAGGTTAGGCCTAAGCCAGGATTTCGGGTTATGTTTGTTAGGTTATGTTTTGACTACCATGTTTTGGCATTTGCACAGTAGTGGGCTTACTGAAACTATTATTACATATTGCAAGCTTAATTTACTATAAAACAGCACATACCTGTAAAGGTGGTGGTTGTTTTGCTGACATCTCTTTACTGTTGTGCTTGTTCTGGGTGAGGTAAGACTTGCCACAAGTCTTGCCTTTCGCTGTTTCTCTCTGTAGATTTTCAACTGTTTCATCTTGACTAAAAGCACTAATAATTAACCCGTTTTCGTCATTAGACATCATTAAAATTAATAATCATCAATGTGATAAACAAAACATGATATGATAGTGTCTGCTGTTACAACGTGTGGAACGGAGAATGGGATAAGGTGAAAGCATGCAAGTTCGAAAACAAATGGTTTGTTTTCGAATAAATTGTATCATTTTCACTAGACGATTTAAAAGCAGTGTTTTTCCAACTACTACGCAGACACACTACGCTAAAAATATTTGAGACCAATATCAAGAGTGTGTGCTTCTGTACATGTGTAAAACTTAGAATTTCTCAAAAAAAGATCACCGCACAACTACAAGTCATCATCAACCGTTATCTAAGAAAAATCCTGAACATCTACTGGCCCAACACAATTTCTTATGCAAAACCTATGGAGGATATGTCATCAAACTCCAGTGGGTTACACTATCAAACATCAGAAATATAGGTGGATCGAATACACACACAAGTGACAAAACAGTATCCTAAAGGAGGGTCTTGAGGGGAATCCCCAAGGGAAGCGGAGAGTAGGCCGACCGCGTAACAATTGGCGAAGAGCGAAGAACTATCGAACAAGAAATGGCCGAAGAATGAAAGACCTGGGGAGAAATCAAGTCGGTGGCTCAAAATCGTGTCCACTGGCGCTCCTTTGTTGAGTCCCTTCGTCCCCCTCGGGATTAAAGGACATAAGTAAGTAGATATGAGATAAGCGTAAATAGATCCCATGATTGAAATTACTTTCTCAGAAATTAAAATTATTTTTGGTAAAAGGAAAATAACCAAGATATAAAACATCACACGTGTTGAATATATTTATTCCTGCTATTCAAGAGTTGGAACGATGCCATCTACTTTTTTAACCATTTCTATTAAAAGGAGAGTCAATGCATCTCAGTGCAGGCAAGTTGCAATTACTTTTAGTAAGTTTAGAACGCTATTTTTCGGAAACTGCTCATTAAAAAATGTCAGGGTACCATTGGAAAATAAATAAATGCCCATCAAAATAATGTGCCAATTGACCTCTCTTCCCATTTAAGACTTTAAAGGTAATATATACTCTTCCTAGGGTATTGAACTACGAGGTCTAAAATAATAGTGATATTTTTACGTATCCCACAAATAAGTTAGAGGCTACTAAAAGAATTATAAGGAAGAAACATTCGGAAATCTTAACTTCGACACCATTAAGGGAAGGATTAAACCAAAAACACGAAAAATCAATAAAAAAAGCAGCTGTGTAGAGAAACCTCTCCATGGAGAGTAAGCCGAATATTGTAAAAGGTTGTCACAAAAAATTAAACACTTTTAAGATGATATTTCTGAAGAAGAAATAGTTATATCGTCATATTAGTGTTTTAAATGAAACTCACAGTTTCTAGTTAATTCCACAATATAATAAAAGTTATTGAAAATTCTAAAAAATGACAATTGTTTCGATAAATCAATATCATCGTCAGAATGACAGAAGTTACATTTTATTTGATGCCTACCTGATGTTTAGTAGTTATTTTTGGCTAGACCAAGAAGTGACCTAACTTGTGATTGACTTAATATATGTTTATAGAAAAAAGAAGAAGAGGATGTGATATTACAAATATTGAAGCTTAGATGTTATTAGCCCTATGGTGATATCCTGGATATCATTTTTCCAATTAAGATCAGTATAAATGTGCAATGATATAGAAAACCAGGAAAACTATATCTGCTGATCTTTACAATTATCACTTAAGAAGACAGTTTATTAGTAGAGAACTCCCTAAATTTAACTGTTCATTGACAACTTCATATTGTGGGTTTCTTAAATGTCTTCTAATTTCCAATTCTTCAAGGAAATCCAGTTCTTGTTTCTTTTCACAAATATGCAGCACTTCTAGTTTTGTGTTAGGTGTCAATGAATTATTGGTGTCAAGTAGATGTTTTGCGTAGTGGGATTTATCTGGTTGTTTTAACCTGTATGCTTGTAAGTGTTCACTGTATCGGATTTCAAAATTCCTAAGGGTCTGACCCAAATAGACAACATTAAATTCTGGACATTTGAGTTTATATATACCTGACTTCTTTAATAGTGGTATTTTTGTTTTTACATTTAACAATTTTGTACTAACGTTACTTTCCGTTTTAAAAGAAATTGTTGTATTCGTTGCTGAAGATATTATCTTTGAAATATTATTAGAAATATTTCCTGCATATGTGATGGTTTTATAAGTTTTTATTTCATCAGCTTGTTTAGGAAATATTATTTGTAATGCCACATTTCCCTCTTTTTTACTAATTAGCTCATTTATCATATCTAATGGATAACTGTTGGATGTTGCTATTTGTCTAATTGTATTAATCTCTCTATCAAAATTAAATTTGTTCATAGGAACTGAAAAAGCTCTATGTATCATTGAATTATATGCCGCTAGTCTATGTGACATAGGGTGATTGGAATTGAATGGAATTGTCACATCAGTCTGTGTTGGTTTTCGGTAAATTGAATAATCAAGTACATTATTAACTCTTTGAATTTTTAAATCAAGAAAATTGATTGAGCTATTTTCTTCAGTTTCTTATGTAAATTTAATTTTTGGGTGTAAATTATTGATGTAGTTGAAAAATACATCTAATTGTCGTTCACTACCCATAAAACAAGCTAATATGTCATCTACATATCTATACCAAAATAAAATATTTTTCGAAATATTACTTTCAAAGATCTTTCTTTCTAAATTGTCCATAAAAATATTTGCTAAAATGGTGATATAGGGCTTCCCATTGGTAAACCTTCATTTTGAATATATATCTTATTGTCAAAAGTGAAATAATTCTGATTAATGCATACATCAAATAAATTAAGTATAGCTGATATTATTCCTGGATTAATATTTTTATCTTCTAGTAATTTTCTTACAAGTATTAGACATTCTTTAGGAGGAATTTTAGTGAACATATTAGTTACATCGAACGAAATGAGTTTATAGTTATCTTGCAAGTGGATTGCTTTTAACTTTTTGATTAGTTCTAAGATATATATTCAAAATGAAGGTTTACCAATGAGTAGCCTTATCACCTATTTTAGCAAACATTTTTATGGACAAGAAAGATCTTTGAAAGTAATATTTCGAAAAATATTTTATTTTGGTATAGATATGTAGATGACATATTAGCTTGTTTTAAGGGTAGTGAACGACAATTAGATGTATTTTTCAACCACATCAATAATTTACACCCAAAAATTGAATTTATATTAGAAATTGAAGAAACTAGCTCAATCAATTTTCGTGATTTAAAAATTCAAAGAGTGAATAATGTACTTGATTATTCAATTTACCGAAAACCAACACAGACTGATGTGACAATTCCATTCAATTCCAATCATCCTATGTCACACAGACTAGCGGCATATAATTCAATGATACATAGAGCTTTTTCAGTTCCTATGAACAAATTTAATTTTGATAGAGAGATTAATACAATTAGACAAATAGCAACATCCAACGGTTATCCATTAGATATGATAAATAAGCTAGTTAGTAAAAAAGAGGAAAAAGTGGCATTACAACTAATATTTCCTAAACAAGCTGATGAAATAAAAACTTATAAAACCATCACATATGCAGGAAATATTTCTAATAATATTCATCTTCAGCAACGAATACAACAATTTCTTTTAAAACAGAAAGTAACGTTAGTACAAAATTGTTAAACAAAACAAAAGTACCACTATTAAAGAAGTCAGGTATATATAAACTCAAATGTCCAGAATCTTATGCTGTCTATTTGGGTCAGACCCTTAGGAATTTCGAAATCCGATACAGTGAACACGTACGAGCATACAGATTAAAACAACCAGATAAATCCCACTACGCAAAACATCTACTTGACACCAATCATTCATTGACACCTAACACAAAACTAGAAGTGCAGCATATTTGTGAAAAGAAACAAGAACTGGATTTCCTTGAAGAATTGGAAATTATAAGACATTTAAGAAACCCACAATATGAAGTTGTCAATGAACAGTTAAATCTAGGGAGTTCTCCACTAATAAGCTGTCTTCTTAAGTGATAATTGTAAAGATCAGCAGATATAGTTTTCCTAGTTTTCTATATCATTGCACAGTTATATTGATCTTAATTGGAAAAATGATATCCAGGATATCACCATAGGGCTAATAATATCTAAGCTTCAATATTTCTAATATCACATATTCTTCTTCTTTTTTCTATAAACATATATTAAGTCAATCACAAGTTAGGTCACATATTGGTCTAGCCAAAAATAACTACTAAACATCAGGTAGGCATCAAATAAAATGTAACTTCTGTCATTCTGACGATGATATTGATTTATCGAAACAATTGTCGTTTTTTAGAAGTTTCAATAACTTTTATTATATTGTGGAATTAACTAGAAACCGTGAGTTTCATTTAAAACACTAATATGAGCAGATTCCACGAAGTAAGGGTCGAGACAGTTAATTTAGTTATATCATCTTCAGATGATGAAAGAGAGGGCGATTTCCAGTTTAATGAATTGGGCGGCGATCCCAAGAATCAAGATTATGTTTTGGTAGAATTTGATACCAAAGAACGAAAAGTTTACTATGTGGGAAAAACACACAGATGAGATGAAAACAGCGACATATAAACGAAAAGAAGTAGACAAGCCCATCGTAATAATCGACTACAATAAAAACAAATATTTCATCGACATTTCTGACCAAATGAAAGCATATGCCTCATCATTACGAAGAGGTGTAAAATGGTATAGAAAGCTGGCCATCGAACTTTTAATCGGTTCAGCTACTGTAAACGCCTACATTTTACATCAGGAAGTTGCAAATGAACGAATGTCGATAAGAAGAAATTGCTTCAGAACTTTTACACGTAAAAGAAGCTCAACATGATATTGTAGTGGCTCACGATAACCGACAACATACCTTGCTTGATGAAGGAACTGCAAGAAGTAGATGTGTCTTGTGTTACGATAAATTGCAACGAGAACACGGTAGCTCCCATGCTTGGGCTGTTTTTTTCAAGTACATAAGTGCTTTAAATCTTAAGTTTTGTGACTCTTACATTTATTATCATTTGAATAGTGGTTTGTCTCATTTACTTTTTAATAATTCTGTTTTATTTTTGTAGATTTGTTGTCGCATAAATAAAGTTTATTTACCTGTAAGAAAAGGGTCATTTGGTTTCCAGGCCAAAAAATGTTTAAATAATTCAAAAGATTGAGAAGCAGCTATTGATTCTCAAATATACATGCCAATTACAGAATGCGTTAGTTCCAGCCGATTATATTCACATCCGTATGGTTTATATAAGGTCTGCTCCAACCGACACGAAAACCGTACAATGTACGATACAAATTCAGTTGACCTTCTGATTAGTGAATTTGATGTCAAAGACTTATTAAATTCACATTATATTCACTAATCAGCAGGTCAACTAGATTTGTATCGTACATTGTACGGTTTTCCTGTCAGTTGGAACAGACCTATAGTATCGAGCATCAATTTGCCTCTTCTCGCGGCCACTGAAGGGGACCTATGCACGAGAAACACATGGTGCTTCTCGCGGCTGTGAGTTAAGTTACGATATTGCTAGTGTTACTGGCCACAGTAAAGTAAGCCATTTCGGAACGCTTGACACTGGCAGTAATCTTAAACTGCAAATTCATTTCGGAACAATTGGGGCAGTAGATCGGTGACAAGCTTTGGTTGTACAGAAAATAACCTATTCCTATTGTTTTCATGTTTATTGAAACGATGGAGAAAATGAAACGTATCTTATTGGATGAAATATTAAGTGATAGCGATTCTGATTCATCAGAAAAATCAAATAGCTCAAGTACCTCAATCTCTAATGAATAGTACTGCCGCGAGACGAGACTAGATGAGAGAAGGGCTTCTCTTGTCTCGTATCGTCTCGTCAGACGAGAGAAATGTGTCTCTTGTCTCGTCGAGAGAGGGCGAGACGAGACTAGAGACGACCTTCTCTCGTCTCGTCTCGCTTCTCTCGTGATTTAAACCAAATATAGTAAAAACCAAGCTAAATTTTAACGCGTTGAGGTTAGGTTCTACCATATTTGACATGAATTGTGTGCAATATATATCAAATATAACAGAACCTAACCTTAATGCGTTAAAACTTTGCTTGGTATTTACTACAGGGTAGCCCATTAGTGCGACAAAGGTCAATATCTCCTGCACCAACAAAGATAGCAGAGAAACGTTTGACGAAGCTTATTAAGGGTTAAGAGATGCCTATTATAAAATTATTTTGTCTATACAGGGTCCTCCAAAAAACCAGTACGGTAAAAAATTCCATTTTTTAAAATGGAACACCCTGCATTTTTTAAATTTTCAGATTCTATCCGCACTCTTTGCCCTGTGTGATGGTGTGGACCACACCGAAACGTTGTCGTTGATTTAATAAACACAATTTGTCCAAAAAGCTGAAATCTGACCTTAATTTAAAAAATTGAAATCTTTTTCTATTTTCTCTTTCTCTTTTAATACATCTCAAGACAACGCTGAAATAGAATTTTCAAGATAACTATCATAATTAAAATAGTTATTAAAATTTTCAAAAGCTGTATTTTGCCTTGTAAATAAACGTAAACAAACCTCGATGGGGATTTGTGGCTACGATTGTGCTGAATCACCGGTTAGTCGATACAAAAATACGTTTGCGTTTCTAACAAGCTTATTTGTGGTAAAATGGAATTTATATACTTTTAAAAATTCAAAATTTATCAATATAAAATAACCTTTTAGCAGCCAGTGAAACAACGGGTTATTTTACTTGTCTTTTGATAGTAAAAAATGTGAAAAGGTAATTAGCCTTAATGATGTTTTGAACTCAACAAAAACTATTGAAATGTGAAATTTTAACAAATTATACTAAACTGATAATTTTATGTAGCAAAATGAAAAGTATAGAATATAATGAAAATAGTAGTCCCTTCTAGAGGTAAAGGAATGTTCTATCCAGGTTCGAATGACCAAAATGTTTCGTATGAAACACCAGAGTTTCTGGGAAACGTATAAAAATGGACTGTAGATTGAAAGACAGATGTATAGAAAAAATAGCAGTACTTACCACTCTCCTGGTCTTCACTTAAGGTCGCTTTACAGTTGGCAATTTTTTCTTGCGGCAATTTTTGTCGGCGATGTTTAAACATGAATACGCTTTACAGTTGGCAAGTTTTTGTGTGATGAATTTCTTGCGGCAGAAATACCAACATTGCTAAAATCAGCTGACTTTTTTACTTCCTTCTTGACAATATTGACATTGACAGTTTAGAACAGTGAGTTGGTGTATTTACATACATTCTCATTTGTTATTGTGTCTTGCGAATTTTGTTTAAAGTTTTTATCGTCATCGCCTCTTATATTTTACGGGATTTTTCATTTTTTGTCAAGAATGGATTTGAATGAGAAAAACAGGAAAGTTAAAGCAGTCGCGTGTGTTATGCTAATAGCATCCGGACTGTTGCTTCAATCATCTGAAGAGCACCGAAAAAGACAATGGTGGGTAAAACCATGGATGGATAGGAAAAAGGGAAACATTGGTTTACCAGAGGAAATGAACAAAGTGAGTGATAAAAAAAGTTACATAAACTTTTTAAGAATGAGTGAGGAAACTTTCGCCAAGTTATTAGATAAAATTTCTTCTCGTCTGACAAAGGAATCATTCACAAGGGAATGCATTAGTGCAGAACAGAAATTAATCGTAACGTTGCGATATTTAGCTACAGGCGAAAGTTACAGAAGTTTAATGTACAGCTTTCGAATTCACGAGAGCACAATTTCCCTTTTTGTCCCTATAGTCCTTAAAGCCATATATGAAGAACTAAAAAGTGATTACTTGAAAGTAAGTTTATTTTAAATTTGTTTATTGCTTGATAAATACCCTAAACTGTAGATATGTGGCATGCATTAAAATACACCATAGTGTGGTGCCTACTTTATTATTTGTACTAATTCCATTTCATCACAATAATTTATTTACATGTATTTCTTTTGGGCCATGTTGCTATCGAATTGTACTTTTGCTTTGCAAACAAATAAAGAAATTTATTAACATTATAGCATTTAGTTTTAATATATTGTTGTAATTTGTTTCAGGTTCCAGATACTGCGGCAGAATGGCTTGAAATAGCAAGGGACTTTGAAGAAAAATGGAACTTACCCAATGTTATTGGTGCCTTAGACGGAAAACATGTTGTAATAAAAGCTCCTCCTAATTCAGGTTCTTCATTTTATAATTATAAGGACCAACACAGCATTGTTTTATTGGCTATGGCAGATGCCAATTATAGATTTACGTATATTAATGTTGGCATCAATGGACGCATCACAGATGGAGGTGTATTTTGGGAGAGTGATTTGTCTAAAGCTTTGGAAAGAAATTGGCTTAATATTCCTGAAGACAAACCTTTGCCTGGCAGAACATTACCTGTGCCATATATGATTGTTGGTGATGCTGCATTTACTCTGTCATCACACATTTTAAAGCCATACCCATTCAGAGGCTTAACAAAAGAACAAAGAATATTCAATTATCGCTTAAGTAGAGCTAGAAGGGTAATAGAAAATAGTTTTGGAATATTAGCCAATCGCTTTAGAATATTACTGACTACAATACCTTTAAAACCAGAGAAAGTTAAGGCAATTGTACAAGCTAGTTGTACTCTTCACAATTTCCTTCTGAAAGAAAATACATCTGAGTATGTAGGAAGTAACCCAGAAGAAGAAGTGGACCGGAGATTAAGGTTTGTTTATGGTTTGAGTCGGCAGTATGGTAAAAAACCAAAAAATGATGCCATCAAAATTCGTGAAGAATTCAACGAATATGTTAATGGTGTTGGAAGTGTCCCATGGCAAGACAATATATGTTAGATGTGAACTGTGTTATTTTAACTTGTATATTTGTTTTGTTAATTATGACTATTTATTTTGTTTTAATTTGTATATACTTTTTATATTTAGCACTACCCATTCTTCCACTTGGTTTTACTAATAGGAATTTATTTTATAACTTTTTTATGTAACTCCATAGTTTTTTTGTAAGCATTCTGTAATTAATATTATCAGAAAAATTAAGTTATGACTTTAACAATATTGTAATCTTGTATACAATTAGTTAATATTTTATAGCAAAAATGAAAATATTTTCAATTTCATTTAGACTCGTTAGTTGCTTTTAGATAATTTCCCAGTGTTTGTTGTGTATAAAAAAGACTTGATTTTTTCTAGAACATGTACTTTAATTTGCTCAACTGAGAGTTACCAATTAATTCAAAAAATAGGAATTAAACATTTATTTATATACAATTAAAATACAGTTACGTATGTTTTCGCACTGCAAACACTATTAATTTCTTCAACAGTGAACTGTGTTATTTTAACTTGTATATTTGTTTTGTTAATTGTGACTATTTATTTTGTTTTATTTTGTATATACTTTTAATATTTAGCACTACCCATTCTTCCACTTGGTTTTACTAATAGGAATTTATTTTATAACTTTTTTATGTAACTCCATAGTTTTTTTGTAAGCATTATGTAATTAATATTATCAGAAAAATTAAGTTATGACTTTAACAATATTGTAATCTTGTATAGAATTAGTTAATATTTTATAGCAAAAATGAAAATATTTTCAATTT
Organism: Galeruca laticollis; assembly: GCA_963921935.1. NCBI lineage: Eukaryota > Metazoa > Arthropoda > Insecta > Coleoptera > Chrysomelidae > Galeruca > Galeruca laticollis. The sequence continues at coordinate 32,511,025 of OY998178.1, read as the reverse complement.
CATTTAGACTCGTTAGTTGCTTTTAGATAATTTCCCAGTGTTCGTTGTGTATAAAAAAGACTTGATTTTTTCTTGAACATGTACTTTAATTTGCTCAACTGAGAGTTACCAATTAATTCAAAAAATAGGTATTAAATTTTTTTTTATTTATAATTAAAATATAGTTAAGTATGTTTTCACACTGCAAAATATGATTTAATAAATAAATAAGATAGATAAATAGATTACAACCGTTTATTTTATTCATATTGTATATACAAAAGGAAAAAAGTAAAATAATTTTTCAATGTCTATTCATTTTGTCTCCTTTTTCGTATATCTTCCTTTGCCTTCAGCATCAGGACCATAATTTGCCCCTTCAGTTGGTCTATCACATCTTCATGGGGTTCCATATTCTGCATCTCTAACCCAAGCATTCTGAAAAGGAATATTATATTACTGTAAATAAGGTAAGGAATGCTTTGTTTTAGTATATATATTCATATTCATTATTATTCAAGTTGTTGTTGTTGAAATGAGTTGTTGTTGAAGTTAGTTGGCAAAAGTCGTTGTTTAATAATTAGTTTATTCTTAGTCGGTTCATTAGCAAGTATTATAATTTTAATTAAATTTTGAAAATAAAGTTTTTTAAAAATAGTTTTCGGTGTTGAAAATATATAATTGGCGATAATAATATTCAACACTAATAAATATTCCCGTTATAAGAGACTATCGGTATACGGGATCTAAAAAATATTTAGGTTGCACGAGAGTATCGGTATACACGGCCGCTAACAATCTCAGAAGTTAGATGCAAACTAAAGAAGTGATATGAGAATCACACTGAAATTGGCGTGTTTAACTTGTAACAGAATTTCATGAGGGTACTTAGACAGCCAACAATATAGCACTGTAGTAATCCAGAATACTAGAGAAACAAATTTGCATAGCGGCACGACATACCGTTGTCTCGGGTTAAGGGTTAAGGATAGGAAATGAGCTTTGTAAGTTCTCCAAGAAAATTGATCGCTCTATAAAATGAAGTCTTATTTGTATGAGGCAAATTGTTACCGCTACTTCTGAATTACAATATAAATTGAAAGAGCTTCTAAAACTGTAACTTTGCCTAAGCCTGACTATAATAATTAATCAATATTGTATAAAACTTTCATTAAATTGATTAATTTTTATTTCAGTACTTAGAAGCCTATAATCTCATGTAAATTACCATTTCATATTCACTGCTTCTGTATTCAAGGCATAGGTATTTACGGAACCATGCGAATAAGGAGCTTTTACTGTATTGAAATTTTTTTTCCATAATACACTCGGTTTTCTGAATTGATTTATTGCAAAATAAACGTATTAGTTCCTCCCTGTTGCTTAGCCTATATACTGATCGACCGCTGACTCAAAACTATAATCAAACAACGATGAATTAAACGCACACCCAAAAATTTCACATAATTAGTCATGTGTTGTATTTTAGTAAAATTATCAGTTGTTTCAGAAATATGTTGACGTAAGTATTTATAATGGATATATTTCATTGAAGGCTGTTAATTATTTTCATTAGCTCTAGGATAGTGGAATTTAATTGATTTATTGTACAAAGTGTTTGTAAAAGAAATTGGCAGGAAATTTTAAGTGAAGCCTTTGTGGTCCTTACGTTAAAGTTAACGATTCCACAATAGTTATTTGTGAAACAAGTGGCACTATCAGGGCCGGCGAAAGGCTAGTTTAACGCCCGTGCGAAAGGCAAATTTTCCGCCCCCTCCCTCCTCGATTTGATGGAACACATATTTTTAAAATTTTGTAAGTTTTGCAATAACTGTTATGTGGAATCAATTTACAAAGTTAAAATAAAAATACTCAAAGAAAAACTAATACGTTACTATATTCACTTTCATAATCGTTAATCATGTGTAAATTAAAATACAAAAGAACAGAAGAAAATTATTTATTAAATAGTAAAAAAACTAATAATGACATTTAAAGTTATAAACATCTAAAACATTATATTATAAAAATAAACATAATAAAAATATATTCTCAAAAAAGCATAAAAATTATATTATTCTACAAAATACAAATTAAAATTAACTTTTCTGGCTTCAGTTTGCGAAAAATCCTTAAGAATATTGTCAATATTAATATTCATCATTTGATCAAATTCTATGCTCAACATAGTCATATTAACTAGGCGCTCTTGAGAAATACTTGAACGTAAATAATTTTTAATAATTTTTAATTTTGAAAAACGTCTTGCACCTGTTGCCACAGTAACAGGAAGAGTTAATAAAATACGCAAAGTTACAACAATTTTCACACAAATAATTTTTACAAACAAAATTTAAAACTTCTACTGGCGAACTCTCTGAAGAAACAATTGGTGACAAAACACTTAGTTCATGGTGTAATTCTATACCATTAATATCAGCATTATCTCCGTCTGTAAGACATAACTCGCAATGTTGACACTTTTCTAAAATCTCTTTACTATCCATATTACAAATACCGCTTATGTTATACAAAAAATCAAAAATTTTATTGTGATTACGCAATAGTTCAAATCTTTCTTCCAGGGAATTTATAGTTTTATCCACAATCAAATAAATAGTACATTGTTTACCGGGTAGGAAAAGCTTAACATTCCTGGACGACTGTGAAGATTGCTAAGTCGAGGAATGTGGCTTTTCCTACGAGGTAAACATACTATTTTTCCGCAAATCGTTTAAAATTCGACAGATATTGATTGATTTTAAAAAAAAACGCGATAATTTTATTCCCAAATAAATGGTGCTTTGAAATTCCTAATAAAATTACTTGGGTTACTATGGAAACGTATTGAGGTTGAATTGTCAAACTTGACGCTTATAAATTTAATTGCTGGTGTTCTCGAAAGTAAAATGATAAGTGATGATGAAATTTCCATTCCTGGGACTCCTCCAGAGCTGGTTGAGGCAGTGAATACTGCTTCATTAGAATTATTGCCAAAGAAATCAAGAGAAAAGTACGAAAATGCATACAGACGTTTTATGGATTATCGCATGAGTAAAAATACGAGTTCTTTCTCAGAAAATGTTGTAATGGCATACTTCCTAGACCTTTGATTAAATATGAAATCTTCAACATTATGGGCCAATTATTCAATGCTGAAGTCAACCCTTGCACTTAAACACAATGTAGATATATCTACATACTCAAAACTTCGTTCTTTATTGAAACGGCAAGCTCAAGGTTATAGGGCAAAGAAATCTAAGATTTTAACGAAGGAAGAAATTGAAAAATTTATCCAGGAAGCTCCAGATAAAGAAAATTTAATGATTAAGGTAATTTACAAGGTTTTAATTTCTATTTAGATTATACCTTTATTTATTTTTTAGGTGGCTGTAATATTTGGTATTTCTGGGGCCTGTAGAATGGATGAGTTAGTCCGAATGACTGTACACGATATAGAAGACTTAGAATCTAAGCTTTTAATCAGCATACCTGATTCGAAAACCAACAAACCAAGATCATTTGTAATTAATCAGATCTACTTGAATGTTTATCGAAAGTATGTTTCGTTAAGACCAGAAAATATGAACAGTGACAGATTTTTCTTCAACCTTTCGGAACTCGCGCTCACTTTTGTGATAAAAAGGTCGCGCGCGGACTCTTAGTCCGCAACTGTGAAATACCATTTTTACAAGTTTCATGTTATAATTCTTAAATAAATATACAAATTGAGATATTAAAAGTCATTTATTAACCAAATTTAAACATTTTAGTAATGTTAGAAACATAATATAACCAAGAACTCGAACAAATATAAGAAAAAGCTGGTACAAAAAATTTTTAACAAACATTATGGGTGACACTGAGGGCATATCATTAGAGAATGTTCCAAACAAATAAACTTGTGACATTCGACACAAGAATAGCGTGTAGGCCTATTTTTTCGTCGGTCGCAAATAAAACAACGTCCTCTCTGACCTGCTGGTGTTCCTGGAACTGGATGTGCTCTGGTGGTTTCTGCTCCAAAATCTTCATTTATCCTCAGTTGAATAGCCCTGGGGATGGGCTGGGTAGCACGTCGGCGAACATATTCTTCTACTAACTGAGACGATAAGGCTCGCAAAAACATCCTTCGTCTTATTTCAGTAGCGTTATTTATCGAAAAAATCACAAAACAGTTTATTCCAGTTACATTTAGTAAAGAGTAAAATAAAACCATGGGCCATCGTTTAGTGTTTCGCGCACAATCATAGGCCGCACATAGTTTGTCTACACAATCAACACCACCCTTTGAAGCGTTATAGTCCATTATCATGTCTGGTTTATTTGTACTGGCATCTATTTTGTCATCAAAGTGCATACTTGACAACAGTAAGACGTTTTTATTTTTCTTTGGTATATAAGATACCAGTGTACAGTCATTCCTGAAGGCAAACATACTCGAAGCAACTGGGCGACCTGATGGACGTGAAAATTCGAGGGGCAATTGCTTTTTATTTTTCCTGACAGTGCCTAAAAGAGTCAGCTTGAAATCTGTATAAAGTGACGTCAACAAGTCCATACTAGTGAACCAGTTGTCCACAGTCACGTTGCGACTTGTTCCTTTGATTGGCTGGCATAGTCTTTGTACCACTGCAGTTGGTGAATTGCTGCATTCATAGGGTCCGTCCGGTTGCTTGCCAATATAAACTTCCATATTCAAAGTGTAAAATGTCTTGGAATCCGCCATAAAAAAAATCTTAATCCCGTACCCCCGCCGAAACCCTTCTAACTTTTCGTCAATGGTTACAAATTCGAATGGCGTATAAGCAGTTTTATAGTTGTTCACCACAGCGTCAAAAACTTCCCTAATTGGGGCTAACTTGTCAAATTGTGTCCTGTCGTTTCTAGTTTCTAAATCGTCAAATCGCAGGTTTACTAAAAGGAATAGAAATCTTTTCTCAGACATTGTCAACCTGAATAATTCTACCCCAGTAGCATTTTTAGCCCACAGCTCTTCTGTATGTAGACGACTTGACTTCAACACTCCTGCTAAATACAATAGACCAATCAATGCTCGAATCTCCACGATATCCGTATCTCTAGCATCCCTTTCCCGCTGATAGTTTGGTCTAACCAACTGAATATGTTTATTTGTATAATAAACAATGGAATTTAAAATGTCATCGGTAAAAAAATATTTCCAAATGTCAATCTCTCTTTTCAAACCCCTGGCGGTACCTTTCACTCCTGGGAGGTGCTTGATTAGATTTTGCGCTCTAGTTTTTACATTTTGTTTAGGGACATGCTTTGCCCAATGCGTAACGCCGTCTTTACCAACAAACATAGGCTGCCCTTCCCATGGCGTTTCCAAATTTTCTGGTTCTTCCACGTCCGATATCTCTTGTTCAGTGTCTGTGTGAAGGTCTTGCTCCTCAACATGGTCTTCTTCTCCAAATTCCTCCTGATCATCAAATTGTACATCAAACTCGTTATCGCTTTCTTCCAGGCAGTCAATCATCAACTGGTTCAGGCGTGCCTGTTCCTTTTCCCAAGAGTAGGCCATCCTAAAAAGACGTAAAAATTAGCTTATCCCTTCATTTATTTTATTAGACTTTTTTATTTTATAATTAAAATAAAAAACCACATAAAAACATACTTTTCTTTTGTATAAAAATCCGAGAAGAAATTTATCACTAACAGTCGCATGCGGACTCACAGTCCGCAGACCTAAATATTTTTCAACCAGCTCAACTAATCAACGACTTGTGCACTACTGCTTAGCCAGTGCAGCGTTGAAGGAAGATTCTAAGCGGAGCAAGCTCCTCGAGTTACGAATTTTAGAATTAACCTAGGATAAGTTGAGCTGCGGAGCGAGAGTCCGCGCGCGAGTTCCGAAAGGTTAAATATCAAAGCGGAAAGGGTTGTAGACAAGTGGTAGGAATTCATCAATTTAGAAAAATGCCCAAAATAGTTGCTACTTATTTGAACTTGGTAAATCCGACAGAATATACTGGTCACTGCTTTCGTCGGTCTTCTGCAACAATATTGGTTGACTCTGGTGCCGACATAACTAGTTTAAAGAGGCATGGCGGATGAAAGTCATCAAACGTTGCTGAAGGATATATCGAAGAATCGCTTAACAATAAGGTTGAGGTGGCAAATAAAATTTTCACAGTACAAAATATTCAACAAAATGACCCTACCACCCTGCATGTTGTCCAAAATGTTTCTCATAGTTCTAAGAGTGTTCCTCCAATGTTCAATAATTGTACTAACTGTCAAATTACTGTAAATATAACAAATTGATCTTAAAAATGTATTCAGCAATGACTTGATGTTTTCAAAATATAAATTAATTCCTTATAAGCAATGTGTTTTCAATCATTTATGTAGAACACTAACAACTGTACGGAAATATCATTTCCTTACAGTAAGGAAATGCCATTTCCTTACAGTAAGGAAGTCCTGACTTTTTCTTCAAGAAATTTTGACAGGAATGTCAAAATTTCCTAGCGATTTGCGGAAAAAAAAGTTTATTTTAAATGATCGTGCTGGATCGTCCACGGGTTCATCTCTACTTTCGTACGTAAATTGAGGTTTGATTTTTCTAAGTCGGATTGCTGCAATTTCTTCAAAATTAACTTCTACTTCTAAAGTATCAGCCAATTCTCTAGCATCTACAAGTACTTCTTCAAATCCCCTGTCACACCTTATATTCTTCAAATATTTTACGGTTTTTGAAAGTAAATCATTTGAGGTTAGTATATTAAATGCTTTCTGTTGAAAAATTTTGCTGATTATATTATAATTCTGTATAATATGTTATATCAGATCACGGTGCAACATATAAAACTAAATTTTTTAATGTTTCTTAACAAATTCGAAGCTATATTTTTTCCAAATGCATCAATTTTGTCGTCAGTATACGCCCGAAATGGCGTTACCGCGTCGATGCGACTTTCCCACCGAGTTTGGCTGAGCGGCTTCATACTCAAATTTGTTATGTTGTTTTTTAAAATACTCCATCTATGTGTCAAACCCCCCAAAAAATTGTAAATTTCCTGAATTATTCCAAAATATGATACTGCCTGTACACATGTAAGAGCTGTATCGTTAACAACTAAATTTAAAGAATGTGCACTGCAAGGAACAAAAAAAGCTCCAGGATTTACATCTAGTATACGTTTTTGCACTCCTACATGTTTCCCACGCATATTAGCCCCATTATCGTATCATTGTCCTGTCATATTTATTAAAGGAATATCAAGTCTGTTAAGTTCTTCTAATAAATATTCTGTTAAACCTTCTCCAGTTGAAGTATAAACAGGTATAAAGCCCATAAAAGATTCCTGAATTTTTACTTCTTTTCCAGATTCTATATTTACATAACGAATAATTAAAGTCATCTGTTCCGTATGGCTCATATCGGGCGTGCAATCCAGCACAATAGAATAATATTTAGATTTAATTATGTTATTTACTATTTTTGTTTTTATTTTAGATCCAATTATATTAATTATTTCATTTTGAATATCCTTTCCTAAGTAATGAACGTACATTTCTTTGGAAGTTGCATGCCGCAGTTGGTCAGCCATTATAATATCGAAAGTACTAATAAACTCTAATAGTTTCAAAAAATTACCATTGCTTCTTTCGTACAATTTATCAGTACTTCCTCGAAATGCCATATTTTGACAACCAAGAAATTCTATAGCTGCAACTAAACTTTTAAATACTTCAGTCCAACGTTTAGCTTCAGTATTTATAATTTTTTGATGTTCACAAAAACAAAATATTGAGTCTTTTTTACGTGAATAAATACGCCAAATACGTGAAACTTCCTCTCCATTACGTAATCGCCTTTTATAATTATTAACAGTGAACCGACGACCCGCTTTGTTTACGGGAAAATCAAAATTTTTAATTTGTAATTGTAGAGGTCCACGTATAACCAAAATCTGGCGTTCTTGATCACGTATAATTTCTGGCCACTCTCCTGGATCATATGATAATACCACGCTCGATTTCGACTTAGCCTTTGAATACTGCAATTGACACAAAACTTTCTTTGTCAATAAAATAATACGCTCGGTAAGGCACAATACATCATAAGCAAATAAACTGATTGGTATATTATGCACTTAATAATTTATACTGGATAGTCACATCTCGTTTATCTTTTGTTTTTTAAACGTTAAACCATATGTATCTTTTGTATGTTAAATTTCATGTTCCGTGATAATTTTGTTGTTGTGTGTCATTTGAATTGTCAGTCAGCCGTCAGCCATCGTCCGTCATGTAAGGCTACATTCGTAATCAATTCGCTGGCCAAGTGGCACTTTGGCACGCAAGTCGGCACGAAATTTTCCATTCACAATAACTTCAAAGTCGACTTCAACGCAAGAGCGCTCGTACCTAAATAATTGTCAGGATTCCTTCAACATATGGTTGAAGCATGATTCTGTCTGTATTTAGTTCAGTCAGAGGTTATAATATAAAAATTGGATTTGGATTTATTTTTTATAGCAGTATATACTGGAGTTTAGTAGTGATGGACAACGCGGAATATCAACTCAATGATGAATTTTTGTTAGTGCATTTCCAATTACAAACTATTCTACGACCAAAACCAAACTGCATTAACAATTGCCTTTACTGCATTAACAATTGCCTTTTTTAAAGCAAAATCAGCATCGTTGTATGTAAAGTAGAAGGAATGTCCTCCTCCATTTTATTTTTTTAATCAATCAGTCGTACGGAAAAATCAAGATTAACAAACCAAAAACACATAATTCGATGAAAATGTCAAACTATCAGACAGATATATCAAAAAACAAATATTAATGCGCATATCCCATAGCCGGCACGAAGTGCAAGTCGAAGTGAAAGTTATTTGTCTATGGTATCCATACTCCTGATTATTCTACCAGCAATTTCTCGAAACGACAACCCAGCTTCTCGAAGGCCAACAGTTCGACCTCTCTCGAACTCAGCTGCCGATTTGTATTTCTTCGTACTCTAGGCATGATAAACTCTTGTCAATTCTTGTAAGGCAACATTTAAAACCACTGCACTCGAATAAATTATGTTATCTGATATCGGAATGGGCCAGTTCTTCCAATACTCCAGAATTAAAACAGGAATGTTCAACTGATATCGCTCAAGTTATCTTCTTGTATTAATACGTGAAATATTTTTGAAATAAAATAATATTTACTGGGTGTTCGGGTTTCTAAGTCACTGAGTATACTTTTTTTGCGAAATAGAAAGTGCTTCAGAGCATCGTAAAACAGTGTTTCAAAATTAGTCATTATGTCTATTAAGACAATTTTTCTGGTAGAATATATGTTTTGGAAGGAGCTGTTTGAACCAAGGAAGTTCAATTAAATATCAGAAAACAATCTCAAGAGTGGAATTTGCAAATTGTTTCAAATTATTTCAGATTCACATAGAATATATTTGGAACATACCTATACCAGTTTTTTTACGAAAAGCATTTCTTTATATAGATCGAGACACTGATCCCACCGATTGCATCTATCCTTTTGAATAATATACAAAGAAATGGAAGTTCAAATTTATTCACTACCTTTTGGCAGTAATATTTCGTATAAGGGATGTTTTCTCATATCATTTCTCACATTAAAATGGTATAGTTTCTTCGATTAGCGTTTTAAATGAAACTCACGGTTTCTAGTTAATTCCACAATATAATAAAAGTTATTGAAAATTCTAAAAAATTGACAATTGTTTCGATAAATCAATATCATCGTCAGCATGACAGAAGTTACATTTTATTTGATGCCTACCTGATGTTTAGTAGTTATTTTTGTCTAGACCAAGAAGTGCCCTAACTTGTGATTGACTTAATATATGTTTATAGAAAAAAGAAGAAGATGTGATATTACAAATATTGAAGCTTAGATATTATTAGCCCTATGGGGATATCCTGGATATCATTTTTCCAATTAAGTGCAATGATATAGAAAACCAGGAAAACTATATCTGCTGATCTTTACAATTATCACTTTTATTATATTGTGGAATTAACTAGAAACCGTGAGTTTCATTTAAAACACTAACATGAGCAGATTCCACGAAGTAAGGGTTGAGACAGTTAATTTCGTATAGTTTCGAATTAACAATTTATTATTAAAGATTCGTTTATTGACATACTTCCAATTTGTTCAAAATAAATGGCTTTTAATGGCTTTGAGTTACAACCCATTAAATCAAGATCAAGAATTGTTTGGAAACTAACATGACAATAAGGAGGAAGTGTAAACGAGTCCAACTACCTAATTACTTAGAACATAGGAATGTAATTTGAATGAACAAAAAACATTTTTCCGCTCATCTCAATCGCCTCTCAACATAACAAATCTGGAACGAATATGACCAGTCACTCGGATAAAGAATGTCTTCACACAGATCACGTTTTATTTATTTTTTAAAATTGTAACGAAATGTAAGTGCAGTACGATTACTTTAAACCGGATCTGTTCGACCCATTCTAAATACCGCGACCAGAATGTAATTTTACGCGTTGATCGTTAGAATGGTAAAGTCGGCCCCTTTTTTCAAAATAATCATACTTTTACCAGGCAACGTACCTAAGTATTCAATGTACCGTTATATCGTTTCATCATATATGCGGTTACAGGTTGCATTCACAATACCCTAGACCCAGAGAGTGATTGAGGAGGCACCATAAGTTGTCGGTACTACCAAATTGATATTATAAAATATGTAATTTAAATAGAAGAGGATTCAAAAATGGTATTTTATAATTTGAATGAGACAAATTAATAGATATAAACAATGAGCCGAAAACTGGAGAAAATTAAAAGAAAAATAGGCTGTTATTTTAGAGTAGGTACATTTTAAATACTATATAGATATTTTTCTCTTAGTATGATAGTACTGACATGGATTCACATGATTTTTAGGGTCTGTGCCTCACGTTCTTCATTTTGGCATAGCCCTATACAAACAACAGAACAGCATTCACACAGTATATTCTCTTTTCTCGGTCCCTTAAACACTTATGACTCTTTACCATGAATAAAACAACAGTTTTTGCTAATTTAACAATGGATAAAAATATCAAACAAAAAACTGCCTTAAAGTTTGCATTGTTTTATGTGCGGAAATGATGAAAATATTACAAAAGGCTTATCAAAACACTTGCCTATTCGTGACGTGGTGAAATATTTTCATCGTTTTCTTGGTAATGAACGTCTTCAACTGAACTTGAGATGCACAAAGAAATGGTGACTAAGAATCTACGTTCAAGTCGAAAGAGATAATCAGATAATCTGTGACCCCTACCCAAACTGCAACTTGTAATATTAGAAATATTTTCTATGCAGTTCGTATATATTCAGGATTTTCCTCTCACCGGGAACCTTTCAATAAAAATCTAGACCACAGCCAATGTCAGAATGTTCCAATTAGCATCTTGCTCACTTGCAATATCAAACAAACATCAACACTTCTTGAAGGGGCTTCTAGCGTTTTCTAAACCACTTTGATTACTTTGTTGTTCCCAGGGATCATGACGTACATGAAAAATAAATTGAATAAATCTAAAAATGAGCTTTAATCAAAAACTCAGTGTAACTTGCATTAAAAATATTATTTTAATGGAAAACATAAACAGTCTTATTAATAATAAAATTTAGATTATTCTAACATGGTATTAAAAGTTAATTAGAAAAAAGCATATTAATAAATACATTTAACATATTAATGTTTTAAATGAAACTTACCGTTTCTAGATAATTCCACAATATATTGAAAAAATGTTGAAAATTCTAAGAAATTGACAATTGTTTCGATAAATCAATATCATCGTCAGAATGACAGAAGTTACATTTCATTTTATGCCTACCTGATGTTTAGTAGTTATTTTTGGCTAGACCAAGAAGTAACCTAACTTGTAATTGGCTTAATATATGTTTATAGAAAAAAGAATAAGATGTGATATTACAAATATTGAAGCTTAGATATTATTAGCCCTATGGGGATATACTGGATATCTTTTTTCCCAATTAAGATCAGTATAACTGTGCAATGATATAGAAAACCAGGAAAACTATATTTGCTGATCTTTACAATTATCACTTAAGAAGACAGTAATTTTCTTACAAGGGTTAGACATTCTTTAGGAGCAATTTTAGTGAACATATTGGTAACATCAAATGAAATGAGTTTAGAGTTATCTTGTAAGTTCAATGTTTTTAATTTCTTGATTGGTTCTATTGAATTTTTAATTGAGCATTTAGATATAGATCTGTAACTATTAAGTATACAGGTCTAATTGGTTTCGATATTTTATGTAATTTAACGGTTCCATATAATTGTGGAGAATGAGGATTCTTATTTATGATCTCTTTTCGTAATCACTTAAACGATAATTTGAATTATTAACAATATCCCTTAGATTATTAGAAAACTTATTTTGTTGGAGCTGCTCTAAGAATTTGTACATCGCTAGATTCTATAATGTTATATATTTTTGAATTATAATCTTCAGTTCTTAATATAACAGTGAAGTTTCCCTCGTCAGATTTTGTAATTGTTAGGTTATTATTTTCTACTTGAATTTAAAACTGTAATGTCATTTTTTGTTTGACGTTTAACCCTTGACTGTTCAATATGTTTGATTAAATTGGTAATTTTTAATTTCTCATAAAGAAAATTATTTGAATTAGATTTTAAAGCTCTATCTCCTTCTGTATCTAGTATTTGTTTAATTTTATTCGTAAGTTTTGGTGATATGCTGTACTTTAAACCATTATTTAAAAATTCTATTTCACTATTTGTTAAATTAGTGTCTGAAATGTTTTCAAATCGTGGTGCAAAGTGTGTTGGTATGTAAGTTCTTACAGTTCTATGATGTTTAGAGTATAGAATTCTATGTTGTGTGTGCTCAAGTTTCTGTTTCTTAAATTTCTTGTGCTTCATTGTGCTGACAGTTTTCTCTGATTTTGTCATCTAAACAGTCAAATTCTACGGAATGTAGTTGGAAGATTAGTTCAGAATGTACAACTTTTATGTAGTTGTCTAAGTAGTCTCTTATTTTAAACCATTTTTTACATTCTTCTTTAAGCCATACTCGTTGAGCACATTTTATAGCTTTTTTTGCTTGAGGTGTTTTAGTATGGCATTTTATATTTACATAATTTGGTATTACTTCTTTTCTAAGGCATTCTTGGTTAAACCAAATATTTGTGATGCATTGCTTGGTGATAACGGATACACATGTACAAAGCATTTACTGACTCCTATCTTAAATGCAGTCACTGATGCAGAGGAGGTGTATAACAGAATTCACATTCGCACTAGAAATGTGATCGAGAGATTATTTGGACAATGGAAAAACAAATTTCGTTGTTTTTTAATGGCATGCAAGTAAGTCTTGATACTGCAAAAGCAGGGATTATAGCCCTGGCTATAATTCACATTGATGCAGGTTTGACAACATTTACCATTCTTTACATATTTAAACAAATTAGAAAATTATTTGTAAATGTAGAAGAATACAAGATAGAATGAGGAATGAAATCTCTTAGCCGCTTTTCGACAGCAGTATATACAGATATATTTTAGAAATCACCAAAGATACTTTTACTTTTCCACCCAACCTATCCAATATGCGAGAAAAGTATTGGTTTACTCCAAAAGAAGTGGGAACTTTGGATTTTTTGAGTTATTTTTAATTTTTAAATAATATTAAAGAAAGTTGTGACATATTTACAATACATTTTCAGAACAAAAATTTCAATAAAATTAGGGGCTAGAATCAAAAATCAGAACATCGAAAATTACCATTATAGAACATGACCGAGTATCAAAGAAATTTTACAAAGAGAAATATGAGTGAATAGACACTTTTAGATTGTCATAAGTTTTTACACGTATCCGTATCCGTATTGGAGTTACGTTGACGTAAAGAAATGGTCAAGAAACCCTTTTTAGCAAATAACGTATCGTTTCGTGCTAAAACCAGGACGGTCAAAGCACTATTATTTGTTGAAAGTATAAAATAATGAAAAATAAAACTTTGTGGTTATTATCAAACCAAACCAATATCAAAGAAGACCTGTAAAATAGCACTAATTGCACACTATACTGATGTTAGTCGGGATACGGATACGTTTACGTATACGGAGAACAGACGTAACAATCCGTTCAACGCATCGTATCGGTTGAGCCGTAACGGGTCTACACATGCGCAGTTCGTTACGTATACGGATACGTGAGAAATTTAAGACAAGCTAAAAGTACCTAATATATCCGTTTACGTATTTTACGTTGTTATCATGTTTATCTTATCGAAACATATCGTTTGTTACATGTTTCAAAGTAATCAATGATTAATATAATTTGCTTATCATGCTATAAGTACGCTCTTAGTAACCATTAGTTAGTATGCTGTTATCGTGTTTATTATTAATAAGGCTCATATTTTTTTGTAGACAATCTAGTCAATTTTGAATAAATGTCATTTTTGAGCTGGCATTTGTAAAAGTTCCGTAATTCTAGGACTAATATGGATACAAAATAAAAATGCCGCAGGAATGGAATACACGAATAATCACACACATTCACAAAAAAAGGCAACAAAAAATAATGCAAAAATGACCGAGCAACATTTATGGATACTGCATATAAAATCCTGCCTAACATTATCAACGCGAGATAAAGGGCCAGTTTCGCCACCTTCTGATCAGTGTCGGATAATTTATTCACAACTTTTGTCTTTGTAAGAAAGTACAAAACTTGCGTTTAAGCTATCCGACACTAATCATAAGGTTGTGAAACTCACCCTAAAAGTAGAAGCAGTAAATGTGTTAGGTGACTATCAAAATGGGTTCAGACCAAGTAGAACAACTATTAATGCAATAGGTATGCTAGAACAAATATTTGAAAAAACATGGGAACACAAGGGAAGTTTATACAATGTTCATTGAGTTTAAAAGTGCCTTTGACACTATGAACAGAAAAGAGATGATGAAACGGTTAGAAATATTAATAAAAAACTAACTGACTTGCTGAAAAAGACAATGGCTAATACTAAAGCAGAAGTGCGATTTGAAGGAGTCACGTCAGAGGAATTCCACGTAAATAAGGGAGTCAAACAAGTATCGGCGTAGCTAGCCTTAATTTTCAGGGCGGGCCGTGGCCCCATGTACTCGTATATGTTGAAAATATGTTTTTTTTCCAAATGCAGTTCAATGAATAGTGGAAAATAATATTGAATAGTGGTTTCAATGTTTCAATACAACTAATACATTTATTGACTTATAAACATAGCGATTAATATTAAAAGTACTAACTATTTCTACAATAGAAGTTTTCTACGCTGTTGACTAAAAGAATCTACACCACTGTCCAAATCGACATCAACATCTTTTTCTATGAACAACAAAGATAAATCTGTCTGTCTTGAGTCAGGGTCGTTCTCAACCAATTAAAAATTCTCCCCATGGCAGAAAAAGACCTCTCGCACATCGCACTTGAGATAGGCAAAATAATCGCAACTTTAAGAAGTTGATAGACATTTGGATGTGTTTTATCTGATTCTGCTATGTGTTTTTTGATAGAATCAAAACCAACAGTTTCCTTGAATTGGAGAACACAATTTTTTAAAACCGTCATTTCCGCCCTTAAGACAGAAGTGTTAATATTCAAAATTTCACGGTAGTGCTCAATGAATTCCGCTGAACCCTGGAAATGTAACTGGAAAAAATGATCCACTGAATTGGCAGGCGCCGTACTTTCTGATAATAATCTTTTGTTTAAAAATTCTTTTACAGTATCAATAATTCGGTAAAAAAGGTTTGTCCTCCAATATTCAACTACTCCAACGTTAGCTCTAGAGCACGTGGCGTCTATCAAATTTAGTCCTACAGTTGTATCGGACACGAAATCAGCGAGCTTGCTACTGACGCTTTTTTCGTTTTGATGAGGGAATTTCCACGGATACCCGATATTTTTTGGCAAAGTTCGAAATTTTTAAACGAAGGTCAGTGTAGTATTTTTCTCATTCTCATGTCATCTAGTGAAGTAATGATGCTTTTAATAACGTTAACTGCTTTCCCCAGAGTCGCATCTTTCGCCTGAAGGCATTTCGATAATATGTTTAAAATATTTAGTACCTTTTCTAATACATTATGAATGAAGGTTGTTTAATGCTGGCTGTGATTGATTGTTTATCATTTGTATGAGAAACTTCGTTTTCCAAAGCATTGATAATTCCCTCGAAACATGATTTAGCAGCGTGGCAAGTCGTATATCGACACACCCAACGAGTGTCAGACAGACGTTACAATTCTCTAGGGACAATATTTAGGTCCTTCAATATTTGTTTGTATTTGGTATGGTTTTGTGGATCTGAGAAATGTTCATGCCCCCAAAGTACAAAAAAATGTCGATATTGATGGAACATTTTTACATGAGTCTACCACAACCAAGTTAAGTCTATGAGCTAAGCAGTGAGTGTAAATTGCAGCTGGATATTTCTCTCGCAATTTTTCTTGGAGACCACTTATATTACCCGACATCTCCGCAGCTCCATCATATGACTGACCCACCATCTGCAAGTTACTAAGATTAAGCTCTTCCAATTTTTTGAAAATTGAATTGTATAAATCCGTCGCAGACCTGTATTCCGAACAGTCAAGAAATGCAAGAAATCTTTCACGAATTTCTAGATCTTTCATTGCGTAACGTATACACAAAGACAACAGTTCTTTTTTGAAAAAAACGAGCTTCGTCGCACTGACTGCAAATTTTCTGGACTATCTAATTTCGTCGATAATGTTTTTCAAACACGCACGTGATAGGAGGGAAATAATTTCATTTTGTGTTTGAGGACTGGCATAATTTGTGTGCGAATTGTGCAAAATTTCAAAGTCCTTGTTATACGATGAAATAAAACAATATAGTTTGTTTAAATCTTCATTTACAACTATATTGTTTTATTTCATCGTTCAGTATGGATCTTCATCAAGTAAAAGCCTCATCTATTCAAGCCTTGTTATACTGTGCAATTAGGCCACACATTTCCTTGAAGTTTCCTTTGTTTAATGAACTTTCACATTCGTCGTGGCCTCTGAAAGACATTCCTTGACGAGGCTAATATCTGCCAAAACTCTCAAGTAATTCTTGTTTTTCTCCATTTGGGTGGAATGTGCTCGTGAAAGATGAGATAAAATATCTCCGCTGTTTTTTGTCTCCTTGTAACTATGCCATTTATTGGAGTTTTCCAAATGGTGCAAAGATACGGCGTGTTTCTTCAATTTTTCGCCAGTTTTTTTTCCAATTGCGGAGTCCCACCGTTCTGAAAATGTCTTCATCCATAGCAACTCCAAAATGATGACATGCATAGCATAGTATATAATAGTTTGTGCTGAATAATCTTTTTCTTTTAAAAAATAGACTTTGTTGGAACTTTTGCAGATTCGGTTGCGTGGGTCTTCTCCTAGTTGACTCAAGTCCGAAGCGTCTATTTTGACATGGTGCTGCTCGGTCGATTTTGCTTGAATGATTTGATAATTGCGGTTCTGACTGATTTTTTAGAGAATTACTCTCTTCCAACGTAGCTCGTTGTACTAACGGCGAGGAGGATGTAGAACATGTTTGTTTTTTGAAAAATGTTCTTATGCCCATTATCTGCAACGAAAAAGACTTTTGCATTCGTTTGCTGTTTGCAAGCGTTGTTTTAATAATGTTTTTAATTTTATCTACGGTCATCGGTCAAGAAACCAAAGTAAATAAAGGATACCTACTTATAAAATAAAAGCACCATTTGAATGCACATCCGATGAATAATTTTAATTTTGAGAACATTTATATTCCTTAGCCACTAGCATAGAGAACTTCTGCAAATCGTGAAGAAGAGAAAGATATCCTATCTTGGACACATACTCAGAGGCGCCAGATACTCAATACCTAGGTTGATTTAGCAAAGGAAAAATAGAAGGTAGAAGAGGCCCGGGAATAAAACAACATTCATGGCTGCGAAACATTAGGGACTGGTGCGGAACTAGAGATGCAGCCACAATCTTCCGAAAGGCAGAAAATGGCACCTTACATTTGACATGTAAGAAGTACAAAGGACCGCCAACGTGCGAGTAGCACAAGGCACAAGAAGAAGCCACTAGCTGTCTTATTTTTTAAACAAAAAATTAAAAACATTGAGAAAAACTTCCAGCTATTTTTTTTTCGATAACTAATTGTTGGGTTA
Organism: Galeruca laticollis; assembly: GCA_963921935.1. Lineage (NCBI taxonomy): Eukaryota > Metazoa > Arthropoda > Insecta > Coleoptera > Chrysomelidae > Galeruca > Galeruca laticollis. The sequence continues at coordinate 32,492,808 of OY998178.1, read as the reverse complement.
CTCTGTCATCTTCAAATTTGTACGCGCGACATTTTTGTGAAAATTTTCCAAAACTATTAAAATTTTACTACAGATAACTTTGAGTGATCTACGATCCTTCAATTAGCACTGTGAACAATATTCCAAACCATTTCACAAATGAATAGGGAATCAAGTATTCGAAACGAATGTTTTATGGATTGACATAAATTAACTAACAGGACACTATTTATCGCTTCACGGTGAAGTGGGTAATTAACTTTATGTCAAAAAATATCACCATTCAACTGACAGAGTTATAGTCTGAAAGAGAAAGTTCTACCCCCAAACAACTTGCGAACATCTACAGAAATTAACCAATTTACAGTCAGTGTCTCAACATCACGCAGTACAGAACTAAATCCACTTTGGATCGGTCGACATAAACAAGTGTGACAATTCCTCGCGTTCGATACATACAGTGTGCGTAAACGATATCTAGATCAACCTGAAGTGTTAAAATATCTCTCGTGTTACGACGCAATATAAAAACGTGCAAATTTCTGTGACTTCGTTCGAGAATTAGCTGAAAAGTATACACATCTACCACACGAGCATTTAGTGTCTTTAAGAAAACTGTAACCAACTATCAACTCGCTCTGAACATTCTTGTTGCTCTATCTTGTTACTATTTTGTTGTAAAGTGATTTACGTGTTTAAAATTGTCGTATTTTTACTAAACGTTACTTAAAATTACGGCTGGTCCTTCTTTCCACAACCTTATCGAAGAAAATCAAACAACACATCTACTTCGGTGCAGTAGTCATATCCTGGAAACTTAAATGAGAATGACAGTTCTTTCTAAAATAGGTGATCCTCCAGCTGTAAGTGGCGCTGACTCAAATTGGCAAGTGACAAGTTTCTGTATTTGTCATAATGTTCTCTTATCTATGATATTTGTTTACATCGACTTCCAATATATTTTTATTTGTGATATTTGTATTGAATAAATTTCCAATAAAAATGGTGTTTGTGTGCTGTGTTAAAGACTGTTTTAACTCTACTAAAAACGGATTTGAGATGCATCGTTTCCCGAATAATCAGCAAGTAAGTTAACCTTAAAAATGTCCCTAATGTTAATTGTTATATTTTGAATATAAAAATACACATATTTCAAATTAAATTTGTATATCTCTAGCTAAAAACGTTGGTTTTATAGAAAAAATTTACATTGTGTACTGTTTTTGAGGATACTTTGTTACAATATTTCAATAAAAGTAATTGAATAAGCTTGAGCAAACGGCATTTATTTTATAATTTTTGATGTGCAATATTTGGTTGTCTGAAATTGGACGTTTGGATATGAAGGAAAAACCTCTTGAAAGAATGCGTGCATCCTATAGATTTCGTGGCATACATTTTTGACCAGAAGCTGTTTATGTTGGTAGCAGATATGGATCAACAATAAAAGCCGATGCTGTGCCCACTCTATTGGGCAATTCCATTGAAATATGTAAGTTTTTTTAATGAAATACGCAGTGGTGGCTCGTGGTTAAATTTATAGGGGGGTCATAGGTGATGTGACCAAAATCTTAAAATACAGAAGTCGTTAAAATCGCTAAAAACACAAAATCTGTGGAGTTCTTTTCCAAAGCCAGAGAGACAAAAAAATTTTTGGGCCACGCTTGTTTTATATAAAAATTATGCTCTCTTAAAAAACAACCACATTTTATTCTTTTCTATACATATTAAATATGACAAACTTAAATTAAATGATTATTAATCTAAATCTTTTTAAAATTTAAGTGAAGCCTTCGATCTTTTGTATTTGCAAAGTGATCAATAACCCTTCCATTAAAATTATGAATACTATTCACAAATTGCTTTTCTATGCTTAACATAGCTAACGCCGACAATCTGTCCTGTCCCATAGTATTACGCAAAAATGTCTTGATTCTCTTTAATGTAGAAAAACATCTTTCGCTTTCTACAGTTGTCGTTGGTAATGTACATAAAATAGTCAACAATTTTACAGTTTCCGAGAGATTGTTATTAATAAACAATTGCAGCATTGACACAGCTCCTGAACTCTTATTAAAATCGTCGCGTTCATAAATAACTTGAAGTTCAGTTTTTAGTTTTAAGTAATTAATACTAGAATAGGTTTCTCTTATTGACTTAAGAATACGATCTGGAAAATTAATTTTATATTGTTCGAACTGGTCACTGTAAAATAACTGGGCAATCACTAAATGATCACTGAAACTAAAGCGGTGGTTAATCTCAGAAATTATTATGTCGCAAACCTCCAAAGCAACTTGGCGCTTTGAGTCTTCATTTTTCCTTGGTCTTTTTGCACCAAGTGTTGAAGAAGATGAAGGTGCTCCGGGAAATATTTCATTTAATAAAATATGGTCTCTGACTTTTTGAATTGACATTTTAAATGAGTCTATATTTTTTTCACCAATATCACGTCAATACCATGTTTTTGAAGTTGATTAAAAAGAATTTCACAATTAGGCATTATTAAATGGAAAAAATTTAGCCAATAAAGAAAATCCACGCTTTGCAAAAAAGTTTTTAATTCTATTGCTTGATTAATTGTATTTGAGTCTTCTTCAACCTCAATTATCTTTTCTATTGAAGACAGAATATCAGCTTGATACAAAAATACGGTTTCCACATAACGCGTATTAAAATACCAACTTGTCGGTGCCGCTCTAGGTAAACGTACTTTAACAAATTCATCGAGAATCGCTGTACGCTTTGGAGATCGACTAAAAAATGTGGAAAATCCCTGTAAATTGGCAAAAAAAACTTTGACATTTTTATTCTGACTTGCTGCTTTTTTCAGAATTAAATTTAATTGGTGAGCATAACAATGAATAAAATTTGCTTGAGGATATCGTTCTTTAATTTTTTTTGTACTCCGCCTAATCGACCACTCATAGTAGAAGCTCCATCATAACTCTGTCCAATTAACTTTTCCGGTGTTTTATTAATTTCTAGTACCTCTAATTCTTTAAAAATTATCTCCGATATATGTTCGGCTGTGGTGCCGGTAGGATTTACAAATTTTATAAACCTTTCGTGAACGACACCGGCTAAAATGTACCCTATAATAAAAGTCATTTGAGTTCTGTTCGAGCTATCAGTAGTTTCATCCACCTGGACTGCGATATACTCGGCTGACTGAATCTCCAATTTAAGTTGTTCTTGAGCCACCGATAACATTGAATCAAGTAATTCATTTTGTACAGTTTTAGAAGTACCCTTAAAAACCGTAGCCTTATCCAAGTATTTTTTGAATATTCTATCCAGCTCTGAAACAAAATTTATAAGTCAATGAAATATACCCGGGTTTACAGAAGATTCTGTCTCGTCGTGCCCTCGCAAAGCAAGTTCAAACGCCAGTCAATTATTTTATTTATAATATATCTGTTTTTCGACACATTTTCATTAAAAATTCTTACCGATTGTCTATAAGCATTGTCTAATTGAGAACGAATATCCACAGTACCGATTGTAGCAAAACTCATGGCACATTTCATATGGTCTGCCGATAAACTATGCTTTTTTATTTTCTCTTTTAAATGTTTTAAGTCTTGGACACCGTTTTTACACCATAAAGAATTATTCGAAAAAAGCAGACAAACGAAACAGTAAAATGCATCACTTACTTCACATCCGCAAATCCAATCAGACAAAGCATACATAGACCTGCGCAAATTGCGATGAACTTCTTTATTTTTGTCCTTGCTAGTCTGTTTAATTTTTAAATCTGGAAGAGGATGACCACCTTACTTTAGTTTTAATAGTTTTTCAAAATTTAATTCACTTTTCGATCTCAAATTTTGAACCATTTGCACCACAGACATGATAAAAGGCGTAGAATAAAATAACACCAAATAATTAAAACACAAGCCCTCAAAAAAACGAATCAAAAATCAAAATAATAACAATAACAACTTATTAGATCAAAACACAAATCTTATTCTTCAACTTCAAAATGATCTCCTTTAAATCAAAATATAGCGCAGCCTGCCAACCCTTCTACTCATCTCTTTTCTAAGCGTGTAATAATCGAACGACGTAAGTCGATTCATCATCGATATTAACCCGGGCTTTTGACCCAACACATATAAACTTCGGCCGTGTTTCTTTCACGTTACGAACATTGTCAACGTTCGGCAGATTCCGTCCCCATTTAACGCGTTGAGGTCATCGATGGACACCAGCCCGTTTTGCTATTTTGAATTTGGCAGAGATGTAGGTCGAAATAACGTTTACACGGTTGTCTTGACAAACGTTTACACGTGGTCTTGAAACATTTTAGGTAAATTTTATTTTTTATTTAAGAGAAATACTTAGTATTAGTATTTAATACTATACTATGCGTATAGTAGGTATATTTTATTTTTTTATATATCTATTTAAATATTTTTTTAAATTATTTTTTGATGGGAGGTCATTGACCCAATGACCTAATGGAGGAGCCGCCACTGGAAATACCAAAGATGAACGATTAACTAATTTCTGTATTATTTTGTGGAAATGAAGGAAAAGTAATTAATCATTTATTTTTTAGTTCAAGAACACAATTTAAACCAACATAATATAAATGCTGTACCTCTTTTTCTGTTATTTGAAGAAGACAGTACCAACATAGTGTGTGTTGAATAATATCGTCAACTAAGTCATCTGATGGAAAAGCTTCACCGTTTCTACAGTATTTCATTGCGTTAGTTGTTTTTTTTTTAATTGTATTTGTTATATTTTTTAATGGATTTTTAATTTTTTTCAATTTTATAATATATGTAATATACTTGTTATTGTGTTCAAATTGTGTTTTATTGAAGTTGATTGAAATTGTCGAGTGAACTCAAATATGGGTAAATTTGATTCGACAATATTCGAGGTCGCTCGATAATTTCATTCGATTTTCACCCAATCGGGGCTCTTAGTAAATAATTCCAATCGAAAAATTATACATTCAAAAGAACAGCCGCGCCAAATTTAATTGATCATCCAGCCGTAAGGGGCGCTACCCGTTCTCTGGGATCTCGAGTTTTAACGTAACATTCCGATCTATCCGTGTATATAATATTCTCTTATCTATGGCAGTAGTGAACGACAAACTCAACAGTCCACTCCACTAATCTAGTTCACTACAAACCCTAAGAGAACCATTGTTGTAGATCATTTCCTGAGCAATAGTATTTAAGAAAAAATCATATCAAGTTTTTCTTTGATAAACTGGCAATGTATATCAAGGTTGGTAGACCCAACAATTCCACACAATTATTTTTTCACCTGACCAACCGACGAATTGTCCCTACAAGGATCTGCCCCAAAAATTGATACACGACTACCCAATGCCTGATCAAAATGATCAAGTAGTGTGTAGTGGGGTTAAAAAATTCATCAATGCCTATATATTCAAAAATAAATAGTGTAAAATCCAAAATAATTTTAAATTGATGTACAATTCACTGGATTGTGTACATAACTTCTGTTATCTGATACAGATACGCTAAGAGTTTATTTTTAAACTCATTCACAATTATTTTCAACGTCATACTACTTATAATTATAGATATTAGAACAATGTAAATCTAATGTAAATTACCGTTTTCACTCATTTCTGTTGAGGTCATATCCAGGTATTTGCACAATCTTATCACTGAAATAGCTCTTTCTCACGTCCATAACATCACACACTTCTTGAAAATGAATACATAGTTGACATTAAGGAATGGAAAAGAGAATTCTTTCATGGGAACAGTTTAACAAACCATAAATTATCAACATATAAGAAATATTACAATAGCTTGCAAAAGTCATATTTTGAATTCAAAATATCTCTTTTCCCAGAGAAGAATATAATATTCTAATTTATATCTGTATATTTTATATACACAACCACTAACAACTCAATAAAATTTTTATATGAATTAGTAAACAGGTAGATTGAAGGAAACATAAATCATAGATATAAAAACCCAACGACCTACTTTTTACTGAGAACAAGTTACTAGAATAGAAAGCAATTAAAATTTCGATAAACGAATGACAAAATAAATTATAAATTTTAGTAATAATCTGTCCGTCTTGGATCCAAATGATCTTATTTTTATAGTGATTTTAATAGCTCATGCATTCCGGCTCACCACAAATTATAAACAAAATTATTAGAATCGGTCGCGTGAAAGTGCAATTCTTGTCATTCTACACTCTTATGATAAAATTAATTAACACCTAGTATTTAGGTACTCTAAACACATCTGTTCAATATGGTAATATTTCGATTTGAACATCAAATTGATCCAATTCGTTCCATATTGCCTGGAACGTCAAGTCGGCTGCCTAAGCAGGTTTTTTGCATGGAGTTTGCTTGTCAAATTCGTCTTACCAGTGTATTCAATATGTTTACCATACTTATTGTCGATCTATGCACACTGGAGCAAGAGCTATACATACATACTCAACCAAAATGCTAGTGAAGTACAATTCTTCCATCATGAAACATATGTCTCTAATTATCATGTTAGTATTAGACTCGAAATTTATATCACACCAGCATAAATTCTAACAGTAGCTTACTCTTCTTGTTATATTTAAAGACCTCGGGCGTAAAAAATGGTAACTAACATTTTTGAAATTTAGAAAATCATCTCTCAATAGTTCTACGTTTTTGAAATGTATTCTAAATGGATTTGGTAACTAGCATTATATCTTAAGCATCTGATATGAAGGATGTAAATATAGACTTTTTTGTTTCGAAAAAACTCAGTTTATTTTGAAAAAAGTATGCAGATAACATTATTTACTTACAAAAAATATTTATTCTGAAAAACACATATCGTCTTAAAACATACATATTAAACTTAAACTAACTTGTGAATGAATATGGTAGGCTATTTTGATTGCAGGTTCGCATAAAATGGATGATGAACAGAAGGAATCCAACAGAGACAAGACAAAATATACTCCAGCTTTCCTTGATCTATTGGTAGTTTCGAATTTTATTTATTTTCAAGATCTTGAAGAAAGAGCTCTTTTAAATTTGTCGGTCTCCCCCTTTTTTTAAAAGAAACAGAGGTAAACGAACCGTAGTATGTATCGGCCATCTCAATTTTATCAAGTTGTGTTGATGACAATTTCATTCTTACAGCATTTCTTATGCTTGTACATATCTCATAATTCTGGTAGTGTAGCGACATCTCTAAGCAGCTTGGTGAAGTCTCATACAAATTTGCACATGACCTCCATGTGAACAGGTGTTATCAGTTTTTATGAGTTTCTATCGCAGATTTTGATTCAAAAAAAGTTATATCTAACAAAGGAGATGATCACGGAAATAGTTTACCAAAGTATATTATATTCAGCTCAAAGGAGTCCACAATAACTTTTGGATTTTACTGAAAAGGACCTGTATTTATATGTCAATAGTACAATTACTGAATTCTAGAAGTTATTGGAATCTGAACCTGAACCACCGCTTGATCTCAGATGTTATGTCATGCAACAGATGAGAAGAAATAAATCGGTGTTTGCATTTTGCGAATAATGATGACGCTGTTGGAGCCGGCACTCCTGGTCATGATAAACTCTTCAAAATACGGCCCGTAATCAGTAAACTAAGGGAGCAACTACTCAAAGTTCCAAAAGAAGAATATTTGGCTATAGACGAGCAAATTATTCTTACTAAAGCGCGTTCGTCCATAAAACAATATCCCAAAAAACCTCACAAATGGAGATCTTAAATGCGGATCTTAAAACTGTTTCCCATTCTTCGGGGGTGTAGATATATTGACAGTGCGCTCTGACATAGTTTTCCACACAAACAAAATCTCGGTCTGAAGGAAGCATTGTATGGCCAACTTGAGGAAGTAAATGTAAAATTTCTTGAAATATCCCTTGGGCTAATAAGCGAAGCCATACGGACACTAGAGACCAATTTTTATTTTGGCCTCCGCAATTATCTGATATGGATATTAGCTTTGTACCTTTTATATTCGTTTGTGAAAAATAACCTTGGGAAGGATGCAAGCTATGAATGCTAAGATTGTAACAAAACAACTTTTTCTTGTAAAATATTGGTCCAGTAGAAAGTTTCGGCGTTGGCAATGCCTGCTGAAGATAGAATGTGATAGCATAAGTACCGTCATTTTCAGTGGCTTCTATTTTTGCCATTTTTATTGCGCCCTGACCAGCTTTTGCTTTTTTATGATGTAATTCTTCGTCAATTTTTAGTTTCTTTATAGCCTCTTGGTCTTTAATAAGTTCAACATTTTTCAGGGAAACATTAAGCTCATCACAAACACTACAGGTATCTATTTTTGGCAGCTTGAACTTAATATTGTATTCATCAGTAAAAATAAGCCTAAATTCATTTGAGGACACACAACTTTTACCTTAATTCAGGCACTCTTCCTTGTACACCTCGTAACATTTCTCTATAGTGTATTTCATCGTCATGAAGAAAACATTGGGATTGTCATTTCGTGAATAGTGACTCTTATATTTGGGTAGCCTTTCAATAAAATTTCTAACAAATTCTATCTGGTCATCACTGTACTTCTTCTTGTGATTTAAGTGAGCTCATCTTTTATCTAATTTTGGAGTAAGTGATACATTTTTTATTGTCTTAATATTTTCCACTCTTTCTCTGTTATCCATGTATATTAAAAAAAGCTTTCTTACATACTTGTACTTTTGAACTGTTTGATTTCACATAATATTAAACAGTTTGACTTCTTCTTGACTCACAGTTTCTTGGCTTTGTACTACGTCCTTTATTTTTCACTTCTAAGCTGTCAAATATGTAGGAATTTTGATGATTATTGTTTCCCATTGTTATTGTCTGTACTTTCAGTATCGTCGTTACTGCTTGACACTGAAGGTGAGTTGAGGAACTGCAGATTCAAGTTCTGTAAAAAAGAATGTCTATTAGATGATGGATTCGGCTGTTACTAGGTGAAAATTTATTTATATCAAACACTAATGAAGTATGTATCCATTTTCAATTTCAATCAAAATTTAATTCATGTAAATAATGGTATCTTACATCACATATCATTATTTACATACCACACTTAACCTTAAAAATATCAATATTTTTCGTTAACTCACCTTAAATTTACGTTTTTCATCTGTAGGATTATACTCGGGAGCTTGGTCAGAGTCGTACAAGTCACTTTCGCTATTTTCACACATATTTTCACTATGCTTTTGTGCACCAAAACTACAAGCCGCACGTGAACTATCCGCCATCTTTGACACTTATCACTGTTTACATGAAAGAAATGTTACTTCACACAAATCAACCACGCAAATGCGGGTCCATCTATTAAGATATTGTGAAAAATTAGAACAGATAACCGGTTACTGGTCCCACATACCATTGTTTCAACCATAATGTCAAGATGCAAAATTTTGTCAGATACCATTTTTTACATCCGAGCCCTTCATTTATCTGATAAAAAACCAGGATTTAACCAAGTACATTACATCGATCCAATCTTCTCGTGTTCTCTTGCAAAAGCTAGCTGGACTATATTATGATGTCACACAAATAGCAGTGGGACTGTCTTTAGGATGAAAAATTACCTTCGAGTTAATTTTTTTTTGCTATTGGAAAGTAAAGGATCATTTTCGGAGAATTTTTTGCGTAGTTTCTCCTCCATTAATGGATCGTTTGCATTAATTCCTTTAGGGCAGATACAAAATTTATACTAAAAGTTTTTTGAGGTCGTTTAGTAGGAATACGAAGTTGAAAAACTGGAACTTGAATTTCCATTATAGTGAAATTGAAGTCCAAGCCCATAAACTCCAAGACCTATCAAAAATCCAGTCAGCAACGGGAAGACTCAGCGGAAGATGCGAGATCAATGATCCAGCCCCCTAACGCAAGATCAATAAAAGATCCAGCCAGCTAAGGCAAGATATATCGATGACTATTTCACTAGAGTAAATTGATAACTGACAAAATTTGAAGGTTTTGAACTGGCAATTTTTTGTCTTGTCGCGGCAATTTTTTGACGTTTATTATATCAAATCTATGTGTATAAAATTCTATTACTCTGTGATAAAATTCAATATAAAATCTTTGTTAGTGGTTTCTAAGGAAACTAAGTTGTTTATTTATTTATTTAACTGTCTAAAAATTATTAAAACTGTTTCAAAAATTTAAATAAGTATTATTAACATGAATAATACAAGATTTGGAAATAATTCAATAAATGAAATAGAGAGTACAATTAAGCAAAGTATACCGCGAAATACAATGAAGACAAAAAAGTCTGCGTGGGAACAGTTTAGAATGTTTCTGGACGCACGTAATTATACGTTAGAAAAGGATACAAGTTATAGCAAAAATTCTTGAAGATTATGGTTTTAACATGAAAAAAAAGAGATGGAACTGATTATACTGAAGCTAGTGTCAAAACACTTTGGAATACGACTGCTCAAATGGTTCATGAAAAATATTTTCTAGAATTTAACATCAAAATTGATCCATTTAAAGATATTACCTATAAATTTGCTAGATAGGCCAGGGATACAAAACGTAAAAAGCTTCAGGCTGAACCTGAAACTAGAAAAAGAAGTTCTAACGCGTTTACCAAAGAAGAATTAATGGAAATGGTAGAAAGCTATTCTGAAGATAATCCTGATGGGTTACAAAAAAAGTTTTTTCATTTATGTTCGTTCGAATTAGCATCCAAATTGGGAGAAAGGAATATGGTACAAAAATTCACCATTGGGAATTAATACAATTTTAAAGTGGACGAAAATATCGGCAGAATCAATTGGTATAGACACAAAAAAAATAAAAATAACCAATCATTCACATAGAGCTTCTGCAATATCTGCATTAGCAAAAGAAGGAGTTGGTGAACAAGAAGTAATTAAGCTTACAGGACATTCTTCTGCCCATTCTTTGAAACCATATTTACAATTAAATGAAGAACACCATTTCCAACTTATAGAGAACCTTCGAGAAAATAAAAATAAAGAAAAGGAATCCTCAGTTTCTAACTTAAATTCATCACAGATTATGATGCAAAACAATCCCCAAAATAATGCTACAACGTACAATTATGATAATTGTACTATTTACATAAAAAAGTAATTTTTTTTCTTAATGTTATTATTTTTTTGGCTTTGTATAATTGAAGTTTGCAATAAATAAAACGTTTAAACATATGCTTTTTTAGTTTTTCTCTCGTGAAATAGTCATGTCGAATACCACTCAATTAAAAAATTTTCTCTTGTCGTATTCAAGTTTGTTGCTTTTAGGTAATTTTGCTCATGACATTTAATCCAAAACCACTCGCCTGACGGCTCGTGGTTTTGTAAAAAATGTCATTCGCAAAATTGCCAAGCAACAAACTTTCATGACAATCGAAAAATGTTGCCGACAAAATTTTCACTCTCGTGGTAGTATATATGAAAAAACAGTTTTGTGAATTTGGTAAAAAATGTTATTACGACAACTTATTATTATTTATTTTAATAACACAAAGTTAACCTAATTTTCACACCGTCTTCAGCATTACTACTTTTAAATTTGCACAGTATAAGTATTAAAATGTTATTTACATAAAGAAGGCCTGCAGATTCGTCCTTGCAATTACAAAATAATTCAGAAGAACAAAAAAAAGGTGGCAGTAAATAGTTTATTCGCCGATTGATGGTATTGGAACAAATTTGTAGAAGTATTTTTGAAGTGGATTCTTGCCACTCATGGTTATAATATTCTAAGTTTGAATAACTGCAATTATTTATTAAGAATCTGTTATAAGCAATAATTCTTTGAGAGCATCTTTATTCTGAATATCCCATGCGGTAGCACATAAAAGTTAGTAGTAAGTAAAAGCCTAAAAGAATTATAGAATTTAAAACTACAAGCCTAATATTAAAATAATAAGAAGCAGCGACAAGCAACTTACCAAAGGTGGTGTGTGGCTTTTATGAGAAATCAATTTAACAATTAAAGATCCCCCTTAGTGCTTCTCCCCAATTATCTTGAAGAAAAATACAAATAAGTTTAATATACTTTTATAAAAAATGACAAGGTACAAGTCAAGATTTCTAAAGCGGTTAACCTACCTTGTATCTCTCACAATTTAAAAGATACCCGTGTTTGCATACAATAGATCATATATACAATTTTGTAGGTGAAAAATAAAATCATTCTTTTTTGATTTTTATTATTATTTTATATAAAACAGGTATCGAATAAATTTTCCAGCTGTACGAAATGAAAACGAATTACTATATTCCAATTAAATCCCTAATCAGTGGCATCTAAATGTCAGTCCACTAAAGGTTTTAAGATATAAAAAGAAACTCAAGTTTTAACTATTAAAAATGCGGCTGTAGAATAAGTGATGAATCTTCTAGTGATAATACCACTTTTGAAAGACTGCTGTGTTGTGCGATAACATTATTTTTAATGTATCCTTAATTAACGCTCTAAATACATAAATAACCATTACTAATAAACATTAGAAATATACAAAATATCTAAAAACTAAAAAACATAAATGACACATGCACACACACAAAGGAAAAAACTCATTGTTGTGGTATGTAGTTATGACCACCCAAAAAAATTGATTCACTTGCTACTACTCCTACTTTTTTTAATCCCTTGAAAGATGATACTGATTATTTCTTGTTCTACTTCTAATTTAATATTTTCATTCTAAATTAGCTTCATTTTTGAATTTACAAATAGAGCAAATGGATCAATGACATCAATAGCTGATGTAGGTTGCTGTTGAATCACATTTGTAATATTGTTTAATGCAGTGGGGGCAGCTGCAATGATTCTGTCATGTAAATGAACATTTCTGTTTCTTTTTGAACTTGAAGTTTCATATGTTTCTAAATGTGTTTCATTATATATTTCAGATTCTGTACCTGTTTCTGGTATAATATCAATAATTATATTTTCATCTGTCTGTGATGAGTGGAAGGTATGGTCATCCCCCTAGAATATAAATATTTCAATATTATTTTGATTTTTCACAGTATGACAATAATCACCAGATTTTAACCATCCAGTAGTGAATCTGCTTCGTTATGGACATTTTCAGATTCTTCTATATCGGACGTTAACGCTATAGCATCAACTGAAGTTCTCGATTCAGAATGGTCCAAAATAAAATATAAAGCGTCATAATACCATATTGTTGGCATGTAAACCTAAAAAAAATATTGTAACAGTTATAACTATGCTAGTTTTTACAGTATAATATTTTTTTTTTTTTTTTATTTAAAAAAAAACCTTAATAGGCTTTTCTTGAAATTACAATCTGATCATTAATACGATCAATAAGCAATTTTAATCTAACTTAATTTACTAATTTCTACCTTATAACTAAAGGTCTTACTCATTAGTAGTTCCTTAGGCTCTAATACAAACAAACACTATCACTAGCATGCAATTACCGCACTATGCTCTGCTTTACACTGTCACTAGTTAACTAACTCAAAGGGCTTTGTCCTCTTGAGTCTTCTCTTCTGGTTGGTGTTGTCGAGGAGCTGGATGGCCTCTACATTCACATGGTCTAAAAGCCGTTGTTCGTGGCTTTTGGCAAACTTAGTGATTGTCTGGCTGACAGTGTCCATCTCCAGGTCCCTGTGGAGGTCACTGTTTCGGGAGTACCAAGGCGCATTGACGATGTTCCTTAATACTTTGTTCTGGAATCGTTGTATGATCTGGATGTTACTTTCTCTGGTACAGCCCCAAAGTTGGATGCCGTAGGTCCAAACTGGTTTCAGAGTTTGCTTGTATAATAGCAATTTATTGTATACAGACAGAGTGGAGTTGCGTCCCAATATCCAATGCATGTTTCTAAATTTGAGTCCTAATTCTTCTCTTTTCTTTTTGATATGTGGCTTCCAGCGTAACCCCGCATCTAATGTAATACCCAGATATTTTGCTGTATTGGCGTAAGGTATCTGAGCATTATTTAGTCTAATTGGTACATGTTGATTTCGTTTGTTGGTGAAGTTAATGTGCACTGACTTTGTTTCATTTAATCTGATCCTCCATCTTCTGGTCCATTCATAAATCTGATCTATGTTATTCTGCAGTTTATTTGCTGCTTCTTCATGGTTTTTGCCTACAGCTAAGATAGCTGAGTCGTCTGCAAATGTGGCTGTGGTATTATGTTCTAGGTTTGGAATGTCACTAGTGTACAGTAGGTAGAGGACTGGTCCTAGTACACTTCCTTGTGGTACTCCAGCATTTATTTCTCTCAGTTCAGAGTATGCTTCTTCTTGTTTTATTCTGAATACTCTTTCTGATATATATGAATCCAGAAGGTCAGAGTATTGTTTAGGTAGGTGACATCTGAGTTTGTGTTTGAGCCCCTCATGCCATACTTTATCAAAGGCCTGTGCTACATCTAGGAAGATTGCAGAACAGACTTTTCTTTCTTCCAATGCGTTTTCTATAATATTTGTTATTCTATGCACCTGGTCTATCGTTGAATGGCTCTCGCGAAATCCAAACTGGTGATCAGGTATCAATTTTCTTTCTTCTATTATTGGTTTTAGTCTCTTTATCAGAAGTTTTTCAAATAATTTAGAAACTACTGGTAGTAATGATATTGGCCGGTATGATGATACTTCTTCAGGTTTTTTGCCTGGTTTGGGTATCATAATCACCTCTGCAACTTTCCACATTCTGGGGACATATTTCAACCTGAAAGCTGCATTTATCAGGTGTGTCAGTTTTATTATAGCTTTTTTGGGCAGCTGCTTTAGGATTTCTCCTGTAATCAGGTCAAATCCTGGGGCTTTTTTCGGGTTAATGTTTTCTTTTATCTCTGCAGTTACCTCTTTTGGTGTAACAGGTCTTATCTCTAATTCTTCTTGGTCATAGTCCATTCTTGATAATTCTTCTCCTTCGTTAGGTTGAAAGGTATTTTCTAGGTGATCAGCGAATCTTTTGGCTTTTTGATTGTTATCTCTGGCCCAGCTTCCATCTTCATTTCTGATTGGAGGACTATGCAGGATTGGTCTCTTTAATCGTTTAGTAGCCTTCCACAAGGAATAATCTGTACTGCTGTCATTTGTTAGTTCACTGAGGTAAGTACTAATTGATTCATGTTTGATTTTTTGTATTTCTCTTTTTAAATTCTGTGCGGCATTGTTTAATCTAGTTTTGTCTACTGGTGCTCTAGATTGTTGCCATTTCCGTCTTAGTTTTCTTTTTTCTGTTATTAATTCTTTAATTTCTCTTGGGTAATTATTTCCCTTTGTTCTCGATGTAATGCTCGGGGTATTATTCCATGCAGTTTTCTGAATAACCTTGTTGAGTTTTTCTACTTCTTCATCTAGCTGTTCTTTGGTTTTTAGCGGGACTAAGAGGTTAATGTTGTTTTCTAATTCAATCTGGAAACTTTTCCAGTCAGTCTTGTTGTTGACTAGTCTTGGTAAGTTTTCTCTTTGTATTATAGTCTCACTAAGTGTGAGAAGGATGGGGGAATGGTCAGAACTCATATCCCATGCTTCTTCTATTTGCATGTAGTTTGTCGAGATATTCCTGGCCACAAAGAAGTCTATGAGGTCTGGAATTTTGTTAGGGTCAGCAGGCCAATAAGTTGGTTTTCCTGTCGAGATTGCTTCACATTTAATTTGGTTTATTGCTGTTAGTAGCTCCTTACCTTTAGTGTTAGTTAGTCTAGAACCCCAGTGTACATGTTTTGCATTGAAATCTCCTCCAATGATAAATCTGTACCCTAGGCTATTTAAGAATTCAATGTATTTATTCCTCTTGATTGCGTGTTTTGGCGGACAATAGACTGCCGTTACATTCAATTCGTAAGTTTTTGTTTTTATTCTGACTGTGGTTGCTTGAATTTCGGCTGTTTTATAGCTCATTTCTTGGTGATGTGCTATATTTTGTTTTATTATAACTGCACTTCCACCTTTGGCTGCATTATCTGGATGAATGGTATGGTATACCTGATATCCTTTTATTTTGATGAATGACTCCTTAGTGAAATGCGTTTCACTAATGAGACATATATCTATTTTTTCAATTTCTAGAATGGCCTGTAATTCTTGCTGATGTTGAATGAGGCCATTAGCATTCCATTCTAATATTCTAAGGCTGTCTCTCATTACCAAGTCGCTTGGGGATAGCTCCTTTGTTGCTATATTCCAATCTGGTAATTCGATCGTCCAGTTTATTTAGTTTATCCAATATTTGTTGGAGAATTTGATCGGTTGTTGGGTTGTTTTGTTTTTTATTATCTTCTGTTGTGTTTTTTACTGCCATATTGTAAGTTTTTCTGTTTTCCGCATTGTTTGTAGTAGTCCTGCTTTGTGATTTTTCTGTCGCAGGAGCTGGGTTTCTGTTGTTATCTCTCTGTGGTCGATTAGGCCTTATTACTTTTTTAGTATTTTTGTCTTTTAGTTTCTGCATTTCTTTGGCTACTACGCATCCTCTGTAATTAGCTGGATGTCCTTCGCCGCAGTGAACACATTTTGGTTGTACATTTTTAGGTTGAGGGCATTCATTCGTCAGGTGTTTGCCCACACATCGTACGCATCGTGGCTCTTTTGCACAGTAAGCTTTAGTATGGCCATATGCCTGACAGCGTTTGCATTGTGGTACCAATCTTGTTTTTCTTAGCGGTAATATTTCTACCCTTATTCCTTGTATATCTGTTATACCATAAATTTTGTCCACATTTTCATCATGTTTGAATACTAGCATGAACATATTTATGGGTTTCTTAGTTCTATAACTTCGTTTTGGAATAGCATCTAGCAGTTTATATCCTCTATGCCTTAAGTCTTCTACTATTGTCTCTGGTTTAATAGTATGGTGGAGCTTGTTAACAATTACCTTTATAGGTCTGTTTTGTTTGTTCTCGTATGAATGCCATGAGTAGTTACATTCGTTGAGTTGCTTGCTAAGTGTTCTGTAATCTTCTATATTGTCTACATTGACCTTAACGTTGCTATCACTAATTATTTTAATCTGAAATCTATTTACAGTCTTCCCTATTACCTGGTGACAATCATTGAAATCCTTGATATTATCTATGATGATTGGTGGAGGGGTTTGTTCTTTTTTCGTTTTTTCGATAGGAGTTGGGACATTTTGGCTTCGTTGTGGTGGTGTCAATGAAGTATCCATTTTACGCTTCTTTCGATTTTTGGCGCGTATCCACTCTGTCTCCTTTGCTAGTTCTTCCTCATCAGTTTGGTAAGTAACTGATTCAGATATGGTTTCGTCCTCTTTAGGAAGTCTTTTCTCTAACTCTGCAAATTTTTTCTGCAGTCCTTCATTCATTATCATCACTTGATTTAACTGGACTTGGAGATTATGTAC
This sequence comes from Galeruca laticollis, assembly GCA_963921935.1. Lineage (NCBI taxonomy): Eukaryota > Metazoa > Arthropoda > Insecta > Coleoptera > Chrysomelidae > Galeruca > Galeruca laticollis. The sequence continues at coordinate 32,475,485 of OY998178.1, read as the reverse complement.
CTCGTTAATGGCATTAATTTTCTCCTGTTCCATTTTTTTCCACTCTGTATATAAAATTTGTTCGTTTTGCGATCTGACATAATTCTCCTGAAACAGGGTTTGGTTATGCTGCATTAAGATCGCTTCGTTTTGTGTTTGCGGCACAATTGTTGATTTCATTATTTACCCTCGTATTTTAATTTTTCGACGATGATAACAATGTTTGCACATTTTTGTTTTTAGCTACAATTTATGCTAATTGATTTTATCGTTATCGCTCACTAAACAACTTTTTACTGCGTTCACTTGATAACTTATCAGAGCTCCGGCACTACGCTACCGTATCTCTCGGAAGTCAAATGAATACTGTATAATATTTAGCATCATAATATCATCAGAGATCACCACTTAGGTATACCCAAACGGAAAAAAAGTCTTGATAGATCATTCATATTTGGTGTTACTTCATTACTGAACACTTGGATACTAGTGTTGAGTTTAATGTAATTTAATATGGTTCAATAAAAACTTACATCTTCCTCTCCTCCTCCAGACTTTAAACTGTTGCCATGTTTCCTGTGCTCCTTCATAAAATTAGATTTCAAGCCTTGAAATTTAATTTTGAAATCATTGATGGTGGCATCTTGTTTTACTTTCTTCACTTCAGCTAAAACAGTTTTAAGGGCATGCTGTCTCGAATGTTTGTTTTTGTATTCTTTTGTTTTTACAGCATATAGACACGAATATTTTTTAAAACCTTCAATCAATAATTCTATCTGCTGTTTCGACCACGACATGATTTTTTATTAGGCACAGACGACAAACCACATGACCGTTCAACGTGTTTATAGAATCTGCGCACATTTCCGCGTCGATTTTGCGATGTTTTTAGAACAAATCCTATAAAATTTGTTTGTTGTAAATGTTGTACATAATTTTCGATAAAATACGTTTGCAACGCAGAGGAATTTCACGTAAAATATTTTTTCGGAAAATTTCTATAAAATTTCCTGTCGTATAAATTGGCTCTTACAGCAAAACAGTAAAGTTCTGCATTGCTGAAATTTACGATAAACACATTCTATCTCTTTCAACCCTCAATATTTCAACTACACACATTAAGACAATGATTTTTTTTGCCATAAATTATAACAATCTGTTTCAACTCAGCTTTTCCTTATTTTTTATATAAATTCAATGAATTGTCGAGGTGATATGCTTAGTGTAATCACGTAAAGCCACATTTTGATTAGCTCGATTCCAATTTTCAATAGAAGAAATACTTATTGACAAGGTCTTCATCACTATTTTATTTATTTCTTGGGATAATAACTTTTCCTAACAATGTACAAATTAATTTTTGAATTCGTTACAGTGACACATAGTAGGCACTTCTTTGAATCAATTTTATAGTTTTTAAACTTTTTATTAAATTTTATATAATTATCTGTATATCCTGCAGTAAAACTTATTCAATCAAATTTTATTGCTACGTGCTCACTTTAAGCTATAAACAATATACTAATAAAATGTATTTGCTGACGACTATTTTTTTCCTGATGACAAATTATATTCATTTGGAACAGTAGACGTATTTTAGATGCTTCTTCTCACTAAAAGTTAATGACTCAACCACATTTTTAATTTATTTAATGTAAAATATTTTCAAAGTCAACAATTTCTATTTGACAAAAGTCCGGTCATATAACTAGATATAGATACATTCATAAATATCTGTAGGTGACCAGTCATGATACAAGGTTTAGAATATTTTTTGTAAAATATAGTTTGGAACATAGTCCAGGAGAATTAAACCCCAAACCTTTGAAATATGGCTGTGTCGTGACGTAGATTAGATATTGGTTGGAATTGCTCGGAAATCACGTAAGAAAAGAAAATATGAAGTTCCGCCAGCTGAAAAAGTTGTGCTATTTGCAGGAAAAAATAAACTACAAAAAAACGCAAAAATCCGATATTTCTTAATGTAACTGTTTATATATGGAAGATAGAGAAAAAAAGTATACTTACGAGTTTGTTCTTTATGAAATTCTCTACAAGATAGAATTGGTTTAAAATCGATATATTCAATTTTTTCGTTGAGAAATAGCGATAAATGCAAAATAAGTAGCTACAAAACGAGGTTATTTTAAAGCATTTGTTTGGCAGATAAGAAATCATCCAATCACGCTATAAATTGGGATTTAAGAACCTTATTATAGTATAAAACAATATGCCAAAGGCCGATTAATGTGTAGTTTTTACATGAATTAATTGTTAGTTAATTTCCGCGAAAAAATTAACGTCATTTTTGCGTTCATGCCAGGCTTACATTGTTGACTTGTAATAGGCGCCGATTTTTTTACAACTACTTTAGACCTCTAAACTATAATACACAATAGTTATAATGAACAATTTTTAAGTTTTTATCATTTTTTACACGATTTTGAAAAGCTGAAAAAATTCGTCTTATAAATAATTAACTTTTGAAGGGAATTTGGATACCAATGAAAAATACTGAAAGTACCTAAAAAAGTTTGGGTGGTGTATTCCCTTTCCCAGTCTCTCCTCTTACTTAGCATCGTAGTGACGTTGTTTTCGATACTTACTTTGTTGATCAGTTCCTCACTGGGAAGATTCGCTGATGAGATGTATTTTATTAGAGAGGATCATGCACCTTAATTTTCAATACTATTATTGCTTCAACCATCTCTAGATATTCTAAGAATTCCCTCTTGGGCTGATCTTTCTAACACCAGATGTAGATATGTGAAAGTCTAAAAGATCGGAGATCTGTCCCACATTTCTATTTTCAAAAATATGTACTCTAAATTGCTTAAACTTGCAGAACACATAGTTAACACATAAATAAAGTCAATTGCAGAAGGATTTCTTTTTATTTTATTTTTATAAAACAATTCAGAAGCTTGAGTGCTGATTTTTTTTCAGATAATATGAAAATTCGATTTTATTTTCATCAGAACTTCGTTAATTTTTATGCTAATGACTTCAAACTGGATTCATTTTAAAGATTTTTTGAAGTACTTTGAAAAATATACGGTATACTTTTTTTTCTAGCCGCCGTATCTCTGTAATAATTGCACCTATGTCATTGATAAACCTCTCAATCTTTTCCTTTTTTTGTAAGCTTTATTTTAGTTCCGACATGTTTTATTGTAGCATGTCAAATTTTGACATAAACTGTTAAAAAACGTGATTTTTTTCATTAAAAACGAGCATTTTCAACCAAGAATAACTCAGTAAATATTGACTTTACGAAAAACGTTTATATGAAATTGTTTGCTTAAAATTAACCCCTCTATCGATTTCCGAAGTTACTTTCAATATTTTATTCTCCACCCCCTGGGCAAAAGCGCATTACGGCACTATATCAACTTTGCTTTTTATAGTATTTTATAGTTACCCTCCAAATTTCAGGCCAATCGGAACGGGTGTTTATTTTTCTTAGCAAAAACCCCCCATTTACTGTACTAATTGTAAAATGTCAAAAGTTACATGTAAGATGTTAGATATTAGTTATTTTTTCTTTTTTGTTTGCTAATGTGCTATGTATTTGATTTTTATAATATAAATTTTAATATTCTTATCATTCGTTCTTTTTGTCTTTATAACCTGTATTTTTTTATTGTAAATTTTTTGTTTAAGAATAAAACATATATACTTCTTAATGAGGAACAGTCTACAGTGAGCGCTCTTGCAGATCGCGGAGATATGGTCACCCCACGTACATCTCGAATTTACTGTGACTCCTAAGTCATTGTGGGACGATACTGGGATAAGAGACTGACCGTTAAATGTATACGAGAGTAGGGAGTTATTCTTTCCTATGTGAAGAATAACACACTTATCAATATTGTAATGTTTTTCTAATTTATTTAAAACGTAAACGGGTGGGATAAATTTTAAACACTCGGTATGGCTACTTACTAATTTATTTAAACACTAACTCACTAACACTAATTTATATGTACTTAACTAGTCACTTAAATTTAATTTATATGCACACTAACTTATTAATTTATAACACTTTTATATTCACTTAATTACTGTTTAACTCACTATGGCAAATTATAAACTGAAACTCATCCGCCGATCGGTCCTGTATTTATATCAAAAACTTTCTTCACTAGAACATTCCGGAAGGGACATGCCTTTCGCGATATTTCTTAAAATGACTTTCGAGAACATGTTTAAAAAGGACGGTCACAATAGATCCCAATAGACCTTCTCAGAATTTGGCGCGCTCGCCTTTTTCTTAACTCCGTTAACATAAGGTTACAGGGCCGTACTTAGTATCTGCTTCGGTGTGCGAGTTCGTAACATTACCCCCTCCTTAAATGAAAGTTCCTCCTGGAACTTTTGTGTAGCCGAGACTGGATGTTTGAATCGGCAACTAGCCCCATTTCTACACTTTCCGATCTTATGGAAATAGCAGGGCACCGTCTTCATCGGATATTGATAGCGGGGGTTGTAGCTGCAAATTAATATCTGGACACCGGTATCTTGAAAGACAATCTCTACCATGTTCCTGATGATTCGCCAATCCAACTGGTTACTCGCTATCTTAGGCATAGCCAGTTTCTTCACGTTGGATTCCAACACATGGTCTCGGAGGTTTCGAAGTGCTTCCCACACATCGCGGTAGGTAGATCGATCTTGGAATTCATTTTTAGTTACCACGTAGAAGACGTACCGCGAATTATGTTTCAGTTTCAGTGTCTTGCCAGGGGCTGGAATCTGGTCTTCAAGTTTTTCTAATTGCCCGAACTTCTTTCGAAAGACGTTTGCCAACCCTCGTGCGTTCTTGATACGGGCGGGGATGTTGTATGCCAGTGAATAATCTTCTGGGAGAGTGAACGAATCTTGTTGTTGTTCCGAAGTGACTCCATATCTAGCTTTCCCGGTACCTCCATACGCGCCCATAAATTCATCGAAGGTGGGGTCAGACACATCTCGAATAAGGTTTACTCCTTCCTCTATGTCATGGTCTCCTTCGTATGGCGCTAGTCGGTTTCGGTCAACTACTTTTGGTTTTCCGTTGGGGATCTTGTTTATGCGATATAAAACATCATTGATCCTTTTCTTGATCAAGTATGGACCTTCCCAGGATTTTTGTAATTTTGGAGAAAATCCTTTTCTCCTCGCCGGGTTGTGTAACCATACTTTGTCCCCTTCTTTAAAACCGCCCTCTGTGGCCTGCGTGTCGTACCGACTTTTCATTCTGTCGCTGGCAACTTGAAGATTTGTTCGAACTAGTTCATGAATATCGTCCAGCCTTCTTCTCAATTGGATCACGTAGTCTTCGCCTGCTATATCTTCTCCAGGCCAACAGCCAAATTCCAGGTCACAAGGAAGCCTCATTTCACGTCCAAACAGGATTTTCGCAGGTGTTTCACCCGTGGACTCATTGACGGCAGATCGATAAGCCAATGCGAATAGGGAGAGATACTGGTCCCAATCTCTCTGATGGCTGGATACTACTTTGGACAGGTATTTTCCAATAGTCCTGTTCATTCTCTCGACCATTCCATCTGACTGTGGATGTAATGCTGTTGTTCTGGTCTTCTTCATTCCCAGCTTGTCGCAAATCTCCTGGAATAGATGGCTTTCGAAATTTCTTCCCTAGTCACTGTGGACTTCCATGGGCACTCCATATCGGCTGATGAATTCTTTCACCAATACATCCGCGACAGTTGTGGCCTCTTGGTTCGGGATAGCGTAAATTTCCACCCACTTTGTAAAATAATCCATTACAACCAGTATGTACTTGCTACCATTTTCTGTCGTCGGAAATGGTCCAGCGATATCTAAAGCAATCCTTTCGAAAGGGCTTCCAACATTGTACTGTTTCTTGGGTGCCTTTCTCTTGCGATGTGGTCCATTACTCGTAGCACAAGTCGTACATTTCTTACACCAGTCCTTCACATCGTCGGAGCTGTTCATCCAATAAAACCTTTCACGAACTCGCTGAAGGGTTTTCTTCACTCCCAGATGACCTCCCGATGGACTGTCGTGTAACTTCTTCAGTACCTCAGCTACTCTTGTTCTCGGGATAACTAGCTGTCTCCTCATCTCAGAACCGTCATCGTTTTCAAGGACTCTTTTCAACAGCCCTTCTTCCAGGACAAGGGAGTCCCACTGAGCCCAATACGCCTTGAGTTTCGGTGAAAATCTTGACACTTCTTGCCAGGTAGGTCGCCGGTTTTCTTTCTTCCATTGCCGGATCATCTTCAGGTGAGGATCATTCTCCTGATCTTCTCTGATCCTGGTGGGTGACCATTCCTCGTTGACTACAGTAGTTCTTGAAACTGCAGCTTCCTTAGATTCCACCTTGTTGCAGTGGGAGCAGTCTGTTGGGCACGGCCGTCTGGACAGGGAGTCGGCATTTCGGTGACTCACACCAGCTCGATGTTCGATGTTGAAATCGTATTCTTGAAGTCGTTCAATCCATCTAGCGATCTGGCCCTCGGGATTCTTGAACTGCATCAACCACTTAAGTGCTGCATGATCAGTCCGAATTAAAAACTTCCTACCATAGAGATACTGGTAAAAGTGTTCCACGGACTTCACTACTGCCAAAAGTTCTCTTCTTGTGACGCAGTAGTTTCGTTCTGGTTTGGAGAGGACTTTACTGAAATATCCCAGCACTCTTTCTTGCCCTCCTTGGATATGTGAGAGCACTCCACCAATTCCTACGTTGCTTGCGTCAGTGTCAAGAATAAAGTCTCCCTCTGGTAATGGATATCCTAATATCGGCGCCGAGGTTAAATGCCTCTTCAAAGTTTCAAAAGCCGTTTGACAGTCTTCGTCCCATTGGAAAGCTCTTGCTTCTTCTGTAAGTCGCGTTAGAGGCTTGGCAATATCCCCAAACTTCCTGATAAATCTTCTGTAATACGTGCAAAGTCCAAGGAAACTCCTAATTTGATGTTTGTCGGTTGGTTGCGGCCATTGCTGAATGGAAGCAACTTTCTCTGGATCCGCCGCCACTCCTTCATTGCTCACTATATGACCTAGATAGTTGACTCGGTTTTGGAACAGCTGACATTTCTTCGGGTTTAACATGAGCTGGGCAGCTTGGAGTCGTTTGAATACGTCTTCCAAATTTTTCAGATGTTCGTCAAATGTCTTCCCCAGTACTACGATGTCGTCCAAATAGACCAGGCATGTCTTCCAAGACAACCCTCTCAAGACATTTTCCATGTCTTTCAAATGTCGCAGGCGCATTACAGAGCCCGAATGGCATGACGTTGAATTGCCATAATCCAGATCCGGTGGTAAAAGCAGTCTTCTCTTTATCTTCTGGGTCCATTTCTACTTGCCAATAACCAGACTTCAGGTCCAAGGTGGAAATCAGTTTGCTGCCGGCCAAAGTATCTAGCGTATCGTCAATTCGAGGCAGAGGATAGCTGTCCTTCTTCGTCACGTTGTTAAGCTGGCGATAATCCACGCAGAATCTCGTAGTTCCATCCTTTTTCTTGATGAGCACTACTGGAGACACCCATCCATGGACTAGTAGATGGTTCTATCACTTTTTCTTCTGCCATCTCTCGAATTACTCCTTCAGCTTCCTCTCTCTTCGCTCGTGCGAGTCTTCGAGCTGATTGTCTAATTGGCTTAGCATGACCAGTATCGATTTTGTGTTTGACGGCTGATGTTCTGCCAGTCTCTCCTCCTTTTGGTACGAATAAGTCTCGATACTGCAAGAGAAATTCTCTCATTCTCTTTTTTTCAGCTCGATCCAAAGATTGACCAGCTACTGATAACATTTGTTCGAATCTGGTATTAGAATTGCCAGTGGTCGTTGTTTGACGCACTATTGACGTCACTGGTACGCAGGATCCAATCTTGGTTTGCTTCTTGATTCTAATTGGGTAATCGTTCACGTTTATCACACGTACTGGGATCTCTTTCGCCGACGTGACCAATCCTTTTCCAATTAGTACTCCTTTGCCAACTTCTTCGTCGTGGTTCCTTGGCTCCAGCATAACCGGTGTACCTTCCTCCATGATTCCCTGTAGCCGTGCTACTATCATGGTTTCGCTTCGTGCAGGTAGAACGGTATCTTCCTGTACAGCTGCCAACTCCGCGCTGCCTTCATATGGATGCAGGAATACCTCCTCGGAACCCACTTTAATGGTTCTGTTTCTAAAGTCTAATTGGAATCCATGTACATTCATTACGTCCATTCCCAGAATCACGTCTTCTTCAATGTCAGCTACGATTACCGTATGCGTGAACTTTTCTGCGCCAATTCCCAATTGGATTTGTGTTTCCCCGTGAACGTTGGCACTCTCGCCTGTGGCGGTCCGCAGTCGCAGTCTCGTTGGTAGAAGTTTCTTCTTGGGGTTTATTATCTCTGGTCGTATAATGGTTCTAGTTGCCCCAGTGTCAACCAGCAGAGCATATCCCTTGCCATTTACTTCGCCATCCACATATACACTGTCGTTGCGACATCTGAGAGAAGCTATCAGTATGAGAGGGTCTTTGGAACGGTCATGGGTCGGTGCTGGCCCCTCGTAGCCGACCCGTTCTAGTTTTCCTGTGTCTGGGGTTCTTGGTTTGCAGGAGTCTTGCTTACACGAACTACGTACATGCCCTAGCTCGCCACAATTCCAGCATCTGATTTTTCTCGGTTTCTTGTTCATCATACCTTTTATGAAACTGACGAACTGGTCAAATCTGTCTTCGTCACCTTCTTCTTGGATGGTCCTAATTTTGTTATATCCTGAAGCCTTCGTTGCTGCTTCATATTCGAGAGCAGCTGTCAATGCGTCGACTAACGTTTTCGGATGGGCTAAACCAAGTGTCCTCTGCATATCGGGGTTACGTAAGCCATCAATAAAGGCCTGGATGCCCAGACATTCCATCATGTTCTCTGGTGCTGACGGATAAGCAAATCGAACGAGTCGGGCAATATCCACTTCATACTCTTGAAGGGCTTCATCGCGTTTCTGCCTTCGGTTCTTCAGTTGGGACTGGTACAAATGTTCTAGATGTTCGTGACCGTACCGCATGTCCAACCTCTTCTTCAGCCGCTCGAAATCATCCGTTTCTTCCAGAGGTATCGTCTGAAGTATATCTAAGGCATCTCCCCGAAGCGCGATAGTTAGGTTCACTGCTTTCTCCTTATCGGACCAATTATTCACTCTAGCGGCTGCTTCGAACTGTTTTACGTAATTGGTCCACGACATCTTTCCATCGAACGTTGGGGCCTTGACTCGAGTAAAACTGCCAATATCATCTGTCTTGGGTTGTGTTTCTGGCTTGCAGATCTCGATCCTCTTTTCTTCTGCTGAAGTGTCCTGTGTTCTTAAATCAGCAATCTTTGTCTCCAAATCCTTGATTTTCTCGTCCATCTGATTTTCCATCGTTGTCATCTTATTTTCAATGTCTGATTTTAGAGACGTAATTTTATTCTCGACGTCAGCAGCAATGTCATTTTTTAACGATAAGATATCGGCAGAAATGTCATTTTTCATAGTGGAAATCTTCTCGTCCATATTAGTAGAAATATAATTCTTCATAGTGGAAATCTTCTCGTCCATATTAGTAGAAATATCATTCTTCATAGTGGAAATCTTCTCGTCCATATTAGTAGAAATATCGTTCTTCATGGTTGAAATCTTCTCGTCCATGGCAGAAATTGACGAGATTATGGTGGAAGCCTCGTCATTGAATAAAAATAATTCTGGATTAAAGCCGTCATTTTCCAGTGCCACTTTAAGTCTTTCTACTAATTCACTGTTCTTACCGGACGTTTCCAACTCACGATCTTCCAATTCTGCCCTTAATTCCGTGACTTTCAAATCACATTGTCTCTTGGCCATTTTTATGTCGCTATTTATTTACATTACCCCACACCTGACACCAATGTAATGTTTTTCTAATTTATTTAAAACGTAAACGGGTGGGATAAATTTTAAACACTCGGTATGGCTACTTACTAATTTATTTAAACACTAACTCACTAACACTAATTTATATGTACTTAACTAGTCACTTAAATTTAATTTATATGCACACTAACTTATTAATTTATAACACTTTTATATTCACTTAATTACTGTTTAACTCACTATGGCAAATTATAAACTGAAACTCATCCGCTGATCGGTCCTGTATTTATATCAAAAACTTTCTTCACTAGAGCATTCCGGAAGGGACATGTCTTTTGCGATATTTCTTAAAATGCCTTTCGAGAACATGTTTAAGAAGGACGGTCACAATAGATCCCAATAGACCTTCTCAGAATTCGGCGCGCTCGCCTTTTTCTTAACTCCGTTAACATAAGGTTACAGGGCCGTACTTAGTATCTGCTTCGGTGTGCGAGTTCGTAACAATATTAAGAGGTAGTAGCCACTTAGACTACCATTTCTGGACGTTATCTAAATCTTTTTGAAGGTCTGCGTGGTTGATGAGAGTACAGTACAGTTGTGTATCGTCTGCGTAGAGAGATATGGAATTTGTAAATCACTGACATACAGGACAAAGAGCAGCAAACCAAGGACAGATCCTTGAGACACGCCACTAGATACAATTCTTTCTGCCGAAAAATTCTGAGCGACCCTAACTTTAAAATTACTGTTCGTTAAGTTGAGTTGAGTTGAGTCTACCCCTGCAATTTTTATTTTTTCAACCCGCATTGTATCCGCCATTAGATCCAAAATATCTCAGAAATGTTTATATATAAAGCCTAAATAAACAAACCCAGAAAAGAGACACCCACTTTTTTAAAAAAAATTTCAACTTTTATTTCAAGTGATCCTGAATGTGGCCCTGCTTAGAGTTAATTCAAGTTTGACACGCCCTCGCTGCGTTAACACATTTATTTGATTACATGATACGCATTTTTAAGTTGGGTTTATTGTTTTAAAGTGAGCAGAACTAGCAAAACAACTATTTGAATATATTTCTCATTTTTAGGAAGCAGGCAATACTTTTTATCGCGATTTAACAATTATTACCGACTGAAGTATCCTGAATCCGCCACTGTATACTTAAAGATATATCTTTGGAATTTCAAGTTTGTAAGACATTAAATAAGTTTGACCGTTATCAATAATAACAAAAACATGATTTGTTGGCAGGTTTGATGGCAGCTAGATGAAACATCAGAATCACTTGGGAATTTCAAGGCAAACTACGACTCATATGTTAATTTAGATTTTGTTTATAACTCGTAGAGCCTTTTAGAAATTGCAAGAACGACGTTCCTGGTTATAAGGTTGCAGGTGGTTTTCAGAATAATTGCATTTATTGTATAAGTATGCAAGCGCACCTTAATTGTTTCTTGCGATTTGTCAGATAGCGTGTGCAATTTGTACGGTGGGGTCATTTTTTGTCTTGTTTAGGAAGTTGAGAACTGAATAACTTAATTTATGTACACGTTGAGTCATACAAACTGGATAATACTGATGCTGGTTAGTTTTTATGCTAATTAATAACATAAACTATAACGACGTAAGGATAGTTATTATATATATTTTTTATATTAAAGATAAATTGATTGATAAATTTGGTGTTATTTGTATACCCACTCATACATTCTTAATATTATACACTATTAACCATAGAAAAACGCATATTATTCAAATTTTTTGTATAAAAGATGCGGTTTACTCTGGACAACAACTGTTATGTCCAAAAATATTCAGATTTAATTACAGGTCTGCAAAAAACTGGTTTATGAAAAGTTGGAATTCATTTTAGAAGACTCTCAGAATTGCTATATCTCGTCTATTTTTCAAATATTTCGATATTTTTTGTACTTCAAGTGTTTTTCGATTTTTGTGCTAATTTCATTGTGATAGTGGAATGAAGAATTTATCCACACATAATGAAATCCATTGTGTTCTTCATTTACATCACTACATAATAATACTCTTAATACTGCTATTTTATTATAATATATCGCTTCATATAGAACAGATGATTATGTTCGTAGGGTTATTGCTGTCTTATCCTTTCTTGACAATGAATGTAATGTGACGGTAGAGAATAAGTGAAAATTTGTTGAGAATTAGCGAACAACAAATATGGAAAGTGGTAACATACAAAAGATAAAACAATCAGGAATAGAACGACGAAAGAAAACTTGTATGAATTATAATTTTGAAAACAAAAAACACGTAAATTGGGAAACAAATGACCAATACCGAAATTTATCAATTTTAACAAGAAATAAATTATACACACAAAAACTGGAAACACGGACCACGATAAGAAATTTTATGCAGCCAGAAAATCAATAGTACAGGAGCATAATGAACAGAAATTTTTCAAAAGAATAAAAGGAATCAGTCACGGTAAAAGAGTCAGCTTGCCTACGGGTTAAGGGTGAACTTAGTAGCTCTGTAACAAAAACTGTTTGCGAGACACTTGAAATCCGGCGCTGAGAAAAAAAATATGGGGGATGAAATAAGAAGAATGTTTGAATGTCTGACTGATAAAATGACCACAATCGAAAACAAATTAGAAAATAACATGGAAGAAATAAGAGAGCTGAAAGAGGAAATTAATTGGCTGAAACAAATGATAAAAACACAAGACAGAATAATCGAAATGATGGAACGAGAGACAAAAAGAAACAATATAATTATACAGGAAATAGAAGATAGTTAAGAGGAACGATCTGGAGACACAAAAATAAAAATCGAAGGAATATTAAAAGAAGCAGGTATAGAAATGAACTAAAAAAGTGAAGTAATCGATCTACGAAGAATGGGAGAATTCAATAGTAGAACTAAGAGACCAATAATCATAAAGCTCAACCAATGGGAAAAGAAGCAGGAAATAATGGAAAAAAAGAAAACCCTAAAAGGTACAAACATTTGGCTAAATGATGATTTGCCAAAAAGAGTACAGGAAGACCGGAAATACATGATGCAATTTATAAAAAGGGCAAGGGAAAATGGAAGTAGAGCTTACTTTAAATATGATAAATTGATAATAGATGGAAATGTACGACAAGTATAATTTCCAGGAAGGCGAGAAAAAGATAGAAAAGGCAGAGACGAATAAGCCTAAAAGGAAAGTAAGCGTAATATCACCGGAGGCAGGAGAAAGCGTGGAGAAGATAAGAGGAACAGAAAAATAAAGAACAGAGTGAAGAAAGGATTAGTTTTAGAATTACAAATAGTTTTAAGATCAGTAAAAGTAAATTAATGAAAACAAATTGTAGTAAAGGGATAAATGTAGATAATAGGATTAGGATAGATGAAGTAAATAACAAAAAAGAAGATACCTAATATGAGTAAAAATGAAAAAGGTAGGGAGATCTATAATAATAATTGTAATTATATGTTTGAAAAGAGGGTACAAGATAAAGGTAATGATAAATCAGGCGATAAAAAATGTAAATATCAATAAAAAAGGGGAAAGAAAAAAAGGTACGTAGGACTAAAGAAATTAAAATTAGTACTTGGAACGTGAGGACAATGCTTGGACCAGGAAAGATGGAGGAACTTGTATGGGAATTGGAAAAATATGATATTGATGTAGCAGCGTTGCAGAAAATAAGATGCAGGGGGAGGGCAAGTATTGAAAAAAAGAAATATCAATTATTTTACTCGGGCAGAGAACAGCAAGGACAATATGGAGTAGCATTTATAGTGAAAGAAAAACTAAAAGGAAATGTAATGGAGTTAAGACCAATCGATGAGAGAATGGTCTATATAAGAATTGAGACGATACCCTTCAATCTGTCAATAATAAATGTTTATGCACCCACGGATATGGCAGAAGATGAAGAAAAGGAAGTGTTCTATGAAAAGGTAGAAGAAGAAATATTAAAAATACCAAAATAAGACACGATAGTATTATTGCGTGACCTGAACGCGCAAATTGGAAAAGAAGAATATGAGAAGAGAGGCAAAAGAAATTAGTGGAATTCAAGCAAGATGGAAAAGGATAGAAAAATGTATAAATACAGCTGCAAACAAAAAAATAGGAACGGTGGTAAACAGAGAACAGAAGGAATGGCTAGATGAAAAATGCAAAGAGATGGTAGAAAAGAGAAAATAAGCATGGTTAAAATGGATAAGGACGAACAGAAGCGGAGAAAGAGAAACTTATGAAAAACTAAGAGAAGAATCAAAGAAAATAATAAAACAAGCTGAGACAACAACAATTGAAAACAGAATTAGTGAAATAGAAAGGGCAAGTAATGCGAGGAACACAAAAGCTTTCTACCAAAAAATAAATGCCTAGACCCGAACATACAAAACCAAAACAACAGGAATATAAAACAAAGAGGGAAGAATAGTAAATGAAGAGACATGGATGGAATACTTCAGAGAATTACTAACAGAAACAGAAGTAAGAGAAGAGGTTGATATAGAAGAAAAGAACAAACAATAGGTAATCGAGAGCCCAACAAAGGAAGAAATAAGAGAAATTAACAGGAGTAAGAACGGAAAAGCGCCAGGAAGCGTCGGAATCAACATGGAACTTATCAAATACGGAGGAACTAAACTGTTAGAAAAATTATACCAATTGATATATAAAATATGGGAAGAAGAAGAGATGCGAGAGAAATGGAATGAGGGACAAATATTAACAATACACAAGAAGGGAGACCAACAAGCTTGTGAAAACTTCAGAGGAATAACGCTACTGAATGCAACATATACGATAACAACAACAATTATAAAAAGAACACTGCATGACGCAGGTTACAGAGGTGGACAATATCAGTACGGATTTACAAAGGGAAGGTCAACTACAGATGCGATACATATACTGAAACAAATTTTGAGATACTATTCATTGACTTCCAAAGAGCATTTGACTAAAAAAAGGAATCAATTACTGAAAGCGCTGAATGAAATGGGGCAACACTATTCAAGTTGGCACTAGAATATACGTTGAAAAAAATATGTGAAGGAAATTTAAGAACCACAGAAGGACAAATAACAGCATATGCCGACGACCTAGCACTAGTGGTTAAAAACAGAATGGTAATGGAAGAAATGTTGGAGGAGATAATAAGGGAAGGAAAGAAAATTGGACTGGCGATAAATACACATAAAACCAAATTATTAAGACTCACAAAGAAGCAAAGGTTAAAGAGAGCAATAATATACTCAATGGTAGAGTGGAAGCCCTTTAGTAAGAGAAGACCAAGGATAACTTGGTTGCAGGAGGTAGTAGGTGATCTCAAGACTATGGGAATTAGACACTGGGAAGAGAAAATGCAGGACAGGAAGCAATGGCTACAAATAGTAGAAAAAATATGAAAAAGTAAATGTGGTCTGATCCACCTTTAGAAATGGATCTAGAAAGCTCATAAGACCGGCGCTACTCCTACGGGAGTGTTAAGCCAAATTGATGTTCATTGTGGACTCTCCCCTCTGGGAATTGAGGCTGTTAATGTTGGACTCTTCCTTCTAGGAATTGAGGCTGATAGTGTTGTACTCTTCCTTCTGGAAATTGAGGCTAGTATGTGTCTATAAATAAAAAGTTTCCTACCCTTTCCTCGAATGTGTTTTCTCGTTCACACCCGTGGACATTGTTTGATGCTTACCCCCTGCTTAAAATACTTTCTTCCGTAACCGTTGATTACTCATTTTTATTTCAATTATGTATAACCCATTTAATGTAATCTCCCTAGTAATATATTACATTAAATATGCCACATCCAATTTTATAAAAAAATATTAGTTCTTAACTTTTTTAAATTTTCAAGTTTCAATCTTCCAACCTTTCACATCTATTTCTCCTAACTTGCAAATTTAATATTTCTGAGGATTTATGTGTGTTGCATATTGAAAACTTTTTATCGGGTAATGTTGACTTTTACTTATACCAAAATAAGTTTTTGTAGCTTGACGATGGCCCTTATATAGGCTGAAACTAGTAGCTGCTTGACAATAAATACCAACCATTGTTGTCGACAACAAACTCCCCTTCAACAATTAGTGGTTCAACGCCATCGGAAACCCAAAATTAAAATAAAATTACTTCAAATGAAAACGTGGGGTCTCTAATATTACGAACCATGTCTTCAAGTCCTTCAGTGTTTTCTATTGGTTATAGCGAATTGGAAACCTGCTGTGGTTTCGACAAATTACACTTGCCCTTATCTTTTTTGCAATACGGTAGCAAAAATTGTAAAGATTCGTACAACCACCAAGTAGACTGAGATACCTCGTCTGCTTCCATCCCACTATGTAGGGGAGACCGGGGCTAAATGTCACAAAATTAGGTTGTTAATTTTTTGTGAAACCATTTTTAATCCTAGCAAAGTTATTTTTAGTGCACTTTGTCACTCTATTATGTGACTATACAAAGTGACTAAAAATGTATTTATAAATATTGCGAACTCATTAATTTTTTTGCAAAATGTAAACTGTTACAAGTGTGACATCTTGCCCCCATTATGGGGCACGTTGTCTCACGGAAAGGCAGATATCAGGTTAGATTTTATTTAGAAAAGCTCAAAAATACAGATAAAAAGAAACAAATAATACATTATATTATGCTCTATTCCAATTTTGTTATTCAGTGTCGTCATCTTCACAGTTTTGACAGACGTGCCACGGTGTACCGGGAGTGCACAGTTCATGGGCCCATAGCTTACAGACTGTACATTGAACCCAAACTTCTTTTGGTGAACTATTGGAAAATGGTTCCAAGCAGACAAGACAAAAACTTTCTTCATCCTCGTCCTCTGATTCTTCAGGGGACTTCTCTTTAGCACTTTTATGGTTTTTTCCCTTTTTATTTTTATTATTTGACACTCTTATACTTCCTGTTAAATTTTTCTTTACGTTTTTTCTCTTAGCAAACTCCGCCTCAAGAGCCTTTTTCTCTGGCGTATCAGTTAGTACAGCCGACTTCCTTTTCTTTCTATTTGACCCTTTGTTTCTTGCAGCTGAAATTTAAGGTAACTGTTATTTAAAATGTGTCCTCACCTGATTTTGGTAAAAGTCTTACCTGCTTTGGGCAAGGGCCTTATATCTGAGACACTAAATATACTTTCCTTAGGCCCAGAATGCTGAGTATGGTTTGGGATTTTTTCTAAGGATGAGCCACTAGGACCAGGCTGCTGAGTGTCGTGAAGTTCTGTGTTTGCAGGTTCTGACACAGTTGTTTTTTTGTTGCCTATTTCAAGAAAAACAAATTATTGCAGAATAATTAGATACTCAGGTAACTAACTTACTTGTTAACATTTCGTCAACTGTTGGTTCATCAGTTTGAAATGAAATTCCACTGGTCCCGGGCTTTGGATTTTCGAGATCTGGTTCCTGATTTTCTTGGTGCAAGTCTCTGTCTGTTACTTTACATGGGCTAAATTCTGTTTCATCAAATACATTTTGGTTGAAGGGAAATATCCCTGATACACGAAATCCGGATTGTATATTTTTTGGTGTTGCGGCTAGGGGATAGCTTTGAGCAACTAAAACTGGAATATCATATATCGTCATCGTTTGACCGGGATTATTCATTATCCACGCATCGCAAGCATTATTGTACTGTTTTTTAAACGGACTATAAACTGACATATCAAGAGGCTGCATCTTTTGCGAGCAGTGGGGAGGAAAAGATAATATAACTATACCACTTTCCTTAGCCAACTCAAGTCCCTCGATAGAAAGATGCGACTGATGATTATCAAGAAGTAACAGACAGGGGTGCTTTTTGGAACATTTTGAAAATTTAATGAAATGTCTCAAAAATAGCACAAAATTTTCTTCTATCATCCAGCCACTTCGATTAGCTGTTCTTGCACATCCTGCTGGTCCAGATGTTAGCCAGAATTCTCTAAAATGCACTCTTGTAAATATAAAGAATGGCGGGATGCTATTTCCCAAAGCAGATACGGCACAGGCCACTGTGACGAGGGTTCCACGTTCCCCAGAAGTTATGGATCCGACTTGTTTAAATCCCTTTCTGGCCACTACTTTACAAGGCTTCTGAACAGTGGTCACCCCCGTCTCGTCCATATTCCAGATTGAGGATGTATCAAAGTTATATTTTTTCATAACCTTTTCCAGATTTGTAAAAAAGCTGTTCACATTTGCTTGGTTAAAATTTGTTGCGCGTGCGAAATTTGTTGGTTCTGGAGTGCGAAGAGATAAATCACTGTTCCTCTTTAAAAATGATGTAAACCATTCAGGTCCAGCCATTTGATCCCTTTTCCAAGGCTCGGGAACAGCTATTTTATTGGCAATGGCAAACTGGAATGCAAGCTTTCTAATTTCCTTAGGACAAAGTCCGAAATAAATATTTGCTGATTCGAGTAGGTATGTTTTTAAATCCATTTCCATTTCTCGGCTTAATACCATGCGAGGTTTGCCATATCCCACGTCTATATTTAACTGATCTTGATTAAGGTCCTCTGCTGAAAGCTTTTTGCAATAGCGCCCCACGGTTTTATAATTTAAATCAAAATTTTTTGCTGCTTGCCTAATAGAAATATTTTCATTTTTTACTTGTAACACCGCTTTCTTTATTGTTTCCTTATGAAAACTCCCTCGATCTGTTCTTTTTCTGTATTCGCGCACCATCTAAAAATTAAATCCGATTCAGAGCTTTACTTCTTTTAATATCGGGGTAAAAAGTCACACATGACAACTTGCCCCACAACGTGTGAGACAAGTTACCCCAAACGGTCCTGCCATTTTCTTTCTAAAATAACTACCTAACCTAATTTTATAAATTAATAAATTTATAGTGACTTTTTGGAGAACACCTAGGAGTATCATAAATATAACACGGCATTTTTAAATTCTGGCACTGAGATAAAATATACGGTTTGTATTATTAATCCAAAAAATTACTTACATTGGCTTTTTCCGTAAATTCACTTATGTACGTATACACATGCGACTTATACGAATGGCGAATATGGCGGAACTAACTAGCATTAAAATAGTTCCTGGCGTATGAATATGACGACGTTGCCATATTTACTTTGCGCAGGAAAGGGTTTGTGACTTTAAACCAGTGAGACTTTAAGCCCCGGTCTCCCCTAGCACTTCCTCGCTACAGTTACGATGAACTTCTAAGAACTGAAAATTTGTATTTTATACTAATAAAAAATGACTTACAAATTTGCATCAAAATACTTACCTTATATAATGTTGGTTGTAGTCCATATAACGTAACCAACATTTTTGTGGCATCATGGTCCCACTTCTTGTTTTGCAGCGTCATAGCAACTAATTTAAACACAGCAAATGTTATGTTTGTGTTTTTGATTTTCGCGATTTCACGCACTAAAAAATTGATGTTGGAAGTACAGGAACTTGCGCTAGTGCGCAGGTCTAGTTTAGAACTTGTACGAATAAATAGGACCGGATCTAGTTTCCAAACTAGTTTCTAGACGTTTCTAATATGAAAACTTGGGTGCAAATTTCAAGTTTCTACAAGCAGTTCTAGTATTGAACTTGTCAAAGTTTCTAGCTGAAGAAAATATAATGTAACTCAGACTTTAGACGACACTAAAGCAACCTCATACCTCATCAAAAATGTAACGAGTACGTAAATAAAATATATGAATTAAGATATAGTATTTATTCATATAATATTATAATTTGAGGCCAATATTATTTATAGAAAATCTTTAATAAAATATTGACTAAGAATAAAATATACCTACAAGTAAAATAAAATATAGTTACCGAAAAATTAGCTACAGCTAAAATATCATTTAAAATAACAACTTACTTGCTACATTTATATGTAATAACAATTTAATCAGTTAAGTATAAACCACATTGGTGTAATTCTGATGGATCGAAATGACAGTTGTCGTCTTTATATTTTTTCCTGACGTAACAAATCTTATGATCTTTGTTTAAAAAAAAAAACGCCATCAGCAATCCTACATCGTGGATGTGTCATGTTATTTACGAGTAGAAAGGCGCCCCTAAATGCTCAATGGGGGCGCCAAAATCAAGCTTGCCAACTGGTTTGTAATGAAGATATGTGTGAAGCTCCAAAATGCAATCTTGCAAACGTATTTGGTATACATTAATTTACATCAAAATAAAATTAAGTAATTTGTTTTAATACTCATGTTGGCGCCTTCTAACGAGGCGCCCGGAGACACATGTCCTCCCTACCCCTCTCTAGCTACGCTTCTTCGAATATATTTATTTTTAGTGGTATTTATTTTAAGTTAAGTACCTGTAGGATTATTGGAGGACTATTTTACGTATATCAATGAACTTTAAACAGTTAATGTTGCTATTGAGTTAAAACAAATGTAATCAACGTACACAACCGTTAGAACACTGGGATTTGTGGGGAAATCGTGAGTGAATAAGTAATGGAGATAGGTGATAGGTTTGTCCTTTGTATTTTATTGTCCTGTTTAACAATGAATGGTATTTTCTATAAAAAAAGAAGCAGGTGGGGATACAGTGTTTGAAATGACCCATAAGTAATGAAAAATCAGATTTACAACTTTTCCGAGAGACCAAATTAATTAACCAAAGATTTGAGAAAGTCTCTCCAACAAAATGTAGAAAAACATTTCTTTGTGCCAACAATGAAATCGGTAAATCTGATAAAAAAACAGAAGTACTAATAAGTTTGACAAAAAAATATCTTGTATTTCCGATTCCCGGTATTTTTGACATAGTAGTTAGTATAATATTACTAAAACTGGATCCATGCATAAACGAAATATTGCGTTACCATAGCAACGAACAATAACATATTCGAAGTGTCAGTGTAAAGTTTGACGTCAAAAAAGTAAACCAGAGTTACGCAATAAATTAAAAGAAAAAATATGTCCACCGAAATAGTGAAAATAGAAAAATTGGAGTATCGAGCCGTCATCAAGTACCTGTATTTAAAAGGGTTAAGAGGTAAGCAGATTTACGAAGATATGCTTAATATCCTTGGTGATCAATGTCCTTCATATTCGACCCTGAAAAATTGGACTGCAAACTTGAAAAGAGGTAAATTTCTTCTTCTTATTTCAGTTTTTTGGCCTCCACCCATTAGGTATTTAGCCAGCGCAGGTTTCATTTATTTATTTTCGGGAATATTCCTTTCGGAATGTCTGGAACTGTCCATCTTCCCTTTGATGAATTCTTCTGTATAAGGCTAGACATATTATAAACAAAACGACATAGGTAAAAAACTTTTCTCGCTCGGGGGCAACTGCCGAGCATTACACAACCCCAGAATGTTGCCTCGGATTTAGGATAAGGAGCCCAGGATCAACAGATAGGGTTTATCAGGATGTAACGACTAATTTTTTTTTTTTTTTTTTTTCCTAATTGTCTAAATTTTAATTTGGAAAGTATTAATAAATTTCATAATTACTTTAATTATTTTTACGTTAATTTGGTTTAGTATACTAGGAAGTGAAATGGGGGTTGGACAGCCTATTTTTATTAATTCTTTGTATGTATCAAAATTTGCGGTTTGATTCAAAGGACATTCGAAAAATATATGATATAGATCCTCAGTTTGCCCACATTCACAATATTCATCCTCAATAACTCTGATTTTAAAAAGATGAGCTTTACTAAGGGTATGCCCTGTTTTGAGCCTTATTATTGTTGTTATATGTCTCCGATCTGTATAAGGGAATTTCAAAAACCAAGGTTCATGGGGGAAACTATCCAGGTTAGGATACCATTTCCCTTTTACCTTAAAGGACTCGGCCCAGTTATTATTATGTAAGTTTAAAATTTGCTTTTTAAAAAATGGGTAGTAGTCATATTTCTCAATTTTAATGTCTGCTGGCACTTTTAATATCGTACCTACATTGGCTAGTGTATCTACTTGTTTATTTCCCATTACACCCTTATGTCCGGGAATCCATGCTAGGATAAATTCAAAATTGGCTTTACTGGCATTTAAAATTAATCTTTTGGTTTTTAATGCATTATAGTTATTGTTACCATACTTTGTGTTTTCTATCTTATTAATAGCACTCAGTGAATCTGTAAATATTATACATTTCATTAGGTTTTTTTCAATGCATACCCCTACAGCTTTATTAATAGCAATGATTTCGGCTGAACATATCTGTGTATGGTCGAATAATCTCGTTGAAAAATTATATTCAATTTCTGGAATGTGAACCGCACATCCTACGCTTTGATTTATTGGATTTAATGAACCATCTGTGTATACCCATGTATATGTCCCAAATTTATCTGCAAACTCATTTAAAAAGCATTGATTACTATATATAGCACTTTTGGTTGTTGTTGAACAATATGTTTTAATTCTGTTAACTTGATCATCTACTTCTATTTGAAAACACGGGTTAACATCTGTTTTAAGTAAGTTACTAATTACTTGATCAGCTCTTAATTTAGCCTCAATCAGATATGGAGGATCTTTAGTTCTCCAATAACCTATTCTATCTAAACACTTGTTTTTCAATGCATTTAATATTTCATTAAGAGGGTTTTTATTATCTGCTGCGATTTTTAAATAGAATTTTATGGCCAGTACCTGTCTTCTATACTCTAGTGATATTTCCCCAGATTCTGCCAGTAGGCAATTAATAGGTGTTGATTTCATTACGCCTGTAACTAACCTCAAGCTTTTATATTGAATTCTGTCTAGCGCATTTAATATTTTTTTGTTACATGGTTTAAGTACAAAACTAGCATAATCCAAATGAGATCTTATGATACCTTTGTATATCATAAGCATTGTAGATGGATCTGCACCCCAATGAATACCTCTTACTGCTCTCATTATATTAAGCCCTTTTTGGGTTTTGTTTTCAATATCTTGTATATACCTATTCCAGTTTAATCTACTATTTATAGTTATGCCTAAATATTTAATATTTTCCTTAATTTCAATTGTACTACCTTTTATCTTGATACTAGGGTTTGTTAGTTTTCTTCGGGTATTATTAAATATTATTGCATGTGATTTATGTGTTGAGATTTGGAGTTTATGACTTTCTAACCATTCAGCTACTTTATCTAGCGCATCGTTTAATTCTTTGCTCATGTTCTCCATTTTATCCCCTTCTATCATAAAAACCAAATCATCAGCATATTGTATCAATTTTACATTTTCTGGGAGTATTTCATGTAGTGAAATCATATATATATTGAAGAGAAGGGGACTCAATGGTGAACCCTGCGCAAGACCTTTACTGGTGCATCCTGGGCCAATTAATTCATAATTGAAATCTCTTACATATATCACCTTACAATTCAGTAAATTAAATAATAGATTAGTGTACGTTGATGAAATATTAAGGTCAATCATTTTTTTATAGAGGATATGAATGTCTACATTATCATATGCAGCTTTGAGGTCTATAAATACCGCAATTAGGTACTTTTTTTCACTAAAAGCTTGTAATACCGAATGGGTCAGAATTGAAATCGCATCACTACAACCCTTTTCCCTTCTAAAACCTATTTGAAATTTTGGAAATTTGTTGTTATGTTCCAGGAGCCATTCCAGCCGGACCTTAATCATGTTCTCTAATATTTTCCCCACACATGAAGTTAATGAGATTGGTCTGTAGCTTTCATATTGATCCCGGTCTTTCCCTTCCTTTAATATAGGTACTACTATGCTCTCTCTCCATTGCATGGGTACACTGCTTGTATCCAAACTATTATTATAAATTTGTAATAATTTTAGTTGTGCCACATGAGTTAGGTTTCTTAACATAGAAAATGATACGTTATCTAAACCAGTTGCTTTATCCTTTTTACCCTCTACCACATTACAGAACCCATTATAGGAAAACGGATTTACCTCTATGTTGTTGTTTATTAACTGAAATTCAGGGTCTATATCACAGCTGGATAGTGATTCTAGCAAGTTTCTAGAAATTTCTTTGTTTGGGAAATTTATATTATTATTAGTTAAATATGATTTGAAGCCCTTGACAACTTTCCATACTTTTTTTATTGGGGTATCTCTATTTAGGGTACCACAGAATTCTCTGAAGGAGATTTTCTTTTTAATTTTTAATTTACGTTTAACAAGTGCTTGCACTCTTTTATATTCAATGAAATTTTGTGTATTCATTTCTGATTTGTATTTATGTATAGCTCGTTTTCTTTTATTAACTAATTCTGAACACTCCTTATCCCACCAACTGTTAAATTTACATTTACTATTATTACTAAAATAGGGTATGCTTTCTTCTGCAGCATTATTGATTATGTTATACCAATTTGAATAGTCTAATTCTTCACTCAACGTATTCATGTTTGCTTCTATATTATTTGCAAATTGTTCCCAATCTGCTTTTTTAAAATTTCTTTTCCTAACTACGTTAACAATTTCTTTATTATTGAGGATCTCGCATATTGTAGGGTAGTGATCGCTACCCCCAGTGTCATCATATACATACCAGTGACAATCCGTACCTAATTCTTCCGATACTATTGTTAAATCAACTGCTGATTTATTTTGATTTGGCAACCCCACCCTTGTGGGGCTACCATCATTCAGTATAATTAACCCCTCATCCTCAATAGAACCTTTGACAATTTTCCCATTATAATCACTATCTATACAACCCCATAATTGATCATGAGCGTTGATGTCTCCCATTAAAATATACGGTTTTGGCGTTGTATTTAATAATGAATTCCATTGATTTCTATTAATTCTATTACCTGACGGATTATACACATTTATTACATGCAAATTTAAGGAATTTATTTTAACTACCAATGTCTGCATAGGCGTTAGGAAGTTGTCCCCGTTGTTGATGAACTGGTGTTGGATTTTATTTTTTACCAATGTAATTATACCCCCAAACCCATCGCTCCTATCCTGTCTGTATGTATTATAATTTTTTATTTTAAAATAATATGTGTTGTTTAACCATGTCTCATTTATTAATGCTATATCTGGATTTATTTCCTCTAATAAGTTTTTTAGTTGATTATAATTAGATCTCACACTTCGGATATTCCACTGACAAATTTTTAATTTATGTTTATTAAAGTTATTATCACAAACTGTATCCTTTACTTTTGAATAATTATTTATATCTTTATTTTTACTAAGATTATTTACATTATAGCCTGTTCCAACTGATTCACTTATCTTGACTTGTTGAGCCATTACTATTTGGTTTAAAAATCTCAAGGGCCGATACCCTCAATAACTGATCCATAAAATTAAGAACATGTTCTCTATCATAAGTATTAAGTTTACTAGCTATATTCATAATGTGGTGAAGTACATGAGATTCCTTCTCATTTCTATTCATACTCAATGGGGTATTAAATGTGAGTTCGCTCTCTCCATCTATTGAAGGGGGAATATAATATGTTCCAGTGGATCCTGGTGATCTCCCACTAGGATTTATTAATAGATTATTGTGTACTTTTTTATCATACCCTATCCCGTTATCCGTTTTCCGTTTTTTTGTTCCCACTACCTGCGAGAATTTATTGCTCAAAGGGGTTTGCTGAATATGCGCTGTTCTTCTACTGTCAATCGTGATGAGGTTACTATCTGTATTTTCTTTACTAGGTAGGGGGGGGAAATCATTAGAGTGACGTGAAAATTCTACGTTATTATTTAATACTTTAGGGAATTTTTCGGATGCCTCAAAGAATGATATATTGTCCAATGACATGGATTCTCTAATTAAATTTTGCCTTTTGTATTCAGGACACATCTTAGCTGTACTCGTATGCTCGGTTGATTTACAGTGAATACATTTCATTAGACAAAATTTATCATTCTCATGTACTTCGCCACATTTTATGCATTTACTTACTTTTGTTTTGCACATTTTTTTAATATGCCCAAAATTTAGACAGTTATAACATTGAAATACGGGCATGATATATGGCAATACTCTATGTTCTATACCGCATATTTTAACACTTCTTGGTAAAAAAGTTCCTGTAAAGGTAAACCGGACCGTCCCAGTCGACACTAGTTTGTCAACTGAGCTCGCCCCCGGTTCACCCTCTACTTGTTGGTTAATCTTTCTCATAAATCTCTTTGCCTCACTAATCTTAATATTTTCATTGTTAGTTTCAGAGTATTTCAAAAGCATGTCGTCTGTAAAAGTTTTATCTATGTTTTTCACAATACCCTTACATGATATAGTTTTGGAAGGTATGAACAAGGCATACCCTTTTGCATTTAATTCCCTATTCTTTAAAAAGTTATTAGCATCTTTGTACCCTGCAAATACTACACCAATTCTATTTTTACCTTTTTTATTGATTGTTTTTACATTATTAATCTTTAAGTCATACAACTCTCTCGCAACAGCTAAATAATTATAATTACCAATATTTTTGTTTTCCTCTTTAGCCTCAACATATACTTCATAGGGGCCTTTATCCGTATAGGTATAAATTTCTCTAATATTTGAATACTTTTTATTTACATTTTTTGTCTCATTTACATTAATATCGTTTTTTGTTTGTTGTTTATCTGTATTACTCGATGGTAAACTATTCATATCTATGTCGTTTTGATTTAAATTATAGGCATTCTCATTAGGGGGGTCCGCCCCCCCTGTATTATCCCCCATCTAACTCCCTTTTTTTTATTTTTTTTACCTGTTTTTTTCCAAATATGAAGACTCCAAAAGAAAAGAGAAATAAAAAAGAGAAACTACTTAATTTGTTTAACTATTCACTTTAAAAAATTAAGAGGAAGGTTCGATTACACAAAGGAATTTGTTAGTAAAGCCTTATAAATACCTGGATATCTTCCAATTCAAAAAACCTCGCTTCACCCAAAAAGACGTATTCTTCCTTCAAGAGCTCACACGAGAAAAATAAGAGGTAAATTTTCCATTGAAGATGACCGATCGAGAAGGCCAGTTTCTGTGTCAGTCCCCGAAAGTATCGATGCAGTTCATGACATGATTTTATCAGACCATCGAATTGGGCTAAAACGGATATCTGAAGCACTGAATATTTCATACGAACGCGTTCATTATATAGTTCACGTCAATTTGGATATGAGAAAACAAGCCACAATCGATGGAATGGCGACACTATGGTTCTCCAAGACCTAAGAAGTTTCGTGTCCAAAAATTTGCTGGAAAAGTTCTTGCTTCAGTTTTTTGGGATTGCCATGGAGTAATCATGATTGATTTTTTGGATAAGGGTAGAACAATAACTGGAGATTACTATTCGATATTACTGACCACTCTACGGGAAAACATTAAAGAGAAAAGACGCGGAAAGCTATCCAAAGGCGTTTTGTTTTTGCAGGACAACGCCCCTGCACACAAATCTCATGTTGCCATGCAAAAAATTCGTGATTTAGGGTTTGAATTACTAGAACACCCCCCTTATTCACCAGATTTGGCTCCGTCCGACTATCAGCTCTTTCCTCAACTGAAAAGAAGTTTAAAAGGTCGTAAATTTTCTTCCAACGAGGAGGTAATAAAAGCTGTGGAGGTCTGGTTTGCAGAGCAAGAAGAAACATTTTTTTTGAATGGTGTAGAGACATTGCAGGTTCGCTGTAATAAAGAGCAGAATATGTTGTGTAATACTTCTGACCTTTTCGTAATAAATTTCTCTTGCTCCTTTGGGGGTTGTATCCCGTTACCGCTGCCCCCACACTAATAGGTCGTTGGTATATCCCAATTGGTATAGGAAACGGTATTATTTCTCTGGCTTTTTTTCCTGTGATTGTAGTGACCGGAGGAGCCCTACTGTATACTCCTATCCTAGAAACCTTTGCAGCGTGCTGTCACCAGTGCCTTACGGCACAAAATTTAGAACTAGGAATCTCCCGGCGGGTTACCTCGAGGGAGGGGTTTTCCTGGCACGAGCGGTCAAGGTCTCCGTGGGGCCTCTTGGGCTTATACAATGTGCCAAGCCTGAGTTCGAATGCAGGTCGTGTCAGCCCGTTCTATTTGCTGGTACGAGGTAAGGGTTGTTGTTAAAGGAAATAGACTGGAAGGATAAGTATGTACAAGTATATATTACAAAATAGTAGTGAGTCATACATAACAATAAGATTTTGAAATTGAATAAAGTAATTATGATATCTCGTGAATTTTGATATCCTGTACAATATAGTAAATCATATATATATATATATATATATATATATATATATATATATATATATATATATATATATTATTCTATTTTTGAGACTGTATAATTTTAATTTGAATATTTTAAGATAGATGTTATTATTTAGAATTTTTGTTTAGTTTGGCTAGCTCAGTTGGTTATTGTTATTTTGTTTAGTAATTTATTTTAATTTGATTATTCGGGAGCATGAAACCCTTTTTCTCTTTGAGTCCTGGCTTTTATATTGTTGTAATTGTTTAAATAAAAAGAAAACACATTATTTTGAAATCGATTTAATTTTAAATTCAATATTTTATATATTTGATAAAAATAATATGAGACGCCACTGGTTATATTGTATCTACTTATTTATTTTAATAATTTCATCAATACGCATGCGTGAAAAACTAGTCATGCGCTTTAGCATAAAACGAACAATTCTTACACTAAAGAAGCATCTATATTTATACAAACATAGTTTGTTTGACGATGCAGACAAGTGAATGGTTCAAACACATAAAGGAATTTATATATAAATCATACATATATATGATACAAATTGCTGTGGGAAGAAAATAGTTATATACATAGATAGAAATATAGGTATTATATACAGATGGACATAGTTATAACATTGATAAATTTTCAATCACCAGATTTATGCGATTACAAGATGGCGTAAGTACCTATTTTAATTTATTTAAAATTCGGCCTTTTATTAATTTTAACGATTTATGCGATTAATTCACTATATAAAGTCTGTTTCTTTCTTTTTCAGATCGATCATATGTGCAAATGTTTATCAATTTATGAAATTAAGTACTTAATTGAGTATTTGAGTTTTTACTCTGATTATTGGCCAATAATCATTTAAAAACACTGACCTGTTGCTCTTGAATTGGGATGAAAGTCTCTGGGTCCCAGGAACACTCCTCTGAAGCTCCAAAAAACCAAAATTAATGAAAATTTCGTAGATTCTTGCCGAAAAACTTGATACAATTGACTGTGAGTATTACTAAGATTGTATTTAATAGTACGTTATAGGTTTAAATGTCTTAAACCGGGAATTTCTTGAAATTTCAGGAACACCATCACACACACTCCTCGCTTCTTGACACCAGCTTCCCTAATTATCCAAGCGTCCCCTCGATTCTCTACTTTTCTCAACAAAACAGTCTTTTGTTCTTTTTCAGGTCACTATTTCAAAGTTTAATTGTTGATTCACAATTTGTTCTGTCATATTTTATAACCAATAAAATATTGTCTTTTGCAATCAGATTAATTGAAACTTCTTTCACTTATTAAAAAATTTCATACATACACTCTTTTACATTATTAGTTCATTTATAGAGTTCCTATGAGTTTTTTCATCATACAAATAAATTAAAATTGGTTATACATAGATACATTTACATGGTACAACATTCAATATTATTATTGATAATATATCACTGTTACACTCTTATTATTCATAAATATAAATTCTCTTATGTTATTTGTCTAAACTCTTTGCATTATATTATTTATAATAAACTTTAACAAATTACTATTTATTGATTCAATGTTTATTTCATTTACCATATTGTAACGCTCTTGCGTCGTTACTTGACGGGTTGACGCCTTAACTACAGGTGACGGGTTGCCTCGGGCGCCAGTTTATTAAAGTGGTATGCTCCACTCGCACCGGGCAGCGTCAGTGAAGAATAAAAATACTCCAGGGGTCACTTTATGGTGGTGACGAAAGTGTTGCGGCCGGTCGGGCAGATTTTACTTGCCTCCCCGGCTTCGTAACCTGGGTATTAGCTGCTTAACGTTCTTACCTATTTACGGAGGTTTACTGGTAATTGGAGTTGGAGAGAAGAGAAACCAAAAGTTACTTATTTACAAAGAGTCTTTATTAAACGGAAAACTAAACTAAATGTCTTCAATTCGGGTAGGCGGGGCAAAAGCACTAGTACTAACTACTATCCTACTGGTTCAAAACGGTCTCTACTACGGTGAACTACTACGGTGAGTAAAACAAAGCTATGTAAGCGGAAGCAACAAAAATGGGCGGGGGTGCGGTGGACGGTTAGCGGCAGTGGGCAGAACTACTACGGATTGCAAGCGAAAGCAAAAATGGGGCGAGGATGCGGTGGACGGTTAGCGGCAGTGGGCAGAACTACTACGGATTGCAAGCGACCCTCTAGGTTAATCAAAGCTCTACTCTCGGGGGATATGGCTCTCGGTTTCCGCGGTATCGAAATCTCGGAGTTGCGGCGGCCACCACTAGGATGTGAGAACTCAACTTTCTAGTGGCGGACACGGTACTTCCTCGATCGGATGGCTTAAGGCCCAAACACGGCCGCTGCTAGGATGTGAGAACTCAACGTTCTAGCAGCGGACACAGTTCCCCTCGATCGGATGGCTTAAGGCCCAAACACGGCCGCTGCTAGGATGTGAGAACTCAACGTTCTAGCAGCGGACACGGTTCCCCTTTACTTCCCCTGGTCGGATTATACGGCGAGAACCATATACCCTAAGGTATAAAATTCGGAATATCACTCACCTCGGTAAACGGTTCGGTTACTCTAGCGGAATCGGTTTTCTGAAAGAGAACGGTTTTATGAGCACAATGAAGTCTCTTAGTTTTAAGTCTCACCTGCGTATGCGGGTAAGGATCTGAGTCTACGGATAGACTGACTACACTGAGAATCGTTCTGCTTTACGGTATGGCTTGTTGGGGATACGGCGCGAAGTCGTAAGTGTCGCCGACTGTCGGTGCAGGTTTGATAAATTATATTATGTTATATTGTACCGATGTTTATATTACTTTGTATCGAAACGGACGGAGAAATACGGTGTTCGAACGCTTTATTTTATATTATACGGAAGATTGTGCTTTTGCCCGGTCTTTGAAAATGTAACTTCGTTACAATATATCATTTGTCTATACGTCATTATTTGTTTATCTATGAAAATCTATTGAATTCTATTCTATTCAATATTTGAATTTGTTTTTATTCTTAAATTAATGATTATAATGAATTATCTATAATAATATTTGTATTCTAATGTAACTACTTATATCTAAAATTCTCTTGACTTGACTATATAATTATTTCTTTTTAGGTGAACAGCTGGTTATGGTATGGAAAATATTCTTCGTCTTAGGCAACTTTATTTACATCATTACATTGGTTAGGCAATCACTATATTTTGTATTATTATTGAGGTAATTCCTTATTTATTATATTGTTATAGGCTATTATTTAATATATCTTTATTTGATATGTTGTTTAAATTAAGAAAAGTGTTTCCTTTTTACCTGTTTTCTTAAATTATATTATTTTCCTATATTTTAATACTAGCAACATATTTTTATAATACTAATTCTCTTATTATCTATGATATCTGGTTCAATATATATATATATATATATATATATATATATATATATATATATATATATATATATATCAACAAAATTTTGAAATCGAATAAAATAAAATAATTATGATACCTCGTGAACTTTGATATCCTGTACAATATAGTAAATAATCAAACTTTTGAAATCTAGTAGAATAATTATGATATCTCGTGAATCTGGATATCCTGGAAAATATAGTAACTCATATATATATATATATATATATATATATATATATCAACAAAATTTTGAAATCGAATAAAATAATTATGATATCTCGTGAATCTGGATATCCTGGACAATATAGTAACTCATATATATCAACAAAATTTTGAAATCAAATAAAATAATTATGATATCTCGTGAATCTGGGTATCCTGGACAATATAAGGTAATACAATATCGAACGAGACCTTTGGAATTAAATCAGAATAAATACGATATCCCTGCACAATACAGCACACAAAATATATAAAGAGATGATCCTCGAACATACGATATCTCCCGTATATGCCTATAATTTTAGACTAGATTGGTAGGTGAGGGGCGCAGATGTAAATAGTACACTCAATATGACCGAAAATATGGGTCTCCTTACCCTTTGGGACACCCAGTTAAGTCAAAAAAAATAAAACATATCAATACAGTACATAAAAAATAATTATACGTTAAAAACTTACGTTTTGGAATATCACAAATCACAACTACACAATATTACTGTTGACGGTAAAGTGGCCGTCCGTACTTAGACTGGTCACTTAGGGAGAGTTACTACCTCTCTGTCTGGCCTCAAAAATTCCTGCTATTTATTCTAAAACTACCTCGTCTATGCCCTTGTGTGAAGGTTAATTTTACATTTCATTATTTTAATTTGCAACGTATTGGTTATATTTATTGATAAACAAAGCATGGCAAACCATCAGATGTAGTGTTTATTGACCTTGCTAATTATAACAAAATTGTTTGTATCAATTTCTTTCCTGGAGGTCAACAATTATTTTATTATTATTTATTAATTATTTCGAATTAGAAAAATTTGTCTATATAGGGCGGTGTTAAAATTTCCTATGTCAAATCTCGTAATTATTACAGTTGAGTAATAAAATATATTGACATTGAAATTTTGTTTGGTTCTATAGTAGGCTAAGAATTTTTCAATATATCCTCGTATATACACGACAAGACCTAACATGCAAATATGTAAAAATGTTATAAATTGTATACCTACACAAATTGACAATAGACAAAGACGTGACTGTTCAAATAACGTTTTTTGTCACGTGACAGCATCTTTCTTTGATGATTGTGAAAAAATAGTACAAGTTACAAGACTGTGTAAAGAATGTGGTCTATTCATGTGCAGCTGAAAGAGTTTAGTCACAATAGGAAGTGAATCAGAATTATGTAAGAATAATTCTCGTAAACGGGATGTTACTAACAATTCGTTAAATTTCACATCATATCAAATATATGCATTCGTTGAAAAATATTACTTGGAATTGTTTTATTTTTATTAATATTCATTGAATGGGTAATACACCGATTAGTAAAAGGGTTGCTATTTATATATTGGGAATATAAAAATCAAGCAAATTAATTTTATCAAAAATATTTTTATTTCTTTTCAAAATATTCGTCCTTGACATTTATTATGTATATGATTCTCTTAT
This sequence comes from Galeruca laticollis, assembly GCA_963921935.1. Lineage (NCBI taxonomy): Eukaryota > Metazoa > Arthropoda > Insecta > Coleoptera > Chrysomelidae > Galeruca > Galeruca laticollis. The sequence continues at coordinate 32,442,435 of OY998178.1, read as the reverse complement.
AACTTCTGGCAAATAGTACCGGGTGTCCCACTTAACTTTTCGGGGTTTTGATCGCTTATTACTCAAACAGTTTTAGGAATAGAAACATGCGGTTTTCGCCAGTTTTATTGAAATTTATAAAAGTTTTTTTCTCAATGATGGGATATTTTATCGTAATGCCGGTTTCACCGGAAATTAACACGGCGATTTTTAGGGATAGGGCAAATTTGTTATTTTAAATAGAACACCCTGTATATTTTTAGTCTAACGCAAAGCTCAATCTTTAAGCTTTCTAAACATATATAGTTTGTGCTACTTTTTCTGGAAATTATGGCCTAAAATTTAAGTTAAACAACGTTAAGCATTTTCTGAGGCAATTTATTACAAATGTCGTTAAAATTAACAATTTTGAACGTAAAAACATTTAACAAAATATATTATTGCAACAAATTATGTCCTTGGACGTTTACACGCATTCGCCATCTTTTAATTAAGTTTCGAAAACTAGCTATCAACATCTCTCTAGGAATAGTTTCAATCACATTTATTATGTTTACCTTTAATTATCCAAGGTTGTAAAAGGTGGGTTGTAACATCGATCTTTGATGTATCCCCAAAAGAAAAAATCCGGTACCGTTAAATCAGGTGATCGCGGTGGCCACCTCACTGTACCTCTTCTTCCAATCCACCTTTCACCAAATGTTTCATTTAAAAGTTCTCTAGTGATCATTGCATAGTGTGGACATGCACCATCCTGCTGAAAGTAACATGTTTGTAATAAATTATCTTGCTGAAGGTGCGGAAACAAGTACAGTTGTAGCATATCTACATAATTTACTGCAATAGCGATAGATTTACGAAAGAAAAATGGGCCATAAATTTTTGTAGAACTCTTGGCACAACATACAGTTACTTTGGGTGAATCTCTTACATATTCAGTAGTTCTGTGAGGGTTCTCTGAATCCCAAATGCGACAGTTGTGTCTATTTACTTGACCATTTAGGTGGAAAGTAGCCTCGTCAGACATAATAAGAAGATTTCTGTAATGATTTCTTGTAAATAATCTTAAACCTTGGCGGCAAAAATTAACGCGCACGACATGGTCAATCTCTTTTAATTCTTGCACCAAGTGAAATTTGTAAGCCTTTAATTTTAATTGTTTTTTTAAAATCCTATGAAGTGTGCTCCTAGAAGCGCCCGTAGTGCTAACCATTTCTCCAACTGATGTTGTGGAATTTACTTCTACAGTTTCTTGAACTTGAATATAACTTTATTTAATAAATTGTCTTGGTTACGCTCTCTTTTTTGATGAGCAAGTGTACAGGGTTATTGGTTATAATTTGACCACCCCTTTATTTCTCCTATGCGTACAGATACAGTTTTGTATAAAAGTTGTAGGAGTATAAATGGATTTTAATAAAATGTACTTTGCACACCAATAGCGTTTTTGAATTACGGGGTATAATATAAAAATATATTTTTTTGAATAGATTTGAATAGAACACCCTGTATATTATGACATATTCGGATAGGGCCTTTTTTTCTCATAACAAAAATATATACTTTTATAGGTGTAGCTTTTATACTTTCCAAAATAATGGACAGTATACCCCTAAAGTATTTAAGTTAGTATTTACCTAAAAAAGTAGTTGGCTATGCATGGCTTACTGCACTTGATATTATCTGTCAAAACTAAGTAACTTCTAAAGTAATAGACAGTAAATGTTTAAAAAATAGGCGACTGGGTGTGACATTCCCAAAGAACCTACAAAACAATACAGTGTGTATTACGAAATACAATACAATAGCAAACAACATAAAAAGCAATACAGTGTTTATTACAAAATAGAAACCGATTTGATATTTTCATAAATTTTAGGCGAGCAAGTTCAGACCTTATCCTTAAATATTCTTTACAGTTTACAATTTTATTACTATTTCGATGGTTAAGAAGTTCAATTTCAGCTTCAATTTTCTCTCTAATTATTGCAATACTGTTACTGGTATCTGAATAAACTTTTCTTTTAAATAGCCCCATAAAAAGCCATCTAAAGGCGTTAAGAGGGGCCTCACGTTTTAGGAACCTGAAAAGAGTTGGCACCCGTGGTTTGCAACAAAATTTAGGTCATTTTGTACACAACAAATCTAAAGAACGCAGGGAAATTAAGTGTTAAAATTTTCACACAATATAACTTGGACCTTTGTCTTGGGGATCAGGTATTTTGGTTGAGTTTTATATTGTCATAAAAAAGATATAAGCCATTAAGTGATGGTGTGATTTTGACAGTTTTGACAATTTGTGGTCACCAATCTGGACAACAAAACCTGATCCCCAAAAGGAAGCCTAGAGAATTCGATTCTGAAAATATGAAATCTCAAATCATTGTATTTTTTGAGATTTGTTGTGCGCAAATTTTTGCAAACGAACATCTTTTTACTTTAGTTCAACCGCTCCACCGTCTTGATGCATGGCACTGTATAGAACAATATAGAACAATGACAGAAGACGACGGTCAATTCATAGACAAATAATATTATAACTTTCTCTATGGGTCAAATGCTGTTGTCATATGTTTTGTGTTCATAAAAATATCCCAAATTTATAGTTTAGTGTGTATTGTATTTGTAACTGATTATAATTAAGTAATCTTCATGCTAAATAAGTAAATTTGTGCTTCGTAAATGCTATTTATATTTACTCCACAAGATTGTGTTTAGTGCTTCATGCTTTGTTGCAACAAAAATGCACTTTTTACACCTAACCTATTACACTAATAACTACTTTTTAATGTTATTCTTATTTATTGTTGGTAATTACATCAAAGTGATTAAATATAATATGTGAGAATGATTTTGAGTTTTTGTTCTTTGGAATAAATATATCTTGTTTATACCTGATAATAGTAAATAATAGTAATTGTGATTCCCTTTAAGTTGAATTGTATTGTTGTGTTTTTCTAGACAAATTTTGTTCTTCATGAGGTCAATTATTTCGCTTATTGTATTTGTTTGTAAATTCAGTTTTGATGCAGAGTGGAGGCATTTTATTTCAAGTAGTGCACCTACAACATAACACATGGTAATTATTTGTTATGTTAAATATATTTACCATCAGGAGAAGCACCTAGAAACCCGTGTTGAACATCTACCCACAATCCTGAATCAACCACAACATTTTGTACTTGTTCAAAAATGCTCTTAGCCACTTTTTCCTTAATTAAGAGTTCCATACTCCATTACCTCCGTCATATAATAAGTCTTTTTAAGAGAATGACAAGGTGTATTTGTTTTTCTCTTAACAACCTGTCCAAAGATTTTATAAGAAATTAGGATGGTTATCCACTTTTTAGCTTGCCTTAGCCTATGCGCCATAGGTAATAGTAATTGTTGAATTAAATTAATGAATGAAGTAGGTAACATTATATTTTAAAAATCTTTGAACCATAAATATTTTAAAACTTTGTCTAGCTAATAGTCAAAATTTCCTTGCAAATTGTTTGATTATATAAGCATTTCAAAAAGTCAAAGAAAATAAGAAACCAAATTATTATTAAAGGATGACTTAGTAATAGTCTTAGTTGTTGATATTGAAAAAAAGATTGTAAAACTCACTGTACTTTACTTTCCTCTTTCTATTAAATGTAAAGCATTGTATTATAAGTAAAAATTTCTTTGTATAATAAATTTGGAAACTCTTTGTTTATATTATCTGTTTCTAGATAAAATTGAATATATTTACAAATGTAGTTGAAAAAAGAGCCTACATGGCAAATAAAATTTGAAAGCAACCAACAGGAACTCTGAAACTTATACAAATATGATTAGATTGAGTCAAAGTTGTGACATGACGTTCTGTGTTTTCAGACTAATGGCCTATTTTAAATAATGTAAATTTGCAACTTTTCCGCAGTTTAATTTTCTTAGCATGAAACAAACAAAAATTTCTAATCATGAAAACATTTTATTATGTTAATATAAATGGTACAAATTTTGAAAGGTAGAATGTTTTTAAAGTATGTATATTTTCCTTCCATTCTTAATTTCTAGCAATTTCCGCAATGCTGTCACTTGGTATCCATATTATTAAATAGCACATCTCCTTTCATGCAATATGTAATGCACCTTGTATCAGGTTAAAATAGTTATATTTTTCAATTATCATTATTATATATTCATCAAAATGAATTATGCAATTATTGTCTTTTGAGAGCGGTTTTAATTTTTCTTCATTCAGATACTTCGAAGGTCACTTCACTTCAATTAAGCATTTTTCGCTTTTCGCTAACAAACCCATATTATCATTAAAACAGGGTTTCAAGAGAATGTTGAAAGAGGGTTGGATGATACTAGAACAAACCATCAGTATTATTTATCTCACATTTTCACATTAATCAAATAATCCAGTAAACATAACCTCAAACATAGCTTTTAAAATTAAAAAATACGGATTGCAGGATAATTTACATTATATTAACTATAATTTTTGATATCGGGCCGAAACGATTACGTACTTTTTAACAATTTATTCCTTTCAAAAACATTTATGAAACTCTTAAATAATCAAAAATCTACACTCAAATAGAAATTATGTCAACAAATTTTGTTTGGATCCGTGTATATAATGTTCTCTTATCTATCGACAGGTGTGCTGTGGTTTGGATGCAACATAAAAAACAGAGATAAGGTTTCTGTGCTCACAAGAAGTTGAATTATTTGAAATCAAAACATTCGAACAGAGATGCGTTTCTTTGAACCGTCAAGAGTGGAAAGACAGAGAGAGAAAATATGTTGAATAAGTAAAATTGAGTGAATGAAAACGACGAATACTCAGTGTGTATTAGTTTATTACTTTCAGGCTAAGCGCTTTCGGCTGTTAAGCCATTATCAAAGCCGTCGTCATTTAAAAAAGTAGTTGTCAAAGCCATCAAGTTGATTAAAAACAATACTCAAGATAGAATCATCGTTATGATTGAGTCATTGGAATAAAAACATTAAAATACCCTATTGTAAGGGTGTAAAATTAGAATTCACATGATGTAAATTCACTCAAAATTAAAAAAAAAAAAGAAAAAAAAAAATTAATTTTGAGTGAATTTACATCATCATAAAAACATTAAAATACCCTATTGTAAGGGTGTAAAATTATAATTCACATGATGTAAATTCACTCAAAATTAAAATTTTAATTTTGAGTGAATTTACATCATGTGAATTATAATTTTACACCCTTACAATAGGGTATTTTAATGTTTTTATTCCAATGACTCAATCATAACGATGATTCTATCTTGAGTATTGTTTTTAATCAACTTGATGGCTTTGACAACTACTTTTTTAAATGACGACGGCTTTGATAATGGCTTAACAGCCGAAAGCGCTTAGCCTGAAAGTAATAAACTAATACACACTGAGTATTCGTCGTTTTCATTCACTCAATTTGCATCTAGTGTGTACACCATATCCACAGGCATTTCGATAGTTATTATTTTTTAGTGTTTTTATAACTTTATAGTAACTTGTCTGTAATTCGGCGGAAGCTTTCTTTATACTACTCTCTGCATTCTCTAAAATGAAAATAATTGATATTTTGATGTGTCTTATTCTAAGAATATATTTTTAGGTAATTCAATATTAATTTAATAAAAGTATTATTTTACCTTCAAAGTGTAACAGTATATTCAACTGTTCTTCTTCATTTACTATGGCAATACGTTTCTTTCTCAAAACGTTATGATAGACATTGACGTGATGGTAAATACTTACAAATGTGTTTAGACTAGGACATCGTCGATTTGGATACAACGGTAGATATTCCCGTCTTGCAGCACGTTTATTATTGTTATTTTTGACATATACAGAAAATATTTCTACTTCTTCAGAAGCCGTATAATCCATTTTTGAAAAATATAGCTAGCAAGTAGTTGTATTTGTTACGTTAGTTTATAATTTTGACAGATAACATCAACAATATTGCAGTAAGACATGCATAGCCAACTACGTTTTCTAGCTAGATACTAACTTGAATACTTTAGGAATTTACTGTCCATTATTTTGGAAAGTATAAAAGCTAGGCCTATAAAAGTATATATTTTTGTTATGAGAAGAAAAATCCCTCTTCGAATATGTCATAATATACAGGGTGTTCCATTCAAAAATATATATTCTTATTTTATACCCCCTAATGCAAAAACGCTACTGGTCTACAAAGTATATTTTATTAAAATTCATTTATACTCCTACAACTTTTATTTAAAACGTTTTTTTGTATCTGTATGCATAAGAGAAATAAAGGGGTGGTCAAATTATAACCAATAACCCTGTACCTGTGTCCCATAACTGACGGTACCAACTTACATTATCACTGGGTGGTTGTTTATTAAACATTCTTCGAAATCTTCTTTGTGTCACCACAATTAACTTCGTTTCTGAAAACATTATTACACACTTTCCTTTTTCAGATAAAGTGAACATTTTTCAAAGGGAAATAAGAAAACTGATTGTGGTAAAATGACAGTTCGCGTGAAATAATTACTATTCTATTTCCAAATGCCCAGCTAGTTATCGAAACTTAATTATAAGATGGCAAATGTGTATAAACGTCCAAGGACACAATTTTGAAATTTGTTATAATATTCTTCTTTGTTAAATGTCTTTACGTTCAAAATTGTTAATTTTATAGACATTTATAATAAATTGCTTCAGAAAATGCTTAAAGTTATTAAACTTAAATGTTAGGCCATAATTTCCGGAAAAAGTAGCACAAACTATATTTGTTTAGAAAGCTTAAAGATTGAGCTTTGTGTTAGACTAAAAATATACAGGGTGTTCTATTTAAAATAACAAAGTTGCCCTATCCCTAAAATCGCCGTGTTAATTTCCGGTCAAACCGGCATTACGATAAAATATCCCATTATTGAGAAAAAAACTTTTATAAATTTCAATAGAACTGGCGAAAACCGCATGTTTCTATTCCTAAAACTATTTGAGCAATAAGCGATCAAAACCCCGAAAAGTTAAGTGGGACACCCGGTAGTATAACACGTTGAATTAACGGACTTTTGATTTTCGAGTCACCATTGCTGCATTACCAGTTTTCGTGCTTCTTAATGCTTCGAGAACAAGAAACTTTTGTTGGCTTTTATCACGTTGTATCGCCCAATTGCCGATTGTCCTTTTCTTTATGGCTCATAGGCTTCACTTGTACGATGAGTTTGGAATTTGGATGCATCACAGTTGTATTTTTCAATCATTACACGGTACAGTTGGCGCAAAACATATAGTGTAGTTATATAATCGTATATCCCCTTTAAGTTATGTTGCGGAGCTAGACTCTGAAAGGTATTAACATTTTGTTTACTATTGCCAATACCTATATTGCATTTGGTGTTACGTAATTGTTGAAAGGGCGTTCGGTTTAATCGGAATACCAGACGTGAACTGAGTCCCCTTTGTATCCCATTCAATTTCTTCTCCTATATAATCTGCTTCACTATCACTATCGTCTTGTAAATCAATAATTAAATTTATTTCCTCCATTAATATGGACTTGCCCAATATTATGATACTCATCTTCAGTTTTGATTACTTTTTAATCTCTGTTTTAATTGTGCCCAAATTAACTCGATGGGATTGAAAATACAAAAATAAGGAGGAAGTCTCACTATAGAGTGTCCATGTTGTTCACAAATACACTCGGTCTTCTTGTAGCTTTTATTTGGTATTTTATTGAGCTGTCGTTGGCTCTAAAATGGTGATCAATGTGAATTTTAACCATGTTCTTATGATAGTCAACGTTGCAATCTTCCATTTTATTTCCACATATTTTCAAGGCATTTGGAACCCATCCTTCATTTCCACCGCAATGCACAATAATAAGTCTGGATCCTTTGTTTGCAGGCATTGTTCGCATACATCTTTTTGACCCATCAGTCCATCCTTTCTTAACCGTGTCGTGTGTATCATACCAAGTTTCGTCCAAATAGACCATTGTCCGGTTTTCTTCACTATACTTAGTTACTTGTTCCAAGTATGTATACCGCATATCCATTATTCTTCTTCTTTTCATGACTGTTTGACGTTTCTTAGTCGTTTTGCATTTGAATCCCAATTTTTTATTCAAGTTTTCAATAGTTTTCTTACAGACATTTACATCACGAACGACATTTGTCAATTGATTTCTTATTATTTCAATCGTTGGTAACTCATTACTTTTGTTACAGGCATATAATTTAATAATTTTATTATATACAGTGTGACAATTTAAAAACTTACAATGGGCTATATCTCACGAACGAAAGATGATATCAAAAAATGCTCAAAACCGTTTCTAGGATAGGAAGGGGGAACTAAGATGACATAAAAAAGAACTCGCCTCCCTCAACCCCCTAGGCCCCACCTACCCCAACTGAAAAAGTTTAAATGGCAGACCCCTACTTGTGATACATCATTGAAAAGCCTACAAAAAATGCTATCCAACGGTATGAATAATAATGGTACAGGGTGAATAAATATTACAAAACCTTGCCTTAAAAGGAAAATTTAATGAAGTTTTTGTTGAACTACAAATTTGTTAAAAATGTCAAGGAAGTAAATAATCGAAGTGGGTTCCGTTGTTTTGTAAACAATAGTACAGCCTATTTTCAAATTCTGCACGAACATTGACAAATGTTGTTCTAGTAATAGCGCGACATGCTTGAGTAATTTTTTCCCGCAAGTCCCCAAGTGATGCAGGTTGAGTTTTATACACAACTGACCTGAGGTAACCCCATAAAAAAATGATGTGGCGCTAAGTCTGGTGACCTCGGTGGCCACTCAATAGAACCTCTCCTTCCAATCCATTTGTTCGGATAATTAGTATCTAACCAGTGCCTAACTGCAGCTGCATAGTGAGGAGGCGCTCCATCTTGTTGGTAGTGCAGCAAATCTTCTTCTAGAGCTAGATTGCCTTGGTCATCCCGTTGATTCTCTAATTCATGCACAATCAAAGGTTGGATGGTGTTTTCCAGCATATCCAGATAAATGTCGCCATTTAAATTGCCTAGTATAAACAAGGGGCCAATTAAAGCATCCTCTAATATCCCTGCCCAGACATTAAGTTTTTCAGGGTATTGAGTGTGACCTTCTCTAAATCGATGCGGGTTCGTATCACTCCAGTACCGACAGTTTTGTTTATTCACATTGCCATTTATCATAAAAGTACATTCATCACTGCAACAATAGTCTATGTTCAACGCGAATTCTTTCAGTCATTAGTTCACAAAACTCAATTCGTCGGTCTGGGTCATCATCGCATAGTTCTTGAAGAATTTGCGTTTTGTACGGGTGAAACTTATGTAATTTCAACACCTTCCTGACCGACTCACGTGATAGTCCTGTTATTGTACATACCTGACGTGTTGATGCAGTACGCTCTATTGCAAATTGCCCAAGGACCTCAACTTGGCTTGCTTCATTCAGTAATCTTGGGGCATCCCTTTTTTTATTTTGCACTGATCCCGTTTTTCTAAATTTTTCAACTAAATCGCGGATGTACAAGTGACTTACATGTTTGTCCGGATGCCTCTCATTAAATATTTGAGCTGTTCGTAAATAACACTGGTTCTGGGAGCCAAATATGAAAATGATCTCCACACGTTCAGGTATACTGTAAACCATTGTGACAACTACAGCGAATGACAGTACTGATCGTACACAATGATGACACTAATGACAATTAAATGTCTCAAAGAAACAAAAAATTATTGACTGCGACAGAAACCAAAAAACAGATGTTTACAAATTGTTTTTGCAAAGACGGCAAATTAAAGTTTTTATTCAACAACAAAAAGTCCCCTCGGACACTTATCATTGAAAATAAGGTTTTATTGGCATTTAAAGATTTTTAACATTATATCAAAAGTAGGGTTCCTACGTTTGTTTTTAAAATTGTTAGATAATAATTTGGTAATTATTGTTACACCCTGTACCATTATTATTCATACCGTTGGATAGCATTTTTTTAGGCTTTTTAATGATGTTTCACAAGTAGGGGTCTGCCATTTAAACTTTTTCAGTTGGGGTAAGTGGGGCCTAGGGGGTTGATGGAGGCGAGTTCTTATGTATGTCATTTTAGTCCCCCCTTCCTATCCTAGAAACGGTTTTCAGCATTTTTTGATATCATCTTTCGTTCGTGAGATATAGCCCATTGTAAGTTTTTAAATTGTCACACTGTACAGATCAAAAGATTTGATCAATCGTTTATCATGTAACGTGAATTTCGTTCAACACTCTTAATATTTCTCGTCGATGAAAGAGTAACATAAATTTCGTTTACCCCTCGAATCGAATAATGCTTCTTGTCGATGGTTGTCGAATTTTAAGTTTTCGGATGAGTTCGTTTTCATTAGGAAATTTAAGTCGATGCGCGCGAGGTTCTGCCTTTTTTTCTTTAACGAAATATACTTATTAGTCCAGTCATTATAGTAAGTTCACCTCGGAATTCGAGATACCCATCTATAAGTCTGTACATACTTGTATATTGACACCCTAAAAGTTGTCTCAAAACCTACGTATGGTAGGGTGTAAGCAACTATTAAATTTCAAGGTCAAAGGTCACAAAAATCGGTTTTTTTTGCGCTTCTTTTAGAAATATCTCACTTCCTATGGGTTTTTTGCTATTTGTATTTATCATCAATATTGTATAATACAAAATTCTCTACAAATTTTGTTTGAAAAAATTTTTTATACGGTGAACCGTTTTCGAGATAGAGGGCGGAGAGCGCGCGGTCACCGCATCACTTCAGGTCAACCGGTGCCTCCGGTCGCAAACGCGCCATATATAGTTGATGATCTATCGATAAATCAATGATTATGAATATTTGTCAATTTTTATTAACTAATATATTAAATTTTATCATTTTTTTCCCTACTTTTTATTCAGTATTAATTTATTTAACAACACTTACCTGCCCATGTAATTGCAGAATTGTTAATGAAAATATAAGAATTATATTTAAATTTTAACCTAATTAATATTAATAACTTCTTAAATGATGAAAAAAAAACAAATAAATTATGAATTAATCTTTTTATTAAAAAATATCATTGAATACATTTTTTTATTGAAAGTAAAAAAATGGAATAAAGGGTACAAAAAGTACAATTTATAATTTTAATCATCTTCTTCCTCTTCATCGTCGTCTTCTGGATGCTGGTAAATTTCAAACTGGTCTTCATTATCGTCTTCAACGACATTTGTCTCAAGTTCTTCCATGATTTCGGGGTCAAAGGTTCCATCTTCGTTAATGTCGCTTTGATATGGTAGAGCATTGAGACAAGCTTGCCCATTACATTGGCCACAAGCTAAAGAGCATTGCAAGCCCGCTTTCCCGCATCCGCATCGCGAACCACAACCACTCTTGCAGTTGCAGAAAATTGTATTTAGCAAATCTTCTGGACCAGGTGGTAAAATTGTCATGATAGGCTCCAGAAAATCGTTTCGCATTGCCCAACCCCATACGTGGGGTTCCAAATCATGTCCTAACCAAGTTTGAATTTGATAATATACACGGTTGAAATGTTGATGAGCAGCTGCACTTGTTGGTGGAATATTTGAAAGCTGCACAGGTTTATTAAGTTTTGTAGACTTGACGTAATGCATATAACGAAGATGATCGAGACTTTTCACAGATTTCGGAGCATTATAGACTGCCAATAAGGTTTGAGTTCCACTCTCTAATAATCTCTGGGCCGAACAATTTTCTTCCTCAAATGCTGCAGCTAGTTCCAGTTTCTCAAAAACTTTTAAAAATGATTTTTTCCCTTTTTAAAAAGCGCAGAAGTTGTGTCACAGCCACTTAATGCGTGCAGAAATAAAATATGTTCTTTGGAATGAGGATAGTTATCAAAACTTTTAGTCGAGTATATCTCCGTTTTTACATTTCCTTTCCCAACTTTTTTAAAGAAAATTTCTTGTTCGTGAGACAGTGTACGCACAATTAAAATGACAAGTAAATCAATATCTTGTCCTATTATAACTGCAGTTTTTTTAGACTTTGATTCATCAATTGCAGTTTCAACAATAAGAATAAGATGGTAAACGGTTATCAGTATTATTGAATGGATACAGATTTAATGTATGAAGAAAATGATAAAATATAATATCATAGTTAATAAAAATTGACAAATATTTATAATCATTGATTTATCGATAGTTCATCAACTATATATGGCGCGTTTTCGACCGGAGGCACCGGTTGACCTGAAGTGATGCGGTGACCGCGTGCTCTCCGCTCTCTATCTCGAAAACGATTCATCGTATAAAAAATTTTTTTAAACAAAATTTGTAAAGAATTTTGTATTCTACAATATTGATAACAAATACAAATAGCAAGAAATCCATAGGAAATGAGATATTTCCAAAAAAAGCGCAAAAAACCGATTTTTGTGACCTTTGACCTTGAAATTTAATAGTTGCTTACACACTACCATATGTAGGTTTTGAGACAACTTTTAGGGTGTCAATATACAAGTATTTACAGACTTACAGCTGGGTATCTCGAATTCCGAGATTCTTACCTAATTTAAGCTTAAATGATTATGGACTATATTGTTGAGCTCTGTTATCCTACCGTATCGAAGAGCATTCATATGAATGGTGAGTAGTTTCGCTTAAAATTTATAATATTTCTTCTCTAATTCTTTCTTACATTGTACTTAATAGTTTCAAATTAATTTTTCTTTAAAACATTCAGTACCAGAGATATATTATGTCGATTTCGTTTTTGTTATATATATTTTGCTCTGGTTCTTTATACTTTTTTTTATAACAATGGAATTTTACGTTGAAGAAATGTTAAATTAAAACTAAATGAAATAGTAACTTTTATTATGATTCTTATTGTGCTTTTATTTCTAAAATCTCTATTAAAATATCGTAAGATACAGGAAACATGAACCACGTTGTTCTGGTTCTTTATATTTTCTTTATACCAATGGAATTCTATGTTGGAAAGCCATTAAAATAAAATTAAATGAATTAGTAACTTTTTTATTGTGCTTTTTATTTCTAAAATAAATAAATTTTCTTAAAATATTGTAAAATACAGGATATATGAACCACGTTGTAAGATAAAATTTCATAATTTTGTACAAGCTTATGTTACTTGTACCTACTGTAATTTCAATATCCAGATATCCTGCATTTTACTGAATTCAAGAACTATATCTGATTCTTACCGACCTAAACATTTTTACCGGCCTAAACCTGCTTACCGACCTAAGCCTTTTCACCGGCTGAAATTCTACCAGTTTGAACTCTACCGGCTGGGACCACGGCTCTACTCAAATCCGACTAGACGCAGCTGATTGGTTCCTGATTCCTTTGAACGTCAAGAAATTCGTTAGAAAAGAAAAAAAATGCAAGGAAAGTACTAACATCCATACTCGTAAACATTATCGATTATTTCCATCTACAGTTCATGGATTAATTTACTTCATAGTTTGTACCATATGTAATTTAATATCTTCTTTGTAAAATTCAAATTTCCTTCAGAATCTAATTTTTTTATAACATTTTGAAATTTCAATTTTCTTTCAGTATCTAATTTTTTTTATTTTATTTTTATTTAATAAATCCACTTGTAAATATTTAAGAACATTTTGAAATTTCAATTTTCTTTCAATATATAATTTTTATTTAATAAATCTACTTGTAAATATTAAATAACGTTGTTAATTTTTTATAACCTTCGAAATTCTTGTTTTGTTGACTGGGATTAGTTGATGTGAGGTAACTTATAGACTAGTAGGACTCAGGGTGGCGCCCACTTATCTTTCCGTCACGTAACGTAAAAATAAGTAGGATTACTCTAGAACCGGTAAGACCTACTCCTTGAGTCTCTATTAGCATATAACCCACGCCTGAGTAGCTCTTCAACGGAGTGGCCCTTGCAATCACATCACTTCTTGTGTTCGTAATGCCCATTCTTGGCTATTTTACTTATAGTTGACAGGGGAACTTGTGTTAAAGAACTTCTGTTAAATCAGATACAGATTGCATTAATTCTGTTTCTTCATCGAAACCAAACTTTTCTTGTAGATTCTTATACACATTGAAACATATCTTCTGTGTTTCCAAATTTAAATGACGTCGAAACCTGTTTTCACTTTGATCACAATTATTTAAATTTTCGTTGTTGTTACCCACAATATTTTGGACCGAACTCGATATTTCCCAAAGACGCCACATTGTAAACATTTAACTAAAAATATAATTGCTATATGATAAATATGTAACTTACCCAAATTCCTGTGAAAAACACTACACTCTTCCTTGATGTCAGCCTACTAACTAAAGAGTGAGTGTTGCTTATCTCTGATAAACACCCTCGCGTTCGAAAAAATTGATATCTCAAAGGGCGTACAAGTCAGCTTTGTCTTTCACTACTGCAAACCAACCATTTATAGTCCAGGCGGTAGAGCAGTAAAAGTAGGATGTAATGGATGTTGTTTGATAACGCAAAAATTTTTATGCAGAAAGTTGCCGAATATTGTGTACAACAATAATCTATGTTTGCCTACTCCAAAAAGTGCTTGCTAAATGCTGTAGAACAACCAATGTACCGAAATATCGAAAAATTACCCATTTTTCGATACATTTGTGTCTAAAACTTTGAAACAAAGCCTTAAATCAAAAAAATATACTCCTTCTTTTTTGTTTATTTGACGATTTCCTATAAGGTTATGAGAATCGCGAATCGAAAAACTAATTTTTCATGAATAATATGCGAAAATTAGTAAAAAATCATACGTAAACTCGTCGTAAAATTTACGATAGATTAGTAATTACGTTTGTTGATTTTTTTATACTATTGGGTAAGAAATTTTGATTTTTGTTTTTTATGTGTTACTCAAATAAAAAATATTATAGGAAAATGTCGAGAAAACCGCTAACAGAGAGGGAGCTTCAAGATGAAATAGAAAAAATTATGAATGGTGACGATTCTTATGATGAAGAACCTTATGAAGATAGTGGAAGTGATTAGGAAGAAGATAACTTAGAAATGCAAAAGGACAGTGATGTGGATGATATCAGTGATGAAGATTCAGATGACGACATTAATTTAATGAAATTGACTGTCTCGACCCTTACTTCGTGGAATATGCTCATATTAGCGTTTTTAAATGAAACTCACGGTCTCTAGTTAATTCCACAATATAATAAAAGTTATTGAAAATTCTAAAAAATTGACAATTGACGATGATATTTATTTATCGAAACAAGTGTCAATTTTTTTGAATTTTCAATAACTTTTATTATATCGTGGAATTAACTAGAGACCGTGAGTTTCATTTAAAAACACATTAATTTAGATACTATTGAAGATGATGATAGAGATGAGGCAGAGGAAAATGAGCCAGTACAAGAGGCAAATGAACAAACTTTTGAAAGCTCATCTAATGGTGAAACGCCAGTAAAAACACGGCGTAGAGACTCACACATTGCTTTACCAACCAAGAACAACTTAAGAGGCAAAAACGGTCATAAATGGTCAGCAACAGTCCCAATTACTTCAAAAGGAACGGCTTCTCGAAATATTATACATTTTGTATCAGGAAGTAAAGGAAATGCACGTAATCTCGTACAAATTAAAGATCATTTCACGCATTTTTTTTCGGATGATATTCTTAGTACCATTATTACATTCACAAAGGAAGAAATTGAAAGACAGCGTGGAAAGTATTCTAAAGATTCAGCTACCGTATCACAAATCAACAAAAATGAACTGCTAGTATTTTTGGCTGTTTTGATATTTTCAACTGCAAGGAAAGACAATCATCTCAACAGTAAGGAAATGTTCAATCCTACCACATCTTGTAGCTTTTATCGAGCTTGTATGAGTTGTGACCGATTTACCTTTTTTATTGAATTGTATCAGGTTTGACGATAAATCTACTAGAGAGCAAAGAAAACAGTCTTTTGCTCCAGTTAGAGAAATCTGGGAACTTCTCTTAGAAATCTGCAGAAACTCCTATACTCCATCATCCTACATTACAATAGACGAACAGCTTCTTGGTTTTAGAGGTAGGTGCTCTTTCCGCATGTATATCCCCAATAAACCATCAAAGTATGGCATAAAGGTCGTCATGGTATGCGACTCCGCCTCCAAATATATGACTGATGCACAACCGTACTTGGGGAAGAAAACCAATACAGGAGGCCTGCCACTGGCAAACTATTATGTGAACGAGTTGACAAAATCTGTCCATGGTAGCAATCGTAATATCACTATGGATAAATGGTCCACATCAATTCCTCTAGCCGATGAACTATTACAAGCTCCCCATAAGTTAACTATGTTGGGCACAGTGAGAAAAAATAAAAGAGAAATCCCTCTAGAATTACTGCAGATAAAGGACAGAAAGTGTGGATCTTCAATGTTTTGTTTCGATAAAATTAAAACCTTAGTGTCTTACAAATCCAAGCCGAATAAAATGGTACTAATGCCTTCTAATTTTCACGAAGGTGCAGCAATATCTGAAAATGGTAAGCCAGATATGATTATTTATTATAATAAAACAAAATCAGGAGTAGACACATTCGATCAGCTGTGCAGTAACATGGGATGTAACCGAAAAACGCGGAGATGGCCACTGTGTGTCTTTTTTAGAATGATCAATATTGCTACCATCAATTTATAAGTCATCTATTGTTATAATAAATACAGAACAAATGACAAACCTTTTTCCCGTTATCATTTTATGATTGAACTGAGCAAGAGTCTAGCTGAGCCCTGGATGCGAGAAAGGTTGATGATCCCAAACTTACGACGTACCATTCGCCAGGATATCTGTAGAGTATTGAATATACAGCAGGCCGAGGAAAACCATCAACCCTTAGAACATAAACGCACTATTTGTTTTTACTGTCCAAGCCGTCTTAGACGGATGACAACCAACTAATGTGAACAGTGTCAACACGTTATCTGTGGAAATCATAGGGGTAATGTCTGCACTGTATGCTCTTCAGAATAGCCAAATATGATAAATTTTGTACGTTATTATATGTTAAATTCGTGACTAGAATTCACCTTATTAAAAAAAATTAATAAAAATTTTGATAATGACTGTTACGTTTTTTTCTAAAAATCGTAATACTTACGACACATCCCACTAAACAAGAAACATAACAAGTCTTTTTTGTGATGTTCTTTTTAAAGACTTTTCGTGATGTTTATTTAAAACGTTAATAAGATATCTCCTAGATATCTTAACTTTATTACCAACTCTATTAACATCCATGTCATGTAAATAAAACATATTTTTGATGTACACAGTAATACTTGAATTCGTAGTTACATACACATCCTATGAACTTCTTTTTAGTAACTTCCTATAGGAAACATTCATACGGTGTTAATTTGTATACTTCTCACTAATGTCACATACCGAACGTTACTGTAATATTACAAATTAACATGTTTCTAAGATGATCACATGTTGCAGTTACTTTTACATCTTACGAAATAATTTTTATTAACATCGTACTTATTACGTCTGTACGACGTTAGTTCATAAAACTCTCAGTAATATCTCATATTAAACATCACAGCAACATAAAAAAGAAGAAAACAGAAGAGGAACTGATGAACGAAACATACAGTAGTTATCTGTGGAAACAAAAATGACAAGCATGAAATGGCGGATGGTTTTCAGTTATGTGCTATAGTTATATTTTATTTGCAGGAAGCACATATTTGCAAGTAGCACTTGAATAAAGTGGTCTTCGTTTTCGTTAGTTCTAGTTTCTATACTTAGTTATAATGGACGAACAACAACTGTTATCGGTAAGTACCTATTCCAAAATAATAATTATGAAAACTTAATACTCATTCAATACTTTTATCGGCTATTATACATTGAAATTCCATGTGGCGGAATTGTACACTAACACTATATTACAAAATAAGGGTTTTTTCAATTTTTAAAATATTTTAGTTACCTAGTAAGTATATTTTGAAAACTATTCACAATATTTCAAATCCTAGATATGCATTATACCCTACAAAAAACTTGATATTGCAATAGATATTATTATTAATAGTAAAACATGCTCATATGTTCGCAGATATTTAAATCTAGAAGAAAACATTTTCAATGTTCAAGATGTTTCAGAAGCTACTTATACAAATAAAATAAAAAACAAATAGTTGGTAATTATGTAATGAAAGGGGAGTAATTATTTCAGATAGTCTGATACAAACATTGTATTAAACAGTAAAAAAAATATTGAATCAAGTATCTCTAGTTTTAGTTTTTTTAGTAGTAGTCTTAGCCATCATTATAGTTTTGCAGGTTTAGAAAATTTTAACATTATGACTAACAATTCTTGTGAACAATTAGAGACTGTTTAATACTTTAAAAACAGATATTTCTGTTAAAAAGCTCATTTCCATTTAAAAATTCACTGAACACTCGAAAACATAATACTTCAAAAAACATACTAAAGGTGTCCTAAAAATACAATTTTTGAAATCTTGATGAGATTATGAATAAATTTAATTAAGGAGATTTTTAGCCATTATTCTTCAAATAATGGGTGGGGAAGGTTCAAACTTATGAACAAATGTATAACTTTTTCGTTTTTTTAACCGATATTAATGATTTTAACTGCATTTAAAAAAATTTCTGTTTAATAAGAAATATTCTGTGTTAGAATTTTGATTATTATAACCTAGAGGACCTGAAGGTCGTCAAGAATGTTACAATAATACTTATTACCCATATGTGAAAATGAAGGATACTGAACTTAAATTACATGTTACTCTGACAATCAGTACTGTTTGTTTACAGGTATTGGTGAGTATACAATTTATAATACTTTTTGTCTAAATTTGTTAGTATTAAGTCTTGGCCAATAAATATGCGTAGAATTATTCATGTAAATTTTCAACCTTACTTCTAACAGTCTACTAAGTACCAATTTATTTTAGCTATTACTTTTCCGCCCAACCTTTCTATATGCGAGAAAAGTATTGGTTTACCCCAAAAAAAGTTGGAATTTTGGAAACTTTTTTTGAGTTATTTTTACGTTTTCCATCAACAACAACCCGAAAAAACGGTTTTTAGAAAAAAAATCCTGTGTGTATGTCGACGTCGTCGTTGCCGTCGACCACTTTTCCTTATATGTCTTGTTAGCACGATACAGCCTCCGGAGTGCAATAAGTCAGCAATTTTGTGATGGAATATTGTTAAGGACATGTCACAGATGAATTCTATCGATTTTCAATTCACCAGAGCCAGTACCACGGGTGCTATGGTACTTGAAGTACATTTTGTATTTTTTTGAGAAATTGCAGTTTGTTAACACGATACAGCCTCCGGAGTTCAACAAGTCACCAATTTTATGATTGGATATTATTCAGAGCGTCTCAAAGATGAACCCTATTGATATTCAACTCAGTAAAGCCAGTACAACGGGTGATATGGTACTTGAAGTACCAAACTTTCGTCATTTTTGGAGAATTTTCAGTTTGTTAGCACGATACAGCCTCCAGAGAGTATGCGATTGATCAATTTTATGATTGAATATTGTTCAAGGTGTCTCACGAATGTACCCTATTGATTTTCAGTTGACTAGAGCGAGTACAGGGGGTCCTATAAATCCAGATATACTGAATTTTTGGTTATTTTTGGAGAAATTCCGGTTTGTTAGCACGATACATATCCCGAAGTGTATACAAGTAACAATTTTATGATAGAATATTGTTCAGGGCCACAGATGCGGAAAAGTTAGTTTTAATCCTTAAAACCGTTTATTTTATATTTGATATTGTAAATCTTATATCTTGGAACAGATTCCTATTTTTTAACCCCTTTTCATCAGAATTTAAAAAATGCCTCATTCTATTTGAAATTTCCGAGAAAAATGGGAAAATTGTGGACTTTTTCACAAAGCGTTGACAAAATTGTTCAATTTTGTTATTTTTGTTAAGCATTTCTTATTAAAAAGGAAAAACTCTTTCAAATGAAGCCAAAAACATGGATGTCGATTAAAAAAAGTGTTACGACATTTGTTGTTTGGGTTGAACCTTCTCCCACCCCTTACTTGAAGACAAAAAGTCCCTAACTACATTTTTTCATAATCTCAACAATATATCAAACATTGTATTTCTAGGATACGTTTAGTATGTCTTTTTTGGAGATAATCACAGTATTATGTTTTTAAGTGTTCATTCCACCCCATAGGAGATATTTTAGGAACTCAAAAATATTTTCCAGCGATATTTCAGGGTCATTTTCCTGAAGGTATTTTTTTAAAGTTGTACTATGACTATTTTTTGAAATATGGCCGACAGCCGGCGTTCTTAGTTGTTCACACTGTATTTGCTGATTAGGCACAGAAACATCTATAGAATGTCATCCAGAATGTTTGAGGTATATTATTAGAGGTTTATGTAATGTCCATACAACATCTACGAGAATACACTGTATTGTTTTTGAAATGACGCATTTAGATCATTGATAAGATGTTATTTTTTAGACATTGCATTAACATCGACAAGATGTTAAAAGGCATTTCAGAATGTAGGAGAAATGTTGTTTTTAGTTCGTTATAAAGACTTCCTTTTGAGGAAGTTCTAGTAACATCACAGTAATGTAAAAAGGCAGCGCTTTAACATCGCTGAGAAGTTAAGTTGAAACATCACAAATGTTAACAGCCACAAGATGGGCATAAGCGGTTGTATAGATGTGCATGTGATGAAAACAAGAGGAAAAAAAGGAAGAACATTATCACAATGTGATGTTGAATTAACATAACTGTAATATTTATTTGCATAATGGGATTAGTAATAATGTGTGTTAAAATCAAATTAGTGTTCTAGGGTTAAATACTATATTGTTAAATGGGTCAATCATAATATTATAGTCATTATAGTACTTTTCTTGCAAAAGTTTGCACGAAACGTTCCACATTGTCTTCACCGTTGCTTCTTTAAATTCCGACCCGTCTTTCCAATCTTTTAATATCAACGCCAATTCTTTTAAGCTTCTATGTTCAATTAATTTATCTTTTGTTGTCAAACTCAATCGTGTTGTCATAGTGAATGTGGACATGATTGGATGAAATTGTTTCATAGAACACAAAATGACAAAATTTGAATGGTTGTTAGAACTGTCACAAAATTTTCAATATAATTTGTCAAACCACTCTTGAAATATTTGAAGAAATCAATTTGCATCTGGTAAATTGAAAGAGCAGTATTTTTTTGTACCTAAGGTTGAATCGAATTATTTTGGACCCGAATATATGGTTGAATTGACGATCTACATTTTTGTAACACCCTGTATAGAATTATATATTTTGTTTTTGTATACTTTTATGTACAATGTCTCCTCTGTAAAATTTGTTTTAGTCTTTCTAGTTTTTTACTGTCGATAAAGGAAGGATATTTGAAACAAGTTTTAAAAGTTGTAGAAATAATATTCCACAGATTTTAAAATATATTTTATCTCTGTTTATCTAAAACGATGGGAATGTAAAGTAAAATACATTGTACATAATTTTAATAGCACTTTGCCCACTCAGACCACCAACTTGATATTTTCTTCTTCTAAATGTGACTAGATTGAATATCACGAGGCACAAGTACGCATTCAGCATATATTATCCAGGGCCGTAATTAAAAAGGAAATGGAGATACATTGACCTCAGCAAGCAGGAGCAACATACTATAAATAGTTTTAATACGTAGGCATCCATTTAGCTTAGTGAGAAAATATTGAAAAAATAAACTCCATAAATATTTTAATGATTAGGATAACCTAAAAATCCGCTGATGAATGTGAAATATTTTTTTTTATTTGAATAGAGATAATAAAAGCGATTTTAGAATAGTCGAATGCATCTCGAGTTCTGATGGTTGTTGATATCGATGGTTGGTATTGGTACGCAATACACTAAACAATTCGTTTTTTTACTGTAACTATGTCATTTCATATTATTTAGAATACCTACATCGTCACTGTTGTCATATGAAACAAGTGCAAAGAATGACAGGTAGATAAAATTACCTTGTGTCACTTTATGAAGTTAATGTACAATATAGATTAAAAAACTATCAATTCGAATGACTAAATTCGACTTTGATTTATTTGCCTGAACTGCTTAAAACAATAGGTTAGATTAGATTAGATTAGATTTTAACGGGGTTACAGTGCACTGAAACCAAAGGTTTATTGTACCCCCCTATCAGAGCTGTTCTCGCTACTACTACAGATCGCCTTACAGTTCCAAGGTTCTAATGAACTCTAGTATTTGGGACGGCTTCAACGAGGTTAGGTCCTCACTCTTACAAGTTTCTTGTCCGAAGCATTTCTTGCGTTGGCTTGCAATAGCGATGCATTCCAGAACTAGGTGGTCCGGAGTTTCATCCTCCTCCCCACAGAATCTACATTCGTCAATCTCTGCTAGACCTATTCTCATTAAGTGCTTCCAAAGGCGGCAGTGTCCTGTAAGAAAGCCCGTGAGGAGATGTAGCTTATCTTTACTGAGGTCCCAATATTTTTTGGATCTAGCAGTATCAAAGTTCCACAGGAACTTTTTCGAATGTTCCAACCCGGGAAGGCACCACCAGAGTGCTTTTCTATCGGTTTCCTCCTTCTTCCGAAACTCTTTCTTGTAGGAGCATTTTGCTACACCACAGAAAGGCTCCGGGCCAATGAAGGGCGTCTGTGCTCTTTCCTGGCAAGTGTATCGATCTCTTCATTTCCTGTGATTCCCGAGTGGCCAGGAACCCAGACTAAAGAGACCTTCTTATTCTTGCCTAATTCATCAAGTTTTCTTCGGCACTCCCATGCCAACTTTGTGTCAATGACACGGGAGCTCAATGCTTTGATAACTGCTCGACTATCAGAATGGATCGATATGTCACATTTCTGATAGTTTATTTCTAGGTTCATTTCCACGCATCTTTCAATCGCCAGTATTTCTGCCTGACAGACGCTCGGGAAGGAGCCTAACGATAATGAGTATCTGGTGCCAGGCCCAAATACTCCAGCGCCTGCTCCAATGGTGGTTTTTGAACCATCCGTATACCATCTAATGGTGGTGTTTTCTTTGAGAGTTTGGGTGGTGTATTCCCTTTCCCAATCTCTCCTCGTATTTAGCATCGTGTTGAAATTCTTTTCGATGCTTACTTTCCTAATCATTTCGTCACTGGGAAGATTCGTTAATGAGATGTATCTTGTCAGACAGGACCAAGCTCCCTGATTTTTAATACTCTCATTGCCTGAACCTTAGATATTCTAAGAATTGCCTCTTGAGCAGAACTTTCTATCACCAGATGTAGAGGTGTGAGATCTGTAATGATCTCAAGTGCCCTAGTTGGACACGATCTCATAGCTCCAGTGATGCACACACAGGCAAGCCTTTGAACTTTGTCGAGGGTCTTCCTCGTGCTGTACAGACTTGCTTTTGTGTGCCAAACTATTGCCCCATACGTAATTGCTGGTCTCACAATCATGGCGTACATCCATCGCAGTATTTTTGGGTTACAGCTCCACCTCTTATCAGCTAGATTTCTGCACCCCATCAAAGCTCTTATTGCTTTACTAGCAGTTATTTCAACATGCTTATTCCACAGAAGCTTACTGCCTAGCAATATCCCTAGATATTTAACCTCTGATTTCCATTCTATGATTTCCCCGTTTAAGGATATGGGTTTCATGGCTGGAAGTGTTCTTTTCCGGGTAATTGGAATTACTATTGTCTTGCTTGGGTTTATATTTAGTCCCACTGACAAGCAACATTGCTCAATGATTCTGAGGCCCTTGGCCCTTTTGTAATAAATCACACAAGGTGCTCTAGAATTTGCCTCTGACTATTAAAATTATGTCATCGGCGTAGCCCATACATTCGAAGCCAAGCTCCGTTAGCCTGTAGAGCAACTCATCTACTACGAGGCTCCATAGAAGGGGAGATATCACTCCCCCTTGAGGTGCCCCCGAGTGGCGTTAACTGAGGTGGTTTGATTCCCCACCTGTGTCTCAGCTACCCTCGTTGTCAACAACTCATACATCCATTTTACAATGGTTTCATTCACACCTCGCCTTTTTAGTGCTTCTTTGACAGACACATGAGTTGTGTTGTCAAAGGCCCCTGATATGTCCAGGTATGCGCACATTGCGATTTCTTTGTTCTCAGAGTTCTCTGGATGACTTCGGTCAGCTGATACAGCGCCGTCTCAGTTTATCGACCCGCTCTGTAGGCATGCTGACATTTATGAAGTGGTATATTCTCCAGATTCTCTGTTCTTATGTAGTTATCCACTACTTTCTCCATCGATTTGAGTAGAAACGATGTTAGACAGATGGGTCTAAAAGATCGGGGATCAGTCCCATATTTTTTCCCTATTTTTGGTATGAAGGTTACCCCTGCGCTTCTCCATTTTCTAGGTATTAGACCCACTGCTAGACTGCTTCTTGTATTCTTCAGCAGGTGAGGAATAATCTCCTCTATCCCTTGCTATAGGAGTGCTGAAAATATTCCATCCACTCCTGGTGATTTATATGGTTGAAAGGTACTTATTGTCCATTCCAACCGTTGTCTGGTAAATATTTTCTTAGAAATATCCCAATCTTCCTTGTGGGATTTTTTGGTGTAGTTCATTGCTGTTTCGGTGCTTATTGCTGGTTCACTATCTGGGAAGTGGGTTCTAAGAAGAAGAATCGATCGTTCCTCTTCACCTTCCGTGTATGATCCGTCTGGCTATTTCAGCGACGTTGTGGGGTTAGTTCCCCCATTTGCCATGACCTTTTGTGGTCTGGCCGCTGTGTGAGTGGAAGTGATCTTTTCGCAAAAGGCTTGAAAATTAAGCTTTGTGGCCTTCCTTATCTCTTTATTGTACTGAGTAAGCTTCTCTATGTACCCCTGCCAATTGCCGTCACGTTTGGCTCTATTAAAGAGCCGACGGTCCAGGTTAATCTGAGCTACATTCGTGAACGGGAAGGTGAATTATTATGGATGAGAGAGGCCGAGTTACTCAGCCTCTATTCATCCCCCTCCTTTCTCTCTCCCTGGCCCTCCTCGACCACCATGGCAGTATCTTCCTCGGTAATCGAGCAGGTTTCTTGATCTAGAGTCAGACTCTCGACCCCCAGGCTGCTCTGCCCAGCTTCCCGGGATACAGAGGCAGTCTCCGCATTCCCAGCAGAGCCGGAGAGAATCTCGGGCTGACCCAAGGTGAAGCTTTCGCCTTTTCCCCCCTTTCCAGAGGTTTCGGATGTGGAGGGTATCTCCATGTCCTTTGGATCATCCGCGGGATTCTTCTTTTTTCCCAGTCTCGAGACAGGGATACGCACAAAACGGAAGTTTAGCGCGTAACCTCCTGCCTTCAGAGCCTCCCTAGATTGGTGATCGATTCCAATCGTGAGGATAGTTCCCTGTCCCTCTTTTTTAGAGTTTAGGATCTTCCAAGCCGCAGTATTGAGGTTGGAGTTCTGGACCTCGACAAGTTGGAGTATCTTCTCCAGTTTCATATCTTGGCTTCATGGGAAGAACACCGTTATGGTTACCGGCTTTGGGATGTCGTCTCCACTTCGGGTCCTTCCCAAAAGTTTAATTTCGGCGCTGACCTCATGAGCCAGTCTGCCGATTCTTGTGACCCACAGTCCACCAGTATCATTCCACAACGGAAATGGATACCTGAGAAGTGGATTCCCTTCTCTTTGCTCTGGCACAGCTCTTCCACCAGAGTGTATTCCAGTGTGGAAAGCTGCTCTGCTTTCAGGATGACCCGAGGATAATCCTTGGGCATTATTCCCACCCTAAAAGCCTTATCTGTTTTGACAGCTTCTGCGTAACCAGTCGCTTACCCGGTTAACGTTGCAGCTGTTTTTGATTTCTTGCTTAGAGGCCGCAGCGGAGAAGTAATATGCTCCGGGCCTTTTTTCAGCTTTGTCTTCCCCGTTGGTGGTTCCTTCGGGGGGTTGGGCGCTGAATTACCTGCTTCCTGACCTCTTCAGGGGATATTCCTTGATTGAGTTCCGCCCGGTGCTCCAAGGTCGAAACCAGTAAGGACTATTCTTCTATATAGCAACGCATACTTCGGCCTGGTTTCCCACCTTGACTTTAGGTTTTTAATGAGGTTGTCTCCTCTTGGGCCTGGCAATAAAGCCAAGACCCCACCCCACCCCACTGGCCCGCGAGACTTGACCACGTACAGCCAGGAGACATTGGTAAAACAGGTGATTTCGAGGTAAGCTCGAAATTTCACCCGGCATCGTAACCCGGTGTGCAATCCCTTAGCCACGATACTACAGCTGGGACAGGTAAAGTGGTTCCGCGGCAGGGTATTCGAGGGCTGTCAGTTGAGTTTTTAGACACAGGTATTTCCCCGCAGACCTCCTGCTCATATAAAATCATCTCTAGGGCCCTTCTCCTATCCGACACCTGGAGACGCGCCGGGTTGGTACTTCACCCCCTCCACATCAATAAATACAAACAGCGACGAACTACGTACGTATCTATTGATGTCGACCCGGAAAAACAAAAACAATAGGTTATGGGCCCAGGTTGTGAATAAACATTGTCGGTAACAGTGCGGAAGTAGGATAGTGGAAGTAAAAATGCGTCGGAAGTTTGTGAAGTCCTTCGTATTCCTGTG
Source organism: Galeruca laticollis (assembly GCA_963921935.1). Lineage (NCBI taxonomy): Eukaryota > Metazoa > Arthropoda > Insecta > Coleoptera > Chrysomelidae > Galeruca > Galeruca laticollis. Next base: position 32,415,811 of record OY998178.1, on the reverse strand, counting down.
GCGTCTTTTGTGAAAGAAAAATGGCAGCTTAATGTAGTACCTTTTAATGGAAAGGGGTTTTCTAACTGAGAATTCAGGGTAACGTTAGCATTGGAACAGGCAGAAGTTAGTTATGTTCTGGAAAATCCGTGCCCGGGACCAGATATATCTACACCTACAAAACCTACACAAAAAACGGAATATCATATCAAGTTATGATCCAGAAGAAGTTGAGAACTTCAAAATTTACAAGAAGCACAACTCTCAATGTTTTCGTGACTAAGTTTGAACAAATAGCCTGTGAGCTCAAAGCAGCTGGCGGAAAATTGGAAAGTAGTGAAATTGTGTCACAATTGTTGTCTTCAATGCCAGAATCTTATGAAGCTGTAGTAACTGCAGCCGATGTTATGTTTTGCCAGGACGAAAGCAAACTGACACTGGATTTTGCGAAAAATAAGCTACTAATGAAAGAAATAAGAAGAAAAGTAAACATACTAGTGCAAGTGATACTGCTTTTGCAAGCCAAATCAAAAAACTTTATAGACAGCCAGGAAGGGGTCTTAAAGAGAAATATTTTCCATATTAATGCCATAACTGTGGTAAAATTGGACACAAGCGAGCAGACTGTCCATAGCTTAAGATAAAATGGCCAGCCAATACTGCTGCAGAAAGTGATGATGAAGAAGTTACCTTTTTGACTGAAGAAATTATGAAAAATAACACAATTGCTATCCACTGTAACAAATGCTAGACAAGTTAACTTTATAGTTGATAGTGAATGCACTAACCACTTAATTGATGAACATATTGGTAAACTATTAAATAAACCACAGAAAATTTCACGTAAAATCAATTTTGTTAAGCATGATGAAATTATCAGGGCTGAAAAACAAGGCAACCTGCATTTAATAACTCAGAATGATAAAAGAATTATAACAAAAGCTGTATAGGTCTGTAGATATCTCTTGTACAATCTATTATCAGTCAGAAAGCTCCAACAGAATGGTATGGATGTGATATTTAAGAATAATAAAGTTTTTATCATGTGTAGTACCAGAAGGTATGGAAAACTCTACTTAATTATTTTGTATATACCAGAAACTGCTCAAGTAAATGTAGCTATGGAAGAAAAATGGCTAGAACATAGAAGAATGGGATACTCATGTAAACATCCAGCTCCAGGTGTGTGTGAAATGTGCTTGAAAGGAAAGCCAACTCGAAAACCTTTTGAATCAATAGACGAGGAAAGAAAAGCAAAAGCATACTGGAAGTAATATCAACGGATGTTGCGGGTCCTATAAATCCTCCCACTTATGATAGCAAAGGTATTACGTCACATTTATTGAACACCACTCTCATTTTGATGTGTGCTATCTATTGACACATGAACATGAAGTCATAGAAAAGTTTAAGGAATATGTAGCATTAGTAAAAGCAGAATTTGAAACAAAAATAGAAAGAGTGAGGTATGATAATGGTGGGGAATATGTAACCAAAGAAATGAAAAACTTTTGTCATGAAATCGGAATACAAATTCAATGAAAAATTATTCGGAATCCTGAACGAAATGGGGTGGCTGAGCGGTACAACAGAACAGTACTTCATAAAGCAAGACGTCTCATATTTGATACTAATACGGAAGAACTTTTCCAAATAATCAATGTCCAGCTGAAATTTGGCTTGGCGAAAAACCAAATTTGAAGAAGATTAAAATTTTTGGTTGCTCAGCCTACAACCATATACCAAAAAAAGATAGAAAATCCAAATTAGATTCAAGGAGTCAAAAGTTAAATATGGTTGGCTATACTAATAGTTACTGTATAAATAAACAACGATGATAAAGAAAATGTGGAAATAATAACTGACAGTGAATATCAAAGTTCAGAGGGTAACACAGACAATGAAAGTGAAAATAAAAACCAAATGTAAGACGAAGTACCCGAAAAAGACAAATACCCCAGTACCTAACTGATTATTAAATACACTTTGATTATTTAATAGCAGCATTATCAGCTGGTTCTCTAATATCTGAAATACCTAACTCATATGAGGAAGCAATAAAAGATAAAGGCTGGAAAAATGCAATTCAAGAGGAATTAACTTCTTTAAAGTAAAGTAATACATGGGAAATAGTAAAACGACGACCAGAAACATCAGACTCAGAATGGGTGTTCCGCGAAAAATTAGTAATGGTGAAATAGTAAAAAATGTAAGGCTTGTGGCTCGGGGGTTCAAACAAAAGTCTTTAGATGAAGATGTTTATGCACCAGTGGCAAAAATGGTGAAAATTCGTTTGTCATTATCTTTATATCTTGAGCTTGATTTGTAAGTGCAACAGCTAGATGTAAGTTCTGCATTTGGCTATGGAATTTTGGATTCTCACGTATTGATAGAACCACCTCAAGGTCTAAAAGAACATAAAGACTCTATTTATGTAAATTAAATAAGTCACTTTATGGTTTGAAACAGTCTCTTTAATGTTTTTGCAACATTGACAAAATTAGGCTTACACAGATTAATGAAAGATCCATGTTTGTATTTTAACTCAGAAACATTTCTCCTGAAGATATTATTTTATTTTCAAAATTACTAAAGAACATAAATCATATAAAAACAGAGTTATATACGAATTTTAAAATGAAAGAGTTTAAAAATTAATATTTTTAGGATTAGAAATTTATAGTAAAGTCTTACAAAATTTCAACATGACAGATTGCAAATTTTCTGATGTGCCAATGCAACCTAAACTGCAATTAAATGTAAAAAGGAAACAATTGTTAAATTAAAACTTACTTTGAACTTATTGGATGTCTTATGTACATAATGCTGAGTTCTATACCCGACTTGTGTTTTTCCATAACTTGTGTGTGTGTGTGTGTGTGGGAGAATGGCCTCAGACATAGTCTATTAGCCACAGAAAATTAAAAGTGAGTAAAAAGTTGAAATATTAAAATGACTGTAACGGAATAGAGATATAAAATTGCTGATTAATGATGGAGTATATATCTAAATAGACAATTTAGACTTATTTATGAAATCCGCTATGGAATCAAGTACATACTTCTCAGTATTTGCCAAAAGAGTGGTTATATTTGTGGGAAGAGGAACGTTGAAATTGATCAGAAAATTATAATGTTCAGTAGTTGCTATTTTGTTTTCAGTGCATTCAAAGAAAATATGATTCAGATCTCCTACTGATGCCTTGTTACAGGAGCAAGCTGGAGAATTGACAATACCTATTTTAAAAAGATGAGCTGGGAAACGACCGTGATTTATTCTTAAACGTGATATGATGGAAGTATATTGTTTTCTATAATCAAAATTAGAAATATGAGGAATCTTAGTTGGTAAAGTAGGATGCAAAAGGAAATATTGACTATTAGATGTTTTAGCGAGTCGGCGTATGACCGCTCCCAACTAGTTCTAATATGTTTCTTATAATAATTTAAAAGGTCTGAGAAGACATAAAGATTGGTATAAGAAGTCATTTTGCAGGCTCTCTTGGCTTCCAAGTCCACGTACTCATTTCCTTCTAAACCGCAGTGCCCTTTTACCCACATGAATACAATACTTTTGTTCAAGGTTTTTAACTCGCTTGTTAATTATTTAATTTCTAAAATTATATTTTGTCTGTAACACTTGAATGGAGAACCTTCTATAGCCTGTAATACTGACTTGGAATCACACATAATAACAGCTCTTTGAATCGGATTTAAAGTACACCAAGTTAACGCTTTTGATATGGCGAAAGCTTCTGCAGAAAAAAACAGAACAATAGTTGGGAATTCTAAATCTTTCCACGTAATTAGTATTTGAAACAAGAAATGCTGCCCCAGTTCCGTCATCACATTTCGATCCATCAGTGTATATCGTGGTAACATTGTCGCCTATATTGTTAAGTTCAATTTTCAAAATTACTTGCTTGATACTAGTAACTTCGTAAAAGGAGGGGTATATGATGTTAGGAACAGTCACTAAAGATTCATAATTGCATTGAAAAATAGGGAACTTATCTTGCTTTACGATATGATTTTCTTTGCTGTTGGTATTAAGAAAAGCCTCAGCTAATGGAGGACTGGTTTTTATTTTCCAGTATGGCATAGTCAGATTGTTAGTGTTTATTGCTGAAATCTTTTGAGCCATGTACGTGTTAAATGTTCGGTATTTAATAAGAAGCTTTTCGGCTAGGTATTGCCTTCTAATATGCAACGGGGGCTCTTGCATTTCTGCTAAGACAGCTTGATTAGGTGATGACATCATAACTCCTAGGCATATTTTTAATGATTTGTATTGAATTCGGTCAACAGCTATTAAATTGGTTTTTGATGAGGAACCATAAAATGTACACCCGTAATACAATATTGAACGGATTTATATCTTATACTTATAAAAAATAAAGGAAATGTTTGAGTCAGCTCCCCATTTTTGTTTGGAAACTACTCTGAGAAGATTCATACCTTTTTCACATTTTTTTTAGTGTACTTGATATGGCTAGTCCATAATAATTTTTTGTCCAGGACAATACCCAGATATTTATATTCGTCGACAAATGGGAATGTGAACTCATCTAGAGAAAGAGCCCTGGACGTTTCCAGTCGATGGCGAGTAAAACATACCAGAGCAGACTTCTCCGATGAAACACTAAAGCCCATATTTACCAGCCATGGTTTGAGTACTTGAAAGAATGCTCGTAAGTCTTTAACACATTCTTCATATGAATTACGAGTAACATAAAAACATAAATCATCAGCGTATTGAATTCGGTTAATTGTTTCACCGCCTAACCTATGCAGCTCTGTAGTATAGATGTTAAAAAGCAAAGGACTTAATATGGATCCCTGTGGTAAACCGTTGAAGACTGTGCGTGGACCATGTAACACGTTATTATGGTCGCGGATAAAATTTTTTCTATTTGTGAATAAATTAACTACATTAGCACTAACCTTTTTCCTAATACCAGCATCTACCATTAATTTAAATAAAATATTTAAATCTACTACATCATATGCACCTGTCAAATCGATAAATAAACATAATGAGTACTGATTGTTCGAAAAACATATTTGAATATCTGCAACTAATGCACCTACAGCATCCACTGTGCCCAGTCCCCTTCGGAAACCGAACTGCGTCCTAGGAAGAATAGAATTACTTTCAAGAAAATGTTCAAGTCGAAGTTTGATTAATCTTTTAAACGTTTTTGTTATACAAGACAATAGGGAAATAAGTCGATATGATGAAGGCGTCTCTGCATCTTTATTTGGTTTTAAAAGGAGACAAATTATAATATTTTTTAAATCGTCGCAATATTCTTGTTTCACCCACCAATCGTTAAAAATTTGAAGGAGGAAAATCTTTACAGATAAGGGTAGCTTTTGAATAATTTTATAAGTAAAACCATCTAGCCCTGGGGCTGTATTACGACTATCTTTTATAGCAGATTCTAGTTCATCCATTGTAAATGCTTTTAACGTATAATCCGTGGGATGGAAACCAAATGAGCTGCAACTTAAGAGATTGGGTGCAGAAGAAGGTGCTAGTTTGTTTAAAATTTTTTCAATTAGCTCTTTAGGAACAGGCTTTTTACGATTTTGATTGCAGTTGCCGTTCATAGATCTAATATATCTTCATATATCAGTTAGTGGGGTATTTGTATTAAGTTTGTTTAAAAATGTCATCCAGCTGTTCCGTTGTTTAACTTTAAATAAACGTTTAGCGTTAGCGGCAGCATTTTGGTAGTTCAAAAAGTTTTCAAAACTCGCTAGAGTTCTATATTTTTTTAGAGCTTCTTTTCGTTTTTTAAATATCATTGTACATTCCTCGTCCCACCACATAAGCTTAGGGGTAATCGCTATAAAAGGTTTTTTGACCGGCATGGATTGACACGCCGCACTTGAAATCATTTGAAAAAGTCTCTTCACTTTATCCGGGCCAGTTGAATTTTCATCAAAATCATTTTTTATCATTTCGGTTTGCAAAACGTTTTGAAATGTATTCCAATCGGCGTGGGAATCATTCCATTTCGAGAAAGGATTTATTGCAAGGTTTGTAGGATTAATCTGAATCTCAATTATTAAAGGGTAATGATCAGATCCCTATGTGTCATCTAAGATAGTCCAGGAAGACTTTGCAGCGAGAGTGTTGGAGGTGAGAGTTAAATCGACTGCTGAGTGATTGCCTCTTGGGTTAATTCTAGTAGGGGAACCGTCGTTGAGAGCTATAAGTTCTAAGTCATCCATAGCTTCTACCAGTATTTTTCCGTGTCGATCATCAGGAGTTGGTCCTCACATATCGTGACGTGCATTAAAATCACCGCAAAAAATTGTAGAAGATAAATCAAATTGTTTGATTAAATTAATCCAGTTGACTCGACTTACCATTACGTTTGGAGGTCTATATATTGATGCTATAGTCAAATTCAATGAGTCAAGCGATACGGCGCATACTTCTAAATCCTTGATTCCAGTATTTAGCAAAATCTCTTTATAGTTAAGACCCTGAATCACAAAAATACATACCCCGCCATAACCATCTTTTCTACATTTACTAACTAGATTATATCCTTTTATGCGAAATTTATTGTTTGATTCTAGCCAGTGCTCTGACATAACTAAAATGTTCACATGTGTGACTTTAATATATTTTACAAGACTCGCTTGATTTGCAATAATAGATCTACAGTTCCACTGTACAATTGTGATATTATTTCTGATATGCTTATTAGAAAGTATCTGAGTCTTCGTCATTTTGTCTATTAATATTAATTTTTTCTTTTAATTCATATTTATCCAGGATATTGTTAATTGCTTGTTTAACATTGATCTCATTGATGTTACTTTTTTTGAGAATTATATCTTTAATAATGTTTTCTACTTGAAATGCTGCTGCTCTTTATAAAATTTGAAATCTTCCCTATAAGGATTTGGGAGTATGGAAGAATTTTTTTTTTGATCTCATGATTTACTGGAGGAGAAGGTGGAGGGGAGGACTTTCTGCGTTTTTTTGACGCAGATGTACTCGTATTAGGTTTGGGTAAATGTACGGAGGGCTTAGGTTTACTCAAGATTGAACTGTAAGAAGAAGTTGAAGCTGTATGTGTTAGCTCAGGGAAATTTTGTGGATTTGATAATAATGAAAATCGATTATTAGTTGTGATTTTTCCCTAAGCAGGATTTTTCACAATAGTTTCGGCTTCTTTGAAAGATGCATTCATAGAGGCCATTACTTTTTTAATACTAAATTGTGTATTGTAAACAGGGCATTTTTTGGATGTGGATTTATGTTCATTACTGTCGCAATGTACACAATGTGTTCTATTTTCTTCACAGGAAACTGAGTTACAATTTTCTTCTGAACAGTTTTGGCATTTCTGTTTACCTTTACATTGATGTTTGGTATGACCGAAACGTAAACAATTATAGTATTGAACCACCGGATATATGTATGGTTCTACCTGAAAGTTTACCATATTTATTTTAACGGATTGGGGAATCCTATTTCCTAAGAAAGTAACCACGATCATTTGTCTATCTACTTCTTTTGTTTCTTTGGTTTCACTGTCTACAATTTTACGCTTTAATCGCTTAACATCAACTACTTTAATTCCAGATTCAATTGCGTCTTTTAGGTACTCAGCATTAGAATAAGTATCTACCATACGTACTATACCTTTTTTATGCGTGAAGAATAGTGGAATATAAGCAACGCAACATCGCGTACACAGATTAGCCTACGCCAGAGATCACCTGCACTGGAGAGCAGCTTATTGGTGCATGGTCTTGTTCAACGTCGATTCCAGTTTTACACTCTCAACAAATAGCTGTAGTCTCTCGGGGAATGTGGTGCATAGAAAATCATTCATGAAGCTAATTGGTGCATTAGGAGTGTTTTCGTTGAAAATATCTATTGGGGAGGGGGGAGGAGCAACTTTACTGAGCTCTACTATTGCTCTGTGGAAATTCGTAAATTTATTTTAATTGTATATTTTTCTGTACAATATAACGTGTGGCCGTATATAGTAACTTACTTGTTGTTTTCCCAATTATTCATCTTATTTGTATCCTGCGTGTGCCAATGACCTTAAGATAGATAAAATAGAATCAATGATGTTATACATTTGATGTAAATAACAACTTTATATACGAATATTTTATTTGGCATGACTTCCTGCTTTATTTAAAAAACCAGTCTAGTGCAACAAATTTAATTCATTCTGTTTTTGTTGAAATGTAATAGTAGGCGTAGATCTAAATGTACAACTGATTGAGTTCACCAAACAAACATAATGTATCTAGTATATTAAACATTCACGTATACAGGGTTTTTGTACTAATCAGTGTTGCTATTTCGAAAATTAGACGAATGACAAAATCAGTATAACAGATGGCAACATCTTATGACCAAAATGTTGCCACACTTTTTCATCAACTTTATTTCTTTGTATAGGAACACGCATTTTTTATCACTATTTCCTATTTAGTATAAACAGCTCAATAACATCTCTGAAACGTCTGTTGCGCCCTTGACAAATTTATTAATTTGTTGTTGTTAATAGAACGTAGACTCTGTTGGAAATTTTATCTCAGAGATGGGATTTTTCATAATGAAAATACTTTTCGTAAAAATAAGGATCAATGTGTATTTACTATAGATGTCTCATATCTATCAATTTATCTTCTCTATAGTTAACGAAAAAGAATGGGAATACCCATAGAATTATTCTACGTCGGGTAACGCTATATTCTGTGTTAGAATTTTGATTATTATAACCTAGAGGACCTGAAGGTCGTCAAGAATGTTACAATAATACTTGTTACCCATATGTGAAAATGAAGGATACTGAACTTAAATTACATGTTACTCTGACAATCAGTACTGTTTGTTTACAGGTATTGGTGAGTATACAATTTATAATACTTTTTGTCTAAATTTGTTAGTATTAAGTCTTGGCCAATAAATATGCGTAGAATTATTCATGTGAATTTTCAACCTTACTTCTAACAGTCTACTAAGTATCAATTTATTTCAGCTATTACTTTTCCGCCCAACCTTTCTATATGCGAGAAAAGTATTGGTTTACCCCAAAAAAAGTTGGAATTTTGAAATTTTTTTTGAGTTATTTTTACGTTTTCCATCAACAACAACACGAAAAAACGGTTTTTAGAAAAAAAATCCTGTGTGTATGTCGTCGTCGTCGTCGTTGTCGTCGGCCACTTTTCCTTACATGTCTTGTTAGCACGATACAGCCTCCGGAGTGCAATAAGTCAGCAATTTTATGATTGAATATTGTTAAGGACATGTCACAGATGAACCCTATTGATTTTCAGTTCACCAGAGCCAGTACAACGGGTGCTATGGTACTTGAAGTACGACATTTTGTCATTTTTTGAGAAATTTCAGTTTGTTAGCACGATACAGCTTCTGGATTTCAACAAGTCACCAGTTTTGTGATTGAATATTATTCAGGATATCAGACTGGTGAACCCTATTGATTTTCAGCTCATCAGAGCCAATACAACAGGTGCTACAGTACTTTAAGTACGATATTTTTGTTATTTTTGGAGAAGTTTCAGTTTGTTAGCACGATACAGCCTCCGGAGTATATACAAGTGACCAATTTTATGATTGGATATTATTCAGAGCGTCTCAAAGATGAACCCTATTGATATTCAGCTCACTAAAGCTAGTACAACGGGTACTATGGTACTTGGAGTACCAAATTTTTGTCATTTTTGGAGAATTTTCAGTTTGTTAGCACGATACAGCCTCCAAAGAGTATACGATTGATCAAGTTCAGATATACTGCATTTTTGATTACTTTTGAAGAAATTTCGGTTTGTTAACACGATACACCCCCCGAAGTGCATACAAGTGACAATATAGCATAGATGCGGAAAAGTTAGTTTTAATCTAAATATGGGAGAAATTCATATATACATAACAATGCAACGATATACGTCCTACAGCACAGTAATTCTAGTATCAATCAAAATGTATTCAGGAAACTTTATATACATACTATATGTGCCTAAATCTAAACTCTAGGGTTTATTCAACCAAGTAAATGATTCTAGTTATATGTGGAACGAGCTTACTTGGAAGGTCTGCTTATATCCACATGGGCTGTAAATGTTCCTTGTGAAGAAACTACAACTAGTATCTGTTTCAGGAATAGGATTGATATTGGTGCATTCCAACAGGTAAATCAAAACCAGATCATTCTTCAAATCCTAGGACACTACTTGATCCTCATAAATATTTCTTATAAGTATCACACTTTACACGTGCTACAAGTACTAACATTATTTTGTCTCAGATTATACGCTCCTGACTAGTACCCTTGCATAGTAGTTAGACATAATATTTATTTTTTTCTACGCCCTATCTTTAAAGTACCTTGTATTTCATCGGTTTGCAGCGCTTAAAGTGGTTGTTTATAGTTAGAGTGAAAAAAGTAAAAAAGCGTTAAAAAAGTGCCATAACGTTAACTTTATTTCACGCTTCCCATAAGCTAACACAATGAATCTTGGCTGGACATCGAGGATGGACTTTCATGTAACTTGGAATACGTATAACTAACACAATGAATCTTGGCTGGGCATCGAGGATGGACTTTCATGAAACTTGGAATACGTATAACTAACACAATGAATCTTGGCTGGGCATCGAGGATGGACTTTCATGAAACTTGGAATACGTATAATTGTAATTTAGCGAAGGAGCTTAATTAAAATATCCCAAATTTCTATTTGAATTTTATTTTTTTGTATAGGGCTGTAGAAAAAATAATGTATGCAACATGTGCATAAAGTGTCTTTTTTCACTCATGGAATTGTCGCATTCGTGAAAAAAAGTACCACTTTATGCACTTGTTGCATAAATTACTATTAAAGAATTGTTTTATTCATTGTTATAAAATTTCTTTTTTTTGTTATTTTCATAGAATTTAGTTTTGTCCATAAAAAATCGAATGGGATACAAAAAGGGCTCAGTTCACGTCTGGTTTCCCTATTAAACCGAAGGCCCTTTCAACAATTACGTAATTACGTAACAAATTGGTAAGTAAACAAAATATTAATAACTTTCAGAGTTTAGCTCCGCAACATAACTTAAAGGGGATATACGATTAGATTGCTACACTATATCTTTTACGCCAATTATACTCAACACTAAACAGAAAGAAGAAGTAGTTGCAAATTGGGTTGACATTTACAAACTAATTTAGATTGATTATTTTGTACACAAAGAATTTTTAGGACATCCAATAAATGAAATTGTAAACAATTACTAAATAGATTTCAACTGCTAGGTAAGTAATTTATTACATTATTAATTTGGGTTGTCATAAATCCGAATAAAACATTGTTTCGGTGGAAACGTAACGTAATCACTGTTCCATACATTCCCATAAATGTAATTAAAATAAACGGTTTTAAAGATTGAAACTAACTTTTCCGCATCTGTGGCCCTGAACAATATTCTGTCATAAAATTGTTACTTGTATACACTTCGGGGATGTATCGTGATAACATACCGAAATTTTTCCAAAAATAACCAAAAATGCACTATATCTGATATTCATGCCAATTTGATCTAAAGATTTGATTAAATTACTTGAACGTATATGGCCGCCTTTTTATTGCATAGTCATCACGTCAAGATATTGATTTAGATTTCACATGAAACCAACCATTATGATAACTACGAAAAATTTTGATGCGTAACACTATCATCTGGCTGTGATAAGGCGAGATGATATAAATGTTTTTTGTAGAAAGCAACAAAAGATAAATTTTCCATTAAATAGTACAAAAAAATTACTAGATAATCTGATGAGTGCTTTTTAATCATATCAAACAATTATGGAACTGTTTGATTTTATAACTTCTTCTAGTAGATCATAACGATTTAAACAAAAATGATTCAATTCGTATTACGGTGGCAATGCACTTTATAGTAACTTTACCTATACTAGAGCTCAATTCCATCACGTTTTCATTTTAAAATTCGTGATTTTTTCCATATAAACCAGGCCAGCCAGCTCCGACAAACAGCTTCAAAAGCTGGCAACAAAAATGACAAATATAAGCAGAAAAGCCGGTGGTTTGGGGTTAACAAGGCAACCACTCGTGGAATTACGAGTCGAGATGGTAGGAGTCCATCAAACTGGTTACTTTAGTTGCGAGGTTTAAGACCTAGCTCGTAGGGGTGTATGGGATTTCATTGGTTTTCAGCTTACCTTTTTTTTGTTGTTACGGCCCTAGTCGCAGTGGGTGCTGAGGAAACTCAGAGAAAAAAAGAAATTTTTGAGCAAGCTCGGTAATTAACAAACGCCACAACTAAAATGGATATTTCCAAAACAGAATTCAAAAGAGAAAAAAGTTACTGTATCTCTAGATCTATAACACCGTGATGCAGTGCACATGCGACACATCCTTCCAGTGCGATAACATGACAAGTCCCCAAACCACCCTTTCGGAAACACGGCGTCGCGTAGGTACGACACGTTATGGAATAATGACACACCTCTGAAATTCAGCTTTCCACTTAAAGATGTCACAAGACTAGCATCACGCCTGTCACAGAACTAGTTCTTAACAAAAAAAACCACGGTAAGATTTTTGTGCATTAAAGCGTAAACCTCCAAAAATTCCGTCATGAGAATAGTATTGCAAGATATATTTATTTTAAATACACGGTAAGGGACAGAAATTTACTAAGAAAACCATTTTTTAACGTGACTAAAAAATGTGTGTGTTTGTAAAATTAATTACCTAACGTAAAGGAAAAATAAAAAGAAAAAAAACAACAAGGCATGGTCAGACCCCCCCCCCCCCTTCCTATCCTAAAAACCAAAATAGAAAGATATATAGAAGAACTTAATATTATAAATCGAAACACATTTGCTATGAAAGTGATGAAATTAAAAATTGTGCTATTTTATACCACATAGAAAGTTATCTAAAAAAATAGTTTCGTCAACAACGGTAAAAGTAAAACAAAAACATGCGGTAATAAAATACTGTCAGTATGTATCAGTACACCAACAACGCAAAAGGTGAGTGTTTATTAGAATATATCTTAGCAAATAACCTTGAGACCTTAAGGTCCTGGACGTAACAATTGTTAATGTTGCTTCTAGGAAAAATGTAAAAGATTGGAGGGTGATGAGCGAGCAATTACTTTCCGACCATAGGATCATCGAATTTAGGATAGAGGGAACCACCACGTAAATTCCTACAATCCGAAATCCTAGAAATACTGATTGGTCTCTTTACAAGACCAATCTGAAGGACAATTTGGAACAAGTAGAAGTGAATGGGGTAAATCATCCGCACTACGACCTGTAACAAAGAGTCGAACAGGTCAGTCAGGCAATAATGGAAGCTTTTCATTCCAGTTGCCCACTGTCAAAAGCTCGTTCCGAAAAGGACGCTCCTTGGTGGAATGAGAACCTGTCAAACCTCAGAAAAGAGGTCCGGCAGCTCTTTAATACAGCCAAACGTGACGGTAATTGGCAGGGGTACACTGAGAAGCTTACTGAGTACAATAAAGAGATTAGGAACGCCAAAAGGCTTAATTTTCAAGCCTTTTGCGAAAAGATCACTTCCACTCACACAGCGGCCAGACTACAAAAGGTCATGGCAAATGGGGGAACTAACCCCACAATGTCGCTGAAAAAAGCAGACGGATCATACACGGAAGGTGAAGAGAAACGATCGATTCTTCTTCTTAGAACCCACTTCCCAGGTAGTGAACCAGCAACAAGCACCGAAATAGCAATGAACTACACCAAAAAATCCCGCAAGGAAGATTGGGATATTGCTAAGAAAATATTTACCAGACAACGGTTGAAATGGGCAATAAGTACCTTTCAACCATATAAATCACCAGGAGTGGATGGAATATTTCCAGCAGTCCTACAGCAAGGGATAGAGGAGATTCTTCCTCACCTGCTGAAGATTACAAGAAGCAGTCTAGCAGTGGATCTAATACCTAGAAAATGGAGAAGGGTAAGGGTAACCTTCATACTAAAAATAGGGAAAAAAGGGGACTGATCCCCGATCTTTTAGACCCATCTGTCTAACATCGTTCCTACTCAAAACGATGGAGAAAGTAGTGGAAAACTACATAAGAACAGAGAATCTGGAGAATATACCACTTCATAAATGTCAGCATACCTACAGAGCGGGTCGATCAACTGAGGCGGCTCTGTATCAGCCGACCGAAGTCATCCAGAGAACTCTGAACAACAAAGAAATCGCAAACTCAAGTGTCGGTCAAAAAAGCACTAAAAAGGCGAGGAGTAAATGAAACCATTGTAAAATGGATGTATGAGTTGTTGACGGCGAGGATAGCTGAGACACAGGTGGGGAATCAAACCACCTCAGTTAAAGCCACTCGGGGGACACCTCAAGGGCGAGTGATATCTCCCCTTCTATGGGGCCTTGTAGTTGCTCTACAGGCTCTGGTGATCTGAAAATCAATAGGGTTCATCTGTGAGATCTCCTGAATAATATTCAATCATAAAATTGGTGAATGGTTTCTTAACTTTTTACGAACTTCAACAAAAAGTTTAGGAAGTGTTTGAACATCATTCATTAATTGTAATTTTTAACCAGGGTTAATAATGTTATTCGCGTTTTCAGAAACTGCACCGCAAAAATCTCCACTTAATGGTTCTAATTGCTTGTGCAACCTTATGCAACGAAGTGTAACAGATATTATGAGACGAATTTTCATGAATATAACACTGTAACAATTGTCTTATTTGTTCGTTCTGTGTGATTTGCGAGCATGATAAAAAAATTGCAATTTATACTGCGACATTAGATTATTAAAAAGAGAAGAAGCAAAAACACTACCATTATCAACAGAAAAAAAATTGTGGAACACCAAAAAGGAGAAAAACCTGGTTTGCTATTAACTTCACAATACCTTTAGCAGTTGCGTGTGGCATTGAATGATCAAGGAAAAATTTCGGAAACAAACCGGTAATTACTAAAACAAATTTGTTACCAGATTTTGACTTTGGATATGGACCTATTAAATCAGCAGAAATCCATTGCCAAGGAAAATTAATATCTTTGTATTGACCCATAACACTAGCTTTAGGTAGGTAGGTTTTGTGTTTTACAAGAACTACAAACAGACCATGTATTTACGTAGGGAGATAACTAAACTGATAACTAAGTTTTCGGTTTTTTAATGCAGATGGAGACAGAAATACTTCACACTAACTAATATTTTGAATAAAAAAATCTATCATATGTTTCTTTTAAATTTTACGACTTAGGCCCGGTTGTACCAATTTCAGTTCAAAGAAAGTTCAGTTGAACTGACAGTCAACATTGAACGTCGTTCAAAGAGATTACTGTTGTATCAGCTCCGGTTCAAGTAATCCCACGATCAGGTTAGGTTGGCTACCATGAAATGTAAAGTTCCTAATATCACATGATACTTTTTGGTGTTTTATGCGGTTTTGACACAAG
Organism: Galeruca laticollis; assembly: GCA_963921935.1. Classification (NCBI taxonomy): domain Eukaryota; kingdom Metazoa; phylum Arthropoda; class Insecta; order Coleoptera; family Chrysomelidae; genus Galeruca; species Galeruca laticollis. Next base: position 32,400,341 of record OY998178.1, on the reverse strand, counting down.
ATAAATTGTCGAGACAATGAAATAAATAAAAAAAAGAAGATGATAATGTTAGTCAAATGTTAATTAAATATTTTGAATTTTGCTCTCGTATAACGTTATGTTTCAAAATCAACAAGGAAGCTCCAAAACAATGAGAAAGCTTGTTAGATCAACAAATTTTTCGATAAAGGAGGAAAATATTTTGCTGGCCACAATTAAAAAGTACACTAATGAAATAGAATGCAAGAGTACCGATTCCTACATGAGGAATATTAAAAAGAATGCCTGGATGAAGGTTACAAGAGAATTTAATATGGCATCGGGGGAAACGGCGAGAGATGTAGTAACTTTAAAAAACAAATATGAAAATATAAAACGAAGGAGTAAAGAGAAATTTGCCAACTACAAAAATTATATTACTGGTACTAGAGGTGGAGAACCAAAAGATATATGTATCACCAACACAGACAATACCATCCTGGAAATTATAGGCACACAAATAACGGGACATACCTCTGAGTTTGATGATGATGTTGTAGAAGGTAAAATAAAATTTTAGTTAAAAATCTTGCAAATGCTTAATATATTCATTTTTTTAGAGTCTGTTGTCCTTTCGGAACATGAGATTGTTGAGAACGAAGAGATATCAGAAACTTCACAAAGTCATTCAGACTCCCAATGGTTAGCAGGTGATGCTGCACATTTGCTGAAAACCCCAAAATCACACTTTTTAAATGCCAGTGGATCTGTGACAGTTGACCACTTAACGTCAAGCCCTAGTATGAAAATGGCCGTCAACTTGCCAATGAAAATAAGTAGCAGTGGAATAACCCCGAAAAAAATAATGAAACCGTAATAAAAACTCCTTTCAAAAAAAAATTAAAAAAAATACAGGATTTGGGTACAGAGCTGAAGAATGGGCTCGATGTAAATGTGTGCTTGCAGAATTGCAAAAACAAGGATATATTGACGAGCAGAAAATGAAACTGCAACATATGCAAGAGAAGCATGATAAAGAATAAGTTTATTGGAAAGAGATGCTGAAGGGAACTGGGCATATGAACAACACCTAGAAAAAATGGAAGTTTTAAGGATGGAAAAGGCAGTTCTTCAGAAGAAACTCTCAGCATGATTAAAAAAATACTAATGTTTTTATTTTATTTTATTATTAGATGTTTAACAAAACATAAAAAAGATTGATTAACTTTTTCACCCTTTACAAAAATGGATAATCATTTTTTAATAAATTTAGTTCCGTTCATGGATGATATTCTGAAAATAACTAATCAAAACTTGCCTAGTAGCATTTTTGACAATAATTGCATTATGCATGATGTTTGGGTCTTGTATATAGATATTGATATCATTTGATAATTGGATTGCTGCTTCAACCTCTTCGTCAAGGGGCAATTCATTGCTATCTTCTCCTTTCACCATGCAGATATTATGTAGAACTGAGCCTGCAACTACTACAGCCTCAACTTTGTCCAATCTGAGGCGAATTCCCAAGGCTGAAATTGGAAACCGCCTTTTTAAGACACCGAAAAGTCTTTCAATTGGGTTTCGGGTACGAATTTGAGATTCGTTAAATAGATTTTCTGCATCTGTTCTAGGATTAGTCAAAGGTGTTATTAAGTATGGTTTTATCCCATAACCACTGTCCCCCACTAGCAAATCTTCACCATATATTCCATGCCTAACCCTGGAGTTTCGAAAAATATTAGAATCATGGGCAGATCCTGGCCATCTACAGACGATACTTCTAATACTTAGTTAGCATCTCCCATCATTTGCACATTCATGGAAAAGAAATTTTTTCTATTCCTATATAGTTCAGCATGTGGTCCTTCTGAACTAATCAATTTTATATGGGTACAATCAATAGCCCCTATACATCTGGGAACTTTTGCTACTTTGTAAAACCCTTCCCTACTTCATTTTTGGGACTGGCAATTGCCCGTAATACTTTGGTAACAACTCTGCTGGCTGTAGATTTATTTACTCCACAAAAGTCGCCCAATACTTGTAAGAACGAACCAGTTGCCAAAAAAACGTAACGCTAACAAAAACATTTCACCTGGAGAAAGTGCATGATTTCTGGAAAATAAAATTAGGTAATAGAAAAATTTTAATATTAAATTCTAGAAACCACATACTTATTGGTGTCTGAAACAATAATAATAACTTTATTCAAAAAGATGGTTTTAAAAGAACATTACATGAAGAGAATAAAGTAGGTTGGCGATAAGTGTTATTACACTTGTTTCGCAAAAAATACAATTTAATCATACACAGTGGTCACATACAACAATAGTAGTTATAAACTATTTGAATTCAATGTAAATAAAAACACTATAAATTATATGTATAAAACACACAAGGAATTTTAAATTATAATTAGGCCTAAATACAGTAGAACTATGCATATAATCCATTGGAGTGAAGTCAATACAATAATGTTATAAACTACAAACAACATGCACGAACTACAGTGCTAAGTATCACAAAATAAAATGCTATAAAAATAATATTTATTTACCATTTTAGGACGTATAATACTACAGATAAATTGGAATGTTAGTCGGTTACAACAACAATTTTGATATGGGTAAAAGTGTGAAAGATAAAATATATATAAAATGTGAAAATGTAATAAAATAACAATATTTCTTGAGGCGTATTCATATTTAACACACACGGAAATGGGATAGAGATAAAAAATGTATACGAAATATAACGAGGAAGTTTCTTGATCAATATTGATTGGTTAAAACAATCATTCTCAAAAGACTCGAACTTTAGATTTCTTCATGAACATTTTCAGCTGTTTTTTGAATTGGAATGAGTTGGATATAGCGCGAATTGTTTCAGGTAAAGAATTGCACATTTTTGGAGCATTGTAAGAAAAACTAGTTTTCAGCAGTGATTTTGTTATTTGTGGTATTACATAGTTATTTCTTTGTCTTGTGTTATAGGTATGTTTTGGTAAGTTTGACGAGTGTTTTGTTGTATAGTACTTCATGTTGGCATTGTAGTAATAGAGTTGTTTAAGGTCGAGTACCTCTGTGAGTGAATGATTTAGTGTACGCAAATGATGAACAGGAAGGATTTTTTTCATGTATCTTAATTTATAAAGGATACATTGTAGTTTTTTGGCTACGTAGTTGATGTGTATGTCCCATTTTATGTGCCAGTCTATTATGACTCCTAAGTACTTTATGTTACTTTCGGCGGTAATTGTAAGATTGTTTTTACCATCGAGGATGTTGATTTGTTTTATTACAACTGAAAGGTAGGAAGTTGGTTTTTTGAAAATTTATAGTTAGCAACCAGTTGCAAGCCATTTTTAATGATAATAAAGTCTGTTTCTACTATTTCTTTTAGTTCTGTCCAGGAATTCCCGCCTCGTATAAAATCGCGGTATCGTCTGCGAAACCGATAATGTTACCTCTGCTTTTCAAAGAAAACAATCCATTCATGTAGAAGTAAGGGTCCGAGGACTGTACCTTGAGGCACTCCACATTGTACGACTAACGATTTACTGTCGACACCGTTTATTCGGACTGTCTGATACCTATTCGTAACATAACTTTTGAATAAATCTAAGCAAGTATTTCTGATACCGATGTCCTCCAGCGACTGAAAGAGCAACTCGTGGCTAACAGTATCAAATGCTTTCGATAAATCAATGAAAACACATAGACAGGGTTTGTTGTTGTTTAACGAGTTATATATTTTTTCAGTAAGGGTCAGAATAGGATCTTGAGTGGACGTTTTTACTTGAAAACCATATTGTCTTTCGGAAAGTATGTTATATTTATTTATAAAATTTTGTAGTCTGTTTTTTAGTTTCTCAAATATTTTTGATAAGTGGGTGATTAATGAAATGTGGCTATAATTTTCTGTCAGTTTTTTGTTACCTTTTTTATATATTGGAATGATAACTGAATGTTTGAATGCTCTAGGCCAGATACCAGTTTCTATGCATTTGTTGAAGATGTAAGTTATTGGTTCAGTTATTAATGACGCGATAACCACGGCTTTGTGGTTTGTCAACTCTTGAATAATGCTGTTTACTTCAAGTGTGTTTGTGGGTAGGAGTGTGATTGAGTTTGGAAGGAGGGTCTATTGATTTTGTAGTTAGGATCTGGGTTTATATTTTGAGCAAGTCTTTTCCCAGTGCCATTGAATGAGGTATTGAATTCGTTTGCGATGTCCTTAGGATTTGTTAATAACTCTCCTAGTTCATTTTCAATATTATCAATAGAGATCTACGATTTTTTGGTGTTACTTCTTGAAGCACATTCCATAAAGCTTTTGTGTTTGATTTTTTTAGTTCGATTTTGTTTTTATAGTATTTGAACTTAGTTTTTTCAATTAGAGTCGACAATTTGTTTCTGTATTTTTTGTATTGTAGTTTTAGTTCGTTGTCATTTGGGTTTCTTCTCAAAAGTTGAGCCATTTAATTTTTTGTGGTAGTTGAGGTAAGTAAAGCATTTGTCATCCAAGGGGCGATCTTCGTGTTTTTCCTTCAACATTTTTTTGTATATGTACAGTCGTCTATATATTTAAGAAGTGTTTCAATGAAAGTATTTGTTGCATAGTTAGGATCTGGATTCAAGTATAAGAAATCCCAAGATTTTTGTCTCATTGTATTTTTAAGTTTTATTTCATCTATGTATTTCACTATTTCTCGTTCCTTGGGGAATTTGATCTTTTCCAGTACTATAGTAGTATTGTTGTGAAATGATCTGTATTGTCGGTTTGCAATACTAGGGCCAGTATTTGACCGAGTACGTTGAATTTGGATTTTAAAAATATGTGGTCAATGCATGAACTACGTCCACCCTGTATTCTTGTTGGATTATTAATCGTGGAAATGTAACCGAATTCGTTAAGTGTGTTGTTATATAGTCTGTATTATAATAGAAGACAATACAAGAGTGAGTATTTTTTAATTTATTTAGGATTTAGTTTTAATAAAGTAAATAAAATTAAGTGAACCTTTAAAATGTCACCACCAGGTAAAATTCGTCGTAGTTGTATAGCAAAAAATTTTAATAATACTTATTATTGGCCGCTTCCCAATTTGGAGTTTAAGAACAAAACATTTTTCAAATTTCCATCTGACATTAGTCAAAGGGAACAGTGGTACGAAATTTTAGAACTTCCTTATACATCCAAAGATCAAAGGTTGTGTGAAGATCATTTTGATGATGGAGCATTTACAAATTCATCACGCAAAAGACTTAATAAATTTGCTTTACCTTTGCAACCCTTCCATCATACACCACCAAAAGTAATTGAAGATAATAATATTAAAACTCAAGCTTTTGAAAATACAGTGACAATAATGACAATAATGATAGTCTTAAAGAAACTGAATTTGAACCTTTGCCTAAAAAACAATGTTTGGAATCTAGTATTTTAAGTAAAATAAACGAAACTAGGGTAAGTAATTTATCTCCCAAGAAGAAGAAAATGTATTACATTAATAAAGATCAGAGAAATAGAATTTATAAATTAAAAAAGGCACTTATCAGTAGTAATAACAAAATTAAAAAAGCAGTTAAATTGTCAGAATCAAAGTTATTTCAGTTATTAAAAAGTAGTACTGCTAACTCTAAGAAACATGAATCTTCATGGTCAATAACGGATAATGCCCTTTCATTAGGCATTTATAAGATGGGACCACGAGCATATAATTTTTTAAAACGTTTTATAGCTTTGCCCAGTAAATCTATTTCACAGTCACTTCTAAGATCAGTGCCATTTGAAACTGGAATTAATAAAGCAATTTTTGATAGGCTAAAAGAAAGGGTTGTCATTCTGCATGACATTGTTTATCATTTTCTACCACTTTTAGGCCATGTAGAAAATATTACTGAAAAAACTTAACTCTTTGCAAAAAGTCATATAAATTTTGATTGGTTCACTTGTCGAGAACATAAATCATACGTATTTTCTCAACTCATAAAAGTTTGTGCCCCCTTATTAATTAAAAAATATTATAATGATGGTAAGAGGACTAACAAACAAAAATAATAATTATTTTTTGGTAACAATGTACTCCGTTTAATTTTTTTTTGTTTCAGACCTGTTCCTGTCTTCATGTAAAGGAGAATCTACTTTTTAAATGCTTTTTATTAAAATATTTGGTGTAATATTAGATAAACTTTCTTGAGTAGAAATATGTAATTTTGTGATTAATAATAATATGTAACTGTATGGTAAATTAATGATATAGATAATAATAGTTTTTTCATGTTTTGTGTTACCAATTTAAAACAATATTTAATATTCAAGCTAGTGTGCCATTTTTACTTTTAGTTTTCGCTAAGTATATGTTTATGTTGTGTGTTTATACAACTGTAGGTAACTAAATGTGAAGTTTCTTGTTTTCTGAAATAAAAAAGTTAAAAAAAAGGTGAGAGCTGGGCAGCTATGGGGATGGCGGAGACTGTAATAGAATTTTTTTGAAAAATGTACAGTCGTATAAATGCCTATTTATAGTCAGTGTGGTAGGAAAAATAACTTTGAAAATAAAATTGTGTGGAAACACTGTTAAGTGATATTAGAATAATTGTTTTAATAATAGGAGATATTGAAAATTTAAATTTTTTGATTATTGTAACAGATAATTTTATCAGATGTTTTTGCACTTTAATATTATCGTTAACTATTAGAATAAGAATTTTAAAGTTTTTTTTTCTCGTTTATTGGCTTTGGGAGTTGGATCCCATTCAGCCACGAAATAAGTGAATAAGTAATATGACATAAAAAGGGAAACAAAGGACATGTCACAGCAAACAAATTTTAAAGTTATCAATGTAATAACATGTATAGATAACAGACCTATGTATAGTAAACAAATATTTTATTAATTTGTTTTTATATTATGTGCAGGTTAATAAAGATTTTAAATGCGTGCTGCTTTATTATTTATTACCTAAATTATTTGTCTGAAAATTGTTTATTATTATTATTATTATTTCATTACATAAATGAAATATAATTTTTTGGAATGAAATAATTATATAATAAACAATTTTAAGACAAACTGTAAAATTTACCTACCCATAATCCAAACTACCAAATTTAAATAACCCGCCTGTAAGAATTAGTTCTGTTCTCCGCAAGGGGTGCGCTGAGATCGACGCGATGCCAGCTGTTTATATGGGAACGAACACTCTCTTAATATGTTTATTTCTCTATGGTTCAGTCGTGATCGAGGTTGGTACAACTTGATTTTTAACGTGATCGCAGTTCATTGTTGAACCGAGTTGGTACAACCGGGCCTTACACGATTAATTATTTAAAAACATATTTCTACCCTTCAAGTATTGACATCTTGATGTTGTCAAAATAAGAAAACACGCATTAAAATTCCGTCTTACAGTAGATGAAAACGGACCTAAGCCTAAATCCATCACTACAGAAGGCTATAAATTAAATTAGCTAGAGAGGAAGATAATTTTTCAAGCTCCCCTTTTGTATAAAAAAATTGCAGAATTGTTATTCTGTCAGACATTTTACCGAGATAAAATCCAAATTAATTAAACACTTTAATTTTGTACCGTAATATGTTAAAACATATGGCCTTAGCACGCTCCGATATTTTTAGTGCACCTGCTTTCACATGGAGAATGCCATTAGTAAAAAAAATATTGGGAAAATTACTTGATTCGATAAAATAAAAATACCTACTACAAGAATATTCAATCAAGATTATCATTTTTCAGTTACAAATAATGAAATATTTTTCTCCAATTCCAATCCGCAGATAAAACGACTATTATTTATCAAAGTATTTCATAATGCAATTTTAAACCGCCAAAAGTGGTTCTCCTAACGGTTTTCGCGTTCTTAGATAAGGGTAGTCATTCCAATGGCAGCAGGAAGTATGGCTGAAATTTGCAGTTGGCCTCGACAACGGCCAGAGGCGGAGCAAAGTTAAAATTTATGGTTTTTGGAACTTCTAGGACTACAATCGCTCGACTATGACCAACAGAATACGATAATAATTAAAGAGGCGTTTCAAACTAGGGAATGAAATAGATAAAAGCCCGAAATACCAGTATATTGTGAAACTATGATAAAGTTTAAATATTTTATTACTTCAATAATGAAAAGTCTCGAAGGTACAACATACATGATGATTCATCAATTGGGCAATATCTCGTTTGTGATAAAGTTTAAATATTTTATCAGTTTAATAATGAAAAGTCTCCAAGGTCCGACATACATGATGATTCATCAATTGGGCAATATCTCGTTTGTTTGAATTAACATCTGCCAAAAGAAAAATATACTCTGAGATAAAAATAGTGTGCCTTTCATTGATTGAAAAATAAATGCCTTCTTATAATATATTGCAGAACAAATCTTAGTAAAAAGTGTATAAATTAAAGATCTTCTGTCATTTTTTATCGCCATTATTCAAGGATTTATACTCTGTATTCAATTTTAAGTTTGATTATTAAAATTAATGTACAGGGTCCGGCAAACCTCTGTCGTAGTTCTATAACTCTTATTGTGTTTACCTTATATATTTATTTGAAAGGTTTATGTTAAGGGTAATTAAAATCGAACATTTTAAAATTATGTTCATGTATACAGGGTGGTCCATTAGTAAACTAGGCAAATGACTGATTTTTTTTCATAAGGAATGCCACACTTTTTTTACATTTTTAGAACCGAAATAGTTAGTACTATACACTTCCAAATTTTTATTTTGTAAAACTCCCAGCCAACTCGGAGAAAACCAACTTTTTCACACAAAATTTGAGTTTGCACATCCCTTTATAAAAAACCGCAACTTTATACAATTTCAAGCTAAGGCTTTAAAATTACCAATGTACCGGGTGTCCCAATAAGAATGACTCTCGGCCATATCTCGGGAACCGTTCATAGTACAGCTACGGGAAAAAAAAATTATAACAAAAATGACCTCGAGAAAAACCTGGAAATTATTTATAGAGTTGTAGGTCCACCGCCAGAGGGTGTAACTAAATACCAAAAATTATAAAATGAATAATTTACATATTTTGCCTAATTAAGACGCATTTAAACTACGATTATCGTATTATTCAAGAAATTCAGCGTATATTTCATTTTACAAGTTTTAGTCTATCTCTTCAAATAAGAAGTGGGGGGAAGCGGGAACTTTATTATGAAAAAAACGCCTGTAATTCCAGTTCTACTTAGCCTATCTATGCAAACTTAGTCTTTTTGAAGAGAGCTCCTTTCTACGAATGTAAGAGTTATAATTTCGAAACAACCTAATGAGTAACGTATACGCTAGAGGGCGCTATTTACTTATTTTTTTAAATTTAGCTATCCTTGAAAAATGTTGAATGGAAACATGCAGTTTTAATTAAGGAATATAAAAGTAGACCAAATTAGCAACAGAATAGCGAAAAACGGATGTCGATATCTTTTTCGTATTGCGAGATATCCTAAGAAATGTAAATTTTAAGCATTTTCCTTTAAACATAAATTACTCCGGTTTGACTGAACAGATTTTAACATATTTTGACTCCTCAAAATTGTCTTTCCTTATTCTATTAATAATAGTTCCAATTATTATGTCAATATTACTTATGCTGTCACCGGGAAACTGCGTTATGGAAGTTAAAATGGAAATATAACTTAAGGTACCTCGCTAGTGACGACCTAAATGTTCAAATTGTCGCCCATGAATTTCGATACAAGCGTTTATTCTTTGAAGAGTAGATTGAACAGCAGTCTCAATTTCTGCTCTCGAAATACTCTGAATGGCGTTTCGCATTCTTTCGATCATGTTAACTCTAGTAGTGGGTCTAATTGCACAAACAACGTCTTTAATGCGGCCCCAGAGATAGAAATCTAAGACGGTTAAGTCTGGTGACCTGGCTGGCCAAAAAATAGGCCTCCACGTCCTATCCAACTATCAGGGTAAGCATTATCTAAAAATTCTCTAACTTGTCTGGAGAAATGCGCCGGACACCCATCGTGCTGAAACAACATAGACCTACGAGTTGCTAGTGATATATCTTCTAGAAGAAGTGGTAATTCATCTCTTATAAAATTTAGGTAGCGTTCCCCGTTAATTGCGTTGTCAAAAATAAAAGGTACAATTATCTGACCATCTACAATACCACACCATACATTCACCGACCATCGCGCCTGATACTGAACTTCTTCCATCCAGCGTGGATTATTCTGTGACCAATAGTGCATATTATGCCGGTTAACCGTACCATCACTACTAAATGTAGCTTCGTCTGACCACAAAATACGTGACAATAATTATTGAGGGTCATCATATACCATATATGTAGTAACCAGTTGCAATAACATATAACCATGCTCACAAATAATATTATGCGGGTATATTTTGTTTAAGAAACATATCTTTTTACATCATAGTTTACCTGTGTCCTGTCAAAATACGTTGAACGGTGGTTCTGCTTATTCCCAAGTCCCTACTTATTGCTCTAATACTTAAATGCGGATTAAATTGCACATATGCCAAAACATTTATTGTTTTTTCCTCTGAACGACCTCTTCCGCGTCTTCTAAATACAGGAAGATTTACATTTCCAGTCGTTCTTAAACGGTGTATGAGTCGACGAAAAACTCTGCTACCGGGATGACGTCTTTGGGGATATTGTATGGCATATACCCTAGCCGAAACAGTTGCATTTCTCATACATTCAAAGTAAATTCCTATCATATCAAATGCGTCTTCATATTATGCGGGTATATTGTGTTTAAGAAACATATCTTTTTACATCATACTTTACCTGTGTCCTGTCAAAATACGTTGAACGGTGGTTCTGCTTATTCCCAAGTCTCTACTTATTGCTCTAATACTTAAATGCGGATTAAATTGCACATATGCCAAAACATTTATTGTGTTTTCCTCTGAACGACCTCTGCCGCGTCTTCTAAATACAGGAAGATTTACATTTCCAGTCGTTCTTAAACGGTGTATGAGTCGACGAAAAACTCTGCTACCGGGATGACGTCTTTGGGGATATTGTATGGCATAAACCCTAGCCGCAACAGTTGCATTTCTCATACATTCAAAGTAAATGCCTATCATATCAAATGCTTCTTCGTTTGTAACAATCATCTTAGATATAACTTTTAAGTAAATTTTATATCGAATTTAATGCACACACATCGCAATGACACGTAAATGAACAAATTACTGGGTTTATTAATTTGACACAAGACATATCTTTTTGTTTTGTTTTTTTTCATGGCCCACTACTTGTTTTTATATATTTCCATTTTAACTTCCATAACGCAGTTTCTCGGTGACAGCACAAGTAATATTGACATAATAATTGGAACTATTATTAATAGAATAAGGAAAGACAATTTTGAGGTGTCAAAAAATGTTAAAATCCGTTCAGTCAAACCGGAGTAATTTATGTTTAAAGGAAAATGCTTAAAATTTACACATTTCTTAGGATATCTCGTAATACGAAAAAGATATCGACATGCGGTTTTCGCTATTCTGTTGCTAATTTGGTCTACTTTTATATTCCTTAATTAAAACTGCATGTTTCCATTCAACATTTTTCAAGGATAGCTAGATTTAAAAAAATAAATAAATAGCGCCTTCTAGCGTATACGTTACTCATTAGGTTGTTTCGAAATTATAACTCTTAAATTGGTAGAAAGGAGCTCTCTTCAAAAAGACTAAGTTTGCATAGATAGGTTAAGTAGAACTGGAATTACAGGCGTTTTTTCATAATAAAGTTCCTGCTTCCCCCCACCTCTTATTTGAAGAGATAGACTAAAACTTGTAAAATCAAATATACGCTGAATTTCTTGAATAATGCGATAATCATAGTGTAAATGCATCTTAATTAGGCAAAATTTGTAAATTATTCATTTTATAATTTTTGGTATTTAATTACGCCCTCTGGCGGTGGACCTACAACTCAGTAAATAATTTCCAGGTTTTTCTCGAGGTCACTTTTGTTATAATTTTTTTTCTCCGAAGCTGTACTATAAACGGTTCCCGAGATATGGCCGAGAGCCATTCTTATTGGGACACCCGGTACAAAGACCTGCTACGAAACATGCCGGACTCTTATGCAAAATCTATAATAATATCTTGATGAAAGGAGACAATTGCGTGTCTGTAAAACAATGTCTTATCGTTCCAATTCCGAAGTTAAATGATTCAACTGCCCTCTGACCCATTGCCCTTATGTTTTGTTTATTAAAAACCTTTGAAAGGATTATGAAGATTAGACTGGAGGGGTGGTGTGAAAGCAATAATGTTTTTCCAGACACACAGTTTGGGTTTCGTAGGAAAAGAGGCACAGTGGACTGCATTGCACATCTAGTCACAGATATTCGATTAACGTTTACCGAAAACAATTACCTTGCTGCGTTATTTCTGGACATTACCGGTGCTTACGATAATGTTCAACTCCATTCACTTTTTAATAAATTAATTCAAATTGGTATTCCATCCAGATGTGCGTATGTCTTGGTTGAACTATTTATGAATAGGCAAATATTTATTCGGTGCAACAACCAAATTCTTGGCCCATAACTTGTTTCCAAAGGTTTACCGCAGGGATCAGTTCTAGGCCCGCTACTCTTTAACCTATATACCTTAAACGTACATGTTATGGATATAGAGTGCAACATATTGCAATATGCAGACGATTTCTGTTTATATGTAATGGAAAAGACTTATCAACAGTGTATTGAAACTCTAAAAGTCATTATGCAACATTGTAATAAATGATTCTCAGATCTAGGTCTCCACCTATCACCTAAACAATCTTCTGTTGTATTCTTCACACGACATCGTCTCCCTGCTGTTTCCAACCTCCAACTCACTAAAATGACGATATCAGTTAATAGAAATTATACTTAGGTATCACACTGGATTCAAAACTAACTTGGAATGATCACATAAACCAATGTATTGTCAAATGTGAAAAAAGTTTAAATATGCTGAAAGTTGTTAATCGTTACGAATGGGGCGGTGACCCCAAAACCAATCTTATGTTCTACAGGGCCTATACGAGATCCATCTTGGATTATGGAAGTTTTTTTATATGGCTCAGCTACAAAATCTCGCTTAATCAAATTAGATAGAATACAAATCAAGGCTTTACGATTGGTTTTAGGTGCTCTCAAATCGACACCTACTAACACACTGTTGGCTGAATGTGGTGAATCTCCTTTACATCTAAGGCGCTTATTTCTTGCAGAAAATAACCAAAAAGTACTTCTACAGAAGATAGGTCAATTATCAGTCAGCAACCTAACAGAAAAATGGTAGCTAAATAAAAATTCTCCAATTTTTGCTATTGTATATCCCAATACATCCCACCTGCCAATTAATAGAGATGAGCAAAGTGCTTTTTCAGCTCCTTATGACATATCTTTTTTTTTCGTGTACAGTAGCTGATTACGACGTACTAAGTAGCTATTGCACAGCTATGGAAGAATACTTTGAAAAGCTGGAATGCTTTGAAAATATTTACAGACGGGTCCAAATCTGCTCTGGGTGTGGGATGTGCTGTATACATATCTAACGAGGAAACGACACTACAATATAAATTAAACTGTCATTGCTCAATCTTCACTACAGAGTTATTGGCCATATATTATGCACTATATTGGGCTTTATACAGTAATCTCCGATATCAAAACTTTGTCATCCTTTCGGATTCCCAGTCAACTTTAATAACCATTAAAAACTCTGCGAGAAGTATATTTCGCATTAGTATAATCGTAAAAATATTATGCATATTAGTTGAATTAAGACAACTTAATAAGTCTGTAACGTTTATGTGGGTCAAAGGCCACTTTCAACTCTCTGGAAACGAAAAAGTAGATCAACTAGCGAAAGCCGCAGTTCTTTCCGGATCGGAAGATCTTTGTTTACCATGGAGTGACGTCATTTGCTCAAGAAAGGAGAGTAAGAGACACAATTGGGAAATAGAATGGTCGCAATTCTACAACTGAAACAATAACTCGTACTGCAAAATACACCCCACTCTTCCATCTAAAAGACTTGAGGAGCAGAGTCCTATGAGAAAGATTAACGCTATGTACTTCAGATGTCTCGTTAGCCATGCAGCAGTACGCGCATACCTTCATAAAATTAAAATGAGCGACTCCGAATTGTGTGATTGTAATAAATGTTATGATGATATTAATCATTGGATGTTTAGCTGTCAACATAATAGTCAAGCTACAAGATATCTGATGGAAACTCTGTCTAAAGAAAATGTTCCTCTTCCACACAGTCAAGTTTCTCTGTTATTTCTCAGTAAGCGACATACTATGGTTCGTATTATATTATGGGAATTTCTTGAACGTACCAAAAGAAAAATATAGAAATCAGTATAACTGTATTTTAGATGTAGAATGGTAGAGTTTAGTTGTAGTATACCTATTGTCTTTCCTTTGTAGCATTGATATACCCCCTTACCGTTGCCTTTATTGTGTGTTGTAAGTAAAGTCGCTATGACGGGCACCTTAGCGTGAAACGAGTGTCCATGTTTATTATCTTTTCTTCTTCGTTTTCTACGAATTCTGTTGTATAGGGCAATTAATGATATGGATATGAGTAAATATGTTTGCTGCGACATGTCCTTTGTTTCTCTTTTTAATGTCATATTACTTGTTTATTCGTGGCTGAATGGGATCCAACTCCCAAAGCCAAAAAACAAATAAAAAAGATAAAGGATTGAAGAATTGTTGAGATGTTTGAAATTTTTATTATGTACAGGATGATGTTAAATAAAATTAACATTTCAAAAATTTGTATAGAAGTTTTTCATTTTATTCAAATGGGACACCCTGTATAAGTATTCATCAATGGATACTGAACTTTGCTATTTACTAGACGTACCTATTTTGCGTTGTTTAAAAGTTATATGAAATAAACACATTTTTGGCAAAAATCTAAGTAGGCGCTTAATGCAATTATTGTTTTGGGAGAATCCGACAGAAACAGTGTATTAGCTAAAATAGTTTATAATCAACGATATCCTGAGCGACAAGCTCCAGATAAAAAGAGTTTTGAAAAATTGCTGACCCGATTTAACGAAACTGGAAATGTGGCGTATACAGGGCCGCGCCAAGCCAGTGTGCAATGTGTGCACCGCACATGGGCGGCCAAAAAGGTTTAAAAATTATATACAAATTACAACAAAATGTTTTTTACCTTACAAATTTTAGAAGTTCGAAAATATGTACCTATATAGGTATAAAAAATGTTTATTGTATAAATGAACACCTGATAATATGGTTACATGGATTATTGTTTATGTAAATTCTCGAAGTTAGTTTTTATTCCGTGGCGGATAATTAAACGAAGCCAACTCGAAGGAACGCTTTTCATGCATCTTTATGCAATGATTACGAAAAAGCCGGATATTTATCAGAAGCAACAAAACGTGACTTTTCAGAAAACTGGCGGCTTTTATTGACAGTAAAACATATCGTATTTATTAAGTAGGTATTTATATTAATTTTTATGGGGGTGTCGGCGATTTCTTTTGTCGGTAAATACCTAATTGTTTTAAAGCTGATTTTAAGAAATATAATATAATATGATGCTTACATTAATGCTGTGGTAATATGGATGCATTGATAATCAGTGTTGCCAATTTAGCATATTTTATGCTAGATTTGGCATATTTTTATGTTGGTTGGCAAATTTATTTGTTGTTTAGCATATAGCATATTTTTTAGCATAAAAAATAAAAGTTTAAACAAAGGATCCGTTTTGCTAACCGTTAAGCGTACTTAACAATTATTTTTTAATATTATTTTTCTTTTCTTGTGTTATTTATTTTGTTATTTAGAACGCTCTAGAAAGTGTTATCTCTCTGGCCTGGCGTATTTCGGGCGGCCGGGGATTCCCCAACACCCCAACAACAGCAAATAATAAACACACAGACAGTCAGTGAGTCAGTACAGCCAACGAGCCAACCTCGATCGCCCAGTTACAATTTACAATAATCAATATCAATCGGATCGGAAATCAGAGCGAGCTTTTAGTTTTAGTTTTAAATAGTAAATAGGATATTTTTGGTGGGTGACGGAGCTTCGATTAAAACCAGGAGATCGGGACAGTACGGTACACGTGATTGTATTTACTGTTATTGTAAATAAATGAAAGTTGTTACAGTTTATACAGTACAGTTTTAAGTTTTAAGTGAGTTAATTGTTTGATAGTCGTTAATATGCCGCCTAAATACACTCAGCATTACCGGTCCGAGTGGGAGCAAATGACCGAGTTCAAGGACTGGTTCCAGCCTGTTGGAAATGATGCAACGAAGGTCTATTGTAAGTACTGTAAATGCGAAATGATTGCAAAAATCCATTGCTTAAAATTACATATTTTGTCAGCAAAGCATAAAAAAGCTATCGAACCAATGACAAGTCAAAGAACAATTAATTTTCCCAAAGTAAAAAAACATCTAAATACACAGAGAGCAGAATCTTCACTAGCTATGTTCGTGTGCGCACATTGTTCCATTATGGCTGTCGATCATTTATCAGAATTATGCAAACACCGATTCGATGATAGCAAAAGTGGAGACTTGCGACTCCATCGTACCAAATGCACAAATATAATAAAAAATGTTTTGGCGCCTCATTTTATCAAAGAAATTGTGTTGGATTTGAGAGACCAACAGTACAGTCTTTTGCTCGATGAGTCCACAGATATTTCAGTAAGTAAAATGTTGGGAGTATCTATAAGGTATTTTAGTCGATCTTTAAAAAGTGTAATATCTACCTTCTTGGGGTTAGTCGAGCTCGAAGATGGTACTGCAAACAGCATCGTCAACGGTATTAAAAAATTATTATTATTTCTGAACATTGACATAAAAAAATTGATCGGTATTGGCACCGATAATGCTACGGTGATGACAGGGATTAACAACGGAGTACATGCTTTATTAAAAAACGCAACTGGTAATGATAATTTGGTTTTAGTCCGCTGCGTTTGCCATTCATTACAGTTGGCTTTATCGCATGCCTCAGAAGAAACTCTACCACGTAATGTTGAATTTCTTATAAGAGAAACCTACAATTGGTTTAGTCATTCTTCAAACCGTCGACTACAATACAAAAGTATCTATCAAACAATTAACTGTGGTTCCGAACCATTGTTAATTCCACAGATGTGCAACACCCGATGGATATCAATTGAACCAGCAGTCAACCGCATTCTAGAGCAATGGGTGGAATTGAAACTCCTATTTGAAGTTGCCAGGCGTGAAAACCACTGCTATATGGCAGAAATATTATACAACATGTATAATGATCCTGTAAATCATTTATATTTATTGTATTTAAAACCTATCTTAGAGGAAGTTCAAGCTGTGAACAAGCTGTTTGAAAGCAACAATGTTGATCCAACAAAACTTTATAAAGATTTGTGTGCCTTAGTTCAGTCTACCAGTCGGCGTATCTTGAACCCAACTGCGAGAGTAGATATTTTTACCCAAAATATAGAAAGTTATTTGGATCCTAAACCGTACATGGGATTTGCTTTTGAAAAAAAATTACAGGAGTACCACCTTCAACCTGAAGTGGAAAATAATTTACGGCAACGTTGCATGAATTTCACACTGAAACTTGTAACAGAACTGCGTTCCAGATTACCAATTAATTTTAATTTACTTGAGAAACTATCCATATTTTCGGTAGAAGAAACTTTAAAAGTAGTCAAACCTTCCCTAGTTGATATTGCCCAAGAATTTCGAGAGGATGCATCTACAATAGATAGGCTCGTGTCTCAATGGAGAAACATAGTGCACATTAAATGGGAACGCACATCTTCCACTATAGAATTCTGGAATGAAGTAATGGATTATAAAGATGCAGCTGATAATAACCCTTTCGCAGATTTATCTCAGTTAGCAATATCATTATTATCTCTACCACATTCCAACGCGGAAATTGAACGTGTTTTCAGCCAAATGAATGTGGTCAAAACTATTCTCCGCAACCGTTTGTCGGTAAAAACTTTAAATGCCGTTTTATACATTAGATTCGGCCTAAAGAGGGTAGGGAAATGCTGCTATTCTTATACAGTTCCGGATAACGTACTGCGCTCTATTGGAACCAATGAGAGTTATGGGCTTGGCAATGTGGCTTCTACATCTACATCCACATCGGCTGCCGATAGTGCCGATGTAGACCAAGATATTAATATTTTATTCGATAATCGATTAATAGATTAAACATTTTATTTGATAACATAACCGATTAATCGATTAAAACATAAAATAAGTCTGAATACTTTGTTATTTTTGTTCATTTAATAAACATTTAAAATTAAATGACGTTTTATTTGACATAAAAAAATGTTGGCATAATTTTTTAGCATAATTATAAAGCCGTTAGCATAATTTTGGCAAAATTTTGACATTTTATGTGACGACATAACCGATTTATCGATTAAAACATAAAATAAGTCTGAATATTTTGTTATTTTTGTTCATTAATAAACATTTAAAATTAAATGACCTTTTATTTGACATTAAAAAATGTTAGCATAATTTTTTAGCATAATTATAAAGCCCTTGGCATAATTTTGGCAAAATTTTGACTTCAGGTTAGCATATTTTATATTAGTCCTGTTGGCAACACTGTTGATAATCATTTGGTCATTTAATTTTTTAATTGGCTGCAGAGAAGATCGACTAGAGAAAATTAATTTTTTCTCCAAATGACATTAAAAGCGGCCTTTTAATGACACTTGGCAGGCTTAAAAGTTGTACTTTTAATGCCTAGGCAGAAAAAGTCCACTTTGACTGCCTAGACAGAAAAAGTTCGTTGCTAGGCAACCTTCCAAGTAATAATTTAAATCAAACTGGTTATTAGAATTGACAATGACATTAAGAAAACTCAAAATGATGCTGATGATAATAAACTGGTTTTATTGCATTAAAACTAAAAACTACAACACGAAATTTTTATTTATTAGATATATTTATTTTCGATGAATACGCTTCAAAGTTGGAACTTGTTTTTCTGTAATATAAAAATTGGTAATATACCTTCGGATCTAGACAGCTTTTTTAAGCGCTTTTTTTCTCTTTTTGTTAGGTGTTTCAAACAACGAGCATTCACCGTCTTCAGCTACCTTCATTTCACGTGAAATTTGTTGAACACTACTTAAACTGACTCCTGTTGCCAATACACCACACGCTCCCGGACTTTTTTAAAATCTTTCAATGGTCCGTTATTTTCCGCCTCTCTTCTCATAAAATGTATAACATTTGCTACCACTTCTCGAGTTTGTCCATTTAAAACTTTTCCTTTCAACTTCGACTGAAATTCCATTTTTATTCGCCGCAATACCTACTTTTTCGCAGACTATACCTAGTTCTGTACTCGTTAAAGTTTAATCTTATCTCCTACTTTCCGTATTGAGACCAACGCGCATCGTGGGGTGTCCATTTTCAAACTTTCAGCTATTTTTGCTAACCTGTACTCGTGAAATTTCGCACCAACAGGATATCACTCTAACGTCCGTCCTAAGAATACTGCATAAAAACAAGATGCATCCATACTGCATTCAGTTATGTCAAGAGTTACTCGACGATGAGTTTCGTGAAGAGTTATTTTTTGCGAGTGGGCTCAACAACAAATACATAATCGGATCGATTTAATTGATTTTGTCCTTTTTGGACATGATGCAACGTTTCATAAGAATGGTACCATGAATAGACATAATTTCCATTACTATTTCACAAATAATCCATATCTTACATCAACGCAAAGTCAAACTAGGTGGTCTCTGAATATTTGGGGACCACGTAATTGGACCCCATTTTTTCGATGGAAGAGTGAATGGTCTAGTTTATTTAGACTTTCTAGAAAATAATTTACCATTCCTGTTCCGCTCAACATTCGGCAAACAATGTGGATTTTACGCGATGGAGATCCGGTACATCACACTGCTTCAATTCACAATCATCTGAATACCCATTTTCCTGTCAGATGGGTAGGAAGAGGAGAACCCATTACATGGCCACCTCGATCACCAGATTTGACTAAAATTGACTTTTTCATGTGGGGTTATATAAAAAACCGTGTTTACCAAATACCGTCAACCACACAGAACGATATGAAAGGAAGAATACGAGAAGTATTTCACAGTATTAATGTAGAAATGTTGAGAAATATAAGTCGATCGACTACAATGTTGTATTGACGTTTTGGGTGGCCTTTTCGAGCATTTGGTATAGAATCAATTATCAATTTACAGTTCACATTTGACTGTTGTTTTGTTATTTTCGTAAAAGAATTTGTCTTACTGTCATTTTTCTATATCTTACTTCTTTCAATAAATAATTTTTTAAACTCTTTGTTATGAAATTGACAATATCTCAGTAATTAATGATTTTAGGTATAGGTAATGCCTGATAAAAATGAGAGTTTATAAGGTGTATTTTCACTTTTTGTAATCAAATATAGGGTAATTCATTTGAAAAAAAATAGAGAAAATCATGTGTTTGACTCTTGGCTTGCCCTGTATTCAGATGTTGTAATATCCAAAAAATGGCACTGTGTCATGAAACTAGACCAATATCAAAATGTTATGGCTGCAAAATATTGATGTCAAATTGTTTCGTTTAAACTATACAAGGCGTTGAATTCACAATCGATTTTTACGTACAATTGGCATAACTTCTGAAATACCCTATATACTTATATGAAACCCTACTTTGTAAGTATGGTGGAGGTGAGCCCAATCTGAATCTGAAATAATATATAGGATGTCTCATTTAAAAAGGTATGTTTGTTTCACTCTGGTGATAGTGAACACCCAGTACAAATTAAAATAATTTTGAAATGTGAAGTTTACAGATGTTTCAGATGTTCAATTTTTATATATGACTTTATTCCATATCTTCTATAATAATGGATATAATAAAGCAAGTGAGTCAGAATAAATAGTATCACTTTAGAGCTGGAACGTTTACATTCCATCGTTAGAATTGATTTTGGAATTATTATATTCACTAATGGTTGTGAAATAAATTCATTTCGAACACTCTAAATGCCAATCAAGATTTTAATGATTATATTTGATGGATTTTCTTGCGGAAGGTTTTACAAGAAACTGGTTTGTTACCACCAAAACTATGAGAAATGAGATCACATGGGAGAGTAGAATTGATGTTTATATTCACATATTTTTAACTATTAATTTCTATTGGGTCCTTTGGTAACAATATTAGTCGTTTCTTAATTTTGTTTATTCAATCAACAAATAGTACAAAAAAATACCAATAATTATTAATTAAAAAGATATAACATCATCTTTTTGGTGTATTAGAAAAAGAGTACATATAAACCTTTTATTTAGGTCAGCCGAGCAATTTCTAATAAAAATAAAGAAAAAAATTTTGTTCTCAGTTCACAATAAAAACAAGGTTATAATCTACCTCTTTTGGACCGAAAATAAGTAGAAATCAATAAAAAACAATGCACATAGTTTCCAGTTAGTTACAGTTTTTTTATTGCAGTTTTGTCGAGTGTATTAGGAGTTCTTAAATTGTATACCAAACACGCGGAACACAACGGCTTATTATTGATTCGAAGCTTATGTCCTTTCTATGATCTTATTTGTTAATAAGGAGGTACGGCTTAAAGAAACCAACGAAAGCCTAATGTTTATACTAAAATTTTATTCGGATACACAAAAAACTGAATAAAAACTGATCAAACAATATTGTATAGTAAAATCCACAAAATTTATGAAAAATGAAACTGAAATCCTGACGCGGGTCAATTTTTATATATGAAACCACACTTTTTCTTAAAAAGGGTATCCAATTCTCTATTCTGCAATATAAAACTTTCTGATTTTTGGACGTTAAATGAAGCAAATTTCAAATCTTATATTACACCATAAAAATTTAAGAATACTTTACAAGCTTTCTATGACAACTGATATCCTTCATATCTTTTGAAACAGATTTTATTTAATACCCATTGACATATTATACTAGTGGATTGGCCTACGGTAATAAACGCAGTAGGATAAAATGCGGAAGAGACTAGAAAGAGAAAACCTAGAAAGAGATGGAACTAGGTGTGGCAGAAAACACGGAGAAAGCATATAAAGGGTGCTTATAAAATTATTTTATTATTAGTAAAAGTTGTTGTAACTGCATTAGATGCTTCAAACAATATTTTAATTTTATAAACAAATAACAGACTATATTTTATTAATATCTTTAATATTATATTAAACCCAAATAACACAAAAAAATAATGAAACAACCATTAAAAAAATCATTTTATTACGTATAAATAGAAAATATACAATTATTATTGTTATACAATACGAAAAAGACAATGCATTTTCATAAAATTATATTGTTACGTGTCTATTTATACAGTGTGGTCAGTCAGAATGGTTGCAAGTCAAACAGGGTAGGTCAAAAAATAGTCCAAAATAAACTAAATCGATTTTTGTGTAATATTTATTCATTTTTTTATATTTACAGTTTGATTGGCAATTTTCAAAAATTTCTTTCTCTATTCTAGAAATTCTAAATCACTCTCCTGAAAATCTCCAAAGTCTATTGGATCTCGTTTTTTTCTAAAAATAGAAAAAATGCATAATTGAAGGTATTTTTTTAAATGGTCAACTACTTAAGAATCAGTAGGTATCTTCTTACCTTGCAACTTTTTTTTTTCCACACTCAAACATGTTTTTATTTCATTGGATAATATGTTATTGTTTACAGGATCTTCTGGCTTATCAACTTCTGGTACATATAAATCGACTTCCATAGATTCCACTTCAGGAATTATATCAATACTGCATCCTGCAACAGCATCCCCTAAAAATATACACTTACGTATACTAAAATTGTAACATAAAAAGTATTCGAATGTTTATATTAAAAATATTATTTTAAATTCAATTTTTTTAAGAAAAGCACCTTCATCTTGGTTTACATTAAGTATTCTTGTTACGGGTTTTCTCTTTTTGATAACTTTGATCAAATGAGCAGGAAAATCAAACTGTGATGGAATTGCTGTCTTTTTTAATACCCGATTTCCGTGAACATTTAATACGTAGTCATCAACTCTAAAATGCTTTTCACAAATAACAGCTGTATCACTTGGCTTATAATTATCTCTCCTCACAGCGTGTAACCATTACTTAAATTGCGATCTTTTGGAAGTCTATAAAACATGAAAAATATTTTTAATCATCTTAATGAACCTAACTTATATAAAATTTATTGTTTAATTACCTACCTGTGAAATTTTATATTCTCGCCTTTTTTCAACCTTGTAGTACAAGTATAAGATGAACACGATCTCATTTTCAAATATTTCTCAAAATGATTTAAAATATATAACAAACGATCACGCAGTAACATATAAAACCATACCGTAACCATACATTGAAAAATATTTTTGCCATTCCTAGCGCTATCCTTCTCGATATTTCTCTCTCGCACTGCGATGGCATCAATTGTGCGGTAGGCGGGCCAGTCCATCAGTATAGTATGTCAATGTTAATACCTACCTCTGACAAGAAAAATGACATTATTGATGTTATAATTTATTACGACTGCAATTTATATATTAGTCCCCAGTAGAAGGACCTTAAATTTTCATGACACATACAAATGCCAAACTTTGTGAGCGCCTTCTTTATGATGAGTCCGGCAAACTTTTCCTATGCGTTTTCGAATGCCCGGTTCCCGGAATTGTTGAAATGACGTCACTATGACTCCCCGTATATACAAGTTTTATTTTATTGAAAAATGTTTAATAAAATTAATTAAAAAATTGTGGTCAAATTGTCTGACAAAAATCATGCTGCGTATGGGGTCTCCACCACCCAGAAGATGTCGATATGACGTCATTATGTCCCTGGTTGTATTGTTGAGGGCGTGATGTTCTTCTGAAAATTTGAAAAAAAAAATCCGAAATTTCCTGGAGAAAAATTGTTGCACGCCCTTTAAAATGTCGTTGACAAAATTTTCCCTGTTGTCGGAAAATGTTTTTGGGAAATTCCGAAAAATCTTTACATCACGCCCTCAACAAAGTCATAAATTGTATGTATATCAATTTTTAACTTAATTGGTTGAAATCTAACCGAATAGTAATGTTTAAAAAGACGCAACCCTTTCGCCTCTTCTTAATTTTTTTTTCATAATAATCCATCTTTGATATTTTATTATAAACTATAAACTAATAAATTTTACACAATTACTAAATTAAAGTAATAAAAATAATTTTTCTGAATATTTCATATTTTATGTGAATGTAGGCACCACAGTTCCACACAAACCACGTGACTAATACTTTCTACGAAGATGCCAAGTCGCATGCATCGCAGCGTCGAGTCACATGTTTGTATACCTTAGAAGTGCGCGCATAGATTAGATTTTTGAATCTTTTTGCCGTTTGGCCTTTTTTCCCTCTGTGAGGTGCCCGGATGAAGAGGTGGAGGTTTTCTCCACTACATTTCCGGTGGAAGTTTTACTTTCTCTTTCCATAAATGGTCCCACGAGAAGCTAGGGTCATTACGGTCCACCGCTGTAGAGCCCCGCATGCAGAGGTAAGGGGTTCAATACAATGGAGTTCCCCCCTATGGTCCAAGGTCGAAACCAGCAAGGACTATTCTCCTATATAGCCACGCATTCTTCGGCCTAGTTTCCCACCTTGACTTTAGGTTTTTAATGAGATTGGTCTCCTCTTGATCCGGGGAGTAAAGCCAAGACCCCACCCCCCTATCCCACTGGCCCGCGAGACTTGACCACAGACAGCCAGGAGACATTGGTATAACAGGTGATTTCGAGATAAGATCAAAGTTTCACCCGGCATCGTAACCCTGTGTACAATCCCTTAGTCACGATACTACAGCTGGGACAAGTAAAGTTGGCTCACGGCAGGTTATTCGAGGGCTGCCAGTTGAATTTTTAGACACAATGAGCCCCCGGGTATTTCCCCGCAGACCTCCTCCTCATATAAAATCATCTCAGAGGCCTTTCTCCTATCCGCCACCTGGAAACGCGCCGGGTTGGTGCTTCACCCCCTCCACATCAATAAATATCCCGACGAACAGCGTTAAATGCTCATATATATTTGTATTGGAAAAAGAAAAACACTATAATTATCTCTCTACCCATTTTATCAATGAAAAATAATTGTTTCAGATAATTCAACATAAGGTGATACCCGAGTGGTAAACCTCTAGCAGAATTTTGTACACCATTGCCTATTAATGCCCACTACTGACCCAGTAATGCGAACTACTCACCCAGTACTGACCCAAAAATGCCCATTACTGCCCTAACAGCACCCACTATTGCTCCAGTAATCAGTGGCGTGCTATATAGTCAGAGGCCCTGGTGCGAAAAATAGGTGGCGCCCCCTAATAAATTGTACAGTTTTTATCTAGTCGAAACATAAATATTTCAAAGAAGCAAAACTACTTTATCATAATTTCTTTATCATGCACCACAGCGCAGGACACAGCAATACTGTAAGTATGTGCACGAGTGTCTTACCTGAGCGTAGTTCTACAGATTTATAAATTCCTCTATTTCAACTTTTAAATAATTTAATTTTTATATTTTCATATACAATACTTTTGAACAACCCAGTATTACCTATGTACTCAATATAGTCGAACAACCCAGTATATAAGATTTGACACTATTTAATTTCTGATGACATTTACATGTCACAATTGGAAAATATATTTAAAATTAAAAGCAGATGTCACTGTAGACATTTTACATATGAATAAAAGAATGCAAATCTACCTTTAGCAGGGTAATAACAAGTTTAGTTTTTATTTAAAAAAATAGAAAGTTTGTAACCACAGTATAATGTGGTTATTTTATTTAAAAAAAATAATCAGTTGAATTTGTATATTCGAACGGAGAACATATCTTTTAAGAAGTATCCAAATATTATAAATTAGTTTATTAAAATTTGAATATTATAAGTAATAGTAGAAATTTGTATTCGGCAACTAATTCTAAATTCAGTGCGTGTGTGCTTCATTGAAATCCAGTGGAAGATCCTGAATTCTAAATTATATTTAGAATAAGTACAAGTTATACAAGCTGTGTTCTGGTCCAAATTCCAAATTCTTTGGTGAGTCCAGTCAAAATTTAATAATGCATTATTTCATCTAAAACGTCAGGCCTTTAAATTTGATTTCAAAATAATAAAAAGAATTATCAGTATACGTATCAAACAAACAATTTAGAAGAAAATATAAAAGTATTGTGAACTAGCATTTGACACTTGCCAATTCAGGTGACAATTAAAAAAATTATTTGAACAATACGGTAAGTAGATATTAGATATTCTAGTTTATAATTCATTTAATCTTAATTTGTATTTGGTAGATAAGGTTTTTAGTTGGTTGTTACAAAAAAGGAAAACTAAGATTTGTTTTACGATTTGGTGATTAGTATTTTCATTTTAACTTACTGTGAATTCATTTATAATTATTAGAAGATGTTTCATTAAAATTAAATAGCCTTGTATAATATAGAATCTACAGTTACTTTATACTACTGGATAGAAATCAGGAACAAGAATTATAATAAATATTTAATTTGGACAAAACTTGGAAATCATAAAGAATTCATTTTTTTGATGGCGCAATGAACTCAACCTTGAGATAAGAGTAATTAGAAATTGTACAATAAATTTATCTTTCAATAAAATAAAAAAAATTATAGCCGGGAATTTTTGACAACAACAATAGATAACATATGTCGCTTTAAGCCGTGCGTACAATATTGACGCAACCAACGTTAGGCGTTATTAAAAATCGATAAATTATCATAATACTATAAAATTTTATAATTCATAATTTTAAAAAGCAATATAAATATATTAACAACCGCAACGAATATACAATAATATATTACCGAGTATATAACTCGTGTACAAAAAAATTACCAGTTTTGTTTACAACATATTTGTAGCCTTATTTTTTGCGCAAGAATGAATGATTTCGGCCTTATACCAAAAATTAGGCCAAATCTTATAAACAAATTTTCTTACCAAATGATTTTTTAGATATACTTAAAATTAGTTAGAAAATAACTATGTATATATAAAAATTTTATCTGAATAAGTTTCAGTCAATAAATTGAGAATTATTTGAAAGAATATTTCTTTGTAAGTATCAATTGAAAATAGAAAAAGGAGGATAAAGTTAATATACGACATGGTATTTTACATGATTTCAAATTTTTTTGTGATTTCAATTTGATTAGGTTCTTTAATTGTTTATTAAATGGAAATTTTATTCTTTCTAGAGTAACTTGAGACGTGTACATGGCGCAAAGTTTTACTGACATCCATAGATGGCAATTTTGGTAGTATTCATATATACCACATTTCTGGAGAAATTTCGTTTTGTTAGCACAATACAACATAAGTTAGTTGTAATCTTCAAAACCGTTAATTTATTATCAAACGTTGACTTTTATAGGATACTGGATCATTGAGTGCGATCTTTATTCATACACTGTACATTTTGTCCACTCCAATTTTGCTTGTTAACTGTTCCATGTTGATAATCAGAAAAAAGAATATTTTTGGGGAACATCGGTCCCTGTTGACATCTGGTTTTAACAATTTCACAAAATTCTAGTCGCCATTTAGTTCCTGCGCTAGTTTAATTTTATATGGATGGTATTTTCCACTGGCTATTTCCCTTGAGGGTTTTTCTCAATATTTGATAAAACATCTAATTTCTTTAAGTCATTCAGTTTTGATATCCCAGATTTAGAAAGATCTTTGACAGTTACAAATTGATCTAATCTACTCGCCACAGACTGGTAAATGTGACTGTCAGACTTCTCATTAAACATTCTGCATACCTCAGAATGTGTTCGTGTTTTATTACACATACCAATTAATATTAATGTCAATTCTTTGGGTCTCAAAGAGGCTCATTTCTAAAAAAACTAAATTAACGTTTAGAAATTTCTAAATAAATATTAAACACTACAAAACTAATTGCAAACACTTCGTAAATGTCACAAAATAGTTATTTATATTATAAGTGCCATATACAGTAATTTATAGCACGCGTCTGGAAATTATTGAACGAGCTTTTAGGCGAATTCCATAACCAGACAAGTGCTATAAAATACTGCTATGGCACATATAATATA
Source organism: Galeruca laticollis (assembly GCA_963921935.1). NCBI lineage: Eukaryota > Metazoa > Arthropoda > Insecta > Coleoptera > Chrysomelidae > Galeruca > Galeruca laticollis. The sequence continues at coordinate 32,372,175 of OY998178.1, read as the reverse complement.
GATATATAACTTTATCTACGCTCGTTTATAATTGAATTATATTTAACATATTTTTTTTTATTGATGCCTCATATTACCTTTTTAAAGCACGCGTCAGCGTGTTTAAATCGAACTTTCAAACACGCGCGTTTTTTAAAGTCCCCATGGTAACAACAACAACTTGAGAAACGTAAGTATCAATGACAACTTTTTTTATTAGTTTTTAAATAGTATATTTTCATTGGGAACCAATGTCTTATTTGGTTTTTTCTGCAAAATGTATTTATATATTCATATATACACTGTATCCTTTTAAATATAAATAAAGAAACTTTTTGATTATTGATCTGACAGCAGTACCCCGCAACGTCAAATAAAAATAAATACTATTTGACGTTCACGAAACTTGGCTGGGCATCGAGGATGGACTTCCATTTTTTTGTAGTAATAATATAATAATAATATTTTATGATTCCAAAGTGCACCAATAAAAAAAATAGCGTAAAGTATTCGTGGATAACTGGTCTTCCAAACACTTGCTCTATTTCGAGCACTCGGCTGCGCCGTCGTGCTCGAAAAATCGCGCGTGTTTGAAAGACCTCTTTATCCACTTATACTTTAATATACTATTTTTTTATTTTGAAATGTCATTAACTGTCAAAGGTTTATAACAAGTTTGTTCTTTTTTATTTTATAGCACAAATGCGATAAAATACTGCATGATGACATTTCAAAGTGTGCCAAAACAACGTCATTATGTAAAAAGCGTAGATAAAGATTCTTATCTACTTTTTAACATAAAGATAACTAGTTATTTGACTCTGCTGTTATCTGGGTATCAAGGCCCAAAAATAATATATGTGGGCGAAAAATTAAAGCCCTTTTAAACACGATGGCATAGGCTAACCCTCATTTAGTTACTACCCCTATATGGTTGAAGAAGCAGAGTGAATAATTTCATTAATAGTTCCACATATTGAACTGTTTCAGGATTTTTGTTTTGTATTCATTATTTTTTTTTACCGCATCAACCTCGAGGGTTATGAGCGGGGTTTCAAAAAACATACAATAGGTACTTATATTTTATGATAGAAATTGGAGTCTTTCAGAAATTTGAGCATTTTTCACAGTTTTCACTTAATGCGCGGTTCATGTTAGGCGGAATGTTGTTAACTGTTCTTCTAACACTTAAATTTGTACAATCCAATAGTATATGTTTTATGGTTAGAGGCACATGACACGAACACTGCTTTGGTGGTTCTTGATTTAACAAATGCTGCTGTGTGAGGGCTGAATGTCCTATTCTTAACCTGTTTAAAACAACCTGGTCTTTTCTGTTCTGTGGAAGAGGAAGTCTAGATTTTACTGATGGCATGATTTCTTTAAGAAGCGTATTGGTTCCTTCCCATCTTTTTTGCCAGATATCCCATACAAAATCTTTTATAACTGATTTGAAATCGGCAGCTGGAACTTTTTCAAAATATGGTAGATTTTAAGAGTGTCGTGCAATTTCGTCAACTTTTTCATTGATTGGTATGCCTACATGAGAAAGGACCCACAGGAACTCTATTTTAACGTGTGTCAGCTGAAGTCTGAAAGTTCTTCTTTAATGTCTGTAATTATTTGGTGAGAAGGAAATAGTTGTTTTATTCCTTTGTGAGCACTGTAGGAGTCCGATATTATTAATATATTTTTGTCTGGCTGTTCGTAGCTTCACAAGGCTTCAAGTATGGCGACTAACTCTCCTGTGTATATTGAACAGTGAGGATTTAGCCTGATTGCATGATTATTTACATCTTGTAAAAATGCCGATGCGATTCCATTTTCTGATTTAGATGCATCAGTAAAAATATGATCATAACCGGTGAATTTGGAAATGAGATCATAGTATTTTAATTTGAATATGTGGTCGCTGGTAGAGTGTTTGGGCTGATTTGCTAATGAGAAGTTGACTGCTGGTATTTGAATTGTCCAAGGTGGAGTTTCATGACATAATGGTAAAGACAGTTGAAATTGTTCAATATTGAAATGTGATTTCTTTAACCTTTCATAAAACGGTAAGAACTTTTTCTGGGTGTCTGGAATGGTATTTGTATCATGAACTATTGTTAAAAAAGAAGGATGGCTGTTTTTTTGAACTGAAACTCTAGATGCATAGCATAAATATAAATATAGACGTCTTAGATATAAAGGTGGTTGTGATGTGATAACTTGGAGACTACTAACAGAACTTGTTCTAAAGGCTCCTGAAACTATTCTTAGGGAACTTGTCTGAATAACAACCAATTTGTGTAGAAGTGTGCTGCTGGCTGAGTTGTAGCAAATGCTCCCATAGTCAAGTTTACTTCTAATTATTGACTGATATAGGTTAATCAGTATTTTGGTGTCGGCTCCCCAGGACTGGTTTGAAAGGATTTTAAGTATGTTTATTCTAGACTGGCAAGTTTTAAGGAGGTTATTAATGTGCAGTGTCCATTTCAGCTGATAATCAAATGTAACTCCCAATAATTTTACGCTTTTCAACTGTTCTAATTGTTTTCTATGCAAATTAATGTTGGCCTGGCCTTTTTCCTAAAAACTATAAAGTGAGTTTTTGTTGAGTAAAAGGTTAACCCCGTTGTGATTGACCATCTTTCTAATTTGTTGAGGTAGTTTTGTAAAATATTTTTGGATGAATTGCAATTAAAAATAAAGTTGGGTTTAATATTGCGCCTCGTGGAAGGCCGTTTTGGATTATATTTTTACTTGATAGTTCGCCATTTATTCTGACTTGTATAGTTCTGTTAGTAAGAAATTTTTTTATAAAAGCTAACATTTTGCCCTGAATGCCTAGATCCCCCAGAGTGTTTACTATAAAGTATCTCCAAGTAGTATCAAAGGCTTTGTTAATGTCAAAAAATATTGCAACGAGGTGTTGGTTATGCGTAAAAGCTTCATGGATTTCAGTTTCCAAGAGAACGATATTGTCTGTTGTTCATCTACCTTTTCTATAACCACTTTGTATTGAGCTAAAATAACTTAGTTTCTCTAAATGCCATTTGAGTCGGTTATTTAAGATTTTCTCAAGTATTTTACATATACTACATGTCAATGAAATAGGACGATACGATGTAGGAAGATTTTTTGGATTGTTTTCTTTTAAAATTGGTATGATTATGGCTTCTCTCCATAAAGAAGGAAATTTTTGAGAGGAAAAAATCAGATTAAAAAGTTCGGTTAAAATTGATTTAGCCCTAAAAGGCAGTTTCTGCTGAAATGTTGGAGGAATTTCATCGGGACCTGCTGCAGAGTTTTTGTAGTCATGAGGCTTTCTTCAACTTCCTGTAATGATATGGGCACGTTTAGATAGCTGTCATCGTCGCGTATTATAACGTCCACTAGTTCAGTTCTTGTTTTATGTTCATTAAAGGCTTTCGTGTAATTAGCGTCACTGCTATTTTGTTCGTAGGTTTTAGCTAAAACTTCTGTTATTTCTTGATTGTCAGATATTATTGTATTGTTGTGGCTAAGGTTATTTATGTGTTTGATTGAACTTGATCCTTTTATTTTTCTAATTTTATCCCAAACCATACTAAGTGGTGTGGATGAGTTTATTGTTTTTTTTGTGAAGATGTGCTTCGGCCGCTAAGGGTCATTAGCACTTACAATATCATTTAACTACATAGTAAATTACAGCATTACATTCACTAAATATTCACTAAAACATTCACTAAGTATTCACTAGATATAATTATAGAGTTTTATATCTTTTAGGTACTGTATTGTTTTTGTATTTGTTCCAGAGTTTTTAGATTTTCACTAACATCTGTGGAGATTTTGTTCTCTTGTCTTCCCTCTTCGAATTCTGTACAATCAACAAGGATGTGTTTAATAGACAGTCTTACGTTGGTTGCACTTGTTACATTTGGGGGGTTCTTCCTTAGATATTCTATAGCCGTGCGTTAAACGAGTGTGGCCAAGTCTTAGTCTTGATATTTTAATTTGTTCTAACCGGCTAGGTGTTAATGTTAGTCGGTCTGTAAATTGCGATTTAATGCTCTTGAGGCTATTTTGATCATTATGCCATTCTGTTTGCATCTTTTTCTTAACTAACTTCTTGAGGTAGTTGTTGATATCACTGTGAGTATAAATTTGAGACATTTCGGTTTCTAACGATGTTGCTTCTTGGGCAGCTGTATCTGCTGAATCGTTGCCGTCGATTCCTACGTCTGAGGGGACGTAGATAAGTGTGACCTTTACTTCTAGCGTAAATAATTGGTGGAACAGTTGTTGGATTTGTTACACTAAAGGGTTGCTTGCCCACATTTGTCGAATCGCTTATATGGCACTTAGTGAGTCAGAGCAGATTGCATATTTTGGTTTTGGGTTACTCATTACGTAAACTAAAGCTTGATGGATAGCGAAGACTTCTCCTGTATAGACACTACACTCCTCTGGTAGCCTGAATTTTTGTGTATTAGTTGCTGTAACTACTGATGAGCCTACTGATCGATTTGATTCATTTTTTGAAGCATCAGTGAATAAAACTTCTGACGGTTTGTAAATTCCACATATTCTATTGAATTCATTTTTCAGTAGAGAAGGATGTGCTTCTTTTTTATTGAATTTGGAAAGTTCTGTGTTTACGGAGATAGGTGAGAGAATCCAGGGGTCAAAATTATAGCTGTTTATAGGAATTATTTCAGGAAAACTGTAGTTGATTTCTGCCATATACGTTTTAACTGTGTTGTAAAAAGGTGGTGTAATATTGATATTTGCGGGAAAAGCTGTTTGCACTGATCCAGTGTAAATTTTTTTGTGGTAAGGGTGGTTAGGAAGAGCCAAAATTTTTGTCGAGTAGGATAAACATAAATGTTGAACTCTATATGTAAATGGCATCTCTCCAAGAAGTTTATAGAGAGTGTCTGTGGGGGTTGTTGGGAACGCACCAATTATTATTCTAAGTGCTTTATTTGAAATTATTTCCACAGTTTTTATATAACTTTTTTTAGCGGTTTGGAAAGCCATGGCTGCATATTCTATTTTAGATCTAATGGTACTTTTGTAAATGTTAAGTAAGCTGTTTGTATCTGCTCCCCATTTTTGATGTGATAGGATTTTTAATATGTTTAAGCTTTGCGTACTGTTTCGTTTAAGATAGTCAAAGTGTTTTTTCCAGTTAAGTTTATCATCAAAAATTATTCCCAAAAATTTGATATCTTTCGTGAAACTGAGTTTGGTGCTTCCTATGGTCAGTTCCGGGTATTCTTTCTGTATTCTAATTTTATCCCAAACCATACTAAGTGGTGTGGATGAGTTTATTGTTGATACGTACGAAATCCAACTTGTTTTTTGTATTTCTTGATCAAGTATCTGGATTTAGCTCTACATCTTTTGAAGTCGTTAAGATTCTCCGCTGATTTAAGCCTTGTATATTTGTTAACCGCATGTTTAGTGATTTTTATTGCTTCTGCTACCTCTGGATTCCACCATGGGACAGGACGCTTTTTGAATATTTTTGTTTTTCCTACTGCTTCAATAGCCGCTTTTGTAATAATTTCGTTAAAGGACATAACGCTACTTGTTACGTTAGATGTTACTATGTAGTTTGACGTGTAGAGATCTATCAAATCTGCATATTTATTCCAGTTTGCTGATTTCATTTTCCATATTTGTGGAGGTATTGCTTCAGGAATTATATGAGAAGTATGGTTTATAATTATAGGGAAGTGGTCGCTGTCATGCAGATCATCTAGAGTATCCCATGTTAGTGAAGATGATATTGATGGACTGCAGAGAGATAAATCTAAGGTTGACATGGTACCATTATAGGCGTTAAACCTCGCAGGTTTGCCGGAGTTTAACAGAATTAAGTTGTTGTTATTAATAAGATTTAATAGAGAGTCCCCATTGCTGTCGGTGGATTGCAAACCCCAGGCAACATTGTGACAATTGAAATCCCCGAGTATAATCTTTGGAGCTGGAATTGATTCGATTATGTTTTGAAGTTCGTTGAGTGACTGTCTGGATGAGGCAGATAAAAGTTACAAATGTTTAACTTAACATTATTACAATTACAGATACGGCTATTACCTCCAAATTGGTGTTGAGAGGAATGTGTGCGGCTTCAATAGAATTGTTGATTAGCATGGCAACTCCTCCACTAGCAATTGTTTGAACTGGTCTATTTTTACAAAAAATGGTGTAGTTTTCAATTTTGGGAAGCTTAATTCCTTTGAGGAGAGTTTCTTGCAGGTTTAGTATTAACGGTGACAATTCATTGATTAAGACTTGTATGTTCGGTAGGTGGCCGTAAAATCATTTAGGTTCCACTGAAGAATAAAATTTGAGTGAGCCATTATTTTATCTTGAAAAACCAAAGTGAGAAGAGATATCGCTTTCTTCGTCTGTTGATGTTAGGTCAGCTTCTTCCGTCAATTTTCTCTTAATCCTTGTTATATTATTTTTTACAGATGTGTTATCGATGTTTTTATGAACGAATGTAAGTAGATTTTTCAAATTGTGTAAGTCGTTGGTGTAGTTTTTTGCTATGCTTGCAGCATGCTTAGACCCAGATGCATTAACTATAAAATCACATAATTCGGTAAAGTTCATAAAATTTGGTGGTTTGAAAGTAACTAGGAGATCTTTTATAGGTTCTAAAAGGTGAGTTAATTCTTCTGCGTTTTTCTTAGTTTTACATTTTTTTGAAGATTTCGGACGTCTAAAAGATTCTTCATCAGGTTTTTGGTTTTCTAAATCAGGTGAAGTAGAGATTTGACGTTTACAAGCCGCAGAAATCGTCTTAGTTTGTTCAGATTAGTTTTGAATGTCAAGTGATAAATTTGATTGCCTTTGCGTTTGATCTGGTGATTTGGTAATTTCAAGTGATGTGTTTGACGGTTTATCTAATGGATTGAAATCAGGCTCCATATCTAGACTTGTTATACTTATATGGTTGTTAGAGCATTCCATTACCTTAGAAACCATGAGGTTATCTTGATTAGAAATGCAGCTTGATTGTGAAAGTGTAAGAGTAGGGATATTTGTTGGTTTAACTTTATTTGTGGATACTGGAGACTGACTAAAAATTGCTGCAATTTGTGCATGGGCATGCGCAGATTATATATTTTAACAAGTTGCCGGCAATAAATTATAGATCCTGACCTATTTTTCTTGCAACTGCGCGGCAATTTTAGTGATATTTCTGGTAATTTTTATGTCACCAACATAACAATTTGACAGAATTACTCCCTAGTTACGCTTCTGGCGGCTTGTTTTTTACTTGTAGTTCATATCATATATCATATTTTGTTTGTTACTGTGGTTTGTTACTTGTTCTGTTCAGGTGATGCTGAGAAATTGAAATATTAACTGTGAGCATTGTGTATTGAACTAATTATTAATATTCTTAGAAACTATTTAGGGTGTGGTGTAGGTATTTAAGTTGAGCTTGAGATGGATAAAGCTACTTGTGGAAAGTAACTAAAAAATGTATATTTCAAACATTTATCTATTATTTGGCATATTAGATTCTGATCTACTTTATGTTTGTTGTAGAAGTTGGTCGAGGACTGCTACAGAGTGTCTTATACAACTGTATGAAAATTACCCCTGCCTCTACTGCACTACATTACCGGAGTACAAAAACAAAAATAAACGGACTGGAGCCTTCAAGTTGATTGCAGAACAGCTAAATGCCAAAATGCTGGTAAACTTGACGGTAAAAGAGGTGCAAACTAAGATACATGGGCTATCTTAGTGAACAACAGAAAATTAAAAAAAGTAAGGTTTCTGGGTCTCTTAAATGTCTTCTAATTTCCAATTCTTCAAGACATTTAAGAAGCCCACAATATGAAGTTGTCAATGAACAGATAAATCTAGGGAGTTCTCCACTAATAAACTGTTTTCTTAAGTGATAATTGTAAAGATCAGCAGATATAGTTTTCCTGGTTTTCTATATCATTGCACAGTTATACTGATCTTCATTGGAAAAATGATATCCAGGATATCACCATAGGGCTAATAATATCTAAGCTTCAATATTTGTAGTATCACATCTTCTTCTTTTTTCTATTAACATATATTAAGTCAATCACATGTTAGGTCACTTCTTGGTCCAAAAATAACTACTAAACATCAGGTAGGCATCAACTGAAATGTAACTTCTGCCATTCTGACGATGATATTATTTATCGAAACAATTGTCAATGTTTTTTGAATTTTCAACAATTTTCATTATATTGTGGAATTAGCTAGACACAGTGAGTTTCATTTAAAACACTAATATGAGTAGATTTCACGAAGTAAGGGTCGAGACAGTTAATTTCATTAAGTTTTTTGTTAAATTTTTTATCTAATTTATTATTAGGAGTATTAACATAGGAAACTACAGGTCTAAATTGGTCTCGATATTTTATGTAATTTAACGGTTCCATATAATTATAGAGGTTGAGGATTTTTATTTATGATATCTTTTCATAATTACTTGAAAGATAATTTGAATTATTAACAATCTCCCTCGCATTATTATAAAACTTTTTTTTGTTGGATCTGCTTTAAGAGGGGCCTCCTCGCAGGTATATAAACCTAAAAACCTACACAATACTAGCTACTTATCTAGTAATTATTTAGTTGAAAATATTTATGATAGATGTCGATAGTAGTAATGAATCGGCTTTTACTTATTCAACATATTTTCTCTTTCTGTCTTTCCACTCTTGACGGTTCAAAGAAACGCATCTCTGTTCCGATGTTTTGGTTTCAAATATTTCAACTTTTTGTGAGCACAGAAACCGTATCTGTTTTATATGTTGCATCCAAACCACAGAACAGCTGTGATCCAATGATCCAAACAAAACTTGTTGACATAAGTATTAAGTATTTCCATCTGAGTGTAGATTTTTGTTGATCATTTAAGCGTTTCATAAGTGTTTTTGAAAGGAATAAATTGTTAAAAAGTAAGGAATCGTATCTACCCGATATCAAAAATTATAGTTATGATAATGTAAATTATCCAACAATCCGTATTTTTTAATTTTAAAAGCTATGTTTAAGGTTATGTTTACTGGATTATTTGATTAATGTGAAAATATGAGATAAATAATACTTACTGATTGTTTGTTCTAGTATCATCAAAACATCTTTCAACATTTTCTTGAAATCCTGTTTTAATGATAATATGGGTTTGGTAGCGAAAAATGCTTAATTGAATTGAAGTGACCTTTCAAGTATCTGAATGAAAAGAAATTAAAACCGCTCTCAAATGACAAGAATTACATAATTGGTTTTGATGAAAATATAATAGTGATAATTGAAAAATATAACTATTATCACCTGATACAAGGTGCATTACATATTGCATGAAAGGACATGTGCTATTTAATAATATGGATACCAAGAAATTAAGAATGGAAGAAAAATATACATACTTTAAAAACATTCTACCTTTCAAAATTTGTACCATTTATATTAACATAATAAAATGTTTTCATAATTATAATTTTTCTTTGTTACATGCTAAGAAAATTAAATTGCGGAAAAGTTGCAAATTTACATGATTTAAAATAGGCCATTTAGTCTGAAAACACAGAACGTCGTGTCACAACTTTGCCTCAATCTAATCAGTTTCAGAGTTTCTGTTGATTGATTTCAAATTTTATTTGACATGTAGGCTCTTTTTTCAACTACATGTGTAAATATATTCAATTTTATCTAAAAACAAATAATATAAACAAAAAGTTTCCAAATTTCTTTATTATACAAAGAAATATTTACTTGTAATACAATGCTTCACATTTAATAGAAAGAGGAAAGTAAGGTACAGTGAGGAATATCAAGTTAAAATAGCAAATGTTTAAAAAAACTCACAAAGCAATTATAACAACTAATTAAAAATGGAAATTGAAAGATCTGTAATGACAAATAATAATGTATATGTTGTGGGGAGATCGATATATACAGTACAAAAGCAAACATACAATCAACATGTACAAGTTTGCTTCTTTCTACCTTGTTCGCAAAGAGTGATCATGTATGTGGAGATTGGAACTGAAACATTTTTCCTTCATTGTACAAAAAAACAGTTGGCTCATTCTCTTTTTTCCATCTATAAAATGACTGATACACGTATGTTTAATCACCTGAATGGTAAATAATTTTTTGTTTTCGTATAACACATTATTGGTATTATTACTTTTCCGTCCAACCCATCTAATATGCGAGAAAAGTATTGGCTTATCCAAAAAAAGTTGTTATTTTGGATTTTTTTGAGTTGTTTTTACGTTTTTCAGTAAGAACCACACAAAAAATGGTTTTTAGAAAAAATCCTCTCTGTATAACTCGATACAGCCCCTGAAGTGCAACAAGTCACAGATGAACCCTTTTGATTTTCAGCTCACCAGAGCCAGTAGAACGGGTGCTATGGTACTTGAAGTATGGCATTTTTGGAGAAATTTCAGTTTGTTAGCACGATACAGCCTCCGGAGTGTATACAAATGACCAATTTCATTAGTGTTTTTAAATGAAACTCAAGGTCTCTAGTTAATTCCACAATATAATACAAGTTATTGAAAACTCTAAAAAATTGAAGTAAGGGTCGAGACAGTCAATTTCATGACCAATTTCATGATTGAATATTATTCAGAGCTTTTTATAGACAACCTTATTGATTTTCAGCTCACTAGAGCTAGAGCAACGGATGCTATGGTACCTGATGTGCAACATTTTTTGGAGAAATTCCGGGTTGTTAGCACGATACACCTTCCGGAGTGTACAGATGTCAACAATTTTATAATTGGATATTTTTCAGAGTGTCTCACAGTTGAACCCTATTGATTTTCACCTTACTAGAGCGAGTATAACGGGTCCTATTCTACTTAGAAGCGCTATTTCCATTTATAGAGTGGGTAGACAAAATAAAATTTTAGTCGTCCTTAGTTTTACATTTTTTTTTAACATCAACAAGTAACACTATTACTAAGTCATCTTTTAATAATAATTTGGGTCCTTATTTTCTTTGATTTTTTTAAATGCTTATATAATCAAATACTTTGCAAGGTAATTTCAACTATTGTCTTGACAAAGTTTCAAAACATTTATGGTTTAAAGATTTTTTAAATGTAATGTTACCAGCTTCATTCATTAATTTTATTCAACTACTATTACCTATGAGCCATAGGCTATGGCAAGCTAAAAAGTAGATAACCATCCTCATATCTTATAAAACCCAACATTGAACACAGACCAAGGGTTGGTCTGTGACATCCACAGATCATATAACTACTATTAAAACTGTTTTTCTACAACTGCTATGAAAAGTAACGTATTTCTCATAGCTTACTTAATTTCAAAACCATATATTGCTCACACTGTGAGAAATATCATTTCTCACGGCACTTTTCCCACACTACATACATTTATATGGAGAATCTAGTAAGGGCTATTCGATGCCCAGCCGATTTCAGTAGGATATACTCGATGCCCAGCCGTATACGGTGGGTGGTCCTCGATGCTTAGACTTTTTCTACAAAACTATTTACTTGTATTCTTTAAATTTATGCAGTTGTAGAAAAAGTATAGTGTGCAACATGTGGGAAAAGTACTTTTCTCACTTCGCTGTTTGTGGCACGAGCCAAGGGCGAAAGAACGTGAGAAAAGTTGAACTTTCCCCACTTGTTGCACAATATACTAGACGTGCAAAGTGCGCCTCTCCTTATTAATTGCCAAACTTAGGCTATTACAAATATTGTTATGCAGGGAGAAACTTAAAACATTGTTTATAATTACTTTTGAAATCGTTTTCCGTATACTTTTAATAAAGAAAACGTAATGGTAGTCTCTAAGCCTGATGTAACTGCCCCACAGGTCCATTAATCTTTAATTAAACAGAGTTTCCTGATACTATTCCATAAGTAAAAACAATAACAAGACTTATTTACAAAAATCAAATTTCTATTCATTTTCAGAACTGACAATTTCACTAAAATGGAATCTGATGTAACTGCCCGCACAGGTCCAAATAATTTTCATATAGCAGTTTTCGCTACAATTATACTGTAAGTAAAAAAATGGCAAAACCTACTTAGAAGAAGCATCTAGTTTTCTTATTTCATTTACAGTTTTGATTACAAACGGGAGGAAAATGCAAAAAGTATAACATTTCAATACATAACCTGGAAAAATTGGAGATAAAAAATATTTAACATTTTTATTCCTGCATTTCGAAAATAAAAGATTACATATTGTGTTACTTCTTGAATAGAATACGAAATGTCTATTTTGTTAAATTAGTAGAAAGCAATTAATAATATTACCAATGTAGTTTTTTTCACTAACTCAGAAGGCCGATGTATGTATGCAAATGCAATCTGTGGCTGTCTACAGGTTCTTGGAGGAACCAAAAGGTCCTAATATGGGGATCAATAAATATAATGCACTTGTGGAATCACTAGCAACAGCTAAAAATATTTGTGGATTATTTTATGTCTAGGCTACACTAAACACAATCTTGTGGAGTAAATATAAACAGCATTTACGAAGCACAAATTTAATTATTCAGCATGAAAATTACTTAATTATAATCACTTACAAGTACAATACACACTAAACTATAAATTTGGGATATTGTTAAGAACACAAAACATATGACATTATGACAAGTACACAGCATTTGACCCATAGAGAAGGTGATAATATTATTTGTCTATGAACTAAACGTCGTCATCTGTCATTGAAGTTCTATACAGCGCCATGCATCAAGACGGTGGAACGGTTGAACTAGAGTAAAAACTTGTTCGTTTGCAAAAATTTGGGTGCAACAAATCTCAAAAAATACAATGATTTGAGATTTCATATTTTCAGAATCGAATTCTCTAGGCTTCCTTTTGAGGATCAGATTTTGGCGTTCAAATTGGTGTCCACAAATTGTCAAAACTGTCAAAATCACACCATCACTTAATGGCTTTTATCTTTTTTATAACAATATAAAACTTAACCAAAATACCTGATCCCCAAGACAAAGGTCCAAGTTATATTGTGTTAAAATTTCAAAAATTAATTTCACTGTGTTCTTTAGATTTGTTGTTTACAAATTGACCTAAATTTTGTTGCAAGTCACGGGTGTCAACTGTTTTCAGGTTCCTAAAACGTTGAATTTAAAATCCTCAGTTTTTAAAATAACAATGGCATTCCCCTAGTCAGATTTTGTAATTGTGAGGTTATTATTTGTTACATTGTTTTTAATGGAATTTAAAACTGAAATATTATTTTTTGTTTGATGTTTAACCTTTGACGGTTCAATATTTTTTTATTATTTCCCGCATTTATTGAAAGCCAATCAAACGTCAAAAAATTCAAATTTCAACCAATGACAACTGAGCTTTCTTGATAAAACGGTGTCTAGCTGGACCCAGCCGTGAATATTGGAAGTGATTAAACAGCCTGCAGCTTTTTGCAATGCTATTGCAACTGGGCTTGGGTAATTCGCAAACGACGGTCGGAGTGAACTATGCGAACTAGTTCGTCGATGATCTTGCTATTAATTCTTTAAAAAAAATTTATTTATTTTTCTGCCATCCCCTCGCTACATGACAGTATTTAATATATAATCGTCTATGGATAAATTATTACTTTCTCTATGCTTAAAGTTTTGTTAGTTCATACTGTGATTTTATGTGCCATAAATAGTAATGTAACTAGTATTATAATACCTCGTATTTTTTATTATCTCTACAGAAGTATTGAAAAAAAACTAACGAATTAAAAGAGCGAACTAGTTCGCCAAATGACTTCAAACTATATTGAGCGCACCCGAAGCGACCTACTATACCCAAGACTAGTTTCATCATCAGTTATTCAAGAAATAGTCTAGCCGTATACCCCTTGACACCTCTGTCAAGCTGGTAGAATCATTTCGGCAGAATCAAATCAAACCTATTACGATTTTTAGTACTCATTTGTACCACAAAAAATAATTTTGTACCTTTACCCATTAAAGAAAAAAACATGGCGCTGCTAGCTTCGTGTTAACCTGGAAAGCCCAAATTAATAATAATTTGAAAAAAATGAAAATACAGGAAATTGAAGAACTGAATTTGTGCTAATTTGTACCACTCAAAATATTAACGTCAACCCACTTAAACAACCTCTGCTTTGATAAATTTAATAGCAAGCCCATTTATCCTCCGATATTTTCAGAATTTCTTGAAAAAGGGAATATTGAACTCGACTCCATTAAAACTGAATTTGTACTAATGTGTACCACAAAAAATATTAACGTCAACCCCCTCAAACAACACTTGTTGTGATGAATTGAATAGGAAGCTCATACTTCTCGGATGTTTTCAAGATTTCTTGAAAAACGAAATATTAAAGTCGATTCTATTAGTACTAATTTGTACCACTACGAATATTCCAAAATATTAAAGTCAACTCACTAAAACAACCCCTGCTTAAATAAACTGAATAGCAAGCCCATTATTCACCGAACAAAATTTCTTGAAAAACGAAATATAAAAAAGTCAACTCCATTGGAACTGAATTTGTACTAATTTGTACCTAAAAAAATATTACCGTCAACGCCTTCAAACAACGCCCGATCGATAAATTGAATAACAAGCCCATTCTCCGATTTTTCCAATATTTTCTGAAAAACGAAATATTAAAGTCGATTCTATTAGTACTAAATGTGTTCTATTTTGTACCTTGAAAAATATTCCAAAATATTAAATAAACTCACTTAAACAACCCCTGCTTTGATAAATTGAATAGCAAGCCCATTATCCTCAGATCTTTTCAAAATTTCATGAAAAACGAAATAAAAAAACGGACTCCATTAAAACTGATTTTGTACTAATTTGTACAACAAAAAATATTAACGTCAACTCCCTCAAACAACCCCTAACCGATAAATTGAATAGTAAGCCCATTCTTCTCCGATCTTTCCAATATTTTCTGAAAAACGAAATATTAAAGTCGATTCTATTAGAACTAAATGTGTACTATTTTGTACCATGAAAAATATTCCAAAATATTAAAGTAAACTCACTTAAACAATCTCTGCTTTGATAAATTGAATAGCAAGCCCATTATCCTAAGATCTTTTCAAAATTTCTTGAAAAACGAAATAAAAAAGTCGCCTCCATTAAAACTGATTTTGTACCACAAAAAATATTAACATCAACCCCCTCAAACAACCCCTGATCGATAAATTGAATAGCAAGCTCATTCTTCTCCGAAATATTAAAGTCGATTCTATTAGTACTAAATTTGTACCATGAAAATTATTCCAAAATATTAAAGTCAACCCACTTAAAAAACCCCTGCTTAGATAAACTGAATAGCAAGCCCATTATCCTCCAACCTTCTCAAAATTTCTTGAAAAACGAAAAATAAAAATGGATTCCATTAAAACTGAATTTGTACTAATTTGTACCACAAAAAATATTAACGTCAACCCACTTTAACAACCTCAGCTTTGATAAATTGAATAGCAAGGCCATCATAGTAGATTCTATTAAAAAAATATTTCAAAATATTAAAGTTAAACAATTTAAACAACCCCTGTTTCAATAAGTTGCATAGCAAGCCATTATTCACCGATCTCTTCACAATTTCTTGAAAAACGAAATATAAAAGTAGATTCCATTAAAACTGAATTTGTACCAGAAAATATTATATACACAGATTTATATTGAAGTACCAAAAATGAAAATGAGCCCTTTTGGTCTTTTGTGCACTGATTAATTACTCCAAAAAAACTATGCTAAAAGTTTTCCTACCACTAGAAAAATTATTAAAAAAAGCATCAATCAGCAATAGATCAGACGTCAGACGCCTCTCATCTGAAAAACAAAAAAATTACCTTACTAACTCTTATCGGTTTTTGCTACAGTGTAATAAAAAATGTTTTTCGATATTTACGAAGAAGTAGTCAAAAAAAGTGATAACAGCAGAGTATGATGCCATTCTTCTAACTGCCTTATCACGCACCTACAGAAGAGAAAGAAAACTTAATTTTTTTGTCTCGTCCAAGAATTGCCGCGATTATCCCAAAAGACCTCATTCAAAATAGTATCTATGACAAAAAAAATGGATTTCTAATTGTAATTATAACAATATATTTATTATTAGAAGCAAAACAATACAGAATATCAAAACAAATGACTGGGAAATAGGTAGGTGACAAGGTTTCATGAAACACTGCATGTAACAGTTTATCTAGATTTTGGTCCATTTTTAACTTACATCAGAACGACTGCTGTGAGATGAAGACACTATATTAAAAAGCCTTTTTCAGGGAAAACTGTATGGGTACAAATTAGTCCTATATTCTCAAATTAACATTATTTAGTTACTTTTGATACTTTCAAATTTTTTAACGATTTACTTGGAAATTAATAAAACACATGGTCTAATTTATTATATTTTATAAACAAAATAATATAATGATTAAAAAATGAAATTAACTGTCTAAACTCTTACTTGGTGGAATCTACTCATATTAGTGTTTTAAATGAAACTTACTGTCTCTAGTTAACTCCACAATTGTCAATTTTTTAGAATTTTCACTATACTGTGGAGTTAATTAGAAACAGTAAGTTTCATTTAAAACACTAATAATTAAAAAACGTTGTTGGGTACAAATTAGTCCTAAATTCAAAGTTTAAATTCATACTGTTATTTGTTTTTATAAAAGCCTTTTATAGGGAAAACTGGGTGGGTAAAAATTCTATTTTTTGTGTACAAATTAGTCCTAAATTTAAAGTTTAAATGAATGGTATTAAAATTTGATTTTGTAAAGGTGGGGTGCTAGCTTGAGCTCAAACTATCACCCCCACATTAAATAACGGGTTTTCAGAAAAACTGAGTAGGTACAAATTCAAATTTTTGCGTTACAAATTAGTCCTAAAATATACATCAATTTAGTGTTTTAAATGAAACTCACGGTTTCTAGTTAATTCCACAATATAATAAAAATTGTTGAAAATTCTATAAATTGACAATTGTTTCGATAAATCAATATCATCGTCAGAATGAAAGAAGTTACATGTAACTTCTGTCAATTTTTTAGAATTTTCAACAATTTTTATTATATTGTGGAATTAACTAGAAACCGTGAGTTTTATAAAACACTAATATGAGTAGATTCCACCAACTAAGAGTCGAGACAGTTAATTTCATACATCAATTCATTTTTAATTTGAAATAGGGGGGGCTAGCAATAATAACATGTATAAGTAAGTAACTTGGAATTGCCATTAAAAAACTTCTATTGACAAGGACTACACAATCAATAGGACATTATAGGGTAATGTGATTGAGAGCCAGTGTTTGGATTGAATATTACGATCTCGAAGAAAGGAAAAACTGGTTAAGGAAACATTTAAAATAATACCATAATCGACTTTAATATTTCGTTTGTCAATAAATATTGCAAATATCGGGCTTGCTATTCAACTTATCGCAACAGGGGTTGTTTGAGGGGATTGATGTTAATATTTTTTGTGGTACAAATTCAGTGTCAATGGAGTCGATTTTTATATTTCTTTTTTCAAGAAATTTTGATAAGATCTGAGGATAATGGGCTTGCTATTCAATTTATTGTTGTTTAAGTGGGTTGACTTTAATATTTTGGAATATTCTCTGTGGTACAAATTAGTAGAAATTTAGTGCTAATAGAATCGACTTTAATATTTCCTTATTCAAGAAATATTGAACAGATCGGAGAAGTATGGGCTTGCCATTCAATTTATCGCAACAGGGGTTGTTTGAGGGGGTTGACGTTATATTTTTTTGTGGTACAAATTCAGTTCTTCAATTGCCTGTATTAATTTTCATCTTTTTCAAATTATTAATTTGGGCTTTCCAGGTTAACATGAAGCTAGCAGCGCCATGTTTTTTTTTCTTGAATGGGTGAAGCTACAAAATTATTTTTTGTGGTACAAATTAGTACAAAATAAGTATTAAAAATCGTAATAGGTTTTATTTGATTCTGCCAGCTTCACAGAGGTCCCCTTGACCTATACATTTAAATCGATTAAACTATAGAAATGTTTTTTGTATGATTTTGCTTTTTGCCAAATAGATTCATGCACAATAATTGATAAAAACCCTGGACCGCTTCGCAGGCGCGGGTTCTTGTCAATTTATTGTGCATTCAACTATTTTCCAACCAAAATCGTGCTCAAACTATTTAAGACAGTTTAAACGAATAAATTCATAGGTCTCGGGATATAACCTATGATTAAATTGGCAATTTCTCACAAAGAAAATTATTTGAATTAAATTTCATAGCTATTTCTGATTCTGTAGCTAATATTTGTTTAATATATTCGAAAATGTTGGTGGTATGCTGTACTTTAAGGCTTTGTTTAAAAATTCTATTTCACTATTTGTAAAATTAGTATCTGAAAGGTTTTCAAATCGTGGTGCAAAGTGTGTTGGTATGTAAGTACTAACAGTTACAGTCTTGATGTTTAGAGTATTGCATTCTATGTTGTGTGTATTCAATTAGATGTATTTTTCAATCATTTTACACACAAAAATTAAATTTACATTAGAAGTTGCGGAAAACAACTCAATCAATTTTCTTGATTTAAAAATTCAAAGAGGTAATAATGTACCTGATTATTCAATTTACTGAATTCCAATCATCCCATACCACATAAATTAGCAGCATATAATTCAATGATGCATAGAACATTTTCAGTTCCTATGAATAAATGTAATATTGATAGAGAAATTAGTGCTATTCAACGCGACAATCGATTACGATCATTTCCTGTCATTTAAAAAAAACATGTTCAACAATACATTTTCGATATCAATCGATCACTCTGATTATAATCGGTCTAAAATTATGATGCTAGTGAAAACAATCGTAAATCGGAAGCATGTGATTGGTCTAAAAATTTAAATAAATTACCATTTGTCTATGGGTTATGTAATGTGAGAGATATTCAACTGTATATTACATTTTTAGTTAACAGAACAGCTTATATAAAATTAAACGTGATTAAACTAAATGAACTTGTGAAAAGTGTGAAATACACGTGAAATGAACTAAAATAATGATGAGGATATGTCACTATTTTGATTTATTTGATTTGTAAAGAAACACAGAACAAGAAGTACTACATATTTGTGATAAGAAACAAGAACTTGATTTCCTTGAAGAATTATAAATTAGAAGACACTTAAGAGACCCACAATATGAAGTCGACAATGAACAGATAAATAAATCTAGAGAATTCTCGACTAAAAAAATGTCTTCTTACGTAATAATTGTAAAGATCAGCAGATAGTTTTCCTGGTTTTCTATATCATAGTACATATTGATCTTAAATGGGAAAAATATATCCCCATAGAGTTAATAATATCTAAGATTTGATATTTGTAAAATGCGAATACCTGATTTATTTTCTATAACTCAAATCAACGGTTCTAAACAATTATTCGATATTACGATATAGCTGGTACACATATAATCTAATTTTATCGTGTCTGTATGAATAAAAACTATTCAAGGTTACCTATCTACCAAACACAAAGGAAACTCACGTTATTCTTGAAAAAAAATCCGTACGCCCATGGTAACTAGTGCGTGTCATCGCTGTTGCCATGGCAAAGTTTGGGAGTGTCAGAATCGCAAATGCTGGTTCCTCATTGGTGGTAAACGTTGCCTCGAACATCTCAGTTACCCTAAATGTGCACAAACCTAAAACGTGGCCTGCTGTATGTCTGTTAGCTAGAATATTACAACATATAACCTTGAAACTTATTATATCACCCAATGTGAAAACATTCAACCGGAACTTCTCAACGATCTCATGACAAAGCTAAAAACCAGTATTACTTATGTACATAAAAAATTACAATTGAATCGTTCTTGGAAATACAAAGTTTCTTTTTATAGTCAAGTTTCATTGGAATCTGAGTGGTTTAGCCCAGCCCTTAACAGCAGGGCGCTATTTAGGTCCGCCCTATTTACCTACTAACTTCTAGTTTGGATTATTTTTTACGATACTTGAATCTTTAATAATCTTGATTGGAATACTACTCTTATGACAATCCTTAAATAAAATATTTTTGTTAAAAAACAGACATTCACTACTTAAAGTATTAACATTTGTTAAGTATTAATCTAATAATCCTTATTACAAGTTAACAATATAACAAATATAGATCGCAATCAGTAATGTATTAATTTAGAATATCGACTATAATTTTAATAAAAAAAACTTATCATACACAGGTAATATCCATTGAGGCTTCGTAGGTCTTCATTTAAATTGTAGAAACTATTGGATTAATAGGAGAGAGAAAAAGACTGACTATATAATAAAAAGTGAGTCTAGATCTTTCCCCTGTTCACCCAGATTGTAAAAATCTTCGGGACGTCAAACTGCTAGTAGACGAGATGAAATATTACGTAATGACATCACTGAAAAAATCCATCCATTGTGTGACAAAATCCATTCAAAATTGGTTGCGGCGTTGAGTTAATATCAACCGAAGAAATTCTAGTTGCATCACATCATCATTGAAATGGGAAAGCGCGCTTCTATAAAGCAAATGTTAAAACAAAATGGCTGACTAATGCGGAAGTCGCGAAAGTAGGTCGCGTTTTAATTAAATTATACAACTATTTCTACGCGAAAGTTATAAATCCGAAAACCATCCGTTCGTGAAAGTATACATTTAAAACACTAATAACTTCCTAAACTACTACATACTACACTCAGAAAATATAAAATTAAAAAAGAACTCACGATCGTTACAACTTAGTAGTAGCCTCTACAACAACTCGCGTAAGATTAAGAAACGAGGGGATATCAAGCACAGACTAGGCTTCACAAATGGAAGGGAAGCGTTGCTGCAATGCGATTGGTAGACTTTTTCTCCTAGCCGGCGCAGTAAACTATGACGCAATGCGCACAGCTTGGTACCTTATTTCCCCTCCGAATCCGCCGATTTTAATTCGGGTTAGAATTGAGAACGAGTTACGGCCTAGTTCTCTCTCACTTGCTCTGCGACACGTGGCAGTTCAGTGACCTCGTTACACGTGGAGGCACTTTGTTTAAGCTGCAGTGTTGCGCAATGCTACCTATTTGTTGGAATGCGGCAATGATGCTGTTTAAATTCCAAATCATATAAATTTTTACTTACATTATGTTTCAAGATCCAAGCACATTGTGTACAAAGATAAAATTTCAATTTATATTTATTATAAATTTTAATATATTTTATCGTTGGTGTTTTGAGCTAAATAGTAGAAATAAAAATATACGCTACATTATTGACCATTTTGGACTACGTAGGAGTCAAATGATTTTGAATTATATCAATTGAATTCACACTCAAAAAGGATATTGTAAAAAAGACGAATGATCAGTAATAGCGGAAGAATGCTTATTTGACAGAAAATACTATATGCGGAGGATTCTGACAATACATTGTACAAAAAATTTGATAAGATGTTATTGACATGTATTATGTGTATAGATAAATACCTACGTCATTCACATGTGACCATTAACCCCCTTGATTCAATGACCCAGATACATACGTATAATATGTCCTCTGAATTTAGATATTTACTTTCCAATTCAAATCAACATAGCTATGAATACAACTTAGAGAAAACATGTTACCAAATATAACGTAAGTGTGATGCTTCAACTTTCATCAGATCAATTTGTATTTGATAATAAATTTCACATGTAAAATAAGGAATAAAATACCAAACTTATTTTTCATGATTAAGACAAATGTATTATTAAGATTATTCTTGATTTGGATTAGAATAGTCCTAATTTATGAATTTTAAATATAACGAGGTCAAACTGTCAATACAAAAGTTCAATAATGGTGGATTTGATATTTTTAACTGTCAAGATGAATTATTAGTGAAGTGAACTAAACTGTATAGGAACAAATGAATGTTTATGAATAAATTATGAAAACTTAATTTTTATAGCTCTCAATTTACATGCCGAGGCCATAATCAAACAATACCAATATGATAATATCTCGATACAAATTTGATTGAAAACCCCTACGCATAAGTATATTACAATTATTCTAGTTAGGTACCTACAAGAACAAATTTTACAGTTACCGAAATAAGGCATACATAATTTGTTAGAAATGGTGTAAGATCACATACTTAGAAGACATAACGAATATCTATGATGTAGGTAGAGTGTAAAAGTTTTACAAAAATTAAAATGTCTTAACTAACCAAATCGTTCATGTTTTTAAAATTCGCGCGGAATACGTCTGTCTCAATTTAGTGAAGACGGCTGGCTGCATTGGTTAACGATCAATGTCAAGTTACGTAAATGAATGAATAAAGATATCTAAATAATAAACAAACTATTAAAGTTTAAACAAGATTCATGGGATTAAAAAATTAGCAGAAGACCTTTTATATACTGTAAAACGAGTAACGAGTAAGTAAATGATACATCCTGCAAACAGAAAAAATTAAGTTTCCGTGTTGTTATAGGTACATTGGAATTCTATTATAGGTAGGTACTCATAACGAGACAAATTCTACGAACTCAGTAATAATGCTAGATTTACTAGGCAATTTGTACTAGGTATCTACATTCAAAAAGTGAATCGTGCAGTTTATAGGTATTTACAATAAATTACCGCTTACGCATCAAATAAAATTACTATCTATAAGGAAAGTATATAACTAAAGTTGGGAAATAATTAACATCATATTATAAATCGTTCGATTAAATTATTAGTTATATAAAACTTAGTAGTTAATCTATTGATTGATTTACTGGTAATTTTCATGCGAAAAAAGGATGTAATGAAGCAAAAGTATTTATAAAAATATAATATAATTTAACCGCGCACGCCACTGCTAATAAAAAGTTAAGCAATTTCCGTTGCGTTTTCAAACCTGTTTATACCGTTGAGTTCATAGGCAGAAACTTGAACTTAAAAAACCTGCACACGTATTTAAACTGAAATTACCAACCTTACAGAAAAGAGTTATGCACCGTTAATATTTTACAGTAATTGCATAATAAATTTTAAAAAGTCGCAAATTGACTTACCTATACAAAAATAAAATTGATAAAAACAAAAAGCACAAAACTAATTCACATTTATAAAAACGTCCAACCGAACTTAATTGACCCTCTTAGCAACGGGTATCGAGCAAAAAACAAACGATCTGCGACACTGCAGTGAACGAAATGAGCAAACGAACAAAGGAAGAACAAAGAGCAGCAACGAGTGAAGCAAAAGGAGTGAACGGCGCAGTTCGCTAGTAACGGGAGGGGCAGAGCTTGGACTCACTTTCAAGTATTGATCAGCTCTGTTCGGTAAGCTTCGTAACTCGTAACATTAGATAGATTTGAAAGTGGGTCACTATAAGGATACACGTGTCTTTACTTCGGCCTTGGCTTACATGCTTTTAACTATGATAACACAAAGAGACAGCGTTGCCGTTTACTGATTTATCAATAATATTATTTACAATATGAACATTTTTAATTCCGGATTGAACGGGATATTTGAAATAATATTTATTTTTATCATGCAAAAAAAATATACCTAGGAGAATCAATAATAGTACCTATATTAAGTATCAAGTGTCAAAAAGGTTACTTTAGTCACGAGTTTTACTAGGCACGAGTGCCTTGTGAAACGAGTGACTAAAGACGTTTTTAACACGAGGTGCTTACTATACTTTTTCTTCGCCCGCAGGAGTGAAAAAATTATATTATATTTTAATTATATATACATAACATGACGGACGATGGCTGACGGCTGACTCGCTGACTGACAAATCAAATGACACATAACAATAAAATTATCACGGAACATGAAATTTAACATACAAAAGATACACTTGATTTGACGTTTAAAAAACAAAAGATAAATGAGATGTGACTTTTCGCATTTTAAACACTAGTGTTTAAAGAGTCGTTTTGTGCATGTCAAACCCGTGTTCAAAATGCGGTTTTAGTAACGGAAGTAGAAAAATATTATACTGTTAGGAGTTTTTCATATTTATGTACAAAATGAGGTTGTATCTAGTTTAAGAGAAACGTCTCTTATAACTATGTCTTGTATCCTTAAGATTGACGAGAAATTGATAACAAATTATATGTACTAACATAAACTGTTATTCTCATATTTAAATGTTGGGAATGTTGTACAGTTGAATTATTGGACCTCTAACCGTGCGTCATTAATATCTGATAACATAACCGACATAATTATTAAGTGGCATCTCTTTTTATTAATAGTGAAGAACAGAACAAAATAATGTGACATTTGTCGGTTATGTTATCAGATATTAATGACGCACGGGTAAAGATCCAATAATTCAACTGTAAGTTTATCGGAATTATGTTAGGAAACATTTCTTGGATAAGTTCTCGAAAACTGTGTCTACCTATAAAAAGTAAATCACATACCTACCTATGGAGAGGTTCATAAATTTATAACTTTATTGATTATTTCATATTTAGGATCTCTTCGACACACGATGTTTCCTAGTGATTGCTGTGGACGATTTATTATTCAAATTTTAGACGAAATGTGTGATAAGTGAAGTCGTTAATGATGTACAGGGCGCTCTATGTTTTATTTATTTTAATTTTTAATAGATGCAATAACATGGTGACAAAAGATAACATGAAAATAGAACATTTCATAACATACGAGTATGTTGATGTTGAACATGTACACTTCCAGATGAAACCATGAAACGCAAGCATCCGCTCTACATCTAATAAGTTCCCGAGTACGTTCCGGAGGTGCTATAGTCTATTTCTTAATGTCTGACAGCACAGTAGCCTCAATAAATATTCAAATAGAAAATTATCTCTTACAGAGTGATCCTAAGAATTTTACAAGTAAATACTAAAATTCTAATGCAAAACAAGTAGGTGTCTGTATTGGTTATCTGTACATCCCTGTTTCAGCTCAAAATACAATATGGTAATAAAACTGAACAATGCCAGTAAAAGGATAAACAGTGCGGCAGTGGCGGAGATTACGATATTAGTTCATTTTGCTTATTTAATTAGATTCGGTCAACTTTACAGTTGAAATAAAATTCATTCGTTTAGGCCTATTAACAAGTTACATTTTCATTTTTATTAAATTAAATTAATCAAAGAAAATATAGTTTAATTTTCATAATTCAAATTTATTGACAATTAATTGATGAATATTAAGTAAAGTAAACATACCATTTATAGGAAATATAAAATTCAATCTATTGTATCATCCTCTTCGCTGGCCATACAAGAATCATCCGAAGACTCGTCGAGAGAGATCACTATCGGTTCTATAGTTTGTTCTATGAGGTTATCTAAAACCCACATTTTCTCTTCCTCTTTAATTACATGATTCACAGAATCTCTCCAGTTCTCTTCAGTTATTGTTGTCAATGAGTACTTCATGAGTTCACGAACATCTTTCATTTTAAATGTTTTATTATGTCTATAGTCTATATAGAAAGGACAAGGAGTAATAAATCATTCATTAAAGTAGATTTCATAGACGTACCAAAATATATTTTAAGAGGGTATACCGTAAGGTACATTTTGTATTGAACGGATGAGTTGCAGCTATGCCAAAGAATATACGATTTAGGTCAGAGGTAACGGGATGTACTAATTTTAATAAAAAAAAAAGTGATAGAGGTACATAAATTTTAGTAAGTTTGATAAAGAAAGGCAACACAGTTTATTCCGGTGTATCCGAACTCTGCCACGAAATGCAGGTAGCCATTACGGGTTGTTCGAACTCTGCCAGTGTTTAAAATTTTGGAGATTAACTACCAAACCAGTAGGGGTCTAATAGCCTAATCCGATTTAACAATTTACCTTGAACTTTAGGTACTCAAATTCAATATAAGAAAATATTAATAACATACATATATTTTCAACGTATATTTGCCACTTCTAAAAAATTACATCTACATTACAATAAAATATATTCAATATACATAAACATATAAAAAATTAAACGTGTGGAAGATTTTTACATGCAACCGTTTTCACAAACATAAAGCGAGAAATAACATTTTTCCTATATTGATCCAAATGATCATTAATGAAATTAATTTTAACATTAATAGTTTTTTTGGTTTTTTTCTGGCTTTGGTTTGCCGAACGAATTTTCGCGTATACCTCCGTTTGTAAATCCAATAACACACTAGTAAATTGAACAATGTTTGGATGTGCTTTGTAAAAAGAAGCACCGAAATGCGAATGAAAACTCTCACAAGAATTCGTTGTTCTCTTAAAAAAGGATGCATTATTTGCCCAAATAAGTGGTGGAAATATCGAATTTTGCGTTATATATGTTTTATTGACATAATTTCGGAATTCTATAACTCTTTCGTCATTCGGAAGCAAAAAATGTAGTTCATTATAAAAAAATTCTACAACTTCCTCAGGACTAAGATACATAATACCGAAATGTACTTTTAAGTATTCGCCAATTACAGAACCTACTTCTTTACATTTTTGTCTTAAAATTAAAAACAAATTTGAATATGACTTGATTTGTCCGGCAGCAAACAAAAAACAAGAGGTACGTAATAGCCGTTTTTAAAACCATGAATGTTAAACATTTGGTAAAAAAAAGTTGAACAGTATTTAAAAGTCCCATCCATCAAAATACAATCCGAATTACATAAAAAATTAAGGTTGGAAAAACAGGAGAACACAATAATTTTAAATACCTGGTCTGCTGTTAATAGAAATTCCTCTTCTCGGTTCGTTCGTAATTGTAATTCACGAACACTATTAAATACTTCTTCCTGATTTTTAGACAATAGTGTAAGTGCATCAACATCCTTCCCCTAATCCCCTAAATATCGATCAAAACAATCAAGATTTCTTCAAAATATTTAATTCAAGAAATCTTTGAAACCTTTCAGAGATATACATAATTCTATGGGCCTCCGATTTTATCTATTATAAACCCTAATGTCTCTAATAGGATTAAACTAAATGGTTGCGGCACAGTTCGAACATTTCAGTAATCCTCAAATTGATACAAGTCAGGTAGAATTTTATTTTGTGGCAGAGTTCGGATATGCCCGTTTATTCATAATATTTTTTATTTGTATTACTCCTATATGTAGTGTTTGGGGAATTTTTCTCAGAAATTTTAAATGGCAAGTGGCCTACTGTAATCGGCTTAATACGATTCGATTATTGAGAGGGATTTTCCAAACAACCCAGTTTTCTTAGAAACATTATCGGGAATATTATTTTAAAAGAAAGTAGGTACATTAAATCAAAACTTAGTATTAGTTCTTTGAGTAAAGTTGTATGGTTGTCATAATATTGTAAACAGTTGGAATATATTTAAAACATTTGTTGAATGTTGATTGTGCAAGTACCAAACAATGTCGATAAGCCAAGGACCATCTAAACGACCAAAAACAGGTCCATTATCTTTAAATGAAAAAACTCTGATATTGAATTGTTATATATCATTGAAAAACAAGGATCCAAGTGCAAGTGTTGATGATATTGTGGAATTAACGGCTGCTATGTTGTGTGTTGCTAAATCAACAATTTATAGATTACTAAAAGAAAACAAGAATGGAACTCTTCAACCCCCTAAAACTCCTTCAGGCCGAAAACCAATTGAGATCGATGAGTCATTAAAACAAAGACTAAGGCGTAAAGTCCATGGATTTTACTTACGAAAGGAAATTCCAACACTTGACAAAATTATGACATCAGTGCAAGAAGATACGGACTATCCAAAATTCTCCAGAATGACATTATGCAAACTTTTGAAAGATGTGGGTTTCATATATACAAAACATAATAGAAAATCTCTCTTGATAGATAAACCGGAAATCGTTTTTTGGAGAAGAGACTATTTAAGAAGCATTCGACATGCCAGAGAACAAAATTTGAAAATCTTCTACTTAGACGAAACATGGATAAATGCTGGATATACAGTTTCCAAATCTTGGCAAGATGAAAACATTAAAAGCGGAAGGCAGGCATTCGTGGGTGGAAGGTTTGTCGTTAGGTTTGCAGCCACCATCTGGAAAAGGAAAAAGACTTATCATTGTCCATGTTGGAAGTTCTGAAGGTTTTGTTCATGGTGGATTATTAACTTTTATTTAAAAACGCACGGGGGACTATCACGAAGATATGAATGGGGATGTCTTCGAGGAATGGTTTGTTCAAATGTTGGATCTGATTCCAAAAGGGGCTGTTATTGTTATGGACAACGCAAGTTACCATTCACGGTTACGAGAAGCATTGCCCACAAGTCGTTGGCGTAAAGCAGAGCTTTTGGAGTGGCTTATTTCGAAAAATATTAAATTTCCAAAAGATCCACTGAGGAAAGAACTTTACAGAATTGCAAAAATGAACAAGAATAAATACAAAACCTACATTGTAGAAGAAATGGCTTCTTCTCGTGGTATATCAGTTCTTCGACTTCCCCCTTATCATTGTGATCTTAATCCCATAGAATTAATATGGGCTCAGGTAAAGGGGGAAGTTGGAAAAAAAAATACTACTTTTAAAATAAACGATGTTGTGAAATTGTTTGAGAGTGCTGTAAGTCATGTGAGTAAGGAAAATTGGACAAACTGTATCGAGCATGTTATCAAAGTAGAGGCAAATATGTGGAAAATTGACAATATTTGTGATGATTTAATCGACCGTATTATTATTAATGTCAACAACGATTCTTCCTCTTCCGAGTTGGATATAGAATAAAATGTAAGTAATAAATGTATTCCAATAATTATTTCTTTTCATTTTTTATTATATTATAATTTAAAACGTATTTTTTTCCCAAAATACAGCACCACTGCATTGCGTTATTGCTTATCTGCTAATCCTTTAACAATGAATAAACCCTAAACTTTGCTACAACTGAAACAAATACGGGGTCGATCTACCTGGTTTTTAGATTTACGGAAGAAATGTAATTTAAAGTAAGAGATTTATCAAAAATTTCATGGTGCTCCCTGTAAAGGTTTTGCATACTTAATTAGGGTTTATTACTCCTCGTACTTTTTGTACATACTATAGCTACATAAAACTTTCATTTGGGCCCATATTAACTCTATCGCATTTAATTCACAATGGTATGGCGGCAAACGAAGCACTGTTATCCCACGATTCTTGGCTATTTCATCAATAACAAACTTTTTAAATTGTAGCTTGTGATCTGAAGCAACCTTTAAAAGTTCTTATTTCAACATATCATCTTCAAATGGTATATCTTTTACGATTAACCAGTTTCTAATATCAGCTTTTGTCCAAGAGGTAGATGGAAGATTTTCTGTTAATCGCGAATGATAAGTGGCATTGTCCATAACGATTACAGCATTATTTGGAATTAATTCGACCATTTGTGTAAAATACATCTGCAGTTATTTCTTCATGATAGTATTTGGTTGATGTTGACTGAAACTACAGTAAACCACCTTCAACGAACCCTTGATTGCATCCAATATACGTTATTATTAGTCGGCGACCTTTACCGATAGGAGTTTTCAGTCCAGTAGATAAACCTTCTATGAAAGCTTGACGACTGGTTTGAATACTTTTGTCCTGCCATATTTTTTTCACTGAATGTCCTTCATTGAACCATGTCTCATCTAATAGATTTGTCTTCCCTCCTGTCTGTATTTTCGAATATGTCGTAAATACTGGCGTCTCCAACATATTATTTCTTCGTTGTCGAATAGCACTGATGGGCGACTTTGCTTCTCCCAAGTAAAATTTAATTTGTGTAATATTTTCCACAAAGTTTTTCGCCCTATGTCAGGCAAATTATCGTCCTCCTTCACCATTCTTAGAATTCAAGGGTTGGGATCTCTTTTTTAAAATATAATTCATGTAGTTTTCGTCTTATTGTATTTTGCATATGTTCATCAAGGTCAAATGGTTTTTTTCCAGTTGACTTTTTAGGTGGAGATATATTTGCATTTTTCCTCTCTCTTAGAAACCTGTAAATAGTAGATTCACTAACTCCTCTCATATTGGAACATGTCGAAACTATATTTCTAACAGTAGCGGCCGGCATTTGATGTACAACAGCATCATGCACATTTAACACTACAGTCTTCGTTTGTAAGCTAATCACGCTACTGGGGTAAAACTTGAAGACATTTTTCACAACACAGTTAACACTTATGGAACAGCGACTCTAAGCCAAAGAAATTATACAAATTTGGGCGAGACCAAGTTTCACCGTATATACCTGCAAAATTTCTAAGTAGTCATTGGGACAATCCCTATGTTCAAGATTGTGAAATCTTGAAATTTATTTGTTAAGATACAGTTAAAATGTGTGAGACATTTGTATGCCTTCCTTTCTTTATTGTATATATTTAAGGCGTAAATTCATTTTAGTTTATAGCTTTGTAGAAATATGTTGCAGAATTGATAAGATCTTTTTATTGTAGTAAATTCAAAGGATATTTTATTTTTATTTTCAGAATGTTTTGTAAATATCACGTTTTCCAACAATGATTGTAAATTCTTTTGTATGGGCAGATGAATGACACCTTTTTGAAAGTCAACGTTGTCCTATAGTTAAGAAGTGAGAAAAAAGCACGTTTCACCCTATTTGTATACTGGATTGTAAAAACCTTAATTTTAGTGTCAATTCTGCATGTATTTTATGGTCGAGGTTCGGAAGACATGAAAAAACATTTTTTGAATTACCTTTCTGAGTAAATAGGTTACAATTGCTATTGTTGTATTCTATAGAAACTTAACTTAATATTGGCGGCACCCATAGTTGAATCTTGTCTGGAAAAAACCGACAAGTCAGGTGATGCTGGCCAATAGGAAATATTTATTTTCGTTTGGTCAACCCAATCCACGTGTAAACACACCCCTCGCAGATTTCTACTTAACACGTCTCACAACGTGAAGAAATCAGTACTACAAACTCATCGAATCGAGCGCAACGCTCAACAACAGTTCTACACTCATCGAGTCGAGCGCAAGGCTCAACAACCAAGTTAGTTTTTCACTCGTCAGTTCTACACTTCTAGACGCGAGTTTTACATTCATCGACGCGAGTTTTACACACTCATCGAATCGAGCTCAGCGCTCAATAACAAAGTTAGTTTAAAATTCATCTAATCGTAACATAAAGTGTCTTCCGGTCTGAAACCATAGAAATTCAGCGTTCACAACTCAACTTTGTAACATTTTGTAAATTTGTACATAATAAATTATTAATTTCGACATTAACTTTGTCAGATTAAGATTATTTATTTAGTTGAATGTCCACGCCAGTTGACGAAGTTCAATTAAAATATAATCAAAAACACCCTAGTAGGACCCTTTTGTAATGTTTCTTGGAAATGTTATTATCAACATTTCAAAAATCAGAAAGTAATTATCTGGAGAATGAATTGATAAATGGTTTGTTAATATGTCTCCCAAGAATTGACGTGCTCCAAAGTCTCAAGATAATTAATGAAATATTCAGTCAGAATAGTTGCGTTACAAGATTATTTCAAAAATAATTTATTGTTACAACTGTATGTACCCTACAAATGTATGAAGGTCAGTTAGTTGTTTTAACTAACCGAATTTACATTTATATTACCTTTATATATCAAATCGGGTATAAAATTAAATAGTAAATAAATTCTTTAGATGAACTGTGACGCTTATGCTTTACTACCTGACTAGCATCTGTGACCTTTTCGCGTGCTGTCAGTCAATAAGAAACAGACTATAGGAGCGTTGCGAATTCTCGATGCGATTTTCAACATATTCTACGTATAAGCTCGAAGTTCTATTAACAATAAGTGATTTTAATTAATTCCACACTGAAAAATCGAGAGGATCGTGTTGAGGTGACCTTATAGGTGTGTGTGGATCAAAAGATTTTCTCATTTGGATACAATATCTGATTTCTATGAAGAAATGTGCTTGTGATGTGAATGTACATTCGTTTAGCATGCGAAGCAATTTTACCTCAGTGAAAGCAATAAAAATAAGGTTACTCTTCATAAACCATAACCGTCCATTTTAATAATATATATAATAATAATTTAACGGTATGTTATATTATCAGGATTCGGGCACTAAATTAACTGTGAGCTTTTGTATAATATACCGTAAACTGGGGGTACTTTGCGCCATTGGTGTTACATTTGCGGCATTGACGAAAAGTGTTTCAGTATAGACCGAAGAAGTGTGACGTCAGAACATGGCCGCTGAGGGAAAACAAATCAATTATTTAACTTATGTCTTGTCTTGACCGTTGTAATATTTTAAAAGTTTATTCGTTTTTTCATTTGTAAAGTGACACCGCAGTGACTATCAAGTAATTATGCCTTATTGCATCGCTCCTAAACTTCCATCATATAGTCTATCTCTACGACATATCCACTGTTTAAACTGTCTCCACATTTCTTTAACACTTTAATTTCATTACAAAACTTCTCCGTAATGCTCGACAAATTAACAGTAGCCATGTTTAAGCATATTACAAACGTAAAATGAACGTAAATAAATATTTGTTTTCCCTCAGTAACTGTCAGTGGGTATGTTTATGACGTCATTGCTTTTTCGGTCTATTAAAGCTTAGACAGGACCGTATAGAAGGCTTCTATACATAAGTGTTATAAGTGTTGCCTATGCAGTTCCAATAAAGGTGCACATGATCATTCTTGTACAAACAATCGACGGTTGATCACGTGTGACAAAAATCGATGAATTTTTTAACCCGCGAAAGTTGGTATGTGCAGCAATTTTTATTAATATCTACCGATCAAGTAAATATACACCAGTGAATATTTTGTTTTATTACAGCGTTCTGCTTGAAATTATCCTTCATTAACAACTAATAACTGACTTTTATTTTTTCTTAACCCTTTGAAGTCGTATTTTTTTTATAAAATTGGTAAAGTATTTTTAAGATTATTATAGTTTGTAGGGATAGTATTTGTGGAAAAAAAAATACTGACATAAATTTTGGGATATATATGTCCCGGTTAGACATTTATAATGGGACAGAATTGACCCAACAAGCCTAGTCAAACATTTTATTATAAAAATAAAAAACCAAAATATCAATAAAAACTAAAAAAATGCTTCCAAAAAACTAAATAAGGTAGGAACTCACCTCTGTGAAGCTGGCAGAACCATTTCGGCAGAATCAAATAAAACCTATTACGATTTTTAGTACTCATTTTGTACTAATTTGTGCCACAAAAAATAATTGTGTACCTTTACCCGTTCAAGAAAAAAACATGGTGCTGCTGAATGTTAACCTGGAAAGCCCAAATTAATAATAATTTGAAAATATGAAAATTAATAGAGGCAATTGAAGAACTGAATTTGTACCACAAAAAAATAACGTCAACCCCCTCAAACAACCCCTGTTGCGATAAATTGAATACTTCTCCGATATTTTTAATATCTCTTGAAAAACGAAATATTAAAGTCGATTCTGGTATTATTTTAAATGTTTCCTTAACCAGTTTTTCCTTTCTTCGAGATCGTTATATTCAATCCAAACACTGGCTCTCAATCACATTACCGTATAATATCCTATTGATTGTGTAGTCCTTGTCAATAGAGATTTTTTAATGACAATTCCAAGTAACTTATACATGTTATTATTGCTAGCACCCCCCCTATTTCAAATTAAAAATAAATTGATGTATGAAATTGACTGTCTCGACCGTTACTTCGTGGAATATGCTCATATTAGTGTTTTTAAATGAAACTCACGGTCTCTAGTTAATTCCACAATATAATACAAGTTATTGAAAATTCTAAATAATTGACAATTGTTTCGATAAATCAATATCATCGTCATTGTATTATATTGTGGAATTAACTAGAGACCGTGAGTTTCATTTAAAAACACTAAATTGATGTATATTTTAGGATTAATTTGTAACGCAAAAATTTGAATTTGGACCTCCTCAGTTTTTCTAAAAACCCGCTATTTAATGTGGGGTTGATAGATTGAGCTCAAGCTAACACCCTACCTTTACAAAATCAAATTTTAACAGCATACATTTAAACTATCACTTTAGGACTAATTTGTACCCAAAAAATAGAATTTTTACCCACCCAGTTTTCCCTGTAAAATGCGTTTATAAAAACAAATAACAGTATGGATTTAAACTTTGAATTAGGGACTAATTTGTACCCAATAACGTTTTTTAATTATTATATTATTTTGTTTATAAAATATAATAAATAATACCACGTGTTTTATTAATTTCCAAGTAAATCGTTAAAAACTTTGAAAGTATCAAAAGTAACTACATAATGTTAATTGAGAATATAGGACTAATTTGTACCCATACAGTTTTCCCTGAAAAAGGCTTCACCTCACAGCAGTCGTTCTGATCTAAGTTAAAAATGGACCAAAATCTAGTTAAACTGTTACATGCAGTGTTTCATGAAACCTTGTCACTTCCCAGTCATTTTTGTTTTGATATTCTCTATTGTTTTGCTTCTAATAATAAATATATTGTTACAATTACATTTAGAAATCCATATTTTTTTGTCATAGCTACATACTCTTATTTTCAATGAGGTCTTTTGGGGTAATCGCGGCAATTCTTTGACGAGACAAAAAAATTAAGTTTTCTTTCCCTTCTGCAGGTGCGTGATAAGGCAGTTAGAAGAATGGCATCATACTCTGGTGTTATCACTTTTTTTGACTACTTGGCGGCTTAGTAAAGATTGAAAAACATTTTTTTGTTACACTGTAGCAAAAACCAACGAACAATAACAAGACAATATTCGATGCAAAAACCGATAGGAGCCAGTAAGGTGATTTTTTTGTTTTTCAGATGAGAGGCGTCTGTGATCTAACGCTTCTGTTGATTTATTGCTGATTTATGCTTTTATTTAATAATTTTTCTAGTGGTGGGAAAATTTTTAGCATGGATTTATTGGAGTAATTAAGCAGTGTAAAAAACGCCAAAAGGGCTTATTTTCATTTTTGGTACTTCAGTCTAAATCTGTGTATAAAATATTTTGTGGTACAAATTCAGTTTTAATGGAATGTACTTATATATTTTTGAAGAAATTATGAAAAGATCGGTGAATAATGGGCTTGCTATACAACTTATTGAAGCAGGGGTTGTTTAAATTATTGTTTAACTTTATTATTTTAAATTTTTTTTTGTGGTACAAATTCAGTTTTAATAGAATCTACTTTAAAATTTTCTTTTTCAAGAAATTCTGAAAATATCGGAGGATAATGGGCTTGGTATTCAATTTATCAAAGCTGGGGTTGTTTAAGTGCGTTGACGTTAATATTTTTTATGATACAAATTAGTACAAATTCAGTTTTAATGGAATATTTCGTTTTCAAGAAATTTTAAGAAGATCGGAGGATAATGGGCTTGCTATTCAGTTTATCTAAGCAGGGGTTGTTTAAGTGAGTTGACTTTCATATTTTGGAATATTCTTCTACAAATTTAGTACTAATAGAATCGACTTTAATATTTCGTTTTTCAGAAAATCTTGGAAAGATCGGAGAATGAGCTTGCTATTCAATTTATCGATCAGGGGTTGTTTGAGGGGGTTGACGTTAATATTTTTTGTGGTACAAATTAGTACAAAATCAGTTTTAATGGAGTCGATTTTTTATTTCGTTTTTCAAGAAATTTTGAAAAGATCTGAGGATAATGGGCTTGCTATTCAATTTATCTAAACAGGGGTTGTTCAAGTGAGTTTATTTTAATATTTTGGAATATTTTTCATTGTACAAATTAGTACACATTAAGTACTAATAGAATCGACTTTAATATTTCGTTTTTCAGAAAATATTGGAAAGATCGGAGAAGAATGGGCTTGCTATTCAATTTATCGATCAGGGGTTGTTTGAGGGGGTTGACGTTTATATGTTTTGTGGTACAAATTAGTACAAAATCAGTTTTAATGGAGTCGATTTTTTTATTTCGTTTTTCAAGATATTTGAAAAGATCTGAGGATAATGGGCTTGCTATTCAATTTATCAAAGCAGGGGTTGTTTAAGTGAGTATATTTTAATATTTTGGAATATTTTTCATGGTACAAAATAGAACACATTTAGTACTAATAGAATCGACTTTAATATTTCGTTTTTCACAAAATATTGGAAAAATCGGAGAATGCGCTTGTTATTCAATTTATCGATCGGGGGTTGTTTGAAGGCGTAGACGGTAATATTTTTTGAGGTACAAATTCAGTTTCAATGGAATTAACTTTTATATTTCGTTTTTCAAGAAATTTTGAAAACATCCGAGAAGTATGGGCTTGCTATTCAATTTATCACAACAAGGGTTGTTTGAGGGGGTTGACGTTAATATTTTTTGTGTTACAAATTAGTACAAATTCAGTTTTAATGGAGTCGAGTTTAATATTCCCTTTTTCAAGAAATTCTGAAAATATCGGAGGATAATGGGCTTGCTATTCAGTTTATCAAAGCAGGGGTTGTTTAAGTGGGTGACGTTAATATTTTTAGTGGTACAAATTAGTACAAATTCAGTTTTTCAATTTCCTGTATTAATTTTAATTTTTTTCTAATTATTATTAATTTGGGCTTTCCATGTTAACACCAAGCTAGCAGCGCCATGTTTTTTTCTTTAATGGGTAAAGGTACAAAATTATTTTTTGTGGTACAAATTAGTACAAAATGAGTACCAAAAATCGTAATAGGTTTGATTTGATTCTGCCGAAATGGTTCTGTCAGCTTCACAGAGGTTAGGAACTCATAATAATTTATTTCAAATGAAAATGTGTGAAGCAAGTTTTACACAATGGTATGTTGCAACTCTGGTCGTTGTTCGTTTTTCTTTTTTGAACTGTACAGAACATCTTTGGTATCTTCTTCTTGTTTTCCCTTCCAATGGTAAATGATCACCAACGTTAAACATCTTTCGTTTCTTGATTGTTGGGTGACCTAAAGATACAGCTGATTTTCTTTTAACTGTACCGTTTTTTCTGTCTAATGATATTAATCTTTCCGCTACTGTAATAAGAAACGGTAAAAACCGTCATTTTTCTTTCCTATGTAAGTCATTGAACAAAATGTGAGCATTTAGAAGAGATGTCATCAAACGTCTGAAGAAAACTTTCTTCCACCATTTAGCCGACTTTCGATCGAAATTATACAAACCAATAATCTGGTCGGCTAAATCTACTCCACCCATGTATCGGTTATAAAACTCCAGCAAATAAATGTTGGGAACTTAAACAATTTATACATAGCTTATTCGATTTAACAAACTTATGTCTGTTATTAGGAGAAAAAGTTAAAAATTTATTGCATCTATATACATTATATGTGCTCTCGGAACAAAATTTACTTTGTTTGCTAAGTATGAGGAAGAAGAAGTAGAGGCTTTATCATTAACAGTTGCAAACTAATTTTAGCTTTTCAGAAACACGTGACTCCTTTTTGGGGCACGATTCAAACAAATTTACACTTTCTAAAACCATAGAGCGTTTTTTAACGAATTCAAAAAATAAAATGCAGGTTGCCAAATCCTCCGACTTTCGTTCAGATTCAAATTCTCTTTTAGAATGATAATCCAACTTTTGTTCTAATAGGAAAACAATAAGAGATTCATATTTCTCTTCCGGTTAAGGACCGATATTATTAATGAGATCTAGGGTTTTTCTAGCGGGATATGAAAAAATCTTTCAAATTTGAGGCGTTACCCTTTGTAAATGATTTTGGTTCGATTAAGGATGAATACAAAGTATGCAAAAGTCGAGATTTATTTTCAAACGGATTTTTTAGAGTTTCAATAGCAATGGTTAAATTTTGATTAGTAACGGGAAGAGAAGCAACGAGATCTAATGCTTGATCTCTAAGTAGACTCTTTAAATAATATAATTTTTCACTATCACTCTGTAGCTTATTATTATTTAAAACAAGAGCGGTGAATAAATCAATAAAGGAGGTCCATTCGGTACTATTTCCACCGAAAGGTTTTATATTAATTTTTGGAAGTACTAGTACTAGTATTTTTACTATTCTCAACCAGAGATGCCAGTTTTGCTATACAAGATTCAAATCTGTCCGCAATATCATCTTCTGTCTGATCACTATCTGACAAAACGTCATTTATAGTAGTAATCATACCAAGAATTTCCAATTGAAGTGATTTATAAATATCGTAATGATTAACCAAATTATATAATTTAACTTTGAGTAGATATTGCTCTTCCTCTCCAGTTAGAGAGGCTACAAATTTTTCTATGCGAGTTAATTGCGACTTCGCACCAGTTCGTTTATTTACCATAGCGACAGCTATAATAAGTAGGCACCTACGTACAATACTTAAATCAATTTTGCAAATAGTATACAATATTAGCTTTAAAATAGAAAATATATACATATGTAAATGGCACACGAATTCTTTGCTTAAACAGATATATACCAATAATATTCAGATATCTGTATCAAATATAAACCCAGGTAGTGTAACAAATATTTTTCAAATTAATCAAAAAATTTATAGCTAGCAAATTAAGAATATTGTGGTTTCCCACAACTAAATACAGATCTCCTGCAACAAATAACGCATTAACCTAAATAGATAATGCATAGAAAATCAAGAAAAATACTAAACAAATTAAAAAAATCAAGTTGCCATACAAAAGCATGAAGAAATTTGTGTAGTTTTACATCAAATAAAATTAAATGTTTATGCTGTATTAGTGTCTATTCTTGAAGCGAAATATATTTATTCACAAAAAAGCACTGAAAAACATTTAAATATGTTCTGAAATAAAATCCAGAGATGAATTTGCATATAAAAACAATTGGTCGAGTGGTGTTAGCAGCCACACGTGTTCTTGTAATTTTTTTCTAGTTGCCGTTAGCCGACGATTCAAAGAATTCAGTCAAATATGCAAAATAAGGAGCTGTCCACGGTTGCCACATCAACTTAATATCGCGATGTTGCGGAACTTTTAATCACTAAGCACTTTCACAACCAATTAAAAATTAAAGCTTTAGGTTATAGATCGCTATACCATGAGCAGCTTAAGTCTATAGTCTATAGGTTGAATACATGTGTATTTTGACTAGCATTAAGGATACGAATGTAGGGATGGATATGAACAAATCCAGTGTCCAGTTGATATCTAATACAATAGGGTATAAAATGTGGGTCAATCATATAAGGAAAAGAGCAAAGGACTGTGGTGATGTAACAGTAGCCAGTTCATAATTATTCATACTAGTGATTGCGTTTAATCGAAGGGCCACCCCTAAATAGGGCAAAATAAGGAATCAATAATGACAATAAATTATAACGATTTACTATAAAATATATTTCAATGAATGAATTATTTAATAAATAGTTAAAAATAGTCACAAGCAAGGACACAAAAGATTTACAATAATGCAGGTAGGTATAATAGGAAAGGATAAGGCACTAAGCACTAAGTCATTACACAATAAATATTGGCTATTTATTGAAAGGTGTTTACATTTTAATTCGAAATTGTCTTATGGCGAGATTTGGCAACATTGACTTAAAACAAAGAGATTTATATTAGGTTCGTTCGTAGAGCAGTCAGAAACCGTTAGCAACTGTACAGCACAGGCGCATTTCGTTAAAGAGCGTTCGCACAAGCCAAACCAAAAATCAGTGGTAAAAAATCCAACGTTCGTACAAAGAAAATGGTCGGTTTGAAACTGATTGGCAACCGTCAGAATAATTCGCTGACTAATAAGAAATTTTAAGTTGGAGAGATGTCAGACATGCGCAGTTCGCAAGGACATTGATAATTATCCAATAGGAACTAAAAATGAGCTGTTTATTTGTTTTTTCTTTGGTGTTTGAATTTGATAACAAATAAATAAAAATTACGGATTTCTAAAGTGCCAACTTTTAACCTATACTTCTGGTATATATCCAGTAGCATAAGAGTATTTGTTCTTGTCCATGTAAATGATGTGCTACAATCTAAGAATAAATGACAAAAAGTTGTATTCTCAGTGCTCTTTATGGGGTTCTCTAGTTCTGAGGAATTATTTGTTGTATTAAAAACTAAGAATTCTTCCAGAATCAGGTTATTACTTGCTAAAAAACATAATATAAAGAAAATGTCGACAACAGGTAAAATACCAAAAACATACTTTCCATCCTTTTTCTGGTAATACCAGCTTTATAATTTTAAATATTAATATCACAACTTAAGAAATATATATTTTATCACAAATTATTTTCCTCAACAATCAGATATTGAAGATAGTATTCGGATTTCGGCACAGTTGCTGGTGTGTTTACAAAAAGTCGCTGTCAGGTAGGGAAAATATCATAGGTCTGTTCCAACCAACACAAAAACCGTACAATTACGATACAAACCCAGTTGACCTACTGATTAGTGAATATAATAAGTCTGTGTAATTTACATCAAATTTGCTGCGTTACTGAGATTGTACGGTAATAAAACGGTATTTACTTCAGTTGGAACAAACCTCATATTTGCGTTCTTAGAGTGAAAAATTTCCGTCCGGTTTGAAACCAATCATAAACCGCGCATGCGTACATAATAATCAGAAATTGGTTGGTAACCGTTAGCAAATTATGTTCTACGAACAAACCTATTAATTTCTTGATTACGAAGTTCAAACACATCTTACCTTTTTCAACATGCATTTATCAAAACTGCGATAACTAACTATCAACAAACTTTTAGACTTTTGAGTATAGCCGCCTTTTTAGACGGGTAAACCAACCCACCTACTCACAAATAAAAGGTGGAGGGGAATTTCTAAGATGAGAATTAGCGGGAATTTTGCAAGGAGAGCGCGCGAAATATATTTAATTTCAATTTTGTTTGATAATAAACACATGATGTTAAATGGATTTTAACAAATACTAAGAAGTAACCGTCAAATGTTATTGAACAGCAAAAGTAGATTTAGAAAATTTACATGTAGAAGGTTGATGTATTTTCAATATTCGATTCTTATTAACCAGATCTACTAGGTACTAAGAGGATCAAATACATACAACTACGTTGAAATTATACGGGGATTATTCTAGGAAATATTTTTATAGAGAACTGAAGCATTTTATCTGTCTTAATACATTATTTTTCGGTCTAAAACTCCTTAAAGGTAAATAAAACTCTTTTATAACAAATTTATCAATATTACACATTCACTCGAAGAAATTGAAGATATACAGTAGGGTCACTTCACTGGTTAGCCGACCACTACTAGTTCTCGACCATTTCGTCTATTACAAGGCGAAAATAAGAAAATAAGTAACGTCTATATTTGACAAATAACTGTTAAATTTGTTTCCACCCCTTCCATACATTCAAAATCGTACACAAAATGACAGTAAATGTCAACGCTTTCCCGCGAGAAAATCAGTTCAATAACATGGTTCTAGAAGAAAGCTGAATTTCGCTCCTTAAATGCATTAGGGCAAAATATTGTATTATATATTGATTAATAATGAAAGTTTATACAATATATAAAAAAACACGTTTAATTTAATGTTAAATTTTGGTCAAGAACCGGTATTTAGAAAAACACCAAATTTA
This sequence comes from Galeruca laticollis, assembly GCA_963921935.1. NCBI lineage: Eukaryota > Metazoa > Arthropoda > Insecta > Coleoptera > Chrysomelidae > Galeruca > Galeruca laticollis. The sequence goes on along the minus strand of OY998178.1, from coordinate 32,330,680 downwards.
GTTCTCGACCAGACTGGTCGAAAACCAATATGTACATTGAATAAATGTATATTATAATTGTTTCGTTTCACCTTTCATGCGACGCCCATGTGGGGACTATGTTTTCGGTTACACCAGCAGTGGCGCGAATATACACAGAGAGAGTATGTTTCGCGCGCAATAGGTGAATACATGCCAAGCATAGTAAAGTGTTTCTGTTTTTACGTTTGCATTTTTAATGTTATATGTATCATTTTAAAAGTTCTAATAAAAAGGTTATGGTTTAAAACCAGTGCAATTTCCTTCAACTTTTCTACAATAATAATGTCATTTCTTAATAAACAATGTTCATATTTATTTCTTTATTTACTTATTATCATATCTAGTTTTTAAATTTTAGTTTGCGACTATTAAATTAGGTTTAAATAAATAATATTTTTGCTTTTAACTGATGGTCGAAAACTAATTGAATGGTTTTTAGTTCTCGACCACTAGAACAAATCCTGTGGTCGAGAACTAGTTTACTGCAATTTTTGGTTTTCGACCACACCATACTGGTCAGAGCTTTTTGTGATTTGAATGTTTTTTAAATGATGACTTAAAGCTTGATATTTAAATATTTTTTTAAAATGATTTATGATTTAATTCAAACATTTTTTATTTAAATCTTTTAAAAAGATTTAATTGAACCAAAATCAATTTAAATATTTTTTCAAAAATGATTCAAGTCTTTTTAAAGATAATTTAACACGTTTTTAAAGACCTAAAAAATATTTTACGAATATTGGTAAAAACTATTTAAATCTTTTCAAAAATGATTTAAATAATAAAAGTTAAGATTTAATTCATCTTTTATTTCATGAAATATTTAAAACTTATGATTTAAATCATTTGCAAAATTATTTGTGACAGCTCCACTGTAGGAGCAGAAGGGGAAGAGAGAATCAAAAATTGGGTTATTAATCTTGAAAAATGTGGGTTTCCTATAAAAAAGGAAATGCGTTTTGATACAGTACGGAAAATAGAAGTAGATAGTAACCAACACCTATTTAATAATGGTACACCACAACAGACATGGTATTCAAACTTTTTAAAAAGGAATCCAAATATAAGCCTGAGGGAAGCAGAGGGGATCAACAAAGCGAGGGCTATCGTGACTGAACAAAGTGTGTTTAAGGAATTACTTACATTTTTAAAGGATAGCAATTTAATGGATATAATTCAAGATCCAAGAAGGATATTAAACGGTGATGAATTTGGTGTCTCGCTGTGGTCAAAAACGGGAAAAATGTTATGCCTGAAAAGATTTAAAAATTCATATTCAATTCAAAAAGGAAATGAAAAAGAAAACATCACCGTTTTAATAGTTTTCAATGCTGACGGCAAACTTTCATCTCCCTTGGTGGTTTTTTCTTATGTAAGGCCATCTCAAGCATTGGTTGATAATATGGCAAATGACTGGCATTTGGGAAGATCAGAGAAGAGATGGATGACCTCAGACGTGTTTTACGAATATATGATTTTAATACATGGTTGTCAACACCTTAGAACAAATTAAAAAGGTACAGAAACACGCTTCCCTAAGATCAAAGGAAAATAAAACACAAGGAGACATCAGATCTGTGAAAAAAGTTATTAGTAAAATAAGACTTGAGCTGGAGTCGTACGGCACAAATACAGAAGTGATCATTAATGAAATAGATTTGTTACAGACGACGTTATTCCCTAGAAAAGAGTCTAATAACACTTCAAAAGATGATAAGGAAAATTCTATTGAACAAAGGTCTGCGGAACCAAAATTAGTAAACGAATCTGACCACACAAATGCCAACGAAATTCACTCAGAAGTAATAAAAAATATAGTAAATGATGTTGTCGATGTTAGTTTGCCAAGTTGTTTTACACCCGAAAAGCTGAACCAACACAATGTGCCCCATTACAATCAAGTTCCTACATATCCCTGATTCTTGTGTACTCTTAGATGAGCACAGCGGCTACGTGAGATCTTCGTGAGAACTACGTAACTTTATCGCTGAAGACAGCTTCCATTTATCTGAGACACCTTTACCGTTGAAGACAGCTTCCATTTATCTGAGACACCTTTACCGTTGAAGACAGCTTCCATTGGTCCGAGACATCTCTCACCATAGAAAAGACCGCTTCAATTCCTTCAGAACATCTGTCCCGACCACCAGAGTACCGTCAGTTAAGTACATCCTGTATTTTTTCCGTCCCGTTCTAAGGCAGAATTAAATAAATTTTTTTATATATTCTCTTTTATTTCTAATCCACCCGGCTGTGAGAGCCACAGGGTATCGTGCCCGGGTTGATTAAGTTTGAGCACATTTTATTTTTAACATTTTTAATATCAATTTTTTATAACATTTTAATTTAGAGTAAATTCTTTTACACAGTGTTTCTACCTTTATCACCGTAGTTTTGTTCTTGTTCTTTCGTAACGTTTGAAAAGGTAGTGACGCCCTGAACTCTCACAGTCTGATCATCCTCTGTTATACAAATTGTGTCATTAACTTGGAGTCGAACCACCCTTGAGAAGTCTCATGCCGGGATTTTGTTCGAGTGAACGATAAATGGTTACATACTGTTACGAAGCAGCACACTGGTATAGTCCCTGAATCCGACTCTGTCTAAGCCATGTATGAAAGTTAAAATTATGGCGGATGCGCAGTGATTTCTTAGAACTGTTTACGATTGTGACTATCTTATCTAGACATTGTTTTTGTGACCAGTCTTATTTAGAAAATGCCAGAAAGCCAATTGTTTTTTTTGTGTAAGCCGCAATCTAGAATTATCCAGTAAAAAAGGCACTAATATATAAAGGACCGACGAGCGAGAGTTAGTTTAGTTCATAATTTGACATCGTGAGATAAGCAGTAAATAAGTGAATATAAATTAGTGAAGTGTTTATATAAATTAGTTTAAGTGAATATAATTAGTGAATAGTGAAGTGTTTATATAAATTAGTTTAAGTGAATATAATTAGTGAATAGTGTAGTGAATAAACAAATTGAGTAAGAGAACCTACCGAGTGTATGAATTTATCCCACCTGGAATAAAAACGTTTTAATAAATAAGAAAAACATTACAGTATATTTCAACTAGTATTCAAACATTTTTGTCCAGTTTAAGAACTGTTGCCAATTCAAAGGTTCATGTCAGAAACTGGGAAGAACATCAATCATCAATTTCTAAAGAAAATTTCGAAGAACTTTATGAATTGTGTTGGCCAATTGAACAGTATGGTAATAGAAGAAATATTGGGCAAAAAGATTTACTTGCTTTACTTGTTAAAACATGGATTATCGGATAAGTTTTTAAAATTACTTTTTAATTATTCTTCCAGACAAGTCACTAGTTTAATAATATCTAATATCCGCCTATCTCTGACGCAAAGATTTGTTCCAGGCAATAGACCGAAAAAGTGTGACGTCAGAACATGGCCGCTGAGGGAAAACAAATCAATTATTTACTTATGTCTTGTCTTGACCGTTGTAATATTTTAAAAGTTTATTCGTTTTTTCATTTGTAAAGTGATACTGCAGTGACTATCAAGTAATTATGCTTCGCTCCTAAACTTCCATCATATACTCTATATATACGACATATCCACTGTTTAAACTGTCTCCACATTTGTTTAACACTTTAATTTCATTACAAAACTGCTCCGAAATGCTCGACAAATTAACAATAGCCATGTTTAAGCATATTACAAACGTAAAATGAACGTTAATAAATATTTGTTTTCCCTCAGTAACTGTCAGTAGATATATATATATATATATATATATATATATATATATATATATATATATATATATGACGTTATAGCTTTTTCGGTCTATATTGGATACATATCAATAACCAGAAAATTTTTTATAAGAGATCATTTGCTCGAATTTGTCAACAAGCTTTATAATCCTATACCAGATGATCCTAAAGCCATTGTTTATGTATTTTGTACGTATAACTCCATTGAAAAGAGTAGTTATTTTAGAAAATTACGTCAATCCTATTGCAACAAATCTATAAATACACATAGAACATTTAAACAATATTGTACGACTTTTATTGTTCGACAAAAAACAGAATATACCTTGCTATTTGTTGTATGTATTTGAACTGTTAACCTAATAATAATTAATTTAGGCGAGTGGGCGCATGATAGCATCTCTATTTGATGCAAAACACACTAATATGTGGGTTGCTAATATACCTATTGATCAACAATATATCCAGTAACAAAACCGGGAGTTGGTCAAAAGATATGTATCGAAGTCATAATTTGAGTTTCAGAAAAAGAAAATAGTCAACGGGAGCCATATGAGAGGAATACGGTTTGTTAGAATTCTCTTTCTACGGATTTTTTTTCTCAAACGCCATGTAAAGCTTAAATGATAATCACTATTTCATCTTCTGTCAAGATTTAGTGTGCCAGTTAAGAGCCCTTTCAGACTAGGATACTGTATCCGAGATACTGTATGAGATACAGAATTTAGGCCAGATACCGTTAAGATACTTTTGTCAGAATAAAGTTTTGTAAATGAATTTTCTCAGTACAAACACGATATCAGTGCTGTCCGCTGCTTATTATAAAATGGATATTGAAGAGTGCGTTATGTATGCTGTGGCATATTTTATACAAAAAGAAAAAAGTTAAAAGAAGACGAACTATGTGGGTTCATCTTATAGTAGAATTAAGGGATATTTACTAAAAGATTTAAAATTAATATCGAATGTCTATAGAATCGTTTGAAGAACTTCATAATATTCAGGGCCGGCGGAAGGCCCGTGCGAACCGTGCGCCCGCACGGGGCGCCAACATCTAGGAGCGCCAAATCAACAGATAAGAAACTGGCAAGAACTAAAAGTGTCTAATATAAAAAAATATAAATAAACTAGAGCACATAAAAATGTGTAAAATTATTCATTATCCAGTATAAATTAAGTGCATAATATATCAATCAGTTTATTTGCTTATTATGTATTGTGCCTTACCGAGCGTGAACAGACGGACGGTATTATTTTACTGACAAAGAAAGGCGTCGTCGCCGCGCCGGTCGGTCAGAAGATAAGCAAGCCCAAGCGCTGTTATTTTATTGGGGAATGGCAGGCGCCGCCAGTCGCCACCGCACCCCCTGCAGGTAATAAATATTTTTTGTTCTGTCTAGCCGGTATCAGGGGAGTGTTTTCAAATTCAAAAAGAAATAATTAGTTGCTACCTACTGTGTGTTACAGCAGAGTGGAAGTGTATGTTGTTGTTGTTTAAGATGAAGTGTGATATTCATTTAAATTTTAAATATTGCTTAAATTACTGCAATGCAAAAACAGTCAGGAGCGTATTACAGAAAAAGAAAAGCAAAAATAGAAGCTGAAAATAAACGACAAGCAAAATTTTTTTAAATTCTTTTGGAAACCCCTTCTACATCTAATAGAGAACAAACTCAGGAGCAAGAAGGGACATCTGTTATATCTGAACCCAATACTATGCCTGAAACAAAAACTTATACAGCGCAATCTGGTGAATCACATTTAGAAGTCGAAATTGAGGGACAGCCGGAAAAAGAACAAACCGTAAATAATATAATACAGATTAAAACAAATGACGAACTGCAAGAGGTATGCATATTTAAAGTATATATTTTTAACTAGGCCATCAAAACGTAAGATCATTCATAGTTATATATAATAAAACATAGTTTTCCAACTATTTTAGAAAAATTTAAAAACACGTGTAGGTATTAAAAATTATTTATATTTATCTAAAATAGTTAGAAAACATTGTTTTATTTACAAATAAATGGAAAAACAACTAGTTTTCCATTTACATATAACATAAAGAAAAAATTAGGCAAAAACTATTGGTATCAAATTGAAGTTTTATGTCTAATTGCAGGATTCAAAAACTGAGTCGGAATCGAGCGTGGTATTATAATATTATCCAGGAGAGTGTCCAGAAATTATACGTGATCAAGAACGCCAGATTTTGGTTATACGTGGACCTCTACAATTAGGTACAAATTAAAAATTTTGATTTTCCTGTAAACAAAGCGGGTTGTCGGTTTACTCTAAAAGGCGATTACGTAATGGAGAGGAAGTTTCACGTATTTGGCTTACTTATTCACGCAAAAAAGACTCAATATTTTGTTTTTGTTGTCGTATTTTTGGTACGGCCTTTATTACTTTATCAACCAGTGCAGGATTTTCGGATCGGCGTCACATGTCAGAGTATTTGTCTGAGCATGAAAAATCACCCAATCACATGAAAGCTTTTCAGTTATGGTGTGAATTCCAGCAGAAATTACGAGTGGGCAAAACAATTGATGCTGAACATCAAGAAATTATAAATACTGAAGCTAAACGTTGGACTGAAGTATTTAAACGTTTAGTTGCAGCTATAGAATTTCTTGGTTGTCAAAATATGCCATTTCGAGGAAGTACAGATAAATTGTACGAAAGAAGCAATGGTAATTTTTTGAAACTATTAGAGTTTATTAGTACTTTCGATATTATAATGACTGACCATCTGCGGCGTGCAACTTCCAAAGAAATGTACGTTCATTACTTAAGAAAGGATATTCAAAATGAAATAATTAATATAATTGGATCTAGCATAAAAACAAAAATAGTATACGATATAATTAAATCTAAATATTATTCTATTGTGCTGGATTGCACGCCCGATATGAGCCATACGGAACAGATGACTTTAGTTATAAGTTATGTAAATATAGAATCTGGAAAAGAAGTAACAATTCAGGAATCCTTTATGGGCTTTACACCTATTTATACTTCAACTGAAGAAGGTTTAACAAAATATTTATTAGAAGAACTTAACAGGCTTGATATTTCTTTAATAAATATGAGAGGATAAGGATACGATAATGGGGCGAATATGCGTGGGAAACATGTAGGAGTGCAAAAACATATACTAGATGTAAATCCTAGAGCTTTTTTTGTTCCTTGCAGTGCACATTCTTTAAATTTAGTTTTTAACGATGCAGCTCTTACGTGTGTCCAGGCAGTATCATATTTTGGAATAATTCAGGAAATTTACAATTTTTTTGGGGGTTCGACACATAGATGGAGTATTTTAAAGAACAACATCACAAATTTGACTTTGAAGCCGCTCAGCCAAACTCGGTGGAAAAGTCGCATCGACGCGATAACGCCATTTCGTTATGAAATTGGAAACATATATGATGCTTTATATCAGGCGTATACTGACGACAAAACTGATGCATTTGGAAAAAATACAGCTTCGAATTTGTTAAGAAACATTAAAAAATTTAATTTTATATGTTGCACCGTGATCTGGTATAACATATTATACAGAATTGATATAATCAGCAAAATTCTTCAACAGAAAGCAGTTAACCCCAAATGATTTACTTTCAAAAACCGTAAAATATTTTGAGAATATAAGGTGTGACAGGGGATTTGAAGAAGTACTTGTAGATGCTAGAGAATTGGCTGATACTTTAGTAGTAGAAGTTAATTTTGAAGAAATTGCAGCAGTCCGACCTAGAAAAATCAAACGTCAATTTACGTACGAAAGTAGAGATGAACCCGTGGACGATCCAGCACGATCATTTAAAATAAACTTTTTTTATTTGATTGTGGATGAAACTATAAATTCCCTGCAAGAAAGATTTGAACTATTGCGCAATCACAATAAAAACTTTGATTTTTTGTATAACATAAGTGGTATTTGTAATATGGATAGTAAAGAGACTTTAGAAAAGTGTTAACATTGCGAGTTATGTCTTACAGACGGAGATAGTGCTGATATTAATGGTACAGAATTACACCATGAACTAAGTGTTTTGTCACCAATTGTTCCTTCAGAGAGTTCGCCAGTAGAACTTTTAAATTTTGTTTGTAAAAATTATTTGTCTGAAAATTTTCCAAATGTTGTAACTTTGCGTATATTATTAACTCTTCCTGTTACTGTGGGAACAGGTGAAAGAAGTTTTTCAAAATTAAAACTTATTAAAACTTATGTACGTTCAAGTATTTCTCAATCCTAGCCTAGTTAATCTGATTATGTTGAGCATAGAATTTGATCAAATGATGAATATTAATATTGACAATATTCTTAAGGCCGCGTTTACACCGGAGCTGACAACATTGCTGCCAGCAAAAGCTGACAACATTTACAAAAATCGTACTTTTAATTCCGTCAACATTTGCTGCCAACAATGCTGTCAGCACCGAAAAGTGTTGGCAGCATTTACCCACCAGTAGTCGGTAAAGATCAAAGAATGTTGTCCAACATATGCTGGCAGCAATGTTGACGGGACTAAAAGCGACCGTCAATAATGTTGGCAACACTTACCTTAGCGCACGTGGTTGGCCGCCATGTCGTTCCGACAGCGTCAGTACTCTAGTTGCGACTGTTGATGGTAGTACGTCTGTGTTGTTTGGTGTCCGTGTTTCTCAACTCAATATGAACAGCGACAGCATTGAGAGTGAAATTGATTGGTCGCGTGAAACAGTCATGCAATTGATTGACCTATATCGAGAGCAACCAGTTCTTTGGAATCCGATGGACCCTGATTATAAAAATAAAAACCTAAAGAACTATGCATGGAATGACATTTCGCGGGAGATAAAAGCCAGTAATTCGGAAGTACAGGCAAAAGTGAAAACATTGTTGGCACAGTTTCAAAGAGAACTTAAGAAGAAGAAGAGTGGTTCGGGGGCAGACGAGTATAAAAGCAAGTGGTGTTATTTTAAAGCGATGCTGTTTTTAAAGGATAAAACTACTGCACGGAAGATTAAAGAAGCTGGGATTGCCACTGACGACAAAGAGGCTGCCGATGAAACAGTGCAGGCAAGTAGTTAACAACTTAAGATTATTTTATCAAATTGTCACATATTTTAATGTCACTTTTATAGGTTAAAAAAGTTAAACATAAACACAACGGTCTAAAATTTGTTACAAAATATATAATGTAATTAACACTATTTTAATTGTTACTTTGTTATTGTTGTTAATTCAACTATACGTTATAATATGTGCAAACGTCCTTATGTACATTTGTATCTTAGGCCTAGTAGTTGTTTTGCCATGGCACTGAACCCTCTTCACTTTGAAAGTAAACACTGATTTCATCACGTATTTGTTTGGCCAGCTGGGAAGGTTTTTTTGGAATCTTCTTTAAACGAAGTAGAGTTTCTCTAGGCATTCCATCAACTCTCCATTGTCCTGGCACTAATGATCCTGTAGCTAGGTCCTCGACATCAAAAGCTCCGGGAGGTGTATACGTTGAAGCTGATGACATACTTCTTCGCAAAAAGTTATGCAGGTGACAGCAGGCTAAAACAACTGTGTCTGCCCGCTCTGGTTCCAATAACATTGGTTTCCTCAACACACGGAAAACCACACTCATTATTCCGAATACATTTTCCACTACTCTACGGCCCCTGCAGTGGCGATAGTTGAAGACACGTTTTACACTTGCCTTATCATGCAATCCAGGAAACGCCTTCATGATGTTAATTTTTAAAGGAAAGGCATCGTCAGCCAGGAAAAAGTAGGGTACCGGTAAGTACTCCCTTCCTGGAAGGAAACTTGGGTCGGGAAGATTCAAAGTCTTATTTTGAAGGTGTTGTTTTAAGGTACTATTGTCAAACACTCCACCATCAGATAACCGTCCTTGGCAACCAACAGAGACGTAAGTAAAGCAATAATTTGCATCAACAACAGCCAGGAGGACAATGCTGAAATAACCTTTGTAATTGAAATATTCACTTGATGTGTTGATGGGTGCCTGTAGCATCACATGTTTCCCATCCATGCTTCCAATGCAATGCGGAAAATTCCATTGCGAGTTGTACTCTTTGGCATGATGTAGCCATTCTTCTTTAGTATTCGGCAACTGCAAAATGAAATGTATTTTAAAGGGGTCAGTGATCCATACAGTCAAGATATAAGTGCCAATATACCATAATCTTATAAAAAATAAACGTTTATTTCAGCAAAAGATTTAAAACTAGTGATTTTTACCTACTCTGTCAACTCAAGGTAATGTCAACTGTAATGTAATGTGGTTTTATTTTTAGGAGGACATTGCAGAGGAGGGCAATGACACATCAATCACAACTGCCGACAACACACCTAAAACAGGAACGGATCCTCCTCGAAAATTGACGAAGAAGAGGAAAGCTTCAATGGTGGATGAAGCTTATCAAGTAATGAAAAAAGTGTCTAGCCAGTTAAATCAGCCAGGAATTGAAGACGAGTTTGATATCTTTGGAAAAAACGTTGCGTGTCAATTACGAAAAATTATAAACTCTCGGGACCAAGCACTTGCAAAACACAGGATTAATACCATTTTGTTCGAAATGGAACTTAATCAGTTACCGTTGGGTCCAGAGCCATCAAGATCAACCAGTGCATCTTCCTACATTCAGTCATACGATCCATCAACATCTAATGAAATCCATTCATCCATCAACGCTGCAAGTCCCATTTCTGCTCAGTGGGCTCCTCAACATGACGAGTACAATGATGCTTATTGTGATAAAATTATTCAATCTATCGGTTTATCATCAAATAGTAACTAAATTTCTATGGAAATAAAGCTGTTTTGATTTGATATGTATTATTTATGTATGTCATTAAACTTTGAGTGAAATATTCACTAAGTTTCTTTAAACCAACCAATTTCCCAAACAACTATTATTAGCCTACTAACAGCATAATATAACCAATCACATATGTATTTGATTTTTGGATATGGAGGGAGGCAATCATGGGACACTTGGTTATATACAAGTATTCACTTACCTTTATATTATCCTTCAACTCATCAATCAAAGCTGCACAAACTTCAGGTATTATTCCAGAAATTGTAGATTTTGACACTTTAAACAGGTAACTGAGACTAGAGTAAGAGTCTCCACTGGCCAAGTATCTCAAGGTCACTGCAAGTCTTTCTCGTGCAGGTATTGCTAGCCTGTAATTGGTGTCTTGTCTCGCAATTTTAGGTCCAATAGCTGTGAGAAGGTTTTCAAAGTCGTTACTTGTCATCCTCAAGAAGTTTTTAACGCTGCCGTCACACCTCAACTCTCTTGACAATGGATTAATATCGTCCTGATTTAAATCTGAAAGTAAGTCACTTCCACTATACACAGATCTGGCCCTAAGGGAAGGCCTTACCCAATATCTCTTTGGTCTTTTCTTTTTACCTATGATGACGCACGCTACTGCTACCGCCGCAAGTTGCTCGAGTGTTGACATCTCGGAATGCCGAATGCAACTAAACGCACCAAAGAGCTAAAATGTTGTCAACACATGTTGATCAGTCTAGGGAATTCGCCAACATTTGCTGCCAGCATTTGTTGATAGCAATGCTGCCAACAAAAGCTGGCCAACATTTGCTGACAGCATTTGGTGTAAACGCGGCTTAAGGATTTTTCGCAAACCAAAGCCAGAAAAGTTAATTTTAATTTGTATTTTGTAGAATAATATAATTTTTATGCTTTTTTGAGAATATATTTTTATTATGTTTATTTTTATAATATAATGTTTTAGATGTTTATACCTTTAAATGTCATTATTAGTTTTTTTACTATTTAATAAATAATTTTCTTCTGTTCTTTTGTATTTTAATTTACACACGATTCGCGATTATGAACGTGAATATAGTAACGTATTAGGTTTTCTTTGAGTATTTTTATTTTAACTTTGTGTAAATTTTTTCCACATAACAGTTATTGCAAAACTTATAAAATTTTAAAAATATGTGTTTCATCAAATCGAGAGGAGAGGGGGCAGAAAATTTGCCATTCGCACGGGCGTTAAACTAGCTTTTCGCCGGCCCTGATAATATTTTGAAAAGTTAATTAATCAAGAAGTCTATGCGGCCTTCCTTTTTTATGCATACTTATATAATGAATGTATGTATTATATTAAACTGTTCTTATTGTTATTACACATAAATAATTGTGGTATTCAAACCCTAAAAAGTTGAATAAGTGTTTAATTGTGTATTTAGGAGAATAATCATAAAAAATCTACATATTTCATTTTATTGTGTATTGGAAGAATAATCATAAAAATCTCACTAGTTAAAACAACAGTAATTAATTGGCTCTATAAATTTCCTTAAGCAACTAATCTACTTTAGATTCTATATGTATATCCCATATACAAGAATTCGGTTCTACCACACTTATAAATTTGTCGATATCAAGAACTTCACGCTCTTTGGTACAATCGAAAAATAGTTTTATTCCACTTCACTTCTACTAAAGAATAATAAAAATATTGTACACCTATGCGATGCTGTTTTTTGAACCGCAAAAGTATGCAAGTCTGAAAAGGTTCATAATCCACAATGATAATTCGGTATCCCGGATTCGGATACTGTCGCCGGTGGCTGAAAGAGCGATATTCAGAAATTTAGTACTGCGATACAGTATGCCGTGCTGAATGCAGTGTGAAAATGTACATTTAAACGCATGTATTTTCTGTATCTGGGATACGAGTATCTCGGATACAGTATCCTAGTCTGAAAGGGCTCTAAGAATGGTCGGAAACTATTCGTCGAATGATATTAATTATTCACTATTTCATTTTCTGTCAATAATTCAGAATGTGCCGGTTGCAGTAAAATATTTTATTACTAAATTGGTCAAAAGAAGGCTGAGGTAAATATTTAGATTCTAAGATGGTCGCCAGGGGCGTAACTGCCATCTTAAATTTTACAGTAATTTTTCACTGAAATCACAATATGAAAAAGCTACAAGGAATGTCCACAGGTATGCACTTAACTAAAAATGACATAAACACTTAGAACAATTTTGTGAAACATGTACAGAATCTAAACACGTGAGAAAACCATCTAAAGCAACCCGTACTAAAACTACTAGAAAACTAGAAATCATACACTCTGATTTTTGTTCTTTAGATACAGAAACCTGGGATAATAATAGTAATTTATGCAACAAGTGCATAAAGTGGTACTTTTTTTCACAAATGAGTGAAAAAACGACACTTTATGCACATGTTGCATACATAATTTTTTCTACAGCCCTATACAAAAAAATAAAATTCAAATAGAAATTTGGGATATTTTCATTAAGCTCCTTCGGTAAATTACAATAATACGTATTCCAAGTTTCATGAAAGTCCATCCTCGATGCCCAGCCAAGATTCATTGTGTTAGCTTATGGGAAGCGTGAAATAAAGTTAACGTTATGTCACTTTTATTAACGCTATTTTACTTTTTTTCACTCTAACCATAAACAACCACTTTAAGCGCTGCAAACCGATAAAATACAAGATACTTTAAAGATAGGGCGTAGAAAAAAGGTATTTTTTTAACCTTCCTAGATGACTATTCTCATTTTTGCATGATATTTTCACTGGAACATAAAAGTGAAGTACCAGACTTAATAATAGAATACATTAACATTGTTGAAACTAAATTTAATATAAAAGTTCATAAGTTTAGATCAGACAATGTTGGAGAATATATGAGTAAACAGCTAAAAGAATACATGAAAAAACGGAGTACTATCCTTGACTACACTCCAGCATATTCTCCACAACTTAATGGAAAAGCGAAGAGACTCAATCGTACCCTACTAGATAAAATCAGATTCTTAAGAACTGAATCAGAACAAGATAAAGAAATGGGGGGAAAGGAGTAATCGGCAACATGCTAAGCATATAAAACACTTGGCAATACTGTGTTGTACATGAAGTTACTGTTCCGTATTGTCGTTCAGTTGTCAAAATATGTATGTACACATATGGTTGTTTATTAAAATAAAACTAATTTTTACAGTATCGTGCAGTGTATTTAATAAAAATAAAAAACAACAAAAGGGACTAGAGAGAAAAAATATTCCATTCGATTCTACGTAAAGCTTCCTTTGTGTAACATTTTTAGCAGGTCCGTAAACGAAATTCCATTTGCTATACAAAATCTTGTTCGATATTTCATCCAAAACAGACTTGAAATTAACTGACATACTAAATAAAATAATAGATAGCGCTTAAATGCCGCTTGTGTATAGAGAACAGTTGTAACAACTTAGTGACAAATACAATTTCGATAATCCTTTTATACATAACTCTCTTCACTGTTACTACTTTTATTAAATGCATTTTGTTTTACTGGTTGACGGCAGTAAAAATATATTTTGCTTGAATTTGCCTAAAGTACATAGAGTGATGTGAACATTGTCTGTCATAAATTTCATGGTCCTATTTTGGGGTTTTGTTTCTCAAATTAAGAGTCAAAAAGTATTCTTATAATGTTTTGTTAAACGGTATATGTATTGGAACAATAACAGTGTCATTTAAATCCATTAATGGTGAGAGCCTTTGAAAAAAAATATATTAATAAAGTCCATGAAATTTTAAGAGAGTTGTAATCCAATAAATGCAAATTTTTTTATACTTTATCATTAAATTTTTTATGTGGTATCATTGCTTCAACGCATTGTTTTTCGAAGCAATGCCGCATATGACTTTTTCGATAGGCTAGTTTTCATGGAGGTGAGGCCTCTTTTTAATTCTGTTCTAAAAATTCCAGGTAGCAAAAACTATGAATAAGTTTTCATACAGTGTGACCCATGTAAAATGGAACCACCCCTGTAAAATACGCTTTTTCAATCAATCTTCAAAAAAAAATGTAATATTAAGGATTGTCAAAAACGGCAATTTTTGTTTTCAAGTTTGACTGCACCACTGAATTTGTAGTCGTCAGAAATAGAAACTATCAAAATTTTATGAAAAAATATTGGTGAGTAAGGAAGTTACAATATCTTTAATTTTGGAAACAAAGTATTTGATTATAATTTTTATTTAAATTTTTGACTTATTTCAAATCCGGCATCACTGTTGATACAAAGTAGAACACCAATGAACTTATACAGTGGCTAGCAACGAAGTTACAATAACTTTAATTTTGGAAACAAAGTATTTGAGTGAATGAAAACTTGGAGAATTCTAACGAAGTATTTGATTATAATTTTTATTTAAATAATAGACTTCTCTCAAATCCGGCAACACTGTTGATACAAAGTAGAACACCAATGAACTTATGCTAGGCCAGGAGCACTACAGTTTGACATGGCTGTGTTGTGACGTAGTTAGATATTGGTTGGAATTGCTCGGAAATCATCTAAGAAAAGAAAATATGAAGGTCCGCCTGCTGAAAAAGTTGTGCTATTTGCAGGAAAAATCATAAACTGCAAAAAAACGCAAAAATCGCTCATTTTTTCCGATATTTCTTAATATAACTCTTTAAATATGCAAGATAGAGAAAAAAAGTATACATACGAATTTGTTCTTTATGAAATTCTCTACAAGACAGAATTGGTTTAAAATCGATATATTCAATTTTTTCATTGAGAAATGGCGATAAATGCAAAAAAAGTAGCTAAAAAACGAGGTTATTTTAAAGCATTTGTTTCGCAGATAAGAAATCATCCAATCACGCTATAAATTGGGATTTAAGAACCTTATAGTATAAAACAATATGCCAAAGGCCGATTAAATTGGCCTGATAGTTTATACATGAATTAATTGCTAATTAATTTCCGCGAAAAAATTAACGTCATTTTTGCGTTCATGCCAGGCTTACATATTTGAGTTGTAATAGGTGCCGATTTTTTTACAACTACTTAGACCTCTAAACTATAATACACAATAGTTATAATGAACAATTTTTAAGTTTTTATCATTTTTTACACGATTTTGAAAACTTGAAAAATATCGTCTTATAAATAATTAATTTTTGAAGCGAATTTGGATACCCAAGAAAAATACTCAAAGTACCTAAAAAAAGTTCTCGGAAAGACGCTCCTTTTAAAAAAAACGCGTTTAATTTGGCCGAATAGGTGCTGAGATAATAAACGTCAAAGATCGAGAGTGTTTGCGGTATAACTATTAATGTTGTAACAATAAAAAAAAATGCCAGCAGATAGATTTTTCCGAGAAGTTTTTGTATGTACTTTGAGATATAACATCGCCCTTGTGCATGAAGTAGGAAAAATCAAAGAAAGTTGTAACTTTGCCATTTATGAAGATTAAGAGCTGCAATTTGGCGTAGAAGTAGATAGTTATATCAACTTGAAGTGTGCAAAAGGCTGGGACTGTCGGAAATTAATTAACAATTAATTCATGTAAAAACTATCAGGCCAATTTAATTGGCCTTTGGCATATTGTTTTATACTATAATAAGGTTCTTAAATCCCAATTTATAGCGTGATTGGATGATTTCTTATCTGCGAAACAAATGCTTTAAAATAACCTCGTTTTTTAGCTACTTTTTTTGCATTTATCGCCATTTTTCAACAAAAAAATTGAATATATCGATTTTAAACCAATTCTATCTTGTAGAGAATTTCATAAAGAACAAATTCGTAAGTATACTTTTTTTCTCTATCTTGCATATTTAAAGAGTTCTATTAAGAAGTATCGGAAAAAATGAGCGATTTTTGCGTTTTTTGCAGTTTATGATTTTTCCTGCAAATAGCACAACTTTTTCAGCTGGCGGACCTTCATATTTTCTTTTCTTAGATGATTTCCGAGCAATTCCAACCAATATCTAATCTACGTCACGACACAGCCATATTTCAAAGGTTTTGGGTCTAATTCTCCTGGACTATACAGTGAAAATCCGAAGTCAATAGCTTATTTCGTTGTACCATGATAAGTGCGGAATTATGGTAATGAGAACGATTTGTGGGGAAAACGATTTTGTAATAAAAATCTGACTATGCCAGTGGATTCATCGTCATAACGAAATTCGTTTTGACAAAGCTACTGTGTTAGTGAAACGCGTCAACAAGTTTAAATTGAACATTAGTTCAAATATATGAAGATTTAAACAAACTATATTGTTTTATTTCATCGTTCAGTATGGATCTTCATCAAGTAAAAGCCTCATCTATTCAACACTTGTCAAAACTTAATTATCTTTCAATTTTGAGTTATTCTAGAATCCACTTATAACCTATAGTTAATTAAATTATTTTAAGGGTATATAATTTACAAATCCAGTGGCATAGACAGATTATTATTACAAAATCCCTTTCCCCACAAATCGTTCTCATTACCACAATATCAGGAGTTATGTAGATCGGAATAAGCAATTGACTTCCGATTTTCACTGTATAAGTTCACTGGTGTTCTACTTTGTATCAACAGTGTTGCCGAATTTGAAAGAAAACTATAATCTAAATAAAAATTATAATCAAATACTTTGTTTCCAAAATTAAAATTATTGTAACTTCGTTGCTAACCAATTTATTTTCATGAACTTTTGATGGTTTTTATTTCTGACTATAAATTCAGTGCTGTAGCCAAACTTGAAGACAAAAATTGCCTAATAATAAACTTTTGCCGTTTTTGACAAAGAATAAAAAAAACAGAGTGCCTTGGAAATTAAACTAAAGATATAAAAATTTGTCTAAAAGATACAGTTTTTGATCCGTAATAATACAAAAATTGTTTTATTTTAAAGTGGTGGTTCCATTTTAAATGGGTCACACTGTTTTATTCGCAGAACCAAAAATTGTTATTGAATATTATTCATTTATCTATAAAATGTGTAGTGTATTCAAAATTGCCCCAACTTTCTTGAATCCATAGTACCGAATATTTTGGAAAACCAGACGATGATTCTATATGCGCTATTAGTGTTGACGTCATAATCTTAGGTTATGTCAATTTTGTATCCAAACAAACATAACTAGCCATTTAGATACCATTGGTGTGATTTTGGACCAGAGATTATTCCCTTATATTTTGAATATAACTGCTGATTTAGGCATTTAGATATGCACTAAGACTGTTACAAAGAGATATATTCGATTCCAGCCAAAATAGGTATGTATAACAATATAATTTTAATAAAAGAGTTATCTAACCTAAACATGCTATTATAAACTTATGAAATACAATTGTTTCAATTCTTTTCCTATCTGTATTATCTAATTTTAGATTTCTTCACATAAAGAATAATAGTACTGTGCTGGCCACCAGGCTGTAAGCATTATAATGTCAGAGAGAACTGTAAGTTTTATAGATTTCCAAAGGATCCAAAAGTAAGAAGCAAATGGATGAAGCTGATAAGGTACGTACATAATGATAAATATAACATTTTATTTTGTGTGTTTATACAATATTTGTAGAACAATAGAACCAGATCCCGGAGATATTTGTGGATTTTATGGACGGAGAAAAGAAAATTAGCGAACTATTTTTTTGTGCATGATCAATCTTTGCAAACAAGGTAGAAGCAATCTTGTACGTGTTCATTGTATGTTTGATTTTGTACTATATATATCGATCTCCCTATAACATATACATTATTATTTGTCATTGCAGATCTTTCGTTTTACATTTTTTATAAGTTGCTTTGTATGATTTTGCTATTTTAAATTGAAATTCTTCACTTTCCTCTTTCTATTAACTATAAACCATTGTATTACAAGTAAATACTTCTCTGTGTAATAAAGAAATTTGGAAACGTTTTTGTTTATATTATTTGTTTTTAGATAAAATTAAATATGTTTACACATGTAGTTGAAAAAAGAGCCTACAGGTAAAATAAAATTTGAAAGCAACCAACAGAAACTCTGAACCTCATACAAATATGATTTGATTGAGGCAAAGTTGTGACATGATGTTCTGAGTTTTCAGACTAAATGGCATATTTTCAATCATGTAAATTTGCAACGTTTCCTCAATTTAATTTTCTTAGCACGAAAGAAACCAAAATTTATAATTATGAAAACATTTTATTATGTTAATATAAATGGTACAAATTTGCAATGGTAGAATGTTATTAAAACATGTAAATTTTTCTTCCATTCTTGATGTCGAGCAATTCCCACAATAATGTCACTTGGTATCCATAATATTAAATAGCAATATGTAATGAACCTTGTATATGGTGATAATAGTTATATTTTTCAATTATCACTAATATATTTTCATCAAAATGAATTATGTAATTCCTGTCTTTTGAGAGTGGTTTTATTTTTTCGTCATTTGGATACTTGAAAGAACACTTCAATTAAGCATTCTTCACTAACAAACTCATATTATTATTAAAAACAGTTTCAAGAGAATGTTGAAACATGTTTTGATGACACTAGAACAAACAATCACTATTATTTATCTTATATTTTCACATTAATCAAAGAATCCAGTAAATATAACCTCAAACATAGCTTTTAAAATCAAAAATACGAATTGCAGGATAACTTACATTATCAAAACTATTATTTTTTATATTGAGTAAACACGATTACTTACTTTTCAACAATTTATTCCTTTCAAAAACACGTATAAAACGCTTAAATAATGAAAAATCTACACTCAAATGGAAATTCCTATGGCAAATAGTTTTGTTTGGATACAGCTTCAAACTGTGACGTTACACTAATCTCGCGTATTCCTAGTTCAGTAGTTGTGCATCATACTTTCCACAAAATACACTACCCTTTCATGAAACTCCAGAAGCAAAAGTCAGTACTGTCAAGATCTTACCTCTAAGTGACCAAGCAATAGGTGAATCCAGTCAAACGTCCAGGCTACTCTTCGTAAAATATTTCAGTTAGTGTAATCTGCACGTAAAACTACATATTTTTCTTGAATGCGTGATTCATTTCTTCCAAGTACTCTGAGAATACATTTAGAAAGAATTGCAAATAATTTTAATCGTTCAAACTGCTTGGAAGGAATATCGGACCCATTGAGATATTATCCACAACTCCTGTCCAAAGACTGAGGAAATACATGAGTCTCGTTTTTGCGTAAATCTTTTCTTCTTCCCCTCTACATAAAACCATTCCTATTGAACCTATCTTGACACTCACATCTCTATAACGCCAATTAGTTTCCGAAGCCGTTACTTTTTGTCTCATAATCATCAATTTTTCTCATTGGTTCTCAATTTTTCCTCGCAGAAATAAACGTTAGAAACTCCTTAAAATATTTTTCAACTGCAAATTGACATTACGAGTTTTGTTCATCAACAACCAAATGCATAAGTCACTTGTCCAATGATAAGCTGATAGGTTAAAGCTGCTGATTTTTAGATATTCTCAAAATCGTCATGAGAGAAAGATCTAATTGAGTAATTACTAAGTTAGTTTTTCTTTTAGCACAAGAAAGCCACGTACTTATTTTCATTACAAATTGTTACAATTGAACGAGATATTGGAAAAAGTCGATTACAATGGCTGAAATTTGGTATATATATATATTAGTCGTTGAATCGAATTATCTTGAAATATTTGACTATGGCAGGCAAATGACAAATATTAGCTATATTAGCTAATGAAATTTTAGCTTATATTTTCTATTCTGTATAGAATTATTATAAAAAACTGCCGTGAACAACGTACTATTTATGTGAATGAACATATAACCAACTGGAAGTAAATTGCTTAAAAACAAATTGAAAATGGAAATATAATAAACATCTAAAACAATCAATAAACAATATTAGAGTACAGCCCAATTCTGCAAACAACTATACAGGATGACTTTACTTAATAGCAAATTAAATTCAAAATGTGTCTATTTCTTACAAACATACCTACTTAAATAGAAACAAAAAGCTTGTTATTATCAGAAAATTGCTAATAAAACTTTTGAGCATTTTTGATACCTCAATATGTTCCATTAAATCGAAAACTATACTATATTACTGAATAATGAATGCAACATTTATGAAGGCTTTTCCCAAACATAAAAATAGGAAACGGGAACCCCCATGTTTCGTCTGCCTTTTTGATTTCCTATATACATCAAACTTACCTGGTCCCAGTGCTCTAGAAGCTCACTTTTACAACTATTCTCACAACTGCAAGTTGTAAACCAACATCGCAGTAGCCATGAAATCGATCGACTCAGTTTCCAAAAGCCTTTCTATCACGCAACCTAATTCGATCACATTCTAAACTATACATGCAACGAATTAAAAACCCCCTCGCGTTTAGAATGTAGTTGGATGACGGGGTCGATGAGAAATAAGTCACAGTCTGAACACTTTCTAGTTCAAGGGGTTGATAAAAACGGGAGGAATATTTTTGTGCATATCACAGACTGTGATATAATTTGGATATGTTCCGTGGTTATTGGGTCATTTGAATTATTTGTTGATTTGGAAAAGCAAAATTGATATTATTTTAATTCAAAATTATAAACAAAGACGTTTTTGACGTAAAGTACACTACATTGCAATGAAATGGTCATATTTCAGGTGTCGTGTTTGTATGTGATGCCGTAGTTTTGCAAACGTGCCATATAGTTCGTAATGTTTTGAACTGATGGGGGAAGCATTATTTCTAATTTACCCACAAGCTCAAAAAAAGCAAATAAAACTTATACAGCTACAACAAACTTCTGTTTGATAGCAGTCACGTGTCGAAAACATAAACACAAAGAAAGGATACGTTAGAAAGCTCACTAACCATTTCTTTCTAGATTATATAATTTTTCGAGTTTGTTAGAATAAATATGTTTGTATAACTCGTTCACTACCATAAAAAATTATCTATGTATGTTACACACGTATCAATTAAATATTTAAGTTCGGGTCTTATCTTACTGTTAATTTTATCGTTTTATTTGTTGTCCTAACAGCTTCAATGAAACTTGAACTTACATTACACGTGCAAACAATATAATTATATAATTAGATATGGATCAGTTGAAAAACAACGTAGAAGATCTGACAAAATAAATACTACTACTTATAATAATTACACCTTTAAGTTGTTTCTCCAATAATGATTGCAGTATACTTTACATAATAACACATCTGGATATAAGCACGATCTAAATAGTTTTATTCACTTCGTCTTTTTATCTATTCATCAGTATGCCCTCCAAGTCTTCAAGTTGAACATTATTAGACTTCCAACTCATACCGAATCAATACAAATTTCGCAAATAGATTATCTATAATATAATAGTATCTATCTTGAAAAGTTATTATTATCCTTTGTCAGTTGTATTAAAGTAAATGATATTGAAGTGAATCGTTACTTGTGGAAATCAACTCGTGTCAGTTCGTATGTAAAAATATATTCGGAGAAAATGTAACTACCAAGTACAAAACTTATATTTGTCAAACTTGACAAGTCACCACTTACATTTATATAATAAGTAATAACTACCACGTTCTTTTAACATACTAGTTAGTGTCATAACTTTAACACTTTCCCTTGTTAATGAATATTAAGCCTAATTTTGAATTTAGGATTTGCAACATTTGCCTTAATAACGCTTTTGTCATTAAGGCAATGTTGTAACTAAAAGGGGAGAGACTGACTGTTTTGATGTTTGATGTGAACATTATATACTTTATTACTGTATATCAGATTATATGAAAAAGTAATGACAGCACTAAAAATAATGTCTTATTCCACAACTTGACCATATGACTTACAAATAAAGTTTCGGTTACAGAAACTGACAGTAGACAAAAACGGGCTCAGCGGACTTAACTGTCAACTATTATATAGGGTATAACAATCTCCCACACTAATTGAAATAAAAAAAAGAAGTCATTGTACAAAATCATCTAAGTATTTAGGTGGATGACGTGTACGCTGTGGACGATCACGGTTGATGAGTCGCAGTTTCTGTTCGTGCTACAGGGGGTGGTTCTGGAACTGTAACATTCTCTGGCGGTGGCGGTCAGACTTCTCCAACCGGAGGGACGTTACTACGTTGTTATACAATGCTGGTTTGCAAAGGAATGACAGTCACGGTTGGATTGCGAGTCGACGAACATCTTTGAGTGAAGGGGTTAGCCACTGGTTGCTCTCTAAGTAGGGGGTACTCGTCTGGTGGATTTGCTAAGGTAACTCGACGTGTGATCTCTGACTGTCGAAATTGGTCGACATGGCGTTTTAGTATATAGCCATCATCCAATTTTACACTGTAGTGTAGTCTCCCGAATGTCTCTAAAATAATTCTTAACTTCCATGTGTCTTTCCCACTGGTGAACGTTTTCGCGAGAACTCTGTCCCCCACACCTGTCTCCCACACAAAATGACCTCAAGCATGAGTGTAACGAAAGACATGAAAATTTCTTCGAGTCTGGCGCCTTGATCGGGCTGAGTAGATCCAATCTTGTGCGGATCTGTCGACCTAAATATATTTTTGCAGGTGTCTTATCACAACGTAAAGGGGTAGCGCGATATCGAAATAATATTTCTTGAATTTTCGATTGCATAGACCCATTTTCAGACTTCATGGCATCACATTTTCGTTTCACAAATTGGACGTAACGTTCAGCTTGACCGTTTGTTTGAGGATGTCCCGGTGCAATTAGACGGCGAAACATTCCATTTGTCTCACAGAATTTTACGAATTCGAAACTAGTAAAAAATATGGCATTGTCGGACACTGAAGATGTCTTTGAGGAATTCGATTGTAGAAGCTGACGACGGCGCATATTTTGACAATCTTATCACCGGCCACTTTGATTTAGCGTCAATCAGAATGAAAATGTAATAACCATCTTTTGGACCTGCGTAATAGATATGTTATAGACACGTTGGAAATTTGATTTTGGCTCTTCCCACGGATGTAAAGGTGCAGCGGGTGGGGCACAATCAGTTGAAGCGCAAGCACCACAACTCTTCACGAAAAATTCGATGTCACGGTCAATGTTTTTCCAATAGCAATATCTTCGAGACAAGCTTTTCATTTTGGAGGTCTTGACGTGGGTAGCATGTAGTTCTGACAATACTGAGGCTTGAAGGGTGTCAGGAGTCATGACTCGATTTCCTTTGAATATTACGTCTTCCTGTAGTGAGTATTTTTCCTCTTCATTTTCTCCGTTCTTCAGTTGTTTAATCAATTTTGATAGCTTACTATCTTGCAACGTAGCAGCAGCTATGGTTTTGTCTGTTAAGACGTCGGTTGATATCTAATTGATACATTGCTGTTGAATGATGTCATCTTCATTTAAAGCAAGTAAGTTTGACCGTAATGGAGCTCACGAAAAATAATCTACATGGGCGGTTTCTTCTACTTTTTTGTGTTGGATGACATAATCAAATCCACTAAGAATTGTGGCGTAACGTAGGAGTCTTGAAGCAGAAAGAATTGTCAATTTAGCATCCTGCTGAAATATTCGACTCAAAGGTCTATTGTCTGTGACTAGAGTGAATTTTCTCGCAAATAGAAACATGTAAAATTTATTGACTCCGTATATAATCGCTAAAGCTTCGCGGTCCAATTGACTATAATTTCCTTCGGCTACTGTTAGTGATCTCGAGGCGAAAGCTACTGGTCGTTCCTGACCATTTACGACATGTGATAAGACAGCACCTATACCTACAGGACTAGCATCACAACTGAGTATAACTGGCAAATCTGGGTTGAACGGTATTAAAACAAGATCGCGGGCAATTTCTTTCTTCAATCGAAGGAACAATTTTTGACACGATTTTGACCTTTTGAACTTTGTATTTTTGCGGAGCAGACACCTTAGAGGAAATGTCAGGGATGAAAAATTTGGAATAAATTTGGCGTAGTAAGTGGTAATTCCCAAAAATCTTCGTACTCCTGCAGTATCACTTGATGGTGGAGCATCTATAATTGCGCGAACTTTCTCAAGACATTTCTTGATGCTGTTGTGCTCGATAACATATCCAAGGTATGTAATTGACGTCTTGAAAAATTTACATTTTTCACGGTTGAGGTGCAGATCATATTGGCGTAGGCGATTTAGACAATTGATTAGATTTGACAAACAATCTTCTTTATTTGACCCGTATGTGATAATATCGTCGAAATATGCTGTAGCAACTTCCAATCCGGATAGTATTTGATGTAGAATGCGATGGAATTCAGATGGTGCAGACTTTATTCCGAAACTCAGACGTTTCATGGCGAAAACTCCTCGATGTGTTGACATTGTCTGAATCATTTGACTTTTTTTATCGACTTGACGTGAAGGTAGGCTTTGTATAGGTCGAGTGTACAAAACACATTGGCATCTCGAAGGTTATTCACAACATTCGCGATTCGTGGAATAGGAAAATGTGCGTCGTGTCGCTGTTTGTAGACAGCGACTTTATAATCAATTGCTAAGCGGATCTTGCCATTTGCTTTTGGAATTGGAACCAACGTTGAACCCCAATCCGAATGATTTACTTGATATATTATATCGTTTGCAATTAATTCGTCCAATTCCTTATCGACTGCATCGCGAAGTGCGAAAGGAATGTCTCTGGCTTTCAAGAATACTGGCTTGGCATTTTTCTTCAGTTTTAATGAGCACGTAAAATTTTGAATACACCCCACTTTTTGTTCGAAAATGTCGGCAAATTCTTCCATTATTGACTCAGGGGTCCTTTCCAAAGAATTCACAGATTTAACAGATGCAGTATTATCTTTTGACATATCTAGACGTTTGAGATCAATATGCAATCGACGTATCCAGACTCTACCTAATAGCGTTTTCGGTTTACTACTCTCGGTTGCTCTGAGAACATATGAGCTATTTAAACTAAAGATCGCCCTATCTTAGAGTTGTGTGTTCTGTTTTACATTTTTACTGCTCTAAAATATAAAAAGATCGATCTCAACGGATCTGAAAATATTGAGAGAGCGAGGAGAGCACTCCTTAAAATATAACCTCATATAGTAGTAGTAAATAATTTTGGTGTCAAAATCAACAACCTATAGATTTATCGCTATATGTATTTTTGTTGTTAGTATTGACATTTTTTTTTGTTAACTGTTGATATTATGCTGATGTAACATTTGCTACATCATTTTCTTGAGCAGTTTTAAGTTGAGTTCTACATTCTTCAAGCTTCGTCTTTAAATATGCATTTTTATTACGCACATCTTTGATTGCTTTTCGAAGCATAACCTTTCTGGGTGTTTGAGCTGAAAGTGAATCACTTGTTAGGGTTGACAAACTGTGATATTCCAGTTCTAGCTACATCCTCAGAGACATCTTCTGGCAATATTTCTATTGAAACATTCTGTTTCAAATCAGCTGCAACAATGTAAGCTTTTATTAAACCCCTACAGCAAAGTTAAAACTTAATAAATCAAAGTAAAAACATTGACTTTTGTTGCACTTGAGAGAAAGATTAATCTTCTTATTAAAAATGTATAGTTCATAGATACAAAGCATAATCCTTACCGTTTTGTAACGTGATATTTTTAATAATGTTACTTTCCTTCTGGACAGAAGAAGACTCGGAAAATAAATAATCCTTTTAACTCCTGTCTCAATTGGGAATAATTCTGTAAACAATTTTGGTAGTCTATTAATTGCTTACCAAGTATGGTATCTGCTACATAACTGCAATTACTATGCTCACTTCTTGTTGAAGGTCTTCAAGCATTGGAAATATTGTCGGCTGAGCATTTGGTAAAAGGCGCTTTCTGTCGTATGTGTGTTTTTAAAAATGATTTTCACACAAACGATAACTTTCCTGGCAAAGTTCCGCAACTTTGTCCAACAGTTCTTCTCTACCAGCAGCAATTACCCATGCAGTAACTTTAAAATAGAATAAGCCAACAATTAAGTTACAATGAATACATTATTAATCTATTGAAAGCAAACAATGTTTTATACATTGACCTACTTTGCAAATAAAATAATGGTTTTTAATATTAATGTTTCAGCTAAACTACTATGAAATACAGCAATATATAACATTTGCATTATAACTGACTCCACAATCTATATAGATAAGTATTTGTTTTGGAAAACGCAAAAATATATTTCAATGTCCTTTTTAATAGAATTTATATAGTTGAATTGAATTATTGTTCGTCTAGACATTGTTTGTTAAAGCAATCATATAGCTAAAAACAAAAAATAACTAAACCATAAAGAGTGAGTATAGTATGTTTTTTATAGAATATAAATGGCTTACCTTCCCCCATCAACATGAAAATGAAAAAAGCTGTGATTGCAATTTCTGCTTTTAAAATTACAATTTTTTGCAGAACAAATTGTCTTTAAAAATAAACTCTATTTCAAAATTATACTACCACTAATAACAAATAGGTGAAGAAAAATATTTGGCAACTGTTTGCTTTAAAACAAAACAATTCGATATGGCGACATCGACATATGTGATCCTATTTTTGACAGGCCGTCACTGCGCGTACTTATTGTTCTATGGCGAGTGATCCTTCTTATTGTTTTTTGTTCCGTGATCAGCGCCTGTTTAGAATTTAAAACAATACATACACGAACAATTCTTCTAACCTAACCAAAATATTGTATTATTATTTTTCTGTTTCATATATTGAATTGATCGGATTAAAGTTATTCAGTTTTCCAAAAATTGCTCGAAATATTCAATAAACTTTTACAATTCCAATTAACAATTATTTCGAGAGAATTTTAAAAATGGCAGGTACAACCATTGTCTTTTCATATAGAATCTGATGGTTTATGTCTTTAGGTCATGCTTGTCTGTTTCCCACAGAGCAAAAAATTAATGATTCTATAAATCTCTGGAACTAGCCCTCATATTTTTAGATACAAGCTTATTTTATTTAGAAATTAGAACAGTGCAGCGCCGCCATGTGTTAAATCTAGTTTTCCGATCAGTAGAGATGGGTATAGCAAACGTTATTCCCGCAAATTATGTGTTACAGCTCCTAGAAAGTAATTTTTCAGATAGTACATAAATACCAAAAAAATAATTTGTTTATTATAAACCCAAATATTTTTTAAATGCAGTATGCAATGATTGACACGACCTTTTAAAGAAGTAAATTGGTGAAATTGGCTATCTCGACCCTTACATCGTGGAATATGCTCATATTAGTGTTTTTAAATGAAACTCTTGGTCTCTAGTTAATTCCACAATATAATAAAAGTTATTGAAAATTCTAAAAAATTGACAATTGTTTCGAAACAATACACACAGAAAAAAGACAATGCTTGTTGCCTACAACTCGAATGATAGTACCTACATAACTATATACAATAAACGATTAAAGCATGTGGACAATTTTAAATATAATATACTAGATAACAAAATACCTGAGATCTGAAACTAAAATAAGCTATCATACATTTAGGTACCTGCAAATATGCAATCTTTTTATATAGAACTGAAGCCTGGACGCATTTTCGGAATTCGCCGACACATTAGCCGCTCGGAACGACTCGGGTAATGCGAATCTCAGACTCGTAAAGTTCCGACTTATTGGACCAATGCGTCGGGGATTTACCTATGTAAAATACATGTGCGCATTGTCAAGTAAGTACGTGTATATTTTTGTTGTTTCTAGAACAGTAACAAGCTATAGGTACTATTCAAGTAAATATAAAAATAAATATTAAAACTAATATAATAAAATGGATCCAGGGACATTACCAAATGTGCCTTACAAAGATACGTCATCCAATACTAGGTTGCAAATAAGTGAGCAAAAAGATTTTGAGGTATGTAGATTGTGGTATTTTAAGGTTAAGTTTGTGTAATATGATATATTTGCCGAAATGTAAAATCAAAAACATCTTATTACGTTGAAGAATAAACAGAATCCTAAACTAATAATATATATATATATATATATATATAATATATATATATATATATATATATATATATATATATATATATATATATATATATATATACAGGGTGTCCCGGGACTAATGGGAAAAAAGTCAGGAGCGTATAATCTGAGCCAAAATAATGTTAGTACTTCATATAAACTTTTTCTATGGAGGCCCTCGTTTTCGAGTTATAGGCCTCCAAAGTATTAATTTTGAATTTGGTTTTTATTTTTATTTTTTGTACTAGTTATTTGATCTTTATCAAATTTACGGCAAAGCTATAATGTACGTGTATGTTTATTTTGGAAAGGTAAACAGATTTACAGTACTGCCTTGAAGCCAGGGACGGACTACTCGCAATGGTTAGTGATCCAAAAAATTTGCAGGGATGGCACACCCTGTATGAAATCATCGAAATTGACTTCTCCACACATTAAGCTAACGAAAAGGTACTCTTGTTAGAATTCGATAAAATAAGCCGTTTGGATAATATTTACAGTTTTATTAATGCACTACGTACAAATCTACCTGACTAACTTATTAATACGATGTCCAGGATTTACTTCCTTTTAATCAAAATTACGAACATAACATTATTAAACCATTAAGAAAACCTCAAAAAACACAAGTTATAAAACATTAGACTAATACTAATTCCTAAACAACAACAAAAACTAACGTTATTCTAATAAATGTTCAATATGAGCTCCTCCCACTTCCACGCACATTCTAAGTCTACGAAGGTTGTTTCTTTGCACTTGAATGAGCAATCCCACATTATCTCTAAAAACATTGCAGTGTAACACAATTCTGTGTATTAAATCTTGTTTTGTTTGCACAGGTGTTGCGTATACCTTACTTTTGAGATAACCCTAAAGAAAGAAATCCATAGGATTAACGTCTCCTGATCGCGGTGGCCATTGAAAAGGGCCTCCACGACCAATCCATCTATTAGGAAACCTTGTGTGTAAATGCTGTCGTACATCTAAACTGAAATGAGGAGGGGCACCATCATGCATGAACCATAAATTCCTACGAGTTTGTAGTAGCACATCATCAAACAGGTTCCATAACTAATTTTGCAAAAACTCCAAATATCTCTGACCAGTCAAAGTACCGTCAATAAAGTATATGGCTCTATCAAATGATTGCCAACTATTCCTGCCCAAATATTAACCATGAATCGATGCTGGCTCCTAGTTTGGATAATGCCACGTGGATTCACATCATCCCATAAATGCATATTATGAGAATTTATGATTCCATCTCTGGTGAAACCGGATTAGTTCGTAAAGAGAACGTTACTAATAAATGTATTGTATGCTTGTTGTTGTCGCAGAAACCACTGGCTATACTCAAGTCGTGCAGGATAATCAGCCACTATCATACTGTGTACTATTTTCATGTGAAAAGGATATAACAGCTGTTCTTTTAGGACGCGATGAACAACTAATTTCGAGACGTTATGTTCTCTTGATACTTTTAGAAAACTCGTTGATGGTTCATTATCAACTGCATTTAACAAGTCTTGTTCAACTGCCACAGTACGTATGCTTCGTACTGGACCTTCTCCACCTTTTTTTGGCAAAAATATTCCTAAAATTAAAAATTTTGTTTTGTATACATAGAAAATTACATTTACTTATTCATACCTGTTTCTCGTAACCTGAGATCAATACACTCAAACATTCGTCTGTCTGGCAATGCTCTGTTTGCAAAATGTTCTTCATAAAGCCTTCTGGCCTCTAAACAGTTTCGAGAAGCCAGTCCATACATTAGATGCATATCTGCGTACTCGATAAAAGCGAACTTTGCCATTGTAACTGTTTAATTAAGGACTTATGAATTATTGACAAGTACTGACTACGAACTATTCTACACAACGTTTGACAACTAATCCTATGGTAACTTGATAAACGGTAAAAACACTTATAAAAAGTTTTTACCAACTTTCGAATTAATAAGTCGTTAATGTTTTTCATCTTCTGCTATTATTTTTTTGTAGTACTGTAGGTAAATCTTGGACATCTATTAATAAGTTACGTTTTACCTCGTTGTGTACTTATAAAAATGGTGAATGCGTGAATTGGTACGTAGTGCATGAATAAAACTGTAAATATTAGCCAAACGGCTTATTTTATCGAATTCCAACAAGAGTATCTTTTCGTTAGCTTAATGTGTGGGGAAGTGAATTTCGATAATTTCATACAGGGTGTGCCATCCCTGCAAAATTTTTGGATCACTAACCATTGCAAGTAGTTCGTCCCTGGCTTCAATGCACTACTGTAAATCTGTTTACCTTACCAAAATAAACATACACATACATTATATCTTTGCCGTAAATTTTATAAAGATCAAATAACTAGTACAAAAATTAAAAATAAAAACCGAATTCAAAATTAAAACTTTGGAGGCCTATAACTCGAAAACGAGGGCCTGCATAGAAAAAGTTTATATGAAGCACTAACATTATTTTAGCTCATATTATTTTTCCCATTAGTCCCGGGACACCCGTATATATATATATATATATATATATATATATATATATATATATATAATAAATTTGTTGTATAAATGATTGACTGAATTGGAAAATACTCAAAAAGTAACTTGGAGAGTTTCGAAAACCTTTAAGCTTGGTACTAAAAAGCCACGCATAATATTTAAAAGATTATATCACTGTCATTTTAACTATAAAGCGATATAATCCAGACACAAAATCAAAAAACAGAGATGTTTATATGCCAAAATGGCCATGTGTTGTGGAATTTCGGGATGAACATAATCATAATTTAAATTCTGCTGCAGCACTTAGAGAACGACCACTGGATGTAAAAAAAATCATATTATTGAGCTTGAGAAAGGTCACTCAGTAGCCTCTGCATATCACTCTTATATTTTATCAATGATGGAGGAACACGGCAACAACTATGAAAATATTGTTATAGATAGACATTTTACTCCTACTAAAACAGATGTAGAATCTATATGGAAAAGCCATTTCAAAAAAAACTATGGCGAAAAGACTGGAGAAAATATGTTATCTCATTTAGATAATATGCTTAGGATGTTAGGAGAAAAAAATGGTACTCTTTTTAAAATAATTCGAAAAGAAGACCATTATGCTGTGGCCCTTTGTACACCAATCATGCAAAGAGTTGCAACACTTCCCCAGTCGTCAGAGATTATGTTTGTTGATTCCACAGGCAACTGTGATACGCAAAATCATAAGGTTTACTATTTTATAACACAATCAGCTATTGGTGGATTACCTTTGGGCTGCATCCTTAGTAGCAGTCAAGAATCAAATGTATTCTTAGAAGCTGTGCGTGCTCTTCATGAAATTTTTCCCATTAAAATAAAACCAAAGGTTATTCTTACGGATGACGATCTAGCTGAAAGGAATGCCTTAAAAAGGGTTTGGCTTGATTCTTGTTATTTATTGTGTACTTTCCACGTTTTAAAAGCCTGTTGGAAATGGCTTAAATCAGGTGAGAACAAAATTTCTTCAAAGGACGTACAAAACTGCTACAAATATTTTCGAAATATTCTTGTATCCAAAACATATGAAGACCTAGAAAATTCTTGTTTGGAATTTACTAAAAATTGCAAATATGATAATTTCACAAAATACGTAAGTAATATGATGGAGAGAGCTGACACTTGGTGCCTTTTATATCGGCAACATTTACCACTAAGGGGAACTGTCACCAACAATTACATAGAAGTCGTATTTAGACTGCTAAAAGATATACCATTGGAAAGGACGAAAGCGTTTAATTTACCCCAACTTTGCGACTTTATTTCTACCAACTTTGAATTTTATTATAAGCAACGAATTTTGGATATTTTGCTAAAACGAGCATCTAAGACAGTTATTAGTCGTTATTTGCCTGATGGAAAGAACGTGACTGCTGAAAATATAGTTCAACTTAATGACTTTGAATATGAAGTTAAAAGTGAAACCGATAGAAATGTCACCTACAACGTCGATTTACTAATTTTCAAGTGTACGTGTCCACAGGGATTTACCGGTAAACATTGTAAACACCAGGCAGCAGTTGTAAAAAAATTTAATATACATTCAGTTTTTAACACCTTATCATTGAATATTAAATGCCATCTTTACCATATTGCCACCGGAAAGCAGGCAGGTGCACAACTATTTTCGCCAATTGAAAATGTTTCAATGGGCCAAAACACTACTAAAGATGTTAATATAAATTCAGTTTCTTCACAAAATTGTAATTTTGTTATGAGTATTGTTGGTGATAAAGTTGATGACATTAAGTACGAAGATCATGATATTGACGAAATTAAAAAAAAATTGGAACAACACTCAAAAAAAATCATGGAAAATTTGGATAGAAGTCCATCAATAATCTATCCTGCGACTAAAGAATATTTAAAGAATTGTGATAAACATGCTAACTCAGAGCAAACATTATTATCTGGTTTGCATACAGCTTTTAAATACAAAGGCGTAGTCTGTAAAAAGAAACGACAGCATGCTACACGAAAAGGAGGTAAAAACATAACTGTACAGCCTACATCAATTGGATGAAGAAATACGAAAATGACAGGAAAGAAAGCAATGTGTAGTGGAAGAAAGTCTCAACAATTTAAAAAAACAGTTAAAAAAGCACCCCATTCCTTGGCGATATGTGTTGAAAATAATGTGGGTTTAGGGGGGAATAAATAAAAAAAAATGAAAATATCTTTTATTTTTCAAATTTTTTTTATTAATAACTGTTGCAACAATTTTTTTTATTTATTTTTGTGAATATGTACCTACATATAGTGAGTTTTTTAGAATGGTAAATGTAAATAATATTCGCCCTGTGTAATTTACAAAAAAAAGCTCAGACGCGTCAAATTTTAAATTTAAAAGGGCATCTTGTTATAATAGGACGTTGCTGTGACGTCATCACTACATATTTTTTTTAATAAGGTGGCCATTCAAATTTAAATTTTGACGTGTCCCAGGTTTTTTAATAAAATTAGATAGGCAAATATTATTTACATTTTCCAATCTAATAAACCTCACTGTACATATACGTACATACCTATGCCTAAAAAATACTGACAAACTGACATTTAACGTTTTGTAAATCCCCGACGCATTAGTCCAATACGTCGGCACTTTAGGAGTCTGAGATTCGCATTACCCGACTCGTTCCGAGCGGCTAATGTGTCGGCGAATTCCGAAAATGCAGCCTGGACACTCAGAACCCATTCGATGCGGCAATTGAAAGTCGTTGAGTTTAGATTGCTCACAATATCATGGATAGAACATATATCAAATGAAACAGTTTTAAGGAAAAAATTAATGTGGATAGTGAAGTACTTGGTATGGTCAAAAAACGAAATATAGGGTAAATATGTATAAGAGCACGCATGTGTATAAGAGTACGCATCCTATTTTTCTACTCTTAGTGCAATATTGCCACTTCCAAACCATAATAAAGTAAAGAGTGGGAATTTTTATTACCGACCGTAATTTCACAGTAATAGCTGCTTCAATTTTGCAACGGTACGCTCTGTAATTACTTAGTTGCTTAGAGGCTTCAAACCATACTTGGGTGTTGGACAGGTTGTTTTCCGCCCTAAAACCCGATCCTCCCAACTGGCATCAGTGAGGAGAACCGACTCTTCGCACAAGAATAAGGGGAGTGTACCGCCGGCACGTAGCCAGGGTACCAGCTATCCAAAAGGGAAAGCTGGTTTTCCCAAAAAGAAGACGGATAACGTCTCTTCAAGGGAACTTGAAAAAGGGACTGGACCTGCTGTTCTGAAATCGAAGACAAGTATGGCCTCGACCAAGGGATCAAAACAACCAGCTGGGTCAGCCGTGACAAAAGGTGATCAAACCTCGTCAATGGCACCAACCACAGCCTTATCCCTAGGAGAAACAAATAGTGGCGTCTCAATTGACCCACCGTCTGATCTTTCCTGAGGATCTGGGGAGACACAAGTTTGCCTACGGCTCTCTATATTCAATTGTTAACAGGCAAACTTACAGCATGCCAAGGCTTCTTATATCATTGGTAAAACGTACAAGGACGAATTAATCGACCTTGCCTTCCTGCAAGAACCATGGAGAGGAATCACAGACCGAGTAACTGGTCTCAGCAATATTCCTGGTGAGGTAGTAGTCTGTCCTAGGGTGAAACCCAGAGCGTGTCTCCTGATTAGGAAAAAATATTAATTATTTCTTGTTTACAGGCTTTTGCACTCCTGACGTAGTAGCCATCCAAGTGTCCCTACCGGAGAGGAATGGTATGACCAACAAAGTCGCCTGCTCTGCTTACTTCTCAGGGGACATAGATACTGTACTTCCCCTCGCTATACGGCGGCTAATCGACTATAGCAAGAAAAACAGATTCCAGTCATGGAGAGTCATGGACTGTGACGCCAATTCACACCAACATCGTGGGGCAGCACAAATATAATTCATAGAGGTGAGTTACTTATTGATTATATACTAGGGGAAGGGCGGGCTATCTGTTATTAATAAGGGCTCTGAACCAACATTTGTAACTAGAAACAGATCAGAGGTGTTAAATTTAACTATCAGCTCAAACTTTCTGAACAATAAGATACGGCACTGGGCAGTATCTACTGAGCTTTCGTGTTCAGATCACAGACATATTCAATTCAACATTGAAATAGGTCCAAGGCCAGTAGTGGAATATCGCGACTCAGAAGCTACTGACTGGAGTGGATACAAAAATTCCCTCCTACGGTACATTGAGGACGGCTTCACTACCATTAACAGCTGTAATGGGATAGATACTGCGGCGGAAGAGCTTAGGGAAGCAGCGATCTCCTTTTATCATGAAAACTGTCCACTCAAGACAAAAATAGATAATCGCAACTCTACTTGGTGGAACAAAAGCCTAGACAAATACAGAATAAAAGTTCGATGACTATTTAGTCCAGCTAATGAGTCAGGCAACTGGGAGCTTTATAGAACTGCTCTAACAATCTACAACAAAGAAATTAGAAAGGCGAAGCGGGAGTCTTGGGAGAATTTCTGTGAGAGTATATCTGATATACTTCGCAGTACCAGAATACACAAGATTCTCTCTAAAGAGTCGATTGCCGAGATAGGGTCGATGAAGCGATCAGATGACACTTTCTCGACCTCTAGAAAAGAAACGTTAGAGCTTTTGATTCAATACCACTTTCCTGGAATTTTAACTCTGGATAACAATCGACCTCCTCAGTTTGAGGGCCCAAGGCGGCCCAAAAAGAACGATTGGGAGGTCACCAAGGAAGTTATCACAGCTCCGGCGATTGAATGGGAAATCAAATCATTGCAGACCTCAAATCTCCCGGTGAGGATGGCATTTTTCCAGCTCTGCCGCAAAACGGACTGTAATTAGTTTTACCCATCCTCATTGAACTGTATAGAGCTAGCCTGGCGTGGAATTATATACAACCCAGTTGGTTGGCGGCTAGGGTAGTATATATACCAAAGTGGGCCGCACAGACCCATATCTTTCCCGCTTAATGGACTTTGTAATAAAAATTTCGAGAAAGCAGGTAATAAACTGTTATCCCCCGTTGTAATCCAGTGTAATAATTCGGTTGCTCCACTCCAATAAATTCGGTTATTTATTCCCTGGTATATGAATCGGTATTATTCCTTTTTTTAATTGTAATGGCCTAAAGGTCTCCGTGGGGCCTCTTGGGCTTATACAATGTGCCAAGCCTGAGTTCTAAGGCAGGTCGCGTCAACCCGTTCAAATTTGCTGGTCCGAGGGTAGGGGTTGTTGATAAAGGAAACAGACTGGGTGGATAAATATGTACATATATATTATAAACAGTAATTAATTAAATCCAATAACTCAGCCCTGGTTTGGACAAAATAAAAGTTACTCGGGGGAGAATGCCCCGGTATGTTACACTAGAAATTTAATTAGGGAAAAACGTCTTTCATAATCTGGAAGTAGTTTCTCGTTATTATGACGACAGTAAAAGATGTCTTGTGTATGACTATCCCTGTATAAGAGATGAGGGAAAAAATTAATATGACTCGGGCAAAACGTCTTTCGAAATTCTGAAAGTAGTTTTTCCTGATTACGACATAAATGAAAGATATCTGGCGTATGAATATCCCTGTATTATATGAGCAAAAAATTATCAAAAAGGTCTTTCGCAATCTATATATATATCTCTTACATGTGAATATAAGAAAATAATTATCAAAACAAAACTTTCGAAATCAGAAGGTATAAATCCGATATTCCGTACAGTTGAATATCCTGTACAATCTGAGAGAATAATTATCAAAACAAAACTTTCGAAATCTGAAGGTATAAATACGATATTTCTTACAGTTGAATATCCTGTATAATATGAGAAATTAATTATCCAAACAAAACTTTCGAAATCTGAAGGTATAAATACGATATTTCTTACAGTTGAATACCCTGTACAATATGAGAAAATCATTATCAAAACAAAACTTTCGAAATCTGAAGGTATAAATACGATATTTCTTACATATGGATATCCCTATATAATTTTAAGTTAGATCGATTTCCAATCGTACTAGTTTCCTAAATATGTTAGGTGAGTGGCTCAAATGTCAATAGTGCACCTAATATGACCAGAAAAATGTATCTTTTGGACACCCAGTCAGATCAAATAAAAATGTCAATACGGTATTTGTTCAAAAAACATAGAAAAAAAAACTTACGTTTTCTGAAATCTCACAAGTCACAATTACACGATATCACAGTTGACGTAGGGCCGTCGAAGAGTCAGTCCTTACAGTACCTGAGCACTCTATGAGGGTTACTGCCTCACTGCCTCCGTTACCAAATTTCCTGCTATTTATATTAGAAGTCTTTTGGATTTTTGCCCTTGTCTCATGTTTCTTATTTTCGTAATTGAAGGTAAATTTTCAATTCCTTTATACTAAGTTGCAAGGTTTGACTATATTTTTGATAAACAAAACATGGCAAAACACACGATGTTTTGTTTATCGACCTTGTCGGTTATGTAAAATTGTTTGTATAAATTCTTTTCTGGCGTAGGTCAACAATTGTTTTTTTTATATTAATTAGATTCGACTTATTTTATTATCAAGAAAATTATATCTATATAGGGTGTCCTTAAAATTTCCTATGTCATATCTCGTGTTTATCACAACTTGAAAGAGTATATACTGGATTACTACACCAGGCAGGTAGCAACTCCTCCCTGAGCATCCACCAATACGCTTATCAAACTGGCAAATCAACAGATTTAGCGTTATACAAACTTGTTGCGAAAATCACACAATTCCTTAACAATAAGGAGATTGCGTTGGCCATTTTTCTTGACATCGAAGGAGCATTTGACAATGCACACCAGCTTTGGCTGAAAAGGGCATTAAACCAACGATTACCGGCTGGATATATGCCATGCTCACTAATAGAACAGCCACTACATCTCTTCAAGATGAGGCCATTAGCTTTAAGGTTTCCAGTGGTTGGTTTTCTCGTAGGAAAAGGGGTAGAACTGAAAGGGTATGCAGACGACCTGGTCATACTGGCAAGGACCAAGTCAGGACGGGTAGAATATATTATCCTCAGATGTCTGTTAACCCTGGTAAAACTGTAATAGTTCCCTTCACTAGGAGAAGGAAATTGGTGGATCTTCCTCCACTTTCCTATAATGATGAGGTTATTCCTTTTGAGTGAAATATTTGGGGACTAGATAAAAAACTTGCTTGGAACGATCACTTGGAAAAAGTTATTCATAAGGCCAGACTATCTATGTGGACATGTCGCAGGATCTGTGGAAAATCTTGGGGCTTGGGTCCCAAGCAAATCTATTGGATATATGTGATGATTGTTAGACCAATGATCACATTATAGACCACGTCTTAATTTTTTCTAAAACTTTTAAAGAGCACATACTACATCTATCAAGACTACTTAAGGCAATACAAACAAAAAGATTGAGACTGACATTTTCGAAGTGTACTTTTGCAGATAATTATGCCATATACTTAGGTAACATGATAGAAAATAATTCAATTAGGCCTCTCAAAGATTATTTTCTAGGCAAAGTAAATTTTCATCACAAGTGAACTATAATTGAATAATTTGAATGTGAAGGTTTCAGTATGAAACGTAAAACAATGCCCAATTTTTAATATCAAAATTTTGATTCAATTGAGGCACCTTTAAGTGACAGACAGAAATAAAGTGTAACGAGTGAAGTGACTCTCACAGCTTCTGTTGTTATGTAGTCTGAAATCCTACTGAAAAACTTTGTAATTATGTGAAAATGTAATAAGTATGTGTCAAGTATGTTAACTCAGAACACTGTCTCAACACCCAGGTACATCTTAATTGTAAATTTCAGCCTCTCTTTAAAACCTTGTGGTCCTCTAGGGATTCCGTCTCACCTTCCCACCGTGGCGATCCGGTCCAAGAATATTTCGCCCAGCACTCGGCTGATTCGTAACAGGCGAATGAATGAGTCTTTCCTATCTTCTATCCATTCTTTACCTCTATTTCTTCTCTCTTCTACTTTAGTTTGCTCAACCTTATTCACTTCTCACATTTGCACTACATCTATCACTGCATTACACACTGTGTTCCAGACACCTATAAACTTTCTGACTCCATTTAACAACCTATTCATAGTATCTTCTTAATAATAATTTTTCTTTCCACCCCTAGAACTATGTATGGATACGCCTATTATGGGTATAGGTTTATTCTTACGGCTAGTTCTACAATCATCTCTCAAACACATTGTTTGCTAGTCAAAAAACCAAATTTAATTTTAAACCACCCCTCATGGAACTTATCTGAGACGTGCCTGGTTCTAGATTACCACAGTGTACGTCGGACACCATGTTATGTATGGGTCATAGTTTGGTTCAGCATACAAGCTATCTTATAAATTTGAGCAAATCATACCCTCCTTTTCACTTTTCCTTGATTTTTCTTCTTCTACTGCGCATGCCTAGTATGGTTCTAGGTATGGGATATCTATTCTTATTCTAGCACATCTGCTATCTTTCCACTCTTAGCTACTCTCTTCCTCAGTTTCCTCTTTTTCGTGATATGCCTAGGGGCCGTTCATAAAATACGTTCGCATACAAGGGGGGGGGGTTTGGCGAGTGTGACAAGATGTGACAAGGGGGGACAGGGGGTCTACGGCAGCGTGACGTTCGCCGTTCATTAAAAAATTTTACTGAGTATTCGTTCTCTCGATTTTTTTTTTCAATTTTGTAATGATAGAAGTCATTTATTTCGTATTAGTTAATATACAGATATTTAAATGTATATATATTTATTACAATAAATTGTAACTTGATATATTTATTTTTTTCAACATGAGCGCTAGCTCTGTGGCACTCTGTGTCGCTGTAGCGTTTTGACTTGGCTCTAGTGGCGTTGCGATCCATCACAATCGATTTCTTTGTTTTCCCAATACATGAGAGAGTAACGTTTCTAAGCACTCTGCGCGTATTTTTCTTTCATTCGTCATTTAGCAGTGAACTAATGCAGACGCTTTTAACTCTCTTCTCAATTTAATGCTTTTCATTATAAAGTGAGGTATTTAGTCGAAATTTATAACTCTTGGATTGAGATATATATTGCAAGAAAATGTCATCGATAAGAGGTGAACTTTATCAAAAATTATTCAACACGTATAAAAAGTGTTATCCGGATAAAAAATCAATCATCGTGCAAGAAAATGTCAACAAGATTTGGAACGATCTCAAGCACGAGCCCAAAAGTGATGGCAAGCAGTTCGAAACAAATATTCAAAATTATATCGAATCTTTAAATCAAAAGATAACTCAGAATAAAGCAAGGAATTTAACGTTTTTTACAAGTATTAAGGTAAGTTAAGTTCTTTTTGAATCTGGTTTATATTTACTATTATCTGGTTCACACCAATACTACTCACGGTTTATATTATCATTACTATTTCGAAAACTTTTTATAAATGCATGATTTTGTTGGATTAATAATTAAGATCATAAGATTAGTAAATTAAACAATTTCGGTGTAAAATTATAGTGTAAACGAGCTTGTATAAGTCGCTATTTTATACAATCAGTTTATATATATACTTATAATTAATTCCTTTGATTTTTAGCCACTCAATACAGTCAAGGATTGTCCTCAAGCGTCGACGAGTAAAGAAGATCTTCCAAAACAAAAAACAGTTTCTACTGAAAAAAATTTACCTCGTGAAGAACAAATACACAGTTCAAAAACGGGTACACCTGCCCAAGATGAATGTAAAAAGAAAATTTCAGTTATGGAATCAAGTTTAAATTCATTACTTTTACAAAGAGATTCTGGATTGTCAACACCTGGACTTGATAAAGAAATAAAAAAATTAAAAGAAAAAATCGAAACTGAAAAAAAATCTCTCAAGCGTAAAGAATCAGCACAACAAAGATCATCGAAATCTCGTGCAATGAAGAAAAGAAAGCTTGATGACATTTGTCTTGAGCATCCGGACGTTGCAGAAAAATTAAAAATAAGAAGTAATCCCGGTCGGCCGAGTTTAGAAGAGGATCAACCAGATATACTGCAAACTATCATGAAAATTGCTATTTTTGGTAGTTCTGCTGATGAACGACGTAGAACTGAGACAATAAGAAGCTGTAAAAATGTAGATCAGTTACACGAGCAATTAAAAAGTTTGGGTTTTCAACTGAGTAGGAGCGCTACGTACTTACGACTTTTACCACGAAATTCATCTTCTCGTGAAGGAAAGAGACATGTTTCTACAGTACCAGTAAAATTAATCCGTGCTCAAAATGACTTAAAGAAAAAACACATTGACACAGAGTTTGCGACAACTTCAATTAGATATTTAGAAAGTCTTGCTTCTTTTCTTGGACCCAATGAAGTATTTTTTCTTTCTCAGGATGATAAAGCCCGAGTTCCGATTGGACTCACAGCAGCTTCAAAACAAGCACCATTATTGATGCACATGCAATACAGAGTTTCTCTTCCTGACCATGACTGGGTAGTAGCTGCTGGACACAAATTAATACCGTCTGTATATGCTGGTATTGTTATTGAGCCGAATGGTTTCGGAAATCCTTCAAAAGTAACCTATTCAGGACCAACGTTTATAGCTATTCGAAGTGGCAAACATTCTAGTTCCACTGCTAACACACATTCCAATGATTTAAAAAAAATATTTGAACTGGAATCATTTAAAAGTCTCGCCTACACAAACACCGGATCTACAAAACCTGTAGTAATCATTTCTGCTGATGGAGGTCCTGATGAAAATCCTCGCTACAGAAAAGTTATATTTTATGCTATCCAGCATTTTCGCGATTTTAATTTGGATGCTTTATTTGTTGTTACAAATGCACCAGGCAGAAGTGCTTACAATCGTGTAGAAAGAAGAATGGCTCCACTAAGTCATGAGCTAGCTGGCTTGATTTTGCCTCATGAGCATTATGGATCGCATTTAGATTCTTACGGTAAAACTATTGATAAAGATTTGGAAAAAAAGAACTTTGAATATGCAGGGACAACTTTGGCTAGTGTTTGGAAGTCGTTAAAAGTCGATGGTTACGATGTAGATGCAGAGTATATAGCACCAAAAGAAGATGATAGTGACAATGTACAAATAATAATTGATGATTGGTACTGTAAACATGTTCGTGAATCACAATACTTATTACAAATTTTGAAATGCTCAAACGAAGACTGCTGTGGCCAAACTAGAAGTAGTTTAAGAAGTTTAATTCCAGACGGATTTTTGCCTCCACCGATTAAATTACAACAAACTGAAAACGGATTAATAGTATCTCAAGTAAATTCGGATGATGGCACATTTATTAATCTATTTGCTCGTCTTGCAGTGAAACTTCAGCCTGAAGCTGCAGATTTTCAGCAAATTCCTTACGATTGGTTTTGTCCGTCAGTCCATGATAAATTGGCGAATAGAACATGTAAAGAATGTAGCCTATATCATACGTCTAATAAAACCTTACTGCAGCATTTGAAGAATTTACATCCAAAAAAGAAAAGACAAGATGAAGTAGTTCGACGTATACAACCAACTCGCATTGTAGCTCGGCGAGCTCGTGAGCTGTTATGTATATTAGGAGATGAAAACGCTGGTACGGAAAATGCAGAATGGATAGATGACGATGAAGTGGATGGTAGTTTCGAAGATGTAGAAGAAGATGTTGCAATACCAATTATAGATGTTTCGGAGCATTTACAGAATCCTTGGACTTCTGATAAATAAAAATATTATTTATTTGTTTTTTATTTAAGATATTTATTAATTTATTTAAATTTTATTATAAAAATAAAAAAAAATATTTTCTAATATCAAAATTTGTGTATTATCAATCAAAATTTATCATGTTTAGGGGGGGAGGGGTCTTAGTTTTTGTGACGAAATATTTCCAGGGGGGGTCACAGAAAGTGTGACACAGTGTGACAACCGGGGGGGAGGGGGTCAAAAAAAGTTAATTTTAGTGTGACGTATTTTATGAACGGCCCCCTAGTAAGGATCTAGGTTTGTCACAATTATCTTATAACTTCACAACCACATTACTCCCTATTCATACAATTTTGGCATATCTGCCATCCTTTCTTCTCTTTATAATCTCACTCGGTTTCTTCTCGTCTGTACATGCCTAGTACGGATCTAGGTTTGTCATAACTATCATTTGACTTCTTCTCTCTTGACTACAACTTCTGGCATATCCGCCATCCCTTTCTTCTCTTTACACTCCCACACCGTTTCTTCCTGTACATGTCTAGTATGGATCTAGGTTTGTCATAACTATCAAAAAACTTCTTAACCACATTGTTTCCTTGTAATCTAGCTATGCATGGGCCATAGTTGGCTTCATCAGCAAGTGTTCTTTATCTTGCAGCTCTTATCATATACTATCCTAACCTTTCACTCTTAACATACTCCTATGAATTCTTCTCTTCTTGTACATGCCTAGTATGGGTCTAGGTGTGTAACAATTAACCTAAATAGAACAATCACATTGTGTTCTTGACGCCGGGCTATGTATGGGACATAGTTTGGGTCATCATGTCACAATCACTTTACCATTTTATCTAATTAATATGGGAGGCCATCAGCTGTTGGGTTCACCTTGCCAGCGTACTTTTCCACCTCCGTCACTAGATTATGTAAACTCCTCCATGGATGTATTTACGACCAAGTGTTTATTTTATGTTATCTAGCATTTTACACATACAGGTTTACTGCGCTTGTTTCCTGAATGGCTGGGGAACGGATCCAACCCCTAAGTCACTTTTCTATAGACAATCAAGGGTGGAAGGGTGCTTCCTATTCATCTAAGCTAGAGGAATTTTGGGAATCTGAATTTGAATGGGGATTTTCTTATTTCTTTTTTAATTTTTATCACATCTTTAACTTCATTTTTAAATTTAAAATTTCCTTTTTCCTTCAATTTTCAGTTCACTATATGAATTTTTTCATCCTTTTAAACATACATTTGATTCAATGTTCATCACACAAACACGTTGTATTGTTATACACTTGTTGTTTTACTGCACGCTGGCTTATTAGCCACCGCCTACTAACGTCAAACTTGTCATCGGATATCATTTAGTTTACACTTCTGAGTGGAACTTTTCATGACGTAAAATGTACTTGTACACCCTCTTAAAAGGGTATTGTAATGTTACTTTTCCGCCAACCTATCTAATATGCGAGAAAAGTATTGGTTTACCCACAAAAAAGTTGGAAATTTGAAAATTTTTTTTGAGTTATTTTTACGTTATCCATTAACAACAACACGAAAAAACGGTTTTTAGAAAAAAAATCCTGTGTGTATGTCGTCGTCGTCGTCGTTGTCGTCGGCCACTCTTCCTTGCAAGTCTTGTTAGCACGATACAGCCTCCGGAGTGCAATAAGTCACCAATTTTATGATGGAATATTGTTAAGGACATTTCACAGATGAACCCTATTGATTTTTAGGTCACCAGAGCCAGTACAACGAGTGCTATGGTACTTGAAGTACGACATTTTGTCGTTTTTCGAGAAATTTCAGTTTGTTAGCACGATACAGCCTCCGGAGTTCAACAAGTCACAAATTTCATGATTGAATATTATTCAGGGCATCTCACTGATGAACCCTATTGATTTTCAGCTCACCAGAGCCAATACAACCGGAGCTACAGTACTTTAAGTACGATATTTTTGTCATTTTTGGAGAAGTTTCAGTTTGTTAGCACGATACAGCCTCCGGAGTATATACAAGTGATGCATTTTATGATTGGATATTATTCAGAGCG
The DNA here is from genome assembly GCA_963921935.1 of Galeruca laticollis. NCBI lineage: Eukaryota > Metazoa > Arthropoda > Insecta > Coleoptera > Chrysomelidae > Galeruca > Galeruca laticollis. Next base: position 32,285,841 of record OY998178.1, on the reverse strand, counting down.
TCTTAAAGATGAACCTTATTGATATTGAGCTCACTAAAGCCAGTACAACGGGTGCTGTGGTACTTAAAGTACCAAATTTTTGTCATTTTTGGAGAATTTTCAGTTTGTTAGCACGATACAGCCTCCAGAGAGTATACGATTGATCAACTTTATGAATAAGTATTGTTCAAGGTGTCTCACAGATGTACCCTATTGATTTTCAGTTGACTAGAGCGAGTACAGCGGGTCCTATAAAACTAGATATACTAAATTTTTGGTTATTTTTGGAGAAATTTCGGTTTGTTAGCACGATACATCCCCCGAATTGTATACAAGTAACAATTTTATGATAGAATATTGTTCAGGGCCTCAGATGCGGAAAAGTTAGTTTTAATTTTTAAAACCGCTTATTTTTTTTCAATCATTTCATTGTAACAATGACTTAACATCATTGCTTCATTTTGAATCGCTGGATGTTTTTTGACACCTGTTATAGGACTTTTTTATGACGTAAGTTCAACTTTTTTAAATTATTTTTTCAAATTTTACAAACATTATAATTTTATAGGACAGCTCTGAGAATGGCCCAATGGCCGAAAGCGCTTAGCTGGATTTTTAATAATAAATTCACACTGAGTACTCGTTGTTTCATTCTCTGAAAATTCAAACTGTTTTTTGGGGTAAACCAATACTTTTCTCGTATCTTAAATAGGGTTGTGCAGACAAGCAAAAATTCAGCAACTCCATAGTTATAACAAATACTTGTAAGCCTTTTGATACTACTACTCCACAGGACGCTTTATAACAATTTTGGATAACTTTTATTTATGTCGAAACTGGGCCATCAAAACTTATCTATTATTTGTGTGTTTAAATCTAAAGTAGAACGAAATGATTCACTCAGTAAATATTCTTAACACTAAGTTCTGATGCGTATCAGTTAAATTATCGCGTTAGGTTCACCTCTAATACTCGAGAGCAGAGAGAAAATGTTAGAAAACGTTTGGCCTGAGACCCTGGCGCTTGGTTAGTACCCATGAAAAGTGATGTAATGCCTCCTCGATTTGACCTACTTCCTAGATTCTTGACACGTGTATGCTCTTCTCTCAGCTTGCTAGTTTCCCAGAGACGGAGTGGATAAAGACAAATCAAAATATTAGCGAAATATAATTCGATTGAAAATACAGGAATATTCGCTTATCACTACCTTATGAAAATATTCGAGTAAAATGGGAATTAGTGATACTCATTTGCATAGAATGTGAACAGGAAGATCATAACATGAGTGTTATCAAGATTTCCATCCTACTCAAGTTTATCAAACTGAATTTTATCTTGTGAAACAGATCAGCTCAATATCAATGGTTGAATGCTTAAAATAAGTTGAAATATATCTGGAACATTATTGAATCACCTCTTGAAAAATTCTCACAAATCAAGTTTATTTTATCCAAATTGAATATTTTAACTTGAAATGAACATATTCATAACCAAAACACACTAACTGGGACAGTTTCTGAAATCATGTCATGACTTCTAAAACAAGTTGTATGGTATCAATTCCTCTGGTGCCATGCCTTGGCAATCATATGGGCTATTATGATTTTATTGACAGCGTCCCTAAATAATGATGCATTTTGTTTTTGGAACCATTCGCGCAGTAGCCAGGATATTTGTCTACGACCAGATCCTCTTCTACCTTCTATTTCCTTTGCATAACCAAGTGGAGGACATTGTAGCGTTCTTGGTGCCCCATTACATGCGCAAAATATTCCATATTATAGTGAGTATTAAAAGGAGAAACTGTCATGTACCAAATAAAATAATGATCAGCATTGGCAAGGATTGAACAGATTCTATATATTTTTCTTATTTTTATATTTTTGAAGATTCTATGTAGTAGAAAATACACTTACGACTATTGAGATTAGCTTCAGTATCGCATTTAATACGTACACCAAGAGTGTCAAACTCATACTCGAAGGCTAACTTGGGTCAGACAAACAAAGTTTAATTTTACGTGTGCCGCAAAATTACGACACTAATTAAATCAATTTTTTTCAACGAACCTACATTATGCTAAAATCAATAGATGTCGAAATTTTTGCTTTTAACAGAGAAGTTGCAATACGTTTTTATCTTAATTTATTTGTCTATGGAAATAATAGTTTATTACATGAAAATAAATAATGATAACCATAATAAGTTTAATATAAAACTAGAAATTCCAAGTTTAAAAAAAATTTCACAAAGGTTTTATACAAGCATACTGTTCGAAACTTAAAAGTTTATTAAAAAAACCTTCAAGCACTATTTATTATAAGTATCCAATAATTATTATTAAAATACAAAAATTAAATAAATCATAATCTCATAATAAATGTTCAAAATGCTGACCATTAACTTGAAAGCACTTCCTACAGCGTTTATACATTGCAAGACATACCCAGCTAAAACAGTTAAACCAGACTGAAAAATTGCTGCATCAAGCTTTAATTCTTCTGATTCAACAATGGTTTCGTAAACTGACGATTTCATGTAGCCCCATAAAAAGAAGTCAATAGGGTTTAGATCTGGTGATCTCACAGGCCACAAGCTAGGTCCGCCACGATCATTCCATTTTCCCTCAAATCGCCTATTCAAATAATCTCTGGCACTTCCACTAAAATGAACGAATGCTCTGTCATGTTGAAACCATAAATTGGCGCTAATATTTAACACCGCATCTTGTAGCTGTTCATCAAGTACTTCTTCTAAAAAACGTGTGTAAATTGTCCCCATTTAATTTGTTTGGCAAAATATATGGTCCAATTAAACAATCTCTATTAGATTTGCGATAGGAAAAGTGTATTCACAAATAAAATAACTAAATAAAGTTAATATAAGCAGAGAGGTGTTTTATTGATTATTACAATAATAATAATAATAATAATAATAATAATCATAATAATAATAATAATAAGGGGTTAAAATGGTAGTGAAGCGTCTCTTATAGCCTCTCCTACCAATTCCTGGTCGCACCTCCACGTTGGTAGCCCCGGTAACTATCTCTGGAGATTCGGGATCGGGTAACCATCCCCGGTGGCGGATCTGCAGCAGATGGGCTAACGCGAGAGGGAGAACCACCACCACGCGGGGTAGTATCCCGTATGGTGTGAAAAAAAAGTGCTTTCAACACACGAAGAAATCGTTACTCGGGTGGGGAAGGATTAGATGCTGGTCCTTCCAATCGGAACCGTCAGGATGTCCAGCATGTAGATGAGAATGGTGGGGGCACCGCTCATCGAAATGTACCCCATCAACCGCTTGAACCTACGGCGCCTCGGAGACGTGTTGTGCGACAGCATGTCGCACCCACTGAACCAAATCAGGCACAATCAGAAAGACGACGTATGAAATGGGACAATGAAACCAACAAACAAGTAATACGTTCGGTTTTCACAGTTGGTTAATAAAAACTTTGGAAATTTACAATATACACCCTGTGGTGGTTAGGTTTCTAAAAAGTACTATGAGTAATTGGAAAACAAAACTCAAAATTAACCTAAATCACACAGAACTAGAAACTGAATCTATCAGTATTAAAAGAGGAATCTTTCAAGGAGATACACTTTCCGCTCTATGGTTCTGCTTGTGTTTAAACCCATTATCACGTGGCCTAAACCACACAGGATATGGAGCAACTATTAGAGCGGATCGAAACTCAACAACCATAAGTCATCTATTCTTTATGGATGATCTGAAACTATATGCCGCGTGCAAAAAACACCTAGAATCCAACTTAAAACTCATGCACCAGTGGAGCACAGATGTCGGAATGTCGTTTGGTATGGAAAAATGCCAAACTGTATCGGTTGAAAAGGGAAAGCTGAAAGAAGGAGAACCTATAGAACTAGAGCCAGGCAAATATATTGAAGCCATGACAGACAAACCCTACAAGTACTTAGGAATCCTTCAGACACACAAGATAGAACATAACAAAATAAAAGCCATATTAACCACCGAATTCGAAAAACGCCTTTACAACCTCTTAAAAAGTAAACTAAATTCAAGAAACCTTACCACGGCCATAAATAGCTACGCCATATCCGCTCTTCAGTACTCCTTCGGAATAATTGAATGGACTCAAACGGACCTGGAGGCAGTAAACAGAAAGATTAGAACCGAGCTAACAAAACATAGAAAACACCATCCAAAAGCGTCCGTCGAAAGGGTAAATTTACCTAGAGAAAAAGGAGGTAGAGGAATAAAAGATGTTGTGGAAGCTTGCACTCAGCAAATTGCAGGCTTGAGGAGTTTTTTCCGCCACCAAAATAGTCAACTTCATAAAGCCATAGTAAAAACAGATACGGGTTATACACCTTTAAACCTAAGCATGGAAAACTTTACGCCCTTTAATACACGAAATGAGGAAGATAAAATTAGAAATTGGCGTTCAAAAGAATTGCACGGAAGATTCATTAATGATTTACAGAAAGACACGATAGATCAAGCTAAATCGGTTGAATAGCTTAAAACTGGAACGCTGTTCCCAGAAACTGAAGGTTTTATGGTTGGTATACAAGATCAGGTTATAAAAACGAGGAATTACCAAAAGTATATCTTGAAGGAAGAAATACCAACAGATAGGTGCAGAAAGTGCAACAGAAGTCAAGAAACGATTGAACACATTCTTTCTAGTTGCCAAAGCATAGCTGAAACTAAATATCTAGAACGACACAACAAAGTTGCCACAGTAGTATACCTAGAAGTACTGAAAAAACTTAACCTTGATCCACAAAACAACGAGCCATATTACAAATATAAGCCCCCTCCAGTTATCGAAAATCAGTATGTTAAGATCTACTGGGATAAAACTATCATGACGGACGTAACAGTACGACACAACAGGCCGGACATTACAGTCATTAATAAACAATCCAAGCAAGCTCTGCTTATTGACATATCGATCCCAAATAATTCTAACACAGAAAGCAAATACAATGAAAAACTAAGCAAATACGCCGAGCTAAGGACCGTAATAAAAGAATTGTGGAATCTTAAAGAAGTCAAGATCATTCCAGTTGTTTTATCCTGTATGGGGCTAATTCCCAAGAAACTAAGTACTTCCCTCAAAGACATTGATATTCCTGAGTCAACCTACCGATTAATGCAAAAATCTGTAATCCTGGATGCGACAAACATTGTTAGGTCATTTCTAGAATAGTGACACCCAACGAAAGTCTTGCTGTTGAGGCCGACTGTCGTTGAAACACGCCGGGTGTAAATTCGGTGACACAAAAAGGAAAATAATAATAATAATAATAATAATAATAATAATAATAATAATGGCTTACAGAAGGAAGGCTTTTCCCTGAAACAGAAGGCTATCTCATTGCAATACAAGATCAGGTCATATCTACACGTAATTATCAAAAATATATAATAAGAGACCCAAACATACAGACCGATAAATGCAGAAAATGTCACCAATTTAACGAAACCATAGACCATATAACCAGTGGATGCAAAGTCTTAGCAGGCACAGAATATACCGAAAGACACAACATGGCAGGAAAAATTATTCACCAAGCCCTTGCAAAGACGTATGGACTCATAACAGTGGAAACACCCTACTACAAATACACCCCAACCACAATTATAGACACCAACGAATACAAACTATACTGGGATGTAGAAATCCGTACTAACAAAACAATAAAATGAACAGGCCGGACATCGTTTTCCAAAATAAAAAAGAGCAAATCACCTATCTCATAGACATATCAGTTCCTAACGACCCCAACATCCAAGTAAAATACAGAGAAAAAATAGCAAAGTATACTGGATTAGCCATAGAAATTCAGACACTTTGGAAACAGAAAAGAGTAGAAACCATACCGTTCATCATTTCAACCACAGGCATCACCCCACACGCCTTTAACTCACACCTTGAACAACTAAGTCTTCACCTAAATACCCATACAAACATACAAAAGTCTGTCATCCTGAAAACATGTAATATTGTGCGATATTTCCTCAATTCAAGCAATAGACTCTGAGACGACCTGGTACAACCTGTCATCCCAGAAAAGAAATACCACTTGATCAAGTGAGAAGAAAGAAGATAATAATAATAATAATAATAATATAATACAACAGGTAGACCACACCATCACTACTGAAGAACTCACAAATATCATCAATAGAACACATAACTGGAAATCCCCTGGAGCAGACCACATACACAGCTTCTGGTACAAAAAACAAAAAATTCACAACACTGCATAAACCACTAACAATTCAAATCAATAAACTACTAATGGAACCCAATACCACACCTATGTTTCTAACAAAAGGTAAAACATACATCAAACCCAAAAACCAAGAAACACAAAATCCCGTTAACTATCGTCCTATCACGTGTTTACCTACACTATATAAAATTATTACAGCCATCATAACATGAAAAAAAAAACATCTTACTCAGCACAATATAATTACAGAGGAACAAAAGGGTTGTCGTAGGAAGAGCCAAGGATGCAAAGAACAAATAACTATAGATATCATTGTCATGAAACAAACAGAAAAACAACAAAGAAACCTGGTTACTTGCTACATAGACTTTAAAAAAGCATTCGACTCTATACCCCACACATGGCTGATTGAAACACTAAAAATTTATAAAATAGACAAGCATATAGTCCAATTCTTACTTACCATCATGAAAACATGGAAAACAATAATACATCTAATCAACGAACAACAAAGAATAATTACAAATGAGATATCAATAAACACAGGAATCTTCCAAGGGTACTCCCTGAGTGCCCTCTGGTTCTGCTTGTGCCTCAATCCACTTTAAAAAATTTTAAACAGTACATCGTATGGATTTAAAATCAAACATCAACAAAATACAGAGCACACAATAAATCACTTACTCTATATGGATGATATCAAAATATTCGCCGCCAACAGGACACAGATGCAAGCACTTCTAAAAATAATATAGGAATTCACAAAGGACACTGGGATGGAATTCGGTATCAACAAATGTAAAATGTTACACATCGAAAGAGGGAAATTCAGAATGGAAGAAAACACCGAAACACTCAACTACGAAACCCTCCAGAACATGGAATCTGGAGACACATACAAATATCTGGGGTTTGAACAAAATACAACAATCAACCACACAAGAATAGAAAAACATTAGAAACAGCGGTATAAACACAGAATAAAACTGATACTAAAAACGCAACTTAATTCCCGTAACACATTCAAAGCAATGAACACCTTCGCCATACCAATTCTTACATACTCATTTGGAGTGATAAAATGGTCGAACACAGATCTAGATGAACTCAACAGGCTCACAAGAACTATGCTCACTGAATACCGGTATATGCACTCAAACTCGTGCATCGAAAGAACAACCATAGCACGTTCAGATGGGGGAAGAGGTTTAATTGACATAAAAACCTTACACCATACACAAATAAAAAACCTGCGACACTACTTCCATAACAAACCCACCATATTACATCAAGCAATAGTTACAGCAGACAGACAATACACTCCACTTAATCTCAGTCAAGAAAACATATCAAACAACTTACAAATACCAACCACACAAGAAAAAATGGAGACATGGAAACAGAAAACTATACACGGCAAACATATAAACTGCATGCAGCAACCAACCATAGATAAACAACTATCGTATAAATGGCTGCAGGCTGGAGAACTCTTCCCTGAAACTGAAGGATTTATAACGGCAATACAAGATGGAGTAATAGCAACAAGAAATTACAGAAAACACATCATTAAAGAAAACATAGAATCAGACTTGTGTAGAAGGTGCCACCAAAGTAAAGAAACAATAGAACACATAACAGGAGGATGCGGAATATTGGTTGGCACAGACTACATGGATCGACGCAACACAGCAGCAAAAATCGTACATCAGGAGCTGGCAATAAAATATAAGCTAATACAAACACAAACACCATACTACATAAATACAAACCACCCAACATTTTAGAAAATGAAGATTACAAAATTTACTGGGATAGAACCATACTCACAGACACAACAGTATCACACAATAGACCAGATATAACACTTGTCAATAAAAAAGATCGAAAAACATATCTAATAGACATTGCCGTACCAAACGATACAAACGTCACACAAACGGAACAAGAAAAAATCACGAAATACACCCCACTGGCAATAGAACTAAAAGAATTATGGCAACAAGAGCAAGTTTCAATAGTACCAATAATAATATCGGCGACAGGAATAACGACAAAAAATTTTCAAAAATACATCACTACTTTAAATATCGAACCACATATCCATAAAAATATACACAAAGCAATTTTATTAAAAACAACAGCAATAGTTCGGAAATTCCTCAACCAATAAAGTCGATCAACATACCAAAAGCATGGAAATGATTTGATATGGCTTGCAGTCCTATCACTGCCGTCATATCCGAAACTAAACGTAACCCGCTTCCTCAAGAGGTGGAGAGAGACCAGCATAATAATAATAATAATTGATTGCTTCAGAAACATCAGTTTACAGCAAGGGTGTATGTGTACAAATTAAACAATATGCTATACACTAACAAACAATTTAACAATAATAATATATGACATTAAAAGACATCTTAAAAGACAATTACTCATTGATAATAAATGACCGTAATCTTATAATATTCCACATATATTCACAAATTTTCCTGGCTTCAGCAAGTGTGATATTTTGCTGAGTTTTGATTAATGCTTCCAAATTCTGCAAACAAGAAATATTTTGTTTCATGACGACGTAAATTGGACAATCAAAAAGAAGATGCTGCAATGTTTCCTTTCCATTCCGATTACATGCGGAGTATTCATTATCGGGATCTATAGTTCCATTTAAGGTGAACTTAATTTTAAAAACATTTGTCGTACGTAACTGAGCAAGTGTGCAGGTGAACTGAATGGGCAATTTTACAAGTAAATACGAACTTTGACTCCTGGAAAACAGTAAAGAAACTATATAGATATAAATAGGAATACCTAGAAACCAAAGACAAGTCAGATACATACAACTGTGTATAATACGTCTCAAGTCTATTCCTAATTAATGTATGGTAGCTCAAGTTGTTCCACATTTCTATCTGATTTATTTTAATAAATACTCCGCATGTAATCGGAATGGAAAGGAAACATTGCAGCATCTTCTTTTTGATTGTCCAATTTACGTCGTCATGAAACAAAATATTTCTTGTTTGCAGAGTTTGGAAGCATTAATCAAAACTCTGCAAAATATCATACTTGCTGAAGCCAGGAAAATTTGTGAATATATGTGGAATATTATGAGATTGCGGTCATTTATTATCAATTAGTAATTATCTTTTAAGATGTCTTTTAATGTCATAGATTATTATTGTTAAATTGTTTGTTAGTGTATAGCATATTGTTTAATTTGTACACATACACCCTTGCTGTAAACTGATGTTTCTGAAGCAATAAATTATTATTATTATTGTAATAATCAATAAAACACCTCTCTGCTTATATTAACTTTATTTAGTTATTTTATTTGTGAATACACTTTTCCTATCGCAAATCTAATAGAGATTGTTTAATTGGACCATATATTTTGCCAAACAAATTAAATGGGGACAATTTACACACGTTTTTTAGAAGAAGTACTTGATGAACTGCTACAAGATGCGGTGTTGAATATTAGCGCCAATTTATGGTTTCAACATGACAGAGCATCCGTTCATTTTAGTGGAAGTGCCAGAGATTATTTGAATAGGCGATTTGAGGGAAAATGGAATGATCGTGGCGGACCTAGCTTGTGGCCTGTGAGATCACCAGATCTAAACCCTATTGACTTCTTTTTATGGGGCTACATGAAATTGTTAGTTTACGAAACCATTGTTGAATCAGAAGAATTAAAGCTTGCTGCAGCAATTTTTCAGTCTGGTTTAACTGTTTTAGCTGGGTATGTCTTGCAATGTATAAACGCTGTAGGAAGTGCTTTCAAGTTAATGGTCAGCATTTTGAACATTTATTATGAGATTATGATTTATTTAGTTTTTGTATTTTAATTATAATTATTGGGTACTTGTAATAAATACTGCTTGAAGGTTTTTCTAATAAACTTTTAAGTTTCGAACAGTATAAAACCTTTGTGAAAATTTTTTTAAACTTGGAATTTCTAGTTTCATATTAAACTTATTATGAGTTATCATTATTTATTTTCGTGTAATAAACTATTATTTCAATAGACAAATAAATTAAAATAAAAACGTATTGCAACTTCTCTGTTAAAACCAAAAATTTCGACATCTACTGATTTTAGCATAATGTAGGTTCGTTGAAAAAAATTGATTTAATTAGTGTCGTAATTAATAGGGGGGCCGAAGGTACCGCTCACACTTACATTACGCCACTGGATAAAGTATTTGAAGACTAACTTTTGGTATACTCTTGCATCTTTAATAGGCCAGCTATTTACAAAATTTGACAGAAAAATTTCGAACTGCTTACGAGAATATTATTTAATTTTTCCAACTTTAACACGCTGTATATCAACTAAGCATTTGAAGGTTCTATGTTCCTACCTCAATTTTCATCATTTGTTAAGGGCTATTACCTGAAAAGCGTTGTCGGTCGAATAACGGAACACCCTGTATGTGTATAGTTTATTGTATCAACATTACAAAACTTGCTGTGTTTGTTCGTCACTGTTTTTGGTCTTGTTTAGTTATACATCAATTGTTGCCTAGAATGTTACTTATCACGTCCTACAAGAAAATTACACCAATCGCCGTAATATACACGACAATAATTAGTCAGCAATTTAAAAATATACTTAACAGCTATATAATTCCAATTATTTAAGGCAATAAAAACAATTATTACGGAGAAATAGAAAATAATATCAATAAAAACACGCTATAAGGTAAAAGCACCATATTCTGATGTATGCTGAATCGAGCTCTAATCCCGTCCTATTTCTTAAGGCAAACTTTGTCAGTTAATTTCTTTGAACTGACAACGAACATCTAAACGCGATCAACTTTATCCGTTACAGAATTTATTAGATTGCACAACAACGTCAAAGTGGTGTTGTACGCAATCCTTGCTTGGATCTAGTATGCATTTTAGTATTGACTAGGTCAGTCTAGGAGTCAGAGGTAAAACGTTTGCATTTTGATAAGTACTTACATAGATTGAACCAGTAATTAAAAATATTTCGATAATCAAGTTTTACTTACCCAAGCTGGTTGCACTTTTCTTTTATGTTGAACAAAAGGATTTAAAAATATATTTTTAATGGTTTTGGTTTATTATTTTGATACAAACTTATACAAATAGGTTTAAAAAAATACGTCGGAATAAGGGCCCATTTTTGTATCCAAAGCTAATGTTGTCGTAATAAGGATTTTCTACTATTTTATTCAAATTAAATTCTAAAACCTATATGAACTGCACAGGAAAATATATTTGTAAATTGTAAATTAGGTCTTAGTATATGCTAGGAGCAAAATATGTCTTATAGATTTCTCACTAGAAAACTAAGTTTTTATGTTTAGAGAGTGTGTCCCAAAAATAGTTTATTTTAAATTATAGCTATGTCTATTTCAGAAAGCTATAGTGCAGGGCTTCTTAAACTTTTGTAATTCACGACCCCATTTATGATTGCGAGTTTCTTGACGACCCCATACAAATATAAAAGAAAAATAAATTAATATTTTTTGATGGTTTATTTAATAGGTAACAATATACATATACATATGAAAATATATAAGTTTAGAATTCGTTTTGAAACATACAAAATCTAAAATTAAAAATTGCACAAAAAATTATAAAATTGTTTTTATTATAGTTTCAAAAATAAAAGTGGATTCTGACCGTCTTAATTCTCTCGAATATATTCAAGTAGTTGTGTGGTAAGTATTAAATTAAAGTATAAGTTAAAAATTTAATGAGATAGATGTGCCTGTTTTTTATTGCATAACAAATCAAATCTTGGTGGAATGTTTGAAACTGCTGGACGTAAGACCTCTTCAACATTTTTTAACGCTGAACGATATTGGGATTTAATATGTGTTAAAGCTGAGAAAGTAACTTCACATGGATATGTGGTGTTGAATGGCAGAAGTACATTTAACGCCATATCAGCGATTGTGGGAAATTCAGTACTAGTTCCGATCCAGAATTCAGTCAAGGGCTTTTTTTGAAATTGTATTTTTAAGTCTGAGTCACTCGAAAGCTCAGCAAATTCCTCTTGACCTTTAAGTGGCAGGTGATCAATCTCACTTAAGCCAATCCAAAACGGCTTTTGAATCCAAACTATTTTTTGGAAATCAATATTTAATATAAAATATGTCCGTAACTGTATTTCTAGCGCTTTTAAGTGATCTACAATAGTTTTTGCAATAAAAGTTTTACAATGAATTTTCTCGATTACAAAATTGTCGACACTGGAAAACATTTCGAACGAATTTTTTTCGACCCTACTTTTCCAAATGTTGATCTTTTTAATAAAACTTTCAATTTTATCATTTGAAGTAAATATATCGCAATTTTTTCCTTGAAGAGACAAGTTAAGATCGTTTAACTTCGCAAAAATATCTGACAAATAACACAGCTTGGATAGCCATAAGTCATTTTGAAAAAAAGCAGCAAGTTCACATTTTAGTTCGGTTAAAAATATTTCGATCTCGTCCTTTAATAACAATAATCTTCTTAAAGTTTGACCTCTTGACAACCATCTTATTTCTGCATGTAATAATAGAGTTGTGTAGTTGTAATCCGTATCCTTACAGAGATTTGAAAATAAGCGACTGTTAAGGGCGTGGCTCTTAATAAAATTTATGATCTTAACAGCATCCTGAAGCACATCGTTCAATTCTGGTGCTAATTTTTTTGCTGCAAGAGCCTCTCGGTGAATAAGGCAGTAAGTAAAAGTTATATGCTCATAATGAGCAGCTTGAAAAAATGATTTAAAACCAATATTTTTGCCCGTCATCTCTCTTGCACCATATGTGGATATTCCACAGCAATTTTTCCATTCTAAACCTTCTGCTTTTAAAAATTCGTCAACTTTACAATATATGTCTTTCCCTGTAGTATGGTCTTCCATAGGACGACAAAATAACAATTCTTCCTCCACGCTTTCTTTATAAACGTACCTGACATATAACAACTGAGCCAATTTAGTAATATCAGTTGTTTCGTCCAACTGAATTGAAAATTTTGGGCTTTCTTTAATTCTTGTAATAAGTTGTATTAATTGATCCTTGTTAATATCAGAAATTCTATTCGAGACAGTGTCGTTCGACAAAGGAATTTTTCGAATATCATCGCCATATTTTCTTCCATGTAGTATTTCTACCATTTTAACAGCAGCAGGTAACACAAGATCTTCTGCAATGGTGAACGGCTTTTTATTTTTAGCAATACAGCATGAAACTTCATATGATGCTAGTAAATATTTTTCATTAACGGTTATAAATTGTTCAAAGTTTTTCTTTTCTTTATTTAAAGATTTACACAGTCTTTCAAAATATTCTTTAGGTTTATTGACATACGAAACATGCTTTGATTCAAGATGTCTTTTTAATTTTGATGGTTTCATACTCTCCGAAGCCAATAATTCATTGCAGATCAAACAAAGAGGTTGTTCATTACCCTTACAATTTTGAAATGTAAAGCCAAATTGAAGAAAAGACTCATCATATTTTCTTTTTCGCACATTAGATGCCTCTTTTCCAATACTTTGACCTGCCTGAGAAGAGTTTGTAGCATTATCATCTGCGTCATTACCATTCTTATTTAAGTTCAGCCATTTATCCATGGGCAAAAATTATTTTGATCCTAAAATACAATAAATATATAAAAATAACATATTGCAGATAATAATTGATTTATTAATTACCGAATAAATAAAAGAAAAACTAAAATCTTGTTACGGGGGACACTGACAATTGACCACACTAGAAGAGCGTCAATACTCCACTAATTAAATTGATTTATTACAAAAGACGTTTCCAGATTAAATCTTTACTTCAACTTTAATTAAAACATTTGAAATAAAATAGCTATGTTGTCTTTCATTCTAGTCTGGAAATATTTTTTATAATAAATGTTTATGAATATTTACTTGATGGTATTATTTTTTTCAAATAACAATTAAATAAAACTCCAGCAAAAGAAAGTTAAGAATATGAAACCCTTTTTGGAGCAATAATTTAATACTATACATATCTGGTTGTTATGTCCTACAGGAACAATTATGTAGTTGTAGATAATTATTATAAAAACTTGTGAAATATTTAAAACTACTTATTAAAAACACAATAATAAACTTAAAATCTTAAAACAAATCGTTAAATGCCTTAGCAACTTGTATTTTAACACTACTACTTTCACTGATAAAAAAATAAATTCAATTAACTGGCTGGTGGTAGATCCAACAATATACGAGTATAAATGGAAAATTTTTTTTAAACTGACAAATTCGGAATAACATGCACTTGGTTCACAACCGAACAATGGCTAAATGAGAATAAAACGAAATGTTTATATATGGTTCGTTCGTAGAGCAGTAAGAAACCGTTAGCAACTGTACAGCACAGGCGCATTTCGTTAAAGAGCGTTCGCACAAGCCTAACCAAAATTCAGTGATTAAACATCCAACGTTCGTACAAAGAAAATAGTCAGTTTGAAACTGATTGGCAACCGTCAGAATAATTCGCTGACTAATAAGAAATTTTAAGTTGGAGAGATGTAAGACATGCGCAGTTCACAATGACATTGATAAATCCAATAGGAACTATAAATGAGCTGTTTATTTGTTTTTTCTTTGGTGTTTGAATTTGATAACAAGTAAATAAAAATTACGGATTTCTAAAGTGCCAACCTTTGACCTATTCTTCTGGTATATATCCAGTAGCATAAGAGTATTTGTTCTTGTCCATGTAAATGATGTGCTACAATCTGAGAATAAATGAGCAAAAGTTGTATTCTCAGTACTCTTTAAGGGGTTCTCTAGTTCTAAGGAATTATTATTTGTTGTATTAAATACTAAGAATTCATCCAGAATCAGGTAATCACTTGCTAAAAAACATAATATAACGAAAATGTCGACAACAGGTAAAATACCAAAAACATACTTTCCATCCTTTTTCTGAAAATACCAGCTTTATAATTTTCAATATTAATATCACAACTTAAGAAATATATATTTTATCGCAAATTATTTTCCTCAACAATCAGATATTGAGGTTAGTATTCGGATTTCGGCACAGTTGCATTTGTGTTTACAAAAAGTCGCTATCAAGTAGAGAAAATATCATATTTGCGTTCTTAGAGTGAAAAATTTCCGACCGATTTGAAACCAATCAAAAACCGCGCATGAGTACATAATAATCAGAAATTGGTTGGGAACCGTTAGCAAATTATGTTCTACGAACAAACCTATAGTTTCTTCAGCAATAATACCTAGAAATTTTGTTGATAACATTTCTCAGGATCATTTCGGTTTTTAGAGATTGACAAAAATAAATTTATATTTTTTATTAATTCCAATAACATTTCATAATTCATAGTAAATGTTATTCAAGTTATTATAATAGTCTTCATAGAAATTCAGGTACAAACAATTCTTCCGACAAATGCTTATATAGTTTCTTCAGCAATAATACCTAGAAATTTTGTTGATAATTTATTATTTCTCGGGATTATTTCGGCTTTTAGAGATTGACAAAAATAAATTTATATTTTTTATTAATTCCAATAACATTTAATAATTCATAGTAAATGTTATTCAAGTTATTATAATACTCTTAATAGAAATGCAGGTACAAACAATCTTTGCGAATTAGAAGATTTTATGATATATTTATCTACGATAATTGTTATTTTATCTTTATAACAATAATTTTACAAGTTAAAAAACATTTTCTGTTAAATTGTATTTTTATCTCTCGCGACCCCAGAATTTTGCTACGCGACCCCAAATGGGGTCGCGACCCATAGTTTAAGAAGCCCTGCTATAGAGTAATAAAACCTCATTAGGTATACAAAGGGACTACAGAGTGACCCAACGAATATTTAAGCCCCTTTCATAGTTTGGCATTGATTTCATTGTAATAGCTATTTGTATAACAAGGGAGGAAAGTACTACTTTTCCTTCCGAGGATGAAGATGAAGTAATCATTCGAGGGAGGAAAAGGCACTTTACACCCATGTTATACATATTATTTTTCCGCCTGCCTCAAATAACAAGACATTTTCAATAATTTATGTATGAAACTAACAAACAAAATTAATAAATGCTACTTATTTTACGAAACTTGGCTGGGCATCGAGGATGGACTTTTATGAATCTTGGCTGGGCATCGAGGATAGACTTCTAAAATGCCTGGCTAGTCATCGGGGGTGTACGTTGTTATTTGTACTTCAAATCCCTTAGGATTTTAACTGTTCCTTTATATCCCTTGGGTCTAACATAGTTTCTAACATGTGAGACTAAAGTGACCACTTTAGTCTCGAAATTGTAAAAATTATTTCATTGATAACGTACTATGAAGTCACTTTTACTTTTTCTCCCTAGGGAGGGACTTTGCTCCCTACAATGAGGCCAGGAACTGTATACTTTGAATAGAGGTAGGCGGAAATAGCTATTTGTATTACTAGGGAGGAAAGTGCCACTTTTCCTCCCGCAGGATGTAGTTTACAGCCCGACGCGAAGCGGAGGGCAGTAACATCTTGCTGTTTGGGACTTGTGGGCATCCCTTGTAGTTCGCCGGGTGTTCTCCCTGGCAGTTCACGCAGGTGGCTGGCTTGTCTCTCGGTCTTGTGCAGTCGTTGGATCGGTGTGGTCCTCCGCATCTGACGCATTTGGTGTTGAAACTGCATGTCGTCTGTCCATGGTGGAATCCCTGGCAGTTGTAGCACTGTGTTGGTCCTGGTTTTCTCGTTCGTCCCATTTTATCCTCACGTACTGGATGTGCCGGATTTTTCTTGCGTTTGTCTCCTCTTCCTCGTCTAGCTCTACTACGTAGAGGGGCAGTGGTCGTTTCTCGCCGAATCTGGAGTGCATTTGACTTCCTCTTTTTGGATCTCCTCCTTCAGTTCGTCTAGGTCCTCACTGCTCGTCAGTCCCTTGATGATGAGCTTTCCCTTCTTTTCGTCCCGTGGTGTGTGGGTCTACCATTCCACTTCTCTCCTCTCTTCTTGCAACTACCTCGTCAGGTTCTTGAAGTCTTCTGGCCCTTCGCAGAGCCTCTCTCGGATGGTGATAAACCTCGTCTTTATCCCTCTTCTGTGGATTTCTTTCCTCACCGAGCCCCAGTGGTTGGTGCTCCGTAGGATGATTGGTGGTGGCGTGATCGTCTTCGTCTGGTTCTGGAGGATGGCTTCGTCCATCATGTCGTCCTCTTCTCTCTCCTTCCTTGCGGCGGCTTCCTTCCTCGCGGCAGCTTCCTTCATTCCTTGTTCATTTTCTTCATCTGATTCACCATCAGTGTCACTCTCTTCACGATTAAAATTTATAACTATCGGACTAATTTCTGGACGATCAAATATTCTTTCCCTCTCATACCATTTAAATATCTCTCTTTCAGTATGTTGTATAGAATTTTTCCACATATCAGGAGTTATCATGTGCAGTGCCTCGTGCCACATGTTCAGGCAGTTATTCGCACTGTTACCATCCCTACCAGTATGCCTATTGTAGTAATTTTTTGCTATGCCCAAATTAATTCGATAGAGTTGAATATGCAATGGTAAGAAGGAAGACGTAAAACTTTGTGTCCATACTGTTCTGTCATATCGTCCACTATATACTTGATTGGTGGCTTATTTCTAAAAAAAAACAAAAAAAAATGTTTAAAATAAATGGCAATAAGTAAGAATATATCTGTATAATTACTGAGAAACGATTTGCAACAGTTCTGTTTTGAACATCATGTGAGAATAGGGAATGTTTTTTTCTGTCAACCACTCCTGAATAGCACATTTTGACCATCCTGTATTTGGAGTTTTATGCAATAACATGCTATGATAAGGTCCATTTTCAAGTATAATTAGAGAAGGATTCTCTAAATTTTGCAGCAACTGATATTCAAACCATTTCAAGAAATTTGCCTGGTTCATTTCCCCATGATAATCATTAAGTTGGGTTTTTGAACAAAATATTGCTTCAGCACCTTCAATAAATCCGTTTTCATTTCCAGCATGGAGTATAATATATCTGTAATAATATTACTTAAATAATGTTTAAGTAACCACTTATGTTTTGCAATACAACAAACCTTTTGCCATCCGTTTTAGTGGTTTTAACACTCTTGATATTTTCATTTTGCCATGAATGACCTATGATGCCATTTTGAAATATCCAGGTTTCATCGATGAACACAAATTGGTATATACCTTCGTCCTTTGCTTCTTTATAATATCGTAAGAATTCTACTCTTTTCAAAACAACATTAGGTAATTCCAAGTCCTCGTCGTGGATTATCCTTCATCCACTTAAACCCAAGTTCTTTGAGCAATCTATTTAAAGAAGTGGTACTACCATTAAATAATTCTTTTTCTTTTAATTGGGACCACAATGAATGAATCGTTATGTGCTGTTCTAAAAGCATACAGAAATAAAAATATGTTAAATATACAATTGTCGTAATTATACTTACTTTAAACACACGGTATGGCTACTTACTAATTTATTTGAACACTAAACTATGCACTAATACTTAATTTATATACACTTCGATATTTCGGTGTATTCTTGTTTATTTGTCGAGATCACTTTTTAAACTAAACTCAACCCTTCATGGTCGGTCCTTTATATATGAGTGCCTTTTTTACTAGATAATTCTAGATTGCGGCTCACACAAAAACAATTGGCTCTGGAATTTTCTAGATAAGACTGGTCACAAAAACAATGTCTAGATAAGATAGTCACAATCGTAAACAGTTCTAAGAAATCCCTACGCATCCGCCATAATTTTAACTTTCATACATGGCTTAGACAGAATCGAATTCATTTTTCTATTTTCATTGCGAAAATCCCTTATTGATCACAAATAATTCCGTTTCCAACATACAATTTCATCTTTTTCGATTATAAGCGACTTTCTGTTAATTTTTCCCATATAAAATTCATATCTCGCAGAATTTTCCATAAAGTATCTCTTCCAATTGTTCTCTTAACTCTTCAATAGTTTATCTTCTCTCAATGTACACAAAATTTTATCTAAAGTCGTACTTACTTATATATTGCTTAAATATAAAATTCACAATTATTGAGATTTTTAGAATCACAAGCAGGTACGCTCTTGAAATGGTCATTTTACAAGGGTTTATTACTCTCTACCTTTTTGAAATAGAGATATACCCACAGCAATGTTTAATTTCCCAATTAAACCAAAAATATTTTTATAAAGTGAAAATACTTCCAATTTAAGTAAAAAGTATGTTCAAAATTGTAATTCAATTCCTTTTGTTTCAAAATGTTTATACCAATCTCGGAGAATCTTAAAAAAAGTACGTCGGCATAAGTATCCGCTTTTTATAGTCCAGCAGGTAATTGCGCCTTAAATTGACTCATGCACCTATGTGTTACGATGTTTTGATACTGACCTAAGTAGACCTTTTTTTAATTTCCAGCAAAATGGTACCTACAGTAATAATTAAAGCTAAAAATAAACATAAAAACTACCCTGTTTTTCAGCCGGTTTTCAGGGACGACTCAGTCGAAAAATCAGGGAGTCATATTTATATATACGGTACATAGTTAATTTTTTCTACAAACAAATGGGTAATGCAGACGCAAGGAACCATGTTGACACAGTCAACGACAGCACAAGGGTAGTAAGAAAGGCCAGAACATCGGCCTCACTGTTTTTGTTTCTTACTATATCTTTGTAAATTTTAAACTTATAAATTATTGTGAATGAAGACATTTTAAAATTAATTAAACATAAAAACAAGTGTTTTAAATGAAACTCACGGTTTCTAGTTAATTCCACAATATAATAAAAATTGTTGAAAATTCTAAAAAATTGACAATTGTTTCGATAAATCAATATCATCGTCAGAATGATACACTGCTTTTATTCATTGAAGTGAAAATAAAACATCCCAATTGACAAGCTGTCAAAAACTAATAGATCACATATTAGACTAGAGAACTATAACTACGTTTAGTACACAGGTGGTAGTACGAGCAAGAATTTAGAAATATGAGGTATTAACTTACAGGCACAAGTATCTATATAATACAACAAGTATTCAGAAGCCGCGGTTAAACAAGCTCTTGAAGAAATAAAACAAGTTATGTCTGTTTCTAAAGCCTCCAAAATTTACGGCATACCACAGACAACATTAAAGACAAGAAAAAGCAAAAAGATATTTTCAAGACAAGTGGAAAACCGCCTACCTTAACAGCTGAATAAGAGAAGCTAGTAGTTGATTGGATCTATTTTTTGGTAGATGCTGGGTTTTCAGTGTCTAGAGCTCAACTATTTGACGTGGTATCCACATTGATTAAAAATCCAAATCGACCTAATCCTTTTAAGGATGGGAGACCAGGAAAACATTGGTACCAAGGATTTTTAAAACGAAACAAAGACACGTCTTGCTGAATAGCACAAAACTTTACTTCAAGCCGAGCTGGAGTAACTGAGAAGGCCATTAGGAATTGGTTTGTGAAAGTGCATGAATATTTTGTAAAACATGAAATAACGGAAGTTTTAGAAGACCCCAGCAGAATCTATAACTGTGATGAGACCGCATATTTTTGACTCTTTTAGAAAAACAAGTGCAAGTTGAAAAATGTTCAAAGACTGTCTATAATAGAGTCTTAAATGATGATAAGAAATGCCTGACAGTTTTAGCCAACATTTCTGCGAACGGTCAAGTTGCTCCGCCGATGGTGCCAAAAAAATCCCTTAATCTATGCCAACCGGTTGGGGTTGTGGATATAAAGAGAGTGGCTGGATGAACGCGGAAACTTTTTTTGAATATGTTACCAACGTTTTCTTTAACTGGTTAACGAAAAACAGCATCACACTGCCCGTCGCACTTTTGCTTGATGGCCACACCATCCATATTTCATTAGCATTAAGTGAGTTTTGCGAAGCAAAGGGAATTGTATTGGTAGCGTTGGTTCCGAATGCCACCCACATAATGCAGCTGTTAGATGTAGCAGTGTTTCGTCTCGTTAAAGCTAAGTGGCGCACAATAGTTCATGATTTTAGAATTAAAGTCGAATTTAATAAAATTAAACGAACAGATTTTTCCGTGCTAGTAAAATAATGTTTTGATGAGACCTTAAAACATCAAACAGTCCAAAGTGCATTTAAATGTACTGGATTAAATCCTTTTAACGGTTAAAAAATTAAATTCGAGAAACTCCAAGCAAATAGAACTCAAGCCCCAGACATTATTTCTTCACAGGCCTCTTCCGAAATCACTATACCAGGACCAGATTTTAGGAATGAGTGAAAGAAAACTATCTCCTTAAACGCTATGCCCGTTTATCAAACAATCTAGTAATGCAGGTTGGTCAGGAAATCCATCTTATACCAAACTTTTTGAATTCTGGAAATCACTTAACCCCAAAGAGGAAGTGGATGCCCAGCTACTATCGACTAAGCTATCAAATGAAACTGCACAAGA
The DNA here is from genome assembly GCA_963921935.1 of Galeruca laticollis. Classification (NCBI taxonomy): domain Eukaryota; kingdom Metazoa; phylum Arthropoda; class Insecta; order Coleoptera; family Chrysomelidae; genus Galeruca; species Galeruca laticollis. Next base: position 32,264,179 of record OY998178.1, on the reverse strand, counting down.
TTTTGTCCAAAACCTTGATGTCTGATGATGAACAGACTTCATTACATCTGTTAGGGGACTCAACACTAATTAACAACATAAATGATGATGAAGATTTTAGTATATTTATCATTGGAGGCTTTTTAGAACTGGTCGTTTAAAATAACGAATACATGACAACTGATAATTCAATCCACAACCATAAAAAATCAACAGACGAAAGTATTGAAACAATATTGGAAGCTCATTCAACAGCAAAATAAACCTCTTCTCCAAAACCATGTCATAGTAACTCAATTGACAAAAAAAATTCAAATTTTAAAATTAGAATGCCTTGAACCAATCAAGTTTCCAAATGAATCACCTACCAGTTCATCAGTACAATCTGATGCTCATGACACTACAGTCCATGATAATAAAAATATTTCTGTAAATAACAATTTTCTTATACCGCCCAATCAAACAATTTCCGAAAAATCCGATTTTGTCAACCACCCACCATTATCTGAGGTATCTCCGGAACCATGTAGTAATTTAGAATACTGCCAAGGTGTCCTACGCCTTTCAAAAATGCATTTTATTTTCCCAAAAAGCAGAAAGAGAATGCAAAAAAACGAGTAACAAAAAATATAACACCGATTGTAGCCATTGCTTGTAGAGTATCAAAGGCAACAAGAAGCCGAAAAAATGTTAAAAGAGGAAAAGAGAAAAGAAAGACTTACCCAGAAAAAGAAACCGAAAAATAAAACAATCCCTAAGAAATCAAATGGCAAACAACAAAAGAGGCAGACCCAGAACAAATAACCCAAGAACAACTAGCAGAAGAAGCAAAAATTTATGAGCAGGAGAATGTAGCGGAAGAAAAAGAAGACAAGAGAGAAAAAAAGTCAGAAAATATGATGAACAAAGCAAAAGCCGAACCAGTAAAAAGTAAATGCAAAAATGAGAACGGTTATCATCAAGATGATTACGTAATTTTTATATATGAAAATGAATATTTTCCAGGAAGTTATTGGTCAAAATAAATCCAAATTTTTTATTTAGGCGATGCGCATTGGGATACATTGGAGATGGCCAGCTGTCGAGGATGTCATATGGTATGAAAAGATGAAATTATTTCCCGTATAAGTGCTCCTCGCCTTGTAAATAGGAAGGGATTTTATTCTGTTCCTGCGATAGAAAGTATAGACTAAACGTGCAATATTTGTTTTAGTGATATACTTAATATAAATTTTATATTTGATGTAAGTAAATTCTTAAAAACCTATATGTAAAAGTTGTTACAGGTTTTTATTTTTTGTTCTTATAAGCGGATTATTTATTAATTTACTTCAATAAATATATCGTTCTGCATATTTTTCTCGAATTCAATGTTTTTTGTGTTAATTACAACAATAATAAAAAAAACAATATAAAAGTTTACGCCGAAATTAGGAACCTCTCAGGTCGGAATTAGGGTCTTAGTTAAAAATGTACGTCGGAATAAGGCGGCGGGCGTAATTTCGGCCGGTAATCCCTTGGCCTACCTGCATAAATCAAAGGGTACCATTTATGACAGGGGTAATTTCGGCCGAGGGGTTGATGTTTACGATGAGATTAAAATATTGGTAATTACGCTTAATAGTTTCTGTAAAATATTAGTTGTGTATTTATTTGGAAATACCTAATCCTGTGTACCTGTCGGAAATACCTTTAATTTACTTATCTCTTTATTCTAATAACTATGTTGTACCTACTTAAGATTATTCCTTTAAATGTATAAAATTCACAAATAACAGGTATAAAATTATTATAGCTAGTCAGTATTATAACTTATCTTTAAGCTACTAGTCGATAGAAAGCATAAAATATATTATTTGTATACGATGGCATCAGATTCAGTAATTAAGAGTTCACGCGGTTGTGACTTACTAGTTGTAGAAAAGTTTCAGTTTTGTAAACAGGACGTATTAAAAAGTGGTGAAGTACGTTGGAGGTGTATAAAGAAAAATTTAAGATGTTTAGCCAAACTGTACACTGTTGGTGCGGAATACACAGTTACTAGAAGTGAATTAATCCACAACCACGAGTCCGATGAAACTACGTTGGAGAGAAAAATAGTGACGACTTCATGCAAGCGCAAAGCTGAGGAAGACATATCGGAGAAACCTTCAAAAATTATTAAAAGCGTTCTTTCAAATCATTTGCCAGAGAATTTGTCATCGATAGATGTCAGTCTAATAAGAAGAAATTTGTACAACAGCCGCCGTAAGCTCTTACCAGCCCTGCCTAAGGATATTCACGATGTACATTCTGTACTCGATAGTTATGGACCGAAAACCACAACAGGTGAAAATTTTTTGTTTATTAACAGCACAGCTGATAATATCATTGTTTTTTCTTGCCATACAAATATAATAAGTTTATGTAAAATGAAAGATTTTTACATGGATGGCACATTTTCTTATTGTACAAAATATTTTTATCAGTTATTTACCATCCATGGACTGGAAAATGGGCATTATGTTCCTCTTTTGTATTGTCTGTTGCCCAATAAGACCAGTGACACATATATGAGACTTTTTCTGTTGGTAAAATCTAAAATTTTTGAACTTTATAATATTGTTTTTGAACCGAAGGAGGTATTTGTGGATTTTGAAATCGCAATTCATAACGCATTAAAAGTTGTCTTTCCCAAAACCAAACTAAATGGTTGTAGATTCCACTTGCACCAGGCGTGGTATAGGAAAATACAATCATTAGGGTTAACCCAAATGTATAAAGATAAAAACTGCGAGGAAAGCAAATGGCTTACTCATACTTTTGGGCTAACTTATTTAGACCCCTCTGAAGTTGAAGATTGTTTCATATTTGATCTCATGTCATACAAACCGGACCATAAACTTATAGATAAATACGCAGACTATTTATTAGAAAACTACATAGCGCCAGAATCTCATTTTCCAGCAAATATATGGGCATATGAAAACCCATCAATTAAAAGAACCACAAATGCCTGCGAATCATTCCGTTCGCACTTTAATTCTAGTTTTTATTCAAGTCACCCTTCTATATTTATTTTTATAGAAAAATTAAAAGATTGTCAGATCGATGCATATTTAAAAATAAAAAATTTAAATATTCCAGCAAAAATTAAAGACAAACAAGTAAAAAACAAACTAAAATTTATCGAAAACATGGTAAATATGCTTCGATCTGACAATATTTCTAGAATTAATTTCGTTAAATCTGTATCACATCAAAACGTTTTTTAAAAATTTATAGTTTACCTAAGTTATAGAAATAAGTTGATGTAATAATTTTATTGAAATAAAGAAATATTTTAATATAGAGCATTCTGTTATTTTATTTGATTTGCGGCCGAAAATACCTATGAGATAAGGAAGCAACTTAAAACCTCCGGCCGAATTTACCTACCGGCTTTTAGTACCTGCCCTTTTTCCGGCCGAAATTACATCCGCCCGGAATAAGGAGATTGTGGCATTTTTTAAAAAAATATTTGTTTTACCAAGGAAGTACGTTATATTATTTAAAAAATATTTTTTCCTATATTTCACAATATATCATTTTACATTTAAAAAATGCCAAACTGGATGTAACAAAATAATTTTTTCTAATATTTAAACTCAAACTCAAAAAATCCTAAACTGCGGAGGAATATGGTGCTTTTACCTTACCTACTTTTTACCATACAGTCGAACGATCAACAAACTAACAAATAAGTAAGCCAATTTTGAATATCAAGTAGAAAAATATTAAACCATAGTTCCCTGTATAAAATGGGCTTGTCCGTTGTTCCAAATTAACAATTGAGATATATAAATAGATTTACATGCGAAAATCAAATATTCATCCCTAAAGAATAATTTCTATACTCTCTACTATAATTAATTAACCTGAGCGTGTCTGAAAAAAATAAAAAAGTAAAAACAGGACAAATAATTTGGTGTGTTTATTCGTTAATCCAACGTTGCCGTCCGATAATTCAACGACGTCGGCGCTCTATTATTAGCCCTCCTCGAAAAATCGGGTTAGTAGGTCGATCAATGCCCGAGGCGCCCTGGTGCCTGCAATAGCCTCGCTTCGTCGCTCATCTACTCCACAACTCCGACCTATTGATCTTGTAGCTACTCTCAAAAAATATCGAATTTTTTTATCAGTTTCTTCTCTCTTGTCAAATATTTAATTCCGTCCTTTTTAAGTATTGTTATTGTCAACAATTCTCATCCATCGCACTTACGTAGATCCTAGCAATATTCATTTCAACCTTTTCTAGGATTCGTTTGTTATTTAATTTTTTTTACTCATGGAAAGCTAATAAATAAAGGTTGAAACGTGATTATTCTAGAATTATCATAACGTTGTTGCGTTGTGATATCCACTGGCTATGTAGAATAGAATAAAACTAATTTTGTTATTGTCTTGCGTCAAAATACAGAATGTTTTAGGGTCTCCAGACTTTCATCGCATTCACAAAACTCTTTGTTCAAGATAGTTATTCCATAATCTCATTTAACATACGTAAAATTAAAATTAATTTCTCTTGCCAGATATTTGACATCTTTTTTCTTTAATTAGCTTTTTTATTTGTGGCGTAAACTAATCTGCCGAAATAACTTTTAATACAGCGTCCAAGTGTGAATCCGTCAGTCAGGATCTTGCTGGACTCTTGTTGCCTTTCATTAATGAAAATAATTGTTCACACTTATACGTGCTTCCGAACATTACTAGGACTTTACAGGCAAAATGTCTCACTTCATTCCCAGCTTGTCATAAATTTCCTGGATTACCTGGCTCTCGAAATTTCTTGCTTGATCGCTGTTGACTCTGTTTTGGAATAGTTGACATTTCTTCGGATTTAACATGAGCTGGGCAGCTTGGAGTCGTTTGAATACGTCTTCCAAATTCTTCAAATGTTCGTCAAAGGTCTTCCCAATACTACGATGTCGTCCAAATAGACCAGGCATGTCGTCGAAAACAACCCTCTCAAGACATTTTCCATGAGTCTTTCAAATATCGCAGACGCATTACAGAGCCCGAAGCGCATGACGTTGAATTGCCATAATCCAGATCCGGTAGTAGATGGTTGTCTTACTTTTTATTCTGCAATCTCTCGAATTATTTTTTAAGCTTCCTCTCTCTTCGTTCGTGGTACTCTTCGAGCTGATTGCCTAATTGGCTTGTCATTACCAGTATCGATTTTTTCTTTGACGGCTGATGTTCTACCAGTCTTCCCTTCTTTTGTTACGAATAGATCTCGATACTGTAAAATAAATTCTCTCATTATCCTTTTCTCAGCTCGATTCAAGGATTGACCAACTGATAACATCTATTCGAATCTGGCATTGGAATTGTCAGTTGCCGTTGTTTGGCGAACTATAGACGTCACTGGTTCGCAGGATCTAATCTTCGTTTCTTTCTTAATGGTAATTGGATAATCGTTTAGGTTTATCACACGTACTGGGATCTCCTTCGCCGACGTAACCGATCCTTTTCCAATTAGTACTCCTTTGCCACCTTCTTCGTCGTGGTTCCTTGGCTCCATCATAACCGGCGTACCTTCCTGCATCATTCCCTGTAGCCGTGCTACTATCATGGTTTCGCTTCGTGCAGGTAGAACAGTATCTTCCTGTACAGCTGCCAATACCGTGCTGCCTTCATATGGATGGAGGAATACTTCCTCGGAACCCACTTTAATTGCTCTATTTCTAGAGTCCAATTTTAAACTATGTAGATTCATTATGTCCATTCCCAGAATCACGTCTTCTTCAATGTCAGCTACGATTACCGTATGCGTGAACTTTTCTGCGGCAATTCCCAATTGGATGTGCGTTTCCACGTGAACGTTAGCACTCTCACCTGTGCCGGTCCGCAGTCGCAGTCTCGTTGGTAGAAGCTTCTTCTTGAGATTTATTATCTCTGGTCGAATATTGGTTCTAGTTGCTGCAGTGTCTACCAGCAGAGTATATCTCTTGCCAATACCTTCGCCATTTACATATAGATTGTCGTTGCGACATTTAGAGAAGCTGTCAGTATGAGAGGGTCTTTGAATGATCATGGGACGGTGCAGCCCCCTCGTAGCCGACCCGTTCTAGTTTTCCTGTGACTGGGGTTCTTCGTTTGCAGGAGTCCTGGGGCGCTTATACGAACTGCGTACATGCCCTAGCTCGCCACAATTCCAGCACCTGATCTATCTCGTCTTCCTGTCCATCATATTTTTTATCAAAATGACGATCTGGCCAAATCAATCCTCGTCACCTTGTTCTCGGATGGTCCTAACTTTGTTATAACCTGTAGCCTTCGTTGCTGCTTCATATTCAAGAGCAGCTATCAGTGCGTCAACTAATGTTTTGGGAGACTAAATGAAGCGTCCTCTGCATATCGGGTTCAGGTAAGCCATCAATAAAGACTTGGAAGCCCAGAGATTCCATCATGTTCTCTGGATAAGCAAATCGAACTAGTCGGGAACATCCAGTTCATACTCTTGGAGGGTTTCGTCACGTTTCCGCCTTCGGTTCTTCAGCTGGAATTGGTACAAATGTTCGTGACCATATTGCATGTCCAACCGTTTTCTCAGCTGCTCGAAATCATCCGTTCCTTCAAGAGGTATCGTCTGAAGTACATCTAAGGCATCTCCTCGAAGCGCGATGGTTAAGTTTACTGCCTTCTCCTTATCGGACCAATTATTCACTCTAGCGGCTGCTTCAAACTGTTTTACATGTATGGTGTGTTTCTGGCGTGCAAGGTTTTGTTTGCTTGATCTTCTCTTCTTCCGCTGGCGAGCCTTTAGTTCTTAAATCTGTCATCTTTCTAACTCCTCTATTTTGTCGTCCATCGTTGTCATCTTATTATCAAAATCCGATTTTAGAGACGATATTTCATTTTCAACATCAGCAGCAATGTCGTTTTTCATTAATAAGATATCGGCAGATATAATATCGTTCTTCATAGCAGAAATCTTCTCGTCCATATTAGCAGAAATATCGTTCTTCATAGCAGAAATATCGTTTTTCACATTAGTTGAAATCTTCTCTTCCATGGCAGAAATTTCGTTCTTCATATCAGAAAAATCGTTCTTTATATCAGAAATTGACGAGATTAAGAATGTACTTACCAGTGCCACTTTGAGTCTTTCTACTAATTTACTCTTCTTACCGGACGTTTCCAATTCACGATTTTCCAATTCTGCCTTTAGTTTCGTCACTTTCAGGTCACTTACTCTCTCGGCCATTTTTACGTAGCTATATATATATATATATATATATATATATATATATATATATATATATATATATATATATATATATTATCCCACTTCTGACACCAATGTAATGTTTTTCTTATTTATTTAAAAGTTTTTATTATGACGGGTGGGATAAATTGATACACACGGTATGTCTACTTACCTACTGTATTCATTTACTAAACTATTCACTAATTTATACTAGATATACAGTATATTCACTTACACTAATTTATATAAACACTTAGACTATTTAATTGTTGACTGTTTATCTCACGAGATCAAATTATAAACTAACTCCGTTGGTAGGTAGCCTTTCTTATATATTAAGTGCCTTCTTTTCTGGATTCTTCTAGATTGCGGCTCACAAAAGCAATCGACTTCCTGGAATTGTCTAGATAAAATTGGTCACAAAAAATAATGGTAAACAGTTCGAAGAAATCCCTGCCCCGTCGCCAAACTTTTAACTTCCATATCTAGTATATAACAGAGTCGGATTTCGGCACTACACCATAGAATATACTGACCATAAAGTTGAAGGTTTTACTTTCTCAATTTTATATTCGAAGTATGCCAATAGTGCAGATTCGGACAATTTCTGAATTCTCTTGGAATTGCACCACCCTTTGAATTGGGTATAGGCAACTTCGTACTGTCTTTATGATTTCTGGGGGATTAATTGTGAAATCGCACGTTGTGACGCTTCCAATACTTCTTCTAGTAAATGTTCGTCTTTACGTTCAGAGCTCATTTCTAATTAAACACTTTAAAACAATGACTGTGATAATAGTTTTTGAAGCAACCCATTTTTATTGTTTATTACGCCGCTACCGTTACGTAGTCATGCAAACAATACCACCCCTAGACGCTAGTCACCTAGATCTTTTTGGATCAAACACAAAATGTCGATAAAAAATTACACATACACCTACTTGTTCAAAAATTTGTCATTCCCATATTAGTTTTACTGTAGTTTTCGAAAAAAAATTGTTTGCTTCTCGAATGCGAAATGATTTTGTGTTCTCGAATGGGTATTTTGCCTTGCTGAAGTTCGGCACTTCCATTTTTAAACACAAGAGTATATAATTTCGCATTTTAGATACTAAAAATATGTATTTCATTTACTTTATAATCAACATACATTTATTTCATCACACCTTTTACATATTGATTCAAAGAATGTTTTTTGTTATCTTCGCTATACCGTTATAATAAAATAAAAGTATTGCGAGGAACCGGATATCCTGTTTATTAAAGAAGATTTCATGTAGATATTTCATTTTTATTTATCACCTTATTTTATATACTGTTCTGTTAATACGCTTGCGAAACACTGAAATGGAATATTTTGATATTATTGCATTGTTGAGATAATTATTTTGGTATTATTAGTGCTGAATGCTTTCTCAATACCGTTGTTTCAAAACTATGAAGTGATGAAGTGTTGAACTAGCCCAAATGATATATGAATTTAAAATAAGAATGCATTATCAATCAATTTTTATATATTAATCACCCAAATAAAAAGTGATTAAGAACTTGTTGCGGGCGTATGTGGGAGGAAAGTTTGTTGATTGAACTAAATTAACAATAACAACCACTTACTATAAGTATAGTTATAAGTCAAATAAAGAGTTCAATAATTAGATGTGCACGAGTAAAACAAACATGTGAAAGATCGCCAAACCAAAATTTGACAGAATGCGTCCATTTGTAATCGTGACAAATGACGAAAAAAGAGGTTTGACGCTCTCGTGTCCATTGCCATGAGTACATATTAAGACATATTTTTCACCCTGTGTTTCAGGAGAGAAAAGCTGTTACTGGTTCTGATGTAGTTAGTCAGACATTTGTCGTTGCCATCGCAGTATTATTGGCATCGTAAATTGCACGTCACAGCCCGAAAGTTGGAAATGAAAATAAGAATGTCTTCAGGCATCACAAGAAGCGTTTCGAGTAACATAATGACGTTTATGGAAGTGCAGGTTTCTTCTTTCTAACATCACCAGTGTGTACCTTTGTCCATTCCATGGTCCTAATTGAAACAAACGTAATGTGTCCGAGCCACCGTTGCTCCAGGGTGCCGAATTTCCACTACTAGGAGCTGTAAGACCTTGAAGTTGGTGGAGTGGTTCAGTAACTTCCTCCTTTCTCGAGCCGTAAGGACGGGAGGGGAAGAGTGAAGCAAAGAAACAGCTCGGAAATGGTCAGTGGAGCACTGATGTCGAATAGGTAGCACTGGGAAAAGCCAGTAGAAGATCCAACACACCCAAGTTACATCTGAACACACTGACGAGTCCCTACCTGACATGGGGGACGAACAGCGAGTTCCCGGCGCCGAAAAACTGGGACCCTTCGGCTATGGTATGGTAACCCGAACAGAAGAGTCCCGATGGAGTAAACCAGTGGCTGGGATGCATGACATCGGGGTACAGAAGGTTAATAAGATTCCTAAATCTAGAGAACTAAACCTCGAGAAAAAATCAGGAAATCATTAGGTGTAAACCTATCCTGCCCAGAGGATGAGTGGCTCATCCGTAAAAGAGTCGTGAACGATGTCCTCCGATTTCCAGGTCGCTATCGGTTGTATTGCAGACCTTGCCGCAGTATGAGAGCACTGCTGTGGTGGACCTATTTTTCTGCCCAACTCGTGGGAAAGAGCATGGATACAGAATCAATTGAAAAGTCACAAGAGAAGATGCCTCTGGCAGATGACCAAGCCGAGGACCTAAATTTAACAGAAACCGAATCATCGTGGATCAATAGATGGCAGGAGGCCTTCGGTGATCCTAAAACGTATGAGATCTCGCAGAGAAGGAACTCACTTGACCGGTCACCTCAAAATAAATGACAATACGTAGAGCCCGTCAATGAAGAGAGCCAAACCTACCCCAGCAACATAAAGGTAACCTCCTCGGCAAAAGCCAAAGCCCAAATGACAAACTCAAAAGGGACACCGGGAAACCAAAAGGATACTACTGTGAATAATCCAAAGCAAAAGAGGGAAGAAATTACTCCTGACACACCCGAACACAAGATCACTGAACGCAACGCTGCAACAGGTTAGACAACTAGAAAAATTAGTAGAAGGCACTAATAAACCAAAGAAGGAACTAACAGAGATAAGTGCCAAGTTGACATATTATGCTAGAAAGTTCAGAAGGGTGATCAAGAATCCTTAATAATGAGAAAGATTTCCAAAGCCTAGCGAAAATTCTTGATGAAGAGTGGCCAGAAGATATATATATATATATATATATATATATATATATATATATATATATTCATTTATATTTCTTGGGCATTTTTGGTCCTGGATTAATTAAAACATTAGATGGTTTTTAAATTTATATTGTATTTCATTAACGTTTCGGTCGTTTTTGACCTTCATCAGAATATAAAAACACTAAAAGAGAAATTGGTTCTTAAAATCCTAGTGTATACAATGTAAAACAATGACATACCTGTGGATTATATTCCAGCGAGTGCCACATCACATATTACAATATTTTAACTTATTTTAATATGTGATGTGGCACTCGCTGGAATATAATCCACAGGTATGTCATAGTTTTACATTGTATACACTAGGATTTTAAGAACCAATTTCTCTTTTAGTGTTTTTATATTCTGATGAAGGTCAAAAACCACCGAAACGTTAATGAAATACAATATAAATTTAAAAACCATCTAATGTTTTAATTAATCCAGGACCAAAAATGCCCAAGAAATATAAATGAAAAAAATATAAACTTTAAGGTCCAAGAAAAAAACTCGAATTTTCTAAATATATATATATATATATATATATATATAAGGTATTTGGATTTTTCTTGGACCAATTTATATATATATATTTCCATTTAGCGATTTCTTGGGATTCGGTCCTTATTTTCAAAATTCATTAAACTATATATCTCATAACATTTTATTTACTTGACGTTTCGGCCGATTTTCGAGCCGAAACGTCAAGTAAATAAAATGTTATGAGATATATAGTTTAATGAATTTTGAAAATAAGGACCGAATCCCTAGAAATCGCTAAATGGATATATATATATATATATATATATATATAAAGTGGTGCACGTACATCAGAAAAAGTTACTCGAAGCGGACCTAGAGAAAGATCTAGTGGTATTCATTGACCCAAATGGTACGAGACATCGAAACGACTATGACGACCTCGTAACGGCATACCCAGCTATAGCTCTTATAGTAGAAGAAGAAGGCACTCTAGGTAAAATCAATTTCGAATACCTTAGAAAATGCACAGAATTTGCTCTAAGAGGCCTCGACATCGAGGCAAACCTGTGCACAGAAGAGGGGAAGAAGGCTCAGAGAAATACCTCTGAAAGGAATGAGACCAACAGAATGAAACGCTATGATAAAGAGAAAATAATCATTAAAGCAACTTTAACGGTATAAAATTGTAAGTACATATGCACTCTATTCTTATGAACGAATGGTTGATCTTTTTTTCCCTTTAAATGTCAGTTACGTGGGAAGAATTCGAAGATAAGCTAAAATCAATCATAGAAGAAGTAAATAAACAGGAACAAAGGGTTTTAAAAAAAGAAACTCCTAAAAATCCAGATATACACACTGAAGTAGTTAATAGTATAATAATTCTTTACAATCATTTTACAAAATTAATAGGTAAAAATTGGAAAAACTTAACTATAATACAGCAAGTTGTAAAAATTATTCTGATAGGATTAGGGATAAAACTTCTAGGTGACTTCAAGCGCTAAACTGTACTGGTAAAATACCTACATCTATATTTGAGGAGATCGATACGGTTGTATTACAAACAATAAGCAAACAGGTGAAATTGGCTAAGAGTATGAATGATTTTTTTTTAATTTCGCGAGTAAGGTATTACCTACTGGGTTTAATGGCGAAGCAAGTAAGTTACAGTCGTTTTTGGATTCGTTAGATTTATTACAAATAAACGCAACAGGTAACGAGGAAAATGCAGTTCTTTTAATTAAAACTAGACTGACAGGGAAAGCAGAAATCAGAAACAAGCTTAAATCAGGAATAAGAGGAGATAACCCAAGTCTTCTCTTGGCAAAACTAAAGAAAGTAAGACAATACGGAAAGGATATAACACATTACGCGACAGCAGTAGAGAATCTGGCGGAGAAACTACAGGCAGCATACGTGTCGGAAGGGATGCCAGAGAATTTAGCAGAAAAATACACCAAAGAGGTAACGGTTAAAGCAGTGACGATGAATGCCACAACAGACGCGACTTAAACAATTATAGCAGCGGGAAGCTTCGAAAACACACAGGAAGTACTATCTAAGCTGGTATGAGTAGAATGTATTGCATTTGAAAGACAATAGGAATTTCTTCAGAAAACCAGATTTTAACTATAGGAACAACGAAAGAAGAGGAAACAACAGCAGAATGTATAACGGTAATTCTCAGGGAAGGACATTCAGACAATACAACCAAGGAAACGGGTACAACAGACACATAGTCTTACAACAAGGACAAGAAATTTAACAGGAATAATAATTACAACAATCATACTAATAATAACGTATGCGAAATAGAGCATAAAATTGAAGAAATGAGCTGACAAATAGCACAGTTAAAGAAAGAAAACTACGAATTAAGGATGGAAAATATGGATCTAAAGGAAAAAACACAGGTATTGCGAGGAAACACGATACAGACTCAGAAAAATTGTAGAGAGAAAAATTTGATAATACATGGTATAGAAGAAGGCAACGAAGAAGATGAGGAACAGCTAGGAAATAAATTAGAAGATGTAATGAAAAAAGTTAACAACACAGTAGATGTTAAATCAGATATTTTGAAATGTAAAAGAATAGGAAACAGAAACAGTAACAAAACTAGACCAGTACTAATAATGATGAAAGACGCGAATAAGAAAGTAGAAACTTTGGAAGGAACGAATAAATTAAAAGGAACAAAGGTATGTATTGATGAAGATTACCCAAAAGATATACTGGAACAGAGAAAACAGCTATAATAAGATACATGAAACAGGCGAGAGAAAGTGGGGCCAAAGCTAAGATAATCGATAATACATTACTGATAAATGACAACATATACAGTCTAAAAGAACTAGAAGAAAGGAAAATTCAGTTAGAAATACATACAGGATGGAATAAGTCAACATTTAAGGAACGTAACGAAACTAATCGGAAAACTTGTAATACCATTTTCAGTGATTAAAGTTTTAATCAACTAAAAGGTGAATAAATTTTACATTTTGGAAATAACCGTATCTCGTTAAGGATGAGCATGCGGATCAAAAATAAATTGAAATTTAGTGAAGCCTTAACTATCGGAAAACACAACTTCGACTTAGGACGAGCGTTGGAAAAGCTTGATGAGCTTTCGGTAAAATTTGAAGTAAGAAGAATGAAGATATACGCAAATGATGGAATATTCAAACAGTGCATAATAGAAGAATTTACAGAAGAAGGGAATAAAAGGTTGAAAAACATACAATTATGTATCTGCGAAGTACCAAAGACGGTACAGCGGAAAGAAGAGATTCAAGAGATTTTAGAAAGATATCATAACAATCCAATGTTTGGAGGACATGTAGGGAACAATAGAATATTAAAGAAATTGAGAGCGAATTTTAGACGGAACAACATGGAGAAAGATGTACGGAAGTATGTAAAGAATTGCCATGAATGTCAAGTGAATAAAGCGAAACCCAGTCATAAGGAGAAATTTATCATCACGGACACATCTATAAAACCGTTTGATATTATATACACAGACACAATAGGTCCTTTTGTAGAAAGTAACAATGGAAATCATTATTGTATTATGTGAATTGACAAAATACGCGGTCATGATACCGGTGAGTAACAAAGAAGCAACCACAATCGCAAAAGCTATCTATATTCGACAACTTTATAGCAACTTATGGTTTAATGGAGGAAATAAGAACAAATCAAGGAACGGAATATAAAAACGAAATAATGAAGAACTTAGCAGAACTTTTAAAAATTAAACACAATTTTTCAACAGCATATCATCACGAATCAATAGGCAGCTGTGAAAAACTGGACAGAACGTTCAATGAATACATAAGAAACTTTATCAAGGATTCTAGGGATAACTGGTGTGAGTTTGTGAAAATATTCGCATATTTTTATAATACAACACCTAATACGTATCATTGGTACACTCCATTCGAATTATTGTACGGTAGGAAACCCAACATACCAGAATTTTTAAATGAAGAAATTAAACCATATTACAGCTTTGAAAGGTATGACAAAGAATTGAAATATAGATTACAGTACGCGCATGACAGAGCTAGGCAGTTTTTAACAAAAAATAAGTTAATTAGAGTAAATAAAAGCGAAAAAGAATTTTCACCCGTAAATTTTAAGATAGGAGATTCAGTCATATTGAAAAATGAAGAAAGAACTAAGTAGCTGCTCCTTCGAGATATGTATAAATACTCTTGCCGCATTTTGAACTCTTACTAAATACAAAGTAAGACACTGCGAAACAACTACCATATTGTCCAAGAAATTCGAACATTCCTCACATACTATTTATTATTTTTAATTTTATTTTCTTCCTAGGAACTACCCGTTCTTCAGTGGATGATAAACCCATGCAACATACATGAATTTTTTTCTTACAAAATTGTAAATATTTCATTTCCACATATATAAAGCAGACATTGGATGCATTTATCCATTTCATATTATTGTAGATGGACTCACTTCATTGTAAGCTTCTGGACTATTAGTAATATTGAGTGAATGAAAACGACGAATACTCAGTGTGTATTAGTTTATTACTTTCAGGCTAAGCGCTTTCGGCTGTTAAGCCATTATCAAAGCCGTCGTCATTTAAAAAAGTAGCTGTCAAAGCCATCAAGTTGATCAAAAACAATACTCAAGATAGAATCATCGTTATGATTGAGTCATTCGAATAAAAACATTAAAATACCCTATTGTAAGGGTGTAAAATTATATTCACATGATGTAAATTCACTCAAAAAAAAAATTAATTTTGAGTGAATTTACATCATGTGAATATAATTTTACACCCTTACAATAGGGTATTTTAATGTTTTTATTCGAATGACTCAATCATAACGATGATTCTATCTTGAGTATTGTTTTTGATCAACTTGATGGCTTTGACAACTACTTTTTTAAATGACGACGGCTTTAATAATGGCTTAACAGCCGAAAGCGCTTAGCCTGAAAGTAATAAACTAATACACACTGAGTATTCGTCGTTTTCATTCACTCAATTTGCATCTAGTGTGTACACCATATCCACAGGCATTTCTATTAGTAATATGATTCATTCTTGACTGGATAAAGAATTCAATAACCTAACCTAATTGAAGATGCTTCCTGTCGAGCAATACGGTTTGATCACTTGACCCAG
Source organism: Galeruca laticollis (assembly GCA_963921935.1). Taxonomy (NCBI): domain Eukaryota; kingdom Metazoa; phylum Arthropoda; class Insecta; order Coleoptera; family Chrysomelidae; genus Galeruca; species Galeruca laticollis. Next base: position 32,248,541 of record OY998178.1, on the reverse strand, counting down.
ATAGGACCATTGGTCACATTGGAGGAGGTTTTCGTAACAATAAACTAACACATTAATTAATGATAATGATTATATTTCTGCTCAAACTATTCTTATTAAATATATACCTGTAAGATCGCGACATAACGACCTTTATATTTATCATAGAAAGAATAATTACCTGAGGTATAAGTTAAAATATTTTCATGATTCGTTTTCGAGATTTTGCTACATATTTAAGACATAAAAATGTTTATGGGAGAGTAGGTACCTCTAAATATCAATTTATCAATTTTTAGGGCAAACGCCGCATTTTTCAATTTTCTAGATTTAAAGGCACAAACTTACTCCCCCGTAATACAAATCCACTATCAGTCGATGTGATAACAAAATATTGTTAAACCTGTTTTTTCTTTGTTCTACTCACTGCTGTGTTTTATGTTGTTTTATAAAGAAAAAATCTGCCTTTTTAATTTCCTACAACCGCCAGGAGACGATCTCTAAAGTGAAACTCGTAAATAACAAAAATAGCATCAAATCAGATTTTAATGGTGCTTGTTTTGATACATTGTATTGGAATCTAATATTAGGTTTCGTTCTATAGAATTTAACTTATTTGTAAGAAATATTTATTTAAAATATTTAAATAGGGAAATAATAATAATGTTCATTTTTACCAAATTTACATAAATATTATACATTAATATGTTAGTTGTTACAATTACGTCCAAAATAAACAGTGAAACTACATAAGCCCATTGTAACATTACTTTTTACGATTTCAGTATTGTAATGTTTTTCTTATTTATTAAAACGTTTTATTAAGGATGGGATAAATTCATACACACGGTAGGTTCACTTACTTAGTTTATTTATTCACTACACTATTCACTAATTGAATACACAGTATATTCACTTAAACTAATTTATATAAACAGTTCACTAATTAATATTCACTTATTTACTGTTTATCTCACGATGTCAAATTATAAACTAAAACTGACTCTCCTCGGTCGGTCCTTTACATATTAGTGTCTTTTTTACTAGATAATTCTAGATTGCGGCTTATACAAAAACAATTGGCTTTCTGGCATTTTCTAGATAAGACTGGTCACAAAAACAATGTCTAGATAAGATAGTCACAATCGTAAACAATTTTAACTTTCATACATGGCTTAGACAGAGTCGGATTCAGGGACTATACCAGTGTGCTGTTTCGTAATAGTATCTATGACGCATATATATGTTCGGAATGAAGTGTTGAAATAGCTAACGAGAAATAATAATTTTAGAAATTTCGTAATCTTTAGGTATTTTTGTTTATAAAGATACTAAAGTTGCCATTTTTATAAAAAATAAAGTAGTTAACATTAACTGAAATAAAATAGGGAAAATATACAGGAAGGTTCAATAAAGAACAGAGATAATCTATTTTTTTCAAGCTTAAATCCAAAATTTTAGTAATGAATTAAAATCAATAATAATAATTTAAATCCACAACGAATATATCATCGTCTTAAGCAAATAATTTAATAAATAGCTAAAAGACCTGTAAGTAAAGAGCTTAATACTTGAAAAAGTTCAAATACTTTGAAGTTGTATAGGATAATCAAGTAAGAGCAACTACTGCAAGTAGATAGCTAGGCCGGTTCTGGAGCGGAAGTCGGAATCGGAGAGTTATAGAACCGTCGGTTCTAGAATCGTTCTAGAACCGTTCTAGAAGTCTCCGATTCCGACTTCCGCTCCAGAACCGGCCTAGCTTATTTACTACTGCAGTTAAGAGGGGCCTCACGCTTTAGGAACCTGAAAACAGTTGGCACCCGTGATTTGCAACAAAATTTAGGTCATTTTGTACACAAGAAATCTAAAGAACGCAGGGAAATTAAGTATTGAAATTTTAACACAATATAACTTGGACCTTTGTCTTGGGGATCAGGTATTTTGGTTGAGTTTTATATTGTTATAAAAAAGATATAAGCCATTAAGTGATGGTGTGGTTTTGACAGTTTTGACAATTTGTGGTCACCAATCTGCACACCAAAACCTGATCCCCAAAAGGAAGCCTAGAGAAATTGATTCTGAAAATATGAAATCTCAAATCATTGTATTTTTTGAGATTTGTTGTGCGCAAATTTTTGCAAACGAACATCTTTTTACTTTAGTTCAACCGCTCTACCGTCTTGATGCATGGCGCTGTGTAGAACAATATAGAACAAGGACAGAAGACGACGGTCAATTCATAGGCAAATAATATTATAACTTTCTCTATGGGTCAAATGCTGTTGTCATATGTTTTGTGTTCATAAAAATATCCCAAATTTATAGTTTAGTGTGTATTGTATTTGTAAGTGATTATAATTAAGTAATTTTCATGCTAACTAAGTAAATTTGTGCTTCGTAAATGCTATTTATATTTACTCCACAAGATTGTGTTTAGTGCTTCATGCTTCCTTGCAACAAAAATGCACTTTTTGCACCTATTACACAAATAACTACTTAAATATATTATGTGAGAATGATTTTGAGTTTTTGTTCTTTGGAATAAATATATCATGTTTATACCTGATAATAGTAATTCTGATTCCGCTTAAGTTGAATTTTATTGTTGTGTTTTTCTATACAAATGTTGTTCTTCATGAGGTCAATTATTTCGCTTATTGTATTTGTTTGTAAGTTCAGTTTTGATGCAGAGTGGAGGCATTTTATTCCAAGTAGTGCATCAGCCCTAAAATATTTTATCAATAAATGTATATCATATAATATGCAAAAAGAATTTATAACACATGGTAATTATTTGTTATGTTAAATATATTTACCATCAGGAGAAGCAACTAGAAAACCACAATCCTGAATCAACCACCACAACATTTTGTACTTGTTCAAAAATGCTCTTAGCCACCTTTTCCTTAAGAGTTCCATACTCCATTACCTCCGTCATACTATAAGTCTTTTTAAGAACAGTTTTTACAAGAGAATGACAAGGTGTATTTGTTTTTCTCTTAACAACCTGTCCAAAGATTTTATTAGAAATTAGGATTTTTATCCACTTTTCAGTTTGCTTTAGCCTATGCACCATAGGTAATAGTAATTATTGAATAAAATTAATGAATGAAGTAGGTAACATTATATTTTAAAAATCTTTGAACTATAAATATTTTAAAACTTTGTCTAGCCAATAGTCGAAATTTCCTTGCAAATTGTTTGATTATATAAGCATTTCAAAAAATCAAAGAAAATAAGAAACCAAATTATTATTAAAGGAAGAATTAGTAATAGTCTTAGTTGTTGATATTAAAAAAAATTGTAAAACAAAAGACGACTAAAAAGTTAATTTTGTCTACTTGTTGCACTTCGGGAGCTGTATCGTGTTATACAGATAGGTTTTCTTTTCTAAAAACCATTTTTTGTGTTGTTCTTGCTGAAAAACGTAAAAACAACTCAAAAAAATCCAAAATTCCAACTTATTTTTGGGCAAACCTATACTTTTCTCGCATATTAGATGGGTTGGATGGAAAAGTAATAAAACCAATAATGTATTATACAAAAACAAAAAAATATTTACCATTCAGGTGATCACACATATGGGTATCTGTCATGGAAAAAACAGAATGAACCAACTATTTTTTTGTATAGTGAAGGAAAAATGTTTCAGTTCCAATCTCCACAACACATATGATCAATCTTTGCAAACAAGGTAGAAGCAAACTTGTACATGTTGATTGTATGTTTGATTTTGTACTGTATATATCGATCTCCCCACAATATATACATTATTATTTGTCATTACAGATCTTTCGCTTTAAATATTTTATTAGTTGTTATAGTTGCTTTGTAAATTTTTTAAACGTTTGCTATTTTAAATTGAAATTCCTCACTGTACCTTACTTTCCTCTTTCTATTAAATATAAAGCATTGTATTACGTATTAAGTAAATATTTCTTTGTATAATAAATTTGGAAACTCTTTGTTTATATTATTTGTTCTAGATAAAATTGAATATATTTACACATGTAGTTGAAAAAAGAGCCTACATGTCAAATAAAATTTGAAAGCAATCAACAGAAACTGATACAAATATGATTAGATTCATGCAAAGTTATGACACGACGTTCTGTGTTTTCAGACTAAATGGCCTATGTTAAATCATGTACATTTGTAACTTTTCCGCAGTTTAATTTTCTTAGCATGAGAAAAACATAATTTATAATCATGAAAACATTTTATTATGTTAATATAAATGGTACAAATTTTGAAAGGTATAATGTTTTTAAAGTATCTATGTATATTTTTCTTCCATTCTTAATTTCTAGCAATTCCCACAATGCTGTCACTTGGTATCCATATTATTAAATAGCACATGTCCTTTCATGCAATATGTAATGCACCTTGTATCAGGTGATAATAGTTATATTTTTCAATTATCACTATTATATATTCATCAAAACGAATTATGCAATTCTTGTCTTTTGAGAGCCGTTTTAATTTTTCTTCATTCAGATACTTCAAAGGTCACTTCACTTTAATTAAGCATTTTTCGCTTTTCGCTAACAAACCCATATTATCATTAAAACACGGTTTCAAGAGATTGTTGAAGGATGTTTTGATGATACTAGAACAAACAATCAGTATTATTTATCTCATATTTTCACATTGATCAAATAATCCAGTATACATAACCTCAACCATAGCTTTTAAAATAAAAAATACGGATTGCAGGATAATTTACATTGTCATAACTATAATTTTTGATATGGGGTCGATACTATTACTTACTTTTTAACAATTTATTCGTTTCAAAAACATTTATGAAACTCTTAAATAATCAAAAATCTACACCCAAATGGAAATTATGTCAACATATTTTGTTTGGATCTATGTATATAATATTCTCTTATCTATGCACAGGTGTGCTGTGGTTTGGATGCAACATAAAAAATAGAGATAAGGTTTCTGTGCTCACAATAAGTTGAGATATTTGAAATCAAAACATTCGAACAGAGATGCGTTTCTTTGAACCGTCAAGAGTGGAAAGACAGAGACAGAAAATATGTTGAATAAGTAAAAGCCGATTCAGTACTACTATCGACATCTATCGTAAATATTTTGAACCAAATAATTACTAAATTAGTAACTAGTATTGTGTAGGTTTTTAGGTTTATATACCTGTGAGTAGGCCCCTATTAAGACAGAATAGAAACCAGAAATAAAGCCTACTTTCCTCAAAATAAACTTCCCACTAGAACAACAAGAATTAAAACAGGCAAATGCACTCTTTTGTTAAATTCTTTCATTTGAATTTTATGTGGAATAGACTAGATTACTTGAAAGAAACTGTGGACTGTGACCTATTTATTTAGCTTTTATAATGGATTTTCCAGCAGTTGGAGTTATGATATGGGTGCCATTGCTTATGCTCATGATCACATTTAGTCTTAATCAGGGGCAATATGGGCACATGCACAATCAGCATCAATAGCTTTAAAATCTAATTCAAACAATTTTCTTCATGAGAAATTACAAATTGCCAATTTAATAAAAAATATTGAACCGTCAAAGGTTAAACGTCAAACAAAAAATTAAATATTTCGAGAGTTGTTTGACGTATCACAATAAAAATTGATAAGTGGCTTTTTAATGATTAAAACCTCTTTCAGAACAAAAAGGACGAAATCATTGTACATTGTATCTAAAATCAGCTTTTATAGAGATACGTCCCCTTTTTCATTATGCTATAAAAACTTTGTAGTATTAATCTTTGTAGGGATTAAATATTCACTTAGTTGTTACTACGAATCCAATTAGCATTAACAATATTGTTAATAATACATATTGGAGCTGTCAACTTTTGTGTGCTTAAGAAAAAGGTAAGTTAAGTTCATTAGAGTTATTTGTTTATGTCCTACCTTTTCGTTACTCTTTGTATATATTATTTTAAATATTAAACTGGAATCAAATTAACACTAAAGAACATTTCAAAAACTTGATTAATAAATATCATTTTAGTAATGTACTTTCTTGAACAAAATTACAATTGAAAATCATTATCAACAATCAGTTAATCCCTTACAAAGATTATTTATCCATAAAGGCAGTTGAGAGGGTGGTCCCGTATACCTCAATTGGTTCTCACACATGACACTAACCATTAAATATATCTTTAATGCACCAATGGGGATGACAGATTGTCGGAGGGTGGTAAGCATACTTTTAGAAACACAATGGAGTAGTAATAAAAATATATGCAGGTAGGTGACCCGCTGGTCCTATGAGATGGTATATTTATACTGGCTTAGAAACATCGGCCCTGTTCGCATCCTCACAGACTCTCATTCTCGGAAGGTATCTTTCATTAATATTCTAATGGCTGGTATAAGGGATCCAAAGTGATGGTAAATTATTTTTTGTGTATACTGAAGTATTGGGTCGTTAAAAACAGATTTTCAACGGAGTAGTACATTGTGTATCTGGTAGTAAAAGGAATATATTTCCGGACGATAATGTAAATTGCGAACAAGCATATTGAAGTCCGGGAATTCGCTTTTACTACGAGGTACACATTCTATTTGAACATATATATTTTTTTTTATTTCGACAGAAAGTCGCATCAACCGTAGTAGGTTATTAGCGACGGTACAATAGATAATAACATAATTACACTGAATTATACATATTAATTTATTTTAAAAATATTATTAGTTTATCATAATTATTATCCTGAAATAAGGCTTCAAATGTGTTGGGTAGTTTACGAATTTTTCTATGATTATAGTATTTAGGACATTCTGTGAGGATATGTTTCACTGTTACATCTACATTACAGAGATCACATACTGGATGTTCTCCACGTTTTATTAGGTAAGTGTGAGTTAGTCTAGTGTGCCCCAACCGTAGACGTGAAATAATCACTTGGTGTTGCCTGTTGTTAGAAAATGGAAACCACTTTTTATATAGAGGTTTAATTTCACGAAGTTTTGAGTCACTTTCAGTCCACTGAGATTGCCACAAAGCGATCACTTTCCTATTTAATACGCACTTTAGATCCGAACTAACCACCTTTGAAATAGATACCGCACTTTCATCTGTGATGGAATTACGAGCACATCTGTCCGCTTCTTCATTTCCACTAATACCAATATGGGATGGGATCCATATAAAGATGACATTATTGTTTCGTTCTCTGGCAACGTAGAGTTCTTTCTTAGAATAAATCGTTTGTATAGAGTGTAAGGAAGTAAGGGAGTCTGTAAGGACAAGGAAAGAGTTGTAGTGGCTGCTTTCGTTGATATGTGTTAAAGCTTGATATATAGCGAATAGTTCTGCCTAGAGGATATTTGTGTAGGATGGAAGTTTATATAGGAGTTTCTGCGAATCAGTTACTACAGCTGCTCCTACGCCTATGGTCGATTTCGAGGCATCTGTATATATCTTTTGGTAATTTGGATACTTTCCCAAAGTGTCGAACAGCTTGACTTTTATAACAGTTGAGTTTGTATTTTGTTTATCATATTGAGTTAAGCTTTTGTCGCAATTTGGTATCTTTACCATCCAGGGTTCTATGTTATAATAAGTGGTAATTGGGTAAACTTTTGGTAGACAGAAGTCAATTTCTTGAAAGTATGTTCTAATTCTGTCGTAAAACGGTTTTGGTGTCCTCGATTTCCCAGTAAAAAATCCTTCTAATTTATTTGAGTGCGTGTACTAATATGTTGAATTTGACATATTGGCAAGAATAGTAACTGCGTAATTGCTGCTAAGAAATTTTCGCCTTAGGCTTAAGGCTGGTTCTCCTAATTCCCACTGTAGACTTTTTACCGGTGTAGTTCTAAAAGCTCCAAGTATAATCCGGAAAGCGGAATTTTGGATTATTTCGAGTTGGTCGGTGTCAGTTTTGTTTGCTGTATCATATGCTATAGAGCCATAGTCTAATACTGATCTGATGAGAGATTTATACAGTAACATCAGCACCCCATTTCTAGTTAGCTACTACTTTTAGAATGTTTAATATCTTTTGGCATTCTAAGGCTAGATTGTTGATGTGTATTTTCCAATTTAATTTGCTGTCTAAGTGCATACCTAAAAATTTTACAGAAGGTACGATCTTTAGATTTTCGCCATGTAGTATCAATTTGGGTTGAAATAGTTCATTTGTTTTGCTAAATAACATGCAGTGAGTTTTGGAGGTTGAAAAACGAACTCCTGTTTGCGAACACCAAATTTCCAGGTTTGTAAGAAAATCTTGGAGAAAATTATTCATTGTGGTCATATTTGTATCTACCTTTTAAGAAAACAACTAGATCGTCAGCGCATATTCTTGCTCTAAGGGGTGCTTTTATATTCTCCAAGATGCTATTTAAGGCTACAATAAATAATGTGATCACCTGAATGGTGAATATTTTTTTTTATATAATACGTTATTGGTATTATTACTTTTCCGTCCAACCCATCTAATATGCTAGAAAAATATTCGTTTAGGTACGCAAAAAAAAGTTGGAATTTTGGATTTTTTGAGTTGTTTTTACGTTTCTCAGCAAGAACAACATAAAAAAATGGTTTTTAGAAAAAAATCTATCTGTATAACTTGATACAGCCCTCGAAGTGCAACAAGTCACTAATTTTATTATTGAATATTGTTCAGGACATCTCACAGATGAACCCTTTTGATTTTCAGCTCACCGGAGCTAGTAGAACGAGTGCTATGGTACTTGAAGTATAACATTTTTGGAGAACTTTCAGTTTCTTAGCACGATACAGCCTCTGGAGTGTATACAAATGACCAATTTCATGATTGGATATTATTCAGAGCTTTTTATAGATGAACCTTATTGATTTTAAGCTCAGTAGAGCTAGTACAACGGGTGCCATGGTTTCTGAAGTGCCACATTTTTGGAGAAATTTCGGGGGGTTGTTAGCACGTATAGCTTCCGGAGTGTACACAAGTGACCAATTTTATAATTGGATATTTTCAGAGTGTCTCATAGTTGAACCCTATTGATTTTCACCTCACTAGAGCGAGTATAACGAGTCCTATTCTATTTACAAGCGCTATTACCATTTCTAGAGTAGGTAGACAAAATTAATTTTTCACAATTTTTTTAATATCAACAACTAACACTATTACTAAGTCATCCTTTAATGATAATTTGGGTTCTTATTTTCTTTGATTTTCAGAACTGATAATTTCACTAAAACGGATCCTGATATAACTGCCCGCACAGGTCCAAACACTTTCGATATAGCAGTGTTCACTATAGCTATTCAGTAAGTAAAAACTAAAACGAAGCCTGATGTAACTGTAAGGGATAGTTTATAAACTTTTTGTTTTTATTTTTCTGAGGATTAAGAAAATAGAAGATGCAGTTCAGTTGCCATGTATGCATAAAAATAAAGAAAATGTATTCATTACTTATGTATATCAAATTTGTAATATGGATTCCAAGAAAAAATGTATAGTTTTGCTGAATTGGGAGTGAGAAAAATAATTTTGTAAGTAAAAATATTACTTAATTAAAGAAAGTATTTAAATAATATTTTTTCAGTCTTTATAACTACATGGATCCAGACTTCAATATGTGGATGGGGTCACCACCCCTTTGTTTGTATAGAATCGTAAAAAAGGATATTTTTATAAACTTTTTATTTTCTTTTTGTTATGAGGAGAAATGGTAGAGAAAAATGGAAGATCAACTTCAGTTGCCATGTATTAATAAATATGAAGACAAATACATTAAATTTCTAATAATAATTTTATTGACATTTTTATAAAATATTTTTTATTTGTTCATTTTCAATAAAAACAAACACCAATTTTTCCTTTAATTTATTTAAATAATTAATAAGGGCCAATGTAAAAGCGGACATGCCTGTTTAGTTACCTAATTAATTGGCATTTCTTTGCTACTATTCATTTGAATTATTAAGAGGGGTCAGTGGAAAAGCAGACATTCTGTATTATACTAAATACAAAAACTATCTACTTACTTACTCTGTACTTCAAATTTGTAACACTACAATTAAACAAACAGATTGCATAAATGATTTGAAATTGTTTTCAATAAAAGAAAACACTTGAATAATTGAGAAGAGTCAATGGAAAAACAGGCAAAATTTCATATACCTACGAGTTGGAAATGGGTCATTTCACACAAATTGGCAGGCCGAAAAAAAGCTTCAAAGGACAAGAATAAATTGGCAGAAAAAATTTTTCCAAGTAAACAAAATAAAAGGCGAAGTGTGACAAAATATAAGAATAACAGAAGAAGATGACTAATATTGTTTTATTTGTACCGAAACATTTCTACAGTCTTGTTCAGGAGAAGGGTGGATGCAGTACTATCATTGGGCACATGATGAGTGTGCGGGATTCGATGAAAATGACTGTGATCCATATTGCTGTGACTACTGTATTGACAATTCGAAGGTGAAGAAAGAGCGTAAACAGTAGATCGATTGTTATGTCAAGTTGTTTGGCGTTTGCTAAATGTTTATGTATTTTGCCGTTTTCTGATATTTTTTATCTGTTTTATTACAAGGACTTTTGTTTATTTTTACTAAATGTGTTTTAGTTTCGCTAAATAAACTAGTTTTGGTAGTCGTTAATTAGTTGTTTTATTACAAAATGACCCTAAAATGCCTCTAGAACGGGAAATATTTTGCCCTACCTAGGGATCATTTTGCCCTACTATAGGGGATCATTTTGCCTTACTATATAGGTGATCAGGGTATCAGGGTAAAACGATCCTTTTGCAAACATCTACATTACTACCCTCAAAAAATTGCTTACCTGTTATATCAAAAAATTGCTCATGCAATTTTCAAGTACAGTCTACCGACATCCCAAAAAATGTATTTGAAGTCTTCTCTTTTATACTTTACTTTTTACAGGCATTTCTAGCTTAAGGGGATCATTTTGGGCCACTCTCCCCTACTTATCGATACAAAATATTTAAAATTGACAGTGATGATGATGTTTAAGAATGCCGTATATCACCGGAGTTAGTAAATGCTGCATAATTGAAACCGATTGTTAGCTTTCCAATATTATCCATTTGCTGTGAAAATTATTTATTTTTATTTTTTCACATTCTGGGTATTAGCATTGATAATTTACCGATAAACATTTAATCTAGGATGATACACTGACAGTAAACGTCAAATCGCTAGTTAAATTTTATAAAATACAAGAAATGGCGGCTCTGTTAAGTTGTGAGGAAAAAATTTAAATAGTTTTTATTGTGAGAGATAATTGTTTCTTTCAATGTATGAACAAACTGCGTTTTGTATGGATGATATTGTACATCCTAGATTAGATTAGATAGAGAAGTTGATAAAAATATTTATTGTACACAGGAAAAATATTAGGTTTTAACTTTCGCTTTGTCACATACAACACAATCTCGAAACAAAATCGAATATATTCTTCTCTTATCTAATGAATAACGATTTTCCATTTATATTAACTTTGACGTTTCTCGTCAGTGCATCATCCTATATTATATGTTTATCGGTAAATTACCAATGATAATACAGAGAAGTTAATAGAAATTAAAAGAAAGTATTTTTTCATAGCAGATGGTTTATATTGAAAATCTGAAAATCGTTTTCTATTATGATCAACTTTTTTAATCACAATTGTCAATATTCTCAAAAATAAAGGTACTTTACTCCAGAGTAAAATTCATATTTTTTGACAAACCTTGTATACGGCTGAAAAGATTTGATACCCAATGGCTGCATTTTTCTACACATTGATATTTCCTTTACTCGGAGTATCTATACATTTTCGCCATAGAGTGAATCCATCCACCCACTTAACCATTCATTAACTTCCTTGACACCACATTGTACTCATTCCGTCACAACACAACGTTTCACGCGCCCTCAAAATGTTCGGATTGAAAATCCTACCTATCTTATTACTTATGCAACCCCTTACGAAGATAACACTATACTTGGCAACAATGTAACATTTAAAATACATCCGCGCATAAAACCTATTCTAGATAATAATTTGACAGCCCGCGTTTTTCTTCTTCCAACTTCAACGCCTATAAATCCCTTTTCCACTAGAAGACGTCAAGAGAACGTGAGCTGTAGAGTGCAACTGGACCACACCCAAGTTCAATTCCTATAACTCGAAAAAGCTATAATACAAACTTTTTACTTTCAAAAAAACAACACAGTAAGTTCTTAATTGGATTGCTAAAAATAGAAACATTATATCTTCCGTAATAAAAAGTGTGTTTTAAAAAATCAAACAATCTTTTCTAAAAGCTACCTACGCATCTAAAAAAGTCAATAAAAGCTCAAACGACTGGATTAATAGTTTAATCCAGAATCTTTCACTGCTCTTCTGGAACGTGGAATGTCCAAGGATCAAACTCTTCAAGAATGTGCTTCTTTAACAAAAACACCGTTTTCCACAGTGTTTAAAATAGTAAATAATCTTATTTTAAAATGAAAGAAACGAAATGACTCAAGGAAACTAGATGGCTGTGATGTAGATATAATTGGAAGAACAATATACACCTTGTATAAAGAGAAAATTGTGCCTACATTAGATATTTTAATGCAACGGCTTAAAAAGAATGAAACTGGTATCCAGTGCTGCAAAGAGGCTTTAACAAAACGGATTTAAATTTCAAATGATCAATAGTAGCAGAAAAATCATAATGCACCTTAATAAATGGAAATTGGAATATTTATTGGCAATAAACAAATTTAGAGATTATAGTAGAACAGTAGTGCATTTCGATGAAACTTGGTTCGATACACACTGTTCAAGATTAGAAAATCTTGAATTATATTGTTTACGATGCTTTTAAAAATATGTAAGATATTTCTATGTTACTTCTTTTCGTCATTGTATATATTTAAGGCGTAAATTCATTTCAGTTGCTAGCGCTGTAAAAATGTGTTAAGGAATCGATAGATATTTTGTATTGTAGTTACACTTTATTCGCAGCTTTTGTTAAATACCTTTTTATACTTCCGTTACTAAAACCGCATTTTCAACACGGGTTTGACATGCACAAAACAACTCTTTAAACACTAGTGTTTATAATGCGAAAAGTCACATCTCGTTTATCTTTTGTTTTTTAAACGTCAAATCAAGTGTATCGTTTGTATGTTAAACTTCATGATCCGTGATAATTTTGTTGTTCTGTGTCATTTGATTTGTCAGTCAGCCGTCAGCCATCGACCGTAATGTTATGAATATAATTAAAAAATAATACAAAATTTCACTTCTTGCGGGCGAAGAAAAAGTATCGTAAGCATCTCGTGTTAAAACCGTCTTTAGTCACTCGTTTCACAAGGTACTCGTTCCGTTTCGCTCCACTCGTGACTAAAGTAACCTTTTTAACACTTGGTACTTAATATACTATTAAAATATCACGTTTCGCAGTAATAATTGTAAATAGTTTTGTTGGAGCATTGAAATAACACATTTTGAAAGTCGCGAGAGACATATTGTCGCATTGTGTTTGAAATCCTATAGTTAAAAATTTAGGAAAATGTCACGTTTCACACAATTATCTATTGTATTGTAAAAACCCTAAAGCAAAACTATAATTGTAACTTATTGTCACTTTCTGCGTGAATTTTTATGGTCGATGGTCGGAAGCTTGTAATAAACGTTTGAATAACCTTTCTGAGTAAAAAGGTTACAATAGGATGGTCTTGCTATTGGAGTATTCAATAGAAATTGAAATATCTATTGAAAGCGTCCATTGTTGATTCTTGTCGATGATCCCGGCAAGTCAAATGATACTGGCCAATAGGAAATGTTTATTTTCTTTTAGTCAACCCAATCCACGTGTAAGCACGCTATTTAACACGTTATACAACGTTTAGAAATCAGTTTTTAATACTCATCGAAGCGAGTTCAACACTCGAAAACGAAATCAGTTTTTAATACTCATCGAAGCGAGTTCAACACTCGAAAACGAAATCAGTTTCTACTACTCATCGAAGCGAGTTCAACACTCAATAACGAAATCAGTTCAATAACTCAGTTCAACACTCAATCGAGTTCATCGAGTCGTCGTTACATATCGAAGTAACTTCACTCAAAGTCGAGCAATCAGAGATACTAAGTCTAACACATCGTTACTTAGTTTCTATACGAGTCAAGTGAATATTCATCAAATCGAAACATAAAGTGTCTTCCGATCTGAAACCACCGGAGTTCAACATTCATAACTTTGTTTCATTCTTGTAAATTTGTACATAATAAATTATTAATTTCGACATTAAATTTGTCAAATTAAGATTATTTATCTAGTTGAATGTCTACGCCAGTCGACGAAGTTCAACTTTAAATATAATCAAAAACACACACGATATTCCAAACAAAGTTGGGTAGAGTCATCTGACTTGTGCCAAACTAATGTGCCGTCTAATAAAGGAAAGCGCATTACGATAACTCACACAGGAACCGAAAAGGGTTTTAAATCAAATGCGTTGTCTTTATCGGCAGATAATATTAAGGACTCATTAGTGGATTATCATGATGATACTACAGCCGAATTATTTGAAGACTGGTTCCAAAATAAACTCATACCAAATATTCCATCCAACAGTATTATCGTCGTGGATAATACTACAGTCGAAGACTAGATAATGTCACCTGTTCAAATGACATCAACGCCCCTATACCAGAATATACGTTAAATCATGAAATGTACTATGAGGAAAAGTACACAAAGAACTGTTACTGGAAGGTTTTCGCAGTTACTTGATAAAAAAAAAATATTTTTGCGATTCCCCGGCTGAAAGCTTGGGACATACGGTGCTCAGACTTCCTCGTTATCACTGTATGTTTAACCCAAATGAACATATATGGTATCAGCTTAACCTTCTAGTAGTCGCGCGTATCTGAGATATACATACCGATACTTTTTTCTCATATATCTCGAACACCTACTTAGCGGTGGGGATGTGCTCTCGTCTACCTACCTGTTCGAGGGAAGTTTTGAGGTTAGTATTGGTGCAAACTTTGTAGAGTGAACAGTTTGTAAAAAAAGTGCTACTTGTATTTGAGAGATATGCTGCGATCATTCATGTAAGTTTTGCTGATTTGCTTGTATATTTATTTAATTTATGTAAGTGCAGTCCTTTTTGTTTCAAGTAGACCATCTCTTAATACTTTATACTTAGCTACTAAAAAACATGAAAAAAATAAACTTGTATCTGTGAGATACCCGTGAGCATTTTTGCCTGTTCTAAATTATTGTCGTAAATATTAAGAATTTTTGTTGTTTTTGTAGTGAATTATGGCTTCCAAGAGAATGTATAGCTTCAATAATGACGCATACGTTTTAGAGCTCCAACGACTCCTTCTTGAAGACGATGATGATGACGCAGTTGAAGACGTCTTAGAAGAAGATTATGATACTGACTGTTCCGAAGCCATAGAAGAAAGAAAAGAGAATTCAGATAGTGAACAAGACGATACGGATGCAAGTATATCATCAGATAATGAAGATGAAAATTGTTATGTTGCTGTCAGAAAAAAGAACGGAAAAATCGTTGACAAATATTTATGGAAAATAACACCCTATAACAGAAAAAGAAGATTAGAGAAGCAAAACATACTTGCACGTCTTCCAGGAGTTATTGGCAACGCTCGCCAAGTTACAGGATGCTTTGAAGCGTGGAAGTGTCTATTCGATGACCGTATTCTAAACCTCATAGTCATTTACACGAATCAGCATATAATAAGTGTACAACCCTATTTCCGCAGAGAAAGAGACGCACGTATTACTGATATGATCAAAATCCATGCATTTATAGGCCTACTTTACTTGGCTGGACTTTATAAAGGCGGCCGATTGAATTTAGAAGAGCTGTGGGATGCAACAGGAAACGGTGTTGAAATATTCAGATTGACGATGAGCTTAATTCGTTTTAGATTCCTGAGGCGCTGTATCAGGTTCGATAACAGACAGTCTAGAGATGAGAGAAAAAAATTGATCGGTTAGCTGCCGTGCGAGAAATATTTTAGATGTTTGTTGAAAACAGTAAAACATCTTATTCACTATGAGCTAATGTAACAATCGATGAAAAGCTGGAAGCGTTTCGAGGCAGGTGTAACTTTATTCAATATATACCATCAAAACCGGGCAAGTACGGTATTAAGATCTTTGCGCTGGTTGATGCTAAAACATATTACACTAGTAATATGGAAATTTATGCTGGAACACAACCAGATGGCCCCTATTCTATCAGCAACAAAAGCGTTGATGTTGTAAAAAGGATGATCTTACCCATACACAACACTGGACGTAACGTCACTATGGACAATTGGTTCAGCGATTTTTCATTACTCCAAGATTTAGCTATAAACCATAAGTTGTCCATGGTAGGAACATTAAAAAGAAACAAGTGGCAAAGTCCAACACTGTTGAAAGTTTTGAAAGAACGTCCTGTAAAATCAAGTATGTTTGGTTTCATAAAAGAAGGAACAATAGTGTCCTACGTTCCCAAAAAAAAACAAACATTTTGTTCTAATTTCTAGTTTACACTTTGAGGACAAAATTGACGATACTACTGGGGATCATATGAAACCCGAAATAATTACTTTCTATACCGAAACCAAAGGAGGTGTCGACGTTGTAGATAAATTATGTTCCTCTTACAGTGTTGCCAGGAATACAAGACGTTGGCCGATGGTTGTATTTTTTTCGATGCTTAATGTGGCAGGAATAACCTCCCAAGTTATTCATATAGGGAACGGAAATGAAACAAAAAGTCGGCGGCAATTTTTGCGAAAACTTGGTAACGAACTAATCAAACCACACCTCCAAAGACGTAGTACCTCCCACACTGGTCTACCTCGCGAGCTATCAACCAAACTCAAAGAAGTAGTCGGACAAGAAGAAGAAAAATTGCAGCAACCAAATGATCAAAACAATGAGCAAAAACGTAAACGTTGTGTGCCATGCCAGCGAGAAAAACGCACCAGGTTAACAAAATTCCAATGCTCCTCCTGCCAAAGACATATTTGTCTCCAACACTCTAGTGTCGTTGGTCTAGACAATTGTGGAGTGCCTACCAAGAAAAGTAGACTAGAAGATTAAGATATGTGGATTAATGGCTCACAATACGCAACTTATGCAAATAACAGCAAATTATTTCATTTTTTATATATTTTAAGAATTATTGATTTATGTAATCATCTTTTTAATGAAAATACATATGTTAACGAATTTAATCTTTGCTCTCTATTATTTACTAGCACACAAAATTTACCGTTTCTAAAAATTGGAATTGTAATTCAATAATAAAAGTTATGTATCCGTCGGATACATCCGCGACCATTTTTGTTGAGCAGCACCCGCGACTACTGGAAGTTTAAGTCAGCAGTTCGAAGAAATAATACTTTTTCAACCTTAAGTTCAACTGTGGTCTCTTATTCAAACAGAAACTGCAAACATGATAGCAGCTAGACCAAGTGTGTTTCCCACATTAAAAAGGTTGGAAAATTCCAAAGAAAAGTTTATTATTAATTTGAATGAAGACAGTGAAAGTGATCTTTGTGAGTAATTTTGTTTTTAAACACCTTTAACTTATATGCAAATAAACGGTTTTAAAGATTAAAACTAAATTTTCCGCATATGTAACAGGTCCTGAACAATATTTTATCATAAAATTGTCATTGGTATACACTTCGGGGGATGAATCGTGCTAACTAACTGAATTTTCCCCAAAAATAACCAAAAATGAAGTATATCTGGACTTATAGGACCCGCTGTACTCGCTCTAGTCAGCTGAAAATCAAAATTGTACATCTGTGAGACACCTTGAAAAATATCCAATTACAAAATTGGTCACATGTGTACACTCCAGAGGCTGTATCGTGCTAACAACCCGAAATTTCTCCACAAAGGACCAAAAATCTGACACTTCAGGTACATTAGCACCCGTTGTACTAGCTCTGGTGAGCTAAAAATCATTAAGGTTTATCTATTAGACGCCCTGAATAATATTCAATCATAAAATTGGTCACTTGTATACACTCTTGAGGCTGTATCGTGCTAACAAACTGAAAATTCTCAAATATGACAAAAATTTGGTACTTCAAGTACCATAGCTCCCGTTGTACTGGCTTTAGTGTGCTGAATATGAATAGAGTTCATCTTTGAGACGCCCTGAATAATATCCAATCATAAAATTGGTCACTTGTATATACTCCGGAGGCTGTATCGTGTTAACAAACTGAAATTTCTCCAAAAATGACAAAAATGTCGTACATAAAGTACCATAGCACCCGTTGTACAATAGGAATCAGCTGTAAGATGTCCTGAACAATATTCAATCATAAAATTGGTGATTTGTTGCACTCCGGAGGCTGTATCGTGTTAACAAGACATGTAACGAAAAGTGGTCGACGACGACGACGACGACATACACATACACACAGGATTTTTTTTCTAAAAACCGTTTTTTCCTGTTGTTCTTGATGGAAAACGTAAAAATAACTCAAAAATTGTTTTCTAAATTCCAACTTTTTTTGGGGTAAACCAATACTTTTCTCGCATATCGGATAGGTTGGGCGGAAAAGTAAAAACAGCAACTTCACAAATGTGTGTATATTGAATTCTAACAACTTAAATATTATAAACTTTCTGAACTGTAATCGAATTTATTATCGTGATGTTTTTAAATGTTTTTGTGTTATGTATCATATATTTTGTATACATTAACAATTCTCAATTACATTCAAGAGATTTTACTTAATAATTATCTTAACCCAATATATACGTACCTATAAAACAAAATTTAATGGCTAGGGCAGGTACAACTCTGGTTAAAATCGACCGCCTGCTGATATCTCAAGTAGTTGGTGATTTATGACCTTCTTACATTTCTGGTCCCACTATAAAAATATTGCTGGATGGTTTTTGGCCCGGGAAAGTTCGTTACATAGCAACTGACTAAAATAGCGTATTTTGGGCCGAGAAAGTAGATATTCTTGAGCGATTTAAGAAAAATATATTATTTCTACTTAATTTGGAAAACTTATCATGAATTAAAAAAATTATTTTAAATTTCATCATGACTTACAACCTAAAATACAATCATGTATCAATTGTATGTTAACAGTATAAGTGGCTCGTCAAAGAATACAAATTTGCTCTAGAGAAAAGAACTTTTATTTTTGACAATACTGAAAATTGCTAAAAAGAAAGTCAGGTACATATCTATGTAGCATGAAAAATTATTACTTCTATGTTATTACAATTGTTTATTTACACGGACAAAGCAATCACAAAAATCCCTAATTTGTGCATATTTAAAAGTTAAATTGTTCACAGCTGCCTTCTATTGAATGCATATATTATTTATATGCTAGTAAAAAATCAATCGAATTTATAGATTTATCACAAAAAAGTATCAAGGTGACAACTCTCCTACAACTATGATAAACAAAACGTACACTACATCATTCATTATTTGCCGACCGTGTTGCCAATTCAGTTTAAAGGCGCGAGGAGGTTATCGCGGATAGTTTAGTGCTGTTTTTCGTAAAGTTTTTCCTGATTTAGAGCTGTTTGTAAGGTATTTAGTGAAGAAAAGTGTAATGGCCAAGTGCATAGTGTGCCACAAAGTGGAAATTACCGGTGCAAACCAAACATTTCACAGGTTAGTGATTATATGTTTTTGACGCCATTTTGTTTTTCTCGTGGGCATATACATACTGTAGAAATTAATGAAAATATATTAAATAAAGGAAAGGAATGTATTATTGCCCCTAATAAAATATGTAAACAATCTGCAACAAAGTAGAAACATTTCAAAAAATATATTTTATTAGTTTTTTGCTGAAAAACATACACTGGATTTATGGTTTTCAAAAAAAAAATTCAAATTGTTTTTGTTTTCATTCTTATCTTATTTAAATTTGCTGCACTAACTCAAGTGAGTGGAAGCTAGTTTAAATTATTTAATGTATAGTTGGCGTAAAACATATAGTGTAGCAATGTAACCGTATATCCCCTTTAAGTTATGTTGCGGAGCTAAACTCTGAAATGTATTAATATTTTGTTTACTTACCAATTTGTTAGGTAATTGTTGAAAGGACGTTCGGTTTAATCGGGATACCAGATGTGAACTGAGCCCTTTTAGTATCATGTTCCCCTCCACAAGGGTGGCGAGAAACAGAATACTAGTAACTATCGTCCTATTGCATTATTACCAATCTTATCGAAGATAATCGAAAGACTAATGAAAAACCGTCTACTACCTTTTCTTTTCAAATATAAAATCTTGAAATCCCAACAATTCGGTTTCCTACCTAATAAATGTACTAATGACGCAATGTTTTCTGTTCCTAATGAAATATATACTTCTCTGAATAATAAACTTTTCACTGCTTCGGTTTTTCGTGACTTCGCAAAGGCTTTTGATTGTATTGATCATGAAATTTTGATAAACAAACTAGAATATTATGGCATCCGTGGTATTCCTTTAAAATGGTTTGAATCGTACCTGGAATGTAGAAACCAACTGGTACGAGCAAATGGAAAAGTTTCGAAAAATTTACCAGTTAGCAGTGGTGTACCCAAAGGTTCTGTTTTGGGTCCAATTATTTTCTTGGTATTCATTAACGATGTCACAGACTTACGAATTAATGGTAAATTCACTTTCTTTGTCGATGACACTAGTGTAACCTGGAACAGTTTAATATAGGAACTTTACATTCTACCATAGGCAAAGATCTCATTGCTATAAAGTCCTGGTCTGACTCGAACGGGCTTTGTTTTAACACTGAGAAAACTTTAGTTTTATCTTACAAAGGAGTTTTGCAACCTCTCAAACTTAACCATGACGTAATAAGATCTTCAAATTCGATTAAATTTCTTGGTCTCCATATTGACAGTGCCCTTAAATGGTCAGTACATGTAGACATTTTAGCGAAAAATTATCCCCTGCTTGTTTTGCGATTAAATCTATATCTAAACAGCTTGATTCTTGTACTGCTCCAACAACTTGCTACTCTTTGTTCGAATTGCACCTTCACTATGGTGGTTTGCCTTTCTGTGGGTATTGTAGTTTACACCTCTTCACATCTATTTTCAAACTACAAAAAAGAGCTATTCGTTACATTTGTAGTTTGAGTCGTAGGACGCATTGCGAATTCTATTTTAAAAAATATAAAATTTTAATTGCTCCTGCTCTATTCATTTTGAAATCCGTGTGTTTGGTTTGCAAACACTTTCACAATTTAACTGAGAGGCCAATTCATAGATACCCTACTAGAAGAAAAAATTGCGTTATCTACTTAACAATATCCACCTCTGATCTGGTAAAAAATTCCATCACCTTCAATGCCAAAAAACTATTCAATCAGGTACCTTTAGAATTAAAAGTGGCAAATATATTCAATAGGTTCCGGAGATTGACAACGGTGTTTCTGCTTGAGAGACCTTATAATTCAGTGGCAGAATTCTGCAATCTACCCTAGACTTTTGAGTTACATCGGCGTAGTTCAATATTTGGTATGATGTACGATGGTAACATTGTATTATAATTATTAATTTAAATTTGTATTTTTATATATTATGTTTTGTATTGTTAGT
This sequence comes from Galeruca laticollis, assembly GCA_963921935.1. Taxonomy (NCBI): domain Eukaryota; kingdom Metazoa; phylum Arthropoda; class Insecta; order Coleoptera; family Chrysomelidae; genus Galeruca; species Galeruca laticollis. The sequence continues at coordinate 32,226,981 of OY998178.1, read as the reverse complement.
ATAGTCAGTATTTTTTATATCTTTATATTATTTTTTACATACTTTTTTTATATTTATCTATTTTTAAATTATTTCGCTTTGTCCATAAAATTGTAAAATTTTTCATGACAATAAAGCTTATGTCTCTCTATTCGATTTTTTATGGACAAAACTAAATTCTATGAAAAATTACAAAAAAAGAAATTCTTTAAAAATAAATATTGTGTCTAACTCCTGTTTGTCACTACTATACAAGTAACATGAAAAATATATTAAACTTAATTGATTTTCATCTTCCAAAAATTCTATTAACCCTCTACTGCATGAATTATTATTCGTTTATTAAAAAAAAATCAAATATCTTCAAATATGGTTTTATCCGGTATAATTAAGGGATTTGAAGAAAAAAAACATCATTTTTTATTAATTAAAGAAAAAAAATAAAAAATAAAGATTGAATCCATATATGGCATTTTATGCACTCAAACAAGTTAACTCTGCTTATGCATGAAATGCTAAGAAACAATTTCTGTCCTTGTTTAAACATAAGTAAATTTTACATTTTTCGCAATATACAAAAGATCGAAACTTACAATCATTATAACACTGAAATCTTTAATTTTTCTACGAAGGAAAATGACCAATAGTGTCTGTACGAACTGAATTTAGAGGTATATCTTGCCGCATCACGTGTTTTTTTTCCTTTTTTGACAGGGGTCGTATTGGAACCATCATTAGTGAGGGTTGCTACTCGACTCGATACTGGTGTACTACTATTAGATGCTGGACGTCCTCGTTTCTTTTGAAAATTTTTGCCAGCTATTCGAAGATGTTCACAAACATATTGTTTGAAATCGAACAACGGCATATACTCACCGATTTTGCGACGTCACAAGAGCCAAGCATTTGCAACATACATATCTAGTAACTGGAAAAAAAATTTTTTTACCACTTTTTGGAACGGACGTGTATGCGATACAAACCCAACATTGAATCGAGTAGGTCTACACCCCCCATGTATTTATTATATATATATATATATATATATATATATATATATATATATATATATATATATATATATATCTATAGCTTTAGGGCAAGGTATATCCCTATATTCGTGATCTTTTCTAAAAAATCTTCGTCTTTGGGTTACAGGAGAAGTGCCCACATAAGACGAAAGCATAGTTACAAGTTTATTGTCATACCAGCAGACACATCCAACGTCTACCCCATCTACCGTAGCTACCTGTTCCGCCATACTGCCACGATCACGTTTTTTAAATTCCTTTTCGGATGGCATTGTGGAATCAGTTATCCTGTTTGTTCGGGCTGTTACTAATGATAGTAAACCAATTTTAGATAGATATACCTGGAGTTTTATACTATTAAACCAGTTGTCAAAAAAAATTTGTAATTTTTGTGACGTGGTACTGAGTCAGTAAGCTTGATCACTATATTGCCACTCGCACCAATATTTGGTGCACCCTCAGGTACGGTATTGCTCTGTTCACCAGCAAAAATATCGAAATCGTAGCTGAATCCAGAAGATCCACAAAGTACTAAATTTTTGTACCCCCATTTTTTCGGCTTTTTAGGATTATATTGCTTCAAAGTATGTCTAGCTTTGGTTGGGATGATCTGTTCATCCACTGCTAAGTATTCTTCTTTTGGCACAAGGAGCAATTGTTTTCGTATTGCTTCGATAAGGGGTCGGACTTTAAATAATTTGTCATGCCCATGTAAACCTTGACGTATAAATTTAGTATTGTCATTAAAATGTAAATGTCTTTTAATCTCTTCCCACCTATTACATGTCTTTATCTCATTTACCTGAGGCTGACCTAAACTGGAATTCCAATATAATCTAGTGGAAGGTAATTTAACTAGGGACATGAACATAGTTATTCCAATAAATTGCTGGAGTTCAAGCTTAGTTAGTTTCAAAGGTTTATTTATATTATCCTGTACGGCTTTTAGATTAGATTCATCTACAATCGTGTCTAATAGATCATCAGGAAACAAATATGAAATTAGTTGTACCCATAAATTTGTAAAGTTCTTCATCGAACTCCTTCAACTTTTCCTCCTTCCATGTAATCGTTACTTCCTTCTCTTTTTTCCTACCTTTTAGTTTTCTGTAGCCTTGCCATTTTTTTTGTAACTCTTTGTTTTTTTGTTGCTTTACCCTTTTCATTTTTCAGCCGTTTGCTTGAGGTTGATGGTTTATCAACTATTTCGGCAGCTGATGTATCAGATACATAGTCTGCATCACTTTGAGAGGCTTCATCCTCGCTATCAGAAATTATATCTTCTCTATTTTTAGTATTAGGTGGTGAGTAGTCGTCGTCTGAATCGGACTTATCAAGTGATTCATCATCACTAAGTGATCCATCTCCTGGAATGTCACTTGTATGTTTCAGGGTTCCATAAAATCGCTTAGAACTCATTTCTGAAATAAATGAATAAATACTTTACATTTAAGTTTAGGTGCATAAAGGGCCAAATATGGCTGGTAGAAAAATAGATATTATTACGCAAGGTGCATAAGTAGCCATATATGGCAGGTAAACAAATATCAGTTTTGTAAGAAAAGTAAATTATTTGAAAATTTCATTTAGAGTGTAAAGAACACATACCTATAATACTAAAAAAAATTAAAATATGTGTTACTTACCTACAATAGGCCGATGTTACTAGAAACAATTGAAATAAACTTAACACACCTCGTTACACAGCACGTCACAATAATAAATGAAATGAATGTTTAAGGCGCGCTGTTGCCAAAGTTTAAAAAATATATTCAAACTGCTGAGAACCATTAATTTACAGAACTGGTGTCATCTCCTGGCCTATATAATTTCGAACACATGAAAAAAAATATTATAATCATGAATCCATATATGGATTTCTATGCGGTAAAGGGTTCATTCTTCTCCCATATTATCTGCTGCACTATCACAATCGTCTTGTAAATCAATAATAAATTTATTTCCCCCATTAATATGGACTTGCCCAATATTCTTATATTCATCTTCAATTTTGATTACTTTTTTATTCTCTGTTTTAATTGTTCCCAAATTAACTCGATGGGATTGAAAATACAAAAATAAGGAGGAAGTCTCACTACAGAGTGTCCATGTTTTTCAGCAATACTCTCTAGGGCGTATAATTTTTTAAATTTCTTTGTCTGTAAAACTTTAAACGTTGTTGTTTTGTATAAGAATCTTCAAAGTACAAATTATTATACATTAAAAAATTTTGTAGTACGGTCTTCTTGTAGCTTTAATTTGGTATTTTATTGAGCTGTTGTGAATGATAAGAAGCGTTGTCAAGGGCTACAACACTATTTGGCTCTAAGTTTGGGATCAATGTGAATTCAAACAATGTTCTTATGAAAGTCAATGTTGCAATCTTCCATTTTTTTCCACATATTTTTAAGGCATTTGGTGCCTTCATCTCCACCGCAATACACAATAATAAAAGTCTGGATCCTTTGTTTGCAGACATTGTTGGCATACAAATGTATGACCCATCCTTTCTTAACCGTGTCATATGTATCATACCAAGTTTCGTCAAAATAGACAATTGGCCGGTTTTCTTCTCTATTCTTACTTACTTATTCCAAGTATGTATACATCATATCTACTATTCTTCAACTTTCCTTGACTGTTTGACGTTTATTAATCGATTTGAATCCCAATTTTTTAATATAGTTTTTTTACAGCCATTTACATTACGGCCGGCACTTGTCAATTTATTTCGTATTATTTCAATCGTTGGTAACTCATTACTTTTGTAACGGTCAGGTTTGATCAATCCCTTATCATATCGCTTCTTGCGGATACTTCTTGTATTAATTTTGTTTCTTCAGGGAAACCAAACTTTTCCCGTAGATTCTTATACACATTGAAACATATTTCCTGCACTTCCAATTTTAAATGTCGTCGAATCCTGTTTTCACTTCCATCACCATTATTTAAATTTTCGTCGTTGGAACACACAATGTTTTGGGCCGAACTCGAGATTTCCCAAGAACGCCACATTGTAAATATTTAATTTTTATCTAAAAATGTAATTGCTATACTTACCCAAATTCCTCAAAAAATACTACACTCTTTATTGACGTCAGACTACCAACTAAAAAGTGAACACCTGTGCTCTTATAAAAAACGCACTCTCCGTAATATTAGTTTTCAGTCAATGATGTGAAAAGTGATTTGAAATTTATATTTCTAATTCTTATTAATAAAACGAGATATAAGGTAGTGGTAATTGTCTGGTGTTATGTTTAAGATATTTTTAAATATAAGTAGGTTAATATTGTTTAAAGCAATGTATTTTGATCTAAACATTAACGCTAGTTATCTTAAAAAGTAGGATGGCGCTCCATAATCGCGGGTTAAAAATAATCGCGAGACAGTCGATAAATGTAGGTATTTAATAATAATAAAATACATCTTAACGATTATTAGTTGAAAGTATAATATTGAATGAATTTATCGTTCACTGAGCATTTTAAATTATAATATTGACTGGAATATGACGATATCCTCGTATTCCAGTCAAACGAAAAGCCAACAGCTTAAAGTTCGCACTATATATTTTACGCCAACTATAACTAAGTGCTTATTCATCATTTGGTGGTCTGGTTAGCTTAAATACCTATCCCATTCCCAATGTCAAAGTTTTCTATAAAATAATTATATCGATTGGCTATATAATTAATTCTAGATTTCCAAATGAAACTGAAAAGCGAAATATATGATTATCATCACTTAATATATCTGATGGCAATTCCAGCCTCACTAACTTTAAATATAAAAAGCCCAATGGCACAGGACCAATTGGACAGGCTTAGTTCAGTAACATTATTGCATGAAGTCCAAAATAAAATAATATTTTGGCATCAAATCAAAATCAAAAAAATAAAAAAAATTCTGGTAAATTTGTGAATTTTCTTAAATAAATGATTTAATTTACGTTATAGAGAAAAATTTTTTAGAACGTGTTAAAGTCTATGAAAAATCTCCGTAACTTTTTTGCGTCAAATGAAAAACAAAGGAAATACGATTTTTTTTCAATTTTGACAGGTCGCCATTTTGTTTTTACTGGACCAATTTGGCTCATTAACGAACTCGTCAAGATATTGGCCCAACTGATTTTTGTAGCGAGTTTGGTTTCGATCCGTCGAAAAATACGCCCTCTTCGTGCTTACAAATTCCGTTCATTCTGAAATAAACCTAAAAAATTTGTCAAATATATTCTACTACAGGAGTGCTTTTATACTATTCAGGAATTTTGTCAATTCCTTACTGAAGTAGTATCTCAACTTCTGTCCCATTTATGTTTTATCTTTGATTTAAGTATATTTCTATTCTCTAGTTTATAATATTTGACACTGACAATTATTGTATTTTCTATGATTGTATTATTATTATTATATTTATTAACCAACAAAAATATAGTAACAGACAATTCCCTGCAAGCAGTTTCTATTGTACATCTGAGTTCCTTCACCGGATTGACAACTACTTCCTACTTGTTTTTTTAAGTGTTAAGCTGAAGTATCGGGCAATGCTGGCACCCTTTTATTAATAAAATCAATATGAACCGGTTTACTCTTATTCAATTTGGTTTTTATTTGTCCTTACCTTAAAATCTGTAAGTCTGAACAGGTTAAGCAATTCAGTAGTCCTAACTCAAATTCACAGTTTGTACGGATATAAAAAAACACATTTTAATGTAATTTTTATCGACTATCCTCTTTCTCCCCTTTCTTTCTACTTGCGAAGAATGGGAACGCTCGGAGCATTTCATCCGTCCCTAAAATTTTTGGACCAAAAGGTATGAGCGGAAGCCGAACAGCGTCGATTTTGGAGCCTCGCCCCTTTAGATATCATCCACAATAGTATATGTAGCCCTTCCCTGTCCCCGAATTTGGCCCCATTCCAGCGAGTAGGCCACCGATCTGAATAATACGGCCAAGGCACAGGACCGTCATAAGGTACACATTTAATATAAGGACGGTATTATTTACGTCAAATGAAGCTTTAAAATTTTAAATTGATACACACGAGTAAACGAAGCTGATATAGTTGATGCAAAATATATAGTAATGTAATGGTATATCCCCTTTAAGTTATGTTGCGGAGCTAGACTCTGAAAGGTATTAATATTTTGTTTAGATACTTTTAACAACACCTATGTTGTATTTGATGTTACGTAATTGTTGAATGGGCGGTTGGTTTAATCGGGATACCAGACGTGAGCTAAGTCCTTTTTGTATCCCATTCGATTTTTTATTAACACAAATCTATGAAAAAATAACAAAAAAAAATTATAACAATGAATAAAACAATTATTTAAACATAAATATTATGTCTAGCTCCTGTTTGTCACTACTATATGAGTAACATAAAAAATATATTAAACTTAATAATTTTCTTCTTTCAAAAATTCTATTAATCCTTCTCTCATATCATCTGCTTCACTATCACTATCGTCTTGTAAATCAATAATAAATTTATTTCCTCCATTAATATGGACTTGCCCAATATTCTTATACTCATCTTCAATTTTGATTACTTTTTTAATTTCTATTTTAATTGTGCCCAAATTAACTCGATAGGATTGATAATACAAAAATAAGTCTCACTATAGAGTGTCCATGTTGTTCAGCAATACTCTCTAGGGCGTATAATTTCTTAAACTTCTTCATCTGTAAAACTGCAATCAAAAACACCACACTCTTTATTGATATCAGTATCAACTAAAGAGTGAGCATTGCTTATCTCTGGTTGACACCTGCTGTGTTCGAAAAAATTGCTATCTCAAAATATACTTATAGATCGGTGAAAGACGGGAAAGATAATAAGTTATTTGAAGATTATATTCCTAATTATTGTTAATAAAACGAGATATAAGGTAGTGATAATTATCTGGTGTGTAACGAAGTTACTTTTTTTGCTCCGGTATCATTTGATTTATTTAGTTTATTTCTATTTAAAACCTGTAACCTGTTACTTCCTCCTTACTCAATTACTTTAATTTTAAATATTGTAAGGTAATGAATTGAATCTTACCTGACAAAACAATTTAATTAATTAAGTTCGTTTATTTACAATATTTGGGCTGTCCGGTATATATACATTTTCATTTCATTCGATTAAAACATTTAGACCGTCCAGTATACCTATAGAAATTTTGATTCAAAGTAATTAAATGTTTGAGTTTTTACGAGACTTCTTTTTGAAGCGATTAATGAAAATATAAATTCCGAGACCGCAGTTTGAAAAGGGCTTTTTCACTTTTGCTTTTCCGCTCCCGTTTAGATAGTGAATCAGAAGTGTCCATAGAAATATCGTAAAAATTGTTAAGTGCTTAAAAAGGTAAAATTTTATTTTCCTCCGTATGTATATTTCCGAGAAAAAATTTATTTTAGTTTAAAATTATAATTGATAGTTGAATTCAATGTTTTCAGTTTTTTTATTCAGCATCAAGTTTTTTGTGTAAGCTTTCTTTATTCAAAATTTTTTTGATTGATCTCTTATTTCGTTATAAGAGAGTTTTGCATTTGGTTTCCGGGAATTATATTTGATTACTGGGTGATTCGAAAGTATTGCTCAAGAATTGAAAATAAGTTCTGGTAGAAATTTCAACACCTCGCCGACCTTCTCGGGTCTTGTTGAACTTTCTTTTTGTTTCAGCTGTCCAGATTTATTAAATAGAGTTTTGCATTTGGTTTCCGAGAATTATATTTGATTACTGGGTGATTCGAAAGTATTGCTCAGGAATTGAATAAGTTCTGGTAAAAATTTCAACACCTCGCCGACCTTCTCGGGTCTTGTTGAACTTTCTTTCTGTCACTGCCGTCCAGATTTAGTTAATAGGGTTTTCATTTGGTTTACGAGAATTATATTTGATTACTGGGTGATTCGAAAGTATTGCTCAGGAATTAAGTAAATTCTGGTAGAGATTTCAGCTTCTCGCTGACCTTCTCGGGTTTTGTTGAAATCTCCTTCTTCCTCCGCTGTTTAGAGTTGGTATAGGGTTTTCCTTTCCAAATTTCGTCAAGCCGCCGATTAACCCTGTATGCACTATTTTGGGTAATACTGCATACAATAACCCCGATTATAAAACCACTGAGTCCGTATGAGATTATATATTTTCTGAGTTGTATTGTACATGAACCGTTTTATATGTTTTTCGCTTATATTCTGCTTAGTGTATATTATTTGTTTAGATACTCGTCCGCTTGTTTAATTTCTTTAGTACCTTTTTTGTAAAAGGTTTTATTTATTTTGTTAGCTGAGTCTGCTTATCATATTATAGAATATACACCTTTATTGAATTATTTTAGTTTCATTCACAACTTACGAAGAGTTCGTTATTACCGTTTAATTCAATTTATGTAAGCTTGACAGCAGTAATTATCATATTGGTAGTTTATTTCAAGGTAATTCTGTGCCAACAGTCGAGCCATAAAGCTCTATCAAGATAAGTATACCGCTACTTAGTCTCTACAGTAAGTTACAGTCCGACCCCTGGAATTTTCCGTACCTCCATCTGTTGTTATCCGGAACCCTCGAAAGGTTTGGAGTCGCGGGGCCGTGGAGTTAACCACGTTAAAAATCTGGCGCACGAGGGAAAACTTGAATCCGCAGTTTTGGGGTGTCAATTGTGACGTGTCCAGATACTTAGTCGTCGACCCAAGTATAGGGGCGAAGAAAGTGAAGGAAGTAAAACAACGTCACAGGTGTTATGTTTAAGATGATTTTAAATATAAATAGGTTAATATTGTTTAAAGGAATGCATTTTGTTCGATACATTAACGCTAAGTATCTTAAAAAGTAGGATGGCGCTCCATAATTGCGGCTTAAAAGTAATCGTTAGACAGATAAATGTATTTAATAATTATAAAAGTATTAAATACAGTATTAGTTGAAATTATAATATTAAATGAAAATATCGTGAAATACGCATTTTAAATTATAATTCATTCCACGTGTGGCCTCCGAACGTGAAGGTATTATTTTTCGTTCGAGTGCTCATTAACGTTATCAACACAAGTGATTAGTTTTTTTTTGTGTCAAATATTTGCTGGCCCATATTGGTATGTGTTTACTTACACTAATTACACTGTTTGATACTTAAAATCAATTCTTCTATAGGCCAGTTGCTTGGTCTATATAGTTTATTAAATATTTTGGCATCCAAAATATTTTAACATGTCAACTCAACCCACTGCACGAAGCTTTGCTGCTGTTACTAAATCATATTCAAGAAAATCAACTTTGACACCTACAACATATCCTAGTAGAAATCAAGCTATCGTAATAAATGCGCTTCCGGATACAGTTCTCTTCGATTATATCAAGGCAATAGGTGAAATTGTGACACCGAAAGGAATCACTCATGCTTCCCGTATATCTAATCAACGTATTTGCATATTCCTCGCTTCTACTTCAGTCGTTGATAACCTCCTTAAAAACCACTCCTATGTTACCATTAAAGAAGAAATCGTCCCCATACGCAGACTTATCAGCCCCTCTAAAAGATTACTATTATCTAACGTATGTCCCTCAATTCCTAATCTTCTCATCGAACAAGCACTAAAAAACGATCTCGGACTTCAACTTGCATCACCCATCACCTATATTCGTACTGGCTCACCTGAAGAAGATTATTCCCATATTCTAAGCTTTCGTCGGTCCATCTATGTCATACCAGACAAAGAAAACTTTGAAATAGAAACTTCTGTTTTAATTCACTTCGAAAATACTACATTCCGGATCTTCGTTACCTCAGATAAATTGGAGTGTTTCCTGTGCAAACAATCTGGACATACTGCTGATACCTGCCAAAATCCTCTTGTCACTCCCTCCCCCTCCAAAACTACCACTATCCAGAATGATTCTACCGATAATATTTCTAATGATCCTACCTCCACTGATCCCACTTTCACTACTACCCCTGCCCCTATATCCTCCTCCGACAATCATTCTGCCAACACACTCCCTCCTTCAGACCAGCCTACTCCTGGTATTTCTGGTCTTAAACGACTTCATTCTACTGACTCTAGTTCCGAATCACCCCCTGTAATTATCACGTCTATTCCCCTCACACTCAGCCAAGACAAAACAGATTCACTATCTGACAACACCTTTCGTACCCCCAAGCCTGCGTCCAAAAAGAAAAAAGAGTCTAAGACTCTAACAACAACTATCAGCCCCTCTGCACGCTCAATCATTTAAGATTTAACAAAAAAAGACCCTACATCCTTCTCAATTACTTCTGAACAGTTGATAGCATTTCTAGAAAATTCATTCGGAAGCAACGATCCATTAGCTGAAGCTCACCAATTTACTTCAAACATTAAATCCCTCCTTGCAGATCTTCGTCAAATATATCATGCCATCTCCGATAGGTCACTCAAAAATCGCATTACCCGAATAACAAAGAAAATACAATGTACCATGAATCCCAACGATGCAATCGAATCTGCTAGCCTCAAATCTTTTAGCTCTAATGATAGTGACTCTAATTGCGACGATACCGACCTCTTTTGATATTACTAAAAATTCACGATAATTCAGTGGAATTGCGACGGATACTATCCTCGCCTTGAACGTCTTCAACAACTTATTTCTCTCTACCACCCTGATTTCCTATGTCTTCAGGAAACTAATTTTACGTCTTCCAGTATCCCTACACCAAAGGACTTCGAAGGATATCATTACATCCGAACTAACTGCTCCAGAGCCAGTGGTGGAGTATCCATATTTGTATCCAAAGATCTTTACTCAACTCATCTGCCCCTTACTACTAATCTTGAAGCCATTGCCATAACAGCCTATTGTCCCCAAAAATTAACCATTTGCGCCATATACATTCCCCCCGACCACAAACTAAATGAAGAAGAGCTACTTGACTTGGTTTACGATCTCCCCCAGCCCTTTGTACTTGTGGGTGACTTCAACGCCCACAACAGTATGTGGGGTTCCTCACGCACATTTGGACGAGGTAAAGTTATTGAGACTATACTAAATTGTACTAACTCATGCCTCCTCAATACAGGATCGTGTACCCACTTAAATATCGCTTCTGGTACCTTTTCTGCCATTGATTTAAGCATCTGCGATCCCAAAACTGCCCCTAACTTAACCTGGCAAACTGCTGAAGATTTATTCGATAGCAATCATTACCCCATAATTATAACTGACAACCTAAATGAACAAGCTCCCGTGAAAAGTTATTGGCGCCTCGGGAAAGCGAGGTGGCCGGAGTTCTCCCGGGAGGCTGAATCTCTCCTGAGTCAATTACCTGCCACCAATGATATTGATGATTCTATTAAGCTCTTCTCGGATGCCATCATCACAGCAGCATTTACTCACATTGGCAAAACCACCCATACCCCCAGTCACAAAATTGTTCCTTGGTGGAACCCTCAATGCGAACAAGCAGTGCGACAATCCAAAACAGCCCTCTACTTTTACCGCAAACACAAAAGTCCCGAAAACCTAGTTAAATTTAAAAGACTTAAAGCAAAAGCCAAATATGTAATCAAACAGAGCAAGAAAAACTCCTGGCATAATTATGTAACAACCTTGGATAATAATTCAAACCCTTCCCAAACATGGAAAAAAATTCGACAGGTCCAAGGCCACAAAACTAACACCAAAATTCCCCATCTTTTTTATAATGGCAGTTCCTCCAGCAATAGCCAAACTATTTCTAACATCTTTGCTGATAAATTTGATGAGAAATTTCAAAACAAACTCAAGCCCCTCTTAACAACAACTTCTCATGAATCTGCCTACACCAAACTCACTTTACCTCACCTACAAGATATTCACGATATTAATTTACCTTTTTCATTCACTGAATTAACAATTGCCTTATATTCATGTAAGAACTCTGCCGCTGGTCCCGACGATATCCCTTACATTTTTCTTAAAAATTTATCCACCTATAGTCTTACTAAATTATTAAACATTTATAACACCATTTGGTCTTCTCAATTATACCCTACGCAATGGAACACATCCATTATCATTCCCGTCCTAAAACCGTCACAACCATCTACATTACCACAGTCCTATAGACCGATTTCTCTTACATGTACTACATGCAAATTAATGGAAAAGATGATAAACAGACGACTCATGTGGTTTATCGAAAAACACCAAATCTTACCAAAAGAACAATCCGGTTTCCGGCGTCACCGTTCCACAAGAGATAACCTCGCAATCTTACAAACCCACATTGCCGATGCTATAAATCGTAAACAAGAGGTGTTAGCCTCTGTTTTTGACATAGAAGCTGCATTTGACACCTTACCAAGGCAGACAATCATTGATAAACTTTCATTTTATGGCCTCAATGGTAACATTTTCTCATTTATCAAACACTTTCTTAGTAATAGATCTTTTAGGGTCTCTGTAAATGGCTGCCTTTCATTAACTCACGTCCAACAAGACGGTGTGCCCCAGGGATCTATTCTCAGCACTACATTATTCATTCTATCTATTAGTCATTTATGTAACAATCTACCCGCCCCTGTTAAATATGCTACGTACGCAGACGACCTTGTTATCTTCTGTCACGGCGCGTCGACTCCTACTACATGCAAACTCCTCCAATCTGCTGTGAACCTATTACATAGTAGAATATCTTCACTTGGCCTTTCCCTCTCCGCTACAAAATCAAAGCTCATAAGATTCGGCAGAAAAGCCCCATCCCCTCCCCCTGAAATTTTAGTGACCAACCGCCCTCTCCCAGTCGTCGAGCATTGCAAAATTCTGGGAGTGACGTTCGACTCCCGACCTACTTGGAAACACCACATCCAAGAAACCAGAGGATACTGCCTAAAACTCTTGAATATCCTCAAAACACTCTCCCACTATCAGTGGGGAGCTAGCGAATTTACCCTCCTGAAAGTATACCGAGCTCTCATTCGATCCAAACTAGATTATGGCAGTATAGCATATATGTCAGCGTCCAAAAACGTCCTGAAAACACTAAACTCTGTACACAATACTGCCATCCGACTTTGTTTAGGCGCATTTCGCTCTAGTCCAGCTGAGAGTCTGGGCCTTGAAGCCAATGAACCTCCACTCTCGCTCAGACGTCAACATCTCCTCCTTTCTTATGCAGCCACGACTTCATATAACCCCTCTAATCCAGTTTCCTCTTTAATAACCAGAATACCTCACATTCTCAGCCCTCCTCCACCCAACCCGCGCATACATACCATTCCCCTCCTTCTTCAAAAATTAATACCTGACACTCAATTATCCCTAACCAGCCCTATCCTCATCCCACATAACTCACCCTGGACCAAAACACTACCAAGATGTAACACCTCACTCACCAAGTTCAGCAAGGAAGAAACCAGTTACGAACTCATAAAGAAATCCTTCTTAGAAATCCTAATCTCGAAGAAATTCGACCGGATCCTCTTCACCGACGCATCAAAAAACGAGACTGGTGTCGGATGTGCTGTTACCACTACGCAAACAGCCGTGGAGTCCTACCGGATCCCAGCTACTTGTAGCGTTCACACCGGTGAACTATTCGCCATCTTACAAGTCTTCAATCTCTGCGTAATTCCCCATCAAAAAGTTGCTATTTGTACAGACTCTCTCTCCTCTATCCAATCCATCAACAATTTATTCACAAATCACCCCCTCGTTCAACGCATCCACGACACATATCAAACCCTTATTTCTCGCGATGTAACTATCACTATTATATGGATCCCCTCACATATTGGTATAACTGGTAATGAAAACGCCGATCGCCTTGCTAAAGAAGCTGTCCAATCCACCATTACACCTATAACTCTGCAAATTTCTAGAGACCTAAAATTTGCTATGAAAAAACTCATACAGAAGAAATGGCTTAACGACTGGAACCATTCTACAACATTTCTAAGGAAAATTCATCCGAATATTGAACAGTTTGATATCCCCCATCTGCCGAGAAACGAGAAGGTTGTAGCAAGAAGACTGCGTATTGGTCACACCCGACTTACCCATGGCCACCTTATGACCTCTTCCCCTCAGCCAAACTGTCAACACTGCCAAGCTCTACTTGACATTCAACACATTCTCGTGGACTGCCCCTACTACACCGATAGACGTCAGCAGCTTGGAATGAAAACAAACATTAAGGATATCCTCACTAGTTCACACCAAATCATCATAGCTATTCAGTTTCTAAAAGAAGAGAACCTACTGTGTAAAATTTAAAGACTGTTCATTATTATTTGTAATTATTTCCAAATAATGTATTTATAATGTATTGTAAATTACTGTACCTTGTGCTAATGGCCATAGTTGTCTCAAGCACGTTAAATTGAATAAAAAAAAAAATTATAATATTGACTGGACTGTGATGGTACTTAACTCAAACGATAATCTCAATCCTTAAAGTTCACATTATGCTGATGCTGTCAAGCGTCGACCAGGAGGGGGAGGGGGTTTAAAAAAATCAGTATGAAAAGTGTGCTTTTTTTTATAATACATAAATTATTACTTCTAAGAACTAAAAATATATTCAATAATATACTAAATATTGTATGTATTGTACATATTAAGGTAAATCAGGGTGACCATGATCGTACACACACCCTGTACAGGTATATATTTTTTTACAGGACGATAATCTCCCAGAAGATGAAATAACCTAAACCGTTGGAACTGTTCCTGCCGATGACAATTAGATAAATAACGCGAATGAGGAAAAGGCTACACCTACAACAGGTGCAAAACCAAAAATTGCTAGATATAACGTGGGGAAAAAACGAAGAGTGCACCAAATTCAGAATATTGAGACAGAATTGAAGGAAATTAACGAATCTATAAGTAAACCACTGGAAGAAAATGAGTTTGACGTATTTGGTCGGAATATTGGATTGCAGCTTCAAAAAATGCCTATACATTTGGCGTTGGAAGCTAAGGAGCATATACAAACATACGAGTATTTGTTCAGATTGCGGCGGCAGCATCTGCAAAACCAACAAGATTTTCCTACAGCACCAATAATAAGATCAGCATCGGCTTGTTCTACCAACTCAAGTAATTTAACACTAGATTCGAACCCACTTTCGTCACCAGGTAGGTTTGCTAATGTGCATTATTATAGTGACTACAGTTCAACAGAAGTCGAAAAAGAAATACCTCAAGAGAATAATTCAGCAGGTCGAAAATTAGGGTGATATTTTAGGTCAAGCAATACGTACTACATTTACAGGTTAAGAAATATATCATGAATAGAATTATATGTTAAATACTTTCAATAAAAACGACTTACCTGAACGTATTTTTTCAATGCCTCATAAATTGCATCACATATTTCTGGAATCATTTCTGATAAACTTGCTTATGATATTCTATAGAAATGCTATAGGCTTCGCAAACGGTTGCTAGAAAATATAATACTGCTTGCAACTTTGTGGACGGAGGAATAGCATCTCTCATGATAGTATCATTTCTTTTGAATAGATACTTTGATTTTGTCCACAAGATATTAAATGACTCCTCGGGCATTCTGAGGGCACGAAAATATTCTCTTGGCAGGGTCTATTTTACCAAAAGGAACATAAGGCCCGGTATAAAGTGGGGCCCGGAAAAAGGCCTTGAAAAAATTATAAACCATTTAGTTAATTTGAATTTAAACATCAAAAGAAAACCGTATCTGATAAAGAAAATTAAGCTTATATTGGTATATATAAGGATATTCCTGTTATATATGTATACTTTTAACTAGATTTAAAAACACAAAACATCGGTAATCGGCACTCTTTTAGAGTGTTTTTGTTTATGCCACTATAACCAAAAAAGCTTTATCTTTCGCCGAAGAGACGACGAAATTACGTAAAAAACTGTTTGTTGCCTTCTATCTTATTTAGATTTTTGTTCTGTTTCCAAGTGGTATTGGCAAGCTATCAATATCAGTCGAACTCCAAAGTCTCATTTTAAATTGTAAGAGGCAATACTGAACCTTCCACCACTGCAACTTGTGTAGTGAAAGAAGCAGCAATCAGTGCCTTCAGACTTGAGCCAATCAGTAAAACTAAAAGCAGGGACTATGTCAGTTAGGTACGACTTGCTAAGGCAGTTTGAAGTGGTGGAGAATGGACCTCAACTGGGAAGGAACGCATTAGTTTGGTACTCTGATGGATCCAACATGGATGGAAGGGCTGGAGTGGGAGTGATGGGGCCTAGTTTCAGGCTCCCAAACCCCCGTGGTAGAGCCCCAACCATATATCAAGCAGAAACACATGCTATAGAAATGTGTCCCCAGGAGTGCCTCAAAAGGGATACCCGTAAGACAGAAATCTATAGACTATAGCAGATAGCCATACAGCATTAAAAGCTCTGAAGTCATACACTTGTGAGTCTAAAATGACCTGGAACTGTGAACAATCCCTAAGACAACTGGCAACAAGCAACCAGGTCACTCTGATATGGGTGCCAGGGCGTTAGAGGCAATGAGGAAGCAGACAACCATGCCAAAGAACGAGCAAACTCCGATTTCCTTGGCCCGTAATCCTTCTGTGGACTTTCTAAAGCCCACTTGAAAGAAGAGTTTCGATGCTGGGAAAACGATCTAATGAGATCTCACTGGAATAAAGTGCCAAAGACAAACGAAAAGGCTGGTGAGCCCTTCGCCAAGGAAAGCTAAACAGCTTCTCGAGTTAGTAACGAGATTCCTCACTGGGCAAATCAGAGAATAAACGTTGCCGATACTTCGAGAACATTCCTGAAACTGCAGAACATTTGCTTTGCGAATGCCCAGCACTTTTCTGCAAAAGACTGAAGTTCCTAGGAATGGCCTTCCTAACGCCCTCTGATATCAGGAACTTAGTCTCCAGGAAGCGATAAACTTCATACGAAGTCTCTGGACTCAAATAGATTTAGGGTTATGCACAAAATATCTTATAGGTCGAAGTGTTTGATTGGCTGCAGAGCCTTTACGACCCCCCTTACAATCTACAATGCCGATCTAATGCTTTTAGTCTTTTGGGCATTTTCTTTTTGGACAAAACCTTCTATTGC
This sequence comes from Galeruca laticollis, assembly GCA_963921935.1. Classification (NCBI taxonomy): domain Eukaryota; kingdom Metazoa; phylum Arthropoda; class Insecta; order Coleoptera; family Chrysomelidae; genus Galeruca; species Galeruca laticollis. The sequence continues at coordinate 32,209,936 of OY998178.1, read as the reverse complement.
CATCACTTCTTGTATTTTTAAGTATGCGGTTTGCCGTTTTTGTTTAATTTCGTATATTTTGTTTCGAACCTCCCACAGGCACTAATATATTCTTCAACGAATTTTAAAGTAGTGTTTTCTCCCCACTTTGCCATATTTAATTGTTTGAACTCAAATATTCACCACAAACAAAATCTTCAGTAATATTTCAAAACTCGAAGCGATTACACTACTTGCCCGACCTGTCGATTAGACGTGTTTATTTAGCGCGATAATCAGCTTTTCTGTGGTGGGAGCTGCTACTCGACAAAGAAAACAGAATGGTGTTCTATTTACTATCTTCGACCGTGTACTCGACTAACCGTCAGCTCGACTGAAACAAATATGTTCAAATGGCTCAGGTCACTAAATTACTGGACCACTTGTCTAAATTACTGGCTGCGTCTGAACCAAACTTAAGAGCTCCAAAAATCAGAGTTTAAAAATTGAAAACTATATGACTACCAAACCGTCTAAAATATCTGAAAGTAACCAACAGCTTTCAAGTTTTCTGTAAATTTGTCAAAATGGTAATTTATATACCCTCTGCGCCACCCTATAACTGCTCCAATCCTGTTTCTCTCTAAGAGATTTATTTCGTTTCTGCTGTAGATTCCAGAATACGAAAATCTATTTCTAGAGCTAACTGAGACCATAAATTCGTTCTCATTTTAAATAGGTTGAATTTTTGTGTGTCTCTTAAATTTTCAATTTTCCAGTCTTCCGCTTCTTGGGATAATTGTAGTGAATATGTTAAGATTCAGGTTAGCGGAATATGATGTGTCCCTTGTAAAATGTTAAATAGATGCCAAAATATTTGATGCGTTTCAAAAAGTTGCAGGTACAAATTTTGGTGACCTTTAGAGAGAATATCAGATGTAAAAGGAATTACTCCTATAATTATTGGAAAGCTGAAGTATGGTGGCCCTTTAGCAGCTTCTAAGCGAAACAGATTATAGGAGGGGTCGTACGGGCGCTGCAGTCAATCAAACATTAAGCGAAGTAATTCATTGGAGAACTATGAGGTTGGAATGATTTTAAGAAGGACCGGACTGGCCTATATTGAAGAATGTATCACACCAGTGATGAAACTACAGTTGATGCGTGATGTCATATTCCGGATTCCAATTCCAATTTCCGGTTTCAAAATTGCGGATTCCAAATTACGGATTTCGAATTCTGGATTCCGAATTCCGTATTCCATGTTCCGGTTTCCAAATTGCGGATCCCAAATGAAGGATTCCAAATTGCGGATTCCATAGGGTGAATTCTAAATTCCGGATTCTAAAGTTGGATTCCCCAATTTGGAAACTGGAATTTGGAATCCGGATTTTGAAATCCGGAATTTGGGATCAGAAATTTGGAATCCGGCATTGGGAATCCGTAATTTGGAATTTGGAATCCGGAATCCCGATTATGGAATCCGGAATACGACATGCGGAATATGGAATTAGGAATCCGGAATTTCGAATCCGCCATTTGTGATCCGCAATTTGGAAACCGGAATAGGGAATACAGAATTTGGAATACAGAATTTGGGATCCGAAATTTGGAATCCCGAATGTGGAATCCGGAATATAACATCCGGATTGTGGAATCCGGAATATGAAATACGGAATTTGGAATCCGGAATTTGGAAACTGGAAATTGAATCCGGAATTAGGAATCCGCCATATGGTATCCGCAATTTGGAAACCGGAAGATGGAATAAAGAATTTGGAATCGAATTTGAATTTCGGAATTTGGAATCCGCAAGTTGAAATCCGGAATTTGGGATCCGGAATTTGGAATCCGGAATTTGGAATACGCAATTTGAAAACCGGAATTTGGAATCCGTAATTTGGAAACCAGAATTTGAAATCCCGAATATGGGAACCGGAATAGAGAAGCCGGAATTTGGAGTCCGCCATTTGGGATCCGCAATTTGGAAACCGGAATATTGCATACGGAATTTAGAATCCAGAATTTTGACTCCGCAATTTGGAATCCGCAATTTGGCATCCGAAATTTAGAATTCACAATTTGGAAACCGGAATTTTGGATCCGGAATTTGAAATCCGCAATTTGAAATCCGGAATTTGGAGTCCGGTATATGGAATCCGGAATTTAGAATTCACAATTTGGAATCCGCAATTTGGAAACCGGAATATGGAATCTAGAATTTGAAATCCGGAATTTGGGATCCGAAATTTAGAATTCACAATTTGGATTCCGCAATTTGGAGTCCGCAATTTGGAATCCTGAATTTGGAATCCAGAATTAGGAATCCAGAATTTGAAATTCGGAATTTGGAATCCGGAATTTGGCGTCCCAAATTTGGAATCCACAATTAGGAAACTGGAATTTGGCATCCGAAATTAGGAATCCGCAATTTGGAAACCGGAAATTGGAATCCGCAATTTGGAAACCGGAATTTGGAATCCGGAATTGGAAATCCGGAATTTTAAATCAGGAATTTGGGAATCGAAATTTGGAATCCGGTATTGTGAATCCGTATTCCAAATTTCGGTTTCCAAACCACGGATTCCAAATACCGGATTCCAAAATACGGATTTCAAATTCCGGTTTCCAAATTGCGGATTCCAAATTCTGGATTCCAAATTCCGGTTTCCAAATTGCGGATGCCAAATGGCGCATTCCAAATTCCGGATTCCTAATTCCAGATGTCATATTCTGGATTCCATATTCGGGTTTCCGGATTCCAAATTACATATTCCCAATGCCGGATTCCAAATTTCGGAACTCAAATTCCGGATTTCAAATTCCGGATTCCAAATTTCGGATGCCAAATTCTGGTTTTCAAATTGCGGATTCCAAATTCTGGATTCCAATTCCGAGCTTCAAATTCCGGAATTCAAATTCTGGATTACAAATTGTGGAATCTGGAAGGTGGAATCCATGATTTGAAATCCGGAATATGCAATCCAGAAGATGGAAAACGGAAAATTGAATCCAGAATATGGAATCCGGAATTTGAAATCCGGAATATGGAATACGGAATTTGGAATCCAGAATTTTGAAACCGGAATATGGAATACGGAATTTGAAACCCGGAATGTGGAATCCGCAATTTGAAATCCGGAATTTAGAATTCACAATTTGAAATCCGGAATTTGAAATCCGCCATTTGGTATCCGCAATTTGAAAACCGGAATATTAAATACGGAACTTGGAATCCAGAATTCAAACTCCGGAATTTGGAATCTGCAATCTGGAAACCGGAATTTGGAATCCGGAATTTGAAATCCGGAATTTGAAATCTGGAATTTGAAATCTGGAATTTGAAATCCGGAATTTAGGATGCGAAATTTGGAATCCGGAATTTAGAATTCACAATTTGAAACCTGAATTTGAAATCCCGAATTTTGAATCCGGAATTTAGAATTCACAGTTTGGAATCCGCAATTTGGAAACCGGAATTTGGAATCCGGAATTTGGAGTCGGGAATTTGGAATCCGCCATTTGGAATCCGCCATTTGGGATCCGCAATTTGGAAACCGGAATATGGAATACGGAATTTAGAATTCACAATTTGGAAACTGGAATTTGGAATCCGAAATTTGCAATCCCGAATTTGGAATTTGGATCCGGAATTTAGAATTCACAATTTGGAATCCGCAATTTGGAATCCGGAATTTGAAATTCGGAATTTGGAATCCGGAATTTGAAATTTGGAATCCCGAATATGGAATCCGGAATATGACATCCGGAATATGGAATCCGGAACTAGGAATCCGGAATTTAAAATCCCCTATTTGGAAACCGGAATTTGGAATCCGGAATTTGGAATACCTAATTTGGAACCCGGAATTCGAAATCCGAAATTTGGGATCCGAAATTTGGAATCCCTAATTTGGAAACCTGAATTTGGAACCCGGAATTCGAAAACCGGAATTTGTGATCCGCAATCTGGAATCAGCAATTTGGAATCCGGAATGTGGAATCCAGAATTTGGAAACCGTAATTTGAAATGCATAGTTTGGGATTCGCACTTTATGATCCGCAATTTGGAAACCGGAAATTCGAATTCGGAATTTGGGTTCCGAAATTTGGAATCTGCAATTTGGAATTTGGAATCCGAAATTTGGAATCCGGTATTTGAAATCCGAATTATGGAATCCGGAATATGAAATCCGGAATATGGAATTCAGAAGATGGAAACCGAAAAATAGAATCCAGAATATGGAATCTGGAATTTGGAATCCGGAATTTGTATTCCGCAATTTGAAATCCGGAATTTGGAATCCGGATTCCAAATTTCGTATTCCATATTCCGAATTCCTAATTCCGGATTCCATAATCCGTATGTCATATTCCGGATTCCAAAATCCGGTTTCCAAATTGCAGATTTCAAATTCCGTATTCCATATTCCGGATTCCAAATTCCGGATTCTGGATTCTATTTTCCGGTTTCCATATTCCGGATTTCTTAATCCGGATTCCATATTCCGGATTCCAATCTCCGGTTTCCAAATTATGGATTCCCAATACCGGATTACAAATTTCGGAACTCAAATTTCGGATTAGAATTTCCGGTTTCCAAATTGCGGATCCCAAATAGCGGATCCCAAACTATGGATTCCAAATTCCGGTTTCCAAATTCTGGATTCCAAATTGCTGATTCCAAATTCCTGATTTCGAATTCCGGGTTCCAAATTAGGTATTCCAAATTCCGGATTTCAAATTCCGGATTCCAAATTCTGGATTCCAAATTTCGGATTCCAAATTTCGGTTTCCAAATTGGGGATTCCATTTTCCGGATTCCAAATTGCGCATTCCAAATTGTGAATTCTAAATTCCGGATTCCAAATTCGGAATTGTAAATTCCGGATTCCAAATTCCAGTTTCAAAATTGTGAGTTCTAAATTCCGTATTCCATATTCCGGTTTCCAAATGGCGGATTCGAAATTCCTGACTCTTAATTCAGGATTCCGGATTCCAAATTCCGGTTCACAAATTGCGGATTCCAAATTGTGAAATATAAATTTCGGATTCCAAATTCGGGACTTCAAATTTCGGATTCCAAATTGTGAATTCTAAATTCCGGATTCCAAATTTCGGATCCCAAATTCTGGATTTCAAATTCCGGATTTCAAATTCCGGATTCCAAATTCCGGATTCCAAATTCCGGTTTCCATATTCCGGTTTTCAAATTGGGAATTCCAGATTTGGGATCCCAAATTCCGGATGTCAAATTCCGAATTTCAAATTCCTGATTCCAAATTCCGGATTCCAAATTGTGAATTATAAATTCCGGATACCAAATTGTGCAGATCCCAAATAGCGGATCCCAAACTATGGGGTTCAAATTCCATTTTGCAAATTCGGGATTCCACATTCCGGATTCCAAATTCTGATTCCAAATTGCGGATTCCAAATTCCGGATTTCATATTCCGGGTTCCAAATTTCGGATCCCAAATTCCGGATTTCAAATTCCGGATTTCCAATTCCGGATTTCAAATTCCAGTTTCCAAATTGTGGATTCCAAATGGCGGATTCCAGTTTCCAAATTGCGTATTCTAAATTCCGGATTCCAAATTCTGGATTTCAAATTGCGGAATTCAAATTCCGGATTCCAAATTTCGTATTCCATATTCCGGATTCCAAATTCCGGATTCCATATTCTGGATACTATTTTCCAGTTCCCATCTTCTGGATTCCATATTCCGGATTTCATATTCCCGATTTCATATTCCGGATTTCAAATTCCGGATCTCAAATTCCGGATTTCAAATTCCGGATTTCAAATTCCGGATTTCAAATTCCGGATTTCAAATTCCGGGTAACAAATTCCAGATTCCAAATTATGGATTCCCAATACCGGATTCCAAATTTCGGAACCCATATTCCGAATTTGAATTTCCGGTTTCCAAACTGCGGATCCCAAAGTGCGGATCGCAAATAGCGGATCTCAAATTATGGATTCCAAATTCCGGATTCCAAATTCTGAATTGCACATTCCGGATTCCAATATGATGTTGTCGTTTAGACGTCATTTAGACGACAATGGTTACCTGGGTAGATGATGTGTTAATTTTAGGCACTGATAAAAATGAGATAACTAATTTAAGAAATCTATTGAATAAAAATTTTAATATGAAAGATTTAGGGGTTATATCTCAATATCTGGGTATACAGATAGACCAGAATTTAGAGCTAGGTTACACAGAGCTTAGTCAAGAGAATTATTTAAAAAATTTACTTAAAAGGTTTCAGATGCATAACTGTAAGTGAACGTATTGGACTGTTTTAGTTTTCACGTCCAATCGTTTGGGGTAAAAGGAGCTGTAGTACACTGGTTTATAATTCAGTTATAATAATATTCATTAATCTAAAATAACTATATACATTTTTTACAAATATGAATGTAGCTCTCGACAGACATGTCACACACTTTTTTCTGTCACTTACACCAACAGTAACGATTTTTAGAGATCAAATTAACTGCGTTTTTTATGAGTTCGGAGAATCTGATTGGGTCGGAGAAGAGCATACACGGGGAGGGAAAGAGTACATTATGAAATATATTGATTTGAAAGAGTGCGACGTCATTAAAAGTTTGGGATTGAAAATGAATGAATATTCATTTTCTCAGGGAGAAAACTGGGTTTTCGAACAGTAAGAGTATTAACACTCTTCTTGACGGTAACCTAGACCTAAAGCTTTTTCAAACGGAAGAAAACAATGTAGAGTTGCAAAAGCTGTGTCGAAAAATTATTGGCAGTATAATGTACGCTGCTTTGGCTACCAGACCTGATTTATGTGAGAGTATAAGTATACTAAGTAGATTTCAATCAAAAGCAAATGAAAATTTACATAAATCATTAAAACTGGTACTTAGACATATTCAAGGTACTATTCAATTGAAATTGTTTTTTAAACCAAACGGTAACGTTTTGACAGGTTATGATGATTCAGACTGGGGTGGTGATACGATTGACAGAAAATCCACCTCTGGTTTTATTTTTAAAATGTTTGACTGTACTATTTCCTGGACCAGTAAAAAACAACAAAATGTATCAATTTCGTCTACTGAGTCCGAATATGTAGCGTTGAGTCTAGCTGTTACAGAGGCCTGTTGGCTACGTAAACTTTTGCTTGATTTTCAATTAGAACTAAATGAACCGACTAAGATATACGAAGATAACAGGGCAATTTGCTTAGCTAATAGTCCTGAAAACAATAAAAGACTTAAGCATTTAGATATTAAGTTAAACTTTATAAAGGAAAAAATAGACGAAGGAATTGTAGAAATTTTTGATGTTAAAACCGAAGATCAGATAGCTGACTTATTTACAAAACCTTTGTCTAAGATAAAATTTGAAAAGTTTCGATTAGCATTAGGCATAGACTTTTAAATTTTTTGTTTGCGCCTAGAGTTAAGTATGTTTTATTTGTTGTATTTTTGTTGGGAATCTTTGTATGCTGAAATAATTTTATTGAGGGGAAGTGTTAAAGTGCATAATTCTGATGCAATAAAATTATTTAGCCGGTATTCCAAATGAACTTGACTATAGACGGCGCCACACTATCTAAAAAACTAAGAATATTATTGATCTCTGTTTGTGGCTGTAAAACAGGCGAGTAGTAGGCCTCTTATAAAAGAGAGTGTGGTTATATGTACAAATATATATATATATATATATAAAAAAATGACAAGCTAAAAATGTAGTTTTTCATCATAAAACTTTTGTACTTTTTCCATTAAAAGTTAGTGAAATACTAGGTGTTTTAATATAATAACTTCATTTGTTTACATGTATATGTATTAATAATTTCTGTAACTTCAACTTTTCCTGCTTTGTGGATGTAGTCGTTGTCGCTATTTTATATGTTATATTTATTTGAAAGTAGTCGGGTGAACATTTGATTTGCTTATTGAAAAACAATGGAAGACGAATCAGAATTAGTTGAAATTTCAATAAACTATTTGGGTGTAGATTACACATGTGTTGTTAATATTACTGAAGCGAATGTACTTTTAAATGGTATTTATGGTTTTTACAATTATTTGGTATTTTATTAAATATTGTTATTTTTTAGATCCTGTAGCTGCCTCTAATTTTGTAGAACATAATAGGTGCGTTCTTTTTGACTGAGATCTCAGTTAATCTCAGCTCACACCAGTAATGTGAGCGTTCTTTTTGTTTTACTCACTTTAAATGAGCTGAGATTTTTCCTCCCCCTTCACCGATGATGAATGTGGTGTAAGGGGGAATCAGTTGGACTTGAGTCGGAAATAAAGTGGAGGGGATGTACTAATACTTGATTTGCTTGGGTTATTTATAGTTTTGACCAAGGTTATCTATAGTTTTAACCATTGAAATATAAACACACATAATCTATTTTTCTTTTGTTACAAATTATGGATACAATAACATTATTATTATTATTATTATTATATGTTTTGTTTCTTATTCACGCATGCGTCGACAGATCGCGCGCTTCAATAGAGATGTCGTTCTTTTTGGTACTTACTCACATCACTTTATCTCAGATCACCTTAACTGAAGTGATCTGAGATCTCAGTCAAAAAGAACGCACCTATTATTCTGTCGACCGAGACCCAGACCCAGTCTTCAAGCCAGATTAATTTAGATACATCTAAAGGTACTTGGATTATCCCAAGGCTCCAGAAGTCATGGAATCAATTTGGATGATTTTTTAGAGGCTGGAAGTAGTAAGGGGGAGTCTCACTTGAATATTTGGACGTCGAAAAAGCCAAATGAAATGTACCATCAAGCCACCTTAATTTTTTTAAAACTAAGGGAAAATATTCACAGAAATTTGATGGGCAAAAATATTTAAATCAATTTTGTGGAAAGAAATTAGCATAGAAATGCAGAGGCTAGGTTATAATTTAGGAGGTTCTGCTAAAGAGCAAGTCGAGGAGTTAAAGCAAAAATTTGCAAATCTACAAAGAGCTTATTTAGACTATATAAAACACACAAAAACGACAGGAGAGGGAAAGAAAAAACCTCCACCATATTTTGAGGAGATGCATACTATTTTAGGCAACAAAGATAAAATTGATCCCCAATATTTACAAGATAGTCTTGAAATTGATGAAAGTGATAATGCAAACGAAAATTCAAAAGAGAACTTTTCTAAAGAAAATGACACAGAAGAAAATGAGATTGGAAAAATTAAAAATAGATTCAAAACATTAAAAACTGTAAGGCCTCGTAGTGCTTCTTCACAACTATTAGTGGTCATTAAACTACAACATCAAGAAAACAGACAAGATAGAACTAAACAGTTAGAAACCATAGAAAATCTAATGAAAACTCAAAATCAAAAAAATGGAGAGATTTTTAAGTATACTGGAAAAATACTCTTTTCCAATCCAAAAAAACGGCGCCATAGTTCAGATAGTTTCTAGGCACTATTCAACAATATGAATTGTAGTTTACTTATAACATATTTTTTATGACAGTCCCATTTGATATTAGTGTATAAGTATACTCCCAAATATTTAATATTTGTTGTACCCTCTATTTCATTATTTGTAAAAGTTATTTTTTTATAAGGAGCGCTGCCAGAAGCGTTGCAACTGAAAGGTAAGAATGTAGTTTTTTCTAAATTTATTGTTAAAAGCTTATAATCGAACCAGTATAATGGTTAAGTCGGTTTCAACTTTCGTTTTTAGTTGTTCCCAGGTTCCCGCCTCATAATATATTACGGTGTCACTTGCATAACCTATAATGTCTCCTGTCGTGTTTAGGCTAAATAATTCATTTCTATAAAGATTAAATAAAACTGGTCCCAGTATGGTTCCCTGTGGAACTCCACATTTCATTGTTTTCTTGGTATTTAATTCGTCCTCATTTTTGACCAGTTGTTTTCTATTAGTAAGATAACTATTGAAAAGTTTTTAGACAATTACTTCTTATTCCGCTTGCTTCTAACGTTTTGAGCAGGGGAGAATGGTCTACCGTGTCAAAGGCTTTACTAAGATCGATAAAAACACAAAGACAAGAAGTACCTGTTTCGAGTGAATTGTGTACTCTCTTAGTTAATTCCAATATCGCATCCTCAGTAGTTGTATTTTCTCTGAATCCAAATTGTTTCATTGAGATACGGTTGTACTTATCAATCAAATTGTTCAATCTTCTTTTAATAATTTTCTCGAATATTATTTTAGTTAAATGAGATATTGAAGATATGGGTCTATAATTGGTTGTTATTGCTTTATTTCGTTTTTTATAAATTGGACAGACCACTGCTTCTTTAAATTGCTTTGGCCAATATCAAGTGTCAATACTCATATTTATAATATATTTCAACGGATTAGAAATGTGTTCAACAATGTATTTTATAAAATTTACACCCATCCTATCGCTACCAACCGCTTTTTATTTTTTAGTTGTTCTTTAATGTCTACAATTTCAGTGGTATGAGTATCAGTATGAGTTAATTGTAGAGAGTTAGGTAAACTATATGTACGCAGAGTGAAGTTTGGATTTTTATTTATTTTTTGTGCTAATCTCGGACCCATGTTCACAAATTGATTGTTAAATTTAACTTAATAGCTCGATGAAACTTTTATTGCCCATCCCTAAAAAGTTTTTGTACCAATCAGGATCTTGCACCAATAGTTCTCGACGAAGTATATTTAATGTACCACGTCCCAGTCTCTTCGCTTCAGCCACATTTCAACACGTCTTTTTTTACCTTTGCTCCCTAACCCCTCTTTCTATTTTTACTTTTAAACACTTTCTTGATCACAACCTTTGAAAGTAGCAAGCACACTGGCGTACAGTAATACTTGAGAAATTTGCAGATCCACATACTCTGTTTGTAAGCAAAATGTACCACGTTTGACAATAGCCTGACAGATGCCACTACCAATTGTCAAATTGTCCCAAACTGTTCAGAATCGCCAAAGAAATAGGGACCGAGAAAGATGACGCTTATGCCATCTGCCGTGAAAAAACACAAACAATGTGATGTAAACACTGTGGTAAACCCTATTAGTTTTGTATAATCAGAGTTTTTGAATGTTCATTTTTTAAAACTGATATTAAATGTTTGTGATGTCTTCATCAAAAGTATCTTTCTGTATTCATGGCTGTTCACATATGCCGTATGAAAATACTACGCAATTGAAATTTTATAGTTTCCCCGAAAGTTCCTTGAACGCTGCGTGGATAACCTTAAAACGTCAAAAATGGATAAATGCAGTAAAAACCCATATGTAAGTGAAATGTTCTAATTAAATTTTTTGATTACCTATTCTTTTGTGTATAATCAGTATGATACTACAACTGGCAGCTATTAGAAAAGTTCTAAATTTTTTTACATAAATGAAAGATTGTTATCGAGAGAATAAAATGTTGTTTTCGGTACGATTTCATTGATTATATAAAATAAAAAGCTTGTTATGTGTTTGCCCACTTTAATATTATATAATAAGTTTAAATAATTAAATACTATTAAGAGAAAGAAAGTAAACATTTGTACAAAACGAATCACTTCAAGTTTTTTAATTACGTTTCAGAAAACATCGGAAGGATTGGGAACCAAATCAAATTACTAGAATTTGCAGTGCTCATTTTGTCAATAATCAAAAATCAGATAATCCCCTACATCCATCTTACATACCAACAATTTTTCCTGGCAAAGAAAATAAAAAGATCTATTCATTTTTAGCGTTTTGTAGGTTGCTTATTACAATGTTTACATCACAATGTTTTTCTTATTTAACACCAGAGCGCTCTACTTTCGACAGAAGTGCTGCCTCTATAGTTCGGTCTCGATCCCTATATTCAGTGCCGTTCCTGGGGTGGCGAACGCCTGCGTGCAAGAATAATTTTGTGCGCCCCTATATACTATGCTTAAATTTTGATGATAAGGCCAATTTTCATAATCATTTTTAGTTTGAGGTTTAAACTGAATAGTTTCCTTATAGACTAAAGTCACTTTAGTGTAAGTGTTTGATTATGAAAATGGGCGTAATAAAATAAAACAACGAAAAAATATGACAAAAAATTTATTTTCGACATCAAATAAAATAGACTATTAACGTACAATGTAGGTCATAAATAAAACACGTCCATTCGGAAATTAACAAAAAATCTAATATAACTCAATTCACTCCGCTGAGTGAATTGAGTTAAAACTCTCAAACGGCGCTCAACGCAAACAAATCCGTTAACTTGAAAATGTGCAAGATCTGTCTAATACCCAAGTACCTAATGATCAAATAACAAGGTAGTTTTAGAACATAACACGTCTTGCTTTTGCAGATGCAAGCTCATTGATCATTTCATTGTGATCGATGGCTTCACATATTTTATTTTCGATTGAAATAACTGCTAAATCTGAAAACCTTTCCTGGCACATCGAAGTTCTCAAATAAGATTTTACAAGTTTTAGCTTTGAAAAACTCTTTTCGCCAGACGCAACAGAAATCGGCAGCGTCAAAAATATCCTTAATGCTATAGACAGGTTTGGAAACAAAGACTGCAAATTTTTCTTGGTTATATAATTCAGAATATCTATGGGTGAGTCTGAGGTATTGCGAGAGTCTTTGACAGGGTTAAGGATTTTGTATGATGAAATTTCATTGTACAAATCAAGACCATCAATATCCTTGCAAACATTTCCTTCATGGTGAATTTGCAAAGCCAAATCCAAATCTATGCACGATCGTTTAATCTGATCAGAATTTAGGTTTTGAAAATCACTCAAAAATCCAAATAAATCATTGCATTGCTTCAATCTCTCGAAACGACTTTGTAGGGATTGAACTGTTGTATCCAAAATTTGGAAATATAAACTGATCTTAAATTTTCGCTTTGGATCTATAACTGGATCGTCTGTACTTTCATATGAAAATTGACGCTTTCTCTTTCGTTCCCTAATTGAAAGAAATGTTTGCTCTACATCATTTTTTCCAGCTTCGGCTTTAGCCTCATTCACAAAAACATAAAAATTTTCATCTGACCTTTTTTCAGTGAAGTAGTTGATGAGACTTTTTATTTCTCTATGGCGTTCATTAACAACTGTATTTGGATTCTGCATCATTTTACTCACTATATTGACCTTTGACAATACATCCTACCAAATAATGATGGAACAAATAAATTTAAACGTCTGAATTTTTTCAAAAGTACCTTTGCTGAATGTTTGGTATCCATGTCTCTTGAATTATCTTCCATCAAATCAAGTAAACTCCTACAAATCTCGAGAAGTTGAAATCTAAGAGGTTGAACGGCTCTGACTCTGCTTTCCCATCGAGTTTTACTCACTGACTTTAAAGAGAGATTATGTAAATTTCGCTTTAAAATATTCCACCTGTAGGGTGAAGCAGAAAAAAAATTGAACAGCTCCTGAATAATTGAAAAAAGCCCTACAATCTCGTCTGAGATTTTAGCTGCATCATTAACTGTCAAATTTAATGTATGAGCACAACAAGGCAAAAAAAAGCTTTCGGGTTAACTTTTTTGAATTGAGCTTGAATGCCCACATGCTTCCCAGACATATTTGCGCCATTGTCATAACCCTGACCTCTCATATTAAGAAAATCAATTTCAAAAGTTGGTATACTCCATTTTAAAAAGGCATAGAGTAATAAATCACTCATTTTGGCCGGAACCATAGGCGTACCACATTTAGTCATTTAAAAAAAGTTAAGGCTTCTAAAATTATCTCATTACCGAAAATAACCGTTTTGTAATATTATTTAAAATGAAATTTCAAATTATCAATAATATAATAAACTGTGGATTATATCACTGACATCAATTTTCCAGAAAATTGATTATTATGTATAAAAGGGCGTAGACGAGTCCCTAAGCTCCAGGTAGTTATAATCCTACATACAATAAATAATAAAATAAATGTTAATAACAATTTTATACAAATACATATATATATATATATATATATATCCAACCCCATTTGCCGATTATTTCACCCGTTATTGTTAACTGGTGTTTATTTTTGTTCATCTATACAAGTTCTCTTCTCATCACACGAGACAAACACCTAACTACACCTTCCAACTATATAGTGTTCCAACCAAATTCGACCAGATATGGAGGATTTATCACCATCTAAGCGACCTAAAGTTGGCCCATTGTCGCTGAACGAACAAAATATGATATTAAATTGCTATTCCTCGTTGAAGAACGAAGAAATTAGAAGAAAAATCATGAATTTGACAGGAAGTGTTGATGAAACTGTGGAGATTACTGCAACAATGATGGGTGTTTCAGAAACAACAATTCATAATTTAATGAAGGAGAAAAAAAATGGAAACATCACAGCCCCAGCAAAGTCCCCAGGCCGACCCAAACTTGAAATGAATGACGACTTGAAGAATGGAATAAGGCGTAAGGTGCATGCTTTTTTCTTTAGAAAAGAGATACCAACTCTCTCCAAAATTATGGCTTCGGTTCAAGAAGATTCAGATTTTCCGAAAATGTCTCGAAGTACATTATGCAAAATTTTGAAGGAACTTGGATTTGAATATAAAAAAAATTATCGGAACGCAATGTTGATTGATAGAGACGACATTGTCATTTAGGGGAGGAGTTATTTGCGCAATATTCGGAAAGCAAGACTAGATCAAAAACGAATTTATTATTTGGATGAGACTTGGTTAAATGAAGGTCATACTGTTTCAATGTTTTGGCAAGACACGAATGTCAAAAGTCGGAGGCAGGCAGCTCTTGAAGGGTGGTCAACAGGCCTCAATCCACCAGCAGGAAAAGGACGTCGACTCATCATTACTCATATCGGAAGTGCCGAAGGTTTTGTTAAAGGTGGATTGTTGTGCTTTGAGTCGAAGCAAACCGGAGATTATCATGAAGATATGGATGCAGACGTTTTCGAAGAATATTTCTCACAAATGTTAGATCTAATTCCAACGGGCTCAGTCATTGTTATGGATAACGCAAGTTATCACTCCATGTTAGTGGAGAAATTACCTTCAACTGCATGGCGTAAACAAGATATCCACGATTGGCTAGCCTCGAAAAATATTGAATGCACAGATAATCCGCTGAAAAATGAGCTCTTGCAACTGGCCAATTCACATAAACACAAATATAGTAGATACGTTGTAGATCAAATGGCATCAGCGCGTGGTATAACGGTGCTGAGGCTTCCTCCTTATCACTGTCAACTCAATCCCATAGAATTAATATGGGCCCAAGTGAAAGGGGAAGTTTGAAGAAAGAATACGACATTCAAAATGAGTGACGTAAAAGCGAAGACGCCTTAGGTAACGTAACCAAAGAAAGCTGGAAGAAATGTGTTGAACAGGTGATACAAGAATAACTAAATATGTGGGAAATGGATCATATAAGTGAACACATGATTGAACCATTTATAATCAATGTTAATAATAGAAGCTCAACAGAATCGTCTGATTCTGATATATAGACTAGTTTTTGTGTTAGTTATTACTATTATTTGTTAGACTTTTTTTTATAAATATTACATTAATTCGTACTTTATTCCTGCATTTTTCTTTTTTCCTCTCCTATTGTAAACGGTATATTAGTAGTAAAGTTGATACCTACTGCAAAAAAATTTGCTATTTTTTATATAATATTTTATGTTTATTGTTTATTCATAGGAACACAAAAAAATGTGTTTTTATTGAATCGATATTGTGAACTCTTTTGAATAGTTTTCGTAATTTTAATTTCATATATAGTGCCTTCATATATTCATATACCAAGTTTGTTTTGTCCTGATTGCACGCCTCTGAGGATTAAATTGTTTATCTGTTCATTCAAATACAATACAGCGACCCTTTCAATACAATAGGCGACCCAACCGAATACAGAGTTACGGGGTGTCTACCTGAAATTCGTAACAAATGAGAAATTTTAGTACAAAATTAGATAAACTTCGGAGATATTTTATTATACACCCTGTATCGGTTTTGCATACCTAATGAGCTTTTATTACTCCATGCCTTCTCTCAACAGATTGAAAAGCCATTCTTCTGTACTATCCAAAACTTCAAAAAACCCCAGAAAGTGTTCTCTTATTTCAACCTCATTTGAAGAAAAATGTACAATGTAAGCCGAGTGCCGACACGCCGTCAACAGATTTTTTGCATGTAAATTCCAGTGTAGAAGCAAAGTCTAGAAGTTACTTCTTATATTAGTTTACTGTTTCTTCCTGTAATCAAAGTTTACAGCTTTGCTATAATTTGATTTTTAATACCTTTAATGCCGATTTTTCTTCCAATTAGAAGTGCGTTTTTGCAAGAGTAGCGAATAGTTGAATTTGGCGCCCCTTAAATTGGGCGCCTGCGTGCGGGTCATTCGCTGCATACCCGCCAGGAACGGCACTGCCTATATTGTGTAGTATCAAACAATAGTATATTGTGCAATAAGTGGGAAAAGTTCAACTTTTCTCACGAGTGTGGAAGTTTGTGGCACGAGCCAAGGGCGAGTGCCGCAAACACACGAGTGAGAAAAGTACTTTTCCCACATGTTGCACACTATACTTTTTCTAAAATTGCACAAATTTAAAGAGTGCAAGTAAATAGTTTTGTAGAAAAAGTCTAAGCATCGTGGACCACCCACCGAAAACGGCTGGGCATCGAGTATAAGTTTCTGAAATTGGCTGGGCATCGAGTATTCCCTACTGGATTCTCCATATAAATGTATGTAGTGTTGGCAAAGTGCCGTGAAAAATAATATTTCTCACAGTGTGAGCAATATATGGTTTTGAAATTAAGTAAGCTATGAGAAATACGCTACTTATCATAGCAGTTGTAAAAAAAATAATTTGACAACCAAGCAAATTCTTTCTCTAAAAATTACATCAATTTCTTGAACTAGTTGTTGCTCAATATTTAGAGTACTTTAAAACGAACTTAATTTTAATAGGCATTACATTGCTTTTAAGTCAGTTACATAATGGGCAAGTTAATTGCGATTCAACATTATGAATATCAAAATTCTGTGATGAAATCTACAACTAATGAACATTCAATCCGACTTATATGGTACGTATAACGTAAAAGACATTCAACAATTTATTTCTAAGCGCCGGGCGCTCTTCATTGATAGGTACTACCGATTAGGGCTATTGTTCGATGTTATGTAGTAACTGAAAGCCCATGAAGAATAAAATAGAACGGCACTTTGTGGTGTTACTAAAAGTCACTGAACGCGGTACGGAGTGAAAGTGTGACAATGAAGGTAACGGTTGAGGTACAAGAAGGTTCACTGACATCAAAGAGGTCGAAATACTGATCAAAAATAAGAGGGATACGGATGAACTTACAGTTAAAAATTTGTTGTGTATAAAAGATTATATTATAAATCAACAGATAGAATATATCGTTGAAAACCACAGTCTGCTCAACAAGAATCTCTATTTGTTTTCAAAGAATAGATGAAATTATACATTTGTTCGTATGTAATAGTATATTACGTAACGTGTGTTGTAAGAAGCATTTTACGCACGAACGGAAAAGTTACGCACGAAGCCGCGTAGCGGCGAGTGCGTAATTCCGTGAGTGCGTAAAATGCGTTACAACACGAGTTACGTACTATACTTTACCTACGACCCACTTATACTTGTGTTTATAATCTTATTAAGATATTTAAAGTACAAGTAAAAGCGTAGATCCTCGATTCCAGCCAAGTTTTATCCCAGATAGCACTAGATATTCAATGGACGTACTAAAAATATTCGTTTTCGGATATTGTATTATTCTATAGACCCACTTTAAATATATATATCCTCTCTCGAATATTCTATGGACCATGAAATGGGAAATTTTTTGAATATTCCATGAATATTCTATAAATATTTCCAAGGAATATTCAAGAATATTCTGAGGATATCTGCTGAATGTATATAGCAAGATAATCCAGAATATTCATAGAACATTCCAATAGGCATATTCTACAAATATCCAAGTAATATTAGGAATATTATAAGGATATCTGTGGAACGTATATAGCAAAATTTCAAATATTTGTAGAATATCCCAATATGGATGATACCTGTTGAGCGGGTAACATTGAATCATAGTACTCCGCCCTTTTTATATTTAGTTTCAAAGATAATTGATTGAAATTTGGAAGATCCTGTATACTTAATGAACTTATTGTTCCACCAAAAATGATAGCAACTTTCGTTCAATATCGCCAATTATTTTATCCATAAGCTCCATTCGTGTGAGACGGAATAGAATTATCTGCAAGGGAAAGCTTCTCTCTCGCACTTATTCAGTATGCAAACAGTATGTCCCAAATTTAAATAAAAATTCTCTGAAACTAAAGGAGAAAAGGGAGAGTACAATGATCCAGTGTTCCCTGGTATATATCTTACAAATATCTAAGAAATCTTTCAAAATTTCGAATTGTGTATATAGGAAAAAATATTTTTAATTGAAAAAATTAAAGCACGGGAAACATTGAGTTCAATTTAATTTATTTATACATAAATATAAGATGTACCTCATAACATAACTGAAACTAACATAATTTTCAAATCCAAAATTCACTGACTTCCTCCATACTCAACGAACTTTTTGAAACAGATTTCTGCTGTTCCTTACATTTGGATAAGAAAATTCCTGTTTCCAATTCAACTTCCTTGTTTGTTATGTTCTTGTGCAACTTTTAGACGGCATCTGAAACAATAAGATAATTACATATTTTGTTAATAAGCAATTTCTATTCTACTGTGATTTTTGTGTATGTATGTATAACAATCAAAATATAATCCCAAAAACTGAAACTTAAAAGATGAAGTTAAACATCGAATATGTAATTTAAAAAATAAGTCTTGTAGGAGACAAGTAAAAAGCAAAATATTCCAAACAAAACAGTGATTAGAAGTTCTTGTTTCTTGTACATGATATGATATATTAAATTAATTTACATGTAGATTCCAAAAAAAATAACATTATTATACCTACTACTGCTTCAAAGAGCTTTGTTTTTCCAAAGCATTTTTCCATTTGTATCCATGCATACTGTATCCCTCCATTTAATACTCTATCAGGATTTTTTGCAAGAATCTTTTAATATATTGTTGCAAATAAGAACCTTCCAATCTTGCCAGAGGTACAACCTGAAATTATATTAATTTGGAAGTTAATCTCACAAGTTTTAAAAATTGAACAATTACAGTTTATAAGAAAAGTTATAACAAACGAACAAAAATATAAGACCGCTTTAATCTGTGTGAACAGTATACATATGCCTGAAACTAGACACTTCTACAATTGACCAGCAATAACTATTATTTACCAAATGTCAGAACTAATTTAACCTTGAATTATCAGATTACCAGTTGTGTAGAGCTTAGTTGTGTAGAGCTTTCTAGCCAATCCCAATTAATAAAAGGAATAGAGGTAACTATAGGCTATTTAATTAAGGAACTCATAGCATACATCTCGGTAACATAATTACGTGAAACTACCTGAGAAAATAAAATTTTGTTGTACCTTTAGCAACGAGGTGAATTTCTACTCTACTTACAATTGAAAACATTTATCCATTAATTTTGTTGCAAAAATGTATGATATCAACAATTATTTTAATATTTTCATGCACTCAAATATAAAAAGTAACACATAAATACTCCAATATGTCGAGGCAGTTTCATATTTTGATTTGTATATAATATTGAATGTTCAACTTACAAAATATCCATAGGATTCTTCAGCAAAGCTGACTCAATTTCTTCAAACTTTGCCTCATCATTTATTGGAAGTTTTAGCAGCAAATCGATAGTTTTCTAAAATATGTATTTATAAATCAACAGGCATTAAAAAAATACAATAAAACGTACCTGTTTTGATGCGTGAGGTCGTATGTATTAGTTCCACCCGTAGCATAGAATACAATGTAGAAACATATTTAAACCACTCCACAGTGGCAAAAAATTTACTAATGAATTAACGATCAAAAATAATTAATCATACACTACTGTTTCACCAATAACAATAACCTATATAAGATGGTCGAACCGCCATTTTTCACTGGTCGTTACCGTCAACTGTCAACTGCAACTACTGACGCATGCTCATGGAACAGAAAGAGCGTTTGTACCAAGTCAATAATCATAGAATATTCTTAGAACTATTTGATTCGAATATTCTAAAAAGAATAATCTGAGGATATTCCAACTGGACTTACATTGAATATTCGATTTAGGTGTACCCACAGATATTCTAGATATCCCCAGAATAACCCTATAATATTTGGATATATATCTTCCAAATCGAAGACTGTCAGAACATCCCATGGATATCTGGTGCTATCTGGGATAAAAGTCGCTCCTCGATGCCCAGCCAAGCATCTTAGAAGTTCACCCTCGATGCCCAGCCAAGTGTTGTAAAAGTTCGTCTTAAGTAGTATTTATTTTTATTAAAAGTGTATGTAGAATTGCCGAAATTGCATAAAATAGCGTATACACCTCTCGACTAAAGTAACATTAATCCCTTCCTTCATGAATCAAACTCCACCCGTGGGATTAAATGGCCCACTTTAGTCGCTTGGTGTATAATATACTATTGTTTACTAATATGAGATACATTCAGACACCTAAAAGATGCGGATTGAATGAAACGGAACCAATTATCATACAATTCCAACTCTTAGTATTAAATGCAATCTCTTATCTAATAAATGTTATCAACCATTTATATATAGAATAAAATTCAACGTCAAATATCTAAGTAATACATTTTGAATAAAATGGCTACGTCTATTGACAGTTGCTAAGTGGTTGCTATGGAAGCCGTGCGATTTACTTTACAGCCGTGCGTTTTGTTTTACCGTGCGTAATAGACGTCTTACATTGATAGCCGACTGCGTGTTTTTACTACTTACAGGGGTGGTCGTAAGTAAAATATTTTGTATGATCATGCTATTTCCGATTGTTCAATATACTTAGTTTCAGAACATTATGTTATATTTACTGATTATTAGAGCTCGGAAAAAATGCAACGTGCATTTTTTTGCATCTTTTGCATTTTTTTATACTTTTTCCCAAAAAATGCATTTTTTTAAAGATTTGAGCATTTTTTGCATTTATTGCCAATTATTTTAAAATCCTATTGAACAGAAAGTTTCCATTATGGAATTTTTAAATCTGTTTGGGTTTGGAACTACCTTTTACCCCAAAATTGAAAGAACTTGAAAGAGTAGGTAACTACTTTATTGAAAGGGTCTTACTATATTGATTATTTTATTACTTTATTCTTAAAATGGGAAATACCATAAACAAGTAACTGTAACCGGGGGGTTTCCAAAACATCGCAGCCGCAGCGGCCTCCCCCGGTAAATATTAGGTAAACCTTTAATTGAGCAGTATCTTCCAACGAAAGCATTACGATTAGTGAACAGTGAACCTATTGTACTTTCTTTTAATCAGGATACAATATACAAGTGGTTGAGTCGAAATGCCTAAAGACATTTAATGATATGTGGATAAAGTGTCGAATCTGCAACATGTAACCTGTGTAGCTCATGGAATTAATAGAGTGGCAGAATGTATAAGAGAGCAGTTTCCTTTGGTAAATGACCTAATTAGCAATGTAAAAAAAGTATTTTTAAAGGCTCCGACACGCGCTCAATTTTACAAAGAAAAATTTCCAAATCTTGCCTTACCTCCACAACCTGTAATAAC
This sequence comes from Galeruca laticollis, assembly GCA_963921935.1. Taxonomy (NCBI): domain Eukaryota; kingdom Metazoa; phylum Arthropoda; class Insecta; order Coleoptera; family Chrysomelidae; genus Galeruca; species Galeruca laticollis. The sequence goes on along the minus strand of OY998178.1, from coordinate 32,188,290 downwards.
TCGTTGGAGTACCTGGTTGGACGCAGCTATATTTTATGCTGACAATTACCACGCCAATAAACATGTGATTGACGTTCTTAGTGACTCTTCATCTACATCTCTTTTAAACTCAAAAAATCTTTTTAAAAATTCATTAATAAAGAATAATTTAATATTTATAAAAACCAATTATATGTTTGTATCTACAACTATTATAAATTTTGAAAAATCTTGTATTCCATTAATGGAATCAGTAGCTTTAATTAGCCAGGTTGAGTCAAATTGTAAGAAAGTCGGTGGCCAAAATGGGACCGTCGTTCTAAATAAATTTAATTCTGTAGCTCAAAATAATACAGGCTTTCAAGTTTTGAAAAATATGTCGAAAATTTTTATGGACGAAAGTAATGTAAATATACCAAATTTAGAATTAAACATCATTTGTAAATATAAATATGCTCCCATTACATCAGTTGATGTTGAACGCAGTTTTTCAATTTTTAAACACATGTTTTCTGACAAGAGACAAAGCTTCCTCCTAGAAAACTTTGAAAAACACATAATTATTAATAGTTTTTACAATAATTGTAAGACGTGACTTATGTCTGTTTAAATATTGTTATTTTGTTTTATTGTTACCATAATAATTTTAATAGTACCTATGTATTATTATTATTATTATTATTATTATTATTATTAATAAAATCTGATACTTAATATAAATTTTCGTTGTATACCTAATTATTAAATCCCGTCCCCACTCCCTACCATAGTAAAATAATGAAATAATAGTATTATTCAACATTATAATATACATCATTTCGTGCATTTTTTTCTAAATTCCTTGCATTTTTTCTCAAATTGTGATGCATTTAAATGCGCATATTTTTGGCTTTTTCGGTTGCATTTTTTCCGAGCTTTACTGATTATCAAGCAAAAACGCGTTGATTACTTGACTGTACTACAATTCTTACGATATAGACGTGCTTCACGTGATGCTGCTAATAAATTCATTTAAATCGTGTAAAAGTGCTTTATATTATTGGAAACTGTCATTACTGTAAGAAGTACGTACATGCTAAGTACTTTTACTCTATTTTACACAAAATTGTTAAGCAATATTTTGTAAAGTGAAATACTCTATCATAAAATTGTCACTTGTATACACTTCGGGGATGTATCGTGCTAACAAACCGAAATTTCTCCAAAAATAACCAAAAATGTAGTATACTTGGATGTATAGGACCCGCTGTACTCGCTCTCGTCAGCTTAAAATCAATAGGGTACATCTATGAGACACCTTGAGCAATATTCAATCATAAAATTAGTCACTTGTATACACTCTGGAGGCTGTATCGTGCCAACAAACTGAAAATTCTCCAAAAATGACAAAAATTTGGTACTTGAAGTACCATAGCCCCCGTTGTACTGGCTTTAGTGAGCTGAACATTGATATGGTTCATCTTTGAGACGCTCTAAATAATATTCAATCATGAAATTGATCACTTGTATATACTCCGGAGGCTGTATCGTGTTAACAAACTGAAATTTCTCCAAAAATGACAAAAATGTCGTACTTAAAATACTATAGCACCTGTCGTACTAGCTTTGGTGAGCTGAAAATCAATAATATTTGTGAGATGTTTTGAATAATATTCAATCATAAAATTGGTGACTTGTTGAACTCCGTAGGCTGTATCGTGATAACAAACTGAAATTTCTCAAAGATGACAAATATTTCGTACTTCAAGTACCATAGCACACGTTGTACTGGCTTTAGTGAGCTAAACATTGATAGGGTTCATCATTGAGACGCTCTAAATAATATTCAATCATAAAATTGATCACTTGTATATACTCCGGAGGCTGTATCGTGTTAACAAACGGAAATTTCTCCAAAAATGACAAAAATGTCGTACTTCAAGTACCATAGCACCCGTTGTACTGGCTCTGGTGAGCTGAAAATCAATAGGGTTTATCTGTGATGTGTCCTTCACAATATTCAATCATAAAATTGGTGACTTGTTGCACTCCTGAGGCTCTATCGTGCTAACAAAACATGTAACGAAAAGTGGCCGACGACAACGACGACGACGACATACACACAGGATTTTTTTCTAAAAACCATTGTTTCGTGTTGTTGCTAATGGAAATCGTGAAAATAACTCAAAAAAATTTCAAATTTCCAACTTTTTTGTGGTAAACCAATACTTTTCTCGCATATTAGATAGGTTGGCGGAAAAGTAACAAAGGTGACGATGAACTGCACTCACTGTGTAACCATTAGTGGCAAACCTTTGTATTTCTGATGATTTTATAAATCAACTCTCAGAAACTATAGCAGATAGTATTATATAGCAGATGTAAAAAAAAATGTTTAAGACTTGAAAGCAAAAACCAAAGAAATTAACTGTCTCGACCCTTACTTGGTGGACCCTACTCATATTAGTGTTTCAAATGAAACTCACGGTTTCTAGTTAATTCCACAATATAATAAAAATTGTTGATGCTTAGTAGTTATTTTTGGCTAGACCAAGAAGTGACCTAACTTGTGATTGACTTAATATATGTTAATAGAAAAAAGAAGAAGATGTGATATTACAAATATTGAAGCTTAGATATTATTAGCCCTATGGTGATATCCTGGATATCATTTTTCCAATTAAGATCAGTATAACTGTGCAATGATATAGAAAACCAGGAAAACTATATCTGCTGATCTTTACAATTATCACTTAAGAAGACAGTTTATTAATGGTGAACTCCCTAGATTTAACTGTTCATTGACAACTTCATATTGTGGGTTTCTTAAATGTCTTCTAATTTCCAATTCTTCAAGGAAATCCAGCTCTTATTTCTTTTCACAAATATGCAGCACTTCTAGTTTTGTGTTAGGTGTCGATGAATGATTGGTGTCAAGTAGATGTTTTGCGTAGTGGGATTTATCTGGTTGTTTTAATCTGTATGCTCGTAAGAGTTCACTGTATCGGATTTCAAAATTCTGGACATTTGAGTTTATATATACCTGACTTCTTTAATTGTGGTATTTTTGTTTTTACATTTAACAATTTTGTACTAACGTTACTTTCTGTAACGTTAGTCTATATCATTGCACAGTTATACTGATCTTAATTGGAAAAATGATATCCAGGATATCACCATAGGGCTAATAATATCTAAGCTTCAATATTTGTAATATCCCATCTTCTTCTTTTTTCTATTAACATATATTAAGTCAATCACTAGTGAGGTCACTTCTTGGTCTAGCCAAAAATAACTACTAAACACCAAATGAAATGTAACTTCTGTCATTCTGACGATGACATTGATTTATCGAAACAATTGTCAATTTTTTAGAATTTTCAACAATTTTTATTATATTGTGGAATTAACTAGAAACCGTGAGTTTCATTTAAAACACTAATAAAAACTAGAGTTGGAGAATGAACTAAGAAGTCAGAGAGTTACTGTAGATTATCTTGTAAAGCGGCTGAACATACAAGAACGTTTGGATAAGCGTAAAAATATTAGGTTTTATGGAGTAGATGAGAACGTTGGGGAAGAGTGTATGGAAACAGTGCTGGATATCTGTAATACTAAAATGAACCTAAAATAGATGGAAAGTGCATACATTTTTTGTTATAGAATTGGAAAGTTTCAAAGACAAAAAATAAACGGTTTTAAAGATTAAAACTAACTTTTCCGCATCTGTGGCCCTGACCAATATTCTATCATAAAATTGTTACTTGTATACACTTCGGGGGATGAATCGTGCTAAGAAACCGAAATTTCTCCAAAAATTTTGTATATCTGGATTTATAGGACCCGCTGTATCGTGCTAACAAACTGAAAATTCTCCAAAAATGACAAAAATTTGGTTCTCAAAGTATCACAGCACCCGTTGTACTGGCTTTAGTGAGCTCAATATCGACAGGAATCATCTTTGAGATGCTCTGAATAATATCCAATCATAAAATTGATCACTTGTATATACTCCGAAGGCTATATCGTGCTAACAAACTGAAACTTCTCCAAAAATGACAAAAATATCGTACTTAAAGTACTGTAGCACCTGTTGTGCTTTGGTGAGCTGAAAATCAATAGGGTTCATCAATGAGATGTCCTGAATAATATTCAATCATAAAATTGTTGACTTGTTGAGCTCCGGAGGCTGTATCGTGCTAACAAACTGAAATTTCTCAAAAAACGACAAATGTCGTACTTCAAGTACCATAGCACCCGTTGTACTGGCTCTGGTGAGCTGAAAATCAATAGTTCATCTGTGAAATGTTTTTAACAATATTACATCATAAAATTGGTGACTTATTGCACTCCGGAGGCTGTATCGTGCTAACAAGACATGCAAGGAGAAGTGGCCGACGACGACATACACAGAGGATTTTTTTTCTAAAAACCGTTTTTTCGTGTTGTTGTTGATGGAAAACGTAAAAAGAACTCAAAAAAAATTTAAAATTTCCAACTTTTTTTGGGGTAAACCAATACTGCTCTCGCATATTAGATAGGTTGGGCGGAAAAGTAATAAGAAGCTACTTAAAACCTCAAATACTATAATAAGAGAAGATTTAACATTTGAACAAATGAAGCTTCTAAAATCAGTCCGCGAAAAAGTCGGCAATAATCGAACAATATGGACAAACGGCGGAAACATATTTTTGAAAATGGCCGATAGAAATGAAACAATGATCGTTAAAAATATTGAGCAGCTTGAATCCCAGCTGGTAACCGACGCTGATTAAATAAAAAGTATGTTACCTACATGATCAATAGGTAACAAGTAAATGTTTGCTGATTATACACATATATATCACTAGTTTAATGACCAGCTAGTTGCAGTGGAGAAATGGGTGAGTAAATAAATATCATTCAGGTTTAGTTACCATGAAAGGTACTGTGTAACAGTTCCTAAATTTTCATTGTGAGATAAGATTGTGGATGAAACAAGATGTTTAATGAAAGTCGAAACAGTTTACGGTTTAACACTATACGCAATTCCCCTATTAGTACTAATAAGTTCACAAGGTAAGTAGGTAGTTAGATGTTACTTTATGAACACATTTGAAAGATTAGTTCTGCGGAGTTCTCTACTTATGGTGGAGTGGAATTCAGTCTCTCGCTATGCAAATGATGCGATACAAAAAATAATAAACGATACTCTTACTTGCTGCTTGTAGTCTGGCTATAAAAGTGGTTATCAGGGACGTCTATCTTTCGTAAACCATGCAGATGGTCACAGCAACAGTACTACTGTCAGTCACTAATAATCATATAGTAGAAAAAGCCTAAAAGAGTTAAAAGCATATGGTGGTTAGTTGAAACGTGGTTAGGTTAGGTTAGGTAGACTTACCGAAGATGGAGTGGCTTTTAAATAGACTAATTATAAAATATCCCCTTGCGGGCTTTTCAATACATGAAAATAGAATAAATAGTCTAGGAAAGTGTTTACTTTTTTTCCTTTTTGGCGTCAACATCCGGAAAAGTTCGGTTTACCTCATGCAGGTAAAATTAAGCCATAAAAAGACAAAAAAAGTGGGAGGGAAAATAAAAGCATAATGACAGTAGGTCAATTAGATAGATAAGTCAAAGTACCAACCTTAATTACTTACTGGTCATCAACTAGCCAGCTTGACTCTTTGGTAGGGATAGCCCTTTATGTTTAGACCGTTTAAAGTGAGGGAACAATAAACGAACAATTTCTTATATTATTTGGTAAACAAACAATGTGATGGCTAAGTTATTGAAATTGAAATTTTAATTTAGTTTTGAATCAAGATTGAACCACATTTATTCGTTAACCTCTGTTCAGTTTTAACTAACTCCAATCAGTTTGAACCCGTAACAAGTACCATTTCTCCAATTCCAATGAATTAACTTATATCTGTTATCTCTATTCAGTTTTTTTAACAAATTTTGCGTTTATCATTTTTAAAATTTTATAAGAATATTTGTAGCACCACGTGCAATTGGATGTACCTGGTGTTAAACTTTTTTGTTAACAACCATTTATTACTTATTGGTTTTATTATTATAATTTTGATTTGGTTTTGAATAGTTGGTGTTTGGGTGGGTTAGGTATTGTTTTTGATTATATTTCTAGCTGAACTTCGTCAACTGGCGTGGACATTCAACTAAATAAATAATCTTAATTTGACCAAATTAATGTCGAAATTAATAATTTATTATGTACAAATTTACAAAATGGTACAAAGTTGCGAATGATGAAATTCGGTGGTTTCAGATCGGAAGACACTTTATATTTCGATTTGATGAATATTAAAACTAACTTTGTTATTTAGCGTTGAGTTCGATTCGATGAGTGTGTAAAACTCGCGTCGATGAGTGTAAAACTTTGTTATCGAGAGTATTGAACTCGCTTCGATAAGTGTAAAAAACTAACTTTGTTGTTGAGCGTTGAGCTCGATTCGATGAGAGTAAAACTCGCGTCGATAAGTAGCAGAACCGATGAGTGAGAAAACTGACTTTGTTGTTGAGCGTTGAGCTCGATTCGATGAGTGTAAAACTCGCGTCGATAAGTGTAGAGCTGATGAGTGTAAAACCTTGTTATCGAGAGTATTGAACTCGCTTCGATGAGTGTAAAAAACTAACTTTGTTGTTGAGCGTTGAGCTCGATTCGATGAGTGTAAAACTCGCGTCGATAAGTGTAGAGCTGATGAGTGTAAAACCTTGTTATCGAGAGTATTGAACTCGCTTCGATGAGTGTAAAAAACTGACTTTGTTGTTGAGCGTTGAGCTCGATTCGATGAGTGTAAAACTCGCGTCGATAAGTGTAGAACTGATGAGTGAGAAACTGATCTCTTCACGTTGTGAGACATGTTAAATATAAATCTGTGAGGGGCGTGTTTACACGTGGATTGGGTTGACCAAACGACAATAAATATTTCCTATTGGCCAGTATCATTTGACTTGTCGGGTTCATAGACAAGAATCAACTATCGGTGCCGCCAATAAATAGTTAAATTTCTATTGAATACTCCAATAGCAATTGTAACCTTTTTACTCAGAAAGGTTATTCAAAAAAATGTCTTCCATATCTTCCGACCGTCGACCATAAAATTCATGCAGAAGTGACACTAAATTTAGGGGTTTTACAATACAATATATAATAGGGTGAAACGTGACCTTTTCGTAACTTCTTAACTATAGGACAATGCGACAAGATGTCGACTTTCAAAAATGTGCTATTTCAATGCCCAAACAAAACTATTCACAATTATTGTTGCAAAACGTGATATTTTAAAGGAATTTAACAAAAGTTGAAAATACAATGAAAGTATCCTTTGAATTTACCACAATATAAAAGATCTTATCAGTTCTGAAACATATTTTACAACGCTATTAACTAAAATGAATTTACGCCTTAAATATATACAATGACCAAAGGAAGCATACAAATATCTTACATATTTTAAAAGTATCGTAAACAATAAAATTCAAGATTTTACAATCTTGAACAGGTATTATGAACTCCTTAAATATTGCATGTTTGAATGCGAGGTCATTAGTTCCTTCATTACATAAGGTTAAAAGAGTTATCACAGATAATAACATCAATATACTTTTAATTTGTGAAAGCTGGTTAAAAAATTCAATCAACAGTGATAAGATACATATATAGTCTATATAGAAAAGACAAGGAGTAATAAATCATTCATTTAAGTAGATTTCATAGACGTACCAAAATATATTTTAAGAGGGTATACCGTAAGGTACATTTTGTATTGAACGAATGAGTTGCAGCTATGCTAAAGAATATACGATTTAGGTCAGAGGTAACGGGATGTACTAATTTTAATAAAAAAAAGTGATAGAGGTAGAGGTCATTCGGAAGCAAAAAATGTAGTTCATTATGAAAGAATCCTACAACTTCCTCAGGACTAAGATACATAATACCGAAATGTACTTTTAAGTATTCGCCAATTACAGAACCTTTCTGTCTGTACTCTTGTACCAAATGAAACTCCTGAATCTTACGAAACCAAGCTTGAAAGAGATGAAATTTAAAACCAAAAAGAATTTGATCTCTGCCAAAAGATTCATATATAGCGTTATGAATGCTTAGTTCAAAATCTACTACGACTTCTTTAGGTTGAAAATTTAAGCCTACTTCTTTACATTTTTGTCTTAAAATTAAAAACAAATTTGAATATGTTTGACTTGATTTGTCCGGCAGCAAACAAAAAACAAGAGGTACGTAATAGCCGTTTTTAAAACCATGAATGGTAAACATTTGGTAAAAAAAAGTTGAACAGTATTTAAAAGTCCCATCCATCAAAATACAATCCGAATTACATAAAAAATTAAGGTTGGAAAAACAGGAGAACACAATAATTTTAAATACCTGGTCTGCTGTTAATAGAAATTCCTCTTCTCGGTTCGTTCGTAATTGTAATTCACGAACACTATTAAATACTTCTTCCTGATTTTTAGGCAATAGTGTAAGTTCATCAACATCCTTCCCCTAATCCCCTAAATATCGATCAAAACAATCAAGATTTATTCAAAATATTTAATTCAAGAAATCTTTGTAACCTTTCAGAAATATACATAATTCTATGGGCCTCCGATTTTATCTATTATAAACCCTAATGACTTTAATAGGATTAAACTAAATGGTTGCGTCACAGTTCGAACATTTCAGTAATCCTCAAATTGATACAAGTCAGGTAAAATTTTATTTTGTGGCAGAGTTCGGATATGCCCGTTTATTCATAATATTTTTTATTTGTATTACTCCTATATGTAGTGTTTGGGGAATTTTTCTCAGAAATTTTAAATGGCAAGTGGCCTACTGTAATCGGCTTAATACGATTACACCTATTTACAGATTATTCGATTATTGAGAGGGATTTTCCAAACAACCCAGTTTTCTTAGAAACATTATCGGGAATATTATTTTAAAAGAAAGTAGGTACATTAAATCAGTACTTAGTATTAGTTCTTTGAGTAAAGTTGTATGAAGTTGTATGGTTGTCATAATATTGTAAACAGTTGGAATATATTTAAAACATTTGTTGAATGTTAATTGTGCAAGTACCAAACAATGTCGATAAGCCAAGGACCATCTAAACGACCAAAAACAGGTCCATTATCTTTAAATGAAACAACTGATATTGAATTGTTATATATCATTGAAAAACAAGGATCCAAGTGCAAGTGTTGATGATATTGTGGAATTAACGGCTGCTATGTTGTGTGTTGCTAAATCAACAATTTATAGATTACTAAAAGAAAGAAAGAATGGAACTCTTCAACCCCCTAAAACTCCTTCAGGCCGAAAACCAATTGAGATCGATGAGTCATTAAAACAAAGACTAAGGCGTAAAGTCCATGGATTTTACTTACGAAAGGAAATTCCAACACTTGACAAAATTATGACATCAGTGCAAGAAGATACGGACTATCCAAAATTCTCCAGAATGACATTATGCAAACTTTTGAAAGATGTGGGTTTCAGATATACAAAACATAATAGAAAATCTCTCTTGATAGATAAACCGGAAATAGTTTTTTGGAGAAGAGACTATTTAAGAAGCATTCGACATGCCAGAGAACAAAATTTGAAAATCTTCTACTTAGACGAAACATAGATAAATGCTGGATATACAGTTTCCAAATCTTGGCAAGATGAAAACATTAAAAGCGGAAGGCAGGCATTCGTGGAAGGTTTGTCGTTAGGTTTGCAGCCACCATCTGGAAAAGGAAAAAGACTTATCATTGTCCATGTTGGAAGTTCTGAAGGTTTTGTTGATGGTGGATTATTAACTTTTATTTCAAAACGCACGGGGGACTATCACGAAGATATGAATGGGGATGTCTTCGAGGAATGGTTTGTTCAAATGTTGGATCTGATTCCAAAAGGGGCTGTTATTGTTATGGACAACGCAAGTTACCATTCACGGTTACGAGAAGCATTGCCCACAAGTCGTTAGCGTAAAGCAGAGCTTTTGGAGTGGCTTATTTCGAAAAATATTAAGTTTCCAAAAGATCAACTAAGGAAAGAACTTTACAGAATTGCAAAAATGAACAAGAATAAATACAAAACCTACATTGTAGAAGAAATGGCTTTTTCTCGTGGTATATCAGTTCTTCGACTTCCCCCTTATCATTGTGAACTTAATCCCATATAATTAATATGGGCTCAGGTAAAGGGGGAAGTTGGAAAAAAAAATACTACTTTTAAAATAAACGATGTTGTGAAATTGTTTGAGAGTGCTGTAAGTCATGTGAGTAAGGAAAATTGGACAAACTGTATCGAGCATGTTATCAAAGTAGAGGCAAATATGTGGAAAATTGACAATATTTGTGATGATTTAATCGACCCTATTATTATTAATGTCAACAACGATTCTTCCTCTTACGAGTCGGATATAGAATAAAATGTAAGTAATAAATGTATTCCAATAACTATTTCTTTTCATTTTTTATTATATTATAATTTAAAACGTATTTTTTTCCCAAAATACACACCACTGCATTGCGTTATTGCTTATCTGCTAATCCTTTAACAATGAATAAACCCTAAACTTTGCTACAACTGAAACAAATACGGGGTCGATCTACCTGGTTTTTAGATTTACGGAAGAAATGTAATTTAAAGTAAGAGATTTATCAAAAATTTCATGGTGCTCCCTGTAAAGGTTTTGCATACTTAATTAGGGTTTATTACTCCTCGTACTTTTTGTACATACTATAGATGGTTTTGATATATAAAGGATGGGTCGTAGTGTGAACGTTAAAAGCTTATGCATGTATATTAGTAATAATATTAAATGGGAAAGGGAACAGTGTTGGATTAAAGTTACAATAAATAAAAAAACTATTGCTGTAGGCCTCATATACAAACCTCATGAACAAAATACTAGTATTTTTTTGGACGAATTTGAAGGCAGTTTAGGATCAGTATCTGTTACTGTTGATGAAATTGTTTGCATGGGAGACTTTAATTTAGATTTATTCGAATTAGACAGTAATACTGTTAAAAAATTTTACTCTTTATTAGATTATTTAAATTTAAAACAGCTAATAGATGTACCTACAAGGGTAACAGCAACTTCATCAACTCTGTTGGATTATGTTATAGTGCGGGATGATGGTTTAGTTGAGAAGGGTATAATACACAATGATATTGCAGACCACGCTATTGTTTTCTATATATTGCCAATCAATACATATAAACATGTTCCTAAAATGTACACTTATAGAAACTTGACAAATTTTAACGATGATTCTTTTTAACGAGACTTGTTTAGCACATCATTTTTTAGAATTTACGATCAAGAAACCGTTGATGAAAAAGTTCCATATTTTGTAAACTGTTTATATCAGTAATTTGATAGACACTCTCCTGTGGTTACAATAAGAGTCACTAAACCTAAAGCCACTTGGTTTACATATCCTATAAAACAAATGATTAATGAAAGGGACAAAGCTCTAAGGAAATTTAAAAAAACAAAATCTGAGGCGCACTTTCGATATTACCAGGATTTCCGTAATTACGTAAATAAAGCCGTTTTCGTGAAAAAGGGGATTATTTCACATACCAGCTAGGTACCAATAGCTCAAAAGAAATATGGAAAACATTAAGGTCAAATAAATTACTAATAAAAAAAAATCGAGTTTATCCGATAATTTCAGCAATGTTGATGATATTAATAAATTTTTTATTGAGTCTGTTCCTAATGCTACCCCAGTTGAAAATGTCTCTCAGTATTATAGGAGCAATAGATTAGTTCAGTCAGATTTTGTTTTTAAGGAAGTTAGTGATTTTTTTGTATATCAAATAATTTGTGGAATTAAAACAAATGGCACTGGCTGTGATGAGTTAGATATCACTATGTTAAAATTATGTTGTCCTCATGTGGTACCATATATTACACATATAGTAAATTTTTGTCTTATTGAAAGTATGTATCCTTCTGTGTGGAAGAGAGCAGTTGTGCGGGTGTTACCAAAAGTAAACAATTCCAAAGAGTTCAAAGATCTTCAAAGATATTACCCATATTGTCAAAAATGATAGAGAGAGGCATGGAGACTCAAATAAAAGAGCACTTAGTTTCGTTTTCAATATTACCATCAGTTCAGTCGGGTTTTCGTAAGGGATATAGTTGTACAACTGCTTTTCTTCACATGGTAGATGATATTATTAAGGTTACTGATGGTGGTAAGTGTACACTACTTATACTGCTCGATTTTAGCAGAGCATTCGACATTAAAAATCATGACTTTTTAATCAATATATTACAGTATATAGGCTTTTCAGACAATTTTCGCTTATTAGTTAGTTATTATTTAAGAAACAGACAGCAACGTGTCTCACTAAATGGTAAAAACTCAGAGCTACTTTCACTTTCGTCGGGTGTACCACAGGGCTCAATATAGGGTCCGTTATTTTTCTCAATTTATACGTCTCAACTATTGCAACACATATCTAATTGTAGTATACATTTATACGCAGATGACACCCAACTCTACTATAGCTTTTTCTCGCAGGCAATAGAACGCGCTTAATGCTGACCTCAATGCATTTGTAGAGGCCGCTAAAAATCATTGCCTTTTAATCAACCTCAATAAATTAAAAACTCTCCTATTTGGCTCCAAACTAAATCAGCAAAATATTTCCAATGAGATGTTAAGATAAATAATGAAAAACTAGCTACGGTCTCGGAAGCTAAAAATTTAGGTGTGATCTTGGATACTGATTTGAGGTTTGAGAAACATATTCACGCGGTACTTCAAAAAGCGTACATGTCTTTGAAAACAGTTTATGGCATCAGACATTTTTTGCCATATGGCGTAAAAAACACTATGTAAGACTTTGATTTTATCGGTGTTTAATTATGCTGACGCTCTATATGGTCCATGTTTAACTGTTGAATATAAAAAGAAAATTCAGAAAATGCAGAATTGCTGTCTTAGATTAATATTTGGTATTCGAAGACGACATAACATTTCAAATAAACTTAAAGAAATTGGGTGGTTAAATATGAATAATACAAGGATATTACATTCGGCGTGTCTCTATCATAAAATAGTACTTACAAGAAAGCCGTCTTACTTACCTTTAAATTAGAACTTTTTAGATCGTCTTTCAGATATCAAACTGGAAATGTCTATAACGGACTTCCTACAGATCTTAAAAGTTATAAAATTAGTAAGTTTAAAGTAAGTGTTGCTAAATATATTTTCAATACTCAAACCTGAACACTCTGTTAATTACCTTATTTTGAACAATTAAAAATGTCTAAAGCTATAATTCCTAATCTAAGTCTGGATACGAACTTTGTTTAAGCATGGTACACTCCTTAAGGTTAAGTGGTAGTGCATCTTTTATGGTGCTTAATGCCTCATAAAAGCTGAACTTTGCATTTTATTTTAATTAATGAATCTGTTTTTACATTTATTCTATTGTAAACATTCATATTTTGAAAATAATAAAGACAATTATTATTATTATGAAGTGTACATTTTTTACAATAATTAATATTAATAGGAAAACAGATTTATTAAGCGTTTTCTGATTTACTCTCTGAGCAACTGGAACATTACGTTCAATCATAGGCAAAACGTTTAGAGACAAAACAAGGAGGAATGATATCAAAATGATATGTGATGTGCCAGATTAGTAAGATGGGCCAGAGCTAGATGAAGAGCATTCAACAAACTTTTGAAATTGTGTGAAGACTCATTTACTACTATAGTCTGCTTCTTATTGACTGACAGCACGCGAAAAGGTCACAGATGCTAGTCAGATAGTAAAGCATAAGCGTCACAGTTCATCTAAGTAATTTATTTGCTATTTAATTTTATACCCGATCTGATATATAAAGGTAATATAAATGTAAATTCGGTTAGTTAAAACAACTAACTGACCTTCATACATTTGTAGAGTACATACAGTTAAAACAATAAATTATTTTTGAAATAATTTTGTAACGCAACTATTCTGACTGAATATTTCATTAATTATTTTGAGAATTTGAAGCAGGTCAATTCTTGGGAGAAATATTAACAAACCATTTATCAATTCATTCTCCAGATAATTACTTTCTGATTTTCGAAATGTTGATAATAACATTTCCAAGAAACATTACAATAGCGTCCTACTAGGGATTGTCCCAATGACTACTTAGAAATTTTGCAGGTATATACGGTGAAACTTGGTCTCGCCCAAATTTGTATAATTTGTTTTGCTTAGAGTCGCTTATGTTCCATAAGTGTTAACTGTGTTGTGAAAAATGTCTTCAAGTTTTACCCCAGTAAAGTGTAAGAGCGTGATTAGCTTATAAACGAAGACTGTAGTGTTAAATGTGCATGATGCTGTTGTACATCAAATGCCGGCTGCTACTGTTAGAAATATAGTTTCGACATATTCCAATATGACAGGAGAATCTACTATTTACAGGCTTCTAAGAGAGAGGAAAAATGGAAATATGTCTCCACCTAAAAAGTCTGGAAGAAAACCATTTGACATTGATGAACATATGCAAAATACAATAAGACGAAAACTACATGAATTATATTTTAAAAAAAGAGATCCCAACTCTTGACAGAATTCTAAGAATGGTGAAGGAGGACGAGAATTTGCCTGACATAGGGCGAAAAACTTTGTGGAAAATATTACACAAATTAAATTTTACTTGGGAGAAGCAAAGTCGCAAATCAGTGCTAATCGACAACGAAGAAATAATATGTTGGAGACGCCAGTATTTACGAGATATCCGAAAATACAGACAGGAGGGGAGACAAATCTATTATCTAGATGAGACATGGCTTAATGAAGGACATTCAGTGAAAAAAATATGGCAGGACAAAAGTATTCAAACCAGTCGTCAAGCTTTCATAGAAGGTTTATCTACTGGACTGAAAACTCCTATCGGTAAAGGTCGCCGACTCATAATAATGCATATTGGATGCAATCAAGCGTTCGTTGAAGGTGGTTTACTGGAGTTTCAGTCAACATCAACTAAAGACTATCATGAAGAAATGACTGCAGATGTATTTTACACAAATGGTCGAATTAATTCCAGATAATGCTGTAATCGTTATGGACAATGCCACTTATAATTCGCGATTAACAGAAAATCTTCCATCTACCTATTGGAGAAAAGCTGATATTAGAAACTGGTTAATCGTAAAAGATATACCATTTGAAGATGATATGTTGAAAAAAGAACTTTTAAAGGTTGCTTCAGATCACAAGCTACAATTTAAAAAGTTTGTTATCGATGAAATAGCCAAGAATCGTGGGATAACAGTGTTTCGTTTGCCGCCATACCATTGTGAGTTAAATGCGATAGAGTTAATATGGGCCCAAATGAAAGGTTATGTAGCTAGACATAATAAAACATTTAAAATTAAAGATGTTCGTGAACTCATGAAGTACTCATTGGCAACAATAACTGAAGAGAACTGGAGAGATGGTGTGAATCATGTAATTAAAGAGGAAGAGAAAATGTGGGTTTTAGATAACCTTATAGAACAAACTATAGAACCGATAGTGATCTCTCTCGATTACTCTACGGATGATTCTTGTATGACCAGCGAAGAGTATGATACTATAGATTTAATTTCATATTTCCTATAAATGGTATGTTTCTTTACTTAATGTACATTAATTCATTGTCAATAAATTTGAATTATGAGAATTAAACTATATTTTCTTTAATTAACTCAATTTAATAAAAATGAAAATGTAACTTGTTAATAGGCCTAAACGAATGAATTTTATTTCAACTGTAATGTTGACCGAATCTTCTAATTAAATAAGCAAAATGAACTAATATCGTAATATCCGCCACTGCCGCACTGTTTATCATTTTGCTGGCATTGTTCAGTTTTATTACCATATTGTATTTTGAGCTGAAACAGGGATGTACAGATAACCAATACAGATACCTACTTGTTTTGCATTAGAATTTTAGTATTTACTTGTAAAATTCTTAGGATCACGCTGTAAGAGATAATTTTCTATTTGAATATTTAATTAGGCTACTGTGCTGTCAGACATTAAGAAATAGACTATATTTGAAGTGAACTTTCCTGTTGAAGAATTAACAGACATGGTTTGGGTATTGGGAGAATGTAGTAGGAATTAAATTGACTGTCTCGACCCTTACTTCGTGGATTATGCTCATATTACTGTTTTTAAATGAAACTGAAATTTTCAATAACTTTTATTATATTGTGGAATTAACTAGAGACCGTGAGTTTCATTTAAAAACAGTAGTAGGAATTGTTTATTATCAATAAGAATTTACCAAGAACGATCTCCTGCACGAAGACAACCCTCAAAAAGAACGTTGGAAAGTTTGATGGATCGTTTCAATCGTACAGGTTCAGTACTTTATGAAAAACATGAAAGGACAAAAACTTCAGTTACTGAGGAAAATGAATTTAATTGTATGCTGGTAGTTGCGGACAACCCTCATGTTAGTACTCGTGAAATTTCGCACCAACAGGTTATCAGTGTAACGTCCGTCCGAAGAATACTGCATAAAAATACAATATGCATCCATACCGCATTCAGTTATGTCAAGAACTACTCGACGATGACTTTCGTGAAGAGTTGCTTTTTGCGAGTGGGCTCAACAACCAATACATAATCAGATCGATTTCTTTGATTTGGTCCTTTTTGGACATGAAGCAACGTTTCATAAGAATGGTACCATGAATAGACATACTTTCCATTACTATTCCACAAATAATCCCTACCTTACATCAACTCGAAGTCAAACTAGGTGGTCTCTGAATGTTTGGGGTGGTATAATTGGAGACCATGTAATTGGACCACATTTTTTCGATGGAAGAGTGATTGGTCTAGTTTATTTAGACTTTCTAGAAAATCATTTACCATTACTGTTGGAAAATGTTCCGCTCAACATTCGGCAAATAATGTGGATTTTACACGATGGAGATCCGGTACATCACACTGCTTCAATTCACAATAATCTGTATACCCATTTTCCTGTCAGATGGGTAGGAAGAGGAGAACCCATTGCATGGCCACCTCGATCACCAGATTTGACTAAAATTGACTTTTTCATATAAAAAACCGTGTTTACCAAATACCGCCAACTACACAGAACGATATGAAGGAAAGAATGTGAGAAGTATTTTAGAGTATTAATGTAGAAATGTACAGAAAAATAAGTCAATCTTTTGAATATCGACTGCAATGTTGTATTGACGTTTTAGGTCGAACATTTTGTATATAATCAATTATAAATTTACAGTTCACATTTGACTGATGTTTTCTTATTTTCGTAAAAGAGTTTTTCTTACTGTCATTTTTCTATATCTTACATCTTTCAGTAAATCATTTTTTCAACTCTTTGTTATTAAATTGACAATATCTCAGAAATTATTGATTCTAAGTATAAGGAATGCCTGATAAAAATGAAAGTTCATAAGGTGTATTCTCACTTTTTATAATGAAATACAGGGTGATTCATATGAAAAAATAGAGAAAATCATGTGTTTGACTCTTAGCTCGCCCTGTATTCAGATGTTGTAATATCCAAAAAATGGCACTGTGTCGGGAAACTTGACCAATACCAAAATATTATGGCTGCAAAATATTGATGTAAAATTGATACGTTTGAACTATACAAGGTGTTGAACTCACAATGATTTTTACATACAATTGGGCATAACTTTTCCTATATACTTATATGAAACCTCACTTTGTAATTATGGGGGAGGTGAACCCAATCCGAATCTGAAATAATATTTGGGATGTCTCATTCCAAAAAAGGTATGTTTGTTTCACCCTGGCGATAGGGAATACACAGTACAAATGAAAATAATTTTGAAATGTGAAGTTTACTTATGTCTACAATTTTCGTATATAACTTTATTCCATATCTTCTATAATAATGGATATATCGAACTTTGTCACACTAATGGCGCACCTTGTATAATAACGTTAATTTTAATTTATCATGACTTCCAAGTAGACACTAACATAAAGTTTGTGTCAGTGTAAAGTAATGACTTTACTGCCTATGATGAATGAATAGAAGCGGATAAGTAAGAAAGATAACGAGAAACTGGATTAAATATTAGAGTATCGACTCGTGAACAAGACAAAAATTTGAGAGGTATCTGCAGCGCAAATGTTGCTCTCGAGCTGCGCAGCGACTAGTGGGTCACGTCTCTTAATTGCGGAATCAACCATCTGCTGCCACTGGGGTAGAAGCGTAGAAGACCATCTGTATTCGCTTAAAGTATTCATTAGAT
Source organism: Galeruca laticollis (assembly GCA_963921935.1). Taxonomy (NCBI): domain Eukaryota; kingdom Metazoa; phylum Arthropoda; class Insecta; order Coleoptera; family Chrysomelidae; genus Galeruca; species Galeruca laticollis. The sequence goes on along the minus strand of OY998178.1, from coordinate 32,170,038 downwards.
AATGAACCATTCTGCCAAAATGATAAATAGAAGTTTATAGTAAAAAAATTACTCAAGAGATTCAAATTTAACAAAAGAAGAGCTTAAAATTTCCAGTTTCAGTGCAATATTAGCAGCTTTGTGCCACTCCGTCACTTATATTTCATACCTGTGTAATTATTACGTAAGATTTTGATGATGTTAAAGTCAAAACAATGAAAAAGACTTCAATGTATGCCATACCCTTTATATACGTGAATATGCATGGAATCTTATGCAAAATTAAAGTTCATGCCTCTTATTCACATATAGGTACATACTAAAATGTTACACGGCTGATTCTCTGGGAAATCCAGTCACTTTTATCGCGGCGGTGCTTTCTCCTCGACAGAAATTTCCCAGCATGACGAAGCAGTGATCTTATCTTTTATGCATTATGTGTGACTGTGTAATTTGTAGTAGTTTCATAGAAAATTCTTGACTTAGATAACCCAAGTAGTCATGGAAAATTTTTCAATTTCACCAAAACGCAAACAATTATGGCTAGAGGGTACGAACAAGATGAAAAAGTGAAAATTTTATGATTTCACTGTTCCGAATAATTTCTATTGTTCGTTATCGACGCAATGGAATTGCGCATGCTCATTAATACGACGACCTCCAGATGAAATCCTGGAAATTAGGGTATTTCTGGAAATTCAGGTCAAGGCTTATACTACAATAATTCATTAGCGTAGATATTTTAAGGGTACATAGACCCAAACTGATTGTAATTTCTTAATTATACGGATATAGCAGCAGAAACTAGGAACTGAATTATAATTTTATAGACTACCCTCAGAATAGTATATTTTGCAACAAGGTTAGTATTATATACGAGTGGAAGCATGTGCATTGATTTATATTATTCTAACAGATTATATTTTCTTCACAACCAGCAAGTATGAAAGAAAATTCAATTAAATCTGCACAAAACATTTATTGGAAATATTTGTATTACATTGTATTAATTTATAGTATTGTTATAACTTTCACGACTTTATTCAGTACTTGACAAAATACAATACAAATTTTTAACCTTCCAGTAGTCGCGGGTGCTGCTCAACAAAAATGGTCGCGGATGTATCCGACGGATATATAACTTTTATTATTGAAATACAATTCCAATTTTTAAAACGGTAAATTTAGTGTGCTAGTAAATAATAGAGAGCAAAGATTAAATTCGTTAACATATGTATTTTCATTAAAAAGATGATTACATAAATCAATAATTCTTAAAATATATGAAAAATGAAATAATTTGCTGTTATTTGCATAAGTTGCGTATTGTGAGCCATTAATCCACATATCTTAATCTTCTAGTCTACTTTTCTTGGTAGGCACTCCACAATTGTCTAGACAAACGACAAAGATATCTTTGGTAGGAGGGGCATTGGAATTTTGTTAACCTGGTGCGTTTTTCTCGCTGGCATGGCACACAACGTTTACGTTTTTGCTCATTGTTTTGATCATTTGGTTGCTGCACTTTTTCTTCTTCTTGTCCGACTACTTCTTTGAGTCTGGTTGATAGCTCGCGAGGTATACCAGTGTTGGAGGTACTACGTCTGTTCGTTACCAAGTTTTCGCAAAAAATGCCGCCGACTTTTTGTTTCATTTCCGTTCCCTATATGAATAACTTGAGAGTTTATTCCTCCCACATTGAGCATCGAAAAAAATACAACCATCGGCCAACGTCTTGTATTCCTGGCAACACTGTAAGAGGAACATAATTTATCTACAACGTCGACACCCCCTTGGGTTTCGTTATAGAAAGTAATTATTTCGGGTTTCATATGATCCCCAGTAGTATCGTCAATTTTGTCCTCAAAGTGTAAACTAGAAATTAGAACAACATGTTTGTTTTTTTGGGAACGTAGGACACTATTGTTCCTTCTTTTCTGAAACTAAACATACTTGATTTTACAGGAAGTTCTTTCAAAACTTTCAACGGTGTTGGAATTTGCCACTTGTTTCTTTTTAATGTTCCTACCATGGAGAACTTATGGTTAATAGCTAAATCTTGGAGTAATGAAACATCGCTGAACCAATTGTCCATAGTGACGTTACGTCCAGTGTTGTGTATGGGTAAGATCATCTTTTTTACAACATCAACGCTTTTGTTGCTGATAGAATAGGGGCCATCTGGTTGCGTTCCAGCATAAATTTCCATATCACTGGCGTAATATGTTTTAGCATCAACCATCGCAAAGATCTCAATACCGCACTTGGCCGGTTTTGATGGTATATATTCAATAAAGTTACACCTGCCTCGAAACACTTCCAGCTTTTCATCGATTGTTACATTAGCTCCTAGTGAATAAGATGTTTTACTGTTTTCAACAAACATCTCAAATATTTCTCGCACGACAGCTAACCTCTCATCTGTAGACTGTCGGTTATAGAACCTGATACTGCACATCAGGAATCTAAAACGAATTAAGCTCATCGTCAATCTGAATATTTCAACACCGTTTCCTGTTGCGTCCCACAGCTCTTCTAAGTTCAATCGGCCGCCTTTATAAAGTCCAGCCAAGTAAAGTAGCCCTATAAATGCATGGATTTCGATCATATCAGTAATACGTGCGTCTCTTTCTCTGCTGAAATTGGGTTGTACACTTATTATATGCTGATTCGTGTAAGTGACTATGAGGTTTAGAATACGGTCATCGAATAGACACTTCCACGCTTCAAAGCATCCTGTAACTTGGCGAGAGTTGCCAATAACTCCTGGAAGACGTGCAAGTATGTTTTGCTTCTCTAATCTTCTTTCTCTGTTATAGGGTGTTTTTTTCCATAAATATTTGTCAACAATTTTTCCGTTCTTTTTTCTGACAGCAACATAACAATTTTCATCTTCATCATCTGATGATATACTTGCATCCGTATCGTCTTGTTCACTATCTGAATCCTCTTTTCTTTCTTCTATGACTTCGGAACAGTCAGTATCATAATCTTCTTCTAAGACGTCTTCAACTGCGTCATCATCATCGTCTTCAAGAAGGAGTCGTTGGAACTCTAATACGTCTGCGTCATTATTGAAGCTATACATTCTCTTGGAAGTCATAATTCACTGTAAAAACAACAAAAATCCTTAATAGTTAGGACAATAATTTAGAACAGGCAAGAATGCTCGCGGGTATCTCACAGATACAAGTTTATTTTTTTCATGTTTTTTAGTAGCTAAGTATAAAATATTAACAGATGGTCTACTTGAAACAAAAGGACTGCGCTTACAGAAATTAAATAAATATACAAGCAAATCAGCAAAACTTACATGAATGATCGCAGTGTATCTCTCAAATACAAACTGTTCATTCTACAAAGTTTGCACCAATACTAACCTCAAAACTTTCCTAGATCAGGTAGGTAGACGAGAGCACATCCCCACCGCTAAGTAGGTGTTCGAGATATATTAGAAAAAAGTATCGGTATGTATATCTCAGATACGCGCGACTACTGGAAGGTTAACAATTCAACTTATTAACACATCAAACTATTAACTGACTGACTCTGCCACAACTAATCTCTATGTATATATAAAAAAACTTTCCAGAAAAGACTAGAATAGTCTATAATATACTAGTACGTCTATATGGAAAAATCTTGAAAATTGTAGAGTGTCACCTTAACAGGTGACTGTGACTACTCCGCATATTCCCCCCTCTTCTTATTTTCAGTCCAAACTGTCATTCTGACATTCATAGAACAGGTGTAACAATGCTTCCCCTCTTCAAGTTATTCGCCTCGAATGACAGGGACTTCGACGTCTTCTTGAAACCAATTGGGTTATCACCATAATAATCTCTCGATATGAACGATCTTAGGTTTACTTTTTGATTTCAGACGAATGCGATAAATTAGGTCGTTGATTTTCTTGACCACCAGGTAAGGACCTTCCCAATTTCGTTGAAGTGTTGAAGTTTCGGAGTTGACCATTTCTTTCTTCTGGGCTGGTACAACCAAACCGCGTCACCGGGCTTAAATATCTCTTCTTTAAGTTTCTATCCAACCGTCTCTTCATTTTTTCGCTGGTTAGTTTCAGTCGCATCCTTGCAAATTCTTGAATGTTCTCTAACTTTTGTTGAAGGCCTTCAACATATTGAGGCAGGATTTGTCCTTCTTCTCGGGATGTAGGAGGAGGTTTTCCAAATAGGATATCGCTAGGAAGCTTCATTAGCCAACCAGTGCCCAACATTGAAGGTGTATAGCCAGTGGATTCATGCTGTCCACTCCGACAAGATGATAGGAACAATGGAATCAGTTCATCCCAATCTTGCTAATTTAGAGACACAAATAACGATAGATATTGGAAAATTCATTGTCCTGTTATGACGTTCCACTAAGCTATCAGACTGTGAATGCATTGGTGTAGTTCGAGTTTCTTAATTCCGAGGATTTTCAATCCATAATTCTGATTCAAAATTTCTTCCTTGATCGGAATGTACTTCCAATAACCTTATTCATAAATGTTTCAGCGAAGACTGCAGCCTGTTGGTTAGGAATTGGTACTACTTCAGGCCACTTGAAAACGTAATCCATAGCTACCATTAAGTACCTGTTACCTTCTTGTGTTTTTGGTAGTTGCCCGAGTATGTCTACACCTACTTTCTGAAATGGTTCACCGGACAGATATTGAGCCATTTTTCCACGATTTCTAGTTTTTGCTCCTTTCTTTCCCATTCTTACACCATTCTGTAACGTCTTGGCGACAGTTGACCCAGTAGAATCGTTCACGAACTCTGGCTAAGGCTTTTCCAGCTCCGCAATGTCCTCCTGAATGACTGCAATGCAGTTCTTCCATCACTTTACGAACAAGTGATTTAGGCTAGACAAGTTGGTGGATCATAGATACACCGTCAGAGCTCTCCCACGTCCAATGGAGTACACCATCGCGAAGGGTAAGGGAATCCCATTGAGCTCAGTATCTTTTGATCGTTGAACCATACTTTTTGATCGTTGAACCATACTTGGACACTTATTGCCAATCGGGTCTAACTCCATTTTGTAGCCATGTCCGGACAACTTTTAAGTCTTCATCTTTCTTTTGAAATTTTCTTAGGTTTTCTACTGACCACATGTTTTCGTCCGAGTCGCTTCTTATTGTTGTTGCATACAGCAATTCTATCTTTTCATCTTTGTTTATTTGGTTATTACTACTTTCCTATTCCTTTGGTAATATCTGCAATGTTGTTGAGTACATGGCTTTCTGGATAGGGTATCCGCATTTTCGTGATAGCGACCATTTCTATAAACTGCTGAAGTCTTTTTAACCATCTTGCAATTTGTTTTTCCGCATTTTTAAAATTCATCAGCCACTGTAGTGCTTTATGGTCGCTTCTGATGATGAAGGTTCTACCATAAACATATATATGAAAGTGTTCAATAGCCTCTACAATTGCTAACAGTTCTTTTCTTATAACGCAGTAATTTTTCTCCGCCCTTCCCAGGGTCTTACTGAAATAAGCAATTACTTTTTCTTTGAGTTAATGAAAGACGAGTACTAAGTGTGTATTTTAATTAAAATTCTAGCTAAGGCTTTCGGCCATTAGGCCATTTTCAAAGCTGTCGTCATGAAAAAAGTACAACTGGTGTCTTAAAAAAACATGTCACTGCTGCGTATGAAATATTTGATGTTACATTACTAATTTCTTAAAATCGATGAAATAACCCTATGGTGAAGGTGTACAATTCATCATGTAAATTATAATTGTACACCCTCAACATAGGGCCGAAAGCGCTTAGCTGGAATTTTAATAAAAATACATCCTTAGTACTCGTCTTTCATTAACTCAAATTTATTTCAAGTATGTATACCATACTGAGACAATTCTAATTACTTTTTCTTCGCCATCTTGTTGCTGTGAAAGGCTAGCTCCTATGCCATGTTGTGAAGCGTCGCAGTCGAGAATAAATTGACCTTCCTCTTTGGTACGCTAAAACCGGTGCAGGGGACAACCTCTTTTTCAATTAAGTAAAGGCATTTTGGAATTTTGGATCCCAATCGAATGATGTCTTGTTTTCAGTAAGCCTGTGTAAAGGTTTGGCTATCTTTCCAAAATTTTGAACAAATTTCCGGTAACATGCACAAAGACCCAAAAATTGACGAACCTCATGTTTATCTCTTGGTTTTGGCCAGTCTTCAATCGCTGAATTTTTTGCCGGATCAGTTTTTATTCCCTCTGCTGGCACAACGTGACCCAAATATAAAACTTCACGTTGAAATAAGGAGCATTTCTTGGAATTCAATTTTAAGTTTGCATTTTTCAGTCGGCTAAAAATTTCTTCTAGATTGTTTAGATGTTCGTCAAATGTTTTCCCATTATAATGATGTCATCTAAATAACACAGAGAGGTTTTCCACATCACTCCTTTTAACACTGTTTCCATAAGTCTTTCAAAAGTGGCTGGAGCATTGTATAGACCAAATGGAAGTATTTGGAATCGATAAAGGCCATTTCCAGCAGAGAAGGCTGTTTTATGTCTATCATGGATGAACTTCAACTTGCCAGTATCCGCTCTTTAAGTCTAGTGTGGTAAACCACTGAGAGCCGGATAGGGTGTCCAGTGAATCGTCTATAGTCGAGTGTAATAACAACCATAATGTGCGAGTTAAATACGGTAGATCATCTACGACTATGACCATACATTTTTGAAGAATGTAAACCTATTGTGTTATAATGTTATTTTGAATTAAAATGACCAGTAACTTTAGTACAATTTATGGAATTGGCACAGGGTGTAGAATTGGTAACAAGAATAATACGATTACCAGAAACACCACTACAAATATTTGAAGTATTAAAAGCATTAAAATTAGCGGAAGCACTGGAAGTTGCGGGAACATTGTACTTGTTGTAAAATTTTTCTAGCGTTCTCCGTTTTATTAGTTATTGATCTTTCGATGTATCTTTCGGCCACATAGGTTGATTTCCAACCTCCGTGGAGCTTCTTGTCACAATAATCAAGAACTAGATTTCCTTGAGGAATTAGAAATTAGACGACACTTGAGAATAGATAATTCTAGGGAGCTCTCCACTATTAAACTGTCTTCTAATCCTCATTATCCTCCAGAGGCGATTTCTCCTTCTTCTTCACCCCTTGATAACTAGTTGGATTTCCCTCACTCGCCGATCTCGTTATTAGACGTTCGTTTTATCATGCCCGATCTATCAAAAATTCCGTTTCCTTCCCTTTCTTCATCAATTACTTCCTGTCCTGTGGAACTTGATTATGGAAGACTGGTTTACAGACATACATACGACAGGACAAGCAACTGACGAAAACCGAACACACTAAAACAAAGTTACGAGAAAGCGGTGGAACCCATGATATTATATGGAGCAGAAGTTTGGGGAAAGAGAGCCAGGGACTCTCGCATTAAAAAACATTTAGCCGCGTCGGAAAAACCATTTCTTCTTGCCATAACAAAGGCCTACAAAACGGCACCAAACCCTGCCTTACATGGAAGAGCTGAGGTGACACTGCTTGAGATTGACACCAAAATAATACACAAAACATACACTGACAAAAAACACGAACTGAACATGACGAAAATAGAATAATAAGATTGATAAATACACAAGAATTATCAAGCACACACATATACACAGACGCAAGTGACAAAGACGGTGACAAGACAGTAGGAGTTCATATCACAACACACGATGAGACAATAAGAAAGAAATACAAAATAAACACAACACTACACATGAATAAACTAGAAATAGTAGCACTTAAAACAGGCACAGATCTGATCCTACACAACATACACAAACATACGTTTAACACAGACTCTGACAACGCAATACGACAATTACAAAACGGTAACAACCGAGACATGACTATAATAAAAATAAAATTTAGAATCTATTGCAAATCACAACATTAGATACAACACAGGAAAGCAGCCAAGGACGAGTATAGGAATCAAGGCAGCAGACAAAATTAGCTCACAATGGCCCGGACGAAGTGATAATTATTATCACGAAAACAGTTATAAACAGACAAAGACAAAATTACGGCATAACCAGATAGATGGGAAATGACTTACAGGGTAGAAAGACATATGACTTAATAAAAACAGTTAAACTGACCTTTGACATGGAAGACTACACAACTAGTAGTAGGACACGGACGTATGAATGACTATTACAGACGTTTTAAACTTAGACGAACAAACGGACCTTGCACATTCTGTGACGTTAACGAGGACCAAAAACATATAATAAATGACTACGCGCTACAGAACAGACAAACCGCTAGACAACTACTGACTGTCAGACTACAGTTAAGACAAATGACATACCCCCCAGAGGATATCCATCTTAATGACTCTGAGGTCGTCTGCTGGATAAACCAATGGGGGGACGACATGATACAAGACGACGACGACGACATATTTGTTCTTGGTCAACGCTTAGTATTAAAAAAGAGCGTTTAAACGCTAGGTATATTATTAAATTAGCTTCAGAGAATTAAAAAAAATTTCGACGTTACGGTTTATTGTGGAAACAATAAGACAGGGTCTTCTTTTCTTGCTGAGTTTTTGGAGTATGGATGTTGGAATGGGTTCTTCTTGACAAGTGGCATTAATAGATGGTGGATAGCTATTAGCCATATGCCACAAGGTATGCGGGCTATTGTCCACAAGGCTTGACTCTCACCTTTTTTGAGATCAAGTTGAGTGGATAATAAATATTTCTTTCTGTCCTATTTTTTCATACCACAAAGAACAAACACAACGACAGTTCACTTAGACATGGACAATTACAACATCACATTAACCAACATTTACGACGAATCCAGAAGAAGCCTAAACAGAAGACTCAACGCAGACAAACTACACATTGAATAGTAGTGTTCATCGAATTTTTAAGTCCCACAAATTTCATCCATATTAAATATGATTGGTATAGTTGACGTAAGAGATATAGTGCGGACTTTAAAGTTTCGGCTTATCCTTTGATTTGAATACCGTCATAGTCCAGTCAATATTATAATTTAAAATGCTCAGTTGACGATATATTCATTTAATATTATAATTTCAACTAACAATCGTTAAAATTTATTCAATAATTTTATAATTATTAAATACATTTATCGACTGTCTAACGATTATTTTTAACCCGCAATTATGGAGCGCCATCCTACTTTTTAAGATACTTAGCGTTAATGTATAGAACAAAATGCATTTCTTTAAACAATATTAACCTATTTACATCTAAAAACATCTTAAACATAACACCAGACAATTAACACTACCTTATATCCCGATTTATTAAGAAGAATTAGCGCTTTAAATTTCAAACAACTTATTATTTCCCCCATCTTTGACTGAACTATAAGCATATTTTGAGACAGCAATTTTTTCGAATACAACAGGTGTTTATCATAGATAAACCACACTAGTAAAGGGGCTAGGCGGGTTCTAGACCGTTCCTTATGTAAATTAACATGGGAAATCGCCAAGGTCCATCGTGGTCATTTTTGACGCAATTTCGATCTGCGCATGTGTCAAGGCGACCATCTTGTAAACATCCACCATGCTAATGACGTCAGCCATCTTATATGAGTCATTTGTTATGCGTCGAGTAAGTCATGAGAATGAAAGCTTTATTTATGGGTAGGGAGGTGGTGAAGGTAAAATAAGAACATCTGAATAAACAAACATTTTTATTGCATATAAAATGGGCAAAAATTCGATATACAGCTGGATATTTCGATATCTAATAATATTAATAATTAAGTAGTCTAACAGCTCACCTAATTAAATCTCTAGTCTAAATGTATGAATAAAATAGATAAAAACATGTAAAATATGAAAATGTGTATTCAAAAGGCTGGATCAACATCCATAGCACAATCAATCGAGTAGTGCCCCCAGGGTAAGGTTTCATAGGAACCATGAACAATATAGCGTTTATCATCCTCCGGACTGAGTGCTACTTTATTTTGGATAATTGAATGGACCAGATGTTTCTCGGCACGAATTAGATTTTGGGAAACTATTTTCCGTGTGAAGGTATCCAGGCATTCTTCATAATCTTCAAATGTGATTACGGTCTTCACAACTGACGACTTTACCCCTTTAGCTTTTTTAGTTACTCCAACGTTTCGAATAAGACAGTCTATTTCTTCTTTGTCATAACCATCATCCGCAAGACGTTTTCGTTTCTCCGCTAGATCATCTTCAGAGGTTAGTAACCGCGTTGTATATAATTTAGACCGTAACCCAATATAATCAGTCATTATAATATTATTGTTCTCATCCTTCACCATCCCAAGAACCTTCTTATTAACTCGAGGAACTCCATAGACGTTATCATCGGGATAGTCACTAGTATCGAAATACTTATGACAATCTAGCTTCATCATCTCATACGGGTCCTGCTCTCTTATTTCAACTATCACAGAGTCACATAGGTAAGAAAACCACATTACTTTACTTTCGGCGAAGCAGTTTCGGCGACCCCCACCCCTTCTCGCACGCGTTTCTGCGATAGCATAACTACGGGAAGTAACATTTTTGAACGCTTAGTATTCGATTTTCGCTGAAACTGTTAACATGACAAGCTCCAAAATTTTAGTGTTTCCCAACTTTACGGTAAGAAAGTTAAGCCGACCGATGAGAGATTTGGATTGTGGCTCCTGTTGGAAAATTTGGAAGGTAACAATCTGGTTACAGATATTGGAAATATTAAATACACGGAAGGCGAACACCCGCTGGAAGATGGGCTTATACCAATTACAGAACCATTTTGTGACAACATAATGCTTGTAGTGTGCAGTGAAGTCTGGATCAAACTCACTACTCAGTCTCTCAACGTTTTTGAGGAATCAATCTCTGTCTAATGTTTACTCTAACTTGGATATAGCTCTCCGCATTGCACTTTCCACTCCGGCTACAAATTGTTCTGGGGAAAGGAGTTTTTCCTGTTTAAAACGCGTGAAAAATTATCAAAGGTCTTCATTGTCTCAAGAAAAAATGAATTCTCTAGCTCTACTCGGCATAGAAGTTGAGATAATGAACACCATAAACTATGATGATATTATAGATGATTTTGCTATTAAAAAGTCCCGTAAAAATTGTATATCTTGTTTCTTTTTTACGCTCTTTCTTATTGACTAATTAATTCGTTTATTTAACTTTAAGGCCTTCTTTACTACAAATGGAAAATTATTATTTTAGAAAGGTATGTACATGGGGCGGCGGAAATAAAGTGGCCTACACTCATAAAAAATATAAATCCGGCACTGGCTGATAGTATATTTCCCGTCTGAACGTTACCAATTTGTACGTTATCGTAGAAATTGTGATCACTATGGCAGGGGAGATAATAAATAAGTCGATGATTAATTTCGTGAAACAGTTCTAAAAAATCAAGTAAAACAAGGTATGGCGAAGTTAACAAATTTCTTCAAGTTTCGTGGTTCATTGTATCCTTGTTTGTTTGTTCCTTTATATTTTCCTAAAGTAGATAAAGTAGATAATAATCTCAGAGAAAAAAGAAAGTCGATTGTATTCTGTAGTCAATTATTAGAAGTCCTCCTGTATACTTAAGTAAGATGTGCTAGAATTTTTGTGTGTATGTTCAACATACAAAATGCTCGAAGCATACGGTTGTTCAATATTTTTGTGTATTCGAAAGTATGTTCAACATATAAAATGCTCGAGGCACATGGTTGTAAAAGATACAGAGTTTTGTTTATGTTACAGGATGATGACGGTATTGAGGACAATGCGGAAGAGCAGTATGGCCGAATAGCCGTATACTTAACTTAGACGTGTTGGAATGCTGGTAAAATGCACGGCCCGATAAGAGACGAGGTAGGAGAGTAGATAAGAAAGGCTAATGGGGAGAAGATTGATTCAACTCGAGCCGGTGGAGGGTTGAATATTTTAGGACATTCTTGACAATTTACTATGATATTTACGAATGAGTTTATAAATATGTATATATTAATAATTTTAAGTAATATATAATCAGTTGATTTTTGTGGCAATATATTCACTTTAATTGATGTTGAATTTGCGTGTGTACCCAACAGTACGAGGTTTCAATACCCGGGTGGCTCTTTATTTCGATTAAGAACAGATGGGATGAACATCATCTGCTTGGAACGTTTCAGAGTGCTCGAGAATACTTATCTTACGTGTAATTTTATAGAGCGAGAAAATTTAACGACAAAGTAGGTTTAAAATACCAAACCTACTACGGTAAAATAGGGAAAGCTGAGCAGTCCCAAAGAAAAATTATTATACAAATCGATCAAATAATCCCTATATTAAAAAAGTCCAGAGTGTGGAGAACATTGTCCTATCTAATAGTGAGGAGATACGTTATTTAAAAACTCCCGTACGATCACTGTAAAATATGGAGGAGCACCGTCACTACATATGCCTTCTAATTATGAGAAGTGCAGGATGCCCGCATGGTGAAGTGGAGGATGCTCACAGGAGTTCTGTCGCTGTTACTTTGGTCAACCTTAGCCATTACAGAATTATCTGCGGCAGATTTTTATTGCCTAGAATACGCAAACGATATAGCAATTGTTCTCAGAAGAAAGTTTGCAAGGGTGGTGTCTGGAAGAATGCCCTAAATATTGTTGAAAACTGGTACAAACAAGATGAACTTATAGTCAATGCTCAGAAAACACATCTGGTCAACTTTACTAAGCAAACAGCACTGTCAGATCTAAAACTATCAGTGCTAGGCGTAATGGGGATTGCATTTGTTAAAGAAATAAAATACCTCTGGGTATATTTTGATAGTAGGCTTATATGGAATACTCATATTCAAAACCACGCAAAAAGCTGCCATGTCGTTGGGCAGATGCAAAAGAATGTGTGGTAAGAACTAGAGACTCAATCCTGAAATAACCCTATGGTTATACACAAGGGTTGTGAGCCCAATGGTAACCTATGAGACGCAGCAAATAGGGATTATAAGGATATTAAGTTACATACAAAGGCTAGCTTGCCTATGTGTCACGGGTGCCAAAAGAACTACTCGGGGTCAGATCTGTAATGCATTTAATCATAATTAAATACATTTTAACAATTCTTAGTTGAAATTATAATATTAAATGAATTTATTATCAACTGAGCCTTTTAAATTATAATATTGACTGGACTATGACGATATCCTCGTATTTCAGTCCAACGAAAAGCCGATAGCTTAAAGTTTGCACTATATTTCTTACGCTAACTATACTTGGTAAGACGTCAGTCTAGGACACCGCCCACTGGCGCACGTTCGCTGTGCTAAGTAAGCCTAGATTACGAGACTTTTATTTATTATTGTTAAATGCTCCATAGATGAGACTGCGGATATACATATAGGTTAAGAAACACTGTTGTAAAAGAAGATGTTGCTTTGTAAACGTTTCAGAACATGGTATGTGGTTATTGGGCATACATACATCTACGTTCTAGGCATTACCATTGGCTAATCCATACAATAATGCATATTATCCATCCCATCATTAGTAAACGAGGGCATAGTTGAAAAATGAACACAAACGAAACCAAAATTAGTGCTAGAACGAAATTAGTATGATAAAAATTTCTTTGCGGTAGTTTTTATGTTTGGCGCAGCTTAACGATGAAAAGTCCATTTAGAATAAACATGTTATGTCTCATTAAATTTACTGTTTCGGCCCTTACTGTGTGGAATCTACTAATGTTACCGTTATATATGAAACTAACTGTCTCTAAAGAATTCCACAATATAATGAAAAGATGATAGGAATTCTAAGAAAATTACAATTGTGTCGAAATGAAAGAAGTTATGTTAGTTCTTATTAGTTTCGGAGAGAAGTAGCTTCATTAGGAAAAAACTTTAACTTTACTAACGCTTTTAACAGCAAGATCTATTACGATATGTTTATATTAAGAGCTTTTCGTCTTAAAATATCAGGGTGTCCCACATAAGAACCGACACAGCAGAGACGTATAGGGGAGCTCAAATTATGACGATTGGGGGTAATTTACCTCTATACAAAGTTGCATCCCTGAGGAGTTATAGGGCCGCAAAATGGGGCTCAAAATTTCGAAAAAAATTAATTTCTTTGCAACCCTTTAACTTCAGAATAACAAATTTGGTACACTGTATGAGACTGTTAAAGGTATTAAGTAATGGTAAGTAGAATGCTACGCCCGTCCCAAGCCGGGGGCCTTATCACGCAAGAGATAAGGAAAGAGGAGGGTTCGAGGAGTAACACCTCGAAAAAAAACCTGGGTTTAGCTGGCCCGGCTGATAGCACCCTGTAAGGGCCCCTTATCCAGGGATACGGATGAAGACCACAACGGCAAAGGGAAACCAGCGGCGGAGGTGGCAACCCCTGCTTTATGGGAATATGAAGCAGCTGGGAAGACAGATCTCGAAAGTCGTAGTGAAGACGGTCTGTCTAGGAGAAGGACACTCCAAAATCAAAGCCCCGGTCCTCCAGGTTGGGGGTTGAGGCATCGGGCCAACCCCCCGATACTTGTGAAATGATAACAAGGTTAAAACTTCCAGAAACAAGCCTCGGAATCGACCGAACAAACGAAGACGACCCAAGCTAAGGAAAAGGTTAAAGAATATTGATACTTGGAATGTCCAAGGTCTCTCTACAAAGCTGAATGATGTCATTTCGGAGCTGAAGAACTCGGATATGGATATAACAGTATTAACGGAAACAAAAAGGAAAGGACAGGGATCAGAAAACTTAGGGCACTACGATTACTTTTATTCGGGAATTCCAAAAGATAAAAGGGCCCAACAAGGAGTATCTATACTGGTCCGTAAGAATCTGAGAAGGTATATCACTTCCTGGGAAGCAGTAAACCAACGTATCATCAAACTCAACTTGTGCCTCTGCGGTAATAAAATCACAATCATAGGAGTATACGCCGTAAGTGAGGATGCCCCAGTAAAAGAAAAGGAAGAGTTCTATGAACAACTATCTTACGAATTATCAGTAATAGGAACAGCAAGGGAAATTATACTGCTAGGAGACTTCAACGCCAGAACTGGGAGGAAAAAACATGATAGAATTATAGGTCAACTCGGAGAAGAGATCCTAAATGATAATGGCATGAGACTCATCAACTTATGTGATCAAAATAATCTCCGAGTAGTAAATGGCTTTTTTGAACATCGGGAAATATATAAGTTTACCTGGACACAGCACTCTAGAAATCTGAAATCTATCATAGATTATCTAATAGTCAGACAAAACACAAAATTAAAAATCCAAGATGTACGAGTGTACAGAACATCAATATACGTATATCAAAGATTGCTTAAAGAGCGCAGCTCAAGAAGCTCTGGGATTATATGAAACATCCAAACGTAAAAAGCCATACTGGTGGGATGATGAAATCGAAGAAATGATAAATACAAAAAATGATAAACACAAGGTACACCTCTGCAAGAAAACTGACCAAAGCAAGACTGATTATCAAATAGCTCAAAAGAAAGTGCGCACAGCAATAACACAGAAGAAGAATGGAAGCTGGGAGAGGAATTGTGCTAGAATTAACACATATTTAGGAGGTAGTAAAAGCACCGAAAGTTGGGAATTATTAAAATCCCTTCGTCAAGATAACAAAAAAGATATTATCACACCAGTCACCCTACAAAAATGGGATGAATACTTCGGCAAGCTCCTGACTGAAAATAGAGAAGCATATAAAAAACAAGAGCCCGAACCTCGCATCGAAATAAGAACATTAGCATCTTCGATTAGGGTCAAGAGTGCAGAAGTTAAACAAATCTGTCAAAATCTGAAGAATAGAAAATCACCAGGCCCTGGAAACATTCCACCAGAGCTGCTCAAATACGGCACAGACAAACTATATAGACAACTTACTAGCCTCTTCCAAAAGTGTCTCAATGGGGAGAATATTCCCGAAGAATGGAGAACATCCTACATAACAACTATCCATAAAAAAGGTAGCAAAGACATCTGTGACAACTATCGAGGAATCGCCGTCCTAAGTTCTATCTCGAGAGTATACGGAAAGTTGGTTAAAAGAAGGATCGAAGACGAATATCGCGATATAGAAGCCGAAGAACAGGCCGGTTTCAGAGCAGGAAGATCTACCACCGATCATCTCTTCACAATAACGCAGATAATAGAAAAGAAACTGGCACGAAATCAAGAAGTTCACCTACTGTTTGTCGACCTCAAGAAAGCCTACGACAGCATCCCACAAATAAAACTTTGGGAAGCACTTGAGAAAACCAACGTCAACGTAACGCTTATAAAGGCTGTCCAAGAACTATATAAAAACAATACCAGTAGAATAAAGCAGGGACATGCAATGTCAAAAGGTTTCAACATCAACAAAGGACTTAAGCAGGGATGCTGCTTATCGCCGACTCTATTCAAAATCTATTTAGAACAAGCTTTGAAGTTGTGGAAAGGGAAGTGTAGAAATATGGGAATACCATTAAATGATGGCTACACAGTATACACGTTGTGCTTTGCAGATGATCAAGTTGTCCTAGCACAAGAATATGAAGACCTAGAATATATGACACGAAAATTAACGGAGGAATATCACAAGTGGGGACTGCAGGTGAACGTCAAAAAAACCGAGTATATGTGCGTTGGGGGAGAACAAAGGAATTTACTTCTAGAACAACAAGAACAGATTAAACACACAAGAAAATACAAATACCTAGGAGTTCACATCACCTGCGAAGGTAGCATGGACGAAGAAATTAGATACCGAAATAACCTGGGAAGACAGGCGATTAGAAAACTTAACAATATACTGTGGGATAAAACGATATCAAAGGATAACAAACATAAAATTTATAACAGTATAGTTAAAAGTATCGTCTCCTATGGAAGTGAGGTATGGCCGTTAAAGGAAAATGCACTTAAAATGATAGAAGCCACCGAAATGGATTACTGGAGGCGTGCTGCTGGAAAATCGAAGCTGGATAAAGTCAGAAATGAGAAAATCCGAGAAATAATGGGGACTAAACACAATTTAACAGAAGACATCCGAGTTAATCAACTTAGGTGGTATGGACACGTACAGAGGATGGAACAAACTAGAATACCAAGAAAAGTGCTGGATTGGACGCCATACGGCAGAAGGAAGAGAGGGAGACCTAGGTTGAGTTGGAGAGAAGGAGTAGAAAAGGACATACAAGCAAGAGAGATAGAGGAGAATCTATGTACCGATCGAGATAGATGGAAGCTGGAAATCAGAAAACGGCGAAGAACGTTATGAACTGATATATATATATATATATATATATATATATATATATATAACTGTAAACAAAGTAGTTGGGATGCGGTCAATATAGGGCTAATTAAACAACTATTTTTTGACTAGTTTAGCTTTCGGAAATAATTTATTTCCTTCATCAGAACATCTACAAATGGACAAAATTTGAATTAATAAAACTGAAAAACTGCTTAGAATACAAAATTACTCACCAAAATAAGTTTAACATATATGCATCAAGTACATCAAGATTTACAGGAGCAAGAAAATTCATTGAACGAATACCGAAATATCACGTTGAAAGTGTATATATAAGTAGAATGCGATTGAACCATTCTGGGAGGTTACTTAGAGGTGACCTAATCATAAAATTTCACAGAAGTTTTTTATCTGTAAGTTGATTTGAAAAGTTTTATTTTCATACCATGGATAATTTAATTCTAAAACTTTTTTTACTCCTATAATCTTGCATTTTCAAGGAAAAGTCCAATAACCAAAGACATGTGTTCAACAATGTTATTTAAAAAGTTACAAAAAAGTCAAGAGTTGGCTACGAATTTATACATCAAATTTGACAATTTGCAATTCAGTTCTTCTAGTAAGTAAATGAGTGGAAAATTCCCATTTAGCGAACAAGTGGATATGTTATTGGTGTTAGGTTTTTGTGAAGGAAACTGTACAAGAAGCGTGGAAGAATATCGGAGGAGGTTTCCTAATCGCGTGGTTCCTAACACAGAAACATTTTCTAATGGAAAGACGGGCTCGAGAAACGAGAAAGTTTCATAGTTAATCGAGGACGGACTGTTCAAATCAGTGTGCGAGATGAAGAACTTATTTTTGATGCTATTGACGATCAACGGCATATTAGCACTAGAATTTAATATAGACAGAGTGGCATACCAAGATTATCTGTACACCTAACCATAAGACGTAATTTACTCCATCCATATTATGCCCAAAAAGTGCAAGAGTTGTTACGTCAAGATTTGGTTCAGCGAGTGAATTTCTGTCGATTTATTTTATCTCTCTCTCTCTCTCTCTCTCTCTCTCTCTCTCTCGCCCTCGGACCTGAAACATCATTCCCCGAACAAATTAATCATCTTCGTCAAGTAGCTGAATTTGTTTGGTGAAATTTAAATAGATATGAGACACAATAGACTCTTACGAGTCGCAGTGGAGGACCTTATTGACCCACTCATTACAAACCTAACCTTACCTAGTTACAATTAAATGACTTTTAAAAACCTTTTTGTTGTTAAATTGACAATATCTCAGAAATTAATGATTTTAGGTATAGGGAATGCCAGATAAAAATGAAAGCTTATAAGGTGCATTTTCACTTTTTGAAATGAAATACAGGGTGATTTACTTGAAAAAATAGAGAAAATCATGTGTTCGACTCTTGGCTCGCCCTGTATTCATATATTGTAATATCAAGAAAATGGCACTGTGTCATAAAACTAGACCAATATCGAAATGTTATGTCTGCAAAATATTGATGTCAAATTGTTTCGTTTGAACTACACAAGGCATTGAACTCACAATGATTTTCACGTACAATTGGGCATAACTTCTGAAATACCCCATATACTTATATGAAACATTACATTGTAAGTATGGGGGAGGTGAGCGCAATTTAAATCTTAAATAATATATAGGGCGTCTCATTCAAAAAAAGGTATGTTTGTTTCACCCTGGTGATAGGGAACACCCAGTACAAATGAAAATAATTTTGAAATGTGAAGTTTACAAATATCTACAATTTTCTTATGTACATTTATTCCATATCTTCTATAATAACGGATATATTAAACTTTGTCACACTAATGGCGCACCCTGTATGTGTGACTAGTAGTCATTAGATGAAAGCAAGCATAATGTTTTAAAAAATTACTAAAATTTTGATTACAAAAATATAAAAATATTGACAGCTGTAGAAGAACATTTCAGTGTAATGTTATTTTTTGTTCCGGTTCCGGTGTCAATTTTTTTTAGTTGAGCTCTGATTAGATTTGGAAAAAAACGGGAAATGCAAAACATTAACATGACTCAATTTCAATCATATTCTGGAGCTGGCGTAAATTTGTAACGTGAACTTACCGTCCGGCCAGAAACTCTGCTCAGGTAGTGGTATTCGTGCCTCACGTTGGGCGCCAAATTCGGCCTCAGTTATCTTATTTTTTATTACCTCAACTGAGATAAGGTTAATTAATAAAAAAAGTTTAGAGAATAATGGATTTATTAATCACACAAAAATACATTCACATTAACCATGTATTCACAATACAATACGAATAAAAATCAGTCTAACAATAAAAATAACGAACACAAGATTTTATATACAGGGTGTCCCGCATAAGAACCGACACAGAGCAGAGGCGTATAGGGGAACCCAAAATATGACGATTGGGGGCAATTTACCTCTATACCAAGTTGCTTCCCTGAGGAGTTATAGAGCCTCAAAGTAGGACCCAAAATTTCGAAAAAAATTAATTTCTTTGCAACACTTCAACTTAAAAATACCACATTAGGTAAACTGTATGAGACTGTTAAGAGCATTAACTAATGGTAAGTAGAAGGCGATCGAACCATTCTGGGGGGTTAATTAGGGGCGACCTAACCTTAAAATTTCACAGAAGTTTTTATCTGTCAGTTTATTTTCACACCATGAATAGTTTGATTATAAAACTTTTTTACTTTTGTAATTTTGCATCAAACTTTGTTATTTTCAAAGAAAAATCGAATAACCAAAGACATGTTTTCAACAATGTTATTTAAAAAGTTATAAAAATGTCAACAGTTGGCTATGAATTTATACATCAAATTTGACAATTTGCAATTCAGTTCTTGTTGTAAGTATATTGTTATAATTTTTTTAAATGAGTGTAATATTCTCATTTAGCGAACAAGTGGATATGTTATTGGTGTTAGGTTTTTGTGAAGGAAACTGTAGAAGAAGCGTGGAAGAATATCAGGAGGTTTCCTAATCGCGTAGTTCCTCACAGAGAAACATTTTCTAATGTTAAAAGACGGGCTCGAGAAACATGAAAGTTTTATAGTGTTAATCGAGAACGGACTGTTCAAATGAGTGTGCGAGATGAAGAACTTATTTTGGATACCATTGACTATCAACGGCATATTAGCACTAGAACTTTATCTAGACAGAGTAGCATATTAAGATCATCTGTATACCGAACTATTGGACGTAATTTACTCCATCCATATCACGCCCAAAAAGTGCAAGAGTTGTCATCTCGAGACTTGGTTCAGCGAGTGAATTTCTGTCGATTTATTTTACGTCAGGATATTCACTTTCAAAAAAAAATTCTTTTACCTGATGAGGCTTGCGTTACTCGTAGGGGTATTACAAATATGCATAACTATCATGAGTATTCAGATAAAAACCCTCGTGTAATAACTCCTCGACGTTTCCAACGTAAGTTTAAGATTAATATTTGGGTCGATCTTATCGATCATTATTTGATTGGACCAGTTATTTTACCAAACCTGCTAACTGGCGAAACTTATTAGGAGTTTCTCTAAAATACTTTTCCGGATTTATTTGACGATTTACCATTACGGTTGAGATTGGAACATTGGTTTATGCATGATGAAGCACCACCTCATTTTAGTGTCAATGTAAGAGACTTTTTAAACCGCCAATATCCAAATAAGTGGATTGGACGAGGAAATAATTGTCCTCAAGATTGGCCTCCCCGCTCAACAGACCTCAATAAATGTGACTACTTCCTTTGGGGGGCGTTAAAGGAGTCTGTTTATTCTTCTCCAGTTGATTTCCGAGAAAAATTATGGAATCGCATTGCAAACAAATGCAATATAATAAAAAATGATCATCAGCTACTGACCAGAGTCGACTTCAATTTTCAGGAAAGAATAATTTTGTGTTTAACGGAAAATGGTGTTCATGTTCTTTCTACAATATTGTTATGTTTTTCTTATTTATTTAAACAGTAAACGGGTGTGATAAACTTTAAACACACGGTATGGCTACTTACGAATTTATTCAAACACTAAACAACTCACTTAACTATTCACTTAAATTTAATTTATATACACACAACCTTAATTATTAATTTATATCAATACTTCACTGTTCGCTATTTCGGTGTATTCTTGTTTATTTCACGAGATCACTTTAAAAAACTCAACTTTCTCTTGCTGGTCGGTCCTTTATATATTAGTGCCTTTTTTACTAAATAATTCAAGATTGCAGCATACACAAAAACAATGGGCTCTCTGGCATTTTCTAGATAAGGCTTGTCATAAAAACAATGTCTAGATAAGATAGTCACAATCGTAAACAGTTCCAAGAAACCCCTGCGCATTCGCCATACTGTTGCCTTCTATACATGGCTTAGACAGAGTCGGATTTAGGGACTATACCAGTGTGCTGTTTCGTAACATTACCCCACCTTAAATGGAAGTTCTTCCTGGAACTTTTATGTAGCCGAGACTGGATGTTTGAATCGGCAACTGGCCCCTGATAACGGGGGTTGTAGCTGCAAATTAATATCTGGACACCGGTATCTTGGAAGATAACATCTACCATGTTCCTGATGACTCGTCAATCCAACTGGTTACTCGCTATCTTAGGCATAGCCAGTTTCTTCACGCTGGATTCTAACACATGGTCTCGGAGGTTTCGAAGTGCTTCCCACACATCGCGGTAAGTAGGTCGATCTTGAAATTCATTTTTAGTTACCACGTAGAAAACGTACCGCGAATTATGTTTCAGTTTCAGTGTCTTGCTAGGGGCTGGAATCTGGTCTTCAAGTTTTTCTAATTGCTAACTTCTTTCGAAAGACGGATGCCAACCCTCGTGCGTTCTTGATATGAGCGGGGATGTTGTATGCCAGTGAATAATCTTCCGGGAGAGTGAACAAATCATGTCGTTGTTCTGAAGTTACTTCACATCCAGCTTTCCCTGTACCTCCCTACGCGCCCAAGGTAGGGTCAGACACATCTAGAATATGGTTAACTCCTTTCTCTAGGTCATGGTCTCCTTCGAATGGCGCTAGTGAACTACTTTTGGTTTTTCGTTGGGGATCTTGCTTATGTGATATATAACATCATTGATCCTTTTCTTGATTAAGTATGGACCTTCCCAGGATTTTTGTAATTTTGGAGAAAATCCTTTTCTCCTCGTTGGGTTGTGTAACCATACTTTGTCTCCTTCTTTAAAACTGCCTACTGGGGCCTGCGTGTCGTACCGACTTTTCATTCTGTCGCTGGCAACTTGAAGATTTGTTCGAACTAATTCATGAATATCGTCCAGCTTTCTTCTCAATTGAATCACGTAGTCTTCGCCTGCTAGATCTTCTCCAGGCCGACAGCCAAATTCCAGGTCACAAGGAAGCCTCATTTCACGTTGAAACAGGATTTTCGCAAGTGTTGCACCCGTGGACTCATTGAGGGCAGATCGATAAGCCAATGCGAATAGAGAAAAATCGATACTAGTAATGCTAAGCCAATTAGGTAATCAGCTCGAAGAGTTCCACGAGCGAAGAGAGAGGAAGCTGAAAGAATAATTCGAGAGATGGCAGAAGAAAAAGTAATAGAACCATCTACTAGTCCATGGATGTCTCCAGTAGTGCTCGTCAAGAAAAAGTATGGAACTACGAGATTCTGCGCGGATTATCGCCAGCTTAACAACGTGACGAAGAAAGACAGCTATCCTCTGCCTCGACTTGATGATACGCTAGATACTTTGGCCGGCAGTAAATTGTTTTCCATCTTGGACCTGAAGTCTGGTTATAGGCAAGTGGAAATGGACCCAGAAGACAAAGAGAAGACTGCTTTTACCACCGGATCTGGATTATGGCAATTCAACGTCATGCCATTCGGGTTCTGTAATGCGCCTGCGACATTTGAAAGACTCATGGAAAATGTCTTGAGAGGGTGGTCTTGGAAGATATGCCTGGTCTATTTGGACGACATCGTAGTACTGGGGAAGACATTTGACGAACACCTGAAGAATTTGGAAGACGTATTCAAACGACTCCAAGCTGCCCAGCTCATGTTAAACTCGAACAGATGTCAGCTGTTCCAAAACCGAGTCAACTATCTAGGTCATATAGTCTCTTGGCCATTTTTACGTAGCAATTTATTTATATGACCCCACACCTGATACCAATGTTATGTTTTTCTTATTTATTTAAACAGTAAACGGGTGGGATAAACTTTAAACACACGGTATGGCTACTTACGAATTTATTTAAATACTAAATTACTCACTAACACTTAATTTATATACACTTAACTATTCACTTACATTTAATTTATATACACACAAACTTAATTATTAATTTATATCAACACTTCACTGTTCGCTATTTCGGTGTATTCTTGTTTATTTTACGAGATCATTTTATAAAACTCAACTTTCTCTCACTGGTCGGTCCTTTATATATTAGTGGCTTTTTTTACTAGATAATTCTAGATTGCGGCTTACACAAAACCAAATTGGCTCTCTGGCATTTTCTAGATAAGACTGGTCACAAAAACAATATCTAGATGAGATAGTCACAATCGTAAACAGTTCCAAGAAATCCCTGCGCATCGTCCATAATTTTAACTCTCATACATGGCTTAGACAGGGACTATACCAGTGTGCTGTTTCGTAACAATATCATTAATTTGTTTTTCCATTAAATAGTTCTTATTGAAATGTATCTATTAATTTGTTAAATTCGAAATAAAATTCATGATTTGGATGGAGTAAATTACGTCTAATAGTTATTCGACTTTTCCTTGAAAATGACAATGTTTTTTGCAAAATTACAACAGTAAAAAAGTTTTAGAATTAAATTGTCCATGGTATGAAAATAAAAATTTTCAAATCAACTGACAGATAAAAAACTTATGTGAAATGAAGGTTAGGTCACCCCTAATTCATTCCCCATAATAGTTCGATCGCCTTCTACTTACCATTACATAATGCCCTTAATAGTCTCATACAGTGTACCAAATTGTTTGGTATTTTGAAGTTAAAGGGTGGCAGAGAAATTAATTTTTTTCGAAATTTTGGGCCCTACTTTGAGGCCCTATGACTCCTCTGCAACTTGGTATAGAGGTAAATTGCCCCCAATCGTCATATTTTGGGTTCCTCTATACGCCTCTGCTCTGTGTCAGTTCATATGCAGGACACTCTGTATATACACAGAACAATATTACAGGTTCTATCAAAATTCATCAAAAAACTAACATAGCTGTTATTTATTGCATCAATGGCCATTTGTTATAATTGTTATTTATAAGAGGTAGATACAAATGAGATCTATCCTGTCTAAAATAATTGAACGATTTGCTTGTTTTTCATTCCCAGCTATTATTTATTTCTCGCCCACGAGCGTGCTTGTATTTAATACCCGATAAATTATTTTTGTGATCAAGCAATCGCGCGACTACAAATGGCGTGTGCTCGTAAAGCCTTTTAAATTGTGTTTAGAACACCAGTTGAAATGAATTATTATTTAGTCCACTGAATAAATCAACAATGGGATGTAATTACAAATGATCCGGGAATAGTATTATGGATACAGATATTTACCGCTTTATTTTCAATAACATACCGCCCCTCTATGAAGCCTAATCCTTTAATCTGTACGTGAATTATCTTATAATTGATTCAAATAAACACGTATATTTTAATAATTTGATTTTGCTTTAATTGCTGTAGGATCATCGTGTGGTGTTTTAAAAATGAGTTGATTTTATGCATTTTTTTCTCGGAAAAAAATCCTTAAGTGGTATTTTTCTTTAAATTACAATTTCAATCAATCAGCAATTTTATTTTGACTTAATTATACAAATATTGATTTGAAAACTAAGGTGCTTTTTCACTAGAAGTTCATTAGACTTACAAATAAGATACACATATTCTAACGTGTCACATCCGCACTATACTCCGCATTTACCACTGACACTTATTTCACAAGCTCATAAAAATTCGTCCTTTTGAGCCTAATCGTCCGATTAGCGTTGTCGAGTAACTGGATAGCCTCAGAATTCACATAGAATTCTGGCAAGGACCAAGTCAGGACGGGTTGCATGTAATATCCTCCAAAAGTCTTTGGACGATGTGTACAGTTGGTGCCAAAGGGAACAGCTGTCTCTTAACCCTGGTAAAACTGTAATAGTTCCCTTCACTAGGAGAAGGAATTTGGCGGACCTTCTACCACTTTCCTATAATGGTGAGGTTATTCCATTTGGGGATCATCCTAGATAAAAAACTTACTTGGAACGCTCACTTGGAAAAAGTTATCCATAAGGCCAGATTATCCTTGTGGACATGTCGCAGGATCTGTGGAAAATCTTTGGGCCTGGGTCCCAAACAAATCCATTGGATATATGTGATGATTGTTATACCAATGATCACATATGAATCCTTTGCTGGTGGTCAAAAGCTTTACAGAAAACAGCCCAAGCAAAGCTCTCTGGTGTACAGAGACAGGCTTGTAGGGCTATCACTGATGCAGTCAGCACCACACCGTCAGCAGCCATGGAAATCCTCCTAGACCTACCTCCTCTTCATATACTTCTGGAAGAGGAGGCCAGATGGATAGCATATAGAATTGTGCATATTTCTAAATGCGCAAAACAGGCTTATACAGAGCAAAGCAGAATGCTAGCGGAATGCCATAGTGTTCTGGGAATGACCTCAGATATAATGCCACCAACAGATGGTAATCAGAAGGCGGACTCTTTTGCAACGGAGGATGCCGCTCGTGTCTTTATCGGACCAGAGCCTACAATTGGCATCGCAACAAGTATTGCCAAACAAACACTAAATACCTAGACAGCAATAAGAGTTTTAGACTTCTGGCATAATATACCAGGATTGGTTCATTCAAAGGCTTTTATACATCCATCGAATAATGTATCCAAACAAATTTTGGGCTATAATAGATATGACCTACGGTGTCTAACAGGCCCTTTAACAGGCCACTGTCGTTTGAATCATCCTATGCTAAAACTTGGACCGTCGGACGATCCGACTTGCCGTCTCTGTTTGGAAGATGATGAAACAGCAGAGCATGTAATTTGTACCTGCCCCGCCATGGCTCGGGTCAGGTATCTGATGTTTGCCAGGGACTCTCTCTTGCCCTCGGCCTGAAATATCATTCACCGAACAAATTAATCGGCTTCACTAAGAAACTGAATTTGTTTGGAGAAATATGAATAGGTATGAGCCACAATAGACTCTTACGAGTCGCAGTGTAGGGCCTTATTGACTCACTCATTACAAACTTCACCTAACCTAACCTTACCTACAGCTAATTTTCGCTGCGTTTATTGTTACTAAGAAGTAAGTATCCAAATATTATTAAATGAAATAATTTTATAGCACATTAGAGAGCAGTTGATTATAATTTTGTTTAGTGATTTCTAATTAGTTTTTAGTACAAGTATAAGTTTATACAAAAACATTAAACTATAGAGTTGAATGTTTTTTCTTTCAGCATTATAATCCCAGTTTAATCATAAGTCATATCATATTTTTAATATGTTATTCCTAGAAACAGTTCTTTAGAAAACTATGCTCTGTTTAGAGAGTATGAATGTGTAGTATAAATGCACCTAAAATAAAATTATTTTTAGCATTAAAGTGCATCTTAAGGTACATTTATTTTAAAGTCTTCCCTAAATAACAGTAACCAATGCTTGATGTTACCTCTTTTTCTAAATGATTTATTCGATTTTTCATATTCAAGAAACCCTTTTGGAAGAGGTATAAGCACTCCAATAAAATTCTGAAAGACAGTTTAGCCTAAGGCAAAGAAGAAAACATCTATTCTTGGCTTTTTGATTTCTAAACAGTCTTTACTTGCTATATTTGAATCCCAATGCAACGAAGGAAAGAACTTAAGATACAAATTCAGTCAAGATCATTTGGAGTTATTTTTCATTGGTGTAAGGTAACAGTTTTTTTACTGCCTTACAAAGTCCACTCCAGTTTTACCTTTTCTTTTACCAGTAGATTAGTTTTTTTTTCGGTTTTACATATGTAAAAAGTTTAAATTTTTTATGTATGGTAATCTTCCTTCCTTTCAATAATATTTCTTTACATCACGAAATGACCTCTACAACAATCCTAGCTGCTTACAATTTTTTTAAATATACCTATAGAAGAATGATAACCCACATCGATACCCATAACAACACCGGCAACTGTATATCTCAAGATTACTTATACTCCCAGCTTTGAGTGTGGTTGCAGAAATGAATGGTGTTTATTTTTCCAGAAACAGAACTTCAATGAATTTACAGAAAATGCAGTGGCTTATATTGCAGGATTTGTCATAAGATCGGTTATCACAAGACTATCTTGGGACGTTTGTTGTAAGGTACTTGGATCATCAGAATATGAAGATGACGCATCTTTCTAATTAATTTAGAGGAAATCTAGAGGCGGCCTATTATTTTCTTCTCAATGTGGAAAAAACATGTGTAATGATATGGCGAAAAGTTCAGTACTGCATAAAGTTAATAGGCAAACTTCCACCAAGAGATATTTTAATTAGTATGTTGATGAAAGAAACAGAACGTTTTCTTTTAAATGACAATATGTTTCCATCATTATCAGAACATTCTTTTGATTACGCACCCTGTTGTGAAGGACATCTGTCGCGGAGAGCGGATTCAGCTTTTGTTACTGTCAACAATTTAATTTTGATTTAGTAGTATTTGTCTCTGGCAGTTGGTATCTGTCCGCTGTCAGAGCTAGTTTTTGTATCGTCTGAGAATAGAGGTCGAAGTGGGTGTGTTTGTGTCACTTTTGACAAATATATATAAAAATTCAAAAAAAGATTAGATTATTTATTTATATAACCTATCAGTTAAGAAGTTTGCGAAGGATTGAGACTGCAGCAAGAGTTTCTACCAAAAGTACTCAAATCAGGGCAAGGGGCAAGCAAAAGTTTAATAATCAGCCCCAACACACCCTATGAAATTAACCAAAGCAAACTAAATAACATTGCAAACAAGGCCAACAAATCCTTTTCTAC
The DNA here is from genome assembly GCA_963921935.1 of Galeruca laticollis. Taxonomy (NCBI): domain Eukaryota; kingdom Metazoa; phylum Arthropoda; class Insecta; order Coleoptera; family Chrysomelidae; genus Galeruca; species Galeruca laticollis. The sequence continues at coordinate 32,141,761 of OY998178.1, read as the reverse complement.
AGAACCTATTAGAAAAATATATTCAAAACTAATATTGGATAAAAATCAATAAAAACCATGCACAATCTTCGGTTTTTTCCCATTTCAAATAAATGTATAAGAATTAATTAAGTTTATATTGTTATATATTCAGTAAGTTGCTTTGAAATATTAATATATGTATTTTTGTACTGAATGCATTTTTTATTATTCCAGATCCCTACTACACAGTTGTTAATAAAATGTAAAGAAAAGGAGATATGAACATATAACTATGTAATTTATATAAAGTGTCTCAAACATTGAGTTATAATATCCAGTTGATAGCAAGCCCTACTCTTAAACTTAATTATTCAGAGCTATTCCAAAATCGATCAACCAAATAATGTTTACTTCCTATTCTAATTGAACAGTATCTTATGAAGTTACTTCTGATTTTTGGAATGTTATATTTAATAGTTGTATTTTCTAATACCACAGGATGGTCAGCCTTGAAATTACCTTAATATGTGGTGCTATAAGTCAATATTAAAATTTTGAAATAGAAATGTAATCTGTAGGCTGAACCACAGCTATGGTTTATTGTCTTGATTTAGTAAACACAACCATGCTACTACGTTTCTTTTAAATTACTATATAAAAAAACTTTGTTTTTTGCAAAACAAACACAAAACAATAAAAATTCACCCTATCTTCACCCATCAGATAATTTTTAAATCTGTCAATAGTTTTAATGTTACTTATTCAGTGTCAGCAACTTAGTATTTTTTGGTAAATTCAATGTAACAAACGTAAATTTTCATGCGATGGCGACTTGCATGCCATAGTCATTTTAGTAAATATTTTCCACAATGACTAGCAATACATTTTCTTTTCCTATATCCTTGCCTCTACGCCAAGAAATGTGAAATATAGATACTGTATTCTTTATCTTCCTTCTTCCTTACTTTATCTTTTTTCTCTATAATTATACACAGTTTGGCTTTAATATTTCTTCAGAACATGTTTCTATCGTGTTTACTCGCCTGCATTTATCTATCACAGACTGGATTAGGTATACCTACTTTTTGCTATTCCAAACCTATTTGCAACTTTTTGTAACGACCATCCCCCACCAACCTTCAAACAGTCAGTTAGTTAGGCGCTTTTCTGGAGTAGCACTGGGAATATTCCATCTATTCCAGGCGCCTTGAAGGGATCAGAGGATTGGATAGCCTGTGTCACAGACCCATATATGACTATAGACTTTGCACAAGTCCAGTTATCACGACTTGCCAGACCACGGGCAACTTGCCGTTCTTCTCTGGCTTCGCTTGTTGCTTCGACTTGTATTTCGGTGGATCCCGAGAAGTTCGTACTAAGTAGTACTGCCAGTGTCTCCGCCGGGCCGTCTGTGTGTGAACCGTCTTCTTTGAGTACCGTCTCTGGAACGTTGACTCGATATTGAGCCATGACTTGTGGAGTTTTGCGCAGTCAGAGACAGAGACATTTTCAATGTCCTGACAGAAATTTCTCCATGAACTTCTCTTGGCTTTCCTCACTGCTTTGTTGAATTCAGTGAGCGCCTTCGTATGGCTGTCCCAATTTCCTGTGCGTTTGCACTCATTGTACAGCCTGCGGGCATTCCTTCTCAGAGATTCAAGCTTCCTGTTCCACCAACGTGCATTTCTGTTGGTCATTTCCCGTTTCGGGGGGGGGGGGGGGGCGGCCTCCGAGTATGAGTTCATTATGGCGCTGTTGATATCGCATGCCATTCTCTCAACCCCTTGCCTTGAGACTGGGCAAGTGAGGCTAGATTGATTTCCAATTCCTTACGGAATGCTTCTCAATCTATAATTGGGGTTTCTTAAAGTCTCTTTCGTGTAGGTCGACTTGATAGTAAAGTATATACATATAGTTATGGTCCAGCGCTGAAGCTCCGTCCAGTAGCTCCCAGTCCTTAATTTAGCTAACCACAAAGTGGCTGGCCAAAGTAATGTCCAGACCTTTGTTGGAAAGTTGGCTTACGGACCTGATTCAATTAAGTTAAATTTGACTCTATTAGGTAATTAATAAAGTATTCACCCCGGTTATTGGTGTTGAAGCTCCCCCAGGTCAGATGGTGCATATTGGCGTCCATTCCCAAGATGAGGTGCTTCCCCGTTGTTGTCCCGTGTTCCATAATCCTCCTCATTTCCATGGACGGAGGTGCTTCTGTGGAGTGTACGGCACGTACACTGATGCAAGCAGGATTCTTATGTTTCCATCACCTGCCTGCAGGTGTACCTCAGTCACGGCGGTGTTCCTAGAACAGAGATCCGTTATTTTCAACGTTTTAATGTTATCCCTGATGAAAATACAAGCCTTTGGGCTCTACTGTGGTGCTGGTTGATTTGCAGCACTGCGGTCACCTTTGCTATCTTTGTTTGGTCCCCCAGAAACTCGAAGAGAACTATTTCTGCTCCCACGGATGGGCGCGTTCCAAATTTCCTCAGCTTCTGCAGAAATTCGTCGTCTATGTGTATGACCAGAAACTGTCCTTTTGACGTGATATTGTCACCCCCGACAGCCCAGTGCTCGATATTTAAATCACTCAGGCTCTTCAAAGCAAGCATCACATTTTCCTTGCTCTCCGCTTGTGACTTTGCACATCTTCACCAGGTTTTTGGCTGGGCCTAGTCTCAACTGAATTTCGCCAAACGGATTCAGCTGCTTAAACTGGGCATCCAGCCACGTCTTGGTGGTAGAGTTTGCGCAGCCTACAACTACCGCACCATTTTCTCAGTATGGCAGCTGGATATTCTGATATTTATGCCCCGGAGGGCACGTTTCCCCAGCTCCATTTTGATCTTTTAAGGCTGTATCTTTGTCCAGCCTTGTCTCTGGATGGTTCACATGGACGATTGCCATCTTTTCGACCATACGTTTCTTGGCAAAGGACTCAGGTGCCTTAAGGTTCTCACTGAGCTTCCCTCTGCCTTGGATCTTTTTGTCATCTTTGCAGTTTCCTCCGGGGTCCGCTGCGAGTGTTATCTCTTCCCTCCTGGTGTTTCCTGTTTGCGTGATACCATGCCGGTTGTCTTTCTTTCCTGGAGAGGGCTTCTTCTCTCCTTAGCCGTCTCAGTTCTCCTCTCGAGAGCCTCCTCTTTCATCCTCTCGCTGGCGACTGCATTCCTGGGGTTTTTGAGGTATTACCCTTCTCTCCAGAACTTAGAAACACATCCTCCTCCATAGCTGTAGGTGATTTGGTGCCGGTTTCCTGAATAGAAATGCCTGCGGTCTCTTGACCACATTCCAATTCAGGGGCTTTTTCTTTTTCTATCATGTCATCCATATCTTGGTCCCACGAGTACCGGGTTAGTACGGTCGATTCCCCCAGTGACCCTTTTGGGGGAGTAAGGCTGATTCTCTGGGAGGTCGCCCGGTATCTCAGAGGCTCCGTTTGCAACGGTGCTCCGCCACCGTCATGCACCCATCGGCACATGTCGCTTGACGCCTTAGGTTGGGGGATGTTTATCGACTCCCCGGTCTAGATTCGCTGAGTTCAGTTGCAACAGGGCCACCACGTGAAGGGTGTAATCTATGATCACACACTCCCAATCATGTTGGGAGTATCAAGCGATCTTGTTACAGTTTAAGGAGGTGCAATGTCCTAGGACTCTCCGTGCAAAACCTGTCCCCTGGGCGCTGTCTCCCTCCCCCGTTCAACTTTACGTCGATTGGAAAAGGGAACAGAGCCCTCGACCGAGAATTGATAATTCAACAACCTGGCTTGAAGGGACTGTCGAATATATTAAAAAGGGATGACGTTTTCTTTAAAACAAAACATGTTATTTCTCTAGAATAGTTTAAACTTGACAGTACCACAGTTTAAAGCGCTAAACGGTGACAGTATGCCTATGAGGATAAAATTGTCATCTAGCATAGAAAATAAATGTTAGTATAGAAGATTTCTCTTTTGCGAGTTAAGATAGATTTCTTTTCTAGTAAAGTTTTATAAACTAGATGAAGTAATGTACTACTATACAAATTGATATGCCTATTAATTCTTTGAAAATTGAATTGAAATTTGTCCAACAAAACATAAACACGATGTGTGGCAAACTCTACTTAGATACTAATTCGATTTTCGAGAAAATATAATTATAAATGTATACAAATATTTTATTCCTACTTTGGTTTTATTAACAGATAAAAAGTGCCATCTGAGACAGTTATTAGTTATCTTCTTTCATTGATAACAAATTGAGTATACCACACAGTGGCGGATCCAGGGGGGGTAAAGGGGGTAATTACCCCCCCCCCAAGCCTCGTCGAAATATTCACAGTTTCAGTGCCGAATCAGCTTTGAAGTAAAAAAAAATGCTATGACATTTTCAAAATTCCCTAAGGCTAAGGTTGAGAGCCAGCACTCCACCGTGTTCGAACGCTAGCACCCCCTTCCACAAAATGCACTGTACATCTACATCTTATCCCTTCCCTGCACTTGAACTCGAATATTGTCGAGAAGACCCGTCAAAGGCATCAAACTGTCAGATAGATCGACGATCGACGTCAGAGCCGTCATCCCGTCATTGGCTTCTTACAGCTCTATTCTAGTGAGCTGTGGTTAGGAGAACGGCGGTTCTCAACATTTCGGCGAATTTTAAAAAACAAATTCAATTTTTCCAGATTTTTTTCTTTGAATTTTTCAGCACGGTAATTCGTTTAAAAATGGTATCCTACATCCATCATATACGGGAGTGCAAGGGGTTGGATTACACTCTGTATATATATATACCATTAGAAATGTGTTTTTATTTTATTTTGATATGTACAGAATGTTATTTGTTTCATTTATTATTAATATGATGACCGAAAAAATATTAATTTTTTCAGTTATTTTCATGTTGAGCAGATATTGTTGACTGGAAATATATTTCGATCTCATTTTTGTGGCATACCAACTATATTATTTGTTTCTATTATTTTCTATGTCTATTGGAAATATACTCAAATTTTACTTTTGTTAAATTTTATATCCATTACCCCCCCCTAAACAGTAACTTGGATCCGCCACTGATACCACAATGAATATACTTGATAACTGATTAGCAAATTTCCCGATAATAGAGTTTATTTGAAGTTGAAAACTATGTTTGAGTGCCATCTAGACCAGGAAATATTAGTTACGCACATACCTTTCACATCAGTTAGCGTAGATTTCTTGAATGCTTATCCAATATTTACACTTTAGATGAAAATATGTACTAATTAATATTATAAGTAAGAAATAATTATATTGATTTTAATTATCGAAATTTAAATCTTTATAACTATTATTAATTCCTTAAAATATAGAATAGTGTATAACCTATGTATGCATTTCTGTACACTCACTGACTGGATTCATTCTACAGAAAACATTAAAGTTATAAGGTTATACGGACTTTAATTGGTAGATGGCACTGTGATTCTTTACATTACTACAAATATTTGAATTGTCACAAAGGAATAATATTTCTTCTTTATATTAATCTTGGACGATTAATTCTATTCTTTTCTATTATTCGTCCAAGATATTAATTATATTTTTAGTACTCGTTGGATTTTATAGCATTTACGTGTTTTAATATTTAGATTGTTGATATTTATTGTGAATGCGTAAACTTTTTTGTCCTTGGAATATTTAGTTTCTAAATTAAGTAGATTTTCCAAATAATATATGACAGGCGATAAAAGATTTGTCTTTATTAGTTTTTAATTTCAGAGTTTTGAATAATCTAGTAAATTTAAATTGATTGTTTTGTAATAAAATTTCTTGGTGTATGTAACTTTAGCTGGTTTTGAATTTTTAGGAGTTTGTTTGATGAAGGAATGAAACACCAAACCTCTTGAGTACGTGGTATCGGAATAATTCTAGTATTTTATATATTTTTCTTTATTTTTGTTTGTCACAACCCTTGACATAAGAACAACCACACCTTTATCAGTTAGAAAGATTTCAAGTTCTTTCACTGTAAATTGTTTTCACTAATGGCGTTTTCAAGAATTCCAAAAATATCGTCCCCAGTAATGGTGCAGATCCTTCTTCATCAACATTCTTGGACCTTGGAATTTACTGGAGTAACCAGTATGGCCCTAAGGTTGTAAAGCTTGCCTTAGTTTTGCAATACTTTCTACTTTTCAGGTTACCCCAGTAAAAATAATCTCTAGGTTTGAATTCGGGTTAACTCGGGGGCCATTCACTTGTAACTCCAGGAGATAATGCTGTTGACCTTTTAACATTCAATTTAGATAAATCTTGTTTGTGTAGTCACTCCAGTTCCTTCTGAAGACGCCATGATGCACTCGATTCTCAGGGGTGAATCTTCGCCTTAATTGGTATTAAAGAACATCATCATCCTCTGGAAGAAAGGTAAAGAAAATATCTTATGGGCGCCAACTTATTTTTAATTAATCTCTGAATAAGTAAACAGAGAACAGAGTATGAATTTACACTTTTTTTACAGATCATCTATAAATTTATAAGGCCTCTCAACTCATGAAGATCGAAATCCAAGCTGCACTAAAACTCCACCGATTTATTTATAAAAATCACATATTTTATATATTATCATCACTAAACATTTCATAGGACTCTTTTCGAAAAACTATTTTTACGTTAGAAATAGGTACCTACGTCTATTCGATACCATGATTACTGCTAGACTCCCTTTTTCGAGGTAAAAATTACCGGCTTGTCGAATGACGCTAAAATAATTTATCTTTATTGGTTCATTTTAAAAATAGGGGAGGGCCTAAAGACTAGACCGTTACAATTTTCTAGAATCTTCGGTGCAGGCGCAAAAAAATCAAAAAAATGTTTATGCTGAACACCTGCATGAATATTTAATATCGACAAAAAATACAGACTTTGTCTGTGACTGCGAAAAAAAGCTAAAAATATGTGTTTCATTATATGAACGCAGAAAAGAGATCTTTTAAAATAATGTTTTGTTGAAAAGGGAGTAGAAAAAGAGTTTTGAAAATAACTTATCTGGAATTTAATATTAGAAAAATATTGCTAAAAATAACGATAGATAATCTATCGTTACACACTATCACCTCTTCTCGCATTTCATCTTCTCGAATATGTCACATCTAAATAATGGCGAAAATTTAGATGAAGATGAGCTGGAGCTCCGTCGTGTACTGAGAGTATTATGTATTGTTACGAAATAGCACACTGGTGTAGTCCCTGAATCCGACTCTGTATAAGCCATGTATGAAAGTTAAAATTTTGGCGAAAGCGGAGAGATTCTTCGAACTGTTTACCATTATTTTTCGTGACTATTGTTATCTAAACATTTCCAGTCTTATCTAGACAATTCCAGGGAGGCGAATGTTTCTGTATGAGCCGCAATCTAGAATTATCCAGAAAAAAAGGCACTAATATATAAAGAATTCCTACCAGAGGCAGAAGTCAATTTATAATTTGATCTCGTGATATAAACAGTGAACAAATAAATAGTCTAAGTGAATAAACAGTAGTCTAAGGGTTTATATAAATTAGTGTCAGTGAATATACTGTGTATATAATATAAATTAGTGAATAGTTTAGTGAATAAATAAATTCAGTGAGTAGACGTACCGTGTGTATAAATTTATCCCACCTGTCGTATCAAAAAAACTTTTAAATAAATAAGAAAAACATTACAGTATTTAAAACTTTCCTTCAAATTTTTATTATACAATAAGACTGTCCAATAACATACGTCTAGCTACATTTCAAATGTCAAATTTGGAATCTATGTATTGAAATATAGGCACACCTAACCTAACTTAACCATTTTCCAAATAATTACGTGTTTCCAAACTTTTACACACTGTACTTCGTTATAGGTATTATATGTTAATTGTTACATCAAATACTCATTGAAAAACTAGTTGAGATTCACCATTTTATTTAGAATCATTAACCAAATTTTATTTGTTTTTGAACTTCTATAATATTTAATCATTATAAATTATTATAAATTCCATTTTATTCTATTCTTTTTGCCAATTCACTACATTCCGTAACAGAACCAATAATTATCTTAAAATCCGCATCATTTGAAGGACATGTTAATCCTCCTTCACTTTTATGGGCAATAAAAGGATTAAGCAAATTTTTGCTTTAACATTCGCTTCACATTTGAAGGAGGTTTTTATCAATTGTAAAACAACAAATCCAGCTATATATATATATATATATATATATATATATATATATATATATATATATATATATATATATATATATATATATATATATAGGAGGTAAATATTGGGTAATCGGTTTGTATCAATACTCAAACTCTTTTGTTCAAAGTGCGTCTATATTACGTTGTTGATTTACAACTTCTTCAGGAGGTTATTGCTAAAAACATCAATTAATGAAACATAAGGATTTAAAAAATAAAAGTTACTTACAACGTGAGTAATTAAAATACGTGAAAACACATGACGTGAAGTCCACCAGTCAAAACGGAAAAAACGAACACATTGGTCTGACCTTTTATGATGGTCCTATTGATAATGAGACTAGAGTTCCTTTTAAATATAAAAAGTTACCTTATATTCCACCCCTTTCATTCTCGTTTATAAAAAATGTATTTTTTGGTGTGGCAAGTTTTAGAAAGATAGTTTGATGTGTATTTGTACAGTTTAAAATTAAATTGCCAATGTGTTCGTTTTTTGCGTTTTGACTGGTGGACTTACGTCATGTGTTTTCACGTATTTTAATTACTCACGTTGTAAGTAACTTTTATTTTTTAAATCCTTGTGTTTCATTAATTGATGTTTTTAGCAATAACCTCCTGAAGAAGTTGTAAATTAACAACGAAATATAGAGGCACTTTGAACAAAAGAGTTTGAGTATTGATACAGACCGATTACTCAATATTTACCTTTCGTTTCCTTTAACATAGTACGGTCATATTTCAACTTAAATAATTCTATATATATATATATATATATATATATATATCTATATATCTATATATCTATATATCTATATATCTATATATCTATATATCTATATATCTATATATATATATATATATATATATATATATATATATATATATATATATATATATATATCATCATCATCATCATCATCATCATATGCAGCTTATTCAACCATTTTGTTATGGTGTAGCCTCCCATTACATATTTATATATTCCATTTCCATGTGGGCCCATTGTTGTCTATTGCTAGCTATGCGGCCCCAAGTTGATCCTGCGAGTTTCTTTATGTCGTAGTCCCATCTTAAGTTGGGGCGTCTTCTTGGTCTTTTCACGCCTCGGGGATACCATTGCGTTATCTTTGTCATCCATCTATCGTCTGTCCTTCTAGCGAGATGCCCATTGCCACTTTAGGGATCTGATTCTATTTATGACATCTATCACTTGGGTCTTTTGTCTGATCCAATCAAGCCTTTTTCTATCTCTCCTTGTTATTCCAAGCATGCATCGTTCCATAGACCTCTGCGTTACCTGGAGTTTTCTAATGATATCAGTTTTCAGGGTCCAGGTTTCACAGCCGTATGTTAATACTGGTAGTACGCACTGATCAAACGCTTTCTTTTTCAAACGGAGTGACATTCTAGACTTGAAGATGATAGAGTTCTGTTCAAATGTTCTCCATGCTAATTTGATTCTTCTGTTTATTTCTGGAAGTAGAGAGCCTGATATGTGTATTAGTTGACCCAGGTATATGTATTCCTCTACTATTTCCAGGGCAGTGTCATTAATTGTTATTTCTTGTGCGTTTATCAGTTCGTTATACATTATCTTGGTCTTACTCAGATTTATTTTAAGGCCTACTTCGTTGCTTGCTGCATTCAATTCATTTATTTGTTGTTGCATTTCGCCAGGGTTACTCGCTATTGGGATGATGCCATCAGCGAATCTTAGATGGTTCAAGTATTCTCCATCTATATTCAGACCTGTGTTGTTCCAGCCCAGTTTTCTGAAGATGCTTTCTAGTGTTGCTGTAAATAACTTTGGTGATATTGCGTCTCCTTGTCTAACTCCTCTGCTGGTGGGGAATTCTGGTGTGCCCTCATATATCCTAACTCTCGCTTTGGCTTCCCTATATATATATTTGCTAGGGTCTCAATATATGGCTTGTCGACCCCTTGTTCTGTTAGGGAATTTATTACTGCTCTGGGATATATAGAGTCGAATGCTTTCTCAAAGTCGATGAAGGCTAGTGCTAGTGGTTGGTCGTATTCTTTGGTTCGACTGATAACCTCTTTGAGGGTATGGATGTGATCTATTGTACTGAAGCCTTTGCGGAATCCAGCCTGTTCTCGTGGTTGGGCCGAGTCTAGTGTATTTTGTATTCTGTTGTGAATGATCTTTGTGAATACCTTGTACGTCACTGGTAGTAGACTTATTGGTCTGTAGTTCTTAATGTCTTCTTTGCTGCCTTTCTTGTGGATCAACACTATAAGGGCGCTGTTCCACTCTTTAGGTATGCTCCTGGACATCAGACAGTTCGTGTATAGTTTGGCAAGGTACTTCCATGTTTTATCTCCTGCATATTTGAGTATTTCGGTCGTGATGCCGTCATTTCCCGCTGCTTTGCCATTTTTCATGCTTTTCAGTGCCATTTCTACTTCCTCCACCAATACTTCTGGTATGGCATCTTCTGAGTGTTCTATTATTTCTTCCAAATTTTCAGGGGCCTTGTATAGGTCTCCATAGAATTTGGCTACTAGGTCTATTATTTCATTCCTGTCTGTGGTTCTTGTGTTTCCATCAGTTAATGCAATTATCTGTCTTTTCCCTATGATTAGTGCCCTTTTTGCATTTTTGTATTGTTGTTTGTACCAGTTTCTCGTTGTAATTTCTGATATCTTTTCTTTCGTATCGTCTTGCACAGTTCGGTGTATTCAATTCTTTGAATGTTTGTTCTCTTTTTCATTTCTCTTCGTCTTTGTAATAGTGCTTTTGTTTCCGGAATTAGTTTTTTGTGTTCACCTCGTTGTTGCAGACCTCCCACTTCTACGGCGCAGTTTCGAATTGTGTCTATCAGTTCAGGGCTGTTATATTCCACTTTTTGTAGTCTTTCTTCTAGAAGTGCTTCATATTAGTGAGAGTTCTCTTTCATCCTTTCGTTGTTTATGTTTTTCGTTGTGTTGGTTTTGATTAGTCTTGACCTTTCTAGTTTTATATCTAAGACCAGTCGAGCTCTAATTAGTCGATGGTCGCTTCCTGTAGTGAACTTGTTGAGCGTGCTTAGATCTTTTACTGTGTTAATTTTATTGGTGAGGATAAAGTCTATTTCGTATCTGATAGTTGCACCGGGGCCTTCCCACGTCCATTTCCTGTTAGGGTTCTTCTTGAAGAAGGAGTTTGCCACATACATGTTCTGAAAGTGTGCGAACTGTATTAATCTCTCTCCTCTTTCATTCCTTTCTCCAAATCCATATTTTCCCATTCCTTTTTCTTGGTCTTTCCTGTGTCCTACTTTTGCATTAAAGTCTCCCATTATGTATTTGAAGTGACTATTGTCGTTGCTGAGCGCTTGGGTTATTTCATTATAGAATTCTTCTATTTCGTCGTCACTATGGCTGATTGTTGGGGCATATACCTGAATAATCTGGATAGTATATCTTTTGGAGAGTTTTAGTGTTATGCTGGCTACTCTGCCTGAGGTGCTTGTTATCCTTATGATTCTATTTTTCCAGGTTTTCTTAATTTTTTTTTTTTTTTTTTTTTTTTTTTTTTTTTTTTTTTTTTTTTTTTTTTTTTTTTTGCCCGGAGGTGGGGTGAAAGCTAATGCCATTTCCGACAGCGGGCAGTGCAATGCTGTGGATTTGTGTGGGACTTTCACCTCACTAAACCACCCTCCTCATTGTACCTTGGGATGAAACATACGCTGGGAGGACAGCAAGCTGTCATTACTTCAGCGTACCAACTCACTTAGTTTCATTACCATGAACTACCCTATCCCTGACTTTCTCTATCCTCAGACTCCTTTCTTTTCATAATTTTCACGATATAGCTTGTGATTTTCTTCCATTTCTCAGGACATTCCACCATCTCCTGAATAATACCCTCAACCTCAGGTATATTGCCAATTTCGCTGGTGATTTCCCTGCGCTCCGCCTCCCATCTCACACACTCATACAGGACATGTCCCGGGTCGTCCCTCTTATCGCAAATTGCGCATAGATCGCTGTCCGTCTTTTGGATCCTATGGGTGAAAGTTCCGAACGAGCCATGTCCTGATAGAAATTGTGTGACATGGTAAGACGTGGTTTTGTGTTTACACGTTACCCAGCTTTTTATATTCCTGATTAGCGTCTATTAGGAATATCGCGTGATATGTAAAGAACAACAAAGAGATTTATGGGTAATTCACACAAAAAGAATAGGGGCTACTGAAACAGAGTGGTAACCGCGGACATGCATGTTTCTGGCTCATTTGCAAAGTACAGGTACCAAAAAGGAAGAGCGGTCGGACAAGATCAGACGTCGACGAAGATGCGAAATATGCTATACAAAGAAGTGCCCATACGTTTTTTATGAAAAATGAAGTACCAACATTAAATAAAGTGCTGGAAGCTGTTGGTGAAAACAAGATAATCCCTAAAATGGGTAAGGAGACGTTACATGATTTGAATTTTAGTTATGAGAAAATAAATAGAAAGAGTGATCTTTTGAAAGAGCTGAAATAATATTTTGGAGAAGAGAGTATCTAAGGAAAGCAAAGTAGAAATAACTATTATACGGATGAAACATGGGTCAATGAGAGGCAGACGATGAAAAAAGTATGGCAAGATGAAAATGTGAAAAATACATGGCAAGCAGCTATTGAAGGCTGGTCAACCGGTTTAAAAATGCCATCTGGAAAATGCCGTCGTTTGGGAATTACACATACACGAAGTGATAGCGGATTTGTGTTAAATGATGATAAGTGCAGAGGTGTACGCATTACTAAAAAATTACATCTAGGATCTGTCGACGTTATAAATAATGCTCCAGTCGACATTGCGGAAAACGCCACAACAGGCATGGAGAAAACCTTAAGTTCAAGAATGTTTACGGGATAGAAGCATCCCTTACGATGAAAGCAGTGTAAAGAACGAATTGCTTCAAATTGTGAAGATACATGCATATAAATATAAGAAACTTGCTGTAGATGAGTTAGCATTGAGCCATGGACTTACTTTATTAAGGTTACCCCCGTATCATTGTGTGTTGAATCCAATTGAATTAATTTGAGCACAAGTTAAAAGGGACGCGGCACGGGAAAATCGAACGTTTAAATCAGCCAATGTGGAACGCCTTCTTAAAAAATAATTGCAATGAGTGAATCAGAAAAATGTGTGTATTGCTCATGTTCAAAACAAAGAAAAGAAAATGTAGGATGTAGACAATATGGCTGATAAAGTTATCGATATTATTATCAATGTCGGTAATAGTGATAGTGATATTGATGATGAAACATCGGGAAATGACGAAGGGTTAGTTCCAACATTGTTTTTCGGTGTTACGAGTTTTATTTTTGTAATTATTATTGTTGTACCTATGATTTCCTTTATTGAAAAAAAATCCTTTTGTTTTCATTGACAATTTTTTTTATTTTATAAATGTTTCCTACGTCCAAAAAATAGTTCAGGAAAATGTAACAATGCCATTTTTGACCCCGCAAAAAAAACGTACACGCCCCTGAGCAAGACATATATCAGGCTAGGGACACTGCAGACCGTGCCATCTATAGAGCCCGTCGAGTAACTAAAATCGGTAGATAATTCCAAAAAATTAACGAAAACTGTAACGTCGTTAGTAATCAAATTTTATTGATTTTTATAACTGCGTTTGCGCGATAATATATTGCTCGACCCCATCGCCACATGTTATATGTTATACTGTTATCATTTCTTAGTTCAAGTGTAGAGGTTATTTTAAGGTTACGGTATTTTGGTGTATTTTTTAATTGTTATATATAGTGTAATATTTATCTGTTGTTTCGTTGCTTTATTGTTATTAATTGAAAAGACAATGTCAAAGTGTATTCTGAAGGAGTAATAACTGGTGTACTCGGTAAGTTTTATTAAAAAAATTTGAGCATTTTTTCTTTCACAATTAACAACCATTATCTTCATTTTTATAAAACACAGATAATTTTTACTAATTTAATCGACAACTTTAGAGATCATGGTTGTTCTTTACATTAGCTAAACTGAAAATTGCTGCATTAGTAAAGTAAATATTTCTTTTTAGAGTTTTGTTCCTCCAACCCAGGAAGGTAAAATTAATATGGCTGAAAAGCAGTGGTAATAAATCATTAAATTTGTCGACGAAGAAACGATGGAGGATATGATCCCTTCATTTTCAAAAACAGTGTTTCTTTAGATTTGAGAAAGACGAAGGGAGGTTATTAAGACAGTGTGATTTGCCTTCCCATATAAGTGGAAATTAGCAAAAATTGATGGTAAGTATTCAATATAGCATGCTATAATATACAGAAAGTTTCAAAAAACATCAAACCCTGTAACTGCTATACAGTGAAGTAAAATGTTTGATGTTACATCATTATTTAACAAAAATTTGTTAAAATTACTCTAAGAAGAGTGTGTACAATTGAGGAGCGATCTGACAAAACGTGATAAATCCATCTCCGACAAAAAAATAGTTAGGTATGATTTCTATTACATTTGAGTGTGATAAATCCATTGCCATATTCCAATGTGTTCTAAACGCAATATATCCTATAGTAAAATGCATTTAAAAGTGACTGATTCAAACAAACCGACATAAATCCATGAATTGCTCTTAAACAGAACAAACTGCATTAAATCCATAATGTAATCGAAATTTCTAAATTTGCAGGTAACTGTATATTTCTTGCAGTTTAATTTCTTACCGCTAGATTGCACACTATGATTCCAATAATAGAAGTCTGTAACTTGGATAAACATTTGTCGAAGTTTTCTGCAATATAAATATGATAAATATGTCTTGCAGTTTTCTATATTAGTGCAATTTTCAGAGAAGTGGTTTGAATAGAGATATTACTCTCTTCTTTGTCTATGGTTGTTTATGGTTATACTATTTCTGTGGTGTTCGTAACGTCAATTTTGTCAATTTGGAATAAGCGGACTGCGGCTATTATTATTGTTTATATTTATTGTCCCTGTTGTGTTATAAAAGGCTACTTATAACGGAAATTAAAATGGATCTTGTGAGTGTGGGTGACAAAGGCAAAAAAATTAGAAAACAAACTAAGCGTAATGCGAAGGAATTGTTGAAGAATAAAAGGTAGTTATCCATAAAATTACTATAACTCAAACGTATAGGTTAGAGCATTGAAAACGGGTGTAAATTAATATATTATGATTTTCAGATATCAAGAGCCCGATGTTGATTTAAAAAATTTCCAACGACCATGCAACCATAATAATAAAAGCTCATACAAGTGCAATAATATTACATTGAACGATATCAAACGCAATAAACGTAAGATATACAGTACGAGTAACAAAAGCGACCAAGAAATTCGGCTATGCCACTTAATGAGTTCTGCTACAGTCAGCAGACGAAGACCTGTCAAGGAAGCACCCAAAAAACGTGAAGTTAACGTGAGTTAATTTTTAAAAAGTCTGCATCATAAGCATCCACTTAAAGTCTGCCACAGTTTTTTTGTAAAAGCTTTGGGTTTATCTCCGAGACGTGTTAATCGTGTTGCGAATTTAATAAACAATGGGGAAGTTCCTATCGAAAAAAGAGGAGGGGACAAGAGATCACAGAATTCGTCAGACCGAATACAAAGTGTAAAGCAATTTATCGGGAACCTTAAGGGCAAAGAAAGTCACTATAATCGCTCTAAATCCAAGAAAATATACCTGGATTCTAGTTTAAGTATCAGGAAGCTCCATAGCCTGTATAATACAAAAAATGATAGTATGAAAGTTTCACTTAGTATGTTTTCTAGAATTTTCAGAGGCGACTTTCATATAGGATTTTCCTCACCAGCTTCCGATGCTTGTGGTACATGCATGAAGTTGGAGTATAAGATTAAGATGGAAAAAAGTAATGAGAAGAAAAATGAATTTGTTTTGGAGAAAAAGATTCATTTAACCAGGGCGAAAGCTTTTTATGAACTGTCTAAAGAAAATCCACCTTCTTCGCTTACCTTTTGTTTTGATTTGCAACAGGTACAGCCGTTGCCTCGAACTCCAATATCAGACGCATTCTACGCACAGCAAGTTAGTTACTACGTTTTTTGTTGTGTAGATATGGGCTCGAGGCACCCTTCATTCTATACCTGGAGCGAAGACCAAGCTGGCAGAGGTTCTGTGCAAATCGGTTCAGCCCTTTTGCACCACTTAGACTCTCTCAATTTGGATGATATACACACTCTTAGACTATTTTGTGATGGCTGTGGTGGCCAGAATAAGAATGCTCACATAGTACATGCCCTCTACTACTGGCTCAAAGTTAAATCGCCGCAGAATTTGAAGGAAATAAGAATTACTTATCCAGTTCGTGGGCATAGTTTTCTGCCCGCTGACAGAGTTTTTGGAAGGGTGGAGAAGCTCTTAAGAAAAACTTCCGTCGTAAAAACTAAAGATGAGTATAAAAATATATATTCAAAATGTGGGGAAGTGAAGGAACTTGGTGTTGATTGGCACCTATATGATATCAAATCACTGCAAAACACTTTTAAAAAACTGGATGGTATCCTTGATCTTAAAAGAATTAATTTAAAAAAAGGAAGGAGAAATTCAATAGAAATTTTTTGCTACCAAAATTTCAGATTTGAAACCCTTTCCGAAACTCCAAAAAACCTATTGAAGAAGGGCAAGTCAGACAAGAATTTGCCTAATCTGGGGACACTACCACTTAATAATTTTATCCCTGAAAAGAAGAAGAAAAGTCTGAAACATCTTTTGGAGCAGCAATTTGGAGAAGACTGGGCAAAAAATGAAACCCTAAGTTGGTACAAAGGATTTTTGTTAAACGAAAATGAAAACCAGGGTCTGAATCACCATGAAGGTGATGATGACGATGATCAAGAGGACTGTGATTGCTTAGAGGAGGATGCCGGAGCACAGTATATATAAAAGAAAAAAATTATATATATCTGCGGAGTATTTTTTATTTTTGTTTGATTTTTATTAAAATTACTGTATTACCATTTTTATGTTCATTTATTTACTATGTACAAAACGCACTAAATCCCAAAGTAAACCATACAAATCGGATTAAATCCGTATTGGACCAACAAAGCGCAATAAATCCATTTTATTTTTCTTAATATTATTATTACTAATTGTTATTTTTTATTTAAACTTGTGGTTTACTTATGTACTTGACATTGGCTATTATTTAATATTTATATGTATATACTTTATCAACTGACACACGATGTAACAGTTTATTGCATTTATTTCATAACAATGAAAAGCGGATTTATCACGTTTTGTCAGATTGCTCCTCAATTGTAATTCACATAACGAAACGTCTAATTTGATTACCAACTAAATGATATGTGTGCACACCCTCTTTATAGGGTAATTTTAACAAATTTTACTTAAATAATGATGTAACATCAAACATTTTATTTCATTGTGTGTACATTGTACCTGTTGTATGTTTCTCTCTTGTCGACAGCTTTGAGAATGACCTAATGGCTGAAAGCGCTTAGCTGGAATTTTAATCAAATGACATACTCAGTATTCGTCTTTTCATTCACTCAATTTATATCTAGTGTGTACACCATACTTTGACAATTCCATTTTAAAATGTATCTATTGAAAAAATAATAATCTGAGTTTTATTTTATGTTATAGCTATATTCCCTCTACCAGCTATGGGATGGAAGGTATTGATCCCTTGCCGATTTTCATGTATAGCCCATGGTGTGACAATTTATGGAAAATAAAAGTGAGTATTAACTTTTGTTGAGGCATTACGTCTAAGTATTTGGTCTAGCGGTAACCAAAAATCCAAAATATCCAATAAAGACAAAAAATAAAAAAATAGTTAAAAATCAAGAATTCCTAAAAAATCGAAAGCTTCAAAAAAGGGAATCAAAAAAACCAAACAAATGTATACATTCAAACATTTTTTGATATTTTTTTGGCTTAGTACAAAAACATGTGTAAACTTATTATTTCTATAGTAAGCGCATTTTGTTTTTTTTGTTGACATAAATTTTCAAACATATTTGTGTGTTTACTTATCTATTGTTGTTATTTTGTGTGTTTACTTGTAGATCCTCAACCAGAAACGAGAAAGGACTCCATGAGACGGTGAGATTTTTAAGAGCCCTTAAGAAACATTTTAACAATCATAGGCTGCCAGGAGCTGCAGAGTAACTTAAACTGCCTTATGCAATGGTTTCATAAAAACCAAATGCTTTTAAATGTAGAAATATACAAATATGCAATATACTAGGTTTAAGCTTGTGTTATAAACCTATTTAATACTTCCAATAAAGAAATAAAGATGTGTTTTAAGTGGAAATGAAACGTTAGATATATTATTTTGAATGTTGTACAGTCACAAGTGCTGTTTAGCACTCTTATATGTAATTACTTGGCACCTTGTATTTACAGAGCTGGGCAGTATTTAACAACTTTTCCTATAAAAATATTTTAATTACCTTTGTTCTAACATTCACAGTAATTATACTCAAATGTTTTCTTTCACAGAAAGTTGCCAAAAATAGTAGTTAAAAACTTATTGCTAACACTTTTTTTGATTAGGTAAGTAGCAGTTATACTCCTGCAGTTTGTCCAGCTCTGTGTGTTTATACGAGTGTAATAATAAATTAATATAAACTTATCATACATAATTTCCTACTTTTAACTTGATTTAACATCATTTGAAAATCTAATGATACTCTAATCTAGAATGTATGTTACTCAAATTATTTTTTAGTTATTGCATGGTTTTTACACTATAATTTATTTGTTGTCATTATGTTTGTTAAGAAAAGTACTTTGTGAAAGAAATTATTTGTTGTGTATTTTTATACCAAAATAAATAGATTGTTCAGATTATTATTGTTTTATTTTTTCCAATTCAACCATTTATAGTCCATCATTTGATATTTCATTTAATTTAACTCAACATCTAATTATTATTTAGTTAATGGAGTTAAATTGAATGAAATGTCAAATGATGGACTATGAATGGCTATTTTGAAATAAAATAATTAAAATACAGTATATTTAAATATAACGCCAATCCGCCAAAACCTAAAATTACAGAAATCTTTCCAACATCACTCAGTTGTTTACTCGACGGGCTTTTTAGATGGCGCCACAATCAGTGTCTCAACTATCTGTGGGTTATCTGTGACATATATCAGTACAGACGAAGGTCATTACACTTTCCAACCTTTATGGTTCGCCTTTAGCCGCTATCGCTAATAACAAAAGAGTACCGAAAGAGGATCACGTATTAAACATGAATTGTAGCAAATGCGCGGCATTAGAACGAAGAGGTCGTTAATACCGTTTATTTAGCCGAATGGCAGCCCTATACACTGTTTATTTTGGCATATATATTGTACTTCATGCTTCCAGACATGATCAAGAAACTTAAAGATTTGAGTTAATCGGGCATATGTATACAGTTGAGTGGCTACTTTTTACTCGCATTTTTAATGAAGCTACTACATTTGATATGCATAAAAATGTAGGAATAAGCTCCAACTTGTGAGTGTCTACTTTTTCCGAGAGGACGTACTCCCTCCGACTTTTATTTTTATATGCATAAATGCGAACATCCACTTCGTCCACTGAGTATCTACTCTCAAAAATGCGAAGCTTCATAAGAATTAGATGTATGTACGCGAAGGCTGAAGTTATGCCAATTTATCAGCCTACCAAGGTGTTTAAGCTTCGTAGAGAATCAAGAGAAGTAAAGTATCGTGCCTTATATCGGTTTAGCAGAGTTAATGCTCAGTGGGTAACTAACCATTTACTTGAAGATATTGAAGAATATAGGGGCGAAGCCTTGAGTAATGAAGAAATGATGAGGGTTTTTTTCACGTTATGTTGGTGATCCAGGATTAAAAATTAGCGTAGCAGAAGATATTGGTGCCCATAAATCGACGGTATCCCAAACGTATTGTGCAGAAGTCAAATGTTTGGATCAAATTTCCATCCTCACATGAAGATCTACGAAATGCTAAAAAAAAGTGGCAAGAAAAGCTCAATTTTCATTCAGCTATTGGTGCTATAGACTGTACTCATGATCCTATACTGAAACCATATATTTACGGAGGTGAATATGTTAGCAGAAAAAAATTTGGTAGTATAAATGTGCAGGCAATGTGCAATTCACGTAAATAGTTCACAAGCGTGGTTGCTTTTTGACGTGGATCTGTACACAACTCTAAGATATGGAAAAATTTTTATACAATGGAACCAGTGCTGTTTTGTTGGGAGACTCTGAGTAAGGTATAGCTCCTTGGCTCATGACCTTTCAGGAATACAGATACCCCAGAACAAAAGTCATACAATCGGCTGTTTACAAGCGATAGGGTTATAATAAAGAGATTCTTCGGGTAACTAAAACAGCGTTTTCCCATACTACGAAACAAAATACGCGTCGAAATAGGAAAAGTTCCTTCTTTTGTCATGAGTCGCTTTATTTTGCACAACGTGGATAAGCACCTCAATGATGAAGGCTTCCATAATGATGTACCAGAACAAGGCGAACAAGAAGGGATTAAATACCAAAATGTAGCCGATTATACAGACGCCATGATACAACAGATATGTCAATTAAGAGATGTTATATTAAGAATTATTCTCGGCTTTGGAGTATAAGTAGGTAAGTATCATAAAAGGTCGCAAATTATAATATTTTATGGATATAAATTGAAGAACGATCTTGAATGACTAATAACAAAATAAGTAACAATTTCATAATGGTAACTTAACTGGAAATATACTTATATAATAACTTAAAAGTTATAATACTTAAAGTAACAATTATGAAATACTCTTAATAATCATAGGGCTCTCGCTTGGGTATTTGTTTCCCGGAAATAGGCTTATCAAAATAGGTTTCTCAGGTTCCACACTTTCATCCAAATCTTATGAATTTTCGTAAACATGTTAGTTTCCGTGTTTTGTACGTACATAAATTATTATTACCAATACTCCGTATCATTAATGGGCACCGGCAAAATTTTCGCACATTGGCCCGTGGCTACGTTGTTCCGCCACTGGTCTAGTGCCTTAAAAGAGGTTAATGCATCCTTGCTCTCGGGGCTTATACCTATGAGTAAGTGCATGAGACGAATGACTATACTATTTATTTATATCGAGGGGGTTTTTACCTTAACAAATTGAACATTTATATTTATTCACAAATATATTTGCTTAACTTTAGGTCACCAGGTAGTTAAAAATTATTTTCTGGTAAATTATCTAGGATTATGGCTAATCATTATTTCCTGCATCTAGATAATGATATTTTTTCGATAAAAATTAATCACAATAAATTTATGGAAGATAAGAGCTGCAGTGTATATTATATATATTGCGACAGGAAATATTGTTTGCCAAAGTACAGGTTATCTATACACAAAGTCTCTATAGCCAGTCCTCTTATCCTCCTACCATAAATAGGAATAAAGTCCTCATCGCCGAGTTTCGAGCATTGACATAACAGAATACAAGGTGAGTGCATTTTTTATTGTTTTGTTTTGTATGAATTTAATGAAATTATTTTAATTGCATAAAACAATGTGGACAGTTTTAATGATGAAAGAACGTTTTTAAATTAATAGAAAAATTATTGAATATTATTTTTTTATACTGTTAATTTTATTCCTATGTTTCATATTAATATATTTTCTTCAAGTGTATACGTTGGCAATCATAAGGCTATTTTTATTTTCGAAACTGCTGCTCTGAACAGATTGTTGTTATTACAGCTGTAATAAAAGTAATCACGTAGATTTTACAGCCCATAGTTTCTACTTCGATCTATTGAGAGTTTTCTGTCATTAGAATTCTCACATAATATAGCGTGGCACAGATACACATTTTCGCCTTCTTATATTTAGAACCACATCTCAAAAGCCATTGCTACAGAATAGTTTTTTCATCTTCATGAATCCACTCCTGCTTTTTATATCCTTTAATTTCCCCATAGTTGTAATTATTTCCAATCATTACAGTTCCCAATAGTTGTATTTTTTTGACACTTTCAATTTTCTGCTTTCGTAGCTAGTCGCTAGCCTATATTCTTCGCTGACACCAGTCACTTCATCGACAAGACCTTGTTATTCTTTCAGGATTTTGGATTTAAGGATTGTATCATCCCCGAATCACAAATAATTATTGATTGGAGTGCCATTCATTTTGATACTTTCATATTTACAAGATGATGATCTCATCTGTATATAAATTGAAAAACATCAGCAAAAGTACATACTCTTGTCTCATTGGTCCTCTTTATTTTGATTTTATATATCTTTTCTGTTTCTATTACCACTACTGCACGTTTGCCAAAATAGAGATTTGATAGGATGATGTCTCTTAAATCCATGTCATTTTATTTCCCTATTCCTACAAGTTTATTGTGATGCAGTTTGTCGAAGCTTTATTATAATCTTTGTTCATTCCCAAACACCTTTGAGCCATAACATTTCATGCTAATACTGCCTCTTTAGTTTTGAACCCTTTTCTGAATTTCGCTGACATCTTGTTCAGTTGTGGATCAATTTTATGAATGCTTTGAGTTTCTGGCTCACACTCGGGATAATTTGGTGCCACATTTTTCGGTGAAGATATACAAGTCGATGTCAATTGTCAATCACTCCTCTGGTATAATTCTCCTTCTGTGAATAGTATTAAATAGATCGACCATGGTCTGAAATTGTTCATCTTCTATCAACCAGGATTTCTGTCGATAATTGATCAGGATCTATCGCATCTCCATTTTTATCATTTCTGCCTTTTTTAAGTGGCCTGTGAATTTTTCAGTTAATTCTCTTACCTTTTTAGGCAACTGAGGCCTGAAATTTTGGTCTGCAGCCTCTTTTGTTGGAGGCTTTTCCGGATTCATACGTACTTTTATCATCTAGCCTCAAAGTCGCAAATTTTTGCTTTTCACAGGTATTTTGTTGGATACTATCCTGGGGGCTCTGTAGTCTGATCCAAATTGCCTATCGAATATTTTGGATTAGGTGGTCCTTGATTAGTAACCTATTCACTATCAGTAATAACGATTAAAAGATATACTTAAGAATTATAAGTAGATACTATGGTCAGTTTTTATGTATATTTCCGAAAATATCTAGAAATCACAAATACAATTTTACTATCTATCTATCTATCTATTTACTAATCTAATATGTGAGAAAAGTGTTGGTTTACCCACAAAAAAAGTTGAAATTCTGAAAAAATGTTTTGAGTTATTTTTACGTTTTCATCGAGAACAACACGAAAAAAAGGGTTTTTATTGCCCTGTGTGTATGTCGTCGTCGTCGTCGTCGTCGCTGTCGACGTTGTTGTCGTCGGCCACTTTTCGTTACATGTCTTGCTAGCACGATACAGACTCTGGAGTGCAACAAGTCACCAATTTTAGGATTGAATATTATACCGGATATCCCACAGGTGAACCCTATTGATTTTCAGCTCACCAGAGCCAGTTACAACAGGTGCTATAGTGCTTTAAGTACGACCAATTTTATGATTGGATATTATTCAAGGCGTCTCAAAGATGAACCCTATTGATATTCAGTTCACTAAAGCCAGTACAACCACTGCTATGGTACTTGAAGTACCAAATTTTTGTAATTTTTGGAGAATTTTCAGTTTGTTAGCACGATACAGCCTCCAGAGTGTATACAAGTGACCAATTTTATGATTAAATATTATTCAGGGCGTCTTATAGCTGAACCTTATTTATTCTTAGCTCACCAGAGCTAGTACAACGGGTGCTATGGTACCTGAAGTGCCACATTTTTGGTCCTTTTTGGAGAAATTTCGGGTTGTTAGCACGATACACCCTCCAGAGTGTATACAAGTGACCAATTTTATAATTGGATATTTTTCAAGGTGTCTCACAGTTGTACAATATTGATTTTCAGCTGACTAGAGCGATTACAGCGCGTCCTATAAATCCAGATATAGTACATTTTTGGTTATTTTTGGAGAAATTTCGGTTTGTTAGCACGATACAAACCCGAAGTGTATACAAGTGACAATTTTATGATAGAATATTGTTCAGGGCATCTCACAGATGCGGAAAAGTTAGTTTCAATCTTTAAAACCGTTTATTTTTATTATATAGGTATGTATACAACAAAATATTAAAATGCAAAAAATTAAGCACCCCGGTGTTGAAGCTACAGCCGGAGTATTTTAAATTCAAGGACGTTTTTGTTAAAAGGTGTATGAAACAATAGCGATGAAAGAAAGATATTTATTGAAAGCAAAAAATGTAAACTTATGCTGGCTGTAAATAGATGATATAAAAGAAAAGAGAAAAGATTAGTTAATTGTTGTGACCTACATTCTATATATTTTTTTTATGTTCACTTTTCCGAAATACGGCTTTTCAAGTGGGTATATTATTTTGCTACATTTTTGTAGTTTGAGTAAATGCGGATATTGGTCCTTGTCATGCTTGTCTCCTACTTTTAAATATTCTGTTTTCTTCATGGTTATAGTTAGACCCCATGCCTCGCCTCTTAATGAGGTTATGAACAAAATGAGTATAACTATAGAAAATATATAGGTACTTTATAAAATAGCTACAATACTGGTGTGTCTTCCACCACACGTTTAAATAGTTAAAATTATTTTCACAGAAATAACAAAATGCTGATGCTGTCGCTCGTAGGGATCACACAGCTTTACAGAATGTTGATACCATTATGTTGTGCTTATCCGGTATGGTAGAATTTCGTTTAATTAATTTGACATTAATGGAAACTTTATGAGTATACTCATATCATGTTACTGTTTTAAATGAAACTAACTGTTTCTAGATAATTCCACAATATATTGAAAAAATGTTAAAATTTGTAAAAAATTGACAATTGTTTCGATATTACTATCATCGTCAGAATGACAGAAGTTACATTTCATTTGAGGCTTACCTGATGTTTAATAATTATTTTTGGTTAGACTAGACTAGGCTGGACCTTGTGATTGACTTAATATGTACGAATAAAAAAAAGATTAAGATATAATATAAATATTAAAGCTTATATATTATTAGCCTTATGGGGATATATTTTTCCCATTTAAGTTTAGTATAACTGTGCAATGATATAGGAAACCAGGAAAACTATATCTGCGGATCCTTACAATTATTACTTAAGAAGACAGTTTAAAAGTGGAGAACTCTCTAAATTTATCTGTTCATATTATGGATTTCTTAAGTGTCTTTTAATTTCTAAATCTTCAAGGAAATTCAGTTCTGGTTTCTGAACAGAAATATGTAGTACTTCTAGTTCTGTGTTAGGTGTCAATGAATGTTTGGGGGCAAGTAGATGTTTTGCGTAGTAGGATTTATCTGGTTGTTTTAATATGTATGCTCGTAAGTATTCACTGTATCGGATTTCAAAATGTCTAAGGGTTTGACCCAAGTAGACAGTATTACATTCTACATTACATTACATTACATTTTGCGGTTGCGTGAAGGAGCGTTATTTAGCTGGTGCTTCTAGTACAAGAACATCATCTAAGAGCGAACGTCGCCTTTGCTTGTATTGTATTCTTATAACACACCAATACAGTCATTATTATTATTATTATTATTATTATTATTATTATTATTATTACATTTAAGTTAATATTTATATATTTACACATATATATATATATATATATATATATATATATATAGTGTAATGTTTTTCTAATTTATTTGAACAGTAAACGGGTGGAATAAACTTTGAACACACGGTATGGCTACTTACTAATTTATTTAAACACTAAACTACTCACTAACACTTAATTTATATATACTTAACTATTCACTTAAATTTAATTTATTCACACACAAACTTAATTATTAATTTATATCAACACTTCACTGTTCGCTATTTCGGTGTATTCCTGTTTATTTCACGAGATCATTTTATCAACTAAACTAACTCTTCCTGGTCGGTCCCTTATATATTAGTGCCTTTTTCACTAGATAATTCTAGATTACGGCTTACACAAAAACAATTGGCTTTCTGGCATTTTCTAGATAAGACTGGTCACAAAAATAATGTCTAGATAAGATAGTCACAATTGTAAACAATTCTAAGAAATCCCTGCGCATCCGCCATAA
Source organism: Galeruca laticollis (assembly GCA_963921935.1). NCBI lineage: Eukaryota > Metazoa > Arthropoda > Insecta > Coleoptera > Chrysomelidae > Galeruca > Galeruca laticollis. The sequence goes on along the minus strand of OY998178.1, from coordinate 32,115,514 downwards.
TTTTAACTTTCATACGTGGCTTAGACATAGTCCGCTTTAGGGACTATACCAGTGTGCTGTTTCGTAACATTATATATATATATATATATATATATATATATATATATATATATTTATATACATATATATGCATACATATATATATATATATATATATATATATATATATATTATTATATTTTCTAATAATAATAAATTGATATAAGTCGTGTTATATTGTCAAATATTCATGAAGTGATTGGTTGATTGATAAGTAGATTAATGTTGTGGTTATTGTAATTGAAATTATTATTATGCATTACTTAATATAATTAATTATAATGTACGTTTCAATGGATTCTTAAAGAAACACAGATTTATAACACATATATTTCATACATCAAATGTAACTCTCAACGTTATTAATCTGTCTATGAAACGTCATCTCAGAAGTACCTCGATGAGTATTGTCAAAATAAATAACAAACTGTCGGAGAAAAATTATGACTTTTAAAAATAATTACGAATTGACGGGAGGAGATATCTGTTTAAGTTTAGCTCCGCAAAGGATAGTTTAAATTGGTAATAAATTTGAAAGTTTGTTATTGAGAAAGTAATTATTATAATCCAAATAAAGTCAACAACAAAGAACAATTGAAAACAAGTTAAGCGATTGAAAGTGTATTTAAAAAATCTTTATATATGGAAAAATTCAGAAGTCAGTAATGATGGAGATACTTTGAAGAAATTGGAATTGTGAACGGTTAGTAGACTTTTAAATTCGAAACTGTTGGAGTAATTATATACTAAAAAGAAAAAGTATAAGTAATACAGTGGACTAAGAAAATTTAAATATGGACAAATATTAATGAGATCATGGACTAAGCAAGTGTGAATACGGACAATAAAGAAAAAGTATTAGTAAAAAAATGAACTAATGAAATTTAAATGAGGACAATAGACTAAGTAAGTTTTTCTTTTAGTTAAGTAATTTGATAGATATAGATATAACACTGAGTAAGTTTTTCTTTTAGTTGAGTAATTTAATAGATATAGTTTTTTATTAATTTGTTGAATTTGTAAATTTCTAAAATTGAAAAGAATAATAATTAAATTAACTAAAGTTTCTTTGTCTATTTCTATATAATAAAAAGAGCCCCACAGATCCACACAAGAGAAATGGTCAAATAAAAAAAAATATTATTATTACAGAAAAATAAAAAAAAATTGATGAATATATAAAACATTTCAATACACACACACACACACACACACACACACATATATATATATATATATATATATATATATATATATATATATATATATATATATATATATATATAATAGAATCATAAGGATAACAAGCACCTCAGACAGAGTAGCCAGCACAACACTAAGACTCTCCAGAAGATATACTATCCAGATTACTTAGGTATACGCCCAAACAATCAGCCATAGTGACGACGAAATAGAAGAATTCTATAATGAAATAACCCAAGCGCTCAGCAACGACAATAGTCACTTCAAATACATAATGGGAGACTTTAATGCCAAAGTAGGACACAGGAAAGACCAAGAAAAAGGAATGGGGAAATATGGATTTGGAGAAAGGAATGAAAGAGGAGAGAGATTAATACAGTTCGCACACTTTCAGAACATGTATGTGGCAAACTCCTTCTTCAAGAAGAACCCTAACAGGAAATGGACGTGGGAAGGCCCCGGTGCAACTATCAGAAACGAAATAGACTTTATCCTCACCAATAAAATTAACACAGTAAAAAATCTAAGCACGCTCAACAAGTTCACTACAGGAAGCGACCATCGACTAATTAGAGCTCGACTGGTCTTAGATATAAAACTAGAAAGGTCAAGACTAATCAAAACCAACACAACGAAAAACATAAACAACGAAAGGCTGAGAGAGAACTCTCACCAATATGAAGCACTACTAGAAGAAAGACTACAAAAAGTGGAATATAACAACCCTGAACTGATGGACACAATTCGAAACTGCGCCGTAGAAGTGGGAGGTCTGCAACAACGAGGTGAACACAAAAAACTAACTCCGGAAACAAAAGCACTATTACAAAAACGAAGAGAAATGAAAAAGACAACAAACATTCAAAGAATTGAATACACCGAACTGTGCAAGACGATACGAAAGAAAATCGCAGAAGATATCAGTAATTACAACGAGAAACTGGTACAAACAACAATAGAAAACCGTAAAAGCTACAAAAATGCAAAAAGGGCACTAATAATAGGGAAAAGACAGATAGTTGCATTAACTGATGGAAACACAAGAACCACAGACAGGAATGAAATAATAGACCTAGTAGCCAAATTCTATGGAGACCTATACAAGGCCCCTGAAAATTTGGAAGAAATAATAGAACACTCAGAAGATGCCATACCAGAAGTTTTGGTGGAGGAAGTAGAAATGGCACTGAAAAGCATGAAAAATGGCAAAGCAGCGGGAAATGACGGCATCACGACCGAAATACTCAAATATGCAGGAGCTAAAACATGGAAGTACCTTGCCAAACTATACACGAACTGTCTGATGTCCAGGAGCATACCTAAAGAGTGGAACAGCGCCCTTATAGTGTTGATCCACAAGAAAGGCAGCAAAGAAGACATTAAGAACTACAGACCAATAAGTCTACTACCAGTGACGTACAAGGTATTCACAAAGATCATTCACAACAGAATACAAAATACACTAGACTCGGCCCAACCACGAGAACAGGCTGGATTCCGCAAAGGCTTCAGTACAATAGATCACATCCATACCCTCAAAGAGGTTATCAGTCGAACCAAAGAATACAACCAACCACTAGCACTAGCCTTCATCGACTTTGAGAAAGCATTCGACTCTATATATCCCAGAGCAGTAATAAATGCCCTAACAGAACAAGGGGTCGACAAGCCATATATTGAGACCCTAGCAAATATATATAGGGAAGCCAAAGCGAGAGTTAGGATATATGAGGGCACACCAGAATTCCCCACCAGCAGAGGAGTTAGACAAGGAGACGCAATATCACCAAAGTTATTTACAGCAACACTAGAAAGCATCTTCAGAAAACTGGGCTGGAGCAACACAGGTCTGAATATAGATGGAGAATACTTGAACCATCTAAGATTCGCTGATGACATCATCCTGATAGCGAGTAACCCTGGCGAAATGCAACAACAAATAAATGAATTGAATGCAGCAAGCAACGAAGTAGGCCTTAAAATAAATCTGAGTAAGACCAAGATAATGTATAACGAACTGATAAACGCACAAGAAATAACAATTAATGACACTGCCCTGGAAATAGTAGAGGAATACATATACCTGGGTCAACTAATACACATATCAGGCTCTCTACTTCCAGAAATAAACAGAAGAATCAAATTAGCATGGAGAACATTTGGACAGAACTCTATCATCTTCAAGTCTAGAATGTCACTCCGTTTGAAAAAGAAAGCGTTTGATCAGTGCGTACTACCAGTATTAACATACGGCTGTGAAACCTGGACCCTGAAAACTGATATCATTAGAAAACTCCAGGTAACGCAGAGGTCTATGGAACGATGCATGCTTGGAATAACAAGGAGAGATAGAAAAAGGCTTGATTGGATCAGACAAAAGACCCAAGTGATAGATGTCATAAATAGAATCAGATCCCTAAAGTGGCAATGGGCGGGGCATCTCGCTAGAAGGACAGACGATAGATGGACCACAAAGATAACGCAATGGTATCCCCGAGGCGTGAAAAGACCAAGAAGACGCCCCAACTTAAGATGGGACTACGACATAAAGAAACTCGCAGGATCAACTTGGGGCCGCATAGCTAGCAATAGACAACAATGGGCCCACATGGAAGTGGAATATATAGATATGTAAAGGGAGGCTACACCATAACAAAATGGTTGAATAAGCTGCATTTGATGATATATATATATATATATATATATATATATATATATATATATATATATATATATATATATATATATAAATATCACTGTTTTAATGGTAATATTTTTGTGTTTACATTTAACAACTTTGTACTCACATTACTTTCTGTTTTAAAAGAAAATGTTGTATTTGTTACTAAATATACTATTTTTGAAATATTATAAGACATATTACTAGCATATGTTTTGGTTTTGTAATTTTTTATTTCTTTACTTTGTTTAGGAAATATTAGTTGTAATGCTACGTTTTTTTCTTCTTTTAGTAAGTAATTTATTTAATATACGAAATTGATAACCGTTGGATGTTGCTATTTATTTAATTGTATTAATTTCTCTATCAAAATTATATTTGTTAATAGGAACTGAAAATGCTGTATGTATCATTGAATTATATGCTGTTAATTTATGTGACATAGAATGATTGGAATTATATGGAATAGTCACATGTGTTGGTTTTCTGTAAATTCAATAATCAAGTACATTATTAACTCTTTGAATTTTTAAATCACGAAAATTGATTGAGTTATTTTCTTCAACTTCTAATGTTTCAAAACAAAAATCCAAATTTTAAATTACAGTTGACTGAATATAGTGGAACCAATAACTGATGTAAAATTCTTGAAAGTACAAACGAAAATATCTTGCCTTAAACTAGCCAAAGAGGCAAGTAAACGTATTCAATATATAGTACAGGGTGAATAAAACAGTTCATAATTTTTAACATAAATAGAATATTTATGACCTTCCCTAACTTTTGTGGAGCAAATTATTATAACATCCGGTCAGAGTACTGAAAAAAGTTTGACATAACGAAGCTGTTCATGTTTTTACAGTTATGGGCTGGGAATATTTATTAGTATATTCATTAAAGAAAACGTTTTATAAAATATTCGTTGAGTCCGAATATTACTTAACACTTTTTGGAATATTCGCATTTATAATTATTGATATACGTCGATATGATCTAGCCACTTTCGAAAAACTTTTTTAACGGATTTGATGATTTATAACATTTAAACTTTGTTTTTAATTAAGTGTCTGTTAACTTTATCTGATTTTTTTCGCAACAGAAGAAATGTATTTATTAGCCAATCAACTTTAAACATGACATCATTTAGATTGTGCGAATGTTATCATTAAACACATATTGCGATACATGAAAAATTGTAATTTAATCTATAATCTGGTATTTACCGGATCCCTATATATAACCTGAATATTTTCGGAACTGATTACAAGAGTTCATCATAATTACCGATAATTTTCCATGAAAGCATGTTGTCTAAAAACTGCACGATTTTATTTTCATATTTTAACAAAATATGAAAATAACCGAATGCAGTTAATAATTAAACACAACCTAAAAATTGCATGAATTGCAGTGGAATACACAGTTATAAAAATTAGTAATTTTTGGGCCAGGTGCACTGCTTTCTAATCTAATATATTCGAGTTTGCTATTGAATTATTACTTAAAGAACTCATAGTAGGCACCTTAGTTTCTTCATTAAGGGTAGTAGTATTATATTCTCTCATTTTCTCTACTATACATGGATGGTGTTCCTCGTCCAGTTGAAGATATGGCTTTATGGACTTCGGGTTTGAATGTCCAGTCATTTTAATCAACGTATTTTCTTCAACCCATTTCTTTGTTAAGTTTGAAACAGCTGTTGTACTTAGTGATGGATTGGTTATTTTAATTTTTCAGTTGCCAAACCTGACTTTTTTGCCTCCGTTGGCCTCTACAGAGATCATGCTTTTTTCGGACAGGAATGTTCTTACCACTTGCCCAATTTCCAAAAAGGATTAACAGTTAAGATGAATTTTGAAATATTTATGTAATTTCTCGCCGCCATAAACTTAGGAAGTTAACATTTTACTCTCTCTCCTCCTCGCCATGCTGATTCGTACTATAAAACTTAAAATGACCTTTTTTATCACAGTTCTATATCATAGCTTTCAACTCTTCGTATTTGACTGATACAACGCTTTATTTTCTATTCCGGGAGTCCGTTTGTTACTCCTTTCTTTTGTCATTGAAAGTATTAAATTTATTATTTTGACGTCACATTCCATACAGTTGTCACAGAATAATCTTTATAATCCTCACCATTTTTCTTTTTCATGTTGTAGGCCTGGTCAGGGAGAATATTTGCCAGCGACGGTATATATTGAAGTGTTTTTGTTTAAACTATAATGAATTTCATTATGTCATTAAAGAAATGACATCCATAAACTGTTTCCATATATATATATATATATATATATATATATATATATATATATATATATATATATATATATATATATATTGTATTAGATTCTATTTTTATTTATTATTTGAAACTGAAAAATCATTAAGCATGTATACCAACTCTATCAAAGGGTAGGGTTCAATTGCGCCATTCAACTTTACTCTAATTATTGGATTGTGAAATTAAAATGAACAAACTTATGATTTCAGGAATTTTTTTAAACATAGAAATTTATAAACAGAAAATGTGTACAGATATACTACAAAAAAATAAACTACTATTACTATGGAACAATCAAAATATTTTTTAAATAAAGGACTATTTTGATTTAGAGATCTCTAATATAATATTTTAAAATGGTACCTTTTATTAACTAAGTTTGTATCCACTTCAAACTAATCTTCACTATCAATTTCTTTCTGTTGTACTGTCCAAAATATTATTGAAAAGCTCTTCTTAAATTTCACACGCAATGCCTTGATTTCTTCCCCCAGATATTTATCCTTTAACTGGATATACAATTATCTTCTCTCTTCTTCTGATGATTATAAAATTGGTTTAAATTTCCATATTTATCAAATATAAACGTGTTTTATCGTCCTTGTAGAAATAAATTACAATATACCTTGCCTCTTTTTTGACGTTTTTAAATCAGAATGACTTTACTCTCCTGTATATTGCAATTATCTTTAAATTATTATTATTATTATAAAATTGGTTTAAATGTCTTTCTACTATACAATATATTAACTTTTTGTATCGTTCTTATTGACGAGTTCAATTATAATACGACTCCCAACTTTGACATTTTAAATACAACTGACTTTTTTGATTTCCATCATAATCTATCTCGTTGCGGGTTGCTATTGAAACTTCTCTATATCGTATGAATTGTATAGATATTATGTGATTAACGACGATTCGCTGTTTATATTACAATAAACCATGCATTTTTAAGCCGTATATGAAACATGAAAATGACATTTTTGTATTAGAAATTAGCATATATAGAGATGAAGATTTTTATACATATAAATATTAACATAAATTATTTAGTATTTATTAAAATTCCTGAAATCCCTTGCAAAAAATAACCTAATTACTAACCATATGAAAATTTGACGCGTTTCTTTTAAATTATTTTGAATTTCATTCTAATTTCAACGGATGCTTTGGAAATTACATCATGTACTGCATTATTAATTTTAATTTCCGTTGTATCTGAATCAGATTTCAATATTTTCGATTCTGATGGTTCAAAGAGGATATCGTCTGTTTCAATATCTATTCACGCCATTTTTCATATAAAGTACAGCTATCCAACGCACATTTACATCAATGGAATGATTGGAAATTACATTAAATAGAGTTGTGTAAAAGCCTGCTTGAGTTTCCCATTCCTTCAACTTGGATTCAGCTGGTTTTAGTATTTCTGGATTCTGACTGGAAGCACCTTGTAAGACTTCCACTACCATCATATTTGGTGAATCTACATTCATTTTGAAAATGAAGAAATTCTGAATTTATTTATTTAAAATGATTCAGTATGCTGGGAATATCATTAATCAGCTTGTTGATTTAATGCTAAATTATAACCTTCTGAAACACTTTCATTACATACTTTAACTTTTCAAGTATTTAATTAATTTGGATATATCCCTTGAATAACTGGATAGGCACAATTTGTTAGGTTATTGAATATTAGGAATATCTAATTTGAGATAATTATACTTGTTTTCAAAAACTGCTAATCCTTTCCACGATATTTGCGCTAATTTTACCAACAAATAGATTGTGCCGTTCTATTTATTTTGCAAACTCGCAAGATATTTCTAATAGTAAACTTTTATCTAATTTATTGAATGCACAATACCTTCTGACATTTTAATCATTATTAAATTGAATACAACCAATATATGCTTCAATATATATATATATATATATATATATATATATATATATATATATATATATATATATATAGATATATATATATATAAGAAATTGGCAAAAATATTGGGGTAGTAGCAAATAAAAGTACACTCTTTATAATATTTCCAAGCTTTCGGAAACGTTTATTTCCATCATCAGGGAGCACTACAAAAAATCACAAAAACGTTACAACAACTAAATGCGACCAACACCACAATCCGCCAAGCCAAAACAACCCCGACCAATCGCAAAATCTCTCTCTCTCACAAAAAGCAGCGAAGTAGTCAAGCATGTTTCAACCCAACAAAAAGCACTGATGGCGACAAAAACATGAACTGTCAGAAAAGGTCAAACTGCGACCAAAATTTTACCCGACTATAATACTGAAATAATTATATTTAATAACAAAGCTAATACATTACATTGAAATTTTTTTTGTAGTCAAAAAGTTTTGAAGAATATTATCAATTATGTAAAAAACAACTAGCTATTCAAGCACCACAAACTCTCATCTCTCACATAAGAGAGTGTATGATGCAGGAATCAACCAGCTTAAAAAATATATTCTATTTAAAATATGTATATGATAGAATTATTTCATTTTTGAATTTATCAAACTAAACAAAACATTTATTGGGTATTATGGCACAATTCCAACCGTTTCAAAGCAAATTACGTCTATTATCAAGAATTCCTTCATACTTACATTATGTTGAGATTAATAAAAATAGTTGTTATAACGCTGTGACACAAGAAACATGACAAAGTCGAAATTACTAAAAAGCTTAATAAAATTTATATTACATTTTAAAATATTCTTTCCGCAAACTGAAACATTTCATACACAAACGGCAAATCCATCTATAACGTTATTATACGAAACTAGTTATAATTTTTTTCCCGTTAATGGTAGGTGCACATTCCAAAGCGACAAAAAACCACAACAGGTGGGGGAATAAAATTGAATGTTATTTTTAAAAAGATATTTTTATGATAAAATTGAAGAATTATGTAAATCCCGAATCATATTGAAATTTTGTTGTGTGTCAACAGACAGTAAAAAAGAGTAAATTTCACTAAGATTTTTTATATCTGATTTTTTATTGATAGAATTTGGCTCCTGTGCGATAAAAGTCATTTCCAAAAAGAGCCTCTTATGATAATTATTTTCCATTGTTAAAACCTTTACATCAGAATAATTCATATGATGGTCCACAACATTCACATGTTCTGCCAGAGCACATCTCTCTGGATGCAACCGAGTGTCAGATTTATGGGACGATATCCTTTGGGATAAGGTCCAGACTTCTAGGACCTTATCCCAAAGGATATCGTCCCATAAATCTGACACTCGGTTGCATCCAGAGAGATGTGCTCTGGCAGAACATGTGAATGTTGAGGACCATCATATGAATTATTCTGATGTAAAGGTTTTAACAATGGAAAATAATTATCATAAGAGGCTCTTTTTGGAAATGACTTTTATCGCACAGGAGCCAAATTCTATCAATAAAAAATCAGATATAAAAAATCTTAGTGAAATTTACTCTTTTTTACTGTCTGTTGACACACAACAAAATTTCAATATGATTCGGGATTTACATAATTCTTCAATTTTATCATAAAAATATCTTTTTAAAAATAACATTCAATTTTATTCCCCCACCTGTTGTGGTTTTTTGTCGCTTTGGAATGTGCACCTACCATTAACGGGAAAAAAATTATAACTAGTTTCGTATAATAACGTGATAGATGGATTTGCCGTTTGTGTATGAAATGTTTCAGTTTGCGGAAAGAATATTTTAAAATGTAATATAAATTTTATTAAGCTTTTTAGTAATTTCGACTTTGTCATGTTTCTTGTGTCACAGCGTTATAACAACTATTTTTATTAATCTCAACATAATGTAAGTATGAAGGAATTCTTGATAATAGACGTAATTTGCTTTGAAACGGTTGGAATTGTGCCAAAATACCCAATAAATGTTTTGTTTACTTTGATAAATTCAAAAATGAAATAATTCTATCATATACATATTTTAAATAGAATATATTTTTTAAGCTGGTTGATTCCTGCATCATACACTCTCTTATGTGAGAGATGAGAGTTTGTGGTGCTTGAATAGCTAGTTGTTTTTTACATAATTGATAATATTCTTCAAAACTTTTTGACTACAAAAAAAATTTCAATGTAATGTATTAGCTTTGTTATTAAATATAATTATTTCAGTATTATAGTCGGGTAAAATTTTGGTCGCAGTTTGACCTTTTCTGACAGTTCATGTTTTTGTCGCCATTAGTGCTTTTTGTTGGGTTGAAACATGCTTGACTACTTCGCTGCTTTTTGTGAGAGAGAGAGATTTTGCGATTGGTCGGGGTTGTTTTGGCTTGGCGGATTGTGGTGTTGGTCGCATTTAGTTGTTGTAACGTTTTTGTGATTTTTTGTAGTGCTCCCTGATGATGGAAATAAACGTTTCCGAAAGCTTGGAAATATTATAAAGAGTGTACTTTTATTTGCTGCTACCCCAATATTTTTGCCAATTTTTCCTAACTGGTCAGCAAAGACTTCCAATCTTTATATATATATATATATATATTTATATATATATATATATATATATATATATATATATATATATATATATATATATATATATATATATATACAGGGTGTCCCGGGACTAATGGGAAAAAAGTCAGGAGCGTATAATCTGAGTCAAAATAATGTTAGTACTTCATATAAACTTTTTCTATTCAGGCCCTCGTTTTCGAGTTATAGGCCTCCAAAGTTTTAATTTTGAATTTAGTTTTTATTTTTATTTTTTGTACTAGTTATTTGATCTTTATAAAATTCACGGCAAAGCTATAATGTACGTGTATGTTTATTTTGGTAAGGTAAACAGATTTACAGTAGTGTCTTGAAGCCAGGGACGGACTACTCGCAATGGTTAGTGATCCAAATAATTTGCAGGGATGGCACACCCTGTATGAAATTATCGAAATTCACTTCCCCACACATTAAGCTAACGAAAAGGTACACTTGTTAGAATTCGATAAAATAAGCCGTTCGGCTAATATTGACAGTTTTATGAATGCACTACGTATATTCACCATTTTTATAAGTACACAACGAGGTAAAACTAACTTATTAATACGATGTCCAAATTTACCTTCAGTACTACAAAAAAATAATTTAATGATAGCAGAAGATAAAAAACATTAACGACTCATTAATTGGAAAGTTGGTAAAAACTTTTTAAAAGTGTTTTTACCGTTTATCAAGTAACCATAGGATTAGTTGTCAAACATTGTGTAGAATAGTTCGAAGTCAGTACTTGTCAATAATTCATAAGTCCTTAATTTAACAGTTACAATGGCAGAATTCACTTTTATTGAGTACGCAGATATGAATTTAATGTATGGACTGGTTTCTCGAAACTGTTTAGAGGCCAGAAGGCTTTATGCAGAACATTTTGCAAACAGAGCATTGCCAGACAGACGAATGTTTGAGCGTGTTAATCTCAGGTTACGAGAAACAGGTATGAATAAGTAAATGTAATTTTCCATGTATACAAAACAAAGTTTTAAATTTTAGGACGTTTTTTGCCAAAAAAAGGTAGAGAAGGTCCAGTACGAAGGGTACGTACTGTGGCAGTTGAACAAGACTTGTTAAATGTAGTTGATAATGAACCATCCACGAGTTTAAGAAAATTATCAAGAGAACATAACGTCTCGAAATCAGTTGTGCATCGCGTTCTAAAAGAACAGCTGTTATATCCTTTTCACATGAAAAAAGTACACAGTATGACAGTGGCTGATCATCCTTCACGACTTGAGTATAGCCAGTGGTTTCTGCGACAACAACAAGCAGACAATACATTTATTAGTAACGTTCTCTTTACGAACGAGTCCGGTTTCAACAGAGATGTAGTCATAAATTCTCATAATATGCATTTATGGGATGATGTGAATCCACATGGCATTAGTCAAACTAGGAGCCAGCATAGATTCATGGTTAATGTTTGGGCAGGAATAGTTGGCAATCATTTGATAGGGCCATACTTTATTGACGATACTTTGACCGGTCAGAGATATTTGGAGTTTTTGCAAAATGAGTTATGGAACCTGTTTGATGATGTGCTACTACATACTCGTAGGAATTTATGGTTCATGCATGATGGGCCCCTCCTCATTTCAGTTTAGATGTACGATAGCATTTACACACAAGGTTTCCTAATAGATGGATTGGTCGTGGAGGCCCTTTTCAATGACCACCGCGATCAGGAGATGTCAATCCTATGGATTTTTTCCTCTAGGGTTATCTCAAAAGTAAGGTATACGCAACACCTGTGCAAACAAGGCAAGATTTAATAGACAGAAATGTGTTACACTGCAATGTTATTAGAAGTGCAAAGAAACAACCGTCGTAGACTTAGAATGTGCGTGGAAGTGGGAGGAGCTCACATTGAACATTTATTGGAAAAACGTTAGTTTTTGTTGTTTAGGAATTAGTTTCAGTCGATTGTTTTATAACTTGTGTTTTATGAGGTTTTCTTAATGGTTTAATAATGTTGTGTTCGTAATTTTGATTAAAAGCAACTAATTACGTTGTCTGCGTACCTTTTTAATTCCCATTAAATAAGTTCTTAATGTTTTTATCATCTGCTATCTTCAAATTATTTTTTTGTAGTACATCGTATTAATAAGTTAGTTAGGTAAATTTGTACGTAGTGCATTAATAAAACTGTAAATAATAGCCAAACGGCTCATTTTATCGAATTCCAGCAAGAGTAACTTTTCGTTAGCTTAATGGATGGGGAAGTCAATTTATATAATTTCATACAGGGTGTGCCATCCCTGTAAATTTTTTGGATCACTAACCATTACGAGTAGTCCGTCCCTGGCTTCAAGTCACTACTGTAAATCTGTTTACCTTTCCAAAACAAACATACACGTACATTATAGCTTTGCCGTAAATTTTATAAAGATCAAATAACTAGTACAGAAAAGAAAAAGAAGAACAAAATTGAAACTTAAAACTTTGTAGGCCTATAACTCGAAAACAAGGGCCTACATAGAAAAAGTTTATATGAAGTACTAACATTATTTTGGCTCAGATTATACGCTCTTGACTTTTTTCCCATTAGTCCCGGGACACCCTGTATAACCTTTGGAACGGGGGTGATTTTGGCATCTAGGAACAACAAAACGAAAAAATGCATTGAAATTTTTCCGAAGTCGCCTCATGCTACTCTCTACAGTAGCCCTATTTCATTCTGAAATAAGCCTAATGGGGATATCCTGGATATCATTTTTCACAATTAAGATCAGTATAACTGTGCAATGATATAGAAAACCAGGAAAACTATATTTGCTGATCTTTACACTTATCACTTACGAAGACAGTTTAAAAGTGGATAACTCCCTAGATTTATCTGTTCATTGACGACTTCATATTGTGGGTTTCTTAAGTGTCTTCTAATTTCCAATTCAAACGGGTGTAATTTACGTGTAATTTGCATAGAGCGACTCGAGTAACATAACAATTGTTTCACAGAACCGAAGTTGACCGAATCATGAAAAACCATGTTCACGTTATATGGATTCATGAATCTGTGCACTGTTGAACAAGAAGAAGAGTTCTGTGTCAAAGAAAGTGATTGAATTATTGTAGAAGTACCTACCTATTTTCAACACTAATACCATAGATAAAAGATAATACTATGGATAAGTGGCTGAAAAGAGAAGTTAGTTTTCGGTTATTTAATATTTTGTAGTAATCCACTAATTTTAAACATTTTTCCTGGACAATGAAAACGTCCAGAAATCTGAAATGAGTGAAATGCATATGGATATAGAATATGACCCAGAGTCTAGAGACTTGGGTTCTGAAAAGGAATCAGAATCAACAAACATGAAAAATAAAATTGTCAAATGTCATCCGAATACAAGGAAATACACTTTTTGTGAAAGCTGGCTGCAAAATCCTAATTTCAAAGATTGGCTACTAAAATCCAAGTCCAAAGAAAAACAAAAAGAACAGGGACTCTGCAGATTATGTAAAATTCATATATTAGCTCATAAAGCCACCATCACAAGGCATCTGGAATCTGAGAAGCATAAATTTAATGCAAAACAAGTTGCAAATACACCAGATTTATCAAAAATGTTTGATAATCCCTTGGAAATGAAAAAGACAAGAGCTGAAATAAAACTGGCAGGGCTATTGGCCACAAATAATCTGCCATTTTCTCTAATGGATGTGCTAACACCATTGTGTAAAGATATTTTTCCTGATTCTAAAATAGCTCAGGAGTTAGCCCTGCATCGGGCAAAAGCTACCCATATAGTAAGAGAAAGTATTTAGAAAATTTATTGTGGTGAGCTCTATGAAAAATTGAGGGAAAATGGATCTTTTTTTTCAATTATAATGGATGAAACATCTGATAATTCTATTACGAAACACTATGCATTCACTGTTATATATTTTGATCATCAACAGTACGAGATTATATGTAGATTTTTTGATATGGTAGAACAGTGTTCTGGCACTGGAGATGACTTACATAAATGTTTGGTAAAAACTATCTCAGAAAAGAGAATTCCTCTGACAAATCTAGTTGGATTTTCATCTGATACCACAAACTGCATGTTTGGGAAAGATCAGTCCGTTGCTGCACTATTGAAGAAGGAGTTTCCAGATATAGCGGTAATTAAATGTTCATTTCACGTGATACATTTATGTGCTTCTAAGGCATGTCTAGAACATGCACGGTCTGTAGAAGATCTATAAAGAAATATTTGTGCCCATTTTCATAGAAGTGCAAAAAGAACTGAAAAATTCAAAGAGTTCCAAGATTTTTTCGGGACTGAAATCCACAAAATTATTTCTCCATCTAATACTAGGTGGTTGTCTTTGAAAGCCTGTGTGGACAGGGTACTAGAACAGTTTGTACCACTTCACATGTATTTCAGGGAGTATGTACTTTCTGTCCCCTCTAAAACAACAGATGAAATGCTCAATATAATGAATAATAAATTCACCATCATATATTTGGAGATCTTGTTCTATGTTCTAGAGTTATTGGTAGAATACAACATTTTATTTCAAGGGGAGTCATCGATTCTACATAAATTGTAACCGGAGACTAAGAGATCATTGAAAATTATATATTCAAACTTCTTGGAATTGGTGTATTTCAAAGATGAAGATATTTTTTCCATTAACCATTCAAATCCTCAACATTTTTTGCCTTTACAGAAAATATATGTTGGCATTGCAGGTAATGAGAGCCTTCAAGAGCTCAAACGTCAAAATGTTGATATAAATGATATAGAACAATTCTATAAAACATGTTCAAAATTTTATATTGAACTTGCTTCACAAATAAAAGAAAAATTCAAATTTGATGATCAAGTATTTGAAATTATATCTATAGTTGAGCCTAGAGAAGCTCAAGCCCTCCATATTAAAACATTGCAGAAGTGTTTCCATAGATATCCCATTTTGAAACAACATTTGAAATTACAAGAAGTTGATAATGAGTGGAGACAACATGCTATGTTGAATCACTCAGATCATGGTTTGAACACAAATTTGGCAGCAGAAGTATATTGGAAAAAAGTATTTCTTTTGAAAAATGCTGCGGGTGCACTGCTTTTCCCAAATTTGAGGAGGGTCATATCTTATTTATTGATTTTACCTCTTTCAAATGCATCAGTTGAGAGGGTATTCCCTGAGATAAATAAAATAAAAACATTCCACAGAAATAATTTGTCTTCAGAGACTATTTCTGCACTCATCTTCTCAAAACAAGGTATCTGTCATGAAGGAGGAATTTTGAAATTCAATACCTCTCAAAAAATGATAGACTGCAACATATGGAAAAAGGCTACTGACTGATTTTTATTTATATATTGATTTTTGTATTTGGTTTGTACACCTATTTTGTTTTTTTTTGTTTGGATTTTTATTTATGTATTGATTTTAGTACTTGGTTTGTACACCTATTTTGATTTTGTTTGTTATTTGTTTATTTTTTTACTGGGTTTGTACACCCATTGTATTTGTTTATTTTTTCTCATTCGAATGTTAAGTTTTATAAAATAAAGATTTTTTGCAATTGATAAGGCATATACTATTGATAATGGATAAATTTCATACTAGTGGTTCCAAAATCATTGCTAGAGAATTAAATTGCGCAGTTGTCCAGCGTGTGATCAATTTTTATTCTACAACGTCAGTGACGTAGTATCGGACAACCGTGTATTCATTCATATCATTAATATTAGCTATCTAACTTAAGAGGGGCCTCACGTTTTAGGAACCTGAAAACAGTAGGCACCCGTGATTTGCAACAAAATTTAGGTCATTTTGTGCACAACAAATCTAAAGAACGCAGGGAAATTAAGTATTGAAATTTTAACACAATATAACTTGGACCTTTGTCTTGGGGATCAGGTATTTTGGTTGAGTTTTATATTGTTATAAATAAGATATGAGCCATTAAGTGATGGTGTGATTTTGACAGCTTTGACAATTTGTGGTCACCAATCTGGACACCAAAACCTGATCCCCAAAAGGAAGCCTAGAGAATTCGATTCTGAAAATATGAAATCTCAAATCATTGTATTTTTTGGGATTTGTTGTGCGCAAATTTTTGCAAACGAACATCTTTTTACTTTAGTTCAACCGCTGATGCATGGCGCTGTATAGAACAATAACAGAAGACGACGGTCAATTAATAGACAAATAATATTATAACTTTCTCTATGGGTCAAATGCTGTTGTCACATGTTTTGTGGTCATAAAAATATCCAAAATTTATAGTTTAGTGTGTATTGTATTTGTAAGTGATTATAATTAAGTAATTTTCATGCTAAATAAGTAAATTTGTGCTTCGTAAATGCTATTTATATTTACTCCACAAGATTGTGTTTAGTGCTTCATGCTTCCTTGCAAGAAAATGCACTTTTTGCACCTAATACACAAATAACTAGTTTTTAATGTTATTCTTATTTATTGTTGGTAAATACATCAAAGTGATTAAATATATTATGTGAGAATGATTTTGAGTTTTTGTTCTTTGGAATAAATATATCATGTTTATACCTGATAATAGTAATTGTGATTCGGCTTAAGTTGAATTTTATTGTTGTGTTTTTGTAGACAAACTTTGTTCTTCATGAGGTCAATTATTTCGCTTATTGTATTTGTTTGTAAATTCAATTTTGATGCAGAGTGGAGGCATTTTATTTCAAGTAGTGCATCATCACCTACAAGCCCTAAAATATTTTATCAATAAATGTATGTCATTTAATATGCAAAAAGAATTTATAACACATGATGATTATTTGTTATGTTAAATATATTTACCATCAGGAGAAGCACCTAGAAAAACGTGTTGAACATCTACCCACAATCCTGTATCAACCGCACCACAACATTTTGTACTCGTTCAAAAATGTTCTTAGCCACTTTTTCCTTAAGAGTTCCATACTCCATTGCCTCCGTCATACAATAAGTCTTTTACTTTTCCGCCCAACCTTTCTTTATGCGACAAAAGTATTGGTTTACCCCAAAAAAGTTGAAATTTTGAAATTTTTTTTGAGTTATTTTTACGTTTTCCATCAACAACAACACGAAAAAACGGTTTTCAGAAAAAAAATCCTGTGTGTATGTCGTCGTCGTCGTCGTCGTCGTCGTTGTCGTCGGCCACTTTTCCTTACATGTCTTGTTAGCACGATACAGTCTCCGGAGTGCGATAAGTCAGCAATTTTATGATTGAATATTGTTAAGGACATGTCACAGATGATCCCTATCGATTTTCATTTCACTAGAGTGAGTACAACGGTTGTTATGGTACTTGAAGTACGACATTTTGTAATTTTTTGAGAAATTTCAGTTTGTTAGCACGATACAGCCTGCGCAGTTCAACAAGTCACCAATTTTATGATTGAATATTTTTCAGGGCTTCTCACTGATGAACCCTATTGATTTTCAGCTCACTGGAGCCAATACAACTAGTGATACAGTACTTTAAGTACGATATTTTTGTCATTTTTGATGAAGTTTCAGTTTGTTAGCACGATACAGCCTCCGGAGTATATACAAGTGACTAATTTTATTAGTGTTTTTAAATGAAACTCAAGGTCTCTAGTTAATTCCACAATATAATACAAGTTATTGAAAATTCTAAAAAATTGACAATTGTTTCGATAAATCAATATCATCGTCAGAATGACAGAAGTTACATTTCATTTTATGCCTACCTGATGTTTAGTAGTTATTTTTGGCTAGACCGAGAAGTAACCTAACTTGTGATTGGCTTCATATATGTTTATAGAAAAAGAAGAAGATGTGATATTACAAATATTGAAGCTTAGGTATTATTAGCCCTATGGTAATATCCTGGATATCATTTTTCCAATTAAGATCAGTATAACTGTGCAATGATATAGAAAACCAGGAAAACTATATCTGCTGATCTTTACAATTATCACTTAAGAAGACAGTTTATTAGTGGAGAATTCCCTAGATTTAACTGTTCATTGACAACTTCATATTGTGGGTTTCTTAAATGTCTTCTAATTTCCAGTTCTTCAAGGAAATCCAGTTCTTGTTTCTTTTCACAAATATGCAGCACTTCTAGTTCTGCTCCCAAATTTCACATCATTATTTGGTTATGCCGTGCTGATGAGGCAAAATGAGCCAGAAACCTGCATGTCCACGGTTACCACTCTATTTCAGTAGCCCTTTTCTTTGCGTGAATTACCCATGATACTCTTTGTTGTTGTTGTTAACATATCACGCGATATTCCTACATCTTCTTTATATATATATATATATATATATATATATATATATATATATATATATATATATATAATTAAATATCTTACTTCTAAAACACAAACAGTGGCAAACAGAAGTCTCATGTTGAAATTGTCAGTCTGTCTACGAAATAACGAGCAACAATTTCATAAACCTTATTTAAAAAGATTATACACACTATTGCATACTACAGATAATCTGTTACACACCACGAATTATAAAAACACGTGCACTATAAACGTAAATAAATAATATGTCCAATGATTTGACGGTCTCGCCATGATAAACATCTGACTTGATCGGCGCACTGTTGCCAAATTGCAGCATTCCGGCTTAGTGTTGTAGGTCGCCATGTGATAAACATTGGTGCTAAAAATTCCGTCCAATAGGAAATCTGTCGGATCATCGTATCGTCGGAAAACGGATGTATTGGACGCCTGCATTAGGTGCTGTTGAATGAAACATAATCTGATTGGAAGTGAAGATACCCGGTATATGGATTTCCAACAAGACTTATGCTCTAAGTGTTAGTCTTGGTGAGATATTTTGTATCATATCGCTCAAACGTCGTTCATGTATTTTATACAATCAAACCATAGTCCAATCCACTTAGATTCGAACTGCGAATGTCCAAAATATGTGAAGTATCTGAACTCAAGTAATGATTCGAAAATATCTTGAAAATATTCAATTCTGCTTGCATGACTTTTTGCGATGTTGTTCTGTCTAACCTCTAATTCAAATGTCATCATCAAGAAATTAGATATTATCAACATACTCCATAATTTGAATAAATAAGGTTATCAGAGAATTATATGCAGTCTGATTTTTCCGAGGGTGCATTTTGCAATTGAGAAAATGTAAACATGTAGTTTATTAGTGGAGAGTTCCCTAGATTTAACTGTTCATTGACAACTGTCTTCTTAAGTGATAATTGTAAAGATCAGCAGATATAGTTTTCCTGGTTTTCTATATCATTGCACAGTTATACTGATCTTAATTGGAAAAATGATATCCAGGATATCACCATAGGGCTAATAATATCTAAGCTTCAATATTTGTAATATCACATCTTCTTCTTTTTTCTATAAACATATATGAAGCCAATCACAAGTTAGGTTACTTCTTGGTCTAGCCAAAAATAACTACTAAACATCAGGTAGGCATAAAATGAAATGTAACTTCTGTCATTCTGACGATGATATTGATTTATCGAAACAATTGTCATTTTATTAGAATTTTCAATAACTTGTATTATATTGTGGAATTAACTAGAGACCTTGAGTTTCATTTAAAAACACTAATATGAGCATATTCCACGAAGTAAGGGTCGAGACAGTCAATTTGACTAATTTTATGATTGGATATTATTCAGAGCGTCTCAAAGATGAACCCTATTGATATTCAACTCAGTAAAGCCAGTACAACGGGTGATATGGTACTTGAAGTACCAAATTTCCGTCATTTTTGGAGAATTTTCAGTTTGTTAGCACGATACAGCCTCCACGATTGATCAATTTTAGGATTGAATATTGTTCAAGGTGTCTCACAGATGTACCTTATTGATTTTTAGTTGACTAGAGCGAGTACAGCGGGTCCTCTTAATCCAGATATACAAAATTTTTGGTTATTTTTGGAGAAATTTCGGTTTGTTAGCACGATACATCCCTCGAAGTGTATAAAGTAACAATTTTATGATAGAACATTGTTCAGGGCCACAGATGCGGAAAAGTTAGTTTTAATCCGTAAAACCGTTTATTTAAGAACAGTTTTAACAACCTGTCCAAAGATTTTATAAGAAATTAGGATGGTTATCCACTTTTTAGCTTGCCTTAGCCTATGCACCATAGGTAATAGTAATTGTTGAATAAAATTAATGAATGAAGTAGGTAACATTATATTTCAAAAATCTTTGAACCATAAATATTTTAAAACTTTGTCTAGCCAATAGTCAAAATTTCCTTGCAAATTATTTGATTATATAAGCATTTCAAAAAATCAAAGAAAATAAGAAACCAAATTAATATTAAAGCATGACTTAGTAATAGTCTTAGTTGTTGATATTAAAAAAAAAATTGTAAAACAAAGGACGACTAAAAAGTTAATTTTGTCTACTTGTTGCACTTCGGGGGCTGTATCGAGTTATACAGATAGGTTTTCTTTTCTAAAAACCATTTTTTTGTGTTGTTTTTGCTGAAAAACGTAAAAACAATTCAAAAAAATCCAAAATTACAACTTTTTTTTGGGTAAACCTATACTTTTCTCGCATAATAGATGGGTTGGATGGAAAAGTAATAAAACCAATAGTGTATTATACAAAAACAAAAAAAACATTTACCATTCAGGTGATCACACATATGTGTATCTGTCATGGAAAAAATAGAATGAACCAACTATTTTTTTGTATAATGAAGGAAAAATGTTTCAGTTCCAATCTCCACAATACATATGATCAATCTTTGCAAACAAGGTAGAAGCAAACTTGTACATGTTGATTGTATGTTTGATTTTGTACTGTATATATCGATCTCCCCACAATAAATACATTATTATTTGTCATTACAGATCTTTCGCTTTATATTTTTTATTAGTTGTTATGGTTGCTTTGTAAGTTTTTTAAACGTTTGCTATTTTAAATTGAAATTCCTCACTGTACCTTACTTTCCTCTGTCTATTAAATATAAAGCACTGTATTACAAGTAAATATTTCCTTGTATAATAAATTTGGAAACTCTTTGTTTATATTATTTGTTTCTAGATAAAATTGAATATATTTACACATGTAGATGAAAAAAGAGCCTACAAGTCAAATAAAATTTGAAAGCAACCAACAGAAACTCTGAAACTGATACAAATATGATTAGATTGAGGCAAAGTTGTGACACGACGTTCTGTGTTTTCAGACTAAATGGCCTATTTTAAATCATGTACAACTTTTCCTTAGTTTAATTTTCTTAGCAT
Organism: Galeruca laticollis; assembly: GCA_963921935.1. Classification (NCBI taxonomy): domain Eukaryota; kingdom Metazoa; phylum Arthropoda; class Insecta; order Coleoptera; family Chrysomelidae; genus Galeruca; species Galeruca laticollis. The sequence continues at coordinate 32,093,581 of OY998178.1, read as the reverse complement.
GAAACAAACAAAAATTTATAATCATGAAAACATTTTATTATGTTAATATAAATGGTACAAATTTTGAAAGGTAGAATGTTTTTAAAGTATGTATATTTTTCTTCCATTCTTAATTTCTTGGTATCCATATTATTAAATAGCACATGTCCTTTCATGCAATATGTAATGCACCTTGTATCAGGTGATAATAGTTATATTTTTCAATTATCACTATTATATATTCATCAAAATGAATAGTGCAATTCTTGTCTTTTGAGAGCCGTTTTAATTTTTCTTCATTCAGATACTTCAAAGGTCACTTCACTTCAATTAAGTATTTTTCGCTTTTCGCTAACAAACCCATATTATCATTAAAACAGGGATTCAAGAGAATGTTGAAAGATGGTTTGATGATACTAGAACAAACCATCAGTATTATTTATCTCATATTTTCGCATTAATCAAATAATCCAGTAAACAAAATCTCAAACATAGCTTTTAAAATTAAAAAATACGGATTATCATAACTATAATTTTTGATATCGGGTCAATACGATTACGTAGTTTTTAACAATTTATTCCTTTCAAAAACATTTATGAAGCTCTTAAATAATCAAAAATCTACACTCAAATGGAAATTATGTCAACAAATTTTGTTTGGATCCGTGTATATATAATATCTATGCACAGGTGTGCTGTGGTTTGGATGCAACATAAAAAACAGAGATAAAGTTTCTTTGAACCGTCAATAGTGGAAAGACAGAGAGAGAAAATATGTTGAATAAGTAAAAGCCGATTCATTACGACTATCGACATCTATCGTAAATATTTTGAACCAAATAATTACTCAATTAGTAACTAGTATTGTGTAGGTTTTTAGGTTTAAATACCTGTGAGAAGGCCCCTCTTAAGGTTATGTCGATGGGCGACCACTGTTGTATTAAGTATAGATCACAAACAAGGAAGAAGAAATCAGTTGCGTGTAAAAACGTGTAATCTGAAAATTGGAGTCGTGTAATTGTAAAGTTTGGTGTTGGCAACACTGCTAGGGAGAAGTCTTTGATTGATACCATTCTCCCCTCGCCTCTTCTCTTGGTTAAATTAGCAAAAGAGATGCAAAAAGCCTTGCTTCAGACATGTGCAACGAAAGAATACAGATTACTGTTAAAAGGATCCAAATTGATTTGGATCTTTATATTAAACTTTTATTCAATTATTTTCAAATATACAAGTAGGTTCTATTGGCTTATAGGTGGCGATGTCATCATAGATATTTGGATATATATTGCAAATTAATAAAATAACATTTTCCAGTTCGCATAGTGGTAATACCTAGGCTTTTCAGAAATTGACGGTCCTTATTGCATAACAGAGTCCAATTGTCCTGTAATAAATCGCATACAACAAATGAATATTCTTATCAAGCAAATCTGTTATCAATACAATTTTGAGAGGATAAAAGTGCCCTCCAAAATTATTAGTTAGTGCAAAATTTTCCTTGAATAGATAATAAATATCTATTCCAATGAATCATATCATTAGTAATTGTTTATTTCAATTTATAAGATATTGCCTACAAAAATTTCATCACAATAGATTGTGGAGTATGCCTGATATGGATATGGTTTTAAAAATTATTCATACTACCTCATAAGTGATTTAGAAAGCTGTAGTTGTATGATGTAGAATAAGATGTGTGCCACTTTTGGATATCCCCGGAATGGCCATTTGTATGTAAAAAAGTAAAGAAGAATTTTTGTAGAAAATTGCATGACCCACGGATTTTGTTCGACCTATACTCAGTGACATTCACACTTATGAATTCTTGTAAAGCAACGTTTAAAACATACGCGAATAAATTATGTATTCTGATATCGAAATGGGCCAGTTCGTCCAGTTCATACTACATTGCTTTTACTAAAAATTAACATTCTTTTTATAAAAATAAAGTGTGCAAAACATGTTCATAGAGTATCTTTTCTTGACCAGGACGATCAGCTAAACATATCCCAATCAATTGTCATTAAGCTCTTGGGACAATTTATATAAAAAAGGACTACTATTGATTATTTTTTACCTTAGTGTCAATATAGATTCGGTCAGATCGTCTCTATTGCTGCAATGCACGCAGCCCTGCGAGTTTTTCTCCTTTAAAAACCTGTGTTTTGTCTCTACGGGAACGCGATAAAACGAAACTTCATCACGATTAGAACGGATTCTACAATCAACTACAATACATATCGAAGGCATTTCACAAGACAAACACTACACTATTTAAAACCACAATTTACAGCCAAAAAAACAGAAACAAAATCAATGAAACGTAGATTAAACAAACACACTTTATTATTTATTTGACCGTCGCCGCCATATTGAATTTATTTTGACAGGTCGTTGGATTAATTTAGAATGAACTATGCATACATATCTATCACTACTCAATTTCAAGGGGTAAGAAGGAGTTTTAAAATATAATGTTTAAATTTCTTTACCGAATAATTTATCAAATCATTTGCTTGTTTTTATTTAGTGCTTTTTATTGACATTATACACAAAAGTAGAGGATATGTGTTAAAAAATGAATTATTTAATCCTAGAGCGGAGGCGCGGTAGGTATTTGCATCTGGCACGATGAGAACCTATGTTATTGAAAATGTTGAAACTTTAGATAACTTTATTGCTTACTAAAAATATTAGAAACTAAATTAACATTTTGAATACATAATAAGACAAAAAATATATTTGGATTGAGGAGGTTAATAGTAGCCTAGAACAGTTGAAATGAGAATCCATAAATGTGATTCAAGGAAAATTTTGCATAGCTATTTTATTGGTTTTTGAATAAAGTATTTTTCATTAAAGAAGTTCTAATTTTTTCTTCGCCTCTTAAATTTGATTTGCGTCTTGTTTCATGATGGATTCTTAAACCTACTTTCTTTTAATCAAACGAATCAATTTTATGCAAGTGGGCGTCTATTACACCATCGTCATAAAGATGTTCTCCGAATTCATCGAAAATTTGTCTAGGTAAATTGGCCATAAGTATTCTTAAGGCTTTGTAACACTTTCGTCTGATTTCGTTTCTCAGTCTTTGTTGAAACTCGGCGATTTTAGATAACACCATAAAAATGATGGAGAGAGATCGGGCGATCTTGCTGTCCACCCAATCGGGCCCTTTCTTCCAATTCATCTATTAAGAAAGAGTTTATTGAGAAATGTCCGTACATTTTGAGCAAAATGTGGTGGTGTCCTATCTTAATAAAACCACATCCGTTGTTCAAATGATTGGAGAATAAAACACTAAAAGTAGGATCCAGTTCATGTTGGAGAATAGTTAAGTAAGTATGTTTGTCCGATTACATTTTCAATAACGGTCCAATAAGGTAAGGTGAGGCAAGTGCGTAAGGGAATTTCCATAGTTGAATGTTAACAAACTATGAAAATCGCTCTTACTAAATTTATGAATTTTTGCGTGTTTGTCGTATTATTGTGATCATTCAACCATTAACTGATAAGATATGTACAACAAAAAAACAATATTTGCGAATTTTCTATGCAAAATTTTTTTGACGTGCATATTACGCACTTGCCCCACTGGTCCGAAGCAAGAGCATAATACGCCATTATATTTGCTGATAATGCCTGGAGTTTAACGCGCGGCCAGTGCATAATTCCTATATGTTTCCACATTTTTCGGCATGTTCAACTTTGAGTTATTATCGTGAAAAAAAAATACGAAATATATTTTTGGAGGAAGTCGAATGAAGATGATTTTGTTTTACTGGAAAATTGTTTATTCAAAGAGCAAAACGTAAGTTTAAGAACTAAAACAACAAAATTCTATCCAAACTTAAATGTAATAGTTGGAAAAGTGAGATTTTCAAGCCTCAAATACTCCAAAGCAGTCTCAAAAATATACTTCTCGTAATCAGCGGTTATCGACATTTTTGGTACAGGTCGGACAACAGTATGCTGCATACATCGTTCTCCGTTAAAATGAAGTGGCACTTATTTGTGAGCCTTTTTATGCCTGTCACTTCTGCTTCTTCATCATTAATAAGTTGTATCACTAAACAAACATATTTGTGGACTTTCTTTTTTCCAACAAAGTTTGCCAATACAAAATCCCCCAGGTTCTTCAGTAGAAGCTTCGTTATTTTCGAGCTCTTCCAAATCACTTTTACTGAGATTATCAAACTCACTTATTCTGTCTTCGCTTGAATCGCTGTGCCAAGACCTGTCATCGTCGAAGCTGCTCTTAGATACCTTTAGTTTAGTAATGTTCTTATTTTTTCTGCTCTTGTTTTCTGGTTTACACTTTTCCATTGTTTTTTCATTCAATATTATATCAACTTCAGCTCTTGTGATTACCTATGCTCCTAAACACACACGCTTTCTTATTCTCAAATCAGGGTTATTTTCACGTTTGGTGGATTTCATCAAAAGCTCATCGAATGACAAAACTGGAATCTCTGGTTCTTGTGGTGGAAAATAAACATTCTCTTGCGAGCTTGAGCTTGTCGTTGGTTCGATGGGCTCTGGTACTGCATTATTGTTTGCTGATGTGCTCTGCGTCGACTCGACAGATTCATCGCTGCAAGCCACATTCTGCTTTTTTGCCAACGTTGAAAAACTACTGGATTAAATGAGTCTTGCTTCACAACTTTCCGATTTAACGGGAATATCCCCACTTTAGTGAAACCACTCACTAAAATTTCGGGTTTGGTTTCCGTCCATACCTCTCCTATTATCTTGGAGGCAGCTCCTACGTTCTTTCTCTGGCATTCAACGAGTCATGAGTGATTTAAATACGCACAAGTCTGGTGGCTGCAGAATGTGGCTGGTATGGGGTGGAAGCTAAGGTATGGTTATATCGTTTTCCACTGCCAAATTTATGACATCCGCTCCAAGATGAGTAGCGTGCCCGTTATAAATGACTAACACAGGTCGTTCTGCTCTTCAGAAAACTGTTTTTAAAATAGTTTTTGAAAACAGTTGTCTCCATCCACCCTTTAGATGTAGCAGCGTAGGTAGTATTTGGGACTTCTGTACCCGGCGGAGCAGTTCACTGGTCCCAAACATGCTTACCTTTAACCGTTTCTATTGCAAGTATATTGTTAAGTAAATCCTTATACCGAGGCGATTCCAAACAAAAATTTTGTGCTTCTACGTATTGATTCATTATATTACGAAACTTTTAGTTATAAATAGCCACTCGGATGTAGTTGTTTCGATCTGTCTACCAATAGGTTTGCATCTGACCAATTAGAAATAATATCATAGCTTTTTGGTATGTGAAAGCCTCGGAGAATAAAAAATTTAGTATATTGGATGCTACAAGAACATTTTATCAATCAGGTTAAGATAAAATAGCAGTGAATTATGTACTTTGCAACACCATTTGCAAGGTACTGTTTAAAAAAAATACAATATGGTTCAAAAAGAGGTTCAGATAGTATTTATGATTGGAGTTTATTGAACACAATATGTTTGATAGGAAAATTGGTTTATTCTTACTGTGTGTGATACGTTCCAGATATCCAATGATTTTTTAACATCGAATTTATAGCTAAGTCCATCCTAAAACGTTGAATTGAAGTAAAATGTTTGGAGGTCACTTATGAAAGTTCACAATCTATTGTCTCTGATACGTCTCTGGTATGTCTCTGGTATGTCTCTGGTATCTCTCTAGTATGTCTCTGGTATGCCTCTGGTATGTCTCTGGTGTGTCTCTGGTATGTCTCTGGTATGTCTCTGGTATGCCTCTGGTGTGTTCCTCTGGTGTGTCTCTGGTATGTCTCTGGTATGTCTCTGGTATATCTCTGGTATGTGTCTGGTATGTATCTGGTATGCCTCTGGTATGTCTCTGGTGTATCTCTGGTATCCCTCTGGTATGTCTCTGGTGTGTCTCTGGTATGCCTCTAGTATGTGTGGTCTTTCAAACTGGCTAAAGTGTTGGAAAATGTGTCTTTTAATCTCTTATCTGGACAGTTGACGATATCTATAATATGGTTTCCAATGCTATTATTAACACCAGGACTGGTTATTTGGCAAATAAATTTGTTGTATATTTTAACCCTCGCGTCAGATGTAAGCCACGTAAGGCAATCAATTCCGACTGTATTATTATTATTATTTACAATTACGTTACAATTCTCCCTATACATTCCATGTTTACGAAAGTTTAAGTTACTTGTTAAGTAGTTTGTCATTTCTTCTTCTTTGTGGAACACCCCACAGAAGTCTTGAGTAATATCGAGGTCTAGTAGATAATAGTCTTCTTTTTGTAATTGTTTTAATAATTCGGGTAATTCTTTTAACAGTGTTTCCACATTTACATCTGCTAGTTCCACTTTAAATGGTATACATACAAGTTTATCTATCATATTTTTCGTAATTCTTTCCATATTTTCCCCAAGAACTTCTCGAAAACCTTTGGCTATCTCATTTACGCTGTGCAAGAAGAAGGCTAGCTTGGCTTTAACTCCATGTCTCGCAGAAACAAGGTCACCAAATTTTCCTCGAGGGTAACTGTTACCGACCAATAATAACAGAGTGCCCTTATGGCATCTTTATGTCGACACCCTGTATATCGAAATAATCTATAACGCCGTTAGTTCGATTTCAATCCGACCAATAATAGCAGAGATACATTGTAGCGCCCTTATGGTATCTTTGTACATCCTGTATAACGATCGAACGTGTCTGAGTCCAATGATATCCTGTATATTGGTCGTCGTAGTGACCTAATGGCGATTGTACATCCTGTTTTGTTCGATGAAAATCCAAGCAGAGTGCCCTTATGGAATTGTCCACGCCCTGTATATTGATTGTAGTAACTTACTTAACACCGTTTATTCGACTTCAATCCGACCAATAACAGCAGAGTGTCTTTTTGACATCCTGTATATGAACAAATAATCTATAACGTCGTTTGTCCCATTAAAATCTAGCCAATAACAACTGAGATACATCATAGCGTCTTGTGGCATCTTTTTGTACACACTGTATATCGAATTTTAGATTACATCATTCAGCACCGTAAAAATTATTACAATGAGAGAGATCTATTTCAATGATATTTTTATTAATAGATACTTTTTATTTCACTCGTATATCGTTAATTTAGTTCCTATGGTCTCTTGAATGAGAAAAACTGAAAAACCCGTTGATAAGTATTGGAGTTATCATGCTAACATAATTTAGAATCTTATGTTAATATACACCTTGATTTCGTTCGTTTTTTGAGATAAGCAAATAATGGTTTCCTGTGTGATAATGTAGTGTTTATCGGCTAACATGATTAATTTTAATTTGAGGAATAATTAATATACGTTGTAGCACACAATTTAAAATTATTTTATACTCTTATACCTACATTTGGTATTAGATTACAACATTATCAAATGGCGTAGTAGGAATACTCGCAGAGTTAATAAATTCGATACGGTGGATACCGTGGGTTCGAATCCCGGTCGAGACGAAACATTTTTTATTGAATTAACAAAATATATTCGGTGCTTACATCACAAAAACTACGTCACATTATCCGAGAGCGCAGCCAACAAATCCAACATGGCCGACAGACGTAAGTGACGTCACAGTAGCGCGCCACATTCGAATCACCCGCATGACGTCACTTCCGGTGCGCGCGCAGCCGGCCAAGATATTCAACATGGCCGACTTCCGCCCCGGAACCGGCCTAGCTCATCTACTTTTGTGAGCCACAATATAACCTCATAGAGTGATCTAGGGAAAACCATCAGTGGATGGTGCCCGCCTCAAGTCATTTATCAAGAGACCATATCATTTACTTATTACTGTATATTTATTGAGTAGATTGTAAATTTGCAATTTAACCAAATAAAATAAAAAATAAGTCCTACAAATAACATACCTTTTTCATAATTAGTTAAGCCATCCACAAATTGGTCTTCATTTCCCTGTCCCCAATCTTTGATTTATAAAGAAACAACAACTAATCTTAAATAGGTATTACTAATGTGTACTTAATTATTGTTAAAAACATTTATTTTTGTTGATGGCTAGCTCCCTTTCTACCCATTTTCATAGATTACAACTTTCCTATAATTTAAATAAGTTTCCTTACTTCATTGTATCTGGCTGATCTCATATTTATAAGACTGTTATATGTTTACATTTTTGACTATATACTTATGTAATAATAACAAATGTTTTTTTGCAGAATGGAAAAATCAGAAAATCCTCCACCTTATTCGCATCCTCAACCAGATACACAAACAGGTAAATATGAAATTACAAATCTCATAATAAAAGTGACGTATGGGGAAATTTGATAGGAATATGTTTTATACTACTCCGATCATGGTTCATTATTATGAATGAATTCATTTAAATAAAAAGTAACAGATTATAGTAGTAGCTTGGTGAGAATTGTTCTTAAGATTACTTTGTGTCTGGATGAAGTTTATGAACAACGATGACAATAAAAAAAACGAACAATAATAATCTGCCTTTTTGGAACGAAGTTTCCAAAAATGCAAAAATATTTTTAATACGTCAACGAAAATATTAGAGAGATATAAGAGAAATGTGATGAATAGGATGAAATAAACATAAATTAATATAATAATGTTACGAAACAGCACACTGGTATAGTCCCTAAATCCGACTGTCTAAGCCAGGTATAAAAGTTAAAATTATGGCGGACGTGCAGGGATTCTCAGAATTGTTTACGATTGTGACTAGACATTGTTCTTGTGACCAGTCTTATCTATAAAATGCCAGAAAGCCAATTGTTTTTAAGTAAGCCGCAATCTAGAATTATCTAGTGAAAAACGCACTAATATATAAGGGACCGACCAGGAAGAGTTAGTTTAGTTGACAAAGTGATCTCGAGAGATAAACAAGACTACACCGAAATAGCGAACAGTAAAGTGTTGATATAAATTAATAATTAAGTTTGTATGCATATAAATTAAATTTAAGTGATTAGTTAAGTATATATAAATTAAGTGTTAGTGAGTAGTTTAGTGTTTAAATAAATTAGTAAGTAGCCATACCGTGTGTTTAAAATTTATCCCACCCGTTTAGTTTTTAAATAAATAAGAAAAACATTACAATAAAATATGAAAACATGTAACGAATGCCGAATGAATGTAACATTGGAAAGATTATAAAGATTCACAAACCAACGAAGCCAACAAGGATTTGAGAATTATAGAGGCATTAGTCTATGAAACGTAGTATATACAATAAATACTGTTCTACATATATCTACGTACAGTGGCGTAACTAGGATCAAGCTCTGGGGAGGGGGATGAAGTATCGGAAGATCTGGGATACGGAATTTTTTTCAAATTTTGAGCCCCTAAAACTGCATTTTAGCTTTGTTTTCTTATAAAATTGTAGCTTACAGTTCATAGCTTTTAGTACATTTCAATCGAGTATAGGTTTGCTGTGATTACGTATTATAGTCTAGTCGACAAGTTGAAAATGGTACAAAATAGAGATACTGGTCTTAAAATAATGTGCGATAGCTCATTGGATTCGGAATGACGCCTAGAAAAATGTGCTAAAAGCGTGTATTAGCACATAAAAAATTGCAAAAGTTAAAAACAATTAAAGTTGAAAAAAATGGCATTTCGTTTTTTGCCAATATTTCATAAACTATTAATATTTAAGAAATTTCAAAAAAAGATTCTGAAAGAGGAGTAAATTTCCAATAAAAAACTTCTAACTACCGGAACTCTATCTTCATTATTTATAATTTTAATTTAACGCTGAATATAGGTCTGCGTGCGACATTTTTAGATTAGGCGCGCGGCGTCAAAAGCGAGTACGGCACATTAATTAATTTATTTAAGGTATAGAATATATTTTTTTTAATTTGAAAAAATTATGGTGTATTCTGAACACTATAAATAATCAATTTATATAAAATTAATGGTTCTTCGCCTAATTTTTTTTATAAGAAATGAAACTTCAATAGTTTTTCTATACATACAAATCAATTTCCTATTCAAGATTTTATCACAAATATCGAAGTTGGTATGAAAAATCTTGCAACAGATGAAAAAAATAATATAAGATCCAAAATTTGCAATGACTAACTAACCATTGCCATGAATTCATAACAAATAAAAAAAATTCATGCACAAATCAATTATTTCTTTAAACAAACGAATGATTTTATTAAAAATAACCCAAATATCTACATCCTATCTGCTGACAAATGTTAAAAAACGGTCATTATGTATAAAGATGAACACCATAACAAAATGAACAATTTGTTATCTGATATTTCTACATACAAAAAAGAGAGACAAACAAAATAACTTGAACAAATTAATTTTATTGTGGTTTGAAAATAAATTGATAGACTTTCATACAAAAAATAAACTTACATGTTATAACGGATTTGCACCTTATATATATGGACTACCTAAGTTACATAAAACTAATATACCTCTTAGACCCATTATAAATTGTATTGGTTCTCCTACATATGAACTATCAAAGGTTTTTTCGAACTGTATTTCCAATGCTGTTGGCAAATCTCAATTTCATATAAAAGATTCATGGGATTTCTGTGATTTTATAAAAAGTCAAGTTGTTCCTGTTGATCACATCCTTGTTTCTCTAGATGTTATTTCACTATATACTAACATTCCTGTTCGAATTTGGTTTTTAATTACCAAATTTTCCCTTGAGTTAATTTCAACTTCCCCTGTATACTACTGTTCGAATATTATGCTCAAAACATATAACTAAATATATCCTTATTTTCAACAGTTAATATTTCTTTACTTCACTAAAAAAGTCATTTAAATTTACTAACACCTAAGAAAAACAGATAAATATCGTTTTCTGAAATTCTACTGAACATATCAAAGTCCCCGACATCTTATCTCTTCATAAAAACTCTCTTCCAAACTCTGTTATCTGTATCTACGAAACCGTTGAAAACTCCACAAAAAACATCTTCATAATTGCAAAATTCACTTGTTGTTCGAACGTTACATTTTAAAATACTTGTATCCCATTGGCTAGTTCTAATAGTTTACTCATTCCTCGATCCTACGTCATCAAACATATAAATACGAAAATAGCCTCATTTTTACTCACTTCCCAGATAGATTTCACACTTCTCAGACACACTCTTCTCATCATCAAACGGGGCACACAAAGGTACTCATTTTAGAAGAGCACCCGGCATGTTCATAGCGGGAACAAACATGTGTTCTTAAACCGTAATCATCTCATAAATCTTAATAATATGTGCAAACTACCTTCAGTCACCGCGTAAAAGTCAAGTGAATTCTTAATTGTCGACGCAACAGTAAATAACTTATAACTTCATGACAATATAAATCATAACGTGATATCAGTGTTTTAATTTCATTCTACGGTTCATCGTTACTTCAGTGACAAACGGCCGTAGTGGTCCTTCGCAAAACCAGATAACCTACATTCCCTCTAATTAGCCTAAGTAAAAGGGGTTAAATTAGAACAATTCCCATAAGCCTTGCAATTCAGAGTATTGAAAGACGTTGGGATGAAATCAGAAAATTTACTTCACTACCTTTAAATGAATTTTCCAAAGGCATTAAACTCTGTTTACAATCTACAGTTTTCAAATATAATTCAGATTTTTTCTCACAAATAGAAGGTGTTGCCATGGGCTCACCTATTTCTGCCAACTTAGTAATGGAGGATTTACAAAGAGATGTATTAAATGATCTTGACTTTCGAGCCTTATTTTTTAAAAGATACGTGGATGATTGTATTGCATGTATACCTAAAAATAAATTAAACTATATGCTTGATAAATTCAACTGCTATAATAATGAAATCCAATTCACAATTGAACAAGAAAATAATAAATCAATAAATTTCCTTGATATTATTATCATCCACAACTCACAAGGAAAAATTATCACAAATTGGTATACAAAAAGCATCTGGTCTGAGAGATATTTGAATTTCAAATCTAATGTCCCTAACAAATATAAAGTGTTGTTAACAGCCTAACAGATAGAGCCATAAAACTTTCTCACCCTATAAACAGACCAAATAATATTAAAAATATTTTAATAAAAAATAATTACCCAAAAAAGTTTTTTGAACCTATTATTAAAAATAGAATACATAAGATTTATAATTCCAAATCAACGAATAACAACACAAATCAGAATAACCACAACCACAATAATAAGTATAACAATATTACAACAAATCCAAATAACAATAGTGTAACAAATCTTAATAATTATAACTGTAACACAATTTCAAATCAAAAAGTAGACTATACAAATAATAATAATGATGATAACAATAATAATAAAAATAATAACATATATATAGCTTTACCATACATTCCTAATGTTGACAGAAAAATTAAGAATATTTGCAAACCTTTAAATATACAAATTGCCGACAAACCACTAAATCAAACTAACCAATTTTTCACTAAATTCAAACCTGCTATCCCAAAAACAGAAACACCTAATACAGTTTATAAAATTGAATGTAACAACTGCAACCAATCATATGTAGGACAAACCTCTCAATACTTAAAAAATAGATTACGTAACCACCAAAATGACCTCAAGAATTTAAAAAATAATACAGCACTGTCCAGTCATTTTTTTAATACTGGCCATGAATTTAATTTCAACAATTTTCAGATTTTGGATACTGAAACCAATTTTCATAAAAGATGTATCAAAGAAATGATTCACATTAAGAAAACTAACAATTCACTTAATTTTTGTGAAGATGTAGATAAATTGGATAATGTATATAACAATCTAATAAACAAAATTTAATTTCAAACTTGTGATGTCTCCACCTTCCCGTTTCAATTATACCTTCTACAACCGTGCTAAAATTATTATTTTGATGTTTTTGTGTTTAAAAAAGAAATTATTTGGTATAGCCAACGATGCATACAGTAAAGATATCTCTACTATTTGAAATATAATATGAATTAAATAATGGAAATGTGTAAACTATAAAAATTAACACAATTTTATACTGAAAATGACTCAGATGATTTTACAAAATCAATTGTCCTCGTCCTATATTATGTATGTTTTATTATAATTGTTTTTAAAAAAACCAAAATGGAGGTATAAAAATAACTGGTGAGTTTTTTAATTTAAAATTTTAAATATAAGAAGAGATAGGGATATTTAACAAATGTTTGTGTAAACTTTCAAATTTATATTTTCAACTTTGATTAAATAATGTCAATATCATCTTTATTGTGTAATGTATTGTTGCAAATTGAACTGTGTAATGGTACATCATTATGTATATTATACGAATAGCCTTGATAATGAACCTATATAAATAAAGGATTCGAAACGTCGGTAAAAAACAAAAACTTTTGAAGTTTCATTTCTTATAAAAAAAATTTGGCGAAGAACCATTAATTTTATATAAATTGAAAATTTCATACTGCCAATTAACCAATAAATATAACTATAAATAATTTATTCCCGTTGGAAATTTTACTTAAAGTTAATTTTTCAACAAGTTGAACAATTGTTAACTAACAAAAATTGCTTGAACTTCAGTCTTAATTGTAAGTGAAAAAAATGTTTAAATAATAGTTGTAAAAAATTTTTGCTTCGTACCCACATACTTAACAAGATCGTGCCATAAAAGTTAAAAAAATATTTATAATTTGTTTATAATAATTTTTTTATTTGAACAAAAACTGAAAAATCCAAGTAATGTTGTTATTGTTGTTAATTATTATAAACAAATTATACATCACGCGGCCTTCTATCAAACCTCCAAGTGGGCTGTCGACGAAATCACTCCTCTCTAGATGCCCTAGTCGCATTAGAGACTGACATTCAAAATGCCTTTTCTAAAAGACAACACCTCGTCGCAGTCATGTTCGACTTGCAAAAAGCGTATGACATGACTTCGAGATATGCAATAATGAAACAAATACACACATGGGGCCTCCGTGGAGCGTTACCTAATATTCTAAATGATTTTCTCTCGGAAAGATTCTTTTGTGTAAGAATTGACAATGAATTTTCATCAACACGAGCCTTAGAAAACGGAATACCACAAGGCTCAGTCCTTAGCGTAACTCTTTTTGCCATTGCAATTAACTGTCTTGTTTGTAACATCGGAGAAAACACCAAAGCAGCTTTATATGTCGACGATCTAACCATTTATTCTTACAGTCATTCAATTCCCGAAATTGAGAATTCATTACAAGGACAAATCAACAGCCTAGAAGAAACTGCTAGAGCCAGCGGTTTTAAATTTTCACCTTCGAAGTCCCACGCCATCCATTTCTGCAGATTAAGATCCGACCACGCCGAACCACAACTAAAGCTGCAAAGTCAGAATATCGAGATAAAACATAAAACAAAATTATTAGGTATGATACTTGACCAAAAATTAAACTGGAGACCGCACATTGAATATCTGATTAACAGATGCCGAAGAGTTATTAACATTATCAAATGTTTGTCGAGTATCCGATGGGGGTCCGACAGAGAAATTTTATTACGCATCTATCAAACTTTAGTGCAATCCAAAATTGACTTTGGCTGTATTGTTTATGGTTCTGCAAGACGTTCACACTTGAACCAGCTAAATAAAATCCAAAATCTCGCAGTAAGACATGCAATCGGTGCATTTAGAACAAGCCCTATAGAAGCAATCTTATGCGATGCTTCGTCCTTACCCCTAAACTTAAGGAGAGATATGCAGCTCATAACATATGGCGTGAAAATACAAACGTTACCCAATCATTTAAATAACAAGATTTTCACAAACCTTCCCAGTCCACACACACTAAGACGTAGTTCAACTAAACCATCCAGTATTCGTTTTTCAGACACATCTGAAGAGTACAGGATAAACTTACAAATAGAAAAAATGACCTATACGTATGACACTCCTCCATGGCTAAGAAAACTACCACAAATAAACATATCTCTCAGTAAATACAAAAAAGAAGATACCGCTCCATCGATCTACCGAACGCTATTTTTAGAACAAATGGATCTATACAACGAACATTTAGTCATCTACACAGATGGTTCCAAATCAGAGAATGGAACAGGGGCGGCAATCGTAATCGGTGTAGATTCCTTCTTTTGGACCCTAAACCAAGAGTCTAGTATACTTAATGCCGAGTTGTATGCAATATGGCAAGCGTTGTTGTACTTCAGTCAGAGCAGCTTTGAAAAATGTTTAGTTTGTACGGATTCCTTAACTGCCACTCTCTCGACAAAAAATCGTTTTTCTGCAAATGAATGGGTTGTGCAGCCTTCAATTTTCACAGACAATTCCTCAAAATACCCCAGATCGAAAAAATTCTTAGAAACCAAAATGACGAGCTTAACCAGGTGATAACTTATCTAAAGTCCACAAATTTATTTTATAAAATATAAATTACCCCAATGATATATCGACGAGCACAATGACCTAGATGTCGATGCTCAAACACAAAAAAAAAAAAAAAATAGTTGTAAAAAATTTTCGCTTCGTACCCACATACTTAACAAGATCGTGCCATAAAAGTTAAAAAAATATTTATAATTTGTTTATAATAATTTTTTTATTTGAACAAAAACTGAAAAATCCAAGTAATGTTGTTATTGTTGTTAATTATTATAAACAAATTATACATTTTTTTTTAACTTTTATGTCACGATCTTGTTAAGTATGTGGGTAAGAAAGGCTCTACGAAGCAAACATTTTTTACAACTATTATTTAAACATTTTTTTTTCACTTACAATTAAGACTGAAGTTCAAAAAAATTTTGTTAGTTAACAATTGTTTAACTTGTTGAAAAATTAACTTTAAGTAAAATTTCCAACGGGAATAAATTATTTATAGTGTTCAGAATACACCATAATTTTTTCAAATTAAAAAAAATATTCAATACCTTAAATAAATTAATTAATGTGCCGTACTCGCTTTTGACGCCGCGCGCGCAATCTAAAAATGTCGCACGCAGACCTATTTTCAGCGTTAAATTAAAATTATAAATAATGGAGATAGAGTTCCGGGAATTAGGAGTTTTTTATTGGAAATTTCCTCCTCTTTCAGAATCTTTTTTTGAAATTTCTTAGATATTAATAGTTTATGAAATATTGGCAAAAAACGAAAAGCCATTTTTTTCATCTTTAATTGTTTATAACTTTTGCAATTTTTTATGTGCTAATACACACTTTTAGCACATTTTTCTAGGCGTCATTCCGAATCCAATGAGCTATCGCACATAATTTTAAGAGCAGTATCTCTATTTTGTACCATTTTCAACTTGTCGACTAGACTATTAGATGTTTTTCCATTTTTAGGGTTCTGGAGGAGGGGTGTTCTATCCCCTCCTCCCTCCTCACACGTAGTTACGCCACTGCACGTAAACACGTAAACTCATAATTAGTGCACTGTTTTTCCAATTTAAAAAATGTTTGTAGTTAAATAAAAATCAAATTTGGACACTATTACTATATTTACACAAAATCATTACATTATTTACACTTATTATCAATTGTACAATGCTTATTCACGGCTGCGAAAATTTGCTACGTAATACTCGTTTACTTATTGGAATACCGAGAGCAAGAATTGCGAAATATTCTGGAGAATGTGTAGCTGAAATAGAGAAACTCACGAGAGATACAGAGAGACACAGAGAGAGAGAGAGAGAGAGAAGCGTAAGAATAATAAAATAAATTACAAGATTCACTTCAGTAAACTACTGAGATACAACTTGAGCGTAACTCAAGGCTGAACCGATTCACTTGAAGATACATTCACGATTGATGGTTAAAACTGAAATCTTCTTGTAAGAAAGATCGTATGCCACCCATGAAACACGTGCAAATCTAACAACTTGAAGAGATATTTGCCTTTCTAGGTAAGGCTATATTGCCTCAATAAACATGGAATAGCTATCTTTACAAATTGTTTATAGAATCTTTTATGAGACATAATGCGACAGAGTATATTTCAAACGTGGCCAATAAGCCTTGAATATTATGATAGGCTACAAGGGATCAGAGTTTAAAATACAAAAGTGGGTTATGAATTCTATCGCAGCACAAAAGGTTGTAAATTCGATACAACAGCGAATTTATCAGAGAGAAAAATGTATTTTCGAACATACTTCCAGCGGCCACCACTCTAATGAAAATGTACACGCGACGTAAAACTAATTATAATAACTATTTGTACAAGAGTCGGAGGAGATACAAGAGTTAGTCCTTTTCACAAACTGGCTTGAATTTTTGGTTTGAAACTTTGCGTAATTCTTTCAGTCAATTTGACTAACAGTAACATTGCACACAGTTTTAATTTGGGAATAGTCAGCATGCTTTTTAATGGCGCAACTCGAGATTTAGCACCCACTAATGCACAATGGATTATTGTACGATTTGCATATTTGGAGAAAACATATAAGTTTCAACCTTAAGCCATATGAACTGTAATCTGAGAATCCATGAAATTGACATTATCTGGGTTTTTCATTAATAAATAGATAGCGTGGAATTTTAACGTTGAAGAGAGAAGAGATACTATTTACAAAATCTTTCCAAGCTAGGAGAATGGACTGATCGGTGATTTCTTAATCCCATGAGAGTTTGTACAACCATGTGCGTTGCGTTAATATTTTTTCTTTGATAATCACGAGGTTGACTAATCCACGGATCATAAGATTGTGAGACTGCCAATGCGTATCTAGAAGAGCGAAAACGACGTAATATGTAGAACAATTTGGACTGCACCTGAGGACCTTTGAAAAATATCTCATTAAAAGAGAAATAAGAAGTCGTTTTATAGGAGAAGTCGAAGACCAGTCGCAATTTGGTTGTTTGGCTGCGTTCTCTCAGAACACATAGGTGGGGTACAAAAGAATTATTTTCGTTGGAAGAGTTGGTGAGTGATAAAGGAACAAATTTGCCATGTCCGAGAGAAATATATTCATTGAGAAATTGTTTGCATTCTGAGAAAAGAACTGGGTTGTTAGTAAATTTCTTTTCAGGTGATTCGAATCTACATTTTGCTATTAAGAGACAATCTCCAAGTTTTTTGTGAACATTGAAATTGAAATTTTGGTGGTGGATGAGAATATTTATTCGGCCTTTTCTTCTTTAGTCGATAAAGAGCGAAGGGCGGTGCTCGAATCAACCTCTTCCTGTGATCAAAACTTCTCAAGCAATAGGTTAAGATCCGCGTCGTTATTATGAGGGACTGAGTTGTTCTCAGTTGCTGAAAAACTATTAACCAAGAAATAATGAGAGTGTATAGGTGTAAGAGAACTTTCCTTGATACAATTATGTAGGACATTTCCAGATATCACCCAGCCTCTTCTTTCTCAGCCACTTCTTATCCACTCCTGGACGTAAGCCTCTTTAATATTTCTCCATGCTGTCCTGTCCTGTGCTTGTTGAAACCATCTGTTTCCGGCCTGTCTTCTGATATCATCAAGCCATCTTCTCTGTGGTCTTCCTGTGCTTCGCCTTGTTTGTCTTGGTCGCCAGTACGTTAGTTTGGTTGTCCATTTAGCTTGATCCTGCCGGGACACATGCCCTACCCATTGCCATTTCAGCCCCGCAGTACGCTTTATTATATCCATGACTTTAGTTCTTTGTCGGATATCTTCATTCCTTTCTCTGTCTCTGAGAGTAATTCCGAGCATCGCTCGTTCCATCGCTCTTTGCATCACTCTTAATTGATTTGCTGTCCTCCCTGTCATTGCCATTGCCCAGCCTAAATGGGTGTTAATGATCGATGGAAGTCCAGAACCTAAGTGTTTGATACCATTTTTAAGGATTGCATAATGAATGTCGCAACCGGGCAACATATCTATGTGAGAAGGAGTGTTGAATTGATCGTCAGCTAATTTTGACAATAGCTGTGAGGGAATCTTTAGGCTTTCAACTTTAAGAGATACCTGAGGCAGAGGGTGAGTAATTTTAGCTAAAATTGCGCACGAAACTTTGAATCTTTTGTTTTCTGCGACTTTTGAAAACAATGTGAAATCTATCATATCGATTAACGTGGTGCTACTTCTACAATACCGGAAACTTTGAGAGTATCGGCATAGATTTTGTAGCCCAATTTTGCAGCTAGAGAGTGAGTGACGAATGAAGTTTGACTGCCATTGTCTTAAAGATTTCTAATAGAAAATGGCCATCCTATCTTTGGCTTGACATAGGCCGGTGCGGTGGTTGATAAACATGAGAATTTTTTGACGAGAGAGCGGTCAACGAAGTAGTCGTAATATATGACAAGTCTACTGGAAGTTGTGAATTACGATCAATGGAAGATGTGCTAGGAGAACTAGGTTGAGGACTATCGGCTGGAGGTATTGGCTTGAGGTACAGCAGTACGGGAGAGATCCAGATGTAGCAGATTGTGATGCTTTTTTGCATAAATAGTACATACAAGTTGGGACAGAAAATTTTTAAATAAATAAATGCAAACGGAAACTGAACTCATTATCAGTTATGTTGTTCAACTTTATCCTATAATTTGTTTTGAGAAACGGTCCATAAAAACTTCCGAGAACAATATAAAGTAAAATTCGCGTTTGAAGATGACATAGTTCAGTAATAAGAAATAGAAAAAATCATGGGTAAAAGGTAGGTTGAAGAAAAGAAAGCAAGATGAAGTTAAAAGTCAATGAAAAGAAAGTTGAAATAGTGAGATTTGGTAGAACGTGACAAAATTGTAAGACAAGTAGAAGTATAAAAAATTAAGGACCCATTAGTAATCACAAACAATAACGTGGAATGGAAAACAGATCAGCGATAAAATACTAAAAAGCGGAATAACAAAGAAATAAAAAAATATTGAAAAACGATCAGCATATATTGCAAGAGCTGAAAGAAGGAGATTTTATGGAAAAAAAATAATGTATAAATAGTATATACTACCTAGAATATATGGAGAAGAGATGAGAAGCAAGCACTAACCACACGCTATAATGGTACAATGGCAACCAATTACAAGAAGACGTACATGTCCAGAATCAAACGTCTGATAGAAATAGATGAAGACCTAAGCAGAGAAGGGCTTAAAATATAGAAAGAGAATAAGAGATTGGGAAAATGGCGACAAATAAACAACCAATAGATCATATACTGATTTTCCATGTTAAATGCATAGAAAACATTTCTAAAAACTCTTAATTTACAGACATTACTTGAAATTTTGTCACAGATACATCATAATTCTATTTTTTCGTCAAAAGAAAAAATGCAGTTGATAACTGACAAAAAAAATGTAATTTTTGACTTTATTATTTCTTGAATTATTGTTATTTTTCAGTAATTGTTATTGACCCAGTGACGGTTGGACCATCTCCAGTTTCGATAACATGTCCATGGTGTCATGCTGAGATAGTTACAACCGTTATATCTATAGCGACTACAAAAACACATATGTTTGCTCTACTGTTATGTCTCTTAGGGTAAGTTTACTGGCTTTCCGATAACTGGATTCCATTTTATAGATGCTGTTTTGGAAGTTCTGCTAAATACATGATTTGTACCTAATTTAATTAAATTTCATAAAATCTCATTTGTTAGTAACCAATCGGATATGAATTATAAATCCATAAATTTACAATAATTTTGATATAATAATGAAATAAAAACTAGATTAAACTAGAGGAAATTAAACGATGAAATAAAACAATATAGTTTGTTTAAATCTTCATATATTTGAACTAATGTTCAATTTAAACTTGTTGACGCGTTTCACTAACACAGTAGCTTTGTCAAAACGAATGAAGGTAAAATATAAAAATGTCTTAATATATACAGTGCTAAATCTATTTACTAAGGTTAACAATGGTATTAAAAGATAATTACCTGGAAATTCATTCACTACAAACATTCCTAAGCTATCTTCTAGGTAAAGAGGTTCAATAAAGGAGACTGATTGATATCTATTTGGTCGTTAAGGAGATTACCTGAATATTTATTTTTGTTAATCTCTAGGGCTTCTAATAAATTTAAACTAAAGGATTTACCGACTACATGGAGAATTTCAAAATTTGGGTCGAAAATGTGTTGGTTTTCTAATAAATGATTTGAATAGTTAGAATCTAATTTTTTGTTGTCATAGCTACGTTTGTGCTCCGAAATTCTAGTTTTAAAATTTCTGAAAGTTCTACTGATATAAATTTTATCACAATTGTCAATCCCACATTTTAATTTATAAACTCCTGATTTGTTTAATTTTGAAGATTTAGATTTCTTATTTTTAATGAATTTGGATAAATTGTGATCAGTTTTAAAGGAAATATTCATGTCTAAAGTTTCTAAAAATGATTTAATTTTTAAGGATGGTGTTCCAAGGTATGTTAAGCTTTTAAATTGTCTATTATTTTTATCTGAAGGGAATACTTGTTCTAAAGTCTGTTTTTTTATCTTTTTATTTATGATATTGTCAATTAAATTTGGATCGTAATTATTATTAACTGCTATTTGTTTTATGATATTTAATTCTTTGGTATAATTATTAATATTTAATGGGACTGTTAAGAGTCTGTGTATCATACTATTGTAAGCTGCTAGTTTATGACTGAATGGGTGGACCGAACTATTATGAATTGTAATATCTGTATGTGATGGTTTATGAAATATAGAAAAATCATGTTTATTTATACCAAAGAATTAAATATCATAAAACAAATAGCAGTTAATAATAATTACGATCCAAATTTAATTGACAATATCATAAATAACAAGATAAAAAAACAGACTTTAGAACAAGTATTCCCTTCAGATAAAAATAATAGACAATTTCAAAGCTTAACATACTTTGGAACACCATCCTTAAAAATTAAATCATTTTTAGAAACTTTAGACATGAATATTTCCTTTAAAACTGATCACAATTTATCCAAATTCATTAAAAATAATAAATCTAAATCTTCAAAATTAAACAAATCAGGAGTTTATAAATTAAAATGTGGTAATGACAATTGTGATAAAATTTATATCGGTAGAACTTTTAGAAATTTTAAAACTAGAATTTCGGAACACAAACGTAGCTATGACAACAAAAAATTAGATTCTAACTATTCAAATCATTTATTAGAAAACCAACACATTTTCGACCCAAATTTTGAAATTCTCCATGTAGTCGGTAAATCCTTTAGTTTAAATTTATTAGAAGCCCTAGAGATTAACAAAAATAAATATTCAGGTAATCTCCTTAACGACCAAATAGATATCAATCAGTCTCCTTTATTGAACCTCTTTACCTAGAAGATAGCTTAGGAATGTTTGTAGTGAATGAATTTCCAGGTAATTATCTTTTAATACCATTGTTAACCTTAGTAAATAGATTTAGCACTGTATATATTAAGACATTTTTATATTTTACCTTCATTCGTTTTGACAAAGCTACTGTGTTAGTGAAACGCGTCAACAAGTTTAAATTGAACATTAGTTCAAATATATGAAGATTTAAACAAACTATATTGTTTTATTTCATCGTTCAGTACGGATCTTCATCAAGTAAAAGCCTCATCTATTCAATTTTTTAGAGGAAATTATACTATGACTAGTAATAGTGGCAAGCACCTGACTTCAATTATGTGATACAGGGCGTTACTATCTTTAAAATTTGTATTGGAAACTAAGGTCACAAAATACCTCACTTGAATGATATTTTAATTATCTTTACAGATGCTGTATTGTGCTAACAAACTGAAATTTCTCCAAAAATGACAAAAATGTCGTACTTCAAGTATTTCTGTTATGAATGATGCTTTTCATAAGAAATCCACTTGTCAGTTTTTAAGCAACTCTCGAAATATTTGATACAATTATTTGGTAAATGTACCAACTGTAGACAGGTTTCTTCCTTTGGGCTTAGTCAGTACATGTGTATGCTTCCTCATTCAGATATGTAATCTGAAGTGTAGATGACACGGCTACCACTCGAATTTGGTACTAAATATACTTAGTTATACCTTTGATCTCAACTTTTAACATTAAATTGAGATTCTGAATCAATTTTTGGATTCAGGATTAAATAATATACTAAAATATTTATTTTTTATTAAGCAATGATTTATTTTTCAGGGGCTTAATATGCTGCTGGATTCCGTATTGTATGGATTCATGTCAAGCAAGATCCCATTACTGTCCAAACTGTAAAAAATATATAGGAAAATATGAAAATTAAAAAAGTTGTTTGTTTCATTCAAAACTTTGAATATCTAGTACTTTCGCTTTAAGCTTGCAATGACAATGTACATAGGCGTTATGTTCCATAATGTTTCAGGGATATCCAATTTATACTTTCTTCTTTTGACGCTTATTAAAGTTTTGTAACAAAAAATATTATATTTTTTATTTATATATTCACCGCAATATTGTAAATAATAAATACTTATTGCGATTTATTAAATCAAAAATAGAACACGACGTTCTAAAATAACAGCCTATAATCAAAAATATTATTATAACAACTGCCAAGCCTCAATGTTTAATCATAGCTGCCCTAAAATCTCTCGATCCTTCGCTACCTGCTTCAGCATACCAAACCTTCGGAGGGATCTATGGGGGTGTTGCTGTCCCCGACGTCATCGTATTACTCCCTATTTTGGCGTGAAATACTATGTTTTTCGAATTTTCTGTTACAGTCGCCTATCCTGACTATTCATGCCCTCGGGAATATGGATCTAATTGTGACCTAAAACATGAAGAAGCGAACAAAAGTTAACCTTTTTTTAATTTAACTACCGTTTCGAGGAGTCACTTTGCCTCCTTTAATTAATTGTTGATTAGAGCATCTAATCACATTTTATCAGACTTTCTGATTATTGACTAGACTTTCTAATCATATTTTATAATACTTTCTAATTGTTCATTAGACTTTCTAATCAAAGTTTATCAGACTTTCTGATTATTGACTAGACTTTCTAATCACATTTTATCAGACTTTCTGATTGTTGATTTGATTCTCTAATCAAAGTTTATCAGACTTTCCGATTATTGACTAGACTTTCTAATCACATGTTATCAGACTTTCTAATTGTTGATTAGACTTTCTAATCAGAGCTTATCAGACTTTCTGATTATTGTCTAGACTTTCCAATCACATTTTATCAGACTTTCTGATTGTTGATTAGACTCTCTAATCAATGTTTATCTGACTTTCTGATTATTGACTAGACTTTCTAATCACATTTTAGCAGACTTTCTGATTGTTGATTAGACTCTCTAACCAAAGTTTATCAGACTGTCTGATAATTGACTAGACTATCTAATCAGATTTTATCAAACTTTCTTATTGTTGTTTAGACTCTCTAATCAAAGTTTATCAGACTGTCTGATTATTGACTAGACTTTCTAATCACATTTTATCAGACTTTCTGATTGTTGATTAGACTTCCTAATCAATGTTTATCAGACTGTCTGATTATTAACTAAACTTTCTAATCACATTTTATCAGACTTTCTGATTGTTGATTAGACTCAAATACAAACATAACCTCATTATTTCACATTTTCTTAATCTTCATATTACTTTCAAAGACTGACAACGTTCTTCAAATATGACCTCATACTCGCTCTATGACGTACAATAATTTTAATAATCTAAGATCTATATGAAAGAGAGAGAGATGTTCGAAGTTTTTGTTTTATAAGCGTCGTATTTTTAGAGAACTTGGGCTCTGATTTAGTATATATTTCCTCTGCAGGGCTGGGGTTGGGGGTATTTGATTGGGTGTCGTATGTACGTCGGGAATTGAGTTTTACTTTTGATTTTTAGTGGTTACTGAGGAAAAAAGGTGTCTAGAATGGGCAGAGAGAAAGAGAGAGAGAGAGAGAGAGAGAGAGAGAGAGAGAGACAGAGAGAGAGAGAGACAGAGAGAGAGAGAGAGAGAGAGAGCGGGCGTGGTTTTTCGGTAGAAAATAACCGGAGAGAAACGCAGACTCGGTCAGCAACGAGAGAAACGTGGTTTTAAAAGTGACTGGGATTGGGCATTAAAAAGTGTCTAGTATTGAGTGGATTTGGAAGACAACGAACCACGTTGTGTTGCGGATAGATAGTGAGTAGATGAGATGGGTGTTGGAATTGGGGATTTGGGTGTCTCCGATGTTTCGAGAGTTAATAAAAAGAAATTTGTGTTTGAATTTGCTGATTTTGAATTTTTATTTAAAAAGTGACTAGGAACATAGAAAGGTGTGTAGAAAGTTGTCAAGTGATGGCAGCTGGCTTTTTGAGCTCGAGGAGAGGAATTTGCGAGAGTTGAATGAATATATTGTACTCGGCGATGTGGTTTGGGTGATAATAATCGTCAAGTAAATGTAAGCGGGTACAACTACGGCTGTATTATTCCCTGTTATTGGTCCATTTGGTTGTGAATAAATTCACCATGCTACAGGGAAACCTCAGAAAACCTGTAACACCGATGGGGTGATGGGGGACGCAGATTTAAGTTGAATTGCTTTCGCTCCTGATGGGAGTGAAAGCGATGTGAGATCGTAATGAACTTGTGGCGTTTCCATTGTGACTGGGACGGTCTCTTGTGGGTTTTTCGGGGTGGCTATCCTGTGGGGTACCACCAACTTACTTTTTGTTACCTGTTGTTCGGTTTATTTTTTTTGTAGCGGCTACTCAGTTATAGAGCATCTCAGGCGGAATTCTGTTGCCAGCTGAATAATGACCTAGAAGTATGTCATACCGGTTCGCGGGTAATACTACTTTATTTTCTGAGAAATGACAAATCTTTGCTTATAAAGAAATGAGATAATTTGTAGAAAAAGAAAAAAATAAGTTAAATCAAGTTAAAATAAGATACGATAAGACATGAGATATTTGTAGAGACAGAAAAAATTATTTAAATCAAGATAAATTAAGATAGGATAAGCGGGCGCCACCTAGTACATTATCAACTTTGTAGTTGGTACACATCCACATCAATAAACCTTGTGAAGAGGGTTGGAAGGTATATAAATATGAACCAAGTTATTAAAATTACAAATGTGATTTAATAAATGTAAAAAAATTAAAGGTTTAACAAACAACAAGTTTCAATTAATAAAAATGAAGTTATAATAAAATATCAAAGGTGAAATAGACGATTAACAATATTGAAGTAGATTTTACAAAAGTACAAGATCAAAGTTAAAAAGGTTGTAATTGTGAGAAACTGAATAAATTATAATTTAGTAAAATGCAGGATTTCTAAAATGTAATTCAGAAATATAAGTGATGGAAATTACTATTTTAATAACTTGGCTCATACATTTAGAATCATCCTTGTATTTTACTATATGAACGATAAAGGTACAATAAATTAGATAGAATTCTATTCAAGCTTTTTTATGCAGATAAGGTATATAGTCATTAAAAAGGAAATATTAACTGTTATATATAAAACGAATATATAATGAAATAATTATTTCAAACATCTAATTATAAAATTAAATTGATAGAAGTTCTGTAAGTGGAAAGAAGTCATTTCTTCTGGCACTATAACGTGAAAAAACATAAGAAAACGAAAAAACGTGCTTTTTATCGGAACTTTCCAATACTAACAATACGAAGGTAGACAGGGTGTTTAGTCCAGGAGGAATCGGCGCATGAGTACCGAAAACTATTCCACCTCAATTTTTTTATGCGATCCTCTTTAAATTGCCCGAATGATGATATAAATGCATGTTGCCATGGGGCAACCTAGTGCCATATTGTTTAAACCGAAATTGTTTAAACAATTGGAAGGAATTGTTATTTTTCAACCGGACAATTTTTTTTATATTCTTAATTGAAATACAAATATAAAAATAGGTAAAAAAACTTTTTAAGTTGAACGGTTTTATGTTAAACATACATTGCAATGTTTAAGATAAATGTACTAAAAACCAAAAAATAATAAAATAGATACAGTCGTGGGAATTATGAACATATGCATAGACTAGACTAAAATAAAACCGTGGGGCACGTCAATTGCCTATAGTCTATATGGAAAGGACAAGGAGTAATAAATCATTCATTTAAGTAGATTTCATAGACGTACCAAAATATATGTTAAGAGGGTGTACCGTAAGGTACATTTTGTATTGAACGAATGAGTTGCAGCTATGCTAAAGAATATACGATTTAGGTCAGAGGTAACGGGATGTACTAATTTTAATAAAAAAAAGTGATAGAGGTAGAGGTCATTCGGAAGCAAAAAATGTAGTTCATTATAAAAAATTCTACAACTTCCTCAGGACTAAGATACATAATACCGAAATGTACTTTTAAGTATTCGCCAATTACAGAACCTTTCTGTCTGTACTCTTGTACCAAATGAAACTCCTGAATCTTACGAAACCAAGCTTGACAGAGATGAAATTTACAACCAAAAAGAATTTGATCTCTGCCAAAACATTCATATATAGCGTTATGAATGCTTAGTTCAAAATCTACTACGACTTCTTTAGGTTGAAAATTTAAGCCTACTTCTTTACATTTTTGTCTTAAAATTAAAAACAAATTTGAATATGTTTGACTTGATTTGTCCGGCAGCAAACAAAAAACAAGAGGTACGTAATAGCCGTTTTTAAAACCATGAATGGTAAACATTTGGTAAAAAAAAGTTGAACAGTATTTAAAAGTCCCATCCATCAAAATACAATCCGAATTACATAAAAAATTAAGGTTGGAAAAACAGGAGAACACAATAATTTTAAATACCTGGTCTGCTGTTAATAGAAATTCCTCTTCTCGGTTCGTTCGTAATTGTAATTCACGAACACTATTAAATACTTCTTCCTGATTTTTAGGCAATAGTGTAAGTGCATCAACATCCTTCCCCTAATCCCCTAAATATCGATCAAAACAATCAAGATTTCTTCAAAATATTTAATTCAAGAAATCTTTGAAACCTTTCAGAAATATACATAATTCTATGGGCCTCCGATTTTATGTATTATAAACCCTAATGACTCTAATAGGATTAAACTAAATGGATGCGGCACAGTTCGAACATTTCAGTAATCCTCAAATTGATACAAGTCAGGTAAAATTTTATTTTGTGGCAGAGTTCGGACATGCCCGTTTATTCATAATATTTTTTATTTGTATTACTCCTATATGTAGTGTTTGGGGAATTTTTCTCAGAAATTTTAAATGGCAAGTGGCCTACTGTAATCGGCTTAATACGATTACACCTATTTACAGATTATTCGATTATTGAGAGGGATTTTCCAAACAACCCAGTTTTCTTAGAAACATTATCGGGAATATTATTTTAAAAGAAAGTAGGTACATTAAATCAGTACTTAGTATTAGTTCTTTGATTAAAGTTGTATGAAGTTGTATGGTTGTCATAATATTGTAAACAGTTGGAATATATTTAAAACATTTGTTGAATGTTAATTGTGCAAGTACCAAACAATGTCGATAAGCCAAGGACCATCTAAACGACCAAAAACAGGTCCATTATCTTTAAATGAAAAAACTCTGATATTGAGTTGTTATATATCATTGAAAAACAAGGATCCAAGTGCAAGTGTTGATGATATTGTGGAATTAACGGCTGCTATGTTGTGTGTTGCTAAATCAACAATTTATAGATTACTAAAAGAAAGCAAGAATGGAACTCTTCAACCCCCTAAAACTCCTTCAGGCCGAAAACCAATTGAGATCGATGAGTCATTAAAACAAAGACTAAGGCGTAAAGTCCATGGATTTTACTCACGAAAGGAAATTCCAACACTTGACAAAATTATGACATCAGTGCAAGAAGATACGGACTATCCAAAATTCTCCAGAATGATGCAAACTTTTGAAAGATGTGGGTTTCAGATATACAAAACATAATAGAAAATCTCTCTTGATAGATAAACCGGAAATAGTTTTTTGGAGAAGAGACTATTTAAGAAGCATTCGACATGCCAGAGAACAAAATTTGAAAATCTTCTACTTAGACGAAACATGGATAAATGCTGGATATACAGTTTCCAAGTCTTGGCCAGATGAAAACATTAAAAGCGGAAGGCAGGCATTCGTGGAAGGTTTGTCGTTAGGTTTGCAGCCACCATCTGGAAAAGGAAAAAGACTTATCATTGTCCATGTTGGAAGTTCTGAAGGTTTTGTTGATGGTGGATTATAAACTTTTATTTCAAAACGCACGGGGGACTATCACGAAGATATGAATGGGGGTGTCTTCGAGGAATGGTTTGTTCAAATGTTGGATCTGATTCCAAAAGGGGCTGTTATTGTTATGGACAACGCAAGTTACCATTCACGGTTACGAGAAGCATTTCCCACAAGTCGTTGGCGTAAAGCAGAGTTTTTGGAGTGGCTTATTTCGAAAAATATTAAGTTTCCAAAAGATCCACTAAGGAAAGAACTTTACAGAATTGCAAAAATGAACAAGAATAAATACAAAACCTACATTGTAGAAGAAATGGCTTCTTCTCGTGGTATATCAGTTCTTCGACTTCCCCCTTATCATTGTGAACTTAATCCCATAGAATTAATATGGGCTCAGGTAAAGGGGGAAGTTGGAAAAAAAATACTACTTTTAAAATAAACGATGTTGTGAAATTGTTTGAGAGTGCTGTAAGTCATGTGAGTAAGGAAAATTGGACAAACTGTAATAAATGTATTCCAATAATTATTTCTTTTCATTTTTTATTATATTATAATTTAAAACGTATTTTTTTCCCAAAATACACACCACTGCATTGCGTTATTGCTTATCTGCTAATCCTTTAACAATGAATAAACCCTAAACTTTGCTACAACTGAAACAAATACGGGGTCGATCTACCTGGTTTTTAGATTTACGGAAGAAATGTAATTTAAAGTAAGAGATTTATCAAAAATTTCATGGTGCTCCCTGTAAAGGTTTTGCATACTTAATTAGGGTTTATTACTCCTCGTACTTTTTGTACATACTATACAATCGTTGATTAAAATTTTTGTTTTGTAATGTTACACTATAATTAGGCAGTTGTTCAACCGACAACGATGGACGTGTGATAAGTAGGTCTAGAATGTGGAAACAAGCTAGCAAGCTCGATTATAAGCGAGTTTTAGGGTTTCATAGTGGTGAGCGAGTAGTACTTTTATCATATGTTTTGTCGATTAAAGACAAACTACGAGCAGTGAAACGATTCCTCGCCAGCCAGCAGTGTGAATGTCCAACGATAAACTAGTTGAAACATCTCTTTTATTTACATGGAGTGTATAACTATTGGAATTTCCATGAGCAAGAAAATAGTAAGTAATTTCCTCACCGTCTGCGGGCCAACTGCCTAACGACGAATTAAACGATTCTTCTATCGCACATTAAGTCGATAATTTGTAGACAATTGACGTGCCCCACGGTTTTATTTTAGTCTAGTGTATGCATATGTTTATAATTCCCACGACTGTATCTATTTTATTATTTTTTGGTTTTTAGTACATTTATCTTAAACATTGCAATGTATGTTTAACATAAAACCGTTTAACTTAAAAAGTTTTTTTACCTATTTTTATTTTTTGGATTTTAGTTTTTTATCCACCCTAATGCCATACAGTTCTCGGCGCGTTTTAACCTTTCACCTTAACTTGGGTGGTGTACCGCTAACGGCGTATCATTTTTAGCCACCCTAACGCCACACAGTCCTCAACACGATACAAAATCTTGACTTGGGTGGTGGATTCAGGCTGGATTAATCAGATACCTAAATTACAGATTCAATTTCTAAATTTAAATCTTATTATTATACGCCATTTAGTGGCTGCGCCCATCTTAAATATTGAGGTTGTATAGTGCACTGTATTCTTCTTGTCAAGCCCTTTTATTTGTTGATACCCATATTGGTGGGATTGATAAAAAATTGTTATCAGCCATTTGGTAGCGGCGGCCATCTTGGATTTCAATTTTTTATAGTATATTGTATTCTGCTTGTTGAGCCCTTTCATTTGATACCCATATTGATGGGATTAATAAAACATAAATTATCCGCCATTTTGTAGCGGCGGCCATCTTGAATTTATAATGATAATGAATAAACATAATTGTATTGTCACCAAAATCCAAATTGTGTACAAAATTTCAGATTAATCGGTTGACAGGAAGAGGGTGAAATTTGAATTACTAAATTTGATCCAAGAATAAAACAAACGGGGTGAGCTAAATAAAACCGTTTAATTTAAAAAGGGTCCTACGACTTTTCACGATAAAGTTAATATTATTAGAGATATGAATTCTTAAAGGTTCGAAAAATCTCAAATTTGAGTACTTTTGACCCATGAAAAATATATTAAAAAAATAAAATAAAATATGAATAATAATTTTTTTAAATTCTTTATACAATAGTTAATAATATTCTTAATAGAGATTCAAGAAAATTTCATTGTTTATATCTGTTTTTTAATTGTTAATTTCGCGCGTTCACAAGTATGCGTCGCTACCTTTAAGTATCGCCGTCTGTCTCTGACTCATGCGCTGCATACGGTCTCTTTGTGTCCTGAATCATTATTATTCATTTATCTAAAAAACCATTAACTTTATCAAGATTGGTAAAGAGAGCAATGTTATTAATAATTAAACTGTCTACAATTTGTTTTTAACAAAAGTAATTTAAGTATGAATCGGAACATGTAATTAAAATTACTTTTTTGTTATTATCATAGTGATTTATGCATTTTTATCAAGAATAATAAGATATAATAGTATTTGAAAAATTTTTGGAATCACAATTATATATAAATAATAAGCTTTTGCTTAAAAATACATTTGGAAAAATGCATTGAATCCGGAATATAAAACATTAGATTTTGATCAGTTGGAAATGGGGTTTTGTTTATAAATAAAGGTATTAGCAAAGTATCATTCTCTAGTTTGTATGCGAAATTCGTAAAATCTAATGTTTTATATTCCGGATTCAATGCTTTTATCCAAATGTATGTTTTGATCAAAAGCTTATTATTTATATATAATTGTGATTCCAAAAATTTTTCAAATACCATTATATCTTATTATTGTTGATAAAAATGAATAAATTACTATGATAATAACAAAAAAGTAATTTTAATTACATGTTCCGATTCATACTTAAATTACTTTTGTTAAAAACAAATTGTAGACAATTTAATTATTAATAACATTGCTCTCTTTACCAATCTTGATGAAGTTAATGGTTTCTTAGATAAATGATAAATAATGATTCAGGACACAGAGAGGTCGATGCAGCGCATGAGTCAGAGAGAGACGGCGATACTTAAAGGTAGCGACGCATACTAGTGAGCGCGCGAAATTAGCATTTAAAAAACAGGTATAAACAATGAAATTTTCTTAAATCTCTATTAAGAATATTATTAACTATTGTATAAAGAATTTAAAAAAATTATTATTTATATTTAATTTTATTTTTTTAATATATTTTTCATGGGTCAAAAGTACTCAAATTTGAGATTTTTCGAACCTTTAAAAATTCATATCTCTAAAAATATTATCTTTATCGTAAAAAGTCATAGGACCTTTTTATTTGTATTTCAATAAAGAATATAAAAAAAATTGTCCGGTTGAAAAATAACAATTCCTTCCAATTGTTTAAACAATTTCGGTTTAAACAATATGGCACTAGGTTGCCCCATGGCTACATGCATTTATATCATCAGTAGGGGAATTCAAAGAGGATCGCATAAAAAAATCGAGGTGGAATGTTTTCGGTACTCATGCGCCGATTCCTCCTGGACTAGTTATGGTCTGAATTTAGAATAAAATTATTACTTACTTTATTTCTTAAATATCTTCTTTAATTTAAGAATAATCAAATACATTTTGAATTGGTATTTTAATTAATTCCAGTGGACAATAAAAATAACATTGCACATTTATTTCCTGTGGTAATTATGATTAGTCTTAATTTTTCCTTAATATGCAGTCTTTTATTGACTGTTTTAGACTACTGATTTTGTATTACTTAATATTTTGGAACACTCTGTATAGCAAATAAATCTAAAAATGCTTCGGTGATCCGTAAAACTCGCATCCCTTCTAAACGGCTAGTATTAATCTCCGACTCGCCGAAATTTCTTCGCTACAAGAACGGTCTCGCTTGTTCACAACATGTATAATTATTTATTAAAACGGCAATAAGGAAGGAGAATGTAGGAAATTTGGACGTACTTCAGGGGTTGTTCACTTTTTAGTTCTGACTAACAACAACTAAGCGCTGCTGTTCCGCAGTTGGTAATAAATTATATTTTATTGTTGGTCAAATCTGCTGTTTTCGATATCACGGTGGTTCCGTGTCGATCTTAAGAGCGGCCTCCTCACAGGTATATAAACCTAAAAACCTACACAATACTAGTTGCTAATCTGTCGATAGTAGTACTGAATCGGCTTTTACTTATTCAACATATTTTCTCTCTCTGTTTTTCCACTCTTGACGGTTCAAAGAAACGCATCTCTGTTCGAATGTTTTGATTTAAAATTTTTCAACTGTTTGTGAGCACAAAAACCTTATCACTGTTTTTTATGTTGCATCCAAACCACAGCACAGCTGTGCATAGATAATAGAATATTATATACACGGATCCAAACAATATTTGTTGACATAATTTCCATTTGATTGTAGATTTCTGATTATTTAAGAGTTTCATAAATGTTTTTGAAAGGAATAAATTGTTAAAAAGTAAGTAATCGTATCGACCCGATATCAAAAATTATAATTATGATAATGTAAATTATCCTGTAATCCGTATTTTTTAATTTTAAAAGCCATGTTTGAGGTTATGTTCACTGTATTATTTGATTAATGTGAAAATATGAGATAAATAATACTGATTGTTTGTTCTAGTATCATCAAACCATCTTTCAACATTCTCTTGAGACCCTGTTTTAATGATAATATGGATTTGTTAGCGAAAAGCGAAAAAATGCTTAATTGAAGTTAAGTGACCTTTGAAGTATCTGAATGAAGAAAAATTAAAACCACTCTCAAAAGACAAGAATTGCATAATTCATTTTGATGAATATATAATAGTGATAATTGAAAAATATAACTATTATCACCTGATACAAGGTGCATTACATATTGCATGAAAGGACATGTGCTATTTAATAATAGGTTTGTTCCAACCATGGTTTAACCATATATTGCAT
This sequence comes from Galeruca laticollis, assembly GCA_963921935.1. Lineage (NCBI taxonomy): Eukaryota > Metazoa > Arthropoda > Insecta > Coleoptera > Chrysomelidae > Galeruca > Galeruca laticollis. The sequence goes on along the minus strand of OY998178.1, from coordinate 32,059,502 downwards.
CGTTCACTCAGCTTGTTTTGCGCAAACGCGTGTCCTGCACTGTTATTTGGTTGGAAATAAACGAATACAGCTGGAACGGTTTGTGAATCATTTGGAAACCAATTTTAATCTCTATTCTATTATCATAACATAACCAAAGATTACAATGAAACAATGGATAATAATTTAGTTGACACCTGTGATGAAGAATTAGTAAATTAAAACAATGAGCCTGATGTACCACCAACACAAACAAAAGTTAATCGAAAAAAAAACACGAGCTGTTAAAAAACAATCAACCCTGCAGTATATAAGATCTGATAGAAATTATATTATGAAGAAAAACTAAAAATTGACAGAGAACGTTTAGAAGAGTTAAAGAAAAGAAACAGGCTAATTGAGGAGAAAAATTTAATACTTAGGGATTTTGTAAAAAAGTAGTGTCATTGTAATTCAGATTCTCTCTTGTAATTTTTTATGTTCTATTATATTTATGTAGTTAATTTTTATTTTCACACAACTTTTTATTTCTGATTTACTGTTTCCAACGTTATTTTTAATTATATTTATGTAGGTATTTATTTTACACTTGACATTTTATTTCTGTGGCACTTACTGTTTCCAAAGTTATTTTTAAGTATATTTATATTAGTATTCATTTTACATTTTATTTCTGTTGTACTGTTGGTAAAGTTATTTTTAATTATGTTTATGTAGGTATTTATTTTACAGTTAACATTTTATTTCTGTGGTACTTACTGTTTCCAAAGTTATTTTTAAGTATATTTATATTAGTATTTATTTTACATTTTATTTCTGTTGTACTGTTTGCAAAGTTATTTTTAATTATATTTATGTAGGTATTTATTTTACAGTTAACATTTTATTTCTGTGGTACTTACTGTTTCCAAAGTTATTTTTAAATATATTTATATCAGTATTTATTTTACATTTTATTTCTGTTGTACTGTTTGTAAAGTTATTTTTAATTTTTGTTTATAACATAAGAGGATATTTTTTATTTACATATTTGTAATTTTATAATTAATTTAGTACTTGTTACATACTGTAGCTTTCTAATTAATAAAAGATACTGTTAATGATTTTTATGATTTTTATTGATATGTTATACAAATATCTTAATGAAAAGTGGTGAATGGTAAATTATTCTATAATGGTAATGCATACGCTATTATATCTCTAATTATGCCTAATTCAACATTTTCGTCATCTTCATCAACATCTTGATCTTCATGAGGAACGATATTATCGATATGAACTTGGGACACTAGCAACAGCTAAAAATATTTGTGGATTATTTTATGTCTAGGCTACACTAAACACAATCTTGTGGAGTAAATATAAATAGCATTTACGAAGCACAAATTTACTTATTTAGCATGAAAATTACTTAATTATAATCACTTACAAATACAATACACACTAAACTATAAATTTGGGATATTTTTATGAACACAAAACTTGTGACAACAGCATTTGACCCATAGAGAAAGTTATAATATTATTTGTCTATGAATTGCCCGTCGTCTTCTGTCATTGAATTCTATACAGCGCCATGCATCAAGACGGTGGAGCGGTTGAACTAAAGTAAAAGATGTTCGTTTGCAAAAATTTGCGCACAACAAATCTCAAAAAATACAATAATTTAAGATTTCATATTTTCAGAATCGAATTCTCTAGGCTCCTTTTGGGGACCAGGTTTTGGTGTCCAGATTGGTGACCACAAATTGTCAAAACTGTCAAAATCAAACCATCACTTAATGGCTTATATCTTTTTTATAACAATATAAAACTCAACCAAAATACCTGATCCCCAAGACAAAGGTCCAAGTTATATTGTGTTAAAATTTCAATCCTTAATTTCCCTGCGTTCTTTAGATTTGTTGTGTACAAAATGAACTAAATTTTGTTGCAAATCACGGGTGCCAACTGTTTTCAGGTTCCTAAAACGATAGGCCCCTCTTAACGTCAACTTACTAGATAAATCATCTTTCATGTTTGATTGTTTGGATTTCAAAGCATTGAATATTCGTTATTTCGTGTTTTCGATTTCATCATTCTTATCTTTTTTTAATATTATTGATATTATATTTGATTCTTATTTCATTTTAATAACGATATTTACGTGTGGTGTACGTACTTGTTCTTTTAAGAACACTGAAAAGCCAATGCATGCTTTTCCTAAAGATCTTGAGGTAAGTTAAATTGCAAGCTTATAATCTTTTATTTATACAGACCTCAAAATGTAGGACTAATGAAGCATAGGGTATTTATAACTTTTTTGTCAACGCAACGTTTCGCATGAAAAAATATAATATTCTTATGTATATAAAAAATATATTCCCATAGCTTTCACATTATAAATTTGTTTGTCACTTTGTTCACAATAGAAATAGTTTTGAATAAGGTGTTTTGCTTTATTTTACTTCAAATGTGCCGATAGGAATTTCCTTATAATTAACAATTTCTTTTTTGTTATCTTTTCCGTATGTGGATGAATAACATTAACCATGAATATTTACTCACCCAGGATAAAGATAAAGTCATTCGGAACTATAGAGTTTGTGATGTGCATTTTTCTGAGGATTGGAAATTCCAAGCCAAAAATAACAGAACAAATTTAAAACGAGTTGCAGTACCTACTTTATACTTGGGACAAACTGGTAAATACTGTAGTTGATTGATTATTAAATAATATAAAATTACTAATTACCAGTGGATATATACTACAATTCCTGATATAATTGAAGATATTTTAATAATTTAGTGTGTTTTGTGAAGATGAATGGTTTTTGATAAAGAATAAAAATAAACATAATATTTTTGATAGCCACTTCATTTTATTTCTGTAGTTCTAGAAAGTGGCAGCCAACAACCAGATTTCAGTCATAGTTCTAATGGAAAATTTAGGTAATATATTAGTATAATTTGTACTTTCATGTATTCTTACACTTCATTACAAAATAAGATAGTTTAAACATTAAGTTCAAAAAATAATAGTGCAGGATTGTGTTAAAGCAATATTAAATTTTTCTTTTTCTGGCCTAATAAAACTGGCATATATTTTAAAAATTTATATATGCAAGGACAATACTCATTAAATTGCAATATTTTATAGTATACACAAGAAACACACCTACAGTTTTAAAAGTACGAAAATCAAACTGATAAAAACATTAAAAATTATTAACAAACTAAATTACATTATTTTAATGATAATTTAATATTGTGGTATTATGAAGGTATACTTATTAGTGTTTTGTACTTTAGTTTAATTATATTGTTTTTATTTATGTATAGTTCAAAGAAGTGAGGACATTGTGAGAAGATGTAAACGTTACAAAAACGTAACACTGTACAAGACAATTCCTAGATGTACTATTGCACGGAAAAATGTCATGCAAGCTCCTCAACATATCAAACATTTTCTGAATATATACACACATAAAATTTGACTAATCAAGAGTATTTAACAAATATTATGGAGTTTACTAACTCTGGAACATATTTATAGGTACGTCAATATCTATTTTCACTAACTTAGGTGACAAAAACTCAATTTACCGGATGATATATAACAAAATAATAATCTTTAATTTAAGTATCCTGAATCCTAATACAACGTGATAGTAACAAAATGGAATAAAACTGGCAAGCTTTTACAGTAGTTAAAGATTAGTAGACATGTATTCATTAAAATCTTTTGTTTGCTTTATCTTCGGTAATTTATTGTACATTTTAATCATTGAATAGAAACAATTTTATATGTTGTCAACATGTGTAGTGGATGTATAAATATTCATGTTGATTTTTGTTAATTGATTTAGAAATAAGTAAAATCTTTTGAATCCGTATTTATCGTATCATAGGTAAGTAAAACTAAGAGTATGTGTGGCTAGTAAGGGGAATACATAAAAAAGTTGTCATTATTGTTACTTTAGAGCCTTCAAAGATCTCGTTTTTGATATAGTGATCTGGAAACTAATCTAAGTCAGATCACTGGCAAATTAAAGAACCTCTTTGATTTATTTCAAAGGAATTTGTTCGGAAGCCACATGACGAATTAAAGAACTGTTTCAACTAACTTTGAAATAAGTATTTGTGCCGTCACTTAGTGAATTAAAGAACCATTTAAATAAATTTTGGAATAAGTGTTCGTGATACCACAAAATGTAGGCCTGTCTTTGATGGGGAAACTTAATGAGGCCTGAAGTCTTAAACTTACGTCTCCTTGGTGGGCCATAGAAAAAGATGAATTCTTTTTAAATAAACAATAAATATCTGGAAGTAATATTAGAATTGTTTTGTGTGTATTCGTATTTAAATGTAATGGTTATGTCCTGAATTATAATTTTAAGTTATCCATTATAAATTACGTAAAATGTAGAAAATAGTATGTATCACTTTGTTCCTAGTTTATATTGAAGTAAATTTCCAGTACAAAAATAAGTCCTTGTAAATTGTGCAGAAAAGAATGTAGACTGAAATAGTATAATGTAAAATACGCAGCATGAAATTATTTTCAGGTTATGCTAGTTTACCATGCTTGCTGTAAATGAGAAAAAAAATACTGGAAACGGTGCATATAATTACTAGTAGTAATGTTCTCAATATGCAATATAGCCAGTTGATTGGTATAGTATTTTTCACGATCTAAGAAAATCTATTCTATTGCCTCTCATATAATAACTGGAGTCTAGCCACTTTCTTAGATCGTGAAAAATACTATACTAGTACAACTAAATTGAAAGATATATCCGACAATTTGAAATTTTAAAAACTCCCGCCATTTTAAAATTTTAAATATTCCCGCCAGAGATCAATGACAGTATCTATGTTACTCACAGAACAAAAAGTTCTGTTATGTCACTGCTATGGCAGCGCCTTTGTGTTGTTAGTCGTAACTAAAGCCTACTTCAAGTGAGCTATCTTCTTTTTTTAATAGTAATTATATGATCTGTGACGTACTTCGTTTGATTCTCCATTGTGCTTAAGAACTACATGTTTACCAACTGGAATAATTTGAAGCCTAGATTTTAATAGTTTTTATTAACGGACTTTTGGATATTTCTAATTTCAAAACTTTTGTATTGTTTGTATGATTGATTTTGAAGCCATCTTTTCTTTGGAAAAATGGTTTTTAGTTAAAAAATCCTGTGTGTATGTCGTCGTCGTCGTCGGCCTCTTTTCGTTACATGTCTTGTTAGCACGATACAGCCTCCGGAGTGCAACAAGTCACCAATTTTATGATTGCATATTATTCAGGACATGACAGAGATTAACCCTATTGATATTCAGCTCACCAGAGCCAGTACAACAGGTGCTGTAGTCCTTTAAGTACGATATTTTTGTCATTTTCGAGGAAGTTTCAGTTTGTTAGCACGATACAGCGTCCGGAGTATATACAAGTGACCAATTTTATGATTGGATATTATTCAGAGCGTCTTGAAGATGAACCCTATTCATATTCAGCTCACTAACGGCAGTACAACGGGTGCTATGGCACTTGAAGTACCAAAATGTTTGTCATTTTTGGAGAATTTTCAGTTTGTTAGTACGATACAGCCTCCACAGTGTATAAAAGTGACCATTTTTATGATTGAATTTTGTTCAAGATGTCTCACAAATGTACCCTACTGATTTTCATACTACATTTTTGGTTATTTTTGGAGAAATTTCGGTTTGGTAGCACGATACATCCCCTGAAGTGTATACAAGTGACAATTTTATGATATAATATTGCTCAGGGCCACAGATGCGGAAAAGTTAGTTTTAATCTTTAGAACCGTTTATTTTTTGGAAGCAATCCAAACAAAGTGAAGGGGAATTGCGACATTCCCTACAAAATGTTGATATTAATTTTGTCTTCTTGGCCGCCAACCGGGAATGTTTCAATGGATTGTACTGCTTTTGGTAGCAGGAGACACGGCGCTTTCCTTTCTTTCGACTATACATTGTTCTTTCTTCAGTTTCCTCCAATTTATGTTTAATTTTCTTATTTTCCTTCTTGTTATCTATTGCTTTTTTTAGCATCCCCATCACTAGTTGCTCCCTGAAATCGGCAATCTGAATTTTTCTGTTGGTTGATGTTTGGTGTAGTAGTAGTGCATTGACTACTGCAGTTCCAAATAAATATTCAAAACCCACTTTGTGGTACCATCTTATGGTACGTCTTAAAACGGAAAAGTAAGAAGACATTTGATCAGAGATATCTATACCTATTTTATATTTGTTATAAAATATAATAGCCTCCGGCTTATATACCAGCTCCCCTTTATGATTTTCCTTCCTTGCTTCTGTCATTCCTAGCGTGTGCCTTGTCGTTATGAACCTTATGCTTCTTTTGTCTTTCCAGTGACCTACAACAACGCCTTTACATTCTTTTCCCTTTATCTCCCATTTTTTAATTGTTTTGTCATCTAATACATATTTTGGAATACCTTTTAAATTTTTTCTGGGAGTTCCTACATTGTGAGTTTTTCTTGGTAATAAAATATTAGTCAATTACATATTATTATAAAAATTATCTGCCACTAATGTGCGTCCCTGATCAAGATAATCTTTGAACAAGTTGAGTACCACATTATTGCTGTGTCTTCCTGCTCTGTTTGTGTTACTTTTACCTGAGTAAACTTGAGTTTGTTACGTATATCCGGATTTATCACAAAGTTTGAAAATGTTTACACCATATTTTGAGGCTTTACCGGGAATATATTGTAAGAAAAGTAGTCGCCCGATGAACGGCATCATTGTCTCGTCAATAGACACCACTACCGGGTAACTTTTAGGTCTTTAAATTTTTTAGTAAATGCTTCTGCAAGCGGTCTTATTTTGTTTAGACGATCCTGTTTGTCTGCCGTTTTGTTATCAGTGAAGTGAATAAATCTTAGAAAGCACTGAAATCTATTACTTGCCTATACAAAAATTTCTTTGACCAATAATCGGAAATTTTAGGATAAGCAACAAGTTCCATATAAAGCAATATGACAAAAAAAACTTCCAACTCATCGATAGAAACGTCTTTCCATCGGGGTTTGTATCTCTTTGCATTTCTATTTGTTTCTTGTACTATCATATCAAGTATGGTGTCGTCTACGATGAGTCTATATAATTCTGCGGGTACCATATTATTGGCAATATTAATTTTACATGTACTGACAAACGAAAATTGTTGTAAAGATGATCCATCTACGTCCATCCACTGGTTGATTTGCTGAGCTTGGCCCACTTGAGATAGCAAAGGCACCGGCGGTACTTGATCGTCACTCTCATTTTCGGACTCATCTGTGTCGGATTCCGATCCGCTTGGCTCATACGCAGACTCAGACGGTGGGAACGGTTCTTCATGTTCAATTTCTGAGTGCGAACTTTCAGACTCTGAGACCCATGCATCAACATTCAAATCTAGAAAATATAAACAAAATTTACATACCCCAATTCACCTGTTTTCTGTCTTATATTTTATACCATTATTATTGTCCAAATCGTCGTACCATTGCAAAAGTCTTGCTTCAGTTTTTTTTTATCTATTATCTAACTTATAAAACACAAACACACGTCTTTAGACAATCCAGATGATAAAGTGGCATGTGTTAATACAAAAAAGGTTAGAAGGTGTGAATCACCGGTGATCACACTCAAAGCAATCAAAATAAGTTTGAATTTTACATTTTAAGTATCATGGCGACATCTGCTGCGCTCCGTAATGACTTAGGACTCAATAAAGCGATTGGTACAGTAGGGAAATCTTTATTATATACCTAAATGTACAGGAGCAACCACAAATTATGTATCACCGGTGATTCATATGGTAGCCAACGTGTTAAAGACGTAAAGGGCGTAAATACAGCGAACCAGTTCTTCAAAATTAAATATTATATCTAAACAAATCCAAAAGTTTTTAGTTGAATAAAATGTCAAGATTTTCAATTATTCTCAATGTTAAGAATACATTGAAAGGAGTTGATGAATGAATATTATTTAACCATCGGTAATAATTTTGCTTGCCGTACACGTCATCACTATTATTAATTTGATCGTTCTGCCGAATTTTAATTACTAAAATCAATATGTTTAGAAATTCGGGTTATCGCAGATAACTTGAGTTATCAATAACGAAACCAGCAATAAAAATATAAAACAGAAACATTCCTTGACTATTTCTTTAGATATCAACTCATTGATATTTTTGTTGCTAATTTTTGTGTGCAGGTTCTTGGACAGACTCTTTTGAGGTAATATAAGGTTTGTTTCAATTGAAATTAATACCGTTTTTATACCTTACAATTTCGGTAACGCAGCAAATTTGATGTCAATTTCAAAAACTTATTATATTCATTAATCAGCAGGTCAACTGGATTTGTATCGTATTGTAATGTTTTTCTAATTTATTTAAAACGTAAACGGGTGGGATAAATTTTATACACACGGTATGGCTACTTACTAATTTATTTAAACACTAACTCACTAACAGTTAATTTATATATACTTAACTAATCACTTAAATTTAAATTATATGCACACAAACTTGATTATTAATTTATATTAGCACTTTACTGTTCGGTGTATTTTTGTTTATTTCTCGAGATCACTTTTATCAACTAAACTTATCCGCTGATCGGTACTTTATTTATATTAAAGCCTTTTTTACTAGAAAATTCCGGACTGCGGCTTACACACACAAAAACAATTAGTTCTGGCATTTTCTAGATAAGTCTGGTCACAAAAACAATGTTTAGATAAGATAGTCGTAAACAGTTATAAAAAATCCTGCGTATCCGCCATAATTTTAACTTTCATACCTGGCTCAGACAGAGTCCGATTTAGAGACTATACCAGTGTGCTGTTTCGTAACATTACCCCCTCTTTAAATGGAGCAGTGGGAGCAATATGTTGGGCATGGTCGTCTGGACAGGGAGTCGGCATTTCGGTGACTCACACCAGCTCGATGTTCGATTTTGAAATCATACTCCTGTAGTCGTTCAATCCATCTAGCGATCTGGCCCTCGGGATTCTTGAACTGCATCAACCACTTGAGTGCTGCATGATCAGTCCGGATTAAAAACTTCCTACCATAGAGATACTGGTAAAAGTGTTCCACCGACTTCACTACCGCCAGAAGTTCTCTTTTTGTGACGCAGTAGTTTCGTTCTGATTTGGAGAGGACTTTACTAAAATATTCCAGCACTCTTTCTTGCCCTTCTTGGATCTGTGAGAGCACTCCACCAATTCCTACGTTCCTTGCGTCAGTGTCAAGAATAAAGTCTCCCTCTGGTAAAGGGTATCTATCCTAATATCGGCGCCGTGGTTAAATGCTTCTTCAAGGTATCAAAAGCCGTTTGACAGTCTTCGTCCTATTGGAAAGCTCTTGCTTCTTCTGTAAGTCGCGTTAGAGGCTTGGCAATATCTCCAAACTTCCTGATAAATCTTCTATAATACATGCAAAGTCCAAGGAAACTCCTAATTTGATGTTTGTCGGTTGGTTGCGGCCATTGCTGAATGGAAGCAATTTTCTCGGGATACACCGCTTCATTGCTCACTATATGACCTAGATAGTTGACTCGGTTTTGGAACAGCTGACATTTCTTCGGGTTTAACATAAGCTGGGCAGCTTGGAGTCGTTTGAATACGTCTTCCAAATTCTTCAGATGTTCGTCAAATGTCTTCCCCGGTACTACGATGTCGTCCAAATAGACCAGGCATGTCTTCCAAGACAACCCTCTCAAGACATTTTCCATGAGTCTTTCAAATGTCGCAGGCGCTTACAAAGCCCGAATGGCATGACGTTGAATTGTCATAATCCAGATCCGGTGGTAAAAGCAGTCTTCTCTTTGTCTTCTGGGTCCATTTCCACTTGCCAATAACCAGACTTCAGGTCCAAGGTGGAAAACAGTTTGCAGAGGATAGCTGTCTTTCTTCGTCACGTTGTTAACCTGGCGATAATCCACGCAGAATCTCGTAGTTCCATCCTCTTTCTTGACGAGCACTACTGGAGACACCCATGGACTAGTAGATGGGTCTATTACTTTTTTTTCTGCCATCTCTCGAATTATTCTTTCAGCTTCCTCTCTCTTCGCTCGTGGAAGTCTTCGAGCTGATTGTCTAATTGACTTAGCATTACCAGTATCGATTTTGTGTTTGACGGCTGATGTTCTACCAGTCTTTCCTCCTTTTGGTACGAATAAGTCTCGATACTGCAAGAGAAACTCTCTCATTCTCTTTTTTTAGCTCGATCCAAAGATTGACCAGCTACTGATAACATTTGTTCGAATCTGGCATTAGAATAGTCAGTGGTCGTTGTTTGACGAACTATAGACATCACTGGTACGCAGGATCCAATCTTGGTTTCCTTCTTGATTGTAATTGGGTAATCGTTCACGTTTATCACACGTACTGGGATCTCTTTCGCCGACGTGACCAATCCTTTTCCAATTAGTACTCCTTTGCCAACTTCTTCGTCGTGGTTCCTTGGCTCCATCATAATCGGTGTACCTTCCTCCATGATTCCCTGTAGTCGTGCTACTATCATGGTTTCGCTTCGTGAAGGTAGAACGGTATCTTCCTGTACAGCTTTCTACACCGCGCTGCCTCCATATGGATGAATAAATACCTCCTCGGAACCCACTTTAATGGTTCTGTTTCTAAAGTCTAATTGAAAACCATGTACATTCATAAAGTCCATCCTCAGAATCACGTCTTCTTCAATGTCAGCTACGATTACCGTATGCGTGAACTTTTCTGCCCCAATTCCCAATTGGATTTGCGTTTCACCGTGAACGTTGGCACTCTCACCTGTGGCGGTCCGCAGTCGCAGTCTCGTTGGTAGCTTCTTCTTGGAGTTTATTATTTCTGGTCGTATAATGGTTCTAGTTGCTCCAGTGTCTACTAGCAGAGTATATCTCTTGCCATTCGCCATCTACATATACACTGTCGTTGCGACATCTCAGCGAAGGTATCAGTATGAGAGGGTCTTTGGAACGATCATGGGTCGGTGCTGCCCCCTCGTATCCGACCCGTTCTAGTTTTCCTGTGACTGGGGTTCTTGGTTTGCAGGAGACTTGGGGCGCTTACACGAACTACGTACATGCCCTAGCTCGCCACAATTCCAGCAACTGATCTTTCTCGGCTTCTTGTTCATCATACTTTTTATTAAACTGACGAACTGGTCAAATCTGTCTTCGTCACCTTCTTCTTGAATGGTCCTAATTTTGTTATACCCGGAGGCCTTTGTTGCTGCTTCATATTCAAGAGCAGCTGTCAATGCGTCGACTAATGTTTTCGGATGGGCTAAACGAAGCGTCCTCTGCATATCGGGGTCACGTAAGCCATCAATGAAAGCCTGGATGCCCAGACATTCCATCATGTTCTCTGGTGCTGACGGATAAGCAAATCGAATTAGTCGGGCAATGTCCACTTCATATTCTTGAAGGGATTCATCACGTTTCTGCCTTCGGTTCTTCAGCTGAGATTGGTACAAATGTTCTAGATGTTCATGACCATATCGCATGTCCAACCTCTTCTTCAGCTGCTCGAAGTCGTCCGTTTCTTCCAAAGGTATCGTCTGAAGTACATCTAAGGCATCTACACGACGCACGATGGTTAAGTTCACTGCCTTCTCCTTATCGGACCAATTATTCACTCTAGCGACTGCTGCAAACTGTTTCACATAATTGGTCCACGACATTTTTCCATCGAACGTTGGGGCCTTGACTCGGGTAAAACTGCCAATATCTTCTAGCTTAGGGTGTGTTTCAGGTTTGCAAGGTTTTGTTTGCTCGGCCTTCTTTTCTTCCGCTGGCGTGTCTTGAGTCCTTATATATGTCATCTTTTTTTCTAACTCCTTGATTTTCTCGTTTATCGTTGTAATCTTATTCTCGATTTTCTCGACCATCGTTGACATCTTATTCTCGATTTCAGATTTTAGAGACGAAATTTCATTTTCAACGTCAGCGACATTGTCGTTTTTCATTAATAAGATATCGGCAGATATATCGTTCTTAAAAGTAGAAATATCGTTCTTTATAGCCGAAATATCGCTTTTCACATTCGTTGAAATCTTCTCTTCCATACCAGAAATCTTCTCGTCCATGTTAGCAGAAATATTAGCAGAAATGTCGTTCTTCATAGCAGAAATCTTCTCGTCCATGTTCTCTTCCCTGGATAAAACTGTTTTTGGATCAATGCCGTCATTTTCCAGTGCCACTTTAAGTCTCTTGGCCATTTTTACGTAGATATTTCTTTATATTATCCCACTTCTGACACCAATGTAATGTTTTTCTAATTTATTTAAAACGTAAACGGGTGAGATAAATTTTAAACACACGGTATGGCTACTTACTAATTTATTTAAACACTAACTCACTAACACTTAATTTATATATACTTAACTAATCACTTAAATTTAATTTATATGCACACAAACTTGATTATTAATTTATATTAGCACTTTACTGTACGGTGTATTTTTGTTTATTACTCGCGATCACTTTTATCAACAAAACTTATCCGCTGATCGGTCCTTTATTTGTATTAAAGCCTTTTTTACTAGAAAATTCCGGACTGCGGCTTACACACACAAAAACAATTGGTTCTGGCATTTTCTAGATAAGTCTGGTCACAAAAACAATGTTTATATAAGATAGTCGTAAACAGTTATAAAAAAACCTGCGTATCCGCCATACTTTTTAACTTTTATACCTGGCTCAGGCAGAGTCAGACTTAGGAACTATAACAGTGTGCTGTTTCGTAACAGTATATTGTACGGTTTTCGTGCCAGTTGGAACATACCTATAAAAACTTTTTACAATTAACCAACGGATATAATAATTAAAATTTTACAAATAAATGTTTAATATTTAATATCGAAGATTGTCTTATGGAACTAATCAACTCGTCGAAAATAATGATAACAGATTTAAGATTCCATTGCTACCAATATTATCGAATGCTATCTTAATTATAGAACCTGATAGGAAGAAAAATCCCAGAGTTTTGGAACTTGGGATTATTTTGTTGTTTTTGAAAGGGAGATTACCGTGGGAGAATATGCTTACTGTGGGGTCAAAGGAATCCTAATGGATTAGGATTATTATAAGATAAATAAATGATTGAATTAGTTAGAGTATGGTTTCAGAAAATGGCAGAGTAGCAGCCACCACATTTTCAGAAGCATATCTAGAGTGCATACCAAGAGAAAAATGGAAGCAAGAGGAAACATTGATGTTAAAGAATTTATTAAAAATTAGTAGGAAGCAAAAGTGTGATGATCACCGATGAAAACAATAAATCAGTCAAAATTTATATAAATGACAATAAAAATTGATAAAGTCGATATTATTATTAATATTATTATTAATACCTACTAATAAAATATCACAAAATACAAAAATTTAAAAGCAATATGACGAATTGGTAACAGTAAAAGACTGGAACACATATAATAAGTAGGAATGAAAAAACAGAGAGGGAATACCAGCATAAATATGGATAATAAATACTAGCAATGAAAAAAATGAAAAGATAGTTGGTAGAAGACGAAAGCACAAGAATATTTATTCTTGTGACGAAAGTATCCAAGAGCCTTAAACAATACTTAGCTTTATTATTATTTGTAGGATTTATTTTGTTATATTCTTTATATTTTCAACGAAAAAAGTATATATTTTTATTGATAATGATTATCAACAATTAATTAGCCAAAAAAACGTTTATGATGCTATTATTTTCGATTGAATTAACCACATACTTCTTATTAGAATTGTAAAATATCAAATAAAAGTCAAATTTCGATAAAAGTTGATTAATGTGATAAAATATTATCATTCCTTGATTTCTCTTATATTTAATATTTTCAGAATTTATTTCTGTTGTTTTTTTTTAACCGAACGAAGACATGGACACGACCAAGAGATGAACGGAAATTCGAGGAACACCTCAGCAAAATACTCCAAGATAAACCCTTATCCAATGATATTAACATCTTGAATGATGCAATAGTGGAAGCAATAACAGACGCCCAAAAGAAATGTTGCCTAACAAGCCCAAAGGAAGAAAAAATCAGCCTGGAAACGCACCACAAAATGGAACGGAGAAGAACACTGAAAAGTGAGGAAGACGCTAGCCAAGACGAAATAAATAGACTGAACAAGGAAGTAGCAAAGGCAATCAGGAAAGACTTAAGAAAGTACAAAGAAGAGAAAATCGTTGAAACTATCGAGGAGAATAAAAGCATGAAGGTAATGAGACGCAAACTAACAAGTGGGAAGAGAGAAATTGACAAACTCAAGAACAAGGATGGAAATATCACGTCGAACAGTGAACAAATTGTGGAATCTTTTTATGGTATTTCATACGCTAAACAAACCACTCTAAGTCCAGAGGAATATCTGCGGAAAGGGGTTCAAAATCAGGGCTCCGAGGATATTCCGGAGATTTGTCTGGATTGAATTAATATGGCTTTGAAAAAGATGAAGAATAATAGAGCTCCAGGGGAAGACGGTGTCGTCACTGAAGCGTTAAAGATAGGAGGACCAGTACTGATGTCCATGATTCAAAAACTCTTTAATCTATGCCTGTGGAATCAGAATATCCCAATAAAATGGAACAATTCAATAACCATACTTCTGCACAAGAAGGGAGATATAACGGACCTGGAAACATACAGACCAATTAGTCTCCTTAACCATCTTTATAAACTCTACACCAGAATTATAACAAGTAGATTGGAGGCAAAGCTGGATTTCTATCAGCTACGGGAGCAAGCTGCTTTCCGCTCGAAGTACGGTACAAACGACCACCTACAGTGCTTGAAAACCTTGATAGAAAAAACCATTGAATATAACCGCCCTCTAGCATTGATATTTGTCGATTTTAAAAAGGCTTTTGATACAGTAGAATTAGCAGTCATATTAAGAGCACTGCAAGATTGTAGAGTCGACCACCGATATTGCGACATAATTCAAAATATATATGAAAATGCCACAACAACTGTAAATCTACACTCTACAGCCAACAAGATAAAGATGGGAAGGGGAGTTAGGCAAGGCGACACTATATCACCAAGTTGTTTATTACTGTGCACGAATATGCATTTAAAAGATTGGCATGGCAACAAAAAGGAATACTCATCGATGGAGAGACTCAATCACCTGCGCTTCGCGGATGACATCGTTATTTTGTCGGACTGTCTGGGAGAAGCCAAAGACATGCTCCAAGTACTCAACGATACCATACAAGAGATTGGGCTGACAATAAACTTTGAAAAAGTCAAAATAATGATTAAGATGGTTCCCAGTGACCAAATACAAATTAATAACAACAAAGTAGAATTGGTCGACAAATATATATATATATATATACAAAAGGACAAATACTATTGAGGTTAGCAGCAAAAGGAAAAGTGTACTATTCTTAGATTTCCAAGCTTTCGCAAATATTTATTTGCATCTTCAGGGAACTACAAAGACAGAGAAAAAAACATAAATTACAAAAACAGTCCGCTACAACAGTTTCATAACTTACGCTAATTTAGAATGTATCCTTGATCTTAACATAAGGACAATCGTTAAACAGTTAAAATTAAAGAAAGAAACAAGTCCAGATTGCATTACAAACACTAACAGTCACATATTAAAATATTTTAAAATCATTAAAAGGTTGAAACATTAAAACAGCGAGAATTCACACAAGCACATGGATCTATTTTAAATTGTATCTAAATTTGAAAACAGAATAAGGTCAGGTTCTTCTTTCCTATGAAATAGAAAAGAAAAATTATTAAAAAATTATTAATTACCACGACCATAATGACCTAAACTAAAAACGATCGAAACAATATATACATTTGAATAGAATACGAATACGAGGGAGGTACAATAATTCGGTCGATGTTATGTAGAAATATTGTTAGAATTATTACCAATCTGCTTACAGGAATTTTGCTTGTCTAGAGTCAAGAGGAGAGAGTACAAATTGCTTAAATTTTGAATGTCTGTTTTCTTATTAATACGGAAATCCTCCTGAAAAATGAAGGCCATTTCCAAAAATAATCTTTTACTGTAGTTTCTTTCACATGATAGAATCTTAATCCCTTCAAAATCTATTACATGATCTAAGGAGGAAACATTTCAACTTCGGAAGGGGTATCGACCATTTCAATTGTTTCTTTGCCGTACATTAGGGAGGTTACTCCCAGGCTAACAAGGATTTTTTCAAAATATTTACAAAATGTTAAGTTTGCTTGTAGGAGTGCCGTATTGGGGAAATCGATTTATAGTCCTTTAAAAGATAAAATACCTACCTTAGATAGTAGTAATGTGGTCTATAAACTTGTTTGCAATAGCTGTGATCATACATATATTGGCCAGACCTCTCAAAAGCTGTCTAGTCGTGTATCTCTCCATAGAAGCGATATAAGACTGCATCCAGAGAGATGTTCTCTTGCCAATCATGTTTCCTCCTTAGATCATGTAATAGATTTTGAAGGGATTAAGATTCTATCATGTGAAAGAAACTACAGTAAAAGATTATTTTTGGAAATGGCCTTCATTTTTCAGGAGGATTTCCGTATTAATAAGAAAACAGACATTCAAAATTTAAGCAATTTGTACTCTCTCCTCTTGACTCTAGACAAGCAAAATTCCTGTAAGCAGATTGGTAATAATTCTAACAATATTTCTACATAACATCGACCGAATTATTGTACCTCCCTCGTATTCGTATTCTATTCAAATGTATATATTGTTTCGATCGTTTTTAGTTTAGGTCATTATGGTCGTGGTAATTAATAATTTTTTAATAATTTTTCTTTTCTATTTCATAGGAAAGAAGAACCTGTCCTTATTCTGTTTTCAAATTTAGATACAATTTAAAATAGATCCATGTGCTTGTGTGAATTCTCGCTGTTTTAATGTTTCAACCTTTTAATGATTTTAAAATATTTTAATATGTGACTGTTAGTGTTTGTAATGCAATCTGGACTTGTTTCTTTCTTTAATTTTAACTGTTTAACGATTGTCCTTATGTTAAGATCAAGGATACATTCTAAATTAGCGTAAGTTATGAAACTGTTGTAGCGGACTGTTTTTGTAATTTATGTTTTTTTCTCTGTCTTTGTAGTTCCCTGAAGATGCAAATAAATATTTGCGAAAGCTTGGAAATCTAAGAATAGTACACTTTTCCTTTTGCTGCTAACCTCAATAGTATTTGTCCTTTTGTGTCTTAATTGATCAGCAACGATCATAGGCGTTTATCGCTTTTTTGCTATATATATATATATATATATATATATATTTGGGTCATGAGATTAAAATAACCAGAGACAACCAAACCTGCGAACTAAACAGGCGAATTACCTTGGGATGGGCGGCGTACGGAAAAATGAAGGACATCCTTAAAGGAAATATCCCAATTCATTTGAAACGAAAAGCATTTAACCAATGCATATTACCGGTTCTGACCTATGACGCAGAGACACTAACTTTAACAAAGAAAACCGCGGAAAAACTGAGAGTAACACAAAGGCGAATGGAGAGATCGATGCTTGGCCTGACCCTGAGGGATCGAGTGAGAAATGAAGAGATACGCCGACGTACTGGAGTGGATGATATTATACAACGAAACACTACACGGAAATGGAAATGGGCTGGATACATTGCTAGAATGGACGACGGGCGATGGACCAAAAAACTGTTGGAATGGAGACCAAGAGCTGATAAGCGTAGCCGAGGCAGACCTCCCACTCGATGGACGGATGACCTAAAGAGGATAGCGACAAATTGGATTGCAACAGCCAGGGACAGAGAGAACTGGAGATGTTTGGAGGAGGCCTATGTCCAACAATGGACGTGAAATGGGCTGTATGATGATGATATCTCTAATAGTGAATTTCCAATATTGAAAATATGAAAATAATAATTTCTCGTTTGCTAAATATGGAAAATACATTAATTTTTGGTATGTATAGAAATTGGAAAGTGCTGATTAATTTCAGTTCTCTATAAATCCTACAAATAACATAGTTTTTTCATAATTAGTTAAGCCATCCACAAATTGGTCTTCATTTTCCTCTCCCCAAACTTTTATTTATACAGAAACAACAACTAATCTTAAATAGGTCTTACTAATGTGTACTTAATTATTGTTAAAAACATTTATTTTTGTTGATGGCTAGCTCTCTTTCTACCCATTTTCATAGATTACAACGTTCCTATATATTAAATAAGTTTCCCTACTTCATTGTATCTGGCTGATCTCATATTTATAAGACTGTCTATATTACCAAGTTATATGTTTACATTTGTGACAATATACTTATGTAATAACAAATGTTTTTTTTTGCAGAATGGAAAAATCACAAAATCCTCCAACTTATTCGCATCCTCAACCAAAAACACAAACAGGTAAATATGAAATTACAAATCTCAAAATGAAAGTGACGTATCGGGAAATTTGATAGGAATATGTTTTATACTATTCCGATCATGATTCATTATTATGGATGAATTCTATTAATTAAAAAGTAACAGATTATAGCAGTAGCTTGGTGAGAATTGTTCTTAAGATTACTTTGTGTCTGGATGAAGTTTATGAACAACGATGACAATACAAAACAGACAATAATAATCTGCCTTATTGGAACAAAGATTCCAAAAATGCAAAAATATTTTTCAAACGTCAACGAAAATATTAGAGAGATATAAGAGAAATGTGATGAATAAGATGAAATAAACATAAATTAATATAATAGAAGATGGAGGAAATATGCTACCGAGAATGTAATAAGAGAGAAGATATTGACTGGTCATGAAAACATGTAAAGAATGCCGAATGAATGTAACATTGGGAAGATTATAACGATTCACAAACCAACGAAGCCAACAAGGATTTGAGAATTATAGAGGCATTAGTCTATGAAACGTAGTATATACAATACTGTTCTACATATGTGCACGTACAGTGGCGTAACTAGGATGAAGCTAGGGGGGGGGATGAACTACAGGAAAATTTGGGTGTCGGAAATTTTTTCAAATTTTGAGCCCCTAATACAGCATTTTAGCTTTGTTTTCTTATAAAATTGTGGCTTACAGTTTAGTACATTTCAATAAAGTATAGGTTTGCTGTGATTACGTATTAGATTTTTTTTCATTTTTAGGGTTCGGGGGGGGGCTTCGTTCATCTCCCCCGCCGTTGTTAAGACGCTGTGCACATAAACTCATAATTAGTGCACTATTTTTCCAATTTAAAAAGTATAAAAAATTAAGGACCCATTAGTAATCACAAACAATAACTAGTTCAGGAGGAATCGGCGCATGAGTACCGAAAACTATTCCACCTCAATTTTTTTATGCGATCCTTTTTGAATTGCCCTACTGATGATATAAATGCATGTTGCCACGGGGCAACCTAGTGCCATATTGTTTAAACCGAAATTGTTTAAACAATTGGAAGAAATTGTTATTTTTCAACCGGACAATTTTTTTTATATTCTTTATTGAAATACAAATAAAAAAGGTCCTATGACTTTTCACGATAAAGTTAATATTTTCAGAGATATGAATTTTTAAAGGTTCGAAAAATCTCAAATTTGGGTACTTTTGACCCATGAAAAATATATTAAAAAAATATAATAAAATATAAATAATAATTTTTTTAAATTCTTTATACAATAGTTAATAATATTCTTAATAGAGATTTAAGAAAATTTCATTGTTTATACCTGTTTTTAAATTGTTAAGTTCGCTCGCTCACAAGTATGCGTCGCTACCTTTAAGTATCGCCGTCTCTCTCTGACTCATGCGCTGCATACGGTCTCTCTGTGTCCTGAATTATTATTAATCATTTATCTAGAAAACCATTAACTTTATCAAGATTGGTAAAGAGAGCAATGTTATTAATAATTAAATTGTCTACAACTTTTTTTACCAAAAGTAATTTAAGTATGAATCGGAACATGTGATTAAAATTACTTTTTTGTTATTATCATAGTGATTAATGCATTTTTATCAACAATAATAAGATATAATAGTATTTGAAAAATTTTTGGAATCGCAATTATATATAACTAATAAGCTTTTGCTCAAACATACATTTGGGAAAATGCATTTAATCCGGAATATAAAACATTAGATTTTGATCAGTTGGAAATGGGTTTTTGTTTATAAATAAAGGTATTAGCAAAGTATCATTCTCTAGTTTGTATCCGAAATTCGTAAAATCTAATGTTTTATATTCCGGATTCAATGCATTTATCCAAATGTATGTTTTGAGCAAAAGCTTATTATTTATATATAATTGTGATTCCAAAAATTTTTCATATACTATTATATCTTATTATTGTTGATAAAAATGCATAAATTACTATGATAATAACAAAAAAGTAATTTTAATTACATGTTCCGATTCATACTTAAATTACTTTTGTTAAAAACAAATTGTACACAATTTAATTATTAATAACATTGCTCTCTTTACCAATCTTGATGAAGTTAATGGTTTTTTAGATAAATAATAAATAATGATTCAGGACACAGAGATGTCGATGCAGTGCATGAGTCATAGGGAGACGGCGATACTTAAAGGTAGCGACGCATACTTGTGAGCGCGCGCAATTAACAATTAAAAAACAGGTATAAACAATGAAATTTTCTTAAATCTCTATTAAGAATACTATTAACTATTGTATAAAGAATATAAAAAAATTATTATTTATATTTTATTTTATTTTTTTAATATATTTTTCATGGGTCAAAAGTACCTACTCAAATTTGAGATTTTTCGAACCTTTAAAAATTCATATAATAAAAATATTAACTTTATCGTCAAAAGTCATAGGACTTTTTATATTTGCATTTCAATAAAGAATATAAAAAAAATTTGTCCGGTTGAAAAATAACAATTCCTTCCAATTGTTTAAACAATTTCGGTTTAAACAATATGGCACTAGGTTGCCCCATGGCAACATGCATTTATATCATCAGTAGGGCAATTCAAAGTGGATCGCATAAAAAAATTGAGGTGGAATAGTTTTCGGTACTCATGCGCCGATTCCTTCTGGAGTAAACGTGGAATGCAAAATAGAACGGCGATAAAATAATAACAACAAACCTGAATTACCACCAAATAAAAAACTATTGAAAAACTATCAACAAATATTGCAAGAGCTGAAAGAAGGAGATTTTATGAAAAAAAATAATGTATAAATAGTATATAATACCCAGAATATATGGAGATATGAGAAGCAAGCACTAACCACACGCTTGATATCGGGTCGATACGATTACTTACTTTTTAACAATTTATTCCTTTCAAAAACATTTATGAAACTCTCAAATAATCAGAAATCTACAATCAAATGGAATTTATGTCAACAAATATTGTTTGGATCCGTGTATATAATATTCTATTATCTATGCACAGCTGTGCTGTGGTTTGGATGCAACATAAAAAATAGTGATAAGGTTTTTGTGCTCACAAACAGTTGAAAAATTTTAAATCAAAACATTCGAACAGAGATGCGTTTCTTTGAACCGTCAAGAGTGGAAAGACAGAGAGAGAAAATATGTTGAATAAGTAAAAGCCGATTCAGTACTACTATCGACAGATTAGCAACTAGTATTGTGTAGGTTTTTAGGTTTATATACCTGTGAGGAGGCCCCTCTTAAGATCGACACGGAACCACCGTGATATCGAAAACAGCAGATTTTACCAACAATAAAATATAATTTATTACCAACTGCGGAACAGCAGCGCTTAGTTCTTGTTAGTCAGAACTAAAAAGTGAACAACCCCTGAAGTACGTCCAAATTTCCTACATTCTCCTTCCTTATTGCCGTTTTAATAAATAATTATACATGTTGTGAACAAGCGAGACCGTTCTTGTAGCGAAGAAATTTCGGCGAGTCGGAGATTAATACTAGCCGTTTAGAAGGGATGCGAGTTTTACGGATCGCCGAAGCATTTTTAGATTTATTTGCTATACAGAGTGTTCCAAAATATTGAGTAATACAAAATCAGTAGTCTAAAACAGTCAATAAAAGACTGCATATTAAGGAAAAATTAAGACGAACCATAATTACCACAGGAAATAAATGTGCAATGTTATCTTTATTGTCCACTGGAATTAATTAAAATACCAATTCAAAATGTATTTGATTATTCTTAAATTAAAGAAGATATTTAAGAAATAAAGTAAGTAATAATTTTATTCTAAATTCAGACCATAACTAGTCCAGGAGGAATCGGCGCATGAGTACCGAAAACTATTCCACCTCGATTTTTTTATGCGATCCTCTTTGAATTCCCCTACTGATGATATAAATGCATGTAGCCATGGGGCAACCTAGTGCCATATTGTTTAAGCCGAAATTGTTTAAACAATTGGAATTGTTATTTTTCAACCGGACAATTTTTTTTATATTCTTTATTGAAATACAAATAAAAAAGGTCCTATGACTTTTTACGATAAAGTTAATATTTTTAGAGATATGAATTTTTAAAGGTTCGAAAAATCTCAAATTTGAGTACTTTTGACCCATGAAAAATATATTAAAAAAATAAAATTAAATATAAATAATAATTTTTTTAAATTCTTTATACAATAGTTAATAATATTCTTAATAGAGATTTAAGAAAATTTCATTGTTTATACCTGTTTTTAAATGTTAATTTCGCGCGCTCACTAGTATGCGTCGCTACCTTTAAGTATCGCCGTCTCTCTCTGACTCATGCGCTGCATCGACCTCTCTGTGTCCTGAATCATTATTTATCATTTATCTAAGAAACCATTAACTTCATCAAGATTGGTAAAGAGAGCAATGTTATTAATAATTAAATTGTCTACAATTTGTTTTTAACAAAAGTAATTTAAGTATGAATCGGAACATGTAATTAAAATTACTTTTTTGTTATTATCATAGTAATTTATTCATTTTTATCAACAATAATAAGATATAATGGTATTTGAAAAATTTTTGGAATCACAATTATATATAAATAATAAGCTTTTGATCAAAACATACATTTGGATAAAAGCATTGAATCCGGAATATAAAACATTAGATTTTACGAATTTCTCATACAAACTAGAGAATGATACTTTGCTAATATCTTTATTTATAAACAAAACCCCATTTCCAACTGATCAAAATCTAATGTTTTATATTCCGGATTCAATGCATTTTTCCAAATGTATTTTTAAGCAAAAGCTTATTATTTATATATAATTGTGATTCCAAAAATTTTTCAAATACTATTATATCTTATTATTCTTGATAAAAATGCATAAATCACTATGATAATAACAAAAAAGTAATTTTAATTACATGTTCCGATTCATACTTAAATTACTTTTGTTAAAAACAAATTGTACACAATTTAATTATTAATAACATTGCTCCCTTTACCAATCTTGATGAAGTTAATGGTTTTTTAGATAAATGATAAATAATGATTCAGGACACAGAGATGTCGATGCAGTCAGAGAGAGACGGCGATACTTAAAGGTAGCGACGCATACTTGTGAGCGCGCGCAATTAACAATTAAAAAACAGGTATAAACAATGAAATTTTCTTAAATCTCTATTAAGAATACTATTAACTATTGTATAAAGAATATAAAAAAATTATTATTTATATTTAATTTTATTTTTTTAATATATTTTTCATGGGTCAAAAGTACTCAAATTTGAGATTTTTCGAACCTTTAAAAATTCATATCTTTAAAAATATTAACTTTATCGTCAAAAGTCATAGGACTTTTTTTATTTCCATTTCAATAAAGAATATAAAAAAAATTTGTCCGCTTGAAAAATTACAATTCCTTCCAATTGTTTAAACAATTTCGGTTTAAACAATCTGGCACTAGGTTGCCCCATGGCAACATGCATTTATATCATCAGTAGGGCAATTCAAAGTGGATCGCATAAAAAAATTGAGGTGGAATAGTTTTCGGTACTCATGCGCCGATTCCTCCTGGACTAAACGTGGAATGCAAAATAGAACGGCGATAAAATAATAACAACAAACCTGAATTACAACCAAATAAAAATCTATTGAAAAACTATCAACAAATATTGCAAGAGCTGAAAGAAGGAGATTTTATGAAAAAAAATAATGTATAAATAGTATATAATACCCAGAATATATGGAGATATGAGAAGCAAGCACTAACCACACGCTATAATGCTACAGTGGCAACCAATTACAAGAAGACGTACATGTCCAGAATCAAACGTCGGATAGAAATAGATGAAGACCTAAGCAGAGAAGGGCTTAAAATGTAGAAAGAGAATAAAAGATTGGGAAAATGGTGAAAAATAAGCAAACAATAGATCATATACTGATTTTCCATGTTAAATACATAGAAAACATTTCTAAAAACTCTTAATTTACAGACATTACTTGAAATTTTGTCACAGATACATCATAATTCTATTTTTTCGTCAAAAAAAATGCAGTTAATAACTGACAAAAAAATGTAATTTTTGACTTTATTATGTATTGAATTTTTGTCATTTTTCAGTAATTGTTACTCAGACAGTGGCGGTTGGACCATCTCCAACTTCGACAACATGTCCATCGTGTCATGCTGAGATAGTTACATCCGTTGAATCTGCAGCAACTTCAAAAACACATATCTTTGCTCTACTGTTATGTCTCTTCGGGTAAGTTCACCGGCTTTCCGATAACTTGATTCCATTTTATAGATGCTGTTTTGGAAGTTCTGCGAAATACATGATTTGTACTTAATTTAATTAAATTTCATAAAACATCATTTGTTAGTAACAAATCGGATATGAATTATAAATTGATCCATAAATTTACAATAGTTTTTCTATTCAGTGCGGTCGTAAATTGTGCCCCCCTCTCATAACTTCTGATCGGAATGAGGTATAATAATGAAACAAAAACTAGATTAAACTAGAGGAAATTATACTATGACTAGTAATAGTGGCAAACACCTGACTTCAATTATGTGATAGAGGGCGTTACTATCTTTAAAATTTGTATTGGAAACTAAGGTCACAAAATACGTCATTTGAAAGATATTTTAATTATCTTTACAGATGCTGTATTGTGCTAACAAACTGAAATTTCTCCAAAAATGACAAAAATGTCGTACTTCAAGTACCATACCATCCATTGTACTTGCTATGGTGAGCTGAAAATCAATAGGGTTCATCTGTGAGAGGTCCTGGATAATATACAATCATAAAATTGATGACTTGTTGCACTCCGGAGGCTGTATCGTGCTATCAAGACATGTTACGAAAAGTGGCCGACGGCAACGACATACACGCAGTATTGTTGTTGAGGCATTCTTTGAATAAAATTAAAATTGTTATTTCTATTAAAGTTACGAGAGTGGTTTGGAATTTGTGAATTTTGTTGTACTTGATTAAATTTTGACCTAGTTTGATTATTAATGTTTTTAGAGTTCGGCTGAAAATTAGAATTATTTTGGAGATATCTAATATTATCTTCCTTTTTTATAAAATTTATAGGGTCTAACATAGTTTCAGGTTCTTTTGTACGAACTATGATACCATACGGATTACTTAATCCTGCTAAAAATACTTGTAAACCTTGATTATTATACATACTTTGCTTGCATGCACGTGTGTTCCTATAATTTTCATGTAAAGCTAAATAGTTCGAAATAGTATGCAATACTTTTCTAACTTTATCATAAAATTGGTACGGGGATTCGTTTTGCCCTTGCCTTAAGTAATTCAAATCAAGTGATAAACATGTTTCATCTCTATAGGATTACTAAAAATATCTTATTAATTCTTGTTTGATTTGATTTATTGTCGTACACCCACTAATGTTAAAGACTTCTCTTGCATTTCTTTTCAATTTACTTATTATAGTTCTGAAAATTATGCTGTTTTGGTAATTGTCGACATTTCTAATATCGTCGAAATGATTTACAATGCTATCGACACTTTCTAAAAAAAATTTTAGTTTGTTCTCAATACCATCGAAATCTGGAATGGTTTCGGCGTGAACTTTGCTAAAATTGGAAATATTTGCCATATCTAAGTTATTTTCGTCTAAAGAAAATGTAAGTATTTCTAAATTATTATTAGATGTGTCATTAATTAAATTTAACTCTACGTCGTTCTCGCTATCACCAAAGGAAGTGGAGTCTGACATATACAATGAATGAAAATAAATCGACTTACAGTACGATCTTCATTTGCTCTGGATCCTGGACTTCTTAGGATGGAACTGGATACTTTTCTTGGTTAGATTGTCACTTCACTATTGAAATAGTTAAAAGTTTTCCGCGTTGGATGCCTTTCGTGACAATCCTACTGACTGCGCCAATTATATGTGTTGTTACACGAACTTTGTTTTTAAAAAGTTTAATTCACTTAAAAATACAAAATATCGACTTGCAATAATAACAGTAAATATATAAATTGTACAAACATGATATGTAGATTCAAACTAAAATGCAGCCTGACTGAAATATATTTACGTTGAATGTTCTGAGGTCGTAGCAGTACCGGAAACCAGAGGGTACATCGGCAATAAACAGGATGTAATTTGCGGAACATGGACGTTGGCTCATTTGTGGACTTGGCGATGAACCGCCAAGTTTTTAGGAACGGAAATTTTTGATCGTGAAGAAGAATTTCCTCGAATTTTTCGAGAGGAATCGATGCGTCTACATTCCTGCAGACGAATGAGAACGTGGGTGTGAGAGTTTTGGCCGGTGGGAATGGACGTTCAGTGGAATGTAAGATATTGATAATGATGTTAGGATCACCAGTACAGTTGTGAATTTTTCTGAGAATTGTTGAGGGTGTCATTGGGGAAGAGGTTTTAAGAAAGGCGGTTCAGTAGAAATTTGCTTTGAGGTAGAGGATATGTTCATTAAGTAGTTCGAGTTTGTTTAGTAGGTTGTAAAGGGTTTTTTGGTTTGAGTGTTGGAGTGGGAGGTTTCTGAGGTTTAGGGTTTGTGTTGATGTAGGGTTGTTGTAAGATTGTTGAGAGGGTTGTTGGCTTTGGTTTGGTTTTTCCTACGAGAGTGAATTCCTCGTCGGGAATTGGGGGTTATAGGGCTATTGAAGAGGTGGCTGATTGGGATCTTACAGAAAAAAGCGTAAGACTTGGAGGGAGATGCAAAGGAAGTGCGTTTTGATGTTTTTTTCAAGTTTGAGGAGAGGGTGATGAATTGGTGTTACATTTCTAGAAAGCACTAAAGGACAAAATGTTTAGAAAATATTATGTACCATTAATGGTGCCACAATAGCCACTGTAATATACAAAAATTTGGGGTGGTTTGGAGGGTCTCAACTTTCATAAAAATTTTACGTGGTGCAATGATTCCGCCATTTCTGTTATGAACGATGCTTTTCATAAGAAATCCACTTGTCAGTTTTCAAGCAACTCTCGAAATATTTGAAAAAATTATTTGGTAAATGTACCAACTGTAGTCAGGTTTCTTCCTTTGGGCTTAGTCAGTACATGGGTATGCTCTCTCATTCAGATATGTAATCTGAAGTGTAGATGACACGGCAACCACTCAAAATTTGGTACTAAATATACTTAGTTATACCTTTGATCTCAACTTTTAACATTAAATTGAGATTCTGAATCAATTTTTGGATTCAGGATTAAATAATATACTAAAATATTTATTGGTTATTAAACAATGATTTCTTTTCAGGTGTTGGCTATGCTGCTGCATTCCGTATTGTATGGATTCATGTCAAGCAAAAACCCATTACTGTCCAAACTGTAAAGCATATATAGGAAAATATGAAAATTGAGAAAGTTGTTTGTTTCATTCAAAACTTTGAATATCTAGTACTTTCACTTTAAGCTTACAATGATAATGTACATGGGCGTTATGCCCCATGATGTTTCAGGGATATATATCTATTTTAAACTTTCTTCTTTTGACGCTTATTAAAGTTTTGTAACAAAAAATATTATATTTTTTATTTATATATTAATCTCAATATTGTAAATAATAAATACTTATTGCGATTTATTAAATCAAAAATAAAACACGACGTTCTAAAATAACAGCTTATAATCAAAAATATTATTATAACAACTGCCTAGCCTCAATGTTTAATCATAACTGCCCTATTCCCTATCCTTTTTGTTCAATCCTCCGCTACCTGTTTCAGCATACCAAACCTTCGGAGGGATCTATGGGGGTGTTGTTGTCCCCGACGTCATTGTATTATTCCCTATTTTGGCGTGAAATATTTTAGAATTTAGATTTGGAGGTAAATGTAAATTTAACAAGAAGGGTTAAAAATGTACGTAAACGGATCATTTTAGACAAAAATGTTTAAAATCAAAAGTTGTGTATTTTGACTCTTTGGTTAATTTTATTTATATATATTTTTGCCGTAAATATGGTCCGTACGGAGATATTAGCATAATATTTGATGGTCTAGTTTTCGATTTTTTTCATTACTGTCAGATAGGGACTAACAATTTCATAAAACTTATTTATTCTTGATAACGGTATATAACACTACCGAAACATTGAAATATAAACATAAAAAAGATTGATTGATAATTTATTATTTTTCTTAGCCTGTCTAGTGTTTAATGAACTTGAAAAAGTTTCACAATATTTAAAAGACTGAGTTCGCAACAATAAATTGAAAATAGATTGGCATTTGTTCCATACGACTCGGGAAGAAAGTTTACTATTTTTCTTACAATTTTCTTTTTCAAATTTGATATTATTTTATTATCTGCAATTTTGCCGATATTTTTGTCGAAACTATTACTCAGGAAACTCAACAATGACACAACGAACACAATACAATATTAATAATGAACTTCAAAATTCAAAATAAGAAACTGCAACACAGCTATGATGGCTGTATATAACATTCGCAATAATTTTGGCGCCATCTGTTATTGGGGTAATTCGGTGACCGAATCTAAGAAAACACGTAATTCAAGTTACGACGTACAGTAAGAAAAGACGTGCTGTGGACTACAGTGCCTTTATACAAGACAGTGGCGACAATAGAGCCTAAGCTCCGCCCATCCGCCATTAATCATCAAAATTTGAACGTCCGAATATGGATTTTACATTGATATCGATATTGAATTTTATTTTATGGCTGTAAATCAGTTATAAATTGTACGAGGTCTGATAAAAAAATAATCGTTATTTTCAATTTTTTAAAAAAGTATTTATTTATTCATCAATAACTATCTTGTCCCCTTCAAAGTAATCCGCCTCAGATATAATACACTTATGCTAGCGTTTTATCCAATCCTCGAAACACTTCTGAAACGCGCTTTTTGGTATCGCCAGCAGCTCCTGTTTCGATTTTTCTTTTATCTCCTCAATCGTAGCAAAACGCTTTCCTTTTATCGGTGTCTTCAGTTTTGGGAAGAGGAAAAAGTCAGTGGGGGCAAAGTCCGGTGAATACGGAGGCATGATAACGGTTTTGTTTTTGGCCAAAAACTCACGCACAAGCATCGATGTGTGAGCTGGTGCGTTATCGTGGTGCAAAATCCATGATTGCTTTTTCCACAATTCTGTGCGTTTCCGAAGAACCGTTTCGCGAAAACGGCGCATAACTTCAAGGTAGTATTCCATATTGACCGTACGACATTGTGGCAAGAATTCATGATGCACCAAGCCATTGCAGTCGAAGAAAACAGTGAGCAAACCTTCACATTTGACCGAATTTGACGTGCTTTTTTCGGTCTTGGCTCTTCTGGACGCTTCCATAATTGAACTTGTGTTCTACTCATAGTAGATTCGCCAAACGCCACACTTAACATTTCAAATGTCCTTTCGCTTCGTTTAATTTCATTTTTTACTCAAAACTTGATACAGTTTCTTTGATCCATTTTTTCGAATACTAAAAAATCGAAGAGCACACCAAAACACGACTAACGTTTTTATCTGTCAAAAACAAACTGACAATCCAAAATGACTGATATTGCCAACATATATAACAGACATGTGTACCAACATAACAGAAAAAAATGCGAAAATCGAACATACGTAACTCACGAAATTTGAAAATAACGGTTATTTTTTTATCAGTCCTCGTAATGCATACTATGGCATGACTATTTATTAAAATATGAAAAAATATTTTTCTTTGGTAATTTAAATCACTCATTTTGAAATTATTTGTAGATTCGTGTTACAAGTACATATTTGATTTAACAAAAAAAAACAAATTTAGTATTCTTTAAATCTATAAATGAAATTTTAATTTTTGAGGAAGAGGAAATAGGTAACACATATATTATAATGTTTGCTATTTGCTGGGTTTTGATACAAAATTTGTCTATACTATTACATATTATTATGAAATTTACTGTCTCGACCCTTACTTCATGGAATCTACTCATATTACTGTTTTAAATTAAACTAACTGTTTCTAGATAGTTCCACAATATATTTATAAAATGATAAAAATTCTAAGAAATTTGACAACTGTTTCAATACTAAAAATATAATCAAAACAATTGTCAAGTTTCTTAGAATTTTTAACATTTTATCAATATAATGTGGAATTATCTAGAAACAGTTAGTTTCATTTAAAACAGTAACATATTATTATGTTTTATTGCTGGGAAGAAAGGGAAAAAATAAAAAAAAAATAGATAAAGCTTACGTTTAGATGTGTACAACAATACTTCTTATAATTACAATTTTAGGGAAGACAGAATTTAAGGCGGTGAATATTGAATATGTTAAAAAATAGTGATTATAATTATCATGAAATTTACAGTCAATAAACTTATATTAAAAGTGAGCTAATTTCTGGAATTGTTTCTCTAGGCAGCTGGGATTCGATTTGTCGTTTGGTAGGAAGCTTTCTTTCTGTTTTGCCTTGATAAAAGTAAACATTGTAGGGACTGCTGTTAATTTTAATTTCCTACTACCATCCTGCCTAGATTTTTTCCCCATTTCTGGGACAAAGTGTACCTTAAACATAAATACAGATGTAATTCATTACAGAATGTAATATTAACTGACAATAATTATTTTAGAGAACATCTAAGAAAATGCCAAACATTTCAATAACTATTGAGTAGTTCATCATGTATCTGATTTAAATTTTTACCATAAATAGTATGTATATGTAAGTTACATGTTAATATAATCCTTAGTAAAAATAAATCAATACACTTTTTACCTCACACAGTGCTGAAGCATTCATTGGTTTCCAATTGTTCCTTCTACCATTAATATAGTACATTCCTTTCAAGGAGTAGCATCTTTGGGAAAATACTTTATTACAAATCCCTTTGTAGAACAATACTCTCAGCTCAATGCTGAATAAACCGTCATACTTCCAGTCACTGCTTCTAAAACAAGTAACAGTAGTTATACATTCACTTGAAATTGTAGTTTTTTATACCTATCTTGTTATCGACAAATATGATGATTTGTTAACAGCGACACACAAATTGCAGCTGTATAATTTGTGCAGACACACCAAAACCGTCCCCAAAATCGCAACGTAGGTGGGTATTACTCTTTTCAACAGTTGCAAACTATAATAGGTATGGCTCAAAATTCTGTTCAGGGAGAAAAATTCGCGAACGAACTAATGAAATTAGGTCAACAAATTAAAAAAACACTTTACTTTAGCTGTACACAAAGATCTGATATAAAATACGACGTGATTACAACTAAAACACAAATGTAAACAAATAAAATTTGATAATTAATGGCGGATTTCAGCCTGACCAATCAAAACACTCACCACGTATTGTGGCCACTGTCTTGTATAAGGCTGGATCCACATGCATCCGTGATACGTATCCGCTGTATACTACGTGTTCAATATCAACTAATGAAATGTTAGGGATCAGAATCACACACGTTTCAAGGTCACAACGGATTGAAGTTGGTTAATTTTAACTTTTCATGCGTGATTGAGGTTAGGTTATTATTCTGTTTACGTTTTTCTGGTGATTCGCCGACTACTTTTGAAAATAATTTTTTAGCTAGGTTAAACAAATGTCGTCTAGAAAAAATTCCCCCATAAAAATTTGTCATGTCCACATTGCTCTTTTTTGTGGGTTTTGTGTGATAAGCTAATTGTTTTGCAGATACATTAGGTACGCTATTTTTTTTTCTCTAAATTGCTTTGTGGCCAGGGAGGAGCATTCACTAATTGTCTGTTTAAACAGGAAATCATTAATGTCCTATTATTTACACTAACACGACATAAGAAGATCGGTGTATCAGTCATACGGTAATGACAAAAATATTAGAATATTTTGAGGTTGTTTTGACGTTAGGTGCCATAAACGAATGCGTGAACGGATTGACACATGTGGATGATCATATTTTCGATTATACGTGAAACGC
This sequence comes from Galeruca laticollis, assembly GCA_963921935.1. NCBI lineage: Eukaryota > Metazoa > Arthropoda > Insecta > Coleoptera > Chrysomelidae > Galeruca > Galeruca laticollis. The sequence goes on along the minus strand of OY998178.1, from coordinate 32,027,167 downwards.
ACACGTACGTCCGTGATCACGGATGCATGTGGATCCAGCCTTAAGCCACTGTACTGTGAACGCCAACTCCCCACTGCAATCTATTGGTGACGTCCACCTCGTTAAATGATATCCTCGAGGAGAAAAGCAAAGTATCGATACAAAATATCGAGTATCGGACGTAAAAGTATCGATACTCTGAAAAATCGGATCGTATCGTGCATCCCTAATGAATAGTCGTGCACGAGCTCTCGCTTGAGTTACAGAATAGGGGTTCAGGAAATTTTTCATATACTTGTGAAATACGTGTGCAACCTTAGAGTAATAATATACATAGAGAGGGCTATTCATTCATCAGCACGTTTATTTTTGCGGCCAACAATTCTAAACGCCAGTAGTAAAATCATGAATGAATTACAAAAAGTGGGGATTGTATTGTGGATACATCGTCTTGGCGTCATCGTCAAAGCATAGGCGTACCAAATCTATTTAAAAATAACTGTAGTGTTTATAATTTGCCATAGTGAGTTAAACAGTAATTAAGTGAATATAAAAGTTAGTGTGCATATAAATTAAAATTTAAGTGACTAGTTAAGTACATATAAATTAGTGAGTTAGTGTTTAAATAAATTAGTAAGTAGCAATACCGAGTGTTTAAAATTTATCCCACCCGTTTATTGTTTAAATAAATAACAAAAACATTACAATATCATCATTTGTATATATTTTCATTTTTTTTACTTCATTTCTTACCGATAGCTCTTCAAGCTTTTCCAACGTTCGTCCTAGGTCGAAGTTGTGTAAACCGGTATTTAAGGCTTCACTTAATTTCAATTTGTTTTTGATCCGGATGCTCATCCTAAGTGAGATACGGTTATTTTCAAAGTGTAAAATTGGTAATTTATGTGTCTCAAGGTTATTTAAAACTTTTACTACTGCAGGTTTTTGTATTCTTACTTCTTTTGTTTCCACTTTATTCCTTTGATCCTTTGCTGTTTGTACGTTTTCTTTTTGCGTTTGTGCTCTTGTGATTGCCAAGACATGTGAATTATTTATGTATAAATCTTTAAGTTCTTCAATGGATATTCTCGATATACTGTCCACATAGTTCGCTATACCTTTAACATACTGTATTTCGAAATCATATTCTTCCAAATCGATCAAATTTCAAATTTTTCCTAGACAATGTATTTACCTCTTAATAGATTAAAACTTTTATCGCTGAAAATTTTATCCAAAATTTTCGGATTAGTTTCGTTATTTTCCTTATATGTGGATTTGTTCCATCCTGTATGTATTTCAAACTGATTCTTCCTTTCTTCTAATTCTTCTAAACTGTACACGTTGTCGTTAATCATTAATGTATTTTAAATTATCTTAGCTTTAGCTCCACTTTCTCTCGCCTGTTTCATGTATCTTATTAACTGTTTTCTCTGTTCTAATATCTCTTGTTCGTTCCGTTCAAAGTCTCTACTTTCTTATTCACATCTTTCATCATTATTAATACTGGTCTATTTTTGTTACTGGTTTTGTTTCCTAATCTTTTACATTTCAAAATATCTGATTTAACATCTACTGTGTTATTAACCTTGTTCATTACATCTTCTAATTTGTTTTCTAGTTGTTCCTCATCTTCTTCTATACCATGTATTATTAAATTCTTCTCTCTATAATTTTTCTGAGTATCTGTCATGTTTCCTTGCAAAAATTCTGTTTTTTCCTTTAGTTCCTTATTTTCCATCCTTAAATCGTAGTTTTCCTTCTTTAATTGTGCTATTTGTCTGCTCATTTCTTCAATTTTGTCTTCTATCTTGCATATTCTCACGTTATTGTTGACTCGATTATTGTAATTTCCATTATTATTGTATTTCCTATCTTTATTAAAATTTTAGTATTTGCCATAGTTGTTTCCTTGATTATACAGTGTAAATGTTCCTCTTGAATGATTACCATTGTAACATCCTCTGTTGATTCCTCTCCGATGGTTATTCCTAAAGTCAAAGTTTGATTTCCTGAAGAAATTCCTGTTATCTTTCATATGTAAGACGTGTTGTTGTCCTACTATACCTTCTACTGAAACCAATTTTGATAATACTTCTTGTGTTGTTTCAAAACTTCCCGCTGCAATTATCGTTTTGCTTGCATCCGTTGCGGCATTCATAGTTACTGCCTTAATCGTTGCTTCTTTCGTATATTTCTCAGCTAGCCGTTCAGGCATCCCTTCCGATATGTATGCTGCCTGTAATCTTTCCGCCAGTTGCCTGTGTCACATCCTTTCCGTTCTGTCTTATTTTACCAAGTTTCGCTAGGAGAAGGCTTGGATTGTCTCCTCTTATCCCTGCTTTAAGTTTATCTTTGATGTCTGCAATGGAGTTTTCCGTTGTGATTAAACTTCTAGCTTTTCCTGTTAATCTCGTCTTTATCAATAGGATAGCATTTTCCTCATTACCATTCGTGTTTGTCTGTAGTAAATCCAATGAGTCTAAGAATGACTGTAATTTACTTGCTTCGCCGTTAAACTCATTCGGTAAAACTTTACTCGCAAAATTAAAAAAATCGTTCATACTTGTCGCCATTTTCAACTGTTTGCTTATTGCTTGTAATACAACCGTATTAATTTCCTCAAATATAGAGGTAGGTATGTCTATAATACAATTTAATGCTTGAAATGCCCTTTCAGCTTTATCCCTAATCCTACTTGAATAACTTTTACAAGTCTCTTGTTGTATTAAACTTAAATTTTTCCAATTTTTGGCTATCAACCTAGTAAAATTATTGTAAAGACCTACTATGCTACTAATTACTTCTATATGTATATCAGGATTTTTAGGAGTTTCCTTCTTCAAAACCCTTTTTCCCTGTTTATTAACTTCTTCTACAATCAATCGTAATTTATTCTCAAAATCTTCCCACGTTATTGACATTTAAAAAAAACTTTGTTCATAAGAATAGAATGCATGTGTACTTACAAATTATTTATACGGTGAGAGTTCCTGTTGCCTGCTTTATTGCATTGCTTCTGTTGATATCTGTATAGTAATACCATGATGTGCATCGCAACATTATCTTGCTGTACCATGAAAGTGTTATTGACAATTCCTGTTTCTTTTGCTTCCTGTTTGGTTGATGAACCTCCCATGGTTTGTTTTCTCCAAGGTCCCAAATTTAAGTAGAAAACCATATAGTTCTATCCTTATAACATCAATTGTACCATAACTTATCATTTACTTACAGGATAATTTACCATAACCATTTGTTCTGGAGGATTACTATTTTACTATTACCATTTACCATTAATATACATTTCACTATCCATTTTTCCATTACCATATTACCATTAATTTTCCCATTATCACTACCATTTCCATTATACAATTACCATTTCCATTTCACCAATCATTACCATTTACTTCGCAGGATCGCCATGTAGTGGCGATGTATATTTTACCATTAGTTCCGCAGGATCGCCATGTAGTGGTTACTTAGTAAGGGTCCCTCGTATACTCGACGGTTACCATAAAGGCATATTATTATGGAGGAAACCACTTACCCAGCAACCTGTGTTCGGGAACAGAATAAACAATAACACATTTATAAAATCACTGGGTTCAAGTTTAATACATTTAAAAATACACTACTATAAATATCAAAACGGCTTATTCAAAGTATTAATAACAATCATAATATCATCCTGGTTCGTTCACACCCATTATATAGGAAACATAGTTGTGTTTTTCTGCACATCCGACCTCGGTCTGTAAACTATACATGTCTGTTTATAAAATAACAAAAACAATCTTTCCTTGGTAAATGACATTGACTATGGCCGGCCGATGCTCCTTAAATACTATAATTAATATTAAATTAAATATTATTATTATTTCTAAGTTAGTGTCCTTTTGTCTTTAATGTCTTTTAAGGGATCACTACATAACAAATAAAAAATTATATTATTGGAATTTTGGTGTTTATAAATATTTCATTTGATGAAATTAAAGTTTGTTGATTTTATTGATTGTATTTTTTCACGAAGAAGACTTTTACACTATTCTCTTTGTTGTAATTTCTCACCAGGTAGCGCTGCAGCATATAAAATTCTACACCGTTCAACCGATTACCCTCAAAATGGGCATATATATGTATTTTTCTATGCAGAATTTGTATTTCCTATCCTTTTTGTTGTAACTTCCCACCAGGAGACGTTGCAGCATATCAACTTCTATATCATTTACTTTTTCCAGGAGCACAAATGTTTGTGCCACGAGCCGTAAGGCGAGTGCTGCAGATCAAGGGAGTGCAAAAAATGCCTTGCATACTAATTGTACACAATATTTTTTCTACGCCCAAGTTTCTGGATGAAAGCAAAAAGTAACTTATATACGTATTTTATTTAAACGTTGAACTGCAAGGATTTAAAAAATGAAAAACAGTTAAACCTAGGTATAGTTAATTTTGAAATTTTAACAATTTTGAATTGTTATGCCTGGTGTATCTTTTTTTAATAATAAGTTTTAATTACTTCTAATATTACTATCTGTCACCGAAATTCATTATAAATATAATATTAGATTGTCAAAACGGGTTTTGACATTGAGATTTCCTTCCCACCAGGTCAGCATATCAACTTCTATATCGTTTACTTTTTCCACGAGTACAGAAGTTTGTGGCACAACCCGTAAGGCGAGAGCTGAAAATCAATGGAGCGAGAGAAGAGTACGAGTTGTGCACAATACTTTTCTACGATCACGTTTATTAATCAAAGAAAATGAATATTGAAAAATTAGTTAAGAGTATGTACAGTTAATAATGAAATTTGAATAATTTTTAATTGTTTAGCCTGGTCTATCTTTTTTGATAATAAGTTAGAATTAATTGTAATATTAGTGTTTGTCAACGAAATTCATTACAAAGACAAGTTTAGATTGTCAAAATAAAATTTGACATTGACATTTCTATTCCAACAGGTAGCACTGCAGCTCATCAACTTCTATATCGTTCACTTTTTCCACTAGTGCTGAAGTTTGTGACACGAGCCGTAAGGCGAGTGCTTTAAATCAAGCGACAAACTTAACCCGGGAACGGTCGCGTTAATAACCATAACTTAAGATGTCGCGTGTTAGATTTGATCAAATAACATATTCTCATCTAAAAAAAAGTCTATATATTTTTGATTTAAATAGAAAATAGTAAAGGCATATATTGCCCACAGTATTCATTCAATTATCCGTCAGAATTCTCACCATGGGCTGACAGTTGGTACATGTAGCTCATGTAGTTATGGTACTTATGTTCTTTACATATTGGGGAGGCATATGTTCCACATTCTTGTATCGTAAATCTGTTTTTCTCTCAAGACATTATCTGCATATCATTTTAGATTGATTACATTGTAATTTTATGCACACTGGACCAACTTTCTTCCCATATACACACACGTAAAATTTGGAATAAATAAACGATTGCGTGATAGATTTACAGTAACTAGAGCCTTTATTTCTCGCAACAGTTATCTGTACACCTTCCATTGTTGCAAGCGTTGGTATGTGTCATCCCTGGAGGCATTTCTAGATGGCGACAGAATTCTAGTTACTTAGTGAGTTATTATAAGGGAAAACCTAAAAACGTTAGACAAAATCTAACAACGTGACTGTTCCCGGGTTAATTTTACATTTTTGTTATTTTCACCATTTTCAATGCACCTCTAAAATCAGATAAAGGGCCTACAGCATCTTCGGACACCTTACTTGGGTTTTCTTTTAGGATTACCAAAAGTTGTTTTTCAGTTGAAGAAGCAGTGCTGGTAGTAGGAGATAAGGACTCAGCTGGCGTATTATATTTAAAAAGTCCTGAAGGACCAGGTTCCGTAAACCTAAAATACATAAATCAGAATAGGTTGTTGATTCTAGTCACTGGAACAAACTATAAATAAATTTTATTGCCTATTACAAAAACCTTTAAACATTTAGGAGAAAATATATACTACAACAAATCTAACTAAAAAACTAACCTATATGCAAGTATACGAGAATCTGAAGTAAGAAATTATACACAACTCATAAATGAATGATTTTCAGTTACTGTTACTAGATCATCAACAACTTTTCTACTGGTAAACTAAAAATAAAACACAATTAACAATTTTTTTGTTTTAATAACAAACTTTTAAAAAGCATTACTTTTTTAAATGAAACTAATTGTCAATTTCTTAGAATTTTTAACATATTTTCAATATATTGTGGAATTATCTAGAAACAGTTAGTTTCATTTAAAAAAGTAATATGAGTTGATTCCACAGAGTAAAGGTCGAAATAGTAAATTTTATTAAAAAGCAGTTTAAAAAAATATACTCCCTAATTTCAACATAAATTACTTAATTTACCTTTCGACATCACTTAGAGTAGCACTAGAAGCTTGCTCAGACACATTTTGTGCTGATAAATCTTTTTGATGGCAATCTGAGTTATTTGTTGAAGACCTAAAATAGACATATTCTTTTAACAAATTAATGTAAGTCAACTAACTCAGTAATCATTGCTAACTGAATAAAACGGATCATATGTGGCCAAATGACCTCTTAAAAAACTAAAATAATAATTTAATTTTTAAATACAGTTCAGTTCCAAAATAGTAGGCACTAAATTCTCAGAAATATTGCATTAAACCAAGAACAATTGTAGTTTAGTTTAGTGCCTACTATAGTGGAACTGAACTATAGTTATCTAGACAGCCCAGAGTGTCACCAGTCGCCCAATAAAGTAATGACTTATAATTAATAAACTGTTTAAAAATTGTCTTTTATGGCCGCTTTATCAGCTGTAATAAAAAGAACTTATTATATTGAAAGAAAATTTTGTTTATCAGGACAGCGACTTTTTTATTTTGGAAATTACTTTAAGAGCCCATTATACCAAGAAAATGTGTAGGTACTTACATTACAACTGGTGGATTAAATTCAAAAACTGACATGGGAAGAGCATCTTTGTTTAGAAACTTACGGCCACTACTCTTATATATAAAATCAGATTGTTTAAAATGCTCCGAACAAATTTCAGGTCGTTTTGGTAGATCATGAGTCGTCCTTAGACCCAGTAAAGCAAACCAAATTCTTCTTGTTTCCAAATTGGAGGGAAAACTAGAATAAAACAACGCCAAATAGAAATTTGCTTTTTATAATTAAAAAACTTTTAAGCATTTTAAATATTATAGAAATGAATAATAAAAGTCGCCGCCACTGGAAAGCCGTTCAAATATTTACATACCTGTGGAATGAGAGTTGACAGTTCGGGGTAATTTCGGCCGTTTTTCCGACAGAATTGGCACTGACGAACCATGAATAAAAAACACTAAATTAATTAACTTAAAACCAAAGTTTGTCACTAAAAGTCTTGAAAAACACACATAACATCGAAAGAACTAAATTTTTACGTGCTAGTCCTAATGTCGCTCATAATAAACAAACCAAGTTTGACAGTATTTACTATAATACTACAATTCAATACCAATGTTAGTCGAGAACGCTCTGACGATATTTGCATCTCTCTTTATATCGTAACTGAACAAAGACAAAACTACTAAATAGTTTATACTAGACAAACAAAGCAGGTACTGAAATTTTTAACAATGTTGCCACTTTTAGATACAACAAATACTTGTTTAAAATTTATATAAGAATATGCCTTTATTATATAAAATTCAAGTATTATTAATTAATTTTAAAAGCAGCGACTCAAATGCATAAATTATCATACCTTTTTTTTAATTGCATAACTTTTTAAGAAATTTTCAATAAAATTTCTAATTTCATTTTTCCTGCATCTAAAGAGGATTTGTAAATATGGCAAAGCAGTGGAAGTGTCCCGCAAGTGAGCTTAGAATGTGACTCAATGTTTGGGACAGGAAAAATTCAAAACAAACATATCTATTTTATTTATTAATCTGAGTGTGCAACCAACTGTGACTTGCTTGACCAGGCCATGTAGACACATATACATATTTATTACGTATTTGTGTAGGTGTAGACAATAGACATATGTTTGATATAGAAAGGGAAGAAGACACTTTCATGACATAGATTAAAAAGTTCATTATTTATTTGCTTGGAATTTCAATTATTATTAATAATTTGTTATAAACAAACATCCTTATATAATGGTGTCAGGTAGCATAGAAAACAAATGTTAGTATAGAAGATTTATCTTTTGTAAGTTGAGATAGATTTCTTTTCTAGTAAATTTTTATAAACTAGATACTAGATACTAAATCTTTGAAAGTTGAATTGAAATTTTTGGAACAAAAGATAAACACAATATTTTATTAAAGTGTGGCAAAGTCTCCTTATTTCGATGTTCGAGAAAATATTATAAATGTATACAAATATTTTATTTCTACTTATATTTTGCATTTTTAGCTTTGGTTTTATTAACTGAAAAAAAGTGCCATCTAAAATAGTTATCATCTTTCATTGACGACAAATTGAGTATACCACGATGAATATAATTGACAATTGATTTATGAAATGTCCCGATAATCGTGAGTTTATTTGAAGTTGAAAACTGAGTTTGAGTGCCACCTAGACCTGGAAATATTAGTTACGCACATAAGTTTCATATCAGTTAGCGTAGATTTCTTGTATGCTTATCCAATATTTACTCTTTAGATGAAAATATGTACTAATCAATATTATAACGTTGATTGAGAAGTACGTACTTCTCAATCAACGATTATAACGTATGTATGCATTTTCGTAGATACTCATTGACTGAATCATTCTACAGAAAACATTAAAATTATAACGTTATACGGACTTTGATTGGTAGATGGCACTGTGTTTCTTTACAATCATACAAATATTTGAAGTGTCACAAAGGAATAATATTTCAGCTTTATTGGACGAATAATTCTATTGTTCGTTCAATATATTAATGATATTTTTAAGTACTCATTGGATGTTATCGCATTTACGTTTTAGTATTTATATAGTTGATATTCATTATGAATGCGTAGACTTTTTTGTCCTTGGAATATTTACTTTCTAAATTAAGTATATATTTTCCAAATAATATATGACAGACCATAAAAGATTTGTTTTTATTAGTTTTTCATTTGAAAGGTTTGAATAATCTGGTAAATTTAAATTTATTGATTCTTAATAAAATTTCTTGGTGCATGAAACTTTAGCTGGTCTTGAATTTTTAGGAGTTTGTTTTATGAAAAAATGAAACATCAAACCTTGAGTACGTAGTATCGGAATAATTGTAGTATTTTAAATATGTTTCCTTATTGTTTGCTTGTCACAGCCCTGGACACAAGAACAACCACTCTTTTATCAGTTAAAAACATTTCAAGTATTTACACTGTAAGTTGTTTTCCCCTCAGATTAACAAATAAAATAGATATGTTTGTTTTGATTTTTTGTTGCCCCAAACATAGAGTCACATTCTGAGCTCACTTCCACTGATTTGCCATATTTACAAAGTCTCTTTAGTTGCAGGAAAAATGAAATTAGAAGTTTAATTGAAAATTTGTTAAAAAGTTATGCAAATAAAATAAAGTCATACTAATTATGCATTTGAGTCGCTGCTTTTAAAATTAATTTATAATGGGTGGTATTAATAAAAATCAGTAGATACTTAATACTTACGGTTTCATAAGTTAATACTGAAAAGTGTATTGTTATAGTTTAAGTACAAACTGATACTTAAAGTATGTACTGAGGAGTATAAGTTTGTACTTATGCTGACTAGTTCTTACTTAAATCTATATTAATAAACGATAGGTTATACTTATTAAATTAAGTATGTTCTTATAAGTTTTTAAGTCTGCTTCTTAGTATACTGATAGTTCTTGCTGAAAATGTTTGTCATGCAACGAGCTCCAAAAGTTTATAAAATCAGACGAGAAGATCCTCGTGATCGAGATTATGTGAAATTGTATCGTTTTAACCCCGAAAGTGTGACATGGTTAACAACACATTTTTTTGACATTGATACCGCAATTGATTGTACGTTGATAGGAATTAAAAAAGTTGGGGAAAATCATCATGGTAACGAATACATTTGTCGCAAACAATTTCCCTCAATAAATGTACAAGCAACATGTAACGCCGATGAGTTATTTACAAGTGTTAGTGCAGAATGGCCTGGTTCTGTACATGATAGCAGGATTTGGAGGAACAGTCACATCTGTGGTGTATTAAGAACATTTGGCAATGCAGTATTGTTAGGAGATAAGGGATATGGTATTGAAAAATATTTAATGGTCCGATTTAGAGAACCAAGAACTGCAGAAGGAGTAGCATATAACAACCTTTTGAAAAATGAACGTGTAATTATCGGAAGATGCTTCGGACAATTAAAGCAACGAATCCCTTTATTACAAAATACAATTAGACTGCCATTAAGAAAAGTGCTATCTATTATTATGGTATGTTGTGTTCTTCATAATATTGGAAAATATTTAAAATATGAAGAAGTGTTTGAAATTGTAGAAGGCTTACTCCAGACGATGAAGATGGAGACGAAGAAGAAGAACTTATTGAACTTCGAAGGGAAGGTCAAGTCATACGAAACCGTTTAGCTACAATTATTTACGCCAATCAAAATAACTAAGATCATTTTTATTAAATTGAAAATACATATCTAACTACAAAATAGTGTAGTTTTTCTCTCCTTCTCTTACAGCATGATCTTTATTTAACTCTTTCTCCAGCTTTGCCTTTTTAAGGTTTATATCATGCAGTGGCTTCAAACGCACCAATCTTTGTAGTTCCATGGTGCTTAAAGTACGTGTTTCCTCCGTTTCGTACTGTTCTATAATTTTTTGTCACTTTGGACGTACATGTAACGGTGGTGGCAGTGTTAAAGGAGACCTTGAAGCGACTGACGGTCCTGCCACTTCATCGGACTGTTTTTCTTTTTGTTCGTCAGAAGGGATTCCAACTGCAACATGTCCTGAAACGAAATATTACACTAGCTTATGTACATATAATAAAAATTAATTATTTTACCAGGTATTTTGTTAAGAACAGGAGTGCACTCCCCTTGATCCCCCTGTAGTGCCGTGTACATGAATTGTTCTGCTGCACTTACTTAGCTTTATCTTCCTATTCCCAGTAATGTTGGCACCAGTCTTTTTTTTACTACCGCCTTCAGGTTATTAATTTTTTTTAATAGTTTTTTGAAATCGGTAGGTTTTCCAAAATTATCTACAACGTTTTCATAGTAACTTAAAACATTTTATAATAAGGCATGATAACTTACTTTCATAATGTTGTTTAAGCGTGGCTCAGACGTGTTGTTTTCTTTTATTTATTGCTGGAGTTTTCCCTTTATTGGAAATAATAGGGTTATTCCGAATAAATTTCGACACAAATGTTAAATCCGTCTCTTTAGTTTTTGAAACAATACTCTCATTGCCACTTTCTTCACTTCCAGACGAAACGAACGACATGATGGTTGATAAATAAAGTAAATTCTTTCAGGTTTGTATACATCAAGTGTAGGTAAACTGATTTGAAAGAGTGTTAACATGAGTTTTTAGTATTTTTTTCTTGTAAATAAATTTCGACTAAATAAGAAAATACTTAAGAATAATCAGTAGATACTTCTAAGTATCAGCATTTTTTTTAATATACATTTTTGTATTTACTTAATGCTGATGCTTATACTTATAAGTAAATACTTAAAAGTAAATACTGATTTTTATTAATACCACCCAATACTTGAATTTTATTTAATAAAGGCATACTCTTATACAAATTTTAAACGTTAAAGTATTTGTTGTAACCTTAGATACCTTTATGGTTATAACTAAAAGTGGCAGCATTGCTCGAAATTTCAGTATATTACGCGCAAAGCATATGGTGCAGAAATGTAATGGTATATCCCCTTTAAGTTATGTTGCGGACCTAGACTCTGAAAGGTATTAATATTTTGTTTACTTTTATCAATACCACTCACACATTACACTCTATCTTGATGCTAGCCTACCAACTAAATAGTAAGCATTGCTTATCGGTGGTGGAGACCTGCTGTGTTCGAAAAAATTGCTATCTCAAAATATACTTATAGTTCAGTAAAATATGGGAAAATTAATAGGTTATTTGTAAATTATATTACTAATTCTTGTTAATAAAACGAGATATAAGGTAGTGTTAATTGTCTGGTATTATGTTTGAGATGTATTTAATAATTATAAAATTATTAAATACATTTTCACGATTGTTATTTGAAAGCATCGTATTAAATGAATACATCGTCTAATCAGCATTTTAAAATATAATATTGACTGGGCTATGACAGTATTCAACTCAAAGGATAAGCCGAAACTTTAAAGTTCGTACTATAGCTCTTACGTGAACTATACCTGCTTATGTGTCAAATGTAACCTATCTAGTAGTTTACCTCCTTTAATTACCACATAAAGAAAGATGCAAATATCGTCGAAGTGTGCTCGACGATAATTTCGAAAACGATGTAGTATGGTAGTAAATAATGTCAAACGCGATTTGTTTATACGATCTCCATTACGACTAAAGATTAAGCATTTACTTCTTTCGTTTTGATGTGTTTTTCAAGACTTTTAGTGACAAAATAAACCTTTGAGTAAATTAATTTTATGTTTTTTAGATTATCATGGTTCGTCGGTATTAATTCTGCCAGATAAACAGCCGAAATTACCAACGTCTTGTGTCTACAATAGGATCCCCACTTTTTGTAATTCATTCATTATTTCATTACTCGTGTTAAGGATTGTTCGCCGCAAAAATGAACGTGTTTATGAACGAATAGCCCTCTCTATTGTATAGTATTACTCTAAGGTCTTTACGAATGGCGTTTTCAACTATTCTAAAAATATCGTCCCCAGTAGTCTTGCCGTGAATTTAATCAATATCAAGAGATCCTTCATCATCAATATTCTTGGACCTTGGAACTTACTGGAGTAACCAGTATGATCCTAGGGTTGTAAAGTTTGCCTTAGATTTCCAATACTTTCTACTTTTCAAGTTACCCCAATAAAAATAATCGCTAGGATTGAATTCGGGGGTCATTCACTATTGTAATAAATACCAAAATAAGAAACATAGGGAGGATCATCCTGTATAACAAATAACTTTTTATATTGTAACGCTTAAACTATAGAAAGCGGTCGTTCACAATCATACAATGAAAAAAATACTTATCTAAGCAGTCTGTCTTGTTGCAAAAAGAAAAAAATAACATTTTAACAGGAAATAATAATTGCGTCAAAATAACGAAAATTTGCGGAATCAATTAAAAATTCATTGTTAATCGATGTAAAAAACCTATTACACAATTACGTCGAACGATAAGTTCCACCAATCAAAAACTAACAGGTATAAAAAATAAAAGATTGCTGACATAGGGAAAAATGCCGAAACGACGAAAATATAACAATTGAAGGGCAGTTGGTAAAAACTCGCGGTCGGGAACGGTCTAGTTTTTTTGGGTTTCGCGGATAGTCCTGAGTCTCAGTAATTTATAATTAAAGTAGTGTTTTAACAATCAAGTATAATTTTTTTCGAAAGAAGAAAAAAAGATTACAAGGGAGCGTATACTGTACGCGCTCTGAAAAGTTTTTTTGTTCGAAACGCGAATCGTGGCCGTCGGCGTTTTTGTGGACACCCTGTCTGGGAATTGGTAAGTCTGATTTAAAAATGATACTAACTGTGTATTATGACTTTTTTGTAGTTTGGTCAGATTATTAACATTGCCAGACCGCATTCTATGATATTATATCTATATAATTTAATTTATGTTATGATAGTTCATATCGCACACGAGTATTTAATGGTGATATCTCACCGTATGAATCAGGAATAGGGAGCACATTTGAGGTTGAATATTAAATTGCTAATTCAAAAGTTTCATATATAGGGTGCGCGAAATTATTTAGTCACAAGACTCTACATACGATTATTCCAGACGCTTTGTCAATTTGGTGTAATTTATTTTTATTTTCTTATTTTTTTTTATATTAAACTCTTTTAAGAAATCATTGTCGGTTAATTTATTTTCTCAACCAGGAGAGCATGAATACCTAGCATATACACATAAGAGCTACATCTAAGATTTTTCCTCAACACACCCCTCTAACTGACGTAGCCCTATAACACCAGACCTCTCATTACCAACGACAACTGGTAGCAGGGGAGGCCGTAGCCAACTCTTTCGGATATTTCTTACAGAAGCCGTCGACTCCTGTTTCCCACGAAATCGTGGGTGGTGACAGCCAGCTACGCTGCCTTCTCGGTCCATTAGGGACAATTTGACAGTAGAGTTTTTTTTAGGATTATAGCGGTAATTACATGACGGAATTTACGGGGATTATTACATTTGGTGACAGCGTTTTTTTTGGATTATAGCGGAATTTCCTCGGGGATATTACAGGAATATACTAGGTTATTACAGTGGTGACAGCGATTTTTAGGTTATTACAGTGACAATTTAACTCATGTATAAAAAATCGCATATGCCACAGTGCAATTGTCACTTTGACAGCGGCAAAAGTTAGCTTTAACTTTTACAGCGACAAATAGTTTTTTTTAGGTTATCACAACTGGTGACAGAATTACCTAGGTTATTACAACTGGTGACAGCGATTTTTAGGTTATTACAGTGAAAACATCCTAGGTATTACACTATCGCCTCTTCTCGCATTTCATCTTCTCGAATATGTCACACCTAAATAATGCCGAAAATTTAGATCAAAATGAGCTGGAGCTCCATCTTGTACTGAGAGTTTCATGTATTTAGAACTTTTCCTATTCAAATTTTCATGTGTTACATTTTAAAACAATTACCTAATAAATATACAATAAGATGTATTTAAAAACTGTTCAATAACAATCTTGCAAATATCAAATTTGGAATCTATGTATTGAAATATAGGCATAATATTCAAGATTTTTTAGTTTCAATTAACCATTTTATACCCAACCTAACTTAACCATGTTCGAGATAATTACGTGTTTCCAAACTTTTACACACTGTACATCGTTTTCCTTATATTATTTGTTAATTGTTACATAAAATACTCATTGAAAAACTAGTTGAGATTCACCATTTAATTTTGAATCATTGACCAAATTATAGTTGTTTTTGAACTTCTATGATATTTATATCTTCATAAATTATTATAAATTCCATTTTATTATATTTTTTTGTCAATTCACTACATTTCGTAACAGAAGCAACAGTTATCTTAAAATCTGCAATCATTTGGTTTGTTTCCAGAGCAAATTTTTAGATAGCAATGACTGTGGGTAACTTCAGATTAAAATTTATATCGCAAATGTTGATAAAGTTGCTTGACGTGTTTGGAAACTTGGAAATAACATCATGATGTCAATACAATTCCAAATATAGAAAATTCCCAACGAATAAATAGCAGGCGTTGATATAAGTGATTATAAAAAACTGGTTGGATGCAAAATCTTTCAAACCAGTTTTGGGACATGAGGATTCAATAATAGTATGAGGGTGTTGATAAAATATACGATAGAAATTAAATAATTTTGTTGCATACTAAAGATTAGTGGAAATAATAAAGTGTTCATAAAATTCGCCTGCATTTATTTAATTTATTAACTAGAATTGGAATTGTTTCAACAAAAGGTAAAGTACGTAGTGTTAGGTTACTAAAATAAAAAGCAATTGACTTACGGCCAGTCCAAAACGATATAATTTGCGACGTTGTCAAATTTAAAAAAAATAAAGGACTAAATAAAGAAAAAAATTAGATATATATATATAATAAGTGGTTGGATAGATCAAGTATCTCTGAAGAGATCTGGGTGTCTTGGTCTTACGCTACCACCAAAAAAAAATATAATCAAATAGTAGTTGAATACAAAATATAAACAAAATGGATAGTGATGATTATTCTACAGAAGATTCAAAGAAAAAAAATGGATGGTTTATTTGAAGTTAGCAAGAGGACTAGCAGAACCCCACCTAAAAGTAAAAAAGATGAAAAGTTAGATCAAATTAATGAAGAAAATGTCTGCAGATCAAAAGGTTCTGAAATGGGAACAACAACTAATTAAAAACGAGATCAAAGAAACTAAAGATCAACAGGCTCTGTTTAACGAGGACATATTCAAGTTGAAAGTTGAAAGTATTGAGAAAAGAAAATCAAGCAATTAAAAAAAATACAGAAATAAAAACAGAAATAGAAGAGATTAAAAAACAATGGAAAGTATAGATAAAGAGAGAAGAAAGAATAATGTGATGATAAATGGATTGAAACTTGATACTAATGAGCCGTCGAAATTGGTAGAAAATGTCAGAAACTTTTTGAGTCAACAACTAAAAATAAATATCAAGCCTAAAGCAGTTAACAAGATAGTGGAGAAAATGTGTATAGTGGAATGTCAAAAAGAAGCTGATAAAGAAAAAATTATGGCAAATAAAGCTAAATTAAAGGAGACGAACGAAGAAAGAGTTTTTATAAATAACGATATGACCAAGAAGGAAAGAAAAAAACAAAAAGAGATAACGATGTTTGCAAAATTAGAAACCAAAAGGGAAAAGACGTAAAAATGGGATACAATAAGGTAACAGTAAATGGGCAAGAATGGAGATGGAATAAAGAAACAAATAGAATGAAAATACTGGAAAAAATACATTCAAAAAACTAAATAAATAGATATGGTAACAGAGAAAAAGACACGGCAACGGAATTTGATAAGAATAAAGTAAAATTAGGAACGGAAATGTGGAGAATTGGAACATGGAATGTTAAAAGTATTTTAGGAAAAGAAAAAGAATTAGAAGAAGAGTTTGAAAATACAAAGTTGAGAATACTAGCTATAACAGAGACAAAAAAAAAGGACAGAGGATAGTGAAATTGGATAATGGTCATATACTCATATATAGTGGTATTGAAAATGAGAAAAGAGCGGCAGCAGGAGTTGCATGCATAATACATAGAAACTTTAGAAATTTAGAAGAACAAATTACTGGATGGACGGGATGGTTGGAAAGACTACTGGTGATGGAAATGAAAAATAAAAATATGAATACAAAAACTATAATAATTGTATATGGGCCAAATGAAGACGATACAGTAGAAAATAAAGATAAGTTTTGGGAAGATCTAACTATGGCTACAGAAAATGCAAAAGGAAAAATAATTATACTTGGAGATTTGAATAGCGGAGTAGGAACAAATGATATCATTTACAGAACAGTAATAGGAAAACATGGTGAAACATTTAGAAATAAAAATGGAGAACGGCTGTTGGATTTTTGCTTATTACACAATTTTGTTGTAACTAATACACTTTTCCAACATAAAGACATACATACATAAACGGTTTTAAAGATTAAAACTAACTTTTCTGCGTCTGTGGCCCTGGACAATATTATATCATAAAATTGTTACTTGTATACAGTTCGGGGAATGTATCGTGCTAACAAACCGAAATTTATCCAAAAATAACCAAAAATGTAGTATATCTGGATTTATAGGACCCGCTGTACTCGCTCTAGTCAACTGAAAATCAATAGGGTACATCTGTGAGACACCTTGAACAATATTCAATCATAAAATTGATCAATCGTAGACTATCTGGAGGCAGTATCGTGCTAACAAACTGAAAATTCTTCTAAAATGACAAAAATTTGTTACCTCAAGTACCATAGCACCCGTTGTACTGGCTTTAGTGAGCTGAATATCAATAGGGTTCATCTTTGAGACCCTCTGAATAATATCCAATCATGAAATTGGTCACTTGTATATACTCCGGAGGCTGTATCGTGCTAACAAACTGAAACTTCTCCAAAATGAGAAAAATATCGTACTTAAAATACTGTAGTACCTGTTGTATTCGCTCTGGTGAGCTGAAAATCAATAGGGTTCATCTGTGAGATGTCCCGAATAATATTCAATCATAAAATTGGTGACTTGTTGAACTCCGGAGGTTGTATCGTGCTAACAAACTAAAATTTCTTAAAAAATGACAAAATGTCGTACTTCTAGTACCATAGCACCCGTTGTACTGGCTCTGGTGAACTGAAAATCAATAGGGTTCATCTGTGACATGTCCTTAACAATATTCGATCATAAAATTGATGACTTATTGCACTCCGGAGGCTGTATCGTGCTAACAAGACATGTAAGAAAAAGTGGCCGACGACAACGACGACGACGACGACATACACACAGGATTTTTTTTCTAGAAACCACTTTTTCGTATTGTTGTTAATGGAAAACGTAAAAATAACTAAAAATTTTTTTTCAAAATTCCAACTTTTTTTGGGGTAAACCAATACTTTTCTCGCATATTAGATAGGTTGGGCGGAAAAGTAATATACACGTTTGATGGAAAGCAGAAATGAAAGGTCTATAATAGATTACATATTAGTGGAAAAGATAAATAAAAAGGAAGTATTGGATGCCAAAGTTAGAAGAGGACCAGAAATAGGAAGTGACCACTATTTACTTGTAACAAAAATAAGAGAACAAGTAGAAATTACAAATCATAATAGACAAAAAGTAGAAAAAATGATAGAATATGAATCGGTCAGATCATACAAACTCCAAAACAAAGATATGGCAGAGAAATACAAAATAGCATTATCAGGAAAGTTCTTAAATAATTGTGATAAAATAATAATGGTAATATAGAAGAAATGTGGGATTGTTTCGAAAAACCGTATTGGAAACCGCTAAAGAAATATGTGGTTGTAGCAAGAAAACTAATAAGAAAAAACAAACAGCTTGGTGGACGGACGAAAATGAAATAAAAGTAAAATTAAAAAAGGAGCGTGGAAAATATATATAAATAACAAAACAACGGAAAACTATGAAGTGTACAAAGAGAAGAGGAAAAGGTAAAAGAGATGGTAGCAGTAGCTAAAAGAAATGAGTGGGCGAAAAAATGGAAAGCAATAGTAAATCAAATCAAAAACTGTTTCACAAAACATTGAAGTCATTAAGAAAGGAAAAAACACAAGAAATAACATGGATAAAAAATAAAAAAGGAGATATACTAAGAAATGAAAACGAAGTAATTGATAGATGGAAAGAGTATTTTCAGGAATTACTAGGAGCAGATAACAGAATTCAGGACATTAACAAAAAAAGGATGCAATAATAGAAAATAAAGACATTGTAACTTTAAAAGAATTCCAGGATATAATAGATGAATTGAAAATGGAAAATCTCCAGGAATTGATAAATTAACAGCAGAAATGTTCAAGAATTTAGGGGAAACAGGAACAAAAATATTATTGAAAATATACCACACGGTGTGGAGTGATGAACAGATTCCAGAAGATTGGAAGACAGTCTCAATAGTTCCAATATATAAAAAGGGGGATAGACAAGACTACACTAATTATAGAGGAATAAATCTACTTAGTACAGATATGAAAGTCTACGAGAAGATTATAGATAGTAAGATAAGACCAAGCATAGAAAATACTCTCGAATATCGCGAAGTGCATTTAAAAGAGGGCGAAGCATCCAAGACCACATATTCACAGTGAAACAGATAATTGATAAGTTCTCACAACAAGAAAAAGAGGTATATATGGGATTTATAGACATGGAAAACGCTTTTGACAAAGTACCAAGGGAGAAGTTATGGAAAGTACTAGAAGGAAGGGGAGTAAACTACAAAATAGATATAATCAAAAAAATTCACAAAAATAATAGAAATTGTGTAATATACAGGAATAAAACATCAGAACCATTTTCAGCACAAGAAGGATTAAGGCAAGGAGGGGACTAAGTCCATTATTATTTACAATTTTTGTTGATGAAATAATTAAAAAATCGTCAACCAAAATGGCAAAACTACACGTTGGATACAGACATTTAGGAAGAGTGGATATATCAGAAGCAGCTTTTGCAGATGATTTAATAATTATGGCAGGGAAAGAGAAGGATCTACAAAAGAATATGGAAATATGGAGCACGGTATCGGAAGAATTTGGAATGACAGTGAATAAAAGTAAAACCAAAGTTATGGTTATATGACCGAAACAAAAACATCTAAATATACAATTAGATGGAATAAACATTGAGCAAGTAAGGAGATATAAATACTTGGGAGTAGATATAGAAGATAATGGAACACAGGATGTCGAAATTACCAATAGAGTACGAAAAACGATGAAACGTTATCACACGATGAATTCGACATTCATAAATAAAAAATAAACTCCCAAGAAAACGAAGTTAAATGTTGACTGTCTCGACCCTTACTTCGTGGAATATGCTCATATTAGTGTTTTTAAATGAAACTCAAGGTCTCTAGTTAATTCCACAATATAATACAAGTTATTGAAAATTCTAAAAAATTGACGATTGTTTCGATAAATCAATATCATCGTCAGAATGACAGAAGTTACATTTTCATTTTATGCCTATGCCTACCTGATGTTCAGTAGTTATATTTTTGGCTAGACCAAGAAGTAACCTAACTTGTGATTGGCATAATATATGTTTATAGAAAAAAAAAAAAAAAAGATGTGATATTACAAATATTGAAGCTTAGATATTATCATGTTTCCAATTAAGATCAGCATAACTGTGCAATGATATAGAAAACCAGGAAAACTATATCTGCTGATCTTTACAATTATCACTTAAGAAGACAGTTTATTAGTGGAGAATTCCCTAGATTTAACTGATCATTGACAACTTCATATTGTGGGTTTCTTAAATGTCTTCTAATTTCCAGTTCTTCAAGGAAATCCAGTTCTTGTTTCTTTTCACAAATATGCAGTACTTCTAGTTCTGTAAATAAATGTATTTAAAACAATTTACCGGCCAATATTAACATTCGGATGTGAATCTTGGGTATTAACAAAGAGACAAAAGAGCCGAATACAAGCAGTTGACATGAAGTATCTTAGGCGAGTTAAAGGAGTCACAAAGAAAAATACGGAAATAAGAGAAGACCTTGAAATAGAATCAACACTTAAATTTATTGAAAAGAATCAATTAAGCTGGTGGGGACATTTACAAAGAATGAACGATACAAGACCAGTTAAAAAAATATAAAAAAGAACGAAAAAGGCAAGACCAAAACAAACATAGGATGGTGTTATGGTAGGCATAATGCAAGAAAAAGGAAAAACATGGACAGAGGCAAAAACAATGGCAAGAGATAAAAAACAATGAGCTAAATTGGTACATGAATGAAATTATTAAATGTGTATGTCGTCGTCGTTGTCGTCGGCCACTTTTCGTTACATGTCTTGTTAGCACGATACAGCCTCCGGAGTGCAACAAATCACCAATTTTATGATTGCATATTGTTAAGGACATGTCACAGATGAACCCTATTGATATTCAGCTCACCAGAACCAGTACAACGGATGTTATGGTACTTGAAGTACGACATTTTTGTCATTTTTGGAGAAATTTCAGTTTGTTAGCACGATACAGCCTCCGGAGTATATACAAGTGACCAATTTTATGATTGGATATTATTCAGGGTGAATCAAAGATGAACCCTATTGCGATTCAGCTAACTAAAGCCAGTACAACGAGTGCTATGGTACTTGAGGTACCAAATTTTTGTAAGTTTTGGAGAATTTTCAGTTTGTTAGCACTCCAGCGTGTACACAAATTACCCATTTTATGATTGAATATTATTCAGGGCGTCTTATAGATGAACCTTATTGATTTTTAGCTCACCAGAGCTAGTACAACGGGTGCTATGGTACCTGAAGTGTCCTTTTTGGAGAAATTTTGGGTTTAGTACGAGACAGCCTCCGGAGTGTATACAAGAGGCAAATTTTATAATTGGATATTTTTCAAGGTGTCTCACAGATGTACCCTATTCATTTTCAGCCGACTATAGCGAGTACAGCGGGTCCTATAAATACAGATATACCGCATTTGTGGTCACTTTTGGAGAAATTTCGGTTTGTTAATATGATACATCCCCCGAAGTGTATACAAGTGACAATTTTTTGATAGAATATTAATCAGGGCATCTCACAGATGCGGATAAGTTAGTTTTAATCTTTAAAACCGTTTATTTTTCACCTTTTTGATACCTAAATGATGTACCAAATTACGACTTGAGGTAAGTTTGCAAATTACTTTTTTTTCAAATTTGAATACTACACTTCATTATACTTTTAGTAGTGTTTGTTTTCCCTAACCATAACCTATATGCAACATAGCGATAACATTTTAAATACACCACCAATCTTCAAAGGAACTCTCATATCATGATAAATAAATTATTGTTAATAATATTATATTTTTGTGTTAACCTACTACAAAATGCGAAATCGATACGCTACTGAATTTTACAATATGGTGGTGGTTTTGACAACAAGTTGGCGCATACGACTGCAACTTTAGGTTGCTTCAACTTTCGTGAAACGGACTCCACCTTGGTTTGGAAGTTATTATGTGTATAAATCTGTCGTATAGATGAAATATTCTGGTTACCTCCAGGGTTTTGTATGAATAGGAAAAATTTAATGGTAATTGATTTATTCGTTATTAAAACTAGTCTGTTTGGGTACAATTCTAAGTATATGTATGTAATTAACATCGCCTCATACAACTCTGATTTCATTATTCAAATAACGCCTCACTACCTTGATTGTCGGGTATCGTTGTCTTATTTGTTTTCGACAAATGCAATGAATGAAATGGAATTTTAAGGATACAATTTTCTGCGATCTGATTTATACAAATTGTCGAACTGCTCCATCTGTATCTGGTTTTCTAAATAGACTGTATCTATTCGCACTAACCTTACTAAGTTTAATTGACCTCAACTAGACGAGCACAATTAAACTGGTGATTAAATTAATGAAAGTAGTTATTAGATGAAACATAACAACTGTAATAATTTTCAGAAGAAGGTCGTATTATATTAATAGTTTTGCCTGGGTTATGCCAAAATTCGTTATGGTGACGATAATTAGCATTTGAGTTACTTAACTATAAGTTCCTAATTATGAGTACCTTAGGAATAAAGAGGATAATAAAGCTGTAGGTATAGTTCGTTCAAAGATATGTCGTCTTGACTCCAATGAACATCTGGCGGAGAGTCATCGAGAGACGATGCATTAGAACAGGGGCGCACCAAGTAATACGACCGCCTGTATGCAATTGCAAAATATAATTTAACACCCCTTACCCCCTTTTAAATAAAAATGTATATGTTACAGGAAAAGTAGATTGTTAGGTAGAGTTGACTCTGCCTAGCAGAAGTAAACTTTTACTAAAAGTATCAGTAAATTTTGATATAAAATAAGCAGATCAACTTTTCCTAGGAAAAGTTAACTATGTCGGCTGTGGTTTAGTAAAAGTTGATTCCGAGTTGTTGCTCTCCAGATGTAAATGCGTGCGCATATCTTTGTTTTGATTATTCCAGCTACATTCGTCTAGTGTTGTTGATTACCTGTCTATTTGTTGTAGTTGACAAAAGTGACCAAGAATTCAGTGTGTTTTTTTATTTTAATAATTAGTTTTAGTGCGTAATAATTATGTCAGACACAAAGGAACAACTGTTTCGGGAAAAAGTAAGGTTAGAACGCTCAAGTTCCAAGGTAAATTCATTGACATTGACCAGGTTAAAATATGATAGCTACATACAAAAAGTAAAAAACCTAAAAACTACAAGTAAAAAAGAAAGTAATGATATTAGATTTTTAAGACGATATGACATAATTTGTTCAAGATTAGAAAATCTTGAATTATATGGTTTAGGATGCTTTTAAAAATATGTAAGATATTTGTATGTTACTTCTTTTCGTCATTGTATATATTTAAAACGTAAATTCATTATAGTTGCTATCGCTGTAAAAATGTGTTAAAGAATTGATAGACCTTTTGTATTGTTATGAATTCAAAGGGTAGTTACACTTTATTCGCAGCTTTTGTTAAATACCTTTAAAATATCACGTTTTGCAATAATTATTGTAAATAGTTTTGTTGGAGCATTGAAATACCGTATTTTGAAAGGCGTCAGAGACATATTGTCGCATTGTGTTTGAAATCCTATAGTTAAAAATTTAGGAAAATGTCACGTTTCACACTATTATCTATTGTATTGTAAAAACCCTAATGCAAAACTATAATTGAAACTTATTGTCACTTTGTGCGTCAATTTTTATGGCCTATGATCGGAAGCTTCTAAGAAACGTTTGAATAACCTTTCTAAGTAAAAAGGTTACAATTTCTATTGAAGTATTCAATAGAAATTGACATATCTATTGGAGGCGTCCTTTGTTGATTCTTGTCGATGAACCCGACGAGTTAAATGATACTGGCCAATAGGGAATGTTTATTTCCGTTTGGTCAACCCAATCCACATGTAAACACGCCCTTTGCAGATTTCTATTTAGCACGTCTTACAACGTGAAGAAATCAGTTTCTTAATACTCATCGAAACGAGCTTACAACTCGAAAACGAAATCAGTTCTACTACTCATCGAAGCGAGCTTACAATCCGAAAACGGAATCAGTTCTACTACTCATCGAAGCGAGTTCAACACTCGAAATCAGTTCAATACTAGTCAGTTCAATTAGCAGTTCAAATCGTAGTTCCAAGAATTCATCACAGCAGCAGCCAAGATAATCAAGATAAGTTGGTCAGTTAGCTATTTAAATGTGCCAATTATCCATCCCGTTTCCGTATTACTATCGTATAAACATTGTTGAAATTCCTTACCATACTCACGCATAAACTAAATTTGAGATGGCTGAACTTAAGAAATTAAGACGACAACGCGATTATGTATTAAGAACCATTAGGACATTGAGAAGAGTCGTCGACCAAGCAAACGATGAACGCGCGAGCGTCAATGAATATTTTATTCAAGCGAGATTAAATAGGACAACCGAATCATTTAAAAAAATTGATTCACTTCAAGATAGGATAGAGGAGTTAGATGAAAAGGAAATTAATCAACGTAGCTACTACGAAGAGAGCGTCGCGTGCTAAAAGGTTCCTCGATACATTCTCAGATCTACCATGCAGTAGATACCGTGCAGTACAACCAGTAGATACCGTGCAAAAGGCCAACAAAACACGTTTAAACGCTGATAAAATGACATCCACCGTTGTAAACGTACCAGTAATCTCTCACGTTATGTCATATGAATCGATCCAACATAGGCAGATAAAGTTACCTGCTAACATCAAATTAGCAGAACTAGAGTTTCATCGACCTGAATCGGTTGACATCTTAGTAGGAACAGGCACAACACTGCTTGTAGAATAAATCAAAGTAGTGGAAACAGAGTTTCATCGACCTGCACCGGTCGACATATCAGTAAGAATAGGCACTACACTGCCTGTAGAACAAAACATATTAGTAGGAACAGACACTACACTGCCTGTAAAGCGAACCAAGGTAGTAGAACCAGAGTTTCATCGACCTGCACCGGTCGACAGATTAATAGGAACAGGCAATACAGTGCCTGTAGAGCAAAGCAAATTAACAGACCCAGATGTCCACCGACCTACACCGGTCGACAAATTATCAGAAGCAGTGACTACTCGGTCTGTAGAACAAAGCAAATTAGCAGCTCCTGATTATCAAGAATCAAATAAACGTCACATGTCCCCTATCGTGGACAAATCGCTGATATCAGAAGGTTATTATTTATCTCATAACGCAATCAGTAAGGATACGAGTCCAACTACGAAAGTAAGTGTAGTATACGACGGTTCTTTAGAGACTTCTACATGCGTACCGTCGAATGACGCCCTGTATACCGGTCATAATAGTCAACCTAGTTTATTAACTACTTCTAGTCGAGTTCGCGAAAACCCTATCGTGATTGCAGGTGATTTAAAGCGACTGTGTCGATAATTTTTAGTTAGAAACGAATACCGTAAATTTCAATGTCTCATTTGGAGAGATCAAATGAAAAACTTACGAATTTTTGAATTAAATATCGTCATATTCGATATTACATGTGCTTCGTATCTAGCAATTCAATGTTTACATCAATTAAGTAAAGATGAATGCAAAATATATACCGTGCGAAACGACACGAATATGTATACATATACTGAAACCTATTCAGATTAAGGTTTCCAAACGGATAACACTATTCGGAGTTTTCAAACTATTCGAACCGTTAAGCTCGATTGGAACGAATCGTTACTTATTAAATTATATATTGAATGACAAACATATTACCCGCCATTACCGTCAAATGATCTGTTATTATTTAGACGTGCCGTAATTACCCCCGATGTTGAAGGCGTTCGATTACATGGATTTTCCGATGCAACTGAAACGGTATTCGGCGCATACGTTTACTTACGCACACTATATCTCTTAAGAAAAATTAAAGTGCAATTATCATGTGTTAAATCTCGTGTTGTACCTATCGAGAAGATAACAATACCGAAATTAGAGCTCTTAGGGACACACTTCTTGTCTACATTCATGGAAATTGTACATACGGGTCTCCGAAAAAAAACTCAAACTTTTTATTGGTTTGATTATGAAATTGCATTACGTTGGCCTCAAGCTTTTCCTCGGCGATTGATAAATCCTTTTCGGGGCAAAGAAGGGATAATGAGGGCTGGCGACCGTTTGATTGTGTCTAATTCAACATTTGACGCTAAATACTCCGTTATCTTGTTTAAAAGTAGACAGTTGATCATTTTAGTTATGATGTATTTTCACTTATAATTGCACAGGTGGTTTGTATTTTATCGGGTAAATTTGGGTTGTTTAATGAGAAACTGTTTCCTAGCAATTTGACGAGAATAACTGTCAACTATTAAAAACACGACACCGAAGGTGGAGTGTTTTTAGGTTGACAGTTATTCGAGTCAAATTGCTAAAGGAAACAGTTTAGAATTTGAACAACACAAATTCACCCAATATCAATACAAACCTCGAGTGTAATTCGGCAGGACAATTTAATGAATGAGAAATTTGGAAACATATCTTGCAATATTACATTCAATTTCTCGATGGAAGTATCTGGCTCAAATGCGTATCTTTTTGCATCGCAAAACGTAGAAAATTGTCGCCAGATTGATGATTGCGTCGCAACTGTATTAGTAGGCACACAGGTATTAACAATTTGACTAATTTTGGCGATCGTAGACACACCGAATCGACTCATTGTTAGTTCTTGAAAATTCAATAAGTTGTTGACAAACATGCCAAACTATTTATGCTGGTAACCAACACCGCGATAATTGATAAACAAATGAAAAGTGAAAAAACCACTAGTGTATTTGTCGGGGGTAATACCACAAGAGCTCAGATTTAGCCGAGAGCTGTTCTGGCAAAATCACGAGAGCGTAGCTCGAGTGATTTTGCCTGAACAGATCGAGTTAAATTGCCAATGAAAGTAAGTATGAGAAAACCACCGGAAAAAATATCCTGCTAAATCTGAGCTCGCGTGGTATTTGGTAAGACAATCCCATGAATAAAAAACTCAATTCAATTAAACTTTATTTAACAAACTAAATGAACAATGAGTAGAAACATAATGTTTAGAAAGAACAATTGTTAAAAATACAATTATTATATACAATTGGTCCAGTAGACATTTGCTCCTTTACTGATGTAGACTTTGTTGTATTTGCAACATTTTCGCTGTTGTGTTCCACATTGTTTTCACCACGTATTCTTTATAATCTTCCTTATTGTTTTTCTTCATATTGAAGCCCCAGTCCATTAATATTTCTGCCACATCTTCCACTAACTGTTCGGTTTCCAAATTGAAGTTTCGTTGTTTACAAAATTCACTAAATTGATTCCATATGGAGGAATGAGTTTTCTTGGTATTTTCTGGAGTTGATTTTTCAATCTCCCTTACTATTTCTGCCTTGCAAATATTTCCAAATCTCGACATACTTTTTGGAATTGTTATATGCTGTTTAATTCATTCTGTTTTTGACATTTATAATTGTCAAATTGACGTGCATTTCTTGGTAAACAGACAGTACCTAAATGCTAGGGTTGCTACGGTAACGTAATTTATCCGATATTTTTATCCACTTGCAAACTCTCTTCCTTCCTATTTAGCCGACAGCAAACTACGATTTTTGTAATCACAAATGGGAATTATTATACATGAATGGGATTGTCGCTGTAAAAGTTAAAGTTAACCTTTGCCGCTGTCAAAGTGACAATTGCACTGTGGCATATGCGATTTTTTATACATGAGTTAAATTGTCAGAAAAAATATTTGCAAGCTGTAATTCAGCAAAGTTTATACTCGATACGCCGTAAATATGTGATAATTGACGGACGTAGTCGAATGTATACACATATAAAACTATGTTGTACTTGCTTTAAGGCAAAATTTCCTCAGCAACCACGGGTTGTGAATAGGTGAAGCAACATTGAATGACATTAAAGGGCATTTGTACAAAGTCGCCGATCGCGACCGGTTATTTACGTATGGATGATTTATTGTGTTAATCATCGAAAACGAAACTAATATTTCTTCTGACCCTACCGATTCTATCACCCTTATTCCTGGCAATTTATTAATAGGTAATTTATTGACCAACTTGCAAAGTCGTGATTACCCCCCGACTAACAGTAAACATATGTCTCACGAGCAGCACATACTTAAGGTTAAACCGCATATCTGGACGCGGTGGAGCAAGGAATATCCGAACGAGTTGACGGCTCGCACCAAATGGGAAAAGGCCGGTCATGAAATCCACGAAGGCGCTGTGGCCTTACTACGAGAAGACAACATTCCACCCTCACAATGGGCTCTGGGAAGAATCATGAAGTGCTATCCCGGTAGTGACGGTGTAGTACGTACTGTTTTAGTGAAAACCGCGAAATCTTCAGTTGTCCGAAATGTGAAGAAGGTAGCGTTACTTCCGATTCCACCGACTAATGCTAAAGTTGAACATTCATAGACTTTATAATTGATCGTAATCTCTCAACGGGAGGAGTATGTTCAAGATTAGAAAATCTTGAATTATATTGTTTAGGATACTTCTATAAATATGTAAGATATTTGTATGTTACTTCTTTTCGTCATTGTATATATTTAAAGCGTTAATTCATTTTAGTTGCTATCGCTGTAAAAATGTGTTAAATAATTGATAGAACTTTTGTATTGTTATGAATTCAAAGGGTAGTTACACTTTATTGGCAGCTTTTGTTAAATACCTTTACAATATCACGTTTTGCAATAATAATTGTAAATAGTTTTGTTGGAGCATTGAAATAACGTATTTTGAAACGCGTCAGAGACATATTGTCGCAATGTGTTTGAAATCCAATAGTTAAAAATTTAGGAAAATGTCACGTGTCACACTGTTATCTATTGTATTGTCAAAACCCTAAAGCAAAACTATAATTGTAACTTATTGTCACTTTGTGCGTGAATTTTTTTGGTCTATGGTCGGAAGCTTCTAAGAAACGTTTGAATAACCTTTCTGAGTAAAAAGATTACAATTGCTTTTGGAGTATTAAATATAAATTGACATATCTATTGGAGGCATCCTTTGTTGATTCTTGTCGATGAACCCGACGAGTCAAATGATACTGGCCAATAAGAAATGTTTATTTCCGTTTGGTCAACCCAATCCACATGTTAACACGCCCTTTGCTGATTTCTATTTAACACGTCTTACAACGTGAAGAAACCAGTTTTTTAATACTCATCGAAGCGAGCTTACAACTAGAAAACGAAATCAGTTCTACTACTCATCGAAGCGAGTTCAACACTCGAAATCAGTTCAATACTCAAGTTATTTCACAACGAAACCAGTTCAATACTCAAGTTAGTTCATAACTCAGTTCAACACTCAATCGAGTTCATCGAGTCGCCGTTACATATCGAAGTAAATTCACTCAAAGTCAAACAATCAGAGATACTAAGTCTAACACATCGTTACTTAGTTTCTATACGAGCCAAGTGAATATTCAATTAATCAAATCGAAACATAAAGTGTCTTCCGATCTGAAACCACCGAAGTTCAACATTCATAACTTTGTACCATTCTTGTAAATTTGTACATAATAAATTATTAATTTCGACATTAATTTTGTCAAATTAAGATTATTTATCTAGTTAATAATAATAATAATATTTATTCACCATGTAAATTTACAATTACAATATACATAAGTACATAAAAATCTCATTAAATTTACAAAAACTACAGGAGGGCAAGCCCTCGTGCTTGGCATAGAATGAAACATTTAAAATATAAGTATTTGTATAAATGAACATCACCTAGACAATCTAAAATTGACAACTAAACAACCATGTAAGTGAATAAATAAATAAACCCTAAGGTATCCGAGAGGTGTGGATACACCTGTTTCGGCAAAACACAATTAAAAATACAAGTCAAAACAAATTCACTGAATTTAACATTATTGCATCTTATTGAATAGTTTTGAATAAAATAAATAAAATAAAATTAAAATTAGGACCAAAGTAAATATATGTATATATGGACAATATTAGATTTAAGCGAACGCAGGAATTTGAGTAAACGCAACTTCTATGTTTTCAAAAGTAGGCAAAGCAATATGTGTTTACCCCACCACAACAATATGACAGAAATTTCTCGTCTGTTCCAAGAGAAATTCTTTCAATTTTTTTTTGAAAACAATAACACTACTCGTATTCTTGATACTATCCGGAATACAATTATAGATTTTCGGAGCTAGAAATGAAAAAGATCGTTGAGAGAAGGACTTTATCATTCTCGGAGCAATGTAGTGGCTTTTGTTTCTAGTTACATATCTATGTGCAGGTAAGTTTCTTACATTTTTTATTGTGTGGTATTTTATAGATGCACATAGAAAGTACAACTGTTTCAGGTCAAATATGTTGCTTTCCCTATACAATCGATCTGAAGAATAGGTATAGGGTTTACACATGATGATCTTTAGAAATCTTTTTTGAATTATTTCTAACGGATGAATGTGAGTTTTCAGGGCACTTCCCCAAGCTAGTATACCATAACGGAGGTGACTTTCCACTAGTGCGAAATACATCTTTCGAAGATATCTAGCAGGGATGAATTTTCTGAGGTATTTAAATTTGTAAAGGACGAATTGTAGTTTTTTTATAATAAATTTAATATGATAATCCCACTTTAAATTTGCATCTATGATAATACCTAAATATTTCACATGTGTTACAGGTTTGATGCTAAAATTTTGTCCGTTTTGTGATATTTCAAGAGGTTTGAATAGTTTGATGCTTAGATTGGAGCTAAATAGTGGTAGGTAATATGTTTTTTTGAAATTTATGGTGAGTAGTTTATTATCAAACCAGGTCTTTATTAGTTTTAGGTCAGTTTCTGCTTTTAATTTCAGCTCATACCAGTTATCTGCTTCATAAGTAATAGCAGTGTCATCAGCGAACCCAGTTATATGTCCTGCACTGCGCAATGAAAATAATCCATTAATGTAAAGATTGAATAAAACGGGGCCTAAAATTGTTCCCTGAGGTACTCCATATGTTACATCCCTCCGACCACTCGCTTGTCCGGCAACCCTTACTATCTGCTGTCTCTCTGACAGGTAACTCCTAAATAGTTCTAAACAGTTGTTTCGTATGCCAATTTTTTCCAATGTTTGCAATAGATTGCTATGGCTAACAGTATCAAAAGCTTTGGCTAGATCTAAAAAACACACAAACAAACTTTATTATCATTTAATGCTTCATAAACTTTTGATGTTAAATTTAAAACGGCATCTTGTGTGGAGTTATTTTGCTTAAAACCAAATTGCTTGTATGAAATTAAATCATATTTGTTTATAAACGATGTAAGTCTATTTTTCAACAGTTTTTCAAAAATTTTTGCCATGTGTGGAATCAGTGATATAGGTCTATAATTTTCGGCAACGGTCTTATCTTCATTTTTGTATACGGGTATGACTACAGTATTTTTGAAGGATTTGGGCCATGTACCTTTTTCTATACACATATTTATGATATGCACTAGAGGATCAAGTATAAATGGTGAAATTGCTTTTAGACATTCCGCACTTATCTCATCAATACCAGTTGCCTTTTTACTCTTCAGTTCATTTATTATTTTTTCAATTTCATACCTATTTGTGGGTAATAAAACAATCGAATTTGGCAAAGAGGCACTATCACCATATGTTTGCTGAGGGTTACCATTTATTTGTTTGGCCAATCTCTTGCCCATTCCTGAAAATACACGATTAAATTCATTCGCAATGTCACATGGGTTTGTCAACATATTTCCCATTGGACCCTTAATAGCTTCATAAGGCATTTTTACCTTTTTTGTTCCACTCAAATCTTGCACCACGCTCCATAATTGTTTATTGTTATTTGAATTTTCCATTATCTTTTCCGTATAAAATTTGCGTTTTGTCTTTTCGATAAGCGAATGCAATTTATTTCTATACACCTTGTATTTTACAAGTAAATCACAGTCATTGGGATGGAGCTTTGTTTGTCGATATAATCTATTTTTTTCATTAATGGATTCTATGAGAGCTTTTGTAACCCATGGCGCAATTTTTATGGTTTTTCTATTTCCCTTTCTAAAATAAGTACTTTTATTGATGTTTTTTTGTATAATTGTTATTAATTTTTCTGTTGCAGGGTCTGGATTACTACAATTTAGGACAATATTCCATGATTCTTTGGATATATTGTCTACAAGTTTTTTATAGTTGACATGCTTAGTATTATACTCAGTTACCTTTTTAGTTGTTTTATTGTCAAAAACTATTTGCAGCGCTATTGTATAGTGGTCTGTTATATTAGTTTCTATTACTACAGGTATAATATTTTCTAGAATGTTTGTTCTTGACTTAACAAACAAATGATCTAAGCAAGCTGCCATTCTGGTTGGGTTATTAATGGTGGATGTAAATCCACACTCACTCAGGCCACTTACATACTCCATGGTATCACCATTTAAATCCAATAAATCGATGTTAATATCTCCAACAAATAGACAACAACTTTCAGAATTGATACCACTGTTATATAGGAAATTATGGAAATTATTGACAAACTCAGGTATACTTGGATTATTATTATCCTTAGACGGTGATCTATAAAAAGCAAGAATCGTAATTTTATTGTTATTACCAATAGTAACTGTCACCTTTAAAATATTTGTCGGTCCTAATCTTATGACATCATATTCGAACGAGTATCTGCAGTTTATGTAAGCCACGACTCCATCATTTTGATTCAGATCGCCGTTGTTGTATATTATATTATATCCCGGTATGTTATACAAATTTATGTCAGTAATCTTCCAGGTCTCAGTTAGAACTAGACAATCAAAATCCGTAATATTAGATAACGAAAGTTTAAGCTCATCTAGATTTTTGTTTATACTTCTGATATTGTTATGAAGTATAGTAAAGTTATGGTTACCTTGGTTAATTCTGAAAACCTCATCACATTCTCTGAAATCCCTTACGTTATATGTTTCAACAATGGGTACATTGAAATCCCTTACATACTGGTCCATTATAGATATATAAATAATGCAACAAACAGTTAAAATCTGGAGTTAAAATCAGTCACAAACTAAAAATTAAAAAATAGCATTAAAATACATGTTGAGGACTGTGCCCATACATCTAACAATAATGAAGTCCCACAACCAAGTACAACAAAAACTAAATCTAAAAGCACAATCCAATAAGCTCATAAAAATAACGAATGAGAAATGTATTACTAACAACAAATTACTAACAACTGCTGGAACCAAAACAGTCTTATAATTGTGGTGTCTCACTTCAGATCGGTTAATTCTTGTTAACTGAGCGGGTTCTTGGTTTCCCCTCCGGAGCCTTAACCGGTTTATTAGAAGCAGGAATCCGCGGAGTAACAGTAACTTTCTGCGACTCCGATGGAAACCTCTCTTTATTCTCTACTGTTGGGGTAGATGGTGCACTGTGCGGTTGGTCTACAGAAGTAGCATCTTTTTCCAAGTCATCAACTCCAAAAGATACTCCATCCACGACAAGTTTATTTCTCCTTATATAATATTCCTTATAGGTACCTTCTTGTTTTCTAAGAATTTTGTTCTCGCTCCTTTGTGTCGGTGTGAGATCATGAACAATAGAAATATTTGTCCCCTTCAACCTGCTACAATTCTTCAGAACTTCCCTTTTTTTGATGTTTGAAGCAAACTCAATTTTGATGGGACAATTGTCCGACTTACCTAGTGGATAAACGTCAGCAAAATCATTTGTAGCCAGATCCACACCAAGCAAGCCTCTTAAATCCTTGCACAATATTTCTGCGACAACCTCCTCTCTCTTTTTTTTCAGTCCAAATACTATAATATTCTTCCTGTTCTGGGCTCTTTTCAGATATTCTAATTCTTCTTTGAGTTCACTATTTTCCTTCTCCAAATTTGCTACACTATTCTTCAAATCTTCAATTTTTAGCAGAAGTCTTGCTTCGCTGGCCACAATGCAGTTTTTTATTTCCGTACGGCTGGTCAGGATCTCTTCACGAATAATTTTAATCGCTTTGTCCAATTCTGTCATTTTTACTAGACACAAGCGTAGTGTATGGTACCCTTTAGAACAATTTGGGACCTGTTTACGTTTATTATTGTCCTTATCACTGACAGCAAAATATGAATTATAATATAAAAAACGGACTTACGTGGAAAGTACGTACGGTCTATATGTTACAACTGTTGGAAAAACTGGCATTCAACACAAGGCAGACACTTTGAAAATTTACTGGCGATTCAAACAACTGATTTTCAACTTAAATCGGAGATGAAACACAAATATGTGTGTATTGCTAAAGCTTCACACACACTGTTGAATGTCTACGCCAGTCGACGAAGTAATGTAATAATTGAAGTAAATTGTATTACAAAAATAATACACCTTGTCACAGACCAAGGTATTATGTTTTTGATGAAGAGCCATTTGGAGTTCTTAATGACGCGCATATATCCACTGGACGTGGAGGAAGAGATCGTATGATTCAGAAATTAAGAGGAAAATTCCAAAATGTTACTACAAAAGAAATTTTACTATTTTTAAGCTTTTGCGAACCTGTTAAAAAATTGAAACAAAAAAAAGGAGTGGTTGTGAAGCCTTTGTTATTCAAAGAAATGAATTCACGATGTCAAGTGGATTTGATTGACAGTCGCAACCCGATGAAGATTTCAAATGTATATTGGTGTACCAGGATCATTTGACGAAGTTTGTTGTTCTAAGACCATAAAAATCAAAGATTGTAGACGAATTGTGTGATAACATTATTGATATTTTTACTTTGTTAGGCACACCTTGTATTTTACAGTCAGACAATGACAGTGCATCTGTAAATAAAATTATTGACAGTCTTGTTAACACATGGCTAAACTACAAAATGGTGCATGGCAAACCGCGACATAGTCAAAGTCAAGGTAGTGTTGAGAGATCCAACCAGGACATAGAGAATATGATAACCACCTGGATGCAAGACCACAAAACATCAAAATGGAGTAAAGGATTAAAGTTTATTCAACTCATGAAAAACAGTGCATTGCATAGTGGGATAAAAAGATCACCGTATGAGGCAATGTTAGGTTGCCCCCTACCTCAAAACTACCTACTGAGGTATTGGCAAATTTAGAAACAAAAGAGGATCTTCAATGCGTTATTGATCAAATTCAGAAACAAGAACAACAAGAAAACAAAATTGAAAATATCGGGAATTTAAATTCTAATGAAATTGGAACTAACCAAAATTTATAAAGTGGAGAAAATTCGCTAATAGATGACGGTGATTATCTCCTCACTGACCTGGATGAGGCTAGAAAGACCATTAAGGAGCAGAGAAATGAAGCTTTACACTGTCTCGAAGAGCAAGCTAAACGCATGAAAAAAACATCAGATCAAATTCATCCGCCTCTAGAAAAAGGAACATCAGTTCGAATTCCTGTCCCAGGTGTTGACCGCGGAAGAGGAGATGCATGATCTATCCATGGCGTGATACTGGAGAATATCGATGATGGATTCTATCGAATCGGAACATGAAATGGAATTCTGAATAAGCTTTTCTCAAGGTAATTTATCTCTCTTTCTTTCTCTGCCTTTCTCTTTCTCTTCATTTTATTCCTGCCCATTATATTAAAATTATTGTTCAATGGTGATATTTTTTTAAGTCTCAATTCAGTAATTGTTCCACAAATATTATCCATGAAAATGAAGTACCTATGGATAAAACAATAGCTGTAAGGACTGCTGCAACTTCTCAATCACTTGGAAGTGGACAATGATTTTTTAAATGCTCTTGCAATACTAAATGCAAATCCAAGAAATGCATGTGTAAGAAAAAAGATGTGCTCTGCAACTCAAAGTGTCACAAGTCATTACCTTGCTGTAATAAATGATAAACATTTCTATCTTTCTTTGTATTAATTTTATTTGTTTTTCATTTCACTTTTACTAGCTCAAGGCAGTAAGAATATATTTGCCCTAGGTATAATCAACTCTGGCTAGTAAATGTTATCAAAATTCATCAATTTCGTTTTTAGTCAACATTTACTGAAAATACCAGTAAGAGTCGACTTTTTCTAGGTCGAGTCAACTCTTACTGGGGAATCTACTTTTCCTGTAACTTATACATAATAGTATATTAAGTACCAAGTGTCAAAAAGGTTACTTTAGTCACGAGTTTTACTAGGCACGAGTGGAGCGAAGCGGAACGAGTTCCTTGTGAAACGAGTGACTGAAGACGTTTCTAACACGAGGTGCTTACTATACTTTTTCTTCGCCCGCGGGAAACAAAAAATTATATTATATTTGAATTATATTCATTACATGACGGACGATGGCTGACAGCTGACTGACAAATCAAATGACGCAGAATAACAAAATTATAAAGGAATATGAAATTTAACATACAAAAGATACGCTTGATTTGACGTTTAAAAAACAAAAGATAAACGAGATGTGACTTTTCGCATTTTAAACACTAGTGTTTAAAGAGTCGTTTTGTGCATGTTAAACCCGTGTTCAAAGTGCGGTTTTAGTAGCGGAAGTAGAAAAATAAAATTAAAATACGTGCTAATACCTACATTGAATTTTGACACTGATACAGATAAGGAGCCATACAACAATGAAATAATCGCTATTACTTATTTAATTTGAAAATGAAATATGTGTTACATGATCATTTATATACTTTATAATGTATCATTAAACTTTATGATTTGTTACAGTAAGTGATACAATTTATTGTAAGTTAAACTAAACAATTAAAAACGACAAAACAAAACATAATATACATAAAAAAATAAATTTAAATTTAAAAAGAAAAAAGTTACTGACAAAAGGTGGGACTTCATGCCCTCTTGCTTATAGAAGTGAACGTACGCTTCCCCACTGACTAAAGATTTAACGGTTATCTTTCGTTGCTTGGCCTAATCTCCTTCCGAGTTCATGAACAAATAATAGAGATTCCGGGCCATAAACACCAAAAGTTTCAACTGCTACTGGATGGAACAAATAGTTGTTACCAAGATTTTTGTATTTTTCTTGTTTCAATTTTTCGCCAGACACAGCTGCACTTCTAGCTGACTTAGAACTTTCGGCTACATGGGAAGCCGCTACAGTGTCAACGCAAGTGAAGTTCCATACTACAGGTTTACCGTATTTCCAGGGTATGAGAGACATACCATCGGGTCATTTACCATCATCTCGACTGGTACCTAAAGGTTCCAAAACTGCAGGAACATCCGCTGACACCAAAGCCCGTTTCAATATGTCATTCACCTGGTAATGTCGAGAAGTACGCACTGCACTTCTCTTGCAACTCAAACCATGCACACCTTTCTCATCAACTACGCTACCACAAACACAAGTATGAGGCACACATATTGATGAACCCATCCTAAGCCCTACTGCTATTCTGAAAGATTCATCGTCTAAAAGCGTTCCAAGAGATGCAACAGGTAAAGCATTTAGCCAAGCACCTGACTCCTTGATCATTACTGCTTTCAGACGAGCCTTATCGTATACACTTGAAGATTTCAGAAGTTTATCAGTTATAATATTCAGAACAGGTCGGTCCCATATTTTCTGTATATTCTTTTTATCTGTGGGAGGATCAATATTAGTTGCGGCATGCCGAAGTAATTCACCTTCAGCATAAAAATCGTCTTTGATATTGATGAATATAGGAGGAAGGATGGCATCAATAAGAACAGAAACACTATTGACTGATGAAAGAAAAGCTGGTAAAGCTAAGGAAGAAGCCAAACGTAGCCCTAGTCCGCCAAGGTTTACAGGAAGCGTTGCTTGGAGCCATAAATCATTATTAAAATAATTGTTTATAACATATTCAGTCGTGTTACGGAGTAAATTATCAAATTCGTCGAGCTACACTTGACTTGACCAAGTGGGGGAACGTCTGAGGGCGTACATGAGTTTTGGAATTGCCAAACAATTTTTCAAAAGGAGAAATGCGACGTGTTTGGGAAGTTCATTTAATCTAGTGGTCAACAATTGGAGTGATTCACGTTTTTCTCGAAGATAATTTGGAATTGAATCTTTAGAAAGAGGCGTACCTAGGAGACTCCATTTAGACTTATCCAAAATTCTTATATCAGGAGCCAGTTTCAAAATAATGGATTCGGAAATATTATTCGAAGTTAAAAGAGAAATCAGCTCGCATTTATCAAAATTTAGCTCAAGTCCAAGATTTTTTGAATAATTAATTATTTTTTCTAAATCCTTTGAAACAATGTTTTCATCGCCAGCGATTGAGCCATCGTCTAAATACCAACAATTAAATTCAGAAGATAAATTTCTAGTGAGTTCGTCGATGGTCAGACAAAAAGGAGCAGTGTTGAACACTTCTTTCTGACAGAATCAGATGTTCTCCAAAACCCAAATCGGAAGCTGATTTATAACACTGACTCAAGAAGGGAAACAATCCTGGAAACGAATCTTTAACCTTACGAAGCATAATGTTTCTATCAATCGTGTTGAAGGCATTTTTGAAATCTATTTTGAGGAAAATGTTTGAATCAGGATTTGGATGAAAATTAATATATCTACGAGCAGCATGAGCAACAGCTTCACATCCACCTGCAGTACCGAAACCAAACTGTAGTGGGCGTAACATCGAACCTAGTTCGTCTTTGATCCTCATACAACAAAGTTTAGCTACCAAACGACGATAAAAGGTACCAACAGCAATCGGTCTTACTCCTCCATCCTTTTTCTGAAGAGCACACAGTGAAGCAATAAAAAGTATAGGACACATTTCTAGAGAAACCCTACCTGTTAAAATAAAGTTACATAATTTTGTAACAAAAGAAAGAAGTTTCTGTCCTGAACTTCCTGAACTATGGCTAATGAGGTCTTGCATGTGGCTAGGGCGAACAGAATCTAAACCACCAGCAGAACCAGAACGAAAAGATTTTATTGCCTCCAAAACTTCATGTTCTGGAAACTGGAACACCGTTAATCCTGAAAAATCGTTTGGTAGTTGCGAATCCAGAGAATTCGAGAAGGAAATTGATCGAGGGTGTTTTGATCGGAGAACTGAAAGTATTCAGTCAACGTATCACTGGAGCTCAAGATTCTGATAGCTGATCTTAGCTCAGCTATTTTACTCAAAACAAGCTTAGAAAAGTTTTGGTTATATTTCCTATTATCGATTTGATATGGAATCAAATTGGTCTTGGAATTGGGAAGTTTGATGTTTTTCTTTATAAGAGATGTGAGAGAAGATATAAGGGAATCCTTGGTACGTGGGATGGTGAATAACGTATAAGGAAAAGTTAATAAGTTTTCCCAGCTTGTTGAAGAGTTGGTATGTAAACAATCATCTATAAATTCACAGAGAGAAGAGGCAGAGCAATTCCTAGCAGACTTAGGAATCCTTTTCATGATGTGACAGGATCGTTCGTTTCAAAAAGGATAATTTTCCTTGAAATGTAGTATTAGATGACACATCTTCAGTAGAATGAGGCAAAGAAACGAGATTGGCATGTTGTGTGAAAGCTGATTCTTTCAAACTGGATTTTGTATTCGAAATTTTATGAACTTTACCGTTATGAATTTTGTGGCCTTTTGTTGTTTTGAAGCATTTCTCACAAATATTACAGAATTTGCTATCAAGAGAAGAATGAACAACGTTAGCAGACATAGGATAGAATGAAATACAACTATAAAATGATCTAGAAAACATAGAATGATTACAAGCAAGTTATGAAAACTGATTAAAGTATCGAAGATTTATTGTATAGATACTTAGCTTTAGGTTGAATTGGTTCATCAACTGATAATCCACTTGAATTGTAGGTTTTCATTCCCTCAAGGATTTGACAAACTAATTTTGAAAAGTGACAGTTGTCAGAAATTTCTTTAAATGGGAATATTTTTCTTAAATCGATGAGAACTAGCCGAACTGCAAATTCCGTAGGTCTCTCTTATGATTATATACTGGATAAACACAACCAGCCGCTTCGCTCTCGCCAAGAAATACAATATTTTGACTTTGAAAGTGAGAAGATCTTGTTACAGACGGTTATGTATAATATATAATTTTAAATCAACATCATTTGATGTTTGCAAATTAAGGAAATGAGTATTTTCTAAAGCTCAATTTAAAAAAAATGTATACTGAATTTAATCAGCATGATACATGACTACTCATCCCCATAACATTTAGAAGATCTTGACAAGTCTTAGACATAAGGATTAACGAAGAATGTAAAAAAAAGCAAAGCAATAACAAAACAATAAAAATGTGACATAACAGAAAAAAGAACAAAATAGCTTATTGGAAGCACACTTTTCTTGCCTTCCATTGGGACGAAGACTGTTAAACGGCTTTTGAAACCTTGAAGACGAATTTAACCACGGCGCCGATATTAGGATATTCATTACCAGAGGGAGACTTTATTCTTGACACTGACGCAAGCAACGTAGGAATTGGAGGAGTGCTCTCACAGATCCAAGGAGAGCAAGAAACAGTCCTGGGATATTTCAGCAAAGTCCTCTCCAAACCAGAATCAAACTACTGCGTCCCAAGAAGAGAGCTTTTGGTGATAGTGAAATCCGTAGAACACTTTCACCAGTATCTCTGTGGAAGGAAGTTCTTAATCCGGACTCAACTGGTTACTGTAGTTTAAGAATCCCGAGGGCCAGAACGCTTGATGGATTGAACGACTTCAAGAATACAATTTCAACATCGAACATCGAGCTGGTGTGAGTCATCGAAATGCCGACTCCCTGTCTAGACGGCCATGCCCAACAGACGGCTCTCATTGCAACAAGGCGGAATCTAGGGAAACTGCAGATTCAAGAACTACTGTAGTCAACGAAGAATAGTCACCCACCAGGATCAAAGAAGATCAGGAGAATGATCATCACCTAAAGAAGATTCGACAATGGAGGGAAGAAAATCGGCGACCTACCTGGCAAGAAATGTCAATATTTCACCGACACTCAAAGCACATTGAGCTCAGTAGGACTCCCTTGTCCTGGAAGAAGGACTGTTGAAAAGAGTCATTGATGGTTCCGAGATGAAAAGACAGATAGTTATCCCGAGAGCGAGAGTGGCAGAGGTACTGAAAGGTATTGAAGAAAACCCTTCAGCGACTACGTGAAAGATTTTATCGGATGAGCAGCTGCGAGGATTTGAAGGACTGGTGTAAGAAATGTACGACTTGTGCTACGAGTAATGGACCACATTGCAAGAAGTTGGAAGCCCTTTCGAAAGGATTGCTTTAGACATCGCTGGACCATTTCCGACGACAGAAAATGATAGTAAATATATCCTGGTAGTAATGGATTCTTTCACAAAGTGGGTGGGAATTTATGCGATCCCGAATCAAGAGGCCACAACTGTCGCGGATGTACTGGTGAAAGTATTTATCAACCGATATGGAGTGCCCTTGAATGTCCACAGCGATCAAGAAAGAAATTTCGAGAGCCAGGAATTCCAGGAAATTTGTGACAAGCTGGAAATGAAGAAGATCAGGACAACAGCTTTGCATACCCAATCAGATGGAATAGTCGAGACAATGAACAGGACCATTGGAAAATACCAATCCGAAGTAGTTTTCAGCCACGAGAGAGATTGGGACCAGTACTTTTCCCTATTTGCGTTGGTTTATAGATCGGCCATAAATAAGTCCACGGGGGAAACACCTGCGAAAATTCTATTTAGACGTGAAATGAGACTTCCTTGTGACCTGGAGTTTGGCTGTCGGCCTGGCGAAGATCTAATAGGAGAAGAATATGTGATCCAATTGAGAAGAAGGATGGACGATGTGCACGTGTTAGTTCGAACGAATCTTCAAGTTGCCAGTGACAGAATAAAAGAACGGTACAATACGCAAGCCACAGAAGGCAGTTTCCAAGAAGGCGACAAAGTATGGTTACACAACCCGAAAAGGAGAAAACGATTTTCTCCAAAAATACAGAAATCATGGGAAGGTCCGTACGTAATAAAGAAGAGGATCATCTATCCCATTGGTTCCCAACGGGTGCGATACCGCCCCCCTGTGGGCGCTGCAGCCTCAGCCTTTTAGGGGGGCGGTAGCGGATTCGGAAGCAAATAATAAGCAGTCAAGAGGAATGGTGAAATAAAAATGATTTAATAAGGGTTAATAAGTAGTTTTAAATTAGCATTAATAATAATACTAATAATTATAATAATTTCTTTTAGTTCAGAATAGAAGTATATGACTTGTCATCGCACGTTGATGAGCGAACGCGCGATGTTCATACAAAATAACATTTTCGACATGTTCGCACATAGACAAGTTGAATCATGCACGAAATGAAACATATAAAAGCAACAGCTCTACGAATTTTTTGTTAGTTAGTTGTATGTGCTTGGCCGCGATATATAGTCGTGAATCATAAGCTCTGCCGTAGTAAATAATCGTGAGTGGTGTGTCATTTTATAAACATTACTATCTATAAATCTATTGAGAATTTATTTTTTGTATGAAAATGGCTGAATCTACTTCTAAATTAAAAAACAAATGCCGGCAATACAGTATTGAATATTTGAAATATGGATTTGCGAAATCTTCTACAAACAAATCATTACCTATGTGTTTAATTTACCGAAAAGTTTTTTCAAATGAAGCTATACTTTCTAGGCTACAAGAGCATTTACATAAAATGCATCCTGATAAGAAGAACAAAGATATATTCTATAATCAAGAACTCGAAAAACAATATTTAAAACGAAATTAACTGTCTCGACCCTTACTTCGTGGAATCTGCTCATATTAGTGTTTTAAATGAAACTCACGGTTTCTAGTTAATTCCACAATATAATAACAGTTATTGAAAATCCTAAAATATTGATATTGATTTATCGAAACAATTGTCAATTTTTTAGAATTTTCAATAACTGTTATTATATTGTGGAATTAACTAGAAACCGTGAGTTTCATTTAAAACTCTAATATTTAAAACAGCCAACTATATCAAACCTTTTTGCATCGTCTTCTAAACGAGACGATGATGGGCTACGAGCCTCATATAACGTTTCATTGTTAATCGCAAAGTCAGGAAAACCACACACCATTGGCGAGGAATTAATTTTGCCGGCAGTCGAAGAGATATTAAAAACTGTTCTCCATAATAAGACACCATTTGATACATTAAAAAAATTCCTCTCAGTAATAATTCAGTGCAAATAAGAATAGATGAAATGGCAAATGACGTTGAAATATCATTATGCGATTACCTAAAGACTTGCAAATTTTCCATTCAACTCGATGAATCAACTCTACCAAGTAACGAAGCTCTACTCTTATCATACGT
This sequence comes from Galeruca laticollis, assembly GCA_963921935.1. Taxonomy (NCBI): domain Eukaryota; kingdom Metazoa; phylum Arthropoda; class Insecta; order Coleoptera; family Chrysomelidae; genus Galeruca; species Galeruca laticollis. The sequence goes on along the minus strand of OY998178.1, from coordinate 31,983,452 downwards.
ACGACTTATAAAAGAAGAAAAAATGCATCTAGAGTTATTATTTGCTACGAATTTGGAATATGATACAAAGGGACATTCTATATTTAATATCATGCAAGAATTTTTTCAAGAGAAAGAAATTCCTATTAGAAATATTTTGTCTGCTGCTACTGATGGTGCTCCAGCAATGACCGGGCGTCATAAGGGTTTTATAGCACATTTGAGAAAAGCAGTGCCAAATGTACTCGCTGTACATTGTATTATTCACCGTCAGCATTTGGTTGCAAAAAAATTAAATGAACGTCTGCATGCGTTCCTCAATAACGTCATTAAAGCAATCAATATCATTAGAAGCAATTCATTGAATGACCGTTTGTTTCATAAGCGTTGCAATGAAAATGATGAAGACTACAATCGCTTCCTGCTGTACACAGAAGTACGTTGGCTCTCGAAAGGTGTTTGTCTGAATCGTTTTTTCAATCTATTTGACTCAGTGTTGGAATTTCTTGAAGAAAACGAACAATTGCGCGAAAACCTGATTACGTCAAAAAATTACATCGCTTATTTGACGGACCTGTTTAAAGTATTTAATCAAGTTAATCTACAATTGCAAGGTGATGATTTAAATTTAATTAAAACTAAAAACGGCATAGCTGCTTTTGCAGGAAAACTTCTTATATTCAAAAGAAATCTTGGTAGAGGTGAGTACAACAATTTTCCCACATTATCAACAGTGTCTGCAAAACCGGAAGATTTACTTACTTACTGCCACCACTTGGAAGTTCTTCATGTTGATTTTACAAAGCGTTTCCAAGATATTTTAAACATGGAAATAGCAAGTTGGGTTATAGATCCTTTCGCAAACACAGATACTGAAGGCTCATCTAATTTGGAAAAGGAGCTATTATAACTCACAACTAACGAAGAACTGAAAGTAAAATTCAAACGTGGGGGGGGGTTGTAGGCTGAAAATTTTTGTTCTCTTCTATAGGGGGCGGTGGTCCAGAAAAGGTTGGGAACCACTGATCTATCTCAATGATAAACCGAGAGTAGTTCACCAAAACCGATTAGCGCAATTCGAAGGAGACCATGACAAAGAGGAAGTAGTGCGCTATGTATAAGAGTTTGGCCCAGCCAAGAATTTGAGGGTGCATACGTAGGTACCGGGAAAGCTAGATACGGAGTCACTACAGAACAAAGACATGATTTGTTCACGCTTCCGAAAGAGTACTCACTAGCACATAACATCTCCTCCAGTAACAAACACGCGCGAGGGTTGGCAACCGTCTTTCGAAAGAAGTTTGGACAATTAGAAAAACTTGAAGATCAGATACCAGCCCCTGGCAAGACACTGAAACTCGAACACAATTCGCGGTATGTCTTCTACCTGGCAACTAAAAACGAATTTCCAGATCGACCCACCTACCAGGATGTGTGGTAAGCGCTACGAAGCCTTCGAGATCATGTGCTGGAATCCCACGTGGAGAAACTAGCAATGTCCAGGATAGAGAGCAACCATCTGGATTGGCGAGTCATCAGGAACATGATAGAGGTGATCTTCCAAGATACCGTTGTCCACATATTAATTTGCAGCTATATCCCTCGTTATCAGTACCCGTTGAAGACGGTGCCCTGTTATTTCCATACGACCGAAAAGTGAAGACGTGGGTCCAGTTGCCGATTTAACTATCCCGTTCCGGCTACACAGAAGTTCTAAGAGGAACTTCCTTTTAAGGGGGGGAGGGTTATGTTCCGAAATCGCACACTGGTGTAATCCCTGAATACAACTCTGTCTAACCTATGTATGAAAGTTAAAATTTTGGCGAATGCGCAGGAATTTCTTCGAACTGTTTACCATTATTTTTTGTGACTATTCTTATAAAGACATTTCCAGTTAGGTCCATTGTTTTTGTGGGCCAGAAAAAAGGCACTTAATATATAAGAGAGGCTACCTATACAAACGGAGTTAGTTTATGAATTGATCCAGTGGTATAAACAGTGATCAAGTAGTCTAAGTTACTAAACAGCAGTGAAGTCTTTATAAAAATTAGTGTAAGTGAATATACTGTGAATCTAGTATAAATTAGTGAATAGTTTAGTGATTAAATAAATTAAGTGAGTAAATATACCGTGTGTATAAATTTATCCCACCCGTCGTAATAAATTTTTTTAAATAAATTAGAAAAATATTACAATAAGTAACAATTTCAAAATGGCAACTTAACAGGAAATATACTCATATAATAACTTAAAAGTAATAATTATGAAATACTATTAACAATCATAGAACTCTCGCTTGGGTATTTGTTTACCGCAAATAGATTTATCAAAATGGAATTTTCAGTTTCCCTACTATCATCCAAATCTTATAAATTTAGGTGAACTTTTTGGTTTCCGTATATGTTACGTACATAAATTATTATTCTTATCACACATTGTTTTTGATTTGTACCTGCAGGTATTTCTATATATTCAGGAAAATAAATACTTATCAGTATTACAATTATTTTTTTGTGTAGCCAAAATTCATAAATTGATACGGTTACCAATACTCCGTATCATTCAGTGGCGGTTCGTGGTTAATTTTATAGGGGGGTCATAGGTGATGTGACCAAAATCTTAAAATACAGAACGACACTGACCAGTCCCCCGGAGGCCTATTCGCCGTGGGCGGAAATTTTTCGAAAAACCATGCCCAATTTCTGCCCAGAAGTCGTTAAAATCGCTAAAAACGCAAAATTTGTGGAGTTCTTTTCCAAAGCCAGAGAGGCAAAAACATTTTTGGGCCACGCTTGTTTTATATAAAAATAATGCTCTCTTTAAAAACAACCACATTTTATTCTTTTTTATACATATTAAATATGACAAACTTAAATTAAATGATAATTAATCTAAATCTTTTTAAAATTTAAATGAAGCCTTCGATCTTTTGTATTTGGAAAGTGATCAATAACCCTTTCATTAAAATTATGAATACTATTCACAAATTGCTTTTCTATGCTTAACATAGCTAACGCCGTCAATCTCTCCTGTTCCATAGTATTACGCAAACATGTCTTGATTCTCTTTAATGTAGAAAAACATATTTCGCTTTCTACAGTTGTCATTAGTAATGTACATAAAATAGTCAACAATTTTACAGTTTCCGAGAGATTGTTATTAATAAACAATTGCAGCATTGGCACAGCTCCTGAACTCTTATTAAAATCGTCGCGTTCATAAATACCTTGAAGATCAGTTTTTAGTTTTAAGTAATTAATACTAGAATAGTTTTCTCTTATTGACTTAATAATACGATCTGAAAAATTGATTTTACATTGTTAGAACTGGTCGCTGTAAAATAACTGGGCAATCACTAAATGATCACTGAAACTAAAGCGGTTATGTCGCAAACCTGCAAAGCAACTTGGCGCTTTGAGTCTTCATTTTTCCTTGGTCTTTTTGCACCAAGTGTTGAAGGAGATGAAAGTGCTTCGGGAAATATTTCATTTAATAAAATATGGTCTCTGACTTTTTGAATTGACATTTTAAATGAGTCTATATTTTTTTTCACCAATATCACGTCAATACCATGTTTTTGAAGTTGATTAAAAAGAACTTCACAATTAGGCATTATTAAATGGAAAAAATTTAACCAATAAAGGAAATCACCGCATTGCAAAAAAGTTTTTAATTCTATTGCTTGATTAATTGTATTTGAGTCTTCTCCAACCTCAATTATCTTTTCTATTGAAGCCAGAATATCAGCTTGATACAAAAATACGGTTTCCACACAACGCGTATTAAAATACCACCTTGTCGGTGCCGCTCTAGGTAAACGTACTTTAACAAATTCATCGAGAATCGCTGTACGTTTTGGAGATCGACTAAAAAATGTGGAAAATCCCTGTAAATTGGCAAAAAAAACGTTGACATTTTTATTCTGACTTGCTGCTTTTTGCAGAATTAAATTTAATTGGTGAGCATAACGATGAATAAAATTTGCTTGAGGATATCGTTCTTCAATTTTTTTTTGTACTCCGCCTAATCGACCACTCATAGTAGAAGCTCCATCATAACTCTGTCGAATTAAATTTTCCGGTGTTTTATTAATTTCTAGTACCTCTAATTCTTTAAAAATTATCTCCGATAATTGTTCGGCTGTGGTACCCGTAGGATTTACAAATTTTATAAATCTTTCGTGAGCGACACCGGATAAAATGTACCGTATAATAAAAGTCATTTGAGTTCTGTTCGAGCTATCAGTAGTTTCATCCACCTGGACTGCGATATATTCGGCTGACTGAATCTCCAATTTAAGTTGTTCTTGAGCCACCGATAACATTGAATAAAGTAATTCATTTTGTACAGTTTTAGAAGTACCCTTAAAAACCGTAGCCTTATCCAAGTATTCTTTGAATATTGGATCCATCTCTGAAACAAAATTTATAAGTCCACGAAATATTCCCGGGTTTACAGAAGTTCAAGCGCCCCACAAAATTTCACACAGTCAATTATTTTATTCATAATATATCTGTTTTTCGACACATTTTCATTAAAAATTCTTACCGATTGTCTATAAGCATTGTCTAATTGAGAACGAATATCCACAGTACCGATTGTAGCAAAACTCATGGCACATTTCATATGGTCTGCCGATATACTATGTTTTTTTTATATTTTCTCTTTTAAATGTTTTCAGTCTTGGACACCGTTTTTACACCATAAAGAATTATTCGAAAAAAGCAGACAAACGAAACGGTAAAATGCATCACTTACTTCACATCCGCAAATCCAATCAGACAAACCATACATAGACCTGCGAAAATTGCGATGAACTTCTTTATTCTTGTCCTTGCTAGTCTGGAAGAGGACGACCACCTTCCCTTATTTTTAATAGTTTTTCAAAATTTAATTCACTTTTCGTTCTCAAATTTTGAACCATTCGCACCACAGACATGATAAAAGGCGTAGAATAAAATAAAACCAAATAATTAAAACACAAGCCCTCAAAAAAACGAATCAAAAATCAAAATAATAACAATAACAACTTATTACATCAAAACACAAATCTTATTTGACTTCAAAATGATCTCCTTTAAATCAAAATATAGCGCAGCCTGCCAACCCCTCTACTCATCTCTTTTCTAAGCGTGTAATAATCGAACGACGTAAGTCGATTCATCATCGATATTAGCCCGGGCTTTTGACCCAACACATGTAAACTTCGGGCGTGTTTCTTTCACGTTACGAAGATTGTCAACGTTCGGCAGATTCCGTCCCCATTTAACGCGTTGAGGTCATCGATGGATACCAGCCCGTCTTGCTATTTTGAATTTCGCAGAGATGTAGGTACTTGCTGCGAAATAACGTTGTCTTGAAAAACGTTTACACGAGGTCTTGAAACATTTTAGGTAAATTTTATTTTTTATTCAAGAGAATTTAATACTATACTATAAGTATAGTAGGTATATTTTATTTTTTTAAATATCGATTTAAATATTTTTTAATAGGAGGTCATTGACCTAATGACCTAATGGAGGAGCCGCCACTGGCATTAATGGGGCCCGGCAAAAGTTTCGCACACTAGCCCGTGGCTACGTTGTTCCGCCACTGGTCTAGTGCCTTAAAATAAGTTAATGCGTCCCTGCTCTCGGGGCTCATACCTATGAGTGCATGAGACGAATTACTTTCCTATTTCTTTCAATCGGAGGGTTTTACCGTAATAAAATACATATTTATTATATATTGACAAATATCTTTGCTTAACTTTGGGTCACCAGGTAGGTAAAAATTATTTTCTGGCAAATTATATGAAATTATGGCTAACTATTATTTCCCTGCGTATAGGTAATGATATTTTTCACATAAAAATTAATCACAAGTTATTAAAGATAAGAGCTACAGCGTATAATATAATATACATTGCGTCATGAAATATTGTTTGCCAAAGTAAAGGTTATCTATGGCCAAAGTATCGATAGTCAGTCCTCCTAGCCTACCACAGATACATAGGAATAAAATCCTACCCATCGCCGAGTTGCGAGTTCATCACTTGAAAATCGAGGCCATATCAGCTCGTTCAAAAACAACCAGCATTTCAGTTTCGACGTCAGTGTGTGTAGTGTGTTAATTTTGAGTTCAGGGATTTTTTAACGAATACAAGGTTAGTGCATTTTTTAATGTTTTTTTATGTATGATTTTAATGAAATTATTTTTATCGCATACAACAATGTGGGCAGTTTTAATTATGAAAGAAGGTTTTTCAATTAATAGCAAAATTATTGAATATTATTTTTTTATGTTGTTAATTTTATTCCTGTTTCATATTAATAGATTTTCTTTAAGTGTAAACGTTGGCAATCATTAAGGCTATTTTTATTTTAAAAACTGCTGCTTTGAACAAATTGTTGTTATTTCAATTTTAATACAAATAATCACGTAGATTTTACAGCCCATAGTTTCTTCTTCGATCTATTGAGAGTTTTCTGTCATATCATTAGAATTCTCTCATAGTACAGATATACAAATTTTCGCCTTCTTATATTTAGGATTACTTTTTGCCTTTTTTCACTCGTCGCAGCAACTCGATGTTCGTCACTTTTTTGACTAAGAGATTTGCCGCGAATAACCACATCTCAAAAGCCATTGCTACAGAATAGCTTTTTCATTTTAATGAATCCACTCCTTCTCTTTCTATCCTTTAAATTCCCCAAAATTGTAATGATTTCCAATCATTACTGTTCCCAATAGTTGTATTTTTTCACTCTTTCAATTTTCTGCTTTCGTAGCTAGGCCGCTAGCCTATATTTTTCGCTGACACCTGTCATCTCATTGACAAGACCTTGTCATTATTTCAGGATTTCGGCTTTAAGGAATTATCGTCCGCGAATCATAAATAATTATTGATTGCAGTGCCATTCATTTTGATACTTTCATATTCACAAGCTGATGGATCTCTTCTGAACATAAATTTAAAAACACCAGCAAAAGTACATGTTTTGTTTCTTTTGTCTCAGTTATTTTGATTTTATGTCTTTTCTCCTTCTATTACCACTACTGCACGCTTGCCAAAATAGATATTTGATGGGATGATGTCTCTTAAATCCATGTCATTTTATTTCCATATTCCTACAAATTTAATGTGATGCAGTTTGTCGAAGTTTTTTTATAATCTTTATTCATACCCAAACACCTTTGAGCCATAACATTTCATGCAAATACTGCCTCTTTAGTTCTGAACCGTTTTCTGATTTTTGCTGCCATCTTGTTCTACTGTGGATCACTTATGAATGCTTTGAGATTCTGGTTCATCTTTGTGATATTTTGGAGCCATATTTTTCGGTGAAGATTTATTTACAAATCAATATCAATCACTCTTCTGGTATAATCCTCGTTCTGTGAATATTATTGAATAGATCGACCATGGTCGGAAATTGGTCATCTGCTATCAACCAGGATTTCTGTCCATAATTGATCGCATCTCTATTTTTATGTGTCTCAAGATACCTATATGAAACCTCTTTTATTGTATAGGATCCTTTATCTTCCTTATGTTTTATAGGTTTTATTTCATTTCTGCTTTTTTTTAAGTTGCCTGTGAATGTTCCAGTTGATTCTCTTACCTTTATAGGCAAGTTGTAACTGATGCCTGAAATTTTTATCTTCAGCCTCAGCTTCTTTTATTGGAGGATTTTGCGGATTCGTACGTACTTTTAACATTCTAAGTGATTTAGCTTCAAAGTGGGAAAATTTTGCTTTTCAAAGGTATTTTGCTGGATATTATCCTGGGGGGGCACTTTAGTCTGATCCACATTGTCTTTCCTTGTCGAATTTTGAATTCTGTGGCCCTTGGTTAGTAACCTGTTCACTATCAATAATAACGATTAATAGATATACATAAGAATTATAAGTAGATACCTACTATGATAATTTTTTATGTAAAGTTCCGAAAATATCTAGAAATCACAAATACAATTTTTTTTAATATATAGGTTATTCAGCATAATATTAAAATGAAAAAAAATAAGCAAGCCGGTCTTTAAGCAACAACCAGTTTATTTTAAATTCAAGGACGTTTTTGTAAAAAGGTGTATGAAACAACAAACAGATGAAAGAAAGATATTTATTAAAAGCAAAAAAATTTAAACTTAAGGTGGTTGTAAATAGATGGCACTGAAGAAAAAAAATAGTTGTATAGATTGTCATTTTTTTTTTTGGTTGCTAAATAATCGGATGGCTGTTTTTCAATGTTGTGCCCTACTTTCTATATTCTTTTTTGATATCCACTTTTCCGAAATCGTCCTTCCCAATTAGGTATTTGAATTTGCCACCTTTTTGTAGTTTGTGTAAATGTAGATCTTGGTCCTTTTCATGCTTGTCTCCTACTTTTAAACATTCTGTTTTTTTTTTCATGTTTACAGTTAGACCCATGCCTCGTATTCCTTTTTTAATGAAGCAATGAACAAATCGCATATAATCAAAACATATTAACTATATAAAAGGATAATAGACATCTGAAAATGAAATGAAGCTATACTTTCTAGGCTACAAGAGCATTTACATAAAATGCATCCTGATAAGAAGAACAAAGATATATTCTATAATCAAGAACTCGAAAAACAATATTTAAAACGAAATTAACTGTCTCGACCCTTACTTCGTGGAATCTGCTCATATTAGTGTTTTAAATGAAACTCACGGTTTCTAGTTAATTCCACAATATAATAACAGTTATTGAAAATCCTAAAATATTGATATTGATTTATCGAAACAATTGTCAATTTTTTAGAATTTTCAATAACTGTTATTATATTGTGGAATTAACTAGAAACCGTGAGTTTCATTTAAAACTCTAATATTTAAAACAGCCAACTATATCAAACCTTTTTGCATCGTCTTCTAAACGAGACGATGATGGGCTACGAGCCTCATATAACGTTTCATTGTTAATCGCAAAGTCAGGAAAACCACACACCATTGGCGAGGAATTAATTTTGCCGGCAGTCGAAGAGATATTAAAAACTGTTCTCCATAATAAGACACCATTTGATACATTAAAAAAATTCCTCTCAGTAATAATTCAGTGCAAATAAGAATAGATGAAATGGCAAATGACGTTGAAATATCATTATGCGATTACCTAAAGACTTGCAAATTTTCCATTCAACTCGATGAATCAACTCTACCAAGTAACGAAGCTCTACTCTTATCATACGTACGACTTATAAAAGAAGAAAAAATGCATCTAGAGTTATTATTTGCTACGAATTTGGAATATGATACAAAGGGACATTCTATATTTAATATCATGCAAGAATTTTTTCAAGAGAAAGAAATTCCTATTAGAAATATTTTGTCTGCTGCTACTGATGGTGCTCCAGCAATGACCGGGCGTCATAAGGGTTTTATAGCACATTTGAGAAAAGCAGTGCCAAATGTACTCGCTGTACATTGTATTATTCACCGTCAGCATTTGGTTGCAAAAAAATTAAATGAACGTCTGCATGCGTTCCTCAATAACGTCATTAAAGCAATCAATATCATTAGAAGCAATTCATTGAATGACCGTTTGTTTCATAAGCGTTGCAATGGAAATGATGAAGACTACAATCGCTTCCTGCTGTACACAGAAGTACGTTGGCTCTCGAAAGGTGTTTGTCTGAATCGTTTTTTCAATCTATTTGACTCAGTGTTGGAATTTCTTGAAGAAAACGAACAATTGCGCGAAAACCTGATTACGTCAAAAAATTACATCGCTTATTTGACGGACCTGTTTAAAGTATTTAATCAAGTTAATCTACAATTGCAAGGTGATGATTTAAATTTAATTAAAACTAAAAACGGCATAGCTGCTTTTGCAGGAAAACTTCTTATATTCAAAAGAAATCTTGGTAGAGGTGAGTACAACAATTTTCCCACATTATCAACAGTGTCTGCAAAACCGGAAGATTTACTTACTTACTGCCACCACTTGGAAGTTCTTCATGTTGATTTTACAAAGCGTTTCCAAGATATTTTAAACATGGAAATAGCAAGTTGGGTTATAGATCCTTTCGCAAACACAGATACTGAAGGCTCATCTAATTTGGAAAAGGAGCTATTATAACTCACAACTAACGAAGAACTGAAAGTAAAATTCAAACGTGGGGGGGGGGTTGTAGGCTGAAAATTTTTGTTCTCTTCTATAGGGGGCGGTGGTCCAGAAAAGGTTGGGAACCACTGATCTATCTCAATGATAAACCGAGAGTAGTTCACCAAAACCGATTAGCGCAATTCGAAGGAGACCATGACAAAGAGGAAGTAGTGCGCTATGTATAAGAGTTTGGCCCAGCCAAGAATTTGAGGGTGCATACGTAGGTACCGGGAAAGCTAGATACGGAGTCACTACAGAACAAAGACATGATTTGTTCACGCTTCCGAAAGAGTACTCACTAGCACATAACATCTCCTCCAGTAACAAACACGCGCGAGGGTTGGCAACCGTCTTTCGAAAGAAGTTTGGACAATTAGAAAAACTTGAAGATCAGATACCAGCCCCTGGCAAGACACTGAAACTCGAACACAATTCGCGGTATGTCTTCTACCTGGCAACTAAAAACGAATTTCCAGATCGACCCACCTACCAGGATGTGTGGTAAGCGCTACGAAGCCTTCGAGATCATGTGCTGGAATCCCACGTGGAGAAACTAGCAATGTCCAGGATAGAGAGCAACCATCTGGATTGGCGAGTCATCAGGAACATGATAGAGGTGATCTTCCAAGATACCGTTGTCCACATATTAATTTGCAGCTATATCCCTCGTTATCAGTACCCGTTGAAGACGGTGCCCTGTTATTTCCATACGACCGAAAAGTGAAGACGTGGGTCCAGTTGCCGATTTAACTATCCCGTTCCGGCTACACAGAAGTTCTAAGAGGAACTTCCTTTTAAGGGGGGGAGGGTTATGTTCCGAAATCGCACACTGGTGTAATCCCTGAATACAACTCTGTCTAACCTATGTATGAAAGTTAAAATTTTGGCGAATGCGCAGGAATTTCTTCGAACTGTTTACCATTATTTTTTGTGACTATTCTTATAAAGACATTTCCAGTTAGGTCCATTGTTTTTGTGGGCCAGAAAAAAGGCACTTAATATATAAGAGAGGCTACCTATACAAACGGAGTTAGTTTATGAATTGATCCAGTGGTATAAACAGTGATCAAGTAGTCTAAGTTACTAAACAGCAGTGAAGTCTTTATAAAAATTAGTGTAAGTGAATATACTGTGAATCTAGTATAAATTAGTGAATAGTTTAGTGATTAAATAAATTAAGTGAGTAAATATACCGTGTGTATAAATTTATCCCACCCGTCGTAATAAATTTTTTTAAATAAATTAGAAAAATATTACAATAAGTAACAATTTCAAAATGGCAACTTAACAGGAAATATACTCATATAATAACTTAAAAGTAATAATTATGAAATACTATTAACAATCATAGAACTCTCGCTTGGGTATTTGTTTACCGCAAATAGATTTATCAAAATGGAATTTTCAGTTTCCCTACTATCATCCAAATCTTATAAATGTAGGTGAACTTTTTGGTTTCCGTATATGTTACGTACATAAATTATTATTCTTATCACACATTGTTTTTGATTTGTACCTGCAGGTATTTCTATATATTCAGGAAAATAAATACTTATCAGTATTACAATTATTTTTTTGTGTAGCCAAAATTCATAAATTGATACGGTTACCAATACTCCGTATCATTCAGTGGCGGTTCGTGGTTAATTTTATAGGGGGGTCATAGGTGATGTGACCAAAATCTTAAAATACAGAACGACACTGACCAGTCCCCCGGAGGCCTATTCGCCGTGGGCGGAAATTTTTCGAAAAACCATGCCCAATTTCTGCCCAGAAGTCGTTAAAATCGCTAAAAACGCAAAATTTGTGGAGTTCTTTTCCAAAGCCAGAGAGGCAAAAACATTTTTGGGCCACGCTTGTTTTATATAAAAATAATGCTCTCTTTAAAAACAACCACATTTTATTCTTTTTTATACATATTAAATATGACAAACTTAAATTAAATGATAATTAATCTAAATCTTTTTAAAATTTAAATGAAGCCTTCGATCTTTTGTATTTGGAAAGTGATCAATAACCCTTTCATTAAAATTATGAATACTATTCACAAATTGCTTTTCTATGCTTAACATAGCTAACGCCGTCAATCTCTCCTGTTCCATAGTATTACGCAAACATGTCTTAATTCTCTTTAATGTAGAAAAACATATTTCGCTTTCTACAGTTGTCATTAGTAATGTACATAAAATAGTCAACAATTTTACAGTTTCCGAGAGATTGTTATTAATAAACAATTGCAGCATTGGCACAGCTCCTGAACTCTTATTAAAATCGTCGCGTTCATAAATACCTTGAAGATCAGTTTTTAGTTTTAAGTAATTAATACTAGAATAGTTTTCTCTTATTGACTTAATAATACGATCTGAAAAATTGATTTTACATTGTTAGAACTGGTCGCTGTAAAATAACTGGGCAATCACTAAATGATCACTGAAACTAAAGCGGTTATGTCGCAAACCTGCAAAGCAACTTGGCGCTTTGAGTCTTCATTTTTCCTTGGTCTTTTTGCACCAAGTGTTGAAGGAGATGAAAGTGCTTCGGGAAATATTTCATTTAATAAAATATGGTCTCTGACTTTTTGAATTGACATTTTAAATGAGTCTATATTTTTTTTCACCAATATCACGTCAATACCATGTTTTTGAAGTTGATTAAAAAGAACTTCACAATTAGGCATTATTAAATGGAAAAAATTTAACCAATAAAGGAAATCACCGCATTGCAAAAAAGTTTTTAATTCTATTGCTTGATTAATTGTATTTGAGTCTTCTCCAACCTCAATTATCTTTTCTATTGAAGCCAGAATATCAGCTTGATACAAAAATACGGTTTCCACACAACGCGTATTAAAATACCACCTTGTCGGTGCCGCTCTAGGTAAACGTACTTTAACAAATTCATCGAGAATCGCTGTACGTTTTGGAGATCGACTAAAAAATGTGGAAAATCCCTGTAAATTGGCAAAAAAAACGTTGACATTTTTATTCTGACTTGCTGCTTTTTGCAGAATTAAATTTAATTGGTGAGCATAACGATGAATAAAATTTGCTTGAGGATATCGTTCTTCAATTTTTTTTTGTACTCCGCCTAATCGACCACTCATAGTAGAAGCTCCATCATAACTCTGTCGAATTAAATTTTCCGGTGTTTTATTAATTTCTAGTACCTCTAATTCTTTAAAAATTATCTCCGATAATTGTTCGGCTGTGGTACCCGTAGGATTTACAAATTTTATAAATCTTTCGTGAGCGACACCGGATAAAATGTACCGTATAATAAAAGTCATTTGAGTTCTGTTCGAGCTATCAGTAGTTTCATCCACCTGGACTGCGATATATTCGGCTGACTGAATCTCCAATTTAAGTTGTTCTTGAGCCACCGATAACATTGAATAAAGTAATTCATTTTGTACAGTTTTAGAAGTACCCTTAAAAACCGTAGCCTTATCCAAGTATTCTTTGAATATTGGATCCATCTCTGAAACAAAATTTATAAGTCCACGAAATATTCCCGGGTTTACAGAAGTTCAAGCGCCCCACAAAATTTCACACAGTCAATTATTTTATTCATAATATATCTGTTTTTCGACACATTTTCATTAAAAATTCTTACCGATTGTCTATAAGCATTGTCTAATTGAGAACGAATATCCACAGTACCGATTGTAGCAAAACTCATGGCACATTTCATATGGTCTGCCGATATACTATGTTTTTTTTATATTTTCTCTTTTAAATGTTTTCAGTCTTGGACACCGTTTTTACACCATAAAGAATTATTCGAAAAAAGCAGACAAACGAAACGGTAAAATGCATCACTTACTTCACATCCGCAAATCCAATCAGACAAACCATACATAGACCTGCGAAAATTGCGATGAACTTCTTTATTCTTGTCCTTGCTAGTCTGGAAGAGGACGACCACCTTCCCTTATTTTTAATAGTTTTTCAAAATTTAATTCACTTTTCGTTCTCAAATTTTGAACCATTCGCACCACAGACATGATAAAAGGCGTAGAATAAAATAAAACCAAATAATTAAAACACAAGCCCTCAAAAAAACGAATCAAAAATCAAAATAATAACAATAACAACTTATTACATCAAAACACAAATCTTATTTGACTTCAAAATGATCTCCTTTAAATCAAAATATAGCGCAGCCTGCCAACCCCTCTACTCATCTCTTTTCTAAGCGTGTAATAATCGAACGACGTAAGTCGATTCATCATCGATATTAGCCCGGGCTTTTGACCCAACACATGTAAACTTCGGGCGTGTTTCTTTCACGTTACGAAGATTGTCAACGTTCGGCAGATTCCGTCCCCATTTAACGCGTTGAGGTCATCGATGGATACCAGCCCGTCTTGCTATTTTGAATTTCGCAGAGATGTAGGTACTTGCTGCGAAATAACGTTGTCTTGAAAAACGTTTACACGAGGTCTTGAAACATTTTAGGTAAATTTTATTTTTTATTCAAGAGAATTTAATACTATACTATAAGTATAGTAGGTATATTTTATTTTTTTAAATATCGATTTAAATATTTTTTAATAGGAGGTCATTGACCTAATGACCTAATGGAGGAGCCGCCACTGGCATTAATGGGGCCCGGCAAAAGTTTCGCACACTAGCCCGTGGCTACGTTGTTCCGCCAATGGTCTAGTGCCTTAAAATAAGTTAATGCGTCCCTGCTCTCGGGGCTCATACCTATGAGTGCATGAGACGAATTACTTTCCTATTTCTTTCAATCGGAGGGTTTTACCGTAATAAAATACATATTTATTATATATTGACAAATATCTTTGCTTAACTTTGGGTCACCAGGTAGGTAAAAATTATTTTCTGGCAAATTATATGAAATTATGGCTAACTATTATTTCCCTGCGTATAGGTAATGATATTTTTCACATAAAAATTAATCACAAGTTATTAAAGATAAGAGCTACAGCGTATAATATAATATACATTGCGTCATGAAATATTGTTTGCCAAAGTAAAGGTTATCTATGGCCAAAGTATCGATAGTCAGTCCTCCTAGCCTACCACAGATACATAGGAATAAAATCCTACCCATCGCCGAGTTGCGAGTTCATCACTTGAAAATCGAGGCCATATCAGCTCGTTCAAAAACAACCAGCATTTCAGTTTCGACGTCAGTGTGTGTAGTGTGTTAATTTTGAGTTCAGGGATTTTTTAACGAATACAAGGTTAGTGCATTTTTTAATGTTTTTTTATGTATGATTTTAATGAAATTATTTTTATCGCATACAACAATGTGGGCAGTTTTAATTATGAAAGAAGGTTTTTCAATTAATAGCAAAATTATTGAATATTATTTTTTTATGTTGTTAATTTTATTCCTATGTTTCATATTAATAGATTTTCTTTAAGTGTAAACGTTGGCAATCATTAAGGCTATTTTTATTTTAAAAACTGCTGCTTTGAACAAATTGTTGTTATTTCAATTTTAATACAAATAATCACGTAGATTTTACAGCCCATAGTTTCTTCTTCGATCTATTGAGAGTTTTCTGTCATATCATTAGAATTCTCTCATAGTACAGATATACAAATTTTCGCCTTCTTATATTTAGGATTACTTTTTGCCTTTTTTCACTCGTCGCAGCAACTCGATGTTCGTCACTTTTTTGACTAAGAGATTTGCCGCGAATAACCACATCTCAAAAGCCATTGCTACAGAATAGCTTTTTCATTTTAATGAATCCACTCCTTCTCTTTCTATCCTTTAAATTCCCCAAAATTGTAATGATTTCCAATCATTACTGTTCCCAATAGTTGTATTTTTTCACTCTTTCAATTTTCTGCTTTCGTAGCTAGGCCGCTAGCCTATATTTTTCGCTGACACCTGTCATCTCATTGACAAGACCTTGTCATTATTTCAGGATTTCGGCTTTAAGGAATTATAATCATAAATAATTATTGATTGCAGTGCCATTCATTTTGATACTTTCATATTCACAAGCTGATGGATCTCTTCTGAACATAAATTTAAAAACACCAGCAAAAGTACATGTTTTGTTTCTTTTGTCTCAGTTATTTTGATTTTATGTCTTTTCTCCTTCTATTACCACTACTGCACGCTTGCCAAAATAGATATTTGATGGGATGATGTCTCTTAAATCCATGTCATTTTATTTCCATATTCCTACAAATTTAATGTGATGCAGTTTGTCGAAGTTTTTTTATAATCTTTATTCATACCCAAACACCTTTGAGCCATAACATTTCATGCAAATACTGCCTCTTTAGTTCTGAACCGTTTTCTGATTTTTGCTGCCATCTTGTTCTACTGTGGATCACTTATGAATGCTTTGAGATTCTGGTTCATCTTTGTGATATTTTGGAGCCATATTTTTCGGTGAAGATTTATTTACAAATCAATATCAATCACTCTTCTGGTATAATCCTCGTTCTGTGAATATTATTGAATAGATCGACCATGGTCGGAAATTGGTCATCTGCTATCAACCAGGATTTCTGTCCATAATTGATCGCATCTCTATTTTTATGTGTCTCAAGATACCTATATGAAACCTCTTTTATTGTATAGGATCCTTTATCTTCCTTATGTTTTATAGGTTTTATTTCATTTCTGCTTTTTTTTAAGTTGCCTGTGAATGTTCCAGTTGATTCTCTTACCTTTATAGGCAAGTTGTAACTGATGCCTGAAATTTTTATCTTCAGCCTCAGCTTCTTTTATTGGAGGATTTTGCGGATTCGTACGTACTTTTAACATTCTAAGTGATTTAGCTTCAAAGTGGGAAAATTTTGCTTTTCAAAGGTATTTTGCTGGATATTATCCTGGGGGGGCACTTTAGTCTGATCCACATTGTCTTTCCTTGTCGAATTTTGAATTCTGTGGCCCTTGGTTAGTAACCTGTTCACTATCAATAATAACGATTAATAGATATACATAAGAATTATAAGTAGATACCTACTATGATAATTTTTTATGTAAAGTTCCGAAAATATCTAGAAATCACAAATACAATTTTTTTTAATATATAGGTTATTCAGCATAATATTAAAATGAAAAAAAATAAGCAAGCCGGTCTTTAAGCAACAACCAGTTTATTTTAAATTCAAGGACGTTTTTGTAAAAAGGTGTATGAAACAACAAACAGATGAAAGAAAGATATTTATTAAAAGCAAAAAAATTTAAACTTAAGGTGGTTGTAAATAGATGGCACTGAAGAAAAAAAATAGTTGTATAGATTGTCATTTTTTTTTTTGGTTGCTAAATAATCGGATGGCTGTTTTTCAATGTTGTGCCCTACTTTCTATATTCTTTTTTGATATCCACTTTTCCGAAATCGTCCTTCCCAATTAGGTATTTGAATTTGCCACCTTTTTGTAGTTTGTGTAAATGTAGATCTTGGTCCTTTTCATGCTTGTCTCCTACTTTTAAACATTCTGTTTTTTTTTTCATGTTTACAGTTAGACCCATGCCTCGTATTCCTTTTTTAATGAAGCAATGAACAAATCGCATATAATCAAAACATATTAACTATATAAAAGGATAATAGACATCTGAAAAATGTTGAATTAACTCTAAATGACGTAGAGACGAAATGGACACGATAAAAGTGAAAAAAGTTTAGCCAATACGAATCATGATATCATGAACATGTTAATTTAATATCCTTAAAAATAATATACAGGTACTTTATAAATATATAAATACAATACTGGTGTGTCTTCCAACATGCGTTTTACTTTTAACAGTTAAAATTCTTTTCACAGAAATAATAAATTGCTGATGCTGTCGTTAGTAGTGATCACACATCTGGTTGTTTACAGAATGTTTGATAACATTATGTTGTGCTTATCCTGCATGGTAGAATTTTGTTTAATCAATTTGACATGAAAGGAAACTTTATGAGTATTATGTTGGAAAATGCCACTAATCACAACATATATTATTAATCTTAGTAATACTCAGAATTTACCAAAGACGTTACTATTAATGTGTTTGTCGATTTGGAATAACCAAAGTCCATTAAGTATTTATATTTCAAACGCATTGTTGTACTTGTTGCAATGTTTGTTTTGCTAAGATACAGTGGCGTAACAATTGGGGGAAGGTGAGGAGGTTGATAAAACCCCCAGAACCCTAAAAAGAAAATTCTAAAACATAATCAGAGCAAACCTACTTGATTGAAATATACCAAAAGCTAGGAACTGCAAGCTATAATATTACAAAAAAACAAAGGTAAAATGCAGATTTAGGGGCTTAAAATTTGGAAGAACTTCATCCTAGGTACGCCACTGCTAAGATATTTACTATATTGTTAAATTTAGTATTCTTTCATAGAGACTGCAGAAATATTATATGTTCAACAATTACTGGTAGTAATATTAGCTTCAAACTGACAAGAATTATCAAATGTTAAAGTTTTAATAGAAAATAGTGGATGCAAATTATTAATCTAAATTTACTGTTTTAAATTGAAACTTACTGTTTCTAGATAATTCCACAATATATTGAAAAAAATGTTAAAACTTCTAAGAAATCTGACAATTGTTTTGATATTAAATATCATCGATGACATTACTTTCTGTTTTAAAAGAAATTGTTGTATTTGTTGCTAAATATACTATCTTTGAAATATTATTAGACATCTTACTGGCATATGTGATGGTTTTGTAATTTATTATTTCTTTCGTTTGTTGGAAATGGAAATATTAGTTATAATGCCACGTTTTTCTCTCCTTTTATTAAGTAATCTATTTATTATATGAAATGGATAACCGTTGGATATTGCTATTCGTTTAATTGTAATTGTAATCAAAATTATATTTGTTCATAGGAACTGAAAATGCTTTATGTATCATTGAATTATATGCTGCTAATTTATGTGACAGGGGATGATTGGAATTATATGGAATAGATGGTTTTCTGTAAATTGAATAATCAAGTAAATTTTTTTCTTTGAATTTTTAAATCACGAAAATTGATTGAGTTATTTTCTTCAACTTCTAATGTTTCCAAACAAAAATCCAAATTTTAAACTACAGTTGACTGAATATAGTGGTACCAATGACTGATGTAAAATTCTTGAAAGTACAAAAAAAAACATCTTGCCTTAAATTAGTCAATATACAGGGCGAATAAAACAGTTCATAATTTTTTTCCCTAACTTTAGTGTAGCAAATTATTTTGGTTATAACATCTGGTCAGAGTACTGAAAAAAGTTTGATATAAGGAAGCTGTTCATGTTTTTACAGTTATAGGCTGGGAATATTTATTAGTATATTCTTTAAAGAAAAAACGTTTTATAAAATATTCGATTGAGTCCGAATATTACTTATGACTTTTTGGAATATTCGCATTTATAATTATTGATATCTGTCGATATGACCTAGCCACTTTGAAAACATTTTTTAACGGATTTGATTATTTATAACATTTAAACTTGTTTTTAATTGAGTGTCAACTTTATCTGCTTTTTTTCGCAACATAATAAATGTATTTATTAGCCAATCAACTTTAAACATGACATCATTTAGATTGTGTGAATGTTATCATTAAACACATATTGGGATACATGAAAAATTGTAATTTAATCTATAATCTGGTATTTACCGGATCCCAATATATAACCTGAATATTTTCGGAAGTGACTACAAAAGTGCATCAAAATTACCGATAATTTTCCATGAAAACATGTTGTCTAAAAACTGCATGAGTTTATTTTCATATTTTGGCGAAAGAGCCAGACTCCGAAAGAGGACGGCTCTTTTAACAAAATATGAAAATAACCGAATGCAGTTTTTTACTGACAACATACGTGAATGGAAAATTATCAGGTTTATTTTGATGCACGAGTATAATTCGGTAGGGTATTTCCGGAGTTACTGAAAGAAAAAAAGTATGTGCTAGTTTGAAATTTTATTTAAAATTGCATTTAGCATTAGCAAATTAAACACAATCTAAAAATTTCATGCATTGCAGTGGAATACGCAGTTGTAAAATTAGTCGTTTTTTGGGCCTGGCGCACTACTTTCTAATCTAATATATTTGAGTTTGCTATTGAATTATAACTTAAAGAACTTATAGTAGGCACATTCGTTTCTTTATTAAGGTTAGTAGTATTATTGTCTCTCATTTTCTCTACTATACATGCGTGGTGTTACTCGTCCAGTTGTAGATAAGGATTTATGGACTTCGGATTTGAATATCCAGTCATTTTAATCAACGTATTTTCTTCAACCCGTCTCTTTAAGTTTGAAACAGCTGTTGCATTTAGGGAATGATTGGTTATTTTAAATTTTTCATTTGCCAAACCTGACTTTTTTGCCTCCGTTGGCGTCTACAGAGATTACGCTTTTTTCCGACAGGAATATTCTTACCACTTAACCAATTTCCAAAACGGATTAACAGTAAAGAAGAATCAAGGAATATTTATATAATTTCTCTTCGCCACCGTACCGGGCAAATCCGGGTTAACTATATTTCTAACCCGCCACTTGGAAGGATCGCAAAGTTTATCCCCTCCTTGTTTTGTCAAATATTGGGTTGTATTCGAGTCTGTTAGTTTTTCCCCGCGTTATTAATGTCTTCTTTGAAATAGGAAGTTAACAATTTACTCTCTCTCCTCCTCGCCATGCTGATTCGTACGATAAAACAAAAAATAACTTTTTTTGTCAGCTATCCGGTGTTTTCTCATCACAGTTCTGTATTATAGCTTCCAACTCTGCGTATTTGAGTGATACAACTCTTTATTTTCTATTCCGGGGGTCCGTCTGTTACTCCTTTCTTTTGACATTTTTTTCCTCGCGAGCATTTTTAAATTCTGTGTCATTGAAAGGATTAAATTTAATATTATATTCGCCTCGGTATTTTTCCATTAATAGTTTTGACTTTACATTCCAAACAGTCTTCGCAATATAATCTTTATAATCCTCGCAATTTTTCTTTTTCATGTTGTAGGACTAGTCAGTAAGAATATTTGCCAGCGACGTTATTGTGTGTGTTTTTGTTTAAACCATAATTTATTTCTTTAATGAAATCCATAAACTGTTACCATATATATATATATATATATATATATATATATATATATATATATATATATATATATATACATACATATATTATTAAATATTCAATATTATGCCCCACGTTTGGGTGACAAATTATAATATATTCAATTATTTATGATGAATTTTAATTATTTAATTTTAATGTAAACCTTCCTGTAAAGATAAATTTCAATTCACCTCACGTTGATGTATATTGTCGCAGCGACAATTCTTGTAGATACAACTTAAAACTTTATGTAAGAAATTTCTACTTTGACAGTAGTTGTCAAAAAATATGCTCGGCTCTAATAAATATTAATTTAGTATTTCTAAAAATGAATTTATATGTATAATCGACTCTAATTACGATGTTGCCTCTTCGGGATTTCAAACACAACTAACTAAACTTTTTTCAAATAAATAAATCTCCTCTCCTATGGTTACGAAAAATTCCTTTTTTTAAAAAAAATACTAATTTATGTTTCCCTATAACAAAGAGAGATTTGAATTATTTTATTATCATTGTAATTCTGATAGCAGAGACATCTGTATTTTAAAATTTCAAATATATTCTCCAAAATGTAATATAATCTGTCTATCATTAAATATATTCTACATAAACGTCATCCGAAAATTAGAATGTCACATTTAATTTGTATACCGAATCTTTCAAAATTATTGATTATACATACAATACAGTGTGTATCGAAAGTGGTGCATACAAATATAAATAGTTTTCCTTATTTCAATGTTTCTTTTACATTTTAAATAGAGGAACTGTATTAATATATATATATATATATATATATATATATATTGCGATTATTAATTTAATGTCAATCACCTAATAAACTTTATTCTTCTGAAATTTAATTTATGTTTGCCACGGCCTGAGAGCCTATCACAGGTGAGTTTTTTCGGGTGCCAATTTTATTATTATTTTAAATTTAATGAGTGAAATTCTTATTTAAATCAAAATAAAATAACAAATCCTTTATTACATTAATAACAAATTCAAAGTTATAAAGTTCTTCCCAATTTATTAAAATTATGGTGCAAACGACATTTTGTCAGAAAATAGAAAATGTCTAGTGTCAATTGCAAATAATTGCTGGTTCAATTTCAAAGATTATTATTTAAATATAACTGATAACTATACACTTTATAACTAAATCTTAACTACAGTCCCGGAATAGAATGGAAAATATAAAAAAGAAAAGATTTTGGACTTTACACGCACTAATTGGATTTTAATTTAGTTCCTCAATGATCAAATAATTTACGTTCAAATTAGCATGCTTTTTGTTTAATATTCAATTGAATTTGTTTTCTTTTATCAAACTTTTTTATATCGATATTTAAAATTTTGTTACCAACCCTCTCCTCGGTGTACTTAGCTGACTCTAAAGAAGTCTCTTCTCGTTTCAAACTGGACTCAAATTGGCTGTCTCCAGGATACAGGATTTCTCACACGAGAAACGCTTTATAAAATTTTCTGATTCTAGCAAGTTCTTTCACTTTTGACACAATTATCTAAATTATATCTTTTTCTAATTTTAACAGTAATATTACGTAAAACAATTTCTATGTATCCCTTCCCTCTGATGATTGCTAAACCTTTTTTTGTATCTCGATCTCAAAATTATTTTTTCTAATAATCTTTTTCAGTTTGATACTGACATTCCTCAATAATAATTTTCTTTTCTAGTTACGATTATATCCAATTAGATGAACCATTGCAATGAGTTCTGGAGATAAAGAAACTTTAATATAATTGTCACTTTTAAAATATTCTAGTTGTCAAATTTATTTGATTTAGTATTGTCTTGTCAGTTATCTAACAATTTCATCTTTCATAACATCCTATTTTATTCAATTACTTATTGTTATTTAATAATTGTTTAATTTATGGTAAAATATGATTTGTTAAATATTTTATTTCAATGTGACATCAGTTTCAGATTCATTCTATTGACTGGATAAATGACAATTTTGAAATTCATCTCTAATAGGATACGTTCACAGTTACATGGAACTGTAATAACTAAATACTGACATTTGTAAGATCTACTACTTCCAGATTTGTTTATTAAATGATTTTGTGGATATAATTACTTAGATTCAACCTTTCTAGTATACCGAATGTCCACTAAATAGTCAAAAAAATCTTTAATGTGTGATTTTTTTGTTTTTAATACTAATTTTGTTATGAGATAAATAATTGCAAATATATAATATAAATGTATATTGATGGTTCGGTATTGTATTTTTAGGTTTACTTATGGTTACTTTTTCTTGAATTATTTCCGAAACGTTACAATTCAACGACTTTTAAAAGTCAATATTTATGCATGCCAAGATAACAAATACACATTTTAACAATCGTTACTATAGAATATGCCCCTCTTCATATGGGATAATTTCGCTATAATTATTCAAAAATACCCTGCTTCATATTTAATTTTTAATATAGGATGGAAATATTGTTACATTTTTTTCCTGGAACAATATTTTACTTTTCCGCCCAACCTATCTAATATGCGAGAACAGTATTGGTTTACCCCAAAAAAAGTTGAAATTTCGAAAATTTTTATTGAGTTATTTTTACGTTTTTCATCAAGATCAACACGAATAAACAGTTTTTAGAAGAAACATTCTGTGTGTATGTCCTCGTCGTTGTCGTCGGCCACTTTTCGTTACATGTCTTGTTAGCACGATACAGCCTCCGGAGTGTAACAAGTCACCAATTTTATGATTGAATATTGTTCAAGACATCTCACAGATGAATCCTATTGATTTTCAGCTCACCATAGCCAGTACAACGGGTGCTATGGTACTTGAAGTACGACATCTTTGTCATTTTTTCAGAAATACCAGTTTGTTAGCACGATACAGCCTCCGGATTGCAATAAATCACCAATTTTATGATTGAATATTGTTCAGGACATCTCACAGATGATCACTATTAATTTTAAGCACACCATAGCCAGTACAACACGTGCTATGGTTCTTGAAGTACGACATCTTTGTAATATTTCCAGAAATACCAGTTTGTTAGCACGATACAGCCTCCGGAGTGCAATAAATCACCAATTTTATGATTTAATATTGTTCAGGACATCTCACAGATGATCACTATTGATTTTAAGCTCACCATAGCCAGTACAACAGGTGTTATGGTACTTGAAGTGCGACATTTTTGTCATTTTTTGAGAAATTTCAGTTTGTTAGAACGATACAGCCTACGGAGTATATACAAGTGACCAATTTTATGATTGGATATTATTCAGGGCGTCTCAAAGATAAACCCTATTGATAGTCAGCTCACTAAAGCCAGTACAACTAGTGCTATGGTACTTGAAGTACCAAATTTTTATAATTTTCAGAGAAATTTCGGGTTGTTAGCACGATACAGCCTCCGGAGTGTATACAAGTGCCCAATTTCATAATTGGATATTTTTCAAGGTGTCTCACAAATGTACCCTATTGATTTTCAGCTGATTAGAGCGAGTACAGCGGGTCCTATAAATCCAGATATACTACATTTTTGGTTACTTTTGGAGAAATTTCGGTTTGTTAGCACGATACATCCCCCGAGGTGTATACAAGTGACAATTTTATGATAGGAATATTCTTCAGGGCATCTTACAGATGCGGAAAAGTTAGTTTCAATCTTTAAGACCATGTATTTAATACATGTACCTACCAGTCAATGTAACGTTCTCCTTCAACTTTCTTTATAAAACCAGTATCTTCTTCGATGCTTCTAAATTTTCATTTTCTCTTGTTCTATAAGCTGGGATATTCAAACATATTGCATTCTAGTTCTTCTCCTTCTTGTTTTGTCTATATATATACTCTGCTTCCTATATTTAATTGACTTTCCTGTCTCCTCCAATTTTTTTAGATAGCTCCACCAGTCACTTGACAATATACTTCTGGACATTTCCAATACACAGTCCCTGTAGTTTCGTTAATGTTAGTGAAAGGAAACTACACTTTTATTAGACATTACGGCCATAAAATTTCGTCTTTACTTCAAAGTAGATAAACTAAACTTTTAATCTATTTTATTCAAATTGAACTTCACTTGAAAATAGAATATTTATTTTTTAATTTTAATTCCTAATGATTTGCTAAATAGTTACTTATCAAGCAAAATATTTGTTAAGACATCAACAATTCCAGTAACCATAACCTGCGTCATTATTTAATTGTATAGGTACAGTAAAAATATCATTAATTACCATTATAAAAAATGATATGACTTAGTTTTTATAATTCGTCAAATTATTATTTTGTATGACGAGTAAAGTGAATTGTTATGAGAACTATAGATTTATACAGAGTGGAAATTTTAACTGCAATTGCAAATACAAGCACATATCTTTTTATTCTTTTTTACAAGCTAAGTGTGTGAAAAATAACGAAATGTTTACTGAAACTACTTAAATGCAACAAATGTTCAAAGTGCATTCTAGCTTGTTCCTGTAAATACCCTAATCGATAATAAAAAGGATTTCCAACATTTTGTAACTGCGTTCATGTACTTACACTTTTTTCTTACTACTTGATAAGCTGTGAAAACAAATCCATACTTTATCAAACCTGCTAGATAGTTTTATGACTAATTGGAACTGAATGTGATTGATTTGTCAGCAGGTATTTGTGTTAATTTTCAACGAGTCAGTTAAAAACCAAAAAAAATGTTCTATTTAACAGAGGCACATTCTATCGAAATTTTAATGATGATCAGATATGACATAAATCGAATACACACTGAAGTTGCTCGTTTGTTTGCTGAAGTGCATACATAATTGCCTCTAATTAATCGAAGTACCATCTTTAGTTGGAAAACGTAAGGGAAGCTTCTCTAAAATGGCCCTTAAAAATTCAGGAAGAGACCCGGTTGAACATGTTGTAGGAAGTTGAAGAAAATCCTGTTACTCCTGCATGATGTCAGTCACACAAGCATTTTAAAAAATTCGATAGATGCCAAAAAGCAACCATCTAAGATGCGGAAACTGCACGATCTTAAAGAAGACGATCCTGATCGTAGACTCGAGTTTTGGGAACCAATTATGGCTTATATGGATGGTGGGCAAATTGCTTTCAAATGGGTGCTGTTTTCTAATGAAGCTACTTTCACATTACACAACTGCCGTTATTGGGCTAACGAAAATCTTCACTTGGTTCATGACTCCCATATCCAAAGGCCTCAAAGAACAAACGTCTAGGTAGTTTGAAATTATTATTGGGGATCGCATATTGGACCCTTATTGAAAATGTAATCGGACAAACATACTTAACTATACTCCAAGATGAACTGGATCCTACTTTTAGGGTTTTATTCTCCAATAATTTGACCAACGAATGTGGTGTTATCAAGATAGGATACCGCCACATTTTCTCAAAATGTACGGACCTATCTGAACAAACTGTTTCTTAATAGATGAATTGGAAGAGGGGCCCGATTGGGTGGTCACCAAGATCACCCGATCTCTCTTCATCATTTTTATGGGGATATCTAAAATCGCCGAGCTTCAACAAAGACTGAGAGGCGAAATCAGGCGGAAGTGTTACGAAGTCTTCAAAATACTTTTTATTATCGACTAGGAAATTGTCAGCAACAAAGTGTACGGCACTTTGAATATATGTTTCATTAAAGGGGTTTCAGTAAACAAAAAAATGCGTGCTTGTATTTGCAATTGAACAAGCTTTAAAATAAAAAATAACCAACCTACCCCTCCATTAAAAAAACGCTGCCCCCCCCTCAGGCAGTGAGAAAATAAACAAATCTCTATGTACTATACCCCGTAGAAAATAAAAAAAATTACATGATTTGGGAATTTTGCGACAAACTTTGTATTAAGTTACAGAATTTGTTCCAGTTAAACGTTCCAATCTATTTTATTAAATTTCACAATAAAACGTGTAAAGTGATTTTGTAGATTCTTCAACAATCTAATTCAAAAGAATACGGTTAGTTTGCACCCGACCGATTTGCGATCTTACCTGAAATCGACCAGTTTGTCCTCTACGATTTTTATAATAGTATACCTACCTAATTTTCTTCGATCGTCCGATTTGCGCCCTTCCCTTTTAAATATTCCATCCATAAATACGGTGGCGTTACGATTAGCTGGCATCTCGCTACCTTTGTTGCTGACAAACAGTAAGATTCTATCCCCCTCATCATTAAAAAAAAAAGTAGTATTGTCACTCATTGTAATAATTTCATACTATTTTCGATGGTGTAACGGAAACTCTCTGCAAAGCCATGTGCACGTTTTCTACAGTCCTTCATCATTCAATTTTTGAAACTCGTCTTTATATATTTTTAACATCGGTAAATACCCTATTACCTAGATCTCTTTTTAGCATTGAAGATACAATGCTTCACTTCAGTCACTGCAACACTAGGCTTATAATACACAGATTACATTAAAAATGGTCTTTATTATAATTGTTACTAAAATATTAATTTACCACATTTTCTTCCCCCTTAATAATATAAGATAATTGCCTATACAAAAAAAAAACTAAAGAAATAATCTCTCAAATACTGCAGCTATAGTAATTCCTAAAAATGGGTCACCCAAAAAAAGTCATCTTCTTATGCTTATAAAAACAAAGTAAGGGCATGCCAGCGTTTCAGACTGACAAATGCCATCGGTTGAGTCTTCATATACATTATGAGCGTCTGTCGAAACTTCTTTAATGTACTATTATTGCTATATTTTATAGTATACAAATTTATAGATAAATCTGAATCTTCCTCATCCAACTTTAAACCTTTTAAATTACTAACAACTTTTATCATTTTCAGTTTCTACAACAAAATTATTTTTATTCAATTTCCGTGAGTTTTGTTCAGAAACAATTTTAAGGTGTCCTTTTCTGCGACAAAAATTAGAATAAGAATTTTTAAAATAGCACTCACCAGAACTATGATTTCTCTTACCACACACAAGTTTAAAAATTTTGCATTTGAAATCTTTTTGAGCATTTTTGTTACCATTGATCTTATTTGGTGGCGCCCACTGATTTGTACCTAGAAGAACTCTAGACGATGAAGGTTTGTGGCCATGTTGTATGTTGTTAACCTTTTTAAAATGTTCAACTTGTATTACCTGTTTTTCTGCTGCTTCCAAGTTTCTTGCTATTTCGTAAGCTCTCGCATAATTTAGGAATCTTTCTGAGAATAGCATTTGCTTTACTCTTTCATTTTGTAACCCAGACAGAAACTGATTGCTCAAATTTTCCTTAAAAACATGTTTTTGCGTAATTTTTTAGAACTACGTTGAACTCTGCTACACTTTCACCTTTTTCTTGGCATCGTAACCGAAATTTATGTCTTCACTATCGATGATGGCTCAGGATCCAGATGGTTTTTCACTATTTTCATAAGCACATCGTAAGGTTTATCTTCCGGATTTTCAGGACTACACAGATCGACCATTAATTTGTGTGCAGAATCTCCCACAACCGTAATTAGAGAGTTTTAAATTATCTTCAATTCATTTATTTTATCCACTGACATATTGTTTACCGTTTTACTCGTCGCAAATTGTAATAAATTTTAGTAATTTTATATTGGGAATAAAGGTATTTAAAATCTGAAAGTCAAAACTGAACTGTTCATTTCTAACAACCAAGTAACAAAAAGTAGGTAATGTATCTTAATAAAAACCACAGCAAATAAACTAGAGGCAGAGAAATTAATATTTGTAGAATTTAATATAACTAAAATATTAATATGCGGTGAATTCTTCTAATGCAGAAAGGGGTGGGGGTGTTCCACAGGGGAAGAAGGAAGAGGAGGAAAGTCAAAAAATGGGCAAGGAATATTGCAAAAAGTAAGCGTGCAAGAGGCGAGGACATGCAGACAGTTCCTGTTAGACAACAGAAGAATTTTTGTAGTTGCAGAAAAAATAGTTTGTTAACAATACCAACAGCAGATCGCCGAAATATATTGTTTTCATTTAATGAAATAGGCGAGAAAGAAAGACAAAACTCATAAAAATGTTATGACTTTGGCTTCCGAATACGTCGCAAAAGCAGACATGTCGCTTTACTCTTACGAGTAAGGGAATGTGGTAATGAAAGGGACATTTTCAGCAAATAGAAAAATAAACATAAATTATTATGTATTGTCAAAAAAATCAAAATCTAGTAGTTCGTGCGAATGTCCCTTTAAAAACATAGGTTGTTTTAAAAGGGACATTAGTAGACTCCGGCGTTTTTTATTTCACCCCAAATTCGAATTCGCGGAGACGTTAGAGTCTAGATATTAGTACAAGTATACAATATATTGATAATTCTTAAATGCAATTACATTTATTTTAACAAAATTGTACTCCTGTTAAATCAACAGCGAAAGAATAAAAGCTTTTTATACGTTCTGATCCTGGTTGTAAACGAGGTTCTGGTAAGATCAGGTCTATATCATTAATATGAACATCAGCGATGTCGTCCACTTCCGGATAAACAAAATGGAACGAAGTGCTTTTCTTTTTCATAAATTTAACTTTAACATCATCACTTGATAACATTTCAATTATTGCTCCTACTGCGTATTTCAGATTTTTTTTCGTCGCGAACTTCACTAATACGTAACTTCCAATGTTTAGCCGTTCGTCTTGAAACTCTTCGTCGTTATCACTTTCACTGTCTGCGTATTTTACAGAAACGTCACTATCACTGGATTCGTCTATTTTCGACTTTCTTTTACTATCTTCTTTTTTTGTACTATACTCATCTACAGCCTTTGTGTTGGTCTTTTTGCGTTCTTTTATTTTTTCATCACACTCGTCTGTTATTTTTCTTTTTACAGCTTCTTTTTTCCGTTCTGATATTTGTTCTTTCTTCTCTTTCTTCATCTGCTTCTCCAAATGATCCTGCTCTAATTTGGTTTCCTCGGACGTATCCGTCAATATTCTTGAGTATCCTTTTTTACGGCTTTTAGTTGACTGTGTTCGTGGCTGTGCCTTGGGAAATGGCCTTACTGATTCTGGAGTAACAATATTTACAGACGAACATGGAGTTGATGGTAAGTTTTGAATTGGCTCTAATGATACCTGATCTACTTGAAGATTATCAACCAAAGTTTTTGATTCTGGTGTAACTGTATTTTTTAAAGCAGATGAAGTGGATGGTAGATTTGAAATAGGCTCGGTTGATACCTTACTGGCTTGGGAAGGACTTCGTATGTTAGTAGTAACTGTTTCATCGTTATTTTCAGTCTGAAGTGGGCGATCAGTAACGTAAGATGGTAAAAAGTCCTCTTCTGTGAAATTACTTGAATTAAAAGGATAAATGCCGGTTTTATCAAATCCTTTTTTAATATTATTAATCGTCACAGCATTATTAAATGCGAACGTCGCCAATCTTGGAAGGTGATATATGTTCACCGTTTTTCCGGGATTCGACATCATCCAGTTGTTAAGGGCTACTTTAAAATAACTTTTAAATGGACCATATACAGCCACATCTAAAGGCTGAAGCCTGTGGCTGCAATGTGGAGGGAACGTGACAATGATTACACCGTTATCTGCTGCTCGACATACAACATCCCTGTTAATATGGCTTTCGTGGTTGTCAAGAATTAACAGGACTGGGGTCTGCTTAGATGATTTGAAGTGTTTAATAAAATGATCGAAAGCGAGCGTGAAATTATCTTCCGTCATCCAACCACTTGGGTAAACAAATCCGAGGCTGCTTGGTGGAGCGTCTTGAATCAGTATTTCTTTAAATTTTTATCGAGGAAAAACAAAGACCGGGTGAACTGTATTTCCTGTAGCCGATATAAACAAAAGCATTGTAACCAACTGCCCTCGTTCGGCTGAAGTAGCTTGAGCCACCTGTTTAAGACCTTTTTCGGTAATAACTTTGGGGAGATGGCTTACTGTTAGGAGACCAGTTTCGTCAGCATTATAAATTCGGTGTAAAATTGTACCTCTTCAACGCAGATTCAAGGTTATCATAAAACATTTTGACATTGGTGGCATTAAATGAGGTGGCTCGTGATAAACTCGTTGCTTCTGGTTGTCTCAGAGACAATTCAGAATGACGGGCCATGAAACCACGAAGCCAATCCCGTACTGCTTGCTTTTTATCATTCCATATTTCTGGCATTTTCTTTGATAACTTATTTGCGTATTGAAATGTCAATTGCCTTGTTTGAGTAGTTGTTAAACCATAAGCCATTTTTGACGCCGTTTTTAGATATTTACTAAGTATTTGTTCTTCTGCTTCAGAAAATACCCTTCTGTTGCCTATATTTGGTTCGTGTTTAAATGTATCAACGGTAGGAAGTGTTCTAGCCTCTTGCACCAGTCTGGCCAAATATGACTTTCCTATGTTAAAAGCTTTTGCCACCGATCGTATGGACATATTTTGTTGTATTACTTCCTTTATCGCTTCCTCAATTTCGTGGGACGTTTTTCTAGTTCTTTTAACTTTCTTCTTTTGTGTTTCCATGCTTTAATTCTGAACTGTAATGGAAATAAAAAAATAATTACATTCGACATATTTCATTCAGTATTTTGCATAAGCAATGAAAGGGACACTATCTTATTGAAAGGGACATTGTCCCTTTCAATACAATAGTTACTGTCCTTTTCAAGACACAGTACATCCATGCTAAATTTATGCTACTATTTCATTCATAATCGCACATTTTGAGGTTAAGTTACAACAGTTTATTTACAACACTATACATTACAACTCCACGAAGTAATAAAACAATATATTGTTATTTACTCACATATATGAAAAGTAGTCTAATTTCACATACACCATGTTTTTCTTCCTAAACTGTAAACACCGTTTCTAACTTTTTACTAACAGATCCAAAAAACACGAGTTTCAAGAAGTTTGAAGTTCATACCCATACAGCCATCTGACAGCCAGTAGTTCAATGCTTTAAAAGAAAGCTGTAAATAATTACACAGAGTGTCCCTTTCAAAACATGTCCCTTTCATTACTACATTCCTAATCAACCCACAGAGAATCAACCATTGGAAAATCCATCGACCACAGAAGAAAGTGACAATAATTCAATGATTCAGTTTTTAAGAATTTTGCGTTAATAATGTTCACGTTACAACAACGTATCCCTTTTTTGCTCCAAAATGTGTTTTTTGTTTTGTTGCCTTATTTTTGAGTTTTTTAGTTTATGATAAATCATGAAAAAATTCGAGAAAAATATATTTTTTATCTTTTTTCAACAACTTACATTGTAACTTATCCCCTTTTTACATCAAGGTCCTCAATTTATCATGGCGTTTATTTCACACGAAATTGAAATTTTAGTTCGTTAATTTACCAAGTCCAATTAATACTCGAAAACATCTGCTGCGAACTTAAAAAATAACAGTATAAACTTCTGTAATTTGTACGAATAGTAATTGGAACTTCGCTTATTGAACCTTGGTGATTAATTTGTTTTAATCGGTTGTTCCATATTCTAACAATAAGCGCCAGTAATAAAACCTTGATCAAAACGGAAATTTGTGTAATAGTGTTGAGATGTTTCATTAGATGAATATAATTATTTTTTTATACTTACTCTGTGGATTCTTTCGAATACAAATGAAGAGGAAACAAATACTTTTTTTAAATAATATCACGAAGAAAATACACAGCTTATTAAGTCCTATTAGCATTATATGAGAAATCCTGATTGTTAAAAAAAGTATTACATATAATTATTCACATTCCAAGGCATTTTCTTACATTCAATTTCTCTAAAGAAAAAGTGAAATGACTAATAGCAAAACCAGTAAAATAATATTAGTTATTTATTATACAAGGGAAATAAGAATTGGGTTTTAGCTCTACGTTGTGTTGAAAAAAATCGAAAGCTAAAATATAAAAAATTTCCCGTGTTTAATACACTGTTTTTTTATTTGACGATTTAATATTGAAAAAATATTACAATATATTGAAGTCAGAAAATTATCAGTTATAATCTCCCAAGAGCTTGAAAAAATTTACGGAGAATAATTCAAGCTAGCGGTAGATTCGGTTCGAAAATTTTATTGTACTTTAAGTAATTTTAATTTTTTTTACTCTCCCTTTGCCCTAATAAAAAAAAGTAGGAAACAGAGTTTTAAATACATTTCTTCATACTATAAATAATTTTATACTATAGTAGAGAAAAAGGAAAATTAAGAATGACCCATGCAAAGTCAATGACACTTTTACGCGGTAACATAAAATCTATGATGTTGTTTGTGACTGCAGCCCTTTGGTGGAATGGCGTCTCACATTATTCGCCATAGAGTTAGAAGCACAAAAAACATAAAATGAATGGAAAATCGTACAATTTTTGTTCCCTTTGTACGGAATCTGAGCATATTCAAAGTTATCATAAAAATATAAAATATTTAACGTATTTGGTGGCTTAATTCATTGTGAAATTATACCACATTTCACTGATAAATCCAGTGTTTGGATGAACAAAATCATATCGAAGTATTACGTTTAGTTCATGAAATAGACATTTAGTGAAGAACGCCCACAGCTCTTTACTTTATTCAGCAATGACGAAAAAATTGTGGAAAATGAACTTCAAAAACACTTGCAATTAATAATTGATTGTCAGTAATAAATAACATGTACTTAATTTAAAATTGAAAATAAATCATTGCCAAAAATAATCTACACACTTCTTTTATTCTGACATCTGCACGTGACAGCTGCCAAGCCAGGGAAATTATTACTTATTAATTTTGCAGCTAGGTCACGTGATCGAGAACATTTTCGGGAATTTTATGTTGTCGTCATAGCTACCTGTTGATTGACTTAAAGAACGGGTAAAACATTTTTGTTTTTGAAATTTGAAGTTTTAACTGGTAGGCTGCTGTACAATTAGACCAGAGTTGCTAAGAAAACCTTTAATGTAATGTCAATTTAATTATGTGAATTGATTTAAAAATTGCGAACTTAGTGGTTGATTAGTAGTTATTTTGAATAATATTAAATTACAAAATGTTTGATTACGAGCTTTCTCTGCCTCAACCGTAAAAGCAGCGAAAGTAGCGTCACAAAAATCATTGCCAGCTAAATCGCGGAAAATTTACGAAACTGCATATTTAAGATTTATGGCATGGAAGATCAAAAATACATGCAGTTCTTTCTCGGAGACACAACAACAAAAACAATCAACTGTGTAGTAGAATTATTCAATGATTAAAAGTATGTTACTATACAAAATAATGTAGACATTTCAAAATATTTCAAACTAATTACATTTCTGAAACAAAATGGGAAAGGTTGCAGATCCAAGAAAGCTGCGATTTTTACGAGTACACAAATTCGTGATAGCTTAAATCAGAGGTTCCCAAACTTTGTTGTGTCGTAGACCCCTTGCCATGTTTTTCGGTTTGGGTAGACCTGAAATTGATTTCTTATAAATTTCTAACTGTAGTGAAGTTTAGTGTTAAAAAGTTAAAGTAAAAACACATGTTAAGATTTATACATTTATTAATTGAATTTAAATTAAAACTACTCAAAATAAAATTGTGTATCTGTTATATAAAATATACGTAACATAAAGTAAACTAAGCAATAAGTAAATGTTTTTAGTGGGAAGGATTAACCTGATGCTTTAATAATAAATTAACAACATTTGGCGTCAATTATGTAAGGTTTAATCTTAAAATCTCCTCGGCTAATGATGCCCAGTTTCTTTTTTTCGCTAGGAGATTGGTAACAGCGCTGAACCCCCTTTCCACTAGGTATGACGGTGGAAAGGAAATTAAAAATTTCCTCGCTATATTCCATAATGCGGGATAAGTAACGGGTATGTTTTTTTGCAGCCAGAATTGCTGATATCCGTTTTTAAACTGAACCTTAAGTTCTTCGTTTGTACTTATTTCAGTCAGTTCCTCTTGTATTATGACATTCGTTTCATTTAAAACACTAATCCTCAAACCTAGTTTCGAAATCTGAATAGAGGGCATTTAAATGTTGAGCGTAGGTTGAAACGTCGTCTTCTTGGCAGTTTATCTGTGACAAATTGGGGAACCTTGGAAAATTCGCCCCTTCCAATATTTTGCTTCATTAGTTTAACACTGGCAAGAAACGCTGATAAGATCGAATGGGATAGGCGATATCTGTTTTCCGCTTCATTAAATTATCTTCTAAAATATCATCTTTAGTATCCACAAATTCTAAAATAGTCTCAGAAAGCGCAAAAATCTTGTCAAACATGAGCCTTTCGACAGCCAGCGTACTTCAATGTGAAGGAGTAATTGATGAAAGTGTTCGTAATTTTCTTCACACAACTGCGCAAATAACCGCGTATTCAACGCGTTGCTTCAGATTCGGTTTACTGCATCAATAACTAATTCATACAATCTAACACTCACATTTTTAGCAACTAAATGTCGATGAATGACGCAATGTATTGCTAACACCTCTGACACATTTTGTTTTAAATCCACGATAACGTCCAACCATGGCTGGTGCTCCATCTGTAGCTACTGATATTATATTTGATAAAAGGGTTTGTTTTTTCAATGAAGTAATCCTTCAAAAAGATGAAATATTGATTCACCTTTAGTGTCGGTTGTCAAAGTTCTTGCGAAGAGCAGTTCTTCGTAGGTTTTTTAACTCATAATAAAACGAACATATGCCAATGATTAGGCTTCATTACCAGGTAAAGGTGACTCGTCCAGTTGTATAGAGAAATGGGTCGTTTACAAATAATTACATAAGAAGGTTTCAATATCAGAACTCATTTCATCAATAGGGTCAATCGGGGCTAATGTGATACAAAAATATACACTTTTGACTATATTTCCTAACCATCTACATTATGACATTTAAAAAAAATACTGGGATATGTAATTCGTATTGGTTAGTCTATATATGGGTGCACAAAAAAATGTAGTTGCAGTACCAATGCTAAAAAAAATAAAAACTGCGTATCATAATAACCCCACCTGGTGGGGCTAATTTGATACGTTGATGGGGCTGAAGTGATACAGCATTGTATTTCATTGAATATCGTTAATAAAAGTAAGACGAGGCTGAAATGATACAGCTCTGGGGCTAATCTAATACCAGTAATTTTTTCAAATTTTTATTTCCAGCCATATTAAAGATACAAGCGTGTCTTGATCATGTTTTTTTTCGCTCAAAAAAACACATTGAGAAAGAATAACTAAAGCACAGTTTATTGTCGAAAATTAACATTTTTAACATTTCATACATTTTTATCAATTATTCTTGATGAAATTATTGAATATTATAATATTGAAAAGTCGAGTTGAAAATCAATTCTCCTCTCCTTCCCAAAGCAGGTTCAACAAGTGTTTCTTCCACATCTTCATTCTCAATAAATGACACATCTTCCGGCTCCTTCCAACAAAAAACTGAGGTATCTTCATGTGTCTCTTTTATTCGTGCGAATTTCACTTTCCGTTCACCAGCTTCAATGTCAATAACTTGACCAACGTAGTGCAACACTTTCTTCTTGGTTGCAAATTTAACTACAACCCAGTCATTGATTGTAGGTATAGTATGTTGGTAATGCATGTCACTATCATTGCAGTTTTCTAAAGTCTTCTCAAATTCCAAATCTGACTCTTCTTCTCTCTGCGTCATTTGTATAAAATCTTCTTTGTCGTAATCACTGCTATCGTTATCTGCAAAATCAATTTCACTCGGGATATCTGAGTCGCTGTCTGATGAAACCGTTATTTTCTTACGCTTCTTTTGTTTTTTCTGTTTTTCCTGAATTATCTGATTCTCGTCCTTTCTTGTTATTTCGTCAGAACACAAGTTCACTTCTTTGTTAGCATTTTCAGTTGGTTGGGTTTCTGAGGTGCCTGAGGTGGTTGTTTTCTTATTTTTCTTTTTCACTCCTCCCCCTAGTTTTTTACGTTTTTTTCGGCTTTCTTTCTCTTCCATTTCTTGTTTCTTTTTTTGTTCAGCAGCAATCCACTCTTCACTAGTAACGATTGCTGCCGTAGAGGCTAGTTTTTTTCTAGTTTTTTGGGGAGCAACGGTTTTGTTAAGTCGTTGTAGAAGCAACATCGCAAACGAACGGGGGGTACTTGGAGATGTTCGGATCATTGGAGTAGAGGAACCAGAGTTCCTGTCTGTACTTGGGCTGGCTGTGACTGATTGAGATAGAGCAACTGAACATTCTGCTGAAGTAGAAGGTACTGCCGATTCAGAATCATTAGACGGTGGTGGCTGTGACCGGTTGGAAGACGAAGGCTGATATACATCGCTTGGATTAGAAACTTCGACAGATGGAATAGCGTTCTCTGATTTGTCGGCTGCTTCGATTTTTTTTTCAGTTCGGCATTGTATCTTGCTAGTTTTTCAGGATCCAAACGAGAAACTGGGTATTTCTTTCTATCAACTGGGTAAATCCCAGCAGATGTGAATCCTGCTTTTACATTGTCAGAAGGTAATCCGTCATACCAAATACTGCAAAGAATGTTTACAAATTCACTCTTTGTCATTTTCCGTTGATTACTTCTGTACCACTGAATGATGTTTAGATCCCACGTATACTTGAGTGTCTTGAAACATGTCTTGTCCAGAGACTGCAAAACATCTGTTGTATGAGCAGGCAGTTTCACTATAATAACTTGCTGGTTTTTGGCATAGATAGCTGTCTCAATATCCAGGTGAGTAAGATGGCCGTCAAATATTAAGAGTAGTGGTCTCTCCTTTACTTCCTGGCAAAATTTTTCAAAGTAGGCATGGAATATAAGAGATGTCATCCACCCCTTGTCACTACATGCATAGAACGTACCAGGCACATCTTTATCCCCTTTCCAACTGGACCACAAGTTAGCGCCTTGGAAGATTATTAATGGTGGCATTACTTTACCTGCAGCATTACAGCATGCCAAAACTGTAGTGTTTTCTCTGCCACTTCCTTCTTGAGTTCGATGAGCTTTCTGCCCAACACCAGAAAGTAGTTTAACTCTAGAAGGATCGGCACAAAAAGATGTCTCATCCAGGTTGTAGATATGGCTAGGTTTATCATCTAGCTTTAGTTCGTTTATCTGTTCCTCAAGCAAGTCATAAAAATGGTATATAATGAATGGGTCACTGGTATTTAGACGCCGAGATTTTTCCAGGGGCTCCATTTTTTTTAGGCTCAATTTTTGTCTTTGACAAAAACCCTTATACCAATCATGCCCCGGTCTATTATTTTTAAATGGAACCGTCAGCGCATTTTGCTCGACGTATTCTTCCACTACCTCCAAGACTTCTTCTTTGCTCAACGCAAACCCATTTTTTGTCATAGTCTTGAGATTTTCGGCTAACGACGCCTCAGTTTCTTCTGGCAGAGCTTTCTTATGACCAACGCGGTTCGTAGTGTTGATCCCAGTATGATTTTCGGTTTTTTTCATGTATCGGCATAGGAACATTTTTTCAATCTTAAGATCCTTAGCCACTTTACGCAGAGACTGGCCTTCATCTATCATTTTTTTAGCACGATCAAGTAATGTCTGTGGATAAACTGTTCTTGTCCCTTTACTGATGTAATGACGCACCATTTTAACATGTCCTTCTGTATACGTCGAGGTTGAATAAGTTTTTTTAAGAATACAGTCACACACTGAAACCGTTGACACTATCCACACTTATGGTCTATAGCTGGCCCTGCAACAAAACAAAACAAGTAGAAATTCAAGAAAGTTACAAAAACTAATAACAAGCACAATTTTCAAGAATTTGCAATATCAAGATAGCCCCTTCAGCTGTATCATAATAGCCCCGTTGGTTGTATCACAATAGCCCCCTCGTTTGTATCAGATTAGCCCCCTATATGTGAAGTCATATATCTCGTGAACAGGTTGATTATTTTGAAGTTTTTAAATACAGAAACATAAAACTATCTTCCCCAAATACAGGTGGGACATTAAAACATTTCTACCTCAATCAACAGCGGAGTTAGAATAAAAGTTTACACTCAGTCACTGAAATTTTTTTTGCTAAAAAAATCACCGCTGATTATTTATTTTTTTATTGTCCACTTACCATGCAATAATGAGTAATTCCGTTATGCCCAACAATAATAGAATGTATTACTTAGTCCGTAATTTTTTTTGGCTGTTTTTGGCTTAAAGCATGTACATAATTTTCTGGTGTATCATATTAGCCCCACTTTTCAAGGTGTATCACATTAGCCCCGATTGACCCTACGTCTTTCAACAGTATTGTTGCTTAAGGGAATGCTTTTAATGATATC
This sequence comes from Galeruca laticollis, assembly GCA_963921935.1. NCBI lineage: Eukaryota > Metazoa > Arthropoda > Insecta > Coleoptera > Chrysomelidae > Galeruca > Galeruca laticollis. Next base: position 31,944,079 of record OY998178.1, on the reverse strand, counting down.
AGATGCAGGTTTGTGTAAAACAGTTTTTAAAACCTCTTCAACGGCCGGTAAAACTTCTCTCCGATAGTATGCGGTTTTCCGGATTTTGCTATAAGTAACGAGATATTGTAAGACGCCCGCAAACCATAATCGTTTCTTTGTGACGTCGAAGCGGACATTCTGTCCAGCGTGGATGTCTACTGAAGTTTATCTTTGAGTGTTTGAAAGTATTTCAAATCTTTATCTGTTTTATCAGATGATCCTGCAGCTTAGATGGTTTCATAGCGTCATTGCCCAAAACTTTTTTGCATAAAAGGCACATAGACAATTATTTGTCCGACAATGATGGAATGAAGCCAAGCTTCAAATAATCAACACTGTACTGTCTACATTTCTTTTTAGATTCGGACATGGCATCAGTCATCTGTGGGCAAAATTAACATATTTAAATAAACCATAAAAAAACAAAGTCAAATGTAAATCGAATGGTCTTAGATTTTATGGCAGGCATAGGCTTCAGCCATTATAAATGAATTTGAGAAGGGGAGTGTTATGAATGTTACTTAAGGTTTTGGTATAATGGAAATTTGAAAGTAACATGACAAAAAAGGATAAAATAAAATATACAACGAATAATAATAAGAAATTGTTATGCGATTTATCTCTACGTACATTCGACTGTCATGTGTAAAAATTCACTGGTTTCACTTTACCTGTAATACAAAATTTTAATTTTTATATAGAGAAATATATACTGTGCAATATCCATAATCAGAACTTCCGTAATCCGAACTGGCCAACAGTGTAACGACCAATGGACAAAAGCACAATTTATTTACTTTTTTGTGAAATTATTTGGTTACATATATGTATTTATAAAAGAATAATAAATGCCTAGCATAGGTAAATATTGATACACATACATATTTATTTATGTGACCACCCAATATATATGTAGTTTAATTCCAAAATAATTTTTTAATGTTTCCTATTTGTGAACATTTAAATTCTATGAAAAAAAATTAACAAACAAATGAGAGTGTATATTGGAAATTCTTCAGCAACTATCAACAACACGTACCAGAGGCCACAGGACAATATCTGTAGCTACAGGTCAACATTCCAACCAGTCCCTACTATGGACATACAGTAGTTTTAAGATTTATATGTTATTAATTTCAACCAAATTAAGTTTTCAGTTAAATGTTACAACCACCTTTGACCTCATATAACCAATCATTCTATTAATTACCTATGTAAATTTATTATTTTCACAAAATATACGATAGTTTGGAACATATTCTATGCAGATACATCAAACTGGTGAAACTATCGCCTGTTGCCAGGTATCTTAAGGTTGTAGCTAGTTGTACAGCGGGTGAGACTGGTTTTCTAGCTCTATTGGTTTTCACTATGAGTGGAGCTACTAAGCTTAGTCAATTTTCAAAGTCCGTAAATGTCATTCGCGCGAAATTTTTGTACCCACTTTTCATTTCCAAATCTAACATCAAACTCGCGTAAGCCCTCTCACTCTCACGCTTTGCCAGGAAACTTAATCTTAACGTTGTACCTAGCTGTTCAGCGTGTGAGACTGGTTTTCTAGCTCTGGTGGTTTTCACTATGAGTGGAGCTACTAAGCTTAGTCGATTTTCAAAGTCCGTAAATGTCATTCGCACGAAATTTTCGTACCCACTTTGCATTTTCAAATCAAAGTCGCGTAAGCCCCCTCACTCTCACGCTTTGCCAGTAAACTCCTAACCCACTTTGCATTTTCAAATCAAAGTCGCGTAAGCCCCCTCACTCTCACGCTTTGCCAGTAAACTCCTAACCCACCATCTTGGTGATTTACGTTTCCTTTCTTCTCTTTAAGTACAGCCCTCTCATCACCACAAACACTGCAATACGTTGTCTGTTGTCCATGGTTAGCTGACACCACACTGACATCTAGCAAAACTATGGAAACAGTATGCCACTAGCAACATTGCGCCAGGGCGGCCCCAACCATGTCGAGCTCAAAATAATATTTCGCTAAATTTAAGCTCAACATTGCGCCCAGCGCTGCGCCCAACATGAGCCCAACAATGTTGAACCTAATATTGAAATGGAAACTCAGCTTAAACGCCAGCTTGTCTACCTCGCCGCTGTGTCGGCCTGAACTTTTCTTTGTGTTATTTTTGTGGACATAGTCCAGTTGCGCCAATTTTAAAAAGGTACAAGAAATCGTATAACCCAATTGCGCCCGCAACCGAACAGCCCCTAAAATCACCATGACCCACTTGCGCGGGAATGCCGGTTTTACTTTTCAACTAAAATACTTCAAATAATCATTGACAAAGTATACAAGACATTTATTCAAAGTGTGCAAGACATTTACCTAACCTAACCTAACCAAAATTGTCTTCATTCCTTCATCGGTGAATAACTTGGAAGTACAGTTTTTATCCATCGGCGCAACTGGGTTATCATAAATTCCCGACCCTTTTGAGACCCGGATTGGAGCAGGTAGAATAGGCGCAATGGGGTTATACCCATTTTTGTTTCTGTCTGTAGAAATCCCGCCACGTGATGTCTCAAATAAAGTTCAATCTTAACAAATTCGCGCTATTATAATCAACATATTTACAGTCCGCTTTCATCGCATCAATAGCAGGTTTTTACAAGTTCAAGATGTATTGCGATCACAAAGCGAATGCATATAGCTAATACAATCTTTAGAACGTGTGGAAGTGGTGAAATAACACCCGATTTGCGACCAGGTACATTAACGGCTGTTGTGTTCATAGCAGAAAAACATATAATTTCAACACAAGAAAATTCGTCTGTTGTACCGAATAGTTCAATGAACATGTCATTCATGCAATGCACATTTAATAATTGAACTTTTAATTTAAAGGATATGTAACTTTTCTATATTGAAATATACTAAAATAAAATCTTTTACCCGGGAAAAAGTAATTTTATAAAAAGTGATATTTTGTTACTTGTCATCAGAGTTACAATGTCAGTATCTTTTAAAAGGTGTTAGACTAAGAGCCAGAGACGAATTTATTGATGACATTTCAAAACTCATGAAAAGCTACTCATTTAATCTCTAGCATCTGCTCAACAATAATAGTCACTGCTGACAACCCCTAATGGCCGGGGTGAGCTACCTGACAATTGTAAAAAGGGTAGGAAAAAAGAATCAATTTTGTCATAGTATATGTCATGAAATTTCAGGTAATCCTTCTTAATATTATGCTAAACATATAAAAAAATCGCCAGAACATTTTCGTCCTTCCTAATTGTTATCAGAACGCTATAAATATTTATGAAAAATAGTTTCAATTTTGTTATTTTATGAGTCTTGAAATTTGTACTTAATTAATAAAATATTTATTGAAAACATATTCTCTAATGCCAGAAATAAATTTCATCTTATCATTGATTATATTTTCGGTAAATATTGAATCATTAGACTGTTGTAAACTAAACTTACTGTTTCTAGATACTTCCACAATATATTTTAAAAAATGTTAATAATTCTAAGAAATTTGACAATTGTTTCGATATTAAATATCGTCAGAATGACAGAAGTTACATTTCATTTGATGACTACCTGATGTTTAATAATTATTTTTGGCATCAAATGAAATGTAACTTCTGTCATTCTGACGATGATATTTAATATCGAAACAATTGTCAAATGTCTTAGAATTTTCAACATTTTTTTCCATAGGTATATTGTGGAATTATCTAGAAACAATAAGTTTCATTTAAAACAGTAATGTGAGTAGATTTCACGAAGTAAGGGTCGAGACAGTTAATTTCATGAATCATTAGAATCTTCGATTGAATTAATATAGGGCTCCAAATATGCACTCATCTGTGAATAAATAAACCGATTATTAGTATTTTTATTATGTATTTAAAGAATATAAAAAAATATATTTACCTTAGACTAGGTATTTACGAAAATATTAACCATCAATATCGACATTATTTTCATGAATTTTGATGTTGTCGTTTGAGATTACATCGGATACCGTTGGTGGCAGTTGATCTCCCTCAAACCATTTAAATTGGACTTAATCATGTTGGTGTCTGGAGGTGTGCATTGCTACATATACTAGCAATGCATTTCGTTCATAGAACGTGCTGGTTAGTTCAGCCTTGCAGGGATGCAAATCACTCCCTTCAAATTCAATTATTGTATTTTCAAATGGCTCATCTATATTTTCAGCTGTAAAGTTTTTCATGTATAATTCGAATCTTCCATTATCGTGTTACAATGTTTTATATTGTACATTTCGCATCAAATTTTTCCAATGTTGAATAAACATTGCTATTCATGAGGTCATCTCCATTATTGGATTATCATTATTGTGGTTAAACTACAGTCGTTAATAAATTTACCAATTGTTTTAAAATAAGCCATCATTATGTGAAATCCGCCTAAATGGCGAAAATATTGTTGAATCGTGGTCTATCTTAGTATTAACTTTTGAAATGACAACTGGTAAATCCGTCGCTGACTCTTTCTCTATATTGAAAGCTGATACCAATGGTACCAATATTGCTTGTGTTTATGGTAGTTTTTATGTATTAAATCAGTAAAAGTAAACTTTAATAATTATTTTAATTACTGATTCAAGAATCAGTACCCACTTATAACAGTTGCATTCTATTGAGAAACTTTTGTAATACAATTGTGTCTGTGGAAATAGCCCTACATTCTGCAACAATATGTTGTTTTAAAACATCAATATTGTCAGGTTCAGTGGTATAAACCTTCAGATTGAGATATCCCCACAGAAAAAATCCAAAGGTATGAGGTCCGGTGACCGAGCTGACCATTCCGTTCGACCTCGTCGTCTATGATATTCTTCATCCAAATACCGTCTTACTGTACTGTGATAGTGCTCATCTGCACTATCACAGTGCAGTAAGACGGTATTTGGATGAAGAATATCATGGACGATGAGGTCTTGTTGACATGTTATTTCTAAATTACCGAAATAATTTGGATATACTCCTCACCGGTTAAGTTGGTATTTAATAAAAACAGTTCCAACGATGTGGTTTCCCAGGATATCTGTCCAAACATACACGTTTATGGGCATGGGCCACTATATATGGTTTTCACGAAACATGTGAGGATTTACATCACTCCAAAACCTCACATTTTGAGTATTCATATTTCCATTAACCTGGCATCACCCAGGTGAAAATGTTGTGCATCATCGACCAGGTGGGGTTCAATGGACTTAATGGCTAGTATAGCTGGCGCTGTATTTCCAATTACAAATTTTATGCGTTCCTCTTGAAACAGTTAAGATTTTTTTCTTTTCAATGAAAAATTGTTGGTTCAGACAACTTCCACTAGATGGCATCATTTACAAGTTTTAACCATATGCTCCACACGAAGCTACTTAAGTAAGTATCTAGATAAGTGGCAGAGAGTGGCAGGGCGGGACTAGTATAGCTGGTGCTGTATTTCCAATTACAAATTTTATATGTTCCTCTTAAAACAGTTGAGATTTTTTTCTTTTCAATGAAAAATTGTTAGTTCAGACAATTTCCACTAGATGGCACCAGTTCTAAGTTTTTCACGTATGCTCGACACGAAGCTACTTAAGTGTCTAGATAATGGGAGAGTGGTAGGGTGGGGCTAGTATAGCTGGCGCTGTATTTCCAATTACAAATTTTATGTGTTATTTTAATACTTATAACTTGAACGAAAAATACGCAAACTTCATAAAAATTATAAATTTGTTATGTGTTTTAAAAATCAAAATATACCAAAATTGTGCTCCGTAAAAATCACACATGTACTAAAAATTGAGGAACTACAAAAATTATTCATAAAAATAAAAAGAAACGGTAAAAATAGCAACAGAAATGTTCACTCTAAAACAAATTAAATTGGTGTAGTAGGCAGAAGAAAAATATTGAAAAGAGGCGTCACACAATTTTGCTGCAATTTTGACACAGAAAATGCATGTGTTCTAAACACAAAAATGTTTCGCACTGTTCACAGAAATATTTAGATTTTCCCTTTGTTTCTGGGGCACTCCTAACATCTCCTGTTCTTTGTATTTTACGTGGAGGTGATTGTGTTTCACCTAACATGTTAACTATTTTCGATCGAAGTTCTCTGGTCAGTGGGGGATTATTTTTTCTAAGTTGCCTAGTTGGTTCTATCAAATTCAGCCTTAGCTCCTCTACAAAAGTTCGACGTTTTCTGAAATTGTCGTTAGTGTTAATTCTATAAATGACTTGACTATTAATTCCTGCCGTATTAATTGGAGAAAAATTATTCTCAATGGCCATCTTCTACAATTTCGAGAGACACTGCAACTTCCTGTCGACATCTACGCCTCCCTTGGTAAAATTATAGAAGTTAATAATTTCTGGTAGATTTTTATCCCCTGTCGATTCATCGATCATGTCATCACGATGAAGAGAAGAGAGTAAAATAACATTTTTTTTGGCACATATGATACCATTGTAGTATGTTTCTGGCATTGAACTATTAGATTGTCTTTGCTTTTCTTCTAAGAACGTTTTCGGTATCTCCCGCTTCTTTTTCCTTAGGGTTCCTACCGACGTAAAATTATGATTTTCACGTAAAATATTTACCAGTTCATAGGAAGTATGCCAGTTGTCGAAGGTGATGTTTCGATTACTACCAGAAATCAATGCTACCAATCTTTGCACAATATCTACAGGTTTGTTACTTAATTGATAAACCCCATTTGGCTGATATCCTGCATAAACTTCCATGTTTAGCACATAAAATGGATGAGAATCCACCATTGCCTGTATTTTTATTCCATATTTAGCTGGCTTATTGGGAATATACTGGCGAAAAGCGCAGCGACCTCGAGAAAACTCTAATTTTTCATCAATTGTTAAATACTGACCCGGAGTGTACGCTTGTTGGCAGTTTGAAACAAACTTCTCAAACATTGCATTGTTGCAAGTTTATCTATTTTCAAGCATTCTTGTCGATTGTCGACGTTGTCAAACCGTAAACACTGAAGTAAAGCCATTACTGAACAAAATATATCAACGCCTGTTCCATTTGTCCTCCACAGGTCCTTTAGATTTCGCTGGCTATTTTTGTATACACCAGCAAGGTACAGGATACCAAATAAAGCCTTTATTTCAGTTATCTTGGAATTTCTACAGTACTGTTTATCTTTAGAGCCTACATCTTTTTTGTCTATCAGAATAATTGTGCAATGTGTAATGCCATCAATAATTGTCGAGTCAAAAAACAATAGCCAGCGATCCAAGGGAGTTTTCGCACCCTTGGCATAAGATTTACACCCTGGTAATTTTGTAATAATCTTTTCTGCCCTAATTCGTACTCTTTTATTGCTACATTGCTTGAGCCATTTTGTAATAGCGTCTTTACCCATATAACATTTACTTCTGTGATCAGTTACTTCTTCTTCGGGTACTTCCTCGGCATTTTCGGTATCATTTTCTATCATTTCACTATCAGAATGATAACTGTCGACACTTAAGTGGTCTAATTCATCATCATCTTCAGAGTCTGGAAATTCCTCCTAGTCATCCTTGCATTCCTCCCAAAGCTCCATACGTGTGCTTGCTCTTTTTCATAATGGGACACGCTGTAAATTAAATTCCATTGTTGTGAATGGTATATTCTTAACTTATATTAACGTAGCCACTCACCTTACTGTGTACACTTGCAGTTTTGCAACTAAAATCTTTTAAATTCAAAATGTTAATACTAGACAATACCTTACAACCCAGATGGGGTCTGTCAAACCTCGACTCAATTTATCGCGTTGTTTCTCTATTGCTAACCTACTGAACTAACACTAAAAGCGCAAATCGTTCTTCTTCGTTATAGATATATAATATTATATATCTATGTTCTTCGTATACATATTTTAGGAAGCTATACGCAACCATAATAACATGCCTGATAAAAAACAAGTTACAGCATAATTAGGTAAGTTTACAGGTAGCGCGGTAGACCCCACCTGGGTGATGCCGGGTTAAGGTCGAATGTACTTTCGTCATTAAAACGTATTGTTTTCCTACAATCTGGATGTTGGTTAATTCTAGTGACCATAGATAAGAATTGACCTTTGAAAATATTTATTTCATAAATATTTCTTTAACTAAACTATACTTTTTATATAGAAATAACAGATAGAGAAATATTTACAAAGGCTTTGCAAATGATAATATTTTTGTACTCGATATCATTTCTGAATATTGATAATATATTTATAGGAATGGTGTCTTTACACATCGTGCTTCAACTTCGATATCAATTGATGCATTCTAGGAAAGAATCTGACTGAAATAAAATTACGTCAATTGTACGTTTCTCTCTCTTATTAGATCTTTCACGCCTCTCAACACTTTTTTGACTTTGTTATTTGATAGTAGTACATATATCACACACATTGAAATCGCTGCCATGAAAAATACATACTTGATACAAAATGTTTACTACAAATTCTCGCATTTTTCAAGAATGTATCAATCAAAGATGCTCTCTTTAGAGCCTTAATGCATGGATCTCTACGATCACAAGATAGGACGTTATTTGATACCTCGATCTTTTAATACGGCTGGAATTCTGTAACACCGAACTATATCCCTGTCTGCACGATTAGTACATCTCACAACTGCACAAAACGCTGAGCATTCCAATCATAATCGTGATTGAAGAGAGTCGAATTTCATTTGTTTATCACGTTCAATCAAAATTGTTTGCCCCTCATGTAAGATGGCCGACTTGTCTGTTACATTAAAATGATCTATGCAGCGTTCAATTTTTTCTTTCAATAACCTCATGAAAAGTTCTCAATGGTGATAAATCACACGTTCTAGGGAGCCAATTCTTATTACCCCCAGGAAACGCGGTACTCTTCTTCCAAAGTCAGTTTAAAATGGATGTTTTTAACAGGGCACTTCGATATTTCGCTAGAGTAACGTATTCGCACTAATCGCTGGTTTTCTGCACCTGACGGCAACTTTCATTGCGCTAGAACTAAGCAACTATCGATTTTTAACAAAAAAAATTTTATACGAAACTATTAGAAAATTTCATGGTCTATAACTTTGATTAACACATTTTTTTTCGTATCTCAAAAATTATCGGGATATTTTCCAAAAACAAAAATTTATTACATCTCGGAAAGTATTAACAACATAGAAAAAATTTCAAATAAAAAAGATGGTATATTTTATCTACAAAAAAAGTCGTTACAATTTTTAACATAAAACTAACCGTTTCCGAGATATTTGTAAAAATGCGTTTTTGAAGATGTCGGCTAATGTTCGCGATTTCGGTCGACCCAAACTTGGTTTTATACTTAATCTGACATAATCCAATCGAAAAATCAATTATCAAGATTATTTGCGGAGCGAATGTCTAAAAATCCTGGACTATTAGGTGCAGCTAAGTATCTTTAAGATGGTGTCATGACTACGTTTCTTACAAAATATTTTGATTCCTTCTCAAATCCCATACTACATAGGTTTTACCCTACTTTATGTGTATACTATTGTTGGTACGTTTATGTCTAAATCGTTATAAGTTATAAGCGTCATGGATTCTATGTTTCTCAGGTTTAAATATGTCCAGTCACGGTATATATTGATCTATTTACTTCCAGCCGAGTGTATCCACCCTTAAGGTGTGTACATTATAAGCAAATTAACCTAAATTCAACCATTCATTTTGTGCCAGTGTCGTGTACCGGGTGTCCAAAATTCGATGTGTACGACATTTCGGATTCCCACATTCATCATTAACTTAATTTTTTTAAATACGGATCCGGCATTTTGTAACCTCACTTATTACATTGTGGTTACCATAATATATACTAAGTTAGCTTGAAGTATTTGTTTCGTACCCAAATAATCTTCGTAATGCTCATAATATAATTATAATTGTAATTTTTTAACTAACTGGTGCTGGAGGTAGGCTCTTTATGATCTGAATCATATCCCTCGAATTATACAAACAACTATATATGATGTATTTACGGGACAGAAAACATAAATTATTGTATGAAAACTGAGTCCAGATAAGAAGAGATGTTTTCCTAAAAGCTGATAACCGCAATCAGAAATTTTGTAGAAAAAAATTTTTTAACTAGGAAATCGGAAGTTTCAAACGAGTTCTTTCACTTAAGATGGGTCTGATCCCTGTAAGGAATCTCGTTCAGCTTGATTTTTTAATTAAAAATAAGAAAAATTGAGTTGTGTGTTTCGGGAAATTAATTATATTGCTATTTACTGCAAAAATAAATTGATAAAATGAGAAATAAATAAAAGTCACTTATGATATCAAGAAGCATACATTTCACTCACTCACCAATTGAGTTTCAGTATCTAATTCTATACGGATATTATGAGCGTTTAAAATAAGTATTGAATATACGAAAGCAAGAATTTATAAAAAATCTCTATGTTCAAAGTGAAAAAAATAATAAAACAAGGTTTGATATCGTAATCTTGCATTTCTCATTCAAAAGTAAATACATTTGGTAGAAACATTCTGTAATATCGCTCAATAATATTGCAAATTGACCCTGTAACTTCAATTATTGTGAAAATGCATGAAATTCTGATCGAGGTCAACTTTACGATCATATGACAGGCGTATCCCTTCATGAAAATTAATGCTACAAGATTGTTTTAAGTGCTTTGGGATGTCACTTTTCAATAAACTTTGTTGCATATCAATTAGCTGTGTGAATTGAACGTTATTATTGTTTAACTGCCTCGCGTTCCACGCGCCGTGCTCAATTTCGGCTGCCTCTTGAAAATAAGGAAGAATGAAAACGTATGATCTTAAAAAATTTCTCATCCATTATCAATTTTTTGCAAAATTGCCTGCAGATCTTATTTAAATTTTATAACAAACTAGTGTTTTAAATGAAACTCACTGTTTTTAGCTAATTCCACAATATAATAAAAATTGTTGAAAATTCTAAAAAATTGACAATTGTTTCGATAAATCAATATCATCGTCAGAATGACAGAAGTTACATTTCATTTGATGCCTACCTGATGTTTATTAGTTATTTTTGGCTAGACCAAGAAGTGACCTAACTTGTGATTGACTTAGTATATGTTAATAGGAAAAAGAATAAGATGTGATATTACAAATATTGAAGCTTAGATATTATTAGCCCTATGGTGATATCCTGGATATCATTTTTCCAATTAAGATCAGTATAACTGTGCAATGATATAGAAAACCAGGAAAACTATATCTGCTGATCTTTACAATTATCACTTAAGAAGACAGTTTATTAGTGGAGAACTCTCTAGATTTATCTGTTCATTGACTTCATATTGTGGGTTTCTTAAATGTCTTCTAATTTCCAATTCTTCAAGGAAATCTAGTTCTTGTTTCTTTTCACAAATATGCAGCACTTCCAGTTCTGTGTTAGGTGTCAATGAATGATTGGTGTCAAGTAGATGTTTTGCGTAGTGGCATTTATCTGGTTGTTTTAATATGTATGCTCGTAAGTGTTCACTGTATCGGATTTCAAAATTTCTAAAGGTCTGACCCAAATAGACAGTATAACATTCTGGACATTTGAGTTTATATATACTTGGTTTCTTCCATGGTGGTATTTTTGTTTTTACATCTAACAATTTTGTACTAACGTTACTTTCTGTTTTAAAAGAAATTGTTGTATTCGTTGCTAAAGATATTATCTTTGAAATATTATTAGAAACATTTCCTGCATATGTGAATCATTGAATTATATGATTATATGCCGCTAGTTTATGTGACATGGGGTGATTGGAACTATATGGAATTGTCACATCAGTGTGTGTTGGTTTTCGGTAAATTGAATAATCAAGTACATTATTAACTCTTTGAATTTTTAAATCCAGAAAATTGATTGAGTCGTTTTCTTCAATTTCTAATGTAAATTTAATTTTTGAGTGTCAATTATTAATGTGGTTAAAAAATACATCTAATTGTCGTTCACTACCCATAAAACAAGTTAATATGTCATCTACATATCTATACCAAAATAAAACATTTTTCGAAATATTACTTTCAAAGATCTTTCTTTCTAAACTGTCCATAAAAATGTTTGCCAAAATAGGTGATATATGGCTTTCCATTGGTAAACATTCATTTTGAATATATATCTTATTGTCAAAATTCAAATAATTATGATTAATACATACATAAAATAAATTCAGTACAGCTGATATTATTCCTGGGTTAATATTTTTATCTTCTAGTAATAATCTTACAAGTATTAGACATGCTTTAGGAGGAATTTTAGTGAACATATTAGTAACATCAAACGAATTAAGTTTATAGTTATCTTGCAAGTTGATTGCTTTTAATTTTTTGATTAGTTCTATTGAATTTCTAATTGAGTACTGAGATGCATATCCGTAACTATTAAGTATATTGTTAAGCCTCTTTGCCAATATATTATTAGGAGTATTAACATAAGAAACTACACAGGTCTAATTGGTTTCGTTATTTTATGTAATTTAACGGTTCCATATAATTGTGGACAATGAGGATTCTTACGTATGATAGACCTCTTTTCGTAATCACTTAAAAGATAATTTGAATTATTAACAATATCCCTTACATTATTAGAAAACTTTTTTGTTGGGTCTGCTTCAAGAACTTTTACATCGCTAGATTCTATAAAGTTATATATTTTTGAATTATAATTTTCAGTTGTCAAAATGACAGTTGTCTTCCCCTGATCAGATTTTGTAACTGATAGGTTATTAACTTCTACTTTCTTTTTGATTGCATTTAAAACTGTAATGTCATTTTTTGTTTGACGTTTAACTTTTGAAGGTTCAATATTTTTGATTAAATTGGCAATTTTTAATTTCTCATAAAGAAAATTATTCGAATTAGATTTAGAAGCTATTTCTGACTCTGTAGCTATAATTTGTTTAATATTATTCGTAAATTTTGGTGGTATGCTGTACTTTAAACCTTTATTTAAAAATTCTATTTCACTATCTGTAAAATTAGTGTCTGAAAGGTTTTCAAATCGTGGTGCAAAGTGTGTTGGTATGTAGGTACTTACAGTTTCATGATGTATTTAATTTTATGTTGTGTGTGTTCAAGTTTCTGTAGCTTTTGTTCTTGTTTCTTAAATTTCTTATGCTTCATCGTGCTGACACTTTCTCTAATTTTGTCATCTAAACAGTCAAATTCTACTGGATGTAATTGGAACGTGAGTTCTGAATGTACAACTTTTATGTAGTTGTCTAAGGAGTCTCGCACATTAAACCATTTCTTACATTCTCCTTTTATTATATTGTGGAATTAGCTAGAAACAGTGAGTTTTATTTAAAACACTAATATGAGTAGATTCCACGAAGTAAGGGTTGAGACACTTAATTTCATTTATAACAAATGCTTATTAAATAAGTTATTAATAACATAAATTTTTAACAATTATTGTTAAATAAAAAAACCGCACACTATTTTGCGCTGTGGACTCTGTTTGCGGATATCAAAACGAAGACATTTCACCAAAATCTAAAACTCCTGGAATTTGTTCGAAGTTATTTTCCTGGTTGACTCCACTAAATATTTTATGAGCATGTCTATCTGTATAATAATTTTATATTCAAGCCAGAATGATTAAACGCGGGAGCTGCTTGAGCGTTTGATTTTCTCAAGTGAATAAAATACAACTTAAACAGCATGCAATTCAACGTTTTCATCTGACATCATTCAAAAATGATTTGACATTTCACTCTGACATCAATTAGAAAGCTACGTTGAGAATTCTTTATCAAATAAATTGAAAACAGTGGAAATAGATGCCAAGTAAGTTGCAATGAACGATACTGGTGGAACTTCTTGTGAAAGTTTCCAGCCACTCTTGAAGTTAATTTATTCTCGCAAATAAAACAAAAAAAAATGATAATATTTTGTCTATAATATTAATAAAAATCTTAACAAATAAATATATTTATTTTGACTATATGATTCGGATATTAAATTCAAATGTTCTTAAAACCAGTTTTTACATACCTAAATAGTCCCCTACGTATCAAAATTTCGTAAACAAAACTCTTTTCCAAATCCACAACTTTCAATTCAGAAGAATGATGTACTATATAAAAATAGTAAAATACACGACGTTTGAAAAAGTATACAAGGAAAAAAGATATGAACATGCATATTTCGCTGTTTTAAATAAAACATCTATGTACCTTGTTTTAGACAAAAAATACGGTTTAGTTTGAAATGTATGCGGAATATTATTACGGTTTATTATATGTTACAATAACCTGAAAATAGCGTATATTTCTCTTATTGAACCCTGTATAGAAATTTAACACAGTTTGACATTTTTATTTTTATCTCTTTCCAAACATAATTCAAAGTAATCATCGATAACCTTGGTATTTCTGGTATCTAGTTATTTTTAGCATCAGTTTCTACATTGAGGCAAGGTAGTAAAAAAATCATTTTGGTTCTGTCTTTCTGCTGTTGCTTAAAATTCCTCTTAGTACTTTCACATATTATTATTACAGATAATATCAGTTTGATATTTAGCAAGGACTGTTTTTATGTAGTAAAAAATTAAATCATATACTGTGGATAAATATTTTTTAGATGGTTACAGTTGAAAATTAATCACTGGTAGACAAAAAAAATGGTTTTTGCTGTAACATAAAGCTAAATAGCATACTATAGTAGGATGGACCCATCTAAATACGAAAATAACCTGAAAAAAGCTGTAACGCGTAATGTTTTTTGTTACAATTAAAAAATGCCTACAGGTTTTTTAACGTTGTGCGTCGACTATATTTGTATAATTGATTTTACACTAACAAGTTTAATATGAAGCGGAGGCAAAAGAACATTTTTTGAGTCTACAAGAGGCACACACTTAACATTTTGAGATCCCTATTGAAATTCGGACTTTCCGGCCAAATTTACCTCACAGTGTTCATTCACAAACAAAGAGAACAGCAATATTTCGTAAACCCTCCCTGAAGTCCCACTAAAATTGCGATAACTTTTGTATCACCACATATCTGCCACTTGTGCAGTTGTAGTTTATTTTATCTAAAATGCGGCGCATATTTTCGTAGGTTTCTTTCATTGTCACTGAATAGGCAGCTGGTATAAATGGTTTTAAATTTCCATTATGTAATAACACAGATTTTAAACTATATTTCGATGAGTCTATAAACCAACGCAATTCACAACGAGAATGCTTGATATCGAGTTCCTGCATTTAATCATCGATATCAGTACAGGCACATAACGAATTCTCCATATTGTAAAATGTGGAAAACATTGCATTTCTTTTGTCATTTTGGTTTCTTTGGCAAGTAAGTTCCACTCCCTGAAACGGGAACTAAGAAGGTCTGACTGTTGCTTTGACAGCCCCAAATCACGTGTGAAATCATTTAACTATGTTTAAACCAGCCATGTCAAACTCAAAGTCACTGGTTGGCCAAAAGCATGAAGACCATAGACTAGGTGGGTCGCAAAACCTAATCTTAAAGAAGACAAACTACTGAAAATCTTAACGATAAAAAGTACTATTATGTTAGAAGTATATTTATTAAATTTCCAATAAAAAGGACATTACAAAAACTTACAAACATTAACTTCTTTTGCTAGATATTTGACATCTTTTGTCTTTAATTAAGTTGTCTATTTGTGGCGTGAATTTATCGGCGGAAATAACTTTTAAAACTGCGTCTAAGTGTGCGTCCGTCAATCGCGATCTTGCGGGAGATTTGTTTCCTTTCATCAAAGAAAATAATTGTTCACACTTATAGGTACTTCCAAACATTGACAGGATTTTACAGGCAAGTTTTCTCATTTCTTGGTATTGAAAAGGCAAGTACTTATAAAATTCGAATGTACCAACACTATCAAATTTTTCTTTTAAATGGGTTTGACACTGAATCTCAATCACTTCCATCTGCATGTGAGGGGGAACTTTATCAATATCGATAGTGAAAAGACCAGTAAATAAAGAAAAATTGTTTTCTTGGGACTTAAAATCCTGAAAACGCTTTTCAAATTCTGACAGAAGGCTTCCCATTTTCTCTGTATACATTTTGTATGATATTGGGCCACTTGTACTTTCCTGATACGCCTTGCAAGTCGGAAAATGTCACAGATTATCCACCGCTAACTGGTTTTTCCACAGCATCATCTTACACTTGAAAGCTTTAACATGATCATGCATATCTGTTATAACTTGACGTGGTCCTTGTAATTTCGTATTTAAGTCCGACAAGTGTTTTGTGATGTCTACCATAAATGAAAGATCTTGTAAAAAAGGTACGTCGGATAATAAGCTGACATCTTGTTCTTTCACTTCCATGAAAAGACGTATTTCTTCTTTGAGTTTCCAAAACCGATCGAGAACCATAGAACACGAAAGCCATCGCACTTCTGCATAATAAGGTAAATCAGTGTACTCACTTTCTAAATCACGTAAAAACGCAGAAAACTGTCGCTGATTCAAGCCACGTGACCTTATGAAGTTTATCATTTTTTTCACTGACTTTAAAACGCTTTCCAACTTGATCACTTTTGAGCATAAAACTTCTTGGTGAATTATGCAATAAACATGATGAAATCTGGTTTGTCACTGCCCGTTTCTCTGATATTTGTTTGTAATATTTTAATGAAGCCATTATTTACTCCAGTCATTGAAGGAGCTCCGTCTGTTGCAACGGAATACAGTTTTGACAAATCTAAATTGTACTTTTGCAGAAGTCCATAAACAGCATTGAGAATATCCTCCCCAGTTGTTGTATCATGCAATGGTACTAATTCCAGTAATTCTTCATAAACGTTGATATCTCTATCAACAGCACGAAGAAAAACAGCGAGTTGCGCCACACCACACACATCTGTACTTTCGTCACAGGCAATAGAAAATGCAATGAAAGAGTCTGATTTTGTTTTTATCTGTTCGCTTATATTGGCAGCCAACTCGGTAACTCTTTCAGCGACAGTATTCCGGGACAAGGATATATTTTGAAAAGCCTTCACGCTCCCGGGACTTACAATTTCCGCGGCCTTTACAAGGCACTCTTTTATAAATTCACCTTCAACAAATGGTTTTGAGTGTTTTGCGATCAACTCCGACAGTACGTAGCTCGCTTGAACGGCAGATTCATTTTCTTGCTTTGAACGTGTAAACATAAGCTGTTGATATTTTAACCGTGATTTTAACTCTTTTAACTTTTTGTTTCTAATCATGCCTGTATACTTGTCAAACTTAGTTTTATGACTATCATAGTGAAGTTTTATATTATAAAATTTTGGGACACCGACTGTACTGTTACAAATCAAGCAAATAATTTTGTCTTTCACTTCACACCAAAAAAACTCTAATTCCCACTTTTCTTGAAAGATACGATGCTCATCTCCAAGTTTCCTCTTACTTCCACTTGGTTTTGAAACAGACATGTTAAAAACTTTATCCGAAATAAATAACAATAAGTACTGTTACGTGTTGTAACAATAAGTACGCAACTAAACTCGCAATTCTATCGCAACTGACTCATAACTGACTGAACAACTGAACTCAATCGAGCGGTATTGGCTTATATACGGATTGTGATTTCTCGACAGTTCTTTCCAGAATGTTCAGGTAGCGTCATCTGTGTTCTCGCGCGATAGAACTTTCCGGAACAAGCCAGGCTTTTAGGTTGAGCGCGCATCTTAGTTCATCATCACAGTACTTTATTTTCGGTTTTTAACAGGCTCGCGGGCCGCATGTTTGACATGGCTGGTTTAAACCATCAAATGTGGTTCGCCGGAACGAGAACTATGCGTGAATGTGGGGTCGTACGCTGTTCCGCGGAGCTTCCTGAAGACCGTTATTATCTTCATTATTTTCCAAAACAGTATATTGCCAATCCAAAGATGCCATCGGTACTAGTACGTCTGTATTAGGAGGAACTGGTCTTATGAGAGATTGCAAATTTGGATATTCGATCTTACGCTTTTCTATTTTAGAATAACCTTGAGTCTTTGTCATACAAAATTAGCAATCATCAAAATGGTTGGTGGGTTCTCGCCATACCATTGAAACTGCAAAAGGTATACTTCTTCTCTTCCCTTTCTTCCACTGAACCAATGACACGCTACAGCTGATACAGCCCACTGTTTGTCTCGATCTCCGATTACAACACCAAAATACAATAAATAAGCCTATTTCACATTTTCAGAAAATGGTCTGGCTTGTGACTTCACCACAAATATAACAAAACTTCCCTGGATAAATTTTACAACAGCGGTGCGTATGGCTGGCCATTTTTGTCGTTATAAATATTTTCTTAACTACACAGAACCATTTACTTTAAAACTCAAATGTAACCTAAATGAGATAATAAATAACCTATTCTATGAAATGTTTCTGCATATAAATACAGGCCAATTTAACAACCCCTCATAAAATTAACTACCTGCGATCAGTTAAACGTAGGTATAGTTATATATTAATAATGAAATTTGAACAATTTTGAATTATTATGCCTATGCCTGATGTATCTTTTTTTAATAATAAGATATAATGAACTGTAATGTTAGTGTCTGTGAACGAAATTCACTATAAAGATAATGTTAGATTGTCAAAAAAATTTGAAATTGACATTTCCGTGGGGAAAAGTACCGTAGGTGTACTTTTATCACTCTAAATTATCACTTTTCCAAAGGATATGAAAGATATTGCGGAAAGGCCTCCTTTGCTTATACAATTTTTTTATAGAAAATCGTGTTTTGCATAGCGGTTGTTGAAATATTTTATTATAAATATTTTCTACTACTTAATCTGTTATATAAAATAATTTTTTTATTAATTATTGAAAATAGCCATAAATCTCAATTTATTTATTTATAAGATTTATTTTAAATGTGGTTATTTGCAGTGTTAGAAAGTATAAAGTATTTATTTTAAAACTAGTATGGAAGAATCGCAGAAATCTAATACTTATACTTCATTCAAAGTATTTACAGAAATTTATAATCAAAGCAATATGTTCGGATTTATGAATCGGTATCGATATACAAAGTAATTAGTGAGTAATTTCAATAATCACAAACAGTAAATTTAAGCGCAAAAGAATACCTACTATTCGTTTGTTTATAGATACATAGTTAACCACCGTACATAAAGAAATGTTTATGTGCGGTGGTTAAACTATCTACAAACATTGAATAATAAATATTATTTGTGACAGAGATTAGTTATTAGTGAGTAGCTTTAAATATAAGAAACACTGACCAACGTTTGGCAGGACAACGTTTGCCGGGTTCAGCTAGTTATTTATATATATATAAAATAATGGACCACCTGACTATTTATACTAGATAATATGTCAAATATATCATTTATTCCTAGACATTTCTATCTTATCTATACATTTAAATCTCGATTATCGAACTGAAATTATACACTTTAAATGGATATTCTTTTAAATAGGTATGTATGTATCTCATATTTTTCTGTTATATTCATTATCATTTGGTCTATTTTCATTATTGAGATATTAAGATGCTTCGCAGATTTTATTCTATGATATTCTTGATCACTGATTTCTTTTCTGTTTTATTTTATTTCTATTCATTCTTTAACACTTTTTCTGTATTTTCCCAATTTAATATTCATTCATCTTCTATATCCATTTTCATCTGTTTTCTTCTTGTTTCCCTTATATATATATATATATATATATATATATATATATATATATATATATATATATATATAACTATACGAATTTGCAATGAACAACACAATCCTAGCATGGACATAATTATAATCAATGATTATTATCAACATAAATAAATGCCAAATTATAAGTAGTTACTGTAGATGCTTAAATTGTCATAATTGGTAGACACCATTCTGAAAAATGAGTTTCTTTATTTTGCTACATGGATTTAAAAAAAAATCATCAAAATCGGCCCAATAGAAGCATCGATTTCAACTTTTCAAAATCGCGTAAAAAATGATAAAAACTTGAAAATTGTTCATTATAACTATTGTGTATTATAGTTTAGAGGTCTAAGTAGTTGTAAAAAAATCGGCGCCTATTACAACTCAAAAATGTAAGCCTGGCATGAACGCAAAAATGACGTTAATTTTTTCGCGGTAATTAATTAAAAATTAATTCATGTAAAAAGTATCAGGCCAATTTAATCGGCCTTGGGCAAATTGTTTTATACTATAATAAGGTTCTTAAATCCCAATTTATAGCGTGGTTGGATGATTTCTTATCTGCGAAACAAATGCTTTAAAATAACCTCGTTTTTTAGCTACTTTTTTTGCATTTATTGCCATTTCTCAACAAAAAAATTGAATATATCGCTTTTAAACTAACTCTATCTTGTAGAGAATTTCATAAAGAACAAATTCGTAAGTATACTTTTTTTCTCTATCTTGCATATTTAAAGAGTTATATTAAGAAATATCGGAAAAAATGAGCGATTTTTGCGTTTTTATGCAGTTTATGATTTTTCCTGCAAATAGCACAATTTTTTCAGCTGGCGGAACTTCGTATTTTCTTTTCTTACATGCTTTCCGAGCAATTCCAACCTTATCTAATCTACGTCACGACACAGCCATATTTCAAAGGTTAAATCCTTTAGTTTAAATTTATTAGAGGCCCTAGAGATTAACAAAAATAAATATTCAGGTAATCTCCTTAACGACCAAATAGATATCAATCAGTCTCCTTTATTGAACCTCTTTACCTAGAAGATAGCTTAGGAATGTTTGTAGTGAATGAATTTCCAGGTAATTTCTTTCAATACCATTGTTAACCTTAGTAAATAGTTTTAGCACTGTATATATTAAGACATTTTTATATTTTACCTTCATTCGTTTTGACAAAGCTACTGTGTTAGTGAAACGCGTCAACAAGTTTAAATTGAACATTAGTTCAAATATATGAAGATTTAAACAAACTATATTGTTTTATTTCATCGTTCAGTATGGATCTTCATCAAGTAAAAGCCTCATCTATTCAATTTTTCATCCACGTTGTAAATTTGTGTAGCGTTTAATTTGTGCTCATCGCATATTTTTTCCAGCATATCAAAAAACGCACAAACACGTTCTTTATTAAAACCTTGATGTAGATTCAGGCTGGCGTAAACTGATGTTAGGGTGTCGCTTTAAAAAGGCATAATACCAATCCTTTCCTGCCATTTGTTTCTGCAGGTTGATGTTATGAAGAATACCATTTTTCTCAGCTACTGGAACAATCAACTTTCGAACATCTGTTATATTTATTCCAAAAAGACACTCTTCTAATTTCAATATGTGGGTAACCAACTGATCTTCTAAATGCTTTGGTAGAATGGTAAGGCCGCCAACTGATTTTATGGATTCATTTGCTTTAATATTCATAGAATTTAAGTGCCTTTTTAGCGTTGGTTTTGGAATATTGAAGTTTCGAGAAGCTTCGTTAAATCCACATTGTCCGCTCCTATAAGCTGTGATGGCATTTTGCATATCTTGGGATGTCCAAAATCTATATTTTCTCTTGACACTCATCCTGTAAAGAATATCTATATTAAATGAAATTAACTGTCTCGACCCTTACTTCGTGGAATCTACTCATATTAGTGTTTTAAATTAAACTCACGGTTTCTAGTTAATACCACAATATATTAAAAATTGTGGTATTAACTAGAAACCGTGAGTTTCATTTAAAACACTAATATCTATATTAATCGAATTGTTTGATTTTGATCTCACATTGTAGTAGGGTAAATCGTACCAGTACGATTTACCAGACAATCAGACGGTGCGATATACCCGATATGTATATTTCTTTTTCATAACCCTATTTATTCATAACTGAAGTGTATACCAATTGCAAACACATAAAAAATATCGTAATGAACAATATTTCATGATAGTTAGACATAAATAATTCATAACTTACCTCAGATGGCACAAATTCGTTAAAAAATGGGTCTGAAAACTAGTTTGTTGGGTTCTAACAAATAATAGTATATTACGTAACGTGTGTTGTAAGAAGCATTTTACGCACGAACGGAAAAGTTACGCGTAGCGGCGTTGCATAATTCCGTGAGTGCGTAAAATGCGTTACAACACGAGTTACGTACTATACTTTACCTACGACCTACTTGTACTTGTATTTATAATCTTATTAAGGGATTTAAAGTACAAATAAAAACGTACATCCTCGATTCCCAGCCAAGTTTCATAAAAGTCGCTCCTCAATGCCCATCCAAGCATCTTAAAAGTTCACCCTCGATACCCAGCCCAGTTTCGTAAAAGTTCATTCTAAATAGTATTTATTTTTATTAAAAAGTATGTAGAATTACCGGAATTGCATAAAAAAGCGTGTACACCTCTCGACTAAAGTGGCATTAATCCCTCAGGTGGATTACTTCCCTCAGGAATCAAACACTACCCGCGGGATTAAATGGGCCACTTTAGTCGCTTGGTGTATAATATACTAATTGTTATTGCTTACTAATATGAAATACATTCAGACAGCTAAAAGATGGGGATTTAATGAAATGGAACCAATTATCATATAATTCCAAATAACTCTTAGTATTTAATGCAATCTCATATCTAATAAATGCTATCTACCATTTATATATAGAATAAAATTAAACGTTCAATATCCAAGTAATAAATTTTGAATAAAATGGCTACTTCTATTGACAGTTGCTAAGTGGTTGTTAAGGAAGCCGTGCGATTTACTTTACAGCCGTGCGTTTTGTTTTACCGTGCGTAATAAACGTCTTACATTGATTGCCGACTGTGTTTTTGACTACTTACATGAGTGGTCGTAGGTAAATCACTTTTACAACGTCTGCGATAGTAATGAACTGCCGAGAAATGGAATGGAGTTGTTTTAACGTTGCCGGAGCGCCCTCTATACTTCAAAAGGCAAATATTTTTCGCCAGTTTATAAATATCACATTGGTACGAATTAACCGTCTGTACGATATACCCTACATTTCTTCTTTTTTGTCTTCATTTCAAATTTATCAACTTCACTTTTAAATTGTATCACTTTCTTTCCTGTACTTTTATTTTTAGTTCTCAGTTTTCTGTTCTTTTTATTTGTGTTATTATTACATAAAGTGTCAAGTGTGAGCGGAGTCTTACTCGCATTTTTATTGTTATTTTCTTCGTTGTTCTTTTACTTATAACTGCGGTGGACTTTTTTAACGTCAACTTTGTATCTTCTTCTTTTTTTCATTATGTTCAATACTTCTATTGTTCTGGAATATGATATAAAAATGTATTGAAAAGTACAGATGGGTAAAATTCATTGAGAATTGGATAATGTGGTGTGCTACTTTTCTTATATTAATTTCAATTTTTATAAACTCAAATTTGTTTTTTTAAATCAAATAATTGTAGATAACAATTAATTAAGTAGGTACTGTCGTTGAACTATATGAAGCGCAATCTAAAACTGATATAATGGAACTCATTACTATTATGACATTAACCTACTTTTTACATTTTCAAAATAAACGTATTTACACTAAATATGCTTTGTTTAGGTTATTAGATTATATAAACATTTTTTGTGAATTATCCTCAATGATAACGACGAAATGTATTATTCTAGACTGAATAATATAGTATAATGGTAACTTTTAACATATTTATCCGAATTGTCAAAAAAATACAAATCGCCAACCCTGTGTTCAATAAATTCAATGCTAAAATCTACATTATTAGTGAATAAGAATGTTAATATTGGAAAGTATACAAAAGTGAAGCATTTTTAAAAAAGCAGTCAGTCGGACACATTTCCAAAAAATCAAAAATATTTGAACAGCAAGAAATTTTTGCGTTTAGCTCCTGTTGAAATATATTTATTGATAAAGGTAAAACGATTAATTATTATTAACTGGTGATAATATCATACTAATATTTTTAGGTAGTATTAATCATTTCCGGTGTAAGTAGAACGGGCGAACTTAAAAACATGACGATATGTTGTGGATAAGACTAATATATTAATAATGTACAGGATACAAAAACATACAAACGGCGAACTTTTACTGTGTGTTGCAATTTGCAAAAAGTAGTTCAACCTCCGTCCATCTAATATCAATTCTAGGCGATTATTTGTGAGATATCATCTATAAAAAAAGTTGGCGATTATTTGTTAGATATCAAGGTGGAAAATGTGTAGCACAACAGGTGGGACACCACACTGTTGGGGCAATGCCATTTTAAACAGCCACTAACCTAAAATTAAGTAATGCTAAAGAATATACAGGTTATGCGTTTAGATCATCCTCCTTGCCAATTCAGGAGTAGATATTCTAGCACTAAAAGGCACGGCGGATGGAAATCCACCAACGTAGCGAGCGGCTACATTGAAGATTGTTTAAAAAATATAACTAAACTAAAAAACTTATCAAGGCTAACAAAATGGCCAGATCTTCTACTATGACTATCACACCTAATGAATATACATTCTCCAAAACTACTACTCTAGGAATATGGTCTCACAGTTATGAATTTCATATTATAAATTACAATTTTTGTAGAAAAAATATTACCAACAATTATTGTGTAGGATCAAAAATTATGTGTAAGCCACGGTACTTAATTTTCATGCCTCAAGACGTAGGCCATTAGGGTGAAGCGAAAACATTAAAAAAAAATTTTTTATAAAATTTTGACAACGGCTAGGAACGAAAATGTTCTATTTATAAATACTATTTCCTCTGCAAAATTTTAGCTTCCCACTATTCTGTTTTGAGGGGTCACACAAACGTCAAAGTTATGTCAATTTCAAGTATATTATTTTCATTTTATTATCGGTTAAATTACGTCGGATTTTCGCAAGTTTATAGCATATTACAAAAAAATAAGCTATAAACTTCCCAGAACTCACCACGTGGAGGTATCCGACCTAGAGTTCCTACCTCCCACCCACCCTTATACTGATAAATCACTTAAAGTCCTTTTTGGTTTCGAAAACTGGCATTTCTGATCGGGATTGCAGTTTGGTCATTACATAGCCGTCTCTAGACTCTTTTCCTGAAACACTCAAAGATGCCTCAGAGACTATTTTGACATGTCTTTCTACAGCCTTGTGTATGACACGGAAACTTTACTAAGTCTATTTCAGGTACAGTATTAATCAGCTGATTTAGGTCATCATTTGAAATGCTTGCCAAAATAGGTGGTTCACTCAGTTCACAATTCTGCCAATCAATCAAGTCGTAATATGTAGTTGCTTTAAAATTTATTTTAGGAATAATAAATTCTCTTATCTGTTTACGAGTAGGATCATTTCTGGTCTTCAAAATACGCATTCTCGAAGAGAACGTTTATTATCATTTAGTAAACAAATTAACAAATTCTCCGGGTGAGCGAAATATGCATTTCTTTCTATTACCGGATCTACAATTTTTAAAATGTTTTGGGGTAAAAACCTTGATCGCTGAATCATTCCTAATAAATGTTTTGGGCCATCTAAGCAAGATGATTTTATTTTTATGTCAAACCAAGTCGGTGCGTAGACCTTAATCACAAAAGAACTAAGAATCTTAAGATTTGTTGAAGGTACTTCCGTTGCTGCATATAAACGTAAAATTCGGTTGGCACAAGTAAGCCATCTAGAATGAGCCAAGGTTCCTGGGTTTCTCTTTGATAAATCAAATGAAAAGATTCCAGAAGATATTGCACGACATGCTTCATATAAATATTTTTGGTCGGTACTTAATACAGCAACATCAACGTCGGGCAATTCGCTTTCTATGGGTTAAAATTGTACAACTGGTAGTTTGTCACATGTTTCCAAAAGTTTTCCAATTTCTCCGGAAAACCCCCGCGGCCCTGCTGTCTGGCCATCTAAAAACAGGAGTAGGTGTCTTAATGGCAATTCATTCGCATGAAGCATGCAAATAAACCACTGAAGTGGTTTTTTAAATTTCCTTTCAAGCTGCACTATTATTCCGTTTTTCCGTCCCGTATTCGCAACAGTGCCATCACAGCCGATAACAACTACACTATCCAACATAATTTTCTCCATTAAGAAATTAAACAAAGATAATGAAATTTCCTTAGCGGTACCGGCTCTTGGACAAACATGCCCTAAATATCTTGATCCAGGTTCACATAAAACCACAATGTGTTCCTCGACAATAATTTTTTATGCATTTTTTGTTCAATAGTTTCAAAAGTAATGGTTTTGTCCTTGCGACCGTCAAAATAAATTCCTTCAATGTCACTTATAACTTCTTTGTTTTGAATCGCCTTTCTAACATTTTTTCTTGCTCTCCTAATTTTACTTCTATCTATAACTTTGGACTGGTCTTCTAGAGTTATTATTCCAACATCCTGAAGAACTGCACTTGACAATATTGCAGCAGCCCTGTCTGAAATTCCCGTTCTATCACATACTACAGCCAATTTGTTAATGTTAACTCGCATTTGTGATGTGCTGGGAATAGCTAATGCTTCTGAAGGAGGTTTCATGCTTTTTGCGGGAACGACTTCACGATCATCTAATTCTGACGAACTGCTCGAACTTTTATCCTCATCTAAATCATCAGAATTAACAAATGTCAAGTTTAACTTGGAAACCTCTTTGCTTTTTCTCTCCTCGATTTTGTTTATTCGGGCAACGCGTCTCTGTAGTTTACTGGTTACCACATCCAACCCAGCAATAATCATTTGCCTTTCACGCCGCTGATCTACTAAAAATTCTTGCTCTTTACTTGGAACTTTGTACAAACACAAGCACTTTTTAAAATCAGAACATTTACAAAAACTGATGTCAAACAGTTCCTTTTGAGCTCTATTGAAAAATAATTTGGCCTTTGGGTTCCGTCTAGACGCCGGCAATTTTTTAACCTTTTTATACTTCTCAAAATAGTCTTTTAACATTTGAAAAATTCTACGGTCACTCAAATATGGCAAACAAGCTTTGTCCCATATACTTTTAACATCTCGCAAAAAAATGTTTGCAACTTCAGGAAAAGTTGGCTCTTTTTTACACTTTTGTAATAATTCGAACCTCACATACAAATAATGCTTCATAACATCACAGAAAGTGGGCAAAAACGTAGTATTAAGTTGTTTGGAAGCCCCAAAACGGTGCAAAGTACGTCTTTCCGCGTTTTCGGCATAGTTATTTTTAAAACAATTTTAGCACTACTTACAACAGAACAGCTCGAACAACACTCAACTTGCGACAACACTCAACTTGCGATTACTCGACTTGCCTGACGCAATATTATTTATTATTTTCTGAGAAACCGACAATTACCGAGTAATACCGCGAGCCATGGCTTTGGCTATGTTGCCACTTGTTGCAGAAAATACTTATTTTTAATATATTGGGAAACTTCGCCAGTAGTGTGACCCCTGAAAAACATGTATAAAAAATTTGAAATTATTACCATATAATCAACTCATAAGAAGGAAACTTTTTGGCACTAGCCGTTGTTAAAATTCAAAAATAACTTTTTTCGCTCCACCCTAGTGGCCATATCTTCTTTGGGCCTGATAAATGCCACTTTACCGCTTAGGTATACAGTATACTATTTTTCAAAATCCGCATTATTCATACTTGCATTTTTATTGTTATTTTCTTCGCTTTTTTTACGTATAACTGCAGTTGACTCTTCTAGCGTCAACTTTGTATCTATTGTTCTTTCATTATGTTCATTACTTTTGTTCTGGAATATCATATAAAATGGATTTAAAAGTACAGATCGGTAAAATTTATTGAGGATTGGATAATCTGGTGTAATTTTTCATAGATTAATTTCAATTTATATATAACAATTAATTATGTAGGTACTATGGTTGCACCAAATGAAGCGGAATCTAAAATTAATATAATGGATTACCATTATAACAAAGAGTTCGAAGGTCGAGTCTTATCATTAACAATCATTAACACACTTTTCACATTTTCAAAATAATCCCATTTAGATTAAATATGCTTTGTTTAAGTTAGTAGATTATATAAACATTATTTGTGAATTATCCTCAATTATAACGACGTAATATATTATTATAGACTGAACAATATGAGTGTATAATGATGACTTTTAAAGGGCTGTGGTAAGACTACCAAATTGACACGCTATCCATTATATCGTGAATTCGATACTACGCAATAGAATATGGAATCGAAATTATCTGGAATAGTATATTATACTCCGTTTTTAAAAGGCATGGAGTAATAAATCACTCATTTTGGCCGGAACCATAGGCGTACCACATTTAGTAATTTAAAAAAAAGTTAAAGCTTCTAAAATTATCTCATTTCCGAAAATAACCGTTTTGTAATATTATTTAAAATGAAATTTCAAATTATCAATAATGTAATAAACTGTGGATTATATCACTGACATCAATTTTCCAGAAAATTTATTATTATGTATAAAAGGGCGTAGACGAGTCCCTCCACTAAGCTCCAGGTAGTTATAATCCTACATACAATAAATAATAAAATAAATGTTAATAACAATTTTATACAAATACATATATATATATATATATATATATATATATATATATATATATATATATATATATATATATCCAAACCAACCCCATTTGCCGATTATTTCACCCAATTAGCAGGTAATTGAAGAAACTTGACAAACAGGTAGCTCAAAAATGGTTTTATTATTGTGAAATATAGTCTTTTCAGTTCTAAGAAAATGCCCCCAGAATACAATGTACTTACTAGAACTTTTCTACTATAAAAGTAGCGGAAAGGTTGAATATTTTCAATTTACAGTTCATATGTTCTGAAAAAACTGCTGTGTTGATTGATTTCCCCATTATTACTGTTATTTGTTATTATTTTTTACCGTTATTGTTAACTGGTGTTTATTTTTGTTCATCTATACAAGTTCTCTTCTCATCACACGAGACAAACACCTAACTACACCTTCCAACTATATAGTGCTCCAACCAAATTCGACCAGATATGGAGGATTTATCACCATCTAAGCGACCTAAAGTTGGCCCATTGTCGCTGAACGAAAACAATCTGATATTAGGTTGCTATTCCTCGTTGAAGAACGAAGAAATTAGAAGGAAAATCATGAATTTGACTGGAAGTGTTGATGAAACTGTGGAGATTACTGCAACAATGATGGGTGTTTCAAAAACAACAATTTATAATTTAATGAAAGAGAAAAAAAATGGAAACATCACAGCCCCAGCAAAGTCCCCAGGCCGACCCAAACTTGAAATGGATGACGACTTGAAGAATGGAATAAGGCGTAAGGTGCATGCTTTTTTCTTTAGAAAAGAGATCCCAACTCTCTCCAAAATTATGGCTTCGGTTCAAGAAGATTCAGATTTTCCGAAAATGTCTCGAAGTACATTATGGAAAATTTTGAAGGAACTTGGATTTGAATATAAAAAAAATTATCGGAACGCAATGTTGATTGATAGAGACGACATTGTCATTTGGAGGAGGAGTTATTTGCGCAATATTCGGAAAGCAAGACTAGATCAAAAACGAATTTATTATTTGGATGAGACTTGGTTAAATGAAGGTCATACTGTTTCAATGTTTTGGCAAGACACGAATGTCAAGGCAGGCAGCTCTTGAAGGGTGGTCAACAGGCCTTAATCCACCAGCAGGAAAAGGACGTCGATTCATCATTACTCATATCGGAAGTGCCGAAGGTTTTGTTAAAGGTGGATTGTTGGGCTTTGAGTCGAAGCAAACCGGAGATTATCATGAAGATATGGATGCAGACGTTTTCGAAGAATATTTCTCACAAATGTTAGATCTAATTCCAACGGGCTGTCATTGTTATGGATAACGCAAGTTATCACTCCAGGTTAGTGGAGAAATTACCTTCAACTGCATGGCGTAAACAAGATATCCACGATTGGCTAACCTCGAAAAATATTGAATGCCCAGATAACTCGCTGAAAAATGAGCTCTTGCAACTGGCCAATTCACATAAACACAAATATAGTAGATACGTTGCAGATCAAATGGCATTAGCGCGTGGTATAACGGTGCTGAGGCTTCCTCCTTATCACTGTCAACTCAATCCCATAGAATTAATATGGGCCCAAGTGAAAGGGGAAGTTTCAAGAAAGAATACGACATTCAAAATGAGTGACGTAAAAGTTTTATTCGAAGACGTGTTAGGTAACGTAACCAAAAAAAACTGGAAAACATGTGTTGAACACGTGATACAAGAAGAACTAAATATGTGGGAAATGGATCATATAAGTGAACACATGATTGAACCATTTATAATCAATGTTAATAATGGAAGCTCAACAGAATCGTCTGATTCTGATATATAGACTAGTTTTTGTGTTAGTTATTACTATTATTTGTTAGACTTTTTTATAAATATTACATTAATTCGTACTTTATTCCTGCATTTTTCTTTTTTCCTCTCCTATTGTAAACGGTATATTAGTAGTAAAGTTGATACCTACTGCAAAAAAATTTGCTATTTTTTATATAATATTTTATGTTTATTGTTTATTCATAGGAACACAAAAAAATGTGTTTTTATTGAATCGATATTGTGAACTCTTTTGAATAGTTTTCGTAATTATAATTTCATAGTGCCTTCATATTCATATACCAAGTTTGTTTTGTCCTGATTGCACGCCTCTGATGATTAAATTGTTTATTTGTTCATTCAAATACAATAGAGCGACCCTTTCAATACAATAGGCGACCCAACCGAATACAGAGTTACGGGGTGTCTACCTGAAATTCGTAACAAATGAGAAATTTTAGTACAAAATTAGATAAACTTCGGAGATATTTTAATATACACCCTGTATCGGTTTTGCATACCTAATGAGCTTTTATCACTCCATGCCTTTTAAAAACGAGTTTCATGGGTATGAATTATCAAGTGAAATCATATCAGAAGGATTAAGAATAACATATATTTTTTATGATAACGACATTTATCTCAAAAAGTTATCAAAATCTTCGAAAATTAGGTTTAAAAGTTTTGTTAAATTTAAAAGTTTGATTAGATTTAAATAAACCTCTGTAAGTCGATCAATAGCAGAAGCCCTTGTTGTCCGATTGAAAGTACGTACTGTTGACAAATCCTACTTGACTATCCAAGTTGATTAAGACACAGTGAAAGTCGACTAGAAGAATTTGACAATTGACATCAATATCCACAACCAAACTCAAACAGATATCATTATCGCCAACTTTTTAGTTGTTTGAGTTATATTATTTTATAGTAGAAAGTGTGCTTCTGTTTGATTGCCTTTTAAAAGACATATTTAAAATGGATCCAGGTTTCACCGAAGCTAATTCGACAAATCTTCATGAAGTGGATGTGAACATGGTGTCTCAGTACACCCGAACTCCCCTAAACAGAAGAAGAATAAGCGATCCGGTACTAAATCGAGTTCGGAATTATGGGTTAACGCAATTTGTGTGTGTGTTACATCACATGTTTTCCAAACAACTCAAACTACATGGAGAACATTTAATTTTCATTATACATACATTTTACATTATATTTTCTATTTTGAAAGCATCATCACTGCAGTTTAAAATATATATTTGCAAATTTCTTTGACTACGCGAGAGTTACCTTTTTTAATTAGAGGCACCCGATTAGGAGAACATTATTTGAATGAGTACGTTTTGACAATACTTTGCGTTTCTTTTTAACGGGCGTTAAAGAAAAAAGATAACTAGTCTACTTATAAAGGTTACCCTCGTGACAACAGCGCAACATTTCTTTGTGTACCATTGGCTCTAGCCTACCACAAGAATTCAACTTTCAATATATTGTTTTATTTTTATTTGAAATCGTAGAATGCCGGCATTAGTTGCAAATAGTTACTTCAGACCCAATATATCTAGAGACATTTTCATTGAAACTCATGAAACGAGCCCATTGAGGAAAGCGATATATTTCGCACGGGTGTTAGTTTAGCAAGAGCCTCGTAGCAGCGAATTCGGAAACATAACGAGCACTTTACAACCAGTTATGTACACTATTTTTCCTACGACCGCCCTTTTCAAGAACAATCTCTTAATAATTAAATTGTTTATGAGATAGAAGAACTAACATATTTTTTTAGTGTTTTAAATGAAACTCAATGTTTCTAGCTAATTCCACAATATAATGAAAAATGTTGAAAATTCTAAAAAATTGACAATTGTTTCGATAACTGAATATTACATTTCATTTGATGCCTACCTGATGTTTAGTAGTTATTTTTGGCTAGACCTTGTGATTTACTTAATATATGTTAATAGAAAAAAGAAGAAGATGTGATATTACAAATATTGATGCTTAGATATTATTAGCCCTATGGTGATATCCTGGATATCATTTTTCCAGTTAAGATCAGTATAAATGTGCAATGATATAGAAAACAATTATCACCATTTTAATAGTGGAAAACTCCCTAGATTTATCTGTTCATTGACGACTTCATATTGTGTTTTTCTTAAGTGTCTTCTAATTTCCAGCTCTTCAAGGAAATCCAGTTCTTGTTTCTTATCACAAATATGTAGTATTTCTAGTTCTGTATTAGGTGTCAATGAATGATTGGTGTCAACTAGATGTTTTGCGTAATGGGATTTATCTGGTTGTTTTAATCTGTATGGTAATATTTTTTTTTAGTTCTTATACATTTATTATATTGATTGCTGGGATAATTTGAAATATTGAATTAAATTTTAGTTATTGGTACGCATGAATTTTTTTTTAATCGTTGACACGTTAACTTTTTACCAATATCGATCATGAAACCTAAAATAAGTAGTGTAAAATGTATTGCTTATGCCCAAGGTAATTCAAAGTTATTATTTTTTTAGTTTTTACAAAATTTACACATTTAAATTATTGTATAAAAAAATGTACTTCATTAAGAAGTGAATTAATAACAAGAAATCTATAAAACATTGGACAAGTATTTATAATATGTATTTGATTTGTTTTCGAGTTAGTACAAAATCTTATTTACAGGTTATGTTAAGTTTGAATTAAGAAAAGCAAAAAATCCTCGTGTTTTTTAAATATGAAATGAAATTAAATTAAAGCAAAGCCATAAAATCAGGTATGTAAAGTCGCATCATATAGTTTTGAAAGTGCAATGACTTCCGCCTGTCCCGATGTAGGTCTTGCACATTGGCGTGTATATTTTTTTGCGGGGTCAAAAATAGCTTAGCTACTTTTTGGATATGGACATTTATAAAATAAAGAAAATTCTTCAATGAAAACAAAAGTAATTTTTCTCAACAAATGAAGGTATAAAAATAAGAATTACAAAAATAAAACACCGAAAAACAATTTTATAACTTTTCCGATTTTTCATCATCAATATCACTATTACCGACATTGATAATAATATCATCGATAACTTAATCAGCCATATTATGTACATCCCACATTTTCTATTCTTCGCTTTGAACATGAGTAATAACTTGCTCCAGGTTTCTCCTGTCACTCGTTTCAATGATTCCTTAAAACGGCGTTCCACATCGGGTAACTTAAGCGTTCGATTTTCCCGTTCCACAACCCCTTTAACTTGTGCCCAAATTTATTTAATTGGATTCTATTTACAATAATACGGGGGTAACCTTAATACAGTAATTCCATGGCTTGTATCAATGGATTTATTTGAAGGTTTGAATAAGCATGTGTTGAAATTGATGGTAATCACATTTACTTTTTAATACAAGCCATATACACAAAATACCTAAAAATCAGATTACACTTTATTATTAAGAAGAAAAGTGAAATTAAGACGCCAAATAGAAATCCTTTAACTAAAATAATTTTGTTCTCCGGACAATAGAAGATATCATGTATCATATTTATATTGTTTGTTTAATATGTACATATTTTTGTAATCAATATTGTTTTGGTTTTGAAAATGTGTAAATTTATATCTTGATAGATGTTTTAATTTAACATTTCAAGTCTGTATTCAATCGTAAATCTCTTCACATACTTAACAATGTTTAATAGATTTTAGACAATTCAATCGAACTGCAACAAATAAAATATTTGAAGGTTTCTAATACTTTTATTTCAATCCTAATTTAGTTTCAGTTTACATTATTGTTCCGCCACTGGGGTGATCTTGTTCAATCGGTTTGGCCCTTTTTGGTAATACTTTTCGAACTTTTTACTTGTCCATTCGTGTTTCCTTGTCCAAGAAATGAGCAAAAGAGAGACAGTTCAGGCCGACGTTGCCACTATTTCAAGAATGTTTTTAAACATGAGAAATAGAAGTACAAAGTTTATTTCATAAAAATAACATTTTTGTATGTGACTTATAAATCGCAGTATTACATACACAACTGAACTTTGAAAAATCATGAATACATGTTAAAAAGTATTAGTTCTAGAGTTTTTTAAAGTATTTCTGGATTATTCACAAAGATAAAGAAATTTTAGAATTAAATATCACAACTACGCTTTCAACTTTATGTGTATATACTATCAAAACTTTTTGGTTTTAGTGTAGTAGCAACCGATGCAAGTATAGAAAGTTATAATTCATATTTATCGATACATTCGAGAGTGCCATATTTTCTATATCACACGTGTGTGATATTTTTTCCCTCGCCATGGTGATATAAGCTACTTTCCAAAGAACAAAACAGTTTTCATACGTGGTCGTAGGAAAAATGTATTCTACTCGTATTTGGCTGGTTTTGATAACAAAGGATGAGTATAAATACGGCCTTGTTTTATATACTAATACTTTAATATCCTCAAGGTATAATACCTGATAAATTGAACACTTATTTACTTTATATCTGATTAAATGATAACGTGTATAATCCCTAAGTCATAAAAAATGCGCAATGCGCCTCATAAAAGTTCCTATTTAATTTGTGAATATAAACTTGCAAACGAAGACAAAAATAATTCCCGTTTTATTGGACCCATTAAACGATGTACAAGAATTAAATGCAAATACTTGTGAAAAATGAAAAGACACCATATTAACCTTATATATAAAATTATTCGATCAAATAAGTACTCAATTAAACTCTTACTATCGCACTGGTCGATAGCGATTTCATCTATTCTTATAATAATATTTTTATTGTTTAACATTGTATTGAATAGAAAGTAAAATATATTGTTATCATGTGATCTAAATGTGTAGTGATTTTTATTGATAATCAATTCAAGAAATAAAAGAACGAAGCTTAGTTAATTTAAATAGAGATTATCTACTTATACCTTGCAACATTTTTATCTTTATAACGTCATTTGCCGGGTAAATTTTGTTGGTTTATGAGAATGTTACTTCATCTTATTTCTTGACTATTTCTCAAGCATTTCAAGTTTGTCAGCTGTTAACTTGGAAGTACGTACCCAAATATAACTTATCATCAGAAATAGGAGTACCTATAAGAATATTTGTGCGTATTATCAGTGACGAAGCTTTTCAATAACCAATTAAAAAGTATAAATTAAGGCGGATCATTAGTTTCACCTTCGTATTATGAATTCAGTTACTCACTAAAGTTTAGGACGTTTTACAGTCTAATTACTGGAACAAGCGACAACCCATGATCAAAGTCAGGGTCCGAGACTTCGAAAAAAAATTAGAATCGAGTTCATATTTGACGACATGTATTAATAAAAAAAAAAAAAATTTCAGTGTACTTAACATTGATTGAACATACATTTAAATTTCAATATTCATAACGATAATAATAGTCTACGCACTCTACGCAATTCCATTGTTTAATTCTTGTTAACACACATTCTGTTTTAGACAATAGAATCTTAAAATCATAAAACAAACTTCGTAATTGTACTAGACTTATCATTAATAATAATTATCAAGTATCTAGTCATTTGTGGTAAATTCTCGTGAATATAATTCATTGTTGGTTATGAAATCTAAATAAAAAGCGTACTGAATATGAGGAGCCAAACTAATAATTAATAAATATCATCAAGATTTGTTTAAAGAATACCTATAACTATTAATCAAACTTCTTTGCTGATTTAATAGAATAGGTTTTTAAATAATCAGAGCTTTCACAGCTCTGTCGGACATTCTGTTCCTGATTTATTGTTGGATATATGTCGGTCTTATTCTGTTTAAAACAATATCTTATCATATTACTATTTTAAATCACACTGTTTCTTGATAATTCCACAATATATTGATAAAATGTTAAAAATTCTAAGAAATTTGACCATTATTGTTTCAATACTAAATATATCGTATCATATTTTTCTTCACAATCTTACAAATCTCATCCAATGTAAACGTCTAATCTAACTAAGTAACAAAAAAGTAAATAAAATTTCAGCAACTTGTCTAGACCGAAAAATGTCGGGATCCCAGACATTTAAATTTACAAGACACGAGACCCAAACTCTAATAACACGCATCTATTAGGGTCTTAGAACTTGTATAATGGGTGTAATAAAGTAGAATAAATTAATAGGGTCAATGCGATGTCAACAAATTACGCGGATCATTTCAATTTGATATGGAAATTAATTCGTAACCTGCATGACTAATGCTACCAAAATGCTGCTGAAAAATTGTCACAAATCTTAAAAGCATGAGATACAGAATTTTCTATCTTATTACGTAGCTCAAAAAATTGTTTGTATCAACCCGTGGAGCGGACCCTAATACTTTCAACATTTGTTTCACTATAGCGCGTATAGTATCAAATTAAAGTGTGGCTGACTGAGAAATATCGATTGAAACCAAAAGACTGCAATTGGTAATTGGTAATAGTTTGGAATCAATTTGTTCAGGAAAAATTTAATACTACATTTTATTATGGAGGAAAGGTTTGATAAAAATTATTGCTGTAGAGAAGTTAAATTATTGTATTCGCTAGTGTGTAGGAATAGGACCCCGTTTTGCCAAAAGGAACCAACCGACTTCTTTACTGTTTTGAGAAAATCAAGAAAAACGTTTCCGGTTGTTTCTTGTATTTAATTACTATTACGCTTTAATTGCAGGCATAAACCAAGGATTTTAAAACAAAATAGGGCCGTGACAGACGAGCGTTTTGTGCACGCAAACACGCTGCGGCGATATAACGCCCTGTGTGTAGAAAACGCTGTGTACACGCAACGGGTACGCAACAGCAACGCGGCGAGCACACAAAGTGCACACACCTTTACAGACACCAGTGCAGTAGAGAGATATTGCTTGGTAAAAAATGCTTTGCGGTAATTACGCTTGCGGTATTTTGACGTTTATTGAATGCGTGATTCACTTCTTTGCGTCTCTAACGCTAATAACGTTAGCGCTTCGTGTAATTTACGGTTACGTACCGTAGAGCGTTATTGTAAATACCGCACAAAATTGTCCTGCGCAGTTCTCAAAACAAAACGTATCGGTTTTTTAATGATAGATTTTTGTTTATCATCGCGTTTAGATGATGTTTACTATGTGTTATACAACTCTTTTTAAAAGTATGCAAATTCCAGTAACTCTTAAAAGTACCAATAAAATATGTAATGGAGATAAAGCAATGTGCATACTTACTTTTATATCTTATAATACTAACACTAAACTATAACAGAACTACGAGTGAAAGTATAAATTGTTTCAGTGATTCCAAGAGCCTCAGTCAACTTAGAAATACCTTCCCTTTTAAACATAAAACTGTTTTTTACATTATCTTCTTGCATATTATCAAAATCAAATACAATCATAGGGCCTTGGGTATATTCTATTTGGTTTTGCTCCACTCCTTTTATATTATGCAAAATCACATATTCAATAGCATTTTCACTAGCTCCAGCTAAGAATTTCATCCATTCTTAAATATACTTCATTTTATCAAGTATGCAAATAGTAAGTTTATTTGGTTTTAAAATTATAAGTACACAAAAAAGACAGATTATGTTACTTCTTTCCTAACGCAGCACTACATTATTAAATAACAGTGATGGCAATAGCTCTTATTTCCTAATCTATGTTAGGTAGAGCGTTATTAAAATAGCGCAACATAAATACCGCACTGTATGCGGTATTGCAATTGGCAATATCTCTCTAGTGTCACATTAACTCCAGTTGTATATTGTTGAGACGATGGAAATACTCACCATGCTGATGATATCATATATGACCGAATTGGACATTTTACATTATGTATTATTATTCGGAAAGTGTGTGATGGCATCTGGTCAATTTTGAAAAAGGAATGTTGTCCACCGTTTGCAGTTGAAAGGTGGCACAAAATAGCGTCAGTCTTCCAACAGCAAGCAAACTTTCCTAATTGCTTAGGCGCCCTTGATGGCAAACATGTGAGAATCACAAAACCAGTGATGAGTGGATTTCTGTATTATAATTATAAAAATTATTTCTCTATTCTTCTTTTTGCAATTGCCGATGCCAATTATAATTTTCTTTATATTCATGTTGATTCATTTGGACGTAAAGGGGATAGTACTATATTTGAAAACACCGGCTTTTACAACAAACTTGTTAATAGAGAACTACAGATTCCACACAATGTCGCACTTTCCGGTACTGCAGAACACATCATGAGGCCTTATAAAGAGAAAGTGTTAGTACACACTAAACGATACATTGAGTCCGCATTTGAAATTTTATCAAATATGTGGCGCATTTTCCATAGACCTTTTAATTTTAACGTGGACTTCGCCGTAAACATTATAAAAACATACTGTCTCCATCACAATTATGTTCACTGCAGTTTGTTGATACCTTATCGATCAATGGAGTGCATGACATCACTACTACCCACGTAGGCCCTGCACGAACTGGTAAAATGGCGTCTACTATAAGAAATACATTTGCAGACTATTTTGTGAGTAACGATGGCCGGCTTCCGTGGCAATATAACTTGAATATCGTATAATATGACGAAAGTATTATTTGTTGTTGTTGCATGATGCAGTTGACGTATTAGCTTTAGAACTCATAATTTTTGTAAAACCGTTATTTTGGAATTAATAAAAAAAATTAACCATTAACTACAACTATTTTATTTGAGTATATTACTGTTGATAAATGTTTAATGTCATTTTGCGTCACATTCATTTCTACGTAGTTACTGACTTCTGACAGCAAACCGACGATATAGTTATTTACTACAAATAAAATGCACTTACCAATATCTGTTTACTCCTTCTCGGTTTTCTCTGCGAATCCCTCAAACATAATTTAGCATACTTTTAGCCATGCTGCATTTATTTTGTTTTGTTGTTGTAATCCTCTATTGCTGTGTTCCATAATTCTGGATTTCGCCTTACGCCGTCAGTATGCAGTTCAACATCGACTACACTGTCCATCTCGCAACGTTAACGACGCACCATGTGCAAGCTGCAACTAGTTGGAATGGTCTACTGACCGCCAACGTTCGGCGTGCACGCAGCTTTCACAGGTACCCGGCGACCAGTTGGAAGTAGAGGTGTGCTTAACAGTTCATTTCAATGAACTAGTTCATGTGAAATAGTTCACCAAAATGAACTAGTTCGATCGAACTATTAACGCCAGAAATTGAATTACTATTACAATACAATAATTCTTATTTAGTTTTTCGTTTTTTCTACTTCAGTCTCTCTAACCGTTCCATTACAAAAAAAGGAATGTTGTTATAGTTTACACCCGTAAGTCCCGTATTTCTAAGTTGTTTTGTTTATAGGTTTAATTAGATAATATTTAAAAAATTAACAATAATTTATCATATTATTGTTATTAGCACGCTTTTCATTACTAAAGTGTTTTACAATACCTACAAATACATAATTATTAATTAGACAATATTAGTAAAATTTTCGAAATAGAATAGGTCAGCAGTTCTTTAATCAAATCTTCAGTAATCCATAATAAAAATATCAATTAGTTCATTGTAGCATTGTTCCTAGTAGTTTGGTAGCTCGTTCGCGTCGGAAGCGCCACGTCACCGCGCTATTGGTTATGTGTGTTTTGTCGTTCAGT
Source organism: Galeruca laticollis (assembly GCA_963921935.1). Taxonomy (NCBI): domain Eukaryota; kingdom Metazoa; phylum Arthropoda; class Insecta; order Coleoptera; family Chrysomelidae; genus Galeruca; species Galeruca laticollis. Next base: position 31,904,174 of record OY998178.1, on the reverse strand, counting down.
CCACGGTCCACGTTCAGTCATGTCATAGTAGTTCATTTTTATTAGTTCTGTCGTTCAATCTACGGTTCAGTCATATTAGTAGTTAATTCTGAACTAGTTCATTTTAGCAAAGTGAACTAGTTCATTTTCCTTGTTGACTGAACTAGTTCCTTTTTCTAGTTCGTTCGCGAACTACCCATCTCTAATCGGAAGGCGCAACGTGCACGCTGTGTGCAGGTGTGCACACAGCGCGCAAGCGTTCGGTCTGGAAGGCTTCATTTAGTACAGTGATAATATAAGTAATGTGTGGATTCGCCGCAGCGTGTTTGTGTGCACAAGACGCTAGGCTAGCTAATTTGGTTGAATTGTCCAAATTATTCTACCACATAGAACCGTGTATTTCCTTCTGACTTAAAGAATGACTGGTATAATAATTAAGGTTGTTAGATTTCCATTGGAATCCTTTATTGGGTCTATGGGTCTTTTAATTATGTCTGAAATGAGGAATACTGTACAACAGCGGCTCTCAAACTTATTTGGTGACGAAAACCCTTTTCAAAAGCGAAATTTTTGATGGAACCCTACAATAAAACGGTCGTTTTCAAAAATGTATTTTTTATTAATAAGCATAATAAAAGTACAATGTAACAGTTACCACTTATTACTTACTTTACTTGGTAAATTACTATATACCAAGTATAATAATAGAAGATATTAAAAAAGAATAAAAATCTTACTAATGGGAGATATGAAACTCTTTTTTATTTTTCATCAACTGTCAGGTTTGATAACAGACAGTTGAAGTCTCATATCAGGTTCGGCGTCCAATCTATTGCGATATTTTGTTTTCGTGGTTGCATAGGTTGAGAATCCTGTTTCACACAAATATGTTGTTAGGAACGGGAGAAGAATATTCAGAGCCATTTTGGCAAGCATTGGATATTCAACACGAATTCTGCACCAAAAATCGTTGAGAGGCGTAGTTTTGAACAGTGACTCCATACTTGTATCAGACGTCATTTCTAAAAGATATTCATATATTTTGTTTGACATACTTTCGGGATTTTGCAAGTTGGGTAAAAAAGGATTATGAATCCATGAATTCAGTTTCCTTTTTGTTTTCTGTTCTTCAGGAAAATATTTCTCAAAAGATGCGCGCATCGAAATGAGATATTGGATCAATTCTTCAAATAAATCATCTTGAAACATTTCTGAATAGTTATCGCTAACAAACTCACTGACTGACGTAAAGCTTACTATTTTTCTCTTACCAACGCAAATAATCCAAAATCTAATTTTCTTTTGAAGGCGAACACTGTTGTCTGTTTACCTGGCAATGATAAATTTAATTCGTTCAGTTTTTGAAAGATTTGCACCATAAAAGAGAGTCGGAACAACCAAGTTTTATCATACAAACGATCTTTCAAATTAAAAGAAGTAACTGAAAGAAACATTTGTTACTCGGCTCTAAGTTTAAATAGCCTTGTTAAATTAGTGTCTTAAATTAAACTCAATGTTTCTAGTTAATTCCACAATATAATGAAAAATGTTGAAAATTCTAAAAAAATGATAATTGATTCGATAACTGAATATCATCGTCAGAATGACAGAAGTTACGAGTACATTTGATGCCTACCTGATGTTTAGTAGTTATTTTTGGCTAGACCAAGAAGTGACCTACCTTTTGATTGACTTAATATATGTTAATAGACAAAAGAAGAAGATGTGATATTACAAATATTGAAGCTTAGATATTATTAGCCCTATGGTGATATCCTGGATATCATTTTTCCAATTGAGATCAGTATAACTGTGCAATGATATAGAAAACCAGGAAAACTATATCTGCTGATCTTTACAATTATCACTTAAGAAGATAGTTTAATAGTGGAGAACTCCCTAGATTTATCTGATCATTGACGACTTCATATTGTGGGTTTCTTAAGTGTCTTCTAATTTCCAACTCTTCAAGGAAATCCAGTTCTTGTTTATTATCACAAATATGTAGTACTTGTAGTTCTGTGTTAGGTGTCAATGAATGATTGATATCAAGTAGATGTTTTGCGTAATGGGATTTATCTGGTTGTTTTAATATGTATGCTCGTAAGTGTTCACTGTATCGGATTTCAAAATTTCTAAGGGTCTGACCCAAATAGACAGCATTACATTCTGGACATTTGAGTTTATATATACCTGACTTCTTTAATAGTGGTATTTTTGTTTTTACATTTAACAATTTTGTACTAACGTTACTTTCTGTTTTAAAAGAAATTTTTGTATTCGTTGCTAAATATATGATCTTTGAAATATTATTGGAAATATTTCCTGCATATGTGATGGTTTTATAAGTTTTTATTTCTTCAGTATGTTTAGGAAATATTAGTTGTAATGCCACTTTTTCCTCTTTTTTAATAATTAGTTTATTTATCAAGAAAATTGTTTGAGTTATTTTCTTGAACTTCTAATGTAAATTTAATTTTTAGGTGTAAATTATTAATGTGGTTGAAAAATATATCTAATTGTCGTTCACTACCTATAAAACAAGCTAATATATCATCTACATATCTATACCAAAATCAAACATTTTTTGAAATATTACTTTCAAAGATTTTTCTTTCTAAACGGTCTATAAAAATGTTTGCCAAAATAGGTGATATAGGGCTTCCCATTGGTAAACCGTCATTTTGAATATATATCTTATTGTCAAAAGTGAAATAATTTTGATTAATGCATACATCAAATAAGTTAAGTATATCTGATCATATTCCTGGATTAATATTTTTATCTTCTAGTAATTTTCCTACAAGTATTAGACATTCTTTAGGAGGAATTTTAGTGAACATATTAGTAACGTCAAATGAAATAAGCTTAGAGTTATCTTGTAAGTTGAATTCTTCTAATTTTTTGATTAGTTCTATTGAATTTATAATTGAGTATTTAGATGCATATCCGTAACTATTAAGTATATTGTTAAGTTTCTTTGCCAATATATTATTAGGAGTATTAACATATGAAACTACAGGTCTAATTGGTTTCGTTATTTTATATAATTAAACGGTTTCATATAATTGTGGACAATGAGGATACTTATTTATGATGGACGTCTTTTCGTAATCACTTAAAAGATAATTTGAATTATTAACAATATCCCTTACATTATTAGAAAACTTTTTTGTTGGCTCTGCTCTAAACAAACTGAAGAAATAAAAACTTATAAAACCATCACATATGCAGGAAATATTTCCAATAATATTTCAAAGATAATATCTTTAGCAACGAATATAACAATTTCTTTTAAAACAGAAAGTAACGTTAGTACAGAATTGTTAAATGTAAAAACAAATACCACCATTAAAGAAATCTGGTATATATAAACTCAAATGTCCAGAATGTAATGCTGTCTATTTGGGTCAGACCCTTAGAAATTTTGAAATCCGATACAGTGAATACTTACGAGCATACAGATTAAAACAACCAGATAAATCCCATTACGCAAAACATCTACTTGACACCAATCATTAATTGACACCTAACACAGAACTAGAAGTACTACATATTTGTGATAAGAAACAAGAACTGTATTTCCTTGAAGAGTTGGAAATTAGAAGACACTCAAGAAACCCACAATATGAAGTCGTCAATGAACAGATAAATCCAGGGAGTTCTCCACTATTAAACTGTCTTCTTAAGTGATAATTGTAATTGTAATTTATTCTTGTATTCAGACTCGGGGTGTACAGTTTCCAAATGTCGGCACAACTTGGCAGGTGCCATGGAACTATTAGGAACCAGTTTACTACATAACGTGCAGAGAGGTGAACCGTTGGAATCAACAAATCCGAAACTGATATATGATGCATTATTCTTCCTTTTTTTCGTCTTTCAAACCGTGGAGCTTGACGACGTTCCATCATCGTCTAGATCGTTGATTGCTGTATAGTCTGCGCGTACTGCTTTTGAACATTCGGCTTCGTTAGAAGATGTTGTTGCAACACGTTGAACGCCTTTAAGTCTACGTTCTAATCTTCTTTATTAATAATGTTAGTGCGTAGAAGAATTTAGTCCAAAGAAGAAATGTACAAAACTGATACAATCAGAATACAGCAATAGAACAGTACCCAGGTGAGACCCTGTTTTTCAGCTGCTTTTCAGGGAGCACCCATCCGAAACTTTTTAGGAGCGAGAAATATATACCGGGGACAAAGTTAATTGAAGAAGCATAACATATGGAGAATGTGATGCTTCACAAGGAGCCATATACACCGTCAGACGCACACAACTATCTCAAGGATCGCCAGACCATCGGCATTTAAACCTTATTCTTGATATTGTTGTAATTAGGGAATGTAAACCGATTGTCAATAAAGATATTTTAAAACAAACAAACAGTACCTAAACACTTGTGTTTAGTTTTGAGGCGCGATCGTCACTTTTACAGTCCTAACCTTGATCTCGAACATTCTCAAAAATACTCGAGTTGGCGCAGTTGATAAATAAAAAGCCGAAATAAAAATAGAAATATAAAAAATGCGATGTCAACAATTTCGAGTTTATGTTTTGAAGTTATACCTTGTTCACAACTATAGTGTCTTATCTGAGAGGCGGCTTTTATCAAAGGACTGCAGGCTCACAACGCCTGTTGCTGCGCTTCGTGATACGTTCGCGTCAAATCGTTCGACCAGAGAAAGGTGTTTTGATTTTTTTTTCTGAATTCTTACTCCTACAGGGTTCCGCGGAACACACTTAGAGAATGGCTGCTGTACAACAAGACATCTCGAATAACTACTAGTTCTCTACTACACATCGCAGACAAATACGTCACTATATCGTGCTGTTGCTAAATGTAATCCTAATGGAGCACCTGTAAGCTTAGCGTCCGGTCATTAGATCACGGCTTTAATACCAATAACGGCATAAACGGGTATAAAATTCGCCTTTCGCCCGCTCGACGGTTAAGCAGGTAGATATGTATCGTACCTATTACCATTTTGTTTACCAATGTGACAGAAACGTTAAAAATCGTCAACGGACAACAAAACATACATTAATTCACCAACAGTTCGTTATTATTTAATATTCCAGTTTGAAATGGGAAGCTTATGCATAATCAATTATGCTAACGCAGCGTAACCTTGAACGTCCTATGACTCAATATAAGAACTATTTTTCTGAACAGTATCAATTTGGTGTTACGTGATTATAATGAGAAAAACCAGAGATATGGCTTTAACACGTGGGAAGCGTGCAGCAGGTAACTGGGATATTTATTATTTCAATTAATATGGATATTTATAAAAAAACAATATACGCCAATGTGGAAATTCCCTAGAGACGTATATTCCAAAATATCCCCCATTTAAAAACTAATTGAATTGCCTGAAATATGTTAGGCTTTGGTTAAATAAACATGTTTTTTTTCATACTTTACATCTTCTTTTCTTTTATAATAATTATTGTCAAGCACCAAAGAATTATTATCTGTATATAAGATATATGGCAAACTTTACACATCTTTTATCGAAGAAATAATTGTTAAGCATTTGATTATATCGCAATTATGGTGGCAAATAGCAGTAATAATAGCACGTTATTCATATTGTGGGTTTGAAGAGTAAATCAAATTAAGGAGTGGAGACAGTATTGGACTGAATGGAGAGTTTGATTACAGCTGGTTGAAAATACCATTTAATTAAAAACAATTTTCTAAGACCGTAATTGATCAAACAATGTCAGATTTTAATTAACAAAGTTGATCCTATAGTGGGACCGGAAAATAATAACATAAAAGACAAGACTATTAACCGTAGTACTTATAGCTAACAACATAAGACAAAACAATATTAATGAGCAATACTACAAAAGTTTGGCGAATTCCGTTAAGCGCCGTATCGAAAAAAAGAGCAAATCAGTTGTCTTTATTAACCAAAAATCTTCTGATAAAATCTTTAAGATCATTTTTTGTCAATGATTTCTTCTCGTACTGTCACATTCCAATCCTCATGATACTATTTGGAGATCAACGATTCCGTAAAGTCCTTTACTTTCTAATCATGTCAATTAAAGTTATATGTGAATTGAGTTTGGAGACATTTTGTAGTTTTTTCAACACTAGACTTGTACCTTTGTAACCTATAGTTTCACGTTATCCATCCTACCTCAAAACTGGAAATGATAAGTTCTTCGGTTGTTCTGGGTCTTCAACCTTTACGGCCTTCGGCTAAACTCATATGGAGACGGTCGTGGATAAAACAAAAACTTCTCGGAATTCCACAAAAAAGATGGTCTAGGGCACCAGATAGGTTTCTATGCCTGGCCTAAATCTGCTTCTAAATTCCCCTAACCCAGCAACAGAAAATAATAACAAGACCAACCTTCAAACTTACCAAGTTTATTTCAAGAACAACCATGTTCGAACAGTATATATCATAATTCAATAGAACAATGTTAGTCTAAAAGCATTTGACAGATTATTACTAGGTTTACATTATGTAAAACTTAATTAATTAATATCGGTTAACCCCCCCCCCCAATTAAATGTTAGGCTACAAATTAAAAAATATATATAAAGTGTGACTATGTACGCACAATGTCGTTAACTTTGGTACTAAAGTAAGCGACGCGCTTAGATAACGAAAATGGTATAAGAATAATTTTTACCCTTTATAAACGCATTGGCAATAATAATACATAAAAATACCTGTATAAAATCATAAAATCGGTAAGTTAAAAAAAAATTAATATAACTAAGAGTTCATCTCAGATGACATCATGACTACTGCTTGCTTTCCCCGAACTGGAGAAGAAAAATCGGGATTGATGCCCAAGATCGTGGATGATGATCTTGGGCATCAACCCCGATTTTTCTCAGGCTTACTTACCCACAACTAAAACCCTACAATACATAAATTGCCCAATTACTATTTACATTAAAATAAAATTAAAATCCATCTTTCTACTGGTGTAGACTTCAGCGATATATTTACATGATTCTAACAACATCTACTTATTAATTAGATATTAAGGAAGTATCTATGTAACTAACAACTGAAATATAAGCAGTAAGATTGAAACTTCTCAAAACTACATTAAATCGTTGATTTAAATCAAAGAACAGGAATTGAACATGGAGTAGTAGTCATTACTACTTCATTTAGTAATCTAGTGACTAGAACTGTCTAATCCGGCTAGTTTTTTTTAACTAAAGTATTTACAGAAATGTACAGTCCTTCTTTCTGAAGTGTTAACATCTAAAAAGCGTAAAAGGAAATTAATATCCTCCAATGGAAAAAAAATGTAGACGCGTGTCTTAATTTTAATCCCTCCAATGTAGGATGCTACTGGGAGTCAAAAGGAAACCAAATCCTACCAAATACCATCGGCCTCTAAATATTGACTCACTAACATCTGCTAACACAACCCAGAGCTTCACAGTACAGAAAATTTAATCCCCTAATCGGGATGTCCAAAATATCCTCTGAATCAATTTGTCTGTCTGCACCTGCACCCACGCCTAACTTGTCATGTTTAGCCAAAGTTCAATCCCAGAAAAAACGCCATTCGGAAGTCAAGTTACTAAGGAACTGTCCCCAGCACTACCAACTTGGCAGTCTATCTTTGGTACCACTCCCGCTATCACTTAGGTAAATTGGAACTATTCAATCGAAACAGCCGTAAAATCGTCAAATCCGTGTAGTCCATAAAAGTCTAATCCAAAAAAAATATAAGTTATATCCCCTAAATTCCTTTATAATTCCATATTGTGGAAACAACAATATGTGTACCGAAATTGTAAACAAAACATTTTTTTCTACGATTCTGCAAAAAGTGACTATTTTTTAAACTATGTACTGTGCCAAACGTTTTTTTATGCACTAGTGCAGAAAGTAGCTTACTTTGTTGCACTAGTGCAAAAAACACTTCGAATTGTCAATGAATTGGATTACATTGAGGAGTAAATATCAAAGAAAACAGAAATAGCTGCTCAAATTCTAGAAGGTGAACCAAGACCAGTACAGGAAGCTTCACAATCCGAAAAAGAGCTGGGCATCGAGGATGGACTTCTAAGATGATTGGCTAGGCACCGAGGACGGACTTTTATTATAAGACATCCACAAGCAGAAATAAAACCAACACTCAAAAAATCAGGGGAAATGAAGTTGGTCAACCACTAATAATCGCTAATTGCGATATCAAAATTGAAATTATTTCAACAAAGTAAAATTATTAGTAATTTTTGTTGTACCTGTTGTAAAATAGTCTAATAAAATTTGATTTAAAAACATATTTATTTCGATCGTAGAAAAAATGTTGTGTGTAACATGTGCAAAAAGCATATTTGATGCACCCAGCATGATTGCAGCTTTCGACTTCGTCTCGAGATGCAAACTTCATGCTTCGGTCAAGAAACATGCACTTTTTGCAGTAGTTACACAAATAACTATTTTATAATTCGCGTATAACATTGTTTACAGTGTCACAATGAAGTCTCTTTGAATACTATTTTAGTGATTTTTAGTGTCACACAGTTGGTTATTGTATCTAATCTGTATTTTTATTTGACATTTGACTTTAACCTTGAAACAAATTATAAAATGATCCAGAGTTGTTCTAGCTAGTAAATTATTATATTAAATGGTCTTGAAGGTGAATTTGAATAAATTATATATTAAAAATATTAATAAATAAACTACGCTAACGTTTATTCATCAATGGTTTATTTGGATCATTATTGGGATCCGTCAAATGGGAGGAGCTTAAAAACATGGCCGACTTAAGGGAAACATAAGAGAGTTTTATGTGCAATTGTATAATTTTAAACATTATTTATTTATGATAAGAATAAGTGCAATTTGCGATTGGGTTGGCACGAATCCTAAACAAAGAAACTTTGTTGAAGGAGAAAGGATTTTAAAAGCTGGTCACATCATAAAATGTGGGAAAAATGATAATAAAAATGAGCGGGAAAATAAGGTTAGCTTCACAGCCTATTGCCTCCAAACATCTCAGCTGAGAGAAACCCCACGAACTTAATGGTATCATTAATAAAACAAATAGTGAAGTTTTATCAGTTCAATGTTCATGTAAAGCTGGACTAGGTGACCAGTGTAAACATGTAATTGCAATATTGTTATATTGTAATAGGTAAGTTAACCTTCAAATATTTATGTAATTGTTGAGTTTTGTAGCTATTGGTAATTCAATTACTGTAAAACATTTATTGATTGTCAATTACGATAAAATAACTTGTCAACGTTTAAAGTAAATAAGTTAGATTATAACCATGAATTAAACTTGGAGTCTTCAAATTTTGTACAGCTGCTTTAGCACCTGGCATACGAGTGATCAGGTTTACAGCCCTGGTCCGTGATGTGGGAGGAGCGTGTTTTGCCCACTTAGTTTTCCCATCTTATCCGATGAAGTACGGTACTCCTGAGGGCATTGTTTCAATGTCACCATCCTCAATCTCTTCCTCCAAATTAGAATATATTTCATGCGTTTCTAAAATATCCTCTTCACTGTCTTCGTCGGAGTCGTTTGGGTCGTCTTAAATAACTATATCTTCATTGAGACACTCTAACATTAGTCGCTGTAATCGTTCTTGACCTTTTTCATATGACGCCATCTAGTAAAGTAATAATTATCCAGTAAAAGTAACAATTTTCAGAATAATATTTCTTACCTTTCATAGAATACGAAGAAAAAACTAAAAACTTGCAAATTTTAATCTGTAGAATATTTAAGTAATTTTTACTGGCGGCGGATTCTTAGTCCGCATTCAGGTACCAAATCTAAATGACTGTACTTCTGTACCGCTCACGATACACTGATGACCACCACAGTAAGCTCAAGGAATACAGAGTGCGGCGGGATGGTAGCGCAGAGGAAATTAAAATGAAGTACGAAAATATTTGGTTGCGGAATGTGAGTCCGCGCGCTAGTCACGGAAGGTTAAGATTTTCATCCAAACTTCTAATTGATCTTTTCGCTCATTTTGTCCGAATAAATTTTTGGAGCACACAAAGCGATTCGTTTTCATGAGAAAGTAATGGAAACGTATATTTCCATCTTTATTAGAAGCACTATCAGAATCTTTTACCACACAAACTTTTTTTAGATTTTGCACGCGGAGAAAACGTTGCTGGCTCCATTATCAATAATGCAAATATGCAATAAATTGTTTCTAATATTGGAATTATTAGAAATTTAACTATTTACTGTCAAATCACTACTGTACGCGTGTATATGTTTCCCTTAAGTTATTACGATGATTTACCACCAGGTGGCGCACCTCCATTTGACGAATCCCAAAACATAACGTTCGATTTTTGGGATAAATTACCAGATATTTATGTGAAGATGTATTATAGAAATAATTCTGTTCATGATATAATATAAATAGATCGCGAGCATATGAGAAGAAGCTCTTTTTTAAAAAAAGAATCATCCTCTGTTTGCTTAAATGAAAGTTTGTTTACGATTTACACAATTATTCGGTCATAATAAGTCAAAAGTGAAAACAATCTGTGATCTGACCAATCAGGAATCTATATAATTGCCAACTTAAATTCAAACCACTCTTCCTAGTTTATTAACTGGGATTATATGTAATTCTATTTTATTTAAAAAATTAAATTAATGCGAATTATAAAAAATATTGTCACAATGACTTTGTGTAGTACAGTAGTACTCGTGAAACTTCACTCATAATACAAAACCAGTCATTGTGACACTTGTTTTACAAATAACTATTAATTAATCATATTGTATAAGTAACACCGAAGGATTGGATAAATTTACAAACCCAGAATAAACTGATATGATTTCATAAGTCAAAACATATAGATGTTTAGTGTATGTATTATATTAAAGGTGAGTGTTTCGTTATAAACATATAACTAGGCACGAAAATTAGTACTCAATAACGTCCTCACGTACCGTCAATAGCTATAAATGTTGAGTTTCAACAAAATAAGAGGTGATATCTTGTCACTTTCTGATTCAAAATCTCACTATTCAGACGGATCTTTACACCTTCAACAAAAATGTATCCACGGCTACTCTTCTGGTTGTAATTACCAACGAGCAGATACTTTTAAGTTATCCTCTTCAGCTGTGTCAATCAGGCGATCTCTCAACCAAAATAAACTGACCCAACTGGTTTAATGCAAATAGTCATGGCATTAATGGAACTCACCTCATAAACTCAATTAGCGTAACCTTGAAAGCAGATATTTTTCAAATAAATAATCTCAAATATTTCAAAATCCTTCCATGGTGGGCCAATTATGACCCCGGATTTGGATTCTACGTAAACATTTTTTTAGAACTGAGCTATCACTTTCCAAAAACAAAATTTCGTCACCTTTGTAATTATTGTTGCCATTTTTATCATCTTTCATGACATGAATATAAAAAAGATGCAAATGACTTTAATCAGACTTAATAAAGATCTGTTACTGGATATGTATTCTCATTTTTTATATTTAAATTTTGTGAAACCTATTTTCAAAATTTATGTTCTCTGTGTAGCAAATTCAAACAAAATACTTGTTTTAAAATTTATCATATAAAATACAACACATTTATAAAAATTAATGTAGATTTATTAAGAGATAACTCAGTCAAACATTTCTAAATAATTGATTAGTACTCATAGTAAAAAACAAGAAGGCAACAACTAAAACAATCAAAGATAAAGCAAAATCGTCAACCCAGCCTATGACAGCTAGCAGCACCCTAATGAACTATCTTTTGACCGAGGAAAACAACAAAAAAATTGAGGCAAATAAAGACGAAATTGATCTTTTTTTTGAAAGCATAAAAGCTACTGTGAAAAAGTTTTCTCCCGGTGACAAACATCTAGTTAAAACTAAAATATTTGGACTTGTCTCCGATATTGAAGCTAAATACGTATATGACCAGCAGCATACTCAAAACTTTTCAGCATACAATGCCAGTAACATGCAAACCATTAATTTACATACCACGACTACCGACAGTTCTGAAATTCGCCCGCCTCTAGTGTCTCCTACACCCCACTCATCCCACTCATCAAATTTTTCCTTAACTCCCATTCAATCTCCACCATCATCAAGTGCTTCCATGTGCCAATCCTACAATTCTTCACTTGCCGCCTCCTTTTATGAAACCTTTTCCCCGCAGAATACCTTAGACTAAGCATTAATATAATGTAATAATCATTAATACAAGTAATATTATCTACATCATGTGTCAAAATAAAAATAAAAAAAAAACATGTTGAACGCTATAAAGCTGATATTTGATTTTTACCTTAAGCACACCGCAAGTTTTTGAACTGGTGGAATGGATTCACGAAAAGTGGTATTTTGTTTCTGCAAAACTTCTTCTATCTGTTTTAACAAATTATTGAATTCGTTAATCGACATTCTATAATATTTAAAGAATTTGGTTTCGTCGTCTATCAATTCGGGGTGTAGTGTAGAGAATTCTCCTTCTTGATTCCGTCTTTTTAACATATCATGCACCCAAAAACGTCTTTTTCGTTTCTGACGTTTCTCTATTTGTTTTTCCTCGTCTTCATCTAATAACACAGCAATTTTCACAAGTGTTGTAGTGGAAAACATATTGTTATTATTCGATCTATTAATTATATAAACGGTACCACTGACGTTCCGTGACCGTAGCTACTCGTTCAGTGTGAATGCGCGATCCATTTCTTGCTCTTGCCGAGCCCGTGCCTTTCCCTTGCTTTTCCCGTTGCCTTGCACATTCATTGCACTATAGTGAGAATCGAGCTTTAGTTTTTAATATAAACTTTATTTGTGCAAAAAGTAGGCACTGTTCGATGCATAATTTTCGATCTATGGCCATTTGAACTTTTTACTATGCAATTTTATAGCAGGCCTGAATACGACAGGTATGATTCGATTTCAATTTACAAAAACAATTTCGAAAGTAAAATTTTCATACTTCAAAAGTCTCAAGTCGGTTTTGCGTTATTCTTGTTTATTGCTGAGATATTCAAATGAAAAGATCATGGCAACGATTAATTAAAATAGAAGAATAATCGATTATTTAATAACAATTTAACGATTAATCAAATGAAACCAAACTATACTTTTAGGCGGTGACATAAATTTTAATATTTTTAAATAAAATGTCGTCTAAATTATAATACATACCTCAAAGAAACCATAAAAATACCTATTTTTAGAAAATTGTACATGTATTTTCTTTGCATTTTATAATTTTGAGGTTACATTTATGTATTTCACTTTCAATTAGACAAATATAAGAATTAATCGACTAATTCGACTCATTTGATTAATCGTTGAGTTGTCTCTACATGTATATAGTAATACTGATGCCCACGGGTATTTCATGATCTTTTCATTTGAATATCTCAGCAACAAATAAGAGTATCGCAAAACCAAGATGAGCGTTTTGAAGTATGAAAATTCTACTTTCGAAATCGTTTTTTTGTAAATTGAAATCGAACCATACCTGTCGCATTCAATTCAGGCCTGCTGGAAAATTGCATAGTTAAAAATTCAAATGGCCACAGTTCGATAACTATGCATCGGTCTATGCCTGTTTTTGACTAACGGTTCCATCGAGCTGTTCGACCTCTCATTTTCTTCGTGTTTTTATTCATTCCACTTTTGACACGAAAAAAATCTCTGTAGGTTGGCCTAAAAAAGTACTTGAGTTCATGAAAATAAATTTAACAAGACAGATATTTGCTTTATGATCCAATTTTGTAGTTTTGTATAAACATTTGAACTAATAACACGTATGAGCTTTTAAATTCTCAAGTGCTCAAATGTCGTCGAGAAGTGGATAATCTTATGATATACAATTTGAGAAGCAAATGTCAAATAATTCGTTAAAAAAATGATAACCAATACCAATAGTGACTACTTTTATATTTTATAAATATTACGTTTCATTTAGCTTAAAGTAATTATAAAAATGCGAATACTATTCAATTATTTTTTGCTTACACATTTGATTATATCAATTTCAAATAATTTTCATCACGAGATGGATACCAATAATGTCATGCCTCGCCTATTAGTTTTTTCACGACAATATTTCACCTCGATGGAGGTATTTTATTCGATATTTTATCTGATACGAATAGGTGGAAAACCCAACTAATGACGACTAGGAAGCTATGCTGCTCGAGGTATAATTATTGGAAGTAAAAACCCACTGGCGCATTTACGTTGTTGCTTCGAAAACAAGCAGTAAAGGTTATCTTTACATTCTTCAATTCCAGTGACTTACTTTATTATTCATTATGTTGTACGTACATGGTTAATCCAAATAAGATACAGTTTTTTTTGTTTGCGTTTCTATTGCACGTTCAAATATTTTAACTGCGTAATCATCGTATAAAATTTCATAATCAGAATAAATGAGAAAAGTTTGCTCTCGATAAAACAGAATAAAGAAGATGGTATTTTTGCTTATATTTATGCGTTATAATTTCACACAAATTCCATCCTTATAAAATGATATTAATCGAAGAGTTACATGAAGACGATTTCGACCGACGTCTACAATTTAGTGAATTGATGAGTGAACGAAAAATCAGATGTATTGTACAGTATATGCTTCTCCGACGAATGTCCAACCTCTAGCTTAAGTTTATGCTTTAAAAATAAATACAAAGATTCCAAATTCCTGGACTGAGATGAGTTAGCAGGTTCAAGGTTTTATGAAGACTCATACGAAGCTCTCACTGCGAACGCCTTAAAATACAAGTCTCTCAAGAACCACTAGTTTTCATAAAGTGAACGTTAATACATTTTTTCTACTTCCGCTACTAAAACCGCACTTTGAACACGGATTTGACATGCACAAAACGACTCTTTAAACACTAGTGTTTAAAATGCGAAAAGTAACATCTCGTTTATCTTTTGTTTTTTAAACGTCAAATCAAGTGTATCTTTTGTATGTTAAATTTCATGCTCCTTGATAATTTTGTTATTCTGCGTCATTGGATTTATCAGTCAGCTGTCAGTCATCGTCCGTCATGTATTGAATATAATTCAAATATAATATAATTTTGTCCTTCCCGCGGGCGAAGAAAAAGTATAGTAAGCACCTCGTGTTAAAAACGTCTTTAGTAAACCGTTTCACAAGGAACTCGTTCCGCTTCGCTTCACTCGTGCCTAGTAAAACTCGTGACTAAAGTAACCGTTTTGACACTTGGTACTTAATATACTATTATGACTACAGTTAAGCACTCGAAGAACATCAATTTTTACCAAGCGGAATTTATAACCTAGATGAAACTGGTTTGATGACAGTTGTGCAGGCTCCCAATCTAATTGCTGAAAAAGGCAGCGGAACACGTGTTTTATGAAGGCCATTCTATGGATTATCAATCTGCCAAAATCTTAGCAATAGAAAGTAATTATAGAAAACGCCTTTTTTTGGAAACAACATATATTGCAGAACAAAATTATGTAATAAATAAAAAAACAGATTTAAATAACCTTAGTGTTATCTATGCATATCTTTTAGGTTATGAAAAAAGAACAGAAGATTCATAACAATCTTTAATTTTATTATAAAAAAAATAAAAATTGTAGTAGTTCAAGATCAAATATTTTGTTTATTGTCATATTGTTTTTTGAGTTTTTCATTGATTTATGTTTATAAAAATTTACAACTATTCCAAAATTCGCTATAGATTTTATGTAAGTATTTATTATTTCATTTAATTATTAATAATGATAACATTGACCAATTATTTATGGCCCTTGATAATGAATAAAAATTATTCGAAAGCTCGGGAATAAATATCTGAAAGAATTTACTCTGGAGTCTTATTGCTACATCCTCACAAAAATATCCATTATATATATATATATATATATATATATATATATATATATATATATAAATTCGATTTTCTACTACACCTGTTTTAGTCGAAATTTCAATAATTTCGACTTGTTGGCCTGACCGTTCTTCGAAGGGCAAAACAACTACATTCCTGGCTAATACCACGCAAAATATTGAATTACATCCCCTTCGAAAACCGTGACGTCGATCGGCCATTTTGCCGATACGGACATCTGTGGTGATTCGCAACTGATAGCGGAAGAGCATAGTACACTTACGCGTTTCGACCTTCTTGGGTCTCTTCAAGAGTGTAGTATTTTATGAAATTATATTCATTTTTATATATATATATATATATATATATATATATATATATATATAAAAATGATGTATATATGGCCCAAAAAATGTTTAAAACAAATTGATAAAATCATCTATTACTGAAATTTTTTTTGGAGAAAAACAATTCATAAATTAAAATTCAATATTGAATAAGAAACTAGCAATAGCTCTCTCTATCAGCTGCTTCATTCATAGAGGCCATTTCCTTTGAAACAGTACAGTGAACATACCAACTTTATCTAATTAAAATAAAAGTTAAAGTTACTTAGAAAAAGGGTTATTCTGAGTATTTTGAAAGATTTATTCGCGCAATGCTTAAATAAGCCTACATACCTCCCCAATATTTCTATCACTACTTATTTCAAAGAAAACCTAATAACTGTCTTAAAATGTCTGCCGATCTTTCATTTCATAAAAAAAATTCTCGTCATTGCACAATGATAATGAAGTTTATCCTAATATTCGGTTAGAAAAAATACTATATTAAAGTATAAGTGGATAAAGAGGTCTTTCAAACACGCACGATTTTTCGAGCACGACGGCGCAGCCGGAGTGTTCGAAATAGAGCAATTGTTTGAAAGACCAGTTATCCACGAATACTTTACGCTATTTTTTTTATTGGTGCACTTTGAAATCATAAAATATTATTATTATTATATTATTACTACAAAAAATGGAAGTCCGTCCTCGATGCCCAGCCAAGTTTCGTGAACGTCAAATAGTATTTATTTATATTTGACGTTACGGGGTACTGCTGTCAGATCAATAATCAAAAAGTTTCTTTATTTATATTTAAAAGGATACAATGTATATATGAATATATAAATAAATTTTGCAGAAATAACCAAATAAGACATTGGTTCCCAATGAAAATATACAATTTAAAAACTAATAAAAAAGTTGTCATTGATACTTACGTTTCTCAAGTTGTTCTTGTTACCATAGGGACTTTAAAAAACGCGCGTGTTTGAAAGTTCGATTTAAACACGCTAACGCGTACTTTATAAAGGTAATATGAGGCATCAATAAAAAATATGTGTTTCGCAAAAGAGGAAGTTGTAAAACATCTTAGAATAGAATTTCGATTTTTGTTCTAATTATATAAATTCATCTTACCTTGTAAAGGTGTACGTAAGCGTAAAGAAACTTTGTATTCCACACACTTTCAAAATTGTATGGAATAATAGTATAGGCACTTAAACAATATCTCGAAAATGAAATCTTTAAAAGACCTTAACTACGATCATGACCCTATCCTAATCCATCTAAAACTCCCACACACAATACAACACCCTAAAATACAAATATATGATTACACCATCACTAGTTGGTTAAACTACAAAAAATACATAAACATCTCAGATAAAATAGAAAACATAGAACACCATCCCTTCAAAACACCCTTCCCGACTACATCATTACCCTTATTCATGACAAAAACAGGATAAGAAAAAGATGGCAACAAACCAGAAGTGAAGAAGATCGATCCTTACTAAAATATTACCAGAACACAATAAACTCCCTTATCAAGGACTACAAAAACTACAACTGGACGATCTTCCTAACTAAACTGAAGCCAGAGGACAACTCTCTCTAGAGAATTGCCAAATATTTCAAAAATCCACACAAGGAAATATCCAAAATAGAAAATAATGGCCATACAATCACCGATATGACAAAATGACGCAGAATTTCGGAGAGTACTTTCAGAACAACTTCATAAACAACTCACTACACACAGATTATCACGAACACATTTCTCAAAAAGTTAAACAACACTTACAGTCACTACAAACAATGAACACAGAAAACCTAGCTTCTTACACAGAAATACACAACACCATTCAACAATTGAAAAATAAAACAGCCCCAGGTCACGATGGCAACCCCAATATCTTAATTAAGAACCTACCAAAAAAATCTATTTTGAAAATGACATACATCATAAACTTTATAATCAAAACTGGTATTTACCCCGATATGCTCAAGATCGCCAACGTCATATCCAATATTGAGGCAAACAAACAGCCTTGTTACTATCGACCAATTTCATTATTAAACAATATTGCAAAGGTGATCGACAAAATCATTCTTAAACGAATGCAATCGTTCACTGACAAACATAAATTATTACCCCCGAGAGCAATACAAAGCCCAATTTTATATTCTTTCACTCCTATTTTTATTTTGTTAATTTTATTTGTAGATCTGTTGTCATTAAAGATATTTCAAACCTAAACCTATAATTTTACATATCATGCTGTTGCTGCGTTTCTACAAAACTGGTTAGTGAATATTTTAGGAATGTACATAATGAATAGTTGACAATTTGGAATTGACATTAGACTGAATCAGATAAACAATATTATTGCCCCACTCATAGAGCCGCCTCATAAAAAATCGATAAAAATATTTGGTAAGGGAATTGAACATATTCATTTGTTTGATTTTGATTATATTGCATCATTTGTATACACCTTCATTTAGAATTTGACAATAAAAATTTTTCAAAAGATGCTTTTGTTATATAATTTGAAAAGTGTTTTCATACTTGAAATTGGCTATTATGAATTCATCGCAAAATGAAATCATCCAACTAACTTGACAACAGAAACAGTAAATTTAACTGAAACTATTTTTTGATAATGGGATAATTAATTATAAAGTAGCAGTTATAAAAAATTAGGAGTATTAACCTAAACTACAATTCCAAAATAGTGGGCACTAAATTCTCAGAAATGATACTACAGTTGTTGTTGGTTTAATGCAATATTTCTGAGAATTTAGTACCTACTATTTTGGAACTAAACTATAAATACAGCAGTTATACTTAGTTGGCTAAATCATATGCATTACTTAGAAGCCATAATTTTCACATATTCCCATAAGAATAATTATTCTACGGGCATGAATTCCCTGGTCATTTTATCTATTTTATCGTCCCCGTAGCTACAGATTGGGAACAATTTTGTCGAGGTACCTACTGCCAGACATTAACTAGGTAGTAGGGCGCCATCTTGTTGCAATCGTATAAGCTGGAACTTGTGATTTACAGTTCATTGAATTGAAACGAAAGATAATTTTTATTTGGTATATTAATACTGCAATTCAAAAAGTTTGTTATGTGCAATGAAATCATTTCTGTAGTAGCTTTTCTAAGAAATCGTCACCTAAACTCGTTTTTAACAGATTCTAGCCTCCTAAACCGATTTTTCAATAAATCCTAGCCTCTTATATTATATTTTAAACATATCCCAGCTTCCTAGATCGCGTTTTCACCAAATTATAGCCCCCTAGATTAGGTTTTCAACAAATCTTATCCTCCTCCTATATGCTTTTTATATAATAAAAATAAGTTAAAAAATATAAGTAGTGCATTAATTATGAACAGGAGTTTATATCCCGTTTGGCTGTTCTACAGTGTATATATTATCTTCTAAGCATAACATAAAAATCATGAACAGTGGTCAATTCGTCAATAACGAAATGCAAATTAAGCTTAGTTGCAATTCCTGTCCAAAAACGATGATACAACCGAAATCGTCATGATATCGCCGACCTTCGTCATGATATCGCCGACCTTCGTTTGAAGACGACAGATAAAAGGAAAAAAAATTTGCCGGTGCATTCTTTACATTCCCATTCAAACCTACACGTAGAGAGAGGTTATAAATTCAGTGGAAGTGGTTGTTTCTTTGTTCTGGTTATAAATAGTTTTTCTGAAAACACTTAACGTATGTTTTAAACATTTATATAAGAAATATGTTTTATATTGAGTTTTCTTTATTTCCATGAAGCGAACAATATGAACTTTGTATTGTATCACGTGTTGTTTTGAGAAGGTTAATGGTACATTATCAAAATACATACAGGTATTCTGGAATAAACTAAGATAACTACGTTTTGTTAAGTAGTGTTATTGGAGAGTAGCCAAGCATACGCAGACTCAGAAATAAATACCGTACTGTTTCAAAATAATTGTAATTGTATTTATATATTCAATTCTATTAAAGTGGAAATTAAACTTTAACGTCGTCAGTTTGAACATTAGTCGGATGGAGCGTAAAACACCAAATTATTATAGAATTTCATGTTTTAATTGAAATTTGGGGTAACATATTTTTAAGAAATGAATGAGATGTTTAGACATTTCCTCACGAACAATGGATGTTTTATACTATACAAGATTCAGAGCTGAATTTGAATAACTATTTTCGGTCAAAACGCCAGTGCTTTTTTACACTTGGATATATTTACCTTCAATCTTCTTTGGTAAGTATAATTCAAAGTGTATCATATCTTGAATGGTTTTTTAAAGTATACAATTTCCAAAACCTGTAAGTATTAACTATACTCGTATCACACGTCGAAGCTGTTCTCAGTAAGTGTTCATTTTTCTATTCCTCCTAGGGTTTGTGATAAAATGATAGCAAGCAGAAGGAAACCACAGAAATATTTAATATTTTTATCCATCTATTTTTCTAATTAATGTAGCCGCTCATTTGTACCCAACTTGTGCCCAGGAGACAGTGACAACGTAATACTTATGCATAATTGAGTAACAACGGAAATATAATGTTGGTTGAATAAAAGATTATTAACGGTTAATATAGATAAAACACATTATATACCATTTTGTTGTAACTCAGCTGGAATGCCTCCATTTGATCACTTGGTAGTCAGGAATGAAACACCCTTCCACATCCTCCCCGAAAAAAAAATTAAATATTTAGGAATAATAATTGATATGCATATGAAATGGGATTTACATATAAAGTATACTGTCAACAAATTGAGAACTATTTTATATAAATTCAGGAAACTCAAAGAAATCCTGCCACTGAAGCACTTGAAAACTTTATATTATTCACTAGTAGAAAGTCATATATTCGTTACGGAATAGCGGTGTGGGGGGGAACTTTGAATACTCACATACATTCTATCGAAGTTATGCAAAGGCGCTTCCTTAAAATAATATTTTCTAGAAGCAACAGATGTTCTTCACTGTACACTGAAACTCAAATTCTAGATATAAGACAGTTGTATTTTCTATGCACAAGTATCAAATATCAAGCAAATAAGCATACAGCTTTACTTCCCTTCCATCAATACAACACTCGCCAAAAAGATCATTACGTTACTCCCCTGATGGTTAAGTTCGCTGCTCAGAGATCATACTCTTTCTTTGCTCCAAAACTGTATAATATTATTCCTGAAACAGTAAAATCAATAAAAAACAATAACCACTTTAAAAAAGAACTGAAAAAACACATACTTCAAAGTAAGAGAATTGAACTTCAGTGAATATTCCATTAGATCATATAGAAACTCAAGATAATACAAAAATTACGTTCCTTTGCTAAATCGTCGGCTTGGTGTTTTGAGATTTCTTATGTCGAATTGTGCTGGTTTTCTTATTTTAAATGTTTATCTGTTTGATAACGAGGTGCATCTGTATTTATTGTTGTTTTCTCGTGTAACTAGTAACTTTTACTTTTCCGTGTGTGTGCACGTGTATCTATGTATGTAAATGTGTATTTTTGCTCGTCTATTTTTATAAGACTGTGTTTTACATTTTACATTGAGATAGGTCTATCATTGATTGAAACTTTTTAATATTCATTGTGATACATTGTTTAATTTAATTACTTCTCGAAACAAGTGTTTTACGCTTATCGAGTATTTTTTTATTCACAGCTGAACTTTATATTTTTTACTTTGTATTTGTATTATGCTGATGTGAATAATATATATATATATATATATATATATATATATATATATATATATATATATGTATATATATATATATATATACACATATGTCCAAAAGTTTGGAATATTGGAATATTTCATCTTTTTTTTGATTTCTATATAAAAAAAATTCTGAATAATTAAACATCATTTTGCTACAACTCCCACCAATACTAAATACATCTCAAAGCCAGATAAATAATATGCAAAAAAAATATTTATTCTTTTGGAGTGAAAAATTTACAATGTACCACTTGCATTTAAAATTAAATTAGTATAGAAAAAAATATTTTTTTATAAAATTAATAATCAGTATTTCCTCAATTGGCCTGTATGTATGACTGTAGGAGGTTTGGCAAGCTGTCGATTAGATGGTCGAGCTGGGCTTGCGGAATTCTCTCACATTCTTCACGAGCAGCATCTTTCAGTTCTCGCAGTGTAATAGGGTGATTGTTTCGCTTCTTAATGCGTGTTTTGAGAATGTCCCAGGCATATTCAATGACGTTCATGTCTGGGGAATTCGAGGGCCACCATATTGTGGATATTCCTTCTTCTTCCAGAAAATTTTGTACTGCTGCGGTTCGATGCGGAGGTGCGTTGTCATGCATAAACACAAATCTATCATCTACTGCCCCTCGGAATAGACGCACGACAGGATTTAAAACCTCCTCGAGGTATAGAGCACCAGTGACTCTTCTCTCCAGAACCAGTAGAGGCGTCCGTGTGCCACTCATAATACCACCCCAAACCGTAATACTCCCACCTTCAAATGGGACACGCGGTTGGGCTGTTTTTAGTCGATGTTGTCGTCCTGAGGCCCTCCAAACTAGTGTTCTTCGCGAATCAGAAACCAAGCCAATTTTTGATTCATCAGAGAACATCACGTTATTCCAGTTAGGACCATGATGTACCATTTCTCGAGCCCATTGCAACCTTACAATTTTGTGTTGATAGGTTAGTTTGGGAACATGTAAGGGTATTCTACGATAAAAATTCACTGCATTTAGTCTGCGTGTTATTGTTTGCCGTGAAATATTCATTCCTTCAAGCATAAAAATTTCTCTGGATATACCACTTGTAGATTCCAGACGATTTCTTCGAGCTATCAATGTTATCTGCCGGTCTTGTGCTGCTGTTGTACATCGATTTGTGCCACTTCTGGGGCGATCCTTCACGTCATTTGTGTCTTGGAATTTTTTTTTGAATTTTCGATACAGCACTCTGAGTGACGCCAAATAATATTGGCGATATCACTTTGAATAAAGCCCTGTTGTAACAATGCAATTACTCTAGATCTGTCAAAATGAGATATCATGTTTCTAGACATTTTTAAACGGCTCGAATGACATTTAAACAAGAACTGAAATAATGTGTAAATACCAAAATCAGTTTAGTATGACCAAATTGCTACCAAAACATATAAAATTTTTGATAATTTTCATATAAAAAGGCTCTAGAATAAATATCAACAACAGTTTTTAAACCACCATAGGCGTAGATGTATTATTTGTACGTATTCCAAACTTTTGGACATATGTGTATATATATTTTAATACATATCCTCTATCTAAATTCTATAGAAAACATTGAAATAAAGAAAATGTGCTTATTTGGTTGTAATACTAGTGATACACACTGTATTATCAATAATTTGAAAGGTTCAATATACCAATAAAATTTGACATTTCAATTTCATATGACATTGCTGCAGAATAGACCTAATGACAGATAGATTTTAAAACGATTTGAAAAACCAGAATACAGATGTCTCTATTAGCAAAATGGCACTTATAAATAAAATAATGAAAATCTCTCTTGGTATATAAAAACGTAAATAAATTTGTAATTTAAAAAAAAAAAAGAATTCTAGATAACCAAAGGAGAAGAGAATTATTTATTGAAACATTTTAGTTAGTTGAATTTGAAATCCCCATGAGACAACATCATAATAAGAGTTGTCTCAAATTTAATTTTGAATATTAGGGAATTTATATAATCGTTATCAGTTCAACATATCTTGCCTTTTGTAAAGCCAGTGCGTGTACTATTCACAAAGAATTACCGCTAATGTGCAAGTGTTTTTCGCGTTTTCTAAATTATTGATTTGGAAACGTTTGTTCCGGAAATTCTAACAATACGTTTTAGAATACGTACGAGATCTTCTAGTATCCAGTTTGGTGAGTCCAGTCCATATTATATATTATTCTCGAGAATTAATAGGCCTTTGATCAAAATTATTTCGAAAATAGATGCATCTTATGATTAAATTATAGTAACGTTACTCATATAAAATTCTACGTCAAGTGCAGACAATTTTGGGAACAGACAACTTACAAGAAAATTTACGTATTTTACATTGACAGATATCAAGTATAAATTTAGATATTTTGAATTTTCGGTTAAATTTATTTAGATAGGAAATTTCTAACATAGATTGTTTTTAATATTAAGGTTTGATAGAAAATTCTATCGTTGTTTATGCGTTTATGATATTTTTGAAGAGTTTTAATTTTTGTAAGTGTTATTTTGATAATATATTATATAAATTTGAATTCCTAATCACTTTGGCTCTCTTTTCATATTCATCTTCATTATATTTGATAATTTTTATACTATAGAAAATTTAGTATAATAAGTGACATTTAGTTAATCTCCTGACAGTAAATTCATATATGTCATAAGATAATTTAAATTGTCTTATAGTGTATTGGATAAACAGTTACTGTAGATTTGAATAGTGTGATACGTAATTTAGAAAATTATTAGGAAATTTACAAATTTGAATTATTAGTTGAAATCTTTGATCCCTCCCTGAGAAAAGAGTGAGTTGATTGGTGTTGTGTTGATTTATCTTTCATAATATAAAATTTAATATTTATTTAGTCGGGCACATTAATTTGACAACTGCTGTCATTAAAAATTTTATAGGTTATATTTAGAGGTAAAGGTATTTTCACAATAGTAGGTATAGTTATTATCACAAATTGTGATGACAGCTACAAATTAAATTCAGCATCATATAAATTCATATTCATATATAAAATATAATAAAATTAGTAAAACATATTAGATATACTTTAATTTGTCACCCGAACGTGGGGCAAATATTATGAAATATAATATAGAATATATAATATATATATATATATATATATATATATATATATATATATATATATATATATATACATATATACATATAATAGATATTCATAGATCTATCTCAAAGCAATTCACTCTTATTCCATGTACGGGAAATCTAATACCAATGAAGTAAAAGTTGCAGCGATTCTATTCACGCGTGGGAAAATATAAAAACATTTATTTCTTTCTATATAATTTCAATGATTTTGCAAAACTTTCCAAGTACGAATAATTAAGATAAAATGTGCTATAATAATTATACACCCAGTATAATAAGTTAATATAAACTATTTCAATAATGCATCGTTCTTGTATCAACAAAAATATTATTGATTGACTAAATAAAAAGTCTCGTAAAGTTCCCATCGAACGTTATGTCTGTGTTCCGAAATATACATCAGTATCCTGGCCGGTGGTAATGACATCATAAAACCGACGCCATATTGTACTGGTGAGAAAAGTTTATCAATTATTGAAAATAATGGGATCTCAAAAAATTAAACAATTAATTTTGATTTAAGATCGCATTCTCTGTCATTTTTACAACAAACAAGCAGCATCTAATCAGAATCGCTAGATGAATCTAATTGTGTTTCAATAATGACACGACTTGTAGTTAACATCTCCATTTTGGACTATATTATAGTTCAACCGTTTTACATTTCTAACTTTGGGAGCATAAACGTTGTAAACAAACGAGATTCGTGTTATACAAGAAATATTTTCCATATGGTGTCGATATATGACGTCAACACGCTGGCCAATATATTTCAGAACAAATTACCAGTATAGCGTCAATAAATGACGTCGTTACCAATGGCCAGGATACTGATGTGTATTTCGAAATACAGGCTACTCATCAACGAACACCTGTAAGATTATTACATACAGGACGAAAACGAAAAAGAGTATTTATAAGGAACTGCGTCAATGTTTTAAAAAAATTTAGAGACTCGTCGATTTTTGTATCAAAGGGGGACACTTTTCTCCACTATTTTTAACTTCGCTACTTTCTCCCCCTAGCGGGGGTAACCATCATTTTAATGCCCTTTCAATTCTCTTTAATCTTTAAATTGCAAAATACATTTTAATAAATTACATTTTAAAATTTAAATTATGTACTTTTTAATAAGATTTTTTAAAATTGAGTTTTTTATTTTTGTAAAAAAAGTGAAAATGGCGCATAGGTCGTTGAGTACGCCAACGGTTTGAATGTTGATTTTCTTGCTTTTTTGTATTTTTTATCACATTTGTAAAAGACAAATGGATACGATACGGACACACAAAGAACGTGAAATTAGTGGATTCGTATATTCAAGCGAAGTTTTGTTTAATTCTGTATTTCAAAAATTTTACACCATGGTTTATTCCATTGCGGATAGGGTATATATCATTTCGCTTTATTTTATGCACTATAAGTGGACAAATGTAACGGCTCAGTTATTTAATGAAAAATATCAGGTCGTCCTAGAGTTAATGAAAAAATTTCAAGAGACTGGAAATGCAGTTAATAAAAAACGAGAAAATAGACCGCCAGTAGTTAATGAACCTAGTGAAGTTACAATTTTGGAACATGTTCGTTAAGATCTTACGTTGAGTATAAGGCAATTAGCATTTATGTCTGGAATCAATCGAACTAGCATGCAACACATTTTGAAGAAGAATAAATTCCATCCATACAAAATACATTTAGTGCAGGAACTTAATGACCATTATTATGACCGCCGTTTGCGAAATAATAGAGATATATTGCTTGGTAAAAAATACTATGCGGTAATTACGCTTGCGGTATTCTGACGTTAATAGAATGTGCGATTCACTTTTTTACGTCTCTAACGCTAATAACGTTAGCGCTTCGTGTAATTTACGGTTACGTACCGTAGAGCGTTATTGTTAATAATAATAATAATAATAATAAAAAACGCTTAAGACACAAAGCACTAGATATTATAAACAAACACATAAACGAAAACAATAATACTCAGATTGAAATCCTAGACTTTCTCAAACAAAGACTCAAAGTCATTTCCAGCAGACTCAATAGATACAAAGAAGCATACCAGAGAAGACTTGATAACAAGAATTTTAGCCAAAATCAAAAGACCTTCTACAGGAACCTAAACAAAAACGGAATCAATGCACATGAAGCAAAATATCCAACACCCGAAGCAATTAAAAACTTTTGGGGAGATATATGGGAAAATCCAGTCAGTCACAAATCATCAGCTAAACGGATTAATAAAGAAGATAAAAAAAGAGACAAAGTGCCAATCATGATAGCACAAACGATCACAACCGAAGAACTTAACGAAACACTAAGAAATATCTCCAATTGGAAAACCCCAGGTCCCGACAAGATTCAAAATTTCTGGTATAAACGGCTTACGAATATAAGACCCAAACTTTTAGAGCTTCTAAATGAACTGATAAATAACCCTACAAAAATACCCAACTTTCTTATGAAAGGTATAACATATCTCCTTCCGAAGACAGACCAGCCATCTGAAGATCCGTCAAAATATAGACCGATCACATGCCTTCCGACGCTTTACAAAATAATTAGTGGGATTATATGCAACAAAATATATAAACATCTAATAGACCACGAACTTCTGGCAGAGGAACAAAAAGGATGCAGAAGAAACGCACAAGTGTGTAAAGAACAACTCATCATAGATAGCACAGTAACAAGACATGCCATTAAACAGAAGAGCAGCTTATACACAGCGTTTATTGACTACCAAAAAGCGTTTGACAGCGTCCCCCACTCATGGCTTTTGAAAAGTCTGTTTGTGTATAAAGTGAACCCAAATATAATCGAATTACTTAAGACAATGATGGCTCAATGGGAAACCAAAGTAACCAATGGAACAACAAATAGCGAAGGTACCGATATAAGAATTGAACGTGGTATTTTTCAAGGTGATGCTTTAAGCGCGCTATGGTTCTGCATTGCCATAAATCCACTATCCACAGCTCTTAATGAACTACATCAAGGCTATGATATAGACAACAATGTGCAATTATCACACTTAATGTACATGGATGACATCAAGTTGTTCTCAGCTACTCAAAAAGGTCTTAAAAAAGAACTAAGATGTATCGAAAACTTCTCCAATGACATACGAATGAGCTTCGGTTTAGATAAATGCAAAACTAATAGCATTCGAGAAGGAAAGTGGCACGAGTCAGGGGACCATGAATTAACAGCGGCATCAGGTGGTGGAACCATCTCTCACATGCAAAAAGATGAAAGATACAAATATCTAGGCTTAACCCAAACACAGGGTATACAAGACGTAGAAATGAAACAGCAGATGAAAGAAAAACTAAAAAACGCACCACAGACATTTTAAAAACAAAACTTTCAGCACAAAACATAACAACAGCAATAAATAATTACGCAATTCCTGTAGCAGCATATAGCTTTGGAGTGGTGAGTTGGACTGGTACTGAGTTAGATGACTTAAACATAACAATTAGAACCTGCTTCACTAAACACAGAAAACATCATCCTAAGGCATGTAAGGAAAGGTTCCATATACCGCGAAAGCAAGGGGGTAGGGGTATTGTGGACATGCGAACCAAACATAAAAAGCAAATCGAACTTATGAGAAAATATTTCTACGATCAAGCAATACATTCTCCTATCCACCAAGCAATCATTTATCTTGACAAAAACCTGACACCACTAAAACTAAACGATAAAGAACATGCATGCGACCCACAGTACTCCATCCAAAAATTGATAAATCGATGGAAAGAGAAGGAACTCCATGGCAGATATCCAAACAAACTCGATGATAATAACCTCGATAAATCTGCGTCACTTGGATGGCTTAACAGAGGGAACATCTTCCCGGAGACAGAAGGCTTCATCTGTGCTATTCAGGACCAGGTCATTCCAACTCGTTCTTATCTGAAATACATCGTAAAAGATCAAAATATAACAACAACACAATGTAGAATGTGCGGGGAAAACATGAAAACATTGAACATCTAATTAGTGGATGCACAACACTAGCCCCACGAGAACTTTGTCAGAATCTGAAATTAATCAAAGAAAAAGTTCCCTATTACAAATACACGCCACAAAATGTGTTAGAAAATGAACATTACTTAGTCTACTGGGACAGAGAAGTTCAAACCGACAAAGAAGTTCAGCACAATAGGCCAGACATTCTCATGTACAATAAAACAAACAAAGAAATTATACTTATTGACATTGCTGTCCCAGCTCCTGATAACATCTCAAAAAAGGAAACAGAAAAAATCGAAAAATACCAACCACTATGTGAAGATCTAAAGCAAACCTGGCAGGCCACAAAAGTTAAAACTATCCCAATCATTATCGGAGCAACAGGGGAAATACCAAAAGGATTGCAGACATATCTTGACAGCCTCGGAATAAAAAAAGAACTCTTCTTCGAACTCCAGAAAGCCGTCATCTTAAGCACCTGTAATATAATGCGAAAAGTATTAAATAAGAAATAGATAGATAGCATTGTGAACCTTGCAACATAAAACTTGCCGGTTCAACAATCAAAGATATCCGGTTAACGTGATTAAAAAAAAAATAATAATAATATATGTTTATTCACTATAAATTACAAAGTATAACAAATGTAGATCAAAAATCGTAAATAAACACAATGCCCCACAGAAGCTGTAAAAAACAGCTTGTAAGTGGTATCTAAATTAAGTACAGCGACAAAATTAGTTACACTTACAACAATAGTAAACTTAGCAACAATAATGATAGTAGTAATAGCACAATCAGAATATCTCAACAAAATATGAATTTAAAAAAAATATAATATGAAAAATTAAAGGAATAAAGAAAATTAACCTGTACAACTACAGAAAAAAACCTGTACTATATTAAACTATTTAAGTTATTGAACACCGAAAACTCCAACCTTCAGCCAATGTAACCATGTGTAGGTGTAGATACTTCTCACGTTACGATTTTTATATCGCAGAATTCTCTTTTCTGCTCTAAAATGAAGTGTTTTAGTTTCTTTTTAAATAATCGAATATTTTGGATGCTTTTAATATAATATGGAATACGGTTGTAAATCTTAACGGAATAGAAAGAATATGTTTTCTGACAACTAGTTTTTATCATCCTAGGGACTGTATGGAAATGTCTATTCCGAGTGTTGTAATTATGGATTGGTAAGTTGTATGTATTCTTTGATCTATGATATTCCACTGAAACGCATAAAAAGTATAGTTGTTTCAGATCCAATATTCTGCTTTCAGAATACAAAAGATCTGAAGAATAAAGGTTCGGTTTAGACATAATGATTTTTAGAAATCTCCTCTGGATTATATTTAACGGCTGCAGGTGAGTTTCCAACGCACTTCCCCAAACCTGAATTCCATATCGAAGATGGCTTTCTACCAATCCAAAATATAAATTGCGGAGATGTTGGCTAGAAATATACTTTTTCAAGTGCCTAAATTTATGCAAAATAAACTGTAATTTGTTTATTATATATTTAATATGACATTCCCATTTTAAATTTGTATCCAATATAACCCCCAAATATTTTATTTTGTTTGTTGGTTCAATAAATAAATCCTGATCAAACTGTGATATTTTCAGTGGATAAAATCGGTTATTAGATGAGTTGGAGCTAATGATAGGCAAGTAAAAAGTTTTTTCAAAATTTATGGTTAATAGTTTACTATCAAACCACGACTTAATTAGCTTTAGGTCAGATTCAACTTTTAGCTTTAAATCATACCAATTACTGTCCTCATAAACAATTGCAGTATCATCCGCGTAACCAATTATATGACCAGCGCTATTTAAATAAAATAGATCATTCATGTAGAGATTGAATAACACAGGGCCTAATATAGTACCCTGTGGTACTCCGTATGTTATATCACGTTCTTCACTAATAAATCCATTGATTTTGACGACCTGTTGTCGATGTGAGAGATAACTCCTGAATAGCTTTAAACAAGTATCCCGTATCCCGTAGTTCTCCAGCGTTTTTAATAGACTACTGTGGCTGACAGTATCGAATGCCTTCGCTAAATCCAAAAAAATACATAAGCACGTTCTATTCCTATTTAGAGCATCAAACATTTTGGTTGTTGAATTTAATAAAGCATTGTGTGCGGAACTGTTTTGTTTAAATCCAAACTGGTGGGACGATATCAACCCATATTTGGTTATGTATGAATCCAATCTTATTTTCAATATTCTTTCAAAAATTTTTGATATATGTGGTCTTAGTGATATTGGTCGATAGTTAATAGGAAGGGATTTGTCTCCATTTTTATAAATAGGTGTGATTACAGATTTTTTGAACGCTTTAGGCCATATTCCCACCTTCATACACATGTTTATTATGTGTTTCAGCGGATCAAGGATATATGATTGTATTGCCTCTAGACACTCAGCACTAATTTCGTCTATACCAGTTGCTTTTTTGTTTTTCAATTCATTTATAATGTTAATAGCGCAGTTCTCAAAACAAAACAAAACGCATCGGTTTTTTAATGTTAGGTTTTTGGTTATCATCGCGGTTAGATAATGTTTAGTATGTATTGTGGTTAGCGTTATGCAAAACTCTTTTTAAAAGTATGCAAATTGCAGTAACTCCTAAAAGTACCAATAAAATATGTAAAGGAGATAAAGCAATGTACATACTTACGTTTGCTTTTGCATCTTATAATACTGACACTAAACTATAATAGAACTACGAGTGGAATTGTTTCAGCGATTCCAAGAGCCTCTTTCAACATAGAAATAAATATAAAATTGTTTTTTACATTATCTTCTTGGATATTATCCAAATCAAATTTAATCATAAGGCATTGGGATATTCTATTTGATTTTACTCCACTCCTTTTATATTATGCAAAATCACATATTCAATAGCATTTTCGTTAGCTCCAGCTAGGAATTTCATCCATTCTTAATTACATTTGATTTTATCAAGTATGCAAATAGTAAGTTTATTTGGTTTCAACTTTTAAAAAAATTATAAGTACACAAAACAGACAGGTTATGTTATTTCCTACATAACGCAGAGCTACATCATTATCAAATAACAGTGATGGCAATAGCTATTATTTCCAATTCAATTTTAGGTAGAGCGTTATTAAAACAGCGCAACATAAATACCGCACCGTATGCGGTATTGCAATTGGCAATATCTCTCTAATGAGTAATCGAGTAGCGAACGATCCACAGTTTCTTTTTAATATCTGTTTCTCCGATGAATGCAGCTTTTTTTATTAACGGTACTGTAAATCGTCATTATTACCGCTACTGGTTTGATTAAAACCCAAGAATTTTCCAGGCGGTGTATACGCAGCAACCGCAAAAATTAAATGTATGGGATGGCATTTTCGATAACTGGCTGGTGGATCAATATTATTTATTTGGTAATTTGACTGGCGAAATGTATTTGCAATTACTGAGAGATGCTATTGGTCATACCTTGACCGATATTATTGAAAATGACCAACAGTATAGTAAACATCATTTAATGTTTCTACAGGCCGATATTCCTCCGCATTATGCTTTGATTGTTCGTCAGTATTTAGACCAACATTTTCCACGGCACTGGATTGGGAGAAGAGGTAGCATTGAATGGCCTCCACGGTCACCAAATTTGTCGCCCCTTGATTTTTTGCTTGGATACCTCAAAAGTAAAATGAAAAAAAAATACAACCAGCCTCTTCAGAAGATTTGCGTCAAAGAATTGTAGAGGAGTGTCACCCGGGTGGTCATCAATTTGAACATTTAATTTAACCCTGGTACATCACACTTATTTTTTGAGACAAGAACTTCACACTCGGGTCCCAGAAACCCAAAGCTATTTTTTAGCAAAAAAACAAAAAAATTAAATAATTTATGGTTTCGGGAGAATAACTAAATTTCGTAGTTTGCGTAGAAGAAAAATATAATTATGGTGTTTTATTTCACAAAGAGATATATTTGTTGAAAGTGAAAAATAAACAAATAAACATCCAAACATAAAACATTTTTTTGAAAATCAAATTATTATCTACGAAGAAGAAGAATAACTAAGACTGATAATGTCAAAAGAGTTTATTTTTTGTTACAAGGATAGATATAGAGTTTGTCTATATCTATCCTTGTAACAAAAAATAAACTCTTCTGACATTATCAGTCTTAGTTATTCTTAGCCAGGTCTTCAGTTTCTTGGATCTTGATGTTCGCATTCACAGCATAGCTGGGCTCTATGCTCCATGCAGTATGGCATGTGACACGCAGAACACGCAAAGTTAGTTTTTCTATCTTTCCCTTTTGGACAGAAGGAGCATCTAACTTTTTTTGCTAAATGAACATCATGTTGTGATAGGGGGACTTCAATTCCGAGAATTTCAGAATTTTTTTTGCCGCAATGGTTTTTGTAACGTAGTAACTGTCAAACGTTCTCGTAAACATGGTTCAATTAGACTCATTCCTAACTACCTCAAAAAAGATTTTCGATTATTTTGTCCATCTTCATTCCAGTGTGGATTTGCGAGAGAAAACAAAACCGTTGCATTTATTCCACTAGCATGAAGTATATTGAAAAAAACTCGTAGCGGCCAACGTCTAGTCTTTCGTGAAGTAGTGTACGAATGGCAGAGTTGATCGAATGTATCTGTCCCTCCCTTTGTTTCATTATAAGAATGTATAATATTGGGCTTCTCAGTAATGGCATTTAGGGAGTCATCAGAATGTAATGTTGACAGCAAAAGTACAATTTTGTTTGGTTTAGGAGTGTATAAAACAAGAGTTTTATTTATATCAAAAGCAAATAGCGATGTACCTACTTTTTTTTTGTAGAAAGGAAGTAGGTATTTCTCTCTTATTCTTTCTCAAAGTTTCTAGGAGAGTTAATTGATACTGTTCAGCTAGGGGAATTGACGTAAACCAATTGTCAACTGTGAGGTTTCGATTAGTTCCATGTATTGGTTCTGAAAGTTTTCAGACATAATAGGCCGGTACTGATTCATGGTTTTCTGTAGTTACTCTTCCTGCGTATGGAATTGCATTGAGCATATAATAAGTTTTTGAATCATTCAACATCATTATTTTAAAAGGAGAATAAAAGGAGAATATCATCCATATTCACAGTATCATTATTTTAATTCCATACTTATCAGGCTTACTAGCCATGTAAATTGGGAACGGGCATTTCCCTCTGTATCCTACGAACTGTTTATCTATAGTATATCATTCATATGGTGTATAGTACGATTTACAATTATCCACAAAAATGTCAAATAATTCCCGTATAGGTACAAATTTATCAACCAACCTTCTTTCGGCTCTAGTATCTTAACTATCAAACCTTAGACATAATGCAATAAACTGAAATCGCTGCTGTGACATTGTCGCCCGAAATATTCCATTTCCAAATTTTACTGACCAAAGTTCATCTAAGTTACAGTTTGATACGCGTAATGCACCTGCTAAAAATAGCAGCCCAATAAAAGCCTTGACATCTGCTTTATTTACTGGCCTTGTATAATTCTGTTGTCTAATATCATTGCATTTACGAGTAATTTCTTCATTTGTGCATAAAACAATAATATCTATCATTTGTTCGTTGAACAACAAATTCCAAGCTTGTTCAGGAGGCTGAACTGTCCTGGCTTCTCGTTTAGGGCCAGGTAAATGCATTATAATGTTTTCTTGTCTTGTACGACCCTGTCTTGCTGGGGCTCGTGTGCTCCATCGATGACCATTTTTCCCTTGTAAACTATGGATATTTCTAACTGGTTCATCCAATACTTCGTTTTCATTTTCGCTTTGGTCACTGTTGCTATCTGAGAGTTGCTCTTCAACATAATCTTCGTCAGAATCTTCTCCTCCGAACATATCGTCAACGATCTCGTTTTCGCCCTCATTCTCACATAAATTTTCTGCCTCTCTCTGCAATTCCACCTTGGTTAATCGACGACGATTTTCTCTAGTTAAAGCCATTATACTAAAATGAATAAATGTGTTTTTAAATGAAACTCAAGGTCTCTAGTTAATTCCACAATATAATACAAGTTAAAACAAAATAATTACCATAAACATCACACTTGGGTCTGTGGAACCCATGCTCGTATTTTTGAAAATATCGTACCTCGCTGTTTCACTCAAATGCAGCAAAACACCCGTATTCTAAGACGGCTAACCGTAGACGGAATTTACATAGACTGGCGACGCAAACAAACCACTCATGCGCATGTCACATTACAATGAAGGACGCTCTGGGTTTCTGAGACCCAACAGCGCAGTTCCAGGGTTAACTAAGAAGTAAGGAGTAAACAACTAAACATAATTTAAACTTTAATATATAATTTATTAGAAAGTATAAGGCCGAATTTAAAAATTTAAAGACTGTTGTTAAGATAATTGAAAGGGTTTTAAAATGATGCCTCATTCGACTCCTAATGTCATTTAAATATTTTGAGGTGATGCTTACCCCCGCTAGAGGGTGAAAGTAGTGAAGTCAAAAATACTGGAAAAAGTGTCCCCCTTTGATAAAAAATCGAGTCTCCGCGTTTTTTTAAAACGTTAACGCAGTTCCTGATAATGGCTCTGTTTCGTCTTCGTCCGGCCACCTTGTAATCATTTTTATAATATTGTGTTTACTTTAAGTTCACTGAGTTCGTTATGTCTACTCATCAATAAACACCTACAAATCTGCAGCATAATCAGTTTTAAATTTAAGTCGACTGTTAAAGAAAAAAGATTTTTGTCGAGCTCATGTTGACTTTGTCCAATAAAATTCGTTTTTTTTTAAAAAGATTTTTCTAAGAAAATGAAGGTTTGTTAAAGAAACTTCACAGTGTAATTGTTTATATAAACAGTGTTTTTAAATGAAACTCACGGTCTCTAGTTAATTCCACAATATAATACAAGTTATTGAAAATTCTAAAAAATTGACAATTGTTTCGATAAATCAATATCATCGTCAGTCGATATTCTTTTCTAAACAATTTACATGGACTCATTTTTGTACTGGAAATTTACTTCAATATAAACTAGGAATAAAGTGATTGATACCGTTTTCAGACAAATTTAATTATACATTTCACATAATTTATAACGTGTAAATTAAAATTATAATTCAGAACATAACCATTACATTTAAATACGAATACTCAAAAAACAATTCTGATATTGCTTCCAGGTATTTATTATTTAAAAAGAATTCATCTTTTTCTGGCCCACCCAGGAGACGTAAGTTTAAGACTTCAGGCCTAATTAAGGTTTGTTTTGTGGTATCACGAACACTTATTCCAAAATTTATTGAAATGGTTATTTAATTTACTAAGTGACGGCACTTATTTCAAAGTTAGTTGAAACGGTTCTTTAATTTATCATGTAGCTTCATGAACAAATTTCTTTGAAATAAATCGAAGAGGTTCTTTAATTTGCCAGTGATCTGACTTAGATTAGTTTCCAGATCACTATATCACAAACGAGATCTTTGAAGGCTCTAAAGCAACAATAAGACAACTTTTCTACGTATCCCCCTGACTAGCCACACAACAATGGGTAGAACATACTCTTACATTTACTTACCAATGATACGATAAATACGGATTCAAAAGAGCTTACTTGTTTCTAAATCAATCAACATAAATATTTATATATCCACTACACAGGTTGACAACATAAAAAATTGTTTCTATTCAATGATTAAAATGTACAATAAATTACCGAGGTTAAAGCAAACAAAATATTTTAATGAATACATGTCTACAAATCTGTAACCACTGTTAAAGATTGCCAGTTTTATTCCATTCTGTTACTATCACGCTGTATTAGGAATCAGAATAAATTAAAGATTATTATTTTATTATACATCATCCGGTAAATGGAGTTTTTGTCACCCAAGTTAGTGAAAATAGATATTGACATAGCTATAAATATGTTTCAGAGTTAGTAACCTCCATATTATTTGTTAAATACTCTTGATTAGTCAAATTTTATGTGAGTATATATTCAGAAAATGTTTTGATGTGTTGAGCAGCTTACAAGTGATTTTTCCGTGCAATAGTACTCGTACATCTAGGGATTGTCTTCTACAGTGTTACTTTTTTGTAACGTTTACATCTTCTCACAATGTCCTCACTTGTTTTAACTATAAATAAGTAAAAACAATATAATTAAACTAAGGTACAAAGCCCTAAGAAGTATACCTTCATAATACCACAATATTAAATTATCATTAAAATAATGTAATTTAGTTTGTTAAATTTTTTAATGTTTTTATCACCTTGATATTTGTACTTTTAAACCTGTAGGTGTGTTTCTTGTGTATACTTTAAATATTGCAATTTAATGAGTATTGTCCTTGCATATATAAATTTTTAAAATATATGCCAGTTTTATTAGGCCAGAAAAAGAAAAATTTAATATTGCTTTAACACAATCCTGCACTATTATTTTTTGAACTTAATGTTTAAACCATCTTATTTTGTAATAAAGTGTAAGAATACATGAAAGTACAAATTATACTAATATATTACCTAAACTTTCCGTCAATTTTCCATTAGAACTTTGACTGAAATCTGGTTGTGGACCGCCACTTTCTAAAACAACAAAAATAAAATGAAGTGGTTATCAAAAATAGTATGTTTTTTTTATTCTTAATCAAAAACCATTCATCTTCACAAAACGCACTAAATTATTAAAATATCCTCAATTATTTCAGGAATTCTAGTATATATCCACTGGTAATTATGAATTTTACATTATTTAATAATCAATCAACTACAGTATTTACCAGTTTGTCCCAAGTATAAAGTAGGTAAAGACTGCATCTCGTTTAAATTTGTTCTGTTATTTTTGACTTGGAATATCCAATCCTCAGAAAAGTGGACATCACAAACTCTATAGATCCGAATGACTTTATCTTTATCCTGGATGAGTAAATATTCATGGTTAATGTTTTATTCATCCACATAGGGAAAAGTTAACGAAAAAGAAATTGTTAATTATAAGGAAATTCGTATCGGCACATATGAAGTAAAATAAAGCAAAAAACCTTATTCAAAACTATTTCTATTGTGAACCATGTGACAAACAAATTTATAATGTGAAAGCTATGAGAATCTATTTTTTATATACATAAGAATACTATATTTTTTAATGCGAAACTTTGCGTTTACAAAAAAGTTATAAATATGCTATGCTTCATTAGTCCTACATTTTTAGGTCTTTATAAATAAAAGATTATAAGTTTGCAGTTTAACTTACCTCAAGATTTTTAGGAAAAACATGCATTAATAATCAGGTACACAACACGTCAATACCATTATTAAAATGAAATAAGAATCAAATATAATATCAAAGATATTAAAAAAAGATGAGAATGATGAAATCGAAAACACGAAATAACGAATATTCAATGCTTTGAAATTCAAACAATCAAACATGAAAGATGATTTATCTATTAAGTTGACGACACAGAACCACCGTGATATCGAAAACGGCAGTTTTACCAACAATAAAATATAATTTATTACCAGCTGCGGAACAGCAGCGCTTAGTTGTTGTTAGTCAGAAATAAAAAGTGAACAACCCCTGGCTGATTCCATTATCGTAAGCAGAAAGTAACTTATTGGGATGATCAGAATTAAGGAGTAAGAAATCAACGCCATCTCTGGCCAATTCACTGGAATTGTGTCCACTATTTTTTGTCCATTTTCACATTTTATTTGATGCAGCGAACCAGGTCTTCAAAATTAAATATTATTTCTAACCAAATCCAAAAGTTTTTAGTTGAATAAAGTGTCATTCTTACTATTAAGAAAATATTGAAATAAGTTGATGAATGAAATGTATAACAATGTCAATTTTTTAGAATTTTCAATAACTTGTATTATATTGTGGAATTAACTAGAGACCTTGAGTTTCATTTAAAAACACTAGTATTATTCTGATTTTGTATCTGTTGGATAAATTAATAAAAATATCAGTCTAATATTAGTTAACCATCGGTAATAATTTTGCCTGCCGTACACGTCATCACTATCATTAATTTTATCGTTCCGCTGAATTCACTCTTTAATTACGAAAAGCAATATGTTTTCCAATTCAGGTTATTGCAGATAACTTGAGTTATCAAAAACGATAACAGCATTAAAAATTTAAAAATATAAAACAGAAACATCCCGTCATTATTTTTTATAAACACAACACATTGATATTTTTGTCGCTAATTTTGGTGTGCCAGGTTCTTGGACAGACGTTTTCGAGATAATATAAGTAAGGTTTGTTTTAACTAAAGTGAATATCGTTTTTATACCGTACAATTTCAGTAACGCAGCAAATTTGATGTCAATTACAAAGACTATTAATTAATCAGCGGGTCAACTAGGTTTGTATAGTTTATTGTACGGTTTTCGTGGCAGTTAAAACAGACCTATAAAAAATTTTTACAATTAACCAAAGGATATAATGATTAAAAATCATAATCTGCAAAAATATGGATAATAAATACTAGCAATTAAATTATATAAAGAAAAAGGATTGAAGTGTTGATGTGAAAAGATAGTAGAAGACGAAAGCACAAGCATAAATATTTATTCTAGTGACTAAAGTATCCAATAGCCTTAAACAATACTTATCTTTTTTATTATTATTTGTAGGCTCTACTATGTTATATTCTTTTTATTTTCAATGAAAAAAGTTGATATGATGCTATTATTTTCCATTGAATTAACCACATCATTCTTATTACAATTCTAAAATCTTAAATAAAAGTTAAATTTCGAAAAAAAAATTATTAATGTCATAAAATATTATCATTCCTTGATTTCTCTTATATTTAATAACATGTTTCTGAATTTATTTCTATTTGTTTATATCTCCAATAGTGAATCTCCGACATTCAAAATATGAGAATAATAATTTATCATCTGCAAAATATAGAAAATACATTTATTTAGGTATATATAGAAATTAGGTCAGTTCTCCATAAATCCTACTAATAACAGCTTTTTCATGATTAGTTAAGCCATCCACAAATTGTTCTTCATTTTCCTCTCCCAAGCTTTTATTTATACAGAAACAAAAACTAATCTTAAATAGGTCTTACTAATGTGTACTTAATTATTGTTAAAAACATTTTGGTTGATGGCTAACTCCCTTTCTAACCATGTTCATAGATTACAACTTTCCTTCCTATAATTTAAATAAATTTCCCTACTTCATTGTATCTCGCTGATCATATTTATAAGACTGCCTATATTACCAAGTTATATGTTTACATTTTTGGAAGTATAATTTTGTAATAACAAATGTTTTTTTTGCAGAATGGAAAAATCACAAAATCCTCCACCTTATTCTCCTCCTCAACCTGGATTCCAGCCTCCTCCTCCTCAAGGTGGATTTCAAGTTCCTCCACAAGGTGGTTATCGTCCTCCTCATCAAGATACGCAAACAGGTAAATATGAAATCACAAATCTCATAATAAAAGTGACGTATGGAAAAATTTGATATGAATACGTTTTATACTATTCCGATCATGATTGATTATAATGAATGAATACTATTAATTTAAAAGCAACAGATAATAACAGTAGCATTGTGAGAATTGTTCTGGATGAAGTTTATGAACAACGTTAGCAATACAAAACATACAATAATAATCTGCATTTTTGCAACAATGATTCAAAAATGCAAAAATATTTTTCAAACGTCAACGTAAGTATTAGATTAACGATAACATAAGATACGGAAACGGAAATTGTTGAACGATGGAAGGAGTACTTTAAACAATTACTAAATATTGAAAGGGAGACAGAGGAAGAAGAAGGTATGACCTTCCACTCAACGGATATAATAATACCACCACCAACACCCCAAGAAGAAAAAAATGCGATAACATATCTCAAAGATCATAAAGCACCAGACAATGATGGTATAAATGCAGAGTTGTTAAAAAAGAGAGGACATTTTTTACACCGAAAAATATATGAAATGATCCTGAATATATGGGTACAAAAGAAAATGCCTAAAGATTGGAGCGGAAGTATCATAATACCTATACATAAGAATGGAAACAGAGAAGAATTTAGAATTTATAGAGGAATATCTCTTATCAACACAACATACAACCATACTACTGATAAGGTTGACCCCTTATGCGGAAGACGTTATCGGCGACTATCAATGCGTGTTTCGTGCTGGAAGGTCAACGATAGATATTGGAAAAGAACTGGGAATTTAACCGGGATGTTCACCAAATCTTTGTAGATTTCCAGCAAGCATATGACTCTATAAAAAGAATCAGGTTGTGGGTGGCAATTCTAGAAATGGGCATCCCAAGGAAATTGGTGGTGCTAACACAAATGTGTGTGGTAAACTGATATGCACAGGTGAGGATAGGAAGCAGAACATCAACTCCATTTAGGGTAACATCAGGACTCAGACAAGGAGATCACCTCTCACCGTTGCTATTCAGTTTGGCTTTGGAGTATGCGGTTGGTAAAATTACATCGGAACTAACTGAAGGTTTTGCTAAGCAGGGTTCAAAACTATTGTTAGCTTTTGCTGATGATATAGATACGGTGGTTCATTCAACGGGAGATATGAGAGAAGTATTCTCCCAACTCGAGTAGGAAGTAGGTTACCTGGGTCTACGAGTAAATGAAGAAATAATGAAATACGTGGTAGTAACCAAGACCTAGAATCAGACAGCATATTAAGTACAACTTTGAGGTGGTTAAGGAGTTTAAGTACCTTGGAGCGATAATTACAGATGATAATGAGTAGAAAGAGATGTCTCAGCAAGAATAATGGCTGGAAATAGGGCGCTATATTCTCTTACAACACTCTTGAGATCTAAACTGTTAAGAAAACAATCCAAATTAACAATATACAAGTGAATTATTCGGCCGGTGGTTACATATGGCAGCGAAACCTGGACCCTTAATCAACGGGAAATAAAGAAGCTTCTTGTCTTTAAAAGGAAGGTTCTTAGAATGATATTTGGACCGCAACAAGATGAGGCAACAGGACACTAGAGAAGACGCACACTGCTGAGTTGTCAGCGCTGTATGGCAGTGAGAACATAGTCAGATACATAAAGGCTAATCGAATAAGATGGGCAGGGCATGTATTGAGATCAGAGGAACACAGATTGTTAAAAACAGTATTCCTTGAGAGACCAGATGGTAGAAGATCAATAGGCCGACCCTTGAAACGATGCCGTCGCAGCAGTTGTGTCTAGAATGGGAGTCCAACAGTGGGAAATGGAAGCACAAGATCGAGGAAGATGGAGGGCCATAGTGGATGCGGCCAAGACTAATCCAGAGTTGTAGGGCCAGGAAAAGAAGATAACATAAGATTAAGTAGAAGGACAGTATCATTAAAAGTAGAAATACACGGCGCCGCTAAATTAACGCATAATTTTAATAATTGAAACAATGACCATGAAACGTTTTTTTAAAGGCCGCCACTGGTTTAAAAATATTTATTTATGATGTTCTTTAAATTTTTCAACATCGTTTTTGTGTCGAATACATAAAAAGCAGATTTTTTTTACATTACAGAAATTTTACAAAATTACTTAGATATTAAGCTTAGTCGTTTATTTGCTCTTAGTTTGCTTTTTACACTTCTATAGGTACATAATATTCATAAGTGTATTTTAACACAAAATGTCCCAAAACGCTCGTGAGATGAGAAATCTTTCGCGTTAGGAATGTGCTACTGCCGTAGCACTTGTGGGAGGAGGATTGCCACAAGTTGAAGTAGCACAACGTCTAGGAGTGCACAATCTACCATATCCAGGACTATAACACGATTTAGGGAGACTGGTAGTAACGAAAGAAGACCCGGATAAGGACGGAATAGGGTCACAACTAACAATAAAGATCGATTTTTGCGATTGCAAGCATTAAGAACCCGATTTGTTACAAGCACTTCACGGCAGCAAGAATTTTTTCGTCGGTATAATTACCAAATTAATTAAGATACCGTGCGAAGAAGGTTGACTGAAGCCAAAATAACCCCCTATCGTGCTGCAACTGGTCCTCTTCTAACCGCAAACCATCGAAGGCTGCAACTCCCGTTTGCCCAAGACCACCAGCACTGGGGCAATCGTGAATGGGGCAATGTATTGTTTAGCGATGAGTCCAGATTTTGTCGTTTTACTGATGATCGACGTAGGAGAGTGTACCGATGCCCTGGATAGCGATACACCTAATGAAACATTGTAGAAACAGTAAGCTATGGAGGGGGTCTATAATGGTATGGGATGGCATTTGTTTGGAGGCCCATACGGAGCTGGTTATGATTCAGGGTGGTCGTTTGACTGCTGACCGATACATAACAGACATTTTAGAACCTCATGTGAACCTCATGTGGTACCATACGCTCCATTTATTGGAGAATCTTTTTTATGAATGGTACATAATTACCTCCATGAAGTCGAAATTTCAACTTCGCCGTGGCCACCTAGAAGTTCTGACCTTAACCCCATAGAGCACGTATGGGACAACATAGGTCGAAGTGTTAAAGCCTTAATGCCTCCACCTGAGAACCTAAATGACGTGTCATTATGGCTCACTGAAATATGGGA
Source organism: Galeruca laticollis (assembly GCA_963921935.1). Classification (NCBI taxonomy): domain Eukaryota; kingdom Metazoa; phylum Arthropoda; class Insecta; order Coleoptera; family Chrysomelidae; genus Galeruca; species Galeruca laticollis. The sequence continues at coordinate 31,860,537 of OY998178.1, read as the reverse complement.
GCAGATTGATCAAGTTGAAATTCAAAGTCTAGTTTTAAGCATGCCGAGGAGATGTGAAGCCGTAATTAGGGCAAGGGGAGGTAGCACAAGATATTAAATAAACGGTTTCAAAGATTAAAACTAAATTTTCCGCATCTGTGGCCCTGAACAATATTCTATCATAAAATTGTTACTTGTATACACTTCGGGGGATGTATCGTGCTATCGTCCATCAACAACACGAAAAAACGGTTTTTAGAAGAAAAATCCTGTGTGTATGTCGTAGTCGTTGTCGTCGGCCACTTTTCGTTACATGTTTTGTTAGCACGATACAGCCTCCGGAGTGCAACAAGTCACCAATTTTATGATTGCATATTGTTAAGGTCATGTCACAGATGAACCCTATTGATATTCAGCTCACCAGAGCCAGTAAAACAGGTGCTAAAGTACGACTTTTTTGTCTTTTTTTGAGAAATTTGAGTTTGTTAGCACGATACAGCCTTTGGAGTTCAACAAGTCACCAATGTTATGATTGAATATTATTCAGGACATCACACAGATGAACCCTATTGATATTCAGCTCACCAGAGCCTGTACAACAGGTGCTATAGTGCTTTAAGTACGATATTTTTAATGAAATTGACTGTCTCGACCCTTACTTCGTGGAATATGCTCATATTAGTGTTTTTAAATGAAACTCAAGGTCTCTAGTTAATTCCACAATATAATACAAGTTATTGAAAATTCTAAAAAATATATTTGTGAAAAGAAACAAGAACTGGATTTCCTTGAAGAACTGGAAATTAGAAGACATTTAAGAAACCCACAATATGAAGTTGTCAATGAACAGTTAAATCTAGGGAATTATCCACTAATAAACTGTCTTCTTAAGTGATAATTGTAAAGATCAGCAGATATAGTTTTCCTGGATTTCTATATCATTGCACAGTTATACTGATCTTAATTGGAAAAATGATATCCAGGATATCACCATAGGGCTAATAATATCTAAGCTTCAATATTTGTAATATCACATCTTCTTCTTTTTCTATAAACATATATTAAGCCAATCACAAGTTAGGTTACTTCTTGGTCTAGCCAAAAGTATAACTACTAAATATCAGGTAGGCATAAAATGAAATGTAACTTCTGTCATTCTGACGATGATATTGATTTATCGAAACAATTGTCAATTTTTTAGAATTTTCAATAACTTGTATTATATTGTGGAATTAACTAGAGACCTTGAGTTTCATTTAAAAACACGATATTTTTGTCATTTTTGGGGAAATTTCAGTTTGATAGCACGATACAGCCTTCGGAGTAGTATATAAAAGTGACCAATTTTATGATTGAATATTGTTCAAGATGTCTCACATATGTACTCTACTGATTTTCAGCTGACTAGAACGAGTACAGCGGGTCCTATACATCCAGATATACTACATTTTTGCTTATTTTTGGAGAAATTTTGGTTTGTTAGCACGATACATTCCCGAAGTGTATACAAGTGACAATTTTATGATAGAATATTGTTCAGGGCCAAAGATGCGGAAAAGTTAGTTTTAATCTTTTAAACCGTTTATTTTTGAAACAAATAAAAAAATAAAAATTTGGTTACTTTTTTTATTATGCCCGTATTTTTATTTATACGCTTCGGAAATTCAATTAATTGTAAAAAACATATTTGGTATAACCAAAATAATAACTGCCCTATGAAAATTTTTGAAAATCTCTCAGTTAAAGTTAGTTTTGAAGTAATTTTTAAATTATGCGTTAATTTAGCGGCACAGTTTATAAGAAAATTTGATGGATACGATCAAATAACCACAAATTAAAATAATAAAATAAACGGTTTTAAAGATTAAAACTAGCTTTTCCGCATCTGTGGCCCTGAACAATATTCTATCATGAAATTGTTACTTGTATACACTTTGGGGGATGTATCGTGCTAACAAACCGAAATTTCTCCAAAAATTACCCAAAATTTAGTATATCTAGATTTATAGGACCCGCCGTACTCTCTCTAGTCAACTGAAAATCAATAGGGTACATCTGTGAGACACCTTGAACAATATTCAATCATAAAATTGATTAATCGTATACTCTCTGGAGGCTGTATCGTGCTAACAAACTAAAAATCCAAAAATGACAAAAATTTGGTACTTCAAGTACCATAGCACCCGTTGTACTGGCTTTAGTGAGTTGAATATCAATAGGGGTCATCTTTGAGACGCTCTGAATAATACTCAATCATAAAATTGGTCACTTGTATATACTCCGGAGGCTGTATCGTGCTAACAAATTGAAACTTCTCCAAAAATGACAAAAATATCGTACTTAAAGTACTGTAGCACCTGTGTTATTGGCTCTGGTGAGCTGAAAATCAATAGGGTTTATCAGTGAGATGTCCTGAATAATATTGAATCATAAAATTGGTGAGTTGTTGAACTCCGGAGGCTGTATCGTGCTAACAAACTGAAATTTCTCAAAAAATTACAAAATGTCGTACTTCAAGTACCATAGCACCCGTTGTACTGGCTCTGGTGAACTGAAAATCAATAGGGTTCATCTGTGATTATGTCCTTAACAATATTCAATCATAAAATTGCTGACTCATTGCACTCCGGAGGCTGTATCGACATGTAAGGAAAAGTGGCCGACGACAACGACGACGACATACACACAGGATTTTTTTCTAAAAACCATTTTTCGTGTTGTTGTTGATGGAAAACGTGAAAATAACTCAAAAAAAATTCAAAATTTCAACTTTTTTTGGGGTAAACCAATACTTTTCTTGCATATAGAAAGGTTGGGCGGAAAAGTAATATGGAGGAGATATGCTACCGAGAATGTAAATAAGAGGGAAGACGGGTCATGAAAACATGGAAATAATGCCGAATGAATGTGCAATTGGGAAAATTATAACGATTCACAAACCAACGAGGCCAACAAGAATTTGAAAATTTTAGAGGCATTAGTCTATGAAACGTAGTATATAAAATACTGTTCTACATATGTGATAATTACCGCACAATTTTTCCAATTTAAAAAGTGTTTGTCGTTCAATAAAAATCTAATTTGAACAGTATTACTGTATTTACACAGAATTATTACACTATTTACAGTTATTATTAATTGTCAATGTTTCTTTACGGTTGCAAAAATTTGCTAAGTAATACCTACTCATTTACTAATCAAGATAACGATAGAAAGAATTGCGAAATATCCTGGAGAATGTGTAGCTCAAATAGAGAAACTCACGACAGATACAGGAAGAGAGAAGCGTAAGAATAATAAATTAAATTGCAAAAGTTACTTCAGTAAACTATTTAGATACTACTTGAGCGTAACTCACAGCTGGAGCTGAACCGATTCACTTAAATAAACATTTGCGACTGATGGTTAAAACTGAAATCTTCTAGTATGCCACCCATGAAACACGCGAAGAGATATTTGCTTTTCTAGGTAAGACTATATTGCCTCAATAAACAGAGAATAGCTATCTACACAAATTGTTTATTGAATCTTTTACGAGACGAAATGCGACAGAGTATATTTCAAACACGGCCAATAAACCTTGAATATTATGATAGGCTACAAGGGACCACAGTTTAAAATAAAAAAGAGGGTTTTGAATTGTATCGTAGCACAAAACATTGAACATTCGATACTACAGAGAATTTATCAGGGAGAAAAATGTATTTCGAACACACTGCCCGCGGTCACCACCCAAATGAAAATTTACATGCTATGTACAACGTAAAACTAATTATAACTATTTGTACAAGAGTCGGAGGGGATGCAAGAGTCAGTCCTTTTCACAGACTGGCTGGAATTTTTGGTTTAAAACTGCGTAATTCGTTGAGTTAATTTGGTTTACAGTAACATTGCACACAATTCTAATTTGGGAATAGTCAGCATGTTTTTTAATGGCACAACTCGGGATTTAGCACCCATTAATGCACAATAGATTGTCCCATTCGCATATTTGGAGAAAAGATATAAGTTGCAACCATATGCCACTAAATTGGCATCTGAGAATCCATGAAATTGACATTCTATGGGGTTTTCATTAATAAATAGTTAACGTGGAATCTTAATGTTGTAGAGAGAAGAGATACTATTTACAAAATCTTCCCAAGCTAGGAAAATGGACTGACCGGTGATTTCTTGATACCATGCGCGTTGCATTAATATTCTTCCTTTGATAATGACGGGGTTGACTAATCCTAGCCAATCATAAAATTGTGAGACTGCCGATAGAATTTTTCGCTTAGTGATGTAGGATTCGAGTTCAAGATCTAAGGGAGTAGAGATTTGAAAAAATATCGTTAGTTGGATTCCACTTAAGCCCAAGAATTTTAAATAACATGTTATCAAAATTTGAGTCCAGATCTAATGCTTGAGACTGCACCAAAATTCAAGCCTAGATCTAATTCTTGAGACTACACTGATTATTTATAGAAATCCAAGAGAATTTGAACGAAATTTGTGTAGCGTGCAACCTGATACGCTAAGACACTTGGTTGATTCGGATTGCAATAGTTTCAGTTCGAACAGGGAGTTAGCATCTGACACTATGTCATCCACATACGTATTCTTCTTCTTTCTTATATGTAAGCAAAATTTGCTTGTTTTTCATCGTTCCTTTGTTCTCTTTAGTCCACTGTACGATTGTCACTCCATCGTTTGCGGGGTCTTCCGATGTTCCTCCGTCCCATTGGTGACTTATTCCTTGTTACCCTTACCAATCTGCCAGGTGTCATGCGGCTAATATGCTCATTCCATTCTCTCTTTCTTTGCAGGATCCATTCACAGTTATTATCAATTTTACATGCTCTTCTGATATCCTCACTTCTCTCTTGACCTAACAGTGTTTCCCTGCCATCCTACGCACTACTTTCATTTCTGTTGTCTCCAGTATTTGTTTCGTTCTTGAGGTATCTGGTCTGGTTTCCGCAGTATATGTTCGAATGTGTCTAATAGCTGTTTTATATATTCTGGATTTAGCCTCAATTCTTATGTGTTTATTGCCCATATAATATCATTAAGACAAGCGGCTGTTCTCGATGCTTTCATGGCTTGCCCTCACCTCCGTCTCAACATAACCATACCCAGATTTTTCTATCCCAAGATACCTAAATTTCATTTCCTGCTGTACAATATTGTTGTCTATTTCAAGCTTACATCTAAGTGGTGTTCTAGATGTGGTCATGCATTTGGTTTTTGACACTGATATATTCATTCTGAACCTCTTTGCTGTTGTGTTGAATCGATGCACTAGTCTTTGTAAGTCGTCCTCGTTTTCGGCCATGAGTACAGCGTCGTCGGCGTAGCATAGTATTTTGACTTCTCTGTCTCTCATTTTGTACCCTTTCAGTTTGCGTACCTGATTTATTATTTCATCCATAATGATGTTAAACAGCATGGAACTGAGGGAGTCTCCTTGTCGGATGCCATTATTTACTTCTACTTTCTCCGTTAATTCACCCTCTATCTTAGCTTGGGTCGTGTTGTTCTTATATATATTTTCAATTGTTTTAATAATGTTTTGAGGTACTTGTCTGTCGTAGAGCAATTGTATCACATCCTCCAGCTGTATGCGATCGAACGCCTTCTCTAGATCGATGAAACACATGAAGGCTGGGCAGTTATATTCGAACGACTTTTCGGTTATTTGTCTTATAATGAACACCGCGTCCGTGCATGATCTTCCTGAGCGGAATCCTTGCTATTCGTCTGCCAAGGTAATGTGCTCATTAATTTTATTTGTGAGGATTTTTGTTGTTAATTTCAAGGAAGTGAATTAGCAGATACCTCCTTTTGAATAGGAATTTGTTGTACTATTGGAGTCCGTAGAAGACGCTTTCCATCCTCATCGAAAAAGCTTCCCAGTGTTTGTTCTTGAAATGTCTTACTAACGTATTGGTGATGTTTCTAATTCTCATATACTCTCTGTAATCCTTCAGAGACTGTCTCGATCTGTATTTTACATAAGCTCTTCTTTTCCTCTCACATTGCTCTTTTCATTTCTTTATAGAACCAGGGCGCCCTGTTGGGACTTGTCTTTCCTTGGTTTATCTTTCGTGTTCCCATTGCTTCAGTTGCTTCCTCTCTAATATTTCGTCTCAATTTCTCCCAGCTGTTGTTAATGTCATGTGTCTCATCTATTGGTTCCCTCTCTAATTTTTCCGTGAGACGTCTTTCATATAATTTCCGAGTTGATTCATCATACAACGATTCCACGCATATCTTATCCACAACTGTGCCAGATTTTATGCTTTTACAAAGTTTTAATTTCATTTTGATCGTTCCAAGTACCAATTTGTGGTCGCTACCGATGTTAGCTGAATTAAGAGTTCTTATGTCCAGTATCTGGGGTGGCTGTAAATTTCTATTAGTTATTATATAATCAATCATTGATTGCTGTCCTCGCATGTTACCGAAATTATATTTGTATTGTGACATGTGATCAAAAAATGCGTTACTGATGCGTAACTAAACGTTCTTCATTATGTTAGTGTTTTTAAATGAAACTCAAGGTCTCTAGTTAATTCCACAATATAATACAAGTTATTGTATTATATTGTGGAATTAACTAGAGACCTTGAGTTTCATTTAAAAACACTAATATGAGCATATTCCACGAAGTAAGGGTCGAGACAGTCAATTTCTTCATTATGGTTCAATACTTCTTCGTTGAACCGCTGTTTAATTTCCGGCAGTGTATCATTGCCAACACGAGCATTAAAATCTCCTAACATTACCATTGGTTTATTCCGTGGTATGGACTCGATGACATTCTGGAGTTGATCATAAAACTGTTCCCTTTCTAGCTTTGTTTTGCTCTCCTCTGGTGCATACACCAAAATTACGAACAGTTCCTGGTTTCCTGTGTTTGATTGTATAACCAATATTCTTGATGATATGTACTGGCACCCCTTTATGTTGTCCTTGTATTTGTTGTGTAGAGTCATTGCTACTCCTTCTTTTGCACGTTCGTTTTTACCCACTCCGCTATTTACCAAGAAGTAAACCTCGTATTCTCTCTGACCTTTCTCCTTCTTTTTTGTTTCCTGTAGTGCGCATATGTGAATTTTATGATCGTTTAATTTTATTATCAATTCTTGATCTTTACTATTGAAGGACCTTTTGTTCCAGGTTGCAAATCGTATAATGTCCCTTTTTTCCAATTCTTAATCCTTTTTCCAGCATGGGTCGTCACCTTCAATCCAATCCTGTTCCGAGGCAAAGTTTCGGTTCTATGAGCTTTGTGTTTTTTCCTCTAGGTAGGTTGCTAGCCTGACCTAGGAACCCTCCTCTTTTGTCCGGACTTGAGACCGGCAGTGGCATTACCGAGCTACTCAATCCACCCTGCTACTAACCACTGGCAGATATACGTCTGTTATAATAATGCGTCTGAAGCGAGAGATAAATCGGTATTTCGTTGTGCAATATCTAGAAATACTCGACGTGCGAGATAGGGAGCACATTTTTGTCCGAACGACACACAAGTTAATTTGATGCAAGAAAAATCGTTGCTGCGATAATCTCTTCATAATATAATTTGGGTTTGTGGAGATCTGTCTGTAAATTTTTTGTATATCCGCTGCCAATGCGTATAGGGAAGAGCGAAAACGACATAATATGTCGAATAATTCGGGCTGCACCTGAGGACCTTTGAGAAAAATGTCATTAAAAGAGAAAGTCGTTTTACAGAAGAAATCGAAGACCACTCGCAATTTTATCATTAGGCTCTGCTCTCTCAGAACACGTAGGTGGGGTACAAAATACTTATTTTCGTTGGAGGAGTTGGTGAGAGAAAAAGAAACAAATTTGCCATGTCCGAGAGAAATATATTCATCGATAAATTGTTTGTAGTCTGAGAAAAGAACTGGGTTGTGAGTAAATTTCCTTTCCAGTGATTCGAATCTACATTTTGCTATTAAAAGAGAATCTCTAAGTATTTTGTGAACATTGGCTTCTATGAATGGGATGTTTACCGATATTGTACGTTGTCTAAAATTTTGGTGGTGGACGAGAATATTTTTTCGGCCTTTTCTTCTTCAGTCGATAAACAGCGAAGGGCAGTGCTCGAATCAACCTCTTCCTGAGACCAAAACTTCTCAAGCAATAGGTTAAGATCCGCGTCGTTATTATGAGGGAGTTGCTGCGAAAATATTAACCAAGAAATAATGAGAGTGTATAAGTGTAAGAGAACTTTCCTTGATACAATTTTGTAGGACATTTCCAGATATCACCCATCCTAAATGGGTGTTAATGAACGATGGAAGTTCAGAACCTAAGTGTTTGATACCATTTTTAAGGATTGCATAATAAATGTTGCAACCGAGCAATATATCTATGTGAGAAGGAGTGTTGAATTGAACGTCAGCTAATTTTGACAATAGCCGTGAGGAAATATTTAAGCATCAAATCTTAAGAGATATCTGAGACGGAAGGTGAATAATTTTAAGTAAAATTGCGCACGAAACTTAAAATTTTCTGTTTTCTGCGACTTTTGAAAACTATGTAATATCTATCATATCGATTAACGTGGTGCTACCTTCTACAATACCGGAAATTTTAAGAGTATCGGCATAGATTTTGTAGCCCAATTTTGCAACTAGAGAGGGAGTGACGAATGAAGTTTGACTGCCATTGTCTAAAAGAATTTCAATGGAAAATTGCCGCCCTGTCTTTGGCTTGACATAGACCTGTGCGGTGTCTAATAAAACATGAGAATTTTTGGACGAGAGAACGGTCAACGAAGTGGCCGAAATAAGTGACAAATCTACTGGAAGCTGTAAATTACGATCAATGGGAGATGTGCTATAACTAGGTTGAGGTGGTGTAATGACAACTTGAGGTACAGCAGTACGTGAGAGTTTCAGATGTAGCAGAGTGTCATGCTTTTTTGCACATATAGTACCAGGTATCAGGTGGGATAGAAATTTTTTAAATAAATAAATGCATACGGCAACGGAACTCATTATCAGTTATGTTGTTCAACTTTATCATATAATTTGTTTTGAGAAACGTTCCAGAAAAACTTCCGAGCACAATAGAATGTCCAGTTCGCGTTTGAAGATGACATAGTTCGGTAATAAGAAATAGAAAAAATCATGGGTAAAAGGTAGGTGGAAGAAGAGAAAGCGAGATGGAGTTAAAAATCAAATGAGAAGAAAATTGAAATAATGAGATCTGGTAACACGTGACACAATTGTAAGACAAGAAGTATAGAAAATTAAGGATCCAGTAGTAATCACAAACAATAATGTGGAATGGAAAACAGATCTGCGATAACAAATCGGACATACAACAACAACAACAAGCAAATAAAAAACTATTGTAAAATTATTCACAAATATTGCAAGAGCTAAAAGGAAAGTGATTTTATGAAAAAAATCAATGTATAAACAGTATTATAATCCCGAGAATATATGGAGATATGTGAAACAAACACTAACTATACACTATGATGATACAGTGGCAACCAATTACAAGGCGACGTACATGTCCAGAATCAAACGGTAGAAATATATGAAGACCTAAGCAGAGAAGGGCTTAAAATGTAGAAAGAAAATATGATATTGGGAAAATGGGGGCAAATAAGCAAACACTCATAGTCTGATTTTCCGTGTTAAATGCATAGAAAACATTTCTAAAAACTGTTACTTTACAGACGTTAATTGAAATTTTGTCATCATTTTCGTTAAAATAAAAAATACATTGAATAGATGAGGCTTTTACTTGATGAAGATCCATACTGAACGATGAAATAAAACAATATAGTTTGTTTAAATCTTCATATATTTGAACTAATGTTCAATTTAAACTTGTTGACGCGTTTCACTAACACAGTAGCTTTGTCAAAACGAATGAGGGTAAAATATAAAAATGTAAAAAAAGTAATTTATAATACCATATAGCCAAATAGCTGATATCAGCTTTCTTCAAAAATTGAATAGATGAGGCTTTTACTTGATGAAGATCCATACTGAACGATGAAATAAAACAATATCACATATACTACATCCCATAGAGTTTGACATTTTAGATAGGGACATAAGAGATAAGATTAAAGTAATTATTCACAAAAAGTACCAAGGACAAAAACGTAAATTAAAGTCATTATTAACCAACAAACCAGTATCAAGAAACCCACAAACCAAATTCTCAGAACATAAATTTTTTAATAGATTCGTCAATCTTTCAAATACAATTTTTTCAGATAAAGAAATTCAATTATTACAAAAAGGTTTCAAACATAATATTCAACCCACATGTTCATTGGATAACTTCAACAAACTAGGTATAGAAACAGAAATTAACTTGTATAATATTCCAAATAATTCTAATCTAAAACACAAAGCTTCAGAAATTATTAAAAAAGAATTCGTCGAGTTTAACAAACCCAATTTCGAATTATCAGCCGCCAAATCAATTCAACAAAAATCAAAGTCAAATAGTCTTATTTTCACAAAAGCAGATAAAGGAAATACGGTAATAGCATTACCTAAAGAAGATTATTTATTAAAAACCAACAATTTTATTCAGGCAAGCAATTTTGAGACCCTCAAAAAAGACCCAACTAATAAATTTCAGAGAGAAATAAAATTAGCAGTAGATAACGTTAAATCAATAATTAACGATAAAGAAAAATATAAATTATTTTTACCCAATCCGCAACACCCTGAACTTTATTCATTAATTAAACTCCATAAAGAGGGGTACCCTATCAGGCCAGTTGTTTCTTATTTCACAGCACCTTCATTCAAAATTTCAAAGATTCTCATAGATGTCATTTCTAAATATTGTTCATTCATACCTCGATTTTCAGTTAAAAACTCAACGGAATTAATTAATAATATTCAAGATATAATACTACCCCATAATTCTAAATTCATATCGTTCGATGTAACAAATCTATTCCCTAGTATACCTCCTAAAGAAACTATAACTCTTGTTGATAACTTGCTCACATACAATAATGTTAATCCTATAATTCACTCTGATATCATTACTTTATTAAAAGTGTGTTTGAATCAAAATTATTTTCATTTCAATGGAGAGGTTTATAGCAGTAAAGATGGTTTGATTATGGGCAACCCTCTCAGCCCCCTACTAGCAGAAATATTCATGGATAATATAGAAAAAATAATTCATGAACACCCCCTTAGTAAAAAATTTATGTACTGGCACCGATATGTGGACGACATTTTAGCTAGCTTCATCGGTACAAATAGACAATTAGAGAGCTTCATTACTTACATAAACTCGATTCACAATAATATCAAATTTACCGTAGAACTTGAACAAAATAAGTCTATAAACTTTCTAGACCTTACAATTTCAAATATAAATAATAAACATGATTTTTCTATATTTCATAAACCATCACATACAGATATTACAATTCATAATAGTTCGGTCCACCCATTCAGTCATAAACTAGCAGCTTTCAATAGTATGATACACAGACTCTTAACAGTCCCATTAAATATTAATAATTATACCAAAGAATTAAATATCATAAAACAAATAGCAGTTAATAATAATTACGATCCAAATTTAATTGACAATATCATAAATAAAAAGATAAAAAAACAGACTTTAGAACAAGTATTCCCTTCAGATAAAAATAATAGACAATTTAAAAGTTTAACATACTTTGGAACACCATCCTTAAAAATTAAATCATTTTTAGAAACTTTAGACATGATTATTTCCTTTAAACCTGATCACAATTTATCCAAATTCATTAAAAATAATAAATCTAAATCTTCAAAATTAAACAAATCAGGAGTTTATAAATTAAAATGTGGTAATGACAATTGTGATAAAATTTATATCGGTAGAACTTTTAGAAATTTTAAAACTAGAATTTCGGAACACAAACGTAGCTATGACAACAAAAAATTAGATTCTAACTATTCAAATCATGTATTAGAAAACCAACACATTTTCGACCCAAATTTTGAAATTCTCCATGTAGTCGGTAAATCCTTTAGTTTAAATTTATTAGAAGCCCTAGAGATTGACAAAAATAAATATTCAGGTATTCTCCTTAACGACCAAATAGGTATCAATCAGTCTCCTTTATTGAACCTCTTTACCTAGAAGATAGCTTAGGAATGTTTGTAGTGAATGAATTTCCAGGTAATATCTTTTAATACCATTGTTAACCTTAGTAAATAGATTTAGCACTGTATATATTAAGACATTTTTATATTTTACCCTCATTCGTTTTGACAAAGCTACTGTGTTAGTGAAACGCGTCAACAAGTTTAAATTGAACATTAGTTCAAATATATGAAGATTTAATCAAACTATATTGTTTTATTTCATCGTTTATAAAAAATACAGTTGATAACTGATAAAAAAATGTTATTTTTGGCTTTATTATTTATTGAATTTTTGTTATTTTTCAGTTATTGTGACCCACACAGTGGCTCACGTACCGGTTGGACCATCTCCAACTTCGACAACATGTCCCTCGTGTCATGCTCAGATAGTTACATCCGTTGAATCCGAAACGACTACAAAAACACATTTGTTTGCCCTACTTTTATGTCTCTTCGGGTAAGTCTAGACTCACCGGCTTTCCAATAACTTGATTCCATTAAATAGATGCTGTTTTGGAAGTTCTGCGAAATACAGGATTTGTACTTAATTTAATTAAATTTCATAAAATCTTATTTTTTAGCAACACATCGGATATGAATTATGAATTGATCCATAAATTTACAATAATTTTTCAATATATTAAATAATGAAATACCTTGTGCATCCCAACCGTAAATTCAGCATCAGTTAATTGAAATCGTTTTTATCTCATATGTAGTTCTTAAAGACACATGAAATTTGTTTTATCCTTCTAAAAACTATCATAATTTAATACCTGATGGCTTGTGTTGGATTGTAAACGAATGTTGCATGGATTTTCCGAACAACTTACTCATATGTTATTTATACAAAATATACCGAATCGTTGAATTTTTGAGCATCGTTAACGACGCCACTGTTACCAGCCTTATGATTTTCTTTTTCTACTCATTATAAAGATAAGATTTCGTCAAGAGAAAAGAGGTTTAGAAGGTAGAAAGACACTAATCTCGATCTACTTAGAAATTTTGATTGCAGCTTTAATAAATAGATGGGGCACGACACCGTTTAAAAGTAGATTACTTTTTTTTATTCATAAATGTAATTCATTGAACAATCGATAGGTTGATTTTTTATTCGGGGATTTTTTTGGTATTTCTGGGATTAACAGAAAACAGTAAAAATCTCAAATATAAGTAATGAAAAGCCAGTCGTCATCTTGAGTGATTGATATATCCAGGTTTTTGATAAGTAATAAGTTTTTTTGATTTAGTGCTGAAGCTTTTATTTAACCAATTTTTAAACGGTAAGAGAAATCAATAAAATTATTTTTATTAATTAAATAACAAAAAATAGCCAAAAATATAATTTCTTACAAAATTTAAAAATAGAATACCAAACGATATAGGTCGGTAATACGATACTTTTTTTAGATAAATTAATAAGATGCCACCAAAAAGTAAATATTGGGAATATTTTGAAAAGATTGATAACTCTCAAGCAAGATGTCGTTCCTGCTCAAAAATTTTAAAAACTTGCGGAAACACAACAAATTTTAAGGCTACACATTGAAAAGATGCATCCTATATTATTAAAAAAAAGACAAAATGATGCAGAAACAGATGAACCCGGATCTAAGAAGCTCCGTGCTGGGAATGAAAGTCCTACAACAGAAGAAAAGCAAATGCAGCCGCAGCATTCTACAAGTTTCGCAACTTCGGCGCCAAGTTCAAGTTACATCTGTTCAGAAATCGAATCTGAAAGTGTGAAAAGTGATACTAGCGGCACTAGCGCTACTGCCTCTAATTCCAGAGATGTCTCTAAAATTGAAAGCTCATTCCAACCAACATTGACATCAACTTTTAGAAACATTCACGAGTATACTGAAACAGGTGCCAAAGGTGTTCGATTATCTGCTGCAACCTTTTCAAATTGTAGAAAATGAAGGCTTTCTTGAATTAATGAAAGTTGCTGCGCCTTTATACAAAGTGCCTTCAAGGTTTACATTTAAGAAGATGCTAGAAAATACATTTGAGGTAACTCAAAACTATTTTAAAAATAAATTGAAGACAGTGAATAGTTGTACCCTTACTACAGACGTATGGACTGAGACTATGCAAACTCGAAGTTTTCTTGGTGTCACTGTACATTTTTTGATAACGATAAGCTGGAATCTGCTACTCTTGGTGTGTACGAGTTATTAGAACATCATACTGGTGAGTACATTTCTCAGATGTTACTAAAAACTACTGAAGAATGGGGAATTAACAATAGTAAAGTCTTGGCGGTAGTAACAGATGCAGGAACTAATATGATAAAAGCCGTTGATCTAGCATTTGGTAAAAAAAGTCACATACCCTGTTTTGCTCACAAGTTAAATTTAGTTGCCCAAAAATCGCTTGAGAAGACACAAAACCTACATCAATTAATTTCAGCAATTAAAAAAATTGTTACTTGGTTTAAGCATAGCGTGATCGCAAGTGACGAATTGCGAAAAGAAGCATCACTTAAACTAATTCAAGAAGTTTCCACTCGTTGGAATTCAACTTTCTACATGATAGAAAGATTTTTGGAGCTACGAGCCGCAATTAATAAAATTTTAATTTGTCATGTTACGGCTCCTGCAATGATAACGGCCAAAGACATAGAAGACTTGAAAGAAATTACGGAAATATTGCGTCCAATTGAATTGGCAACTCGCGAAATTTGTGGACAAAAATATGTAACAAGCAGTAAAGTAATTCCGTTAACCAGGATGTTATCATTAAAAATATCTGGTTTAAAACCGAAAACAGCGGTTGGAATAAACCTCCAAGAAAACATAATGAATGAAATAAAAAAAATATTACTTCCAGCAGAATCCATTAACATTCTGGCTGTTTCAACCTTATTGGACCCCAGGTTCAAAAACATCCACTTTCAAGACGCTGTGGCATGTTCTAGAGCTATTAGAATTATAAAAGATTTAATGTTAATCCAAGAGACCGATAAATCTGAGCAAATAGACGTAACTAAAGAAACTTATTCGAAAGCTGACAAAGATGAATTTAATTTATGGAATGAACATTATAAAATTGTTGAAGAAAAACAAATGTTACCTCATCAAAGTGAAGTAGGTGATATGCCTTCAGAATTTAGCTTTTATTTAAAAAGCCCTCTAAGTGATTTGAAGCAGGAACCTTTAGAAATTTGGAGCCATGGAATGGTTCCTCGTTTCCCAAAATGAAACCGGTTGCGATAGAATATTTATCTTGTATTGCAACTTCCACGCCATCGGAAAGACTGTTTTCCAAAGCAGGAATTACATTAACGCAGCAAAGAAACAGACTGAAAGGACAATTACTTTCAAATTATTATTTATGCAGTCTGTTGATAAGAAATTTTGGGACTTGTAAATTGTATTATTTTTATTAAGTTTAGGCACAAACTTTTTTATTTTACTTTATAGTTTATAGTAGTTTTCTAGAAATGGTTTTTTTTATTTTTATTTGTTATTTTCATTTTTTATTTCTTTATTTCCTAGTCTATGCATATTTAAATAAACATTTTATAGTATTGTTATTTCAATTTCTTTTTACTTTTATCCATTCTTACAAAAACATCGATGTTGCTTAACATCGATAAATAAAGTTCGATGATAATCGGTTATCGATTTTTGCCTATCGATGTCAATATCGATATTAACATCGATTATTTTTCAATATCGCACATCCCTACTTTGAGACAACAAACCGAGAGCTAAAATCTAATATTTTTCTCGTGTATAATACATAATTTTTTTCTGTGACAGGAAAAACGACGATTCAATAGTGAAAGAACATATTATTACAATATATTAAAGTCAGAATGTTATCGATATGAAATTTGAATTTTTAAACTAATAAGCTGTTGTAGTTATAGCGACAATTAGACCTGCGTTGCTAAGAAAAACTTCAAAGTAATCAAATATATGTCAATTTAATTCTGTGATTTGATTAAAAAATGGCGAACTGAGTGATTGTTTAGTAGTTATTTTGGAAAATATAAAGTTAAAAAATGTTTCATTCCGAGTTTTCTCTGACTCTTGATTTAAAGGAAATGTAACTTATGTTCAATAAAATATTCTAAAATCAAATATCTTCCTTTATCTAAATGTATATATATATTCGGGAAAAAAGTACTCACTTTTTTCCCGTGGGAAAAAAAGTAATTTCGTGAAAAGTTGTATTTTGTTACCTGTCAACAGAGATAAAATGTCAATTTTTTTTTCCTGTCACAGAAAAAACATTTTTTTAGTCATATTTCATCATTTTTCAACACAAAACATTAACTCTAATCATTTAAAAACATTTATTCTCATAGTTCTGGGCAGTAATGGGTTAAAACGAGGACGAAACCAGCGATAACGGTTAAACGAATTATTGCACAATATTGATAACTGATATACACACTGAATTATATCATTCGACACGGAGAAGAGGTACCCGGTTGGGTAAAACCGACCGAAATCTGGTTGCGCGTTATGGCACATAACAAAAAGCTTTGGGCATGTGAGACCGGACCCGTTAACTGAAGGGTTAAACGGTATAAACTGGATAATTATCTTTTAATAAATAAAGTGACTAGTAAAAACTCCTACTTATGGGAATATCGCGTTAACTAAACGTTCATTTAATCGCCCAAAAAGGACAGTTGATGCTTATCCACGTTCAAAAATTGACGAAAAAGCTTTATATTCTGAACAATTCTATAGTATGTACAAAAAGTACGAGGAGTAATAAACCCTAATTAAGTATGCAAAACCTTTACAGGGAGCACCATGAAATTTTTGATAAATCTCTTACTTTAAATTACATTTCTTCCGTAAATCTAAAAACCAGGTAGATTGACCCCGTATTTGTTTCAGTTGTAGCAAAGTTTAGGGTTTATTCATTGTTAAAGGATTAGCAGATAAGCAATAACGCAATGCAGTGGTGTGTATTTTGGGAAAAAAATACGTTTTAAATTATAATATAATAAAAAATGGAAAGAAATAATTATTGGAATACATTTATTACTTACATTTTATTCTATATCCGACTCGGAAGAGGAAGAATCGTTGTTGACATTAATAATAATAGGGTCGATTAAATCATCACAAATATTGTCAATTTTCCACATATTTGCCTCTACTTTGATAACATGCTCGATACAGTTTGTCCAATTTTCCTTACTCACATGACTTACAGCACTCTCAAACAATTTCACAACATCGTTTATTCTAAAAGTAGTATTTTTTTTCCAACTTCCCCCTTTACCTGAGCCCATATTAATTCTATGGGATTAAGTTCACAATAATAAGGGGGAAGTCGAAGAACTGATATACCACGAGAAGAAGCCATTTCTTCTACAATGTAGGTTTTGTATTTATTCTTGTTCATTTTTGCAATTCTGTAAAGTTCTTTCCTTAGTGGATCTTTTGGAAACTTAATATTTTTTGAAATAAGCCGCTCTGCTTTACGCCAACGACTTGTGGGAAATGCTTCTCGTAACCGTGAATGGTAACTTGCGTTGTCTATAACAATAACAGCCCCTTTTGGAATCAGATCCAACATTTGAACAAACCATTTCTCGAAGACATCCCCATTCATATCTTCGTGATAGTCCCCCGTGCGTTTTGAAATAAAAGTTAATAATCCACCATCAACAAAACCTTCAGAACTTCCAACATGGACAATGATAAGTCTTTTTCCTTTTCCAGATGGTGGCTGCAAACCTAACGACAAACTTTCCACGAATGCCTGCCTTCCGCTTTTAATGTTTTCATCTTGCCAAGATTTGGAAACTGTATATCCAGCATTTATCCATGTTTCGTCTAAGTAGAAGATTTTCAAATTTTGTTTTCTGGCATGTCGAATGCTTCTTAAATAGTCTCTTCTCCAAAAAACTATTTCCGGTTTATCTATCAAGAGAGATTTTCTATTATGTTTTGTATATCTGAAACCCACATCTTTCAAAAGTTTGCATAATGTCATTCTGGAGAATTTTGGATAGTCCGTATCTTCTTGCACTGATGTCATAATTTTGTCAAGTGTTGGAATTTCCTTTCGTAAGTAAAATCCATGGACTTTACGCCTTAGTCTTTGTTTTAATGACTCATCGATCTCAGTTGGTTTTCGGCCTGAAGGAGTTTTAGGGGGTTGAAGAGTTCCATTCTTGCTTTCTTTTAGTAATCTATAAATTGTTGATTTAGCAACACACAACATAGCAGCCGTTAATTCCACAATATCATCAACACTTGCACTTGGATCCTTGTTTTTCAATGATATATAACAATTCAATATCAGAGTTTTTTCATTTAAAGATAATGGACCTGTTTTTGGTCGTTTAGATGGTCCTTGGCTTATCGACATTGTTTGGTACTTGCACAATTAACATTCAACAAATGTTTTAAATATATTCCAACTGTTTACAATATTATGACAACCATACAACTTCATACAACTCTACTCAAAGAACTAATACTAAGTACTGATTTAATGTACCTACTTTCTTTTAAAATAATATTCCCGAACATGTTTCTAAGAAAACTGGGTAGTTTGGAAAATCCCTCTCAATAATCGAATAATCTGTAAATAGGTGTAATCGTATTAAGCCGATTACAGTAGGCCACTTGCCATTTACAATTTCTGAGAAAAATTCTCCAAACACTACATATAGGAGTAATATAAATAAAAAAAATTATGAATAAACGGGCATATCAAACTCTGCCACAAAATAAAATTTTACCTGACTTGTATCAATTTGAGGATTACTGAAATGTTCGAACTGTGCCGCAACCATTTAGTTTAATCCTATTAGAGTCATTAGGGTTTATAATAGATAAAATCAGAGGCCTATAGAATTATGTATATTTCTGAAAGGTTTCAAAGATTTCTTGAATTAAATATTTTGAAGAAATCTTGATTGTTTTGATCGATATTTAGGGGATTAGGGGAAGGATGTTGATGCACTTACACTATTGCCTAAAAATCAGGAAGAAGTATTTAATAGTGTTCGTGAATTACAATTACGAACGAACCGAGAAGAGGAATTTCTATTAACAGCAGACCAGGTATTTAAAATTATTGTGTTCTCCTGTTTTTCCAACCTTAATTTTTTATGTAATTCGGATTGTATTTTGATGGATGGGACTTTTAAATACTGTTCAACTTTTTTTTACCAAATGTTTACCATTCATGGTTTTAAAAACGGCTATTACGTACCTCTTGTTTTTTGTTTGCTGCCGGACAAATCAAGTAAAACATATTCAAATTTGTTTTTAATTTTAAGACAAAAATGTAAAGAAGTAGGCTTAAATTTTCATCCTAAAGAAGTCGTAGTAGATTTTGAACTAAGCATTCATAACGCTATATATGAATGTTTTGGCAGAGATCAAATTCTTTTTGGTTGTAAATTTCATCTCTGTCAAGCTTGGTTTCGTAAGATTCAGGAGTTTCATTTGGTACAAGAGTACAGACAGACAGGTTCTGTAATTGGCGAATACATGAAAGTACATTTCGGTATTATGTATCTTAGTCCTGAGGAAGTTGTAGAATTTTTTTATAATGAACTACATTTTTGCTTCCGAATGACCTCTATCTCTATCACTTTTTTTATTAAAATTAGTACATCCCGTTACCTCTGACCTAAATCGTATATTCTTTAGCATAGCTGCAACTCATTCGTTCAATACAAAATGTACCTTACGGTATACCCTCTTAAAATATATTTTGGTTCGTCTATGATATCTACTTAAATGAATGATTTATTACTCCTTGTCCTTTCTATATAGACTATAGTAAAAACTCCTACTTATGGGAATATCGCGTTAACTAAACGTTCATTTAATCGCCCAAAAAGGACAGTTGATGCTTATCCACGTTCAAAAATTGACGAAAAAGCTTTATATTCTGAACAATTCTAAGAAAATTCACATCGCTTCCAAAAATATTTATCCATTCTTCTAATTCCAGATGTTTTTGTCGTCGATTTCAACGTAAGCTATGCGACTTTTATTGACATTTACATACTTGTAACGCTCGACTACTGGGACGCAGTTAAATACCGCGATCTGTCAAATACGAATTTTATCAACCACATTTCGTTTGCACCAATTACGTATTAGTTAAAACAAAATCTTGTATACATTGTGCTTTTGTTTTTTTTCTCGTGACTTTAACGAAATAGGTTTTTATTAGTGTCTAAAGTAATCAATTCTGATTGCCTCTAATTATTTTTTAATGAGATAAGAATAATAACGTTTTTTTTTGGAAATTCCACAAATATTTACGTTAATTTTTCATTACAGTCAATTATAGCTAGCAACATCATGATCATTTATTGCATTATTTTTTGAAACAAAGGCTTGGCCTTGACTTATTCGCGTATCAGGGTCACCATCGTTAATTTATTCAGTCCATTCAGTACGAATAACCTCATAAACAGATATTTGTTTAGCTTATCGTCTCGGCAAATATAATCCTTGGACGCCCACAATCATTTACAGAGGAGTGTCCAATTTTTGTTTATCACAATTTATTTTGTGAGCAAGTCATTCTGACTCCTTTGAATTTGACTATGTAACTTTTGATAGTTCAAGTATTTCATTAGTGAATTTGGAGAATTCATCTATTCAGTATCATTCATTGAATTAACCTGTAACTTATTAATGTTTCTAGATAATTCCACAATATATTGAAAAATGTTAAAATTTTTAAGAAATTTGACAACTGTTTCGATGATATTGTAATGTTTTTCTTATTTATTAAAACGTTTTTTATTACGGGTGGGATAAATTCATACACTCGGTAGGTTCAGTTACTCAATTTATTTATTCACTACACTATACACTAATTTATTTGTATACACAGTATATGCGCTTAAACTAATTTATATAAACACGTCACTAATTTATATTCACTTATTTACTGTTTATCTCACGATGTCAAATTATAAACTAAAACTGACTCTCCTCGGTCGGTCCTTTATATATTAGTGTCTTTTTTACTAGATAATTCTAGATAAGACTGGTCACAAAAACAATGTCTAGATAAGATAGTCACAATCGCAAACAGTTCTAAGAAATCCATGCGCATCCGCCATAGTTTTAACTCTCGTACATGGCTTAGACAGAGTCGGATTCGGGGACTATACCAGTGTGCTGTTTCGTAACATTACCCCCTTCTTAAATGGAAGTTCCTCCTGGAACTTTTGTATAGCCGAGACTGGATGTTTGAATCGGCAACTGGCCCCATTTCTACACTTTCCGATCTTATGGAAATAACAGGGCACCATCTTAATCGGATACTGATAACGGGGGTTGTAGCTGCAAATTAATATCTGGACACCGGTATCTTGGAAGAAAACCTCTACCATGTTCCTGATGAGTCGCCAATCCAACTGGTTACTCGCTATCTTAAGCATAGCCAGTTTCTTCACGTTGGATTCCAACACGTGGTCTCGGAGGTTTCGAAGTGCTTCCCACACATCGCGGTAGGTAGATCGATCTTGGAATTCATTTTTAGTTACCACGTAGAAAACGTACCGCGAATTATGTTTCAGTTTCAGTGTCTTGCCAGGGGCTGGAATCTGGTCTTCAAGTTTTTCTAATTGCCCGAACTTCTTTCGAAAGACGGATGCCAACCCTCGTGCGTTCTTGAGACGGGCGGGGGTGTTATATGCCAGTGAATAATCTTCCGGGAGAGTGAACAAATCTTGTCGTTGTTCTGAAGTGACTCCATATTTAGCTTTTCCGATACCTCCATACGCGCCCATTAATTCATCGAAGGTAGGGTCAGACACATCTCGAATATGGTTTACTCCTTTCTCTTGGTCATGGTCTCCTTCGAATGGCGTTAGTCGGTTTCGGTGAACTACTTTTGGTTTTCCGTTGGGGATCTTGCTTATGCGATATAAAACATCATTGATACTTTTCTTGATCAAGTATGGACCTTCCCAGGATTTTTGTAATTTTGGAGAAAATCCTTTTCTCCTCGCCGGGTTGTGTAACCATACTTTGTCCCCTTCTTTAAAACCGCCTACTGTGGCCTGCGTGTCGTACCGACTTTTCATTCTGTCGCTGACAACTTGAAGATTTGTTCGAACTAATTCATGAATATCGTCCAGCTTTCTTCTCAATTGGATCACGTAGTGTTCGCCTGCTAGATCTTCTCCAGGCTGACAGCCAAATTCCAGGTCACAAAAGGAAGCCTCATTTCACGTCCAAACATGATTTTCGCAGGTGTTACACCCGTGGACTCACTGATGGCAGATCGATAAGCCAATGCGAATAGGGAAAGATACTGGTCCCAATCTCTCTGATGGCTGGAACCACTTTGGATAGGTATTTGCCAATAGTTCTGTTCATTCTCTCGACCATTCCATCTGACTGTGGATGTAATGCTGTTGTCCTGGTCTTATTCAATCCCAGCTTGTCACAAATCTCCTGGAATAGATGGCTTTCGAAATTTCTTCCCTGGTCACTGTGGACTTCCAATGGCACTCCATATCGGCTGATAAATTCTTTCACTAATACATCCGCGACAGTTGTGGCCTCTTGATTCGGGATCGCGTAAATTTCCACCCACTTTGTGAAATAATCCATTATAACCAGGATGTATTTATCACCATTTTCTGTCGTCGGAAATGGTCCAACGATGTCTAAAGCAATCCTTTCGATAGGGCTTCCAACATTATACTGTTTCATAGGTGCCTTTCTCTTGCGATGTTGTCCATTACTCGTAGCACAAGTCGTACATTTCTTGCACCAGTCCTTCACATCGTCGGAACTGTTCATCCAATAAAACCTTTCACGGACTCGCTGAAGGGGTTTCTTCACTACCGGATGCCCTCCCGATGGACTGTCGTGTAACTTCTTTAGTACTTCAGCTACTCTTGCTCTCGGGATAACTAGCTGTCTCCTCATCTCGGAATCATCATCGTTTTCAAGGACTCTTTTCAACAGCCCTTCTTCCAGGACAAGGTAGTCCCACTGAGCCCAATATGCCTTGAGTGTCGGTGAAAATCTTGACACTTCTTGCCAGATAGGTCTCCGATTTTCTTCCTTCCATTGCCGGATCATCTTCTGGCGAGGATCATTCTCCCGATCTTCTCTGATATTGGTGGGTGACCATTCCTCGTTGACTACTGTAATTTTTGAAACTGCAGCTTCCTTAGATTTCGACTTGTTGCATTGTGAATAGTCTACAGGGCATGACCGTCTAGGCAAAGAGTTAGCTTTTCGGTGATTCACATCAGCTGGATGTTCACCCCTGTTTGATTTCCCTTGTGACTGGAGTTCCTGGGTTACAGGAGTCTTGGAGCGCTTAGACGGACTGCGTACGTGCTCAAGCTCGCCACAATTCCAGCATCTGATTTTTCTCGGCTTCTTGTCCATCATACTTTTTATTAAATTGACGAATTGGTCAAATCTGTCTTCGATACCTTCTTCTTGGATGGTCCTAATTTTGTTATATCCCGAAGCCTTCGTTGCTGCTTCATATTCAAGAGAAGCTGTCAATGCGTCGACTAATGTTTTCGGATGGGCTAAACGAAGCGTCCTCTGCATATCGGGGTCACGTAAGCCATCAATAAAGGCCTGGAAGCTCAGACATTCCATCATGTTCTCTGGTGCTGACGTATAAGCAAATCGAACGAGTCGGGCCATGTCTACTTCATATTGTTGAAGTGCTTCATCACGTTCCTGCCTTCGGTTCTTTAGCTAGGACTAGTACAAATGTTCTAGATGTTCGTGACCGTATCGCATGTCCAACCTCTTCTTCAGCTGCTCGTAGTCATCCGTTTCTTCAAGCGGTATCGTCTGAAGTTTATCTAAGACATCTCCCCGAAGCGCTATAGTTAGGTTCACTACTTTCTCCTTATCGGATCAATTATTCACTCTAGCGGCTGCTTCAAACTGTTTCACATAATTGGTCCACGAAATTTTTCCATCGAACGTTGTGGCCTTGACTCGGGTAAAACTGCCAATGATATCTAGCTTAGGGTGTGTTTCTGTCTTACAAGGTTTCGTTTGCTCGGTCTTCTTTTCTTCCGCTGGCGTGTTTTGAGTTCTTATATCTGTCATCTTTTTTTCTGACTCCTTGATTTTCTCGTCCATCGTTGTCATCTTATTCTCAATCTTCTCGTCCATCGTTGTAATCTTATTCTCAATTTTCTCGTCCATGGTTGACATTTTATTCTCAATTTCAGATTTTAGAGACGAAATTTCATTTTCAACGTCAACGGCAATGTCGTTTCTCATTAATAGGATATCGGCAGATATATCGTTCCTCATAGCAGAAATCTTCTCGTCCATATTAGCAGAAATGTCGTTCTTAATAGCAGAAATCTTCTCGTCAATGTTCTCTTCCATGGCAGAAATCTTCTCGTCCATGTTAGCAGAAATTGAAGAGATTAAGGTGGAAGCCTCGTCATTAAATAAAACGGTTTCTGGACCAAAGCCGTCATTTTCCAGTGCCACTTTAAGTCTTTCTACTAATTCCCTTTTCTTATCGGACGTTTCCAACTCACGATCTTCCAATTCTGCTCTTAACTCAGTCATTTTCAAATCACTTAGTCTCTTGGCTATTTTTACGTAGATATTTATTCTTATTACCCCACACCTGACACCAATGTAATGTTTTTCTTATTTATTAAAACGTTTTTTATTACGGGTGGCATAAATTCATACACTCGGTAGGTTCACTTACTTAATTTAATTATTCGCTACACTATACACTAATTTATATTGTATACACAGTATATGCACTTAAACTAATTCACTAATTTATATCCACTTATTTACTGTTTATCTCACGATGTCAAATTATAAACTGAAACTGACTGTCCCTGGTTGGTCCATTATATATTATTACCGTTCTACTAGATAATTCTAGATTGCGGCTTACACAAAAACAATTAGCTCTGGCATTTTCTAGATAAGACTGGTCACCAAAACAATGTCTAGATAAGATAGTCATAATCGCAAACAATTCTAAGAAATCCCTGCGCATCCGGCATAATTTTAACTGTCATACATGACTTAGACAGAGTCGGATTCAGTGACTACACCAGTGTGTGTGTGTGTGTGTGTGTGTTTCGTAACAATATATCGTGGAATTATCTAGAAACAGTAAGTTTCATTTAAAACAGTAATATGAGTAGATTCCACGAAGTAAGGGTCGAGACAATTAATTTCATAACCCTCAACTGGTGATGTGGTGGTATTTTTCATCCCATCGAATAAAAAATATTGCATATTTCGGGTGCGTAGCTCCAAATTTTCTTATTACTGCATCTTTGTACAAACTAGTCAGTCTAGCTGCAGGATAGAAGCACGGAGTAGGTAGCATTACTTTGAATATTTGATCATAAATTACAAGTGGGATTCGTAGTGACACCACATGACTACTTACGTATTTTAATTTAAATGATAGCATAGACAATTGCGGGCCAATCAGTTCATATAGACCACCCCCCCCCCCCCCCCAATTTTGAGGATATTACACTGAGATGGAAAGCGATAAAGACTAAGAACTTGCAGAAGATTTTAATCAAAATGATGCCACAACTACAGAAATGCAAATAAGTAGCAGTGATGAAAATGGTGGCCCAAGAGAAAATCTAAACGTAAATATAAATGAAGCAGAAGAACATAAAGAGGGAGAAATTGTCAAGAATCAGCCATCTACAAGTAGACAAAAAGCTTTCTCCTATTTTCAGAAGCACACAAACTCTTGCTTAGAATATTATTACTTCCATTCCAGGTCTTAGAGGTGCAGCAAAAAATTTAGGAACTTTGGCTGATCCTTTTGCCATTTGGAATCTAATTTTTAGTAATGATATGTTAGAAGAATGTCCGAAGAACAAACGAAAAACTACAGAGTGAAAGACATAAACATACGAGTGAAATGCAAGATACAACGAATGAATTACAAAAAGTGGGGATGGTATTGTAGATACATGGTCTTGGTAATTTCCGCTGTTTTTCTGACAAACTTGGCACCGACGAACCATGATAATCCAAAAACATTAGATTAATTAACTTAAAAGTTGATTTTGTCACTAAAAGTCTTGAAAACCCCATCAAAACGAAAGAACTAAATGTTTACTCTCTAGTCGTAATGGCGCTCGTTTGACATTATAAAAAAACTGTTTACGAGTTCACGACTATCTTATGTAAACAGACTTATCTAGAAATGACGAGAAAAATTATTTGTGTGTGTAAGCCGCAGCCCAGAATTTACTAGTAAAAATGGCTTTAATATAAATAAGGACCGATCAGCGGAAGAGTTAGTTGATAAAAGTGATCTCGTGAAATAAATACACCGAAATAGCAAACAGTAAATATAAATTAGTTAAGTGTTCATATAAATTAGTTTAAGTGAATATACTGAGTATATATAAATTAAGTGTTAGTGATTAGTTTAGTGTTTTAAATAAATTAGTAAGTAACCATACCGAGTGTTTGAAATTTATCCCACCCGTAATAAAAACTTTTAATAAATAAGAAAAACATAACACTACTAAATTGATTACTATTGACACATTAAGCAGGTACTGAAATTGTGAGCAATGTTGCCACTTTTAGTTATAACCATAAAGGTATCTAAGGACACAACAAATACTTGTTTAAAATTCATATAAGAATATGCGTTTATTTAATAAAATTCAAGTATTATTAATTAGTTGTAAGTGCAGCGACTCAAATGCATAAATTAGTATGACTTTTTTTTATTTGTATAACTTTTTAACACATTTTCAATTAAACTTCTAATTTCATTTTTCCTGCAACTAAAGAGACTTTGTAAATATGGCAGAGCAGTGGAAGTGTCCGCAAGTGAGCTTAGAATGTGACTCGATATTTGTGGCAAGAAAAAATCAAAACAAACATATCTATTTTATTTGTTAATCTGAGTGTTCACCACACAAACGCAAAGAGGAAAAATCTGCTATTTATGATTATACAATTGGAGCAACTCTTTTTTCTTACGTACCCAAGAAGAGAATGGTGGTAGACGATACGATAGCAACCGTTGCTGAATCAGTGATTTCTTTATTTACAGCTGCATGCATTCACTAATAGATGGCGGTGTTGGTTATATAGTCACTGTATTCTATGGACCACTTTATTTGTAATTAATGTTATATCGTTATTAGATTTAACTGTTTCAATTTTTCACATTTGTTAAAGCAAAATATATTTTTCATTGAATCGGGAAAAAATCGTTGCCAAATTTGTCCACAGATTTTGGAACAAAATCCCTTTATCCTTCTGTGCATCGAAAAATCCATAGATTCGGGATAAATCGCTAGACCTGGTAACGCTGGCTGAAAGTAGAAAGTCTGAAATAATAGCGATGTATAACCAAAACCAAAGGAGGAGTGGATTCCATATATAAAATAAACGGTTTTAAAGACTAAAACTAACCTTTACGCATCTGTGACCCTGAATAATATTCTATCGTAAAATTGTCATTTGTTCACACTTCGGGGGATGTATCTTGCTAACAAACCGAAATTTGTCCAAAAATTACCAAAAATGTAGTATATCTGGATTTATATAACCCGCTGTACTCGCTCTAGTCACCTTGAACAATATTCAATCATAAAATTGATCAATCGTATACTCTCTGGAGGCTGTATCTTGCTAACAAACTGACAATTCTCCAAAAATGATAAAAATTTGGTACTTCAAGTACCATAGAGCCCGTTGTACTGGCTTTAGTGAGCTGTATATCAATAGGGTTCATCTTTGAGACTATCAGAATAATATCCAATCATAAAATTGGTCATTTGTATATACTCCGAAGGCTGTATCGTGCTAACAAACTTAAATTTCTTTATAAATGACAAAATTATCGTACTTAAAGTACTATAGCACCTGTTGTACTGGCTTTGGTGAGAGGAAAATCAATTTGGTTCGTCTGTGAGATGTCCCGAATAATATTCAATCATAAAATTTGTGACTTGTTGATCTGCGGAGGCTGTATCGTGCTAACAAACTGAAATTTCTCAAAAAATGACTAAACTGTCGTACTTCTAGTACCATAGCACCCGTTGTGCTGACTCTGGTGAGTTGAAAATCAATAGGGTTCATGTGCAACATGTCCCTAACAATATTCAATCATAAAATTGGTGACTTGTTGCACTCCGGAGGCTGTATCGTGCTAACAAGACATGTAACGAAAAGTGCCCAACGACGACATACACACAGGATTTTTTTTCTAAAAACCATTTTTTTGGGTTGTTGTTGATGGAAAACTTAAAAATAACTCAAACATTTTTTTCAAATTTCCAACTTTTTTTGGGGTAAACCAATACTTTTTCGCATATTAGATAGGTTGGGCGGAAAAGTAAGAACGGTTTTAAAGATTAAAACTAACTTTTCCGCATCTGTGGCCCTGAATAATATTCGATCGTAAAATTGTCACTTGTATACACTTCGGGAATGTATCGTGCTAACAAACCGAAATTTGTCCAAAAATAACCAAAAATGTAGTATATCTGGATTTATAGGACCCGCTGTACTCGCTCTAGTCAGCTGAAAATCAATAGGGTACATCTGTGAGACACCTTGAACAATATTCAATCATAAAATTGGTAACTTGTATACACCCTGGAGGGTGTATCTCGCTAACAAACTGAAAATTCTCCAATAATTACAAAAATTTGGTACTCCAAGTACCATAGAGCCCGTTGTACTGGCTTTAGTGAGCTGAATATCAATAGGATTCATCTTTGAGACGCACTGAATGATATCCAATCATAAAATTGGTCACTTGTATATACTTCGAAGGCTGTATCGTGCTAACAAACTGAAATTTCTCCAAAAATGACAAAATTATCGTACTTAAAGTACTATAGCACCTGTTGTACTGGCTCTGGTGAGCTGAAAATCAATAGGGTTTGTCTGTGAGATGTCCTGAATAATATTCAATCATAAAATTGGTGACTTGTTGATCTCCGGAGGCTGTATCGTGCTAACAAACTGAAATTTTTCAAAAAATGACTAAAATGTCGTACTTCTAGTACCATAGCACCCGTTGTGCTGACTCTGGTGAGCTGAAAATCAATAGGTTCATCTGCGACATGTCCTTAACAATATTCAATCATAAAATTGGTGACTTGTTGCACTCCGGAGGCTGAATTGTGCTAACAAGACATGTAACGAAAAGTGGCCGACGACGACGACGACATACACACAGGATTTTTTTTCTTAAAACCGTTTTTTGGGTTGTCGTTGATGGAAAACATAAAAGTAACTCAAAAAAAATTTCAAATTTCCAACTTTTTTTGGGATAAACCAATACTTTTCTCGCATATTAGATAGGTTGCCATACAAGTAGTATGGCAATTTTTTACAGCATTCTTGACATAGCTAGCTTAAATGCGTTCATTTTATATGGTTCTTATAGAGACCATTTTGAATTAGTTCTGGATCACCTGAATAGGAGGCATGTAAATGATATACTGCCTAGAAGTATTAGGTTGAATATTGCTACCATTCTGAGTGCCAGTTCCGACAGATAAAGAAAAAAACAAAAGAAAACGATGCGGCATATGCCCATGGAACTCTAGGAAAATCGACGTGCAATGTAAATTTTGTCACATACCAATATGTGTTGTCAAGTGAAAATTTGCGAATCTTGTTCCTCAACAGTATGAAAAATCAATTGTGATTTTATCCAACGAATTATTTTTATGTCCAGCAGTTAAATTTCCGAATATAAAGTTTATTTTGTGTTTTTTAGTAACAAATTACTTTTTTATACTTTGTTCAATTTTTTTGTAAATAAACTAGAACAATATGCCACTTTAGACCAGGGTCGATAATTTTTAAACCAAAAAAAAATAATAGTAGGATGAAACCCATTAGAAAAGGAGGGGAGTATTATAAAAATGAAAGGAAAAATAATTTACGGGCGATCTGAGGTCGGGAAGGGGATGGGGGTGAGTTTTTAAGGGTAAAAAACGGTTTTTCTCGATTTTCGGCAAAATCAAAGTCCTATCGAAAAAAGTCAAATAGCAAAGTTGTAGGTAATAAAAAGATCTAAAACTTTTGTATTTACACTTTTTTCACATAACCTCAAAATTTATGTGAAAAATTCAAAAAACCAATTTTTTGGTTTTGAATTTTTTTCTTTTACAAAAAATTTTTTTTAACGAAATTTGGTGAAAACTTACCTTTTTATGTCCCAAATACGCTGTAATTTATTTGATTAAAAATACTTATTTTTTCACCTTATTTTGAATTAATATCGAAAAAACACCCTAATTTTCAATCGAAAACTCATCCGTCAAAATATCAGCTTTTTTAAAAAAGTTGGTATGTTTTCTGTTCGTTAAAATCTCTACTTTCCGATGGTGGAAACAAATATATGTTACTATAGTAAATCTTCTCAGAAAATACAAAAAATCGAAAAAAACTCGAAGTCAATTTTTTTTTAATTATTATAAATAATTTCATCTAAAAAATGTGATTGCTGCAATTTATTTCAATTAAAAAGTTGATTTATTTAATACTAATTACATTTATGTCATAGAAAATCTCATTAGATATAAATATAAATGTAAATCGTACAATTAAATGTAGATACTTTATTCTGATTACGTTATTCATTACAATATTTTTAAACACATTAATCTTATCATTCATAAATACCTTATATTCAATTCCAATCACTTATCCATTAGTTTCTGTCTTTTTGATGGCATTTCTTCATCTTTAGATTCGTCAAACATCTCCGATTCTAGTAGATCTTCGAAATCTTCATGACTATCACCTTCTTCCTCTTCAACATTATTTCCAGACTGCGTTGGTTCTTCATCCACAATTTCTTCTGAATCATTAACTTCCTCGTAGGTTTCTTTTTCAATATTGGAGCAATTTTCAGAACCATGACAGTTTGAACATAAATTTGTGCATTTTAAACCATGTTTTCGGCAACCACATTTTAAACTGTTACATCCAGTTTCACAGCTGCAGCAAATAGTTTTGACCAATATTTCCGGAATTAATTATTTTTGTGTAAATTTGGGCATAATTCCACGTTGATATTGCTTCCAGCCCCAATCTGTTGCTGTTAGTTCGTTACCCAACCAAGTTTGAAGCTGATAATATGCCCTGTAACAATGTTGTTCTGCTGCTCCTTCTGTGGGTGGGAGGTTTGTCAAAACGAAAGATGATTTAATTTTTGCCAATTGATATTTTTGAAACCTTAATTGATTCAGTGTAATTTTTGCCTTTTTACATTTATAAATAGATTTGATTAGTTGTAATCCATTTTTTTGATTTCTTCTTTACTCGCATCTTTCTTATAAAAAACATTGGCCAAATTTGACAAATTTTTAACGTCTAATAATGAATTGACGATACTTTTCTTGCCTTTTGCGGCAAATCCAGATGTTGTATCGCAACCAGAAAAACAATGCAGAAATGCAACAATGTTTCTTAATGATTCATGTTTGAAACTATTAGACGTGAAAAATAGGTCTTTTACATTTCCAGAAACTGGTTTGAGAAAATAAATGTCATGATTATATGAATTTAACTGATTTAAAAGGACCAGAAGATCAATATCTTGGCCCACAACAATTACAGTTTTATTAGTACTCATTGCAACTTTTATCGCGGTTTCAATTATGTCAGCATCAGCATCTTCTTCTACTTGGTTGCAGGAAAATCCTCGTGACTGTAATCTTTTCATCAAAGTTTTTATTATTTTATCCTTATTTTTTTCGTTAGATAAAAATTTTTCTTGCAAAACAGGTATTTTTGTATGATTTTGATAATCGAACTCTGGAATATTGTCTGAGGTTTTTCTACGACTACGTTCTCCTCTTTTAGTTGAAGTAGCTGCTGGTACTGTTGTGACACTAACTGATTTTTTAATTTCGGGATACCCATCAAAAACAATATAGCTGCTTACTGCGTAATGTTTTTCTACATAGCGCAAATATTTATTCATTATCTCTTCTACCGTTTCATTTTTTTGCCAAATTACTTTGTGCAGTAAAAATCCACCGTCAACGACATGCACTACACCGTCAGAATGCGTTGGTCCATTCGCACTCACAAATAAATTTAACATTTTTCCTGAGGCCATTTTCTGTAAAAAGTGACAATGGAAAAGGTGCAAGCTCATATTGTAAATAAGTTTCCATATCTTTTTTACTGTCAATAGTTAACGATATTCTTTGAAACAACAATAATGGATCGATAGCTATTGTAATGTTTTTGTTATTTATTTAAACAATAAACGGGTGGGATAAATTTTAAACACTCGGTATTGCTACTTACTAATTTATTTAAACACTAACTCACTAACACTAATTTATATGTACTTAACTAGTCACTTAAATTTAATTTATATGCACACTAACTTATTAATTTATAACACTTTTATATTCACTTAATTACTGTTTAACTCACTATGGCAAATTATAAACTGAAACTCATCCGCTGATCGGTCCTGTATTTATATCAAAAACTTTCTTTACTAGAACATTCGAGATGGGACATGCCCTTCGCGATATTTCTTAAAATGCCTTTCGAGAACATGTTTAAAAAGGACGGTCACAATAGATCCCAATAGACCTTCTCAGAATTCGGCGCGCTCGCCTTTTTCTTAACTCCGTTAACATAAGGTTACAGGGCCGTACTTAGTATCTGCTTCGGTGTGCGAGTTCGTAACATTACCCCCTCCTTAAACGAAAGTTCCTCCTGGAAGTTTTGTGTAGCCGAGACTGGATGTTTGAATCGGCAACTAGCGCCATTTCTACACTTTCCGATCTTATGAAAATAGCAGGGCACCGTCTTCATCGGATACTGATAACGGGGGTTGTAGCTGCAAATCAATATCACCGGTATCTTGAAAGATAATCTCTACCATGTTCCTGATGATTCGCCAATCCAACTGGTTACTCGCTATCTTAAGCATAGCCAGTTTCTTCACGTTGGATTCCAACACGTGGTCTCGGAGGTTTCGAAGTGCTTCCCACACATCGCGGTAGGTAGATCGATCTTGGAATTCATTTTTAGTTACCACGTAGAAAACGTACCGCGAATTATGTTTCAGTTTCAGTGTCTTGCCAGGGGCTGGAATCTGGTCTTCAAGTTTTTCTAATTGCCCGAACTTCTTTCGAAAGACGGTTGCCAATCCTCGTGCGTTCTTGATACGGGCGGGGATGTTGTATGCCAGTGAATAATCTTCTGGGAGAGTGAACAAATCTTGTTGTTGTTCCGAAGTGACTCCATATCTAGCTTTCCCGGTACCTCCATACGCGCCCATAAATTCATCGAAGGTGGGGTCAGACACATCTCGAATAAGGTTTACTCCTTCTTCTATGTCATGGTCTCCTTCGTATGGCGCTAGTCGGTTTCGGTGAACTACTTTTGGTTTTCCGTTGGGGATCTTGCTTATGCGATATAAAACATCATTGATACTTTTCTTGATCAAGTATGGACCTTCCCAGGATTTTTGTAATTTTGGAGAAAATCCTTTTCTCCTCGCCGGGTTGTGTAACCATACTTTGTCCCCTTCTTTAAAACCGCCCTCTGTGGCCTGCGCGTCGTACCGACTTTTCATTCTTTCGCTGGCAACTTGAAGATTTGTTCGAACTAGTTCATGAATATCGTCCAGCCTTCTTCTCAATTGGATCACTTAGTCTTCGCCTGCTATATCTTCTCCAGGCCGACAGCCAAATTCCAGGTCACAAGGAAGCCTCATTTCACGTCCAAACAGGATTTTCGCAGGTGTTTCACCCTTGGACTCATTGACGGCAGATCGATAAGCCAATGCGAATAGGGAGAGATACTGGTCCCAATCTCTCTGATGGCTGGATACTACTTTGGATAGGTATTTTCCAATAGTCCTGTTCATTCTCTCGATCATTCCATCTGACTGTGGATGTAATGCTGTTGTTCTGGTCTTCTTCGTTCCCAGCTTGTCGCAAATCTCCTGGAATAGATGGCTTTCGAAATTTCTTCCCTGGTCACTGTGGACTTCCATGGGCACTCCATATCGGCTGATGAATTCTTTCACCAATACATCCGCGACAGTTGTGGCCTCTTGGTTCGGGATAGCGTAAATTTCCAACCATTTTGTAAAATAATCCATTACAACCAGTATGTACTTGCTACCATTTTCTGTCGTCGGAAATGGTCCAGCGATATCTAAAGCAATCCTTTCGAAAGGGCTTCCAACATTGTACTGTTTCATGGGTACCTTTCTCTTGCGATGCGGTCCATTACTCGTAGCACAAGTCGTACATTTCTTACACCAGTCCTTCACATCGTCGGAGCTGTTCATCCAATAAAACCTTTCACGAGCTCGCTGAAGGGTTTTCTTCACTCCCAGATGACCTCCCGATGGACTGTCGTGTAACTTCTTCAGTACCTCAGCTACTCTTGTTCTCGGGATAACTAGCTGTCTCCCCATCTCAGAACCATTATCGTTTTCAAGGACTCTTTTCAACAGCCCTTCTTCCAGGACAAGGGAGTCCCACTGAGCCCAATACGCCTTGAGTGTCGGTGAAAATCTTGACACTTCTTGCCAGGTAGGTCGCCGATTTTCTTCCTTCCATTGCCGGATCATCTTCAGGTGAGGATCATTCTCCTGATCTTCTCTGACCCTGGTGGGTGACCATTCCTCGTTGACTACAGTAGTTCTTGAAACTGCAGCTTCCCTAGATTCCACCTTGTTGCAGTGGGAGCAGTCTGTTGGGCACGGCCGTCTGGACAGGGAGTCGGCATTTCGGTGACTCACACCAGCTCGATGTTCGATGTTGAAATCGTATTCTTGAAGTCGTTCGATCCATCTAGCGATCTGGCCCTCGGGATTCTTGAACTGCATTAACCACTTAAGTGCTGCATGATCAGACCGGATTAAAAACTTCCTGCCATAGAGATACTGGTAAAAATGTTCCACGGACTTCACTACTGCCAAAAGTTCTCTTCTTGTGACGCAGTAGTTTCGTTCTGGTTTGGAGAGGACTTTACTGAAATATCCCAGCACTCCTTCTTGCCCTCCTTGGATCTGTGAGAGCACTCCACCAATTCCTACGTTGCTTGCGTCAGTGTCAAGAATAAAGTCTCCCTCTGGTAATGGATATCCTAATATCGGCGCCGAGGTTAAATGCCTCTTCAAAGTTTCAAAAGCCGTTTGACAGTCTTCGTCCCATTGGAAAGCTCTTGCTTCTTCTGTAAGTCGCGTTAGAGGCTTGGCAATATCCCCAAACTTCCTGATAAATCTTTTGTAATACGTGCAAAGTCCAAGGAAACTCCTAATTTGATGTTTGTCGGTTGGTTGCGGCCATTGCTGAATGGAAGCAACTTTCTCTGGATCCACCGCCACTCCTTCATTGCTCACTATATGACCTAGATAGTTGACTCGGTTTTGGAACAGCTGACATTTCTTCGGGTTTAACATGAGTTGGGCAGCTTGGAGTCGTTTGAATACGTCTTCCAAATTTTTCAGATGTTCGTCAAATGTCTTCCCCAGTACTACGATGTCGTCCAAATAGACCAGGCATGTCTTCCAAGACAACCCTCTCAAGACATTTTCCATAAGTCTTTCAAATGTCGCAGGCGCATTACAGAGCCCGAATGGCATGACGTTGAATTGCCATAATCCAGATCCGGTGGTAAAAGCAGTCTTCTCTTTATCTTCTGGGTCCATTTCTACTTGCCAATAACCAGACTTCAGGTCCAAGGTGGAAAACAGTTTGCTGCCGGCCAACGTGTCTAGCGTATCGTCAATTCGGGGCAGAGGATAGCTGTCTTTCTTCGTCACGTTGTTAAGCTGGCGATAATCCACGCAGAATCTCGTAGTTCCATCCTTTTTCTTGACGAGCACTACTGGAGACACCCATGGACTAGTAGATGGTTGTATCACTTTTTCTTCTGCCATCTCTCGAATTATTCTTTCAGCTTCCTCTCTCTTCGCTCGTGGGAGTCTTCGAGCTGATTGTCTAATTGGCTTAGCATTACCAGTATCGATTTTGTGTTTGACGGCTGATATTCTGCCAGTCTTTCCTCCTTTTGGTACGAATAAGTCTCGATACTGCAAGAGAAATTCTCTCATTCTCTTGGTCAAATCTGTCTTCGTCACCTTCTTCTTGGATGGTCCTAATTTTGTTATATCCTGAAGCCTTCGTTGCTGCTTCATATTCAAGAGCAGCTGTCAATGTGTCAACTAATGTTTTGGGATGGGCTAAACGGAGCGTCCTCTGCATATCGGGGTCACGTAAGCCATCAATAAAGGCCTGGATGCCCAGACATTCCATCATGTTCTCTGGTGCTGACGGATAAGCAAATCGAACGAGTCGGGCAAAATCCACTTCATACTCTTGAAGGGCTTCATCACGTTTCTGCCTTCGGTTCTTCAGCTGAGATTGGTACAAGTGCTCTAGATGTTCGTGGCAGTATCGCATGTCCAACCTCTTTTTCAGCTGCTCGAAGTCATCCGTTTCTTCAAGTGGTATCGTCTGTAGTACATCTAAGGCATCTCCCCGATAGTTAAGTTCACTGCTTTCTACTTATCGGACCAATTATTCACCCTAGCGGCTGCTTCAAACTGTTTTACGTAATTGGTCCGAGACATCTTTCCATCGAACGTTGGGGCCTTGACTCGGGTAAAACTGCCAGTATCATCTGTCTTGGGTTGTGTTTGTGGCTTCCAGATCTCGATCTTCTTTTCTTCTGCTGAAGTGTCTTGTGTTCTTAACTCGGCAATCTTCGTCTCTAACTCCTTGATTTTCTCGTCCATCTGATTTTCCATCGTGGTCATCTTATTCTCCATGTCTGATTTTAGAGACGAAATTTTATTCTCAACTTCAGCAGCAATGTCATTTTTCAATGAAAAGATATCTGCAGATATATCATTCTTCATAGCAGAAATCTTCTCGTCCATATTAGTAGAAACCTTGTCCATGTTAGCAGAAATATCGTTCTTCATAGTTGAAATCTTCTCGTCCATGGCAGAAAAATCGTTCTTTATTACAGAAAAATCATTCCTCATATCAGAAATTGACGAGATTAAGGTGGAAGCCTCGTCTTTGAATAAGAATGTTTCTGGATCCAAGCCTTCACTTTCCAGTGCCATTTTGAGTCTTTCTATTAATTCACTTTTCTTACCGGACGTTTCCAACTCACGATCTTCCAATTCTGCTCTTAGTTCCGCCACTTTGAGGTCACATAGTCTCTTGGCCATTTTTACGTAGCAATTTATTTATATTATCCCACTTCTGACACCAATGTAATGTTTTTGTTATTTATTTAAACAATAAACGGGTGGGATAAATTTTAAACACTCGGTATTGCTACTTACTAATTTATTTAAACACTAACTCACTAACACTAATTTATATGTACTTAACTAGTCACTTAAATTTAATTTATATGCACACTAACTTATTAATTTATAACACTTTTATATTCACTTAATTACTGTTTAACTCACTATGGCAAATTATAAACTGAAACTCATCCGCTGATCGGTCCTGTATTTATATCAAAAACTTTCTTTACTAGAACATTCGGGATGGGACATGCCCTTCGCGATATTTCTTAAAATGCCTTTCGAGAACATGTTTAAAAAGGACGGTCACAATAGATCCCAATAGACCTTCTCAGAATTCGGCGCGCTCGCCTTTTTCTTAACTCCGTTAACATAAGGTTACAGGGCCGTACTTAGTATCTGCTTCGGTGTGCGAGTTCGTAACACTATAATATCTCCGTTCACTTTAACGGAAGATTGTTTGTTAATACTAGTAGTATATTTTTATTTGGAATTTTTTTTTATCAATGTAACATGTGATCTAACGTTTTTTGAGTAATTAAAGTGTTCATTTTAGTAAATAGCTCAAAATTTTTTATAATAATTAAAAAAAAATTCGAATTCGAGTTTTTTTCGATTTTTTGCATTTTCTGAGAAGATTTACTACAGTAACATATATTTTTTTTTCGCCATCGGAAAGTAGAGATTTCAACGAACAGAAAACATACCAACTTTTTCAAAAAAGCTGATATTTTGACGGGTCAGTTTTCGATTGAAAATTAGGGTGTTTTTTCGATATTAATTCAAAATAGGGTGAAAAAATAAATATTTTCAATCAAATAAATTACAGCGTATTTGGGACATAAAAGGGTAAGTTTTCACCAAATTTCGTTAAAAAAAATTTTTTGTAAAAGAAAAAAATAAAAAACCAAAAAATTGGTTTTTTGAATTTTTCACATAAATTTAGAGGTTATGTGAAAAAAGTGTAAATACAAAAGTTTTAGATCTTTTTATTACCTACAACTTTGCCCTTTGACTTTTTTCGATAGGACTTTTAGTTTTGCCGGAAATCGAGAAAAACCGTTTTTTACCCTTAAAAACTCACCCCCATCCCCTTCCCGACCTCAGATCGCCCGTAAATTATTTTTCCTTTCATTTTTATAATATTCCCCTCCTTTTCTAATGGGTTTCATCCTACTATTATTTTTTTTCACTTTTTATTATTTTTAAAGGCTTCTACCCTGGTGTACTTCTTTACTTGGGACAATAAAATGTTAGATTAATTCAACTTAAATTTTGTTGACACTTGATGTGGTTCCAAATAGTCTAATAAACACAAAATTGTATGTAGGTACTCACACAAAAAAAATAAATAAATAAAAAGTAAACAGTTTATTATGTGAAATGAACGAGGTCCGAAAGGGCACAGGTCACCTGTTGTGTTAAATTTCAACCACGTTGAGGATTAATTTTCCTTGACAATAGGTTTATTCCCACCTTCAATCACAAACAAATTTCTTACAGTTTGCAAATCGTTTCCAAAGCGCATGTCGGTAAGATACTGGTTTCCTAATCAATTTATGTTTTCGGTTGGAACAGCTGATTAAGAGTTTGAAGTGTGTGAGTAAACACAAAGAACACTTCTTCAGAATACTGGGGGACTATTTTCTCTGAAAATATCATAAATAGTAATTCATTCAATGTAAAAAATAGCATCATACCTACCTAAATAATATTGGTTTTTAATTATCTGCTCGTTTAGTTGTAATTATAAATTTTTGTCTTCACTACTTTCCATGGACGATATTATGTCACTAATCTCACTAATATTTTCGTCGCCCATACTTAACGATTTATTAAAAGATATTTCAAAACACTCAAAGAGAAACAGATTTTCAGTCGGGGATTTATAATTTACTATTTAGCACTTTGGCGGGTACGGGGTTAAAGGTAATATTTTTAATGAAACAGTAGGTATTGCGCTTGCCCCAAACAAATTACTAGAGAATAATCGACAAACCGTTCTCATCGTTTACAAACAGGTTTGAAAATCAGTAGGAACAGAAAACAAATCGTTTACTAACTGTCGGAAACTCTGGTTTGAGTTAGTGCGAAGAATCATGACTGTAACAAACTGTTTCTGACGCAGGTTGGAACAAACCTAATATATTGAACTTCCTACGTTGTTTTCAAGCTGTTTCATCTTCTGTATACTTTCGCAAAATATGCCCCTTTATTCCATCATTCTCTGCACATTCACCTTAAGATTTCCTCATTCGTCTATAACGCCTCGGCATTCCTACATTCTACTAATCCCAATGTTCAACTATTTTTGATATCCTAACTGGTGATGTTGGCGTTTCTTTTATTAAAAGATTCTTTTTTTGCATCAAATTATGGCATGATATAAAATGTTTCTCTACTGCAAGATCACCTATGCTACAACTAACTAGATTTTTGTCATTCTTCTCTTTGCATCCTATTTTTATGATATCAAATATCAACATAACCTCATTATTTTACATTTCCTTAATCTTCATACTACTTTCAAAGACTGACAACGTTGTACAAATGTGACCTCATACTCGCTCTATAAAGTACATCAATTTTAATAATGTAAGATCTATATGTGTTCATCTCAATAATGAATTACCGTCGATACTGTCTGAAACCTCTGAAACCATAGAAGAGATTAAAGGAAGCAATAGTGTGGCTTTAAACGGAAATCACATTTCACATCTGATTTATTTACAAATTCTCCTAGCCATATTTTTATAAATCCAATTACAAAATCAGTCAGTATTACTTAATTGGGAAATATTAAGGTCACGAATGTAGACGTTACTAAATACTAAAACATATCAGTGTTTAAATGATTCCCAAAGTCATACTAGGAACCTAAATAGGCAGTAAAAGAAACATTGAACTCAAATTTACGTAATTGTAATGGTTATCGGAATTTTATGTAGAAAAGCGAAATATATATTTAGAACTAATTATATTTTCAATACATAATTATAAACATCGAGGTGTGAACTTTTATAAATTTATAACAACTCTATATGATTATAAAAAGGTAGGTATTTAAAAAAAAATATTGACCGTTTTTAAAGAAGACAACAATTCTTCAGGCTGTATGCCGCAATGAATATTGATTTATATTTCCGTCCTAAACAGGGGACAACGTTATTGTCGATTCATACCGTTGTTTTGGTGGTAAATAACACTTAGTAATGACAAAATACTTTATTGTACATCAAGTAAAATCAAATATCGCTTCTTAACATCCAAATTGTAAAAGCATGTAATGCCATCGTCGAGTGACTCCACACCTCTCTTCTCTGCCGTTCGCGACCATGTCAACTGTCAACGTCCACTGTTCTTGCGCCACTCGAGAGTAACCGAGAAATACACTATATCGTGGAAATACACTGTCACAACAGCTCCTCCCTCACTAAACTATAAACACAACATAAAACTGAAATTACAAATCTAGCCTTTCTGGAGCTTTACGTGCTCGGGTAGATCTGCGTATACATGTCAAGTCAGAATTAGTCCCATTATCTAAATCTGCATCATTTTGCACATCAGTGTTATGGTTTGACAAACTTAAATCTACATCCCTGTTTAATCCAACTGTAGGATTTTCATTATAACTAATATTTGTAGGTAAACTCAGGTTTACATTATTTGGTAATGGAACTTGTGACATATATCTATCAGTATTAAAAGGATAATTATCCTTATTAGTTTCTAGTGGAGTATTTGGACAAATGTCTCGAATTTGATCAATGTGTCGTTTCCAGATTCTCCCATCATCTAATTTTACATGATAATGCAAGGTACAAAGTTTATCTTCTATATGACCAAATAACCATTTATCAGAGTGTATGTATTCACGCACAGCAACTCTATTTCCCACATTAAAAGACCTGCATTTAAATTCAATGTTTTCCGGTTTGTTACTATCCTTAATTACCGGTTTTATCAGATCAATTCTGGATTTAATCTCGCAACCAAACATTAAGTATGACGGAGATGTCTTAGCTATGTGGCATTTTTCGATATTGTAAAAGTATCTTGCATAGATCTTTATGTCTATCCTTTGGGTCAGGGTCTAAAGCACGAATTGCTTGTTTTATTGTTTGAACAAGTCATAAATAAATTGATATAATTAGAAGTAAATCACTATCTTTCTCAAATTTCTTTACTAAACAAACATTCTAAGGTAACAACAATTACAATTAGCTGGTAGTAATCTAATAAACTTACCTGTATAATAAACACTTCACAAAAAACACCACAAAACACTGGGTGACAGAAACGGCCATTAGCAATCTGGCGCTTACGAGCAATTGCATTTAACATTTGCACGCGAGGTATTGGCACGTGACAAATTGAAGCATTTTTATTGGTCTGGCAGTTAAGAGCTATTGCCAGGATGTAGAAACGACTTACAACAATGCAGTGGCGCTAAAACCTTAAAATTCAAAAAAAGTGTACTTACGAGGTATTGATTCTAGGCCATCGATATGTTTAAATCATGAGAAATTGTATTGTAAGTCACTGTGCTTGGTACATAACCTAATACATCTAAAGAATTTTTACAATATGTGATAAGTTTCAAATTTGTTGGTATAATGGGAATATCTGGAAAGACTTCTGTAAACTGTTTCTTACTCATAATACTTACAGAAGCTCCACTGTCCACCTCAAATTTAATATCCTTATTGTTTACCATAACTGTAGTTAAAAACATTTCTCGAAATTCAGAATGCTCAGCCTCTAAGGCCACAATTTCCTCAACCTCTTTCACCTGGTTTGTATTGTACCTTACAGATTGTGTCTGTTTATTCCCTTTAGCCTTTGTACATACTTTCTGCAAATGACCTTTAATGTTACAGAAATTACAAACACCATTTATTTTGTTACAAAATAATCAGTTTTACCACAACGATAACATTGCTTAGTAAGTGTGCTTCGTATACTATTTTTAGCACTTGCATTATTTTTATTAAGATTGTTATGATTACTTGTGGTAGGCTGATTATTATTGAATGACTTTTTCTTAGTATCTAAGCTATTTACATTACCTCTATGATGCAACTGAGCCACGTCTTTAGATGAAAGCTCCATACTTACAGCAATTTCTAAAGCTCTATCTAATGTAAGATCTCTTGTTTCTAGTAACCTATGTAAAATTTTCTCATTTCGTAAACCGAAAACAAACTGATTTCTTAATGCAGTCTTTAAGTATGCCCCAAAATTACAATTAATTGCAAGTTTCTGTAATGCAGTTAAGTATTCTTGTACACTTTCACCTTCACATTGTTTTCTTTTATTGAACCTAAAGTTTTCAGCTATCTCTAATGGTGCTGGATCATAGTATTGTTGCATGAGTTGAACTAAATAATCGTAATTCTTATTCCATGGATCTTCTGGCGCTAATTTGTCACAGAGGGTATCGAAAGCCTCTGCCCCCATATAATGTAATAGGTATCCTACTTTCCTATTATCTGGTACACTGAAAATTGTAAATGCGCCTTCTAGTCTTTTTACCCATCTCGACCACTGGTATTTTGAATTTTCGAAATGTTCGATGGTAAAAATTGTCTGAACTGTAGTAGTAATCACGCCACTGGTAACTGCGGGTGTTGTAGCCGTCGTAGCAGGTGGAACCAATATTATTATTTGTAATTATTGTAATACCTAGAACTTCATGAATTCTTACTCTCCTCGTCGCCAAGTGTTGTTTTGGTGGTAAATAACACTTAGTAATGACAAAATACTTTATTGTACATCAAGTAAAATCAAATATCGCTTCTTAACATCTAAATTGTAAAAGCATGTAATGCCATCGTCGAGTGACTCACGCCTGTCTTCTCTGCCGTTCGCGCCCATGTCAACTGTCAACTTCCACTGTTCTTGCACCACTCGAGAGTAACCGAGAACTACACTATATCGTGGAAATACACTGTCACAACACATACCATTCTTCTTGTCTCGCAACTACATTTACTAGGTTATCTTAAACCTCATATTCTGGAGCCAAAAATAAATTGATTGAACCCAATTTATCTTCATTGTAATAAGAAAGTAAATTTGTTTCAAACACACAAAAGTTGAAAGCTTTTATATGTATTATTGACAATGTTGTTGATGGCATTGTCTAATTGTATTCATCCGTAGCAACAACTGTTACTGAATTGATTACTTAATAACTACTGCAAAGTTTTTGTAGTATAATAAAAAAATAGCCGTATTTTGATAAAAACTGATATTTCTATAAAGCACTAAAGGACAAAAAATTTTCGAAAATATTATGTACAGTTAAAGGTGCCACAATAGTCATAAATTGTAAAGTACACAAAAATTTGGGGTGGTTTTGAGGGTCTCAACTTCCATAAAAATTTTACGCGGTGTAATGATTCCGTCATTTCTGTTATGGACGAAATATTTGAAAAAATTTATTGGTAAATGTACTGTAATGTTTTTCTAATTTATTCAAACAATAAACGGGTGGGATAAATTGAAAATACACGGTATGGCTACTTACTAATTTATTTAATCAGTAACTCACTAACACTTAATTTATTTATACTTAACTAATCACTTAAATTTAAGTTATATGCACACAAACTTGATTATATTAGCACTTTACTGTTCGGTGTATTTCTGTTTATTTCTCGAGATCACTTTATCAACCCCCTCCTCCGCTGATCGGTCCTTATTTATATTAATGCCTTTCTTACGAGAAAATTCCGGGCTGCGGCTTACACAGACACAAATAATTTTTCTGGCCTTTTCTAGATAAGTTTGGTCACAAAAACAATGTTTAGATAAGATAGTCCCAAACAGTTATAAAAACACTGCGTATCCGCCATAATTTTAATTTTCATACCTGGCTTAGACAGAGTCGGATTCGGGAACTATACCAGTGTGCTGTTTCGTAACATTACCCCCTCCTTAAATGGAAGTTCCTCCTGGAACTTTTGTGTAGCCGAGACTTGATGTTTGAATCGGCAACTGGCCCCATTTCTACACTTTCCGATCTTATGGAAATAGCAGGGCACCGTCTTCATCGGATACTGATAACGGGGGTTGTAGCTGCAAATTAATATCTGGACACCAGTATCTCTAAAGATAACCTCTACCATGTTCCTGATAACACGCCAATCCAACTGGTTACTCGCTATCTTAGGCATAGCCAGTTTCTTCACGTTGTATAACAACACATGGTCTCGGAGGTTTCGAAGTGCTTCCCACACATCGCGGTAGGTAGATCGATCTTGGAATTCATTTTTAGTTACCACGTAGAAGACGTACCGCGAATTATGTTTCAGTTTCAGTGTCTTGCCAGGAGCTGAAATCTGGTCTTCAAGTTTTTTTAATTGCCCGAACTTCTTTCGAAAGACGGTTGTCAACCCTCGTGCGTTCTTGATACGGGCGGGGATGTTGTATGCCAGTGAATAATCTTCCGGGAGAGTGGACAGATCTTGTTGTTGTTCCGAAGTGACTCCATATCTAGCTTT
Source organism: Galeruca laticollis (assembly GCA_963921935.1). NCBI lineage: Eukaryota > Metazoa > Arthropoda > Insecta > Coleoptera > Chrysomelidae > Galeruca > Galeruca laticollis. The sequence goes on along the minus strand of OY998178.1, from coordinate 31,815,638 downwards.
CCCGGCACCTCCATACCTGCCCATAAATTCCTCGAAGGTAGGGTCGGACACATCTCGAATAAGGTTTACTCCTTGCTCCAGGTCATGGTCTCCTTCGAATGGCGCTAGTCGGTTTTGGTGAACTACTTTTGGTTTTCCGTTGGGGATCTTGCTTATTCGATATATAACATCATTGATCCTTTTCTTGATTAAGTATGGACCTTCCCAGGATTTTTGTAATTTTGGAGAAAATCCTTTTCTCCTCGCCGGGTTGTGTAACCATACTTTGTCCCCTTCTTTAAAACCGCCTTCTGTGGTCTGCGTGTCGTACCGACTTTTCATTCTGTCGCTGGCAACTTGAAGATTTGTTCGAACTAATTCATGAATATCGTCCAGCCTTCTTCTCAATTGGATCACGTAGTCTTCGCCTGCTATATCTTCTCCAGGCCGACAACCAAATTCAAGGTCACAAGGAAGCCTCATTTCACGTCCAAACAGGATTTTCGCCGGTGTTCCACCCGTGGACTCATTGACGGCAGATCGATAAGCCAATGCGAATAGGGAAAGATACTGGTCCCAATCTCTCTGATGGCTGGATACTACTTTGGACAGGTATTTTCCAATAGTCATGTTCATTCTCTCGACCATTCCGTCTGACTGTGGATGTAATGCTGTTGTCCTGGTCTTCATTCCCAGGTCACTGTGGACTTCCAAGGGCACTCCATATCGGCTGATAAATTCTTTCACCAATACATCTGCTACAGTTGTGGCCTCTTGGTTGGGAATAGCGTAAATTTCCACCCATTTTGTGAAATAATCCATTATAACCAGTATGTATTCACTACCATTTTCTGTTCTCGGAAATGGTCCAGAGATGTCTAAAGCAATCCTTTCGAAAGGGGTTCCAACATTATACTGTTTCATGGGTGCCTTTCTCTTGCGATGTGGTTCATTACTCGTAGCACAAGTCGTACATTTCTTACACCAGTCCTTCACATCGTCGGAGCTGTTCTTCCAATAAAACCTTTCACGGACTCGCTGAAGGGTTTTCTGCACTCCCAGATGACCTCCCGATGGACTGTCGTGTAACTTCTTCAGTACCTCAGCTACTCTTGTTCTCGGGATAACTAGCTGTCTCCTCATCTCAGAACCATCATCTTTCTCAAGGACTCTTTTCAACAGCCCTTCATCCAGGATAAGGGAGTCCCACTGAGCCCAATATGCCTTGAGTGTCGGTGAAAATCTTGACACTTCTTGCCAGGTAGGTCGCCGATTTTCTTCCTTCCATTGCCGGATCATCTTCAGGTGAGGATTGTTCTCCTGATCTTCTCTGATCCTGGTAGGTGACCATTCCTCGTTGACTACTGTAATTCTTGAAACTGCAACTTCCTTAGATTTCGACTTGTTGCATTGTGAATAGTCTACAGGGCATGACCGTCTAGGTAGAGTTGGCTTTTCGGTGATTCACATCAGCTGGATGTTCACCCCTGTCTGATTTCCCCTGTGACTGAAGTTCTTGGGTTACAGGAGTCTTGGGGCGCTTAGAGGGACTGCGTACGTGCTGTAGCTCGCCACACTTTCGGCATTTGATCTTCTTCGGCTTCTTGTGTGCCATACCTTTCAACAAGTTGACTATCTGGTCAAGTTTGCCATCGTCATCTTCTTCCTGCATGGTCCTACCTTTGTTGTACCGCAAGCCCTTCATGGCTGTTTTGCATTTAAGAGGTTCTTGGTTTGAAGGAGTCGTAGGACGCTTACACGAACTGCCTGCATGCTCTAGCTCGCCACAATTACAGCACTTGATCTTCTTCGGCTTCACGTCTACCATACCTTTCAACAGGTTGACGATATTGTCAAGTCTGTCATCGTCATCTTTTTCCTGTATGGTCCTACCTTTGCTGGATCCCGAAGCCATCGTGGCTGCTTCATATTCAAGAGCAGCAGTCAATGCATCGACCAATGTTTTAGGATGGGCTAATCGAAGCGTCTTCTCCATATCGTGGTCACATAAGCCGTCAATAAAGGCCTGGATGCCTAAACATTCAATCATGTTCTCTGGTACTGATGGAAAAGCAAATCGAACTAGTCGGGCAATATTCATTTCATATTCTTGAAGGGGTTCGTCACGTTTCCGCCTTCAGTTCTTCAGCTGGAATCTGTACAACTGTTCCAAATGTTCGTGACCATATCGCAGGTCCAGCCTCATCTTCAGCTGCTCGAAGTCTTCCGTTTCTTCCAAAGGTATCGTCTGAAGTACATCTAAGGCATCTCCCCGAACCGCGATAGTTAAGTTCATTGCCTTCTCTCTATCGGACCAATTATTCACTCTAGCGGCTGCTTCAAATTGTTTCACATAATTGGTCCGCGACATTTTTCCATCGAACGTTGGGGCCTTGACTCGGGTAAAACTGCCAATGTCTTCAAACTTAGATAGTGTTTCTGGCTTGCAAGGTTTCGTTTGCTCGGTCTTCTTTTCTTCCTCTGGCGTGCCTCGCGTTCTTGAGTCGGCAATCTTTTCCTCTAACTCCTTGATTTTCTCGTCTATCGTTGTAATCTTATTCTCGATTTTCTCGTCCATCGTTGACATTTTATTCTCGATTTCAGATTTTAGAGACGAAATTTCATTTTCAACGACAGCGGCAATGTCGTTTTTCATTAATAAAATATCGGCAGATATATCGTTCTTCAAAGTAGAAATCTTCTCGTCCATATTAACAGAAATGTCGATCTTCATAGCAGAAATATTGTTCTTTATAGCCGAAATATAGCTTTTCACATTCGTAAAAATCTTCTCTTCCATGCCAGAAATATCGTTCTTCATTGCAGAAATCTTCTCGACCATGTTAGGAGAAATTTACGAGATTAAGGTGGAAGCCTCGTCATTAAATAACACTGTTTCTGGATCAAAGCCGTCATTTTCCAGTGCTACTTTAAGTCTTTCTACTAATTCACTTTTCTTACCGGACGTTTCCATATCACGATCTTCCAATTCTGTTCTTAATTCCGCGACTTTCAGATCACATAGTCTCTTGGCCATATTTTACGTAGCAATTTATTTATATTACCCCACACCTGACACGAATGTAATGTTTTTCTAATTTATTTAAACAATAAACGGGTGGGATAAATTGAAAACACACGGTATGGCTACTTACTAATTTATTTAAACACTAACTCACTAACACTTAATTTATATATACTTAACTAATCACTTAAATCTAATTTATATGCACACAAACTTGATTATATTAGCACTTTACTGTTCGGTGTATTTATGTTTATTTCTCGAGATCACTTTATCAACCCCCTCCTCCGCTGATCGGTCCTTATTTATATTAATGCCTTTTTTACAAGAAAATTCCGGGCTGCGGCTTACACAGACACAAATAATTTTTCTGGCCTTTTCTAGATGTCCGGTCACAAAAACAATGTTTAGATAAGATAGTCCCAAACAGTTATAAAAACACTGCGTATCCGCCATCATTTTAATTTTAATACCTGGCTTAGACAGAGTCGGATTTAGGGTCTATACCAGTGTGCTGTTTCGTAACAGTACCAACTGTAGATGGTTTTCTTCCTTTGGGCTTAGTCGGTACAGAAGCATGTTTTCTCATCCAGATATGTAAAGAGTAGTCGACACGGCTACGACTCGAATTTAGTACTAAATATATTTACATTTGATCCCAACTTTTATGCTTAAATTGAGATCCTGAATCTATTTTTGGATTCAGGATTAAATAATATACTAAAATATTTATTGATTATTAAACAATGATTTATTTTTCAGGTGTTGGCCATGCTGCTTCATTCCGTATTGTATGGATTCATGTCAAGCAAAAACCCATTACTGTCCAAACTGTAGAGCATATATAGGAAAATATGAAAATTAAGAAAGTTGTTTGTTTCATTCAAAACTTGGAATATCTAGTACTTTCGCTTTAAGCTTTCAATGCCAATGTACATAGGCGTTATGTTCCATAATGTTTCAGGGATATCTATTTTAAACTTTCTTCGTTTGACGCTTATTAAAGTTTTGTAACAAAAAATATTTTTTTATATATATATTCATTATCTTGCGTAAGAAGGTACGATTTTATTATATATAATATTTATAATTTGAGGACATTTTTGTACTGTATACAGATTGTATAATCAAATTATACAGCATTGAAAATTGGGCTGCTATTTTAGGAAGAAACAAATTCATACTTTTTAGTTATTCTCATTTTATTTCAGAATCAGTTGTTTTTTAGTAATTATGTATAACATTCAATAATTACGTTGAGACAAACAACGGTAATAATTTGATATATTCATTTTTGTTAGATTAACTTTTATTTACGTAAACACGTGTAATTAATCAATCAGCTAATTAGAACAGACTGTATGCAATGAAATAATACTTAATTTTTTTCATATAAATTAAAAAAATTCCATAAATGAGATTCAATAATTTGGCATGTTTTATACTTCATAGTGTCTTTAAAAACATTCAAATTTTCAGAAAACTCCACTAGACCTTGAAGAAATTCTATTGAGTTGGCAGTATGTACTTCCACTTATAGATATTCAAAGTTATTGCCTAAGCTAATCATGTTCAGTTATATAGAGATTATATATATATATATATATATATATATATATATATATATATATATATATATAGATTAGATCAAATGGTGATACTAGTGTTACCAACAGAAGAATAACACATTACTAGAAATATTCCAACAACGCTCTTCTCTTCTTTACTGCTCAGATAATACTTTTCAACAGTTTGAGAATGATTAGTAAATGTTGGGTAGATTCTACAGTTTTTAACAAAGTTAATTTTTGAATTTTGTATTGATCTGTTAATGTATACAATTCGTTGATATCTTTTTATTTGAAATTTAAAATTTTAATTGTGTTTTTTTTTAAAGAACAACCCTAAATATAAGTGCCTTTGTATTCCATACCGCACATGTTTACCCTATTATAAAGGTCCCTACAAGTATTACCAGCGTATGTTGAGTACATTTTGGTTACTCAAAGTTCAAGCATGCCTACCTCAGTATATAGGCGACAGTAATTAAGCATCCTTTTTCTCCTTTGTTAAGTTTAACATTGTAAGGTAATACTTTTTCTTAGAATCATCGCAATTCTTCTTCAAAAACCAATAATCAACTTTTTAGTAAATACATTGAATAAATCTCTTTGAATTTGTGCAATGTATTTGCCAACATTAGCATGAAGAAGAAGACCAATTTTTCTATTTTACTTAGAAAATATGAATGGTTATTTTTCATCATTACACTAAATTTAAGTGTGATTGGACGTCTATTAGATATATACACCCAAGTCAATTAGATATGTACAATCAATCATCTATGGAGTGTATAATCAAAAATATACGTTAAATGCTCATTTAATAGACACCATGTGCTGTGTGGTATAATGTGAACAATCCAGATAATGTGGTTCACAAATACATGTTTGTTACTTACCAAAAAATGTATCATTTTATTCCTTCTTATTTTTAAGTTCTTAATCATATTTTGTTAAGTGATGTTATAATTTTCTTATATTATAAATATTCTATTTACCTACAGTGTATACATAAGCATAGATAAGATAAAAATATTGATCCTTATTTTAATATTTGTATGTTTTATAAAGTGAGCGTATTGTAATCACCAATTCATATTAAAGGAAATTATTTTGCAGATACCATGTATTTTATTTATTATCTTAATTCTCAATGTTCTGATAAACTAATTAAATGAATGAGGCCAACAAACACTGTAAATCATTAGATTAAAAAATTTTCATTTAAACCAGAACCAAACAAAGTGGTTTTCAAATAACTACGAAATAAAATATTCATATTCATGCAATTTAAATCGCATTCACCCTCATTCTGTTAATACTGCCTCTTCTCTTACCAGATTTTTTAATGACAATGAGTATCAAGTAATATTTATAAATAGTTATTTGTAAAACAAGTGTCACAATGACTCGGTCTGTAGTACGAGTGAAGTTTACGCGACGAGCCGCGTAGCGGTGTGTTTCGCAAATCACGAGTACTACAGAAAGTCATTGTGGCACATGTTTTACACAATATTTTTTATAATTTGCATTTATTTATTATTTAAATAAAATAGAATTACATATATAATCCCTGTTTTTAAACTAGGAGGAGTGGTTTGAATTTAAGTTGGCAATTCTGTAGATTCCTGATTGGTCAGATCACAGATAGTTTTATACAGCACATTTGACATATTATGACCAAATAATTTATAAATTGTACACAAACTTTCATTTAAGCAAACAGAGAATGATTATTTGTTTAAAAATGCTGTATATGCTCTTGCGATATATTTATATTATATCATGAACAGAATTATTTCTGTAATACATCTTCACATAGATATCTGGTAATTTATCCCAAAAATTGAACGTTATGTATACCTATATATATATATATATATATATATATATATATATTATTGATCCTATAATAAATAAACGTTAACGTACTTTATTCATTAATATATTTTATATAATTCATTTTAATTTACCTTTAAGAACATTTAATATAATAATTTGCTAGCTAGAACAACGCTAGACCATTTTATTTATAATTTGTTTCAAGGTTAAAGTCAAATGTCAAATAAAAATATAACTAAATACAATAACCAACTGTACACTAAAAATTACTAAAACAGTGTTCAAAGAGCTTCATTGTGACACTGTAAACAACGTTATAATGAAGTCTCTTTTATAAGCGAATTATAAAAAGTTCTTTTAAATATCTCTAAAATCAACTATATTTTTAACTAATAAATAAAATCCATTATTTAGTTAATGACAGAGTATCAAGTGATATTAGTGTTTTAAATGAAACTCAATGTTTTAGCTAATTCCACAATATAATGAGAAATGTTGAAAATTCTAAAAAATTGACAATTGTTTCGATAACTGAATATCATCGTCAGAATGACAGAAGTTACATTTGCTTTGATGCCTACCTGATGTTTAGTAGTTATTTTTGGCTAGACCAAGAAGTCACCTCCTTGTGATTGACTTAATATATGTTAATAGAAAAAAGAAGAAGATCTGATATTACAAATATTGAAACATAGATATTATTAGCCTTATGGTGATATCCTGGATATCATTTTTCCAATTAAGATCAGTATAACTGTGCAATGATATAGAAAACCAGGAAAACTATATCTGCTGATCTTTACAATTATCACTTAAGAAGACAGTTTAATATTGGTTAACTCCCTAGATTTATCTGGTCATTGACGACTTCATATTGTGGGTTTCTCAGTGTCTTCTAATTTCCAACTGTTCAAGGAAATCCAGTTCTTGTTTCTTAAATATATAATATTTCAAAGATAATATCTTTAGCAACGAATACAACAATTTTTTTTAAAACAGAAAGTGACGTAAGTACAAAATTGTTAAATGTAAAAACAAAAATACCACCATTAAAGAAATCGGGTATAAACTTAAATGTCCAGAATGTAATGCTGTCTATTTGGGCCAGACCCTTAGAAATTTTTAAATCCGATACAGTGAACACTTACGAGCATACAGATTAAAACGACCAAATAAATCCCATTACACAACACATCTACTTGACACCAATCATTCATTGACACCTTAGACAAAACTAGAAGTGCTGCATATTTGCGAAAAGAAACAAGAACTAGATTTCCTTGAAGAATTGGAAATTAGAAGACACTTACGAACCCACAATATGAAGTCGTCAATGAACAGATAAATCTAGGGAGTTCTCCACTATTAAACTGTCTTCTTAAGTGATAATTGTAAAGATCAGCAGATATATTTTTCCTGGTTTTCTATGTCATTGCACAGTTATACTGATCTTAATTGGAAGAATGATATCCAGAATATCACCATAGGGCTAATAATATCTAAGCTTCAATATTTGTAATATCACATCTTCTTCTTTTTTCTATTAACATATATTAAGTCAATCACAAGGTAGGTCACTTCTTGGTCTAGCTAAATATAACTACTAAACATCAGGTAGGCATCAAATGAAATGTAACTTCTGTAATTCTGACGATGATACTCAGTTATCGAAACAATTGTCATTTTTTTAGAATTTTCAACATTTTTCATTATATTGTGGAATTAGCTAGAAACGTTGAGTTTCATTTAAAACGCTAATATGAGTAGATTCCACGAAGTAAGGGTCGAGACAGTTAATTTAATCAAGTGATAGTTATCTAAGAGATATTTTCAATATACCAACAATCACTTTTGTGTTTGGTCAATAAATAAATAAAACCCATTGTCCAGTTAATGAGAAATTATAATGCTTTCAAGACTCATTGCATGCATGCAGAACAGAAGCATATCATTTAACTAGTTTGTACATTTTAACGAACAATTTCTTGAACCTAAAGAGAAAAAAAATCCAAGTCAAATCAAACAACTTCAATTTGAAATTAGGATGTGTACAGATCATTCCATGAGTGCTATAGACATAGCTCTTCATCTTCAAAAGTTTCACAACTACAAAATTCACTTACTTCAACTTTATGTGGAAAACTTAAATGTCGATTGGAATTTCCATAAATTATGAATTCTCAGTTAACGTTAAAAATATACGCTTCAGCGAAGAGTTCACCTCTTACATAAATATTGTGGTTCTTCTTTGCAATCACATTTCATATTTGAAATGGCTTCCAGGTATGTAAGCATCTCGCTCCTAAATTTGTTGGTAGTTAATTGAAAAGTATTCATTATCTCTATGAACTAGCATTAGTTTTGTTAATCACATTATCCATCAGCGTACCAGGTATTAATTGAAAGCATTCTATATATGTTTATACCTCTTTGCTTTATCTCTGTGGCTGGTTAGAAAAACCTTAATGCATAAACATTAAGAAAGATTGAAGGCGACAAATTCGACTTGAAAAACTACCGCCCCATAACTCTCCTTCTCCTTAGTGGTATTTATAAATTCTACAACAATATTAACGAACTGATTAACGAGTATATTTGACGGACATCAGCCTAGGGAACAAGTTGGATTCAGGCAGTGCTTAATTTCTAAAAATTTGGGTGTGGGAACGCTCATTTATTCTTATAAACCACCATCTTTATTTTCTAATAAGGTTTAGTTAAACATTCCCTCACCCCCGTTAACGTCTCGGAGCCTACTGTCTACTCTGAATTTCCTACCAACCATTTTGTATGCAGCTTACAATACCGTTAACCAATATACTTTTTTTCAATGAATAGTGAAATAAAAACAAATTAAAGTCTTCTTTACATTTTTATTTATTTATGCATACAGTAGGGTAAACTGTCCCACAGTGAACCAATTTTCATATATAGTGTCACTACTTTTTCTTTTTGATGAAAATACCTCAGAAAACATATCGAATGAACACTCCCTGTTTTAATACGTTATCTGTGTAATCATATGGGTACTCATTTGATTTTTCGATATAGTTTTGAATTTTTTTAAAAACTATGACATATGGTTCACTGTGTACGATGATGTGTATACAGTGAACCACCAGCCAGTACACAGTGAATCATAGTTCATAATTCAAATAAAACGAAGACGTTATTTCAAAAACTATTGATATCTTATGACTTAACATAAAAAATAAAATACAACATTCTTGATATACGTACTAGACGCAAGTATAAAAATTGGTTGATTTCTAATTTAAAAAAATCTTCAAAAATATGGAAGCAGAACTAAATATTTTGTTTTTAACCAAAACTAACAACAAACTCCTTAAAATATTATTTGGGAAACAATGAGACTAGTAAGCCTATAGTCATTTTCATCTATGAAAAATACAAAAAAGAGATGACATGAACACTGGAGACTAATAAAATTGGGGAACATTTCAATAGCTAGCGAATATCGAGACCGCAAAAGTCCATGTTGAAAGAGTAGAAGGAATTTTTGCCCCTGGAGGTGGAGCCATGGTCTAATGGTTTTTGTAAAATAATTTTGACATCCGATTTTGAAACTGTAGCTAAATCGGGAATGGAGAACACATATTGTGTTGGAGATTTTTTCCGCAAGAAACTCACATCATATTCACCTTTTTGGACAGCTAAAATTTTAGCTAGGTAGTAAATTTTCTTTTTTTTCCTTGGAACTCAACCAGAACAAATTCCCCTTCGACAGGATCTCTGGTAAGATTTCCTAACTGGTTTTTTGCAACGGGGATCGTATCTCCATCTGAATTTTCATCAAATTCATCTGTCATAGCTCCATCACTTTCTAAAATCATGGAAGTATCAAATTCAGGTGTAGAACTATCCTGTAACACTTTCCTCACACCTTTTCCTTTCTTATTGGCGCATAGGATTTTTGTGTTCATTTGTCGCTTCTATGCTTGTTTTTCTTTTTCAATTTGCTCCTTTTCTGGTGTGTCCGTTGCTATCATACTCCTACCTTCTTCCTATTCTTCCTTATATTTTTTCTTGGTTTTGCTTTGAAAGGTGGACGGAATTCTGTCGGATCTATGAATTTTTTGTGACCTGTTTGTGACGATTCATTTACTGATGAATCCTCTTGGGGGGCGATGTTTTCTTTTTCTGGACAATCAGGTTCCAGATCTATTGATATATTGTTGTCCGCTGCCACAGCAGTAGGCCTCGACTCGGTTCACTGTTGGACGTGAGGTACAAAATCGTTTGAAGGTAAGAAATGAGAACTAATCATTTGTTTAATCAGGCATTTGCTATCGATTAATATCCTACATAGATCATTCATCACAATGAAATCTTAATTTCACGATTACAAAGTGTAGTTATTTTACTGGAACAAAAATATGGAGGGAATTTTTTATTTTACGTACCTGGCTAAATCACTAAATCTGCTATACAACCTACTCAGTTGATTGTTCGGGAATGATGGCAACCGCGCATTGTACTTGACAGGTCCACTGTGGGACATGGCTCACTGTTGGACAGTCCACCCTACAGTAGTATTAATAATACATATGAATACGTGAACAGATGTTTTTGATAATTTTCTGAAAAACTAGTAAGTCTAAATGTTTAAAATCTATTTTTAATGTTACAGCTTGAATTGTAATTTCTTATATTTTACAAAAACATTACAAAAACAATATAAAACTAACTGTAAATAATAAAAAAAACAGAGAAAATTCTTTTTCACAACATAACTAAAAGTCATGTTTTTTAAAAAACTAAAAACCTAAGAGATATTAAAAGAGAACGAGTTTTAGGAAAAAAGTTCCCATAATGCAATGCTGTCATCATTGTACATTTTCTGCCTTCGTTGTTTTGACTTGGTGTCAAGTGCAGAATGGTGTCCCTTCGCCACCAAAGACTTGACGTGTCTCTCAGGATTGTATCTAGCCACAGGAGGTCCCAGGAGCCTAATACGCAATAAATTACAAACAGTGCTGATGTAGAGTGAAGATCTTAGAGGAGACATGATTAAATTCATTGCAGAAAACCCACGTTCGCATTCAGCACTAGACACTGCAGTACTATTTATGGTTGAGATCAGTTTCTTAAACGACGGCGGCTGCTCAAGAATAGTAGGTTTCTCTGCGCTTAGCATAGGCTTCAGTCCCTGCTTAAGGTGTCTAAAGTCTCTAATTATATCCCGAGAGCTGCTAATTTTGAATCTATCGCAGATTCGCTGGATCTTGTATTCTCCGTAGGTGATAGATAAGTCTTTTGGCCAATACAGGAGGGGGGTCACTTTGATGTCATTCATGATGGAGTCGTAGTTTTCAGACGCATTTGAAGATGATAGCAACATTGAAGTCAAGTTGTTAGCAAGGCTCCGGTAGAACTGTTTTTCTGGAATAATCGCTATCTTGGCTCTTTCACAAAGTTCAACATCTTGAAACTTCTTATTGTCTATAGCAATTTTAGCTTCCACTGCACGTTTACCCATGTTATCAACTCGGTTTCAAACACTTTTATTAACATTGTTACGTCATTGTGAGCTTGGAATAAGTTGAGGCTTGATTTCTAAAGCTGTAAGGATAAATCCATCTAAAGCGTCGTACATTAACGCTAGGTTGTGTACAAAAGTTGTAGATGACAATGTGCAACAAATCCATTTGTAAATCGAACGTTGTTTCGAGTCCCGTTGCTTGTCTTCAGATGCTTCTAAAAAATTATTGTACAAAGCTTTAAAATCTGCCCATACTGCTTTCACCGCCATTAAGCTGGAGGCTACCCAACGAGTATATAAAACATGGCCGATTTTCAAAATTTGCTCCTCTAGCCCTTCAGCAATTTCTACCAATTTCCTGCTGATTTTTGGAGAGCAACTAAACATGTTTCTAATTTTATCCATGAATATCTTGAAATGATTGATTCCAGCTACTTCCACCGAATCGTACACGGCAAGCTCTAAACGATGGTTTAAACAGTGCCAAATGAAGAGGTTGGGGAATGTTTCAGTAACCTTTATAGCAAGGCCAGCTTTTTTACCTAGTAGCACTGATGCACCGTCACAAGTTAGAGCAATCATATGGTCTTTCATGAACAGAGCTTAGACCTAATGCTTGTAACTGATTTAAAATTTCTTGTAAAATACCAGCTGATGTTGTGCTATTTACCTCAAAAAGTGTTAAGAATATTGTCATAGGGTTTTGCATTCCTTTTAAAACAGTTATGATATAAACCACCAAAGCATTTTTATTAGAAACTGAAGTGGCCTCATCCAAAAGCAGTAAAAATTTAGAGTCTGACTTGATCAGGATTCATTAAGTCTGATTTCATTTCATCAGATATATGATGAACTATGTTGGAGCAAGCAACATTTGAATGTAGTATTCGGCCCATATCCAAACCATTGATCATTTGAAGATCGATTTATGTTTCAAATTCAAAAAACGGCCTATTTAGTTTGGCCTGTTTATAAGCTGTGCAGAAAATGCGCTCAGTAACAATCTGCTGCTCCTGATGCATAGAAGCAACAGCTTTTTTCAATGTATCTTTCTTTGCTTCATTGAGTATTTTTTCAGCTAAAGAGTGAGCTCGAGACCCACAGTGTAAAAATATATTTTTGCTAAGAGAGGATTGTTGGTCTTTTTTATTGTTTCCATAAGCGGTAACTGTTCCTAAACCCGCTCATCACTAATTTTTAGGCCCTTTGTTTTCTCGGCACCTAGAGTACTCACGCTTCTCCAAATATTACAACCTAGTTCTTTGTCCACAATTTACCATGGATTTTTTGCTTTAAATTCAGCAATTTGTTCAAGAGGCTAACAAACTGGGTGTTCACCCCCATTAACATAATCACTATTTTCATTACTAATCTTAGCTTCATCTGAATCAGATCCTAATCCCACCAACCTGGATACATCTTTGTCCGATGAGGAAGTTGAAGGGTAATCATCCTCATTGATTCCGATTGCGTCTCCTTTTTCATCTTGATCAACAGTTGGAGTCGTAGTCGATGTTTGCAAACTGCATTTCTCATCATTTACATTAACTTTTTGTTTCTTAGGCGTTAGGTTTAAAGTAATCAAAATTTTTTCTGGTAGTCATAACTCGAGTAGGAAACTTTTGTAGCTGCACTAGCACTAAAGACCAGTAAGCATAAACAAACAAGAACAACGAACTGATTACAAAACAGTGATGATGGGATGCAGTGCAACTTGTGACTGAAACGCGTCAAGTTCAAGTGTTCAAGTAACCTACGGTGTGATCAGTGTTGCCACCTTGCCACTACCACTGTAATGTGTGTGCGGTGGCGTGGCGCGGTGAAGGAATGGAGGGGGTAGGCGGTAGGCGGAGGGTATTGTTTTGTTATTGTGTGATGCGGACGAGATGACTGACCTCCCTCCCTGATTCGGTGCATCACAATCGTTTGTTAAGGCGCTTATTATCTGCTTACGAGCCGCTCGCAAGCAAAGCCTAAAATTTATATCCTACCTACAGTTTTTAAAAATTTACAGTTTTAGAGTTACTTGCGTTCCAGCACTCTTGGGAGGTAAGGGAACGCCGTTCCCTTGCATTTCCACTGAAATTAACCTCTGGATTCAGGAAGATATTTAACATGAGCAACAATCTCTTAACCATGAAAATTCATATACAATGAGCAAATGAATATCATATACTACTCTTCATAGCATTTGTCGACTTAAGAAAGCACATCTCTTCCTTTTCTTGTTTCCCTGAGTTTCTTCGACTCTGGCAATATGTTAATTGGATGTCAAAAATAATGTTTTGAGAGCAAAGGGCTATCCAAGTTCGTTCAGATAATTATATCAAGATATTTCTTTTCCATGTCTTGCAATTTGATACAAGATGCGACTGTTCACTCCTGATATGTTCGAAAAATACAATAAAACACTGCAGTGGGCCATCATCTGGAACGACGAGATGCAAATATCATAGACCAACAAATGCTTCCACTTCAACTTTATTGGTGGGTTTTATGAAACGAGGACGAAATTTGTATCTTGAGTTATGTTTAGTTTTGAATGAGCTGTAATTCACTCTGATTGCCTCATTTTTCTTGTTACAATATCTGCTAAAATATCGTCAAAAATAATCAATCATCATGCTTGTATTGGAGATTCAAATGGGGGATTTTCTCGTGGAGGACATAGCAGTTACGGGTTAATTCGAACATAACATAATCTGTAAATAAAGTTTTGTACTTACTTGATAACAAATAGTATAAATACTTGTCCACTGATTTATATATTTCTTGTTATTAACTGAATTCTCAATCAAGTATTTACATTTATACAATAATATAAATGCGTAAATTTTGTAAAATTAAAAGAAAAACAATAACTAAATTACCTTGGGCATAGGCAATACATTTAACACTACTTATTTTAGGTTTGATGGTCGATCTGGCTAACCACAAGTAAATGTGTCAACGATTTAAAAATTTATTCACACGCACAAAATCAATTTAATAAATGTATAAAAACTATAGTAATGAACTAATGAACAATTTAATTATTGAGAGATTATGGTTTTACACGTTGACCTTAGACAAAAGTCGTATTAGGTGTTGTGACCACTGAAATGAATAACCTAAACTGAAACAACTACAACACATTCTAAAAATAAAGCCATGTACTTTGATAAGAACAACTGATGAGGGAGGGAAGGCTATCTTTGTTACACTCGTGCAGTTAAATAGCAGAAATGTGATAATTATTCTTAATGTTAAAAGAAATTTTTTTAATGATGCTAAATACATTAAGTTTATTAGGTAGGTATATGTACAAAAATGTAAGACAAGGTAACTAGCAATTTTTTAAAATATTCAATATGCTTTGATACACAAATCTTTAGAGACAATTTTTAAAAAAAAATTCACTTTCAATATCTCCAAGGCTTCAGAGAATGAGATTGAAAATGATAAATTATAAACTAAAAATTACATATAAGCCTGGCAAGCAAATGTATATCTCTGACACACTTTCCTGAGCATATCTTAAACACACTGGATTAAAGTCAGATTCGGAAATAGAGTATTCAGTTCATACTTTAACAAAGTACATTCCAATGTCAGATGATCGAAAAAATCAGTTTAGACAAGAGACACTAAATGACCCCCAATTAAAGTTAAAGTCATAGATTTTGCCAATAATGGCTGGCCTGTTCAAAAACATAAAATTCCAGATAGTGTAAAAAATTATGCAAAACTTAAGGATAAAATGTTCTTTTCAAACAATTTATTGTTTTTAGAAAATAAGATAATAGTGCCAACCATATTGCGGAATGAGATGTTAAAATTAGTACATGAAGAACATTTAGGTATAGAAAAAACAGAAAACCGAGCTAGACAAATATTCTACTGGCCTGGACAAGCATCAGATATAGAATTCTTTATTAAATCATATCAGGTTTGTGAGAAATTTGCTCATAAAAACTGTAAAGAAACATTATTGCAATATCCACTTCCTGCAAGATGCTGGGAACCTGTTGGAACAAACATATTCACATATGGCAAAAATTATGTCGTATTATTTGATGCTTACTCCAACTGGTTGGAATTGTTACCAATCTGTGACAAAAGTGCTTTTAATGTTCTTAAAGTATTAAAAAATGTGTTTGCTAGATTTGGTCCACCAAACTTGATAGTTTGCGATAATGTACCTTTTAATAGCCAAAGATTCAGACAATCTGCGCAAGACAGGAATTTTGATTTGTCATCTGTAAGTCCAAATGGTCTGGTGGAAAAAGCTGTTGGTATCTCCAAAAAGCTCTTCAAAAATCTTTAGAGAGAGGAGATCTTGAATTAGCCCTTTCAAATTATAGGAATGCTCCACTTAAAAATATGGGCTATTCCCCATCCCAACTATTAAATAGGCGGATGACAAAAACCAAACTTCCAGTTGCCATATCTCTTTTACAACCCCAATTATGTAAGAATGTTGTAACTAAAATAAAAAAAAATGTAGTGTAAATCAGAAATATTTTGATAGATGTGCTAAAGACTTAAAACCACTGAAAACTGATAGTGATGCGACCATATTTAACCATCTTAATAAGACATGGTAGCCTGCGAAAATTTTAAGTCGACATGACAAACCAAGGTCTTATAATGTTAAGGATTCAAGTGGCAAGGTTATCAGAAGAAATCGAGTCGATTTAAATCCAAGTTTAAATACACCACAAAACTTATTTAAAGTAGATACTGATGAGTCTTATTTGCAAGAAGTTAATACACCATCTTCAAATGTTCAATTTGTAGATCAAAGTGATAACAATGCCTCTATGAATAATATAATTCTTCTATTTGCTAAACCTGAGACAATACCTGTATATAGCTCTCAATGTAGTCGATCAGGACATGTCATAAGAAAACCTAATAGGTTAAATCTTTAAGAGGAAGGATGTATAATATAGTAGGCTCTATTACTAATATAGTAGGTCATGATGATGAGGGGTGTCACTGTTTTAGTCAGATTACCAACTAGCTAGTTAATATTTTTATGATCTTAAAATAAAATACTTAAATTAGTGTTTTAAATGAAACTCACGGTTTCTAGTTAATTCCACAATATAATAGAAATTGTTGAAAATTCTAAAAAATTGACAATTGTTTCGATAAATCAATATCATCGTCAGAATGACAGAAGTTACATTTCATTTGGTGCCTACCTGATGTTTAGTAGTTATTTTTGGCTAGACCAAGAAGTGACCTAACTTGTGATTGACTTAATATATGTTAATAGAAAAAAGAAAAAGATGTGATATTACAAATATTGAAGCTTAGATATTATTAGCCCTATGGCGATGTCCTGGATATCATTTTTCAATTAAGATCAGTATAACTGTGCAATGATATAGAAAACCAGGAAAACTATATCTGCTGATCTTTACAATTATCACTTAAGAAGACAGTTTATTAGTGGAGAACTTCCTAGATTTAACTGTTCATTGACAACTTCATATTGTGGGTTTCTTAAATGTCTTCTAATTTCCAACTCTTCAAGGAAATCCAGTTCTTGTTTCTTTTCACAAATATATGCAGCATTTCTAGTTTTGTGTTAGGTGTCAATGAATGATTGGTGTCAAGTAGATGTTTTGCATAGTGGGATTTATCTGATTGTTTTAATCTGTATGCTCGTAAGTGCTCACTGTATCGGATTTCAAAATTCCTAAGGGTCTGACCCAAATAGACAGCATTACATTCTGGACATTTGAGGTTATATATATCTGACTTCTTTAATTGTGGTATTTTTGTTTTTACATTTAACAATTTTGTACTAACGTTACTTTCTGTTTTAAAAATTGTTAAATGTAAAAACAAAAATACCACAATTAAAGAAGTCAGGTATATATAAACTCAAATGTCCGGAATGTAATGCTGTCTATTTGGGTCAGACCCTTAGGAATTTTGAAATCCGATACAGTGAGTACTTACGAGCATACAGATTAAAACAACCAGATAAATCCCACTACGCAAAACATCTACTTGACACCAATCATTCATTGACACCTAACACAAAACTAGAAGTGCTGCATATTTGTGAAAAGAAACAGGAACTGGATTTCCTAGAAGAATTGGAAATTGGAAGACATTTAAGAAACCCACAATATGAAGTTGTCAATGAACAGTTAAATCTAGGGAGTTCTCCACTAATAAACTGTCTTCTTAAGTGATAATTGTAAAGATCAGCAAATATAGTTTTCCTGGTTTTATATATCATTGCATAGTTATACAGATCTCAATTGAAAAATGATATCCAGGATATCACCATAGGGCTAATAATATCTATGCTTCAATATTTGTAATATCACATCCTCTTCTTTTTTCTATTAACATATATTAAGTCAATCACAAGTTAGGTCACTTCTTGGTCTAGCCAAAAATAACTACTAAGCATCAGGTAGGCACCAAATGAAATGTAACATCTGTCATTCTGACGATGATATTGATTTATCGAAACAATTGTCAATTTTTTAGAATTTTCAACAATTTTTATTATATTGTGGAATTAACTAGAAACCGTGAGTTTCATTTAAAACACTAATATGAGTAGATTCCACCAAGTAAGGGTCGAGACAGTTAATTTCATTAAAATACTTGAGTTAAATAATTCTTCTAGTTTGAATTAACTGCACAACCAAAATATTTTACAGATTAGTAATTAAGGAAGCGCTGTCATTGCATTGCCTGATGTTATCTTCATATCGTCTTCTCTCCACCCCATTATCCATAATAACTTTGTACGAATATTTATTGGTGCGTTGAGTAATCTTTGCAGATGACCATTCCTTATCTAGATTCGCACGTCTTACTCATCACTAAACGTGCGCTTATTGAGGTATCGCTTCTCTTCTTCCATCTGTTCCTTAACATTTCGAAACGCAAAGGAACATCTGACGGATCAGTGGTAGTATGCGGTGTATTACGATAATGGAAAAGTAAATTTTGGAGGTTTTGCATTTGTGTCGATGTGGTTGATTGGCTAGCCTTCATTCTACTCTTAAAAGTTCTCACAAAGCGCTCCGCCAATCCATTCGTTTTTGGGTGATATAGTGTTGATGTCACGTGTTAGATTCCCTTCTTCTCACAGTAGCCCTTGAAATTATGTGAAGTAAACTGTCTACCATTGTCGGATACTATAATTCGTGGAAGTCCAAGATTACAAAATATCGGGTCCAACGCTTCGCAAAGTGTCTGTGTTGTAATCACTGATTTTACATCAGCCCATTTGGATAAGGCGTCCGCGACTATCAACAGTAAACTCCCTCGAACGGGCCAGCAAAGTCAATATGGATTTTTCCCAAACGCCATCAGGTACTGACCACGAGTACAATGGCATATCTGGTTGGTGATGTCTAGTTTGTTGACAGTTTCTGCACTTTTTATGTAGTTTTCAATGTCTTTATCAATGTTTTTCCACCACACGTAATAACGTGAAAAACCCTCATCGCTTCGATGCCAGAGTGACCACTGTCCAGTACTTTCAGCACATGCTTCCTGAGACCTGCGGTACAACAATTCTTTCTTGCCACATGAAAACTCGCCCTTTCTACAGACAGTTAGTGACGTTTCGAATAGAATTAAGCAAAATCGTTCATCTGATGTTGACTCCAGATTTGTGTTCGCAGCCATTGTATAATAGAGTGTAACACTTGATCTTCTTTTGTATATTTTATGAGGTATTCTTCTGACAAGAGGATGTCCTCAAACTTCTCTGTGCGACCATATTCGAATATTTTATAAATTATTTTTTCATCATTTGATGCCTTCTCCTTCTTATTGGGCATTCTTGACAAAAAATCAGTCGTCGTGTTAAATTTACCATTGTGATAAACAATGTGATAATTGTACTCATTAATGTATAAAGCCCAACGGGTGCGTCGGTTATTTACTAATTTTGGTAGTTGACGATATGTACAAAAGAAATGCTCTAAAGTCTAAAGGCGTATGGTCTGTTACATGTGTGAATTTATTTCCCTGCAGGTACTGTTCAAATTTCCTTATTGCAAAATAGATGGCTGGTGCTTCACGATCAATCATAGAGTATTTTCTTTCTGCTTCGTTAAGTTTAGGAGAAGCAAAAGCAATATGCCTCTCTCTCTCTGTCTTTCATCAATATGATATAATACGATCCCCACACCTTTCCCGCTAGCGTCTGCAGCTAAAAATAATGGTTTATCTTCATTATAGGTAATGAATCAGTTCGGATTTAGGATTTACCTTTTCACTTTATTGAATATTTCATCTTCATATTTGGTCCAGGACCACTTGACTCCTTTTCGAGATAAGTTATGTAATTCTGCACATATAGTCTGTAAATTTGGAATAAATCGTTCATAGAAATTTACAAGTCCAAGTAATGATTTCAGTTCCGCGATATTCGTGGGCGACATTGCATTATTAATGGCATCTAGCTTTTTTTTGCTGGTAAAATTCCATGCTTACTAAATTCAATTGTAGGTTGCAAGAATGAACACAAGCTGAATTCTCATTCCCACTTCATTCAATAGATTAAAGACACGTTCTAAGTTATCAAGATGTTCGTTATTATCTTTACCTGTGACTTCTATGTCGTCAAAATAAACAGCCACATTGGGAACGCCCTCCAGCAATTTCTCAATATTTCTGCAGAAAAGTGGTGGTGCGTTGGCAATACCAAAAGGAAGTAGATTTTATTGGAAATATCCCTTATGGGTCGATATCGTCAGATATTTCCGACACTCTTGTTTAAGTTCAAACTGCAGATATGCATTTTTGAGGTCTAGTTATGTAAATGAGTGTCCTCCAGCCAGCCGTTTGCGCAAGTGATCAAAAAGAGGTATAGGGTATTTTTCTGTAATTAGTACAAGATTTATGGTGCTGCGAAAATCGCCGCAAATTCTTATTCTTCCGTCTTTTTTTGGTACATTTACTGTAGGTGCAGCCCATTCTAATAGTTCTTCGTTCGGGTCAAGAGGTGATATTATTCCACAGTCGCCGGCCGCTTGTCGCACAGGTACGATGGATCCAAAGATTATAATTATGAGTTTACTGTGTGAGGAAGAGGAAAAACAAAATACAGTAGTTAAACGAAAAAGAAAATGAAAATGGGTACACGAAATCTGTAAAAAGAGGAAAATCGAAAGTGAATTTGCCACTTTATTTCCTCAAATAGTAGAACATGAAGAACATTTTTTTCAGTATTTCTGAATGAGTTACGAAAAGTTTGAAGAACTTTCGAGCATTATAAAACCTGACAAAACAAAATACAACGTTTAGAAGCCCCATTCCACCAATAGAACGCTTAGCTGTGACCCTAAGGTAAGCTATTATTATTAGTTAGGTACCTATCGTATTTACTGTTATTTTCTTGTCTTTAGTTTTCTCGGTTATATTTACTTCGATCTTTTTTATAAATATTTATATTTTAATAAAATACCAATTTAAAAGCAACTTTGTATTTATTAGTACAACTTTTTAATGCATATTACATGTGTGATTCGTTGTCACTTTGTAATTCTGCAGAACCTACAACAGATGTCGATATTGGCGAATATGTTGGCTGCACGTCTTGTAGAGGAAATGGTTGCATGTTTTGAGTGTCTTTGGAATGTTGTGGGTGCTGTAAGTTTAAATATATTATATTACGTTGTGTTTTCAAAGGTGGCATGTGCTGTGTGCATGAAAGTTGGATGTCTTTCGAATATTGATGTGGTTCCGAATGTAGCGTGTTTTGTGTATGTAAATGTGGTGGGGTATTTTAGGAACGTGGTGTATGCTGTAAATTTAAATCCGGCATGTTAGGTTGTGTTCCCAAAGATTGCATGTGCTTTGGGTAAGAATGTTGTATATCTTGCGAATGTTGAGTGTATTGTAAATGTGGATATACAGTTTGATTGCAGTGAATTCCAGTTGAATGAGCATTGTCAAACTGCGAGGTGTTTTTGGGCCGTAAGCATTTTAACACTGCTTCTTGTATGATGTTAAAAATCTTCCCCTTAACAGCAATTTGAACTTCGGGTGGAAATGATTGAGCTGTCTCAGCCATTGCAAGGGAAAATTGTTTCAAACTATTGCCTCCTGAATTAGTAGCTGTAGTAATTTGTAAATATTTTTCAAGGACGCCAGCAACTGAATTAGGGTGTGTATTCTCGGGCTGCACTTTCTTTTTCTTTGGAGCCGATCTCGGAGCCGCAGGAGGTGTTGCTCGAAATATTGTATTGTTATTAGAAGCTGTTGGGACTGGTGTTAAGGGTTGTAAATCACTCAAATTTTCAGGGTCTCCCATCCGATCATCTTCACCATCCTTAGAAGGTATTGAGCTATTAATAGCAGACGTATACGTTTCGGTGACATTTGTTTTTTATTCTCGATCTGGCAGATATTTGTTCAGGAATGACATATCCGCTTCAAATTTATATGGCCTCCTTTTAACAGCAGCATCTCCCCTTTTACCTTTTCCAAACTTCAGTGCCTTTCTATAATTATCACGCAACCGCGACCATCTTTCTTTGCAGGCGGATACTGAAAAAAAAGTGATAATTACGTAAAAATGCCTAATAATAGTCCCTATTTTGAGAAATACTGGTTGTTTCAAAAAATGAGGCCAATCCGTATATTATATGCGTTTACTACTCGATAATAACTTATGACATTTTTCCCTGGTAAAATTTATCAAAAAGTTGTCTGTACACTGTAGTCGTTACATACTTTCTACCAAAATTGCTCGTTGGGATATTTCTTTGTTGTAGGTTTTTGGCAACTGGAGATTCATTTGAAACGATAGCTTTTAGTTATAGACTAGGTCATACCACTTATAACGAGAAAAACCTACTAACCCTCTCAGTGCTCGTTATAGGTATGCGGGTTGTCTCACGTGGTACAGCCCGTGCTCGCCAGTCGACTAGCTTCGAGTCGAAGAAGGGGTGGATTCTTAAAAAAAAATTATTAAGTTTACAAAAGAGCGCCAGAGAAGTTTTGGCAAGCACCCAAGATTTCTTAAGTTTTAGCCCACAACTCCTCAGTGGGTTAACAACATTCACTACACACTCCAAAGGTTAAACTGTTAGGTAAATTATCATAAGTAAATAAAAGTCAGCAAGTATCCCCTGATTGAGGATTTAATTAGTCTTTGTGGACCAAAGGTCTCTTTTCAAAATATTTATTACAATGTCACTACAAAAATGTGGCAACTAATGTCTGAGCTCAGCTGAAGGCTGTAAACTCAAAATGTAGATGGGCTGAAGGCCGAAATCTACATAAATCCAAAAATTTCTAACTAATTTATCAGTTACAACTCAAGTAAATAACTGTCAAGCAGATTCTATAAACTCTGAGCAGAGCTGAAGGCTTCAAACTCAGGGTGCAGAAGAGCAGAGGGCCCCAAACTACACCGATGTCTCAATTCTAAAATTCTAGAGAATCGACCAAATTGTTCATGTACAATATCCCAAAAATACAACGATAATATATATATCAAAATCAACAATGTACAGTTCACACTTCCGCAATTTATACCAGTATCAATATACTCGTAAATATAAATAATTGCATAAGCCAAAACTTTAAATAGCAACGAGTTTAGCGTTGCTAGAGAAAATACAACTCAAAATTATGTACGGTGCAAGTTATATACATAAAATCATCAGAAATAGGTAAAAAAACCCACTAAATAACGCAATACCAGGTACGTACCGTAGTGTCTTAGCGTATCTTAAACTATGAGCAAAGATTTCAAAATTTTTTTAAATATCAAGTACAAGTGTAAGCGAAATTATAGTAATTGCCGCAAAAAAAAGAAATAAAACTTCATACGAAAAACAGTAATATGTGAAGCATAAATGTGAGTTTACTATTGAAGTTGAAGAATAAAGAAAAGGAAAACTGTTCACTTATCCTTTTCCGGCACCAGAACAGGAACTGAAGTTTCTCCAGAATATTCCAGCTCTCCGGGAACTGGTCTCACTGACCCAATTAGTTCCAATCAGTGATTTTTTTTTAATATCCACGTACAAAAACCCCCCTTGTTATATTCTTATTTCAACAAAATAATAAGCAATGAAGAATATGCACTAATAAAAATTTATGAAATGCATCGAAACTATCTCGTGAAATCCAGATTACATACTCCAATAAACTACGAATCAAAGCTAAAATTTCTACGTTAAAATACCTATAAAACTGTTAATTCCGAGAAAGTATTTTCAACCATTTACCTTGTTAACGAATCCTTCTAACTAATGCCGTCTACGGAAATTTACCTCAAAAACGCAATTCCTCTAAATTCTTATGGTACCCACAGTCATCGACCGATTTTGGACCAGAAACCTATCGGGTCGGGCCGCCAGTTGTTGGTTTCAGCCGTATTTCTCTTCCCCTATGTCGGAAATGTCGGGTTTTCCAATAAAACGTTTATGACTCCCAGAGCACATGCGAAAATTGAACGATGTGTGTTTACACCTTGACGGCAAATGGAGGACTGACTTTTAACTTCGTACCGACAGCGCTGTGACTTCTCTCAGTCGACAGGTTAGCCAATATTAAGTCTCCGACGGCTCGGCAAATTTTCGCGTTACACACTGTAAGAGAGATTGTCCATTCAACATGTATGTCGATTTGGAAAAGACTGCAGCCAATTCATATGCCCACTCCAACAGACACTCCACTCCATCTATGGAGAACCATCGAAAAATATTTTCACGAAAAATGGAACTTACCAAATTGTGTGGGAGCTATAGATGGGACGCACGTAGTCATTGAAGCACCACCTAACAGCGGATCCCTGTACTACAATTACAAAAAGACGTTTAGTATAGTTTTAATGGATATAACAAAGAACTCAGACGGTCCAAGAGGAAAACTTGGAGGCAATTCTGCGAAGGGATTTCTAACGTAGCCCCAGCAGTGCACCTTCAAAAAGTCATCGCTAAGGAGCACTCTAACGATATTGGACTCTAAAAAGCCAAACGGAGAGTTCGCCGAAACCATAGAGGAAAGCATGAGATGTTTATTAGACACTCACTTTCCTGGTGCTGCAATTATTGAAGATAACGCAGAGGCAAATCTTGATGAAACTTTCATCAAAGCTTCTAGATCAGCAAAAGTCTAGAGGGAAAAATCTTCACCAAGAATAGAATTGACTGGACATTTAACAGCTTAAAGCCCTACAAATCACCTGGAGAGGATGGCATCTTTCCAGCACTTCTACAACAGGGATCCGATATCTTAATTCCCCACTTATACAAGATATTCAAGATGAGCCTCATCTTAGGATACATTCCAAAAGGGTGGAGAGAAATCAGGGTCTGCTTTATTCCTGAGAGTGGCAAACGTCCTCCAGAGGAACCAAAGTCATATAGACATATAAGCCTTACCCCCTTCTTACTCAAAAGTATGGAAAAATACTCGACACATACATGAGAAGTGAATATTAATCAAATGCACCGCTTCACGAGGAACAATTTGCCTACCAACCTGGCAAATCTACCTTAGATGCCTTACATTGTCTCGTAAGAGACCTAGAAAAGGCAATAGCTGCGAAAGAAGTATCGCTATGTGTATTCGTAGATATAGAGGGAGCTTTTGATAACACCTCATATGAATCAATTAGCGCTGCTGCAACTGCAAAGGGTATCCCACCTTCCATAATAGAATGGATTCAGTCCATGCTAAATACTAGAAAAATAATCACCTACCTCGGAGACCAATCGACTACTATAAAAGCGGTAAAAGGTTGTCCTCAAGGAGGAGTGCTATCACCTCTACTGTGGTCACTAGTGGTTGACGACCTCCTAAGAAAGCTAGAAAGAGAAGGATTGCGTGCTCTTGGCTATGCCAACGATGTAGTTATAGTGGTCAGAGGTAAGCACGACGGCATCATTGCCGATCGCATGCAATGTGCCTTGAACCTCATAACTACCTGGTGTTCGAAGGAAGGACTTTCAGTCAATCCTAATAAAACGACACTTGTTCCATTCACTAACAGCAGGAAGTTAAGTATACGGATTTCAAGCTTGAATGGTACTGCAATGTGCCTTGAACCTCATAACTACCTGGTGTTCGAAGAAAGGACTTTCAGTCAATCCTAATAAAACGACACTTGTTCCATTCACTAACAGCAGGAAGTTAAGTATTCGGATTTCAAGCTTGAATGGTACAACCCTGTTTTTTTCGGAAGAGGTTAAGTACCTTGTAGTCATCCTTGATAGGAAACTTACGTGGAACTCACACCTCGCACACATCACCTCAAAAGCAACAAGGGCTCTTTGGACGTGTCGAAGGCTCTTTGGGAAAACTTGGGGTCTAAAACCAAAAATGATCTACTGGTCATATATAACGGTTGTCAGACCTATCATCACCTATGATGCGCTTGTATGGTGGAAGAAAACAACGCAACAAAGGACTACAATAGAGTTGCAAAAATTGCAAAGACTCGCATGTTTAGGAATAACGGGTGTAATGAGATCATGCTCTGGCGCGGCCTTGGAGGTAATGCTAGATCTCCCTCCATTACATTTACATGTAAGGAGGATTGCTCTGCAAAATGCCTATAGGTTAACACATGCTAATTCTCTAAAGCCCGGCGATTTGACAGGACATCTCGAGATACTAAGGGTCGGATCAACCCAATCTATGATTATGCCTAGGGATATAATGCCTGCTAAACAAGATTTCGAAGTTACTCTAGATGTCATTATTAACGATCGTGAGTTAACACAGAACGAAATCTCAGAAATAACTAGGGGTGCCCTCACATTTTATACTGATGGATCAAAAACAAACGAAGGAGAAGGAATAGTGGCTACGGGACCTAATCTTAGGTTATCAGTAGCCCTAGGTAACACTCCCACAATATTCCAAGCGGAAATACTAGCGATAGACTTCTGTGCTCAAGACTGCCTCAAAAAGCGCATCAACGCAGCCAGAATATTTATTGCCTCCGAGAGCCAGGCTGCTTTGAAAGCTCTAAGGTCTTTAACTTATGAGTCCAAAACAGTCTGGAGCTGCAAACAATCTCTTAAGCTACTTGCTAGACATAACAAACTATCTTTGTTATGGGTTCCCGGACACAAGGGAATTGCTGGGAATGAGACTGCCGATGGTCTTGCAAAGGAAGGAGCTAGCACTCCTTTCATCGGACTCGAACCGTTTTGTGGCATTACTAAAAGCCACATTGTGGAAGAAGTCTGGAAATGGGAAAAGGAACTTAGTGCAGCCCACTGAAAAAATGTTCCAGGCCAAAGACAAGCAAACATGTTGCTACAACCTTCTGCTCGCTATGCTAAATCGCTCTTAGAGCTTCAGAAGTCTGATCTCAGAGCAATCACAGGACTCCTTACAGGACACTGCCCACTCAGATATCACCTCTGCAAGATGGGAAAAGTGGACAGAGGAACATGTAGATTATGCGACAGTGCAGATGAAACGGCTGAACATATATTATGCCATTGCGGAGTACTTGTTCGCCAACGCCGTAGGTACCTGGAACGGTTGTTCTTGAGACCTGACCAGGTAACAAAAATAGTTTCCAATTGGATAATAGGCTTCCTTAGAAATCTTGATCTCTGGGACAAAAAATAGATGGAGGGTATACACAAAAGATCTTTTCAGGTCGCAGTGTGGAAACGCTAGCTATAGGCCAATCGACCCCTTTGTAATCTACAATAGTTTTAATGGCATTAGGGGACGCTAACTATAAAATCATAATAAATGACGTCGGAGCTTATGGCAAAAACAGTGATGGTGGCATATTTAGCAATTCTGTTATGGGAAAAGTCTTGATAAATGGAAACTTATCAATATCCCCTAATAAAACTCTTCCTGGAACTAACCACATGTTATTGTGGGAGACGAAGCTTCTTCTTTACATAAACATATTATGTGTCCTTATTCTGGAACTCGGACACGACATGATGAGGCCAATACAATGTTTAATTACGACTGAGCCGTGCTCGTCGGCTGTCAAAATATATTTGATATATTGACGCAGAAGTTTAGAATTTATCAAAGGAGACTTCAAATGTGGCCAGAACATATAGATAATGTAATATTAGCTACTTGTCTACATAACTTCCTTCGGGGTGACACGCGTACCTCAGAAATTGATCTGGGCGACAATATTATACAAACCACTCATGTACCGACAATTCAAGACCTACGAAATGTTGAAGGTAAAGCTACTGAAGAAGGATTGCATATTCGCGAAGAATTTAAAAATTACTTTTGTACTATAGGGGCCGTAGATTGGCAAACGGATATGGTACGACAAGGTTATAGAAATCAACAGTGAATATAATATTACATTATAGGGTATTGGACCAATAGCCAGTGACCAATTTTAGGTGATCATTTCAAAAGTCACGAAACCTTCTACAGTAAATCCTCTATACCTACTAGATATGAAACGCGACTTCTGGCAGCCCTGTGTGGCCGGGGTAGACTACCCTAAAATTTTAAGGAGGGTAAGAAATAAGATATATTTTAGTTAAAGTATCAGTCATAAAATTTTAAGAAATTACTTTCGACAGTATTTTGTCTTGGAATTTTTGCCAGAGCATTTACATCTCTTCTAATTGTTGACAGAACGCTAAAAATATTTATAAAAAAAAATCCATTTTTCTCATTTCATCAGTCTTCAAATTTTAACAATAAATAAAATAAATAAACAATTAACAATATACAAAGCCAGAACGAAATTCCATTACCAACAGTCTGCCAGAGCGAAAAACGTGTTCGTGCGCGTGCAAGTAAGACAGTAATACGGAAACATGCGGGTTAGGGTGAGAGCGCTTATTGGTCCTAACACAGGTTTGTTAAATATTATGACAATTTGTTGAAAGTTGAAGAGGATTGCTCTGAATTATATGAAGCATTCAAAACCGGATTTTTTGGAGTTAAACAAACGAATAAGGCTTTCTCTAGACAACCGATTGATTTAACGTTCGAACAAACAGTCAATGCAGATGCTGCCAAACGATTAACAAGAATTTTACATTTTACAAACTTCATATCTGCTCGACAAAGATGGGCAAATAGCCGTGATATAAGAACAAGTGTAATAGTTACACTTACAATGAGACAGGAATAATAAGAAACAAGATATTTCCCCAGATTTAGAGTTCTATACAACTTCAGAGATTTATCGACGCTTTTTCA
This sequence comes from Galeruca laticollis, assembly GCA_963921935.1. Classification (NCBI taxonomy): domain Eukaryota; kingdom Metazoa; phylum Arthropoda; class Insecta; order Coleoptera; family Chrysomelidae; genus Galeruca; species Galeruca laticollis. The sequence continues at coordinate 31,786,573 of OY998178.1, read as the reverse complement.
AAATATATAAATCCGTTCAGTTCAGCATTATCCAAAGATTTTCTTTGGATCTGTACTGGAAAAGCAGTATCAGAAGAAGTTGCTACTTATTTATTAAACATTGAAAACATTTTGGAGACAATCTAAGAAAGAAGTTTGTTTCTCAATGTTCTACATCAACTGCAAGATTTGAACAAGCCATCAACAAAATAGAAATACGTAATTTTTCATCTGACCTGGGGAAAAAACAAAAATTGGACAACAAATCCAAGAAGTTCGTCTGCAAAGAGATTTGTTTGGTAGGCTATTAGCAATATCAATCAAATATAAAGTAGATATTACTAAAGTTCTATCATATCCATTAACTCCAGTACCTTTTTCTATGTGTCACATAGATGGAGCAATCTGTAAAACAGAAAAATCTTCGCTCTTAAAATTTTTAGAAAAGGTATCAATCATGATGAGTCAAGCTCTATAGGTGTGGTAGTCATCGACGGATTTTTCTTATTACACACTATGAAAGATGTACCAAAAACATTCGACGAAATCTCAAAAAGATTTCTGAGTATGGCTGCAAAATTTGGAGGCAGTTTAAATTGAGTCATTATAGATTGATTTTTTGAGTAATCAAGTTTTCTACGATTAATTTGAGAGTCAGTTAGAGAGTCACCCAAATTTAAATTTTCAAGTATATCAGATAAATTCTCGATAGACATTCAAATGTACTTACAGAAATAATAAAGTTACTTCAAGCATATCCGTCCTAACAGATATAAGGAAGAGCCCTGGATTTGCGATTTATGTCTCCTCCAGAAGTATCGATCCTTGCAGAAATGGACAATGTAAGTTCCAATTCTCGATGTTACGGTGACGAAGGGCTTCAGACGGGTCACTGGTAGACGGTCCTCTTCAACACTTCACAACGAATCAACTATGTTCGGTATCCAGTTAATCGTTAAAACGAAATCACCACGTTCGATACGCGATAACCCGGATATCCTACTGACTGCGCCAGTTTTAATTCGGATATCTCTAAGAAACTTTTCAAAAAACTTTATTTTTACAACTTAAATAATATTAAAACAATTACGAAAAATATATGTTTTTAGTTTGAAATCTAGTCAACAACTAACTGAAAAAAATAGCCCATCATCCACAAGACACCTTCGCAATCTTGCTGAATTCCCACAAAAGTCGGATTCGGGGAAACTAACCTCTGGACTGTGGGATACGCAGCGTCAGCATCTTCTTATGGGAGCCAAGCGAGGTGACGACATAATTCATGTAAACAAATTAAATAAATTACAGTCCTTATTGTGAGTGAAACAGAGGGGACGCGTAACTCTCTGGTGGTCAACGCTATAGTGGACACCTGAAAGTTTTTTGCGATTATTGAGCGATTAAAGTGATTTTAAAGTGAACTTTTGATTTTATTAAGATGGTTAATTGTTGTGGTTACCAGTGTGAGATTTCTAGCAGCACGGAAGAACTTGAAATTTCGTTTCATAGGTAAGTTATTCCTAACTTGTTTTTTTGGTAGCTACTTTTTCCTTTATATCTTCAAAAATAAGCTTTTAATCATAAAACCCCACTAGTGAGTTAAAACGTATTTCATAATAAATTCAATTGTGTTAGTAGACAAGACATTACGAAACTTTTTCATTGAAAATTAACGAATTTATTGTTCAGTTTCTCGGAACTCCTAACCCCAAAAGATCATAATTATTAATTACTAATGCCTACAATTTTGATATAAGTTAAATAAATCAATATAGTTTAATTTTTAAATCTCCCATGTATGAAGATTAATTTATAAAATAAAAATTTTAGTCCTTTAGAACTATCATATAACGATAATGAAGTTTATGACTTGGTGGGCATTGGTATCACAATAGTTGACAGCGTTACGAGTCCCCTCTCTTTCATAGTCTAAGGGCTGAATATCATACAACTATGAAATGTGTGTTGCCTACCACTTGCACCTTTTCTGCATTTCACCAATTGAAGTAGTAACTCTGGCAACAATGCTCTAAATATCTAATAACTGTCATTGTTTCTCAAACCAATATAAAAATAGGAAAGGTTAATAAAGTTGAGACTCGGTGTTTCCCACATATCTATCGTTTAATTTTTTTAAATTTAGGTTAGTACTTAGTATTACATTAAAATACTTTAAACCAGGTAATATGAATACCTAATTATAATCTATATATTTAAGGGTAAAACAACTAAAAACTAAAGCAATAAGAATAACTTTTTAATAAATACTTTGATTATAAATTTATCATCAAGACTTAAATAGGAACGTTCTGCTATCACTAATTAAAATATTTTGGGCGTAATTTGATATACTAGTAAATTTATGAAAGATAATATATCATAATACAATATAAAAATACTCTTATTTTTTAGGTTACAAATTTCAATGTTTTTGGATATGGGAAAATATTAAGATTAAATACTCACCATGTTTCAACCACATCAGGTCGATTATCTACGTACATTGAGGGAAATGTTTCCCAGAACAAATGAACAAATTATTAATGATGTCATTGATTTAGTAGAAGAGAATAGTCCAGCTGATTCATTTGAGGGGAAGATTGAGAATATGATTAATATGTTGACTGCTGAAGGAGCTCAAGGACCAATACCTGATATATCAACACCACAAAACGAGTTGTTTACAAGTTTGGTTTCTATTTATGAAGATGTAGATGAAAGTTATTTGAGAACATATGCTGACAGCAAACCGGATAATTTTTTTCTTGAGGATGCATTTGATGAGTTATCGTTGTGTATGTATAAGCTGAATTATTGCATTTTTAATCAACGTCACAATGCACCCCGTACTATTTCTTTTTCTAATCCTTCCACATAACAGTCAAGAACACCATAACTTTATTTATTGCAATATAATTGGTATCATAATCATACCTTTATTTACAATATTTAACTATTATTCTCTGCTGATGAATTTTCTTAGGATTATTTTTCATGAGTTAGATCAAAGTGATTTATAGCTAACACATTTTACTGAATTATCACATCATCAAACACTATATGTATATGCTCAACTTCACAATATTTTTCTGTTCGATAGGTAATTTACCAAAAAAAACTAATGATGCAACAAACATTTGGGAACAACTCAAGTCTGCTTTGCCAAATGCTGATCCTTCCTATTTAAAAAAACAAGCACATAAATTTGCTTCACGTCCCACTACTGAGTTGAATGCTTTTCTACAAAATGCTATTGAAAACAATGACTATCCTTCGATGCAAGAATATCTTGAGTAAGTATTTATTTTGTATTATATTTATTAAAACCAATATATAATCGTAACTGAAATAACCTCTCTTATATATGTATTCAATAATGAAAACTGATCTAATGTACAATATAACTTTTTATTCTGATTGCTTCAATATATAGTATAAGTGCATATTATAATAAATTGAGTGAATGAAACAACGAATACTCAGTGTGTATTTATATTAAAAATCCAGCTAAGCGCTTTCGGCCATAGACCATTCTCAGAGCTGTCGTCATAAAAAAATCCTATAACAGGTGTCAAAAAACATCCAGCGATTCAAAATGAAGCAATGATGTTGTCATTGCTACAATGAAATGATTAAAACACATTCAAATACCCTTTTAAGAGGGTGTACAAGTACTTGTACACCCTCTTAAAAGGGTTTTTTAATGTTTTAATGTCAAATCCTATTTTACGTAATTCTTGTGTGAGTTCATCAAAAGTTTTTACACTGTGTATAGATTCTGTTTGTCTTCAATCATTTGCTCCACTCCCAAATAAAGCAATGGCCGCAATTGTTGTCAGTAATAATGGTCGATCGTTTTCAAGGCTAGGACGTCCCATTGAATCCCTTGGGGATAGTTTTTTTATTTCTGGATTTTTATGGCAAATATCTTCTGACTTTCTTTTCATACCATCTCCGTGTTTCTTCTGGGCAACTGCATTTTGAATCTTCCTGTTTAAAGACTGTTTCGCTGGTTTTAATTCTTCGCGTAACTTGGTGATCTGTTTATCAATTTCAACTCAGCTTGGTAGAATACAAAGCTTTCAGATGTTTTTTAAGTAGAGCAAGGGGGGGGGTGTTCAACCAGTTATACATTTGGTCCACCATTGTAATATTTTGGGTTGTCATCGCTCATTATGTAATTGGCCTCAATTGATTCGCCTAATCTATTCCTAAGAGATCCGAAAAAAATCCTGTACGTTTTTATCTAAGTAAAAATGCCATTGGAAAACCCATATATTGAATTCATGTTTAATCAAAACTATTGTTAAATCCCAATTCCTTCTGTTGGTGCCATGCGTTCCTTCAATACAAATTGTGTGATTTAAATATCTAAGTTTCTTTCTCCATAACACCATTCATGAGCCCTAGTGCTAAATCCTCAACCTATAAACCTGAGTAACTTTCACCTAAAATTAATCAAAGTTAGGTATTCCTTTACAACTAATCTACACATTACACCCCAAAAAGCAATGTACATGATACGAATAAATTAAACCATAATTAAAAGTACAATTTACCACAGACTCCTAGTATTAAAACTACATTATAACAAATGAAATACCACCACGTTAGCTACCCTTTAAAATCACATGATATGGATTGAATATTTGTATTACTAAAGAATCCTATCTCTAAAAGCTAATTAATATACTTGAATTTTTTTTAATTTTCATAAAATTTGTTACTATTACTTTAGTCCACTTCAAACTAGTAAATTGTTGCATAATAAGGTAATTTTGTAGTCAATTTAAAAGAATTTTTAATTGTTGTAAATTTTTAGATATAAAGTTATGGGGTACAACCAATTTTCTTGCACAAAATTGCATAATTTTGTCTGTCTCAATTCCATTCTTCAATTTTCAATATTATATTTTCTGTTTAAATAAGCTATATCTCCTCTTTTTATAACATTTATTTGTTCCAATTTTTCATTTTCAATTGTCCCACAATATTAATTTCATAAGCTTTTGTTAACCTCTTAATTCCTCATTATGTCCTACATATGTGTCTCTGTCTCTGTCTCATTGACCTGTACCTCTCCTAAAAAAATATAATTAACATTCTTTTTTTTGGAAAAAATATAACCATTGTCTAAGAAAAAGAATTTTAAGACAATAACTAACCATTTTCCGAAATATTAAAATGATTCTTGATGGACATACTCCTGGAATGCGTGTACTCTCTCCAGTCTTCAAATTCCGTTTTTGGGATGCACTTTGAAATCCTAAAAAAATTAAATGAAATAATAACCAACAATAATTTTGATAAATTATGAATACTTTTATATCACTTCTATTGCAGTAGTATGCAATTCTTCGTCTCCCATTTTTTAATGTACCTATTCATTGAAGAACAAACATAGTTCACTTCTTTGACAGTAACATTGTGATTATCATTAAAATGTTTATTTAACTGATTAAATGAATTAAATGACTCTTTTGTCATGCATGTGCATATTCGATGAAGGATATGTTTGTTTATTGATTTTATTTCATCATTTAACTCAGAGTGAAATTTTTTGATATGCTGATTCTTCACCCCCGTGGAAGTATATTTCACCTGACATATACTAGTACAAGTCAGTTCGTTCTCCCTAAAAGGATTAATAATAATAGTGACAAATAATCCTAAAAAGTAATCCAATTTCACTGTAACTAACAGTTTTTCTATTACATACCTGTCTTTGTCCATACTACAATAATTTCTCGAGTACCAATTTTTAAGATTAACTACGAGTATAACGTAAATTTATTTAGCAATAATAATTACTGCTGAACAATATTAAATAAACGAATTTAAAAATGTGTTTCACAAGAGTACCAAAAAGTTGCGGCTAAGTTGTGAACAACTCAAATATCCAATGCAAAATGTTAGGTCGCCGTTCGGTATAAGAAAATTCGCGCGCTCTGATTGGTTGTGCATTCGTTACTTTTAATGTATCCTTTCCTCGTGACGTCGACATGTACTCAGTCCTCTTAATTTTCGAAGACAGTGTTGATCTCGGGTTAGGGAAATATATAAACTACAACCTTGCAGATAACTTCAAGTTAAATCATACACTCAGACAACGTTCCATTTTGTATTCTCATTTGAAAAGTTTAAAAATAGGCCAGTCAAACTATTGAAAATAGGTTTTTGTAAATTTGTAAGAGGTTAAATAGATTTTGCAATGATTCAGTACTTTATTTATTAATTAATACTGAATATTTCTATCAACTTTTACTCCGCACAACCCTATTTAAGATGCGAGAAAAGTATTGGTTTACCCCAAAAAAGTTGGGGTTTTTGTTATTTTTTCGTTTTTCAGCGAGAAAACACGAAAAACAAAAATCATATATGTATGTCGTCATCGTTGTCGTAGGCCATGTCATGTTAGCACGATACAGCCTCCGGAGTAGAGATGTAAAATTCTCGGTAATAATCTTTTGGAGAATATTCTCAAGTTGGAGAATGCTTGAACAGAATTTGCAATTATATGTCTTCATATTATGGACATTTTTTGTATTAACGTTACATTTCGGTTTTGTAGTACTCTTCAATTTATTTTGCTCCATGTTTTTATACATATAGACGGTCTAAACTGAGCCGAACGTAACATCAAAATAAAAGTAGTCTCACCACAGCATTTACAATTCACACGGCTGTATAGGAGCATATGTTTGCGCTTCCCTGAATCACTGTTGCCAGAGTTATAGAAAAGGTTAGAGAAACTCAAAATTTTAAAAATCATTGCAAACATTTTCAGTGTAAATTATGTAGAACAACTTCTGATTTCTCCTCCTCGAGAATATTCTCCTCTCACATCTCTACTCCGGAGTTCATACAAGTCAGCAATATTGTTCAGGGCATCTCACAGATGAACCCTACTGGTTTTTTGAGCTCACTAGAGCCAGTACAACGGGTCCTGTTAATCCACATATATTCTTGGAGAAATTTTGGTTTGTTAAAACGATACTGCCTCCGGAGTGTATACAAGTGACTAATTTTATGATTGGATATTGTTAAGGGTGTCTCACAGATGAACCCTATTGATTTTAAGCTCGCCAAGGCCAGTACAACGGGTCATATAAATCCTGATATAATACATTTTTGGAGAAATTTCGTTCGGTTTGTTAGCAAGATACAAGTCACCAATTTTATCATTGGATATTGTTCAGAGCATTTCACAGATGAACCCTATTGGTTTTTTGAGCTCACCAGAGCTAGCACAACGGGTCCTATAAATCCGAAATATTCTAAATTTTTGGTAATTTTTTGAGAAATTTCAGTTTTTTTAGCATGATACTGCCTCCGGAGTGTATACAATTGACCAATTTTATGATTGGATTTTCTTTAGGGCGCCTAGCAGTTAAACTATATTGATTTTCAGCTCACCAGAGCCATTACAACGAGTCCTATTAATCCAGATATACCACATTTTTGGTAATTTTTAGAGAAATTTCAGTTTGTTAACACGATACAGTCTCCGGAGTGTGTAACTGCGGAAAAGTTAGTTTTAATCTTTAAAACCGTTTACTTTTTACTGGTAAACGTCTAATTTGATTGGCCTATAAAATCTCTTTACAACATTAGTCACTATCAACATTTTAAGTTCTGGACTATAGTTATTGACAAAAGCTAAGCATTAAAAGTAAGTAAACACTTTTTGCAGAGTTCATAAAGAATAGCGAGATAAAAACGGTGATAGTAGTGTTTTAACAATAAACAAAATATTCTCTGAATAACAATGGGAAGGTTAAATTATTAAACACGCATATTATATGACGCAATCATCATTTAAGTTTTATTGTACATTGAAAATTAAAATAATTTTACCAAGGAAAACAGAAACAATAGTTTTTTTTACTTAAACACACACAACAAATTAAAATCGTAAGATGATGATTTTTTATCATTCAAAAATCCAAGCCCAGCATCAATTTTCAATAGTAAGAATGATGAGGAAAGCAGAAATCATTCTTCTACAAAAACCTGTGTGAACTAACTTCATTATTAGTTTTCTTCTAATCCTGTCAAAAATAATGGAAAAACTCGTTGTAAATATACTTCCTGTAACAATTAATAATAAAAATTTAATTTGGGACCATAGTTCGGCTTTAGGAAAGAACCTTCTACTATAGAGCAAGTAAATTAGATTGTCAATGTCTTAAACAAAACCACTCAAGTTTTCTTTGATGTCAGTCAAACAATTGACAAAGTCTGGCAAGTGGGATTGCTCTCTAAACTAAAAAAGTATATAATTGAAATTGCTGAATACACTTGTCTTCTTCTACTTCTTGGAGATCTGTCGATCTGTTACTTCTGCCTCTGCATCTTTTCCTGGGAGGTAGATTGCCAACTATCTTTCCACCTTTTAGGTGATCTCCCGGGAGGTCTTGAACCGGGCGGGTTGTTTTCTAGGATTATTCTAGGAAGTCTGTTCTCGTACATCCGTCTTACATGGTTGTAAATTACAAAAATGATGAATCTGTATTGAGTGTATAATTAATAAAATTGCAAGCACTTTCTACTTCTGTCATCATCAGTGTTTCAAGTCAGGTACAGGAAGTCTAACAATAAGATGCATCTTGTTACAATTTTAGGCAATAATCCTACATTACAGACATCTTTATACAAATAAAATAAAATGTGGAAGAACCACGAGGAGTCATAAATCAACAAGTATTATTTGTATAAATATGTCAGTGATATAGGATTATTCCCTAATATTGTAACAAGATTAATCTTATTGTTATACTTCCTGTACCTGACTTGAAGCACTGATGATGATGGAAGTAGAAAGTGCTTTGCAATTTTATTAATTATACACTTAATACAACGTAGTTTCTTCATTTTTGTAAAAAAGTATATATTTGCATCAATATATCATTGCCTTAAATAATCAGGATATACACTTTTATGTGAGATATAACAACTCCACCTGGAGTTCCTCAGGGAAGTGTCCTTGAAATAATTCTATACATCATATACATTGCCGACCTTCTGATAAATAACATCAAACTTAAACTTTTGCTGTTGATATAGGAATATCAGCTATATAACAAGGATCCTGCAAATGTACCAATTATAAGACACACAACATAAACATGGGTAAAACCTTGACATATACTGCTGACTGATCTAAAATAAAATCATACTGTTTTCATTAAATGTTGCAGTGTTTCACCGGGACTAATGCTAAACAACAAACCAATGCCTACTGTTGAATCTGTTGAATATTTGGATTCTGCATTTGGGCAGTGGCCTCACCTGGGAATCCTGTACATGGACAAAACCTAAACAATGTAGCTTTAGGTATATAATACTGTCTATGAACCAATAAGGACTGCTTCAGTATCTAAATCAAACAGCCATTATTGGAAGATTTCTGTCCATAACAATGATCGATATATTTATCACAAATGGGGGTATCTGACGTATATAGGAAAACAAAATGGATTGCTAGCAGGGTTGTGACGTTTAAAACTAGATGTTTAAAACAAGTGTTTAAAACATCCGAAAAAAAACATGTTTTAAAGAAGGTTGTTTTAAACTGTTTAAAACAGGTTTTAAACATTTGTTAATCTTGAATTTATTTTTGTATTAATTTAAAAAAACTCTTCAATACAACTCAGCTTTTTATTAATACATATTTGTAACTGACACCTACCTAAAAATATTCTTTTAAAAATAATATAAAAATAACATAAAATAATATTATATTATGCAACAATACGAACAAGAAAACTACTTAAAATTTCACTCGATATTTCAGTTTCTCTTGCACTAACACTCTTGCAACAAGTTCCTTATTGCATTTCTTGCGCACTGAACTCTTGCTGTTTTACTGGTACTGGTTCCAGTAGACGAAATGAAGTAATTCTGAACAGCATCCTTTCTTCGTAATTTCAAATTTTTCAGAAAATTTAGGTGACAAAAACACAAAGTAAAACTGGCTGTTGTTGTTAAACTAACCCAAAACTAATCCCAGGCACAGTATTTTATCTGCTAGCGAATTAGGGGAGTCCCCTGACTCCGTCGATTAGTACTGACCTCTGGTATACTTTAGCCAAATTAAAAATAGGTACATGCTTCTCTAACGCGGCTGGGTCTGCCTTCGCGCTTTCTTTCATGTTTAAAACTGTTTTAAACATGTTTTTTGCAAGGTGTTTTAAACTGTTTTAAACAAAGAAAAAATGGTTTTTTTAAAAAACGTGTTTTTTATCATCCCTGATTGCCAGACCACTGTTCAGTAAATGACTGTGGCATGCGTTCCGCCACCGCGTGACAATTTCTGTCGACAACGAATGTCACATCAATCGGCCTTTAAAGGTTGTGTTTATATTTAGTTTTTGAAAATAACTTCAATTTTTCCAATTTTTTGTGGGTATATGACGGCTAATTTTCGCTGCGTTTATTGTTACTAATAAGTAAGTATACCTACCTGTTGTTTATTTAATTATTTCTAATTAGTTTATATTTCCAAATATAAGTAGCACTTTCATAGCATTATAATCCCAGTTTAATTGTAGGTCACAACATTATTTTAATATATTATTCCTAGAAAAAGTTTTTTAGAAATCTATACACTGTTTAGAGCATAATTAGAAATCTATAGTAGAATGGACCTAAAATTTAAATTATATTTAGCATCAAAGTGCCTCTGACAGCTACATTTATTTTAAATAACGGTAACCAATACTTGATATGACCTCTTTTTCTAAACGATTTATTTGATATTTAAAATTCAAGAAACCTTTTTGGAAGAGGTATGAGCACTCCAATGAAAGAAGAAATGAAACCTACTGGAAGGCAATTCTTTTATATACACTGAACTACATTAAAAATCTGAAAGAATAAAAAGACAGTTTTGCCTAAGACAAAGACGAAAACACCTATTCTTGGCTTTTTGGTCTCGTTTTTACTTGCTACATTTGAATCCCGATGAAAAGAAGGAAAGAACCTAAGATACTTACAAACATACAAATTCAGCCAAGATCATTTGGAGTTATTTTTCAATTGTGTAAGGTGAGTGGCTTGTAAAGACCACTCCAGCTTTATCACATTATTTTTCACCAGAAGACACTGTTTTTTTCGGTTATATATATATATATATATATATATATATATATATACATATATATATATAAGCAAAAAGTGATGATCATCAGGTATGCGGTCAGTATAAGAATTAAAACTCTATATTTCCACTCTCAATATTTCGCCATTGTTTAATACCTTCATCAGGAGACACTACAATAATCAAAATAGAAATAAAATAACAATGAAACGAACATAAACACTTACAGGTTTTAAGAGTCAATAAAATTTGATGTACGTGTCAAGCTATCAACTAGACTAATTACTAATTTACAAAAACAGTTCTAGTGTGAATAGGTAAAAACAAGATACAATTTAAATTAAAAAGGGGGAACAATAAAATGAGTAATCTGAACATATAAATATCTGGGGTGACAAAACAATCTTAAAATGAATTTAACAGGTGATAATAAATATCACTGAGTTTATTAGTGTCAGATTTGAGATTAATAGCATCTTTTTGCTTGTTGATGTGATACATTTAAAAAAAAAACAATTCTTGTAATGGTCAACTTTCTGCAGAATTTCTGTCTCGTCATAATTGAATGTATGTCCTGTTTTTATAAAATGATCAATTATTGCACAGTTATTCTTACCTACTCGGCAATCACTTATTTACAAAATAAATTGCTCGCAGTGTTCAGGATGCTACGTTGGTCAAACGTCTCAGTGGTTAAAAAACCGTATTACCCAACACAGAAGTGATTGTCGAGTAGGTAAGAATAACTGTGCAATAGTTGATCATTTTATAAAAACAGGACATACATTCAATTATGACGAGACAGAAATTCTGCAGAAAGTTGACCATTACAAGAATCGTTTATTTTTTGAAATGTATCACATCAACAGGCAAAAAGATGCTATTCATTTCAAATCTGATACTAATAAACTCAGTGATATTCATTGTCACCTGTTAAATTCATTTTAAGATTGTTTTGTCACCCCAGATATTTATATGTTCAGATTAATCATTTTATTGTTCCCCTTTTTAATTTAAATTGTATCTTGTTTTTACCTATTCACACTAGAACCGTTTTTGTAAATTAGTCTATTAGTCTAGTTGTTAGCTTGACATGGTGTACATCAAATTTTATTGACTCTTAAAATCTGTGTTTATGTTCGTTTCATTGTTATTTTATTTCTATTTTAATTATTGTAGTTTCTCCTGATGAAGCTATTAAATAATGGCGAAATATTGAGAGTGGAAATATAGAGTTTTAATTCTTATACTGACCGCATACCTGATAATCATCACCTTTTGCTTAGAATAATAGTACGGTCGATAATTACCACAGAAACATCTGTTTTGATTATATATATATATATATATATATATATATATATATATATATATATATATATATATATATATATTAACATAGAGTGAAACCTGCAACACTCTGTATACAGAATTATGAAATAATAGACTACATACTTCAAGTAATTAAAATTTTTGGAATTTGAATTTTTTTTAAAATGATCTAAAAAGGAGACAATCTGTACTATTTACTATTCAATAGAGAAAGCATATCAAGGATCTAACTGTATGATTATAGAGAAGAATTCAAATAAGCTTTATAAGAATATAGGTGAAATAAAAACAACTTCCATATTTAAAAGAGAAAATTTTAGAACGTTTGTTACATATAAATGAAAATAATAACCCATTGTTCTTATTGTCAAAGTAAATTAATATTGTGATTTGTTTTAAAGAAGTGAATATTAGGGTTTGAAGGAGGTTTTCAATAAGATTATATAAGTATTTAAAATATGTGAATGTATGAAGTAAAATGAAAACATTAACTCTATGGAATATGACATTTGTTGAACAATTTGACATTCTGAATAAATACTTTAGAAAATAAGAACTGTCATTTCGTAAATTTATTGAAATACAATTTAAGGGAGAAATATATGGGTTATAATCGTTTAAGAGGCTCAAAACAGAATGTTTTAAAATGATGGATGGACAATCCACTATTTGAAATGAAATCTTTCAAATAAGAATTTTGATAACCAATTTCGATTGGTGGAATACATTTAAGATATTTTTATCAGCGACAAGTAGATTGCTAATAATAAAAAAATTGAATGGGAACAGTTTGTTGATTATACAGTCTATTGACTAGGTACTTTTCTTTTTGGGTAGAAAAATTTTAAGAAGCATAATTGATTGAGAAAATTTTTTTAAACTTGAAAAAACAACAATTTGGCATTAAAAATTAGAGAAAGAAATTCATTATACTTGAAGACTAGTCAGTAATATATTTAAGCAAGCAGAAGTACACATTATAAGAGGAAAATTGGTAATTATATTTGAATAGTAACCATAAAACTTATAGATGTAATTAAGTAAAATATTGTATGGTGGAACGGTGTCTCCACCATACCTTTTAGAAAGCTTTGGATTATGTGATTTGATTAAAATGTATTGATGCGGACGAAATGTAGCACCGTTTCTGGATATTATGCAAGCTGGACAAATGGTATGGTATTTTCCAAGAGGTAACCTAAAACAAAATAAGAACCATTTATTGATGTGAATTAATTGAACTATACAGTGAAAAAAGGTATTTAAAACTATTTAATTATATATAAAAAAGGTAGAGTAAACTTACCCATTTAGTGCAAAGAATTGAACTTTGATATTAAACAGACGCTTATAAGTTTCATCTTCCGCCATCTTTCTATCATAGACGTTTATATAACGGATTTCGTGTTATAAGATTTGTGTTAAAAGTTGCCTATTTTGAATTATATATAGAAATTGTACTTCATTCGAGTGGATGACTTATTTGAATGAATGATCATAATAGATAATAGGTTTTCACTAATTTATGTCCTGTAAAAGAATAATGTATTTGTTTCTACAGCATTAAATAACATTTTGCTATTTGAAGAACATTGTGAAATTATTTTCTTGAGATTTTTCATTTATCTATAGTGATTGCTCCATCTAGTTTAAACAGTTGGTAGTTTTAAATTGACATCTATGGATCGTGGAGAAGTTCAACATTAAACACAGGACCGTTTTTAGAGTTTATTTGGAAATAATGATAAAGCAAGTATATTTTGATTAATAAAATTTTTTTTATTGAAAGATAGGAATATTATTTAAATTTCGGCGCTCATATTAGAAATTGTTTTGTTTTTCTACATCTGAACCGTACTCTGAGATCAGAGAGTTTCTCAAGCAAAGGAATAATTATTTTACAAATAAATTTTAAATATTACAATATACCGGGCAAACAAAAACTAAGTATCAACTCAACTAAACTAAAATTAATAATTCATAGTATTTAAACTTTTTAAATATTCTCTCACCCAATTATATCCAGTATAACATGTCGGCCCAACGTAGGGCAAATTAGAAAAAATATATTTATGCATATTTAAATATTAAAATTTCTCTCACCTATTCTCTTATACCATTTATACAAATCACAATAATATATATATATATATATATATATATATATATATATATATATATATATATGTAAAAATTTTAAATTACTTATATTTTATAATCTTCGTTCCTTTCATTAATATTCTTTTATATCATGAAATGGCCTCAACAATCCTAGCTGCTTACAGTTTTTTTAAATATATAGAAGGATGATAACCCACATTGATATCCATACCAACACCAGCAACTGTATTTCTCAAGATTATACTCCCAACTTTGAATGTAGTTCCAGAAATAAGTAGTGTTCTTTTTTCTAGAAACAGAGGTTCAATGAATTTACAGAAAATTTAGTGGCTTACATAGCTGAATTTGTTATAAGATCGGTTTTATGAACAGACTATCTTGTGACATTTGTTTTGGGGTACTTGGATCATCAGGGTATGAAGATGAAGCAGCTTTCAAATTAATTTACAAGAAATTTAGAGGCTTCCTGGAAAAACATGTGAACTAATAGGCAAACTTGCACTAAGAGATATTTTAATCAGTATGTTGATTAAACAGAATGGTTTCTTTTAAATAACAATATTTTTCAATCATTATCAGAACATTCCTTTGATTATGTACCTTATGAAATTAACCAAAACAAACTAAATAAATTAATGATCAACACCCACAGTGCTATCAGAATAATTAGCATTGCAAATAAGGCCAACAAATCCTTTTCTAGAGAAACTATTAGAAAAAATATTTAAAACTAATATTGGATAAAAATTAATAAAGACCTTAGCCACTCTTTAATATTTTCCCATTTTAAATCAATGTATTAGATTTATTTTAAATTATATTGTTATATATTCAGTAAGTTGCTTTGAAATATCAATATATGTATTTTTTCACTCAATGCAAGTTTTATTTTTTATTATTCCAGATCCCTACTACACAGTTGTTAATAAAATGTAAAGAAACGAGAATATGAACATATAACAATGTACTTTATATAGATAATGTGTCTCAAATATTGTATTATATATCCAGTAGATAGCAAGCACCCATACTCTCAAACTTAATTATTCAGAGCTATTCCGAAATACATCAACCATATAATGTTTACTTCACAGCTTAATTGAACAGTAACTTAAGAAGTTACTTCTGATATTTTAACTTTTATGTTTAATAGTTGTATTTTCGTATACCACAAGTTGGACATCCTCGAAATTTCCTTAATATGTAGTGCTAGAAGTCAAAATTAAAATTTTGAAATAGAAATCTAATATGAATTCTAAACTACAGCTATGGTTTATTTTCTTCAAAGAGCGGTTGATTTAGTATACACAATCATGCTACTACGCTTCGTTTTAAATTACTATAATAAATAACTATGAGTTTTTTGCCAAACGAATACAAAATTATTGAGAAACAATCAAAATTCACCCAATCTTGATCAATCAGATGCTCTTTAAATCTCAATAGCTTCCAGTGTCAGAAACTTAGTTATTTTTTGGTAAATTCAATGTAGCCAACGTAAATAGTCACGCGATGGCGACTGGCATGCCACAGTCATTTTAGTAAATATTTTCCATGGCCATCCATTTTGTTTTCCTATATCCGTGGGGTATCTACAACTACCTTTAGACCTGAATGTCAACTAAGTAGATTAACTCATTACAATTCTATTTATAAGTGTATCTACAAATCTCACTTTAAACTGATGATTGTAGAGGTACTATGGTCAAAATTACTTTATAAGTCAACGTGATTTGTTATTATCCTTATAATTTGTAACAGATTGCAAATAAATTAGTAAAATGTTGAACACCAACATGGAATGCCATTGTGCAGCAGTGTGATAAACAAATATTTTAAAATGTCATTCTTGATAAGTTTATATAGTAAGACATCAAGAAAATTAATGTTATTATTTTGTTCAATCTCTGTTGTGAAATGAATTTTTCTATGATATGAATTGAATATTTGGTTTATATTTTCAATTTCTTTTGGTACAGCAGTAATGCATCATCTACATAAAGGAAGATCTTCCATTACTAATTGTGCTATAATACATGATGCATAGCACAGTCATCAATTTGTTTATATATTTTATCCTCAAATTTGAAATATGTTGAAGTGGGTGTTAGTTACAAAAGACATACATGACAATATTTGGAAAATAGATTAAAAAGTCATCGATATAATAAGAAAAAGAAAACTAACCATGAAATAGCATTTAGTTATGAAAATACAAAAATTTTGAAACAGAATCAATACAATACTAATAAAAAAATAACTTATAGAAATAGTTTATATACATAAAAATTAGAAATATATTAATAAAAAATATTTAAGCAATTTGAGGAAAATTTATAATTCTATTGTATTAATTCCGTGTATGTATCTATGGATAATTAAAATTGTTAATTGTTTCTTCTTCATATATTAAAACTTAAATTTTAATAATTAAACACAAAATTAAGTCTTCATATATATATATATATATATATATATATATATATATATATATATATATATATATATATATATATATATATATAATTGAAATTGATATTCATTTAGTAAATATTATATTTATATATCAGAGATGTCAATGTTAAATATTTTGATAAAAGCTGAAATTTATCCAAAACACCGAAAAATATTTCTATAAATAACACATTATTCCTTAAAATAGACCAAAAATCCAGAAAAATGTATCCTGGAAATATAATGCTGCGAAGAATTTGATGGCTCCTTCTGTTTTAGGAACAAAAAACATGATGAAGAAATAGCAAAGTACACAGATAATTTTGATGTAAATAAATTTTTAGAAACTATCCCCAATCCAGTAGAAAAATTCAGTGATCCGAATAGATCTTTGATTTTGAACGAAAATTCCAATCAAAATGATGATAACTATGCCTTGAACTTTTTGTATAATCAATTCAGATTTGTGAGACAAAAATACATAGATATGTTGTTTAGATGGGAAAAGAAAAATTTGGTGGCTATTTGTGATACATTAGAAAAATTAGATATTAGTTTAGTAAAACCAAGACCTGTAGTGAATGGGGAAGATTCCAAAAATATTGAATTACTGCAAGTAGTAAGTATAATCAGCAATTCAGTAATAGAAAAAGATATGTGTACTGCATGAACTTGAGACTTTTAAGAAATATTGTGATATGGAATTTTGAAACAAGAATCATGTTTTATAAAATGATCAGCTTGTTTCCATTGGAAATGTTATATTTTTGGAAATGCACATAATTGATTAGATTATAGATCATTATATTGACCATACAGCAACAAATATATTTCTTTATTGTTATACACATAGATTGGATGTTTAAATATGTAGGTGTTGAAGCT
This sequence comes from Galeruca laticollis, assembly GCA_963921935.1. Lineage (NCBI taxonomy): Eukaryota > Metazoa > Arthropoda > Insecta > Coleoptera > Chrysomelidae > Galeruca > Galeruca laticollis. The sequence goes on along the minus strand of OY998178.1, from coordinate 31,768,701 downwards.
TTTGTAACTTCATATTATACTTTTGTGCCATCTAAAATACGGTAAGCAGTTATATTCTGGGGAGTAAAGAATATTTTATTCCATTTAAAGTAAGGGTCGAAACAGTAAAATTAATATTTATTCTGCTCACATAGTATATGTCAAATGAAATTATTCAATAGTAGATATTTTCATTGAATTGAATATTAGTGGTTTTGTGAGACAGTATTCTTAATTTTTCATAAAAGAGAGAAATTTGTTAAAAATGTTTGAAAACGCGTGTGGAAATAAAGTACAACAATTTATTTATTCATTATAATAAATCATTTATATACAATTTTATATAATTTTCTAGAGAATAAGCTTGAAAATAAATTTGAGTCAATATTTCTCAAAAAGGTACATCAAAAACCAATTACATCTAGAAAGTAGGAATACTGAAAAATCTGTGTATTCTGTGTACTCTGTGGAGAAAAATTGGAACCTGAACAGAGGAATAAACATATTCTAAAATTGGTATTACTAGGGAGGTAGTTGATACTTTGTTGAGAGGTAGGGAGTATCTGGTAGGGTTGTTTGTTATTATTACATTACCATCTTAATTATGATATTATGTTTATTTGATTTTTATTAGTTTTGTTTTCTAATTTCAAAAATTGATTAAAATTCAATATTTGCTTTTCTATTTGCTGCTTCTTTTTCCACTTCCTGAAGTCACTGCCATTGTCTGATCCTGTCTTTACTTTCGTGTGTAGTACATTTATTTTGTATCCCTTTTCTTCTAAAACATAGTCATTCCTACTTTCAACGTCTCTGTACCATTAGTTACTATTAAATTATGCAATATATAGATTTTCATGATTCTTTCTCTGTTATTGTCCTCAAGATTTTACATTTTGTCCTATTACTCTATTATAGTTTGCATCTCTTCTACCTACTCTGCTGTTAGTCCACGAATATGAATATTTTTCCTTTCCTGCGATTCTTGTTATACCATCCCAAAATGTGTCATTCTGTTCTACTATTATAACTGTTTATATATTATGTTATATTTACTTTTAAGTTTAATTGACAGTATTCTCTTTGTCCATTCTTTCGATTTGTGAATTTGTTCTTTTACCATTCTAGGTATCGCTACTGCTAATTCACATTTTCAAATTCCTCTTTTATTATTCAGTTCTTCCTCATTTCTTTTTTATTATTGTCTCATTTTTTATGTTCCGTTTTTCTATTCTCCTTTTTTATTGCCTTGTTTCCTTTCTATCATCTGCTTTTTTATTTATCCTTATTGCTTTAATATGTTTCCGTTACCTAATATATTTACTTTTAATTAATAATAATAAATGCTTCTATTGGTAATCTACAATATACAAATTATCATACATCACATTGTTGCAGTTGAAAAATGTAGCTACCAAAAGGCTAGAGTTCAAGCTATTAGCCTTAAAAAGAATGATTTAAGCAAGCTTGCGTTTCCCAGTATTTCTCAATGTCTTATTTCATTTTTAACTCTTTTATGCTTTATCAACTTCAATAAACGATGAAATTCTTTATTTTTGCGTTGTCACTTTTTTCTGTTAATTCCCTTATTCGTTTTTCTGCATGTCCTTCATCTGATGTTGCCTTTATTTTTATTTCGTGTTGAGCTTTAATTATTTGATTAACTCATTATTTTTCTCAAACAATTTATTTATTTATATAAGGACATGACAATTTACAAACAACAAATATTTAAGAGACAATGTTTAAATTACCCTATCAACAAATACAATAATAATCAATTAAAACTAAATTACAACAATTAATGTACCTCATTTGATTTTTGAATAAATATGTAGACGTATCGAATAAATTAATTATTTCACAATTTTTATTTGCCAATTTAACTACCCTTGTAATTGACTCATTTCGGCCATAGTTCGTACTGTGATGAGGAACCATGAACAGTTCTGAAATTCTTGTTCTTCTGGGATTAACATTCAGTAAAAAGAGTTCAATTAAATTTGGACAACTTATAGCTCCATTTACAACTTTGTGTGGAAATCTCAAATCAATCTCAGCCCTTTGATGTTCCAAACCTGATAAATTCAAAATGTCGGAATATTCATAGTTTCTCTTCTGATATCAAAGTTTGAATGCACATAATCTTAAAAATGTATTTTGGACTTTCTCAATTCTATTGATATCCGCCTGATAAAATGGACACCATATCATACAATTATATTCAATAACTGATTGAATGAGAGAGCAGTATATTTTAGAAGTGCAAAGGGAAAATTTATCTGAAGATGTTGCAATGAAGGTCAATAATTTAAAAGATTTTGAAACAATGTTATCAATGTGTGTCTTAAATGTAACTTTGGAATCAAATAATATGCCAAGATCTCGAACACTATCAGCTACTAACAAATTAACATTTTTCACTTGGTAAGAGTATTGAATTGGATTCATAATTCTCGAAAATATGATAACATTTGTTTAAATTGAGATGAATCATATTTATATCGCACCAACGGGACAAACTGCTCATATCTATTTGCAACAGTTCGGCGTCCCAGACATTATCAATGATCCTATAGAGTTTGAAGTCATCAGCAAACATCTAGTGGCAGCTGTGTTGTATTACTTCTGATATACCATTAACAAATAACAAAAAAGTAGTGGACCCATATGGAATCCTTGGGGAACCCCAGATGTTACCGAGATTTCTGATGACACAGAACCATCATATTTGACACTGTTGTGAAGGACATCTGTCACGGAGAATGAGTTCAGGTTTCGTCACTGTCAACAATTTAATTTTGATTTAGTGGTATTTGTCTCTGGCAGTTGGTATCTGTCCGCTGTCAGAGATAGTTTTTGTATCGTCTGAGAATAGAGGTCGATGTGTGTGTGTGTGTGTCACTTTTGACAAATATATATGAAAATTCAGAAAAATATTAGACTATTTATTTATATAACTCATCAGTTAATAAGTTTGTGAAGGGTTGAAACTGCAGCAAGAGTTTCTACCAAAAGTACTCAAATCAGGGCAAGGGGCAAGCCAAAAGTTTAATAATCAGCCCCAACAGACACATTGAGTCCTACCTCTCAAATAAGATCCGATGCAGTTCAAAAAGATATTGTCAATGCCTAACGCAGAGAGTTTTGCAATTAGAAAGTCATGATTGACTGTATCAAGTGCTTTTAAAAAGTCAGTATAGATAGAGTCGACCTGGTGCCTTTCCTCTAAACTGTTCAAAAGAAAATGTTGATAAGTAAGCAAGTTTGTGTTGGTGGATCTTTCTGAGGTGAAGCCGTGTTGGTTTTCATTAATTATGTTCCTGGTGTCATGAGTAAGTTTCTTAGTAATCAGACAGTCGAGTAATTTGGGAATTTCATATTGTTTACACACAGGACGATAATACTTTATGTCATCTCTAGCTTCATATTTGTGGATTGGAGTGAGAAAACTTTGTTTCCAAAACTTAGGAAATGTTCCCGATGATAAGGAGATATTGAAAATTGTTTGAAGGTGCTATGCCAGCATGAATACACATTTTTTTATGAAATGTAGAGGGATTCCGTCAGGGCCAGAAGAAAGTTTTTCTGTTGCTAACATCAATTGATCAATTACTTCTTTTATTTCAATATTGTAATTGTAAAACATTCAAACACTCTCTTTTTCCATATTCCGGAATTTGGGTAACATTGTTATCAGTATAAGTTGTGGAAAAATAGTTGGCAAAAGGATTCACAATCTCATTCTTATTATTGCTTGTTGCCTCTTCGAAAAACATGCTGGAAGGTAAGTTATAATTTTCTTTTACTGTTTATATAATTCCAAAAATAACGAGGATCATGAGCAATCTTTCTTTAAATTTTTTCATTATTATTTTGATAACAATGGGCTTGAAGCTGTTTACATCTTGTTCTGAGATTATTAAATTGTTGATTATGATTTATGTCTCCACTAACTTTAAAAATCTTTTATCCGTTCCGTTTTTTTCAATTATTAATTTCCTAAGTTGAGTGCTATACCATACGGGAAAATTTGAGGTTCTGAATTTTTTCACTGGTACAAACTTATCAATTGCAGAGTAAACTATTTCATAAAACATCTGAAGAACCTGGTCCAAATCTAAATTTCCCTCAAGCATGTGACTCCAATTGACAATGACTAAAAAATTGTTAATTTCAAAATAATCTGCATTTTTAAAATCATCATACAACTCTTCATATTGCTGTGTGATGTACACTGTTTGGTAACAGTAAATCAAATGGTTCAGAGATACAAATATCTTTCATTGATGAAAAAGTTGAGTCGAGTAAGACATTTCGACTATTAGTTATGCTATTTATTTTATAGAGACCATAATAACCAAAAGAGTTTTGTAAGGTGATCGCAGGCGAGTTTGCTGGACAGTTTACATTTAAACCAAGAGCATCATTAAACCAAACAGCCTCAGGCATATTATAATCCCCAAACAGAATAACTTCACAGTCCTTGTTATCATCAAAAACATGATCAACATCCTGAGTGTGTTGTTCATAGATCCCAACAGTTAATGATGGTGGTATATAGACTCCCCCGATTATTTTATGGTTTTTTATATAAAGAATGACAAAACTCTGCTCGACTATATTCCTTTGAATTTCAACATTTTTAGCATTTATCTCAGACTTTATGGCAATTAAAATACCTCCACCCCGTTTCTTGTCAGTGTTTGTTTCATCCCTATCAAACCTGAATATATTATAACCATTTAAACCTAATTCCCCATTACAAACATCTTTGTTCAGCCATGATTCTACAAGAATAATAATATCGTAATTGGACCCTAAAATCGAATGTTCCAATTCACTAAGTTTAGTACTGAAGCCACCAACATTTTGATAATAAAGATAATTTTTCCATCATCACTGAGAACATTATTTACTTTAAGTTTTTTTTACTCGAGGAGTGCCACCAGTGTATCGGGTGAATACATCTCCATTATTTCTTCTTTCTTGCATCTCCTCTTGAACTTTTTTCAAGTGTGCAATTTGACACTGAGTTAAATCCGCCCTTATAAATACCTTTTTTTCTTTATTTAGACTCCTTTTGTTCTTGATGACCTTCATAGCATCCTCGGGATTGGATAATACAACTTTCAGGGCGCGTGATCCAATTTTATTATTTTTTCCAATTCTTCTTGTTCTAATCACTCTCAAGTCTTCATTAGTTATTTCTCTAACAATTGCTTTCAATTCTTTCAGATCAGCATCCTGTGAGCTTCCATTTTCAGGTAGATTATACACCATAACATTGTTTTTCTTTTTTTCCCTTTAACTTATCTCATCAATGATGCTCTCTTCGGACCGTGAAGTTAGAGGTGAATCGATTTTCTTCTTCAATTCATTGATCTCTCCTTTCCCCTTCGCGCTTTTTCCCTTGCTATTCCATGTGAGTTCTTATTTATTTTACTTCCACAATATTCATCCTCTTCAGTCATTCTAATGACTTTTAATGTAAAAATATAGAGTATAAGAAAAAAGAGTTTATAATTTCCCATTATGTTTTCTATGATTCGCCCGATGATTGTCCACGTTTTATACAAATAAAGTGGTTAAATATTCTTAAGTATTACATTTCACAATTATATCAGCTGTTCATAAATTTTGTTTTATTTTCAGGTAACTTACTTGAAACATCGCAAGTTGATTAAGAAAGAACTGAAGTCTAAAGACGAACAATATATGATCGCTAAAGAAGAAGCGAGAAAGTATGGTCTATTAGACACCTGCCAGTGCTGTTTTGACGACGAATTAATACCCGAAGAATGTTACTTTTGTATGAAAGGTTGTGTTTTTTGCAAAAGCTGTATTCAAAAGGGTGTCGAGGTCGGTGTAGGAAAAGGGGATATAAAATTTCCTTGTATGTCTAATTGCAATTCCGAGTTTAATTTACAGACTTTACAGGTAGGTTTATTTGATTTAGCTAAAAATGCATTAATTATTGTTGGTAAATAATTTATCATAAGTTGGTATTTCATTGATATGCTGTTAATTCTAAATTAAATTTAATTTTTTAAGTATATTTAGGGTAGTCTTTTAAATTTCACTTTTAGTTTTAGTTGATTCTATTCTTTTTTGTATCCCTTGTATTAACCATTTACAATTTTTTTCATCTCTCGGAATTTGCTTTGTTTACTTTGTGGTTACATTTTTGTAATAAAGGGATTCTTCGCTTTTCATTTAGAGTTAGGTTTGATGTGTATAAGAGTGCATCAAGTATCATATTTTGGATTAGAGTATCATGTATATGTCTTGCTAACACATCCCCAAAGTTGGATAACAAATAGGTCAAATATCACCGATATTTTCTTAAGGTAAAAGTTACTTGGAATGACTGTGATTCATTGGTTTTAATTCTCGACTTATGGATATCCTTTAGTTGTGTTTTAAGAATGATGTATGGTACCTGAATATAAAAACGTTGAATACTTTTTGCTTTACACTGATAAAATATATGAATGTGATTTCATATCTTGCTAATTGAATAAAAGGTTCTCATTTATTATTTGCAACTTTTCCTTTTATTTCAAAATTTAACAATTAGCAACACATTTTAGATGGTTTTGCCAAATAGAATGTTTGAACGACTTGCTCAAAGAATCGCTAGTGAAGAGATTAAAAAGGCCAATGTTGACGGCTTAGAAACCTGCCCATTCTGTGATTTTGCTATGATTTTACCTAAACATGAAAAGATATTTAAATGTATCAACGAAGAATGTTTAATGGAATCTTGTAGACAGTGTCGTCACAAATCGCATATTCCTTTGAGATGTAATGAGATTGAATATGATGAAGATGTTAGAAGACGGACTTATATAGAAAATAAAATGACCGAAGCCCTGACTAGGTATGTATGAATATTTCTACTGATCCGGTATTTGTTGGTAGCTCTCCAACATTTTATTTGTTTCAGAATTTGCTACAAGTGCAAGAAGTCATTTATCAAATCTTCTGGTTGTAACAAGATGTCATGTGTGTGTGGAGCCAAGCAATGCTATTTATGTGGTCAACCTGTTTTTGATTATTCTCATTTTAATAACGGAGCGAGGATTAATGATCCCAGGTGAGTTGGCTCATGCATTAAGAATACACGTTTTTCATTAAAATCTAGAAAAAATATGTGTGAGATTATAAATAAATATACACATCATTTCAATGAAAACTATCCAACTCATACAAATCTGAAGGCACCACTTTACAAAAAAAAATATAGAAAAAAACGACTCTCTATGGTGATCCCTCCCATTTTTTCAAATAGAACACCCTCTACGGTTTTGCATGAAGCAATGTAGCTGAAGTTCTTCTTAAGCAATGCCCTGTGAATGGATTTGCATTTGGACAATATTTAAATAAATAATTATGGCGTGGACACGAATGAGAAATGACTTAAATTTTTTTGAAAAATTATTACATAATTATGAGTTACATATATAAATATTGTAATGTTTTTCTTATTTATTAGAAAGTTTTTATTACGGATGGGATAAATTCATACACACGACATGGCTACTTACAAATTTATTTAAACACTAAACTATTCACTAATTCACAATATATGCACTTAAACTAATTTATATAAACACTTCACTATTATTTAATTGTTGACTTGTTTATTTCACGAAATCACTTTATAAACTGACTTCTCCCGCTGGTCGGTCCTTTATATATTAGTGCCTTTTTTACTAGATAATTCTAGATTTCGGCTTACACAAAAACAATCGGCTCCCTGGAATTTTCTAGATAAGACCGGTCACAAAAACAATATCTAGATAAGATAGTCACAAAAAAATCGTAAAAAGTTCAAAGAAATCCCTGCGCATCCGTCAAAATTTTAACTTTCATGCATGGCATGGGCAGAGTCGGACTCAGGGACCACACTAGTGTGCTATTTCGTAACCTTACCCCCTCCTTAAATGGAAGTTCCTCCTGGAAGGAGGAGTGTGGCCATTTTAGTGCCGACACTGTGGACAAACAAGTGCAGGTGTCAAGTGGTGATCTCTTTATATCCTTCTCATCTACAATAAAACAAGACAGCCATTTATATTCATTAACTGGAATAGGCACGATGAAGTTATTAGACTGTTTAACAGAATTAGTTATAAAAATGTATCCAGATCAGAAAAGCCATAAACTGTCAGTAAAAGATCGAGTTATTTTAGTTTTTATGAAGTTGAAAATGGGTGTTAAGTTAACCGTTTTATCATTTTTATTTAAAATTTCCCCTAGCACTTGCTGTTTTTGTTAAATATGTAGGCTATTTAGCACAAATTTTGAAATGTAATATTCATTGGCCAACATCTGACGAATGTCAGAAAAATATGCCTGCATGTTTTAATAATTTTAGAGGAGTAAGAATAGTTTTAGATTGTTTGGAGATTCCAATTGAGAAGCCCAAGTGTCTCTGTTGTTGAGTTCGAACATACTCCCACTATAAGGGAAGACAAACTCTTAAAATTATGATTGGTGTTAGCCCTTCAGGGCTTATAACATTTGCGTCAAAGACTTATGGTGGGAGAAGTTCGGATAAGGCCATTTTTACTCAGAGTGGTTTGATTAATAAACTAAATCCAAGGCAGGATAGTATTATGGTAGACTTATACAGTAAAATTAAGGAAATCTGTCTTCTTAAAACAAGGATTTTCAAAAAGGCAGAATAATACATGTATTGTAATAAAAATACATAATACTAATAATATATTTCTTTATTGAAGAATAAATGCTTCAGGGGAGAGAGAGAGGAAGAAAGAGAGTGAAAGGGAGAGAAAGAGAGAGTGTAATAAATTACATCAACAAATCACATATGTAATTGTTTTATTGACTACTTTCAGATTTATTTTCCCTTTTTTTACATATTACATGCAACATGTGGGTAAAATATTTCGCTGTGATGTTCAGAATCATTTCTGCAGCTAATTGCTCATCAAAATGCACAACGATATTTAAAAATGTTTTTGAATGTGCTGAATATAAAATAAGGTCACACATTTTTAAACCTAATATCGCCATTCCCAACTGTACTTGTCCATAGTAGGCATGTCTTTTTTTTAGTGCAACACCTCTGTCAGCACTGACTTCCAAAAATGAACAGGTGTGGACGAAATTAATTGCATCATTGTCGAGACCTGGAAAATGAAAAGTAAAAATATTTATTTATTTAAGTAAAATCAACAAAATTGGATAGAATAAACTCAAAGGCGAATTAGTCTACTAGTTATTACATAATCATAAAAATCCAGAACCTAGTAAGAAGTAGTAAACTTTTACTAAAAAAATTCTATTATTATAAATTGTTTCTCTATAAACAATTTTTTGTTTGTGTTACCTATTTTAAGATTGTAATATTTTAAGATACATCTGAAAATCTTAGTATTTTAATGTCTCTTTAGTTTAGTTCATTTTGGGATACATACGAAGAAAATAATTGGCTTGTAGGATTCTGAACAAAAAAGAATAGGTAGGTATAATAAGAACTATTATAATTTAGGTACTTTGAAATAAGGTATTTGTGGGTTGGGCAGTTCCTGCATAACTAGGTCCAGCGATAACCAACTATATACCATATGTATGTTTAAATTTATTACAAACTTACCATCATAGGGGCATTTAATCTCAACTAGTCTTGTTGGATAACCATTTTCCATTACTATGCCATCTGGGGAATAAGATAGCCAAGAATATTGTCTACAAATAATTAACCCCATTTCAATAACGATGTAATTATTAACCAGCTTGTACTTGTTCAAGGCTTCACTTTCATATTTCAAACCATGTTCAACATATCTATTGTGAAGCTTTTTTGGCCAAAAATAGTTTGTAGCTTTAGTATTCCAATCATCTTTAGAGTAGGTATAAATTGAATAACATCTCGAACCTAAAAGAACACCAAATGTGAAATACTACATAGGTACCTATGTTTAAAAAAATATACTTTTATTATATTTTATAGATTTATAGTTTTTCAATAATATAAATAAGTGCCTGTGATTCATAACTGCCTAATCTCATGCCAAGTGGTAGATTTTTGAGCACACATTGAGGCTTTATTAAAAGGTGTTAAATCCAGTATATCATTAGCTAATGACGTGCAGCATGGTTTTAAAGAATAATTTTTGATATCTAAATTAAGATTTTCCAAAAATAAAGACTCTGCAGCCTGAGAAACTATAACATTGAAGGCTTCCGGAATTGTTACTTCCTCTACTTCCATGCTGAAATCTTGAGCTGTAGCTCATCCTTTTCTAAAAAAAATGTATAATACTTACTACTAATGATACTATTTTAAAATAATTTACAATTCTATGAAGAAATCAACTTACACATGCAAAGTCAAGCTAGACTCCTGACAAACTGAAGATAACAGTTGAAAGCATTCTTGCTGCTGATCATGAGTCAACTCCTTTGTCTCAGTAACTTTGGACTCAAAGCAAGATGTTTCCAAAATCGGTTTTGCTTCATATTCTTCTTCCACTTCCCTCTTTTTACTACTCCAGTAACATTTAACATCTGTAGTAGAGAGCTTTTCCAGAGAAGAAATGTTAGATCTAGAATTAGAGTAGAATGTAAGTGAAAAGAAATTAAAATGTTTTTGTTTCACGGAATAAAATAAGTATTTATTACCTTGTACATTTTAAGAGTACAGCAGCAATACGTTTACATATTCCAGAAAGGCCAGGATTGTAACTGCATGTAAATTGGGAAACTGATCATTTATTCTCATGAATATCCAACTTTCCCTTTATTTCATGGGGAGCACTTTTAATTGCACTGGTTTGAAGGTACAATGCTAGTATCTCTACAGATATTTCATTTACTGCAGTTTTGCCAATCAGAATAATGTGTTTAGCATTTAAGAGTGCTTCGCCTTCTACAAAACATCTGCTTTCAAAGTTCGCCTGTAGATTGGAAAACACTGACGCCAAACCTAAATACAGTTCGTCGTTCTCCATTATAAAAAGAGAGAAGAACGGGAATAACCGCGATACACCAAAAATAGTCAAAAGAGTCAAAATATATAAAAACACAGCGAACACTACGAAGACACAAGCCAAATGGAATGTTAAATCACAAGTAACCTCACTAAGTAGATATACCCGGCAAAATTATTACTTCTTATCCACCATGTTTGTTTACGAACGCCAGCGCCCCCATCGGTAGTCGAAATCGCCAATACTCGCGTGATTGTCACCGTCAATCAACTTTTGCATACTTGTATCGAAATTTTCTATAATCTATGATAAATATACAATAAATAGATTTCTATGGATGTATTGAAAAAGTACGATGATCGTCAGAAACGTCGACTTCATATAAACCAAAGTAACTTGCAGAGATTGATACTTTTCTTTCAAATGAATGTCTGTACTACACCCATATATTTTATGTATTATTGTCAATATATTCATCCCAATTCCGCAGATGTAGATGCTTCTTCATAGCACTTGCAATCGCTCGCCCAAGATAGAAATATACGAATCACTTTTATACGGTGTAGCATCAACGGCGTCTATACAGCGTCTGTTGAAGGCTGTCGTACTGTATTACTATATATGCGCGCTTCCCCTCAGCTGCCGCTGGAGCTGCCGCTACCCCCACTACTCCAGCTTTTCCGCGCGGTCGACCATTTCTGCACATATTCAAGGCCGTGTTTCACCGACTTCGCTTCATTTGATTTAAAAATCAGAATAGACATTTTGTTGCTATGCCTGAGCAGTTTCAAATTCCGTTGTTGAAACTTTAATCAGACACTCACACGAGTATCCAGCCCTCCGCGAAAAAAATGACAAAAAAAATTACGATCGCGTTTGTGCGAAAACTATTCGTCCCACAGAATTAGGGTTTTGCACACATAAAAAACATATAAATAGCTACCTGTATGCCAAGTTTCATTTCTTTATACTGAAAAATGGCGGAGTTGCGAATTTTTCAAAAAATCGTCAAGTTTTCCGGATTTTCCGAATTTTCTTCGGTTCTAATCATCGGGACGGATCGTTCGACCTCTCATTCTCTTCGCAATTTTATTCTCCACAATTCCTCTTTTGACCGCATTCAGATTGCTCGCATAGTTTCCATTTTATAAGGCAAAAACTAAAAAGAAGTGCGAATTTTTCATCTAAATTGTTAATAACTAATCAAAAATTATGATTCAGGAGTTGGAAAGTGTGCAGAATTCATCTACTGTCCTACACAAAATCGCACAGTTGGTTTTCAGGTACTATTTATGTCCAAAAATGGCTGTTATTTTGCCCCGTTGCTTGGCCTAAACGGTCGAAATCGTCTTCATGTAGCTCATTTTGCGAAGATGTTATTTGTGTTTATATAAAATTCTGAAAATAGTGATGTGAGAAACACACTGCACTAGACTGTTATTCTTGTAACGTAAGCTGTCCAGAAATGACAACTTACATAGTCTCGTTGTTAAATACTCCCTGTGGATGTTTTTTTAATGGTAACTGATCCTGTCCTTTGTCATTAATTCAGTTACGTACTTATGTGGGGCAGTTCTTCCGTGATGAGCAGCATTGAACAGTCTAGCTGTGGCTCTTCCAGATTTATACTTTTGTAGTATAAACCTACAACAGGGGTGTCCAACATAAGGCCAGCGGGCCGCATGCGGCTCGCGGCGTTATTTTTTGCGGGTCTCTAAATGTATAAATTGCTCTTAAATTCGAAATATGCACAATTCTTACATTATTGATAAAATACAAATTAAATAACGTGTGACGCCATTGGCGACGGATAGAAGGTCGCAGCGACGTTACAGGAAATCGGACCGATCTAACTCGATTACTCTCGAATATTCGAGAAGCTGCGCGCTCGTATATAAGAAGGTTGAGTCAATCGGAACGGGCAGAGGGCAGAGTTAGTTAATAATTTTTCTAGTGTGCGGTACACGCACCACACTATTTAATCACGAACAACAATAATAAACTTCAGTGCATTATTTGTTGCAAGTACTATCAGTTCCCAAAAAATATAATATGAAACGACATTACACTACGTTACAGGAGAAAACGTTTCAGCAATATACAGGGGAGGTCAGGAAGGCTATCTGTTACGGGTTCATTATATTTTTTTGACTGATTAGGGAATTAATAAAATAATACTTACAATTGATTATAAATTCTAATAAAGATCAGCGAATTATCTATTGAAATAACCTGTAGTCATTGTTTACTGTCGATTGACCTTGAAATAAAATTCTTTTTGAATACAAAATATAAATTTTACTCTGGTTCGGTGAGTACTATGGGATTGAATGTCCTAGCTAAGGAAATTGTCAGATTGTCTATCTCTCTTCCTTCTGTCTTTTCTTTTTTTCTGGGCCGAATTTAGACCATGTGGTTGAATTAAAATCGAACTTTATTGCCTTAGTACAAAGAAAGTATCATCAAAGAGAGAGTACGATTGACATCATTTGATGCACACATACTTTATACGGCCGCTGCCCATATTCGGTAAGATAACTTGATTTCCGGAGATGCTCATCTAATCATAAATATTCGCAATTTTAGGCCAATACTGGAATGACTAGTTAAATAATGCCAACTATTCACCAGCAACCTGTTAACTGAATTAGTTCCGGTAGCATCTAATACTGTCACGAATTATACCACCGTACATCCTGCTGTAAAGATATATTCGCTCCACCCAGAGTAGGAAGTAAGATCTTTCCATTTTTGTTTCCTTCTGCGTATTGTGGCTGGGTCCGGCGCTCCCGTACAAGAAATATTGTCTGGTCAATTAGCTATTAGAGTTATAAATAATTTAGTTCGTTAGTTTTGCTTTCAACATATCATTTAAAATCACCTTATATCTATAGCACTATGTACACCATGGGGCCATATCTGTAAATAAGCTACTAAACAAGTTGGGTAAATAAGCTGTTCAGTGTGAGGAATATAAAGAACCCTGGAAATCATCTATTTCTTTTATTTCTGGCTCCTCCACGACCCACTTTACGGGTCCGAATAGAAAAACCCCACAATTTCCAGCTAGTCAAACCTATGAATTAATTTGTTAAAAAGTTTTATGTTTTCTTAGTAATAGTGGTGAAGTACTTTAACTCGTTACATATCATTACGGATTATAAGAAAAAACTAAAACAACAAACAAGGTTTTTTAAAAAATCTGACGCTGATACCAAATACAGTATTGCCCCTTCTTATGAAGTAGCGCTGGAAATTGTCAAAGCGAAGGAACATTTTAGTGATGGAGTGCTTATTAAAAATTGTGCAATTAAAATGTCAAAACAATTCAATGAATCAAAAATTGCCGAAACATTCGAAGCAGTCTCAGTGTCGCATCAAACAATTGCAAGACGGGTGGAGCATATTATTCAATATGTATCCAAAAAACTGCATGACAGGGTTGAAAAATGTAAATATTTTTCGGTATACCTGGATGAAAGCACTGATCTGTTCGACATTAGCCTGCTTGTAATTTTTATCCGAACTATTCAAAACGACTTCAGTGTAGCTGAAGAGATGCGCTTGATCTTATTCCTCTCCATGGTACAACCAAGGGTACAGATATTTTTGAAGCTGTAAATAAAGTGATTTCAGACTACAGGGGATTCGATAAATGTTCCTGTATTGTCACTGATGGAGCCAGAGCTATGGTGGGAATTGAAATTGGATTTGCAGGACTCTTAAAACAAAACAACATGAACTGTCCTGTGATACACTGTATTGTTCACCTCTGTGGAAAATCCTTACGTCAAATGAATGTCACGAAAGTGGTTGTTAAAATAACAATTATGCTTCGTGAGGGCAATCTTGCTTTGACTCATAGAAAGTTTCGTGATTTTTTAGCTGAAGTAGATGCTACATATGGGGACTTGTTACTTCACACCGATATTCGTTGGTTAAGAGCCGGAAACTGTTTGCAACGATTCTTCGCTTTATGCAAGGAAATACCTATTTTTCTTAAATATGAAGTTTAGTCTAACACCATGGAACTGGAAAATCAAATGGTAGATGTACAATTTTTAGCACACCTTGCATTTTTAACAGATCTGACATCTCACCTTAACAAACTGAATTTGAAGCTACAAGGTAAACAGCAGAATATTGCCAACTTATTTGGACACAAATGGATTTAAAAGTAAAATTAAGCTTTTCAAGTCTTCATTAGAAAAAAATGATTTTTCATTTGTTGCAAGTTGTAAAGAGCATTTTGAAGAAATGAAGGATTTGGAGGAAGTTTCAAATTTACCTCATAAAATACATTGACACAATTGCAGAAGAATTCGAAAATCGATTTAGCGACTTTAAAAAGTTGAATGAGAGATGTCAGTTTTTACTCAGCCCCTTACAATTTCAGTTGAGAATGTAAGCAGAGCAGACCTTCAACTGGAATTGTGTGATTTGTAATCAGATCCTTTTTACTAAGGAAGAACTGAAATTGGATTGGACTGTTTCAAGTTGCAGCAAGAAGAACGATACCCCAACTTGCGAAACTTAGGACTTACACTGGGCTCAATGCTGGGAAACACATATCTCTGCGAAATCAGCTTTTCCAACATGAAATTAATAAAACCCAAATATAGATGTTCCCTCTCTGATAAGTCACTTACTCAGTTGCTTCGTTTATCAACAACAAATATTAACATTAATATTGATGCATTAGTTAGTGAAAAACAACGTCCTCAAACTTCCCACTAATTTTTTTGTAACTTGATATTTTTTGAATAAATTGAAATAATTATACAAATGCATTTTTTCTTTGTACACTATACCTATTAAATCTCACTGATAAAGTTGCATACGATATATTTTATAGTGCGGCCCTCCAAACCGCATATTTTTTAAAGCGGCCCTTGGGACACTTTCAGTTGGACAACCCTGACATTCAATTTCAATTCTTTCTTGCAAAGCATACACCGTTTTCGCGGTGGATGTACTATTTGTGAATATTAATCTACCTATTTGACATTTTGTTTAAAACACGTCAAAACAGTTTTTCGGTCATTCTGTTTATGTCTCAATCAAAACATCGTTTAATTGGTTGAGCAGACTTAGTATTGGCGTTCATGTTTTTATAAAAGTTGTGCCTTCAGATTTACATAGGGTGGATAGTTTTCATTGAAATGCTCTGTATATATTAGTAATGAAAATTAAACCATAATGTGTGGGCAGCTTTTTATTGTAATTATATATCACAACTTTAACTTGCACTAATACCATTTTTAATTTATAGATGTCCGTTAACCAGCAATGATGGTGAAATAAATCTACAGAGAATATTAAAAAGTGCACAAGATGCAAAAAATGAATTGGGAAATGTGGAGATTAAATTTGATCCTACAGTCAATATTGAAGAATATTATAACTAGATTTTATGTGATACTATCTAACTAAGTGCCAATTTTGTATTTGATAGTTATTGTTTGTATAGATTTAATAAGGTTCAATCCTGAATATTTTATGCTAACTTGTGAGAGAAAAATACTGATAGTTTTTATAAGTCTATTATTTCAACAGCATATATTTCATTACGACATTCATGTCCCCATTTTTGGCACCTTTGAAACCAATTAACATATAGATGTTTTTTGCTCATATACTTATCTCTTGGTTTTGTGTGATGCTTATTTTCTTATTTAAATTAAATACAATATCGACTGATAAGCATTTGAGTATTTGAAGTATTACAATGGGTTCTTTTAAATAATATTAATTGAGTATTCACCTTAAAATAACACCATTGCAGGATTTAAGTCCTATATTTGTTAAACGTATAAGAGACTAGATGTTAGTAGATATTTTTTATACTTTAATATTCAATTTTTTATATATATTTATACATACCATCTAAAAGTTTCAAAGTAGCAAGATAACATCAAATGAAATGATACATACCCATCTAAATATATTTGTTTTGATATAAAATTGAAATAGTAAAAAACCATCCAAGAAAATTAAAATTAAACATATGACATAAAAATTAATTTAAATAGTATATTTAATTCTCTCCACTACTACTCTCTCTCTCTCTCTCTACTACTAACTCTACTATATTCTCACATTCTGCTAATTATATATATACACATATTCGTTAACAAATTGATTTGGTCATCGGTCGCTTTTATTTTTCAGTTGTGCAGATTTTGGTGAACTCATTTTTTATGACGTCATCACTGTTCTAGTAATGACGTCATCATAATTTTTTTATCGGGAATACCCAATTTTGAGAGTACCATAAAAAAGAGTGCATTTTTATGTGTACAGTTGTCAGATTTCTTTTATGTCACATAACCATATGTTAGAGAAATAAAACATGTTTCATTCATAATAATGAAAATTTATAACAATGCAAACAAGACTAAATAAACCTACAAAGTATTAAATTAAATGCCCAAACTGCAAACTATATGCCTCTTGATAATGTGCAAGGTTATGCAGAAACTCTTGCAAAATATTATTCAGGATATTAGCCTTAATTAAATTAATTTGGATCCAAATTGTCCCTTTTAGTCATCAATATTATTAGATCTGTTAACTTTTTACTCAAGGTATCCCCACATAAAAAATATAATGGGGATAGATCAGGACACCTAGTTGGCTACTCTAAAAAGCCTCGTCTGCCAATCTATCCATTGGGAAAAATATTAGGTAGGTATTCACGGACGCGGCACTCCATCTTGCTGGTACCATAGCGTTGTCCGGTTGCATTGATCGATTGGCAGACGAGAATTTTTAGAGTAGCCAGCTGGATCTGCTGATCTATCCCTACTAGATTTTTTGTGGGTGAAAAGTTTACGTTAACAGACCTAATAATATTGATAAACTAAAAGAAAGAATTTGGATCGAAATTGATTTATTTAATCCTTAATAATGTTTTGCAAGAGTTTCAACATCACCTTGCATATCATCAAGAGACAAATGATTTGTCATTTGGTCATTTAATTTAATACTTACCAAAGTTTATTTAGTCCCGTTTGCATTGTTATAAGTTACATTATTATTAACCCCTTCAGCCCTGACTTTTTTTTCTTAAGAAAAAATTTTTTTATATTTTTTTTTGGTGAAAAGGCAATATAAAAATCAGATATATGTCATTTACTTATGCTTTAATTTTTTTATAATTTTTTAATCTGAATATATAGTAACAACTACTATCTAACAAGGTATTTCATTACATATTGAATGTTTTAAAAGCAGATGTGAAGCAAAGATGTAGGTTGCATTTTTCAAATTTGACTCTTGAACGAGACGTGCATCCAGGCATCTTACACATTTGTGGCTTTGAATCCAGCAATGGCCAGTGAGCTACATTGTCTTGCCTCACATCTTCCTGAGGTCTTATGTACGACTATGGCTTCTTTCGTGGAAGCACCGACTATTTGGTCTTCCAACTTTTTTAATAGTCCTTCGATTTAACTGAATGGCTGATGTAAAAGACAAGAGATCCATTTGCTCTTTCGCTGGAATATCAAGTGATTTTGCATCTCTTTTATATTCCAACCAAGAGTTTGTGATAGAAAGGTTGATAAAGTGAAACACACCATGTAATGTCAATTTCTTAGATCTTATAAATATTCTGTAAAGTTGAATTAGAAAATCTGTCTTATCTACACCACCCATGATTTTATTACAGTGTCCGATTACTTGTGGTCTTGTAACTTCGATATAACATTTATTTTTTTTATTCCATCTTTTTACCTACAGTCAACATATTTTGATAAGTTAGACTTTAAACTGAGTCAATTATAAAGTAATAACAAACATTCAAAGTAGTTTTATTAGTTTCTACTCACTTTATCAAAATCCCCTACTCCAACGAAATTTGATGCCATGTAAACGATGTTGTTGTCTTTACATTCAGTTAGAATAATGGTTTCATCCTGGTTCACTATCTCCTTCATCATCCCTCTCTCATCTTTATTTTTTATAGTAAATGGACAAGACTGGGTATGGTTTTTTCCAACAGTACCAGCAAACTAAACTTTTTTCTGGAATAGATGTAAAATAGTTGTCGGCAAATAATTTATAGTTCCTGTTTGTGGGAATCCTGTTCACCAAATGGAGCACAGTAGCACCTGTTACTCCATACTCTTTGATGACATTATCTTGAAGTGGTGTCGTTTGTCCCTGATACACAATAAACTATAAAATCGTACACCAACCCGCTATCGCCACAAAGAAGATAAGCTTTTATCCCCCACAGTGAAAGCTTATTCTTTATATATTGTTTTATGCTAAGTTGTCCTTTAAAGGGTATAATTTGCTCATCAATAGATAACTGATCATCTAAGATAAGTTGATGACAACGATGTAAAACTAAATCCAATGTCAGACGCACTTTCCATAACCTGTCTTTGTTAGGAGGTTTCTCATTGACTAGATGTAGATTATTTCTAAGTGCTTCAAATCGATTTCTTGACATCCTGTCTGCTATAGACGGTATTCTAAAAGCTGCGCTCCAATACTGTCTTGTTCTAGGAAATTTCAGTATTCCCATCAAAATATGTATAGCAAATAAGTCTCGCGTTTGTGTTGATATTCTTATCCGTTTTTCAGAACGAATACAAATTGGTTTCTAGGGCGACTTTTTCGTAGAAATCTTCTGGTATATACTGACAAAAATATTGATATGGTGATTTCATAACGTCTGGTGGTGTATATAGATTTTTCACTTGCAGTAGTTCGTCTTGGGCTACAAATTTTCTTACTCTCCACTTCTCTATCACAATTTCTTTTTTGTCGTGTCTGCTGATATTACTTCCTGCTTCATTTTCTTCATTCTCTTTCACTGTTAGATTATTCTCTTCCTGAGTTATATCATTTGTATCACTAATACTTCATCATCTTTTTCTGACAACAACTGCCTCTCTGTTTGGACCAACTCATCATTTTCTTCATCAGATATTTCTATATCGGAAATATTTCCATCATCTAATGCTTCTAGAGTATCTTCCTAAGGCTTTCTCTAACTCTTTTTTTGTAAGTGGTCTCTTTCGTTCCCATACATCATAACTCATTTTCTTTGAACAACCTATAAAAAATATAAAAATTAATAAACTCTAAAACCTAGTGTTCACATTTGTGTACATTCAATTTTACTATAGTGACCCATTGGTCACATACGTGTACACAAAAGTAAATGAGATTTACTTATTTATTTTCAAGAAGTCCACTTTGATTTTTTAAGACACATGTAAAATATGTTTTTATCTGTGGATAAAGCAAAAATGTGACTTTAATTTTCTCCAGAAATAATATTAGTTTGTGTTTAAATAAGCTTACCTTCTGCACTTGCCTCCATCTTGATACTATACTGAACAAAATCACATGTTTAAATATAGTTTTCACTTTAATGGGAAGATGGCTCTAGCAGTGTGATTTCTAAAATGCCACAAATGTGTACAATGGGTTTGTTTGGACGATTTCATGTTAAAAAGTGGTTAAAATTTCATGTACACACATATTACCATCAGGGCGGAAAGGGATAATGAAACATCTCTTATTATGTAACATCAAAAAATATGACATCCGTACACAGAAAACTGCGTTTTTTTGGTGGTACTGTCAAAATAGGATATTACCATTTAAAATAAATATGAAGACCTCATTACTTGAACAGTGATGACGTCATCAAAAATACGAAACTGAAAAATTAAATGGATGTGTCCCAATTGCCAAATCAATATTTTAACGAATATATTCCAACCTTCACGTGCTCACAGGCTAGACATCCCTTGTGGGGTTGCCCCGCTTAAATACTTTCTAGATCCGTTTTATGGGGTGGGTCAATCCCCGTCATTTCAGTATTTCCTCGCTTATTTTTCTCCATAAAGTCCTGTTCTTAGTATTTTTCCCTCTAACGATTTCTATTATTCTTAAATACTCCTCTACTTTTAGCCACTTAGATCTGAGTCTACCTTACCTTCTTCTACCTCCTGGTTCACACTGTAGCATACATGGCCGAGCCATTGTTTGATTGTGGCTGCTATCATGCAATGATCCGAGACGGCATTGGCCCCTCTGTATGTTCATATATCCTTTAAACACGTGATCTATTTGTGTACTATATTTCGTCGGTGAAATGTGTTAACCTGCTAACTCCATTTTACCCGATTTTACAAGAGAGCATTAAAACCAACCAGATAAATGTTTGCACTTGTTATAGGTAAAAACGCAAGGAGATAGCAAATTTTCGCTTTCGGGAAATATAGACGGTGATAATTTTTTATGGAGTTAGCAGCCTTCCGTTATTCAATTATGATTAACAGTTTTGTACATAAAATGATAAATACTTTAATTTTATATCAAGACTGTAATTTCTAGAAAAATAACATTACGTTACATAACTATCCTCACAGTACGTTGTTATAAAAGTCATGGTAATCTTCTGGAAGAGTGCGTTTGATTTGTTGTAGGTATCCATATTTACGAGCCTTGATCGAAAGCCTTTTCTTAAACAAAGCTTGTGGTTCATCACACTGCTTATTAGTTATAATTGCCCTTCACTGATGCATGGGTGACTAATCATCACTAAACTTTTCTCTATAAAATATTTCACCTTCTGGTGTATATTTAATAGCCCAAATATCGGGCGAAAACACTTATAGGCCACAATATTATCGAATTTTTAAAAAAATGAATGGCTCAAATAGGCAACTTATTGCATAGGCATCTTTCTATAGCAGAGTGCATACTCTCCACTTACATTTGGGCACTACCAACTTCGAAATACTTTTGAATTATTGTTGTTTTTCTAATGGCCAAGTGCGAGTTTGCAAGGATAGCGTTGCGGTTTTGGTAGCAGTAACTTTCACTGTACACCCAAATGAAAGCAAATTCTTGTGAGTTAACGCCGCCCTCGGTCTCGGTCAGGAGAAAATTCAACCAATCGTTATTTCCTAAATCATAAAAACACAAGTTATGGACCTGCAGCTTTGTGCGATAATATAATGTTGAGACTTGTGACTTGGGCGCCATGAGAACAATTTGCATATCTGCCGTGAAAACGAAACTTTGCTTCTTTTTGTCTTTATATTTCTCTAATCGTGCCTCTTTGTTCCTAACCATATGTAATAGGTAGTCTTCTTTTGTAACTGTCCCAACTTGCACATTTTTCACATTCATCTTTTTTGGGTCTAAACAAAGCAATGTTTTTCAATTTAAAAGCTTCATTAAAACGTGTTCGTGATGGGTGTATAATACTGTATGATTTGCACCAATCTGTCACAGAAATTGTAAAGTGCATTCCATTCCTGGATGGTCATTCCGGCAATAAATATCATTTTCCGCAAATCGCTAGGAAATTTTGACATTCCTGTCAAAATTTCTTGAAGAAAAAGTCAGGACTTCCTTACTGTAAGGAAATGATATTTCCGTACAGTTGTTAGTGTTCTACATAAATGATTGAAAACACATTGCTTATAAGGAATTAATTTATATTTTGAAAACATCAAGTCATTGCTGAATACATTTTTAAGATCAATTTGTTATATTTACAGTAATTTGACAGTTAGTACAATTATTGAACATTGGAGGAACACTCTTAGAACTATGAGAAACATTTTGGACAACATGCAGGGTGGTAGGGTCATTTTGTTGAATATTTTGTACTGTGAAAATTTTATTTGCCACCTCAACCTTATTGTTAAGCGATTCTTCGATATATCCTTCAGCAACGTTTGATGACTTCCATCCGCCATGCCTCTTTAAACTAGTTATGTCGGCACCAGAGTCAACCAATATTGTTGCAGAAGACCGACGAAAGCAGTGACCAGTATATTCTGTCGGATTTACCAAGTTCAAATAAGTAGCAACTATTTTGGGCATTTTTCTAAATTGATGAATTCCTACCACTTGTCTACAACCCTTTCCGCTTTGATATTTAAAGAAAAATCGGTCACTGTTCATATTATCTGGTCTTAACGAAACATACTTTCGATAAACATTCAAGTAGATCTGATTAATTACAAATGATCTTGGTTTGTTGGTTTTCGAATCAGGTATGCTGATTAAAAGCTTAGATTCTAAGTCTTCTATATCGTGTACAGTCATTCGGACTAACTCATCCATTCTACAGGCCCCAGAAATACCAAATATTACAGCCACCTAAAAAATAAATAAAGGTATAATCTAAATAGAAATTAAAACCTTGTAAATTACCTTAATCATTAAATTTTCTTTATCTGGAGCTTCCTGGATAAATTTTTCAATTTCTTCCTTCGTTAAAATCTTAGATTTCTTTGCCTTATAACCTTGAGCTTGCCGTTTCAATAAAGAACGAAGTTTTGAGTATGTAGATATATCTACATTGTGTTTAAGTGCAAGGGTTGACTTCAGCATTGAATAATTGGCCCATAATGTTGAAGATTTCATCTTTAAACAAAGGTCTAGGAAGTATGCCATTACAACATTTTCTGAGAAAGAACTCGTATTTTTACTCATGCGATAATCCATGAAACGTCTGTATGCATTTTCGTACTTTTCTCTTGATTTCTTTGGCAATAATTCTAATGAAGCTGTATTCACTGCCTCAACCAGCTCTGGAGGAGTCCCAGGAATGGAAATTTCATCATCACTTATCATTTTACTTTCGAGAACACCAGCAATTAAATTTATAAGCGTCAAGTTTGACAATTCAACCTCAATACGTTTCCATAGTAACCCAAGTAATTTTATTAGGAATTTCAAAGCACCATTTATTTGGGAATAAAATTATCTCGTTTTTTTAAAAATCAATCAATATCTGTCGAATTTTAAACGATTTGCGGAAAAATAGTATGTTTACCTCGTAGGAAAAGCCACATTCCTGGACTCTGTGTTGCTAAGTCTCGGCTTGCGCCACGACTTAGCAATCTTCACAGTCGTCCAGGAATGTTAAGCTTTTCCTACCCGGTAAACAATGTACTATTGCTCGACGATGCCCTACAATAATGGGAATCCATGACTGGAAGAGAATCTAAAAACTCATTCAACTTTTCTTTCTCAGCCTTAAGTGGTTCCACATGATCATTTTTTAATTCTCTTAAGTTACTCGGAATCTTGCCTACGTTAAAATTATTCTTCCAGTTCAGAACTGTTCACCTTCCAATAGCCAGAGTGTTTAAAAATATTATTTTACAGACCCGTTCATTATAGCCGCCAATCCTTAAGTAGTAGCAAAGTGATTGAGATCTTTAGATTTATTTTCTTTTCTATCTCGTTGTCGTTTTGTTGTAAAAATTGTTACTATGTTGCCGATGTACACTGTCTTTTCTCCCCACGTAAGGTCTGTCCAGAAGTGATGCAATAGTTTTTTCTATCATCTTCAGTTGTTGTGACACATTTCGTCACACTACATCTCATCTTCATCTGTCTATATGTCTAGGTCTTTGAGGTTTTTCGTAATTCCATTTTCCTTCACTTTTTATGCGACCTTTTGTAGTCCTCCTTTACGCCTCGGATAACTCGAATCTGATGAGTCCGAGTCAGAGGTTTCTGAATAAGATAACTACTACATTCTCATACGAAATTTCTTCTAAATTCACGTGTTTTCATATTGGGACTGACTTGTCCAGTCATTTGTTCCTCGTTGTTTATTCCTGGTAAAGAGATGACCAAATCTTGACCTTGTGCAATTTCAATAATAGTAGGAGAACTATTTTCAGTTATACCTTTAGTTTGTTCTTCACAGCTCATTTGTTCCAGTGAGAAAGGTCCTTCTAAAGTGGTAGCTTCTGAAGAATCTTGAGGCCTGCATGATTCAAATTCGACGCTCTCAAGTACAGTAAAAGTATGTGAGGTTAACTGGGGACGGTCAACTACACTAGCATGCTGCGCTTCTGACATTTCATGATTATCAAAGAGAAAAGTTCTTGCAGAATTAGAAGGTATATTATTATAATCAGGTATAGTTAAATCCTGGAAGTCCAATTGGGGATTTTCAACAATACTACTACGTGCCACTTCATTATTTTCAAAAGATTCTCTTGTTTCGGCAGAATTAGAGAGGGGTATATTGTTATTAACAAAAACATACACAAAAACTGAATAATGTGGGAGCAAACAAATACACGTGCTTGTTCTAAGGCGAATGTATCGGTAAATTTCGGAGATAGCAGTATTTCGGCGGGTAATTTAATTCGTTTGGAGATAGCAGGTATTTTTGAGGAAGAATATTTTATTTTGTTTAATTTTTAAGAATGTGGCTGCTTTTCACACTCGTGGAGTATTTTTTCTCTTTCTAACACTATTAAAATTGTATTTTGACCTGTAAGTGGAGTTAGCAGGTTAACACATTTCACCGACGATTTGTGATCCGGTGATGTCCATGTTATCTGGTGTTATCTTGGGTGGAGGAAAGTGCTACTTATTATCATATTTGTCCTTGCTGCCAAATTACGTCTTGTGCCCATTATTGATTGCTTTCTTATAGACTATGTATTTTCTTACGATTTTTTCCCGACTAGTTCTGTTTTTCTATTTGAGCGTTTAAGCCGCCAATTAAAAGTGTTGAGTCTTGTTTTGATATTTTTTACATTTCTTCGATTTTTTCAAACATATTATCTTTCTCCGCCTTAATTGCACTTTCAGTTGGTGCTTATGTATTTGTTGTGATAATTTCGACTGCTTGAGAAGGACCACTCTGTGCTCAGGGAAAACAGTAGACTGTAGTATTGATTATAAACGATTTATTTCTCAACTTTTATTACAAAAATGCGTGACGGTGTGGTATATATAAATTATTTCTTTTTTGACAAGACCTTTCGCGTTATAATCTTGTCACTCTTGTTTTCGTTGCTACGTTACACTAAAATCCAATCTGGTTGCTTGGTAACTTCTCAAATCCAGATATTTTAATTACTATATTTGAACAGTATTTATTATCGATATATTCATTGGTTTTGATTGCATTCTCAGACATGCCACTCACTTATTGGTGTGAATGCTAATAAATGTTTTCGTAAATTACCACTTATTATGAAACCTACCCCATATTGTCCTTGGTTTTTATTCCCTGAATAATAAAAACAACCACCCTTTGATCTTTCCATCTTATATCCTATAAGGCCGTTATGTCTATTTTTATTTTTTTGTTGGTCCCCAAACTCCTTAATTTTACCCGGTATTAACGTGGTTCTAACGTTCCACGTGAATATTTTAATTTTTTTAATTTTTGTGTTTCTAAATATATGGTTCTATCATTTTCCATTTGATTTCTATAATTTTCATTATTACCACAACCACCATTGCCCCCATTATTCTTACTAATATTATAAATATTATTCCTCTCCGTTACATTTATAACCTTACTATTGCTAATTAACTCTACAATTATTATCACTACTAATCTTAAATCTATTTTCATTTTGATTTCCATTTCTCTCTTCCTGTTCATTGTCATTCTTGTTCTATTTTCCGCCTTCTCCTTCTAGTAGTTTTTTATGCCTCGTTCTAGACAATTTATTGTTATTGTTCTTTTACCTCTTCTTTCTGCTTCTTCCTTGCCTTCTACTAATTCATATCTTAAAATAATTTTTTTCACCTTTCATCCCAAACAAATCGATTGGGGAGATGTCAGTTTGTTGAGATATCCCAAAATTTTTGGCACAGTTCAGACTAATGCTTAGGATAACTACAAGGTGTTTCAGTGGACATTTCAGTTTTCAAATAAAAATTACTCGCTACTGGAAGATACTACAAAAGATTTATTAAAGTCAAAATAAATGTGATACCTCCGGATTTCAATTTTTAAAAATAATATTGTCCAAATGCTGTCCGCTTCGTTGATAGCACTCCTCCAATCTGGATCGTAAGCTGTGATAAATACGTTGGCACAATTCGGCGGAAATACTGGTAATTTTTTTTTCAATCCTGTTCTTCAGTTCTTGTGTGTTTGCAGGAGAGGGGTTAGCGTACAGGACACTTTTCAAGTAGCCCCACAAAAAAAGTCAAGAGGTGAAAGATCCGGCGATCGTCCAGGGTACAGAATATCCCCACGTAACGAAATAAGGGTCCCAGGAAACAATTGTCTAACTGCTTGAAGTGACAATGCTGCTGTGTGTGCCGTAGCACCATCTTGTTGGAACCACATGTTATTGGTGTTGTAACCAGGCAAACTCAGAAGAGCAGGGCGTAGAAAATTGTTAACCATTGCGCAATATCGCTGCGCATTTACGGTAACGGTGCGGCCGTGTGCATTTTCGACAAAAAACGGTCCGATAATACTTGACGCGGACATGGCAAACTACACAGTCACCTTTTTGGAGTGAAGTTGTTTGCTATGTTTCTGTCTCGAATTGTTTGCCGCCCAATAGCGAGGATTATGCTTGTTGACGTAACCGTCCGGGTGAACAGGGGCCTCATCACTAAATATAACCTCCTCGAGACCGCCTTCATTCCAAAAATTATTGATCATTGTTTCCGCAAACGTTTTTCTTGCAGACTAGTCTGTTTACTTGATGTACTGTGTCATTTGAATTTTGAATGGATGTAACTTCAGGTCTTCCGTTTATTCACAGTTTCTGTTGTGAAGAGAGACTTCGAAGGACTATAAGCACATACTATGATGTGAATGGAGAATTGTATTGTAGTTTATTTGAGTTTTAAATAACTTGATGATTGGGTGTGGTTTAAACTAAACATTTTACACTTTTCACTGTTTATTCACTGGTTTTTAAAGTTTATCTTACTGTTGAGTTTATGTATTTTTAATTTATGTGATTTTAAGAGAGAATTAGCATTTTTCTTGCTAGTAAAGGGCCGGCATTTTACCGGTAAATGATGAGAGAGCGTCTACACGTTCGTGCTGTGATCGAAGTAGGAATGGGATGATTTATAGGTTGGTAATGTATTTATACGTGAAGCATATGTGAGGAAGGGGAGTAGAGATTTATTTTAGGTAGCATACGTGACATATTAAATAAGGTGTAGGTGACATTTTTCATGTTTGCCGGTTTAATGTTTTGAATAGAATGTTGTATGATCGTGACTATTCACATGTGTGAATTTAATATTTATTTTCGAATGAAAGGTTATATGAATAATAGATAGTCATATCGAATGTGGCATAATTAGTAGGGAGGTGTTGATGAATGTAATTTGAAAGTTTTTCAGGAAGAATTTTTTAAATTCGAAAAACCGTTAATATTCGGTACACAATGCTACTAGACATATTTAACCCCGGCGCATGTTTTCGTACCGACCGCCTCGAATTTCGATTCACAGCCCAACGTACTCTAGCCACATTGTCCGGAGTTTGTGCAGTTCTCTCTTTACCTGGACGTTTTTTTGATGGAACTTGATGTCTCCCGGAATCGCTTTACCCATGATTTCACCAAATTAACCGATGGTGCATCTGATATTCGTTGAATATGGAATCCGTTACAAAAACGACATCTTGCCAGAGTGTAAGAATCGTAGGCCTTGAAATAGGCTTCGATCATGAACGCGCGATGTTCACCGGTCCACTCTGTCATGACAGCATTCGTTAACGATTTGCTCGGTTCCCCTCTTCTACAGGGCCGGCGTAAAGTGCATATGAAAACTGAAATGTCCACTGAAACATCCCGTTGAAAAATGAATCTAGACGAATAAGATTCACTCATTTAGCTTTCCGTTTATCCTCACATAATCTACAGGTTTAATATATCCAAAACACCATAAAATCATTGCCATATATCCTTTTAGTCCCATCGACAGTATGTAGTTGAATGAAATTGGTGTCGATTTCATTTAGGGACTCCTCTGAAGAAGTCATTCTGGTTATTTTTTGAAGATTTGAGTTAACTAGATCTTTTTCATTTTCATAATTCTAAGTTTTTTTGTTTTCTAATAACAGTGTAGATAATTCACTTAGAAGAAAAACTGTGATTTAATGTTCTTTTCGTGTAGTAAAATTAGTGCATTGCTTTTAAAGTGAAAATAACCAAATATTTTCAATAAAACATTCCCATTATAAACAAGAATTGATGAATGTGGGATGTAAACTTATCCACATCTGCCTGTTTCCTAACTCCATATTTCTGTATAATTCTATAGATTGTACTCAAGCTCTCTCTTATTTCTATTTCTTATCCTTTCCTATAATGTGCGATGACTTATTTTTTTTTATAAACAATCGTAAAAGTCGACAATCTTGTGATTTGCTTTAAACTTTTGGATGGTAGTGTATCTAATAGGAATTCATCCATTTGTGACTGCTTTGAAACAAATATAAAACCAATGATTTAAATTGAAAATAATTATTTCCACATTTGAAGGTGTGTTCCAGTAAACTGTCAGAAACATTGTATTTTGTTTTAGAAAATGAATTTCTTCATTGATTAGCTTATAATACTTTCAGTAATACTATGTATGATGCGGTTAGTAAGTAGTGACAAAGGGGATATTTAACTAATCGAGATCTGAGCTTTTTTACTTCTGTTTCTTCACAACTCAACTTACTCACTACTGATACTCTTGTACCTTTTGTTACTTAGTTATGTTAGAGCTAAGTTTTCCAGAAGTTTCTTCAACGTTTTCTTGTATATTTTGCCAATAATCCTACTTCTTATATCTTTCCTTCTATATTTGTCGCATCTATTACTTCTTTGATCCAGGTCTGACCCTTTTTACACTTTTATTTGTTTCAAATACTTGTTTCTTTAATTTACTTTCGTTCTTTCTTATTATGTGTCCCAGCCATTCAGTTGTTCTCGAAATACCCGATTTCTGATTTTATCCATTCTCGTTTTGTCCTCCATTAAAAACCACATTCCTATGC
Source organism: Galeruca laticollis (assembly GCA_963921935.1). Lineage (NCBI taxonomy): Eukaryota > Metazoa > Arthropoda > Insecta > Coleoptera > Chrysomelidae > Galeruca > Galeruca laticollis. The sequence goes on along the minus strand of OY998178.1, from coordinate 31,738,983 downwards.
TATTTATTTGTTGTTGTTCATGATTCACTTGCATCTGTCAATGTGGACTTAATTTTTACTTGCAATATCTTTATATGTTCTATTTTCAAACGGTTTCCTATTTACTTTAATTCCCAATGAAAAGAATATATTAATTCAACTTTTTGTCTCGTTCTCCGTTAAAGTATAAATGTTTGTCGGAGCTTATAGCCTGAAGAGTTGTGGTTTCTGATTCTAAAAACATATATTTTTAACATCTTTGTTTTCGTACAGATTTAATTCGAAGCAATAGACACTAATATTTCTCATAATAAAATATGATGTAGCTGAAATATAAATTTTAAGCACATTTTACCATGTGTCTGGATACAAATACACTGTCTATTTACAGTCAGTACTTGAACATTATCAGTCTTCTACATTTTAAGTCGTACAGTGGAAGATTGTCAGCAGAGTTTCTAAATGTCACAAATTATTGGAATGTGTAAATTTTAAGTATCCAACGCCTAGAGTGTCATTAAGAAAACTATTAAGGACCTTAATATTCACATTTTGATATTATTGTTCGAAATTTTTAACAATTGAATCATATTAAGCTTATGTTGAATCTTTTTATTATTATTTTTCTATCCTACTATTAAATGCAGGATTAAAGCTCTCTCATGTTTTGTGCCATGTTGTATTATAAGTATATGCTTCTTATTTGTTCTAAGACGGTTGACAATCAGCTAGTTTTTCTCGCCCCTTTTCATACGTGTTATTGCTATTTTCCTCTTCGGTATTGTTTACGTGTTCCAGGCTATATGTGGAATTGTTTTACTTTTACATCTTCTTTAGTGTATTTCTTTATACTAAAAAAGGTCACTTATAGATTTCTCAGTTCTTATGGGAATGGATTTCTATATTGTCGATGCTTGTAATCTTTAAAATATGAATTTTTATAACTTTTCAAATACTGATCCAAATACAAACTTATGTTTGAAACCTTGTACTTCTAGTGCATGTAGTTTCTTATTTTTTCCTCTTTCTTTATTTTTCGGTTTTATAAGCAGGTAATATTAACTTCGTTTTAGTGAATTTTTCTTGTCTTCTAATTTTCCTTCCATAGCCCTAACATGCTCTCAATTTTTCTTTAATGTTGATGGTCTCCAGAAACAATTCTTGATATGTACATTTCTACTATTTATATAAAGTTTATCTCTAAAAATGTGAAGAACTTTTTTGGCTTATTCAAGGTATTTCACTATTTTTTTTCTCGACTCTTCTTGTGTCAAACCTTCTGCAATTGATATTTTTTTCGTTGGAGTTTTTTACATTTTCTTAAAACACTCTGTTTAGATATCTTGTGAACATTACAATAATCTTGTTATTTTTTAAGAATATTTTGTTTATATCAATTGACTCTCAATTCAGTTCTAAATTGCTATTTGGTAATTTTCATCTAAAAGATCTTCATTGTTGTATACAGAATTAAATATTATATTGTTTTCTTTGTTTACTTTTTTGAGGACTTGACAACTGTTTTCAATCTTTTCCACTGTTTTTAAATTTTTCGTTGCTATCATTTATTGCATCTTTTAATTGATTTGTTGGAATTACTATAAGAAATAAATACCTCACTGTGATAACGAATATTGATGCATTGACTGTTGTACTTTTGAAAATTTTAACTATATAATATTAACAGATTATGTGCAGTTAATTTCACACAAATTTGTGTCCTATTTCAACCACTTCTTTGACCCGTTTTTCACAGAACTAAAAATAAACGTATATACTTGAAACAATATATTGTTATATAATAATTATAATTAATCCAAATGTAAAAATGATTTTTATATGACTATTCTTTCATTATTACTTATAATAAGTAATCAGTGGATGAGTTAAATGTTATTACCTACTTTTAATAATACTTTTCCCTCTATTGTTTTCATTATGGTATTTGTTGGTATGTATTAGTTTTTAATTTTATACACTACAGGGTAAATATATCACTGTTATAAGAGAGATTGTAGTTTGATTTGAGTACTGCCGTCCTAAGGAAGACCACCACTTCTACACATTATACGATAATGAGTGAACCGAGCTCAAAGTTTACACAACTTTTAAAATATTCCTAAATTCTTATTTCGCTGCTAATGAAAATAACATCACTTTTTGTGAATGAACCTGGAAAAAAATTATTTTGCTTTTTAGGAAAAAATGTATTTTTCTACTACCGTGCGTAAAATACGAACTTTAGACACACTTTCGAGTGCGTAAAACTTTAGTTTACGCACTAGTGCGTAAAGAGTATTTCTTTACGCTCTAGTGCGTAAAGAAAAAGTTCCAATTTGTATGTAGTTCTAGCTATTCTTATAAAAATATAGGTAGGTATGATAAACGGATATTAAATCTGTTTTTTAAATCAGAGATTGAAACATATAGAATTCAGTAAAGTGCATACCTAATAATTTAATAAATAATTATTGTGTACTGAATAATAGAATAGGGTGCATAAGTGGTATCTATATAAGTTGGCTGTGAGTGACTGACATTTCCTCGTGCATTGAATTTGACATTTAAAACTTAAATTGAGATCTTCCGATTATACCTATTAAGGTAAGCAAAAGTATTGAACATTTTTAGGAAACTATGATGTTATTTTAGATTCTTTTTTTAGATATCGTAACAGATAAGTACATATAATTATAAAGATGGATTCCTCTGACGATATCTCAGAAGATTATTTCGCAAATACACCACCAAACATATTAGACGTAGCACAGAATGCTTCCAATGATTTATTGCCCCAAAAATCTGCGAATATTTACGAATCAAAATACAATTTGTTTAAAGAATGGTGTAGGAAAAATAAAATAACAAAATATTCCGAAAATGTTCTTGTGGCATATTTTTCAAGCGAATTGAAACACTACCAACCATCCACAACATGGTCGATATTTTCAATGTTGAAGACTACTTTAAAAATCAAAGATAATATTGATATTTCTAAATTTTATAAATTAGTTGCTCTTATTAAAAATAAAAGCAAAGGGCACAAAGTTAAGAAATCAAAAATTTTGGAAAAAGATCACTTGGTAACATTTCTCGAGACGGCTCCTGATTCGACGTTTCTAATGATTAAAGTAAGTATAATTTACAATAGTAAGTACCTGTATTTCATATATAAACAGTTTCCAATAAATTTCATATAAAAAAAATTCTACTTCATAGAATTTTCAGAGAAATGTTTTCCTATTACGTTTGTATATGTACTCAACTTTCACAACGTATAGTGTAGTTATCCGTAGCGTAGTGGCTAAGGTGCGAGACTCACATGCGGGAGGACCCAGGTTCAAGTCGCGCTCATGCCACTTTTTTAATTTTGTGTTAATTTTTAGTGATAATTATTTTTAGGTGGCTTTTATAATTGGTATTTCCGGCGCATGCCGAAGAGAAGAGTTGACAAAACTAACAATAACAGATATTGAAGATAAGGAAACAATATTAATCATTAGAATTCCTGAAACTAAAAATGGGACAGAAAGGGTTTTTACTATTTTAAATCCAACTAATTCAAAAATAGATTATTTGGCTTTTATTAGAAAATATATTGCTTTAAGACCTCCTATGGTGGATACTTCCAGATTCTTTTTAAAATATGTAAATAATAAATGCACAAAACAACCAGTGGGTATAAACACATTTGGCAAAATGCCATCTATTATAGCAAAGTACCTTAATTTACCTGATCCAGCCATGTATACAGGACATTGTTTTAGAAGGTCATCGGCCACCATGTTAGCGAACTCTGGAGGAGACCTCCTAACCGTAAAGAAACACGGAGGCTGGAAGTCGTCTACAGTTGCAGAGAGCTACGTAGACTCTACATTAACTAAACGAAATAATATTTCTAATTTAATATTAATGGATGATGATAATAATTTCCCTTGTACATCCCAAAATAATGGTAATACGATTTTATTGGAAGATAACACCCTTTCTACTACATCCACCCTTGCTACCGGCAATTCTTCATCCTATGGATTAGCTAACATTAGCAATACTACTGTAGTTTCTAAATCCACGGACAACTCTTTAGAGCAAGCTAAAGGATTAAAATTTATTAACTGCACAAATTGCACCTTCAATATTAATATTGTTAATAACTGAATTCGTCTGTTGTTTTATTAATTTGTTCTAATTTTGATTAAAATGTTCAAAATATTAATCAATATATAATATATTTTATTAGGAATCAATAAAAGCGTTATAATTTCTTCTAAAGAAAACTTAAACTTACTTTACGCACTAGTGCGTAAAGAAACATACTTTACGCACTAGTGCGTAAAGAAAATTACTAATAAACTTCTGTATATTGATAAAATTTTCGGTAGTAGAAAAAATATTGTATGCAATTCGTGTGTAAATGCCTTTTTTCGACTCATGTGATTGTCGCATTCGCCTGCGGCTCATGCGACAATATTCACATTCGTCGAAAAAAGGCTACTTTACACACTTGTTACATAAATAACTATTTCTGACTTTATTTCGCTCAAAAAGTTAGATACTGGGAAAAAGAATACAATTTTTACGAAAAAATGCTAGGAACAAATAGAGCATCTACTGATAGACCAGGGTCGATAATTTTTAAAACCAAAAAAATAATAGTAGGATGAAACCCATTAGAAAAAGAGGGGAATATTATAAAAATGAAAGGAAAAATAATTTACGGGCGATCTGAGGTCGGGAAGGGGATGGGGGTGAGTTTTTAAGGGTTAAAAACGGTTTTTCTCGATTTTCGGCAAAACTAAAAGTCCTATCGAAAAAAGTCAAATGGCAAAGTAGTAGGTAATAAAAAGATCTAAAACTTTTGTATTTACACTTTTTTCACATAACCTCAAAATTTATGTGAAAAATTCAAAAAACGAGGTTTTTGGTTTTTTATTTTTCTTTTACAAAAAATTTTTTTTAACGAAATTTGGTGAAAACTTACCTTTTTATGTCTCAAATACGCTGTAATTTATTTGATTAAAAATATTTATTTTTTCACCTTATTTTGAATTAATATCGAAAAAAACACCCTAATTTTCAATCGAAAACTCACCCGTCAAAATATCAGCTTTTTTAAAAAAGTTGGTATGTTTTCTGTTCGTTGAAATCTCTACTTTCCGATGGTGAAAAAAAATATATGTTACTATAGTAAATCTTCTCAGAAAATGCAAAAAATGGAAAAAAACTCGAATTAAATTTTTTTTTTAATTATAAATAATTTCATCTAAAAAATGTGATTGCTGCAATTTGTTTCAATTAAAAAGTTGATTTATTTAATACTAATTACATTTATGTCATAGAAAATCTCATTAGATATAAATGTACATCGTACAATTAAATGTAGATACTTTATTCTGATTACGTTATTCATTACAATATTTTTAAACATAAAAATGTTAAAAAAATTTTTTTTCTTAATTGCAACCAAAATATAATATAATACTTAATACTAGAGTCTATTTATCTACTCAAAGATCTTAATATAACAATTAAAATACTAATAACTACTCATATACCCATACCAAATATCTACTCAAAGATCTTAACCAACGTGAAACATATTACTTTTACTGAATACTCTGAATATTGACTACCGATTATCGATGTACCGAATCCATTTCTACCACAATATTTTTACCGAAGCATATACTTATACAGAACGAGTACTCGAGTAACGAATACTTAGTAACGATTACTTTATTGAAAAGTAACGAATAGTTACGAGTAGTCAATAGTAACGATATTTTACACCTCTAAGGGCCACTTGCACCGTATTGGTGCAAAACTTCTGTTAACAAAACCAGGTTTAACTTATTAAAACTTAGATTAACTGTTTGGCTTGCACCGTCATTTATTTAAGCTAGATTAAAGTTAAGCCAGAGTTCTGGTAATTTTTCTATAAGTTGGTACTGTGACTATCTTCACTTGCATAATTCTTAACCTAGATTATATCTGTTTGGCCAATAAATGAGTGTTTTTTGTGCAGTAATCCTAGGATTCTAAAATCTTCTGTCGATAATTTATTATAATTGTATGCCGAGCAATGACAAAAATCATGACTCTGTACATGGGAAAACAGCGTTTAGTCAAAAAGACCATTTAAAATTTCGAAATGTGTTAATTAAATGCCTAATATATATTTTTTAATTATTAATTATTTTTTATGACCACTGTTACTTAACAATTTTTTATTATCTGGTTTGGATAAACTAGAAACAGATTTAACAGAATAAAAAGCTTGTTATTTTGTTTAAATATTTTTTGTGTATTTTTTCTCTGGACAGGTTCTCAAAGGTAACCTAAAATTAAACTCCAGACAGTTTCTAAAATATTTCTTTAATTAGGGATTAATAATAAAAATTAAACTCTCGTAATGTTTAAGGATCCGAAAAAGGGCTAAATAGTTCTATTTGAATTAAAAATAAAAAGAATCTCACAAAAAGTGGGATCCTTTTCTTGTGTAGGTCTAAATTCCTGAACTTGCGTAAAATCTTAGGATGGTTAGGAGCCGATTAATTGGTGATACGGTATATGGTTTCTAAAAAATAAGGAAGTAGTAATCCTGTACATTTATTTTCCCTTTTTTTGCTTATCACTAACCAACAAATAATGATTCTATCATAAACTTACAAATCCTGGGGATATTCTAGTTGATCTTCTAATATTTCCAGAAGTGATAGCTGTCCCTTTTAATAATCTGAATCTTCTAAAAAACTCATCAAAGTCGTCAAAATAATATGACCTTTCATAAATACGCCTACGAAAGCCGAAATCGTTAATTTCCAAAGTATCTAAAAAATCCTCAAGAAAATTTCTTCTTCCAATTCCAAATAATCCATATTTTCATACAAAAAATACCACTTGTAAGCAGCGTAGGCGTAGACACACATAAAATGTAGGGTTAAGATTCAAACATTAGCCTTAAACGTTGAATAATCCCTCGAATTTGGGAGATTTAATTTAACAGCTAGTTAAGGCATTTAAACTCGGTTTAAGTGACGGTGCAAGATAATCATTTACTTCAAACTTGGTTTAGGTCGTAAACCATAGTTAACAACTACGGTGCAAGTGGCCCTAATACTGGTTAGGCTAACGGTTGTAACAGCTGCTACGAAATAGTAGGTATATATGTAGTAAGAGACCCGCCTAGCCCCTTCCCCACTTCTCCATGAAATATCTTTTGATAGGCTACTATTTTTCGTAGGTCACTCCGGTATATAATTTATCTTAAAATAGTTATAAATAGACATCTACGCATATCATTTAAAGAAGATTCGACAACTTTCTCCAAATATTGTAGATGTCTTATTAAATATTAATTTTATTAACTTATTTGTTTGTTAATTATTGTAGTATATTTTTATTTGGAATTTTTTTATCAATGTAACATGTGATCTAACGTTTTTCGAGTAATTAAAGTGTTAATTTTAATAAATAGCTCAAAATTTTTTATAAAAATTAAAAAAAAAGAGTTTTTTTCGATTTTTTGCATTTTCTGAGAAGATTTACTATAGTAACATATATTTTTTTTCACCATCGGAAAGTAGAGATTTCAACGAACAGAAAACATACCAACTTTTTGGAAAAAGCTGATATTTTGACGGGTGAGTTTTCGATTGAAAATTAGGGTGTTTTTTCGATATTAATTCAAAATAAGGTGAAAAAATAAATATTTTTAATCAAATAAATTACAGCGTATTTGGGACATTAAAAGGTAAGTTTTCACCAAATTTCGTTAAAAAAAAATTTTTTGTAAAAGATAAAAATAAAAAACCAAAAACCTGGTTTTTTGAATTTTTCACATAAATTTTGAGGTTATGTGAAAAAAGTGTAAATACAAAAGTTTTTGATCTTTTTATTACCTACAACTTTGCCATTTGACTTTTTTCGATAAGACTTTTAGTTTTGCTGGAAATCGAGAAAAACCGTTTTTTACCCTTAAAAACTCACCCCCATCCCCTTCCCGACCTCAAATCGCCCGTAAATTATTTTTCCTTCCATTTTTATAATATTCCCCTCCCTTTCTAATGGGTTTCATCCTACTATTATTTTTTTTCACTTTTTATTATTTTTAAAGGCTTCTACCCTGGTCTATGATGTTATATAAACACATTAGTCCAGGCAATTTACGAAAAATCGCTTAGTTTTCCACGATCAGTATGAAACTTTGTATTTAGATGGTGGAAAGTGTGTACAATGACATATCTTTATCCGTGGTCTGAAAAATTTTTTTGTCATTGTCAAAAGCACCGATATATGTCGAATTTTAAGGAAATTTCTCATTTTTTGCTTATAACTTCATTGCTAGTGGCTTTACCAAAAAAAAGTTAAATTCTTTTTTTTTTGTCATTAAAAGACCTACAAAAGTAGACGTTGGAAAACCACGGAAATACAGACCGGGAAAGTGAAAAATTAACTGTACAACAAATTTAGCGAGTTGACGAAAAAAAAAATACCACATAATTTGTTATTTACAGTATTGTCTTTACATGAAAAATCACGTATCTCGTGGAAATTTCTCCCTGCAAAAAAAATTAACGAATGTCAGCGGAGCGCTCGGTTTTCCTTGATCGCGCGCGGCGGCGAGCGAGGCGGAGTGGTGGGGATAGCGGATTTCACTTTCCCGGTCTGTATCTCCGTGGTTTTCCAACGAAACTCAATTTTTTTTTTTAAATGAAAGCTATTTTTATGCACTTTCGATCTACGTCAAAAAAAATTATGAAAAAAAGACGAATCCGCACGAGATTTCATTTTGCAACTAAGGGGATTTCAAAAATAAATTCCCTTGATTGCAAAATTCAATTTTTTTTTAAATGAACGTCGACTTCCTACATAAAATAATGAAATCTACTCATAAAAAAATCAGCACAACCACATTCAACGCACAGACCAAGTTATTTGTTATTGCTGTTAATTTGTTTATAAGGCCATAACTCATGAACCATTAAACGTACAATCTCCAGCTTTTGCACACGTCATTTATTGATAGTTCAGAGTATTTTTGCACAATTACAAGAACCAATGACAATTATTAAGCTACTTTATCATTGTTTATATAAAAATAATAATTATTATTGTGTTTTACTGTATCTCTTTAACAAATTAATATTTTTCAACGCGTGACGTCTACTTTTGTAGGTCTTTTAATGACAAAAAAAAAGAATTTAACTTTTTTTTGGTAAAGCCACTAGCAATGAAGTTATAAGCAAAAAATGAGAAATTTCCTTAAAATTCGACATATATCGGTGCTTTTGACAATGACAAAAAAATTTCTCAGACCACGGATAAATATATGTCATTGTACACGCTATCCACCACCTAAATACAAAGTTTCATACTGATCGTGGAAAACTACGCAAAATGATGATTTTTGGGCTATCTCGCCTGGACTACATGTGGTGTTTTATTCTTAAGATAGTAATAAAATAATAACCAGATTGCAATTATGTTTTTATAACCTATCAAAACAACAACTAAATAACAGACATAAGTTTCTGATTAAATTATTTATTAAAACTAAAAGAAAAAATCCATTATTCTAGCAATACACTTTAAAACCAATAAAATGAATAGGAAAAACTGTATGGAAATAAACAAATTATTTAAAAAAGAAAAAAACCTATCATTTGTCTCCTTAACACATTGACTGCCATGAGACAAAAATATTGTGTCTCAGGATACTTTCGTTAACAGCCGTGTGATACACCGTTGGTGTCTCGGCGGTAATTCTACACTAAAGCCTGGAGAACCGTGTTCCGCGTCTCTGTCCCATTCAAACTATATGGGACTGAAAGAGCAGTGTCAGAAACTGATTTTGGCTATTGAATCTGAGACTCATAAGTGGTTGCTCATGGCCTGGAATGTACGTGATTCATAAAATAAAAAATATCGACAATAAACTATTTTTATTAAATGAAAAACAACATAAATGCAAATTTTTCTCAAAAATATAAACAAAACATAAAAATTGGTAACAAATACTTAAGAAATTATTTGGTACAATTATGCACCTGAAAAAAACAACTAAGGCAAAAATATTTTTCACAGGCCGTGCACTTTAGTTTTGTTCTTTTTGAAGTTGTCATAACAAAAAACGCATCGACGTCTGTTGTTGGTACCAACATCTTCCAAAGAATGGTGAAGTTCTTCAACTGAAACATTATTCCTATGTTGCTGAACTTCAAAACCTATGAGACTGGTTATGATTTCCTGGTTGAACTGTGTTATGGTCATTTATTCATTGGCTACCTCTTGATGTAGAATATGTGCATTTACCAATGCACTACCAATTGCGAGCTTGCGGTATCATTTCACACCTCTGCGTAATGACGTGGTGTAACCCTTCATTTGATCTGAGAGGTCGATGAAGGCTTTATGTTTATTGTAGTCAACAACAGCAGCAGGTTTTCGCATTTCTTTGTTAGTACCAGCCCTAACGGTCACTAACTCATCAGTATGTTTTGTGGACAAGGTGAGTACATCCCTTTTATCCTTCCACTTTTGGATACTTACACCTGAGTTACTTTCGGCTGCGTTGGTCTCTACATTCTTAGTTTTTTTCACAACTTCTTGAGGATTAATTTTTCGCGTTGATCGCAGAGTTGCAACTAGGTGAGTGTTCTTGGCAAGTAAAGCATGTGCCAAAGCTACACTAGTGTAATAGTTGTCGGTGAAAATTATACGCCCCTTCTCAAGCAAGTCTTTAGCAAGAGTGAGTACCACTTTTTGGGATGAAGATATGCCCCGGTGTCTTGTTTTGTCCACAATAAATCAACATATTGTAAGTATATCCCTTTTCGATGCATAGTTTAATCCCAAATTTGTGCCGCTTATTCCTTATATACTGGCGGAAAGATAACCGACCTCGAAAGGGAACAAGAGTTTCGTCAATACAAATGGCCTCATTTGGTGTAAAATAGCTTTGGAAATTTTAGTTGTTTCTTCAAGGAAGGCGATATTTTCTGCAATCTGTCATTAGACATAATTTCATTATTGAAGAAATGCCAGATTTTCAGAAATATCTGAAAGCTATTTCGAGACATTACAGATTTTATTGAGTTATAGTATATGCGCATTCTGTACCAATATGATTCAATACTTGGGTATTGAACAAAGCCCATACAAATTAGGACACCGATTAATCTTTTTATTTCGTCCACATTTGTATCCTGCCATTGACGAATTCTAGCCCCTCGTGTACTTTCTTTAGCCAGACATTGAGATATGCGTATCTGCTTGTTTCCATGACCATCATTTCAAGCATGTCTTCATCTAAGAACAAATAGTAGAAATCCAACGGCGATTTATCATAATAGTCTTGAAAAAGTTGCATATTTACGCCAGGATTAGGTTCCGTGAACACAAAATGCTTCAAATTTTCTCCAGTTACAGGACCCCAAATAAGCTGCTCAGCATCATCATCGATATCGCATTCGTCACTACTACTTGAAGCCACATTGTCCTGAATAACCTTTTCAATCGTGTCCATAATCAAATCTTGGGTATCTGGCATATTTGAGCAGCTTGGTTGTGGCGAAGTTGTACTTGAAATAAAAGGATGTGGCGAAGTTGAATTTGAACAGCTGGACTGCGGCAAATTAGCACGTACCTTGGTTCTTTTCGGTAACAGGGGTTGTTCTATAGAATCGTCAGATTCCACCTCAGTACTTGGCAATGTATTCGTCGGACGTTTCACCAAAGAGATTTTCATCATCTTTGTCAGATAACGTTTCCTGAAATGAAAAATACCAACTAGAACCTAAACCAATGTTACAGCATCAAAGTTCATAAAATCGGTTACGCGCAAAGGTTTATCATTTTTTGTTGAATCAAAACGGCTTTTTGAGTTCGAAATATTTACAGCGCACAAAGTACATAAATAATAAAATAATTAATAATAATAATAAATAATATTATCTGCCACAATTGCGGCAGCTTCTTTTGTTCTTTTTCGAAAGACATTTTGCCACTGAGATTGATCAAGAGTACACTTCGGTTCGTTAAATTCTTACGCCGAACTGTTTAACAACACTAAACAATCAGAGAAAACAATGAGCCTAGATGATATGTACTTGACGACTTCACAAACTACACTGATATACCTACTCTCATCCAATATGATTCGATAGGCGCAGTCATGTCGAAGTGAGACACTACATTTGGTGCACGCGACTATTGGGTCTAATTTCATATGTTGATGAGGCCGCGTGACCTTAAGACGGGTCTCATGAAAAAATTCCAAAAAAGTTATAAAAAACATTTTTTTTTGAAAATAATTTTTTTTAGCATTACGGCAGCCAACCTGTTAAGGTTTTTCCAGAATTGAAGCCTATTTGAACGAATTATATACTTTTAAGGTTTTTAAGAAGACTCTCCTTTTTACTTTTAGCCACTCCACACGGTGATGCTAATACTTTGGGTGAGAGAGGTCTTTCTTTATAATTTTTTTTTGAAAAAAATCCATTTCATGGTAATGAAAGCTGTCTGCCAACTTGTACCTAAAAAATGATCCTCTGTTGGCTTCAATTTCAGTTATTTTTGCAAAGTAAGGACGAGGATTAATAATTACAACTCGATTTACCACCGTACTCCTAACGGCACCGATACCTTGTACGGATAAAGTAGCAGAACAGTGTTTAATACCTAGACGACGCATACAAGACTGGGATACAAAATAAGTCATGCTACCTCCATCAATTAAAGCTCGAACGTTGGTACAGTTCGCAACCATCCATAATTTCTACCACTGCAGTAGCTAACAAAACGTTCGAGCTTTTAGAGACAACACTGCCTAATGAGGAAATACGCGACCTCGAGGCTCTATCAGCGGCCTAAGGATCGAAAGAAGCAGAAGGCGCCGAACCGCATGCTGGGGCCACACTATTACTAGCGTGAGGACCACCATCATCGCCCTTGAAATGCAAAAGATTATGATGAGGCAAATTACAATGGCCACAACGAACTGTGACAGCGCAAGTGCGCGAATCATGCTTTTCTAAACATTTAAAACAAAGGCGTTTTTTTACAAAAGTTATTACGGTCATAAGGAGATTTATTTGAAGATGAAGAACACGTTTGCAAGTTGTGACTTGCGTTGCATAACGAACAAGTCACTATATTAGGCTTCGAAAAAAAAACTGGGACGATTACTAAATTTAGGAATACTTTTACTTAAATTTTATTCAAATGGCAAGGATTTATTTTTTCTAGCAGAATTCTGAGTAGAGCATGGCGACAGCGAATATGAATCGGAAGAAATGCATTTACTTTCTAGAAAATCAGATAAATCAGTAAAAGTGGACATGTCACCAGACCCATGTAATATTCCAAAGCCTACATTTTCCAAAGCAGAAATATTTTCCGAAAATGTATCAATTGAATTACTGTAGATATCAGAGTTTTTAAACGTAGTAGATGGAGCTTCCTCAATTTTGCACCAATGTGCCATTACACACAAACGTTTATTCATATATCTGTTTTTTAATTTATCATAAATTCTTACATAATTGTCCCTAGCTAAACACAAAGATTTAGCTAACCTTTAAGGAAAACCTTTAAAACTTTGAATTAAGTAACTTAACTTTTCAGTGTCATCAATATTATTTTGATTTGCACGAGCGCATCAAATAAATCGAAAAAGGAAATCGCCGGAGTGAAATCACCTGGAAATTTAATAAGTTCCAATCCAATTGGGGTAACCGAGCATTACTAACTTTTTGGACTGCTTGAGGAACGATAACCTTACTCTGAGCGTCTTCATTTTCAAACAGATCCGCAAAATTAGCTTTGATTTGAAAATAATCATTTATGAATTGTCCACGAAGAATTTCCTCAGATTCTAATTGGCCGTCAGTACCATCAGCGCTCAACAGACAGGAAAAAATACTTTGATGATGTTTATTAAAGCTTTCTAAAACATCGTCTAACTCTGAATACCGAATACGAAAGAGCGATTGCTTATTTAAATCAGTTACAGCAACACTCGACAAGCTCAACAAAGCTTCTAAATCATTAAGAGATGTTTTCCTTTGTAAGGTGTATCTTTTTAATTTATCAGCCGTTGTACACAGAATAAAAAAAATGGGAATGTCTAGCATGAACTGAATTTTATTTTACCTAAACAAACTTATAATGCGTACCCAGTTACAAATTCTGTATAACAAGCTGTCACCATTGTAATGTCTTTTCTTTAAACAATACCTTTTTACCTTTGTATTTGTAGCCGAGCGTGGTAAGGCAACCCCCACTCCGATTTAAGCTGGGAACGCCTGGGCTTAAAACGGTTTGATTTCCTTCGTCAGGACAGGATTGTTCTCTCGGTTCGGTCTCGTATCCAATGTTGATACACACTCTAGGGAAAATTCGGGTAGGGATGATAAATAAAGTATGGGAGAAACACAAAGTTATATAAAAAAAATATAATAAATCTCTCTCTGTATCTAAATATACATAAATCAAAAGTCCAACATCAACAAAAATTATTAAATTCCCCCGGTATAAAAATTACCTATACACTTATTCATATATTGTACATCCTACGTCTTTCCCTGTATAACATATGACTATCAATAAAACAATTATAATATAACCCTCGCCCTGAGATAGAACAAAGAAATTACCCCTTTATCGTTTTAGTATTTCAACGTGCGTGAGGGGCGTATGATTTAACCCTGAGCTCGATATTCACCTGTCTCGAGGCGCAAAAAAGATTATATTTACTCGTATTTACTCTTAAACGTAGTACTATGCGAAACTACTGTGGTTTCGTGTCATTGCCCTTGATAAAAGTGAAAGTAGAGTCGTAAACGAATTCTGCTAATCTATGAACAATAATTGTTTATCGACACTCCCGTTTCAATGCGTAAGTTTCGAGTTGCAAAATTTGCAGGTCTTTGAATAACCTACAATGTTTATTTATTTTACTTAATCTGAAAGAAATTCCTAATCACGTCTGAACAAAAAAAAAACAATTTAAAATTATTTATCGTAGCACAAGTTCGCTGAGAACAAGAGGAAAAAGAAAATCATACGCTCCGGCCCTTTGATACTAAGTACACATTAACCTTGTTTTAACTCTTATTTATATCCTACCTACGAGGTGCAAGGGAATTATGTGGCGCAACAAAATAATAATTAAACAACTAGAAACCTAACTCCTGTCAGGTTGGCGGTACCCTGTGAAATCTTATTATATCATCACACACGATAAATTCATATCCTACAGAACGAGCTGTGCCCAAATTGTGAGCCTGGACATTCAATAATTAACTGAAAGCGGCCAAGTTGTCCAGTCCCCGTAAAAGAACAGACAATAAAAATAAATATATTTGTTATAGCTACTCCCTATGTAAAACAGTGAATTCATAAATACTAAGTTCAGAACCAGCGCAAAATGATAAAACGAATAAATGTCTCATAAAAAAACAAAATTTAACTCTCAACTTGTTTATAAACTTACTGCGTTGAAAAACTTCCTATCTCCGGCCTTGCTACTGCCTATCTTCACTATCTTTTTAGCAACCGCGGGTAGTGCCAGTAACCGGTATCGTGCTATGCTGAAAACTTAGCGTAAAGGGCGAGTCTTCCCGTTTTGTGTCACGAAGGGGGACAGTGTTCACCGTCAAGGATAGCTGAGTATCCCTTTCACGCCCTGACACAACGGAGAGAACTTTTTCCTCTCAAACCGCTAACACTAAAAAAAAACTGATGCCCGTGACAGGGAAAGGACTTTTCCCTTCGCGTATTCGCCCCGACACTGTCTGTCGCTCTTACCGCTCTGTACTTGGTTTTTACCGAATTAGGTTTGGGTTTTTTTGTTGAATTGCAAAAATCCAATTTTTGTTTTGAAACGGCCTCGATATTTCGTTATTAACTAGTTGTATACAAAACAATTATTTAATTTTGACCTAGTAAAATGTTTTATTTGTTTCAAAGCATGGTTTTGTATCATTATTCTAAACAAAAAGTGGGTCGCATTTCACTTTTTAATTATATTTGAAATAAAATATGTTTTACCTGCGTGTTCTGAAATTTACTACAATAAATTTTTCTCTTTGGTATTCGTGTTTATTACAGTTATTTATAATCCGGCAAAAATGGTACAAAATTAAATTTATTTAAAATGAAGAACTTCAGGCAAAACGTTCTTATCAAGCTTAAGAAGAATTAGATAGATTTTAAAATCGAAACATATATATTCGTATGTATTCTGAAACTGGTTGAATTCAAGGTCACCAAAATGACCAAAATATACAACAAAAGAAAACCGAAAAAACTGTACGCAACTTATTTTTTGGGCCTTATTCAAACTGCAAATATCAGTAAATATCAATTGTTAAGAAACAATATGCCTTCCAGCGAAGTTAACGAGCCCCCCCAACAGTATTGAACAATTAAATATTAAAGTTTAATTTCTTTAAAACCGAAAATCAAACAACTTAAAAAAGTAAATCAGACGAATCCAGTTCTAAGGACCAATGTGCGATCCGGTGATAGGGATCTCAACTTCGATAGCTCCTATGAGGAGAGTTAAGCTTCGGACCATACAATTTACCCCAAAATAATGTTTGATTTCGGTTTTAATTAGTACGATTTAAAAATTAAAAGAGCTACTTCAAAATGACCGGCGACGAATAGAGATTTACTAACTTGACTTCACGTTCGTTTCACACAAACTCTTAGAAGAACTTTACTTCAGAGAGCTCTCTCCAATGCAGCTTCGTTCACCATAACCAGCAATCTTTTTTATAATTTAAAACGCAGAAACGCATTACCGTACACGATACTTATTGTACCTCACCACACAATGGTTAGCTGAAGACTGTTCTTGTGTAGGTTTTGGTCGAAAAATTAAGTAAACCTTTAATTAACGCGAGCATAAAAGGTCACCACGATTACAAGTGTTTGTTGTTTGGGTTGTCTACATCGAGGAAAATAATTAAAATTCGAATCTAACTGAAATCCAACAGACGTTATGTCATTATACAATTTGTTTGATATAAAAGATTGTCGCGAGATTTACCTGTGTAGAGAAACAGATAAATAAAATTACTTCATCTGATTGATTTTTAAAATTAGTAAATATGAGTACTCAAATCTCGCGACAAGCTTTTACTCGTATATGATATAAATTGTGTAATAACGTTATAAGTTGATAGTAAAAGTTTTGAAGCAAAACTTTATTTTATTCTTTTTAGTGCATTTAAATAAAAGCTTGTTTCTAATTTTTTTTACTTTCAATTTATTGATGGTTTTAGTTTTAAATAGCTCATTTTGTTCGACTAAAGCAGTTTTACTTTTTACTATGTTTGGTATAAAACAGTAGCTTCTATTCCCTGTATTGTCACTCTAGGTAGGTGTTTGAACTCTGAGACAATGTTTTTCGTCTACGTCTATGAATGATAAGCACTGGTATTCTACTTTCTGCATCTATAATATCTGTCTTGTACTCATAGCTAAATCAAGCTGTCGGTCTCTGTTTTTATCAACTACTGTGAAATTTTTGAGCCTATTTGAAATGAGTAATCCACATATTATAATAATATTAGCATAGGTGAGTTGGAATTTCTGGAACCCTTGGTGATATTCATACTGAACTCACTATTTACCATCGCGTCAGAAAGTGTACCTAATTATGGTGTTGGTCTGTTGGTATAGTGTGTTCAGTTAGCGAAGCTGGTTTGCTGCAAATATAAATCAGCAAAAATACACTCTTTTTACATGTACTTGCCCGTTAAATTATTTATTTTCAGAATACATTTGGCAACACCTATTTTTTCATATTGTAGTAGGTGTAGTGAATTTTATGGGAATTATATATCTCGTAATAGTTACCTCTTGAGATTTGCCTACATTATTACATATGTATCGTATTTTACTATCGTCTACTGCACTTTAAAAGATGAACCAATGAACTTTTATTGCATTAAAAATATCACGCGTACCATTCTCAGTCAACACTTTATCTTGAGTAGCAATGCTTAAAACATTTTTCTCAATAATCGTATTATGTTCATCATTCTCCGGAATTAGTCACTCGAAAATAAATTCTTTTATCTCAAATGTCCTTCAAGCTTATTAGACAATTTTATATAGCTGGTGCTCAACATTTTTTATATGCCTTTTCGCCTTTTCTGACACGTTCCGTAAACACGCGAATGAATTAATCAGGGAATATAAAACCGATTTATAGAATCTCCTATTAATTTCCGGTATCAACTAAATTTGTACGGCCACGGAAAATGTACGCCATTTTTCGGTTCGAAGCAGGATTGGGCAAATTAAATTAATACATTTTCGAAAATCATTCTCATCATATTACTTTGCAATCACGACCTTCTTTTACAACGTGTTGAAATACAAATAAAAAGGGTTGAAGGCGAAAAAACGTTCTTCTGCGAAATACAAAAACTCGACCGCAAAAACAATTAGGCTAAAGTGAATAGAAGGAGAGAGACGGGGGGTGAAAGAGATATATTAGGGGACTGGGCCGCAACAACAGCACCCAAAAAACCAATAGAATATATTCATCAAAATCATTTTGGAATTGTGTGAATGCACGAGGAGAAATATTATTCCTAGGGTCTCTCAGGACAGTTCAAATCCATTTAAAGTTGATGTGAAAAACGGCGGGTAGAGTTTATAACTGCAAAATCAAGCCAGGAGCATCGTTTTTGTAAATTGATTCATAATACGTGGGGGAATTTATGAACAACAATTTACAATGAGCAGATATCAATCCAATAACGGAAAAGTCTACGACTTTCTCATTCTGGAAAGAGAATTTTCCGTTATGTGCTACTATGAGCATTTGGATTTGGATAAGCCTAAACGGGCCTGGCATCCATTGGGTATAAATTGTTGGAGAAACTGTTCATACTTACTATTTTATCTTTTAATATGTGTTGATGTTTTTATATCAAACAAAAACTTCCAACTTTATTTGAATGTTTTGATATTAATTGATAATTATGAAACAGAATAAAATTCAGCCCTGTTGTTCACGACGACTTTATAATACAGCCGGAGATAAGGAATACGAGCTGTCATCACGACTCTCTTTTATGTATGAATGCATTTTATATATTGACCGTTGTCAATTTTTGTGTTGAAGATTACACTGAATAAACCTTTTCATTATCCATCTCTGCTTGGTCATGGTGAGATAGGTTTTAATTTCTTTTAGGCCGTCTCCACGTCCTCACTTGGAGGTGGGTTGACGTTGCCCGTATCTTGGCTTAGAGCTGTTAGTTCTTCCAAGAGACTGTCGGTCGCCATCTTAGGGGATGGTTCGACAGTCTCCACAGAAGCAACAGTTTCTTGGGGCTCCTCGGATGGAAGAGAGGATTCATACTCGATCTCCTCCGTTCCGGGTCGAGTTTTTTTGTTTTAACGGTCAATGAGGTGAACGAGTAGCTCATCCTCATTGATCGTTTTTCTGTGACTGCCATTTCCTCGTCTCCTATGCCGGAAACGAAGACGTGTCCTTTGGGATTGACCTTCGCTTCGTGGTGGAAGGAAAACCATGCATCCACCCGAAGGTCTGGGTTTGGTTTTTCCAGCCGACGCAGCACATCCTCTTTATAACCCAGGTCAGCGTGATTTTCGCTAGGGACCCAAAGGGTGGCTTATGTCAGCTGGCGGAGGTTGTCGACGTGCACCACGTTGAGTTTTCCACGGTTTCAAAGATGAAACCGCGTTCTTTAGTGTTTCGTCATTATCGCAGGTGACTCTGATTATTTCACCAGAGTGCGACCATGAACTCAAAGTAGATGGCTTTTTCTGACTGCCGGAGGCGGACATACGGGTTTCGTCCAAAGTCTTCTGACAAGGTCTCCATTATCGGTAATTATTTTACCGTATGGATCGGCCTTGTCTTTAATAGCTACCCGTAATTGGTTGGTAGCTGCTTCTCTGTAGCTTTTTGCTTTAGCATCCATGCGTATCCTCTTTCCGCTGGAAGAGTTCTCCTTCGAGCGGATGTGCTTCTTTTCTTGGGGGGCGACGCGTTTCGGGCCTCTTTGGGAGGAGGAACTGGCATCGCTGCCCTTGCATTTTTGCCCGTTGGTGCCAGGTTTAGATAGGGAGCGGCGAGTGACTGTAGAGACGCCAGCCTGCTGCCTCGTTTTCCTCATTCTCAATTACCTCGACGGTGCTTTCGTGTTGGAGGTGTGCGTTCTCGCTCATCCTCCGGTTTTTGTTGTGTTTGTTATTGTTGATCCATTCTGATCCCACGAGTCGCTAGGGAAAGGTTGTGTCGTCTCTGGCAGATCCCTGCATGCCAGGGAAAGGTGATTTCCAAGGGGGTGTTACCTGGTACCCCCAGGGTCACGTTCGTGGTCGCTTTCCCTGCGGCCATTCAGCCATCGGCACGTTTCCTTACACGTTAGCTTGGGTTTGGTTTGGAGTGGCGTTTGGTTGGTCAACACTGCTATCACTGATGATCAACAGTGCTAACGTATCCAGCGGTGCCACGAGGAGGCAGACACTCGAGGGCTGCATTTCTCCATTGGGCTGCAGAAAGCTACCTACAAGCAAGCAAATAAGTAAACCAACTACAAAGCAATGGCCAACTTACAACCAACCCCGTCTTAAAAATATTCCATACTACAGTATAGCAAAAAAATAAATCTTGGGTATTACGTTTTAATGAGTGCGTAAAGGCTATTCTGCTTAAAGATCGAGATAGCATTAGAACTTTTCCTCGAATAATATTTTTGACCACTTCGCAATTTGGAGTTTAAGAACAAAACATTTTTCAAATTTCCATCTGACATTAATCAATGGGAACAGTGGTACAACTTTTTTTCTTATACATCCAATGATAAATAAGAAACAAGAACTGGATTTCTTTGAAGAATTGGAAATTAGAAGACACTTAAGAAACCCACAATATGAAGTCGTCAATGAACAGATAAATCTAGGGAGTTCTCCACTTAAACTGTCTTCTTAAGTGATCATTGTAAAGATCAGCAGATATAGGTTTCCTGGTTTTCTATATCATTGCACAGTTATACTGATCTTAAATGGGGAAAACATCTCCAGGATATCCCCATAGGGCTAATAATATGTAAGCTTTGATATTTGTAATATATAATCTTCTTTTTCCTATTAAAATATATTAAGGCAATCACAGGGTAGGTCACTTATTGGTCTAGCCAAAATAATTATTAAACATCGGGTAGGCATATAGAAATGTAACTTCTGTCGATGATGTCACTGAATAATAATTGATTATTATTCGGTGATGATATTTAGTATCGAAACATTTGTCAAATTTCTTAGAATCCTTAGCATTTTATCAATAAATTGTGGAATTATCTAGAAACAGTTAGCTCCATTTAAAACAGTAATACTTATTAAATATACTTTACCTTTTCAACCCTTACATCATACACCACCAAAAGTAGTTGAACGTAGTAATAATATCCAAGCTTTTTAAAATACAGTACTGTCTGTAAAAAGAAAGCTTATTTTTTGTAACAATGATAGTCAAAAACTACAACACAAACTGTGAAGCATATGGACTGCATTTTATTAGATAACTTAAATTCTTTTTTACATTTTTATAATGAACCATAACCAATCACTTCCGTAGGTATATCAGCAAAAGCCACTATAAACAGATTTATAGTATTTTTTACAAAATTACTCCCAAAGTACCACTTAATGATCTGTACTTTCTCTGTGATTGTGTAAATAGTCGGCATGTGTCAGTGGTACTTTAATTTTTGAAAGTTTTCGCAACCACGGCCGGCAATTAATGGCTCTTTGACTTGGTTTATATATAAAAGGGCGAGAGGGTATCAAACAAAATTGGAAGGAACTGACCGTCATGTTTACATCCTTGGCGTGGGGGAAAAAGGCGGAAGAATGGAAAAAAAAACCATAATAAACTGGAAAAGCAAAACCGAACGGGGGTGGGCCTCCACCAAATATAATAAGTCTTCTTTTGAGTAAAGGCTTTTAATCGTAATGGGCAAGGTAGCTGCTGAGGGAAATCCCAAAGTTGTGGAAATAGGCTTAAAAAGATCCATCAGCCCTTTGGTGTCATATTGTAACACATAATTAATTAACCACATATTTAGTTGATCGAAACGGATCAGTATTGTATGTCTTTGTTGTGACTGAAAGGGGAGAGACTGACTATTTTGATGTCAACATTATATACTTTATTACTGTATATCAGATTATATGAAAAAGTAATGACAGCACTAAAAATAATGTCTCATTCCACTACTTGACATTCGACTACTATCTATCCATATGATTTACAAAATAAAGGCTCGGTTACAGAAACCGTCAGTAGACAAAAACGGGCCAAATTCAAACATACCGATGTGAAAAATTTTGCCGCATCGTTTGTCGAAAGTTCCAGATTAGACGAGAAAATGTCATATAATTTATTCACACCTACAAGATCATCTAAAAAGTTTGATTCGGCTATCTCTTCAGGATCCAATTCGACATTTTTGACTTGAGAATCTACTTGTCTCTTCATTAAATACGACAAACAAACCTTTTTGACGTGACCTGTTTCTCAACAGGCACTACAACGTAATTTTTCACGAGGCACTTGACAATTATTCCACCTATGATTTGTTCTAGCACATCGAAGACAGTTCCGCTCGATTCCAAGTGCTTTAAAGTTTATTCGCGATTTTTGACGAGTCTGTGATGGAGAGTTGAAAACGGTTCGTCGATTCTCTATTTTCAGAACGTGAACGCGCACGTGAAATCCTATTAACGCCTGTATTGGCAGATGTATTTGACAAACATTGATTGGACATTTCTCGACAATCGATTTTTGATGTTTCATACGCTAGTGCTGAATCGACCACTTTTTCGTATGTTGCATCCGCTAGTTGTAAAAACTTTTCCCGGATTCCATTGTCCTTTAGTCCCCGGATGAACTGAGCTCGTAAGAGCAGATTAGCAACATTTCTTTCACATTGACACTCGAATTTACATGTCGACGCTAATTGACGTAGTTCTGTTGAATATTGGCTAATCGTCTCCTCTTCTTTTTTTGATTTCTTGATAAGAAGCGATGTTGTTGTACGATTATATTCGGGGCTGGATATAGATGATCTTCCAATAGCTTGACAAGAGTGCCATAGGTCATTGTAGCGAGATCTGCCGGCGTAGTAAGTGAACATATCACTGTATGTAGCTGAGGACCTATATAGAGTAATAATTCTCTCATACACAATTCTTTATTGTCCTTAATTCCTTTTAAATTGAACCAATTTTCGAGACGCTTATACGATATTGATGAAATGTTTCCTTACTGTCGTCGAAGTATTCGAAATTTGACACCACATTGACGTTTGGTTGAATTGACTGGTTCGACTTCATAGACTGGAGACTTTCTCCGTTTTGGCATAAAACTTCGGCCATTGTGGACAATATTGCCTTTAGATCTTCGGACTGCATGATTCGACGTATCTTGGAGTCTATTTACGGTATGGATAGGATTCGGTGCTTTTTCTTTTTGTTTTAATAGTTTTTATCCTCGTCGCCACTCTGTTGTAACTAAAAGGGGAGAGACTGACTATTTTGATGTCAACCATAGATAAATACTTTTAATACGGGGAAGAATGGAATCTCCTGTACTGAGTCCGAGGCCACAAAGTTTTGTCGAGTTCTGCGCCATCTATTGTGGTGGAAGATTACTATTCACCAAGAGGGAAAAAATAAAGGAAGAGACCTGCATGATTAGTCACAGTTTACTAGCTACTACTAGATGACAAGCCAAGCCAATACTGAAGGTTTTTTAAATTATGCCTATATTGTTATTTCTTAAATTATGCAAATAAAAACAGTCACACAAAGTTTAAACGCTTTTTGAAACAACCTGTTATTTTATTTTGGCTTAAAAGTAGGATAGGTTATTTCAAAAAGCTGTTTAAAGCTTTTATCCGTTTTTATTAACCAGGATAGTTTATTAAAAGACGAATGTCGACAAATAGTTTCAAAAATTTAATATAAAATTTTGTTTATAAAATAGTACAGGTGATTTTCTTTATTTTCTTCTCAAGATAAGAATAATTTATTAATAATAGCATGTGCTAACAAATATTACACATATGATACAATATAATGGATACACATTTTTCAAAAAGTTCAGATTTTTTGAAGGTTTCGGCAGCATACCTTTTTAACAGCAACTGACGACTTCTTCTAAACTGGTTAGTTCTTTTTTTAAATTGAGTGACTATTTGATAGAGACGTCTGGCTTTTGGTGATAGGTCTTTAACCCTAGAGACATTCACCTCAGCAAGTAAATCAGATCTTTCTAAATTAAAAAATAATATCATTAGCAATGAAAAATAATATGAATATGCATTTAGATAACATTTTTGTTGAAATGTTAAATTTTAAACCCTATTTTAGACAATATTCTAATAGAAGTATACAGTCAAAACTTGATGTAACTAAATAATATGAAATTATAAATGCATTTCTAAGTACCTAATAATTTTTCATGTCTTTTAATAAATCACAATATTGACCTATACCTAATATTTACTATTTCTGTGAAAATTTCTTTGTTAAACACCTATATATTAATAAATCAATTAATTATTCACTCACTTCTTTTTGGAGTAACTGTGGCATTCAAGTCTGCTGGTGTGACAGAAGTAGAATCTTGAACAGCATGTGTTGATAATTTCAGCTCGGGTTCAACTGAATAGCTACAACTAGCCTCATTAATAGCACAGGATTCTTGTGCTTTTTTAGCTCTCAGTTTTACAAACTGAGCATTTAAAGCTTCCTGTAACTTTAAAGTTCTAGGACTCTCAGTTCAGATACAGTGCCAATTTGTGGTACAGCTAAAGAGGTTGATGGTTCAGCATCAATTATTGAGGAAGGAACATCATCAGTTACTGTTTCTAAAGATTCTAGAAAATAAAAACAATTATTGAATAAATGTATTCTAGTTAGTTGTTAGTTTTTTTCTTTAATTATTATAGATTTACCTGGTAAATTGACTGATGGGAAAACTCCTCTTTTCAGAACTTTATTTGGACCAAAATCTTTAGGTAAAAAGTGTAAGGCACACACTCTACAATTGTTGTAAATATTCTTAGATGTTATTTTCTCCTTCAACCTTTTGTTTCCACATAAATTTACCCATTTGTCAAAAATGACTTTATTTTTTAAAATTGACCTCCAAACAGCTTGGTTTGGGTAAATTCACAGATGCGACGGTATTACAGCAATCAGTAAAATAAAGTTCGTTAGTAACCTTCCAAGCGAATAGATGGCGTTAAAAATGCAGTTTAGCAGTGGTTATAAAAGATCTCAGGGCATGATGTCAACTTTATATACTGTATTACTGTATATCAGATTATATGAAAAAGTAATGATTGCACTAAAAATAATGTCTTATTCCACTACTTGACATTCGACTACTATCTATCCATATGACTTACAAATAAAGGCTCGGTTACAGAAACCGTCAGTAGACAAAAACGGGCTCAGCGGACTTATCTGTCAACTAAGGGATAACAGTCTCTTAGCGAAAGTGGGTCACTTTCGCTCCTCATGATCTTTCTTTCAATACTATATTGTTGAATTTCTTGTCGATGTCATATCAACCAAAATTGCACCCAAGATTTGGGCAGGCAGCATCTACAATAAGTATGGTATATAGATTATTTTTAATACTAGGTTAGGTACTTACTTACTGTTAACAATTTGCCTTATATTGAGGAGCACAAAAGTGCCCGTAATTTTGGAAACTTATTTAATTTTATTATTGTTTATAACTGTTTATTTTATATCATTTGTTTTTAAGTTAGAGACTGTTGAAAATGTCAGAAAACGAAAATGTTTTTTGAATAGTAGGTTCACTCTAAGCTCCTCCTAGCGCGATGTCTATCTCACTCGGTCTCTGATGCTACTCTTTTTCGGTATCCTGAAACTCCGAATCGGTCGATATACAGTTACCGTGTGTCTTTTGTAGTTGAAGGTACGAGCGGAGTTGATAGTATACCGGGTGGACTGTCTTTTCAGTGAATTATTTGATTATTATTACGGGATATTTATTAAAAATAAAATGCCACGAATGTGTTGTGTGGACGGTTGTAGAAGTAGAGATTGGGCAAGGATGACACAAGGTAAATTTTACAATATTATTTAGCAAAAGATATTGGTAATATTGTTATAAGAAGCAGTGTAGTAGATGTTATTGTGTTTCAAAATAAAATATCACCAATATATCTTTTCAGATGTCAACGTTGGAAACAGGCCTTAGGCTTTGTTGATTGTCACAGGTATGCCAATTTGGACGCAGAACAATGCAACAAAACATTAAGAGTGTGCGATAGACACTTTTCCCTAGAATATTATACGTGCAGTAATAGCAGAACAAATCTGCAATATAATGCAGTTCCGTCCTTGAATTTGCAAAAAAATAGTAAGTTCCCAAAATGTTTAGTACCTAAACAATACTTCTGACCATAGGATTTTGTATTGTATATTTTTACTAGGTATTTCAAATAATTTGCAGTTCAAACTGATTTTAAGACAATGCTGCACAGTGAAGGTATGTTATTATACTTATCGATGGCGTGTTTTGGATAAAATAAATATATGTTAAGTATTTTATAGCAATTTTATTTTTCAGACGATATGAAATATCAAGATGTTTATGTTCAAACAGAAGGCGATTTTTTTTCAGAAAATGTTGAAAGTGGTAACGATGTTTCTACTCTAGCTTCTTTGGTTACCAGAGGTATTTAATGTTTTTTATAGCTAGATACATTCCTAAAAGCTACGCTATGATTGATTTAAATTGTTTATTTTTTTATTTTTACGTCCATTATGATTTCGTGGTTAATAAGTAATACTCATTTAAAAGTGGTGGCGAAAGTTTAATCCTTTATAGAACTTTTGATTTGTTTTAGATCAACATTTACAGACCTCAATGACGCTTACGGCCAATACTCCTCGAAAAAAAGTGTTGAGAGAGGAAAATAAGTGTTTGAAAAAATCAACTGCGCCTGCTCAATGTTCAAGAAAGTTGGAAACCGGAATATTGTTTGAAGATATTTCCAAATATTTGGAAACTAACTACTCAGAAGATGCATGCAAACTTCTAACGTCTGAGATAAGTTTATTAAATAAATCACCTAAAGGTTGTAGGTACACAGACGATTTTAAAAAGTTTGCTTTGAGCGTTTACTTTTTAGGACCTAAAGCATACAAGAAATTTTCTACTTTGTATCGGTTACCTTCCAAAAGCACGCTCAACCGGTTTACCCACCGTTGGGCAGTAAACCCAGGCTTTAACTAATTTATTTTTCGCCTTATTGATGTTAGATCTCGACTATTAAGTGATAAAGAAAAAGATTGCACTATATGCCTTGATGAGATGTCATTGAAAACTGATTTATTTTATGATTTATCAAAGGATAAAATAGTGGGCTTCCAAGAATCACTTTCAGCAGAAAACGAATCCGAACCAGCAACTAGTGCATCATGGCACGGGGTGTATCAAGCAGCTGGAAATAACCGCTTGCCTACTTTTTTTATAAATCAACGGTGCCTTCAAATGAAATAAAAGTTACGTGATATCGGTCTAAATGTGCTAGGTGTGATGTCTGATCAGGGTTCTAACTTCCAAACATTAGTTAAAAGCTACCTTAAATTGAGCACAGACAATGTTTTTTTTACGTAGAATAATATCAAGCCTGTTTACTTTTTTGACGTGCCAAACTTACTTAAATCTACTAGGAACAATTTTTTTTCTTACTGGTTTGAGTTACCAGAAGGAACTACCAATAAAATGTATTTGGATACATTTTACAATTATGAAAAAAAAGGAATTTAGACTCTGTCCAAAATTAACTGACGAGCATATGTTTCCAAATAATTTTCAGAAAATGAAAGTAAAATATGCTTCTCAGATTTTTAGTCATTCTGTTGCAGTTGCTCTTAATACGTACATTGATTTTAAAGTTTTGCCTGCAGATGCCAAAGTAACTGCTAAATTCATTAAAACAATGAATGATGTTTTCGATTTATTCAATTCGTGCCATTTAAATAATTTAAATGCATTCATGGGTACCCAACAACAGTATCAGCTAATGGAAGAATTTGAAACTTTACTGAAAAATAAAATGAAATTTATATTTGGGTGGAGGCTTACAATGAAATCAGTTAAAGCCCTTTAGGGTATATTAAAATCAAAGGGTTACACCTTTTTACTGACAAGAAATTTAAACCAAGACTGCCTTGAAAACTTTTTTGGGCAAGTTAGAAACTGTTGTGGTAATTCAAGAAACCCTACAGTTTTCTAGAGCATTCAAAAATTTGTTTACTCTGAAGTATTTAGACCATGTTGACGGCGCCAACTGCACTAATGACATTAATGAATTGTTGTTAAATATTACTCCAGACTTGGCGGAAAACTGTAAAGATCTCATTTTACCGGCAATAGAACCATCAAATCCTTTGAAAGTCTTTACAACTGATTACAGGAATCTAAACAGTACCGATGGCAACGCATTAGTTTACGTTACTGGTTATTTATTAAAAAAATATATGCAGCAACATTCCTGCGACATATGTATTGCTTTTAATGAAAGAAATACCTTAAGAAAAGAAACAACCATTTTTTCTCAGACAAAAGCATATATCAACAATACAAATTTTCCATTTGGTGGGCTCAATGTACCTAGCCAGAATTTTGTTGGATATGTTACCCAGCTTGAAGATATATTTGTAGTTAACTTCAATAAATTAGCATGTAAAAATTCTATCGGAGCGACGTTAAAAGATCTTTTTAAAAGTGTATCATTTACGCATCCTTGTAAAAATTTTCCTTTAAGTTATTTCTTATCTCTTTATACAAGAGTGTGTTTTTATTACACAATTAAATTTGCAAATCGTGAAATAAAACTTAAAAAATCTTATAAACCCAATACAAAATTACAAATATTACAAAATTTGTAATTATTCCTTTTTGCTTTGCTTCATAAGTTTGGTTTAGGATCACATTCTTAACTATATGTTATTATTCAATATTGTTCTTATATGCAGATTCTAAAGAATGTTATAGAATCTGGTATAATTTTTAACTATTTTAAATATATACTTGTCATGCTTCCTATTTTTATATTGTAATGTATACATGAGGATTTGATTTATTCTAAGTATTTATATACGTAGAACCTTGATAACTTAAACCTCGATAACATAATAACCTCTATAAATTCATAAAATTTTGTGCTCCCTTCCCCTCCGTCCAAAACCTCCTTTACTTAAAATACGAACCCTCTATAACTTAAACGAATAATTTGGGCATCGCACGTCAGTAACTCAAAGTTGTAACGACGACGACCTTTGTAACTTGAATCATCTATCAATGAGTCGTCATTTGACATGGATTAACACGTGTTTACCAAATGGCTCAGTACAGTAACTTATTTGTATCATTAGCTTGCCGCCGTTTATCTCTATAATTCCTGAACAAAGCTCATAAACGGACCTCCGTAAGTAAAAATATAAACCAATACAAATTCCTTAACTTAAACCCTTAGTAAATAGAAACCTCAATAACTCAAATTATTTAACATCTCTTTCGGTCTTTATCTTATCGAGGTTCTACTGTATATATTTGTACATTTTTGACGAATTATTTTATTTATATAATGTAATAAAAGCTATTTTAATCGATGATTCTAGTTTATTTCTTATGAGTAATTTTATATTCCATATAAAATACTAAAACGTAACCTGCATAACAAAACAATACCTATCGTTTTTTGAAATAGTTTTCTAACATTGTACATTTTTATTAGCCCCCGTACAAAACACTCAATTTATAAATCAACAAGCTATGACGGTAGTAATTCGCGTGACCCTGTATACTCGAGATACGTGCGGTTTTACGATCGTTTTTCGGAAAGCCTTTAACACCGTTACATCAAAGAGCCGACGTCGAGTGAACTTACCATTTGTTTATGTACGGTGCTATTATTCTGAAGATTGCCGAAGCTAGATTTCTATAATCGCAAGAAGAGGTGTGACGTAATACCAAATTTCAAGATTATGTTCTATTTTTGGCTGACGTCACGAAAATTTAAATCTATTTGTCATGATCCCACCCCAGGACAGTTGATTTTATAAATTTATAATTCAACAAAAGATCTCTACTATTACTCAATTACTCATCGTGTATTTGATATGTTGCTTATTGTTACTAATAAATTAAAAGCAAATGCTTGAAAATGTTCTTAAAAAAGCATAACTTTACAAATATTCTACGCTGATCCGAGTTATGGTACATTTCTTGTTCTTGTAGGCAATACTGAATTCATTCCCGAATCACGTGTTTACATCAGCTTATCCCGGTTATGAATCATTCCGTTCCATCTAAAATGTAGGAATGGAATTATTCCGATCGTGATTATACTCGTTTACATAAGACAGACCTCAGTTCCTTTTGGTATGAAACGGGATCGAAAAGCGGGTGTAAACCATATACCTAATAAATAAAATATACTGCTAACTGCCTATATCTCCAATAAGCGAAAAGCGTTCTATTAAGAGTGAGAGGTCTGACTACACTCTGTGTGGCCATGTTAGTTATGCGCAAGTGCTGTATTTGCCGGCTGTAATATTTTTAAACGAAGATATTTGAGTCAACAAAAACTATATGTCTGATTTGACCAAATAAAGTGCAATTATGTAGTTACATTTTTTTTCACTTCTAACATACATCTCAAATAACGTCTATTATTTATAGTTGTCTATGTTACTCCAAAAGGAATAGAAATGAAGTAGATAAACATGAAATATATAGTGAGCACATAACCAATTAGAGTTATTATTTTTATAAATCATTTCTTCGATATCTACATACTAATATAGCCATATAAATTGACAAATTAAATGTGACGATGGAGTACCTCATGGGATGATTTGTTTTCAAACGGAATTTATTTTTATATACCTGTAGACCTATGAAAATTTAAATTAGGACCAATCTCATTACATAAAAAGCACCGCGTTGTGGAGACATAGTTTTTAATAAAAATCTAAATAAAAGAAACACGTAAAAATCACAACACAATGATAAAATAAATAACAAAATCACTAAACATCCAAACCACATCCAAATTTTACTATGCTGTGTCCAAACAAACAACCATAGAGGAAATAAAATATATTATTTGTTTATGCTAACAACCTTTACCACTCCCCTGAAGGTCTAAAAGCGTCAAAGCGGGAATGATACAGCCAATGATATTAAACAATGCAACGTCTCGTGACTCGCATGCGCGTATTGATCTTGGCCACAGACGGTGCAGACATATATATGTTGGCACTCTGATGATCGCCACGCTTCCCTCACCGCTAGGCGCAGTATATTTTATTAATATGTATATGGTGTAAACTAAGTCATAGACACTGTCACACCATTTTTAAACTAGAGGTGAATTCAATTTAAGTTGGCGATTCTGAAGATTCCTGATTAACCAGATCGCAGCCGGTTTCACACAGCAATTTTGAGTCGAGTGGGGTAACAGGAGGGGAGGACAGCATTCCGCCTCTCTCGATTATGTGGTATTATAATATACTGTGTTCCTTGTTACTTTTACAGATTTCTGTCTATACCCAAAATATATTTTTTCCGATACTGTATAAGGTCTATCGATATGGTATCTAGCTGATACGCAATAAAATAAAATAATTGATCAT
Source organism: Galeruca laticollis (assembly GCA_963921935.1). Classification (NCBI taxonomy): domain Eukaryota; kingdom Metazoa; phylum Arthropoda; class Insecta; order Coleoptera; family Chrysomelidae; genus Galeruca; species Galeruca laticollis. Next base: position 31,707,252 of record OY998178.1, on the reverse strand, counting down.
GAAACCATGTGTCTGTCAGATTCATTTTGTCACAGAATTCGGTTTTAGCAATGAATGTCGTTGGTGTATTCTTTAGTTTTAGTTTGTCAGGCCTATAAACTATTCTGCAATAATGAGTTTGTTAAAGTGACAGCATAAACGACAAAATGTTTTTCAAATTTGTCAAGTGTATCCGTTCATTATCTCTTTACAATAAAATATATCAAGAAAATGTCTCGATTAGGTGAATCTATTCGAGACCTTTGTATGAAATTTTAATGGATCGTAATTTAAAATGCCAACTTTGTGGTAAAAATCTCAGAGTTAGTTCTGATTGCCCGTGTACACTGGGTGAACATCTCTTAGCCCAACATCCCGATGTCGACTTAACCTTTTATTCCAGTTTTGAAGACCTATCCTATTGGAAATATTCAAAGAAAAAAAGAGGTAAATGATTCATTATATTAGGATACAAATTGTTATGATAAAGAATATTATGTGCATGTACTTTCTAAGGTACTGCAAGGTATGCACATTTACAATGGATCCTATGTGACACCGATTGCTCGTTTCTACTAGTTAGGAATTGCAGTGCAGCAAAATGCACTCCAATCCCTAATCGGGCAAGGCGATCACGTGCATTAAAGCTGGGTACATATTCGTAAAGTGAAAAAAGATTTCGAAAAAGGGCGTTAGCGAAACACAAATTAACTTACTGCTTTTAATTTGTAACAAAACTAAAACTTCGACTAATACATTCATGTGCGCAAACACAAATTAACTTATAGCTCTTAATTTGTAAAAAAATAATCAGTTCCACGAGCAATTGACGTCGGTTGCACTTTAATTCGTGTTGACGTGCTCCGTGACTTAAAACAAGACGTGTACAGATTTGAAAACTTTTCTGTATTATCAACTGGGACTATGGGATTATCAATTTGGGACAGTTTGCCTTAAATTTCTGCAGTTCTAATTGATATTCTTCAAGATATTCGCTATCTTCTTTCTCAGAAGTTGGATGATATTTTGTGGTTCACTACTATTTTCATTTCTCATCTGCTGATTAAACTTTTGCGACAAGATACTATTTCTTTCGGTGGACGATGTTGTAACATTAATTTTTTTATCCATAGCCGCAAAAAAATGTTGTCAATTACGCTTCCTAGAAGCAAGGTTGCCAATTCTACACGATCTTGATCGAGAGTTTAGGTGTGTGAAATAAATGTATTCCTCTATTGTACACGGCACATAGATAAGTGTTTACAAAATTTAACCCCAGCTCCATGAGGACAGTTGCATTGCTCTATGTCTGTATAAACTGTGAACAAATGGTTGGGATCTATTGAAGATGTAACGTGATATTCCGATTCAGAAATCTGGGTAACTTTTAACCTTCCAGGACTCGCGCTTTGTTTTGATACATGAGTACTCGCGCCGGGTCCAGCAGACTTTTTTGTATTAGCTTAACCTCTCTTATATAAAAAAGGGAAATGGCATTTTAAACATAAAAAAAATGTACAACACAAAAGTAATTCATTTTATTGAAAGTACATAAACTTTTAATAAAAAAAAATACAAAACAAATTATACTTATACTCTTACAAAACAGAATACTTGTTTATAACATATTATTATTTTATTAATTTCTGAGACATCCTTGGCACAAAATTTGAGCATGAGTCAGACAAACAAACTTTCTACACATTTGGCAAAAATATTTGGTTTTACTATCTTTCTTGCAAAAATAGCATCTCTTTCTAGTGCCAGGGGGAAAACAAGGTTGTTCTTGATTTAAATTTAGTATTCCAGCTGCTTCCTGTCTGCGTTCTCTCACTTCTCTTGCCAAATTTGTCAGTTGAGCTCTGCGTCTTTGATGATCTTCTGTTAGCATATTTGCCAGTTCTTTTAGAAATTTTCTTCTTACACAGAAATACTTTTTATTATTCGCAGCATAAATTCTTTGACAATTGATACCAGCGATATTCATTATATGGAAAAAAATTACCATAGGCCAACGTTGCGTGTTTCTTGCTACATTATATGTCCACAGTATCCACTCCACCTTTGGTTGCATTATAGAATGTGATCATCTCTGGCTTATTTTTGTCACCGGTATCTGGATCGATTGTTCCATCGTGGTGCATGCTGGAAGCAATAATTACGTTTTTTCCTTTACGTGGTACATACGAAAGAATTGTGGTGGTTTCTTGATAACCAAAAATACTTGATAAATCAGGACGAATTTTTGTATTAACAAATTCAGAAGGTAGCTCCCGCTTATTATTTCGTACTGTTCCAACATAGGTCAAGTTATGCTCTGAGAAGAGTCTCGTTATAAGCGGAAATGAAGTAAACCAGTTATCACAGGTTACATTACGACCAGTGCCGGAAATAGGAGGAACAAGTCGTAGCACAATATTACATGCATCATTTGGAACAGAATAATGTCCTTTAGGTTGTGTTCCAACATAAACTTCCATATTTTGAACATACATCATTTTTGCATCCACCATGGCAAACATTTTAATGCCGTACTTGTTGGGCTTACTACCGGTGTATTGTCGAAATGGTCACCTTCCCCTAAAGGCCGGTAACTGTTCGTCGATAGTTGCAAATTGACGAAGAGTGTAGTTTTTCTTACAATTAACAACAAAAATATCAAATAGTTCTCTAATCGGGGCTAATTTATCTTCAGCTTTTCTTTCATCTCTTGTTTGTTTGTCGTCAAATCGCAAATATCTTAGTAAAAACAAAAATCTTTCTTTAGACATTGTCAGCCAAAACTTTTCAACGCCGGTACCATCTCTTTCCCATAGATCATCAACATTTAGATGGCTGCTTCTTAGAGTTCCAGCTAAATATAGTAGACCTAACAAGGCTTTTATTTCGATTTTATCGGTTTCTTTAGCATCTCTTTGTCGGGAAAAATTAGATCTCTGCATCTGGATCATTTTATTCGTATTTTATACAATTATTTCCAATATATTATTACAAAAAAATAAATTCCAACATTCAAATTGAGTCTTTGCATTCTTAGCACAAGGTCTAACGCCAGGAAGTGAAGTCACAATATTGCATTTTCGTGTTCTCACATTTTTTTGATTTATATGTTTTTTCCAGGTTGTTTTGCCTTCCTTTCCAATAAATGTTGCAATCCGTGGAATTTTTGCTCGGCGTCCAAAATTTTCTTCGTCGGATTCCGCCTCTTGCTCAGTATCTGTGTCTTCGTTTCTTTTTTCATGATGGTCTTCTTCAAGATCAGATGCTTCATCAATCTGCGGTTCTTCAATTTTATCTTCTTCAAAAAGACTTCAGCATTAAGCCGTAAAAGATAAGCCTGTTCCTTTTCATAAGACATCTGAAAATAGTATAATATTTAATTATAAGAGCTGGTTACAAATTAATTAAAAACATTACCTTTAAAATAGGTCCTTTATAGTCGGCGACATAAATTCAACAGTAACACGACTACTCGCGCCGGGTCTAACAGACCTTAATCAACAATTACCACTCACAAATAAGACTTTTTTGATATAGCGCGTCACGAGGTTAAATATCGACTGGACATGGAAAGCTACTGAGCATCCCAGTACTAGCGTCTAGCGAGCTGCAAGTCACAGATGATCCTGACCAATTAAAAAATACCGAGGTTGGGATCCGTTGGCGCGAAAGTTTAAAAATAATAGCTGCTTTCTTTTGACAAGAATAGTAAATTATTTCAATTAAAACGCATCGTAATTGGTTGTTCCTAGGCAATTAACTGATATTATTTAATATTTCGGCCGCATTTACTAAATCATAACGACATTGCTACACGGAGATAAAAGAAAAGGTGAGAGAAAACTGGTTTCCAGTTATTATCTCATCTTAAGAAAATCTGTTAAATTTGAATAAAAAAACTGTTTAACGAACTTTTTTGGAATGTTAATTTACTCATTTATGTTTAAGTTATCAAAAAACTTAAACTAATATAGGTATTTCATATTTCAAATTAAAATATAAATCGTTTAGTAGGAGAGCCAAAATAATCTAACTTTTCTATTTTCTCATTGTATCGATCCATTTGATATTATAGCAATATTAACAATAATTGTTGATATAGTAACAACAAAAAATCGTGTAACAGCAATGTCGTTATGACTTAGTGAATTGTGCAGATTAACTGAGATTTAAAAAAAAATGGAATAGTTAAGAAAATTCTAATTCTTACTTTGATTAAAGTTGAAACGAGAAAAATACTGCTTCATTTTGACCTATATCTGTTGTCATAAGGAAATATGAATATTTAACAGGGCAAAAGAACTACCAAGGTTATTGGATTATCTTATACATTATAATTTATTTATACATTCTTAGATGCCAAATTTAAAGCTATTTTTTCGACTTCTTCATGACTGGGCTTAGAAACACCACTTCTTGATATTTTTTTCTGCTTTGTCGTACACAACAACCTCCTCTGAGTATTTATTTTTTTATTGTGTGGAATATTAATATTTTGCGAAGAAGCAGAATTAACAAGGTGGTGTTTGGACACTAGTGCTGCAATTGTTGGTGTTATGGTGGCAATATCTTTATCTACAATCTCAAGTTCCTCCAATGAAGTTGTATTTGCAAAAACTTTATTTTAATTCATTTTTTTCTCTTCAAATTCAAAGAATTTGAACTATTATTTTTACATAATTCTTTGAGAATGCAGTCCTCTTGAATGAAATTATCTTGGACTACGTGCATATGAAGACTATTTTCGTCATCTAAAAAAACAACATGAAAAGTCGTAAAAACTATGAAAAAAGGAAAAATACGATTAAATTGCACACATATTTTTTTCTGGGGTGTAATCGAACCTTTACATTTTTTAGTCAGCTGCAAGAGATTTCCTAATAAATTGTTAGTCAATTTATCACTATTTATAATTTTTTAAGTTAAACTCCCATCTCTGTATGAGGAAATGTCACAATTTTTTTTGAATTGTCTAAAGATTTATAATTGGAGAGGTAGCGATTTCTTGCACTCCCTGCATTCAGAATTCATAATCAATAGAGAAAATAGTTTTGCAACAAAAACTAAATAAAATAGTACCTACACAATGATCAAGGAACGTAAATAAAATTTACATATAATCTTGCGCAATGATAAACATTTCTATTCTACATTCCGCAAAACGTTTCAAAAATTATTTAAAAGTCCGATACCATTGTTGCCAATGCCAGTATACTAAAACTTAAAATACCTCAGAATAGCTAAATTTTTACAAATCAAAAATATTCGGATATTTGATAAAGTATAAAATGAATAAATTAGAGAATTGAGAAAAGTTTTAAAATTGCTCATAACTTTTTTATTATTGTAAAAATTATTTTCAGTCCCCTTAAAATAATCTTCCATCAGATAATGATTTCGATTTGGCCACGCTGCTTCAATTGTCGACAAGGTTATTCTTGTTAATTTCCATTGGTTAGGATCATCCGTGACCCTACAACTCACTAGACGCTAGTCATCCCAGTATCGAGCGTTGCCCCACCACCATATGACACGTAGATGTAAATTCGTTGGGTCTGTGAGACTTGGCGCGAGTCCAAGAAGGTTAAATGTGCCGCTTGGTGAAAAAACTTTTAAAAATAAATTTGCGGCTTCAAGGAGACTGCGTTAACAGCCTTGCATCTCGTAAGAACAAGATCCTTAAATATTCGGATTGATAATTCAACTATATTGTTCGTGTTATGGCCTCTTGTCTGTATACGAAAATAGTGACACCACTCAGATTTTATTTCCCATATCTCGTTAAAATAGGATAAAAATTGGGATATTTTTGCGCTACTGAATCATTGCATAATTCCTCTTTAAGTACATTGCAGTCCACTTCACTATGAGTATACAGAACATTACGAAAAAGCAGCATGAGCGGTTTACGATCTTCGTTCTTAATTCCATGTCTGTGGTTCCAAAGCCAACACCAAACAGCTTGTAGAACATGGAAACTGCACAATAGCCGATAGTATTGAGAAAATACTGTTTTCAGAGCATTTAGCTCCGCTGTGCTGTCATCTGTCATGAAGACTGCTGGGAATCGTTTACCGAAAAAACCCTCATCTCCTAGAAGCGTCTTCAAATATTGGAAACTCAGTTCGTAATTTTCTTGGGTTTGATTTGAACGAATTACACAGCCAAGTGGAACGCCACCAGCTTTTCTGGAGGCAAAAATGTCACTGAGTTTCCTCCTTGATCACATGACGCACTCGAGTCTAAAAACAATAGAGACATAAAGCAATTTTTAAAATACATCACTTATTCTTATCCGTATACGTAACGTAACGGAGATACGTGACTAATCAAAAAAGGTATAAAGCAAATGCGTTCGTAACGTAACCATTTCTTGGGTTTTAACCTTTAATCTAAAAAATATTCCATCTGCTTGGATTCTCGTAGGAATTGTGCCCCGATATCTCCCTCAGCAAAATAATGTCATTGCCACTGTAAAAAAGTATTTTTCGTTTTAAATCCAGTATTCTATATCAAATAAGTAGTTTGTTATGTTCATTAAAAATAAGGTTATGATTTTTGAGCATACAACATCAATATTGTCGTTTGGCCATTGAAAAACGCGAACATAGAACATACGAATGCAATACGGTACGTTAGGTACGTGTGACGGATTGATACGTTTCACGTAACGTAACGAAGCCCACGTATCGCTTCTGCACATGCGCATTGCCTCAGCAAAATAATGTCATTGCCACTGTAAAAAAGTATTTTTCGTTTTAAATCCAGTATTCTATATCAAATAAGTAGTTTGTTATGTTCATTAAAAATAAGGTTATGATTTTTGAGCATACAACATCAATATTGTCGTTTGGCCATTGAAAAACGCGAACATAGAACACACGAATGCAATACGGTACGTTAGGTACGTGTGACGGATTTATACGTTTCACGTAACGTAACGAAGCCCACGTATCGCTTCTGCACATGCGCATTGCGATACGGATACGTGTAATTGGTGATTTTGAAAACTGCTTTTTGTCCCTAATATCTCTCTTGAGAAATGCAGCTTATGAACCCTGAGCATCAGCGGTGTTATTACAATGCAGCAAAATGAATTTTCGCATAAAAGTATTCGCGTGCTGAAACGCGATAAACTGTGCTTCGGTTAAATTAACCTAGCGACGGTAAGGTAGACACATCTTATATTCTCCTCCAGATATTTTGCAAAACGGGGTTGATTTTTGATTTCTGAACTGAGAATCACGGTCAGTTGTGTGTACAACTTCTCTCGCCAGAGACAATATTATTTCCAAATATTCAGAAAATAGGAGACGTATTTCTAATTTGGATACATCTGTTTTGGATATTAAATGTATTTAATCTCGCACGGAAGCTAAAAAGGATCTCTTCTCATAAAATTACCATTACCGTAGTATCTAAATAAATAAGTATATCTATCCATTTCTAGATCAATTTGGTTCGAACCGTTTTCAATTTAGAAAGTGCATTCAAGTGAATGCACTTTGGGAATAGGCAAATTTGCCGTTTCACTATATATGAAGTACCTACCTATATATACTCGATAGTCGAAATTGTGTAAAGTGAGTCAGAGCTATCTAATCAACACTTTGGTTAGAGCGCAGTTGCCATATGTATTCTAGAGAGAAATGCTGTATTTTATAAATACACTTCAAATCCATTGTATCAATATTTCAGGTACAAAAGATGCAATGTAATTAAGTCAATACCAATTTAATATATTTATTTCAAATTTCAAGCAGACTAATAATAATTAGTTTACTTGAAATGTGAAATAAAGTGTTTATGTATATTTCTTGAACGCAAAGTTTGTTGTGAAAAACTCGCCGATTTGACAATGTTGGAGAGTCGCTTCAATGTTCCGGCTTTGAGAACGAGATAGATAGATCGAGCTACGCGAATGAGACAGTGATAGTAGATGACTAAATATTTACTACCAGACGAGTTACACTGGTTGACTTCCCAAGCAGCTGTAAATATCGAAAAAATCAAGGGAAGTCACAGTTGTCCATTATAGCATAGATAAATTGCTTTTCGTGTTTTCTTCTTATATTTATCGCCGTTGAAGATTCAATTCTATATTTGTAGCTTCAACTTTAGTAAATTTTATTTCAACGATTATCAATTTTTTACATCTCAACTTTGACTACTTTTCATTCGTGTTTGTTTAACGTATAAATTTTACATTTATTAAATCACATTTGTAAATTTAAGAACTTGGTTCATATTTATATACCTTCCAACCCTCTTCACAAGGTTTATTGATGTGGATATGTACCAACTACAAAGCTGATAATGTTCTAGGTAGCGCCCGCTTATCGTATCTTATTTTAACTTGATTTAACTAATTTTATAATTATTTATTATATATAATTATTTAGCTGGCAAAGGAATTCCGCCTGAGATGCTCTATAACTGAGTAGCCGCTACAAAAAAATTAGTAACCAAACAGCAGTTAACAAAGAGTAAGTTTTGTGGTAACATTAAGTTACAATTGCCTTTCTTGTATTTTTTGAAACACGTTGGTGTTAGTCCGGTCGCCATAGTTTTGTTTTCTGAAATTATAATTAATTCGTAAATTAAATTAATTATTAACTAAAATTAAATTCTCAAATTTGTTTATACATATTAAATGTAACCTACCTCCAATCTGTGTACAAATAATAGATTGTTAGATCCAACGGATTATTCTGAGCGTTAGCAAGAACTTGACATATATTTGCTGATGGAGTGATAGCCATCAAGGTAGACTTATGAAACTCTTTTGTTTCACTAGGTAAAAGTCCTTCGTCAAAATATTTTATAAATTTTTCTCTTGCGATCTTACTAATTCGCAAAAAGCAATACGCTTCTGCAACGACAACTCTGTGAGTATGTACGTAATTGATTTGAAAAGACAAATTAATTTGTACCGTTACCAGATATTTATCAATTTTTTGAAGTAATTCTTACAAAAAATAACACAGTAAGGCGAAGTCAAATAGTAACGAAGATACCCCACAAATACATCGAAAATGATACAACCTGTACTTACTTGGATTATTGCATTCAGGCCACTTTTTAAATATTCGGTCTTTGTATCTTGTGTCTTTGTTTTCTTTCTTTACTTTGATAACAATTTTTGCAATGCAAGACTTATTTCTGTCTCTGTTAGTTTCTATACTCCTTCGTTTATTTTTTTGATGGTGTTGGCAAACCCAGTCTTTCAGAAAATCAAATTTTGCAATTTTCGGATATGTATAATTAATTTTTTTTTAATTTAAAAATGACTTTATTAACAATAGTTTGTGTTTATACAATTACATAGATGGACTGAAATACAAAATAATTGTAAAACCGATGTCCTGGCCTTTCAGTTCCCTCTATGTGTTGCGCTCACGAATTACATGGTTCCTTGTTGAAAAACATTACCCATTTGTTATAGTTGGTTAAATAACTCTGTCCCGAATATATAAGTATGACACCCCAGATGTTTCGACTGTTTTGTCCCTGAAAAACGGCTGAAAAACAGGGTTTCAAAAGTCGGATATGTATATTTAACGATCCAATTCGTAGATGTAGTCGCTGAAAAGTTCTCGATCCATTTTTTGTAGTTTTCTTCGAAAGCATGTTCAATTCAGGTTCTCAAAATAACTTTTGAATTATCGCTTTCAATGAGGGTAACACGCTCATCAAAACTTTTTGTAGCGTTTACAATAAACTTTTCATCAAAATCATCATTGTAGCCTGTTTACTTCCTAACCTCGCGCACGGCAATACACATGTTCGTTAATAAATAAATACGTTTAAGTACGTTTCGCGCTCGCGCGGGCATTTCGAAAGGTCCGTCAAGCTGCCCCCCCCCCCGGTTAGATTTTTTTTACCAAAATGCTAGCACACATAAAGGGCACCTAGCACAACCTAGCACAACAATTTTTATAGCTAGCACACCAACAGCTCACAATAAAAATGCTTTTCAATTCGGGTGGGGCCAGGTTAACGCTAGCCCCCCCCCCCCCCCGGTTGGAATTTTTGCGCCAAAATGCTAGCACAGATAAGACACCTAGCACAACCTAGCACACCATTTTTTATAGCTAACACACCAACAGCTTACATTCAAAATACTTTTGAATTCGGGTGGGGTCAGGTTGACGCTAGCCCCCCCCCCGGTTGGAATTTTTTCGCCAAAATGCTAGCACAGATAAAGGATACCTAGCACACCTTTTTTTATAGCTAGCACACCCACAGCTTACAATAAAAATGCTTTGGAATTCGGGCGGGGCCAGGTTAACGCTAGCCCCCTGCGGTTGGAATTTTTTGCCAAAATACAAGCACAAATAAAGGACACCTAGTACAATTTTTTTTATAGCTAGTACATCAACAACGCTTTTGAATTCAGGGGGTGGAGGGGGTCTGCAAAATAAACGCTATGCTTACACGAATGAATGAAAATGTTGGATGTATTTGTCCCTAAACATCATTTTCCTATAAAAAATGGCCCCTAAACAACATTATTGTTGTCAGCTGTTGCCGGATTGTGCGTGATATCTATATTTTCCCATCTAGCAAGGTATTTGATTAATTATTAATGAACTATTATTTAATAATTAATTATCTATGTATTTTCAATTAATGCTAAAAAACGAAAGAATACAAAATACCTTCACTTTTAAAAATAATTTTGTCAAAATCATAGTAATTTTAATAAAACAAACTAATTAAATTGAACCATTTAGTCACGGAATCAGAAACAATCCGTGCACAAATAAGTTGAAAATTACATCAGACTATAAAAAAGGCAACGACAAACGTTTGCGTACAGACATTGGATAAATAAATGTACAAAGAAGCGAAGCCGTTGGATATGTCCTTTGGACGAAGTTGTGCAATCTGGGAAGGGGCGGCTGAGATCCCTAAAAATGTTCCAATATATTGAGAATACATGTTTTAGACTGATCGTGGTTAACTGTAGTCCTTATTTAAAAGAAAAACTCAAACTTTATATTTGCCAGAATATTTATTGCCGAAGTTGATAGATAATTAACCATTGTAATAGGTCTGTTCCAACCAACACAAAACCGTACAATTACGATACAAACCCAGTTGACCTGCTGATTAGTGGATATAATAAGTCTGTGTAATTTACATCAAATTTGTTGCGTTACTGAGATTGTACGGTAATAAAACGGTATTTACTTCGGTTGGAACAAACCTAATGATAACATAAATATTGCATTTCACTATCAGATTTTTTTTAAATTCCCAAGTTTACTTAGAACGTGCATCTTTTAGTTCTTAGAGCCGGTTAATCAGAGCTTCAAATGTTTCTGTGGCATATCATAAGATGATACCAAGACTACTATGTATTTTTCAATGTTTTTAGTATGTAACCTGCAATGTATGTTTGTTCGGTTACAATCTTGCAACTCAGTTTTGAAGCAGATATCTTCAACTAATTGAGCTGAAATTCTGTATATACGTCTAGTTTGCATGCCAATCCATGATTAGGTATGTGACGTCATTCTAAATTCAACATGGCGGATCACCAAAGTTGGCGGACTAAAGAAAGTGGACTAATTTTTTTATGCTTTCTTACAATATGGGTATCAAACGGAAGGACTTGCTAAGAATACGAATGTGAGTTATAGTCCGTTGCTCCAATCCGTCTACAATTTTGGTGTACTTGGGTTATTTGAGTCCTTTATTATGACATTGAGGTCGAATTGTTCGACTGTGTTACATCGATTGGTTCACTTTGAATTGTGTTATTTGCCGAGATCGGCGGATTGTTAGACTGGGTCTTAAAGAACTGAAAGGACGGAATAAAATTCTTGTACTTTCAATTTGACCCATGGACATTGGATATTTTTTACTACCTCAGAACTATTCTAAACAAATAAATTGTAAAAAAGCCAGATGCTTGGGTAACAACGGCAGGTCTAGAGGGCTGAGCATTATAAAAAACGTACTTTTTCTTTCATATTACAAGCAAAATGTACTGTAAGCAAAATTGATGACATAGGTATTTTTATTTTTCTAAAAACTAGGTATAATCCAATTAACTGTCTCGACCCTTACTTCGTGGAATCTACTCATATTATTGTTTTAAATGAAACTCAATGTTTCTAGTTAATTCCACAATATAATGAAAAATGTTTGAAAATTCTAAAAAATTGACAATTGTTTCGATAACTGAATATCATCCTCAGAATGACAGAAGTTACATTAAATTTAGAATTTTCAAACATTTTTCATTATATTGTGGAATTGACTAGAAACATTGAATTTCATTTAAAACACTAATAGGTATAATCCATCTGAAGTTCTCATCGGTTTTTTTAAAAGGGTCGTTGAACCAAGTCTATCGTTAAAATTTGAATCATTTTTATAATGCCGTTTTTATGAGTCTTAAGAGTAAATAAAATTCTTGTAGGTACATCCAAACTGGCCGATTCAGATGTTTGGGTTAAGAAAGGGTTTCCTCGAAGGGCTGATGGTTGTAATAATATGTATTCTTCCTAATAATATTACAAGCAACATGGACTATTTTATTAATGGGAAATTTATCTTAATTAAACAACATTACATGGTATTTAATTACTCTTTTTGGTTCATTTTCAATCACTTATTTTTGGATTAAACTTGAAGAATCGTTTTCAAACCGTGACATTTTTATGATATTTCAAATTAAAATTATGATAATAACAATTGTTACTTAGACGTTACTTAGATACGGACTTAAAAGGGAAATTATCGGCCCTGTCGGAGAGTTATCTCCGAAAAGATCCTGCTTCATTTGGAATTTTTACCATATGAGTGGAATATTCCGAATATTTCTCGTAACTACAGTAAGAAACAATTAAATCAGCTGTTTTACATATATATTCAACCTATTCATTTATCCATTCATTTATTCATCGAGTAAGTATATCGTTATTTCACTGACCTCCGTCCCACTCTCCAGAATCCAAAGTGTAGTTGGTGTGCTAATTATAAAAAATGGCGTGCTAGGTTGTGCTCCCCGATGAGGGATTGGAGTGCACATTTCTGCAGTGCAATTCCTAATTGGTAGACACGAGCAATCGGTCTCACATAGGAGCCATTGTAAATATGCGCACGGTATATTTCCACTATTGCCGCTTTTCAAATTAGTTTTAGTACAAAATATTATTAACAATACCAAAAAGCAAAAATGAAAGTAGAAAACGAACAATCCAACCCTAGTTTAAGTGAAATAAAATGAATATAAAAGCGCGATTAAATTTATTTGAAATTTGATACCAGTACTTACAAAATTAAATGAAAGTTGAAGTATCATGAAACATGATTTTGTTACAATTTTATTACCGTTTTTCGAACGAAAATCTTTTTAAAAAATGGAATGTATGAAATTAGAAAAGGATTATGACCCAATAGAGTAAACTAACTTACATAAATCATCAAAGAAAGTGTGGAAAATGATAGGAAGATAATAGAAAGAACTTAATGAATTTGTTAGTATAAATGAGTGCTAATAGAGAGTCGCCGGGACCGGAAGGAATACTAAATGTAGTTATAAAATATGGAAGAACATTGTGCATGTGTGGCTCCAAAAATTATTCAGGATAATAAGAGACAGTGGGAAAAAGCCGGAAGAATAGATCGAAAGTGCTGTGATACTAATGCTAAAAAAGGAGATAGATAAAGGCCGAAAAGTACCGGGGCATCAGCTCAAAGAATAGTACGCTCAAACTACTGACTAGCATATTGAAGAATAAAATAGAATACTAAAAATGGACGAACAACAAGGCGTTAAAAAGAACACCCAGCACTGTAGACGCTATTTTCAGGATCAAATCAAATAGTAGAAAACGGCAACAGAATACAACATAATTGAAACTAGTCAATAAGATCAATACAAACAATGAGAGAAAAGTAAATATGCCAATATGAGAAACAAAATATATATGAATGAAGGGGGGAATACCTCAACATCTTAGCCCGACATTGTTTGATATGATAATGAATGAAGTGAAAAAACTAGGATATAGCATGGCAGCACACAAGATCACAGTTATGCTATACTGATGAAGCAATACTTATAGCAGACAAAGAGAATGACGTTCACTATCACAGCGAAGGAGTATACTATGACGTTATGAAATAGATGAGAATGTCATAGAACAGGTAATGAAATTTAACTACTTAGAGGTTGACGTAACCAGTAACAGACATTTAAAAGAGGAGGTAACAAGAGGAAATAGCAGTAGCCTGGGATAAGTTATAAGAAAAAATAAATTTATGCGTTTAGCTCAGCGTTTCTCAATCTTTCAGTATTCGAGGCCCAATTATCAATAACAATTTTTATGGCGCCCCCTACCTTTCTTTTTCATATTATTCTAAATTACGACGTTGAAAATTTAGATCCTAATCCTTATCCATAAACTCCCTAATATAGAACTTAAATTACAGACCTTCAAAATTACCGAGAGTGAGTGAATTTATTGAAACTTCGCAATGAGGCTCCACTACATTCCATCCATATAGGTAGGTAAAGCGTAAAACCAGAATCGATGTTTCTCATCTGCTCTCTGTCATTTACGACGGACATCGAACATTCTCGGGGCTTATCGTCGCTACAAGACGTTTCGACCGTGGTTTCGGTTTTATTGAAATATTATGGAAGATCTGTTCGACAGCGGAGCAAGCGTGTATAAATGCTGCGGCTGTTAGAGGTTCCGGCCAGTTCTAGTCGAGTCGCGGTGTGTAGTTTTGTGTAATTGTACCGTATTTCCGTATAAGATATTTACGGCAATAAATTCATACAGAACTATGGGTAGATATTTAACTGGACGCAAGCGAGTATTAGACAATAGTGAAGCATCAACAAGTGCACAGTCGACCATGGTTTCGAAGATAAAATCAAGAAATCATTCGCAAGAACCTAAATTAAATGAAGAAGAAAGATCTATGTGCGTCATTGGTTTAAAAATTTTGGTAGCAGACAGCTTAGACGCTATTTGGAAACACTTGATAGCGAGTACGTTAAAAAGTCCCGAGAATTCTATGAATTAAAATTAAAGTCACATGGATAGCAAACAACATTCTTTCAAAAAACTTTGTCTGTGAACTAAAAAGCTTTACTCGCCTCTTACAAAGTATCACATAAAATAGCCAGATGTAAAAAGGCTCACACCATTGATGAATACTTTATTCTGCCAGCTGCGATGGAGATAATTTTGCCAAACAATTGCAATCCATACCTCTATCAAATGATACTGTTGCCCGCTGAATTTGTGATATAGCCAAAGATGTACTGCATCCGCTTATTGAAAAGTTGCGTGACAAATTGTTTTCGATTTATCTTGACGAGGCAACAGATAGCAATGAAGACGCTCATTTAATAGCCTATGTCCGATTTTGTGATGGTATATCGGCAGTAGAAGAACTACTTTTCTGCAAACCCATAGAACTCAAAGCAACAGCACTCGCTTTGTTTGATATCTTAAATTATTTTATTAATCAGGTAAACATAGGGCCGAAGAATTGCTTTGGAATATGCACCGATGGTGCTCGTGCAATGTCTGGATGATTCCAAAGTGTACAAGCACTTGTTAAACAAAAATCTCCGCAATGTGTCTGGACCCATTGCATGATCCACAAAGAGGCTCTGGCTTCCAAAGAAATGAGTCGTGGTCTCAATATTGTGCTAGCGATGGTTGTAACTGTAGTAAAAAAATGAGACCCCTAAAATGAAGAATATTTAATGTACTTTGCAAAGATATGGGTGCAGAACATTCGACGTTAGAAACGAAAACTTCTCGTTAAATTTGTTATAAGCATCCTGTCGTTTTTATAACTCGCACACGAGTCTATTACGGGGACGTGAAACGTCTTAACCTTGAAAGTTTCACTTGCAGTCATTCCATTACCTCCATCGGATGGTCCGAATTTTTCGATTGTCCTATACTTTTTACATAAATAGTGTACACTTTCCTCACAACGGTAGTCGATATTTCTCGAGACATTTTAAGTTAAACATGAAGTTGCACAATTTTTTTAATTATGATGTGTAATAACTATGTCGATGTTTTGGGTCTTGACATGTATCGTGTGTCAGGAAGTCTTATGCTGGCCACAACGCATTTTTTATTTCTGCAAAACAAAAAAAAATTAGGCTAAAATCTGCCGCCCTAGGCTTCAGTCTACTCAACCTGCTGGTAAATTCACCACAGTCTGTAGCACATTCGAATGACAATGTTAGTAAGACCAGATTTTTCTTAGTTGAATCAGTCCTATAGTCGTAGGTCGAAATTCTGTACAGTGACTCATCGCTCTTACTGTCCATAAAATCAGTTGCAGAAGCGAATTTCATGAGCGCATCAATTTTGAAGGGTTTTTAATGGTCCTAAATAAAAAATAAATAGAAAATGTTCTTGTACGCTCTGGCGTTTAAATTTGAGAGAACAGAAATACGAAATTATTATGGTAGGTATCATTATGTATATACAGGGTGTTATCAAAAAAATAATACACATTTTTAAGGATGAGCTATAATAAGGTGTATTGTAGATCATAATAACGTTTTATGCAACGATCATGTAATTATGGTGATTAATACACGAGCGAGCCTCTTGTAGCATGCGAAGCAAAACATTCTTTACAATCTGTTGTTTTACATCTTTTAGTTACTCCAAACGAGACAATTTTTTTAGCTGTAAATCCTGTTATGTCATTCATAAGGGGACAATATCAAAACTGCATATATAACTAATATCAATGATAATTTTAAAAGCGAAGATTACTTACTGCTGATTATTGTCTGTAAAATCACTCAAAAAATTAACTGACGTCACTGTCACTCTCCGATGACTCTTCAGAAAACGAAGTATCACTTTCTTTTTGTAGTTCTATGATAAATGGTTCAGTCACCACTTCAACACGTATGTCTAAATCCCAAAACCTCATTTCTTCTTTATATACGTGCTAAATACATTATGCCAAGTGTCAGCAGTAACAGTCTCTGAAGCATCAGTTTTTTAACGTCAACCATTTTAAATGTTTGGTTTTTTCGTGCAACATAGTTTTTCACTTCGACCCAAATAAGCTCTATGGGGTTTAGTTCGCAATGGTAGGGCGGAAGTCTAAGAACTGAAACGTTAAATTCTTTTGCCATTTTATCAACTATAGATTTTATATAATTGGCTCTATGTTGCCGCACCAGAGATAATAATTCAGTTTTTAACATTGTTTCTTCGTGCGGAGTACGGAATACTTGCCAGCCAATCCATTACAACACTCTTGCGGCTAGCTGAAGTAGGTATGTGCTCCAGCCGGCGCGGTGAATGTGGTGTGAAGCATTATCCATAACTATCACCGAACCGGGAGCTATTTTTGTTAATATTGACTTAAACCATGCTTCAAATCTGTTACCATCCATCTCTTCATGGTAATCACCAGATTTTTTTGACTCGAAAGTCAAAAGGCCTCCTTTCACAAATCCTTCTTCGCTGCCGATATGTGCAATAATGAGTTTGCACGCTTTTCCAGAATGAGCTTTCAAACCGGTAGATCAACTCTCCATAAAGGCTTGTCGACTGCTTTGGATATTTAAGTCCTGCCATACTTTTGATACAGTGTGACCTTCGTTAACCCAAGTTTCGTCAAGATAATAGATTTGTCTTCTTTCGTTACGAAATTGTCGTATCTGCTTTAAATAGTTTCTCCGCCATTGAACAATTTCATTTCGTTCGACTAAAGCACTTTCTCTGCTTATTTTCAGGTAACGAAAGTTCATTAGTCTTAAAGTCCTCCTTAAAACTTTATTGCTGATGTTTGGTAACGTTGCATCTGCTTCTATAGCATTACTAATTTTTGTTAATGTGGGGATTTCATTTTTAAAATAAAAATAATGAATCAGTCTACGTACAGCGTTACGTGTTTGGTCGTCTAAAACAATTTTCTTTCTTCCTCTAGTTTCATGCTAACAATTTTGATTTTCTTCTCTTCCTAACGCCCCTTCTTGTACATTTCTCAAAATTTTATATATGGTACTCTCTGAAACTTTTGTTAAATAACTGCACAGAGCCACAGCATCGCTAACGCCTAATTGTTTATCCCTGGTACGTAACCCTTCATAAACATTTAAAATAATAATTTTCTCTTCTCTTAATAAATTTGGACGACGCCGTTGCTTGTCACTGTAATGAGTTGCGACGAGGTTGTTTTTTCTCCTTCTGTTTCTCTCTTTTTTTTTTAATTTGTTTGCAACGATTGCTGTCACCAGTGCCGTAGGGCACAAGAGAGCAGCAAATCCCCTTTTCAAGAACCTCGAGGGAGGGTAGTTTCCCGGCTCGAGCGGGAGGGTGCTGTGCCGTGGGGCCTCTTGGGCTTAAACGATATGCCAAGCCTGAGCTCTGAGGTTCGCCGTGTCTTCCGGACCCTGTACGTCCACGGGTCCCAGTCCACCTATGTCTAGGGTGGGGGGGATTTGTCGGGAGTAAGGGAGATAGACTAGGTAGATAACATATAAATATGCCTATATTACGAACAAGTAAGTCGCAAAATAAAGTCAACAGCAAACAAAAATAAAATAATTTAGGGTACACTTTCGACGCCTACGGTATACAATGAAAGCATAATACAATAAAAATTATTCGTTCGGCAAATGGAAAGGATAGGATTCCTTAATATATTCACTCTCTCTTTCAGTTAGTGTCCGGTAAGGACAACGAAGTTCATCTCGTCAGTGAAAAGTGGCCGGGGTTTTGCTTAAGGAAAAAATATCTAGCGTCTCTTTACTAAAATATGAACATAAGACCGTGACCTTGCTAATGGTTACTTCATTGACTTTCATAACATTGAGTTACTTACTGCAAAAAAATGATTTTGTAACCGGACTTTTCTGCTGACATAGGTGACCTTCGGACCTTTTGAATGAATAATGAAATTTTGGTCTTCGAAGCGAATACAATTAAAGCTATAAATATAAGGTCATTGGCGTCTTCTATATACCAGGGGTAGAAACTGGTATTGAGTAGACTTCTAATTAAAGTGTAAAATGCTTATTCACTAGTCTTGAAAACAACATACAGAATACCAAATTGACAGTAACATAAATAAATACCTCAGGAATAAAGCTCTACTGATACGAAAATTTTTCAGCGTATGATTGGAGTAATCTGTATAGCTCAGGTTTAGGGGGGTGTACCCCTCGTAAATATCCCTGAATAAAATTGTGTAATAAAAAAAATTTACAAAGTATAATACTAATTAAGGTGATATACGGCTCAAGTTTCAGTATAACACTTTTATAGCGGAATGGATAATCAGGCAAAAAAATAATATGGTTTTCCCAAAAAAAAATGAAAAAGCTTTTCAGATACAAAACTTACAGTTTGGAAAATCCGGGTCGAACGTCACACAAGAGAAAAACGGCGTCTGAATTTTATTCTCGATCGGTCAACGGGAGATGAGCTCTCATCGGCTATCTCTGATTCCAGCACTTCGAGAAAATCACTGAAACGCAGTCAAAACGCGTGCTGCGTATATCGACAATCGCTGGAAGTACCGTACTGTACTGTACCATCGCTGTACCGAACTGTTCGCTCGTCGTCGTTTTTCTTTCTATTTATTTCGAGTTTGTTTTGGGACGAGTTGGTTCTGCCATCTCAGCAATCGTTGCTGTTTTTCGATGCGTCACCTGCTCGTCCTTGCTTCTATATATTTTGTGTTTTGATTGTTGAAGGTTATCTTTAATTGCTGTTCTGAATTTCTCTATACTATATTCGTCTGTATTTTATGATATTCATAAACAACGGTGTTTTGGTGTTCGACATTTATGCGTGACAACCTTGGTGCTAATTTGTCGATTTTTCATAATTGCTTATTTAAGTTTTACTGCCTACAATAACAGAAAACTAGGTCGCTTTTTTCTTTAGACTTTAGTATCGTATTTTGATTAAAATTATATTTGATTTAAATTTTTTTATATATAGGTCGTCCCTAAATTCCCTTGCCATATTTGTGCTTATTATATTGCTAATACCACTACATTCGGCCATTATTGTTAACAAAAAATAAAAAGTTACCCTAATTTACAACATACAAAAAACAAAAAGTTCTAACTAATCCAATAAAAATACAAAAAGCACAAATTGATAAAATACCAAAACGATCACAATGTTACGTCTATGAATACTAGACACTGAATAAATTATGCAGGTATCCTATTCTATTCTCTCTGTCTTGTACACATCGCTGCATCAAGCTGTCTTTTTCCACAAGTAAGTCTTCGACGTTGTCACGTACGCCAAAATTCTCGCAAATATTTTTTAAAGAAAATATTCAAATATGTGTCCGTACGCACAGCTCGTCTATTTGAAATCTATAATCAATATATTGAATTGATATTTACATAGATGTTTGTTACAAGTATAAGAAAGAAACTAAAATATATGGATTTTATTGTTATTTGTGTAATCAATTACCTATCGCTAGAATATATCTGGCAACACCGCTAATAACATATCGCTTGCTAGGGGGTGGTCAGTCATTGTACAGAATAATTTGACTTTCGACTATAGTTGATTAAGAACTCTAAATATTCTGAATTTATAGTTTTCAAAATATTCCAGAGACCGTTGCAATAACGGATAATAACTCGAAAACAGATCGAGTTACATGAACTAAACAATACTGAATTTTCCATGTTGAATTGAAAGCTCTTTAGTATTAATATATTATTTCAATTATAATAAAACTAGAGAAATATAAAATTGGTGTGGCGAGATCACCATATTGCAGTTATTGTGATAATGATGAGATCGCAGATACAAATCATTTGTTTTTTGGTTGTAAAAAAAAACAGGCATCAGACCTTTTCTTACGAGATCTACATCAATATAATATACAACTACCAACTTGTATCACATCTCTGTTAGATACAGGAAATAAGAATATATTCGATTTAATTGTGAAATTTGTCAAAACAACTCATATTGATATATAATTAATGTATTTATCCGCATCATGTGGCAAATAGCGAGAGGTGATGCCATTGTTACCAACAGACACACACACACACAAAACTAGAGAAAGAATATAATGTGCTTTGTTTTTTTAAACATTGTGTAACTACTGCTTCCTATTAGTAATGGTAATGTGGTATCCGAATTCGTAAAAAATATAAATTTGTATGAGGAATATTGGGCTTAATCAGGTCCCTCAAGCTGACCCCCCGGATAGATTTTTTTTACTCAAATGCTAGCACAAATAAAGGATATCTAGCACACCAACAGCTTACTATAAAAATACTTTTGAATTGGGGAGGGGGAGGGCAGGTAAACACTAGCCCCTTCGATGAGAATATTTTCCCAAAAATGCTAGCACAAATAAAAGACACCTCGCACGCCAATTTTTATAGTTAGCACACCAACAATGCTTTTGATTTCGGGGGGGAGGGGGCCAGAATAATAAGGCTAGCATGAATCTCCCCCCCCCCAAATTGAAAAGCATTTTTGTTGTAAATTGTTGGTGCGATAGCTATAAAAATTGGTGTGCTAGGTGCTTTTTATTTGTGCTAGCATTTTGGTAAGAAAAAATCTAACTGTGCGGGAGGCAGATTGACGGACCTGGCTAAATCGACGTTTGAGCACCTTACATTTTTATATTATGAAATTTTGCACTCTATTCTATATTTAAAGCATAAACATGCATTTTTTTCATAAATTATATTTTTTTTTCACAATTCCAATACTGGTATGAAACTCATTCTTTTAGATAGAAGAAGAAAAGTTGTAAGCTGCCGTAAAAAATCCTCGTTAAAGGTAACCAAGAATGCGAGTAATGGAATTTACAAAACAACAGGTACTAAAGTCTGTTTCCTAGACAAAATTGTCAATATAAAATGAAATACCCAAAATTTCCGTACAATTCAATGAACTACACACAGTCAAACAAAAAATAAACGTCTGATATAGAACGAGAGCATATTATCAATGTGTTGGTAGCGTAGTAGATCAAACCAATATAGATTGATTTTAACAATTTTATTGAACATTGGTGAACTAGTGGAACAGACTTTAATATACATGTGTTATTTACTACTGCGAGCATCAAATTTTTCTTCTTTTCAAGTTAAAACTTGGAATCCAGCCCAAATGAAACTGGTGTGTTCGAGATGCCAAAATCAGGATAAACCTTGTATAAGGAGCAACAAAAATAGGGTAACAAAGTTTCTCTATTATCAAACAAAAAGTAGAAAATTATTACCTTCTAATAATATTTATTACAATGTGTTCCTTACCGTTTTACAGGATGTTTTCAAATGACACTTACGACGTTTGCATGTAGATACCTCTCGTAAAATTGGACAATATGATATAGGGATTGAGGGGTCCAACCCATTTACTTTTCGAAATACAGGGTGTTAAAGTTATAAAAAATATAATGTTTTAATATGATAACTTTAAAATGGATGAATATATTGATCTGACATTTGGCAGGTTATTTTTTAATGTAAAAGAGCATAATTTGATGTGAAAAGATGTTTCAATTCTTGATCCAGTGGTGTACGGTACAGATTATGTGTAAATGGAAATGGACAAAATTTTGAACATATTTTTGAATTTGTTGGCTGCTTAGTTAAAAATTATGTTTGAATGGGATATTATTCAACTTTGTAATTATCTTATTTATTATTGTCATTAATTCTTTTGTTAATAAAATCACAAGTTTGGAAAAGTGTTTTCAACAATCTTCTCTCAATGTTTTATATGCATTGCTGTTTCACAAATTAGTTCCTGTTACATATTCTAACCATTAGTAGTTTGGTAGTTATTAAAAAACATTGAAGAAAAATATTTTTTTTACTTTTTTATTAAAAAGTGATCTTGCAAACTTCATAAAAACATTAAATATCTTGAAAACTACAAATTTTTTGATATGTAAAGGTTATGCGTTTTCCACGTGGAAACTATTGAGGAATACAAAATCAAATAAAAATAACTTCAAATGCCAGTGGCGTAAAAAATGGGAGGGGAAAGGTGACATAATCTTCCAAATGTACACCACTGGATCAAGAATTGAAACATGTTTTTCCATCAAAATATGCCCTTTTACATTTAAAAACAATCTGCTAAATGTCAGATCAATATATTCATCCATTTTCAAGTTATCAAATGAAAACATTATATTTTTCATATTTCGAAAAGTAAATGGGTTGGATCCCTCAATCCCTATATAATCTTGTCCAATTTTACGAGAGGTATCTACATGCAAACGTTGTAAGTGTCATTTGAAAACACCCTGTATATGGAGTGTCCAGGCACTTAAAATGCAGGGAGCGAGTAGAATTGGTCAAAATAATGTAGAAGTTCAAATAAATTCTTGTTATACTAGCCTTCCTTTCGGAGTTGTAGGTTTTTAAGTATCGAAATAGAAACTTATGTTTAGACATAATTTTTAATCTATACATCGGAATACTAATAAAATTCCAGTGATTCATTACTTATATCCATGTGCTGTGATTGACTGTATACATCATAGGTTCCCAACCGCCCACTTTACAGGAAAAAATCCAACGCCCCCTCAACCATAATACTTATACCAAATACTAGAATGTTGTTGCATATTAATTATATTTTATCAATGTATCTATCTATATATTAAGACTCAAGAAATTGAAATTAAAAAAATTATTATGTAATAAAAAATTATATTTATATTAAAAGTTAATGAGATAGTTTTAGTAATCTGTCGATCGATATCGGGTTTCAATTTTGTCAATATCATTCGCAATCGCAGTGCTCAGTGATATGCAGTCTATTCCTTTTCTAAATTTGCTACTGCGCTGAAGCCACGCTCAGCCAAATACGATCACAGATAACCCACAGATAGATGAGACACGGAATGTGGCGCCATCTAAAAAGCCCGTCGAGTAAACAACTGAGTGATGTTGGAAAGATTTCTGTAATTTTAGGTTTTGGCGGATTGGCGGTATATTCAAATATACTGTATTTTAATTATTTTATTTCAAAATAGCCATTCATAGTCCATCATTTGACATTTCATTCAATTTAACTCCATTAACTAAATAATAATTAGATGTTGAGTTAAATTAAATGAAATATCAAATGATGGACCATAAATGGTTGAATTGGAAAAAATAAAACAATAATAATCTGAACAATCTATTTATTTTGGTATAAAAATACACAACAAATAATTTCTTTCACAAAGTACTTTTCTTAACAAACATAATGACAACAAATAAATTATAGTATAAAAACCATGCAATAATTAAAAAATAATTTGAGTAACATACATTCTAGATTGGAGTATCATTAGATTTTCAAATGATGTTAAATCAAGTTAAAAGTAGGAAATTATGTATGATAAGTTTATATTAATTTATTATTACACTCGTATAAACACACAGAGCTGGACAAACTGCAGGAGTATAACTGCTACTTACCTAATCAAAAAAAGTGTTAGCAATAAGTTTTTAACTACTATTTTTGGCAACTTTCTGTGAAAGAAAACATTTGAGTATAATTACTGTGAATGTTAGAACAAAAGTAATTAAAATATTTTTATAGGAAAAGTTGTTAAATACTGCCCAGCTCTGTAAATACAAGGTGCCAAGTAATTACATATAAGAGTGCTAAACAGCACTCGTGACTATACAACATTCAAAATAATATATCTAACGTTTCATTTCCACTTAAAACACATCTTTATTTCTTTATTGGAAGTATTAAATAGGTTTATAACACAGGCTAAACCTAGTATATTGCATATTTGTATATTTCTACATTTAAAAGCATTCCGTTCTTATGAAACCATTGCATAAGGCAGTTTAAGTTACTCTGCAGCTCCTGGCAGTCTATGATTGTTAAAATGTTTCTTAAGGGCTCTTGAAAATCTCACCGTCTCATGGAGTCCTTTCTCGTTTCTGGTTGAGGATCTACAAGTAAACACACAAAATAACAACAATAGATAAGTAAACACACAAATATGTTTGAAAATGTATGTCAACAAAAGAAAACAAAATGCGCTTACTATCGAAATAATAAGTTTACACATGTTTTTGTACTAAGCCAAAAAAATATCAAAAAATGTTTGAATGTATACATTTGTTTGGTTTTTTTGATTCCCTTTTTTGAAGCTTTCGATTTTTTTAGGAATTCTCGATTTTTAACTATTTTTTTTATTTTTGGTCTTCATTGGATACTTTGGATATTTGGTAACCGTTAGACCAAATACTTAGACGTAATGCCTCAACAAATGTTAATACTCACTTTCATTTCCCATAAATTGTCACACCATGGGCTATATATGAAAATCGACAAGGGATCAATACCTTCCATCCCATAGCTGGTAGAGGGAATATAGCTATAACATAAAATAAAACCCAGATTATAATTTTTCCAATGGATACATTTTAAAATGGAATTGTCAAAGTATGGTGTACACACTAGATATAAATTGAGTGAATGAAAAGACGAGTACTGAGTATGTCATTTGATTAAAATTCCAGCTAAGCGCTTTCAGCCATTAGGTCATTCTCAAAGCTGTCGACAAGAGAAAGACATACAACAGGTACAATGTACACACAATGAAATAGAATGTTTGATGTTACATCTATATTTAAGTAAAATTTGTTAAAATTACCCTATAAAGAGGGTGTGCACACATATCATTTAGTTGGTAATCAAATTAGACGTTTCGTTATGTGAATTACAATTGTACACATTCTTCTTAGAGTAATTTTAACAAATTTTAGTTAAATAATGATGTAACATCAAACATTTTACTTCATTGTATAGCAGTTACAGGGTTTGATGTTTTTTGAAACTTTCTGTATATTATAGCATGCTATATTGAATACTTACCATCAATTTTTGCTAATTTCCACTTATATGCGAAGGCAAATCACACTGTCTTAATAACTTCCCTTCGTCTTTCTCAAATCTAAAGAAACACTGTTTTTGAAAATGAAGGGATCATATCCTCCATCGTTTCTTCGTCGACAAATTTAATGATTTATTACCACTTCTTTTCAGCCATATTAATTTTACCTTCCTGGGTTGGAGAAACAAAACTGTAAAAAGAAATATTTACTTTACTAATGCAGCAATTTTCAGTTAAGCTAATGTAAAGAACAACCATGATCTCTAAAGTTGTCGATTAAATTAGTAAAAATTCTCTGTGTTTTATAAAAATGGCGATAATGGTTGTTAATTGTGAAAGAAAAAATGCTCAAATTTTTTAACTAAAACTTACCGAGTACACCATTTATTACTCCTTCAGAATACACTTTGACATTGTCTTTTCAATTAATAACAATAAAGCAACGAAACAACAGATAAATATTACACTATATATAACAATTAAAAAATACACCAAAATACCGTAACCTTAAAATAACCTCTACACTTGAACTAAGAAATGATAACAGTATAACATATAACATGTGGCGATGGGGTCGAGCAATATGATATCGCGCATACGCAGTTATAAAAATCAATAAAATTTGATTACTAACGACGTTACAGTTTTCGTTAATTTTTTGGAATTATCTACCGATTTTATTTACTCGACGGGCTCTATAGATGGCACGGTCTGCAGTGTCCCTATCCTGAATACGATGACGGAAGTGGAACTAATAAATTCTGTCTGTAACATTTCGCGCAATCCAGGGTAGAGTTCTTATATACATTTTTGAAGCCAGAACTCTTCGAATCCATCTAATGTAAAATGTTATATTGACGGTATTTTAATTGTTGGGTCATCACTAGATAAATTGCCATCAGAATATTCGCTCGGTTATGAAAAAATTAAAAGAATACCATGTCAAAATTAATGAAAAAAATTTGTTTCTTTATCAAAATCGTTATTGAATTTTTAGGTCACAAAATTTATGAATACGGCATTCATCCTACAAATACTAAAATTGAATGTATCGAGCACGCACCTTCTCCAGAAAACTTAACACAACTCAAATCATATCTAGGTCTCTTAAATTACTATGTTAAATGTATTCCATTGCTTTATAGCACGCTTAAACCACTCTATGAATTGTGTAAGTCAGGTGTTGAGTTCACTTGGACTAAGGAATGTGAAGACATATTTCAAACAAGTACAAAGTTGCTTACTTCTGAAAATGTTCTTACTTACTTCAACCCAATCTTACTTATTTATGTCACTTGTGACTCGAGTGGGTATGGTGTTGGAGCAATCCTTAGTCACCGTATTAATGGTGAAGAGAAACTTGTCTTGTTTGTATCTAGCACCCTTTCGCCAATAGAAAAACTTTATTCAAATTTGGAACGGGAAAGTTTGATCATCATATTTGCTTTAAAAAAATTTCAAAAGTACATTTTTGGCAAAAAATTCACTTTAATCACTGATCACCAGCCACTACAGCTTATATTTGGTAGAAGCAAATGCATACCAGTTACAGCAGCCTCTAGAATAGCTCGATGGGCTATTACATTAGCTGTTTACAACTATGATATTCAATACAAAAAAGGGAAACTAGTTGCCAATGCTGATATATTATCTCGCTTGCCAATGTCTGTCGATACTAAAATTCCCAATACTTTATATTCGTTCAACTTGATTGATAGTAATCCTTTACATTCAGATGATATCTCAAGAGAAACAAATAGAGATTTAACTTTGACAAAAGTAATATACTTTACTAAAACTGGTTGGCCTAGAACCCCCTATTTCATGATGGTTAAAAGTAATAAAACTGTCCATACCCAGACATACCCAGGGGCAGACATGGAATCGGATCATAACCATGTAGTTGCAACATTCAAACTAGCTTTAAAACATATCAAACGGTCCAAGAAGAGTAACAAAATGGACGTCACGAGATTGAGAACAGCGAAACTAGATCAAGGGTTGAAGAACGACTTGCAGACAGCACACAGCAGAGATAAGGGGAACATAAACATCGAAAGGGAGAAAATTAAAAACACAATTCTTGAAATAGGAAACAAAGAGTTGAGCGGGGCGAATGAGAAAAAGAAAACGATTGGATGACCGATGAAATTATCGAATTAATCAGAACAAGAAGAGAGGCTAAAACCACTGATAACAACAGATATAAAAGTATACATCGGGAAATACAAAAGAAAGTAAAAGAGGTTGAATGAAAAATGTGCCGAAATTGAAAAACTGCAAAAAGTACATGACTCCTTTAATATATATATATATATATATATATATATATATATATATATATATATATATATATAAGAAAGATAGTCTTTGCTGACTAGTTAGGAATAAAACTAGTGAATATTGGGGATTGCAGCAAAAAATTGGAAAAGATATACTCTTAGCGGAAAATGTCCAAGCTTTCGAGGATGTTTGTCCTCATCATCAGGGAAACTAGAATGAAAAAACAACAGTTAAATACTGTGGTCAAAGAGAATAATTAAAAATGAAATTCACAACCACGTGTGTACTTACCTCCGAAGTGAGGTTAGATTCCATAAAGATGTAAAATCGTAAACTACAAGTCGTAAATTGTGGAATATTTAAGTAGGAATTGAACCAACGGCCTAATCAATCGTGTCATAGCAACAATTGTAATTGTCGCAGCATTTTATAAAATAAAACCATTGATTTCATCTTCATGTGTCACCATACTAAACGCCGGCGAGGAAATGATATATTTTGCCTCCAAAAGGGAAGTGGCAAGAGACAAACAGTGTTACCAACGTCAATAATGAGCTGTGGGACAATGCCACTATTTTCGTAATGGCAGCTGTAGGGCTAACAATTGGTGTAATGAGAAGATGTAATGTTGTTGAAAAGAGGAAGAGAGAAAGAAAATGTGAGACAGAGCTAGGAGAACGCTCTCATTTTTATTATGTTTAGAGTGCGTAGAGAACATCACTTCGTTTGGACTAACACAAAGGAAGAAAAGAGAAGACAACAGAAAAGAATATTAATATGTAATAATAAATATAGTAATTAAGTAATTTAATAGTTCTCCAATCTGAATGTATCTACCAACACCAATACACTCAAAATTAGGTTTAATTAATTATTTGTTTACTTGAATGTATCTACCAACACCAATACATTCAAAGTAAGTTTATTATTATTATTATTGAATTAAAGTAATAAGGGTGGTGTTGTCAGGAGCAACATAGTTATTTCCCACCACTTGATGTGCAAAATTAGTATCTAAGGACAACAAAAATGAGTAGATCTCACTTAAGTGATCAATATCAGTTTTCCTGTTAATTACATTATTGTTTTGTGAAATAAAAGCCATTTCCAAGAATGATCTTTTCGTTTTGTTAGACTCAGTCGCTAACACCTTCACAGCCTCATAATTCATCTGATGATCAAGAGAATTTACATGAAAAGCTAACGCGCACCTCTCTGGGTGTAATCTAGCATCACTCTTATGTGAAACTATACGGCTAGATAGAGATCTTAAAGTCTGTCCGATATATTGTTTATCACAATCTCAGTATTCCTTGCAGAGATTGTGATAAACAATATATCGGACAGACTTTAAGATCTCTATCTAGCCGTATAGTTTCACATAAGAGTGATGCTAGATTACACCCAGAGAGGTGCGCGTTAGCTTTTCATGTAAACTCTCTTGATCATCAGATGAATTATGAGGCTGTGAAGGTGTTAGCGACTGAGTCTAACAAAACGAAAAGATCATTCTTGGAAATGGCTTTTATTTCACAAAACAATAATGTAATTAACAGGAAAACTGATATTGATCACTTAAGTGAGATCTACTCATTTTTGTTGTCCTTAGATACTAATTTTGCACATCAAGTGGTGGGAAATAACTATGTTGCTCCTGAAAACACCACCCTTATCACTTTAATTCAATAATAATAATAATAAACTTACTTTGAATGTATTGGTGTTGGTAGATACATTCAAGTAAACAAATAATTAATTAAACCTAATTTTGAGTGTATTGGTGTTGGTAGATACATTCAGATTGGAGAACTATTAAATTACTTAATTACTATATTTATTATTACATATTAATATTCTTTTCTGTTGTCTTCTCTTTTCTTCCTTTGTGTTAGTCCAAACGAAGTGATGTTCTCTACGCACTCTAAACATAATAAAAATGAGAGCGTTCTCCTAGCTCTGTCTCACATTTTCTTTCTCTCTTCCTCTTTTCAACAATATTACATCTTCTCATTACACCAATTGTTAGCCCTACAGCTGCCATTACGAAAATAGTGGCATTGTCCCACAGCTCATTATTGACGTTGGTAACACTGTTTGTCTCTTGCCACTTCCCTTTTGGAGGCAAAATATATCATTTCCTCGCCGGCGTTTAGTATGGTGACACATGAAGATGAAATCAATGGTTTTATTTTATAAAATGCTGCGACAATTACAATTGTTGCTATGACACGATTGATTAGGCCGTTGGTTCAATTCCTACTTAAATATTCCACAATTTACGACTTGTAGTTTACGATTTTACATCTTTATGGAATCTAACCTCACTTCGGAGGTAAGTACACACGTGGTTGTGAATTTCATTTTTAATTATTCTCTTTGACCACAGTATTTAACTGTTGTTTTTTCATTCTAGTTTCCCTGATGATGAGGACAAACATCCTCGAAAGCTTGGACATTTTCCGCTAAGAGTATATCTTTTCCAATTTTTTGCTGCAATCCCCAATATTCACTAGTTTTATATATATATATATATATATATATATATATAAATATATATATATATATATATAAATATATATATATATATATATATATATATATATATATAAATATATATATATAAAGGTTAAGGAGATCACTGGAAATTATAAAAAGAAGAACGCAGATATATTGATGGATGATAATGGGAATATAGTGGTGGAGCTGACATCAAAGCTTAAGACATGGAAAACATACATCGAAACTCTGTTCGAAGATGACAGAAGTAGCCCCTTACCCCCAGAAAATGATATAACAGAAATAACAACAGATGAAATAGTATACGCGCTGAAGAACATGAAGAACGGAAAAGCACCTGGTCCAGACGAACTACACATTGAAATGATAAAACTGCTTAAGGAACATAGCTTGGATGCACTTGCTGAGCTCTTCAATGCGATCTACAGATCAGGAACGATACCAAATACCTGGTTGGTGTCGACCTTCATTGTGATTTCCAAGAAAGCCAACGCAAGATTATATAAAGATCATAGGACCAAAAAGTGTATGAAACAAGTATCCATTATGGCTTGAATATGAACCTTAATAAAACAAAATTCATGATCTTTACGAAAAAAACAAATCAAAACACACAACTGATCGTAAACCATCAGATAATACAGCGAGTCTATAAATATAAATATCTAGGAACCCTGATCAACGACAACAATGATTACTCATCAGAATTAAAATCGAGAATTGAAATAGCACGTAACACCTTTATTAAAATGAAACAATTATTTTGTTTCAAAACTTTAAGTAGCCACCTTAAAATACGAATGCTAAGATGCTATATATTTACAATAATGCTCTATGGAATAGAAGCGGCCACTCTAACTAAAGAAATGCTTGAAAGGATAGATGCCTTCGAGATGTGGCTTTATAGAAGGGTACTTTGGATATCATACGTTGCCAGAATTACCAATGAAGAAGTCTTGCGGAGAGTCTCAAAGGATCTACAACTGTCCCAAGAGGTAAAGGTGAGAAAACTCCAATATCTGGACCACGTAATGGGAGGTACAAGATACAAGCTGCTAC
This sequence comes from Galeruca laticollis, assembly GCA_963921935.1. Lineage (NCBI taxonomy): Eukaryota > Metazoa > Arthropoda > Insecta > Coleoptera > Chrysomelidae > Galeruca > Galeruca laticollis. The sequence continues at coordinate 31,675,521 of OY998178.1, read as the reverse complement.
AACTAATTATCCAGGGTAAAATAATAGTGAAAAGAATCATAGGAAGAAGACGGATGTTGTGGCTTCGAAATCTCAGAGAATGGTTCAACTGTACATCAAACGACCTGTTCAGGGCAGCAGTCAGCAAAATAAAATTAGTCATGATGGTCGCCAACCCTCGCAAGAAGTCGGCACCTTACGAAGAAGAAGAAAGCTCCTATTGGACTTGCGTTGATAGCTTTGTTGACACTGGTATTCAACGAGCATTAGATGTCTTAACTAAATTATACAATTTTTAGGCTCCTTTTCACAGCTGAAGTTGCTAATGCACTGATTATTGTTTTATTATATTTTCACATTGTACGTCAGCTACTGCGTAGCTACTGCACTAAGAACGTGTTTGATGCCATACGTCTTACAGAATTCATTGAACGAGGTAGCAATAAACGCTGTTACTATGTCGCTTACGATACGATTGGGCACTCCAAAAAGGTGAATTGTTTTTTGATCACGTACTGGCTCCAAAATACAGAACTTCGTAAAAGCGTCAACAATTACTAAACAAAAATTTATTTCCTCTGTCACTAGTAGCAAATGAACCAACATGATGTATATGTATTGTGTGAAAATGTATTACAATCTTTTCAATCGGATGAGATGTAAGGAAAAACGGTCTATTGTTATATTTTTTAGGCGTTTCATTATAAGTTTTAGGAATAATCTTATTGGACATACATCAGGCCCTACTGTATTTTGTACTAGCCATTTGCTTTCACAGCACCTTTTGTCTCCTCCTTGATTGGTCTTGTTAAAAATAGGATTATACTCTATTATGTTAGTGAGCTTTCCAAAATTGTCTAGTTCCTTTTTAAAATGAAATATTGATGCAAATGCTCCTTCATTTCCTCGCCATGCCAATTCTTTTGCGACAATGTTGAACTTTTTGTGCAGACCCTCAGGTCTATCTTCCGTCCAAACTTCTTGCATTTTTCTGCGTTTCTCTAGCGTAAAATCAACTGCTGACGCCTTTCTTTTTTCTGACATTCCTTGTAATAGTTTTCTTTTGAAATCCCTTGCTGCCCTCGCTTCTTTAAATTCAATATCAGTAAAAGGGTTGAACTTAATATTGTAATAATTGAAAAACATTTCCTGGATCAGTTTCGCCGTTGTGATTCATAAGGGTTTAATTACACATTCTTTATATTCCTTACCATCTTTTCTGCGCATATTACATGCATACTTTCGTTAAATGGAAGCGATTTCTGGAATTGTCGCATTTTGTGTTAATTTAATGCCTTTGGATACACAGAATTGCGTAAACTGATTCCACTGTGACTTTTTATTTATTTGTGTGTTCTCGGGGTTCTTAAATTTATTAATTGTCGTATGTTGACTTCCGTTGCGTTACCCCATCTACTGCTGCCTGGTTCTTGATGCATTCTCGGTGAATTTTACGTAGCAATATTTTGAATGTCGAAACTGACAGTACTCATTTTTTTCATTAGTGGGCCATAATAATAAACACAGTGGCGGCTCGTGGTTAATTTTATAGGGGGGTCATAGGTGATGTGACCAGTTCCCCGGAGGCCTATTCGCCGTGGGCGGAAATTTTTCGAAAAACCATGCCCAATTTCTGCCCAGAAGTCGTTAAAATCGCCAAAAACGCAAAATTTGTGGAGTTCTTTACCAAAGCCAGAGAGGTAAAAAAATTTTTGGGCCACGCTTGTTTTATATAAAAATAATGCTCTCTTAAAAAACAACCACATTTTATTCTTTTTTTACATATTAAATATGACAAACTTAAATTAAATGATAATTAATCTAAATCTTTTTAAAATATAAGTGAAGCCTTCGATCTTTTGTATTTGCAAAGTGATCAATAACCCTTTCATTAAAATTATTAATACTATTCACAAATTTCCTTACTATGCTTAACATAGCTAACGCCGACAATCTCTCCTGTCCCATAGTATTACGCAAAAATATCTTGATTCTCTTTAATGTAGAAAAACATCTTTCGCTTTCTACAGTTGTCATTGGTAATGTACATAAAATAGTCAACAATTTTACAGTTTCCGAAAAAGTTTCCGAGAGATTGTTATTAATAAACAATTGCAGCATTGGCACAGCTCCTGAACTCTTATTAAAATCGTCGCGTTCATAAATAACTTGAAGTTCAGTTTTTAGTTTTAAGTAATTAATACTAGAATAGTTTTCTCTTATTGACTTAAGAAGGCGATCTGGAAAATTAATTTTATATTGTTCGAACTGGTCGCTGTAAAATAACTGGGCAATCACTAAATGATCACTGAAACTAAAGCGGTTGTTAATCTCAGAAATTCTTGTGTCGCAAACCTCCAAAGCAACTTGGCGCTTTGAGTCTTCATTTTTCCTTGGTCTTTTTGCACCAAGTGTTGAAGAAGATGAAGGTGCTTCGGGAAATATTTCATTTAATAAAATATGGTCTCTGACTTTTTGAATTGACATTTTAAATGAGTCTATATTTTTTTTCACCAATATCACGTCAATACCATGTTTTTGAAGTTGATTAAAAAGAACTTCACAATTAGGCATTATTAAATGGAAAAAATTTAGTGTTTTTAAATGGAACTCAAGGTCTCTAGTTAATTCCACAATATAATACAAGTTATTGAAAATTCTAAAAAATTGACAATTGTTTCGATAAATCAATATCATCGTCAGAATGACATTTCATTTTATGCCTACCTGACGTTTAGTAGTTATATTTTTGGCTACACCAAGAAGTAACCTAACTTGTGATTGGCTTAATATATGTTTATAGAAAAAAGAAGAAGATGTGATATTACAAATATTGAAGCTTAGATATTATTAGCCCTATGGTGATATCCTGGATATCATTTTTCCAATTAAGATCAGTGTAACTGTGCAATGATATAGAAAACCAGGAAAACTATGTATGCATTAATCAGAATTATTTCACTTTTGACAATAAGATATATATTCAAAATGAAGGTTTACCAATGGGAAGCCCTATATCACCTATTTTAGCAAACATTTTTATGGACAATTTAGAAAGAAAGATCTTTGAAAGTAATATTTCGAAAAATATTTTATTTTGGTATAGATATGTGGATGACATATTAGCTTGTTTTATGGGTAGTGAGCGACAATTAGATGTGTTTTTCAACCACATCAATAATTTACACCCGAAAATTAAATTTACATTAGAAATTGAAGAAAATAGCTCAATCAATTTTCTTGATTTAAAAATTCAAAGAGTTAATAGTGTACTTGATTATTCAATTTACCGAAAACCAACACAGACTGATGTGACAATTCCATTCAATTCTAACCACCCTGTCTCACACAGACTAGCAGCATACAATTCAATGATACATAGAGCTTTTTCAGTTCCTATGAACAAATGTAATTTTGATAGAGAGATTAATACAATTAGACAAATAGCAACATCTAACGGTTATCCATTAGATATGATAAATAAACTAATTAGTAAAAAAGAGAAAAAAGTGGCATTACAACTAATATATCCTAAACAAGCTGATGAAATTAAAACTTATAAAACCATCACATATGCAGGAAATATTTCTAATAATATTTCAAACAGAAAGTAACGTTAGTACAAAATTGTTAAATGTAAAAACAAAAATACCACTATTAAAGAAGTCAGGTATATATAAACTCAAATGTCCAGAATGTAATGCTGTCTATTTGGGTCAGACCCTTAGGAATTTTGAAATACGATACAGTGAGCACTTACGAGCTTACAGATTAAAACAACCAGATAAATCCCACTACGCAAAACATCTACTTGACACCAATCATTCATTGACACCTAACACAGAACTAGAAGTGCTGCATATTTGTGAAAAGAAATAAGAACTGGATTTCCTTGAAGAACTGGAAATTAGAAGACATTTAAGAAACCCACAATATGAAGTTGTCAATGAACAGTTAAATCTAGGAAATTCTCCACTAATAAACTGTCTTCTTAAGTGATAATTGTAAAGATCAGCAGATATAGTTTTTCTGGTTTTCTATATCATTGCACAGTTATACTGATCTTAATTGGAAAAATGATATCCAGGATATCACCATAGGGCTAATAATATCTAAGCTTCAATATTTGTAATATCACATCTTCTTCTTTTTTCTATAAACATATATTAAGCCAATCACAAGTTAGGTTACTTCTTGGTCTAGCCAAAAATATAACTACTAAACATCAGGTAGGCATAAAATGAAATGTAACTTCTGTCATTCTGACGATGATATTGATTTATCGAAACAATTGTCAATTTTTTAGAATTTTCAATAACTTGTATTATATTGTGGAATTAACTAGAGACCTTGAGTTTCATTTAAAAACACTAATATGAGCATATTCCACGAAGTAAGGGTCGAGACAGTCAATTTCAGGAAAAAATTTAGCCAGTAAAGGAAATCCATGCTTTGCAAAAAAGTTTTTAATCCTATTGCTTGATTAATTGTATTTGAGCCTTCTTCAGAATATCAGCTTTATACAAAAATACGGTTACCACACAACGCGTATTAAAATACCACCTTGTCGGTGCCATTCTAGGTAAACGTACTTTAACAAATTCATCGAGAATCGCTGTACGTTTTGGAGATCGACAAAAAAATGTAGAAAATCCCTGTAAATTGGCAAAAAAAACTTTAACATTTTTATTCTGACTTGCTGCTTTTTGCAGAATTAAATTTAATTGGTGAGCATACCAATGAATAAAATTTGCTTGAGGATATCGTTCTTCAATTTTTTTTTGTACTCCGCCTAATAGACCACTCATAGTAGAAGCTCCATCATAACTCTGTCCAATTAACTTTTCCGGTGTTTTATTAATTTCTTGTACCTCTAATTCTTTAAAAATTATCTCGGATCAATGTTCGGCTGTAGTGCCGGTAGGATTTACAAATTTTATAAACCTTTCGTGAACGACACCGGATAAAATGTACCGTATAATAAAAGTCATTTGAGTTCTGTTCGAGCTATCAGTAGTTTCATCCACCTGGACTGCGATATATTCGGCTGACTGAATATCCAATTTAAGTTGTTCTTGAGCCACCGATAACATTGAATCAAGTAATTCATTTTGTACAGTTTTAGAAGTACCCTTAAAAACCGTAGCCTTATCCAAGTATTCTTTGAATATTGGATCCAGCTCTGAAACAAAACTTATAAGTCCACGAAATATTCCCGGGTTTACAGAAGATTCTGTCTCGTCGTGCCCTCGCAAAGCAAGTTCAAACGCCTCACAAAATTTCACACAGTCAATTATTTTATTTATAATATATCTATTTTTCGACACATTTTCATTAGAAATTCTTACCGATTGTCTATAAGCATTGTCTAATTGAGAACGAATATCCACAGTACCGATTGTAGCAAAATTCATGGCACATTTCATATGGTCTGACGATAAACTATGTTTTTTTATTTTCTCTTTTGAATGTTTTAAGTCTTGGACACCGTTTTTACACCATAAAGAATTATTCAAAAAAAGCAGACAAACGAAACAGTAAAATGCATCACTTACTTCACATCCGCAAATCCAATCAGACAAATCATACATAGACCTGCGAAAATTGCGATGAACTTCTTTATTTTTGTCTTTGCTAGTCTGTTTAATTTTAAAATCTGGAAGAGGACGACCACCTTCCTTTAGTTTTAATAGTTTTTCAAAATTTAATTCACTTTTCGTTCTCAAATTTTGAACCATTTGCACCACGGACATGATAAAAGGCGTAGAATAAAATAACACCAAATAACTAAAACACAAGCCCTCAAAAAAACGAATCAAAAATCAAAATAATAACAATAACAACTTATTACATCAAAACACAAATCTTATTTGACTTCAAAATGATCTCCTTTAAATCAAAATATAGGGCAGCCTGCTAACCCCTCTACTCATCTCTTTTCTAAGCGTGTAATAATCGAACGACGTAAGTCGATTCATCATCGATATTAACCCGGGCTTTTGACCCAAGACATGTAAACTTCGGGCGTGTTTCTTTCACGTTACGAATATTGTCAACGTTCGGCAGATTCCGTCCCCATTTAACGCGTTGAGGTCATCGATAGACACCAGCCGGTTTTGCTATTTTGAATTTCGCAGAGTTGTAGGTAGTCGCTGCGAAGTAACGTTTACACGGTCGTCTTGAAACATTTTAGGTAAATTTTATTTTTTATTTAAGAGAAATACTTAGTATTTGTATTTAATACTATACTATATATATATAGTAGTTATATTTTATTTTTTTATATATCTATTTAAACATTTTTTTAAATTATTTTTTAATGGGAGGTCATTGGCCCAATGACCTAATGGAGGAGCCGCCACTGAATAAACAATGACGTAGTAGCATGCGGTGATAGAACTATCATCAGCTTGATAGCCTCTTACTACTCTATTTCAGCCAATGAAAATCTTAGAAAAAGGGTCAGATAACACATGAATTGTGTGTCGTCTCAGTGTTTATCTGCTCTCTTTTTAATATATTTCTGATGTTCTTAATATATGGGTCTTCAATTTGAACAGCCACTATCCAGTCGGCTTTAGTTGCCTGGTTGACCTCTAACGTAGTCTTGTTTACGGGATTCCGACTTGGAGCGTCTACATGTGCCATATATTCGATTTCGAATGTAAATTCTGAAACCTCTAACCACCATCTTTCTATCCGTGGATGTAAATCGAAATTGTTCCGTCATATTATTTTTAATTTATTTCTATAAAATATCATACTTAGCCTGTGCGCCATACCACTGTCGTGCATTTCCACACAATTGTCCAGCTATCAAACGCATTATGGAATCGTCATCTCATCGATATCGTTCTGCTGGTTTATTTACTCGTTGTATCCATTTTTAAATAACCATATCATTTTTCTTTGGGTCGAATTAGGGGATAAGGAATTAGTCTCTTGAATAAGCCGTAGAAGTCGGTGGCTTGTTACGAAGCTGAATAACTTCCTCCTGTAATTTCTTGAATGCTTTTTTCACGTCTTCCTCATTTGAGGATGAAGACAACGACGAACTAGTGCTGCTTGTAGAACGACACTTACGTGATGGGCGATCTTTGGTTAAATATTTTCTCTTCCCATACTCACTGATTCGCTAAATATTTAAGTAACTACTTTTTACTGGGCACTGAACACTTCTGCTAATGTAAGAGTTATAATATTTATTATAATTATTAAAACACACCTAGAAACTAGTTCTCAAATTTTAATTACAAAAACGTAAAGCAACTTTATAAACTTTGACTAACATCTGAATTCGTTTATTTACAGTGTGTGCCTAGAACCCCTTAAAACTGTCCCTCCTAGAACGATAGCAAACCCGGCATCTAAGGGTCTTCCAGGTAGAAACTTCGACTTATTTTTTACATTGTTTTGCTAGATCGGCTGATCATAATCCATAAGCTTAAGTTTACATACAAGTATCATATATCCGCCATAAATTCAGCAGGCTACTTAAGAAAACACGCTTAAGCCGTGTTGGTTTAATTGAGAGAACCAGCTTGTCACAGTAGGTTTAGAGCTCCTGTAATGTAAAACTTTATTACTAAATGTTTTTGATAAGGTACTTTGTCACTGTGTAAGTTGGAATATTAAAACAAAGTAGAACTGGTGCTAGATGGTATGGTTAAAATTTCTTGTATTTTACTTTGGTTTTTATGTTTGACACAGTAATTCTCAATATTCGAGTTTCAGTTGCAGACAGAGCGCGTTTATTGCAAAAAGTTTACACCTTCTATCTCATTAACTATAAGACTCATTACACATATTTATAAAAACTTTTCATCCTATAATTATTGAATGATGATGAATTAACCACAATATATCAGATTACTTTGGAAGCTCCCTGTGTAATAATAAATAATTATTTCTAAAGCTAGTTGGGTTTGCTCTTATCCATGTAGTATTTCTTTTATTAACCTTACATTTCTGCTGTACTATTCAATCAACCCGAATATTCCTACCGTTGATCAATTTTTTCATTTTGGTATGTTTCAGTTCTAGAGATTCTGTTTTTCTTCTATATACTCTGTTTATATCCGTAATTTATTATAATATTTTGTAAGGTAAATTCTTGAGCTTTCATATCGTTCCTTCTTTGCCCCATATGTTTCTTTGTTTACCATGCCTTTTTATTGCAAATTGCAAACCTATCGAGAGAATACTACACAATACATGTATTTTTGAATATAAAAATCTCAATTTCCAACTAATTCACTGTATTATAATTAATTTCAGGCATCGAGTAACTATTTGGGAACGTTATGTATGCTATGCTGCTGGCCAGTATGTTTTCTTCCATTTTCAATGAAAAGAGAGAGTATTGTTGAACTGTACTGTAAACATTGTGGATGTTTTATTGCAGACTACAACAGAGCTACTGGTATACTAACTTGTAAATGCAAATATTAAAATGTTTATGTCTAAAACTTGTCACTTATGTGTGCTTTAGGTTTATAAGTAATTATTCTGTCATTAAAATATAGAATTCAAATTTGAGTTTTGGAAAGAGAGAATAAATATGAGTATAAATGTTTTAGATAGCATTTTATTCACGGAAGAATGTTTAAACGCAAAAGATTGCTCGAGCAATATAACGTTTGGATCACAATGGCACTCTTTTATGTTGTATTTTAAAATGTAACGCCAAAAACTGCCTTGACATCTGGCGCACTTCAGAGGACTTCACTTGTCAAGGATTTTGGCGGCACATGGGATCTCATGTCGATCCACATTCCACGTTTTTGTGTAATATTCCTATTCAATAAAGTTTAAAACCAAAAGTGCCCATTTATTGAATGCCACTGTAAATACGCAGCATAAAATTGACGACGAGAAGTAGACACGAATTCACGCCAAAAGTCGATTGAAGTGAAAGTCGTAGTGTTTTGCCATAGAAGTCTCTGGGGCCAAGGTATGTCAACTAAAAATTAAAAATGTAATTCGTCGGCAATATCGAACCGTTCAAGTCAAATGAAGGGGATATTGCGACATACTTAGAAAGGATGGAACAGTTATTCCTTTGTAATAACGTCCAGGAAGACAAAAAATTCCGTTATTCCTCACACTAATCGGAAGAGAGGTTTACACCACCATTAAAAATTTAATGTCACCCGAGGTTCCAAGTACAAGGTAATTTGTACAACTGAAAACAAAATTATTAAACCACTATAACCCAAAAAAATTGGTTATTGCAGAGAGATACCGGTTTTATAACAGTTTTCAAGATATTAATGAAAGTCTGCCAGAATTTGCAGAGAAGCTAAAAATGTTGGAAAGAGATTGCTGCTTTGGGAATTTCTGGAGGATGCGCTAAGGGATAAGTTTGTATGTGGAATCAGGGCCGAAAATATTAGAAAAAGACTCTTAGCGGAGGATACGTAACTTATTCTAATGCACTGAAAATAGCACTCCCAATGGAGGCCAGAATAGTGGGAGCAGAAGCCACACATAAAGTAAGTCAAATACTCAAAAAATCACAGTTAATAAAAATAAACAAGCCCAAAGTAAACCACAAAGTTCCAAGTCAGTAGAGTCAAGAAAATCATATCCAAGGTGTAGTCGAAAACACAATCCAGCAAGTTGTCCTGCTAAAGATTGCCAATGTTATAAAAAAGGTCATACAAGTAGAGTTTGTGAACAAGTCAATTTGGTAGAACAAAACTTGTCTGGGGAATCGTAAGAAGAGGATGATCAGTTAGGGTTAGGTTTCATATTCTTGAAGATAAAGACAATGATAAAATGCCTGTGGATATGGTGTACACACTATATGCAAATTGAGTGAATGAAAACGACGAATACTCAGTGTGTATTAATTTATTACTTTTAGGCTAAGCGCTTTCGGCTGTTAAGCCATTATCAAAGCCGTCGTCATTTAAAAAGTAATTGTCAAAGACATCAAGCTGATCAAAAACAATACTCAATACTCAAGATCTATCCAACCATCGTTATGATTGAGTCATTCGAATAAAAACTTTAAATACCCTATTATAAGGGTGTAAAATTATATTCACAAGATGTAAATACACTCAAAATTAAAAAACTCTCTTTTTTAATTTTGAGTGTATTTACATCTTGTGAATATAATTTTACACCCTTATAATAGGGTATTTAAAGTTTTTATTCGAATGACTCAATCATAACGATGGTTGGATAGATCTTGAGTATTGAGTATTGTTTTTGATCAGCTTGATGTCTTTGACAATTACTTTTTAAATGACGACGGCTTTGATAATGGCTTAACAGCCGAAAGCGCTTAGCCTAAAAGTAATAAATTAATACACACTGAGTATTCGTCGTTTTCATTCACTCAAAGACAATGATGTCCAGGTATATCTTAAGTTAGAAAATCATGATTTTGTATTTGAACTTTATACGGAAGCATGTAAAAGAGTATTGCGTTTATCTCTGAAATATTTTCTGTAAATTATAGTTCCAAATTTGTAACCTTACCTTGCTGTTGTTACTACAAGAAGTGAGGTTACATTACCAAAGGTTCGCTTTTCGCCGGAGAGCATAAGGCCTTGAGTTAGTGAGGAATATTTGAAAGCTGGTCCTGTATTATTTTTTGAGGCGCCACTTGATTAGTAGGACATTCAAGGAACTCTTACTGATTAATCAAGAAACCAATAGTGAATAAATTAGCTATTGTAACTTTTCAAATAATTTATATCGTTTTGCTTTTACGTTTGTGAATCAAATAAAACACATTTTATTGTCAGTGAAAAAGTTTAATTAAATGTAATGGTACCTTGAACAGATGATGTAATAACCTGTCTCAATAAATATGAGGTAATCGACTCTAATTATGCACTGATAATCAGTTATCAATGGTTGGTTAATTTAAAATGTTTAACAATTTCTAATGTTATCAACTACCTGAGATCATCATATACACCAAATCTTTAGTAACATGTAAATGGTATACCAGTTACAGCCTTACAAACTGTAATAATTAACAAGATATAACCAAATAGTTCAAAAGTGTCACTTATGTAGTAAGATTAAGCTGAAATGTAATTTCAGGGTGATATGCAATAATAAAGTTAATATTTCAACTCTACAAAGTTGAAAGAATTTAATAATAAAATTTTGAATTGATAGACGTCTTTATAAGAATGTAAAGTTACTAAATATTGAAATATAAAAGTTAATATGTCATTAAACGTTAAAGGTGGATTTATAAACTCTGTTGTTCCCGTTGTTCGTTGCTTGCAGTCTTTTCCAAGCTGCTGGCGATTCGTTATTCACAGTTGTTCCCGAGTCGACTAATTTATATCGGTCTTCGTTGCTGGCGTTGTTGAAATTTGATTGATCACAGCCAAACCAAACCACAAGCTCGTATCGTAAACAGCGCCACGTCAAGTAAGAAATGTTAACTTCACATGTAGAAATCGCGCATCACAAGAGTGAATCTGATTAGTGCTTTTAACTCGACAGCTGGTAGCACCAATAGTTTTCCTCATTTCATGCTGACGAAGTGCATCAATAAATAGTAGCTCATTTGAATGTAGCGCCTCTCTTGACTGACCGTAGAAACAGTAGTGTCCGTTTTGAGTTTAAAATGATTGGTAGAAATCAAGTCATGTGGCACTAAGTTCAGTTTTCATTGGTGGAACTGCGAAACACGAATAACAAGATATAAAATTTGGTTATTTGTAGGCAACGACGGACGACGTAGAAACGACGAACAACAGGACAACAACGGTTTATAAACGCATGTATGTGATATCAATGTTTCATTTTCGAGCAGCGGGAATCACGAACAACCAATAACGAACAACAAAGTTTATAAATCCAGATTAAAACATGAAATTACAAAATGAATAAGTTGCTTAAAGATGAGATAAAAACGAATAAAACTTTAAATGTTCGTTAGCTTGGTTAAAAGATCTCCATAAGTTATTTTCGAAGATATCATTACATTATATATCCACAATTATTCGTATTCCACGTTATTCCAAATCTATTTTCAAACGTTCTTTATCATATGGCATATCAGTCCACATCAATAGAATACATGCTCTGAATCCATCATATCTTCGTTGTTCGGCTACGACATTTAAACAAAAATACAAAAACTATCTGTTTGAATTGGAGAAATAAGTATAAGGCTGCTCCTTCTTTGATCCCTTCTTGCTTATATCACCCCCTCTTTCCTCTCTTTACATCTTAAAATTTTTATATTTATATTATTTTAATTACCCCTCATTTAAAATTTGTCGTTTTCTTGTTGACATTTATTGTTTAATTAGTATAAGTTTTATGTGTATTGAGTATTTTATATTATTATTACTGGCATTGGTGGAAGAGCAGGAAAGGACTAATCGTCTGACCCAGAACCAATCTAGCCATTTATCCACATTGATTGGAAACTTTAAAAAATTATATATATGCTGTAATGTTCATCTTGCACTGTATCGCCCTTCTGTTATATACTTAATGTGCATAATAAATATATTATTATTATTTTTTTCCCCTTCCTTCAGGCTTCGACATCTAGGTCATTAGCCTTATAATTTCAGTTCTTTTTTTTTGTGAGCTTCGACTGCCAAGGCCATTAGCTCTTCTACATGTTACAGTTTCCTTAGTATATCACTACGTCTTAAAAAGGTGAGTAGTTTCTGTATAGCTCCAAATTCATTTTTAAAAGTAGTTTCTATTTCAGGAGATACAATTCCACTTTGTCGTCTGTGGAGTTCATAGTTGGGGCATGTGAGAATATTTTGTTTATTATTATTATTATTGAAATTAAGTCATTTGTTATGTTTAGATTTTTACAATATAAATAGCAAAATATTCTAACGTTGTATACACTCATTGACATATCCACTGACCATTTTATTTAATAGATGCTTAGAGGAAGGATCTTGGCCTGACTCCTTTAAAATATGAAAAATTATTCCAATAAATAAAAATGGTGATATAGATTCTCCAGAAAATTTTAGACCCATAGCAATTTTACCGACGATTAACAAAATATTTGAATTGATAGTCAAAGAAAAATTAATCAATTATTTGGAAGATAAGTCACATCTAACGGAATTTCAATTCGGCTATCGCAAAAATAAATCATGCATACGTGCTCTTCTTCGACTCTTAGAAGAAGTTGTACAGAAACTAGAGGAAGGCGTCAACTCTGTTGCCACGTTATGCGACTTAACGAAGGCTTTTGAATGTGTTCCAGCGGATTTACTCTTAAATAAACTGGAATTTTATGGTATTAGAGGAAATGCACACAAATTACTGACATCTTATTTAAGTAATAGGAAACAGTATGTAGTTTGTGGAAACAATCAGTCTGATTTACGTAATATAGACAACGGCATTGCTCAGGGCTCGATTTTGGGTCCAATATTTTTTATAATATTTGTTAACGATTTACCAGAGGCTATTGACACTTTTTGTATTTTATTCGCTGATGATACTATAACTTTATCTGATGGCACACAAGCTGGTGATAATATTTTGTTGAATCAGTGGTTCCTGGTAAATAAGTTGAAACTCAACGACACTAAAACGAAACACATTCTTTTCAGTTTAGATAAATGGGCTATAAAATCAGAGCCAGTTAAATTACTGGGCATTCATTTGGATACAAACTTAAGTTGCTCACCTCATGTTGACTACCTTTGTTCAAAATTAGCGAGTTTTTGTAATTCGTCAATTAAAATCATGTATACCAACTCTGTATGTTAGACACGGCTGGTAAAGTTTTGGAAAAATTAATCGGGCCAAGACTTCAGGCATCGGTAACGGCTGGAGGTGACCTATCAGACATGCAATTCGGTTTCCGCAGCGGAAGGTCTACAGCTGACGCAGTCTATGTCGTCAAGGAGATTTTTAGAGCAGAACAAGAGAAAAACCAGTTCTCAAAGGGCATAGTGCTTCTCGCAGCTATCGATATAAAGAACGCGTTCAATTCAGCCAGCTGGAACAATATGGTAAAACCACTGAGAAAAAAATACAGTGTTCCTCCGTACATACTACGCATGGTAGAGAACTATCTAAAGGACAGGCAGCTAATATACGAAACCAAGGAAGGTCTTAAATCGAAGAAAGTCACAGCAGGCGCCGCCCAAGGCTCCATTCTTGGACCAGAACTATGGAGTATATCTTATGATGACATCCTCAGGCTCGAACTACCGGACAATTGCTGTCTCGTAGGCTATGCTGACGATATAGCAATCGTTATTACGGAAAGAAACAAAGAGGCACTTGAGAATAAGTTAGGCACTGCCATGCAGATGATTAGAGCCTGACTAGACGACCACGGCTTGGAGCTTACGGCGGAGAAAACTGAACTAATTTTCCTCACCTGCAAACAAAAAGCCACTTTCGACAACATCCAAGAAATGAAGCTAGAGAATCTAACGATCTGGACCAAGGAACATATCAAGTACCTCGGATTCACTCTAGACAAGAAAATGAGTTTTGACGAACATATAAGACGAACAGCAGACAAAGCCTCTGGAGTAACAGCTTCACTGAGCCGTTTAAGGAGAAACGTAGGAGGACCAATAGCCAGCAAGAAAACACTTATTATGTCTGTTACTAACTCTATCCTACTCTACGGAGCGGAGATATGAGGAGAAACATCGCAAAAAGAATTTTACAGGAAAATAATAGCAGGAGTGCAGCGCAGAGCTGCTCTCAGGATAAGCAGCGCATACCGCTCGACGTCAGAGCCTGCGGTACTCACTATTGCCAATGTGATCCCCATAGATCTGCTGGCGCTCGAAAGGAAGGTCGTATACGAAAGGAGAAAAGCAGCAAAGATTTTGGAGCAAGCCATTAGCAAAACAAAAATTGCTGAAGAAGAGCGAAGCGTAACACTACAGAAATGGCAGCAGAGGTACGACGCTGACAGTAGAGGAAGATGGACTGCTCGCCTTCTGCCGAGTGTCAAAACTTGGATCGAGAGAGAACACGGTGAAGTAAATTATTACCTCACACAGCTATTGTCTGGACATGGATACTTACGATCCTACTTTTGTAAACAAGGTAGGATTAAAGACTTGAATTGCCTGGCGTGCGGTCACACCCGGGATGATGCAAAACATACGTTTTTCACCTGCCAACGGTGGGAACCAAAACGACGAGTACTGACAGAAAAGATTAGAGAGGTTACTCCTGATAACATTGTGGAACTGATGCTGAAAACAGAAGAAAATTGGAATCTCATTGCTGTTTTTGTCGAAACGGTACTACGAACAAAGAAAAGAGAAAACTTGGTGGACGACATTCAGGACACCTGGCACGAAGAGAATGAAAACCCCAGAAAATGATATAATGTCAGCTAGGAAGCAAACAGGTAGGAAAGCAAGCTCACAGAAGAGATAAAATGCCAAATCAGCTCAGAAAGGCCACCCTTTGTAATGCGGAAGCGGGTCCAGGGTGGCAACTTCATTTACCGGTGAGGTTTGTTAAAAGAGGTAGGGGTTTAGTGAGTCGTACAGATAAGGTACACCCCCACATACCGGTGTGTCTCGCATGGCCACTGACGGTGCGGTTGCGCATTTCCCCCCTCTTCGGAAAAAAAAATAATTATTATTATTATTATTTTATTTATATACTAACTTAAAATATTACATTTAAAACTAAATCCGCACAAAATAATATTGCGAATTTAATCCTTTTTGTTTACTAGGAAAATTATGTATTTGGAACTTGAGATAGGTCAGGTTGTAAAATAGCGTAAAACGTCCTTATAGTAAACAGAAGAAAACAGTCAACCGTAACAGGATCATGTAACTTCAGTCAACTGTCTGCTTAGTTATTACTATTATTATATGGTAATTAAAAAAATCGTTATATTCGTATTACATAAATAAGCAAACCCAAAAATTGTTATAAAAAATTGAAGTAAAGATGCGTAGGGTAAATAAAAGAAACAATAAAATATAGTAAAATAGTAACATACCATAGTTAACTTTCTACACATACGCTTAACTTGAAAAGGAATAAGATCCTTGACATTTTGCCGGAGGTTTGAATTGATAACTCCTGCGTAGCAAAAATAGATGCATTGCACCATTCTAGCTTTGTTCCCATGATGCCAGTGCCGCTGCGGTTACTACCAGTTGAAGTTCGCAGTTGAATTTGCGATCAAATTGGGATTGCCATATAATGATTAAATAGCAACTTCTTGTTAAACGAGCTCTAGGCTTCTTCTTATTTGTCGTTGAATATTCTTTTTCATAGCTTTTCTTTTTTTTTGTAACAAAGGAGTAAAAGGGCCATGAGAAAAATAACGACTAACATTAAACCAATCACTTCCCAAATGACTCCTTCTTTTCTTTCTTCCATTTGGCCACCGCTATTGCCAGCTTGTGCTATTATAATTTATTCTTTGGATTGATTTTTTCCCATTTCTTTTTGTTACTTTTACACTTTGCTTATTTTTGTTCCTAATAATAATTACTGGCCACATAACTACCAAAGTGGCAAATCTTGCGAAACAGCCTTGCATAGCTTGGTGAGCAAGATAGAGCAAGCCATTACTTACAAAGAAGTTGCACTGGCTGTGTTCCTGGATATCGAAGGAGTATTTGACAATACGAGCACTCGCTCAATATTGTCAAAGCTGGAATCCAGAGGCACAGACAGGACAATTACCCGATGGATAGAGAACATGCTAAGCAGCAGGAGAGCACAAGCATACTTGTGTGGTGTCACAAGAGAAGTGAAGACAGAAAGAGGATATCCACAGGGAGGCGTTCTGTCACCAAAGCTGTGGAATCTGGTAGTCGACGACCTTCTTGTCACACTAAACGAGCAGGGGTGGTATATGCTCAAGGATATGCTGACGACATCATCATACTAATAAGGGGAAACACGTGGGCATATGCCTGGATTCAATGCAGAGGGCAATGTCCATAGTGAAGAGATGGTGTGAGGAGGAAGGATTGTCTGTCAATCCCTCAAAAACCATTATGGTACCATTTACAAAACAGCGAATCGCTGAGATTACTAGTGTGCCAAAACTTTTCGGCAATCAGATAAAGATTGCCAGGGAGGCAAAATATCTAGGAATCCGGTTATATGACAAGCTAACCTGGAACAGCCATCTAGCGAGCATCACAAGCCGTTCTCAGATTACGCTAATGACGATGAGACGAGCAATTGGGTGCACCTGGGGCCTAACTTTGACAATGGTAAACTGGTTGTACACCAGAGTATATGACCAATGATGGTGTATGGTGCGATCGCATGGTGGCCTAAATTTCAGCAAAGTACAGCCGCCAAAACGCTTTCTAAAGTGCAGCGAGCTGCGTGTCTGAGCATGACAGGCGCCATGAAGCACCCCAACCGCAGCATTGGAAATACTGCTAAACATCCCACCATTAGATCTTTATATACAGGGTGAGGCTAAAATGGCTGCATACAGAATGCAGTGCAATGGCAACTGGTGCAAGCACCACGCTATGACACATACTAAAATACACGACACCGTGAGGTGCGACATCATCGAAATGCCACCTGACAGAATGCCCAAGGTCGTGGAAACTGAGATACCATATCGTGTCAACTTGAGTGGCAGATCCGAATGGGCCCAGGGAGAACCTCAACGCATGTTGAACAGTATCACCTGGTACACCGACGGGTCAAAGACCCTAACGGGTACAGGAGCAGGCGTTTCCGGCATCAGACCCAGGCAAAGCATAAGTGTTTGCCTTGGAAAAATGACGACCGTATTTCAAGCAGAAATAGCTGCACTAATCGAATGCGGCAGAACATGCATAGACAGGAAATATTACAAAAATACCATCTATGTGAACACGGACAGTCGGGCGGCCCTTTTGGCCTTAGCAAGCCACAGCTATACGTCGAAGATAGTGTGGGACTGTCACAATACCTTGAAAACCTTGGCAAAAGACAATAGAGTAATTCTTACTTGGGTGCCAAGCCATACAGGGGTAGATGGAAATGAGGGAGCTGATAAGTGTGCCAAGAAAGGAGCTCATCTCACCCTCATGGGACCAGAACCAGCATACGGCGTTTCATACAGCGCCGTACGAAAAACTAATTCCAACTGGGTGTCGCTTGAACACCAAAAGCGCTGGAACAAAATCACGGGACATGCTCAGTCCAAAAGAATGCTAAAAGGACCATCGAGTTCCTACGCAACAAATGCTTTTAGACTGGGTAGGAAAGAACTGCGAAAAGTGGTAGGATTTATAACTGGCCACTGGATATTCAACGCACGCCTAGTGAAAATGGGCATTAAAATAACAAATCCCCATTGCAGGATGTGTGGAGAAGCAGAGGAATCCGCAAAGCACGTGGTCTTCGATTGCCCTGTGCAGAAGGCGAGCCTCCTGTCTAGATATCTTCCTAGGCACAAATCAGGAGGTAATGCAGGAAACATAGTCCGACGAATCTCAATGTTCGCTAAGAATTTAGGATGGCACTCTGCTTAATACCTGTGAGTGGGGGTGCACAATAAGCCAATTAATGGCTGAGCGGCAACTATTAGGGCACCTGAACCCTAACCCCCTCGTGACTAAAAAAAACATAACTGTTGCTATCCGCACCACTGTGTTTTGTGTTTTGCAGGATCGCCATGTAATAAGTTGGGAAGTAAGGTGAGATAATTAAATAGGCTATATCGTTCGATGTCTGATTTTCAACCCTTTTTTTGTCCATAAGCAGTATTATAACAATCGATAACGGGTTCATGCTTACTCAGTACTACGAATAATATAATATTAATTATAAGATTATTGCACTACAGGCGAGTCTTTTTTGGTAGTCTAAAACCAATTTCGACATTACACGGTAAGAGCTAAGTGCTTTCAAAGCCGCTTGGCTGTCCGTGAAATTTTTTATTGATCTATGTGTGTGGTTGGATTGCCCCAAACTCTCCACACATGAAGCAATGGCGTACATTTCCGCCTGAAATAATAAATACATCACCATCCTACAAATCATCCCATTCCTACTTCGATCACAGCACGAACATGTAGACGCTATCTCATCATTTACCGGTAAAATTCCAGCCCTTTACTGGCAAGAAAAATGCGAATTCTCTCTTAAAACCACATAAATTGAAAATACATAAACACAACAGTAACGTTCTTGATTGCAATGCAGAAAAATAAACTTTAAAAACCAGTGAATAAACAGTGAAAAGTGTAAAATGTTTAATTTAAAACACACCCAATCATCAAGTTAATTATACCACAAGGAAGCAACAGTACATTTCTCTCTTCACATCAAAGAATGTGAATGGTCCTTCGAAAAAACATTATAATACTCTCCTCACAACAGAAACTGTGAATAACATAATACAATATTTTGACAAAGTTATAGAAAATGATATAAATTATATGCGTAGGTGCCTATTTATTGTAGTTTTAAGATAATTTATAAGTAATTTGGCAGAAAAATAAAACGGTGGAAGAGATCATGAATAAACATTTGCGCTATGTAGAAAAACATTAGGTAGCGAGGAGCTCCATAATTTTTGATGGGTACCCTGAAATTGGAAAATCAGTTATTGTAACAACAGCTAATTCATCTAAAAGAGGACAACGTAGTCACAGAAAAACCTCCAGAGTACAATTAACAAAACCGTACAAAAATACCATTTTTGCATGGAAAATTCTTATCTAACGAGGAAAATAAGGACAAAGTAATAAAAACGTTAATGGAAACACTACAGTCACAAGGATTTGCCTGTAAACAAGCAGAAGATGCTGATGCTGACATAATTAAGACCTCGATAGAAATTGCTGTCATAGTTGTGAGTCAAGATATTGATCTTTCGGTCCTTTTGAATCAATTGAATTGAAATATTTATGACATTTAGTTTCTTAAGCCAGGATCTGGAAATGAAAAGGATCTATTTTTTATGTCCCTTAGTTTCAAATACGAATCCTTCAAAAATATCGTTGCATTTCTACAATGTTTGTCAGTTTGCGATATAACATACGGTTGTCCGGGAAAATACGAGTAAATCATCATAAATTCATTATTAGACAATAAAAATTTGTCAAATTTGGCCAATATATTTTATAAATAAATGGTTTAAAACTAACTTTTCGGCATTTGTGAGACATCTTGAACATTATCCTATCATAAAATTGTCACTTTTATACACTTGGGAGACTGTATCATGTTAACAAACCGAAATTTCTCAAAAAATAACCAAAAATGTAGTATATCTGGAATTATAGGACCCGTTGTACTCACTCTAATGAGCTGAAACTCAATACGGTTCATCTGTGACACACACTTAATAATATCCAATTATAATATTGGTCACTTGTATACCCTCCGGAGGCTGTATCGTGCTAACAACCCGAAATTTCTTAAAAAATAAACGGTTTTAAAGATTAAAACTAACTTTTCCGCGTCTGTGGCCCTGAACAATATTCCATCATAAAATTGTTACTTGTATACAGTTCGGGGAATGTATCGTGCTAACAAACCGAAATTTATCCAAAAATAACCAAAAATGTAGTATATCTGGATTTATAGGACCCGCTGTACTCGTTCTAGTAAACTGAAAATCAATGGGGTACATCTGTGAGACCCCTTGAACAATATTCAATCATAAAATTGATTAATCGTAGACTCTCTGGAGGCTGTATGTACTAACAAACTGAAAATTCTTCTAAAATGACAAAAGTTTGGTACTTCAAGTACCATAGCACCCGTTGTACTGGCTTTAGTGAGCTGAATATCAATAGGCTTCATCTTTGAGACCCTCTGAATAATATCCAATCATGAAATTGGTCACTTGTATATACTCCGGAGGCTGTATCGTGCTAACAAACTGAAACTTCTCCAAAATGACAAAAATATCGTACTTAAAATACTGTAGTATCTGTTGTATTCGCGGTGGTGAGCTGAAAATCAATCTGTGAGATGTCCTGAATAATATTCAATCATAAAATTGGTGACTTGTTGAATTCCGGAGGTTGTATCGTGCTAACAAACTGAAATTTCTTAAAAAATGACAAAATGTCGTACTTCAAGTACCATAGCACCCGTTGTCCTGGCTCTGGTGAACTGAAAATCAATAGGGTTCATCTGTGACATGTCCTTAACAATATTCGATCATAAAATTGATGACTTATTGCACTCCGGAGGCTGTATCGTGCTAACAAGACATGTAAGAAAAAGTGGCCTACGACGACGACATACACACAGGATTTTTTTTCTAGAAACCATTTTTTCGTATTGTTGTTAATGGAAAACGTAAAAATGACTCAAAAAAAAATTTCAAAATTCCAACTTTTTTTGGGGTAAACCAATAGTTTTCTCGCATATTAGATAGGTTGGGCGGAGAAGTAATAATCAAAAATATGGCCCTTCCAGTGCCCTAGCACCCGTTGTACTATCTCCAATGACCTGAAAATCGATAACGTTTATCTATATAACACCCTCAACAATATCCACTCATGAAAATGGTCACTTGTAAACACTCCAGAGGCTGTATTGTGCTAACAAACTGAAAATTCTTCAAAAATCACAAAAAATTTAGTATTTCAAGTACCATAGCACCCGTTTTACTGGCTCTAGTCAGCTGAAAATCAATAGAGTTTATCTGTGAGACGGTCTGAACAATAACCAATCATAAAATTGGTCACTTGTTTACACTCTGGAGGCTGTATCGTGCTAACAAACTGATATTTCTCCAAAAATGACGAAAATGTAGTACTTCAAGTACCATACCACCCGTTGTACTGGCTCTGGTGAGCTGAAAATCAATAGGGTTCATCTGTGATGTATCATGAACAATAATCAATAATAGAATTGGTAACTTGTTGCACTCCGGAGGCTGTATCGTGCTAACAAACTTAAATTTCTCCAAAAATGATAAAATTTCGTACTTTTAGTACCATAGCACCCGTTATACTGGATCTGGTGAGCTGAAAATCAATAGGGTTCATCTGTGATGTGTCCTGAACAATATTCAATCATAAAATTGCTGACTTATTGCACTCCGGAGGCTGTATCGTGCTAACAAGACCATGTTACGAAAAGTGGCCGACGACAACAACGACATACACACAGGATTTTTTTTCTAAAAACCATTGTTTTCGTGTTGATCTTGGTGGAAAACGTAAAAATAACTCAAAAAAAAATTCCAACATTTTTTTGGGGTAAACCAATACTTTTCTCGCATATTAGTTAGGTTGGGCGGAAAAGTAAAAGATGCAAACAAAAAATATTTGGCAAAAATGGATTGCAATTGATCAAATCTGATTATAAATGTAAAAGTGAAAATATAACACTCAATCAATTAAGATTTCGAAAATATCAATTGACAAGAATTAAATCATCTTTCATATTGGCAAATCTCCCACCAACTGAAACTGCAGCAGAACAACATTGTTACTGGACATATTATCAGCCACAAACCTGGCTGTGTAATGAACTAACAGCAACGGATTGAGACTGGTAGCAACATCAACGTAACGTTACGCCCAAATTGACTGATAAAGAATTATTTCCGGAAACATTTTTCAAAACTATTTGCTGCAACTGTGAAACTGGATGTAACAGTCTCAAATGCTGGTGCCGAAAACATGGTTTAAAATGCACAAATTAATGTTCAAATTGCCATGGTTCTGAAAATTGCGCTAATGTTGAGAAAAAAACCTACGAGGAAGTTAATAATTCAGATGAAACTGTGGATAAAAACCAATGCAGACTAGAAAAATTATTGGAGACGAAGACGATGATGGTCTTGAAGAAGAAAAAAATTTCGTATGTTTTTGCAATCTATTTTTTCATGGATACTACTAGGTCATGCAAAGAGAGATGAGCGACCTTGTCTTAATGTTAGTATTTTAGGTCAGACTTTTTTATCATTGTTAGACAGTGGTGCTAGTCGTACCGTATTGGGCGGTCCCGGTTGGCGTATACTAAAAGGCATCTGTAAATTAGAGAGATTCGAAAGTCGAAGGTGTACTGTAGCGAATGGACTGGAATGTAGAGTAATAGGTGAAGTGTCCTTGCCAATGCAACTTCAAGATAGGGTTAGGATTATTAAGGCTATCGTAGTCCCAGAGTTGCCACATAAACTTATATTGGGAATAGACTTTTGGATACATATGGAGGTTGTGCCGGATCTGTTCACCGGGCAATGGAGTTTTCGTTCTTCGGAAGAAGAAATTGGTTTAGATTCCATAGGTATCCGAGATAATGACTCGTTGACGGACACTCAGAGACTTAGCTTGAATAAGGTGATCGATTATGCTTTCTCCAACATGAAAGATGGTATTGGTTGTACTCACTTGGTAGAGCATGTAATTAGAACCGATGCAGAACCAATAAAACAGCGTTATTATCCGATCTCTCCAACCCTGCAGAAAATGGTAAATGAGGAACTAGATGATATGTTGGCTAGGGATATTGTAGAACCATCAATTTCACCGTGGCCCTCGCCTATTGTAATGGTTAAGAAACCGGACGGTAGCTGGAGGTTTTGTGTTAAATACAAGAAGTTAAATTCAGTCAGTATTAAGGACGCTTATCCAATTCCGTATGTGAGTGCTATCCTAGATCGATTACGAGATGCACGGTATTTATCGACCATAGACATAAAATCAGCCTATTGGCAGATTAAAGTCGAAGAAAAGTCTCGTCCTCTAACTGCTTTTACTGTGCCCTCTAGAGGCCTTTTCCAATTCAAGCGGATGCCGTTTGGGTTACATTCAGCTCCAGCCACCTGGCAACGGTTAATTGACAGGGTTATTGGAGCGGAGCTTGATAATTATGTTTTCGTCTACCTAGATGATTTAATTATTTGCACGCCAAATTTTGAGAAGAATCTAGAAGTTTTAAGAGAAGTTCTGAAGAGATTGTGTGATGCAGGACTAACTATCAATCGTAATAAATGGGTCTTTTGTCGACCTGAACTAAAATATCTTGGCTACTTGGTTAATTCTTCCAGACTTCTGGTTAATCCCGAAAAAGTAGAAGCTATTATGAATATTCCCACTCCTAAGAATGTAACGGAAGTGAGGCGAATAGTCGGCATGGCGGGTTGGTACCGTAGATTTATCCCCTCCTTCTCGACTCTCATTGCCCCACTAACTAGATTAACCCAGAAAAATACTCTGTTTCAGTGGACTGAATAGTGTGACACTGCTTTAAACTGCTTGAAGCAACATCTGGTGTCTGCGCCGGTATTGACGTGTCCTGATTTTAGTCTTCTATTTATAGTCGAAACGGATGCCTCTGATTATGGATTAGGGGCTGTCCTCCTACAAAAACAATCCGAAGAAGAAAAAGTGATCTGTTATCTCAGTAGATCACTTTCGAAAGTCGAAAGGCGGTATACTACCACAGAAAAGGAATGTTTAGCTGTACTTTTCGCGATAGAAAAGTTACGTCCATATCTCGAGGGTTCAAGTTTCACGGTAATTACAGACGATTACTCCTTGGAGTGGCTTTTTAGTATTAAAAAACCTGTAGGTCGCATCGCAAGGTGGGCATTGCGACTACAAGCTTATGATTTTAAAGTTGTACATAAGAAAGGTAAAGAACACATAGTTCCTGATGCTTTATCACGATCCGTACCTGCTATCGATACGGTAAATGATGAAATTGCCCCTCGAGACACTACCGATATGTGGTATAAAAGGATGATTTCAAGGTTGTCCCGAACTCCAAGAGATTATCCTCTCTGGAGGACGGAAAATGGTAAACTCTATCGACTTTGTCGAAATCAATATCACGCTTTAGGAAAATCCGACTGGCTCGAAGTTGTACCTAAAGACAAGCGTGTGGAAGTTATAAGGGAAAATCATGATCCCCCTACCTGTGGTCACTTAGGTGTTTCGAAAACCATTGGTCGAATCTCGGAAAGGTATTACTGGCCTAAACTTCGTCCCGATGTATGTAGATACATTGAACGATGTACGGTCTGTTTACAAATGAAACCGGAACAAAAGGCCCCCAGGGGTCCAATGCGTTCAGCTCAGGTAGATCTTTCCAGGCCATGGCAACTAATAAGTGCAGACTTAGTTGGACCATTACCACGATCCACTTCGGGATTTAGTTATATATTTTCCGTTATGGATTGTTTTTCTAAGTTCGTGCTGTTATTCCCTATTCGCACAGCGACTGCGAAGAATGTCATTAAGTGGTAAGAAGACCATGTCTTTTTAATATATGGGACTCCCGAAAAGATTATTGTCGATAATGGTTCACAATTTAGGAGCGAATTATTTAATTCACTTATGGATAGATATAATGTTCAAATCCAATTCACTGCCAATTATCATCCGCAAGGTAATCCTGTTGAACGGGTTCATTGGGTAATAAAATCGATGTTATGGGCCTACGTCTCCGAAAATCACAAAAGATGGGATCTATATCTAGCTAAAATTGCATTTGGCATTCGATCAGCCAAACACGTAGTCACTGGGGTAACACCCAATTTGATTAACTTTGGTAGAGAGGTTTCAGTAATTAACAAAGAACGTGAAATTACTGTATCCCCTACGGATGAAGATCGGAAAATTACTCTTCAAAAACTCTTGCAAGATGTACGCGAACGGCTCAAGAAATCATACGAAAGAAGTAGCAAACGATATAACCTCCGACATCGAAATGAAAAGTTCAACTTACATCAAAAAGTTTGGAAACGCAACTATGTTCTCTCGGATGCCACTAGGAATTTTACAGCAAAACTTGCGAACACATTCACAGGTCCATTTACGATAATAAGAATTATTTCTCCATAGATGTATGAGCTGGAAGACAAAAATCATAAGTCCATAGGCGTATGGAACGCCAAGAAAAAATTTTCGTATGTTTTTGCAATCTCTAAGTTTCATGGATATGCAGTTTTTTATTTTATCAATGTAACATTTTTCGAGTAATTAAAGTGTAAATTTTAATATATAACTGAAAATTTTACATAATGATTAAAACAAAATTTTTCGAACTCTAGTTTTATGAAAAAAATTTACATAGTAATGTATATTTTTCTATACCATCAGAAAGTAGATTTCAACGAACAAAGAGCATACCATTTATTTTGTAAACGCAGATATTTTGATATGAAAATTTTCGATTGAATATTAGGGTGCTTTTTCGATATTAAATCAAAATAAGGGGAAGAAATAAATATTTTGAATCCAAAAAATTATTGTGTGCTTAGAACATAAAAAGGTAAGTTTTCACCAAATTTCACAAAATTTCGACAAACTTGCTGTTTAATTTTTTTCGATAGGACATGTTTGTTGGAAATTGCCCGTAACTTTTTTTCATTTTATTTTTGTTATATTTTCTTACCTTTCCAACGGGTATCATCCTGTTCTCATTTTTTTTCACTTTTTATCATTTTGAAAGGCTTCGGCTCTGGCCTGTTGCACATTTTTTTATATTTTCCGTCGCTATACTTTTAATCCCATATTCACGAAATTCAGTCTTAACCGTACAATTTTCGTATGAAACATTTTGTTACTAAAGGCAATAATACGATGGTAATGTAATTTATACTGAATAATCCTTTACATCTATCTTCTTTTCTCATTCACATTTTTTATACTAGCCTTCATATCATGTATTTCTCACAGTGTAGAAGCATTTTCCCTAGGGAAAAGGAAAACATTGACCTGCTCGATCTGGTGGCTGAATTTAATGAGAAAGTCGCAAAGTTCAAACCAACTTGTAATGATAATGAGATAAAAATTGGAAAAGTGAAGTGTTGGTTCATCGCGTGAATTCTTAAATAGTGAGTTAATAAAAGACGATTACTTTCAAAGTTTCGTTCAAATTTGGAGAGTTTCATATTGTCATCAATTAATAATAGTATTTCAATTCCAGTAAATTCGTTTAATTTGTTTGGATATTACAGATGAGGACGTTGAACCCGATTAAGAGGGAGAAATAAATTTATTCTATCTGTTAATTCTCACTATTTAAAGAATACGATGAAAACTTTGCAAAATTCTCTCTAGAATTCGGGAAAAGTTCTTACCCTCTAGATTCTAGATCGACTAAGTAGATTGCGAGCATTATCGCTAAATGTGGATTCGATACGCTTGAGGCTGTATTGGCTATAATTGGAATGTGAGTTCTCGTAAATTAAATTTACTGTGTGGAATATTCTCATGTTACCGTTATAAATGAAACTAACTGTTTCTAGATAATTTAACCATATAATGAGAAAATGATATATATTCTCACTTGTCAGTGCTATCTATCTATACTCCTGGCGTTACGACCTTGGGTGGGTCTTATAGTCTCAACAAGTTCAAAAACGTGTTAAATAGAAATAAAGCTCCTAAAAATATGTGCCATAGCTCATTCGATTCGGAATGACGTCTAGAAAAATGTTTTTCAAGGGTATATTAGCACATAAAAAATTGCAATTGTTATTAACAAAATAAGATAAAAAAAAGGTATTTAGTTTTTCGTTAATAACTTTTAAAATAATGATATTTAAGGAATTTTGAAAAAAAAATCCTGAAAGAGGAGAAAATTTGCAATAAAAAAGTCCTAACTCCCGGAACTCTATCTATATTATTTATAATTTTTTTCAACGCTGAAAATAGGGCTCCGCGAGGACGTTACGGCATAGGCGCGCCGCCTAAAAAGCCGGTATATCACCTAAAATAATTTTTTTTTAATATTAAATAACAATTTGAAAATTTGAATAAATTATAGTGTAATCTAGACACTTGAACGAACAAAACCTCGGTGAAAAAAACTTTTTTTGTCGATTTTTTAAAAAGTTACACCATTGTTAATTAACTAATTTTTTTCCAATCTCTGTTTTTATAAATTACGGTATGAAAGTTTAAATAATTGGTCTATAAATTTTTCGCTTCGTGGAGCTCTTTTTGCTTAGGTACTTAATAAAGTTATTCAAAAAATTTTTATTAAAGTTAATTATTTTGTTAATTATAATTTTTTTAAATCAACTAAAAATTAAATTTCTAAAAAATGTTATCAAAAAATTTTTTTTTGGTAATATATTATTATTGCTGTTTTCGCATCTGATATAGGTATTAATTTTTTTTTAAAATCGTTATTATATTATTTTATTTATATTTAAACGGATACAATGTATATATAAATAAATTTTGCAGAAAAAAAACAAATAAGACATTGATTCACAATGAAAATATACAATTTAAAACCTAAAAAAAAATATTAAACTTAAAGATGGGATTTTGTGTCATCTTGTTCATAGAAGAGAACATATGCTTCTCCACTGACTAAAGATTTCCACGATATTATTAGCACTCTTGAATCGTTATATTCGTGCCACTCTCCCGTGTAGGGATGTCGGCAAAATGCTGTGTAGTGACCATTATAAGTGGTTCCACAGTGATTAGATATAGCGTAGAGGTTGTACATACAAGGTGCCACATTATCAGCCGCGTAATGGTTCATATCAAGCCCTTCTATTGGAAAATCTATTGAATCATTAAGTTTTGCACTAAAACTTTCTGTTTGCAAAAAGCGCTTCAGGTGAATAACCAGTATTTTCGGAAATTTATGAATTGAGAATGATTTAATGCATCGTCTTCGTTCCTTACATTTCGAACAAGCTGGTTTCTCATCACCGTCGAGTGTTTCTTCTCTTGTAAACGAATCTTAACATTGTGAAAGTCGTAATTGACTTGTTCTTTGTGGTATCGGAAGGGATAAATCCTAAAAAGGATCGTAGGTAACTGAACAGTGACCACAGTGTGTGCACTTGATTGTTGATTTTAATTGACCGACAAAGTTATCCATAATCTTGGAGTTGTCCATTCTCACATGTCTTAACCAAAATTCTTGTGCTTTCTCGATATCACTAAATTTGTCATCAATTTCAGTTAATATGGGCTTTGGTTTTTCATATACCTTGTTGACATCTTCGTGAAGTCCTGCTAATAGGTAACGAAGAAACTCATGTGCATCATGTTGAGTGTATCCCATGAACCTTGAAGTAAATCGCTGAATCTTACTTTCAATGATACTGTATTAACCACTCTGTCTGAACCGTCTTCAGACCGAAGTTCTTGAATAACTTCAGCAAATGCTTTAATTAGTGTTCCTTTCATGCTAGATATGTTTATGTTAATATCTCTTATGTATGCGTCTTTCTTTAGATATTCTAATAGCCACCTTGTGTTTAATAGGCATTGGATAATACTATTCATGAAACATGTGTTACCAATATTTTTGAGACCTTTGAGACCCAAAGAATCTTGGGGAATACCCTTTATGGATCTGAATGTGAAAATATTGTTAAAAGCTCTTTCGCAACTACTATCATTGTACGAATAATCTCGGATTCTATTATTGTCTTTCTCACTTGATCGGCGTGATAAGGAATTTGAATTGATGATATTTGCTACTGAATTGGATGTAGATATTACGGATTTGAAAACTGTTTTGGTTAGAGATAATCTATTGCGTATAGGAATCGCATCATTCTCTAGCATAGTCATCTTCTTCAGTATTCCTATGAATGGGACGTCATCTGGCTGGTGGTTATCTGTATTTTTTAGTACACTGAGGCCCAAAAGCTTGTTGGGGGCATAATTTAATAAATTGTCAACGCATGTATTATCAGAAGGCACATATTCTGAAGAAGAGAATGAAGATGTTAAATAAGAATGTCGGAAAAAGGAAAGATCACATGTTTTAGGGTCTGTAATGTTAGAAAGTTTGAAAGTTGTAGAAGAATTACGTTTCTTATGATTAGGTTTCATAAAAAGTTCTTCTAGAGGCTTAGAACGGGGAAACGTACTGAGAAAAGATGAAGCGTTTCCTCTTTGAATTGCAATACTTATTTGTTGTATAAAGGACAAAGTTGCTCTCGAATCATTGGTTTCTATTGATATTTTTTTACCGATTTCTTTAATGAATTTTAAAGCTTCATGACCGAAAACACCAGAGGTTTCAGTTGCTACAGGAATAAAAATGTAAATGTTCTCCAAATTTTTGTATTTATTGATTTTAAAAGTTTCGCCTTGTAAAGCTGCAGCGCCTGCGGAAGTAGATGTGGATCGGACATGGGACGGAGCCCAAGTGTCAGTGCAAGTGAAATCCCATATAACTGGCCTGCCGCGTTGCCATGGAATGAGGGTTATACCATCTGGACGTTTACCGTCGTCGCGGCAAGTACCTGACGGTTCCAACGAACAGGGAATCTTTGCAGATGCCATGCCTCGTTTGATTAGGTCATTTACTGCAGAATGACGTGAAAAACGGCCGGCACTTAATTTGCAGCTTAGGCCGTGTCTACCATATTCATCAGCTCCGCAACGACAGCGATGTTTTAAACAAATTTGACAACCTAAACGCAGACCAATAGAAATACGGAAACTTTCGTCATCTAAGAGCGTACGTAATGGGGCCGACGGTAAAGCGTTCAACCATGCTCCTGATTCCTTTGAAAATGCTGCATTCAAACGAGCCTTGTCTGGTAAATTGATAGCTTTCTGAAGCAGATTTTCTTTTTCAATGTTCAATAAAGGAATATCCCAGGATTTTTGAAAGGATTTATAATCATCGGGTACAACTTTGTTAGACTTCAATGACCAAATATTTTCTGCCTCCATTAATAAAGGGTCTTGTGTGTGGAAAAATATAGGCAGAATGTAATTTAATGAAATTTTTTGAACTATTTAATGATGACAAAAAAGAAGGAAGAGCTACTGAAACGATTGAGCGAATTCCTAAACCACCATATGAAACAGGTAGTGAAGCTTGTTTCCAAGAAAGGTCCTCTAATTTAATGTTAATTAATGACTCTAATGAATGATGAATGGCATTGTCAAAATTGATTAGGATATCATTGTGTAACCAGGTCGGACTACATCTTAAGATATATGTTAATTTTGGAATTAATAGGCAATTCTTGAGAAGGTAATAAGCAATATGTGTCGGTAACCAGGATAAACGAGATGACATTTTTTTGAAAAAGTTTATTTTTTCATTGAAAGCTGATAGAAATGATTCGTTTAATAAAGGAGCACCTAATAGAAATAAATTTTGTCTGTTGGTAATTGTTATGCCTGGTGCTACAGAATTAAATTTATCAATGGCTAGATTATTTGGTGATTCTAAGAAAAATAACTCGCATTTGCTGAAATTGAGTTCAAGACCAATATCCTTGGAATTGTTTATTATATAGACAAGAGACTTGAACACGGAATTAGTATTACCACCTAAAGAACCATCATCAAGGTACCAATCATTGAATTCTGTGTCAATGTTGCTAATAAGTTTGTGTATCGATATGCAAAAAAGGAGAGGTGCCAAAGGGTCCCCTTGTTGGACGCCTCTTTCCGAATAAATGATGTTTTCGCCAAATAAAAGATATGAAGGGAATCGATAACATTGATTAATGAAAGGAAACATTTCAGGTAGAATATCTGCTACAAGTTTTAATAAATGATCGCGATGAATTGTATTGAAAGCATTTTTAAAATCAATTTTCAGAAAAACTTTATTATTAACGTCTGGATGATTAGAGACGTAACGTCTTGCTGCATGAGCAACTGCTTCATAACCACCTTTCGACCCGAAACCAAATTGTAATGGACGGAGTAAATATCCTAATTTGTCTCTCATGTTTGAAAAAATTATTTTCGCTACTAAACGACGATAAACTGTACCAATAGCAATTGGTCTGATACCTCCTGCTTTTTTAGTTAAAGCTAATAGTGACGCGCCGAATAAAATAGGACGAATATTGATGTTTACTGTGTCATTTAAAATAAAATTACATAAGTTACACAAAGATGATAAGAGATTTTTTCCTGAAGGGCCAGCACTGTAACTTATTAAATCTTGTAGATGTGAAGGTCTTAAAGAGTCTAAACCACCAGCAAAACTTGTTTTAAAAGAGTTTATTGCGCTACTCACAAATTCTTCTGTTATAAAAAAAGGAATATGTTCCGAAATCAGAGTAGGGAACGTACTATTAAGTTTCTCTACAGTTTCGATTTTAAATCTGTTAAAGTGGCTGCACTGACATCAGCAAAACTGTCATCTGAAGCTAAGATTTTGATTGCGGATGTCAAGTCGCCGTCAGAAACTTTATTAATGACATTTTTAATTTTACTATTTTTTGATAAATTTGTGTTTTTCCGAACTGAGAAATTTCTATTTTGTTGATCAGAGAAATTTAATAAATGATGATCTATATTTTCAAAAGTTTTTAAATTATTCTTTATTATAGTAGAGAGAGATACTTTTTTATTAGAATTTTTAGAAGGAAGACTCAAAACATTATACGGAAAAAGCAATAGATTTTCCCAGGTAGTAATAGAATTTTGTCTTACGCATTCTTCAATCAGATTAGATAGCGTTGAGGCACAAAGAGCCCTTGAAGCTTTTGGGACTCTTCTTATTACTGATCTTTGGCTCTTCAATTTTGCCAACTTTATATGAAAATTCGTATCTTTTATATCCTCATTTTCAAAACTTTCTACTGTAATCGAACTTAAATTTTGTCTACCATGCGTCTTGTTTTGATGTAATTTTAGACCTCGCTTCTTAAAAAATTTACCACAGATTTCGCACTTCACTGTGACTGGCACTGACATAAGGCTTATATCGTATAGAATTTGGAGTTATGCAGTCCAAAAAATTCTACCGTTCGCTTCACGTTGATAAATGTACATCCATTTTCTATTTCTGCTTATCTGCACATTTCTTTTAAATATATTATTTAGATTAGGTTCTGCTTTTAAATATGGACCATGAATATTCGGGATTGATATATTAGACTTTTGTGACATTAATTAACATTGGAAAAAAATTTTTACGTCATTTGTTAAGAAATTGTTTATAAACAAATAGACTATTTTGGGATTTAAAAAAAATTTTTTTTACTATCTTATAGCATAGGTGAAATGATGCTTTTAAAAAAAATGTTCTCAAATAAAATTTTTTATTGTTTATAATCGTTTTTTTTATATTTCAATTGTTTAAATAATTAGTTAAGAAATTATTTTATTCTTAAAAATCATCATTGACCCTTTTCAATGGAATAACAGAGAAAAAATTTCTTTTATAAATAATTTAATTGTTTATTAATTTAACAATTTTTTATAAACAAATAATATTAACCGTTATATTTTTTTTCGAAAACTTCAAAAAATTACATATATAACAAAGTTAAGAAAAAATTTTTTTTGTATTTTTTACAACACTTTTAAATATTATACAATAATGAAATTACAGCCGTTACATAATTTGTCAAGTTAAAAATTGTTATAACTTTTAAACTATTAGAATAGGGTAAAGAACATTTAAGTCATTTTTGTAAAGGATTTATTTATCTGTAAAATGAATTCAAAATCGATTCTGTAACTATTACTTATCACTTGTTATAAGCGTTTGTTTATAAAAATTTTAGATTTTTTTTACATCTTTTGAAATTCCATTGTTTATAAATTGTTAAATAATATAGATACAGTTACGGACCCAAGAACTTTTTTATTCTATGATAAAATATCTTTCTAATTACGCATAAATTATAGCAATATCCATTTTTGTTTAAATAATATATTAATTCAAATTTATACTTACCCAATATATATTATAAATAATATAGATAGAGTTCCGGGAGTTAGGACTTTTTTATTGGAAATTTTCTCCTCTTTCAGGATCTTTTTTCAAAATTCCTCAAATATCATTATTTTAAAAGTTATTAATGAAAAACTAAATACCTTTTTTTTATCTTATTTTGTTAATAACAATTGCAATTTTTTATGTGCTAATATACCCTTAAAAAACATTTTTCTAGACGTCATTCCGAATCGAATGAGCTATCGCACATATTTTTAGGAGCTTTATTTCTATTTAACACGTTTTTGAACTTGTTGATTAGACTATTAGTCGACTTCATTTCTCGCAACCTCCATCCAATCACCGATGCCCATAGCTTTGGGATATTTTGCTACAGGTATTATCTTATCACCCAAGTCGACGTCCAAGTGGTTTACCCATACGAATCTTGTTCTGTCGTCAGGAACATGAAACGATAACTTTACTGTTAACATTTCAAGAAATAATTTTACTAAATAATTTCTCAAAGAAGTTTAATTTTTTGGTGGAATATACGTCACGCATTTCCAGTTTAAATGTGAAATAAAACTACTTTGAAATTTTATCGAAAATTCCTTTGTGGTGGAATAGTCGTAAAGTCTATGCGGGCAAAGGAAGGGTTATCGATATCGGATTTCTGACTGGAACGGCAGAGAATTCTGAGAATTTGCCGAGATCTGTCCTGTCGTCTTTTCCAACGTCATGCCAAACATTTTCATTAAGCCTTTCCTTTCTTAGACTCGCAATGGCTGTTCGTTTGCCATTTTTATTGTCCATGTCATGTAAGATATTTCGTTTTCATGAGAATTCGTATATTGTATCCTAACAGGTATTAGTTGCTGAAGATTAAAATTTAACTATTCCAGTATCTGAAATCGTATTTAAGAAGTCTCTATTTCAACATTTGCTTATAGTCTATTTGAAAATCAAGAGAGAGTAAATTCCCAGAATAAAAACTAATTCGGTATGCAAAACTATAGTACAGTACGTGCGGTAAAACTTCAATATTTGTAATGCATTCTAAATGGTTTTTGTTAATTTCAATACAAAATTTATTACATTTCTTGGACTATCACATTATTTTATGATCTTTCATTGTTACTACAGTAGGCCTAAGAGGATTAACGTGCGTCATAGGCGTAACCAGAATAGAAAGGGATAATTGTTATTTAACGACCTCCGAATGGCAAGAATGGCAACCGCTTCGGGCGGATGTAATTTCGGCCGGAAAAAGGGCAGGTACTAAAAGCCGGTAGGTAAATTCGGCCGGAGGTTTTAAGTTGCTTCCTTATCTCATAGGTATTTTCGGCCGCAAATCAAATAAAATAACAGAATGCTTTATATTAAAATATTTCTTTATTTCAATATGGAAATGGAAAAAGGATGAAATTGCAAAATGGTTATCTTCTAAAAATTTAGCCTTTGACAATACAATGCTGAGGGCAGAATTGTTAACTATTGCTAAAAAACATAAGCAAAATTATAAAAAATATAATATTGAGGAGATAGCCAAAAAACGAGAAATTGAAATCCTTCGTTTACCACCCTACCATTGTGAGATGAATCCGATAGAATTAATATGGGCTCAAGTTAAAGGTTATGTTGCCAGAAATAACACGACTTTTAAATTATCAGATGTTAAAAATCTCTTCAATAAGGCAATATCTGAAGTAACAAGTGAAAATTGGCAAAAATGTATTAGACACGTTACAGAAATAGAAAAAAAATTGTGGGAGCTAGATAACATAATTGATATTACTATAGAGCCCATTGTAATTTCTCTAGAATCAGATGGTGAATCTTCTGACACAGAGTGCGAGGAACCATAACTTTAAAATTATTAATTTATGTACTTTAATTTTATTTTTAGATTTTAATTTTTTAAGATTTAATATTGTCGTATTTTTTGCATGTTGCTCGTTAAATTTTATCCTTACGGTTGGTTTTGTTTTTCTCATATACCTACTTAATTGTTTTTTTAGCTCCTCATATTAATTTATAAATAATTGTAATTATCTGTACATATTATATACATATTTTATAAATAAACATATGCCTAAAACAAAATGCCTAAAATAATATTGACTTTTTCTTCATTTTACCCAAATTAAATTACTACTTACGAATTATGTTTATCTATCTAAAATTGGTAATCTAGGTATAAATAACTAAAACAAATTAAATATTTCTATTTCCATATTAATTTAATTTTGAAAACGCACGTCTATGGTTTACTGCCTTTAACACTGATAACTGCAAAACATTTCTGGGAATTTACTCTCTCTTGATTTTCAAATAGACTATACCAAGCTGTAATGAAACCGAAGATACCTTCTAGAGATCCCATTATTTTTCTCAATTTTGGAAGTAGTTTTTTCGTTTGTTTGTTCACAGTGTACTCTGTACAGTTAAAATGACGATTTTAAATGCCTCGAACAGTTCTTTGCTCTTGCAAACGAATTTTTGTAGCATGAAACGTATGTTTTTGTAACAAACGTTTGAAATATTTTTTTTTACTTGACAGGATTCATATTAGTAAATCTACAATTTATTCCTACTGACGATTCTATATACTAATTAAGCCGAACTTATATTTGTTTTTCGGTTAAGATTTAACCGAAAATTTATAAAAGGCGCTCCAAAAACAACGCAAAATTTCAATTGGCCAGTAATTGTGCAGTAACGAGATGGCAACCAAAAAAATCAATTGACAGCTGTCAGCTTAGGATTAGTAGAATCGGAGCGTTGCACGACAGAACAACATGTTCACATTAGTGCTATTCAACGCGCCAATCGATTACAATCATTTCCTGTCATTTAAAAAACAGCACATTCAACAATTCATTTTCGATATCAATCGATCACTCTGATTATAATCGATCTAAAATTATGATGCTTGTAACGAAGTTACTTTTATTTGTTCCGATATTATGTGATTCATTTAATTTATTTGTATTTAAAACTACTACTTCCTCCTTACTAAACAAATCAATTTAATTACAAGTTCCTTATTTATAATATTTGGGCCGTCCGGTATATATGTATTTTCATTTCGTTCGATTAAAACATTCAGACCGTCCGGTATACCTATAGAAATTTTGGTTCAAAGTAATTTAATGTTTGAGTTTTTTTGCTAGACTTCTTTTTAAAGCGATTAGTGAAAATATAAATACCGAGACCGCAGTGGAAAAAGGGCTTGTTCATTCTAGTTTTGACTTTCTCTTGTCCGCTCCCGTCGAAAAATAGAAAAATTGTTAAGTGCTTAAAAAGGTGAAATTTTATATTTCTTTCCTCCGCCTGTATATTTCCGAAATAAAATTATTTTAGTGTAAAATTATAATAGTTGAATTCAATATAATCCGTATAAAAGAATAAATTGTTAGGACTCCCGTAGTTGTATGATGAGGTTATATTACTAAAAATGACAATTTTTTTTGGTCGTTCAACTAACATCAATCCGTTTTCGATTTCGATTATAAACTAAATCGGAATCAAGATCGAAGTGTTGAATAGCATTATAGTCTCGCAATATTTCAATAGTTATGAAAATCTGCGTTCACAGTTCGAGAGCAAAGTACAAAATATAGTCAAAGTAGTTGTTTAACTTCGTATATCTAAGATCCTGCTTCTATGAAATTTTGCTTTTTCATTACTTGATCAGACCGTTCTTTTCCCATTTAAATGCATCAAATTTATCAAAAATGTATCACTTTTTAAAAATGTAACTAACTGTTTCTAAATAATTCCACAATATAATGAAAAAATGGATAAAAATTCGAAAAAATTGACAATTGTTTCGATGTTACTAAATACCATCGTCAGAATGACAGAAGTTACAATTTATATGATGCCTACCTAATGTTTAGTACTTATTTTTGGCTAGACCAAGAAGTGATCTACTTTGTGATTGACTTAATATCTACGAATAGAGAAAGAAAAAGATAAGATATTACAAATATTAAAGCTTTGATATTATAAGCCCTATCGGGATATTCTGGATATCATTTTCCCATATAAGATTAGTATAACTCTGCAGTTATATAGGAAACCAGGAAAACTATATCTGCTGATCTTTAAAATTATTTCTTAAGAAGACATTTTAAAAATGGAGAAAAATGTATCTGTCAATTTACGACTTCATATTGTGAGTCTCTTCTAATTTCTAATTCTTCAAGGAAATCCAGTTCTTGTTTCTTATCACAAATATGTAGTAAGATGATTCGAGAAGTGATCGACCACTACGTTTCTTGCCTGAACCGATGTAAAACATTTATTCTAGGGTTTTAATACAATGCGAATTTCGTGCCGAACTTATGATTGGCCATGAGTCATTCTGCGAACTATATATCAGCAATAAACGAATATATCTGGCGTCATAGCAGTAGCGTAAATAAGCAGATACTTTTAAATAGGTTTTCACAACATGATTTCTGTTCATTTCTTGAATTCTTTCAGGTGCAATTTCCATTCATGATGGATAACTTTAACTCATTTTGCAAAGGCATTTTCCAAGTTTCCAGAACACTCTGTACAGTAAATATAATTTGTTGGGGAAGCCGTATTTGATAATGTGATGCCATTTTTACAACTAAAGTTGTTTTAATATCCAATAAACAATAAAATCGTAATCACGCTGAATAAAGATTGATGAACGAATATGATGAAAACTAACTTGCTATCTAAAATCAGTCGCACAATTTTCATGAATAATACATTAAAATATGTATGTATGAGAAATGAAAAACGAATATATCGCACAGAGGTGTCAAATGTCAATGCAGATATCTGAAAGATAAGTCTAAAAACATATTTGCTTTCGTGACGATTTCGTGTTTTGGATAAAAGTAGACAGCCTATTACCAATATCTTGAGATAAAATATATTCGACTAGGGCTAGGATCATGGGGGTAACACTAAAATACTGGATTAACATGGGCGCCCGCAAGATTTTTTGATGAGGTAGCAAGAAAAAATGAAAACGACCATAATTTAACCCTGATTTTTGGAATTAGTCAATAGTTACATGGGCATGAGTCTTGGCTGATAAAGGAACGTGCGCACTCCCTATATGTCGACGAATGCATTACGCAAACGCTTTACTGTGCAAGTTACATTGGTTACAACACGTTCAACGCCTGTACCATATTAGTATAATAGAAGCGTTTAAATTAAAAAACTGCGTGTGCTTCCTTACAGTATTGAAGTTATCTCTAATCGAATTATTGAACAATACGTTTTACCAAAAAAACCAAAACTTGACGATGTCATGTGTTCTTCGACGAATAATTCTGCTCCTGCAACTAATGAACCAAAACTCTATGAAGTTAATCAATCTTCAGAAGTGTTAACACTTCTCCACAAAACCATTGAATTATTCCAAAATTTTTTCACGAGATGCGTTTCCTATATTGCGGGTTTATTTGTGGAAAACTCTTGACTAGCAATGACTGTAAAGAATATTTTTTAACGCTGGATATTATGGATTTCCACACTTTTATTAAATTAAAAGAGTATGGGAATTTGTTTTATCCTGCACATTTTATCTTGCTGGTCGACAGATTAAAAGAAGAAATTTTCAATTTATTTTTCAATTATATTAATTCGGGTAACATTATGGAAGCACTTAGTGATAAATTAATAATCAATTTGATCAATTGTTAGGACCATGACCTACCAAATGGCATTATTATAAAAAAATGTGTTTTTTTTATCTTGATGAAGTATATGATTACCATTGTTAACAGAAAAATGTATGGTAAAGATAAAAGACCAAATAGGCAGGTCGACAATTTTTTGAAAAATTTTTTTACCTCTCCATTCATAAAAAATAAAGTATAAAAAATTGATACTGTTTTCATTTATTACCTAAACTTCATACATTATAAAGATTTATGCTGGTAAAAAAATTTTTATATGTAAATCTAATTCAAGGAGATTTATTATATAAAAAGGTATAAATTATTAAATATAATTAATTTTAATATTAATTATAATATTATACATTTTTGAACAATAAATCTTTGAATTGTATTTAAACATAAAAAATTATTGCTTGCATCAATTTTAATAATGTATGAAGTATATTTCACTAATTTAGAGGGTTATTACCACAGAACAGCATGTATAATAGTTTTGAATGGATATCAAGGTATGTGATTGTGTATAAGAGTTAACTTTTTTGTACCAATTTTTGTTAAAACTCTTGTTTGAAAATATATTAACAGGAAGGTTCACAGTGGATCACTATCATGTGGTACAGTGTGGATCATGATCCACTATTGCTTAAATGTTTGGTTACAATGAATTTTTCACTTTATTCACTCTAATCGATCTATTCTTTTATTGTTGTGTGCTTTTTATAGCATGCCACGGAAGAATTCCGGGAGAAAGATTGGGAAACACACATCTGCCGACATGGAACACGCTTTACAACTAATTCAAGACTGTTCCACCATTCAAAAAGTTTCAAAGCAATGTAATATTGCTTTCACGACACTACAACGTTACGTGTACAAACAAAGAAATGCTGAGCTAAATATGGAAATACGTTTGGTTCCTAACTATGCAGTTACAAAAGTATTTTCTGACGATCAGGAAAATATTTTAAAATAATCTTTCAAGAGGTGTGCCTTATTATTCTACGGTCTTTCGGCAAAAGGCTTTCGTCAAGTGGCTTACCAAATGGCAAAGCTTAATAATATTAAAATGCCTCATACTTGGAATGTTAATGAATTAGCAGGGGTTGACTGGCTCAGAGGCTTTAGAGAACGTTATTCCGATTTAAGTCTTAGAAAATCAGAAGCTTGTAGTCTTGCTAGGGCTACATCTTTTAACGAAACGACTGTAAAAAATATTTTTAAAAAATTTGGAAATAGTAATTTAGAGAAATCCTGTTTTTACAGATGGTACCAAGATATTTAATTTAGACCAAACTGGAACAAACACTGTCCAGAAACCACAGAAAATTATTGTACCCAAAGGACACAAAAATCTATGTAAGGTCACCAGTGCTGAAAAGGGAACATTATGCACAACTTGCTGTGTAATTAGTGCTAGTGGTTCTGCACTTACGCCTGGCATTATCTTTCCCCGTAAGAATATGAATCCCAGAAAGGCTACTGGTACTCATCCTGGCTCGTTAATTTTAGCGACACCAACGGGTTGGAACATTTCATTAAATATAGTCACAGCACGCCAGAGAACCCATCAATTTTAATCATGGATAATCACGAGTTACATCTAAGTATCGAACCTCTGGATTTGGCGAAAAAATCTGGTGTAATTATTCTCACACTTCACCCTCACACATCTGCAAGGATGCAGCCGCTAGATATTGGGATTCTTGGTCCATTTACGACGCACTATCACAACGCCATGGATTCTTGTTTAATGCGTCATCCAGATTGTCCAGTAACAATATACGACATTGGTGAATTGATTGGAATCGCATTAACTAAGTCAATGACTATACAAAATATAATTGGAGCTTTTAGGAAAACAGGTATATTCCCATTTGACAAGGATGTATTCTAAAATGATGATTTTTTACGAAGCACAGTAACCGATTGACCAAATCCAACACAGTTCATTTCAGACCTATCCTCAAATGAATTAGAAAATTCTTTCCAAACAGATGTTTGTTCAGATGAGTCCGTTGTTATTCCTACTCAAAAGCCAATTAGTTCTGACATTGACTCCCTAACCACTATTCAAAATATCCACGAAGATCTCCCAAAAGAAGATTCGGTTGCTGGACCATCCAACTAGAATAATGCATTTATTGCACCAGAAACTATTCAGACCGGCTGGACCTAGGACCAACAAGAGAAAACCTCGGAAATTGGGTAGAAGTATGATAGCTACAGACTCTCCGGAGAAAAATAAATTTGCTGTATCTCGAGAAGAAAGAAATAGAAAGAAAGATGCTGCAAGAAATTAATCGACAAAGCGTAAAGTTTTACATAGTGATTCAGAAGAAAACTGTGGTGTAGTGGTCTACCAAGATACAGATTACGATGAAGAATGGTTTGAAGATGAAAATGTGGATAATGAAATAATATTGACTGAAGAACGTCTGCTAAATCAATTATTGAGAAAAGTGAAAGTAGATGATCATGTCCTTGTTGTATTTGGTATAATGAAACAGAGAGTTTACTATGTGGCAAAAGTTTTAGAAACACTAAAGCGGCGTCCACACTATGCCGCGGTTGGCTGTTGGCAATGCCGGGTTGGCAATGCCAATACAATGTAGACGTGGCCGTTGGCATGTGCCGCTGAGCCAATGGTTTGCCAACGAAAATCGCTCTAGTGTCGGTCTCCATCAAAGGAAGCCAATGAGAGCCGGTAGTGGGGACGAGCCAACCGTTGGCTGCACGCGGCACGCACGTGGTTCAGTTGTGGCTGAAGCAGCGCCCTATTCAGTCATGGAGTGGACCAACGCGAAAGTGTATGAACTTATTGAGCTTTACCGTGATCGTCCTGTTCTGTGGGACTGTCGTTTGAAAGTGTACGAAGATAGAAATAAGAAACAAGATGCTCTACAAGAAATCGCAGATAATTTTGGTGTTGATAAACAAGTTGTGAAAAAGAAAATTAAGAACCTAGTGTTTCATTTTTTACGTGAAATAAAGAGGGAGAGAGAGTCAAGTAAGTATGGTGCGGGAAATTCTGATGTATACAAGAGTAAATGGTTCTGCTTCAACAACATGCTATTTCTCAAGGATCGAAATACACTAAATGAAACGACGGACACTATCACGCAGGTAAATATATATTAACATAGTAGAGCCATAGAATAATTAGTAATTATATTTTACATTAATATACAACACACATGACATAGTTTAGGGCTTATTATTTGTCGTGTTGAAAGGATACTATTCCAGCCGGGGAAGTGAAGAAGTCTGCAAATTCATTTCTAACGGCTTGTGCCTCTTCAGTGCTTCTTCTTGAAGTTCGAGAAATGTTGACCAAAGCTTGATTTGAAGGGGATTCTCTCCAAGTTCCTGGATTGATCTCACCTGTGGTTGAACACTCAGAGTCGAATGTTCCGGGGGGATTGTACACTCATTTGGAGTTACTTTTCCTCAAGTAGTTGTGCAGATAAAGTGCTGCCAACACCAACATCGTAGCCCGCTCTGGTTGTAATAGCATAGGTCTTCGTAGTATGCGGTACACAGAGGATATTATGCCAAACGAATTCTCAGACACTCTACGTGCTCTACTTAACCGATAGTTAAACTATCTTTCCTTGCAATTCTTTTTTTGAGCACCTGGAAATGGTTTCATAATGTTTTTTGACATAGGAAAAGCATCATCGGCCACAAAAACATACGGCGTTTCATCTATTCCTATAGGAAGATCAGTAGGAGGAGGAAGATGCATTGTGTTGTTCTTAAGGCATACTTTGAATAATGTGTGACTAAACACACTTCCGTCTGATATTATTCCTTAACAGCCAATATTTGCGTAGATAAAGTTGTAGTGCGCATCTACCACCGCAAATAGAACTATACTGAAAAAACCCTTGTAGTTAAAATATACTGCGCCACTACGGATAGGTGCTTTAAACGTAATATGCTTCCCATCAAAGGCCCCCACACAGTTTGGGAAATTCCACTTATCATTGAACTCTTTTTAAATAACTTTTCACTCTGCTTCAGTTTGTGGCATCTGAAACATAATGATAACAATGTAGAAATATCCAATCATTAATCTTTTCCTTTTTATTAGGACGAGCATACAAATGAATATGAAGAAGCTGCAGACGAAACCCAGATTGTCGACTAGGACAAAGTTGCTGGACCAAGTAAAGACACACTTGGAAGAGGTGACAATGCAAATAAAAGTTTGCCAAGGGAACCGTCTGTTCGGCCAGGCGGAGGCCCACAAAAGAAACAGAGGACATCAGCTACAGAAGAAGCTCTGTCAATTATGAGAAGTATCCAAGGACGGCATACATGGGGGATGGATCAGTTCAAGTCTTTTGGGGACCTAGTAGGACTGCGTATTAAAGACCTCCCATCGTCAAATGCTCAGAAAATTGTGAAACACCTTATTAGCAATATTCTGTTTAAAGCTGAAATGGGCAAGTACGACTATGGCAACCCATTGAGCGGAAGTTACTCACAGCCTTTCTACCCAATACCGAACTACGTACAACAACCGATTCCTGCCCCGATGCCACCAGCTTGTCCCAATCTAAACCCATATTTTGAGCAGCCATCTTTTCATGGACAAACACAAACAACCTCTCCACAGTCAGCCTTGAGTGAATGACTCTAATGACACTATGTTGATGCACTTGTAGTTCCCACCCCATCTCTTCAAAATTCAAAATAAAGACACATTTTAACTGAGTAAATGTTTCATTTGTAATATAGAATGTTTTGTTCTAATAAACTTGAGACACATGTCGACCAAATAAAGGCTTTATTTGTAATAGACTATTTTTTCTTACCTTGATGTAATCCTGTAAAACGCCGACAATTTATTCACAAACAATCGGGATGATGACTGATATTATTTGCTTTGAAATCTTGAATGTGTAACTTAACGAGTGGAAAGAGTCTCCCGTTGCTAAAAACCGCAGAGCAACTGCAAGGCGTTCATTTGGAGGAACAGCACTTCTGAAGGGTGTGTCTGGTTTCTGGATTATATGAGCTATCTTATTTAGAAGACCTTCATAGTCACTACTTTTCATTCGAAAAAAGTTTTTGAAACCACATCCAGATCTGTACATCTGTACTCGAGATTTAATTCGTCTGCATCATCCAATAACAAATCCTTCATTAAGTCACTAGTTCCGTATTTTCTTCTACTTTGAAGGCTTGGACGCACCCAAAACCGTCGTTTGTGCCGTTTACGCACATTTTTGCTGATAGTTATAAACGCACCTAAAGCAACTAGTACATCCTCCTCGGCAGACATTTTCCGACTGAATGCCAACTCGGGTGTAGACGGCAAGATAAAAGCAGCTTTGCCGCGTTGGTTTTGCCAACCCGGCATTGCCAACAGCCAACCGCGGCATAGTGTGGACGCCGCTTAACAGATAAATTGGAATAAAAGTTAGTTTTTTCAGATTAAAAGTGAAATCCACACAACAATTTTGTATGCTTAATGTACCTGATATCTCGTTTGTTGAAGAGCAGCATTTAAAGTTTATTCTTCCATAACCGTTGGTTAGTGGATCAATAAAGAGGCAGTCTTATTAGAAATTTCCAGTTTACCTGTCGCTCTGGAACATACGTTGATTTACATAACATATTATTTTCACAATTGCGATCAGTTTATTTAGATGAGTAC
This sequence comes from Galeruca laticollis, assembly GCA_963921935.1. Taxonomy (NCBI): domain Eukaryota; kingdom Metazoa; phylum Arthropoda; class Insecta; order Coleoptera; family Chrysomelidae; genus Galeruca; species Galeruca laticollis. The sequence goes on along the minus strand of OY998178.1, from coordinate 31,630,668 downwards.
ATTGTACCAATATTTGTAGTAAATAGTTACTTTGAAAACACGGAGAGTTTGTAGCCGAAGACAGAATAAGAAGAATTATTAAGTTTGTTGTTATATTGTTTTGTATTTTCTATCTAATTTTTTAAATATTACGTTAACGTATATCATAATTGTTTCTATTACATTTTCCAATTAAATTGAAAATAATCACTAAATGATCCACTGTGAACAACCACACAATCCAATGTATACCATCATGGTGCACAATGGATCATTCTGCCGTCTTAAGAAAAAAAGAGATTTTTACTTTTCCGCCCAACCTTTCTATATGCGAGAAAAGTATTGGTTTACCCCAAAAAAAGTTGGAATTTTGAAAAAAAAATTTACGTTTTCTATCAACAACACGAAAAAACGGTTTTTAGAAAAAAAATGCTGTGAGTATGTCGTCGTCGTCGTCGTTGTCGTCGGCCTCTTTTCCTTACATATCTTGTTAGCACGATACAGCCTCCGGAGTACAATAAGTCGGCAATTTTATGATTGAATATTGTTAAGCATATGTCACAGGTGTGATCCCTATTGATTTTCAGTTCACCAGAGCCAGCACAACAGGTGCTATGATACTTGAAATACGACATTTTGTAATTTTTTGTGAAATTTCAGTTTGTTAGCACGATGCAGCCTCCGGAATTAAACAAGTCACCAATTTTATGATTGAATATTATTCAGGGCATCCCACTGATGAACCCTATTGATTTTCAGCTCACCGGAGCCAATACAATAGGTGCTACAGTACTTTAAGTACAATATTTTTGTCGTTTTTTGGAGAAATTTCAGTTTGTTAGCACGATACAGCCTCCGGAGTATATACAAGTGAACAATTTGATGATTGGATATTATTCAAAGCGTCTCAAAGATGAACCCTATTGATATTCAACTCAGAAAAGCCAGTACAACGAGTGCTATGGTACTTGGAGTACCAAACTTTTGTTAGCACGATACAGCCTCCAGAGAGGACACGATTGATCAATTTTATGATTGAATATTGTTCAAGGTGTCTCACAGATCTACCCTATTGATTTTCAGTGGACTAGAGCGAGTACAGCGGGTCCTATAAATCCAGATATACTGAATTTTTGGTTATTTTTGGAGAAATTTCGGTTTGTTATATAGCACGATACATCCCCCGAAGTGTATACAAGTAACAATTTTATGATAGAATATTGTTCAGGGCCACAGATGCGGAAAAGTAAGTTTTAATCCTTAAAACCGTTTATTATATTTTGTACTGAAGTATTATCCTGACTAGTATCATAATTTGGTACTATAATAAAAGAAGAACATAAATGTTGCTGAGATATCTGATTCGAAAAATTACCTGATCCACTGTTAACCAGGTTACCCTACTTTATGTGTGATAGGAGCCATTCATATCTTAGGTAGACTATGTTAGTTGAATGTTTTTGCATGTACTCTACCAGCTACTCTCTGTTCTATTGAACGTTCATTGAGAGGAGTAAAAACGTGGAACATATCAACTATTTTAGGAGATAATCATTTGTCAGGACTGTGCATGTTGAGCAAAAGAGTACGAAAGGAAGTAAGTTTCAATAAAATTCACTGTTTCGACCCTTAATATGGAATCTATTCATGTTACTTTTTCAAATGAAAGTAACTGTTTCTAGATAATTCCACAATATATCGAAAAAATGTTAAAAATTTTAAGAAATTGACAATTGTTTCCATATTTCTATCATGTCTTCTGAAGTAATAATTGCAAATATCAGCAGGTATAGTTTTCCTGGTTTTCTATATCATTACACAGTTATACTGATCTTAAATGGGAAAAAGATATCCAGGATATCCCCATAGGGCTAATAATATCTAAGCTTTAATATTTGCAATATCATATCTTCTTCTTTTCTCTATTCTATTTCAATTATATCACTCACAAGTCTAGTCTAGCCAAAAATAATTATTTAACATCAGATAGGTATCATGTGGTGGTTACTTAACAAGTGCCCCACGTATGTACTTCTTGAACCATCGAACCGTTCATCTTCGGGAAACGCTTACCTCGTGACCCATTCTTTAGGGTTAAATAAATAACATCTTTTAGAAACTCACTGGGACAACATATATTCAGAAACTACGTATATAAATTACTGACCATATGTAACACAGTATATAAACGTTTGTACTATTAATAAAAATATTAATAACGAATTAACTTCAAGAGAAATGAACTCTCTATATATAGGAAATTGTTAGACTAACCCAGTCAACGATCTGTTTCTCGACCTTGTCGACACATTATTTATAAAATGGACGTGTTTTGTTATTGATTTTACTACACCTTGCCAATGGCCTCCAAGTTCACTGGCCTCTAACAATATTTGAAATTAATGTCTACTTAAATCTAATAATTTAAAAAATATCTTTTGGGATCATCACATCATCCCCTCTTGGAAGAGAAAAATTATCCTCGATAAATTTTCGATACTACCTATAACGTTAATAGTTCTCACTAATTGTCTTGTTTTTAAACACTGTTTGTTTGATTACTCTCTCACCTCACTTGTTTACAAATATTTTCGTTATGGTATTTATACAACCGATTTTTATGAACGATTGGTTTTTTATTGTTTTGAGATATAATCTCACAGTTTACTCCTTTTACTTTCGTTATTTTGAACGGACCTAAATAATATGGATCGAACTTATTCCTTTCCTCATTTCTCAAAATAACTGAATCCCCTACCCTAAAGTTTACGGTTGAACATTCCTTTCCGCTTTTTTTTACTCTAATTAACTTATTTTTAATCAAAAACTGCTTGGCTCTTTCATTCGCGTACTGTAACTTATATTTCAATTCTTTATTATACCTTTCAAGATTGTATCATGGTTTTATTTCTACATTTAAAAATTCTGGTATGTTGGGTTTTCTACCGTATAACAACTCAAAAGGAGTGTATCCGTGATACGTGTTTGGTGTTGTATTATAACAATATGCAAACATCTTTACAAATTCGCACCAGTTATCTCTAGAATCTTTCTTATGTACTAAACGTTTTGTGTAATTTTTCACAACTGCATATCGCTTCGTGGTGATATGCCGTTGAAAAACTGTGCTTTATTTTTAAAAGTTCCGCTAAGTTCTTCATTATTTCGTTCTTATATTCCGTTCCTTGATCTGCCCTAATTTCTTCCATCAACCCGTAGTTTGGTATAAAGTTGTAAAATATAGCTTTTGCTATTGTGGCTGCCTTTTGTTAATGACCGGTATCATAACAGCGTATTTTGTTAATTCGCATAATATTGTGATACAATAATGGTTCCCATTGTTACTTTCTACAAAAGGACCTATTGTGTCTATATAAATGATATCATTTTATAGATGTGTCCGAGATGAAAAATTTCTCTTTATGACTAGGTTTTGCTTTATTCACTTGGCATTCGTGGCAATTCTTTACATATTTCCTCACATCTTTCTCCATGTTTTTTCACCTAAAATTTGCTCTTAGTTGGTTTAATAATCCATTGTTTCCTACATGTCCTCCAAAGATTGGATCATTGTGATATCTTTCTAGAATCTTTTGAATCTCTTCTTTCTGCTGTACCGTTTTTGGTACTTCGCATATACATACCTTTTATTCCCTTCTTCTATAATTTTTTCTATTGTGCACTTTTTGAATATATAATCATTTGCGTATATCTTCATTCTTTTTACTTCAAATTTTACCGACAGCTCCTCAAGCTTTTCCAATGTTCGTCCTAGGTCGAAGTTGTGTATTCCGGTAAATAAGGCTTCACTAAATTTTATCCTTAGCGACATACGGTTATTTTCAAAGTGTAAAATTGGTAATTTATGTGCCTCTAGATTATTTAAAACTTTTATTACTGAAGGTTTTTCTATTCGTTCTTCTTCTGTTTCCTCGTTATACTTTAGATCCTTTCCTAACTAAGCGTTTTCCTTGCGCGATTGTGCTCTTATGATTGCCAAGACATGTGAATTATTTATGTATAAATCCTAGAGTTCTTCTATGGATATTCATGATATACTATCCGCGTAGTTCGCTACACATTTGACATACTGTATTTCAAAATGTATTCTTCCAAATCAAGTCTTATTCTCGTAAGTTTAGACGTCGGGTCTTTCATTGCAAATAAATGAGTTAGTGGCTTATGATCTGTTTTTACTATGAAATTTGGTGAGCCATATAAGTAACACTTAAAATGATTGATTCCCCAATGAATCGCTAATAACTCTTTTATGATGGTTGGTTTATTAAGCTCACTTTTCTTAAAGTTTCGTGATGCAAATCCCTTCGTAGTTCTGACTTAGTATTGCTGAACATGCGCTATTCGAAGCGTCTGTGTTAAGATAAATTGTTTATTGAAATCTGGGTATTTCAAAATTGGTGGGTTGATTAATGCATTTTTTAAGACCTGAAATGAGTTTTCGCATTCTTCTGACCAAACAAATTTCACATTTTTCCTAGCTAATTTATTTAGAGGGATACATATTGCGGCAAAATTCTGAATGAACCGTCTATAATAATTGCAGAATGCAACAAATCTTTTGACTTCACTAGCGTTTTTGGGTACTGGATAATGCTGAATGATTGAATATTTTGCTTTGTCTGGTGAAACACCATCCCTTGACAAATCATGACCTAAATATGTGACCTCTCGCCTGAAGAATTGGCACTTTTGTGAATTTAGCTTGAAATTGAATTTACGACATGCGTCAAACACCTTTCTAAGATTGGTTAAGTGATGAATTTCTGAAATTCCTATCACAACTATATCATCAATATAGAGAAATGCCTTTTCTGGTGTGAGGCCTGAGAATGCTATGACATCATTATTGAAAAACTATTAAGACTTATATTTAGCCCAAAGGGTAATCTTGTACATTGAAATGAACCTTTTTCTGTACTAGATGACTGTTCTAGAGGTATTTGATAAAAACCTGACAAAAGATCTAAGACTGAAAACCATTTTGCTCTGCCTAATTGATCTTAAATCGCGTCTATACGGGGTAAAGGGAATTTGTATGTGACTATTTTCTTATTTAACTGCCTAAAATCTATACAAAGTCTCCTTGCCTTATCCTGACTCACCGATTTCTTTGGGACTAATAACACTGAACTGTTATAATCTGATACTGAGGGTTCAATTATTCCTTGCGTTATGAGTTTCTCTACTTGATTATTTAATTCCGTTGTTTGCGAATGTGGTGTGCGATAATTTTTTATTTATATTGGTGTATTGTCCTTTACTGATATCTTTTGCTCATAAAAATTATTGTGCGTTAGAATATCATTCTTTAAAGCGAATATGTCTGCTTAATTCTCACACAGTTTCGTTAAATCATTCCTTACATACTCTGGTACTTCTAAATTTAATGACTTTCTCAATTCTTTCATTCTATTGTTACTATCATTCGTAATTGTATATACCTCGAACAAATCTAAATCCAAGATTTCAATATTCTTAGTTTTTACTGAAACACTCTCATAGTTTGTATTCAAAATTCTAACGTATGGATTTTTCCCCGACATTATGGATCTAGCTATAAATACTCCCGGTGCTACTTCCTGTTGCTCCACTACTATATCCTTTCTCAAATTTCTAAAGTTTTCTATTAGCCTGTACACCTCGCATCTAGGCGGTATTGCTAATGTACCGTATTCTGGATTACCAAAAATTTCTATGGTTACTGGATTCCCACAATTTATGTGTAATTCTGATTGTGAATAATCTAATACGCAATTATTTTTAGTCACGAAAGTCTCTGCCTATTAACCCACTTGTTGGTATCGGAAAATTTTCTTCCACTACGTGAAAGGTTATGTTGATGATTGTTAATGCTTATTTGACCTAAAGTCTTAGCTAAGCCTTCAGTTATCCCCTTAATGCTTATTTTATAGTCAGTTTTAATTAAGTGATGCGGAAAATTTTTAGAAATTTTTACCAGAAAAATGTCAGCTCCGGTATTTAATATGAAATTGTAAATATTATCGGATATGTTTGTCTGAATTTCTATAAAGTTTGAAAGCAATAAATCTAAATAATATGCTGAATAAATTTCTGAAATCTTGCATTCGACATTTGTTTTATTATTCAAAATCCCAATTGTTTCTGATTCACTCTTGCTTCCTCATTTTCTATCTCACATATTCTCACATTATTGTTAATCCGATTATTGTAATTGCCACTCCTATTGAATTTCATCTCCTTATTGAAATCTGCGTGTCTGCCGTAGCCATTTCCTTCATTATACTGTCTTAATGTCCTTCCTGAGGGGTCGCCGTTGTGAAATCCTCTGTTGCTTCCTCTCATGTGATTGTTCCTAAAGTCAAAATCTGATTTCCTGAAGAAATTCCTATTGTCCTTCATTTGTAAAACTTGTTGTTGACTTACTATGCCTTCTACTGATACTAGCTTAGATAATGTTTCTTGCGTGATTACAAAGCTTCCCCCTGCTATGATCGTTTACTGCCTTAATGGTTGCTTCTTTGGTCTATTTTTCAGCTAGACGTTCCGGCATCCCTTCTGACACGTACGCTGCCTGTAGCCTCTCTGCCAATTTATCTATTTCTGTCTCGTATTGCGTTATGTCCTTACCATTTTGCCTTACTCTATTAAGTTTCGCTAAGAGAAGGCTTGGGCTATCTCCTCTTATTCCTGATTTTAGTATGTTCCTAATTTCTGTGATAGAATTTTCCGTCGTGATCAAGCTTCTAGCTTTTCCAGTCAGTCTTGTTTTAATTAGCACAATCGCATTTTCTTCGTTACCCGTCGCTTGTAGCTTGCTTGCTTCTCCGTAGGTAAGACCTTACTCGCGAAATTAAAAAAATCATTCATACTTGTCGTCATTATCAACTGTTTGCTCATTGCTTGTAATACACCCGTATCGATTTCCTCAAATATAGAGGTAGTTATTTTAACAATACAATTCAGCGCTTGAAATGCCCTAACTGTTTTATCGCTAATCTTATCTGAATAATTTTTACAACTTCCTTGTTGTACTAAACTTGATTTTTTCCAATTTTAACCTATCAATTTAGCAAAATTATTATGAAGAATTATTATTTTATTAATTACTTCAATGTGTATATCTGGATTTTTAGAAGTTTCCTTTTTCAAAACCCTTTTTCCCTGTTTGTTTATTTCTTCTAGAATTGCCCTTAGTTTATCTTCGAAATCTTCTCACGTTATTGACATTTAAAAGATGTACCATTCGTTCATAAAAATAGAGTGCATAAGTACTTACAGTCAAAGTTCCTGACGTCTGCTTCGCTGCAATGCCTCGGCTAATGTCTCTTTTTAATGCTCTTCGATGCGTTTTTCATAGGGACCATATGAATTTCAAAATTAAAGCTACCGTTATTATGTACAATAAGATATGCGTTGTAAAATTATCTTGCTGTACCATAAAATTATTGTTTACGGTACCAGTTTCTTGTACCTCTTGTTTAGTAGGTGCACCACCCATAGTTTTGTTTCTCCAAGGTCCAAAATTTAAATGAAAGACCATATACTTTCACTCGTTTGAAATACCACCAATTCGCAGAATTATTTACCATTTTCCATTTAGTTTGCAGGATCGCCATGTGGTGGTTACTTAGCAAGTGCCCCTCGTATGTACTTCTTGAACCATCGAACCATTCATCTTCGGGAAACACCTAGTGAACCATTCTTTAGGGTTAGAAAATAACATCGTTTAAAAACTCACTGGGACAACATATATTTAGAAATTACGTATATAAATTACTGACCATATGTAACACATAATATAAACGTTTGTACTATTAATAAAAATAATAATCATGAATTATTTTCAAGAGAAATGACCTCTCTATATATAGGAAATTGTTATACTAACCCAGTCAACAATCTGTTTCTCGACCTTGTTGACACATTATTTATAAAACGGACCTGTTTGTTATTGATTTTACTACACTTTGCCAATGGCCTTCATGTTCACTGGCCGCTAGGAATATTTGAAATTAATGTCTACACAAATCTAGTGATATCGTTTAAATAATGTCTTTTGGGATCATCGCGTCATCACAATTACATGAAATGTAACTTCTGTCATTCTGACGATGATAGCAATATCGAAACAACTGTCAATTTCTTAGAATTCTTAACATTTTTTCAATATATTGTGGAATGATCTAGAAACAATTACTTTCATTTAAAAAAGTAATAAAGTAAGTTTTAGGTATATGTACCGATGTTCCTTGTTCTAACCTTGTTTATGTTAATAAACGTATTATTACACGATTTAATTGCACAAAATGGAAAAAAAATTAACAGCTTACGATCTAGTAGTCGCTACCCCAGCTATCCTCTACGGGCGCCCATGTGGATTAAGTCTTCGAATTTGATGCGAATACCTATATTTTAGGAATTTATATATACGAGGGCAATTCAGGAACTAACCTCCGGTTGATTGAAAAAAATACACCAAGTTAAGTAAAAATATTTTAATATATACATCTTACAACTACATCTTTGCACTATTTTTCGACATAGTCTCCATAACGATTGAGGCACTTATCGTATCTCTTCACAAGCTTTGAAATTCCTTCTGCATAAAAATCACCCGCTTGTGCCTTGAGCCAGCCTGTGACCGCATCTTTGAGCTCTTCGTCGTCATCAAACCGCTGGGACCCGAGCCATTTCTTCATATGCATGAAGAGGTGATAATCGCTTGGCGCCAGATCTGGGCTGTAAGGTGGATGGTTGAAAACGTCCCACTTGAAGGACTCAAGAAGGGCTGTTGTTCTGCGAGCAGAGTGAGGACGGGCGTTATCGTGCAAAAAAACGATACCGGAAGTCAGCATACCACGGCGTTTGTTCTGTATAGCCCGTCGTAATGTTTTTAGTGTTTCACAGTACACGTCTTGATTAATGGTCGTCCCATCTTCCATGAATTCAACCAACAACACCCCTTTGGCATCCCAAAACACCGTTGCCATCAGTTTTCTGGCAGAAAAATCTTGCCGGGCTTTTTTTGGTTTGGTAGGCGAATCTGAATGTGCCCACATCTTTGATTGTTCTTTTGTCTCAGGGTTCACGTACTTAATCCAGGTTTCGTCACCGGTCACGATTCTGTTTGACAATGGTTCTCCTTCGTCCTCATAACGTGACAGAAAGTCTAATGCAGAGGCCATTCTTTGACTTTTGTGGTGGTCGGTAAGAATTTTGGGCACCCATCGTGCACAGAACTTACGGTAACCCAATCTTGCTGTCACTATCTCGTACAAAAGAGTCTTATAAATCTGTGGAAAATCAGTAGACAACTCCGCCATTGTGAAACGTCGATTTTCACGAACTTTTGCATCAACTGTCTGAACGAGTTCGTCAGTCACCAAGGATGGTCTACCACTCCTCTCTTCATCATGAACGTTTTCTCGTCCACTTTTAAATAAACGTACCCATTCACGGACAACTCCTTCACTCATAACTTTTGGTCCGTACACGGCACAAAGCTCACGATGAATAGCTGCTGCAGAGTATCCTTTGGCTGTAAAAAACCTTATAACAGCACGCACTTCACATTTGGCGGGATTTTCTATTGCAGCACACATTTCAAACTGCCACAAAAACTAAACTAGCGCAGGTACGATGTTCACTCGACTACGGCTTGATGCCGACTGACCTGCTGAGCGTGTGAATGCACAGATGGCGCGCTACTCCCCCCACTACCCGCACTGTGACCAATCGGAGGTTAGTTTCTGAATTGCCCTCGTATATATGTCATGTAATACATATAATTATTCAAAGTATATCTATTGGTATCAATTTTAAAGTCCAATCAACGACATAACAGCACGATAATCGCTTAAACCTTCTTTTCAAGAACTTTGAATTGTTTAAAAATTGGGTGAAATTGAACGCCTACAAATTATTATTAAATAAATCAAAAGTGGAAATACGCCTTGAATCTCCTTTCGATGAGTTGAAATTGTACAAAGGACAGTAAAATTAAAAACATTCAGCCTATTTTTAATCCAAAATAATGTTTTTGCCAAAATAAATACATGGAAAAAATATGTTGTGATTTTAAATTATTAACTGTTTGTGATTTCATATACATTATAAATAGTATTTTGAATACCAGATGGGTTAAGTATTGCATTAACAGAGCCGTGTTAGACTCATGTGGTCCCTTAGGCCAAAAACAATTTGCCGCCCTTTTTAAATAAGTGAATTGAAGCCAATTCTTGTTATTTATCCTATTGAGTAACTTTCGCAGCCTTTTATCCCGGATTTAGTATAAGCAGACATTCGAAAAACCAAAAAATGTAAAATTGAGTCAGAAGAGAAATAGGTGCCGAAAAACTTAAAAATCATCAAAAACCATCAAAGGTGCGGCACTCTAATCGTAAATATGCCATTAGGTATGTACTTCCTCTCTATCAAAGACATTACGATAACTGCCTTCGCTCGCATTTCACTATTTTTAAGAGTTCTTCATGGTAAAAATCATCAAGCTTGTCAGCCTTCTTTTTGAGAAACGTCCCCGAATGTGGTTGGTTTTTCACGAAAAAATGTTATTTTGGATTTTTAAATAAGAATCTTGATTTCAAGAGCATACTCGTTCTCGAGTTAACTAGCTGTTTTGTCTTCTCGTTTTCAAGTATTCTTTTCAACTGGCCTCCTTCCAAGACAAGGGAGTTCGACAGAAGCCAATATGCCTTGACTGTCGGTGAAAATTCTGACACTTCTTTCCAGGTAGGTCGCCGATTTTCTTCCTTCCATTGCCGAATCAAATTGAAAAGAGGATCATTCTCCTGATATTATCTGATTCTGGTGGGTGACTATTATTCCTTGACTACTGTAGTTCTTGAAACTGCAGCTTCCTTGAATTCCGCCTTGTTGCAGTGGGAACAGTCTGCTGGGCACGGCCGTCTAGACAGGAAGTTGGCATTTCGGTGACTTACAACAGCTCGATATTCGATGGTGGAATTGTACTCTTGAAATTGTTCAATCGATCTAGCGATCTGGCCTTCGGGATTCTTGAACTGCATCAACCACTTGAGTGCTGCATGATCAGTCCGGATTAAGAGCTTCCTTCCATAAAGATACTGCTAAAAGTGTTCCGCGGATTTCACTACCTCCAAAATTTCTCTTCTAGTGACGCAGTAGTTTCGTTCTTGTTTGGAGAGGACTGTGAGAGTTCTCTTCCAATTCCTATGTTTCTTGCATCAGTGTCTAGAATAAAGTCTCCCCCTGGTAAACGATATCCTAATATCGGTGACGTGGTTAAATATCTCTTCAAGGGTTCAAAACCAGTTTGACAGTTTTCGTCCCAATGGATTGCTCTTGTTTTTTCTATGAGGCCAGTTAGTGGCTTGGTAATATCTCCGAACTTCCTGATAAACCTTCGATAGTATGTGCAAAGTCCAAGGAAACTCCTAATTTTATGTTTGTCGGTTGGTTGCGGCCATTGATGAATAGAAGCAATTTTCTCTGTATCCACCTCCACTCCTTCATTGCTTACTATATGACCCAAATAGTTGACTCGGTTTTGGAATAGCTGACAGTTCTTCGGCTTTAACACGAGCAGGGCAGCTTCAAGTCGTTTTAAAATATCTTCCAAATTCTTCAGGTGTTCGTCTTCCCCAGTACTACGATATCGTTTAAATAGACCAGGCATGTCTTCCAAGATAACCCTCTCAAGACATTCTTTATGAGGCCTTTAAATGTCACGGGCGTACACATAGCCCGAATGGCATGACGATGAATTGCCATAATTCAGATCCGGTGGTAAAAGCAGTCTTCTCTTTGTCTTATGGGTCTATTTCTACTTGCCAATAACCAGATTTCAGGTCCAAGGTGGAAAACAGATTGCTGCCAGCCAAAGTGTTTAGCGTATCGTCGATTCGAGGAAGAGGATAGCTGTATTTCTTCAACACGTTGTTTAAGTGGCGATAGTCCACGAAGAATCTCGTAGTTCCATCCTTTTTATGTCGAGCATTACTGGAGACCGCTATGGACTAGTAGATGGTTCTATTACTTTCTCTTCTTCCATTTTTCGAATTATTCTTTCAACTTCCTTTCTCTTCGCTCGTGGTATTTTTCGAGCTGATTGCCTAATTGGCTTGGCTTCACCAGTATCGACTTTGTGTTTGATGGTTGATGTTCTACATACGGTTATTGTCCCAGTATGGGAATTTTTTTCTTTCCCATGCTTCTCTCCAAAAAAAGCACAGCCATTTTTCTCCTTTTTCTCTTAACCATTTTATCAGCTCTGACGCTACTTCGTCCTCCCCACTAACTTTTCCTATTTATAGCCACTTCTATTTTTATTTTTTGTATTTCTTGGTATTGATGTTCATTTCATTCCTCTCTAACAATATTTGATGTGTTCTTCTTCGACCTATGACTAAATTTGTCTTCGTAGTGTTCTATACAAGTTTCTAATATTTGATTTATTTCAGTTTCCAATTCGTTATTTTTATTGGTATTATATAGTTTCCTTACCTTCTCGTAATCTTTTTATTGTTGTCCAAATTTTTTTTATCTGATTCATATGTCTGTGAAATCTCCCTGCCAAGTTCTTTCCATGAGTCTCTTTTCGCTTTTCATCCGCTACTTTGACTATGTTTCATTTTTCGTTATATAATTCCTTATTTTCTTGTGTTTTTGTGTGGAGGCATTTTCCCATGTTGTTTTCTTTTCAATTACTAATGTTTGTATTTGTTTGCTCCACCACTTAGCTCTTTTTAAATGCTTATTAGTATTATTTTTCCCACATTTATTCTCTGCTTATTCTAGTATTATTTGTTTAAATATCGTCCACGGGCTTTCGAGCGTCCATTTGTGGTTTTCATTAATAAGTTTTTCTTCCCGATATTTACATTTTTTTTTTGTTCAACGACACCATCACGATCAAACTATTTCTACGTATTGTGAATTTCAATCCAGTTGCTCATTTAGAAAAGACGAACGTGTTCAGTGGTCGCTTTAATATATTTCCTCTGTCATTGATTTATTAATCGGCTCATTTTTCACATTAACATCATACTATTGTCAAAATTGGGTTTTTTTAATGAATGTATTACCGAGTTTTTTAATTTCAACGTAGACTTGGTAAGTATTCAGTGTTATTTTACTTTTGTTCGTTACTACATCTTTTTCAAAATGATTCGTAATCTAGAGGGCAAACTGGAAGCGATAGTAATTCTTGGGGAAACTAGAAGTAAACTGCACGCAGCCGAACGAATGTTTAATGACATGCATCCAGATCGGCAAATATCAAGGAAATACCTAAGGGAACAATTAGAAAAATTTCAGAGGACGGGAAACGTTAATGACAATAAGCGGACTGGACGGACAAGCATCACAGAAGATAAAAAAATTGAAATAGTTGCGGAAATGTAAGTGATTTCATCACAATCCACCTCGAAAGTTGCAGGTACTTCTGAAGTGTGTCCAAACACTGTACAAAGAATTTTAAGGAAACATAAATTTCACCCTTACAAAATGAAAATGATCCACCAGCTGAAAGAAGATGGTCAATACCGCAGGCTTGAATTTTGCGAGAAAATATCTCAAGAACCCGATTATCCCAAAACAGTGTATTTTTGTGACGAGTCTACCTTCTTTCTTAATGATAATGTGAACACTCAGAACGTGCGACATTGGAATGACACAAATCCTTACATTTTTCGTGAAGGACACACCCAGTTCTCTCAAAAAGTAAATGTGTGGGCAGGGATTCTAGGAAACTACATTGTTGGACCTGTATTTCTGAACACGAATTTGACCGGAGAAATATATCTGGAAATGCTAGGGAATGCTATTGAACCTCTAATCCTTGAAATACTTGAGGATCATCCTGATAAATTCCGTGATTTGAGGATAACTTTTCAGCAGGATGGTGCTCCTTCCTACTATTAAGGACCAGTAAAGCGATATTTAAACGAGCAGTACCCTCGTAGGTGGATAGGATGACGGGGTTAAATAGAATGGCCTGCTCGTTCTGCTGATCTGACACCACTTGATTTCTTTTTGTGGGGTTATCTGAAAACAAACGTTCATAGTGCGCCAGTCGGCATCGTTGAATATATTCGTGAAGAATGCATATCGATTTCTTCAGAGACCATTGAACGCATTCGGGAAGAGTTTTTGTCTATAATCTTTTATTGTCAAGAAGTCAATGGTGGACATATTGAGCATGTTATTTAAACTTGTTTGTTTTAATTATATTGTATTGTTATTCATTGCTGTATCTTATCGACAGCTTATGTTAACTTTCCCTTAAAGCCAGTATTGTAATGACTGTTCTTCATAAAGAGCCTATTTAAAGTAATACCATGCAGCAATTTTCACAACTTGGCGTTTTTGCGTGGAAATTTACAAATAAGGAGAAATAGTTCGTGATTGTATCGTTGAACAGGACTTGGAACGAGCATTCGAATGAGGTATTACTTGCCATATAATCCCATTTGAAATTATCTTAGAAAATGGCGGCCGTCCGCCAGTTTGAATGATGACGTCACGGAATACTATCAAAAACGTTGCATTTGAACCCTATTTCCAAATATATACGGCGAGGAGACTTTAGGTGGGCACTGTATATTGTCTATGATTGTTTTTACAACATTGCTCTAAACATAACTATCCGATCCCCTATCGTTTTAGTTTGTGTGTTTAACATTCTCATTACTTTGTTAAAACTACTTCTATTCTTACTACTATATTCATTATTCTTAATACCAGTATTTTTGTTTTATTTATCTTAGAGTACGTTTTATAATTTTTTGTGTACCCATTAAGTATAATTTTTTGAGTTGGTGCTATATCTTCTTCGTCTTCCATACTGAGTGTTTTCCGTTTATCTTGTATTGCTTTTGGTAGGTCCTCTGATATCCATATTTTTGTGCCATTTAAGTTTCTGGCTTCTCTTATTATATCTATTTTTTGTCTTCTCCTGCTAACTCTAGCCATCTTCTTCTTCTTCTTCCTCAACCCACAGTTGTCCACTCCTGGATATAGGTCAATCTCATTTGTTTCCATGTCTCCCTGTTCCTAGCTGTACTTAACCAGTTCTTGCCTCCCATCTTCTTAATGTCGTCTACCCATCTCTTCTGTGGGCGTACTATGCTTCGCTTGGTCTGTCTAGGCCTCCAAACTGTTATTTTATGTGCCCATCTATCTTTATCCAGACTAGCCAGGTGACCGGCCCACGGCCTCTTCATCTTAGCCGCCTTTTGTATTATATCGGTAATTCTAGTTTGTCCTCTGATATCCTCATTTCTAATTTTGTCGCGGAGTGAGATCCCTAGCATGCTTCGTTCCATTGCACTTTGGGTTGTTAAAAGCTTGTTTGCAGATGCTTTTGTTAGAATAATTGTTTCCAATCCGTATGTTTGCACGGGTAGTATACAGGTATTATATACTTTGCGTTTCAAATTTATAGGGATCATGTTGATTTTAAGGATGTGCCCCAGCTTGCCGAAAGCTGCCCATGTCAATCTTTTGATTTCCGCGTGTTGATTTTCTTTATCCAATTTAATAGTGTGTACAATGATATTTATTTCTTATATTTATAGTAAAAGTACAATTTTGAAGAATTGCATCGTTTAAGAATCCTCCACTTCTTGCAATATCAATACAATTCATAACCACTTTTCGAGAGTGAACTGCTTTTAAAAATCCATTGCTTATACCGGGACCAATAAATGTACGTATCCATGACAACGATACCAAATACGGAATATACAGTGAAATAAGTTAAAGATTCAATCTTGTTATCTTTATTAGATAATTCGTTTCATTTTATTGTTTTATCTCAAATAAAATTATGCACGTTTGAAGAAAAAATAGTATATGATATTCGGAGAAGATATTTTATGTGCTTCGTAGAGATTGTCGGACTCACTACGTTCCTCAGACAAACTTTCCATACTCAGCACATAAAGTATTACTTATATTATTTTTGATAGGATGGGTTGTACACAGTGACGGATTTAGGCTTGCTGCCGCCCTAGACCCCGTTCGATGCGCCGCCCTTTTTGATAGAATGAATTTCATTAATTTTGATCCAGTTTTTTATTTTGAAGTAACTTAATTTATTGAAATATAATTTTTTAAATATTACTGATAAACAAGACAGATAAATATATGTATAAACTTTAGACAGATAAATAATTCATATTTCTTTTAATATTAATCAATTTGAAAATTTCTTTTTCCTGGCTTTGGTCCGTGCAAAAATGTCAATTATGTCGTCGTAATTAATTTCTTGGACTAGTTGGGCTTCAATAGACAGTAATGCAAGTGCATTTAGTCTATCTTGGCCCATGTTTGCGCGTAAATAGGTTTTTACCCTTTTAAGAGTAGAAAAAGATCTTTCTCCTGAACAATTTGTAGCCGGAATACTCAAAAAAATACGGAGAGCAATGTCCACATTCGGATAAACATCTCGAAGATTCCGTGAATGCAATACATTGCATATTTTTTGTGCAGAGCCTACATCTTCCATATTTGCCAAGGAATATTTGAGTTGACAATGTAAATGAATACATTCATTGCCTTACGTCTCTTCCAAATCATCAGGATACTTACTGATTAGTTTATTGGCAAGATTTTTTAATTCATTCGTGTATATTTCAGATAAATTATCAAAAAAATTGAAATTTTCATAAAGTTTTTCATATGCACTTCTACGCTTGGCCAATTGTACACTCAGAGTATCTAGAATAGGATAATACACATTTGTACGAAAATTTTCTTGTCCAGATGAAGGTGTTCTTTCATTTACCCGCGACTCATCTGGCTGGATTCTTCTGGTTTTTTTGCGTCGAGTATCATACCAATAATAATCGTGAACTCCAGATAGTGCTTTGGCTTTTTCTTCATATTCAGAAAATTGTTTGTCTCTCATGTCCTGAAGAAATAGAGTCAGAGAACTATAGATCTGAACGACGGATGATAAATCAGCTTGAGATTCTTGAAGCTTCTTACTAGCAGCATTAAAACGATCTAAAATTACATTCCAAACAATAGCTAGGATTGCTGTTTCTAAATGCTGCAATCTTCGCTGCAATCCCGTAGCTTCAGATCGCGTAGTTGGTTTCTCATCTCTGCTTTCGGCAATAAATTGCAGTGCATCAATTATTGCAGGCCACTCTTTTTCTAATGCGTAGCATGCATCATGTCGAGCAGACCAACGAATTTGAGAAAGACTCTTAATTCTTAAACTTGTACGCTGCACCAACATTTCCCAACGATGTGTAGATATAGTAAAGAAATTGTATAGTTCTTGCAAAGTAGAAAAGAAGTCGACTGCTTCTGTTACCGATTCAACTGCACATGATCCTACCAAGTTCAAAGAATGGGCGACACAAGGAACATAATCTGCTAAATGATTAATTGTTTTGATTCGTGTCTGAAGGCCTGAGTATATACCTGACATATTGCTTGCATTATCATAAGATTGACCACGACTGTTCATTATGTCCAAACCATTATTTTCTAGAGATTTTAGCAAAGCATCCTCTATGTCTTTAGCTTTATGACCGATATTTGGTAGAAATTCTAGAAACCTTTCCACAATTTCACCGTCATGACGTACATATCAGATAATTATAGTAAGCTGATCGACATGTGCAATATCAGGCGTAGAATCTACAATTATACCAAAATACTTAGCAGATTGCACTTCATTAGAAATTTGTTGTAGTACTTTATTCTGAATCAACATTATAATTTCTTCATAGATCGTTTTAGACAAATACGACGTATTTCCACTACCAGGATGCGCATACAATTTTAAATGTTCAGATAAAAATGGATCAAATTCAGCGAGAAGCTCTACTGTTCCTAAAAAATTCCCATTATGAGGATCTCCTATTCGTTCAGAATTTCCTCGAAATGGCAATCCTCTTATTGCTAATGATTTAATAATTGTAATTACTCGGTATACAATTTTTTTCCAATACGCTATTTCGAGCTGATTTATGAGACGTTGATCAACACGCCCGTGAACTACTGCTCGAGATTTAAAATGAATAACGTTAGTTTTGTGAAAATCAGAATTTTCATGAGCTTCGATGCGTGCTTTTGAGTTTTTCCAGTCACGAAATCCTTCACCAGTAAAAGCATTCATTTCACCACTTCTACTAAATAATAAGCATGGAACACAAAATACAGACCCTTTAATTTCTCAATAAATTAACCACTCACGGCACTGAATCTCTCCGTTTTTTAAAGTACGTTGAAATAAACTTTTGGAACAATATCTCGTTTTATCACTATAAACATTTCTAGAATTTTTAAAGTCTGTATTATCATTTCGTGGTATACCGTTTATGGTTATGAAATCCCGTGTTTCTTCATTCAAATTCCACAAAAAAGGATCAGTATTGAATTTTAAAATATCGGTTGTTGACTGGATTTTTTCAGTATCTTGTGCTGAAGAAAAATTTGACGGTGTCAGGTTCGTATCTTGTGATAGAGTATGATGTGGCTGTACTTCTTCTTCTTCAGCTTGTTGTTCTGAGATCTCTTCTAATTCCGGCTAGAAAAAAAAATCAATTTAAACAACTGGCATTTATTTAATGTTTACCCCGATTAACGTTATATATAAAAAAAAAGTTATTAGCAATTATAACAAGATACTTACGACCGATGAACATAATGGTTGTTGGTTATCACTTGAGCTTGTCAAAAAACTAGATATTTTCGGAATTTTTTTTTAATAAATTATCTATTTTCGTTGATTCATCTGCTTTTCTTTTACGATATTCTGCACCGCTGAATTTTTTCCGATAACCACTCATATTTAATTCAAAAATAAAATAAAAACTTCAAAAATTATGAAGAAAACCAGTGCCTAAATTCAAGTTATCGATCAATTATTTTTTTATTATCAAGAAACAGAATAAAATAATTCGAGACTTTTACACATGATGAGCATTCATAAGACTAAAATGATTGCTGTGACTTTTCTATAGCGCGAAGCGCGATGTTTTATTCTATATATTAAACAAAACAAAGTCAAACGCGTCAGTACCTGTCAAGCGTAGGCGTAGCGTTTTTGTTTCCTGTAAACATGAATACACTCACCCGAACCATAGTTTAAAAATTAACAGAAGCAGTTGGCTCACTCGCTCACTCGATGTCGGCGTCTTTGATGTTCATGGTTCAAATTTTCCACTGCGCAACCGGAAATTGTAACCCACGCGCTTAGGGGCGTATCCAATTGATACAATGCCCGACATCAAATAATATAAACTGCTCGACGAAAGATGTAACTAGTATACATTATGAAGCGAATAAATCGATGATTTTTATATAATTTATAATGATGAATAAAAAATAATAACCATTAGTGTAGTGAACTAAATTGGATTGTAATATTTTCTATCGAAAATTTTTTATAAAAACTATTCTGAACCAATTTTTATAATTGATTGTCTTTACTTTTTTGTGACTCTAAAATTTTGGAATTTCATAAATTTTGCCGCCCTTCAAATTCTGCCGCTCTAGGCCCGGACCCCACGGGCCTAGGCCTAAATCCATCACTGTTGTACATAGGTGGATATAGTCTATGACGCAAAGAAACTACTCTACTGAGGGAAAATGTCTCTAGGCATCGAAGTTGAGCAGTCGCGTAAAACATAATTTAGGTTTTTGCCCACGTATATACACATTACATATTTATTTGTTAGAGGCGAACATCTAAGCTTCTAATCTAATTATTTCTTTTTTTCAATATTAAAACACGTTTACATCTATCGTAACCCTTTTAAAATCATCCCAGTACGTTCTTTTGAGAAGTAGTGGGAACAGACGCTGGATTCGGACGCTGTACGAAGATATCAGTTGCGTCGTGACGCTTTTATAGTGCGTCGCATGTTTTTCGCTAATTAAACTCCGGTTGAGTACGCGGACAACAGGTCCTTTCTTACGGCGATAGTTTTGAGGTTTGGTTAAACGAACACATATGGTGATTGAAAGTTTTTTTTCTGATAGTTTTGTGACAATAACAAGCAAAATTAGTTGGAAAAGGATTAAGTCGATTCGGTAAGTTATTTTATGGAAATTTATACAGGGAGATATTGGTATGTTCGTTCATATAGATTCAATTAAAATTAAAATATAAATTAACAATTCATCACACACGGATGACATTTAGTTAAATAGAAAACCAGCTTTGTTTGTTATCAGGGCATTCTAAATACATAAATAAAAATCATCCATGGTCCATCGTGGATGTGTGTTTCAGGAATGTTTCCTAGGACCTCTCCATTTGAACAGAATGAAGAAGTGTGTCTTTTATGCGAATCAACTGATTCAAAAGGATATAAAAATATTATTTTGAACTTTTTTAATAAGTCAATTTACAAAATCCATTTGAAATCTCGTAATAGCAATTTCTTTCAAATTTTACATATTTTGTCGATGGATGGGCAGCTAAGTACTCTGTTCCAAATTAGATTGATGATAATGGATTCTCCACATATCTATAATAGATACAACTGTAGAAATCGTTCATATATTTAGTAACAAAAATATCGCAAGAAACAGTTGAAAATCGATAAAATAATTTTGTGAATTCTTTTGATATCAGCCGGAGACATACAAACTTTTATAATCCGTGGAAAACTAATTTCAGTTATCGGTTATTGTTTATATTTTGGAAAAAAAACTGTTAAATGATTTATCTAGCAATCTCTTATTTTCTCATTTTCGAGTAAAGACACAGTTTTCTTATTTTATTCTCAAATTGACGCCATCTATCCAAATAAAATTCCTAGATCTATCCTGACCTTGAAAGGCTTATACAAACAAACAAATCGTTGAAGCACCGAAATAAAGTAATTGTTTTTTTGTACATACAAGGTTGTATGATATGTACAAGTCTTTATTTACGACTAATATATAATATAAGTATTATACTTGTGGTTTTTGAAGTATAATGCCATATATTAATCCCTTAGGGAATAATGGCGAGGGATTAATAGTCTTTATTCCCTCTTGTACTCCTATCACAAAATTTCTCGAATTAAATAATACCATGGAAACAATATAACCAAACTCAAAAGTGTCAGTGTCAAACGCGTAGTGTTTGTGTATTTGTATTAAAATGAATGAAAATGAAGAATCTTTCACTTGTACACCACCAGAAATTGTACAATTAGCTG
Source organism: Galeruca laticollis (assembly GCA_963921935.1). Taxonomy (NCBI): domain Eukaryota; kingdom Metazoa; phylum Arthropoda; class Insecta; order Coleoptera; family Chrysomelidae; genus Galeruca; species Galeruca laticollis. Next base: position 31,609,513 of record OY998178.1, on the reverse strand, counting down.
CAGCAACAACATCTACCTTAATACCAGAAACATCGAAATCCATTTATAATAAAACGTACGCATCGTTCAACGAATGGCGTCTTCGAAGCAAGGCAAACTCTTATTCCGAAAATGTTCTGCTGGCCTATTTCGCTGAATTGGGTGCAAAATACAAGCCATCTTCACTATGGTCATTCTATTCAATGATTAAATATGTGTTGAAGATAAACCATGACGTTGATCTGGAAAAATATAAGAAACTACGAGCGTTTTTAAAAAGAAAATCTGAAGGATTTCAAGCAAAGAAATCTTCCACTCTGACCCCGGAAGAAATTAGGAAATTTATTGACAGAGCTCCTGATGAAATTTTTCTTTTGCTTAAGGTAAATGTTCATATTTAATCTGATCTATTCAAAAACTCATGCTCTTTTTTGATTCAGGTTATATTAGTTATTGGAATTATGGGCGCATGCCGCTCAAACGAGCTTTATGAAATGAAGATAGAAGACGTGAAGGATTTCCAAACAGAGTTATTGATAACAATACCCAAGACTAAAACTAAAATTGTACGAAAATTCACCATAAACAGTACGTTTTACAATATTGTAAAGAAGTACATCGATCTCCGTCCGTCACATGTAGAAACCAATTCATTCTTTCTAAATTATCAAAAATCGAAATGTACAATACAACGTATAGGAAAAAACAAATTTGCAGACATTGGTAGACAAATTGCCAAATATTTAAACTTGCCAAATCCTCAAAGTTATACCGACCATTGTTATCGCAGATCATCTGCCACTTTGTACATTGATGGAGGAGGCGATATAACTTGATTGAAGCGTCATGGGGGCTGGAACTCTACCCAAGTAGCTGAAGGATACATTGATCAGTCTATGAGAAACAAAACAACTACAGCAGATACTATTGCCAAACAGATAAAAATAGTAATGAAGCAACTTCTTCTTTTACAGCAACCGAAATTCCAAATATTCGTGTTGAAAACTCTTCCAAAGTTAATCATAATTCACGACCAATTCAGTTTATTAATTGTACTATCACTAATTTAAATGTTATTGACAAATAAAGTTGTTCATCAAAAATCTAAAATAAATGAATTTGTCGTAAATAAAGTAGAGTATACTACTCGCAATAATGGCTATTATTCTCTCGGAATGTAACTCCCTCGCCGCTAACGCGGCTCGGTTCGTAAAAATTCCTCGAGAATAATAGCTATCATTATTGACTCGTGGTATAATCTACTCTTATTACACATCCTAGCATGTTTAGTATGTATAAAAATATTTATATATTTATAACAAATAAATAACATGGACTATACGCAACTTTATCTAATGCAACATTCCTTCTACAAATTAGGAAGATATCATGAGGTACGAGTTTGAATCAGCTATGTTTCAAATAATTTCTCCAGATATTTTTGAAATTTCTATTCGTAGTTTTTTTCAAGTTAGCCTTTCAAATTTAGAGTTTGATTGAATGCACAATGACACGGAGACAAAAAATAAACTGTGCGGGCACTATTTTCTAACAACACAAATTTACTTAAAATTCTTATCTTCGATTAATATTCCTCAACATTTACTTTGCTGTTTTTTAGAAATTGAGTAGTTGAATTGTTTTGTCATGAATTCCAAAATATCTACTTTTGCATTGCTTTTGACATATTTATCTGTAGACGCGTTGTCAATAAGAATTATTGCATCGAGTGCAATATTTGGTAAGAACTGATCATTGAACAATCTTTCAAAACATGGTGCTGCGATGTGGTCCCGACAATCTTCCGTATTGTTAGTTTTCCATTTTGCTAACAAAAAAAAACATTTGGTATTAAACTATTTTCGATTCTTGCAAGCGATATCATACACACAGCTATTATACTACAATTATCACCAAATGAATTCTTCGGTGGTTTCATAAACTATTTAATTTGTTGTTTTCAGCGACGATATCGCCGTTTTTAATTGAATGTTCATTTGTTTATAAATACATATATAGGGTGATTCATAACTATTGGGACATAGGCTAAGGGTATATTGTTTGGACCTAAATATGGCGATAGGACCAAATATAACTCAATAAAATATTGCTGTGGAAAAAGATAAAGGGCGTTAAAGTTGAATTTTTTTTTTCATTTTTTGCTAATAATGTCTATATTCATCGATTGTTATCAAAATCGGTACAGAGGAATAATTTTATACAGGCAATATTATTTTATGTATTATTTGACATGTTGTTACAGGGGGAGCCTCGTGAAGAATTTCTGATGATGAAATTGACTGGTAACTTTTTTTGACGAAACTTTTTAGTGATTTTGATTCGAAAATATGACTCTTGTTCATACACGATATTCTCATTCGTTTTCGAGAAAAACGCAATTGAACAGTTCAGAGTATCGGAAGGGGATTTCATGTAACGGACAATTAAAAAACTTGTATCTTAAGGCTTTTATTTCGACGATAAAGCATAATTAAAAACAATGTAACATAAAAAGAGCAAACTCAAATTAAATGTTCTACGTGGCCTCCTCCGACTTCTATGCCTTTTCTAATTCTTTTAATAAAGGACTTTCGAACTTCAAAGAACATATTATTCTGTCCCCTTATAAAGTTAGTCGCATTTTGTATTTTCCTCCAGAGTTCGTCTCTCGAGTTAATTTCATTGGCATAAACTAGGGACTTCATATGTCCCCAAACATAAAAATCAAGCGGGTTATACTCAGGACTTGTTGGTGCCCATTCAAAATCACTTCCTCTGCCAATCCATCGTTGAGGAAATATATCATTTAGATGATTTCTAACAACTAAAGGGAAATGAGGTGGAGCTCCATCCTGCATAAACCACATTTTATTTGTTACAGCTAGTGATAGATTATCCAAAATATAGCTAAGAGTATTTTGCATAAAAAATAAATAAGAATCTCCATTTAAATTTAAATTCATGCTGAAAATGTCTTTCTTTCAGAGCATGCGAATTTTTTTCTTCCCAATAATGGCTGTTTCTCCAATTAAATACCCCTCGTCTGGTAAAAGTCGCTTCATCGGTGAACATAATATTCTTAAGAGGGGCCTCCTCACAGGTATATAAACCTAAAAACCTACACAATACTAGTTGCTAATCTAGTAACTATTTGGTTCAAAATATTTACGATAGATGTCGATAATAGTACTGAATCGGCTTTTACTTATTCAATATATTTTCTCTCTCTATCTTTCCACTCTTGACGGTTCAAAGAAACGCATCTCTGTTCAAATGTTTTGATTTCAAATAATTCAACTGTTTGTGAGCACAGAAACCTTATCTCTGTTTTTTATGTTGCATCCAAACCACAGCACAGCTGTGCATAGAGATAAGAGAATATTATAAACAGGGATCCAAACAATATTTGTTCACGAAATTTCCATTTAATTGTAGATTTTTGATTATTTACGAGTTTCATAAATGTTTTTGAAAGGAATAAATTGTTAAAAAGTAAGTAATCGTATCGACCCGATATCAAAAATTATAATTATGATAATGTAAATTATCCTGTAATCCGTATTTTTTAATTTTAAAAGATATGTTTGAGGTTATGTTTACTGGATTATTTGATTAATGTGAAAATATGAGATAAATAATACTGATTGTTCTAGTATCATCAAACCATCTTTCAACATTCTCTTGAAGCCCTGTTTAAATGATAATATGGGTTTGTTAGCGAAAAATGCTTAATTGAAGTGAAGTGACCTTTGAAGTAACTGAATGAAGAAAAATTAAAACCGCTCTCAAAAGACAAGAATTGCATAATTCATTTTGATGAATATATAATAGTGATAATTGAAAAATATTATCACCTGATACAAGGTACATTACATATTGCATGAAAGGACATGTGCTATTTAATAATAGGTTTGTTCCAACCAAGGTTTTTTTTCGAAAACCATATATTGCATCGTTTAATCAGCTTGTTTTGCGCAAACGCGTGTCCTGCACTGTTATTGGGTTGGAAATAAACGAATACAGTTGGAACAGTTTGTGAATCATTTGGAAAGCAATTTTAATCTGTATTCTATTATCATAACATAACCAAAGATTACAAGGAGTTTGTGGATAATAAAAATAAGTTTGGTAAATATTTTATACAAATTAATAAACCAATTAATCAATTTAGATGATAGCACTAAAGTTAGTAAAATGCATGAATACAATTATTTTGCTTTAGGTAGCGAAAGTATTTCGAGTATGAAAAAGAAATGGACGAGATATTTGGAAAAAAGAAAAATGTATATCCAGAACTCATATTATCCAATGAAACAATGGATAATAATTTAGTTGACACATGTGATGAAGAATTAGTAAATGAAAACAATGAACCTGATGTACCACCAACACAAACAAAAGTTAATCGAAAAAAAACACGAGCTGTTAAAAAACAATCAACCCTGCAGTATATAAGATCTGATAGAATATTATATTATGAAGAAAAACTAAAAATTGTCAGAGAACGTTTAGAAGAATTAAAGAAACGGGCTAATTTAGGAGAAAAATTTAATACGCAGGGGACTTGTAAAAAAGAGTGTCATTGTAATTCAGATTCTCTCTTGTAATTTTTTATGTTCTATTATATTTATGTAGTTAATTTTTATTTTCACTCAACTTTTTATTTCTGTTTCACTGTTGCCAAAGTTATTTTTAATTATATTTATGTAGGAATTTATTTTACAGTTACCATTTTATTTATGTGGTACTTACTGATTCCAAAGTTATTTTTAAATATATTTATATCAGTATTTATTTTACATTTTATTTCTGTTGTACTGTTTGTAAAGTTATTTTTAATTTTTGTTTATAGCATAAGGGGATATTTTTTTATTTACATATTTGTAATTTTATAATTTATTTAGTACTTGTTACCTACTGTAGTTTTCTAATTAATAAAAGATACTATTAATGAATTTTATTGATATGTTATACAAATATCTTAATTAAAAGTGGTAAATTATTCTATAATGGTAATGCATACGCTATTCTATCTCTAATCATGCCTAATTCAACATTTTCGTCATCTTCATCAACATCTTGATCTTCATGAGGAACGATATTATCGATATGAACTTGGACACTAGCAACAGCTAAAAATATTTGTGGATTATTTTATGCATATACGTAATAAATATGTAAATGATTTTATGTCTAAGCTACACTAAACACAATCTTGTGGAGTAAATATAAATAGCATTTACGAAGCACAAATTTACTTATTTAGCATGAAAATTACCTAATTATAATAACTTACAAATACAATACACACTAAACTATAAATTTGGGATATTTTTATGGACACAAAACATATGACAACAGCATTTGACTCATAGAGAAAGTTATAATAATATTTGTCTATGAATTGGCCGTCGTCTTCTGCCATTGAGTTCTATACAGTGCCATGCATTAAGACGGTGGAGCGGTTGAACTAAAGTAAAAAGATGTTCGTTTGCAAAAATTTGCGCACAACAAATCTCAAAAAGTACAATGATTTGAGATTTCATATTTTCAGAATCGAATTCTCTAGGCTTCCTTTTGGGGATCAGGTTTTGGTGTCCAGATTGGTGACCACAAATTGTCAAAACTGTCGTTTGCAAAAATTTGCGCACAACAAATCTCAAAAAGTACAATGATTTGAGATTTCATATTTTCAGAATCGAATTCTCTAGGCTTCCTTTTGGGGATCAGGTTTTGGTGTCCAGATTGGTGACCACAAATTGTCAAAACTGTCACAATCACACCAGCACTTAATGGCTTATATCTTTTTTATAACAATATAAAACTCAACCAAAATACCTGATCCCCAAGAAAAAGGTCCAAGTTATATTGTGTTAAAATTTCAATACTCAATTTCCCCGCGTTCTTTAGATTTGTTGTGTACAAAATGACCTAAATTTTGTTGCAAATCACGGGTGCCAAATGTTTTCAGGTTCCTAAAACGTGAGGCCCCTCTTAATAAAATTTGGGTCACCATTATGCTTGTTGATAATACGTTGGCAGAACTGTAACCGTCGTGGGAGATCTCTTGGAAGCAAATTTTGAACAGGAGTGAAGTGATACGGGTGGAACTTTTCTTTTTTTATAATTCTAATAATAGACGACTGACTTACTCCTGTTGCTGATGACAAATGACGTGAACTTACTGTAGGGTTTTCATCTATTCGAACCAAAATTCCATCTTCTTGATTAGTTGAAATTTGTTTCGGAAGACCACCTTGTTTTTTATTGTGAAATGACCCGGTTTCACCCAAACGATGAAATAGATTTGAAAAAGTTTTGAGATTTGGTTGCCTTCTGCCTGGATATAACAATTCATACCTTCTGGCTGCAGAGCGCCCGCAAAAATGTTCTTGTGCGTATACACAAATCATATCCCGCATTTCTTGATTCGTAAAATGATTGTGACGAGGCATTTCAATCGAAAAAGTATATGATAGCTTTAAAAAGGCAACAATTGGCTATAAACTCGCAGAAAAAAATATTCACTGATAAGAAATGTCATTTACCAGCAACAATTATCTGACAGTCCAAAGCACACTTTTCATAAATGAAATAATATTTGAAATCCCCTTCCGATACTCTGAACTGTTCAATTGCGTTTTTCTCGAAAACGAATGAGAATATCGTGTTTGAACAGGGGTACCAATATTACGTAGAAATGATGTTTATGTTATATTTTTTGATAAAAATAAGTAAAAAGTTCCGACAAAAAAAGTTACCAGTCAATTTCATCATCAGAAATCCTTCACGAGGCTCCCCCTGTAACAAAATGTCAAATAATACATATTGCCTCTATAAAAGTATGGTTATGTGCCGATTTTGATAACAATCGATAAATACACAGTGAAATTATTAGCAAAAAACGAAAACAAAAATTGAAATCTAACTCCCTTTATCTTTTTCCATAGCAATATTTTATTGAGGTATATTTGGTCCTATCGCCATATTTTGGTCCAAACAATCTACCCTTAGCGTATGTCCCAATAGTTATGAATCACCCTATATAGATACATGTTCACATAAAAATACATATTTTCGTAATTTAACATAACATAATAACTATACAATAATCCGAATAATAAAATTACTTAGATACACAGTTATGTAGAGCTCGGAAAAAATGCAACTTTTTATACTTTTTCCCAAAAAATGCATTTTTTAAAAGATTAGAGCATTTTTTGCATTTATTGCCAATTATTTTAAAATCCTATTGAACAGAAAGTTTTCATTATGGAATTTTTAAATCTGTTTGCGTTTGTAACTACCTGCTACCCCAAAATTGAAAGAGCTTGTAAGAGTAGGTACCTACTTTATTGAAAGGGTCTTACTATATTGATTATTTTATTACTTTATTCTTAAAATGGGAAATACCAAATACCATAAACTAGAGTAACTGTAACCGGGGGATTCCCAAAACATCGCAGCCGGAGCGGCCTCCCCCGGTAAATATTAGGTAAATCTTTAATCGAGCAGTATCTTCCAACGAAAGCATTACGATTAGTAAACAGTGAACATATTGTACTTTCTTTTAATCAGGATATAATATATAAGTGTTTGAGTCGAAATGCCTAAAAAGACATTTAATGATATGTGGATAAAGTGTCACCGAGAACTTACTTGGGATGGAGACCACCTTTTTTGTACAGTGTGTTCGAAAATTGTAAGTGTATGTTACATATTGCTATTGGCTTTGGTTTTGAAGTATGTTTTATCTAAAAGTATAAGTATTCATGTATTCAAGATATAGGTAACATATTATTTTTTTTATTTTTTAATTTTTTTATTTTTACTTATTCGCAGCTTATTTTTTAACAAATTGTAACCGGATGTTACTATTTTGTTGTTTATTTAATGAGTTTTGAGGGTTTTCATCGATTCTGTAAACTTCTCGTTTATAATAAAGGCACTGAATGATACTTCACAAGATCATAAAATCATAAAACAGTTAAACCTATTTTGAGAGATAATTATAAAACAAAAAGGTGAATGATATGGTCGGACGTGATTGACACGTTCTTTGTACATACCAAGTAAAAAATTGTCCTTCTAAAAACATACAGGGTGTCGAGTTATTTTGCAGTTAGATATTTGTTTTTTTTGCGTATATTTGTTTTGTGAAAATAATGAGTAGTTTTCCGTTCCCATTATAGATCCACGCCGAGAAAAAATTCATTGTGAATCAACACGTGAAATCTGCAAAGCATATTTCCAATATGCAGAAATTATCATCGCAACAAACCTTAAGAGGTTGCCTCCAATAACAGAAGCCAAAAAAAGACGACCAAAAAGAGTTTAATGAGGATTTGTGCAAGGCAATGATTGCCAGTAACATACCGTTGAGCAAGTTGAATAATCCCAACCTGAAGGAATTTTTAGGATAATATTGTATTTATATTCCCGACCGTACGTAAAGCAAGTGTCGACTCAATTTATAAACAAACAGTAACTTGTATCAAAAACGAAGTCAATTCAAACTATTTATATATTGTAGTAGATAAAACCACCGATTCGTGCGGTAGATATATCGCACATGCATTAATAGGTGTTTTAGGGGAAACAAATAAAGGCAGATCCTATCTTTTTGCTTCAAAAAAACTTGAAAAAGCTAATAATTTAACAATTGCACGATTTGTCCAAGATTCATTAAACAATTTTTTCTTGCCCCAAATTGTTCCCACAGAAGAATTTATTTTATTTTTATCTGATGCAGCACCTTATATGATTAAAGCTGGACAAAATTTGAAAATATTTTATTCGAATCTGCAACATGTAACCTGTCTAGCTCATGGAATTAACAGAGTGGCAGAATGACCTAATTAGCAATGTAAAAAAAGTATTTTTAAAAGCTCCGACACGCGTTCAATTTTACAAAGAAAAATTTCCAAATCTTTCCTTACCTCCACAACCTGTAATAACTCGTTGGGGTACCTGGTTGGATGCACCTATATTTTATGCTGACAATTACCACGCCATTAAACATGTGATTGACGTTCTTAGTGACTCTTCATCTACATCTCTTTTAAACTCAAAAAATCTTTTTAAAAATTCAATAATAAAGAATAATTTGATATTTATAAAAACCAATTATATGTTTGTATCTACAACTATTAAAAATTAAGAAAAATCTTGTATTCCATTAACGGGATCAGTAGCTCTAATTAGCCAGTTTGAGTCAAATTGTAAGAAAGTCGGTGGACAAATTGGGACCGACGTTCTAAATAAATTCAATTCTGTGGCTCAAAATAATACAGGCTTTCAAATTTTGAAAAATGTGTCGAAAATTTTTATGGGCGAAAACGATGTAAATAGACCAAATTTAGAATTAAACATCATTTGTAAATATAAATATGCTCCCATTACATCAGTTGTTGTTGAACGAAGTTTTTCATTTTTTAAACACATATTTTCTGACAAGAGACAAAGTTTCCTCCTAGAAAACTTTGAAAAACACATAATTATTAATAGTTTTTAGACTTATGTGCATTTCTACTATTAATTTATATTTATACTCTATAAACAGTGCATGGCTTTCTAAAGAACTTTTTCCAGGAAAAATATATTAAAATAATGTTCTGACCTACGATTAAACTGGTATTATAATGCTATGAAAAGTGCTTTTTATGTTTGGTACTATAAACTAATTAGGAATCATTAAATAAACAACAGGTAGACAAAATTATAACCGATTGATCTCTAATATGCATTGTCTATAAAATTATTTCATTGAGTAATACTTGGATACTTACTTCTCAGTAACAATAAACGCAGCGAAAATTAGCTGCAATATATCCACATAAAAATTAGAAAAATTGAAGTTATTTCCAAAACAAAAGATAACACATCCTTAAAAGGTGATTGAAGTGAAATTCTGAACAGTGTATTTTATTGTCCTATATCCATGCTACTACCACACAAATCACCCACCTTATAGATAGATCTCACAACACTAAAATGTCAAACTAAAAAGTGGAGCGCCGCGTACAATTAGGAATGGAACTAATTATTAGTGGCAAATTTAAAATGAAGGATTTGGCGGTTAATTTAAATTGTCTTAAGCAATTAAGGTGGGTGATTTGTGAAGCAATTATTTCAGTATTTCAATTCGGCTATATTATGGTTGCACTGTAACCAGAAAATAACGTCGATTGAAATACTGTATACTTTCTGTTTACTCATAGTCTCAGTAAGATTAGTTTTTTCCAATTATTATCAAATTATAGGAACCAACAGTAAGTATAATTTAGGAAAATATATACTGTCACCTGTAAGATGATATGGCATATTTCCATGGAAATCTCTTCCAAATAAAATAAAATAATAGTAGATTATACCACGAGTCAATAATGATAGCTATTATTCTCGAGGAATTTTTAGGAACCGAGCCGCGTGAGCGGCGAGGGAGTAACATTCCGAGAGAATAATAGCCATTATTGCGAGTAGTATACTCTACTTTATTTACGACAAATTTATTTATTTTAGATTTTTAATGAACAACTTTATTTGTCAATAACTTTTAAATTAGTGATAGTACAATTAATAAACTGAATTGGTCGTGAATTATGATTAACTTTGGAAGAGTTTTCAACACGAATATTTGGAATTTCGGTTGCTGTAAAAGAAGAAGTTGCTTCATTACTATTTATCTGTTTGGCAATAGTATCTGCTGTAGTTGTTTTGTTTCTCATAGACTGATCAATGTATCCTTCAGCTACTTGGGTAGATTTCCAGCCCCCATGACGCTTCAATCCAGTTATATCGCCTCCTCCATCAATGTACAGAGTGGCAGATGATCTGCGATAACAATGGCCGGTATAACTTTGAGGATTTGGCAAGTTTAAATATTTGGCAATTTGTCTACCAATGTCTGCAAATTTGTTTTTTCCTATACGTTGTATTGTACATTTCGATTTTTGATTATTTAGAAAGAATGAATTGGTTTCTACATGTGACGGACGGAGATAGATGTACTTCTTTACAATATTGTAAAACGTACTGTTTATGGTGAATTTTCGTACAATTTTAGTTTTAGTCTTGGGTATTGTTATCAATAACTCTGTTTGGAAATCCTTCACGTCTTCTATCTCCATTTCATAAAGCTCGTTTGAGCGGCATTCGCCCATAATTCCAATAACTAATATAACCTGAATCAAAAAAGAGCATGAGTTTTTGAATAGATCAGATTAAATATGAACATTTACCTTATGCAAAAGAAAAATTTCATCAGGAGCTCTGTCAATAAATTTCCTAATTTCTTCCGGGGTCAGAGTGGAAGATTTCTTTGCTTGAAATCCTTCAGATTTTCTTTTTAAAAACGCTCGTAGTTTCTTATATTTTTCCAGATCAACGTCATGGTTTATCTTCAACACAGATTTAATCATTGAATAGAATGACCATGATGAAGATGGCTTGTATTTTGCACCCAATTCAGCGAAATAGGCCAGCAGAACATTTTCGGAATAAGAGTTTGCCTTGTTTCGAAGACGCCATTCGTTGAACGATGCGTACGTTTTATTATAAATGGATTTCGATGTTTCTGGTATTAAGGTAGATGTTGTTGCTGCAGCTAATTGTACAATTTCTGGTGGTGTACAAGTGAAAGATTCTTCATTTTCATCCATTTTAATACAAATACACAAACACTACGCGTTTGACACTGACACTTTTGAGTTTGGTTATATTGTTTCCATTGTATATAGGGAATAAAGACTATTAATCCCTCGTCATTATTCCCTAAGGGATTAATATATGGCATTATACTTCAAAAACCACAAGTATAATACCTATATTATATATTAGTCGTAAATAAAAATCATTAATTTACCGTAAAAGCACGTCCATAATATAATAAATGCCACTTATCAGGCTAGTGAAAAACATTACATCATTAGATAATAAGAGAAACTTTATGATATACAGAAAAACAAAGGATATACAATAATAATTTATTTATTAACGGGCAAGCCCTTTAAAATTATATAACATACAAAAGTGAGCAAAATATATAATGTAGAGAAATCTTAATATATATTCACTACAATGAATACAGTTATTAAAACAAGATACACAAAAATCATGGGTTGACAAAATATAAACTACTGAACATTCAAATCACGAATAAAGCGTTTACATTTAGTAATTGAGGCATCAAAAAGTGAAAGGTCTTACAGTGAGTTTGCGAGTCTCATAGATCTAGGAAGATATGTGTAGTATGCAATTATATCTGTGAAAAGGTATGTGAAGTGTTCGATTCTGCCTAGTGGTCTGCGATGGAACAAGTAAACTAATTTTATTTAGAAGTTAAGGACAGTTATATGTACACTTCGCGTCATATGAAACTGGTACACTTTTTTTTCCAATGTAAACCTAGCTAATTCAAATGACAATGAATACCATGTGTCAAATTTGTCAAGGCGCTTTATTCACGACACCAGCCCATTTTTGAATAATTATTTTCAATGCAGTTGTTACTGAAGCAATGAAGTTTACTGTTACTTTTGCAGGTCTTGCCGTATTATAGGGATTTTCGTATAAATAATCAGTTAAAGCTTTGTCTAGTTCTATTCTAGTTAAAACTGGTCTTCCATCTCCTATTTTCTAACAACAGTTTGATCCTTGTTCCACCTGTTTTTAAGTGAGTCATCTAATAAACCTTATATTTAAAAAAATATTCGAACCAGTAACAATGTAACATTTTTATATTTATTAAAATATCACTCTTTCTAAATTTAAGCCAGTTACTCCTTTTGTAAAAATTTTGTAATTGTAATAAATTTGTATTTTTTCCATCTCGTTTTATTGCTTCACAAAATTCACTTTTATCATTACATCTACTAATATTTTTGTTCAGCTAGCTTCACTGTCCTAGAAATTATATCATAACAACTAGTTCAGCACTGACACTTTTAAAATAATCCATTTACATAGCCAGAAAAACACTATTTTCAATTATAGTAGTTGTACCAGTTTTATATTACGCACAGTGTACCATTTATGATAATAAAAACTAATGTAAGATATTTCTCTTTCCTGCGGTTCTCAAGAGAGGAGATTCGAAGCTGCTGCAGCCACACAGCATAGTCATTATACACATGTAGCTTAAATGTAATATAGCGTATAAAGTTGTTCTGAACATGTTCGAGTTTTCTAATGTTAACTAAATAAGGTGGAGACCGTACAGAACAGTAATCAAGGTGAGACCTAACTAAAGAAAAATATAAAAGTTTAATATAAAGTCACGAATATTTCTCTTAACGAAACCCAACATTTTCAACGACTTATGCACCACAGTAGTGATGTGGTGGTTAAAGGTAAGTGCATGGTCAAGAACCACTTCTAAATCTCTTATCTTGTTGAATGTATCAAACAGTTGACCTTTTATGTTATAATTGAAAGATGTTAAGTGTTGGGCACGACAAAAGCAAATCACGAACACTTTCCAGCATTAAGATCCATGCCGTTGAGAGTGGAATTACTGGCATTACTTCAAATAGATTTAATTTGTAAAGCATCAGCCAATTCGGAAAGATTGAAAATTAACATGTTTTTAGATTCACGCAACTCATTCATAATGTCTTCCATTGAAAATGTATCAGCACTCCTGTCCTCCTTCAACCTCAGAACATCTTGCTTCAAAATATTAACTTCGCTCCTAATAAGCTCAATTTCCTGAAGTAGTTTGGGCACACTAGAGTTCTTCTCTCCATAACTGCAGCCCGAAGCTCCCAATCCCGAGCAACTTTCAGTATGATGCATGGTAACATGACAACTATCGCAGACAACGAATCTGTCAGAAAGTACATCTTAGCAAACAGAACAATTACTGGCCATTTTAAAAGAAATGCCTAAGTAATAACAAGCACAAGTGAAAAATGTAGCACTAATAATTCCTGAAGAATATGGTATAAAGTATTGGTATTAATTCCAAGACTATAAGGTAGTACTTAAAAATCAATTAGCCTCATCAAATTGTATCTTCTTACTAATATTGGAAAAAAAACGTTTAAAACATTTATTTACAGCACAGAGAAAATCTTAATCGTAGAATTATTCTAATGGACCACTTGATTATATTTAATGAATTCATCTATGAATCTCGAGGCACTAAATTAGTTAGTATGAAAAACAACGGAATTTGTACACAATGTTTAAGTAGATAAAATGAGTAAAATAATGGAGTAGCAGATCTACACTGTATACTTGAACAAACAGAAGCAACTCTGCAGTGTCTTCAACATTGACTCCAATTTTTTTCTCGGTATCTGAAACCAAGGAAGAACTTTTATTGAAGTAAATATAGCATTAAACAAAGATGTAAAATAGAATGAATATAAATAAAATGTTATAAAAACAAAAATTAAACTAGTTACCATCAATATGGATAGGTATATGGTAAAAGGAAAATCATATATGTAATATACAGATTTTACCATTATATACCTACTTCTAATTCTTTTAAATATTATTCTATTCTATTCTAATAAGTTAATTGAGCTAATTTTTTTCTTATTCTATTTCATCCTATTGTTTTTTGAAATTTATAAATATATATACACATACACTGCAGGAAACTAAAATGTATGAGTTTCGGGATTTTAAAATAAAAAGTATACTTACCAATTTTACCAGCTAAATTTATAGTTGAAGCTAATCTTTGGCTGAAAATCTGCGTCGCATGTTTCACTTTCATTTTCTTCATTTTTTCCTCATATATATGCTCTACTTTTATATGTAGCAAAGCTCGTAGACCATCAACTGTTTCTGATTCAGCACCACATTCATACAAACGTTTTATTTGTTCCCACTTGGCTATTCGTTTTACATTATTTTTCAAGTAAAACAAATCTTTTTTCAGAAGATTGTTTCTCATGCCTTTTATAAGATGAGGTGGATCCAGTATTGGATATACTTTGAAATTACCAATTTCAAAAAATCCTTGTCTATATTCTTGATTATTTCGTAAATAATGTTGCTTGGTTTCACTCATCAACGTATTAAAAACTGGCATATTGTATTGGTCACAGTGGCGTAGCTAGGAAACAAGGGCCCTAGGGCAAATTAAAAAATGGGGCCCCACTGCTATGTAAACTGATTAGGCTTTATCAAATAAAAATATGAAATATACAAATACTTTAAAAATGCTAAGCTACTTAACTTCTTAAGCTCTTTTTTGTGCACTGCAGGGTAGATAATAAAAATATTAAACAGTAACAACATAAATTATAATTAATAATTGGTGTAGGTTTGGCTAATAAAACGAAATAGAGAAGATTCAAGGGTTTATTATATAAAGGTCGGGTCTACCAACTGACTAAATAACAATTATATTTACAATTTTTTCCTAGCTTTAGTTTTCGCAAAAGTATCAATGACTTCGTTTAAATCCAGGCTTGAAGCGGTTTGTTTTCAATTGCTATTAGCGATAAATGTCGGAGTCGAGTTTGGCCCATTTATAATAACATTGCTGTTAATACTTCCGTTAGGTCGCATTCTAGCACTTCATAGTTGCTCATTATTACCTTACATATTTGGTAAACAGTCCATGCTTGAGTTAGTTGAGGTAAAACTAGGCGGTAAATATTAATAAATTGAAGTGAAAAACTAGGGCCTATTATATATGAATATTTTCTTTAGAATTCGTCACACTTTTGTAATAAAGTTGCTTCATCAACATGTAATAAAAATGTTGGTGTTAGAAAATCGATTTTATGACAGACTGCACTCATACCAATAAAACGTGTTTCTAATTGAGATATTACTGTGTCTAGTACATTATTGAAAATCTTAATTTTAAATATTTTTTCTCGGTTTGGAAATCGGTGATCAGCAGCTAATTCATCAAAATGTTTTTTAACTTTTCTTTGCCTTTTTTCTTGAAAATGGGGATCAATACTCTATTTTCTTGCAGTTTCACTGGCTTTGCACTTGAATAATTCGAAATCATTTCTATAAATTTGCAACTTTGCTTTGGCCTCTGCTAAAACTTTACTCGCCTCGCCCAAATTGATGTCGCATTTTTGGATGCATAATTAATGTTCAATACACTGTACATGAATTCGCAAAGCAACACGAACTCGAAATGTAGCATTTTTGTTTTAATAGTCTCTGCTTCACTACGCTCATCTTTATTAGGACTCTTTAGAACTATTTCTGATAATGCTTTGATAATATCAAAATAACGAAGTTTTATTGCAGATATCGTATTGACCCTACTGGACCATCTAGTCGGATTTAGTTTTTTTAGGGTGGTGTCCGATTCGCCAGTGAGTTTTTACAGTAGATCCCAACGTTTGATACTGTTTCCGAAAAAGTTATACAAATTTTGCAACGTTGCGAAAAAATTCTGTATTTCCACACAACTGCTAACGGCATGATTTATCACCAAATTTAAATTATGAGTGGCACAATGTACGTACTCTGCGTTAGGCTGGATATCCTTAATATGTTTTGTACACCATTATACACACCACTCATCACACTGGTTCCATCATAGCCTTGCCCCACACATTTTTTTAAATCAATATTTTTGTCGATAAATAATGTTGTCACTTGGTTGACTAAATCTACTGCGCCATGTTTGAAGGCTGCATAAAAGCCTTTTACTTCTATATCAATTGGCTGTCCATTTTCTGATCTGGTTATTCCTGCATACCTCACAACAATGCTTAGCTGATCTACCTTCGATATGTCCTGTGTCGTATCCATTATGATGGCAAAAAACGGTGACGCTCTAATTTGTTCTAGTAGATGGGTTTCGAGTTTGGTCCCCAAGCTCTCAATCATTTCATTTTGAATTGTTGCACTCAGATATCTTGTAGATCCTAAAAACATAAAAAAACACAATATCAAAAAAGTCCTGATATTAAACAGTTAATAATTATAAACAAAATAAAACAATAAAAAAACTTAGAAATAATTATTATTACCTTTGGGCATATCCAAAACTTGCCGCAAAATGTGATCATATCGGGCGACAAGCTCTACAAAGGACAGAAAATTTGCGTGGTTTCCTTCCCGACTTAAGTCTTCTTGATGTCCTCTCAAAGCCAAAGAACTCTTTGCTAGGGTAAGTATGATATCGAATAACCTTTGAAGAACCATTTTCCAAAATGATGCTTCTTTGCGAATTTCATTTTCAAGTTCCTTGTCGATAGTATTAGTATCGTTTTTTCCCAAAACTCATACACGGCACATGCTTCCGAATGGCCACTCGAACAACTGTGTTGTTTAATTCTTTCTGATAAATGCTTCCAATCTCGAAATCCCATACACCAAACATTATTCCTTTGTGAAGCAAATAACCAACAGGGTTGACAATAGGCAGCGTCTAGTATTTTGAAATAACATAACCAAATACGATTAACTGGCCCATATTTAGAACATGGAAAAGGTCCTGAAGGCTGTAAAGGCCCCATATAAAGAATTTGACGTTTTTCGTTATCACTTAATATTTGGTTAGTGAAGTTTCCCAAGTCATAAGAAGATTTGTCGTACACATTTTCGGAAAATGTAGAGGTCTGTGGTTCCTCCAAACCCGCTCTTATGTGTGTCATGCAAACATCATCCACGTTCACATGATCGGCGGCGGAGGTATCTCCAACTGCAATAACTGTCGAATCTTCTTCAGTAGGCTTCTCAACCAACACTGCAGTTACCACATTATTGCAGTCACTATCTATAGAAATATTTTGGCCAGATGTACTTGCAGAAGGCTAACTAAAAAACTTGTCAATTTTGGGCAATTTTTGTTTACTATCTTCTCTTTCTTGGCGTTGTTTGCGTTTAAATGCACCACTGGGTTTCTTCTTTTTATCCATAATTTTAGTTTTCTCATTTATTGAAACAATACAATATTAGATTGTGCTTGAGGTAGGTATTCGACTCACTGTAGTCACTGTTCACTGACGAAGTTAAAAGTAACATAAAAGGAAAGAGAAACACAATGATACGCTACAAGTGTTGTTGGGGAATATCCTGAAAAAAAACTATCACCGTTAGTGTTACCACTGTTGCCAGTTTAGCCGAAATCTATAGATTTGACACGAGTTATTGACTTAACGGACATCAATATGAGTGGTAAAATCAAATAAAATTGAACCATTATATTCTATATTGACCAGTACAAAAAAGTTTATTGACATTAGCTTACTTACTCCTGATACAGCATTAATTTTTTAACCGTTCTCGAAAAAAAAAATTTTTCGAATTCACAATAAAACGGACATCGATGAATAATAAAACGCACATATCACTATCCGTCAAATTGACAACACTGCCAACCTACAGAAAGCATTTAGGGGAATTCCCTAGGCATAACTTTTGAATTTCTCTCAACTGAGTTTTCATGATTAAAGTGGGGTTGCAACCTGTCATCTGGTAAGGATTCGAGGGCCCCCTGAGCTTGAGGGCCCCGGGGCACTGCCCCGCCTAGCCCATAGGCAGTTGCGCCACTGATTGGTCACAAATGCATGTAATTCGTTTTAAGGTCATTTTTAATAATTCTTGTAAAATTTGTTTTAATAAATTTTTCATAATTACTGGTTTTGCTCCACCTTTTCCCACAAAATGGTAAGATATGGGTGACTTCCATTTATTTCTGATACCTCTAACCATGAAAACCAGAACATGATCAGCTATAACTTCAGTTTTTCCATTTTGGCCAGTTTCCTGAAATCCGGATATTGACCCACTCTTTTCATTAAAAGTAAGCGTAGGCATAATTGACATTTCGTCAAACATGACATCAACGTATTTATCAGCTTCCTCCATTTTAACTATTCGTGTTTTCAAAGATTCAAAAATAAAGTTGTTAATGCCTGGCCTAACGTCAATTCTAGATAATAGCCTGTTCATAGTTGACTTACTGGGCAGAATGAATATTCTTGACAATAGTCGATAAGATCGAGGGCTTTGCTTGTACAATGATATAGCCAACATTTTTATTTTTTCCTCCATTGTAAAACATCGTTGTTTTTTTGATTTTTGATTTTCCCTAATTTGACATTTAATGATCATTGCTGCCAAAGCATTTAGTTCTTCTATTTTTAATAACTCTGCTTGTTTGGAGCATTTTCAAGCATCAAAAAGTCTTTTTCTAATTGAATGTGTGCGGTTTCTCTCTATACTATATTTTTTGTGAAAATATTGCATTGCCCTATATAATTTACGTTTCCTGGGTGTTTGTTTTTGGTACAATATTTTCAATAATTTTGTATGGAGTTGTCCCATCAGGTTCTATAAAATAAAAATAAAATTTATGCAATTATAATAAACTACTAAACTAATTAATTTAAACTACTAAATATTACAGATGATTTGGTAAAATGTTTAAAACCGTTTGTGAACTCCTCAAAAATTTAAAATATATTTTACCAATTATATGTACTATCCCAACACCACCAGAATTATGTAGGGAATATTCCTGGACGTCTTCGATATGTGAAGATATTTCAGGGTCTGTTTAAGGTTCCACAGAACTTGATGTTGATGGCAAGTTATAAATTTGCAATATATTTCTTATATTTTCATGGGTTTCGGTCAGAAATAAAATCACTTGCTTATAATGGTAACGTTTCGGTCTTGACAGTAGTAGACAAGCCTCTATGGAGGCAAAATCAATAAAAGGGTTTGAAAATGGTTTAAATGAAATAGACCGAAACGTTACCATTATAAGCAAGTGATTTTATTTCTGACCGAAACCCATGAAAATATAAGAAATATTGAGTATTAACGGTCATTGAAAATATATAAATTTGCAATATATTTATGTTGCCTGTAAAAACAAGAAGTAAATAAAAATACTTATACAGTTATAGAATGGGTAGTCAGAATAGAAAGAGCATAATGAAAATCACATATTAATCATTATCATTTATAAACATTTCTATTTAAAGTTTTCAGAACATCTAAGATTACAAATAAAACTACTCGCCTCCTAAATTTAATGTTGGTACTGAATTTGAATGCAGTCTATTTGACATGCTTGAAATAAATTTTTCTTCGAAATGTAGGTGGCAGACTCTTTTTGAAGCATAAATTATTACAGGATCCATATTTATTAAGGCGGCATTGTTGATTGCATCTACCCACTTTCTAAATCGGATTAAATCTGTTTTTGGATTTGGAAACCTATGATGAACGTCTATTTTCGCCACAATCATGGACACAACACTTGATTAAAGTCATATTAAAAAAAACCTATCAACAAACTAATACAACTTAATAAAAATAACTACCGAAGAACAAATTAAACCTCTAAATAAACTTATTTATGAATTATTTATGAATTCAAAACGAACACTACAAAAATACAAAACTGCACCACTAGGATCTTCGATACGATTCCTTTAACCTTCAATTCGCAAAACATTCGATTAAATCACGTCAAACGTCAAATTTGCGACCTCTACAATTAGGAATGGAACTAAAATTGTAATTTGGCCTTGACAATTCAAGTGAAACCACCGTGACTACCACTACTGAAGGTTCACCGGTCGCTGCTTGTGCTCGGTGCCGAAGAATACGTTCATATTTGCCAAAACGTGCCGGGGACGGGGCGGATCCGAGGTAGAAATATACACCGACATTTCTGTGCTCGGTTCGTGCCCGGACTAGCATGAATGTATACGTTCAAAATTACCTGACAATGTTTGGCCGTGCATTCACCGTGTCACGGCCCAGAACTATCACGGCGTACCGTGAATCATCCTGTAGTGTCTTGTAGAAACGATAAAATGTCACATTATATTTTAAAATATTACTCAGAGGATCTTCCATAGTTTTTCTGGCGAAAAAGCTGTATACAGAGCATTGGATTAAGAATAAATGTTGAGGATGAACAATGTTGACTTATGGGGCTATTTTTAACCGTGTTCAATACGCTTTCTTGTTATGGCGGTTTTCTCTTTTCTACTAAAGTGTTGATATTCGGTTTACACCAGTCACATTTAGGAAAAATGGGGTCAACTTGGAACTGAGAGATAATAAGTTGGAAAAGTGTATATACTTTTGTTTTAAGTCTCATGAATTCATATGTTTGCGTATCGTAAACTGGCTCAATCACAAATTACTTACAATGAATTTTGAAAAAACATTTTACGTACCTTTTTCGAGTTACAATGTAAACCTACCCCCATTTCGAGAACTAACTTTGGATGATGAAGATTTAAGGAAAACAATAAGACACACTGACAAAATAAGATATTTGGGTGTTATTATTAACTCTCATCTCAGGTGGGACCAACAAATTAATGAAATTACCAAAAGCCTCAGATTATTGACATACAAATTTAAATGCCTGAACAAAATAATAGATACCGCACACCTCAAAGTTTTGTACAGCGCTCTTGTGGAGCTCAAACTAAGGTACGGTATCCTTAGTTGGAGTGGTGCATTATACACCCATCTCAGGAAATTGGATATTCTCCAGAAAAAAATTTTGAAAATAATTCACAGAAAGGAATATGTTTACTCCTCTAAAAAAATATTAGTGGACTTACAACGTACAAGAATTATATACTGCACATAAATTCAGTTTCAATGATAAAAAAATATTCAAAGAGTATCTTCTGAATTTGGAGATATATATTGTTATACAATTCATCGAAAGCAAATCGTGATATTTATATTCCACTGGTTGTTTCACAAAGTGGAAAAAAATAAAAAATAAATCTTTTCAATTTCAATTGTCTATGCACAGTATGCTTGTAATATTGTTTCATGATGATGATGTAACTGTATGTTGGTTTATTAGACAAGAAGTAATAGGCCATGCGCAACCTACGGGATCTAATGGGTCTTCTCAATGTTTACAATCCTAATCAATATTCTATTGTTATCATTATGAAAAATTTATTGTAATATTTGAAATTTAGATATTCAAGGTCAAACGTAGAACGTGAATATCTCGGGCCCAATGCATCAAATATTTTCTTTAGTTGTAGTGAAAGTTGTAGAACATGAAATTCTCCAGAATCATTTTCTTAAAACAATTTTTTATAGATAGCAAAGAGTATACATGTCACAATACAAGATCATTTCCGAATCTCATTAAAAACATACAGTTATATAAACCAAATACATCCCTTTAAACATACTCATCTTTTCCATGTAATTAATACATTGGTAAAGGAATTAGAGGATACCACAAAAGAATCATAAGGTTTGAAAAAGCTATATCTCGAAAGTATCATATATAGAATAGTGGAAGTCCTGTCTGTGGATACAAACATAATTAGGATTGTGAGTATATTATTACAAATGTTTAATGTGGGCTCACACGCAAGACATCCAAACCATAGTCAAATTCAGTCCATAAAAGCTACAAGTTATCTAGGTCGATTGTTACACTTATCGAAACAAGAACTTTTGTTAGTAACTAAGTTACAACCGAAAAAAGTTTGACACAAATAAAAGAGAGCTTAAAATATCTTTTTTGACGTAAGAGCGGAAGGAATAACAAACTAAAAAGTTAGGGCAAGATCAGTTTGAAGGAAAATTCTAATTTTATCATTTAACAAACAGACAAATGTTTTATAGTATATTACGTAACATGTGTTGTAAGAAGCATTTAACGCACGAACGGAAAAGTTACGCACGAAGCCGCGTAGCGGCGAGTGCGTAATTCCGTGAGTGCGTAAAATGCGTTAAAACACGAGTTACGTAATATACTTTACCTACGACCTACTTGTTAAGGGATTTAAAGTACAAATAAAAACGTACATCCTCGATGCCCAGCCAAGTTTTATAAAAGTCGCTCCTCGATGCCCAGCCAAGCAGCTTAGAAGTTCACCCTCGATGCCCAGGGAGTTTCGTAAAAGTCCATCCTAAGTAGTATTTATTTTTATTAAAAATGCATATAGAATTACCGGAATTGCATAAAATAGCGTATACACCTCTCGACTAAAGTGACATTAATCCCTCAGGAATCAAACACCACCCGCGGGATTAAATGGGCCAGTTTAGTCGCTTGGTGTATAATATAGTATTGTTTACTAATATGAGATACACTCTGACAGCTAAAAGATTCGGATTGAATGAAACGGAACCAATTATCATATAATTCCAAATAACTCTTAGTATTGAAGGCAATCTCATATCTAATAAATGTTATCTACTATTTATATATAGAATAAAATTCAACGTCTAATATTTAAGTAATAAATTTTAAATAAGATGGCTACGTCTATTGACAGTTGCTAAGTGGTTGCTATGGAAGCCGTGCTATTTAATTTACAGCCGTGCGTTTTGTTTTACCGTGCGTAATAGACGTCTTACATTGATTGCCGACTGTGTGTTTTTGAGTACTTACAGGGGTGGTCGTAGGTAAAAATATTTAACTACGATCGTATAAAAAGTAGCCGATTTTTGTATCAGTTTTCGTTTCAAATGTGACTTTTGATAAAATCAGTGTTTTTTATGGTTTTATAGTACAGATGTCTCAAATTGTTTTAGAGGCACAGAAATTTCACATTTAACAGATGAAAATATTATAGCCGCGGTCTTTTCGACATCGGAAGGAATGTTTTAAATGTCACTACTATTTATACCAGTATAAAACTCACAGAAAACTTGTTTCAACGAATAATAATAGCGACTTGTATTTGTACAATTAAATTACTGGTTGCTAAGTAACGTTTTTGCCAATTTACTCTGGAAAAAATACACACGTGTAAAAATTTTTCACCACTAGCTACGAAGTTGACATTTATTGCGTCTTCTAGCCAGATAAGAAGTTGACTTTCTCTATTAGCGATCAATAATTTTTTAACCTAGGTCAATAATGGACAAATTCAAATGTTTTGAGAATATAGGGATATTCGTTTAACAAAAACTAGTGCAACATAATACCGGGAGATTAATTGTTTTTAACGTATTTGCTGGTTGGAATTACTTTTTACAATAAAATTATTCGAAAGAAAATGCCATTAGTTTAATATTTGCGTTCAACCAATAATGACTGATGACATCCCGTAACTACAACATGGTAATAATTACAAACGTTGAGTGCGTTCATAAAACACAACTGTTGCACAACCGTTGGGTGAGCGAAACTCAACATGCTTGGTGACCGGACGCCATTTTTTTGAGCGGTTTTCAAGTGCGCCCACTGAGCACAAAACGTTGCAGATTGTGATGTTTTTATAGTAGTGCAATAATAGTTATTTGTAAAACAAGTGTTACAATGACTCGTTTTGTAGTACGAGTGAAGTTTGCACAACGAACCGCGAAGCGGTGAGTTGTGCAAATCACGAGTACTACAGAAAGTCATTGTGGCACAAGTTATACACAATATTTTTTATAATTCGCATTTATTTAATCATTTAAGTGAAATAGAATTTCATATAATCCCTGTTTTTAAGCTAGGAGGAGTGGTTTGAATTAAGTTGGCAATTCTGTAGATTCCTAATTGGTTAGATCACAAATGGTTTTATTCAGCACTTCTGACTTTTGACATATTATAACCAAATAATTGTGTAAATTGTAAACAAACTTTCATTTAAGCAAAAAGAGGATGATTATTTGTTTAAAAAAGAGCTTCATCGTATATGCTCATGCGATCTATTTATATTATATCATGAACAGAACTATTTCTGTAATACATTTTCACATATATATCTGGTAATTTATCCCAAAAATCGAACGTTTTGTATACCTATATATTGATCCTATACAATATCAAAATAAACAGTTGACAAATCATTGATAAATAAACGTTAGCTTACTTTATTAATATTTTTAATATATAAATCATTCTAATTTACCTATAACATAATAATTTGCTAGCTAGAACAACGCTAGACCATTTTATTTATAATTTGTGTCAAGAATAAAGTCAAATGTCAAATAAAAATATAACTAAATACAATAACCAACTGTACACTAAAAATTACTATAACAGCTTCATTGTGACACTGTAAACAATGTTATAATGAAGTCTCTTTTATACGTGAATTATAAAAATACATAAGTAATACAGCATAACATTATACCCTGGAATTAATTCTTCATAATAATTCCTGGTTTTTTCATGAATACAACGTCTTCTTACGTGATAATCATGTGGTAATGGTTCCTGAAAATCTTCTATTCCATGAGCTACAATATTTCTGTTTATATCAATCATATTACCATCATCTAATAACGCAAGAATTACATTGTATCTAGCCATTATTCTAATTATTGAATATTTATAGTTTCCGAAAAATAATCGTTCAGAAGACGCACGTCAACCATTCTTTGCTCAGTGAGCGCTTACTCAACGGTTGAGTTATAAGTTATGTTTTCTGAATGCACCTGTTGTTTGAAAATAAATTTTACTAGTGGAAATATCAATCTGCGTAAGACTTCTTGATTTTTGTTTTATTACTTTAAGACTCTCTTGGATATTGTTGCTAATTTTTGAGCGTCCTTGGCAGCTACCACCACGGCGTGATCGTCAGCGTATCCAATAAATGTCGTACCATAGGGCATTGGTAGTCTTAATACCTCGTCATAATACAAATTACAGAGTGTGGGTCCCAGTACCGAGCCTTGCGGGACTCCGCACGTTACTGTCATTTTCGCAGAGTTATCTATAAACAAAATTCTGTTTTCCAGGTAACTAGCTATTATATTATATATATTCGGAACAAAGTGTCTTCTTTTTAACTTGCTTAGGATACCTTCGCATGGTGCGGTACTAAACGCATTATGTACGTCAAGAGTTACTAGTGCACATCTCTTTCTTCCTGCTTTTCCGTTGGCTTCTTCCGCTATTTCTTGCACTCATTTTATCGCCAGTCTCGTCGATCTTCCCTCTCTGAAACCATATTGTTCTTCTGGCAGACCGCCATTTTTATCAATTTCTTTCTTTAGTCTGTCTAGAATGATTTTCTCAAACGGCTTCCCCATAATATTTACAACACATATTGGTCTGTACGCCCTATTTTTTTGGTAAGGTTTCCCCTTTTCTATTAACACCAACCTGGCTTCCTTCCAGATATTTGGGGAAGTCCCTTCTTGGAATAGTTTATTTAGTAAAGTTAGGATGGTGTGCGGGTGTTCTGTGACCACTGTCTTTATAATTTCCGGTGTTAACCCATCTCGACCAGGCGCTTTTCTATCTTATTGGCTGCCGTTAGTTCCTCAATCGTAAGTGGAGGGATTGTCTGCTTCTCGTTTTTCATTCTGTCCCAGCAAGCGGTTTGATTGATTGGGAACAGCTTTTGAGTAATTTCCAGTTGATCGTCCGATAAGCATGGCGGCGGCCGTGGTTTCCACTTGTCCATGACGATTCAGTATCCTTATCCCCATGTGTCTTCTCCAACTTCTTCTATAACTTTGTGCTAGGCATTAGTCTTTACTTCTACAATAGCCTTTTTCAAGGCCCTCCGTGATTCTTTATATCGGTTTGTTTGAATGGTCTCCTGTGAGGAGTTATTTGTTCTGTTTATTTTGGCGAGAAATCTTCTTTGTTTAATAGATTCCTTCCGTTTTTCATTTATCTTTTCTGACCACCAGTATAAGCGCTCTTATTTAGTCTCTGGGTTTTCTTCGGAAATATTATGTCGCATGCCTTAGTTATATCTTTTTTTAACTGCTCCGCTGATCTCCAATTGCTAGTTTTTTGTATTAGCTGTCCAATTTCTTGGGTTAACAAATTTAGTTTATCCTTTATTCTCCATCCTTTTTGTGTTTGTATATGCTCTTTTTGTTAAGGGACCTCCAGAATCTCATATGTAATGTTTTGATGAAAACTCAGGTCCGCTGCGTTCATGACTTCCCATTTTGTTTTTGGCGCTAAATGTTATGTCTATAAAACTGCCGTAGTCTCTTCTTACAAATGTATGAATAGGTCCTCTTCCGCTAGCCATTCTGCTAGGTTCTTTCCTCTGTCATCCTCTACTGTTGATCCCCACATATGCAACGTGCGATTGAAATCTCCCCCGACCAAAATTGGTTTTCTATGAGTTTGCACATTACTTTTCCACCCAACCTATCTAATATGCGAGAAAAGTATTGGTTTACCCCAAAAAAAGTTGGAATTTTGAAATATTTTTTTGAGTTACTTTTACGTTTTCCATCAACAGCAATACGAAAAAACGGTTTGTAAAAAAAATTGTGTGTATGTTGTCGTCGGCCACTTTTCCTTACATTTCTTGTTAGCACGATACAGCCGCCGGAGTGCAATAAGCCACCAATTTTATGATTGAATATTGTTAAGGACATGTTACAGATAAACCCTATTGATTTTCAGCTCACCAGAGCCAATACAACGGGTGTTATGTTACTTGAAGTACGACATTTGGTCTTTTTTTGAGAAATTTCAGTTTGTTAGCACGATACAGTCTCCGGAGCTCAACAAGTCACCAATTTTATGATTGAATATTATTCAGGACAACTTACAGATGAACTCTATTGAATTTCAGCTCACCAGACCCAATAAAACAGGTAGTACAGTACTTTAAGTACTATATTTTTGTCATCTTTGGAGAAGTTTCAGTTTCAGCACGATACAGGCTCCGGAGGATATACGAGTGACCAATTTTATGATTTGGATATTATTCAGAGCGTCTCAAAGATGAACCCTATTGATATTCAGCTCACTAAAGCCAGTACAACGGGTGCTATGGTACTTGAAGTACCAAATTTTTGTCATTTTTGGAGAATTTTCAGTTTGTTAGCACGATACAGCGTCCAAAGAGTCTACGATTGATCAATTTTATGATTGAATATTGTTCAAGGTGTCTCACAGATGTACCCTATTGATTTTCAGTTGACTAGAGCCAGTTCAGTGGGTCCTATAAATCCAGATATACTACATTTTTGGAGAAATTTCGGTTTGTTAGTACGATAGATCCCTCGAAGTGTATACAAGTAGCAATCTTATGATAGATTATTGTTCAAGGCCACAGATGCGGAAAAGTTAGTTTTAATCTTTAAAACCGTTCATTTTTTCTTAGATTTTTTAGGAATTCTAGATAATCTGTAAGGTTCACGATTGGACATATGCAGCAGCTGTACATTATAACCATTCCGATGTCAATTCATACAAAACCCCGGCCTTCCCCCATATCTTCTTCTCGAATTTTTCGATTAGGAACTTGCATTGCAGCATCTATATTTCTTTTTAAGTACCAGTTTTCTCTTTCAGCCTTTTTCTTATTGGGTTCAGCTAGAATAATGATATCTATCCCCTCTTCTTTTGTCGTCCTGTAAAGTAGGTCCATTGCCGCCCGTCCCCTGTCTATATTTACCTGCAATATTTTCTCTTTGTCTTATACTGTCTTCATTGTTCTATAGATTTCTAAAATACGCTATCGAGTCTAGCCCTCTTTTCCTCATTGTGTGCTCTGATAAGCCTCCTATATTCCGGACACTTCATTGTTTCGGCATTGTGGCCATTTATATCACATAGATAGCACTGCTCTTCTTTAGTGCATTCTCTTTTTTATGCCCCGCTTCTACACATTTATGGCAATGGATTCGGTCCTCTTCTCTGTATTTGCACTGGATTGCAATGTGGCCAATTTTATAACACTTGCGACATCTTTGTAGGGGGTCAAGCCCTCTTAACCTCCATCTGCTCCACCCATCTCCAATTCTTTTCTTGTATAATAATGATGTTTATTTATTCAATTATTCAAAGTACAAATAAAATACAAATCTATTACTAATCTAAACATTGGTGAATAAACAGGATAATGCCGTAGAAACTGAATAAAATCAGTTTGTACATGGTAAGCATAACAAATTAATACAATAACTACACTAACTTACATACTAGAATATGTGATAAAAATTTAAACTCAAAATCCAGGTAAAGTCGCAATCAGAGTCCATACGTCTAGTCCGGGGTGGGGGAAGTCTTAAATTGAGTAAACATTTTTTTTAACCATTATTTAGCGAACGGCTAATTAGTGAAGTTCGAGATTCACTTTATTTTCTTTTGTTATTTACTTTATTTTCAATAGTATATTCATAATGTTAAGCATTTTTATATTATATTATGAAATATATACCGATCCGTCTCTAGGATCCAATTTTTAACTTTATTTCTATACATAATAAAATTTTTGATTTGTTTAAGTTCATTTGGCAAATATTTATATAATTTGGAGCTGATATAGTTACAACTATGCTGGCCTATTGATTTTTTACATGTAGGAAGCTGTGTTTTATATTCTTTGTTTCTTGTTTCACTCATGCTCTGTATACCGCATTTCAATTTTTCCTTTATGAATATTAATTAGGATTTTATACGCAAATAATTGTCGTACATCATATATTCCATTTTGTTGATATAAATAGTTGCTTGGATATAAAATTGGTTTTTTAAAAATTACCCTTAATATCCACTTTTGTATAAAATGTAATTTATTCATATGTATATCGGACACTCCGCCCCATCCCAATATACTGTGCTGAAGCAAACTTTGTACTAAAACAAAATAAATAATTTTTGAATGTTCTTTATCTAAAAAAATCCCTTAATAATTTAAATCTGGATAGAAGGCCTCTGATTTTATTAGTTAGATCATTTATGTGCAAGTCCCATCTTAGGTGTCTATCAATAATTATTTTGAGATATTTGATGGACTCTGCTTCTGGAATTTCGGTATCTTTATCGATAATTAATGGACCAAATGTAGGCAGCCCAGTAGCATAACATGAAAAAGAAAGGTATTTGGTTTTGTTTATGTTGAGTGTTGGGATAATTATATGCAAACTAATTTTTCATTTGAGTCAAATCTTTTTCTGCGTTTTCTTTTAGTGATTGCCATGACGGTTCTTTATATAAAATTGCCGTGTCATCGGCGAAACTTATTATACTTCCCCGTATTTTTATTTATAATAAAGTGTTAATATATAAGGTGAACAGGGTGGGACCTAAGACTGTTCCCTGAGGAACGCCGTATATAACTTTTTTTTGTTTGCTGACAATACTGTCCACTGGAACGGTTTGGGTTCTATCCGTTAAATAGCTTTTTATTAGATTATAGGCATTTCCTATTATTCCATAAGAATATAGCTTTTGTAGTAGTCTATAGTGGCAGACAGTATCAAATGCCTTTGAGAGGTCTATAAATATGCAAAGAGCTGGTGTTTTTTTATCATGTGCGTCGTATATTTCTGAAGTTAAGTTGATAATTGCGTCTTCTGTTGACTTTCCATTTATAAAGCCGTACTGTCTATCACTGATTGTGTTATCTACTTTTAAAAAACTCATTAGTCGGAAGTTTAAAATTTTTTCGATAATTTTCGATATGTTAGAAATTAATGTTACAGGTCTGTAATTTGAGATTTCACTTTTTTCTCCGGTTTTATACAGTGGTTTGATTAATCCTGTTTTTAGCTCTTGTGGGAAAATTCCTGTTTCGAATATTTTATTTATAATATATGATAGCGGATCCTTTATTTCATGTGATATTTCTTTAAGTGTTTCAGCTCTAAGACCATCAGCACCAGAAGATTTTTTATTTTTTAATGTATAAATCGTGTTAAATGCTTCCGTTTCATTAGTTGGAAATAAGTACATCGTATTTTGTGTCAATGTCTTCAGAAAAATTACGAGGTGGTTCAATGGCATTTGCTAAATTTTCTCCAATTTCACTAAAATAGGTATTAAAAGCATTTGAAATATCTAGTTTGTCGGTAACTATTTCATTTTTGTATAAAATTTTGTCAATTTTTGTTTTATTTTGTTTTTTATGACAAATTTTATTTACACAATTCCAAATATTTTGCGATGAATTGTTTGAGTTTTTTATGGTTTTCTTGGTGTATTCGGTTTTGCTCTTTTTAATTGTTTTTATTAATTTATTTTTATAGGTTGTGTATTTGTGTTTTAAATCTTGATCGTTGGGATTACTTTTTACTTTTAAATATAATTCATTTTTTTTATGTATTGAGTTAAGGTTAGTTATCCATGGCTTTTTGTTGATAGTTTTATTGTTTTGTTTTATTCTTGTTGTAGCTTTCGTGATATATTGTTTTATTATATGAATAAACTCTTCTAGCATCAAATCAATATTTCTTTCATTGTACACATCACGCCATGTTTCCTGCATCAGACTATTGGTATTGGTTGAATATTGTGTTTGTTATATAACTAGCCGCATCTCGCTGCGTGGTTAAGAAAACATATTTGTATCCTTTTTTTATTGGCTTTGTCAGCTATTTTAATCTGGGATTTGTACACGAAACTTCTCTCGTTGTTTAGTTCTCTTTTTAGAACACCCCGTATTTCTTGTTCTTCTACAATCTCATCGATATATGGAAGCATAAAAGTCTGCCTTTCGGTCTTTATATCCACCTGTGCCACATTGCTAAGTTTAGAGTTCAGAGCCGACGTGAAAGCCTTCCTATCTTTTTCCTTTCTTCCTTTGATTCTCAGTTGTATGTTTCCACTGTCAGTTTTATTGATTTTTTGTATCGCAAATCCTCCAATATTTATGTCTTTCTTTAGGTCTTTCAGTATGTCTGGGAACGAGATATTACTTGTTGGTTTTATTATTAGAGTTTCCTCATTTTGGTTCTTTCTGGCACGTTCCCAGTTTGGTCTTTGGGTCCTCCCCATGTACGCGTTCTGTTTTTACCAATTAGAATTTTCAAGTTAATGTTTGTTTTTCTTCCTATATACTCGAGCATATTATGTAAGCTGTAGCGATTCAAAGTTGTGTCTACAGCACAAAATACCTGTTCTATCGGTCTCCTATTGGTTGTTTTCCCAATCTTAGTCAGGCTGCTCTCAAGGTTAATTTTATCTTCTACCGTTACTAGACCTTCTGTTAGTGTAGCGTATGTAACTAATTCCGTTTTTTTTTCGCCATCCTCTTCTCCAAAAATTTCACTAACTGCGTTTCCGCCTACTATGTTGCCTATTTTCAATTTGTCTGCCTCGATGTATTTATGGGTTTTCGGATTTTTCTCCTTAAGTTTCCTTAGTCACGGGTTATTTTCAATTTCACCTGCCTTCATGATAAATACGAGATTCTGTTCCATGTCGGTATCTACTTCAGTGCATGTCTGATATTTTTTATAGGCCTCTTCAGGCCACTGTTCATCCAACCTTTCTAAGAGTTCGCTATCATGTAACTCTCTGTCAATCACTCTTTCGATATTCCAGATAATTCTCTCATTTTCCAGCTGTTGGTAACTGACTGTTTGTGTGTCAATTTCTCTCAGTTAAGCCTTCATAGTTTAAGTACTGCCTGTAGAGGCATATTGCCATTCTATTAATTATTTTACGAATCCAGTTTGCATTGACATTTGCTGGTCAAAATCTTCCGTTCTGTAGATGGCCTTTTCAATTTCGGTTTTCGTGTTAGGTGTAGCTGTAATTAGCATTCTTAGTTGCTTAGTTTGATCTGTCGCTCTTATAATAAGATCGTTTAGTTTCCTCTGTTCATTATTCATTCTCTTGAAAAACTCGCCGTTTTCATCTCTTGTTTTCTCTGGGGTCTCTATCCGTTTTCATTTGTTGTCTTTGCTAGAGCATCCAAATTCCAGGGAGTACGCTCTCGGTCGTTGAGGTGACCTGACAACTGGGCATTACTTCATGAAGATATTCACTACTCGGTTCGTATCAGTAGTGCTCTCCTGTAAAGTTTCCTTGTTTCCACCTGTTTCAGGATTTTCTATTTCAATATTCAAATCTTCTGTTGCCATTTCTTCTTTTTTTCCCACGAGCAGCTAGGGAAGTTTCAATGCGCAGACGCAGAGCCTCGCTTACGTCTGCAAGACTACTTACTGTGGGAGGTCGAGAGTTATCCCAGAGGAACCGTTTGGGACCACGACCGTGTGGCCACGCATCCATCGGCACGGTCGCTAAACACCTCTTGGGTTCCGGAATTTTACAGATGCTTTTGTCCATCTGGACTCTTCTGTCTGTTTCCATACCATAGTTGGAGGGTCCCAGTTTTAGGGCACGGTTTGATTTTAAACTGGCTTTTGCTGGTGTTACTTGTATGACAAGGGTAGCCACACCAGTGTCCCACTGACCGTTTTCGAGCTGTTTGTTAGCTTCACTCCTCCCTTCCCGTCCTTTCGGCTCAAGGAGGAAGGAAGTTACTGAGCCACTCCACCAACGACAAGGTCTTACAGCTCCAAGGAGTAGTACCGACTTGATGTATAATATGCTATTATTGTAATAACTACCAACGTAAGAAACATAGTGAGGATCACCATGTATAATAAATTACCTTTTATATTGTAACGTTTAAACTAAAGAAAGCGGACGTTTGTGGTGGTTACTTAGCAAGTGCCCCTCGTATGTACTTATTGAACCATCGAACCATTCATCTTCGGGAAACACTTACTACTTGAACCATTCTTTAGGTTAAATAAATACCATCGATTATCAAAACTCACTGGGACAACATATATTTAAAATTACGTATACAAATTACTGACCATATGTAACACAGAATATAACGTTTGTACTATTAATAATAATAATCAAGCGAAATGAACTCTCTATATATAGGAAATTCTATTTTTAAAATAACACAGTCAACGATCTGTTCCTCGATCTTGTTGACGCATTATTTATAAAACAGTCATGACTCCTTAATACGCTATTGCTTTTACTACACCTTGCCAGTGACCTTCAAGTTCACTGGCCGCTAGCAATATTTGAAATTAATATCTAATTAAAACTAATAATATCTTTTGGGATCATCACACGTTGACATACAAACAAAGTGAAAAAACAGTCAGCTAAGCATTCTGAATTTGTTGCAAAAAAAAGAAAACATAATCTTTTAACAGGAAATAATAAGTGCGTCAAAATAACGAAATTTTTCGGAATAAAATAAAAATTAATTCTTAATTGAGGTAAAAAACCTATTACACAATTACGTCGAACGATAAGTGAACACCAATCAGGAACTAACATGTACAAAGAAATAAACGAAGCTGACACAGAGAAAAGGCGGAAGCTACGAAAATGTAGCACATGAAGTGGCAGTTAGTAAAAACTCGCGGTCGGAATCGGTCTTGTTTTTTTTGGGGTTCGCGGATATCGGTTTTTCAGGAGCTCTCAGAGTTTAAGTAACATATAATTAAGGCGTAGTGTTTTAACTTATCCAGTGTAATTTTTTTCGAAAGGTGGAAAATAAGATTACAAGTGAGCGTCTACTGTACGCGCTCTGAAGGGTTTCTTTTGTTCTAAACGCGAGTCGTGGCCGTCGGGGTTTTTGTGAACACCCAGTCTGACAATTGGTAAGCCGAATTTGAATAGACGGTTTTAAAGATTAAAACTAGCTTTTCCGCATCTGACTTCGGGGGATGTATCGTGCTAACAAACCGAAATTTGTCCAAAAATAACCAAAAATGTAGTATATCTGAATTTAGAGGACCCGCTGTACTCGCTCTAGTCAGCTGAAAATCAATAGGGTACATCTGTGAGACACCTTGAACAGTATTCAATCATAAAATTGGTCACTTGTATACACTCTGGAGGCTGTATCTTGTTAACAAACTGAAAATTCTCCAAAAATGACAAAAATTTGGTACTTCAAGTACCATAGAACCCGTTATGCTGGCTTTAGTGAGCTTAATATCAATATGAATAATCTTTGAGACGATCTGAATAATATCCAATCATAAAATTGGTCACTTGTATATACTCCGAAGGCTGTATCGTGCTAAAAAACTGAAATTATCGTACTTAAACTACTATAGCACCTGTTGTACTGGCTCTGGTGATCTGAAAATCAATAGGATTCATCTGTGAGATACCCTGAATAATGTTCAAACATAAAATTGGTGACTTCCTGAACTCCGGAGGCTGTATCGTGCTAACAAACTGAAATTTCTCAAAAAATGACTAAAAATGTCGTACTTCTAGTACTACAGCACCCGTTGTACTAGCTTTAGTGAGCTGAAAATCAATAAGGTTCATCTGTGACATGCCCTTAACAATATTCAATCATAAAATTGGTGACTTGTTGCACTCCGGAGGCTGTATCGTGCTAACAAGACATGTAACGAAAAGTGGCCGGCGACAACGATGACGACGACATACACACAGCTTTTTTCGGTTGTTGTTGATAGAAAACGTATAAATAACTCAAACAAAAATTCAAATTTCCAACTTTTTTTGGGGTAAACCAATACTTTTCTCGCATATTAGATATGTTGGGCGGAAAAGTAAAATTATACTGTGTATTATGACTTTTTTGTAGTTTGGTCAAATTATTAGCATTGCCAGCATCTATGATACTAGCTGTATAATTTAATTTATTTATGTCATATCGCATACGAGTATTCAATGGTGATACCTCTCCGTATAAATCAGGGATAGGGAGCACAATTGAGGTTGAATACTAAATTGTTAATTTAAAAGTTTCATATATAGGGTGTGCGAAAATATTTAGGTTGCGGCGATTATTTTCAAACTAACAAATTTCATTTCATTCTGCATTTCATTCTCGTTAATGTAACATGGTATCTCAAGTTTTCTCTCGATCCTATCATTGGTTTTAATTAGTTACAGTCATAAGACTTTACATACAACTATTCTTGGCGCTTTTGTCAATTGGTGTCAGTTTTGTTTATTTTTTTTATAATAAACTCTCTAAAGAAATCATTATCGATTAGTTTATTTTCTCAACTAGGATAGCATGATTATATGTATACATAACATATACCCATGAGATTTTTCCTCAACCCACCCCCCTAACTGACGTAACTCTATAGCACAAGACCTCTCATTACCAATGACAACTGGTAGCAGCGGAGGCCGAAGCCAACCCTTTCGGACATTTCTTCCAGGAGCAGACACCTGTTTCCCACGAAATCGTGGGTAGTGACAGTCAGCTACGCTGTCTTCTCGTTCCATTAGGGACATTTTGGCGCACATTTATTTGCACCTAAGCGGCATTTTGTTAGCAGAAATACGATGACGCGACCAGGGTGTTTTTTGAGGTAATAGAGATTACAACGCACCCAGAAACACAGAGTCTAGGACCATTACAGCAGAAACCCAGCGAGTAAATACATGGTGACCATATTATTATTACAGTGGTGACAGTGATTTGTTACATTTGGGTGACAGCAGAGTTTTTCTTTAGGGTTATTACACTGGTGAATACGTTTTTACATGGGTGACTCCAGCGAATAATTACATTGATTGAATTTTTTTTACGTTATTACATTTGTGACACCGGTAATTAAATGACGGAATTCCCTAGGTTATTACATTATTGCACTTCTAGCTTTAATAACACTCGCTCGTTCCTCGCTTTCGTTAAACGCCAGTTCGTGTAATAAATATTAACTTATTACAATTGTATCTTAAATAACTATTAACACACATTCAGCCACCATAACTATTCCAGAAATAAAAGAGAAGTTGTTTTTGATTATATATCTAGCTGAATTTCGTCGACTGCCGTAGACATTTAACTAGATAAATAATCTTAATTTTATAAAATTAATGTCGAAATTAATGATTTAATATGTACAAATTTACAAGAATGGTACAAAGTTATGAAACTTCGGTGGTTTCAGATCGGAAGACACTGTATGTTTCCGTTTGATGAATATTCACTTGGCTCGTATAGCAACTAAGTAACGACGTGTTAGACTTAGTATCTCTGATTGTTTGACTTTGAGTGAAGTTACTTCGATATGTCACGACGACTCGATGAACTCGATTGAGTGTTGAACTGAGTTATGAACTAACTTGAGTATTGAACTGATTTCGTTTTCGCGTTGTAAGCTCGCTTCGATGAGTAGTAGAACTGATTTCGTTTTCGAGTTGTAAGCTCGCTTCGATGAGTATTAAAAAACTGATTTCTTCACGTTGTAAGACGTGTTAAATAGAAATCTGCAAGGGGCGTGTTTACACGTGGAATGGATTGACCAAACGGAAATAAACATTTCCTATTGGCCAGTATCATTTGAATCGTCGGGTTCATCGACAAGAATCAACAATGGACGCCTTCAATAGATATTTCGATTTCTATTGAATACTCCGATAGCAATTGTAACCTTTTTACTCAGAAAGGTTATTCAAACGTCTCTCACAATCTTCCGTTCATCGACCATAAAAATTCACGCACAAAGTGACGATAAGTTACAATTATAGTCTTGCTTTAGTGTTATTACAATACAATAAATAATAGTGCGAAACGTGACATTTTCCTAAATTTTTAACTAATGGATTTCAAACACAATGCGACAATATGTCCACTTTCAAAATGTATTCTTTCAATGCTCAAACAAAACTATTTACAATTATTATTAAAAAACGTGATATTTTAAAGGTATTTAATAAAAGCTGCGAATAAAGTGTAACTACCCTTTGAATTAATAACAATACAAAAGGTCTATCAATTCTTTAACACATTTTTACAATGCTAGCAACTAAAATGAATTTACTTTCTAAATATATACAAGGACGAAAAGAAGTAACATACAAATATCTTACATATTTTTAAAGCATCGTAAACAATATAATTCCAGATTTTCTAATCTTGAACACCATGGGTAGCACATCATTAGAAAGGTAATTAGACGAAGTATTCACAGACAAAAAAAAGATTTTCTAATCTTGAACAGAAGTATAACTGGTTATTCGTTCAGTGTATTGAATGTTAAAGAACCGGGTCCTTCTATTTTGTTCACATGACTGACTTTAAAGTGCTAATTAATTTCATGTGTGATTGATTTATGTCTCCTGAAATGAGTTTGAAGTATTACGTTGTTTCTGATTGTAAATATTTATTTGGTCTTCAAAGAAACGGAAGTTTGCATGAGGATTTTAATAGGCATATCCTATGAATAATGTTTTTTGTGGCTATAAAATGGATTTGCATTTAAAACATTTATCCAAAACAAATATATAAATAAACACTTTTTGAGATCAGGAGCTCAACACAGTCATGAAAACACGACAAAATCAATGCAAATTCCAGCCCTTTTTGTTAGCTATTAAAAGGGTATTTCATTACTTTCAGATCCTTTTTAATTCCGCATATATCAAAGTCCGACTGAAGATGATACGATTTTATCGTGAATAAACTCTATCCGTGTGAATGTCACAAAGTTGTAAACGCGCCATATAAAACGGCATCCCATTGCGAGCTAAAATTTTTGATACAGGTCTTTGTCATACAATCCGTTGTTTTAAGGATGTTCATTAAGGTTTGCGTAACCATATCCGTTATCGTTTGTTGACGAAACTGCTTAGCAAGAGCTTAAATATTCAACGAACGCATATAAGCAGATTAAGACAACAAACATTCAAGTATTATATCATGAATATGTACAATTTTCATGGATATTAAATAGATAAAAAAATATTAAACGCAATTATATTAGGAGACCACAACATGTTTAGATCATTCGAATTGTTTAAAAAAAGCCATGAATTTTTCATACGATTGAACCCTCTATTAAAAATTTTAATCTTCATATAGTGCACGTGAAGATATATCGTTACACAACACGAACTTTGCTCTGTCTGAAACCACTATAGAATACTAGCTCAATTGGTTTAATTCTTTCGATTATTTTACTAACCTTCGTTGGTCCAGTAGATGGATTGTTCGACGTGATTGTGAAGCCGTTCTTCTACAGAAAAATTTTTGGTTGACTTATTTGGTGTTTGTACAAATTACATACAGTCCCACAAATGAAGCGACTAACAAGTCTGAAGAATTTTGAAATTCTATTTGTCTAATTTACCTTTGAACACAGTCATTTTAAAAGTGAAGGAAAACAGAGAGTACGTTTTGTCAATAAGGTAGCGCGGACCAACATTACCATTGGTATAACATTGACACAATTTCTAAATCTAATAAAAAATGTGACTACATTGGTAGCCATACTATTTTCTCTTTATGGTGCTCTATTACCATCGGAAGGCTTTGCATAGACGTAATGTGCATGCTCCACAGCAACCCGTGGATTTAAAACGGCGGCTTTCAACAGCTGATATTTAACGTGCTCCCAATATTTGCATAGAAAACTTTGTGAATTTTGAGTCAACAAGATTTGGTGTTAACGGTAATGTTGTGATCCCTAAAGGATAGTAACGGCAAACGGACATTAGCTTAGAAATAAGATTTAAAATTTAGGTTAATATTAATTACAATATTTAGCGATCATTGATCTGGAACGGTCAATGTTAGTTATTAGTGGAAGCACGTTCTAGTTACAATGTAAACAGACACGTACAATTAATAGGCGAAGGTCAGGCACGGAGTACAGCGTGCGTACACTTCCTATAAAATGAAAGTTAACGAACCAGGATTATTAATTGTTATTGATAGTTTGAATAAGTCAATTGATATTATATTTTGTGTATATTTAAATGTATTAAAAACGAGCCCAGTGATTTTGTATAAGTGATGTCGTTTATTCAACTCCCGAATAGCGGTTACTAGGTAAGTGGTTTCCTCAAAGATAATATGCCTTTATGGTAAATGTAAAGTATACGAGGGACACTTACTAAGTAACCACCACAGTAATTTAAGCTCTCCATTTAATATTACAAAACAGTTTTTGTATCAGTTAGTGATTTTGAAAATCTAAATTTTTCTTTTATGAAAATTAATCTAAGGTTCTGTTTGACAGTGTCAATGTTAGCCCCTAGTCCAACATTGACACTGACAATGTAATCCTTAGGCCAACATTGACTCTCAAAATTTTTTGAAGATGGCATGCACAAAGAAACCCAGACGCCCTAATATTCGAAAGTAGAAGTCCTATGATCACGAGGATATGCAAAAAGCTCTGCAAGCAGTTAGAAATGATGACAGTTTTAAGGCAACCGCTCAACGTTATGGCATAAGCCGGACTACTTTAATGAACCATTTTAAAGGATTTAAGTGTAAAGCTGTTGGACGTCCTACAGTTTTAACCTATGAAGAAGAGGAAATGTTGGTGCATACGTTAGTTAAACTTGGCGAGTGAGGCTATGGATTCGACCGACTTCAAACTCCAAAGATGTGTGCAAGACTACGTGCAAAAACTTGATCTACCGATTCCGTTCCGCAATGGAATGCCAGGTATTGATTGGTGCATGATGTTCAAAAAAAGATGGTCTAAAGAAATAAGTAGACGAGTAGCTCAAAATCTTCCCAAGAATAAAGCTGTAGCGGGGTCACGGGAGGTAATGGAAGATTGTTATAATAAATTGCAAGCTGTCTATTCGCGTTTCGGTTTGGATAAAAAGCCACAGAACATCTTTAACTGTGATGAGATTGATTTTCAAACTGATGCGGGTGTCCAGAAAGTGTTGTGCAAAAGGGGTAGCCAAACAAATTAGTCGGTAGCGTCACAAAAGCTACTTACACGGTCCTTATGTGTTGCAATGCTGTTGGAGACTTCTTACCAATGTTTATCAACTACAAAGGATTTCAGTTGTATTCCAATTGGTGTGTGGACGGACCGGAGAATTATCGTTAAAATTGTTCACCGGCTGGTTGGATGGAGTCCCTTCAGTTTTTTTATTGGTTTACTAACTAAATTGACTGTCTCGATGATATTGATTTATCGAAACAATTGTCAATTTTTTAGAATTTTCAATAACTTGTATTATATTGTGGAATTAACTAGAGACCTTGAGTTTCATTTGAAAACACTGGTTTACTAACTGTTTTATTCCTTCAACTTCAGATGTACAGGGTACTAAGCTTCTTATTTTGGATGGGCATTAATCACATTTATCTTTGGACTTGGTAGAAACAGCCGAAAAACATAATATCGAAATATTCTGTTTACCACTCACACGTCCCATTTAGTTCAGCCTCTAGATGTTGGCGTTTACAAATCGGTTGAGGCGTCTTGGAGAAAAATACTTCTTCGAGTTTTTTATCAAGAATCGGGTTATGAAAATGTCGATAAAATTGTATTGCCTTCTTTGATGAAAAGATTGGCCAACACTCCAAGTTTGTCCTGAAGTAACGCGGTAGGTGGCTTTTGATGGATCGGGTATTTACTCTTTGTCTTTAGAAAAAATGACATAAAAATCTCCGATGGCACACATTGTTAACGGTGAGGATTCTGCTCAGATGCCAACCACATCTTCTGGGGACTCTAGGCGAAAATGACCAATTGCCGTCGACATCTTACAACATAAAGAATAAAATAGCAGAACAGACATCCTGTCCTTCTACACCAGAAGATATTATAACAAGTTTAGCAAATTCAATTTTGACAGTCCTAAGGACTGAAAACACAAAAAAATCGACCGTTATGAAGAAAAACATAGTAAACAGAAAATTTGCTGAAAGCCTAACAGACAAAGATGTTTTAAAAAGAATACGTGGAAAGAAAAAGGAAAAGTAATCTAAAAAAAAGCAAAACAAAAAGCAACCATTGGCAAACAAAAACAGAAAAGAAAGGCACAAGAATCACAAGAACCTAGCTCCAGTTCGTCAGAAAGTGAGGTAATTTATGATGATAACAGTGACAATCAGTCGGAAGATTTTGAAGATTTGAAGACTGCAGAAAATGAACAAGTAGAGAATGAGATAATTTAAGAAGAAGGAGAAAATGGGGTAATTGAGGCTAGAACAGACAACAGTCAAAGAAGTACCCATGCTGACATTCAAAACGTTAAACTTGGGAATTGGGTGATCGTTAACAAATATCCTGGGAAAAAAGATATTATTCATTACATAGGAAAGGACACAGAGTCGGTATTATTATATGGGTTATGGTACGTTTCGCCGGTAACGTTTCGCAGGTGTCGATTCGCCGACAGGTACGTTTCGCTCGGGAATTTTTCGCCGGTAACGTTTCGCCAGCAGTGCATTTATGAAATTACTCATTTCCACACAAGTATTTAATTTGAAAATATATTAGAAAATATATTATGTACAAAACTCTATCTTAGATCATTTAAAAATTGTGAGCTAGCCCTCGCAAATATCTAAAATATTTCTGTTACTAAAATCTTCTACAATTGTGAGAATCTGTCGGTCTGTCCTAATACAAACATCTTTTTTTATTGGGTTCATTTCCAGCAACTAACTTTTCGTAAAAAATGTCCCTATTTTACTTTCCCGCCCAACCTATCTAATATGCGAGAAAAGTATTGGTTTACCCCAAAAAAAGTTGGAATTTTGAAAAAAAATTTTGAGTTATTTTTACGTTTTCCATCAACAACAACACGAAAAAA
Source organism: Galeruca laticollis (assembly GCA_963921935.1). Classification (NCBI taxonomy): domain Eukaryota; kingdom Metazoa; phylum Arthropoda; class Insecta; order Coleoptera; family Chrysomelidae; genus Galeruca; species Galeruca laticollis. The sequence continues at coordinate 31,567,377 of OY998178.1, read as the reverse complement.
TGGTTTTTAGAAAAAAAATCCTGTGAATATGTCGTCGTCGTCGTCGTCGTTGTCGTCGGCCACTTTTTCTTACATGTCTTGTTAGCACGATACAGCCTCCGGAGTACAATAATTCACCAATTTTATGATTGAATATTGTTAAGGACATGTCACAGATGAACCCTATTGATTTTCAGCTCACCAGAGCCAGTACAACGGGTGCTATGGTACTTGAAGGACGACAATTTGTCATTTTTTGAGAAATTTCAGTTTGTTAGCATGATACAGCCTCCGGAGTTCAAGAAGTCACCCATTTTATGATTGAATATTATTCAGGACATCTCACTGATGAACCCTATTGATTTTCAGCTCTTCAGAGCCAACACAACATGTGCTACAGTACGATATTTTTGTAATTTTTGGAGAAGTTTCAGTTTGTTAGCACGATACAGCCTCCGGAGTAAATACAAATGACCAATTTTATGATTAGATATTATTCAGAGCGTCTCAAAAATGAGCCCTATTTATATTCAGCTCACTAAAGCTAGTACAACGCGTGCTATGGTACATCCAACGGTTATCCATTAGATATGATAAATAAGCTAATTAGTAAAAAAGAAGAAAAAGTGGCATTACAACTAAAATCTCCTAAACAAGCTGATGAAATAAAAATTTATAAAACCATCACATATGCAGGAAATATTTCTAATAATACTTCAAAGATAATATGTTCAGCAACGAATACAACATTTTCTTTTAAAACAGAAAGTAACGTTAGTACAAAATTGTTAAATGTAAAAACAAAAATACCACTATTAAAGAAGTCAGGTATATATAAACTCAAATGTCCAGAATGTAATGCTGTCTATTTGGGTCAGACCCTTAGGAATTTTGAAATCCGATACAGTGAACACTTACGAGCATACAGATTAAAACAACTAGATAAATCCCACTACACAAAACATCTACTTGACACCAATCATTCATTGACACCTAACACAAAACTAGAAGTGCTGCATATTTGTGAAAAGAAACAAGAACTGGATTTCCTCGAAGAATTGGAAATTAGAAGACATTTGAGAAACCCACAATATGAAGTTGTCAATGAACAGTTAAATCTAGGGAGTTCTCCACTAATAAACTGTCTTCTTAAGTGATAATTCTAAAGATCAGCAGATATAGTTTTCCTGGTTTTCTATATCATTGCACAGTTATACTGATCTTAATTGGCAAAATGATATCCAGGATATCACCATAGGGCTAATAATATCTAAGCTTCAGTATTTGTAATATCACATCTTCTTCTTTTTTCTATAAACATATATCAAGTCAATCACAAGTTAGGTCACTTCTTGGTCTAGCCAAAAATAATTATTATAATTCAGGTAGGCATCAAATGAAATGTAGCTTCTGTCATTCTGACGATGATATTGATTTATCGAAACAATTGTCAATTTTTTAGAATTTTCAATAACTTTTATTATATTGTGGAATTAACTAGAAACCGTGAGTTTCATTTAAAACATTAATTATACCTATTTATCCACCTTAACTTTGCTTGATGGTTTTTTTCTGTTGTTTCTTTCTGTTATCTTGATTTGTCGGCACAATATCTGTGGAAAAGATAAGTAAAGGAACCCAGCGGCGAATCGTGGGGTCGGCGAATCGTGCTACCGGTTAAACAATCCCGGCCACGGATAACCCACAGATAGATGAGACACTGATTGTCACGCCATCTAAAGAGCTCGTCGAGTAAGCAACTGAGTGATGTTGAAAAGATTTCAATAATTTTAGGTTTTGGCGGATTGGCGGTATATTCAAATATACTCAATTTCAATTATTTTATTTCAAAATAGCCATTCATAGTCCATCATTTGACATTTCATTCAATTTAACTCCATTAACTAAATAATGATTAGATGTTGAGTTAAATTAAATGAAATATCAAATGATGGACCATAAATGGTTAATTAAATTGGAAAAAATAAAACAGTAATCATATAAACAGTTTATTTATAGAAATACACAACAAATAATTTCTTTCACAAAGTACTTTTCTTAACAACATAATGACAACAAATAAATTATAGTGTAAAAACCATGCAATAATTAAAAAATAATTTGAGTAACATACATTCTAGATTGGAGTATCATTAGATTTTCGAATGACGTTAAATCAAGATAAAAGTAGAAAATTATGTATGATAAGTTTATATTAATTTATTATTACACTCGTATAAACACACAGAGCTGGACAAACTGCAGGAGTATAACTGCTACTTACCTAATCAAAAAACGTGTTAGCAATAAGTTGTTAACTACTATTTTTGGCAACTTTCTGTGAAAGAAAACATTTGAGTATAATTACTGTGAATGTTAGAACAAAATTAAGTAAAATATTTTTATAGGAAACTACTGCCCAGCTCTGTAAATACAAGGTGCCAAGTAATTACATATAAGGGTGCTAAACAGCACTTGTGACTCTACAACATTTAAAATAATATATCTAACATTTCATTTCCACTTAAAACACATATTTATTTCTTTACTGGAAGTATTAAATATGTTTATAACACAAGCTTAAACCTAGTATATTGCATATTTGTATATTTCTACATTTAAAAGCATTCCGTTCTTATGAAACCATTGCATATGGCAGTTTAAGTTAGTCTGCAGCTCCTGGCAGTCTATGATTGTTAGAATGTTTCTTAAGGGCTCTTAAAAATCCTACCGTTTTATGGAGTCCTTTCTCGTTTCTGGTTGAGGTTCTACAAGTAAACACACAAAATAACAACAATAAATAAGTAAACACACAAATATGTTTGAAAATTTATGTCAACAAAAGAAAACAAAATGCGCTTAAATACTATCGAAATAATAAGTTTACTCATGTTTTTGTACTAAGCCAGAAAAATATCAAAAAATGTTTGAATGTATACATTTGTTTGGTTTTTTTGATTCCCTTTTTTGAAGCTTACGATTTTCTTAGGAATTCTTGATTTTTAACTATTTTTTTATTTTTTGTCTTTATTGGATATTTTGGATTTTTGGTTACAGCTAGACCAAATACTTAGACGTAATGCCTCAACAAAAGTTAATACTCACTTTCATTTCCCATAAATTGTCACACCATGGACTATATATGAAAATCGGAAAGGGATCAATACCTTCCATCCCATAGCTGGTAGAGTGCTATAACATAAAATAAAACCCAGATTATTATTTTTTCAATGGATACATTTTAAAATGGAATTGTTTGAGTATGGTGTATATACTAGATATAAATTGAGTGAATGAAAAGACGAGTACTGAGTATGTCATTTGATTAAAATTCCAGCTAAGCGCTTTCAGCCATTAGGTCATTCTCAAAGCTGTCGACAAGAGAAAAACATACAACAGGTACAATGTACACACAATGAAATAAAATATTTGATGTTACATCATTATTTAAGTAAAATTTGTTAAAATTACCCTATAAAGAGGGTGTGCACACATATCATTTAGTCTCAGGAAATTATTAGAGATTTTTTGAAAAAAATTAGATCTAATAAAAAAGATATGTCTTTGTTTGCCCCTCTTACCTTAATAAAAATGCAATTTTAAGATTGAATCACAAGAGCAGAACATTTTTTTGTTCAGCACCTTTAGAATCTAAACTAACCGATAGCTTTCTTCCTCATTTGGCGCTGATTCAATCAACATTTTGTTCCTAAAATGAATGTTCAATTCCTGTTGAAAATACTTATTTAGATCATTTCAAATATATAGCCCTCCAAATTCTTCATCATTCAAATCGTGAAAATATTTCAAAACATTATGGGACATGATTATTTTTAGTATTTATATGTTCATAAGCTGCATAAACTGGGCAATATATGGTCTCTGCATATTTCACTTCCTTTTTTTGAGCTGTGGTGGTTTTAATCACAAACATATGCGTTTTAGTAATTTTCTGCTTTATAAGTTCGGAAGAATAGTATATTAAGTACCAAGTGTCAAAAAGGTTACTTTAGTCACGGGTGGAGCGAAGTGGAACGAGTGCCTTGTGAAACGAGTGACTAAAGACGTTTTTAACACGAGGTGCTTACTACACTTTTTCTTCGCCCGCAGGAGCGAAAAAATTATATTTTAATTATATACATAACATGACGGACGATGGCTGACGGTTGACTCGCTGACTGACAAATCAAATGACACATAACAATAAAATTATCATGGAACATGAAATTTAACATACAAAAGATACACTTGATTTGACGTTTAAAAAACAAAAAATAAACGAGATGTGCCTTTTCGCATTTTAAACACTAGTGTTTAAAGAGTCGTTTTGTGCATGTCAAACCCGTGTTCAAAATGCGGTTTTAATAACGGAAGTAGAAAAAAAAGTATAATGGGTATGTGATAAGGTCAAATTACTTTTTAAATTAAATTATAAGATTATAATCTGTTCCAAAACTATTAAAATATATTCAGGATTGGGAAGTCTTTTGCAATATAAGAAAAAGTTTCAATTTATTCCATAAATAAATGCTCTCTTTTGAGTGATATTCAAAGTTCCTCAACCAGTATTTGCATATACTAACCTAGTTTTCTTTAGGAATAATTTCAAATTTATTCAATATTAAAAATTCGTTTCAACTTTCGTTTTAAGTTCAAGGTTCTAAAGGAGCTGATATTGAGAATTATTCTGATATAATTATTCTATTTTTCTCCAGATAATAAGAGGGATAGGTATAAAAAGTCAGAAGATGTAAAACTCGAGTTTCACAGTAATGTTAATTTCCGTTTCTTATTCCGTTGTATCAATTATTTTGTTTCGTCTTCTCTGGTTCTTTTGAAAAATGTAATTTTGGTTTGTTTCATTGAATTTTGATTGGTGTTGAATTTGAAACAATTGAACGAACGATATTAAAATGATGAATTTAAAGAAACAGAGTAAATGAAGCATGTATCTGGGGCAATGGGAGAAAACTGGAAAGAATTAAATAACCGATTGAAATGACATTTCTAGAAAGCGTGAGCAAATAAATGGAAATGAACATTATCGTTGAAGTTGAGGACCAAAATACAAGCAACCGAAATGAAGATACTATGACCATTAGAAGGATTTTCTGAATTTCACAAATGTGAAACGAGGACATCAAGAGAAGGCTAAAAATAACAAATGTTACGATTATACAAACATAACATCTAAGATGGTTCGGTCACATAACAAAAACTGGAGGAGATCAGTACAAATGATTTTAAAAATGAAGTAGGCGAGAAAGGAATGTACAAGGCAACTGAAGGATATATGCCCGTATAAGCAGTGTGACGCGTTTTCCTACCTCGCTTCGTCCTCCTTCACCTCTCGCACAGGTTCTCAGCGACTGACGCGTCACTTTGGACACCCTCGATGCAAAGTTCTTTTGCAAACAAATGCTCGGGCGCCAGATTATTTTACGTGGTTTACTCCACGGCCCCTTGACCCTCGGCGTCAAGAGTTCCAGGTAGCCTCAGATGGAGGTTACGGAAAATTCCAGAGGTCTCGTTGAATTTAACACACCAACAAAACCTATAAACCTTAGACGGTGATGCTACGGGATATTAAGAAAATACTGATCGTATTTATTGGTATATTACAAGACCTATTTAAAATATATACATATAAAATAACATTCAACAATTTCTGATTATTTTCAATCGGTACCGAATCAGTTAAATATATACAGTAAGCAAATGTGTTCAAGCCTTATGTTATTATGCACCATGCGAAATTCGCCGGTATTAAGGAATGTGAGCAATGACACAATAAAACAGGTGTAAGCAAGCAAATGCAATTTTTAATAACAGCGGAAGCGGTATAAGCAGTTTTGTAATTATGCGATAAGCAGCAGTAAAACAATAATTACCTATCACGGTAGTCAACGAGATGTTTTATCTTCACGGTAGGGATAGTCAATCGGGATAGGTAGAAAAATGTGACCAGACCAGTTTATAACAAGAAAAAAAAACTAAAGAATTTAAACTAGATTATCAATCAATCAGTGGCAACAGCCTCGTACTTGATTGAGAATCTAAATTTTTTATAGGAGAATTGACACTTTAAATTTTCAAATTAATTTAAACTAGATTATCAATCAATCAGTGGCAACAGCCTCGTACTTGATTGAGAAACTAATTTTTATAGGAGAATTTACACTTTAAATTTTCAAATTAATTTAAAATAGATTATCAATCAATCAGTGGCAACAGCCTCGTACTTGATTGGGAATCTAATTTTTTTATAGGAGAATTCACACTATAAATTTTCAAATTAATTTAAACTAGATTATCAATCAATCAGTGGCAACAGCCTCGTACTTGATTGAGAATCTAATTTTTTATAGGAGAATTGACACTTTAAATTTTCAAATTATCGGTTAAAATTATTCTAAAATATTGGTCGGAGGGTAGGACAGCGGTTACCCAAATACAAGCAAAATAAAACTGTGTCTTAGAGTGCAAATAAAAAAATCTAATATGTATTTGGGTAATTTGAAACGGGACACTAGGTATAACAATCTGTATCGCAAAATTAAAATCAAAATGCTACTTCAATATATTGATGGCTCAGACCTGAATTCCAATGAAACAATATACAAAACACGGTGATAAAAACTGTAAATAACTTTGGTTTTTATCGTTTAAAAAAATATACCGGCTCCTTATCAAAATACGGAATTATATTCTTAAATAACGGAACTATTAAAACTATTCCTAAAATTAAAATCAAAATGATATTTCAATCAGACACTAATTCCAGAGAAACAATATACAGAACGCGATAATAAAAACTGTAAATAAGGTTGTTTTTTATCGCCTATCGATTTACGGCCAAATTCTAACTCACTCTAAATCAATTCAATAACTTAATATCAATAACTTAATGCTTTTTGAACGCTCGGTTTTCGAATTTATAATTTACTTCCTACCTAAATTTTGGCGATAACGGTGGTGAGGGAAATCGATTTAATTACAACAAGAATTATTTCTACTTGTACTGAACGGCTTCGGTTTTAATTAAAATAGTTTATATACCGGGCGTCCTCGATAATTTAAATTTTGAAAAGCGGAATTTAATATATTTTACATATTTCTTTAAATGGTAAATCACGGCTTTTGAGTTACTAATGAAATGAATACTTAAATTTATATTACGGGACTGAAACGGTACCAGAAATCAAAGTTGGAAAGTAGGTAACGAGTTATATTCAGTTATTAAACTTGAAATACCATCGGAAAAATCAATCAAAATTGCTTCAATAAAAATAACTCGTTACAGCAGTCCTACTTCGTTTTGACCCTGGTAGCTTTGTAACCACGTAACAGTCCTTATCTAACACCTCAGTAACTACGAAGGGTCCCTTATATTTTGGTTCAATATTTCTGCTCTGTTCGTCGTTAGAGCCTTTATTTGCTTGTACTAGTACGTGTTGGCCAACCGTAGACTGCTTTAAAGGAGCATGTCGTTTATTGTAATATTGCTTTTGCCGGCTTTGTTGTTTTACCGTGACTTTAGAGACGTTATCTCTCAATGACTCGAGAGCCAGCCGTTCACTGCTTACGACCTCCGACGTAATAAATGCATCGTGCACACCTCTAGGGCGATACCCAAAGAATACCTCGTAAGGTGTCTTATCAGTAGTAGAATTAACCGTTGAGTTAATTCCCCACTTAAATTTACTCACCGTTTCCTCCCGTCGAGTCTCATCTTCCGTTGAAGCTGTTATAGATGATACTATGGAACGGTTCATTCGCTCGACTTGTCCGTTTGCTCGAGGAGTAGTGCTGGCGCAGAGTACCCGTTTATTGGTTAGACTTTGACGAAAGTTTGTGAAAGCCTTGCTGGCGGAAGCCGTTCCCGATCGCATATTAATCGACGAGGTACACCTAACGTCTCCATAATTTCTTCCAGATATCTTATAACAGCCTGAGTTTTGGTGTTTGGTACTGCTTTCATGAATAAAAATTTCGTTAAACCATCTACCACTACTATTAAGTAGTAGTTTCTTTCTACACTCGTATTAAATGGACCCGAATGATCGATGTGCAACGTGTCCATAGGAACCTTTTGTTTTTATATTGGATTCAGCCGTCCTGGTTGCTTTTCTGAGGGTGATTTGTTGTTAAAACAACCTAAACACGATCTAATATAATTTTTGACGGATATTCTCATGGCTGAGAACCAGTTGTTAGAGCTTATAATTTTCAAGGTTTTATCGACGGCGAAAAGGCCAGCTTCGTCATGATCATACATAAGTATTCTTCGTATTGCAGTTTTAGGAATAACCCATTTCTTTCCTGTATTGGTTTTGCGATATAGGCGATTGTTTATTAGGCAGTAATTAGATTGTAAGTCTCTTAACTCTCCATTGTTTGCTGGTCATAACAGCGTTTCAATTATGTTCCGGCAATGTTTGTCTTGCAACTGAGCTGAAAGTATCCAGTCTCCCTTGGTAACATTTACAGGCATAACTTCAGCAGGTCCTCGACTCAGAGCATCAACATGAGCCATTTTGGAGCCGGATCTGTATTCTATGTCAAAATCGTATTCTTGTATAGTAAGCCACCATCTTGCAATTCGTGGAATTAGGTTTCTAATTCATAACAGTGATACTTTTGTTCTGCCTCATTATTAGTACGACTAAAATATTGTACAGGTTTAAGGGTACCATCCTCTTGCCATTGAAACAAAATAGGGGAAAGTCCTACTTTGCTGGCGTCACAGTGTAGTGCCGTTGTAGCATTTCTAGTAAAAGTGGCCAGAATTGGTTGCTCGGTAAGTTTCGTTTTTAGTAGCAGCTTTTTGTTGTTCCCCCCCATAAGAAAGTGCAGTCCTTTTTGGTCAACGAAGATAGAGGTTGCGCGATAGCTGCAAATCGTTTTACAAACTTTCGAAAATAGCTTGCTAGTCCCAGGAAGCGTTTTTGGGTGGTCGAAAATTCGGAACAGCTTCTATTTTATGGCTTCCTGGTCTTATACCTTCACTAGAAATATCGTGACCCAAATACTCTATTTTGTCTTCAAGAAAATAACACTTGCTTAACCTCATAATAAGTTCTGCGGTTCGAAATACTCCTTAAAAGCCTCTTTGGTACAAGGTCCTGGTATTAGTATATCATCTAAATAGGCCATCACTATTTCAAAACGTAGCGGTCCAAAAACTTGATTTATGGTCCTTTGAAACACTGCAGGTGCCTTAACAAGACCAAAAGGCATTCTTATAAACTCATAATGTCCATCTGGCGTCACAAAATCCGTAGACAATATCTTTAGGTATTGATTCTTCGTCCATTGGAATTTGGTCATATTCGGAACCCATATATAAGGTAGTAAAGTATTTACTGCCTTTCAAAGAATCCAAGAGGTCATCAGCTCTCATTAGTTTTGCCAACCTTTGTAAGTTCTGTAGAAAAACCATCGCGATACTCGTTTAAAAGATTTTAAAAGACTAATGGAATCAGTTTTCGATCAGGGTTTATTTGATTTTCAATATCTTCAAAAGTAAGTATTTGAAAATTAGTAACCTCTGCTGACAGGATCTTTCAGTCCTTCGTACCACGTCCACCCTCTAACAAAAGACGACCTTTTTCGTAACATAGATCGTTGTCTGAGGAATTTAAAACCGACAGGTAGCCGCCCCGTTTCAAATTCGTCACACACCTGGGTATAACATGAAATTTTCTCGTTCTATATTGTAAGTCAACAAAAACATCACCTACGTCGTCATTACTGTAAACCGACATATAGCCCCAGAAATATAAAAATTTACATTTTTTTTTGGATTATACATGAATAAATATTATCCTTACCAATTAGCCTAACTTGGTTATCATGTATAATAACAGTAAAATTTTTATTGTTAACAAAAGGTTGTCCAACAATAACAGGAACGTTTTGAAAATCGTCAGGCACAATTAATGCTTCTACATTAGCGGTAGCCAAGTCAACTATTAACCCTTAACTTCTATCTCCGGGTCAATATGACCCAACGATCTGTCGATACACGTGATTTCAGGCGAATCCGAGGAGTGGAGACGGCATGCGGAGAGATATGCTCTAGCTAGCGACGACGGATTTTAGTCTTATAAGTGCAGAGTAGAAAGATTGTCGCTTTGGTATATTTTTTAGCGCTAGTGGGTCAAATTGACCCGTGGATAGTTTTAAAGTAAATTTTTTTGTGTTAACCTACATGCTTTTTATGGGATTTAGAGCCAAAATCAGGGTAGTATACTATAAGTCTCGGTATTTATTTTTATAGAACATGGAAAACAAACCACTAAGCGATTATGATTTACTGCAAATTGTTGAAAATGATGTATTTTGGGTGGATATGGAAGAGGAAAAAAACACGACAGGCGATTTGGACGTTTCATCATCAAGTACCGCAACTGACAGCGAAGAGAGACGTATTGCCTGCAATAAAATTTTGAACAAAGGCGACGAAAGCGATCCAGATGAGAGCGATGATGAAGAGTTAATGGGACAAAAATGATGACGAAATTGATTCTTCAGAAAGTTCATCGGAGGACGAACATGAAAATACCCAAACATTACGGGAAAATCCATCGTGGTACGCAAAAGATAAAACCAAGTGGTCGAAAACGGCACCAACAAGGGGAAAAACAAAACAGCAAAATATTATGAAAGTGCTTCCTGGTTTGAAAGGTCCAGCTCGACTAGATCCCCCAACTTCGCCTTTGGAAGCATGGAGACTCCTAATAACAGACTCTATGATTGAAAAAATGGTTATACACACAAACTCAAAAATAAGAAACGTGCAAGGTCAGTATAGTAAATTCAAAAAAAAGAGAAATAGTAGATTATTGTTTTCACCAGTTTTTATCCAAGAAACCGATTAAGTAGAATTAGAAGCATTATTGGGTCTTTTGTATTTGCAAGGGTGTTTCAAATCTGGTCATGAAGAACTCCGGTCTCTTTGGGCTACCAATGGGACTGGTAGGGATATATTTCGCTGCACTATGTCTTTAGCGCGATTTTCTTTTCTGTTATGTTGTCTTATATTTGATGATGAAGCTACACGCCGCGAAAGAGTAAAAGAAAATAGGTTGGCTGCAATTTCAGATATTTTTGATCAATTTGTTGACAACTCCAAACAATGTGTGTATGTAACTCTCATGTAATGGTTATTAATACGCTCGCATAAACCATACGAAACTCTCATTCGGCTCGTTTCGTATCCCGGTTAATGCTCGTGTATTAATAACCTTCATTACATGATCGTTGCAAAATATACTATTTTTAAACTTAGACAGAACCTCATTTCGTAAACAATCTGGAAAAAAACAATGAGAACGAAGAACGTTTTTTGGAAAATAAGACCATTGGTGGATAGTATCCAATCTAGTTGTCTTGAGCTAGATCTTGAATCCGTTCTGTGTATAGACGAACGTATTGTACCCTTCAGAGGGCAGGTAAACGTGAAACAATATTGTAAGGGAAAGCCAAGTCCTTGGGGAATATAAATATTTGCTCTGTGTGGAAAGAGCGACCTGCTTTACGATTTTTTAATCTATGAGGGAGCAACAACAGAACTAAACCAAGAATATTGTTCTACTTTGGGTTTAGGAGCTTCTACAGTTATCAAATTGTGTGAAGGTATACCAGAAACTTTATTTTGATACTTATTTTGCAAGTTATAATTTGTTACAATTTCTTCGAGAAAAGCGAATATTTGCAGCATGTACAGCTAGAGCAAACTGCTTTTCAACAATTCCTTTCACTTCCGACAGAGAAATGGCAAAAAACCTAGGGGCACTTCAGAAGAAATCATAAGTGTGGATGGAGAAATAATACTAACAAAATGGTATGACAATAAACCTGTAACGGTGGCCTCCAATTTTGTGAGTATTGGTAATTCTGATCAGTGCAAAAGATGGGACAAATCTGCTCAAAAGTTTGTTTATATCCCTCGTCCTGAAGTAGTTCAATTATATAATAGTGGCATGGAAGGGATTGACAAACTTGACTTCCTAGTAAGTATTTATCACACTTTTATAAGAAGCAGGAAATTGACCCTTAGGATGTTCACCCACGCAATCGACTTAGCTTGCACAAACAGCTGGTTAGAATACAAAAATAAATGTACTACCCTAGAAATTCCTAAAAAAATTATGGATCTCATATCATTTAGAATGTATATTGCTGAATTTTTTATACATGCTGGAAACACAAGCAAAAAAGAGTGGGGCGGCCATCAGGTAGTTCTAGTCCTAGTGAACCCTCTACACCACCACCAAATAAGAAATCTAAAATGGAAGTATGACCCATAAATGAAATTCATTTCGACAATGTTGATCATTTGCCAATTTGTGATGAATCCAAAGAAGGAGCATGATGTAAAAATAAGAAATGTTCTAAGAAACTCATTTTATATGTAAAAATTGCAATGTTAACTTATGTATCATTCGAGATCGAAATTGTTACAAAGATTTTCATAGCAAATAAAGATTTTTAATGTATTTTCTTATCCTTCTTTTTCAACCTTTGAGTAACCATGTTCGTTATAACGTACAAGTATTTTTTTTCGAAAATATTCTTAAAAATATTTAAAGAAATATACAATTTAATTCCTAAAGTTTTAGAATTTTATCTTTAATAATAAAAACTCTTGACTGAACGAGTTAACTATTTATTTATTATTAACACTTAATAGTCCAGTAAAAAAATGTTTTAAACCATGATTTTGGAAACGAAGGTGCAAAGTATCAAAAACAATGCTTAAACACGCCAGTATTAAGATTTGATACCAAATTTGATTATAGGGATAGGGGTTTTCGAGAAAAAAAATAAATAAGGGTTGAAAAATGTGTTTTTCTCAAATATCTTGAGAATGGTGATTAGTAGTAGAAAAAAGGCAGAGATAAAAGTTGTAGATCATAAAATTCTACATGAAAAAGATCTTATTCATTTTTTTTTATCTGCAATAGTTTAGCGGTAAAAAAGTAAAATAAGTTTTAAAATTTTTAAACTCGTTCAAGCGCCTTATTCTTAACACGGCACTGACGCACATTTCAAAGAAAAGTCATCGCATGCAATATACAAAACAAGCGATAACGAAGATCTTTTTTTTTTAGAATGGTCCCGTCCGGTTTAGAAAAAGTAGACGTTTTTTTATTTATTTCTGAAGAAAACTCATAAATATTAACATAATTTGTAACAAGTGTTATAAGTCTACACAACAAATCGATAAAATGAAATAGTTAATAGCAATTTCAGTAGAGGATTTTTGCGCTTGTTTGGAGGATCAGTTGGTTAACTTTTTTTTGTTGTAATTATAATTTTGACACTTTTTTATATTTACAAAAAAATATATTATTTTTTAATTATTGTAAAAAAAATTTTCATAATATATCAGTTTTTTCTCTTACATTATATATAAACATTTTTAAAAGTTAAATTAAATCAATTTAATATAAAAATCTACAAAATTAAATTCTTCATTTTCGATGAATTGAACCATTTCGTCGGCACTATTGGTATCCGATTCATCGTGGAATGTTGCACAATAGAAACAAAGGTTTTTGTAATCCAAATCTTGATTCGATGGTGTTGCTAGTGAATCAACGTTTGGAGATGATGGTACTACCTTAGATGGTGATGATGCTTGTAAATCAATATTTTGAACTTGATTCGATGGTGCTGCTGGTGAATCAACGTTTGGAGATGATGGTACTAAATTGAATGATGATGATGCTTGTAAATCAATATTTTCAAGAATCTCCGTCTTTGATTTTTTCTTGGGTGGTTCGCTTGTTGACCTCAAACGAGAGTACATTTTGGCACAGTTTTCATGAAATTGATATGAAGTGTGACCATCCCATATCTTCCATTTATCGTCTTTTCTTATTTTACTATTATTTATGAAAGTAATTAAACCTTTTTCACGCACAGTTCTAATGGGATTCCCATTTTCCAAAGATTTACCACAAATTGTACATGAAAGTGGCGTGTCCATTTTTGTCACAAAACTGAATATAAAATAATATTAACAATTAATAATTACCTATATCTAGCAGTTACTTGTAATTTGCATCACTTAAACAGGTTTTTTTAAATAGATGAAAGAAGCAATATGCTATCATATGCTGTTTGATATCATCAACATTTAATCAAGAGAACAAATTCAGAAAATATACTTGAAAAATGAAGAAAAAGAAGTTGTTGAAGCTTATTGATATTAATGAGCTATAATTGTTGTCACATCTCCTGTCAAATTTATGTTAATTTGTATTGAGTATCAAAATGGTAAAAATAAAATATTACCATTAAATGTATAGTCTTACCTATAACCTACTTTAATCAAATACATAGACCTTTGTAAGAATTTTTTTCCTACGACCCCATCGGAATGTAACACAAATCGCACTCATTTGTTAACTCGGAAAGTGCGTCGTTGCCGGTCTAGATCGGAAAATTGACTTAACCACTCGGCAAAGTACCTACTTTCCCGAGCTCTTATGTCAAAATGGTCATTAAAGACAAAATACTAGTATAGGCATCGAGGATGAACTTTTATTGAAAGTGGCTAGGCATCGAGTATGGACTTTTATGAAGCTTGGCTAGGAATCGAGGACGGGCATTTATGAAACATGGCTAGGCAATAAATATTTTGTTCCTATATTATTATCAAATTATTGGTGGCTGTACAAAAAATATTGTACGCGCCACACTCGGAAAGTGTATTTACAAGGCTCGCATGCTTTCAGGGCTTCGCCTTCTGCGTCGACCTGAAACTTGCATGCTCGCTCTGTAAAGTATATAATTCAATTTGTTCCCCAGTTGTATCTAATTAGTACTTACTTGTTGTAATTTTTTCAAATAAACATTAATTATCGTTATTTCTATATTCCACTATGAAAGTATTTGTAAATACATGTACACTTTTTATAGAAACAATAGTCAAACATATACTGTCACAAATAAAACGTAAGATTAGTCAGGCAACTCAATATACACGATCTGATATTCACATATTGTTTAGTAAAATGGATGGTCGTAGGAAAAATATTGTACATTACTTGTGCGAAAGTGACTTTTCACTCTCGTGGGATTATCGCACTCGGCTTACGCCTCATGCTACAATATTTCCCACTCGTGTGAAAAGTGTCACTTTCCGCACTCGTAATGTAATGTACCGCATCGCAAGCAGACCAGCTGTACAATCTACACGTAAAAACACGCTTACATGCGATGACGTATCTGTTGCTGTGGAGTGTGCGTCAGTGCCGTAGTAAGAATAGGCACTTGAATGGATTTAAAAATTTTAAAACTTATTTTCCTTTTTTACCGCTAAACTATTGAAGATAAAAAAAATGGATACAATATTTTTCATGTAGAATTTTATTATCTACAACTTTTATTTCGACCCCTTTTCTTCTATTAATCACCGTTCTCAAGATATTTGTGAAAAACATATTTTTCAACCCTTAATTATTTTTTTTCTCGAAATCCCCTATCCCTATGATCAAATTTGGTATCAAATCTCAATACTGGCGTGTGTAGGCATTGGTTTTTATACTTTGCACCTTCGTTTCCAATATCATGGTTTAAAACATTTTTTTACTGGACTATAAATAAAATATACTAAATTGTTCACCCCGCACCTGAACTGTAATCTATCAATAATAAATGAAACGAAACTTAACAACAAAAGTTTGATAATTGAATTTTATCAAACGTATTCGTTAACAGTTGAAATACATCTGCCTTTACCGTTTCGTATCAAAAAAGTATTTCAACATTCCTCTGTTGTGATTAAATGCTATAAATCACACGACGCAGTATATTATAGTTGTACATATTCCTCTATATATATTGGGTGTCCCTCAATGTTGACCATGTTACAATATCAACATCAATTTATTAGTTATACCTGCAATAGATATTCTTCACTTATCCGTTTATAATAATGTATTATCTTTAATTTAGTGTGCGTTTATCGTCTACCTGACACAAAACTCGAATAATTATCACTTCTTGAAAATCTCATAATTGCTGGAGATTTTAACTTCCCACGGCTCACATGGCCCATAACCTCATTATCAGATGCCATAAACTCTCACAATTTATTTAAAAACTTTTTCGCAAATTCAAATATTACACAACTCATTACCGAACCTACAAGATTCAGAGCTGCCAATCAACTGTCCACTTTAGATCTCACACTCGTTAACGACTAACAACTTATCTCACTTGAAGCGAATTCTCCTATCGGATAGTCAGACCATGCACTAATAACCGCTCCTATTCATTTTAAACTGATACATCCCAATAAAATCAATAATACGACAACATACGCCAGTATTAATTTCGCTAAGGTAACGCTCAATTATCTCAAATTGATTGGAATTTATTTTTCTCCCAATTAACTGACTCGTCGTCAACGTGGAGTACATTACATGACACTATTTCCATCTCAATTCCGCAAAACCACTTATCGCGAGTCTTACAAAAATAACCTCAAACTCTGGTTAAATCACCTTTTGAACGACTAATAAAACACAAACGTCGTTGTCAATATTTTTTCCAATTATATTTTTTATAACTTCAAAATGCATACAATATTCTAGTTGATTAACCTGCCATTGTAGCAGCAAAGAAACTGCGCGAGACATGTGTGTAGAGAAGTATCGAAAAAACCGTTGAACTAGAATGGCACAATTTCGTTTGAAATTTTTATTTTTCCTAGTGATTTATGCGCTAGATTATTCATATATTTCAAGAAACGTTACATAATCATTTACAATCAGTTAGGGTGACGTGTAGATAGATAACTCACATACCAAAGAAAGTCGAAGAGGGAGTTCCCGATAGAACCAAGAGTCAGCAATTCAGGAGATCGCCATTAGAATTTGTATGTGTAAAATTTCTAATTTCTAATTTCTCGAAATCAGTTGTGCATCGCGTTCTAAAAGAACAGCGGTTATATCCTTTTCACATGAAAAAAGTACACAGTATGACAGTGGCTGATTATCCTTCACGACTTGAGTATAGCCAGTGGTTTCTGCGACAACAACAAGCAGACAATACATTTATTAGTAACGTTCTCTTTACGAACGAATCCGGTTTCAACAGAGATGTAGTCATAAATTCTCATAATATGCATTTATGGAATGATGTGAATCCACATGGCATTAGTCAAACTAGGATCCAGCATAGATTCATGGTTAATGTTTGGGCAGGAATAGCTGGCAATCATTTGATAGGGCCATACTTTATTGACGATACTTTGACCGGTCAGAGATATTTGGAGTTTTTGCAAAATGAGTTATGGAACCTGTTTGATGATGTGCTACTACAAACTCGTAGGATTTTATGGTTCATGCATGATGGGGCCCCTCTTCATTTCAGTTTAGATGTACGATAGCATTTACACACAAGGTTTCCTAATTGATGGATTGGTCGTGGAGGCCCTTTTCAATGACCACCGCGATCAGGAGATGTCAATCCTATGGATTTCTTCCTCTAGGGTTATCTCAAAAGTAAGGTATACGCAACACCTATGCAAACAAGGCAAGATTTAATAGACAGAAATGTGTTACACTGCAATGTTATTAGAAGTGCAAAGAAACAACCGTCGTAGACTTAGAATGTGCGTGGAAGGGGGAGGAGCTCATATTGAACATTTATTGGAAAAACGTTAGTTTTTGTTGTTTGGGAATTAGTTTCAGTCGATTGTTTTATAACTTGTGTTTTATGAGGTTTTCTTAATGGTTTAATAATGTTGTGTTCGTAATTTTCATTAAAAGCAACTAATTACGTTGTCTGCGTACCTTTTTAATTCCCATTAAATAAGTTCTTAATGTTTTTATCATCTGCTATCTTCAAATTATTTTTTTGTAGTACATCGTATTAATAAGTTAGTTAGGTAAATTTGTACGTAGTGCATTGATAAAACTGTAAATATTAGCCAAACGGCTCATTTTATCGAATTCCAGCAAGAGTAACTTTTCGTTAGCTTAATGTGTGGGGAAGTCAATTTCGATAATTTCATACAGGGTGTGCCATCCCTGCAAATGTATGGATCACTAACCATTGCGAGTAGTCCGTCCCTGGCTTCAAGGCACTACTGTAAATCTGTTTACCTTTCCAAAATAAACATACACGTACATTATAGCTTTACCGTAAATTTTACAAAGATCAAATAACTAGTAAAAAAAATAAAAATAGAAACCAAATTCAAAATTAAAACTTTGGAGGCCTATAACTCGAAAACGAGGGCCTACATAGAAAAAGTTTATATGAAGTACTAATATTATTTTGGCTCAGATTTTTTCCCATTAGTCCCGGGACACCCTGTATATATATATATATATATATATATATATATATATATATATATATATATATATATATATAGCGAACTCCAACCAAGCAACGCGATCATCAATTTTATAACACCGATTTATTAAATATAGGTTGATGACTAAGAAATTATTCATTAATTCAATTATTTTAATCCAGTTCAATTATCCATTTCATTTATTATTAACAGTTATTATTTTTGTCAAGTTACTTTTGTATTTCTATGTTGTTTGTAAATAGAATTCAAATAAATATTTTTTTAAAAGTTAAAAGTGTCTCGAAGAATATTTCTATATATATATGTATATATATATATAATAGATATTTTGGTGGGGATGTGGCAATAAACACCAGAGTACACTCTTTCTGATATTTATTCCCAAGCTATCGAATAAATTTTTGTTTATTTTCAAGGGCTAAAAACTATTGGTGAATGTTATCGTTATTAAAAAAAATAAAATGATAATACTTACATAAAATCTATCGAGAATTTTGGTAAAGTTGTAAATTTTTATAATAAATTCTTTTAAACAACGAAAAACTCAAAAAACAATATGACATCAAACAAACTATTTGATCTTGAACTACTATAATTTTGATTTATTTATTTGATGTCATATTGTTTTTTAAGTTTTTCATTGATTTATGAAAAGTAGAAATCGACCAACCTTAATCAAACGTCAAACTTGTCATCAGATATCATTTAGTTTACACTTTTAAATAGGACGTTTCATTATGTGAAATATAATTGTACACCCTCTTGATAGGGTATTTTTAATCATTTGATTCCAATAAGGATGTAACATCATACATTTCATCATTTTGTATGCATTTGATGTTTTTTTTTCGCGACACCTGTTGTAAGATTTTTTATGACGACAGCTTTGAGAATGGCCTAATGACCGAAAGCGCTTAGCTGAAATTTAATAATAAAATACGTTCTGAGTACTCTTCGTTTCATTCACTCAATTTATATCTAGTGTGTACACCATACTAATATCCTTAATTGTTGGTACATCGAGGTCCCTGCGCAGATTTGCATTTCGAATATACTATGAAACATTCACAATAGTACTTTGTTTTGAAATATTCTTATGGGTACTATGTTGGTTGATCTGGCACAGCCCCAAAGCTGTAGTCCACATGTCCAAATGAGTTTCAAAATCTGCTTGTACAATGAGCAATTTATTATGAGTTGGCATTTGAGATTTTGTGCCATGTCCATGACAGCTTAGCATCTAGAGTCATTACTAGATATTTTACTATGTTTCCATATGTTACCTCCATTCCGTTAACTGCAATTGCTACGTTTTGATTGTTCGTTTGGTATATAAAATTTATGTCCACCGATTTTGATTCGTTAAGTTTTATTCCTCATTTTTTGGTCCATTCGTTGAATTTATTGGTGGGCCTTTGTAACTTTTGCGTAGTTTCTCCCACATTTGTTCTGGTTGCAAGGAAAGCGTTGTCATCTGCTTATGTGGCGATTTTCATATTATTCATATCTGGTATGTCATATGTATATAGTAGATATAGAACTTGGCCAAGCACGCACCCTAAAAAAATATAATGTAGACAGGTTTTTTAAGACTAATAAAATAAATATCCAATACTTTCTTTAGGTACTGGTTTGATCTGATTTGTAGTGTTCTTAAGACGTAGATCTTCCGAATTATGATCTTAGTTTACTATTGAATAAAATGTAAGTAAAATATTGGGATGCAGATATTTGTCACGAAATGTGACAAAAAAAAATAAAGTAATTAAAATATTCGTTAAAATTCAAGATGGGGGTTAAACTTAGCCGTCGCAAAAACGAGATGAGTTTATAGAATTTACATATTTTTCGTGAGAATATAATTAACCCAAAGTCACGTTTTCATTATAAAGGATCAAAATATCAGCAACCAAACTGACGTATTGGCGCCTAAGTTGTACAGAGTGTGCCACAAAAAACAGTCCACTCCGATATTTGGCAGTATTCATTAGATTTTAAGGAAATTCTGAAAAAGTTCCTATGATTTGCTAATATGTAATTTTGTCTGTCACATAAAAAGTAAATTAAAACAAATTTAGCAAAAAATAGTAATTTGATACTAAGATAGTTTGTTTAACGTTGTTATTAGTTAATAAATTCAGGTATTTTTTTCAATACTTCCAAAATTGTATATTCTAAATATCGAAAAAATCGTTGATGATCCTTTTCTCTTAATACTCCATCTAAATACCTTTCTAATTTTGTGCTACCCATGTTATATTCACTATTTGAAAATATGGATAGGGGAAAATGGAATGGAGTGGGTTGACAAATGACAAATGTCTGTATCGAAAAATGTATTCTCCTTAGAACAAAAATCGACAGGTTTCAGCATTTTCTTAAAATCTGATCAATACTGCCAGATATCGGTGTGGACTGTTTTCTGTGGACCAGTCTGTTTTTATCACAATGAACTTCACTTCAAATTGATTAACGTCTATTGAATGTATACGATGGTATTCTCTCCTTCGTTTCTAATCACATTGTTTCAACCCGGCAAGGATGACATGCAAAATCGTTAGGTACATACAGATCGACTGGAAACGTGGGAAGGAAGAATGCAGAATCTTATAGGAGAACTTTAGTTTGTAACTTGAATTTTTGGAGATAAGACGAATTACATGGACATATTCTCCACCCATATTAGATAGATCTTTTTTAAAATTGAAATTGCTGAATATATTTGTAAAATTACAAAAATGAAAGAACCACGTTGCGTTTAGTGTATAATTAATAAATCTGCAAAACGTTTTCGACTTTCGTCACCATCAGTGCTTCCTGAAAGTGAATACTGATGATGAAGTATTTGAATAATTCTTGTTTTCAATATTGTAACGATGTTACTATTTTTCGTTCCCGACATCCCACTGTATATATTTTAGTTTCTCATTTCATTAGTATTACTTTTAAGTTATGTTATTATCAAGTTATACACCTCTCTTTCATGACAAGCTATAAATTTATTTACTAGTAATAATTTTAGAATATGTGTATTACTTTTGATACATCCGGTATATTGAATATGTATTGCTTACTGTGCCGTTCGCGCAAATCAGTGCGCGCCGTTCTTAGGATTGTTAAGTAGGGGACCTCCTGAGTGAGGTCGAGCGAAGAATGAATAAAACCGGCAATCTGGACGGAATAGCTCTCTTTGCCTCTTAGCTATTTGCTTTTGCTGTTACACTTGTGTTCTGTGCTCTTCGCTGTTTTCCGCCGTCTCCGAAACTACGACTGATTTTCGCCAACGAGGTAAGCGAATTTAGAAATTATCTTATAAATCATTCTTCTTGTGTTAAATTCATTTTGCTCCTAGCGTCTTTCGTAGTTGTATTAATAGATTTTATTTTTGCTTACTGCTTGTTTGATTTGAGTGATTTTCCGTGTATTTGTGTACAATTCCGAAGTAAGAATTTGATCTGTTGGTTTTACTTAAGGGAAGAGAAATATAGTTGAGAAACCTTCAAGCATGCTCGCTGCAAAGCAGGTAGATTCTTGGGGGATTTTCAAAGTATTTCGGGAATTGATCAATCTAGTACCATAGGCCTTGGTTGCGTGACTCTAACTATTCGATAATAGGCAACTTGGAGGAGCCTCGTCTGTGTTCGCTGCCATAGCAGGTGCATCCTTCGAGGGTCTTCTAAGACGTGAAACGAAATAATCTCGCTAGCGTTCGCTGCCATAGCAGATTCGACAGGGAGATGTTTTCGGATTCTGCCGGCTAACTGTTCTTTAAGCGATTGATTTAGTACCAACGGCCGGGGTAGTATCCGTACCAAAACCGAGGGCAATTTATTAGTTACCTCCATCCTATTCTAAGCCGTACACAAATACTAAGAAACGCTCCTGTAAAACACCGCTAGTGCTTTAATAACGCCTTCTCTGTGTAATTTTCACCGTACTGCTAGTAAATTTTCACTGATATTCCCCGCAATCGCCGAAAACTATTAAAGCTTTGCACGTTAGTTTTATTCTGTAATAAAGTGCTTTGGTCTGAGTAATAATCTAATTACATATCGTTAATACTGAAGGGTTTTAATCAATATTTAGTTATTTTAAATATATAGCTCCGTGGTTCGTTTTATTTTCCTTTTACAAATGATTTCGAAGTCGAAATAAAGTTTATAATTTCATCAAGCACCGGTAGTTTCATTTTCCGATAGTGGTAAACAATTAAAGCCTGTTTCTCACTTCGCAAGGCATAGAGGTCAAGAACAACAGACCCCTGGAATTACTTAACCTCCATCTGTTGCTACCCTGCTAACTCTTGACACTACCATTTTCGAGAGTTCGGTGGAGGAAACCATCCCAAAAATCTGGCGCCAGAGAAAATCTGGTAGATAGTAAAGCTACGGGTGTCATAGTGACGTCCGTTATATTTTAGAGGGAGTAAGAGAACGTCACAATATATTTTGAAAATAAGTGAATAATTAGTTTTTTTTTTCTATATCAGTACTCACAAGTCAGGTACAGTGTGTCCCAAATTGGTATGTTTTGCAGGATATACCACCATAGAAAAAGAAGTAGTTAATATGTTATGTCTTCTTTTTTTGTTGAAGTGACGATTGCCCAATCAAATCTTCAATAGGTCCCTTCATTTTAGAGATACAGGGCGATTCTTGAAAAGTGTCAAAAACGACAGGTTTATAGGACTTCTCTATTAAGGAAAATATTTAAAAACTTTATTGGAACTTTTGATAGATATATTATGGAAGATTTCAGTGGCGCACCAAAAATTTTTTTAGGGGGACTCACTAAGGAAATATAATACCAACTTCTGTTTTTTTATATGATACACCCTATATATTTTAACATATTGCGTTTCCATTTTTAATTATCGTTCATCTGATGTTCCTATGGTTTTAAGTTCATTGATTTTATTTTTGGCAAATAAAACTGTCACAGTTTAGATTCTAATCATCAAATGTTAAATTGCCTTACTGGATGTTTCAGTTTTTAGTGACTTCAACGTGATGTCATCTGCAAACATTTTATTCGCCCTGTATCTCCAACCACTGAAAATTGATATGTCATATGAGATATCAAATGAAAGATAAACGGTTTTAAAGATTAAAACTAACTTTTCCGCATCTGTGGCCCTGAACAATAATTGTCTATCATAAAATTGTCACTTGTATACATTCTGGGGATGTATCGTGCTAACAAACCGAAATTTCTCCAAAAATAACCAAAAATGTGGTATATCTGGATTTATAGGACCCGCTGTGTACTCATTCTAGTCAGCTGAAAATCAGTAGGGTACATATGTGAGACATCTTGAACTATATTCAATCATAAAATTGGTCACTTTTATACACCCTGGAGGCTGTATCGTGCTAACAAACTGAAAATTCTCCAAAAATGACAAAAATTTGGTACATGAATTACCATAGCACCCGTTGTACTGGAGTTAGGGAGCTGAATATCAATAGTGTTCATCCTTGAAACGCTCTGAATAATATCCAATCATAAAATTGGTCACTTGTATATACTCCAGAGGCTGTATCGTGCTAACAAATTGAAATTTATCCAAAAATGACAAAAATATCGTACTTAAAGTACTATAGCACCTGTTGTACTGGCTTTGGTGAGCTGAATATCAATAGGGTTTATCTGTGTGATGTCCTGAACAATATTCAATCATAAAATTGGTAACTTGTTTAACTCCAGAGGCTGTATCGTGCTAACAAACTGAAATTTCTCAAAAAATGACAAAAAGTCGTACTTCAAGTACCATAGCACCCGTTGTTCAGGCTCTGGTGAGCTTAAAATCAGTAGGGTTCATCTCTGACATGTCCTTAACAAAATTCAATCATAAAATTGGTGACTTGGTGCACTCCGGAGCCTGTATCGTGCTATCAAGACATGTTACGAAAAGTGGCCGACAACAACGACGACGACGACAACATACACACAGGATTTTTTTTCTAAAAACCGCTTTTTCGTGTTGTTGTTGATGGAAAACGTAAAAATAACTCAAAAAAAATTTCAAAACTCCTACTTTTTTTGGGGTAACCCAATACTTTTCTCGCATATTAGATAGGTTGGGCGGAAAAGTAATAATTAGAATTGGAAAGGAAATATGTTGAAGTATATTAATTCCTTGAACACTGATTTATAATAACTGCTGATGTAGAGCAAAATATCAACCCCGTATCTAAAGGCATGTTTTTCTCATGGAGTGCTTGGTTTATAATGTGCTGGTTTGATAGCCGATATTATGTGGTTGAGGGAATCCAGTGCAGCTTCGAAATTTGAAATTCTGGATGAGTATACACTTTCTTGTTCCCATGTTTTACGTGATGGGAGAGTTGTATTTGAATGTTGAAATCGCCACAGATATTGTTCAGTGCCTCTTTGTTAGCGCACAAATTTGGAAAAAATGTTATAGGTCATTTGATTGTTTTCTGAACTTTTTACTGGGAGGTGAACACAATTATTTGTTGTTTTTTCCGGTTCTATGAATTAAAGTTGTTCTGCGTTCTTGTCCCAACTTTCATTCATTTCCTATTTCTTACTTTCAGCATTGACGTTTATGACTTTTACAACAGCAGAACAATTCTGATTGGTGCAGATTTGGAAATGAACAAATTACACCAATAACAAAATATGTGGTGAATAATTGAGATAAAGAACAAAAGGAAAGATAATAGGAGCATCTTAAAATAGATGGTACCAGAATGAATCTTCTAGACAATAGATTGAACAGCAAAAATTCAAAAAAATTAAGAAAACGCTATATAGATTTAACTTTGACTATATTCGCGAAGTAAAGTATTGACAACTCTGTCAAAAATACCAATCAACAGCTGATAGTTGAGGGTTGACACAAATACATTGTTTCACGACAGAGCAACGTACTTTCATTATTCTAAAAAGATGGAAGTCTGATGATTACGGATCGAAAACTCCGTCATCTGTGAAAAAAGTTATTGAACAATCAAGAAGACTGAACTGAAAACATGTACATTACAAGTTTGTCACGAGTTTATTTAAATTTGAATCTAATCGATAAGTCATGGGAGTTAACATTATCCAGAATAGTCGACATATTGCACTTGATTGTTCCTACAATAACTTTATACAAATGCAAATATATATTAATTTTTGAATCATTTTAAAATTGTGATATAAATTAACTTTATACTATTCCATCAAGTATTTTACAGCTCAGCACGGAAATATAAAATTAATATGGCCATAATATTTTATGCTTGAGCGATTGACATAAAATTTTTACAATTCTTGTGCAAGGATGGTATACTGATAAAAGTATTTGTTAGGGTTGTTATTTGAATGTGAGGCATAAAAATGACCCTCACATAATTAGATCGTAAGGAATTTTGTATACCACCCAAACGAATTTTTGTTTCTAATAATAAATATACAAAATATTCGGAAAAGATGGGATCATAGACTTCGTTTCCCGAGAGAAGAAACCATCTAAAGTTGGAGTCGTATTCGCGAATTCGTTGTAAAAGCCAATCGGCATACATCTTTCTTCCATTGGTTGTTACTAAGTGACGTAGATAAACAAGACAAAATTTGGTTTCTTCAATTGTCAGAGTTCCAACTTCAGGTGGCTTCTTCTTTCGTGATATGCAGTCTACTAAAGACTGCAGACTTGTCAAAGAATTAGTGCAGTACAATATATAGTAGGAGAGCTGTTAGACATTTTTGGGTACATATTTGAGGCAAGCTGAGAAGTTGTCATAATACATAATACCCTAACACATAACTGTAGATCTGGCTGTTAGATTTGTAATAGGAAAACTGTATTCACAAATAAAACAACTAAATAAGGTGAATATATGTAGAGAGCTGTTTTATCGATTATTACGATACAGCATTTATGTTATGAGACTAAATCTTAATATTTGTATATTAGAGAATATTCATTTATGTTTTTATCAACAGTTTTCGATAATGAAAGCATGCATTCATCGAACATAAACATTTTGTGTCTAATAGAAAGACACGTACCATATAATAGAGGGTATATTTAACACTCCCACCCAAAAAGGGAAAAGTAGAAAGAACTTCTTAATAAAAAATTCAAATTGAAATTATTATGCTAATATTTTATTTGGGGAACGTTGTTATGGTCCAATATTTGCTACATGGATTGGGAAAACTCCAAAAGAAAACAACAATCAGACCAAAAATAATAATTAATCTTATCATCTATGTCCTCGATTTCCATCAAGTACATTTAAAAACGTAGTTCCTGGAACTTAGGAAAAGGCAGAGAACATCTGCTAATTGTATACCTACCTGTTGAAATATATTATAAAACTACCACATTTATATTTACTTGTTCTCCAGTGAAATGATATTTGATATCAATGTATTTAAATCGTTCATGAAACACAGGATTGTTAGATATTGCAATGCAACCGTTATTATCTTCATATATAATTATATGCTCTGTTATATTAAAATTAATATCTCTTAAAAGGGATTTGAGCCATAAAGCTTCTCTTACACTTTCAGAATTTTGTCTATTGGTATTCCAACAAATTTTATAACTTTCAAATAATTTAAAAATGTAGACTGTTGTACTTCTACGATCTGTTTCATTAAAACCTCAATCGGAGTCTGCATATCCTACCAAAAAAAGATTAAACAGACCTTATGGCTTCAGTAAGTATTTCCATCTCGGTCAGAAACATCTGTTTAGGACATGGATGTCATTCGAATATATTGTAAACATTTACCCATAAGACGTTAACTGTTTGATTACATCTGATTTGTGTGATAAATCCGGGTGTTTTGGCTTTGTACATAAACATCTGCGGGGGTACTATGGTATTATTATTGTTTAAAATCATTTAAATAATTTCTAATACGTAAGAACCGCTGTAGCGTTATTTGTTGAGAAGTTTGGTTATGTTGGAATTGACGATTTGGTCGATGACAGATACGTCTTGGATAGCTGCGTTCGTTTGTCGTTTCGCACTGGTAGCAGTCGAGATCTCTGTCTAACATTTGCTGTTTGACTTTACGAGTCATACATGCTCACTTACACATTTCCTCTCTGATGTGCTCGTAGATGACATGTGAACTTTTATTGTTAATATTTTTGGGTTTACTCGGCTTTTGTTCGAAATCTTAAGCGGATTGTGGTTCTATGATCTGTGGTTCTATGATCTGTGGTTTAGACGAATTCCTGTCAGCTGATTGCTATTGGTTGGAAAACTTACTCGAGTTTGCGTTGTAGGAAGAAGTTGAGTTGCAGGTATCCTTGACTCTCGACTTTATTATGATCTGAGCTCCCACATGTCAAGGACGGAAATTTATATAAGCTAGGTCAATCTTTTATGCCCTTACTGGCAATTCTTCAAAATCACCATTAAATTTAAGATTGTACTAAATTTTACCATCGCTGTATCTTAAAATCCGATTATCTGTGACAGTATAAGGTTTATTTGGTCTAATGGAGTTATGTTTAACAAGCGAATTTTCACCAAAATTCCTGAAAAATATTAAGTCAAAATTTTTAAGGTTGTATGGATTCTTATGTCTAGATTCTTTTGTTACTCTTAAGTACTCACTTGGAAGATAGACGATTTCTTAAGGCACTTTCTATTGCACTATAGACCGAGTCACACTCCATTTGAGTGTGACCCTTCTCTAAAAACTATTTTTGTAATATTAACATCATATTTTTCAGTCAGGTGTAGCAAAGAATTGGCCATAAAACTGTTTCTGTTTTGAGCAGTAGAGGCGTCTGAAAATATTACTATTAGAAGCTTATTATTTGTAAAGTGAAGACAATGTTCCTCCAAATAATCAACTAACAATATGGCTTTGACTTTGTACATTAACACCTGCGGGAGTACTATGATACTATTATTGTTTAAAATCATTTGAATAATTTCTAATACGTAAGAACCGCTGTAGTGTTATTTGTTGAGAAGTTTGGTTATGTTGGAATTAACGATTTGCTCGATGACAGATACGTCTTGGATAGCTGCGTTCGTTTGTCGTTTCGCACTGGGAGCAGTCGAGATCTCTGTCTAACATTTGCTGTTTGACTTTACGAGTCATAGACTACATGATTGTCAGTAAGTTCTTAATTTATATGTGGTATTTGAAACCACCCCAGTTGGGGAGATTTATAAAGACTGTGTAAATTTATTCGGGAAACTGTTGGTGGTTGTATTTTTTGGAGATTTTGTGGATATTGGCCGCTTTTGGAAACCACGCCACCTGAATCTTTTGAAGAGATTTTTGACTGAAATCATAGCGTCTTTTGGAATTAGATACATTCTTCTGATCCTCGTTTAGACGAGACGATTGTTGGAGTTTCGAGGAAATTTTAGGCCCTCAATTAGAAGTATGTAAAAGAGATCTTATATAATTTTTTTGCAAAGTATGTCTACTCATTTTCACTCATTTTCTATTAAAGGAAAGGATTTTGGGTGGGTTTAAATATGTAACCATTAATATATTTCAATTCGTTGTAAATTAGTATATATTTTTGTACAGTTCAGGGGTATTTTTGTCTTTCTGAACCAAAAAATTTTTTAAGTATTTTTATGTTTATTACGTGGCTGTGGGTATTTGATATTCTTCATATGAGTTTTGTAATCAAAGAATAGGTAATATATGTCAAATAGTTTTTATATTGTCTGATCGAATCATTAGCATGTAGAGAGCATGTTTCGTATAGGATATCGGCATATGTACTTGCAATATTCTTAGTTGACATGTATCATTCTGTTTCATATCTCTACGTACTGCAGTAAGGTGTGATCACATATCAGATAATTTTTGCGTTATTAATGTAATTTTTCATTTTGTCAATCAGTTGCTAAGTATAATATTAATCTATTAGTTATCATTTAGATGTGGTAAATCTTTTATTCACATAGTAGTTATTCCGGTTTTTCAAGTAAAACTTTAACTCAATTAGTAGAACACTAGGGAAGAAGCTTTTTCTGGTTAGATATGCAAATTTAGTTTTTTTAAGTCGCAGAGGCAATGCTTCAGTATATTAGGTAATAACTCTTTGGGGGAAATCTTCAATTTCATTTTGGGTTATTATTTTCATCTTATTTTAACAACAAATCTGGAGTTGATAATAGGGTAGAAAGGGGTAATGGAGGTCACTTAAGCAAGAATTAGAATACAAACGTTAAAATGAACAAAATCTTTATTGCAACCGCCTCATAACAAAATTTACTTAATTAGCTATCTTTTGAGATAAGTAATCATCACATTAATAATCATCTTTGGAAAATATAAAAGTACAAAAAAATAACTGTTTTGACTCCTATTGCACTGAGGTACGGGCAATGAGGATCATACACAAATCGTAAACATAACCCTTGGCAGACTCCCACCCAGTACAGGCGTGAGCCCATAAACCACATAAGGTACACCTGTACCAAAGCTCATTATTTCTGCCAAATTCGTTGCAGATTAAGCATATATTTCCTCCGTCTTCAGTATCATCTGGTTCATCATCTTGACACAAATCATCAGTACCCACGACTGATACAGAGGTATCGTTTGATTCCTGGAGATTCCTGGAGAACCTTCCTCTTTACTCTTTCGGTCCCCTTCTTCGGCGTTTTCGTCTTCTATCCTTGGCCCTTGTCCTTGCCCGTAGTTATATTTTTTCCCTTTCCCCTATCTTTTTCTTTGGGTGGGCAACAGTAATTCGTATCGTTGTATACAGGGTTAAGCAAAATTGATATGATCAAGGTATAATTATTGATTATATTATTATATACAGGGTATATCAAATTAATATGATCAAAAAATATAATCGTTGGGATTTATTTTGTAGAGTTTTATGTTCCTTTTATAAATGAATAATACCTCTCATAATCGACTTTTTTGTGCATACAGTACATTATACTGCGCCCATCGGCTTATTTATCGATATGTTACAAGTTACGTACATTCGAATACCACGTCGTTATGAGGATTATAGTTTGTTTTTGATTGTAATTTAGTACTTATTCATGTAAATTTATTGGTTTACTTTCCCCATAGCAATATTTCACCCAAATATATATGTATATATATATTATAACGTATAAATAAAGATAGAAACACTGGTGTAAAACAGATTAGTTGGAAACTGATTAGAAATTAAAACATTAGACTATATTTTATTAGAATCATAAATACGAGACATTAAAATTGCTCATATTAACTAAAAAAGTAATACAACTTATGTATATAATTAATAATCTGAGAAGACTCACATAGAATTGACAAAAGAAACATTACCTTGATCATATGTCCAAAAGCCATAGAGTAAATATCGTCCATCGTATTAAATACCTCATGTCAGAAAAAACGATGAACATATAATCTAGAAAAGAAACAGGAATTAATAAATATTCGAAATAAAAAGGATATTGTCCAATATTATAACGCATTTTTACTAGAAACATATGGGTTAGAATATTTAACGTTGTAATACCAATACGCTTAGCGACATACGCTAGCGACAAAATATAGATGTCAATATGTATCAGCGACAAACGTTGAAAGTAGAGTGATTTCATAGATGAAATGAATAGAAATTAATTAATGTGTTTAATCGAATATAATGAACATAAATAATTAGATTAAGGGATATTAATAAATGTTTTAAAATAATTTATGTTGATGGCTAAACACAATTGCTAATTATAATAAGAAAATTGAACTGAACATTGATATTAAAGACTATTGTATATCGCCTAAGAAAAACTATTCGTCCCATAATAACAAGATGAACTTCAATATTGAATAAACAATTTTTAGTGAGACTAATTTTTTTGAGTGTAGGTAAAGATATTAGAATGTGAAGTGAAATCATAATTTTGAGTGCGTTAATAAAAAAGAAAACGGTGATTGGTTTATGTGACATGACAGAAGGAACTTTCAAACAACAACAAGTGTAACAAACATTTTTGAATATAGTGAGCTGAATTAAACAAAAGACTGATTGTTGATTGTTGAAAAAAGTTGAAGAAAAAAAGTCGGTGGCTTGGTTTCGTTTCTAGAAGGTTGGGTTTTGAAGTTCTTCAGAAATTTAAGAAATTATCCTCAAAATGAGGATAAAAACATAGCAAACTATTGATAAAACATGCACATGTACTTACCCAATGATTGTAGCTGATTTTCCAGAGTGAAAATCATATTTTCACATATTTATTCAACTGTAAACTTCGGAAGCTGCTTTCCAGAAGTTTCGAGAGGCAGATCCTGGTTCCTGAACACAAGGTCAGTGTATTGTTGTACAACAAGAGTTATAAAAAAATTATTAACGTCAATCAAATGTTTTCTTTAAAATCTCATGAGTAAAATAAACTTTGAAATAATGATCGATCTGAAAAAGAATTGAAATTAAAGACTCAATATAGCTATATTATTAAATAATTCTAAATGATAAATGGCCAATCTAAAGAAATAAAATTTAATACTTACGCATTTCTCAAATAAGAAACTTAAGAAAGATACATCCAACTCTTTTATGTAACATTTAAACTCTATGTATATAAATTTCATAACTATTTCTTGTACCATATTATTTGTATTTCTGTATGTATAAATCTCCCAGCATAAATTCTTTTAACTTGTATATAATTTGAAACATATTCTATGACACAGCATAGAAGCTCGCTGTGAAACTGAACAGACCCGACGCGTCTATCAAATGTTTACTCTAGCGCATTGTCACCTCATGTTCTTGAGCATGCGCACAGAACGCCACACATAATAATAAAATCAATAATTTCATTTGACTCATACATGGGCGTCGCATAAAATTTTTATAAATAAAATTAAAATATTGTTTTCAAGTAAAATGTTTCTTTATTTATTTATCAACTGAATTTATTCACAACCGTAAGAACCCAGATAACAGAAAGAATCTCATACTCTATACATACATAAAAATTCATTACAATAATTTCGTCCCAACGTAGTGGGCTATTCAAATATCCTATTAATTATATCATTATTGTAACATAAAAAATATTAAGTATTATAAATAAATGGCGACCCAACGTAGGTGCGTTGAATAAATTCAGTAAATAATTAATTGTTCATAAAATAAAAATAAATTTGACCAATTTTTGTGACGATTTAACTTTAAAATCAGTAATAATTTCGGGGAAAATTTGTTTGGAGTTTTGTACTGTTTTGTCTATTACAAATAAAAATTCTGAACAATGGAGTCAAACAAAACAATAAAAGAATTAAAAACAACGGAGTTGAAGGAAATTTTGGAAAACAGAGGATTGGACAAAACGGGAACCAAACAAGCGCTCGTTAGAAGGCTACAGGAGGCTGTAATTAAAGAGGGAAAGGATCCAGAAACATACTGTTTCAATCAAGAAGAAACAGATAAAAATGAGGAAACAGAAATAACTGGAGATACAGAGAATACAACAGAATCAAGAGAAAATTTTCAAATAACAGAATATAGAACAACAGAAGTTGGGAAAAGATCAGAAGTTCGTGAACAAGGAAATATACAGGGAAGAGAAACAAGTAGCAGTGATAGAGATGATCAACTACTACGATATATACAACTTTTAATTGACAAGCAAAAGAAAATGAGAGAAGAACAGAAGCAAGATAGTAAAATAATAAGAGAAGAACAACAAGAAGACAGTAAGAAAATAAGAGAAAAGATAGAAAATCAACAAGAAAATAGCAAGAAAATGATGGAAAAGATAGAAAATCAACAAGAAAATAGCAAGAAAATGATGGAAAAGATAGAAAATCAACAAGAAAATAGCAAGAAAATGATGGAAAAGATAGAAAATCAACAAGAAAATAACAAGAAAATGATGGAAGAACAGAAAGAATATTTGAAAGAAATAATTAAAGAGAAGATGGACGAACAAAATCAAAAAATTGAAAGAATGAATAACTCATTGGAACTAAAACTACGGAAACAAGACGAAAAGGTAGAGGAGATCAAAAGAAAACAAGACGAGATAGAAAAAAGTTTAGAGAACCAAGAAGAAAAATTCGAAAACTTGGAACAAAATTTAATAGAAAAAACGAAGAAGATCACGGAAGTAAACATTACCAGAGCCGTTGAAATAATAGAAAAATCAGGAAAAAAGGATATAGAAGATGTGAAAAGGAGCATTATCAAACATGGAAGGGATATCGAATCCATCAAAAGTGATGTAAAAAAAGAAATACATGAAGTAAGAGAAGAAACCGAAAAGGACATAATGAAAACAAAGAATGACATTAAAAGAGATATGAAGAATGAATTGGAACAGATTAGAATGCAACTAAAAGGCGAACAAGGAATGATTACTTATGCATATCAAGGTGGGAACGAGGAGAATATCAAATTTGATGGTAACATCAGGAAGATACATCCAAAAATATTTTTGAGAATATTAACAAATAAGATAAAACATATAAGAAATTTCGAAGATACAAGGGAAATATTGAGAAAACACCTTACTGGACAAGCTCTATTGTGGTTCACAAGTAATGAGATAGACTTCAACAACTATAAGGAATTTGAAACAGCGTTTCTCAAATTATATTGGGGTGAAATCACACAAGGAGAGGTTGGAGAGAGACTATATTTTGGACGATATGATGAGAATAGAGAGAATACCATGTATCTCTACTCGTTGCTACTCTATTCTCAAGCGCAACACTTAGAACCTGTAATTAAAGAAGAAGAAATAATCATGTTCCTATCCAGGCATTTCAAGTCACAGATAGCTGAAACAATAGCTATACAAAACATCAGGACGTTTGAACAACTATCCAATTACCTGATGAGGATAGAAAGAAACCTAACGAGTAATAGAAACAAACAAAACGAGTATAGAAATAATATAAATTACAACCGAAACATAGAACAATAACGATAATAATAGAAGTTTAAATAGTAATACAAATAATAGAACGACGAATACTACAAGATACAGGAATTATCCAGCAAATAATTACAATCATAACAATCAAGGAAGGGAAAGAAATAATTTTAACAATGTAAACAATAATTATAATAATAGAAGATACAATAACTACAATAATAATAATAATTTAAATAACAATAACAATGGTTATAACAATAATAGGGATTCAAACAATAATAATCATCAGAGCAACTACTTTACAAGAAGGAACTCTGATGGCAATTTAAATCGAAGGAATGATGACGGCCAAAATAGACGGGTCATCTTCCAGAGGAGAGCAAGCAGTCAGGACAGGGCAAACTCTCCAAACAATCGAGTTGAACTACATGAGTCGTCAAACAATATTCATTCTCCCATAACAACGACTGCTGATGGTGGTGTACAAAATGCCACTAATCAGAATTTTCATTGAAGGATGGTGTAGCACGCAATCGGTATAGTTATGTCCATCCTAGAGAATTCCTCAAAGACATAGATTGCCTAGAAAATATAGAAAACAATTTATTAGTATCTATTACGGGAAAATTGTCACATTTAAATGTAAATATTTTAATTGATACAGGTTCAGAAACATCATTAATCACAGAAAGTATTGTAAATAAGTTAAACTTGCAAAAATATATTATGAAAGTGCCAAAGGTAAATTTAATAGGTCTAAATGCAAAAAGGTTTAGCGAGGTTAACAAATCTATTATTGTAAAACTACAATTACAAAATATTCATTTAGAAGTACAATTACTGGTTATACAAGGTATGGAGTACGATATATTATTGGGTTCAGACGAATTACTAAAACATAAGATAGACATCAATTATGAAACAAGAACGATAGGCGTCAATGGAATTGGAATAAAATTTAATGAAAACAAAGAACAAATAACGAACAAGAAAATTATGAAGATTGCAGAAAAAAAAGTTAGCAGGCTAGAAGTAGGAGAAATAGAAATGAATAATGATTGTTATGATAAGAAAAATGAATTTGAAGAAAGAAGAGATGAAGAAATAGTTTTAGATGATGAAAAGAATATTGATAATTGTATTGAAAATAATATGAAATATAATAATTGTGAAGATGGAATATGGAATGGAGAATATGAAGAAAATGATATTAATAATTATTTAAAATATAATATGGGATGTGATAATTATGAAGATGGGATATGGAATGAAGTACATTTGGATTGTGGAAGAGGAAGAAGTACGGAAATTGTAGAGAAAATATGAAGGTTTATTCAATGGAGAGGCAAGAGTTGCTAAAAATTTTATACACAGTTTGAAGGTGAAGGATATGGAAACGTTCAGAGCAAAAAGTTTCCCAATTCCATACAAATATAAGGATAAAATGCAAGATGCGATAAAAAAACTGATGGAAGACGAAATTATAGAATATAGCAATACTTCATATATAAACCCCATTGTTATTGTACAAAAAAAGGATGGAGACATGAGAATCTGTCTAGATGCAAGAAACTTAAATAAACATTGTATACCAGAATTTGAGGCACCATTAAATATTGAAGCGATACTTGGCCGAATTTCGAAGAGAATTAAGAAGAGAACTACTTTTAAGGAAGAAGAATTAGTAATAATTAAAGCACTTAGAATTCCTAATCATAAGCGTAATATTTGTGCAAAATTACAATTACCTTACGAAGGTCCATATAAAGTAGTAACATCTAACGGCATAAATAGTTACAAACTCGTACATCCTGTAACTGGCAATGTTAGAGGAATTTTCAATGTGGACCAATTGTATCGATTCCATCCTGAATTCAATGAAATTCAATAAGTTTAATCTGCAAAGAATTAGTTATAATTAGAATGAAATATTTTAAGTTGAAACAGGGAATTAATTACTTGTAGGAATAAGGTGTAAGATAGGTAAAGAATTAGAAATAGATTAATTAGGTATAATAAAAAATTAATGATTGATTTTCACAAAGATAGAATATAATGAAGTAGATTAAATGATAATAGATTATTACAAAATAAGAAAAAGTTAAGTACTATTGAATGAATTTTATAATAAAACATTCTAGATCATTGTAAACAATAATTAGAATGATTTTATAAAATTTCAGGGAATGTTATAACGTATAAATAAAGATAGAAACACTGGTGTAAAACAGATTAGTTGGAAACTGATTAGAAATTAAAACATTAGACTTTATTTTATTAGAATCATAAATACGAGACATTAAAATTGCTCATATTAACTAAAAAAGTAATACAACTTATGTATATAATTAATAATCTGAGAAGACTCACATAGAATTGACAAAAGAAACATTACCTTGATCATATGTCCAAAAGCCATAGAGTAAATATCGTCCATCGTATTAAATACCTCATGTCAGAAAAAACGATGAACATATAATCTAGAAAAGAAACAGGAATTAATAAATATTCGAAATAAAAAGGATATTGTCCAATATTATAACGCATTTTTACTAGAAACATATGGGTTAGAATATTTAACGTTGTAATACCAATACGCTTAGCGACATACGCTAGCAACAAAATATAGATGTCAATATGTATCAGCGACAAACGTTGAAAGTAGAGTGATTTCATAGATGAAATGAATAGAAATTAATTAATGTGTTTAATCGAATATAATGAACATAAATAATTAGATTAAGGGATATTAATAAATGTTTTAAAAGAATTTATGTTGATGGCTAAACACAATTGCTAATTATAATAAGAAAATTGAACTGAACATTGATATTAAAGACTATTGTATATCGCCTAAGAAAAACTATTCGTCCCATAATAACAAGATGAACTTCAATATTGAATAAAAAATTTTTAGTGAGACTAATTTTTTTGAGTGTAGGTAAAGATATTAGAATGTAAAGTGAAATCATAATTTTGAGTGCGTTAATAAAAAAGAAAACGGTGATTGGTTTATGTGACATGACAGAAGGAACTTTCAAACAACAACAAGTGTAACAAACATTTTTGAATATAGTGAGCTGAATTAAACAAAAGACTGATTGTTGATTGTTGAAAAAAGTTGAAGAAAAAGAGTCGGTGGCTTGGTTTCGTTTCTAGAAGGTTGGGTTTTGAAGTTCTTCAGAAATTTAAGAAATTATCCTCAAGATGAGGATAAAAACATAGCAAACTATTGATAAAACATGCACATGTACTTACCCAATGATTGTAGCTGATTTTCCAGAGTGAAAATCGTATTTTCACATATTTATTCAACTGTAAACTTCGGAAGCTGCTTTCGAGAAGTTTCGAGAGGCAGATCCTGGTTCCTGAACACAAGGTCAGTGTATTGTTGTACAACAACAGTTATAAAAAAATTATTAACGTCAATCAAATGTTTTCTTTAAAATCTCATGAGTAAAATAAACTTTGAAATAATGATCGATCTGAAAAAGAATTAAAATTAAAGACTCAATATAGCTATATTATTAAATAATTCTAAATGATAAATGGCCAATCTAAAGAAATAAAATTTAATACTTACGCATTTCTCAAATAAGAAACTTAAGAAAGATACATCCAACTCTTTTATGTAACATTTAAACTCTATGTATATAAATTTCATAACTATTTCTTGTACCATATTATTTGTATTTCTGTATGTATAAATCTCCCAGAATAAATTCTTTTAACTTGTATATAATTTGAAACATATTCTATGACTCAGCATAGAAGCTCGCTGTGAAACTGAACAGACCCGACGCGTCTATCAAATGTTTACTCTAGCGCATTGTCACCTCATGTTCTTGAGCATGCGCACAGAACGCCACACATAATAATAAAATCAATAATTTCATTTGACTCATACATGGGCGTCGCATAAAATTTTTATAAATAAAATTAAAATATTGTTTTCAAGTAAAATGTTTCTTTATTTATTTATCAACTGAATTTATTCACAACCGTAAGAACCCAGATAACAGAAAGAATCTCATACTCTATACATACATAAAAATTCATTACAATAATTTCGTCCCAACGTAGTGGGCTATTCAAATATCCTATTAATTATATCATTGTTATAACATTTATAATATTATAATATATATATATATATATATATTATATATATATATATATATATATATATATATATATATATATATATATATATATATATATATATATTAAATAGGATTACTACTTTATTTTATATAATGCTCTACGTTGGGGAGCAAGTTAAATATGTATGGATTTTTATTTAATAATATGTTTTATTTATTTATGTATGATATGTTGTTTGAATACTATAATTTATTTATTCCACGTTTGGGAGATAAATTATATATGAAATTAATATATATGAGAATTATTATTTTATTTGTGAATTTAACTTGAATATTTAATGTATTAATGTTTTGTTACAATTGAAATATTACACTCTTGGGCTAGCTAATTTATATATATTTGACCTTTAATTCCTCCTATTCATTATGCTATTTATTAGCATGTGGTTTCATTCAATTCCTAAAATTTTATTACCTCGGCTGCTCTTATTTATACACTACTCTATAACTCAGTAGGGTTCTGGGCATATCATAATAAAATCAACATTACTCATCAATTGAATTTGTTTTATGTTGCTTATGAAAAGATAGAAAAAAAATTTTAAACATTGAAATATTACTTATATACAAAATATAGTTGGCGCTTTATTTTATTGTTGGAGTCATATACCTATTATGTATAAAAATAAATGATTATCCTTTCTTGCTTATTAAAATTCTTATGCTATAAAATAAAATAATGGATTTTTCTATATACATCCAAATTTCCACATCAAAACAAACTTTCTGTATAATATAAAAAAACTATTCATTCTTTTTGAGCTGGCTTTTGCAGACTCATTTGCATAAACTTGGGTGAACGTTTGTAAACATTATATTCCTTTGAAAAAAATATGAACACCTGCGTTTAACGTTGTTCGACTATTTGTAACTTTTTTTCTACTTGTTCTCATAAATAGGATTATTGAAAATATTTTGAACACTACTTTAGTTTTCTTCGGTTCGTGAAATGGAAAGGATATCTGAAATATTTATGTATTTAATTTCGATCTTTTTTTAAAAAATTATTTTAACGTATTATAACAATTGTGCATGTGATAAAAACTGAAATTAGTTGTGGTTTGTTGTTTTGTGGAAAGTTTTATATATATGTGATCGGATAAAATTCAACATGACAGAAATTTATACATCTATCTACAAATTTGATAATGGTAAGTTTTTTATCACGTTTCCTGGTATATTATATTCATTTTTAAACTTTTACTACCAGGTGTTTATGATTTTAAATTTCACTTTTTATTATTTGGAACCAAATATTACTAATTAAAACACACCACAGACCTTGTTCTTTTCGCCAAAACGACGCCTTCAGTTGGATCCATCCATGACGCTTTCCCGCTTCAGGTGGCAATCTTCCATCTTATAACTATCGGATGATAATTATTATTTGGCTAGACTTTGTTTCAAACAAATTTGTCTTTGCACTTATTTTAATTATTAGTTACTTTTTATATTTCTGATTTATACATATTCACACTTATTACTTAAATTTTTATAACAAAAGACTGGATCACATTCAACTTACTTCCTGCTTCTTCAGTTACCAACGCCTAACTAACTCTATCGCGGGTCTTTTATCCGCCAAAACCCTTTCTATTGTTTATAACCGGAAGCTGGCAATCTTTGATTATTGTTCACCTGTCACTTTGTTTATTAATGCTTTTATTGTTTTTCTGACTTAAACTTGTTATAAAATAATGTTTTTTTATTCACTATAACCTTATCGTCATTGATTTGATTCACTAACATCTTATTATTATTGTTTTTTCATGTTATTGATTATTTGAAATCTTCCGATTGGTCAATGCAAATATATCATTTTTATATTTCCTACAACCTAAATATTTACATAATATACATGGATCCAGTTCATTTCTTATTTTGTTTGATATTATTACATTTATACATATAAATTAGGTCGGTAATCATTTATTTTTATCCTTATATTTCATATTCAAATACATTTTATGTTGGTATACTCGTATCAACTGTTATATTTCGTATAGGTTTTGACATTTCCTGTAATTACAGTTTTCTACTTATATTATTATGTTTCCTATTAACTTGTATGATTAAATATTAACTAACATATCTTATATATGTTTTTTACTATTTCTAAATGTCATTTATTAACCAATCATCGTAGCATTGTTGATTTTATTATTGCCATCCTATCTATTCTTTAAATATAAGCAGATGCTTTGGGTGTCTAAAATTCCGTGTAGCGTTACGTTATTTTATTGATCTTCGGTTGCTTGTTAGGTTCTGTGTAAGGTTTTTTTTTAAAATACAGAATTATTTTAAAACTGTTTTCCGAATAATTGTTTATGAATTCTTTTTATATTTATTCATTTTTCTCTATGATTATGCCCATTGATTGTAATTGATTATGTTGTTATATAGATATTTGATTAATTTTGGTACTTTATTTAAAAGTTATTTTTTTATTGATAGATATTATTACTTTATCCTTTATCGCGATTCTATGAATGTTATATGGTCGTTCTATCTACAACAATATATATATATATATATATATATATATATATATATATATATATATATATATATATATATACAAATTGAAAAATATCTTATTGGGGATTGCAGCATAAGAGGAAAACTACACTCTATTCAATTCTCCAAGCTTTCGTAAATCTTTATTTACATCATCAGGGAACTACAATAAGGAAAGAAAAACATAAATTATAAAAAGTGTTCTTAAAAACATTTCTACAACTTACATTGATCGAGATTGCATCATTGATCTTAAACACAGGAAAAGTGCACAACAGCAAGTCATTAAAGAAATAGGTCCAGTCGGCAATACATTTGCCTACTACTGGTAAAAGTTTAAAACATTATTAAAAAGTAAAAAGTTAAAACATTTAAAATCGAGAATCCACACACCCACGCGGACTTGTGAGAATAATGGCGGAAACTGAAAATGTCAATGTAAGTTGTAGAAATGTTTTTAAGAACACTTTTTATAATTTATGTTTTTCTTTCCTTATTGTAGTTCCCTGATGATGTAAATAAAGATTTACGAAAGCTTGGAGAATTGAATAGAGTGTAGTTTTCCTCTTATGCTGCAATCCCCAATAATATATTTTTCAATTTGTGTTCTAATTGATCAGCAACGATCACGGCGTTTTTCGCTTTTCAGATATATATATATATATATATATATATATTTATATATATATATATATATATATATATATATATGTATATATAAAGTCAATCACAAGGTAGGTCACTTCTTAGTCTAGCCAAAAATAATTATTAAACATACCAAATGAAATGTAACTTCTGTCATTCTAACGATGATATCAATATTCTGTGGAATTATCTAGAAACAGTTAGTTTCATTTGAAAGAGTAACACAAATATATGTTACAAGCATTGATTAATAGTACGACTGATTATGATAATTATTAGCAATTACCAAGCATGGCTGATGCTAACTACAATTTCTGGTGTGTGGACGTAAGTAGCAAAGGGCGAATATCTGACGATGGGGTTTTCAAGAACACGATGTTAAATAGAAAACTAAAAAAGAAAGAATTAAACGTGCCTAAGGAGAAAATATTACAAATATCATACGTAATGTGCCTTATTTTATTTTTTCAGATAGTCATTGCATTCAACGAATATACCACAAAACCATTTAAGGGTAACCCAGAAATCGATTCCAAAGAAAGAATATTTAATTATGTGTCGATGAAAATGCATTTGTCATATCAAGTGCCATTTTTTGCGTTTTCATAAAACCTATTTTGCTAGAGCCAAGTAAAGCAACGTAAGTTGTAGCAGCTGTATATTTGTACAACTATAGTCGGAAAAACAGCTATTTGGCAGATAACTTGAAGATGGTGTACTGATCAATTGAGATGTAATATAAATGAGATTTCATTTACAGCGAATTGCAGCGATTCCTAGACGTGGTCCTAGTAATGCAAAAGAAGCACAGTTGCAACACATTTTATAACTAATGATTGTATTCCATAGCAACTTCACTATGCATAGTAAATAGTATATTCTCTATCAAGGGTGGAATGAGCAAAATTCTATACGGCTAGAAATCTGTTTCTACGAGTGTAGAATTTCGAATTACACCCGTTTTATAGACTATACTTTTTCTACGACTATCAAATAGTAACAAAACAACATATAATGAATTGCTAATACCTTAATTTCTTGAGGAGTTGCGGTGAAATCATTACTACTGTCAGTATCAAACACTAAAAAGGAATGAAGCCATGTTTAGGCATTGGATTATCTCGTGAACACTGACCTTGACTATTCCCGCGAGAAGCAATAATGGGAAGTCGGCTAACACTCTGTAAATGAAACCCAAAAATATTGGCTTGGGTCTAGGTACTTCAGTGTTGTAATTGCAAGTATAAAATGGGTAGCGCGTTTCAATCCATTTGCTTAGATAACTGCATTTACACTGTAATGATTACTGAAGTAAAAACGAACAAGCTTTGGTGGCTTTGAAATTTATTACAAATAGAATTATACACCTAATCAATAAAAAATCATATTGTCATAATACATGTTATAATTTTAATAAAAGAATAAATGGTTACTTCGAGAAAGAAAAAAAAGAAAACTTTTAAAATCTGTTTATACGGGGTTTGACACAAAATCATAACAAGATATCAGTAAAAAAAGAAATTACATACACTGAATAATTCCAGAATATCGTAAAAATAGCCAAACATGAAAGTCATCCGAAAATAAGAAGGAATCAGATTCACTGTCGTCCTAAAGTGAAATTACGAAATATTCCACTTCATCCATTATACATTCTTTTTCGACTTTTTTCACGTGAGCACACATTTTTTCCCATTGCTCCTTCCCAACTTGGTTAAATTTGTCTTCGATCAATTCCAACACGTTATCAAGTTTGATTGTCGTGTTACATACAGCGACGTTATTTTTCACCAGTGCCCATATTTTTTCGACAGGATTAAGCTAAGGATGATATGGTGGTAAACGTGGAACTGGAAAGTCCCGTTCTGCTAAAATTTTATCGATGGCATATTGTTTGTGAATTGGCATGATTAATTGAGTTTTTGCATACAGTTCATCCTTCGTTTCCTTTTCATCGAAAAAAATGCTTTTTTCCCTTATCCAGTTTCGCATAGATGCTTTCTTACATAAAAAATTAGGAATTGGTTATACCTAAACATTATTGTAATAGTCATTATCTATCACAAGGACATTTTTCGTTGCGACGTTTACCATGAATTTTTATTTAAGCCACTTGCAGAAATTATTATGACTCATT
Organism: Galeruca laticollis; assembly: GCA_963921935.1. Lineage (NCBI taxonomy): Eukaryota > Metazoa > Arthropoda > Insecta > Coleoptera > Chrysomelidae > Galeruca > Galeruca laticollis. The sequence continues at coordinate 31,523,742 of OY998178.1, read as the reverse complement.
TTATCATGATAGTCGCCTGTTTTAAGACCGGATTTAAGTATGGTTAGGGCTCCGGCCTGATACGCCCCCGCCGTGTAAAATTATGAGTCGTTCTCCTTTGGACACAGGTGTCTTTAGACAATTATTTGTTCCAACGTCCCATGCCATTGGTACAGTATGTACCCGTCCTTTTTTTTACTTCTCCGCCCAACCTATCTAATATGCGAAAAAGTATTGGTTTACTCCAAAAAAAATAGAATTTAAAAAAAAAATCAGTTATTTTAACGTTTTTCATCAATAAAAACACGAAAAAACGGTTTTTAGAAAAAAATCCTGTGTGTATGTCGTCGTCGGCCACTTTTCGTTACATGTGTTGTTAGCACGATACAGCATCCGGAGTGCAAAAAGTCACCAATTTTATATTTGAATATTATTCAGGACATTTCACAAATGAACCCTATTGATTTTTAACTCACCAGAGCTCGTACAACAGGTGCTATAGTACTTTAAGTACGAGATTTTTGTCATTTTTGAAGAAATTTCAGTTTGTTAGCACAATGCAGCCTTCGGAGTATACACAATTGACCAATTTTATAATTGAATATTATTAAAGGTCTCTCAAATATGAATCCTATTGATATTCAGCTTACTATAGCCAGTACAGCAAGTGCTATGGTACTTGAAGCACCAAATTTTTGTCATTTTTTGAGAATTTTAAATCTGTTAGCACGATACAGCCTTCAGAGTGTATATAAGTAACCAATTTTATGATTGAATATTGTTCAGGGGCCTTATAGATGAACCTTATTGATTTTTAGCTCACCAGAGCTAGTACAACGGGTGTTAAGGTTGTAACGATGTTACTTTTTTTTTCCGTTCAGACATTCAACTGTATATATTTTATTTCTCATTTTATTATTAAGTTCCGTCATTATTTGCTTATACACCCCTCTTTCATCAAAAGCTGTAAATTTATTTGTTCCTAATAATTTTAAAGATGTATATTGAAACATCCGGTATATATTTAATGTGTATTTCTTACTGCATCGCTCGCGCACGCCAGTCGACGCCGTTCTTAAGATTGCTAAGTAGGGAACCTCCTGAGTGGGGTCGAGAAAGAATGTATAAAACCGGCAAACGGAACGGAATAGCTCTTTTTGACTCCTGATTCTTGTGCTGTTTTAACTCTGTGCTCTGACAGTTCGACCGTTTTCCGCCGTAACCGAAACGCCGACTGATTTTCGCCAGCGAGGTAAGCGAATTTAGAAATTATTTTTCATTCTTCTGGTGTTGAGATTTATTTTGCTTCTAGCGTATTTAGTAATTGTATTAATAGATTTTATTTTGCTTACTGCTTGTTTAATTTGAGTGATTTTCCGCGTATTTGTGTACGATTCCGAAGTAAGAATTTACTGTTAGCTGTAACTTCAGGGGAAAAGAAATATGATTGGAAAATTCCCAAGGATTCTCGCTGCAAAGCAGGTAAATTCTTGGGGGATTTTCAAGGTATTTCGGGAATCCCAATTCCGGTATACAACACTAGGGAAAGGAAATAACGTTGGGAAACTTTCAAGCATTCTCGCTGCAAAGCAGGTAAATTCTTGAGGGACTCTCAAATTATTTCGGGGGTGTGTTGAATCTAGTACCATAGGCCTTGGTAGCGTAACTTTAAAATATTTGATAATAGGCAACTTGGAGGAATCTCGTCTGTGTTCGCTGCCATAGCAGGGACATCTTCGAGGGTTTTCAAAGGCGTGAAACGAAATAGTCTCGCGTGCGTTCGCTGCCATAGCAGGTTCGCCAGGGAGAGGTTTTCGGATTCTGCCGGCTAACTGTTCTTTGAGCGATTGATTTAGCACCAACGGCCGGGGTAAAATCCGCACAAAACCAAGGGAAATTTATTAATTACCGCCGTTCTATTCTAGGCCTTGGTAGCGTAACTTTAAAATATTTCATAATAGGCAACTTGGAGGAATCTTGTCTGTGTTCGCTGCCATAGCAGGGACATCTTCGAGGGTTTTCCAAGGCGTGGAACGAAATAATCTCGCGAGCGTTCGCTGCCATAGCAGGTTCGCCAAGGGGAGGTTTTCGGGTTCTGCCGACTAACTGATCTTTGCACGATTGATTTTAGCACCAACGGCTGGGGAAATATCTGCATAAAAAACCGAGGTAACTCTATTATTTACCGTTTCTTTTATCTCAAACTGTACACAAATGCCAAGAAATGCTCCCGTAGAACACTGCTAGTGCCTTTATAACGCTTTCTCTGTGTAATTCTCACCGTACTGCTAGTAAATTTTCGCTGATTTTCACCGGCGATCGCCGAAAACTATTAGAGCTTTGCACGTTAGGCTTGTAAGCGTAAAACATTTATTCTGTAATAAAGTGCTTTGGTCTGGGCAGTAATTTAATATAAATCGCAAATACTGAAGGGCTTTCATCAAAATTTAGTTGTTTAATTATATAGTTAAAGGGGTTCGTTTTATTTTCCTTTTTTCCCAAATTCTTTCGAAACCGAAATAAATTGTGAAATTTTATAAAGCACAGGTAGTTTCATTTTCCGATAGTGGTAAACAATTAAAGCCTGTTTCCCACTTCGCACGGCATAGAGGTCAAAAACAACAGACCCCTGTATTACTTAACCTCCATCTGTTGCTACCCTGGTAACTCTTGACGCTACCATTTCCGAGAGTTCGGTGGAGTAAACCATCCCAAAAATCTGGCGCCCGAGAAAATCTGGTAGATAGTAAAGCCACGGGAGTCATAGTGACGTCCGTAATTCTTCTGAGTAAAGAAAGCACGTCACAAGGTACCTGAAGTGCCACATTTTTTATCCTTTTTGGGAAAATTTCGGGTTGTTAGCAGGATACAGCCTCCGGAATGTATACAAGTGACCAATTTTCTGATTGGATATTTTTCAAGATGTCTCACGGATATACCCTATTGATTTTCAGCTGATTAGAGCGAGTACAGCGGGTCCTATAATTCCAGATATACAACATTTTTGTGTATTTTGGGAGAAATTTCGGTTTGTTAGCACCATACATCCCACGAAGTGTATACAACTGACAATTTTATGATAGAATATTGTTCAGGGCATCTCACATATGTGAAAAAGTTAGTTTTAATCTTTGAAACCGTTTATTTATATTTTTTTAATTTTCTTAAATATTCGACTAGTTTGGATTTGGTATGAAATTAATCGACTAAAACCTTTAGGTTGTCTTCAGTTTTTTTTCAACGGAATCCTATTTTTCGCACCAATTTTCGAAATAAATAGATTTTGCCTGTAAAATTAATCTCCTCTTCTTTTTTAAAAATACAGCTTTTATCGTTGGTCTTCGTCTGTGAATAGCTGCATATGAATAAAATATTCCCCTAATAATTTCCTCTTCGAACTCATCTACTGATTCTCTTGGGGTGCATGGTTGGAGATTATTTTTTCTTGGCGACTTAAACTTTTCACCACTTTTTTTTAAATCAGCCTCTTTAATTATTCTTCTTTTGGTGCTCAACACCAGTGGCTAATGCTACTCTTTCTTGTAAACGATTTAGGGGAAGTTTAAGTGTATCTTGTTCGTTTCCTACTTTCATGAATTTATATACGTTATAAATTATTTCTTTGGCTGTGAACCACTCGTTTAGAATCGCTCATGATTAAAGTTTTGTCTGTAAATAAATTGTAATTTTATAGGAGAGCAAAAATAGACCGTTATCACACTTCAATATAAGTTGACATTACTAAAGTTTCCTTTATGTAAAATACCTGAAATCATCAATTTAGATTCATATGTTTGTATTAAAATACAGGCATGTACTTTATTTAATTACACTATTCATATCTTACTCTGAAAATAACAATTTCAGATTGCCTCAAGCATATTTTTTTTAAGAAAAATATCCTTGAGGCCTCATGAATCGAAAATATAAGTGTTGATTTAGCCCTGCTACTCCCCAGTCTTGTCAGCAGTTCTGTGTTAGGAGAGGTATATGACAAGTTTTCATCTTGCCTCAAATTCCAACCCAAAAATGTATACTAGCACTCGGTCTAATCGCATAGAGCCGCGATCTGTTTTAGGAATTGAAAACAGACCGTAAAATGAGAAATCAGTTTGATGTAAAGGATAATTTGGGATAATTAACAAATCTTCTTTGTGACATCGAAAACTTGTACTCGGTAAATATTAATGTGTAACTCACCGGCAACATTAAACACTATGAGAAAGCTAAGTAATAAGCTAATCAGCATGTTGCTAGCAGTAGACTAATTGATAAGAGAGAGAGAGAGAGAGAGAGAGAGAGAGAGAGAGAGAGAGAAACTGAAGACTTTGTTTTGATTCAAATTAACAGCTCCGTATTTTGTAAAGATTCGCCTTTCCGGAACAGAAGTTAAATTATGAAGAATTCTTGGCACTTCTTGAGTGAAGTTATTTATGAAATTTATACCCGAAACGAATAAATTGATTTAAAAATTATCAATTCATTGTAAAATCACCGAGAATTGAGATTTCAAAGAATTATCTACGATTTAAAAAAATGGTCTTTACCTTCAGAAAGCAGGACAAACTCAAGGAATCATTGGATACGTTTGGAATTAGGTTGAAGGAATCGTTTAACTACAGAAAATAAATTGATTCTCCTTCCTGTATTCAAATTATTAATCGAATTCTTTCCTCCTCAATATCTTTTCACTTGAAATTACCAACCTTTTTGACATAAAACACCTTCTCGGATAATTCATTTTCCAAAATTTGATACATCTATCAGTAAATTTCTTAAACATAATCCCCTTATCACTTATAAAAGCTGTCATTCTCTCAAATAATCGAAATACTACCAGTGTAATATATACTGAAATTTTATCAGTTAAAAGTAAAGTTGAAGATTTAGAATTAGGCAGAATTATATAGTGTTTTAAATGAAACTCAGCGTTTCTAGCTAATTCCACAATATAATGAAAAATGTTTCTGCAATTTACCGAAAACCAACACACACTGATGTGACAATTCCATATAGTTCCAATCATCTAATGTCACATAAGCTAGCGGCATACAATTCAATGATACATAGTTCCTATGAACAAATGTAATTGTGATAGAGAGATTAATACAATTAGACAAATAGCAACATCCAACGGTTATCCATTACATATGATAAATAAGCTAATTAATAAAAAAGAGGAAAAAGTGGCATTACAACTAATATTTCCTAAACAAACAGAAGAAATAAAAACTTATAAAACCATCACATATACAGGAAATATTTCTAATAATATTTCAAAGATAATATCTTTAGTAACGAATACAACAAATTCTTTTAAAACAGAAAGCAACGTAAGAACAAAATTGTTAAATGTTAAAACAAAAATACCAACATTAAAGAAATCAGGTATATATAAAGTCAAATGTCCAGAATGTAATGCTGTCTATTTGTCTCAGACCCTTAGACATTTTGAAATCCGATACAGTGAACACTTACGAGCATACAGATTGAAACAACCAGATAAATCCCATTACGCAAAACATCTACTTGACACCAACCATTCATTGACACCTAACACATAGCTAGAAGTACTACATATTTGTGATAAGAAACAAGAACTGGATTTCCTTGAAAAGTTGGAAATTTGAAGACACTTAAGAAACGCACAATATGAAGTCGTCAATGAACAGATAAATCTAGTGAGCTCTCCACTATTAAACTGTCTTCCTAAGTGATAATTGTAAAGATCAGCAGATATAGTTTTCCTGGTTTTCTATATCATTGCACAGTTATACTGATCTTAATTGTAAAAATGATATCCAAGATATCACCATAGGGCTAATAATATCTAAGCTTCAATATTTGTAATATCACATCTTCTTCTTTTTTTTATTAACATATATTAAGTCAATCAGAAGGTAGGTCATTTCTTGATCTAGCCAAAAATAACTACTAAACATTAGGTAGGCATCAAATGAAATGTAACTTCTGACGATGATATTCAGTTATCGAAACAATTGTAAATTTTTTAGAATTTTCAACATTTTTCATTATATTGTGGAATTAGCTAGAAACGTTGATTTTCATTTAAAACACTAATATGAGTAGATTCCTCGAAGTAAGTGTCGAGACAGTTAATTTCATTAAGAATTATATAGAATTAGTATTAGACAGAATTAATATTTGTTATAGATAAAATGAAGATATTTATAGCTACAAGAATAGCTAGTTAGAAGTGTTCGAAGTCATAAAATTTTTTGAAAACCCGTTATAGAATTCAGGAGAATCAACAAGGAGAGGCAGTTGGTATGCTAAACTACCAATCTACTTTTATTTATGTGTTCAGCAAGTCCTTACGTAAACAACTGGTACTTGAGAATGAATTGATAATAATGCATCTAGTTCAAAAGTTGCAGTAGCTTTATTGAAGAATATTTTCGTATTTTCAATAAATAAAAAAAATTCCACGACCGGGAATAAAATCATTTTTTTAGACGTCATTTTCCACACATAACGCGACAAATTATTACACAGATGAAATAACATACTTAATTCCCTAGAGAATAAAGTGCACTGACATTTCACAGCTTGTTGCTCAGGGCTATATAGAGGCATCTACCGAATATAGACTAAAAATTGCGAAACGATTGTTTTATGGTCAAGATGATGCTTCGACAGGTGCTAGCAATGATGAAGAAGAGGCAGTTACTATTAGTGATATTACGAATACTCCACCAAAAGGAAAAAAGTCCCTATATCAATATCATTAATTGTAACAATATAAATATTACGATTAATTAAATATATCAAAGAAAACTTTGAATAAAACCTTAATCACTTGCTGGAAAATGATGTATACTTCCTGAGAATAAAGTTTGGTCTAGTTCATTTTTCATTTATTTAAATGTCAAAATCGTAGATGGACGGTGCAACTTCAACCTAACTTTCAGCTTCGTGTCAGTTTGTTGTTAACATTTTTGTACTATTAAATTGTTCTGAAAATCGAAACAAACGGCCGTGGAAAAAATAATGTGTGTATCTTTGGAGTAAAGTTCATTAATGTATCAGCCGAACGGTGCTCTCGCACGCTATATTCGGTGGTGCATAAACTTTAGCTTCGGGATTAAAATAGCACTGTACTCCTTTGGTGCATAAATAACTATTTTCTAATTTTGACATATAAAGCGACGCTGTTTAAAACTCATTGACCTTTTCAAACGTTGTACTTTTCGTAACTAGTTATGAAAAGTAAAATATTTCGCAACTGGTGATGAAATGGTATTTTGTTTAAGTGTTGAAAATGGAAGATTTTACAAGAGTTTGGAGAATTTTTTACAAACGTGTGTGAAATCAAATTTTCAACACATGTTTTACACGATATTTTTCCGGGGACTACAAAAAACGCAGAGTTGGTATATACTTTTTCAAATTAAAGTTCATGGAGAGATTTACTATAATTTTAAAAATAAACTGGTGCTTGAAGACGGTTGTTGACCATTTTATGTTCTTTAGTTGATACAAAGTTTTGAATTTTATGCGTATCAGACTCACAATTACAGCAAATTTAACAATTCTCTCCAATTAGCTCTTTCACTCGCTAACAGTTTAAAAGTCAAACTTAAAAAGTCATTCGGCAAAGCACTCCAACTGCGGACAAAATAATTACGTCGTTGTGCGGGAAGATAGACATCGGTAATCATTGACATGTGTGCAAAATAAAAACACACAGCTGTCGGCCAATCAGATTTCTCAATTGTTTCTTTTCACACGGGTATGCTCTTCGTCTATTACTTTCTCTTCTTCTATGTCTCGAATTATTCTCTCAGCTTCCTCTCTCTTCGCTCGTGGTAGTTTTCGAGCTGATTGCCTAATTGGCTTGGCATTACCAGCTTTGATTTTATGTTTGACGGCTGATGCTCTACCAGTCTTCCCTCCTTTTGGTACGAATAGATCTCGATACTGTAAGAGAAATTCTCTCATTATTCTTTTCTCAGCTCGAATCAAGGATTGACCAGCTATTGATAACATCTGCTCGAATCTGGCATTGGAATTGTCAGTTGCCGTTGTTTGGAGAACTATAGGCGCCACTGGTATGCTACATCCAATCTTGGTTTCCTTCTTAATGGTAATTGGGTGATCGTTCACGTTTATCACACGCGCTGGGATCTCCTTCGCCGACGTAACCAATCCTGTTTCAATTAGTACTCATTTGCCAACCTCTTCGTCGTGGTTCCAGGGCTCCATCATAACCTGTGTACCTTCCTCCATGATTCCCTGTAGCCGTGCTACTATCATGGTTTCGCTTGATGCAGGTAGAACGGTATCTTCCTGTACAGCTGCCAACACCGTGCTGCCTTCATATGGAAGAAGGAATACCTCTTCGGAACCCACTTTAATGGTTCTGCTTATAAAGTTCAATTGGAAACCATGTAGATTCATTACGTCCATTCCCAGAATCACGTCTTCTTCGATTTGTGTCTCCCCGTGAACATTGGCACTCTCACCTGTGGCGGTCCGCAGTCACAGTCTTGTTGGTGATAGCTTCTTCTTCGAATTTATTATCTCTGGTCGTATAATGGTTCAAGTTGCTCCAGTGTCTACCAGCAGAGAATATTTCTTGCCATTCACTTCGCCATTTACATATACACTGTCGTAGCGACATCTGAGAGAGGTTATCAGTATGAGAGGGTCTTTGAAACGATCATGGGTCGATGCTGTCTCCTCGTAGCCGACCCGTTCCAATTTTCTTGTGACTGGGGCGCTTACACGAACTGCGTACATGCCTTATCTCGCCGCAATTCCAGCATCTGATCTTTCTCGGCTTCGCGTCCATCACACTTTTTATCAAATTGACGATCTGGTCAAGTCTGTCCTCGTCACCTTGTTCTTGGATGGTCCTTACTTTGTTATATCCCGAAGCATTCGTTGCTGCTTCATATTCAAGAGCAGCTGTTAATGCGTCGACTAATGTTTTGGGATGAGCTAAACGAAGCGTGTTCTGCATATCAGGGTCACGTTAGTCATCAATAAAGACCTGGATGCCAAAGCATTCCATCATGTTTTCTGGTGCTGATTGATAAGCGAATCGAACTAGTCAGGCAATATCCACTTCATAGTCTTGAAGGGCTTCGTCACATTTCTGCCTTCGGTTCGTCAACTGGGATTGGTACAAATGTTCTAGATGTTCGTGGCCATATCGCATGTCAGCCTCTTCTTCAGCTGCTCGAAGTCATCCGTTTCTCCCTGAGGTATCATCTGAAGTATATCTAAGGCATATGTCCGAAGCGCGATAGTTAAGTTCACTGCCTTCTTCTTATAGGACCAATTATTCACTCTAGCGGCTGCTTCAAACTGTTGGGCCTTGACTCGGGTAAAACTGCCAATGTCTTCTAATTTAGGGTCTGTTTCTGGCGTGCAATGTTTTATTTGCTTGGTCTTCTCTTCTCTCGCTGACGTATCTTTATTTCTCAAATTTGTCATGTTTCTTTCTAACTCCTTGATTTTGTCGTCCATCGTTGTCATCTTATTATCAATACCATATTTCAGAGACGAAATTTCATTTTCAACGTCAGCGGCAATGTCGTTTTTCATTAATAAGATATCGGCAGATATATCGTTCTTCATAGCAGAAATCTTCTCGTACATATTAGCTGAAATATTGTTCTTCATAGTAGAAATCTTCTTGTCCATATTAGCAGAAATGTCGTTCTTCATAGCAGAAATATTGCTTTTCACATAAGTTGAAATCTTCTCTTCCATGTTAGAAATTGACGAGATTAAGGTGGCAGCCTCGTCTTTGAATAAAAATGTTTCAGGATCCAAGCCGTCACTTTCCAGTGCCATTTTTAATCTTTCAATTAATTCACTCTTATTGCCGGATGTTTCCAACTCACGATTTTCCAATTCTTCCTTTTGCTCTGTCACTTTTAGATCACTTAGTCTCTTGGCCATTTTCACGCAGCTTTTTATTTATATTATCCCACTTCTGACGCCAATGTAATGTTTTCCTTATTTATTTGAACTTTTTTTATTACGACGGGTGGGATAAATTTATACACACGGTATGTCTAATCACTTAATTTATTCATTCACTAATTTATATTAACTACATAGTATACTTACTATACACTAATTTTTATATAAACATTACACTACTGTTTATTTATTTAAACTTGATTTATATATTTACTTGTTCAATGTGTATCTCACGAGATCAAATCACAAACTGACTTCTGCCGTTGGTCGGAATTCTTTATATATTAAGTGCTCTTTTTTCTGGATAATTCTAGATTGGGGCTCACACAAAAACAATCGCCTCCCTGGAATTGTCTAGATAAGACTGGAAATGTCTAGATAAGAATAGTCACAAAAAGTAATCGTAAACAGTTCGAAGAAATCCCTGCACATTCGCCAACATCTTAACTTTCGTACATGGCTTAGGCAGAGTCCAATTCAGGGACTACACCAGTGTGCTATTTCGGGACAATAATTGAAATTCTACCCTTCTTGTTTCTGTTTTTAAAACCCAAAATTATTAAAACAGTTATTTCCACAAACCCATTGATAAATTTATATAAAAAAAGTGAGTGACTGTGTATGTGTAAGATAGATGGGTGACGTTACGTATACAAGTATTATGGTAGAATGTATCCCCTTTGAAGTCAAGCTCGACGTACTTATTTCACCTTTTTTTTAGAAATTTATTATCTCCGCAGTTATTAATGGCGGGTACTTTTCGTTGGAGCACTGTGTATATCACCATTTATAAAACACTAATAACATTTGCAGTTGAAAAATATCCTTGGGAATTTCAGATAATATCAGTTTTATTTAATATCGTTATCCAAAGATTTTATTGTGAAATATTACAGTTGCAATAACTTTGGAGCTTTTATATCCGACAAGGAAGATCTTAAATTATTGCTTAACCGTAACAGCTACGATAAACTTATATAGGTCAGTTCAAATCGTTTAATTTGTAGAAAATTAACTAAATTAAATTTTAATTGCAAACTTGATAAACTTTGAACTCTGTAAGCGATAATCGGGAACTATGAAGGAATTAAATATGACGAGTTCTATAATAGTATTTTATGCAACGATCATGTAATGATAACCATTAATACACGAGCATGTTGTAGGAAACGGAACAAGCCGCAGGCGAGTTTCGTATACGTATTAATGGCCATTACATGAAAGTTGCATACTTTATTTTTCTACTCCCATTAATAAGTATTATTTAATTAACAATTATCATTTATTATAAAGAACAAGTACAATGAACGGAAATTCATCAAATAAATTTAAAACTTTTGAACATAATAATTATTTAATCTGCTTTGTTCTAATATACCTAAATTGTAGAATATGGGTAGGGATCGAACCCTTACCATAAAACTACATAACTTTCATAACCTACCGTATAAACCGCTGGGCTAGGGCTTCTCGAGAATTTAATGATTAAAATTGCATTTATAATTTAAAATGAGTGATACAAATTTAAATTCTTTCAATTGATTAAGTACATACTTTCGAAAAAATGAATTGATTTTCAGATGCTTCTTGCATCATGTCAATTAATTTTATATATACCTAGGTACTTTTGAAAATATAAATTGACAGTTGTCACATTACAAAAAAGTAACTTGATTCTATTGATTTAAATATCTGTATCCTAATGAAAGTCTGTATCTTAATGAGCTCCATTATGATACAGATTTTATATTTTTAATAAGTGTATTATAAAACAGGAGTAGAAAAAAACACGATATTTGTTTTATATAATTTCTTAAATTTTTCACTTCTTCTTATATTAAAACATATTAAATTTCCATAATTATATAAATGAAAATATGGAATAATAAATTTTTTCTTGAATAAGTGTTCTTGATTTTGCTTTTGTTATTGAACAAAATAATAAAATCAATTTTCTTCACACTGTATAACATTAACAATAACATAAAAGCAAAATGGTAAACAAAACCAACTTTCTCCTCAAGATATCCTATCTACTCAATAAAAAATCGGTGATTATCAGTGTGGTTGATAGAGCTATCCAACTATATATATATATATATATATATATATATATATATATATATATATATATATAACGTTCTCTGCCGTCTTCTGATTTCCAGTCTCCATTGTTCTCGATTGGTCCAGAGATTCTCATCTACTCCTCTTTCTCTGATGTCTCCATCTATTCCTTCTCTCCAACTCAGTCTGGGTCTTCCTCTCTTTCTTCTTCCCTGTGGTGCCCAATTTATTATTTTCATTGGGATTCTGTCTTCCGCCATTCTTTGAACGTGTCCATACTATCTAAGTTGGTTAATTTGTATGTCTTCCGTAATTTTGTGTTTAACATCCATAATTTCTCGAATTCTCTCATTTCTCACTCTTTCCAGTTTTGATTTTCCGGCGGCGCGTCTCCAATAATCCATCTCGGGGGCTTCAAGAGACCCACGAATTTTTTCCTTTAGAGGCCACACTTCACTACCATACCTGATGACACCTTTCACTATGCTGTTGTACATTCTATGCTTATTTTGTTTTGATACTGCCTTATCGTACAAAATACTGTTGAGTTGTCTGATTGTTTGTCTTCCTTAGTTGTTTCTGTGTTTGATGTCTTCATCCAAACTACCGTCATTAGTAGTGTGTATTCCAAGATATTTCTATTTTTTACAGTGTTTTATCTGATGTTGTTCCAAGATAAGGCCCTGTTGTTCTCCACCAATGCACATATATTCCGTTTTCTGAAGATTCACCTCCAGCCCCCACTTGTCGTATTCTTCAATTAATTTACGGGTCATATATCCTAAGTCGTCGTAGTCTTGAGCTAGGACTATTTGATCATCAGCGAAGCAGAGAGTATATAGTATGTGATCGTTCAATGGTATTCCCATCTGTTCGCACTTTCTTTTCCATGTTTTCAGAGCTTGTTCTAAATAGATTTTAAACAAAGTTGGTGACAAGCAACAACCCTTCTTAAGACCCTTGTTAATGTTTAACCCCTTTGATAATGTCTGCCCTTTCTTTATTTGGCTTGTGTTCTCTTTATAGAGCTCTCGAACACCTTTTATCAATGTTATGCTGATGTTGGTTTTCTCGAGAGCCTCCCAAAGTTTTAGATGGGGTACACTATCGTACGCTTTCATGAGGTCTACGTGAAGGAGGCGTATTTCTTGATTCCGTGCCGTCTTTTTCTCAATTATCTGTGTTATTGTGAATAAGTGATCCACAGTGGATCTACCAGCTCTAAATCCAGCTTGTTCTTCGGCCTCACTATCACAATATTCATCCTCAATTCTCTTTTTCACTAGCTTACCATAGACTCTCGAAATAGTACCAAGCACAGCGATTCTTCTATAATTACCATACACGACTCTACTTTCCTTCTTATGTATCGTTGTTATGTACGACGTTTTCCATTCTCCTGGCAAACTTTCTCCATTAATGCAATTCTGGGACATGCAGGCTAATTGTCGATATATCCGGGGCCAGGAGATTTTCTGTTTTTCAGTGCTTGACAAATCAGTTTTACTTCTTTGGTGTTGATTCTAAGTGGGGATGCTGTGGTTCGTATTTGAGTGTCGGATTGTGGCTTTTGTAGTTGCTGATATTGTGTCCTTTGCTCAGTCAGCAGTTTCGCGAAATATTTATCCCATTCTTCTGTTATTGGTGAGATAATTTCTTTTGTCTTTTCTTGACGAAGAGATCTTAACATTTTCCAGCTTTCGTTACTTCTACTACCTTCCAGGTATGTATTGAGTCTTGTGCATTTTATTTTCCAGCTTTCGTTCTTCTTTTTAGTTATAGCTGTGCGGACCTTCCTTTGGGCTGTTTTGTATTCCTTTTTATTTTGATCCGACTTTGTGTTGAGGAATCTGTTGTATTTGTCTCTCTTGATTTTTATAATTTCTTCTATTTCTTCATCCCACCATATGGTGCTCTTCGATTGGGCTTTGCGTATCCTCCCAGGGCTTCCAGTGCGGCGTTTTTTAAGCACCTTTTGAGATACTGATCTTCTGTGTTTTCAAGGCTTTCTTGTATGAGTTTTTCATCAAGTCGTTTTTTGTAAAATTCCTTTACGCTATCTTGGTTAAGGCTATCTTGGTTGTACCTGATTTCTGTGTTTTTTGTTCTTGTTCGCTTGTGTCTTCTCCTTTTTCCTTTGTTACACGGAAGGATAGTATTTTAGATTTGACAAGATGGTGGTCACTTCCACACGCCGCGTCTCTATAGACTCTAACGTCCTGTATTTTCAGTGTTGTAGTTTGCTGGACTATCACATAATCTATTATAGTTTTTAGGTTTCTAGAGTGTTGCACCCTTGTATACTTATGTAGAAGTCTGATAAAAAATAACTGTTATTTTCAATTTTTTCAAAACGTATTTATTCATTCATCAATAACTATCTTGTCCCCTTCAAAGTAATCCCCCTAAGATATAATACACTTATGCTAGCGTTTTTTCCAATCCTCGAAACACTTCTGAAACGCGCTTTTTGGTATCGACAACAGCTCCTGTGTCGATTTTTCTTTTATCTCCTCAATCGTAGCAAAACGCTTTCCTTTCATCGGTGTCTTCAGTTTTGGGAAGAGGAAAAAGTCAGCGGGGGTCAAGTCCGGTGAATACGGTGGTTGAGGCATGATAACGGTTTTGTTTTTGGCCAAAAACTCACGCACAAGCATCGATGTGTGAGCTGGTGCGTTATCTTGGTGCAAAATCCATGATTGCTTTTTCCACAATTCTGTGCGTTTCTGAAGAACCGTTTCGCGAAAACGGCGCATAACTTCAAGGTAGTATTCCTTATTGACCGTACGACCTTGTGGCAAGAATTCTTCATGCACCACGCCATTGCAGTCGAAGAAAACAGTGAGCAAAACCTTCACATTTGACCGAAGTTGACATGCTTTTTTCGGTCTTGGCTCTTCTGAACGCTTCCATAATTAAACTTGTGTTCTGCTCATAGTAGACTCGTCAAACGCCACAGTCAACATTTGAAATATCCTTGCGCATTTAATTTCTTTTTTTACACAAAACTTAATACAATTTCTTTGATCCTTTTTTTCGAAAAGTAAAAAATCGAAGAGCACATCAAAACACGACTAACCTTTTTATCTGTCAAAAACAAACTGACAATTCAAAATAGCTGATATTGCCAACATATATAACAGACATGTGTACCAACATAACAGAAACAAAATGCGAAAATCGAACATACGTAACTCACGAAATTTGAAAATAACGGTTATTTTTTTATCAGACCGTATTTCTCGATGTTGAAAAAACCCGTTCAGAATGCGCAGGTTGTTTTGGTCGCACATATTGATGAGTCTATTTACAGTGTCTTCTCCGAATTGTCCCACTATTTTATCTTGCTTTTTCTTTCCCGTTCTAGAGTTTAGGTCTCCTACCAGTATTATTTCTCGGGATGTTCCAATTTTGGAGATTTCGTATGACAGTTGCTCGAAGAATGCATCTTTATCATTGACTAAGGCATCATCATTAATAGCGTACGCTCCTATGATTGTAACTTTATTTCCGTGTATACTTAGGTTCATTTTTATGATTCGTTGACTGATTGCTTCCCAGGATGTGATGCACCTTCTCAGATTTTTACGAATAAGTATAGACACTCCTTCTTGGACTCTTTTGTCTTTTGATACCCCTGAGCAAAAGTGGTCATATTGTCCTAGATATTCTGAGCATACTCCTTTTTTCTTTGTTTCGGTGAGCACCACTATATCCATCTTTGCGTTCTTTACTTCGGATATTACATCGTCTAATTTTTGGGAGAGGCCTTGATCGTTCCAAGTACCAATATTCATTGTCCGTTTTCTAAGCTTGGGTAGTCTTCTTTTGTTCCGCAGGTTCCGAGGCCAACTTTTACTGGACTTTTTAACATTTTAGTTTTTCGACGAGTATCGACGGGTTGGCCCGATGCCTCAACCCCCATCCTGGAGGACCAGAGCTTTGATTTCGGAGTGTCTCTCTCCTAGGCAGATGGTCTTCTCTACGACTTAAGAGATCCATCTTCCCTTTTTTGATTTTATACTATTCCTAAAATCGAGGATTGCCCCTTCCAGCGGTTCTACCATTCTGAGGATTCTAACTCTACGCCTTTCCCGTCGTTGGGGTCTTCATCCGTAACCCTGGACAAGGGGCCCTTACAGGGTACTATCAGCCGGGGCCAGCTGAACCCAGGTTTTTTTGCGAGGTGTTACTCCTCGATCCCTCCACACTTCCTCACCTCTTGCGTGGTGAGGCCTCAGACTTGGGACTTGTATAGACTATCCAACTTTCAGAGTATGAATTGAAAGAGCAAAAACATATTCCCAAAAAGGATAGACAAATATTATATATTATTTAAGAAGCAAAGGAGATCCTAAGCATCAAAATATAAAACACCTAACTTTACCATATACTTTCTCAGCAATTATTAAATTATTTTAGTAATTATAGTAGGTCATAAAAGACATAGCACATTATCAAAATATTTCAGTTGTCTAAAATCTAAACGCCAAAAAATAAAATAGTAATATTACGTGTAATAATTGTGATGCTGTTTACGTAGGACGAGCATGTCAATATTTGGAAAATATATTGAAAAGTCATCAAAACAGCATTAACAAGCCATGAGATAGCAAATAAACATATACTTGATTATAAAAATTCAAAAATTCTTGAAGAATGGAATACAAAGAAAAAAGAGTTTTTGAAATGATTTATACAGGGTGTCCCGGGACTAATGGGAAAAAGTCGGGAGCGTATAATATGAGCTAAAATAATGTTAGTACTTCATATAAACTTTTTCTATGCAGGCCCTCGTTTTCGAGTTATAGGCCTCCAAAGTTTTAATTTTGAATTTGGTTTTTATTTTTAATTTTTGTACTAGTTATTTGATCTTTATAAAATTTACGGCAAAGATATAATGTATGTGTATGTTTATTTTGGTAAGGTAAACAGATTTACAGTAGTGCATTAAAGCCAGGAACGAACTACTTGCAATGGTTAGTGATCCAAAAATTTTGCAGGGATGGCACACCCTGTATGAAATTATCGAATTTCACTTCCCCACATATTAAGCTACAGAAAAGATACTCTTGTTGGAATTCGATAAAATAAGCCGTTTGGCTAATATTCACAGTTTTATTCATGCACTACGTACCAATTTACGCATTCACCATTTTTATAAGTACACAACGAGGTAAAACGTAACTTATTAATAGATGTCAAAGATTTACCTACAGTACTACAAAAAAATAATAGCAGAAGATGAAAAACATTAACGACTTATTAATTCGAAAGTTGGTAAAAACTTTTTATAAGTGTTTTTACCGTTTATCAAGTTACCATAGGATTAGTTGTCAAACGTTGTGTAGAATAGTTCGTAGTCAGTACTTGTCAATAATTCATAAGTCCTTGATTTAACAGTTACAATGGCAAAATTCGCTTTTATCGAGTACGCAGTTATGCATCTAATGTATGGACTGGCTTCTCGAAACTGTTTAGAGACCAGAAGGCTTTATGAAGAACATTTTGCAAACAGAGCATTGCCAGACAGACGAATGTTTGAGTGTATTGATCTCAGGTTACGAGAAACAGGTATGAAAAAGTAAATGTAATTTTCTATGTATACAAAACAAAATTTTTAATTTTAGGAATATTTTTGCCAAAAAAAAGTGGAGAAGGTCCAGTACGAAGCATACGTACTGTGGCAGTTGAACAAGACTTATTAAATGCAGTTGATAATGAACCATCAACGAGTTTTCTAAAAGTATCAAGAGAACATAACGTCTCGAAATTAGTTGTGCATCGCGTCCTAAAAGAACAGCTGTTATATCCTTTTCACATGAAAAAAGTACACAGTATGACAGTAGCTGATTATCCTGCACGGCTTGAGTATAGCCAGTGGTTTCTGCGACAACAACAAGCAGACAATACATTTATTAGTAACGTTCTCTTTACGAACTAATCCAGTTTCACCAGAGATGGAATCATTAATTCTCATAATATGCATTTATGGGATGATGTGAATCCACATGGTATTATCCAAACTAGGAGCCAGCATAGATTCATGGTTAATATTTGGGCAGGAATAGTTGGCAATCATTTGATAGAGCCATATACTTTATTGACGGTACTTTGACTGGTCAGAGATATTTGGAGTTTTTGCAAAATTAGTTATGGAACCTGTTTGATGATGTGCTACTACAAACTCGTAGGAATTTATGGTTCATGCATGATGGGGCCCCTCCTCATTTCAGTTTAGATGTACGACAGCATTTACGCACAAGGTTTCCTAATAGATGGATTGGTCGTGGAGGCCCTTTTCAATGGCCACCGCGATCAGGAGACGTTAATCCTATGGATTTCTTTCTCTAGGATTATCTCAAAAGTAAGGTATACGCAACACCTGTGCAAACAAGACAAGATTTAATAGACAGAATTGTGTTACACTGCAATGTTATTAGAAATAATGTGGGATTGCTCATTCAAGTGCAAAGAAACAACCTTCGTAGACTTAGAATGTGCGTGGAAGTGGGAGGAGCTCATATTGAACATTTATTAGAATAACGTTAGTTTTTGTTGTTGTTCAGGACTTAGTATAAGTCTAATGTTTTATAACTTGTGTTTTTTGAGGTTTTCTTAATGGTTTAATAATGTTATGTTCGTAATTTTGATTAAAAGGAAGTAAATCCTGGACATCGTATTAATAAGTTAGTCAGGTAGATTTGTACGTAGTGCATTAATAAAACTGTAAATATTATCCAAACGGCTTATTTTATCGAATTCTAACAAGAGTACCTTTTCGTTAGCTTAATGTGTGGGGAAGTCAATTTCGATGATTTCATACAGGGTGTGCCATCCCTGCAAATTTTTTGGGTCACTAACCATTGAGAGTAGTCCGTCCCTGGCTTCAAGGCAGTACTGTAAATCTGTTTACCTTTCCAAAATAAACATACACGTACATTATAGCTTTGCCGTAAATTTGATAAAGATCAAATAACTAGTACAAAAAATAAAAATAAAACCAAATTCAAAATTGATACTTTGGAGGCCTATAACTCGAAAACGAGGGCCTTTATAGAAAAAGTTTATATGAAGTACTAACATTATTTTGGCTCAGATTATACGCTCCTGACTTTTTTCTCATTAGTCCCGGGACACCCTGTATACATAAAAATGAGAAATCTGTCAAAGATAAAGAAGAACTAAGTAATTTGATCACCATTTATACTTCTATTATATACATTTCAATGTATCTATATATAATAATGTTACGAATCTCACACTGGTGTAGTTTTCGATGCCGACCCAGTCTCAAAGAACAAATAGAATGTTCAAATGTTGGCGAATGCGAAACATTTCTAGGAGTGGTTGTTTCTACTGGAAACTGAATTCTAGAAACTGAACTTTCGAGAAAGTGATTTTGATATATTTGGCGAGTACCTGCAGCCAGGGAGTCAGTTCGAAGTTTAGTTTAGTAGAGCGAGGATGGTGAACATCAATTAGTAAATCGTATTTAATATAAACTGATAGTTAATTGTGTAAATAAATTGAGTGTAGCAAAATATACCGTGTGTAGATAAAATAAGAATAAGTAAATATCCCGTATGTATAAATTTATCTCACAACTAAAAGCAGAACTGGAAAACTGCGAGTTGGAAACGTCCGGAAAGAAGGGTTAATTCATAGAAATACTCAAAACGGCACTGGAAAGTGACGGCTTGTATCCAGGAACATTTTTATTCTAAGTACAGGCTTCCATCTTTATTCTCGTCAATTTCGGCTATGACGCATGCTATTTCTGCTATGAAGAGTGATATTTCTGCTTATATGGACGAGAAGATTTCAATCATGAAGAACGATTTTTCTGCTAACATGATCAAGATTTCTGCCGATACCTTATTAATGAAAAATGTCATTACTGCTGACGTGGAAAATAAAATTTCGTCTTTAGAATCGAAGATCGAGAATAAGATGATAACGATGGGTGAGAAATTAAAATCGAATATTGAGAATAATATGATAATGATGAAAAATCACATGGACAGAAAAACCATAGAGTTGTAGAGGAATATGACAGATTTAAGAACACAAGACACGCCAGCAGAAGAAAAGATGATCGAACATATAAAACCATGCAAGCCAGAAATATACACAGTTTGAAGCAGCTGCTAGAGCGAATAATTGGTCCGATAAGGAGAGGGAACTTAACTATCACGCTTTAGATGTACTTCAGAGAATACACCATGGAGAAATGTATCACTTCGAGCAGCTGAAGAAGAGGTTGAACATGCGATACAGTCACGAACACTTAAGAATACTTGTACCAATCCCAACAGAAGAACCGAAGGCAGAAACGTCACGAAACCCTTCAAGAGTGCCCTACTAGTTCGATTCGCTTACCTATCAGCTCCTGAGAACATGATGGAATGTTTGGTTAACCAGGCCTTTACTGACGGCTTACGTGACTATGATATGGAGAGAACGGTTCGGTCAGCCTATCTCAAAAAATTGGTCGATGCACTAACTGCTGCTCTTAACTATGAAGAAGCCACGAAAGCTTCCGGATACAACAAATGTATGTCCATCCCAGGAGAAGGTAGTCAACTTAATAAAAAGTATGGTGGACAAGCTAGGGCGTGTATGCAGTTCATGTAAGTGCCCCAGGCCTGCAAACCAAGAACCTCTTGATTATGAAGCAACCACGAAGGCTTCGGGATACAACAAAGTTAAGACCATCCAAGAAAAAGGTAACGAAAACAGACTTGACCAGATCTTTAACTTGATAAAAAGTATAGTAGACAAGAAGCCGAAGAAGATCAGATGTGTCGAGCTAGAGCATGTACACAGTTCGTGTAAGCGACACAGGTTCGAACATCGAGCTGGTGTGAGTAACTGAAATGGCGACTCCCTGTCTAGACGGCCGTGTCCAGCAGACTGTTCACACTGCAACATGATGGAATCTAAGGAAGCTGCAGTTTCAAGAACTACAGTAGTTGACAAAAAATGGTCACCCACCAGAATCAGAGAAGATCAGGAGAATGATCCTCACTTGCAAGAATTGTCAAGATTTTCACTGTCACTCAAGTCACATTGAAGAAAGTGGGACTCCTTTTCCCTAGAAGAAGACCTGTTGAAAATGTAATAAGTACGAATATGGAGAAAAGGAAGGGAGAAACAAATAAATTGAAAGAAAAACAATTTTCTGTCGTAATAAATCCAGAATCACCCTCTAAATACATATTTCGAAGTCCAAACAAAAGCATGAGAGAAATCGACCTACTTTTTTTAGTTTACCAGAACACAAATAGCCAAGACATTATTAAGAGTATTTTAAATAAAACACAATTTTATAAACATCTTGGTTGGAACGAGTTTTAAAATACTAAACAAAAATTTTCAAAAAAGGACATTCGAAGTAGGAAATGAACGCAAAATTTAAAACAAACATTTTTTCTTGGGTAGAATAAAATTATACTCTTACAGATAACCTGTAACCTTTCATAGGCACTCGGGAGCAGACTGCTGTCTTTTTCTTTGTTTCAATTTTAATTGTTTTTTCATATTGAACGGCTGTCGAAATAATATTGCAATGTCATACATAACTTCCGCTCCCGCTGGTAACTAACAAAATGTTACTAAAACAGAAGCAAGCTCCAAGAATAAACAAAATGAACCGAATGTCGCACGTCAGCGGATTGTGTTTCACGATTAATTTAAATTTTTTGATGACACCAATGTAATAGTGGATTTTTTTAAATAACTTTTACGATTGCGTAAGCTAACTATAAAGAAATATTGGGCTAGGTCCCTCCCTAATATACTGAGGGTATGGAACGAACTCCTTCGACCGAAAGAGTCAAAACCCCAGCCTGACATTTGACCTTCGCACGTTTCTCTTGGGGTTCATTAAAATTTTTCTCTGTAGAAAATAACATAGGACAGCGAATTCGCTAGCCTATCTTAGTTATTGGTTTTGTTGTAAGTATTGCTTGTAATACAGATTTAATTATTTGTTACGTTCGATACGGTTTGTTTATTCCCCTAGTCTGATCATTCCTACAGTTTTTTTGTGTACGTGAATCTGGCCATAAAACTTGGTCCTGGCGAATTTTTTTTGTTTAAGCCCAGGTGATTCCCACGGAAGCCCTTACTACTCGAGCCTGAAGGCCCATTCTCTCGTTTTCCTTTTGGGATAATTCCTCGTTCTCCTTTTTGCCTGACGGCACTGGTAACAGCAGCTGCCTATATTGAGAGAGGAAACGGAGCACAATAAATAAACCGGTCACAGGGTATTACAGCGGCGACAGCGGTGGCTCCCATTGACTCAAGCACTATTACAAAAAGAAAAGACAGGTAGTTATCCCAAGAGCGAGACTACCTGAGGTACTGAGGAAGTTACACGGCAGTCTATCAGGAAGTCATCTGGGAGTGGCATAAACCCTTTAACGTATCCGTGAAAGGTTGTATTGTACGAAAAGTTCCGACGATGTGAAGGACTGGTATAAGGAATGTACGACTTGTGCTACAAGTAATGGACCATATCGCAAAAGAAAGGTACCCATGAAACAATATAATTTTGGAAAATATTTCGAAAGGATTGTGTTAGATATCGCTGGACTATTTCCGATGACAGATAATGGTGGTAAATACAATCTGGTTGTAATGTGAGTGGGAGTTTACGCGATCCTCAATCAAGGGTCCACAACTGTCGCGGGTGTATTGGTGTAAGAATTTATCAGCCGATATGGAGTGTCCTGTGACGTCCAGGGCGATCAGGAAAGAACTTTTGAAAGCCTGTTATTCCAGGAAATTTGTGACAAGCTGGGAGTAAAGAAGACCCGGACAACACCTTTGCATCCACAGTCAGATGGAATGGTCGAGAGAATGAACAGGACCATTGGACAATACCTGTCCAAAATAGTTTCCAGCCACTAGAAAGATTGGGACCCGTATATTTCCCTATTTGCATTGTCTTATCAATCTGCCATGAGTGAGTCCATGGATAAAACGCGAAAATCCTGTTTGGACGCAAAACGAGGCTTCCTATTGACCTAGAATTTGGTAGTCGACCTGGAGAATATCAAGCAGGGGGAGATTACATGATCTAATTGAGAAGGATGGATGATGTGCACGAATTCATTCTAACGAAACTTCAAGTTGTCAGCGAGATAATGAAAAAACGGTACGAGGCGCAGACCACAGAAGGCAGTTTCAAAAAAGGGAACAAAGTATGGTTACATAACCCGATGAGGAAAAAAGGATTTTCTTCAAAATTACAGAAATCTTGGAAAGGTCTGTACTTAATCAAGAAAAGGATCAGTGACGCCATCTATCGCATAAGCAATATTCCCAATGGAAAACCGAAAGTAGTCCATCAAAACCGACTAGAGCCATTCGAAGGAGATCATAACAAAGAGGAAGAAGTGAACCATATCCGAGAAAAGCCTGACCCTGCCTACGCAGAATTTATAAGCGCATATGGAGGTACCAGGAAATCTATTTACGGATTAAGTACAGAGCAATGACAAGATTTGTTCACGCTCCCGGAAGTTTACTCACCGGCAACCGTCTTTCGAAAGATGTTTGAGCAATTACAAAACAGTATTTATACCAACACTTTTCGGATTATAGGATTAGTAGGCGAGGTTCTATTGAATGGCCCCCACGATCATCAGACCTGTCTCCCCTAGATTTCTTTCCATGAGGTTATTTGAAAAGCCGAATTTATTAGAATTTATGCTACTCCACCTGCTTCGCTCGAACATTAACGGCAACGAATCACAAAAGAATGTACGAGAACGTTTCCAACAGAATATTTATTATTGCATGGAAGTTGGAGGTGCGCATTTCGAGAGACTAATGTAAAGTGAATTCAACTCTACAATTAATATGGTTCATCCCAATTGAAAAAATGTACACTATTATTTAGAGAAGTTAACGGGTTTTCAAACGATGTGCCATTCGACTCCTATTCCCTAATTACATTTCAGGGATTGTTCACTCCACAAAATGTCCCCTGTAACGTAGTATTTACAAACCTATGTAGACTTACATCGACCAAATAACAATACGATGACAGTCTGAGATGCTCGCGGCTGAACTCTAGTGGAGACGGTCGTGCGGTTCACAAATATAAATGATCTCAAATGGGCGCCAGATAAATTGTCCCAAGCATCCCCAAGTTCCCCGTATAAACCCCCAACTTACCAAAAGGTTTATTACGATATTATAGAAGTCTTATTGTACATACAAAAGTAAACTACTCAAAGGTCGAATTCAACTATTTAATAATGACAGTATTATTAATATAAAAAAAAGGCTAACGAGAATAATATTCTAGACTGAAATTTAATTATTATATGTTCCTACCGTGGCACTTGCCAATATGTAGATAAATACACTTTCAGTTCTGTGGATGGTAGACACTACCTAGATTTCATTAATTTACTGACCGCTAAGGTGAGGAAAGCGTAGTTTAGTCGCTGTAGGTAGAATAATCCAATACAAAAAAGACACACCGCTTGAGCTCAGGCGCATGCGCGAATTATCCAATTACCTATCGATCTCAACCCAAACCTTAGACGCAGTTTACAAATAATATATTTACCAAACTACATAAAATATCCGCACAAGTACGAAAAGTAGACTTAACGTCAACGGTAGAGTTACTACTAACTTAATTACTATGGCTCATCAACAAAAATAATGAACCTTACGTAAAACAAGCAAACTAAAATTAAATAAGGTGTTACTAAATTCAAGGAAGGGAAACGATGCACTGGAACGCTTAAGTCTACAAACACAAATTCATGTCCAGGCTCAATAGTACATCTATCTAAATAAGTCGCTGCGTTTATTATCAGGAGAGATAGTACATCTCCTCATAAAATATTAATTCCAGAAAGAAGGTATATCAAGGATTATCACTAGCTTAAACAAACTTGCGTGACTCCTTAGAATTAGAACCCCTTGCCAAGGGGTTCCTTGAGTTATTTTTCAGAGATGCGGTAAGTCACGTAAGACTGGCGAAATCTTCAACAAATATGGTGATTAAGGCCTCATTATTCTTGCTGGTCTTTGTATTTGAAGCAGGAACTACGCGGTAAGCGGCACAAATCCTTCAATGAAGAGGTTACAACAAATTTTCGAGCAATCCAAACAAACAATTCAATCCACTCAAAATCTTTGTAATAAATTCTTGCTAGAGTAACAAATCCCCCAACAGGTTAGCAACATAGGCTATTAATATTCCATTTCTAGCAAGATGCACACTTCAAACCACGAGGTACCATTTTCCAGTCACACCCGGAAATCAAAAACTGTCGATGTGGATAACTGTTCGATGGTTATCAGACTCAAAATTCGAATTCTACCTTCAAAACGAACGGTAACTAATGAGAATATAATTAAAATATATATACATTTATCGATAACACTAATAGACAACTCGAAATACGTGCTAGGAAATTTTAACAATTTTGAAATACCTAGAGGTGGAATACTTAACGTTAATTCTTAACATTACACCCCCTAGAAACTAAAATCGACTTGTCCGAGCGTTTTTCCACATCTACGATATTATTAACCAAAACCCCCATGTAAACTTTTCGATGGGCCACCCTGTATATATACAATATAAACCTCCATGAACTCAGAACTGTTAATGATCCATTATAAAGCTACTGATCCCAACTATTTGTCTGATTACTTATGCTGTACTCTGCAATTTCTCAAATATTACCCAGCCTTTACATAAAATGAGCGATGTGAATGAACAGAATATAACTCATGAATAAAGTTTCATATACATTCAACATTTAAGGTTTCTCCTTGATTAAACTTGTGTTCTTGAGGGTTTAATTTTATATCTTTACTATAATTCCAATCAGAATGGAAGTGCTATTGAATGTATCGAAAGTTTGAGCAGAAACATTCTACAACTCGCAATAAAAGCTTTTTTCGCTCGATTTTTCTAGATAAATAAGAAATCGTTGAAACTACTCTAATGCTGATGCTGCAGTGGATTGCATCTATTTGACGAAAACAAGTTATGAAAGTAAATTACGTAAATAATTCGTTTAAACGGAGTGTTAACACACTAAATCAACTTTATTTTATTGTAGCTGTGCGGGAATCTGTTTAATGCGCAATGGAAATTTAATGATTTCACAGCACATTAATGAGAGTGTATGCGACGTTAAATCTTCGAATGTCACCACTATGCAATTATTTTTTTCATTTTTTGTCGCCAATTGTACTAATGTACATATACCGGGCTCATTGAAAATGGCGAATGAAAAATATTTTTGGTAGGATCGGTTGTTTTTGATTATTTACCATCCCCGTTTCCATGATAGTAAGTAGTATTTATAGGTTTGTCAACAAATATCCTTTCAGCGAACGGAAGTGATTTACTCACCGTTCGCTGAACGGTAAGTACATTTAATCGAAAATAAGTTCAGTAATAATAATATCTACGGGTAATCGACAAATTGTTTATTAATATTCAAATTGATAGTACAGTTTGTTAAATTATTTAGACAAAATCCACTTGTTTGTGTTTGTGCGGTCTTTCCGTTACTAATTGAGACTGTTGTATAGTTTAAATCTTGTTGAATTGTTACATTATTTGCAAAATCTTTTAAGCAAATTCTATTTTGTTTTGAAGAGAATCCTTTACATAACTCAATGCTTCTGACGAGGAACACCAACCATCATGGCGCTTTAATCCTAGAACATCAACACTATTATTAGCCAAAAGGGTCGCTGAAGTCCTCGTAAATGAATGACCGCTACAGTTCTCTGGATTGGCGAAATTAAAAAAAATTGCACTTTTAAATGGCCAGAATCCGATTTTCTTTTTTCCACTACTGGACCTTGTAACATATGTTCTCCCCCGGCTTGAGACTCTTCCTCAGGTTGTGGTATTCGACTCCAGTTAATGTATCCTTATAGTAATCACTGGGATGGGGTGAACAATCGATATTAAATTGGACGCCACCAGCTTTTTAAGCGATACTTGAATTAAACAAAATACTAAAAAGGTTAAAAGCTGGAAAACCTTATATTTACTTTAACTTAACAAACGAAATACTGAAAATATTTTGACGCGATGGTCCAAGTTAATATAAATTGCTGGAAATCAAATATCAAATGTTCAGCAAATTATATTTATTAATAACTCAATAGATAATTCACATTAACTGCATATCCAAAATACAAGACGAATACGAACGTCGTTATACAATAAAAATCTCCAATTCTCCAATTTCCATGAATTGAATATAAGACAAAGGACTTATCTTTGGAGAGGTTCTGGAATTATTCAGCTCTCAGCTAGGTCCTAGTCGATGGAGATATGGTCTTCAATCCATCCCGGCCAGTTTTCTGTTGTCTTCTATGGGTGGTGTTTTCATAGGGCCTACCTAGGGGCTGCAGAGCTGAGGAAAGAAAAATGAGTAAAAATCAAGGAAAAATTCTGGGAAGGAAGAAATAAATAGAACAGATAGGAAGCTTATGCTTCAACACATAAAAAACTGAATCTAGTTTTTAAAATAAAACTAACAGAAGTCTGTTCTATCATATTCGCTTTGTTCCCCAAATAAACAGAAAATGCGGAATTATAGAAAAGCTAAAAAAAATAATGGAAAGAAATTATTAAAAATTTGCTTCAAAAAGAATATAAAATGTTTCTTTTTTACAATAAAAAAGAATTAAACATACAAAATTCATCAAACGCCAGCCGATATTATAATTTTAAATCAAACAGTAAAAACATCGGGAAAAATATTTCAAAAATGTAACTCACCAGCAAATATGTGAAACCACAACGAAGTAGGTACTAACTTATGAATTTTATTGTTGGGAAGAGACTTTTCCGATGTACGATATCGTTTAAATACACGAATTTTGTTAAAGAAACAAGTTTTTTAATTTCGAAACATTAGTACGACGACATTAAAATACCATAGTCCGATAGAAATCGTAACAGGCGATCGGCTTGTTACAACCTGTATATTTTCCATTGCAATATCGTAAGAAAAAGTGGTTTAATTTTAGTTGGTCGTGGTTCGGGTCAACGGCAAATGCGTGCGGGAAGGTATCACTTTCCGCAATTGTTAGGAAGATAACTATTTTTAGCTCAATATGACAAATTTGGATTTAGTAACTAGGAAACAAGTAATATCTTCCTGTTTATAAAAAAATGAAATTGAAAGATTTTATTCTATTTTATATCAAAACCTGATCTGTGGCCATGTTTAATTCCTTGATTCCCTCGGGGGACGTAGAGCTGCAACGAATGCCTTCTACTGTACACGATTTTTCCGCAAACTGCTTGATCCTTCCTCCTCAACTCTTGCCTTTTTCTCCAATTTCCTTCTCGACTGACCTCCTCCAGGTTATTGTCGGTCTTCATCTCCTCGAACTTCCTTCGAATCCAAGGTGTGACGACCGTTTTTATTGACCGGCCAAGCCAGACAAATTTCTTTTTCTTTATCGTATTACCAACAGGATTTTGAATCGTTCTTTGCATTAATTCATCGTTTGTTTTGACGCGGGCTATCACGAGGCGCAGCCGAACTTAGTCGCCACCCACAACAGTACAATTTTACTACACCGCCACACTAGCGTCTACGGGGACCGAGATACTCTGGCAGATTGGATTCTTGACATATTTGAAGCATGGGAATTTTTTACTTTGATTTTGCGCGTTTAGTCGACCATTTTAATGTTTTTCTTCACGTTGTATATAGTTGTGGTATATCGATTATAACGAAAGCTTTGCTCCCAGGTTTTACACCCTGACTTGGTTATACCGTACTGAGGACGACTAATGAGCAAGAAACATGCATGTCTGCGGTCACCATTACAAGAAAGTAATAGTGAAAGGTACATCATTTCCGTTAGTATTTAATTTTTTTACAATCAAATAATATTCTTCCAAACCTAAAAATGAGTTTGAGAACAAATAGAGCTTGTTAATTATTATTCATGGTATATGTTAAAATATTTATGAATACCTATTAAAATATCATTTATTTAAAAAACATTTATTTTAAAAGTTTAATAGCAGTTTCTTGAATGTCCATAAATGATGTTTTTTAAACGTTTGTTTTCATTAATCTTTTCTTTTTTGTGAAAAATAGTCGCCTCTGTTCTTGTCATATATGTCAAGAAGCCAATCTTCCAGAGTATCTCGGTCCCCCTAGACGCGAGTCGCCGCGCCACCGCCGATATCTACTTGTGCGCGCTCACAAAGTCGAAATTGTTTGCACCGCATTTTTTGTATTCCTATTTCCGCTTTCTATTTATCAAAGGCCTCTGAGATAAGACACTATAGTTGTGAACAAGCGACTTTCAGGTCTAACTTCAAATATAACGTCGAAACTGTTTACACCGTATTTTTTGTATTTCTATTTTTGTTTCGGCTTTTTATTTATCAAAGGCGTCGACTAGAGTATTTTTGAGAATGTTCGATTTGTAAGTTATGACTATAAAAGTGACGATCGCGCCTCAGATCAGTCGACGATTACCGTTCGAAGCGATAACTACCTACCTACTTACTAGCTAGCTTGCGAATTTTAAACGAAGTGTTTAGGTATTGTTCTACTGCTGTATTCTGAGTGTATCAGTTTTGTGCATTTCTTCTTTGGACTAAATTCTTCTATACAGTAACATTATTAATAAAGAAAAATGGAACGTTGGCTTAAAGACGGTAAACGTGTTGCAACAACATCTTCTAATGAAGCCGAATGTTCAAAAGCAGTACGCGCGGAGTATACAGCAATTACCGATCCAGACGATGATGCAACGATGTCAAGCTCCACGGTTTCAAAGGCGAAAAAAAGGAAGTATGATGAATCATATATCAGTTTCGAATTTGTTGATTCCAACGGCTCACCTCTCTGCATGTTACGTAGTAAACTGCTTCCTGATAGAATCATGGCACCTGGCATGTGCCGACATTTGGAAACTGTAGGCCCCGAGTCTAAAGACAAGAATAAATAATTTTTTGTACGTAAATAAGAACAATTATTGGAAAGTCGTAAAACTATGATGCTTTTAACCCAAACTATCCATGAAAATGCCACGGAGGCATCATATTTAGTTGGATGAAGAGAAGGTGAGTATTTCGTGCAGAATTTTAATTTATAAAATTATAGCAAAGCGCTTTCGACAAATAATGTCATCATCAGTGCGTACCTGTAAGTAAGTAACATTGAATTGAATTTCAGAAATTATGATAATGAGAACGTTGAAAATTGAAAAGATTACTTACTCGTCAGGTGTACAAGAACCAAACCATAAAAATACGATGTGTCCAGAGGACCATGTAAATATTTAAAAAAGGGACATCATAAGAACAATATTTTAAAATATACTTATACCAGGACTAACCTGGATAAAAGTTTCAAAAAGTGCGACACTTGTCTGCTGAAACTTAGTCCACTATATAAATAAATAAACAAATGAAAATTGACATTGTGTCAAAAGCTGACAATGAAGTTTGGCATGGAACATGACATATAAAAATAATGATCTGTGTTATAAAAATTGATAATAGACAAATTAGTCAAATTGATCTTACTATTTTAAACGTCTATGAAGGGGAATGTACGCTCTGTTTAAATTAACTTGAGTGTTGAGACAAAATTTTTACATGAGGTGACTTCTAAAAATTACAATAGATTATATTTTCTTGAAGATTTACATATTAACAGGGAATTACTGAATAATGATTTTTATCTCAACACTGAAGTTAATTTAAACAGAGCGTACATTCCCCTTCATAGACGTTTAAAATAGTAAGATCAATTTGACTAAATTGTCTATTATAAATTTTTATAACACAGATCATTATTTTTATATGTAATGTTCTATGACAAACTTCATTATCAGCTTCTCACACAATATCAATTTTCATTTGTTCATTTATTTATATAGTGGACTAAGTTTCAGCAGACATGTGTCGCGCTTTTTGAAACTTTTATCCAGGTTAATCCTGGTATAAGTATATTTTAAAATGTTGTTCTTATGATGTCCCTTTTTTAAATATTTACATGGTTCTCTGGACACATCGTATTTTTATGGTTTGGTTCTTGTACACTTGACGAGTAAGTAATTTTTTCAATTTTCAACGTTCTCATTATCATAATTTCTGAAATTCAATTCAATGTTACTTACTTACAGGTACGCACTGATGATGACATTATGTGTCGAAAGCGCCTTGCTATAATTTTATAAATTAAAATTATGCACGAAATACTCACCTTTTCTTCATCCAATTACATTGGAACGTGCACACAGCTTGACAATTTTCATATTTAGTTAGCTATCGCATTTAACAAGCAGGTGGAGCACACACTATCGCTGATAATTTAATAAAGCCATGTGTGTTAGGCTTAATAAAATGTAGTTTGGAAACTTCCAATGCGCTGCAGCAAAGACGAATGCGGATTGCAAGAGCTCACTTCGCTGGCAGAATTCGTAAGCTTTGTTTCGACAGTACAGTTCAGAGAAAAGTGTTATTACCGAGGTTGTGCAATACTAACTTGTTATGGCGACTCCAGAAAGTAAAGTTGTTCATAAAAAGTTGAGTTAGCAGTGTCGTGAAATAATTATGAACGTTTTAACTTTCATAACCGAAGATGCGAACAATGACAAGTCGACAATTCCATTAACAAAGGTAAGTTTTAATTATTGCAATAACATTTTTAAACCAAAGTAATTATTTAACAAATTTACACTCGATAGTAAATTTTTTAAATCGATTTTCATACATAAAATATTTATTTGTTAATCGATTTAAAAAAGTGACATTAGGGTGAGACAAAGTATTTTGTGCACTTATGTGTCAATTTTATTCACCGTTATGTAATCATTACAAACAAATCAACACCATTTTTAGTCCATTTAGAGCAACGTAAATGAGACATTTTTTGGTTTTTGCATGCCTGCGGCTCATGCGTCAATTTTTCCATTCGTCAAAAAAAGCACCACCTTATGCACTTGTTGCATGAATAACTATTCTGTTTCTGTCTACAGGAGTATATAAAAGAGCACATGTTCATTTTGTGTAAGATATCTATTCAAATGTAATAGGTTTTTTAGCTTATAATTATAATTATTATACTTATTTCACACCTATCTCTATTACGTTTCGGTTTTATTATTTGTTTTGAACCATCTTCCGATTTCAGTTACAATTGCGGTTTGCTCATATTAAAATATCTTTGATCTAAAATCTAAAGACCGTTTAAAACAACTAATGAACTGAAATATTATTTTTGAATTTAATACTTCTTTTAAATGGCCGAAAACCACGACAAAAAATTTTATTCCAAAGAACAGTTACTGAAAACAAATTTATCTACTTCCTCATTTTATTTGTATAAAAATACACATGAGTAAAACTTTTGATACAACATTTATATCGACTTATTTTATTGTCAGGTCATTGAACGAGTTTCTGCTGCTACGAAAGTTAGCAAAAGAACGCTTTCCCGTATTAACAAAGAAGCTCTGGCAGGAAGTAATGCTGACACTGATGTGCCTACTAAAAAACAAAGAACGTCCAGTGTCCGTATGGATCAATTCGACAAAACTGTGCTTAGAAGGTGCATAATAAGTTATCACATATCCGAGAAAAAAGTACCCACTTTAAGAAATGTACACCAAACCTTTGCAGATAGTTATGGCTTTACAGGAAGTCGTGAATTTTTGCGGAAACAAATACATTCTTTGGGGTTTCGTTGGACCAACATGAAAAAAACAGAAGTTTGTTAATGTAACGGCACGAAATTAGACATTTACTGCTACTATATTTAAGAAACATAAAAAAGTGCAGAGAACAGAACAAACCTATCATTTATATGGATGAAACATACATTCATTCATGTCACACGCACCTTAAAGGATGGAGCGACAAGAGTAACAAAGGATTTTGAAAACCCGTTTCAGAAGTTAATAGGCTCATCATTGTGCATGCAGGAAGTGAAAATGGTTTCGTACTTAATGCTGGTATTATGTGGAACTCCCAGTCAAAAATAGGAGATTATCATAATGAAATGGCGTACGGAAATTATGAGAAGTGGGTACAACAAAAACTTATTCCAAACCAAAAAACGCTGTTGTGGTAATTGATTACGCTCCATATCACAATGTTCTAAAAATTACCTACGACTGCTTGGACTTAACAACAATAAAAAAAACTGGCTTTCTGAAAGAAACATAAATTACAGTGAATAAATGTTATAACCAGATCTTTATTACGTTGCCAAAATGTACAAACCGCAAAGTAAAACATATAAAATTGATGAATTTTTTATTCGACATGGATTGCAAGTTTTAAGGCTACCCCCTTATCACCAGGCCTTAAATCCGATCGAAAGTGTTTGGGCGGCACTTAAAGAATGTGTGGCCAAACGAAATGTTACCTTCAATTTTTCAAAGGTTAAAGAATTCTATAATGAATTTTTTGACACATTTTCTGCAAATGATTGGAAAGTTAGATGTGACCATGTTAAAAAGATTGAAGATGAATGTATGAACAATTAACCACTTTTAGATACGGTTGTAGATAATATTATTATTAATTTGGCCGAAGACGGAGATAGCGAAGATGATGAAGTTGATATAGAAAGTGATTTTGAAGAATCTTTTGTAGATGCATATCATTATTTTACTGTTGATGATCCCTGTACACATCTAAAACATATTTTTCATTATACTGTTTGTTTGTAGGTGGTATGACTGAATAAATTAAACGCAACAAATAAAATGAGTGAATAGGCGTTATAAAATTGTAGATATTAGAGATGAATTCCACTAGAGTAATATAATATTTGTAGCACATCTGTACATAATTCTAAATAAACAATAATTGACGGCACCCAGAACCAACATTTTTTGCCAGTCCTAACTCTGTAAAAAGTGTGAAGGGATGTTCAAATTTCATAGTGAATATTTACAAAAACTCAAAAATTTACATATGAAAGTCGAAATATCTACCACAAAAAAGCTTTAATATTCTAAATGAAAAAGACTATCCATCTCCAATGTAGTCTGTAGGTAAATAGCAGTAAGTAAAACTCAAAATCAGTACTACAACATATATTAGTGAAAGGTGAAGAAGGGCAACTAGTTTCTGCTCACTGAGCCATCATCAGGCCTGTAAAAGGTATCCAGATAAAAATAGGAATTCACAACATGTCGAATTACCTTAATGAATTGAAAGAGAAAGCCGTCACATGTCCGTGGCATCCAGCAGACTCCGACATATGTCTGTGGAAAATATGAGGATTTACTGTAGGCGAAATCATCAACAAAAATAGTAATAAAAAAGTCTCCATTACTATGTAAAACGTCGAAAACAGTAAAATAAAATAAAATTAAACAAAACAGGACAACATTAAGAAAAGTCATAAAAATTTTTTTGGTCAAAGTATAAAAGAAAACAAAACTGGACATTATCGTATGACAGAATAGGTCCGAAGCTAAGCCCAGTATTGTAGTGTGTAAGAGCACTAAGCACAATGACTCAGTAAATCCCAAATAGGCAAGATGGTCGGAGAACTGACAAATGACAAGGACCAATGACGGCCCTCAATAACAAAACGAAAGAAAAATCTTTCAAAACAGAGATGAATGAGACAAAGTAACTGTCATGTAAAGACATTATCTAAAACACAGCAAATGTAAGAGCACAGAGTCTTGTAACAGTATCATAAAGTAAAAGTAAAAACTATATTAAGCCACGACAATTGAGAAAAAGAAGAATTAACATAAAAGGCCAAAAATATTCTAATAAGTCGTCACACATAAGTTAAAATTTATGAAATGAGAACCTTGAAAGAAAATAACAATTAACGCACACCAAAAATCAATATAAAATACATCAAAAGTGTAAAATAATTGTGAATATCTGAAATCTAAAGTAAGTATTTATCAGTATAAAAGAAGAATCAGAAAATGACAATAATCGTGAAAGAAGAAAGAAAATAACTGAAGTTGACTGATAAACAAATACATCATGTGTTATCAAACTAAGAGCTTCAAAAGTTAAGGAATAAATAGTCCTTTAAAGGTTGTAATTGTTCATTCAAACATAAGATCGAAGGATCGTTATATATGCGACGTATTTCAGACATCTCTAAAAGGTTAAGTCGAACACCCTTCACACACTAATGTAAAAGTCTGACATCCTGAAAATTAAAATATTGTAGTTCTGATAAAATATGATTTGCAAATGATGAAGGAGTATTATATATGTCTGTGTTCATATATCTTTTGATATAATACTGATGTTCCTTCAACCGAGACTCTAAGCTACGTCTAGACTGGCTCACATATACGGCATTGCAAGAATCACAAGGTAGATGATAAACTCCTGAACTATGGAATAGAGGTACCTCATCCTTAGTGTTGATAAAAAAAAACTAATCACTAATATATGCTGTAGTACTGATTTTTAGTTTTACTCACTGCTATTTATCTACAGACTACATTGGAGATGGATAGTCTTTTTCATTTAAAAGATGCCAATCTGGCTACTATTATCCAACAGTACAAGAATTCAATGATGGATAGGAAGAAGACGTTGCACAAGATTTGGTTCTTACAGAGATGTAAGAAGCACAGGGTTTACCCCCTACAATCTCTTTGCATACTCGTGTCAACACTAGGACTTCGCATTTCACGATTCAAGCTGCCAAAAGGATTTGGATTATACAGGAAGTCAAGGGTCTCTATAGTCATTTGGATTTCATTATTGTTAAATTGAAATTTGTCTTTTTCTTGTTGAGCGAGCACCTTTCCCACATTGAATTTGATATTTTGGATAGACATATCAGGGATAGGGTGCATGATTTTGGTAAGAGTAACTTTGATCGCCTTACTCACAAATTTAAGCGCTTGAAAAGTGGTAGTAATCCAACGGTTCATGCTAACTCTCAAATTCCATCTTTTGTTCAAGGTTATTTCGGTTTTTCAAATTTCCATTTTCATCCCCGATGTCTCAACTTGAGTTCTTCCACTTTTTCGGAACCTGAAAATGAATTACTTAACAAAGGCCTTAAACATAACCTTTTTTCTGTGAATTCTCATTTGAACATTAGAACTTTAGCCATAGATTGTGAACAAGTGTTACATAACGTAGACCCGGCTATCAAGGACCTTATTAGATCTGATCTTTTTTCCGTAAGCAATAAAACTTTAGCTAATACTTCCAACAATTTTATTTACCAATCATCACATCACTCCCCCAGTTGGAAGTCTGTTATTAACATTAACTTGAAGACTAGGTTTCGTAATGAAAACCTTATTGTTACCAAGGCTGATAAAGGTAATTGTATTGTCGTTTTAGATAGATCCATTTACGTTGATAAGGAGTTTTCTTCTTTCTGACGCCTCCTTCATGAAGATAACTTCTGATCCCACTGTCTCCTTTCACAATTATCTTAGATCACAACTTAAGGTTTTTAATCATGTTTTCATCTCGTTTAATAAGAATGTCTATTATATGACCCGTATGAAACCTACTACCCCATTATTATATGGCTTACCTAAAATCCATAAACCTGACATACCCATTAGACCAGTCGTTAGTTCCACTAATTCCCCTACTTTCAAATTATCTTCTTTCCTGATTAATACACTTCGTCATCTTACATCTTTCCAAAATCAGTTTTCCATAAAAAATTCAGTTGACTTATCTGACAGAATTAAAGACTTTTCTATACCTAACGATTCGTTCTTAATCTCTCTTGATGTCAAAAACTTATTTCTCAGTATACCTTCTGATGAGTGTATTATGCTGATGAGAGAGTTACTTTTTGATAATCATATCGATACTTTTTTGATTTTGGATATTTGTTATGTTCTTGGTCTTGCCTTGGAGCAAAATTTTTTTAAATTCAACAATAACTTTTTTAGACAATGCACGGGTTTGGCTATGGATAGTTGTTTGTCTCCCGTTTTGGCGTATTTATGAATAACCTAGAGAGAATTTTCTTAAATAATCCAAATTTCATAAATTCAATTTTGTTCTTTTACAGATATGTGGACGATTGTGTTGTCCTTTTTCGAGGTAGTCATTCAGATGCTTATTCCTTTCTTGATTTTGTAAATACTGTTCACCCACGAATTAGCTTCACTATTGAGTTTGAGGTTGATAATTGCTTGCCGCTCTTGGATTTACTCATCATGCGCAACATTCATACCTCTAGTTTTCAATTTGATATATATAGAAAACCTACCACAACTGATTCAATTATTGACTATCATTCAAACCATCCCTCGTCCTATAAATATGCAGCTTTATATTCTTTTCTTACTAGAGCCTTCAAAATACCTCTTTCAGATTCTTCTTTCAATAGGGAAATAAGTATTATTAAACAGATAGCATTAATTAACAATTTTCCTTTACACATTTTCAATAAGATTTTTAACAAACTGTACACTAAGTTTAGACTGAGTTTTTACACTTCTATATCACCATCTCAGGACCATTCATTTTCAGGTACCTTGAATTTCGTGGGTCCATTATCCTATAAAATTTCCAGCATTTTTAGAAAACATAGTGTTGAAGTCGCTTTTAAAACTAATTCTAACTTGGGTCAATTTTTTATCAACACTATGGATGAGATACCTTAATTCCATAGGTCAGGAGTTTATCATGTACCTTGTGGTTCTTGCAATGCCGTATATGTGGGCCAGTCTGGACGTAGGTTAGAGTCTCGGTTGAAGGAACATCAGTATTATATCAAAAGATATATGAACACAGACATATATAATACTCCTTCATCATTTGCAAACCATATTTTATCAGAACTACATGATTTTAATTTTCAGGATGTCAGACTTTTACATCAGTGTGTGAAGGGTGTTCGACTTGACCTTTTAGAGATGTCTGAAATACGTCGCATATATAACGATCCTTCGATCTTATGTTTGAATGAACAATTACAACCTTTAGAGGACTATTAATTCCTTAACTTTTGAAGCTCTTAGTTTGATAACACATGATGTATTTGTTTATCAGTCAACTTCGGTTATTTTCTTTCTTCTTTCACGATTATTGTCATTTTCTGATTCTTCTTTTATACTTAAAAATACTTACTTTAGATTTCAGACATTCACAATTATTTTACATTTTATATTGATTTTTGATGTGCGTTAATTGTTATTTTCTTTCAAGGTTCTCATTTCATAAATTTTAACTTATGTGTCACGACGTATTAGAATATTTTTGGCCATTTATGTTAATTCTTCTTTTTCTTAATTTTCGTGGCTTAATATAGTTTTTACTTTTACTTTATGATATTGTTACAAGGCTCTTACATTTGCTGTGTTTTAGATAATGTCTTTACAGGACAGTTACTTTGTCTCATTCATCTCTGTTTTGAAAGGTTTTTCTTTCGTTTTGTTATTGAGGGCCGTCATTGGTCCTTGTCATTTGTCAGTTCTCCGACCATCTTGTCTATTTGGGATTTACTGAGTCATTGTGCTTAGTGCTCTTACACACTACAATACTGGGCTAGCTTCGGACCTATTCTGTCATACGATAATGTCCAGTTTTGTTTTCTTTTATACTTTGACCAAAAAATGTTTTATGACTTTTCTTAATGTTGTCCTGTTTTGTTTTGTTTAATTTTATTTTATTTTACTGTTTTCGACGTTTTACATAGTAATGAAGACTTTTTCATTACTATTTTTATTGATGATTTCGCCTACAGTAAATCCTCATATTTTCCACTGACATATGTCGGAGTCTGCTGGATGCCACGGACATGTGACGGCTTTCTCTTTCAATTCATTAAGGTAATTAGACATGTTGTGAATTCCTATTTTTATCTTGATACCTTTTACAGGCCTGATGATGGCTCAGTGAGCCGAAACTAGTTGCCCTTCTTCACCTTTCACTAATATATGCTGTAGTACTGATTTTGAGTTTTACTTACTG
The DNA here is from genome assembly GCA_963921935.1 of Galeruca laticollis. Lineage (NCBI taxonomy): Eukaryota > Metazoa > Arthropoda > Insecta > Coleoptera > Chrysomelidae > Galeruca > Galeruca laticollis. The sequence continues at coordinate 31,484,798 of OY998178.1, read as the reverse complement.
CTATTTAATATTTTATTTATATTATTAGTATACTTTTTAGACCATCTCTAAAGGCGATTTCCCAAATTTGTTTTTCAAATCCAATAATTCAACTGTATACTTGTTATATAGTAATTTACTAAGTAAAGTAAGTAATAAGTAGTAACTGTTACATTGTACTTTTATTATGCTTATTAATAAATAATACATTTTTAAAAACAATTGTTTTATTGTAGAGTTCCGTCAAGAATTCTGCTTTCCAAAAGGTTTCCGTCACCAAAAAAGTGTAAGAACCGCTGGTCTATAGATTCATTATTTATGTATTGTTGTGCAGTGTTTGTTGGGTTTTCTATGATATTAATTTTTGTTTCTGGCTTTCAACATTTCTTAACACAGTAGAATATATCTTCCCATGAGTACAATCCTTCTCCATTTCATATTCGTCTGTACAAGAAAAAATCAACATTCTACAGGATGAAATTGAACGATGTACGTATTGAATGATAGTTGTATAAAAATTTAGTTATTGTAACAATAAAGACATTCAAATGGATAATAATTATATCCAAAATTAAACAGTTATTATAAGTATTAATTCAAGCTTTGTTATTTAAGAAACGTGTATTCCAACTCTTCTAATTTCTGCAATTCAATCCAACAGTTGTTGACCTTAGTACATGGCGCAAATCGTATAATGCTTCATATTCCGGAGACTGAAGTCGAAATGTTAAATGAATGCACTCTCCAAAACACAACTTCGTCTAGAGTTAGTGAAGAGATTATAGAGATAGCTTTATCGAATTATTCCTCGCCCAAAATTAATTAGATAACACTATTATCCGACAATGATCTGCTTGTCGGAGAGAACTGCAACCGCATTCGTTGAATTTTATAATTCTCCATCCTCTTTGTTAGTTGGTTTGGTTTCTAAATGAATATTTATTATCTGGTTTTCCACAATTACAGTTGCTGCCGCTAATACTGACAAAGCCGACAGTGGTAAATGAAATAACCTCAGATCAGGCAAACAATTCGTTAACGTGAATAAACCCGAAAATATGTTTGCAGATACTATGGGAAAATAATGATTTTCAATAAATTTTATCAATAATACTAGTTACTGAACTATGAATAATTAGATTTTCCAACCAAAATGTCCTACAAAGAACTAAATACAAATTTACCAGCACAAATATGATTTCTGATATAATTATTTTATACAGACACGTGACAATGTAGTATTGGAAGCATGTTCAAACTGAAATAGTAGTAAAAAAATTATTCAATAACACACAACAAATTTTATGTACCGGGTGATTCAATAAGGGTAACGAGGTACCATATCTCAGGAATTAATAGTCCAGGAGTTTTGAAAAAAAAATTTTGCTCAGGAAAGTGATCAAGAAAAATTGCTGGAAATAATCTTTATATTCACAACTCTATCGCCTGGGGGCGTAATCACTATGGTTACATATAAAAAGGTATTTTCTCGAAAATATCCATATTAGCAAATTATATTAATAATCTCGCTAAAATTTTACATCTTTTTACTGTCGTAAAATTACGGCTGGAGGGAAGGTGAACTTTTACTGACTAAAGTACCTATAGACTCAGTTTTGCTTCAGGGAATTCGGCTATCATTAAAAAAAGGAAATATTGTTGATTATAATTAAAAAAGCTCCATGTCATTGTGGTTTTTGCGGCTCCCACTAGAGGGCGTGTGAAAGTTGGCTGATTTTTTGATTTTGCTCCAAAATTTCAAATGTAATGGTTTAATTTTTTATCAGATTCGGAAAGTAGATTGAATTTGCAAGAGAAAATGTTACAGCCACATGTCGATGTTTTTATCCGTTTCAAAGTTATCACCTAAGGTATATTGAGTAACGAATTTTTTTTAAAATCAATAATTAGTTTTTTACTTGTCAACAAAACCAAAATTCACTTATTATTATTGACCTTTACCCTGACGTCATTAATATCTGATAACATAACCGACACAGTTATTAAGTGGTATCTCTTTCTATTAATAGTGAAGAACAGAACAAAATAATTTGACATTTGTCGGTTCTGTTATCAGATGTTAATGACGTCAGGGTAAAGGTCAATAATTTTAAGTGTATGTAGTGCAGCAACCCGAGCAGACCTTGTCTTTCCATACCACGGCATCATCGACTGGTATCGATCGCACCCGACCCCACTACCACATGAATTCGAGGTGGTGGTGGGTAATGAGAGAGAGCCGAGGGTATTCCGTGATTTTGAATTCGGCATTCGAATCCAAGACAACTGGCGTGCAACGTAAAGCCTTTTAAAAAATAAATAAAATCGTCCAGTTAAGAAATAAGAATTGCAACGATTCCGCTTAACATTGAACACGTGCGGATTTACCGGCAAAACATTGACAAAGCAGGCTTTGTTTAGTCACCTCAAATTAACATTAACATTACATATATAGTCTTTTGCGGCGTCGGTTGCCATCAGAAAATCTGAGAAGTTTCCAGAATAAACCCTTGTTTCGTATTCGGACACTATGTGGTGAACGGTTTGACGTTCTGCTCCGCGCAGTCACAGCCGGGATTCGGTATTTTATCCCATTTATGGAGGGAATCTGCATAAATTCCATGGTTGGTGCGAATACGATTTAGGGATGGCCATATAGGGTTTGACAATGCCAGGGCCCCACTACCTGTTATTGTTGTCTCCAAGATTCTATGATGTTAAACCCTGTTCGTTACATTTCCTTGGCTGTTACTATTGCTGGGTACCTGGACCGAAGTCTGCCGTTCTCCAGGTCAGGTATGTCGCGATGTATGGGTAACTGTGGGTTATCAATCAGTTTCTAGTATTCACGAAGAAGAGCATTCCTTCGCCGGAGATCCGCGGGTGGTATGTGGCTCAAAACAGGTAGCCGGTGTGTTGGAATGGAGCGAATGGTTCCGCTTTTAATTCGCATAGTATTGTTGAGCTGCACATCGATTTTCTTTGTGTGAACACTATTCAACCATACAGGGGCACAGTATTCCGCTGTCGAGTACACCAATCCAAGTGCTGTAGTGCGTAACGTGTCAGCCTAAGTACCCCATGTGGTTTGCGAATTTGTTGCAGAGATGGAAGCAGGAGGTTCCTGTTTTTGTGTGGTTCGGTTGTAACCTCCATTTACGAAAATATGTGCTCAGGGACGTTAATTCAGATGAGACAAAGTTGTTTCCATTGCTTCGAACGCCTTATGTTGTGTTACCAGGACCCAGTCATCCGCATATTCGAACCTTTTTGAAGTTGTATCTGGCATGTCGGCGATATATAAGCTGAACATTAGCGGGGCCAACACATAGCCTTGTTGTGAGCCATTATTTAAGACTCTTTGAGCACTTGACTGTGCTCCTGCTATCACCTGGAATATTCTATCGGCCAGCATGCTGTCGTCAACGAGTCGGGTAATCCTCTGGCAAGGAATCACTCGGATGAACTTGTAATGCAGACCATGTCTCCAGACAGTATCGTATGCAGCAGAAAGATCTATAAATACAGCTGATGTCTCTAATTTATTTTCAAAGCCAGCCTCTATGTAGGTTGTTAGTGACATAACCGGATCAGTACAGTTGCGCCCGGGGCGGAGTCCAGCCTGTTCTATGGGAACCGCTGCCATTATTTTGGTAGCAATGCGGTTGTAGAGAAGAGTTTATAGACTGAGCTCAACAGTGCAACTGGCCGATAGCTCTTTGGCTCGTTACTTGGTTTTCCTGGTTTTAAAAGCGCAATGATTTTGGAGTGCTTCATTTGCTGTGGTATTTTACCATGTATCATCATATCTGTGAAGGGGTTAGCCAACCATCCCCTTGCGTATCCTCCATAGCTTAAGAGGAATTACGGGTAGATTCCGTCAAATAAAAGCGCTTTGCCTGACATTACATCCTTTAACGCCGTTGTTATTTCTTCTGGTGAGAATGGATAGGAAAACTGAGTATGTTCTTCATTTGTTAATTTAAGTGCTTTAAGCTTGCGTTTGATTTGTGTTGTGTGAGCTTTGTCTCGCCGAGCTTTGGAAGTTTGTACAATATGTGTAGCGATTTTGCTGGGGGGTATCGTTGAACCTTTGCGTACTCCGCCCCATCATTTAGCTTTCTTAAGAGCGACCAAGATTTTCTGCTAGACGCTTCAAAATCCAGTGCTTGTAAAGTTTCCACCCATCTCCCTCGTCGAGCTATATCAAGGTTGCGCAACAGCTCATCCCCGTATTTCATAGTCCTTACTATCGAGAAATGCCTAATATTAGGTTTAAATGTTATCGTTCCATCCCTGGACACATTTTTTTCGGTATCCTCTAGATATAGTCTTTTTTGCTGAACTTACGATTGCTCCTACAAACCTCTTATAGTTCTCTGATTTAGGGGGAATCCATCCCGGACAACTATCTAAGTTATTAGAGAAATTTTCCCATTTTGCCTTTTGGAAGTTCTACCTTGGGCGAGGAAGAGAGGTTACCATGGGGATAGTTATGCCGACCTCTATCAAAGCGAGTCGATGTTGGATATGTGGAAAGTCTGTCAATATATTGCAAGATGCTTTCAGTGGTAGGTTATTATTATTTGTAGTTACGAAGCATAGCTCTGGGTTGTAACCTCGTTTCCAAGTTGCTGAGAAAAAGGAGTCTCGATCTTTTGCGTCGAATGCGAGGTAGATATTATTTACGTCTGCCCATCTTGTAAGGACCTCACCATTTTCTTTATATTTCCATTGTGTGTGATGGCTATTAAAATAGCCAATATAGATAGATGGATGTTGGAGCAGGGGTAAGACTTGTGAGGACCACGAAGCTGCCGGAGGTTTGTATATATAGGCCCAGGTCAGCCCTCCCATTTGGATAGTCACATTATGTATGTTGTTATCAGAGGAAGCAGAGCACAAGTTAGCATTTTCGATGTTAGACCGCACAAAGGTTGCAGCACCTTAAGCGCGGTAATATGTGGCTTCAATTAAATCGTAACCAGGTATCCTACCTCTTCTGATGAGTTGTTCCTCATTTTCCATATGAGTTTCCTGAATGGCAACGTCGTCAATGTCATTATCTTTCAAAATCTTCTGCAAGACATCGCACTTCACCCAGCTTATGATTTGGCAAATCCGGACACAAGGTCCAAGATTTCTTGTCGATTGGTTGTGAGAACGACCATTGAAATTTATTTGTGACATATCAGAGATGATGTGCTTCAGATAGCCAGGAGATGAAAATGATTATCTGGCCGCCCATTAGTGCTAGCTCATTTAGTTCACGTTATTAACAACGCTATCCAGGGTGCACCACGGGGAGGCGAACTAGCATTACACCCCCCAAAAAAGTAATTCTACGATAAGGGAAAATTTTCATTAACCTTCGATATTAAAAGTCTGTGAGACAGACTTTTCTGCCACGATGAGAGTTGTCACACCAATGGTCTTTAAGGAATTAATTCCCATAAAAGTGCAAAATCCTTAGAAAAATTAATACTATTAATTCCTATCACAAATTTTAGAGATCCTATAAGTGCAGTTTTAAAGTCACCGGCTCCCGGACTATAATGATTCACACAATATTGTTTCTTGAATATTTCATTACCAGTACTTACTAAATAGAATAATTTATCACGAAACGTAATCATTCAACTTCAATTCTCTCAAACGCTGCGCTATTTCCAAAACATCATTATTGAAGCTGCCATTCTATTCCAATGTCCAATCGTGAAATTGAATGTGAATGATAGGATACAACAATCGCTAGAAGACAGTATTTCCACAGTTATTAAGTATTCACTTATCGTACAGGAATTGTCAATTATTTGTTTATTGTAAATTATTTTACGATAAAAGCTGCACTTACCTTTTTATTGAAAATAATTTCATTCCCACAACGTAACAACACAATGTTGTTACAATCTCGATAATTTAGTTATAATGCATAGAATTTTACCCCTTATTGTAAATATTTGTTTCAAAGCTTTTTATCCACTAAAAGCTTTAGTTCGAAAGTTTATAATATAATCATAAATCAAATTCATGGGACAAAAAAAGTAATGAAAACTTGACAAAAAAACTATCGAAACTAACCAATACTTTATGACATAGCTATTGCCGTTCTTGATTGATTACAGTTCTTGAAAATCTTTGTAGCATCGGTGAAAAATATTTGCATCTTCTTAGGTTACTGTTTGTCCTCTTGTTTGGAATAGCTATTTGTAGTATGCGTGTGGTAATATTCATCAACTCATGAATGTGGATTCTTCTTCTCAGCTGGTTCTTCTCCAGGTCGGCTTCCAAATTGAAAGGCGCAAGCCCCATTTCGAGTCCAAACGGGATCTTAGCAGATACTTCGACGGTGAACTCATGGACCACGAGCGAGGGATCTGGATCTCAATCATGCCACCGTGTTCCATTCTATTGCATCTCATATAATAACTGGAGGCTAGTCCCTTTCTTAGATCGTGAAAAATACTATACAGTCCTCATCTCAATGTTTGTAAGAGCTTCGTATTCAAGAACAGTAGCCAAGATACCAATTGACGTTTCCTCACTGGATAATTGGAGTGCTCTTAGCATTTCGTAGTTATATAAAATAACAATAAACGTTTGAATGCCTAACATTTTATCCAGATCTCAAAAGACGATGGTAGACAAATCTCCACTAGTTTGGTAATATACACCCAATAGTTCTGGAAATAGAATGCTTCTGACAATATAACATGCTTATTCTGTTTGTTCATGTGTTTTTCTTTTTTCTTTCGCCATAGTTACAAGAAAATACAGGGCATGTTCCTGGAATACATCATAATTACATACGAATAAAACAATTGTCGTCTTCCTTTGGGCTTACCATGTTTAATTTTTCATAAAATACACTATTAGATTTAATTAGATGTAACTAGATTTTGATTTCAAATATTGCTAGCGGCCAGTGAACTTGAAAGTAACTGACAAGGTGTAGTAAGGTTAGTAACATATTGAGGAATCACGACTGTTTGTAAAATATATCATTGACGCGTCTTAATAATAAATAATGTAGTCAGCAAGGTCTACGGAAAGATCATCGACTGTTTTGGTTTAACAATGCATTTATAGAATTTCCTATATAAAAGAGAGAGTTCATTTCTCTATAGTTATTAATAGTATCAATGTTTATGGTGTAAGTTATTGAAAACGCTCACGGCAAAAAAGAGTCAATATTTTCAATTTTACAAAATCTTTTAGATTTATCCAATACAATAAAAAATGAAAAGTCTAGGTTTTCAGCGTTATATGAGTCGATAGATTCGACGAAAAGGGATTTGATCAAGGTTATCGACGAAATCATGGAGGTTAGTTTTGAAGTTTATGCGGCGTTCACGCCAAATTTTGCGATTATTCGAACGATTAATGAAATGTGTGGTTACATTCATGTTGCGGCTGCAAAGTTAGAGAAATAAGGACAGCAAGCGAATACTTCGCAAAACCAAAGGGGGACTTCAACTTCACAGGGTAATACTAGTGCATCTACTGCAGATAAGGGGAATTCGGGTTGTCTGGGAAACATTGGTTTAATACGAAATATTCCTTCACCACCAAACATTGAACTTCCGGAATTTTCTGGTGATATTAAAGAGTGGAAAACCTTTTACTCGATTTTTAAATGTTTAATTCATAATAATAAATCGCTAACGGATGTTGACAAGGTCAATTATTTGGTAGGTCGTTTGAAGGGCTCAGCATTGAATGTTTGCACGGTATTGGCTCCCACGGGAGACAATTATAATATTATTTGGAAATCTCTGGTTGATAAATATCAAGATGAGCGTTCATTAGCGACTAGCTATTTGGACCAGATTCTGGGATTTAAGCATATTCAGGGAGAATCAGCAAAAAATCTCGAATCATTTTTAGAAAAATTTGATTGTGCGGTACAAGCATTGAAAAATCTTAGGTTGAATAATTTGGAAGATTTCATTTTGATGCATCAGGCTCTAGGAAAACTGGATTCAGAAACGGTTAAATCTTTTGAAATGTCGGTACGGGGTAAGGGGTACCAACTTATGAGATGTGGTTATAGCATTTGTAAAAGAGCAAGCAAAAATACTGAATTTGAATCGAAACGTGGTATCTGGTAGGGGTTTTTACGTTGATACGAGATCGCGCTCAACGACATCTTTCTGTGTCACGCAAGACAATCGGTCGGATAGTAAGGAGAAGTCAAACACTTGCAAATTTTGTCATAAAGGCTGGCATCTAAACGTTATGCACTCGTTCGTGATAACAATTGATGTTACAACTGCTTGTCTCCCAATCATGGAGTGAGAGTTTGCCCTTCTGATCGGGTTTGTTCAGAATGTACAAAAAACACCATTCTTTATTGCATTTAGGCAGACCGTTCACTATGGTAAAGCATGAACAAGGGACTTCCAAGGTTACATCAAGTGAGGGTATTTCTACTGGTGAAGTTTCACATACCAATACTAGTACAACGGAAAATACAAATCATAGTTTTTGTGCAACGACAATACAAAATCGTCATGATACAATGTTACTAGCGACGGTGGTAGTTAACGTTTTTAACGGTTCAGGTCACGGTCAAACAGCTAGATTTTTATTGGATAGTGGCAGTCAGGTTCATCTCATCACTCGTAATTGTTCAAAAAAATTGGGGGTGAAAATATCTCGAAGTTCGGTTTCCGTGCAAGGAATTGGTTCAATTTCAAATTCGGTAAGAGGTATTACAGACCTTATTGTAGCATCTCGGTATGATTCATCGAAGAAATATTTGATGCAGGCTTTGTTAGTGGATACAATTTCTGATAAACTTCCTAGATTAAGAGTTGATCGTAGTTTTTTGTGCAATTTCGAAAATCTTCAATTAAGTGATGATAAATTTGATGATTCAACTCGAATTGACGGTATCATAGGTGCTGAGCTCTTTGCAACAGTGATGGGGAACAAGAGTTATGCGTCTCCAACGGGTTCACCAGTGGCGGTACAGACTGTTTTCGGGTATGTCATAATGGGAAAAGTTCCGATGTTCAACTCGGCTTCAGATTCGAATGTGTTTTTTACTTTGATGGAAGAATCATCTTTGAATGAACTTGTGAAAACTTTTTGGGAAATTGAGCAAGTTCCAAAAGCCACTTTACCGGAAGCGGAAGATGCAGAATGTGAAAAAATGTATATTAGTACCTTCAGTAGAGATTTAGAAGGGAGATTCAGGGTTGCTCTCCCTTTTAAAAGGTCTTTAAATATTTTGAGTGATTCTAAAGTAGGTGCTTTGATGCGAATGTTTTCTTTAGAAAGATAATTATTGAAATTTCCGGAGTTGCGCTCATGTTACAATGATATCATGAGAGAATCTATTGAACACGGTCACATGCACTGGGCAAGGGATGAATATTTGGAAGCAGCGGATACGGCGTACTACATCCCTCACCATGCTATTTTTAAACCGGATAGTTCCAGCACTCCAATTCGAATAGTGCTGGATGCCAGTGCATCCTCGGATAGCGACATTTCTTTGAATGATATTCTGTTCGGAGGCCCGAAACTGCAGACCGACATCTTCTCTTTGTTGTCGAGTTTCAGAGTTTTTCGAATAGCGGTCACTGCAGACGTTAGGAGAATGTACCACCAAATCAAAATAGCAAACTTTCATTGGCGGTTTCAGAGACTACTTTGGCGTTTCAATCCAGATGAACCAGTTCAAATTTACGAGTTCAATCGGTTGGCATTTGGGGTCAAGACCAGTCCTTATTTGGCTCTGCGGACTATCAAACAGCTAATAAAAGAGGAAGGGTATAAATATCCACTCGCAGCAGAAGTAGTGTCTACGGACTTATATATGGATGATTTGGTTTGTAGTGTCTCTTCGGAGGAGGAAGAATATCGGCTATATTCAGAATCTTTAGCTATGTTTGCAGAGGGAAGGTTCGATTTGACAAAGTGGTCATCGAGGTCGGTGGAATTGTTGGAGAAAATCCCATCTGGAAAGAGGCTGTCACAACCGGTACTCTTCAAGACAGAAACTAAACTTTTAGGAATTATTTGGAATCCAGAAATAGATAGTTTTAGGTATCGGTTTTTCAGTTCCGGAGCCCAGCTGTACTAACCGTATAATCTTGTCTACGGTAGCGCGATGTTATGATCCAGTAGGATCAGTAGCACCGTTCATTTTGTATTTGAAACTGTTGATAAAGGAGCTAGGGAAACAGAAAATAGGTTGGGATGATACGGTCCCTTATCAAATTTCCCAGAAGTGGTTGAAACTGAAAGATGAATGGTCTGCTCTTGGGGAGATTCAGTTTTTACGTTATATGGGAACCGTGAGAACATCTCCAATAATGATAGTAGCTTTTGCGGATGCCAGCATGGATGGATATGGAGCTGTGGTGTATGTGCGAACAATAACAAATAACGGAGAAATTACTGTTAACTTGTTATGCTCTAAATCAAAGGTTTCCCCCTTCAAGATGGTTAGAATTCCTCGACTGGAGTTAGTTGCAGCTCTCTATTTATCTAGGTTGGTTAAGCACGTTTCAGAAATTTTCAATAATGAAATTTGTATTTCAAAAATAGTTGCGTGTTCGGATTCGACCACAGTTCTTCAGTGGTTGAATTCTGCTCTTGTGAAAGATATATGTGTCGCCAATAGGGTTTCACAAATAAAAGAAAATATATCAAATGCTGAGTGGTGTCATATATCTGGGGTAACGAATCCTGCGGACATTTTATATAGGGATACAACTCCTGTTCAATTGATGGAGAATAACTTATGGGCTTTGGGTCCAAGTTGGATGAAATTGCCGATTACAAATTGGCCTATTAGTGAGGAAAGGTGTGTTGGGGATTTTGGTGAAGATACTGATTCCACAAAATATCTCGTTTCGTTGGAGGATACGAAAACGCATCCATTGTACGATATGATCATGAGGTTATCCTCATATATCACTATTCTGCGAATAACAGTAAGGGTGCTTTGTTTTGTGAAGCTCCTTCCGGGGAAAGGTTTTATCACCGCAAGTGAAATGAATAAGGCTGAACTGGTTTTGGTAAGAATCGTACAAGGTAAATATTTTGGATCGGATATCAAACTTTTAAATTCGGGAAACAAATATCAAATAAATGAGTGAAGTCAGCTGAGTGTACCAGAGAAAAAACAATTATCAAGAAAAGACTTTTTTATATTTTGGTACAATGATTTATTTAGCAGAGCGCTTCCAGTTTAATAACAAACCATCCTCAGTGCCCCCTGTAAGAGTGAGAAAATTGATCTTACAATCTCGATATGAAATACAAGGTTTTTAAAGGCATAGAGCCAATTAAATACATTTTACTTACATAGTCAGGGTGTACAACAAATCATCACATTTAGAAGCAACATACACGAATTAAAATACAATGCTTAGCACACAGTCAGCATCCAATAAAACAATAATAATAAAAACAACACCTTCAAACCATTGTCCAATGGATAAATCCCTGAAATAGGGAAGAAATTTTTAACTCAATGAGTCAGCTGTTTGACATACGACAACTGCAAATGATACTGAACAATGTTCGAAGGTGAGAACTAGTAGGTTGACCAACAACAACCGGCGCTTCGGTGACGTCATCAGAACCATAGAAACAGAAGTTGACTAAAGCTTCAAAGATAAACAAATTTCATTAGCAATTTTCGTTCGGATGACCTCCCAGAGAAACAAACATGTGTTGGTCTGAATGACTGGAAATAGTCCAGGGTTTAAACCATATATGTTGGTGATCTGTGATATTATCTTATGATAAAGATATAGTCCCGCAAGAAAAAGAAAAGTGAAAAGTAACATTGAAGAAAACGTAACACTATCAGATAAGAGATTGACGCCCGTACACCATCCCACCCCGGAATCCTAATCAGGGAAGCGACCTGAAAGTCTCCGAAGGGAAAACAATTACTCCTCGAGGCATTTACTCCGACAAGCATTGGATTACAATCCCTCAGTTCTCACCTTCGAACATTGTTCAGTATCATTTGCAGTTGTCGTATGTCAAACAGCTGACTCATTGAGTTAAAAATTTCTTCCCTATTTCAGGGATTTATCCATTGGACAATGGTTTGAAGGTGTTGTTTTTATTATTATTGTTTTATTGGATGCTGACTGTGTGCTAAGCATTGTATTTTAATTCGTGTATGTTGCTTCTAAATGTGATGATTTGTTGTACACCCTGACTATGTAAGTAAAATGTATTTAATTGGCTCTATGCCTTTAAAAACCTTGTATTTCATATCGAGATTGTAAGATCAATTTTCTCACTCTTACAGGGGGCACTGAGGATGGTTTGTTATTAAACTGAAAGCGCTCTGCTAAATAAATCATTGTACCAAAATATAAAAAAGTCTTTTCTTGATAAATATCAAATAGATTGCTCAAGTTAAACCACTTTCTTGAAAACGGAGTTCTCATGGTAGGTGGTAGGTTAGCGAGTGCGCCCATTGCTTTCACGGCTCGTCATCCTATTATAATTCCTGGCAAGGATCCCTTTACGGAGAAATTAATAGATTTTTATCATAAGATACATCTTCATACTTGATGGAAGCCATTTTAAGGCAATATTGGATATCGGGAGGTAGAAATGTCATTCGGCAACGAATTCATGCATGTAATCGGTGTTTCAGATTGAAACCCAAGACGATAAATCCTTTAATGGCGGATTTGCCGACATCAAGACTACAACAGGCTAAAGTTTTTTCTCATACGGGTATTGACTATTTCGGTCCATTCAGTATAACAATGGGTAGACGGAGAGGAGCTCAAGTATATAAAAGGTATGTTTGTTTGTTTATATGTATGAGTGTAAAGGCAGTTTATTTGGAACATGTTAGTTCATTGTCGACAGATAGTTTTTTACAGGCTTCAAAGAGATTTTTATCTCGGAGAGGTCCATGTAGTGTTATTTATTCCGATCATGGTACAAATTTTGTAGGTGCCAAAACTGTTCTTCGAGAAATTAATGAGTTCGTCAATTCTGAGCAGTATAAAGAAGCGTTTCAAACAAAATTAGCTATAAATGGTATCGAGTGGCGGTTCAATACTGCGGCTGCTCCACATATGGGTGGATTATGGGAAGCCATGTTAAATGTGCAAAAACTCATTTATTTAGAGTAATAGGAATTCAACTTCTAACTTATTAGGATTTCAACACCTTGTTGATCCAAGTAGAAGCATTGCTAAACTCTCGGCCTCTTTTTAATCTTTCAGCTAACCCTTCAGCACCTGAGGCCTTGACTCCATCCCATTTCTTGACTCTCACTACATTGAAGAATTTACCTGCAGATAACTTAACAGACATCAATATAAATAGATTGGATCGGTTTCAGATGATAGATAGGATGGTACAAGATTATTGGAAGCGTTGGCACTTAGAGTACCTCACTACATTGCAAGTGAGAGAAAAATGTAATACAAAATGTCCTAATATCAAAATCGGGACAACTGTTATTCTGAAAACTGACAATTCTCCGCCGATTCATTGGCCGTTAGGAATTATTACCGATATTCGTCCAGGAAAGGATGGCATTATTCGCAAATGTGACGGTAAGGACTAATAAAGGCACCTACTCTAGACCGGTGGTTAAGGTGTGTCCTCTGCCAAATCAGTAAATGAGATCTGTATCTGTATCTGTAAAGGTTTGAAGGGTGGGTGGCCCCACAGCACTTAGGCCACAATTGGCCCATTGTGCATCCTTCTGAAGTTCAAAACTTCCTTCTAGCTCGTCATCCAGCCTACTTCCTTGAAGTAGGCGATAACCTAAAATGAGAGAGTGTCTGACATTCGCAAAGAATGTGTTCGACAGTCTCATCTTCTTGTTCACATCCTCTACAAAGTGAGGTGTTAGATAGACCCAGTCTGTGAAGGTGTTTTCGTAGGTGGCAGTGACCAGTCAGAATTCCCGTGGTTGTTCGTAGGTTCCGCCTGTTCATAGTCACGTATTTTTTGGCTACTTTGCTATCCGGATACTGTAGCAGCTTCTTGGCAAGCCTGCAGCCTTCTGCGTCGTCCCATCCACCCTTAAACTTATTAAGGGAGTGTTTCTTTAATAGGTCGCTTGTTGCTGACGCCGATAGACCAATGAAAGTGCCAGGTCCCAAGAGTTTTTGGGAGGCTGCCTTCCTGGCTAGCAAGTCTGCAATACGGTTTCCTTTCGATTTATCATGGCCCTTGATCCAGCCTAAAGTGACCGCTTCGATTAAGGCCATGTGACATTCTAGTACTAGGCCTAATGTAATCGGTAGTCTGTTCAGGGCTAGTAGTGTTTGTCTACTGTCCGTAAGGATGTATATATTATTACCTGTGGTTTTTCTTTTGGTAATCTCTTTAGCAGCGATGCAGATAGCAGTGAGCTCTGTTTGAGCAACACTTGCATTGCACCTCATTGCCCATTTTATGTTTAGACAGTAAATGAGATATTTTTTTATTTTTCTTGTATTTTAATTGAATTTAAATGATTATTATGTTATTTTGGGTATTTATATAAAATGGGTTAGATATTATTGTTACTGATGCTGTATCTCCCATATAGCGATTTATGGTATTTGCAAGTTGGCTGAAAAACAATTTTTCAGGGTGGGGGGTATGTCGTAGCATAACTTGATTTAGTAAAAGAATTTTGTGGGGAGGATTTAGCAACGTCGCTTTGATTAATTTTTGTCAGATATAAAATAAAACGATGAAGTTAATTACAGTCGGAGTGAATCGGTCCTGATATCTATTTTGCAATTCCTATTGTTCGTTAATAACAGGTTTTTTTCTGTTTCGTGAAAAAGGTTATTTTGGCCTTACGGAGTGCTTTCGGTCTAGTAATTCATTTTCTACTAGTGTGGTGTTTTCCTCATTTCTCCCTTCCCTTCCCAAAGTCATTTCCAGCACCAAAGAAATTACTTTGGGAAGGGAAGGGAGGTTGGCGATCCAATTGGCAATCATTATTCTGGATGTAGCGGCTCTGAATATGTCAATTGAGCTACATCCAAACCATCTTCTTAAGTCTTTCAGCCAGGAGTTCTGTCTTCTTCCCACTGATCTTTTTCCTTGTATTTTTTCTTCAATGATCAGTGTTAGTGTCAAATACTTCAAAGTTACCAAAGGTTGACACTTGTAACAGAGGAACCAAGATTCCTGCGACACGACAAGAAAAAGAAGATTTTCTAACCTAACTTTTGTTTTATGTTTACTACCTACTTTGTTTCAGATTTGTTATGACAGAACACATTTTATTACTTTTTCTGACGTTTTTATACTGTTCTTGATTAAAATATCACCACATCAGTTTGAGTAGTGTGTTACGAATCAAGACGTGAAATTCTAAAAATATAGACGATCCCACAACAATCAGTCTCAAGAGTTCATACCTTTCGCCTCTCATTATGTGGCCTATATATCTCGTCTTTCTCTCCTAAACAATTTGCATCAGTTCTTTTCATTTTTTCATACGCGCAAGGACTTCCGTGTTGGTGATTTTCTGCACCCACGATATTTTTAACATACGACGGTATAGGTACATCTCCGTCCAACCTTTTCTCTGTAGACGCATAGAGAGTCCACCCTTCACTGTCATACAACAAGGTTGAAAATATATAGCATCTGATCATGCGCATTCGAAGTTCTAGGCTCAGTTCGCGTCTCACGGAAAAGTTGCTTCATATTAATAAATGTTTTTCTGGTCTGCTAAATTCGTGCCCTTATTTCGATCTTGGGGTCGCACTGATTATTAATGATAGTCCCCAGGTATCTGAATGAATTTACTTGTACTACCTGTATATCGTTAATAGGTAAAGTGGCAATTATATTTGTCTTTGAAAAAACAAGCAGTTTAGTTTTAGACACATTCATGAGTAGTCCATGCCGTTCACTATGGCTTACTATACGGTTCATTAAGTCTTGTAAACCGGCCATATTATCTGCCTGCACAACACAGTCATCGGCGTACCTCAGATTGTTAAAACCACTCCATTGACTTTGATTCCTCTTTGGACACCTTGCAGCGCTTGTCTAAATATAGTCTCAGAATACAAATTAAACAGAAGTGGTGACAGGATACAACCTTGCCTTAGTCCCCTCTTTATTGTAATAGCCTCTGATGTTGATTGTTCAATTTTAACGTCTGCTATTTGGTGCCAATACAACTGTGAAATGATTATGATCCCTTCTTTATCTATTCCCGTGGCTTGAAGAATTTCCAATAGTTTGTCGTGCTTAATTAATTATATTTATTTTAACCACTTTTACTTAAAACTTTTTATACAGTTCGGCATGAAACTGTTAACCCATTCAGCTTCGGCTTCACTCTCCCAGTTTCCTTCGCGTCCCCAAGCTTGGTTGATTAGTGGAAGTTCGTAAACTTTTAGAATTTTCTATATTTATTTCGTCTGATTGTCATTTTATTATTGTTCAAAATCACTATATTTCTGACATAAACATACTCTTTTTCGCTGTTTTTCACACTTTATATTGATAATTGTTAATAAATTGTCCACTATTATCATTTATAATAGTCTTCATAATTATTTCACATAATCAGAGTCTTCTGATTGGCCGCAACTTATTTATTACTTTCACAACATGAATAATATTGTGTTATGTTTGTATTTATTTCTTTTCATTCTTGTTTGTTATTTATTACATTATTAAACATAATATCTGAATAGTTTCAATTTTTATTTTACTCGTTCCTTATATACTCTTTTATTATTAGTTGGTACTCATGTCATCACACCACGATTTCCATTTTCATTGACATTCATATATAAAATATATATCTCTTTAAATTTATGTTATTCAAGGAATAAATAATTAAATGTTACTTTATTACTGTCATATGTTTTCCTTAATTCAAATCTAAATTCTTTAAATGTTATATTATAGCTTTGTTGATATCTTAGGTCATCATTTTGCCTTTCTCTTTCTGATAAAAAAATTTACGTGGCTAAAGTTACACATTGCGTTAAGTTAGATTTATTGAGTTTCCTTTCTTAGTATGATTATGTCTCATGTTACGTATTGTGTTGAGTTATTTGATTAATAATTTTGTTATGATTATAACATGACTTTGTATTAATTTTTATTTACAATTAGGATCATATAACTTTTTTAAAAGTTTATTTTTGTAGATAACAAGTTTGCTATTATCTACGTCCTCATTCATTCTACAACAATATATATATATATATATATATATATATATATATATATATATATTGTTATATTTTCAAACCTTTGAATATAATTTTCCACGTTTGGAGACAATTTGTAACATTTCAATTCTTCAGATATAATTGCCCTACGATATGGAAATAAATTATACTATCTTGCCGCAGCGACAATTATTGTGCATACCACTTAAGTACGTATTGAATTTCAAATTTGACAGTAATTGTCAAATTAAATATGCCCGGCGCCAATAAATATCAATATAAAGATCAACTTATTACTCCTATCTCAGGGTGAGATCAAAATTGTTCAAAATTAATTCTTCAAATTTATTTGTTTTTTTAAGATATTTCCAAATTAAATGTTTCACTATTATCAAACTCTCAAATAACTGTTAATTCAATATAATAAAAGGCCCTTTAATTATTTTATGACATTTACTAATTCACTGTCACTAAAAATTTCAACCAAATGTCACTGATTAAATTGAAAATTTTATGAATGTAAAATGATAAGTTCAATGAGATTGGATACTGAATGAATACTACAGGTAGTTAGAATCAAAATTATATATTATACTATCAGATACGCAAAATTAATAAAATTATTATTCCCAGAAATTATGATAAAAGAACAACAGTCGTAACCTCTACAAAAAAAATTAAAATTAGAATACAACTATGCTAAAATTTAACCTAATGAATTATTATCAAACGTTCAAATAATAATTTACACTTGACGTGTACCAATGATAGGTATCAATAAATTTGGTATATTTAAAATTTTCTTATATATAGATGCATCTTTTAACTGTATTGCATTTAAGGCCTGATATTTCTCGACAAATAAATTTAAAACTGGAGAGGACTCACCCAATGGATCAGGAAATCTCGTACTTATTCTAATGTATTTAGAATACTGCAACTTTCTAAATATATACGATTTAGAAAAAACTGGAACCACATACACTTTTACGATACAATTTTTTTCCGAATTATGTACGCACTGAATTTATTATATGGGTTATTTATCTGATTGTATGATTGCAATTTATGCAATCTACCAAAAATTCGAGACAACTCTTATTCTGATGTTGTCTCTTCAAAGGATAAAAAGCTACTGACTAAATTTTTACAAAATAAATAATTCTCCTTTCTGTTGGTTACCGATTTTTCTTGTTTTTGAAAAAATTACTAATCTATAATTTGCAATAACCAAGTGAGATTTTGGAATTCTTTCATTACATTTGTAATCTTGCTAGCAGAGACCTCTATATTTTACAATTTCAAATATTTTCTCCAAATCCTATTATGTTCTATCTATCATTAGATATATTCTACTCAAATGTCATCGAAATTATGAAATGTCATGTTTGATATTTCTACTGAATCTTTCAAAATTCAGGAATTTACGTAGAGTACCGTGTGTATCGAGAGTATGACATCTAAAATTAAATAAATTTCCTTATGTTTTACTTATTCTTCAAATTTCAAATAGAGGATGTGTATTAATATATATATATATATATATATATATATATATATATATATTTCGAAGGGGATGTAATTCAATAATCTGCGTGGTATTAGCCAGGAATGTAGTCGTTTTTACCTTCGAAGAACGGTCAGGCCAATACGTCGAGATTATTGAAATTTCGACTAAAACAGGTGTAGTAGAAAATCGAAATTTATATTTTATTTAATTATATTCATTTTATTTCATACGACTAATACGGTCGCATTTATCTGAGGCGTTGGTTCGCCACTGAAAGTGAAGATGGCGCCAGCTGACTACTTCTCGCTTGTGTAACTACACGAGCCAAGTAGAAGTTGTCGGAGGACGCAATCTTCAGTTCGGATTAGAGACCCTGAACTGGAAGGCATTACGGCACTCTTGAAGAGACCCAAGAAGGTCGAAACGCGTCAGTGTACTATGCTCTTCCGCTATCAGTTGCGAATCACCACAGATGTCCGTATCGGCAAAATGGCCGATCGACGTCACGGTTTTCGAAGGGGATGTTATTCAATATTCTGCGTGGTATTAGCCAGGAACGTAGTTGTTTTTCCCTTCGAAGAACGGTCAGGCCAATACGTCGAAATTATTGAAATTTCGACTAAAACAGGTGTAGTAGAAAATCGAAATTTATATTTCATATAGACACCTCGTATTTTATGAAATTATATTCATTGTATAATAATAATAATAATACTTTATTCATCCTTTTTGATCATAGTACATGATGTAGGACAGGTCAAACAGAGAAGAGGATATTACATTGAATACGACTTACTTATTAAACACTTAAATTAAAATCGTTTGCTTAAAAACTCTGACACATCATAGAAACATTCGACAATCAAAAAATTTTTAAGTTTTTGTTTGAACACATTGAAATCGCTCTCACATCTTATACAGCTGGGCAAATGATTAAGGAATTGAATTCCTTTATAGACAGGACTTTTTTCAAACAATGAGGTTTCATGTTTCGGTGGCCGTATAAGTTTTCCAGATCTGGTTGGGTAATCATGGAAATCAGAATTAAGACTAAATTCACTGAAATTACTTTTTGCATATAATATGCACTTGTAGATGTAAAAAGAATAAAAAGTTAGTACACCGAAATCTTTAAAATGGTTTCTGCATGTTTCTCTATAATCTAAATTAAAAATTAGACGGACAATCCATTTTTGAGAAATAAAAATCCTCGAGGCATTTACCGCACCCCCCCCCCCACAGAATGAGATTATAGGAAATATGGAAGTATACTATTGCATAATAAACATTGATCAGTTGACTAGTTGTAAATATATTTTTTAGCTGTAATATTGCAAAGTAACTACTACTATTTAATTTTTTACAAATGTGGTTGATATGGGTATTCCAACTCATATCCTTATCGAGGTAGGTTCCCAGAAATTTCGTAGAACTCGAAAAATAAACAGCAGTTCCCCCAACTGAGATACAGCTATTTTCAGGAATATATGTTCTTGTAGAAAAATGCATGAGGATGGTTTTTGTCGAATTTACTATCAAAGAATTTCTTTCACACCAACTGATAAATTCTCTTGATAAAATATTCATCTTTAATAGCAGCTCATCCGGAGATTCAGAATCAATTGCCAATGTGGTGTCATCTGCATATAGTATTAAATGATTAGTGCTAACATATTTAGAAAGATCATTTATGTATAATAAAAATATCAGAGGCCCTAAGATTGACCCCTGAGGTACGCCAATTTCCACAGGTTGGGGGAGGGACTTCTGATCTTCAATTCTGACAATAAGTTTACGGGCTTCTAAGTATGATTTCAGCCACGATAAAAATTTTCCCCGAAATCCTAAATCTCGTAGTTTATTTATTGCTATATCAGCACGAACCGAGTCAAAAGCTTTTGAAATATCAAAGAAGAGCGCCCCCACATACCTCTTTCTATCCAATGAGGTGTGGATAAAATTGAGCAGAGCTACGGATGCACTCTCCGTCGATCTGCCAGGTAAGAAACCATGCTGATGGTCCAATATAACATTATACTTTTTGAGAAAAGAAAGCATTTGTTTATAAATACACTTTTCTATCACTTTACATATCACAGTCTGGACAGTTACTGGCCGATAATTGTCAAGGCTGAGAAGGCTATCTTTTTTATCTATTGGTGAAACAACTCCTATCTTTAGACTTGATGGAAAAGTTTCTGTTTCCACTGAGTAGTTGATAATGTCTGCTAGAGTACAAGCGATTTGTGGACCTTTACTTTTAATGATCTTTGTCGAAAGACAGTCAACACCCTCGGCATTAACATTTTTTAGGCAGTTAATTACATCCAATACATCTTCAGGGATAACAGGTTTGAAATAAAAAGTATTAGCGACATACATTGTCGTATAACTTTCAAAACCACAGTTAGAAATATGGGTATTTATTGCTTTTTTAGTATACGTTGCAAAAAAAGTGACAAACAAATTAGCAATTTCGTATTTATTTTGAGTTATTTTACCATTTATATCAATGGTATCAATAGTAGATTGTCTTTTTTTCCCAATTTTTTGTTGTACTGTTCGCCATATATATTTTTGTTTTTCTTTTACATTTTTATTTTCAAGACTTTTTTGGTAGAACAATTTTCTTGATTTGTTAATTTCAGTGACATAATCATGTTTTAACCTCTTATAATTTGAATGATCATCGGGATTTGCGGAAAATTTTGTTAACCAAAACAAATTCCTAAGATCACTACCCATCCGCACAAGATCGAGATCAACCCATGATTTTCTGGTTACATTAGATACGTTTTTTGTTAAAATAGGGCAAATAAAATCAATATGGAAACATATAGTATCTAAAAATTCATTATATACAAGATCAACACTTGAGATATTTGTATCATTTAGATATTCATAGGCCGACAGAAAACTTTCATTGTCTAGATGAGTTTGTAAACTCAGTAAATTGGATGCTGATACATTCCTAAAACTTGTCTTTCTGTTATTCAGCTTATTCTCGCAAAATGTACATAATATACCCGTACGATATTTTACATGAATGTTTAGTCCCAAATGATCACTAAGCTGCATATCAATCACGCTTTCATTGTATTCAAACGTCATATTAGTTAAAAAGTAGTCAACTTTAGTTTTTGTCGTTTTCATGTTTTTATTTGTGAAAATCCGTGTTGGCTCACAATTTTTTAAGTTTAAGTTAAAACTCTCCATCAAGTCAATTAATAATGTTCTTTCACGTGATATATTCAAATAATCAATGTTCATGTCTCCACAAAGAATAGTACAATCATAATTATTGAAACAAAAATTTAGGACCTTAAAAAGTCGGTCCATGAACATCTCAATGTTTCCTGATGGGGATCTATATATATTCACAAGACATATATATATATATAATATATATATATATATATATATATATATATATATATATATATATATATATATATAAAGAAACAAGGTGCTATGTAATAATGGTTATAAATTTGAGCGCTTTCGACTTTCTTTTGCGAAAATTAGTTTAAGAAAATACTGTATACGAATTGATAAAATATGCACATGATATCAAATAGAAAATATGTTGGGTAGTAATTGTGAGTGATTTTTTCATTTGAAACCCTAATCTGACTATTTATATTATTGTGGTATTTGAAGAATTGATGATCAGTCCTATTTTATTGAAGCAAGTCAGTTAAATTTAAAATCAAGCATCAATTATTGCAAAAAATGACAGTGACACTACAATACTGTCATATATTCCCCTCGATAATCTAAAATAAAACAGAATATATTCTATTGAAAAACTGAAAAGTACTTTTCTAAGTGTATTCAAAATCTAATACTTATAATATTATTTTATTTTTCTGTATGTAAATCACATAGTTGAAATAATGGGCGCTATCTAAGAGACAACTTTTTGGAGACGAATACAGCAAATAAAAGCCACCATTTGTCAATGAGATAAAAACAGTGTTCCAAAAATTCAGGCTACTCTACGGTTTCCACTTTGAACCAATAAATCTTGTATAATAAACAAAGACAATTTGTTCAATACATTATCCTGATAACCGAGCTCTGAGACAGATAAATTGTTTGAGATTAAATAACTGACTTTTGCATTGTTTTTATGCATATCATTCTTCAAATGTTGGCAAACAATCTTTTTGTTTAAATTATGTGGATCTGAACAAACTCGCAATTAATCATCATACTTTTTACAAAGAATTTGACCCATTCTGTCGGTTTAGTTACTTTTTCAATTATATTCATTGTTTTCATCTTATCTAATTCTACTTTAAGCTTCTCTTCAATTACTATTGCAATTTTTCTAGGAGCTTCTGCAATAGGCTGTGCACCAAGTTTAGGTTTAATTCTGAGTAGTATCTTTTATTTCGCCAATAGATTGCGATGCTGAGGCCTGTTTGGTTAGATCTATTTTAGTGAACAGAATATTTTTTTTACAAATTAAACTAAACGAAACTTCTTAATCAGAAACTCAAATCCTAATTATATATATATATATATATATATATATATATATATATATATATATATATATTTATATATATATATATATATTTATATATATATATATATATATATATATATATGTATAAATAAGAAAACAACGTAAGTTCTTTCTCGACCGTCTATCGTTATTTAATTAGTTTTTGGAGTATCGGGATCCGGTCTGTGCATACAATAAATACAACTCTTTTCCTTTCAAATCTATATATATAGCAATTATTTTATTGCTTCATCAGGAGTTAACTAAGATAATATACGGTCACATACAACTATATTGAAATGTCATGATAAAACACACTTACAGATCAGAGTATAAACGCTATAAGCACACAGTTAAAATTAAAGGCAATCACGAGCATCTTACATGAGGTACTCCACTAGCAAGTGACGCATGTACTACTTTAAAACTTGAAATTCTTAATGAAAACAAAATACCTGATCACAGTAAATTAAAACGATAATTATTTCTTTTGTTCTTTTTTATACTTTTTCCTTTTTATATTATTTTAGTTAACTCCTGATGAAGCAATAAAATAATTGCGAAATATAGAGATTTGAAAGGAAAAGAGTGGTATTTATTGTATGCACAGACCGGATCCCGATACTCCAAAAACTAATTATATATATATATATATATATATATATATATATATATATATATATATAAATATATATAAATAATTAATGAAAAGATGAAAGAATAACGCGTGAAATATAAAACAAAAACAGAATTAGCGGGCATATCACGCAAAAGAGGTTAGTTACAGAGAATGAGTGGTAA
Organism: Galeruca laticollis; assembly: GCA_963921935.1. Taxonomy (NCBI): domain Eukaryota; kingdom Metazoa; phylum Arthropoda; class Insecta; order Coleoptera; family Chrysomelidae; genus Galeruca; species Galeruca laticollis. The sequence goes on along the minus strand of OY998178.1, from coordinate 31,460,842 downwards.
CCGTAGACATGCATGTTTCTGGCTCATTAGCCTTCATCGGTACGGCATAACCAAGAAAAGGTGTTCAACTTGAGAGCAAGGATGTTAATTGAAACATGAGAAAACACAAACAACAGATTTCAACAAGATAACCAAACGCACATTTGTGCCTTCAAATGGAAGATCCCGAGTTTTCAGGACAACAACCAACAGAGACACGGAGGCGTCTATAGCTCTCCTGTCTGAACCTTCCGACCCTGGAAATAGACAAATAATCAATGAAAAGATGAAAGAATAACGCGTGAAATATAAAACAAAAATAGAATTAGCGGGCCTATCACGCAAAAGAGGTTAGTTACAGAGAATGAGTGGTAACCGTAGACATGCATGTTTCTGGCTCATTAGCCTTCATCGGTACGGCATAACCAAGAAAAGGTGTTCAACTTGGGAGCAAGGATGTTAATTGAAACATGAGAAAACACAAACAACAGATTTCAACAAGATAACCAAACGCACATTTGTGCCTTCAAATGGAAGATCCCGAGTTTTCAGGACAACAACCAACAGAGACACGGAGGCGTCTATAGCTCTCCTGTCTGAACCTTCCGACCCTGGAAATAGACAAATAATCAATGAAAAGATGAAAGAATAACGCGTGAAATATAAAACAAAAACAGAATTAGCGGGCATATCACGCAAAAGAGGTTAGTTACAGAGAATGAGTGGTAACCGTAGACATGCATGTTTCTGGCTCATTAGCCTTCATCGGTACGGCATAACCAAGAAAAGGTGTTCAACTTGAGAGCAAGGATGTTAATTGGAACATGAGAAAACACAAACAACAGATTTCAACAAGATAACCAAACGCACATTTGTGCCTTCAAATGGAAGATCCCGAGTTTTCAGGACAACAACCAACAGAGACACGGAGGCGTCTATAGCTCTCCTGTCTGAACCTTCCGACCCTGGAAATAGACAAATAATCAATGAAAAGATGAAAGAATAACGCGTGAAATATAAAACAAAAACAGAATTAGCGGGCATATCACGCAAAAGAGGTTAGTTACAGAGAATGAGTGGTAACCGTAGACATGCATGTTGCTGGCTCATTAGCCTTCATCGGTACGGCATAACCAAGAAAAGGTGTTCAACTTGAGAGCAAGGATGTTAATTGAAACATGAGAAAACACAAACAACAGATTTCAACAAGATAACCAAACGCACATTTGTGCCTTCAAATGGAAGATCCCGAGTTTTCAGGACAACAACCAACAGAGACACGGAGGCGTCTATAGCTCTCCTGTCTGAACCTTCCGACCCTGGAAATAGACAAATAATCAATGAAAAGATGAAAGAATAACGCGTGAAATATAAAACAAAAATAGAATTAGCGGGCATATCACGCAAAAGAGGTTAGTTACAGAGAATGAGTGGTAACCGTAGACATGCATGTTTCTGGCTCATTAGCCTTCATCGGTACGGCATAACCAAGAAAAGGTGTTCAACTTGGGAACAAGGATGTTAATTGAAACATGAGAAAACACAAACAACAGATTTCAACAAGATAACCAAACGCACATTTGTGCCTTCAAATGGAAGATCCCGAGTTTTCAGGACAACAACCAACAGAGACACGGAGGCGTCTATAGCTCTCCTGTCTGAACCTTCCGACCCTGGAAATAGACAAATAATCAATGAAAAGATGAAAGAATAACGCGTGAAATATAAAACAAAAACAGAATTAGCGGGCATATCACGCAAAAGAGGTTAGTTACAGAGAATGAGTGGTAACCGTAGACATGCATGTTTCTGGCTCATTAGCCTTCATCGGTACGGCATAACCAAGAAAAGGTGTTCAACTTGGGAGCAAGGATGTTAATTGAAACATGAGAAAACACAAACAACAGATTTCAACAAGATAACCAAACGCACATTTGTGCCTTCAATGGCTAATGGGCCAGAAACATGCATGTCTACGGTTACCACTCATTCTCTGTAACTAACCTCTTTTGCGTGATATGCCCGCTAATTCTGTTTTTGTTTTATATTTCACGCGTTATTCTTTCATCTTTTCATTGATTATTTGTCTATTTCCAGGGTCGGAAGGTTCAGACAGGAGAGCTATAGACGCCTCCGTGTCTCTGTTGGTTGTTGTCCTGAAAACTCGGGATCTTCCATTTGAAGGCACAAATGTGCGTTTGGTTATCTTGTTGAAATCTGTTGTTTGTGTTTTCTCATGTTTCAATTAACATCCTTGCTCCCAAGTTGAACACCTTTTCTTGGTTATGCCGTACCGATGAAGGCTAATGAGCCAGAAACATGCATGTCTACGGTTACCACTCATTCTCTGTAACTAACCTCTTTTGCGTGATATGCCCGCTAATTCTATTTTTGTTTTATATTTCACGCGTTATTCTTTCATCTTTTCATTGATTATTTGTCTATTTCCAGGGTCGGAAGGTTCAGACAGGAGAGCTATAGACGCCTCCGTGTCTCTGTTGGTTGTTGTCCTGAAAACTCGGGATCTTCCATTTGAAGGCACAAATGTGCGTTTGGTTATCTTGTTGAAATCTGTTGTTTGTGTTTTCTCATGTTTCAATTAACATCCTCGCTCTCAAGTTGAACACCTTTTCTTGGTTATGCCGTACCGATGAAGGCTAATGAGCCAGAAACATGCATGTCTACGGTTACCACTCATTCTCTGTAACTAACCTCTTTTGCGTGATATGCCCGCTAATTCTGTTTTTGTTTTATATATATATATAAATATATATATATATATATATATATATATATATATATATATATATATATATATATGAAAGATAAATTATTTCGGTTTTCTCCAACTGTGCACCTCCGTTTAAGTCAAAATTTTAATAATTTCGACATATTACTCTGACCGTTCTTCGAAGAGAAAAACAACTACTTTCCTGGCTAATACCACGCAAAATATTGAATCACATCCCCTTCGAAGAACGAGACGTCTATAGACCCTTTTGTCGATATAGACATATGTGGTGATTCGAAAACGCAAGGAGAAGGGCATACATATGTCGACGACGACGACGTTAGTGCTGCCAACTAGGAACGGGACGTCCAATTGCGCCTACTGTAATAACTTTTTTGGTCGTACTCTGTAATTTCTCTTTTGCTATCCATGGATGTGTTGTCGATGCTGGTAACAGAGATTGTTTGGACGACAGCGTCGTTACATCCCCCACCCAGGTCGCAAAAAAATTTGGGATGCGGGTAGGAAAAAATGATTGAAAGTGGGGCAGTGGTTAAATCTAATATTGAATGGAGATCTTTCTGACATCTGCCAGTAGATAACGGTACCTCCTTCTTCCGATTTTAGGCTTGTTCCTCAGTCGCTCTGTGACGAGGCCTTTTAGTGGCATGCTCACTGGCAACGACCTATTTTTCCCCATTTCTACGAGTTTTTCCCAGTCTTTCTTGACAGATATTCCGGGGGTTGGTGGCCAACTTGTTTTTTCCTTTTCAAAATGCTATGGGCTGGCAACGTGTTGGTCCAGGATATCTTCCATATCGGTGATTTCGAATGAACTGATTTTATTACTTCTTTGTCTGCTTATTTCAATAAAATGTGTGATGGCATTGGGGTTAACGAGTGGTGGGTATTGAATCAGGCTATGTTGGTTTTAAATATTTTATATGTATCTTGCAACCTTTTTTGTAACAATAGAAAGTCATTTAGCCATGTTGGCACATGATTTTAAAAAGTATTTTCATGTTGACGATAAATTCATAGCAAGTTACGAGTGAGTTAGGGATCCATTTCGAACTATTCCCGAAGGTCTCTCAACTGTAGAAGAAGAAATTTTCAAGCGGCGAAATCAAAAGAGAATTTAGCAATAAATCTTTCTTTTAATTTTGGGCGGGAGTGGATGATGAGTTTTCTCCATTGAAAACAAGAGCATTTCGTATATTATTGTCATTTTCAACATCCTATCTTTGCGAAGCCGGATTTTCTGCAGTGACTGCTTTATAGACAAAATATAGGTGTCGACTGAATATAAACAAAGAACTGAGGGTGGCTGTTTCTAATATATAACCTTCTTTTGAAATACTTTGCTGTGCGAGACAGGCCCAAGGGAGACACTAATAATTATTAAAGTTACTTTTACTCTAGTACTAATGAGTTTATTATTAGTGTCATTCGACAATTGACAGTAAGTACTGTTATGATTCACTATATTACATCAAACTGAGTCATCACACAGTATAAAGATTTTCAATAAAATATTCCGAATCAATTCTCTGTGAAATTCGACGTCACACATGTCATCCAAATGTTCAGTAACTTTTAGTAATAAATTTGAATAATCTGGCAATCGATAGATGAATATGAATGCTTGTAGAACATTGCTCAAAAATTATAGAATTTAATTATTAGTCAAATAAGGTTACTTCATATCATAAAAAAAGTAAATAAATGATGGATAGTAAATGATTCACACAGTCAGATTTCATGACACCAAGAGACATTTTCATAAAACTGAGTAAAAAAAATATATTGATGGAAAAATAAAATATTGGTATGTCAAATCTAGAATATTTAAGGTATGAGAAATGATAAAATTTATGTCCCATAGTTAAGCAAGTAGTTAGTGAGTAATTTGTAGAGTTTCAATAATTGTATAAGAGAATCAGTTGTCAAGACAATGAAATTCTCAATTGTTTATTTTATAAATAAGAGGACTGCCAAAACATCTAAGAAACATGATAGGTGTGTGAAAGTGAGCTCGTTAAATTAATAAACATTTTACCTGCACTAGTGATGAAAAGTTGCCGGTCTCAGCTCCAAAACAGACATTTAGTGAGCGACTTTAATTCTACAAACTTTCATTGTGGCACCACTACAAGTTTTCAAGATACACCATCTCAAAAGAGAGCATAACAAGGCGCAGATTCTAGAAGGTTATCGAATGTTTCCCAGGCAGACCACGTAGAAATACACCAGGTATTTAAAAGGCCTAATTACAATTGTTTGCATACATTCTCGTACGAAATACCACACTATACTACGGTATTTTGATCAATTTCATGAAATGCTAGCTAAACAAAAAATCGGCAATGGGTCAATACCTTCCATCCCATAGCTGGTGGAGAGAATAGCTATAACATAAAATAAAGCCCAGATTATTATTTCCTCAATGGGTACATTTTAAAATGGAATTGTCTGAGTAACGTGTACACATTATATATAAATTGAGTGTATGAAAAGACAAGTACTGAGTGTGTCATTTTATTAAAATTCCAGCTAAGCGCTTTCAGCCTCAAAGCTGTCGACAAGAGAAAAACATACAGGTACAATGTGCATACAATGAAATAAAATGTTTGATGTTACATCATTATCTAAGTAAAATTTGTTGAAATTACTCTATAAAGAGGGTGTACACACATATCATTTAGTAGATAACTTCAAATTAGACGTTTCGTTATGTGAATTACAATTCTACGCGCTCTTTATTAAGTAATTTTAACAAATTTTACTTAAATAATGATGTAACATCAAACATTTCATTGTATGTAGCAGTTACAGGGTTTGATGTTTTTTGACACCTTCTGTATGTTCTTTTCTTGACGGGAGCTTTCAGAATGGCCTAATGGCTGAAAGCGCTTAGCTGAAATTTTGATAAAATTACACACTCAGTACTCTTCTTTTCATTCACTTAATTTACGAATTCACATTTTAAAATGTCCAAAATTATAGCATGCTATAATATTATAATATAATATTGAATACAATAAAACTTACCATCAATTTTTGTTAATTTCCACTTATATGGGACGGCAAATCAAACTGTCTTAATAACCTCTTTTCGTCTTTCTCAAATCTAAAGAAGCACTGTTTTTGAAAATAAGGGATCATATCCTCCATCGTTTCCTCGTCGACAAATTTAATGATTTATTACCACTGCTTTTCAGCCATATTAATTTTATCTTCCTGGGTTGGAGGAACAAAACTATATTAATGCAGCAATTTTCAGTTTAGCTAGTGTAAAAAACAACCATGATCTCTAAAGATGTCGATTAAATTAGTAAAAACTCTGTGTTTTAGAAAAATAACGATAATGGTTGTTAATTGTGAAAGAAAAAATGCTCAAATTTTTTTAATAAAACTTACCGAGTACACCACTTATTAGACTCCTTCAGAATACACTTTGACATTGTCTTTTTAATTAATAATAATAAAGCAACGAAACAACAGATAAATATTACACTATAGCAATTAAAAAATACACCAAAATACCGAAACCTTAAAATAACCTCTACACTTGAACTAAGAAATGATAACAGTATAACATATACCATGTGGGGACGAGCAATATGATATCGCGCATACGCAGTAATAAAAATCAATAAAATTTGAATACTAACAATAACGTTACAGTATTCGTTAATTTTTTGGAATTATCTACCGATTTTAGTTACTCGACAGGCTCTATAGACGGCACGGTCTGCAGTGTCCCTAGCCTGATCGCCCCCAACTACAGCTCTGTGCATCTGTGTACCTTCTAAGCAATCAGTATGAAGCATAACATCGTAGTGTGAGGGTCATTCAAAGTCACTTAGACTTCTTATTGTCGTTTCAAATTCCCAACCGGTAAAAAGTACCGGAGGTCTGTTTTTACGAACTATTTTTAAATTTTGATTTACTGTTTTTATGTCGTTTCTCAGTGATTTAGAATGAGTGATGAATGTATTCCTGGTCCTTCTAAGAGAGTTAGATATGGCGATGCTAATTTTGAAGAAACTTTGTTGAAATGGAACGACGAAGAGGATCCTGCTAGCGATCTTGATCCGGATGATGAGTTTATTCCAACGGATCATGACAGTGAATCTGAGATTGAATTATGCGAACAGGAGGAGGAATATATTGAAAGGCTACCCGAAAGAGAGACAGAAACCAATAACTATTTTCATGGTAAGAATAGATTTAAATGGGCCAAAAGTTCTCCTGTTCCTAAAAATTCTCGCACTTTGGCACATAATATAGTACTAAAGTGCCCTCATGTAAAGACAAATGGAATCCACACCTCAAATCCTGAAGAAGTATGGAATCGTTTCTTTGATGAACACATTTTAAAAGTAATACTACTTTCATCTAATACTCGTCTTGCAAAAATAAGAGAAAAATATAAAAATAATGAATACAAACCTGATCTTCGCGACTTAGACATAATAGAACTTAGAGCGTTTCTTGGATTATCAATTCTATCCTTAGCTATTAAATCCAACCATGAGGATATACGATCCTTTTTCGCTACAGACGGATTTGGTAGAGAGATCTTTTGTTCGGTAATGAATGCAAATCGATTTGCCATTATTCTGACTTGTATAAGATTTGATAATGTTGAAACAGAAGCGAACGGAAAAAAAGACCCAGTAGCAGCTATCTCGGAAATTTTCAATGCATTTATCTTAAATTGTCAGGCTGTGTACAATATTGGAGCCAATGCTTGTCTGGATGAGATGCTAGTTGCTTTTCGCAGCCGATGTAAATTCAAAATGTTTATGCCAAAAAAACGGCCAAGTATGGTTTCAAACTCATGGGTTTGACAGATGCCCGAACAGGATATTTATATAATTCTTATCAGTAGAACTAGTGAATCATCTGAAAAGTGAGAAGCTTACTTATGTAGGAACGCTCAATAAAAATAAGGACGAGATACCTACGGCATTTTTACCACATAGAAAAAAAGATGTCGGCTCCAGCTGTTATGGTTTTACTAATGATATGACATTATTGTCACAAACGCCAAAAAAATCGGGCTGTGTTGTTGATCTCCTCCGTGCATCACATCGAATCAAATGACCCTGGAACGGGTAATCCAGATATTATAGAATTTTATAATAACACAAAAGGAGGAGTCCACAGTTTGAATAAAAAATGCAGAGTTTACTCTTCAAGTCGCAGAACTCGTCGATGGCCTCTAGCTCTATTCTTTAGGACATTGGATAAAGCATCTGTTCACTCATATATTGCTCACCAAGTTCACAGAGATAATAAAAATATGGAACGCTTCGAGTTTGGTAAACAATTAAGCATGCTATTGGTGGCTCCTTATATGCGACGTAGATTTTATAATAATATGCATCTTCGCCGTGAACTAAGGCTATCCATAAAACGAATTCTTAAACTGGACGAGGACTATCCGTTGGAAAGAGGTCAGCCTCTTAAAAGAACTACTCGCAGAAAGTGCTCGGCGAAAAAGAAAGGAAAACCACCCATATATGTATCATATGTTTACAGTGTACCGAGAGAATATGTAGAGTGCTCGTCGTAGAAAATTACTACTTTACTGCTTGTTGAAATTTTTGCATATGCACTTTTTTGTTCAAATCCATTTCTTTTTCTGTTCCACTCTATATTTTATTATGTTCTCTTTTAAAAAAAGTTTATTTTTGTGTGTTTTCTATTATTATGCAATTTTATAGTTCCATGTCAAAATTCGATGAAAAATATATTTTTTATACAAAACAGCTTCTCATTGATTTAAAAATAATTAAAACAATATATCCAAAGTGACAATTAAGAATCACCATTATATGTATTTTAGAAATTTCGTTTTTTTTCTAGATTTATTGTCATTTTAGAAAAACCGGTAAAAATTACCGGGCGTCTGGGGTAGTGTCCCGTCAAAAGGGTGTCTGTGGTTAAGGGTTAGGCTGAATACGATTCTGGTCTGTGTCTGATTTGTCTAGAATTATGTTTTCGACGTTTTGTCAACAAAAGTAGGTACTTATCGTGACTAATTAATTTTATTTGAGAACCAGCGTAATTTCAATACAATGTTATGGTCTATTATATCTTCATACAATAAAGTTAGTTTTATCGATAAAGTGAATAAAACCAGTCAAGAACGATGAAGTATAACCCACTTTTAAGCAGATAGAAAATATGTTAGTTGAAGTGTAAATTATCTATTGAATTGTTGTTTTCGTGTCGAATAAATATCACAATTATCAAAAGTTCAGTATATTTCAATATTTGTGTTTAAAGGTAAATTTTTTTGCCTCAAGCTATTTTGCACATTTATGATGTTTCTGTTTGTACATACTTTTTATAGACTGGATGTTTATGTTTCAAGTAACTATATACGTGAAATAATATTTCAGTTCATCACATTAATGCTTATGATCAAAATCGCAAAATTGGACCGTATTCTAAATATTTTGAAGGTGTGATAACAAATGTATGGATTTTATTAATTTTTTTGAGATGTCATTGTTAACAGTAAATTTTTATGTATTTTATGATTATATCCTCCGAAAAAGAAGTATATCCTTTTATCAAACTTTAAACATATGTTGAAAATTTTTAGAAGCACAAATTTTTGTGTGTTAATATACAACAAAAATAACAGGAATGCATTGTATATGATAACACCGAAGAAAAATATGTTTTAGCTAATTGATAATTATTTTTCGAATTTCCAATACTTGGTAAATAATTTTTTGAAACGAATCAAGATGTTCGAAATAGAGTTGTGTATAAATCTGATTTCTATTTTTAACTCATTCGGTCCATAGATAAGTCCGGATAAACGTAGCTCTTCATTTGGTGAACATGAGGACAGTTTGTTCGTAACCAAACATTTGACCAGAATATAGTAATTTGATCACTCTGCTAAGGTACTTCACTGAAATGAATCATAATTCCCACTTGCTGTTCGCAAAAAAGTATTCTTGTTAATCGTTGTACGTTTTCATTGTGATTCGATTTGATGGAGATGACTTACCAGACGGGACTACAGTATATTACACGATGATAGACGTAAGTGGAACAAATTTCCAGAGATAATAGTGATCAGTGACGTATTTAAATATTAATAAGTGAATGAAAATATAGATACTGATTTGGAAAACAATCCATTGAAGATGCGCAAAGACCGTAAATCCAAATATAATAGATGGCGACACCAAAATATTTCTCAGATTTTATGATACACTTCATCTCTTTTACCAACACCTACTCATTTAATCAATGAACGTCGTGTTCGTTTTTTATTATTCTGATTCGACGAATTACAAGAAGAACTACGTAGTTCTGGAGACAATAGGCAGGGTGAATAAAAAATAAGTTTCTACTTGAAATATCAAGTTTTAGTTTCAGCTATAAGTAATAGCATTCGTTGAAAACAATGTGAATGATCTTTAACTTATACTTATAAGTTTGTGCTTAAAAATATCAGTTTAAGGTAGAACAATTAAACAATTTTTCGTATCGTGCGCTGACTTGTTGATTCTTGATTTATTTCATCGCATATCTACTAATAAGCTTGAACGAAGTGCAGGCGATTAAGATTTTGAAAATGAGCTCTGAAGTCGTTGAACAAAGTACAAATTTCCAGTTTGTGGAGGCTTTCTTCTCACACTACATCTCCTATCGGAGGTTTGCTATCATCACAGCAATCCGGACCTTGTTTACTGCAGCTCTGAAGAGTTGAATATTGCTGCAGTTAAACCAATCCCTCAGGTTCTTTAGCCAGGACACACGGCGCCTTCTTATGCTCCGCTTTCCACCAATCTTTCCCTGAACTATCAGTTGGAAAAGTGTGTATTTCTGTCCTCTGGTTATATGACTCAGGTATTGAAGCTTTCTTTTCTTCACGGTGTTAATGATTTCACACTCCTCCTGCATCCGGTTCAGCACTTCGGCATTAGTAACTCTATCGGTTCAGGGAATGCGCCACATTCTACGGTAACACCACATTTCGAATGCTTGTAGTTTGTCGATGTGGTTTTTCTTGAGGGTCCATGCTTCAACCCCATATAAGAGAGTGGAAAAAACGTAACAACGCAGCATCCTCATCCTAAGTCCCATGTTAATATTTCGACTCGTAAATAACTCCTTCATCTTTGCAAATGTTGATTTGCATTTAATTTTTCTAAAAGATGTTGTGTATCTCCAAGGTTGCTCGTTAACAAGACGGTGTCATCAGCATGCCTCATAATATTAATTACTTCTCCATTTATAACTATTCCTACTGACTCATCTTCTAAGGTTTCCCTAAAAATAGTTTCGCTATAGAGGTTAAATAGAAGCGGTGATAGGATACAACCTTGTCTAACACCACGATGAATCTCCATTTCGTCTATTAGTTGATTTTCTACCATTCTATTAGCTTTTTGGCCCCAATATAGATTACTAATTATTCGAACGTCGTCGGAGTCAATGTTTTTGCTGATGAGCAGCTGATGTAACTTGTCATGTTTCACTTTGTCAAAGGCTTTCTCGAAATCGATATAACATGCATACACCTCTTGGTTTATATCGAGACAGCGCTGGAAAAGAACGTTAATCCCAAAAAGCTCCTCTCGTGTTCCAAGTCCTTCGCGGAATCCAAATGCTTATGTCCTCCTCTAGTTTTCTGTAAATTCTTTTGTGAATGATCTTTAAGAACAATTTCAAGGCGTGGCTCATAAGTGCGATGGTTCGGTAATCTGAGCATTCTCTTGGATTCGGTTTCTTTGGTATGAGCACAAAAGTGGATGATAGCCACTGTTTAGGAATTTCTCCCTTATCATAAATGCGGTTAAAGAGGTCCAGAAGAATATCAACCACATCATCGTCAAAGAGTTTGATAAGCTCTATGGGTATCCGATCAGGACCAGCAGCCTTACCGGGTTTCATAGTTTCCAGGGCATAAACTATTTCTGATCTCAATATTTTTATGTGCACATTGCTTGATTCTAAGACCGGTTTTGGAGGTCTTTCATCATCGAATAGTTCCGACAGGTATAATAATCTTTATTTGCCTCAGTTACAGTTACAATAATTAAATATACATTCAAAAGATATAAGCATATTAAAATAAGTTGAGTAAATAAGTAGTCACCCATTTTCATCGCAAAAGAGCGTACATTCACAAAAGCAAGGCTTGTGCGTGAATGTGATAGTTCATTTATCATAAGAAGCAGTTGTATAGAATTTAAAAAGCCATCATTTACAAAGACAAACATTCTAAACATACATGGGAATATTTCAAAGAATGTAAATATGAACTATAACATATAGACCACCAAACACAAAACAACAACAAAAACGTAAGCAAAATCATTCAGAATATCGATAAGACAAAAATTTTTCAGGTTTTACAAATCACGATAAAATTGACAGACTATAATAAGTTTCATTTCGAGACGAAATAAAGTTTTGCATTATATCGGCCGGAAAAGATAGGATCCAGTTCTTTATTTTTTTTTTAATAAACTTGAGGAGTAATTTTTTTTCAAATCAGACGGTAATTGATTATATAACTTTGGAGCCAGGTATGTGAAACTTTTTTTACCTATAGCCTTTTTCATTAATGGTATTTCGGCAGCATTTGAATTGCCTTTAGAGTGGCGTTGTCTTTATATTGCTTTCTACCTTTCAAGTTTGTCCCCCATGTCAGTATCCCCCCCATTTGTATCCTTGATAGTATTTCTAGCTGCCTTGACCCTGTTACATCCAGCCTGGAGGCTTTAGTGACTCATAAAGTCTTACCCATACCAGTCACTATTTGGAAAAAGTATCACATTAAAAAAATTAAAAAAGTAAATTTAAACATCAAAAATGAATTAAAGAAAGCAACAGTGAATAAAAATTATGTTTATAGTCTGGGAAAAGAAATTGGAGATTATAGATAATGATGAACATAATCCAGTATTTCACAAAATACCTAGAGCTGTGAGTATGGGCATTAAAGCTGAGCAACATCTACCAGAAAACGTTCGACATCTTTGCCACCAACAAACAAAAGAGACTGCGAAATTAAGCATTGCAGAGCTACATCGATTGCTCCTTCTTCAACAGTTGCATCTTACACTGATGCAGAAAGAATGAATACCAATTATTTTAAACATGTTGCGTGAAACTACAATGGAAATGTCGAATCTTCTTATGGATATAAATTTGGTCAATGTATACACTGACATGTAGTTAACAATTTATTGACAATGAATACATAATATTATTAAATTTGTAGTTGGTTAACAACATGTGCTATTTCTTCTCTCCTCTGTAGTTCCCTTCTAGGCGAAGCTACATTCTGCATCGTTTTCCTCTTCAAAAGCCTATTGTTGATCAGCATCGACGTGTTGATCCGCTTCTTCGTCAGGAATGTCATCATTTCAATATTTTGATATATTGTGCACAACTAGTAATGGTAATAATAACTCTATGTAGTTGTAATCTAACTATTTACTGTAGTACAGCAAACCTTCTCTTCAGCTGACCAAAACATCTTTCAATAATGACCCGTTCTCTTGTAAGAAGTGTGTTGAATATTATTTCTTTACGCCTTTGGGGATGTCTATACGGTGTCATTAACAACGCTGCTATTTCGTAACCCGAATAATAAGAAGTTTTGTCACATAGAATTAATTTGAGCATAGATAATGAATCTCTTAAGTATTCGGTTATCATGGACATACCTCGGCCATCGTCTATAAAAGTAAATTATTATTTTGCATTACATGTTGCCGGTATATTTAAGCTCCAATAGCCCTTCCTGTTGGCGTATTTATCCGTGCCCGGTTTGGTTTTGTAATTCTTTAGTGGGTGCAATCAATAATGCCAACTGCATACGGAAATTGGTATTCAGAATTCTATTGAATATAATTATTTGTAGGAGATAGTATCCAAAGATGGGATTTCTACATAACTTTTGTCAGAACATGTTTTATGGTTTTGCTGACTGTCGTTCGATATACATCTTCATCCTTTCCAACTCCAATTTGAAACCCAGGATCGCTTACGAAACGAAGAAATATTTGCTATTTCTGCCTTGCGTTTAATGCTCCTCCTCTGGTTTATCTACTATTGTTCATTTCTCTGTGAATGATATTTTCTTTATGTAATATGCATAAACTGAGTCATTTTACTGTGTACTGTGCATGTTAGTAACTAGTTTAGTACTGTTATACTCGATTGAAGTCTAAAACCATTTTATCAAAGCATTAGATTTGTAAGCTTGAATAATGGTTAGTTATTGCTTGAATGTTGGAAGAAATTGCTACATTTTTTTCACACCCGTTTAACTTCTCACTAAAAAAAGTAGAATATGCTACAACCAAATAGTTTAAACTTATCACTTCAAGCTAAAGCTAATTATTATTCACCTAAACCAAAGTTTTTGCTATCAAACTGTAAGTAAAAGTTCGTTAAGTTACGTTAGGTTTGTAGTGAGTGGGTCAGCAAGGCCCTCCATTGCGACTCGTAAGAATCTATTTTGGCTCATACCTAATCATATTTCACTAAACAAATTCAGCTCCTTAACGAACCGATTTGTTCGGTGAATGATATTTCAGGTCCGAGGGTGCTGTTTCATCATATTCCAAACAAAGACGGCAAATCGGATCCTCCGACAGTCCAAGATTCAGCATATGATAATTCAAACGACAGTGGCCTGTTAGGCACCGTAGGTCATGCCTATTATAGCCTAACATTTGTTTGGGAACATTTTTCGAAGGAAGTATGAAAGCCTCCGAATGAACCAATCCTGGTATATTATGCCAGAAGTCTAAAACTCTTATTGCTGTCCAGGTATTTAGTATTTGCTTGGCAATACTTGTTGCGATGAGTCAGTCGCCTTCTCAGTTCCATCCATACCAGGGTGGCCAGGGATCCAGACCAGCTATACCCTGTTGCGTTCTCCTATTGAGGCGATTCTTTTTTGGCAGTCTAAAACCAATTTCAACGTTACACAGTAGGAGCTAAGTGCTTTCAAAGCCACTTGGCTGTCGGTGAAATTTTTTATTGATCTATATGTGTGGTTGGATTGTCCCAAACTCTCCACACATGAAGCAATGGCGTCAATTTCCGCCTGAAATACGGTTGCATATGATACTAGAGAGGTTGAAATTTCAGTCCTAGGTCTGCGCCCGTATACACCCGCACCAGAGCCGGGGGGTGTCTTTGAACCATCGGTCTACCAACAGATGTCTGCTCTTAAAAGTTCATCCATACGGAGGACCCATTCATCTCTATTTGGAAATAGGTCGGTATAAGGCAGATTGTAGATTACTGTTGAAGGCATTATATCAGAGGTCAATCCCAGAACACTATGACTTTTAGTGTCCACTAGCATTCTGCTTTGCTTTGTATAAGGCTGTTTCGTGCATCTAGAAATATGCACAAGTCTATATGCTGTCCATCTGGCCTCCATTGTCAGCGAAATAAATATATTATAATATATATATATATATATATATATATATATATATATATATATATATATATATATATATATATATTGTTTATTTTATATTCTTGGGATTGAGGACCATTTTTAAAGACATTTAACTAGTAGTTAATACATTTCTATTTAACGTTTCGGTCTTTCCATGACCTTCATCAGAAATAAAATTTTTGTTAAAACTTCGACAGAACGTTCATTTGATTATTCCATATATTTTATAGATGTTTTAGGACGCAGCACATAACAGAATATAACTCACACCCAAACAAAACGAACATTTTAAAAATATGACTACTAGTTAAATGTCTTTAAAAATGGTCCTCAATCCCAAGAATATAAAATAAACAATATATAATTGAATAAAAAAGACCAAGAACCAAAAAAAAGCAAAACTATATATACATACATATATATATATATATATATATATATATATATATATATATATATATATATTATATATATATTTATTTCGATAAGAGCCCCACGTTTCGGACGCCAAATTATTATATATTGATTTATTGTTGTTTTATGTAGGTTAATGAAGAATTATTTGTTCCCTTGAATGTTATTTAAAATGAATTATACCTTGTCTATCATTATCATCATAATGATTTCCTTGATATTGATTTGTCCGATTGTATCCACTCTGATTTGCTACACTACTCTCTAATCTTTGCAGATAACTTGACAAATGTTCTATCCTTTTGATGTTATGCAGAGCTATGTTCTCTGCCATTTCTTGATTGAAATGCCTAGATATATATAAGACTATTTCTTCCTCTCTCATTTCCGGTTCTAAATATTGTGCTGTGTTGTACAATGTCATAGCGTACATATTCATGTTTCTGTTACGACCATGGTCAAACTTTCCGAAATATAATCTTTCCCGGAAACTTGCCTGTTAAATTTCTCCCCAAAAGTAGTTTAAAAATCTGTTTTCAAAATCCCTTAAATTTTCTATTTTATTTTCCTCGTTACAGAACCATAGTAATGGCATCACACTTAACATACCCCTGATTACTAATTTCATTTTCGCCAGATCCCTAATATTTTCAACCCTACTTCTCACAATTGTAATAAATACTTTGGGATGAATATGATTAATATTTCCATCATACCTAATTGCTCCATCCCCAAAATCTGCTGAAGGTACTACAACTGCCCTTGAATTCTGTTCTAAACTTCCCCCTATTCTCCTCATTTCTTCATTTGTATCTCTCAGCTTCCTATTCATTTCGTCCATCTCCTTTTTAAAATTGTTGTCCCATATCTCATTCTTTCTAGCACACATCCCTGTTTGTTTTTCTACTCTAACTTCTAAGTCCTTCATTTCCCTACCAACATTTTATTTAAAATTCTGCATCACTTCCTCACTTACTTGTCCCTGTAATTTAATAGAACCCACTTCTTTGGTTAATTTTTCATTTTGTTTTGTGACTTCTATTTGAATCACATTTGGTATATTTTTCTCAAGACGTTTTCCCAATTCTTGTACTTCTTCTATTACATGCTTGTTTATATCTTCTCTGATTTGAATGCTATTTTCTTGAATTTCCATCCGCAAATTTTCATTATGGTCCTTCATATCTTCTTTTACCTTATCAATCTGCTTTCTAAATTGCTCGTTCTCCTCCCTTACTTTCTTAATCTCATTTAAACTTTCCATTTTCACCTCATCAATTTTCTTTTCTAAGTAATTCATGTTCCCCTTTATATCATTCATATTCTCATTCATTTCTCATACTATTCATATCTGCCCTATTTTCTTCAAACTTCTGATCCATCTTTACAAATAATTGTTGCATCATTTTCATCATCTGATCATCTCTACTTGTTCTTCCTTGCGCTTCCTGTCTCCTATCCTCCTGTTCTTCTTCTGCAATATCACCCTGATTATCTCTAAGAGTTTGTTCTTGATCATCTCCTGACAAATCTCCCTCTAAACGTTCTCTTCCCTGTTCCATATACTGCACCTGGAAATCACCCATACCATGTCCTCTTTCTTCATCTGAACTTCCTTCTGTACCTAACTGTTTTCCATCCCTTAATGTCATTTTTCTCTCCATCGTATCTACTTATTTTTATTTAAAACAACCAAAAAAAGTATTTCAATATTATTTATAATTAGATGCAATTTTTTTTATATCACGCCCCACGTTGCGGTGTCAAATTATAATATATTTATTTCGATAAGAGCCCTACGTTGGGCGCCAAATTATAATATTCCCCGTTTTATAATTTATAATTATTGTTTTATTTATAATCAATCAATGTTGTTCGGCTAGCTCAGGGTAAATATATCAAGTAGAGCATGAGTACTCCTTAATCTCTCTTGAGTTCCGGTCTAAAGATTTTTATGTAATTTATTATTTTGTTTTATATATTTTCATAAAGAATTATTTGTTTTTGTCTTTTATTTAAAATAAATTATACATTATCTACATTTATGTTGAGACACCTATGCTATCAATTATATTCCTGTTTTAAGTTGTCACTTGAAATTAATGGAATGCATATTTCCTGTTTTTAACAGAGGGTATAGAAACGAAAATGACTAACACTGTAATTATATATTGTCAAAAGTACGTTGGAAATTGGAAAAGAAATACATGTATTAATATAAACAAATTTAAAATCAAAATAGTGGAACAAACAACTAAAATCTAATAACTCAACAAATAGGTACCTTTGCGCAAATTTATATTGTTTGAAATGACCAAGTTATGAAATTTCAAATTGGTTAACACTAACCTTTCACTAACGATGGTTTCTTGTGGCACCGACAATCACCAATATCCAATAACACCAACTCTCATATTAATGTGTCAACTGCATTCACTCAATCTGGACTCCAGCTTGACAAAACTTCTCCAGGCATGTCTTGAAATTCTTCAACGTGTCCCGTTCAACGTTCCATTTATTTGCAACACTCTTGTTACACTTTATGATGTTTTATTTATCTTCTTATATTTAGAAAACTTGTTCATTAGTTTAGAGATCCTCTCAAATGATGCTCTCTACTTTATTTTATTATTCCAATGCCTTTTCAATACATCTGTTTCAATTATTTATCTCATGTTCCTCTAATTAATTTTTAAGTCTTCTCAAATCACCTCTTCAACTTCATTCTACTTTTTCTGATACTTTTCTTTGCATTATATGAGGACTTGTCTTACATTTTATCAAATTTTTCAATTTTCACTTACATCTCTCCGCTTTTCATAATATCACACCACTTCCTTCTGCTTCCCCATCAACAACTCTTTTTTTCTCCCGTTGTTATGGACAAAAAACGAATCATCCAACTAGATTTTTTTACAACTATTCACATATCTGAGGTTTTTTTATTTAATTTGATATCTTTTTTAACTATATTAGAATATTTAATGTTCTTTTCATTTCCAAAATAATTTAATCTATTTATTTAAACCGCTACTTCTCTAAAACTATCCTTATTTATTAAAAAAACCTCTTATTGTATAAAACTTTTCCATTCTGAATGAAACAAATCTACGGTCTGATTACTCTGAAATACATATGCAATCATTTTCCAATCATATTAGAATTCTTCCACAATTAGAGTTCATTATAAACGCGGCCTAAAATTTCTATTTACAGAAATTCTTTGTGTTATTTCTCATCATCGCTTTATACGCTTGTCAGAATTACATAGTTCTATGACAACGAATTCCTGTCGCTGACATCGAACTCTGTGGCGGCGTCAAGTTTCGGTCGCGGATATTTCATGCTATGAAAGTAAATTTGACATTCCAATCAGTTGACAGTTATCTGTGTCATAATAATAACAAACGTCTGAAATAATGATTTTGCTACTAATTCTTATTATACATGATGTATTATAATAATCTAAATACATTTATTCATTCTTTTAAGGTTTTAGATACTTTTCATGACGTATATGCCAAATTTACAAATTATTATATTGTTTAAAGATGATTCTTATGGTCTGATATACAAGTATGAGTTGAATTATTTTAGGAAGCACCGACACAATGGTAAATATTATTTTAGCATTTCAATATTTACATTAAACAAACGATATCATAGGTACACATTCAATATATAATTTAATTTCATTCATATAATAATTCCCTATGTTTTGGCAACTTACAACCAAATTCACGCTTGAAAACCTCACACGCCAACAACTTCAAACTCCTATAGATGTTGTGATGAGTTCAATATATATATATATATATATATATATATATATATAGAGAGAGAGAGAGAGAGAGAGAGAGGAGGTAGATCCAGGAGGATTTCCTTGGCTGCTGACGGTGTAATACTGATGGCACCAGTAATAGCCATACAAGCCTGTCTCTGTATACCGGAGAGCTTTGCTTGGGCCGTTTTCTGTGAAGCTTTTGACCACCAAACAATAACTCCATATGTGATCATTGGTCAAACAATCATCACATATATCCAATATATTTGTTTGGGACCCAAGCCCTAGGATTTTCCATAGATCCTACGACATGTCCACAAGGATAGTCTGGCCTTATGAATAACTTTTTCCAAGTGAGCGTTCCAAGTAAGTTTTTTATCTATGATAATTCCCAAATATTTTACTTCCGCTGCAAATGGAATAACCTCACCATTATAGGAAAGTTGTGGAAGATCCACCAATTTACTTCTCCCAGTGAAGGGAGCTATTAATGTTTCACTAAGGTTAACAGACATCTGTTTCCTCTGGCACCAACTGTAGATATTGTCCAATGTCTTTTGGAGGATATTATATTCTACCCGTACTGACTTGGTCCTTGCCAGTAAGAGAAGGTCTTCTGCATACGCTTACAGTTCTACCCCTCTTTCTTCGAGAGTACCAAACAGGTCATCCATCAAGAGTGACCAAATTATGGGAGATAACACTCCACCCCGTGGGCAACCCCTGGAAACCTTAAAGCTAATGACCTCATCTTGAAGAGATGTAGTGGCTATTCTATTAGTGAGCATGGCATATATCCAGCCGGTAATCGTTGGTTTAATAACATTTTCAGCCAAAGCTGAACCAATGGAGACCGGTAGTGCATTTTCAGATTCTCCTTCGATGTCAAGTAAAAGTTCGTAGTACAATTTTATTCACACTGCGAAATATTTGATCAATTTTATCATCGGTATTATTGGAAAAAGAAAAAATATCAATCAAAAGTGTGGATTGTCCACAACCCAATTTTTAAGAACGAAGTTAGATAACTAAAAGCAAAAGTGGTGATTACAAACACGAGGATGTAGAAAATCCTACGATGAAGATTTAGTAAATGTATTAAAAAAAATCAAGCAGCATCAACAATCACATCATATATTTGCCAAATTTGTTACATTAAAAAATACTAGTAATTGAGTAGTGAAACTCGATTATTAAGTGAAAAATTTATAAAATGAAATAAATTTTGTGGTGCTTGAACTAACTTCCCGTAAATACGATGAACAGAAAGATTCATTGTAAACTGGTATATTTTGAAGCCCTATATGTTTTCTGGTGAGCTGAGCACTGAGAGATTATTAGCAGGAAGCTGTCATATTTATACGCCTGTCAACAAACATTAAAATGATTTATTAGGATGTACATACATACGGTTTCTGTATCTCCAGAACATATAATAAAATTGTCACTTCAAATTTTGTGCTCGAGTTATGAGTGATGAAACAAGTAATATTTTCCAGAAGGATGAATTTTATATTCCCTAGCGAAACGAAATTGATTTATACGATTAGATCAACAAAGTTGAATTGAGAGGTTGAATCATGAATTGATTGAGTTAGCCTACACTTGATGCTGATTCGTGATCAACACCAGGATATGTGCCTCCAATATACTCCAAAATTTAAATGCTGATCCAGATCTATTATTGGCAAATGATCCTTTCGCTTGTGTCTAATAATGAAACTCACTATTCCATAATAATTCCAATTCAGTTCTACCAGACCGTTAACGTAAGTCAACCTATGTTCAACTTCATTCGTTTTTCACACTACCTCATGATATGCTGGAGATGTTACTCCTTGCCAAAACTTTTATCCATCATTACTCTTTTTGCCATTTTTCTTTATCGATTTTAACTTCACAATTATAAGAAGAATAAATTTACTTGAAAACAAGTGCTCTCAATACTTGTAGTCTATTTATTGGATCAAAGGCTTGTTCAAAATCTATAAATAGCATCTCCATTCCGATTTGATGTTCGTACTTTTTCTCCATTATTTGTTTCAGGATATGAACTGCGTCTATGGTTGATTTACCTTTATTAAACCAGCATTGGTATTGCCATTTCTTCGAAGATCCCCTCGATCATGTTCCTGATGGCTCGTCTATCCAAATAGTTGCTCTCTATCTTAGGCATAGTCAGTTTCTTCACGTTGGATTCCAGTACATTGTAACAAGCCGATCGGCTGTTACGATTTAGATCGGACTATGGTATTTTAATTTCATCGTACTAATGATTTGAAATTAAAAACTTGTTTCACAAATTCTGTATATTTAAATGATATCGGACATAGGAAAATATTTTCCTATAGTTACAATTATAAGTTAATACCTACATCGTAATAGTCCCTGTGTATGCCCTATGAGTGAACAGTACCATAGCGACAACACAAAACCGGCCGGGATGGATTAAAAACACTAACTCCATCCACTAGGACCTAGCTGAGAGCTGAATAATTCCAGAGCCTCACCAAGATAAGTCCTTTGTCTTATTCTCAATTCATGGAAATCTAGAATTGGAGATATTTATTGTATAACGGCGTTCGTATTCGCCTTGTATTTTGGATCTGCATTTAATGTGAATTATCAATTGAGTTCTGAATAAATGTAATTTACTGACCATTTGATGTTTGATTTTCAGTAATTTATATTAACTTCGACCATCGCGTTAAAATATTTTCAGTATTTCGTTTTGTTAAGTTGAAGTGAATATAAGGTTTTCCAGTTTTTAACCTTTTTATTTTTTTGTTTAATTAAAGTATCGCTTAAAAAACTGGTGGCGTCCAATTTAATATCGATTGTTCACCCCATCCCAGCAGGGCAGAACATATGTGACAACATAGTCTTGAAATCATCGTAGCGCTTCCCAAACATCCCAGTAGCTGGATCGATCTTGAAATACGTTATTTGTTACCAAGTAGAAGACATACCACGAATTGTGTTTGAGTCTCAGTGTCTTGCCAGGGGCTGGACTCTGATAGAATTTTTATAATTGCCTAAACTTCTTTTGAAAGACGGTGGTCAACCCTCGTGCGTTTTTGATACTGGCGGGGATGTTGAGTGACAGTGAATAATCTTACGGGGGCGTGAACAAATCTTGTAGTTGCTCTGAAGTGATTCCATATCTAGCTTTCCTGGTACCTTCATATGCGCCCAAAAATTCGTCGAATGCAGGGTCAGGCTCTTCTCGTGCATAGTTCACTCCTTCCTCTTTGTCATGCTCTCCTTCGAATGGAGTCGATTTTGACGGACTATTTTGGTTTCTCATTGGGAATCTTGCTTATGCGATAGATGCCTTCAGATGACTTCATTGATCCTCTTCTTGATTAAGTACGGACCTTCCGAAGATTTCTGTTATTTTGAAGAAAATCCTTCTCTCGTCGTCGGTTAGTGAACCATACTTTCTCTCCTTCTTTGAAACTGCCTTCTGTGGCCTGTGTGTCGTATAATTTTTTCATTCTCTCGCTGGTAATTTGAAAATTAATTCGAATCAATTCGTGCACATCATCCATCCTCCTTTTCACTTCGATCACGTACTCTTCCTCTACCAGATCTTCTTCAGGTCGACAACTAAATTCTAGGTCATAAGGAAGCATCATTTCGCGTCCAAATATTGACTCGTTGACAGCAGATCGATAAGCCAACGCAAATATACTGGTTCCAATCTCTCTGGTGGTTGGAAACTACTTTGGAAATGTATTTGCATATGGTCTTGTTCATTCTTTTGTCCATTCCATCTCACTGTGAATGCAATGCTGTAGCCTGGATCTTCTTCATTTCTAGCTCGTCACAAATTTCCTGAAATATCTGGCTCTTGAAATTTCTTCCTTAATCGCTTTGGACTTCCAAGGCTCGCCGAATTTCTTACTTCCATTGCCGAATCCTGGCGGGTGACAATTATTCGTTGACTACTGTATTTCTTGAAACTACAATTTCCTTAGATCCCACTTCGTTGCAGTGAAAACAGTCGTAGAAAAATATAATTTTTCTTATTTGAAATATTCTCGTCCATAACAGAAATTGAGGAAATTAAGGTGAATGTCTAGTCTTTGGATAAAAATGTTTGTGTATCCAAGCCGCAACTTTCCGGTGCCACTTTGAATCTTTCTACTAATTCACTCTTCTTTCTGGACATTTCTAACTCACGATTTTCCAATTCTGTTTTGAGTTACGCGACTTTCAGTTCACTTAGAACAGACGGTATCTTTCTTCCATCCATTGGATGTAGGCTTCTCTCATGTTTGACCATACACTTCTATTTTCTGCTCTCTGGTACCAGTTCAGCCCATCGAATTTTTTTCAGATCATCGTACCATCTCTGTTGTGGTCTGCCAATACTTCTTCGTTTTCTCCAAGGTCTCCATCTAGTGATGTGTTCACTCCAATTCTCTCAGTGTCTTGCAGCATGTCCTGCCCATTGCCACTTTAAGGAACTGATTCTCTGTATGATGTCGGTTACTTTTGTCCTTTCTCGTATCCACTGGTTTGTGTTGTGGTCTCTCAGTGATATTCCCAGTATTCTTCTCTCTATGGCCCTCTGATGTATTCTTAGTTTGTTAATAATCCTTTTAGTCAGGACCCAGGTCTCGGATCCGTATGTAGTGACTGGGAGAATGCATTTGTTGTAGATTTTTGTTTTTAATTCGATGGGGATTTTTATGTTGAAAGCGTATTTTAATTTACCATAGGCCCATCCCCATCTGACTCTCCTATCGATCTCAATTTCTTGGTTTTGTTTACTTAGTGTCACTGATTGTCCTAGATATATGTATGATTGTGTTTTGTTTATAGTTTGTCCATGAAACGTAATGGTTTGGTCTGTATCAGGAACGTTTGTCATGAATTGTGTTTGTGCGTATTCATATGTAGTCCAATTTTGGCAGCTTCTACAAGTAGTTCTTCCAACATCTTAGTTAGTTCTTGTTTATCTCTTCCAAACAGGACGACAGCATCAGCAAACCTTAAATTGCTTAGATATTCACCATGGATGTTCATTCCCTTTTCCCTCCAATTGACTTCCTTGAAGACATCCTCCAAAACCAGAGTAAACAATTTTGGTGTAATTACATATCCCTGCCTGACGCCTCTTTTGGATTCTATTTTATTTGTCTGTGCGGTATATTTACTAATAATTTATTTACACATGGTATATTGTTTCTCTAGACTGTGGATCCGACCACTGCTTGGTTATGGCCAAAATCTACATACCATTTGCAGGAACACTTCGGGAAGACGCACAGAATGATAGATCCAAAATCGATTACCTCCGATACAACTTGGACGGCTTAGAAAATGAGAGTACTCGCATACTATACTCCTGGAGACTGGAACAAAAACTAACTGAAGCAGAAAGAACCACCGAGGAAGAGTATGAACATATAAAATCATGCATTAAGGAAGCTGCAGAAGAAGCTCTTGGACGAGAGGTCCAAAAGACAAAAAAGACATATTGGTGGGACAGAGAGATTGAAGAAAAAATCAAACAGAAGAAAGAAATGTATCAAAAACTACTACAAAACCAAGACGACGAAACTAGAGCACAGTGCAGGAGAATGAACAGGGAAGTGATACAGGAGGTAATAATAAAAAAAAAACAGCGCATGGGAAAACAAGTGTGAACACATCGATAGTCAAATAGGAGGCACAAAAGGCTCGGAAGCCTGCAAAACGATCAAATCACTAAGAACAACAAACAAGACAAACACCGTGCTAAACAACATATCAGATGAACAATGGCTACAGCACTTTCGAGAGTTACTTACCGAAACATGAAAATAATTTCTGGATGAAGAAGAATCCACTATTTTAGATGGAAACATCCAGTTAACTATTGAGCACGTAAGGGAAGCAATAAAACTAACGAAACTAAAAAAATCCCCTGGCCCCGGTGGAATATATCCTGAGTTGATCAAATACGGTCCATCAAAACTATTAGAAATGTTTCGAAGCCTTTTTGAAAGATGTCTAAATGGAGATACCATACCTAAAGAATGGAGAGAGTCTTATACATCTCCTATTCATAAAAAAGGTTCAAAAAACGATCCCAGGAATTATAGAGGAATCGCTTTAGTACCAACCATAGGCAGAATATACTCAAGAATACTAAGAAACCTAATCGAAGAGGAGATCATGGAGAAACAGCCTGAAGAGCAAGCAGGTATTCGAGCAGGACGATTGACTGTGGATAATGCTTTCACCCTAAAAATAACCTTAGAGGAGAGAGTGCAACGAAACCGAGAGACCCATGTGGCTCTTATAGATCTAAAAAAAGCATATGACAGCGTACCCGTCTCAAGACTATGGAAGGAGATGGAAAACTTGGAGATCAATAAAAATTTTATTCGGGCCACACAGAACTATTATCAGAATAACTCCACAAAATTAACATAGGAAATAAGATAACCACGTCTTTCAATACGACAAAAGGATTAAGACAAGGCTGTTGTTTATCTCCTACACTTTTTAAAATATATCTAGATATAGCTCTTGTGAAATGGGTAAAAAAATGTAAAACCATGGGCCTAAATATAGGAGATAACACATTATTTACGTTGTTCTTCGCAGATGACCAGATAGTAATAGCTGAAGACGAAGATGATCTCAATTACATGGTCAGAAAACTAAAAGAAGAGTACGAGATGGCAGGCCATCAGATGAACCTCGCGAAATGCGAATACCTCATAGTAGGCAATGAAGAGATAAACGATCTAATCCTGGACACCGACACAATGAAAGGAGTTAAACATAGTAAGTACCTTGGAATAATATTCAATAAAAAAGGGAATAGTGAAAACGAAATCCAAGAAAGAATCAATAAAGGTAGAGCAATAACAAGAACGCTAAACTCTATTCTCTGGAATAGAAAAATTACAATAGCCACAAAGAAGCATGTATATAATAGCCTAGTCCAAAGTGTAACCCTCTACGGTTCGGAAATATGGGATGTTACCAAGGTCAACACAAATAAACTCATGGCAACCGAAATGGATTTCTTAAGAAGGAGTTGCGGACGATCAAAGCTTGAAAGAGTCAGGAATGACGACATCCGGATGCAAATGCAAATGGATAGAAATATACATGAAGACATAGAGAAAAGACAGCTAACTTGGTTCGGGCACGTAAAACGGATGAACTCTGACAGATGGCCTAGGAAGGTTCTGGAATGGATACCACCGGAAAAAAGAAGGAGTGGTCGGCCAAGAAGGAGCTGGCGAGATGACATTGATCAAGCGATGACCACGAGGAACTTAGAGGAAGACGAGGTTTTTGATAGGAAAAAATGGAAATTGGGGACGGAGAAACGGCAACAGCTGTAAAAAAAACCGTTATATATATATATATATATATATATATATATATATATATATATATATTGATTCCCTACACTTAATTTATTTTTGCACTTAACTACTAATTTATATTAAATACTATTCACTACTTTTTGTTCACCATCCGAGCTCTACTGAATGAAACTTAGCACTGATTGTAAACTGGTAGCAGGTACTCGCCTAATATAACAAAGTACCATTCTCGAAAAATTGGTTTCTAGAATTTGGTTCCCAATTAAAATAACCAAAATAACATCTTTCTTAGAAAGATCGCGCATTCACCAACATTTCAACATTCTCTTTGTTCGGTTTGACAGGACCGGCTTCGACGACTACATCAGTGTACGATGTCGTAACAATATACTGAAGTATCAATATCGTGTTTCAAATTTAGCGTTGCTTTTACTATTGCGTATATTTTCCCTAATAGTCGAGGATTTGCATCTATTCATTAAATCACCGACAAATGCAATTGAAACATTTGCGGAAAAGGGTCGCTTTTCCAGTCCCTCAGCAGTGCATAATACTTTTCATATTCACCTCTCAATTTTTGCGGCAACAGGCTTTCGTTTATAATATTCGCTTAATTCGTAATTTCAGGTGAAAAATTTTCCATTTCCATAACGAATTCACTAGATTTTTTACTCATTTTGTTTGAATTAAAACAAGTCAGAATAATTGAAACTGTCGTTTATATCTGACAATTACAGTTTTAACATCCATAGCAATCCATATTGTTTAAACACTTGTTGTAGGAAGAAAGTATTCCCACTCAAGATCGAGAATGTTTATATTCCATTGTTGAAATTGGCTTCGGAATTATTATATTCACTAATGGTCGTGTAGAAACTTTTTTCTAACATCCTCGACTATATCCTACATTCCACTAAACTGTAGATATTTTTAGTTGTCGTTCAATAATGTCACATCTATTATAAAAGGAGAAAAAAAATAATCAAAGACCCAATAAAGCGGTTCTGATCTATAAACTATAAATATTTTCCTCAATTTTATTTTCTCGATATATAAGATACTATTTTTACAAGCTAACGTGCAAAATATATTAAATTACAACCTCTAATGATGATAATGAAGCAGTAAAATGAAGGAATATAAGATTAGATTAATGAAACTGTTAACCAGCTGAAAAATCTCGGCCATCAATTTATTTTTCCCTAGTGCTTTCTGAAAAGGCCGTTAAGTCATAAATATTAGGAGGCGAAGGAGTTTTTACAGTACAAAACATATTTGGAAAAGAGAACGGAGGACTGAAAATTGGAGCAATTATTATTCTATATAACGAACATCGAAGATAAGAGATAATCATGTTTACCGAATACCGTTTCAAACACTTTTAAAAATGGAAAAGAATTGCTTATTAGGGATTTTCTATATACGTATAGTCTTAAATTTGAATTGATCCAATTTTTTATGGGTTTATATTGAGAGTTCGGCTCTGACAGAACAAGTGACTAGCCTAGTTTTGTGCAGTTCTCGAAATATTACAAATTTAGTTAGTTTAAACCTTTTTTAATTAGTTTTGATCAGTGAGAAGTACTTTCATGAACTATAAGTACTTCAAATTATCTAAACTTAGTGGATTCCACAACATAAACACCGTCAATTCAAGTAGTACATCACCTATAAAAAGCAACAAACTAGTTTCGCATGCCACTATTTACTAATAGCGGCTAGGGACGTACTCCAAATTCCGGCCAAATAAAATCAAATTTAAATGATGTCTTCTATCAATGATTCACACTCAAATACTTCGACAACAGTTATCAAAAGTTATTCATCAGCACTTAACCAAGCTGTTTTCCAAACAAGCAACAAGCAATCGTTTTTTGCGCTATCAACAATGCCAAATTACAGGATTACCTTATCCCATTAGGATCAATCACTCAACCAAAAAATATGATTTTCTCATCAAGGCTTTCGAACAATCATGTTTGTATGTACTTAGCAAACAAATTAGTAATTGATAACTTCATGAACAATTATGGCTCCATAACCGTCAACGGCGAAAAACTAGTAGCTTGTCGACTCATAACTCCAGCTGATAGAATCATACTTTCCAATGTAAGCCCAACCATTCCACCACAACTGCTAACAGATGAAATATCAAAAAAAGATCTAAATCCAGTTTCCCCCATGACGTTTCTAAGAATCGTTGCAACATTACCTGAATATAGTCACATCCTGAGTTTCAGAAGACAGATTTACGTAAGCCCTTATACGCAACAGCTTCCAGACTCCATATTGATTGAATTCGAACAAACCAGCTCCCGAGTTTTCCTCCAAAAAAATGGACTCACATGCTACAAATGCAAAGCTGATGGTCATATAGCGTCGCAATGCATCAATAGCTCCAACCAATCAGAACCTAACACATATAGTTCGACATCAAATAATCAACCGCTTACGACTTACCAAACTCTTCTTACAACCCCAATCCAAACTCTCCCACTATCTTCGTCAACAAACATCATTAATACACAAAAATTGACTACTGATCCAATAACAGAAGACTCTCCACTTACTCAAGAGACGTCCACAACTTTAATTAATATGGAAGCAGAAACGGAAACAACAGATATCCCCAATATGGCCAAAGCCACAAACAAAAGACCTATGGAAGATACCCCCACACCCGATAGCGATAATAACATAACGCCAGAAAAATTATTCCCTAAACAAAAACCAACTCTAAAAAAGAATAAATTGAGCATGAAACAATCAACCATCTCCTGCAAAGAGTACATCGAAAATAATTCGTCACTTTTCATTCTGGACTACGACCAATTGAATGTTTTATTAGATAACGTAACCGGCTCACCCCAACCTGTAAATATAACTCTAGATTTCACATCTGATCTCCTTGCGCTCACTAATATGTTAACCGAAGTATATCTCCACGTAAATGACAAGGCAACAAAAACGAGAATCACCAAACTTAAAAAAAATAGTTATTTATGTAACCAGTTATCAAATGCATCATTTTGTGTAACGGGTGAAATTTTTGCGGGGCGAGCGAGCTCCGAGTAGCTAGGCGAGCGAGGTCCCATAAAATGACACGAGTTACACAAAAAAGCGTATCATAACGTGTTTCATACAAGACTTTATCTAATTTTGACAAAAAGAAAATTTGATTTATTTTATGTGTTTTTTAACCTAACAAACTGTTCGATTTGTGTCATAAATATTTATAATGCATAAAATAAAAAGTAAATTGTTATAGTTGTTCTTATTGTTAGTAGTTCTCTTCAGTTCTAGTTGTTGTTATTTTTCTATAATATTACATTAAACTTTCTTCTTCTCTCTGTTGTTTTTATTAACTGGTGATAAAATTAATTTTTAATCACCAGTTACATAATATTTTTCATTATGTAACTGGTTACGAAAAATGTGACGTTTGCTAACGGAAGTCAGTTTTGAAAAATGCCACTTTATATGTCAAAATTAGATAAAGATAGTTACTAATCTCGGCCAAGACTTAATTGACTCTGAATCAGATTCATCTATTAATAATTAATTCGTCGCCTCATACCCGTCTTAAATTACTCCAAAATTCAACTATATTCTTCAATGGAGCATAGATGGTTCCTACCTTCGACTAGGTATGCTACAAGTTATTATTAAAGAATACTCTCCGGACATAATATAACTTCTAGAATCCAACCTCAAACCAGATAGCAGCTATTGAAACAGTCAATTCCAATTTTTCTCCAAAACTCGTAACAACACCAAACGTGCCAGTGTAGGAGTGGTAACTTCAGTAAGTAAATCTTTTCAAGCAAATTACTTCCATGTAAACTCAGATATCGAAGCTGTTGTTGTAAAACTCACCAGCCATAAAACCTATATATAAATATATATATATATATATATATATATATATATATTGCTCCCGATTCCACAATATAATACAAAGACTTAGAAAACTTGCTAAATCAGATACCAAGTCCAAGAATTATCATTGGCGATTTTAACGCACATAACATAATCTGGGGCAGTATATGGACAAACCCAAGAGGACACATACTAGAGAAACTCATTTCCGACATTCCACTGAATTTTCTGAACGATGGAAGCCATATTAGGTTTAACATATCTACCGGAGAAACCTCTGCTATCGATTTAAGCCTATGTGACCCAGCACTATCTGCCAATCTATCATGGAAGGGTTTCTCGTACTCCTACGGAAGTGATCACTTTCCAAATATTATCGAGACTCGTACCCCTCCAGGAAAATTTTCACCAAAATACTCGCCTAACTGGAGAATTAAATCTGCAGATTGGACATTCTTCAGAAATCAGGTTGAACTAAATATGGATAGCTGCGATATTACCAACGATATCTAGAAATGTGTATTGAACTTCAATGAAATCATCTTGGATAGTGCCAGCCAGCACATTGGCCAAACAAACGACATGAAAGGCCATACTCCAGTCCCCTGGTGGAATCAAGAGTGCGAAAAAGCTACCAGGGAAGCAAAAGCAGCGTTGAACAAGTACAGGAAACACAAAACTCTCAAAATCGCGTATAGCTAAATAAATACAAGGCAAAGGCACAACTTGTAATCAAACAATCCAAGAAAAAATCATGGCAGGAATATGTTTCTGGAATAAACTCTTCCACTCCAATAAGCCAAGTTTGGACCGAAATAAGAAAAATGAATGGACTTAGTTGAAAAAGCACTATTCGTAGCATTAAACACAATGATCATAGCTACTCATACACAATGGATATAGCCAATATTTTGGGTCAATCCTATCAAGAACAATCGTCAACTTCAAACTTGACACGTGATTTTCTCAATTACAAGGCTCAAATCCAACAAACGCCCATCAGTTTTGAAGAGACACTTGATAACCCTTTAAACCTTCCTATCACCATAGCAGAACTTGACAACTCCTTAGACAAAATGAAAAATTCGAGTCCAGGTCCAGACAATATTCCAAACATATTTCTAAAATATCTACCACCCTCAGCAATATGGCATCTACTGAAAATTTTCAACAAGATATGGGAGGACAAAGTATTTCCTTTTTTATGGTCTGAAGCTATTATTGAACCATTTTTGAAAAGTAAAAAACCCAAACAAGAAGCTAACTCGGACAGACCAATGTCTCTAACTTGCTCAATGGGAAAATTGCTAGAGAAAATTGTCAACAAAAGACTCATGTGGCATCTCGAAACTACTAATCTCCTAATCAAAGAACAAACTGGATTTAGACCAAACCGCTCAACTCTAGACAATATTCAGGATTCGGAAAGTGAGATCAATGAGACTTTTGCCACCAAACAGGTAGGCGTAGCCATTTTCTTTGATATCTCAAAAGCATTTGATACCTGCTGGACTCGAAACATCCTGATGCAACTACAAAGATGGCACAGGAAATTGCCTAGCTTTTATCAATAACTTTCTTGCCAACAGAACATTCAAAGTTCGGGTTGATGAAGAACTATCTGATGCTTACCGCCAAGCAAATGGAGCCCCACAAGGCTCAGTTATCAGCCCTACTTTATTTTTGATTGCCATTAACAATATTCTTAACAATTTGAAAAAAAACCACTGAAAGCAAGAGTTTTCGCAGATGACTTGGCTTACATAAACGGAAAAAATATAAATACAATATCTGTATTTATGCAACAATTCATCACAAATTTGAAACTATGGTCACGTCAATCCGGCTCCAGGTTTTCTGTTACCAAAACAACATGTGTGGTATTTAGCAGGAAACGTTCATATGCTACTCCAAAATTAAAGCTTTATAACCAAAATATTAACTTTAGATCATCAGCAAAATTTCTAGGAATGATCTTCGACCATAAGCTTACCTGGAAAGATTACATAGAGAAGTTGGTCCAAACATGCATGAAGCGGCTTAATATAATAAAAAGCCTAGGGAATATAAATTGGGGATCAGACCAAGTAACGCTACTGCTTATATATAAAACGCTCATCAGGTCAAAAATAGACTCCTTCTCCATAGCTTATGCATCTGTCAGAAAAACTGTGCTTCGCAAACTTGATGTTATCCGTAACACAGCATTAAGAATAGCTTCAGGCTCATTTACTACATCCCCTAATATCAGCACCCAAAGTCTTCTTGGCGAACCATCATCAAGCTACCAACGCTCTATATTGACTTTGAATTACGCGGCTGCTATATCCACTTATGCTGAAAAACCAGTTTACAGTAACATATTCAACAACAGATATAGGGATCTTTTTGATAAAAAACCGCATCTATCTAAGCCATTTTACGCCAGAGTTAGAGAACTTTTTCAGAAGTTTAATTTAGAGCTCCCAACAATGTTTCCATCCACTGTCGAACATCCAGCTCCGTGGACAATTTCTACCCCTCGCTGCCGTACTAACCTGACTGGGCTTGAAAGGGATACAAATCGCTATGAAATCTTCGCAGAATACTACATGACTACAATAACTTTAACTTAGTCTACACGGATGCTTTGAAATCACAGGGTGGAGTGGGTGCTGCAATAGTGACTTCAACTGAACCTCACACTAGCATATTTATGGCAGAACTCTATGCTATCTTTCATGCCCTCAAAGTAATTACTTCCTTTCCAAATCCCAAAACCCTAATTTCAACTGATTCCCTAAGTAGTATTCATTCCTTGAAACATCCTTATCCCAAGCACCCGATATTACAATCAATTAAGTCACAGCTTCATAAAATCCAGAACGACAAAAAATCTGTCGACTTCATGTGGATTCCTGCTCACATTGGCATCAGAGGCAACGAAAAAGCGGACTGATGTGCGCGTAACGCAATCGTAAATGTTAATACTGAACTCATAACAAAGTGCGTGATGAGTGACTTGAAAACACTTAATCGGGAAAAAGTTGACAACAGCTGGCAATAAGACTGGCAGCGATCGTAAGAGGTAACTTCGCGAATTTAAGTCAACAGTGACGTTGTGGAAGCATCCAACCACAACACGAAAAGCCCAAGTAATTTTTACTAGACTTAGATTAGAGCATTGCAAATTTACGCATACTTATCTTTCCCAGAAAGACAATGCTCCTATATGTAATCTATGTTAAGAATATTTAACACGAACCGGCTGAAATATAAACTATCTACAGATTTAAATTTACTCTCAGGTATAAACTGCCGAGTTGAATAATTGATGGGATTCTTAAAGGACATTAATTTACTAAACAAAATTTAATATTGTATATTGGGTGGAAGCGGTTTAGTTTGAATAGAAAAATTCATGATTTAAACGTGAAAATAATGCTGTACCATATGAAGACACAGCGCACAACATTTTTGTGTCTTAAATTATCTTTTCAAAAACCTGCTTAAAGGGTTTGTTGGAAGTCATTTCGTTGTTAAATTGGCATAACTCTCCTCTATACTCACGCTGAACTTGAATGTCATCTGCTGTTCAGTTTGTTTAGTGTTCCATTGTGTCAGTTTATCTCAAGTGTGATTTATAATAGATCGAACAAAGAATGTGTATTAAATTTTCTATTGCAAATGTAATGTTACATAAGGCTTACGGTGAGTCGACTTCATTAAAAATAAGTGCGTAAGTGATGCGGTGCGTTCAAAAGTTGTCGATATGCGGTGAAAGATTTGTCACCCTCTGGGCTGACATCAAGGTCCTCAATTGAACTTACGTTGCTGAAGTAGAGAAATAGGTAACGGAAAATCGTCCTTGAAATCTGAAAATGCTGCGTTTTACAATCCAATTTGTCCGTGTTAAACGCTTGTTTGAACATGAAATGGGTGGCATCCTGAAATATTTTTCATTAAAAATAATTTGGAATTCCATTGCCTATGAAAATGTATTCATGACTATTTTTAATTAAATTTGTTTCAGTCTAAAAGTTTCTTCACCGATCTGGTTTTTTATTGAAATATACATCAAAATAGGAATAAGTTTATTACAAATTAGTGGAGTACCGTAAGACAAAAAAAAGTAAAAACCTCGGAACCCGGTTCCACTGAATGGATTTTCATGGGCCCTTTTTTATATTTTACCGATCTCAATTACAACAAATTTTAAAAACGATTAATTGGAAAATGAGAAAAATATGAATAAAAAAATGTCTAGTGAAGATTTCAATTTTATATGCAATGAATTATATGTTTATATTGGAAAAATATACGAATATGCCCAATACATAAAACAGGTGACAAAACACTTCTCCAGAATTAAAGGGGGATAGCTTCACTGGGTGTGGTATATAAAATCCTAGCCAAACTAATACGCAGCAGATTGAAAACATGTGATAAAGAAGTAATCGAAGACTACCAGGGAAGATGTGGATCCGGCAGATCAACAGTAGACTAAATCATCATCATGCTCTTCTTAGATTTTAAACAAGCCGATGACACTATTATGAGAGAAATACTATACGAGGCATATGCACAACTAGAAATACTAATAAAACTGATAAAACTTATAAGAATAACACTGTTAGAAACAAAAAAATAGAATTTTATTAGAAGGATACACTTCTAGCCAATTTCTAACAGAGCAAGGAAACTTCCACTGACTTATTCAACTTAGAGCTATAAGAAATAACAAGAGAAAGAGCCGAGTTAATTTTCCACTACCAAGAACAATGTACTGCGTATGCTGACGATGTCGTCGTGCAAGATCAAGAAAGTTGTTAAAAACAATGTTTGGAAGATTTGAGGATGAGGCAAAAATATTTGGTCAAATAATAAATGAAGCTAAAACCAAATATATGGAAATGCAAAGAGATGAAACAAAAGGACATTCAATTATTCAGACACAAAACAGAGAATACAATTTTGAAAGGGTTGAAGAGTTCGAGTTTCTGGGATTGACCATTACAACTACAAGTCAAGAAAAACATGAAATAGACAAAATAATGCTAAAAATGAGCAAAGTGATAGGATCGCTACAGAAATATGAAGAAGATCAAAAGTTATAATCTAAAAAACAACCATACGACCTAACACTATACGAATGTGAAACGTGAGTGACAAAGCAAAACAAAAGAAGGCTAGAAATTTGGTAATGGAAAGTGC
This sequence comes from Galeruca laticollis, assembly GCA_963921935.1. NCBI lineage: Eukaryota > Metazoa > Arthropoda > Insecta > Coleoptera > Chrysomelidae > Galeruca > Galeruca laticollis. The sequence continues at coordinate 31,425,047 of OY998178.1, read as the reverse complement.
TTAAAAAGATATTTAGAGGAGTTAGAACAGCAGCAGAGGAATGAAAAAGACGCACAAATAATGAGCTAATGACTTTATATGGAAGATCTAAAATAATCAGTAAGGTCCAAACACAAAGAGCCAAATGGCTAGGCCACATAGTACGAATGCCAGACTGTAGATGCACCAGGACGATCCTGTTCGCTGCAGAAAGCGTTAGAAAGAAGCGAGTACGACCCAGAAAAAATGGCTACGAGTAGTACAGAATTATTTAAACGAGATAAATGTAAAGGATTGGGAAAATGGTCCCACAAACAGGAAATATTGGGAACAAATAGTAGAAAAGATAGAAGTCAGGGGCCTGCAATTGCATTCTAAACAAGCTGCATTTGAATTTGAAGGTATTGTTACGATATCGCAGACTGGTGCAGTGCCTGAATCTGACTGTCATATACTAGATAAGGAAGTTAGAATTTTGGCGAATGTGTAGGGATTTCTTCGAACTGTTTACCATTATTTTCGTGACTAGTCTTATCTAGAGACTTCCAGGTAGGTCCATTGTTTTTGTGAGCAGCACTCTAGAAGGTTCGGGAATAAAAGACATTTCATATATAAAGACTACTGACACGCGACCAGTAAGTTTATAATTTGATATTGTGAGGTAAACAGTAAACAAGAAAATATAAATTGTCTTAGTAAATAAACAGTAGTGAAGTATTAGTGTTTTTAAATGAAACTCACGGTCTCTAGTTAATTACACCATATAATAAATATTATTGAAAATTCTAAGAAATTGACAGTTGTTTCGATAAATCATCAGCGTCAGAATGACAGAAGTTACATTTCATTTTATGCCTACCTGATGTTTAGTAGTTATTTTTGGCTAGACCAAGAAGTAACCTAACTTGTGATTGGCTTGATATATGTTTATATAAAAAAGAAGAAGATGTGATATTACAAATATTGAAGCTTAGATATTATTAGCCCTATGGTGATATCCTGGATATCATTTTTCCAATTAAGATCAGTATAACTGTGCAATGATATAGAAAACCAGGAAAACTATATCTGCTGATCTTTACAATTATCACTTAAGAAGACAGTTTATTAGTGGAGAACTCCCTAGATTTAACTGTTCATTGACAACTTCATATTGTGGGTTTCTTAAATATCTTCTAATTTCCAGTTCTTCAAGGAAATCCAGTTCTTGTTTCTTTTCACAAATATGCAGCACTTCTAGTTCTGTGTTAGGTGTCAATGAATGATTGGTGTCAAGTAAATGTTTTGCGTAGTGGGATTTATCCGGTTGTTCTAATCTGTATGTAGTGAAGTATTTATATAAATAAGTGTAAGTGAATATAATGTGTATCTGGTATAAATCAGTGAATAATTAAATTGAGGGAGTAGACATACTGTGTGTAAATTTATCCCACCCGTCAGGAAAAACTGTTTTAAATAAATAAGAAAAAAATTACATTGGTGTCAGGTGTGAGGTAATATAAATAAGTAGCTACGTAAAAATGGCGAAGAGACTAAGTGACCCGAAGGTGACGGAACTGAAGGCAGAAGTGGAAAATCGTAAATTGGAAACGTCCGGTAAGAGAAGTGAATTAGTAGTAAGAAAATGACGGCTTCGATTCAGAAACATTTTTATTCAATGACGAGGCTTCCACCTTAATCTCGTCTCTGCCACGGAAGAGAAGATGTCAACTAATGTAAAAAACGATATTTCTGCTATAAAGCTTATCAATGGAAAATGACATTGCTGCTGACGTTGAAAATAAAATGTCACCTCCATAATCAGATATTTAGGATAAAATAACAACGATGGACGAAAAAATCTAGCAGTAAGAAAGAAATATGACAGATATAAGAACTCAAGACACGTCAGCGGAAGAAAAGAAGACCGAGCAAACAAAACCTTGCAAGCCAGAAACACTCCCTAAGTTAGAAGACATTGGCAGCTTTGCCCGACTCAAGGCCCCAACGTTCGTCAAAAAAATTTCAAAGGTCAATTACGTAAAACAGTTTGAAGCAGCTGCTAGAGTGAATAACTGATCCGATAGGGAGAATGCAGTGAACTTAACTATCGCGCTTCGGGGAGATGCGTTAGATGTACTACAGACGATACCACTTGAAGAAACGGATGACTCCGAGCAGCTGAAGAAGAAGCTGGAGATGCGATATGGCCATGAACATCTAGAACATTTGTACGAATCCCAGCTGAAGAACCGAAGGCAGAAATGTGACGAGGCACTTCAAGCGTATGAAGTGGATATTGCCCTATTAGTTCGATTCACTTATACATCAGCACCAGAGAACATGATGGAATTTTTGGGCATACAGGCCTTTATCGATGGCTTACGCGACCCCGATATGCAGAGGATGCTTCGTTTAGCCTATCCCAAAACATTAGTTGACGCATTGACAGCTGCCTTTGAATATGAAGCAGCAGCTAAGGCTTCGGGTTATAATGAAGTTAGGACCATCCGAGAAGAAGGCAACGAGGACAGGTTTGACCATATCGTCATCATGATAAAAAATATAATGGACAAGGAGACGAGAAAGATCAGATTCTGGAATTATGGCTAGCTAGGGCATGTACGTAGTTCATGCAAGCGCCTCAGGACTCCTGCAAACCAAGAACCCTAGTCACAGGAAAACTAGAACGGGTCGGCTACGAGGGGGCACACCGACCCATGATCGTTCCAAAGACCCTCTCATACTGATACCTTCTCTCAGATGTTGCAACGACAGTGTAGATGGCGAAGTGAATGGCAAGAAATATACTACGCTGGTATACACTGGAGCAACTAGAACCATTATACTACCAAAGATAATAAACCCATAGAAGAAGCTTCTACCAACGAGACTGCGACTGCAGACCGCCAATCGAATTGGGAATTGGCGCAGAAAAGTTCACGCATACGGTAATCGTAGCTGACATTGAAGAAGACGTGATTCTGGGAATGGACGTGATGAATCTACATGGCTTCCAATCAGACTTAAGAAACAGAACCATTAAAGTGGGTTCCGAGGAGGTATTTCTTCATCCAAATGAAGACAGTACGGTGTTGGCAGCTGTACAGGAAGATCCTGTTCTATCTGCACCAAGCGAAACCATGATAGTATAGCAAGGGCACAAGGAATGATGAAGGAAGGTACACCGGTTATGATGGAGCCAAGCAACCACGACAAAGAAGTTGGCAAAGGAGTACTAATGGGAAAAGGATTGGTTACGTCGGCGAAGAAGATCCCAGTACAAGTGATAAACGTGAACTATTACCCAATTACCATCAAGAAAGAAACCAGGATTGGATCCTGCATACCAGTGACATCTATAGTTCGCCAAACAACGGCCACTGAAAATTCCAATGCAAGAATCTATCAGATGTTATCAGCAGCTGGTCAATCCTCAAATAAAGCTGTGAAAAGAAAAATAAGAGGATTTCTTTTGCAGTATCGAGACTTATTCGTACCAAAAGGAAGGAAGACTGGTAGAACATCAGCCGTCAAACACAAAATCGATACTGGTGATGCCACGCCCATTAGGCAATCAGCTCGAAGACTACCGCGAGTGAAGAGAGAGGAATATGAAAGAATAATTCGAGAGGTGGAAGATGGTAAAGTAATAGAACCATCTACTGGTCCATGGGTGTTTCAACTGATGCTCGTCAAGAAAAAGGATGGAGCTACGAGATTCTGCGTGGACTATCGCCAGATAAACAACGTGACGAAGAAAGACAGCTATCATTTGCCTTGTATCGACGACACTTTGGCCGGCAGCAAACTGTTTTACACCTTGGACCTGAAGTCTGGTTATTGGCAAGTAGAAATGGACCCAGAAGACAAAGAGAATACTGCTTTTACCGCCAGATTTGGATTATGGCAATTCAACGTCATGCCATTCGGGCTCTGTAATCGCCCGCGACATTTGAAAGACTCATGGAAAATCTCTTGAGAGGGTTGTCTTGGAAGACATGCCTGGTTTATATGGACGACATCGTGGTACTGGGGAAGACATTTGACAAACACCTGAAGAATTTTGAAGAGGTAATCAAACGACTCCAAGCTACCCAGCTCATGTTAAACCCGAAGAAATATCATTACAGTGCACTCTTTTAAAGTGTGTAAAAGCGCTGTTAGCAGTAGGTGTCAAAGATGATAATTTAACGCAAATATTTTTAACAGTTGCTTTTACGAAAAAGTTGTACCTTAATGTATTTAGATCTTCCATTTTTTGAGGCGCAGCGTATAAAGCAAGCGTAAATATAATTGGCGTCATCAAATTCATTTCCGACCGTTTCTCGAACATCTAAAAATAGCTATTTGTATAACAAGGGAGGAAAGTGCTCCTGAAGTTTACTCCCGACGCGTAGCGGAGGGCAGTAATCATTCGAGGGAGGAAAAGACACTTTACACCCATGTTATACATATGATTTTTTCGGCTCCCTCAAATAACAAGATATTTTCAATAATTAATTTATGAAACTAACAAACAAAATTAATAAATACTAATTAGGATGGACTTTTACGAAACTTGGCAGGGCATCGAGGATGGACATCTAAAGTGCTTGGCTGGGCATCGAGGAGGGACTTTTATGAAACTTGGCTGGACATCGTACACCCCCGATGCATAGCCAAGCATTTTAGAAGTCCGTCCTCGATGCCCAGCCAAGTTTCATAAAAGTCTCTCCCCGATGCCCAGCCCAGCCAAGCATTTTAGAAGTCCATCATCGATGTCCAGCCAAGTTTCGTAAAATTAGTAGTGTTTATTAATTTTGTTTATTAGTTTCATAAATAAATTATTGAAAATGTCTTGTTATTTGAGGCAGGCGGAAAAATAATATGTATAACATGGGTGTAAAGTGCCTTTTCCTCCCTCTTCCTCTCTTCATCCTCGGGAGGGAAAGTAGCACTTTCCTCCCTCGTTACACAAATAGCTATTTCCTCGCTGGGAAGAAGCCGTCGTTGTATCACAACTAGTAAAATAAAGTAAAAAAAGAATATGCTGTCTACAATTTGGTAGTACTTTTTCTAAACTTTTAGATGAGTACACTTTTTATGGCATTTTGCCTTTTGCTGGTTATTGAAAATAAATTTCTCAGTTTGTTGCTACTCCTTCTATAGTACCTTCTCCTTCTCACCTGTTTACCGGAGATCCCTTACGGCCTCAATGATAGATGTGTATTAGTTATTCTATATGAAATTTTACTTTAATCGTAAAATATTTAAAGTTTATAACAGAAAATTAATGAAAATTCCAAATGAATAATACTTATTTATTTAATTAATTACAAAATTGAGTTCGGTAATAATAGATGATGAAGATTTTAGTATTTAGTGCTAAAAACACTTTAAAAAAGTTTTACAGCAATCCGTTCAGTGGACCCGGGCTCAGATCTATACGGCACTCCACTAAATAGTATGTTGCTGTACCTAGGCGCGAAAGTGCCAACAGAAGAAATGGCCGGGCGAGGTGTAGCCGTGCTTGGCCACTTCTGGAGGCCCGCAAAACCACTCTCTCGACGTGGAACACACAAAATGATTAAATTCTAAAATGACAAAAACAAAGGTGGGAAATATTTTGACTGTACCGTTTAATGTTATGAGATGAACGAGTCATAAAAAACGGCAAATGATTTATTGAAAATAACATTTTCGCTGTACCTTGCAATGCAATAAACACCAATCCATAGAATATTTATATTTTTGGTGATATTTTCCTTTTGACTTTTCAGGTGGCAAATTTATTGTAGCCTATCTTGCTTTTATATGTAATCCCTTCCGGTGCATAAGAACTGCCGTCAGATTCGTATATTATGTAACATACTATTTTCAATATTAGTTTAACAAACCCTAAAGGTACATTCACAATGAACAATTAGTAATTACAATTCGCCGTAGTACCTTGTAAACTGTGATTGCAGTTCAGCATTCATAATTGAACATATTAGTAATAGTCCAGTAACTCAAGACCTGAAAATATCGAAAGCTATAAATAATTCGGAGAATTATTCATACGTGGCTCAATTTGCAGTTCATCCCAGATACTTTCAAACAAAAAAACCTTTAACGTGATAGCGACTAAGAAAGAGGGCCCAAATGGGTCCCTAAACCCTTGAAAAAGGGTTTCCCGCGAATATCTGCCAAAATATAGGAATTGGAGAATTTTTCTTCAGACAAAAGATGGAGATCTTTTCATTATCTATAATAATGTTCCTGACCAATTTTTTCGCCAGACCAATATTTTTCGCAAAAATCGACGTCGAAAATTCCATAATTTTCATAGTGAATAGATATAGTAGTTTCTTGCCAAATTTTTTTTAAAACGCGAGAGAGATCGTGCACCAAAATTTCTTGGATCATGCACGACCACCCAAGGTTCCGTTATAAAAAAAATGGCATGAAAGGCTATTTTTTTAAAAAAATATGAATAAATTGATGAAATGTACTCAAAATATCATGAAAAAAGACTTTGACCGCTTTTTAATTAATTAAAAATAAATAAAAACGGACGTTAAGTCACATGCCATGATAGCTATGGATTTTCCCATTAAGATGAACTTTGAATCATGGGAAAATGTTAATTTTTGCCCGAGATATGGAACAATTCGTCCGCCTGCCTATACAAGTTAACGCATAGACAGCAGCACTCATAGACGCACAGCCGCGGGGAAATGAACAGACTTTTGGCTCCCATTATCTCGAAAAATATTGGGTTCTCGAAAAAAATAATAAGGAACTTTTTTGTATATAATAAAACGATCTTCATTTTTTGTCTGATCAAAAATTTTGTGACTGGCATATTTTGGAAGATATTAGCAGGAAACCTGTTTTCTAGGGTTCAGGGGGGGCCATTTTCAGCCCCTTCCTGAGTCGCTATCGTGTTAAAGGTTTTTTTGTTTGAAAGTATCCGTGACGACCTACAAATTGAACTATGTGTGAATAATTCTATGAATTATTTACAGCTTTGGACCTTCAGTTACTATAATTATACTTAACATTCTAGCATGCGCACAAGTTACCTCATTATGTAAGGTTAATTTGTTCCACTACTTTATCTGATTTGATGGCTTTGATACTTCTACATTAACAAATTATTGTCAAGGGTCAACACTGTCAATTGTTATAGCCCATAATACTAATTTTCTCTTTGTGAATGCAAGATTTCAATGACATTCCGAGTTCTGAGTTCAATTTTTCTAAATACTAATTGTTATTGTATTGTGAATGAAGCTTTAAGCCACAATTTGAAATTTAGAAGATACTGCCGCGTCGTCATTTATCTTTGGGCGCCAGCTAGTGTTTTTTTTGTTTTCCCTGCCTAGCCATTATTTGCCATTATTCTCGCCTAGCCGTGCAAGTACCTACTTTCCCGTCCCGAAAGAGTCACGAAAATTGGGTTTTCAATTGGATATATGAAAATGATAAAAAACAATGTGAAAGTAACAATGTACTGCTATCACTTGGTGATTATAAGTATTTTAATAAATATATCCAATGATTGAAGAAATAGTAAAGAATAAGAATGAAACTAACTTTCTTGCTAGTAATCAATCAATAATTAACATATTGATGTAGTGTGAAAAAATTTCGTTATAGAATAATAATTTATTTCCAAAAGAAATGAGCTACTAATAACTCTCCACCTTTTTTCTCCAGGAATTTTTATATTGTCCTTTATTTTCAAAGGCGTTTGATGTCCAATAAATCCTGTTGGTTTTAAAAAACTATGCTCTAAAAACCAACCAGTTTTTCAGGCGCTATTTAATACAACAGTAGTCAGTAACATAAACAGTTTATATGTACATTCTTCAAAATTATTCCGTCATTTACTCCATAACACATTAGATGCTTTTTCTCCAAATGATTTTTGTAAACAAAAAAGTGCTGACCTTCTCAAATGGTTTCGAGGAAATTTACGCATTAGCCTACAATGGAGGTTTTAGGCCCGCGCTGCTACTGCTTATACTGCGTTCTTTTCTGTCACACTCAATAGTACGTCAAATGTGTTTTACGCTGTTTTAAAAATTTCAAAACATGTCAGAATTCTGATAAATTATTTTTTGGAAGCAGCATTATACAATCGTGAATTTTTCTTTATAATAATGTTTTTTGAGTAGGGGAGGTCGGGTACAGTTGTAACAATTTTTACTTATGATTCTTTTTCTGCTACCGTCTATAAAATTAAAAAGAAACATAAATGCCTCCATGTGTGCCAAAGATATAGCTATAGAAATAATTAATATTAATGATGTTGGTCACTTCATTAACAAGAAAAAATATATATAATGTGGTGGGACAGAATGTTACAATCGTACCCGCAGGTGTGACAATTGTAACATGCACGGGGGTCAAATGTAACAAAGTCTGAAACTATTGCAAATAATATTTATTAGTGAAAAAAATTAAGAATACATATTTAGTGAAACATTATGATTCTAAAACTAAACCAATTGGAATCATTTCACATTAAAGCCATATTCTTAATAAAAAAAGAAGATAAAACAAGATATTATTTTCATTTAAATTAAATAAAAAAAAAACCCTAGTCACTCTCATCATCATCATCATCGCAGTTCAAACAATAGAAAAAGTCGGATCGTAGCTTATGAACACATGATTCGTGTGCCCATTGTTTGCACTTATTACACTGAATCCATGTCGCTTTGGGTTTCCCGGTGTAGGGTTTAAAGCAATATAGGCAAAATTAATCTTCTGTTTCAGAACCTTCCATTTCAGAATCTTCCGTTTCTTCATCTGTCACACGAGAGGAACCTAGTCTACCATCGATCTTTTTATACTTCCTAGATAAACTTTTATTATTTGTGCCTTTAAGTTTTTTGGTTTTTGCTTCATCTTCATTTTCCACTACATTTCTTTTTATGGTGTTTGCTTTCTGTTTCCTCTTACTCTGTTCTTTTTCGAGAATCAGCTTTTCTGGCGTATCTGTTAAAATAGCACTATGCTTCTTTCTTCTCTTCGTAATTTGCTTTTTTATGCCACCTGCTGCCTTTGGAAGAGGGCGAATTTGTTCAAGAACCCGAAAGGATTGATTCAGATCTTCTGGGTTATCTGGTCTTCTGCTGGGACCTGGTATAGCTACATTTGCGACACTTCCGTCATTTTCATTGCTTGTAGCCGTAGTTTCTAGAATATACCTGTCAGTTACAGATGAAGGCGAAAATTCGTCGTCTTCAAAAATATCCCTGTTAAAGGGCCAAATTCCTGACACCCTGAATCCTCCCATAATATTTGTGGGTGTTGTTGCTTTTGGAAATGCCTCAGCAACTACACCGGGGATATCGTATATAGTCATTGTCTGACCGGGATGCGATTTCATTCAATTGTCCATTGCACCATTGACGTAATGTTTGAAAGGACCGTAGACACCACGGTCCAACGGCTGTAACTTGTGCGATGTATGTGGGGGGAACGACAATAAAACAACTCCATTAGCTCTACAGAACTCTATAGTTGGCACATATAGGTGGGAATCATGATTGTCCAACAAAAGTAGAACTTTTTTTTCAGGTGTGGGTCTCACATGCTTTACGAAGTGTTTCATGAAAATTAAAAACGTATCTTCGTTCATCCAGCCGGAGCCATTCGCCTCACCGATAGATCCTGGGGGACCATTGCTTATAAAATGTGCTTGAAATTTTTTGCGACGGAAGATGAAGAGAGGAGGGACAGTGTTTCCGACAGCACTAACAGCTGTGCAAACAGTTACCAAAGTGCCCCGTTCTCCAGAAGTAACTGCACCTACTTGTTTTGTGCCTTTTATGGCAACGATTTTGTTTGGCTTTTGTACAGTGGTGACCCCAGTTTCGTCGACGTTGTAAATGTCAGCGGCCTCAAATTTATATTTTTCAAGAAGATTTGAGAGATTATCGTAGAATTTGCCGACATTTACTTTGTTAAAGTTAATCGCACGTGCATAGCTGGTTGCCTCTGGAGTTCTTATAGATAAATTCGGGTGTCTATGCATGAAATTTGTAAACCAGTTCTTACCAGCTTGTCCATTTTCTGACCATTTGGGAGGGACCGCCATTTCGTTTTCTTTCGCGAATTGATACACCTGGGAACAAAAATTTAATAAACATTGGTTTTTTAGGCTTTTATTTGAACTACTAACCAATTTACGAATTCCTTTTGGCGTTAGCCCAAAATATATAACTGAAGACATCCGTATATATCTCAAAAACGCTTCTTCTTGTTCTTCTGATAAAATTCTCGTGTGTGGATTGTAACCCATTTTTGGCATTTCCCCATTATTTCGTTTTTTCATATAACGATTAAGTGTTACGTGGCAAATATCTGAATCTCTTGCTACCTGTCGTTGTGAAAGATTTCCCTCCATTATTAGATTAGCTGCTCTTTCCATTAGTTCATTTGAAGGACTTCTGTTGGTTTTTCTAATTATTTGGCGTGGCATTGTTCCCTGAAACATGGAATTCATAAACTCAACATAAGGGGTACAAATGTAACACGTTACACAATTGTACCGACTAGTGTTGTTACATTTGTACCCGAACGACATTTTGAAATGTTTGGCTTAGTTACCAGAACAAGACAAGTCATAACCTCAAATTAGCATTAGGACTTTTTAAAGTCATGTTTGCTCTAAACGTCAACTATCAATTCTTTGCGATAAATGTAAACATGGTATAGGTTATACATAAAAAGGCAAAACACTAAAATTTTACTTCCCTGTCTTCAAAACAACCTATTTAACATAACTTTTGACTCGTATTACATGGACCGCTCTAATCAACATGCAAACTACTTCACACTACAACCTATTTGTTGGCCACGTTGCCAAATTTAAAAAATTACACTAGACGTTTTTCTATCTGTTGTTGCATTCGTACCGCGTTACAATTGTACCCGACCTCCCCTAGCGTTAACCTAGAAGGTTATTAACGATCAGATTAGTAATACATATTTTGTGTTTCATTGACTTATTCCTATAACACTTTTGACACTCTGGTATAAAAAGAATAAAAAGACAATATAGAAGCGGTCTTCAAGTTCAAGAATCAAACTACTACAATAAGGACCATTCCTTATTAATCAGGAACAAATACAGAAGTATAATGGTTTTTTATGAAAGAAAATAAAATCTTTTATTTTGAACGAATCAACTAAAATGTGCGTTCCTTGCGTATTTTCATCTGAAATTAATCTATTAATTATATTTGAGACGCTCGTTTATCATTTGTCGAAGAACAATCAATAACGTGCAAAGAATCGTCAATATTTACTTTGTTTAGTTGCAAACAAAGCATACACTCTTTTCGTTTAATCTCCTAATGGAAAAAACGAAGCTTAAGTTATGGGACCACCTAATCATAACTGCTGCAGTAATATGATACCCGTACTAGAAAACGTAGAATTATCTTGAAAGTATTGCTAAAATAGTTATCAGAATTTCTGGAACCGTTAGTGATATTCATACTATTCACTTTCACTACGTTAACACTTACAACTTGGTTATAGAAACGCATGTCAGACAGTGTTATTGTTGATGTAGTGGTAGTAAATAGTGTGTTCAGAATATATTTATTACATTCAATTCATTTTTAAACGGTTTTATTTAGCTCACCCCGTTTGTTTTATTCTTGGGTCAAATTTAGTAATTCAAATTTCACCCTCTTCCTGTCAACCGATTAATCTGAAATTTTGTATACACTTTGGATTTTGGTGACAATACAATTATGTTTATTCATTATCATTATAAATTCAACATGGCCGCCGCTACAAAATGGCGGATAATTTATGTTTTATTAATCCCATCAATATGGGTATCAAATGAAAGGGCTCAACAAGCAGAATACAATATACTATAAAAAATTGAAATCCAAGATGGCGGCCGCTACAAAATGGCGGATAACGTAGGTTTTGATCAATCCCATCAACATGGGTATCAAATGAAAGGGCTCAACAAGCAGAATACAATATACTATAAAAAATTTGAATCCAAGATGGCGGCCGCTACAAAATGGCGGATAACGTAGGTTTTATCAATCCCATCAATATGGGTATCAAATGAAAGTGCTCAACCAGTAGAATACAATATACTATATAAAATTAAAATCCAAGATAACGGCCTCTACAAAATGGCGGATAACGTAGGTTTTATCAATCTCATCAACATGGGTATCAAATGAAAGGTCTCAACAAGTAGAATACAATTTACTATGCAAAATTGAAATCTAAGATGAAATCTACAATCGTTGATTAAAATTTTTGTTTTGTAATGTTACACTATAATTAGGCAGTTGTTCAACCGACAATTGACGTGCCCCACGGTTTTATTTTAGTCTAGTCTATGCATATGTTTATAATTCCCACGACTGTATCTATTTTATTATTTTTTGGTTTTTAGTACATTTATCTTAAACATTGCAATGTATGTTTAACATAAAACCGTTTAACTTAAAAAGTTTTTTTACCTATTTTTTTAAACGGTTCTATTTAGCTTGCCCTGGTTGTTTTTTGTTTGGGTCAAATTTACCAATTGAAATTTTACCCCCTTCCTGTTGACATATGGATTTGATATTGAGTAGACACCTTTAGTTCTGATGACAATACAATTTAATATATTCAGTACCATTGTAAATCCAAGATGGCTGCCGCCACAAAATAGCGGATTAAATATTTTTTCACAACTTCCTCAACATGGGTATCAAATGAAAGGGCTTGACTCGTAGAATCCTGTAGACCCAACTCCATTATATGGAAGAACCACCAAAGGAAAATTTATGTAACTGCCGTTTGACTACCAAATACATAAAAAACCAGAGGAAAGAAAACAAAAGGAAAATGTGGATTACAAAAGGATGGGCTTAATCCGTTAATCATAAAAATTATTTATACCGCGAACATAAAAACTACCCCACAAATACAGAAAAAAAAGAAACAAACATTAAATATCGGATACAAATACTACGATAAACTAATAAACGAAAACAAAGAAAGTTCCAAACAATTGTGGAAAGTTATGACAAATGTAATAGGGTCTGTTAAGCTAGATGAAATAATAGTATTCTTCAACGAGTGTAGAACGATGGCTATTATTCAAGCGGATGAAGTTTCCAAAACTAGCGAGCGCAGCGAGTGAGTTTTGGAATCATCCAAGTGAATAATAGCCATTTTACACGACTATGCAAAAAAAATTCTTCTATTGGGATTCGAACCTCGATCTCCCGCGTGTAAGAGTCAAGTATCTCTCTACCACTGAGCTATTCACCACATTTATTTATGAAAATGTAAAGATTATAGATAAGGTAACTCAAATTTTTAATAGAAATCTTTACATTTTTAAATGAAATTATAACATTATTAGGAATAATAATGGAGATAACATAAATGTAGGTACTTCATTTAGATTCATTTTTTTGCAAAATTTCTGATAAAGTTATTACAATTGCTAATATTTAATGAGGTTGGTACTGAATTATGATTAAAACTAGTAGTGCTAGTACTACTAGTCTGTGCTGTATGTAGTTGGGTGATTCCGGTTTGATTTATCGACTGCATTATGTTCACAGTGGTCATTTTATTTGTCATTGAGTCATCCAGATAGCCCTCAGCTACGGATGTACTTTTCCAGCCACTGTGTCGTTTGAGAGCTGTAATATCTCTCTCCGCATCAATTAATAGTGTGGCAGAAGATCTACGAAAACTATGTCCGATGTACAGATTTACATTTGGTAAGTTTAAGTAGGCTGCTATTTGTCGGCCCATTGATGCCAATTTGTTGATGCCAATTCTCTGAACAGTACATTTGCAGCGTTGGTAGTTCAAGAAGAAAGAAGTATTTGTTACATTAGTTGGGCGTAGTGCTATATACTTATTGCATATTTCATAAAATACACCTGTCACTCTAAATTTTCTAACAATCTTTGTTTTAGTGTTAGGTATGGTTACTAAAAGAGCTGAATTAGGGTCTTGAATGCCTTCCATTTTCATTAAATACATTTCGTTATTACGACAAGCACCCATAACCCCTATGATTAATGCAACCTAAAAAAAATACTAAGTGAAACAATTAAATTTGTTACCTTAGTTTCGACATATATATATATATATATATATATATATATATATATATAAGTATATATATATATATATATATATATATATATATATATATAAGTATATATATATATATATATATATATATATATATATATATATATATATATATTAACCGTTTAATTTGGGGTCGAAAAAAAGCTTATTATGGTTACTTTGAGGACTTTTGTATAGTTTAGGGTCGGTCCTCAAAGTAACATGATGTATTATTCAGTGATTTTGGGGACATCGTCCTCGAAATATACAGTTTGTGAAATAAATGCTTCAATTAGTAGTTTTGAGGTACCGACCCCGAAATGTTGATTTTGTGGAATAAACCAACAAAACGTTTATTTTCGGGTCGTTATTGTTAATTGGCATTTGGCAATTATATGCAAGAGGTAAAAAAGTAAAGTCATAAGCGCACTAACATGTATCTCTACTATTATTGATTGTATTGGAGTGGGAAAAACGATGTTATGAAGGAGAGGTGATAAGGAGTATGAACAAGAGGTAAACAAGTGAAGCCATAAGGGCACTAGCATGTATCTCTACTATTATTGATCGTGTTGAAGTGAGACAAACGACAATATGAAGGAAAGGGGTATAGACAAGAGGTAAAAAGTAAAGCCATAAGGGCACTAATATATATGTCTACTATTATTGATTGTTTTGAAGTGGGAAAAACGACACTAAGAAGGAGAGGGGATATGTAGTAAAGACAAGAGGTAATAAGTAAAGCCATAAGGGAACTAGCATGTTTTTTTTTATTATTGATCGTATTGAAGTCAGACAAACGATGTTGTGAGGGAGAGGTGATATGGAGTATAGACAAGAGGTAAACAAGTAAAGCCATAAGAGCACTAGCATGTACCTGTACTATTATTGATCGTATTGAAGTGCGACAATCGACATTAGGAAGGAGAGAGGGTATGGAGTATAGACAAGAGGTAAAAAAGTGAAGCCATAAGAGCACTAACATGTATCTATACTATTATTGATCGTATTGAAGTGGAAATAGCGACATTATGAAGGAGAGAAGTCATAAGGGCACCAGCATGTAACTTTTTTATTATTGATCGTATTGAAGTCAGACAAACGATGCTATGAAGGGGAGGTGATAAGGAGTATACACAAGAGGTAAACAAGTGAAGCCATAAGAGCACTAGTATGTATCTCTACTATTATGGATCGTATTTAAGTGAGACAAACGACATTATGAAGGAGATCTGTGTTGTTACATTTGTACCCGAACGACATTTTGAAATGTTTGGCTTAGTTACCAGAACAAGACAAGTCATAACCTCAAATTAGCATTAGGACTTTTTAAAGTCATGTTTGCTCTAAACGTCAACTATCAATTCTTTGCGATAAATGTAAACATGGTATAGGTTATACATAAAAAGGCAAAACACTAAAATTTTACTTCCCTGTCTTCAAAACAACCTATTTAACATAACTTTTGACTCGTATTACATGGACCGCTCTAATCAACATGCAAACTACTTCACACTACAACCTATTTGTTGGCCACGTTGCCAAATTTAAAAAATTACACTAGACGTTTTTCTATCTGTTGTTACATTCGTACCGCGTTACAATTGTACCCGACCTCCCCTAGCGTTAACCTAGAAGGTTATTAACGATCAGATTAGTAATACATATTTTGTGTTTCATTGACTTATTCCTATAACACTTTTGACACTCTGGTATAAAAAGAATAAAAAGACAATATAGAAGCGGTCTTCAAGTTCAAGAATCAAACTACTACAATAAGGACCATTCCTTATTAATCAGGAACAAATACAGAAGTATAATGGTTTTTTATGAAAGAAAATAAAATCTTTTATTTTGAACGAACCAACTAAAATGTGCGTTCCTTGCGTATTTTCATCTGAAATTAATCTATTAATTATATTTGAGACGCTCGTTTATCATTTGTCGAAGAACAATCAACAACGTGCAAAGAATCGTCAATATTTACTGTGTTTAGTTGCAAACAAAGCATACACTCTTTTCGTTTAATCTCCTAATGGAAAAAACGAAGCTTAAGTTATGGGACCACCTAATCATAACTGCTGCAGTAATATGATACCCGTACTAGAAAACGTAGAATTATCTTGAAAGTATTGCTAAAATAGTTATCAGAATTTCTGGAACCGTTAGTGATATTCATACTATTCACTTTCACTACGTTAACACTTACAACTTGGTTATAGAAACGCATGTCAGACAGTGTTATTGTTGATGTAGTGGTAGTAAATAGTGTGTTCAGAATATATTTATTACATTCAATTCATTTTTAAACGGTTTTATTTAGCTCACCCCGTTTGTTTTATTCTTGGGTCAAATTTAGTAATTCAAATTTCACCCTCTTCCTGTCAACCGATTAATCTGAAATTTTGTATACACTTTGGATTTTGGTGACAATACAATTATGTTTATTCATTATCATTATAAATTCAACATGGCCGCCGCTACAAAATGGCGGATAATTTATGTTTTATTAATCCCATCAATATGGGTATCAAATGAAAGGGCTCAACAAGCAGAATACAATATACTATAAAAAATTGAAATCCAAGATGGCGGCCGCTACAAAATGGCGGATAACGTAGGTTTTGATCAATCCCATCAACATGGGTATCAAATGAAAGGGCTCAACAAGCAGAATACAATATACTATAAAAAATTTGAATCCAAGATGGCGGCCGCTACAAAATGGCGGATAACGTAGGTTTTATCAATCCCATCAATATGGGTATCAAATGAAAGTGCTCAACCAGTAGAATACAATATACTATATAAAATTAAAATCCAAGATAACGGCCTCTACAAAATGGCGGATAACGTAGGTTTTATCAATCTCATCAACATGGGTATCAAATGAAAGGTCTCAACAAGTAGAATACAATTTACTATGCAAAATTGAAATCTAAGATGGCCGCCGCTACCAAAGAGCTGGACTGCAATAAACTAACGGGCAAGAAACCTTGCAATAATGAAGCACTAAATGAATTAAACAGAATGCGAAATAAAAACTAAAAACCAAAAAATAAAAATAGGTAAAAAAACTTTTTAAGTTAAACGGTTTTATGTTAAACATACATTGCAATGTTTAAGATAAATGTACTAAAAACCAAAAAATAATAAAATAGATACAGTCGTGGGAATTATAAACATATGCATAGACTAGACTAAAATAAAACCGTGGGGCACGTCAATTGTCTACAATCGTTGATTAAAATTTTTGTTTTGTAATGTTACACTATAATTAGGCAGTTGTTCAACCGACAATTGACGTGCCCCACGGTTTTATTTTAGTCTAGTCTATGCATATGTTTATAATTCCCACGACTGTATCTATTTTATTATTTTTTGGTTTTTAGTACATTTATCTTAAACATTGCAATGTATGTTTAACATAAAACCGTTTAACTTAAAAAGTTTTTTTACCTATTTTTTTAAACGGTTCTATTTAGCTTGCCCTGGTTGTTTTTTGTTTGGGTCAAATTTACCAATTGAAATTTTACCCCCTTCCTGTTGACATATGGATTTGATATTGAGTAGACACCTTTAGTTCTGATGACAATACAATTTAATATATTCAGTACCATTGTAAATCCAAGATGGCTGCCGCCACAAAATAGCGGATTAAATATTTTTTCACAACTTCCTCAACATGGGTATCAAATGAAAGGGCTTGACTCGTAGAATCCTGTAGACCCAACTCCATTATATGGAAGAACCACCAGAGGAAAATTTATGTAACTGCCGTTTGACTACCAAATACATAAAAAACCAGAGGAAAGAAAACAAAAGGAAAATGTGGATTACAAAAGGATGGGCTTAATCCGTTAATCATAAAAATTATTTATACCGCGAACATAAAAACTACCCCACAAATACAGAAAAAAAAGAAACAAACATTAAATATCGGATACAAATACTACGATAAACTAATAAACGAAAACAAAGAAAGTTCCAAACAATTGTGGAAAGTTATGACAAATGTAATAGGGTCTGTTAAGCTAGATGAAATAATAGTATTCTTCAACGAGTGTAGAACGATGGCTATTATTCAAGCGGATGAAGTTTCCAAAACTAGCGAGCGCAGCGAGTGAGTTTTGGAATCATCCAAGTGAATAATAGCCATTTTACACGACTATGCAAAAAAAATTCTTCTATTGGGATTCGAACCTCGATCTCCCGCGTGTAAGAGTCAAGTATCTCTCTACCACTGAGCTATTCACCACATTTATTTATGAAAATGTAAAGATTATAGATAAGGTAACTCAAATTTTTAATAGAAATCTTTACATTTTTAAATGAAATTATAACATTATTAGGAATAATAATGGAGATAACATAAATGTAGGTACTTCATTTAGATTCATTTTTTTGCAAAATTTCTGATAAAGTTATTACAATTGCTAATATTTAATGAGGTTGGTACTGAATTATGATTAAAACTAGTAGTGCTAGTACTACTAGTCTGTGCTGTATGTAGTTGGGTGATTCCGGTTTGATTTATCGACTGCATTATGTTCACAGTGGTCATTTTATTTGTCATTGAGTCATCCAGATAGCCCTCAGCTACGGATGTACTTTTCCAGCCACTGTGTCGTTTGAGAGCTGTAATATCTCTCTCCGCATCAATTAATAGTGTGGCAGAAGATCTACGAAAACTATGTCCGATGTACAGATTTACATTTGGTAAGTTTAAGTAGGCTGCTATTTGTCGGCCCATTGATGCCAATTTGTTGATGCCAATTCTCTGAACAGTACATTTGCAGCGTTGGTAGTTCAAGAAGAAAGAAGTATTTGTTACATTAGTTGGGCGTAGTGCTATATACTTATTGCATATTTCATAAAATACACCTGTCACTCTAAATTTTCTAACAATCTTTGTTTTAGTGCTAGGTAGGGTTACTAAAAGAGCTGAATTAGGGTCTTGAATGCCTTCCATTTTCATTAAATACATTTCGTTATTACGACAAGCACCCATAACCCCTATGATTAATGCAACCTAAAAAAAATACTAAGTGAAACAATTAAATTTGTTACCTTAGTTTCGACATATATATATATATATATATATATATATATATATATATATATATATATATATATAAAGTATATATATATATATATATATATATATATAAGTATATATATATATATTATATATATATATATATATATAAGTATATATATATATTATATATATATATATATATATATATATATATATATATATATATATATATATATGTCTGGATATTCTGTGATAAATTTATTTATATCTTCTGAGGTAAACGTTTTCGATTTCTTTGCTAGAAATCCTTCTCCTTTTCGTTTAAGGAACGCCCGCAATTTTGAATAATTTTCAATGTGCATTTCATTATTAACCTTCAATGTACTTCTTAGTATAGAGTATATTTATATTTTTCGGAAAGTTTTGTGAAATATACTAGGAGAACGTTTTCCGAAAAGGAACTTACTTTATTGGAATGTCTCCATATTATAAATGATTCATAAATCTTATTATAGTCTTGCTTTGATCTCTCCGGTAGCAAATTCATTATGGATGATTGAGCAACTTGTTTAATTTCGGGAGGCGTACATATTAAATCTTCACTACCGCTACCGTTGTCCATTTTATTCTTCATATATACGTAAAATTATGATTATATGATTATTTTGACGTTTCAAACGACGCGCTGTCAGAAGCGATTTGCGTAGTTGGGTATTGATGTTTTAAAAGAGACCATTTGATTTATTCATTTTAGCGTGATTTCTGATAATCATAGAATGTGATTGGCTAGCGAGAGTGAATTCTTTTTCACTCTTTCCTAGTGTGAAGAATTTATATCATTATTTAGCTAAATATGTAAAAATAATGTGTGCATTATTATATAGTCGTGGAGAAACAAAATTAATCTTGAAGACCAAACAACTATCACAGACCACGCAGATATAGCCAATGCTTTCAATGATCTTTTTATCAATGTAGGGAAGAATCTCGCAGGAAAAATTACGAAACCAGAAAATCCCCCCAACATACATAAACCACCTATTATAGGTTCGCTTTTTTTGAAACCGGTAACTAGAGAAGAAGTTCTCAGTATAATAATGGACCTGAAAGTAAATAAATCACCCGGCATAGATCAATTGAAAGCTGAAACACTAAAGGAAATTCGCGAACAAATAATCGATCTCCTAGTTTTCCTGATTAATAAAGTATTCAGTACAGGTGTATGTCCTTCTGAATTGAAAATAGCGGTTGTGACCATCCACAAAAAAGGGAAAACATGTCTACTGAACAACTATAGACCTATTTCGGTCATATCCTCAATGGCAAAAATATTTGAGAAATGCCTCAGGAAAATGTTGAACGATTTTTTTAACAAACATGATATAATATCTGACCATCAATACGGGTTCAGAGAGGGCCGCTCCACAAATAATGCAATTTCAAAAATAGTGGGTGATATCTATAAATTTGTAGACTCTGGAAAGCCGGCGCTCTGTGTGTTCCTCGACCTGGCCAAGGCGTTTGGTACAGTTAATCATTCACAGCTACTGGAGGAGTTGGCTAGAGCGAGGATCCAAGGTATTGCGCTTGAACTTTTCTCCAGTTACCTAAAAGATCGGAAATAGGTCGTCAAAATCAAGAACAAAATAAGTCACGAAAACACAATCAGCCACGGAATACCTTAGGGTACCGTTCTAGGTCCTATATTATTTGACCTTTACATAAATAGCTTACTTACCATGCAAACAACCGGTGAAATTATAAGCTTCGCTGATTATACAGCTGTCCTATATTCATCAGACTCTTGGCAGAACCTAAAAAATGTCGTTGAAAATGACTTCAAGAACATAGCGGACTGGTTTAATTCCAAATTATTAACCATACATTTTGATAAAACACATTTCTTACCCTTCTTTAGCTACAAAAATGGACTACCCGAATTTGATGAATTACTGATATCTTACCAAATTGAAATTAATATAACTGATAAAATTAAGTACCTTGGTGTTATAATCGATTCGCACCTAAGGTGGGATCATCAATTCTCTAACATATGCAAAACTATTAGATGTCTATTGCCAAAATTCAAATTTCTACGTACCATTATGAATTACGAATTACACTCACCTGAGAACAAGTTATTACTCATTAGTACAGTCACGGCTACAATATGGTATCTTGAGCTGGGGTGGAGCAACTTATAGTCATCTGAAACAACTGAACGTTCTACAAAAAAAATATTGAAAGTAATGGCCTTCAAAAAATTTACTTACCCGTCAGATGAATTATTTGTAGAGACACGAGTTATGGATATGAGACAGATGTATATGTATAATATAATACTATATCTATACAAAAACTTGAGAATACTTGATCAAGTTGACCACAGTTATCCGACGCGTAACAAACTGAAAGATATTCTCAAAATACCGCCAGCCAACAAAACCATTGGCCAGAAATATTATCTATATTTGTCATCAAGAGTATTTACTATATTGCCTGATATATACAAAAAGTACCTGAAACCCATAAACTCAGATGACCTATTGAAAAAAATATTTAAAACGTATGTCCTTGATCTACCTAGAACCGACGTCAGAAAACTTGTTGAGTGGAGTATCTTTGCTTGGAGTTTGGACTAAGTAAAATGGAATAAGGTTGATGGATTGGTACCTAATCAACAACTATTCACCTACTAAATTCAGTGTTGCTGTTATTATTTTGAATGTTTGGGTGTCACGAACAGAATAGTTTTTACTTTTTTCATCATTGTTTTCCTCCAAGTCAATAGCTAATTGATTTTATTTCCTTCTGAACCATTGTTGACCACCATGTATGGCTACCGCATTTATTGTTATCACTAACACAACAGTTATATTGTTTGTATAACTGTTCATATATATTATATTGTTGCTATTGAGCAGAAAATGTATAACAATGTATTCCACGCCTAAACATGGATAGTTGTAAAAAATAATGTGAAGGGGACCCATGTACCACCATTGGTTCTAATGGGCTTACTCTAAATGTTTGTTTACAAGTCTCACTAACCATTTTACGATAATCTGTTACCACCATGGGTTGTTATCACGATCTGTTATAATTGTAAATAAACATGTATGTATTATATAATCAGGTTGGATGTATGTCGATTTTATATATTTATGGTGTTTTGTAAGTTATTTTTAATTATGTAAAAATATCACGTACAAGCGTCTTTGGCGCTTCAGTGATTCCTTGTTTTGTTTATTCATGTATTGTTAAGAATAATTACTTTTTTAAATTATTTATTATATTGTATACATCTTTTATGTATTATTGTATCTATCCTCCTAAAGCACAATAGTTTGCTACGTTATCGGGTGAAAAAAGAATCTCATAGCGTATACCTATTAATTTTTTTCTAGGCACTCTTCACAAAGTGCACATTGTTTTACCTGAGTTTACTATAAGTAGAACTTCTTTTTTCTTTGTGGCGACTGCTAAAATGTATAAGTTGTAGGTAAGTAGGGAGCTTTTATTAGTTATTGAAGATGCAAGTGTTAAAGTGAACGGGAAAAAATGTTGAACGAGTGGAACACATTCATGATCAGAAGAAGAATTAAGATGAAACTACCGTAAACATTGAAAAATTAAAAATATCAATAGGTAACATTCATAAGTATTTAATTAAAAATAATGCCTTTATTGTAGATGGCAGTGCAAACAAGAAAATAGAAAGGTGATTATGGAATCGCATGGGTATTCGCCATAAAAGAATTAATTTCTTAGAAAATATTATTGAATACAGAACTAAAGGCTCGAATATTGTGTATACTGATGAAACATACATCCGCAGCTTGTACACGCAATCCATGATATGGTACGATATATCAGGAATAGGTTTGAAATTAGTCAGGAAGAAATTTTCTGAAGTTGATGTTCAAGAATGGTGTTCTATTTGCAAACCTGTAAAGGAATGCGAATCTGAATGGATTAAAGAAGAACACATTTTTGATAATGCTGTTAACTTAAATACAGGATCGTCTGACAAATCTACTAGTGTTATCGAATTTCTTAATGACTCTGAAAGCCATTAGTAACACAGGTTTACAAGAAGACATTAATTCTCATGAAGTTAATATCAATCAATATATTTTATATTTTAGGTATATGGAAGAGATTACATCTTGAAGAGGATCACAAAACAGAGAAGTTGATTATTCTTGTAGGGACAGAAAAATTTATTTTGTATCAGAGTAATAGGACTGTTTCAAATTGTACATCCATTTTCTTATAATTGTTTAGTTTGTGTCCACCAAGAATTACATTTTACATTGAAAGTGATGGTATCTACTTATCAGATAACTATAATTTGAATATTATATTTTAACTTACTTGTTATTATAATTTCAAGAAATATGGTGGTACAATTGACGGAAAAACGGGTGGGACACAAAGATGAAATACACGCCAAAACATTGAAGGAAGAACTCAAAATGGTATAATAAATTAACAGCAGGTATTACAACAAACAGGATATTGCAGAAAAGCGAGTTTGTTTCAGATACTGCCAGTACTACATTGGAAAATGATTTTTATATAGCTGAGACATCTATAATTTAATTTGAATTATGAAAAATAAGTAACCCATTTTATTGAAGAAAGGTCCAGCGCACAAGCTTCACTTAGCTTAGAAGAAACTTTGGTGTATTGGGGTATTTGGAGACCTCGATTATGATTTTGAGGTCGAATTGTTCGAGTCCGTAGCATCGGTTGGTTAACTTTGACTTGTGTAATTTGGCGAGAAAGAGCATTGGTTTGCTACGTGTCTAGAAGAAGGATAACTCCAAAATAAAATCCAGATTTCTTAGTCTGTTCATCTCATCCAACCCAAGACTGTGCGATTTCCAGCAAAATATAGTCACGGCACTGCAGAACGAAGAGAATTCTGCCAATAACATCATGTTGGGGTTGCACAATACACAGAATGCAGTATCTGTTGACAATGCCGTTGTATACTTAGGCTCATCGCTGCTGGTCAAGCATAGGTGGCCTTAAGTAGGATAAAATCATTGGAAAGTCTCCTTATTGAAGAGGTAGACTGTTCGAAATTAACCGGAAAACCACATTGCAACAATGATGCGTTGAATGAGATGACTGGACTGAGAAAACTGTCCAGCGATAACTAAAAAGTAAGAAATTAATTAAAAGTAAAAAGAAAATAGAAGCAAGCTTTTATTTAAATTCACTGAAAAGAATAAAATAGAATGTTCCTTTTAAACTTCCACTATCAACTTATAACGCCATTACTCAATTTATATGATATAAAAGATTGACGTGAGATTTACCGGCGTAGATAAACAAGTGAATTAAATAACTTGATCTGATTGATTTCAATTTTTAAAAACAAGTAAATACGAGTTCTTATAAAACTTATTTTATACATTTTAGTGCATTTAAATAAAAGCTTGCTTTAAAAATTTCATTGAGGTGTCAATCCAAGTGAATTATTAAATAGGTAGGATTTTAAATATTTTTACTGGGTATGATACTAAAATTGCCACCTATTTCTATTTGAATATTTGAAAAATTTATGGGGTCAATTATTAATGTGAATTAATCGTCAAATTTCTGAATTTTCTTGAGCCTGCATCTTTCCTTGCTATGAACGACAAGACCTGGACATTAATATATATTAGTGTTTTTAAATGAAACTCAAGGTCTCTAGTTAATTCCACAATATAATACAAGTTATTGAAAATTCTAAAAAATTGACAATTGTTTCGATAAATCAATATCATCGTCAGAATGACAGAAGTTACATTTCATTTTATGCCTACCTGATGTTTAGTAGTTATATTTGGCTAGACCAAGAAGTAACCTAACTTGTGATTGGCTTAATATATGTTTATAGAAAAAAGAAGAAGATGTGATATTACAAATATTGAAGCTTAGATATTATTAGCCCTATTAGTCTAGGGGCCACACTAGTGACAACTGTTGCAGAGAGGTGTATAGAGAATTTCTCTTCAAAACTCAGTTCTTAGATGTCTAAGGATAAGTTTTTGTTTGGGTACGCGTTTCTGGTGTGGGGAGGTTTCTCCCAATATGGCCGCTAAGATGGCCGCTTTGTCCATGTATACTTTTCCCAGAAAATGATCTATATCTCGGGAACCAGAGCTCGTAGCGTAAAATCCCAAGGTATTAAAATTGATAAGGGCATTATTTTACGTGTTTTTAAACCATAAAAAATTTGAATTAAAAAAAAAATTATTAATACAAACACTACATTATTAAATTTGCAACATTATTAAAAATTATTAGAAAATTAAGCTACTATTAGTAACAAATAGTATTAAAAGGTGATTAAAAGTTAATTCCAATCATTATGGCACTTTGGAAGTTCACAAGCACAGAACCTGGAGCAGCCAACTTCATTCTTCCTACAGATACAGATGTTTGGACGTGCACAAGTCTTACATGAACAAATGTGAGGGAAATCAGGAGGAAGTTGCTCGGTGATAATTTGAGGAATCCATCCTGTTTCCATCTGCTCGTATCCATAGTCACCGGGATAAGGTATACCAAGATCTTCTAATAGACCATACCACTGGTTAGCCTGTAAATATGCCCGCTTGATGTGTAATGCCGTACTAGATAAAGTCGGTGGAAGCTTGGTGAAATCTAAATTTTTCATTCGGTGGTATTTAAAAATTCTTAAATCATTAATTTTCCTGATGTCTTTAGATAACATCCTTGTCAAAAACTCTTCAGCATTTTCAATTATTGTATTAGAGAGATCTTCTTTTCCAAAGTTTTTTAACAAGTATGCATAGTCTTGAGCCACTTTTAAAGCTGCGTGTTTTGTGCCAAATTTGCTTGTAGTGTCACATCCACTTAGTGAGTGAACAGCAGGGAGTACTTCAATGACTTGATTTGAAACAGCTTGACACACATCGTGTACTGGAATAAATCTTAAAGTCTGTCCTACCCCAGAATAAGTCCAAAGTTCATTTAAACCATTAGCTTTAAATTCTTTATGAAAAAAGTAAACGGCACACACAAATACATCTGTGTCCGATGATGCTATTAAAACACTTTCAACATTTGAATGCTTAACGGCATGATTTATGTGAAAAAATATTCTTTCATCGGCTTCTTCAAGGGTACAACATAACTGAGGTTCTTCTGTAACAATATCTGCTTCTATTTTGTGTGTTGCTTCTCCAGCCATTCCACTCAAATAAAGTATTGAACTTGATAGTCTGTCCCTATGTTGAATAAGATAGTTTCGGCAAAAATGTTGAAATTGTGTCTTGTTTTGAATTGATGCCCAAAAAGCATCCATGTCTTTCGGCAAAGGTGTCACACTGCTTGAGATTGTCATGTTGATGGGATCTTTTTTCATGCGTCTCAATCTTTCTGCAGTTTTTATACTATTCTCGTCATATAGATCGAAGACGATATCAACCCTTTTGGCGGATTTTGACAGATAAATTATTCTTTTTAGTATACTTTCAGCAAAATCACCAAAATTTTTAATTGAATCTGAAGTAGCTGCAGCTATGGTACGAGCATGAAGCATAAAATCAAAAATGAGGCAGGATGTATTGGGGTGACAATGGGAGGAACTTTTTATTTGGCTTTCAAGTTCTTTTACCAATTCTGACTTGTTTGATTTTAAAAGCGCGCCATCTTTGGTCAAAAAAAAGGAAGTTGATGTTAGCTCAAATGTTAACAATTTATCAATTGAATAGCCACGATCTCTTGATATGTCAATTATTCTTTGAGCATTCAACGTTTCCAGTTTTACATCAATAGGTTTTGGCTTTTCTTTACTCTGGTTTCCTCTTTTTAAAGAAAGTGTATCTAGTAGTTTTTTTGACTTTTTTATAAAAACTTCTTCACGGAACTTTTCATATTTTAATTGACCGTCATTAACACAATTGAGTTTTAATTCCGCCTCTTCGGCTGACAAGTGTTTACCTGTCGCCAAATTAAGAACATGGGTTTGGTCTTCTGCAGGAAAAATAATAATTCTTTTGGTTATGAAATTTACCATTTTTCCAATACACTGATTATCTATTTGTGTGATAGTTTCAGAAAATTCGTGATGAAGATCATACTCATCATTTTCAACGATTCCACAAATTCTTCTATGAAGCATATTTATTGAATACGTCTCATGCTTA
This sequence comes from Galeruca laticollis, assembly GCA_963921935.1. Classification (NCBI taxonomy): domain Eukaryota; kingdom Metazoa; phylum Arthropoda; class Insecta; order Coleoptera; family Chrysomelidae; genus Galeruca; species Galeruca laticollis. Next base: position 31,397,771 of record OY998178.1, on the reverse strand, counting down.
ATTATGTCTTGCAATGCTATAGCCTCTTTTCTTCGGGTCATTCCTATTATACCACCCTGACCCTTAGCAGGTTTATTGTAGCACATCTCCAAACCCTGGTCCATACCAACACTGCTAAATTTTCTATCTCCATGTTGAACAACAAATTCACCTCTATTGAATGACTCTATTATACTAGGAAACTTCTCGGGAAGTTTCAAACAGTCTTCATAGTAAACTGAGCCCCATCGTGCGTAATTAACCTTTCCAAATACAAAAAACAAAGGCAGTGCTCTTTTGAATGCAGACAAATGAAGATCCCAGTTTCCCTCTCTATCAGCTCTAATAAAATCTCTCAATATTGGGCACAAAGTGTACAGAAAAATGTTCCAATAGCAAAAAAGTTTTGATTTTTCTTCACCATTTTTGATAAAGTTAAGAAAGTCACCATGGAAATCCCGCAGAAGGCCAGCCATGTCTTCAATTGTCTGTTTTGCATTAATACAGTCCTTATCCTTGCACCAGGTTGCCAAAGATTTTAAGTGGTCGAAGAGTGGCTGGTACTTTTTATTTTCAAATTTCATGAAAAACTGTTGATATTGGATTCGTTGAATAGCTTCTGATATAATGTTTATCGCTCGAACTCCTCTACAGTAGTGATTACCTTGTAGGGCACTTTCAACAATTTTAGGACCGAATACTTCGGTCTCCACTAAAGCTTCAAAAATACCGCTATCTTTAAGATATAGCCCAAGACAGTTTATTATAATTTTAGTTGTATAAAACGAACCCAATCCAAGAAAGATATTTTTAAATTTATCAGGAAACTGTAACTGAAGTTCCTTGGCTATATGGTATACTCCTTCGTCACTAAATAGAGATCCACACTCTTGATTTACCTGTGTTATTACATCTTGAAAGTTCACCATAGTAGTGTATATAGAGGCATAATTGGTAGCTGGAAAAGGAAGAATGGGAACACTTGCTGAAATTGTTTTTTGGAGCTTTCTTTCAGTAACTAATGAGTTAAAAGCGCTCCATGACGGTACCAAGCTAAAATCTAGAAAACTATTCGTAGTTATGTCATAATTCGATAGAAATCGTGCCATTGACCACGTAAGGTCAATAATTGTTGATGTTGAAACTATTTGTGTGTCCATGGTCTCCGCTGGACAGAAATCTGGATCAATGTTTCCTCTTAATTTAGGTTTAATAAATGGCACGAGTTTTTGACAGCTCAAAATATCATTCAGTTTTTTTTGGCGTTTATTAAATGTAAAGTTATCCAAATATAGGCTCTGGAGATTAGTTTTGGATTGTTTTTCATTCTGAAAGAGGACTAAGACTGTGTCATGTGAACCACCAATGCCTGATTTTGTATCCTCTTGATGGTCAAAGTTATCCATAGCTGCTCTAAGTGGCATGTCTCTTGCTAAGTGTAATGGTAATGGAACACGGTGATCAGCCGTTAGTTCCACAGATCTCGCGGCAAAGGCATGATTCATTCTCTGAACTGTCTCATAGCTACAGCATAATCCAACATGGTTAAGAGATGTTATTAAAGTTTTAGATTTACATGTTTCATGAATTGCTTGTGCTGTAGAGACGTGAAAAGGAGTTTTTTCATGCCGTTGTGAAAGATAAAGTACAGTAACTGAAACAGCGTATCAGACCTTCTTTGTCTGTGGTTATCAACTCGATCTGAAGATAATCCCATCATTTGGTTGAAAAACGTATCCCAAAGCGTAGGTCTATTATGTTGAAAGCTTAGGAGGCTCTTTTCAATGTCTTGTTCATCACAGAATTTATTGTCAAGATCAAATTCATACTGTTTAAGCTCATTGGCTAATTGTTCTACGGTATCATTTAAACTGTTAGAAGCAAACAATTTCTGAACAACTTTTTTCGTACTTATCTTAGAGGAGAATACGAGCTGGGACTTTGACCGTTCTTTCGGATATGCAAATGTTACTTCTTCCCCAAAATGTCTGATAAGAAGAATTTTCATCTGTCTATTTGAAATTTTATTTTCCAGCTGACATTTCGAATTCATGAAACCAGTAATTTCAGACAGTTCATAACCATTTTTGGAAAAGTCTAGCGCATCAATTACTTTTTGGAATCCTTCTGTAATTGTGCTGTTGGTAGACAGAGTTTCAAAATTCTCAGCGTTTCTTGAATATTTTAATAAGTAACTACTCATACAGGAAGAGTGGTAGAAAACATCTGCTGCAAATACACTATTAACATCATCCAGTGTGCTTGTCCTTGAAAATACTTCATCTTGAAAGTATCGTGTTGCTAACAAAAAATTTTCTGCCCTTTCCTTTTCACAGACCCGATATAATTTAACATCACCTTTATACTTTTTGCTTCCACATATGATGCAAAGTTTAACTTCATCACATTGCTGCCTATGGCAGTGCTTCTTTTGCCTATTTCCAGTGTCTTTGGTGCCATTTATGGAAGTAGAACTGTCAGAATTTCGGGTTCTTTTTATTCTTTGTGAGCGTAGACAATATTTTTTGTAACAGTCAAGATGATAATACACTTCTCTATCTTCTAATCTTTTTTTTAAATCGACATCATCACTGCAGTTAGAGGCATCAATTAATTTCTCTCGTCCATTTACAGTCCCATATATTTTTTTACCAGTATTTCCCTTTTCACATACAACACAAATTTCGGATAAATTGGTTTTCTTCCATTTCGTTGATGGTGGTACTAGTTGCACTCCCTCCATGTTTTTTGTCTGTCAAATAGTTTTCTATAATTCTGAAACAAAACACACAATAATTAAAATTAGACTTTTAAAATTAGTCATTTTCGGACCCTTAAAAAAAATTAAATAAATTTCAATATATATGATGTTGTTTTCATAAATCTTAAAGCATCTAATGTAAAATTATCTACTTATCAATTTTAGTCCTTTTCAATTTTGAGCTACCAGCAATAGTTTCCGAGATATAAGACGTTTTCTAATAAATCTACATATGCGCCATCTTGGGCGCCATATTGGGAGAAACCTCCCCATAACAGAAATGCGTACCCAAGCTAAAACATATCCTTAGGCATATAGAAACTAAGTTTTGAAAAGAAATTCTCTATACACTTCCGTGCAACAGTCCTCACTAGTGTGGCCCCTGCACTATATGATGATATCCTGGATATCATTTTTCCAATTAAGATCAGTATAACTGTGCAATGATATAGAAAACCAGGAAAACTATATCTGCTGATCTTTACAATTATCACTTAAGAAGACAGTTTATTAGTGGAGAATTCCCTAGATTTAACTGTTCATTGACAACTTCATATTGTGGGTTTCTTAAATGTCTTCTAATTTCCAGTTCTTCAAGGAAATCCAGTTCTTGTTTCTTTTCACAAATATGCAGTACTTCTAGTTTTGTGTTAGATGTCAATGAATGATTGGTGTCAAGTAGATGTTTTGCGTAGTGGGATTTATCTGGTTGTTTTAATCTGTATGCTCGTAAGTGCTCACTGTATCGTATTTCAAAATTCCTAAGGGTCTGTCCCAAATAGACAGCATTACATTCTGGACATTTGAGTTTATATATACCTGACTTCTTTAATGGTGGTATTTTTGTTTTTACATTTAACAATTTTGTACTAACGTTACTTTCTGTTTTAAAAGAAATTGTTGTACTCGTTGCTGAAGATATTATCTTTGAAATATTATTAGAAATATTTCCTGCATATGTGATGGTTTTATAAGTTTTAATTTCATCAGCTTGTTTAGGATATATTAGTTGTAATGCCACTTTTTCCTCTTTTTTACTAATTTGCTTATTTATCATATCTAATGGATAACCGTTAGATGTTGCTATTTGTCTAATTGTATTAATCTCTCTATCAAAATTACATTTGTTCATAGGAACTGAAAAAGCTCTATGTATCATTGGATTATATGCTACTAGTCTGTGTGACACAGGGTGGTTAGAATTGAATGGAATTGTTACATCAGTTTGTGTTGGTTTTCGGTAAATTGAATAATCAAGTACATTATTAACTCTTTGAATTTTTAAATCAAGAAAATTGATTGAGCTATTTTCTTCAATTTCTAATGTAAATTTAATTTTCGGGTGTAAATTATTGACGTGGTTGGAAAATACATCTAATTGTCGTTCACTACCCATAAAACAAGCTAATATGTCATCTACATATCTATACCAAAATAAAATATTTTTCGAAATATTACTTTCAAAGATCTTTCTTTCTAAATTGTCCATAAAAATGTTTGCTAAAATAGGTGATATAGGGCTTCCCATTGGTAAACCTTCATTTTGAATAAATATCTTATTGTCAAAAGTGAAATAATTCTGATTAATGCATACATCAAATAAATTAAGTATATCTGATATTATTCCTGGATTAATATTTTTATCTTCTAGTAATTATCTTACAAGTATTAGACATTCTTTAGGAGGAATTTTAGTAAACATGTTAGTTACATCGAACGATATGAGTTTATAGTTATCTTGTAAGTGGATTGCTTTCAACTTTTTGATTAGTTCTATTGAATTTCTAACTGAGTACTGAGATTCATATCCGTAAGTATTGAGTATATTGTTGAGCTTCTTTGCCAATATATTATTAGGAGACATAAGAGACTACAGGTCTAATTGGTTTCGTTATTTTATGTAATTTAACTGTTCCATATAATTGTGGACAATGAGGATTCTTATGTATGATAGACCTCTTTTCGTAATTATTTAAAAGATAATTTGAATTATTAACAATATCCCTTATATTATTAGAAAACTTCTTTGTTGGGTCTGCTTTAAGAACTTTTACATCGCTGGATTCTATAAAGTTATATACTTTGGAATTGTAATTTTCAGTCGTCAAAATGACAGTAGCGTTCCCCTTATCAGATTTTGTAACTGTTAGGTTATTATTCTCAATCTTCTTTTTTATTGCGTTTAAAACTGAAATGTCATTTTTTGTTTGACGTTTAACTTTTGAAGGTTCAATATTTTTGATTAAATTGGCAATTTTTAATTTCTCATAAAGAAAATTATTTGAATTAGATTTTAAAGCTATTTCTGACTCTGTAGCTATAATTTGTTTAATATTATTCGTAAATTTAGGTGGTATGCTGTACTTTAAACCTTTATTTAAAAATTCTATTTCACTATTTGTAAAATTAGTGTCTGAAAGGTTTTCAAATCGTGGTGCAAAGTGTGTTGGTATGTAGGTACTTACAGTTTCATGATGTTTTGAGTATTGAATTATGTTGTGTGTGTTCAAGATTCTGTAGCTTCTTTTCTTGTTTCTTCAATTTCAAATGCTTCATCGTGCTGACATTTTCTCTAATTTTGTCATCCAAACAGTCAAATTCTACTGGATGTAATTGGAATGTGAGTTCTGAATGTACAACTTTTATGTAGTTGTCTAAGGAGTCTCTAACTTTGAACCATTTCTTACATTCTGATTTTATCCAAACTCGTTGAGCACATTTTATGGCTTTTTGTGCTTGTGGTGTTTTAGTGTGACATTTTATATTCACATCATTTGGTATTACCTTTTTTCTAAGGAATTCTTGGTTAAACCAATATGAAGTTGTCAATGAACAGTTAAATCTAGGGAATTCTCCACTAATGAACTGTCTTCTTAAGTGATAATTGTAAAGATCAGCAGATATAGTTTTCCTGGTTTTCTATATCATTGCACAGTTATACTGATCTTAATTGGAAAAATGATATCCAGGATATCACCATAGGGCTAATAATATCTAAGCTTCAATATTTATAATATCACATCTTCTTCTTTTTTCTATAAACATATATTAAGCCAATCACAAGTTAGGTTACTTCTTGGTCTAGCCAACTACTAAACATCAGGTAGGCATAAAATGAAATGTAACTTATGTCATTCTGACGATGATATTGATTTATCGAAACAATTGTCAATTTTTTAGAATTTTCAATAACTTGTATTATATTGTGGAATCAACTAGAGACCTTGAGTTTCATTTAAAAACACTAATATGAGCATATTCCACGAAGTAAGGGTCGAGACAGTCAATTTCATTAAAAAATCTTCGACAGAAGATTTGACCCGACTGTACCAGAAGTTACTACAAAAACGTTACAAAGCATCACAAAACATTTGGTTTAACCAAGAATGCCTTAGAAAAAAGGTGATACCAAATTATGTGAATATAAAATGTCACACTAAAACACCACAAGCACAAAAAGCTATAAAATGTGCTCAACGAGTTTAGATAAAATCAGAATGTAAGAAATGGTTCAAAGTTAGAGACTCCTTAGACAACTGCATAAAAGTTGTACATTCAGAACTCACATTCCAATTACATCCAGTAGAATTTGACTGTTTGGATGACAAAATTAGAGAAAATGTCAGCACGATGAAGCATATGAAATTTAAGAAACAAGAAAAGAAGCTACAGAATCTTGAACACACACAACATAAAATTCAATACTCAAAACATCATGAAACTGTAAGTACCTACATACCAACACACTTTGCACCACGATTTGAAAACCTTTCAGACACTAATTTTACAAATAGTGAAATAGAATTTTTAAATAAAGGTTTAAAGTACAGCATACCACCTAAATTTACGAATAATATTAAACAAATTATAGCTATAGAGTCAGAAATAGCTTTAAAATCTAATTCAAATATTTTCTTTACGAGAAATTAAAATCTGCCAATTTAATCAAAAATATTGAACCTTCAAAAGTTAAACGTCAAACAAAAAATGACATTACAGTTTTAAATGCAATAAAAAAGAAGATAGAGAATAATAACCTAACAGTTACAAAATCTGATAAGGGGAACGCTACTTGTCATTTTGACGACTGAAAATTACAATTCCAAAGTATATAACTTTATACAATCCAGCGATGTAAAAGTTCTTAAAGCAGACCCAACAAAGAAGTTTTCTAATAATGTAAGGGATATTGTTAATAATTCAAATTATCTTTTAAATGATTACGAAAAGAGGTCTATCATACATAAGAATCCTCATTGTCCACAATTATATGGAACAGTTAAATTACATGAAATAACGAAACCAATTAGACCTGTAGTCTCTTATGTTAATGCTCCTAATAATATATTGGCAAAGAAGCTCAACAATATACTCAATACTTACGGATATAAATCTCAGTACTCAATTAGAAATTCAATAGAACTAATCAAAAAGTTGAAAGCAATCCACTTACAAGATAACTATAAACTCATATCGTTCGATGTAACTAACATGTTTACTAAAATTCCTCCTAAAGAATGTCTAATACTTGTAAGAAAATTACTAGAAGATAAAAATATTAATCCAGGAATAATATCAGATATACTTAATTTATTTGATGTATGCATTAATCAGAATTATTTCACTTTTGACAATAAGATATATATTCAAAATGAAGGTTTACCAATGGGAAGCCTTATATCACCTATTTTAGCAAACATTTTTATGGACAATTTAGAAAGAAAGATCTTTGAAAGTAATATTTCGAAAAATATTTTATTTTGGTATAGATATGTAGATGACATATTAGCTTGTTTTAGTTAATAATGTACTTGATTATTCAATTTACCGAAAACCAACACAAACTGATGTAACAATTCCATTCAATTCTAACCACCCTGTGTCACACAGACTAGCAGCATATATTCAATGATACATAGAGCTTTTTCAGTTCCTATGAACAAATGTAATTTTGATAGAGAGATCAATACAATTAGACAAATAGCAACATCTAACGGTTATCCATTAGATATGATAAATAAGCTAATTAGTAAAAAAGAGGAAAAAGTGGCATTACAACTAATATATCCTAAACAAGCTGATGAAATTGAAACTTATAAAACCATCACATATGCAGAAAATATTTCTAATAATATTTCAAAGATAATTTCTTCAGCAACGAATACAACAATTTCTTTTAAAACAGAAAGTAACGTTAGTACAAAATTGTTAAATGTAAAAACAAAAATACCACTATTAAAGAAGTCAGGTATATATAAACTCAAATGTCCAGATCGTAATGCTGTCTATTTGGGTCAGGCCCTAAGGAATTTTGAAATACGATACAGTGAGCACTTACGAGCATACAGATTAAAACAACCAGATAAATCCCACTACGCAAAACATCTACTTGACACCAATCATTCATTGACACCTAACACAAAACTAGAAGTACTGCATATTCGTGAAAAGAAACTAGGACTGGATTTCCTTGAAGAACTGGAAATTAGAAGACATTTAAGAAACCCACAATATGAAGTTGTCAATGAACAGTTAAATCTAGGGAATTCTCCACTAATAAACTGTCTTCTTAAGTGATAATTGTAAAGATCAGCAGATATAGTTTTCCTGGTTTTCTATATCATTGCACAGTTATAGTGATCATAATTGGAAAAATGATATCCAGGATATCACCATAGGGCTAATAATATCTAAGCTTCAATATTTGTAATATCACATCTTCTTTTTTCTATAAACATATATTAAGCCAATCACAAGTTAGGTTACTTCTTGGTCTAGCCAAATATAACTACTAAACATCAGGTAGGCATAAAATGAAATGTAACTTCTGTCATTCTGACGATGATATTGATTTATCGAAACAATTGTCAATTTTTTAGAATTTTCAATAACTTGTTTTATATTGTGGAATTAACTAGAGACCTTGAGTTTCATTTAAAAACACTAATATGAGCATATTCCACGAAGTAAGGGTCGAGACAGTCAATTTCATTAATATATATGTTTTCTTAAATTGTTGATATTCATGTTATAAATATCCATGTCTCTCCATAAATAAATTCATGGAAGCAGAATATGAACAAAGGGAAGCACTCGATTTTTTCTATTTAATAAAATATAGCTGGCACATGACACATTAAGGATAAAAATCTGGTTTCAAACACATGCTACCAAATTAATAACACAACTTTGGCAATATACTGAACCAATAAATATCACAGAACAACACGATAAGTTAATAACTCCTGAAAAACTCACATAGGATTTATCTTAATAGGAGGTTGTTAAAACGAAATTGATTTATGCATCTTCTGGAAATATGACTCCCTGTTGAAATTCTGTAAATATGCTTCGATTTGTAAGTCGACAAAACGGAAATAAGAAACCCCAGATACCTGCGGGAAAGAAAGAAGTTGATTCACAGTGAATTCTATATTTAATTTAGTTAATTCCAAGATATGAAAATTAAGACAGAATTAGAAATAAAAAACTCACTGGACTTGTATTTTGTTCTTGGTAAAATTCTAGGATGAGCGCTTTCATTAATAATTAAAAGTTATACACCAGAAATTAAAAAGATTGGGATGGATTATTTCTGAGAGATAATTTTTAATTGAAAGGAAAAGCTCCAGAGATTGACTGAATTTTTACGTTTTTCGTTAAATCTTACGACCCCTCGTTATATAAAGAGATTTTCAAATATTCGTTAATTGGTATTGTAATGTTTTTGTTATTTATTTGAACAATAAACGGGTGGGATGAACTTTAAACAGTCGATATGGCTAGTTACTAATTTATTTAAACACTAAACTAATCACTAACACTTAATTTATATATACTCAACTAATCACTTAAATTTAATTTATATGCACACAAACTTGATTATTAATTTATATTAGCACTTTACTGTTCGGTGTATTTTTTGTTTATTTCTCGAGATCACTTTATCAACTATACTCATCCGCTGATCGGTCCTTTATTTATGTTAGTCCCTTTTTTACTAGAAATTTCCGGACTGCTACTCACTCAAAAACACTTGGTTTTCTGGCATTTTATAGATAAGGCTGGTCACAAAAACAATGTCTAGATAAGATAGTCTCAATCGTAAACAAACCCTGCGTATCCGCCATAATTTTAACTTTCATACCTGGCTTAGACAGAGTCGGATTTAGGGACTATACCAGTGTGCTGTTTCGTAACAGTATTATAGTATTGTACAGAGTGAGTTTTAAGTATGCAACGTCTCAATTATCTCGGAAATGGCTTTCTCCATTTTTAAATATTTGGTTTATAAGGGTTTTGTAATATGGCAGATATTATGGTGGTATTTGCTTGTTCTCAGATCTTTCGTTTTTCTGAAAATACAATGAACTTTGTTATTTCAAATTGATCACCCTGTATTTTTTGTTTCTAAAATCCTTAAGCTGCTGAATATTCTTTATGTGATGTTCCCTATATCTAATTGCCAGAAATTCAGAGTTATAGCTATATTTGTAATACCTCCAGCGAAGTTAAAATAATAATGTAACGAAACGGCACACTGGTGCTGACCCTGTGTAACAAGATATCTAAAATTTACAATTTTGGGGAGAGCGCGCGGGTTTCTGGGAAGGGCTATTTTTTGTAATTGTTTCTATAGAAGCATTTCTAAGAACGTCGATTGTTGGGAGACCCAATTTAAAAATTTTAGGATTCCGAATGTTCCAGAAGACGTTTTAATATATAAGCAACTACCTGCGAAGCCTGAGTTCAGTTTATAGTTTGATTTCATTGGGAAAACAGCAGAACAGTGTTCAAGTTAATGTAAATAGTGAACTGTGTTAAGTTGTGATAAGCGTATATTTAATATAAATTAGAAGTGTTCACACAAATTAAGTATAAGTGATTAGTTAAGTGTTAGTGACGTAAACTTGGCTAAGAGACTAAGTGACCTAAACTGCCGTGCTAAATGAAAATGCGGTATCTGCAAAAAAGTCTGAAATGGAGTTTTTGTTATACTTGGGTTTATCATGAGTCTAACTATGATCCTACAATTTTAAGCGGTATATATAGTTTTAATGTTTAAATTGTTTATATTCTATATGCCATATGTGCTGAATTTCCATGATTCCTTAATGAAAATGCCGTATATGCCACAATATTAGTAACAAAGCGATATCTATCAACGGTCTTTTCTTCAAGGATAGCGCAAATTCCACTTTTCCTACTAGCATTGCGATTCATTTAGAGTACACGAAAACAATAAAAATAATCTAGTAAAGTCTTGTGTTATTTTTGTATCCTGGAATAACCACACAACTCGTGCAAATGAATATCGGCAACTGTATAAGAAATAATCAGAAAGTCCAAATAAAGAGGAAAACGGGGGTACCCAGATGGACTCTAAGAGTGTAAAAACAAAATGAAATAAAATCATCAAAAAGTTACCTCTCAAAGATGTTCATTCGATTGTACTTGTGTTTCACTTTATGTTAACTGTTTTTATATTTTAGAAATAACAAATTTAACTAACAAATTAATCAAATAGTTTTACCTTCATTTATCATTTACATAAGGGACTTCAATATTCCAACTGTAGACACATTTACAATAAACAACCTCAATCAATGTGGAAAAATCTTCAAAATAGATGAAACCAATATTAACTTCAAAATATTACACAATAATATTAGGAGTATCTCGAAAAATATAGACGAACTTAAAATTTCTTTGGGCAGAGTTATGGAGTTCGATTGTCTGGTTCTAACTGAAACATGGCAAATCGCTGATATCAATTTATTTAATATACCAGGGTATAATGGAGATTTAAACCAAAATACCGGTTCGAATATAAAATCACAAGATTAGGTAATATAAGTAAAGGTAACAATATAATTATTTTAGCTTGCTATAGATCACCATCTAAAGAAACATATAATCCTAATATTTCAGAATTCACAAATAACCTCCAAAAGTTCCTAAAAGAAAATAGCGTAAATTCAGAGAATTATTGCGTATTCATTGGTAGTGTTGGGAAATACGGTGATTTTCCGGTAATCGGTAATACGGCGACAGTGATTTCTAATCACCGTGATTTTAAACAGTGATTCGAATCACCGCAGTGACTAAGTATAAATAGCAAAGACAAATCAAAACTGGCGACTGGCGACGCGTACGAATATATTATTTATGCACTTCTTATCGGTTTAATTTAAAACAATAAATATTATCCTGATTGCAAATTAGCAATAATACGAAATTGAAATTGACTCGCAGCTCGAAGAAAGATTAATATAAAAGGTATAACATAACAATTGCAACTAGTTTAATATTATTTAATTCTAAATTGATAATCTCAAAACAACATGTTGCCATATTAACTGTAAAAAATATATAAATTTTTAGGGTTTATTCATTACTTTTAAAAATAATAATTTTTTCTTGTACATATTACATGTTGCATAATAATTGTCACCATCAACAGGTGTAAAAAATTCCTGATTTCACTGCTTTTCGCTTTTTTAGACAAGTTCTAAACTGAAAATAAAAGAAAAATACTTTACTGTGGATTTTTTATCTCTCTAATAACTCGGTTAAAGGGTTTTATAGCTTTTTATTTAAATAGACAAGTCATATTTAACTTTTGTAAATAAAACTGGACAGAATGACCCCGAAAACTTTTTTTTGCCCCTTTTCCCATTGTTTTGTTAAAAGGGCATATTAGTTTAAGACATGACATTCAATTATCAAATCATTCATATTGTAACAAGATAGAGGATTTCTTGAAATTCTTTATCAACAAACAAAGATTACAATTTACAATTCTCCTAATAACGTTTCGAATTTCTCGCCATTTCCTTCTTACTAAAATTCTTGCAAAAATACAGGCTCCCTTAATTTACAGCACAAAAAGCAGAGAATGAAGGACAAAATATTTCACTCGGAAAATCCGCCGGCGAATATTGCCGAACTACGGGAAAGAATACAAAATATTTTTCGGCAGTTACATCAACCACTTTTTATAAATATGTTTATTGACTTACAAAATCGATATGAAGCTTGTTTGCGTCGAAATGGTGAACATTTTGAACACTTACAATACAGAAATTAAAAATTAATTTTTATTTTTATTTTCGGTACTGTTTATTTTGGCGGATACTGTACTTGGGAGTAATTATAGATAAAAACTTAAAATGGGACTACCACATTAAATACATTCTAAGAAAATTACAATGTATTCTTTATAGATTTAGTATTTAAAAAAATGTATACCGTTTAAGTATCTCAAGACTTTATACTACGGTTTAGTGGAAAGTCACCTTCGGTATGGCATACTTGTTTGGGGCAGTGTCTTAAGAACTCACATGCATCCCTTAGAAGTTCTTCAAAAGAGATTTGTTAAGATAATGCTACATAAACATTACATCTATTCATCAGCCCTCTTATACAAAGAAGCCAAGATATCAGATCTGCATCAACTATATTTCACATCACAAAAAATAAATTTGACTTACCTGAGCATAGATACGAAACTAGACGGAGACATCATTTTACTGCTACTAGAATGACTAATTCTTCATGTCAGAGATCATTTATGTTTTTAGCACCAAGGAAATACAATTGCATTCCGATAAAATTGCAAGGTATTCCAAATATTAACTTATTTTTTCTCTTAGAGAGGGCAAGAGACTTCTATAGTACTGTCCTTACCTGTAGGTAAGTACTAGAGATGCTCGAATATACATTTTTATTGTTTGTATGAAACCTTAAACCAAAAACACAATCGGATATCATTTGAAAGGTTTAATATTTGTCTACTGGTCCATAGTAATAGTAACAGAATTATTCTTTTGTGTTAGGCTAATTTTAATTTTAATTTTAGTTTATTCTTATAATAAGTTTCATTGATATGTTTTAATAACATGCCGAAACAGGTGTTATTATTACATCTCTCGGAACTCTTCGGGTTAATTTATTCATGATAATAACAAAAATGTGTGTGTGTTAGCTGATTTACAAAAAATCATGTTGCCTTGGTAAAATATGTCTAAATGAGTATATTTTTCATGACAATATAAATAGCATGGTCCAAATGAAGACAACAAAATTATAAACAAAGAAAAGTTTTGGGATGAACTTGCTGGAATAATGGAACAAGTCCAAGGACGAATATACATAATAGGAGATTTCAACAGCAGAGCAGGTATAAGTGATGACAAATATGAATCAATAATTGGAAAACATGGAGAAACAGCTAGAAATAACAGTGGAAGAAGATCGTTAGACTTCTGTATCATAAACAATTTGATCATAACCTACACATTCTTTGTACACAAAGATATACATAAATGGACAAGAGAAGTTAAAAGTAGAAATGAAATATCAATAATCGATTAAGTAGTTATAGAAAGAACATACAGAAAAACAACATACACAAAAGAAAAAAGAGGACCGTAAATTGGTAGTGATCACTTTGTAGTAATGGCTAAATTCAAATATAATACATTAAAGTAGAACAAACAGAAGATTACACATTAAAAACTAACACAATTAAATCATATAAATTGAGGGATGAAGAAACTGCAAAAAGTACGAAAAAGAGATAATTAAAAGATTGGAATTACAAAATGAAGAAACAAATAGTGCAAGCATAGAAGACGTCTGGAATTAATTTAGAGATATCTTACTAGAAACTACTGGTGAACGGAGGAAATTAAAAACCAAATAAGAACAACAAAAAAAGCATGAAAAATATACCTAGCGAGAAGAACAGGAGAAAACTACAAAACAGAAAGCAAGAGAACAAAAGAATAATTAACGCCCTCTAAAAATGACCCATGGGAAGAATTTGGAGAAAAAATGGAAAGATACTGCTCAAGGAATCACAAATTATTTTACTTAACGCTAAAGTCATTACGAACAGAAAAAGAGCACACTATGCAATTTATAAAAACCAAAAATGGAGAAATATTAAACAGAAGAATGGGAATTTATGGGGAGATGGAGAGATATTACCAGGATCTTCTCAGTTGCCCGCACGAACTGGAGAAATAGACGACAACAAAAAAATAGATGAAGAAAAACTGGAAAAAGTTATCAAGGAACTAAAAAATGGAATAGCACGAGGGTCCGACAAAATTACTACAGAAATGATAAAAAATATGGCAGAGAAAGGAAGAGATACACTGTCGCATATTTACAACAGAGTATGGGAAGAAGAGACCTTAGCAAATGATTGGGAGGAAGCACTAATAGTACCCACATTCAAAAAAGGAGATCCCAAGGACTGCAATAACTACCGAGGTATTATCACATTACTAAGTAGAGCCATGAAAATACTGGAGAAGATCATTGAAAAAGGATCAGAATGTAGATCAAGAGAACACTGGAAGAAGCACAGAGCGGATTCAGAAATGGCAGAAGTACACAGGACCATGTAGTCAAAATAAAACAGATAACTGAAAAAGCAATTAAAGAAAAAAAGAGGATTTTCATCATTTTTGGATCTAAAGAATCCTTTTGATGAGGTTCCAAGACATAAAGTATGGAAAATACTTTCGGACAGAGCAATAAGTAGAAAAATTCTAGATTAACACAGAAAATGTGATAAAGAATTCAATCCAGGAATAATATCAGATATACTTAATTCATTTGATGTATGTATTATTCAGAATTATTCCACTTTTGACAATATATAGGGTAGCCCTATATCACCAACTTTATCAAACATTTTTATGCACAGTTTAGAAAGAGAAAGTAATATTTCAAAAAATGTTTTATATTGGTATAGATATGTAGATGATATATTAGCTTGTTTTATATGTTTATAGAGGACAATTAGATATATTTTTCAACCATATTAATAATTTACGCCCGAAAACTAAATTTACATTAAAAGTTGAAAAAAATAACCCAATCAATTTTCTTGATTTAAAAATTCAAAGAGTTAATAATGTACGATGAAATAAAACAATATAGTTTGTTTAAATCGTCATTTATTTGAACTAATGTTCAATTCAAACTTGTTGACGCGTTTCACTAACACAGTAGCTTTGTCAAAACGAATGAAGGTAAAATATAAAAATGTCTTAATATATACAGTGCTAAATCTATTTACTAAGGTTAACAATGGTATTGAAAGAAATTACCTGGAAATTCATTCACTACAAACATTCCTAAGCTATCTTCTAGGTAAAGAGGTTCAATAAAGGAGACTGATTGATATCTATTTGGTCGTTAAGGAGATTACCTGAATATTTATTTTTGTTAATCTCTAGGGCCTCTAATAAATTTAAACTAAAGGATTTACCGACTACATGGAGAATTCCAAAATTTGGGTCGAAAATGTGTTGGTTTCCTAATAAATGATTTGAATAATTAGAATCTAATTTGTGTTCCGAAATTCTAGTTCTAAAATTTCTAAATGTTCTACCGATATAAATTTTATCACAATTGTCATTACCATTGTTAACCTTAGTAAATAGATTTAGCACTGTATATATTAAGACATTTTTATATTTTACCTTCATTCGTTTTGACAAAGCTACTGTGTTAGTGAAACGCGTCAACAAGTTTAAATTGAACAATAGTTCAAATAAATGAAGATTTAAACAAACTATATTGTTTTATTTCATCGTTCAGTATGGATCTTCATCAAGTAAAAGCCTCATCTATTCAATTTCAGTTAATAATGTACTTGATTATTCAATTTACAGAAAACCAACACACACTGATGTGACTATTCCATATACTTCCAATCATCCCATGCCACATAAATTAGCAGCATATAATTCAATGATATATAGAGCATTTTTACTTCCTATGAACAAATGTAATTTTGATAGAGATATTAATACAATTAAACAAATAGCCACATCCAACGGTGATCCATTACATATAATAAATAAACTAATTAATAAAAAAGAGGGAAAAGAGTCATTACAAATAATATTTCATAAACAAACTAAAGAAATAAAAAATTATAAAACCATCACATATGCAGGTAATATTTCTAATAATATTTCAAAGATAATGTCTTTAGCAACAAACACAAAATAATGTGAGTACAAAATTGTTAAATGTAAAAACAAAAATAGTCCAATTAAAAAAGTCTGGTATATATAAACTCAAATGTCCAGAATGTAATGCTGTCTATTTGGGTCAAAACCTTAGAAATTTTGAAATTCGATACAGTGAACACTTACGAGTATACAGATCAAAACAACCATATAAATCCCACTACGCAAAACATCTACGTGACACCAATCATTCATTGACACCTAACACAGAACTAGAAGTGCTGCATATTTGTGAAAAGAAACAAGAACTGGATTTCCTTGAAGAATTGGAAATTAGAATATACTTAGAAAACCCACAATATGAAGTCGTCAATGAACAGATAAATCTAGGGAGGGACAATATTGTTAGTGTTTGTTTGTAGCTGACTTTTGTTATTTCTTGAAATTTTACCACAAATCATTAAAATTACTGTATATATTTCACACGGACGTGCAAATTAGGATCCATTCAGTTCATACTACCAAAAAAATATATGATTACAGTGTATAGAAAATTCTTCATTCAATCAATACTTCCAAAAAACAATACAAAGAAAGGCTCCATCCGATTTATAGGTACCATAAAAATACATAACAAAGAAAAAGCCCCATCCGATTTATGCTATCAAAAGACCGGTTGAAAAAAATGCATTAAAATGAAACTGGGAAGAAATAAAACAAGTACCAACATTATTTAAACTGGACCGAACGCAAGTATATCGATTATTTGAAACTTTAAAATTAATAAGGAATAAAGTGTGAGTATGTGGCCATAGCATACGTTTGTTTTAAAATAATTATAAGTAGATGTTGTATTTGTGTTACCCTACACATCGTATGATTTCATATCACATCTTTTGTAAGGGGTGTACTTGCGTCATCCGTTTATACGTCGTCAAGAGGTTGTTGAACTACTCATTTTCTACTGTAGGCAAATATTTCTGCTGACTATTATGTCAGAATTTAATCTGCTATTCTACCATATATGAACTCTGTAGAGCATTGAGGAAGATGCTATAGAAAAAAGAGTTTGTACAGCTATATCTAACTCATAGATAATTTAGAGTCAAATCGGTTGCCGTATATTCCAATTCAGAAGACATGAAAGATGGACACTCCAAGTATTTTTTATCGAGTGTGAACACCATGGAAAAGGATTATTCTTGAAGGTTGACTGGACAGTTAATTTATTGGAAATAGTCATTTCAATCTATTATTACAGTCAGTGATGAAAACATAATATCTTCTATCTACTCTAATTTCAACACACCCCTGAACCTTGCGCTTTTATCTAACCCCAAACATTGTAACAAAGTATCAAACTATGTTAATTAATCTGATTATCATACAGATTAGGTAACGATCAATTCATTAATAACATTATTGATTCCAAAACTTGTGTTTGTTTGATAAAACATAATAGTGAGTCTGTTTTACTAGCGATGCTAAAATATCAGTTGATTGAATGTATTCAGAATTCTCCGGAGAAACCCCTATTAACAAACAGTATGACGCAAGTGCTAGTTTTCAAAGTGAAATAGCTGTATTTGCTGAAATTAAAATCGTGTTATTCTAGCGGAAGTAAAATCGATAACAATTACATATATTGAACTTTGTTTCATGATGAAGATATAGTTGATTTTTTTCATACGGTTTGTTATTGAGAATAGTCAACTACTCCTTGAGTTATATTCATCCTTAAACTTTGTTTATCTTGATTTTTACGTTCTTTACTTGTCTGGCTTTGGTCGCCGGTGTTACTAACAGCGGGAAGAATACTCGCAATAGAAATATATTGCTTTTTTTACATTGTTTTGTTGAATTCATCCCATCTGCATAAAACAAAATGAGCAGTAAAAGAAATGAAATGTCAAAAATAATTCAATTGTGAAAAAGAAAACTGAATTATAAACTACACAAATAAAAATGCATTTCAAAGGTAAATCTGAACTGCTGCAAGAATAAAATGTTAATAAATAATTGAAGTAACTGCTGGATTGAATGATAAATGAAGTATGTTAAATATGTTGGCCAGCACTTGAAAATTCTACAAAGACCTGCCAGGCAGAAAGGGTTTCTAATAAAAACGAGTTTCCTGATGTTTAATGGTATTACTATAACCATTGGCTATCACAATCTCTACCCTTCTTAAAATAAACAAAATTTAATTTCAGGAATTTATGAATATAGATCTTCCCAAAACTATCTCACAACGTTCAATAAGTGATATACCTTTTTGAATAAAATCATAGATGAAGATTTTTCTCTTGCCATGGCATGGCAAAGTTTTAATTGATATTAAAAGAACATTATGAATTGGAGCATTATATTGTAATCAAAAATAAAATTATTCTTAAATTTTCCACTTCTCAGAATTTTCTTGAATGAAAATTTTGATTATTGGTATATTTTCATAACGTGTTTATTATAGAAATATTTGTTGACGTTTCTTTTGGCGGTGATGATGCGATGATCCCAAAAGACATTATTTAAAAGATATTATTAGATTTTGGTAGAAATTAATTTCAATTTTTTCTAGCGGCCAGTTAACTTGAAGGCCATTGGCAAGGTGTAGTAAAATCAATATCAAACACGTCCGTTTTGTATATAATGTGCCAACAAGGTCGAGAAACAGATAGTTGACTGGGTTAGTCTAACAATTTCCTACATATAGAGAGTTCATTTCTCATGAAGATTTTTCAATATTATTATTGTTATTAATAGTATGGTCAGTAATTTATATACGTAGTTTCTAAATATATGTTGTCCCAGTGAATTTTTAAGCGATGTTATTTATTTAACCTTAAAGAATGGTTCACAAGGTAAGTGTTTCCCGAAGATGAATGGTTCGATGGGTCAAGAAGTACATACGAGGGGCACTTCCTAAGTAACCATCACATGGCGATCCTGCGAACAAATGGTAATGGTAAAATGGATCCAGCCCTGTAAATCGTCACCACATGGCGATCCTGCAAACTAAATGGAAAATGGTAAAATGGTAAATAATCCTGAGAATTGATGGTAATTCAAACGAGTGAAGGTATATTGTGTCTTATTTAAATTTTGGACCTTGGAGAAGCAAAACTATGGGTGGTGCACCTACTAAACAAAAGGTACAAGAAACTGGTACCGTAAACAATAATTATATGGTACAGTAAGATAATTTTACAACGCATATAATAATAGTCTTATTGTACATAATAACGGTAGCTTTCATTTTGAAATTCATATGGTCCCTATGGAAAACGCATCGAAGAGCATTAAAAACAGACATCAACCAGGTATTGCAGCGAAGCAGACGTCAGGAACTTTGACTGTATAAAATTGTAAGTACTTATGCACTCTATTTTTATGAACGAATGGTACATCTTTTAAATGTCAATATCGTGGGTAGATTTCGAAAATAAGCTAAGGGCAATTGTAGAAAAAATAAACAAACATGAAAAAAGGGGTTTTGAAAAAGGAAACTCCTAAAAATTTAGATATACACATTGAAGTAATTAATAGTATAATAATTCTTTATACTAATTTTGCTAAGTTGATAGGTGAAAGTTGGAAAAACTTAAGTTTAGTAAAACAAGAAATTTGTAGAAATTATTCGGATAAGATTAGTGATAAAACTGTTAAGGCATTTCAAGTGCTGAATTGTACTGTTAAAATGCCTACCTCTATGTTTGAGGAGATCGGTACGGGACCATTTGTTATCTTTGTTCCAGCTTCGATCTGTACTTGAAA
Source organism: Galeruca laticollis (assembly GCA_963921935.1). Lineage (NCBI taxonomy): Eukaryota > Metazoa > Arthropoda > Insecta > Coleoptera > Chrysomelidae > Galeruca > Galeruca laticollis. The sequence continues at coordinate 31,377,260 of OY998178.1, read as the reverse complement.
ATGCCCCGATAAATCTGACACTGAAATACCTCGTCAGACGAATGCTTGTCAGATTTAATGAACTGTCATCTACAGTTGTTTGTCATTTGAAAACGTTCGCGGGATTGATACAAACAAACACAACTAATATGTCAGTTTCAATAAGGTTAAAAGTCCGGGAAGTCAAAAATGTTTCCTATAGTGTGTGTTCACCAAACTACTACTCCGTTTAAAAGAAAAATTATATAAAAAATAAAAAAAAATATCCTAATAAATTGAAATTTGAAATGAACTTTGAAGTTGTAATATAAAATGGAAACTCTAATAACAAAATTAGTATTAATAACTGACGAAATAGCAAAGACAACTCAATGACAAGCTGTTTACCGCAGTAGTCAGTACGTTTTCTCGAGTTGACATGATGTTGAAATTGCGACTTCGTTGAACTGAAGAATACCACTTCAGGCTGTAGTTCTTGTCGGGGTGAAGGCGATCACGTCGATGTCACCAATATTTTAGCACAAATATTTCGTCGTTAATATATTGAGAAAATTTGTTATATTTGTTTGTTTCCGTAGTTCTAGCATCGTTCTACGCACCGAGAAATCTGACCATCAAACACCTCGTCTGACGGATGGTTGTCAGATATAATTAACTGTCATCTACGTTGTTTGCCATTTGAAAAAATCGCGGGATTGCCTAACCAACACAACTATTATGTCAGTTTTAATTATGTTAGGTTAAAAGATCGGTAGGTCAAAAATGTTTCCTATAGTGTGTGTTCACCACAATCTCTAATCCATTGATTGATATGAATCACTTTTGTGTACTTGTATGTTGTCTATAATTCTAATGAATAGTTTCCGACGTTAGTAGGATGGGTGCTTGATGTTTCAAATCATTTTGCTGTATTTTCAAATAGCAAGATTCTGAGATTTTAGTTCCTTTAAGAATATTACTTTTCCGCCCAACCTTTCTATATGCGAGAAAAGTATTGGTTTACCCCAAAAAAAGTTGAAATTTTGAAATTTTTTTTTGAGTTATTTTTACGTTTTCCATCAACAACAACACGAAAAAACGGTTTTTAGAAAAAAAATCCTGTGTGTATGTCGTCGTCGTCGTCGTCGTCGTCGTCGTCGTCGTCGTCGTCGTCGTCGTCGTCGTCGTCGTCGTCGGCCACTTTTCCTTACATGTCTTGTTAGCACGATACAGTCTCTGGAGTGCGATAAGTCAGCATTTTCATGATTGAATATTGTTAAGGACAGGTTACAGATGATCCCTATTGATTTTCAGTTCACCAGAGTCAGTACAACGGTTGTTATGGTACTTGAAGTACGACATTTTGTAATTTTTTGAGAAATTTCAGTTTGTTAGCACGATACAGCCTGCGCAGTTCAATAAGTCACCAATTTTATGATTGAATATTTTTCAGGGCTTCTCACTGATAAACCCTATTGATTTTCAGCTCACCGGAGCCAATACAACTAGTTATACAGTACTTTAAGTACGATATTTTTGTCATTTTTGAAGAAGTTTCAGTTTGTTAGCACGATACAGCCTCCGGAGTATATACAAGTGACTAATTTTATTATTGGATATTATTCAGAGCGTCTCAAAGATGCACCCTATTGATATTAAACTCAGTAAAGCTAGTACAACGGGTGCTATGGTACTTGAAGTACCAAATTTTCGTCATTTTTGGAGAATTTTCAGTTTGTTAGCACGATACAGCCTCCAGAGAGTATACGATTGATCAATTTTAGGATTGAATATTGTTCAAGGTGTCTCACAGATGTACCTTATTGATTTTTAGTTGACTAGAGCGAGTACAGCGTGTCCTCTAAATCCAGATATACAAAATTTTTGGTTATTTTTGGAGAAATTTCGGTTTGTTAGCACGATACAGCCTCCAGAGAGTATACGATTGATCAATTTTAGGATTGAATATTGTTCAAGGTGTCTCACAGATGTACCTTATTGATTTTTAGTTGACTAGAGCGAGTACAGCGTGTCCTCTAAATCCAGATATACAAAATTTTTGGTTATTTTTGGAGAAATTTCGGTTTGTTAGCACGATACATCCCTCGAAGTGTATGCAAGTAACAATTTTATGATAGAACATTGTTCAGGGCCACAGATGCGGAAAAGTTAGTTTTAATCCGTAAAACCGTTTATTTTTTATCTATGTAGGCATTGACTTAAGAGATTTCTGAATGTTTGTAATAATTTCTTAACTATTTTAAATATTACATCTATTCTCCAAGCTTTAGCATTCTTAAAATGTGACAATGAAATATCTATTTCGTATATTTGTATTCTCAAAAGTTGCGTTCGTGATTTTTCTCGTATCTTGCTGTGCTCCTTTATAGCAACATTTCTACTTCCGATACATTATTATTTACCTATCTTATTCTCCACTACAATAAGTTGTAAAATGAACTTATGTAGAACATTAATTTAGTAATTAGTCGACTGGAATAAATACATTCGGCAATGTGATTCTAAATAATTAATGATAATGATAATCCGAGAAACAATTTGGCAACACAATATATAGATTACCTACCTGATCTTCATTTAATTATCTGATTGCATACAAGGCCATTAACACGTATTTTAAATTAAAAAGCACAAAATCCAGCATATAAATTCCAATTATTCACTTTAGAACGGATTACTCAAATTGTTAAATGTTGCGGCTGCTGTTGAAATAAAGTATATTTAAGTGAGGTATATTACCAACTTTACACGTGCTTGACTCTTGTTGTTGAATTTATTTGTAGTATGTGTCTTGGAAACAGAACGAGATTCCATGCAAAGTTAATTAGATTCTGGACGAAGGAATGATATGATATTATTTAACAAGCTATTGTCAATCTCCACAAAAGCTATTACTCCATTGGACTCAAATAGAGTAAAATACATATGATACGAGCTCATAATTACCTGTATAATGTTCATTAAATTAATTTATATTTGGATACTTCTTGGTTTTATCGAGTTTGGTATAGTCGTTCCAAGGTATTTCGTTTTGACTTGTACCAACATGATTGATTTAAGACCAAAACCCACATCACATAGTCATTAATCTAATAATAATAGCACAGTGCCGTATTTGTTCCATCGAAAAACGTAAAGATAATGCCTAATAATATGATTATTTTATAAATGAAAATTTTTGCTGGTAATATAAAATTTGTGACTAATTATAAAATTTATTTAATTATTCTGTTATTTATTTATGTCTCAGAAGATATATTTCCGAATTTTTATTTTTCAATTATTTTTCACGATAAATATTTGACCACTTTATCTATAAATATTTTAATCTGATTGTGTAAACGTAAAAAGAGCTTCCCTTTGTCTGACCTGTACTGCAACTACCTACTTTATTTCTAATGACCTCTTCATTTTTATATATAATGGGATTAAAATATTTATAGACGAAGTTGAAATTGGGAATTTCGGAATAATCATTTTTGATATTATCTCAGAATTTTAGTTTGTAATAAACATTTCACTCTGAAAGTAATCTTGTGTTTAAATAAAGTATGTGGCGTTCTAGCGCAAAAAGTGCATTTATCGCGGGTGCGAAGCGAATTGTTAATTATGTGTTTGAATCATTGAAACATAGAGGTTATAGTTTAAACGATGCAGCCAATTGAGCATGTAAGTTGACCAAAACGCCAATATCCACAATAAAAGACATTATCAATAAGTCAATACAAAAACGAAGTGATGCGAATAAAACCAAATGCAAAAGGATATAATCGGAAAAGCGATATATGTCCAATTCCAAGAACAAATTAAACCATCCCTTGATTGTATAAAAAGCGCGTAAAGCCGAAAAAATTTGTGGAGAGCCATTTCACAAATGGGATTTAAATATTGTACCATCAATAAGGGGCAAGCGATAATGGAGTCATATCGTTTACGAATGTGGCGTCATGACTACTTACAAGATATTCAAAAATATGGATATGGAAATCGTTCAATTATCTACCTCGACGAGACGGGGGTTTTGTGGATTTATCCAGTGGCGTAACTGCCTATGGGCTAGGCGGGGCAGTGCCCCCGAGCCCTCAAGCTCAGGGGGCCCTCGAATCCTTACCAGATAACAGTTTGCAACCCCACTTTAATCATGAAAACTCAGTTGAGAGAAATTCAAAAGTTATGCCTAGGGAATTCCCTTAAATTCTGTCTGTAGGCTGGCAGTGTTGTCAATTTGACGGATAGTGATATGTGCGTTTTATTATTCATCGATGTGCGTTTTATTGTGAATTCGAAAGATTTTTTTTCGAGAACGGTTAAAAAATTAATGCTGTATCAGGAGTAAGTAAGCTAATGCCAATAAACTTTTTTTTGTAGTGGTCAATTTTATTTGATTTTACCACTCATTTTGATGTCCGTTAAGTCAATAACTCGTGTCAAATCTATAGATTTCGGCTAAACTGGCAACAGTGGTAACACTAACGGTGATAATTTTTGGTCCGGGGATTCCCCAACAACACTTGTAGCTTGTAGCGTATCATTATGTTTCTCTTTCCTTTTATTTTACTTTTAACTTCGTCAGTGAACAGTGACTACAGTGAGTTGAGTACCTACCTCGAGCACAATCTAATATTGTATTGTTTCAATAAATAAGAAAACTAAAATTATGGATAAAAAGAAGAAACCCAGTGGTGCATTTAAAAGCAAACAACGCCAAAAAAGAGAAGATAGTAAACAAAAATTGCCCAAAATTGACAAGTTTTTTAGTCAGCCTTCTCCAAGTACATCTGGCCAAAATATTTCTATTGATAGTGACTCAAATAATGTGGTAACTGCAGTGTTGGTTGAGAAGCCTACTGAAGAAGATTCGACAATTATTGCAGTTGGAAATACCTCTGCCGCCGATCATGTGAACGGGGATGATGTTTGCATGACACACATAAGAGCGGGTTTGGAGGAACCACAGACCTCTACATTTTTCGAAAATGTGTACGACAAATCTTCTTATGACTTGGGAAACTTCACGAACTAAATATTAAGTGATAACGAAAAACGTCAAAATCTTGATATGGGGCCTTTACAGCCTTCAGGACCTTTTCCAACAGACATCAACCAGAACAATAGGTGTTTTTCAAAATCGTACTACGTTTCGTGTTCTAAATATGGTCCAGTTAATCGTTTTTGGTTGTGTTATTCCAAAATACTAGACGCTGCCTATTGTCAACCCTGTTGGTTATTCGCTTCACAAAGGAATAATGTTTGGTGTACGGGATTTCGAGATTGGAAGCATTTATCAGAAAAAATTAAACAACACAGTTGTTCGAGTGGCCATTCGGAAGCATGTGCTGTGTATGAATTTTGGAAAAAAAACGATACTAATATTATCGACAAGGAACTTGAAAATGAAATTCGCAAAGAAGCATCATTTTGGAAAATGGTTCTTCTAAGGTTATTCGATATCATACTTACTCTAGCAAAGAGTTCTTTGGCTTTGACAGGACATCAAGAAGACTTAAGTCAGGAACGAAACCACGGAAATTTTCTGTCCTTTGTAGAGCTTATCGCCCGATATGATCACATTTTGCTGCAAGTTTTGGATATGCCCAAAGGTAATAATAATTATTTCTAAGTTTTTTATTGTTTTATTTTGTTTATAATTATTAACTGTTTTATATCAGGACTTTTTTGAAATTGTGTTTTTTTATGTTTTTAGGATCTACAAGATATCTGAGTGCAACAATTCAAAATTAAATGATTGAGAGCTTGGGGACCAAACTCGAAACCCATCTACTAGAACAAATTAGAGCGTCACCGTTTTTTGCGATCATAATGGATACGACACAGGACATATCGAAGGTAGATAAGCTAAGCATTGTTGAATGGTATGCAGTAATAACCAGATCGGAAAATGGACATCCAATTGATATAGAAGTAAAAGAAGTGTTTCTAGGCTTTTATGCAGCCTTCAAACATGGCGCAGTAGGTTTAGTCAACCAAGTGACAACATTATTTATCGACAAAAATATCGATTTCAAAAAATGTGTGGGGCAAGGCTATGATGTAGCCAGTGTGATGAGTGGTGTGTATAATGGTGTACAAAAACATATTAAGGATATCTAGCCTAACGCAGTGTACGTACATTGTGCCACTCATAATTTAAATTTGGTGATAAATGATGCCGTTAGCAGTTGTGTGAAAGAACAGCATTTTTTCGCAACGTTGCAAAATTTGTATAACTTTTTCGGAAACAGCATCAAACGTTGGGATCTACTCTCAAAATTCACTGGCGAATCGGACACCACTCTAAAAAAACTAAATCCGACTAGATGGTCCAGTAGGGTCAATACGATATCTGCAATAAAACTTCGTTATTTTGATATTATCAAAGCATTATCAGAAATTGTTTTAAAGAGTCCTAATGAAGATGAGCGTAGTAAAGCAAAGACTATTAAAACAAAAATGCTAAATTTCGAATTCGTGTTGCTTTGCGAATTCATGCACAGTGTATCGAACGACATCAATTATGCATCAAAAACTTTACAAAAATGCGACATCAATTTGGGCGAGGCGAGTAAAGTTTTAGCAGAGACCACAGCAAAGTTGCAAATTTATAGAAATGATTTCGAATTATTCAAGTGCAAAGCCAGTGAAACTGCAAGAAAATATGGTATTGATTCCCATTTTCAAGAAAAAAGGCAAAGAAAAGTTAAAAAACATTTTGATGAATTAGCTGCTGATTTCGAAACCGAGAAAAAATATTTGAAATTAAGATTTTCAATAATGTAATAGACACAGTAATATCACAATTAGAAACACGTTTTATTGGTATGAGTGCAGTCAGTCTGTCATAAATTCGATTTTCTAACACCAACATTTTTATTACATGTTGATGAAGCAACTTTATTACAAAAGTGTGACGAATTCAAAAGAAAATATTCAGATATAATAGGCCCTAGTTTTTCACTTCAATTTATTAATATTTACCACCTAGTTTTACCTCAACTAACTCAAGCATGGACTGTTTACCAATTATGTAAGGTAATAATGAGCAACTATAGAGTGCTAGAATGCGACCTAACGGAAGTATTTACAGCAATGTTATTATTCTTTACAATTCCTGTCACTTCTGCATCAGCTGAAAGGTCATTTAGCAAATTAAAAATAATAAAAAATTATTTAAGAAATAGTATGAGCCAAACTCGACTCCGACATTTATCGCTAATAGCAATTGAAAACAAAACCGCTTCAAGCCTGGATTTAAACGAAGTCATTGATACTTTTGCGAAAACTAATGCTAGGAAAAAATTGTAAATATAATTGTTATTTAATCAGTTGGTAGGCCCGACCTTTATATAATAAACCCTTGAATCTTCTCTATTTCGTTTTATTAGCCAAACCTACACCAAGTATTAATTGTAATTTACGTTGTTACTGTTTAATATTTTTATTACCTGCCCTGCAGTGCACAAAAAAGAGCTTAAGAAGTTAAGTAGCTTAGCATTTTTAAAGTATTTGTATATTTCCTATTTTTATTTGATAAAACCTAATCAGTTTACATAGCAGTGGGGCCCCATTTTTTAATTTGCCCCAGGGCCCTTGGTTCCTAGCTACGCCACTGGATTCATCGGGAAAATGCAAAACAAAGGCTCCATCAAGTAAATGACAAGAAATAACAATAATACATGCTGGATCAGAAACAGGTTGGGTTTCAAACGCTTTATTGTTGTCAGCAAAGAATATTAAAGATTCAACCTTAGATTATTACCAAAATACAACAGCAGACGTCAATTGAATGAAGTACCAAATAGCAACAGCAGTGAACGGGAAATTCAAGAGTATTTATTAGAAAATGACCTGTATTTTGTAGAAGCGTACAAAAAATCTGATTTCTTACAAGATTTAGCAGCGATCAATATCGAAAAAGAGTACACTAAAAATATAGGCAACACAGTATTACGGCTTCCCCTATATTACTGCATATTTAACACTATAGAACACATGGGGCATTAGCTAAAATCCAGACAAATATTAAAGTTCAAATACTATTAGCCCTATGGGGATATCCTGGATATCTTTTTCCCATTTAAGATCAGTATAACTGTACAATGATATAGAAAACCAGGAAAACTATATCTGCTGATCATTACAATTATCATTTAGGTAAGAAAACATTTTAAAAGTGGAGAACACCCTATATTTATCTGTTCATTGACGACTTCATATTGTGGGCTTCTTAAGTGTCGGATAATTCACAATTCTTCAAGGAAATCCATTTCTTGTTCCTTATCACAAATATGTAGTATTTATATTTCTGTGTTAATGAATGTTTGGTGACAATTAGCAGTTTTGCGTATAGAGAGTTCTCTGGTTGTTTTAATCTGTATGCTCGTACTGTTAAACGTCTTCTTAAGTGATAATTATAAAGATCGGCAGGTATAGTTTCTAGTTCTCGATATCATTGCACAGTTATACTGATCCTAAATGGGAAAAAGATACTTATCCAAGATATCCCCATAGGGCTGATAATATGTAAGCTTATTTAATATTTGTAATATCAAATCCTCTTCTTTTTTCTATTGATATATATTAAGAAAGAACTCAGATCGTACATAAAACAAGCGAGGAGTGAAGGACATCAAGCGAATCTAAATTATAACAGACTGTGGCTTACTCATTAAATGAATCAAAACAAAACATGCAAGGGAAGGATACAGTTAGACCATCAGGTTCCAAACCCAAAGGAAGAAGATTCAGCAGTAGATCAATGGCCGAAGAAGAAGAGGATATTGATAAAGAAAGAACTAGTAAAATATTTTATAAAAGAAGGAAAAAACTAGCAGCAAAAGTAGCTCAAGAGGATCGAAACATTGTAAAATTGACCACGGCAAATAACAATGGAAAAAAAGCAACTAAAACTATGATAAAAACCATAGACAATGTTAGGAAAATATCAAAGAGGGTAAAGCGGGTGAAACAAAAAGTAAACTCATTGAAAATTGGAACATGGAATATCAAAACTATGCTAAAAGTTGGGAAAATGCACAGCATAGCGCAAGAAATGAAGAATTATGATTTAGACATTCTGGCGTTACAAGAAATCAGATGGAAAAAACAAGGCAAAATAGAAAACAAAAACTTACCGATATATTACTCAGGGGAGAAAAAACAAGGAAGGAATGGAACAGCAATAATGGTCAGTAAAAAATACGAAACAAAGTACTTGAGTTTAAGCCAATCGACGGTAGGATTTCATATTTAAAACTTGAGAATAAACAAGCAAATATAAGTATAATTAATGCCTACGCCCCAACGAAAGAAGCAAACGAAGAAGACAAAATAAAGTTTTACGAGAAGATAAGTGATGCCTGTGAAAATATCTCTAGAAATGACATTTTGATAATAATAGGAGACTTTAATGCCCAGATAGGAAAAGAAGAAAATAATCGAGAAATAGCTGGAAAAGAAACAATGCACGAGATCACAAACGATAACGGTAAAAGACTGTGCAACCTAGCTGCGGAAACAAATACCTTCATAATTAGTACAAAATTTAAGCATAAAAAGAAGCACAAGACAACTTGTTTATCCCCAGGAAAGCGAAGCGGCAACCAAATCTATCATGTTTTGATATCAAAGAAATGGATGAAAATGGTTAAAGAGACAAGGTCATACCGAGGAGCAAATGCAGATACAGACCACATTTTACTAATAGCGAAGATGAACATGAAAATATCAAGATATAAACCTTTCAAACACAACAAAAGAAAGTGGAACTTAAAAAAGCTGGAAAGAGATAAGGGTGAAAATTATTATGCGGAAACACTAACAAACAAACTGAGAATTCATAATAAAAAAGGAGATATGGACAGTGAATGGAAGATCATTAAAAATAGCATCATAAACTCTGCAGAGAAAGAAATTGGATTACAACAAATCAAACCATCCAAAGAATGGTTCGACGAAGAATGTAAGCTGGCAAGCGTAGAGAAAAAACAAACGAGGAATAAATGGTTGGAAACAGGAAAATATGAAGAGATGGACGAATACAGAAAGATAAGGCAAAAAGCGGAAAAAATCTACAGAAGAAAAAATCAAATTGGGTTGCAGAACAAATGGAAAAAATAGAAAAGAACAATAGGGATAATAGAAAACTCTTCGAATATGTGAGAAAGCAATACAGGAGCAGAAACGCAATTGGGGCAGTAAAATTAAATAAGAAAGAATGGGAAACATACTTTCAAAATCTATACTAAAACAATTATATTATGGACGAAAATTATGAGGAAGCAGTGACGGAGGGAGCAATCGGTGAACAGCAGTACAGACCCTCTTTCGAGGAATTTGTAGATGTTGTGAAATAATTCAAATAACGAACTAATCCAACATGGAGGAGAAGCCTTACTTCAACAAATATATGACCTGATAATGAATATATGGGCAGAAGAACGCATGCCAAACGAGTGGAGTATTGAACATATAGTTCCAACCTTCAAAAAAGGAGACCCAACCAAATGCAAGAATTACAGGAATGGTAAAGATATAGTCAGACAAATAAAAGCGCAGAGTCTAAGATGGTACGGGCATCTTCGAGGAAGGAATAAGGACGATCCAATAAGGAAAATCACTGATTGGAAGCCTGCCAACCCCAGGCCCAGAGGACGTCCCAAACTTAGATGGAAAGATCAGGTGATTTATGACCTAAAGAAAATGGGAATCAGCGACTGGGGAAGAAAAATAGAGGACAGAAAGGAATGGAAAAAAATTACAAAGATGGCGAACTCACACCGCATGCAGTAGATAACACACGGATTTATCCATCGTAGTACAAAAGGGATCAAAAGAGCGGCCTATACTCCGACACAAGAGTGCTGGCCTCTATATATACATCATCATCATCATCATACGCAGCTTATTCAACCATTTTGTTATGGTGTAGCCTCCCTCTACATATTTATATATTCCATTTCCATGTGGGGCCATTGTTGTCTATTGCTAGCTATGCGGCCCCAAGTTGATCCTGCGAGTTTCTTTATGTCGTAGTCCCATCTTAAGTTGGGGCGTCTTCTTGGTCTTTTCACGCCTCGGGGATACCATTGCGTTATCTTTGTGGTCCATCTATCGTCTGTCCTTCTAGCGAGATGCCCCGCCCATTGCCACTTTAGGGATCTGATTCTATTTATGACATCTATCACTTGGGTCTTTTGTCTGATCCAATCAAGCCTTTTTCTATCTCTCCTTGTTATTCCAAGCATGCATCGTTCCATAGACCTCTGCGTTACCTGGAGTTTTCTAATGATATCAGTTTTCAGGGTCCAGGTTTCACAGCCGTATGTTAATACTGGTAGTACGCACTGATCAAACGCTTTCTTTTTCAAACGGAGTGACATTCTAGACTTGAAGATGATAGAGTTCTGTCCAAATGTTCTCCATACTAATTTGATTCTTCTGTTTATTTCTGGAAGTAGAGAGCCTGATATGTGTATTAGTTGACCCAGGTATATGTATTCCTCTACTATTTCCAGGGCAGTGTCATTAATTGTTATTTCTTGTGCGTTTATCAGTTCGTTATACATTATCTTGGTCTAACTCAGATTTATTTTAAGGCCTACTTCATTGCTTGCTGCATTCAGTTCATTTATTTGTTGTTGCATTTCGCCAGGGTTACTCGCTATCAGGATGATGTCATCAGCGAATCTTAGATGGTTCAAGTATTCTCCATCTATATTCAGACCTGTGTTGTTCCAGCCCAGTTTTCTGAAGATGCTTTCTAGTGTTGCTGTAAATAACTTTGGTGATATTGCGTCTCCTTGTCTAACTCCTCTGCTGGTGGGGAATTCTGGTGTGCCCTCATATATCCTAACTCTCGCTTTGGCTTCCCTATATATATTTGCTACGGTCTCAATATATGGCTTGTCGACCCCTTGTTCTGTTAGGGCATTTATTACTGCTCTGGGATATATTGAGTCGAATGCTTTCTCAAAGTAGATGAAGGCTAGTGCTAGTGGTTGGTCGTATTCTTTGTTTCGACTGATAACCTCTTTGAGGGTATGGATGTGATCTATTGTACTGAAGCCTTTGCGGAATCCAGCCTGTTCTCGTGGTTGGGCCGAGTCTAGTGTATTTTGTATTCTGTTGTGAATGATCTTTGTGAATACCTTGTACGTCACTGGTAGTAGACTTATTGGTCTGTAGTTCCTAATGTCTTAATATATACATATATATATATATATATATATATATATATATATATATATATATATATATATATATATATATATATATATATATGCGAAACAAAAGTATTGGTACGTTTGACTGATGAATATTAACAAAATATGTTCATCAAGAACTGGGTGTAGCAGTCAACAGTGGGGCTGGTGAGAAATCAAACAATTTTATTATTCATCAAGCTTTCAACCCTTGTTTGGGGTCTTCCTCAGGATGATAAAATGGATTGTCAGATCGACTATACCATAAAAGTTGGAAACAATAAAAACTCAATAAACAATATATACATTTAAAAATAACACAAAAAACCGTTACAAACAATAACATTGTACTGATTTGGATATTTTTATCGGACCAACCACACAATGAATATTACATTTTAGGATGTTAGAAATTACTGACAAAACTCCAAATGAAAACAAATGACAACAAATGATTGATTTGTTATCATTTGTTTTCATTTGGAGTTTTGTCAGTAATTTCTAACATCTTAAAATGTAATATTCATTGTGTGGTTGGTCCGATAAAAATATCCAAATCAGTACAATGTTATTGTTTGTAACGGTTTTTTGTGTTATTTTTAAATGTTTTTTAAATGTATATATTGTTTATTGAGTTTTTATTGTTTCCAACTTTTATGGTATAGTCGATCTGACAATCCATTTTATCATCCTGAGGAAGACCCCAAACAAGGGTTGAAAGCTTGATGAATAATAAAATTGTTTGATTTCTCACCAGCCCCACTGTTGACTGCTACACCCAGTTCTTGATGAACATATTTTGTTATATATATATGTATATATATATATATAAACTTGTAAATATTATGGGGTACAGCCAAAATGTATGGGTGGTTAAGAAGACTCGATTTTCACAACACCAAACTTTCGATAATTTATTTTTATCTTTTTCAAGGCTAAAATTACAATTTTGTTAAACTTCAAAACAAGGTTTACGTTATAAATAAATAAAACTTACTAGTGAAGTGAGTAATTTCCTGAAGGATTTCAAAATTGATAACATTATTTGGATTTCAGTTTTATATAATTACCAAACATTCATATTAATTGCTGAGAACGTGGTCTGTCGTAAGAGAGAATAAAAATTCAAAATGATTAATCAGTCATAGTTTTTTGACTTTTTTGATTTTTAAATAACAGTGACAACGTTAAGGTTGAAGGTTAAATACCCTAACTTACACTAACTGTTTGATCTAGCGTGAAAATTCATTTAATTATTTGTATATTAGTGACAACTGTCAATATTTACGTTAAAGGTAAAAGGTTGAATACCCTAATTAACACTAACACATAGATGTAGCTTAAAATGTGATTTTATGATTTGAAATTTATTTATTTTATTTCAAATTTAAAATTACCAAATAAAATAAACAAATTTCAAATCATAAAATCACATTTTACGCTACATCTATGTGTTAGTGTTAATTAGGATATTCAACCTTTTACCTTTAACCTAAATATTGACAGTTGTCACTAATATACAAATAATAAAATGAAATTTCACGCTAGATCAAACAGTTAGTGTAAGTCATCAGAAAAACACTACACTCTTTCTTGATGTCTACCAACTAGAGAGTGAGTGTGATTATCTAGGTGAACACCTGCTGTGTCCGAAAAAATTGTTATCTCAAAATGTACTTATAGTACAGTCAAAGATGTGAATAATAATAAATTAATTCTTCTTTATAGAACGAGATATAAGGTAGTATTAGTTGTCTGGTGTTATGTTTAAGATGTTTTTAAATATAAATAGGTTAATATTGTTTGAAAGAATGCATTTTGTTCTATACATTACCGCTAAAAGTATCTTAAAAAGTAGGATGGCGATCCATAAATGCGGGATAAAAATAATCATTGAACAGTCGATAAATGTATTTAATAATTATGAAATTATTGAATAGATTTTAACGATTATTAGTTGAAATTATAATATTAAATGAATATATCGTCAAATAAGCATTTTAAATTATAATATTGACTGGACTATGACGATATTTAACTCAAACGGTAAGCCTAAATCTTAGAGCTCACACTATATCTCGAATAAACTTATATATTTACACAAATAGATGCAAAATATATGCGACAATAGCATTTCTTCTTATCTTTTGTTATTCAATTTAATGATTCAAATAATCTCTTTCAAGGCATCCAATAGTTATTTGGATCACTATTCCAGAATATCATATTTTGCTAGCACTCGCAAAACGTGTAATCCATAAAATTTTTCAAGACTACAAATTTAAACCCTTTTTAAAAAGTAGAAAATTAACGAAATATTTCTCTTTTATGTGAAACTTGTTGACTTTTAGAAAATTAATAATCAATGCTGTGGCCCCACTTCTAGTGAATATTTAATAAATGTCACTTTTGTAAGTACTAGGCCGGGAATTTGATATTCCCGGAGGATTTTGAATCCTGTAAAACTGTCGATAATGGCTGGCGTCATGAGAATACGTTTTATTAGATATAGCCTTATTTTTGTTTCCTCGTCTCCAATATAAAATAAATTTTCGTCAGACTTTTATCTTCCATATTTTCAATGTGTCCTAACAACGTAAGTCTGTGTACTCTAACTGTAAGAGATATGTTAGCTATGCAATTTCTGTACTTACGAAAAATTTTCTCAATACTTTCCGTTCCAACTTTGATTAAGTTACAATTGATCGAACATCAGTTTAACATAATACTAGTTATTTTGTAGTTTGTGTATATGTTTTTCTTTATTACTCTTTATAATGTCCTCAATCGTCTGCTACGTTTCATTATTATTTCATAAATTTCTATCTCCTATTTATAATCATATCTTAATATTAAAGCTAGATTCTCAAACTCTACAACTTGCTAAAAGGTATGAAATAATGTTCATTCCATGTATTAAGTTTGATCTTAAGTGGTTTTCCTTTTGTTGTGTCTCTGATCTAAATAACCATGTATTTTATGTTATCTCTATTTACGTCAAGCCCGTTTTTTCCGGCTGTCCATTCTGAAGTTTTAAACTAAAACTCAGTTTGTGATTTTGTTAGCAATACTATATCGTTTGCGTATGCTCAACACTGCTATTTATCGTTAAGTGCTTAAGTGAACCATCTCTTTGTATACCATTCTCTCTAAGCGCATTACTCTATAGCAAATTAGTACCCTCGACAGTCGATCACTTTATCTAAAACCTCCATTAATTCTGAAATTTCTATATATACTGTTATGATATAAACTATCCAGCAAAAATACCTTTTATCTAATTGTGGGTTGAGATAATTGAATGAATCCTATTGAATGAAAAATATTTATATTATAAAATATATACCTAATTGTAATTTTAATATTGAAATCGATGAACTGTTATTAAGTATTGTTATTTAAACGTATTTGGAATATAGATAAAATAAATTAGGTAAAATTGAATAAGTAAATATACCAGGACATACAACCAAAAACATAAAACAACTCAACAAATAATCCTCAAAACAATGATTGATAATCTGACATACTGCATAACGAAAATAGTTATTTAACGAACTAGTGTATTAATAAGGGCGATTAACCATGGAGATATTTAATTTAATTTATTGTTCGAGATTGTTAATCGCCCTTTTAATTCGCGAGTTCGTTACAAAACTTTTCCATTGACCGTATTGTTAAAAAATGCTTTCAATTTCGCTAAACAACAATCACTATTTCCTATTTATATTACCTCTATTCAAAATTAGTTTAATTTTTTGATTATCTGCAGTATAGCATTTTAACAAATTTTTATTCAAGTTTTCTTGGTTGTTGATTTGTATGTCAAAACCAGTTGTCATTATATATGTCAATAGAATTGAAATAAAAAGTTATGTTACAATTTAGATCGTTTTATCACATGAGAAATATACAATCCAGTCAATCGAACCAGTACATTCGAAATTCATTGAAAGAAATATTAAGGTAAACAGTTGCCTACATTTTTTGTTGTTTTTGGGTTGCATTGGGTTGCATATAATGAAATCGTTGATTAATAGAAAATCATTCATTAATAGGGGTCACAAATGAACGATTTTGAGTGCGTTAAAATACACCATACATGGAAGGTCGACGGAAATAGTTATTTAACGAACAAGTGTATTAATGAAGGCGATTAACAATCGAGATAATTTAACGAACTCTCTACGCTCGCTCCGCTCGCTCGTTAATGTTCGAGATTATTAATTGCCAATTTAATTCACGAGTTCGTTACAAGACTTTTACGTTAACCGCACTTTTCAAAAATGAAGATATCTAACTTTCAATTTCTATTTATTTAACGATAATCAACAATCACTATTTCCTATTTATATTAATTCTATTCGATATTAGTTTAATTTTCCATAGTGGTAGTTTTATTTTTGTAAACATTATTATTCGAAATTACACAACTACTGAAATTAAAGGTTATTGATTTGTATATTAAAATAAGTTGTCATTATGTATGTCAATTGAATTGAAATAAAAAGTTACGTTACAATTTAGATCATTATATCACATTCGAAATATACAATCCACTCAATATCGAACCAGTACACTCGCAATTCATTGAAAGAAATATTAAGGTAAACAATTGCCTACATTTGTTTATGGGTTTCATATAATAAAATAATTGATCAATATAAAATCATTAATTAATAGGGGTCATTAATGGATGGATGTGAGTGCGTTAAAATACTCCATAAATGGACGGACAAGGGAAGTAGTATATTACCTAACAAGAGTTACGCACGAAGTGAAAAAGCTTACGCACAAAGTCACACACCAGCGAGTGCGTAAATTTTATGAGTGCGTAATGGGCTTACAACTCGTATAACGTACTATACTTTTTCTACGCCTATCTATTTTCTTCTATTAAATAAAAGAAATTGCAATTATTTAAACTTTATTATAATAGTAGTTGACGGTCCTGGCGACTAGTAAAATAAGAAGTGTTAAGGTGCGCTCTTAAAATAATTCGAAATTTTGTAGGAATATTAGAAGCAACATTTTTGTAAATAAACCAAAGTGTAAAGTTAATGTGTATCAATCACAGAGATTAATTAACAAAACATTCACCTAACCGTAAGTACAAAATCTTGAAAATATATCTGAAACCTGTTCAACATTCCAGAACAGTTAGAAAAAAGCAACTCATTAATAAACAATTGGCAATAGAGCCCGATAACCAAAATAAAATATATGAGAAGGTAAAAGCGAAAGTCGGACTATCGAATAACCAGATATCACAAAGAAGGCAGGGCTGGAGCGAGGAGAATTTAGAGGTGTGTAGTATTAGGAAAGGTCAGCCCGGGAACGTGTCAGTTGCTGAACTGAGTAAGCGCTGATAATAACGTTTGCGGGATGCTGATTATATTACAGCACACACCGAAAAAAGGAACCCCTTAAGAAATTAATAATGGAGAGCGATTCTACGGATGAGGGATATAAAAGAAGAAGAGATACAGGAGAAGAAGATCAAGAACCGTCTGGGAAAAATAGGAAGACAATGAGAAAACCACTACCAATAAAAAACAAGAAAGAGAAAAAGTTAGATCAAATTCTAAAATTGATGCAGGAGATGAAAACAGAAATGAGGGAGATGAAAAACGAATCTACAGAAATGCGGAAGGAACAGCAAGAATTGAGGGAAGAAATTCAAATAATAAAACAGGAAAACGAGACCCTCAGAAAAATGTACGAAAGAATACAGAAGGAGAATGAAGATATTAAGAAAGAAATAATTGATATCAAAACTGCTAAAGAGTGGATAGAAAAAGAAAGAAGGAAAAACACCGTTGTAATTACTGGCCTAAGAATAGATATGACGGATTCAAAGGAGTTAACAAGAGCAGTCACTACTTTCATGGAAAACCAACTGAAAATCCAAATACAAGTTAAGACAGCACGTAAGCTAGGTGATAAAGCTTGTTTGATAGAACTAGAAAATGCAGAAGATAAAGAGAATATTATGCAGAATAAACAAAAGCTAAGAAATATAAACGATAATAGAATTTATATAAATCATGAATTAAGCAAGAAAGAAAGACAAAGACAAAAAGCAATACGAGACAGAGCACAAATTGAAAGAAATAATGGAAAAACGGTGAAGATTGGTTTTAGTAAAATAATTATTGACGGGGAAAAATAAAAATGAGACAAATTAACGGAAAAATTGGTAAATTCAAAAAACGAATAAAATTCAAAGGAATGGAAAATAAGCATACTGACTAGGCAACGAAAATGGCGATGCAAATGAAAGAGAAAAAGTCAAACAAGAGAGGTACAATAAATATACTGAAGCAAAAAGGGAATAAAGAAACGATTAAGATCGGCACATGAAATATAAGGACAATGTAGCATTGTCTGGTAAAATGAATGAGTTAGCTAGAGAAATGGGAAGATACAAGCTTGAGATATTGGCACTGCAGGAAATAAGATGGAAGGGTGAGGGAAGAATAGATGAGGAAATATACACACTTTATTACGCAGGGGAAAAGAAACAGGTGAAAAATGGCACAGAATTTATGTTGAATGATAAGTTAAGAAACAAAGTAATGACCTTTCAAGCAGTAAATGGAAGAATTTCAACAATTAGGATTGAAAATAAGCAAGCAAATCTAACAATAATAAACGTTTACGCCCCAACAGAGGACACAAATAGTGAAGACAAAGAAGAATTCTATGACAAGCTGCAAGAGATTTGGGAGAATATACCTAGAAATGACATGAAACTAGTCATAGGAGACTTCAATGCACAAATCGGAAAGGAGGAATATAACGAAAATGTTGCGGGCAAAGAAACGATACACGACAGGACGAACGACAATGGTTCAAGACTCTGTAATTTTGGGATAAGTACCGACACTTTCACAATAAGTACCAAATTCAGACATAAGAAAGAGCATAAAGTGACATGGACAAAACCAGGCTCCAATGAAGGGAATCAGATAGACCACGCACTCATATCAAGAAAATGGCTGAAAACAGTAGAAGATACTCGTTCATTCAGTTGTGGTGAAAACAAAAATGAAGATACTAAGGAACGGAAAAACGTAAAAAACAATGGAACATAGATAATTTAAAAGAAGAACATACGAAAGAAAGGTACAGACAATTATCAAAATATAGACTAACACAGGATCCAGATAGAAATATAGAGAAAAAATGGGAGAACATAAAAAACAGTATTACCAAAACAGCCGAGGAAATACTAGGACAAAAAAAGCAACAAAGATGTAAAGAATGGTACGATGAAGAATGTGAAAGCAAAAAGAAACAAAAAGATCAAGCACGAAAACAATGGCTAAATACAGGAGGAGAGACAGAACTGAAAGAATATAAGAAAAAGAAGAGAGAAGCGGACAAATCCTGTCAGAAGAAAAAAGCATAGTGGATAAAGGAGTTAATGATGGAAATAGAAAGTGACAACCGAGATAATAAAAAACTATATGATTACATAAGAAACCAAAGTAAAGGAAGCAAAGTAACGACCAGAATCAGCAATAGAGAATGGGAAGCATATTACAAGAAAGAACGAAAGGAGGATGAGTTTACAGCAAATTTTGAGGTAACAGCAGAAGATGAAGAGGAATACCTCCCAGTATATGCAGAATATAAAGAAATAATAACAAATCTCAAATAGAAGAAGGTAGCAGGACCAAATGGAATAGTTAACGAACTGATAAAGAAAGGTGGCGAAGAAGTAAAAAGAAAGATATATGAATTACTCATAAACATATGGAAGGAAGAACAAATGCCAGCAGAATGGCGTTTAGGTCTAACAATACCAATCTTCAAAAAAGGAAACCAATCAAAATGCGATAACTACCGAGGAATAACCATGCTTAACACATTATACAAAGTCATGACATCACTTTTAAGAAAGGAAATAAACAAATACGCAGAACAGAAACTAGGGGAATCCCAATATGGCTTCAGAAGTGGTAAATCAACTATAGATGCAGTGCATGTAATGACACAGACGATAGTATTAGCAGGCGTAAACTGATAGCAGACATGAGGAAAATTGGTATTCCAAACAAGTTAATTCGACTGACAAAAATGTCAATAAACAACTCGAAAACCAGAGTAATAACTAGTGAGGGCTATAGTGAGGAAATCGATATGGTAGATGGTGTGAGGCAGGAGGATGCATTATCAATGGTTTTATTCAATATAGCATTAGATGGAGCGATTATGGCGATAGAAACAGGCACAACAATAGCCCAGAATGTGACACAAATAATAGGGTATGCAGACGATCTGGTACTTATAGCAAGGAATAGGAGCAATTTGGATAAAATGCTAGGTGCCCTGATTGAAGAAGCAGAAAGGAGAGGTCTGGAGATAAACCCAGAAAAAACTAATTATTACTAGCCAGCAGGGGAAGAACAGAGAGTATAAAAGGAATCACAGTACAGAACTACAAGTTTAAAAAAGTAGCAAACTTCAAATACTTAGGCGTTACGATAAACGAGAACGACGACAGAAATATAGAGGTGGCATAAAGGGTAGAAGCAGGAAACAAAGCATACTGGGAATACAGCAAATTTCTTAAAGATAAACATCTAACCAAAAACACCAAATTGGAACTGTATAAAGCCGCTATCAGACCAACAATGACATATGCCGCAGAGACAATCTCCTTGACAAATAAAAACGAAGAAACTTTAAGGAGTGCCGAAAGGAAAATATTGAGGAAAATTTTTGGACCAGTCAGAACAGAAGACGGCGACCTCAGAACTATGATGAACCATGAAATTAGACAAAAAATGGAAGGACAGGACGTTGTAAAGTTCATAAAAGCCCAACGATTAAAATGGTACGGGCAAGTGCTCAGAAGGGAGCCGACAACAATAATAAGAAGAATAAGTAATTGGATACCACAAGTAGCAAGGCCAAAAGGAAGACCGAAGACAAGATGGGAAGATCAAGTTAACTGGATATAAGAGATTGGAAAACAGATACAAAGGACCGGAAAAGATGGAACAAGATAACAGAAAAGGCAAAAAGACACGACAATCTATAGGAAAAAAAAAAGAAAAACGCGGAGTGCCTCCCCGCAAATAAAGAAGTCTAAGAGCTCAAAAGTGCGGCCTGTATATATATATATATATATATATATATATATATATATATATTATTGTGAAAAAATTATGCTACACACTGTACATATATCTAACACGAGTTAATTACAATTTGAAATATTAACGAGCATAAAATTATTGAAGGAAAAACTATTCGAGAGTTAAATTTAAACTAAATTAAACTAATGAAATTTCTTTAAACTTTATAATGTACCTTGTATATACATACATGACACAAATATAATGGGATTCAAACTATTTAGGAGAAAAATTTAAAAAAAAACATCACCTGTTATGAAATGAATGAGTCCACTCTTCAATTGAAATCGTTAAATGTTTATGCATTATCTTAAATTCCCATTAGATACCATTAAACTATTTAGAAGCCCTAGAAATGTTTCTTGTATTATATCCAAAGGTGAAATTCCAAATAAAAACATAAGGGTTATAAAATCTTTGACATCTGTTTGAAGTATGTGTCAGCTGGGTAGAGAAAAGTCGATAACAGCTGAAAATTTTTAAGAATTAATAAAATGCAAAAGATATATATAGGTATTGTTTGTTTAGAATTGTTAAAAAGAATTGAGGGAAGAAATTCAAATAATAAAACAGGAAAACGAGACCCTCAGAAAAATGTACGAAAGAATACAGAAGGAGAATGAGGATATTAAGAAAGAAATAATTAATATCAAAACTGCTAAAGAGTGGATAGAAAAAGAAAGAAGGAAAAACACCGTTGTAATTACTGGCCTAAGAATAGATATGACGGATTCAAAGGAGTTAACAAGAGCAGTCACTACTTTCATGGAAAACCAACTGAAAATCCAAATATAATAATGTATGTGTCAGCTGGGTAGAGAAAAGTCGATAACAGCTGAAAAATTTTAAGAATTAATAAAATGCAAAAGATATATATAGGTATTGTTTGTTTAGAATTGTTAAAAAGTATGTTTTATAATTAAAAAGTTACTATCTTGAATAATAAAATGAAATCTTTTAAATGAACTACTATGAGTTATTTTGATTGGTTGCAAACATTTATGTGATTTCAATAAACAGAGGGCTGTTATAGGAATGAGATTTTTTGTTTTGGAAAAAAGAAAGTTGTTGATTTTGAAGAAAGAAAGTGGTAGAGCGTTGGTGCTAAGAAAAGCTAAAAGAAACACATTATTTTTCTTTCATAATAATTATAAGACTTGTAAAATTTATAGCCAATATTAAAAAGTGAATAGTGATACTAACCTTCTAAAACGATTCCTGAACTAAATATTTGATATATACAGTGTAGATATCCTTTACATAGTCCCAGAAGAAAATACTGAAAGACTTTTCAGTAATGAAGTGATACAAATGAACTGTGAATCCAGTTTCCCAAAAAGACTAGTGAAACTAACCTTATAAAACGATTCCTGAATTAAATATTTCATGTATACAGTGTGAATATCCTTTACACAATCCCAGAAGAAAATACTGAAAGGCTTTTCATTAACGAGTTGATTCAAATGAACTGTGAATCCAGCTTCCCAAGAAATTTTCCAGAACATCCCTAAAAGGCAAGCAAAATGAATATTCTTCTATAGAACATTAGTGGAGAACATAAGGTATTTCATAAATTTTTTTTAAATGAAAACTTACTTGTATATATAAAGGAACATTAGGTATTGAATTATATCCGATAATCTTATGTACTTATCACAATCGTCCATGTTTTTTTTTTCTTGAAATGTTGAATACAATTACCAACAAAACTTAAACGCACAATAAGTTGCATACGTACACGTATGGTATGAAGTTTGTGTGAAAGACCATCATAGATAAGTTTTATTTTTCTTTATATATCGTATGCAAGGAAAAATAATGTATTTTTTGATTTTTTACGAGATAAAAATTCTTTTCTCTTAAATAAATAGAATCATATATCTGTGAATCTTGATTCAGTGTTTTCTTTTGTAAGTTGGCAATACTGTTTAGACAGCATTCACCACTGAAGGTTTCCTCGAGATAAAGTATACAGGACCGCACTACAGAGATTTATAAAAAAAATTTAATTTAACAGAATTTTTTTTTAATATCAAATATTTGGCGCATATAAAATAATAATAACAAGATTTATTATATATATATAAAGCCCATGAACCCGGATCCTGAGAAGCTGAGTTCTCATATAAAAATTTATAATAAGAAGAGATAAAGGTAAGTGCACTGTGTGGCATTATTGAACAAAATAATTTCTTAAATATACCGGGCGAATTGAATTAAAATTTTATTGATTTTGAAACACAAATAGTAAACCACAATAATATATATATAACATAAATTTCGATTTTCTACTACACCTGCCTTCAGTCGAAATTTCAATAATTTCGACGTATTGGCCTGACCGTTCTTCGAAGGAAAAAACAACTACATTCCTGGCAAATACCACGCAGAATATTGAATTACATTCCCTTCGAAAACCGTGACGTCGATCAGCTATTTTGCCGATACGGACATCTGTGGTGATTCGCAACTGATAGCGGAATGGCATAGTACACTGACGCGTTTCGACCTTCTTGGGTGTCTTCAGGAGTGCCGTAATGCCTTCCAGTTCAGAATGTCTAATCCGAACTGAAGATACCGCTCTCCGACAACTTCACTTGGCTCGTGTAGTAACACACAAGCGAGAAGCAGTCAGCTGGCGCCATCTTCACTTTCAGTTGTGAACCAACACCTCAGATAAATGCGACCGTATTAGTCGTATGAAATAAAATGAATATAATTTCATGAAATACGAGGCGTCTATATGAAACATAAATTTCGATTTTCTCCTACACCTGCCTTCAGTCGAAATTTCAATAATTTCGACGTATTGGCCTGACCATTCTTCGAAGGAAAAAACAACTACATTCCTGGCAAATACCACGCAGAATATTGAATTACATCCCCTTCGAACACGAGCCAAGTGAAGTTGTCGGAGGGCGGTATCTTCAGTTCGGATTAGAGATTCTGAACTGGAAGGCATTACGGCACTCTTGAAGAGACCCAAGAAGGTCTAAACGCGTCAGTGTACTATGCCATTCCGCTATCAGTTGCGAATCACCACAGATGTCCGTATCGGCAAAATGGCTGATCGACGTCACGGTTTTCGAAGGGGATGTAATTCAATATTCTGCGTGGTATTTGCCAGGAATGTAGTTGTTTTTTCCTTCGAAGAACGGTTAGGCCAATACGTCGAAATTATTGAAATTTCGACTGAAGGCAGGTGTAGTAGAAAATCGAAATTTATGTTTCATATAGACGCCTCGTATTTCATGAAATTATATTCATTTTATATATATATATATATATATATATATATATATATACACATATGTCCAAAAGTTTGGAATACGTACAAATAATATATCTACGCCTATGGTGGTTTAAAAACTGCTGTTGATATTTATTCTAGAGCCTTTTAAAATGAAAATTATCAAAAATTAGATTCGTTTTGGTAGCAATTTGGTCACATTAAACTGATTTTGGTATTTACACATTATTTTAGTTCTTGTTTAAATTTCATTCGAGCCGTTTAAAAATGCCTAGAAACATGATATCTCATTTTGACAGATCTAGAGTAATTGCATTGTTACAACTGGGCTTTATTCAAAGTGATATCGCCAATATTATTTGGCGTCACTCAGAGTGCTGTATCGAAAATTCAAAAAAAAATTCCAAGACACAAATGACGTGAAGGATCGCCCCAGAAGTGGCACAAATCGATGTACAACAGCAGCACAAGACCGGCAAATCACATTGATAGCGCGAAGAAATCGTCTGGAATCTACAAGTGGTATATCCAGAGAAATTTTTAGGCTTGAAGGACTGAATATTTCACGGCAAACAATAACACGCAGATTAAATGCAGTAAATTTGTATCGTAGAATACCCTTACGTGTTCCCAAACTAACCTATCTACACAAAATTGTAAGGTTGCAATGGGCTCGAGAAATGGTACATCATGGTCGTAAATGGAATAACGTGATGTTCTCTGATGAATCAAAAATTGGCTTGGTTTCTGATTCGCGAAGAACACTAGTTTGGAGGGCCTCAGGACGACAACATCGACTGAAAACAGCCCAACCGCGTGTCCCATTTGGAGGTGGGAGTATTATGGTTTGGGGTGGTATTATGAGTGGCACACGGACGCCTCTACTGGTTCTGGAGAGAAGAGTCACTGGTGCTGTAAACCTCGAGGAGGTTTTTAATCCTGTCGTGCGTCTATTCCGAGGGGCAGTAGATGATAGATTTGTGTTTATGCATGACAACGCACCTCCGCATCGAACCGCAGCACTACAAAATTTTCTGGAAGAAGAAGGAATATCCACAATATGGTGGCCCTCGAATTCCCCAGACATGAACGTCATTGAACATGCTTGGGACATTCTCAAAACACGCATTAAAAAGCGAAACAATCACCCTATTACACTGCGAGAACTAAAAGATGCTGCTCGTGAAGAATGGGAGAGAATTCCGCAAGCCCAGCTCGACCATTTAATCGACAGCTTGCCAAATCTCCTACAGTCATACATACAGGCCAATTGAGGGAATACTGATTATTAATTTTATAAAAAAATATTTTTTTCTATACTAATTTGATTTTAAATGTAAGTGGTACATTGTAAATTTTTCACTCCAAAAGAATAAATAATTTTTTTGCATATTGTTTATCTGGCTTTGAGATGTATTTAGTATTGGTGGGAGTTGTAGCAAAATGATGTTCAATTATTCAGAATTTTTTTTATATAGAAATAAAAAAAAAAGATTAAATATTCCAATATTCCAAACTTTTGGACATATGTGTATATATATAATAGTAGTTTGTGACGCGCTTTTTTCCTCCCTAAGGCGATGACCGCGCGCTGCGCTGCGCGTGATCTATCGGTAGCGGCCTCTTGCTCTACCTCTCAACACCTTGGAAACGTCACTCCTGACACCTTTGAAGCCTTACAATTTCTCGGGCGCCAGATTTTTAACGTGGTTGTCTCCACGGCCCCTCGACTACACTCGTCGAGAGTTCCAGGTAACCTCAGATGGAGGTACGGTAAATTCCAGGGGTCTATTGTCGTCAAAATTCGGGAGGTTGCTAAATATATAAAACAAATGTTCTCGCTAGTCCTGAAATGAATATTATTATCCTAATCCACACTACGGAGAAGCTAAAATTCGTGCAGCCAAACAACTACTCTACCATAAGAAAGCACTAGTCTATAATAGGTCAATAAAACACAGAGGTTCGGTTAGGTTATATTACAATAATGTTTATTATCTATATACAGAAGAAAAAAAAACTTATCACACATAAAGGTAACCCATACTCTGGTATCCCCAGAAAAGCAGAAAAATGTTAGCAAACTATATACAGTTGATATGCGATTATTAGAGACGAAGCGGGCAGGACATAAGCGAGAGTTTTTATCAGCAAATGCAATGTTTACGATAAAAGCGTTAAAAAAAAAAACAAACTCCTACTGCACAGGTCTTTTCAATATACAGGTCAATAAATAAAAATTAATAAAACGGAACCTACATTGATGCTAACAAAGTGTCCATTCACTTTCGACGCACCCGGTATGTAGAATAAATGTGAGTATTGAGTACACGAAGCTTATAAAGATCGGGAAAGGAAATGCGAAAAAGGGTTCGATACTTGAATAAAACTGTGGAGAAACTCGGGCCAAGTGGTGGGACAACTTTCGGAAGTTTTGGAGAATCGGGACTAGGAATTAACGGTTGAAATCCGGGAATTAAAATATCAAGGAGCCCTGGCTAGACACCTGGAAGTCCTCAAGATTCCAATTTAACGGAATATACGTCGTCTAATTAAAACATCAGAAGAGCCCTGGCTAGACACCTGGAAGTCTTTGATATTTCAATCGAAACGCAAAACAAAACAAGGAATCGGGACGGGATACTGACGGTGGAAATCCGGGAATTAAAATATCAAGGAGCCCTGGCTAGACACCTGGAAGTCCTTAAGATTTCAATTTAACGGAATATACGTCGTCTAATTAAAACATCAGAAGAGCCCTGGCTAGACACCTGGAAGTCTTTGATATTTCAACCGAAACGCAAAACAGGGAATCGGGTTAGCACTCAATAAAATATTGTCGAGATTTTAAATGTACTGTTTCTCGTTATATTTCTGATAGATAACAAAACCATTAACGCATGCAGTAAAATGAAATACCTAATCGGGAATCGGGACGGGATACTGACGGAGGAAATCCGGGAATTAAAATATCAAGGAGCCCTGGCTAGACACCTGGAAGTCCTTAAGATTTCAATTTAACGGAATATACGTCGTCTAATTAAAACATCAGAAGAGCCCTGGCTAGACACCTGGAAGTCTTTGATATTTCAACCGAAACGTAAAACAGGGAATCGGGTTAGCACTCAATAAAATATTGTCGAAATTTTAAATGTACTGTTTCTCGTTATATTTTTGATATATAACAAAACCATTAACGCTTGCAGTAAAATGAAATATCTAATATTTTAATAATTCAAAATACAAATTCAAATATCTATTTAAAGACAACTGTTATTATAATTTTCAAATATTCTAACTTTCACGGTTATCGCTTCAGCATTTTTATTTCAAAAAGAAAAACGGAAAAAAACTTATTCAAAACATTCAAAGAAATAGATAACAGTTCGATTTCTGCTATATCACAAAACCATTAATGTTTATAGCAAAATGAAATATCTAATATTTTATAAATTCAAAGTAGAAATTCAAATATCTATTGAAAAGACCATTTATGCTTTCAAATATTCTTGAAAATTCGAAAATAAAAACTATTACAAAAAAAAAACTATAAGAACGGTAAATAAATTGATAAAATTGCTTACTTTCGGAGCGTTGCACTACTTCTCGCCGTCGGAACTCGGGAATTGATACTCATCTGATACTATTTTTCACTATCTCACCTACCAGGTTTCAAACTGCTTTGCCCTCTCTTCCGCTAGTGCGACCTGCGCGCTTTCACTCAGTATTTTGCGGTAGGGGGTAAACATAAATTTTACCATCGGATCGCGGTCAAAATTTGGAATTTTCAAATTAAAATCCGGAATGAATATTTTATCAAAATGATTTCTACATATCTAACGGTTAAATAATATCTACCCCGAAACCAGGGGATACAATAAAATGTTCACGGAGATTTGCAATTACTTTACAATACTTATAATAAGTCACCATACAAATCAATATATATACTCGTCGACATAAACTATAAAATGAAAATATATTCAGCGCATAAACTGCTAAATGATTTATATACAAAGAAACGAATATGTGACGGGTGATACATAATCAAATATATACTCGGTGACATAAACTATCAAATGAAATTACAGTCGGTGGCATAAACTAAAAAAAATGTTTTGTATATATAGGAACGAATATGTAACGGGTGATACATAATATAAATGAATATATATACTCGGCGACATAAACTACAAAATGAAAGTACACTCAGTTACACAAAATTAACGTTAGTAACGAAAACTTCGTTACATCCCCCCCTTACTTCGGTAAAATAAAATTTAAGGACATGAGCATCGCTCGCGTGCTTTAAATTTTTTTTTTTAGCACCTTAGAAACCAATTATGAATAAATTACAATTCCTTTAAAACTAAACAAACTCTTTCTTCCATACTCTGGACTTATCCTCTTCAAGGGTGTTCAGAGTCGGTAGCCTCTTCTACGACTTCCGGGGCCTGGTCCAAACCCTCGGACTCTGATATTGCGGCGCAAGCGGGAATAGCGCTCGTGTAGATGACTGGCGATCGTCGGAGATGATACGGAGCACGTACATAAGTTGCACTGTACGCCCTTGTCCTGGGTTGCACGTTGTTGACGGAAACTGGGGCGGGGTACTAGATGAACCTGTACTGCTACTGACTTCCTGGGGCCGTTCGCTAGGGATTGGTCGGGGGTCCTGTCACATGGACAGTCCCGGGACATTCTTCCCACTTTCCCGCATCGGGAACAGAATAGGACAGTTGCACGATTACACATCTGTCGGCTATGGCCAGGGATTCCGCATCTCCAACAGAGATCATTGGTGATGCGTATGAACCTCTCAGGTTCCGGGCGGCTTCGTTTTCTCTTGATTCTTGGAGAGAGATCGTCCATTTGGGAGCAATCAGCTATTTGTTCCGGTCGTATCCAGGAAATTCCACCTGCCTCCTTACTTCTCCTGGGGGCGCCACGCAATGGGCCACATTTGGCGAAATGTTCGGATAGCTCCTCCGCATCCTCTGACAGGCTCTCGGCGGTTTCATAAAGACTCAATTCTAGGGACGATTCGGAATCGGGGTCCATTTTGACTCTCGGTCCTTGTCAGTGATTAACTACAACAGAACAAACAAATTTTACCATTACTTCGGTCAGAGGGCCACGGTCATCCCGCCCTAAGTTGCCGCGGTTTTCTCTGGTTAACTTAAACTTGAAAAGAAAACAATAAATGTTCTCCGTTACATATTTAATAAATGACCACAACCAAATAAAACAATCCTCAAAAAAAACTTGCAAGGAAACAAAACTTCTATGTCCATTTTTCGGAACGGCACGCATTACCAAAAGTAACAAAAAGAGAAAAAAAAACAGTCACTGGTGACCAATTCAAATAAATTTTATCCAACAAAAGAGACAATAATTCAATTTTCACAGGGGGAAGGGGGGATCGGAATATTGTATCTACGTCCATCTGGTCCCTTCATCCTGACGGTGTGCCACCGCCCAGGCTTGGCGGTTCGCGGTCGTAGAAAGGCGGCTTTTTCCGCCCACTCTCTCGGCCACGGTTGCGGTCGCGGGTGCTGTAAGGCGAAATCTAGTATGGCTAGACTTCGTGCTCGGTGGTCTTCTCGCCCCCAAGTCGCTTCCTGCTCGGACTCTGTAACCTTTTCCATTTCCGTGATTTTGGGAGCTGGTTCTGGATTTTCACTATCTGGGGTGAACGTATACTGACACCCGGAGTGGTACTGAGCCACGGCTTCGGTAACCTCCTCGGTCGTCTGCCAACCCTGGTCTCTTGTATGCACCGTTGTCCTCTCGTACAGGGTGCACACTAAGTAGGATTCCCGGTATACTTCAGTTTCTGATGCGGGTGGCGAGGGTGGAGGTGTGGCTCCCGGTATGTTGGGGTCGACGTCGAACACTTCCGGGTCAAATTCCCATTCCATGTTCTCGTCTGTCGGTGGATGGTTATTCAGTTCCTCGACGTAGTCGAAGGTGGATCCTAAAGGTATGTCTTCGGCTTCAGGTCCGGGAGAGTCGGAGGAGGACGGTGAGGCGGTGAGGTCTACGACCTCATAGTCGCAGAGGGTCGGTGACTTCCTTAATCGTCGGGCGATTTCCTTAGCCTTCTCGGTTCTGGCTTGTTCCCTCCTCTGCCGGTTGGCTCGGTCCTCGTAGGGATCGTGGCAGGAAAGCGGCTCACTCCCTCGGGGTGGTGCATCGCACCGCGGTTTCATTCTGAAATAAACTAATTATTTAACGGTTTTAAATCTTTAATGTGGATTCGGTTATGTCGCTTGCCGTTTTCGTCTCGCAAATCATATACTACCGGGGAGACGACGCGGACTACTTCATAAGGCCCAGAGTATTTCGGGGCTAATTTCGCAGCTACATGATCGACAGCTGACGACAAAGTGTTCTCCTTTTTCATGACTTTGTCTCCTAGGGTGCATTTCCAGTCACGGCGACGTAAATTGTAATAATGACTTTGACTGGGGAATGCTCTAGACAAATTTAAACGGACAAGATCAAAACACTCTTGTAACTTATCAAGTCGTGAGAGATGTATTCTTGCATGTTCCTCAACGGGGCTTGTAGGTTCGGCATCTTTCCTCGAATCGGCTTCATGGTTATCTTCAGTCTCCCTCCTGAGAGATTTCGGAATGTCGGGGTCCCGTCCAAAATTTAAAAAGGCAGGTGAAAATCCAGTAGAATCGTGTTTAGAGTTGTTCATCGCAAACTTCAAATCGGCTAATCTTACATCCCAGTCCCGGTGATCCTGCTCGCAATATTGCGCAATCATTGTCTTCAGAGTGCGGTTGGCTCTTTCTACCGGATTAGCTTGCGGAGTATACGGAGGTGTGAAACGATGTCGAATTCCCAATTCTCGCAACATATTTTTAAACAGTGTACTATTATACTGAGTTCCATTATCGGTTAATACGGTACGGGGGCATCCAAATGTTGTCAGTATTTCTTCATGAAATGCAGTACTGACGCTACTGGCCGTAGCACTTCTCAATGGTTTACATTGTACCCACTTGGTAAATCGGTCCTGGAATATTACTATATAGCAATTTCCTTTCTTACTCCGCGGCAATGGTCCTATGATATCAGAACTAACGGTATCCCATGGTCGTTGGTTTGGGGATGGCTGCATCTTCCCTGGAGGCTTCTGTTGTGACGGTTTGTACTTCTGGCATTGTAAACATCGGCGAACGTACTTGGTAATATCTCGAAACATTCCAGGCCAATAGTAATATCTGGCGATACGAGTGATGGTCTTGGCGATTCCCAGATGTCCAGCATGAGGGGCATCATGGTTTTCTTTGAGAACTCGGATTCGGTCGGATTTTGCTATGCACAGTTTCCATGGGTCACTCATTTCTGGTTCTCTTAAGTCATTTATATCCCAAAAATGACGGTACAAACGGCCTTCTTTGATGCAGTAGTCTGGGAACTTGTCTGGCTCCTTCAGGACTTCTTCCTTCTTGTTCCGGTACCATGAACATTCGGCGGTTACCTCGGTCAGACAGAGTATCGATGATGGATTGGTCTCGGCTGTCATTGGTAGCGGATTTCTGGACAAAGCGTCAGCCACGCGATTTAGAGCACCTTTACGGTACTGTATCTCGAAATCATATTGCTGCAGAAAAATACTCCATCGGGCTAAACGTCCGGACGGACTCACTATGGACTGCAGCCATCTAAGAGATTGATGATCGGTAACAACCGTGAAATGGTAGCCCTCTAGATAAGGACGCATCTTTTCAATCCCCCAAACAATGGCAAGACATTCTTTCTCAGTGACGGAGTAATTCCTCTCGGCAGGACTTAGTGTGCGACTCGCGTATGCTACCACATGCTCCTGGCCATCCTTCTGTTGTGTAAGGGCAATTCCCAAACCATACTCGGAGGCGTCGGTCTGTAGGGTGAACGGTACGGAAAAATCGGGACAACTTAAAACGGGAGCTTCTGACAGACATGTTTTAATCTCAGCAAAGGCAGCTTCTTGCTCTTCGGCCCACTTCCATCGCTGGGATTTGCGGAGTAATTTCGTTAACGGGGCCACCTTTTGTGAAAACGATGGCACAAATCTCCTATACCAGGATGCGACTCCCAAAAATCTTCGTAACTCTCGGATATTTCTCGGCGCTGCAAATTTAATTATGCTCTCGACTTTTTCTGGATCGGTACGGATCCCATCTCCAGTGACTACATGGCCTAAATATTTCATGGACGGTAAACAGAAGTGGCATTTCTCCGGATTCAGTTTCAAACGTGCTCCTCGTAATCGACGGAACACCTCAGACAGATTTTCCAAATGCTGTTCGAACGTTTCCCCTAGAACTATGATGTCATCCAGATAAGCAAAGGCGTACGGATCTAAGTCTGGGCCTATTAGTCTGTCAACCAATCTCTGGAAAGTGGCAGGTGCGGAATGTAGACCAAATGGAAGGACCGTGAATTGAAACAATCCACGTCCCGGTACGGTAAACGCGGTAACGGGTTTGCTCTCCGGTGTTAATGGAACTTGCCAGTACCCACTCTTCAAATCTAAACTGGAAATATATTTGGCTTTTCGCAGTTTATCCAGTATAGCATTAATAAATGGAAGCGGGTAAGCATCCTTCATCGTAACTTCGTTGATTTTGCGGAAATCGATGCAGAAACGGTTCTTTCCATCTTTCTTCTTCACAATCACGATTGGAGAGCTCCACGGACTGGTAGAAGGTTCTATCACTCCTTCATCTAACATCGCGTCTATCTCGGTATTGCACACTTCCTGCATTTTTGGATTTTGCGGTCGGTATCTTTGTTTGATCGGACGGGGCTGTAGCAGACGGATTTCATGCTCAATAAGCGTAGTCGGACCTCTAATCTTCTCGAACAGCGGAAGTTCCTGGTTCAAAAATGTATTCAACTTCTCTTTTTGATTCTTCGTCAAATTAATCTCTTCACTCGGAATGATTGTTTCTAACGGGCATCCTATGTAGCCATAATTGGTGTTATCTCCTAACTCTTCCGGGGATAATTTCACTCTTCCAGGTTTATTATCATCTTCATTTTCTCTAACCCTTATCAGAGACGACGAAAGGACTTCAGTATTGGATTGTTCCTTGTCAACCCCTAAACTACCCAGGGTGGACGCAGAGACTTCAGAAACAAACTGCTCTTTGTCAACCCCTAACACCAGGGAAGACGCAGAGACTTCAGAAACAGACTGCTCTTTGTCAACCCCTAATACCAGGGAAGACGCAGAGACTTCAGAAACAAACTGCTCTTTGTCAACCCCTAACACCAGGGAAGACGCAGAGACTTCAGAAACAAATTGCTCTTTGTCAACCCCTAACACCAGGGAAGACGCAGAGACTTCAGAAACAGACTGCTCTTTGTCAACCCTTAACACCAGGGAAGACGCAGAGACTTCAGAAACAGACTGCTCTTTGTCAACCCCTAACACCAGGGAAGACGCAGAGACTTCAGAAACAAATTGCTCTTTGTCAACCCCTAACACCAGGGAAGACGCAGAGACTTCAGAAACACGGTCTTCTGAGAGACACTTGTCGGTATTGTCCATACTTAGTGTCGGTTTAGCAGCATCGGATTCTTTCGTGAGCGGGCTCACTACTTCCAACATCTCAACAGGACTGGTTGATGGTGAGTGCATCACTTGTTTGTCTTCCATGTATATTTTCCCGCTTCCTAGCTCCAACCGGAAATTATACTTTTGAAGAACATCGTGTCCCAACACAATATCGGTTATAAGACCAGGAAAATGTTCGAATGACCTTTCCAAAATGACGTCATGGATCTTCAGTTTCAGCTTGTATGTGTCGGTGATAGGGACTAAAATTCCATTAGCTAAACGGGCTCTCGCAGCTTGACGGGCTATGGTTTGCTTTCGTTGGGAAAATGTCCTAGCTATCTGATCACCGATGTATGATTTAGCAGCTCCAGTATCCAATAGGGCTCTGAACTTACGGTTTTCAATTTCAACGTCGATGTGCGGTCGGGAATCGGTCATTTCTTCTGGCGTTTCGGCATGAGAGGCAAATATCTGTGGAAGCTGTGTCGGCCTCTCCTCGGGACAGCTTCGGATTAGTTTTCCTGCCTCCTGCAGGAACAGTCTCGGGAAAATACTCCTTCCTTATGGCAACGGGAACAGAATATTTTCGAAGGGTTCCGGCAATCGCTTCGGTAGTGTCCGGATTCACCACAGCGGAAACAGGTTGGTGCGCGTGAAGACGAGCCAGACGGTCGTTGAGTATTTTCACGCGTCGAAGCGTGATGAATTTCGTTCGGTGACGGCCGGCTGGTACCGGGGTTGGCTTCTCTTACTGGGTCGGACGGCGGATTGTGGGACTGTCCATATCTAGGGGGACTCACTGGCTGCGGACGGGCTGGTCCACGGCTCGGTCCACTGGGGTTGGGTGCGCTTTGGAGTTCCTTCCTCAGGAGCTCATATTCCCTAACCACTTGACAGAACGTAGGAAAATCCTTGAAATCTACTTTTCGTATCTGCAGCCGGTACTCGGGTAAAAGATTTCGGTACAGCCATGCTAACTGTTGTTCGGACGTTAGTTTCCCATGCCTCCTCATCAGGGTCTGTAGCTCGGTCATGTACGTCGCAGCGGATTCATTTCGTCTTTGAAGACGTCTTCCTATCTAGGCTTCCAAATCGACTTCATAGTTTACTGGATAAAAGAAAATTCTGAATTCAGCTTCGAATTCGTCCCAGGTTGTGAACCTACTTCGGTTGTTGCGGTACCAAGATGCGGGTTCACCTGATAATAATTCCGGTAATACCGGAAGCAAGTTGTCCTTCTGGACATTCTTTGCAGTGCAGATCTCTTCGATCCTTTCTATGAAAGCGGCCGGATCTCCTCGGTTACCAAAAGACACCTTCCAATCGTGTACATTTATCGGTTGGGTTGCCATATCGGTTGAATAATCCCCAGGATCCTCGTGGTTTCTAGTGGCCGGCGGAGTAATATTTCTTCGTCTCAAAAAGTTAACGAGCCTTCTTCGTTTGTCAGGAACGGTTCCAGCAGTCGATAAATTCCTTTTTTGTAGCTGGTCAGTAAGACCCTCGTTTTTCAGCAAATATACCCAATTCACGCGATGGTCTGTAGCTTCTTCTTCGGGATTTACGACGGGTAATTGGGTCGATGCTGACGGAACGGGTACTGTTTCCTCTGCACCTTCACGTTCAAATGGTAAAGCAATGTCCAATTCCTCGGTACTTCCTCTTGACATCTATTTTTTTTTTTTTTTGTCTCTCCTTCACTTCTTTACAGCAACAGTCAGCTTCACAACCAATTGCGAGTCCCTTCACAGCAACGAAGCTTCTTCCTCAACCCTTACAGCAACGAAGCTTCCTCCTCAATTTCCGGAGCAACGACAAGATAATTCAAAACGATATACAACGTCCTTGCTTTAATAAACACTCAACAATGAGATGGAAAACAGGCAAAACAATATATAACGGTACGCTGTGAAAACCAAATTATTAATCGGACTCCTTCGACAATCAAAAGGTCCCTACTCAAATCTTCACACTAAAACAATAAAATTCCACAACAAAATACAACGGTTCCTGTTATAACGAACAGTCAAGTTCCCAGTCCGAATCTTCACACTGAAACAATAAAATAAATTCCACAACAAAATACGACGGTTCCTGTTATAACGAAAAATCAGAGTCCCTGTCCAATCAATAAATCAGCGATATGGAAAAAAAATATTATTCCATAATCAAGAATACGGAAAACCTGAAAAAGAATAAAATAGTTCGGACTTAAACAACAATTTCAGGTCCCTGCTCAATCAATAAATCAGCAATACGGGAAAAATTTTATTTATTAATCAAGAATACGGACAACCTGAAAAGAATAAAACAGTTAGTACTTAAACAACAGTTTAAGGTCTCAGCTCAATCAATAAATCAGCAGTACGAAAAAAAAAATTATTCACTAATCAAGAATATGGAAAACCTGAAAAAAAAAAAATAAAACAGTTGATATGCAAACAACAACTTAAGGTCCCTGCTCGGGCGCCAAGATGTGACGCGCTTTTTTCCTCCCTAAGGCGATGACCGCGCGCTGCGCTGCGCGTGATCTATCGGTAGCGGCCTCTTGCTCTACCTCTCAACACCTTGGAAACGTCACTCCTGACACCTTTGAAGCCTTACAATTTCTCGGGCGCCAGATTTTTAACGTGGTTGTCTCCACGGCCCCTCGACTACACTCGTCGAGAGTTCCAGGTAACCTCAGATGGAGGTACGGTAAATTCCAGGGGTCTATTGTCGTCAAAATTCGGGAGGTTGCTAAATATATAAAACAAATGTTCTCGCTAGTCCTGAAATGAATATTATTATCCTAATCCACACTACGGAGAAGCTAAAATTCGTGCAGCCAAACAACTACTCTACCATAAGAAAGCACTAGTCTATAATAGGTCAATAAAACACAGAGGTTCGGTTAGGTTATATTACAATAATGTTTATTATCTATATACAGAAGAAAAAAAAACTTATCACACATAAAGGTAACCCATACTCTGGTATCCCCAGAAAAGCAGAAAAATGTTAGCAAACTATATACAGTTAATATGCGATTATTAGAGACGAAGCGGGCAGGACATAAGCGAGAGTTTTTATCAGCAAATGCAATGTTTACGATAAAAGCGTTAAAAAAAAAACAAACTCCTACTGCACAGGTCTTTTCAATATACAGGTCAATAAATAAAAATTAATAAAACGGAACCTACATTGATGCTAACAAAGTGTCCATTCACTTTCGACGCACCCGGTATGTAGAATAAATGTGAGTATTGAGTACACGAAGCTTATAAAGATCGGGAAAGGAAATGCGAAAAAGGGTTCGATACTTGAATAAAACTGTGGAGAAACTCGGGCCAAGTGGTGGGACAACTTTCGGAAGTTTTGGAGAATCGGGACTAGGAATTAACGGTTGAAATCCGGGAATTAAAATATCAAGGAGCCCTGGCTAGACACCTGGAAGTCCTCAAGATTCCAATTTAACGGAATATACGTCGTCTAATTAAAACATCAGAAGAGCCCTGGCTAGACACCTGGAAGTCTTTGATATTTCAATCGAAACGCAAAACAAAACAAGGAATCGGGACGGGATACTGACTGTGGAAATCCGGGAATTAAAATATCAAGGAGCCCTGGCTAGACACCTGGAAGTCCTTAAGATTTCAATTTAACGGAATATACGTCGTCTAATTAAAACATCAGAAGAGCCCTGGCTAGACACCTGGAAGTCTTTGATATTTCAACCGAAACGCAAAACAAGGAATCGGGTTAGCACTCAATAAAATATTGTCGAGATTTTAAATGTACTGTTTCTCGTTATATTTCTGATAGATAACAAAACCATTAACGCATGCAGTAAAATGAAATACCTAATCGGGAATCGGGACGGGATACTGACGGAGGAAATCCGGGAATTAAAATATCAAGGAGCCCTGGCTAGACACCTGGAAGTCCTTAAGATTTCAATTTAACGGAATATACGTCGTCTAATTAAAACATCAGAAGAGCCCTGGCTAGACACCTGGAAGTCTTTGATATTTCAACCGAAACGTAAAACAGGGAATCGGGTTAGCACTCAATAAAATATTGTCGAAATTTTAAATGTACTGTTTCTCGTTATATTTTTGATATATAACAAAACCATTAACGCTTGCAGTAAAATGAAATATCTAATATTTTAATAATTCAAAATACAAATTCAAATATCTATTTAAAGACAACTGTTATTATAATTTTCAAATATTCTAACTTTCACGGTTATCGCTTCAGCATTTTTATTTCAAAAAGAAAAACGGAAAAAAACTTATTCAAAACATTCAAAGAAATAGATAACAGTTCGATTTCTGCTATATCACAAAACCATTAATGTTTATAGCAAAATGAAATATCTAATATTTTATAAATTCAAAGTAGAAATTCAAATATCTATTGAAAAGACCATTTATGCTTTCAAATATTCTTGAAAATTCGAAAATAAAAACTATTACAAAAAAAAACTATAAGAACGGTAAATAAATTGATAAAATTGCTTACTTTCGGAGCGTTGCACTACTTCTCGCCGTCGGAACTCGGGAATTGATACTCATCTGATACTATTTTTCACTATCTCACCTACCAGGTTTCAAACTGCTTTGCCCTCTCTTCCGCTAGTGCGACCTGCGCGCTTTCACTCAGTATTTTGCGGTAGGGGGTAAACATAAATTTTACCATCGGATCGCGGTCAAAATTTGGAATTTTCAAATTAAAATCCGGAATGAATATTTTATCAAAATGATTTCTACATATCTAACGGTTAAATAATATCTACCCCGAAACCAGGGGATACAATAAAATGTTCACGGAGATTTGCAATTACTTTACAATACTTAAAATAAGTCACCATACAAATGAATATATATACTCGTCGACATAAACTATAAAATGAAAATATATTCAGCGCATAAACTGCTAAATGATTTATATACAAAGAAACGAATATGTGACGGGTGATACATAATCAAATATATACTCGGTGACATAAACTATCAAATGAAATTACAGTCGGTGGCATAAACTAAAAAAAATGTTTTGTATATATAGGAACGAATATGTAACGGGTGATACATAATATAAATGAATATATATACTCGGCGACATAAACTACAAAATGAAAGTACACTCAGTTACACAAAATTAACGTTAGTAACGAAAACTTCGTTACAAGTTATTAATTGAACAGTTATTGTAAGTCGATGGAACGCTATTACTTAACGGTGTTGAACAAATATTGATGTGGCAATCACCTCTGATATTCGTAATGTGTTGTCATTTATATTTTTATAAGTGTGAATTATATAGCCTTCCGCAACTGTAGACGATTGCCAGTCACCTAGTCGCTTTAATGATAGCATATCACCTCCTGCATCAACTAATAAAGTGGCTGACGATCTTCTAAAATAATGGCCAATATATTGCTTTGGTTCAGGCAGCTGAAGATATCCAACAATTTTACGTGGTTTACTACCAATTACGTTTATTCCCACAACCTGTTTCATGCATTTCGCAATCAAAATAATTTCTAATCAATGATTAAAATAACATATTCACTTAATTTGACAATATAATATCAAGAATGTAAATAAAAAGAATTTATATTTTAAAATTTTATATTGGAATATTGATTGCTCTGACTATATAATACAATTTGATTGCTTCAACAAACTTTTCCTTGGTAACTAATGAATGGGAAGGAGTTTGATGAAAATAATGAAAAAGAGGATAGGTACAAAATTTTTGATATTGCGGAAAGTACGTTACAAATTTTGCTCCGTAAAAAATGTCTTGCAAAAATAAATAAACATTGTTAAATTGAATGATAATAAAAAAAAGGTTAATACTGTATAGTAACAGATGAATATCGTGACAAAGTAATAGAAATAAACAATTTAGAGAGTAGTAAAAGGAGAAAATCTACAGGGAACAACAAAAAGTTAAAAAGTATCAATAGAGGTCACCGACGATCTGTTACTTGAAGCCAATATGACGCCTGTGCGGCGTACAAAGGGTTTGTTGCCGTTCGTGTGTACACGTTTATCTTATGATTTTAGTGATTTAATTGATTTTGGCAATTATGAGACAATGACAACAATGAGTGACTATTATAACAATCTCAATTCCATGGCTGCATGTGTTCTTTTCCAGGTAAATGGAATTAGGTACTATGGTCTTGTTTGGGTTAATGTTTAGCCCCACTGACAAACACCATTGCACAATTATTCTGAGGCCCTTCTGTAATAAATCACACAAGGTGCTCTCGAACTTGCCTCTGACTATTAGATCTACGTCATCAGCATAGCCCATACATCCAAGCTCCGTTAGCCTGTAGAGCAACTCATCTACTATGACGCTCCATAGAAGGGGATATATCACTCCCCCTTGAGGTGTCCCGCGAGTGGCTTTAACTGAGGTGGTTTGATTCCCCACCTGTGTCTCAGCTATCCTCGTTGTCAACAACTCATACATCCATTTTACAATGGTTTCATTCACTCCCATTCTTTTTAGTGCTTCTTTGACAGACACATGAGTTGTTTTGTCAAAGGCCCCAGATATATCCAGGAATCTGCACATTGCGATTTCTTTGTTGTTCACAGTTCTCTGGATAACTTAGGTCAGCTGATACAGAGCCGTCTCAGTTGATCGACCCGCTCTGTAGGCATGCTGACATTTATGAAGTGGTATATTCTCCAGATCCATCCTATTTTGGTATGAAGGTTACTCTTGCCGTTCTCCATTTTCTAGGTATTACCCACTGCTAGACTGCTCCTTGCAATCTTCAGTAGGTGAAGAAAAATCTCCTCTATCCCTTGCTGCAAGAGTGCTGGAAATATTCCATTCACTCCTGGTGATTTATATGGTTGAAAGGTATTTATTGCCCATTTCAACCGTTGTCTGGTAAATATTTTCTTAGCAATGTCCCAATCTTCCTTGCGGGATTTTTTGGTGTAATTCATTGCTATTTCAATGCTTGTTTCTGGTTCACTACCTGGAAAGTGTGTTCTAAGAAGAAGAATCGATCGTTCTTCTTCACCTTCCGTGTATGATCCGCCTGGCTTGTGGGGTTAGTTCCCCCATTTGCCATGACCTTTTGTAGTCTGGCCGCTGTGTGAGTGGAAGTAATCTTTTCGTAAAAGGCTCGAAAATTAAGCCTTTTGGCCTTCCTAATCTCTTTATTGTACTGAGTAAGCTTCTCAGTGTACCCCTGCCAATTACCGTCACGTTTGGCTCTATTAAAGAGCCTCTTTTCTGAGGTTTGACAGGTTCTCATTCCACCAAGGAGCATCCTTTTCTGAACGAGCTTTTGAGAGTCGGCAACTGGAATAAAAAGATTTCATTATTGCCTCACTGATCCGTTCGACTCTTTGTTCCAGGTCGGAGTGCGGGTGATTTACCCCATTCACTTCGATGTGTTCCAAATTCTCCTTCAGATAGGTCTTGTGAAGAGATCAATCAGTATTTCTAGGATTTCGGATTGTAGGAATCGAGGTAGTATCTCCCTCTATCCTACATTCGATGATTCTATGGTCGGAAAATGATGGCTCGCTCATCACCCTCCAATCTTTTACATTTTTCTAGCAGCAACATTAAGAACTGTTAGGTCCAGGAGCTCTTCTCTTGCTCTCATGACAAAAGTGGAGGTAATCACCACGTTAAAGATCTCAAAGTTATTTGCTAAGAGATATTCTAATAAACACTCACCTTTGGCGTTGTTGTTAGTGCTTCCCCACACAGTATTGTGTGCGTTGGCATCACAACCAATTATGATTGGCAGCCGTCTGATATTGCAGTGTTTCACTAGCTCTTGTATTTCTTCTAGCGGTGTGATCGGCCTGTCTCCAGCGAAGTAGGCAGAGGCAATGACGATGTCTCGGTCGATACCCCCAATGTTGAGGTGTACCATGATTGGAACAATGTCCTATGACACGTATTCTGAAACACATATATATTCTATGTTATTTCTTACGATTACACAGGCACGCGGAGATACTTGCCTCTGATATTCAATCATAAAATTGGTGACTTCTTGCACTCCGGAGGCTGTATCGTGCTAACAAGGCCATGTTATGAAAAGTGGCCGACGACAACAACATACACAACGGAGGTTTTTCCTAAGAACCATTTTTTCTTGTTGTTCTTGGAGAGAAACGTGAAAATAACAATAAAATCCAAAATTCCAACTTTTTTTGGGGTAAACCAATACTTTTCTCGGATATTAGATAGGTTGGGTGGAAAAGTAATAAGGAGGGGAAACACATAAGAAAGTTTTTGGACTAACATATATAAAAACTTTATATATATTTCTCATAATTAAATCAGACAGATAACTGTTCTATTCTATTCGTTCAGTTTCCTAAATAAACACAAAATGGAAATTTTATTAATATGAGATAAATAAGATAAGCGGGATAATTAAAGTCAGCCCCGTACCATGGTCGACACAAAATGGCAATTATAATATTTTATAATTACTACACAGGAAAATCAAGAAAACAAACATATATTCAAAAAACTTACCAGCGAATAAAGAGAAATGTCACCACAGTGGAATTTTTACAAAAATAATGTTTCCTCATTAGGAGGTAGAATGGAAAGAATCTTCTTATGAACTTTCGCTACCAAGAAAATACTCAATGGGAAGGGAGAATTGACAAATTACTGAACGGCTGAACCACAAATAGAAAAGATGTTTAACGAAAAATGCAACAGGCCAATTGGCATATTACACCCTTAAAATCTGCTCCAAATTTTCTGAATAAAGTAATTGCTTGAAAGAAAATGAGTGTTTTTCACTTTTTCGTCTATGTCTCCAATTAATAAACCCACTTTTATTACTGTAATATGGTGCAGTTTCCATGCAGATACTTCCTATTCTCCTTGCATCCTAAAAGAAATTGTTTATCTCCTCATTTGTTCCAATGCTCCAATTTGTTCTTTCATCATTCACTTCTTTGTGTCTACATAGTTTTTGTCTTCTTAGGAAGGTATCTGATTATACTTGGTCTTATCATTTACTATATTTGCTAGAATCATCCATTTTCATTTTATTTTGTATTCGGATACTTCTATTTTTGTTAGAATGGAATTGCACTTTCTAGAAATTTCGGGATAACGAACTGTTCCCATTCGATAGAAAATATTAAGAAAGAGAAAGTGTAATTACGGAAACTCTTTGTTCTAACAAGCAGAAAACTTAGACGCAATTCGCTTAAAAATGTACATGCTTTTTTAAGCGCAATATTCTGTTCTGTGGAAAGCGATTTATCAAAAAAGATAAAAATGAACAATCGCTTCTTTGTAAGAATTAGTCTTACAACTTTTATGATATATTGCATAGAAATCTTGTATATGAGAAAATTATGGAAAGTCCTCATGATTATGAGGACCCAGAGTGAAAATTGGTTATTTAGACCAAATTATGATAATGGGCCGGAATGTTCCCTAATAGTATGTGCTTTTTGTATTCAGTTTTTTCTAACACATACATTACATAATATTATAATTTTATTGTCAAAAATATCCGCGTTTTAGGCAGGAAATATTGAATCATTTTATATTCTGTA
The DNA here is from genome assembly GCA_963921935.1 of Galeruca laticollis. Classification (NCBI taxonomy): domain Eukaryota; kingdom Metazoa; phylum Arthropoda; class Insecta; order Coleoptera; family Chrysomelidae; genus Galeruca; species Galeruca laticollis. The sequence continues at coordinate 31,333,548 of OY998178.1, read as the reverse complement.
TCAAGGTTACCAAAAATATTAAATTTTAGTTTATTCCTGGTAATCGGCCAACATGGTTAATACTTAAAAATTAAGAGATTTTCTTTTTTTTCCTCTAAAATGAATAATGTGTTACGTAATTATAATACATTTACTAATACACGATAAAACAAAATTAATTCAAAACAATGAGCTACTAAAACTTACACATTATAAATCTGCTGTCGACTGTGGACATTGCGTTCTAAAATATTTTAAAATCAAATAAAGTTACTCGAACCTGTCCGATTTATAAAATCATCAACAAAACATACAAATAATATTCATAGGCGGGTAAGATGCAAAACACCTACAGCTACTCTATCAAATGGTTGTATATTTTTGGGAGACTTTGAAGGTTCGTCTTATAGTTAATTTAATTTTTGTTCTTTTTGATACAAATCATTTCTTTGATTTTACGTTTGATTCTGTTTTCTTCATTGTCTAAAATTTTAATGTTTTCAAAATCAATACTATGGTCGTTTTCGATTGCGTGTTTTGAAAGTACTGTGGAATGTTCATTGTTGGTTTTTATGTTGTATTGATGATTGTAAATTCTGTTATGTAGGTATTGAGATGTTCGACCCACGTATTTACCATGACAATCTTTACATTTGACATTATACACTACATTACTTTGTTTCATTTTTTCGGTTTTCGGTTTAAGTTTTGTGAAAAACGTCTTGGTATAATTATTAGGTTTGTGCGCTACATTTATATTATTTTTACTCAACAGCCCCTGAATTTTTCCTGATGCACCTTGTACGTATGGTAAACTGATATATGTTTTGGTTGAGATATTATTACTAGAGTTATTTCTACTCCTATTGTTTGTGTCCCTTGCATTATTATTGTTATACATTTTATGTATTCGTTTTTTTATTATAGGATTGTAAAAGCTTTCTGGATATTCATTACTTTGTAAAACTTCTTTAATCTTTTTCAAATTATCAGGTCTGTTAATAGGATGTGAGAGTTTTAGGGCTCTGTCTGTAAGGTTATTAACAACACTTCTTTTGTATCTGGGTATCTTACCCGCCTATGAATATTATTTGTATGTTTTGTTGATGATTTCATAAATCGGACAGGTTCGAGTAACTTTATTTGATTTTGAAATATTTTAGAACGCAATATCCACAGTCGACAGCAGATTTATAATGTGTAAGTTTTAGTAGCTCATTGTTTTGAATTAATTTCGTTTTATCGTGTATTGTTAAATGTATTATAATTACGTAACACATTATTCATTGTAGAAGAAAAAAAATACTTGAAAATGGCAATACGCCGAAACCTCCGTCGTTGGAGAAAATAAAATAAATTAGATAAGAATGTAAACAGTACAAAAAATATCTTTATTTTTAAGTATTAACCATGTTGGCCGATTACCAGGAATAAACTAAAACGAAAATTTAAATAATACGGTCAGGATCAATCATTAGGGTTAGGGAGAAAGTCATTTATACTTCTTTGGCAACGCTGCACTAGACTCCATGGAGAAGTAGGAGGCAGGCTGGCAAAACGGGGTTTAAAGTAGAATTTAAAAAAAATCAGCAACTTTGAAGATTTAACAATAAGGCAAATGTCATTGTTTAGTGTTATCTATTTATTACAATAATTTGAAGTTAAAAAAGATAAACTTTTTTCTTATTTCACAAAAAGGAGAAAATTATGCAAATTACCCCAATATACCCGTCGTATAGGGTAAAATGGGGTACCAAACTTGAACCAAGAAAAGCCTACTGACAAAGTTCACAAACAAGTACTGCTTCCTCATCTCCATCTTCAACACCTGGACATGAATTGTGAACCCATTTATGGCAACTAGAATAGCTTATCCATCCCTCTGTGGAACACGAATAAAAGTATCCGCAGTACAAGCAGTCAGTGTCACTATCTTCGCCTTCTTCATCGGACTCTACTCCTTTAGTTTTTTTCAATTTTGATTTCTTAATCGTCTGAGATTTGGTTTTATTATCGGCTTTCTTTCTTTTCACTCATTTCACCTTGATAGCCTGCTTTTTTTCTTCAGCCAATTCCAGCTCCGTTTTATAAGGTGAAGACGTTAAAATGAGAGTTTTGCACCTTTTTCTTGACACTCGTTCCTTGGATTGATTTACTTTAGGCACTGCTAAGATCGCTTCGGGAATTCAAACTGAAAACTAGTTTCACTTTCTTTGGACAATTCTGGTTGGGGCTCAGGCATCTCCTTCCTAATGGATGGTCCTTGTTGAGGCTAAGGCGTCTTCTCTCTAATAGACGACCCTGGTTGAGGCTCGGGAGTCTCCTCTCTAATGGACAGTATTTTACTTTCAGGTCTACTGGGACCAACTACTATATCAGTTGTAGCTGATGGTAAGAAATCTGCTGCAGAAAAACGGCCACACGATGGTTGCTTGAAAACCATTTCTGCAGTGATAGTTTCACCCCTGTCGGCTGACGCAAGCGCACCAACTTGGCGCTTTCCTTTTGAGGCTATAATTTTAGAAGCCCCCTTTGGATTGACTGTAACTCCCGTTTCGTCCCCGTTGTAGATTTTTTCTGCTGTTAGTTTATATTTCTGTACAGTTTCATCCTACAGTTTAAGGAATTGTTGTACAGCCACCTTGTTAAATCCCATCGCACGGGCACCTGACGTAGCCTCGGGCTTTCTGATTGACAAGTCGTTGTGCCCATTCAAAAACCGCTGCATCCTTCCATGCCCAGCCATTTTGCGATCTTGGATAAAGGGATGCTCAATACGATTTTGATCAGCAAGTTGAAAGGCAAGTTCCCTACATTCTGTCAGAGTCAATCCAAACAATCTTGCCCCCATATCTTTAAGATAATTTACAAGTTCAACTTCAACTTGTAAAAACAGACCTTTTAGCGACTAAAAATGTTGCAACAGAATAACCTGCATTACATCGATGCTTGATAGTAACCCATCTCACCACTTACTACTGCATTTATAGCCTGTTGCATGCTATCGGTTGACCACTTTTGACGATCCGTCTTCCTTTTGTAGGTAAACACCATATGGAAACAAAACCAATTTGTTATTGTAAGGTTGCATAAAAGTATATCAAAAAGTAAGCATTTTGGTTAGATTTATAATAAAATAAATAGGTCATAATCTTAACATAATATGCTTATAGGGCATTTTACCTTACCTTTTGCTACCCCCTTTTGCCCAATGACCTATTTAAATTATTACAAATATTTATTTTTTAACACAATGACCAAAAAAGTCTCTAGAAAACATTCACTGTTAGTGGGTAATAATTTATTCCAATAATAAATTGATATACGAATACTTACGATAAATTTATTCTCGGGCGATATTATAACCTTGTTTACTAAAAACGCATATGTACTACTCACAACGGTCGACTACCAACTATTGATTTCTACTTCATGGCAGAGGCCGTATACACCAGGCTATGGAAACTGCAGACCGTGCCATCTATAGAGCCTGTCGAGTAACTAAAATCGATAGATAATTCCAAAAAATTAACAAAAACTGTAACGTCGTTAGTAATCAAATTTTATTGATTTTTATAACTGCGTATGCGCGATATCATATTGCTCGTCCCAATCCCCACATGTTATATGTTATACTGTTATCATTTCTTAGTTCAAGTGTAGAGGTTATTTTAAGGTTACGGTATTTGGTGTATTTTTTAATTGCTATAGTGTAATACTTATCTGTTGTTTCGTTGCTTTATTGTTATTAATTGAAAAGACAATGTCAAAGTGTATTCTGAAGGAGTTTAATAAGTGGTGTACTCGGTAAGTTTTATTAAAAAAATTTGAGCATTTTTTCTTTTACAATTACCAACCATTGTCCTTATTTTTATAAAACACAGAATTTTTACTAATCCAATCGACAACTTCCAAGTTCATGGTTGTTCTTTACATTAGCTGAACTGAAAATTGCTGCAATAATAAAGTAAATATTTCTTTTTACAGTTTTGTTCCTCCAACCCAGGAAGATAAAATTAATATGGCTGAAAAGCAGTGGTAATAAATCATTAAATTTGTCGACGAGGAAACGATGTAGGATATCATCCCTTCATTTTCAAAAACAGTGCTTCTTTAGATTTGAGAAAGACGAAGAGAGGTTATTAAGACAGTTTGATTTGCCGTCCCATATGAGTGGAAATTAACAAAAATTGATGGTAAGTTTGATTGTATTCAATATAGCATGCTATAATTTTGGACATTTTGAAATGTAAATTGAGTGAACGAAAAGACGAGTACTGAGTGGGTAATTTTATTAAAATTCCAGGTAAGCTATTTCAGCCACTTGACCATTCTGAAAGATCTCGTCAAGAAAAAAATATACAGAAGATGTCAAAATCCCTCAAACCATGTAACTGCTACATACAATGAAATAAAATGTTTGATGTTACATCATTATTTAACTAAAATTTGTTAAAATTACTCTATAAAGCGTGTACAATTGTAATTCACATAACGAAACATCTAATTTGAAATTACCAACTAAATGATATGTGTGTACACCCTCTTTATAGGGTAATTTTAACAAATTTTACTCAAATAATGATGTGACATCAAACATTTTATTTCATTGTATGTACATTTTACCTGTTGTATGTTTTTCTCTTGTCGACAGCTTTGAGAATGACCTAATGGCTGAAAGCGCTTAGCTGGAATTTTAATCAAATGACACACACAGTACTCGTCTTTTCATTCACTCAATTTATATCTAGTGTGTACACCATACTCAGACAATTTCATTTGAAAATGTTTCCATTGAAAAAATGATAATCTGGGTTTTATTTTATGTTATAGCTATATTCCCTCTACCAGCTATGGGTTGGAAGGTATTGACCCCTTGCCGATTTTCGTATATAGCCCATGGTGTGACAATTTATGGGAAATGAAAGTGAGTATAAACTTTTGTTGAGGTCTAGCGGTAACCAAAAATCCAAAATATCCAATAAAGACAAAAAATAAAAAAGCCTCAAAAAAGGAATTCAAAAAAACCAAACAAATGTATATATTCAAACATTTTTTAATATTTTTTTTGGCTTAGTACAAAAACATGTGTAAACTTATTATTTCGATAGTAAGCGTTTTGTTTTCTTTTGTTGACATACATTTTCAAACATATTTGTGTGTTTACTTATTTATTGTTGTTATTTTTTGTGTTTACTTGTAGAGCCTCAACCAGTAACGAGAAAGGACTTCCACGAGACGGTGGGATTTTTAAGAGCCCTTAAGAAACATTTTAACAATCATAGACTGCCAGGAGCTGCAGAGTATCTTAAACTGCTTTATGTATTGGTTTCATAAGAACGGAATGCTTTTAAATGTAGAAATATACAAATATGCAATATACTAGGTTTAAGCTTGTGTTATAAACCTATTTAATACTTCCAGTAAAGAAATGAAGATGTGTTTTAAGTGGAAATGAAATGTTAGATATATTATTTTAAATGTTGTACAGTCACGAGTGCTGTTTAGCACTCTTATATGTAATTACTTGGCACCTTGTATTTACAGAGCTCGGCAGTATTTAACAACTTTTCCTATAAAAATATTTTAATTACTTTTGTTCTAACATTCACAGAAATTATACTCAAATGTTGTCTTTCACAGAAAGTTGCCAAAAATAGTTGTTAACAACTCATTGCTAACACTTTTTTTGATTAAGTAAGTAGTACTTATACTCCAGCAGTTTGTCCAGCTCTGTGTGTTTATACGAGTGTAATAATAAATTAATATAAACTTATCATAAATAATTTTTTACTTTTATCATGATTTAACATCATTTAAAAATCTAATGATACTCCAATCTAGAAAATGTATGTTACTCAAATTATTTTTTAATTATGGCATCGTTTTTACATTATAGTTTATTTATTGTCATTCTGTTTGTTAAGAAAAGTACTTTGTGAAAGAGATTATTAGTTGTGTATTTTTATACCAAAAAAATAAACTGTTTATATGATTACTGTTTTATTTTTTCAATTTAATTAACCATTTATGGTCCATCATTTGATATTTCATTTAATTTAACTCAACATCTAATCATTATTGAGTTCAATTGAATGAAATGTTAAATGATGGACTATAAATGTTTATTTTGAAATAAAATAATTGAAATAGGGTAAATTTGAATATACCGCCAAAACCTAAAATTACAGAAATCTTTTCAACATCACTCAATTGTTTACTCGACAGGCTCTTTAGATGGCGCCACAATCAGTGTCTCATCTATCTATGGGTTATCTGTGGTATACACGTGTATGTAATATAATTTTATTATCGTCGTATAGATGGAGCGAGTGGTATTGAAAAAAGCCGGGTACCCCGTTTTAGGCAGCTACCCCCTTATGACCGCTTGTCACCTATATTGATCTTCGGATAAAATATTTAAATGAAAGTTGTACAATATTTTATAGATAGATAGATATGTTTATCGACCACTTGAAAATACAAAGTATATGTAGGTACACATAATAATAATACAATAATAGAAAATACAATAATTGTTAGCGACATAAATATAAACTTTTGTACATCTAGTAATAAATTTATTTCAACTACACTATTATTCAAACTTTCAGCATTATTATATAACACCAAAAACATATAAAATAGAATAGAATTTATTGATCTCACAATATCTATAATGACATGAGACAGGTCAAATATAAACAAATTAAAAAAAAAAGTCTAGCTAAAACTAGAACATACATTAAAATTTAAAAATTAGGCAATAGTTCATATTAACAAATACAGAAACGTAAATCTACAGAAAATATTGTAGAAAACTAGAAACACACAGATACTTTGAAAATTAAGATCAAAGTATACCTTGCAGTTTAAACACAATTCAACGAGTATTATCAAAATATTCTTCAACCGAATATGGACATATGTCAATGAAATAGTTCTGTTGAACGTTTTTGGTTTTTAGTTTTCCCTTTACTACAGGTGATTTCTTACAGATTTTTATATGCGGGTAAGGTATAGAGAAGTCTGATTTATAACTTGTGTCATGAGCAACATCACTATTCCGCTTTTATTCCTATGAACGAATGTGATTAAATTCAATATATTGAGGGCGTACACAGTTGATAAAAATAGCTCACCAGGAGTCTACAAGTGTATATTTTCAGCAAAAAACTAATAAAATATATTTTTTGATACGTTTCTATTTTGTTGCGGATTCTTTATATCTTTTATTATGATAATAATACATTCCTTTATTGAATATTTTCTTATTAATTTCTACAGTATATGTGCTCCTATGAGCAAAACCAAAACGGCGTCAAAAATATATAATCACTAACCTGTGGAATGTTTCATTTGCACCGGTATTTACCCTTTGTGGCACACTATACACTTTGCCATTACACTTTTCTTCAACAAGTACTTTACAAACAACTCTAAATCAGAAAAAAAAGCTGAAAATTTACAACAAACAACAGCCAATAACATTCTGATAACGTCCAAGCGCCTTTAAACTATATTGGCAACACAGTCGGTAAATAATGAATGAAATAGCGTACGTTTTGTTGCTCATAGAATAGCAGGCTGGTCACGTTGACCAAATTTTTTGTTCGTGATATATCTATAAATTCCATTCATTTTTTACTAGCATATTATAATATATAAGAACTTAAAAAGGATCAAATATATAGATTAATAATGATTATACAAAGGCAGTTCAAGATAAATGAAAATACCTCATGCCCATTATGAAGGAAGCCAGAGAACAAGGGCATAAAGCGATACTAGAATACGATAAACTTGAAATCAATGGCATTAAATATGGATGGGAACATTTCGAAAATCAGGAGACAGATATTTGAGAGGGATCGAAACGAACAGCAGCTGAGATGTCACCGGAAAGTGTAAATGAGTAAATTAAGAAAATTATCAGGGCATACCGAAAAAACTAATAGAAAAAGATGAACGGTTGGACAATTCCGACGGAAATATGGCAATGAAAAGAATAATAGCATGCAATAGAAAAATACAAAAAGAAAGGAAAAGCGGAATTTTATAAGAATTGGGACGTGGAACGTTAAAACTTTGTTGGCTACAGGAAAAATGGAGGAGGCCTTTAGACAAATGAAGGAATACAATATAGCAGTCATGGCACTACAATAAATTAGATGGAAAGGAGGGGGGCTAATAGATAAGAAAGAGTATACAATGTTTTACTTGGGATAAGGAAAGAAAGGATACAGTGGAACAGGATTCTTAATAAATTAAAAGTTGAGAATAAATGTGATAATGTACAAAAAGGTAAACGGTCGAATATCATATCTAAGAATAAAAAACAGCGGCTAATATAACATTAATAAACGTATATGCTCCTACAGAAGATACGGATGAGGAAGACAAATATTTATTCTATGAGGAACTTGAAAGGATCTGCGAAGAAACCCCAAACATGATACGGTTATATTACTAGGAGATCTGCATGCACAAATCGGAAAGGAGACACATTTCAAACAAGTAGTAGGTAAACATACAGTTCATAATACAACTAATGAAAATGGAACGAAATTATACAATCTAGCAATGTCGAGGAATCTGTATATAGTCAGCACCAATTTTGAGCATAGATAGGAGCACAAAATCACTTGGATGATGCCGGGAAGATCAAAAGAGAACCAAATCGATCATATTGCCGTATCAAAAAAGATAGAAAATCTTATTCACGAGGTAAGGACATATAAAGCAGCAAATATAAATTCCGACCACATACTGATAATAGCAAAACTAAACGTAGGAAAAACGGAACAAACGAAGTAATTAATAAAAACACGAGAATGGAATACAAAATGCATAAGGGAAAAGCGAGTGAGATACCTGGAGGAGATAGAAGCACAATTAATTAAATTCAAAGAAAGCAAAGAAGTTGATAGCAAATGGAGCCGAATTAAAAATACCAGTATCATTGCAGCAAAGAAGGTCATTGGAAGAGAGAATAGAACTAACAGAAATGAGTGGTGGGACAAAGAATGCGAAGAAATCGTAGTTAAAAAGAAAACAGCCAGGCTTAATTGGCTAAGAAGAGCCAGAGCAAGACTACGTGGAATACAAAAAAATAAGGAAGGAATCAAATGTTCTCATCAAAAAGAAAAAGAATGAATGGGTCGAGCAAATAATGGAAAATATCGTGAGTGAAAATAAAAACAATGCGAAACTATATCAATACATTAGGAAGCGGAACAGAAAACCTAACATGATCAATAGCTTAAAACAGGACAAAGCAGCGGGCCCAGATGGCATCGTTAATTAAATGCATAAACTCATAGTTCTGATATGGGAAACTAAAACCATGCCGCGAGAATGGAATGAAGGATTATTAGTACCAATTTTAAACATAGTATTATTTAATAATATTTGGCTCGGTATATTATGTTTTTTGGAGAATATACACGTTTGCGTTTTTTGAACTGAGATAGTTAACCCTTTATTAAAACAATATCTTTCTATTTGTTGATATAATGTATTCATGGCAGTTATACCTTGTAATATTTCCAATCCTGCTGAATAGAGACAAACGTCATCTGCAACTTGCAGAATCTTTCCTTCATGCGAAATACTAGAGTGTAAATCAGATGTATATATTAAGTATAAAATTGGACTCAAAATACTTCCTTGTGGTAAACCTATATTAGAAATTCTATTTCCTACTATTTCGTTATTTACCTGTAGAAATATTTTTATGTTTGTGTAAACTGGTACTACTTTTTTATTGAATTCCCCTGGAAGTCCAATTTTTTCCATTTGTTCGTGAAGAATGTTTAATTTTACATTATCATAGGCACTTTCTATATCTAGGAACATCGATATTAACGATTTTTGTTTTGAAAATGATAAATTAATGTCCAAAACTAAATTTGCGATATTGTCTAACGTGGATCTTGATTTTCTGAATCCATACTGAATTTCTGAGATCAATTTATTTTTTTCCAACCAATTTTCCAATCTCATTTTCATCATTCTTTCGAATGTTTTAAGAATACAAGAGCCCAATGATATACCTCTATAGAAATCTTCTTTAAAAGGACAATCAAAAATTCTAAAATAAAATAATGAGGAATGACCATAGAGAGGAGAGGGGAAGGTTATAAAAAGTACATTATGAGCAAAAATACGTCGTCTCCTTATATGATTTTTGACGCGATTATCCATCTTTTTCATAAAAGTGATATGCTCTGTACAAAACTAACTCCATGTACTACTACTATACAATTGAAACAGATCGAAAAAAATATATTGCAGGAAACATTCAGTACAAATGATGAACGAAGCTTTCAATGTGTAGCTTATATCACCACAAATACGTGTGATAATACTTGAATATGAAATAATAGGAATGCGTCTACAGCTATTTTTGAAGAATGTTTTAATAAATGGTATTAAAGATTAAAACTAAATTTTCCGCATCTGTTGCCCCGAACAATATTCTATCATAAAATTGTTACTTGTATACATTTCGGGGGATGTATCGTCCTAACAAACCAAAATTTCTTCAAAAATAACCAAAAATTTAGTATATCTGGATTTATAGGACCCGCTGTCCTCGCTCTAGTCAACTGAAAATAAATAGGGTACATCTGTGAGACACCGTGAACAATATTCAATCATAAAATTGATCAATCGTATACTCTCTGGAGGCTGTATCGTGCTCACAATCTGAAAATTCTCCAAAAATGACAAAAATTTGGTACTTCAAGTACCATAGCACCCGTTGTACTAGCTTTAGTGAGCTGGATATCAATAGGGTTCTTCTTTGAGACGCCCTGAGTAATATCCAATTATAAAATTGGTCACTTGTATCTACTTCGGTGGCTGTATCGTGCTAACAAACTAAAACTTCTCTAAAAATGACAAAAATATCGTACTTAAAGTACTGTAGCACCTGTTGTATTGGCTCTGGTGAGCTGAAAATCAATAGGGTTCATCTGTGACAAGTCCTCAACCATATTCAATCATAATATTGTTGAACTCCGAAGGCTGTATCGTGCTAACAAACTGAAATTTCTCAAAAAATGACAAAATGTCCTACTTGAAGTACCATAGCACCCGTTGTACTGGCTCTAGTGAACTGAAAATCAATAGGGTTCATTTGTGACAAGTCCTCAACAATATTCAATCATAAAAATTGCTGACTAATTGCACTCCGGAGGCTGTATCGTGCTAACAACACATGGAAGAAAAAGTGGCCGACGACAACGACGACGACGACGACATACACACAGGATCTTTTTTGATGGAAAACGTAAAAATAACTCAAAAAAAAATTTCAAAATTCCAACTTTTTTTGGGGTACACCAATATTTTTCTCGCATATCAGATAGGGAGGGCGGAAAAGTAAAAAAAGTTTCAGTTGTGGTATAGCAGACAGCAATTTGAATAATAAGCTTGTTTGTTATTTGTCGAGTGGAAGTATGAATATTAATACAGAAATCGTTCGGTAAAAGTTGAAGTTTCATATTTATACAGAATTTATTTCATAGTATGATGAAAATATACTGGAAACTCTGTTGTTATTAGAAAATATGCTGAAATTACGAGGTAGGTAGCGTATTTGTTTTATAACACCCGGCCTCGAATACTAATTCGGCTTTACTCCTACGGAGGATTAATACCTTGATGTTTGTATTGAAAAATTCATTTTTCGAAGTTTCTTTATTATTGAAAAATTATTGTAATGTATCCAAGGCATGACTCAGAACGAAATTTCGATTAGTGTATTTGAATTGCGATTTCTAGAACGTCGAGTTCTTAATCATCAAATGTTTGAATGTTTTACTGTTCGACTAGATGTAACATTTTCTAAATCAAAATCTATATGACTGATAGGTCGTTTACAATAAGATTGATGTAGTCGATGTAATCCCAAAGTAAGTACCAGAAAAGTTAATATATCATTAGACAATTTTTCTTTGTCAAAAATGAGAAGATACTGAAAAAGTAACCTACCCTCTTATCACTCTCGATGAGATCAACGATTGCGTCATGAAAATGCATTCCTTTTGAGGATGGAAGAGGATATGACAAATAGTAATAGATTTTGTTAGTTTTCCTTATTTCTATATTATTCTTTATTGTTATTTTTGGCATTGATAACAAATTAGAGGTAATGTTATTTATAATATGGAATACTATTGTTAAATTAATACAGGGTGGTCCATAAGTAATTGTACATAGAAGTAATATAGATTTTTTACAATAAAATATCACAATTTTGGTAGGAAAAATCATAATTTGCTATCTACTCTTCACCAAAAAACTAAGCACGAGCTTTCATCAGTGGCGTCTTATGTACACTAATATATGTTCCTTGCAAGCAACGTTTTTGGATGTCGTTGCTTACATCCAATAAGAATAACCTTCTATGTTTCTAGTATCTGAATCTTGGTTGCATAGAAATATTTTGGATTATTTAGTTAGCATACATGGGTACAGAATTTATAGGGCTGATCGCATCGGAGAAGTGGGTGGTGGATGCTGCATTTATGTAAAAGAAATTGACTTTGAGCCAAATCAGATAACATGTGAAAATTTTTCAGAGTATCAGTACGAGGGATTGACGCTTGATTTTTCTTCCAAAGAGTTAAAATTGAACTTCGCCATATCCTGTTTCTATAGACATGAGTACAGTTTATATCAAAGTGACGAAGAACTATACAATCGTTTGCAGTTGTTCCTTACACACAAAACCATATTCGTTTTCGGAGATTTCAATCTAAGTGACATTTCCTGGTCACTGAGAAATCACCCTTTCATGATTAAATGGTGTGTCTTTGACATTTTTCAATAAAAATCGCGCTGACTTGCAGCACAAAGAAGTTTAGCGCGCATTGCCACAGATGTGTCTTATGTGGCGCTCTCTGGAAAATGCATCAAAGTAGATTCCAAATTAGGATTTTTCATCCCCGAAAATCCACAGCTTCAATTTTTTTATGTAACACTTTCAAAATTGTGTAAAAGTTATTGTAAAAAATGTATTTGAAGATTACATCTTTGGCACCCTGTATCTCTCTATTATCAATATTTTATTAAGGTGAGTTGGCTCAAATCGTAATATTTTGAAGTCGAAAATCCGCCATACATCCATGTACAATTACTTAAGGACCAACTTGTATAGGTAATACATATTAGGACTCACTAGATTATTACATTTCGGAACATTGCAAGAATTTATAAGATTTCACATAAAATTTACTAAATAATGAAGTGAGTTGTGAAATACCCCTACTTTATTACATTTTAAGAGATTTTGGTGAAATGAATCGAATGATTACTGCCCTCCGCTACGCGTCGGGCAGTAAACTTCATCCTCGAGAGGAAAAGGTACTTTACACCTATATTATACATATGATTTTTCCGCCTCCCTCAAATAACAAGACACTTTCAATAATTTATTTATGAAACTAATAAACAAAATCAATAAATACTACTTATTTTACGAAACTTGGCTGAGTATCTAGGATGGGCTTCTAAACTGCTTGGCTGGGCATCGAGGATGGACTTTTATGAATCTTGGCAGGGCATCGAGGACGGATTTCTAAAATGCTTGGCTAGGCATCGAGGGTGTATTTATTTGTACTTCAAATCCCTTAGGATTTTAAATGTTCCTTTATATCACTTGGGTCTAACATAGTTTCTAACATGTGAGACTAAAGTGACCACTTTAGTCTCGGAATTGCAAAAATTATTTCATTGATAACCTACTATGACGCCTCTTTTACTTTTCCTCCCTAGGGAGGAAAAGTACGACTTTGCTTCCTACAATGAGGCCAGGAAATGTATACTTTGGATAGAGGTAGGCGGAAAAACTTTTTGTAATGGCTATTAGAATTGGCTAAGTATAAATATTGCTCCTTAATTCGCTGAAATCTGTAAATTATAACTTTCCATTTGTTCCATAGCTTCTATATTTTTTTCCTACAAGTGTGCTTATATTTAATTTACCTCAAACGTTACAATAGTGTTTTTAGACGACGCCATCTGAAAGTTGCTCGTTCTGTATTCATTTACTTACCGAAAGCTGCGTTTTGAGTGTTCCATGTAGTGAGAGTGACAGTTCCGTACTGCCAAACACTTTCGGGACGCACATTACTTTTTGCAAATAATTAATAAATTAATATTGACATTGCAAATATCGATTTGATAAAACTTTGCGAAAAGTCTATTTATAATAGTAGACGCACTGTTGCAATGACTACAAAATTTTATTCTTTTTTTCTCATACATTTAGTACATTACGTAACGAGTGCGGAGAGTGACATTTTTCACACTAGTGGGAAATATTGTCTCACGAGGCGCAAGCCGAGTGACCCACTTTCATGAGTCTGAAAAATCACTTTCGCACAAGTAATGCACACTTTTTTTCCTGCGACCATGCGATAATAATTGTAACAAGTAAGTATTGTTTAATGTGATGGTTTTTTAAAAATAATGTTGACATCGGTGAGTGCGGAAATAAAATAAGTGAAATTCACTTTCCAACGATCTATTTAAAAAGTACCTTAGGTTTTTGCGTTCGCATATGACACTAGAGTCAAATCATATCTGATAATAGTATAACCAAATAAAAACTAGAGTAACGAAACGAGAAATTTATTAGAAAAAAACTAAGCACAATAAACGATGTAAACTTATTGCAAGAATATAAAAATTAAACTCATGAAATCGATATTAAGTATGTTATTTTTTTTTCTGGAGCAGCATAAAAATTGAATGTAAAATAATTACCCTGGCAGTTTGTAAAAGTTATTGGTGATTGCATAGATGACGATGTGATATTACTGGCAATATTTTCATCGATGTTTTGAATGCTGCTACTGGTCAATACTGTTTAATATTGTTTGTATTGGTTGGGTTACTCGTGGTTGGTTTAATATTTTTGTTGATGAAATTTCAGTGACAAATATGTGAATGTATTGTTTATTGGTTGAATATTTTCTTTAGATGAAGACGCTATCGCACCCATTATATTATTGGCAATATATATAATCGGTTTGTGGCAGAGTCATCGACGTATCCCTCTGCAACAGTTGAGTACTTCCACCCTCCGTGTCTTTTAACGGTTGTCACGTTTGCTCCTGCATCTACTAAAATAGTTGCTGATGACCTGCGAAAACATTGACCGGTATATAATTCTGGATTATCCAATTTAGAAAAAGTGGCCACCGTTTTCGCTACGCTACCTATTTTATTAATTCCGACCACCTGTTGGGTACATTTTCCGTTTTGAAAATTCATATATATATATATATATATATATATATATATATATATATTAACATAGAAAGGGGCCTGCAACACTTTGTATACTATAATATGGAATGAAATACTACACACTATATGCAAATACAAAATTTTAGAATTTCAATTATTTCTTGAATCGTCCGAAATAGAGACAATCTGTATCATTCATTATTCAATAGAGAAAATAAACAAGAATCAAACTGAAGAATCATGAAGGAAATTTTCAATACACTTTGTAAATACACATATGTGAAATATATAACATGATTTCTAGCCTTTGAGAGAGAGAATTTTGAACGTTACATTATGTAAATTATAACAATCTATTTCTCACACAGTAAAAGTCAAAACATTATGATTTGTTTTCAAAAATAATAATTAGATATTGAAAGAAATTCTCTGGTAACATTATATAATTATTTAGTATATGTCAAGGTAAAAAGTCAAAATAATAATAACATTAAGTTTATTAAAGTATGACGTTTGTGAAATGAATTGTCATTCCGAATAGATCTAATTGAAATAAAAAGAGCTCTCATTTCTAAATATTTTGGAATATATTTTAAAGGAAGTAATATATCAGATTTAATCATTTAAAAATTGTAAACATAATGTCCTAGAAGGATGAATGAGCAATTTAAAACTTGAAGTGGGATTTGTCAACAAAAATTTTTATAGTCAATTTTGATTGGTGAATCAAAATTGAAATAGTTTGATCAGCGGCAAGCGTATTAAAAACTAAAGAAATTGAATAAAAAAGAGTTGTTGATAATGTACACTATTCACTAGGTAGAACTTATTTTGGTAGAGTGAATGTGTCAAAAGCTAAATTTTAAGAAGATAATTCAAAAATTATTTGAAAAGCAGCCCATTGGAGTGGTAACTATAAAAGAAATGCATTATTCTTAAATATAACTCAATAAATTTATAAATCAAGCAGATAAACCTAGATTTAACGAGTAATTTGTAAAAATTATAGAATACTAACCGTAAAATTTCATCTGTATAACTATGTAAAATATCGTATCGTGGAAATGGTGTCTCCTAGATACATTTCAGAAAGAGCTGGACTATGGAATTCCATTTAAAAATTTAAAATGTATTGATGTGGATGAAATATAACATCAATTTTGATTTCTACCCAAGCACGACAGGCTGTGTGGTTTTCCAGGAGGTAATCTAAAAAACATTCAATGATGTGTATTGAAATGGAAAAGTGAACAGGTATTTAAAACTATTTCATTCAAATAAAAAAGGGCAAATAAACTCACTTGTGTTGTGCAAATATTTGAACTTTGATATTTCATACACTTTAACCATCGTTATATTCGCCATTTTATTTCATAGAGAATTTTGTAACATGGTCAAATTTTAAATGTGTATATAATGTTGCAGTTTGTAATCACATATAATAATAATTCATTTGAGTGTATGTTGTTGTTGAATGAATGATCATCGTAGATAGTTTTTGTGAATGAATAATGTATTTGTTTTTCTAAATATTAAATAACGTTTTTCACTTGAAAGATTTGAAATTGCATTGTTGAAAAGTTTCATTTCTCGATGATTGCTCCATCTATTATTCAACAGTTGGCATTATTGAACAGACGTTTCTGAATCAGAGAGGGGTTTTGAAATCAAACATACAGGACAGAAATGCTCTTAATTTAAGGTATTTTGAGATGTCTACATTATGGTTAACGTAGATCGTACTACGCAGCATTGAATATTGCGTCCATAATGTGGAAGGTTTATTTTTATTTTTTGATAGTTCATCAATATAGGCCAATAGGACATTTTCTGAGAATGAAGTTCATATTTCTTTGTTTCTTCTCCAAGCCACAAAACTGGTCATAAGCGAGTTCATATCTTTTTCTTGATTTTGGAGGAAGTAACTTTAATGATGTTGCTTGAGCCGCTTCGATCATTTATGGTAGTGTACATTCGCTACTATCAGTATCAACTTCCATTATAATAAAAAACCGAGACTAACACTTTTTATTTTTAGTTTATCTCACAATTATAATTGGATTACACTGTTATGTAATAAATATTTCACTTACACTTACACTTCACAAAAACTATTTCTATGCTTTGTGTTATAATTTGAGAATTTTGACATAAGCCTACTTTATTATTTTTTACTTTTATAATTAGTATCTATTTTTCATGATCACGCGATAAATTTTCGAAATATGATGGTTTTATTTATTTGAAAACATCAATAACTGTACCTACATACGATTATTTTTAAAATAATCAGTTTGTACTGCAAAATATTTTCCAAATAACGCAGAAGACATTTTAATTCTTAATAATTTGATTTTTAAAAATTCCTACAGCTATACCATAGATATACCTAAAATAAGAACTTTTGACAGATATCTTATAGTACCTCAGTGGTTAACGCGTCATGACAATTTGGAGAATGTTGGAGTAGACCACGGTTCGATTCCCGGCCGTATTTGTTTTTTTTTTATTACAAAATTTGGCGAATTTCAATAATTTTTGAACAGATTTTGTGTATCGTGCTATATTTGCACGTTAATCGAATTCATGCGAACCGTGTGATATGATATCACACTGGGGTGATATCATAGCGCACGGTTCGCGTCACTATGATGATATGAGAAATTTTCCGCCAGATTTATTGAAATTTGCTGGGCATCGAGTACGACATTGAAACATGGTTAGGCATCGAGGACGAACATTTATGAAACTTGGCTAGGCAATAATATTCTGTTCCGAGATTATTGTCAAATTATTGGTGGTCAAAAATATTGTACGGGCCAGACTCGGAAAGTGTATTTACAGGGCTCGCAGCTTTCAGTGCTCCGCCTTCATCGTACACCTGAAACTTGCATGCTCGCCCTATGAAGTATGTAATTGAATTTGTTCCCCAGTTGTATCTAATAAGTACTTACTTATTGTAATATTTTCAAATAAACATTAACTATCGTTATTTCTATATTTCACTATGAAAGTAATTGTAAATTCATGTGCACTTTTTATAGAAACAATATTCAAACATATACTGTCACAAATAAAACGTTCCATTAGTCAGGTAACTTAATATACACGATCTGATATTTACATATTGTTTAGTAAAATGGGTGGTCGGCTTTCTCCTCGTGAGACAATACTTTCCAATAGTGTGAAAAATGTCACTTTCCGCACTCGTTACGAAATATACTATTCCACCCAACCTATCTAATATGCGAGAAGTATTGGTTTACACCAAAATAAGTTGGAATTTTGGAAAAAAAAATTGATTTATTCTCACGTTTTCCATCAAGAACAACACAAAAAAAATGGTTTTTAGAAAAATAATCCTGTGTGTATGTCGTCGTCGTCGGCCACTTTTCGTTACATGTCTTGTTAGCACGATACAGCCTCCGGAGTGCAACAAGTCACCAATTTTATAATTGAATATTATTCAGGAGAACTCACAGATGAACTTTATTGATTTCAAGATCACCAGAGTCAGTACAGCGAGTGTTATGGTACTCGAAGTACGACATTTTTGTAATTTTTTGAGAAATTTCATTTTGTTACACGATTTAGCCTCCGGAGTGCAACAAGTTACCAATTTTATGATTGAATATTATTCAGAACATATTACAGATGATCCGTATTGATTTTAAGCTCACCAGTGCTAGTACAACAGGTGCTATAGTACTTTAAGTATGACATTTTTATCATTTTTTGAGAAATTTCAGTTTATTAACAGTATACAGCCTCCGGAGTATATTCAAGTGACCAATTTTATAACTGGATATTATTCAGGGCGTCTCAAAGATGAACCGTATTGATATTCAGCTCACTAAAGCCAGTACAACGAGTGCTATGGTACTTGAGGTACCAAATTTTTGTCATTTTTGGTGAATTTTCAGTTTCAGCCTCCATAATGTATAAAATTGACTCTTATGATTGAATATTATTCAGGGCGTCTTATAGATGAAGCTTATTGATTTTTAGATCACCAGAGCTAGTACAACGGGCGCTATGGTGCCTGGAGTGCCACATTTTTGGTCCTTTTTGGAGAAATTTCGGGTTGTTAGAACGATACAGCATCCGGGGTGTATAGAAGTGAGCAATTTTTTAATTGGATATTTTTCAAGGTGTCGCACAAATGTACCCTTTTGATTTTCAGTTGACTAGAGCGAGAACAGCCGGTCCTATAAATCCAGATATACTACATTTATGGTTACTTTTCGGAAATTTCGGTTTGTTAGCACGATACAT
This sequence comes from Galeruca laticollis, assembly GCA_963921935.1. Classification (NCBI taxonomy): domain Eukaryota; kingdom Metazoa; phylum Arthropoda; class Insecta; order Coleoptera; family Chrysomelidae; genus Galeruca; species Galeruca laticollis. Next base: position 31,314,030 of record OY998178.1, on the reverse strand, counting down.
CTCCCGAAGTGTATACAAGTGACCAATTTTATGATAGAACATTGTTCAGGGCATCTCACAGATGCGGAAAAGTTAGTTTTAATCTTCAAAACCGTTTATTTTCAGATGAAATTCTATTTTCGAATTGAATCACCTGTTCGTATCCAAGAGTATATCTGCAAATAACTCATTGTCCCCGATTAATTGATTCTGGTACAAACTCTCTTTTAATCCTGCCACTCAATTAATTGGTTTAAATCCAGATAAGTTACATGGTAAACAACAAAAATCTACATGAATTAGAAAAACCCACACTTTGTCCCCTATGGGCCTATTACTTGGTTCAGGACAATAATTGAAACTTTTATCTCCATTGTTTTTCTGGAAAATAAAATATAGTCGTATTTCCTTTCCATTACATTCGTGTTATATTCGTTCAATCGATGTAACTGATATTGAAAAGACCAAAGAATCAAAAGTAATTGCCACTTCAGGTCCCAACATTTTATTGTAATTGCAATTGCAAACAACAACTCGATGATCAATATTTTTTCTATAAAGTAGATATTCGCAATCCCTCTCTAAACTCTGATATCATCAATGAGATATCTAATGGTATTCATACAAAATATCAACATGTATCTAATTCAAAAACGTTTCAACAATTGATGATAATTATCATTTGTTAAATTACTCACTCACTACTTTTCGTTTTAATAATCATAATTTGAATTTCGTTTCGAGATATCGTGAGTGGTTGTTTTCATGGAAATAAAAAAGTGCATCGTTTCAAATTTGCGAACCCATATATTTTTTTGTGATTGTAATAAAACTAGAGATATGTGGAATGGGAAAACAAATGCTGATAATGAAAATACTATGAACAATTTGAGTAATGAAAATATCAAGGTATATGTATAAGGTAAAATTAGTAAAAATGAAAATAAAAACGTCAAACAAAAAAGAAATAAAGTAAAAATACTAAAGGCAAACTTTTAAAAATAGCCACTGGGAATATTAAAACCCTATTAAAAATTGGTAAAATGGAAGAAACGGCAAGAGAATTGGAAAATACAATATTGATGTAACAGCTGTACAAAAAACAAGATGGGAAAAACCGGGAGAAATAACAAAAGACAAATACACGTTCCTTTATAGTGGAGAAGAGAAAAGGGGTAGGAATGGAGTGGGTTTTTATATTAAGACGGATTTGGTAAATAGTATTATTGAATTTATGCCAGTGAATGGTAGGATGAGGCTTAAAATGAAAAACGGTAATCTCTCAATAATAATTATTTATGCATCCACGGAAACAACGGAGGATACGGAAACGGATCGTTTTTATGAAAAATTAAATGAGGTATGCGAAGGTTTTGCCAATAAATCGACGAGGTGATGATATTAGGAGATGCACATGCCAAAATACGAAAGGAAGTATATCTAAAAGATACAGCCGATTAAGACAAGTAATATATTGTAATGTTTTTCTTATTTATTAAAAGTTTTTATTACGGGTGGGATAAATTTCAAACAATCGGTATGGCTATTTACTTATTTATTCAAACACTAACTCACTAACACTTAATTTATATATACAGTATATTCACTTAGACTAATTTATATAAACAGTTCACTAATTTATTTGTTTATCTCACGATGTCAAATTATCAACTAACTAACTCTTCCTGATCAGTCCCCTTATATACTAGTGCCTTTGTACTAGAGAATTCCGGGCTGCGGCTTATACACACAAATAATTTTTCTAGCCTTTTCTAGATAACTCTGGTCACAAAAAACAGTTCTAGATAAGATAGTCTCAATCGTAAACCGTTTTTTATAACTGCGTATCCGTATTATACCTGGCTTAGACAGGGTCGGTTTTAGGGACTATACCAGTGTGCTGTTTCGTAACAATATCAGAATTGGGCAGTAGTAGATAATTATAATTTTGGGGGTGTAAATTGGAGCAAATGTTGCATCTTTTCTTGTTATTGTGTTACCCAATGAGGTATTTGTTTTTGGTCACGTGACGTCGCATTCAAAATTATTAATGGGATAACCTGTATATTTGTGCCTTTCTCTGCTCCTCCCGATAAAACAGTTCCAATTAACTAGCACACTTGGGGTCTAAAGTGATTAATTCAAGAGCTACAGGTACTTAAAGGATTGTAAGTTGAAAAATTCATAATTAAATCCCCTGTAATTTTCGGCAATCTTACATAATAATAATATAATATTATAATTTTTAAGTTTCTTCTCATTAATGGCATCTTTTATCGAAATTCCGTTTTGACAGGGAGAAAATATGGTGATTTTTAGGGATAGGGCAACTTTGTAATTTTAACTGGAACACCCAGTATATTTTCAGCCTATCACAAGGTACAATCTATAAGCTTTCTAAATGTATATAGTTTATGCCGCTTTCTCCGGAAATTGTGGCCCTAAATTGAAGTTAAACAACTTTAAGCATTTTGTAAGGCAATTTATTGTAAATATCTATAAAATTAATAATTTTGAACTTAGTCATTCAACAAGAAACATTATTATAATAAACTTTCGACATGGTGTCCTTGGACTTTTCACGTACACATTCACATCTTTTGATTAAGTTTCGACAACTAACTGAACATTAGGAAGTATATTTATATATTTTTAAGTAGGATTTTCTTGGCGACAGAGAAAATTATTTGACGGGAAATATCAGATCACACAATTAGTTAGCTAATTTCTACTCAAAAAATGTTCACTATATCTGAAAAAGGAAAGTGTATAATAATTTTTGCAGGAACGAAGTCTATTGTGGTGACACCTAGTGACGATACAATAAGAAGTTGGTACCGTCAGTTACGGGACACAGACACACTTGATCATAAAAAAGAAGAGGGTGACCAAGAAAATTTATTAAATGAAGTTATTAAAGTTCAAGGAGATTTTGAAGTACATTCCACGACAGTAATAAAACGGTTAGTACAACTTTCTAGGAGCACAATTCATAGGATTATTAATAAACATATAAAATTAAAGGCTTACAAATTTCACATGGTACAAGAACTAAAAGAGATTGACCATGCTTTGCACGTTATATTTAGCCGCCAAGGCTTAGAATTATTTGCAGATAGACAGAACTGTCGCATTGGAGATTTAGAGAACCATCACAGAACTACTGAATATTTAAGAGATTCGCCCAAAGTAACTGTATGGTGTGCCATTAGTTCTAAAAAAATGTATTCCCCATTTTTCATTAGTAAATCTATCGTTACAAGTTATTTTCAGCAGGATGGGGTTAGTGTATGCTATGCAATAGTCACTAGAGACATTTTAATCGAAACATTTGGTGGATTTGAAGAAGAAGTCCACTGAGGTGGCCACCGCGATAACCTGATTTAACGGTACCGGATTGTATCTTTTGGGGTTACATTAAAGATAGCTGTTATAACACAATTTCGAAATGTTATAATGAACTTTTGTGTTAAATATTTTTTCGTTCAAGATTGTTAATTTTAATGACATTTATAATATATTGCCTGACAAAATGCTTAGAGTTACTTAACTCAGATTTTAGGACAAAATTTTTGCGAAAGTGGCACAAATTATACAGGGTGAATCACGACCAACGGGATGGAGGTTTATAGCGAAACGGTAACAGTTTTAGAATGTTTGTCACTTTAGTAGTTCATATATGCTACATTTTAAAATTATTTTGAAATATACAGGATGTTCCAAAAAATGTGACGTATCAAAGTTATACATTTTCTTATGGGACACCCTATATTTTATTGCATTTTCTGATTGCTCCTAAAAAATAAAATACTCCCTCATAATGGTTCCCATACCTAAATACAGAGGGTTCCGAGTTATGCTGACTTTTTTTAAAATGTGAACATTTCGAAAGAAATTAATAACTCATTGATATAACAAACTCTAGCAAATTTTCTCTTGCATCTAAATAGTTGGACATTCGTTGATTGAGTACTAAATATCTCTTCAGTTTCAGTATTATATCATTCAATGTGTAATATCGGGCTTATTTTAAATGGAACACCCTATATTTCAATTATTCACCATGTTCAAAACAACGTCCTCTTTCGAATAGTATAAGGTGTCCTATTATACTTTTCGTGTAATTTACAATTTTCTTAAATTGTATGGTAAATCGATTTAAAACATAATTCTCTCTAAATTTTAAACTAATCATCTTGGCATAGTTGTTCTTAAAAAAACAGTGAAGTTGCTAATAAATATGCACACTTGTAGTTGCTGAGATACAATAGCTCTTTTTACCGATAAGATTAAAGCAAATACATAAATACTATAAAACGAACAACAAATTATTAAAAGCAAAAAATTAAAAATTACTATAATAGATGCTCAAAATGCTTGCCATCTTGTGCAATGCAACGGGTGTTAGACGCGAAAGCGTTCGAAATTCTTAATTTCATATCGTCTGAAGTAATAGGTGTAGCATACACAATATTTTTAATATAACACCATATGTAGAAATCCATCTTGGTCAATTCTGGTGACCTAGCTGGCCAATTATAAGGACCGCCTCTACCTATCCATTTATTTCTAAATTTTCGATTGAGGAAGTTCCTAACAGCACGTAAAAAGTGAGCAGGAGCTCCGTCTAATTGTAGCCACATTTTCCTTCGGATGCTAAATGATAGGGTTTCGAGAAGGATCCAGAAGACTTTTTTCAAAAAACTCAAAAAATGTCTTCCATCCAGGTGTCCGTCAAAAAATACGGGCCGATAACATACTCGCCCACAATCCCTCCCCAAACGTTTACATTCCATCGGTGTTGGCGATCAACAGTACGGAATAAATGTTTGTTCGCTGTATCGTTGTAATGAAAATTATGTACCTATTATTGTGGAAAGTAGATTCGTCAATACATAATTGAAAAATTAGGATCTTCTCCAACCTTATCGAAAGTCCATAAACAAAAATTTAAACGTTTATCATAAGCCTGTTGTGTCAACTGCTGGTATAGTTGAGTATGATACGGATGGTACCGATTTTTCTTGAGTATTCTACACACACTCATTTGACTTATTTTCCTAATTCACTTGAAATTTTTCCAGAACTGGTATTGAGATTTTCCGTAATCGACATCAATACATCAAATTCGTTGGCGTTGTCGCCAGTAACTGGTTTAGCTTTGTTCACCTTCTCGTATACCACGCTACCAGTATCACGGAATCTATTGAGCAGTCTTTCGAAAACTTCCCTCTTTGGGTGGGTACTTTTGAGCATAAACTCTAGATGCTAGGAGACAATTTCCTAAACATTTCCCAATGCAAAGTATCATGTCGACCATGTGGTTTAACGGCTACTGCTTTGTTTTTAGTAGCAATAGAATTTGAAAGTAACACAAGATTGTTTAGAGAATTAACAGAGAAATGTTATAAAATGACATTAAGTTAGGTACCGACTAGATTATGTATGCATTTAATGCTTCAAAATCAATTTACCATTTATAAATTGCACGAAAGGTATAATACCTAGGTATAGGACACCCGTATACCATTCGAAAGAGGATATTTTCTGAACATGGTGAATTATTAAAACACAGGGTGTTCCATTTGAAATAAGCCCGATATTACACATTGAATGATCTAATAATGAAACTGAAAAGAGATGTTTAGTACTCAATCGTGGAATACATTCAACGAATGTCCAGCTATTTGGATGTAAGACGAAATTTACTAGAATTTGTTATATCGATGAGTTATAAATGTTTTTCGAAATGTTCTCATTTTACAAAAGGTCAGCATAACTCGGAACCCTCTGTATTTAGGTATAGGGAACTATTATGAAGGAGTATTTTATTTTTCAGGAGCAAACAGTAAATGTAACAAAATATAGGGTGTACCATAAAAAAAAATATAACTTTGAGACGCCACACCCACTGAGCAAGATTATGTTGCCTCAACGTCGCTGTAAATCACATATAGGATGTGTAATGTTGCTTCCAACTTTGCAATGATGTTGTATGAACATGCCAGCAACGCCGTAACGGCCGCCATTGCGACGTTCATTTGTAATATTTCAAAAGTTATGTTAGGTGATGGTACATACGGATATTTCTAACACCGTTCAAATGCAAGGTTGTATCATTATTTCAATATCACATTCTAATCAAGTTTCTTTTATGATGTTGCAGTTACCTTATAACTAGACGTTTCAGGAAATGTTCCTATACATTTCAAAAGTATATTCAAATCATCTTTCATTTGGTAGGTAGCAAGGACCTTATAATTAGAACTTACTAGTACCATTCCAAGACATTTCAGAAGTATACTTGAATCAACTTCTTTTTGTGATGTTGCAGATTCCCTGTTATTGAAAGTTGCAGATACTGTTCGAAAGTTTACTAAAATCATCTTTATGATTTGGCAATATATTTATTAGGGAGTTACAGGTACACTACAATTATCATATTGATAATGGAAAAATGCTTAATTATATTAAGATTGGAAAATTTCAAAATGGATCAATTAGTCTCTTAACCTCAAATTGAAATGACTTGCGTTTGTACTTAATGAAGAGTACTTCTAATCTGTAGAGGCTATAGCATGATTAACTAAACGTGTGTTGAGGGTTAGTGATTTCAATTTGGTTTCATGGTGTGGTTGAAAGTTTTCATAAAGTTTTGCCAAAATGTAGGTATATTCTAAGTTAAAAAAAACTTCTTGAGATTCATTAGTTAGTGACTGCACTTTTAACGCAGAATGTGCGTCCGTTCTGAACTTTGGACAAGTAAGAGAACCCAAAAAAGCAAATTTAAATCAAAATATTCCACCGATTTATTGAACCGAAATAAAAACAATATTGCACATAAAATAACACATCAGATACCAAAAAACATGTATTTCCAGTAGCAGATAATTCAGTTCAATGAATGAATGGATGAACACTGCTTTATATTCATCAATTTCGTTTTTTTCAATGTTTTGTCAGTTTCTACGTAATGGTCCACTGAATACTTCGCATTGAACCGTTATACAAATACTAAAAGCAGTAAAAAAATTAAATTATAAATATGCTTCCATTAATTTATTGAACTGAAAAATTCATAATAAAAAATATTTTAGTAACAAAAATATATCACACTACACAATTTGCACAGATATCAACTTATATACTGGGAAACAACCAGATTACTCATTGCTTCGTGGAGGTATATTAAAATAAAAATTTGTGGTTCAGATGCACTTCACAAACAAGTGATTAAATCGAAGGATATACTATATAACAACTAATATAATTAAAACGTAATAATTCTAAGTGAAAAACAAACATTTATACCTGAAACACACCTTTCAATCCACATCTATAAAATAAAAAGGAAACTGTGAGCCTATTGTATAGAGTATACAAATATAAATTAATCCATTGCTTCACTTCACCAAGAAAACAGAAAAAATGTGAAAAATGTTATTCCTTTTTCTCTCCAACGACTGGTCGAAAGTCGAAACACTCGAAACTCGAAAGAAACAAATCCTAACCCAACCTTCTTCTTCTTCTATACTATTATTGGGCTCGGTTAGGATGAGTTCCCAATGCATCGTTTTTGCCTTTCGCGTCGCACGTCACGCCATCTTCACGCATTCTGCTTGGCGAATTGGTGAATCGTGTCAGGAATTTGCCGATCAGAATACGTGACGCGCGACGCAAAAAACAAAAACGATGCATTGGGAAGTTATAGAACCATTCACTCAGTTTCGATCAGACCGAATCTAGAAATATATAAATTCGAAATCCGAAAAGTGTGCCGGAGAGTAATCGAAATAAACGTCACATGCATCTAGAAGTTTTTCAGCAGGAAGGAATATTATTAACTCACAGCAATATTTCTTGATTAAAAAATATCGCAATATTTCAACTTGGATAGGTACTGAAACTTCATATGGAAATATTTCGACAGGAAGAAATAAATAACTTACAGCAATGTTACTCGCGAAAGTAAATGACAATATCTCAATTTGTGTATTTGACAATATCTCTAAAACTTAATAGCGAAATGTTTCAAAAATAACAAATAACTAACTTACAGCAATGTTTCTGAAAAAATGCTGATGCAATATTACAACTAGCATATCTAAGAACATTACGGCTACCTCAATTACAAACGTTTCAGTGAGAAGGAAATCTCAACTTATTGAAATGTTTCTCTGATGAGCAAGTCACAATGTTTCAACTGAACTAACGCAATAATATTACTGCAACTGCTCCAGGAAACATTTCAAAGCGTATATAACTGTAATGCGCAATAATATTACTGCAACTTCTCCAGGAAACATTTCAAAATGTATATAAATGTAATTTGCAGCAATGTTTTGCAAGGTTCGGTGCTCAGTGGGCACAGTACTGGAACATCCTGTATATTTCACAATAATTTTAAAATGTAGCCTATATGAACGTACAAACTACTGAAGTGACAAACATTCTAAAACTTCTACCGTTTCGCTATAAACCTCCATCCCGTTGGTCGTGATTCACCCTGTATATGTTTAGAAAGTCTTAAGATTGGGATTTGTATTACGCTAAACATATAGAAGGTGTTATAGTTAAAATAAGAAAGTTACCCTATTCCAAGCAATCACCGTGTTAATTCCCGGTGAAACCGGAATTCCGATAAAAAATCTCATTATTCAGGAAAAACATTTTATAAATTTAAATAAAACTGGCATGTTTCTATTTCCAAAACAGTAATAAGCGATCAAAACCCCGAAAAGTTAAGTGGGACTCCCGGTATTTAAGAGGTACTGGCTAATACACACAAAGTGCTAGTAAAATTTTATGTAGAATCCAACAATATGATAAATTTAAAACGTTTCTGTCCACTTCTAAATTAACCGGAGCTTGTGTGGATACTTTCCAATAAACGGATACGTTTTCGTCATGATACTATCCTGTATTGATGAACAATCATTGAATTCACATTCAAACGTTTGGATTCAAATATTCCGAAATAATTTAAAACTATCAAATGCAAATGTAGCCTATTAAAAGAAAACTTTGATAAGCCCAACTCAAACAAAATTATCACCAAAATGTGTTGGAGTCAATTGAAATTCAGCCTGTAGTTAGTAGTCTATACAGAGAACTCAATTTGGATTTCAAATTTCATACTACAAACCAGAAAAGTTTATTATTTGACTCTTCGGGACCTGAATATTGTGAAATACTCCGTTTATTATTCGAAATTTAAGATTGTCAGGGTAAGTGACAAGTAAATTAATGCATATGTTGACTGGTTTCCATTTATTCTACCTCCTCTCAAAAAGCCTAACTAATTACATCTACAATACCTCTGGGTTACCCGAAATTCGAAACAGGGCGCTGGCGTTATTATTCACTCCAAATAAATTGCACATGTTGCTTATCATGCATTTCTAGTTTCCAGCTTCGCAGTCAGCATAATACGATGACATGTGTTGTAATAACTAATCTAATTTATTAATTTCTGAAATATTGTAATGTTTTTATTATGGATTTAAATAGTTTTTATAACGACGGATGTGTTAAATTTTATACACACGGTTTGACTACTTACTTAATTTATTTATACACTTAAGTATTTACCAATCCATATTAAACACACTGTATATTCACTTACACTTTATTTATATAAATACTTTACTATTCACTGTGCTGCTCACGAGATCAAATTGTAAACTAAACTCACAGCTCGTAGGTAGTCGCTTATATATTAAAACCATTTCCTGGAATCTTCGGATTCCTGAAATGTCTAGTATGTGGCTCCCAACAAACGATCGACCTTCTTAGAAATGCCTGTATAAAAGCAATCACACAAAAGAGTCCTTCTCATAAATCCATGCACTCCCACCAAAATTTTAACTTTTAGATATCTTAGTGTTTTTAAATGAAACTCAAGGTCTCTAGTCAATTTCATTTTAGATATCTTATCAGACAGGGTCGGCGCCAGAGTGCGATTTAGTAACATTACCTCCTCCTTAAAAGGAAATTTCTCCTGGGACATCTGTGGAGCCGAGAATTCTGTGTAGCCGGGACTGTTTGTTTAAATCGGCCACTAGACCCATTTATAGACTTTCCCGTCGTACGGAAATAACAAGACACCGTCTTTATCGGGTACTGATATCCAGGGGTATAGCTGCAAATTACTATGTGGAAACCGGTATCTTGAAAGATCACCTCTACCATGTTCCTGTCCAACTAGTGGCTCTCTATCTTAGGCATTGCTAGCCTATTCACATTGGATTCTAGTACATGATCTCGAAGGCTTCGTAGCGCTTCCCACACATCGCGGTAGGTGGATCGGTCTTGAAATTCATTTTTGCTTACCAAATAAAAGACGTACCGCGAATTGCGGTATTGAAATTCATTTTTGCTTACCAAATAAAAGACGTACCGCGAATTGTGATTGAGTCTCAGTACCTTGTCAGGGGCTGGATCATGATCTCCAAGTTTTTCTAATTGCCTAAACTTCTTTCGAATGACGGTTGCCAACCCTCGTGCGTGTTTGTTACTGGCGGAGAGGATGTGTGCCAGTGTATACTCTTCCGAAAGCGTGAACAAATCTTGTAATCTGTAATGACTCTATATCTTCTAGGATATTGTTCACTCCTTTTTCTACGTCGTGGTCTCGTTCGAATGACGCTAGTCAGTTATGGTGGACTAGTTTCGGGTTTCCATTGGGGATCTTGCTTATGCGATAGATGACGTAATTGATCTTTTCTTAATTAAGTACGTACCTTCTCAAGATTTCTGTAATTTTGGAGAAAACACTTTTCTTTTCGCCGGGCTGTACAGCCACACTTTGTCCCCTTCTTGGAACCTGCCTGCGTGTCGTACCGTTTTTTCATTCTATCGCTGACACCATAAAGACTCGTTCGAACCAATTCATGCACATCGTCCATCCTTCTTTTCAATTGGATCACGTAATCTTCTCCTTCTAAATCTTCGCCATGCCGACAGCCAAACTCCAGGTCACAAGGAAGCCTCATTTCATGTCCAAACGGCATATCTATAAGACGATGCAAATAGGGAGAGATACTGGTCCCAATCTCTATGGTGGCTGGAAACTACTTTGGACAAGAATTTTCCAATGGTCCTGTTCATTCTCTCGACCACTGTATCAGACTGTGGATGCAACGCTGTTGTCCTAGGCTTCTTCATTCCCAGCTTGTCACAAATTTACCGGAATACATGGCTCTCGAAATTTCTTTCCTGATCGCTGTGGACTTCCAATGGTACTCCATATCGGCTGATAACTTATTTCACCAATACATATGCGACAGTTGGGGCCCCTTGATTCGGGATCGGGTAAATATCCACCCACTTTGTGAAATAATCCATTACAACTAGAATGTATTTACCACAATTTTCTATCGTTGGAAAGGGTCCAGCGGTATCTAAAGTAATCGATTCGAAAGGGCTTCCAACATTGTATTGTTTCATGGGTGCCTTTCTCTTGCGATTACATACACCAGTCTTTCATATAGTTGTAGTTGCTCTCACAGACGCGTCGAAGGGTTTTCTTCTCTCCCAGATAAACTGCTGATGGACTGTCGTGCAACTTTCAAAGCTACTCTCGTTCTCGGGACAACTAGCTGTCTTCTCTTCTCGTAACCATCATCGTTTTCAAGGAATCTTACAAAGAGGCCTCCTCTCAGGACAAGGCAGTCTCACTGAGCCCAATATGCTTTGGGTGTCGGCTTTGAGTATAAAGTCTAATTGTGTATATAATCAAGGGTGTCGGTGAAAATATTGACTCTTCTTGTCAGGTAGGTCGCCAATGTTCTACTTTCCATTGCCGAATTATCTTTAGGTGAGGATCATTCTCCTGATCTTCTCTGATCCTGGTGGGTGACTATTCTCCGTTGACTACTGTAGGTCTTGAAACTGCAGCTTCCCTAGATTCCACCTTGTTGCAGTGGGAAAAGTCTGCTGGAAACGGCCGTCTAGACAGGGAGTCAACATTTCGGTGAGTCACACCACCTCGATGTTCAATGTTGAAATCGTATTCTAAAAGTCGTTCAACCCATCTAGCTATCTGGCTCTCCCGATTCTTGAACTGCATCAACCACTTGAGTGCTGCATGATCAGTCAGGATTAAGAACTTCCTTCCATAGAGATATTAGTAAAAGTGTTCCACAGACTTCAGTACCGCCAAAAGTTCTCTCCTCGCGACTCGATAGTTTCGTTCTGGTTTGGACTTTACTGAAATATTCCAGCACTCTTTCTTGCCCTCCTTGGATCTGTAGAGCACTCCTCCAATTCCGATCCATTACTATAAAAAAAAATATAATTTTTTTTTAAATTCTATGCATCTCTTCGCTTATTTTCTTTTGAAATTTTAATAAGGCTTTATTTTTAAAAGAAAATAACCCAGAACTCACCACGTCGAGGTGGCTGCACATCGAGTTCCACCCATATGAACGGCACACAGACAACACTCAAACTAGGTTCTTGGTTACTAGTTTCTAATAGTTTTTCTCGAATAAATAAGGAATATTTCATTACATCAAAATTTGTAGGCAACGCATTCTCACTAAATGGTTTTGGTGCACCAAACACTGGACAAAACAAATAAAAGCGTGTGCGAGGCATTTTAACAAAAATAAACGGTTTTAACGATTAAAACTAACTTTTCCGCAACTGTGGCCCTGAACAATATTCTATCATTAAATTGTTAGTTGCATACACTTCGGGGGATATATCGTTCTAACAAACCGAAATTTCTCCAGAAATAACCAAAAATTTAGTATATCTGGATTTATATTACCCGCTGTACTCGCTCTAGTCAACTGAAAATTAATAGAGTACATTTGTGAGACACTTTGAATAATATTCAATCATAAAATTGATCAATCGTATACTCTCTGGAGGCTGTATCGTGCTAACAAACTGACAATTAATTCTCCAAAAATGAAAAAAAATTGGTACATAAAGTACCATAACATCCGTTGTACTGGCTTTAGTGAGCTGAATATCGATAGGTTTCATATTTGAGACGCTCTGAATAATATCCAATCATAAAATTGGTCACTTGTATATACTCCGGAGGCTGTATCGTGCTAAAAAACTGAAACTTCTCCAAAAATGACAAAAATATCGTACTTAAAGAACTGTAGCATCTGTTTTATTGGCTCTGGTGAGCTGAAAATCAATAGGGTTCATTAGTGAGCCGCCCTTAATAATATTCAATCATAAAATTGGTGACTTGTTGAACTCCGGAGGCTGTATCGTGCTAACAAACTGAAATTTCTTACTTCAAGTACCATAGCAACCGTTGTACTTGCTCTGGTGAGCTGAAAATCAATAGGGTTCATCTGTGACATGTCCTTAACAATATTCGATCATAAAATTGGTCACTTATTGCACTCCGGAGGCTGTATCGTGCTAACAAGACATGTAAGGAAAAGTGGCCGACGACAACGACGACGACGACGACGACAACGACGACAACGACGACAACGACGACGACGACGACATACACACAGGATTTTTTTCTAAAAACCGTATTTTCGTGTTGTTGATGGAAAACGTAAAAATAACTCAAATTTTTTTTTCAAAATTCCAACTTTTTTTGAACCAATACTTTTTTCGCGTATTAGATAGGTTGGGCGGAAAAGTAATAAATATTACAACCGGCGCGTATAAAGCCACAGCAGCAACTAAAAAGAAATATACATAAAATACCGCAATTGCAAAATGACCTTGGTCCCATTGTCTGTAACCGTAATACGATTAAAAACGAACACTTACAAAGTCGGACAGCAGATTTTATATAGAGACTGTTACGGGCCCGCGTGATATAAAAAGCCAATTTTCAAGGTCAGTTGGGCTGCCAGAGATGACGTCATAGAAATCTGAAATTTGGCACACTGATTTGCAATAACAAAAGGCAACTTTTCCGCATATAGGCATTTTGAATTTCGAAAAAAAAATTCGCTCCACCCTATTCAACACAGTTTTTTAATATAATGGTAATCATTTGAAATGGTGGGTAGCTCTTCTATTCAAAGCTTATTATTAATTACTGATATTTGACATTTTTCGCGAAGGAGAACAAAAAATATCATATTCTTTACATTTGCAGCATCGGCTGACACACATAGTAAACAGAACTGTAATGTCTTAATTTGTTGGCTATATTGATTGATTTGTGTTACATGGAATATTGATTTTGTGACACACAGAGTGTGAATTAATTTAAATTATGAGCATATGAAATCGAGCTCAAATTGTCTCTTTATTAGTTATATTAGGGAATACAATTATTTTTATATATTTTTGAAGAATCAGTCACAAAAATATATTTATAATAAGAGTTATTGAACGCCAAAAGAAAAATTACATAATCTTCAACTTATCTGTGTTGGAAAAGTTGACCTACATGTCACTTGTTTACTGCGGTATTTACAAGGTTTATTAGTATTCAGGAAACAACTCATAATTCCTGCAAAATTTTCGAAAGTAATTATTTTATGACCAAAAATTGGATGAGCGTTGAAACAAAATGAATTACGTGAGTGGTAAATTAAATAATGGCCCTCGCTCAAATTTTATTTCACTGAAGATAACCATATTAGTATTTTTAATGTAATTAAAAATATATAATTTCAGAAAATAATTACATATATCTTCTAATTTTGAAATATAGTAATTATTAAGTTATTTAGAATGCCGATATCTTAATATTAGTTCTAATCAAAATATAATAAATATAAAAGAGATTCCTTCCATACAGTTTCATACATTTACCAAAATCATAGATTTATCGATGTAGAAAATGAAATTTACTGTTCCGACCCTTACATTGTAGAATCTACTGATATTACTTTAAATGAAACTGTTTCTAAATAATTTCACAATATATTGAGAAAATGGTGAAAATTCTAAAAAATTGTGAATTGTTTCGATATTACTATCATCGTCAGAATGACAGAAGTTACATTTCATATGATGACTACCTGATGTTTGATCATTATTATTGGCTAGACGAAGAAGTGACCTACCTTGTGATTTAATTAATAAATATGAATAGAAAAAAGACGAAGATATGATATTACAAATATCAAAGCTTAGATTTTATTAGCCCTATGAGGATATCCTGGATAACTTTTTCTGCTGATATTTACAATGATTACTTTAGTACACACTTTAAAAGTAGAGAACTCCCTATAGTAAAATCGCAATCGGTGCGGGGTAATAAAACTATGTTACTGTCAGTAAAATGTGGCAGGACGTAGATTTGTTGATTGTAGATTACAAAGGGGTCGATTGGCCTATAGCTGGCCTTTCCACACTGCGACCTGAAAAGATCTTTTGTGTATACCCTCCATCTTTTTTTTGTCCCAGAGATCAAGCCTAGTATTTGATTGGGAGCTATTTTTGTTACCTGGTCAGGTCTCAAGAACAACCGTTCCAGGTACCTATGGCGTTGGCGAACAAGTACACCGCAATGAAATAATATATGTTCAGCCGTTTCATCTGCACTGTCGCAGAATCTACATGTTCCTCTGTTCACTTTTCCCATCTTGCAGAGGTGATATCTGAGTGGGCAGTGTCCCGTAAGGAGTCCTGTGGTTGCTCTGAGATCAGACTTCTCTTAGAGCGATTTAGCTTAGCGAGCAGAAGGTTGTAGCAACATTTTTGCTTGTCTTTGGCCTGGAACATTTTTCCAGTAAGCTGCTCTAAGTTCCTTTTCCCATTTCCGAACTTCTTCCACAATGTGTCTTTTAGTAATGCCACAAAACGGTTCGAGTCCGATGAAAGGAGTGCTAGCTCCTTCCTTTGCAAGACCATCGGCAGTCTCATTCCCAGCAATTCCCTTGTGTCCGGGCACCCTAAACAAAGATAGTTTGTTATGTCTAGCCAGTAGCTTAAGAGATTGTTTGCAGCTCCAGACTGTTTTGGACTCATAAGTTATAGACCTTAGAGCTTTCAAAGAAGCCTGGCTGTCGGAGGCAATAAATATTCTGGCTGCGTTGAGGCGCTTTTTGAGACACTCTTGAGTACAGAAGTCTATCGCTAGTATTTCCGCTTGGAATATTGTGGGAGTGTTACCTAGGGCTACTGATAACCTAAGATTAGGTCCTGTAGCCCCTATTCCTACTCCTTCGTTTGTTTTTGACCCATCAGTATAAAATATGAGGGCACACCTAGTTATTTCTGAGATTTCGTTCTGTGTTAACTCACGATCGTTAATAATAACATCTAGAGTAACTTCGAAATCTTGTTTAGCAGGCATTATATTCCTAGACATCATCATAGATTGGGTTGATCCAGCCCTTAGCATCTCGAGTTGTCCTGTCAAATCACCGGGTTTTAGAGATTTAGCCTGTGTTAACCTATAGGCATTTTGCAGAGCAATCCTCCTTACATGTAAATGTAATGGAGGGAGATCTAGCATTACCTCCAAGGCCGCGCCAGGGCATGATCTCATTACACATGTTATTCCTAAACATGCGAGTCTTTGCAATGTTTGCAACTCTATTGTAGCCCTTTGTTGCGTTGTTTTCTTCCACCATACAAGCGCAGCATAGGTGATGATAGGTCTGACAACCGTTATATATGACCAGTAGATCATTTTTGGTTTTAGACCCCAAGTTTTCCCGAAGAGCCTACGACACGTCCAAAGAGCCCTTGTTGCTTTTGAGGTGATTGGTGCGAGGTGTGAGTTCCACGTAAGTTTTCTATCAAGGATGACTCTAAGGTACTTAACCTCTTCCGAAAAAAACAGGGTTCTACCATTCAAGCTTGGAGCACGTATACTTAACTTCCTCCTGTTAGTGAATGGAACAAGTGTCGTTTATTCGGATTGACTGAAAGTCCTTCCTTCGAACACCAGGTAGTTTCTGAGGTTCAAGGCACATTGCATGCGATCGGCAATGATGCCGCCGTGCTTACCTCTTTCCACTATAACTAAATCGTCGGCATAGCCAAGAGCACGAAATCCTTCTCTTTTTAGCTTTGTTGGGAGGTCGTCAACCACTAGTGACCACAGTAGAGGTGATAGCACTTCTCCTTGAGGACAACCTTTCACCGCTTTTATAGTAGTCGACTGGTCGGCAGGATACCAACATTCAATCTTCACGATCGACTTTTTTGGAAGGATTATCTACAGGATTGAAGAGTCCATCCGGTAAGGAATGACGTCTAATCATAACTCATATTGGCAGTGATAATGGGTTTTTAGATGGTGGCTCTTTAATATTCCAATCTAAAAAAACTGGAGACTACCATGAATATATGAACGCCGACGTTTTTGAAGATTATTTCGAGCAGATTATTGACCTAATACCGAAAGGTTCAGTCATAGTATTAGACAACGCTAGTTACCATTCTCGTCACATTGAGAAGGTGCCAAACACATCATAGTGAAAACAAGAGATCATTGAATGACTAACAGACAAAACTATTAATTTTCGGGGGTAAATATACAGGGTGTCCCGGGACTAATGGGAAAAAAGTCAGGAGCGTATAATCTGAGTCAAAATAATGTTAGTACTTCATATAAACTTTTTCTATTCAGGCCCTCGTTTTCGAGTTATAGGCCTCCAAAGTTTTAATTTTGAATTTAGTTTTTATTTTTATTTTTTGTACTAGTTATTTGATCTTTATAAAATTCACGGTAAAGCTATAATGTACGTGTATGTTTATTTTGGTAAGGTAAACAGATTTAGAGTAGTGTCTTGAAGCCAGGGACGGACTACTCGCAATGGTTAGTGATCCAAATAATTTGCAGGGATGGCACACCCTGTATGAAATTATCGAAATTCACTTCCCCACACATTAAGCTATCGAAAAGGTACTCCTGTTAGAATTCGATAAAATAAGCCGTTCGGCTAATATTGACAGTTTTATTAATGCACTACGTACATTCACCATTTTTATAAGTACACAACGAGGTAAAACTAACTTATTAATACGATGTCCAAGATTTACCTTCAGTACTACAAAAAAATAATTTAATGATAGCAGAAGATAAAAACATTAACGACTCATTAATTGGAAAGTTATTAAAAACTTTTTAAAAGTGTTTTTACCGTTTATCAAGTAACCATAGGATTAGTTGTCACACATTGTGTAGAATAGTCAGTACTTGTCAATAATTCATAAGTCCTTAATTTAACAATTACAATGGCAGAATTCACTTTTATTGAGTACGCAGATATGAATTTAATGTATGGACTGGTTTCTCGAAACTGTTTAGAGGCCAGAAGGCTTTATGCAGAACATTTTTCAAACAGAGCATTGCCAGAGAGACGAATGTTTGAGCGTATTGATCTCAGGTTACGAGAAACAGGTATGAATAAGTAAGTGTAATTTTCCATGTATACAAAACAAAGTTTTAAATTTTAGGACGTTTTTTGCCAAAAGAAGTGGAGAAGGTCCAGTACGAAGCGTACGTACTGTGGCAGTTGAACAAGACTTTAAATGCAGTTGATAATGAACCATCAACGAGTTTACGAAAATTATCAAGAGAACATAACGTCTCGAAATCGGTTGTGCATCGCGTTCTAAAAGAACAGCTGTTATATCCTTTTCACATGAAAAAAGTACACACTATGACAGTGGCTGATCATCCTTCATGACTTGAGTATAGCCAGTGGTTTCTGCGACAACAACAAGCAGACAATACATTTATTAGTAACGTTCTCTTTACGAACGAATCCGGTTTCAACAGAGATGTAGTCATAAATTCTCATAATATGCATTTATGGGATGATGTGAATCCACATGGCATTAGTCAAACTAGGAGCCAGCATAGATTCATGGTTAATGTTTGGGCAGGAATAGTTGGCAATCATTTGATAGGGCCATACTTTATTGACGATACTTTGACCGGTCAGAGATATTTGGAGTTTTTGCAAAATGAGTTATGGAACCTGTTTGATGATGTGCTACTACAAACTCGTAGGAATTTATGGTTCATGCATGATGGGGCCCCTCCTCATTTCAGTTTAGATGTACGATAGCATTTACACACAAGGTTTCCTAATAGATGGATTGGTCGTGGAGGCCCTTTTCAATGACCTCCGCGATCAGGAGATGTTAATCCTATGGACTTCTTCCTCTAGGGTTATCTCAAAAGTAAGGTATACGCAACACCTGTGCAAACAAGGCAATATTTAATAGACAGAAATGTGTTACACTGCAATGTTATTAGAAGTGCAAAGAAACAACCGTCGTAGACTTAGAATGTGCGTGGAAGTGGGAGGAGCTCATATTGAACATTTATTAGAAAAACGTTAGTTTTTGTTGTTTAGGAATTAGTTTCAGTCGATTGTTTTATAACTTGTGTTTTATGAGGTTTTCTTAATGGTTTAATAATGTTGTGTTCGTAATTTTGATTAAAAGCAACTAATTACGTTGTCTGCGTACCTTTTTAATTCCCATTAAATAAGTTCTTAATGTTTTTATCATCTGTTATCTTCAAATTATTTTTTTGTAGTACATCGTATTAATAAGTTAGTTAGGTAAATTTGTACGTAGTGCATTAATGAAACTGTTAATATTAGCCAAACGGATCATTTTATCGAATTCCAGCAAGAGTACCTTTTCGATAGCTTAATGTGTGGGGAAGTCAATTTCGATAATTTCATACAGGGTGTGCCATCCCTGCAAATTTATGGATCACTAACCATTGCGAGTAGTCCGTCCCTGGCTTCAAGGCACTACTGTAAATCTGTTCAACTTTCCAAAATAAACATACATGTACATTATAGCTTTACCGTAAATTTTACAAAGATCAAATAACTAGTAAAAAAAATAAAAATAAAAACCAAATTCAAAATTAAAACTTTGGAGGCCTATAACTCGAAAACGAGGGCCTACATAGAAAAAGTTTATATGAAGTACTAACATTATTTTGGCTTAGATTATACGCTCCTGACTTTTTTCCCATTAGTCCCGGGACACCCTGTATAAGAGATAATTTTTTTATCGATAAATACATGTTTAATTGCATGAAAGTTTTATTGTCATGACATTAAATCGAGAATCAAGAGAGTGAAAAATTCACGATAGCTTGCTCGAGTGATTTTTTCTACTTCTCTTGATTCGAGAGTTTTTGCCGTGACATTAAAATTTGTGTACAATTTGTAATGTATGTCTCGATTAAAAAACATTATATCGAATGTATTTTAGGGAGATTAATACACAACTACATAAATCCAGACAATTTAATTATAAAATAGAAGCTTTAATGCAAAACTTAACAATAAATATTTCAAATAAATAGAAATTATATCAAAATATTTAAATAGCTAGGTTCTGGTGCACTTCGCGCCCCTAGGAATTTTATGTTAATTTTAATTTTGTTTGATAGCTTACCTTAAATAAAGCAGATTAGAACAAAAATTTCGCTGGATCGTTCAGTAATTACTTTAAAAATAACGAATTTAGTTCGAAAAATGGTACTTTTTCAACACTAGTTAATGCTGTTTCACGATAAATATTTTCACTTTAAATTGTAAAGGTTATTACCTCGAACTAAATAGAAGTCTGTTTCACAAAAAAAACCGGAAGAAAATAATTACATTTTGCAAATTTTTAAAAATATTCTTAGGCATAATTATTTTCACCTCACACTTACAGGTTATAACTTACACACTAAAATCTTATATCTAGGTAGCCAGGGTCACAAATTAGGATGCTTGTCTGTCATCATATGAGTTTTAGCGGCGTTGTTAAATGGTGTATATGTTCTATCAGTTGAATTAATTGTGTGTGAGTATATTATAAAAATATAACAGTGTTTGCATCTATATTTAATAATGAGAATTGAAATAATAATTATCCTTAGAATGTACTGTTGCAGCTATAATACTCTGCGCTTGCGCTTAAGTAACGTCGACATTCCGCAGAATTTTTATATATTCAATAAATTATTACTTTCCCTTTAACGACAATACGTGGAACGACGCCGACGTTATTTCTAGATACACTTTCCTTCGTTTATGGTCCACGATAAAAGTGTTAATATATTGACAAATGATAGTATTTTGACAGTAGTCAAAATGGAAGTCGAAAACGTTTTCTAACTAAAGTCGAATATCAATTTGAACGATGCGGAATTGTTGAATAGGCTCCAAAATATGAACCTGTTACCGCGGAATATAAGATGTGCGCGAATTGCGAAACGTCGAATCGGCGCTCTCGCTTCGCTCGCGATATCAATCTACTTTAGTATTTCAAACGAAAATCCAATCTTCAATAATTCTAATGATTATCCACATGGTTATGAAATGATACGGGCTCAAATAGGTATACTATCAGGAATACAGATACACTTTGCAAATGAAAAAAATGAGTGAACAGCTATCGACAGATTGTGAATAATGCGCGCAAATGAAAAAATGCAACAGATTGTGCAATTCGCGCATAACTGATTTCAGCTAAACGAAAGTTGACCGGTATCGATTCCTTGTAAGGTTACTTTAATTGTTTACATTTTTTAGGAGAGGACGGTCACATCGTGCAAATCGATAAATCCGTGTTGACCAGACAAAAATATAATAGGGGGCGCATGATTCCAGAGCAGTGGGTGCTTGGTATCTATGATGTCACTGATAAACGTGGCTATGTAGTATTTATTCCCAACCGAGCAGCCACAACTCTGGAATCAATGATCTCTCGTTATGTATTGCCGGGTACTGAAATATGGACTGACTGCTGGAGGGGATATAGTGGTCTCAAAAATCTGGAAGGTGCATCCCCTTACATACGTTAGGTTAATCATTCCAGAAACTTTGTGGATCTGGTAACGGAAGTGTGCACGAACCATATTGAAAGGCCACTGGTCGAGCCTTAAACAATATTTGATGCGTCTCGGAGAGATGTCCTCAAGATTTTTATCGGAATATGTGGATCAGTTTATATGGTTGCAAATGTTTGGTCCCACTCCTAGCGATTTAATAATATTATCGAACAAATTTCGGCGCGATATCCTGTGTAGTTTATAGTTGACATTCAATTAGGTTAGATTAGGTTACGATGAAATAAAACAATTAAATTTATTTAAAACTTCATTTACTTACTTGAGCTAATGTTCAATTTAAACTGGTTGACGCGTTTTACTAACACAGCAGCTTTCTCAAGACGAATGAAGGTATAATTTAAAAATGTTATTCAGTGCATAAATACAGAATTCTATTATACTAATGTTAACAAAGGTACTCAAAGAAATTGAATAATTAGTTCAAATAAATGAAGTTTTTAACAAATTTAATTGTTTTATTTCATTGTTCAGTATGGATCTTAATCAAGTATATATTCAATTTTCAATAGATTAGGTTAGTTTAAATATTCATAAGTAGGTAAGTAGGTTAGATTGGGTTACGTTAGGTTGACCGAATACACATTTTTAGATGACATTTCAGGTACAAAGTGAGGACAGATTGGTCGTAGATTTTAGCAGGTAGGCTCTTTAGAGTGACGTGTCCTTGGCCCATTAAGGGTTGGTGGATTCTGGCAACATGGGACTCCTTCCCCAGGTCTTTAGAAGTTTTCCCCCGCCACAAAAAAATAGGTTAGGTTAGTAGTTAATCAAACTTCGGCGCGTTATCCTCTCTAGTTCACTACATTGTTGAGTTTTATTTGGTCTATATACTTAAGTTAGACGAGTATTTTTTTCTATTTCTTGTTTCATATTTAATGATATTCTAGTTACACTTTGATCTGTGCCAGTTGGCCAGAAAGCGATATTGAATTAAATTATGAAAAGTATTGTAAATTATGCTAATTCGGCACTAAAAAATAAAAAAATATTTGTGACTGTTTGTTATCTGATTGTATAATATATAATATTGATTCCAACTCACTGTGGTATTCGTTCAGTGTCTATTTTCATCGAATTTAACATCTTGCATTCAATAGAATTTTCGATCTAATCAGTGACATTTGGTTAATTTTCAGTGACAGTAAAATCGTAAATGCCAAAAGATAATTAAAGTGCCTTCTATTATATTGAATAAACAGTTACTCGAGATTCTGAATAATAGAGTAATATTTAATTTAGAGAATACTTACGTTAAATTTATAAAATTTGAATTATTATTTTTTTAAAAATTTAATCCCACCCTGAGTCAAGAGTGATTAAGTCGATTGTGAATGAATTCATCTTTCTAAATACAAAAACTAATATTTATCTTAGCCGGGCATTGTTTGACAACGACTGTCAAAATTAAAATAGGTCACATACGCTGCTAGAGGTGTGTGTGCAATAGTGTCGCTACAATTACATATTGTAAAAACGTTGACAAATAATATTTCATATTGTTATATTCATATATCCATTCATTAAAGGTATAGTATAGTATTTCAAATTGTCACCCGAACGCGGGCAATTATAATTATTAGATTGAATATATAACAAATTAGTAACCAACGTGAGGCGAATTGAAATTCATCTTTTTCTACTTACGCTACTAAAACCGCACTTTTAACACGGGTTTGACATGCACAAAACGACTCTTTAAACACTAGTGTTTAAAATGCGAAAAGTCACATCTCGTTTCTTTTGTTTTTGAAACGTCAAATCAAGTGTATCTCTTGTATGTTAAATTTCATGTTCCTTGATAATTTTGTTATTCTGCGTCATTTGATTTATCAGTCAGCTGTCAGTCATCGTCCGTCATGTAAAAAATATAATTCAAATATAATATAATGTTTACCTTCCCGCGGGCGAAGAAAAAGTATAGTAAGCACCTCGTGTTAAAAACGTCTTTAGCCACTCGTTTCACAAGGAACTCGTTCCGCTTCGTTTCACTCGTGCCTAGTAAAACTCGTGACTAAAGTAACCGTTTTGACACTTGGTACTTAATATACTATTATAGGAAGGTTAAAAAACATTAAAGTTAAACAATTAAAATTCATCACAAAATATTAGATATATAATTATATATATATATATATATATATATATATATATATATATATATATATATATATATATATATATATTATTGTGGATAAGATAGGTGAGAGAAATTTTAATGTTTAAATATGAATAGACTTTCTCTATTTAATAAACTTTCTCTAATTTGCCCTACGTTGGGCCGATAAATTATTGTGATTTGTTATGTGTGAGAAATCTAATTATTATTGTTGATGTTTAGTTGATATAAATTATTAGTTTTGGTTTGCCCGGTATATTCGAAAATTTTAAAATAGGTCATAAATCAATTATACCTTGCATGAAGAACTCTATAATCTCAAAGTAGGGTTCATGTGTTGAAACGAAACTATTTTAATTTCAATTATGAGCGCCAAAAAAGTAAAATCCTTGCATTTAAATGAAGAAAAAATTTTTAATCAAAAAATACTTGCTTTAATTTCTTTATAAATCCTAGAGACGGTCCTGTAAGCTCGATTTCAAACCCCTCTAAGATTCAGAAACGTTTGGTCAATACTGCCAACTGTTGAATATAGATGGAGCAATCATCAAAAGAAATTGAAACTTCCCAACAATATAATTTCAAGTTTTTCAAGTGAAAAACGTTATTTAATATATTGAAAACAAATACATTATTCATTTACAAAAAACTTATGAAAACAAACTATCTATGATGATCATTCATTCAACAAAACATACACTCAATGAATTATTATTATATGTGATTACAAA
Source organism: Galeruca laticollis (assembly GCA_963921935.1). NCBI lineage: Eukaryota > Metazoa > Arthropoda > Insecta > Coleoptera > Chrysomelidae > Galeruca > Galeruca laticollis. Next base: position 31,289,423 of record OY998178.1, on the reverse strand, counting down.
ATAGGCAACATTATATACACATTTCAAAACGAATCTTGGTACAAAGTTCTATGAAATAAAAATGGCAAAAATAATGATGGCTCGGGTATATGAAATATCAAAGTTCAAATATTTGCACCACACAAGTAAGTTTATTTAACCTTTTTAATATGAATGAAATAGTTTTAAATACCTGTTGACTCTTGCATTTCAATACACTTGTTTTCTATTGTTTTTAGATTACCTTCCTGGGAAATCAAACAGCCTGTCGTGCTTGGGTAATATCTAAAGTTGATATTACATTCCATCCACATCAATACATTTTAAATGGAATTCCATAGTCCAGTCCTTTCTGAAATGTATCGTGAAGATACCATTCCCACGATACGATATCTCACTTGGTTATTTAGATGAAATTTTACGGTCAGTACTCACTAATTTTTATAAATTATTTGTCAAATCTAGGTTTATTTACTTGTTTTATAAATTTGCTGAGTTACATTTAAGAATAATGCATTCCTTTTATAATTACCACTCCAATGTACTGCTTTTTGTATAGTTTTGAATTATTTTTCTAAAAATTTAGCTTCTCACCAATTCACTTCTACCAAAAAGAATTCTCCCTAGTCACTAGTGTTCATTATCAACAAATTTTTCTATCCAATTTTTCCAGTTTTCTATACGATTGTCGCTAATCAAAATATTTCAAATCTACTCCACCAATCCAAATTGGCTATAAAAATTCTTGTTGAATTATTTCATTTCAAGTCATAAATTGCTTATCCATACTTCTAGGACATTCTGTTTAAAGTCTTTAAATGATTAAATCTTATATATTACTTCCTTTAAATTATATTTCAAAATATTTAGAAATGACAGCTCTTTTTATTTCAATTAGATCTATTCGAAATGACAATTCATTTCACAAATGTCATACTTTATGAACTTAATGTTATTATTTTAACTGTCTACCTTGACAAATATTTAATAATTACACAATGTTATCAGAAAATTTCTCTCAATATCTAATTATTAATTTTGAAAACAATTCAGAATGTTTTGACTTTTATTGTGTGAGAAATAAATTGTTATAATGTAATGTAACGTTCAGAATTCTCTCTCTCGAAGGCTAGAAATCATGTTATATACCTCACATTAGTGTATTTACAAACTGTATTGAAATTTCCTCCATGATTCTTCAGTTTGCCTCTTGTTCACTTTCTCTATTGAATAATGAATAATACAGGTTGTCTCTATTTCGGATCATTTAAAAAAAATTTTAATTCTAAAATTTTTTATTTGCTTATAGTGTGTAGTATTTCATTCCATATTATAGTATACAGAGTGTTGCAGGTTTCTTTCTATGATATATATATATATATATATATATATATATATATATATATATTGAACCAGATATCATAGATATTAAGAGAATTAGTTCTATAGGAATATGTTGCTAATATGAAAACATATGAAAATAATATAATTTAAGAAAACATAATTGAAAGGAAACACTTTTCTTAATTAAAAGCATATCAAGTAAAGATATATTAAATAATTAGCCTATAACAATTTATTAAATAAAGAAATTACCTCAATAATAACACAAAATTTAGAAATTGCCTAACAAATGTAATGGAGTAAATAAAGTTGCCTAACACGATGAATATCTTCTATAACGTAATCAGCTGTTCATCTAAAAAGAAACAATTATTAGAATAGTCAAGTCATGATAATTATAAATATAAGCAGTTACATTATAAAATAAATACAAATATTTAGTAGAATAGGGAGTATAGTTTCTCATAGATAAACTATTAATAACAAAAATAGAAATGATATAGTGTCAGTAAAATGAACATAGAAACAATAAATAGTAATTTATTAAAGGAGTTAGTATAGATAATTTAATACAAAGATTAGGTAGAGATTACATGAAAGGATTTATGATTTAAGTAATATAATTGTAACAGTAATAGACTGTTAATAACAATATTAGATATTGAAATATTTAAAAAGTATCTATCTATGTATATAACCAATTGTTAATTTATTTGTATGATAAAAACTCGAAAGACTCTCTACAAGTGAATTAATAATGTGAAATAGTAAATGTATGAACTTTTCTACTAAGTAAACCAAATTAAATAATTCAATTGCATAGGACAATATTTGATTGGTTATGAACAAAATGACAGATCAAATTTTCAATCAACAAGTAAAGAAACAAACCTTTGTAAATAGTGACCTGGAAAAAACAATATATTTGTTTGTTGAAAAAAGTTGAGAATCGGAAGGAAGCGTAAGGTAGTTGGAAGCTGGCGTCGAGATATGTGGACTTTGTGTTATAGTGTTCCCGAAAATTTCATGAAATTCCCGAAATAAATTGATAAAACTTTTTTAATACTATTAAAAACAATCCTAATAATACTCACAGATAATCAGATCCAGTTTTTTCTGCAAAAATCAGTCAAATTTCTCCAAATTTGGTGTTGGAACTTCAGAGGAGTTTTCCTGGGGTCCAGAAGCGTTATCCCAATTCCAGAGCATCAGGTCAGTGTTCTTTTAACATATTATTGGCCAATAATAAGAGAAAAAACTCAAATAAGTGTTTAATTTCGTTAAATTGATAAACATTCACAGCAATGATCGATCTAAAATAAAAAAGAAAACGGACTTTATTTAGTGAATTATTAATATAAATCATTAACATTATCAAAAAGGCCTAATATAAATAAATAAAAATACGTACGTTCGCCATTTTATCATCATAAGAATGATGCTTAAATTTATTTCCATGTAATATGTCCATCTGTATATAAATCTTATAATATTTCAATGTATATATATAAATCTTCTAATTCTATTTCTTCCACAGCTTATTTGTAATATTTTTATGTATATTTTCGACATAAATTCTTCTATGTGTTAAAACATTCTTATTTGATAATGCCCCATCTCTCAAAGAGTAGAGAGAGTTTCATGCTCCCGCATATAATAACAATCCATCACAAATATAATATAAAAATGATTAACTGAGCTAGCCACACAAAACAAAATATTTTCAATATTAAAATAATAATATAATAATTATATAAATAAAATAATAAAAATATAGTTCAATTGTCACCCAAAACGTGGGCCGGTTTATTAAAAATATAGGAAACATCTGTAAATTTTAAACTCAATTAAAATGGCAAAACGAATGACGTTGAGAGATGGAAGGCAAGTAGGAGCAGGAAGTGATTCAGAAGAGGAAAGAGAAGAACGAAGTTATGGTATGGGAGATTACCAAGCAGTCTATTTGGAACAGGGACAACAAGTGGAAGGAGATGCACAGGAAGAAGGTTTGACAGGAGATGGGGAAGCTGTAGAACAAGAAAAAAGGACACAGGAAATGCAAAGAAGAAGAAGTAGAGATGATCAGATGGACATGATGCGATTTTTGATCAGAATGAAGGATGAATTAAAAGGAGATATCAATAATCTGAATGGAAAAATAGACACTGTGAATGGAAATATGGATACAATGAGGGGAGATATGAACACAATGGAGGACAACTTGAATGGGAATATAAATAGAATAGAGGGGAGCTTAAACGGGAAGATGGATAAAATGAATGGAAACATGAATAAATTGGAAAAGAAGATAGAAGAGGTAAAAAATGAAAGCATTCAAGAATTCCGGGAACTTAGGGAAGAAAATGAAGAAAGTAGACAGCAGATAAATAAGGTGAAAAAAGATATGTTGGATCAAAACAAACATCTACAGATTGAAATTCATGAAAACGGTATGAAAATTCGAGAGCAAATAGAACATCAAATTGTAGAACAAATTCAAGAATTAGAGAGAGGTATAGAAGAAAAATTACCGGGTACAATTCAAGCAGAAGTTATTAAACAAACTGAAGACATCACTAAAGAAGTAGAACATATTGAATTCAAGAAACAAATAATCGAAGAAATAATTCAGAATTACCAACAGAATGCGGAGCAGAAATTTAAGGATTTGGATACAAAGGTACAAAAACAAACAGGAACATGTGGGGAGAGGAACGAGTATATTGGCCAAATAGTTAACAAAGAACTTGAAGAAATGAACAGGAAATTACAGGAACAAGCAATTGAAGAAGTGAATCAACATTGTCAAGAAAAAGTAATCAAAGATTTGGATGGTATAACAAAACCAACAAGCATAAGTACTAAAAGGAGTGGAATCATGGAAAGACAATTTAATAAGGAAATACAAGAGATGAACCGAGAATTAGAAGAAAATACAATGGAAGAAATAGAAGATAGCATAAGAAGCAATGGAGGAGGTATAGGATGTTCAAGAAAATTTCATAATAATAATAATGTAGTAACAAGAGTAATATATAACAACAACATGACGATAAATTACACAAAAGGTTTCTTTAGAATAATAAGTAGTAAAATGAATAATATGGAAGAATTGGAAATGCAAATTTTAATAGATTCATGGGAAAAAATTTATGAGATATGGGGCAACAAATTTGAAAAGGATACAGTAGAGAATAGACAGACGCTTCAGAAATTTATCGAGAATCAAACAACAGGAGAAGACAGCAAGAAAAAGGATAGAAAAAGAAAAGCAAATTGAATAATGGGACATGAGAATAGGAATGAGCTGTGGAGACGAAAATGCAATTCAATGGAAAAGGGGAAGGATACAGAAATGAAGTTGAAATTAAAATTTATTATTAATGAGTAACACAAGTATAAATAATGTACATAGAATTTATTATTAATGAGTAACCCAATTCTAAAGAATAGATGATGTTATGTTACGAACAAGACTTATTAAAAAAAAGGAAATAATAGTCATAACTATAGTTTTAAATTTAATATTAGGTAGTGTACAAAGATAAAGTAGATATTAGACAGAGTTTTGTTTTCCTTTTGGCAGCTGGTGATCCAATTAAATTCATCACGTTTGTTTCTTCAAAACCTAAAAAAATAAATATAATATAATATAAAGAAAAATTTATTAGGTAAAACTTATAATTAAAACAGTTTTAAAATTTGAATATGGCAAATCAATATATATAGCAAATAAAGAAAAACAATTTATGAGAAATACTGGCTTTACATAGAAAGAAACTATTAAAAATATAGGATAGAGGGGATAAAATTAAGAATAACTCAAGTATCAAATAGAAGTTCACAATTTAAAAAAAAAGGAAATAAGATGTAAGTAATAAAGGATACGAAAAGATAATAATGAATGATATTGATAAAAATATAGGAGGTAATATTTGATGTCAATTAGAATTTGGTAGATTACTTGAAAATACATGAATGAATAAGATATTGATATTGATATATATATATATATGAATTTAAGAAATAATTAATTATATTGAATAATGATGAATATTGAAAAGAAATATGATATGAGGAGTATATAGAAAAATAAAATATAATGAAATTAATAAGAAATAAGTTGATATATAAATGGAAGTTAGTCTGAAAATGATAGTAGAGAAGTATTATATTAAGTAATATTAAGAATATAAATTGACATTGATACTAATCAAGTGTATTTTAAGGAAAGAATTATGAGACAGTTATTGAAAGAAATAGGTTTTGTAGTAGGAAATATGTGAACGAATATTTGAGAAACAAAGTTAAAGAAATTAAGATTATGCCATAAAGTTATTAAAAATTTTTTTTGAATAAAATAAAATCAATCATTTATAGTAAGAAATTTAAAATTTAAATAAATATCCAAGGTATGGATATCATTTAAATTTAAATTTGGGGGGAATTGAACCGGATATCATCGATATTAAGAGAACTAGTTCTATAGGAATATGTTGCTAATATGAAAACATATGAAAATAATATAATTTAAGAAAACATAATTAAAAGGAAACACTTTTCTTAATTAAAAGCATATCAAGTAAAGATATATTAAATAATTAGCCTATAACAATTTATTAAATAAAGAAATTACCTCAATATTAACACAAAATTTAGAAATTGCCTAGCAAATGTAATGGAGTAAATAAAGTTGCCTAACACGATGAATATCTTCTATAACGTAATCAGCTGTTCATCTAAAAAGAAACAATTATTAGAATAGTCAAGTCATGATAATTATAAATATAAGCAGTTACATTATAAAATAAATACAAATATTTAGTAGAATAGGGAGTATAGTTTCTCATAGATAAACTATTAAAAACATAAATAGAAATGATATAGTGTCAGTAAAATGAACATAGAAACAATAAATAATAATTTATTAAAGGAGTTAGTATAGATAATTTAATACAAAGATTAAATAGAGATTACATAAAAGGATTTATGATTTAAGTAATATAATTGTAACAGTAATAGACTGTTAATAACAATATTAGATATTGAAATATTTAAAAAGTATCTATCTATGTATATAACCAATTGTTAATTTATTTGTATGATAAAAACTCGAAAGACTCTCTACAAGTGAATTATTAATGTGAATAGTATATGTATGAACTTTTCTACTAAGTAAACCAAATTAAATAATTCAATTGCATAGGACAATATTTGATTGGTTATGAACAAAATGACAGATCATATTTTCAATCAACAAGTAGAGAAACAAACTTTTGTAAATAGTGACCTGGAAAAAACAATATATTTGTTTGTTGAAAAAAGTTGAGAATCGGAAGGAAGCGTAAGGTAGTTGGAAGCTGGCGTCGAGAGATGTGGACTTTGTGTTATAGTGTTCCCGAAAATTTCATGAAATTCCCGAAATAAATTGATAAAACTTATTTATTACTATTAAAAACAATCCTAATAATACTCACAGATAATCAGATCCAGTTTTTTCTGCAAAAATCAGTCAAATTTCTCCAAATTTGGTGTTGGAACTTCAGAGGAGTCTTCCTGGGGTCCAGAAGCGTCATCCCAATTCCAGAGCATTAGGTCAGTGTTCTTTTAACATATTATTGGCCAATAATAAGAGAAAAAACTCAAATAAGTGCTTAATTTCGTTAAATTGATAAACATTCACAGCAATGATCGATCTAAAATAAAAAAGAAAACGGACTTTATTTAGTGAATTAATAATATAAATCATTAACATTATCAAAAAGGCCTAATATAAATAAATAAAAATACGTACGTTCGCCATTTTATCATCATAAGAATGATGCTTAAATTTATTTCCATGTAATATGTCCATCTGTATATAAATCTTATAATATTTCAATGTATATATATATAAATCTTCTAATTCTATTTCTTCCACAGCTTATTTGTAATATTTTTATGTATATTTTCCACATATATTCTACTATGTGTTAAACATTTAAGTATTTCTTATTTGATAATATGATGTGCATCTAAAGATCACTGATGCTCCATCTCGCATTGTAAAAACTCCATTCATTTTACGTTTTGAAGTCCGCATGACTGGATTTTGAGCATGCGCACAGTAGAAAATATAAAATCGATAATTTCTTTAGAGGTAACCATTGGCGTCTCAACGTATAATTATTAAATTGAAAATTTTTATTTCAAAATTAAATGTTGTTTAAAGTGAGGTGTTTCTTTTTATTTAAATAAAGGTAATACATTTTTTAAATGCCAGGACTCAAAGAGTAGAGAGAGTTTCATGCTCCCGCATATAATAACAATACATCACAAATATAATTAACTAACTTTATAATTAACTATATAAAATAAAAATAATAAGATTATAGTTTGATATATATATATATATATATATATATATATATGTATGTGTTATAACGGAATTTGTAAGCACGATAGAGGGGGTATTTTTTGACGGATCGGAACCAAACTCGCCACAAATTCGGTTAGGCCAAAATCTTGGACGAGTTCGTTGATGAGCCAAATCGGCCCAGTAAAAACAAAATGGCGGCCTGTCAAAGTTCAAAAAAAAATCGTATTTCCTTTGTTTTTCATTTGACGCAAAAAAGTTACTGAGCTTTTTAGTAGACCTTAACACGTTCTACAACTTTCGCATTAAATATTTCTCTCTAAATCGTACATTAAAACATGTATTCAAGAAAATTCACAAATTTACTCTTGGCAAATGAAATTCCTTTCCTCAAAACAAAAGTTCCTTTCCCCTATATTCCATTTTACCTACTAATAGTAGACAATAATTTTCGATATTCGACATAAAGTATTAATCGAAGACTCGTCGTGATATGTTTTCTGATTCATATGTTGGGAAACCGGCTGGAATTGTAGATTTTTAAGTGCATTATGCGAGCAAGGTAGGTGAGATTGTTAATGCCCGACCTATATGTTTTTTTATACAATTATTATTAGTATCAATAAACTCTCAAATTGTAGTCCATTTTTCTCTCCTAAATTTATCTGAGCAAATCGAACATATACATTATGGAGAAAACTGTCAAAAATAGTGAACTCATTCAAAAAAAATTGAGATTGTATTTAAGCGCAATAAAATTATTAAATAGTAGTGTTAGTCTAAATTCAAGCGTTCAAAGTCTGAGTATGCTCCAGTTTTCTCCAAAATGTCAGTTTTTACAGAATTTGACAATATACACACACTCCGATCCAAAAATGTATATTTCTCCTAAGCCGTTCATTCTATAGACTTCAAACAAGAGTACGTTTTCATTAGTAATTGGAATGGAAAATTTATTTTTATAATTTAGATATTATACGGGTTGTCCCTGTTAAAATTACGAATTGTTAACCACTGGGCACATCCCCTTTTGTTTGTCCAAACATAAGTTTCTATTGCGAAAATTTACAGACCTATATAGCCGAAATGAAGGCTCATTATGACAAACATTTATTCAATTGGAAATAATATGCAAATTACTTATTAATCAAAATGGGATTAGATGAATAGCAGTTTCCGCATGAATATACACCAGAATATCTTGACTATATTTCCATATATTACTTATAGTTACTGTTATTTTAGATATTTCTGTTTGGATTATATCCTCCAGAAGATCAAACAATTACATAAATAGCTCACAATTATAGAGGATGATTACTCAGTCACACTTAGTTCCCCAGGGCATATAACTCAACTCCTGTGATACTAGATGAAAATGTAATTTAGAACATAAATCTGAGGGTTTGGCTCATAAAGTTGCTTGTATTCAACAAATCAAATTATTTATACCCGTTACTATAAATTTCTGAATCGATGTTAAATTAGAAAGAATTAAGATGAGTAAATAATACATTAGATTGATTTTAGTTCAAATTTAATGAAAATTTTCAGGGAATCATATTTTTGATGTTTTGGTACTATTATGGCCTCAAAATATTATCTGACATTCCGTCTTCAAGCTTCGAACAAATTTTTTTCAGCCTTTTTCTTTATATCCGCACAAAAAAGTAACCAAATTTAGATGATAGACAACGAGTAATGAGAACTATCGCAAAACAATCCCATGGGGCGTTGTTGTACTCTTTTGTCCGGATTCCTCACTGGGACGCTAGGTTCCTATAACCAAAGGGGTGTGTTAGGGCGAGATCCAACGTTCAACGCACAGCCTAATCTCAGAAGTTGGGAGTTTGCTTACGTCCCGTGCTCAACGCGCTCCGGGATTTCGGCTAATCGGGAAGGCCTCGGTCCTGCGCTCAAAACGCTGCAGGGCTTGACCTAGGGTAGTTGGCGTCCACCCTAAGCTCAACACGCTTTAGGACTTCGTCCGATATACAGGGTTTGCTTAGCGTCTAGCCACGGGTCAACGCACACCGAGGGGTCGACGACAAGCCGGATGTTTATGTGTTCATAATCCCAGGCTCAACACGCTCCGGGATATAGTGCAACACTTCGGTTATTCTCCTTCGAAGTCCTATCGTTATGATACGTGAGGATAGAGCTTGCCTGGTATATCGCAGTTCATCTGCTTTGGTAGTATCGGTCAAGTTATTAGCGGAACGGCGAAGGTGTTGCCCTCTCAGTGCTGGGAGCCCAACTCCGTCTAGTTTGGCTTGGGTAGTGTTCTGTTTTCTGATTATTTATCGGGGTTATTACTTGTTCAGACGACAGTGTCGTTACAGTATCATTGAATTATATGCGGCTAGTTTATGGGACATGGGATAATTGGAACTGTATGGAACAGTCACATCAGTGTGTGTTGGTTTTCGGTGAATCGGATAATCAAGTACATTATTAACACTTTGAATTTTTAAATCAAGAAAATTGATTGAACTATTTTCTTTAACTACTAATGTAAATTTAATTTTCGGGTGTGAATTATTAATGTGGTTGAAAAATATATCTAATTGTCGTTCACTACCCTTAAAACAAGCTAATATGCCATCTACATATCTACACCAAAATACAACATTTTTTGAAATATTGCTTTCAAAGATTTTTCTTTGTAAACTGTAAACTGTTTGCCAACCTTGACGATATAGGGCTTCCCATTGGTAAACCTTCATTTTGAATATATATCTTATTGTCATACGTGAAATAATTCTGATTAATACATACATCAAATAAATTAAGTATATCTGATATTATTCCTTGATTAATATTTTTATCTTCTAGTAACTTTATTACAAGTATTAGACATTCTTTAGGAGGAATTTTAGTGAACATATCGGTAACATCAAATGAAATAAGCTTAGAGCTATGTTGCAAGTTGAATGCTTTTAATTTTTTGATCAGTTCCATTGAATTTCTAATTGAATATTTAGATGTATATCCGTAACTATTAAGTATATTGTTAAGTTTCTTTGCCAATATATTATTAGGAGTATTAACATGTCTAATTGGTTTCGTTATTTTAAATTTAACGGTTCCATATAATTGTGGACAATTAGGATTCTTATTTATAATGGACCTCTTTTCACTGAAAAGATAATTTGAATTATTAACAATATCTCTAATCCTATTAGAGAACTTTTTTGTTGGGTCTGCTCTAAGAACTTTCACATCGCTAGATTCTATAAAGTTATATATCTTTGAATTATAATCATTTGTTGTCAATATGACAGTAGTGTTCCCCTTGTCAGATTTTGTAACTGTGAGGTTATTATCCTCTACTTTCTTTTTTATTGAATTTAAAACTGGATTGTCATTTTTTGTTTGACGTTTAACTTTTGAAGGTTCAATATTTTTGATTAAATTAAATTTTTAGTTTCTCATAAAGAAAAAATTATTTGAATTAGATTTTAAAGCTATTTCTGACTCTGTAGCCATTATCTGTTTAATATTATTCGTAAATTTTGGTGGTATACTGTACTTTAAACCTTTATTTAATAATTCTATTTCACTATTTGTGAAATTAGTGGTGCAAAGTGTGTTGGTTTGTAATTACTTACAATTTCATGATGTTTATAGTATTGAACTCTATGTTGTGTGTGTGAACACTTACGAGCATATAGATTAAAACAACCAGATAAATCCCACTACGCCAGACATCTACTTGACACCAATCATTCATTGACATCTAACACAGAACTAGAAGTACTACATATTTGTGATAAGAAACAAGAACTGGATTTCCTCGAAGAATGGGAAATTAGTAGAGACTTAAGAAGCCCACAATATGAAGTCGTCAATGAACAGATAAATCTAGAGAGTACTCCACTTTTAAACTGTCTTCTTAAGTGATAATTGTAAAGATCAGCAGATATAGTTTTCCTGGTTTTCTATATCATTGCACAGTTATACTGATCTTAATTGGAAAAATGATATCCAGGATATCCCCATAGGGCTAATACTATCTAAGCTTAATATTTGTAATATCATTTCTTCTTTTTTCTATTAACATATATTGAGTCAATCACAAGATAGGTCACTTCTTGGACAATTGTCAATTTTTTAGAATTTTCAACATTTTTTAATAAACTGTGGAGTTAACTAGAAACAGTAAGTTTCATTTGAAACACTAATATGATTAGATTCCACAAAGTAAGAGTTGAGAACAGTTAATTTCATAAAACAGTGTCATATTGTTGCTGCTGGCAGACAGTCAAGAAGAAGAAGGAATTTGAGCTCATTTAGTTAATTCTGCTAAAACTACTAAATAGCTAATTAACTGTATAATATCTAAATAAAAATTGAATTTTAACTACCAAAATGCAATATTCATGCAATTGATATTAATAAAGCCACATTACCAATTCCATTTCTTAATGCTGTTACTAGTTCCTGCTCTAAATCTCTTCAAATTCTGATAATAAATTACTAAACAAGAAGAAACTGAACCTAACTCATCACAACCTAATAAAATCGAAATATAAATAGAAGAAATAATTAATAACATTATCGATAAAATAAATATAATTACTAATAAAATAAATTGATTTCATGTAAATCTCCTATTATATAATCCTCTCTTATACACTTAACATATAGACGCTTAACTTTCAACTAAATTAAACTCTCCACTGTTTGTATGAAACACAGTTAGTTCATTTTTATCCAATGTTCGCTTATATATTAAAATGTTTTTCTTGAACATTTGGATTCCTGAAATTTCTAGATTGCGGCTCCCAACAAACATTCGACCTTTTTAAAAATTCTTTTATAAAACTTCCTAGAAATCGCTGCTTTCCCGCCTAAATTTTAACTTTTAGATGCCTTATAAACAGGGTCGGCACTAGTGTGCGATTTCGCAACATTACTCCCTCCTTAAAAGGAAGTTCCTCCTGGGACTTTTGTGTAGCCGGGACTGGGTGTTTAAATCGGCAACTGGACCCATTTCTACACTTTCTGGTCGTATAGAAATAACAGGACACCGTCGTCATCGGGTACTGATAACGGGGGGTATAGCTGCAAATTAATATGTGGACAACGGTATCATGGAAGATCATCCCTATCATGTTCTTGATGACTCGCCAATCCAACTGGTTGCTCTCTATCCTAGGCATCGCTAGTTTCTCCACTTTGGATTCCAGCACATGATCTCGAAGGCTGTAGCGCTTCCCACAGATTCCGGTAGATGTATCTATCTTGAAATACATTTTTGGTTACTAGGTAGATGACGTACCGCGAATTGTCTTTTGAGTCTGAGTGTCTTGCCAGTGGCTGAAATCTAATCTTCAAGTTTTTATAATTTCCCAAACTTTTTTCGAAAGACGGTTGTCAGCCCTCGTGCGTGTTTGTTACTGGCGGAGATGTTGTGTGCCACTTAATACTCTTCCGGGAGCGTGAACAAATCTTGTCGTTGTGCTGTAGTGACTTCATATCTAGCTTACCCGGTACCACCATATGCGCCCATAAATTCTTCGAAGGAAGCATCAGGCTCTTCTCAGATATGGTTTAGTCCTTCCTCTAGGTCATAGTCTCCTTCGAATGGCGCTAGTCGGTTTTGGTGGACGTCATTCACCTTTCTCTTGATTAAGTACGGACCTTCCCAAGATTTCTGTAATTTTGGAGAAAAACATTTTCTTCTCGTCGGGTTGTGCAACCATACTTTGTCCCCTTCTTTGAAACTGCCTTCTCTGGCCTTCATATCGTATCGGTTTTTCATTCTGTCGTTAATGATGTTTTCGGCCATTTTAAAAAACGAACTACACAAATGAGACGTTTATAAAGTACATTTAATAATACAATATGTATTTTACTTGAATACAATATTTATATCTTTTACAATGTGCTTATTTGACCAAATGCATTACTGCATAATATACAATATCCATAGACGTAATTCGCTTGCAACTTGAAGATTCGTTTGAACCAATTTATGCACATCAACCATCTTTTTTCTCATTTGGATCACGTGATCTACTCCCGCTAGACAACCAAATTCACCAGATCACCAGGTAGCCTAATTTCGGGCCCAAACAGGATTTTCGTAGAGGCTTCACCCGTGGACTCATTAATGGCAGATAGATAAGGCAATGCAAATAGGGCGATGCAAATAAGGCGATATACTGGTCCCAGTCTTTCTGGTGGATGGAAACTAGTTTGGACAGGTATTTTCCAATGGTTTTGTTCATTCTCGCGAGCATTCCATCTGATTGTGGATTCAACGCTGTTGTCCTGGTCTTCTTCATTCCCAGTTTGTCACAAATTTCCTGGAATACAAATTTCTCCCTTGATCGTTGTGGACTTCCAGGGGCACTCCATATCGTTTGATAAATTATTTCACCAGTACAACCGCGACAGTTGTGGTCTCTTGATAAGGGATCACGTAAATGTCCACCCACTTTGTGAAATAATCCATTACAGCCAGAATGTATTCACCACAATTTTCTGTCGTTGGAAAAGGTTGAGTGATATCTAAAGCAATGGTTTCGAAACAGCTTTCAACATTATATTGTTTCATGGGTGCCTTTCCCTTGCCATGTGGTCCCTTACTCGTAGCGCAAGTCGTACATTTTTTACACCAGTCCTTCACATTGTCGGAGCTGCTCATCCAATATAACCTTTCACGAACTCGCTAAAGGGTTTTCACTCCCAGATAACCTCCCGATAGACTGTCGTGTAACTTCCTCAGTACCTTAGCTACTCTCGTTCTCAGGAAAACTAGCTGTCTTCTCTTCTCGGAACCATCATCGTTTTCAAGGATTCTTTTCAACAGGCCTTCTTCCAGGATAAGGGAGTCCCACTGAGTCCAATATGCCGTGTGAGTGTCGGTGAAAATCTTGACACTTCTGACCAGGTAGTTCACCGATTTCCTTCCTTCCATTGCCGAATCCCTATTGGGTGATGATCATTGTCCTGATCCTGGTGGGTGACTATTTTTCGTTGACTACCGTAGTTTTTGTAACTTCAAGTTCCTTAGATTCCGCCTTGTTACAGTGAGAATAGTCTACTGGGCATAATCGTCTAGACAGAGAGTAGACATTTCGGTGAATCACTAAGTTCGATGTTCGCCCCAGTGACTGAAGTTCTTGGGTTGCAAGAGTCCTGGAGCGCTTAGACGAATTACGTACATGTCCTAGCTCGCCACTATTCCGGAATCTGATCTTATTTGGCTTCTTGTCTACCATAATCTTTATCAAGTTGACGATCTGGTTCAGTCTCTCTTCGTCACCTTTTTCCTGCATGGTCCTAGCTTTGTTGTATCCCAAACCTTTTGTTCATATTCAAGAGCAGCGGTCAATACATCTACCATGGTTTTGAATACATCTATCATGGTTTTGGGATTGGCTAGCCCTCTCCATATCGTGGTCACATAAGCCGTCTATAAAGGTCTGGATTCCCAGATATTCCATCATGTTCTCTGGTGCTGACGGATAAGCAAATCGAACTAGTACTCTTATAGGGTTCCGTCACGTTTCTGCCTTCGATTCTTCAGCTGAGATTGGTACAAGTGTTTTAGATGACGTGACCATGTCAAAAGTTCAACCTCTTCCTCAGCTGCCGGAAGTCATCCGTTTCTTCAAGCGGTATCGTCTGAAGTACGTCTAAGGCATCTCCCCGAAGCGCAATGTTTAAGTTCACGTCCTACTCCATATGGGATCAATTACTGTCTTGGTAGACCGCAACAGAAAATACTCACACAAAAAAACAGATGTACTGGCGGAATGGAAGTCGTATATTGGAGATGCATTTGAAGAAGATCGAGAAAAACCTAACATCACCTCAACAAGCGATACCAGCCCTAATATTTTAAAGTACGATATAATGAAATATCCAATAGTGGCAAGGTAGCTGGACTGGATGAAATACACACAGAGTCTATAAAGCTTATAGACCACGAAAACCTAATTTTATTAGGAAAACTTTTCATTGACATACACCGTATAGCAAAATTCCCAAAAGAGTGGCTGCATTCCATATTTATTCCTTTACCCAAAACTAGAAATCCCAAGAGGTGCAATGATTATAGGTTAATCAACTTGATGTCCAGTATGTTAAAAAGTTTCTTAATATCATTCATAATCGTATTTATAAAAAATCCCAATAGGACAGAACCAATTGCACAGGCTTATTTCAATAACGGAGAAGTAATAAACAATATTAGGTATGCCGACGATACAGTGATCATAGCTGACAGCCAGGAAAGTTTGCAAGCATTGCTTAATAAACACGTCGGAGCAGGAGACATGTGGGGATTGCGCATCAACACAAAAAAGTTGAAAACGATGGTAATATCAAGAAGTCCAAATATTCCATGCAATATCTCAATATACAAAGAAACAATCGAAAAGGTATCTAAGTTTATATATTTGGGCTGTCTGGTAAACCATTCCTTGGATTCGGAAAATGAGATACGCTCAAGAATAGAACAAGTCAGGTCCATTTTTGTATAATTGACACTTTTTGTCATCTCTAGACTTAAGTCTAGAATTGAGGTACCGAATGGCGCAAAGTGTTATGTATACGGTACTTTACTTTACGGAATGAAGGCCTGGACCCTGAAAGTTAGCTCTATGAGATAAATAGAGGCCTTTGAAATGTGGGTATTTCGCAGAATGCTGAAAATTCCATGGACTGACAGAATCCGCAATGAAGAAGTTTTGAGGCGAATGCAGAGAGATCGAGAGTTAATAATATCTATTAAAAGACGCAAAACCGCTTACCTAGGACAAATTTTACGAAATCCTAAATACATACTTCTGCAACTCATAATGAAGGGGAAGATCGAAGGTAGGCGAGGGTCAGGTATAAGACAAATTGCCTGGCTGCGAAATATTAGGCAATGGACAAACATGGACTTGTTGACCTTAATAATAACAGCTGAAAATAGAAAAAGTTTTGCAGATGTTATCGCTAACCTCCGCTAGGAGACGGCACTCAAAGAAGAAGATCAATTATTCACTCTAGCGGCTGCTTCGAACTGTTTTATATAATTGGTCCACAACGTCTTTCCGTCGAACGTTGGGGCCTTGACTTGGGCAAAACTGCCATTATATTCTATCTTGGGGTGCGTTTCTGGCTTGTACGATTTTATATATTCGATCTTCTTTCCTTCTGCTGGCGAGTCTCGTGTTGTTTAATCTGTTATATTTCTCTCCTTGATTATCTCGTTCGTCGTTGTAATATCATTCTCGATATCCGATTTTAGTGACGAAATTTCATTTGTGATGTCAGCGACAATGTCATTTTTCAGTGATAAGATATTGGCAGAAATATCGTTCTTAATAGCAGAAATACCGTCCTTCATAGCAGAAAATTCGTGCTTCATAGTTGAAATATTCTCGTCCATATTAGCAGTAATATCGCTCTTCATAGCAGAAATGTCATTCCTCACATTAGCAGAAATATCATTCTACATAGTTGAATTCTTTTCTTCTATAGTAAAAATTGACGAGATAAAGGTGGAAGCCTCTGTGATTATCCCAAAAACAGACATTATCCAAAAATACATTATCAAAAGAAAAAGAGATTAAATTTGTGTAAATAATAATTTCAATGTGGTTAGCGGGCATCGATCTATTAAGGTCAGTTAAACATACCAAAAGCACGTCCGCTGTAAGAATATAAATATCACATTCATTTTGAATCCGGAAGGTCATGAATACGGACCACTGACTTGGTAGTTCGAATACTTTCTATAAAATAGAAAGTGTCGACAATTTCAGGATGATTCATTATTATTATATCGAATAGTACAATTATATGTATTGTGTATCTATAATTTGTGTTAGTAGTTCTTAATTATATTTTATCCCAGTGAGTTTTAAAGGATGTTATTTATTCAACCCTAAAAGAATAGTAACGAGGTAAGTGTTTCAAAGATAAATGGTTTTATGGTTAGAGAAGTCTATACGAGGGGCACTTACTAAGTAACCACCACACCTCGTCTTTGAATAAAAACGTTTCTGGATCTAAGTCATCTCTTTCCAGAGCCATTTTGAGCCTTTCTACTAATTCACTCTTCTTTCCAGATATTTCCAGCTCGCGATTTTCCTATTCTGCTTTTAGTTCCGTCACTTTCAGGTAACTTAGTCTCTTGACCATTTTTACGTAACTATTTATTTATATTACTCACACCTGACACCAATGTAATATATACCTTATTTATTTAAAAATAGTTTGTCCTGATGGGTGGGTTTATACACAAGGTTTATTTAGTTACGTAATTTATATACAGTGTTGGGAACATTACGAGGGAACATAGGGTCTACCTTCAATGTGTTAGAAAGACACAAAATACATATAAATTCAGTGCATCATTCTTTTTCGCTAACAGGATATCATAAAGTGGAAAACGTCCGATACAAGAAGTTAAAAATGAAATGTCAACAGTTTAGTTTATTATTTGAAAAATAATAAGATTGTATGTACTACACTGATAGCTTAATGCAATTAACAATAAAAAAATCAACACTACTTTCGTTTATCCCTTCATGATTAATTTACAAAGAAATAATTCAGTAGTAATAAAATTCACTATATTAGTTCGGCTAGTATTGGATAAATAACCTAAATAACCGTAACATGCGAAATAAAATTTGTATTAATAATAATATGTGGTTCCAAATACCTCAGTTCTTATTTTTCGCTAACAGGATCTCATGAAGTGGAAATTTCAGCCCACAACGCCGACCCGTTACAAATTTTCATTAACATGAGGAATAGTTTTAAAGATCTCAATGTAAACCGCCTCTGTTTGCTACGCTCCTGATAACACGATTTCGCTTATAGCTCAAATTCTACTTTTATCTGTCCCCTCTCTTTATTTTCAATCCACGCGTTAGATTGTAGAGTGCCCTTCAAAAATTCCTTTTTATTTGTGAGAGAAATCAGTCACATTTAATTTCAACGTAAAACGATATCCTCTCACGTCCAAAAAGAAATTATCATGGTCACATGGAGTTACCAGTGTGTTGGAGAAGGACAATCATGAGACAGAGAATTAAAAGCCAGCGTAGATTATTACACCAGACGAATACGAATCGCGCGTGCGCCTCTTGAAGATGTTCAACTGTACAATCTGGGTACTTCACTGAACGTTTGTTTGCGAATGAGTAACGATCTTTTGCAAATCTTATTAAAATGAGTATGCAAGTACACCATAAAGTGCAAATTGTAAAATGGTACTACCAGGGTCATTCATATCGAGAAATAGCAGAAAATTTGTTTATTGTGGCATTCGAAAATGCCCAACCAATTAGCAAAAAACAAGTGAGAACGGTTATAAAAAATTTTGAAGAGCATGGATGTGTCAATCCTACTAAACATGGATCCCGTACACAAAAACGTCAAACAAAACCCGAAAAAGAAGAAAGAGATATTTTAAATTGTGCCAGTGTAGAAAATAGTCCCCTACAATCGTCCACTCATATAGCAAAGGATTTTGATGTTGATCCGAAAATGATTCGCACTGTATTCAAAAAAAATGGTTATCGTAGTTTCAAACTGAAGAAGAGCCATGAAATTTTCCCAGACGATCAATTTCGTAGAATGGAATTTTGTGAAAGAATACAATTGGACGCAAACTTTTCGAAAAATATTTTGTTTACAGATGAATCGACTTTTCCCATACACGGTGCACATAATTTCATCCGTTATTCCATATTGGTCAAGGACAAATTTACACAAACATTATAATAATAGGACTCAATATCCCCAAAAGTTAAATGTTTGGGCTGGAATATTAGGTGACCATTTATTTGGACCCTTTTTTATTGACGGCAATTTAACCGGACAGAAATATTTGGACATGCTGGAAAATCAAATTACTGCTGCCCTTATACAATTAGGTGTCAACTTCAATGATATCTGGTACCAACATGACGGTTGTGCATCACATAACTATCGACTAGCAATAAACTTTCTAAATACACAATTTCCCAATCGGATAATCTCCACGAATGGTAACATAAGATGGCCTGCGAGATCTCCAGATCTGGCTCCCAACGATTTTTTTTCTGGGGTTATATAAAATCGAGAATTTATGGGTTTCAAAAAAACAGAGCCTCTTCTCTAAATGAATTAAGGGAACAAATTTTACAAATTTGTATGCAAATAACACCTGAAATGCTCATACGTGTTCGTCCAGAATTTTATAACCGTCTCGGCTACTGCTTAGCGCAAAATGGGGATTTATTCGAACATTTGATTTAAGCTCATTGAAGAATTAAGTTTTATTTTCTAATTTATTACATATCATAATATTACTTTCATTTGAAAATTGTAGGCATTAGAATTCGATTTTATTTTATTTTCGTTTTTTTTTAATTTGCACTGTGTGTGTGTTTATACAGAGAATTCGTTCTCATTTGCATACAAACGATAACAAACTATAAAGATACCAATTTTTTTTACTAACATTCGAAACACAGCAGATGTTTGGAGACCAATTTCACGATGCCAAATCTGAAAAAAAGTAAAGGTTTTAACTGCTTTCAAACTGAAAACTAGAACAATTTTCAGCATTACAATAAAATATTTAACGAATAGATGGAATTAATCATATCTTGATCTGTTACAACCTCTTGAATTATCATAATTAAAACCTTCTTATAACTTGTTCTCGTGTTAGAACAATGCATTTTACAATAAATATAAATATACAATGAAAATTGGCAACACTGTTAGTACCTACAAAGAATTTGTAACGGGTCGGCGTTGTGGGCTGAAATTTCCACTTTATGAGATCCTGTTAGCGAAAAATAAGAACTGAGGAATTTGGAACCACATATTATTATTAATACAAATTTTATTTCGCATGTTACGGTTATTTAGGTTATTTATTCCAATACTAACCGAACTAATATAGTGAATTTTATTACTACTGAATTATTTCTTTGTAAATTAATCATGAAGGGATAAACGAAAGTAGTGTTGATTTTTTTATTGTTCATTGCATTAAGCTATCAGTATAGTACATACAATCTTATTATTTCTCAAATAATAAACTAAACTGTTGACATTACATTTTTAACTTCTTGTATTGGACGTTTTCCACTTTATGATATCCTGTTAGCGAAAAAGAATGATGCACTGAATTTATATGTATTTTGTGTCTTGCTAACACATTGAAGGTAGACCCTATGTTCGCTCGTAATGTTCCCAACACTGTATACACTTAACTATCCACTTATACTTAATTAATATACAAACTTAACTTCTTATTTAAATGCACTCTTCACTATTTATATTAAACACAGTTTGTTCACTTTTATTCACTGTTCTGCTGTGTTCGCTATGGAATCAAACTGTAGACTGAAACTGCGGTTCGTAGGTAGTCGTGTTTATATTAAAACATTTGAATTCCTGAAATTTTTAGATTGCGACTTCCAACAATCAATCGACCTCGTTAGAAATGCTTGATAAAATCAATCACAAAAAATGTCGTTCCAGCCAAAATTTTTTCTTCTAGATATCTTATTAAACAGGGTCGGCACTAGTGTGCAATTTCGTCACATTACGAAAAATCTACCTTTTTTCAATGTACAGTCAACACTGTTACATATCCATCTGACTCATCGTAACATCCGCTTCAATCGAATGTAGAAGAAAGATGGAAGAACTTCTGGAAAATATCAGTTCCTCCCACATTTCGAATGATTCGGAAGCCAAACACTCACAACGATGATTCCTATTTGTCACAGGTCTCTGACAAATGTCAACAAATAGAAGACGAGCCAGACACTGATTAGACGACTAAAATGCAAGCTGGTCGCAGTTGTAGCATCAAATGCGACGTCACAAATTACTATTCCTACCCCTTCCACTATTCTCATTGAAGAACTTTTTGCAGTCCTTTTTATACATCAAAAGGGAGAAATCAAATTGAGAATACTGACACAGAAGCCCATATCTTGATAAATATCTCAAAAATTACATAGCCACAACGTCAGACACTAGAATAATAATTGAAGCATCGCTAAAAAGGCTTGGCAATATCCAATTTGACGATGAGCTTCACGATTCAAAGAAAACCAAGGAAATCGTATAAATGCCTAGTCATAATATGTCAACATCCGAACCATAGTTTTGCGGAAAGTGTTAACGTTTAAACAGTATTGGTAGACTATCCAAAATATAAACGGCTGAAGTGACATTTAACATCCCAACATTTGTTGGAAACTGTCCGTATTATAAAACACCTGTTTCATGCCTTCCAACTCCCACAGAAAACCTATGTTTATTGATGATTCACAGTAATGTACATAGGATGAATGATAGCAACTTCTATTTTGTGTGAATGCAATGAAAAATTTAGTAGAGGTAATAACCTTGAATTGATTAGCTTTGATTTTTTTGAATAAAATTAATTTTAATGCACGAAGCAGTTAACACCTCACTTATGTGAAGACGCGCAAAATAGGTATATAAATAAAGGGTTTTAAAGATTAAAACTAATTTTTCCGCATCTGTGGCGCTGAACAATATTATATCATAAAATTGTCACTTGTATACACTTCGGGGGATGTATCGTGCTAACAAACCGAAATTAGTCCAAAAATAACCAAAACTGTACCCACTATGCAAATAAATATTACAGTTATGTTAATTCAACATCACATTGTGATAATGTTCTTCTTTTTTTCCTCTTGTTTTCATCACATGCACATCTATACAACCGCTTATGCCCAGCTTGTGGCTGTTAACTTTTGTGATGTTTCAACTTAACTTCTCAGCGATGTTAAAGCGCTGCCTTTTTACATTACGGTGATGTTACTAGAACTTCCTCAAAAGGAAGTTTATAACGAACTAAAAACAACATTTCTGTTACATTCTGGAATGCCTTTTAACATCTTGTCGATATTAATGCAATGTCTAAAATATAATATCTTATCAATGATCTAAATGCGACGTTTCAAAAACAATACAGTGTATTCTCGTAGATGTTGTATGGACATTACATAAACCTCTAAATAATATTCCTCAAACATTCTGGATGACATACTATAGATGTTTCTGTGCCTAATCAGCAAATACAGGGTGAACAGCTAAGAACGCCGGCTGTCGGCCATATTCCAAAAAATAGTCATAGTACAATATTAAAAAAATACCTTCAAGAAAATGACCCTGAAAAATCGCTGGAAAATATTTTTGAGTTCCTAAAATATCTCCTATGGGGTGGAATGAACACTTAAAAACATAATACTGTGATTATCTCCAAAAAAGACATACTAAACGTATCCTAGAAATACAATGTTTGATATATTGTTGAGATTATGAAAAAATGTAGTTAGGGACTTGTTGTCTTTATTCTTCAAGTAAGGGGTGGGGGAAGGTTCAACCCAAACAACAAATTTCGTAACACTTTTTTTTAATCGACATCCATGTTTTTGGCTTCATTTAAAAGAGTTTTTCCTCTTTAATAAGATATGCTTAACAAAAATAACAAAATTGGGCAATTTTGTTAACGCTATGTGAAAAAGTCGACAATTTTCCCATTTCAAATGTAATGAGGTATTTTTTAAATTCGGATGAAAAGGGGTTAAAAAATAGGAATCTATTCCAAGATATAAGATTTACAATATCAGAAATAAAAATTAAAAAAAATGCTTCAATTTACATTTTAAATTTCCGAGAGGATACAAAATTATCTAATTTTGTTATCAATCTTATTAAACAGAAAAACTCTTTCAAATGCGTCTAAAATCATTAATATCGGTTACAAAACGAAAAATTTCACTTGTTCATAAGTTTGAACCTTCCCCACCCATTATTTGAAGAATAATGGCAAAAAATCTCCTTAGTTAAATTTATTCATAATTTCATCAAGATTTCAAAAATTGTATTTTTAGGACACCTTTAGTATGTTTTTTTGCAGTATTATGTTTTCAAGTCTTCATTCCACCCCTAGCGGACATTTTAAAGACTGCAAAATATTTTCCAGCAATTGTTCAGGTGTGCTATGAAAATTCATACTTCTTTTCTGTATAAAATAATATACTATTCTCAACTTGTTTTTCATCCTGGAACAAATTGTATATTAACATCGGGGAATTGTAACTTAATGGAAACTAAGCATTATTAATACACTGTATACAAAAAAACTACTTATGAAGGAGAGATATGAACACATTATCAAGTTAAATGAGTTTATAATTATTGTATCCAATTGAGTATACAATAGCTCTGTTTCTACAATAATAAATAATTCAATGCTATTTGTTGACTGGAGCATTCAATATCATAAGTTACATATTCTACAACTAGATTAATATAGGTACCATTGTAAGGGACATCTACAGCTTATTTATTGTATTCAGTAAATTTTCAAATGGAAATGAGCTTTTTAACAGAAAATACTGTTTTTAAAGTCTTAAACTGTCTCTTATTGTTCACTTGAATTGTTAGTAATAATGTTAAAATTTTCTAAACCTGCAAAACTATCTTGGTGGCTAAGACTACTACTACAAAAACTAGAACTACAGATACTTGATTCAATATTTTTTGTACTGTTTAATACGTTGTTTGTATTAGACTATCTGAAATAGTTACTCCCTTTTCATTACATAATTACCAACTATTTGTTTTTTATTTTATTTTTGTAAGTAGCTTCTGAAACAACTTGAACATTGAGAATATTTTCTTCTAGATTCAAATATCTGCCAACATATGAGCATGTTTTATTATTAATAATAAGATCTATCCTATTGCAATATTAAGTTTTTTGTAGGGTATAATGCATATCTACGATTTGAAATATTGTGAATCGTTTTTAAAATATACTTACTAACTAAAATATTTTAAAAGTTGAAAAAACCCTTATTTTGTAAACTCTATTATATAATGTTAGTGTACAATTCCGCCACCTGGAATTTCAATGTATAATAGCCGATTAAAGTATTGAATGAGTATTAAGTTTTAATAATTATGATTTTGGAATAGGTACTTACCGATAACAATTGTTGTTCATCCATTATAACAAGAATTATAACTAAGTATAGAAACTGTAGCTAAGTAGGAACTAACGAAAACGGAGACCACTTTATTCAAGTACTACTTACAAAATATGTGCTTCCTGCAAATAAAATATAACACATAACTGAAAACTCTCCGCCATTTCATGCTTGTCATTTGATTCCACAGATAACTACTGTTTGTTTCGTTCGTCAGTTCCTTTTCTGTTTTCTTCTTTTTTTTATGTTACTGTGATGTTTAATATGAGATATTACTGAGAGTTTTATGAACTAACATCGTACAGACGTAATAGTAGTACTAGAAATTATTTCGAAAGATGTAAAAGTAACTGCAACATGTGATCATCTTAGAAACATTTTAACTTGTAATATTACAGTAACGTTCTGTATGTGTGACATTAGTGAGAAGTATACAAATTAACATCGTATGAATGTTTCCTATATGAAGTTACTAAAAGGAAGTTCATAGGATGTGTATGTAACTGCGAATTCAAGTATTACTGTGTACATCAAAAACATGTTTTATTTACATGACATGGATGTTAATAGAGTTGGTAATGAAATTATGACATCTAGGAGATATCTTATTAACGTTTTAAATAAACATCACGAACAGTCTCTAAAAAGAACATCACAAGAAATACTTGTTATGTTTCTTGTTTAGTGGGTAGTATATCTGGATTTATAGGACCCGCTGTACTCGCTCTAGTCAACAGAAAATCAATGGGGTACATCTGTCAGACACCTTGAACAATATTCAATCATAAAATTGGTGACTTGTATACACTCTAGGGGCTGTATCTTACTAACAAACTGAAAATTCTCCAAAAATGACAGAAATTTGGTACTTCAAGTACCTTAGAACCCGTTGTACTGGCTTTAGTGAGATTAATATCAATAGGATTCATTTTTGAGACGCTCTGAATAATATCCAATCAAAAAATTGCTCACTTGTAGATACTCCGAAGGCTGTATCGTACTAACAAACTGAAATTTCTCAAAAAATGACTAAAATGTCGTACTTCTAGTACCATAGCACCCGTTGTGCTGGCTCTGGTGAGCTGAAAATGAATTGAGTTCATATGTGACAGGTCTTTAACAATATTCAATTATAAAATTGCTGACTTCTTGAACTACGGAGGCTGTATCGTGCTAACAAACTGAAATTTCTCAAAAAATTATTAAAATATCGTACTTCCAGTACCATAGCACCCGTTGTGCTGGCTCTGGTGAGCTGAAAATCGATAGGGTTAATCTGTGACATGTCCTTAACAATATTCAATAATAAAATTGGTGACTTGTTGCACTCCGGAGGATGTACAGTGCTAACAAGACATATAACGAAAAGTGGCCGACGACAACGACGACGACATACACACAGGATTTTTTTTCTAAAAACCATTTTTTTGGGTTGTTGTTGATGGGAAACGTAAAAATAATTAAAAAAAAAATTTCAAATTTCCAACTTTTTTTGAGGTAAACCAATACTTTTCTCGCATATTAGATAGGTTGGGCGCATATTAGATAGGTGAACC
Source organism: Galeruca laticollis (assembly GCA_963921935.1). Classification (NCBI taxonomy): domain Eukaryota; kingdom Metazoa; phylum Arthropoda; class Insecta; order Coleoptera; family Chrysomelidae; genus Galeruca; species Galeruca laticollis. Next base: position 31,263,192 of record OY998178.1, on the reverse strand, counting down.
AGATTCTGTTTCTTCTGAACTAATATCTTTGCACAAACTACTAAACTCTATAAAAAATATATCACTAATTCAAGAGAAGCCGAGAAGTTCGAGAACGCCCACTCGCTAGCCCTTCATTCCCAAATAATTCGAGAGCGCAATTAATAAACATTCGACTGCGGAGCTGAAAAGGCCTGTCGTCAAAGGGACCTACAAAATTAGTTATTGATTCTAATAACATCGGGAACTGAAAATTGAAGTGCAAACAATTGTAAATTACTTAATTGCAATACTCTATCTGTTCTACCATGGGGAGGAGGAGGTAGATTTGAATTTATACTTAAAGTGGAAAATATGTCGATGTAATTATTATTGGTTATAGAAGATAACTAGCAAGAATTCGAAGTGCATTTGTTAACCTTTCCAGTATGGCACAAAATCGATGAAGTTGATTAAAATTATAATTAACAACCAGTTTGCCTTAATCTCTTCCAACTATATTAACGAATCGGTAAAGCGTATTTGCCTTGAGGATGACTTATAGAAGGTGGAAGTTGTGGAGTTATTGAGTGTAATCATCTAAGAACCTTCCTATTGCTAAACTCTAATTAGTCAGAGTTTTCGAAAAATCTAATTGATTCCAAAATCTTTTCTTGTCAATTTCCTAGGAATGGTCTACATATTTCCATTTTGTGTTATTTCCATTTTGAGTTGGCTGGTATTTAGTGTTACTTATATCATGGATATTATTTATTCAAACTTTTTGAGAGAACTGTTATGGTTTATTATTCACAGATTAATAATATATTTTTTAACATTTGCAGAAGTGCAGTTAATTTTCTTGTATTTTTATATTTAATGGTATGAAATAATTTATTGTAATTTATATTTAATTTATGACTAAATTCATTGAAAATCAATTCAGAAGTTGAATTAATAATACTTAATTTTATCATATTATTCTCCAGATTATGAATAATTGAATAAGAATTATTAATTTCTATACTTAAAAGTTTAAAACCTTGCCTGCTATTTTATTTTTCGATTTTTTTTGTATTCATTCCTTGTCTTGTAAGTAGTTTATTTATTGGTTTAATTGCATTCTTAATATGGTTAGGTATACTACAAACTTTTCGAACCCCCATGGTAGCAAATGTTTCTCCAATTTTAGCTGCATATGTTATGGATGACTTGTTAGACAATGTTATTCCTGTCCTTTTTTTCCGTCTCAATTTCATAAAAAATATGTAGATGATATAATATTAGCAATACCCAACATAGGCATCAATGAGTTAGTAGACATATTTAATAGTTATGTCCTTTACATCCAGTTCACCATTGAGACAGAAGATACAGAACAATCCGTTCCTTTCTTAGATGCCTTGCAGTTCAGGAAGATATGTTAACTATTTTTCATACCACAAATTTTCAAGAAAAATGAATCTGACAAAACATCTCAGATTGTACGATGCATTATAAAAATTTAAATTGACTACCTTACCAATTTATTAATAATGTTTATCCTAAAACATAAGTAAGGAAAATAGATACAACAACTCAACCTAGTTTAATAACTGTTAACCAAGAAAATCCAACGAATACAAGTATAACTAACATCTTTTTTGTAGCTTTACCATACTTTAGAGAACTTATACCTAATATTTCCAAATATTTAAAAGAAGGGACTAACATAAAACTTGCAAATAAAAATGTTCTGTTCATTAATTGTGTTTATAGTAAGTTGAAAGAAATTAATCCTTATACATATCTTTCAAATGTTATATATAGATCAACATGCTCTCTGCACGTAAATCTGTATATGTCGGTCAGACTTCTCAAAAAACATCTAAGCGTTTAACTTTACATATGAGCGATTCAAAGTTATATCCAGAAAGATCAGAATTAGCTGAACATGTTTTCTCAACATATCATGTGATTATAAAAACTCTAAAAGTCTATGTGAATAAAGTAACTACTTAAAAGGATTTTCCAGGAAAGGGTATTCATTTCTCAAGAAAATAATTGTTTAAATAAAAAACAGATATTCAGAAACTAAGTACAATTTACAGTTATTTACACAATTGTCGCTGATGTACTGGTGATATGATGTGCCCTTGGAAGTCCACAGCAATCAAGGAAGACATTTCGAGAGCCAGCCCACTATCCAGTACCATTTTATATGAATATATTTGACAATTCGTCGGATATCTGGATAAAATTTCAGTAATTATCTTTATTAACAACCGTTTCAGAACCTGTTAGTCTCTTAGAAATTAGATAGTCGCATCTTCCTATCATCCGTGAATATTTAACAGCAGCAAAGAAAGACACTATATGAAATCAAATTGTTATAACAGTAGCTGAAAATATCTCGCAATTCTCAGAACTTTCATTGGTTCACTGTGTATTACGAATTCTTATCAACAAAATACTGCTGAGAAAATCAGTTCATTCCAATAATTTGTCATTTAAATTGATAAATATATTAGATCACGTTCGCTGATAGAACTTGTCAGTATATAGCGTGATAAGTGTTTAGTATTGTGTGCAACAAATTAGAGTGTAAATAGTGTGTACATTATTGAGCCCAGTGGATGGGAATAAAATTATTGATATTTTTGTTTTGGATGGTTTGAAATAACAATGCAAAGAATGAATTTCTTGTAAATGTTTCATAGATATCCCAGATTTTCAGCTAAAAAATGCGATAATTATATATTTGATGCCCCTGGAAGATAGATGTGTTTTCATGAAGACCGTGTATTTCCGGCCACCCGTTGGGGAGAACGTCATCGGGATTGTCAGTTTCGCAAATGAAAATTTTCATAAAATAAATAAAGTCGTATCATTCTAACATCTTCGTCATTATGATTGTTGAAATGAAATTTTTCCAGTGATAAGTATTATATGCGCATATTATTATTAAGCCAATAATATTAATGTTGTTCTTATTTCAATATGTGAACTTGTATGTTGCCCATGTAATTAAACTCTCAAGAAACAAATGACAAATTTAGAATTATAACAGAACCTGAAATATGGTAAATCGAAGGGTAGAATGCGAAAATATTAGATCGCAAAAAAGGTATGTAGAATAGAAACAATAAGACATCACGAGAATAAAAATTACTGGATAAGAAATGTATTGATGAATTCAGTATGGAAGATGAATGGAAAAATATATGCATACCAACTAGACCCGATGCAAAGAGAAGAGTGGATAATAACAAAGACGTAATGTGGAAAGTAAGATGAGGGATAAATTCGAAGGAGAGCTGATCAATCAATATGACAATAATAACCAGCATATCCGTGAAGATAAAGAAAGAGAGAAATAAGGAAAGAGTTTAGAACAACAGAAAAATTAGTGAAATAATAAATGCATGGAACCAATTTTATAGAGAAAAATTCAGAGAAGCTGTTAATCCAATAAACATTACGAAGGAAGAGGGCGAAAAATATGAAAATATCCATGAAGCCATATTAAATATTAAACTCTGCAAGTGACGAAAGCACACATATATGGTCAAATGTTTAGGAGTGTAGTTAAACAGTGGATATCGCAGATATTGAGGGAAGCTTGAAAAACATAAATAATATCAGAATAATTATTAGAATTTGCTTCGGTATATATAAAAATCCCAATGGCACAAGACCAATGGACGGCTTATTTCAGTTTTTGCATCAGATTCAAAACAAAAAAGAAACAAAATTTAAATTTTCTTAAATAAATGTTTTCATGTACGTTTTAGAAAAAAGTGTTTCATACAAAAAATGTGGAACGTGTTAAGTTCTAAAAAAAATCTCAGTAACCTTTTTGCGTTAGATCAAAAACATAAGAAATAAGATTTTTTTTCAATTTTGACAGGCCGCCATTTTGTTTCTACTGGGCCGATTTGGCCCGTTAACGAACTCGTCCAAGATTTTGGCCGAACCAATTTTTGTAGCGAGTTTGGTTCCGATCCGTCGAAAAATACGCCCTCTATCGTGCTTACAAATTCCGTTATAACACATACATATATATATATATATATATATATATGTATATATATATATATATATATATATATATATATATATATATAAATCTTGATGTACTTGATGCATATATGTTAAACTTATTTTGGTGAGTAATTTTGTATTCTAAGCAGTTTTTCAGTTTTATTAATTCAAATTTTGTCCATTTGTAGATGTTCTGATGAAGGAAATAAATTATTTCCGAAAGCTAAACTAGTCAAAAAATAGTTGTTTAATTAGCCCTATATTGACCGCATCCCAACTACTTTGTTTACAGTATATATATATATATATATATATATATATATATATGAGCTTATGAGGAGAACAAGCAAGATATTAAAATCCCAGCTTAATGCCAGAAACAAGGTGGCAGCAATTAATATATGGGCCATACCAACAATAACCTACTCTTCTGGAATACTCACCTGGTCCAAAACAGATCTAGAGAGGTTAGACAGGAAAATCAGGACACTAATGACCAAACATGGCATGCTGCACTCTAACTCAGCTATCGAGCGCATATATTTGCCACGATTAGAGGGAGGACGAGGACTAACTAGCCTGGTGGCGGCCAATCTGAAAGAAAGGGAAAAATTAATAAAATACTTCCGAAATACAAACTCACCAGTTCATAAAAGAGTAGCGGTATGGGACAAAAAAATCACAGCCCTTAACCTTGCTAATCCTGCGCCTCCTGAAACAGAGAACCAATTAGAACAAATGAGAATAAGTTGGCAAGGAAAAGCGCTACACGGAAGGTTTTACACTTCTCTACATCAAACAGAAGTAGATATGAAAGCATCCAATACTTACCTAATGGCAGGATACCTCTTCCCGGAAACCGAAGGAACAATGTTGGCGATACAGGATCAAGTCATTAGAACCCGAACGTACTCCAAACACATATTGAAACAACAAGTTGAGACCACCAAATGTAGACTGTGTAACACTAGCGAAGAGACCATTCAACATTTTTCATCTGGCTGCACAACAATTGCTGCTACCAGATACCTGGAACGACACAACAATATGGGCAAAGTCGTTCACCAATTAATATGCCTGCAAAGAGGTCTGTTGAATCATTTTACCGCACACCACAAATATGTGCCGCAACCCGTACTTCAAAACAACACCGTGAAAATTTACTGGGATTTCACAGTTGTTACAGATAGACCTGTGGAGCACAACCGGCCGGACATGGTGATTTGGGATGAAAGTGATAACACAGCCATCATAATTGACTTCGCAGTGCCACAGGACTACAATATATCTAAAGCATATACCGAAAAAATAACTAAATATGGAGCGCTTGCACAAGAAATGAAATTGATTTGGAACTTGGAGAAGGTAACAATAGTCCCTTTAATTATAAGCGCAAACGGCCTTGTACATACAAAAACAGTACGACACATAAAAGAACTGGACCTACCTAAAAACACCGTAATGTGGATGCAAAAGGCCGTAATACTTGGAACTGTTGGAATCATCCGGCGGATCATCTCCCCCTATTGACAATGGTAGTGCCCTTGGCTGCGTAGTGGCCCGGACATTATCAAATACCACCAAAAAGGTGTGAAAAAAAAATATAATATATATATAATATATATATACACATATATATATATATATATATATATATATATATAAATTTACTCTCTACAATAGTCCTATTTCATTCTGAAATAAGCCTAAAAAGAAACAACCACTTTGTTCTGCAAGATATAATCAGAAATAATAGAAAATAACTTACAGTTTACGTTCTACAAAAATCATATTCTATGTTATTGACTACCATTCATATTCCTATATTTTAACTTTTCAATATTTGGTACCGGCAGTATTGTTATCACCTTGTATTTGAAACTCAGGGAACAATTGAATTGGAAACAAACGAAGAATCAATCACTGAAATTATTAGTTACAGCACACAGAATGGACTCAAAGGGAAGTGTATCCTCAAGCAAACTGTACCTTATCTAGTAATCCAACAAAACGAGCATCTAATCTTCCATTTTGCCTTCTAATCCCCCAATGGACTTCCTGTTAGAAGAAAATAATGTATCGGCGGGTAAACCGATCTCCAGATAAAATATATAACGGCTAGAGGATATAAAGTATTTGGATTTAGAAATGGTCAAGGGATAGAGAAAGCTTCGTTGCGTTGATACAGTTAGTCCGTTGGTTCTTTACCAATACGTCATCAATAATATTCATAGGAAACTAGTTGAAATATTTAATGTTAGTTTATTTTGTTCTGCATTATTGATAAAAAGAGATGCCACTCAATAATTCCGATTATGTTATCAAATATTAATGACGCATGAGTAAAGAATCACATACTGGATTACACAAAGTTTGTCTATGTTTCAGCTATGACAATGATTTAAAACTATCCTTGTCAAAATAGAGCAAGTGTTTGAAAGACCAGTTATCCACGAATACTTTACGCTATTTTTTTTATTGGTGCACTTTGATATCATAAAATATTATTATTATATTATTACTACAAAAAAATGGAAGTGCGTCATCCATGCCCAACCAAGTTTCATTTCATAAAAATCCGCCCTCGATGCCCAGCCAAGTTTCGTGAAATGCCATCCTAAATAGTATTTATTTTTATTTTACGTTACGAGGTACTGCTGTCAGATCAATAATCAAAAAGTTTCTTTATTCATATTTAAAAGGATACAATGTATATATGAATATATAAATAAATTTTGCAGAAAAAAAACAAATAAGACACTGGTTCACAATGAAAATAAACAATTTCTTCTTCTTTGCGTGCCGTCTCCTTTAAGAAGGTTGGCTATCATCATGGCGATTTTTATTTTTGAAGCTGCCGATCTGAACAAATCAACAGAGCTACTGTTGTACCACTGCCTTAGGTTGTTAAACCAGGAGATGCGTCTTCTTCCTATATTTCTTTTACCCTGTATTTTTCCTTGTATAATAGTTTGCAACAGTGTATACCTCTCCCCTCTCATCACGTGGCCCAGATATTGCAATTTTCTGATTTTTATTGTGTTGATTATTTCCTTCTCCTTTCCCATTCTTCTCAATACCTCCTTGTTCGTTGTTCTGCTCACCCAGCTTATTCTGAGGATTCTTCGATTTGCCCACATCTCGAATGCTTCCAGCCGGTCAGTGTCGCACTTCTTAAGCATCCAGGCTTCCATTCCATATAATAGTACTGGAAATATGTAGCATTTAAGCATTCTGATTTTAAGATGTAGACTAAGATCTGTTCTGGTTAATGCATTCCCCATTTCATTAAACACTGTTCTAGCCTTTCCGATTCTTGATCTTATTTCTTGTGAGTAATCATTATTGTCATTTACAGTTGTTCCCAAGTACTTGTATTTGCGGACCTTCTCCATAGGCTCCCCTTTGATCAATAATGTTTCTCGCTGTTGTTGGTGTTTTGTGATTGTCATGAATTTGGTCTTTTTGGTGTTAATTGTGAGCCCGCTTTCTTCGCTGATCCGTACTACTAGGTCTATTAGCCTTTGCAGTTCTTCCAGGGTTTCTGCTATTAGTACTGTGTTATCCGCGTATCTGATGTTGTTTATAACCTTCCCATTAACTTTCACTCCAGTTGTTTTTTGATTTTTCAGTGCTTCTTGTACTATATCTTCTAAATACAAATTGAAGAGTAATGGTTAGAGCACGCATCCCTGTCTTACTCCACGTTTTATTTTTATCTCTTCTGAAAGTTCATTTTGCACCGAAACTTTGGCAGTCTGGTTAAAATAGAGATATGTTATTATCCTGATATCATTCCTGTCAATGTTTTTATCTCTCATGAGTTTTATGAGGTGATTATGGCGGACTTTGTCGAAGGATTTGTTATAATCGAGGAAGGCTACATATATTGGCTGATTGACGTCCATGAGTCTTTGAGACAACACATTAAAAGCAAACAACGCCTCTCTAGTACCCATTGCATTTCTGAAACCAAATTGTGTTTCGCTAAGATCTTGCTCAATATTTCTAAAAATTCTTCGATGTATCATTTTAAGGAATATCTTAAGGGTATGGCTCATTAGGCTGATCGTCCGGTGATCCTTGCATTCCTTAGCGTTCGATTTTTTTGGCAGTGTAATACATTTTGATTAGAGCCATTCTCTAGGGATGATTCCGGTGTTATATACCGTGTTGTACAGATCTACCAGTACTCCAATTTGATCTTCTGCAATTAATTTGATAATTTCTGTTGGTGTTTCATCAGGTCCTGGAGCTTTATTGTTTTTAGCTGTTTTAACTGCACATATAACTTCTTCTTTTGTTATATTTGGGCCCTGTTCCTTATCTGTGTCTCCATCTGTTGTTTCCTGTTGTCTCTCATCTTCAAACAATTCTTCGATGTACTCTTTCCATCTTTCTAGTTTCCCTTTGGTGTCTGGAATTATCTCATCGTTTTTGTCTAGTAGAATACTGCTTTTGTTTGCTCTTTTGATGCCCGCTAGTTCTTCAATCTTTTTATGGAGATTGAAGTCATCATGTTTTGCTTGGAGTTCTTCTATTTCTACGCATTTTCATTGGTACCATTTTTCTTTGGCGTGTCGTATTTTCTTTCTAATTTCTTTCAGTATAGTCTTATATGCGCTTTCGTCTCTATTCTTGTATGACCTTCTGATTTCCATTAACTGTAATATGTCATCAGTCATCCATGATTTTTTCTTGTTTGTATCCTTGATTGTTGCTTATAGGTCTGTTGTTGGGGTCATAATTCTAGTTTCAAGAGTTTCATTTTTTATGTTTACGTCGGAGCTCGGGGTTAATTCAATTTTGCTTAGTTCTTCATTTATTATTTCTGTAAGTTGTTGTTTTACCATTTGGTTTTTCAGATGTGAAACTGGGAGCTTCTTTTTGTTATCTATGGCTGCTTGTTTCTTGAGGCGGATTTCCATTTTAACTATCACTGGATTGTGGTCTGACCCGATGTCCGTACCCGGGTAGGTTTTAGCCGATTTGATGGTATTCCGATATCTCTTCTTTATCAAAACATAGTCTGATTTCTTCTAATCTTGTTGTCTTTATCAGCTGGCAATTTCCATGTATATAATCAATCGTCTTTCATGCAGCTTGTAGAATGTGTTTGTGATTGCCATATCATGTTCTTGGCAGAACTCTGTCAATCTATCTCCTCTTTCGTTCCTTATTCCCAGTTCAAAATCTCCAATAATATCATCCACTTTACCTTTCCCTATCTTTGCATTAAAGTCTCCCATAATGATTGTGATATCTCTGTTTTTCGTGATATCTATAGCTTGTTGGATGTCATCATAAAATTGATCAATTTCTTCTTCGACTTTATAGCCGTGGGAATATATACTTGAATTTTGTTGAGTGTTAAAAACTAATAAAGAAAGTTGTCATTGATACTTACGTTTCTCGAGTTGTTATTGTTACCATAGGGACTTTAAAAAACGCGCGTATTTGAAAGTTCGATTTAAACACGCTGAGGCGTGCTTTAAATAGGTAATATGAGGCATTAATAAAACAAAACTTTTCATTCGTGTATTTACGTCCGCTATTAACTTTCTCAAAATCAGTCAAAGTCATACATTATTGGCCCCTATTAATGCATGATGTTCTGTTAATACACGATTTTGATGATTTCCATGGTAACCAAGGAAATTAACAGAATTAAAAAACGTCAAGCTAAAACGCTGTTCGCTGTCATTATTAGTGTTTATTTTGTGTTTTTAATTGTGAAATTTGGTGGCTTGAAATATACTGCTGTGGCAGAAGGATATATTGAGACTTGGATACAAAATAAAGTTAATACATTTAATAAAATTCTTTGTGAAACTGCAACACAGGCTTATTATACCACTCGTTCTACCGACGCTGAAATAAATTTTGTGACAAATATTCAAAGTAGCGAGGTAAACTTACCCTCACAAAACCATACAAGTTCTAATGTGTCTCCATTTAGTTTTAATAATTGTAATATTTCGACTATGAACATATATAATTATAAATATAAAAATGATGATTAATAAATAAAATAAAAGTTGTAGACTGTTTTTCTCCACCTTAGAAAAATACACGGTCGACGGAAAAGTATTGTAACCAACTCTTACATTAAAATGCGATTAATGATCTCCAACAATAACACGCTCCCTTCGCTCGCTCGTCAAAATATTTCGACCATTATACGACTACATTAATGTACTTGTTGGTTTAATAACTATTAAGATACTTAGAGCTCAAGAAAAGAGAACAGATTAAGGGCCCAGATAGGCGTTGAAACAAAAAGACTGTGTGAAAGTGATAGAAAATACTGTGAAAACTACTGCTTAATATTAATGAAACTTTTTATGTATAGTACATTGTATGCTGTGTGTAAATTGTTATTGTTCTATATTTCCAACTTATCACAGCTTTGTGAATATGAATGACATTTTCTTGAGACAATAAAGGAATTTTGGCTTTATTTGAATGGTTGTTTAATATGAAAATATTTGTAAATTATTTAAATGAAATATTTCAATGATAATGGTTTATTTAGCAAATCTAGAAAAGTTAAATACTTTAATGAAGCAGTTAAAATTTATTAAAAATATCATTTTTATAATTTTTTATATAATGTTCATCTTATTCAATCCACAAGTATTCAAAATCATTAGATTCTTCAAAATCAGGTATAGCTACAATAAAAAGTGCCCTTTTCTTCTGCGCTGCCATCATTTGCAAATGCACCTGAGTATTATACTTTTCTGTTACTAACTCGTTTTTTATGTAAGTTTGAAAACTCTTTCGAGTTGATGGATATTTTACCTGCACAACATATTCATTTGTAATGGCATCAGGTGTTGCTCCAAATTCTGGTTGTTCTGGAATTAAATAAATAACACTTTTTCCAAAAGTGAGTAACCGTTTTTCTATTCAATGCCTCTCACCATGGTCTTTATGGGATTATTTTTATAGGCTCCTATTATTGAAGATTCAAGTGCACCATCTGAAGTTTTGCATCTGAAAACTTCATAAATCTTTGAAGCAGTAATTCAAACCCCACGCCAGACTTACTGTGGCTTCTTGTATCTCTTTCTGCTTTCAAATATTTTTCTCTTATATGACCTTCGGTCAGTTTGATAAAATGTACAAAAGTAGATTCGCCATTAAGTTTAAATACGTGAATTAATTCATGCATACTCAGCAGATCATATTTATGTCTTGGGGCTGGTATCGCATTAGCTGACAATTTCTATTTTGTTTTCGTACCTCCAATATTACTTCATTAAAAAAATCTTGCCTGTTTTCAACATCTTGCATCCTACGGTTTCTTGAAGATGGAAATTAAAACACCTTCATAAATTCAATAGTGCTGCCAATTTTTGACATGTTGCCCTTCGCTTCTTCTGTGGGTCCACATTAAAAAAACCAGTGAATGCCTACATCCACCTAAAGTAGTAACTTCTTCTTCTTACAGTACCATATCCGTGCCTCGCCTGTTTTTTGGGGTAGCAAACTGGATTTTTAAGGTAAGTTTATAGTTTTTTTCCTCTACTGAATAACTAATGACCATTTCAAAATTTAATACATGTAACCTAATATATCACCTTCAATTTGGCCAAAAATTTTGAATATCATTTCATAACCTGAAAATTTAAATAATATTTAATGTCTTGTTTACGAGTTGGACAAAACCGGGTAGGCCGAAAATCGATAAAACCGGGTATCCGATTTTATCAGACCTTTTGTTGTTATTAATACAGAAAAGAAAATGGCTGGTAAATATTGGCTTTATTCGTTTTTGTCACGGCATCCAAATCTTCTATTAAGGACTCCAGAAGCTACTTCAATTGGACAAGCTATAGGATTTAACCGAGCAGCAGTAGGGAAGTTTTTCACTCTGTTAAAACAAGTTTATAACCAACACAAATTTCCTCCTAAGCGCATATGGAATGTTGATGAAACGGGAATTACAACTGTCCCCAACAAGCAATCTAAAGTTATTTCTATGAGAGGAAAACGACAAATTGGTGCTCTGTTTCCGCTGAAAAAGAGAAACCTGGGTTACCGCCGAAATCTGTATGAGCGCAAGTTGTTCCTATAAACCTACAATGCTGATTTTTCCTAGAAAGCTTCCAAATGCGCAGCTTCTAGACCACGCTCCTCCTGGAACATTTGCTGAGTTCCACCCAAGTGGATGGATCCAAACTGATATTTTTATTAAGCGGTTTGAAAAGTTCATCGAGTTTACTACTCACCCGACACCAGAAAATCCTGTTCTATTGCCTCTTGATGGACACGTGACCCGTACAAAAAGCCTGGAGTTGATAAATCTGGCCAGAGAAAATCCCGTTATTATCATATGCTTTCCACCGCATACTACGCACCGGTTACAACCACTTGACGTGTCATTTATGGCTCCCTTGAACACATATTATAGAGAAGAAGTGATAAAATGGATGCGCCAGCATCCTGGAAGACGTGTTACAATTTATGAAGTGGGATAACTCTTTGATGAGGCTTTTGTTAAATCGGCAGTTATGCAAACTGCAATAAATGGTTTCAGGAAGTCTGGAATTTATCCGCTTAATCCTGAAGTTTTTCCTGAGTGGATGTTTGCTCCCTCAGAAACTACAGAGCGAGAACTATATATACAAGAAGATGAATCTACGACACCTAATTTGAACAAGGATTTAGGCAAAGAACTCGATAAAGATTCTACTTCAACTACAAAGCTGACAGCTACACAATTATTAGATCCGTTACCTCCACCAATCGATTTTCCCCAACCAAGCTGTAGCCGTATCGATTCTCCCCAACCAAGCTGTAGCCGTATCCATTCTCCCCATCCAAGCTGTAGCTCCTTAAGCTCTCACACTGCAAATCATACTAACATCTCTTCATCTTCTAAACAAGCCACCACTAAATCTGATAGTTTACAAGCAACATTACCAAAACCAATATGTGATTTTTCAGTCTCTCCAAAAGAGGTTTTTCCGATCCCTAAGGCAATCAGGAAGCCATCCAACGATAACAGGAGAAGAGGAAAGGCTGCTGTAATAACATCATCTCCTTATAAGTCTGAGTTAGAGGCAAATTTAAGAAAAAATCCAGTCGTATAAAAATTGAAGCTAAATGAACCGGACAAAGAAGGAAAAAATGTGTTAAAAAAGGCTGCCCCAAAAACAAAATTGGTTCCGAAATTAAAGATTGCAGATTCTGATAGTTCGGAGGAAGAAGATAATAATGACGATGCGTGTCTGTATTGCATTGAATTATATTCAAACTCTAAGGCAAAGGAAGGCTGGATAAAATGTGTGTCTTGCAACATGGGCTCATGAAGCCTGTAGTGCCTATGATGATGTAGATGAAGTTTTTATTTGCGACTTCTGTTCATAGATTTTCGATTTTTGTTCACATATTTTCAATAAATACTCTATTTTCTGCCTATCAGTCTTTTTACATGGTATTATCATACCGGTTGGACAAATTGCAATATTTTCTTGAAAATAAAAAAATAAAAAATTTAGGAATATTTATAAAAATTGACATTGGTATATCAACCTTAAGTCATTTGAGAATATTTCTATGTGTAGCAAACGTTTGCTACTCTAATATAGCAGAAGAAGTAGTCAGTTTTTGTACTGGTACCCGGTTTTGTCAACTCTCCCCTACATGTTCTGGTAAGCTGAAAATCAATAGGGATCATCTGTGAGATGTCTGAACAATATTCAATCATGAAATTGGAGACTTGTTACACTCTGGAGGTTGTATCGTGCTAACAAGTCCATATTACGAAAAGTGGCCGACGACAACGACATACCACAATTTTTTTGGGGTAAACCAATACTTTTCTCGCATATTATATAGGTTGGTCGTAAAAGTAAAAATCCTGTTCGTACGTCGTCGCCGTTGTTGTCGGCCACTTTTCGTAACATGTCTTGTTAGCACGATACAGCCTCCAGAGTGTAACAAATCACCAATTTTATGATTATATATTGTTCAGGACATCTCATAGATTTATCCTATTGATTTTCAGCTCACCAGAGCCAGTAAAACTGGTGGTATGATACTTGAAGTACGACATTTTTGTCATTTTTGGAGAAATTTCAGTTACGTGTCCAATGGCGCAATGTTCAAAAGGCACAATAATAAAATTAACAAATTGCTGGTCAAAATTATGTATGCAATTAAAGTTGAAAAAACATATGGTGCTGTTATTTATTCAAATAGTACTAGTTATTTATAAGGTTTTAAATAGAATCTGAAAATTAGTTAAACACCCTATTGGGTAGGTACAAAAAATAATATCATTGGTTTGTGAAAATTATTTGAAAATTAAATGCAGTTTTTTTCCTAATATCCCAAACGTTTTGACAAATAAAAAACTTTGAAATACGATATCAAATTATCAACGTATTCGTTTTATCAACTTTTATTCATTTTTTAATTTTGCTTTTAGAAATCCAAAATGTGCCCTTATATTTCAACAATAGATTTCAAAAATTAAATGTAAATTATGATAATGCATACTGTTACTAACATTCTTTTAAATTTGGTGGACGCGCCAACATCTTGACCTTATGTGTATTGTTGGCACTATTCAAGGTTTTTATACTAACCAATACAACTCCACCATTCTTAAGACACCACAACCAGTAATTGGATTCATCAGTGTGATAGTTAATAGAGATGTCCCATTATGTAATTAATTTTATTCGAAGATGTCGTGTACGTTGGGAACAAGAAGTCATGCAACAGGCTTAATTACTTAGATTATAATCAATAGATTACTTACTATTTATGTTGTTACAAGTATTTTTAATAACATTTCAATGACAGCTATTTCTGATGTATATAGTTAGAGTTTCTAATTAATGTGTATAGAGGGTTACTCTTTAAACAGAAAATACAATACAAAGGGGTGTGTCAACAATGTAATTTATAAGAATGGATACTGTTAATATCGTAGGAAGTTGAATGCAAAAACTAGATAAGTATCCTTTGTATCATAAACCACCAAACACTCGCTACTTTTATACGGAGTGGAACCAAAGTCGGAAAACTTTCAATTATTATCTGTAGTCCAGATTGTAGTGAATTAGCCCATTCTGGGATTCTATTTGCAACAGTAGTAGATTTACAATTTTTATAATTTTGTCAGTAACTTTGGATTTTTGAATACATCACCATTATTGTCTTATTATGATTATACAACTCATAGTAAATGAACTACCTATTATTATTGATACTTAGCCAGCGATAATAATTTGACTAATACGTGGAAATCACTTGTGCTGTTATTTCAGCAGTTGCTATAGTTATTCTTGGTTTTCTTACAAAAAACGAATAATGTCATTACTTTTGTAATAATGTCACATTTTGGAAGATTTTCTCCGAACAATATAGAAGAATCCACAAGGAAAAACAAAACTCGCAATACTATGAAATCGGAAAATTACATCTAGAGTCAGTTTATAGAATTTTGTGATTCGCGCAAATACAGATTGTCAGACGATTGAACAGAAGAAGAACTGGTAAATATCTTGCAATATTGGACAGAATACAAAGAGAGTGTCGTAAAACTCCTGTGGAATGTTAGTGCAAAATTATCGCAAAAAAATATTTTAATGAGTACAAACGTTCTATTGATCCCTTTAAGGGGAACATTTTCGAAAATGTGAGACTTGCGAAAAACACTAAGCGCAAAGAACTCCAACGTTTGCCGGAGAAGAGGAAAGTAAGTGCTGCAGCTTTAACTGTAAACGAAATTGAGACCATGACTTTAAATAACGATTAAGACACCCCAGAAGGACTTCAAAAAAGGTTCTATCAAATAGCGGCCGCTGAATTATCTTGGCGAGGAAATGAAGCATTGTCCTGTCTGCTAGATTATTTTCAGAAGGAAACTAACAATGCCGGTTCTTATACAGGTCGCATACTAGAATACAATTCGGTGTTCTCTAAAACGACCCTAGGAGGAAATAGGACTTTGGCAAAAAGCAAATGGTTAATTCTGAACAAAGAAAATGAAGAATTTTGTCAGATTCTTTAAAAACATTTTATCAAAAAGAACCGAAAACATAATAACCAGAAGATTGTTTTTATCTCCAAGCAAGAATTGGGTAAGTTCTGTATGGTAGAAAAACACACCCGTTGGAATAAATGAGATTTGTACATGGATACGTCTTGGGGCAAAAAAATTAGGCTCGATACAAGAAGAAAGAGAATCACTAATCATTCCAATATCACATCAACCGTTAGTAAGTTGTCAAAGGCTGGTGCGAATTTAGAAAGCATAATTCAAATAAACTGGTCATACAAATACAAGTTCTCTGGAGCCATATATCAAGTTAAACGAAAAACATCATGCAGGGATCATTTCTTCCTTAAGGAATAATACTGCTACTACACCACTGCCATCAACATTGAACTTACTGAGTACCTCTTCGACAAATACGGCTATTTTAAGCGAAAAAAATTATAGCTTCGTTTATAATAATTGTACATTTAATTTGTAGTATAAAATGCTCTCTTATTCTTTCAATAATATATTATTCGTTGTATAATCTAACGAATACAACTCTTGGAATCGTGACTATTGATAATCGCATGGGTTGGTGCACTCAACATGTTGTCAAATAATTCCACTCGACTTTCAGAGTCATGGGATTAATATTTTACTACATGTTTCGTGCTCCAACTCAATAGAGTTCAACCATGTGTAACGGTTAAGGTAATGTACATAAGTCTTCTTTAACCCTTAATTCGACACGTGAAAGGTACAACTTTAAATCGACACTATGAGTCCCACGGACTCACATTTTAGAAAAAAATAATAATAAATTTAAATTAAATTTATGTAACCAAAATACTTTATTATAAAAAACATATTCTTAATATATAACATTTTATGGGTTACAAAACAAAATAAAAATTTATTTCCTAGATTTACAAAAATAAAAAGAATAACAAAAAAAAGTGGCGAAACTGTCACCAGTCATCATTAACAGGATATAAAAAAAATAGAAGAAAATAAAAACTTTTTTCTTTAAAAAGCCTTAGATAAAAGTCCAATACTTAAAAGAAAACTATCAAAAATGAATAAACATGTTATAGAAAAAAACCTGCAAGCACATTACTAAGCCCTCATTTTTCAGCAACGCATCTAAGGCATACCTTTTTTGAACAAATGGGCTTTGAGCACTTGCAGCTAAGATAGGCAGTTTTTGTTCTTTTTTTATAATGACATAAAAAACAATATTTTCTTCGGTCACGTGGTAGTTTATCACATGGTATTTCATCTATATTAGTAGGTATTGGGTCACCTAGAACATTTGAAATAGTATTACGTAACTGACGCGGAAGTTTTGAATTATAAAGGCGTGATTTTATATTGTTTTCATTGAGACCACAGGCCAAACCTTTTAAAAAATTAAGCCTTGTAAGGTTTGTAGCATTTTTTTGGCTCTGATAAAGTATATATGCATTCAAAGCACTCATATTTAATATTCGATAAAACATAGCCATGGGCCAACGGTTAGCTCTGCGACTCGAACTGTACACCGAACACTTTTGGTCAACAGAGTTAACACCACCTTTTGTATTGTTATAGTCATATATAATTACAGGTTTGCCAGTCACTCCATTAGTTTCATCACCGTGGTGCATTGATGAATAGAGAATAACAGCCTTATTTTTTTTCGGTACGTAACTAACAATCGTGCATTGATTTGTAAACCCAAATAACGACGAACCAACAGGTCTTTTTTTCTGTGGAAGAAATTCTTGTGGGATTTCTCCTTTGTTTTTTCTTAGAGTTCCAATCGTCGTTAGGCCTTTTTCTTTCAATGTTGATAATAACTCCATTGACGAATACCAATTATCCGTAGTTACGTTTCGATTCGTATTGAAGATGGGTGTGCACAGCCGAATCACTGCCTGTGTTGGAATTGGTTTTTTTCTATCTTCTTGGGAAAGAGTTTTTCCGCCAGAGTCTTTTCCAGTATACAAATAGGTGTTATAGACATAGGTGGTTCTTGCATCGGCCAAGCATTGAACTTTTAAGCCATACTTTGCTGGCTTGTTAGGCATATACATTTTAAATTTGCATCTGCCTCGGAAAGCAATAAGCATTTCATCCACCGTTGCATTAGCCACAATAGTGTAAGATTTTTGTGAATTTTTGTTAAACAATTACAAAATTTCTGTTACAGCACAACCCGGATCTATTTCCTTACGTGCTTCTCGATCTTCAAAGTCGTCAAATCTTAGGGCTATAAGCAAACTACAAAATCTTCTAATATTCATTGAAGCTCTAAATATCTCTCGGCCCGAACCATCTGTAGCGAAAATCGCAAGAATACTCTCATGATTGGATTTAAAAGCTGCACTATAGATCAAAAGAGCAAGCAATCCTTTTAGCTCAATGATTGTGCATTCTCGAAAACTAACATCATTAGGATACTTCAATCTGATATTTTGAAGTTTTTTATTAGTCCACGTAAGGATATTATCTAGCATTTGCTGATCAAAAATTTGCTGAAATGATTCGCATGGACTTAGTAAATCTTCTTGGCGAAACTGTCCTTTAGCACAAGGAAGACGAATGATATTGTGCGATGGAGTGCGCACGTTACGTGCCGGTGCAATTTTCGACCACTTGAACCTATTTTTTTCCATAAAAGTAATTTGTTTCTGATGGCGCTATATTCTCAAAATCGTCTGTATCTGAATCACCTGATAACTCTGATGTTGATTCATGGTCACTTGGTATATACGGAGCGTCATCAGTGTCAGACACAATATCATCATCTGGCTGTTTTTGCTCAATACTTGTATTTGAGTTCGAATTATCTAATTTTTTCAACTCTTGAAGCCATCCGTTAACTACAGACTCGTAATTATCGTCATAAATTTTAACAGAACTAGGTCCTGGTAAATTTCTATCCATATTGTGATCTAGAATTAAATAAATACAGTGTTACTAAACTGTACCATGAATAAAAGTTATAACTTAAACCTACACCATGAGTCCCAGGGACTCATTGGCACGTGATACTTACCCCAAACAACGCTGCTTAGACACACCCGCACGACTATCGATTAACGATACGACTGGAGAAAGCTACTGAAACGCAGAGCACGCTCGAGGCAAAAAGGTGGGAGTTATGCGAGAACAAAACTTGCACATGAGTCCCTGGGACTCAGGTGTCGAATTAAGGGTTAAGACAAATAATTTAACAAGTTGATACATATGAAATACTGCTTAGAATTCAAAGCGATTCTATGCAAATGTGGTTTCAGCAGAATATAAATTCAGTTCATTTTGGTGAAAAAGTTCGGCTTTTATCAATTATGGCTTGGTAGAAGAGGTAATATTGAATTGCCTCCTAGTTCACCCGAAATAGGGTGAGTCGCTCAGTATATGTTTAATTATTAATAAACATTGAGTTATGTAGTTTGTGGATTGCTAGGTATCTCTAGGGAGGTTTATTCTGAGCATATATTCCAATTTTCGGGATTCTCCGAATGTCAGCTAGACCTATCTCGCTAAAAACGCATCGATATCTCTAGAAGGGTTTGTGTTAGGCAAAAAATTGTAGAGACCTTCCCTTTTCTAAATTAAATTAACTAACTTCTTGCCCGAAACTTTTTGATACATCAATATTTTTCAAGTTATTACTTCAGAAAGCAAACATTTTCCTTTTTCCTAGGTTAAAGAGGGTTGTGGATAATGGGTCTCTTTGTCACAGACCTTTCTCTATATTAAATTCGTTAGAAGTAGGGGAAATCCGTGTAATTTGGACCACCTAAGCAGAAATTAAGGTAAGTTTGATATTTGTTATAACAGAATCTTAAAAAAAAATTCTTGTTTTTACCCATTAATTACAATTGACATTCCATTTCATAATTACGGAACTAGGAACAATTCGAATGAAAAAAAAATATTGCAAGTTGAACCGTTCGTGTAATTTGGACTGTTGGCTTGTAATTCGGTTTTATTTGTCGTGTAATTTGGTTTTTTATATATTTTAGTCTCAAAGTATGTCAACACAATAAAAAAAAATGAAGACAGATATTTTTATTATTCTGCCATTAACATAGACAGTTATTGCAGTAATAATAATTGACATCAGTTATGGTAGCACAATCTTCATGTGCCCAACCCTCACATGTTTTGCATCATAGTTTTCATCGCAAACAAAGCAACAAATTTGATGACCAGTGCGGCATTTCTCATTTGTCTTTGGATGACATTTTTCCTC
The DNA here is from genome assembly GCA_963921935.1 of Galeruca laticollis. NCBI lineage: Eukaryota > Metazoa > Arthropoda > Insecta > Coleoptera > Chrysomelidae > Galeruca > Galeruca laticollis. The sequence continues at coordinate 31,242,964 of OY998178.1, read as the reverse complement.
GTTGATTTTCGTCTTTTTGCCCTCGTTCTCTTTCTTTTTTTTCCTTGTTGCTTTTCTCCTTTGTCGCTACTAACTTACGTTTATGTGTGTTTGTTTTGGGCGTTTGTTGGATTTTCAACTGTTCTTTATAAGGTGTTGCAGTTAGAACCACTCCTGAGACATTGTTCCGTTTTTTCTTTCGTGGTCCCATTGATATCCCACTTGATGACGGTAGAGGATTAATTATTTCCACTAGGATATAATACTGGTTCTGTGTAGACTGTTCGGTTTCGAGGTCACCTAAATTCGTTGTTGATGAGGAAGATTAAGAAATTTTTAAAGGAGTAGTTTCCAGAATAGATTGTGATGTGGATGGGGCCAATACAGAAATATTTGAGAAAATATCTTCTTGATGCACAGGATGGGATGTGGAAGGAGAAGATTCAAAACTTTTGATAGGAGTAGCTTTCACGACAGGTTGTGATGTAATTGGAGCACATGCAGAAGTGTTTGCTTGATGTACAGGATCTGATGTGAATGGTACAGATGTTGTTATTGAAGAATTTTCTTGCTGGATAGGTTGTGATTTGAATGAGATACCTGTAAAAATATTTAAGGAAGTATTTTCCATCAGAACTGATCGTAATGTGGATGGCTGTGTTTTATTTGTAAGCAAATTTATGTTTTCTGATGAAGGGGAAGTAGCAGAATCAGTTACAGAAATGTTAATGTTATTTTCATCTGAATCAATTGGTCGTTCGGATACTGTCGCAGCTGCAAAATCTACATCGCTGTATACAAAACGGTCAGGAGGCCATAGTCCTGTTTTCCGAAAACTGTTCATAGCTGTCTCCATAGTAGCTGCTCTGGGAAACGATTTGCCTACTAGACCGCTAATACTATCAACACTCAAACATTTACCTGGTGTATCGTATAATTTTGAGGTTATTGCGAAAGTGAAGAAAGTATTTATTGGTTTAAAGAACCCAACATCAAGGGGTTGCATCTTATGTGTGCAATGTGCAGGAAATGAAAGCATGATAACACCATGATTACGAGCTAAATCTAATGCTCTCATACTCTGAGTATGACTACTGTGTCCATCTAATACGATTAACACCTTGTTCTCTTTAGATTGTTTGGCATACTTTATAAAATGATCCAACCAGTGATAAAATCTATCAGTATCCATCCACCCTTTGTCTTGGCACTTAAATAAAGTTCCTGGAGGTGCTCCATACGTTAAACTATCCTTCATACGCTTCCTGGCAAAAATAAGCATTGGAGGAATAAAGCTTCCAGTCGCACTCATTGCATACATGCCAGTAACATTTTGGCCTCTTTCGGATGACGTTATGGCGCCTATCTGATGTTTCTTTTTTTGAGCAATTATTTTCTGTGGTTTCTGGACAACAGTGTGGGATGTCTCATCAGCATTGAAAATACGATCTGCGAAAATAGCGTTTTCCTTTATTATTTTTTCGTTAACATCAAAAAATTTATAAACAACAGTTCTGTTGAATCCTGCAGCTCGTGCTAATGACGTTGCTTCAGGGAGACGCAGACTTATGTTTGGATGTAGTTTCATGAAGCCTGCGTACCATTCTTTACCAGCTGATTTTTTTTCGTCATTAAATCTCGTCTTAATATAATTCTTCTCGGCTATTTCGTACGCTAGTTTCATCAGCCTTTCACGTGTTAGTCCATAAAATATCCGCTCCAACTAAAGAATGTGATTAACAAGATCTTTTTCCACTGCCGGAGGTAAATCTGTTTGCCTTCCGATGATATAAGCGCTTCCAGTGGAATATTTATTTCTGTTCCCCAATCTTCTTTTTAACGTTGTTTTCGGAATTGAAAATGCTTTTGCAGCTTCATTTATACCCAGTTGTTTTAAATTAACAGCTTTCATTTTTTCTGGTTTCCATTTACCATAAACTCCTTTACTCTTTCTCTCAGATCTCGTTGACATCCTTAAAAAATAAAAAAAAATATTTTGTAATTGAATACGTGTAATTCGAACCAGGACCAAATTACACAACAGAGATTGGACCAATTTACACGATAGTAATATTTTCGTCACATTTTTTTTTTATAAGTAAGCTAATAAACCTATCCACTTTTTGATCATAGTATGGCTTTCGTAAATATGTTCGAATCAACCTAATATCATTGATATTTTAAAATATATACTCAGTTCGTAGAAATTCAGACACAAAAATAACCTAACCTTACAACACAACACGTGCTACAAATGAACTTACTGGCAATCTGTGAGTAACTAACTGATTCGATTGACATAGGTTCCTGAGTGCACCTCGGTTGCGGAAGGTTTGTAACGAATTAGTGAGATGTCGCTACATACTCCGTTTTTAGAATTATCGAATTGGTCCGTTTTACACAATGGTCCAAATTACACGGACTTCACCTACTGCGCTCCAAAGTTACTTTGCTCTCGTTTTTTCGGATGGTCATTTCCACTAGTCTCCTCAATTCTACTGGTATATCTAGTATATCTACCTTTCCCATTGCCTCATCCAAAGTATGTTATGCTTTTAAATTGTTCATTTTTATTTTTATCAGAAGGGAATACTTGTTTTAAAGTCTGTTTTAGTATCTTCTTATTTTTGATATTAGAGAGTTATTGAAGATCTGTAATAAAGGCTGCTTTTATTAAAAGTTCCTTTATTAAAGTATCTTTTAGTATGACTTTTTATAGAGTTATTGAAAGTAGCAATAGAGGAAAAAGAACTTTATTTTATAATGGCATTTGGCAGGTTATAAAAGAACATAACCTATCTATCTGCTTGTTTTATTTGTGTGCATCTATTGTAATATTAATTTATATGATTATGGAGGAATAACTAGAAATAACAATTTTAGCAGGAACGAATGCAGAAGAGATAGATATCCTGATTTTGCACTATTTTATTGGTATTGAAAATAATGAACTAATGCAAATAATTGATATAAATAATAGGAATGATGACGAACTCAAAAATCACTTTAGATTGCTTAGGGCTGATAAAGTACACCTAAAATTGAAGAATCTGCTGCAATTACCAGAACATTCATCACCGAAAGTGGAGATAGTGTGGATGGTAGGTAAACAAAACCACATTCTTATTTCTGTGTCTTGAAGAAAATCGCTAATTACCATTAATTTCAGGATTTTAGGTGATATCCGATATACGTTGCCTCAAATATAAAAATACTGAGATAAGTTTTAAACTTCGCCATACTGAGGATTACAAGTTGTTAGTAAACAAATCAAAGACAAATGACCAAGAAGTGGTTCCCCTGTATGACGAAATGCTCAAAATTAAAAAAGAGAAGTGCAAGTACATCTGCAAGCTCTTAAAGCAGTTTTGTCATAAGACGAATGGTTTTGTTGTTATTCTCTAAAGTACTAAAGTGTTATCTAATTATTATAATGATGTTATACTTTTTTGATAAAAAAATTAATTTTACACCATAAACTCCTGTTGTGTGCCTAAAACTGCAAAAAATTTTTGAATACTGGAGGGACTTTATTCTTTTACAACCAGTACCTGGTTGTAGTAGGTCTTTATTTTTTTATAATAATTAATCTTTTATGTGTAATTTTTGGAATGTATAATAAATTAATGTGTGAATTTGAACTTGTACTTTATTTTTGCATACTTTTAATTAGGCAACTGCTCCTTAATACCTATGAACAAACTGAACATAGGTATTCTTTAAATTATGAGATACTGAATTTTATTTTATGGGCCAATCAAAGATTCTGTTATTATTTTTTTCATTAATCTGTACAATTTTATTGCTCTCTTGGCAAATTTTGCTAAAGTATATGCAGAATCACCAACGATATAACTGAATAACGAAATAAAAAAATAATATAGTTGTTAACATGTACAAACTAAAATATAATTATATTTGAATTGTCTTTGGTTGTTAGTTTCAATACAATCGCAGAACTGAAATAGCTACTCTACTTCTGTGAAAACTGTGTCAAACATGTCAAAATTAAAGATCTTTAACTAAAAGTTTCCTTTCCTGTATTTTATTTAAATATAGGATATCCTTTATTTACATAAAAGAATTTAAGTCGTACTTAACAAATGCGCATGCGTATATGTCAAAATAAAGCAATAAAGGATTTCTCAAAAGACGTTTCAATAACTCTCTATTGTCAATTACATTTGGATCGTAATTATTACTAACTGTTATTTGTTTTATGATATTTAATTTTTTGTTGTAATTATTAATATTTAATGAGACTGTTAAAAGGCTGTGTATCTCCTCCTATTGAAAGCTGCTAGTTTATGACATGGGTGGACCGAACTATTATGAATTGTAATCTGTACAGAGTGTCCACGTAAGTTGGCGGCATATGGGAAATTTTTTTATTATTAATTTTACGAAAAAAAGTTATTCTTTATAAAAAGTTCTGCATGGTCCAAAACCTAAAATTCCATCATCAAATGTTAAATTTTTTCAGTCGTATACGAGGTTTGTCAAAAAATGTGATTTTTGCTCTAGAGTAAATAAGTACCTTTCTTTTTAACAATATCGAAAATTGTTACAAAGAAAAGATATTTAGAATTGAAAATAGCTTTCAAATATTCAACATTGTTTATTTACATTAAGAAAATATTTTTTCTACATTTTCTCTGCGAATACGATGGAAATGTAAGTTTGCAAATTAATGCATTGCATTTATTAATTATAAATTTGATTAAACAATTCTAAATAAAGTTTTAAAAACAATTATCTCCCAATTTTTATCCAGCACTGATAACCTATAAGTTGCTTTTGAAGGTAAACATTTTGCTTTAAGTAACCCCACAAGAAAAAATCGAGTGGGGTTGAATCTGGAGGCCGCGGAGGCCAAGGAATTTCCAAAAAACGATGAAAAACACTTCCATTGAAAATATTTTCAATGTATCGACGTACATCTAATCTGCTGTGACATGGGGAACCATCCTGCTGGAACCATATTTGCTGACGTTCAAGTAAGGGAAGGTTATCAAGAAAATAATTTATATTATTGTTTAAAAAGCACAAATAACGATCAGCATTCAAGGTTTCTCGGATAAAAAAGGTACAATTATTTGATTTTTATACATTCCGCACCACACGTTTGTTTTGAACGAATATTGGTCCCGAGTTTTCAACGTAAAATGTGGATTTGTATCACTCCCCCAACGACAGTTTTGGCTAAAAACTGCCCCATTTGATGAGAATTTTGCTTCATCCGTAAAAATAATACATCTTGACATAAATGGGTTATCTACTAAGATTCCCTGTATGTCACAATAGAATTCAAATCGTCTATCATTATCTCCTGGTCTTAAAGTATGAATTTTTTGAGGTTTGTAAGGGTGATATTTGTATTTATCCAGAATCGTTGAAACTGTACTTTTTTCATATCCATTGGCAACGAAGATGCCTTTTTTCGCAAAGGATATTTAGGATTCTCAGTTGCAGAGAGCATTACTTGTAACGCAACGTCATTATTTTCTACCATGCTTTGGCGTTTTTTGCTAAATTTATTATGTACATCTCCATAAGTCTTAAATTTATTGAATATTTTTCTAACAGTTTCATTGTGGATATTTTTATCTGGATGTCGGAAATTAAAAATATCTGCTGCTTCTCGAAATGTTTTATACTTATCACCCACTATTAGCACAATCTCAATTTTCTCTTCCAGACTTGTTGGTGGCATGTCTAACTTTTCATAAACAAATACGTCTGTCAAACATAAAACTGTATAATACGGATCTTTAAAAACTATGAAAAACACTGTTAGACTGCCTAAAAAAAGTGTTTATACCGTGACACTTTTTGAAATACGATTGTTGACGTTTTCTCGAATGTTCGATATTTAGACAGTTCGCAAAGCTTACTTTAATTATCAGTTTTAAAAAATGCCAGTGCATCGCAGATTAATTATGCATGCAAACTTGAATTTCCAACGTATTCGCAGAGAAAATGTAGAAAAAATATTTTTTTAATGTAAATAAACAATGTTGAATATTTGAAAGCTATTTTTAATTCTAAACATATTTTTTTTGTAACAATTGTCGATATTGTCAAAAAGAAAAGTACTTTACTTTAGAGGAAAAATCACATTTTTCGACAAACCTCATATACGACTGAAAAACATCTGATGATTGATTTTCAGGTTTTGGACCATGCAGAACTTTTTTAGTAAAATTAATAATCAAAAATTTTCCCATATGCCGCCAACTTAAGTGGACACACTCTGCTCAAGATTGTAAAATCTTGAATTTTATTGTTTACTTTTAAAATATGTAAGATATTTGTATGCTTCCTTTCTTCCTTGTATATATTTAAGGCGTATATTCATTTTAGTTAATAGCGTTGTAAAAATATGTTTCAGAATTGATAAGATATTTTATATTGTATTTAAACAGATAAATGATTATATAAATAAATTTTGCAGAAAAAAAACAAATAAGACATTGATTCACAATGAAAATATACAATTTAAAAACTAATATTGTTGTAAATTCAAAGGATAGTTTCATTTTATTTTCAACTTTTGTTAAATACCTTTAAAATATCACGTTTTGCAACAATAATTGTAAATAGTTTTGTTTGGGCATTGAAATAACACATTTTTGAAAAGCGACATCCTGTCGTATTGTGTTTGAAATCCTATAGTTAGGAAAGGTCACGTTTCTCCCTATTATATATTGTATTGTAAAAACCCTAAATTCAGTGTCACTTCTGCATGAATTTTATGGTCGACGGTCGGAAGATATGAAAGACATTTTTAAACGGTTTTATTTAGCTCACCCCGTTTGTTTTATTATTTATTCTTGGGTCAAATTTAGTAATTCAAATTTCACCCTCTTCCTGTCAACCGATTTATCTGAAATTTTGTAAACACTTTGGATTTTGGTGACAATACAATTATGTTTATTCATTATCATTATAAATTCAAGATGGCCGCCGCTACAAAATGGTGGATAATTTATGTTTTATTAATCCCATCAATATGGGTATCAAATGAAAGGGCGCAACAAGCAGAATACAATATACTATAAAACATTTAAATCCAAGATGGCGGTCGCTACAAAATGGCGGATAACGTAGGTTTTATCAATCCCATCAATATGGGTATCAAATGAAAGTGCTCAACCAGTAGAATACAATATACTATATAAAATTAAAATCCAAGATAACGGCCTCTACAAAATGGCGGATAACGTAGGTTTTATCAATCCCATCAACATGGGTATCAAATGAAAGGTCTCAACAAGTAGAATACAATTTACTATGCAAAATTGAAATCTAAGATGGCCGCCGCTACCAAATGACTGATAACAATTTTTTATCAATCCCACCAATATGGGTATCAACCAATAAAAGGGCTTGACAAGAAGAATACAGTGCACTATACAACCTCAATATTTGAGATGGGCGCAGCCACTAAATGGCGTATAATAATAAGATTTAAATTTAGAAATTGAATCTGTAATTTAGGTATCTGATTAATCCAGCCTGAATCCACCACCCAAGTCAAGATTTTGTATCGTGTTGAGGACTGTGTGGCGTTAGGGCAACAGATGTACCTTCCGTCCGAATTGATTTCGCAAGAGACGGAGTACATCTTATACACCCGAAAGCCATACAGTTTCCAGCTAAGTACAATTACGGGACGGCTGAAAGAAGAATGTTGCCTTTAATACTATCATGGGCTTCTACAATACATAAAATTCAGGGCAGCACTGTGGATCACGCAGTCGTATACTTAGGTGCGAAACTGTTTGAAGAAGGTCAAGCCTACGTGGCTCTTAGTAGAGTAAGATCTTTGCAGGGACTACATATAGAGGAGTTGGACTGCAATAAACTAACGGGCAAGAAACCTTGCAATAATGAAGCACTAAATGAATTAAACAGAATGCGAAATAAAAACTAAAAACCAAAAAATAAAAATAGGTAAAAAAACTTTTTAAGTTAAACGGTTTTATGTTAAACATACATTGCAATGTTTAAGATAAATGTACTAAAAACCAAAAAATAATAAAATAGATACAGTCGTGGGAATTATAAACATATGCATAGACTAGACTAAAATAAAACCGTGGGGCACGTCAATTGTCTACAATCGTTGATTAAAATTTTTGTTTTGCAATGTTACACTATAATTAGGCAGTTGTTCAACCGACAACGATGGACGTGTGATAAGTAGGGCTAGAATGGGGAAACAAGCTAGCAAGCTCGATTATAAGCGAGTTTCAGGGTTTCATAGTGGTGAGCGAGTAGTACTTTTATCATATGTTTTGTCGATTAAAGACAAACTACGAGCAGTGAAACGATTCCTCGCCAGCCAGCAGTGTGAATGTCCAACGATAAACTAGTTGAAACATCTCTTTTATTTACATGGAGTGTATAACTATTGGAATTTCCATGAGCAAGAAAATAGTAAGTAATTTCCTCACCGTCTGTGGGCCAACTGCCTAACGACGAATTAAACGATTCTTCTATCGCACATTAAGTCGATAATTTGTAGACAATTGACGTGCCCCACGGTTTTATTTTAGTCTAGTCTATGCATATGTTTATAATTCCCACGACTGTATCTATTTTATTATTTTTTGGTTTTTAGTACATTTATCTTAAACATTGCAATGTATGTTTAACATAAAATCGTTTAACTTAAAAAGTTTTTTTACCTATTTTTATTGAATAACCTTTCTGATTAAAAAGGTTACAATTGCTATTGGAGTGTTCAATAGAAATGTAACTATCTATTAGCGGCACCCATAGTTGATTCTTGTCTAGGAACCCGACAAGTCAAATGATACTGGCCAATAGGAAATATTTATTTTCGTTTGGTCAACCCAATCCACGTGTAAACACGCTCTTCCCAGGTTTCTATTTAACACGTCTCACAACGTGAAGAAATCAGTTTCTCACTCATCAGTTCTACACTTATCGACGCGAGTTTTACACTCATCGAATCGAGCTCAACGCCCAACAACAAAGTTAGTTTTTTACACTCATCGAAGCGAGTTCAATACTCTCGATAACAAAGTTTTATACTCATCGACGCGAGTTTTACACACTCATCGAATCGAGCTCAACGCTCAATAACAAAGTTAGTTTTAATATTCATCAAATCGAAACGTAAAGTGTCTTCCGATCTGAAACCACCGAAGTTCACCATTCACAACTTTGTACCATTTTGTAAATGTGTATATAATAAATTAATAATTTCGACATTAATTTTGTCAAATTAAGATTATTTACCTAGTTGAATGTCTACACCAGTTGACGATGTTCAACTAGAAATATAATCGAAAACACACTGTATATGTGATGGTTTATGAAATATAGAAAAATCATGTTTATTATTATTATTTGAAATTGTAGGGTCTAAAAAGTTTATAGACTTATTTTGTTCAAGTTCTACGGTGAATTTGATATTATTGTGAATTGAGTTGTCTATTAGTACCAGTGAAGCTAGCTAAAATTTCGTCCACATATCGGTGCTAGTACATAAATTTTTTACTAAGGGGGTGTTTATGAATTATTTTTTCTATATTATCCGTGGAAATTTCTGCTAGAAGGGGGTTGAGGGGGTTGCCCACAATCATACAATCTTTACTGCTATAAACCTCTCCATTGAAATGAAAATAATTTTGATTTAAATACTTTTTATAAAGTAATGACATCAGAGTGAATTATAGGATTAACATTATTTTACGTGAGCAAGTTATTAACAAGAGTTTCTTTAGGGTGTATACTAGGGAATAGATTTGTTACATTGAACGATATGAATTAAGAATTATGAAGTAGTTTTAATCTTGAATATTATTAATTAATTTCGTTGAGTTTTTAACTCAAAATAATATTCAAAAGAATCATTGAAATTTCAAATGAATGTGCTGTGAAAACAACTGGTCTGATTGTGTACCCCTACCTGACTATGGAATTTGTGTATTTTAGTTTCAAAGGTAGTTGCAGTCTGACTGGCAGCAATTATTCATTTAGTGAATTTAGAAAGAACTTGCTCGCTTGATAACTTTTATAAAGTACTTATTGTGATTATTATTTTCGGTTAGTAGTAACAATGGCAGAAAATGTGCAGTATGGATCCGGGTTTACACCTGTAAAGCGTACGAAAAAGTCGGCGCTGTCGGTGAACGAGAAAGTAATAATAAACAATGTTTATAATTACTTGAGAACTGAATATCCTCCAGGTTCAGTTAATGACATTGTTGCAAACACAAGTAACATGACAGGCGTAAGCAAATCAACAATATACAAAATTAGAAGTGAAGCGAAAAGTGGAGTTATTAAATCCGCAAAAGAAAAATGCAGGCGGTGAAAAGAAAGTTGAATTCACAGAAGAAATTGAAAACGCAATAAGAAGAAAAGTGTACGAATTTTATTTTAGGAAAAAAATCCTAACACTAGCTAACATTTCGGATGAAATGAATAAAGATCCATATTTCCCTAAAATGGGCCGAACTAAACTACGGGAAACGATACAGGAATTAAAATTGGAATGGGCAAAATATGATAGAAAAGCTAATAATTGAAATGATTTGTTGCAGACGGAGATATCTAAGAACAATTTTTAAATTACCTACAGAAAGTAAACCAATATTTTACTTGGATGAATCCTGGGCAAATGAAGGCTACACTGTCGGTAACATGTGTCATATATAAGTAAGCGAGTGTACGAAACAGTCAGACACACCGTTTATTGTGTCCAAAGGCAATAAGTGAGTCATTTGTAGTCAACAACCCTGTATTCCTATAAATTTTCATTTGTGAATGTTTCTAGATGAATATGTATTGATACATTTCTGAAATGAACAATTCATCAATTTTATTGAATACAAGACCAGTAATTTATTACCCATAAATACAGACTTCAGTTTGCTATATCCATGACACGCATTAGCCAAAATAATTCATTCATTTAGTTAAAGCTTGGTACAGTAATTAAATTTTGCGATCGATTAAATAGGTCTTATAATGAATGAGCTATTCATGCAATGCACAGTTTGAGGTTAACCATTAATGATATCAGATTATACAGAAAAAAAAACAAGATTAGATACAGAAGATAAATCAGGAAGTATTGAGCAGTAGTAAATATATATTCCATAGAGGCCGTTGTCATAAATTATAGATTGAAGAGACTGAACAAATTAATCAATTTCGATTGCCAATAGAATTTACTGAGCGATCTCAAATTATTAGGCTGGTGAGTCATCATGGTATTAATAATTCCGGAAAATATACAGAGTGGGCCATAGAAAATAGAACAACCCGGTATTAGATAGTATTCATTAAATTTGTAACAAGCCGATCGGCTGTTACGATTTCTATCGGACTATGGTATTTTAATTTCGTCGTACTAATGTTTCGAAATTAAGAAACTTGTTTCTCTTCCAAATTTCGTGTATTTAAACGATATCGTACATTGGAAAAGTCTCTTCCTATCAGTAAAATTTATAAGTTAGTACCTTACATCGTTGTGGTTTCACATATTTGCTGGTGAGTTAGATGTTTTGAATATTTTTTCTCCGTGTTTATTCTGTTTTATTTCAAATTATAATATGGGCTGGCGTTTGATGAATTTTGTATGTTCAATTCTTTTTTGTTGTGAAAAAGAAACATTTTATATTCTTTTGAAGCAAATTTTTAATAATTTCTTTTCATTCTTTTTTAGCTTCATAATTGCGCATTTTATGTTTATTTAGGGAACAAAGCGAATATGATAGAACAGACTTCTGTTAGTTTTATTTTAAAAACTAGATTCAGTTTTTTATGTATTGAAGCATAAGCTTCCTAACTGTTCTATCTATTCCTTCCTTCCCAGAATTTTTCATTGATTCATACTCTTTTTTCCTTTCCTCAGCTCTGCAGCCCCTGAGTAGGCCCTATGAATAGAGAACATCAATAGAACAACACAAAACCGGCCGGGATGGATTCAGGACCCCATCTCCATCGACTAGGACCTAGCTGAGAGCTGAATAATTCCAGAACCTCACCAAGATAAGTCCTTTGTCTTATACTCAGTTCATGGAAATCTAGAATTGGAGATTTTTATTGTATAACGACGTTCGTATGCGTCTTGTATTTTGGATATACAGTTAATGTGAATTATCTATTGAGTTATTAATAAATATAATTTGCTGAACATTTGATATTTGATTTTCAGCAATTTATATTAACTTGGACCATCGCATTAAAATATTTTTAGTATTTCGTTTTGTTAAGTTAAAGTAATTTTTTTTTGTTTTGTTAAGTTAAAGTAAATTTTAAAATGTTTTCCAGTTTTTTTTGTTTAATTTAAGTATCGCTTAAAAAGCTGGTGGCGTCCAATTTAATATCGATTGTTCACCCCATCCCAGTGATTGCTATAAAAATACATTAACTGGAGTCAAATACCACAACCTGAGGAAGTCTCAAGCCGGGGGAGAACATATGTTACAAATTTTAAGGAAATGCTGAAACAGGTCGATTTTTGCGAACATTAACGAGCTCGCTCCACACGCTCGTTAAATTATCTCGATTATCAATCGCCCTTATTGATACACTTGTTCGTTAAATAAGTATTAATGTAATCGGGAATTTTTTTAATAATATCTTTTATAAGGACAACTCCTTCATCAGAAACAACGGGGAATATGAAATAATTTTTATTCTCTTTTTATTCTTAGATATTTTACTGAATAAAGATCTTGCTCTATGTCAAGAATTGTGTCTATAAGACCAACAAAATATCGAAATTTGTTTTTCTCTCCACAGGGGACCGAAACTACAACAAAATCTCCAACGTCAATCAGATTTTGGTTAACTTCTGGTCCCGTCGAATCACAACTAGAAGGTTGCTCAAATTATGAGTTTTCGTTCTTGTCTTCATGATCGTTCTCTTTTTCGTCTTCAGAACCATTTTTTTCTTCTTCTAGGCAAACATCTTGTAAATCATAACTCTCGTCAACACTGCTATTTTGTTCCTGGTAAAGATCTTCTACCCTCCCACCTTTGTCAGGGGAAATTTTCAGCTTTTTCCCTCTCTTCGGTTTTTGGCCTCTTTCTGTCCATCTGCATTCTTTCAAATAATCAGAAAAATATTTGTTCCAGTGTTCACTATAATTATTGTCCTGCTTTGTTGTCTCTCCGGGCAACTTCTTCAAAACTATTTCAGCATTTAACGGAACAATGCACATGCTTTAAAACCAGATTTGATATTTTTATGGACACTTGGACGTAAGATTCTAAAGTTTTTTTAAATCACGAGAAAATTCAGATTCAGACAGAACACCTTTATTTTTAGGCTTATCTCAGAATGAAATTAATATATGTATAAATGAAATTTTATATCACCACGTATAGTCGTAAATTCATAATCTCATTTGGGTCGGGTTCTATCGAAATAAATTATATGCAATTATTTCTATTTAACAAAATGCATTCAAAACAGTTCTTTATTTAATATATCTACAAGCATCCATCAAATAAAATTTTTATAATATTTCAATCAATATTATCATGGACCAAACAACTATTTAATATTTATACTTTATATCACACATATATATATATATATATATATATATATATATATATATATATATATATATATATAACAGTGCGCAAACTCAAACGATGTTCGTCTCTCCTCGTTAACGATTCGAGCTTGTCAAAATAGAAACATAATAGCATTCAAGATAGAATGATCGAATTGTTTGTTTGTTTGATATAAAATTTATTGTATCGTTATTGGGATAAAGGTAAGCTTTCCTTTTTGCAAAATACCAGTAATGATAATAATAAAACTATATACAACCTATAACTAATTGAAAATTGATTACTTACAATTGTCTCTGTTGTAATGGCGACTCAATGATAAACTAATCACCTTTTTAGGTACACGACAAATCATGTTCCAAGCTTCTTCTTGACGGAATTACTTGATGCCAAGGATATTATGTGTTCACTAGTTTTATATGGTATTCCTCAAAATATATTTGGACTTTCCTCCAATATGGGTGTCTTTCCTGATGGATATTCATCACCCAAATGATGTCACTGACATGTATACAACGTAAGTTTTGTCATTTTGATAAATATAATTTTCGGTACATTTACTTATACTTTCCGGGAACTTTACTTTTTCTTACGCCCTTTATACGTCTCTATCTTCTTATTTCAAAATCAAGAATTTTCTTCTTGATAATATAATTTCATACCTTTGAAATCTCTCCAATTCTTTTATAATATTTTTTGTTTGTGTTTTTTCTTGATTGAAAATCAAATAATTCGTTTCTTCGTAATATAATCTATATACTTTTTGTTTGAAATTCTTCAATGTTTTAAAATTGTTACTAATCTCCTTTCATTTTAAAAATCAACAACTAATTATTTTCTTCTTTTTTCAGTTCCTCCTAGCTATTTTTATATATACTTTTGATGGATCATTCATATATTTTCAGCAAATTTTGTATCTTGCTTATCATTGGTCGCTTTCGATTACAATTTCTTCTACATGTAGCGCACTTATCACCAATCACATTTGTTGTAATTACTGTTGTATACCGACTTAAATTAACTTATCTACCTGAACAATTGTTTAATTGTAATTTCTTCACTATATTATTCATAACGATACATTAATTTTTTTATTTTTTATATAATCTGTTGTTCCATTAATATTGACGTTTATGTCAAAATAAATTAAATTTTCTTTTACTGTTATTTCAAAATACCATAAATGTTTATACGAGGATCATCTAACATTATATTTACAATATACGAGGATGGCTCGATATATATATATATATATATATATATATATGTGTGTGTGTGTGTGTAATAATGGAATTTGTAAGCACGATAGAGGGCGTATTTTTTGAGGTATCAAAACCAAACTCGGTACAAAAATCGGTTGGGACAAAATCTTGGACGAGTTCGTTAATGAGCCAAATCGGCCCAGTAGAAACAAAATGGCGGCCTGTCAAATTTAAAAAAAAATCGTACCTTCTTTGTTTTTCATTTGACGCAAAAAAGTTACTGAGATTTTTCATAGACCTTAACACGCCCTACAACTACTCAACATTTTTCTCTAAAACAAAACATTTATTTAAGAAAATTCACAAATTTACCAGAATTTTATTTTATTTTTTTGTTTTTGATTTTATACCAAAATGTCATTTTGGATTTGACGCAAAAATTTCACTGAAATAAGCCTGTTCAATTGGTCCTGTGCCATGGGGATTCTTTAGTATCCAATCAGTCAAGAATGCAACTTTTCATGGAGCCAAAAAACGCAACACCTAACTAAGGGTTGCAACAAGTGCGTAGAATTGGGAGTAATAAAATGAAATGAATGCCATTTGCTTCACATTGAATAATTACAAACAATGATAAGTGACTGTAGAGATTGTCACCAATTAAAACCTTTCTCTCGTCTAACCTACGGACATATGGCAAAATCACTTGTAAAAACCAGTCTTCAAGAATTGGTGTCTCAATCCGCTCACTTTTCGTTCTACTATATACGGTACCTTCTGGACCCTCGTCCATCCAAATTAGATAAATGTTAACAGCTCGGTATACAACATACGGAGGCAGCAAAACACCTGAACCACTAGCAGCCATCATAATTGACGTGCTGTTTTTAGAAAAATCAATAATCCTATTTACATGTTTGGTTCCTTTTTTACAAACGAATTTTATTTTTCCAGGATCGTCGCTTGAATTGGATTCGTCATAAATTACTACGTTCTCAGGAGGAGCATTTTCTATAACAGTCTTTAGATTACAAAATATTCTTCAATCTATTCCCTATCAACTTCTGCCCCACACTTCTTGATGTTCTGTGCAAGGCGTTCTTTTAATGGTTTATTCCTCTTCATAAAGCCGTAAAACCATTCTAGTCCAGGCATGTTGTCTTTAAATCCAGTGATTTTGTTCCGGATCTGTCCAAATATGTTTTTACGATTTGACGAATATCCAGTCGAGTTAACGCAAAGCCCCATTCGGCGGCAGTTAAAATTTCATGTGCCAATTCTTCCTCTCCTTCTTTACTCAATTTTGTTTGTACAATAGTTGTTCTAGCGTTCTTTTCTCGCACTATATCATCTAAAGTCGATTTTATTATTCTGCAGTACTCCGCAGCCTCCCTCAGTAACTTCTTCTTCTTGGTTCTAGCATCGTCGATGGCCTTTTTAAAGCCTCTTTGGAATAATTACTTTCTTCATTTACACCAAGGGGACGCCAGTATATTCTAAGCATCTCCGAACTCGTCCCACGTTATGCTATATTTTTCCTAGTAGATGAAAAAATGTGAGGAACAGAGAAAACAAATATTAGTTATTTACCTATCATTATAAAACATGTAAACCTACCACATAATATAAAAATTAGTGTGCAATCGCTTACACAGCAATTACACAGATGTTTGTTTCTAGCATTACGGAAAACTTGGAAATTACGGCACATATCAAAATAACTGTTACTTACCTTAAACTTCCGCTCACGGCAATTTCAGCTCAAATAAAGCGAAATTATGCAATATTGGTAGTACTGTCATTTGCGACCATGTTGTCAATGAAATACTAGCTAAAGATCAGGTAATATCCCGCACCGTGCACTATTGTCCGAAGTCGTATGACCCGTCCGAACAAACCCCAAATGATAGTAGTACCTTATAGAATACGCTGTGAAGGAATGTTCCACGGAAAAGAAAGACACCTTGAGGGTTGTTGATTTGGCGTTTTTCTGGTCACAAAAAAGTCTCTAGACGTTGGAAATACGTCGTCGATGCCCATAAAAATCACGGGATGAAAGGAGTTACACCTACAGCCGGTCTTTGAAATTCCTATAATTCTGATGTTAGGATTAGTTGCAGTCGTTACTTGAGAATATTTTGCATTATTTTTCTTAAAACTCGTTTCTAGTCATTTAATCAGTCTCTGCTTCTCAAATATATAATTTTTTATTGTCTATTGGTATTTCTCTTTAGCTGAAATAACAGAGCATAAGTTCAGGCAGGCTCAAATCGAAAGGCTAAATTTTTTTAAATAATTTTTATCTTAACAAAGGGAATATGACGAACACTTCATTTGTCGATTATAGTAACTAATGTGAAACATTTTACGGCCTGGTTTTGGAACGCAAAAACCCTGTCTATTAATCACATACTTCGGTTTTGAACCTAGCACATCGGCGGCGGCGCAGTGAGTTCTGTTTAAATATATCATATTTAATTTAAAATTCCACTTGATATGTGAATTCAACAGAACTCAGTAAATATTAACGCTACAAGTTATTGTTTTTATAAAAGATATTGTAATTGAAACGTGTGCCTTTCATAACGGTATAAATAATGATCAACATTCAAATAACAATTGAATAGACATGATGACAGATTTTGAAAAACTGTCCCATAATGTTCGGAAATGTATATTATTTGAAATAAATAACATATTTCTGCAGGTAATAGAGATTTAGTAGTGTAATAAGCACAAATATGGAAGGGAATTTAGGGAATTTTTGAATCAAATATACTTTTAATCAAAAACAAAAGTCTAAAAAAGCGACCTAGTTTTCTATTACTGTAGGCAGTGAAAATTAAATAAGCAATTATGAAAAGTCAACAAATTAGCCCCAAGGTTGTCACGCATAAATGTCGAACACCAAAACACCGTTGTTTATGAACGCCATAAAATGCAGATGAATTATGCAATTAGTATAGAGAAATTTAGAACAGCAACTAAAGATAACCTTCAACAATCAAAACACAAAACATATAGAAGCAAGGACGAGTAGGTGAAGCATCGAAAAACGGCAACGTTTGCTGAGATGGCAAAACCAACTCGTCCCAAAAATCTCGAAATAAATAGAAAGAAAACGACGACGACAGGACAGTTGGGCACAGCGACGGTACGGTACAGTAGAGTACAGTACAGTACAGTGCGGTTTTATTTCCAGCGATGGTCGAGATACGACAGTGCGCGTTCAGTACGGAGTGCTGGAGTCTGAGATAGGCGATCAGAGCTCATCTCCTGTCAACCGATTGAAAAAAATCCAGACTCCGTTTTTTTTGTGTGTGTGGTGAGACGTTCGACCCAGTTTCTCCAAACCGTAAGTTTTTGAATTTGAAAACCCTTTTTTCATTTTTTTCGGAGTTGAAGGAAAACCATATCATTTTTTTTGTCAGTCCTGCCATATAGTGCTATACTGAACTTGAGCCGTATATTACTTTAATGAGATATATTTATATTACCGTAGTCATACATTCTAAAGTTTTTTTTGAATTTTGGTTGTTATACATTTGTATACAGGGACATTTACGAAGCCTACACCCATTTGACTTGAGATATAGATATATTACCGTAGTCATACATTATAAAGTTTTTTTCACGTTAGTTGTTATACAGTTTTGTATGGGGACATTTACGAGGCGGGTACACCCATTAACCCCGAGATGCACAGATTAGTTTATTCATACATTGTAAACTATTGTCGTTATAGTACAAGGGGCACGTCACTTGAAATTGAAATACACATTATATTACTTCCAATTTGGTTTCATGTATATTATTTCCAAGAATAGGTTTCGGGCATAGTATATTGTAATTAGGAGAGACTTCTACTCAATACTTGTATGTACCTCTGCTATATAGGAAGCGTCAACGACCTTATATTTGTCGTGTTTACTTCAAGAAAACTAAGATATCACTAGTAAACAGAAATTTGTTCGGATATCGAAGGTCACCCGTGTCAGCAGAACACGTCCGATTACGAATTCATTTTTCTGCAGTGTAGACGAAACGTCTAATAAGTAACAAGGGATCCAATACAATAACGATTAGCTAGATTGCGGTCTCGTGTTCATATTCTAGTGAGGAATCCATTCCATACGTTTGTTTAAAGTAAAAAAAACCGGACGCTTTTCGCTGATCCAATATTAACTGAGAGGTGTCAAAAATACTTAAGGAAACCGGAGTTAAAGGAAAAATTAGTTAAAATAGGAAATAAATACATGAAGAAATCCTAGCGATATCTAGTGCACGATACGAATTTCCTTTAGTTATTATTGCACCATCATTGTATACCATAGGTATTAACCTTCCGGCCGGGGCGCCTAGTCTCTGAGACCCGGCGCTCCGAAAACCGATCGGCAATGTTCGGAAAATCGTCGTAATGGCCTGGCGATCTATCTACCTGTTTATGCTTAGACTCAGTACGTGCACAGTAATTCGTGGATGCGCAAGTATTTTAGTTTCTGAATTATTTTGATTTTGGTCTGTGAGACCCGGCGCCCCGGTTCAGTGTATTTTTTCTACATCTGGCAGGATATATTTTTCTATGGTAAGTCAGGGTAAATATCATTTATATTCTATAGATTTTATAAATATTTGTTTTATTTAGCAGCAATGTCTAATTATTATGAAGAAGAGCAAGAAAAACTGCGTCGTCTATGGGAGGAAGTTGAATCAGAGGAAGAGCCTGATGATGAAGAAGAGGAGTTGGTGTTTGAGGAAAATCATGTTGAAACTCGAAGCACCGATAGTGAATCCGAACAAGAGTGTTCTGATAGTAGTGACGACGATGTACCCCTTGCAAACCTTGCAAAATTAGCAAGAATTCCAACTTTTATTGGAAAAGATGGGACAAAGCGGTGGCATAAACATTGCCCAAACAAAACAGTAAGAACGAGAAGGGAAAATATTATTGTGCGATTACCAGGCGTCAGAAACTGTGGGAAAAACGCCAAAACAGCCGTTGAATGTTGGTCGTTATTTTTTACTGATGAAATGCTCAACATTATAGTGGAGAACACAAATCACTATATTTCTGGATTAGCGGAAAATTATGCGAGAGAGAGAAGAGGAAAGCCCACAGACATTTGTGAAATAAAAGCTTTTCTTGGGTTGTTATATTTGGCGGGTACTCTCAAAAGTGGACGACTAAACACAAAAGAGCTGTGGCAAAGAAACGAACTTGGAATTGAACGTTTTTGGCTGGTAATGTCTCACGATCGACTTCATTTTCTACTTCGTTGCCTTCGGTTTGATGATCTAACAACAAGAGATGAACGAAAAAAATTTGACAAATTAGCTCCAATAAGAAGCCTATTTGACCTTTTTGTTGAAAAATGTAAAAACACCTATACAGTTGGAGTAAACACAACAATTGATGAGAAGCTTGAGGCATTTAGAGGAAGATGCTCCTTCAAACAGTACATTCCAAGTAAGCCTAACAGGTATGGTATAAAAATATTCGCCTTAGTTGACTCGGCTACATCTTATGCGTCAAATCTTGAAGTTTACGTAGGTAAGCAGCCTGAGGGTCCATATGAACAGTCTAATAAGCCACACGATATAGTTTTGAGGCTAATAGAACCTATATCCGGGACTAATCGTAACCTTACTAGTGACAATTGGTTTACCAGTGTCGAATTGGTAAAAAAACTGTTTGACGAACACAAAGTAACATATGTGGGTACAATAAAAAAGAATAAAAGAGAATTGCCACCTGAATTTTCCAACACAAGAGCTCGCCCTGAATTTTCTTCAGTATTTGGCTTTCAAAAAGATATGACTATTGTGTCTTACATACCAAAGAAATATAGAAATGTAAATCTTATATCCAGTTTGCACCATGATGATAGAATTGATCCATCTACGGCAGAAAAATGCAAACCCGATATAATTACTTATTATAATCACACCAAGGGAGGTGTAGATAATCTTGACAAATTATCTGCTACCTATAATGTCGCTAGGAATACTAGAAGGTGGCCAATGGTAGTATTTTTTTCAATGATGAACATGGCTGGGGTTAATTCACAAATAATTTTTGCATGCAACAACAAAACATATAAAATCGAAAGAAGATTATTTCTAAGAGACATTGGGCTTTCTTTGACTAAGGAACATTTGGCAAGACGTTCCTATGAAACAAATGTGCCAAGGTCGGTGAGAGAAAGAAGACAAGAAGTCGCTGGAACACAAGAAAACATGAAAAATGAAGAAATCCAACCAGGTACCAGAAGAAGATGTTTTTTTTGCAAAAAGGATTCAAAAACGAAATATTTTTGCAAAAAATGTAAAAAATTTGTTTGTCTCTCTCACATGGAAGCTTGGTGTCCTAAGTGCTCAGAAATTGACATAAATCAATAAAAACTGTTGTTCTATAATATTTTTATAATGTTTCAGTAGAAAATCTTATTTTGTTTACTTATTTACCGGTTGTTTCCTAGTTTTTAGAAAATGATATATTTTTTGACAACAAATTTTAGAACAAGATAAAATTTGTCTATGTAAATTTAAATCATGTTCCTATTATAATATTTGAATAAACTAAGGTATATTTTTTTCATTAAAATATAGTTTTTTAATTTTTTTGCCAAAAAAATGCGATATTTGATGATGGGTCTCAGAGACCCGGCGCCCCGGCTCATGAGCTACACAAAGGCGCCCCGCCCGCAGGGTTAAAAGTGTGGCTCAAATCATTTTTGTTTTGTTTCAGAGTTTGTTTTTTTATTGTGTTGTTATTTACTTGATTGTAATATAGGTATTAGCTATTTGTTATCTACCTAGTCTGTTTCCCTTATACCCGACTTTTCCCCCCTTAGATACAGGTGGACTGGACCCGGGGACGTACGGGACCGGACTACAAGGTGAACCTCAGAGCTCAGTCTTGGCACATCGTTTAAGCCCAAGGGGATCCACAACACCCTTCCGCTCGAGCCGGGAAACTACCCTCTCTAAAGGTTCAGAAAGTGGAGGAAGACTCCTGCTCTCTCGTGCCCCACAGCATTGGTGACAGCAAGCGTTGCAAAAATAAAAGTAAACAATAAACAAACGACTCAGAGTTGTTACAGTAGGAAAAATTACATTATTATTAGTATTTAGGTTTAAAATTCCCGCCAAAACGTCTGGGTGAACTAAACGTAAACACGAGACGTTCCATAAATGATTATTGAATAATTTAGTTATTTGGTATTAGTGTTTTGAATGAAACTTACTGTTTCTTGATAACTCCACAAAGTAAGGGTCTAGACAGTTAATTTAGTTATTTGGTGTTATTAAATATGAATTCCAAAGTGGTGTGGTGTGTCAATCAGATTTTGGTTAACATCTGGTTCCCTCGAGTCACAACTGATAGAAGGTTGCTCAAATACTGAGTTTTCGTTCTCGTCTTCATGATCGTTCTCTTTGTCGACTTCAGAACCATTATTTTCTTCTTCTAGGTAAATATATTCTTAAGCATAACTCTCGTCAATACTGCTATTTTGTTCCTGGTAAAAATCTTCTACCCTCACACCTTGGCCAGGGGAAAGCTTTTCACTCTCTTCGGTTTTTGGCCTTTTCGCCCATCTGCATTTTTTCAAATAATCAGAAAAATATTTGCTCCAGTGTTCACTAGAATTGTCCTGTTTTGTTGACATGATGACAGATTTTGAAAAACTGGTCAGTATCATTTGTGATTACAAATCAATAAGAAGTCCTGATAAGTCATTTGTGTTCGTTCCACAAAAGAAATCAACAAGAAATATATTGCTTAAACTTGAAGGCGCTATTCAACAACGATATTACCTAGTGCTTACTATTTTTGTGAAGATCATTTCGACGTGATTATTTAATTTATTTTGAGATCCTAAAATAGCATGTATCTTGTCTGAGGCATACATTTAATATAAAAAAAATCTTTTTTGAGTTTAGATTTCAGCTTGCACTACTGTTGTCTTAATACGTATTTAATTAAAATTTCAGATGCCAAATTATAAATGCAGAATTATATAGAATATTTTTTAATGGGATTGGTGTCACAGATCCGCATGAAAACCGGGTATATACACACAGGATATCGATGTCAATTGGACAAAAAAAGAACATCTGACGCTACAAAACGGACATATTAAAGCGAAATATGGCTACGAAAAAAATAAACCAATAAGACTACATGAATAGATACTAATTTTCAATAAAACCAATAACAATTCTTATAACGACATGCTATTCAAATGTATATGATTTCAACATATCAATAAATAAACCGACTCACATATTATATGCTTTGAAGAGTCGTTTGCGAGACGTTTACTTCATTTAAAAAAGGAATATAAGATATTACAAGCAAATTTCAATAATTATATTTCTGATTATATATTTTCAATAAACCCCGTATGAATTCCCGAAACAAAATTTTATAATTCTACTTTTCTCATTATTGTTACTTTTCGATGAACACTGTATATAGTAAAAAGTAATGTCAAATGAATAATATTTCATATAGAAATTGACGTTTGTCGATAATTAGATAAGTGTAGTTAAGGAGTGATAATAGTACCGTTTCGAAAACTAATAGAACGCGGCTGAAATGTCGAAAAGAACATGAGAAAGGATAGGGTTGATCTAGGAAAAAATATTCATTTATTCCAACAACAAAGAAACAATAAAACAAAAAAAAGTTGTTGATTGTTGGCTTGGAGAGAAGCGTCGCGTGTGTAAAAGAGAATGGAAACGAAAAAGTATTCTCCTTATTAATTTATATATTTCAACTAAAATAATCATCAAACATAAATAAAACTTCAATAAGTTACAAGGTAACATAAGTGATAATAAATAGAGCCATAATATCGCACGATTAAAGAAATATTAGTGTAAAAAATTGAAATCTAGTGACTATCTACAAGAACTTTGGTAAGCTAGAATAATTTACCTTTCAATAATTTGCCGATAACCACTCTTCTACTGTTATAAACCAGAAACGTTCCAAAAGAAACAATTCACATTTAATTGTTTCCAATCCTGGATAGAAAATTGGTTCTATCGCCACTACGAACAATTTCCATGTAATCCCGTGAATCGAAAAGGAACCAACAAAGAACTTTTACTCTTGATGAACTTTTCTGAAACGAAAATTTAATCAACTTTTCTAAATGTTAGGTTAGGTACAACAATATTATCGAAATTAAATTCTATATAGTTATTAAATAATCAATCTCCACTAAATCACGAATACCACACACTTGATAAATTCAATAAAGAATTACTTACCAAATTTCAATCATTTTGACAACGAAAATATATCGGATACAACACACATTGTTTTCACATAACTTATCATTATATGATGAAGCGGACGGGATCTTGAATAACTAGAGTTGGTATTGATGATATCATGGTTCCACAATATTAAGGTGTATATATTTTTCTTTTGAATTTACTTGTAATAAAACTTAAAATCCAATTTAAATGTTACATAATGTTTTTATATGTTGTCATGAGAGTTGAATAATTTTCTACAATTTCACTATAAGAACATTAATAACTATCTTAAAATTTCTTACTTCATTAAATGGTTTATCTATGACTTTTTTGTGACTTCCAGTATCTCTACCTATAAGATTCCTGTTGCTGACGAGCGTTTCGTGCCGAACACATCCCTGAGATATAATTAGTAAAGAATAAAGATTTGAATAACACAAAGAAATTTAAGTTGAATTGGTATTTGTTTATGACCATACCAGTTTCTGGCGCCCATAAAATTCAATAATAATAATAAAATTAATTAACTACAATAAAATTAACTCTTTATTTGCTTTTAAAGACTAAATCTCATTACATTTTCAACAATTGAAGAGTATATTAAGTTATATATATTAATTGACTCTCATTTAAAGGGAAGTTCTATAAAAATGTATAACTATATATTCTCAAAAGAACAGAAAGGCATTGATAGAGGAACATGAACCTGATTTGGAAGAAAGACTTCACTTTCGATTAAATATTCTATATAAACTGTATTGAATCGTGGATATAATCACAGAGAGCCAGTCATTTGTCTAGTTATTTAGTCAAAAGTAACGTCATTCGCTCTGATCGGTGTTCAATATATAATAGCGGACTTTTTAGTTTTATTACATCAAAATATTTATCAATCTTGCTCTTAATAAAAAAAAATAATTGTTTTGTATTCCATCACTCAAGTTGTTTCATTAAATAAATACATAATTTTAGTGATTTTTAATTACTGTCATCATGGCTATTCAATTTTCTCTATCAAATCCTACACCATTAGTTTTTTTCTAACTTCTACGAAAATGTTACGGATTTATCAGGTTGTTGTGGGTTTTTATATTCATAGTATTGGACTTTGAAGAGGGTTGACATTGTATTTAATTTTTTCTTTTATACATGTCCGCTACAGCAATAAATTTCAACTCCTTCAACAAAGTCGACGACCGTGAGTTTTATATTGAATAATGTACAGTCAATAAACACTCTATTGCTTGAATATTAAATTTATATCCGCTTTTTAAATTAATGTGAACATTATATTTGTAATTGTTGTGAAATTGAATCTAGCCATCCTCAATTATAAGAATTGTAGTACCATTTTGTCGTGAAATCTTCCAATTCAGACCAAATCATCCATTATTTTTAGTTACTGTAGGTTGAGTCAGTTTGACATGTATTGTTAGTATTTTTTTTATTATTAGCTCTTACATTCTTACGCAAGAATTTTAATACTTGAATAATACTAGAACCTACGCACAAAAGTATTTGTTGGTTTGTAAAAAACGCAGAACATAATATTAAGCGTTTAACATTCGGAAATCTGATTGAAAGCTAAACTCGTTTATCTCAAATTTGGGCATAGATTCTTCTATTTCACTATCGTTAAAAGTAGGTGAACAAAATTATCCCTATTCCCGATAGCGGTAACAACTTCGGCATCATAAAGATCTGTTTCGGTCTTTCAGATAGAACCTTCGATCAAAATATAGCAGCTTACCAGGGGTATGGATCCGTCGATCCATATTTCATGTCGTAAAACTTTTCAAACCAGAGATCCGTTAATTTCATCTTTACAAATATTGACCCATCAATCACAGATTTATAGGCCTCTTATTTGCAAAAATTGAACCATTTATCAGAGATACGTTGATCTCCTCTTTGCAAAAATTGTCCCATCGGTCAGAGATTCGTTGATCTCCTTTTTGCAAAAATTGACACAACAGTCAGAGATCCGTTGCTCTCCTTTTGGCAAAGATTGATCCGATGATCTCATCTGTCCACTGATTGATCCATCGGTCGGAGATCCGCTGATCTCTTCTTTGCAAAAAGAGAAGGAAGTCGTCTCCCCAATCAGCCATATTCGTTGATGGCTTGTTATGAAGCTGAAAAACTTCCTCTTGTAATTTCTTGAAAGCTCTTCTCAAGTCTAGTTAATTTGAGGATGAAGGCGACGATGAATTAGTGCTGCTTGATGAACGACGCCTCCGTGATGGATGCTTTCTTTTCCCATACTTATTCAACTAATTCACTAAATATTGAAGTAACTGAGTTTTACGAGGCTCTGAACAGTTTAGATATATCCCACTTCTGATAATTTTAAGAATTTCAATACTTAATTATTATTGAAAAACAGGTACAAAAATATTTGTTAGGTTTCAATCGTAAAAAGGTGTAACGTAAGAATAAGCGTTCAACATTTGGAAGTTAGCTTAGAAACTGAACTCTTTTACTTCAAATTTGTGCATAGAACCTTCACTATCGTTAAAGCAATAACAACCTCGGCATCATAAGGATTTGTTATGGTATTTCAGGTAGAACCTTAGATTTATTTTGTACTCTTACTTCCCTTAACCAACTTGTAGATATTTAGCTTTGTTCGCGGGTTAAAAAAGAAGCGATTACGAACCACTTGATAACCAATTCAGAATCGCTGTAATACGCATGCTTGATTCGGAACTGATTCAGGATTTTTATTTACCGCGAACGATTTAAGGACTACGGAAAAGTTTATCTTCGGAAAAAGGTTATGTATGCTTTCGACTGCCTCTTACTGTTGAATAGTGTCTTAAATATAACCTAAGAAACTTAAAAAATGAGCGGCTATAAGTAAACAGTTATTTAAGTTCAATTTATGCTTACACTAACAAGATAATGTAACACGGTCAACATTAAAAACACCCTGTATATAGATTTTTGAAAAGAAGTACAATAATACTACGTCGGGTAATTCATAGGTTTTAATCACAACTAAGGAATGTGATAAAAACATTAGTATTTGAGTAGAAATTTAGATTCTTACGAAAGTGAAAGACAGATAAAATTTAACTGTTAACAAATAAGTTCGATTAAAAAGATATTTTTTGTGAGACGGCATGGAAAACAACCCCTGAATTAATTATTAAATTTTTTTGTTCACTTTATTGTTGGTAGACTACAATATATCTGAATTTGTGGTGTTTCCATCAAGTTCAGAGGAGGAATTTGAAAATGGACTCGTAAATGCTTTCTATACACATTACTGGTCTAAACGGGAGCTTTGTATTACTTTATTAAACTACAAATTACAAGTTTACACCTTAAACTTGACTGGAACCACCATGTAAAACCAACTCGCCATCAAATAACAGCCAGTTTACTCTGACTCCGACTTTTTGATAAAGCGCATGGGCAACCGAACCGAACTTTTAGTTCTAACAAAACCCCAAGAACTGCTATAACCGATTTGGAATCATTAATGAACCGAATCAATGTGACCCGCGAACACGGAACTGTAACTAAAAATTCAGAACTGAGTGAACCGCGAACGACAATTTTGAATGTGCGCCTACGGCCAGTCCCTAAACTGATTCGGATTCAGACCCGCGAACAAAGCTAATTTCTTCTCGATTATTTTTGTTTGTTTGTATTACTGAAGAGCTATCTTATCAACGTTCACATAAGCGAGAAGTAGCTGTTTATCACTTCAATGATTATATTGACCAGTATGTTCATTTCCTTGCGGAAATGTACATAATAACAAATTATATCAACATCATGAATTTGTTTAACCAAAATGTTAGTTAGTTGTTGATAAGAGGTAAAAAATAGTAGGTAGGTACATTTACAGAAACTCCATAATTATTTATACCTGTGGATCTCCAAACGTGTTGAAAAGTATTAGTAAACTTCTTTATTATCAACTTACCAAATTAGTAGACTGAATATACGGAGTACTCAATTTTAGTAAAAAACCGAACATTTCAATGCTTCCACAGTCCATTGATGTAATTTTATTTTATATAAGGTAATATTCCCTAATGAGCCATACACTCACAGACACACAAAATATCCTCGTTAAAGGTTTTTCTGATTCTGAAAAAAAACTGAAAAACATTGTTACTGGCAGAGCTTAGAAAGTCCCAAAGCTTTTGCGACTTATGGCTTTTTGGAGACAACAAATACAAGTAACACACAAATCGTATTTTTGTCTAACTAACACTGCTAATAATGTAGTTATTATACCGTGTTTTTGTGTGATATTCAATGATTATTTTAGAATGTGGTGGGAGGAGTAATATATGTAGGATTAAGAAATATTGGAAGCAAGTGCAGAACAACTTTACACTAATAGAAATTTGTTTTAGTGGTGAAAGAGGAGTGAATAATGTAATTATTGAAATCTCTTGGAAAGGAATTGAAAAATGTCTAGAATAATCTAGAGTTTGTCAGGGATTTGAGAAATTTGAACGTAGAAAAACTACAAACCATACCTGGCATTGATTTATTCTCTCACGAAAATGAACTTTCCCATTCTGTATATCAAAGCTAGATTGCTGCATATGTGAGATGGATACTACGTCTTAGGAAGGATGCCGTCATTTAACTCACTTGCAAACTAAAACAATTCAGATTCATCAAAATGATTTTAGTACAACGAGGTATAACTTTTATTATACTTTTACACGGACAACCTATCCTATACGATTGTCAAGATCACTATATTATTTAGGAATCATAATTTTTCTAGTCTAGCTTATACAGTCGTTCGGCTTGTCATGTCATTTTCCTTAGATAGTCTCATCAGCTATGAAAGTAACTAGTTTGAATTGAATGATAATGTGTGTTGCTAGTTATTGAGAGAAAAAACTGAAGAAAACTTTTGAAATCATTAATATTCATCGTATACTAGGCTTCAAGGAAATAATAAATTGATACCTAAAATTCTTAACATGGATTCGAGCCGGATTATGATACATACAGTTCTTGTATAAACATAAATAGCTTGGTTGCTTGGAGGCAAAAGTTAGCTCCATGTGTTCCTACCAAATTCAATGAATGAGTGGAGTATGGAATGAATTCCGCTAGTTGATTGTGGCTTTTAATTCTTGATTGAAGTTTTGAGCACTGACTAGGCATATTCGCGGCATTGTCGTGCGAATGACCTCTTATACCATCTAATGGTATGTTTAGGAAAGACATCATGTTCAAAATAACTTCTTCCATTCTGGCACCAGTGTGAATGTCCCTTCTGATAAAGTTTAAAAATCTTTCTATCGGACAACCATTATCGGAAATGTAACGAACAATAAATGAGTTATATCGGGTGTAGAATCAATACTGATAGAGTAGTATTTGCTTGATTTTAACCCCTCGACGATTGTTGAAACAATTTTTATGCATTATTTCAACGAATTCATTGCATATGGTTGTTACCAAGTACCTCACTTTTAAAAAATTATCATACTCAGCTAGGACCTCTACAATTCCCATAAAGTTCCCATTTGTTAAAGAATAAAACACTTCATTTTTCGAACCCCGAAAAGCCAATCCCTGAGGCCCAAGGAAGTTTATTACGTGAATTACGCGTGATGAAACCTTACGCCAGTAGTTCACCTCTTTCATGTATTGTTGATGAAGTGCAGAATTAATTTTACCAAGAACTTTTCCTCTCTTAACAAAAGAAAGGGTGTTATTTCTATGAGCTGACCTTTTTTCATGATGTGAAAGACGGCTAACATTCTTCCAGTCATTAAATCCATTTGTAACAACAGTGTCACAATCAATTTATTCATTATGTAATGGGGTACAAGGGACACAATAGAAACGACCTGCAGAATGTGAATATATCAGCCATTCCCTCTTTTGGACTTGTCCATTTTTCATGCGCGTAAACAACATGCTCTTGTTGACACAACACGTTGTTTTATCTGAATACATGCTTACATTTTGGAAAATCATAATCTGTATTTTTAATAGGTGCTTTGGTAAGTTTTTAATTATAATGTATTTCACTTCGTTGGTAAATGCCCCCCTACGATTTGGATCAGTTAAATCAAAGTTAACATTTTTCTCTGGTAAATTAAGGCTACTGGTAGACTTCATTTTTGGATATGAATCCGAAAGGCTGTGCATAATTGAGCCTTTGTCTTTATCGTCAAGGACGCCTTGTTCATTACTTAAAGAACTACTTTCAGGGTTGGATTCCAAGCTACAACTACGCTTAGGTACTAGTAATTAATTTATCCCTGATCCTTCTGCAGTCGCTTTACTGTTAAATTTAGGTATTTTCAAGGTTATAAAAAATGTGTCTAGTTTAGGTGTTTTTTGTAATGATTTTGAAGCAGCATAATTTTTTGTCTTTTTTAACTTAGTCTTGAAAGCACTACTCGCTGAATGCAAATTTAGAGACATATTTGTTAGTCCTTGGAGAAAGTAATTGAAGTAGGCCTTCTTACTTTGTTTACTGTTCAATTATTCACATTTTCATAACAATATTAACAATTCACTGAATGACTGAACTGTTATTACTATAACATCATAAAATAGGTACTATTATACACACAAACTCTATGGATTAAACGTAACAACATGTTTAAAACACAAATCAACTTTCAACCGAAGCCCTGGGAAGGTGCCGATCACCAACTGTCGAGCAGGCAGACGACTGACTATCTCGTACCTCTCGGAAATAATCGTTTTTGCTCGGATGGAACATGAAGTTCGTAGAAGACCGATCCCTACCACTTCCACCAACGATACCTTTCACACTCGCATATCACCTCACGAACACTACCCATCCCCTCTCCCTTCCCTTTTACTGTAAGATTTAACAAATGAATTTTTTTGGTAGACACAAGAATAACGCCTATATAAATAATCAGTTACAACTCGTTTTAAATAAACATAATATTATGGATTTGAGGTAAACCCTTTTTTTACATTTTTTGTTTGCGGCCCCCTAAGACCTGCGGCACCTGGGCAGTTGCTTATCGTGCTTAATGGGTAATCCACCAGTGCTCCTAATTTCATCCTTCTAGTTCAGTGTTCACGAACAATTTTTATACGTTTACATAAAATTTGAATGAATTAATTGGAAAGTTTGAAAGCAATGCTCACTTTCATATCCTGCCGTATCCAGTTCTCAAATGATCCGTCACATTATGTCTGTATTCCGAAATACACATCAGTACATTGGGCAGTAGTAATAATGGCATAAATTGACGTCATACTGGTGAGTTGTTCCGAAACATGTAGCTTTGACGTCATATATCGATGCAATATTGAAAATCTCCCAAAGTTACACTTAAAATTATTGACCTCTACCCTGACATCATTAATATCTGATAACATAACCGACATAATTATTAAGTGGAATCTCTTTCTATTAACACATTGCGTGCCACGTGTATGTTGGGAAAATTGTCCATGGGACCACGTGTGTTTTTTTCTTAATATATGTTAAAAAGTGGCAAAAATGTTGGGTTTGGTTGTTTTTAGCGTTTTTTGTTTGGTTTTAGCTTTCTCCCAATATTTTCTCTATGTCAGTCAAATGTGACTGATACGGCCCCACAGGAAATTTTTTTATGTAGGGGGCCACGTCAGTCAAATAAGACCGACGCATTTATTCTAATTTTTGTTTTTCCTTTTGTAACAGGTTTTAAAAATAAGTGTTACAAATTGACTGAAAAGTATATAATAGTCAGTGACTATAAACTATTAGTAAGTGGCTAAGTGCTAAAAATGAGTAAGCGCAAAGTTTTGACAGACCTAGAGCTGGAAAAAATCGCTAATGAAATTGCCCGTGACGAAGACAGTGTATCTGAATTCTTTGATTCAGACGATTCTGCTCGCGATATGGACTACAACACCCAAACTTCATCAGATGAAAGTTTTTTTGAAGAAAATTTTGATGAAAGTATTAAAGGAAGATGAAGATAATGATCAGTGGGAGGATGACCAAAATGATGACGTTGTTGCACCTTCAAACCAAGACGCAAATACAACAAACGCCACCTGAACCGACTATGTTGGACGCCACAAGCAATTTACTTTTACTGGCCGAACAGAAGTACTAAAAAACATAGCAGATGATATAACGCCTTTGGATGTATTTAATCTCTTGGTCGATGAAGACGTCATAGATCTTATTATTACAGAGATAAACAGATTTACCGAACAATAACTGTTATCTAAACGTAATACTAAATATGCTCGACACAACAAATGGACACCAACTACTGCAGAAGAAATCAGAAAGTTTCTAGGTTTAACGATGTGGATGGGTTTGGTGAAACTTTCCTCCCTTGCTGACTACTGGGCAAATCAAGGTATACACAAACAATATATTGCTTCTACCATTATGTCACGAAACCGATATCAAATGTTACTCAGCATGCTTCACTTCAATAATAATGAAACAATCTAAAAAGGGGATCGTCTCGCCAAAATTGAACCTCTTTGTACTATGCTCGAAGGAAAATTTGAAGAACTGTTCTTCCCTGGAGAAGATATCGTAATTGACGAGACCCTAGTGCCCTAGAGGGGTAGGCTGATTTTTCGGCAATATATTCGAAACAAGACACACCGTTACGGAATAAAATTGTTCAAATTATGTTCAACTGAGGGTTACACATGGGGCCTAAAAATCTACGCAGGAAAATCCAAAGATGTTGTGCGAGAAGTGGGTCTAGCTCAAAATGTGTGCATGGAACTTACTGGACCACTCCTAAATAATAATAATAATAATAACTTCATTCAAAAATATGGTTTTACAAGAACATTACATGAAGTGAATAAAGTAGGTTGGCGATAAGTGTTATTACACTTGATTCGCAAAAAATACAATTTAATCATATACAATGGTCACATACAACAATACTAGTTATAAACTATTTGAATTCAATATAAATAAAAACACTATAAGTTATATGTATAAAGCTAAATCAACGACACAAGGAATTTTAAATTATAATTAGGCCTAAATACAGTAGAACTATGCATATAATCCATTGGAATGAAGTCAATACAATAATGTTATAAACTACAAACAACATGAACGAACTACAGTACTAAGTATCATAGAATTAAATGTTATAAAAATAATATTTATTTACCATTTTAGGACACATAATACTACAGATAAATTGGAATGTTAGTCGGTTACAACAACAATTTTGATATGGGTAAAAGTGTGAAAGATAAAATACATATGAAATGTGAAAATGTAATAATATAAAATTACTTGAGGCGTATTCATATTTAACACACAGAGGACATATATTACTACAGATAAATTGGAATGTTAGTCAGTTACAACAACAATTTTGATATGGGTAAAAGTGTGAATGATAAAATATAAAAATGTAATAAAATAACAATATTTCTTGAGGCGTATTCATATTTAACACACACGGAAATGGGATAGAGATAAAAAATGAATACGAAATATAACGAGGAAGCTTCTTGGTCAATATTGATTGGTTAAAATAATCATTCTCAAAAGACTCGAACTTTAGATGTCTTCATGAACATTTTCAGCTGTTCTTTGAATTGGAATGAGTTGGGTGTAGCGCAAATTGTTTCAGGTAAAATATTGAACATTTTTCGAGCGTTGTAAGAAAAACTAGTTCTCAGCAGTGATTTTGTTATTTGTGGTATTACATAGTTATTTCTTTGTCTAGTGTTATAGGTATGTTTTGGTAAGTTTGACGAGTGTTTTGTTGTATAGTACTTCATGATGACATTGTAGCAATACAGTTGTTTAAGGTCGAGTACCTCTGATTCTTGAAATAGTAGATCACTTGGATATCTTGAGTTTTTACTTAGAATAATTTTGTGGAATCGTCGTTGTAGAACTTCAAGGGGTCGGATGTGGGATTTTAGTGCACCTCCCCATGCTAATAAACCGTATCGAAAGTGACTTTCAACGAGTGCATGATATAGTGTGAGCAAATGATGAATGATTTTTTTCATGTATATTAATTTATAAAGGAAATATTGTAGTTTGTTGGCTACGTAGTTGATGTGTATGTCCCATTTCATGTGCCAGTCTATTATGACTCCTAAGTACTTTATGTTACTTTCGGCTGTAATTGTAAGATTGTTTTTACCATCGAGGATGTTGAGATGAGTAAAGTGAGGAAGATTTGTTTTATTACAACTGAAAGGTGGGAAGTTGGTTTTTTGAAAGTTCATAGTTAGCAACCTACTTGCAAGCTATTTTTTAATGATAATAAAGCCTGTTTCCACTATTTCTTTTAGTTCTGTCCAGGTATCCGCCTCGTAGAAAATCGCGGTATCGTCTGCGAAACCGATAATGTTACCTCTGCTTTTCACATAAAACAATCCATTCATATAGGATGTTGAAAAGTAAGGGTCCGAGGACCGTACCTTGAGGCACGCCACATTGTACGACTAACGATTTACTGTCGACACCGTTTATTCGGACTGTCTGATACCGATTCGTAACATAACTTTTGAATAAATCTAAGCAAGTATTTCTGATACCGATGTCCTCCAGCGACCGAAAGAGCAACTCGTGGCTAACAGTATCAAATTCTCTCGATAAATCAATGAAAACACATAGACAGGGTTTGTTGTTGTTTAACGAGTTATATATTTTTTCAGTAAGGGTCAGAATAGCATCTTGAGTGGACGTTTTTTCTCGAAAACCATATTGTCTTTCGGAAAGTATGTTATATTTATTTATAAAATTTTGTAGTCTGTTTTTTAGAAGTTTCTCAAATATTTTTGATAAGTGGGTGAATAATGAAATGGGCCTATAATTTTCTGTCAGTTTTTTGTTACCTTTTTTATATATTGGAATGATAACTGAATGTTTGAATGCTCTAGGCCAGATACCAGTTTCTATGCATTTGTTGAACAAGTAAGTTAATGGTTCAGTTATTAATGACGCGATAACTTTGAGCGTTTCCGTTTTGATTTCGTCTGATCCCACGGCTTTGTGGTTTTTCAACTCTTGAATAATGCTGTTTACTTCAAGTGTGTTTGTGGGTAGGTGTGTAATTGAGTTTGGAAGGGAGGGTCTATTGATTTTGTAGTTAGGATCTGGGTTTATATTTTGAGCAAGTCTTTTCCCAGTGCCATTGAATGAGGTATTGAATTCGTTTTCGATGTCCTTAGGATTTGTTAATAACTCTCCTAGTTCATTTTTAATATTATCAATAAAGATCTTCGATTCTTTGGTGTTACTTACTTCTTGAACCACATTCCATAAAGCTTTTGTGTTTCATTTCTTGAGTTTGATTTTGTTTTTATAGTATTTGAACTTAGTTTTTTTCAATTAGAGTCGACAATTTGTTTCTATATTTTTTGTATTGTAGTTTTAGTTCGTTGTCATTTGGGTTTCTTCTCAAAAGTTGAGCCATTTTGTGGTTGTTGAGGTAAGTACAGCATTTGTCATCCAAGGGGCGATCTTCGTGTTTTTCCTTTTACATTTTTTTGTATATGTACAGTCGTCTATGTATTTTTGGAGTGTTTCAATGAAAGTATCTGTTGCATTGTTAGGATCTGGATTTAAGTATAAGAAATCCCAAGATTTTTGTCTGATTGTATTTTTAAGTTTTGTTTCATCTATGTATTTCAATATTTCTCGTTCCTTGGGGTATTTGGTCTTTTCCAGTACTATCTGTAGTATTGTTGAGAAATGATCTGTAATGTCGGTTTGCAATACTAGGGGCAGTATTGAAGGCCGAACCTGTATATTGATAATTTTTACACCAGTTATTCCCTTGCAAAATTAATGTCGGAGAATGCCACTCACGTTGTTGGTACCTAACATGCTAACCTCCCCAAAGAGGTTATGTTAGTAAAAATAAAAAAGGGGGAAGTAATTTCGAAGGAGGATGAAAACGGAATTGTTGTCCTAAAATGGAAAGACACTAGAGATGTTCGAATGCTTTCGACGAAACAGGCACCCACAATGGTAGACATAGAACCAAAGCCTCGATCTGCCCAAAAATCTAGAGTTGGTGACCCAAAACCATCCACCAGCCACGTTGACTTGACTTTACCAACGGTGGCAACCACTCAACCGCAACCGGGTACCTCTACTGATTCAACAAACGATCAACCATCAACCATTCACACTCCAAATTCACCTACAGACGGAACAAACAATCAAACACAATCAAGCACTGCACTACAAAGTAACCCAAAAAAGAAAGAACGTAAAGCAACAACAGAACCCTTAGCGATACTCGCTTATAATAAGGATAAAGGAGGTATTGACCTATCCGACCAGATGGCCTCATATGTAACAACCCTCCGTAAGGGTATCAAGTGGTATCGCAAACTAGGACTTGAACTCCTATTAGGTATGGTAGTAGTAAATACTTGGGTTGTATTCAAGGAAATCACTAAAAATAAAATGTCAATTCGTGCTCTTCGAGAGACTTTAGTAGGAGACTTGTTGCAGATTGCGGGTAGAAAAAAACAAAAAACAAAAAGAAAACCATTAGCGCAAAATACTAATCATTTAGAAGAGAAAATAAACGATAAAGGCAAGAGAATAAGAAGAAGTTGTACGGGGTGCTATGCTCGAATAAAACTGTCAGAAGAAAGAGAAGTAGCCAGAAAACGCACAAAATTGGTCCACACTCATTGTGTAGACTGTCCTGACCAGCCTTTTACATGTCTCAAATGTTTCAATTTGACTCATTCATAATCGATATTACTTTTTCAAATATCTTTTTCTGTTGTTCTCTACGTAGATATCTACCTAGTTTAATTTGCATATGAATGTTTTAGTTTACTTTTTCAAAATTTTGTATTCCTCTTTGCCTATAACTAAGAAATAAATATTTTTTGCATAATAAAATCAATATACCTCAAACCTACATGAAGACAGTGATCTTACAGCCAAGAAACAATATTATTTTTATTATTATTCACAAGGTTAACACTGTCTTCTTTGTAGAAATTAGGTATATTACAATTTCATTTAAAACCCTGAACAAAAATAGTAAAAATCCGAATTTGCCCAAACCAAGTATACCGAAATGTTCCCCACAGGCCACTCTTTAAGATCCCATAAGGAAGTACACTTATCGTCAGTCATCGATGATTGACACGGCCTGGTATGAAACAAAGCGCGTCAATCATATATGCCCGACGCGGCCTGGATGGAAACATCAGTGTCAGGCATATATGACTGACGGGGCACGCAATTTGTTAATAGTGAAGAACAGAATAAAATAATTTGACATTTGTCGGTTATGTTATCAGATATTAATGACGTCAGGGTAAAGGTCAATAGGTGTATTATAAATGTATTAACATAAAATTTGAACTATAATATATTCCAAAATGGAGATATTAGCTATTATAACAATAAGTCGTCAATGGTTTGTCTTGAGATGTCATTATTTTAAATAATTGACAAACCCGCCGAAATAATCACTACGTCACACTTTTCTCACCAGTACAATATGGAGTCGGATCCATGACGTTACTACCACAAGCCAGGGTACTGATATGTATTTCGGAATACAGGCTATAACAGTTTCTCTACTTCTGCCAGTTTATGTACCTACCCTTATTATATTATTCACAATTTTCCACTCCTATTCTCACCTTTCTTGGTTTTAAAAACCATAACTACCAAAAAATAATCACTATCGTTTTTTCCTCTCTTCACCACTATCTGTTCACTCCTTGGAATACTGTGTTTTTATAAAAATAGTCGATAATAAATTGATTCATCATTACTACTCATTTTTTACCTTCATATTTATTTATTTTCCACTTTGCAATTTTCAATTTATTCTCCAAACAAAGGGTTATTAAGTATTTCCTATTTGCTTTATTATTTTTAGATTTCCATTCATATTGCATCACGTAGTAGGTTTTCAATTAATTTATATGTATTCAATTTTTGAAACAAATGTGTATAGTAAAAAGCAAACAAGAATTGTGACAAACAGGAATTCTTTTTTTTCTCTCAACAACTTAACGATCTGCTCTATTTACATCAGATAGAAATGTGGGATCTACAATTTTATTTTGATGTGACTAGTCTGAGCAGACAAAGAACTTTCCTCTCGACCAATTTATTTGAGATGACACGAACGTGTAGATATGGAATAGAAAATCTCTTGATAACAATTACGGATGCCGTAAGCAAATATATGAATCTGAACTGAAATACGAAGATTAGAGATGTTTTATAGGTTGTCTCTTATTGAATTGTTGAATAAGTTTATGGCTTTGTGTGCCTTATTAGTGAATTTTATTAATTACATTTCTTGTGAATTTAATATTCTGCACTTGAGAGATGTTTTATTTTCAACTTAATTTAAGGAAACGGCACATAAATTTGAAACTGTGAAGCCACACAGTTTAAGAACAACTTTCGGTGAACAATCCATTCAACATCGTCCTTTTTTCTCACTTGCACATCTCTATACTGTTTTTCAAATATATGCGAACTAAGACAAAACATAATTCCTGATTCATCAGTATTAAACGCTGTACGAGGACTAAATGGAAACGCTTCTGTGAAAATTCGTGAAAAATGAGAAGATACCATATAAATTAACCTTATAAATAACATTAGTAGAATGGAATACACGATGAGCAGCAATTATTTAAGCTTTAGTTTATCACCACAGTATACCTAACAAACAGTAGTGCATCTTCAAGGCGGTACCTTTGAAGTTTCAAAGTAACTGTCGGCCATGTTCTCTGGATAAATGTCAGGTCCTCTATTCATCGTGCCGAGTAATGTTAGACGCTCAGACTGTCAATTAACTCGAATGTCGATATTCCATTGGTTGGATTCAGACAGTGACAATGGTCGCGTTCATCCGCACACACGATACCTGATCTAATTTCTTTGTTAGGTTATAATTATAGTAGGCAAATAGTTTAATTTTGAGTCATGAGTATAAAATTAGTTGAGGGGTGCATCAGTTATGTGTTGATGAAGCGGGATTAATGGAAATGGATGAATACTTATGACTTAGATCAACAATTAAAATCATATTTCTGACTTACAAAGTAAACAGTAGAACAAAATCAAAATATAAAAAAACTACCGAACCAAATTTCTTGAATACATAAACATAAACAAACGAATGACAAAGACATATATCGATGTCACTTTAAATTGCCGGTTCATTCGTGCGAGATGAGCGCCCACTGAGCGCTACTTTCGGAGCGATCTTTAACTGGTGTGGATGAACGCAACCAGTGACAGGAGAATGCACCACGCTCTTTATTCTTGATCAGTTTAAATATTTCATCCTCAGAACATGGCGTCTAGTCTGCGCAGTCAAATCTGCGCGACTTCTGCCGCCTGTCCAAGATGCACTACTGTTTGTATTGGTATACTGTGATATAACTCAACGATAGCGGTTTCGTTTATTCTTATCGAGAACTTATATTCATAAGTGCAGGTAAAAGAAGTTTGAAACCTTGAGATAATAGGTTTGTTCAAGCAACGAAATCACTGATAGTTTGAGGCATTTGTGTACTCTTATAACTGCGCATGTCTAATCTAACTAATGGTTTTATGTATTTCTGATTTGTTTCTTGTTTGAACGTTTCATAAGTTCATGTATTCTTCCCTTCCCATGTGACATATGAAGCTGTGTCATAAAATAAAAGTAAATATAGCATAACCTCAAATTCGGAACTTGAAAGATGGAACTCGAAAATATTGCAAGTGAGTTTGATTATTCTTTGTATTTATTTATTTTTCATTTACACTTTAAATTTGCAGAAAACAATGGAAACATTGAACGATACTACTAATTCTTCAGGACAACCAGGAGGATCTACCTAACATCCAATTAAACAATCATCTAATCTAGGTGTAGAAGCTAGACAAAGGATTGTACAGAGATATTTTAGATATATTAAAGACTATTTTTTAGGTGCATTTCTAAAACCAGCTGTAGTAGTTTTATTTGTAGTTTATGTTATTTATATAACATTTTTAAAACAGGATCCGCATTACGCCAAACATTTGATAGAAGAGACTCACATTTACAATCATGATTGATTTTAAACTATTACATACTGAAAACATCACAAAAACTGAATTTATTATGAGAGCATGGAAATTTCAAAATATAAGTACATCAACCTTTTGCAAAAGTAATACAGTTTGGGAATTACCAATCATTAAACCTCTATAACAATATAATTAAGACAATTTTATTGTTATATTTCTTGTCTTACTGTGGTCAATTTTTACCTGTTAGTTTTATATATAAAGTTTCACTGTACACACTATTTAGTACCTATCGATAAATCCATCTGATGAAGACACTGTGATGTCGAAACAATTATTATGGTGATAAAAAATATAGTGAAATCAAGTAAACATTGTAGTTTCAGTTTCATCATGGATTTCCATCAAGTATTGGCTAGTTCCATTGAATAATTATTTCATTGCTTTTAGTCTTATTTTGCTTTGCCTACAACATGTATTTATTTTTGACAATAAAGCATGTTTCAAATTAAAACTTTCTATATTTTTTGAATTAAAACAAATGCTGCTATAGAGAAAAGTGATTTTGATTGAAGATTTGAAAATAGGGGTTTGGCATAGCGAAATATTGAAAATATTAACAAACCTTAAAATTGGGAAATCTAAGTAGACATTGCTTTCTAATAACTATGCTTAAAAGTTGTGGCCCGGAAAACTGCCCTCGAGCAAATTGCGGATGTTTTTCCATGAATTCAATTAATACTATGTATTGGTTTTCGTTTATCTTGAACATTTTAAGGCTATTTTATTTTCAATAAATTTGATTGTCGCACACCAACCGCGTATATAAAGGCCTATCTATGCACCAACCAACCTATCGACAAATAAAATGGTCAAAGATAATGGAAATTAGGATGTATTGATTATTGATGTTGATTATCGCTTTTATACTTTGTGGAGATAACCGAACGGACTAATAAACTAAACAAACACAGACTTATTGTGAAAAAAGGATAGAAATTGTTTCGAAGGGTATTCGATACGGCCAGTGTTATCGACAGTTTCGTTGCGATTTTCGTTCGTATCGAGTTTGTTCGTAATCGCGTTTTAGAACCAACATGGCGGATTCGATTCGTTTCGAGTGTTCGTAATCCGGCTGCTGTATCCGTAACGAACTGCGCATGCGTAGACCCGTTACGGCTCAACCGATACGATGCGTTGAACGTATTGTTACCTTCCCTACTCCGTATATATAAACGTATCTGTATCCTGACCAAAATCAGTATTCTATTCTGTGCTATTAGTGCTATTTTACAGATCTTCTTTAATATTGGTTTGGTTTGATAATAACCACAAAGTAAATTTTTAGTTTTATTTTACATTTTTCTACTTTTCCCAAAATAAACCAGTGAGAACCTAAAAAAGTTTTGAGGTTATATAATTAAAAACTGAACGAAACGATACGTTACCTGCTAATAAGGTTTTCTTGACAACTTCATTGCGTCAACGTAACTCCAATACGGATACGGATACGTGTGAAAACTTATGACAAGATAAAGGTGTCTAATATTTTTGTTGTATAACATTGAATTGCATAGAAAATAAAATACATTTAGAGCCCTTCCAGACTAGGATACTGTATCTGAGATACTCGTATCCCAGATACAGAAAATACATGCGTTTAAATGTAGGTTTTCACACTGCATTCAGCACGGCATACCGTATCGCGACACTAAATTTCTGAATCTCGCTCATTCAGCCGCCGGCGACAGTATCCGAATCCGGGATGCCGAACTATTATTGTGACTTATGAACCTTTTCAGACTTGCATACGTTTGCGATTCAAGAAGCACAATAGCATGAGTGTACAATATTTTTATTATTCATTAGTAGAAGTGAACTGGCATTACTGGCATTAAACGATTTTAGTATGGTATGTATAGAAAATAAAGTATATATTAGT
Source organism: Galeruca laticollis (assembly GCA_963921935.1). Taxonomy (NCBI): domain Eukaryota; kingdom Metazoa; phylum Arthropoda; class Insecta; order Coleoptera; family Chrysomelidae; genus Galeruca; species Galeruca laticollis. Next base: position 31,201,008 of record OY998178.1, on the reverse strand, counting down.
TGATTAGGGAAATTTTTGGGCCCAAATAATTACTGTTGTTTTAACAATTGAGATGTTGAAATATGTAAATTTTATGATTATTCTTCCCATTCACAATAAAATGAAATATGTAGACTTTTATGATTATTCTTCTAAATACACAATTAAACACTTCAATTTACTCAACTTTTTAGGATTTGGATTTCACAATTATTTATGTGTAAAAATAATGAAAAAATTCAATCTAATACATATATTCATTATAATAAGTATGTACAAAAAAGGAAGGACGCATAGACTTTTGTTTTTATATAAGGAGAACTCGTAACAAACGAATCAGACGAATCACAATCAAATAACTCAATTTTCAAGTGTACAACAAAATAAAATCATCACCACTCCACTCCAGTATTCCTATTCTGCTGATTCACCTGACGTCTCAACGGATGGATCCATTGAGGCCCTTTCTGACTATTAAGGCCAGGCAGAAAATTAATGTTTATGATAAACAATATATATTTTTCTTTTGTATTAATACATGTAAATCTCGATTATTCCACTTTTCAAAATATTATGAAGTTCTTCAAACGATTTTATAGACATTCGATAATAATTAAAAAAACTTTATTCGATCTTGTAGTAAATCTTGGTGAAGTTATAAATTTCTTTAGTTTCCCTTAATTCTACTATAGGATGAACCCACATTTCATAAAAAGTACCGTACAGCACTGATATTGTCTTTGTACTGATAAAATTTATTTACAAAATAATATTCTAACAAAAGTATCTTGACCGTATCTGGCCTAAATCCTGTATCTCGGATACAGTATCTCGGATACAGTATCCCAGTCTGAAAGGGCTCTTATTCTTATCCAGAGCTTATATTCATAAGGGGGGGTAAAAGAAGTTCTAAATATTGAGATAATAAAAAGAAATATAATATTTTTGTGGTTCAAGATTATATTTCATAGAAAATAAAATACATTGATATCCTACGATTATATAAATATTTAGTCATTTTTATTCATAACCACTTTCATTTTCTGTGTAACTACTAGTTTCATTCAAATAAACAATAACTTGATTTAACGAGTTATCAATTTAAAAATCAATTTGCCACATTTATGATGCAAAATTATTTGCGTGATCTATACACTTTTCCCAGTGCATTTACAGCGTCAACATCTTGTAAAAGAATATTTCAAATATCTGCAAGTTTAAAGGCTCTATTTAGGGTGGTAGTTCTTCAATTCTTCTTTGAACAATTTCATCAACACAATATTGGAAAATATTGCTTTCCATTAATAATTCTGCTTTAAGAAAGGAAGAGTCGAATTGAATATTTCTTTCGTGAAGCCAGTTTTGGATGTCAACGTTTCTCTGGATCCTTGTTGGTAATTTTTGAAGGCGACTATGGGTATGGTATGTTGTTCATGACTACAACCCTTTTTTTCGATTCAAATACCAGAAAGGCGCCATCAAAAAATCCTTGTGCGCTTCCAATATGCAAAACAATTAACGGGCCACCTTACCCAGAAGGAACTTTTAAGCCTGAAGACCAAACTTCTATAAATGCTTCATGAGAACTTTTTATGTTCTTATATACCCAAATTTTGGAGACGATATGGCCTTAATTCACCCATGTGTCTTCATAAAGAAAAAATTGGCTTCTGACTTTCGTGCAGGAACTAACACAAGATGATCCAGATAGTAGAATGGATTCCTGAATGCTATGGTTGAGGAGAAATGAAATGACTCATCGTATAATTTTTTCTAACAAATCAACATTAATCTCCAAAACTGTAGATATAATCAATGGATCCGGAAGACACATACTGATTATCCTCGATAGGTGAACATTTGGACAGATATCATAGGTGGACAATTTATAGCCAAAAAGTATGTAAGTATGATTAGACATAAAGTTTTTCCAACGTTTGTAAACTTATATCCCAACATTATAGATCCAAACCTACCGAATAAAAATATTTGGTTCTGGCAGGACAGGTCAACACCTCATTAAGCTTGGTAAGCTTAAGCGACACTTTGCCAAATAAATGGATTTGGCGAAGAGGTAATACTAAGTGGTGACCTAGATTCGCCAGCCAACTAGAACTGCAGAAAAGGTGACAAACACAGTTTTCGGAACATTGAATTTCAAATTTGGAACAAAGTAAGAAATTAACTTTATGAGAGACTGTATTATTGCCAAAAAAATAAGGAGAATATTTATTCCAATGTATTTAAAATTAAATGCATCCGGTAGTTTAGTATTTGATTTGTTGAAGCAAATGTTAAATAATTTACAAATTCAATAATGTATCCATTCATAATATAATAATAATTTGGTGCAGCTCGATAAAACAAATTTATTGATAACCTCACCAAAATGTACGAATGTTCAGGGTGTTTAATTGAAAATAAGGACTAGGCTTGTATGAATTACGCTCGATTATAAGAAATTTTATTTAGTATAAAATTTACTTGTACCAATTACTAATTTTTGGGAATTTCCAACTACACAAGGTGGGTAAGAAGTACAAAAATATCACAAAAACGTTTTTAAATATACGGTCAGCTATCACACATATCTCTCAAAAATTAGCAACAACAAATAAGTACTTTCCACATTACCGCTTTTTAGTGAACAATTGTTTATACAGTGTGTACATAAAGTAATGTAACTTGCTAAAATATTCCGATTTCCGTTAGGTATACAAAAAAAATGTGAATAAAAGTTTTTTCAAATAATCTAGACCATCTGCATAAGTCGATTAGAAGTATACCGTTGCTCCAAAATAACCTATTAACATATTTTTTAAAATAGTACACCATGTATATATTTTCAGTTTTTCATACACTATTAAATTACAAATACAACCGTCAAGACCGCATAATTCTAACCTCATTTGTTCTACAGTTATTGAGAAAAACAATTTACGGGAACGTTTTTATTACCAAAATAATTAACAAGAACAAATCCAATCTTATTTAATGAGATGTTCAAATTGTCTTCCTTCTTCTATTTCACAGTATCCAAGTCGATTATAAAAAGCTGATATGGTATTACGCAATTGCTGATTTGTTATTTGATGGGCTATTAACAGTATTCTATTCCTCAGTTCATCCACATTATCAGGTTTTCAGATATCCCCAGAAGAAATAGTCTAAAGGCGATAAATCGTGAGATCTGGCTGGCCACTCAAGTGTGCCCCTTCTTCCAATCCACCTGTCTTAGAATACTTCATTTAAGTAATTTCGAACAACAACACTAAAGTGTGGTGATGCACCATCCTGCTGAAATCAAGTGTCATTAAAATTGTTACCAACTGCTTTTCTCACTGCAGGAACTATTTGATTTCTTCATAAATCTAAATATTTTGGTCCGTTCAAATTGCCTTCTACAAAGAATGGTCTGATAACAGTGGTGCCGATAATACCTGCCCAAACTTTAACTTTTAAAGGTCTTTGTGTTCTGTGTTCCCGCATCCACCTAGGATTAGTATTACTCCAATATCTACAATTGTGGCGATTAACTGTACCATTTAACATAAACGTGGCCTCATCGCAAAATACTATCTTACTTGTAAAATGAGGGACTTCATCTACCTTTTGCACTATAGTTTCACAAAGTTCTATTCTGCGGTCATAATCATCTTCCGATAATTCTTGTAATAGAGTTACTTTATAAGGATGAAAATTATTCTTCTTAATAATGGTACACACGGATACCACACTGACATCATGTTCTAATGCAGTTTTCCCAATGGATGTAAAAGGATTTTCTACAAAGCTTTGCATAACGTCCAAGGATTTTTCATCATTAGTTACGGTCTTTGGTCGGCCAGTTTTAGGGCGATTTTTAGTTGAACCCACTTCTTCAAAACGTTTCGCAATCCTCCAAACTGCAGTTTTGGTAATTTGGTTGCGATTTGGATAAGCATCATTAAATAAGTGAGCTATCTCATCATAAGTTCTTTTACGATCACCGTAACCTCTCATCATAAGAATATTTATTCTTTCCTGTTCGGTAAACATACTTAAATTTTAAAAGCAACTAATTACAATAAACATCTTTCAATAACGACAATGAGAAATAATTCATGACGTTCAAAAAACAATTCCCGACAGAAAAACCTACTACTTTTTTGACATAAACAATTTTAGATTCAAACCAATGTAACTTTGGAATTATTGTTGGTAGAATTATGCTGTTTTGACGGTTGTATTTGTGATTTAATATATTATGAAAAACTAAAAATATATACATGGTATACTATTTAAAAAAATATGTTAAAACGTTATTTTGGAGCAACGGTGCACTCTGTATACTTCTAATCGACTTATGCAGATGGTCTGGATTATTTAAAAAAACTTTTATTCAACATTTTTTTTTTACCTAACGGAAATCGAAATATTAACAAGTTACGTTACTTTATGTACACACTGTAGAATAATTGGAACAATTCCGCAAAATCACCATTTCATGACATGAAAACTCAAAGTGATTGAAACACCCCATGTATTGTTATGATTCATGAATTCAATGTAATAAATCGTCCGTTTATACGTCTTCTATGTCAGAAATTGAGCTTTACAATAGTAACGAAATGATGAGAGGCTGTGCTTATGTTGGTTTTCCCATTTTGCATTCTAACCAATTGTAATTACTACAAAATCTGAGTTGATTACGAATGTGATTCATAGTTAATAAAAGGAATTGATAATCAGGATTAAAATATTAAATGAAACTATTCGAATTATAGTTGGGAATGAGTTTCGCTTCAGTGTTGAATGGACCTCAATACTACATAGCTGTACGGATTATTTTATAAAATTATTCTGGAAGGTATTTAACGTAATAAATTACCTCCATTAATATTAATGGTTCAACTTTCTCATTTGGAAACATTTTCCATTGAAATACGATTGAAAAATGAGGGTGACGACAGATTTCAATTTGTTGAGCACACAAAGTTGCCAATAAAAGTGTAGGCCTGAGTATTTGTGGTTATTTTTATGTTTATGAATAGAATATAAGTATACCAATTTATACTTCTGACCACTTGTACTTTTATAATTAAGACTATAGATTACATTAAAAAGGTCTTTATTATAGTTTTTGGTTCCCAAATTTACAATAGTTTGAAAAATGAAATATGTACATTGTTGAATGTGCCGATGGACTGGCTATTTATTAAAACTACTATGTTTCCGGTGTGACATTATTGCTCCTTGCTTGCAAGCATTATCCATATGATTCTGCTGTCATTAGTGATGAAAGTTCGCTGAAATATGTTACATGTTTAATATATTACCTGCTTAGGTTGTTGAAAACAGTAACAAAACGGGGAAAATTCTAAGTGAATGATATTAAAATAAAATTTGATTAGCATGGGTCTCATCCTTGTAGTAGTTCAACTCTCCAATTCCCTTATGGATAAATAAATCTCGTTAAAAGAAATCCTTGTCTCTCGAAATCACCTGAAAAATAAATAAAACTTTCAAATATTCAACTACGCATTTAATAATTATAAACAAATAAACTTGACCTTCAATTAGTGTATTCTTGTTATTTGATATAAAAATGGTCTCAATCTATATGGGCAATTAGCTTGCATAGGAAGCTCCCACGGTCAACAGTGGTACTGGCCTAAAGGAAAAGAAGATATTTTGTGTGACAGATATTTCCGTTTTCCCTTTTTGAAAGCAGCGATTGTGGAACAACGTGCTACGCTGTAAGCGGATTTATAAAAAGGAGTTTTGTGGTGCAATCAAGGAGGAAGCGGCTTGGATATATGTTTTAAAGCCAACAACAGATAGTTGGATATATTTCTCTGATAACACTTAGCAAAATTCCAGTTTAAACGAAACTTCTATTGGAAGCCACATGTTAAGGCCCCATACCAACCGAGGTGAGTCGCCAGCTAATTATAACCCAATGAATAAAAATAACTATTCGTTTAAAGACTTATTACAATTACCTTTTTCTTTTTAGGCCTTTTTTTTTCTTATTAGTTTCACTTTTTCTTGGTTCTCGTTAATTTCTGTTCTCCCAAATTCACGAGTACTTTTCTCTGTGTGAGCTCTACGGGAAACCACTTTGGAACTGGGCATATTCAGGATGATATTTCCCTGACGAAGGATCCCAGGGCATAGCAGATAAGTTTAATTGATCTCTGCACATTTTTGGACAGTGTTTCTAGACTTCTGAATGTAGGTTTCGTTACACTCAGTAACCTCCAACAAAATTATCTCGGCTAAACTGCAAGTCATATATATATATATATATATATATATATATATATATATATATATATATATATATATATAAGATTGGAAGTCTTTGCTGATCAGTTAGGAAAAATTGGCAAAAATATTGGGGTAGCAGCAAATAAAAGTACACTCTTTATAATATTTCCAAGCTTTCGGAAACGTTTATTTCCATCATCAGGGAGCACTACAAAAAATCACAAAAACGTTACAACAACTAAATGCGACCAACACCACAATCCGCCAAGCCAAAACAACCCCGACCAATCGCAAAATCTCTCTCTCTCACAAAAAGCAGCGAAGTAGTCAAGCATGTTTCAACCCAACAAAAAGCACTGCTGGCGACAAAAACATGAACTGTCAGAAAAGGTCAAACTGCGACCAAAATTTTACCCGACTATAATACTGAAATAATTATATTTAATAACAAAGCTAATACATTACATTGAAATTTTTTTTGTAGTCAAAAAGTTTTGAAGAATATTATCAATTATGTAAAAACAACTAGCTATTCAAGCACCACAAACTCTCATCTCTCACATAAGAGAGTGTATGATGCAGGAATCAACCAGCTTAAAAAATATATTCTATTTAAAATATGTATATGATAGAATTATTTCATTTTTGAATTTATCAAAGTAAACAAAACATTTATTGGGTATTATGGCACAATTCCAACCGTTTCAAAGCAAATTACGTCTATTATCAAGAATTCCTTCATACTTACATTATGTTGAGATTAATAAAAATAGTTGTTATAACGCTGTGACACAAGAAACATGACAAAGTCGAAATTACTAAAAAGCTTAATAAAATTTATATTACATTTTAAAATATTCTTTCCGCAAACTGAAACATTTCATACACAAACGGCAAATCCATCTATCACGTTATTATACGAAACTAGTTATAATTTTTTTTCCCGTTAATGGTAGGTGCACATTCCAAAGCGACAAAAAACCACAACAGGTGGGGGAATAAAATTGAATGTTATTTTTAAAAAAATATTTTTATGATAAAATTGAAGAATTATGTAAATCCCGAATCATATTGAAATTTTGTTGTGTGTCAACAGACAGTAAAAAAGAGCAAGATTTTTTATATCTGATTTTTTATTGATAGAATTTGGCTCCTGTGCGATAGAAGTCATTTCCAAAAAGAGCCTCTTATGATAATTATTTTCCATTGTTAAAACCTTTACATCAGAATAATTCATATGATGGTCCTCAACATTCACATGTTCTGCCAGAGCACATCTCTCTGGATGCAACCGAGTGTCAGACTTATGGGACGATATCCTTTGGGATAAGGTCCTAGAAGTCTGGCCAATATATTTATTGTTACAATCACCACAAGGTATAGAGTAAACCACATTTGAGAGAGCTAAGGTTGGAGTCCTGTCCTTTAGTTTGCTAAAAACGGATTTAATTGTCAAAACTGTACTAAAAGCGATCTTAACGTTACTAAGTTGTTTAAAAATTCTACAAATTTTAGGGGAAACATCCCTTATATAAGGTATGGAAACATAAAAAAATGGAGTATCTACTGCAACCGCTACAGCACTGGTTTGAACACTTTCAACCTGGTTGGCATTGTTAATATTACCATTATTGATGACTGACGTATTGAATAAAATTTTTTTTAATAAAGTCTTAGGATATGAGTTATCAATGAAAAGTTGGAAAAGGTGTTTAAGGTTCTTATCATGGAATGAAGGGTCAGAAATGTTTAATACTCTACTCTTCATTTGTTTTATTAAATTAACCTTCATAGAGTGTTTATGATAGGACCAGTAACTCATGTACCTCCCTGACGAGATTGGTTTTCGATACCAATCTATATACAACGTATTCGTGTTGACAATACGAATGGAAATATTATAAAGAGTGTACTTTTATTTGCTGCTACCCCAATATTTTTGCCAATTTTAAAAATATATATATATATATATATATATATATATATATATATAACATTACCATAGTTGAAAAGTAAATTGTTAGTAGAGTATCAATATTAATTCACATAAATTTATCAACATAAACATTGTTAGATTGAACCCTATAATATAGGACATAAATTAAAGCTAAAATACTTACTTAAATTTCATTTGTACATATCGGGTATATGCATATAAACGGTATAGTAGATATACTCCTTGTATATATAACTGTATGTATACTTTCTTGTAAAACACTTGAATTCTTTTCAAATTCACAATTGATCAAGCTTGGATCAAATTCATTTGGATTGTTTTCTTTAATAGAACCTACCAACTCGTTGTTCACAGTGGCAGAATTACCCAAAAACTATCCCTGAGATAAATTAGCGTGTATTTAATTTTATTTAGTCTCTATCAACTAAAGGGAGTAACAAATGTTGTTGATGAAGTCTTTGATAATGGGTATATTGACTTTGTCATGTAACCAAGAGGTTTTTTGAAGTTTGGGATATACCGCATTATGTTTTATTGCCATTCTGAGACACTTGTTTAGCATCATCTACAGGGAGTTGAAATTAAGTTTAGTGCCTGTGTAGTATATTGGTGCTGCGTATGTCAGTATGCGTCTTATAATTTGTTTATATATTACAATTTTGTTTTGGCATGTGAAACTACTGTGTCTGCATATTGAGTGAGTATAGTCTGCCCACCGCAATCTTGGCTTTTTGTATTTGTTGCGATATGTGTGAGTTTGCATTGGTGTTAGCTTGGATAGTGTACCCTAAATAATTTAGGGTAGTATTTGAAGCAAGATAGTCTCCGTCAACGTAGAACTGAGATGCAATGGATCAGCCTTCCTAGCTATTCTCCTGAGTAATAAATACTCTGTTTTGGAAATGTTCATAGCTAGTTTGTGTTCAATAAAATAAAGTGTGGTTTTAGTATTAATATGTGTTTGTGGAGTGTCTAGTGCATGTTCTGGATTCTTTGTTATTGCTACAAAACAAGTATCGTCGGCGTACATTGCGGTTAATATTTGTAGGGATGTTGGGAAATTGTGGGTGAATAGGGAGTATTACAAAGGTGATAATACGCATTGAGATACTCCAGCTTGAATTGAGAATGGACCAGCTGAGTTTTTTTCTCCTTTTTTTTGAGATTACAATCTAATCGGTAACGATCAATAAGAAATTTTAATTCAACTTATTTCACTAATTTCAATCCTAAAACTAAGGTCTTACTCAACAGAAGTTCCTTAGACTCTAATACAAATAGACACTAATACTAGTGTGTAAGCACTGCACTGTACTCTGCTTTACACTGACACTTATCTACTGAACTAACTCAAAGGGATTTGTCCACTTGAGTCTTCTCGTCTGGTTGGTGTTGTCGAGGAGCTGGACGGCCTCAACATTCACATGTTCTAGGAGTCGCTGTTCATGACTCTTGCCAAACTTGGTGATCGTCTGGTTAACAGTGTCAATCTCCAGGTCCCGATGGAGGTCACTGTTTCGGCAGTACCAAGGAGTATTGGTGATATTCCTCAGTATTTTGTTTTGAAATCGTTGTATGATCTGGGTGTTGCTTTCTTTGGTACTGCCTCAAAGTTGAATTCCATAAGTCTATACAGGTTTCAGGATTTGCTTATACAGTGTCCACCGTAATGTTCGCTACATATGGGATACATTTTTATTAGTAAATTATAGGAAAATTTAATATATGCCATCGATCCTGCATGGTCGATAACCTAAAATAACATTTTGACATCAGTCACGTGACCACTGTCATGACCGAAAATTAGAAAAATTCGATGTGAAAATGCGAAAAGTGGGGTTAGATGTCAAAATATCAAAAAAAGTTATTTGGAAAAAGTTATTAGAATGATATTTTAGGACTGCGTACGAAATTTGAAGCTAAAACAACAAAAAATAAGAAATTCCGAAGTTTTCCCCATTGCGGTTTTCTGAAACGATATTGCCCCTATTGCATTGTTGAAAGAGTTCAAGTAACACCATATGTAATGTATAAACGTAAAACTATTCAAAATTAATGGAAATCATTTCTAGAGAATTAAACGGAAATGTTCGTTGAGCATTTGTAACTTTTCTGTAGCAATACCCTGTATGTTGTCAATTTGTGAAGTTTAAAATAATTTAGTACTAATATCTCATTTGAAAGGAATCGTTTTGATATTTTAAATAAATATTTCATTAAATTATTAGAACTCATTAACTACTCATAATAATAATAATAAATTGAATTAGTTGACCAACTTATTACTATTTTTTGAAACAATATTTCACAGATTATCCACTAACTTAATACTAATAAAGAATTCAAAACACAAATTCAAAATTCTACATATCCTCCATCTTGTTTCATACATTTCACCGTCCTGGAAATCATTTCTCTTTGAGTCGGAGCGTACCTTGGTTAGTAGGTAGCATATACGCAATCCTTTATGCATTGTTCTAAATGTGCGACGTCTCTGAAGGGTATTTCTCGATAAACCTTGTTTTTTATAAAGGCCAATGATTTACTGAATAGTGATATATCCAATGTTCACCAAATTCGTTATCTTACTTCTCGAGTTGAATGAATTGATGCACCGTCTTGTTGAAAATAAAGATTGGCTCGCTTTGCCAGTGGGATACCATCCAAAAATTGGGTTAACTCGTTTTTCAACAAAGTTAAATAACGTCTGGCATTAAGGTTTTTGTCCAAAGAAAAATGGACCAATAATTTGACAATTCCAAATTCCGCACCATACATTAACCTTGAATCTGTATTGGTCTTTATTTGCTATACAAAAATGGGGGGTTTGTATCTGCCCACAAACAACAGTTTTGTAAGCTTACTGTTCCAGTTGATGTGAAACTAGATTCGTCGGAGAATAAAACATTTTCTGTGAAATTTGGATTATCTTCTATCATTCCTTGATACCAAGCGCAAAAATCAAACCGGGCGTCATAATCTCTATCCTTCAGAACTTGTTTCATGTTTTGATAAACTTGCGCTATGTATACTTGAGGATTTTCTGCAACGGACAAAAGCACTTCCAAACTATTTTCTTCATTAAGCGCAGCTTTTTCACGAGGCACTTTCAATTTCTATTCAACTGAACCAGTTTCCTTAAACTTTTTTAATAATCTTGCTAGAGTTGTAAAATGGATGTTTTTGCTAGGATGTCTGGTTAAAAATATTAGCAGCTTCTCATGAACATTTATAATTTTCTCCGAAAATTAGTACCAACTATATCTCTTCTTCACGTAACAGTACAGAAGGAATTTTCAGTAAAATATATTTGCAGAATGTCTAAATAGAAGTAAGTAAACTCAACAAAAACTGAAAATTGCGGATGAAATGTCACAGTGATGTTACACGAGTATTCATTTATGATTTTAAAGCCCGCTGAGTTAATTTAAAAGTTTGCATTTCGGCAAAATTGCCAGAGAAAAATAGGCTCTAGGATGGTGAAATGTATGGAACTAGGAATCGCTATGAAATAATATGCAGACGTTTTAAAGATAGTGAATTATCTTGTATTAATATTAGCGCAACGGGTTTTTTGTCAATATTGTTTCAAAAAGGAATCATTACGCTTATTAAATAATAATTATTAATGTAAGTAGCCAATGTTTGGAAACTTTTGCTACGGTGGGTATCAGTTATAGTACTTCACCACTATTACTAGGAAAACATAAAGGGTTTTAACAAATTAATTCATAGGTTTGACTAGCTCGAAATTATACGGTTGTTCTATTCGAACCGGTAGAGTGGGTCGTGGAGGAGCCAGAAATGAAAGTAATAAATTTCTAGGGTTCTTTATAATACTCACACTGAACAGCTTAGTTACCCAACTTGTCTAGTTGCTTATTTACAGGTAATATGGCCCCATGTAGTACTACACGGTGTACATAGTGCTATATATATAAATATATAAGGTGCTTCTAAATAATATTCATCTTGAAAGCAAAACTAATGGACTAAATAATTTATAACTCTAACAACTAATTGACCAGACAATATTTCTGGTACGGAAGCAGGACCCAGCCACAATATGCAGAACTAAGAAAAGAATTGAAATATCTTACTTCCTACTCCAGGTGGTGCGACTCCACCCTTACAGCAGGCTGTACGTTGGTATAATTTGTGACAGTGTTAGATGCTACTGGAACTAATGTAATGGACAGGTTGCTGGTAAATAGTTCGCAGCTAATTATTTAACTGGTCATTCCAGTATTGGCCTGAAATTGCGAATATTTATGATTAGATGAGCATCTCCGGAAATCAAGGTATCTTACCGAATATGGGCAGCGGCTGTGTAAAGAAAGGTACGTAAATCCACAGAATGTGTACATCAACTGATGTCAATCGTACTCTCTCTTTGATGTTACTTTCTTTGTACTAGGGCTCCTTAGATCCGAAATAGAATTCGATTTTAATCAAACCACATGGTCTACATTTGGCCCAGAAAAAAAGAAAAGACAGAAGGAAGAGAGATAGACAACCTGAAAATTTCCTTAGCTAGGCAATTTTTGGTGACATTCAATTCCATAGTACTCACAGGACTAGAGTAAGATTTATATTTTGTATTCAAGAAGAATTTTAGTTCAAGGTCAATCAACATTAAACAATGACCACAGGTTATTTCAATAGATAATTAGCTGATCTTTATTAGAATTTATAATAAATTGTAAGTATTATTTAATTAAATCCCTATTCAGTCAAAAAAATATAATGAACCTGTAACACTTTGATGAAATATTACATAAAAAATTAATAACGGCTCTTTTCAATTGTAATATCACAATCAAAATATTTGAAACTGCACAAACTGACAAGATACAAGGCATTGCTACAGAAAAGTTTCATGCGCTCAACGAATATTTCCATTTTATTCTCTAGGAATGACCTAAATCAATGTTTCGGAATTGTTTCACCCTTACACATTAAACATTGCGTTACCCGAACTACTTCATCAATGAAATCGGTGCAATATCATTTCAGAAGAGGGCCATGGCGAAAAATACGTTTTTTTTTTGTTTTTTGTTCTCCAAATTTCACATGTGGCCCTAAAATAACATTCTGATCACTTTTTCCAAATAACTTTTTTCGATATTTTGCCATCTATCCTCACTTTTCGTATTTACACATCAAATTTTTCGATTTTGCCGCCATGACACTGGCACGTGACTGATGTCAAAATGTATTTTTAGGTTATCGACCATGCAGGATCGATCGCATATATTAAGTTTTCCTATATACTACAACTAAAATTTTTTCCCATATGTAACGAACATTATGGTTGACACGATATATTAGCAATTTATTGTATAAAGACAAAGTGGAATTTCGTCCAAGTATCCAATACATTTTTCTAAATTTGAGCCCTAATTCTTCTCTTCTCTTTTTGACATGGGGTTTTCAGCGTAGCCCCGCATCTAATGTAATACCCTGGTATTTGGCTGTGTTGGCATAAGGTACCTGAGCATTATTGAGTATAATTGGCACTGATTGGCCTCTTTTGTTAGTAAAATTTATGTGCACTGATTTTGTTTCGTTAAGCTTGATTCTCCATCTTTTAGTCCATATTTGAAACTGGTTCATGGTTGGTTGTAATTTGGCTGTAGCTTCGTCATGACTATTTCAGACTGCTAAGATGGCTGTGTCATCAGCGAAAGTGGCTATAGGGTTACGCTCTAAATCAGGGATATCACTAGTATATAGAAGGTATAGGACTGGTCCTAATACACTTCCCTGTGGCACTCCCGCTTTGATTTCTGTGAATTCGGAATAAGCTTCTTCCTGTTTTATTCTGAAGACTCTGTTTGATATGTAAGAAATTAGAAGTTGTGAGTACTGTTTTGGCAGGAGATGTCTCATTTTGTACTCGAGTCCTTCGTGTCATACTTTGTCGAAAGCCTGTGCTACATCTAGGAAGATTATAGAACAGAACTTTCTTTCTTCTAGCGTGTTTCTATGATGTTGCTTATTTGTGGACCTGGTCTATTGTTTAATGGCTTTTTCAAATAATTTTGATATTACAGGTAATCGTGAGATTGGTCGGTAAGATGGAGCTACCTCAGCTTTTTTGCCTGGTTTGGGTATCATAATCACCTCTGCAACTTTCCACGTCCTGGGTACATACTCTAGTCTAAAAGCAGCATTTATCAGGTGCGTCAGTTTTATTATAGCTTTCTGGGGAACTGTTTCAGGATTTCTCCTGTTATAAAGTCAAATCCTGAGGCTTTCTTTGGATTTATATTTTCTTTAATTTCCTTAGCTACTTCTTTTGTTGTGGCAGGTCTTATTTCTAACTCGTCTTGGTCATAATTGTCTCTTGTTATTTATTCACCTTCGTTTGGTTGCAATATATTTTCTAACTGATCCGCGAATCTTCTTACTTTTTGTATGTTATCTCTTGCCTAACTGCCATCCTCGTTTCTGATTGGTGGGTTCTGCAGGATGGGTCTCTTTAATCTTTTAGTACCTTTCCACAAGGAATAATCTCTATTGCTGTCATTTGTCAATTCACAGAGGTAAGCACTAATAGATTCATTTTTTGTATTTCTCTTTTAAGATTCTGTGTGGAATTAGCTCTACCAGTCGAAAATGTTACAATAATTTAATTTCGATAGGAATTACATCGACATCAATATACAACAATACACAAACTAACAGGACCGTCAAATTTTGACGTTAATCAATAACTGTTCAAAAATTAGTCGATTCGGAGGTTTATCAAAACGTAGTTTATGATAATTGTAATTTCCATGGTACCAATTTGTATTTAAATTAATAAATTGTTTATATTTTTCTTTTCGTTTCTTGGATATTTCCGTAACAAATTCATACATCGTCTTTATAGTCTGCAGTTAGCCATGCAATTAGTGCAAGATCACATGAAAAGACGATTGACAACTGCTGCTATTCCACGTGAAATTCGGATTACTATTCGGAGAATACTTGGTGTTCCAGATAATGGAGAGGAAAAAAACAGAAATGTTCTGATTCTAGAAAAACGTAAGATTTGTCACTTATGTCCTTCTAACAAGAGTAGAATGACAAAATACTTAGTCTCAAGTGTCATAAGCCCATTTGATTACAATGCACGAAACCAATATGCAATAATTGCGCAGAAAAATAGTCAACTTTCGCTCTTGCTGGAGCTTAATTTTTTTGTTATATTTTGACTTTCTCATAATTTTTTGCTCACTGGCTACTTCAAGAACGTATTAATACTGTTGTTCAAGATTGTAAAATCTTGAATTTTATTGTTTACGATACCTTTAAAATATGTAAGATATTTGTATGCGTCCTTTTTTTATTGTACATATTTAAGGCGTAAATTCATTTTAGTTAATAGCATTGTAAAAATATGTTGCAGAATTGATAAGATCTTTATATTGTTGTGAATTCAAAGGATAGTTTCATTTTATTTTCAACTTTTGTTAAACACCTTTAAGATATCACGTTTTGCAACAATAATTGTAAGTTGTGTTATATGGGTATAGAAATAGCACATTTTTGAAAGTCGATTGTCCTATAGTTAAGAAGTTAGGAAAGGTCACGTTTCTCCCTATTATATATTGTATTGTAAAAACCCTAAATTTAGTGTCACTTCTGCATGAATTTTATGGTCGATAGTCGAAAGATCTGAGAGACATTTTTGAATAACCTTTCTGAGTAAAGAGGCTACAATTGCTATTGGAGTATTCCATAGAAATTTAGCTATCTATTGCCGACACCCATAGTTGATTCTTGTCTAGGAACCTGACAAGTCAAATGATACTGGCCAATAGGAAATATTTATTTTCGTTTGGTCCACCCAATCCACATGTAAACACGCCCCTCGCAGATTTCTATTTAACACGTCTCACAACGTGAAGAAATCAGTCTCTCACTCATCAGTTCTACGATTATCGACGCGAGTTTTACACTCATCGAATCAAGCTCAAAGGTCAACAACAAAGTTAGTTTTTCACACCCATCGAAGCGAGTTCAATACTCTCGATAACAAAGTTTCTCACTCATCAGTTCTACTACTTATCGACGCGAGTTTTACACTCGTCGAATCGAGCTCAACGCTTAACAACAAAGTTAGTTTTTCACTCATCGAAGCGAGTTCAATACTCTCGATAACAAAGTTAGTTTCTCACTCATCAGTTCTACACTCATCGACGCGAGTTTTACACTCATCGAATCGAGCTCAACGCTCAACAGCAAAGTTAGTTTTTTACTCTCATCGAAGCGAGTTCAATACTCTCGATAACAAAGTTAGTTTCTCACTCATCAGTTCTACACTCATCGGCGCGAGTTTTACACTCATCGAATCGAGCTCAACGCTCAACAACAAAGTTAGTTTTTTACTCTCATCGAAGCGAGTTCAATACTCTCGATAACAAGGTTTTACACTCATCGACGCGAGTTTTATACACTCATCGAATCAAGCTCAACGCCTAATAACAAAGTTAGTTTTAATATTCATCAAATCGAAACATAAAAGTGTCTTCCGATCTGAAACCACCGAAGTTCAGCATTCATAACTTTGTACCATTTTGTAAATTTGTACATAATAAATTAATAATTTCGACATTAATTTTGTCAAATTAAGATTATTTATCTAGTTGAATGTCTACGCCAGTCGACGAAGTTCAGCTAGAAATATAATCAAAAACAACTGTGAACCAAGATTTTTATATCTCTACTATTTTTTGTAACTCTCAGTTTACAAGTAACTGTTTTTCTTAAATTTTCCTCTATGGTATTTTATTTTCATTACAATTTTAGTATGCTTTGTTTTAAATGCGTTCATTTTTACACATGTTTCTTTTCAATGTATATTATACCCATAGCGAATAAAATATTTAGTTTATTTACATCCATGTTTTTTTTCTTGGCCTATCAAAAAAGTAGTCTCCGAGACTACGCCAGACCTTCAACGTAACTAATATGGCTCCGGACCAGTTAAGGGATAAACCTTGGTCATTACCTTATATAGGCTGGCTGTTCAAATTTTAATACAATATCCAATTTATAAATGACCTGGATTCGGCTCTGTACTTTGTATCTATAACGAATTTCTTTAAGGGGTTTGTAATTTACTAACGTTAATCACAGCTCAGACTTTCTAACTTATTTTTTGACACCAGCATTGCGTTTGAAGGGCTAAATCATTATCATCACTTTGTTGTGCAGGGATTAGACAGATTTAATTATTCTCCACTGTAAGTAACACCTGCAAACATTTTTTGTGATCCTACTTTAATTAGATACTTGAAAAAAAAAACCGAAAAAGGGAAAACTACGTTAAGAGCTGAACAAGGGATTAAAACTAGTATCGGAGTAAAATAAAAAAGTGTAAAACCCATAAAAATACATTTTAGAGTCATTTTTTATACTGAAATGAAAAACGATGTTTATTGCGAGATTAAACTGACAATTATAATTATTGACAAACTAAATGTAACTTTGTAGACAACTGTGAATAGGTGAATCAAATATGAACGCCGTTATTTAGTAGTGTAATTGACATACTAGTTTATTGCTTTCAAATAAGACACTTTTCAAAAAATATTCATTTTAATTTTCAAAAATGCTGCAGTATTTTAAAAATGCTGCAGTATTTTACTGAGGTTAAAAAAAAGACGAGAGTTATAGCCAAATTGAGAGAAGATTAGACTAGTGTTGTGGCTGTTAATATAGATTTCAGTAAAAGTCCTCTTCAATCCTCGAATAAAAAGTAACCGGTGATGTTGACTGTTGACTCGTGAACGAATATCGAAAAATTTTTAGTTAAAAAACGCTGGTCATAACGATTACAAGAACACGTTAAGCAAGTTGTAGGAAAGGTCTCCACTGAAAATGAAGAGAATGTTAACCTAGAACATATTCGTCAAATTCATGTGACTCACAAGAAGAAATATTGCAACAAAGGTTTCTCAAAAAAGTTTAAATGCATTTGAAATATTTAACAGCAGAAAATAATCGTCGAGTTTTTTAATCCACATGAAGTTATAAGTTTATCATTCGTCTCAATATTCGAAGAATTATACGAATTGGCTCTATTTCTAAATGTGAGCACTTTCGCGTTAATATTTGGGCGTGAATCAGAACTGCACATCTGACAAATTTATGGAGGATTAACAGCACAGCATTTATGAAAATGGGTTGCGCCGGTGAATTTTAATAACGATCGCTTGATTTAAAATTATTTTATGAATTATAATTTCATTTGAATGTTGCAATAATACTTTGCATTATACAGTGTGTATTTCAATGGAAACTAACCACCCAACATAAACCTGAAACAGACAGTTTTATAAGGAAATTGAAAAATACTGAAAAATCATATAAAGAGAGACATATTTTTTATCATATGTACTCGTTATATCTTTCTCCCCTCCACCTTATGGTCACATCTCTCATTTTTTAAATTGATCACCATGTACATTTTTGGATTCTTAAGTAAAAAGTGAATCATTTGGTTGTTATGGATAATTTCGAATTAATCTGTTAATTTTGATGCCTGAACAACTGTACTAAATCTAGTCACCCAATTGAATGATATTTTGATTGAGACAAAAACATAGTGAGAGTTACGAGCCAACACCTAAGAAATACGACACCTCTTATTAAGAATTTCATTCTTATCTCTATGTTACTTGTTAATCATTTTATTACAGTTGTTTTAAATTCTGTCTAGCTTTTGTTGTATAAACATACTATTGTAATTAAAATATATTTTCTAAAACGGTTCGAAAATTCATAAACCTTTATCTGGCGCTGTCAGTAGGATTGGCGAAGTCGTGAAAGTACTGTGGAAAGTCGCTTCAGTCGAAAAAGCAGTGAAAATTCGGTATTTCATCGCGAATCTGTCGAATCTACCCTTTTGGGGACTTTCAGTTGCCCTTTTGAGGACTCTAAGCGAACCTTTTTGTGAACTACCAGCTAGACCTCAGCAAAAGCAGAGACTCGTAGAAGAAACTGGTATCTACAACCATCGAGTCTGCTAGCCCTTTCGTGGATTTTTTCGGAGGACAGTTGTTCATATTATTGAATTTTATTAGTATAGAATCACAAAGTATTGTAATTTATTAATTTATGAGCGATTCCTAATTAGTATAATTCTTCACTAACTTGAGTATTAGTAGAAGTAAAAACAAATCTAATTTAAATAGAATTTCAACTGACATACAAAATATGGCAACCGCTGCTCAAAAACCTCGTACCGTTAACTGGATGGAGATGTTAATAATATAAATATTTCTATTTCACGATGTGAAATTTTAATAACAATTCATATTAATTATGACAATAGAGAATCAAATGATCACATATTTGAATGCATACAGGGAAACCTTATTGGTAAGGAGCAATTAATGGTAGGAAATCGGATAGAACTTACCAATTGGAATACGTTAAAAGATGCGTAAAAGCAATGTTTCTCAGATAAGCGTATTCTGGACTATTTAATTAAAGCACTCACAACAACCAGACTATATAAAAATGAGAATTTATTAGAATTTGGAAGTAGGCTCTAACTTTTAAGAAGTCGCATATTGCAGAGAATTAGTTACGATACGAATTTTAATCAAAATAAATCAAATGCATCACTGTGACAAAACGGCGTTGAATAGGTTCAATGCGGTTGGACAGAAGTACTAAGAAATAACTTACACTTAAAACAACCAAATTTTGTAGAACACGCGTTAGCTTAGTGAGTACTAGAATTTAGAGAAATTATATTCACATTCAAACGAATTGAAATTAAATTCCCCCAAAAACAATTTTAGACCTCAGAATTTTGTAAAATCAAACAATCATCAACCACGTTCACAATTTAATCGGTAAACTTTCCAAATGCAAATAACTTCCAGCAAAATTTTCGAAGATCCGAATGGTCTTCGCAGCCAATAAATATTCAGCCAAGTCCTTCTATAGAAAACAAAATAATTATCCGATAAATGCGCAAGTTTTTAGACGACGAAATGTTTTCAAACCTTACTCGAACCCTCAAAACCAAATGCCGAAACCACAACCAATATCAATCACTTCTATAATCCCTTCAATGTATACCAACAGAATAAAGGATCAAAGCAATATAAATATTAATTATTTTTCTAATAATATTAATTAAAAACGCGATTTTTAAACGGATTTATTTAACTCACCCCGTTTTTAAACGGTTTTATTTAGCTCACCCCGTTTGTTTTATTTATTATTTATTCTTGGGTCAAATTTAGTAATTCAAATTTCACCCTCTTCCTGTCAACCGATTAATCTGAAATTTTGTATACACTTTGGATTTTGGTGACAATACAATTATGTTTATTCATTATCATTATAAATTCAAGATGGCCGCCGCTACAAAATGGCGGATAGTTTATGTTTTATTAATCCCATCAATATGGGTATCAAATGAAAGGGCTCAACAAGCAGAATACAATAAACTATAAAAAATTGATATCCAAGATGGCGGCCGCTACAAAATGGCGGATAACGTATGTTTTATCAATCCCATCAACATGGGTATCAAATGAAAGGGCTCAACAAGCAGAATACAATATACTATAAAAAATTTAAATCCAAGATGGCGGCCGCTACAAAATGGCGGATAACGTAGGTTTTATCAATCCCATCAATATGGGTATCAAATGAAAGTGCTCAACCAGTAGAATACAATATACTATATAAAATTAAAATCCAACATAACGGCCTCTACAAAATGGCGGATAACGTAGGTTTTATCAATCCCATCAACATGGGTATCAAATGAAAGGTCTCAACAAGTAGAATACAATTTACTATGCAAAATTGAAATCTAAGATTGCCGCCGCTACCAAATGGCTGATAACAATTTTTTATCAATCCCACCAATATGGGTATCAACAAATAAAAAGGCTTGACAAGAAGAATACAGTTCACTATACAACCTCAATATTTAAGATGGGCGCAGCCACTAAATGGCGTATAATAATAAGATTGAAATTTAGAAATTGAATCTGTAATTTAGGTATCTGATTAATCCAGCCTGAATCCACCACCCAAGTCAAGATTTTGTATCGTGTTGAGGACTGTGTGGCGTTAGGGTGGCTAAAAATGATACGTCGTTAGCGGTACACCACCCAAGTTAAGGTGAAAGGTTAAAACGCGCCGAGAACTGTATGGCATTAGGGTGGATAAAAATGATATGTCGTTAACGTTTTCCCCTCAAGACTCAGGCGCATCTTGTTGTACATAGCCTTGCCCCTTTATTGGACCTCTGGGGGGGTCGACCGCTTAAATGTCCATTACTCGTGGGAACAAAATGGTGAAAAAAAATATAAATAAAAATAGGTAAAAAAACTTTTTAAGTTAAACGGTTTTATGTTAAACATACATTGCAATGTTTAAGATAAATGTACTAAAAACCAAAAAATAATAAAATAGATACAGTCGTGGGAATTATAAATATATGCATAGACTAGACTAAAATAAAACCGTGGGGCATGTCAATTGTCTACAATCGTTGATTAAAATTTTTGTTTTGCAATGTTACACTATAATTAGGCAGTTGTTCAACCGACAACGATGGACGTGTGATAAGTAGGGCTAGAATGTGGAAACAAGCTAGCAAGCTCGATTATAAGCGAGTTTTAGGGTTTCATAGTGGTGAGCGAGTAGTACTTTTATCATATGTTTTGTCGATTGAAGACAAACTACGAGCAGTGAAACGATTCCTCGCCAGTCAGCAGTGTGAATGTCCAACGATAAACTAGTTGAAACATCTCTTCTATTTACATGGAGTGTATAACTATTGGAATTTCCATGAGCAAGAAAATAGTAAGTAATTTCCTCACCGTCTGCGAGCCAACTGCCTAACGACGAATTAAACGATTCTTCTATCGCACATAAGGTCGATAATTTGTAGACAATTGACATGCCCCACGGTTTTATTTTAGTCTAGTCTATGCATATATTTATAATTCTCACGACTGTATCTATCTTATTATTTTTTGGTTTTTAGTACATTTATCTTAAACATTGCAATGTATGTTTAACATAAAACCGTTTAACTTAAAAAGTTTTTTTACTTATTTTTATATATTAGAAGATTTATTTTCTAATGACTACAGTGAAGATTATGTAGATTGTCAAGAGTACAATAATAATCAGTACGAAAATTTTCCTGATCAAGATGGTTATCGTCAAATAAATCATAATATAGATTATGCACAGATCCAAATTTTCAGAGCAATGCCTCCCAAAACCGCCTATCTTAACATAACTCAATATAACTTCCAACAACCCACTATCTTATATTGAAATTTAAAGACACCCATTACAAATGCTAATCGATACCTGTAGTACAAAATCTATTTTGAAACCTATCGTTGCAGAAAAATTTTAACCTCACGGTATATTCTACACGAATATATCACTTTCAACCTCTCTAGGTACTAAGAATATTAGATTTCAAGCGGAGATCCTGCATTCAGCGACTTCAATAATAAGCATATTACAATTTATACTGCATGACTTCCACGAATTCTGTGATGGTGTTATCGGTATAAATGACTTAATAGAAATGAATTTTAATGTTGACTCAAAGAATAAACGACTTATCTGTGATCACGCTATTATTTTGACCAAATTTCAATCGGACCATTTATTAGAACTCGGAAGAGAAAAATAACTTTAAGTTGTGTCGCAATTTTAAGAAATATTTCTAAATTCATGTGACCCACCTACGTTTACTTCAAAAGTAAAACATGTTATAAAGACTATAGATGAGACACCTGTTCATGTAAAATCATATAGGTATCCTTATGCTCTCAAAGAAGAGGTAAGTCGACAAATAGATGATATGTTAGAAAAATGCAACAATAAACCTTCTTTTAGTCCGTGCCCTTATCCAATTTGGCTAGGCCAAAGAAAATGGATGCTTCGGGACAACAGAAGTGTCGTCTCGTAGTAGATTACAGAAAACTAAAAGACAAAACGATCAGTGATCGGTACCCTATACCGCATATTAACGAAATTCTTGACAAATTGGGCAGAGCATTTTATGTTGACAATGGAAAATACGAATTCCTTAGAATTCCTATGGGTCTCTGTAACTCACCCAGTATATTTTGAAGAGTTAATATGGACGAAGTTCTAAAAGATCTTCATGTCTCGTTTACATGGACGATATCATTATCTTCAGAACTGGATTGCAAGAGCATATCAAAAATTTAAAATTGCTATTCAATAAATTGAAAGAAGCCGGTGTAAAAATAAAAATGGCAAATGCGAATTTCTACGAAAAGAAGTAGAATTCCTAGATCATGTAGTAACAGCCGAACCCAAACGAGGTTCACGCAATAAAAAATTTCCCGATTTCTAAAACGCAGAAGGAAATAAATCTGTTCATGCTCTTCTTGGTTATTACTGGAAATTTTGCAAAATTAACTAAGCCCTTAACAATTTGTTTGAAAAAAGATAACAAAATAGACCACACGAAAGAATTTATAGATTGTTTTAATCACTGCAGAGCCAATATTAGATTATTTTGATTTTGAAAAACATTTTGAGATTATGACGGAAGCGTCAAAGTATGCTTTCGGAGCCATACAAAGTCAAAACATATGTTACGCTTCCCGAACTTTAAATTCTGCCCAATTTAATTACTCAATCATTGAGAAAGAATGATTGGCAATTGTTTGGGGATGTAAATTCTTTCGCCCATATTAATTGGCAGAATCTCAAAATTTTAACAGTCTTAAAGGACCAAATTCTGGCTGGCTCGCGGCGGCTTAAGTTATAAGAATTTAAATACACTGTAAAATATCATTCTCTAAATACTTCCATAATATCAAGTTACGAAATTTTAGATGTAATTGAACATTTGAATCGAATATACGAAAAGGATGAAATTCCTAAATTCAATAATATCTTAATATACTATACGTTTCTTGGTACACAAGTGACCTTTTCTGGCCCTTATTTGATTTTTCAATTCATGTTCCTATTCCAAAACCAAAGTTCTTAGAATTCTATCACATATTTTCCGTAATTGAAAAGAATATAGTGTTCACTCCCACTTACCCTTACTTGGCACTTAATAATGAAGAAGTTCAACTAGAGAAAGAAGAATGCCCGAAAATTGAAGACATCTACTACTGTATTCAAGAGTTTATTCCTGCCGACAACTGTACGCTGCAACTCCCAAACGGCCAGTCGTCAACTGGATATTATGCGACCCAAATTGATAATCAATATTTAATAATCAATCAAGTTATAAATAACGAACTGATGATCATCCCTGTACAACCCCAAGATGTTCTTTCAAAGTGTCGAACTCATCGAATAGTTCATGTACAAACACCATCCTTAATAAATATTCCAAAAAAATGTGAATTAATAATTGAAAAACTGAAATATTCATTCAAGCAAGAAATTCAAAAAGGAATATCACGAATTTTACCCAGACTGGAAATGGAGAAATTCAGAATTTAAAGAAATTATCAAGCTTTAAACCTCACAGAAATAAAACTCGATTACGTACATGAACTTAACAGAATTGCCAAACAGTTGAAACCCATTGAGGAGAAAACAACTAATAATAAAGTACCAGCCATATCGACCACTTCAGTATCACTAATTTTATTCATAACAATAGCAATGTACTACTTATTGAAAAGAAAACGTAGTCAATCGAAACCCAACGAAGAAAAGGAGATAAGTTTACAGGAAATTACAACGGATTCATCCCACAAAAATAATTCCATTATTTTTTCGTCCTAGGGAGCAGTTACAAGCCAACAATATGCCAATACCTAAGAAATACGACACCTCGTATTAAGAATTTCATTATTATCTCTATGTTGCTTGTTAATTATTTTATTACATTTGTTTCAGTTTTTATCTAGCTTTTGTTGTATAATAGTATATTACGTAGCGTGTGTTGTAAGAAGCATTTTACGCACAAACGGAAAAGTCAGTTCCGTGAGTGCCTAAAATACGTTACAACACGAGTTACGTACTATACTTGTACTTGTGTTTATAATCTTATTAGGGTATTCAAAGTACTAGTAAAAACGTACATCCTTGATGTCCAGCAAAGTTTTATAAAAGTCGCTCCTCGATGCCCAGCCAAGCATCTTAGAAGTTCACCCTCGATGCCCAGCCAAGTTTCGTAAAAATCCGTCCTAAGTAGTATTTATTTTTATTAAAAATGTATGTAGAATTGCCGGAATTGTATAAAATAGCGTATACACCTCCCGACTAAAGTGACATTAACCCCTGAGGTGGATTACTTCCCTCAGGAATCAAACACCACCCGCGGGATTAAATGGCCCACTTTAGTCGCTTGGTGTATAATATACTATTGTTTACTAATATGAGATACATTCAGACAGCTAAAAGATGCGGATTGAATGAATGAGTATTAAATGCAATCTCATATCCAATAAATGTTATCTACCATTTATATATGGAAGAAAATTCAACGTCAAATATCTAAGTAATACATTTTGAATAAAATGGCTACGTCTATTGACAGTTGCTAAGTGGTTGCTATGGAAGCCGTGCGATTTACTTTACAGCCGTGCGTTTTGCTTTATCGTGCGTAATAGACGTCTTACATTGATTGCCGACTGTGTGTTTTTGACTACTTACAGGGGTGGTCGTAGGTAAACATACTATTGTAATTGAAATATATTTATAAAAACAGTCTTAAAATTTATAAATCGTTATCTTGGCCGAAAAACTGTTGTTTGACGTTTTTCAAACAAAGTGTCAAATAGAAAGCTTAGTTGACCTTAGAATATGTTACGCCTATGTCGAATGATACACCTATGTCGACATCATCGCCAGTTAATCACACTTAAAAAAGTGGATTTATTAAAATGAAGTATCCAGGAATATAATTTCGAGATTGAACAACGATCAGGTATGTGCTTAGCAGAAGTCTTAAAATTTATACAATTAAGGACTCTAAACTATATAGGAAATCTACTTTTTAAAATGAAACCAACATTTTCTAAATAATTCCACAATATAATGGAACTATGTTAAATATTTTAAAGAAATCTAATTCCTCAATGAAAGCTAGTTCTTGCTTCTTGTCACCAATATGTAGTCATTCTAGTTCTGTGTTCGGTGTTAACGAATGTTTGGTGTCAAGTAGATGTTTTGCGTAATTGGATTTCTCTGGTTGTTTCAATCTGTTTGCTCGTAAGTGTTCACTGTGTCTAATTTCAAAATTGCTAAGTGTTTGACTTAAATAGATACCATTACATTCTGGACATTTATG
The DNA here is from genome assembly GCA_963921935.1 of Galeruca laticollis. Lineage (NCBI taxonomy): Eukaryota > Metazoa > Arthropoda > Insecta > Coleoptera > Chrysomelidae > Galeruca > Galeruca laticollis. Next base: position 31,174,531 of record OY998178.1, on the reverse strand, counting down.
TTTATATATATCCGATTTTTTAAAGGGGATATTTTTGTTTTTACATTTAACAATATATGTATCTGCAGCACAGCGTGGTTCGCCTTCTTACTTTTTAACACAAGTCCGCTCCGTCACGCTCAATTCTATATACCTTTTAACCACCTCAATTCCATACATTTTTCCTATATCTTCGCTGTTTTACAGCCCACCCACTAAAATACCCAGCTCATCTGCTAGCGCCGCATGAATGATCCCCAGACAAACAAATCTACCCCAGCTCTGCAGGGCAAATCCTATATCAGGGTCAATCTAGACAATATGCTTCAATTCTTCTAACAAGAATCTAATACCAACACGAGCAATATAGATATAGGGATAAAAAAGATATATGTTTACATTATTCTTGAAGCCAACATCATTTCCCATTTTAAGCAAAAATCTAGTGGAACAGGATAAAGTGGTATTCTATCTACCTATTGCCAAAATTAGTTTTTGTTTAGTTTATTTGGAGTTTGCTGCAGATGCAAGCTATTAATAATCTATCTTTCAGGTATTTAAATAATGTTTCAAATGTATCATGGTTTATTTAATTATTATTTGAATTCATTTGACATTTTACATATTAATAGAGCTTATAAACGCAATACTGGTCGTACTACATCATAATAAAACTTGTAAGTCCAATATTCGTATGAATACTAGACAACTGTGTTTCACATTTGATAAGTCTATTTTTATTCAAGGAAAACTTAGAGTAGCAGTTGTATGCAAACAGCTATCGTAATTTTTTTATCTAAACACGACATCGTAACACCTATTCTGTTACGTTTTTCTCAGGCGATCATCTCCTCTTCGCTTTTCGTCTTACGTCGTACCCCACTTGGCCTACAAATTTATGTTGGATTCAAACAAATCGAATTTATGGATGAATGATTGGCGATATGACAAGCTCCAATCAAACTTATCTCTTTCTCTGTCCAAGTCTCCCTTTAAATGCTTTTTTACGTATATTTGCATGTTTTTATAGAAGTGGCACCTTCAGATTTATAGTTTTCCTTGAAATGCTCTGTATATAAGAAAACAGCTCATTTTAGTTTCAACCTGATTTGATAATCAACTGTTATGACTACAGGAGCTTGGAGGGACAGGGCTATGTTCAAATATTCAAATAGTATTTTTCAATGTTTTACATGATTATACCGAACTGTATCCTATACGATTCATGTTTGTATATTTCCCGTGGGTATTGTATATTAATTATTATTTTTTCTGCTTACTGTTTACTACTTTGTCCATGAAAATTTTTTCAATACAAAAAGTATAATGTCTCTTATTCTCATACCAATCAGTTATTTTAGTTATAATTTGTCAGGATGTACTAAATAGAGCATATTGGAGTAAAGAGTCACGTACAAATCCAAGGAGCTTTTTATAGAAGAATGTAAGAGATTTGTAGAAGGTTATTCGATTTCTATTAATTTTTCATGGATGTATGAGTGAACTAGGACTAACTGTGTTTAGTAACGTATGATGAAGATCTCGTCTCAGCTGCAACTGTCACTCAAAAGGAGGATTTTATGTTGATGTATTATAAACCACTGCAATTCCGGGAAATTATTAGACTAGATTCAAGATAATTACGTTGAACTTTTATAGATATACAAAGTGGATCCATATTTGAGAATTGTTTTATCCATTCGTAAAACAATCGTTAGAATTGGAATGAATAATTTTCAATAAAGGCATAGAGTTTCAAATTGAGGTGAAATAAATTAGTTATTTGGCACAACTTAGTTCTTGATTAATGAAATTATTACGGATTAATTGCTAACTGTAGTTTAACCTAGACTTGATCGAAGGAAGGTAAATTAAAAATAAACCGGATAACTGGGATGGACATCCATTTATAATATAATAGCTATTTATGTAACCAGTTATGAAATGCATCATTTTGTGTAACGAGTGAAATTTTTGCGGGACGAGCGAGCTCCGCGTAGCGGGGCGAGCGAGGTCACGCAAAATGACACGAGTTACACAAAAAAAGCATTTCGTAACGTGTTTCATACAAGATTTTATCTAATTTTAACAAGAAGAAAATGTAGTTTACCTATCAATAAAGCATTTCATAACGTTTCATACAAGATTTTATCTAATTTTGACAAGAAGAAAATTTAATTTATTTTATTTTTTTTAACAATTTCTGATTAACTTTTCTGATTTGAAAACAGCACTTTTTGATTCCTACAAGTTATGTAACCAATATTACACAATACTTCTATTCTATACATTAATTTCAGACTTTTCTTTATTATTTTACCATTAATATTAAATTAAAATCGAAAATTGCTATTTAACATTTTTTTCAATTAATTTTTAAATACAAAAATAAAAATAAAATCTTCCCTAGTTTAGGCTCGAACTCTCAACCCTAGCATTGGTCACGGCTATCTTGTTGTGCGTTAGCCAATTGCGCCACTGCGGATATGCAACAAGTTTATTTATTTGCTTGACAGTTCGTCTATTCGAATTGTAATAATTCCCAGTTATTTTCGTAAACATTTAATCAAGATTCTACGTAAGCGTAACATTCTACGATGAAAAATGGCTGATTCAGACTCAGATGTACCAAACGAAATAGAAGAGGCCGCACAAAGTACATTATCGGCCGTGATTCCACAAAAATCAAATGCTGTCTATGATCTGGCTTATGAAAATTTTGAGAAGTGGGTTGAAGAAAATAAAATAAAACAGGTTAATGAGAAAGTTTTATTAGCTTATTGTGAAGGAAGAAAGACTCAAAAAGCTTCCACACTTTGGACACTTTATTTTATGCTGCGAAGTGAATTATCCTTAAAGAAAAATATTGATATAACAAAATACACTAGCTTATCCGCATTTGTGAAGAGACAATCATAGAGCTACCATGTAAAAAAATCTAATATCTTCTCGAAGAAAAATGTCCACCAGTTTATCACAGAAGCTGATGATAGAACGTTTTTAATTGCAAAGGTTGCATTGATCGTCGGAATCGGTGGTACTGGTCGAAAAGCTGAGTTAACTTTTCTACGTGTCGGAGATATTTCCGATGATTACAAAAGTAACGCGTGAGTTTGTGATTACAGAGGGCAATATTGAAGGGCAAAATTTTCTTGGTCTCATTAGAAAATACATTGTTTTGCGCCCACGTAACGTTAAACACGATAGATTTTTCGTTAATTATACTAATGGTACATGCGACGTATAACCAGTTGGCATTAATACAATTGGTAGTCTACCAAAAACAATTGCCCATTTTTTGAAGTTACCAAATCCTGTTTTATTTACGGGACACTACTTCAGAAGATCGTCGGCTACCTTGTTGGCAGATTCTGGCGCCGACATTTTAAAGTTAAAACAACATGGAGGCTGGAAGTCTAGCACGGTAGCGGAGGGCTATGTAGAGAACTCCATAGAAAATAAGAAAAGAATTGCCACTGATATGCTTGGTGAATCAAGTATCAAGATCATTTACGCATCACGAAGTTACAGCCACTTCTAATTCTGCGGGGGTTAACCTAACAAACTGTTCGAATTGTGTCAAAAATATTTATAATGCATAAAATAAAAAGTAAATTGTTTTTATTGTTAGTAGTTCTCTTCAGTTCTAGTTGTTGTTATTTTTTCTATAATATGACATTAAACTCTCTTCTTTTCTCTCTTGTTTTTATTAACTGGTGATAAAATTAATTTTTCATCACCAGTTACATAATATTTTTCATTATGTAACTGGTTACAAAAAAAGTGGCGTTTGCCAACGAAAGTCAGTTTTGAAAAATTGTCACTTTATATGTCAAAATTAGATAAAAATATATTTAAACTGACATAATCTACGCTGACTTTAGATTGTCCATCTCACCATGTCTCTCGAACACACTGGTAATGTCATGTGCATGCCCTGCGATCTTTTATAGCCACTACTAAACTTCATTTTTAACGCCATCTATTCGCTTGGAAGGTTACTAACGAACTTAATTTTACTGATTGCTGTAATACCGTCAAAGTAATACATCAAAAAGTCATCTGGAGTAAAAGAATAACAAATGGATCAATATGTTAGAGACTTTGACAGAGTTTTATTGTATTTGTCATTTTTTAAGGAGGAATATTTTTTACTTGTAGATGACTTTACTGTAGCACAAAGAAAAGCCAAAGAGGTTTTAATTACAACAGACCTTTCGTCTAGTTCCGATATTTACAAAGGACGGGGATCAAGGATACGGAAAAAAAATACAAGGTATATGTCCCATCACTCTATATAGTTCTGATTCAGACGAGAGTCCCTCATTAAATCGTAACATTTATACTGTTTTTAAACCTACATCACAAACAAATTGTAAGTATTTGAAGAAATTAATTAGAATGTTTTGTGCAAATAATATATTTTTCAGTATTGTATAAAAAGTCGAGGAAATATAAATAGGGTAGTACTTCTCCAAAGATTCATGTGGAATCTATTGCCGAAACTATGAGGTCCGAAAGCTGAAGGAATTTCCCTTGAGAATAAAGAATCAAATGGTATGGCGAGATTTGCTGTTCCTAGAGGCAATTTGTTTCTTACATTAAATCATAATTTATAATAACCTGAAGTTTGCATATTAAATTTGACTTTTAGTATAAAAATACTTAATTTTATAATGTAACTTTTTTAATTTTTTTTAGAGTCAAAACCTTGTGGCAGTGGAATCAGATGAACACTTCACAAAAGAGATAAATCATCACCACAAATAGATACACTTGATGATCAAGGTGACTAAACTAAATAATTTTAATTAATTTTTATATTTAATCATATTTTAAATTTATTTTAGAATTTAACAGGTTGATGATAGATGAAATATCTCAATTAAATTTAAAAATCAACACTCTAATTGAAAGCGTTGGCACTCTCTTGAAAACACAAAGGATTACGAGTAACCTGCAAGTAACATCGTTTGAAAATAATGTGAAAACGTTATATGAAAAAACTCCAGTAATTCGACATTCGACGCATATTTTTAAAATACAAATTCAACGTACTCGATCAAATACTGTCCCTAGTATTGCAAACCGACAATAGAGATCATTTCTCAACAATACTACAGATAGTACTGGAAAAGACCAAATGCCCCAAGGAACGAGGAATAGTGAAATACATAGATGAAACAATACTTAAAAATACAATCAGACAAAAATCTTGGGATTTCTTATACTTGAATCCAAATCCTTAAGTATGCAACAAATACTTTCATTGACACTTCAAAAAAACACGAAGATCGCCCCTTGGATGACAAATGCTTTACTTACCTCAACTACCACAAAAAATAAAATGGCTCAACTTTTGAGAAGAAACCTGTCCCTATTTTATAAATAAAATTATATATTAAATTTTTGAAACTATTTGTCCACATTCGTCTTTTAATAAACTATCCTGGTTAATAAAAACGGATAAAAGCTTTAAACAACTTTTTGAAACAACCTATCCTACTTTTAAGCCAAAATAAAATAACAGGTTGTTTCAAAAAGTGGTTAAACTTTGTGTGACTGTTTTTATTTGTTTATTTAAGAAAAAACAATATAGGCATAATTTAAAAAACCTTCAGTATTTGCTTGGCTTGCCATCTAGTAGTAGCTAGTAAACTGTGACTAATCATGCAGGTCTCTTTATTTTTTCCCTGTTGGTGAATAATAACCTTCCACCACAATAGATGGCGTAGCACTCGACAAAATTTTGTGGCTTCGGACTTAGTACAGGAGATTCCATTCTTCCCCGTATTAAAAGTATTTATCTATGGTCATGTGTCTCTTACATTTTTCCGTTAACGAGACCTTTTCTCACCACAATACCTACCTCAGTGCTCGTTTAGATGTCAGATTGCCCCGAAGACCAATCTGTGCTCGCTTGTCAACTAGCTTCGAGTCGAAGAACTGATGGATTCTTTTATATTTATGTCAGATTCGAAAATAAGGCGCTAGAGAAGTTTAGGAAAGAACCCAAGACTCATTTAAACTAACCCCCAACTCCTCAGAGGGTAATTACACTTTTCCACACTGAATTGTTTTGTCAGGTAAGATTTTAAAATTAAAACAGCAAATATCTCCTGTCTCTGATTTATTATTGGACCTAGTGTCTCTTTTCCAGCTTAAAAAAAATACAAAATTACAGTTTAGCACCCAGCTGGACCCAGCTGGACGCTGAAGTACCAGAAGTATCCAAATAACTATGAGCTGAAGGCTAGAGGTTACAATTCAGTTCACGACAGAATCCTTAGTTAAACATTCAAAAGGAAACAGACAGGTACGCACCGTTGGTATATCAGTACCTTATAAATTAATTAAGTTTATCTATTTATCCAAAGATAAACTTCTACAAATGTATATAAACAAAGGTAAAGAAATGAATAAAATTATTGAAAGAATTAGCAAAGATGTATATAAAAGAAAATAAAAAGTAAATTAAAAAATCGATGACGGCGATTTTAAAACACCAGCCCCCCTGGCATTGGTTCAGTTGGGTAGGAGATCAAGCCTCCGGAAAATTCGCAGCCATACTAAACCTCCAAGGCCTGCAATCGTGGCCCAGATTCAGAGGGAACAGAAAAAAAATAAACGAAAACCCCCCAGACTTTTGAGTTCCTTCACTTGAACTGTTTAATGAGTGGGGAAGTTCCGCTTAATAATTAACGGCAAATTCGGTGGTGGTGGTCGCCGGCAGGTAGGTTTTGCGGTATATCTCCACTCGCCAAGGCAATTATCATAGGACTGGCCTCCTCGTGCAAAGATTACGAGCGGATACAGTTCGTAGCAGATATACCAAAATGATATTCTCCACGAGCGGGCAATTTTTCAGGTTACAATGAGGCGATTACTGTTTTACGTTAGAATTAAAAGAGGGCTGATTTATGTTATTATTAAAAGAGAATATTGTATGGGCACTTATACTTTCAACGTGTAGATTCAAAATTAAAAGAGAGGATAGACAAAAATAGAAGAATTACGGCTATAGACGAAATCGTTTTATCAGGAGCATGGGAATTACAGCGGTTCACGCTAATTATTCAGAATTGAATATTTTCCACTCAATAATATGTACAGTATTTAATTATTGAGATGCAGTAATAAATTATTTCAAAAAGTGGCCTATTAAATGTCAATATCGTCAATTTATTGTTTTTCATATTATAACCATTAAAATTGAATTTTAAACCAACTTTAAGAATCTTTATAATGATTGGAGTGATATTTGAAAGACAATTTGTGTAACGATACTTCTTTAGCATGTTATAATACCCTTTTAAAGAAAATATGTGATACACTGAACACACTTGTTTATTTCTAATACATTGTCGCTTATGAACTCTGTATTAAACCCTATGTTACCAAATAATATTCCTAGCACTGTATAAACTTGAATGTAATGCTGTCTATATAGATCGAACCACTATAAATTTTGACAATAGACACAATGAACATTTACGAGCATACAGATTAAAACAAACAGAGAAATCCCTTTATGCAAAACATCTACTTGACACCAAATATTCAATAACACCTAACAGAGAACTAGAAGTACCACATATTTGTGACAAGAAACAAGCACTAGATTTCCTTGAGGAATTGGAAATTAGAAGACACTTTAGAGACCCTCAATATGAAGTCGTCAATGAACAGATAAATCGGAGGAGCTCTCCACTATTAATCTGTCTTCTCAAGTAATAATTGTAAAGATCAGCTGATAAAAATTTTCCTTGGTTTCCTATTTCATTTATTAATTGTAAAATCATATCTTCTTCTTTTCTCTATTCATATTTAATAAGTCATTCACAAGATAGGTCACTTCTTGGTCTAGTCAAAAATATGTTATGTCCGGGGTCGTCGGTAATAAATAGAAACAGAGTTTCTAAACTGTGTTTATTCCAAAATAAAATTAAAAGTCAATCTTACAAAATAAATATCATATTTACAAACATTACAAAAACCAGTACTTGGCCTGATGCTTTTTGTTCCGACGGACAAACGATTTTAAAGTCGTGTTATTGAAATATTTCTTTTCGTCGTAGAAATATAAACAAACGCTAAGACAGGAGTCAAACAGTAATTCTAATTCCAATCTATTACTATCAAACACTGATAGGGTATTTTGAAATTATTTCATATACATACTATTTAGATAAACGGTATTTTGGACAGCTGAGAGAGATATGTTATTTCTTAAACTCAACACGTGATAGATATGAAATAAGAAAAGGATCTGAGTAATATCAAAGCGAAAGCCCAGCGGTAGGAATCTCCCACAAAACTCAACAAGTAATGTGGCGTATGGTAGGGAATTGAAGCGATATCAACGCGAACGTTTCGGTAGCCGAATTGTATGATCTCAACACGACCACTCAAGAGTATAGGGATGAATAATCCCAACGTGAAAGTTCAGGTATAACTTGAGAATTTGAAGTACCGTGTTTACGACAGGGAGCATTGTGTAAATGTTAAATACAACAAGAATGCATAAAGACAACAGATACTGCCTCCTCATAAATTAAAAATTATCCTTTATACCTGCGTCCTAACAGGGTCGGAGTAATCACCAACCAGGTAAAGCAAGGGTGCAGTCTACCATTCTGTGACTTTTCATCGTTGTGCATTGTGCAAATAAAAATGGCAGTGTTTCGTCCATAGGAAAACATTGTGTCGAATGAAATGAAAAGAGAGAATGAAGTGATTGAAATTAGTGACAACAGTGATACTGAAGATGATGTTTCGGACAACAGGAAGGTTAAAAGAAAATATTTGTCGAGTGACGCAAAAACTATAATAAAAAATGTTTACCAAACTCTAATTGAAAAAGGGTATTCAACGTCTAATATGGTGCCAACAACGTCTATGATTTTTGAAAGGTTGAAAGTTTCGGAAATTTAAGTAACCTATTCGGAACAATGGTTTCGGAAATATTTGAAAACCATAGGTTTTGAGTGTAAAACCTTCAACGGAAAAATGAGCATCATGGAAAGTGGACGATTAGAAAGATTGCGTTGTGACTAAGTTACATAAATAAGAAGATTTCGCCAAGAAGGTCGATACATAGTTTGGTTGGATGAAACATGGTACGATAGCCATGACGTTATAAAGAAAGGATGGACTGATAGCACAAAAAGTTGTTGTCTAGAGGCCCCTCCGTCTAGGCGAAAAAGAATAATAATTTTACATGCCGGTGGCAGCGATGGATGGGTGTCCAATGCGTTGCTGTTGTCCGCAAAAAATATAAAAAATTGTTCAGCCGACTATCACGAAGACATGGATTCGCCACTTTTTGAGACTTGGTTTCAAAAACAACTGTTGCCTAATTTGGCCGATAATTCTGTCATTGTGATGGACAACGCCAGTTAACAAGAAACCCACTACAAGCACGAAAAAAGCAGAAATCCTACAATATATGGCTGAAAATGATATACAAATACCTGAATCAAAATGCACCAAAAACGATCTTCTAACCATTATAAAAGACCTGAACATTCCTACAAAATATCGGATTGACTCAATGGCACAAGAAAAAGGACTTACAGTACTGCGTCTTCCGCCCTACTACTATGTATTGAATCCTATTGAACTTATCTGGAGTACTTTATAATGGGTAATTCGGCGTAAAAATACAGCTCCAAGGCTAAGTTCTGCTGTAATAGATTTAATTAGAAGTGAGGTGGAAAATACAGACAGTATTTTATGGAAAAGTTGCAACGCACACGTAGTTGAAGTGGAAGATTCATATGTGTCTCCGAATGTACAACAATTTATAATTAATTTGGACGAAGACAGCGATAATAGTGACCTATTTGTTGATAGTGACGTGATTTATAAAGCAAATATTTGTTATTATTGTAACATATGATGTGTCTATATATATATATATATATATATATATATATATATATATATATATATATATAGTTATTTTATATTCTTGGGATTGAGGACCATTTTTAAAGACATTTAACTAGTAGTTAATACATTTTTATTTTACGTTTCGGTCTTCCATGACCTTCATCAGAAATAAAATTTTTTGTTAAAACTTCGACAGAACGTTCATTCGATTATTTAATATATTTTATAGATGTTTTAGGATGCATCACATAATAGAATACAACTCACACCACAAAACAAAACGAACATTTTAAAAATATGACATTCATTCAAAAATGTTCGTTTTGTTTTGTGGTGTGAGTTGTATTCTATTATGTGATGCATCCTAAAACATCTATAAAATATATTAAATAATCAAATGAACGTTCTGTCGAAGTTTTAACAAAAAATTTTATTTCTGATGAAGGTCATGGAAGACCGAATCGTAAAATAAAAATGTATTAACTACTAGTTAAATGTCTTTAAAAATGGTCCTCAATCCCAAGAATATAAAATAACAATATATAAGTAAATAAAAAAGACCAAGAACCAAAAAAAAAAGAAAAACTATATATATATATAATATATATATATATATATATATATATATATATATATATATATAAAACAGGAGGACAGTAACGGGGTACTGGTAACTCGTATATAACAATATAACGGTGGGAAACCCCAAAGGAACCAAGGAGGAAGCAATGAAAGTTCTTAGTTAGCTTCTTAAGTAAATGCCTTTATTCCAAGTTCAAGCTTTCGTTTGTGATTACAAACTTCATCAAGATTAAACTAAAAAATATATGGAGAACACTCCATTACAAATACGTATGAGTTAATTATTATTACACTCACCAGGATCAGCATTAAAGCTCTAAAAATCTAGCGAACACTTGGCTGAAAGAGCTGTATGGAGACATAACCTCACATTTGGAAGTAATAAAAACTGACTTTAAAAACTAATATGAAAATGGTAAAATATGTATCTGAACATGCTTAAAATCAAAAATACATGTAAACTATTGTCAACATTATTAAAAATCTACTAAAACAAAGAGGATTGATAAAGATTAACATTAAACTGTTTCTCTGCAGCTACTACTAATCAGGAAATGGAGAGAGCAGAACTACACATGTCAAAAATTGATTGATGTCATTTTTTTTTAAATTTGGAGTAGTACTGGTGTAATTATGCCAACTCCCAGTAATTTCTTCTAAACTATATACAATTTAAATTGAATTCAATGGTTAAGTATCTCTGGCCAACCTATTTTTCTTAGTAAGTTGTTGTTGCAATAAGTATGTATACATTAAACTTAAGCCATCTACGTCTTTTGTGTGGTTGAGAGTATTTCTGCATTCACTAATGTAACACATCTCTAATATCTTTCGTTGAAATAGATTATTTTCTGAGCCAAGGATAATAGTATTTCCGTACTGTACTCTGTGGTCATTCTGGTTTACATGTATACTAAGGCTAGTGGCCTGTGGTTTGTTTTTACAGTCGCTTTTATGCAAAGCTAATCTCTTTGATAATTTTTGGCCAGTGTGCCCTATGTATAACAACCCACATTCACAAGGGATACCATATACGACGCCAGACTTTTGCAATGTTGGTGTTTTATCTTTTAAGTTAGAGTAGAATAGATTAAGTTTTTTACAATTGTAGTTAGCTACTACTATGTTATAATTGGAAAACAACCTAATCAATGAAGGAGACAAATTGTGTATATATTGCAATTTAGCATACCTTAAGGGTTCTGCTTCATTAGTAATTGAATTACGACCAGTAATACCGTCATTGTTACAAAACAACAATCTATTCACAAGTTTTAAAGGATATTGATTTTTTATGAGTAAGTCCTTCAGAATTACAAGATTTTTTTGTACAAATTGTTCGTGACAAATTCTATTTATTATATTTTTCATAGCTAAAACTGCATTAATTTTATATATATACATATATATATATATATATATATATATATATATATATATATATATATATATATATATATATATATGTATATTGTATATATCATTTTCAAGAAGTCAGTTAAACAGTTTCTGATTGAGAAGGTTGTTTATGATGTAGATGACTTTGCTCAAATTTTTAAAGACGTCCCTGCGTAGGGTCGGACTGTGTACTTGGTCTTGATTTACAACTATGCTATTTACGGTCCATAAATTGTTCCCCACTGGGTGAAGTTAACAACGGTCGAAGATAATAAACACGGTATTTCAAATTCGCAACTATAGGAGGAGCGAACCCATCTAGACTCAACAAGTAAAGATATGTCCTTTCACCAACAATTGTTCGGTCTTTTATACCAATTTTAAGTTCTATAAAAACGTTAGAAAATTATATTAAACATCAGTTAGACATCACCAGAAATGTAGCTACTGTAATTATGACGATGCTATTTTATAATATCTATACAATTGTAAATTTTTATTATTTTTACATTATATAAATTATTTGGAAAAAGTTAATTTCATTTATAATAGTAATATAGTTTCCTATTATTGCTGAAGCTTTGATAAATTCCTTGTTGAATATATCGAGCAATCCGAGATTATTTTCTCCAAGTTCCACCCTAAGTATTCACATATTTCTTCCCTTTCTTTACCTACCTTCGGATGCCCTTCATGCCATAGATATTTGTTCGAGTTAAACATGAAGTTTTTGTTTTGGGTACAAAGCATGTCGTTTAGTGATATTTCCATTTCAATTTTTACGAAGTAGTTGAAATGATTTGATATTAAGTTAAAATATGATATTGCTATTCAACATGTAATATTCTCCAATGAACTTCAATTCGTTTATTTCGGTTTATGCCCTGACTGATCACTGGCGATTTTCATGCCTTTTAGTTTTCTCCGAATGATTAACAACATCGCATTCTTTGAGACCATATATATTAGAAAATATGCTTTGGTACTTGATTAATTATTTGAATAATTTCATTTGAGAAAATATTATGTGCAAAATATCACTGAATAGTATCAATGACTAAATGAGAAAAATAAAATTAGCCAGATCATGTTCAAAATATGTTTTCTGTCCAATGTTTATCCTTGCCACGCTCATGTGCTAGTTTATTTCCCAACAATTTACTTCTCATAAGTGGTTAGTAAACATTTCGACCTCTTATTTAAATATAAAAATAATAACCTATTTTTGTTTTCAATCGGAAACTAAAGCAGTGAATACGTTTCAATTTTATTGCTAAACTTCAATCAGCTGGAGATTTCCACAAACACAACTGTGCGACTTTATTAAAATGGCAAAACCCTCGCAACAGGAAATTAGCGTCTACAGTGTTTGGCATAAACACGAAGGAAAAAAAATAGGAGGAAAATACTTACTCAGCATAAATGTATATATTTTAGCTACATGTTCTTTTGGGAAAATTATAATATAATTGAATTTTTCTTTCTAAATAAAAAATCAAATGATATTCCAATAAATATATATTCAAAAACTTTTTAATACAATCGCAAGTAACGCCTCCCAACTTTAAAACAAACGTACACCTGAACACCTTAAATTTTGCATCCAGATCTTTCCCACCCATATATCTATATGTAACCAACGGCAATACCATATACACTCATAAGTGTAGGGTATATCCACTACTGATGAGTTATTTTTCTACTCATGAAAATGTGACATTTTGACTGGATAAATAACTAAAGGGTCAGAGCTTTAGACAGCTAGATATTAAAAGTAGAAAAAACAATTTGTGTGGTCATAAATGTTGTAGAAATTCTTAAGGAAGTATGAGTTTTAGTGTGGATTGAAATCTTGTCGGTTATATGTACCAAAATATATGAATAATGAACATGGTTTAAGTTTTTGTAAAATTGAAATGAGAAACAACATCTATTTTTTATAAATAAACACATTTTGATACCTTTGAATACGCTAATGCTTGTGATAATGAGATAATTACATAATAATTAAATATATTAATTATTCTTTGATAATATGGATTGAAATTTTTTAATTAAGTTTGTTGAAAACTTAGCTGAAAGTTTTCGCATCGCTTTACTTAATGGCTTCACTCATTTTATTCAAATTTAGAATTTTATCTTAGTCAGGAAGCCAGTAACAGATTTTTGCGGCGAATTTCCTTTCGGTAAATAATTAGTGGAAGGCTTTAGACAGTTGTGTTATGAAATTTCGTGAGCATCAGCTACGGCATCATGGGCGAGCCAACGGCAGCCGCTAAATCACGTGAAAATTAACAGTTTTAAAGATCAAAACTAACTTTTCCGCATCTGTGAAACAATATCCTATCATAAAATTGTCAGTTATAATATCACAAGAGCATAGACAATATTCGATTATTCACCTAGTCACGAAACGTATTTGGCGAGAGCGCAGCTCGAGTGGTGTTTCGCCAAATACGTCTCATGACTCTGAATAATGGAATATTGTCTATGCTCGAGTTGATATTTGTTACGATTATATAGCGAATAATATTCTTATTTTTTCTATTGATTAATATTAATATTGAAGGTACAATTTTTATAATACATATTTGATGTATTGTTGTTTTCGGAATTTGTAGTGTTGGTGTTGGTACAGTTGGTGACGCTTGAGGTGGATGGATTAGGAATGTTTCTCATTTTTTCAACTATTACTTTTCCGCCCAACCCAATATGCGAGAAAAGTATTGGTTTACCCCAAAAAAAGTTGGAATTTAGAAAACATTTTTCGAGTTATTTTTACGTTTTCCATCAACAACAACACGAAGAAACGGTTTTTAGAAAAAAAAATCCTGTGTGTATGTCGTCGTCGTCGTTGACGTCGGCCACTTTTTCTTACATTTCTTGTTAGCACGATACAGCCTCCGGAGTGCAATAAGTCACCAATTTTATGGTTCAATATTGTTAAGGACATGTCACAGATGAATCCTATTGATTTTCAGCTCACCAGAGCCAGTACAACGGGTGCTATGGTACTCGAAGTACGACATTTTGTCATTTTTTGAGAAATTTCAGTTTGTTAGCACGATACAGCCTCCGGAGTTCAACAAGTCACCAATTTTATGATTTAATATTATTCAGGACATCTCACAGATGAACCCTATTGCTTTCAAGCTCACCAGAGCCAATACAACAGGTACTAAAGTACTTTAAGTGCGATATTTTTGTCATTTTTGGAGAAGTTTCAGTTTGTTAGCACGATACAGCCTCCGAAGAATATACAAGTGACCAATTTTATGATGCGATATTATTCAGAGTGTCTCAAAGATGAGCCCTATCCATAGTTAGCTCACTAAAGCCAGTACAACGGGTGCTATGGTACTTGAAGTACCAAATTTTTGTCATTTTAGGAGAATTTTCAGTTTGTTAGTACGATACAGCCTCCAGATAGTATACGATTGATCAATTTCATGATTGAATATTGTTCAAGGTGTCTCACAGATGTACCCTGTTGATTTTCAGTTGACTAGAGCGAGTACAGCGGGTCCTATAAATCCAGATAAACTACATTTTTAGTTATTTTTGGAGAAATTTCGGTTTGTTAGCACGATCAATCCCCCGAAGAATATACAAGTAACAATTTTATGATAGAATATTGTTCAGGGCCACAGATGCGGAAAAGTTAGTTTTAATCTTTATAACCGTTTTTCTATGGTGTTCTGCGGTAAGTTTCAAATTATTGCTGTCAGAGATTCAGATGATGAGTGGCCTGTTATTTTGATAATTTCTTGCAAGTTTGCTCCTGAGTGTGACAACATACTCACAGCAGAGGAACGATTTGAGTGATTCGTAATTTTCTTTTTTTTCGTATCTATTCCGATACTTTCGGCTGCTGTACGTGTCCATTTACTCAACTGATTCAAACCAACACGGCAATTTTTGAACAATTTCCCTGTTCTCTGCCAATCAATATTAGATGTTAAAAAAGACGAGTGGTTGTGATATTTGGCGTTCTTTTGCTCAGCAGTTTTTCCAAGAGACGTACTGGGCACTTATTCGCAAACTCTTTATTCGGAGCCAACTATTTAGAATCAGTGGTGCGTTGTTCTCCACCTTGTGATGTTTTTGAGAACATTGGATTGTATTCGATACGTCCCTTAGTTTGACCATAATTGTCGAATTCCTTTTTGAAATTGTCGATTAAGCAAAAGGCTGCTTCATTACCACGCCATGCCAATTCCACAGCTCAAATTTGATAAAAAAATTTTTGCAAACCATCTGGTGTATTTTCATCAAAACTTAATATAATTTTGGTTATTTCTTTCTCGTTAAGAGCGGCTGAGCACTCTTTTTTCTGTCGGGAATTGCTTGTAACTTCTTTCTCTTGGCTGCACGAGCCTTTCTTCCGTTCTCGAAAATTACATCTTTGAATGGATTTATTTCCCTTTCGAACTCTTCATGAAACTTTTTCTGTTCCAGTTTAGCAGAAATTTTCCAAATGGTTTTCACTGTACTTTCTTTATATTCCTTGCCGTCTGAACGTTTCATATTGAATGCCCAATCCTTCATAATATCTGCTACTTTTTCATTCGAAATATCAGCAGAAAGTTTGTAATTTCGATCTTCACAAAACACCGTAAACTGCTTCCAAACATAATTATGCGTTTTTGTAGTATTTTCTGGTGTTAAATTTTCAATTTCTTGATCAATTTCATCACTTGAAATGAAACCAAAGCGCTGCATTTTGAAGGATTAACTGACATTTCATTGAGCTTGCCCGTTACTATGGAAATGATCACAATATGGCAGGAGGCGAAACACCAAAACGATTATATCACGTCATCAAGGGGTATAATCACTTATCAATTCAAGGATTGTAATGGTTCATTAGAACATAAGTTATATAATCACGTGTATACACTCCGGAGGCAACCCGAAATTTCTCCAAAAATGATGAAAAACGTGGCACTTCCAGTGCCATAGCACCCGTTGTACTAGCTCCAGTGAGATGAAAATCAATAGACTTCATCTGTGAGACGTCCTTAACAATATCCAATCATGAAATTGGTCACTTGTTGGCACTCCGGAGGCTGCATCGTACTAACAAACTTAAATATCTTCAAATATGACAAAAATGTTGTACTTCTAGTACCATAGCATCCGTTGTACTGGATCTGGTGAGCTGAAAATCAGAAGGGTTCATCTGTGAGATGTCCTGAACAATATTGAATAATAAAATTGGTAACTTGCTGCAATCCATAGGCTGTATCGTGCTAACAAGACCTTGTAACGAAAAGTAGCTGACGACAACGACGACGACATACACACAAGATTTTTTGTCTAAAACCCGTTTTTTCGTGTTGTTCTTGGTGGAAAACGTAAAAATCTCTCCAAAATTCCAACTTTTTTTGGGGTAAACCAATACTTTTCTCGCATATGAGATAGGATGGGCGGAAAAGTCAAATGTTTTCCATGATTTCTTCCCGGTTGAAAAATTGTCAGTTGATAGTTAACATAACACTGAAATGAAAAAAATCCATCAGCTAGCTGGTACGCTATGTTAGTTATTTCCTCCCGGTTGAAAAAGTGTCAGATGATAGTTTGCAAAATACTTTGAAACAAAAAAAACTTAAGCTGAGTATGTCGGTTGAAAACTCGTCTAGTGTTGCAGTGAAACGTGTGGTGCCAAAAGTAGGAGTGAGCGCATTTCGTGTATTTAGTTACATCGACTGACAATTTTTCAACCATGAGGAAATAACTTATCGAAAGATAATCGACATAATGCTCAAAGTACGCGAGATGGTGCAAGGTGTACATAATTATTTACTTAATATGTACGAGCTACAAACAAAAGTATGTTATGTGGGTAGGTGATCTAAATAAGTTCGAGCAGACTATTTCTCAGTAGAAGTACCGTAATAAATAAAACAAAAGCCTCTTACAAAAGATTCTGAAAGAAATCAAAAATTTTCGACTAAGACTGCACCCAAGGACGATTTTATTGGACACATTCAAAATAATTATTTTTTATAATTCGCGTATAAAAGAGACTTCATTATAACATTGTTTACAGTGTCCCAATGAAGTCTTTTTGAACACTTTTTTAGTAATTTTTAGTGTCACGCAGTTGGTTATTGTATGTTATATATATATATATATATATATAAATATATAAATATATATATTTATATATATATATATACATATATATATATATATATATATATATATATATATATATATTTTTATTTGACATTTGACTTTAACCTTGAAACAAATTATGAAACGATCTAGCGTTGTTCTAGCTAGCAAATTATTATATTAAATGGTCTTAAAGGTAAATTTGAATAAATTATATATTAAAAATAATAATAAGTAAGGTACGCTAACGTTTATTCATCAATGATTTGTCAATTGTTTATTTTTATATTGTATAGGATCAATAGGTATATAGGTATACATAACGTTCGATTTTTGGGATAAATTACCAGATATCTATGTGAAGATGTATTATGGAAATAATTGTATTCACGATATAATATAAATAGATCGCAAGCATATACGAAGAAACTCTTTTTTAAACAAATAATCATTATCTGTTTGCTTAAATGAAAGTTTGCTTACAATTCACATAATTATTCTATAATAATATGTCGAAAGTGCTGAATAAAACCATCTGTGATCCGACCTCAGATTAACAAATAAAATAGATATGTTTGTTATGATTTTTTCCTGCCCCAAACATCCAGTCACATTCTAAGCTCACTTGCGGATACTTCCACTTCTTTGTCATATTTACAAATTCCCTTTAGTTTCAGGAAAAATAAAATTAGAAGTTTAATTAACAATTTGTTAAAAAGTTATGCATTTATGCATTTGAGTTGCTGCTTTTAAAATTGATTACTAATACTTGAATTTTATTTAATTAAGGCATATTCTTATATAAATTTTAAACAAGTATTTCTCATAACCTTAGATACCTTTATGGCAATAACTAAAAGTGGCAGCATTGCTCAAAATTTCAGTACCTGTTTGATCTGTCAAGGGTAACCTATTTAGTAGTTTTATCCTTGTTTAATTACCATATAAAAAGAGAGATGCAAATATCGTCTGAGTGTGCTCCAGTAAATAATGTCTAGTAAATAATGTCAAACGGGGTTTGCTTATTCTAGAGCTATTACGACTAGAGAGTAACCAGGCAGTTTTAGCTTGAAATAAGTTTTTTTTCTGAAATCGTCAAGAACGCATGTCATGACAGAACTCAGGTTGGTCATGAAAGTGTCACTTTAAAGTCTAGTCACTTTCATGATTTTTACAAGACTCCTGTCAATTTTCAAGACTCATCTGTCATTTTTAGACGGCAATCGAATTAGAAATCGTCACTTATCTTATGAAAAGTTTATTCAATATAATTAAACTAATCTTACATTACAGCCTTTTTAAAGAAATCGCTAGCAATTTAATTGCTGGCTTTTGTTGAATAATAATTGCGCATGCGTTTCGGCCCATTTTCACTGCAACTTTCATGCTTGAAAAATATAGAAATGTTTCTAATTCTCAAGGTTATTCACGCGCAACTTTACGTATTTTTAGTTGTTTTAGATTTTGACATTATTGTGTTGGTCGTTCAGTGGCCGAATATCAGTTTTCTTTATTCGATGCTCAATTTTTTCTAACATCAGTCATTACAATCTTTGAAATCGTTTGTAATTTGTAAGTTTCTTATTGTTTTATTTAACTACGGTTTGCTCCAACAAGATTTATTCCTCCTGTTTTCAAGCGCCTTTTTATATAAGTAGCAAGAACAGCATTTGCAGTGATTTCCAGAGGTAAAAAGTAAAATTCATGTTTTTTCTGTATTAATTTTCGAAGCGAATTTCCACCTCTTTCATTAAAGGTTTAAACTTGTTTTCAAATTACAACTTCAAAATTAATGTGATAGTAATGTAAATTGTCAAAAAAATCTTGGAAATTTGCAACAAATAGACTCAAATGTAAGAAGACTAGTTTTTAATTTTGCATGAAGTTTATATTGCCTGCAATAAAGTTGCTGCAAAAAGGCTGTAATGTAAGATCAGTATTTAAAACACTTACAATCAAATACAACAAATATTATTAATTGGTATTAGAACTATGAAAATAAAAATTAATGATAATGCTGCCGCGACCAGTATTATGCACATTAGAAAAGTTTATTCCAAGTATATAACTCAAAGCATTATTATTTCTGTTTTCTGTTGCGTTAGCTATGTTTGACAACACTACTTTTTCGTTGACATATATGTTAGGAATATTAACATTTGAAAAACGATTTCAGAAAAAATATAATACATCACTGGTCATGAAAGTGGCTCTGCTTGACTCGGGGGCTTTAAAGAGATACTCGGATGCTACGCATCCTCGTACTCTTCAATAAGCCTCCTCTTCTGCAAAGTTTCACTTTCATGACTTGTAATGTAATATACTATTACACGTATCCGTATTGGATTTACGTTAACATAAAGAAGTTGTCAAAAAAACCTTTTTAGCAGATAAACGTATCGTTTTGTTCTGTTTTTAATTGTATCACCTCAAAACTATTGTAGGTTGTCACTGGTTTGTATTTTTATAACTAAAAATTAACTTTGTAATTATAATCAAACCCTACCAAGATTAATGAAGATCTTTAAAATGGCACTAACAGCACAGAATACTGATTTTGGTCGGGATAAGGATACGTTTGCATATACGGAGTAGGGGACGTAACAATCCGTTCAACGCATCGTATAGGCGGACCCGTAACGGGTCTACACATGCGCCGCTTCTCACGGATACGGATAGGAGAGAAATGCAAGACAAGCTAAAAGTACCTAACGTTTAGTTCTTTCGTTTTGATGAGTTTTTCAAAACTTTTAGTGACAAAATAAACTTTTTAGTTAATTATTTAAATATTTTTGGAGTATTATGGTTCGTCGGTGCCAAATTTGTTAGAAAAACAGCAGAAATTACCATGGCCAAGTGTCTTCAATACCCCCCCCCCTATTTGTAATTCATTCATTGTTTTACTACTGGCGGTTAAGATTGTTGGCCGCAAAAATAAACGTGTTTATGAATGAAATGCCCTCTCTATTCTATATTATTACTCTAAATATCTGACCAATCAGGAATCTACAGAATTGCCAACTTAAATTCAAACCACTACTCCTAGTTTAAAAACAGGGATTATGTAATTCTAATTTCTTTAAAAAATATTGTGTAAAACTTGTCTCACCGTGACTTTCTGTAGTACGAGTCACTGTGACACTTATTTTACCAATAACTATTATTTTATGGTACATCATTGTGAAGTTACCGTCTTTTAAAATTGAAAATAAAATGCTCCTTGCTGTTGTCCACAATTTAGGGATGTTAATTTTCTTCAATTAGATTTAACTTTTCATAATAGAATTTTGCCAAAAATTGCACTAATACCATGGGATACCATGGTATCATAAAACTAACTAATGTATCGCAATCAAATAAAGTCGGTCGCGTTCGAGTAGGGAATGACGTTGGTCGAAATCCAGCCAATGGCAGCGCGGAACTAGTTTCGTATCAATAAGCAGTTTTGAAACATGTTTTCGGGACATTGAGAAAGTAAGAAAGAAGCACCAAACCATCGCATAATTATATAGTACATTATACTTCTATTTCGTTTATGTTGAAAATACAAAATGTATAATATGGTACGTCTGCAGTCTGACTACATCGGTTTCATCCCTTACTATTTCGATAAGCAATAATCTAAACACTGATAATTTCATGTTTACAGTTGTTAGACTAGAGACGCATTTCATTGTAATAACAACTGTTTTCTCATTTTTTTAACACTTAAAAGAATAAAATATATTTTCACTCCTCTAGTAGTGACTTTTATTTAAGTAATCCCAACAGGTTAAGGACCCAGTGCAACGCGAATGTTAGTTGAATTTTCGGGTGAGTTCAAATAAACTTTGAATCATGAACAATGAGGTATCAAAACGGAAAATTCCGCCGTTTAATGGTGAGAAGTATAGTGTGTGGAAATTTCGAGTTCGCACACTACTCGCTGAACTAGAAGTACTTAGTGTAACAGATGAGGCAATACCCGCTGCCCTTACACCTGACTGCACTGGAAAGGACCTAATTGCCTAAAAGTATTGCGGAATACCCTAGTGATCCGCTTCTTGATAAAGCCCGAGATATTTTAACAAAGTTAGATGCTATCTACAACCGACGAAGTTTAGCTACCAAATTAGCATTTAGAAAACAGTGGTTAAAATTCAAATTTGAAGGTGATCTAACTTTGGTTCAGCATTTCACTAAATTTGATGGCATAATTTCGGACCTAATAGCTGCTGGAGCTGCTCTCGATGAGATGGATAAAGGCGCACATTTATTGTGGACGCCTTACAGTAATAATAAATATAGAGAGAGCTATTCATTCATAAACACGGTTATTTTTGCGGCCAACAATTCTAAACGCCAGTAGTGAAATAAATAATGAATTACAAAAAGTGGGGGTGGTATTGTCGACACAAGGCCTAGGTAATTTCTACTGTTTTTCTAACAAACTTGGCACCGACGAACCATAATAATCCAAAAATATTTAAATAATTAACTAAAGAGTTTGAAGGACCTGACCGCTATGCTTAACAGCATTGGTATAGGGGAAAAGACAGAAGAATGCAAAAAAAACATAATAAACAATAAAGTAAAAGCAAAAGCGAGGCTAAAGCAGTTTCAATCAGCCCCCATCTAGGAGGTAAAGGAGGTGGGCCACCACCAAATATAATACTGACTTCCTTTGAGGGAAGGCTTTTAGCCATAATGGGCAAGGTAGCTGTTGAGGGAAATCCCAAAGTTATGGAAATGAGCTTAAAAAGATCCATCAGCCCTTCGCTGTCATATTGTAACACATAAATAATTCATATCTTCAATTAATCGAAACAGATCAGTAAATTGTGTATCTCTTCGCGAAAATGGGTCACTTTCGCTCTTTATAATTCTTTCAATATCATATTGTTGAATTTCTTGTAGATGGTCATCATTATCAACCAAAATTGCACCCAAGAATTGGGCAGGCAGCATCTACAATAGAAATAGTTACTGATAATAATTTACCTTATATTGAGGAGCACAAAGGTGCCCGTAATTTTGGAAACTTATTTAATTTTAGTATTATTGTTTATAACTGTTCATTTTATATCACTTCTTTAGTTAGAGACTGTTGAAAATGTCAAAGAACAAAGATGTTTTCTGAATAGATACTATTATTCCAAAGATTGCCGAACCTAGATTTCTATAATCACAAGAGATGTGACGTGATACCAAATTTCAAGATTATCGTCTGTTTTTGGTTGACTTCACTAAAATAGAATTCTATTTGTCATGTTCACACCCCAGGTCAGGTATTTGAGCTGAATAAAGCATTGTATGGTCTAAAACAAGCAGTGAGGTATTGGTTACTCAAAATCCTGATACATTACAAACTTGAACACATCAGTCGACTCATTCGTTTGCAAAACGAATCGTATTTTTTGTAGACGTGTAACTAGTTCTTGTTTGACGTAGCTTGCCAGATCCTGAATTCGCCGTGAAACAGTATCGTTTAATAGCGCCATAATAGAAAGATGATTTGCAGATTTTCCATCAAGCATATATTTTATTATGTATACCACACATGGCTTTATTAAATTCTCAGCGATAGTGTGTGCTTCACCTGCTTGTGCAATGCGATAGCTAACTAAATATGATGCCTTCGTGGCCTTTTCATTGATAGTTTAGGTTAAAAGCATCATAGTTTTTTGAGTTTCCCATAATTGTTCTCTTTTACGTACAAAAAAATTCTTTATTCTTGTCTTTACACTCGGGGCAGTTTCCAAATTTCGGCGCAGCTTGGCATTTGGCTCAGAAAGCAGTTTACTGGGTACATAATATACAGAGAGGTGAACCGTTGGAATCAACAAATCCGAAACTGATATATGATTCATCATACGTCCCTTTTTTGCCTTTGAAACAGTGGAGCTTAACGTCTGGGTCGGTAATTGCTGTATACTCCGCGCGTACTGCTTTGAACATTCGGCTTCATTAGAAGATGTTGTTGCAACACGTTTAACGTCTTTAAGCCAACGTTCCATTCTTCTTAATTAATAATGTTACCGCGTAGAAGCGTTTAGTCCAAAGAATAAATGTACAAAACTGATACAATCAGAATACAGCAGTAGAGCAATACCTAAACACTTCGTTTAAAATTAGCAATTCGCTAGCTAGTAGAGGTAGAAAACTATCAATAGCCCTATCGATAGTTCTGACTATCGAATAATATCGATAGTTTTTATAACTATCGTTAGTTTCCGATAGTTTAATAACAGTTTTTTTTTCGCCCGTGAATGAAGCTGTATCTCTGAAGGTGAAGCCACGCCGCAATGCCACACTCATATTTCTCCGTACATAATGGTTATCTATGCTCACATTCTGTCAAACCATAAATGACATTTATAAATGGCGCAAACTTTCAAATTTGTATGCCTTGTTTTGAAGTCCAAATGTGGATTACGGAGTCAGTATTTGTTTAGGATTATGCATATTTATTTTTCAGGATAAAATTCACATTCACAAGCGTCTCAGAAAACGAAGTCGTTGTCTGAATGTGGCACTGATGATTCTGCATCTCTAAACTACGATGAAACCAATCGATTTGAGGTTGGTACTGCCGGTGCGGATGGTGATACTTCAACCAATAAATCAAAGATTAAAAGAAAAAAATACTACATTGTTTGGAAGTATTACAAAAGATCAACTAATCGAAAATTCGCAAAATGCAATACTTGTGGGAGAGAGTTCAAGACTAGTGGCAATACAAGTAATTTAAGCGACCATTTACAAAGATTTCATCCAATATGGAGTGAAAGCACTGGTGAAAATCTAGACCTCGCTTCTGTTGATCCCAGCATTAGTGCTACTACTTCTACCTATGCACGTTCGAGTGTTAGATCTATCAGTCCATTTTTTAGCGGGATGTGTATTATGATGTTTCTTCCCAAAGGAAGAAACTTTTGGACAGAGCAGTTCTGGATATGATAACTTCCGATTTTCAACCTTTTACAATTGTTAGTGATGCAGGATTCAACAAGTTGGTTTCTTTGTTGGATCCCAAATATAAACTGCGAAGTCCCTATATATTGGGTAATATACTCAAGGAAATGTATTTAGAAGAATATTCGAAATTACGAAATGAATTATGTGATATTGACTTTGTAGCAATAACCACAGATTCATGGCCATCTATTGCCATTGAATCATATCTTATAATCACCTGTCACTATGTGGATGAATATTTTAATTTAAAATCACGTGTTTTGTCCACAAAGACTTTACCAAAAGGGGTAAATCATACGTTTGAAAATCTTGCAGACACTATGAAAGATATATTTGAAGAATGGCAGATAAGTGCCAAAATTATCTGCATAGTAACGGACAACGCAGCCAACTGTTATGCCCACACTCTCAATTTGGTAGTGCAGGACAACCACAAGCTGGTTCATGACATTGTAAAAAAAGTAAAGGATATTGTGACGTGTTTAAAAAGTAGCCCATTGGCAATGAGCATATTTTTAAAAGAACAGAATGCCAGAGAACTTCTCAAGGTTATGCAAGAGGTCCAGACCCGTTGGAACAGTACATTCTTCAAGATTCAAAGGATACTACAAACCAATGATGCTCTAGGTCGTGCTCTATTGAAATTGCGGAAGGCTCCTCAACCTCTCACAGATGATGACCTGACAATTTTGGGAGACATTCAGAAAGTCCTAGGTTGTTTTCAAGAGGCAACAAAAAAAGCTCAGGTATAGCTTTAAATAATTAAAATATGTGATTCATGAAAATTTATATGTGTACATTTACAAAAAAAATTCATTCTTGCAGGGAATGCCTATGTGACAATATCACTAATAATACCAATAACATTTGGTATTCAAAATTTCTTGAATCAATGTTTGGCTAATTTGGCAACGGAAGAAGGAAAAACTTTTTGTAGAAATTTGGCGGCATCTGTGGAGAAAATATTGACTCCTCATGAAATGAGATCAGCACCTAGACTTGGAACAATTTTGGATCCACGATTCAAAAAAGAAGGATTTCGAAGTGCATAAAATGCCCTAGCAGCGGCTGTGCTTCTTGAGAATGATATGCATAATCTTTCTCAAAGGAGTCGAAGGGATGAAAATGCTGGGAACTTGTCGTCTGAACCAGTAAACTTGGACTTGAGAACTTCAACTGCACACAGCAATATGAGCAGATCGAGCTTAGCCCTTTTTGGATTTTTGCAGCAAGGATTAGAGGAAAAAGTGAAATCAGTGACAGCAGATGTAATCATCAGCAAATAACAATTTGTAGAAATGCAAAATGCTCCAGATAACACTGATACTCTTGCATTTTGGAGGGTATTGACAAAACGTAAAGAAAATAATTTAAGGAGTAATTGATAATTTATTTTTCCTACGATCACTACCCAAAGTAGGCTTTTGCACACTCAAATCTAACCGCAAAGTTGATGTTTTCCGTGATATGTCATAATTTGACATTATTTCCGCTCTAGAGCGTACTTTTTGCTCGCATGTTTTCATTTACAATAAACTAAAGAAAGTTAGTAAATAATAGGTATATTAATTGTACATTATACACTAAGCGACTGAAGTGACCCATTTAATCCCGCGGATGGGACCCATTTAATCCCCGAGGGAATCAATCCATATACATTTTTAATAAAAATGAATACTACTTAGGATGGGTGGGCATCGGGGATGCACTTTTATGAAATGAAACATGGCTGGGCATTGAGGACGGACTTTTATGAAATGAAGCTTGGCTGGGCATCGAAGACGGACTTCAATTTTTTTGTAGTAAGTCAAAGTGCGCCAATAAAAAAATAGCGTAAAGTATTCGTGGATGACTGGTCTTTCAAACACGCGCGATTTTTCGAGCGCGACGGCGCAGTGTTATAAGACCTTACAGATTAGACCGATTCAGACGTCACTTCAATTATTATTTTCTATCTTATAAACCATCCAAAACACCTATGTTTATAGTTGTAGTTAATATTTAGAAATATTCAAAGTGTATAACTAACGACTTTTGTAAGTTTTAAATTGTCATTAGTTGCTTTTACGCCGTTTTTGATAGATTAGGTTAAGTTTCTTCTCGAAACCTTGACTCAAAACATCAAATTGCAAGAGGTTATGGACACAGGACACGCGTGAGACACCATTGAAGCTTCTGGAGTTTGTAATTTGTTGATATTTTGTGTTAATGAGTGATATCATGAGACAGCTTCCGCTGATCGAGCATCTAAAAGGGCACGAGAACTATGGTACGTGGAAATGCGCGGTACAGATTTATTAAGAACACGAAGAGCTTTGGGACGCAGTAAAAGGATTTTTCGTGTTTTTTTTTAATTATTTGTTTAAAAATAAGGTGATCGTAGAAAAAATCTTGTGTGCAATTCGAGCAGAAAGTGCGTTGCCGCTTTCGGCAGATTGCCCGCAACTTTCTGCCTCAAGCGGCAAAGTATCACTTTCCGCTCTTAATACACAAATAGCTATTTTGTGTTACAGATAACAGGGAACGAATTGTATCCGTTAAATTTGTTAGCAGAAAAATATTTCTGCGTTCCAGCTACCTCGGTGGACAGTGAGAGAATTTTTAGTTCTACGGGGCTAGTAATCTCCGACCGGCAATCGAGGCTGAAAGCTGACAAAGTCAACATGATTGTGTTTTTGCATAAAAATAAATAACCGCTCCACCTTAATTTATTTTTTTATAAAAATATTTGTATTTTTGAATAAAAATAAATATCCGATTTGCTTTAATTTCTTCTTTTTCTTTCAAATTCATTGTTCTGTATTAATTTTCTTTGACTATCAATAACTATCGATAGTTATCGATAGTAACGTCGCTATATATCGAAAAGTATCGATTTTACCAACTATCGATAGATTTAGACCTCCACTAGCTACCGTGTAAGTAGATAGATACTTATCGCTCCGAACGCTAATCGTCGACTGATGAGTGTTGAGGCACGATCATCACTTTTATAGACCTAACCTGGATCTCAAACATTCTCAAAAATACTCGAGTCGGCGCCTTTTGATAAATGAACAGCCAAAATAAAAATAGAAATACAAAAAATGCGGTGTAAACAATTTCGACTTTATGTTTTGAAGTTAAACCCGAAATTTGCTTATTTACAACTATAGTGTCTTATCTCAGAGGCGGATTTTATCAAAGGAACTGCGGTCTCATAACGCCTTTGATAAATAGAAAGCGGAAATAAAAATAGAAATACAAAAAACGCGATGTAAACAATTTCGACTTTGTGAGCGCGCACCAGTAGATATCGGCGGTGGCGGCATAGTAAAATTGTACTGTTGTGGGTGGCAACTAAGTTCGGCTGCGCCTCGTGATACGCTTGCGTCAAAACATTAGACCCCTACTGGGGTATCGCGGAACACACTTAGAGAATGGCTGGTCTAATGCATTTCACGAATTATCGGCTTAGAGGAAATGACCGACCTAATTTTGCTACTGACTCGCGGACTATTTAACGATTCACTTTCTCATCATTCTCTCGACGAGCGTAGTTGCTTCAGGTATATCAGAGGTTTCATTCGCATTTTGTTCAATAAGTTGAAAAAGGTTGTAAATTTCGTGTTAAGATAAGTTTTGGGTAAATTTTGGCAGTATATGTATATGAACATTAATTTTGAGAAGGGAAGACGATATTGCCAAGAGTTAGCAATAATGGGTCTTTATGTATATCTGCAGTTTTGTAATTTGGAATACAGTTAGATGGGGTGAAGTGGATAGTTTTTCCAAGTTTTCGAATAATATAATTGAACCCAGAATAAAAATTTTACACGATTTGTATATCCATATAGAATAGAACCTCACGATCATGCAATCATTTATTGATAAAACAAATCGAAAAAAAAAATCATAATCACGTTATCAAACAAACACTTATATTGGGGTTACTTTGATAGGGCGAATTTTTTCACGTCCTCAGAGTTATCAAAATAAGTTATCAATTTCATACTTTACCATTTTGGTGCAGACGTTTTTTTATCAAAGCTGCACTGCATTGGGGTGAAATTGATAATCCATATTAGTTGAATGTCTTATCAAAGGCACCCCAATTATTCAGCATACATAATAATAATAATAATAATAATAATAATAATAATAATAATAATAATAATAATAATAATAATAAGGCGGAAATTTAAATGTATATTCAACAATATATCAAATCGAATTCAATTATCTATGTTCCATCACAGATAACTTATATCTCCTGATCAACGTTTCTGAATCCTACGGCAAATTTCCATTACTTTGAATAATAATGTTTACCTACTAATAAAGGACCGAACTCTAAGTTACCAAAATGGTGGTGCTTTCGAAGTTTGATTAAAGACTTAAGTCGATTTACATCAACGTGCCAAGGAATATAAACAACATTAGTAAAATCATCAATCCAGTGAATATAGTAACACAATAAGTTTAACATGTTTACAGTAAATGCAATTTACTGTATTGGCTCTTATTTTGTGGAATCTACTCATATTACTGTTGTAAATGAAACTAACTGTTTCTAGATCATTCCACAATATATTGAAAAAATGTTAGAAATTAACAATTATTTCGATATTAAATATCATCGTCAGTATGAAAAGTAACTTCTGCCATTCTGACGATGATATTTAATATCGAAACAATTATCGATTTAATAGTGTTTTAAATCAGACTCACGGTTTCTAGTTAATTCCACAATATAATAGAAGTTATTGAAAATTCTAAAAAATTGACAATTGTTTCGATAAATCAATATCATCGTCAGAATGACAGAAGTTACATTTCATTTGATGCCTACCTGATGTTAGTAGTTATTTTTGGCTAGACCAAGAAGTGGCCAACTTGTGATTGACTTAATATATGTTTATAGAAAAAAGAAGAAGATGTGATATTACAAATATTGAAGCTTAGATATTATTAGCCTTTGGTGATATCCTGGATATCATTTTTCCAATTAAGATCAGTATAACTGTGCAATGATATAGGAAACCAGAAAAACTATATCAGCGGATCTTTAAAATTATCACTTAACACAGTTTATTAGTGGAGAACTTCCTAAATTTATCTGTTCATTGACAACTTCATATTGTGGGTTTCTTAAATGTCTTCTAATTTCCAATTCTTCAAGGAAATCCAGTTCTTGTTTCTTTTCACAAATATGCAGCACTTCTAGTTTTGTGTTAGGTGTCAATGAATCATTGGTATCAAGTAGATGTTTTGCGTAGTGGGATTTATCTGGTTGTTTTAATCTGTATGCTCGTAAGTATTCACTGTATCGGATTTCAAAATTCCTAAGGGTCTGACCCAAATAGACAGCATTACATTCTGGACATTTGAGTTTTTATATACCTGATTTCTTTAATGGTGATATTTTTGTTTTTACATTTAACAATTTTGTACTAACGTTACTTTCTGTTTTAAAAAACACTGTTGTATTCGTTGCTAAAGTTATTATCTTTGAAATATTATTAGAAATATTTCCTGCATATGTGATGGTTTTATAAGTTTTTATTTCATTAGCTTGTTTAGGAAATATTAGTTGTAATGCCACTTTTTCCTCTTTTTTACGAATTAGCTTATTTATCATATCTAATGGATAACCGTTGGATGTTGCTATTTGTCTAATTGTATTAATCTCTCTATCAAAATTACATTTGTTCATAGGAACTGAAAAAGCTCTATGTATCATTGAATTATATGCCGCTAGTCTGTGTGACATAGGGTGATTGGAATTGAATGGAATTGTCACATCAGTCTGTGTTGGTTTTCGGTAAATTGAATAATCAATTACATTATTAACTCTTTGAATTTTTAAATCAAGAAAATTGATCGAGCTATTCTCTTCAATTTCTAATGTAAATTTAATTTTTGGGTGTAAATTATTAATGTGGTTGAAAAATACATCTAATTGTCGTTCAATACCCATTGAACAAGCTAATATGTCATCTACATATCTATACCAAAATAAAATATTTTTCGAAATATTACTTTCGAAGATCTTTCTTTCTAAATTGTCCATAAAAATGTTTGCTAAAATAGGTGATATAGGGCTTCTCATTGGTAAACCTTCATTTTGAATATATATCTTATTGTCAAAAGTGAAATAATTCTGATTAATGCATACATCAAATAAATTAAGTACATCTGATATTATTCCAGGATTAATATTTTTTATCTTCTAGTAATTTTCTTACAAGTATTAGACATTCTTCAGGAGGAATTTTAGTGAACATATTAGTTACATCGAACGAAATGAGTTTATAGTTATCTTGCAAGTGGATTGCTTTCAACTTTTTGATTAGTTCTATCGAATTTCTAATTGAGTACTCAGATTCATATCCGTAACTATTGAGTATATTGTTGATCTTCTTTGCCAATATATTATTAGGAGCATTAACATAAGAAACTACAGGTCTAATTGGTTTCGTTATTTTATGTAATTTAACGGTTCCATATAATTGTGGACAATGAGGATTCTTATGTATGATAGACCTCTTTTCGTAATCACTTAAAAGATAATTTGAATTATTAACAATATCCCTTACATTATTAGAAAACTTTTTTGTTGGGTCCGCTTTAAGAACTTTTACATCGCTAGATTCTATAAAGTTATATATTTTGGAATTGTAATTTTCAGTCGTCAAAATGACAGTTGTGTTCCCCTTATCAGATTTTGTAACTGTTTGTTGTTATCTTCTATCTTCTTTTTTATTGCATTTAAAACTGTAATGTCATTTTTTGTTTGACGTTTGACTTTTGAAGGTTCAATATTTTTGATTAAAATGGTAATTTTTAATTTCTCATAGAGAAAATTATTTGAATTAGATTTTAAAGCTTTTTCTGATTCTGTAGCTATAATTTGTTTAATATTATTCGTAAATTTTGGTGGTATGCTGTACTTTAAACCTTTATTTAAAAATTCTATTTCACTATCTGTAAAATTAGTGTCTGAAAGGTTTTCAAATCGTGGTGCAAAGTGTGTTGGTATGTAGGTACTTACAGTTTCATGATGTTTTGAGTATTGAATAATATCAGATATACTTAATTTATTTGATGTATACCTTAATCAGAATTATTTCACTTTTGACAATAAGATATATATTCAAAATGAAGATTTACCAATGGAAAGCCCTATATGACCTATTTGAGCAAACATTTTTATGGACAATTTAGAAAGAAAGATCTTTGAAAGTAATATTTCGAAAAATATTTTATTTTGGTATAGATATGTAGATGACATATTAGCTAGTTTTATGGGTAGTGAACGACAATTAGATGTATAATTTACACCCAAAAATTAAATTAACATTAGAAATTGAAGAAAATAGCTCAATCAATTTTCTTGATTTTCTTGTCCTGCCATTTCTTATAGGTGTGCTACCGCGCCATTCTCCTATTTCCCGCTAGCCTCCCTCCAATTTTATATATGAAACACCTCTCCGCGACCATGAGGTCTATCGGGGGGAACCCAGCCATCACCTGAGCTGCCTCCGCCGATACCGTCCTGTATGCCGCTATTATCCTTAGTAGGCTTTTCCTGTGCACAGCTATTAGTTTGTCTCTGTACTTCTGGATTTTGATACCCCGGACCCCCCACACTTGGCATCAGCCTTTGGAGTTGAGCACTCTTTGTGGCCGCCTTGTCGATGGAACGGTTGATGTGGGTTGCGAAGTTCAGGTTTTTTGTTATTGTGACCCCTAGGTACTTGATATTATCTTTTGCCTGGATCTTCTGTCCATCTACCATTATAGAGAAATTACCCGTTGCCTTTCTCGGGCGTTTTGTCAATATGATCTCCGTCTAGTGTGGGGCTACCTTCAGACCATTTTTTCTGGTCCACCTGATTGCGAGGTAGGTGGCCTTTTCTACCCTGTAAATAATCTCCCTCTCGTCGTTGTCCTCAATCCTGTATATCAAATCATCCGCATATGCCATGGTCGTTACCTTTTGCTCATATCCCAACCTAATAATCCCGTCATACATGACCTTCCACAGCACTGGTCACGAAGACCGAGCCCTGTGGGACGCCCATCGTGCATCTGTGCGCTATAATCCCGGACACAACTTTTCGGTTACTTAAGTAGTTTCCTATAAATCTAACCATGTAGTGGCTTACCCCTCCGTTCACGAGTACCTTTGTAATATTCCCCCATTTAGCCGTATTGAATGCGTTTCTTATATCAACGGCTACCAGTACGCCCCATTTGAAGGTTCCTTCAGTTATCCTGGTTTTTAAGCTTAGGATAGCTGTCACCGTGGATTTCGTCGCTCTAAAACCATGCTGTCGGGGGGATAGAACTTTTTTTTCTTCCAGTTCCACGTTTAGACTATTGGTGATAAGGCGTTCCAATATTTTTCCGAACGTGTTTATTGAGCATATAGGCCTATAGCTAGAGGCTTACTTCGAGTCGTTGCCCTCTTTAGGCAGT
Organism: Galeruca laticollis; assembly: GCA_963921935.1. Classification (NCBI taxonomy): domain Eukaryota; kingdom Metazoa; phylum Arthropoda; class Insecta; order Coleoptera; family Chrysomelidae; genus Galeruca; species Galeruca laticollis. The sequence continues at coordinate 31,141,138 of OY998178.1, read as the reverse complement.
AATAGTAGGTTACTTGAAATGAAAGTAACCCAAAGTAACCGCTCTGAAATTCTCGGCGATATACGGACCGTATGCATAGTGCGCAAAAACTTTAACCTTTTTCATAATAATCGTTAAGATATCACCCTATATAAATATAAACAAGAATAGAACGCTGTCATAAGTAGATAACTTTTTTGATAACTCTCTGAAGGCGTGAAGCACAGACAAATAAATCAAATAGCGTTGTCCTGAAATAAATAAAGGGTTTAGTTTTTGTTTCAACAATATAAGCTTTAAATTACAAAACATCGTCGATACTGAAGTAATTGCGCAAAAACTAAGCCCGACATAGATGAAAAGACATCGATCAACAAAGTATAAAAGACATTATTTCAGAAGATTTATTACACACAATGAGAACTTTTCTGTTCCTGCTAATTTCAGTTTCTTGGCAAGTTCTGCTATTATCTCATCGGCTTGTCAACTTTGACTGTTCCTTCAACTCATCTATTTAATATCGACTTTGTCGTGATATGAATGGTGTGTTATGGCGATGTAGTCGGCGGAGCAATTTGAAAAAATTGAGGCCCTACCGAGTGAGGGCGCAACTGAAATCCACTTTTTTATTATTTGAGTTAGCAAAAAATAAAAAATTTTATCTGAAAGAGAAAAATCCATCTGGTATATAGAGCCAATATACCGATTTTTTGATTTGAAGAAATATACAGGGAAAAATTGAAAAGTACTTTTGCAAAAATTTTTTTTTCGAATTTCAAAAAACGAATATTCCAGCGAAAGAGATCACGTCCAACCCTCACAATAAACATATAACAAACCTTTCCTGTCCTTCTCATTGCCTAATTTTCAATAAAATAGAAAATTGTAGTAATATTATTTTTTTAATGCAAGTTAACATCAGGAGGCTTGTTATAGAGGGAAGCTTCGTCGAACCACTGGTCTATACACAAAATCGGGTTTTCCGAGATAATTCACTCAATTTAAGTCGCGGCATATAGATAGTTGAGTAATTGTATTTCCCATCGGAGACATGTGAATATGGTAAGCAAGCTTTATTCGATAAGCGAATGAATTTCCAGCCGGTGGTAAAGTATTACTTTTCCGGCTAATCCTATCTAATATGCGAGAAAAGTATTAGTTTACCCCAAAAAAGTTGGAAATTGAAAAAAAAATTGAGTGATTTTTTCATTTTTCAGCAAGAAGAACGCGAAAAAACGGTTTTTACGAAAAAAATCCCGTGTGTATGTCGTTGTTGTCGTCGTTAGCCACTTCTCGTAACATGTCTTGTTAGAACATACAGCCTCCAGACTACAACAAGTCACAAATTTTGTAATTGTATATCATTCAGGACATCTCACAGATGAACCCTATTGATTTTTAGTTCATCAGAGCCAATACAGCTTCCGAAGTATATACAAGTGGCCAATTTTATGATTGAATATTGTTGAGGGCATCTAATAGATGGACCCTATAGATTTTCAGCTCGCCAGAGCCAGTACAACGGGTGCTATGGTATTTAAAGTACTATATTTTTGTCATTTTTCGTTAGTACGATACAGCCTCCGTATTGTATACAAGTGTAACGTTGTAATTATAGGTTTAATTATGATTTTGAAGAAAATATGTAATTTGACATACGAAAACTATATTTAGAATGACGTTTCAAGTTTTATACTAATGCTCGAATTCACCAACCATTTCCTAAAATTAGGTAATACCTAAATCATATTTTGGAATTGCTAAATAAAATTAACGTTTCATCACGGGCTAAGTAATACCTAAGAGTGATAAATAAGTTATTTCCTATCGTTCTTAGGTGTTTCTTAGCGCGAGGTGAAACGTAAATCGCATTTAGCAATTCCAAAATCCAATTTAAGTATTACTTAACTTTAGGAACTGGTTGGTGAAATCGGGCATTAGTGTCTATACTCTACATCTCCCTTTATTTTGTAAACCAAAAACATTGTTTTCCAAACTTCCCGTGAAAATAATATTAATTTATAGATTTTTTTCAAACATCCTATTAGGTATGTTATTGGTTAACTAATTATACCAATAATCATAAATTGCACAGCAAAGCTTAACGCAGCTTATAAAATAATATTGTAACTACTAATTTAACTATTATTAAAGATCAAGTCTGTTTATTGATTTAATTGTTCCACCAAAACTTGATGATCTTAGTACTGTCGCTGGCTGAACCAGGTTTGACATCTGCAAATGATTAGAAGTATTTGATGGCGAGCTTGTTGCTGCTGGGAGTGACTTAGGTACATCTGGTGATTGTTCTTGTGCTGGAACCTGTTGTACTGCTGGATCATCTGTGTATTTGATTTTAGGAACTACCACTCTATTGCTTGTAATGTCTGCTTATGTCTTGTGCAGATGACTGAAGTTTCTGCGTAAGATTTGACCTTGATCAGTATGAATGATTACAGATCTTGGTAGACCTTCAGGCTTTTCCACCACTCTTGCCCCTTCCTATTGGCGATGAGCAACTTTGTGTCTGACTTTTTCATTAGTTTCAAAATTGTCTAGTCTTTTATTGTGCTTATTACTGCAGTTGGCTTGTTCTTCTGTTAATCGTTTTAGTTCAGCTGTGACTCCTTGCATTATTTTTGGTTTTAGGTTGCTGTCTTTTGGAGATCTGGTTATTCTGCTGAATATACGTTGGTTGGGTGAACCTAAAATATCGTTTCTTGGTGTATTTGTCCAATTTAATGAAGCTAATTTAACATCAGACTTGTCAATACTACATTTTTTTAATGTGTTCTTGGCTACTTGAACTGCTTTTTCGGTGATCCCATTGCCTTGATGTTGATGTGGACTGGATGTGACATTGTTAAATTTCCACTCTTTTTGAAAGATCTTGAATTCTCTAGACATGTTTTGTGTTCTATTATCAGTTTGTAGCTCTTCTGGTATTCCATGTACAGCGAACTATCTTTTCAGTTGTTCTGTAACTTCATATCAAGACTGACATTTTATCTGTTGAAAATCTAAATATCCAGAGTAGCTGTCATAGATTACGAAGTAGGGTTTTCCTCTTAATTCAAATAGATCAGGTGGAAGTGTAGGAATATTTTTAACTAGCAGTATATCTTTAACATTGTCTTTTTGTGTTTGTTGATAGATAGAGCAGGTTTTTACTAGTTTTATGATGTCATCATATTGTCCCATCCAGTAGAGAATTTGTCGTGCTCTTCATATACAGCTGTGTATACCTGCATGTCCCTGATGAATATTCTTTAGCATTTCAAGGATCTGTGATTTTGTTACTACAGTTTTATTTTCTATGAAAATTATTCCTTTGAGGTAGCTCAATTCTTCTTTAAAGTTAAAATAGTGTTCTAGTTCTGTGAGAAGTTCACTGACTTTTTCTGGTAATCCTTGTATTATTGTCTGAAGTAGTAACTGTAAATGTGGATCTTCCTTTGTAGCTGTCATTAACTCCTCTTTTGCGACAAGTAACATAAGTAGTATTGCTGTAACTTTCAAATTTTCTTCTTGTTCATATTTCGGATAAGATTTTTCAAATATAAAATTCCTGGGAATTGGCCATTAATTATTTATTATTATTTTGGAGATGTCTCACAAAAAATACAGTATTACTACGTACGCTTCGGCATGAAGATTAGATGCATCGCAGTCTTGACTAAGAAAGTCTGCTAAGAGTATTTCTGTGCCTTTTATTTTTCTGCCCAACCTATCTAATATGCGAGAAAAGTAATGGTTTACCCAAAAAAAATGGAAATTTGAATTTTTTTGAGTTATTTTTACGTTTTCCATCAACAACAACCAAAAAAAACGGTTTTTAGGAAAAGAGTCCTGTGTGCATGTCGTCGTCGTTGTCGTCAGCCACTTCTCGTTACATGTCTTGTTAGCACTATACAGCATCCGCAGTGCAAGAAGTCACCAATTTTATGGTTCAATATTGTTGAGGACATGTCACAGATGAACCTTATTGATTTTCACCTCACCAGAGCCAGCATAACATGTGCTATGGTATTAGAAATACGATTAGTCATTTTTTGAGAAATTCCAGTTTGTTAGCACGATACAGCCTCCGGAGTTCAACAAGTCACCAATTTTATGATTGAATATTGTTCAAGACATCTCTCAGATGAATCCCATTGATTTTCACCTCACCATAGCTAGTAAAACAGGTGCTATAGTACTTTAAGTACGATATTTTTATCATTTTTGAAGAAGTTTCAGTTTGTTAGCACGATACAGCCTCCGGAGTATATACAAGTGACCAATTTTATAATTGGATATTATTCAGAGCGTCTAAAAGATGAATCAATCCTATTAATGTTCAGCTCACTAAAGCCAGTACAACGGATTCTATGGTACTTGAAGTACCAAATTTTTGTCATTTTTGGAGAATTTTCAGTTTGTTAGCAAGATACAGTCTCTAGAGTGTATACGAGTGACCGATTTTATGATTGAATATTGTTTAAGGTGTCTCACAGATGTACCCTATTGATTTTCAGTTGACTTGAGCGAGTACAGCGGGTCCTATAAATCCAGCTATACTACATTTTTGGTTATTTTTGGGCAAATTTCGGTTTGTTAGCACGCTACATCCCCCGAAGTGTATACAAGTGACAATTTTATGATAGAATATTATTCAGGGCCACAGATGCGGAAAAGTTAGTATTAATCTTTAAAACCGTTTATTTTAAATATGACTTTTGGTGCGTATGGTACAAGACTGAATATTATGCGTTGCAATATTGCTGGAGCAGATTGTATGTTTTTCTTGAAGATTGTCTCCAGTGGTTTATGGTCTCATTCCACTGTCAGTTCTTTACCGTAAACGTTTTCGTGAAACTTCTTACATCCGAACTGTATAGCGAGTGCTTCTTTTTCAATCCGTCGTTAATGTTCTTCACACTTGGTTAACGCTCTTGCTCCATAAGCTATAGGTTGTCCTTCTTGAAGAAGTGGAGCACCAAGATTTTTTGAACTTGCGTCTACGCTGTTACAGGTTTGTTTATATCATATAGTCTCAATACTGGAGGGCTTCGCTAGCGTCTAAGCTTAATGTTACAGGTTTGTTTACATCATATAGTCTCAATACTTGAAGAACTTGTTTTATTTTGTTCAAAGCTTCTTCGTGATGAATTTCCCGTAAAAAGTTTGTAATTATGTGTAACAAATTTCTCCAAAAATGAGATAAATTTCGTACTTCAAGTACCATAGCACCCGTTGTACTGGCTCTGGTGAGCTGAAAATCAGTAGAAAATCTGTAAGGTGTCCTAAACACTATTCAATCATAATAAAATTCGTGAATTGTTACACTCCGGAGGCTGTATCGTGCTAACAACACATGTTACGAAAAGTGGCCGACGACGACATACACACAGGATTTTTTTTTCCACAAAACATGAAAATAGCTCTTTAAAATCCAAAATTCCTACTTTTTTGGGGTAAACCAATACTTTTCTCGCATATTAGATAGGATGTGCGGAAAAAATGTATTCATGATCAAATTTTTAATGCAGAATATAACATCGATTTCCATAGACCAAAAAAAGATCAGTGCAGTACTTGCGAAAGTTATAAAAATTCAAATTCTAAAAAAAAAGTGAAACGAAGATGGAATATGAATGTTATTTCAAAGATAAGATTTGTCACAAAAGGACAATGCTCGAGAAACAATAGATGCTTCGGAACATTAACATAGACAAATTGTAGCGGTGTATGATTTGCAGACAGTGCTTCCCACGCTTTCGGAAGATGTGTCATATTTTTACTATAAGAGCAAGATTTCCTCTTACAACTTGATACTTTATAATACTGCTGATAAAGATGAGCACTGCTATGTTTGGAGTGAAAATATTACATAACGTGTGTTAAATGAGCCTGTCTCATCTTTCTTAAAGATTGCTTGCAACGGAAAAGAAAGTCTCATATTTTATTCTGATATTTAATAATGAAAAAATAACTCACAAGTTTCTAATAACCAGCTACACACAAAATGAAGGTGATTCGTGCATTGAACGAGAAAAAAGAAGAGTTCTGAGTAGTAGCCCTATTTACATTTCAGAGCAATGGATACCCGTATTCGCGTTGGTAAAAAAATTGCTTGTCATACAAGGTCCATGACATGGACACCGGCGATTTTAGGGATTTTAAATATCTAAGTACTCAAATTGAAAAAAAAATACTTCACATTCAATGAAAAAAGAGTGAAATGGCCAAATATTAGAATTCAAGAATTTTTTTTTAATACAATGTTAATGAGACATATTCTTTTGAAATAGATGTAGGTAAGAGGTTGTTGAAGTGGTAGATTAGAAAATGCACCATTAGTATTGAAATGCGATAACTCTGAATCACCAAAAGTTTCAAAAAAGAAAAAGGATAGTCTTATTTCTTTGTGTCGTGAGGGAGCAATTCCCGAGAAAATCATTCATTTTTTGAAAATGTATATCCTGTGTAATGGATATTCGTTATTATTTTCAATAAAACTTAAGTAAATTTCGTATTTCGAAAAACAACCGTGATCAAGGAAGACAAAAAATTATGTACTATAAAAAAGAGAGGTTAGGTGAAGCGGACATCGCATGTAATCATTTCCAAGACAAGAAAAAAGGCCTTGTTTGTAAAGCAGGAGAACTGACAAGAACTGAAATACTTTTCACAGACTGTTTAGCTTTTAGAAGTACATGTACTTCTAATGTTTATTGACAGATAAAACGTTTAAAGATAATTTAATTACGTATCTATGAACAATCGGGTCCACATCAGTAGATATGTACGTAGTTCGTCGCTGTTCGTCGGGGGATTTATTGATGTGGGGGGGGTGTACTACCAACCCGGCGCGTCTCCAGGTGGCGGATAGGAGAAGGGCCTCTGAGATGATTTTATATGAGGAGGAGGTCTGCGGGAAATACCTAGGGCTCGTTGTGTCTAAAAACTCAACTGGCAGCCCTCGAATACCCTGCCGCGGACCAACTTTACCTGTCCCAGCTGTAGTATCGTGGCTAGGGGTTTGCACACAGGGTTACGATACCGGGTGAAATTTCGAGCTTACCTCGAAATTACCTGTTATACCAATGTCTCCTGGCTGTCTGTGGTCAAGTCTCGCGGGCCAGTGGTATGGGGAGGGGGGTCTTGGCACAACATCATTGAAAACCTAAAGTCATGGTGGGAAAACAGGCCGAAGAATGCGTGGCTATATAGAAGAATAGTCTTTACTGGTTTCGACCTTGGAGCACCGGGGGGAACTCCATTGTATTGAACCCCTTACCTCTGCATGTGGGGCTCTGCAGCGGTGGACCGTAATGACCCTAGATTCTCGTGGGACCACTCATGGAAAGGAAAAGTAAGACTTTCACCGGAAAAGTAGTGGAAAAAACCTCCACCTCTTCATCTGGGCACCTCACAGAGGGAAAAATGGCCAAACGGCACAAAGGTCGTATGCCGTTCGACCTCCCAAAATCGGGAAAACCGGGCGGCATAGACGACCCACTGAGAAAAGGTCTCAGCGGAGCAGGGGAGCGGAAATACCTGTGACTCCTCAATCAGGGAATATCCCCTGAAGAGGCCAGGTAGCAGGTAATTCAGCGCCCAACTCCCCCGAAAGAACCACCAACGGGAAAGACAAAGCTTAAAAGAGGTCCGGAGCATATTACTCCTCCGCTGCAGCCTCTAAGCAAGAAATCAAAAACAGCTGCAACGGTAACCGGGCAAGCCACTGGTTACACAGCAGCTGTCAGAACAGAGAAGGCTTTTAGGGTGGGAATAATGCCCAAGGATTATCCTGGGGCCATACTGAAAGCAGAGCAGCTCTCCACACTGGAAGACACTCTGTTGGAAGAGCTGTGCCAGAGCAAAGAGAAGGGAATCCACTTCTCAGGTATCCATTTCCGTTGTGGAATGATACTGGTGGACTGTGGGTCACAAGAATCGGCAGACTGGCTCATGAGGTCAGCGCCAAAATTAAACTCTTGGGAACGACCCGAATTGGTGACTCGAAGTGGAGACAACATCTCAAAGCCGGTCACCATAACGGTGTTCTTCCCAATAAGCCAAGACATGAAACTGGAGAAGATCCTCCAACTTGTCGAGGTTCAGAGCTCCAACCTCAGTACTGCGGCTTGGAAGATCCTAAACTCTAAAAAAGAGGGACAGGGAACTATCCTCACGATTGGGATCGATAACCAATCTGGGGAGGCTGTGAAGGCAGGAGGTTATGCGCTAAACTTCCGTTTTGGGCGTATCCCTGTCTCGGGGCTGGGAAAAAAGAAGAATCCCGCGAAGGATCCAAAGGACATGGAGATACCCTCCACAACCGAAACCTCTGGAAAGAAGGAAAAAGCGAAAGCTTGACTTTGGGTTAGCCCGAGATCTCCTCCGGCTCTGCTGGAATGACTGGGAATGCGGGGACTGCATCCCGGGAAGCTGGGCAGAGCAGCCTAGGGGTCGAGAGTCTGACTCGAGATCAAGAAACCTGCTCGATTACCGAGGCAGATACTGCCATGGTGGTCGAGGAGGGCCAGGGAGAGAGAAAGGAGGTGGATGAATAGAGGCTGAGTAACTCGGCCTCTCTCATCCACAATAATTCACCTTCACGTTCACGAATGTAGCTCAGATTAACCTGCATCACGCAAAGGGAGCTTCAGCCGTGATTGCAAGGTTGTTCGCTAGACTACAACTGGATATTATACTGATCCAAGAACCATGGATCAACGAAGAAGGCCAAATCAAAGGTTTGGCAGGTAAGGATTCTAAATTGATATATGATCAAATGCAAGTATCTCCGCGTGCTTGTGTAATCATAAGAAATAACATAAAATATATTTGTGTTTCAGAATACGTGTCACGGGACCTTGTTCCAATCATGGTTCACCTCAACATTGGGGGTTTCGACCGAGACATCGTCATTGCCTCTGCATTCTTCGCTGGAGACGTGCCGATGACACCGCCAGGAGAGGTACAAGAGCTAGTGAGACACTGCAATAGCAAACGGCTGCCAATTATAATTGGTTGTGATGCCAACGCTCACAATACCGCGTGGGGAAGCACCAATAATAACGCAAAAGGCTAGTGTTTATTAGAATATCTCTTAGCGAATAACCTTGAGACCTTAAACTTGGGGACAACCCCCACTTTTGTCACGAGCGCAAGAGAAAAGGTCCTGGATGTAACAATTGTTGATGTTGCTGCTAGGAAAAATGTAAAAGATTGGAGGATGATGAGCGAGCCATCACTTTCCGACCATAGGATTATCGAATTTAGGATAGAGGGAAATACCACCTCAATTCCTACAATCCAAAATCCTAGAAACACTGATTGGTCTGTTTACAAGACCAATCTTAAGGACAATTTGGAACACGTCGAAGTGAATGGGGTAAATCACCCGCACTACGACCTGGAACAAAGAGTCGAACAGATCAGTGAGGCAATAATGGAAGCTTTTCTTTCCAGTTGCCCGCTTTTAAAAGTTCGTTCAAAAAAAGACGCTCCTAGGTGGAATGAGAACCTGTCAAACCTCAGAAAAGAGGTCCGTCGGCTCTTTAATAGAGCTAAACGTGACGGTAATTGGCAGAGGTACACTGAGAGCTTAGCTTACTCAGTACAATAAAGAGATTAGGAAGGCCAAAAGGCTCAATTTTCAAGCCTTTTGCGAAAAGATCACTCTCACTCACACAGCGGCCAGCCTACAAAAGGTCATGGCAAATGGGGAACTAACCCCATAATGTCGCTGAAAAAGCCAGACGGATCATACACGGAAGGTGAAGAGGAACGATCGATTCTTCTTCTTAGAACCCACTTCCCAGGTAGTGAACCAGCAACAAGCACCGGAATAGCAATAAACTACACCAAAAAAAACCGCAAGGAAGATTGGGAGATTGCTAAGAAAATATTTACCAGACAACGGTTGGAATGGGCAATAAGTACCTTTCAACCATATAAATTACCAGGAGTGGATGGAATAATTCCAGCACTCCTACAGCAAGGGATAGAGGAGATTCTTCCTCACCTGCTGAAGATTACAAGAAGCAGTCCAGTCGTGGATCTAATACCTAGAAAACGGAGAAGAGCAAGGGTAACCTTCATACCAAAAATAGGGAAATAAGATGGAACTAATCCCCGATCTTTTAGACCCATCTGTCTAACTTCGTTTCTACTCAAGTCGATGGAGAAAATAGCGGATAACTACATAAGAACAGAGAATCTGGAGAATATACCACTTCATAAATGTCAGCATGCCTACAGAGCGGATCGATCAACTGAAACGGCTCTGTATCAGCTGACCGAAGTCATCCAGATAACTCTGAACAACAATGAAATCGCAATGTGCGCATTCCTGGATATATCAGGGGCCTTTAACAACACAAATCATGTGTCTGTCAAAGAAGCACTAAAAAGGCGAGGAGTGAATGAAACCATTGTAAAATTGATGTATGAGTTGTTGACAACGAGGATAGCTGAGACACAGGTGGCGAATCAAACCACCTCAGTTAAAGCCACTCGGGGGACACCTCAAGGGGGAGTGATATCTCCCCTTCTATGGAGCCTCGTAGTAGATGAGTTTCTCTATAGGCTAACGGAGCTTGGCTTCGAATGTATGGGCTACGCCGATGACATTGTTTTAATGGTCAGAGGCAAGTTCGAGAGCACCTTGTGCGATTTATTACAAAGCCGCCTCAGAATCATTGAGCAATGTTGCTTGTTAGTGGGGCTAAACATTAACCCAAGTAAGATCGTAGTAATTCCATTTACCCGGAAAGGAACACTTCCAGCCATGAAACATATATCCTTGAACGGGGAAATCATAGAATGGGAATCAGAGGTTAAATATCTAGGGATAACCCTAGACAGTAAGCTTCTGTGGAATAAGCATGTTGAAATAACTACTAGTAAAGCAATAAGAGCTTTTATGGCGTCCAGGAATTTAGCTGGTAAGAGGGGAGGCTGTAACGCAAAAATACTGCGGTGGATGTACGTCATGATTGTGAGACCAGCAGTTACGTATGGGGCAACAGTTTGGCACAGGTAAGACCCTCGACAAAGTTGAAAGGCTTGCCTGTGTGTGCATCACTGGAGCTATGAGAACGTGTCCAACTATGGCACGTGAGATCATTACAGATCTCACATCTCTACATCTGGTGATAGAAAGATCTGCCCAAGAGGCAATTCTTAGAATATCTAAGGAAGGTTCAGTCAATGAGAGTATTAAAAATCAGGGAGCTTGGTCCTCTCTGACAAGATACATCTCATTAGAAAATCTTCCCAGGGACGAAATGATCAGGAAAGTAAGCATCGAAAAGAACTTTACCACGATGCTAACTACGAGGTGAGACTGGGAAAGGAAATACACCACCCAAACTCTCAAAGAAAACACCATTAGATGGTATACGGATGGCTCAAAAACCACCATTGGAGCAGGCGCTGGAGTATTTGGGCCTGGCACCAGATACTCATTATCGTTAGGCTCCTTTCCGAGCGTCTTCCAGGCAGAAATACTTGCGATCGAAAGATGCGTGGGAATGAACCTAGAAAGAAACTACCAGAAATGTGACATATCGATCCATATTGATAGTCAAGCAGCTATCAAGGCATTGAGATCCCATGTCATTGACTCAAAGTTGGCATGAGAGTGCCGAAGAAAACTTGATGAATTCGGCAAGAATAACAGGATCTCTTTAAACTGGGTTCCTGGCCACTCGGGAGTCACGGAAAATGAAGAGGCCAATACACTTGCCAGGAAAGGAGCACAAATGCCCTATATTGGCCCGGAACCTTTCTGTGGTGTAGCAAAATGCTCCTACAAGAAATAGTTTCGGAAGAAAGAAGAAACCGAAAGAGAAGCACTCTGGCGGTACCTTCCTGGGTTGGAACATTCCAAAAAGTTCCTGTGGAACTTTTGACACTGCTAGATCCAAAAATTATTTGGACCTCAGTAAAGATAAGCTACATCTCCTCACGGGCTTTCTTACAGGACACTGCCGCCTTAGGAAGCACTCAATGAGAATAGGTCTAGCAGATATTGACGAGTGTAGATTCTGTGGGGAAGACGATAAAACTCCGGATAACCTCGTTCTGGAATGCCTCGCCATTGCAAGCCAACGCAAGAAATGTTTCGGACAAGAAACTTGTAAGAGTGAGGACCTAACCTCGTTTAAGCCGTCCCAAATACTAGAGTTCATTAGAACCTTGGATCTGGAAGGCGAGCTGTAGTAGTAGCAAGAACAGCTCTGATCGAGGGGCACAATAAACCTTTGGTTTCAGTGCACTGTAACTCCTTAAAAATCTAATCTAATCTAGCTTTTAGAAACATGATATATTATGCAAATGACGCGAAAAAAATTGAGCAAGATATAATATTGCTAAAGTTCATGCAAGTTGTTGTACCTAAGCGAAAAACTACAGATGAAACTAATCTGAGGAGAAACAGAAAACTTTCGGTCAAATACTCCATTAGAACTTCTAAGGGTAATGTTCCTGTTTGTGCTGCTACTTTTCAAAAGATAACTGGTAGGTCATAAAGTTATTTTTATTTATTTGTCATTCCGAACTAGTCTCATGTTTTAGGTGCAAGTAAAGACGGACTGTCTGGTATTTCAAAAAAATTTCTCGCCGGAGAACTATTGGTTGAGAAGCGGAGAGGTCGTGTACAAAAGCAGGTTGATAAAGATATTACTGAAGCAATAAAGGCACACATAAGCAGCTACAAATGCAGAGAAAGTCACTACTCGAGAGCAAAATGCAGAAGAAGCTACCTACCACCTGAGTTAAACATACAGAGAATGTACAACAAATTTTGTGACACAACAAATTTTAAATGTTCTTTGGCTAAGTACAAGAAGATTTTTTATCAAAACTTTAACCTCGGCTTTGGAAATCCACATTCAGAATACAGGTTTTATCTGTAAGGAGTTTCTGGTAAATATCAAAAGAACCAATGTGTTAGAAGCAAGAAATGAACTCCGCACCAAGTATAGGCTTCATAAGATGAGACCAAAGGCCTTTTTCAAATACATGAATACATTCAAAGTTTGTTTCGATTGCCAGCAAAATCAGCCGTTGCCAAAAATGTCTGTTGGCGAAGTTTTTTATTCAAGTTTGGCTTTATAACCTAAGCCTAACCTAACATAAAAAGCAATCCAAAGAACATACCAGCTTCTACGTTTAGTTAGTTGGAAACGCAGGGAGGTCGGGGCTGCAATGAGATAGTTTCTGCTCTGTTAGATTATCTGAGCAAACTTGAAAACACATTGTCTGATGAAGGCAAGAATGAGTTGCTCTTGGAGTTGTTTTCAGACTCGCGTTCCTCCCAGAACCAGAACAGCACCATGATGACAGTTCTTATTTACTTTTTGGAAAAGTCTACACTTTTTAAGAAAATACGTTTTTCCCATAAGATGTTATAGTTTCATGCCTGCAGATAGGGTTTTTGGAAGAGTAGAGAAGGAATATCGAAGACGAGAAGAAATTTTAGGACCGAGGGAGTATCACGAGATTTTAAAAAACCATGGAACTGTCAATGTTTGGGGACAAGACTGGAATACATTTGATTATATGAAAAGCTACCTTTTAAAATAAGTGAGCTCGGGTTCTAACGTACCAGAAAAGAAATAAGACAGTGATTTGCAAAGTCCGCAATAAGTATACTGGTCATGACATAGAAGTCAGCAGTTTTAAAAAAGGTGTCAAAAACGCAAATCAGATATCAGCATCTCAGAAACTTCCAGCAGTCAATCATGTAAGTGATCTTAAGAAAGCCGATGTCAAAAAGCTGTTGCGTGGCATTGAGCTGACTGATGAAGTATCTTCTTTTAATGATGAAGTTATGAGAGGAACTGCCCTTAGTGCTGACGATAATACTGATTTGGAAGTGGATGTGTGAAATAGTTTCAATGTTTCATAGTTTCATAGAGTTATTTTTTATATAAAAAATGTTATTTGCCTTTAAAATGAAAGTATTTATTTCAATTTTCATTACTAAGTACGTACTTATCGAGTTTTCTTAAAAAAACTGCGTACTTGTTTATTTTTTGTTAACTTATAATAAAGTTGATATTACATAATTTTTCCTCATTTATTTGTTCCCTTTTATTATTACTTTCTTAATTAAATGTTTTCATTGGTCATTTAGTATTGTCGTGTTAACCAGATAAAAAAAATGCTTTCCTGAAAATTCTTCATTTTGTAGTTATCGAATATTAAAAAAACGGTCCTCAATTACACTATCAAAACATATAACAAAGAAAGGGCCCCATCCGATTTATACTATTAAAACACATTAAAAAGAAAGGGCCTATTCCAATTATACTATAGAAACACATTTCAATGAAAAGGCTACATCTGTTTCGCTTGAGTTGTCAGAACTACAAAACAATGAAAAAGCTTTTTTTCATCTGTACTAGAATAAGACTCGTTGTAAAACCAAATTCATTGAATGAAACTGGGATGAACACATTTTTATCTTGTCAAGAGGTTTTTGTCTGATTATATTAAACATTGAAGAACCTTTCCAAATATTTATTCCAAATTAAATGAAATAATTACATTTTCGTTGGTAAGCTTTGAAAAATGGGTCTATTTACTTTATACTGTGTATCCAACTAATGCCCGTTATCTCTGATAACTAATGTTTATTCCTCAGAAATCAAATTTAATATGATAATTATTTATCTTAATACAGATGGTGGAATGATTTAACGCTGATTTAATCAAATTAGATTTTATTTGTATTATCGCTCATATCCGCCACTAAATCCTCGACATATTGGCAAATGATGAATATGATTAAAATCAGACAAAAATAAAAATGAAGGTTACGTATACATAAAAAACTTTTCTGCTTCCAGAATTATATTTAGTACAAATCTTATTTATACTATCGATGTGAGGATACGGACAAATATCTTAGCTACTTAGCTGTAAAAATTAAGACGCACCACGCTCAAAAATATTTAGCTACCTTTTTATTAGATTTCTTCGTTTTTTATCTCACGCGTGTTCACAGTAGAAATATAAACATCTTATTGTTATTTACTACTACTGCTAAACTAAAATAGTGTTATATAATATAATCTTTGTGTGGAACTTTCGATTTGATGAACCTATTGAACAACGAACATGAATAAATTCTAGAATGGGTGCTAGAAAATATTTTTTCTACGACCAAAAAGAAAAATGTACATTACCATTGTTAATCTTAGTAAATAGAATTCTGTATTTAGCACTGTATATATTAAGACATTTTTATATTTTACCTTCATTCGTTTTGACAAACCTACTGTGTTAGTGAAACGCGTCAAAAAGCTTAAATTGAACATTAGCTCAAATAAATGAAGATTTAAACAAATTATATTGTTTTATTTCATATTTCAAACATATTATTTGTCCGATTATACAATTGTATTATGCTGGCCGCAAGCTTGTCCTCGACGATTGAAAATCCTTTTTGGGACAAAGAAAGGATAATGAGGGCAGTCTAATTCACCATTTGATGCTAAACAATCCATTACCTTACTTAAAAATAGACACGTGATCATTTTAGTTACGATGTATGTTCATGAAAAACATTTACAAGTTGGAATTCAGCAAATCTTTATACTCAATACTGCGTAAATATGGGGTTATTGACGGACGTAGTTGAGTGTATGCAAATATAAAACTATGTTGTACTTGCTTCAAGGCACGCCGTTTTTGGGGATTATGTGGAGCGGCATTGAAAGGATTTAAAAAGTATTTGTACCAAAACACCGATCGCGACATGTTATTTACGTGTGAACGATTTAATGCGTTAATCATCGAAATCGAAACTAGTAGTTCCTCTGACCCTACCTATCCTATCGCTCTTACTCCTGGCCATTTTTAAATAGGTAATTTATTGACCAACTTACGAAGTGATTATTCCACGACTTCCAGTAACCGTCTATATCACTGGCAGTACATACAGAAGGTTAAACAGAATTTCTGGACGCGCAGGAGCAAAGAATACTCGGACGAGTTGACTGTTCGTACCAAATGGGGAAAAACCGGTCCGGAAATTCCCGAAGGGGCTGTGGTCCTACTAGGAGAACACAACATTCCACACTCACAATGGGCACTAGGAAGAGTCCTGAAATGCTATCTAGACAGTGATGGTGTAGTTTGTATTGTGTACCGCGAAATCTTCAGTTGTCCGAAATGTGAAAAAGGTAGCGTTACCTCCGATTATACCGTCGAACTATGAAGTTGAACTTTCATAATCTTTCAAATTGATCGCATTCTCTCAACGGGATGTATGTTCAAGAATGGAAATTACTGATTTGTATATATTACTGTATTTTTAGAAATGTGGGAATTATAGCTAGTGTGTGGGCGATCTAGTTGCAGATATAAATTTCTTTCTGTGTCCGATCGCTATTGTTGTATATTCGAAAGCATAGGATCTTTTAGGTCTGTAACATTGTGAAATGTTCAGGAAAATATCACGTTTTATAATGGCATTTTTATTTATGTTATAAAGTAGGTGTAACACCATTCGATAGGAATGGTTCACACCAAACAAAATATCATTGTAATATTTCTAAGATAGATTGTCATTTCATATTTTGAAGTTCTACGGTTAACAGAGACGGAATCTTAGAATAAAAGATCGGTATTGGAATGCCTTTAATAAAACCTTTTGCACATTTGAATAAAGTTTAAGCGTTAAAATATTTTCAATAGGACAGTCCCATTGTGATTCTTATCAATAGTTCCAACCGAGTCAACAATAAGCACCAAGCGGTAAGGTGTATTTAATTTAGTCCCACCAGCATTAGTGTAAACACACCCCCATGAAGCTTTCCTATTTAACACGCCATACAGCGTGTACAGATGAGTCATCACTCAGTTACGAACCAGATACGAAGTTAATTTAACTCAATCATCACTGAGTTGCCCTCAGTTACGAAGCAGTCACACTCAGTTAAGCAGTTCTCACATAGTTACGCAGTCAGTTAGTAAGTTACCAGTTACAATATTAACGAGTTAGTTGGTTAAATAGTGAGCCGGTTGCTTAGTTGGGAAATAAAGTCGAAACTCATCTTCTGAGTGTAATTCAAATCGAAACACATCGATTCTAAGTTACTAAGTCAAACAAATCGTTTCTTAGTTTGTTTTCAAGCAAAGCACGTGTAATCCAAGTCAAAACTCATCGTTTCTATGTCAAGTTCAATTACTAAGTCAAACATACCGTTCCTTAGTTAGTATTAAAGTAATACCAAAGTAGAGATATACAGTCACCTCATCAAGCCAAAACATAACGTTGTCCCAGTAATTAAGTTCTTGTTTACCTTCCGAACTTAATACAATCGATGTTCAAAAAGGGTAAACCACCCAGTGATTAGCCTCCCATTCTATTAAGTAGATTTAAAAGCCCATTTTATTTCACCAACCCACATAATATAAACGGCACCTTACGCTTTTGATAGGTAATGGCTCCAAATTGTTTGAAAATATGTTACTTTTACTTATTTGTTAGTAAATTGTGAAAAATTAATTAATCAGTTCTGTGGATACCACAAGCAAGTCATTGGCCACACTTACTCAACGATTGGCCTCCGCAATTCCAATTTTTGGCCATAGAATGCAAACAAGCAAGGAAAAATAAATAGGTGTTGTTTTTTATTTAGAATAAACTTTATTTTACTAAAATTCAAAATAACATTATGGGTAGGTAGGTGTGTATATAATATGTTAGGTACTTCCAAATAAAACGCAACTTAACAAAAATTTAAAAAATACTTGCGTAGTTTAGAAACAAAGCTTTTTTCATTCATATTATTTGAACGTAGGTACGTACCTACCTACATTTTAGACTCTTTAAACAAGTTTGACACGTAAATATAGTAGAATTCGATTTGTGCAAGTTTAACCGTTCAATGCATTAGCCATGGTAAAAACGCCTGCATAAATTACATTTCACTCCAATTTCTAGTGCAAGAGAAACATAACCCGCCGAATAATCTCTGGTTTGTGAAACTAAAAGTAGATTTGACTTCTGAATTATTGTTCTCGCAGAAGAGCCATTTCCTCACCTTTTCAATATTTTTTTCTCCGCGTCTAGCCCATTTTGGTGTGCTTCCTTTTCATAATTGCCCACAATCTTTTCAGAGATTGCCAGTTTCTGATAAAATCTCACTTTTTCTCATAACTGTTCGTGTAGTCTGGGAAGTTATTTTTATTTTCTTTTTCACAATGTGCAGAATTTTCCTCCGACATTTGTTCATCATCCTCATCTGATCTTCTATTCTGCTATTTTCTTCACAGACGTTTGCCACATCGTTTTGCTTATCATATATCATGCAGTCTGTCAAACTCTTGTCTAAATTGTTTCGAATAATTTCCGCTTCAACTGTTTCTTTTCCTATTTTCTCAGTACTCTTTTGTTCCAGCGTTTTTTCGCATGTGTATTTAGAGACCTCTGTCTGTATTTTAAGTTTTTTATGGCAGACATTAGAAGTTGCCTTCTTTTTGATATTCTTGGTCTTTTTAGTATGTTCAGCATTCTTTTTCTCATTTTGTTTTTCAAGTCTCAACATTTTTCTCTCTTCCTTTTCAAGCAGTTTCCTTTTTTTTTGTTTCCTCTTCTTCTGCTATTCTCTCAAGGCATTGGATAGACGTAATCGCAAAATGCATTTTTTCACTTGCTCTTCTACCTTTTCTAATAGGTGTTTTAGCGTATAATGTTCTGTCTAGAGAAATTGAACAATCTTGATCTGTTTCGTTTGGTTTCAGAATCCTTTTTTAAACTTTCTTGATTTTCTGCTCTCGACATCGTGACTTGTGTATCGGTTTGACTTATTGGAGGGTCTAGAGTATCAGGCTGATTTACAGTAGTTTCATCTGTCAGAAACAGAATGGGAATATCATTAATATTAATCAAATTTCAGTTACTTTCTTCGTTAGTTGGAACTTCTTTTAACTCTCCAATTATAACATTTTCTGTTAAGGGTTGAGTCGATTTCAAATATTTAACAACCTCATTATGTTCCGTTTCTAGTGGGGCAAAATTTTTCCACAGAAGATATTGCTCGTTTGGATTATTCTCATACTTCTGTTCACGCAAGGTAAATTCATCCATTAACTCAGATCCAAAAATTTTGCGAAACCTTTGTAGCTCAATTATGTACTATCACGGTTTTTACTAGTGGAATGAGGCACTTCATTTTTATACCACCGAGACGTCTGGATTCCAAAGGTGAAGTCCAGAAGCTCGAAATCCGTTTTTAATTGTTTAAATTTTAGCAGAGCGTTCTACAGCCAATTTGAGAACAGGAGCGAGATGCTCCTTGGTCAAAGTTTCCAGCGGATGAGTTCCTCTTCACTCTATAACCGCTTTTTTCACCCATTTTTTATCGGCTTGAATGCTGCAACATCCGCGGGTTGAATGATTCACGTAGCATTGGGGTATAGACAAACTACAATTGTCTGAAGCTTTCCACATAAAGAACTAAGTTTGTATGCGAGATGTGTACAGTGACCGTCTAGGAAGAGAAGTACAGGGAAAATCGTACCTATATTCTTTAAATAAGCATGTAAAACATTTTCTATATAGTCACTCATAACGTCAATTTTCATCCAGCCTGTATCTGAAAGACCGATTCCCCATCCTGGAGGCACGGACTTTGCGATATTTGTAGGGAGCCTTTTATATGGATATACTCGTACGATCATTGGTGGCGTTACCTGACCAGAAGCCATAAAAGTAAACATTTCTGTTAATATGGCCTTGGAAGAAGCATGCGCCACCTCATAAACATTTCGTGCTCCTCTCGGAGCGAGTACTTTGTTGTTCTTAGGGCATAGATGGAAACACGTTTCATCCGCGTTCATTACTTTAGTTGGATCGTCCAAAATTTCTCTAAATCTTTTTGATGTTAAGTAATCCTCTATTTCCGCAAACCATTTCTGAATATTTGACTCTGATACGTTTGCACTTGCTGATGTCACAGCTTTTGACGTACGTTCCGTAAATTCTGGATTCCTTCGAAAAAAAACTCGATACCATGTCTCGCCAGGGCGATTGTTAACAAATGGGTTTTCTCTTGGCCTTTGGTCCATTCCTTTACCGATTCCTGGACATCTTCTTTACGTCGGGGAAATCCACGTTTGTGATTTTCAAAGATCCAGTTGACCAAAATTTGCTCTTCATCATTGGAGAGAATTGGGTTAGGGCCAAAAGTTGGGTTGACTTTTTCTGAACTGCAAATTAGCTCTTGGAATTTTGTATTGTCTTGAAACCACTCTTAAATGTTTTCCAATTTTTATTTCTTCAAGAGCTTTGTGTATATCATTTTCTGTGTATTTCTTATAATATTTTTCACCCTGAACAATTTGTGGCATTGTCTCCACCTAAAAATACGTAAATTTTAGTGATTGTCATGTGATGAAATTTAGTTATTGGCCCCGGCCAGTCACTAAATCCGAGGCACTTATTTACCAGTTTTTTTAACAAATAGCATTATCCAACATTAGGCAATAGTACGCAAACTATAAAATTAATTTAGTCAGATCAGTTAAAATATTCAGAGATGGCCATGCGGCAAATCACTAAATAACACGTTCAACATACTGTTCAATGATTGGCCTCCAAATTTTATGGAGAATTTTAGGTTATGATGGAAAATTATATCAGAATTTCATAATAAAATATATTATTAGAAAGATAGCAAATTCATTTCCTCAATAATAAACTTGTAAATATTTAAATATATATATATATATATATATATATATATATATATATATATATATATATATACATATATATTGCACGAAGTAAGGGTCGAGACAGTCAATTTCATTAAAAAAATAACTTACCAGTAGCAACAGACTCTTGTCCGAGCACAGAATTTTTCCAGAAAAAACAGCTTGCGGATACTACCTCTCACACCGTTATACCTATTTGTGAAACTGGCGGAAGAATTCTTAAACCGTTTGACACCAGATGTAAGTAGAGTGTTGCCGGATTGTGCGGAATGTCACAGATACGAGATAAATATCGATAAATTCCTAATAATTTCTATTTTATTGGAACGGCCAATAACTGGAAGCTAAATGGGAAAATGCCTATTACTGGGTGTTTTACCCTATGAATCCATTCATACAATTCACTTGTAAATTTGTATATAATAAGCTATTAATTTAGACATTAACGTTGTCAGATTAAGCTTATTAATATATTTGAATACGTCTACTGCAGTCGACAAAGTTCAATTAAATAATAAACAAAAACAGCGCGAGAGGCATTTCTAAGAAGGTAGATTGTTTGTTGGAAGCCGCAATATAGAAATTTCAGGAATCCGAATGGGGGTTTTAATATATAAGCGACTCAAGTCGAAAGCAGAATAAGTGAACGATAAAAGTGAACTGTGTTTAATATAAATAATGAACACTGTATATAATATAAATTAGAAATTAGGTGTGTACATAAATTGAGTTTAAGTGAATAGTTGAGTATATAAATAAATTAAGTAAGTAAACATATCGTGTGTATAAATTTATCCCACCCATCAGGATAAACTATTTTTGAATAAATAGGAAAATCATTACATTATTATTATTCTAATTATGTGTTAACCTACAAAATGTGAAATCGTTTCGATAATGTTTTGAAGTTAAACATCAATTTTACAATATGACATTGGTTTGACAATAACTTCGCGTATAGGACTGCAACTTCAGGTGGCTTTTTCTCTCGTGGAACGGAGTCTACGTTAATGAACATCCAAAGTAAAACGTTCGAACTGTTACATGATTGTAATGCGTTGACAAGTTAATAAAAATGTTGACTGTTTGACATTTCAATTTTAATTTCGTTAAATACATTTCTTGTCTCCAATATTAATTAGATCAGAATCTTTGGAAAAAATGTGTTGAATTTGCTAAAAATATTCAAACATTTTTCATGAATATACAGTTCTCTCTAATCTAATGCAGGACTAATGGAGTCGACTAAATTCCTTTTTTGAGGAATTTTAAAAGGTTTCCAATGTTACAAAAAACGCATCTTGAATCAATATCGAACATGCCGAAGAAAAATCTTATCGTTCTACTGAAGCTTTACATTTTGGCACAAAAATATTTTAGGATCATGAAGGAACGTATATGACAAAGAAATTATGGAAATATAGGAAACAATATTTCCATCGTGTTACGAATAGATAATAAAACGAAACACTAAAAAATTAACACCATGCTTCTTGTAATTGATTCCATGGATCATCACACTTGTCATTTTAATCTGCAAAAATAAATTGTTTACACCGAACTTATTCCATCTTCTTTCAACTATTTCTAGGTAATGTGCTTACCATTCCAATTAGTAAATAACAGAAACCGCTGTAGAAAAAGTTGGTATGTACTAGGATGTCCTTTTCAATTTTGAATTCTCATGTGCAAATGTAACAAATAAAAATCGTTACTTATTTTTATACACAACAATATTTAATAACGTGTAATATGCGATTGAAAATAGTGAACATCAATTATTGAAGAAGGTGGCTTAATGTATTTACACATTAACAAAATTACAATGAAGAAGACTGAGTTTGGGTTTAGGGATTTATTTTACTATGAATAAGAATGTTTGATCTACAGCTATAGGATAGGATAAGAATATTTGCATATAATTGCTCTCCATTGACCAGTAGAACATGACTTAACCTGATGATAACGTCGTCTTTAATATTTTGTAGCATAGCGCGGGTGTTCTGCATTTCCTGCCTGATACAGATATTGTGAGGTCTGTTAGCTTAGATTTTAAATAATACCATTAAAAGAAGTCTAATGGCGTAAGATCGCATAATCTACCGGCTCATTCAACTGTAGTGGTTCGCACGAGATCAACGAGATGAGATTTTCATAAAGTATTGACTCGTTTCGCCGATGAAATGATAAGTCTCGTATCAAGTCTCGTCTCGTAGCCTCCATTCTCGTCTCGGCTCGCTTCTCATACGAAAGTCTCGTGAAAGTATCGAAATCTCGTCATCCATAAACTTATTGTTTCAGTGCAGTAAGGAATACTCAAATACTTGCTATAATGTAAGTGTCGGAGGAGAATCATTGTATATAATCTACATCTAATAGTTATTTAAAAAACGGACGTACGTATTTATGTCCTAGTTAATAAATCAATGAGACTTTTGTGGTTTTCCATTTCTACAGCTTAAGTATAGCACTATGCTATAAGAATTCTGTATTTTTTAAAGAACTTTTAAACTTATTGTGCTCTTTTTTGCTACCCACTTGCAAATAACCAACACCATCATCAATATCCATAATTTAAAAACCAAAAATGGTGGAGCTACTGGTGACAGTGAGTCTAATTGAAACAAAATCGCAAGATTAGTCCTTTCTGCTAGCTGATTTATACTGACATCGATCTTTAATTATCTGTCAATATCGCTTGATTGCTTCCGCTATCTGTGGTATCAACACCACCAGAAATTTTGATATCTACAAAACTTCACCTATTTTACTACGCTTCTATAATACTAGGGATTTCACCGATTCTGCAACAAGTAGATTCCGATATCTTTAATAAAAACAGAATTTCGCGTTGACATTTACGTAGTTATTACAATGACGTACCTTAAAATAATCAGTATCTACCTATGTACATCGAAACACAGAATACGCACATAACCAGCGTTACCGAAATGTCTATTTTATTATTTTATTGCCTTCTAACATTTTGCTGAAGAAGAGCTTATTTGAAGTTGTTCGGAAATAGTTTGGGAGCCTTAATTTTGGGAAAATATATCTAAAAGTGTGCAACATCTTATGACCGGGAGGAGATGGCATAAAAAAGTATAGGTACACTAGTTTATTTAGAAAAAAATTAGGTAAAACCATTTATCTTCATGAACTTTAAAACATTAGGTATTTTTGATGTTTCTTACCCTTATATAGTTCGCATATATTGCCAAAAGCACCTTCGGTGAAAAATTTGAAATAGTACATTTAGGTAGTCTGTATAAATACTGCAAGGAAGTAAAAATATTACCAGTGGTAAGATAATGATAATAATGAAATTTTATTGTTCGCACGTAAAGAAGTTACATTACCAAGAAAAGCCTACCAACAAATACACTGTGATACAAAAAACACATAAATCTAACATTTAGAGAACGAATAAATATATATACTATAACTATAATGAAATCAACTGTCTCGACCCTTACTTCGTGAAATCTACTCATTGACACCAAATACAGAACTAGAAGTACTACATATTTGTGATAAGAAACAAGAACTGGATTTCCTTGAAGAGTTGGAAATTAGAAGACACTTAAGAAACCCACAATATGAAGTCGTCAATGAACAGATAAATCTAGGGAGTTCTCCACTATTAAACTGTCTTCTTAAGTGATAATTGTAAAGATCAGCAGATATAGTTTTCCTGGTTTTCTATATCATTGCACAGTTATACTGATCTTAATTGGGAAAATGATATCCAGGATATCACCATAGGGCTAATAATATCTAAGCTTCAATATTTGTAATATCACATCTTCTTTTTTTTCTACTAACTACTAAACATCAGGTAGGCATAAAATGAAATGTAACTTCTGTCATTCTGACGATGATATTCAGTTATCGAAACCATTGTCAATATTTTAGTTTTTTGATCTTTTTCATCATATTATGGAATTAGTTAGAAACGTTGAGCTTCATTTAAAACACAAATATAACTATAATACTTCTCTTTAATTTCCTCACATCAGCATAGATCTGAAGCAAGGGATAAAAAACTCAACCATGCATCAACCTAGTGCGCAAACGTGTGACACTTTCATATCTTGTATAAGTGTAATTTGGGGTTATGTTATTTCTTGATGTTATTGACATTTTAAGAGTTCTATCATTATTGAAAATTTAAATGAATGAAGTGTTTAAAAATGGCTGTAATGTGCTTACTATGTGAAAAAGTGTATAGTTACCAAAGAACTTTAAATACGCATATGAGAAAAGAACATGCGCAAGAACCTAATATTATGCATTTTGATTCTAATAAATATGATCACAAATGCTGGGAAGGATGTAATGTGTCGTTTATTAATATAAAATCACAAAATAAATGAAACACTGTTGCTAGATAATTCCATAATATATTGAAAAAATGTTAAAAATTCTAAGAAATTTGACAATTGTTTCGATATTAAATATCATCGTCAGAATGACAGAAGTTACGTTTCTTTTGATGCCTACCTGATGTCTAATAATTATTTTTGGCTAGACCAAGAAATGACCGACCTTACAAATATTAAAGCCCTAGCGATATCCTGAATGTATTTTCCCAATTAAGATCAGTATAACTGTGCAATGATATAGACTACCAGGAAAACTATATCTGCTGATCTTTACAATGATTACTTTTATTCAGTTTAACGAGATCGACAACTATGGCCATTTCCACATTTACGATTATTTATACAATTTCTATGTATTATAAAATTACAATGGATTTATTAATTGCAATGGATTATAAGATAATCGAAAGAGTAAACTATAACAATTGATTATCAGAAATATATCAAAATTATTTTTTGGTTCATATTTTGTTATAAAGTTGAATGTCCTTTAATAGTTTAATAAGTGCAACGATTTTATGCGGATCATTTAATATGATTTGAAGATCTTCGATATTTAGTTGCTGTCTTCTCATTGTATGCTGTTGGCATTCAGTCAGGATGTGTTTAACGGTCAGGAGGGATTGGTACAATTGACACATTGGGTTAGCACTTGTTGCCATTAGATATCCATGCGTTAGTTTTGTATGGCCTAATCTTAGTCTTCTTAGAATGACTATCTCTTTTCTAAAAAGTTCGGAGAAGGTCGGTCGATCAAGATTTGGTCGGATTTGGTAGTTTTGTATGGTTTTGGTGCGAACGTAATTGCCACCTGCTGTTTGTTATTCTCTTTATTTCCGATTTCAAATCCTTGTAGATCTGGATGTTAGAAGAACCGGTAGTGAATGTGACAGATTTTTTTACATAACTATCAGCGAGCTCATTGCCTGTTATGCCGATGTGTGAAGGTATCCAGATGATAGTGACTGTTACAGTCTGGGAGGAAAGATTTTGATATGTATCATGTATCTTTCGTACGAGGGGATGGTCAGTGAATATGTTGCGTATGGAGTGGATTGCTGCTAAAGAGTCTGTATAAATGACAATATTCTTATTTGTTGGAGTGAGGCTATTGAATACTAAAAGTATACTGGATAGTTCGCCGGTGTGGGAACTGCAATGGGGGGGGATGCGAGATGAGTTTACAGGGTTATAGGTAGTTGTGGTAGAACAGCCTACACCAGTTTCGTTTTTTGAAGCGTCCGTGTATAGTACCGGATAATAATTGTTTGTTTGAATGATTTCCATGAAATTTGGGATTATTAGGTCCTTTGAGGTGTCATATTTGTCATAATTACTCAGGAAGGTATTTAAGTGAGGAATATGTTTATGCCAGGGGGGGAAGATGGAGTTGGAAATGGAAGTGTATGTGATAGGTTGATGTTGCTTATTATTGGTGAGAGAAGATTTGAGATAGATTTTAATTTTGATTGATTGAGTTGATTGTTTGGGATATTAGTAAGGTGAGCATGCGTAGGATTTGAGGGGTTCGATGCTGCTAATGCTGCATATGTTCATTAGCTTCGATATAGAGACTTTCTGCTGGGCTGGAGCGAAAGGCTCCTAGATACGAACGTATGGCGGTGTTATGCACAGAGTTTAGGAGGTTTAAATATGTTTTGCCAGCAGACATGTAAATGAAACTAGCATAATCAATTTTGGAGCGTAACGGGGCTTTGTATACTTTAAGGAGGGTATTTTCATCAGCACCCCAGTTATGATGCGCTAGAGTTTTAATGATATTTAGTCTTTGAAGGCATTCACCCTTAATATCCATAATGTGCTGTTTCCAAGAGAGACGCGAGTCAAAAATTAATCCTAGTATTTTACATCGTTCAACAACAGGAAGAGGGGAGTCATTAATTAGGATGCAAGGAGTTTGAGATGGAGGTAGTCTGCTGAATTTGATAATTCTAGATTTATGAGGACATAGAGTTAAACCTAGGAGCTTCGTTCTGCTGTATGGTAGATTTACTGCATTTTACAGTAATGAGTATATAGTGGGTGTAAATTTTCCATGGCAATATAATACTAGATCGTCAGCATATAGGATGTGTTTGACAAGACTAGGGAAGTCTGAGCTAAGGTTATTCAATGAAAGAATAACTAAAGTAGGACTTAGGATGGAGCCTTGAGGCACACCGTCTCTTTGAATGAGAGGAGAGGTGAGGATACCATTAACGGATACCTGGAACTTTCTGGTGGATAAAAAGTTTTCAATGAAGGATAGAATGTTGCCGTCAACGCTGTATTGTTTTAATGTATTGATTATCACTGTTCTGGATTTTGTGTCAAAAGCTCCCTCTATATCAAATATGGCTGCGATCATGTTGTGTTTATCATTCATTGTATCAGCTATATGTGTTTGAAGAAGCCCTAGGTTATTGTTGGTAGAGCGGTGAGGTCTGAAGCCCGATTGGGCTTCAGAGATAATTTTATGTTTGTTTAGAAACCACAAGAAGCTTTTATCCATCATTTTTTCCATAAGTTGCACATGGTGCAAGTCAATGAGATGGATCTATAAGATTGAGGTAATGATGAAGGATGGTCGGTCGGGTTTATTATTGGGCAAGATAATAGAATTGAGCCATTGTTTAGGAAAAGTATGTGATATCCAGATCACGTTATGAATTTCGAGAAGTATATAGAGGCATGGTGTTGTAAGTTTTTTGAGAAAAATGTAGGGGAGGTCGTCGGGGCCCGGAGCGGTGTTTTTGCAGGAACTGAGAGCAGATGATAGTTCGAAATAGGTGAAAGAAGTATTCAAATAATTGACATCTTGTGTTATAGTTGTTGGTAGGGGAAATGGTTGGAGAGTATTCGCAGGTAATCTTGCTTTTAAATTTTTCTTCAAAGCTTTGAGCTAAACAGTTAGCAATTTGTAAGTTGTCAGTAATTATTGAGTTATTGCTTACTAGACTAGGAATATTGGGATTCGTTTTATTTCCTTGTATTAGTTGGATTTTTTTACATACTTGACTTGGATTTGTATCTTTAGTCAAAGATGATACGTAGTTTTGCCATGAAGATTTTTTTTGATCTGTTTTGTTATGAATTTGAATTTAGCTCTGGCTTTTTTCAGAAAGATTATGTTTTCTTGTATTCTGTTTCTGCGGATTTCTTTTAGGGCGATTTTATATTGCTCAACAGCTTTTTCACAGGAGGTATTCCACCAAGGTACAGTTTTTTGGTTTTGCGAGATAACTGTCTTTCCAATGTGGGTTTCTGCAGCAGAAATTATTGCATGGGTGAATGCATTGGTAGAGTCATCGATGCTGTCATATATAGGGAATGAGGGTATATGGGCTTCGGTTTAGGAGGTGTATCCTTCCCAGTTAGCTTTTTTAAAACGCCAAAAACTTCTAGAAGCGTCTTGGTTGCAACTGTTCGTATTATTGGTAATAATGATGTGAAAACGGTTGCTATCGTGCAAGTCGTCATCAGTAGACCATGTAAGTGAAAAAGCTGCTCTGGGATCGCATATACTTAGATCAATGGTATAGAATGTCCCAGAGGATATATTAAGATGTGTATCTGAACCAGTATTTAGTAGGCATGAGCCGAATATATTAAGTACATTCTCTCCTGTTTTGCCTTCTCCAAATGTTTGATTGGAGCCCCACATGGGCATTAAAATCGCCTACAAGGATATATGGAGAAGGTAGCTGATAGATAATGTCTACCAGTTCTTCTTCTTTTAGAGGGTGGTCTGGAGGGATGTATATGCTACAAATTGTGGTTTTATATGGGCACCAAGTAGTTATGGCAATGGTCTCAAGATTAGTATTAATAGGAAGATGAGTTGAATATAGGTTACTGGATACTAGTATTGACGTTCCTCCACTTGCTCTAGAGCAACAGGTACAGATGCAATGGTACCCTTCAAATTTTTTTAGATGAGGTTGATTAGTAGGCATACAATTGGTTTTCTGTAGGCATAAGATGTCAGGGTTAGTTTGTGAGATTAGGTGTTGAATTCTCTCCAGGCGGGAAAAGAATCCGTCACAGTTCCATTGGACTGAAGTGAAGATGTTTTAGAGAAAAGTAGAGGAAGGAGTTTATCAGCTAGGAATCGAATGAATTGGTGAGGTCATCCACTGAGGTATACGATGAGAGACTTTTGCAATCTGATGAACCTTCAGGGTAATATTGAACTTTTTTTGTAATCTAGTAATACGGTTCTTTAAGGATCCTTCATCAATTTCTGAATGTATGAGTGATAGATCATTTAATAGAACTGTGATATCCGAAGTGAAATTATAAGCTTCTTTCAAGGGGTCACTATGGCCATAAGAAATTTGTAGGAAAGCAATAAGTTGTATTTCATCTAACGAGAAAGGAATCGGATGAATTTTCGTAGGGATTATGAAGGGTTGTTAGGGCATTACGGCTCAATTTGTTGTCTTGAGAGACGGAAGCCTTGGTTTTTTTCTTGGAATGTTTGGGAATATCTTGGGGTGCTGTAAATTTTGGTGTTTGTATTTCACTAGCCTCTTGTGCAGGTACGGGCGTTGAAACAGGTGAAAGTTCAAGTGGAGAATCAAGGTGACTGTCATTAGAGCGAATTCTTTTTTCTATCTAAATTGATGGGCTGAGTTATATAAAGGGATATCAGATGATATCTGAGAATCAATTGTGAGTTTATCTTTAATGGGTTGGGGTGTAGGTTGTGAAGCTGGAGTAGAGAGAGGCGGATTATGATTGGAGGAAGAGCTAGTAGAAGAGTTGGATAGCTGTTGTTGGATGTCAGGCGCATTGGGTGCATTTGAGCAGGTATCGGCAGTATGTCCAGTTTGCAGATAAAACACTCTAGTCTATCAGTAGATATAAATATTCGATATTGCGTATTTTCATATCAGACTGGAAGAGATGTTTGAATATTAAAAGTGTCACTGTCAGGTATTACGTAGGAGATTCGTCAAAAACTCATGATATGTGCTTATTCATCACCGGTGGCGCTACATTTTAGGAACGAAACTGGTGAGGCTAGTTCCAAGCCAAGTTCTTTATTACATTTTGTGCGTGATTCCGGCTACCAAAATCACTACAATAAAAGTGGTAATCCCGGTTTATCGGTGTGTAACAGTCACTTACCAACGAACGAAGATATTACGCCACTGATTATTTCTTGATTAGATACACTGGTAAAGTTTTTTATTGACTGCCTCCCAAGTTATTGTCACACGCTTAATGCATTGCTAATTACAATCCAAAGAAACACGTAGTAAAAACCAATAATAAATACTCAATTGCTGCTGAATTTATTTAAATGACCTACTTGATCGATCTTTACTCGTCGGCCGCTGTAGTAGGAATCAAAAAGACAGTTCAAAAGTGGAGAGCTCCCTATATTTATGTGTTCATAGGCAACTTATTATTGTGGGTTTCTTAAGTGTCTTCTAATTTCTAAATCTTCAAGTATATCTAGTTCTTATTTCTTATCACAAACATGTACTTCTAGTTCTGTGTCAGGTGTCAATGTATGTTTGGTTTCAATTAGATATTTTGAGTAGTGGGATTTCTCTGGTTGTTTTAATCTGTATGCTCGTAAGTGTTCACTGTATCTGATTTCAAAATTTCTAAGGGTTTGATGATCACAAATGCTTGGAAGTATATGCCGTGTCGTTTATTAATATAAAAATGTATGACATCATGTAATAAAAAAGGACAACTTTGTTTTAGAACATGAGATTGTGAAATTTTCAACCAGGAAGGTAAGTAATTCTTTAAATAGTTTTTAGAACATCTGCAACAAAATACTTTGTCTTTTATAGAATTTACTTGCAGGTTGATGAATTTAAACAAGGATTGCGTGCAATTTCTACTGACGAGTTCTAAAAAATATCAAGAAAACTTCCAAACATCCTATTACTATGCAATCGTTCAGGTAGTACTTGATTAGTTAGTGTTGTGAACTCTTTCATGGGAAAATAATTTTTCAGGTACTAGAAATAATAAACCTAAGGTGTTACCCCAAAATAGGAAAAGGGATCTCAAATCCCAGGTCACGATTTCTAATGATATAATAGTTTCTTGGTATGATTTTACGAAAGTTGATAATAAGATAATTTAAAATTAAATAATTCATTCAATTGTAGTCCTAACATATATTGTAAGTCGAAATAATGTTAACCCTTTACCTATCAGTTTCAACAGCAGCATATGGCCAAATTTACAAAAAGTTCAACTTTGCTGCTTTTGTACCGTGTAGGGTACACCCACGTCATACAGCATATGCGAGTAGCGCGCTCTAGGTTCTTAAGTTCGATGTCATGCATTTAATTCCTGGTGAGTACAAAAACTACATTGGACTGTATAATTCATTCAGTTACGAAAAGTTTTTCATAAACACTAAAACATACGTTTCAAAAAGCATATCCACAAGGACAAACGCACTTCGACAAAAATAGTCGAAAATAGCCATCTAAATAATATTTGCCAGTATGGCTAACATTGTGTTTGTTCCAGAAAATGTCTTGTCGAAAACAAAATGCCCTCACAGAAGAGGAAATGTTGCAGTTTTTAGAAAATGACGATTTATCGGATATCGCCGTTTTATCTGACGATGATTTGGGGTGGGATGAGTCAGGCATAGAGAATCAACATTCAGACTTTATAGATGAAGAAGGACCGGCTGACGATCTGAAGAGCGGGAGTGAAAGCGATGGACAGAGTGATGGGGGCTTTGATGGTATTGCAGAGTCATCGGCGCCGGGACCAGGAACGTCTACAATGGAACAAAGATTGTCAACGGCAAGACCAGGATCTTCAACCGCGGAATTAGGACCTTTCGCGATGGTATCAAAAATTAATGGCTCGGAAGCTGTTGACAATTTTTATGAGCAGTACAATTTAACTAAAAAAGAAAACATCATCTGGATGGCACGTGCACAGTATCAAACCAGAGTTATCAGGTGGCATAATGGAAATAACTCCACTGAATATGTAGTTGAGTTGCCTAGCCCAGTGGATTTTTTTCTTCGGTACATTCCAAACAGTGTGTTTGAACAAATGGTGAATATGACGAATCTGTATGCTGTTCAGCAAAATACACCAATATTTCCCCCAACAAATATAGAGGAGGTGAAGAAATTTATTGGAATGCATATAATTATGGGAAATTTACAATTCCCCAGAGTTGAAATGTATTAGAGTAGTGCATGTGGTATTCCAATCATAAAAAATAATATGGTTTTAAAAATATTTTATAAACTGAGACGTACTTTGCGTTTGGTTGATGTAACTAGTAGGGAAGCTACTAATACAGATAGGTTGTGGAAAGTGCGATGTATATATGATGCACTAAGGAAAAGATACCAAGAACTGCCACTAGAATGCAATCTTTGTGTTGATGAACAAATAATCCCTTTTCAAAGGACGCTTGAATATCAAGCAATACATCAAAAATAAACCTAAAAAATGGGGCGTGAAATTGTACGTGTTAGCTGGAGAAAGTAGTATAGTGTATGATTTCTTGATCTGCCAGGGATCAACTACAGAAATGAAACCACTTTACATGCACTTTGGCGCGTCAGCTGCTATAGTTATGCAGCTTTCTGATCGAATTACTGAACCCAATCACGGCTTATTTTTTGATAACTATTTTAGTTATTATAACTTATTTCAATACCTTTGTTCAAAGTCAATAGTTGTAGTGGGCACAATCAGATCAAATCGTTTCCATCGTCCAAATCTACCAAGTGATAAGGATATGAAGAAGGAAGGGAGAGGAACTTCAGCTGAGTGTATCAGTAAGGATGGCATAATAATCACAAAATGGTACGACAATAAATCGGTCGTCCTAGCGTCAAATTTTGTTGGAATTGGAGAGCAAGACATCTGTAGAAGATGGGATAAAACAAAAAAGGAATACAGTGAAGTGCCTAGGCCAGAAGCAGTGCGGAGATACAACAGCAGTATGGGAGGGGTAGATAAACATGATTTTTTGCTGAGTATCTACCGCTCCTACGTTCGGTCCAGAAAATAGACAATGAGGCTGTTTTTCCAATCCGTAGATCTGGCTTTAGCAAATTCATGGTTAGAATACAAGAATAAAGCCATGAATTTGGGTGTTCCAAAACAACAAATTCTTGATTTACTAGGCTTCCGAAAAGGGACAGGCCTTCTACGGAACCTTCCGTTGACGATCTCCCCAGTACATCCACAAGAAACAAAAAAGAGTCTAGACCAGTAAAGGATCCTAGATATGATGGGTATCATCATATTCCAGAATATGATAGTAATAAGAACAACTCACGTTGTAAATTTGAAGGGTGTAAAGAAAGAACACATGTTTACTGCACCAAGGGCCATAATTACTGTATGTACTAGTATTTTGAATAATAAAATCATTGTTACAATTCGAAACATTATTCTACTTGGAATGCGTAAACTGGATTTGTCCCTTTGGAGGTACAAGTCTCAAAAACTGAAGGAAGGAGATAATTGTTATTTTTTCATTTAAATTATGATAATTGATAATAAATAAAATTGGCGAATCTATTAGAATAATTTTCCTCAATTTTTAACTACTAGTGCCAGTGAAAGGGTTACATTAAATGAAGAAGCATATTTTAAAGTTTCTGTAACTGAATTAGCACAACAACAAAATTGAAACGTATCAGTATGTACTTATCACTTTTAATAAAATAGCATTTCTCGATTATTTAGCTTATTATCACAGCTCGAATTAAACACGGCACTTTAATTCCACAGACCAGGGCCGTGTCCCCAGTGGCAAGATATCGATGTTACGTCCAATTTCAGTTGAGGGGAAAATGGGATTTCTCATCCACGTTTCTGACTTCTAAGTTTAGGTTCGACAACAGTTCCTGACATTTTCCGTGTGATAACCTTATAAAATTCCTATAAGAATCGGGATCTTCAGCTGATAACTCCTAGGAGTCGTTCTGACCCACCCATAATACTCCTACTCTCTATTCCAAACCCGTTTTCTTCTATTTCGCTTGCGTTATGATTACTGTTAAATTATTGGCAATTTCACTTAAAACTTCAACAGCAGCGCACACTGTGACAGTAGGAGTAATTTTTTAAGTACTATGTTAGCAAAACAACAAACAAGTTTAGTGGTCGCAAGTACTTTTCGTCAGTAAACTTGCCAAATGTAAACGTACCTTTAGTTGAGTGTTTTTGCATTATTGCTATTTTATCAAAAATCGACCTGCTTTGCGATTTTTTATCTTACTGTTTGTTGAGCTAATAATTTATCAGTTACTTGATGGTCGCACAGTAGGATAATAGTTGTCAATTTTTCATTTTTGATATGCTAATAAAAACTAAAAACTCCATTCATATAAAGCTATAATTAGTAATATCTACATGGTAACTACTTCAACAGAAATATTCCATTTTCTAGAAGAAATATTATTCACCATCAGTGTCTTCCATTAATTTGAATCCTTCACTCACTGGTTGACCTACATTTGGACAAGAATAAACAGAAAACATCAATTTGCTATATAAGTTCCAGCTGTTGATACTTGTAATACAATTTCAAAAACAAACAAACAAAGTGTTGTGGAGTAGACAGAGGAATTTATAGCGAAAAACAATTTCTTTATGGGATTAAGTCGATTTCATAACTAGAATAGAAATTGCGGCGCAAAATATACATTAAATGGATTGGGACGCAATGAGATTAATGTGTTATTTAATAAATGGTTATTTGACAAAAAGACAATGATCAACTTATACCAAAACATTGGTACATAAACGGTGTGAAGAGAAGTAATGTTAAAGAAAAATATTGCATTTCCTTCCTCGTGACACAAACTACAAAATTACAGCACATATGTATAAATGAAGTTTTCACCACGGTCCAAGATCTGATCTAAATAAATTCAGCACAAAAAATCAGAAATGGAATTTTAGGCTTTATTTGAAAAGGGATTTTTTATTGAATATACTGTGACATCTATACTCTTCTCCTACCTTTTTCTGCTTTCAGTAGTCACTATCAGCATACATAAGACGGCAGTTTCGAGTTTTATCTCCGAACGTTTACCAATGAATCTAAGGTCTCAAGAGTTTCAGAAAGCTACAATTCACTTGTCAACAGTGGGGGTGTTACCATTGATATAAGGAAGGTTTCTAATAATTTTATGCCAATAATTCACGAAACTAAATGGTTTTGGAATATTGGCTCCTATTTTGTTTCATCTTAATTTTTATATTACACTAAAAAAACCGTGAGTACTAATTATTTAGTTTTAGTGTTTAATGAATGTACAGGGTGGCCCATTAAGCGAGGTAACCGGCTGTGTCTCAGGAAGTATTTGTCCCAGGTTGCGGGAAAAAAATATCGATAGTAAAAGTGGCCAAGAGAAATTGCTGGAAATTATTTTCAACCTAAAAATTTCACCCCGGGCGTTACTGCTATGTTCTAATCTGAAATTACTATTATCTCAGAAAATCGTAGAATGAGCGATAACTCTGATATCATCATTTGAAAGTATTAATACCAGATAATTTTGTATAGTGACATTTTTTGTATCTATCTTAATAAGCGAGAAGACAGACCATTTATTTTTGAGCGTTTACATTTTAATATTTCGTTAACTATAAAACCTACCCGACTGTTTCTGGACTCATATGAAAGAAAAATGTGTGGATTATAAAGACCATTCATATACCTTATCGGTTACTTTGAAACAGATAAACTAGAGGTCGCTTTATGTAGCAATTACTTATTTTTAAGAGTTATATTAAAAAATATTATATAAAACGTTACTATTTTAGTAAAATATTCTCATCTTAATCCAAGACTACGAGCGAAGACGTCGATCAGCAAGCAGCAGCATCCCTGGAAATTCGGTCCCTGATTCAAACCGGATCACTCCAGCAGCGACTTGTCAGCGCATTCGCCAATATAAATGAGATTTTTATCTCGATCTGTCCTTTATAGGACTATTTTATTCATGGAAAACTGCTCATTCTAGAGCAAATTATTTATGAAAATTGCATTTTTTACAACAACAACGCTGTAAAGAAGCTGCAACAAGAATTTACCGCCATACATCTGAAGACGGAAGGACTTTTTTTCAGGTTAATATAAAAACTAACCTGCAGGCAAAAGTGTCAGGAAAACTTTAACCGGGGAGGAAACTCCCTCTGGCAGTGAGTCCGCAACCCCCTATACTAACAACCCCCCCCCCTAAAACGGAGCAACCTTCTGTTTCGTCCACTCCCGCCCCACAACCAATAGCAATGCCTTTAACACAACGCTCCCTTTACAACACCCGTAGCCATACTGGCCAAATCATACCCATACTCTCATCTCTCGATGAGTTTCCACTCATGGGCTCACGCCCTATCTCCAGCTTCAATATGTCACCCTCACTCAGCGAATTAATGCAAAAACTCATACACTTAAGGCAAATAAACGCCCAACTAATCTCCCAACTAGCCACCCTAAGTCAACAAACCCCCCACAATCAACAGACTTCCCGCAGCTCTTCACCAATTATTCACTCTGTTAAACCCCATGCTTCTCGTCTCAGTTCACATATCTCTGTGAACGAGACACCCATAACTATTCGCCAATATCCAGATGAGAACTACACTCTCTTGGCAGCCATACCCAAGAGACCCCTAATAACCCGTACCCCACCAACTAGAACCACTCCACAACCAACTCAACAACAAGACAATCTCGCCCCACTCAACAACCACGAACCATCCAACAAATGCTACCTTCCCAATTGACACCCTCACTTAAAAACCTGAATATTCGAAACCTACCTTTTAAATACACCTCCCAGAGGGAGTTATTTAATCTGCTCAACACAAACGAGCTGTTGAGGGGCATTATCTCCTTCTTGACGGCAAACTTATACCGAACAGCACTCCTTAAAATACCCGCGAATATCCTACACGAAGCCCTCGCCAATAAACTCCAAAATGGCATCGGTGACCCCCAGGTCATCATCGTCCCCGTAACTTCAACTCCCCGAGCCAGCCTTCTCCCTTGTCTGTAGAAACGCAGACACGTCCCTATCCGATCAAGAATTCGAGTACATCCTCCGCAACGAAGTGAACTTCTCCTTCACCAGATCCTAGCGCATTATCTCCAGTCGTCTAAGCAAGGCAACCACCATGTTTCGAATCCTCACGGATTCCGAAATAGCCTGACCATCAAGCCCTCACATACGGCATCAAATTTCACGGTCTCTCACACCTATGTGAGGCCTCAAACCCTTCCAACCCACTACCTGCAGTATCCAGATACTGCAACAGGTGCTCCACCACAGGCCACCTTGCTGAAACATGCAAGGCCAAACCAGTCTGCTCCTCCTGTGGAGCATAGGACCACAAACCCAACAATTGCCCAAAGGCAAACGACCCTATCTGCAAAAACTGCGGCGGCTCACACCCTGCCTTCCATCCTCGATCTCCAAAGCGAACGGAAACACCGCAAAACCCCCAAGAAATAGCACCCATCACCATTGAAAAACCCCAGACCCCTTACGATCTTTCCACAGACACCAAAGTATTGATAGATATTCTGGCAACAACCATTATGAACGCAGTCCCGACTGCCCGTGGCCTAGTGGCCGACACCCTCACTCACCTCGTCCCCTCTTTTTACGGAAACAACTGTACCGTCACCAGTCGCGTGGGTAACCGCGTCCACTTTGCCTTATACAGAAACGCCACAATTAAGTCATGGACTTTAAAATCCGGACCGTGAATTGCCAAGGTCTAACCAGAAAGTGACATCTTCTTAAACACCTTCTACACTCCCAAAATATACAAATACTATCTATCACCGATACTCTATTAAAAAATTCCCCTCGCTTTTCTGGCTACACTACATTCCACTTAGACAGGAACTTCTACTGTTACGGCAACGGACTTCTCGTCCGAAACGGACTTCCCGTCTCCCCACGCCCGCTCCCATCTTTTCTGTCTCAGCAGAACCTGGATTGCATGGCCATTGACATATCGTGGAATGATACCGCGACCACCTTTTTTTCCTACTATAAACATCCCAACCAAGTATTATCAATCGACATCCTCGAATTTGCATCCTCCCTACCACGAGCTGTCATAATGGGCGACTTAAACTCACGAAATATTCTCTTTGGTGATACACACACCAACCCAAGCTGCAGATCAGTCTCCGACCAATCAGTCTCGCTCCCCATCTCTCGAATTAAAAGCAATAATCCAACCCTAATAAGTCACCTCGGCTCCTCCATTGTCGACCACATAATCTGCACTGACAGATGAATCAGCCGCATTGATGACGAATGCTCTATAGGCGACCCCATCACAACTGACCACGTTCCACTACTGGTCAACACCTCTTCACATAATTCGATCCACCACTGTCAACAACTTTCACATATCGCGATTTCAAAAAACCCGATAGAGGTTCCTCCGCAAACCACGTTTCCTCTAACTTACCACAACCCATCATTCGTCAGACGACTGATGACATAGATAATCACGCAGAGGAATTCCAGTTCCTCCTAATCGATGCACAAGACATCGCCGTCCCTCTCGCCACCATAAATACCAACTACTATGCACTTCCACAACGAATTCTTCTAAAAATTCGTCACAAAAGACAGTTATACAGGTTATATGTCCGCACTCGCCAACGCCAACACAATGGAACCGTCTGAACGCCCAGCTTCGGTACAAAATCAATGCTGAGAAGCAGAGAAAATGGAAGGCCGATACAGCCGCACTGGATTTCAGACAAGGGCGCGTGTTTTGGCAATAATTTCACCGCCTCGTCGGCCTCAAGAGCAAGGCAGAATCACATCTCGAAGTGCAAGGACAG
Source organism: Galeruca laticollis (assembly GCA_963921935.1). NCBI lineage: Eukaryota > Metazoa > Arthropoda > Insecta > Coleoptera > Chrysomelidae > Galeruca > Galeruca laticollis. The sequence goes on along the minus strand of OY998178.1, from coordinate 31,102,195 downwards.
AAGATCTACACCCCTGAAGACAAAGCCACCGCCTTCAAAAATAACCTGCAAACTGTCTTTACACCACCTGACAATCCAAGATTTCTCAGGGGCTTTGCCATCGAAACTGACCTCCTCACCCGCAACATAATTCGAAGCACACACGTCCATATTCTACTAAATGAGAACTCTCCACTTCTTACACCCTTTACAGTCGAAGGAATTCAGCAGGCGTGCCGAGCGGGGAGAAACAGTGCCCCCGAGCACGACGGAATCTCGAGACAGGCACTTAAAAACCTGCCAGAAAAGATTTTCCCTCCGCTCTGCATCCTACCGCAGCTGTACCCCCCCCTCCCCCCTTGGATTGCGATGATAATTATTTTTCCCCCCAAAAAAACCAAAAAAAGAAAAAAAAAGAAAAAAAAAAGAAAAAAAAACCAAAACGGGAATGCTTTTCCCCCGGAACACTTTCTAGCGAAAAGCCCACTCTAAAACCTCGATTCCACAACCTTTAATTTATTTTAAGTCACTTACTCAAATCTTCCAAACTTCTTCAACCAACCCAACCTTCAACCAACCACTTTTTCATAAGACTCAGTCACAAACGCGCACAAATCCCCCAATACACCCCCAATCCAGCCCTGCAGAAGAAACTAATCAGGGCACCCAACCAAACAAGCACTCCAACTTATAACAATTACCATCCAATACAAAATTTATTCGAATTTCTCTCTCTCTCTCTCTCTCGTAACATATTCAGAAGCAGCTTGATTTCTCTATTCGTTTTTGACTTATCATAAAAATGTGAAAAACTAACTGTAAAAGAACATTACTGTTTTAAGTGAAACTTACTGTTTCTGGATAATTCCACAACATATTGAAAAAAATGTTAAAAATTTGACAATTGTTTCGATATTTGAGGCGCTTATCACAATGTCATCCTAAATAAACTTTTCAAGAAACTAACGCAGGCCGGATTATTCTTGTCTGATTGTGAGTCACTTTTTCATTATTAAAGTTGTTTTTCATTTTCCCTTTTCTTTCGTGGCTCTTACTTTACTTTAAAACCTGAACTATTTTCAGTTATTCTCACCATCACACATTTGTTTCTCTGAGGAGGGGTCATAAGAACGTAATTGCTAAATAAATTCACTAATCTTCCAAGCTTTTGTCAACTTTTGCTTCCATGATTCTCATGACGTCATCAGAGCACCGGCTGTTGTTAGCCTACCTTACTAATTAACACCTTCAAAAATTGTTCATTTTCAACTTATCTTCTACAATTGTTGCCAAATGTCAAACAGCTGACTCACAAATAATGTATTGAGTTATATTTTATCCCCTATTTTAGGGATTCATTCATTGTACAATGGGTTGTGTGTGCTTTTTATTGTTATTTTAATTAAATAGTGACTGTGTTTCAAGCACTATATTTTAATTCATTTTATGTATCTTCTACTTTGTGAGGATTTGGAGTACACCTTGACCATGTGAGTGAATTGTATCTATTTGGCCTTAGGCCCTTCTAAACCTTTTATTTTATATCTAGAATGTAAGATCAATTTTCTTATTTTTACAAGGGGCACTGATGATGGTTTATCATTGAACCGAAAGCGCTCTGCTAATAATAAATTCTTGTACCAAAATAGAAAATTTGGTTTCTTTTCGATAATAATTAATTAATTTCCGAAAATATTGTTTATTCACCTGAAGCGCTTTTCGCAAACAGAAAGATTTAGTGGAAAACTTTTTGTTGCTATAGATTTTCCAATAGAAGGGCTTGATATGAGCCATTACGCGGCTGATAATGTGGCACCTTGTATGTACAACCTCTACGCTATATCAAATCACAGTGTATCCACTTACAATGGTCACTACACAGCATATTGCCGACATCCCTACACGAGACAGTGGCACGAATATAATGATTCAAGGGTGCTATTAATATCGTGGAAATCTTTAGTCAGTGGAGAAGCATATCTTCTCTTCTATGAACAAGATGACACAAAGTCCCACCTTTAGGTTTAATATTTTTTTTATTAGTTTTTAAATTGTATATTTTCATTGTGAACCAATGTCTTATTGAGTTTTTTCTGCAGCATTTATTTATATATTTATTACTAGCTGACCCGGCAGACTTCGTACTGCCTCAATTGATAATTAAAAGACCTAAACTTTTATTATTATTTTCGACACATCATGTTGCTCACTTGAAAAAAAACAGAGTTTTCCTGAAATACTGGCTATTTATAAGGTTTAAATTTTTATTAACTGACACACACTGTTATGATACAGTTTGTTAATCAATTTAAAGCTTTCTCATAAACTATATTTTTTGTTTTGTTTTGTGGTGCGTAAATAAACAAAGAAGACGGTTTTCCCACGCGCGAACACGCGACGTATAATTGTCCATGCGCGAAACAGGGAAACTCCAAGTTGATTCCGAAAACTTCTAAAGACTGTCCTTGCGATTTATTTATTGTCATCGCAAAGGCCAGACGTACTGGAAATTGTAAGCGCTTAAAATCGAATGGTAAATCCGTTGGAATCATCGGTATTCGCGGGATCAAGACATCCTCTCCTTTGTATTTTCATTTTATGATTGTTGCCTCAATGACGTTATTCATCAGCTTTTTCACAGCCAGTCTTGTTCCATTGCATAGTCGAGGTTGATTAATGTTACGCAGCATGATGACAACTGATCCTACTTTTAACTGCAAATTGTGAGGTGGTAATCCAGGCAATTCCAGTGAATTTAAAAACTCCGTGGGATAGTTGACTACGTCATCCTGGTTCATAACGGTGTCGACTGATTTGAAGGAAACCAACTACCCTAGAAGAACATTCTGAATGATCGCATTGAGATCCTGGGACCAATTGTGGTAATTTTACTTTGCCTCCAGCACAACATAATCTAGTAGATTCACCAGTGTATTTTAACGCCTTACAATATTTACAAATTATTTTCATTTCCCCAATTGTTACCGATTTGTCGGCACAATAATCAATTGCCGGATCATAGTGGAATGCACTCGTTCAAGAATCACAGGAGCACTGCGTCTGCGGATTCGCTCAATTTCATTATGTCGTGCTCGCTGTTGTTGTGTTTGATGTGCACGAACTCGTTGCATTCTAAGCCTATCCGCTTCATTGTCACTCACTAAATAACGCAATTCTGACATAGCAATACGACTATTTCCTTGATCTGTCTCTCTCTGGTCATCAGTGCGGTTAGCACGTGAGGCAGCTCTTCGCACATTTGATTGACTGCGACGACCTAAGTCAGGTCGTCTTCTCCTCGGCATCGTAACGTAATTAATCAAAGTGAGAAAATTTCTCGCTCACTTAACAGTAAAGTGTCACTATCACAGAATATCGACAAAAAAAGAGCACACTACTTGGAATGTCACTATCACAAAGGATCACAAAAGTAAAGAAAGTTATCGCGCACGTAGCTGTAATTGTCACTCACAAAGATAGAAGGATGCACTCATAGAATATCGTAACCATGATCGTAACAGAATATCGTCAATCGTAATACTTTTTTCCGTGTTCTGATTTTTTTATTGATTTTTTTGGAGTTTACCTTTAAGCCATAAATCTCCGTGTTCTGAAGTGCGACAGAATGATTGACATATTAGTTAGTTGTCAAATCTAATGTCAAATATTATGGTTATGTTCAGAAACTTAATTTATTACAAAACTTAAGATTTATCAAACTTAAAAAAATAAACTGATACAGTTACAAATGAAGTTAGCTAAAATTAAGTTTCGCTAAGCCGATCAAATTAATTGGAAATCAGTACTACTAATAGTTTATTACATTTTTTGTCGCGTTCGCGATTCACTTTTGTTTATTATTGATTATTGATTGATTATTGATTATAATTTAATATGAACTTTATTGAATAGCAATAAAGTTCAAATTGACTCTAGAAAACGTTTGTATGGGAAATAGAAAATGGCTGTATTTAGGGTTTTCCCGGAAATTATTCGATTTTTGCTCGTCTTTTAAACCTTCCCTAGACCTCCACGAACATTTCAAGACTAAGATAAGATAAATCCGTTCAGCCGTTCTCGAGTTTTAGTGAGACTAACGAACAGCAATTCATTTTTATATATATATATAGATTGTGTTATGTGGAAAATACATAGTGTCTTCTTTGAAACATATTGATTCTTGTAATAAACTATAATGAATTAGAAAAAAAAATTACCTTCTAATCTTGAGTTACTAACCGATAAACTCATATCCTCGTTGTTACAAGATTGGAACGTCTTCTCATCAAGAATACCATAATATTGCGATATTGCTCCTAGTGAATTATACATTGATTTGCAAGTTCCTTCTCAGCCAATTTTCTGCAATCTAACTTCGAGAAATTTAACTCATTTTTAGAGCAGCTTGTATTATAAGCATTTGAGCTGTTTTGAGAGCCTTATCGCATTTCTCTCCGTATTTTCACCAGATCCTATCAGATATATCCAAAATATCATTATCTACATTCTCACAAGAGACCTTCCTTGTCCTACAGGCTTTTGTAATCTCTGTTGTTTCTACAAGTTTTTTTAACAAATAATATATTAACTTTAATTGGCATTTGAATCGGCAGCCTCCTTCATAAGGTGCCCTCTTTTCAAATGAATATTGTCGATCATCCTGGTTAATTATTTTCCATCTCTTGCTACAGTTAATATGTAGTATGTGTTAATACCAGTTCATGTATGAATATTTCTTAGTCATGAGATTAATTTTCGTCGTATTCTTCTTTTTCGCTTTGTATTTGTATCTTTATTTATGCCAGTAATTGTCTATCGGTGACTTCTGCTTTGATTGGTCGTGTAAATTATCAAGGATATTTACAAAATTCTTTTCTGGAGTCAAATTTTGAACACTTTGTACTTGAGCTATATTCACAAATCTAAATTATAGTAATATCAGTAAATTTGCGGAAATCAATTGAAAACAAGCGCCCATGTGTGGAAGACTCTCTCTTCTCTCTTCTTCCAGTAAGCTCGTTACACGTAAGCATTATAGATTTAATCAATTGTGATCACATATATTATTTCTGATCTCAATATTTAAGCATGAAACATAAAAGTGACAAGAGAAGTTCATAATGTCTGGAATCATGTCGTATGCAATGTTAACAATATGAAGTTATATTACAATGAATAACTATTTGTTTTATTGTTTTCAGAGATCCTCTTCATACCTGCCATGAACAGCTGCGATGTGGAGTTATGTAATGGCAGCGGCTCGAGGTGACCCACGCAGGCGCCCCGGGTCGGTTTTTACTGTACAACCTGTGTCCAGCGGATCCGGTCCTGGTCCTTGCAGAGACGGACTTTCAGCTAAGTCTGGAAAATATTCCGCCAATCATCTGGCGGGTTACACTAAAGTTATACGTGTGAGTAGAATCAAACTAATACAACTTAGTATAAAATCAAAGTAGCCCTTTATCTCTACTGAAACAAAAACCTAGGAAAGCAACTTATAGCATTCAAAGAAGTATATCATCTGTAAACTGTATCAATGGTAACTTGTGGTATATTTGAATTACTACCAAAAATGACATCCGTAGATGGCAGTTTTGGAAGTATTTCATTGATTTTTGTAGTTTAATATTTGAATTCGCTGTATTGTTCATTTGGTGACATTGGTATACTCCTTAATCGAAAAGAGTAGTAGTTATTATAAGCCAATATTTAAAAAGGGAAGGGAATCTAAATCATAATAATGGACTTTTTACTTACTTCTAAATCAATCAACAGAAAAGAAATTCTATTCAAAAATTGATGTATACAATAAATTTCCTAAGAATATAAAGCCAACAAAAGATTTTAATAAATAGAAAAAAATATACATGATATTCTAACCTTGAAATGATAATGTTGTCATAAACTTTCAGAGCAAGTTTCAATATTGAAATCTTGGTCCACAGCTAGGAGAATAAACCTCTGATTTTCCTTTCTTATAGGCTAATAATACATCTTCATTAACCAACTTTACATTCTTGCTTTTACGCCACTCTCCAAAATTTTCATATTCTTTTTGATATCGCTCTTGAGTTATTTTCGGCAGTAAATCAACACTCGCTGCACATGATTCTCCTAATATTTCTCAGGAAATTTGATGTTGTCCTTCAATTTCATCCATGGTCGTTGTTAAAGCGAACTAGCGAACACAAAAAACTGACTTTGTTTATAATATTGTTGTGATATGACAACACGATGCTGGGATTTTATTTTTCTGTAGAATTACGAGGTACGTGGTTTGCTCTTTCCTCGAAATCAAAATGTAATTATGAAAAGTCTTGATCGACACACGGCCGATACGCAAATGACGGATTAGGTTGTTATAATCCTCGACTGAGCCTCTGATTACAATATTCAACCTCATTCGTTATTTGCTACATATCACCACCGAGGTGCATCTAGGAATTGTTAGATAAATGTAACGTTTACATATTCTCATAATTTCCTCACTTGTTTAATATACAAGTAAATAAAAACAATATAATTAAATTGAGGTACAAAGCTATAAGAAGTATACGTACATAATACTACAATATTATATTATGAATAATGTTATTATCACTTTGATTTTTTTATTTTTAAACCAGTAGGTTTATACTATAAAATATTTTAAATTATTGAGTACTACTCTACCCAAGCAAGTGATATTTGTATCCTTATTTACTACCACTGGTGGCGGCTCTATATTTTTAAGTACCATATTTGGTCGCATTTCCTCACTACATTGTGCCTCTTTTCTATTATTATTACTACCTAATTTAATCAAATATTTCCTATTTCTTTCTGCATTTCGACCTAAGCTGGGCTATCCCTACAAACATTGTAAAGTAATATGTTACTAATAAATAATGATATCCTTTATAATAAAAAACATCACTACCCAAAATCTCCCATGGCTTGGGTTTCGGTGATCAGCTTTCTACAAACAACTGTCTTTCTATATATATCCACACTAATGCTCAATAGCTAGTAGCTCCTTTTCTACCTGTGCATATTTTTGTTGGGTTCATTCGAAGCTTTATATGCATAGCACACTGCAATCCTTGAAATAAATCTACACCTAAATTATTCTTACTTGCATCCATATTCAACACATTTTTCTTTATCTTATAATATTGCAATATAGGTTAACTTGCTAGTAGCACCTTTATTTTATTAAAACTGTCTTCATGTTTCTGTTCGTGAGTCCCTACTCAACTCTGAACAGTTTGGTATATATCTAGGAATGTACATAACCATTAAAGTTTGTAATTCTTTTAAATTATCTGGTTTTTCATATCTAAAATGGACTGTATTTTTTGTGAGTCTGAAAAAATATTTCCAAGTTTTTCACTTTAACTGAAAACACATTTTTTAACCTCTTCAGGGACAAATTATTTTTAAAAAGTCAAATATTTTTTTAGGCTATTGTAGAAACGTCACAATATAAGTAAAAATAATGAAAATCCATTGTCAAATTTGTGATTCTTAAAGTTAAAAAAGGAAACGTATACATATGTTGCCAACGGGCAGATGATCTATTAATGAAACGACTCTATACATTCAGGACAGACACTTTCCTGACACTGCTTGCATATGTATCTTATTCTTCGATTGCAATTTTTGTCATGACATCGTGGTGGATTTTTGTAATCCATTTTCATTGAGTAGCATCCTACTCCATTCAAGTGGACTTCAGGTGCAACTTTGGTCCATGCCCACTTCTTTTTTGGTGTAGAATTTTTTGTTGAAGGTCTTCCTCGTTTTCTTGCAATTCCATTTAATTCAATCAGCGTTGAAGCGATAAATGCTTTGAATTCCACTAGAGGTATCTTAGATTCTTTTACTTTCCTAAATAACTACCAAGCATTTATTACAGCTATATTCGTAAAATCGAAAACAATTCTTATATATCACTTCTTGTTTTTGATAGCATGTGGATAATGGGCAACCATTCTATCGGATAAATCTACGCCACCCATAAACCTATTATACTGTATCACAGCCTGTGGCCTTTGAACCTCAATGTAGGTCTTCGTTTTTATATCCCATATTCTTACAAAATTTTGAGGATCTAATTGAGCAATATAGAGATCTAATAGCAGTGATGTTAGTAAAATCAGAAGTGGTTCTCTTTATAAAACCCAACATCTTCATAGATTTTTCAACAACAGCGGTAACATGAGACATATAATTTAGTGTGGAGGCCAATATAACACACAAGTCCTTAGTTTGAGAAGCACATTTTAGAGCTTCATTATTAATATTGTGATCAAAAGCTATTGGGTGGTGTATTCCATGAAAACGCATTACATGACATTTGGATGTATTTAGATTCACACCATTAAGTGTACACCAATTTGATAGAGTATCTTAATCAGATTGTAATATTAGAGCATCATCCATGCCATTAATCACACTAAAACATGTCAGCAAATAACAAGGCTTTGCTACCTTGAAAACAATGCATTATATCATTAATAAATGTTAAATAATAATGGTCCTAATTGAGACCCTTGGGGAACTCCAGAGGTTACTGGAAAAGTATGAGAATATTCATGAGTAACTACGACCATTTGTGCACTATTCGTAAGATAACCACTTAGCCATTGTAATACAAGACCGTCAAAACCATAATGAAAAAGTTTATGTAGCAAGAGCTCACGATTAACCCTGTCAAAAGCTTTAGAGAGATCAGTGTACACAGAATTAATCTGCAGACCCCCTTCCAAACCATCAGACAAAAAGTCAACATATGTGAGTAAACCCATTTCTGCAGACCTTTTAGAAGTGAAGCCAAATTGTTGTGATGTCATAATACTCGAACAGTCATAGGTGAGATAATTTAAAATAATACTCTCAAAGACTTCAGGAATTATGCTAAGGATTGATATAGGACGATAGTTTGAGATGTCTGTTTTTCTACCCAATTTATACACTGAAATGACGTATGAAGTTTTCCAATGATCTGGAAATTAGCCTGTAACAAGAGACTTATATATGAAAGAGCGGACGAGATAAAAGGAAGCTAAATTCGCTAAGAATGGAAGGTATTCCGTCAGGACCGGGGCGTTTTTTAATATAAAGTTTAGATAACTTTGCATAGATATTCGAAGCCAGAGGTTGATTTGAATAAACGGATGAGAAATGTTTAGCAAATAGATTTGCAATATCATTCCCGTTACCAGCAGTAAGGTCCCCAAGAGTCATTTCAGAAGGTATAGTGTTATTCACCCTCCTATTGTTTACAAACTTCCAAAAAACTTAACATTATCTGTAACACAATTTATTTACATAATTTCGGTAGCACTCTCGTGATAAACGTTTACACTGAGCCCTTAATCTACTAAATTCCATTTAGTTTACAGGACACCTAGTAATTTTGTGAGCCACTTCTTTCTCGCACAAATGCCTCTTCAACTCCGGAGTATACCAACATGGAAACCTCTTCTTGCAAACCTTTTTCAGCGGTACAAAGCAATTTATTATAGTGTACATTATATCGTGAAATATGGACACCATCTCAGTCAATTGATTCCAAGGAAAGGCGCATTGCTTCATAATTTGCACGATTATAATCGTAGTTTTCGCCTCCTGCTTGTTTTTCTGAAAATTTCTAGTTTGTTTCTGCATACTCTTAATTGCCTCTTCAAAAAGCGAATCTTCTCTCTCAATTTTACATTGGTATCTTCTGTGGAAGGTTTGCTGAAAATAGAACATTTCTTTAGACTAGTTACACTTTGGTAATAAGGCATTATATAAATGCTGCGTAAAATTTATATAAATAAAATACATATTAAATTTGATTTTAAAGAAAATTTGATAATAAACTTACCTATACGGATGAAAGAATTGTACCATCCGTACTATATCAGAAGAATGGGCAGATGGAGACGAGTCTGAATCAGTCCGTTTTATTGGAGAAAGGTTTGTAGGCGATTTTGGCGAACTACTTTGAGGCGAATCAACATTTTCCAGCTTGCTGCTACGATTCAAAAATATTTATTGATTCTTTGTGAGTACTAAGTGAAAATTAACACACCATGTAGGTGGAGGTGAGCTAGGTAAATAACTTTTCTCCATGTGATCTACTTCAAAACATTGAGGTAGTTTTAGGGTTGGAATTGACCCTATTCTTAAACGTTTCCGTTCGCCTGCCACTTCAAAATTGGTTTGTCCAAAATGTTCGGAGCACACCCTTTCATAGGCAATATTATAAGCTGGATCTTTTCCAAGTGCTACCAACCAGGACCTTTTAAGCGTATTGTTACTGGGAAATGTACAAATTTGAGTAAAAGGAAAATGTAAATTGACTTACATACAAAAAAAATCACATAACTTACTTATGAAATGTTACACCCTCTTTCAAACGAGAAATGTAAGTAGCGTTAGAGCAACCTCGTACAAAACAGGAAGGCCTTTTAGCAGTTTGTAGTTAGTCTCCTACAGTTCTAGATCTTACAAATACCACTATACTATTAACTACCTTACTAAAATAACACTACTTATAAAATGTCATTAACCACTATTAATTTGTAATAAACACGAATATAATCCGAAAGTTAACACACAAATATCAAACTTGCGCTTAACTCAATAAAATACAATGCAAAAATTGCGAAATGTGACCTGATGCCACTCCTGACGCTGTCACAAATCAGTCAAATCGCATTGCAACGACGGAACAAAGGAAACAGAAATTGACAGAACGAAAATGTCGCGTCAGTTCATCCAGCTAAATTCTAATTGGTTAATTAATTCTATTATGCTGTCAATTATTTCGCGCAATCAATCAACGTTCCATCCTCAATATCAAGAAAACGCATATGAACTGTAGCTTCTTAATACCAACTTAAAATTAGCACAACATGGCGGCCATGTGTAGGCAAAAAGAGGGGTCATTTCGGATGTATGGGAAACATATACTATTAGAAGTCCATGGATCCTAACTCCGTGGTTTTCCCTCAGTAACTGTCAGCGGCCATGTTCTGACGTCACACTTTTTCAGTCTATACATATTTCTATCGAGTCTAACACCGGCGTATGGAACCTTCGTACTGACTGACGTTAATTGAGCGACAAAAATACTATGAAATATATTTGATACTCTTATTATTGTTCTGTTTCATACAATATCAAGACAATTCGTCTGTATAGGGACGAAAAGTATAAGCTTCGCTGGAAACGGAATTTGGTCAATATATCACGTATGCAGCTATGACAGTGTATTCAGCTTATGAACAGCGTGGAAATGGCAATATTTCCAATATCACATCACTTAAATCATTTTGATCTGTTGTCTTTCTAAAAATCGAACACTAGTACATAAATACAATTACAGGGAAATATTTCTGTAGTTCAAGCTCCGTCCCAAATCTATAGTTTTATGTGTGTTGTCTGTTTACCATACAAGCGTTGTTACTTTTAGTGTTTATTCTGAATCTCCGCTCTACTGATTTCAATAAGAAATAGAATAAGGGGAAGTTAGCACTTGCAAGTTATAGGTAAATAGCAAGATATCTACAATTTTCATGTTATGGTACACCAGGAATTGGTAGAAACAGATCTTGACGACTGTATCATTGAGACAAATGTTGAATGCATGTCCAGAATTTGAATATAAAATATTGCGGCCGAATAAGGTAACATCTCGCAGCTATAGTAAATTTACACCACTACTGGTCACCATGTCATACTGATGGATAGAACTGAATTATCAAAATCGTTGGTATAGTATTCTTGATGAAATTATTATCGGCCTTATTGTTGAGATAACTTCAACTTGACAAAGGTGGCGAGGGTGAGAATATATTTGTTGACTGTGAACACAAATTGTGCATGTGATATTAACATGTTTACCCAGTTCATTATATAGTAGATACTCGGGAATATTTAGATAGTGCATTTTCCGCAATTGATTGGCGGGAGATGTATATTTCCATGACCAAGAAGTTAACTGGCAGAGCAACTCCTTGCTAAAATTTGGTATAAAATTAATAAGACTAGACTGAACTGGTGAAAATGAGAGCCCAAAATGTTAAGCTAGCATATTGACTGAAATTTCAGTAGAACAATTATGTTCATGACATTATTATATAATCACCTACAAACAATTTTTTATGCGAATTCATAACACTCTGTACTACTAAGTTAGCAGAATCTAATTAAATAAATTAGGTGTAAGCGTCATCCGGTATTTTATCTTAAATTAATACTGCTGGTGTCACTGTTAACTGATAAAAGAAAATTATTAAGGTTCATATAATATAATATTTTTGTCATTGCATAAAGAGTAAACAAAAACTTTTGCCGAATCAACTAATGATTTCATAGGAGAATAGAGTATTAGTAACACTGCAATTAAACATTTATTTCAATAGAGAGGGTCGTATAGATAACACCTTATATGCGAAAATAATGTTTATTGTGTTTTTTGAGTGTAAAAAATCAATCTCGTGCGGTTAATGTAGGTTCTGGTTTATCCAAACTGTAGTTTCCAAAATGAGCTGCTCAAAGTGTCTTATCCAACGCGCTAAGATTAGATGTGATAATTGCACATGTCGCGTTTGTGATAAATGTTCAAGGCTCTCCGAAATTGAAATTCGTCCACTAAGAAATCGTCTTGGGAAATTTTATTGTGACGATTGTAACCATCCTGGAAATAATAAAGACGTAAGTAATTATTTTTGTTGTTGATTTTTTCACACTCTTATTTCTAGAAAGGACCCGAACAGTGCATTACAATTTCAAGTGTTTTCTAGACATATTTGGGTAATTTCTTGAACTAATCTATCAATCTTAATAAGCATATATTTCCACCTCCTCTGTCATTTATCCTTCCCTTTCTTGAACTTGTTGTGCTGCTTCGGAGAGAGAGTTGCCGGTGACATTTTTTATTTGATCTGACCATCGCAATGGCAATCTTCCACGAGTTCTTTTACCCTCTACTTTGCCCTCAACTACTGGTTTCTCCATACCTTCCCTTCGTCTCGTTATATTTCCAAAATATCTGAGTATGCTTTGGTTAATAATTGTGGTGAGCCTAGTTGTGATGTTAAGTTCTGTTAATATTGAGATATTTTTGCGGTGCGCTTTCCTGGGTATGCACAGCATTCTACGGTAGACCCACATTTTAAAGACCAATATACGTTGGGAGTCCGCCTTTTTGATGGTCCATGTTTCTGCAGCGCAAGGGGCGATGGGAAAGACAAGCGCCCGTATCAGACGTAATTTGGTGTTCATACTTATGTCAGTGTCTTTCCATATTTTAGAAAGTTTGGCCGTTGCTGATCTGGGCATTGTAAGGCGTCAACATATTTCTTATTCGCACCCTCCACTGTTTGTGACTACAGACCCTTAGTGGTTGAAACGACTCACCACTTCATATCCTGCGATTTCGTACCGGTTGGTTATTTCGGGATCTTTCGATGATCATCACTTTGGTTTTATCTCCATTAATTTTGAGACCACACTATCTGCTAATAGTATATAATGTATTCATACTCTGTTCAAGCTCTTCTGCTGATGAAGCTAGAATTAAGGTATCATCAGCATAGCGAAAATTGCTGATTTTTTGTTCTCCGATTGTTATTCCTCCCTGACATTCATCAATGACCATGCGCATAATGTGTTCACTATATATGTATATATTGAACTAGTCCTCTAACATATTAAAATAATTAACAAATTTTTTTTATTTTAGCTTAACGTGCCTCGACAGCGCAGGTCATTGGCACAGAAAAATAATTACAAATGTTTACATGATACTGAATAACAACTATTACTAATTTTTAAATTAGATTTTATGGTAGAGATGCGTAGCTTTCAGAAACTGTAAGACTTTCTTGATCTCGGTGGGACAGTGGAGCATTTCCTTGAGGTTAGGCCTTAGGTCGAATCGTTTATATGTAGCGGAAAATTGTTTGCAGTCAATAAGTATGTGCTTGACGGTCAGTATAGTATTACAGCTATGGCAAACAGAACGATTTCCTGAAGACATCAGATGACCGTGTGTGAGTTTGGTGTGGCTGATTCGAATTCTTCTGATTATAGCGGCCTCTCTCCTTGTTAAAAAGCTAAGGGAGAGAGGAGGAGTAGATGAATGAATATCGTGAAGTGCTGTCGTACTGTTGCGCCACAGATGTCGCCAAGATTCTTGCGTGACGTTTTTGAAATGGAACTTGAGGTCGCTGGCGAGTTGGACTATGTGTTTTGAATTGTTGCTAGAGGCAGCTTCTTTCGCGTGGCGATCGGCAAATTCGTTACCAGCAATTTCAATGTGTGATGGTAGCCAGATGAGAGAGACTGTTATATCATGAGCAACGAGAGTTTGATATATATCATGTATGCTCTGGACAATTGGGTGGTCAGTGAAGATTGCTTTAATTGATAAAATGGATGAAAGGGAATCAGTGCATATTGCAATATTTTTGTGGGGGAGGGAGATATATTTAAAAGCCTGAAGAATGCTATGAAGCTCACCTGTATGGACGCTACACACTGAAGGTAAAGTAGAGGAGCCTATGAGTTCATGTTTCGAGGTAACTGCACAACCAACTCCGGAGTCAGTTTTCGAAGCATCAGTGTAAAGTGTTAAATCGTAAGATTTTATTTGTAATAATTCAAGGAATGCTTTCTTTACAAGTGCAGTGGGCGACTCATGTTTATTAAAAATGGTGAGTGAGGTATCGATTATAGGAATAATTTTGGTCCAAGGAGGAGAAGAAGGTAGTGGGAGCGGGGATGTCAGAGAGAGATCAGTATCTTTGATTAAAGGAGTGAGCAATTGGGGAAGAGATTTGATAATTGTTCGAGAGTTAGTAGGGAGATTAGTCGTTGAAGTGAAAAGTGAGTGAACAGGATTGAATGGATTGGAGGAAACTGAGGCAGCATCAGAAAGAAGTAGGGATTCTCGTCTTAAGGGGAGGGGTGATTCATTAGCTTCAATATGGAGACTATCAGCAGGGCTAGAGCGGAAGGCACCAATGCAGAGACGGAGAGCGGTATTGTGAACAGAGTTCAGCAAATCTGTGACAGATTTGGGGGCTGACATGTAAATAAAGCAACCATAGTCAAGCTTCGAACGGATGAGAGCTCTGTAAACTCTTAATAATACGATTTCGTCGGAACCCTAGTGAAAGTGACTGAGCGTTTTTATTATGTTTAATATCTTTAGACATATGCCTTTGAGTTCATGGATATGGTGTTTCCAGTTAAGTCGAGAGTCGAAGGTTATTCCGAGAATTTTACATTGATTTACAGTGGGTAAGGGTGAATTATTGAATAAAATGTGAGGTAGAGGAGAAGATCTTCTTCTTGAAAACTTGATTAGTTTGGATTTACTTGGAGATAAGGATAATCCCAGGTAAGAAGATCTATCCTGTAGAAGGTTTACTGCGGTTTGAAGGAGTTTGCAAGTGGATGAGATCGATTTACCATGACAATAAACAATTAAGTCATCAGCATATTGGACATATTTTATGGGAGCAGGAAACTTGCAACAGAGCTCGTTTATTGTGAGGATGAATAGAGTAGAACTTAATACTGATCCTTAAGGGACACCAGCATTTTGTGGGTGAGACAAGGAGAGTTTGCCATTAGCGGAAACCCTGAAGGTTCTACAAAAGGAAATTATGAATGAACGATAGAATGTTGCCATGAAGATTATATTGGGAAAGTTTATTTAGTATTGCCGTTCTAGATATCGAGTCAAAGGCACCTTCAATATCAAAAATGGTTGCAACGACGTCCTCGTGATTGTTTATTGCTGAAGAGATATGTGTTTGGAGAAGAACAAGGTTATCGCGAGTGGATCGATGACGCCGGAAGCCGGATTGGGCATTAGGAATGATTTTGTACTTTTCAAGAAACCAAAGTAGTCTTCTATTAATCATTTTCTCCAGGAGTTTGCAGGTAGTGCAAGTGAGTGAAATCGGTCGGAAGGAATTGGGCGATAAGGTGGATTGCTCTGCTTTTTTTATTGGAATAATTATGGATTTGCGCCTTGCGTCAGGGAACTGATTAGTATTCCAGATTAGGTTATAGATTTCGAGAAGCTTAGAGAGAGATGGATTGGATAGTTTTTTGAGAAAGATGTAAGGAACATTATCAGGGCCGGCGGCGGAATTTCTACAAGTAAACAAGGCAGATTTAAGTTCATTTAGGCTCAAAGGGGCGTTTACGGAAGCAACGTCATGAGGGTTTGACTGAACAGTGGAGGAAGGCTGAATATGAGAATTGTGATAAACAGAATTGGGGTTACGAATAATGAATTTGTCATCAAAATTTTGTGCGAGTGACTCGGCAATTGTTTGGTTGTCGGAGATAACAGTGCCATTCAATATTAAGGAGGGAATTTTAGTATTGGTTTTCTTGCCTTGAATTTGTGAAATTTTTTTCCAGACTTGACTGGGATTTGTATTATGATTCAGCGAGGTGGTATAACTTTGCCATGAGGATTTTTTGCTTTGCTTGACTACGAATTTAGCTTTAGCTTTGAGCTGTTTGTGTAGGAGAAGGTTTTCTTGTGTTCTATTTCATCTAAACCTGTTAAAAGCATGTTTGGACTCTCGGATGGCATTTTCGCAAGCTGAATTCCACCAAGGCACAGTTTTTTGTGCAGAGGAAGTTACTGATTTACCGATGTGAGTCTCTGCAGCGGCAAGTATGTTGTCAGTAGACATTTTTAGAGTGTCATTTATGTTTGCAGAAATAGCTAAAGATGATAAATAAGTTTGGGAGAGAGAGGTAAACTCAAACCAGTTTGCGTTTTTTAAGTGCCAGAAGCTTCTAGTTATAGTTTCTTCATTATAATGACTGGATATAATGATAGGAAAATGGTTGCTATCATGAAGGTCATCTCAAACTTGCCAGGAAAGGGAAAGTGCAGTTTTAGGGTCACATAAGCTGAGGTCAAGGGCAGAAAAGGAGCCGGAGGAAATGTTGAAGTGAGTGTTGAGCCCAGTATTCAACAGGCAGGTTCCGGAGGAATTTATGACGTTTTCAATAACTTTGCCCCTAGTGCAACCACGAGTTGAGCCCCACATGGTGTGATGTGCATTAAAGTCACCAACAAGGATGTATGGGTGGGGGAGCTGAAATATTAGGTCGGTTAAGTCTTCTTCATTGAGGGGGTGATCAGGTGGAATGTAGATACTGCAAATGGTAAGCTTATTGGGGCACCAAGCAGTTACAGCAATTGCCTCAAGATTTGAGGTTAGTGGGAGATGAGTATATATCGCTAGATACAAATATTGAAGTACCCCCACTGGCTCTCATACAGTTGGTACGGATGTAATGATAACCTTCAAAGTTTTTTAGCTTGCATTGTTGGTCAATTTTGAAGTTGGTTTCCTGGAGGCAGAGAAAGTCAGGGGTATGGAGAGATACGATTTTCTGAATTCTTTCTAAGCGAGGATAAAATCCATCGCAGTTCCATTGAATTAGAGAGAATGGTACTAATTAAAGGGGGAAAGAGGTTAATTACTGAGATAGTGTAGAGGAGTCAGTGGTGGTACCGTCATCAGAAAAAGGATCGTCAGTAAGATTGTTTTGGTCGGGGTGAAGTTTAAATTTAATTTTATTGGTCAGACGTGTAATGCGATTTTTCAAAGATCTTTCGTTGATATTAGAATAAATTAAGGATAGATCTTTCAGTAGGGAAGCAGTGTCGGAGATAAATTTATTGGCTTCAGGTAGAGGGTCGTTGACGCGGAAAGTATTTTCGAGGAACGCAATAAGTTGGATGCTATTAAGGGAGAAGGATTTAGGAGATTATTCAACAAGTTGATGTATGATAGAACGTGATTCGGGGCTTATATTGTGACAATAATCTTCAGCCAGTTTGGATTTATTAGTTCTTTTTTTGGCAGATTTTTTTGAAATAGAATTTGGGAATTCTGGTGGAGGCATTGGATTGGGATTATCGAGAGGAGTATTGGAAGGTGATATAGGCTGCGGGGAGTCAAGAGTGCTATTATTAGATCGTGGTCGTTTTTCGCCAGGTACAGGCGAGGAGGGAGCGTGTGGCACTTGAGAGGGTAATTCGGGATTGTCTGAAAAGGTATCAGTAGTAGCTGGGTCAGCTGAAGTGGAGGGTTCAAGATTGACGGAAGTATTTAATAGTGGGGGAAGGTCGTGGGAAGTGTTGGGACATAATTCAGCAGTATGTCCAGCCTGCTTGCAAAGAAAGCATTCAAGTTTATCAGTAGAAATGAATATTCTGTGTGAAGTATTTTCATGCGTAATAAGAATCGAAGTTTGTAGTGAAAAATCGTTACTGGTGGGCAGAACGTAAGTCACACGGCGGAAGCTCAGGACATGTGCGTATTCGTCATCAGGCGAGCCACATTTGGCGTAAGAAATAGGGGAGGTAAGTGTTAATCCCTGGTCATACAGGGCTTTTTCAATAACGGAATGTGGAATGGAAGGACTGACATTGGAAATAAGGATTCTTTTGGTGGGAGAAATAAGCCGACGAATAGGAATGACATTGGAATTAACTAAGATGTTTTCATTCGATTTTAGAAGGTCATCGACTTGAGTGGTAGATGATAAATAAATACATATGCGCCCATGAGAGATTCTGGAAGCGAAATGTACGTTTTTGGGAGAGACAATGTTACCTATTGCTTTGATATAATCGAATAGTACAGTGTTGGGGATAGAAGGCATAATGATGGCTTGGTCTCGAGATGGTGCCGGGGGAGGAGGTAGTCTTGCGGATGTAGCCGCGGCATAAGTTAAGGGCGATGAAGGGGTATTTGTGTTTATTGAGATAGATTGTTTAGTGGGGGTTGAAGAAGTGGTGGTATTAGACAGCAGTGGTTGTGAGGGGAGGTTTGACATATTGATGTGATCCTGGATACCAAAATCACAATCAATAGCTAGAAATAGAAATAAAAATATATAAGTTAATCTCAGCTCAGATAAACAGTCTGTAACTCAGTGACTGGCCTATTTATTTTCAACACAAATAAGTAAATTTAAGGAATATTTACCAATTTCATAGAGAAACAGCACTACAAGTTTTGTTATCACATTTTAATGATGACAAAAAACACGTTTTTAATTTGTTATGATATTGACGACTTAATAACGATCCGACTCTAATGAGGTCTGACTCGTGAATGCTGAAATTTATTTAATAATATTTGATTATATAAATTAAGAGAGCTAGCCGAAGGTAAGTCAAGTCAATACAAGACAACGACTCTTTTATAAATAAATAGATTATAACTAAATAAAATTATTAATATTCATAAAATGTTTTAATATATATATATATATATATATATAGAGGTAGGGATAACGGGGATTTTCAGTCCAAAACTGAACGGAAGATCTTTTAGTCACAAAAAGCCAAGCTTTCGTGTCCTTTTGACACTTTTTTAGGGCACTACAATATATAATATTCAAATATAAAATGATTTAAAATAAATATAAGTACTTCCATGTGAAAAATTTAAGTAAATTCAAGATTAATAATCATTAAAAAGTTATAAATGTAAAAATTTTAAATATAATAATTATAATATAAATGGTGACATACTTCACATAGACAAATCAATACATAATTTTGTTTGTTTGTTCCGTAGTTATTTTCATCTTTTAGGTTACTTTATATTGAATTGATTTTTAACAAAATTTTAGGTTAGATTATAACCCGAGAAAATGACTTTAACAAATAATTTGTTGTACATTTTGACGTTAATAGAAAAGAAAATTTTAGGTTAGATTATAACCTGAGAAAATTACTTTGATAAATAATTTGTTGTACATTTTGACGTCAATAGAAATGAATTTATTTTCATGAAATAAGCATACACATATTGAAAATGATCTATTTTCGTCCATAGTTAAGAGGTAGCTATAAATATTAACAAGATTTTCAATGTCATTTTTCTTGTTCATACTATTATTTGCCTTGTTAATTTCTACAATTTCAAGAAAATATCTCTTAGAAATATTTTGTTCAGTGTGTAGAACTTTAGCTTCATCAAATAACATTTTATGGCCTGTTTCGATGGAATGTGGTGTTAATGCACATGATTTTTTGTTGAGTTTTATATCACTTTTATGAGATGTGATGCGATTAGTCAGATTTCTAGAGCTGGTACCGATGTCGTTAAGATCACAGTTATTGCATTTTATTTCATAGACTACATTTGATTTTTTCAAGTCAGGTGTAGAATCTTCCAATTTGCTATTTAAATTTCCAATCGTTTTTACATTTTTTTGTGTTATCTTTATATTAGTTTCATTTTTGAAAAGTTTTATTATGTTTGTTGATAAATTTTCTATATTTGGAATTGATAAGTAATTAATATTTTCGACATTTGTATTTCTATCTGTTTCACTGGTAGAGATACTATTATGAAAAGTTCTATCAGAAATAGTGTTTAAAAGAATTCTGTTTAGAAGCGTTTAAGGATAAGAATTTTCTAATAAGATATCACGCAAAATTCTTAAATTTTTTTGTTTTAGAGAAGGGTGAACTAGCTTTTCAATTCTATTTTTTAGACAAATAATGAGATTGATTATAATTTTTTTGGTATGAAAAGAATGATAGTTTCTATACCTTCCTGAATTTGTTGATTTTATATAACAATCGGTAATTAAAGTGTTGTCATTTCTACGGATTATTTTAGTGTCTAAAAATGGAATGCTATTATTTATTTCAAATTCAACTGTAAATTGTGAATTTTCATTATAACTATTTACTTTTTCTAATATTTCATCTGATTTATTAACTGGTATAGCACAAATTATGTCATCAACAAATTTTTTGGAAAATGGTATATTAAATGATAGTTTTGGACGAATATCTTCAAAAAGATCATCCATTACATATTGTGCAATTATGGGAGAAATAGTAGCTCCCATTGGTGTGCCAAGAATTTGTTTATAGTAACATTCTTGAAATGAAAAATAACTTGAGTTGAATATAAAGTCGATTATTGATAAAAATTAATTTTGTGGAATGTGAATAACGAGACAACATCTAGACTGATTAATATGTAATCTGGTGGAAGTTGTTTTTCATTTATGAATGAAGAAAAATCAAATGAATCTTTGATATAAAAATTATTTTCAAAGTTATAGCATTGGTTAGAATATCGGTTATCATTTTTGCTATTTTACTGTTTGGTGCATCAATAGAAGAAATAATAGGTCTGAATTTCATTGTGGGTTTGTGAATTTTTGGTAGGCCATAATATTTAGGTGATACTGAACTGTAGCTTCTTCTTTATTGATCATTTTTAAATTTTTTAAATCTGATATCCAACGATTAGCTTTTTGTTGTATAGTTACAGTAGGATCTCTATTAAGTTTGATATATGAATTAGGGTGACTGATAATATCATAAGATTATTCAAGATATTCTTCTTTGTTCATAATTACTGTGATATTACCTTTATCTGATTTTGTTAGAACAAGATTTGGATTGTTTTTAAAAAAAGTTTTGGTTTTTTGGTATATAGAATTCAAAAAATGATTATTGTTAACAGGTTTTTGGAAAAAAATTAGTAATCATGTTAGTTATTTTTGCTCGGAAGATATTTTTCTTTTCATGATTGGTGGATTAGTTCGGAGTAAGCTGAATTTTTAACCTAGGGCAAGAAAATGTTTAATATCTTTTGGTATATCAATATTAGTAAGATTTTTTAACCAGTTGTTATTTATTTTGATTTCTTCATATGAAGATAGTTTTAATCGTTTAATTTTGTTGATATTCTTTATTTTGATTCCATTGAAAATCTTGTTGTAATAAGTTTTTTGTCTTTTTGTATATTCTAGCCAAATATTTTTTTGTATTGTTTGTTCGAGAGAATTTGTTAATTTCAAAAAACAATTTTCTAGATTTTTTAAGTCAGTGAGTAATTTTAATTTCTAAATTCAGAATTTTCTTAGTTAATTTTTCATTAAATGTGTGAATTTCTTGAGTATCATTACTGTTATTTGATTCGATTAAAATATTCAAATTTTTTGTATTGTTTGTTGTGTGTGAAGGTATGATACCATTACGTCTGCATTCGACTAGAAAGATTCTTCTGTTCCGGTATGTAGCTAATTTCTTGTTGATGTTACTCCATTCTTTAATTTTTTTGGTACAATCTTGACCATATTTGGATCGAATCTCTTCATAGAACCCCATTGTAGAATGAAAAATATTTGATATAACGACTGAAAAATGTTATAGAGGTAGGGATAACGGGGATTTTCAGTCCAAAACTAAACGGGAAATCTTTTATTCACAAAAAGCCAAGCTTCCGTGTCCTTTTGACACTTCTTCGGGGCACTACAATATATGATATTCAAATATAATTTATTTATTTAGCGTATGGTATTACACATCATTTACTATTGCTGCGTATCTGGACCGAAGTCTGCCGTTCTCCAGGTCAGGTATGTCGCGATGTATAGGTAACTGTGGGTTGTCAATCAGTTTCTTGTATTCCCGAAGAAGAGCAATCCTTCGCCGGAGATCCACGGGTGGTATGTGGCTCAAAACAGCCAGCTAGTGTGTTGGAATTGAGCGAATGGTTCCGCTTATGATTCGCATAGTGTTCTTGAACTGCACATCGATTTTCTTTGTTCCTTTGTGACATATCAGAGATGTTGTGTTTCAGATAGCCAGGAGATCAAAATGATAATCTGACCGCCAATTAGTGCTAGCTCATTCAGTTCACGTTGTTAACAACGCTATCCAGGGTGCACCACGGGGAGGCGAACTAGCATTACACCCATATATATTATATTAATATAAATAAAACAGTTCCTTCATTCACATGGACATTCTATAGTAACACTTTCGCCTTAGTTTTGTATTTTCAATCACATCGAGTTAATTTGGACACAAATCAAACAGAGATTAAAAAGTAATCAAAATTGAAGATGAGTATAAGAATATTGGGCAAGTCAAGAGTAATGGGGGAAATAAATTTATTATTGATTCACAAGACGATAGTGATAGTGAAGCAGATGATATGGGAGAAGGATTGATAGAATTTTTGGAAGATAAAAATTAATTAAATTTAATATATTTTTCATATTTATAAAACTTCTTTTTTTTGTTATTTTTTCATAGAATTTAATTTTGTCCATAAAAAATCGAATGGGATACAAAAAGGGCTTAGTTCACGTCTGGTGTACCGATTAAACCGAACGCCCTTTCAACAATTACGTAACAAATTTGTAAGTAAACATTAATACCTTCCAGAGTTTAGCTCCGCAGCATAACTTAAAGGGGATATACGATTAGATTGCTACACTATCTCTTTTATGCCAACTATACTGATTTACTTTTGTTGACTTTGATTCGTCATTTAATCAACTAGGACTAGATCTGGAGTAAGTATAACTGTAGTTAATGTGAAGCCATATTTTCGTCACATGTGAACTAGTGATAAATTTTTAACATCATAATAGCAACCTATGCTAATCATATGTTTCAATCTGGTTTCGTTTTCAATAAGGTTTACACAGGTTTGAAGTTTAGATCTTTGTTTTTTATTAATAACACGGTAACCAGCCAATTTTTAGATTCCCTGTATAATTTAGAGAAGGGTTTACCCGTATTTTTAAGATGAATAAAACTAATAATTTAGAAAACGTGTGAAAAAACACAATATTTAAAACTAGAAATGCGGCATATGACACCCCGAAAATCCGTGGTACGATATATCAAATATTGAAAGTGAAAGTTCCATTTTTGTTGATTTGAGTTATTTTCTGCCTATTCGCGCTATCAACTACCTACTTCAATTTAACAACGTTACATTTTAGTTGCCCAATATTCAATTTAATAACAATGCAATATATGAATAAATGCGTCTATTCACTTCAATATGCCTGTATTCAACCTTGCCCTCATAACATTTGTGTGTTACTATAACCTTGGAAACAATGTATACAACAGTAAAAGCATTCCTAAATTAACTTTTTTGTTGTTAGTAAACATACAATTACATCACATACTCACACTTTTTTTCAACATTTTCATCTCAAATTAAACTCCAAAAACGTAATAAAATACTTGCTAACATTCAAAACGCAAACAATGTAGGTATAATAGCGACGACACGTGGTGTTGCTGACACTTCTCCAGTTTCGCGATCTGATTAATGATATAAAACCCAGTACACGGAGAGAGGAGATAAAATTGACGATGTTTTTACACCTTTCCTCAAATTCTGAGGTTACTATTAAAAACAAGTGTAGGTATTTATCCGGAAGCATTAAATTTCACTATAACAAGTAATTGATTCGAACTAAATAAAAGGTTAAAAACAAACAATTGTCTAAAACAGACAATGACTAAACTAAACTTATATGCTAAACTTGTCAAGCTATTGAAAAACTAGTATATTTTTGAAGTTTATTCAATTTTCATGTAGAAAATTAGGAGACTGGTAAGAAGCGGAGGTACCAGAAGAAAAACATGCCATAGAATGTCTAGTAAACCCTGATATATCAATACGACAAAAAGACAACACCACTACCAACGCAATTATCACTTTCACATACAGTGAATTTGATTTAAAAAAAATTTTTAATGAACTGTCAGTTCTTGCCACGTAGTATCTAGTAGTAATGATAATAATAATTATTATTTTGTTGACATTTAGCTGGTATCTTCCACACAGACAGTTTCAAAATCACTATGCCCACTAAGCCATTCAGTTCAGTTTTGTCCTAAATTTCGGTTTGGAAACAAATTATGTGCAGAAATAACTACTATAATGAAATGTAAAATCAGATACTCCATGTAGTGCACTCAATTTTCCAAGAGCGCAATTTCGAGACTTGAACGAGTAAAACGGATGCTACAACAGGGACTCTTTACCAAATATAACCAAAGAACGTGAAATTTTTCTTTTTAACGAGTTTACGAGATTCTGGGTTTACAACAATCCAAACAATCCGGCTCGTGGGTGCAAATCGTAAAATGGGAAATTATATATTTGTAGGGCGCTGGTACCTAGACGCCTTCCTAGGCCTGAAGGAGTTCTTCTTCTTCGGGTAATGAAATGGGCGATAAATAAAAATTTCATTTATAAAAATAATTCGAACACAAATACTGTGAGTTTATAGCTAAACAATACTTACAATCTCTTTCGGCACCGAGGAACGAGAACTATATTTTATACAGGGTGTCCCGGGACTAATGAGAAAAAAGTCAGGAGCGTATAATCTGAGTCAAAATAATGTTAGTACTTCATATAAACTTTTTTTATTCAGGTCCTCGTTTTCGAGTTATAGGCCTCCAAAGTTTTAATTTTGAATTTGGTTTTTATTTTTATTTTTTGTACTAGTTATTTGATCTTTATAAAATTCACGGCAAAGCTATAATGTACGTGTATGTTCATTTTGGTAAGGTAAACAGATTTACAGTAGTGTCTTGAAGCCAGGGACGGACTACTCGCAATAGTTAGTGATCCAAAAAATTTGCAGGGATGGCACACCCTGTATGAAATTATCGAAATTCACTTCCCCACATATTAAGCTAACGAAAAGGTACTCTTGTTAGAATTCGATAAAATAAGCCGTTCGGCTAATATTGACAGTTTTATTGCACTACGTACATTCACCATTTTTATAAGTACACACAACGAGGTAAAACTAACTTATTAATACGATGTCCAAGATTTACCTTCAGTACTACAAAAAAATAATTTAACGATAGCAGAAGATAAAAAACATTAACGACTTATTAATTGGAAAGTTGGTAAAAACTTTTTAAAAGTGTTTTTACCGTTTATCAAGTAACCATAGGATTAGTTGTCAAACATTGTGTACAATAGTTCGTAGTCAGTACTTGTCAATAATTCATAAGTCCTTAATTTAACAGTTACAATGGCAGAATTCACTTTTATTGAGTACGCAGATATGAATTTAATGTATGGACTGGTTTCTCGAAACTGTTTAGAGGCCAGAAGGCTTTATGCAGAACATTTTGCAAACAGAGCATTTCCAGACAGACGAATGTTTGAGCGTATTGATCTCAGGTTACGAGAAACAGGTATGAATAAGTAAATGTAATTTTCCATGTATACAAAACAAAGTTATAAATTTTAGGACACTTTTTGCCAAAAAAAAGGTGGAGAAGGTCCAGTACGAAGCGTACGTACTGTGGCAGTTGAACAAGACTTGTTAAATGCAGTTGATAATGAACCATCAACGAGTTTACGAAAATTATCAAGAGAACATAACGTCTCGAAATCAGTTGTGCATCGCGTTCTAAAAGAACAGCTGTTATATCCTTTTCACATGAAAAAAGTACACAGTATGACAGTGGCTGATTATCCTTCACGACTTGAGTATAGCCAGTGGTTTCTGCGACAACAACAAGCAGACAATACATTTATTAGTAACGTTCTCTTTACGAACGAATCCGGTTTCACCAGAGATGTAGTCATAAATTCTCATAATATGCATTTATGGGATGATGCGAATCCACATGGCATTAGTCAAACTAGGAGCCAGCATAGATTCATGGTTAATGTTTGGGCAGGAATAGTTGGAAATCATTTGATAGGGCCATACTTTGTTGACGATACTTTGACCGGTCAGAGATATTTGGAGTTTTTGCAAAATGAGTTATGGAACCTGTTTGATGATGTGCTACTACAAACTCGTAGGAATTTATGGTTCATGCATGATGGGGCCCCTCCTCATTTCAGTTTAGATGTACGATAGCATTTACACACAAGGTTTCCTAATAAATGGATTGGTCGTGGAGGCCCTTTTCAATGACCACCTCGATCAGGAGATGCTAATCCTATGGATTTCTTCCTCTAGGGTTATCTCAAAAGTAAGGTATACGCAACACCTGTGCAAACAAGGCAAGATTTAATAGACAGAAATCTGTTACACTGCAATGTTATTAGAAGTGCAAAGAAACAACCGTCGTAGACTTAGAATGTGCGTGGAAGTGGGAGGAGCTCATATTGAACATTTATTAGAAGAACGTTAGTTTTTGTTGTTTAGGAATTAGTTTCAGTCGATTGTTTTATAACTTGTGTTTTATGAGGTTTTCTTAATGGTTTAATAATGTTGTGTTCGTAATTTTGATTAAAAGCAACTAATTACGTTGTCTGCGTACCTTTTTAATTCCCATTCAATAAGTTCTTAATGTTTTTATCATCTGCTATCATCAAATTATTTTTTTGTAGTACATCGTATTAATAAGTTAGTTAGGTAAATTTGTACGTAGTGCATTAATAAAACTGTAAATATTAGCCAAACGGCTCATTTTATCGAATTCCAGCAAGAGTACCTTTTCGTTAGCTTAGTGTGTGGGGACGTCAATTTCGATAATTTCATACAGGGTGTGCCATCCCTGCAAATTTTTTGGATCACTAACCATTGCGAGTAGTCCGTCCCTGGCTTCAAGGCACTACTGTAAATCTGTTTACCTTTCCAAAATAAACATACACGTACATTATAGCTTTGCCGTAAATTTTACAAAGATCAAATAACTAGTAAAAAAAATAAAAATAAAAACCAAATTCAAAATTAAAACTTTGGAGGCCTATAACTCGAAAACGAGGGCCTACGTAGAAAAAGTTTATATGAAGTACTAACATTATTTTGGCTCAAATTATACGTTCCTGACTTTTTTCCCATTAGTCCCGGGACACCCTGTATATGTTTTAACGGGAGAGATATTCAAATAAACTCTATTCTAACTTTTTTGACAAGCGATCAATCCAATATTTTCTGTTATCTCTATTTTTGTTGCCATCCATAAAACAAAATAAATTCAAGATTTTGTAATCAATGCAATAATTTGGAAATAATGTTACCTACTAATGTAACAATTTTGTTTGCAAAATTTTCGAAAGGTATGAAAGTTTATTGCTTTGGAATTTCGAGAATATGTTTGTCAAATTCACGACCCGTGAGGCGACTTATTTTATCAAAAATTTCATATAACATGGGTGTAAAGTGCCTTTTCCTCCCTCGAATGATTACTTCATCCTCGGGAGGAAAAATAACACTTTCCTCCCTTGTTATACAAATAGCTATTGGATCAACGCACCTAAAAAAAGTCAAAATTTTGTCGGAGGTAAATACTTAAGAGATAATTTTTTTATCGATAAATACATGTTCAATTGTATGAAAGTTTTATTGTCATGGCAATAAATCGAGAATCAAGAGAGCTTGCTCGATTGATTTTTCCAACATCTCTTGATTCGGGAGTTTTAACCGTGACATTAAAATTTGAATACAATTTGTAGCGTATTTCTCGATCAAAAAAATGATCTCGAATGTATTTTTGGGAGATTTATACACAACTACATAAATGCAGAAAATTTAATTATTTTGGTTATTAACTGTACTTCTCGGGGTAACAGTCTGTACAGTTTCTTCAATATTTTTTAGAGATTCTTAGCCAAATCTTGCCATTTTAAAAAGACGTTGTATTAGGAAAACTCAAAAATAATCTGACAGTGACATTTACGGCATAGTTGATTAACAGCAAGGCGCATATTTATCAGTTACTGGGAAAGCTAGGTAGTTTTCCCCTCATTTAAAATGATAGTTAATTAGTCGATTTTAAAAATTTGAAGGAATCTCATTGGCTTTTAGAATCGCTGTAAAAATATCACCAGCATTTTGTCAAGGTTAATGCAGGTAACTTTTTGGTCAGTAGAAAAGATGCCGTTGCTATGGCATTTTGCCAGTAAAAAACACTCGTAAAATAGTCAATTCTATTTTTAGTGTTGTAGAATGTTCGCGAAAATGCATACATATTTCGCAGACAATGTAAATTACGTATTATTACAATATAATGGTTTAAAAGAATAGAACAGCTAATGAAGCTCACTATATTTGAATAACCAATAAAGTTATGAATGCAATCTAATCCAAAGTTATTGGCCGTTGGGTTATAAAATATGCATTAATGTTATTGCGAGATATACTTATTCATTGTTTATGACTCGTGTAAAAGAACACACTACCAGAAAGAAAACTATTCCGATAATGCCACTCCATAATCCTTTATAGAACCACAATTGGCGACAAATAAAAAGGATAACAACTATTAATAGAGTGAATTTTGGACACGATTATTATCCGGCTTGTATTTGTAGAATCGAATTACCAACAATCATTTAAAAAACCAGCGATGCAGATCATTTTTTAATTTTGGAATATGTAGACGAATTCAGTTAGCTTCTAGGAATTTATTGAGTTCTCAGACCTATAAAAGTACTTTACCTGGGTTACAATAGATAACTGTCACTTGGAATATAAAATGTCCTGTGCTATCTCAGATTAATTAATCTATGTTAATCATAACCATTTTATGATGCTCACTTCCATAAATAAATGTGACCGTCCTTTTGAATTGTAATTAACTGTCTCAACCCTTACTATGTGGAATCTACTCATATTAGTGTTTTAAATGAAACTTACTATTTCTAGTTAACTCCACAGTTTATTTAGAAATGTTAATAAGTCTAGAAAATTGACTATTGTTTCGATATTACCTAAATATCATCGTCAGAGTGGTCGTTTCTAATATTAATGTCTGTAATGTCTATAGTTGGAGAATAATTAATTAGTATATTTTTAACTAATTTATTTGGATAACCATTTTCCAAAAATAGTTGATATAAAATTTTTAGGTTCTTTTCATGAAAAGTTTGATCAAGTTAATTTTCATGGAATATTTATGGTAAGACCAATAGTTCATAAATCGTCCTGAGCTAATTGGTTTTCTGTACCAATCAATATATAATGTGTTATGATTATTCCTTATAAATTTTGTGTCTAAAAATGGTACACTTTGATTACTGTCTTCTTTTTCCATTGTAAATTTTATATATGGATCATAGTTATTGAATATAAAAAGAATTTCATCTAAGTTAGTTTTTGGTAATGCTAAAATAATATCATCAATTTATTTTTTAAAAAAATGATTTTAAATGGTATAATTGTATCCAATAAATTATCTATTACATAACAAGCTATAATTGGAGTACCAAAAGTTTGTTTAAATATTTGATAATTAAATGTAAAATAGGTATTTTCGAACAGGAATGTAATAATTTCTTGAAAATATTTCTTAGATATTTGACAATGTTGACTGATTTCATTCCATTTTTTATCAATTGCTCTTGAAGCAAATTCTAAATATACATTACTGAATAAAGAAACAACATCTAAACTGCAAATTACATGATTATCAGGTAATTGAAATTTGTTAAATTGATTGAAAACTTCAAATGAGTCTTTAATGTAATATTCTGTATTTAAATTATATGCCTTTGTTAAAATATTAGTGATATATGAACCTAATAAATTAGTTGGTGTACCTATAGAAGCTACAATGGGTCTAATTGGTAATATCGATTTATGAATTTTGTGAAGGCCACAGAATTTAGCAGGAATTCCATTATAACAAGTAAGTTTATCTATTTGTTATGTAATAAACAATTTTTTTTATTATAGTATTACATTTATTTTGAATTGTTACTGTAGGGTCTTTGTTCAATACGATATAATAAGAATTACTACTTAGAATTTTTTTAGATAGTTCAATATAGTTTTCTTTAAACATAATAACAGTGGAGTTACCTTTATCACTGTTAGTTACAATTATATTTGAGTGCATTTTCAGAAATTCTCTTGTTTTATAGTATAAATTATGAAAGAATTTATATTATTTAATTTTTAACATTTTTCAATAAACTGTGGAGTTAACTAGAAACAGTAAGTTTCATATAAAACACTCTTTTGAATTGTACTTAAATCATATATGCTTGTTCACATATCATGAAAGCAGCCAAGTTTCGGTACAAGAAGTAGAAAAAATAAAATAGAACTTTGGTTGGTCCTGAAACTATTTAACGATAGCTTAAAACCTTGGAGAAAGTGGATAAAATACGTAGACTTTAATCTTTGATCTATAACATCTAATAAATACATCATTCTTCAGTCCTTGCGAATCTACATTATTTTTGTTTTGCTATTCTCCTCTCGACTACTCGACGGCATCTTGAACCACTTAACTAGATTATACATGAGTTGAGTGCACAACTATAAACATCAAAAATGAATATAAAACTCAAGTACTACAAATGTTCCTTCGTAAACTTGCAAACGTTACTGGAAAATGATTGGCCCACCTGAAAAAGGCAAAAATGTTTGTTTTAAAATGTTTATTCACAATATTTTACAGTTATTTTTTCACTTGAATATACAAGATATATTTAGAAATAGCCGGTAGTCTGGCAATCCTGCTACCCTTGTGTTAGTATGTAGTCAAACATGGCTCCTTGCTTCACAGACTCTCTATTTGATGTGCTTGGTTTACTTACTTTGTCTCATGTATAGAAATATGACTCTCCAGTTTTTTCGACTAGTATGTCCTCGAAAAGCAGCTGAAAAACCGGAATTCAAAAACGAACAGAGAAGATTAGGTTGTGGGAGAAAGCAACATGGCAGATGTTGATTATATTCGGATGTTTGTTTTGTATGTTGAAATGTTTGATTGAATAGGGGTAACTAAGTTAGCCTCTAATCCAAAGTATTAGGCTGATTGGAATTAAACAACGTGTTATGTGAATAATTTACCATGCATAAGCCTACACCCACTATCACGGGTGTCTCTCCTGCGCGACTAGCGGCTCTTAGTATTTTTGGGTGAAGAATAACTGTAGAATTTTCTGGATATTTTTGTTATGAAGTCCTTGATAGTGGGCAAGTCTGCTTGTTCATGTAACCATGAGTTTTAGGAAGTTTTGGATAAACTGTTTTGTATTTTATTGCCATGCGTAGGCACTTGTTTTCTGGTTGTTTGCAATCTTCTGCGAATTTTATTTTTGTTGTTTATAATTTTCTCAAAGTAATCAGGAAGGGGATTTTGGATTTGGGGTTTTGGTTCAAGGAAGGTTCTATTGTTTCTAGCTGTTATGATTATGTTTTGCAAATTCTGTATTGTGTTTGTTAAGTGATTTAGGTTATCTATTTTGTGTGTGATTAATGAGTGTTTGTATATGTATGTTCTGCATTGTGAAAAGTTTGTGGTTGTGTATACGTGTGTTTTAATTGGGGGCGAGTGTTTGTTATTTTTAATTCTAGTAGGGCAGGATTTGATCGGAATTGAGGACTGGAATGGTTTTAATTTTGGTTATGGTGTTGATATTTCTGCTGATGGCAAGGTCAATTGTGCTAGGGGAGTAACTGGAATGGGGAAAGTGGCTGGGGTCGTCAGTGCTGTAAATATTGCAATCCGAATTATCGCAGAATCTCTGGAGAGTATTTCCGTTAGGGTTTGCCTATGTGACATAGGAGTCCCATAGTGGACCTTACAATTCAAGTCACCCAATGTGAGAACCCTATTGTGTGATCTTGTGATGTTAAAAAAATCTATTTCAGAAAGTTTGTTGTTAAGCGAACTATATGTCGTAACTACTTTGATTTTATTATCTATAAGTAATGAGATACGCTCAATTGAATAGTTATTTGGTTGCAAGAGTTGGAATTTAATGGCTTTTTGATTAATACTACGATTCCGCCACTGCAGACATCTGTCTAAAAATACTATATTCGGAGTTTCTAAAACTCACGGATTTGTTAGGTTTAAGGAGCGTCTCGATTAAGAAGAAAATATCAGGTTTATGAATGTCTAGTGAATGTCTGAGAAGATGGAGCTTGTTAATTACTCCATGTACATTACAGAAAATTATTTCAAGAAAGTTTCGTTTTTGTATTCCTGTTTTATCACCTACCTGCCTAGATGTCATATTTATCTATACCTGCGACAAAGTTGTTGTGAGTGGTGCATTTTTCCAGTTTGTTTGTGGCCCTGGTAAGGTTTTCTTAGTTGACGGTTACTTGAAATCCTTGAAACATGGTAATTAATTGTGAAAATTTATTGATATCAGCAGTAAGAGCCATATCTGCTTGTTTGGGGGGTCTGGTCTTAGGAATGTTTTGTTGAGGGGCAGTGGTGGATTGTTTTGTAGGTAGAGTGGGGAAATATTGATAAGTGAGGGATGATTTGTTATTCCAAGGGTTTGTTGTGGGGATGGGAGCAGGGGTGTATTTAGGTGTTGTTTCTTTATTTCTGTTTCTTGTTCTTCTTGCCTTGAGCCAGTCTCTTCTTTTTATATACTCCGAGCATATTTCTACATTTCTAGCAGGGTGGTCGCCTTTACAATTGGCACATTTTTCTGGTTTGTATCGTTGTTTCGGACATTCCGGGGTCAAGTAGGGAGCAGCGCACTTTAAACATCGTGAGGCTCGGCCACAGTTTGATGTGGCATGACCCCAGTGTTTGCATGTGTGACACTGTATAATAGGCTTGGTTTTCCGACGATGCTCCCACTGGATTCGGATGTGTTCCAGGACCCTGCCATTTATGTGTTTTAAAAATCTAATATTATTTTGGATTCGGTGATGATAAGATACAGCGGCCTTCCTTTTGTGATTATCCGAAATACTTCTTTAACATCGATTTTGTAGACTTTGGAGAGTTCCTCCCTCATTTCATCGATTTGTAGGCATTCGGTTAACCCCCTAAGTACGAATGCGTGCGTCTTTTCGCCTTTCCTACTTTCTCTGTTCATAGAATTTGTTTTAATTTGTCGAAATCTTCGGCCTCTTTTATAAAAATAATCGAGAATTTGCGGTGTACTTGATTCCGAATGATTTTGAAATATAAGAACCAAGTCTCAGTATCATATCTTTGTGTGCGGAGGCGTTACCATCGATCACACTGGGGGGGGGGAGAAGGGTGTTCAGGATGTTGCACCTTTTTTTGATGTTTTTAACTCGTTTTGTAACATGATTGATTTTTATTTTCGGTAAAACTAGACTCGGAAGTGTTGAGTTTTCTGAATTTAATTTTCTTCCGCTTTTTTGTTGTTACTTTTCCGCCCAACCTTTCTATATGCGAGAAAAGTATTGGTTTACCCCATTAATAGTTGGAATTTTGAAAAACATTTTTGAGTTATTTTCATGTTTTCCATCAACAAAAACACGAAAAAACAGTTTTTAGAAAAAAAATCCTGTGTGTATGTCGTCGTCATCGTCGTCGTTGTCGTCGGCCACTTTTCCTTACATGTTTTATTAGCACGATACAGCCTCCGGAGTGCAATAAGTCAGAAATTTTATGATTGAATATTGTTAAGGACATGATGATCGATGACAGATGAACCCTATTGATTTTCAGCTCACCAGAGCCAATAGAACAGGTGCTACAGTACTTTAAGTACGATATTTTTGTCATTTTTGAAGAAGTTTCAGTTTGTTAGCACGATACAGCCTACGGAGTATATACAAGTGACCAATTTTATGATTGCATATTATTCAGAGTATCTCAAAGATAAATTCTATTGATATGCAGCTCACTAAAGCCAGTACAACGGGTTCTATGGTACTTGAAGTACCAAATTTTTGTCATTTTTGGAGAATTTTCAGTTTGTTAGGAAGATACAGCCTCCAGAGTGTATACGAGTGACCAATTTTATGATTGAATATTGTTCAAGGTGTCTCACAGATGTACCCTATTGATTTTCAGCTGGCTAGAGCGAGTACAGCGGGTTCTATATAATATTACATTTTTGGTTATTTTTGGACAAATTTAGGTTTGTTAGCACGATACATCCCCCGATGTGTATACAAGCGACAATTTTGTGATAGAATATTATTCAGGGCCACTTATGCAGAAAAGATAGTTTTAATCCTTAAAACCGTTTATTTTTGTTTGTCATATACATTACTCGGAGTACAATAATTTTCGTTTCCATGTTTTCGTATCGCGAAACGAAATTATCTGAGGGAGCCCTAGTCGCAGTATTTTTGACATTTCCTACTTCTTGTGCCCAAGATTGACTGGCGTGCTTGTGAACGAGTGCTTGAGTGATCATTTTAAGAGGTTGATCTTTTCTAATTTATTATCTTTGGTTTGGTCTTCGCTATTTTCAAGACGTTTATTATTATCCTGTTTTGGTGACTTGTTATTCAGTTCTAAGTAATTTTTAATTTCCGAACTTTTCAATTTTTGGAATTCTTATAGACTTTTTATTTTGCGGGCTTCCTTGACACTTTTTCTTTTATGTGCTTGCTACACACTTTTATTCAATTATTGTTAGTTCAATATACTTGTTTAGAGCAAATATATCTATGGATTCTAGACAAGTTTTTGGTATATTTAATGTGGTTGTGTTTATGTTCGAGAAAAAAGTGTCATTTTCTTAGTCATCGAAGAAAATTATTTGAAGATAATGTACGATCTGGTGATAGGGATCGCAACTTAGATAGCTCCTATGAGGAGAGATAAGCTTTGGACCTTACATTTTACCCCAAAATAATGTTTAATTAGTAAGATTTAAATTATTATTATATTTAAAAATGACAGGCGAGGAATAGAGATTTACTCACCCGAGGTTTGTTCCGTTCACACAAACTCTAGAAAACTCAATTTCAGAGAGCTCTCTCCAATGCAGCTTCGCTCACCATAACCAACAGTCTTTTTTATAATTTAAAACGAAGAAAAACCATAAATTCCCGCACACTAAACGTATGGTACCTCACCACGCAGTGGTTAGCTGAAGTCTGTATTGTGTAGGTTTTGGTCGAAAAATTAGATAAACCTCTTATTACCGCAAGTATAAAAGGCAACCACGATTACAACCGTTTGTTGTTTGGGTTGTCTACCTCGCAGGAAAATAATTAAAATTCGAATCTAACTCAAATCCAACATACTCCCCCACCAAAATGCAAGTGACAAAGGGGCATTTTGACACAAAAAAGCATATAACAGAAATGAAAAAATTATGGGACTATTGAATAAGGTCCATCAATAAACATGTACAAGAAAAATAATTATATAATTCAGATAGGCAACGGACACAGCTTGACTAGGGGTTGCCGAAGAAGCCCTTTTGTGGTAGTTACATCCGCAACCCTTATAATTCCGTCCTGTCCCGGAAATAGTTCAGATATGCGGCCTAAACGCCACTGCGATGAAGGGAGATTATCATCTCTTATCCGAATCATTGTTCCTACATCGACGGGTTTGAAATTGTCTGAAGAAGTCCATTAACTGCGGTGGTGCAAGGTATGCAAATATCCTTTGCTACACTGTTCCCAAAAATGTTAATGACTTTGTTGAGTAGCTTCCATCTTATGAGATGAGAGACAGGAATAGAATTCTCTTGCAACGGCTCAAATACAGCTGAAAGCGGCTCAAGGTTTAAAAAATGGCCCGGAGTTAAAACAGAGAAATCATTAGGGTTTGAACTCATAGGAGTCAGTGATCTAGAATTAAGACAGGATTCGATTAGAATTATAAGGTTATTAAGCTCCTCATATAATAAAATCTGCTTTAAGGCGTAACAACATTTTTATTTACGGTCTGGATATACCAGATGAAGTCGACACTCTTGCATTTATTTTTTTAAAACTGAGTGAATTATTGGCAGTAACCGTTACAACTGCAGATATTAACAACTATTCAGTTTTCAAAAGTAACAACACACCTACCATTAAGTTGGAGTTTTGTGCATTTATTAAAAAGAAAGAAATTCTAAAAAATGCTAGCAAATTGAAGGGTAAGCACATATTTATTGCATCAGATCTTTGCAAGGAAGATAGGGAAGATCAAAAAACCCTAATTAAGCACCTTAAAGTTGCAAGAACGCAGAAACATACAGCTAAAATTCATGGTAAATATTTAATAGTAAATGGTGTTGAG
This sequence comes from Galeruca laticollis, assembly GCA_963921935.1. Classification (NCBI taxonomy): domain Eukaryota; kingdom Metazoa; phylum Arthropoda; class Insecta; order Coleoptera; family Chrysomelidae; genus Galeruca; species Galeruca laticollis. Next base: position 31,065,480 of record OY998178.1, on the reverse strand, counting down.
TATAGTGTTAATCAACTACAGTCTATAGATAACTCAACAGCACCAAACGTTGCTCAACAAACGGAGACGCCATTACCAATTCCAGATCCACCTTCAAGCGAGAGTATTAAGAAAAGAGGGATCCCGTCATCTCTAGATAGAGTTACAAGAAGCGGCAATAAGAAATAACGGTTATAGTGGTACTTACGCTATTTTTCAACTCTACTCTTTATTTATAGAGGTCATAATTGTGGTATATTGTCTTGTTTTTGTATAGTAATAATATATTTTGATTTTTTATTTGTAACGGTCTTAAATTTTGGTATTATTTTGTTTGAAGCTTGTAATATCTCTTAGTACATGTAATAAAATGAATGAGCCATTATCTGTTTGCCATATAAATGCAAGATCTATCTTAGCGAATTTTCTTGCATTCAAAGATGCAGTATTAGACAAATTTGATTTAATTACAGTTTCGGAGTCGTGGCTGAAACCACATATTGTTAATAGATTAGTAAATTTACCGGGATATAAAATGTTTAGACGTGATAGATCTCCGAGAAAAGGCGGGGGTACTGTTATATATATCAAAAATAGATTCAAGTCTAAACTTATTACTAATTTGAATAACATTAATTCCGAACAGTTATGGATTTCGTTTTGTTTTAATAATAAAAATTATGTCTTGGGTTCACTCTACAGACCTAATGATTTTCCTTATCAGGATTTTGCTAATGAATTTGATTTATGTTTAAGCACATTATCGCCATTTTTTGATTATGTTATTTGCGCGGGAGACCTTAATATAAACTTTTTAGACCCAAGCAGCCTACAGTGTAGAACTCTGCAGTCACTTTTTGACACTTACAATCTTATTCAAATTGTTAATCAACCAACAAGAGGACCAAAATTACTCGACGTTATTTTGTGTTCAGAAAATTTAAAAATCAGTAATGTAAATGTTACTAAATGTCCCTTAGTATCAGACCATTCCCTTCCATCTTGTTGCATTGGATCGCTATCTATCAAAAAACCTAAACCGTTTGAATTTACGTTCCGCGACTTTAGGAATTTTGGACCGCATCATTTTCATCAGGATTTAATAGCTTCTGATCTTCAACAAATTTATCATCTTGATGACATTGAAAGTAAAATCAAGATTTTGAATTCAACTATTTCAAATTTATTCCAAACACATGCACCACTGCGTCAAGTTAAAATAACAAGAAAAAAGTCTCCATGGTTAACTGATACATTGAGGGACATGATGAAATTGAGAGATAAAGCATTATTAAAATTCAAAAAAACAAAAAATGAGAATCATTGGAATTACTATAAATCAATTCGTAATGAAGTCAATCATGCAATTAAACACGAGAAAAAGGCATATTTTGAATTTCAACTGAAACGAAAGAAAAATATCTGGAAAGAAATGAAAAAGCATAACATCATTCATAACAAAAAAAGTTCAACAGTTATTCCTGATCACTTACAAGATCCCGACTCAATAAATAATCATTTCATCAATGGCATTGGTGGTGACAATAACCCAGATGCTGCTATTCTAAGCCACTATCTCTCAACTAAACTACCGAATGTTGATAATTTTAAATTTAGGGAAATTGATGAGTTAAAAGTTTATGAAAAAATACTTTCAATAAATTCAAATGCAGCTGGACCGGATAATATTAATATCACTATGATTCTCTATTGTTGCCCACATATTTTATCATTTATTACTCACATATATAATTATTGTCTAAAAAATTCCGTTTTTCCTTTAATTTGGAAAGAATCTAAAGTTCTACCCATACCTAAGACGGATAATCCTGCTGATTTCAACGAACTTCGTCCCATAAGTATTCAGTGTATCTTTTCTAAAATCCTAGAAAAAGTGATGGATGAACAGATTCGTCAACACATCACTAAATTCGACCTTCTACCTGAACACCAGTCGGGGTTTCGTCCAGGATACAGCTGCACTACTGCACTCCTCAAAGTTTTGGATGACATTTATTCTTATATTGATTCCAACCATCTATGCATTTTAATCTTACTAGATTACTCAAAGGCATTCGATAAAATTAATCACCCGCTGCTTTTGTCACTATTTAACTATATGTGTTTTGATAAACAAGCGCAAAAAATGATGCAATCCTATTTAGATCATAGATCTCAAAGAGTATTTATAAATAAAAAATTATCTAGGAAAATTTACCTATGGCGAGGAGTTCCGCAAGGTTCCATCTTAGGACCCTTGCTATTTACCCTATACACCTCCCAATTTTCAAATTACTTTAAGTACATGAAGGCTCACTATTATGCCGACGATACACAGTTGTACGTGGATTTTAAAGAATCAGAAGTTGTAAATGCTTGTATGAAAATTAATGAAGAATTAGAGACTATTGTAGATATTTCTAATAAATTCTGCCTAAGCATAAATCCTTCAAAATCAAAAGCTATGCTATTTGGACGTAGAATTGAGAAAAATAAAGTCAAAAGTAAAATACATTTGAAAATTAATAATGATAATTTAATTTTATCTAATTGTGAAAAAAACCTAGGTCTCGTTTTAGATGATTCCTTAACATTCTCTAATCATATCTCATCAATAATTCAGAAAGCGTTTTGCAACTTAAAACTTCTATTCTCACATAGACAATTATTTAATAAAGCAACCAAAATTATGCTCTGTGATAGTCTCGTGCTTTCACAGTTTAACTATTGTGATGTAGTATATGGACCCGCCTTAACACAACTAGATCAAAATCGACTTCAGCGAATTCAAAATATGTGTGTTCGATTTATTTGTGGTATCAGACGTCGCAATCCAACCTCTAAGCATCTTGCAGACCTTGGCTGGCTGAACATAAAAAATAGACGTATTCTTCATGGATCAGTACTATTTCATAAAATTATGTTTACCAAAATTCCTTTTTACCTATCGAAAAAAATTAAAAAGAGATCAGAAGTTCACAATATTAATGTAAGATTTAAAAATAAAATTAGTATGCCGAAACATAAAACCTCGTTATTCCGATCTAGCTTCTCATATAATATTGCAAATCTGTACAACATAATTCCCGAAGATTACAAAACGTTACCCATTTCTCGATTTAAACTTAACATTAAAGAGTCTCTATTTAATAATAGTATAACGTTGAAATTCTAATTTTAAGCAGGTAAAATTGGCCTTATTCATTTGAATATTTAGAGAATTATGTTACATAACTTTTGTTATCTTAGCATGTAAGATATTGTACAAGAGGATATTTGATATTTAGTTTGCGTTTTTTGTTTTCTTAGCATGTATGATATTGTACGAAAGGATATTTAGTTTTGTGTTTTGCGGTTACGTGGAAGAGCGCTACTTAGCTGGTGCTTCTAGTACGAAAACACCATCTAAGAGCGAACGTCGCCTTTGCTTGTACTTGTATTCTCATAACAAAGCAATAAAGTCATTATTATTATTATTATTATTATTTAAGGTAGTTAACCGCACTAATAAATTACTACCGCAATCTGAGTACAAGTTCTCGACTTTACGACGACGATCTATAAAACGTTGCAAGCTAAGAGGAAAGCTTCGCTAGACAAATCAGAGGTATCTCTAAATGATGAGTTTTGGTGGCCATGCAAATAAAGAGGCACAAATACACCTTACAAGATTTAGCTCCTCGGTAGCGATTCATCTCAACATAAAACGGACCATCAAAATCAAAGCCAGAACAGGATGGTAATGCCGAGGATTTTGCTTCCAACATAAAATGAGTTTGACAAAACCGAGCGTATAGCTCGCTAAGGAGACAAAATCCAAAAATATTAGGCAAGTAGAAAATTCACGGTACGTAACCCGGCATGAAAATATCTTTTTTCTACGACCATAAAAAAAAATGTACATTGTGTATTCGATTAAGAAACCTACCAAGTTGTAATACAGATTTTCATTTCCCACGGGCTAGCTGTATCGAAATATTTCATTTCCCACGACTTTGATGAGCTTGATAATATATTGTTATTTTTTCAAACCTTTGAATATAATTGCCCACGTTTGGAGACAATTTGTAATATTTCAATTCTTTAGATATAATTGCCCTACGATATGGAAATAAATTATACTATCTTGTCGCAGCGACAATTATTGTGCATACCACTTAAGTACGTATTGAATTTCAAATTTGACAGTAATTGTCAAATTAAATATGCCCGGTGCCAATAAATATCAATATAAAGATGAATTTATCTACAATCAACTTATTACTCCTATCTCAGGGTGAGATCAAAATTGTTCAAAATTAATTCTTCAAATTTATTTGTTTTTTAAGATATTTCCAAATTAAATGTTTCACTATTATCAAACTCTCAAATAACTGTTAATTCAATATAATAAAAGGCCCCTTTAATTATTTTATGACATTTACTAATTTACTGTCACTAAAAATTTCAACCAAATGTCACTGATTAAATTGAAAATTTTATGAATGTAAAATGATAAGTTCAATGAGATTGGATACTGAATGAATACTACAGGTAGTTAGAATCAAAATTATATATTATACTATCAGATACGAAAAATTAACAAAATTGTTATTCCCAAAAATTATGATAAAAGAACAACAGTCGTAACCTCTACAAAAAAATTAAAATTAGAATACAACGATGCTAAAATTTAACCTTATGAATTATTATCAAACGTTCAAATAATAATTTACACTTGACGTGTATCAATGTCAAATAACGAAACTTCTGCTTAAAATGGTCTATTCACTTGATGTTGTAAATGATATGTATCAATAAATTTGGTATATTTCAAATTTTTTATATAGATGCATCTTTTAACTGTATTGAATTTAAGGCCTGATATTTCTCGAGAAATAAATATAAAACTGGAGAGGACTCACCCAATGGATCAGGAAATCTCGTACTTATTCTAACGTATTTAGAATACTGCAACTTTCTAAATATATACGATTTAGAAAAACTGGAATCACATACACTTTTACGATACAATTCTTATCCGAATTATGTACGCACTGAATTTATTATATGGGTTATTTATCTGATTGTATGATATGCAATTTATGCAATCTACCAAAAAAATTCGAGACAACCCTTATTCTGATGTTGTCTCTTCAAAGGATAAAAAGCTACTGACTAAATTTTTACAAAATAAATAAATCTCCTTTTTGTTGGTTACCGATTTTTCTTGTTTTTGAAAAAAATTACTAATCTATAATTTTCAATAACCAAGTGAGATTTTGAAATTCTTTGATTACATTTATAATCTTGCTAGCAGAGACCTCTATATTTTGCAATTCCAAATATTTTCTCCAAATCCTATTATGTTCTATCTATCATTAGATATATTCTACTCAAATGTCATCAAAATTATGAAATGTCATGTTTGATATTTCTACTGAATCTTTCAAAATTTAGGAATTTACGTAGAGTACAGTGTGTATCGAGAGTATGACAACTAAAATTAAATAAATTTCCTTATGTTTTACTTATTCTTTAAATTTCAAATAGAGATGTATATTAATATATTATAATATATGATAGAGACATGTTTGTTAACGTCTGTCTAATAATTTGACATTTCACATTAGTGTTTACAAAAATCGTTTATAAGAAAAATTAATAATTGAAAATGGGTGGCGATAGTGAGGATTATTTGACATTGATCGATCACTATACTGTTAGATGCCGGAGGTGATATAACTTCTTTAAAGAGACACCATAATTGATAATTGATTTTCCGCAGGTGAATTATACTGATTTTTTTCGAGAGTCAAAAGTTGGAACGTTATTTCACCACGTAAGTAGGTATATGTACAAAAATAAAAAATTATATGGTTCATTCAACGGGTTGAGAGCCCGACTCAATAATTTCATAGAAAAAGTTCTCTAAACCATGCAACAATAACGGCAGTGTGCGATTTCATAACATTATGTGTGTATTTGTTGTTTTCCAATTGTGTCTCGCAATTTATGCATAGTCTAAAAGGGTACCAACAATATTATACTTCGCGGCAGTATGGTTTGTCGATAAAAAGGTATATAAAAAAAGTTAGGTGAATTCATTAAACTCTAGAAAATGTCTACTAAACTAATAAAAAAAAAGATTAGATATGTAAACTTATTTTGAAAAATGCACTCATATATGAAATTTCATAATATATTATATATGTAATTTATTAAATTTACTGTCTCGACCCTCACTTCATGGAATCTACTCACATTAGTGTTTTAAATGAAACACACTGTTTCTAGCTGATTCTACAATATAATGGAAAATTTTGAAAATACTAAAAAATTGACAATTGTTTCGATAACTAAATAGCTAGGAACAGTGAGTTTCATTTTAAACACTAATATTATATATGTTCCTTTGAAACACTTAATAGATTCTTTCGTTTGAACTCTTCAGCATACACATGTAAGAGTGAAACAATTGCACATGGTGGTATATACTAAGATGCTGATGGAAGGTAATATATTTAATTATCATATTTTACGTATATTAAGTGATTATGAAACTGAATGTACTACAATATCTTCCAAATATCCGGTCATATATCTTTAGTTTTAGTGCTATTCCCGAATCACACTCTTTGCGAGTATTATGGTAGTTTCCAAGTTGCAGATCAAACAGTGTTTCAAATTTATTTACATAACTAGGGCGTAAAATGATGTTTTATGGAGGGAGCGCGATTACATTCCATCATAAAGATTAATATGTATCTACATCGAAACGTACACTCTATTTTAAACACAAATGAAGTTTTTCGTTTTGTCATATCTGTTCTCATATGGAAATTTCCCGTGACCGGAGGAATTAGTTACATAATTTTGGAAGTGTTTTCATTTACTTTTTTCCCAAACGGAAATGCCAGTTGAACATTTCTGAAACTACAGTTCTTGTATAACAGCTCTTAAAATCAGTTCGATAAATCGTATTCCTATAAGGAAAATGATTCTAGAATTTAAAATGTAATGTTTTAATTTGTTTAAAATCTTTCACGCATTATATTTTCGTTGAAAATAATCATCATTGAACTATTTCTATTCGACTATATTATTTAAACACTAACTTATTTAACAATTTTATTACTTCTAGCATGAAACTAAATATATTCAATACACAATCATAACAACGATAAATAGCTAGTAACTATTCCATCCATTTCATGTACAAAAAGTTCATGCTATGTCATCAAATGACTATCCTCCTAGACTTAATTATGCGAACTGGTTTTTGGATAAATAACGGGAAGACAGTCATTTAATTGAAAATCTACTATTTACAGATTAAGCAGGTTTTACCAGGGATAGCATAATTAATTCCCATAATCTACATCTGTAGAATGTTGAAAATCCTCACGGCATAATAAGGACTAAACAAAGCTTTATGGTCAACGTAAGGGCAGGTATTATTGACAACCGATCAATCGGTCGTTTAAACAGACATTATTATTTAATATTTGTAGGATATTTCGCCAATTTTATTAGATTATGTACCTTCAAAAAACCGCTAACGTATGCGTTTTACGCACTATAGAGCACCCTCTCACCTGAATCGTGAGGTACATGCCCATCTAAACAATATTTTTCCAGATAGGTGGATTGGAAGGGGTGGACCATTTCTATGGCAAACACGTTCGCTAGATATCAGCCCATGCGATTTTCATCTTTGAGGTTATATTATAAATTTTGTCTACAGTACACCTGTTAATACAAGAAATAAATTCATTGATAGGATACATTTTTACTGCGAAAATATCCGAAATAATCCCGGAATGTAATTTCAATTACAAAGATTAATCTTAGGAGGCAGAAAAAATGTGTGGATGTCCATATTGAACATTATTTGTTGTAGTCGTTTTGAAACCGTTTTGACTTTTTAAATATCGTTAACTATTGGGTTCCTCTTTTTACTTCCGAACACCCAATGACTGAAAAGGAAGTATTGGAACGGCGTGAAAAAAAGTCAGGAATCCCGCCCGATCGCCTACCGCTAAAAACCCACCCTCTTCTCCACCAGCACACACGGAACCGTTCTCAGCGAACATACATAATTGTGTGCCGGTTTTTTTCCAGTTACTCCCCCAGCGTGTGACGCATTTTTTCGTTGCTCTCTTTCCTTTTCATGATGAGCGTGACATTTTTCATTATTATTTCGAAATTTTCCCTGGTTGCAATGGCAGCGTCCATGACAGGCTCCGGTTCGGGAGACCCAGTAACCGTTTGTATGTGCCTTCTCTCTCTCCTATATTCTAGGCACTCCAGTACCACATGTCGTGGATCGTCAACCACGCCGCACTCGTGGCACAAATCGTCTCTAGTTTTCTTTATTCCAAAAGTGTATGATCTAAATTATCCGTGCCCCGTTAGAAACTGCGAGAAGAAGTAATTTGGGCGGCGGTGGACATATCTATACCATCGCACACGACATCCGGTATCAGGATCCTTGTCCATACCGCTTTATACTTCTCCTTCTGCCACTGCTCCTGCCAAATGTCTACACTTTTCTCCCTCTCCTCCCTCCTCACTTTCTCTTCAGCACCGTTCCCTATTCTGAACAGTCTGACTTTCTCGTCCACCAGGATATGTATTGGCACCACGCCGGCCACAACTTGAAGAGCGATCGTCGAAGTGGTCCTATGCGCTAAACACTCTAATCAGTGGTTTTCTCTGCGACTTTAGCATCATCTGTTTGTATTTATCTTTCTCTTGGACATCGTGCCACACCGGGGTTCTGTACAGGAGAATGGAGTGGACCGACTCCAACAGCATTCTCCTCCTCAGAGTTCCCGAGTCTCCTATGTTAGGCATCGGCTTTTGGAGTGCCGAGGTCCTGTCTTCTGCCTTTCCTACCACTGATTCTATGTTTTTCGAGAAGGTCAACGTATCGCCTAGTAAAATTTCCAAATACTGGGCAGTTTTCTGTGGCTTAATTTCGGTGTCTCGTAGGTAGAAAATTATGGACTCCCGGTCTCTTGGTCATCTCAGAATTAAATCCTCTGTTTTCTCTACTGCGAGCTTTAGATCGGTCGACTCTATCAATTTATTAACTCTTTTGATAGCCGTATTAGCTTTTCCTTTGATTCCCCAGCTCCTGTTTTCCTTTACTAAAATCGCCAGGTAGTCCGCGTATGCAATCGTTCTAAACCCGGGTCCATTTTCTTCTCGAGTACCCCATTATATAGAAAGTTCCATATGGTGGGGCCCAGAACTGACCCCTGGGTTACTCCGGCGGTTATTCCCCTCTTCTTTCTTCTCGATATGCATAGGTTTCTTTCGGTTAGGTAGTCTTTCACGATATTCTGCAGGTATACTGGGGTTCATGTACTTTCCAATTTTTCTATTATCAAACCCCAGTTGGCAGTATTAAATGCGTTTTTTATGTCCAGCAGTATTAAGACTACCCACCAAGCCTTTGAGTTCCTTGCCGCTTCATGGACCCATTTTGCGGCATCTATGGCTAAACGACCCTTTCGGAAACCGTATTGTTGGTTCGATAGAGCCCCTACACTGTCCAGGAATGTTTCTAGTCTTTGTTTGATTAGTATTTCGAAGTACTTTCCCAGACAGTCCAGGAGACATATCGGCCTATACGAGGCCGATGAACTGGGGGATCTCCCAGTTCCCTTGGAAATACTTGTCTTCGCAGTAGATCGTTAAGTGCGTCTTTAATCATACCCGGTTTTTTCTTGATAAGTATTTTCAAAGCTTCCTGTGGCAGGCCGTCTGGACCAGGAGCTTTGCCCTGCTTTATTTCGTTACCAGAGGTTATTATTTAGGTTTCACTGAACTCCTCAATTTCATCAGCGCCCCCATTTTCAAATATTTCCACTTCGTTCCTAGGGAATAAGAGAGTCGCTGCTTCCCACCGCTGGTCTTCGCTTAACTTGCATGGGGCCATTGCTTTTAGAGATTTCATTGTTATTTCATACGCTTCACTCCATACGTCGTTTTCCAGGGCATCGCATATAGTCTACCACCTACCCCTCTTTGCTCTCCTTATTACCTTACCCAATTTTTTCTTCGTGTCCTTATATCTCATTTTTATATCCTTGTTCCCGCCACTTCTCGTGTATTCTCTGCGAGTTTGGAGGCATTATTTTCTAAGCTCCTCTATCTCATCGTTCCACCAGTAGGGAACCTGCTTATCTTTCTTTCCGTTAATTGTGCTTTTTTAATTTCTTTCAAGTCCGCATAATTGACCACTTTCGCTGAATCTAGTCTATCTATTTCTTTCATAAATCTATTTTTATTAAAACTTTTGAATGCTCTTCGGTTCACTATTACTTTACTTGTTTTTACCTCGAAAGTGATGAATCCATGATAGGTGAAGATCTGTTCACCGAGAACATCCCAATTCACTATTTTCCTGGACAGCCCTTCGCTTGCCAGAGCTACATCTATGTGGCTCCGACATTTTCCTCTGATAAACCTCGGTTTAATGTTATTTAACGCGTGCATGTTCAATAGGGCCATCCATTCGTCCCATAGGTCCTCGCTTTCGTCGTTATTGGGGGAACCCCATTGTACTGATTTCGCATTGATGTCCCCGGCGATTATAACATGCCTTTTTTTGTAGCGGTGCCCATTATTTCATCTACTGTCTTTGTATAATCTTTTTTTTGACATTGGGGGAAATATAGCATGCTAGTAGTGAAAAATCCTTAAAATCGATGCTAATATATCCAGCCTTAGCTGTTATGATCTCGACCCCAATGTCTTTTTTTCGAAAGTACACCGCTACATTCTTGTGCTTGTCTTGCACCCATCCGTTCCCTGTGGTCAATTTTTTATTTGGTTCTGGAACGATGAGTAGATTTATGTTTAGTTGGGAGACTTTGGCGTAGGTCAGGTCATGGGCGGTCCTTGCCCTACCTACGTTTACCTGTAATGCTTTGATACCGGGTTGATTTATTCTGAGGGCCATTTGGACTATGTTTTCCTATACACATCTATGTTTGAATCAATAAATACGTAATTTAAATAAATAAATAACACATAAATATATAAAAAGATAAAATAGACAACCACGGTTAATTAAAGCTGAACACTACACTTAAAAGACATGTTAAAAAATTGTATCACTGGATTTGTGACCTAAGGTTCTTGAAATTTGTACGATTGTACAGATAAAAGAAAACATATAAATGAATAAAAGTAGTAAAGGGGACATTCACAAGTAAAAGAGGATCAGCACAACACTTAATAAGCGCATTTAAGATTTGTATAGACAAATGAATGAGTATTCCACAACAATACATCTGAAATTGTATGTATAAAAGTAGGACAACATAATATAAATAAAAGGAATCACGTAGCGATATCACGTTGTATAAATAAAATGTATAAAAACAGGACGGCACATTTAAGACTAAGCAATGGTATAAATAAAAGGGAACATATATCGACAACACGTTGTATAAATAAAATACATGGACGGTAATGACAAATACTTAGAACGTACATATAAATAAGTATAGAAAACAAGCAAAACATAAAGATCTATGAACGCAACACATTTAAAATAATATGATACGGGTACGCAACGTATCCTAATAACCCCGCCGCAAGGAGGTAGTTGCATGAGGGGTTTGAATCTAATTGGTTCATATATGCCTTTTCGGTACACCAGGTTCCTATACTTAGGACACTTCATTTTGTCTATCCTATGACCTGACTCCTGGCGTAATAGGCAGTACGCCTCGTTTGAGCACTCGTGTGCTCGGTGTCCTTGATGTCCCAATGATATCAATGGACCTTTACAGGTTTATACCCCCGAAGGATATCAGCTTCTTCGGCCCTAACAGCTACCGTCACAATTTGGCCACCTTCCCTGTTTTCCGTTATGTTTTTAACCGCTACTTCCTCTTCCTTCATCCCCGTCCATCGACTTATTGCAACTCGCAGCTCTGCAGCATTCATCGACGCGTCGATGCCCAGGATATCAAAGCCCACCTCCCTGTTGGTTACCGACATTGAGATGCCCCCGACCTTTTCATTTAATTCTCCCTTGAGCTCCCTTACCATTGAGTTTTACCGATACGTCCCCCCAATCGTCTTTTTATCGTGCTCTATTTTAATACCTAGATCTTCCACGTTCACGTTAGACTTCATTTTTTTTAGGACGTCAGTGTACGTCTTGATCAGCAGGGCCTCCTTCTCCGTCATTTCATTCCCTTTTACCATCAACTGCCAAGTAGTCCCTCCCCTTCTTCCTATGAATTCTGAGGTTTTCCTAATCCTTTCTTTATCTATTCCTTCTCCTATGATGATCTTAAACTCTTTGGTTTTCCCTTTCGTTTGTTTCACCAGACCAACGAGGCTCTCAATCGTCTGGTACGACGCCGTACCTTCCCCACTTTCGTGAAGCCTGGCTATGTAGTTATGCCACACTCTCTTAAACCTCGCTGTCTTGATCCTATTCTCGATGTAGTCGCAGTCGCCCTCATTGCAACTGTCTAGAATGGTCAAAATTTTCTCCTTTGTCCGCTTGATCGCGTCCCTCGTCTCTCTCCCTTTAACGCGTTGAAGGACAACGACGTCTATAGACGTTATTGACGATGTGCGCTCTGTGACACCTTAATGCAACGACGTCTATGGACGTCTTTTATAATACCTCCATAGCTCGACAACAACTTCTACAGGCGCCGGATTCAAATGGTAAATTGGTAAAGTGTCATATCAAGCACACTAATTTGACTCTGTGCATTTGATTTGTGAGGTGGGGATAGTTAGAACATGGCGTCATAACGGTTCATGCGGTGCACCTCTGCGGGCCTCAAACATTTACTATTTCAGTCGGTAATCGAAATGCAACACTTGGTATGGCATTAGCGTAATAAAAATTAGTAGTCATACGATTTTTCTCGTATTTTTTCTTATTTTTGATCAATAACAATTATTGTTTCGACGTGCTAAATATCTATTGAGGTATGTACTACAAATTATGCTAATTTTTAAGTGCTTAAGTATTTATAAAAGCATTTTTTTTAGTAATGAACGAGCGCGAAGAACAACAACTTTTAGGAGTGGTATGAAGAGTCGACCGATGATGATTTTATGAGTGCGTCTGAACATGACCCCTATAGCGATGATGGAGAGTTGCTGACTATGTACCTTCTGCGTCATCTAGCAACGATAGTGACGAAAGAGATCATTTATTGCTAGATGAAACCATCGAAGCAGAAGTGCCCGAAAACGATGAGGAATCAGCTCTAGAGGAAAATCAAATACCAGAACAAGACATGAACGAGAGTGATAATTGTAAAGAGGTAACATCTCATATCCCCAATTTTCAATTCAATGTAACTCAATCCTGTGTAAAAATTGATGATATAGAACATATGTCGCCAATCAATGTTTTTGAATAGATATGGGACCATAGTATTATGGATTTTATGCTGACAAGCACTAATAATTATGGAAAATATCTGCACCACACAAATCGTCCCAAAACTCGTCATAGTATGTTTTGCGAGTTCAAACCGATTTCATAAAGAGAGCTTAGAATTTTTTTTTTGGTTTATGTTTCTTCAAGCACATCTAAAAGTACCTGTGATCAGGCAATTATTCACACACAATCCTTTATACTATCATCCAATGTTTAACACTGTGTGAGTGGTCGTCGGTTTGAACAAATACTTCGATGCTTGAGCTTTAATTCGAATGATAATGATCCAAATGATCGCCTTAGAAAAGTGAGAGGTCTTTTGGATATAATTGTAAAAAATAGTAACTCGGTATTTTCTCCTCCGGAAGCTTTATCCTTAGACGAGTCCATGTTACTATTTAGGTGTTTAGGCAATACATAAAAAATAAAAAACCCATACACGGTATAAAATTCTACTAGCTCACTTCCCACGATGCTGCATATTAAATTTAGAGATTTGCCAAGGAAGAGATCAAGTACAACCGAATATAGAACACAATTCTAAGACCGAGGAACTTGTTTTCAGACTTATGGGACAGTATCTCAACAAAGGTCATCACATTTACAAGGATAATTTCTACAATAGCGTCTGCTTGTCTTCAAAGCTATTGCGGCATAAAACTAATTCTACGGAAACTCTGAGAACAAAAAGACGAGGCAATCCTTCAATAGTTATCAAAAAAAATTGCGTATGGGTGAACATATTTGGCGAATAAAAAAGACCGAGAGCGTTTATGTCAGCAAATGGAAAAGCAAACGCGAAGTTGTTGCGATAACGACTGGATACAAGCCAGTTATAGTTACAGTGAGAAACAAATATGGTTTCAAAAAGGAAAAGCCTATAGAAATAGATGCTTACAATAGACACATGTCCGGAATCGATAGAAGCGACCAAATGCTAAGCTATTATATTTGTCCACGCACAACAATTCGTTGGTACAAAAAGGTGATTTTTCGATTTTTGGACATTGCAATGTGAATTCATATTTCTTATACACAAAAAGTGTGAGAAAAATTAAGTTTATCGAATTCAGAGAAGCTGTTATTCGATCTCTACTTCAAATGGAAGATATTGAAGATGGCAGAAAATGTGTCAAACAAAATCAAATAAAAGGAAGAAGAACAGCTTCTAGCCCAAATCAGCATTTTTGGAAAATATTCCAGTTCCTGAAGATTATAAAAAATCCAATTTATTTCTAAAATATAGGGAATGTACGAAAAACAAAGTGAGGCGAGAAACGAGATACAGGTGTGAAACTTGTCAAAATAAGCCCCCACTTTGTCCTGCGCCTTGTTTTAAATTGTGGCATCAAGAATAACACTTTGTTAATACATATATGCGTTTTATAAGATATATGTACATTTTTGATAATCATTATTTCATTTCATTATTGTTATTTCTCATTTTTATTTAGTATTTGATAACATATTATCCATTTTTGTAAGTTTCATTAGCTTTCAAATAAAAAATATATTTGCGTGATTCTAGTGTTTTATTTGAACCGACAACGTCCATGGACGTCTACGTCACAAATAGTACAGGAAAATGTCTATTATGTGACAGCGACGTCTATAGCTGTTTTTGTATTTTTTATTATTCAGCTTTTTTAGAAGTCAAATAACATATATGTACAAGTTTTACTATAATATTGTAAAATTTGTTGTGCCACACAAAGCATCTCCACCTATTCACATGTGTCCGTCAACGTGTTAATTTCTGCCTTTCCTATCACTATACAATCCCCCCTACCTTATTTTTGCTTTTCACCAGCCGCTCCGTTTCCTCCCACTGTTTTATTATAGATCGTTTTTAACTCTCCTATAACCCTTTTGAAATCCGGCCACCAGGGTTAACTCATCGAGTTTCCTCTGGAAGGCCTCATTCAGAGTTTCGTCTCTATATTTACGACTGTCTTCTTTTTTTTTATTTTTATTTTGTTTTCCCCCCGTCTGTTCCCCTTTCCTATTTTGTTGCTCGGACCCCAGTCGTCTTCACCCAACACAATCGATACAAAATAAAGAACATATATCTATATGCAAAAAAGCATTTATGAGCCTCTATGCATTATCGCAACATAGTCTACAACGTTTAAATCAACTACGTGTATCAGGAGAATCACCACGCGATATGAGAGGAAAGTATAATACGAGACCTCATGTATTACGAACAGATATATTAGTGAAGAATTAGGAACACATAGGTTCATTTCCTATTAAGCATACACACTATAGCTCCAAATTGATCACATATTTGGATGCAAAATTGACTTTTTATTATGAGCATGGAATTTCATGAATCATTGTAAACGACTTTACTATGGGCAACAAAAATATCATTCTGCATAGCAGAAATCTTTTCGTCCATATTACTAGAAACCTTGTCTATGTTAGCATAAATATCACTTTTCAAAGTGATAATCTTCTCATCCATATTAGCAGAAATATCGCTTTTCATTATGGTAATCTTCTCGTCCATATCAGCAGAAATTGACGGGATTAAGGTGGAAGCCTCGTCATTGCATAAAAATGTTCCTGGATCCAAGCCGTCAATCACCAGTGCCACTTTGAGTCTTTCTACTAACTCACTCTTCTTACCGGACGTTTCCAACTCGCCATTTTCCAATTCTGCCTTTAGTTTAGTCACTCTCAGCTCACACAGTCTCTTGGCCAGTTTTACGTATATTACTTTTCCGCCCAACCTTTCTATATGCGAGAAAAGTATTGGTTTACCCCAAAAAAAGTTGGAATTTTGAATTTTTTTTTGAGTTATTTTTCGTTTTCCCTCAACAACAACGCGAAAAAAAGGTTTTTAGAAAAAAAATCCAGTGTGTATGTCGTCGTCGTTGTCGTTGGCCACTTTTCCTTACATGTCTTGTTAGCACGATACAGCCTCCGGAGTGCAATAAGTCAGCAATTTTATAATTGGATATTGTTAAGGACATGTCACAGATGATCTCTATTGATTTTCAGTCCACCAGAGTCAGTACAACGGGTGCTATGGTACTTGAAGTACGACATTTTGTAATTTTTTAAAAAATGTCAGTTTGTTAGCAAGATACAGCCTCCGCAGTTCAACAAGTCACCAATTTTATGATTGAATATTATTCAGGGCATCTCACTTATGAACCCTATTGATTTCCAGCTCACCGGTGCCAATACAGCAGGTGCTACAGTACTTTAAGTACGATATTTTTGTCATTTTTGGAGAAGTTTCAGTTTGTTAGCACGATACAGCCTCCAGAGAGTATACGATTGATCAATTTTATGATTGAATATTGTTCAAGGTGTCTCACAGATGTACCCTATTGATTTTCAGTTAACTAGAACGAGTATAGCGGGTCCTATAAATCCAGATATACTGAATTTTTGGTTATTTTTGGGGAAATTTGGGTTTGTTAGCACGATATATCCCCCGAAGTGTATACAAGTAACAGTTTTATGATAGAATATTGTTCAGGGCCACGGATGCGGAAAAGTTAGTTTTAATCCTTAAAACCGTTTATATTTATTTGTATTACCCTACACCTGACACCAATGTAATGTTTTTCTTATTTATTTAAAACAATTTATCTTGACGGGTGGGATAAATTCATACACACACGTTATGTCTACTATTTTAATTTATTCATTCGCTACACTACTCACTAATTTATATTATATACTCAGTATTTTCACTTACATTGATTTATATAAACACTTCACTACTTAGACTATTCACTTGTTCGCTGAAATTAACTGTCTCGACCCTTACTTTCTGGAATCTACTCATATTAGTGTTTTAAATGAAACTTACTGTTTCTAGTTAACTCAACAATATAATGAAAAAATGTTAAAAATTCTAAAAAATTGACAACTGTTTCGATATTACCTAAATATCATCGTCGTCGTCAGAATGACAGAAGTTACATTTCATTTGATGCCTACCTGATGTTTAATTATTTTTGGCAAGTCCAAGAAGTGACCTAGCTTGTGACTGACTCAATATATGTTAATAGAAAAGAGAAGACATGATATTACAAATATTAAAGCTTAGATCTTATTATTTAAAACACTAATAATTGTTCGCTGTTTATATCACGATATCACTTTTTCCACTGACTTCTCCCCCTGGTCGGTCCTTTATATATAAGTAGTCTAGTTTACGGCTTGCGCAAAAACAATCGCCTCTCTGGAATATTCTTTTCTTTTCGGGATATTTCTCAAATGCCGGCCCAATCCTTAAGAGATCTTCCGAGAACATATCTATAAAAACGGTCACAAAAAAATCCCAATAGACCTTCTCAGAATTCTGCGCGCTCGCCATTTTTCCAACACTGTTAACATAAGGTTACAGAACCGTACTTAGTATTTACTTCGGTGTGCGAGTTCGTAACAATGTCAATAAATATTTCTTGTGATAGACTAAATGGTATAGAGAAAGTAACTTGTTTGCATTGTCTTTATTAAATGGGTGACTTTTATTACAAAGAAACCTCATGAGTTAACCTTAATTGACCCCTTCTTTTAACTTCTTAAAAAATTGCGATGTTTGCTGGCAAATTATTTTTCTTTAGATAAAAAATTGAAAAACAAAACACATAATTTTTGTTTAGGTTAACAAATAACTACGTCAACTCTCTTTTTCTTCATTTTTGTAACCGCGACATGAGCCCGGCGATGGCAATATAGTATTTTGCGACGTTGCCGTGCTCACTTTCAAGATATTTCGGGGGAAATCGTGTACTTTCGTATCCTTACTTAAAAGCTCAACGATAGCGATGCGTGACGGAAACGAACCACTTATAGAGAAGTTTCTACAATGGGTTTCGTTTCGTAAAGCTTCGCTACCGCTTGCTATCGTAATTTCAGCGAAAATTACTGAATCCACTCACTGGTTTACCGTTGTTTGTGTTGTTGAATTTGAAAAGCTGCTGACCACAGGCCTGTTACATCTACGGAATCTCCGAAAAGTCTCGAAAATCTACGGAATTTTCAATAACAATGATAATAATTACTATGTACTGTTATACTGTTTGCTCCGAGTTCTCTGAGTAAATTATTTCTCAAAGTATTACCCATTTGTGGTTGTTCAACTTACACGAATCATGAATATAACAATAACCAAAAACAGACGAAAAACTTAAAAATCTTCATTAATTAATTCCCACAAATATAAAACAAAAGAAATCCATTTATTGCAGCTTCGGCTACCGATTTTCCTATAGTAGTGAGTAAAAATGTGAATTACATTTCTCGGATCGTTTTGAAAACTTCTGGCTCAAAGTATCAGTTTTTAAAAATGCAAATGATGAACTAACATTTCCTTTATTAGTAAAATTAACAAATCACATTAGAATTCGTTCTCATATTTCTGCAACAGTAGAAAGAATTTTTTCTTCAATTAATATAAACAAAACTAGCACCAGAAACTCATTGATTACCAATACCTACCAAGAGTCTACTACTCCATGCAAAAAAAATTAAAAACAATTACAGTTGCCATAACTTTAAAGCTGAAAATTTGTATATCGTCCAATAAACAAATTCAAAATTCGCACCGGTACGCTACTTGAGCGTTCAAGGTCATTAAGGATCAGATGTTCATAAGTTCAGATTGCTCTATTTTGGATTCATAGAGAAATAAACATATTATTTGTCTATTTCTGGATCTACGGAAATTTACGAATCAATCTACGGATATTTGATCAGGTGCATGTGGCAGCCCTGGCTGACCATGAGTTTGGAAAGAAGGCATTAAAGATACGAATTTATTTTATTGTTGGAAAAAGGTAAATTGTTGTAATGACGGCTATGTTGAAAGCGGGGACTACTATGTAAGCAAACGACTGTATGCTAAACTATATTTTGAATTATGATAACTATAATATATTAGAAGGTATTATCATACGAGGATATACTTTTTGAAAGTAATGTATCATTTAAAAAAAGCGATATGGGTAGATTCCACACAGTAAGGTTCGGAACAGTAAATTTCATTTTAGAATAAATTGTTTGACATCACCAATCATATCATTTAATATTTACACCTAGTATAATTATAATGTAGGCGGTACGCGGTATCCACAATGTTCAACAGTTGCTACACTTGACATTAAGTGATGTATTGTTTACTTAACATGAATTCGATATTAAAAATATTATGATATATTAATGGTTAGGTCGTACATGGAATATTCCCTATTTTAAATCAATTTGTTAGGAAAACGAAAGAGAGGATATTGGCGTTTGACGTGAATTT
Organism: Galeruca laticollis; assembly: GCA_963921935.1. Classification (NCBI taxonomy): domain Eukaryota; kingdom Metazoa; phylum Arthropoda; class Insecta; order Coleoptera; family Chrysomelidae; genus Galeruca; species Galeruca laticollis. The sequence goes on along the minus strand of OY998178.1, from coordinate 31,045,807 downwards.
TATCTTATTATTCTGCAGGGTGGACTGTTTCAGTAGCCAACTCTGTATATTTCCGGGTGATCAGTACTCTGGTATTTTTTGATATCATATCTAGTGGCCGGAACTGATTCAATTTTATCCGTATTATTGTCATTTGTTGTTTAGAACTTTCAGTCCACAAAATCATGTGGTTAACGCAATGATGTTATGTGGTCATTTACATCAATTTATTTAATTAACATGCTGTATTCAAATAATTAATTCAACAATCAACAATTATTCGTGACTGCAAAGGGTTTATTTCTATGTCAATAATGAATTAACATCAGGAACAAGAAGTATAATGGATATTGAAATGGTAAGATACAATAGTTTTTAGCGCTCTATTAAGTTTGAAGTATACCACGGGATATTAGCAGATTGAACATAAATAAATCAGAGACATGTTAAACTTTTTAGTAGAAACATACTTGAAGATTTGAAAATTAATTTATTTTTGGAAGTAATTACACAAGTGCATCAAAATTACCGATAATTTTTCATGAAAGCATGTTGTCTAAAAACTGCATGAGTTTATTTTGATATTTTGGCGAAAGAGCCCGCTCTTTTAACTTTCTTTCTTTCTCTTATCCTTATGCCTTCTCAGGCGTCAGATTGGAGTTCTTCATGTACCCATTTTTTCCACTCTTTTCTGCCCCTGGCCAATGCCTTCATCTCTCCTAATGTTTTTCCCTTACTTTTTCCAATTTCTTCAATCTGATCTATCCATTTCCTCCTGGGTATTCCTCTTTGTCTTTTTCTTGATATTTCTATTTCCATAACTTTTCTCGCAATTCTATCTTGCTTCATTCTTACTAGGTGGCCATACCAGTTTAATTGTTTCTTTTTAATCTTTGATATTATTGGTTCTTGATTAGTTATGCTTCTGATTTCTTCGTTCCTTACTTTATCCCATTTTGTTTCACCTGCTATTTTCCTTAAATATTTCATTTCCATTGCATTTATTCTTGTTACCTGTTTTTTCTGCATTACCCAGTTCTCACTAGCATAAGTTATAGTTGGAACTGTAATTTTGTTGTAGATTTCCAGCTTTGTGTCCATATCAATGTGTTTATGGCTTAATATTGTTCGATCTAAGGAATAATAAGATCTAGTTGATTTATTTGCTCCGTTATTAAGTTCTGCATCTATTTTCCCTTCTTCTGTTATGATACTTCCTAGGAAATTATAAGTTGTTACTCTTTCTAATGTTTTGTAATTACATTTCAATTACTTGCAGTTACTCCCCTCTCTCTGTTTTTCATTTACTATCATTACTTTGGTTTTTTCTGTATTTATTGTCATTTTCATACTTTCTATTTCTCTTGCCAATAAGTTGATTAGTTTCTGCATTTTATTTTTTGATTTTGCTATAAGTACAATATCGTCTACATACAGTAAATTACTTAATCTGACCGGCACCATGTTTCTGTACCCTATTATCATGTCCAGATTTCCTCGCTCTTTTAACAAAATATGAAAATAACCGAATGAAGTTTTTACTGACAACGTGCTTGAATAAAAAATTCTCAGGTTAATTTTGATGCACGAGTGTAATTCGGTACAATATTTCTCGAGTAGAAGAAATAAAAGTACGTTAGTTTGAAATTTTTATTAAACAACAATTAGGTATATGAACATGAACAAACTAAAATGAGACAGAAATTGTAGAAACTAAAAATTGCATGAATTGCAGTGGAAAACACAATTGTAAAAATTACTATTTTTGGATCCCACTGCACTGCTTGTTGATGTATGTGCCATTGAATTAGAACTCAAAGAACTTATTGTAGGCACATTAGCTATATTAGTTTCTGTATTAAAATTAGCTCTATCATTGTTTTTCATTTATTCTACTATTTTTAAATGGTGTTCATCGTCCAGTTGTAGATATGGCTTCATGGAGTTCGGATTTGAATGGCCAGTAATTTTTATCGACGTATTTTCCTCAACCCCTTTCTTTGCTTATTTTGAAACAGCTGTTGAACGCAATGACTGATTGGTGATTCAAAATTTTTCTGTCGCCACACCTGACTTGTTTCGTTCCGTTGAGGTCCACTGAGTGATCATGTTTTTCCCGACAGGGATGTTCTTGCACCGCTTGCCCAATTTCCAGGAGGGATTAACAGTTAAGAACAGTCTCGGAATATTTATGTATTTTCTCTTTTCCAAGAATTATCTAAACAACCTCACTGGACACAAATCCGGGATAACTATATTTCTAACCAACCACTTGGATATAGCGCAAGGTTTATCGTCACCTTGCGTTATTTTGTCGAATATTGGGTTTTATTCCATTCTACCAGTTTTTTTCCCTGCGTCATTAATGTCTTCTCGCCATGCTAATTCGTACGATAAAACAAAAAATAATTTCTTTTGTAAACCATCATGCGTTTCTTCATCACATTTTTGTAACAAGACTTGGAACTCTTCGTATTTAAGTGATACAGCGCTTTGTTTTTTTTCTGGGGTTTGTTTGCAACTGCTTCCTTTTGGCATTTTTTGCCTCACAGGCAGTCTTAAATTGCGTGATGTCAGTGAAAGGATTAAATTTAATATTATATTCGTCCTGGTATTTTTCGATTAATACTTTTGACGTTACATTCCAAATAGTCTTCACAGTAATGTCTTTGTAATCCTCATCGTTTTTCTTTTTCATGTTATAGGCCCAGTCAGTAAGAATAAACACATAAACGGTAATTGTACGCTTAAGAGTGCAAGCAACTGAAATTCTACTGACTTTGCCATTATGATGACAATAGAACTCATATCAGTATAATTACATCTTGTATGAATTGGGCGACACAATAGTTTTTTAGTGACCGATTCTGACAACTAAATTATAATGAATATTATTGCTTTCATTTTCAAGCTTATTTTGAAGAAAATTCTAAAAATCTAATGTTCTTTTTGTGTTTGTATCTTGTTCGGCCTTCCTGTAGCATCGACAGTCCTATTTATAACGTACATCCCCTGTTCACTTGGATTTTCTTCTCATATACAAAAAATGCAGCAAATATTCACAAAGGGAAACACGGCTAAATTGATAATAGTAATTTTTATTGAAAAAGAAAAAATCAGTTGATTGTCACTCCAAACACATTGCATACAATATCGGAGGAAATATATCTTGGGTATAGACAGAAGCCTGTATGAGTAACAAGGAAGACAGTTATATTATAATACTACATAATCGAGAGAGAGACGGAATGCTGTCCTCCCTTCCTATTACCCCACTCGAGTCAAAAGTGCTGTGTTAAACCGGCTGTGGTCTGACCAATCAGGAATCTACAAAATTGCTAAATTAAATTCAAATCATTTCTAGTATAAAAACGGTAAGACAATGTGCAATCCGGCCGTTGTTGCGAAAACATTCAAAAATTAAATTACCGCTAATACATGTCGACTATTTACACAATCGAAAAGTACAGATCGTTAAGTGGTACTTCGTATAAGATACTATAAATGTATTTATAGTGGCTTTTGCAGTTAGACCTATACCTACGGAAGCGATTGTCCTTTCAGTTATTCATAAATTTGAGAATTTTGGGTGTGTGAAAACATATTGCAAAAAATATTGTCCCACAAATCCACCGCGTCTGAGATTAATAACCGAGTAAATGGAAATAAGATAAAAACACACGTGTGTGCATTGGCACAAGCGACACCGTATTCAAGTATACAGATTGCCGACGAAGTGAATTTGAATGACCGAACTGTTAACTAGGGTTAATAATATTTAAGCTTTAATAGTTGTAATATCATATCTTCTTCTTTTTACGATTTATTTGTATTAAGTCAATAACAAGGTATATAATAATATATAATATAATTATTAAACATCAGGTAGGCATCACATGAAATGTAATTTCTGACATTCTGACGATGATAGTAATATCGAAACAATTGTCAATTTTTTAGGTTGTTTACCATTTTTTAAATATATTGTGGAATTATTTAGAAACAGTTAGTTTCAATATATAAAGTAATATGAGTAGATTCCATAGAGTTAGGGTTGAAACAGGAACTTTTCAACTGATATCTGCTCCACTGTCAACAAGAAAATTTAATCTATCATCTCTATCATAAATAAAATGGCGTTTTGATGACGACATATCAGTGGTAGTATTTCAATTATCTATAGTCGAGCTACTCAGTTTTTTTGATTTATTAGATTTACTGAAAAAATCTGATAAAAGGCATGGAGAAGTATTTTTTCTGAAAGTTTCATGGTAGAAACAAATTTTTAAATTATCGCCTTCGTCAAAATTAATTTTTGTTTTCTGACCTATCGCGACTATTTTATCTACTTCTATATTAACATGAGTGACATTGATTTGAAAAGTTATTTGATGAGAAATTATTTCTAAGAGAAGAAATTTACTTAATATATCCTTGAAAATATTTTGACATTTATCAATGAAGTTTGTCAACGCTTTATTCAAATTTGACGAATCGTCTAATTTATTTGAATTCTGAATTTCATGCGCATTCAAATTTTGATTCAATGTTTCCCAAATTTTATCGGCGAGTGATAATAAATGTGGGAGCTCTTGTTCATTTCAAGATGTTACATTGATTTCGATAACATCAGGCAAGCTTCTCCTCCAGAATTATATGAATAATTTCTCATCTTTCGTTTTTCCCCCAGCGATCTCCTAATTCAGAAGTTCATAATAATTTATTTAAACGAGATTCCTCGGATAAAGGTAATCCCATAAGAATGGCGTCTTTACGGAAATTATACAGATTATTTTCTGGAGGTTTACTGATTACGTCATAAACTTCGATAAAAATATCTGGTGGTAAATGTGCCACAGTTACATAATATTTTCTTTTGTTAGCTTTAATATCGTTGGAATTGTTTCTTTCTTACTGCTCCTGGTACGTAGGACCATCACTCAGTTTGATCTGCCTGGGGATGTTGACTGGAATGTCGACTAGGGATGTGTTCTTTTTCCTTCGGGGAATCCAATTTATTGAGTGGCCGATTTGGACTGATCACTAAATTGTAAGAAAACTTATTACTTTCCTTTTCTTTAAGTTTATTTTACAGAACATTCTATAATAACGACATGGTCAGAATCTGATGTTGTTCTTTTTGTGTTTGTATCTAGTTCTGCCTCGCTGTATCAACGGCAGTTCAATTTATAACTTCTCTATTACCTGCTTACTTGGATCTTCTTCTCATATACAGAAAATGCTGCAAAAATTTACAAAAGGAAACATGGATTAAGCAATAACAGTAGTTGTTACTGAAAAAGAAGAGATCAGAAGATTGTCACTCCAAAAACATTGCACTTATACCATAAAATAAAGACATTAACCTAAAGTGTTGTAACAACTGCCGTTTGTTGGATTGTTATTGGTTCACCTTTATTTTTGCAACGTTTGCTGTCACTAGTGCCGTAGGGCACAATAGAGCCAGAAATCCCTTGTTGAAGAACCTCGGGGGAGGGTGGTTTCCTGGCTCGAGCGGGAGGGTATTCGTGGGCCCCTTTGGGCTTAAACGAAGTGCCAATTCTGAGTTTTAAGGTTTGCTGTGTCGTCCAGCTGCCTGTAAGTCTTAGACCATACTTTTTCTATGACTATCGAATGAAAAACATACATTGAATTGCAATTTCTGGAGGAGTTGTGGTGAAATAATCACTGCTGTCAGTATCGGGCACTAAAAAGGAATGAAGCCATGTAATAGCTATTATTTAAATAAGATTATATAAATTTACTTACTTTTTATGAACTATTTATCAATTTTATTCTAAAATTCAAGAAATATATAATTACAAATTTTTTTATGCATTTTCTATTTCTGCACTAATTCTACTCTGTGTAGAAAACGGAGCACGCCTATTTTCTCTTCCTGTCCAATAAACCATGACATTTAGAGGGCGCCACAAGAATTTATTCGATATCAAGGGCGAGAATGAGTATTCTTACTCTAGTGCTAGAATGAAGCTATTCCATAATCAAAAACTACGTTGAAATATAGAAATTCAATAATAGTCGTAGAAAAAATTAATTCTGTCCCAAATTATTTATGACAATAAAAAGTCAATAATCCTATAATTAATTTAGTTAAAGCTTAAGAAAAATACTCTTTTTTGGTAGATGAAATAACATTCAGTTTCGTATATACCGTATATAAAATTATGGTGTACATCCAAATTATGATCAGGATCGCCGATTACATGTAAGTGGTCTAGGGTTAATACACTGAGCTGAACAGACTAAATAATATGTACATACTGATTAGCAGTGATATATAAAATACTCTTAAGATAAAATAAAATATATTGAACACAGATACAGGCAGTCAGTTACCGGGAATATTTAAATAGCCGGCAAATATTATCGACATTATTTTTATATATGAGTTGGCAGATTCGTCCTTTTATACACGCATAGTTTGAGCTTCTTTTGTCATTTAGTTAGCTTACAGTGCTCATTTTCTAAATTAATCGTTGTCAAATATTTTGCCGCTGTTAGAATGATTCGAACATGGAATCTGTCTCAAATTTTACATAACGTGTATAATGAAGCTAACTTTATAAGAAATACGTACTCAGATCATGCTATCGTTTACTGTAAGGTACAGGTACAAGATGATAGGAAAAATCCAAAAATGCATACATATAGAAACTTCAATAATTTCGATGATGAACTATTTCAAGCAGATTTATTTAATACATCATTTTTCAGAATCTATGATCAGGAAACTATCGATGAAAAGGTTTCATATTTTACTAACTGTATATACCAACTATTCGATAGACATGCTCCTATAGTTACAGCCAGAATGACCAAACCCAAAGCTCCATGGTTAACATATTCCGTAAAACAAATGATGCGGGAGAGGGATAGTGCTCTGGGGAAATTTAGAAGAACTAAATCAAATATCCATCTTACGTCATACAGAGAATTACGTAATTACGTTAATAAGGCAGTTATTCGTGAGAAAAAGGCGTACTTTACACATTATATTAATAAATGTAATAAAAAAGAAATGTGGAAAACATTAAGAACACACAAGGTTTTAACGGATAAGAAAGCAGAACTACCGGATAATTTAAAGAATGCTAATAATATAAATCGATATTTTATTGATTCTGTTCCTAGATCTAATGCAAGTAGTGAGATACTGAATTTTTATAGAAATAGTAGATTAGTTGCCTCGGATTTTCGCTTTACAGAAGTTAATGACTTTTTTGTATACCAAACAATTTGCGGAATTGGAACGAATGCGGTAGGTTCGGACCAACTAACTATCAATATGATAAAACTTTGCTGTCCACATCTAGTACCCTACATCACACATATTGTAAACTTCTGTCTTATTGAAAGTGTTTTTCCTTCAGTTTGGAAGAGATCCGTTGTGCGGGTGCTACCTAAAGTTAACAATCCTAAAGAATTTAAAGATCTTCGACCAATAAGTATATTACCGACTCTGTCTAAAGTAATCGAGAGAGCTATGGAAACACAAATTAAGGAACATTTGGAAAAATTTTCTTTGTTACCGACGATTCAATCCGGCTTCAGAAAGGGACACAGCTATACAACGGCTCTTCTTCACATTGTTGATGATATTGTCAAGGCTATTGATGATGGTAAATGTACTGTGCTTGTCCTTCTGGATTTTAGCAGAGCATTTGATACTATTGATTATGGTTTGCTTGATAATATTTTACACTATATAGGTTTTTCAGGAAGTGCTCGTTTATTAGTGAATAATTACTTAAGAGATAGAGAACAGAGTGTCTCTCTTGACGGGTCAATTTCACAGTTGCTGCCACTTCTGTCAGGAGTACCACAGGGGTCAATATTGGGTCCCACTCTATTCACAATTTACACATCTCAATTATCGACCTATATTCATAATTGCAGTGAGCATTTATATGCTGACGATACGCAACTCTATTATACTTTTTCGCCTGATTCAGTAGTAGATGCTTGTACTGTAATTAATCATGACCTAGACGCCTTTGTGGCTGCGGCTAAAGACCATTCACTCAATATTAACTCTAATAAGTCAAAAATCCTTTTATTTGGGTCTAAATCTAATCGTCAGAAAGTTCGCGATAATATTAATGTGAAAATAAATAATGAGAATTTAATAATGGTCAAGGAAGCTAAAAACTTGGGAGTAATAATTGACGACGATCTAAAATTTGAAAAGCACATTAATAGTAACCTCCAGAAAGCATACATAGCATTAAAAACAATTTATGGTGTCCGACATTTTTTACCGTTTCAAGTAAAAAAGACATTGTGTGACTCATTAGTTTTATCATTGCTGACATTCTATATGGTCCACACTTAAGTGTGCAATATAAAAAGAAAATTCAAAAAATGCAAAACTGTTGCATTCGGTTAATATTTGGCATACGTAAACGACGTACTATTTCTAACAAGTTAAAAGTAATACAGTGGTTGAATATGGATAATAGACGAATGTTACATTCTGCGTGTCTTTATAACAAACTAATTATGACAAAGAAACCATCATACTTATATAGGAAAATCTCCTTCAGGACGGACGTTCATAACATTAATATTAGAAATAAAGGGGTAATTACTATACCTCCCTTTAAATTGGAAATTTCTCGACGGTCTTTTAGATATCAGATTGGCTTTGTTTATAACGGACTGCCAATGGAAATCAAATATCAGCATTTAAAAAATTTCAAAGAGTCTATTCGGAAATACTTGTTTGATCATCAGAATTAATTGGGTTCAGAATTGTGAGAGGAATTGATGGCCTTACGCATCAAAGTACTGTACTGTAATATTATACAACTTGTGTTGCGGTATATAATATATTATGTATGTATAGTGGGTATACAAGGTTAAGTGGAAGAGCAAGTTTTACAGCGTTTTTTACGCAGTAAAGGTTGAACTTCGCCTTGCATCTAATGTATTATAATTTATAATTTTGTTTATGGATATTAATAAAGACGATTATTATTATTATTATTATAAGTGGTACAGAGCATTCAGAATCGGTCGTGATGTGTCTTCTACTGAGCTTGACAGAGATAAAATGAAGAACATGTTAAAGAAATGAGAATCGTCATTCAAGCCTGTATCTAACGGATCAGTTCGGGCTATTCTGGACGATGGACGATTGTTTGGATACCACGATAGGACACATCTCACTATATTATGAAAAAATGTCGGCTCGATAATTCAACAAAATTCATTATTCTGGTATTGCTTCGGGCAACTATTTCCTCTTTCAAAACTCGAGTTGTCACGAAGTACCCATTTACACCCAAGGAAAGCATGAAAGTGGGTTCGAGGCGAATTCTTTAGTCGGTTAAGAAGTGTCCCAAAACAACTGTTAATAATATGACAGATGTTAGTTTGCGTATCTTAAATTAATATTTTATTTATTTATATATATATATATATATATATATATATATATATATATATATATATCATTTAGCTTTTTTATTATATATGTACAGTGTGTACATAAAGTAACGTAACTTGCTAATATTTCGATTTCCGTTAGAAATACAAAAAAAAATGTTGTATAAAAGGTTTTTCAAATAATCCAGACCATCTGCATAAGTCGATTAGAAGTATACAGGGTGCACCGTTGCTCCAAAATAACTTATTAACATATTTTTTTGAATAGTTCACCATGTATATATTTTCAGTTTTTCATAATACATTAAATTACAAATACAACCGTCAAAACCGCACAATTCTACCTTCAATAATTCCAAAGTTACATTGGTTTGAAACTAAAATTATAAAAAAATTGTTTATGTCAAAAAAGTAGTAGGTTTTTCTGTCATGAATTGTTTTTAAACGTCATGAATTATTTCTCATTGTTATTAGTGAAAGATGTTTATTGTAATAAGTTGTTTTAAAATTTAAGTATGTTTACCGAACAGGAAAGAATAACTGATAATCTGGATGAACTGAGGAATAGATTACTGTTAACAGCCCATCAAATAACAAATCAGCAATTGCGTAATACCATATCAGCTTTCTATAATCGACTTGGATACTGTCAAATAGAAGAAGGAAGACAATTTGAACATCTCATTAAATAAGATTGTATTTGTTCTTGTTAATCATTTTGGTAATAAAAACGTTCCCGTAAATTATTTTTCTGAATAACTGTAGAACAAATGAGGTTAGAATTATGCGGTCTTGACGGTTGTATTTGTAATTTAATAGATTATCAAAAACTGAAAATATATACATGGTGTACTATTTAAAAAAATATGTTAATAAGTTATTTTGGAGCAACGGTGCACCCTGTATACTTCTAATCGACTTATGCAGATGGTCTGGATTATTTGAAAAAACTTTTATTCGACATTTTTTTGTATACCTAACGGAAATCGAAATATTAGCAAGTTACGTTACTTTATGTACACACTGTATATATATTGTACATACGGCTCAACCACACGTATTTTTTATGTACTTCAAATTGACACTTATTGTCAAATATTTTCCGGCTGGCAAAATAAATTTTTTTTATTATATCGAAAGATAAATTTATTTACTTATTCTTACTCTTACCTCAGATGGGTTCAATTCGTTATCAAATAAATTTATTTTATAAATTTTGAAGTATTTCCAAATTCAATATTAATTGTTAATTTAGTTCTGTATTATCTACCCAGTAATAGTATGTGACTGTTTATTCAAGATTATATAGGCTCTTTGGCATTTAATATATTTCAATGAATAGTCTGTCATCAATAATAAACCAAATGTCCCTGTGAAAAAATAAAAATAACATTGAGTTATATAAACTTAATTTCTATAAACGTTTCCAGATATTATAAACAACTTCCAATGTAAGTTAAAATTCAAAGTTTCTTAGTTTTCCTTTTTTTATAACAAACTTTTATCAACCCAAATAGAAATTAAAATTAACTAAATTACGAGCTAGAATATCTAATATCTATTTACGAAAGTTTATGAATTTTTCTAAATTTTGAATTGTCACTTGACTCGGCAAATGTCGAAATCCTGATCACAGTCCTAAAATGTTTTTAAAAATTCTTCGAATTCTTTAATTGTTCAATGCGTATTCAGTTTTTAATTTGAATTCAAGTTTATATTTTTAAAACTTAGATGCATCTATCTTAGTTTTGTTAAATGTCTGATGCTTACGATGAAATAATGCATTATTTAATTATCAATGAAATGGAACGGACTCACCCATAGATAAAGGATATGTTAGGTTAGGTTGATTTTCAATAGATAGATAGGCAACTCAGTATTAAGAGTTTGGTAGTCAGAAATAAAGCAAAAGCGGGAACTGTACATATAAAATTAAAAATTTTTTTCTGGAACTGGAAGATTGTTTAAGAATTCATGAAAAAAAAAACGTTTTCACTTCATACGTTTATTTACAAGTTATATAATAATTAATATAATATAATATACAAATACGGCCTTCTCAACCGAAGTATATGTAGTATTTTTTTCACTACTAATCGCAGAACTAATACCGAAAGACCTTATTTTCACTTTGAAATTAGCCATTTCCCCAATTATTCAAGGATATCGAAATATCAGCACGGAATACTTGTCAAAGCATTTAATAAAATCATTGAAACTAAGGGGATTCAATAAACGTCATTTCTACTATTATTTTAAATAATTTTCATATTTTCTGATCATTTTCATTGTCTTAGGACATTTCCTAGAGTTTATTTTTCATGCTCATTTCATTGAATAAATGAAGTTTTAGGTAAATATTGAGCTACATCTCATTAGACAAATGAGGTAAATAATAAGGTTTACTCATGTTAGTAGTGAAAAAAATAACATATAACAGATTTTGTTAATATAATTTTCATAGCTTTAGTACGTCATTTCTACTATTATTTCAAATAATTTTCATATTTTCTGATCATTTTCATTGTCTTAGGACATTTCCTAGAGTTTATTTTTCATGTTCATTTCATTGAATAAATAAAGTTTTAGGTAAATATTGAGCTACTTCTCATTAGACAAATGAGGTAGATAATAAGGTTTACTCATGTTAGTAGTGAAAAAAATAACATATAACAGATTTTGTTAATATAATTTTCATAGCTTTAGTATTGAAAGTAACGCCGTTACTCACATTTTCGTAGTTTTTGGAAAATCGATGCATTTTCACAGTGTCGCCCCGGCTTCTGCATGTTGGCACACAACAAGAAAACACCATATTGGACTGGTTTAGTTAAATCAGTTTAATAAACACACACAAAAATTAAAATTCAACTTAGTCTCAATACAACACTAATTGGAATATTAATGATAATGAGTTGGACCAGGTATTGGTGTTGATAAAAATAAATCAACATAACCTATCCTTTATCTATGGATAAACATTGGGCGAGAAATCGATACGCCTGCGAATTGTGTTCTCGTGAAGCCGCTGTGATGTTGCCATATCTCAAAATTATCATTAAAAACTTATGATTTTTATTTTAATTAAAAAATACAACTTGAATAGCTTCTGGGTATTGAAAGATAAGTTAAAATTCAAATCCAAACTAACATTCAAGTTTTATGTTATGATAATGAAAAAATATGTTTATACCTATTACATATTAGTAACTTTAATCAATGGATCAGATGATTGACGAAAAACTGAGGAATTTTTCTTTACAGATTTGACAACGTTCAAATTGAAGGTGATTACAGCGCCTCTGGCGAGTGTAGTGGCAAACAGCTCTTATGGAACAAGCTGGTGCATGGACTCACCAGTACAGGAACATCAAACTCGTACTATTCTAAATATAATTTAGAATTCTGGATCTCTCATTTTTTTTCGAAATATGATTAACTCTTCCAAAACACACACGCACAGAATTTAAAATGAGTATCGAATGAAGCTTTATACTATTGATTTCACTAAACAACTTTTTCCCAATCAACGAAAAACATTATATTGTAGTTACATCTTTCCTCTTTTTAATACAAAAACTAAATTTGTTTTCTGATCTATTATTTTTTAATAATCTCTATCTACAAAGAGATTTGTTTTCTTTTATTCTTAATAAATGCCTACAGTGACCTCTGTTTTCAATTTTGAATATTTCTTTATTATATTATGACATGCCTTATCTATTATTGAATATATTCTATGTAAATTTCATCTAAAATTAAATATTGCCAAATTTGACATATCCTGTGTCATTAAACCATTCTGATATCGTATACAATACTGTGTATTCCAAAAATATTGTACATAAATAAATAAATAAACGATTTTTTTTAAATTTTAAATAAAATAACTGTATCAATATATATATATATATATATATATATATATATATATATATATATATATATATATTTATATATAACAACAACAAAGAGAATCATGGGTAATTCACGCAAAGTAAAAGGCTACTGAAATAGAGTGGTAACCGTGGACATGCATGTTTCTGGCTCATTTTGCCTCATCAGCACGGCATAACCAAATAATGATGTGAAATTTGGGAGCAAAGATGTTAATCGAAACATGGGAAAACACAAAATAACGGATTTCAGCAGGGAAACCAAACGCTCATTTGTGTCTTCAATTGGAAGATCCCGAGTTTTCAGGACATCAACCAACATCGACACGGAGGCGCATATAGCCCCCCCGCCATGAACCTTCCGACCCATAGTAAATAACAAAGAAGATGTAGGAATATCGCGTGATATGTTAACAACAACAACAAAGAGAATCATGGGTAATTCACGCAAAGTGAAAGGCTACTGAAATAGAGTGGTAACCGTGGACATGCATGTTTCTGGCTCATTTTGCCTCATCAGCATGGCATAACCAAATAATGATGTGAAATTTGGGAGCAAAGATGTTAATCGAAACATGGGAAAACACAAAATAACGGATTTCAGCAGGGAAACCAAACGCTCATTTGTGTCTTCAATTGGAAGATCCCGAGTTTTCAGGACATCAACCAACATCGACACGGAGGCGCATATAGCCCCCCCGCCATGAACCTTCCGACCCATAGTAAATAACAAAGAAGATGTTATTGACTATGGGTCGGAAGGTTCATGGCGGGGGGGCTATATGCGCCTCCGTGTCGATGTTGGTTGATGTCCTGAAAACTCGGGATCTTCCAATTGAAGACACAAATGCTGAAATCCGTTATTTTGTGTTTTCCCATGTTTCGATTAACATCTTTGCTCCCAAATTTCACATCATTATTTGGTTATGCCATGCTGATGAGGCAAAATGAGCCATAAACATGCATGTCCACGGTTACCACTCTATTTCAGTAGCCTTTTACTTTGCGTGAATTACCCATGATTCTCTTTGTTGTTGTTGTTAACATATCACGCGATATTCCTACATCTTCTTTGTTATTTACTATGGGTCGGAAGGTTCATGGCGGGGGGGCTATATGCGCCTCCGTGTCGATGTTGGTTGATGTCCTGAAAACTCGGGATCTTCCAATTGAAGACACAAATGAGCGTTTGGTTTCCCTGCTGAAATCCGTTATTTTGTGTTTTCCCATGTGTCGATTAACATATTTGCTCCCAAATTTCACATCATTATTTGGTTATGCCGTGCTGATGAGGCAAAATGAGCCAGAAACATGCATGTCCACGGTTACCACTCTATTTCAGTAGCCTTTTACTTTGCATGAATTACCCATGATTCTCTTTGTTGTTGTTGTTAACATATCACGCGATATTCCTACATCTTCTTTATATATATATATATATATATATATATATATATATATATATATATATATACAAACTGAAAAATATCTTATTGAGGATTGCAGCATAAGAGGAAAAATACACTCTATTCAATTCCTCTTATGCTGCAATCCCCAATAAGATATTTTTCAGTTTGTATTCTAATTGATCAGCAACGATCACGGCGTTTTTCGCTTTTCAGCTATATATATATATATATATATATATATATATACGATGTATGTTCGGGATAAACTCCGGAACTACTGAACCGAATTTGTTAAAATTTCGTAACTATCTTCAATATCGCCCAACTTCAAAGATAGGATAGTTTTTACAATTATTCAACTGCAATTGTTATTGCAAATTATTACACGATAGTAATATGTACTTATTCGTTAGTGAAATGAATTTCTAATATATGTCGGTGTAAGTTTATTCATCAGTACCAAATTTTTAACATCGTTTGACATCTGGGTTACATAGACATCCGGTAGATAGCGTTGTGGTTCGATTTTCTTATTATACATTCTATTCCATGTTATATTTGTTTATGTTCACGACATAATCGTCTTACTTTAATTTGTCGTGAATAATTTATATAATTAATAAATACTGTGTATTGTGATATAATTGTTTGGATATTATTTTCATTTTTAAAAGAAAAATTATAACATAATATTTCATAAATAACTTTTTTGTGTATAAATTTTGAGTTATATGGGTATATAGTATTTATTGAAAATTCAAAAAATAAAATGTTTGAAAGAATGAAAATGGAAATAAATATAAACAAGACGAAAATTGTAATAATAAACTAAAGAAATAAAGATGACACAGAAAGTAAAGAAATCAAGTGCAATGAAAACATATTCTAGAAAGATTATGAGTACACATTGTTATGTATTATTATTTATCAATGCATGAATATTATAATGATTCAATTTTATTTGCCACACGTTGGTTGGTCAATTGTTATGATATTTTATTTTTATTTATTAATTACAATTTCAATTATATTTTTTACGTTAATTGTATTATAATTCAGTTGTTGAGCGCCAGATGAAATTAAGAAAGTAATACATGAATATCTGTTAAAAAAGTAAAAGCCCAGCTAACTACAGTTCTCAAGATGGAATTATTTGTAGGGAATTATCGTGAGGGAGGATACGTTCATATTTAAATTTAGACTTCAAATTTGATATCATATAATTGATAAGAAAAAGAAATATTTACATTAACTAATACTTATTATTATCCAATAATGTTTTTAAATAGATCTAAAGAGCACTCAATATGTCTCTATACTACTAGTAAATACCTTGGCCAATGGGTGTAACTATGTTACTGAATAAGATACAGAGGTTATTAATTATATTATTGGAATTATCGAAAAGTTCTTTCTTTTTTTTTGTTTATTTTAGTTATAAATCTATTCAGTAAAATTGGTTAAAATATTCTTATCTAAAATTTGTTTATTAA
Organism: Galeruca laticollis; assembly: GCA_963921935.1. Classification (NCBI taxonomy): domain Eukaryota; kingdom Metazoa; phylum Arthropoda; class Insecta; order Coleoptera; family Chrysomelidae; genus Galeruca; species Galeruca laticollis. The sequence continues at coordinate 31,029,619 of OY998178.1, read as the reverse complement.
CTTTTTATCTGGTTGTTGAATTTTATGTGATATATATCAACAAATTACCATTTAAATTGACACTAGTCCGATCAGATAAAAAGGTTATGTTTGTAAATTTGACAGTTCGTTTGTGAAAAATATCGAAATGCTATAAGTTCAGTTTTTATAAATTTACCTTACAGTTTGGTAATTATGCACTGGATTTTTCGTCGATGTTTCTTTATTTAATTGTGTAATAATGAACTGAACCATAATTCAGTACTATTTTCTTTATCGATACTGAAGACTGCTTTTTTGTGTTTCCAGTAAGTAATGTTTTATTATTTTCACTTGTATAATAATCAAATACTTTTTCATTCCTCTGTTTAGTTTATATTCTCCACCATTGTCATTATACTCTCAAGTTATAATTGATTTTACTCATATTTAAGAATGATTTCCTCTACACCTTTGCTTTTAGTTCAAAATTTTCTTCTTTCATTAGTTTATTATTATAATCTTATTTGATTCTTCTGAATTTTTCTGTTTAAAAAAATCTCTTAAAATAAATGAGACAATCCTAGGCAACAAACTGGTAGATATTGAAACAAAGAAAAGAACATAATGTAATAAGTGTTTCTAATATAATATGTGCAAGAAAGAATTGGATAATTCAGAAAAAGCACGAAACTGGAATAGGAGTAATTTAAATGAAACATTTGAGAATGTTAAGAGAAAAAATGAAATGGGACAGAAACAGAAACGAGCACATAAGGAAAATGCCGGGGCAAACATCAATTATTAATAAAAGAAAAAAGAAACAGTTGAAATGGTATGGACACATAATGAGAATGGGCCAACAAAGAATAGCTAAAAAAATAGTGTAGGTAGGTAAACCAAGGAAAAAGCAAAGAGGAAGACCAAAAGACATCTAGATAGAGGAAATAGAATGAAATGAAGGTAAAACTCTGGAAGATATGAAAATACTTGCCAGGCATAGAAAGGCGTGGAAAAAAGGGGTGGAAGGGGGCCCAATACGACACCTGAAAAGGTTAACCCAAGAGAATAGTCAAATTTAAATGTTGAATTTTTGCTTTGTGTTTGGTCTTTAGTTAGACTGACACTTTTATATACTTATTGTACATTACAATGATCATTATGCTTTGGATATAGTTTTATTTAGTTTCAGTTTTTATTCCTGTTAGAATTAAATATTTATAAGTAAGACAGGACAAAGTCTGTCGGTTCAGCTACTTATGTTAATAAACATTAAATTAAGTTTAGTTAAAGTTAACACGACATTCATTGTCTGTTAGGCGGTAAGGAGTTCGCTGGGTCAGCTAGTAGTTATATATTTCCTACTATATCTACCTAGCATTATTATGTACATATTTTCCTCCTCTGATGTCCATATACTTATAGGTGAAGAAACTCCTATGACATTTTGGCTATCATTAAGAATAGTGAACATTTCCAGATAATTTACCTATTGAAATGGATGTTTTTCAAATAAATTAATGTTGCTTATCAGAATTTCAAATAAAGATTCAATTCATTATTTTTCAGAACTCAATGAAGAAGTGAATATAACTTTGCTGAAACAAAATATATCGAATTTTTGGAATTGAATATACATAATGCTATATTAATATTCAACAATGCCGTGCTCTTCATATCCCAACAGCTAAGAAATTTATTCTATAGTAGAGACACCACCTCCATGTTTAATGATTATATTATTTTCGTACATTTACGAAATTATTTTTATTCTAACTTACATCCAAGTCTTTTTTCTGGAAGTACAAATTAACAATATCTTGTAATTTTTACAATAGCTCTTCCGAATATTTTATTCGCTTGACTATTTGAGCTAACAAGTGAGCATTCCTTTTTTTGAGATCAATCACATTAATGCTCCCATACAGATATATGAAATTTCCGGCTCACAATGATAGAATTGATCAAGAGAGTGGAAAGAACAGCTTCTAGATTCAAGCCCGTGTCATATTTCAGTAGTAAACGTTTTCTCCGCTATTATGATCGATTTAGAAAAATTAAAATGCGAAAGGAAGTTTTACATTTGAATAAAAGAAGAAAACTCAAAAATAACAATAGAAAAATACTGAATGGGCTAGACGACACCTGATATTCTATCATAAAAATGAGATTATAGCTATCACCACAGAAAGATTAAGGAAAAATATCTCAACATTGTTATAATTTTAACAATGATGATGGTTACAACTCATATTCGATTTCAATGCAGTTCTTCCACCAGCTCTTACCCCTTCAATTCGGTAATACAACAACCTATAGATGTACCCTACGTTGCACCAACTGTGACTATTCAAAGTTCATCTACTATGACTTAATTGACTAGTTTCTGAGTTTTATCATCAGACTTGTTCGACTAGTGCATGAACTGTGGTCATTCTAAGACTACGGGAAAGTTTCTGGTTGATTGAATGACTTTAGTCGACTCTCTTTATTCAATTATAATTATTACACGTTTATAATGTTTATTAAATTCAACATTACAAAGCCCAAAATCATTCTAATTAAAAATAACGAAAGTTTGCGGCGTCATATAGTGCAATTCAGCACTATGTCGTAGTCGATCGTCCGATGATGGTTCGATGTTTGGATACCATATCAGGAAGTTTTTTTGGCTGGCTGGAGATCTGTTGTTTCATAACTTCTCCATCCCCAAACGAAACTCGAGTATGAAGCGAGGGTGGAACCGCTTGAGTTGGGTCGATGTTGGTAGGCTTCTTTTTAACCTGGAAAACCTTCCTGATGATATTTCCATGTTAAAATGGGCAGTAGCAGATTAGAAGTATGCAGAGTATGGTACTTGAGCTGATAACAATTTGAGAAATGGTCACAGGCATCTTGAGTTCATCAAGCGGAGTGGCATTGCTTTCTTGAAGCTGCAGTTTATGAAGTTTGTCTAAATTGATTTTCTTTAGCTGAATTTCTTGGATATTCAAGGTTCGAAGTGACAAAAATTGAATAAATGAGGCACTCACTTGATGAAGATTCATACTGGACGATAAAATAAAACAATTTAATTTGTTTAAAACTTCATTATATCTTTGAACTAATGTTCAATTTAAACTAGTTGACGCGGTTCGCTAACACAGTAGCTTTCTCAAAACGAATGAAGGTATAATGAAAAAATGTTTTAATATATACAGTGCATGAATAGAGAATTCTAATATTAACAAAGGTATTGAAAAAAATTACCTGGAAATGAATTCGCTACAAACATTCCTAAACTATCTTCTAGGTGAAAAGGTTTAATAAAGGACAGTGATATATATTTGGTCGTTAAGAAGGTTACCTGAATATTTGTTTTTGTTTATCTCGAGAGCTTCTAAGAGATTTAAACTAAAGGATTTACGTTTTACATGTAAAATTTCAAAAGTTGCGTCGAAAGTGTGTTGGTTTTCTAATAAATGATTTGAATAGTTAGAATGTAATTTTTGTTGTCATAGCTACGTTTGTGTTACGAAATTCTAGTTTTAATATTTCTAAAAGTTCTACCGATATAAATTTTATCACAGTTGTAATTAGCACATTTCAATTTACTGATTTGTTTAATTTTGAAGATTTAGATTTGTTATTTTTAATGAGTTTGGACATTTTAGACCTTACAATTTCAAATATAAATAATAAACATAATTTTCCTATGTTTCATAAAGCATCACATACAGACATTACAATTCATAATAGTTCGGTACACTCATTTAGTCATAAACTAGCAGCTTTCAATAGCATGATACACATACTTTTAACAGTCCCATTAAATACTAATGATTATGACAAAGAAATCAATATCAAATAGCAGGTAATAATAATTACGATACAAATTTAATTGACAATATCATAAATGTAGGTTTGTCTTCGTTTGTCTAGGTTGAATAATATTCCCAGAGGTGAATATAACAATTTTATTCTAAAAATACCTAAATTTACAGTCCAAGTCGATTTTTTTGAAGTTGTCCGTCACAATATTCTCTCGTCTGCCTTTATTGAATCCCCGGCAACCAAAAACTCTAAAGGTCATAAGATGATTCTCATCAAGTGTTCTAAATGTAAATAAGTAAAACTTCAATAAAACGTTAAAAGAAAATCCCAACAATAACACTAACTAAATACATCAAAAATTCAATTATCTACATTCGGCCATCCTATTATGAATTCGACCCGGATTCACTTTGGTTATCAACCCAAGGATTCATGAACTCTGCACATGTAGAAGTACGCACTGGTCCCTCATGATGGCCCACTTTCATTACGTCATATCTGTCATTGGGTTTTATCTTTGTGACTTCATAGGGTCCTAGGAATTTTTTATGAACTTTAATGTCTACTCCAAATTGGGTTCTTTTAATGGCTACCAAATCTCCTTTTCTATATAACCTTGATTTTTTTCTTCTTAAATTATAAGTTTTTGTTTCATTCCTGTACTTTTAAAATCTGTTTTTGGCTTTCTGCTCTGAGTTCTTTTCTCTCTTCATCAAATTTTTGTATTGTAGCTTCTTCCAATAATTCTGTTTCGGAGAATGAAAATGTTTTCGTTACATATGAAAGGTTACAAATTATAGGTAAAAAGTATTATACAAGCAAATCGCCCAAAACTGGTATTCTTACCTGAAGGTCCCGGACGATCTTCTGCGGGGTTGCAACCCTTCTTCGAAGTGATATAATGGACTGTATCAGGGGTTCAATGGGTTTTATTAAGGGTTTTGGCACTAGCGCGGTAAATACACTACTTTGAACTGTTCACTTCGACAACTGTTCTGCTTCTGGTTTTGAGAACTGGGTTTTTTAAATTAAACATAATGTGTATATACCGTGTGTCCGCTAGGTATAAAAATACCACCAACGATTTGCTTGTGATTTAAACATTTAAATTTTATTATTAAATAACCTTACATATTAACTATATATCATAACCAATTAAAATAAAATTAATGAATACTTAACATACCCCCCACCAAAATACATAGTATTTTAACTAACTTATTTAGAACATGTTGGTAAAGGACATAACTTTACCGTTGGTCTTTGAAGAAGTCCCTGAGTGGTTCTGACATTAGCAACTCTTGCAATACCATCAGAACCCGGAAATAACTTCACAATTCTTCCCAATTTCCAATTTAAAGATGGGACATTGTTATCTTTAATAATAACTAGGTCGTTAAGTTTGAGTGGAATTTGTTGATTTAGCCATTTATTTCGCTGTTGGAGTGTATTTAAATATTCACTATGCCACCGTTTCCACACATCTTGCTGTAGTCTTTGTATAAGCTGCCATCGATCCAACTGGTTCATATTTAAATGGGAAAGATCTGGATCGGCAACTGCCGTTGGCGGCTCTAACATAAGAAAATGACTTGGGGTTAACACGGATAAATCATTGGGGTCTGAACTTGAAGAATAGAGCGGTCTGGAATTGAGAATAGCTTCAATCTGAGCTAATAGGGTGTAAAACTCTTCAAAAGTTAAAACTTGAGAGCCAACAACTCGAAAAATATGAGTTTTAACAGACTTTATTCCCGCTTCACTAAGACCGTTAAAATGGGGACCGGACGGAGGAGAAAATGAAATTTTTATTTTTTCTGATCCACAAGCCTTTTGCATATATTCATGAAGAATGCGAGAAGCCCCTACAAAGTTGGTTGCATTATCACAAAAAATATGGGTGCATCTGCCTCGACGGGCAACAAACCGACGCAAAGCAGCAATAAACGCATCCGAAGAGAGACTTGATACTAACTCCAAGTGTACGGCTTTTGTGGCGAAACACACAAAAATACAAATATAGGCCTTTTGTGACTTAATTCCACGTCCTTTAAGGGGAGTGACTAAGAAGGGACCTCCATAATCAGTGCCTACACAAGAAAATGGTTTAATTTGGTTGACGCGGGTAGGAGGTAAGTTTCCCATGAAAGGTTCGTGGGCCACAGGTTTCAGTTTAAAGCATCGAATACAGCGGCTCAACACACTCCGAATTGCACGTTTGGAAGAGAGAATCCAAAAATTCTGAGCAATTAGGAAATGTAAGTGCTGTAAACCTGGATGAAAATATGTTTTATGAACGGACTCAATTATTAAATCTGTCAAACGATGTTGACGGGGTAGAATTGCTGGAAATATTGTATCATAAGACAATCCTGAGAACTTCAAGCGTCCCCCCACCCTCAAAACACCCCCGCTGTCCAGAAAAGGACTCAACTTTCTAAAAGGTTTTGATAAGGTGGTGCCTGCTTCCAAATTTTCAATTTCTTGTGCGAAACAAATATGTTGCACTCGTTTTGTGAGAACCATTAAAGCTTTGTGGAGTTCTGAGTCAGTGAAATAATCCAATGATTTATTTTGAGGATTTCTTAAATTTGCTACAAAGCGTAGCGCATAAGCAATAATTCGTTGAATTTTACTCAAGGATGAGTATTTGTCCAATAGAAGATCTAATGTGTCCAAAGACATAAGTGTTACAAGAACTGAGGGTTTTTCTTCCGGACAGGAAACTGGAGAAAATTTAGGATTGGACCATAGGGGCTTTGGAGACATTAACCAAGGAGGCCCCTCAAACCACAACGGATGATTAAGAATTTGACTGGGCATAAGACCACGAGAGGCACAATCGGCTGGATTATCGGAGCTTTCAACAAAATGCCAACGGTCAGGGGGAACCTTTTCTTGTATGTGAGCTACACGATGACCGACGAAAGTTTTCCAGCGGGAAGCGGGTGATTTAATCCATGATAGGGTTACCATTGAATCAGACCAAGCAAAAATTTCACTAATTTGGAGGTTGTCTCGGAATGCGTTAAGGACAAATTCTATTAAATTGGAGAGTAGAACAGCTGCACACAGTTCTAGTCGGGGAATTGAAAGAGTTTTAAGTGGGGCCACTCTAGATTTAGCGGCAATTAGGCAGATTTTGGAAGCGTTATTCTCTGAAGTAAATTTAAAATATATTACACTGGAGTACCCTTTCTCTGAACTATCTGCAAAGCCATGCAGTTCACAAGAAATATATTTATTAGGTAAGCAGCGAGGAATATTAATATGTGAGAGGAGCGGAAGTTCAGTTTTATACTGATTCCATTTGTCGACTATGTCCGAAGGGGGTATTTGATCCCAATCTAAACCCAAACTCCAAAGTCGTTGTAAGAGATGTTTAGCTAGGAATGAGAGTGGAGGTAAGAACCCAAGGGGGTCATACATTCGAGCAACTTCTGAGAGTATTATACGTTTAGAACAGAATCTGTCAAGGGGTTGAATATCATAAGAGAAAACATCTAAGGAGTTATTCCACCGCAATCCTAAAACTTTTACCACAAGGTCATGGGAATCAAAAGAAGACAAGGAGTGTTGGCAAACCTCAGCAGGGAGACACTGCATTAACTGGGGATTATTACATGCCCATTTTCGAAGAAGAAAACCTCCTCTTTCCAGCATCGAAATTAATTCTGATTGAAGAAGTTTGGCTTCCTGGAGAGTTGAGGCACCTGTGATAATATCGTCAATATAGATATCAGAGGATAAACACTTTGCAGCTCGAGGAAAATTTTCCCTTTCCTCTTGTACTAACTGCTGAATTGTACGAAGGGCCAGGAAAGGAGCGGACGATACTCCATAAGTAACAGTAGTAAGCTTAAAATCTTGGACGGGATCTTCCGGAGCGAAGCGCCAAAGAATTCTTTGGTAATTCTGGTGCTCTTCCGATATTGATATTTGCCTATACATTTGCTTAATATCAGCAATAAAAGTAAAAGGATGAAGTCGGAATCGCAATAAAATTTCGATTATATCCTTTTGCAACTTTTGCCCTATGAAAAGAGTGTCGTTCAGCGAAAAACCTGCAGGAGATTTGCAGGAAGCATCAAATACAACCCTAAGCTTGGTTGTAGCACTATTAGGATTTATGACGTAATGATGTGGGATATAATAGATTTTGTCGAATGAAGAGGTAGGAGAGGTCTCAACCATGTGACCATTGGAAAGATAATTTTTCATAAAGCTGTTATATTCATTGTAAAGCTGGGAATTTTTCAAAAGACGGTTTTCCATATTTTTCAATCTCTTTAGAGCAGATATTCTGGTATCTCCAAAAAATGGATCCGCGGTTTTGAAAGGAAGAGTAACACTGAAACGACCCGTAGATATTCTTTTATGAGTTTTTTGGAATATCATTTCACATTTTTTATCATCATCAGAAATAGGTAAAGACCGAGGAATACTTTCAAGTTCCCAAAATTTTTGAAGGGTATTGTCGAGGGATGTAAGACATGATGAAAGAAAAGAGTGTGAGACTAATGGTTTATTAGCGGTATTTATTTTCCCCATCAAAATCCAACCAAATTGAGTGTTAACAGCAATCGGTTCCCCTTCTGCTGTTTGAACTTTGTCAGGTTTAAAGATTTTTGCAAATATATCGGATTCCAGTAACATATCTATAGGAGATGAAATGTTAAACATCTTATCAGCCAATTCCAACTTAGAAATACAGGGAAATGTATCGACTGAAAATGATTGGACGGGCATATTGTTACAGATTGTTGACACTATTTGAGCATCCAAATTGAATAAGGGAGTTGACTTATTCAAAGGTTTTAAAATACAACTTAGAGACTTGTTAGAGAAAGTTCCAATATCTTCGACTCCTCCTATTTGCATAGGAGTGTTACATCTGGGCAGACCCAATCTGCTGGCACATTTATCAGTAATTAAAGAAACTTGACTACAGCTATCAATTAAAACTCTAACCTGTTGATAGTTTCCACGGCAATCCAGTACCTCAACCCGGGCAGTAGGAAGTAAATTAGTAGAACGTACTGACGTGTGTAAGACAGAGGCGATTTTAGGATCAATGGGATCTAAACTAGAAATCTGAGTTGAATTGGAAGAAGAAGGAGCATCTATAGCAGTCATATTGCTATTTACTAAAGGTTGTTGATCGAAATGTAAAAGAGTGTGATGTCTTTTATTGCAAATTCTACAACCACCATTAGAAGTACAATTCTTCGAAGTATGTTTGGTACCTAAACAATTAGTACACCACTTGTATCGTTTGGATATCTCGTATCTTTCCTTTGGGTGCTTGGCACAAAAATCAGGACACTTATAAATTGAGTGATTATTTTTACAAATCACACATTTAGTTAGATCTGCAACATTAGCAAGACATGCAGAATTGTACGGTTTAACATTTTTTATTTGATATTTACTTGAGTTAGTTCTCTTAGGAGGTTGGATTAAAACAACTGAATCGTAAGCATCGCATTGCTTTTCAAGAAATTTATATAAATCATCATATTTAGGAATTTCGGATGCAAAAGTGGCATTTTCTTGTTCGAATCGCTGTAAAGTTTCCGAATCAATTTTTTTGCTTAAAAGGTGAAATAGTACAAAATCCCACTCTCGGACCGGTAACCCCAAATTTTTTAGAGTTTCCAAGTTATCAAAAAAAAGTGCCAAAAGCTGTCTAAGATATTTTGGGTTCTCCGAAGTTAATTTTTGAGAATTATAAACCTGTTCCCAATAAAATATGGCTAACGCACGCGTATTTTGATAATGCTTAATCAATTTACTGAAAGCTAAGTCATAATTAGCTTCTGTAAGTTTAATATTTTTAATGAGAATTAAAGCGTCGTCAGACAGGGACGACATTAAATATCTAAATTTTTCAATTTTTGTAAGAGATTCATTAGTATCTATAAGAGACTTGAAAAGATCAAAAAATGTTGGCCATAATTTTAAATCTCCTGAAAAAACCGGTATATTCAATTTTGGCAGCTTTACATTTGAACCTTTGTTCTTGGAATGCAAGGTAGAGTTAGTATCAAACAAATCAGAATAAACACTCATTATATGAAAATATTTATTATCTACTTCCTGTCTGATCAATGTTTCAATATTCAGATCTGCCTCCTCATTTGCAGCGAGAGCAGTAATAATTGTAGAATGCTGAAGGTTAAAGTCACTGTAAAATGTTTTTAATTCAGCATATCTAGCTTTAAAATGGTTATGAGCACTTTGATCCCCCTCTGCCTGTATGGCAAGATCATGCAGTATCGAAATTCTATCAGAGGCTGAGTCTCTGAGCTTTTGCTTGACGCAATCTAGCTGCCATTGTGATACAATAATAAGATTGATCAGATTCTAATATATAAAACTATATAAACTTTCGAACACAGAAATAATGAATTTCAATTGATAAATATATTATGTAGGCACATACAGATTAAAGTTATACAACTCAAGCTAAAATACCTGATTTGAGAAATTAAATTAACGTGTCTAATGAATATTTCACTCAATCTTTATACTACCTAATAATCTGAGACACCTAAATTATAAGACCAATACACAATAGGTATGTATCTAATAAGTGAATAGAGAGATAAGATTCAATGTTTAATTCAATAATTATTTTCTATTGAGTTGAATCCAATAAATTATAAATATTTAGTACACTTGAGAATGGATCTGTTTAAAGAGAATAAATGGGCCAAACTGTATTAATAAAGTGAACTTATTTTTATTTAAACTAAGTATATTATGTTTAAATAGTCAAATTTCGAAGAAAGTAAAAACTACTAATTATCGAGAATGCTAATGCCAGTTAACCTTGAAACTCATAAAAAGTTGATTTAAAATTTATATTTTCAAATTTCACAAGTTTGAAAATTAATATCCCGGGAGAAGTGACCAAAAAATATTTCGGAGAATGAAAATGTTTTTCGTTACATATGAAAGGTTACAAATTATAGGTAAAAAGTATTATACAAGCAAATCGCCCAAAACTGGTATTCTTACCTGAAGGTCTTGGACGATCTTCTGCGGGGTTGCAACCCTTCTTCGAAGTGATATAATGGACTGTATCAGGGGTTCAATGGGTTTTATTAAGGGTTTTGGCACTAGCGCGGTAAATACACTACTTTGAACTGTTCACTTCGACAACTGTTCTGCTTCTGGTTTTGAGAACTGGGTTTTTTAAATTAAACATAATGTGTATATACCGTGTGTCCGCTAGGTATAAAAATACCACCAACGATTTGCTTGAGATTTAAACATTAAAATTTTATTATTAAATAACCTTACATATTAACTATATATCATAACCAATTAAAATAAAATTAATGAATACTTAACAAATTCCTTCATTACTACTTCTTCTTTATTTCTCATCTTTACTCCTGTTACAATTTCAAAAGGTGTAGTCCCTATACTTCTCTGAATAGTAGAATTCAATGCTCTTTGTACGCGCTCAACATATTTAAACCATTTTCTAGGATCGTTCAAGGTAAGTTTCGTAAGAACTGGAATGATGATACGATTCACTCTCTCAATCTGACCATTTCCTCTTGGAACTCCAGTGGTTATTATTAAGCACTGTATACCTTCATCAGTACAATAGTTTTTGAATTCTTCAGAAGTGAAAGCAGTTCCTCGATCTGTTATAATTCTACCTGGGTTTCCAAAAAATTGTTTTTGTTTCTCCAACGAACTAATAACGTCTTTAGTTGTTGTAGATTTACATGCATATAACCAGGTGAATTTGGAGAAATCATCAACAATCGCCAATTTATAACGATAATTTTTATTAGTCGAAGGCATTGGTCCTAAATGATCGATGTGATATGTGTGCAGTGGTCCTTCCTGATTAGGTATGGGATGTAACATCCCTTCCTTCTTTCCTTCCTTTCTGTTACCTAATATACAATGTATGCAATTTCCCAAACATTTTTTAATTTTTTCTTCCAACTTTGGAATATGAAATTCTCGTCTTAACACATCTTCTGTCTTCGGTAGTGCAAAATGACCAATCTCGTGTGCTCTTTTTATTATATCCATCTGCATTGCTTTTGGAGCTACTACCAACTCTTTTCCATTCTCAAATTTATAAAGTATATGATTCTTAACTAAAAAATTTTCATAATCTTCTGTACTTAATATCTTCTTTATCGCTAATATGTGTTCGTCCATTTCTTGTGCTCGTCTAAGTCGTTCTATAACACCATCTTCTTCAATAAACGTCTTCGTAATTACCATAACAACTGGATAACGACTTAAAGCATCTACGTGAGACATCCTGCTCCCTTTGCCATGTTCAATTTCATATGAATACTCCTCCAATAATAAAGCCCATCTAGCAACTCTGGTGGTCAAATCCTTCTTAGTCATAGTCTTCTGGAAAGCTGAACAATCAGTAACAATTTTAAATGGTATTCCTAGTAAATATATTCGAAATTTCTTCACTGCTTGAATGATGGCTAACACTTCGAGTTCATAGCTACTGTATTTTTCCTCAGCTGGTGTAGTTTTCTGGCTCATGTAGTAAACTGGATGGAATTTATTATCTTCGCTCGACTTCTGCATCAGACAGGCTCCATAACCATATTTGCTAGCGTCTGTATGCAATTCCGTTTCACCGCCCTGCTTATAAATGTTTATTACTGGTTTACAAGATAGTAATTTTTTGAGTCTCTCAAACGCCTCTTTCTGTTCGTCACCAAAAACAAACTTTTGCTCCTTCCTCAAAAGATCACTCAAAGGTTTCGCGATAATGGAATATGAGGAGATGAACTTGCGAAAATATCCTGTTAAACCTAGAAAAGATTGAATTTGTTTAAGAGTCGTTGGTTGTGGAAAATTCCTGATTGCCAAAGTCTTCTCATTTGAGGGTTCGACTTTCCCACCCTCAATGATAAATCCTAAAAATGCTATCTGGGTTTTTAGTAATTGACATTTTTTTTATGTCTAGACCATAGTCTTTCGCAACCTGAATAACTTCTGTTGACCTTTCAAGTCCTTCTTCTTCTGTAGAACTTATTATTATTATATCGTCCATATAATAAAGCATAATATTTTTCAGCAACAATTTTCTAAAAACAGTACTCACGAATCTCTGAAAAACTGATGGACTATTGCATAATCCAAAAGGACATTTTAGAAATTCAAATTGACCGTGGTGTGTAACAAATGCGGCATATTTTATACTTTCTTCGACTATTCCAACGTGAAAAAATCCATTCCTCAGATCGATGGTTCTAAAGTATTTAGCAGCCTGCAATCTATCCAACACATCTTCGATTAAAGGAAGAGGAAATCTATCCTTTACTATGTTTTTTTTTAGTTTCCTGTAATCACAACATATTCTAGTACTGCCATCTTTCTTTTTAACAAGAACTATTGGACTAGCAAAGTCAGATGAACTACATCTTATAATTCCTTCTTCTAGTCATTCTTCTAATTGCGCCTCAACCTCTTCTTTTTCTGGTAAAGCTAACTTTCTCAGACTTTGGTATATTGGATCTTCATTCTTCAGTAGAATATGCGTTTTAACATCAGCTTCCATAATCTTCTCTGGATAATATTCTTTTATAAGTATCTTTGATTCTTCCCGAATTTTTTCATTTTTTATATGTGTAACATCACATATATCAGTTTCTCTATCAGCTTCTTCGTCTATTGTTATCTTCCACAAAAAATTCTGCTTTTCCTTCTTAAAAACAACAATTTCTCCATCTCTGAAGATAACATCTACTTGAGCTAAAACATCATTTCCCACAATCGACTTGAAGTTTGACGCTTCAGAAGGAATAACATGGATTTTCAGAAATAACTCCTCTCCATTAATGAAGACATTTCTATTGAAAGATCCCATTGTTATTACTTTGTTTGACCCAATACCTCTAAGAGTAATAAATTCTTCATTTATTTTTATATCTTTGAAGTATGCTTCGTATACGTCTTGTCGTATCGCAGTGATATCACTTCCTGTATCCAAAAGTGCTATTAATTGAATATTATCAATATTCAAGTTAACGTTATTTTTTGGAACCATCTCAACTATCGTCATATTTGAACTTCCACTTCCAGTATTCTTCTCTGGACATTTATTTGATACATGCCCATTACCAAAACAAACAAAACACTTCGGTCCTTTCGCTTTATCGGGACATTCGTTGGACAAATGACCTTTGCCTCCACAGTTAAAAGAACATCGCAGGTTACTATTCTTATTCCTTTTCTCGTCTTTTTCTCTCTTAGTTTCAGTTTTCCATTCCTTTATGTGTTTTCCCTCTCGGTTTCTCTTTTCGAACTGTGTAGTTTTAGAAGTTTTAATTTGTTCATATAGCCTAACCTTTTCTCTGAATTCACCAAACGTTTTTGCACCATACAAAATAAGTTTATTTGATGTATCATCCTGTATACCATCAATTATATATTGAATCAAAGCTTCAGACTCTATATTTGCTCTACTTCCGATCTCTCGCATTATTAGTACATACTCTTGTACTGACTCTTCCCTCCGCCTTTTTCTTGTCATCAGTAATTTATGTATTTGAGCTTGAGCACTACTAACTTTCACTTCAAATTCCGCAATTAACTTTTTTTTTAAATTATTTATTTTGTAATTCCTCTTTCTGACTGAATAAATAGCCTAGCAAGTCCTCTTTATGATTTTTTCGCAAATATCAACTCCTGCAATTCATTCCATCCTGTCAGCTTAGAAATTTCTTCGAAATCCTCAATCCATTTTCGACCGGGATAATTATCTCTTCCATCAAAAGTTCTAATACTATCCTCAACGTCTTTGAATGTCAATGAAAACGAATTCTTTAGCTTCATATTTTCAAAATATTCGTTATTCTTGTTGATTCCATTATTTTCATTCTCATCTTCATCGGAATTCATCTCACCTTCCGATTCTTCTTCCACTTCATCATCTGTTACTTCATTTTCATCATTTGACTGTAGCTCATTCATGAAGAAACAAATGCGTGCAACTACTTCTTCATCACTACCAGAATAATCAAGATCAAGTATATTACAAATAGCAATAAGATCAGGCAACTGCACTTTTTGTTTTACCTCATTTATTTTTTGTGCATATTTCGAAGACTTTCTGTGTAAATGGAAACCAGAAAATTCACGTACCTCTTTCCGCGTTTTCCTACCTTCCCCCTCGATTCCAAAGGCGACTACATGTAAAGCCTGTACTGCCTTAAGTGAACTACTAGAAATATTTTTTCGGATTCTTGGAATATCTCCCAAATTAGTCATTGTACGCAATTAAAATAAATACGATATCAATAAATACGTTAAAATAAATAATCAAATAATACTACTACAAACAGAATTCACCTCATGCCTCAAAATTCAAACGAATTTATAACAAGTCAAGTTGCAACTTATTTCTTATTCGGCAATTATCAAAATGAACCTGAATATCGTGACGTTTACAAAATATGGAACGAAACTGAATTGATAAATCAAAATAAATGATCATGTAATCCAATCAAAATAATTAAAGCTATTATATCTTCTATTAACAGCTGGTGTAATATGATTATCTAGCTCGTCTATTGGAAAAATGTATCGTACCTTGTTTATTCCAAAATAATAATATGCAATTACGTCTGAATTTCTTTGAAGTCTTCTTACTCCCTTCCACAAGTGTTACTTCTTTGTATGCTTGTATTCGAAGTCGTCTTACTCCCGTCTTTTCACGTCTTTTGCTGCTTTGTTCGAAATATTCTTACTTCCGTCTTCTTCAGTTCCGTCTCCTTCAAAATTAGGTTCACCTTCGTAAATAACTTCTTCAAAATAGTTTTTCTCAATAATATTTCCGTTATCACAAACGTCAGGAAAATGTCAACTCGTTTTCGCTTCGACTATAATTTTATCTGCATCCCGGTTGAGCCCCCAAAAATGTAGGTTTGTCTTCGTTTGTCTAGGTTGAATAATATTCCCAGAGGTGAATATAACAATTTCATTCTAAAAATACCTAAATTTACAGTCCAAGTCGATTTTTTTGAAGTTGTCCGTCACAATATTCTCTCGTCTCCCTTTATTGAATCCTCGGCAACCAAAAACTCTAAAGGTCATAAGATGATTCTCATCAAGTGTTCTAAATGTAAATAAGTGAAACTTCAATAAAACGTTAAAAGAAAATCCCAACAATAACACTAACTATAAATACATTAAAAATTCAATTATCTACATAAATAAAAAAATAATAAAACATACTTTAGAACAAGTATTCTCTTCTGATAAAAATAATTATCAATTTGAAAGTTTAACATACTATAACACAATAAAATTATCAAAGTAAGTTTCTTAACAAAAAAACATAAATTTTAGGATATTTTAGATTGTTTCATAACATATCATGTTATCGTGGAACTTTATTGTATTGTAAGTGTGGCACATGCCTTTAGTCCTATGAAATGATATTTTCCTATTGTTCTTAAAATGATTATAATATAACAAGTAATTTCTGTTTCTACATCTACATCTAATCTTGAATTTAGAAAAACTGATCTGTTAAAGATCGTTAAAAGTGACACCATCACACATGCTCCCTGAGTGTAGGTAAATATAAGACAAATAAATACTTGAACTAAAAAGGTCTCATGAATTGAAATGAACGAAGATAAATATATTAAAAGTTGTTATAATTGACGCCCGACTTTTAAAATAAATATAATTAATGAAAAGGAGAATTAAACATTCATACTACAATATAATATTGTAACGTGTGAAGGTGACGTTTAGAAGATAAATATTTCTCAAGATAAATATCCTTTTTTTTAGTTGTTTCTTTTTAGAGTTCATTCATTGTTTGTAGTTTAGTAGAAATAAATTGTTTCAACCCACACTCGTATTACAATATAAATGCTAATACTTATCATGAATAATTCAAAACATTACAAATGTTACAAATAATATCAAAAAATAAATCAGATAACGAACTATAACAATTTGAAATTGTTGTTAATTATAAATGAAAAGACCAATTGTCATTAAAAATGGTACAAAATGCTATTTAATAATAATAATTTTCAACAGTGCGTGAAAATTAAAATAAATTATGACGTAACAATACGAAAATCAAGACACTGATATCATATATTATTTATTTATGTATAAAAACTAGTGACATGACAGCGGACGTGGCAATGAGAGTTAGAGAAAAAATTTGAGGAGATGGAATTTGAATTTTGAATGAAAAGCAGACAAAGAGAAATGTTGTGAAATTTAAAATAGAAATTAATTAGTAAAAACTTTATAATAGTGGAAAATAATATCTAAAAGTTTGGGAAGAGAAAAGAGGTACTTAGTCTAATAAGTATAGATGTACTTTTCATTATAATTTCTTTCATGAAAATAATTCGATAAACATTTAATAAATTTGAATTTACAAAACCGCGTGTGTCTGAACGTTTACAAATGTAGTATAAACTTATTAAATTTAGTCCTAAATCGTAAATATTAGCTCCCCTGTATAGTAAATAATAATTCCAAAGATATCATTGAAAAGTCTTGATGATTTGAAACCATATGTTTAAGAACTTAATACATTTTTATCAACCTTTAAAGTATTTAGCGAATTACACCAATCTCTCTTCTTAGTATAAATAAACATATACAAGATCTAGATCAAATTCCCAAAAATAATCAGTTCTCGATTTATAGACATTCCAATTGGTCGATATTATTACTGCTTGTATCGTCATTTCTATATATGTAGCTATTTTGATTTCTTTCAACTGTTTGCTTAAGGCTGAATCTTTAACTGGATTCAGTTTTGAATTTAATATTGATTCAACCATTATTGTACCTTTGGCGCTTGTTTTTAACTGAATTTGGGTTGTTTTATTTGTTAAAAACCTGTTATGATGTAATAGTATATTAGGGAATTTGAAACGGACTCTATTAAAACATATTCTATTAATACGGACATTGAATGCTCTCACATTTTAAATGTAAATAAGGAAAATACTAGATTTCAAATATTAGGGTTAAATATACGCAGTCTATCTAAAAACCCAGATGAATTTAAGATACTCCTACAGAGTATGGATTGTATAGTTTTAAGTGAAACCAGAAAAATTCAGCATGCAAGTTTATTTGATATTGAAAACTACAATCTAATTTATAATCAAAGCAAATTCAATCAGTGCGATGGGGTTGTAGTCTACATAAAATCAGATTACAACTTTTCATATGATTTCGTAGATCTTTTTAATAATATTAAGTTATTACAAATAAAAATTAATTTCCAGTCAAATACAAATATTATCATCATGAGTATGTACAGATCTCCAGCATCTGATGTACGTGATTTTACCGAACATTTGGAAAATTATTTGAAACAGTTTAGACACAACAGTAATGACATGTACATTTTGATTGGAGACTTGAATATTGATATTTTAAAATCAGATGATAATATAACTGATAGCTATCTAAACGTTCTGGGCGAATTTGGATTTGTATCAACTATTAACAATCCCACAAGAGTGCAAGGTGAAAGCAAAACTTGTTTGGATCATATATTTCTACGAGCAGAACAGAGTATGTATGAAAATATTATTCCAATAGTTCTAAAAACAAATATTACAGATCACTATACAACCATTTTACAAATTATTTTGGAAAACAGTATAAAAAGAAACGAAAATGGAAGAAGAGTAGTTTTTATTGATGAACAAAAAATTAAAAATGAAGTTCGTACATTAAACTGGCACCACGTGTACTCGGCCCAAGATCCAAATATTGCAGCATCAAAATTTTCACAAATTGTCTTAGAAGCTATAAAAAAATGTACTTATATTCGTAAAAGAAAAAGTAAAACCACAAATATAGCGCTTTGGTTGACAAATGGTCTCTTAAACTCCATTAACCAAAAAAATAAGTTATTTCAAAATACACTGAAATATCCAAATGATAAACTACTGCAAACGGAATATAGAAATTATCGAAATAAATTAATTTCATTAATTAAAAAAACTAAATACAATTATATTTCAGAGAAAATAAACGAAAATAAAGTTGATTCGCAGAGTTTATGGAACATTGTTAAGGAAATTAACCACACCAAGAAGGGAAGAACATCTATAGATAGAATCAAAGACGAGCAAAATGAAATTTTAACAAGCAAAATTGATATAGCTAACGAATTTATTATAAAATTCAAAGAAACAGGTGAAAAATTAGCAGAAAAAATAAAAAAAGATAACACTATAAACCAGTCCATAATCTCAGGTGCAAATACCTTTGTCTTTGCACCTGTACTTGAGCCCGAAATTGAAACTGTAATACGAGAGTTGAGGAATAGAAAAGCTATATGAATAGACAATGTTAAAACAGAAACACTTAAATTAATATCAGAGTTCATTTCTAAACCTTTAAAATATATATTTAACAAATATATAGAAAAAGGAATATACCCGGATAGTTTTAAAAAGTCAATAGTCATTCCCTGATACAAGAAAGGGGATGCCTTGGATATAAATAAATACAGGCCCATCTCTTTAATAACTCATGTTTCAAAAATATTTGAGAAAATTATCAAAAACCGTTTAATGTCTTATCTTGATAAATATAAAAGCATTTCCAATAATCAGTACGGTTTTAGAGAGAAAGTGTCAACGCAAGACGCCATCCTAGCATTAACATCAAAAATTACTGAGTCTCTCAACGATAGTAAGCCATGCTTATGCGTATTTGTAGACCTTTCTAAGGCTTTTGATACTGTTAGCCATCCTCTACTTTTGACATCACTAGAAGACATAGGAATACGCCACAACTCCTTAAAATTCTTTGAAAACTATCTATCAAAGAGGCAGCAAGCTGTGAAAATAGATGATATATACAGTGATAGCAAAATTGTCGAATTTGGTGTCCCTCAAGGAACTGTACTTGGCCCTGTACTATTCAATATATACGTAAATGGCTTGTTTTCGTTGCGATGCTCAGGACATATTTTGGGATTTGCTGATGATACCGTAATATTTTATGATTCTGATACATGGGATAATTTGAAAGCAAAGGTTGAAACTGACTTTTGTCAAATAAAAAAATGGTTAGAATATAAGTTATTAACAATAAATATTTTAAAAACAAATTACTTACCTTTTTCATGTAGCTCCTGCAACTCCCCAACTTTCAACGAACTCTGGATAAGTACTAATGAACCATTTATAATTTCACCTGTAAAGAGTATAAAGTATCTGGGGGTGAGTATAGACCAGCATATGAAATGGAAATCTCATATTGCGTTTCTGGTTATAAAACTTAGGAGTATGCTATATAAATTCAAAACACTCAAAGAGTTACTACCTGTGCATATTCTGAGAACATTGTATCATGCTTTGGTTGAAAGTCATCTTCGATACGGAATCCTAAGTTGGGGCAGTGTATTTGAAAGTTACTTATTTCCACTGGAAGTTTTACAACGGCGATTTTTAAAACTTATTTACTCCATAAAGGCTCTTTATCGCACAGATGATCTCTATTCTGAGACACAAGTGATGGATTTAAGACAACTTTATTTTTACAATTCGAACATTAGGTATCACATAAATAAACAAGCAGCACAACTTCCGTCCCACAACTATAACACCCGTCATCAACATCTTTTTACAATCTCTTTAATGTTAAAGACTCTAACACAACATACTTTCCTATTTTTAGCACCCAGACTGTACAATAGTCTTCCACAGCAATTAAAAAATATCACAAATCCCAATAAATATAAAAAACTGCTAAAAAGACACATATTTGAGATTCATAGGCAAATCATAATATATCTGTTCGAAAAATGACTCCTTATTTTGAGGTTTGGGAATTTAATGTGTTTATACTGATCCATTCATGTTATATTTTTGTATTTTTATTGTTATATTTTATGTTTTATAATAGTTTATGTTTAATGTATGTACGTAATGTTTCTTATATATCTTTTTATTTTCGTGTCCCGAAACAAGTGTGTATAACACTTATTGGGTACCGCTTTACTCGCCACCTTATTAATGACATAAATATGTAACACACTTAAGTGAATAAAGCTTGTATTATTATATTATATAACAAAATTATTTCACTCAGCATTTTTTAATATAGTTTTTACCTAGAAGATAGATTAGGAATGTTTGTAGTGAATGAATTTCCAGGTAATTTTTTTGAATACCTTTGTTAATATTGGTATAATAGAATTCTGTATTTATGCACAGTATATATTGAAACATTTTTTCATTAAACCTTCATTCGTGTTTAGAAAGCTACTGAGTTAGCGAAATGCGTCAACTAGTTTAATTTGAGCATTAGTTCAAATATAATGAAGTTTTAAACAAATTAAATTGTTTTTATTTTATCGTTGAAAATGATACTTCTTTAATTCACTGAAGAGCTATAGGATGTCCTTCAATTAGGTCTTTCTCATTTTAATGTGTATTTTGTAGTTGCTACAAAGCAACAACTTTATTGTGAGACCGAAACTCCTTCACAATCTGTTTGTATTTTCTGTATGGAAATATTACAAAGTAATGACTTTCATTAATTTTTCATATTATTGGTTCGGAAACTTTAACAGCGATTTGTTGACAAGTTTCAGATGATGATGTGACTGAGAGGAGAGATGTGATGCAGTCTATTGTTTCTCTGTTTACTTGTAGCCTGTTGGTTTTACAGTAGAAGATGGGTTGGAGATCAATGCATTCATCTTCTTGATACTGATCTTGGTTGTTGTTCATAATTGTTCGTAAGTGGAAGGAGGAATAAGGACATAGCTATTTATATTAGCTACGGAATATAAGTGGTAATAGGTAAACACATCTGGGCGGACCAGTGGAAACTCTAGTGAAAATATTATCACTTTTCCGCCCAGCATATCTAATATGCAAGAAAAGTATTGGTTTACCCCAAAAAAAGTTGGAATTTAGAATTTTTTTTGAGTTATTTTTACGTTTTTTATCAAGAACACTACGAAAAAACGGTTTATAGAAATAAAATCCTGTTTGTATGTCGTCGTCGTCGTTGTCGTCGGCCACTTTTCGTTTCATGTCTTGTTAGCACGATACAGCCTCCGGAGTGCAGCAAATCACCAATTTTATGAATGAATATTATTCAGGACACCTCACAGATGAACCCTATTGATGTTTAGCTTACCAGAGCTAGTACAAAGGGTGCTATGGTACTTGAAGTACGACATTTTTGTCATTTTTTGAGAAATTTCAGTTTGTTAGCAGAATACAGCCTCTGGAGTCCAACAAGTCACCAATTTTATGATTGAATATTATTCAGGACATCTCACGGATCAATCATATTGATATTCAGCTCACCAGAGCCACTACAATAGGTGCTACAGTACTTTACGTATGATATTTTTGTCATTTTTGGAGAAGTTTCAGTTTGTTAGCACGATACAGCCTCCGGAGTATATACCAATTATATGATTGGATATTATTCAGGGCGTCTCAAGGATGAACCAACCCTATTGATATTCAGCGCACTAAAACCAGTGCAACGGGTGCTATGGTACTAGAAGTACCAAATTTTTCTCATTTTCGGAGAATTTTGAGTTTGTTAGCACGATACAGCCTCCAGAGTGTATACAAGTGACCGATTTTATGATTGAGTATTGTTCAGGGCATCTAATAGATGAACGTTATTGATTTTTTGTTCACCAGCAGTAGTCCAACGGGTGCAAATGTACCTGAAGTCTCACATTTTTGGTCCTTTTTGTAGAAATTCCGGGTTGTTAGCATGATACAATCTCCGGAGTGTATACATGTGACCAATTTTATAATTGGATATTTTTCAAGGTATATCACAGATGTACCCTATTGATTTTTAGCTGACTAGAGCGAGTGTAGCGTGTCCTATAAATCCAGATATACTATATTTTTAGCTATTTTTGGAGTAAATTTGGTTTTTGAGCACGATTCATCCCCCGAAGTGTCTAGATGTGACAATTTGATTATAGAATATTGTTCAGGGCATCTCACAGATGCGGAAAAGTTAGTTTTAATCTCTTAAACCGTTTATTTTATCTTTATAATAATAAACTTCAGTATTAACGTTAGCATAATATTTTAATATTTGGTTTTCATGAAATAAAAACTGATCGTATGTATTATATAAATTTTCGAATATTTCTTTAAGATCGTTAGAGGAGATTACGTTTTGATACAGAACTCATAAACTGGCAAAACTTACTGCATTTTGGATATCATTAAGAAAGCTGAACGTAGAGTACAAATTAATCTTCATTTGCCAAAAAATGTCTTGCAATTCTGTATAGTGTGAATAATCATAAGGGGTTTCGTTAAGTGCTTTTCCTAAATCATTAAATTTATTGGATATTACAAGCTGATTATTTGAAATAATTGATATTGATTCATTAACACTGTCCATACGATTTTTGTTGAATTATTTGTGAATTTACTTCTCTAATAATTTTATTTCGGTCATTTTGCAGTTCGCTAATACTTGCGTATATTTTGTTGGAGTCTCCTTGGTCCATATTGCCAGTAACGAGTTTCATTAGTGAGCCAAGAGGGTTGAATATTTCTCTTTTAATTCATTTAGATGGAAATATTGAGTTCATTTTAACATACTACTAATTTCAAATTACAATAGTTTATAAACTCTCAAAGAACGTTCATGAAAACTAATTGTCTTATTAAATAAGTTGTTTAACAGTAATATTGTGAGCTTGGAGTTTGTAGGGATATAGTATAGATTTTTATCCTCGCTGGTGCTAGTTCGAAAGATACGATACCCAGATTACTTTTCAGGAATTTGATCTGTATCTTCTAGTTCATCACTGTCTGAAGAGTCAACGTCCTTGAAGTCACAATAATTAGTTTTCGTACAGGTTTAAATAGTTGTTTATGATAGTTATATCTGCAAGTCGTTACTGTAATATCTTTTGATGTCAAAATGTGTTTATATGGAGGATTAGTTTTAGATTGTAGTTCCGATTGTTTCTTATAAAGGGTAGTGTCAGGAGGACTGTCTGGGGGTTGTGTACGTTTTTCGTTAAATTTTTCGATATTTTTTTACTAGTGTCGGTATGTATACTGTCATATAATTGTTCTATACTTTTCTTATGTTGGATTGGTTGGGCGTTGTCATCGATTTCGATGGCATCTTTCAGGTGGAGATGCCTTTAAAGAAGATCAATGGCTTATGTTTGGTGACTGAGTGAATTGAGTTATTGTATCACAAAATTGACATTCTCAGTTTTTCGAATTAGTTTGATTTTGGTTAATTTTCTTATGTGTTCTAACATTGTAGAATAAAGTCTTTCCACAAATACGTTGCTATTAGGATCATGTGGGAGAGTGTAATGCCAGTTAATTTAGAAAATTCTTCAAGAATGAATTGATTAAATTCTGTGCTATTATCAGATACAAGATTTTCTGGAATTTTATACGTACAAATGAACTGTAATAAGGTTTGATAGATGTGAATAGCAGATAAGTTTGTAATTATCTAAGCTTATGCAAATCTACTTAAACTGTTACATACTGTCATCTAATTGTATTGTCAGTATTTTATGTCGCTGTTTAGTTTTGGTCAATAGAATATAGATTTTAGTTGGCTGGCAGTCTCGTGGATTCTTCTGTGATTTGTAATACTTTCGTGTTGTTATTGGGATTCAGTTTTAACGTCGTGTAGTATAATATTTGATTTGGTTAAGATAGAGGCAGATATTTTAAAAATCTAAGGAACTAATCTACAAATGGGTTTGAAAAGACTTTCATTGATATTGTTTTGAAAATGAAAGGCGTACCGTTTCTTCGGAACAGCATGTTCTTTTAAGAATTGAATAATTTGATTTTCACTTATAATTGCACAAGTGGTTTGTATTTTATCGGGTAAATTTGGGTTGTTTAATGAGAAACTGTTTCCTAGCAATTTGACGAGAATAACTGTGAACTATTAAAAACACGACACCGAAAGTGGAGTGTTTTTAGGTTGACAATTCTTCGAGTCCAATTGCTAAAGGAAACAGTTTAGAATTTGAACAACACAAATTTACCCAATATCAATACAAACCTCGAGTGTAATTCGGCAGGACAATTTAATGAATGAGAAATTTGGAAACATATCTTGCAATATTACATTCAATTTCTCGATGGAAGTATCTGGCTCAAATGCGTATCTTTTTGCATCGCAAAACGTAGAAAATTGGCCCCAGATTGATGATTGCGTCGCAACTGTCTTAGTAGGCACAATTTGACTAATTTCGGCGTTCGTAGACACACCGAATCGACTCATTGTTAGTTCTTGAAAATTCAATAAGTTGTTGACAGACATACCAAACTATTTATTCTGATAACCAACACTGCGATAATTGATGAACAAATGAATAAGTGAAAAAACCACTAGTGTATTTGTCGCTGTAAAAGTTAAAGCTAACTTTTGCCGCTGTTAAAGTGACAATTGCACTGCGGCATATGCGATTTTTTATACATGAGTTAAATTGTCAATAGTGTTTTTATTTACGTATAAGAACCATCTGATCCTTACAGGGTTATCGTGACAATCAACATGATCATGAAGAGCACTCAAATTAGACATTACTCTAGTATGAAAATTATAATTTTTCCTAAACTGATCTAGATCAGAGACTAATCCGTTTTCGTCTCTCTGGTCACCGAAGTGAGCTACCAGAGCACTTTTATTTGTTTATGTGAATAATTAAACTAAGTTTTTGAAGGCAGTTGGTGTTTGCGGGAGCTAGATCCCAATAAGTGTTTATTTTAAAGTATTACACTTCTGTAAAAAAGATGCTAATTCAAGGGGATTACCATCAAATTTTGACTATCATTAGAATTGAAATTTTCTACAATGCCTAAATTATTTAAAAGAGAACTAACTAACTTCTAAAACTGAACATTCATTTTTTTCGACAATAGGATTAAAACTAAAATTTTATACAATACTAATATTAAGCTCACTGTCGCTTTCCACTATAGAATCTTCAGATGAGGAGAATGACATAGGATAAGAGAGATAACGGGATAAATAATATGAGCAACTGACAGTAAAATTGGCTGAGGTGACGACGGCGAGTCCGCGAGCCATCTGAAATTTTAGGTAGTATTTTAGTTTCATTTATGTGCACAATAATTTTATTATTTATTTTTTGGGTTTTCTAGTTCCAATTTTCCATTTTCTAAGAATTTGGTTAGAATATAGGGACCGTTAAATTTAGGGTGGACTGTCTAACAGTGAGCCATGTCCCACAGTGGACCTGTCAAGTACAATGCGCGGTTGCCTACATTAGAAACAAAACGATCGGTATGTTTGAAGCGTCTCTCACTGCACTACCCATCATCTGATCAGTGCCGCTCGAACATTAAACTGAGTAGGTTGTATAGCAGATTTTGTGATTTAGCCAGGTACGTAAAATAAAAAATTCCCTCCATATTTTTGTTCCAGTAAGATAACTACACTTTGTAATCGTGAAATTAAGATTTCATTGTGATGAATGATCTATGTAGGATATTAATCGATAGCAAATGCCTGATTAAACAAATTATTAGTTCTAATTTCTTACCTTCAAACGATTTTGTACCTCACGTCCAACAGTGAACCAAGTCGAGGCTTACACAGTGAATCATTGGTTCACTGTGTACTACTTTACTCCAGAAATTGTAAATAATGTTTCAATTTTTTTACAGCATGACTCGCAGAAAACTGCCTCGTAAAATAGGGGCTCACACAGAAGAAAACATGAGGGCAGCTGTTAAACTTATTACCAGCGGGGAAAAAATAAGAAAAGCAGCTAAACTTAAAGAACTTCCTTACACAACCTTGAGAAGATATTATTTAAAAACAAAAAATGCAAGAGAAGGTCTGAATGTCAGATTAGTTCCTAACTATAACGTTAATCAGATTTTCAATTCGGAGCAGGAAAAGGCATTGAAAAAATATCTCAAAAATTGTGCATATCTCTTCTATAGTTTAACAAATAGAGATTACCGCATATCAGCGTACGAGACAGTAATCATCAATGAAATACGCATTCCAGAATCCTGGAAAAAAATAAAATGGCAGGCTTGGAATGGCTACGATCTTTTCGTGTTTGTCATCCAAATGTGACTCCCCGAGCATCGGAAAGTTGTAGCTTGGCTCGAGCTACAGGTTTCAATCGTCATAACATTGACAAATATTTCCAAAATCTAGAAGATGTTTTAAAACGCCATCCCAATTTTGCTTATGGAACACGCGTCTATAATTTAGACGAAACGGCGACAACCACTGTTCAAAAGCCTCCAAAAGTGCTGGCACCGAAAGGAATAAGATGTCTCTCGAAAGTTACAAGTGGCGAAAAAGAAACGTTATGCACAAAATGTGCTATTGTTTGTGCTGGTGGATATTCACTTCCACCCGTCATAATTTTTCATCGAAAAAACTTCAAGAACTTCATGATCAAAGGCGCTCCCCCTGGTACTTTGGGTTTGGCCGCACCGAGCGGATGGATGTATTCGGAATTATTTCCTGAAGTTATGAAACATTTTATAAAATGTAGTTCCATCTTCAATGGATAATCCATCGCTTTTAATATTCGACAATCATAAATCGCACCTGTCAGTAGAGTTTTTGAAACTGGCCACATCACACGGGGTTACGATACTCACTTTGCCATCCCATTAATCTCATAAAACACAACCTCTCGATGTTGGATTATTCAAGCCCTTCAAAACCTTTTATAATGCTAGCATAGATTCCTGGATTATGAGAAATCCCGGCCAACCAGTAACAATTTATGATGTGGGTGGTTTCATTGGTGAAGCATATCTAAAAACTATGACACCTACCTCGATAGTAAATAGCTTTAAAGCAACCGGAATCGTTCCTTTTGATAGAACGATTTTTACAGATATCGACGTTTTACCAAGCACAGTCACTGATCGCCCACAACTTGAAGAAATTGATCCTACTGCTGTGGCAGCGGACAACAATATATCAATAGATCTGGAACCTGATTGTTCAGAAAAAGAAAACATCGCCCCCCAAGAAGATTCATCAGTAAATGAATCGTCACAAACAGGTCACAAAAAATCCTCAGATCCGACAAAATTTCGTCCACCTTTCAAAGCAAAACCAAGAAAAAATATAAGGAAGAATAGGAAAAAAGGTAGGAGTATGATAGCAACGGACACGCCAGAAAAGCAGCAAATTGAAAAAGGAAAACAAGCAAAGAAGCGACAAATGAACACAAAAATGCTATGCGCCAATAAGAAAGGGAAAGGTGTGAGGAAAGTGTTACAGGATAGTTCTACATCTGATTTTGGAAAGTGATGTAGCTACGACAGATGAATTTGATGAAAATTCAGATGGAGATACGATCCCTGTTGCAAAAAACCAGTTAGGAAATCTTACCAGAGATCCTGTCGAAGGGGAATTTGTTCTGGTTGAGTTTCAAGGAAAAAAAAGGAAATTTACTACCTAGCTAAAATTTTAGCTGTCCAAAAAGGTAAATATGATGTGAGTTTCTTGCGGAAAAAATCTCCAACACAATATGTGTTCTCCATTCCTGACATACCCGATTTATCTACAGTTTCAAAATCGGATGTCAAAATTATTTTACAAAAACCATTAGACCATGGCTCCACGTCCAGGTGCAAAAATTCCTTCTACTCTTTCAACATGGACTTTTGCGGTCTCGATATTCGCTAGCTATTGAAATGTTCCCCAATTTTATTAATCTCCTGTGTTTATGTCATCTCTTTTTTGTACTTTTCAGAGATGAAAATGACTATAGGTTCACTAGTCTCATTGTTTCCCAAATAATATTTTAAGGAGTTTGTTGTTAGTTTTGGTTAAAAACAAAATATTTAGTCCTGTTTCCACATTTTTGAAGATTTTTTTAAATTAGAAATCAACCAATTTTTATACTTGCGTCTAGTACGTATATCAAGAATGTTGTATTTTATTTTTTATATTTAGTCATGAGATATCAATAAAGTTTTGGATATAACGTCTTCGTTTTATTTGAATTATGAACTATGATTCACTGTGTACTGGCTGGTGGTTCACTGTATACACATCATCGTACACATGTCATAGTTTTTAAAAAAATTCAAAACTATATCGAAAAATCAAACGAGTACCCATATGATTACACAGATAACGTATCAAAACAGGGAGTGTACATTCGATATGTTTTCTGAGGTATTTTCATCAAAAAGAAAAAATAGTGACCCTATATATGAAAATTGGTTCACTGTGGGACAGTTTACCCTACGTGTTAATTTGTCTACCCGACTTTCAATTTTCCTATAAACTTGTGCACCAACTTTAGGACTTCACACGATTTATAATTTTCTCTTTTGCATTTTGTGATTATTCGTGTACTTTAGTATATAAAACTTAGGTATTATTTTGATGGGAATTTATATATGGGAATGGGAATTTATATAAGTGCCATTGGATCACGGCTATTAGTGTGCCCTAATACTAATTCATACGGTGTATACCCTGTACTAGAGTGATCGGTACTGTTGTAAGCTATAACTGCATAAGTCATTAAGGAAAGGACATCGGCATCTGTATCTTATTCTCTTAAGAGGGGCCTCACGTTTTAGGAACCTGAAAACAGTTGGCACCCGTGATTTGCAACAAAATTTAGGTCATTTTGTAAACAACAAATCTAAAGAACGCAAAGAAAATAAGTGTTGAAATTTTAACACAATATAACTTGGACCTTTGTCTTGGGGATCAGGTATTTTGGTTGAGTTTTATATTGTTATAAAAAAGATATAAGCCATTAAGTGATGGTGTGATTTTGACAGTTTTGACAATTTGTGGTCACCAATCTGGACACCAAAACCTGATCCCCAAAAGGAAACCTAGAGAATTCGATTCTGAAAATATGAAATCTCAAATCATTGTATTTTTTGAGATTTGTTGCACGGAAAATTTTGCAAACGAACATCTTTTTACTTTAGTTCAACCGCTCCACCGTCGTGATGCATGGCGCTGTATAGAACAATATAGAACTATGACAGAAGACGAAAGTCAATTCAAAGACAAATAATATTATAACTTTCTCTATGGGTCAAATGCTGTTGTCATATGTTTTGTGTTCATAAAAATATCCCAAATTTATAGTTTGTGTATTGTATTTGTAAGTGATTATAATTAAATAATTTTCATGCTAAATAAGTGAATTTGTGCTTCGTAAATACTATTTATATTTACTCTAAAAGATTGTGTTCACTGTAGCCCAGACAAAAAATAATCCACACATATTTTTAGCTGTTGCTAGTGATTCGGCAAGTGC
Organism: Galeruca laticollis; assembly: GCA_963921935.1. NCBI lineage: Eukaryota > Metazoa > Arthropoda > Insecta > Coleoptera > Chrysomelidae > Galeruca > Galeruca laticollis. The sequence continues at coordinate 30,999,543 of OY998178.1, read as the reverse complement.
ATTATATTTATTGATCCCCATACCAGGGCCTTTTGGTTCCTCCAAGAACCGTACACTGCCACAGCCTTCTGAGTTAGTGAAAAAAACTACATTGGTAATAGTACTCATTTAACAAAATAGACATTTCTTATTCTCTTCAAAAAGTAACACAATATGTAATCTCTTATTTTCGAAATGCAGGAATAAAAATGTTATATACTTTTTATCTTCAATTTTTCCAGGTTATGTATTGAAATGTTAATACTTTTTGCATTTTCCGCCAGTTTGTAATAAACGGACATGCCTGTTTTTCCATTGACTCTTCTCAATTATTCAAGTAAATGATAGCAAAAGTGTTTTCTTTTATTGAAAACAAAATCAAATCAATTATGCAATATGTTTGTTTAATACCCCTCTTAATAATTCAAATGAATAATAGCAAAGAAATGCCAATTAATTAGGTAAACTATAAAAATGTTTATTATAGCAATAAACAGACATGTCCGCTTTTTCATTGACCCTTATTAATTATTCAAAAAAATTAAAGGACAAATTGGTGTATGTTTTTATTGAAAAGAAACAAATAAAAAACATTTTATAAAAATATCAATAAAATTATTATTACAAATTTAGTGTATTTGTCTTCATATTTATTAATACATGGCAACTGAAGTTCATCTTCTTCTCTACCATTTCTCCTCATAACAAAAAGAAAATAAAAAGTTTATAAAAATATCCATTTTTTACGATTCTATACTCACAAAGGGGTGGTGACCCCTCATCCACATTATTGAAGTCTGGATCCACTTAGTTACAAAGACTGAAAAAGTATACTTTAAATATTTTCTTTAAATAAATAATATTTTTACTTACAAAATTATTTTTCCCCCAATTCAGCAGAAGTATACAAGTAATCCATTTTATCTTGGAATCCATATTACAAATTTGATATACGTAAGTACTGAATACATTTTCTTTATTTTTATGCATACATGGCAACTGAGCTGCATCTTCTATTTTCTTAATCCTCAGACAAAAAAAAACAAAAAGTTTATAAACTATCCCTTACAATTACATCAGGCTACATTTTAGTTTTTACTTACTGATTAGCTATAGCGAGTATGTTATATGAAAATTATTTGGACCTGTGCGGGCTGTTACATCAGGTTCCTTTTTAGTGAAATTGTCAGTTCTGAAAATGAATAGAAATTTGATTTTTGTAAAGGAGTCTTGTTAGTGTTTTTACTTACAGAATGGTATAAGGAAACTCTGTTTTATGAAATATTAATGGATCTGCGGGGCAGTTACATCGGGATTAGTTTTAGTTACATAATCAGAACTGTAAATGAAATAAGAAAATTAGATGATTCTTCTAAGTAGGTTTTGCCATTTTTTTACTTACAGTATAGTTGTAGCGAAAACTGCTATATTAAAATTATTTGGACCTGTGCAGACAGTTACATCAGGTTCCTTTTTAGTGAAATTGTCAGTTCTGAAAATGAATAGAAATTTGATTTTTGTAAATAAGTCTTGTTAGTGTTTTTACTTACAGAATGGTATAAGGAAACTCTGTTTTATGAAATATTAATGGATCTGTGGGGCAGTTACATCGGGATTAGTTTTAGTTACATAATCAGAACTGTAAATGAAATAAGAAAATTAGATGATTCTTCTAAGTAGGTTTTGCCATTTTTTTACTTACAGTATAGTTGTAGCGAAAACTGCTATATTAAAATTATTTGGACCTGTGCAGACAGTTACATCAGGTTCCTTTTTAGTGAAATTGTCAGTTCTGAAAATGAATAGAAATTTGATTTTTGTAAATAAGTCTTGTTAGTGTTTTTACTTACAGAATGGTATAAGGAAACTCTGTTTTATGAAATATTAATGGATCTGCGGGGCAGTTACATCGGGATTAGTTTTAGTTACATAATCAGAACTGTAAATGAAATAAGAAAATTAGATGATTCTTCTAAGTAGGTTTTGCCATTTTTTTACTTACAGTATAGTCTTGTTTGTGTTTGTACTTACGGATTAGTATCAGGACACTGTTTTATTAAAGATTAATGGAGCTGAGGGGCAGTTGCAGCAGGTTTCATATTAGTGAAATTGTCAGTTCTGAAAATGTAAAGAAATTAGATTTTTTTATAAATAAGTTTTGTTACTCTTTTTACTTACGGAGTAGTATCAGCGTCCACATCTAGATTCTGTCTTGCCAGACTTTTCTTTTTCTTATATTCTGATATTGCTTGCTTGATATAAGGGGGGTCAATACATTTCTGCCCTTTTCCTATTTGATTTCTGATTATTTCAGGGGCTATACATTCTGTATAGAATTGCTTAAGTTTCGGAAGCATTTTTTCAGCCCATATTTTTCTATCTATCTCAATTTCTTCTATATACAGATCTATATTATCGCAGACATACACAACAAAGTAACATCTGCTCCTATTAGTTATATTCAATTGCCCCTGGATCTAAAAACACACATTTTAAATAGTCCCCGCAATATTTTTATCTGTGAAAGTGCCTTTTTGCTCTATCGACTGTGTCAAAACTTTCTTTTTTGCACTGGTGCAAAGAAGTTGTTACTTTTTATCATAGACAAAAAGAATGTTTGTTGCACTCAGCATGATTGTAGCTCTTGACTTTGTCTCGAGCTACAAGCTTCATGCTTCGTTGCAACAAAAATGCACTTTTTGCACCTATTATACAAATAACTACTTTTTAATGTTATTCTTATTTATTGTTGGTAAATACATCAAAGTGATTAAATATATTATGTGAAAATGATTTTGAGTTTTTGTTCTTTGGAATAAAGATATCATGTTTATACCTGATAATAGTAATTGTGATTCCGCTTAAGTTGAATTTTATTGTTGTGTTTTTCCAGACAAATTTTGTTCTTCATGAGGTCAATTATTTCGCTTATTGTATTTGTTTGTAAATTCAGTTTTGATGCAGAGTGGAGGCATTTTATTTCAAGTAGTGCATCATCACCTACAAGCCCTAAAATATTTTATCAATAAATGTATGTCATTTAATATGCAAAAAGAATTTATAACACATGGTAATTATTTGTTATGTTAAATATATTTACCATCAGGAGAAGCACCTAGAAAACCGTGTTGAACATCTACCCACAATCCTGAATCAACCACCACAATATTTCGTACTTGTTCAAAAATGCTCTTAGCCACTTTTTCCTTAAGAATTCCATACTCCATTGCCTCCGTCATACAATGAGTCTTTTTAAGAACAGTTTTAACAAGAGAATGACAAGGTGTATTTGTTTTTCTCTTAACAACCTGTCCAAAGAGAGAAGCAGTCAATCTTAATTTTCTTTGATTTTCATATTCATCATTTCCAAACTGCCCTACAGATTCTGCTTGTATGCGGTCTCTTTGGCTAACTGTTACCTAAAAAATGTTCAATTAATATATCTGTTAGCCTAATATAAGTAGTTACAACTACTTAAAATCATTTTGACTTACTTGTAATCTTTGCATGATTTCAACCACTTCCTGTTTCATCATTTCTGGGTTTTCAGGTTGTTCAGCATTTGGTCCATAATCTACATTTGTGGTATTTTTTCTCTTTTTAACTAGTGCTTCTTCACCTGATGGTTCAGTTGTGGTAGTATGAAAAAGTGTTTTGCGACACTTTTTCTTTTCGTGAACATTTGCCTGGTGGGAGAGAAATTTTTTGAAATGTTGACCAGGGGAGCATCCAGTCACATTTTTGTAGGGACTTGTGTGCCACCCAATATGTGCATTATGCCTCAGACCTGACAGTTGGACTCTTCTTTGATATGACCCCCTTTGTACAAGATTCAATCTCTTTCCTTCATTAAATCTTGCTACAATATTCATGAACCTTTCTGCTTTATTGTTGTTTTGGTTTTCTATCAGCAGGTGTGATTTTCTTGCAAGAAGGTCCAGTGCTCCTAAAATAAATAGTACGAATAGCAATTCCTTATATAAAAACATAAAAAACCATTTACCATTCAGGTGATCAAATATGGACGTTGACTGCAGCTGTGGAATCATATTGTCAGTAATGTCTCCCACAGAATTGCACGTACCAGGACGGCATGATGAGTGATTTCCAAATACATGGTGCAGCCCATTTCTCAAATCATGTTTCAAGAGATCGATGTTTGGAAATTCTTGATTGGCATGTTCGTATATTGAAGTTTTTGCTCGTTTTATTAAGACCTCAATCTTTTTCATAGTAACTAGTTTTCTTCCTGCTAGTGTAATCCTGGTATCTTTTTTTATTTCCCTAAGGCGTTTTCCATAATTTTTTAAGACGTGGTTCGTACATTCAATTTTTTCAACGTCGCTTCCATAACTGACTTTTTCTATAATATTCTTGTATACACTGGAGTCACCGTCCGCTATAAATTTACAATACCTCACACCATGCATGTTTTCACTGCAGTTAAATCCTTCCACAACCATATCAGCTTCCATTGCAGGAGCCGATTCATCCCAATTTTTGTAGCAGATGTGTTTTTTTACAACTACATTGCCTTTGGAAGCTCTGGCACATATAGCACAAAACTTATTTCTTACAGCTATAAATAGTACTTGGCCTGTATATTTTCCAATTATAGCTACCATACCAGATAGTGCATTATAGTTTGTCCCATATGATCGTTTACTCCAAGAACCATCCACATACACTGTGATCCAAGGTGTGCCATCTAAACAAAGTTGTCCATTTTCTGTAGCCCTCTCTTTTTCTTCCATACCAGCCCTTTCCATGGATCTTACAAGAGAGGCTTCCCATTCCTAAAACGATTTTGAACATGATAATCTCATATTTTACGTACCTAAGATATTACATGTTTTATCTATTTATGCTTAAAAGTATATTGACCTTTCCCAGTTCATTTTCTATATTGTAATATAAGTTCGAGCTCATAGTAGGTATATCCATGCATGCCAACATTTCTGTTGTATGCGAGTATGTGGACCCCGCAGCCAAAGTTCCCCATACTGCTCCAATATTTACTACAGATTTTTTTCTATTTGGATTTTCTGTGTCGTATTCGTATTCTCTCGAACATATTGAACATTTAAAGACTATTGTACTAGTCAATCCATTGCCCCGTCTGCGTTCTTCTTTAATACTGAGCATGCCCAGTGTACATATTCTGGAGTGATTGTACTGTAGTCGTGTAGCCCAATCTAACACATACCCTAGCTCTACAATCCTATTTCCAGTAATCGGATTTTCAGGCTTAGGTTCTACTTCATATTCCAACTGATGTGCCATTATTCTAAAAAAATCATTATTCTATTATTTTTAAAATTAACTGTTTCGAAAAGCAATTTTAAGAGGTTTACTTGAGAATAGCTACTTGGAAATAAGAAAATATTTTGTTAAGCAACTTACTGTTCATATTCATCTGATGAAATTATCCCAGGTTCTTCACTTTTTTGTTGTGATGAAGATTCTTCAAAATTATCATCATCCATATCTGTTGTTGGGCTGTCGTCTTCAACAACGATTATTATCTCCTCTTCTTGGGCGTCCTGTAGTGGAATGTCTTCTTGGGCGTCCTGTAGTTGAGTGTTCTCTTCTCCAACTTCTTGTAGTTCAAATTCCTTTGTTACGTCGTCCTGTAGCTGAATGTCCTCTTGGCAAGCATCTTGTGGAAAGTCCTCTTCCCAAGTGTCCTGTAGAATGTCCATTTCTCCGGTCTCTTGTAGTTGCAATTCCTCTTCTTCGTTGTCCTGTACTTGATTGTCCTCTTCTACAGCATCCTGTAGTTGAACGTCCTTTTCTCTGGCACCCTGCAGTTCATTGTTCTCTTCTCCTACACTATGTAGTCCAATGTCCTCTTCTTGAAATTTCCCTACTTTGATCTCCTGTAAGTCTTCTTCTAGGGGTTTTGTCTTTTCTTTTGGCCTAAATAATGAAAATAATTTATTTTATGCTCTCGTTATAAACAGCTTGCCTGAAAGATAATAGATTGAGAGCTAGGGAATCCTACATCTAATGGATGTCCTGTAAGGACAACTCCTGACAGGTGAGTCAAAAGTGGTGTGTGTATTTTGCAGCTACACAAAACCGGGGGTCAAAAATTAATATAAATTATAAAAAAACTATATACTATTTAAAAATCCAAATTTGTTGAAAGATAATTTTATTGAATCTGAAGGACCTGTAATTTATTTTTAATATAATTTTTACTTCCTTAAATTGTTTTATTAAATTGATAATCAAATGATAAGACATTTTGAGAACATGTTTGCATAAATAACAGAAAAATACAAGAGTAAAGTCTCCCTATGGTGAGGGTTAAAATTTTAAACATGCATGAGATCTCTTTACATCCATGTATAATTTTTTTGATTTGGATCATATATAACAAAGTTACAAGGGTAAGAAAATCACATTTTTCAGAATTTAGGTGGCTGTAGCAGACAAACGGTTGAAAATCAAGAAATACGACTTCCATGTCCCTAACTTCTCAGGTTCTATTCTATGACACAAGAAAATATCAGATACAGGGTGGTCATAAATAAGTGGTTTTCGATCGCCCTGTGATAAAAGTTTTTTCATGTTATAGCATAGAACTTGAAAAGTTAGGGTAGGGACATGGAAGTCGTATTTCTTGATTTTCAACCCTTTGTCTGCTACAGTCACTCAAATTCAAAAAAATGTAATTTTCTTATCCTTGTAACTTTGTTAGTGATTATCCAAATTAAAAAAAAATTGAACATGGATGGAAAGGGCTTGCAAAACCCTTAGGAACAAGGTGTCGCAGGACCCCCTATCTCATTTGCAATTTTCAGGGTTGTCATAATTCGAAGTGATTGAACGGAGGGTGTTATATTTTCATACTAAAAATTGGCAAATTAAGGACGAACATCCAGTGTGTCACGTGTAAATGTTTAGAATAAATTTCTTTTTCCTGTAAAATATAAAAGTTATTGATAATACTTCACGACCGAAGTCTTTTTAGAATTCGAAATTTAAAAATAAAATCGCGTACAAATGACACAATTTCAATAACGTTTAGGTCCTCTTTGATATGATAAAATAATGAAGTTCTTTCGTGTACTTACTCTATGTTGAGAAAAAATACCTGGTCTGTCAACACACCAATACCAGACTTTGATTTTTTTACTAAATGCATTTTGAAACATAGTAAAATTGCCGGTAAAAATCGTCAAAATATTTTGTTACTCCTTATACTTTTTACCTATATAGGTTGGTACTACTATATAAAAGCCAAATATTTTTTACTCACTGTAACTTTGTTTTTGCCTTCTTGTTCCGTTTTTTGTTCCTGCACTTTTCTCGCGCCATACTAAGTATAATGCTAAAAAAACTAAAAAAAGGTGTCTCTTTCACCAAGGGAGGGTTCACAATAATGAGAATCGAGAGATAGTGTCCTTTTCACCAATGAAGATACCACAATATCGCAATAAAAATAATAAAATGGTGTTCTTTTCACCTTATAGGCAATACAAAACTAAGTATAACACTAACAAAGTATGCTGAAACAATCGGTAACGACCAAATAAATACTCCCCGTGTTGTGCTATCTTGAGCCAATCGAATTTGTTCGTTTTTTGCACAAAAAACGTAAATGTTTAGAATTTACATAGTTGCCAGAGATAGAAACATAATGTTTAATTTAGTAATCTAGTTATGGTAACGAGAAAATAATAATGAAAAACCTACAATTATCTGAAATAAAACAATAACAAAATATAAGCACACATTTACCTGATATATCTCTATTTTGGAAACCCAAAAATTAGTCACAATTTACCTTATGGCTAATACGCAAATACACTACGAAGTCGAAAATCGAATTTTGAAAACATAAGATACCTAACATACAGGTAAAATGCTCACTATATAGATATTGCAAGTTCCTGAATATACCTAATAATCTTATGACGTGCATAGTTTTTCTTGTTAAAAAATATTGCTTTTTTCTCTTTGTTTGAGGATCTTCGTATAACTTGGCAACATCGGTTATAAATGTCGCAATAATATCTATCATGAAATTGGTCATTTATATACACTCCAGAGGCTGTACCGTGCTAACAAACTGAAATTTCTCCAAAAATGTGATACTTCAAGTACCATAGCACTCGTTCTACTGTCTCTGAGGATCTGTGAGATATCCTGAATAATATTCAGTCATAAAATTGGTGACTTGTTGCACTTCGGGGGCTGTATCGAGTTATACAGATAGGATTTTTTTCTAAAAACCATTTTTTTGTGTTGTTCTTGCTGAAAAACGTAAAAACAACTCAAAAAATCCAAAATTCCAACTTTTTTTTGGGTAAACCAATACTTTTCTCGCATATTAGATGGGTTGGATGGAAAAGTAATAATACCAATATAATGTATTATATAAAAACAAAAAAAATATTTACCATTCAGGTGATCACACATATGTGTATCTGTCGTGGAAAAAAGAAAATGAACCAACTATTTTTTTGTGTAATGAAGGAAAAATGTTTCATTTCCAATCTCCACAACACATATGATCAATCTTTGCAAACAAGGTAGAAGCAAACGTGTACATGTTGATTGTATGTTTGATTTTGTACTGTATATATCGATCTCCCCACAATATATACTATAATTTGTCATTACAGATCTTTCGCTTTAAATTTTTTATTAGTTGTTATAGTTGCTTTGTAAGTTTTTTAAAAGTTTGCTATTTTAAATTGAAATTCCTCAGTGTACCTTATTTTCCTCTTTCTATTAAATGTTAAGCATTGTATTACAAGTAAATATTTCTTTGTATAATAAATTTGGAAACTCTTTGTTTATATTATTTGTTTCTAGATAAAATTGAATATATTTACACATGTAGTTGAAAAAAGAGCCTACATGTCAAATAAAATTTGAAAGCAACCAACAGAAACTCTGAATATGATTAGATTGAGGTAAAGTTGTGACACGACGCTCTGTGTTTTCAGATATTATGTAAATTTGCAACTTTTCCGCAGTTTAATTTTCTTAGCATGAAACAAACAGAAATGTATAATTATGAAAACATTTTATTATGTTAATATAAATGGTACAAATTTTGAAAGATAGAATGTTTTTAAATATGTATTACATTTATGAAACTCTTAAATAATCAAAAAGCTACACTCAAATTGAAATTTTGTTTGGATCCGTGTATATATTATAATATTCTCTTATCTATGCACAGCTGGGCTGGCAACATAAAAAACAGAGATAAGCATAAATCACCCATGGAGATAAGGTTTCTGCGCTCGCAACCAGTCGAAATATTTAAAATCAAAACATTCGAACAGAGATGCGTTTCTTTGAACCATCAAGAGTGGAAAGACAGAGAGAGAAAATATGTTGAATAAGTAAAAGCCGATTCAGTACTAGTATCGACATCTATCGTAAATATTTTGAACTAAATAATCACTAAATTAGTAACTAGTATTGTGTAGGTTTTTAGGTTTATATACCTGTGAGGAGGCCCCTCTTAACAGCCGAAGATGTTCAGTTATAGTAGAATGAAATCTTTCTACTGGCCCATTTGATTCGTAGTGGTAGGGTGTTGTGAAATGAATAGTAATTTTATGAGATCTTGATAGTTCTTTAACAACGTTGTTTTGACGTTCCTACTTTATATGTGTCAACGTTTATGTTTTCGAATCGTTTCAGTTAAAACTAAAGGTTCGTTAGGAGGTTTTCTATTATATGTTGCTCTATGACAAATTTAGCAAGCATTTATATAATCGATGACATATTTTTTCATTGATTTACAGTAATAGTTTAATTTTAAGATCCTCAAAGTTTCTTCAACCCCTCTATGATTTGTTTTACCCTCGTGTTTGCATTTCATCATTGTATTGCGTTCTTCCTGTTGCACGTTATTTATAATTTTAGTACATTCAAATAATTTTAGCTTTGTAAAATGTTTTGACCAAACTTTTTGAAAAATAGGACGAAGTTAGTTAGATAAAAAATGTATGTACGAAGTATTTTTACATACATTTCCTCTAAGAAACTCGGTGATAACCTTCTCGTCAGCTGGAACTATAGCTCGAATGATTTTGTGACCGTCATATACTTATTAGGCACGTATGGAGATTTCTTTACTATTAATTGAAACGCTTTATTATTTATAATCTCATCTAACAATGTAAAATTTGCATATTGGGAAGATTCTCCGCTATGAGCCGTATCTGTGTCTGAATTATTTTCATATTGTTGGCTTTGCAATTCATTGTTTTCTAAATGTCGATTAATATATTTTTGAATTATTTATGGATTATCTACTGGTAGGTGTGAATTAATAATCTCGAGTTCCTTTAGTGTATTATCCAATTCTACGGGGTCGAAATTATCGGGGATGAATTCTCTTAAAAATTCTTTTATATCGAGGTCAATATCTCCGGAATATTTTGATTTGATTCAGTATGTAAAGTATTAAGGTTAATTCTTGATATAGGATCTACAATATTATTTTTCCCCGGTTTATATTTTATGGTATAGTCAAATTCCTCCAATTTAAGACGCCATCTCCAGAGTTTTGAATTTGGCTTCTTTAGGTAAAATAACCACACCAGCGAACGATGATCTGTCAAAATTTCGAATTTACGCCCATATAAATAATGACGATACATTTTGCAAGCCCAGACTATAGCCAGTAATTCCTTCTCTATTCTCGAATATCTGTTTTTTGTACTATTTAAGGTTCGCGACGTGTATGGTATGGGATGATCATTAGGTATTGTACCTTGTGACAATACAGCACCGAAAGCAACGTTAGAAGCATCTAATCTTAATACAAAAGGCTTAGAAAAATCTGGATATGCCAAAATTGGAGCATTTATTAAAAGTTCCTTAAGGTGGTTAAAAGATTTTATAAATTCTGAAGGATAAACTACTTTAGAATTCTTTTTAAGACACAAAGTAAGGGGTTTCGCAATTTATAAAGCGCCCATAATAACCATCTAAGCCCAAAAAAGATTTGATTTCCCGTTGAGTTCTAGGTATCGGAAAGTTTTTGACAGCACTAATTTTGTCTGGATTCGGTAATACGCCTTCTCTAGTAATTTTATGACCTAAATACTTTACTTCGGTGTGCAAATATTCAGATTTTTCCAACTATACTTTTAAATTAGATTGTCGTAACCGTTCAAACACTAATCTCAATCTCTGTATGTGCTCTTGTAACGACGACGTAAAAATAATTATGTCATTAACATACACGTAGCAAATCTCATTTTGAAAACCACTTAATACATTATTCATAACCCGCTAAAAAGCGACAGGTGCATTTTTTAGTCAAAAAGGTAACCGTAAAAATTCATAGTGTCTTGTCTCTGTCCAAAATGCAGTTTTCGGGACACCACCAGGATACATTTCGATCTGATGGTATCCGTTAGCTAGATCTAACGTTGTAAAATACAGGGCGTGCCCAAGTTTGTCTTAAATATCGTTTATGACTGGAAATGGATATTTATAATCCATATTCTTCTCATTTAGCTTACGATAGTCTATTACAATTATATATTTCTTTTGATCGTTTAAATTTAATCGCTTTTTCTCGACAATCCAAATCGTGTGTTAAATGGTGATTCTGAATGTCTCATTATACCATCCGACATTTTACTTATTTGCCCAGATAGCACTAGATATTCAATGGACGTACTAAAAAAATTCGTTTTCGGATATTGTATTATTCTATAGACCCACTTTAAATATTTATATCCTTTCTCGAATATTCTATGGACCATGAAATGGGAAATTTTTTTAATATTCTATGAATATTCTATAAATATTTCCAAGGAATATTCAAGAATATTCTGAGGATATCTGTTGAACGTATATAGCAAGATAATCCAGAATATTCATAGAACATATCAATAGGCATATTCTACAAATATCCAAGTAATATTATGAATATTATATGGATATTTGTGGAACATATATAGCAAAATTTCATATATTTGTAGAATATCCCAATATGGATGATACCTGTTGAGCGGGTGACACTGAATCATAGTACTCCTCCCTTTTCATCTTCAGTTTCAAAGATAATTGATTAAAATTTGGGAGATCCTGTATACTTAAGGAACGACAGTTCAATATCGCCAAATTTTATCCATAAGCTCCATTAGTGTGAGAGAGAATAGAATTAACCGCCAGGGAAAGCTTCTCTCTCGCACTTATCGAGATTATGGGAAAATTAATGGGCGATATCTCTCCGTAGTCTCTGGAGATATCACCATCAAACCTGGTATCTTTGGATTCCTTAGAATCATCACTAACCGATCATGTAATAATATACAGAGTGTTCCATTTAAAAATCGGAAGTTGATATCACTCCCTGTGGAAGCGAAAAATAATAATTGATATGTAGATAAGTGTCTTTCAGTAAGCAAACGGGATGTCCCAAATTCAAATAAATATTCTCTGAAACTAAATGAGAAAAGGGGGAGTACCATGATCCAGTTTTCCCTGGTATATATTATCTTACGAAAATCTAAGGAATCTTACAAAATTTCGAATTGTATATATAGGATAAAATATTTTTAATTGAAAAAATTAAAGCATGGGAAACATTGAGTTCAACTTAATTTATTCATACATAAATATAAGATAAACCTCATAACATAACTGAAACTAACATAATTTTCAAATCCGAGATTACAAAATTCACTGACTTCTTCCATACTCAACTTTTTGAAACCGATTTCAGCCGTTCCTTACATTTGGCTAAGAAAATTCCTGTTTTCAATTCAACTTGTTTGTTATGTTCTTGTCCAACTTTTGGACGGCATCTGAAACGATAAAATAATTATATTTTTTGTTAATAAGCAATTTCTATTCTACTGTGATTTTTGTGTATGTATGTATAACAATCAAAATATAATCTCAAAAACTGAAAGATGAAGTTAAACATCAAACATGTAATTTAAAAAATAACTCTGGTAGGAGACAAGTTAAAATCAAAATATTCCAAACAAAATAGTGATTAGAAGTTATTTGTTTCTTATAAATGATATAATAGATTAATTTACATCTACATTCCAAAATAAAATAACATGATTATACCTACTACTGGTTCAAAGAGCTTTGTTTTTCCAAAGCATTTTCCCCTATTTATCCATGCATACTGTAGCCCTCCATTAAATACTCTGTCAGGATTTTTTGCAAGAATATTTTAATATATTGTTCCAAATAAGAACCTTCCAATCTTGCCAGAGGTACAACCTAAAATTGTATTAGGTAATTTGAAAGTTAATCTCATAAGTTTTAGAAATTGAACAATTAAAGTTTATAAGCAAAGTTGTAACGAACGAACAAAAATATAAGACCACTTCCATCTGTGTGAACAGTATACATATGCCTGAAACTAGACAATTGACCAGCAATAACTCTAATTTCCAAAGTTCAGAACTAATTTAACTTTGAATGATCAGATTACCAGTTTTGGAGAGCTTTCTAGTCAATCTCAATTAATAAAAGGAATAGAGGTAACCATAGGCAATTTGATTAAGAAACTCATAGCATACATCTCGTTAACATAATTAATTACATGAAACTACCTGAGAAAATAAAATTTATGAAATCAACAATTATATTGATATTTTCATGCACTAAAATATAAAACACATGAATACTCCAATATTTCGAGGCAGTTTCATTTTGATTTGAATATAATATTGATTGTTCAACTTACAAAAAATTCGTAGGATTCTTTGTTCAGCAAAGCTGACTCAACTTCTTCAAACTTTGCCTCATTATTTATTGGAAGTTTTAGCAGCAAATCAATAATTTTCTAAAAAATGCAATGATAAATCAACAGAAATTGAAAAAATACAATAAAACGTACCTGTTTTGATGTGTGAGGTCGTATGTATTAGTTCCACCCGTAGTATAGAATACACCGTAGAAATATATTTAAACAACTTCACAGTGGCAAAAAATTGACTAATTAATTAACGATCAAGAATAATTATTCATACTACTACTATTTCATCAATAACAATAACCTGTGTGTTGTCTCTGATAACCTATATTAGATGGTAGAACCGCCGTTTTTCACTGGTCGTTACCGTCAACTGTCAACTGCAACTGTGACTGCAACTACTGACGCATGCCCATGGAACAGAAAGATCGTTTGAACAAAAATCAAATAATCATAGAATATTCTTAGAACTATTTGATTCTAATACTCTAAAAAGAATAATCTGAGGATATTCCAACTGGACTTACTTTGAATATTCGATTTAGGTGTACCCACAGATATTCTAGATATCCCCAGAATAACCCTATAATATTTGGATATATATTTTCCAAATCGAAGACTGTCAGAACATCCCATGGATATCTGGTGCTATCTGGGTGACTATCTACTTATTTTCTATAAATTTGCGGATACTTAGAATTTTTTGTATATAATGGACTATCATCAATAAGATTAATTTTGTGCTTAATTTGATTTGAAAATGTAAGGAGTACACCCTAACTTAAAAAACATCCCTATACTCATAACAAAAAATTTTAATAGCTTCATATTCTTTCTTATTACAATGATCTAATCTAAGCTTATTTAAGTTATCTCTCTGTAAACCATCAAGTTCATCTTATCTTCATCTATATTCATTTTTCCAAAACAATTTCAGTCTATAATAGATTTCGATTCATTTTCTTCAATTAACTCTATTTGAAATGGTTCAGTAAAAGTTATTTTAACAGAATTTTCACTACCATTCGTAATTACAGTAAAAGCAAATGAATCTACAATTTTTACCAGACACTGAGGCATTTCAGCTTTTCCAAAATTAACATAATTTAATATACCTATGCCGGAAGTTTGATTTACCGGTACTTTCACTTTCTGGCATACTCGCGGGGGAATAATTACTTGGCTTGGTTTAAAAGACTTAGGGTTGAAAATTACACAAAGGCAATACAGCGTGAGGCGTTTCTAAGGTGAATTTTGTTATATTCATGTTATCACTAATGTTTTCTTTAAAAAGCATAACCTATTAAGCATTAACATTATTTAAACAGGGCCGAACGCAAATACATCAATTATTTGAAACTTTCGAATAAATAAAGAATAAAGTGTCAATATGTAGCCATAGCTTACCTTTATTTTAAAACGATTATAAGTAGATATAGTAGTTGTATCACCCTATAAATCATATGCTTTGATGTCACATCTTTTATAAAAGGTGTACTTGCATCACCTATTTTTACCTCATCAAGGCGTTTCTGGACTGATCTTTATTAACACACAGATTTCAATCTTGACATACATCTGACATTGTGATTTCTGACATTGCCAACTAACATTTCTCGACAATATCTTCGGGAGAAGAAATGGAAAATGTTTATGTCTGGACAACCGTAGCCTAGGTATCCAATGTAATTTACACTCTACCACTTTACCCATGACATGAAAAGATACATTACTTCCTTGATCCCGTAAATAATGAAATTTTATTTTTAATGAGCTCAGGAGATTCAAATTTGCCAATTAACTTCCAATTCACAGAAGGGTGAACAAGGCGGTATACTCCGATGAAAATACGTTTCAAATTTCTAAAGATATTTTAATGCTACGACTTCAATGTCCTTGAACCTCAATAACAGAAGAGAATTATAAGTAAAATGGGTATTACCAATAGTAGGAGATTTTTATCTATGTTGGGGCGTTGATAACTGTTAGCAGTCCTAGAATATGCTGGCATACGGATTAATTTTGATTAATTATCTAGTTAATGTGTAATAAACAGTGTACCTACTTTGATTTTTGGAAGTTTTATACCTCTCCTAATGTTGTATAATTCTGACTTTGCTGATTTAGGTATAACATATAAATATATCAGTATCATGCTTGCAATATTAATTTATTTATTTATGAGACGACGTCTCGTATCTCTAAAATATGGAATTTTGAAGGTTTTTTAGGAAGTTTCTTTTCGCGAACTAAAAATAAATCTTTTCAAATACCATTTTTTGGCTGTGGTCCAGTGTTGTTGACTGCGGCATTTCAAAAATAATAGCAATCTGATTGAAAGTTTGTTATAAGTAAACTTTCGTGAGTCATTTATTAGATATTTTCTTAAAAAGTTGAACTGAATACATTTCTCAAACATTTGAAATTCACAAAAATGAAGCCCTATCGACAAAATCAATGATATTTGATAAAAATTTTGTTTTTCAGAAAGATCGTATCTCAAGAGGGTTTTCTCGAGACCAACTCACAACTAGCAACTCAACACTTTCCCGAGATGGGTCCAGAGATGTATTGGCAGAAGTACAAATTCATACGCCCCTATCCAAGAGTGGTCAATTGGGAATTGAAAATCCGGAAGTAATTTTCAAATTCACTAATACTAATATCAACATATTTTAAACTGCTCAGAAACTGTCATAGATTATTCCGAAACTATTTAGGAAACGTCGGAAGCGCTAGGTTACTCATTATACAGTGTTAGGAAAAATCTGAGGGCACATATGTCTTATCGTCAATGTGTTAGAAAGAGACAAATACATATAAATTCAGTGTATTATTCTTTTTCGCTAATAGGATATCATAGAGTGGAAAACGTGTAATTGATCTAAACATATGTCTGGTAGGCATTTACTTCCAGTTTTAAATAAACAAGGAATGAATGCATTTAGGCTATTTCTAGATAGTTTACCACAGCAAAATGTTGTATAAACAACAACTCATTATGTGAAAGTTCGCAATTAAAGAAGTTAAGGTTAGAAATACAGATGTGTAATGTGGACAGTTTATTAATTGAGTAATAATAAGATTGTACTAAACTGATAGCTTAATGCAATGAACAATAAAAAAAATCAAGATTACTTTCGTTTATCCCTTGATTATAACAACCAGATTCATTTACAAAGAAATAATTCAGAAGTAATAATCTAATTCACTATATTAGTTCGGTTAATATACGCTAATATCATTTGAACAATAAATTAAAACCGACCTAGTAAGTAATTGAAATAAGTGTATCTATATTCTGAAAAAAAAATGCTTCCCCAACTACCAGGGTTCTGGAAATTTACATATTAATATTATTCAAAGAGCCGTTTTATTAAACAACATTCTCAACTATTGGCAATAAGCATCAACAATTCATGGAATTATACTGGATGATATAATATGACACTAAAAAATTACTGGAGGATAGCGTTAATTGATAACATATCAATCAACGGCGAAAAGCTAAAAAAATTACATTCGTCGATATTGAAAGTGCAATTAATGAATATAAGCATAATAATTTTCATTAACACCATAAGGAATATTCTATGGCAACAATGCAGAGTCCAAAAGCGACAATATGTTGTAATTAAACAAGTACATTCAGTGTATCACCATTTTCTTTAACATAACATGTGAAATAAGTCGTATGCTAATATTTGTATTATAACTGTATTCTATTTACAAAAATATATCAATAATAAACCGCCTGTAATTCCTACGCTCGTGATAAAACGATTTCGTCTACAGCCGTAATTATTCTATTTTTATCTATCCCTTCTCTTCATTTTGAATCTACACGTTGGAAGTATGCCCTTGAAATATTCCTTTTTTATTTATAAGAGAAATCGTTCTCCATTAAATTTCAACGTAAAACGATAATTCTCTCATAGTCAACGGGAAAATATAAGGGTCACATAGCATTACCAGTGTGTTAGAGAAAGACAATAGTACGACAGACAATCAAAAGCCAGCGTAGATTATTATACCAGACGAATACGAATCGCGCGTGCGCCTTTTGAGGATGTTTATCTGTACATCTGGGTACTGACTGGGTACGTCACTCAATGTTGATGTTTAGCTCAAAACGGGGGTTTATTCGAACATTTGATTTAAAATCATTTGAGAATTAAGAAATTTTATTTTATATTCATTACCTATCAGAATACTACTTTTATTTAAAAGTAGTAGGTACTTTCATTAGAATTTATCGTTATTTAAATTTATTATCAAAGCGTTTTTTAATTTGTACTGTGTGTATTTACACAGATAATTCGTTTCTCATTTGCAAACAAACGCAAAGAACACTAATTTTTTTTTACTTATACATTCAAACCCCAGATGTTCAGAGACAAAATTCACGATACCAAATTTGAAAAAAGTAAAGGTTTTAACCGCTTTCAAACTGAAAACTAGAGCAATTTCCAGCATTACAATAAACTGTTCAACAAATAGATGGGATTAATTATCTTGATCGGTTACGACCTCTCGAATAATCATAATTAAAAACTTCTTATAACTTGTTCTCGTTTTAGAACAATGCCTTCAAAAAATAATAAAAATATATAATGAAAGTTGGCAACACTGTTTCTGTTATCCTGTTAGTACCTACAAAGAATTTGTATAATAACACATTGTCGTTATGGACATGTATTGCACGTTTTCCACTTTATGATATCCTGTTAGCAAAACAGAATATTACACTGAATTTATATGTATTTGTCTCTTTCTAACACATTGACGATAAAACATATGTGCCCTCAGAATTTTCCTAACACTGTATAAGTTATTATTTGCAGCATCTCGTTTCCGAGCTGGAGGCCTCCAAAATTGGAATTTCAAATTCGTTTCTTATTTTTATTTTTCGTACCATTTGCTTTGTAACATTTCCGGTATGCTAAGAACGTTTTCTTATTTAGGAAGTGTAAACATATCTAGTATTGCCTTCAAGTCAAAGAAGAATTAGTCCTAACTGTTATGGATACAATTTTTTTATAAGGCTGACAAGGATGAATATATGAAATGAAGAAAATGGTTTTGTCATAAATAGAGTCGAGATACATGAATCAAAATTAAACAGAAATGTTTATTGTATGTTTTTCTCATTATTTCAACCATGTTAAGCAGAGAAAAACTATGCTTTGATTTACTAAAGCAACAAGGGTTCAACAGTGATATCTATTTTAGTAATTATTTGAAATTCCTTCAAATATTTTTTGAATTTCTCGCACTTATTATTACCTTCCGTTTCCTATCATCATCCGATCCGCGACAAAAAGTAGATTCTAGTTAAAAACAATGCAATATCATTGGTTGCGGTTATAGTAACCGCCGCAACAACGAACTCACACCGCGTAGTTGTTGAAAAAGAGGAGTATTTCGTAATAAACGTCATTTCTCATTAATTATTTTTTATAAAATTAGTATTAGTTGACCGATAGATAGTTACAACCCCTTGTAAAGGGTTCCAGTAACGTACAATTACTATAAATGTGATTTCGTTAATATTTAGGCAGAATCTCCCCGAGTGTCATTCTTTGTGGATTAAAACCCACTGGTCTTTCGAAGAAAGTATGTTGAATATTGTTTTTTCAAGAATTTAATTTGGATTCATTTCACCGTCCTATGGAGACTATGTCTTAGAAATAGAAATGCCAATTACCTCTCGAATGTTAATAAAAATATAATTTGGCCCTAATTCGAGCCGGTTTTCAGAAGAAACCAGAAAATAAAAGTAAGAAAATTCCATTTTCAACCTTGAAAGAATTCCACTTGCTTTGACATGACCAAATAATCCATTCCTGAAGGAAGATTAGAGTTAGAATGATTAGTTCTTCCAGTTCCGTTCCGATCCAAGCGTTTGTTGTGGTTCCAAAGTAACTACCTGTCAAAGTTTAAGTTTCTGTCTAATAGAGAAAAACATCCCACCCATTCTAAAAAAACTAAGGTCAGATAAACATTTCATTTCTATAAATAAATTCTCCAGTGTGTATTTCCTGACGGTATTATTTAAATTTTCGTTTTAGTTTATTCCCGATAATGAGCCAAAATAATTAATAGTTAAAAATAAAGAGATTTTTTGTATTGTTTACATTCTTTTCTCATTTATTTCATTTTCTCAAACGACGTACGTTTCGGCGTATTGCCATTTTCAAGTATTTCTTTTTCTCTACATGAATAATGTGTTACTTAATTATAATACATTGAACAATGAAAGCTAAGACAAAATTAATTTAAAATAATGAGCTATTAAAACTTACACATTATAAATCTGCTGTCGACTGTGGAGATTGCGTTCTAAAGTATTTTAAAATGAAATAAAGGTACTCGAACTTGTCTGATTTATAAAATCATCAACAAAACATACAAATAATAGTCATAGGCGGGTAAGGTGCAAAACACCTACAGCTACTCTATCAAATGGTTGTATATTTTTGAGACAGTTTGAAGGTCCGTCTTATAGTTAATTGAATTTTTGTTCTATTTGATATAAATCATGTCTTTGATTTCACGTTTGATTCTGTTTCCTTCTTTGTCTAAAATTTTAGTGTTTTCTAAATCAAAACTATGGTGGTTTTCGATTGCGTGTTTTGGAAGGGCTGTGGAATGTTCATTGTTGGTTTTTATGTTGTATTTGTGATTGTAAATCCTGTTATGTAGGCATTGAGATGTTTGACCCACGTATTCACCATGGCAATATTTTCATTTGACATTATACACTACATTACTTTGTTTCAATTTTTCGGTTTTCCGTTTAAGTTTTGTGAAAAACGTCTTGGTATAATTATTAGGTTTGTGCGCTAACATTTATATTATTTTTTCTCCACATCCCTTGAATTTTTTCTGATGCACCTTGTACGTATGGTAAACTAATATATGTTTTGGTTGAGATATTATTACTAGAGTTATTAGTACTTCTATTATTTGCGTACCTTGCATTATTATTGTTATAAATTTAATATATTCGTTTTTTTTATTATAGGATTGTAAAAGCTGTCTGGATACTTATTACTTTGTAAAACTTCTTTAAGTTTCTTCAAATTATCAGGTCTGTTATTAGGATGTGAGCGTTTCAGGGATCTGTCTGTAAGGTTATTAACAACACTTCTTTTGTATTTGTTTGGTACATTAGAATTTAAATTTAAATATCTTTCAGACTATACATGTTTGGTAAACCAATTTGTCTCAATTTTACCGTTATTATCATATTCAACTGTTATATCCAAAAAGTTTATTAGTTTTTCGTTATCTTTCTCAAAAATAAATTGTATTCTGGAGTGAAAAATGTTAAATTTTTTAAGTGTATAATCTAACTGGTATGCATAGAAGGCAGTCGTCATGTTCCAAATTTTTATAAAAGATACGTTGATGACTGCCTTCTATGCATACCAGCATCCAAGTCAGATTGTACACTTACAAAATTTAACAACTTCCAACCCAGAATACAATTTACTTTTGAGAAAGATAACGAAAAACTAATAAACTTTTTGGATATAACAGTTAAATATGATAATAACGGAAAAATTGAGACAAATTGGTATACCAAACAGGTATGGTCTGAAAGATGTTTAAATTTCAAGTCTAATGTACCAACCATATACAAAAGAAGTGTTGTTAATAACCTAAAACTCTCACATCCTAATAACAGACCTGATAATTTGAAGAAACTTAAAGAAGTTTTACAAAATAATGAGTGTGTAGTGATCCCTAAAGGACAGTAACGGCAAAAGGACATTAGTATAGAAATAAGATTTAAAAATTAGGTTATTACAATATTTAGCGATCATTGATCTGGGACGGTCAATGTCAGTTATTAGTGGAAGCACGTTCTTGTTAATATATAAACAAACACGTACAATTTATAGACGGAGGTCAGAATGTAGTAAATCATACCTACACTTCCTATAAAATAAATGTTAACGAACCAGGATTAATCAATTGTTATTAATACTTTGAATAAGTCGATTGATATTATATCTGTGTATTTTTAATGTATTAAAAACAATCCCAGTGATTTTTATATAAGTGATGTTGTTTATTCTATTCCCGAATACAGGTTGCTAGGTTAGTGGTTTCCTCAAATATTATATGCCTTTATGGTAAACGTCTAGTATACGAGGGACACTTACTAAGTAACCACCACAAGTATACAGAAAGCTTTTACAATCCTATAATAAAAAAACGAATACATAAAATGTATAACAATAATAATGCAAGGGACACAAACAATAGAAGTACTAATAACTCTAGTAATAATATCTCATCCAAAGCATATATAGTTTACCATACGTATAAATGTAGCGCACAAACCTAATAATTATACCAAGACGTTTTTCACAAAACTTAAACCGAAAAATTGAAACAAAGTAATGTAGTGTATAATGTCAAATGTAAAGATTGCCATGGTGAATACGTGGGTCAAATATCTCAATACCTACATAACAGAATTTACAATCACAAATACAACATAAAAACCAACAATGAACATTCCACAGCCCTTTCAAAACACGCAATCGAAAACCACCATAGTTTTGATTTTGAAAACAATAAAATTTTAGACAAAGAAGAAAATAGAATCAAACGTGAAATCAAAGAAATTATTTATATCAAAAAGAACAAAAATTCAATTAACTATAAGACGAACCTTCAAAGTCTCCCAAAAATATACAACCATTTGATAGAGTAGCTGTAGGTGTTTTGCATCTTACCCGCCTATGACTATTATTTGTATGTTTTGTTGATGATTTTATAAATCAGACAAGTTCCAGTACCTTTATTTTATTTTAAAATATTTTAGAACGCAATGTCCGCAGTCGACAACAGATTTATAATGTGTAAGTTTTAATAGCTCATTGTTTTAAATCAATTTTGTCTTAGCTTTTATTGTTCAATGTATTATAATTAAGTAACACATTATTCATTGTAGAGAAAAAGAAATACTTGAAAATGGCAATATGCCGAAACGTACGTCATTTGAGAAAATGAAATAGATGAGAAAAGAATGTAAACAATACAAAAAATCACTTTATTTTTAACTATTAACTATGTTGGCCGATTACCAGGAATAAACTAAAACGAAAATATAAATAAATTCTAATTTCATATAAATATTTGAAAGACAGTTTCTACTCTAAATAATATTTGTTTTCTTTACAAAATAAAATTAAAACATATAGATGAACTCTTGAGATTTGAAACAGTAAACAAAGGCAGATTAAATATTCTTTTGTAGTGTATGCTAATTACTTAATAGCTTGTAATCATACTGATTTAGATTTAATTCGATACAACTATGATGTTTTAAATAAACAAAGAGCTATTGAAAGAGGTAAAATTACTAGAATTGAGAATTGGTTCAATATAAATTCTATGTCAGAAAATAAAATAACATTTTTTAAAACTAGATTAAATCTTTTCACTGAAGCATTCGATAGTTACAAGTCAGTACAAGATCAAATATAATGTTTATATCAAGATCAAAATTCAGATAGAAAGGTAGTCGAAGATAAATATTGTTTAAGTTTATTCTTATTGCAAAAATTATTAATTCACTTTCTGCCGAGAATAATTCGAGTACTACAAATTCAAATTCTCAAAGTTCGTTTAAAATATAACTTGATTCAATGTTCACCTTAAGATAACGTTGTAATATTAGCCACTCATTGTGGTCTTCTACATCGGCATATTGGCCACTATTGATTAATGTCAATCTTGTCATCAGTTTAGACAGAATGTCGTGTATTTGTTAATTCTCAATAATCAAAAATGTGAAGCAAAATTGTACACTCTTATCACAAAGTACATTTTAAATCTTTGTAAATCAATAAGAGTCTTGTATATTCAAATTTTATCCACCTATGTAGAGCTAGTTAAGAAAATCTAGACACCTGATGAAACTTTCTTTGACGTAAGTTCTCTTTTTCAAATTGTTTTTTTTTTCAATGAGAACTTTTGTAATTTCATAGGATAGCTTTAAGGATGGCCTATTGGCCGAAAGCGCTTAGCTGAATTTAAAATAAAATACAAACTTAGTATTCGTCGCTTTATTCATTCGAAACAACTTTTGGCAAAACACTTTCTAAAACTTCTCTTCATTCTCTAAACAACGCACAGTGGCATACATTCTACGATTCGCTCATAATTCGAGAAATAAATAAAATCAATTTAAAAGACCTCTGTCAGTTAGTGAATTGAATTCATCATCAAGTTTCGTCATCAAACAAGTTCAAAATAAGTCCTTTTCAACTTAAATAGCGGGATTTTCAAAGAACAAAAATCTATCAAACAAACAACTGATATCCTTGAAACCATTTTTAGATTCCTTCAGTCATCTCCGTGTCGGAGGTAGGTTAGAAAACGCCGAAATATCCTTCGAACAAAATCACCCAATCTTATTACCTCCAAAAAATGATGTAATTGTCTTATCCTCAAACAACAGCACGGGCCCTAAGGCCATGCTGGCAGAGAAAATGTCCTATCCAATGTACGATTACGCTACTGGCCTCTAAATCAAGAATATAATTAGAAACTGCAAAATTTTTATCGATTAAACACACAGACGGCTAAACAGATAATGACCGATCTTCCGAAAGACAGAGTCACATACTGAAACCCTTTCCAAAAAGTTGGTGTCGACTTCGGAGGCCCCTTTTTCATAAAATCATCAACCCTACGCAAAGCTCCCGTAACAAAATATTACATATCAATTTTCGTATGCATGGTGACCAAAGCCGTGCATATAGAACTAGTATATAATCTCACTACGAACGCATTTACAGCCACACGATTCGTAGCTAGACGGGGTAACCCTAGTATCATTTTGTCATAAAATGCAACAAACTTTCTTGGAGCTAGAAATAACAATTAACACATTCCTAATTCTAGTAGAAACTTTGATCGAAATCCTTCAAATAAATAATTAGAAAATCCTTCAAGTCAAAATAATGGTATTAGTTTGTCTACTTTATCCTCCAGTGAAGAAGCACTCCTAGCAACTGCACTTGTTTACAGTGTATAAATCAGAAAACAAGTCTATTCAAGTAAAAGCTGTTTCAGATCCTTGTTGTTCAGTTTTATTAACTGCAGAAATCTGAACAGAAATGGGGTTGATGGTATACCTAGCTAGAAATTCTAATAAAATGGTAAATATTAATGTTCATTCCAATATTGCCAGAAATGTTAGTTTCCACATTCCTTGTCAAATTGACATGCTCTTAGGAGCTGATATTTATTATAATATTGTAATGTTTTTCTTATTTATTAAAACTTGTCACAAATCTCCTGGAATAGATGGCTTTCGAAATTTCTTACCTGGTCACTGTGGACTTCCAAGGCAATCCTTTCGAAAGGGCTTCCAACATTGTACTGTTTCATGGGCGCCTTTCTCTTGCGATGTGATCCATTACTCGTAGCACAAGTCGTACATTTCTTACACCAGTTCTTCACATCATCGGAGCTGTTCATCCAATAAAACCACTCACGGATTCGCTGGAGGGTTTTCTTCACTCTCAGATGACCTCCCGATGGACTGCCGTGTAACGTCTTTAGTACTTCAGCTACTCTTGTTCTAGGGATAACTAGCTGTCTCCTCATCTCGGAACCACCATAGTTTTCAAGGACTCTTTTCAACAGCCCTTCTTCCAGGACAAAGAGTCCCACTGAGCCCAATACGCCTTGAGTGTCGGTGAAAATCTTGACACTTCTTGCCATGTAGGTCGCCGAGTTTCTTCCTTCCACTGCCGAATCTTCTTTAGGCAAGGTTGATTTTCCTTATCTTCTCTGATCCTGGTGGGTGACCATTCCTCGTTGACTACTGTAATTCTTGAAACTGCAACTTCCTCAGATTTCGACTCGTTGCATTGTGAATAGTCTACAGGGCATGGCCGTCTAGGCAAAGAGTTGGCTTTTCGGTGATTCACATCAGCTGGATGTTCACCCCTGTCTGAGTTCTTGGGTTACAGGAATCTTGGGGCGCTTAGACGAACTGCGTACGTGCTCTAGCTCGCCACAGTTCCGGCATTTGATCTTCTTAGGCATCTTGTCTGCCATAACTTTCAACAAGTTGACGATCTGGTCAAGTCTGTCATCGTCACCTTCTTCCTGTATGGTCCTACCTTTGTTATATCGCGAGCTTTTCTTGGCTGCTTTGCATTTAAAAGGTTCTTGGTTTGCAGGAGTCGTAGGACGCTTACACGGACTGCGTACATGCCCCAGCTTGCCACAATTCCAGCATCTGATCTTTCTCGGCTTCTTGTCCATCACACTTTTGATCAAGCTGACGATCTGGTCGAACTTGTCCTCGTCGCCTTCTTCTTGGATGGTCCTAACTTTGTTATAACCCGAAGCCTTCGTTGCTGCTTCATATTGAAGAGCAGCTGTCAATGCTTCAACTAATGTTTTGGGATGGGCTAAGCGAAGCGTTCTCTGCATATCGGGGTCACGTAAGCCATCAATAAAGGCCTGTATGCCCAGACATTTCATCATGTTCTCTGCTGCTGATGGATAAGCAAATCGAACGAGTCGGGCAATATCCACTTCATATTCTTGAAGTGCTTCGTCACGTTTCTGCCTTCGGTTCTTCAGCTGGGATTGTTACAAATGTTCTAGATGTTCGTGACCATATCGCATGTCCAACCTCTTCTTCAGCTGCTCGAAGTCATCCGTTTCTTCAAGTGGTATCGTCTGAAGTGCATTTAAGGCATCTCCCCGAAGCGCGATGGTTAAGGTTACTGCCTCCTCCCTATCGGACCAATTATTCACTCTAGCGGCTGCTTCAAATTGTTTCACATAATTGGTCCACGATATCTTTCGGTCGAACGTTGGAACCTTGACTCGGGCAAAACTGCTAATATCTTCTGTCGTGGGTTGTTTTGCTGGCTTGCATATCTCGATCTTCTTTTGTTCTGCTGGCGTGTCTTGTGTTCTTAAATATGTTATCTTACTCTCTTACTCCTTGATTTTCTCGTCCATAGTTGTTATTTTATTCTCCATACACGATTTAAGAGACGAAATTTTATTTTCCACGTCAGCGGCAATGTCATTTTTCATTAATAAGATATCAGCAGAAAGTTTGTCCATGTTAGCAGAAATATCGTTCTTCATAGCAAAAATCTTCTCGTCCATATTATCAGAGATGTCGTTCTTCATAGCAGAAATCTTCTCGGCCATGGCAGAAATTGACGAGATTAAGGTGGAAGCCTCGTCATTGAATAAAAATAATTCTGGCTCAAAGCCGTAATTTTCCAGTGCCACTTTAAGTCTTTCTACTAATTCACTTTTCATACCGGACGTTTCCAACTTACGATCTTCCAATTCCGCTCTTAATTCCGTCACTTTCAGATCACATAGTCTCTTGGCCATTTTTACGTAGCAATTTATTTATATTATCCCACTTCTGACACCAATGTAATGTTTTTCTTATTTATGAAAACGTTTTGTTACGGGTGGGATAAATTCATACACTCGGTAGGTTCACTTACTTAATTTATTTATTCACTACACTATTCACTAATTATATACACAGTATATTCCCTTAAACTAATTCATATAATCACTTATATTCACTTATTTACTGTTTATCTCACAAGATCACTTTATCAACTAAACTAACTCTTCCTGGTCGGTCTCTTATATATTAGTGCCCTTTTCACTAGATAATTCTAGATTGCGGCTTACACAAAAACAATTGGCTTTTTGGCATGTTCTAGATAAGAGTGTTCACAAAAACAATGTCTAGATAAGATAGTGAAATCGTAAACAATTCTTAGACAGAGTCGGATTTAGGGACTATACCAGTGTGCTGTTTCGTAACAATATGATAAACGGCGGTAACATAATAATAATTCAGAAAAAAATTCTTAATATCACGTTAGGTGGTTCTATTCCTAGAGAACCTATTTCATATATTTCACAAAGTTATAGTTCAAATAATAGTTTCTTTCTTCAAAGTTCTAATACTGAAAAGTTGTTGCAAAAATTCTCACAAATAGAAGGAGTTTCCTCAAAAAATAAAATGCTTAGTCCTGATCAGGAGTTAGCTGAGAATATCTTCACAAATAGTATACAAATTGTAGAAAATGGTTCCTATCAGGTAGGTTTGCCTTTAAAAAGTTCAAACGAACATTGTAAGTTAGGTAATTCCTATTCCATGACATAAATTGATTTTAAAATTTAGAAAAATGTTTTGAGAAAAATCCTAGTTTATTCAAAGATTATAAATCCTTTATAGATGAATATGTTTTCTCAAATCATGCTAGATATGTTGCTTTGAAATTAGTAAATGAGTTCCAAGAAAATAAACATTTCCTACCTCGCCATTGTGTAATTCGAGAAGATAGTAGTGCGATTAGGTTGAGAGTAGTGTTTGATGCTAGCATGAAAAGTTCGTCCAATGTTTCGTTAAATAATATCATGTTAAAGGATTTCACAGTTCAGCCATAACTATTTGATATTATATTAAAATATTGTTGCAAATTCGAAAACAAAATTTGGAGTTTTATCTTAGAAATATGTGATAATTAAATTGGCATATTGGGCATAATCATAATATTTGGTGCCTGGATATCATAGTTTAGATATTGGACCTTATTGTGGAAATACAAAAGTGTATATTTCACTACGAGAGCCGAAAGTTTCTGATTCCTGCACTGCGTACCCAAATTCCGTCGGCATCACCTCGGGCAGACGGGCGTGCAGTGCAGTGCTCTCAAACTGTCAGCCGATATAGTGTACACTATTTTTATTCATACCCATAGATAAAGGATATGTTAGGTTAGGTTGATTTTCAATAGATAGATAGGCAACTCAGTATTAAGAGTTTGGTTCACTAATTACCGCGCCCTCTGGCGAGTGTAGTCAGAATCAGAAATAAAGCAAAATCGGGAACTGTACATATAAAATTTAAATTTTTTTTCTGGAACTGGAAGATTGTTTAAGAATTCATGAAGAAAAAATCTGTTTCACTACATACGTTTATTTACAAGTTAGATAATCATTAATATAATATACAAATATGGCCTTCTCAACCGAAGTATACTCGTATATAGTATTTTTTTCACTACTAATCGCAGAACTTATACCGAAAGATCTTATTTTTACTTTAAAATTAGTCATGTCCTCAATTATTCAAGGATATCGAAATATCAGCTCGGAATACTTGTCAAAGCATTGAATAAAATCATTGAAACTGAGGGGATTTAATAAACGTCATTTCTACTATTATTTTAAATAATTTTCATATTTTCTGATCATTTTCATTGTCTAAGGACATTCCCTAGAGTTTATTTTTCATGTTCATTTCATTAAATAAATAAAGTTTTAGGTAAATAGTGAGCTACTTCTCATTAGACAAATGAGGTAAATAATAAGGTTTTCTCATGTTAGTAGTGAAAAAAATGACATATAACAACAGATTTTGTTAATATAATTATCACAGCTTTAATATTGAAAGTAACGCCGGTACTCACATTTTCATAGTTTTTAGAAAGATCGATGCATTTTCACAGTGTCGCCCCGGCTTCTACATGTTGGCACACAACAAGAAAACTTCATATTGGACTGGTTTAGTTAAATCAGTTTAATAAACACACACAAAAATTAAAATTCAACTTAGTCTCAATACAACACTAATTGGAATAATAATGATAATGAGTTGGACTAGGTATTGGTATTGATAAAAATAAATCAACCTAACCTAACCTATCCTTTATCTATGGTTAAACATTGGGCGAGAAATCCATGCGCCTACGTATTGTGTTCTCGTAAAGCTGCTGTGATGTTGACATATCTCAAAATTATCATTAAAAACTTATGATATTTATTTTAATTAAAAAATACAACTTGAATAGCTTCTGTAGTGTAGGGTATTGAAAGATAAGTTAAAATTCAAATCCAAACTAACATTCAAGTTTTATGTTATGATAATGGAAAAATATGTTTATACCTATTACATATTAGTAACTGTAATCAATGGATCAGATGATTGACGAAAAACTGAGGAATTTTTCTTTACAGATTTGACAACGTTCAAATTTAAGGTGATTACAGCGCCTCTGGCGAGTGTAGTCGCAAACAGCTCTTATGGGATAAGCTGGTTCATAAGAGCATGCATGTTCATACCCGGCCGAAATAATCTAATGATTAACTGGTTGCCATTGCCGTCTCGTGTATCTGTGTCAGTGCATGCATTAATTTATTTCACACCACTCTAGTAGAGTAAAGTAGAGTAAGGAAAAATGTATTAAAAGCTTGGCCAAATTTATTAACAATGAATAAGTTTTGTCAATCATATTTTTTATGCTTACACAGTTTTCAAACATAAAGTGTAATTTACACTTTGGATCCTTTGCTCAAAAGTCGGGATTATAATATGAACATTAAGAGAAAACTTTGAACGAAGAAGGTGCTGATTTACATGTCAGTTGAAGTTGATCATTTCACGGTGAAAAACTCTGGCAACAAAAACAAAGACCTGGGAGCTCCGGGGCAAGGTCTCTCAGAATAGCTCAAGCGTCTATAATACATGAATTCTCAAAGAATTCATTATAAATTGGGCACTTTGCTGTCAATGTTTGGAACAGTCGTAAAATGTAGTAGCAAATTGATTGATGAGTGTTACATGAACATCTTGAATAAGCAGTTTTTCCTAACGTTTGCATCATTCAAGAGTGAAAAATGAGTTTGGTATACTAGTAAATATTCATAATAACATTATAGAACTAGAACTAGAGCACGCAAAAGGTTATTGATTATGAAAATATTGAAAATGAGAACTCTTACGACATACAACATCTAATTTTTATAAATGTCAAGAAGATTC
The DNA here is from genome assembly GCA_963921935.1 of Galeruca laticollis. NCBI lineage: Eukaryota > Metazoa > Arthropoda > Insecta > Coleoptera > Chrysomelidae > Galeruca > Galeruca laticollis. The sequence continues at coordinate 30,968,992 of OY998178.1, read as the reverse complement.
GGTAGTGCCATGGCAATTAAGCTCTACGCTAATAAATTGATAACACTACTCGCGTTGAAGCTGCTAAATTTTGAGGGGAGAATTGTCTAGTCTGAGAAATCTTCGAAATCTATTTGTTTACCTCAATTTGCAATTTTAACTTATATACATATTTTAGTGAATGATTTTTTGAATTTTATATCTGATTTGAATAAAAACCTCTTTAATACATTTGCTATTTTCTTATAATTTGATATCAAACAATCCATAAATATCAGTTTTAATAACAAAATAGTGCCGAAACGGTGAAAATATATTCTGTTAGTGGTAGTAAGAGTTACCAACCTAATGATCTATTATAATACTCCTCAACAAATATCAAGGTCAGATTCTGTGTCAAGTCTATTCCAAAGTCAAGTGCACTATCCGTTTTTCTGGATTTCAATATACATTTTTATTATTTGAAACGTTAGAATTGAAGTGAACTTTTTCAAAGTGAACCAATATTAGTTCCAACGTTTTGAACGTGATACTATTATATCCCAACTAAACAAAACGTGACTTTAAACTCAATGTGATACTCATAAAAATAAGTCACCATTAACTAGATATTTGGAGCAAAATGTTTCCCCAAGATAAATTTCCTTAGGGTGTTCCTTAAACCTGACAAAAATTTGGAAAATAATGAAGTGAGAAATCTTTAATGTTCAAATTTTCGAATTGAAAATCAATTGTTTTATAGCAAGGGAAAAGAAATTATCTAATCTCAAATCACATAAAATACTTATTTAAAATGAGTGCACATCTAAATATATATATATATATATATATATATATATATATATATATATATATATATAACGTGTCCACGAATGGGGTATCCTATAGGTGAAAAATGTTTAAATATTACTTTTAGTGAAAAATGTCATTCTGGTAAAAAAGTTTTGCTTGTTCTAAAACTCCATAAACTGAAATAAAATTCAAGTTTTTCAAAACCCGTCTCATTTTATAGCCAGTTTTATGAAAACCGTATGAATTTTTGCACTAAGCTCGAAAATAATGTATTAATCTAGTGAGTGACGTTTACGATATACCAAGTAACTGTCAACTTTTATAAATAATTTTCAAATTGTTACTCTTTAAGAAATATTCAACAAAGAGTATATCTTATTAAGTGTTATGGTATTGGGGAAGTTTCGTACCAGTATGCAATTGCAAAATTTCACTAAAAATATCCAGATGTACCCATTACGTAGTGTGGATTAAAAAGATTAATAAGGAAGTTTGATGAGACAAGATCTGTTCAAGATAAAAAGAATTTGAAAAAGGCGTACTTTGAGGAGGATGATATAGCTAGTGCACTAGATATGCGGTCGTTACGGGAAAATCCCAAGTTGAGTCTACGAAAATGAGCAGTGGAGGTTGGTTTTTGCAAGAGTCATTTACAGAAAATATTTAAGCAAAACTAAATTCATCCGTTCAAACCGAAATTCATTCATACCTTACAAGATTATGATTTTGACATCAGGTTAGACTTTTGTGCGATGATTGGTGAAAAGCTTATGCATGACCGATTCTTTGACAATAATATTTTGTTTTCTGATGAAGCAACGTTTACAACAAACGGAATCGTTTATTCCCAAAATTTTGATATTGGTCTAGTGAAAACCCGAGTTACTGGATTAACTGTAATTGTCAATTTGTCAAGTTAGTGTTTGGTGTGCGGTTTTATCAGATCGAATAATCGGACCGTATTTTCTGAAAGATACATTAAATCAGGAGGTATATTTGTATTTACTGGACAACTTCTTTATACCTGAATTAGAAAATATTCAGTTGGAGCAAAGGCGTAAAATGTACTTTCAACATGATGGATGTTCGTCACATTAGAGGATGACTGGATGAATATTTTCCTAGGCGATGGATGGGACGTTATGGACCAATATATTTTCCGCCCCGATCTGTCGATTTAATTATTTTAGATTTTTTTATGTGGCTGCTTAAAACAAAAAGTTTACGCAAATAATTTAAATCATAATATAGAAGACTTGAAACTATCATTGATGCCGTTAACTAAATTACCCCAGAAATGCTCCGACATACAAAGAATTTAGAAAGAGAATTGAGAGATGTTTTGAAGCTGGGAGATGATATATTGAATAAATGAATATTGAATAGATGGTTTACTTAGTTTATTATGTTAATACTCCTAATATTATATTAGCAAAAAAACTTAACAATATACTTAATAGTTACGGATATGCATCTAAATACTCAATTAAAAATTCAATAAAACTAATCAAAAAAAAATAGGCACCCAAATTGCAAGATAACTCTAAACCCATTTCATTTTATGTTACCAATATGTTCATTAAAATTCCTCCTAAAGAACGCCTAACACTTGTAAGAAAATTACTAGAAGATAAAAATATTCCAGGAATAAAATCAGATATAATTAATTTATTTCTGGTATGTATTAATCAGAATTATTTCACTTTTGACAATAAGATATATATTTAAAATGAAGGTTTATCAATGGACAGTTTAGAAAGAAAAATCTTTGAAAGCAATATTTCAAAAAATGTATTTTGGTATAGATATGTAGATGGTACATTAGCTTGTTTTATAGGTAGTGAACGACAATTAGATGTATTTTTCAACCATATTGATAATTTACACCCAAAAATCAAATTCATATTAGAAGTTGGAGAAAATACATCAATCAATTTTCTTGATAGAAGAATTCAAAGAGTTAATACTGTACTTGATTATTCAATTTACAGAAAACCAACACACACTGATGTAACTATTCCATATAATTCCAATCATCTCATGTCACATAAATTAGCCGCATATAATTCAATGATACATAGAGCTTTTCCAGTTCCTATGAACAAATGTAATTTTAATAGAAAAATTAATACAATTAAACAAATAGCAACATCCAACGGTTATCCATTACATACGATAAATAAATTAAGGGATAAAGAAGAGAAAAAAGTGGCATTACAACTAATATTCCCTGAACAAACTAACGAAATAAAGAACTATAATACCATCAAATATGCAAATGTTTATAATAATAGTTCAAAGATAGTACCTTTAGCTACAAATACAACAATTTATTACTACATATTTGTGATAAGAAAAAAGAGCAGGTTTTCCTTTAAGAACTAGAAATTAGAAGACAGTTAAGAAATCCACAATATCAAGTTGTCAATGAACAGATAAATCTAGGGAGTTCTCCACTTTTAAAATGTCTTCTTAAGTAATAATTGTAAAGATCAACAGATATAGTTTTCCTGGTTTTGTATACCATTGCACAGTTATACTGATCTTTATTGGGAAAAAGATATCCAGGATATCCCCATGGGGTTATAATAGTTAAGTTTTAATATTTGTAATACTTCTTTTCTCTATTAACATATATTAAGTCAATCACAAGGTAGGTCACTTCTTGGTCTAGCCAAAAATAATTATTAAACATCAGGTAGGCATCAAATGAAATGTAACTTCTGTCGATGATATTTAATATCGAAACAATTGTCAAATTTCTTAGAATGTTTTGATTTAAAACACTGATATGAGTAGAATCCACGAAGTAGGGATTGAGTTAATTCCATTGATTATTTTACTCAATACAAAATACGCGCCTTCGATTGGTTTGAATATGAGGATTGATATCTGAAAACACCATGTTTTCGATTTTGTATTTCGGCACCTGATTGGATACATGCAATTTTCCCATCTGTGTGTTCCGCGTTGTCATTAGTTGTTTTATTCGATATTAAAAATCTAGTGACTGACAGAAAATGTCAAATTAATAAAGAAACGTCAGAATAATTGTATCAAGAATGAATTCTAAAAACCGTTTCGGTCTGTTTGATTTAAAAGAGATTCAAAAGATAGTAAAAGAACAAATGCCGCAAAATACCGTGCGATCTAAAAAGTACGCGTGGAAACAATTCATGGAATTTTGCAACGAACATCATCATAGCCCAATTTTAATTGTTTTCGTGAAATAATCTTGACAAATACAACTCGTGTAATTAATGATTATCGAAAGCTTCTCTTTTTCAAAACAAATTGTTGTTTTAGGAATCCGCACGAGCGCGTACAATTTGTTTCTCAAAATCGAAGAAATTTGTATTTCGATAATCATCTTTACACTTGTTGTATTACTACTGAATACACCGTCATGTTATTTATCACAGGCGAGTATTACCGAAACGCTAATGCAACGAACACGCGTTATGCAGAAGTTTTTCAGGAGAAAAATACCATAAAAAAAGGCAGAGCCGTGGAACGACGTTTTCGAGAAACTGGGAATGTGAGACTAAGAAGAAAATAATTCTGGTAGGTCAAGAACTTTTGTTGATAAAGATCCAGCAATTAGCGTAAGGAATGTGGTACAACAAACAGATACGACTTTCGCAAGTACTTGAAGGATACTTAAGAAGCAGTAGCTACATCCTTATCATTACAGAAAAATCCAAGAACTTTTGCCAAACGATCTACTAAATAGAGTGAATTTTTGTGAAACGTTACTAGAAACGAAATCACGCAATACGAATTCTTTAAATTTTATCCTTTCAACCGACGAGACTCCCTTTACACTAGATTCAATGCTCAACTCTCATAATGCAAACTATTGATGTGATGAGAATCCACTTGTCAATAGATCATCGGGCTTATTCTGTACCCACTATGCAAATAAATATTACAGTTATGTTAATTCAACATTACATTGTGATAATGTTCTTCCTTTTTTCCTCTTGTTTTCATCACATGCACATCTATACAACCGCTTATGCCCAGCTTGTGGCTGTTAAAATTTGTGATGTTTCAACTTAACTTCTCAGCGATGTTAAAGTGCTGCCTTTTTACATTACTGTGATGTTACTAGAACTTCTTGAGAAGGAAGTCTTTATAACTAACTAAAAACAACATTTCTGTTACATTCTGAAATGCCTTTTAACATCTTCTCGCTGTTAATGCAATGTCTAAAAAATAACATCTCATCAATGATCTAAATGCAACATTTCAAAAACAATACAGTGTATTCTCTTAGATGTTGTATGGACATTAATTAAACCTCTAAATAATATACCTCAAACATTCTAGATGACATCCTATACATGTTTCTGTGCCTCATTAGCAAATACAGGGTGAACAACTAAGAACGCCTGCTGTCGGCCATATTTCAAAAAATACAACAACTTTAAAAAAATACCTTCAGGAAAATGACCTTGAAAAATCGCTGGAAAATATTTTTGAGTTCCTCAAATATCTGCTATGGGGTGGAATGAACACTTAAAAACATAATATCGTGATTATCTCCAAAAAAGACACACTAAAGGTATCCTGGAAATACAATTTTTGATATATTGATGAGATTATGAAAAAATGTAGTTAGGGACTTTTTGTCTTTATTCTTCAAGTAAGAGGTGGGGAAAGGTTCAACCTAAAAACAAATGTAACACTTTTTTGTTTTTTAATCGATATCAATGTTTTTGGAGTCATTTAAAAGAGTTTTTTCTCTTTAGTAAGATATGCTTGACAAAAATAACAAAATTGTACAATTTTGTCAACGCAATGTGAAACAGTCGACAATTTTCCCATTTTTCTCGGAAATTTCAAACGTAATGAGGCATTTTTTAAATTGTGATGAAAAGGGGTTGAAAAAATAAGAATCTATTCCAAGATATAAGATTTACGATATCAGATATAAAAATTAAAAAAATGCTTCAATTTGCATTTGAAAATTTCCGAGTGGATACAAAATTATCTAATTTTGTTATCAATCTTATTAAACAGAAAAACTCTTTTAAATGCAGCTAAAATCATTATTATCGGTTGAAAAACGAAAAAGTTATACATTTGTTCATAAGCTTGAAACTTCCCACCCATTATTTGAAGAAAATGGCAAAAAATCTCCTTAATTAAATTTTTTCATAATCTCATCAAGATTTCAAAAATTGTATTTTTAGGACACCTTTAGTATGTTTTTTTGAAGTATTATGTTTTCGAGTGTTCATTTCACCCTTAGCGGATATTTTAGAGATTGCAAAATATTTTCCAGCAATTTTTCAGGATCACTTACCTAAAGGTATTTTTTTTTGAAGTTGTACCATGATTCTTTTCTGAGATGTGGCCTACAGTCGACCTTAAGTGTTCACCCTGTACATTTAAAATAGAATAGGATAAAAAGTAATAAAGGATTTAAAACGTTTATTCACTATTAATGAACAGTACAGTAAATTTGGAAAAAACAGATACAAAAAAAGAAAAGAATAAATTGTCCAGGAAGCCAGCCCAAAAAAAATTATGTGAGCATATTACATAACAAGTGTGGAAACTATTGAACGCATTCAGTGAAAGCAAGAAATAAAAAGGGTATATTAATCTGTAGTTGTCATAACGTAACATACTTTGAAACTGAATTGATAAAGTTTAACGGATACACATACATTACAGCTAGTTTACAATAAAATTATTAGAATAGTTTTTTAACAATATTAAAACTAATTAAAATTTTATATTATAAAGATTTTATTAAACATTACGTTAAATCAACAGAAATCCAATCTGATTAAAGAAAATTCTATCGTTTACTTACGGTTACTTTTTCTCACGCAAGAGTCGCTGTTTCGAGTGCCTCGACCATTCCATAACGTACACTTCAAAATCCTCATCTGTGGAACATTTAAAGGTCTTCTGAACAGCAGCTAATAAAACAATTACTTTAGATCAAATTGTGCCCATGGAGACCTTTGATAGATCATCATAAACTACATCAAACTTGATTTAAGTGACTTTTCATGATTTACCTTATTTTACATGCCTCACTCCTTTTGGAAGGTAAATTCAGGTGTGCCATGAAAATTCATATTTTTTTTCTGTCTAAAATAATATACTATTCTGATCTTGTCATTTTCATCCTGAAACATATTGTATATTAACATCGTGAAATTGTAACTTAATGAAAACTAAGCATTATTAATACACTGTATACAAAAAAAACTATTTATCAAGAAGGGATATGAGCACATTATCAAGTTAAATGAGTTTATAATTAATTGTATCCAATTTAGTATCCAATAGATGTGTTCCTACAATAATAAATAATTGAATTCTGTTAGTTGACTGGAGCATTCAGTGTCATAAGTTACATATTCTTCAACTAGATTAATATAGGTACCCCTGTAAGGGACAACTACAGCTTATTTATTGTATTCAGCGTATTTTCAAATGAAAATGAGCTTTTTAACAGAAATTTCTGTTTTTAAAGTCTTAAACAGTCTCTAATTGTTCACAAGAGTTGTTAGTATTAATGTTAAAATTTTCTAAACCTGCAAAACTGTATTGATGGCTATGAGCTATGACTACTAGTACAAAAACTAGAACTAGAGATACTTGATTCAATATTTTTTGTACTGTTTAATACAATGTCTGTATCAGACTATCTGAAATAGTTACTCCCCTTTACAGAATTACCAACTATTTGTTTTTTATTTTATTTATGTAAGTAGCTTCTGAAACATCTTGAACATTGAGAAGATTTTCTTCTAGATTCGAATTTCTGCCAACATATGATCATGTTTTATTAATAATAATAATAATATCTAACCTATTGCAATATTAAGTTTTTTGTAGGGTATAATGCATATCTAGGATTTGAAATATTGTGAATCGTTTTTAAAATATACCTACTAACTAAAATATTTTAAAAGTTGAAAAAACCCTTATTTTGTAAACTCTATTATATAATGTTAGTGTACAATTCCGCCACCGGGAATTTCAATGTACAATAGCCGATTAAAATATTGAATGAGTATTAAGTTTTAATAATTATGATTTTTAAATAAGTAGGTACTTACCGATAAAAACTGTTGTTCGTCCATTATAACAAGAATTATAACTGAGTATAGCAACTGTAGCTAAGTAGGAACTAACGAAAACGAAAACCACTTTATTCAAGTACTTTTTATTATCCAAAAAATGTGCTTCCTGCAAATGAAATATAACACAAAACTGAAAACCACCCGCCATTTCATGCTTGTCATTTCTTTCCACAGATCAGATAACTACTGTTTGTCAGTTCCTCTTCTGTTTCCTCTTTTTTTATGTTACTGTGATGTTTAACATGAGATACTACTGAGAGGTTTATGAACTAACAGAGTACAGACGTAATCGTAGGAAGTTACTAAAAATTATTTCGAAAGATGTAAAAGTAACTGCAACACATGTGATCATCTTATACTCGATAGTCGAAATTGTGTAAAGTGAGTCAGAGCTATCTAATCAACACTTTGGTTAAAGCGCAGTTGCCATATGTATTCTAGAGAGAAATGCTGTATTTTATAAATACACTTCAAATCCATTGTGTCAATATTTCGAGTACAAAAGATGCAATGTAATTAAGTCAATACCAATTTAATATATTTATTTCAAATTTCAAGCAGACTAATAATAATTAGTTTACTTGAAATGTGAAATACAGTGTTTATGTATATTTCTTGAACGCAAAGTTTGTTGTGAAAAACTCGCCGATTTGACAATGTTGGAGAGTCGCTTCAATGTTCCGGCTTTGAGAACGAGATAGATAGATCGAGCTACGCGAATGAGACAGTGATAGTAAACAGTTATGTGAGGTGTTTATTCTCTTCATGAACGTAACATCAGTATTTGTGTTGTGGTTTTGTGTGATAAATCGGTTATTATTGGTATTTATTGTAATATTTATATCGGTATATTTAGTGACAATAATGGCGGAGTGTAGCGGTGTTGGCGATAAAAAACGGCGTCGTAACAATTTAATTCGGGAAGAAAAAGTCCTCATATTAAATGTGTACGAAGGACTGCGTGCCATGGACAAACAGTTGGGTGTTAGTGACGCTGTGATTAAGTGCAGTTATTTAACTAAAGTTTCTGAGAGTACTATATACAATATTCTAAAGAAATCGCGGGACGGATCTTTGACAAGAGAACGAGGTGAAAACTGTAAACCGGAAAGTAGGGGAAGAAAGAAAATTGTTTTGGACGACCAAACACGAAATGATATACGTAGGGAAATACATTCTTTTTATTTTAGGAATGAAATCCCCTCGGTACCTAAATTGAGCAAGGTAATAGAAGCTGATGATACTTTACCAAACATCAGTGATAAAGTTTTGAGACGAACTTTAAAATTAATGAATTTTCGTTACCAAACAAGAAGTAGAAACAGTGCCTTAATTGAACGAAATGACATTGTGGAATGGAGGAGAAATTATTTAAAACAGATACGACAGTTTCGTAACGAAGGACGGCACATATATTATCTTGACGAAACATGGTTAAATGAAGGCCACACTGTGTCAAGACATGAATATACGAAGCAATCGACAAGCCTTTATGGAGGGTTTCTCTTCCGGTTTAAAAGCTCCCTCTGGGAAAGGACGTCGACTGATTATCACTCACATTGGCAGCGAGGAAGGATTTGTAGAAGGTGGATTACTAAGTTTTCAGTCCAAAAAAACTGTCGATTACCATGAAGAGATGGATGGTAACCGGTTTGACACATGGTTTAGATCAATTTTAACAAAGGTAACTCCTGGTTCAGTGATAGTTATGGATAATGCTTCATACCACTCTCGTCGACTGGAGCAAATACCTACTTCAGCTAGCCGCAAGAGGGTTATAATTGATTGGTTAGAGAGTAAAAGCATTCCGCACAACGAGGCAATGCTAAAAGTTGAATTATTATCTCTCGTACGGAAACATAAAAGCAGTTATATTAAGTACGTTGTCGATGAAATGGCGAAAGATTTCAACGTCTTAGTTGTTAGACTTCCTCCCTACCACTGTGAGTTAAACCCCATCGAGCTGGTTTGGGCCCAAGTGAAAAATTATGTTGCGAGAAAAAACAGTACATTCAAAATGGCTGACGTTGAGAAACTGTTTGACGAGGCGCTGCATACCGTTACTGCTGAGAGTTGGCGTAAATGTATTCAACACGTATTAAAAGAAGAAATAAAGTTTTGGGATTTAGACATACGTGTAGAAGTAATGACGGAACCACTCATTATCGATATAGGAGGAGAAAGCGATGATTCTGAGGAGTCGTCAGGGAGTGATACCGCTTCCAGTTAGTCAGACATTTTACAAGTGACCTCGCAACATACCTATACTTATTGGTAATTTATTTTGGTCTTGACAAACAACTTTTTTTTAGTTTTAGTAGTAGTAAGTTGGAATTGACTTTTAAACATTTTCTTATTTTGTTTTAACTTACTTATGAACAACTTGTGATAAGTTATTATTTCAAATGTTAAAAATTGAAATTCCAGATATTTCAGTATTCGCACCCTTAAACTATGATACGCTCATGGAGTTCACTTTAAATCGGTAGATAACCGATGACGTCACTTTACACAACTTCGACTATCGAGTATAGAAACATGTTAATTTGTAATTTAACAGTAACGTTCTGTATGTGAAATTAGTGAGAAGTATACAAATTAACATCGTATGAATGTTTCCTATAGGAAGTTGCTAAAAAGAAGTTCATGGGATGTGTATATAACTGCGAATTCAAGTATTATTGTGTACATCAAAAATATGTTTTATTTACATGACATGGATGTTAATAGAGTTGGTAATAAAATTAAGACATCTAGGAGATATCTTATTAACGTTTTAAATAAACATCACGAAATGTCTCTAAAAAGAACATCACAAAAAAGACTTGTTATGTTTCTTGTTTAGTGGGTAATTTGCAACTGCCGATAATTGCGCAATTGTCGCTGTCAAACGCAGGTTTCGTATTCTCGAAGAAGCAATTGCGACCGCGATCGCAATTTATCTGTTAACTGCCTCTAGTAAGCAATTGGTTAACTAAAAAAGTTCATTTTTCAGTTGTTCATGTGAAAAATACGTATTCTGTAAGCAATTACAACGCGATTGCAACTGTTGAATAGCAATCACAATTATAGTAGTTGTAGTTGAGTTGTCTGATAATTAAATCAAGTTTTATTAATAGAAATAGAAGGTAAATAATAAATTATAACATTTTGTCAATAATAAACATGTTCTATTTGTACAAATAGTAATTTAGTGGGCTTACTAACTGCCCTCAGAAAAGTGGACACAACTACCTAATATTTAATAACAATTACTTACCACCGTAATAAAAGGAATAATAGCTATTATTTGTTTTTAGTTATTAAGTAATGGCTCGTACATTTTGGCAAGATTATTCCATTCTTTTTCAATGGTCTCCTTAGATCTTGCCCCAAGACCTACCCCTCTGGCCAGATTAGGATGACTAGTTAGATAGTCCAGCAACTCTTCCAACTGGCTATTGGAAACTCTGTGTTCTCCCATTTTCTGTATGTACGTCAAAAACAATTAATAGTAGCAGTACCCATTCTCAAATTATTTTACTCGCCTTCTTTTTAAATAAATCATCTAAAAAAGTATTTGGAAACCCATTTTCAACTGCTTTTAGTTATGTGAAGAATTGTTTCGTACAGAATAATCTATTTAAAATTTGTGTTCAAATTCAGTAATGATGATTTTTCGACGATTCCTTTGTTTTTTATGCACAATCAATATTTTTTAAATTTGTTTTTGTTCATCAGCTGATTTTACAAACAATTTATAGTTGCCGTTCATTGCTACCCGATTGCAAGTGGCGCTCGTTTCATGATGTAAAAGTGCAACTTGACAGCAACCAGCAATGCAGACGCAACTACCTTACAGAATACCAAATTTTGCGACTGATTGTGCGACCGTTGTCCAATGGTTGCTAGTTGCAAAATAATTGTTGTTTTTACAGAATAAGCCCGCATATTACCAACACTCGCTTGAAGTTGATGTTTGGGCAGCAAATTTAGGTAACAAATCAATTGGTTATTTGTTAAAATAGACAAAAAATCTTAATACCTATATAATAATCAATGACGTAGTAATAGAATAAATAGACCCAGCATCTCTTTCAAAAAATCGGGGTTGTTTAAAAGCCATCATTAAATTCTCTAACAATGTGCTAGACAAACACAACAATACATTCATTTTCCTGTTTTGGCAACGCTGTATGAATGGACTTATAAAATTTCGAGTGGCTTACTGCTTCTGTAGAGATTCTCCACTTAGAAATAGATGTGTAATAGAAATGCTACAGAATTACATACTGTTTAAAGATTGTATTGAATTGAAAATGATTGACTGGCCAGTATAACAAAAAACTGCATGATTCAAGTATTTCATATTGTTAACATACTTTACTTTCAACATTGAAAGTCATTCAATAAATAGATATACCTATATCGACGATACTGGCTCTTAAAGAATTGAGGTAAAATGCAAATGACAACTTCCCGGTGAAAAGAAAGATTTTGGTACTAATGATCAATTTTTTTTGCCAATACACTACAGACGAATCATGCTTTTGAGTTATAATACAGTTACGGAGTCAACAAAAGTACAATGAGCACTTATATAACCGAATAATCACTTGTAAACAAACAAACCTACGATGGCAACTATGCGATAATTTTTTATGTTTGTGATTGGATGATGTCCTACTGCGTTCTCATGCCAAGCAGAATAATATAGTTATTGAAAACATCTAAACTAACAACTGTCATCATAACTATTGTTTTTTCTTAAAATCGATGTTACTTTGCATATTTTACTTTAATTTGTTATATATTTTGGAGCAGTTTTCAGAAATAAAGCACATTTTGACAACAGCGAACGGTAACGGGTAGCGTAGAGTTGCTCATCTCATTATTGCTGTTGTAATGTTAGCTTCAGTATTTGATGTATATAAATGGGTGTATCTTTTTTAGGTCATTGATAATAAATAATACATTAATATTCTTGTTTAATTTCCAACATTTATAAAATAATACGCCTGAAAATAAAGTTCTCCATCTCATTGATTTAAAACTTCTGCCCTGATTTGTCATTCTTTGTTATTAGTTAACAAGGTCATGACTCTAAATGTTATACTACAAGGTCACTTAAAATTGAATTTTGCATTTTAATAAAGTATAATTATAGGTATCTCATGCAAGAAGGAATCTAGCAATGATGATTAGCCATATGTGTTTTAGTGAGATAATCAATTCTATAGAAGACGAATCTATAATATGAGATATCATTTTTCATTACATACTAAATTCAAGTGAAATATTGACTCCAGATCAACCTTAGATTGATATATTTTTTCGTATGAGGCTCAAAAGTCTATAAATCATCCGGCGATTCTAACATATTTCAGGAAACCGAAAAATAAAATTTAGAATAGTCAGTGCATTATCTATCCACCATGGAAAATAACTTTCGTGCAATTAATGTTAATCTCTCTAAATTCCCCGAACGAAAAACTACGAAAATGCTTTTTGTGCAGGATTATGTAAGTATGTTGTTTGCACAGGTTCTTCCTTTGAAGCTTTGAAATTAAAAATACTAGTGGGATTTTCAATTTAAAATTTAATTTGTGTTCTTAACAAGAAAATACTTGAGGCAATTATCTCTTTATAGACTAGTAAAATGTAGTAATACAGATGCTACTATGCTGAAAATAATAATCTGTGAACGCACTTCCACTCTATGAACGTTGTTTAGAAAGTGAGTGCCATACAGGATGTTTTAAATCTTTGTGACAATAAAATATCCTGATTATCAAGCATTAAATATTGTAGATATGATACCCTGTTTTAAAAAGAAATTTAAACTGAAGGTTGATTGGTGATTTTAGTACCTTATTATATATTTCTCAATTAAATAAGTACACACATTTTTTCCTTATCATAACTTGTTATAGTTGTCATAAGAACTAATAAAAAACAGGCACAATTATATTGGAGGTACTGAATCCAATTATTATGGTGGCCATAAGCTGGCAAAAAATCGCGGCATATTTTGAAATTTTTGTAATCTCGTGATTTTATTATTGTTCAATGATGTTTTTTGAATAGGGAACGCTCAATATTCTTAAATAAGTATTTGATTTAATATGAATGAATCATTTCAGAAAACTCTATTTATAATAGTGAACTTACGAAATATAACAAGCACAAAATGTGTGTATCTCGGTTCGATGTTTTTTCATCGCTTCTCTCTTGTTTGACATCGGCTGTCAGATCAACGGGGCAACGGCGCGGTTGTCGGCTTGTCAAAAAAGTTTCAACATAGCCCCCACCTTGAAAGGGTAACCCTTTCAATCGATTATTCACATTGGCAGGTGTCAACAGTGTCATGCACTAGAGGTAAGCCGCAAACCTTCGACAACGCACGTCGAATATTACACCTCATAGTTTTCACTGAATCTACTCGAACTATGCTGTCTGCCCCAGGATGAAGGTCGACTACTCTACCCAGCTGCCATCGAAGAGGCGGCGCGTTGCCATCTAAAAAATAAAACATCTTACTGGGTCAAAGCAAAATAATTGTTTTGAATACAATTATTTCGATAACCAAAATTAGCACGCTTCAAAACACAAAAAGTTGTTTTTCAATTCGACAAAAACCCCAAACCGAAGTCGGGGGAAAAGAAAAAACGGGTGTAGAGAGCAGCAGCGGCAGAGTGCCGGTGGAACACGCGAAGGGAAAAGTCCTTCCCTTGTCACGGTAACGGTACTAGTTTTTTTAGTGTTAGCGGTACCAGAGGTAAAGTTCTCTCCGTTGTGTCAGGGTGTAATAGAGATACTGAGATTATTCCTTGACGGTGAACACTGTCCCCCGTTTCGATACACAAACGGTAGAATTACCCTCTACGCTAATTTCGTTCCAACATAGCACGATACCGTTTATTGGCACTACTCGTGGTGACAAAAAGATAGCGAAAATCAAGCAGTATCCAGGCTAGACGGAGGAAGTTTGCCAACGCAGTAAGTTTTTGAACAAAATTTAGATTGGGATGATTTTTTTTTCACTAGTGAGACATTTATTCGTTATTATTTGCGCTGGATTCTGAACTTGGGAGTATATTTCCATTTGCGGTACATAAGGAGTAGCGATAACAAATATATTTATTTGATTTCTGTGATTGTTCAAAGGGACTTGACACATCTGGTCATTCTCAGTTAAATTTTTCGTCCTGATAAATATATAATTTACCGTGTGTGCTGATATAGCTAAATTTTGCAGAGTTTCGCCAACCTGACAAGAGTTAGGTTTCCTTTTTTGATTAGGAGTTATTATTTTGTGGTGCCGCATATTCTCTTCCACCACGTAGGTAGGAAGGAGATAGAAATTTAGGCGAGGTTAATTTTGTACATGGTAACACAAAGGCCGGAGCGTATGATTTTCCATTTTTCGTGGGATTCAGCGAACTTGCGCTGATAAGTAAATTAATATAAAGAAAATTGTTATCATTCTTTTGTTCAGAACGTGATTCGAAAATTTCTTAATTACCAGTGAAATGCATAAATTATCGTAGGTGATTTCATTACTGGGAATTTCGCAACTTGAAACGCCAGTGTCGATAAATAATTTTATTGTTTCCTAACTCAGCAGAATTTTTTACGAATGAAATTTCAGTTTCATTTTCTCAAGGTCAATGGCGACCAAACCGACGTAAGCTGAAACATTATTAAGGTTAAAAGGTAATTACACATAATATTTTATTTATTGTCTCGACACCGGTGACTAGAAAGGTTGAAAC
The DNA here is from genome assembly GCA_963921935.1 of Galeruca laticollis. Taxonomy (NCBI): domain Eukaryota; kingdom Metazoa; phylum Arthropoda; class Insecta; order Coleoptera; family Chrysomelidae; genus Galeruca; species Galeruca laticollis. The sequence continues at coordinate 30,953,355 of OY998178.1, read as the reverse complement.
AGAACAAAATAAAACATACGCCTCTCATGCACTTTGAAAAGGCCAAGCCGATAAAGGGGGTAGTTTACTCGTTCCATCGAAAAAACGAGAACTCTGTCGGAATAGTTATATGATATACAGGGGTAGGATTAAAAGGCACAATTTATAGATAGATGTATAGGTAGGCTTATACCAGGGAACTTTAGTTATTTGGGTCATACGGGATTTTATTTTTGTGTTAAGGTTTATACATATATACGTGTATACTCAGAGAATTTTTTTTATTATATATTTTTTATACAACGTTGTGGTTCTACCTTATTCAATTTATCATCCCTACCCCGTAATTCCCCCTCTGGAGAGTGTAACAACCGTGGAAGTGAGACAGAACCGGAAGAACAACCCTGTCCTGGCAAAGGAAGATCAAACCGTTTTTAAGACCAGGCGAACCTAGCTCAAAAAATCGGACGGGATTTGCCTTACACGCTAAGCCGCTCATTGGAGACAGAAACTGGTGACTCGAAGGTCGGGATCGATATAGAGTGGAGACAAAGTAGGGTTCCTTTTTATTTCAGGTGGTGACAATTCCACGTAAGGAGGTTTCTTTACATCTGTTGATCGTAGATTGTGTTAGACTGGTGACAGCTGAATAGCTACTTAGATTTTATAGCACGGAATCAAGGTCCAGATAATATTACAATACTATAACATTGGATTGTTGACTTCTCCACTTCACCCTAGTTTGAAATGGAACAGATACTCTCGGAACCACCGGTACCAGAATTGCCGCTGCATTTTCTGGAGAGGTTGAAAAGTAGAAAACCTGATTTGAGAAACTTCCTGTAAGTCAGAACTTGGTATGGTAATCACCGATTTACCAATCAAAAACTGTAAGAGGGTAAGTGCGGTCAGATCATTGGGGTCAGAGGAAAACGTGAAGAGAGGACGAGAATTGGTTCTCGATCTGTGTTAATATGGCAAAAATTTTTGCAAGATTTGGCGCCTGCTTCCCACAAACCTCCCATATTTTGCGAATGTGCCGGAATGAAATTCCATTGTACTCCATCATTTGTACACATCTCGATCACAGTTTGTTTTTGAAATGAATGAAAAACGACATTGCCGCTGACATTGAAAAACAAAATTTCGTCTATTAAATCTAATATTGAGAATAAGATGGCAACGTTGGAAAATCAGATGGACAAGAAAATCAAGGACTTAAATAGAAAGGTTACAGATTCAAGAACACGAGGCACGCCTGCCGAAGGAAACAAGACCGAGCAAATAATACCTTGCAAGCCAGAAACACAACCTAAGACAGAAGATATTGGCAGTTTTGTCCGAGTCAAGGCCCCAACGTTCGACGGAAAGACGTCGTGGATCAATTATGTAAAACGGTTTGAAGCAGTCACTAGAGTTAATAATTGGTCCGATAAGGAAAAGGCAGTGAACTTAACCATCGCGCTTCGTAGAGATGCCTCAAATGTGCTTCAGACGATATCCCTGGATGTCACGAATGACTTCGAGCAGCTGAAGAAGGAAGAGGTTGGACATACGATATGGTCACGAACATCTAAAACATTTGTACTGATTCCAGCTGAAGAGCCGAAAGTGGAAACGTGACGAAACCCTTCAAGAGTATGAACTGGATATTGCCCGACTAATTCGATTTGTTTATCAATCAGCACCAGAGAACATGATGGAATCTCTGGGCATCCAGGCCTTTATTGATGGCTTAAGTGACCCGAATATGCAGAGGGCGCTTCGTTTAGCACATCTCAAAACATTGGTGGATACATTGACTGCTGCTCTTGAATATGAAGCTGCCACGATGGCTGCGGGATACAACAAAATTAGAACCATGCAGGAAGAAGGTGACGATGACAGACTTGATCAAATCGTCAACTGGTTGAAAGGTATGGTAGACAAGAAGCCGAAGATCAGGTGCTATAATTGTGGCGAACCAAGAACCTCTTAAATATTAAGTAGACACGAAGGATTCGCGGTATAACAAAGTCAGGACCATGCAAGAAGAAGGTAACGAAGACAGACCGGACCAGATCGTTAACTTGATAAAGAGTATGGTAGACAAGAAGCCGAAGAAGAAAAGATGTCGTAATTATGGCCAGCTAGGGTATGTACGCAGCTCGTGTAAGCGCCCCATGGCTCCTGCAACCCTATAACCCCAGTCACATGGAAAACTAGATAGGGGCGAAAATTAAGCTGGTGTTTGTCACCAAATTACCAACGGAATCCAAGGAAATTGCAGTTTCTAGAATAAAGGTAGTCAACTAAGAATGGTCACCCACCAGGATCAGAGAAGAGTATGAGACTGATCCTCACCTAAATATGATAGGGCAATGGAAGGAAGAAAATCGACGACCTACCTTGCAAGTTGTGTCAAGATTTTCACTGACACTCAAGGCATAATGGGTTCAGTGGGACGCCCTTGTCCTGGAAGAAGGGCCGTTGAAAAGAATCCTTGAAAACGATGATGGTTCCGAGATCAAAAGACATCTAGTTATTCCGAGAACGAGAGTAGCTGAGGTACTGAGGAAGTTACACGACAGTACATCGGGAAGTCATCTGGAAGTGAAGAAAACCCTTCAGCGAGTCCGTTGGTTTTATTGGAAACAGCTTCTACGGTGTGAAGAACTGGTGTAAGGAATGTACGACTTGTACTGCGAGTAATGAACCACATCACGAGAGAAAAGCACTATGGAACGATATAATGTCGGAAGACCTTTCACAAGGATTGCTTTAGATATCGATGGACCATTTTCGACGACAGTAAACGTTGATAAATACATCCTGGTTGTAATGGATTATTTCACAATGTGGGTGGAAATCTACACGATTCCGAATCAAGAGACCAAAACTGTCGCGGATATAATGGTAAAAGAATTCATCAGCCGATATGGTGTGCTCTAGGAAGTCCCCAGCGATCATCAAGAAGTCAGGTAATTCAGGAAATTTGTGACAAGCTGGGAATGAAGAAGACCAGTACAACAACGTTGCATCCACAGTCAGACGGAATGATTGAAAGTATGAAGAGGACCAACGTAATTTGCAGCCACCAGAAAGACTGGGACCAGTCTCTCTCTCTGTGCATTGGCTTATCGATGCGCAATCAATGAGTTGAAATACCTGCGAAAATCCCGTTTGGACGTGAAATGATGCTTCCTTGTGACTAGGGATTTGGCTGTCGGCCTAGCGAAGATCTAGTTGGGGAAGATTTCCTGATCCGATTGAGAAGAAGGAAGGAAGGTGTACACGAATTGGTTCGAACGAATCTTCAAGTGGCCAGCGACAGACTGAAAAAACGGTACGACAAGCAGACCTTAGAAAGCGGTTTCAAAGAAGGGGACAAAGTGTGGCTGCACAACCCGACGAGGCGAAAACGTTTTTCTCCAAAATTACAGAAAACTTAATCCGTACTTAATCAAGAATAGACTTAAGCACGTCATCTATCGCATAAGCCAGATCCCCAATAGAAAACCGAGAATTGTCCACCAAACCGACTAGCGCCATTCGAAGGAGAACGTGATCTAGAGTGAGGAATGAACCATATCCGAGAAGAGCATGACCCTGCCTTTGACGAACTCGAACTCAAGTTGCCCACTGATATCTATAAATATCCGCCCTGATCTTCGCTAGTCTCTAGAAAGTGTAAATTAAAATTATAATGATTTTTTTCTATGAGGAAATGCTTGTATTTTTTGATAATTTTTTGATTCGTTGGGAAACTCTATGTGCAATGCGTAGTTTCTCGACAGATTGAACACAAGGATTATTACATCATGGTGAGTTTGGTTATTCCACAATTCGTTTATAAATACACAAACATCGATAGAATCGGCTCTGAAAAGGTAGTTATCAATTCTTATACGTAAATATTCACTACAATTGTATAGGGTATCGAAGAACTTAATGCCTTATTTTCGGGAGCAAGTAGAAGAGGTCAAAATAATTGTTCACCAAACCGACTTCCGCCATTCGAAGGAGATCGTGACCTAGAGGAAGGAGTGAACCATATCCGAGAAGAGCCTGACCCTGCCTTCGAAGAATTTTGGGCGCATATGGAGTTACCGGTAAAGCTAGATATGGAGTCAATACAGAACAATAACAAGATTTGTTCACGCTCTCGGGAGAGTACTCACTGGCACACAACATATCCGCCAGTAACAAACACGAGCGATGGTTAACAACCGTCTTTTGAAGTTTGGGGAATTAGAAAAATTTGAAAATAACTTTCCAGCTCCTGGTAAGACACTGAGACTGAAACACATTTCGCTGTACGTCTTCTACGTGGTAACCAAAAATGAATTCCAAGATCGATCTACCTACCGCGATGTGTGGGAAGCACTTCGAAACCTCCGAGACCATGTGTTAGAATCCAGCGTGAAGAAACTGGCTATGCCTAAGATAGCGAGTAACCAGTTGGATTGGCGAGTCATCAGGAACATGGTAGAGGTGATCTTCCATGATACCGATGTCCACATATCAATTTACAGCTATACCCCTCGTTATCAGTATCCGATGAAGACGGTGCCCTGTTATTTCCATACAACCGGAAAGTGTAGAAATGGGTCCAGTTGCCAATTTAAACATCCAGTGCCGACTACAAAAAAGTACCAGAAGGAACGTTTTTCTAAAGAAGGGGTAATGTTACGAAGTCATAGACTGTAGTCCCTGAATCCGGCTCTAATATTATATACAAAAGTTTAAATTTTGGCGAGAGCGCACCAATTTCTGGGTAGGACTATTTATTTTTTTGTGTGATTGTTTTTTTAGAGATTTCCAAGATGATCGACTGTTTGTAAGGAGCCGAATATTAGAAGTTTCCCGAATCCGAAGGTTCTATAAGGTGGTTTTAATATATCAGAGACTATCCACGAGCGGGAAGAAGTCTACAATTTCATCTGATAATGAAGAGATGTCAATATATAAATAGTGAATAAACTGTTAACAGTGTATTCAATATTAATTATAATTGAGTGTGTACATAACTTAAGCATAAGTGAATGGTGTATAAGTGTATAAATAAATTACGTAAGTAGATGTATCGTTTGTATAAATTTATCCCACCCGTTGTGTAATTGAATAAATAGGAAAAACATTACATTATGTTTGATTTATGTTTATAATAAGATACCTAAATAGTTGAAGCATCATGTGACCGGAAACTCAGTTCAAACGTTTAATAATTTCGGCGGTACAACAAACAATGCAATTTTTGTGAATTGTGACCCCCTACACAGAAATCATTGACATTTTGTAAGACCACTTTGCTGTTCAAATAACAGTAACTTCATTCCCACGCACAATTCATTTTTGCTGTTCGTGTAAATATAATTTTTGTTAATAAACTAATAGGGCACTCATCCATTATGAACACACTTAGGTAATCCATTTTATATTGTTACGAAACAGCACACTGGTATAGTCCCTAGATCCGACTCTGTCTAAGCCAGATATGAAAGTTAAAATTATTGCGGACGCGCAGGGTTTCTTAGAATTGTTTACGAATTGTGAGTATCTTATCTTGTCATTGTTTTAGTGACCAGTCTTATCTAGAAAATGCCAGAGCCAATTGTTTGTGTGTAAGCGGCAGGCCGGAAGTTTCTAGTAAGAAAAGGCACTAGTATATATAAGGAAACGACCCGAGAGAGTTTAGTTTAGTTGATAACTTGACAATGTGAGATAAACAAGTAAATAAGTGATTATAAATTAGTGAACTGTTTATATACTCGTAAATTAGTTCAAGTGAATATACTGTGTATATTCACTTAAACTAAACTTGTTAAAAGGTATGACAAACAAGAAGCCGAAGAAGATCAAATGCCGGAACTGTGGCGAGCTACAGCACGTACGCAGTTCCTCTAAGCGCCCCAAGACTCCTGTAACCCAAGAACTCCAGTCACAGGGGAAATCAGACATGGGTGAACATCCAGCTGATGTGAATCACCGAAAAGCCAACTCTTTGCCTAGACGGCCATGCCCTGTAGACTATTCACAATGCAACAAGTCGAAATCTAAGGAAGTTGCAGTTTCAAGAATTACAGTAGTGAACGAGGACTGGCCACCCACCAGGATCAGAGAAGATCAGGCGAATGATCCTCACCTGATGTTGATCCGGCAATGGAAGGAAGAAAATCGTCGACCTACCTGGCAAGAAGTGTCAAGATTGTCACCGAAACTCAAGGCGTATTGGGCTCAGTGGGACTCCCTTGTCCTGGAAGAAGGGCTGTTGAAAAGAGTCCTTGAAAATGATGATGGTTCCAAGACGAGGAGACCGCTAGTTATTCCTAGAACGAGAGTAGCTGAGGTACTGAAGAAATTACACGACAGTCCATCGGGAGGTCATCTGGGAGTGAAGAAAACCCTACAGAGAATCCGTGAGAGGTTTTATTGGATGAACAGCTCCGATGATGTGAAGGACTGGTGTAAGAAATGTACGACTTGTGCTACGAGAAACGGACCACATCGCAAGAGAAAGGCACCTATGAAACAGTATAATGTTGGAAACCCTTTCGAAAGGATTGCTTTAGATATCGCTGGACCATTTCCGACGACCGAGAATGGTGGCAAATACATACTGGTTGTAATGGATTATTTCACAGAGTGGGTGGAAATTTACGATATCCCGAACCAAGAGGCCACAACTGTCGCGGATGTATTGGTGAAGGAATTTATCAACCGATATGGAGTGCCCTTGGACGTCCACAGAGACCAGGGAAGAAATTTTGAAAGCCATCTATTCCAGGAGATTTGCGACAGTCTGGGAATGAAGAAGACCAGAACAACAGCATTACATCCACAGTCAGATGGAGTGGTCGAGAAAATGAACAGGACTATTGGAAAATACCTGTCCAAAGTGGTTTCCAGCCATCAGAGAGATTGGGACCAGTATCTTTCCCTATTCGCATCGGCTTATCGATCTGCCATCAATGAGTCCACGGGTGATACACCTGCTAAAATCCTGTTTGGACGTGAAATGAGGCTTCCTTGTGACCTGGAATTTGGCTGTCGGCCTGGAGAAGATCTATCAGGCCACAGAAGGCGGTTTTAAAAAAGGGGACAAAGTATGGTTACACAGCCCGAAAAATTACGAAAATCCTGGGAAGGTCCATACTTAATCAAGAAAAGGATCAATGATGTTATATATCGCATGAGCAAGATCCGCAACGGAACACCAAAAGTAGTTCACCAAAACCGACTAGCGCCATTCGAAGGAGACCATGACCTAGAGGAAGGAGTAAACCTTGTTCGAGATGTGTCTGACCCTACCTTCGATGAATTTATGGGCGCGTATGGAGGTACCGGGAAATCTAGATATGGAGTCACTTCGGAAAAACAACAAGATTTGTTCACTCTCCCGGAAGATTATTCACTGGCATACAACATCCCCGCCCGTATCAAGAACGCACGAGGGTTGGCAACCGTCTTTCGAAAGAAGTTCGGGCAATTAGAAAAACTTGAAGACCAGTTTCCAGCCCCTGGCAAGACACTGAAACTGAAACATAATTCGCGGTACGTCTTCTACGTGGTAACTAAAGATGAACTTAAAGATCGATCTACCTACCGCGATGTGTGGGAAGCACTTCAAAACCTACGAGACCATGTGTTGGAATCCAGCGTGAAGAAACTGGATAAGCCTAAGATGATAGCGAGTAAACAGTTGGATTGGCGAATCATCAGGAACATGGTAGAGGTTATCTTTTGATATACCGGTTTCCAGATATTAATTTGCAGCTGCAACCTCCGTTATCAGTATCCGATGAAGACGGTGCCTTGCTATTTCCATAAGATCGGAAAGTGTAGAAATGGGGCCAGTTGCCGATTCAAACATCCAGTATCGGCTACACAAAAGTTCCAGGAGGAACTTCCATTCAAGGAGGGGGTTTTATTACGAAACAGTACACTGGTATTTTCCTTAAATCCGACTCTGCCTAAGCCAGGTATGAAAGTTAAAATTATGGCGGACGCGCAGGGTTTCTTAGAATTGCTTACGAATTGTGACTATCTTATCTTATCATTGTTTTAGTGACCAGTCTTATCTAGAAAATGCCAGAGCCAATTGTTTTTGTGTAAGCCGCAGTCCAGAAGTTTCTAGTAAAAAAAGGCACTAGTTTATATAAGGAAACGACCCGAGAGAGTTTAGTTTAGTTGATAATTTGACAATGTGAGATAAACAAGTAAATAAGTGAATATAAATTAGTGAACTGTTTATATACTCGTAAATTGGTTTAGGTGAATATACTGTGTATATAATAAGTGATTAATTGAGTATATATTAATTAAGTGTTAGTGAGTAGTTTAGTGTTTAAATAAATTAGTAAGTAGCCATACTGTGTGTTTAATCCCACCCGTTTATGGTTTAAATAAATAGCAAAAACATTACAATATCATAATCATGAGTTGAATCAGACATACATCTCCGTCAAGGTAAGATGCTGTAGAATAATTATACAAAAATAAATTATCTACAAAATTCTGATGTGTGAACAGGCAAAAAAATAGAAGTAACATTACTTGAACTTCAGAAAGGTAATTCGTTGTAGTGGTGGAATTACTTATAAGAATACAAAAGAGGCATTACAACTCAAAAAACTGATAGTAACCTATCTGGAAATATAAATTTTTCCATTGATAGCATGCGATTTGTTACCAATGTCAGAAATTTGTGAAAAAACCATCACAAAAACAATTCAATCAAAAAGGCAGCTTCACTGCCAACTCAAATTCCGAATTTCCCTGATTATTATCACCCCGTATATATACATTTATAAATGAATGAACAATCTATAAAAGGATCGATTGTCACTTATATCCTTTATAATTATTGCCATTATCGACGTAGCTCTATTCGCAGTATCATGTTCGATTTCACGCATTCAGTTGATCGGTAGCCATCATGGCAAAAGATTTGTTGTTCGACTGTCAGTGATTAATCCACACGTGCTTTCCATTTGTTCAAATAAATTGACGTTCAGGATTATGACACTACATACCGATATCTGAGATGGTAACTGTAAAGTTGAATATAACACCGACAGATGGATCATACTATGGGGTAGGTACGTAAATAGGAATCATCAAATGTAATTGGTGTGATATTGTGATAATATACGGAATGTCCCAGAATCAAGGGAGTTTATGTATGACGAAAATGGAAAAAAGGGAATACTTCTTCTATACAGTTTTTTGTAATACGGGTACTCTAATTTTAAGTTATTGGTATCCACATTTGAAGATTTCAATTTTTTTATTTGCTATTGAATGATGCATTCTTCATTTCATGATTACTGAATATAATATTCATCTTTGAATATTCTTGTATATTGAGGTAACAGTTTCTTATAAGCATTCAGTAAATCAATATACAGGGTGTCTCAGGACTACTGGGATAAAAGTTTCACCAAAATAATATGCAAGTTTTGTAATAAGTAAATGCAGGTGAATAGATACATTCAGGAAAACACAACAAGTTGGAAATAGATAAATTCCCATTTAAATGTTCGCTATATGCGTAAGAAGATATTTTCGTATTCCTATCGAACAAATGTTTCATGTGAGCGGAGTAACTTAAAGAGCACTTATAGTTTTTTGAAATATATACTCTAAACAAATATGTATTCGTACGAGATAAAAAAAGGTTTGATATCTACTATAAGAATATTTTTCTACTAATTTAGATACAAATTCATTTACTCTCAACCAATTCGACCTACAAAATATTTTCGAAAGTATATCTATCACCTCCAGATGTCATTAATTAAAAATGGAATACAAATTTATAAATACGCTTGCGAAGACTAAACATGAATAGATATTTGGTCTGGAAAGCAGTATACCGAAATGCCTGTTCTTCTACATCTTCAATTTTACGACAAAACTGGACTGTTCATACACCTATATAATTGAAATATAAGTCATATAGTATACGATTATGATATATTATAAAGGTTGTACATAGTAAATTGTATATAATATCAAAATATGTGTTTGAATTTTTTTGAAATAATTGTTAAATTGAAATTAAACAAAATTAGTTTATATAGTTATTTTTTTAGGGACATAGGAATAACTGAAACAATTAAAGGTTATGCTTAAATTAACCATAAATCTAAATTATATTAGATTGAATAATGGTCATCTTCTTTTTTTAATTAAATTACGTTATTTTAACCTAAAATTGTATAATGGTCATCTCCTTTTTTTAATTAAATGACGTTATTTTAACCTAAAATTTATTAAATAATAATAACACTTGATGGGTGTCCCAAATAAGAGTGACTGATTTTAAACATAGATGCCTAGCTTATTAATTGCTAGTACTAGTATCACTAGTTTATCAAACAGATTTTTTAGGCTTGGCTGGCATTTCATCTCATCAACACAGGGTGTTTTACTAATGTTGGTCATATTCAAAGAGGAAAATATGTATTATTTTAAATGGAACACCTTATAATTTTTGATCTTATTCGAAAGAGCAATCATTCTCCTTTCGAAAAATGTATAGTTTTCTATCTTTTGTTTTATTAACAACAAAGATATTCGAGGTTTTATGTAGTAGTACATTTTTAATTGGTAGTTTTATATGAACGTATTTTGATGCCTAAAATCAACTCATGCTGTGACCGTTTGACGAATAACAACAAAATCAGCAATTTTGACAATAGTAATTTTGTTAAGTCATATAAGTCGGTTTCGAAATGAATGAAAAAGCTCAAACTGTAATAATTTATGCAGAAACGAAATCAATAATTCAAACAAGGGGGATATTCAGAAGGAAATTTATGAAAAATCCGCCGTCAGTGAATATAATTAAAAAATGGTATGTACAATTTATCGAAGCTGGTTGCATTGCACACTTAAGAAAATCAATAAATAGTGATGGTCTTTTCAACAAGTTGATGTCAATTAATGAAGTGCTACATGATTAACGATCATAAAATTTCAATTAGAAAAATTGCTGGAATTGTAGAGCTTAGCAAGAGTGACGTTCAAGGATGTCTAAAAATTTCAAAACTAACTCCATACAAAATTCATACTTATCAAAAATTGTACGAGTCAGATTATGAAAAACGAGTAATGGTATGTAAGATTTTACTTGACTAATTAAGAAACGAACCCAATTCATTATTAATTATGTCTGATGAAGCAACGTTTCACATTAATGACATGTGTAACAAACATAATTGTAGAATAGGGGGTTCTCAAAAACCAATTTCTTTTAATGAATTTCAGAGAGATAGTCCAAAAGTAAACGTTTGGTGTGCATTATCTTGGCGAGAAATCTATGGTCCTTTTTTCTTTTCGGAACCAACAGTGACGGGTACTAATTACACGTATATGTTGTAAACTTTTTTTTATCCGCAACTAGTTCAAGATGGAATTAGTGACGACGTTTACTTTCAACAAGACGGTGCACCACCATATTATTCGTTAATATCACGAGATTCATTGAAAACATTTTTAATGATAAATGGATAGGTCGAGCTGGACCTATTGAATGGGCACCGCGGTCTCCTGAATTAACTGTCCCAGATTTTTTTCTCTGGGGATATGTGAAGGATAGGTACTACAATCCTAAGCCTAACAATTTAGCAGAACTAATAAATAATATCAGGAACAACATTGAAAACATTCCGCAAGAAATGTTAGAAAATTCATTTGAAAATTTAAAATTTCGCTTACAGTTATGCATAAACGAAGAGGATAGGCATATGCAGCATTTATTGTAACTTTTTTGTTCTTCATTCTTTATATGTATTGAATAATGTTATTTATGTTTTCTTACTAAATAAACTGTTTGTCAGATTTGTTGGCAATTATTTACTTAATTAAAAATGTATACTACATGAAAGCGACTTATGATTTTGTTATGCGTCAAACGGTCACAGCATGAGTTGATATTAGGCATCAAAATACGAGTACGTTCATATAAAACTACTAATTAAAAATGTACTACTACATGAAACCTCGAATATTTTTGTTGTTAATGGAACAAAAGGTAGAAAACTATACATTTTTGGAAAGGCGGATGATTGCTCTTTCGAATGAGATTTTTATTTTATTTTATTTTATTTATTTGGGATACAAACAGGACAAACCCATAAAAGTATCCACTAATAGTTACACATAATTTTACAAATTAGGTAAAAAAGAAAATATAAATACAATCATATAACTACATTAAATAAAAATAAATACAAGTATACAAAAAAAAGAGAGAACAAGAGTAGGTAATAAAACAAAATTAACTTTGCAAAAAATAGTCTTTCAGTAGTTTATTAATCAAATCTGCACTGTGGTAAAAATATCCATTTCCACAATACTGGACAATTTATTGTAAGTATTTGTTACTCTGTGAGCAGGAGAATTTAGAAAATAATTGGTGAGTGCCTAATGCGTGATAAAGGTATAATTGTTTCTAGTTGAGTGGCTGGGAATACGAAGTGTTATGAAGTTTGTAAGTTCAAGGCAATCTATACTGTTATTGAGGATTTTGTGAATAAACAGTACATCCGCAATTTGCCTACCATGCTCTAGTGAAATTATCTTTAAATTAGAACGAATACGTTGCCTATCCACATCGGGATAGAATTTTATTTTACAATATGAAATAAACTTGTTCTGGACTGTTTCTAAGTTTGAAATATAGACCGAATCACGCGGGTTCCAAATAGTAGAACCAAACGTTAATATACTATTTACGTATGCCATATATGATGATCTAATGGTAAAAGGGTTGTGAAGTTCGAAGCATGTTCTATATATGAAGCCCAACTGCTGATTAGCTTTTGTAGTTATATTACAAATATGCCGATCGAAAAGTAATTTAGAGTATAAAAGAATCCCAAGATCCCTAACCGTATCTACAGCGTGTAATACGCTATTAGAAATTTCATGTGTTGTAGTTCAAGTCTGAATTACAACGAGAAAATTGTATATAATTACACTTTGAGACATTTAAAAACAAATTATTCCTCACACAGTAGTCGGATAAATTGTCTAAGTCTTCTTGCATTCGAACTCTGTCGTAATTACATGAAATTGAGTGATATATTTTCAAATCATCGGCATACATAACAAAGTTAGCAAATTGAAAGCAACTGGAGATGTCATTTATATATAAATTGAAAAGTAAAGGACTTAAATGGGACCCCTGAGGTACTCCTGAAGTAGTTACCACAGCCTTAGATTTAAGAGCACCTAAAATTACTTGTTGTGACCTATTTCTGACATATGAGTCGAACCATCTTAATAAATTACCATGTATACCTACTTCAGAAAGTTTTGAGACAAGGACGGAATGATCGATTTTCTCGAAGGCCTTACTGAAATCAGTATACACAGAATCAACGTTATGCCTATCATTTAGACTTTTAAGTATGTATTCAACGTATAGGAATAAATTTGTATCTACCGAACGTTTTTTCATGAAGCCATGCTGTTCAATGTTAAGTAGGTTTTTTACGTCATGATAAAGGAAATCAAAAATAATACTTTCAAACAACTTACTAAAGTTGTTTAATTTAGAAATAGGCCTATAATTTTCAACTTTATTCTTGCTTCCAGATTTATGAATTGGTGTAATAAAGGCTGTTTTCCATGTATCAGGAAATTGACCTGAATTGAGAGATTTATTAAATAGCAAAAATAATGGCTCAGTTAGCGATTCCTTCCTAGTATACATATTACCAAAGTTACTAGCATCACTACTTACAAAAACAGAAGAGTAATAATCTGAAAATATATCACAAATTTTCTGTAAGTCGGTTGTAGGGCCCTGAGCAGTGAGCAAGTTATTAGGGAAATTATTTGCCTTTCATTTGCTTTTTAAAAATTGCCAAAAATATTTAGAATTATGAATAACATTCGTTTCTACAGTAGTCAAGTATTTTTTATAATCTTCATTTATTAAAAATTCTGATCTGCCTCGTAAAATTTTGAATGTTAAGTAATCTAAATTATTATGGTGTTTCATCCATCGACAGTGAAATTTAATTTTTCCTTTAATCACTTTTATTGTAGAAGAAGAGAACTAATGAGGGTATTTTTTATAATAGCTGGGATATTGAGGTACATGTAAGTGAACGATCTGGTCAATAATATTCTAAAACAGATTAATTGCTTTATTTATGTCAATTGAATAAAATTTAGCTGCCCAGTTAACACTACCTAAAAGTCGGTTAATTTCGTGATAATTTGCCAACTTAAAATTCTGGCGATATTGATTAACAACTCTAGTACAAATATTGAAAGGAATATCCATATCGAATTCCAAGGTACAGTAGTACTGATCCTCGGGAACTAATAGATTAGATTAAAGACGTAAATTTTTGATTGAAAAACCATTGCTAAATATGAGGTCTAGAGTGTTGCCAGATATATTCACATTTGAGTTATACTGAACCATATCAACCAGAGACATAGTGTCGACTAATAAGCTGGATCTAGGATTAATATAATTATTTGGCTTACAATAATCTCCCCCGTTCAATAACCATTTAATTTCAGGAATATTGAAAACACCACATATGATAAAAATATCGTTAATATTATTTGAATAAATATCAATAAGCTTAGTACAGGAAGAGTTTAATGCAGCCATGTCTCTGGGAGGTATGTAAACACACCCTATATGCACCTTTCGAAGTCCACTAAGAGGAACGATGGTAACCCATATATCCTTTGCTTCTGACCGCCAAGAATCCTCACCATAACTAGTTAACTCTTCGGAGACGTCTATGAGGACACCACCTCCTGTATGTTTTGTGGAAGAACTCGTTTCCCTGTCTTGTCGATACACTTTGTATGATGAAAACATTTCTTGACTTAATGCGGATGTATTTAGCCACGTTTCCGTGAGACAGATGACATTTTGCTCACAATTTAGTATATTTTGCAATATAGTGGTAATTTTTGAATTTAGTCCACGGACATTTTGATATAAGAAAGACAGCGTAGAATCACCCGCAATATCAGTGATTGAAAATATATAAATTAGTTTGTGAGTACAAAGTTAATTGACGTTTTAGCTAATCGATCAATATCGCCATCACAAGATATTTTTATTATTCCAGACCTGTCATCTTTGCGCGCATATATGACTCCATTTCTTGTCCAAATATATTTAAATTGTTTGGTTTAGCGACTATTTTGGTTTCTCGAAGTAGTTCTTTATTTTTTGAGCTCAAGTGTTCATTGATATATGATTTTTCAGAGATATTTGCTACTTTCAATCCTGTAACGCTTCCATATTGACGACGCTTAGCTTTTGCTGCAGCCAAAAATGCATCTCTTTTCATTTTCTTAGAGAATTTCAGAATAATTGGTATGGGAAGGTCTGTTCTAGGAGTAGAGGAACGGTAAAAAGAATCAATATCAACGTCAGAGATTGGAAGATCGATTGCCGAGACTATCGTGGAAACGATATCTAAGATATTCTCATTATCTCTAGAAGGGACTCCACATATCTCATTATCATTAGCCCTTAGCCGTTGCTCCAATGTATCCACTCGAGAATTTAAAAATTTTACGTCGTTCTTTAAGTCTAGATTTTCTCTTGTCAATCTCTCGACTTCTTTAATCTTTGTAGTGAGAGCCGATACAGTATTTTCAAAAGTTGTGATAGCATCACTACAAAAGTTGACAGACTGCAACAAATTTCCATATTTCGTATTCATTGATGCCATATCTTTCTGGATATCTTCTAGAATATTTAACGTTTGTGACGAAGAGCTTTCTTCTAATGGAAAGTCATCAGAATCTTCCTCAATGACGATGACTGAACGCCTTTTAAGAAAATCAGTCGAACTTCTGCAATTAGTACAGGTCCAGGATAAACCCAGTGCCTGATATCGTGACACGTCCGCCTTAGTTAAACCTACACATTTAGCGTGATAGAATTTCTGACAGCTACCACAACATTTCAGACCAGGCGATTTACCGGAACTCCTTGTATGCAAAGTTCACAGACTGGCATAGTTTGACCAAAACAAATTAAAATTCCATTATCTATTTAACAAAAACTGTGAGAACTGTTTATAGTATTTAATGTGTTCGAAATCTGAATTTAAGCCGAACTTTGACTAAGAATGTTTATAAAATTACTCACTTTAAGTCCCAGTCCAATTGAAAAGAGAAACAAACTACAGAACAGAATGCACGACAACCATATTATTGCATAGTCAAATTTTAAACAATATCACACACGAAATGACCGAGAATATTGCTATAAATCGACAACGAAAATAAACACGTCCACACCTTTTCGATTTGATATTGATCAAAAATTATAGGGTGTTCCATTTAAAATAATACATATTTCCCCCTTTGAATTTGACCAACATTAGTAAAACACCCTGTGTTGATGAGATGAAGTGCCAGCTAAGTCTAAAAAAATCTCTTTGATAAACTAGTGAAAACCCCATCTCTTTAATAAGCTGGGCATTTATGTTTAAAATCAGTCACTCTTATTTGGTATATGACGACGCGGCTGTCACTTTTAAATTTCAAATTGGGGCTTGAAGCTTCATTCACAATTCAATTACAACTAGTGCTTAGAATTCGAATCGTCATTGAAATCTTGCATTCACAAAGAGAAAATGTATGTAATAATTAGCTGATTTTTGTTTGCGCCCTCTTTGTATTATGGGCTAGAACAATTGTCAGTGTTGACGCTTTACAATAATGTGTCAATGTAGAAGTATCAAAGCCATCAAATTAGACAAAGTGGTGGAGAAAATTAATAATAAATATGACTTCTAACCTCACAAAATGAGGTAATTTTTAGTAAGGTATATGCAGCCAATATGGCCCTGCCAAGACGTTTTTTTTTTACATCACGATGTTTGAACTTTTCAAAATTTTGGATAAGCTATAGTATGAAGTACATTATTAGGCAGATATTGTGAGTAATTAAAAGTCAACCATATTGACCATTACAAAAATATGAGTAATATAAAAAATAGGTGCAACTGGCCATATTGCCAACCAGGTGTATGACAATATTATGGCCATACAAAATATTGTTAATGTAATCAATGTTATTCGGGAATAATCGAATTAACAGGTCAAAATAATAATGCAAGTCCAAAAAATAAATTTATTATGACGGGTGATTGCCAAAACAGATTTTTCATTCATAAGAATCAAATTTTCACTGACAATCTGGACATATGAAAATCTCTATGATATCGTTTTTGGTTAGTCCAATGCACTCCTCACGGACATAATCCTTGCATTTAACACATAAGCGCATATCGATTTGTCTATTCTCCCGGCAGAGTTTACAATACCAAAACTCCTTTAAAATTTTACCTCGTGATTTTGGTGCTCTCGATATTATTGATTTTTTTTTTGATATTTGTAGATGAGTCTTTAGTTTTCTTTTCTTATTGAACAGGTTTCTTGTAACAACTTGGGCTCCACTATTCAGAGCAGGTTTTCTGGGTTTCTTAGCTTTGGTTGGTGCTTGATCCGGAGTTGGCAACATCTCAGTAAAAGAGTTGTTCTTATTCAAGGCAAGATCTTCTACAATTTCTTCTTCAGAATAAGATTTATCAGATTCATCGTGTACACTGAAAAGACTCTCTGTATCACTGCTGCTGTCATCATCGGTAGAAGATCTGTCTCTAGTACGGGTTTTCTTTTGTAATCTTACACCAGGTGTGGATGGACCAGTTTCGAATGAAATTGAGTAATCGACATCATTTTTCTTATTCTCTAATAAACTAGATGTAGGTCGAATTGTTTTTTGAGATATTTGCTGTTGCTGTTGAGTTTTTTGGTTCTGATTTTGACTGTTGATGGTGCTGGGAGCAAATGCAATCTCTGGAATTGCATTCATATTTAGAGGATATATTCATGTTGCCTTGAAGCCAGCTTTATTATTTGACATGGTAATTGTTATATCCCAAACAGCTGAATATTTGCTTCCAAAACGCATCTTAATAATAGAACGTTCTTTTGGATGCTTGGAAAAATATTTTACAACCTCATCGTCCCAGTAAAGACAGCTCTAAAAACAGCTTTATTCATTGGTTGGAGTACGTGCGCTGTATTACTGGGCAAACAATACAACGTAATATCGAATCTGTCAGCGGTTTCCAAAATACTGAAATATAAGTGACACTTGGCTCCATCAAAAATAAGCACTACCTGACCTGGAACCTCAAACTTTGCAAACTGCTCTATCCAACGGGAAAATGCTGCTTGTGTCATGCTACCTTTTTCAGTCATAAGTACTGAAGTTCCTGCAGGCATTGAATCACCCCATTCTTGTTTTTGGTTCTTTCCTTTAAATAAAATTACGGGAGGTATTGCTGCTCCAATAGCGTTACCACAGGCCACAACACAAACATTTTGTGCGTGTTCGTTCGTAACAACATGTACCAGTCGTGCCCCTTTTACAGCTAATACCTTTTGATGATGGTGCAAACAGCGCCTACATCCTTTCTCGTCGATATTATAGATTCTTTCAGGATTTTCCATTATATTTAAAGATCTTATTATTTCTTCTAGCTTCGTGAAATGGTCATCAACAATAAATTTGTTAAGTTTTTGGGTTCTTGACGGGTTTAAATTTTGTGCTTTTCTAACTGGGATTTGAGGGTTTCTTTCAATAAATCCCTTTCGCGAATATCGTCCAGCCTCTTCTTTTTCCTCTTTAAAAGGATTTGGAATATTATTAAACTTGGTATACCGGTAAACACATCGACGAAGTACACTTGCACTGAGCGGGTAACCTACTTGGGATTCTTCAACTTAATTCAGTTTCTTGTTCTTGAGTTAAGATTCGCTTGCGACCCCTAGCTGCTTTTCCAATCTCACATTTTTCTACATAGCGCCTAAGGGTTCTTCTTGGTAGACTGAAAGTGATACTCGCCTTATTTACTGACATGCCCCCTTTCACAGCTTGAAGCGTGTGGGATAAGTTTTCTTGCTTCCATTGCCCTTTTAAGAGAATACGACAAATCTTTATTCCTGTAACAAGGGAGAGAAAATTATAAAAGAACAGTTATGATATCATTAACATACGTATTTATACAAAAATGCACATGTATAGCACAATATGGCCATATTGCTTTCTATCGATAATGGCCATATTGCTCACATGTACCAAATCAACTGTTTTTTTCAAATATCAGGCACTATCATAAACTTATCAAAAAAATAACTGCACTATGTTATCATCGTACATTTGCACAATCTAAACATAATATCAACTTAAACAATACTTACGTAATTGTTAGTAAAACAGTAGATTTAAAAAATTTCGCTTTTATATGCGGCAATTTTGAATTAAAATTTTCAATTGGAAAGCAGCACACACTCAGGCGGTTTGCTCAAGACTGATGATTTTAGCGGCTGGTGTATTTGGCGAATATACTGTTTATTATACGTTTTGCGCCATCTAATTCAAATTTTAGGTAGTTACCGAGTTATGAGGAATTGGCCATATTACCAACTTGGCCTTATTGGCTGCATATACCTTATAATTACTAATATGTTCATTTATGAATGCCGAACTGCATTGTAATTACTAATTGTTAATTTGTTCATTGTTACTATATCTTTAGGATTTTGTTGACATTAAAAATTAGATTGAAAATAGTACGTTACATAATATGGACGAATCTAACGGCAGTTATTCTACACCGGAAGGGTTTATGCAAAAAGCAAGATAGACTATACTAAATTTGCTACTTGGAAAGTCAAAAGAATGATATAACCAAAAATATAAACATTTTATGGATTGGTGTTTCTTGCATCGCAAAGTACAGCGAAAATACTATTTTCAACAAATCATTTGCCATTTTTATGACTCGTTCATCTCATAACATCGGTCAAAATATTTCCCAACTTTCTTTTTTTTATTTTACAATCTAATTATTTTATGTGTAGGATAAAAACTAGTGTGTGTTCCACGTCGCGAAAGTGGTTTTCCAGGCCTCCAGAAGTGGCCATTTCTTCTGTCGGCCCGGAAAACTAGCACTTTCGCGCCTAGGTACCCAAATAGCTATTATAGGCCAGGCGACAGGGCGATAAAATCGTTCAAAACCGTAAAAAAATGTTGGCAAAGCTTTTATTAGAACTGTCTGTGGGTATGGTGTACACACTAGATGTAAATTGAGTGAATGAAAATGACGAGTACTCAGTGTGTATATGTTTATTAATATGCAGCTATGCGCTTTCGGCCTTTAGGCCATTATCAAAGCTGTCGTCATAAAAAAGATCCAGAAACAGGTGTCAAAAAACATCCAGCTGATAAGAACGAAACAATGTATGAAGTTACGTCATTGTTACTATTATATCATTAGAAAAACATTAAAATAACCCTTTAAGAGGGTGTACAATTATATTTACATGATGGAAATTAACATTCAGAAGTCTTTCCATTTTACACCCTCTTAAAGGGTTATTTTAATGTTTTTTTAATGATATAATTGTTTTTGAACCGTTGATATTGAACAAAATATATTATTACATTAAAAAATGGCTTTTTATCAAAATAAAAATCATTTTCGCAATCACTTATTAGTTGCTAACAAAAAGAACTCCCTGGCTTGTTTTCGTTAGACGAACGGTTTTGGATTGAAAAAATAAGATAGGTTTACATACTATTTAAACTAACATCGCATTTAAGCGAAACAGGCCATGATCTATATTAAGAAAGAAAACACTAAATTGTCAATCACGCTAATATTCATTTTGACAGTTCCTGCTATTAACATCTAACTTAATGTTATGTAAAAAGTATTTTTACAACAAATCATGCCTTTTACGAATGAAGAAGCCTTTGATATGTTGAGAATTTATTTTCAATATTTTGAAAATGCGGCGATTGCTTCAAGGCAGTATGCACTGCGTTATCCCCTCCGAAGACGGCATTCTAGAATGGTTTTTCGTTGTTTAGCATTACGTTTAAGGCAACATGGCCAAGTGCAACCAACTCCAACTTTGAGAAGAAATCGTAGAGTAAGAAGAGAAGATAACATTATAAATGTGTTGGCTTATATTCATGCAGACCCCCATTTAAGCATAAGAGAAATCTCCAGATATTTAGGAATATCCTATAGCTCAGTGCAAAAAATATTAATGGATTTTAAAATGCATCCGTATCACGTCGTGATTCATCAATCCTTAAATGAGACTGACTTTGAACGTAGGCTCGATTACTGCTACTGACTTAGAGATTTCATTTGGGAAATCCGTCATATTTTGTCACAAATATTGTGGACAGATGAAGCATCTTTTTGCAGTAATGGCAGGATATATATTCATAACTTGCATTACTGGTCGCTATTGTACTATTATCGGTCCGCACATCTTTAATGGCAATCTAACCGGTGACATGTATTTAAACTTTTTATTGAACGATTTACCAGGACTTTAGAAGTAAGAAGAAGCATGTGGTTTCAACAAGACGGATGCCCGGCACATTATTCTCGAAATGTGCAAGATTTTTTGAACAGGCATTTTCCTAACCGTTGGATTGGTAGAGGCAGTCTATTTTTGTGGCCACCACGGTCCCCCGATTTAAGCTGCCTTGATTTTCATCTGTTGAGCCGAATAAAGAATTTGGTGTATAAAACTCGACCAAACTACTCGAGATGATAGTCCGAACTCAAAACGCCATAAATAATATACCAAGACCGGAAACTGAGGCAGCTGTCAACTCCACCCAGAAAAGATTGGACCAGTGCATTCAAAATAATGGACAGCATTTTGAACATTTACGACAAAACTATTAATTTATTTTTGAAGTTCTGTGTTCTTGTTTTTAGTGTTATTGCTCCTGCTGTTGGACAGTTTTATTAAGATTTTTTTTCCAAATATGTAAATTAGTATGTTTCGAGATATGGGCGCACCATATAAATTTATTTAATTTTTTTAATCCAAAACCGTTTGTCTAACGAAAAGAAGTCAAAAGGTTCTTTTTGTTAGCAACTAATAAGTGATTACGAAAATGATTTTTATTTTGATAAAAAGCAGTGGCGTGCCATTTTATAATGTAATAAAATTATATTTTGTTCAATATCAACGGATCAAAAAAGGTAGATGATTAATTTTTTTCAATAAATTTTAGAAAAATGTGTATCCTCTTTCAAAATATGTAAAAATGAATACACCATTACATTTGTTTTTTTTTAAAAGAACTCAAACATTTGCTATCATTTCAGTTAACGCCATCTAGCGGCGAAGACGAAAGTCAAAACCAAGTAAACATTCTGTAGTAGAAATTATGGTCTTTCATATGAGCCCAAATTTGTTAAAATCGGCCAAGCGAAACGGGAGTAATCTTGGGTTGTTTAAAAAAACAATTGAACTTCCCCACCGCTTTATTTTGATAGATAGAACAAAACATTTTAGTCAAAAAGTGTAGGTGAATAGTCAGTGAATATGAAAATAATATCATCGATATACTTTCATTAGGCAAAATTCTATAAAAATCCCATTTTTATACTTAGTGTTAAATGTTACGCCCTCTAGCGGACGTTTGACAAACTCGAAAATAATTTCCTGCAATTTCTCTTGGCGACTTTTATCACGATTTTTTTTTCTAAATCTATACGATCAATATCTTATGAGATATGGCCGCTCGCTACCCTTAATGATCACCCGGTACACTGTGTCTCATGAAACAAAAATTTCGAAATCTCGCGAAAACTTACACCTACCTTAAGAATGAGTTTTAACTGTAACATACTCATTATGCAGAATATATTCGCTAGGCTATTGTCTCAATTAAAAATATAATTTATATTCATAAAATGCACACGAAGATTTATTTTAGTTACTTTATTACTTACTACCAATTAGCATTGTGTTAATGTTCAGCATATTAAGGCATAATTACCAATAAAATTGGATGGTGCTTGTTTGTGGACTGATTGCCACTAGTTGCATACTTTAAAATATTATCACGTTATTAACACTGCAAAATCTATTGTTTGTAACATTACTAGTTTCTTTAATAATATGAATGGATAATAGTCTGCTATATAATGTTTTTCATGATGACTGCTAATTACGACTATTTTCAAAATTTACCAACAAATTTTTAAAATTATTTGGTCAACATTTTTAAATTGCTTGTTTCGCGTAGAATGTCTAACAAAATAATTTTTATTTGATGATGACGTAAGAAGACAAACTCGAAGTCTGAAATTAGCAGTATACAGAGTGGAAAGTCTAACTAGAACAATTTCTGTAACTTGATAAATAAAGGTTTATCGAAAACTTTCCTGAAACACGTCAATTTTTATTATGTATAATAGATAATAGTCTGCTATATAATGTTTTTCATGATGACTGCTAATTACGACTATTTTCAAAATTTACCAACAAATTTTTAAAATTATTTGATCAACATTTTTAAATTTCTTGTTGCGCGTAGAATGCCTAAAAAAATAATTTTTATTTGATGATGACGTAAGAAGACAAACTCGAAGTCTCAAATGAGCAGTATACAGAGTGGAAAGTCTAACTAGAACAATTTCTGTAACTTGATAAATAAAGGTTTATCGAAAAATTCCTGAAACACGTCAATTTTTATTCTCAATGGGGCATATTACAAAGAGATTTGTTTATCTTTTCAATTATCTGGGGGGTTACAGACAACCCCAACTTTTTTTTTAAATGGAAGGGTAGGTTGATTAATTTTAAGTCTTTTCAGTTGTAAATACAATTCCACTTTTACTTTTTCGCCCAACCTTTCGATATGCGAGAAAAGTATTGGTTTACCCCAAAAAAGTTGGAATTTTGAAATTTTTTTTTAGTTATTTTTACGTTTTCCATTCACAACAACACGAAAAAACGGTTTTTAGAAAAAATCCTGTGTGTATGTCGTCGTCGTCGTTGTCGTCGGTCACTTTTCCTTATATGTCTTATTAGCACGATACAGCCTCCGGAGTGCAATAAGTCAGCAATTTCTTGATTTAATATTGTTAAGGACATGTCACAGATGATCCCTATTGATTTTCAGTTCACCAGAGCCAGTACAACGGGTGCTATGCTACTTGAAGTACGACATTTTATAATTTTTTGAGAAATTTCAGTTTGTTAGCACGATACAGTCTCCGGAGTTCAACAAGTCACCAATTTTATGGTTGAATATTATTCAGGGCATCTCACTGATGAACCTTATTGATTTTCAGTTCACCGGAGCCAATGCAACAGGTGCTCCAGTACTTTAAGTACGTTATTTTTGTCTTTTTGGAGAAGTTTCAGTTTGTTAGCACGATATAGCCTCCGCAGTATATACAAGTGGCCAATTTTTTGATTGGATATTATTCAGAGCGCCGCAAAGATGAACCCTATTGGTATTGAACTCAGTTAAGCCAGTACAACGGGTGCTATGGTACTTGAGGTACCAAATTTTCGTCATTTTTGGAGAATTTTCAGTTTGTTAGCAGGATACGATTGATCAATTTTATGATTGAGTATTGTTCAAGGTGTCTCATAGATGTACCCTATTGATTTTCAGTTGACTAGAGCGAGTACAGCGGGTCCTATAAATCCAGATATACTGAATTTTTGGTTATTTTTGGAGATATTTCGCTTTGTTAGCACGATACATCCCCCGAAGTGTATACAAGTAACAATTTTATGATAGAATATTGTTCAGGGCCACAGATGTGGAAAAGTTAGTTTTAATCCTTAGAACCGTTTATCTTTTCTTTTGTATTCCAATAATTTTTTACAATCGGGGGGCTAGTTTTTTTTGTTACTTTTTATAAACAATGTGTCGGAAAAAAATGAAATAAGGGAATATTTACTCAAATTACTTTAATGCCATAAATGTTCAAAGTGCTCTCCAACTTGTTGCTGACAATCACCTAATCGATTATAAATAGCATTCCGAACATTATGTAACACTTCCGGCGGTACTTGCCTAATTTCGTCCCTGATTCTTCGTTGAAGCTCGGCGATGTCGTTAGGTTTAGTGGCATAAACTTTGCTCTTTAGATATCCCCATAAAGAAAATCTAATGGAGTAAGATGGGGTGATCTTGCTGGCCACTCAATTGGGCCCCTTCTTCCAATCCACCTATTTGGAAACACTTCGTTAAGATAAGTCCGTACATTTTGAGCAAAATGTGGTGGTGCCCCATCTTGTTGAAACCACATCCGTTGGTCAAATAAGTTGGGATCCAAATTATTGGGGAATAAATTTACTAAAGTAGGAATCAGTTCTTCTTGGAGCATATAAAGGTATGTTTCTCCGGTTACGTTTCCATTGAAAAAAAGGATCTACTATGCGATCCCCAATAATTCCAGCCCAGACGTTTGTTTTTTGTGGCCTTTGGGTATGGGATTCACGCATCCAACGGGGATTTTCGTCAGCTCAATAACGGCAGTTCTGTCGATTGACGTGCCCATGTAATGTGAACGTAGCCTCATCAGAAAACTGCACCCATTCCAAAGCAATTTGTCCACCATCGATAGAAGCCATAATTCGTTCGCAAAATTCGAGTCTACGATCAGGATCATCTTCGTTAAGCTCCTGCAGGCTTTGCATCTTATATAGGTACTTTTTGGCATCTTTAAGAATTTTGAAAACGCTTGTGTGACTGACACCATGAACGCGAGCTATTTGTCTAGCTAGAGTAACAGGATTTTCTTCAACTTCCAACAATATGATCAACTGGGCTTCTTCGTCAATTTTTAAAACCTTTTGTCGAGGAGCATCCCTCACGTGACCCAACTTCCGGTACCGTATTTCAATTTTGCTAATCGTACTTTGATTAATATAAGGTAATTCTGGATGAACTTCAGTAAACGAACGAGCGACTCCAGCCTGTGTTCGACTTCTGTCCCCATATCCGCTCATCATTAAAATTTCGATACGATGCGCCTCGGTTAAATATGGCATTTTCTTATTTTTCGTTTGTCATTTACACGTTGAAATGCAAACAAGTACAATCAAATCAATCACATTCAGTTCAAATTGACCAAAAAACTATCGAGCAGGTTTTTTATTGGGCTTATCAAGTAAGAAAAAATGTACCTATACATTAAAGTAATTTGGGTAAATATTTTCTTATTTCATTTTTTTCCGACACATTGCTTATAAAAAGTAACAAGAAAAATGGAATTGTATTTACAATTGAAAAAGCTTTCAAATAAAAAATAAATCAACCTACCCTTCCATTTAAAAAAAAGTTGGGGTAGCCTGCAACCACCCCAGATAATTAAAAAGATAAACAAACCTCTTTGTAATATGCCTCATTGAAAATAAAAATTGATGTATTTCAAGAATTTTGCGATGAACCTTTATTTATCAAGTTACAGAATTTGTTCCAGTTAAACTTTCCACTTCGTATGCTGTAACCTCCTAATAGTCCCTAGCTGGAAACTGCTCCTCAGGGAGTGGTATTTGGTTTCAGCTAAAGCATTCCTATAGATAATAATGTTAAGTTTTACACTTTGTATGTATTTTACACTGACGTATTATCGATATCAAAAACCCTTTTCCAATTATTATGAAGTTTTTTTATATAGTTGCTGTCAAGTTGATTTATTAAAAAGTTATAAGAATTGAATCGGTAGATCCCTTGTACTTTAACATGGTAGCAGAGGTTCGTGGTTCCTGAAGTCAAGAAATTAGTATTTTTTTTCTGAATGTCAATGTCACAGCATTTTTTAATAATTGACGACGTCACAGCTACTAGTTTCAACCTACATAAGGGCCATCTTCAGGCTACAAAATTTTTTATATAAGTAAAGGGAACAATTACAAGTCTCCAACATTACCTAACCCAAAAAACTATTTCCGTGGGTAACACACGTTAATCCTCAGAAATAGGTGTGAAAAGTTGGAAGATTAAAAATTTGAAAAATGTAAATAAGTTGAAAAATCTTTCTCTCATCATATCGCAGTTAATTGAAATTTTAAACAACTTGTCACACCCTTTTTATATAAGATAGTGAAACCTTTCAAAGTTGTTTAAAATTTCAATTAACTGCATTATGACGAGAGAAAGGTTTTTTCAAGCTAGTTAGGATTAACGTGTGTTACGCACGGAAAAAGTTTTTTGGATAAGGTAATGTAATTGTTCCCTTTACTTATATCAAAAATTTTGTAACCTGAAGATGGTCCTTATGTAGGCCGAAACTAGTGGCTGTGCTGTCGTCAATTATTAAAAAATGCTGTGACATTGATTTTGAGTTTTATTCGGAAAAATTACTGTCAGTCACATTTGAGCCATTGATGGTATTTACCTGTTAAAGAATGCCAGTCTGGCTGTTATAGTTTATTTACGATAAAAAGACGATGACGTTGCAAAACAAAATATTGTGATGCTGCCAAGCTGTAGTTTTTTCCTTCACCTAACCAAAAATTTGAGAAGTCAATCTGATGTTAGATTGACAGTTCTTCTTTTTCATTGTTCCGTGCCTCGTAGGGCGTAAGTCAAAAATATTTATTTAAAAATAAAAGGCTTGTATGATAGGCTTGATTAATTTAATATAAATATTTCTTCATGAGAAACTATGGATAAGATACAAGAAACAGTAACCAATCATACTATATTCGAATTAACATTTAGTTATTTTACATAGAAGAGGGTTAAATGACGAACTGTAGGTCCGTATACCTTATTCTATGCTCTATAGAACCATCTTCAAGAGCACGGCAAGGTTTTACGCTAAAAGGAATCAATACAAGCTGGAATCATCTTCATGAAAATTTAAATATTGTTTATTTATACAATATCTATTATATTTATTATAATAAAAATAGAATAGAAAAGAAAAATATAGATACACAAAATAAAATTTTGTTTCAAAATATAAAAATAAAAAATATCCCATTTTATCAGTATTATTTATGTAGAGATACTGTGGTCGTTGTTATAATTTGTGTATTATAAAATAACTGTACCTAATTAATTTAATAATAGTTATTAGTGATTTTGAAAAGGTGGAAATAAAGCAAATTTGATAAAAATATACAAAAAATAAAACACAAGATTTCCACTACTCCACTACAAAATCATCACTATCTTCATCGTCACTGTCAAAATTGATAATAAGTGGAGGCACATCCTGTCTATCAAATACTACTTCTCTATCCCACCCATCTTGTATAATTTTTTCAGTGTTCTCTACTGTCTTTGACCAAATATCAGGAGTCAATTTTTCTAAAGACTTTTTCCATACACCTATTGCTTGTTCTGTTGAAGAACCATCAGTTCCCACATGATCTCTATAAAAAAATTTAACTATGCCCCAAATATGTTCAATTGGGTTGAACATATAGTGGTAACGGAGAAGTCGAAGCACTTTGTGACCATATTTTTCAGATAATATGTCAGCTTCATATAATGTTGGTGGTTTATTCCTACAAAAATGCATATATTTAAACAAAATAAGTTATCTAAGTATTACCATAATATATTGAAAAATGTTTATATCAACTTACCGTTGTACTAAATTCAATAATTAGGTTTTGAGGAAAGTATTTTCAAAAGGAATATAATTTTGTATTGACCAGTTCTGTATATCAGCCTTTTGGTAGCTGTTGTTGGTACTTTATTGATCACTGTACTGTGATAACTTGCATTATCCAATACAATTGTGGCAGGTTCTTCCAAGTTCACTAAAAGCTGGTATTCAAACAAATGCAAAAAAAATTCTCGGTTCATTTCACCGTGGTAATCACCATCCTGTTTTTTGGAAGAAAAAAACAGCCCTGCTCCAGGAATAAATCCAGAAGGACAAGCATGCAATACTATATACCTACAATAAGGAAATAACAAATTACTACTAGGCTCAAAACAACTATTAATAATTATATAGATGTGTTCATTTCTGTCGACTTAGATCAGGTCATAATGATCCGAAATTGAAACTGTCTGAACATGAACTAGTATGCAGCGACTCTGTCAAATTTCTGGGAATGATATTCGATAGAAAATTGAGATGGGACTTACATATAAACGATCTAATACTGAGATGTAAGAAAGCGCTCAATCCACTGAAAGCATTAGCTAGTATTAATTGGGGATGTGACAGAGAAATAATTCTGAGGTTATACAAATCATTTATATTGTCCAAGATTGACTATGGCTGCCTTGTTTATGACTCAGCACGTGAAGCAATACTAAAAAAGTTGGACAGTATACAGTGTCAGGCTTTGAGGATCGCACTGGGAGCATTTCGCACAAGCCCATATCTATCACTCTGCTGTGAAGCTGGAATTCCCCCATTGAAATACAGGAGACTGCAACTACTCACGAGCTATAGCTCAAAATTGGGTGCATTCCCAACCCACCCCAACCACCTACAGATGCTCACAGAAGAGGAGTATGACTACTATGAACGACGGCCAACTATCACTCGTCCTGCTGGAATTAGATTTGTAGAATTCATCAATAAGATTGACTATTCCATTCCAAGGAGCTATACCATAAGACAGTCCGAGGTGCCTCCCTGGGACATTGCCCCCCTTGATATATGTCTCGACCTCCAGAAATATAAAAAAGGTGAATGCAACAGAATCACTATTCTTATGGAATTCCACAGGATAATTGAAAGTTTCTCAGATTGTCATATTATCTATACAGACGGATCCAAGACCGACAACGGAGCTGGATGCGCCATATCAAGTTTGGGAATTGTCCATTCATGGACATTACCATGTGAAGCCAGTGTTTATACAACCGAACTCTATGCTATTTTACAAAGTACTGGATATATAGAATTCAACACATATAATAAGTTCGTTGTTTGTACCGACTCTCTGAGTTCTATACAAGCCCTAAAGAATCCATTCAGTAAAGATCCACTGGTACGAATAATACTTGCACGAATACATTGGCTGAGAACTCAAAATAAATCAATAACGTTTCTATGGATTCCTAGTCACTATGGAATAGCTGGTAATGAACTTGTTGACAGTGCTGCCAAAGAAGCTGCTCAAGAGCCTGTTGCTGAGGACATATATATTAGAGTTGATGATATAAGAACCCATTTGAAACACGCTATCTTAGGACAATGGCAGATGGAGTGGGATAGTACGGAGTCAAAATTGAAGGAGATTAAGCAGAAAGTTCATCCTTATACACCGCTCCCATACTCATGCAGAAGAGATCAAGTAGTTATTACCCGAGCACGGATAGGACATACTAATTTGACGAACACATTTATGCTGGCAGGAGAGCGGCAGCCCAGATGCCATCACTGTAATAGGAGACTTACTATCAAACACATACTCACACAATGCCCAGAACATCAAGCAATCAAACAACGAATTGGAATAACGAACACCTTACAAGCATGCCTGGAAAATAATATGAATAGTGCATCTCGAACACTTTCATTCTTCAAAGAGATTGGAATCTACAAAAGAATATAGAAAAAAAAACACATTTTGATGACTGCAATAATATATTAATTGAAATAATAGGGTTGAATATATAAACTGAAATTTAAAAAGGAGAAAAGAAAAAAAAAGAAGAAGGAAAAAAAAAAGCTGGAAGGCTAATGACCATAGCAGTCGATGCCTCAAAAAAAAAAAAAAAATTATATAGATTCAAATAAAATAGTGTGACGAGTAAATATTTGAAAAGGTTTTAAAATGGCAGGAATGTTAGTACATCATAAATTAATTGCTAAATTTTATTATTCAATTACCTTAGACCACCAATTTTGGTTTTTTTTGACGCTTCTATGATTAGAATCTTGCCAAGAACGTCCAACAGTACCGTCTTTAAATGTCCAGGTTTCATCCAAAAACACAAATTAATATAAACCTTCCCTTTTTATCTTGACATATGCATGTAGAAAATGTACACGTTTTAATGCAATATGTGGCACGTCCATTAAACCATGACGAGGATCATCTTTCTGGTATTTGAATGATGTTAAACAACCACTAAATAGTTCACGCTCCTGGAGTTTGTCTCTTGAAGTTTTCAAGGTTATGTGTTATCAATTTCAACAGTAGGTTTTATGCGTTGTCTCTTTTTAGGGGGGCTTTTAGGCTGTTCAACTCTATTATGCTTTGCAGCAATACGGTTAACAGTGGTAACGCTAAGTTGTAAAGCTTCTGCAACTCTCTACAATATAATTACTTCAATTTATGAAATAATAATATATTATCAAGTTTAATTAACCTAACCCGACATTAAAAACATTTATTTATTTACATTTAAATGTGTAACAATAATATTAATAATGATGAATGCAAATAGCGAATACTATTACTTACGTCTCTTACAGCAGTAAGCGGGCCCCCATTTTGGCATTCTCGTTCAAAATAGCTCAACAAAGATGTTACCATCTTTTGACATTTTCTGTTCAGCTGCTTCGACAGTTTATTAACCACACATTGCAGATTTGCCTAAATAATTAGTTATGAAGATAACTGTTTTTTTTAATCTTAAAGAAGCAATGAATTTAAAAGCACAATGTAAATATTAGACGATGATCGAATGTCAATAAACGTCAAAACAAACTGGAGAATTTTACCGGTCGATTTGACAACGTCTTGAAGTTTTGCCAACCCGTTAACTGTAAATTGCCCTGGCTGTTGAGGATAAATTGTATTCACGGTTGGTAAATTAATATATATTCGGATAAGTAGGAAAGTAACTAAAAATGGCATCATCGTCTTCTTATCGTAAATAAACTATATCATCAGACATTATGAAAGATCAATGTGGGAAGGGAAGAAGAGTCTCCAACTTATTTAGTTTTTGCAGAGATGCAAGTTCCATGGAGTTTACCCTCCCTCGATTTCCATTCATACTAGAATACGCTCCACAACTTCACAGTACACTGTGGAGAAGACGGAGAGGACATGGATTATTCAGGAGATTAAGAGACTTTATAATTTTCTCAATTTTACTGATACCTGGTTGAAATTCAACTATTTTTTGTTAACTGACACACTTACCTTTCAAGAATTTGATATTTTAAATAGAGATGTGAGGAATATGGTTGAGGATGCGGATTTTGATAATTATGTAAGGTTGTCTTATATACTTCACTGGTTGATAGGTAAAAACCTTAAACTAAGAATTGTAAATTCGCATGAAGTGATAAGACATTTTTTTCTCTTAAGTTGTTTCACCCTAGAGTCCTTAACCTCAGTAATTCTGTATTCAATAAACAACAACTTGACCTGCTTAACATGGGATTGAAATTAAATTTCTCAACTTCTAACGTTAAACATAACATAATCTAATGTTTTTCTTATTTATTAAAACATTTTATTACGGATGGGATAAATTCATACACACGGTAGGTTGACTTACTTAATTTATTTATTCAATACACTATTCACTAATTATATACACAGTATATTTACATAAACTAATTCATATAAACAGTTCACTAATTTATATTCACTTATTTACTGTTTATCTCACGATGTCAAAGTATAAACTAAACTAAACTCGCTGGTCGGACCCTTATATATTAGTGCCTTTTTTACTAGATAATTCTAAATTGCGGCTTATACAAAAACAATTGGCTTCCTGGCATTTTCTAGATAAGACTGGTCACAAAAACAATGTCTAGATAAGAATAGTCACAATCGTGAACAGTTCTAAGAAATACCTGTGCATCCGCCATAATTTCAACTTTCATACATGGCTTAGACAGAGTCGGATTCAGGGACTATACCAATGTGCTGTTTCGTAACAATAAGAACTCTAACAATAGACTCTGAATTTTGCATTTCAAATTTTACATTTATAATTATATAATACTATATTAGTAGAGTTCAATTTGTTATTAGGTACATTTTATATCACCTGACGATGATTTGATTTGTTTTGTTTGCTCCACTTGAATTTGTTTAATTATTAATAAATATTTGATATTTTCTTCGCGAAAGAAGTGCTTGCACTTATCGCTGCAACGCTTTATTCACTTCTGCCTTGTAACTATCTAATTTTTGGAATTTGTATTATTATTATTCTTGTTCCAGTTCAGGTTTCATTTTCTTCATAGCTATCTCTATTTCAGTAATGTACTTTTTTAAAGAGGAACTTCCCTGCTCAGTACGGGTAATACAAACTCGGCACATGTCTCAGATTTACGAAATAAAAATAGTCAAGGTCAGTACAGTGATTAAAAGATTCCCTCCCCTCCCCCATACTCACAAAGTAGGGTTTCATATAAGTATATAGAGTATTTCAGAAGTTATGCCCAATTGAACGTAAAAAGCATTGTGAGTTCCACGCCTTGTATAGTTCAAACGAAACAACTTGAGATCAATATTTTACGGCCATAACATTTTGATATTGGTCTAGTTTTATGACAAAGTACCATTTTTTGGATATTACAACATCTGAATACAGGGCGACCCAAGAGTCGAACACATGATTTTCTCTATTTTTTCAATCCCCCTGTATTTCATTTCAAAAAGTGAAAATATACCGTATAAACTTTCATTTTTATTTGGCATTCCCTATACCTAAAATTATTAATTTCTGAGATATTGTCAATTTAATAACAAAAAGGTTTTTAAAAATCATTCATCACATCATCAAGTATTGATTAGTAGAATGTCATTCAACAAACTTTTGAAATTTTTTGAAGACTCATTTACTTCTATTTGAAATGAACTTTCCTCTTGAAGAATCAACAAACATGGTTTGGGTATTGGGAGAATGTAGTAGGAATTGTTTATTATCAATACGAATTTACCAAGAGCGATATCCTGCACGAAGACAACCCACAAAAAGAACGTTGAAAAGGTTGATGGATCGTTTCAATCGTACAGGTTCAATACTTCATGAAAAACATGAAATGACAAAAACTGCTGTTACTGAGGAAAATGAATGTAATTGTATGCTGGTAGTTGCGGACAATCCTCATGATAATACTCGTGAAATTTCGCACCAACGGGATATCAGTGTACCTAACGTCCGTCCGAAAAATACTGCATAAAAACACAATATGCCTAGATGCCTCGATACCGCATTCAGTTACAGAGTTACTCGACGATGACTTTCGTGAAGAATTCCTTTTTGCGAGTGGGGTCAACAACAAATACATAATCAGATCGATTACTTTGATTTTCTCCTTTTTCGCGATGAAGCAACGTTTCCTAAGAATGGTACAATGAATAGACATGATTTCCATTACTATTCCACAAATAATTCCTACCTTACATCAACTCAAAGTTAAACTAGGTGGTTTCTGAATGTTTGGGGTGGTATAATTGGAGACCACGTAATTGGACCAAATAATGTGGATTTTACACGATGGAGATATGGCACATCACACTGCTTCAATTCACAATCATCTGAATACCCATTTTCCTGTCAGATGGGTAGGAAGAGAAGAACCCATTGCATGGCCACCTCGATCACCGGGACTAAACTAAACTAAAATTGACTTTTTCATGTGTGGTTTTGTAAAAAACCTTGTTTACCAAATACCGCCTACTACATAGAATGATATGAAAAAGAGAATTTGAGAAGTATTTCAGAGTATTAATGTAGAAATCTAAGTCGTTCTTTTGAAGATCGACAGCAATATTGTATTGACGTTTTGGGTGGTCATTTCGATCATTTGGTATAGAACCAATTATGAATTCACAATTCACTTTCACTGATATTTTGTTATATTTGTAAAAGCATTTGTCTTACTGTCATTTTTCTATATCTTACTTCTTTCAATTATTTTTTTTCAACTTTTTGTTATTAAATTGGCAATATCTCAGAAATTAATGATTTTAGGTATAGAGAATGTGTGATAAAAATGAAGGTTTATAAGGTTCATTTTCATTTTTTGAAATGAAATACAGGGTGATTCATTTGAAAAAATCGAGAAAATCATGTGTTCGACTCTTGGCTCGCCCTGTATTCAGATGTTGTAATATCCAAAAAATGGCACTGGGTCATGAAACTAGACCAATATCAAAATGTTATGGCTGCAAAATATTCATGTCAAATGTTTGATGCCGCCCGCTAGTACTTGATATTTTCCTTTCGACGATGTTTCTACCTTTTCATTGTTGTCTGATACTTTTGTTCTCCTGTATTCCATCTAGCGGATTGAGCTCCTCCTTCAGGATGAACCATTGCTGCCTTCTTTTGAGCAAGTCGTTGGCTGTGTCTTAAATTGTTCTTTTCTGTATTTTTTTTTTAATTTTCCATGGCGTAATTGAAATGATGTGTTGTGTCTTACCTAGAATATCTTTATAAATATTCGGTTCGAAGAATGAAAATTGCAAGTTTTTCTTAACTTGTGTCAAACTTTACAATCAACAACTGTTATTATTACTTTTACATGGCATATCAAATACCTAGATACAAACAATGTTCAAATATACAAATATACACTGTGTAACAATATAATATTTGCAATAAATTCTCAACACTGGCTATATCAAGTGTCTCGGAAATTTCATGAACTGACCAGAATTGTTGATGTGAACAAATTATTCTTGATCTATGACAAGTTGAAATTGAGTATTCAGGCATTTTTGTATGAATAAAAATTAAACTGAAATTTAAATTTGAAATCAACTGACATATTTTAACAATTGCTGCTCCAAAAAGAGGATATACGTTATTGCACAACGTTGCAATATTAGAAAAAACGTCAATTACTCAGTGATTATTTCTCTAAAGTAATTATATTGATATAGACTCTCTATTTTGTTTTACGCGGAGGTTCCAAGGCCGGTGTGTGTAGATAGATCAACTTATTGCACCCTGTATATAAAATAGTATCTTTAGCTGATCATTCCACTATAAATTACTCATGGTAATTAATTTCTCTATATATAATTCAGATTCTTGACCTATCAAAAGTTGAAATTGAGTATCCAGGCATTTTTGTATGAATAAAAATTAAACTGAAATTCAAATTTGAAAACAACTGACATATTTTAACAATTGCTGCTCCAAAAACAGGATATAAGTTACTGCACAACGTTGCAATATTACAAAAAACGTCAATTACTCAGTGATTATTTCTCTAAAGTAATTATGTTGATATAGACTTTCTATTTTGTTTTACGCGGAGGTTCCAAGGCCGGTGTGTGTAGATAGATCAACTTATTGCACCCTGTATATAAAATAGTATCTTTAGCTGATCATTCCACTATAAATTACTTATGGTAATTAATTTCTCTATATATAATTCAGATTCTTTTAGGAAAATAAACGATTACATTAACCGTGGGTTATTTTTTGTAGCACGAAATGATTATTTGATCTCTAACGCAATTTCATTTATTGAATTAGTACAAAAAGGTTTATCTTATTTCCCATGATGTGATAGAATCTATAAGCACTTTGTTTGCTTTTCAGGAGAACTCCCAACAGAATCGTTTACTTTCAACTGTTCGAAATCGGCTAGGACAAATAGTATCGACACTTCAGGCAGCCGTTAGATTCCGAAGATTTTCTAAAAAAGAATCGAGCGCTGCACCGGATTGGTTCGTCGATAAAAGTCATCTTGAGGAACAAACTCCCGGCGACAGGGACAATGGAAAAGGACCCACTTGTTATGGATACCGTATTGTTGTTGATCCCACGAACCTGTCACATTATGTGGTAAGTTCATTGTACATAGTGAGTAATAGTTTTTTATTACAATGAGCATTCATTTTTGCATAACAGGTAATAGGAAATCTAGGAACTTTTATTGACTTAGATCATCTGTTTTAAGATTTCACTAGTTATTTAGGCCAATTGATTATTGATCGTTCTTTCATCAAATGACCAACCAATACCTGCAAATCTGCAATATAATCATTTTTATGAAATTCTGTTTAATTCTTTAAATGAAATTCATTCTTCGACAAGCTCTTGTATTTTATAGTTTTTCCAATAAAGATTATATTTTTTGTTTCTGATAAAGAAAAATAGATAGTCGATATCTATAACGTTGAACGCATAAAAATCTTTTTTCACAATTAATCACGCTGTATAATAATACGTTACGAAAGCTATTAAACTAATTAGTGACCCAGAAGCTCTTGGGTACCTATCTGCAAAAGTGAAAGCAATCATCACTTAGTGGCTTGTGGAAGCAGGATTAGACTATCACGAAGAACATCCTCACTGGTTACTGTCAACTGAGGAAATACATGAGCTTGACAACAGGAGCAGACTCCACATTTTGTTAATAAGAGAAAGTAATCTCTATTCTCTTTCTTGCCCGAACATTGCCCCTGGCACTTCGGATTCGAGTAGTTAAATGCTCTATGGGGCAGAAACATGGTCTCTAAAAATCAAAACTCTGAATCGGATAGAGGCATTTGAAATGTGGACAATTCGTAGACATCCCATGGACTGCACATAAAACTAATGAAGAGGTGCTAGAAATGGCCGGTATGCATAGAGAACTTCTGCAAATCGTGAAGAAGAGAAAGATATCCTATCTTGGATACATACTCAGAGGCGCCAGATACTCAATACCTAGGTTGATTTTGCAAGGAAAAATAGAAGGTAGAAGAGGCCCGGGAAGAAAACAACATTCATGGCTGCGAAACATTAGGGACTGGTGCGGAACTATAGATGCAGCCACCATCTTCCGAAAGGCAGAAAATGGCACCTTACATTTGACATGAAAGAAGTACAAAGGACCGCCAACGTGCGAGAAGCACAAGGCACAAGAAGAAGAAGAAGAATCTCTATTCACATATCGATACATTATTGCCAAAATATCGTAAGCCACAGAAGTGAAAATGTTGAGGGGGACTAAAATTTTATCCTAGCAAGAATTTTTGAAGTATGAAGACGAAACAGTTACTTATAACTATTTTGGCACTGGTTTTAAACAAAAATAACGACAGTTTAATCGTAAAAATAAAAATTCCCTCTCATTTTACACTTATGATACTTTTGCAGCCTCGGTGATGTATTGTAAAATATCGTAAGCTTCATAGTTACAATACCTTGGTTGTAAGTACTTTGCACTTACAATATTTTGGTGAATGATAAAAGATTATTAATAAAAAATGAGATGAAGAATTATGTTTTTAGTGAACTAATTATTATAAAGGAAAAACCAACATAATATATCTACTCTACAGTTACTGTTGATAATTTTCATTTTTTATAAACTGAAAAGATTTAAAAACTTGTATATCTCTATAAACTATATTTCAATAAAAATAGGTTATTCTATATCGTAAGCAGTGTTGCCAGAAGAAGTGCAGAGAGAATCGTGTAACTCGGCTGCCGAAAATCGTGTGAAGTCGTGAAAGTATCTTCATTTTCAAAAATACATAAAATACGTATTACTCATCGAAAAAACTCTATTGCGATATAAAATTGACAGGCAACATAATACATAACTTTTTTTACTTTTATAAATGCTAATACAACGGAGAGTACAACTGTGTTATGGTTATTTTTAAAACAACAAATAAAATATATACAGAGCGACATACGAACATAACTAGGTACCTATATTTTAAAACTATCTTATGAAGATGACTCGGAATCGGGTGATTCTTAACTTTCTGTTTTTCCTAAATATAATAGCCTACTATTAGCGAGTTTTTCGTAACATTTTTATTTAAAGTAAATGCGTAACATGTCTTGTTCTCCATAAAAAGTTTTTGTGTACAAAAGACCTTCTATTGTTTCTGTTTTTAATTTATTGCGAAACTGTGTTTTAATTAGATTGATTTGGGAGAATATCCTCTCTACTGCCGCGCTAGAATGAGGCAAACAAAGAACTTGAAAAACGAACTTAGTTAAATTTGGAAATTTTAGCGAATCTCCTATCATCACATTGGCAATTTCCTTCCAAAATGGTACATTATTTTCAATATCAACTAATGGATAATTTTTTAGCAATCTCCATTCATTATCAAGATCCTGAACTTCTTCAGGATTAACAAAATTTGGAAAAAGCGTTGCTACTTCAGAAAATGTGTGTTTTTCTTTGAATTTTACACAAACAGTATCCAAAAACTTCAATTTTTCTATGGCAGAGTTTTTTAAAGGAAATCTAAGTGATATTTGCTTTGTACTTTTCGAATAAAAATCTAAGCATTTTACTTTGATCGAATGTAAAATATTTTTGTCAATTTTACTTACAGCAGTTGATGCTCTAAAGTACATATTATCGTTAATAGGTAAGAAATTTCTTGGATTTTTCTAATCAATTCCGTATACCATGTTTTTCTCTAAAATATCTCGTTTAATAAAACAACCCATGAGGGTTTTCAAATCACATGTGACCTCTTCATATATTCTATGTAACTGTGGTTTTTCGCTCTGCATTAAAATATTTAGCTGATTGAATAAAGGTAGTATATATGCCAAGAAATCAAGATATAATTTTGTTTCCGGCTTTTTAAGTTTCTCTAAAATAATGTCTACTCCATCAAAGGCTTGCTCTGTGAAATAAAGAATTAACGCGTTATATTGTGAAATCATCATTTTAACAACCGATTCTAGGGAAAGCCATCTTGTTTGTGATGGATGGAGGATTTTGTGAGGCAATACATTGGCAAATTCTTGAAATTCCTTGTAGTTGTCAAGTCTTTTTGGGCTATAGGAGAAGAAATTGTACCTACACCTAAAACAAGAGTAAACTTTCATAATAAAAAATATATATGTACACCACTGAAAAGCCTTACATCTCTTGCCAACTGTTCTACTTCGCTGGGAAATTTCTCGCATGCGTATGATGCACGAAGATGGAAGCTGTGGCAGACACACTTCATCATAAACAAATTGGGGCATTTTTCCCTAAGTCTACTGGCTAAGGAATTTTGGGCGCCCATTATATTGTTTGCTCCATCGGTAGCAAATCCGGTAAGATTTGTTTTGAAAGAGATATTGTGTTTTTTAAAAAAGTCATCGATTAATGTAAAGAAGGCAGCCCCCGTAGCTTTCCTAACTGGAAAAAGGGCTAGAAAGTAGTCCTTTACATTAAAATTAACGACAAGTCGGGCAACTAGGCACAAATGCTTCGAACAGGACCTATCTGTGGATTCATCTGCTATTAAACTATATTTATTTGTTCGCAGTATGTTTATCAGTTGCAGTTTACCTTCATCGCCGGTGACATTTTTTATTACCGTAATCGTTTTTGTACGGCTGCATTTAATAGCCTGGGCGATTTCAGAATCCGGGCAAATACTTTTCACTAAGTTTGTAATATTTTCCTTTAATCGTATAGGCAAGTTGTGTTCTGCTATAAATCCAGCAAGTCGCAGAACGCCTTCCTTTCCTTTTTCTTCGAGATTTTTTGTTTACTTTCCAAATATTGACGATACAGATGGTTGCGATTTAGCAGATGATACTGATTTCAAGTGCTTCCCGGTAGTGCTATGTTTTTTTAATTCTCCCTTTCCTCTC
Organism: Galeruca laticollis; assembly: GCA_963921935.1. Lineage (NCBI taxonomy): Eukaryota > Metazoa > Arthropoda > Insecta > Coleoptera > Chrysomelidae > Galeruca > Galeruca laticollis. Next base: position 30,913,064 of record OY998178.1, on the reverse strand, counting down.
GCAATCAGTATATCGCAGCTGCAGTATTTACACCTATAATAATAGATACATTATTTTAAACTTACAAAATCATGTAAAAATCTATCTTATCAGGCATAAACTGGACCCTCCTTACTTAGCTGAATTCACTTCCACTCATTCTCCCACTCTCTATTATATTTCTGTTTATATTCCGCACTTTTAAATTTTTCGTAGGTGTGCAAAACGTCCTCTGGTTTCTGCACATCACTATCACTATCAGAGGTATAAGACATTATATTTACTGGGCAAATACAAAAATGTGCGAAATAATCAAGAAAATATCACAGCGATTTAATTTCAGTCGGAATAAAATACTAAAACATCGCCGTCCTCGAGTAAAACAATTACGAACGCCTTTTGCTTCTGCTAAACACACGCACACGAGAATAAATTGGCTCTATGGGATTCCCAAAATTGATAAGCAGCGTCGACAACTTGATCACGTGATTATATCTGCATGGCCATGAATATGATAAACAGAAGTGACGATTTCTTTAGCAGAATTCAAAAATCGTGAGAATTGGCATTTGATTCGTGTAATCGTGTAAAAAGAACTGAAATCGTGTAATTACACGATTAATCGTGTAATCTGGCAACACTGATCGTAAGAATCTTCCTCGTCAGTTTCGGCCAATTAATCTCTTACAGAAGATTTGCACTGTAGACTAAAGTATTCCTCATGGTATCTCGGTGGTATTATATAGTTTTTTGAATATATTTTCTTTAGTGTGGAGATGGGCAATTTATGATGATAAAGTTTTTCCGATATGACATCAAACTCTAGATATTTTTTTTAGCTTTTGTGTTCTTTGACCTGAAAATATTAAATAAAACGGATTTGACTGACAGTAAAACTAAAAATAATTATTAGAATACTTCGTTTTTTTGTTTGACCATTAGATGTTTTTGTATTTGATGGAATAAATACCAGTTCTGGAAATTTGTTAAATTCAGTGGAACCACTTTAGAATTTGCAAGCATCGTAGTCCATTCGGAAAGAGACCAGATTATTCTTTTGCAGACGTATCTCTCAATTGTAGCGAGTCCACGTGCATATAAGCATTATTCGGTAGTAAGAAAACAAGTGTCAACATTATTTGTTGGAGCATCGTAAACCTGGCCCTATTCCGTTTATTTCCAGAATAGCTATCGCAATACAGAATAACCATTTGAATAGTACTTCTTAAATCAACTGATGTTACACATTTAAAGATAACTGATCATATTTCACTACATCCTCTGTTACCATCCGACTGGCCCCATTATAAAAAAGTATTTTCTAGAGTATCATCTCCATGAGGGGTATTAAGGAAGGACCTTTTAAAGATCAAAACTGGCAAAAATGTATGAATCGTCCAAAAGTTGTTTTTTCTGATCTGATAAAACTAACTGTTTGCTTTTTTTCCATTTCTAAGTGCTTGTCAAATACGTCTTTTGTGGTTTCTGTATCTTGGAAATCTTCACCTTTTCTTCCTTCACATATCCGGCATTTATCTTTTTTTGGCTGATGAAATCCCAAATTAATATATTTCGAGAATACTTCTCTAAAGACCATCAACGACACTTTGATTCCATCTGCACCATCACGTTTCTTAGCTCACTATATTTGCGAGAAGTTTATTTACGGCAATAATGGGGCAAAACGGCTGGTAGCTTTTTGATAAAGTTGTGAAATAAATTTTAACTGAATCAGTTGTTTTGTTATGAGGTCCACTGCATATCGAGCAGGAGGCTTATTCAATTTAATAATTTGTGGAAGTTCTGGTTTGACTGATTTTTGAAGAGAATTAATATTTTTGTGTTAGCCATTCAATGATCTCTTGTTTTCTCTTTGATGTGTTTGGCACCTTCTCAATGTGACCAGAATGGTAACTAGCGTTATCTAATACTATGACGGAACCTTTTGGTATTGGATCAATCATCTGCTCAAAATTTTCCTCAATATATAGCGAACAAGCTTTGACTAAGAAGTGGTTATTTATTATTGGTATTCAATTAAGTAGTGAAAAATCAATAATAGACGCCAATTTTATTTAATAAAGACGAAAAAAAGACTAACGTTATAACTGTGCTGTCACAAATTCTACGTTTAACTAACATAAACAACAATTACTAGTATCGTAAGCCAAATCCTGTGATATCAGTTACGCTGTTTTTGAAGGAGTCATAGTGAGAAGTGCTGCTGGTTACGACATTTCTGTCGACGTTAAAATAATATATTAAGTACCAAGTATTAAAAACGATACTTTAGTTTTATTGGACACGAGTGGAGCGAAGCGGAACGAGCCTTACAAAACGAGTGACTAAAGATCTTTCTAACATGAGGTGCTTACTATACTTTTTCTACACCTGCAGGAATAAAAAAATAGATGTTAATTATACTATATATTGATTATATTCATAACGCCTTCTTCTTTCCTTCATTTAAGGCTTCACCTGCCAAGGCTATTCGGCCTATATATTTATAACATTGCAGACGATGGCCGCCAGCTGACTAACAAATCAACTGACAGAGAACAACAAAATTATCTCGGAATATCAAATTTTTATAATTCAAAAGACACACGTGATGTGACGATTAAAAGACAAAAGATAAACGAGGTGTGACTTTTCGCATTTTAAACACTATTGTTTAAAGAGTCGTTTTTCGCATGTCAAACCTGTGTCTATATTGCGGTTTTAGTAACAACTGACAGAGAACAACAAAATTATCTCGGAATATCCAATTTTTATAATTCAAAAGTCACACGTGATGTGACGATTAAAAGACAAAAGATAAACGAGGTGTGACTTTTCGCATTTTAAACACTATTGTTTAAAGAGTCGTTTTTCGAATGTCAAACCTGTGTCTATATTGCGGTTTTAGTAACGGAAGTAGGAAAAATATTTTTACAATTACGATAAATAAAAAATAGGTTTTGGAGAAAACAGTTATTACTGTCACTTACGATAAATTGGCAGATAATGAATTTGCATGACACTTTCATTGAACAGAAACTTGTACTATTCTTACTGTAGAATTCTAAATGCAAGTGTCCAATAACTGGTGGGTGTCCAATGACTGTATGATTTTCACTATACATGCACAATCAGTTGCATATATTCAGGCTTTAAGGTGTGAGAATGTTTTCATTCTTCTAATTTCTATTTTGTGCCGTATTTTCTGCCCCATCCATGTCTTGTATCATTATCCAATTTTTTCTTAGTTCTCCTTTTCTCTTTTGTTCCGGTGCTTACCACCTCAGCTATCCTTTTCTATAGAAGTCATTATAGATTTTCCTATCAATCATAAATTTCGACTTCAATCTCTAATCTTTTTGTTCGGTTACTCCTTACTCCTGGGTATCTAAAACCGCTGTATTTTTCCATTGTTCAGTTCCATAGTTTTTTGTACATCGGCGTTGAATAATCATCATCATCACCCAGCCCCTTCAGTCCACTGCTGGACATAAGCCTCCCTTGATTGCTTCCATATCTTCCTATCCTGTGCTGCTTGTATCCAGTTTTTATGGATATGTCTGAAGTCGTCATGCCAACGTGTTAGCGGTCTTCCTCTATTTCGAAATGCTTCATGTCTCGGTTTCCACTCCATCTATTGTCTGTTAATCTAGCTATATGACCCGCCCAGTTCCATTTTATGGATGCGATTCTCTCTATGGCATCAACTAGTCTCGTTCTTCTTCGAATTTCTGCGTTCGGTATTCTGTCTCTTAGGGATAAACCCAGCATTTGTCTTTCCATGGCACGTTGAGCTACTCTTATTTTAGTTGCTTGTTTTTTGTTAGAGTTAGGGTCTCTGCACCGTATGTTAACACAGGTAAAACACACTGGTCGAAAACTTTTCTTTTTAGACATATGGGCAGTGAGGATTTTAGGATGTCTTAGCTTTCTGAAAGCAGACGATGCTAATCCTATTCTTCTTCCCAGTTCTCTTACCTGATTATCTCTGGTTATGCTTACCTCGTGATCTAAGTACTTATAGGACGTTGTTTCTTGGACTTGATTTCCTTCCAAATATATACCTCCTGCCAATACGAGATTTGTCATCACTTGCGTTTTTGAGATGTTTATTTTGAGACCCATTTTCTTTGAAATATTCTGTAACAGTCTCAACATGGTTTCCGCCTTGTGAATACCATCCGCTATCAAGACTATATCATCTGCGAATCTTAAGTGACATATGTCTCCGTCGTCTATGTTTATTCCTAACCCATCCCAATATATTTGTTTCCACATGTATTGCAGTAGTGTGGTGAATAATTTTGGCGAGATTCTGTCGCCTTGTCGAATACCTCTCTTTATTTTAAACTTTTTGGTATGTTCATGAAGACTTACGCAGGCAGTAGCTTTTTCATATATGTGTTCTATCATGTCTGTGTATCGGTGATCTATTCGACAATCAGCTAATGCTCGAATCATTTCTTTTTGATTTATGGTATTAAACGCCTTTTCATAATCAACAAATATTAGAACCAGTGGCTTATTGCATTCTATTGATTTTTTTCTATTAGGATTTTCAGAACTTGAAGATGGTCGTTGGTTCCGAACCCTTGTAGTGGTTACTTAGCAAGTGCCCTCGTAGATACCTCGATTAAACCATAACACCATTTATTGTTGAGAAACACTTACCTCGTAACCATGTGTTGGGGTTGAATAAGAAACACTTTGATTTAATTCACTGGGTTAGTATATTAATCTAAATACAATTTACACATTAATCTACATTAGAACTATATCGAATATAAATACTGAGTTCCTGCCATTTCTCAATGCTTAATTATTTATAGGAAATATTTGACAATACTTCAAGTCGATGACTTCAATTTCACGTTCAAGTTCAAACTATGAAAGAATGTTGTTTACCCTTCGGTCATGACTGATAAACAAACGTGTTATGAGTTCAATGTTATGAGTTCATTATCTCTTGAATATTAAAATTAGATATTGTTATTAGATTCTATTTTTATACTTAATTAAAGACCTTTTGTCCTTATTGTCTTTTATAACTCACTACATCATCCCCTCTTGGGAGAGAAAAATTACTGTCTTAATTTTTCGATATCACTTATACATAAAAATAGTTTGTTTATTAAATGTTTTTTATTTACTAACACTACTTTGTTCGTTTATAAACACTCTTCACTTATTTACATTTGTTTCCGGTCAACGTATCTGAACATACGATTTTTGTGTACGATTTGCGTCTTATTGTCTGGAGATGTGATCTCGCAGTTTACACCTGTTATTCCCGATATTTTAAACGGACCTAAATAATGTGGATCAAATTTATTTCTACCTTCATTTTTTTAAATTACTAATTCCCCTATTCTAAAATTTACAGGTGAGGAATCCTTTTCACTACTACTGACTCTATTTAGCTTATTATTTATTAGAAACTGTCTGGCTCTTTCATTAGCGTATTGTAATTTGTACTTCAATTCCTTATCATATCTTTCAAAATTATAACATGGTTCGATTTTTTCACCTAAGAATTCTGGCAAATTGGGCTTTTTCCCGAATAATAACTCAAAAGGAGTGTATCCATGATATGTACTCGGGGTAGTATTATAACAGTAAGCAAACGTTTTAACAAGCTCACACCAGTTATTCCTGGAGTCTGCGATAAAGTGTCTTACATACTCATTAAATGTTCGGTGTAACCTTTCACAACTGCCTATTGCTTCGTGATGGTAAGCCGTTGAAAAATTATGTTTTATATTTAAAAGTTCCGCTAAATTCTTCATTATCTCATTCTTGTATTCTGTTCCCTGATCTGTTCTTATCTCCTTCATCAGCTCGTAATTCGGTATAAAATTGTCGAATATTGCTTTTGCTATAGTGTGTGCTTCTTTATTCTGAACTGGTATCATAACTGCGTATTTAGTTAGTTCGCATAGTATTGTAATGCAATAACGATTCCCGTTGTTACTTTCTACAAACGGACCTATTGTGTCTATGTAAATAATATCAAACGGTTTTATCCCTGTATCTGTGATGACAAATTTTTCTTTATGAGTAATCTTTGCTTTGTTTACTTGACATTTATGACAATTCTTTACGTACTTTCTTACGTCTCTCTCCATGTTTTTCCATTTGAAATTTGCTCTTAGTTTCTTTAATAATCTATTATTTCCTACATGTCCTCCAAACATTGGATCGTTGTGGTATCTTTCTAGTATCTTTTTGATCTCTTCTTTTTGCTGTACCGTTCTTGGTACTCCACATATACATATTTGAATACTCTTTAACCTTTGATTTCCTACTTCTGTAAATTCTTTTACTGTGCACTTATGAAATATATCATCATTTGTATATATTTTCATTCTTTTTACTTCATTTCTTACCGATAGCTCTTCAAGCTTTTCCAACGTTCGTCCTAGGTCGAAGTTGTTTAATCCGGTATTTACGACTTCACTAAATTTCAACTTATTTTTGATCCGAATGCTCATCCTTAGCGAGATACGGTTATTTTCAAAATGTAAAATTGGTAATTTATGTGCCTCAAGATTGTTTAAAACTTTTATTACTGCTGGTTTTTGTATTCTTACTTCCTTTGTTTCCACGTTATTCTTCTGATCCTTTCCTGTTTGGGCGTTTTCTTTTTGCGCTTGTGCTCTTGTGATTGCTAAGACATGTAAATTATGTATGTATAAATCCTTAAGTTCATCTATGGATATTCTCGATATGCTATCCGCGTAATTCGATGTACCTTTAACATATTGTATTTCAAAATCGTATTCTTCCAAATCAATTCGTATTCTCGTGAGTTTCGAAGTCGGATCTTTCATTGCGAATAGATGTGTTAGTGGCTTGTGATCCGTTTTTACTATGAAGTGTGGTGAACCATATAAATAACACTTAAAATGATTGATTCCCCAATGGGTTGCTAATAACTCTTTTATGATGGTGGGTTTGTTAAGTTCGCTTTTCTTGAAGCTGCGTGATGCGAATGCGATGGGTAGGTCAATCCCTTCGTAATTTTGACTTAAGATTGCTGAACATGCGCTATTTGAAGCGTCTGTGGTTAATATGAATTGTCTATTGAAGTCTGGATATCTTAAAATTGGTGGGTTCATTAGTGCATTTTTTAAGACCTGAAATGAGTTTTCGCACTCTTGTGACCATTCAAATTTCACGTTTTTCCTAGCTAACCTATTTAAAGGAATACATATCTCGGCAAAATTCTGAATGAATCTTCGATAGTAATTGCAAAATGCAACAAATCTTTTGACCTCGTTGGCATTCTTCGGCACTGGATAATGCTGAATGACCGAATATTTTGCTTTATCTGGTGAAACACCATCCTTTGATAAATTATGACCTAAATATGTGACTTCTCGCCTGAAGAATTGGCATTTTTGTGGATTTAATTTTAAATTGAATTTTCGACATGCGTCAAACACCTTTCTAAGATTGGTTAAATGATGATTTTCTGAAATTCCTATCACAACTATATCGTCCATATAGAGAAAAGCTTTTTCTGGGGTTAACCCTGAAAATGCGATTGACATCATCCTTGAAAAACTATTAGGACTTATATTTAGCCCAAAGGGTAGTCTTGTGAATTGAAATGAGCCTTTTTCTGTACTAAACGAAGTGTATTTTCTAGAAGACTGTTCTAGAGGTATTTGATGAAAACCTGACATAAGATCTAAAACTGAGAACCATTTTGCTCTCCCTAATTGATCCAAAATTGCATCTATACGAGGTAAAGGAAATTTATCTGTGACTATTTTCTTATTTAACTGTCTAAAATCTATACAAAGTCTCCATGCCTTATCTTGATTCGTCGATTTCTTTGGTACGAGTAGTACTGGACTGTTATAATCTGATACTGAGGGTTCAATTATTCCCTGTGTTATAAGGTTTTCTACTTGATTATTTAATTCCGTCGTTTGCGAATGTGGTGTACGATAATTTTTTATGTATATCGGTGTATCATCTTTTACTGATATCTTTTGTTCGTAAAAGTTATTGTGCGTTAGTATATCATTCTTTAAAGCAAATATATCTTCGTAATTTTCACAAAGTTTTGTTAAATCATTTCTTACATATTCCGGTACTTCTAAGTTTAGTGCTTTCCTTAATTCTTTCAGTCTGTTACTATTATCAGTCTTAATTGTATATATATCGAATCAATCTAAATCTAAGGTCTCGATGTTCCTAGTTTTTACTGTAATACTTTCATAATTTGTATTTAAAATTCTGACGTAAGGTGTTTTCCTTGATACTATGGATCTGGCTATAAATACTCCTGGTGCTTTTTCTTGTTGCTCTATTACTGTATCCTTTCTCAAATTCTTGAAATTTTCTATTAGCCTGTATACCTCACATCTAGGTGGTATTGCTAAGGTATCATATTCTGGATTACCAAAAATTCGTATGGTTTCTCGCCTGTTAGGCTTGTAATTTATGTGCAATTCTGATTGTGAATAGTCTAATATACAATTATTTTTTGTCATGAAGTCTCTTCCCATTAGTCCATTCGTAGGTATTGGAAAATTTTCTTCCACTACGTGAAAACAATGAATTAAAGTTATGTTATTGATATAAAGGTTTATGCATATTTGACCTAGAGTTTTTGCTGAGCCTTCAGTTACCCCCTTAATGCTTATTTTATTCCTAGTCTCAATTAGATGATGTGGAAAATCTTTAGAAATTTTGATTAGAGAAATGTCTGCTCCTGTATCTAATATAAAATTACAGATGTTGTCTGATACGCTTGTGTGAATTTCTATAAAGTTAGAAAGTGATAAATCTAAATAGTATGCTGAATATGTTCCTGAAATTTTGTTTTCGTTATCTGATTTTTCATTCAAAACCCCAATTGTTTCTGAGTCTCTCTTGCTTCTTCATTTTCTATCTCACATATTCTTACGTTATTTTTACTGTGGTTATTGTAATTATTATTCCTATTGAATTTCGTATTATAATTTTCGTATCTGCCATAGTTGTTCCTTTGATTATACTGTCGAAACGTTCTTCCTGGATGATTACCGTTATAAAATCCTCTGCTGTTTCCACGCCTGTGATTATTCCTAACGTCGAAGTTTGACTTCCTGAAGAAATTCCTGTTATCTTTCATGTGTAAAACTTGTTGTTGTCCTATTACGCCTTCCACTGAAACCAATTTCGATAGTACCTCTTGTGTCGTTTCGAAACTTCCCGCTGCAATTATTGTTTTGGTTGCGTCCGTTGCGGCGTTCATAGTTACTGCCTTAATCGTCGCCTCCTTCGTATATTTTTCGGCTAGTCGTTCTGGCATCCCTTCCGATATGTATGCTGCCTGTAATCTTTCCGCCAATTTCTCTACCTCTGTTGCATACTGTGTAACATCTTTTCCATTTTGTTTTACTTTACCCAGTTTCGCTATGAGAAGGCTTGGATTGTCTCCTCTTATCCCTGTTTTCAGTTTATTCTTGATGTCAGCAATGGAGTTTTCCGTCGTGATCAAGCTTCTGGCTTTTCCCGTTAACCTCGTTTTTATTAATAAAATAGCATTTTCTTCGTTACCCGTCACATTTATTTGTAGTAAATCTAATGAATCTAAGAATGACTGTAATTTGTTTGCTTCACCGTTAAATTCGTTCGGTAACACTTTACTCGCAAAATTAAAAAAATCATTCATACTAGTCGCCATTTTCAATTGTTTGCTTATTGCTTGTAATACCTCCGTATCGATTTACTCCAAAATAGAGTTAGGTATTTTAATAATACAATTTAACGCTTGAAATGCCCTAGCAGCCTTATCTCTAATTTTATCTAAATAATTTCTACAACTTTCTTGTTGTAATAAACTTAAATTTTTCCAATTTTTACCTATTAATCTAACAAAATTATTATAAAGACCTACTATGGTATTAATTACTTCTATATGTATATCAGGATTTTTAGGAGTTTCTTTTTTCAAAACTCTTTTTCCCTGTTTATTAACTTCGTCCACAATTATTCGTAACTCATCATCAAAATCTTCCCACGTTATTGACATTTAAAGATTCGTACACAAGAAGAGAATGTTTAGGTACTTACAGTTTTATTTTACACGGTGAGGGTTCCTGTTGCCTGCTTCGCTGCAATGCCTCTGTTGATATCTCTTTTCAGTGCCCTCCTGTGAGTTTTCCACACCGACCAGATAAATTTTAGAATGAAAGCTACAGTTATGATGTATAGTAGAACCATTACATGCGTCGTGAAACTGTCTTGTTGACTGTACCCGTTTCTTTTGCCTCTTGTTTTGTGGCTGAACCTCCCATTGTTTGTTTTCTCCAAGGTCCCAAATTTAGATAAAAAACCATATATTTTCACGTGTCCTTATGGCGGGATCTCGGTTACCATTAATTACCATTTGATTTTCAGGATCTCGGTTACCATTAATTACCATTTATTTGCAGTTACCATTAGTTCTTAGGGTCCATATTACCGTATTTTTCCATAACCATTAACTAGTACATGTAGTAGTGGCGATAACCATTATATAATTAATTTTACCATTACCATTTCGTTCTCGATATAGTGGCGATATCTATTTTACCATTAATTAGACCATAACCATTTTATAATTACCATGTCCCATTAGTTGGCAGGATCGCCATGTAGTGGCGATTACCATTTAACTATCAATTTTACCATTTCCATTATACAATAAACATTTATTTCCATTTTACCATTTACTTCGCAGGATCGCCATGTAGTGGTTACTTAGCAAGTGCCCTCGTAGATACCTCGATTAAACCATAACACCATTTATTGTTGAGAAACACTTACCTCGTAACCATGTGTTGGGGTTGAATAAGAAACACTTTGATTTAATTCACTGGGTTAGTATATTAATCTAAATACAATTTACACATTAATCTACATTAGAACTATATCGAATATAAATACTGAGTTCCTGCCATTTCTCAATGCTTAATTATTTATAGGAAATATTTGACAATACTTCAAGTCGATGACTTCAATTTCACGTTCAAGTTCAAACTATGAAAGAATGTTGTTTACCCTTCGGTCATGACTGATAAACAAACGTGTTATGAGTTCAATGTTATGAGTTCATTATCTCTTGAATATTAAAATTAGATATTATTATTAGATTCTATTTTTATACTTAATTAAAGACCTTTTGTCCTTATTGTCTTTTATAACTCACTACACCCTGACCGGAATCCAGCTTGCTCCCGTGGTTGGTATAAATCCAATTTATTTTTTAATCTGTTCGTAATGATTTTTGTAAACAATTTGTAAATGTGTGATAACAGACTAATAGGTATATAATTTCCAAGGTCGGTAGTGTTTCTTTTTTTGTGAAAAAGAGATAATTGCATTATTCCATTGTGTTGGAGTAGATTTCTTCTTGAGACACTCGTTGTAGAGCGACTTCAATGTTGTTAATAACTTTATTCCTCCTAGTTTAATTGCATCTACGACTATTCCATCTTCTTCCGGGGACTTTCCATTTTTCATCTCACTTAAAGCTTTTCTCATTTCGTTTATGGTAATTTCGGGCATAAGTTGCGATCCTTGATTTTGGACTTATGGGCGTTTGTTATTTTTCGTCTCTCCATTTCCCTTATAGATTTCTGAGTAAAACTCTTCTGTTATCTTTAAGATTTCTTCTCTATTTGTGGAAATTTATCCATGCCTATTTGTTAGTTAGCATATATTCTTCTTTCCCTTAGAGAATTTCTTCCTCAGTACTTTTGACTTCTATGGCTTTCAATGACCATCTTTATATTTTCCGTGTTATATTTTCGTATGTCTGATCTTATTGATTTCGTTATCTCTTTATTTAGCCCCTTCAACTTTTCTTTGTTTCTTCCGTATTTATCTCTTAGATCTGTTCTTTTCTTCATGAGGTCTAGCGTGTGTGTACTTAACTTCTGTTCTTTTTTATTTATTTTACAATGTTTTTTCTGTGCTTTTTTAATTGTGTTTATTATCGCCGTATTTAATTTTTCTATATCTACGGTTTCACCGTCAGTGTATTCGCTTCTATCGAGACCATCTTCAATATCATCTTTAAACGCTGTTGTGTCTTGAGGAGGTATCCAATTATTATTTTTGGAATCATTTTGAAGCTTCCTCCTTTCATTTTTGGTATTAATACAGACTTTCGCTCGTACCATTCGATGGTCACTACCGATGGAGAACATATTTAACACTGTGACGTCTTGTATAATTTCTTTCTTTATTGTTATTATAAAGTCTATTTCGTTTTTTGTGTGTCCATCGGGACTTATCCATGTCCATTTCTTTTGAGATTTTTTATTATAGAAGGTGTTCATAACGTATGAATTATTTTGATGTAAATAGTTTACGAGGGTCTCTCCTCTTTCGTTCCTATGTCCTTAACCAAAATCTCCTAATGCATTTTCAGACTCATCCTGTTTCTGTCCCACTTTAGCATTGAAGTCGCCGATTATCATTGTATAATGAGTTTTTCGTTCTTGGAGGGCTTTTTCTAAGTCGTCGTGGAAGATTTCTAGTTCTTCATCTCCTGAACTCGATGTAGGTGCGTATGCTTGGATGACTTTCATACTGTATCTCGAGTTTAGTTTTATTATGACTTATATGATTCTGGGACAGATACTTTTTATCTCTATTATATTTGGTATTAGTCTCCTGTGCACGAAAAAGCCTACTCCTCCTTCTGACGTATCTTCGTTTCCTCTGTGGTGGAACAGATTACCAGATTTTAATGTCAGTTGGTGTTCTCTTCTTCGTCATACTTCGCTTATGCCCAAAATGTCCCACTTTATAGTTTTTAGTTCTTCTTCCATTTCGACCAGTTTCTCTTCTCACAGCAGCGTTCTCACGTTATAGGATGATATGTACAATTTAGTATTTGATAGCGAAGTTTTGCCTCCCCCAGAATCCGTGAGGCAGACCTTACAGGTACGGGGTTTGAAATCTATGATCCTACCCGTCTGGGGTATTTTTCCGTTTGTTTTAAAAATCATCATATTCATACTTGGGGTATTTGGCCGTGACTCTCCTCGCTGGCCAAACGTGTTGGAGAGTGGTCTGGAGTGTTACATTTCCTTAACACTTAGTGATACGGTTATGCCGCCGTTACTCGGCCGCCAGCGCCTCGTTTGTTATCTAGCAGGGTGCATCAGATGGCTTAACCACCGCTCGAGCAGGTGAGGTTGGCAGTTGGGCTGGTACGACCTCTTACCTTCGCCCCTCACACCCCTCGTTGAATAATACCATGTCTTTATTCCATTTATATTGATTTTTAGCTTCCTTTTTCTTCAATGAATTCATGCATTTAGATTTTTAGGGTGAGAAATACTAAATTAGTTTAAGTAATGCCGTTCGAAATTAAGTGCACGAATGTATTCAAAAATGCTAAATTATTGGGCTAAATTCAGCCCAAATCAGTTTATGCTTGTATTTTAATATACCTATGCCGATACTACTTGTATATGACATTTGCCTATAACATCGGCAGGAAGTGGTAATACACATCGATCAGAAGCTATTTTTATCTGAAACCATTCAATTAATAAGTTATCTAATTATTTAGATAAATATTTTTGATAATCATATATTAAGAATATGTTATAATGAATCAATAATGATGATTTTTCATTTTCAGTGGCTCATGGTGGTATCATTGGCTGTTCTATACAACGTAATATTTGTTTTGGGCAGAGCAGTTTTCTGGGAATTGAACAACAAACTACAAATCAGACCGTTATGGTGGACATTAGATTATATCTGTGATGTTATTTATATTATAGATGCCTTGGTACACGCACATGAAGGTGAGTGAATGTTAAATAGAAAAACAACAGATATTACGAGGAAAATTGGATATTTTTTATAAAGGACGTCATAAATTAATAAATGATGAATTGAAGAAACAAATTTAATTATATGAGCCGTTTATCTGGGTCTGATTCTATTAATCTCCAAATCGAGATATTTGAGGCTGTGCATTTCAATGAATTTAAAAATATACGTATAAGATAACAATGCACACTGGTTATGTGTATCTAAAGGAGTTATACTTTATCCAATACCAATTGCAAAAGCTCTTTTTATATGGAGCAATCGAAAGCTCACTTCACTTCACTTTACTGTCGTATAAACTGAAAAGATGCGACAGTCCATATGGACTTGAATCAAATGCAAAATCTTTGGTGTTCAACCAATTAAAACCGATAATCGTAAGGTTAAACCTTAAAAAACTGTCTTGGCCAGACCGCGTACCAAGCATAAAAACTAATAACTAATTACGTATTTTACTGTTGAAAATACTTCTTTTTTTATTTATTTACAAAGATTTGTTACAATTTAAGATCTAGCTGAACAATTAATGTCGAACTAAAAGCTAGAACAAATTACATTTATCTATCCTTATATATATATATATATATATATATATATATATATATATATATATATATAATAACAAGATGTACGAATAGTGCGTGACAGATGAAAAATAAGCAACGAATAGATTAGTGGGTATTGCACGCAAATAGAAGAAGGGGCTACTGAAAAGAGTGGTAACCGCAGACATGCATGTTTCTGGCTCATTAGCCGTCATCGGTACGGTACAACCAAGAAAAGATGTGAAACATGGGAGCAAAGTTGTTGAATGAAATATCAGAAAATATAACAGAATTCAGCAGGATAATGTTTGACTAGTGTATGAATGCCGGCTGGGAAGTTTGTATGAAGGCTGACAGAGAAGATTACGAGTGACGACTGGGAAGTATGAATGCCGACTGGGAAGTCTATGAATGACGAATGACGACTGGGAAGTGTATGAATGACGAATGACGACTGGGAAGTGACTAAAATTGAGGTTTCATGCATATTTATATGTCGGTTAACGTGGTTACGAGGAAGGAGAATAATAATAATTTGAAACGTAACGGTCAGATACAGCGAGTGAAAATTTACAGTTTTTTGTGGCCTGAAAAGGTTTGGTAACTACAGATAACGGAGTTTGGAAGAGGGTTTTTATGAAGCGATAAGGTGTCGGGTAGGTACTTTGAAATATTCATTGGAATTTCAGAAAACGATATTTATCTGTATTTCTTATGTGGTAGTAACGTTAAAATGAATTTTTTGTTGATGTAAAGAAATATTAAATGTTGAAAAGAATGATATATTTCGTTATATGTTTTGGGCAGAATATATGAATTGTGTTATACAGGGGAAGTTGAAAGTAAAAATCACAGCTTGTTTTTCCAGCTAAACATTTTACATTTATCCGTTGTCTAGCCCTTGAACTTTTTTATATTCGGTATCAATTATTTTAATATCGATAATGAATTGGTAGAAGCTTTGAAGAGAAAGATTAAGTAAAAAACTAGACTGATTGAAAAGAATATACTCGACATCCTTGAAACTCGGGGAAGTAGTCACCGATTGACTTTCCCCAAAAAATGAGGTGGTTATCACTTCAGACCGAGTGATGATAATAAAAATGATCCAACAATCAATTTTCCCTTCATGTAATTACTTTCGCATCGGTCAGGGCAACTGCTTCTCTTTTACGCCTACTCATCAATCAAACCGTCATTTCCAAACACTTCTCATCAAGGAGCGAACACAAATGAGAAAGGAATTAAGAAAAACCGCAATCGCAACACTTTCAATGCTCTACGCAATTCCTCAATATTTATACACTACCCAAATAGTATTTCGAAAATGTTTACTATTAAATAGTATACAGGGTAAGGTGATTGATTAGTGTGATAAAGTTCATTACCTCCTAAGTCCTTTGAGATATCAATTTGAAAATTTGGGGGATTATAGCAATCATTATTTATCACATTCGAAAAATGTTTACAATGTTACAGAGTGTTCCAGATTGCTGTGCTATATCAAAGTTACATTTTATTGAATAAACACTCTGTATAACACTCCATATTTGGAATCTGCTTGACTTTTCCATTACAAAAATATAGAGTTATGATGTGTTCTACGGGGATTTGAAAAGTTATAACCAATTTTCCATGAAAATCGTAACAAGTTCAATATAAAAGAAATACAATAATGAAGATCTGTTACAGCCAAAACATTCAGGTAGTAGTAAAAATTCTGGAAAATGATTTACTTCGTTAATATTAATTTAATCTGATACGGGGTGGATCAATATACAAATACATTATTTTCTCAATTTTTTCAAATAGATTTTATTTTATATTAGTATCGAAAAGAACCTCGCACATACTTCTTTTTGTATTAAGTATTGTAATACCTGTGATACTTTCACTGTAATAACCTAGGAATCGCTGTCACCAAAATGTAATAACCTAAGTACTTCTGTCACCAAATGTGAT
The DNA here is from genome assembly GCA_963921935.1 of Galeruca laticollis. NCBI lineage: Eukaryota > Metazoa > Arthropoda > Insecta > Coleoptera > Chrysomelidae > Galeruca > Galeruca laticollis. The sequence continues at coordinate 30,896,742 of OY998178.1, read as the reverse complement.
AACCTAAAAAAAACTGTTCGCCATAAAACTAAAAATAACGCTGTCACCACTGTAATAATCTAAAAAACTCTGCTGTAAAGATGTCCCTAATGGACCGAGAAGACAGCGTAGCTGGCTGTCACCACCCACGATTCCGTGGGAAACAGGAGGCGACGGCTCCTGTAAGAAATATCCGAAAGAGCTGGCTTCGGCCTCCGCTGCTACCAGTTGTCGTTGGTAATGAGAGGTCTCGTGTCATGGGGTTACGTCAGTTAAAGGGGTGTGCTGAGGAAAATTTTAGGTGTAGCTCTTATGTGTATATATTAGGTATTCCTACTCCCCTGGTTGAGAAAATAAATTAACCGACAATGATTTCTTAAACGAGTTTAATAAAAAAATATAAGAAAAATTAAATTAAATTATACCAAATTGACAAAGCGTCAGGAATAATCGTATATAGAGTCTTGTGACTGTATTTAAATAAAACCAGTGATAGGATCGAGAGAAAACTTGAGATACCCTTTTAAATCAACGCGAATGACTCGCAGAATAAAAAGAAATTTGTTATTTTACAAAATAATCGCCAGAACCTGCATATTTTCGCGTACCCTATATATGAACTTTGATACTAACAATTTAATATTCAACCTCAAATGTGCTCCCTATTCCTAATTCATACGGTGAGATATCACCATTAAATATTTTTGATTTTTCTATGCAAAACATTGATTAGGAACCCATATCATCATTTAACAACTTGATTAAATAGTTTAAACAGGTTCGTCAAATAAGCAATGTCATTTTTTAACGTAATCAGGTTTTCGCGCAATTGTTCGTTTTCTTCAAGAAATTCCAACACTGAGTCAAATAGATTGAAAAAACGATTCAGACAAACACCTTTAGAGAGCCAACGTACTTCTGTGTGCAGCAGCAAGCGATTGTAGTCTTCATCATTTTCATTGCAAAGCTTATGAAACAAACGGTCAATCAATGAATTGCTTCTAATGATATTTATTGCTTTAATAACGTTATTGAGGGACGCATGCAGACGTTCATTTATTTTTTTGCAACCAAATGCTGACGGTGAATAATATAATGTACAGCGAGTACATTTGGCACTGCTTTTCTCAAATGTGCTATAAAACCCTTATGACGCCCGGTCATTGCTGGATTACCATCAGTAGCAGCAGACAAAATATTGCTAATAGGAATTTCTTTCTCTTGAAAAAATTCTTGCATGATATTAAATATAGAACGTCCCTTTGTATCAGATTTCAAATTCTTAGCAAATAATAACTCTTGAGGAATTCTTTCTTCTTTTATAAATCGTACGTATGATAAGAGTAAAGCTTCGTTACTTGGTAGAGTTGATTCATCGAGTTGAATGGAAAATTTGCAAGTCTTTAGGTAATCGCATAATGATATTTCAACGTCATTTGCCATTTCATCTATTCTTCTTTGCACTGAATTATTACTGAGAGGAATTTTTTTAATGATATCAAATGGTGTCTTATGATGCAGAACAGTTTTTAATATCTCTTCGACTGCCGGCAAAATTAATTCCTCGCCAATGGTGTGTGGTTTTCCTGACTTTGCGATTAACAAGGAAACGTTATATGAGGCTCGTAGCCCATCATCGTCTCGTTTAGAAGACGATGCAAAAAGTTTTGATATAGTTGGCTGTTTTAAATATTGTTTTTCGAGTTCTTGAAAATATAATATATCTTTGTTCTTCTTATCAGGATGCATTTTATGTAAATGCTCTTGTAGCCTAGGAGGTTTCATAGCTTCATTTGAAAAAACTTTTCGCCAAATCAAACACATAGGTAATGATTTGTTTTTAGAAGATTCCGCAAATCCATATTTTAAATATTCAATACTGTATTGCCGGCATTTCTTTTTTAATTTAGTAGTAGATTCAGCCATTTTAATACAAAAATTAAATTCTCAATAGATTTATAAATAGTAATGTTTATAAAATGACACACCACTCTCGATTATTTACTACGGCAGAGCTTATGATTCACGACTATATGTCGCAGCCAAGCACATACAACTAACTAACTAAAAATTCGTAGAGCTGTTGCTTTTATACGTTTCATTTCGTGCATGATTCAACTTGTCTGTGTGCGAACATGTTATTTTGTATGAACATCGCGCGTTCGCTTATCAACGTGCGAGGACAAGTCATATACTTCTATTCTAAACTAAAAGAAATTATTATAATTATTAGTATTATTATTAATGCTAATTTAAAACTGCTTATTAACCCTTATTAAATCATTTTTATTTCACCATTCCTTTTGACTGCTTATTATTTGCTTCTGAATCCGCTACCGCCCCCCTAAAAGGCTGCAGCGCCCACAGGGAGGCGGTATCGCCCCCGTTGGGAATCAATGGTAGAACAACAAATGTACCAAAATATTGCGAAATGACCCACTTTTCGATACATTTGAGTCTAAAACTTTGAAACCAAGCCTTAAATAAAAAAATTACCCTTTCTGTTTTATTTATTTGTCGATTTCCTATAAGGTTATGAGAATCGCGAATCGAAAAACTCTAATTTTCTATGAATAATATGCGAAAATTAGTAAAAAATCATACGTAAATTTTGAGAAATTTTTCCGGTAAGTAAAAATTGATAAATATTTATTAAATTTTCAGAAAAGATAGTTAAACATATGACAATTACGCACAAAAATTTTTGTAACGATCGATCGCGTAGTTTTTCACTGCCACAATTATTAATTAACAAATTATAAAAAAGTGGATCGCGCGTACCTTGTTTAAACAACGGTGAAAAAGGAGCACGCAATTTTTAACAGTTACTTAGTGTCATAACAAGCAATAAGCAATTATAAAAATATCCAGTTTACGTTTTAATATTTTTTCACAATTTTTTAAAATTTTGTCAAATTTTTTCCATTATAAATAATTTCTCGTTTACAGCATCGGTTCGATGTAATTTAAAAATTGTGTCCCATCTGAATACTGGTTTGCAAGCACTTTCATTTTAGCCTAAAACGACGAAATTTGACGGTGTAGATTCGGAGATAGAGGCCCACAAAGTTAATAATAATTTATGGCTTACGTAATCGGAGGGAACTGCGATCTACCTTGAATACTTAGAGTAATAATAAACATAGAGAAGGCTATTCATTCAAAAACACGTTTATTATTGCGGCCAACAATTCTAATCGGGGATTGTATTGTAGCTAAATGGCCTTGGTAATTTCGGCTGTTTTTCTGACAAACTTGGCACCGATGAACCATGATAATCCAAAAACATTACTTAATTAACTTAAAAGTTTATTTTGTCACTGAAAATTTTGAAAAACACATCAAAAGGAAAGAACTATATGTTTACTCTCTAGTCGTAATGGATATAAACAAACCACGTTTGACATTATTTACTACGACGTATTAGGAATGATCATCGATCACAGTATGACGATATTTGCATCTCTCTTTATATGGTAATTGAACAAGGACAAAACTACTTAATAGATTACTACATTAAACACGTACTGAAATTTTGAGCAATGTTGCCACTTTTAGTTATAACTATAAAGGTATCTAAGGATACAACAAATACTTGTTTAAAATTCATATAAAAATATGACTTTATTAAATAAAATTCAAGTATTATTACACAATTAATTTTAATAATAGCTACTCAAATGCATAAATTAGTATGACTTTTTTTTTATTTGTATAACTTTTTAACACATTTTCAATTAAACTTCTAATTTCATTTTTCCTGCAACTAAAGAGACTTTGTAAATATGGCAAAGCAGTGGAAGTATCCGCAAGTGAGTTTAGAATGTGACTCAATGTTTGGGACAAGAAAACATCAAAACAAACATATCTATTTTATTTGTTAATCTGAGTATGTATACCTGGGCTGAAGTATTATTATTGCAAAATGTTTATTGTACTGTAATAATGTCATTTTATGGAAAAAAAGCGCTCCATATTTATAAAATTTATTATGAAAAAGGACCATTTAAGACCATGATGATTTGATGAAGATTAAGCAACAAAATAATTTTTCAATCACATAACTATTTTTTGATGCAAATGAAAATAGCATACTTTTTTGATCTTGAAATTCATGCAAAATTTCTTTATAATATTGTTTTTTGATGGCATATTCTGATTCCTATCATTTCGCTACATCGAATTAAACAAAAAATCGTCTCGATAAGTGCTACCGTTGCTGAGATAACTCATGTTTTACTGCGCATTCGCATTTCGAAACACACGGGCCGGGTGACAGCACAGCTGCTCTCCGCTATCCCCACTCCTGCTCCCACGCCGCTCGGCCGACGAACTCCTCTGATTACGGTATTTTCATCGATTTTTCTTTCAATGGGCTTTCATCTGTCGAAAATGCACAAGACGAATATAGTGTATGTATACCTAGGCTGAAGTATTATTATTGCAAAATGTTTATTGTACTGTAATAATAATATTATATGGAAAAAAGCGCTACCCTATTTATACAATTTATTATGAAAAAGGACGGTTAGTTATGATAAACAAAGACCATTTAAGAAAGAAAATATACTTTTTATCAATATTTATTAATGAAACGTTTAATTAGTTGCATGATTTGATTAAGATTAAGCAACAAAATATTTTTTCAATCATACAACTATTTTTTTGATGCAAATGAAAATAGCATACTTTTTTTATCTTGAAATTCGTGCCAAATTTCTTAGTAATATTGTTTTTTGATGGCATATTCTGATTCCTCTCATTTCGCTACATCGAATTTTAAAAGAAATCGTCTCGATAAGTGCTACCGTTGCCGAGATAACTCATGTTTTACCGCGCATTCGCATTTTGGAACACCCGGGTCGCGCGACAGCACAGCTGCTCTCCGCCATCTCCACTCCTGCTCCCACGCCGCTCGGCCGACGAACTCCTCTGATTACAGTATTTTCATCGATTTTTCTTTCATTAGGATCTCATCTGTCGAAAATGCACAAGACGAATATAGAAAGTATTTGCAACCAGCTATAAGAGAGGATTTTTTTAATTTCTATTTAACGATTAAGTAAGCCATAAATTATTATTAACTTTGTGGGCCTCTATCTCCGGATCTACACGGTCAAATTTCGTCGTTTTGGGCTGAAATGAGAGTGCTTGCAAAGAAGTATTCAGATGGGAAACAATTTTTAAATTACATCGAACCGATGCTGTAAACGAGAAATTATTTATAATGGAAAAAATGTGACAAAATTTAAAAAAATTGTCAAAACGTAAAATGGATATTTTTATAATTGCTTATTGTTTGTTACGACACTAAGTAACTGTTAAAAATTGCGTGCTCTTTTTTCACCGTTGTTTAAACAAGGTACGAGCGATCAACTTGTTTATAATTTGTTAATTAATAATTGTGGCAAGGAAAATCTACGCGGTCGATCGTTACAAAAATTTTTGTGAGTAATTGTCATATGTTTAACTATCTTCTCTAAAAATTTGATAAATATTTATCTATTTTCACTTACCGAAAAAATTTCTCAAAGTTTACGTATGATTTTTTACTAATTTTCGCATATTATTCATGGAAAATTAAAGTTTTTCGATTCGCGATTCTCATAACCTTATAGGAAATCGTCAAATAAACAAAAAAGAAAGAGTAAATTTTTTTGGATTTTAGGTTTTGTTTCAAAGTTTTAGACAAAAATGTATCGAGAAATGGGTAATTTTTCGATATTTCGGTACATTTGTTGTTCTACAGCATGCAGCAAGCACTTTTTGGAGTAGGCAAACATAGATTATCGTTACACAATATTCGGCAACTTTCTGCATAAAAGTTTTTGCGTTATCAAACAATATCCATTGTACCCTACTTTTACTGCTCTACCGCTTGGACTACACAGTCAAACTAGATATTATTATATTTTTTTGAGGAACATTTAAATGCAGAGATGTATTTATATTTTCCATTAAACCAATTACCTCATTTATTAGAAGAAATCCCACTTCGTACACGTCAATGGATGTGGTTTATGCATGATAGTGCGCCTGCTCACGCTTATCAATTAATTAATGAACGATTCCTTGGAAGATAGATAGGAAGAAATGGTCCAGTACGGTGGCCACCAAAGTCACCATATTTCAATAAAATTAACTCATTTTTTTGGAGCCACATTAAGAATGTGTGTACAAAATACCTCTAACAACATGACGGAGATAATACGGAATGAATTTCAGAATGCCTTTGTAGAAATGCTTCGTAACGTGAGTAACTCTTGAAATTATCGCTATCAAGCATGCATAGATATATTTGGAGGTCATCTCGAACACCTATTTTAATATTCAATATGTGTACCTATATACTCTAATAAAATAGATTTGTCTTTTATTCTTTCGTTCCTGTAATTTATTTGTAATATACTGTTTTTCCTTGGTATTTTTAATTTAACCTCTATAGTTCGAAACAGGAATGATAACATGTCAGTTTTTGACAAATAAATCATGGCCAACTCACAATTAATTGTTAAATGATTAGAGAGGTACTTAATCAATGTTTGCATAGAAATTTCAAAATATCTCTAGAACTTATAATTTTAGGTATAGGGAATGCTTAATAAAAAAAGAAGTATGTTGGTAGTACTTTTCCATACTCACATAAAATATAGAGTGATTCATTTGAATAAACTGAGAAAATTTGTATTTTGATTCGCCCTGTATCAGATTCAATTAATATTAACGAAATGAATAATTTCCAAGGATTATTACTACTATTTGAATGTTTTGGCCGCAACAGATCTTCTTTCCTGAATTTCTTTTATATTGTACAGGGTATTGAACTGGTTACAATTTTTATGGAAAATTGGTTATAATTTTTCAAATACCCCGTAGACGCATCATAACCCTTTATTGTTGTAATGGGGAAGTCAAACAAATTCAAAATATGGAGCGAAATACAGGGTGTTTCATTTAAAAAAATGTAATATTAATATGGCACAGCATTCTGAAACACCCTTATAACATTGTAATGAATTTTGGAATGTGAAGACTAATGATGGCTAAAATCCTACAAGCTTTCAAATTGGTATCTCAAAGAACATTGGAGTTAATGAACTTTATCACACTAATCGATCACCCGGTATATTATAAAATTTTATATGCGAGTTTTATCAATGCATTAACCGCATTAAACTTATGTCAAAAGTGATAAGACCCGTATATTCAAAACAGCATTTAGTCAAACCAAGTTTTCGCAATTACAATCCATTTCCTTAAGCGTTCCTATTAATAAGCTGGGATAAGCTCTTAGGTTGGTATAATTAACCGACTGCGAATCTTTTATTCCCATCTCACGCAATGGGAGCGATATTCTAGATGTCATTCCCTCTTGATATCAGTAAGGACTGTGAATACGACGCCCGTGAGATTTGTCTGTTGATATTATAGGATAAGACGTTTGCAGAGACGGTTTAAGATTCCATAACAATAGTACTCAAATGTCCTTCAGGATTTATTTCAACTGTGCAAGGTTTTTCTATTTATAAAAGTCCGTAGCCGACTTGTTTTTGCTCTTGTATTTAAAAATAATTCGTTTTGTCGTTGTACAAATGTTTTTATGCAACAATGGAGTGCTTTTTTCCACGTTGAACGAGATTTAACAGTCTTCTGAATAATTCTGTAGTGGTACAATGTAAGTTATCTTCAAATTGAAACTGTTAACATCTGACTATATTAAATCCACAACAGTACTCTTATTCATTGTTTAAGTTACAGTATATCAAGTGATGGGGAAACTACGGCTCGCGGGCCAAGTCCGGCCTGCGGAAAGGTTTAATCCGGCCCGTTTAAGAGTGCCGTCGTGAGAATGTTTGAACGCGTTCTTACTTCGTAATGTGACGACCCGCATAAAAACTACCCGCGGCGATATTCAAAGCACAATTGTATTCTGGACAAATTCATCCGACCTACACAGATGACTCATCTTCGCTCGATTCATTGTTCTTTTTTCTCGAAAGAACCGGAAAAATCCAATTCCCCAACAATCCTTGCAGGTAGGTATAAATACAAGCGAGGCCGCCCGAAAATCAGTTAGTTAGCGACTTAGTCATCTGCAACGACCCGCTGTGACTCGAGTAATTATTAATGTAATTCCCGAAACTCCCACTGCCTCAACAAACACCCGCGCAAGAGCATTAGTTAGCAGTAAGCTTTCGTCAATTGCGTTTCTGTGTGTTGTTCTCCGTAGTAGGTAACATCTAAAATAGATGTTAAAAAAAGAAAAGTGGATTCAGAATGTCGAGTTTTTGAAGAAGAATGGAGGTGGAAATATTTATTTACTTCATTTAAAGAAAAACCTGTGTGCTTACTTTGCAATACAACTGTTACAGTTTTAAAAGAATATAACATTCAACGCCATTTCAAGAGCAAACATGAAAACCACTTTTTCTCATCGTTAAGGGAAGAGGTGAAAAAAATTAAATCGGAAGATTTAATAAAAAAATTATCAAGTCAACAACAATTATTTCGGGGAACTAATCATTCTCAAAGATGCGCTACGAAAGCCAGTTATGTGTTGGCTTATAATATTGCTAAATCTAATAAAGCATTTTCAGATGGTGAATTTATGAAGCAGTGCATGATAGATGTGTGCGATATTATGTGCCCTGAAAAGAAAGACGATTTTCAGTCACTGTCTCTCTCAAGAAGAACAATCACCGAGAGAATTGAAAATATTGAAAAAAATCTAATTTCGCAACTGACTACAAAAACTCAAAAATTCATTTTTTATTCAATTACCATGGATAAAAGTACAGATATCAGCGATACTGCGCAGTTACTCATATTTGTAAGATAAATCAACGCCCACTTCGAAATTACAGAAGAACTTGCAGGGCTACAGTCAATAAAAGGAACAACGACTGGTGCCGATATATTTTGTGAATTTGAAAATTGCATCGATAAACTTTGTTAACCTATAGATAAGTTATGTAATGTAGCTACAGATGGTGCTCCTAATATGGTTGGAATCAATCAAGGATTTGTTGGGAAATTTAATTCTAAGTATCCGGAAAATGATGTTGTTTTTTTGCATTGCCTTATACATCAGGATGCTCTCTGTAAATCGGCTTTAGATATTGACCATATAGTTAATATTGTTGTAAAACTAGTAAATATGATTCGTTCCAGAGGATTATTACATCGCCAGTTTCAACAGTTTTTGAAGTCCGTACATGCTGAGCATTCCGATATCCTGTATTATTCAAAAGTTCGTTGGTTAAGTGCTGGAAAAGTATTTGGGATTTAAAAGACGATATTGTGAATTTTCTTCTTGATAAAGACATTTATAATCAATTTGACGTCTTAGGAAACGAAACGTGGCTTTCTGATTTCGCTTTTTTCACAGACCTCCTCGTACACATGAATAAACTTAATCTCAAATTGCAAGGGAAAAATCACTTTCTTCGCGATATTTGGCAATACCTGAAAAGTTTCAAATTACAGTTATTATTATTTGCTAATCAGATCTCTAAATCTGATTTTTCTCATTTTCCAAGAATACAATCTTTAAAATTCACCATATCAAACAATAAAATTAAAATATACGAAATTAATTTGAGAAAACTATCTTCAGAATTTGAAAGGAGATTTCAGGACTTTAGAAAAATGGAACCAGAGTTTAGTATTTTTGCGACCCCATTCGATGTTAATTACGAAGAAGTTGATGCAAAATTTCAACTTGAGTTAATAGAACTGAAATGTAATACTCTCCTGAAACAAACTTTTCATACGGTACCATTACTAGAATTTTATAAAAATTTGAGTCCAGATAATTTCCCAAATCTAATTACTCATGCAATGAAGATAATGACAATGTTCGGCTCATCTTATATATGCGAACAAATCTTTTCAACAATGAAGCTTAGGAAAACTTCTTTAAGAAACAGAATTACATATGAGCACTTTTCATCAGTTTTAAGAATTTCTGCTTCGCAAATGGAACCGGACTATGATGAAATTTTGATGAAACAGTCTCAATTTCATTTTTTTCATGAACCATCAACCAGTAATGACACCAGAAAATAAAGTGATAATACTTCACATCAAGAACTACACTAATACCATATCATATTTTGTGCTTATAATTAATTTTCTTACCTTTTGCTTTTTTACTAATAAAATAATAAGTGTATGTTATAATATATGTATATGTTTATAGAACACATAAATTTTTTAACGATTAAGCATTATTCTTTGGCCCGCTACGATTGTCTAGTTATTACAAATGGCCCGTCTTAAAAAAAGTTTCCCCACCACTGGTATATCTGGTCAGAATAACGTCATTTAGGAGGGCCACTATTAATGTATTGAGAACTGGCAATACTTATGATGTCAGGTGAAATTTGTCATTTCCATCTTAAAGCTATACATTTTGACAGTATACGTACTCAGAACGTTTTGACATGGTCTTAGAGCTACGATTTATCATGACTTTCGACTCAAGAACAATGTATCAATCAACTAATTTTAAGGTTATGCGATAAAGCACCTTCAAAGACCACTGTATATTATCCGTAACGTAACAGTAGTTGGATTTTTTAGGTTTATATCCAGCATTTTGCCTATTTAAAAATGCTCGCAATTTGACATACTGGCTAATGCCGATATTTTGCTTGATATTAAGTACAGCTCGAAACATGATATCGAGACCATAATATTGAAGTTTTACTTTCTCTACTCATGTCAACAAAATATGCAAGCAGTATCGTTTCTGATGAATGTTGTACACCCTCAATTGCGCATTATTTAAAGTAAAACGAAAACAAATTCTGGTACCTATCTTTGATTTTCTCCGGAATTATTCCGTCAACCGATGTGCCCGTAGCTTCTCGGACTTCCGAGCGAAAGTGAATAAAATAATATATTTAAAAACGAGTGCCAAAGTTGGCCATTTCCATGAGAATAAAATTTGCGATACGAACCGAAGGAGAGTGGAGGAATTTATTCGAGTGGAAATGGCCACTTCTCACAAGTTCAATACTATACTTCTTGTAATCAAATTTTTGGTAGCCTCTTGCACGGATAGAGGCGTTCCATTGTCTATAACAGCCATTCTCTAAGTGTATTCCGCAGAACCCTAGGGTTCCGCGATACCCCTGTAGGGGTTCCGCAAGAATTCAGATCAAAACACATCTCTCTGGTTGAACGTTTTGACGTGGGCATATCACGAGGCGCAGCCGAACTTCGTCGCCACCCACAACAGTACAATTTTACTATGCCTCCACCACCGATATCTAGTTGTGCGTGTTCACAAAGTTGAAATTGTTTACACCGCCTTTTTTATTTCCGCTTCCTATTTATTAAGTCCCTTTGATAAAAGCCGCCTCTGAGATAAGACACTATAACTGTGAACAACTTCAAAACATAATGTTGAAATTGTTCACACAGCATTTTTTGTATAACAATTTTTATTTCGGCTTTTTATTCATCAAAGGCGCCGATTCGAGTATTTTTGAGAATGTTCAAGAACGAGGTTAGGACTATAAAACTGACGATCGCGCCTCAACACTCATCGACTATTCCCGACAACTCGACGAACCTCAACATCCACACCCTCCAACTCGAAGTACAACGCACCATACAAGAGGCTAAAGAAACTCTAGCACTCACCTCCAGACAATTATCTTCCTATTCATCCTCCACAAACTCTCAAAACCCCCCCATGTCAATCCCAAACCCTCTAAACCCCACCTCTGCAACCCCAATACAAACTTCCACCCTTCCCCCGCCCAGGTCTTACGCTTCCTCTGTAATATCCCCAACCCCCACTCCCTCAATTATCCGACAACCAGCCAGTCCCGTCGAGGACGAATTTATTCTCGTCTGGAAAACGAAACCACGATCAATCCCAGCTCCCACCCCCCTCAACAACCCCACACCAGCCCCCGCCAACAACACAACATACACCCAAACTCTGAACCCCAATATTCAACCCAAAAATCTCTTTTCACCCTTTTAAACACCCTCGAACTTCTCAACGGACACATACTATATCTAAAAGCAAATTTCAATCGTACAGCCCTCCTCAAAACCTCTTGCACGTTGTCAGTAAGCACAATCCTTAGAAAAATTCAAAACTCCACTGGTGACCCCAACATCACTATTCACATTATAAACTCCACGCAACGTCCACCCCAACCAAAAAAACCCTTATACCTTCTTTCTCACTTGTCTGCAGGTATGAGATCCAACGATCCCTTTCGAAGAATTCGAAGAAATTCTTCACGATCAAGAATTTCCGTTCACCAAAACTTGGCGAATTATCGACAAGGCCACAAATAAACCCACTTCGATGTTCCGCATCCTCACACACTCCGAGATCCACTACCACCAAGCCCTCACTTCCAGCATTTCATTATTTGGCCTCCCACACCAGTGTGAACCATCCAACGCCAACCCTCTACCCCCGTTCCAAAATACTGCAATCGCTGCACCAAATCCGGACATTCTTCCGATTCTTGTCGGTCTCCACCGATATGCCTCTCTTGCGGCCAAACTGGCCACCGTACCGAAAAATGCCCCTAGTCCGGTACTCCTACATACACCAATTGCGGCAGACCTCACGCCGCTTTTCACCCTCGCAGCCGCCATAGGCTAACTACTCCAAACACCCCCCAAGAAACCGCCCCAGTCACCCTCGAAAAACCACCAGTTCCCTTCGAACTCTCTACAGACTCCAAAGTCATCATAGAAATCCTAACTGTCATCCTAATGAACGCCATTCCCAACTCGAGGGACATCATAGCCGACACTCTTCGTCACCTAATTCCTTCCATATATCGACACCACTGCTCTATCACAAACATAGGCAGGCGTGCCCACTTCGCTTTCACTCCCATCAGGAGTGAAAGTACTTCCACTTAAATCCGCGAGCCCCAACCCCCCCGTCGGTGCTGCATGTTTTTCACGTTCTTTCCAGTAGCATGGTGAATTTATTCACTACCCAAATGGGCCGACGCTCGACGAAATGTTTGGATGATTATTATCATTATTGTACCAGCCATTCATTAAACTCAATTCAACACAAACGATAAACTACCGCCTCTCCTCGAAATCTTCACCCAACCATATACCCTCTCAACACAACACAACCCGCCAACACTCACCGAACGCGCACACAAACCCCATCTAAAGAGCTCCAACCCCGCCCTGCAGAGGAACCGCATCCTATATCAGGGCCATATCTCGAACAACCCCAAATACCAACTCAAAAACCAACAAATCCAACCAAAATTCTCTCAACCTTCTCTCTCTTTCTCTCTCTCTCTCTCTCTCTCTCTCTCTCTCTCTCTCTCTCTCTCTCAACACTCATCAGTCGATTATTAGCGTTCGTAGCGATAAGTACCTACCTACTAACAAGCTAGCTAGCGAATTGCGAGTTTTAAACAAAGTGTTAGATATTGTTCTACTGCTGTATTCTGATTATATCAGTTTTGTACATTTCTTCTTTGGACTAAACTCTTCAACGCAGTAACATTATTAATAAAGAAGAATGGAACGTTGGCTTAAAGGCGTTAAACGTGTTGCAACAACATAACACCTTCTAACGAAGCCGAATGTTCAAAAATAGTACGCGCGATGTATACAGCAATTACCGATCGAGACGATGATGGAACGACGTCAAGCTTCACGGTTTCAAAGGCGAAAAAAGGGAAATACATATGATGAATCATATATTAGTTTCGCATTTGTTGATTCCGACGGTGCGCCTTTCTGCATATTATGTTCTAAACTGCTTCCTAATAGTTCCATGGCACCTGCCAAGTTGCGCCGACATTTGGGAACTGTACACCCCGAGTCTTAAGACAAGAATAAAGAATTTTTTGTACGTAAGAAAGAACAATTATTGGAAAGTCAAAAACTATGATGCTTGTAACCGAAACTATCAATGAGTAGGACACAAAGGCATCATATTTAGTTAACTATCGCATTGCACAAGCAGGTGAAGCACACACTATCGCTGGAAATTTAATAATGCCATGTGTGTTAGACATAATAAAATGTATGCTTGATGAAAGATCTGCAAAGCATCTTTCTACTGTGTCGCTATCAAAAGATACTGTTTCACGGCGAATTCATGATCTGGCCAGCAACGTCAAACAAGAACCAGTTACACGTCTACAAAAAACACGATTCGTTTTGCAAATGGATGAGTCGATTGATGTCGCTGGTCTGGCTATCTTGCTGGTTATCTTGGGATAGTTATATGAAAGTTATTTTGAACAGACATGGTTATGTTGCGACGTAAATTTTTTTGTGTAAACTAAATACCGAATCTGAATTGTACCTCACAGGATATTTGCCGGTTTACTCAGTGAAGATGGGGAGGTTCGTTAAAGACCTCATAAACATCGGAAAGATCTTAATTGGGCGCCAGGCAAGTCGATACCCAAATATCTCAAAGAACTACCAATCACGCGACCTACCAACGCAAAAGGAATGGTACTGAATTAAAACAGAATATTCAAGAAATTATTCTATTCAGTTCTTTTTTTTTTAATAAACAAATAGTACACCAACGTGAAGAAGGTGTAAACAGATTAAATTTATTCAATAGCACAGTGATAAGCCATAACACCCAATAATGAATGTAGCACAGAAATTATTATGAATAAGTACAAAAAAAAATTAATACCTAAATAAATAAGGAACGCTATTGTATCTTGCAAATGAATGGTGGGGAATATATCTCAAATACATATAAAAAAAAATTAAAATCAACTTATTAGTATCCCGGGCTTCAGCTCATGCGCAGGTAACCAAGAGAAAATGCGAATAGTCAGAAATAGTTTAAATGCAGCGCAATAGCTATCAATTAACAAACACTGTATGGTGAAATCTACTTCAAACATTACAATGGACCAAAACAACAATATTCTTAAATATGTGACAATATTTTAAGTATTTGAATATCGTACTAATTATTCATATTATGTGAAATAACAATTACTATTGTATTCAAAAGTATGAGTAAGACGGACCGGCTAAATTCAAATATGTTTCGGATATTAATGATTTACCCTGTATAATTACGGGTTGTTCAACATTTCAACAAGTACCAAGGAAATGAGTATCATATATTTTGCACAAAAGCTCAAAATTAATTGCTATTAAACCAATTTCATTAATACGTTTTAAATAAGAAATATGAGTCGCAAAATATTAAATTAAATAATTGTCACCGTTAAAGTCTCGCAGCATCAATCACCCTGTATACGTGCTGGGACAACCAAACCCAGATCCATAGATTGTGTTCCCAGTAGTAACCATATGCAGACTTCAACGAATAACCAAGAAAAACCAAGGCGAGTTTCGATACACCAGGCAAAAAAACAGATGGAAAAACCCCTATGCTAGTACGGGGTTATAGCCTGATCCCGTCGTATCGAAAGGGGTGCATAAACCAATAACCACCCAGAAGGAAAAATGACAGGGGTCTCGGTAGCGTCTTGGTAAATATTCTTATTAATTGGAACCGGTAATAGGCAAATTTCCAACACAAGAAAATGGCAACTGGGTGCAATTTAAAAATCCTATAAGGTCCAGAAATCCAGTAGAACACCAAAATATCTATTTCTACTAACCAACACGACTGGATTCCAACAATATGTGGTACAGAATAATCCCGCTTAAGGATGACTAAATAAAAGTCAGAATTTCCAGTACCACAATTGTACACCACAGTCCATTATGGCCATCAGATATCATGTCCTTTTAAAACATCAGCTGGTCAAGAGAATACCGACGTACCAATACCGAACTAACTATACAGTTTTCTTCAATCTATTCCAACTGTATTATCACAGAAAACCTAACGACAATACTAGATACGTACTTTGAAACTCGTCCCCTAGACGAAGCTAGACGACAATACACATAATATTTTCGAATAACGTTTTTATTCTTATTATTGCAAAAGAACAAATAAAAGGGTCACTTTTAATAACAAACATAAATAAAAATAATATTTATTATAAGTAAGCATACTCCACTATGGCGAAAACAAAGTACCAGGTAATAGGCAGCTTCAAATATAGTAACCAAAATACAACGAACAAATACAGGGTCATACTCGAAGATAATTATATTACACAACACTCTAACTGTAATTACGATGGCTCTTGAGAAAAAAAAAAACGTAACAATGTGTTCATCGAGGCCCACAAACACTACCGGAGAAGACTTTTTTAATAAAATAAATATATTTCTTGAAGAAAATAATATGTTGGAACGATTTAATTGACATTTGTACAGATGGGGCGATGACGAGTAAAACAGCAGGAGCAGTGTCACTAATAAAGAATAAAGCGCCTAATTGTCGTTCAAGCCATTGTATACTGCATAGACAAGCACTTGCGATGAAGCAAATGCCGTTAAATTTGAAATTAGTTGAGGATGAAGCGGTAAAAATAATTAATCTTATCAATTCACGACCACTACAATCCAGATTGTTCCCATTATTGTTTGAAGATTATGGCAGCAAACATAAAACGTTGCTGCTACTTTAACAAGGCTATTTGAAATGTTTCTTTCAGATACTTCTTTTAATTTGAAAGATCATTTGTATGATAAAACTTGGTTGTCTGTCTTTTATGGCGAATATCATTCAAACACTGAACGAATTAAATTTATCATTGCAAGGTAGACGGACAATAGTGTTCTAGGCCTGTAACAAAATAACTGCCTTGTTTTATTGTAGGGTTCCGTGAAGAATTTCGCTTTCCAAAAGGGTTCTGTCACCAAAAAAGTTTGAGACCGCTGGTCTATATCATCCACAATTTATGTCCATTTTCTTATATTTGGTAGGGGTTGAACAAACATCGATTCGATGACAAATGTCAATTAATTTTTGAGAAAATAATAAACCGTCCTATATTCCTCAGAGTAACGATAAATACTAGCCGTGGAGAAATATCGTCGTCAAATTGGTCAGAATCCGGTGGAGAAAGTGTTCAATTGTCTCCGCAGTTGAAGAATGAACAATTTTTTCAACGATAAACGTATCAGAAATGTACAAATTTTTCAATATGGTTAGAAAAAATAGTATACATACCACGCGGGAAGGATCATTCCAGCTACGGCTTTTAGCGACTCTCGGTGCTACGCGCCTCAGGCCTCTAACAAAGCCTGTGCCTCCGCTAGGTATGTAATATACTATTCCTTCTCTATCCTGTGGATTTATGGATCTCCTTATCTCATCCATTCATCAAAAAGATCAGCGATTATCCATTTTTCACAACTCTATACTGTAGTTCTGTTGTTTTCTCTTCGGTCCCTACTTTCGCCATTCTACTAAAATTCAATTGATAAAATATTGTAAAAATTTTCTCTGTCTGTTTTGTTTTTGGTTTCTCTAAACTTGCCGAAGGTAAAGAAAAAATTATGTTGACATTTTCTCAGTATCTTATTCACAAAACAAAATTTAAAATAAAAAGGTTTTTAACATAAACTCTTCTCACAGTATTTCCTGATTTCACTGGGAATGTAAGGATGAAAAAATTATAGTGACACTTGCCACGTACTTGTTTCTATCCAAATAACTATTTATTATATGAACGAATCTCTTGTGAAGTTATGTTCCTGTCGTCGCAGTTTGTCATCAACCATAATTTCATACCGTTCGCCTTAATTACAGAAGCACTTCATTTACTATGTTGTCTTAACCTTAACATGACGTTGTCATATTGCATAGTATATTTTGTATCATAGCAAGAACAGTAATGGTTTATTGTTTACTTCTATTCAGATATAACACATCCTTTAAAAATAATTAATTACATATTACAACAGTGAATTACGTAACATCCATGATGTGAAAGAAAATTTCAATCTCAGTGACAGAGAATTTATTAAAAATTAAAATAAATGTAAAAATTGAATAAGGTCGGAAAAGAAAATATATATTTCCCAATAATAGGTAAACACGTACGAAAAAACAAAATATAATGTACAGACTTTGCATACGAAAAGGATTTGGTGGTAAGAAGTCTGCAAATAGAAAGGAAGAAAATATATAAAAGCACCTGGGTATCTACGGATGGAAGAACGGTTAGTCAAATTGACAATATATTAATTGAAAAAAGACACAAATACATTATCTTAATTGTTAGAAACGTGAGGGGTGCTGACTGTGATTATTATTTTTATTATTATTATTATTAATATTATCCAGTATAACACAGCTCATTTGCTGGGTCTAATGTATATAAACCAGTTATCCTCCCGACATCTGAGGTTTATAATACTTTCCGTTTAATATGTGCTGTTCCGTTTAAAGCAGTTTGCTGTAAGACTGCTTCATCTGGTTCTCCTGGTATCATTGAAATGTACTTCACATGGTTGGTCGTTATCGTCCCGAGAGCTCCTATCACTACTGGAATTACTTCTACTTTTGTGTGCCACATTCTTGAAATTTCGATTGCTAATTTTTTGTATTTAAGCAATTTTTTGGCTTCCTTTGAGACTGTATTATTGTCGCATGGTACAGCTACATCTATTACTTTGCATACAGTCGTTGTTGTTTCTTATCACGATGTCTGGCTTGTTCGCAGGTATTGTTCTATCAGTTTGAATTTGTTGATCATAGAGTATTGTAACGCCGTCTTTACTAATAACATCTTGTGGTTTGTGGTTGTATCATTTTGTGTCACATTCTATTCCAAAGTTATTACAGATCTTCCAGTGCAGATACCTGCATTATTATTGTCCTTATTATTATCATTATTATTATTATTATTATTAATATTATTATTATTATTATAACAATAGAAATAAGGACTGAGGCAAGAATCTATGAAAACATAAATAAGTGCTTGAACGCCTATTAACACAATCAGTGACAAATTAACAATACTTAACAAAATCGTAGTTTTCAACAATAACCGCAACAACTATACAGAGAAAAAGGATATAAATAAAACAAATTCAGATAAATAATAAATGCAACAATGCGCACTATTAACTATCAAATAGAAATCAGGAAGATTGTTCCAGACATCAAACACTCTGTTTGGTAAAAAGTGCTGTCTTACTCGGGATCTAAAGGAATCCTTCTTAAGTTTAAATGGGTGACCTCTCAGTCTAAGATCAGTGTTGAATAGAAACATAGATTGTGGATCACCAAAGTTGTGCTTAATGAGTTTATAGTCTCGCAGAAGTCGACGGTTTTGAAACGAGATGAGATTCGCCCCAGTCAGTTGCTCCTCATACGAAGGCCTTACGCGACAGAATGCAAGCCCTCCTTTGCACGTTTTCTAATAAAACTTGGTCGCGAATAAGATCAGGATACCACACGGGACCGGCATATTCTAAAATAGGACGCACGTAACATTTGTACAGTTTACGGACACAACATGTTCACTCCACGATACATTTGAGTTCACTAAGATGCCTAGGTCATCATGGCTGGTAACCGTATTTAGTATCTGCCCATTTAAGTTGTATGATAAATTGGGATTAGACTTGCCAATGTGGAGTACATTACATTTATTAATGTTCAGGGGAAGCAACCAGTCCAAACACCACCGCTTTATAGTGTGTAGGTCATTTTGGAGAGTCAGATGGTCTCTTAAACGGTTAGCAAATATGTTTATGTCATCGGCATAAAAAGAAACTGAGTTTGAGACCAATATTTGAAGATCGCTTGCGTACATAACAAACAGAAATGGACCGAGGACGGAACCCTGTGGAACACCACTAGAAACTGACCTGTCATTGGAGAACTGTCAGCCGACTCTGACTTTAAAAATCCTGTCCGATAAAAAACTGGAGATCCATAAATTCAGGCTACCCCGTATGCCAAAGTGATCTAATTTATATAAAAGTCTTATTTTTGGGACTTTGTCGAAGGCCTTGGAGAAGTCCAAATAATCGGATCTCTGTTGTCTAAAGCTTTTGTCCAGTCATTAACACAGTGAAGAATATTGGACATGGTAGAGCGACCTCGAACAAAACCATGTTGGTGAAGAGGTATGACATTTTGAAGAAGAAGGAACTTAGACATGGCCTCACTAATAATAGATTCCATAATTTTACAAACAATAGGTACCAGGCTTACTGGTCGGTAATTGCTTGGATACAGTTTATTGCCCTTCTTGAATATAGGAGTAACTGACGCCGATTTCCAGATTGGTGGAATAGAACATTGCGTGAAAAAGGCATTCATGATGATTGTAAGTGGATAGGAAATTGAGTGTGCACAATTTTTAAAGAAACATTGCTTGCAAACCATCAAGACCAGGAGAAGTGTTCATCTTGATATTTAATATTTTTTCTTTAATTTGCTGGGGTGAAAATTCAATATTACTAAGGGATTTTAAGACACGAGCACCAAATATTGGAGGCAAAGTGTCAATAATTGGTTCAGAAGTAAAAGCCTCAGAAAAACTAATGGACAACGTTTTGGAAATTTCATAATTAGACGAACATAATACTCCATCACTTTTCCTAACTAAAGGGACACCAACTTTAGACGAAAGACAGGAACGCATGTGCTTAAGAAACTTTTTAGGGTTGTCACTATTAGCAATACTTTCCTCGAAACCTCTTCTGGCGTTAGCCAACCGACTAATTATTGTATTAGAGACTCTTCTGTGAGTTAAGAAATCTTCATTATTGTTGGTGCGTTTAAATCTTCTCCACAAATTTCGTTTATGTTTTATCAAATCATGTATTTCACTATTGATCCATGGCCTTAATTTGTTACGGAAAATTCTTCTTTTTCTCGTATTCTCATTCAAACATTTTGTTATCGTTTCATAGAAACATTTCCATAAATATATACAGTTATTATTATCAGGCAATATGTTATCCCAATCGATGGACGAGAGAGTACAATTGACATTTATAAAATTTGTTACTTCGATAGTCATGTAATTCTTATCATCGTCAGCAGCGGGTAAGTTAAGTTGAATATTGACAGTTATTGCTGCATGATCGGACTTACCTATTGGTGAACTGATCTCCAGACATGATAGCAAATATTCGTCATTGGTCAAAGTAAGATCGAGGGTAGAAGGATTATTATTGTGTCGGAAACGAGTAGGTTCGTGGACAACTTGGGTTACATTCGAGTTTTGGATAAATTGCATAAACAAATTTTTTGCATTATTGCCCTCAGGAATATTTATTATCTGCAAGGATATATCCGGAAAATTGAATTTCCCAATGATAACTGAATTGTCAAGCATGGATAACTCATCCAGTTTATGTAGGAGAGTGACATTATCTGCCAATTGTGAGTCGCTTGGAAGATATATGCAGGCTAAGTGTATGGACATGAGACTTTTGGATATTTTAATGCATGTAGCATCAATGTTTGGGACAGTTATATCTATTAAGATACAGAAAAATTACTAATTATATAATCAGAGAGATATATGCAAACACCCCCTACTGGACGGTTGGGTCTATCGGTTCGAAAAATAGTAAAGTCATCAATTCGAACCACTGATTCCGAAATTGAAGGCTTGAGCCAAGTTTCGCTGATAAGTATTATGGAGGGTTTAATTAAATCAACCGAACATACAAATTCATTAAATTCGGCACATATGGAGTCAAGATTAGTATAAAGTAACAACCAAAATTTTGAGAAGAGCGTTTATTGGCGAAATGTAACTATTTTTGGTGATCCTCGTACAAATTTTATGGTAAGGTTTTTCTCTCCATTATTGGTGCGATTATCCAGTTCTTTGCGCAATTCTGTAAGAAACAATTGTTGTGTTGGAGTTTTGTCATCCATAATGGAAAATTTGCTGGTTGAGCGAGTCTCTAAAACCTTCTTCTTATTTTTTAGAATGTATTTGGCATCTGCTTCGGTTGGGATGACTACTTTTAGCATACGAGGAAAGCGCTGATTTGGTTTGCCTATTCCATAAAATGTGACCGAAGAGGTGGGACAGCCGACAGCGTCGAGCACTTCCTTAATTGCAGCTCGGTCACATTCTTTTTTAACGATGGAATCCCCGTCAGTTTCTGGTACACCCTTAATCAAAATATTTTTGGCACTGACCATGCGTTCGACAGCCTCGTTCGCGATTTTTAGTAAAAATAAAATGCAACAGTGCGCATAAGGAGGAGCAATAAAAGAAAATAAATAATGCAAAGAAAAAATGTCAGTATGATATAGAATAATTCAGAAGCTCAGAGGTTAAAAATAAATACAATTAGAAATAAACAATGAATTAGAACAACAAGAATAAGGCTTACATGTAGAACAAAATAAGCAATAACAAAGCAGATGAAATATGTCTACGAAAAACAAACAAGGAAGGGAATATTAAGGACTGATTCGATGAAGAATGTTTTGAAATTTTGTATGTTGGAAGATGAATAAAAGTCTATAGATCAGTTTTAGATGATTCTATGACAGTAGACAACACAAACTCATATTTACATAGGAGGAAAAACGTATTAAAACACAACTAACTAGAACTGAAAATGCTCATTATTTTATCTGACAAAATTTTTTCAAACAACTGTATTAACAACCGCCAACTAGAATAATGAGTCAAACTCGATTCAATATTAGTTTTAGGGAAAATATTGAATATTTTCCAACAGAATGTACACATGCTGCGAATAATAAGCGAAAATTAAGGAACCTGAAACTGTCGAATAGGGATGGAAGTATCGTCTTCAAAGCATAGCGAAGCGAGGAGGGAATTTGCAGTGCTTTTAATTTTGATAGACACTCCGCTTTCCGAGACTATTTCTATCAATCATTGAATGTCAATTTTGATGTGACAGAGATATCATGAGAAAATGAAGTTTTGATGTTTTTGCGATTTTATCACAGAGCAACGACGGCGAAGTCAAAAGAAACACATATCTGATGCTCATCAATAGTGCTATTCAACACTTCGATCTTGATTCCGATTTTGTTTATAATCGAAATCGAAAACGGATTGATATTTGTAGAACGACCAAAAAAAATTGTCATTTGTCTTGTCATTTTACAAATCAAATAAATCAATAGTGACATAATCTCATCATTATTTTAGTTCATTTCACACTTTTCACTGTTGTTTTTAATAAAGAAATCAGACACACAAGGAGACTATTAATTATATTTTATAGAAAATGTGTAACAAAAATATAGCACGTGTACAAAGCAACGCTGTCAAAAACAACAAGTTAATACTTTCATTTCATACAATGGTACCAACACAAATAATGTAATATATTTGTTAAGCTACGTTCACATGTAAAATTGTCCCCACAACATTCACAAGTTCATTTAGTTTAATCACGCTTAATTTTATAGAAGCTGTTTTGTTAACTAAAAATGTAATATACTATAGCAAAATATCACTCACATCACATAACCCATAGACAAACGGTAGTTTATTTAAATTTTTCAACCAATCACTTGCTTCCGATTTATGATTGTTTTCAATAACATCATAATATTAGACCGATTTTCATCAGAGTTATCGATTGATATCGAAAATGTATTGTGGAACAGCATTAAATATAAGTTATTTGTATAATGCATTAACAAATCCATAATTCACTGATATTTTCTGAAATAAGGGTCATTTGATAAATCACAATATGTATCAAATTAAGTCATACATACTTGAGAAACGTCCATTTTTTTTAATGTAAATGGAAAGTCCTGACTTTAATAATGGCCATAGCTCATGAAAATCTTTGATAAAAAAATAAAATTCATCTAGTACAACAGGACAGATATTTATCATCAGTTGTAAAAGAGGCTTATCAAATTCCTCGTTGATCTCATGTGATTAATAACAAAATTTGAACTGCATTGTGTTCGTTTAATTTATTTTTTTAATCTAAAATATCCGCTAATCTAAAATACATAACAACGGCATAGAAATTATTGGCGCATGGTTCAAACCGCTGACATCGATCATAAATAAAACGATCATATCCTACTAGACATCAAACGCATCGGACGCCAAGCTGGGATTACTATACCAAGAAAATCCTTATATTGTCAGAGTTGACCATAATAACTTAGAAGATAAAATTTTGTAAGAGATTTAACATATCACTATATGATTTGGCAGTAATTACACAATATGAGATAACAAAAAACCTGAAAATACGAGTGTTACTGCTGCATGATATTAGAAACAAATGTGGCAACAAAAGATGTGTATTCAAAAAAAAACAAGAGAAAGGGTATCACTTGGAGGAAGTAAAACATTTTGAAATATGGAAATCCATTTTTTCAGGAAAAATCTAGCCTTGTAATCTGGGGATTAAGTGTCAATTTAAGGTACATTTGGTTTATTCACTCGTTTTTAGGTAGGATTATACTCTATAAGACTAACGAGTAACCATTTTTTCTTCATTTTTGTATTGGTTCGCACTCGAATTGCTAGACCACCGGTTTCTAGAATACAAGAAGGGAAGACTTCACCTCAAAATGTATACAATCGGAACATAATATAAAAAAATTGGAAATCAAAATAGATAATTAAATTTTGAATATCTGTGAGTAACATGACAAGCACAGATTGTTCAGATTTGATTTCTATGTTGTATAATAACAGAGACAGAGTTGCTGCTACAAATAATTAATATTCAATAATATTTCCAATTTGCTTCAATAATGATACCAATTGTTTGGAGGTTATCGTAAACATAATTAAGCAGTTATTTATGTACATAATATTAAATATCATAAAGTAAGCCATCGTCATAAATAATAGCTACATTATATAATCTTTGAATAATGTACTATCTCTCTATAACTCTGTATACAGGGTGTTCCAGGACAAAAAAGTTACAATCTCCTTCTTTCGGAATATACAAATTGATGAATATCTAATTTTATCGGAAGATGACGATGATATTGGAATGGCGATGCTCATTTATTTAATAGGATTAATATTATAGTAGGGAATAGAGTTAAAAATAATCTCTTTAATTGAGCAAGACTTATTGTATATTTTAATACAATAATTAAAGAACAATTTTCTTAAGTTTCTTGTGTTATGGCTCTTACATGGTACTATTTATAAGAATCAAAATAACAAAATCAATTATTAAAATAACAATTCCAGAAAATTTACAATTTCCATTTTAATACGATAATGTACTATAAATTCAAATTAACTCTTTTACAGAAAGAAAATTGAAATTGTTTTAGTGAATTATTTTTTTTTATGTTATTTTACTCAATATAAAGACAAGGCAAGTTTTTTAAAACCTCACGTAGGACGTGATAAAGTAGTAGTCCCCAACGCAAAGTAGTAGAAAATAATTTAACAATTTAGGAAGTACTACTCTATCACTTCGAATAAAAAAATTGGTATGTTGGGTTTTAAAGAACTTGCACCGTATACGATTTTTTCCATAACACTGATTAAAGTATAGGTAACTCAGGAGCCTGGTCCAAGCAAAATTACTACCTAAAGTATTGTACTAAACATACCCTCACAATCCAACAAATATCTAGAAATATAGATCTTTTTTAATAAACTGATTATTCAGTGTATCCCGTTAAATAAGCACCATATAAAAAATACTATTGATTTCAGAAAAAAAGTTATACTTTGTAAAAACTCTGCATGGTCTGAAACGTATACGTCATTTTTGGAGAAATTTCGGTTTGTTAGCACGATACATCCCCCGAAGTGTATACAAGTAACAGTTCCATGATAGAATATTGTTCAGGGCCACGGATGCGGAAAAGTTAGTTTTAATCCTTAAAACCGTTTATTTTTTCGGACAAGTACGAAAAACTCGTTACCTAGTGACCTCGTCGTAAACGATTGTTTGATAAAACGATGACGTTTTCGCCCTACAATCGAGCGGAGAAATGATAGCTTATAAGATAATCGCATAAAAATTATTTTTCCTTTTTGACGTAAAAGAGCATATTTTCTGTAGAACTCTAAATATCTGCCAGTAACTGTGAAGGATATTGTTTTTTTTATTGAAATTGACTGTCTCGATCCTTACTTCGTGGAATATGCTCATATTAGTGTTTTTAAATGAAACTCAAGGTCTCTAGTTAATTCCACAATTTAATACAAGTTATTGAAAATTCTAAAAAATTGACAATTGTTTCGATAAATCAATATCATCGTCAGAATGACAAAAGTTACATTTCATTTTATGCCTACCTGATGTTTAGTAGTTATTTTTGGCTAGACCAAGAAGTAACCTAACTTGTGATTGGCTTAATATATGTTTATAGAAAAAAGAAGAAGATGTGATAATACA
This sequence comes from Galeruca laticollis, assembly GCA_963921935.1. Classification (NCBI taxonomy): domain Eukaryota; kingdom Metazoa; phylum Arthropoda; class Insecta; order Coleoptera; family Chrysomelidae; genus Galeruca; species Galeruca laticollis. The sequence goes on along the minus strand of OY998178.1, from coordinate 30,870,519 downwards.
AATATTGGAGCTTAGATATTATTAGCCCTATGGTGATATCCTGGATATCTTTTTCCAATTAAGATCAGTATAACTGTGCAATGATATAGAAAACCAGGAAAACTATATCTGCTGATCTTTACAATTATCACTTAAGAAGACAGTTTATTAGTGGAGAATTCCCTAGATTTAACTGTTCATTGACAACTTCATATTGTGGGTTTCTTAAATGTCTTCTAATTTCCAGTTCTTCAAGGAAATCCAGTTCTTGTTTATTTTCACAAATATGCAGTACTTCTAGTTCTGTGTTAGGTGTCAATGAATGATTGGTGTCAAGTAGATGTTTTGCGTAGTGGGATTTATCTGGTTGTTTTAATCTGTATGCTCGTAAGTGCTCACTGTATCGTATTTCAAAATTCCTAAGGGTCTGACCCAAATAGACAGCATTACATTCTGGACATTTGAGTTTATATATACCTGACTTCTTTAATAGTGGTATTTTTGTTTTTACATTTAACAATTTTGTACTAACGTTACTTTCTGTTTTAAAAGAAATTGTTGTATTCGTTGCTGAAGATATTATCTTTGAAATATTATTAGAAATATTTCCTGCATATGTGATGGTTTTATAAGTTTTAATTTCATCAGCTTGTTTAGGATATATTAGTTGTAATGCCACTTTCTCCTCTTTTTTACTAATTAGCTTATTTATCATATCTAATGGATAACCGTTAGATGTTGCTATTTGTCTAATTGTATTAATCTCTCTATCAAAATTACATTTGTTCATAGGAACTGAAAAAGCTCTATGTATCATTGAATTATATGCTGCTAGTCTGTGTGACACAGGGTGGTTAGAATTGAATGGAATTGTTACATCAGTTTGCGTTGGTTTTCGGTAAATTGAATAATCAAGTACATTATTAACTCTTTGAATTTTTAAATCAAGAAAATTGATTGAGCTATTTTCTTCAATTTCTAATGTAAATTTAATTTTCGGGTGTAAATTATTGATGTGGTTGAAAAATTCATCTAATTGTCGTTCACTACCCATAAAACAAGCTAATATGTCATTTACATATCTATACCAAAATAAAATATTTTTCGAAATATTACTTTCAAAGATCTTTCTTTCTAAATTGTCCATGAAAATGTTTGCTAAAATAGGTGATATAGGGCTTCCCATTGGTAAACCTTCATTTTGAATATATATCTTATTGTCAAAAGTGAAATAATTCTGATTAATGCATACATCAAATAAATTAAGTATATCTGATATTATTCCTGGATTAATATTTTTATCTTCTAGTAATTTTCTTACAAGTATTAGACATTCTTTAGGAGGAATTTTAGTAAACATGTTAGTTACATCGAACGATATGAGTTTATAGTTATCTTGTAAGTGGATTGCTTTCAACTTTTTGATTAGTTCTATTGAATTTCTAATCGAGTACTGAGATTCATATCCGTAAGTATTGAGTATATTGTTGAGCTTCTTTGCCAATATATTATTAGGAGCATTAACATAAGAGACTACAGGTCTAATTGGTTTCGTTATTTTATGTAATTTAACTGTTCCATATAATTGTGGACAATGAGGATTCTTATGTATGATAGACCTCTTTTCGTAATCATTTAAAAGATAATTTGAATTATTAACAATATCCCTTACATTATTAGAAAACTTCTTTGTTGGGTCTGCTTTAAGAACTTTTACATCGCTGGATTCTATAAAGTTATATACTTTGGAATTGTAATTTTCAGTCGTCAAAATGACAGTAGCGTTCCCTTATCAGATTTTGTAACTGTTAGGCTATTATTTTCAATCTTCTTTTTTATTGCGTTTAAAACTGAAATGTCATTTTTTGTTTGATGTTTAACTTTTGAAGGTTCAATATTTTTGATTAAATTGGCAATTTTTAATTTCTCATAAAGAAAATTATTTGAATTGAACTTTAAAGCTATTTCTGACTCTGTAGCTATAATTTGTTTAATATTATTCGTAAATTTAGGTGGTATGCTGTACTTTAAACCTTCATTTAAAAATTCTATTTCACTATTTGTAAAATTAGTGTCTGAAAGGTTTTTAAATCGTGGTGCAAAGTGTGTTGGTATGTAGGTACTTACAGTTTCATGATGTTTTGAGTATTGAAATTTATGTTGTGTGTGTTCAAGATTCTGTAGCTTCTTTTCTTGTTTCTTAAATTTCATATGCTTCATCGTGCTGACATTTTCTCTAATTTTGTCATCCAAACAGTCAAATTCTACTGGATGGAATTGGAATGTGAGTTCTGAATGTACAACTTTTATGTAGTTGTCTAAGGAGTCTCTAACTTTGAACCATTTCTTACATTCTGATTTTATCCAAACTCGTTGAGCACATTTTATAGCTTTTTGTGCTTGTGGTGTTTTAGTGTGACATTTTATATTCACATGGTACCATTTATAAGAATCAAAATAACAAAAATCAATTATTAAAATAATAATTCTAAAAAATTTACTATTTCCATTTTAATACGATAATGTACTATAAATTCAAATTAAGTCTTTTATAGAAAGAAAATTGAAATTGTTTTAGTGAATAATTTTTTTTATGTTATTTTACTAAACATAATGACAATGCAAGTTTTTGAAAACCTTACGTAGGACAACTTTTTATTCGAAGTGATAGAGTAGTACTCCCCAATGAAAAGTAGTAGAAAATAATTTAACTACTTACGATGTACTACTCTACCACTTTGAATAAAAAAATTGGTCGGTCGGGTTTCAAAGAACTTGCACTGTATACATTTTTTTCCAATAACACTGATTAAAGTATAGGTAACTCAGGAACCTGGTCCAAGCAAAATTTCTACCTAAAGTATTGTACTAAACATACCATCACAATCCAACAAACATCTAAAAATATAGATCTTTTTTAATAAACTGATTATTCAGTGTATCCCGTTAAATTAGCACCAAATAAAAAACTATTGATTCTAGAAAAATAGTATATTAAAGTATAAGTGGATAAAGAGGTCTTTCAAACACTTGCTCTATTTCGAGCACTCGGCTGCGCCGTCGTGCTCGAAAAATCGCTATTTTTTTTTATTGGTGCACTTTGGAATCATAAAATATTATTATTATATTATTACTACAAAAAAATGGAAGTCCATCCTCGATGCCCAGCCAAGTTTCGTGAACGTCAAATAGTATTTATTTTTAGTTGACGTAACGGGCTGTCAGATCAATAATCAAAAAGTTTCTTTATTTATATTTAAAGGGAAACAATGTATATATGAATATATAAATACATATTGCAGAAAAAACCAAATAAGACATTGGTTCCCAATGATAATATACAATTTAAAAACTAATAAAAAAGTTGTCATTGATACTTACGTTTCTCAAGTTGTTGTTGTTACCATGGGGACTTTAAAAAACGCGCGTGTTTGAAAGTTCGATTTAAACACGCTGACGCGTGCTTTAAAAAGGTAATAAGCGGCATCAATAAAAAAAAAGATATTCTTTGTAAAAACTCTACATGGTCTAAAACATAAAATCCAATTACCTAACATAAAATTTAGAACTAGTAACTTTTTTCGTGAAATTATTAACAAAAAAGTTTGAAATAAAACTTGAAACAGGAAGTAAAATAATACTAGACTCAGGTGGCTTTAACTCTGCAAGTGCGTATTAAATTCAATTGCAAACAACTTTCTAAAGTGCAAATTTTCGATATTTTCAAGAATAAAAGTACTTTTCTCTTGAGCTATATTGATATTTTTTAACAAATCTTGTTTACAACTAATATTAGGTTATTGCGTTTTTGGATTTAGAACATGCAGGAATGAAAAGTAACTTAATAACTAAAATCTATAACAAAAAAGTTGCCAACTTACGGACAAGGGGGTACACTGTGGGCAATTTAAGAATATGAATCCAAGTCCAACACAAAATCATAATCACGATACTTGACTCGAAGATTGAATTAACGCAGGTTTAGCATTTTTTCCTCTATTACCCTGAGTTCTTAGACATTTTTTGCAATTTCTTTCAGGAACGTTATTACTTTTTCGTTCAACATATCTAATATGCGAGAAAAGTATTGGTTTACCCCAAAAAAAGTTGGAAATTAGAAAAATTTTTTTGAGTTATTTTTACGTTGTCCATCAACAACAACCTAAAAAAACCGGTTTTTAGAAAAAAAAATCCTGTGTGTATGTGTTCGTCGTCGTCGTTGTCGTCGGCCACTTATCGTTACATGTCTTATTAGCACGATACAGCCTCCTAAGTGCAATAAGTCACCAATTTTATGATTGAATATTGTTAAGGACATGTCACAGATGAACCGTATTGCTTTTCAGTTCACCAGAGCCAGCACAACGGGTGGTATGGTACTAGAAGTACAACATTTTAGTAATTTTTTGAGAAATTTCAGTTTGTTAGCACGATACAGCCTCCGGAGTATATACAAGTGACCAATTTTATGATTGGATATTATTCGAAGCGTCTCAAAAATGAATCCTATTGATATTCAGCTCACTAAAGCCAGTACAACGGGTTCTATGGTACTTGAAGTACCAAATTTTAGTCATTTTTGGAGAATATTCAGTTTGTTAGCAAGATACAGCCTCCAAGTGACCAATTTTATAATTGAATATTGTTCAAGGTGTCTCACAGATATATCCTATTGACTAGAGCGTGTACAGCGGATCCTATACATCCAGATATACTACATTTTTGGTTATTTTTGGACAAATTTTGGTTTGTTAGCACGATACATCCCCCGAAGTGTATACAACTGCCAATTTTATTATAGAATATTATTCAGGGCCACAGACGCGGAAAAGTTAGTTTTAACCTTTAAAACCGTTTATTTTTTCACTTTCATCGTTACAATTACTTTCATTTAAAGTCTTGCACCCAAGTACTTGACGTTTTACTTTCTCTGATGGCCTTTTAAGTGACTCTTCAACCGAGAGTTCAACTGGTTGATTGTTAGAAATCTTACTTTGATTTCGGGACTCTTTCTCTGACTCTTCTCTAATTTCTTCATTATTTGGTATGTCTGCAATTTTAAAATTTAAGTGGATATAACCAAATTCAAAGAACCACGCAATTTATATCTATTCCTATTTCAGAGGCATGGGATATGCCTTTGACTACCACCAAACCTGTAACATCTAGTAATCGTTCTTCAGTATCTGATAAAGGTTTAATAGGATACCCTATGTTTCTTCTTTCTTTTGTGATAATTCTATTCTTTTTTGCCTTTGCTTTAACTTGACACTTTCAGACGGTGAATGTCTGAAATTGGTAAAAATTATAACAAAAAACATATTTAATTACTGCTTTCATGGATAATACTAATAAAAAAAGAAAATCAAGTATTATACGTACCCTTTTCCATTCTGCCGAATCCTTAATAGGACCACCTAAACTATTTAATTTGTTTGAAAGCTGCTTCCCTATGTTTTTAATAATACCAGGGCTAATAGTATCAAATTTATTATTCCTAAACGCTTCATTTTTGTATTCAATTCATCCAAATACATTATATATTGTGTCTATATTGTCTTGGTGTTTTAACTTTATCTTTATCCATAATAAAAGTTACGTGAATAAGTGAATAAAAACCTTATTTAACAAAACCTCTATAAACAAATAAATAGGTAAATCTTTTCCTAACCTAACAAAACAGCAATATGACAAAAAATATACCAAACTTTATAAAATTGTAAAAATATTATAGTTATGCTTTGTCTTTAGATGTTAACGCAACGATATTATTACAGAATCTACTCTGAAAAATTATCGTTAGCATAATAATCGTTACCGTAACGACAAGTTACAGAATGGCCTCCTTAAACTTCTTTTGCTGTTGGACTAAATACACCCTTCATGAAAATGTTCCAAATGAGTAAATTATTATTATTTGTGTGCCTCTTCAATTTGAGTTTGTAGAATTCATTTTTATAGAAGAAATTGATAAACATATTTGAGAAGCTTCTTTATATTTATATTTGACATACCAAAATGACAAATGACATTTGTATTGTAACGTCAACTGACGCTGTTGAGAGGACGATCAATTCGATGATTTTAGGAACGGTGCTCGAGAATATCATTTTTAGGAACTATTCGCAAATAGAGCATTCACAGGCTTGTTTATACATCACGTTGTAAACGATGTCAAGAATAGCGCCCCGGTTCGAGATTCAGGGCGGATGAAACTTAATCATCGACCACCACACCTGCAAGAAATCAATCATCTGTGGCGATAGTGATTGATTTTCTGGAAAATTGAAAATTGAAATGTAGAAAAATTTAGTTGGTTAACCTATAACTTATCAAATGAAAACAAAAAAACTATAATAAATGTTCGAAATGGGCCCCTTGCACTTCTACACACTTCTGGAGTCTACGGAGGATATTTCATTGAACTTGGAAGGGCATTCTAAAATTCTGCCTTATAGCGTCATATTGGAAGTTTATTCTATCGATCATTTCGTTCCTTGTGCTTACTAGTGTTGCATATATCAAGCTTTAAAGATATCTCCAAAAAAATTAATCTGTGGTATTTAATTCAGGGGAACGTGGAGGCCATGCAAATGGACTTGCCCGACTAATCCACCTATTAGGAAAAATTATATTAAGATGATTTCTTACATCATTCAGGAAGTGGGGAGAGGCTCCATTGTGTATGAACCACATGTTTCTGCGAATATTAGAGGAATATCACATAACATGGGTGGGAACTCATCTTGGAGAGTATCACTGACCATTCAAGTTACTATCAAAAAAATATGGACCTACTAAATTATTATCCACTATTCCTGCCCACACATTAACACAAAATCGATGTTGATTCTTTATTTGAATTGTACCGTGAGGATTTTCATTTGTCCATAAATGTAAATTATGGGAATTAATAAAACCATCTCATGTGAAACCAGCTTCATCAATAAACAGTACTTTTTCAACAAATGTATTATCAAGTCGTTGTTTATCCAGAAACCAACGAGCGTAGGCCAGTCTTGCTGGATAATCCTCAACGTTCATTCTTCCATGGCATGCACTTTCTGGATGTGAAAGGGGTAAATAAGTTGCTCCTGGAGAATTCTATGAATAGTTGATACGTTAAATTGTAGTGACATTTTGCGTACGCTAGATGTGGGATACGCATCAACTGCATCTAATGCATTTTGCTCTAAAGTTGGTGTTCATATAGATCGTCGTTGACCTTCGCCATCTTTTTTTGGTAGGACACTTCCTAAAATATAATTTTTAAAAAAATAATGGAAACTTGTTTAGGTACTTAATTTATATAGACAAATATGTGTCACGTAAGCTGCGATGAACCCTAACAAAAGTTTTACCGTCGGGTATAAGTTTGCCCTGAAAGTGTTCAGTAAACAACCTTCTAGCTTCTGACGAGTTAGCAGAATCCAAACCATACATCAAATGCATGTCGGCATATTCACTAAAGGTAAATTCTACCATACTGAAACTTTAAATACCATGTGATAATTATTGATGACAGGTTTTGAAAAGATTGACAGCAAACTTGACATTGTGTGTGTGTTGGTAGCAATGGCATCAGCTCTCGTTATTTGCCACATACTTTCTGATACGGATAAATATATTAATTATATCAATATTAGTTGTTTTGACAAATTTCACAATTAAATCGAATATATTCTTATTTTCTGTACCTAACAGAGATGTGGTACAAGTTGGTAGTTGTATATTATATTGATGTAAATCTCGCAAGAAAAGATATGATGCCTGTTTGTTATTTTTACAACCAAAAAACAAATGATTTGTATCTGCGATCTCATCATTATCACAATAACTGCAATATGATGATCTCACCACACCAATTTTATAAAGATGAGCCGGGAATCGGCCATGGTTCAATTTTAATCGAGATATAATGCAAGTGTAAGCTTTGCTGACATGAGGGAAAGTGTAATGTGAGATATTATTAGCTAACGACTGATTTTAAAGTAATGATTGTTAGATTTTGACAAACTGACATTAACACATAGGGTCGCTTGCAATTTTTAATTGAATATCACGTAGTAGCTTATATGACAGTAGCCTACTAGAAGAAAAATAATTATTAACCTCTTTCAAGTTTTTCCTTATGCCAGTAATATGATCTTCGATATTATGTAGTACAAATGTTTATTTATTTATTCATTAGATCTCCAAGAAATGTTTGACTGTGTTCTAATACCTCATGTGAGTATTTTCAATAAATAACTACTATTTATGATAATTTTCTTCAGAATGTTTCTTTATGGCGAACGGTTTCCTTGGCATGTACAACGATCTAAAAATCTACATATTTCCTAAACCATAAATTTTATCGAGTTAAACTAAGAGTACCTTTTTGTTAAAAAATCGATTGAAAAATTCATTTTTGATATCTTTAGATTGTACAGGTTATCCATGTAAAAGTAACGGATTGTTAACCATTGGGCATGAGCCGCCCCTGGCCAATGTATAATTTAGAAAATATACTTAAATATAAGTTCTGATTTCGCAACTTTAAAGGCCAATAACGCAGAAACGTGAGGTCGTATAAGAAATTTTTTTATGTCACAGCATAGTTTTCATGTCATCTACTCACTCTCGAATTTTTTATATCAAGTCCCGGAGCACCCTGTATAAGTATTGGAAACTAGGTTTCGAATAATAATGAAAATCAGCTATGCGATACAGTATTAGATACTTATTTAATGCCCGCAAATCACCAAGAAAGTAGTTTTCCTGGACACAATAAAATAAAACTTGGAAAAGTTTTCCATTATTTAATACGAATTATTATTAGAATTGGAAATTCATTCAACTATCATTGATTATTGAGTGCTCTCGTGGCATTTTCCATTTGATGAAAAAATTCTCTTAAGAAAACATTTGTTAATTATACGATTGGTGCTATAAAAATGAGTTATGGAAATTGTCGTGTGGTCTATAAACAACGAAAGTAAATATTTAAGGAATCGATATTAACTTCTAAACCAATTCATCAAGAAGAATTATGATTCATAATTTTGCAAATTGTTTTCTTACGCAAACTTCCAACATCGTCAATAACGTTTGCCAAACAACACTCCCTGTTTGAAGTAATTTTTTCTATATGACAAAGAAAATACATCGCAACTACTGTTTTACTACTTCCATATTTAGCGGCTTTATACATTATTGACTTTAGTTAAAAATACACAGTGAGTCTATAGGATGATGCATTAATTCATTTTCAACTAAAATTAGAATCACATTTACTGTGTGAAGATACTACATATTATTTAAGATACACTCTCCAACTGTCGATCGCCTTCACAAAAACATAATTTTCTTCACATTTCTAGTATTCCGTGAGATACTTCTTGTATTGTTACTTCTTGTATTCTATTATTTTTGTCCTTAACCGCTACTTCTCGTTTATTTTTATTTCTATTACATATCAATGAGAGGTAAAGGCAAGAAAGAAGTGGGACTCGATGCAACCTTTTTGAACTAACGAACCAGCAAAGGAGAAAATATTTTTTAAAAAGAAGCTTTTATTTGAATGCACTAAAAAGAATAATAAATTTTTTTCATTAAAACTTTTACTATCAACTTATAACGTCATTACACAATTTATATGATATATAAGCTTGTTATTGTTATTTAGTTTAAATGTTTATCTACACGGGCGAATCTCGCGGCAAGCATTCATACAATATAAATTGTGTAATGACGTTTTAGTGCATTTAAATAAAATCTTGTATTTAATTGTTTTTTACTTTTAATTTATTTCTTATTTTTAGTAATCGTAGGTCAGATTTCTGAGTCTGTTTATCTAATACAGCGCATGACTGTTGCAAGGTCGTTTGCCGGTTAATTTCGAACAGTCCAGCTCTTCAATAATGAGATCTTCTATTGTACCTTACGAAACAGAGTTCCGGGTTTAATTTTGAAGCTATCCTTCTCCTAGATAGGCTGAAAACCAATGCTGTTGACGCCTATCTCGCCAATGTATACAAATCAAAGTTAACCAACAGATGCTAGAGACTTGAACAACACGACCTCAATATCATAATCCAAAAACCTCTGTGGCACTAACTTCATGGGGGCTCGTCATGACTTATGCAAAAAGCTCATGAAACAATTCAGTGTCATCATTCGCTCGCAGGCGCACCCCACTTTAACGGTTTGGTAGAGGCGGGTGCAAAAAGTGTAAAATATCTTTCACATCTGCAAGGCGATCAAATATTAACGTATGAATAATTTTATACGGTTTTGACGTTAATAGAATCGATTGTTAATTGGCGCCCATCAATACCAATGACGTTCGATATAGATGATATACAGGCTTTGACACCTGCGCATTTTCTTACATTGGAACCAGTATCAGCTATTCATGTACCTGTTTATACCAATGTACCGCTCAATAGGTTTTCGCGGGGGCAGTTATTACAAAAGCTGCACCAAGACTTTAGGCGACGTTGGCATAATGAATATTTACATACTTTACAGCAACGTTGTAAATGGTTAAATGCTCCTACCGTCGACACGCTCGTACTTGTTAAAGCAGACAATTCACCTCCTGCGGAGTGGATACTAGGACGCATTACCAAACTGTATCTCGGAGAAGACAAAACAGTAAGAGTTGCCATAGTAAAAACGTCTAAGGGAGAACTAAAAAGGCCATTGGTCCTCTCCCTCTTGAATAGTTCCGTAGTAGCCAAATATTTGTGTTTTGTCCTTTCTTTAACATTTATTTTAATGATTTTTCTTTAATCAGTGTTTAGAATTCGATTAGTCTCTAAAAAAATAACTTATTGGTTATGTGGAGTGCATTTAGGTATTTTTTTTATTTATTAAACCTTTTCTCGGACAGGAAATGTTGCGGCAAAAATGGCCTTCTCAATTCATTTTAGTTGAAGAATGTAAGTTGTTCAAGCCGGCTCTGTTTTAAATTTATTGTCATTGTCCAAACGACGAATGAGTATCAAGCTGAACGATATAGGTAAACGAACATTACCACTACGCTGAATTCGAATATTTTATATTCTACTTGCTTTGACTACTTTTGTGAGTGCACTCCGAGTTTTGACTACAACATATATCAGGTGAGTCAGATTGAGCACTTATAGGTTATTGGCCCCAAAGCAACATTCTAGATTATCGCTAACTCTACTAACGTATGGGCCTAACAGTTCGCTGTTTTTGGCTCATCGGTGTCTCCAACAGTTAATTTATGATGAAGGTAAGAAATTTCCTTTGGCCGCACACGCTATTCACAATTCTTGTCATATAGATGAAATTGTCACGTCTTGTCCTACTGTGGATCTTGCACTTAAGTTGGTTTCGGAGCTTGTTTCACGCATGAAGTTGGGAGGCTTCGAATTAAGGAAATGGTCAAGTAACAATCTGGTATTGCTTTCTGATTTGCCACAATCTCACTTGTTTCAATATCCCGCTCGAAAGACCAAAAATGTTACGTTGGGGCCAAAGATTATATCAATAACCTATGAGTGCCCAAACTGACTCACCTGATATCTGTTGTAGCCAAAACTCGGAGTACATTCACAAAAGTAGTCAAAATAAGTAGAATATAAAATGTTCGAGTTCAGCGCAGCGGTAATGGTCGTTTACCTATATCGTTCGACTTAATAGTTGATACTCATTATTGCCATTTAGACAAAGACGATATTACAATAAATTTAAAACAGAGCCGGCTTGGGAAACTTTGCATACTTTAATTAAAATGAATTGAAAAGGCCATTTTAGCCGCAACAACCCCAGTACATCAATATTTCAGACGGATTGGAGCAACGTAGTTTAACTCGCATTTGTATTATCAGCAAGTCTTTTCATTTTATACCCATATTGTAGGAAAGCAGAAAAACTTAGTCCGCCATCTTTAGAAGTCCGCCATACCGGATTTAGAGTGACGTCACTTTATTTTTCGAGTTATTCTCAGCAAACTCCTTCATTTTGATACCCATATTGTAGGAGTTCATAAAAAATCACTATTCCGCCATCTTGCGTGTTCCGCCATGTTGGATTTAGAATGACGTCACACAACTACCATGTATTATTCCAAACATAACATGTATACACAATTTCAGCTGAATAGGTTGAAGATATCTGCTTCAAAATTGAGTTGCAAGATAAAAAACGTTTCAAAGTCCACCATCTTTATAAGTCCACCATATTGGATTAAAAGTAACGTCTCATTATTTTTCTAGTTATTGTCAGCAAGCCCTTTCATTTGATACTCATATTGCAGGAGTGTGTTCCGCCATATTGGATTTAGAATGACGTCACACAGACAACCATGTATTGTCATCCAAACTAAACGTGTATACAAAAATTTCAGCTCAATCGGTGGAAGATATCTGCTTCAAAATTGAGTTGCAAGATTCTACCCGAAAAACATTGTGTTACGAAGTCGCACACTGATGTAGTCCATGAATCCGACCCTGTCTAACACGATGTCTAACAGTTAAAACGTTGGCGGGGGCGCAAGTATTACTGGAAATGACTATCTTTGTGATTGTTTGTGTAGAGACATTTCCAAGAAGGTCGATTGTTTGTTGGGAGCCACATACTAAAAACTTCAGGAATCTGAAGGTCTCAGAAATTAGTTTTGATATATAAGAGACTACCTACCAACGGCGAGTTTAGTTTACAATTTAATCTCTTAGTGAATAGACATGAACATAAGTTTGAATGAAGTATTTATATAATTTATCTGTAAGTAAATATACAGTGTATTTAATATAAACTACTGAACAGTTAAGTGTAATATACTGTGTGTGTATGAATTTATTCCACCCTTCGTGATAAAAAATATTTAAATAAATGAGAAAAACATTACATTGTTGTCAGGTGTGGGGTAATATAAATAGATACGTACTTAAAAATGGCTAAGAGACTAAGTGACCCAAAAGGGACGGAAATATAAGCTGAAATGTAAAATCGTGAGTTGGAAACGTCCAGAAAGAAGAGTGGTTTAGTAGAAAGACTCAAAACAGTACTGGAAAGTGACGGCTTGGATCCAGAAACATATTTATTCAAAGACGAGTCTTCCCCCTCAATCTCGTCAATTTCTGCCATGGAAGAGATTTTAACTAATGTGAAGAACGATATTTCTGCTATAAAGAACGATTTTTCTGCAATAAAGAACGATATTTCTGCTAATATGGACGAGAAGATTTCAACTATGGAGAACGATATTTCGGCTATGAAAAACGACATTTCTGCTAACATGGACGAAAAGATTTTCTTCTCACTTGTTTGGTGTTTTTCAGATCGACTGCTGTATATCGCTAACTAATTTTTCAGTTTCTATATCAAGTTGATTGTATTCTAACATTTAGCTGGATTTTATTATGTAGTTGTACTAAAATTTACCCAGTCTGTTGCCATGTTTGCCAGTGTGGGATTGCATTCTTTAATTATTAGGCTATCATTCAACTTCATTTCTACTGCGCTGTGATCCGTAACTAGATCCAAACCTTCTGCTATGTATATATAAATTTGTGCAGTTTTTCTAGTTAGAATAAACAAATGAAAAAAAGTTATACCGTAAATTAACCTCAAAATGCACCTAAACAAATTTATAATGTAAAAACCAATTTTATCACGAATATTCACAATAAATTATCGTTCACAACCACATTTAATGTTAAATCACACACAAGCACTTACATGCATATTTTTTTAATCGACTTTTTCAAAAACACGTGCTATGAATGGTTCAGTAGAATAATGCGTTGTAACATTTGCCCCGCTCTGATCAGTCATCAAAAATCCTAATTGAGTATCGCTAATGTTGGAAAAATAGAGCAATTGAAAATCGTCTGACAGAGATAGCTACTGAAATGCTGGTATCTCACTCTAAGCGATAGCTTGGGCATTGAAGGCGTTGCCCCTTCATAATTGTCGAAAAACCTCAATTCAATAGCGTTAGTGTCATTGAAGACATGCTAGAACGACTCAATTTCGATCCAACATTCATAAAACGCATTATAACTGATGACGAGATATGTATTCATGAGAAAAAAGTAATTCAAATTCGATCAAAAGTGATGATGTTTACAGCTTTTTTAAAACTATCGCGTTGTTAATCACTGGGAATTCCAGAGATTGAGTCGGCAAACTGAGAGTATTATCTGAGCATTATGCGTTTAATAAGGATTTTACACACGGAGCTTATCGTCATAGACGCGTATTACATGCGACGTACCGGACGTATAGTAAAAACCAAATAAAGTTGCGTTTACGTCATCATTGTGAACATTTGTAGCGTTGTCAGAGTGTTCACGAAATATGGAAATTAACAGAAAATAACTGAAGTCAACAAAAAACGTAAATGTAGAAAATTTCACAATATTATAAATGAAAACTACAAAATTATCGATAGTTCGATAGTTTTCGTTTAATATAGTGTGGAGTTTTTTCATTTACATTTTTTGTTAATTAAGTTGATGTCCTGAAAACTCGGGATCTTCCAATTGAAGACACAAATGAGCGTTTGGTTTCCCTGCTGAAATCCGTTATTTTGTGTTTTCCCATGTTTCGATTAACATCTTTGCTCCCAAATTTCACATCCTTATTTGGTTATGCCGTGCTGATGAGGCAAAATGAGCCAGAAACATGCATGTCCACGGTTACCATTCTATTTCAGTAGCCCTTTATTTTGCGTGAATTACCCATGAATATATTTGTTGTTGTTGTTAACATATCACGCGATATTCCTACATCTTCTTTGTTATTTACTATGGGTCGGAAGGTTCATGGCGGGGGGGCTATATGCGCCTCCGTGTCGATGTTGGTTGATGTCCTGAAAACTCGGGATCTTCCAATTGAAGACACAAATGAGCGTTTGGTTTCCCTGCTGAAATCCGTTATTTTGTGTTTTCCCATGTTTCGATTAACATCTTTGCTCCCAAATTTCACATCCTTATTTGGTTATGCCGTGCTGATGAGGCAAAATGAGCCAGAAACATGCATGTCCACGGTTACCATTCTATTTCAGTAGCCCTTTATTTTGCGTGAATTACCCATGAATATATTTGTTGTTGTTGTTAACATATCACGCGATATTCCTACATCTTCTTTGTTATTTACTATGGGTCGGAAGGTTCATGGCGGGGGGGCTATATGCGCCTCCGTGTCGATGTTGGTTGATGTCCTGAAAACTCGGGATCTTCCAATTGAAGACACAAATGAGCGTTTGGTTTCCTTGCTGAAATCCGTTATTTTGTGTTTTCCCATGTTTCGATTAACATCTTTGCTCCCAAATTTCACATCCTTATTTGGTTATGCCGTGCTGATGAGGCAAAATGAGCCAGAAACATGCATGTCCACGGTTACCATTCTATTTCAGTAGCCCTTTATTTTGCGTGAATTACCCATGAATATATTTGTTGTTATATATATATATATATATATATATATATATATATAAGATGTACGAATAGTGCGTGACATATGAACAATAAGCAACGAATGATTAGTGGGTATTGCACGCAAATAGAAGAAGGGGCTACTTAAAAGAGTGGTAACCGCAGACATGCATGTTTCTAGCTCATTAGCCGTCATCGGTACGGTACAACCAAGAAAAGATGTGGAACATGAGAGCAAAGGTGTTGAATGAAACATGAGAAAATATAACATATATAATATATATATATATATATATATATATATATATATATATATATATATATATATATATATATATATATATATATATATATATATATATATATATATATATATATATATATATGTATATATATATATATATATATACAAAGCAAACACTCATTGACTTCGTGTTACTTAACAACGCCATCTGCTGTCGTGTCGTTAAAGCAATTAGTTGCTCACAAAAAATAGTATCATGATTCGCCCATAGATGTCAGGAAGGGTCATATTTTTCAGTTGAGACTACTCAAACGCCTCCTTTTTGTTATTTTTCTTCTAAGTTTATGTTTAAGTTGATTATCGATAAAACACGAATAAAATCACATTTTCTAAAAATGATTCCTAGCTAGATCGATTAAAATATGTTTAATAATGAACGTATTATCAAAGACAAAAACTAACATTAAACAAATCAACATTTTGTGAAATGAAACTAGGCAGATTCAAATTCTTGTTCATTTTCTTCATCTTATTCAACATCAGTGTCACTCTCTTCACTATTAAAATTTATAACTATCGGACTAATTTCTGGACGATCAAATATTCTTTCCCTTTCATACCATTTAAATATCTCTCTCTCAGTATGTTGTATATAATTTTTCCACATATCAGGAGTTATCATGTGCAGTGCCTCGTGCCACATGTTCAGGCAGTTATTCGCACTGTTACCATACCTATCAGTATGCCTATTGTAGTAATTTTTTGCTATGCCCCAAATTAATTCGATAGAGTTGAATATGCAATGGTAAGGAGGAAGACGTAAAACTTTGTGTCCGTATTGTTCTGCCATTTCGTCCACTATATACTTGATTGGTGGCTTATTTCTAAAAAAAAACAAAAAAAAATGTTTAAAATAAATGGCAATAAGTAAGAATATATCTGTATATTTACTGAGAAACGATTTGTAACAGTTCTGTTCTGAACATCATGTGAGAATAGGGAATGTTTTTTTCTGTCAACCATTCCTGAATAGCACCTTTTGACCATCCTGTATTTGGAATTTTATGCAATAACATGCTGTGATAAGGTGCATTATCAAGTATAATTAGAGAAGGATTCTCTAAATTTTGCAGCAACTGATATTCAAACCATTTCAAGAAATTTGCCTGATTCATTTCCCCATGATAATCATTAAGTTGGGTTTTTGAACAAAATATTGCTTCAGCACCTTCAATAAATCCGTTTTCATTTCCAGCATGGAGTATAATATATCTGTAATAATATTATTTAAATAATGTTTAAGTAACCACTTATGTTTTGCAATACAACAAACCTTTTGCCATCCGTTTTAGTGGTTTTAACACTCTTGATATTTTAATTTTGCCATGAATGACCTATTATGCCATTTTGAAATATCCAGGTTTCATCGATGAATACAAATTGGTATATACCTTCGTCCTTTGCTTCTTTATAATATCTTAAGAATTCTACTCTTTTCAAAACAACATTAGGTAATTCCATAAGTCCTCGTCGTGGATTATCCTTCATCCACTTAAACCCAAGTTCTTTGAGCAATCTATTTAAAGAAGTGGTACTACCATTAAATAATTCTTTTTATCTTAGTTGGGACCACAATGATTGAATCGTTTTGTGCTGTTCTAAAAGCACACAGAAATAAAAATATATTAAATATACAATTGTCGTCATTATACTTACTTCTCTGGTACATGTTGTAAATGGTATCACGAATAGAGCTTGTATTTAAAGTTTCTGTATTTGTTACTCGTTTATGAGCGCAACGTTTTTTCTTTGGTGACTCAAACCTTTTTTCTTTGTTTGACAAATTTTGCTTACTGTTCTTACACTGATTTTTAAAGCAGCAGCTACACGCTATAATAATAGAAATTTTCGTGTAAAGTAAAGTAAGGATATTTTATTCACGTATTACCTACCTCTTGTACAGCATTTAAGGGCAACAAAGGACTATTATTATTCCTTTCTTGTTCAAAATAATTTATAATGAAGCCACAAGCTCTTTGCATCGGCTATTCAGCTGTTTGGGCATTTTAACAATCACAGAAGTAAATGCTTTGTTGTTTTGAAAACAAAAACAGTTTTGATTATAAATATTTCTCACAAGAAAATTTTATAAAGCACGTAACTATAACCTCAAAAATCGATGACAATACACGAGTAGAGAAGTCACAAACAACGCGGCAACATGACAGTATTTCTGGCAGTGACTATTTTACCGTCAATAATTGGAGGCTTCTTTATGAAAATTTTAACACAAATGTTTACATCGAGGGACGTCTAAACCCAATAAAGCTATATTGCTTATACATTATTTTGGTACAAAAGTTTTTTTATTGATTGGGCTATCTTTAGAACCGATTAATTAACAAATTTAAGTATATGCACTTTTCGATAGAAACGTAGCCACACATGTGATAGAAATACGCCCTTGGTGACGTAAGCGCAACTTTATTTGGTTTTTACTGTATACGCTTTTGAGCTGTTCACTTGTGCTTCTATAGAAATCAGTACACGAGCCGGCTGCGGCGCGGATTAGTCAAGGCAGTCGTCAAGCTGTAAATTGCATGGCGTACGGCGATGTCAGTCGCTTACAGTACGCGGGCTTGGGAACAGGACTATTTTATATGAAAACTAATAACCGAAAATGGCCGATGAAACGCCAAAATTTGTACAAATGATTAAAAATTATCAATGTTTGTATAATAAATACCTACAAGAATACTCGAGAAAATATATTATTAAAAAAGCTTTTATTACTTTTGAATGACAAGAGCCACAATTAACAATAAATCTTTAAATTTTTTTTTATTGATGCCTCATATTACCTTTTTAAAGCACGCCTCCGAGTGTTTAAATCGAACATTCAAACACGCGCGTTTTTTAAAGTCCCTATGGTACCAACAACAACTTGAGAAACGTAAGGTATCAATGACAACTTTTTTTATTGGTTTTTAAATTGTATATTTTCATTGGGAACCAATGTCTTATTTGGTTTTTTCTGCAAAATTTATTTATATATTCATATATACATTGTATCCTTTTAAATATAAATAAAAAAACTTTTTGATTATTGATCTGACAGCAGTACCTCGTAACGTCAACTAAAAATAAATACTATTTGACTTTCACGAAACTTAGCTGGGCATCGAGGACGGACTTCCATTTTTTTGTAGTAATAATATAATCATAATATTTTATGATTTCAAAGTGAACCAATAAAAAAAATAGCTTAAAGTATTCGTGGATAACTGGTCTTTCAAACACTTGCTCTATTTCGAGCACTCCGGCTGCGCCGTCGTGCTCGAAAAATCGCGCGTGTTTGAAAGACCTCTTTATCCACTTATACTTTAATATACTATTTGGACATTCTGTAAAATGTCTGAAATTTAGAGCCATCTTATGATAACTCTTTGCGGTGACGAAGATAACTAAGCAAAAGTAAACCCACTTCGTCACTTGAAACTACTACCAAAATTATGCAAAAGGACAATCAAATACGCTTAGTGTGCAGAATCCCAGAGAGCCAATTTGTCAAAAAACCGTATTTGTTTTTTCTTTCAAAATCTCAAGAGCGAACCATTAATTTTCAGTCAATATAATAATACGTCATACATTTTTTTGTTGCATTGGCCCATTCATGCCGATTTTTTGATATATGAAGTACGCTTGTTCCACAACATTCACAGAAAATCCTAATTTGTTAATTACGAATGGATGATTCTGAGGAAGTGATATTATTAATAATATTCACTGTTTTTTTCAAGCTGCAAGGCCTCAAAATTGGGCATTAGTGATATACGAAATATATATGGATTTTTCTATTATATTAAACTCTATAAAAATAATATGCAATAGATGTTGTGCATACTTATCAATAATTGAAAAAATAATTAACTAGTAAAGAATAATAGGATTTTTCTAAAATGATAAACTATATAAAATTTCGTGGAGCTTTCGAACATGATTTCGGTAGCTACAATGAGTTAAAAGATTTTTGCACTAAGTCTCTCAGATCTCTGCCAAATTGAACTGAGTAATAATTTTCAGCGGCTACTTTATTCTTATGCACATCAAAATATATTCAAAATTATTTATCAAAATACCAAAAATTTTTAGACCGTTATGAGTAGGGCCACCGCCAGGAATTTTGTACGTTGGGTTTGTATTTTCATTTATTTAAGATCGTCTATTTGATTTCAATACAAAAGGCGTCTTTTCGATTTCACTATAATAATAGGCGCCTTTTCCATTTAATAAATATAAATTTTAGTATTAGTATTTTAAATGAAACTTACTGTTCCTAGTCAACTCCACAGTATATTGCAAAATCCCACTACGACAGACATCTACTTGACACCAATCATTCATTGACACCTAACACAGAACTAGAAGTACTACATATTTGTGATAAGAAACAAGAACTGGATTTCCTTGAAGAATTGGAAATTAGAAGACACTTAAGAAACCCACGATATGAAGTCGTCAATGAACAGATAAATCTAGGGAGTTCTCCACTTTTAAACTGTCTTCTTAAGTGATAATTGTAAAGACCAGCAGATATACTTTTCCTGGATTTCTAAATTATTGCACAGTTATACTGATCTTAATTGGGAAAAATGATATCCAGGATATCCCCATAGGGCTAATAATATCTAATCTTTAATATTTGTAATACCATCTTCTTTTTCTATTAACATATATTAAGTCAATCACAAGATAGGTCACTTCTTGGAGTAGCCAACAATAATTAAACATCGGGTAGACATCGAATGAAATGTAACTTCTGTCATTCTGGCGATGACATTTAGATAATATGGAAACAATTGAAGAGTGGAAGTAACAAATGGGGTAAGTGCCAAAAATTATCATTTTGCGCTAGACCCATAGAACGGTGTTATATGCCACTGTTTATGTCCTCACAAAGGTGATAGGTGCCAATTTTCATAATACACTTTATATATTCATTCAAAGATGGAGCCACCGTTAAGTACATGATCTATTTCCTAACAAAGGAGACAAGTGTCATTCGCCTTTCTGCTGTCAGTTCACAATAATTCGCGCTTTAGTGTTATTATTGTTGTTTGTTGTTTTTTTAAATATAATAATGAGCGACCTTAATGTAAAAACTCGAAGAAGTAGAGGTAGTAAACGTTTTGGTGAAGAACAGAGGGTACTGAAAGAATCTGGCAAAGCCTACAAATCAAGGAAACTTAAGCAAATTCAGGAGAAAATGGCGCCAAGTCAACAGGTTAGGTTAGAATAAACTGTTTATTAAAATCTTTATTAAATAAAATGTTTGTTATTTATTAGGTTTGTTGTAAGTGCCAGTTTTCCTGTAAAAGCCTCAGTCTCTTCTGGCGGAAGTCCTTATACGAAAAATTTTATAAAGAAACTTCAAAAGTTCAGGGTACGTATCTATTAAATCTTATACATCTAACACCTGTTAAAAGACGTCGACATTAGTTATGAAAATCCTCAAGACAGCAAGCGTCAAACAACAGTGAGCTACACTATTCCAGACGAAAGAGGAAATTTCCTTCAAGTGTGCAAAAAAACTATTATGGACACTTTTGCTGTATCAAGAAAAAAAATCGATGGCTTAATTTCTAAAAAGAAAGCTGGTTATACTTTTTTAATTGATAAGAGAACATGCCATAAAAAATCTAAATTTTCTGAAAATGATCGCAAAGCTATAAGAGCTCACATTAACTTAATACCTCGAGATATTGGACATTATACTCGCGCGAAGTCCGATAAGGAATATCTGAGCCCCGACCCAAATATAAACAGACTTTTCAAAGCATTTAAAACACGCCATCCAGAATGTGAGGTAACCTATAAGTTTTATTAATCAGTTTTCAAGAAAGACTTTCCTAAACTTTCATTTCAAAGGCCCAGAATAGACACATACCTGCGATAGGCTTCAATGTGAAATTCGTGCGAATACTGCGACAAGTAAAGAAGCTCAAATTAAATTAGATGTCCACCATACTAAAGCTGAGAGTGCTAGAGCTATTTTGAAAGAAAATACAATTCGCTCTCAACAACCAGGTAGTGATGTGTGTTGCTTATCTATGGATCTTGAGCAGGTGATATTTGTGCCAACACTGGTACATTCTGACATGTTCTATCTATCCCAACTTTCCTGTTTTAACTTTGGGATTCACGTCGGGGATACAAATCATGCCAGCATGTTTCTCTGGCACGAAGGATTTTCTGGAAGAGGGGCAAACGAGATCGCTTCTTGCCTTCTTCGTTTTTTAAATAGCGGTTTCACAAACAAAAAGTCGTTAATTCTTTGGTGCGACAACTGTGGCGGCCAAAATAAAAATAAATTTGTTCTGTTTACATTAATATTTTTGGTTTCCATTGGCTTGTTTGACTCAATAGAACAGCGAATCCTTGTGAGCGGCCATAGCTTTATGCCTTGCGATAGGGATTTTGCCTTAATCGAGAAGAGAAAAAGATTAATCAAAGCATACATACCAGAAGATCTGATTGAAGTTATTCATTCAGCAAGGTACAACCCACCGTTCGAGGTAATAGATATGACCCAATTTTGTTTTTGGAATATTAAGGAAGCAGCTGATTGTTATATTAATACTACTAAACTGCAAATCAGCCAAGCAACAAAGACCTCCTTTGCAGATTTTATTCCATGGAACGAAGTCAATGTTTCAAAAAAAAGGGAAAACTCTGAATGACATTAGAAAATCCGAGCTACATGTAATTTCGCCTGAAAACAAAAGAAAAACTCTTATATCTATGATACCTTATTTAACAAATCCATTGCACAAAAACTTTTACAATAACCTACTGGGAGTAAAAGAAGTGGCTCAAAATGGTGCTGGAAGTAGCAAATAAGTAAATAAGACGCTTTCTTAGTATTTTCGTATGTTATTTTGTATTGGCACTTATCACGTTTCTATTTTTTTTTTGGAAAAAATCACTATTTGTTCAAAATGTTCTTATATAACTGTTTTTTTTTGTTGTAAACTAGTTTTCCGTGTTGCTCTTAAGCTAAATTTTTAACAAATAAAAAATTAATCATTTATTTGTTGTTTTATTATAATTTTCTTAATTATCTCAAAATATAAATTTTAGCACTTTTGTTACTTCCACTCTTCAATTGTCAATTTTTTTAGAATTTTTAACATTTTGCAATATACTGTGAAGTTAACTAGAAACAGTAAGTTTCATTTAAAACACTAATATTAGTAGATTCCAAAAAGTAAGGGCCGAGACAGTTAATTTACAACTTTTAGTGTACAAAAATGTGTTATTTTATTAACTAATTTGCCGTCCCTGCAAGGTGTCCAGTTTGCTGGTCCGGACGGTGGCCCTGGTTATGAATAACAGAACTAGTAATATTTTAAATATTTTTCCAATGGTTATATTTACACTTTAGCAAACTTCACCTCAGATAAACGAATTTGAATTTATAAAAGTAATCATGCCGTTTACTTTATCTGTCTGAGAAGCCTCAAATATAAGTTTAATGATCAACAACTAAGAAGAAAAACTTCCGGATTAGGGCCGCGTCATTTTGAGTCACAAACAAAAAAGAAGAAGAAATAGAAACATTTTATGTTTGGTCAATCTTAGCCTGGACACCAGTCTGGGAAGAAGCACTCTGTACTCAGGCACCAGTCAACCAAGTCAGAGTAGCTGAACTCAGTCGAGGTTTGATAGCTTTGATTTGGTGGATTAGTGCCTGAGCTGAGAGAGGTGGTTCCAAAGTTACGGTTTGTGTTTTGGTTGGCCGAGGCTTGGTTGTCCAATCATAGACTTTTCGGTTGAAGTTCAGGTATTAGTAATAATTATAATACTTACAAAAAAATTATATTTATAAATAATTGTTATAAAACAACTGTTGGGAACACAGTGTAAATTTGCCGCACGTCTGTGTATTTCATATAAGTGGTTCTACACCGGCTACATATGCAACCAGTAACGCGCTAAACTAGTATTATAAGTGAAATATAAATCAAGTTCCAAAAAAGTAGTAGCCCGAAAACAGGTGATATCTTTCGACTAGATTGGCAAAAAGCCAGGAGTTGTTTTCCATCTATTGTCTGATTAATTATTAAAACCAGAGAAATAGAAGTATTCATCATTAAAGTGTTCTATACAAAATGTCATAAAATGTTCAAATGCATACTGGAAATAAATAAGTGAAAATAGCCGAAGAGTACAATTTTATTTGTACTACAGTTCACTCAAAATTAAAAGGAAGCTACCAGCGAATATTTCTATCAGAATACCATTACAGCAACGTTCTGCAAAAAAGAGTGGACCAAAGAAGAGATGAAACTAGGTGCCATCTCTCAATTCTGACTGCTGTCTGAGTCTTAATCTGGTAGTGTTTCTTATCATATTGACTCTGACCGCCTTCGCTTCTATATAATCATCACCTGCATACGTATACAGCTCCATTATATATTTGACAGAAACTATGACATGTTTACAATCAAGTATACAAAAACAATTGTTTGTCCGAAGTGAGTTACTCAAATATCAATTTCTCAATTTATTTCATTCAATTTCTAAAAATGTTCTGCAAAATTTCCCTTCTCTGTGTGTCACTGAAAAATGTTTTGTATCAGTATCCTAAATTACATCATCGCCAAAAACCTGTTCACTCAATATGTCCAAATCAATGTATTTTAGAAACGGATTCCATTATTTCATCAATTTTCACAAACTTTTCCTGTACTATTATAACATATTACAAATAATAACTTATTTACAGCTCTAATAATAATGTAGAAGTGCCGACAACCATAAATCACAGAAAATTGAAACAGTAAAGCATACGAAATTCTCGTCATCACTGTCAACACTTTCGACGCCAAAACGAGTAAACGGAAACAAATTGTTATCTAACTTACAATAAATATTCGTAGTCATGTCCTTTTGAAAATTTTACTTGCAGCATACATCCTTGAATTTAAATTAGTTTATAATATTATTTGTTAGTAACATCAACTACCATGCGTTCATTCGCATATTTTGCTCGAAATAACATGTCAAAAGTAGCTGTGTAATTATTAATTCACAATCTATGGAAATTTAAACATGGTTAAAGATAAATAGCTTGAGATTATATATATTCAATGTATCAATTCTCTATAATTAATCATAATCAATGTTTGATTTTTTTATTTTTATTTGTTACCAACTCACTTTTGTAGGGTTATAATATGCCCCATCAGTCAGTGACTGATTTAAGGACGGCGAAAGTAATTATAGTAATGAGAAATCAAGGAGAAATATTCTTAGATTTGCGATTAAGTAGTAAATTTTGCGGAAGATCAATTAGAATAAGACTAAAGATAGGATGTATTTGGATGGGGAAAATATCTAAAGTTCACAAATTTAAATAGTAAATGGTAAGTCAAGTGTATGGTTAAGAGTTGAGAAAGGAGTGAACAATTTAGTGGAGACAAAGGCATTTATGGGCAGCAGTTTAAGGAATAACGAGTACTATTCGAGATAGTCAATATTTTTAGACAAGACAACAAAAGACAACAAAAGACAACAAAAGACAACAAAAGACCACAAATGCCAACAAAAGACAACAAAAGACAACAAAAGACAACAAAAGACCACAAATGCCAACAAAAGACAACAAAAGACAACAAAAGACAATAAAAGACAACAAAAGACAACAAAAGACAACAAAAGACAACAAAAGACAACAAAAGACAACAAAAGACAACAAAAGACAACAAAAGACAACAAAAGACAACTAAAGACAACAAAAGACAACAAAAGACAACAAAAGACAACAAAAGACAACAAAAGACAACAAAAGACAACAAAAGACAACAAAAGACAACAAAAGACAACAAAAGACAACAAAAGACAACAAAAGACAACTAAAGACAACAAAAGACAACAAAAGACAACAAAAGACAACAAAAGACAACAAAAGACAACAAAAGACAACAAAAGACAACAAAAGACAACAAAAGACTACAAAAGACTACAAAACACAACAAAAGACAACAAAAGACAACAAAAGACTACAAAAGACTACAAAACACAACAAAACACAACAAAACACAACAAAACACAACAAAAGACAACAAAAGACAACAAAAGACAACAAAAGACAACAAAAGACAACAAAAGACAACAAAAGACAACAAAAGACAACAAAAGACAACAAAAGACAACAAAAGACAACAAAAGACAACAAAAGACAACAAAAGACTACAAAAGCCAACAAAACACAACAAAAGACAACAAAACACTACAAAAGACTACAAAAGACAACAAAACACAACAAAAGACAACAAAATACAACAAAATACAACAAAATACAACAAAATACAACAAAATACAACAAAATACAACAAAATACAACAAAATACAACAAAATACAACAAAATACAACAAAATACAACAAAATACAACAAAATACAACAAAATACAACAAAATACAACAAAATACAACAAAATACAACAAAATACAACAAAATACAACAAAATACAACAAAATACAACAAAATACAACAAAGGACAACAAAATACAAAAAAAGCCAAGAAAAGAAAACAAAAGACAACAAAAGCCAAGAAAAGAAAACAAAAGACAACAAAAGCCGACAAAAGACAATAAAAGAGAACAAAAGACAATAAAAGACCACAAAAGACAATAAAAGACAACAGATGTTTAATATTTCATTTGATAAAGGATGAAATTGAGCCGAAACGCAAAAGAATTTGTATTATTTTTAGGACCAGTGAAGTGTACATAGTTAGATTCCATTGTTTGAACCCACAAAAATGTATTAGTATTGTTTATTGCGAAACTTTTGGTTAGTCATTGGTCGACCGTATAGACGAAGAACTAGAAATATGAATTCTTATTAGTTATCGAAGAAGTACTACTCTTCAGGTAATCGTATGAAAATATCTTAGTATAAATCCGATTTTTTGCAGTAGAAATATCTCCAGAGGGGCTATGAGCAATTATATAAACTATTCGTAAGGATATAATTGTTCTCATAGCGTTCTATTATTTGCCTATATGTACTTTCAGCTGTCTCTGATTTATAATTTAGTAATTCTATCCAAAGTTCAGTTACCTCAAACTCACTAAGTTTGTTAGCAAACTTCGCACACAATTTATCACACTTCTGATAACAGGGTAACGTTTACTCACTCACACCTTCAAAATAATTCATATAAAATATTTTGGAACTTTTACTGGTGCGATCTTACATTTTTTGACAGTAACTGAATGCTGTATGTTCCATTATAGAGATATAACTTTCATAGGTATTGACAAGTCTCTAGTATATTTTGAAGTCTCCAAAATATTCTATACCTAAAAGCTACTTGTATATAAATTACTGCTAGTTTATGGATGCTTAGCGTCCTAAATTTCCGAAAAGGAGATTATGCGCAGACAAATGTTAGAGGTAAGATGGGGAACTCACTGACAAAAAATGCCTCGGCAGATGTGCTGCAATCTTTATTTGTCACCAAAAACCAAAATAAGGGTTCTGTCGTCGATTCTAGCTTTCAAATGGTGGTAAATTCAAATTGTGTGAAATGGCGGAAAATTTAAATTCGATTGATTTATAATTTCCAGAATGGGGAAAGGCTGCAACAACTTAGTTCAAATTTAGTTTAGAGTATAATTCTACAAAAATCGTATTACATACATATCTAACAGATTTTATAATTAATGTCAAACTTTTTATTTTTGTGGTTTAAGTGGAAAGTAAAAGCAACTTTCTTCTAAATTATCCCCAGCAATGAAATATACAAAAACAATATACATAGTAGTTTAAATCTGATAGTATTACAATAAAATACTTATCAGGTAAATTTAAAACAGGAAGTGCATTTTTTTTTAGTTTTCTCCTGTTTTTACATACATCCAAAAAAGTATTACCACGAACTAATTTCCCCCTTAAAATGCTTCTTGGCTGGTTAAGTAAACTGGGATTATTGATTCGTTCCAACCAAATATTTTTTATATACTCGTTCGCGGGAATAACATATATGTAAAATATTAATATAAATTACTCATCTTAATTATAATGATATTTATAAACTAGCTGCATCTTGATCTTGATTAAAGCAATTGGGAACAACACGCTCTCGAGGGGCTGGCATTCTGAATCAAATCAATGAAATAAAATAAGTTAATAACCAAACAACATGCAATCAATTATAATGGCAAAATTTGAATGCATAACCTCAATTATTTGTCTGTGGATGTTAAAGAGATTAACGAACAATGACGAACGCGACCGAAATTCTTCCCCAATTTGAAGGCCTCGGCTACTAGGGCTATTCAGCCTAACACAACCGAAGTTGACTTGTTCTTCGTGACACATATAGATGGCGCGACGGACGCGTATCTTTTTTAATAAGTATAAGTGCACACCCGCTGAGATTATGATCAACTGTCATCCCGTAGCGCTATTAGAAGTGTCTGACCCAAAACTGTAAAATGATACTACTTGCTTTTTGTTACAATTCCGTCGGAAATATTATATTTTCATGGTTATGTTGATGATTGTATCGTCTATAAATTTGTATAGGCATTATAGCCATTTATTTTTACTGTATTCTAATACATCGACTAGGCCTATTACTACCAAGCAAATAATGAAACTAAATAAGTTTTTCTGAAACATATATTTTTTTTTCTACGCCCTATCTTTAAAGTACCTTGTAGCGCTTAAAGTGGTTGTTTATGGTTAGAGTGAAAAAAAGTAAAAAAGCCTTAAAAAAAGTGCCATAACGTTAAGTTCATTTCACGCTTCCCATAAGATAACACAATGAAACTTGGCTGGGCATCGAGGATGAACTTTCATGAAACTTGGAATACATATAATTGTAATTTACCAAAGGAGCTTAATTAAAATATCCCAAATTTCTATTTGCTTTTTATTTTTTTATATAGGGCTGTAGAAAGAATAATGTATGCAACATGTGCATAAAGTGTCTTTTTTTCACTCATGGAATTGCCGCACTCGCCTGATGGCTCGAGCGGTCAACTTTTTCCATTCGTGAAGAAAAGTGCCACTTTATACATTTGTTGCATAAATTACTATTAATTGTAGATACAAAAGTAATATATTTAATAGATTGTTTACTATATCTTTTACAGCTGTCTGCCATTATGACGTTGTTCCTTCAAAACTGTGATCTTCAATACCATATGCTATACTACTGCTTATTATTCTCCTTAGTTTCACGTATATTGACTATACTACTACATTACTACTTCATCAAACTTCGTGAATTATATTAACTTGGTACCTGTATCACAATGACTTTTTGTAGTACGAGTATGGTTTGCATAACGAACCGCGAAGCGGTGAGTTACGCAAAGCACGAAACCTACAAAAAATCATTGTGATACAGGTAACAAGTTCTGCTAGATATCACAACATACAAAAATCCTACATCCCACACTCGTACACTTTTACATGAACTATCTACGCCTGCTAATTGTGAGAGCCACATCTTACAGAAAAATGGAAGCTTACTTTCTAGAGAATCGTTAGGGAAGGAAAAAGTATTCTAACGAATAATCGTCGAGAATGCCAAACTAAATATTGACCGAAAATATTTTTTTGAACGGTGTTACACTTGTTGATTTACATCAGACCAAATGTGGTTATGGTGTGATTGTGGAATATCATGTTTTGAGAAGTTGGCTTTATCTGTAAGCACAACAGTGACACCAAAATTAAAATTGTTCCCGATTTCTCCCAAAATCCATTGGCAATACTGTATATGGAGCGGATAGTCAATAGGTAGCAAACTTAGCACACTATGAGTAGAATAATTTTTCTGGTGCTGAGTAAGTAGAACATGGTAGCGGCTATTTGCATATTGGGCATACGTACATCTAGCCTATGAGGAATTACCATTGGTTAATTATTTTAGCATTAATGAACTCACTTAACACAAACAAAAGCAGAATTGGTGCTACAACAAAAACAGTAGGAAGTTTTCGTCGCTTGATTTTTTATTTGACATAGTGACTGTCAACATTCCAGAGATCACTTACAATGAACACTCCCTTCCTCTTCAGTTTTGGAAACTAGTAACATCATTAAGGAAGAAATACGTTTAAAAGACAAAATACGATTCCTATCTTTTCGCAACGGAAAGTTCACAAAACAGGTTGTAGTTATACACAAAATTGCAAGTATTCCAAAAGAAATTGTTATTTATTTGAAACTAGAAAATCTGTGAAATTTTTTCGTTTTGAATAAGCGTCCGAGAATTTCACTTTTCCGCCCAACCTTTCTATATGCGAGAAAAGTATTGGTTTACCCCAAAAAAAGTTGGAATTTAGAAAATTTTTTTGAGTTATTTTTACGTTTTCCATCAACAACAACATGAAAAAACGGTTTTTAGAAAAAAAATCCTGTGTGTATGTCGTCGTCGTCGTCGTTGTCGTTGTCGTCGGCCACTTTTCCTTACATGTCTTGTTAGCACGATACAGCCTCCGGAGTGCAATAAGTCAGCAATTTTATAATTGGATATTGTTAAGGACATGTCACATATGATCCCTATTGATTTTCAGTTCACCAGAGCCAGTACAACGGGTGCTATGGTACTTGAAGTACGACATTTTGTAATTTTTTGAGAAATTTCAGTGTGTTAGCACGATACAGCCTCCGCAGTTCAACAAGTCACCAATTTTATGATTGAATATTATTCAGGGCATCTCACTTATGAACTCTATTGATTTTCAGCTCACCGGGGCCAATACAGCAGGTGCTACAGTACTTTAAGTACGATATTTTTGTCATTTTTGGAGAAGTTTCAGTTTGTTAGCAAGATACAGCCTCCAGAGTGTATACAAGTGACCAATTCTATGATTGAATTTTGTTCAAGGGGTCTCACAGCGGGTCCTATAAATCCAGATATATAACATTTTTGGTTATTTTTTCGGCAAATTTCGGTTTGTTAGCACGATAGAACCTCCAGAGAGTATACGATTGATCAATTTTATGATTGAATATTGTTTTAGGTGTCTCACAGATGTACCCTATTGATTTTCAGTTAACTAGAGCGAGTATAGCGGGTCCTATAAATCCAGATATACTGAATTTTTGGTTATTTTTGGAGAAATTTCGGTTTGTTAGCACGATACATCCCCCGAAGTGTATACAAGTAACAGTTTCATGATAGAATATTGTTCAGGGCCACGGATGCGGAAAAGTTAGTTTTAATCCTTAAAACCGTTTATTTTTTCGGACAAGTACGAAAAACTCGTTACCTAGTGACCTCGTCGTAAACGATTGTTTGATGAAAAGATGACGTT
The DNA here is from genome assembly GCA_963921935.1 of Galeruca laticollis. Taxonomy (NCBI): domain Eukaryota; kingdom Metazoa; phylum Arthropoda; class Insecta; order Coleoptera; family Chrysomelidae; genus Galeruca; species Galeruca laticollis. The sequence continues at coordinate 30,839,555 of OY998178.1, read as the reverse complement.
TTCGTCCTACAATCGAGCGGAGAAATGATAGCTTATAAGATTATCGCATAAAAATTATTTTTCCTTTTTGACGTAAAAACTAACTGTGAAGGATATTGTTTTGTTTGTTTGATTTTAAAATATTTTTATTAATAAAACCTAAATCTTCAATATCATCCGCTGTCATTTTTGCAAGTTCCTCACGGCGGCATGCTCCCACAATACCAATAATTAAAATTACCTGTAGCAACGCATTTCGTAATCAGTAAGTAGTCATGAATGTCGTATCGTATTATTTACCTTATGTATCAGGTAACTAATGTTATGATGCATTATTAAGAAACTCCTGAAAGTTCTCGGAGGATTTCTTTGCGAAATGTCCATTGTGTGTTTTCATTAGAAATCCTTATAATTTCGTATACTTAGAAATGTTGATATTTCTTTTTATACCAATCATGGTCATGAGCATTGAATAACGCGACCATTTTGTTGACGATTTCATGGTTTGTGACAAGTCGCCAAAATATGCAAGGAATACATTTTCCGCGAGAGATTTCATTTCCTTTTTTTAGAATATTATAATAACGCCAATTTGACAGATCACAACATACTTGTTACAATTTATATAACTAATCTCATGAAATCTTATAAAAAAATATGTATGCTACACGGACGAAAAATGCATTTCACTTCGTCCAGCAATCTTCAGCATTCTTCCGAAATACAGCATTTTTCGTCCTTATTACATCAATAACTACTTCGGATACAGTCCGAGCTTGTATTGTCACAAAAAAATGCTACACAATATTTCAGATTATTTTGGAAACACCAAATATAATAATACATTTTTATATATTTAAATAATTCTTGTTACTTCTCATCATTGTGATTATGCTTTCGAACATCTAATCTGAAATTATCAAGTCAAAACCTCAGGGCCCCATTAATATTAATGAATTCTGAAGTAACAGCTGAACGTATTCTGATTTTTAATATAATTATTTGATATTCTCAATTCGATAAACAGATTTTCTGAATATTTGTATGAATGGAGAACCTAGAAACAAGGTTCACTTTAGAAAATATAACAATTTCAAATATAAAAAATATGGTTTTCCAGAGTTCCCAATATGCATGAAGAGTTTGAAACTGTATAAAAATGTATATAATGTTATGGAAGGAAAATGTTTGAAAGTTTTAAAAATTACGTAAGTTCTTCGGAAGACCATTTTGCCATACAAAGTAGATAATTATCTCAAAAAAGATCTCTACCATTAGAAAAAAAATGGAACAAACCTATTCGTCATAAATAATGTTCTACCTGACTCTATCTTAATTAGAATACGTTATAACTGAAATTAAGATATTTCTGCGAAGTCGCTCTAGTAACATTTAATTTCGTAAACTGAAGATTTTTCATGTCAAAAGTTTCAAACAGCATTCTGGTAGAATGCTGTTTAAAATTATTAACAAATGAGGACATTGTAATTGGGCCATTACTAATTAACTTGTTTCGAATAAAACACTTCCTTTGTTCTTTAGAGTGAGCTCCAACAGTTCTCATTGAAATTTCTCTACAAGGATATTTCACATTAACAATTTTAATCAACTAAAATCCTTGAATATTCTGTGATCCAATGCCCTACCAATCTCTTTTCAGTTCAGTAGCTAGAAATATTTCAGATGTTGCAATAATAATACATATTCATATGAAATAGTAATTTACGTAAAGTACTATTTTTTCGGACGAGTAGACAAGATTCTGGACGAGCAGCAGGCGAGTTCTGGAAGTCTGCAAGTCTTGATATAAAAATAAGTAGAGAACATTTCTCTATATTATTTATTTATAGAACCAAATTAGGAATCCTTACATTCTAATTCTTGCTTATATTAATATTTATATTGAAATTTGAACAATTGGTTATATGAAACGGGTTCAATTAACCATACAAACTTTTAAAAAGAAAAAAATTAATAAGATGTCAAATTAGTAAGTTGTTATGTCGTTACTATAGTAATGATGAACTGCATTCTTCTAATACCTGCCTATATATCCATAATAATACTTGGTTACAAGGTACATACAATGTGAACAACGTTTTTCACTTTCCGTCCTAGTCCGGAAAGTACGTACTTTCCGTCCTAGTCCGGAAAGTACGTACTTTCCGGACTATGCCGAAAAAGCTATACTTCCTCTAAGAAAAAGCGTCCGGAAAATAGGTCCTATTCGCACGGTTGCCGAAAAAATAGTTTTTCTTGTTAGGTAAAAAATTAGGAATATCGCAATAATATGCTTAGGCTTCCCATTGATAGATGGTGCTACAATCTATACTTCTGTCATGTATGTCGTAGCTTGTCACTGTCAGTCAGAAACAGGTTGTTGTGTCTGCATATAATTATTGTTAGTTCGATTAACAAATTAATCCGTAAACTAATAATAAGCTTTTAATTACCGAAATCAATCAGGGCCCAGGACTGTTTCTTGGGTAAACTGTGGGTAATTTTTCTTAGCATAATCGCGAAAAGTTTGCAGAAACTGAAAAAGGTGCAGTAACAAAATGGCAGCTGTGAGTAGTCTTTTTGTGCCAATTTTGGAAGCGAATAATGTCAACAACTGGAGAATTCGCATCTTGACTTTGCTAACTAGAGAACAGTGTAATGATGTTATTGAAAATGATCCGCCACCGTCAACCGCATCAATTGAGGAGCAACAAAAATTCAAGAGTCTTGATGCTAAAGCAAAGTCCATAATTGTTTAGGGTGTGTCAGATAAGCGTTTGGATATTGTTAATAATTGTGCTACTGCAAAAGAGCAATTACAAGCTTTAAAAGATATATTTATTAGAACAAATCCTTTCACTAAATTATCTTTGGATCAACTATCGATTAGAGTGATCGTGTGTGCCACTTACTGGTATCATTGTCATCCAAATTTGATACAGTAGTGACTGCCTTAGAAACAGTTAGTGATGTGAAAATGGATTTTGTGTAGGCCAGGCTGCTAGATGAAGAGCTAAAGCTAGGATCTAGACTAGCCAATGCACATGGAGACAATAATGAAGTGAGTTTTAAAGCTTCTACAAAAGCATGTTTTGTATGTGATTGTAAATTCCATTTCCAAGCAAATTGCCCTAAAAGAAATGATGTAAATAGTGGAGCTCCGAATAATTAATGAGCAATCTCCGGAAATCAAAACAGAAGCTATTCTAGAGGAAATTATTGTAGACGCCGGGGGCGTGGTTTTAGACCTAACCAAGGACAAAACAAACAACAAGCAAATACAGCTGATGATGATCAACAAATTGTTCTTTATGCTGCTAATTTGTGTGACTCAGATGTAAATATTGGACGTACTAGCTTTATATTGGACTCAGGAGCTGGTAATCACTTTGTGAAAGAAAATCTGGAACCCTGTATGACTAATGTCAAGACATTGGACAATTACATATCTATTCACATAGCAAATGATGACATTTTGAAGTCAAACAAGTTGGGAAAATTAAATGCAAACTGCCAGTGTCAGAGTATTGTCATCGAAGTCCTCATTGTTCCAAATTTGAAGCATAACCTCATTTCAGCTTCAAAAATAACTGAAAAAGGACACAAGATAATAGTAACGAAAGAAAACACAAAAATTTGTGGACCCAATTTCTCCCTTAAATGCCATAATAAAGGTGGCCTGTATATATTGCATATAGATAATGCGATGAATAAAAATTATAATGTTAGTGTGGACGCTGAAACATGCCATCAAAGGCTAGGACATGCTGGAAAAGAAGCTTTGAGGCAACTTGGATTAAACGTTCCCAAAAATATTTGTCCTACTTGTATGGAAGGAAAAGCTACAAGGCCAACATTCCAACCAAATGAAAAACGTGCAGCATATATAGGAGAACTTGTGCACAGTGACCTATGTGGACCAATAACGCCTTGTACAATAATAATAATAAGATCGGTTTTAAAACGTCCGGTGACGTTGTCCGATACCTAGCTTCCACTCGTTTCTATTGTTCCCCTCTCTTAGGTATCTAGCACTCATCGCTTTAGTTACACCTTCTTTCCATGATTTCCTAGGTGTTACTCTCTTCTTACGGTTTGGTAGCACCCACTACATTTCCAGCTATGGCAGTCTGTTTTCATTCATTCGCTGTACATGTCCGTACCATATAAGTTGCTTTTTCTCAATATCTGTTGTTAATGAGCCGTCCCCTCCCATACGTTGTCTGACGTCATCGTTTCGGATTCTGTATCTTCTGGATATTCTAAGAGATCGTCTGATTAAATCCATCTCGGTCGCCTCAAGTTTTCTTCTATTGTTTTCTGTAATTCTCCATGTCTCTGCGCCACAGGTTAGATTACTTTTAACAAAGGCTTCGTAGATATTGTATTTCCGTTGTTTTCCAAAATCAGAACTCCACCATATCCCATTTAAGCAGCCTATTGTTAGTCTGGCTTGTGCTATTCGTTTTTTGATTTCTCTGTCGTCTTTTCCTGTTGTATCAAATTCAACTCCTCAGTATGTGTATTCACTATATGATCCTATTTCTTCCGTTTCTAGTTTGATATTTCCTGGTTTAGCTCCTATTGGAAGGTAATGTATTTTCTGAGTATTCATTTTCAGACCCCATTTCCTATACTCTTCATTTAGTTTTCTCGTCATATATTCAAGATCCTCTTTTGTCATTCCCTATGATGACCTGGTCATCGGCAAACTGTAGAGTGAATAAACACTTTTCTCCAAGATCGATACTCATTCCGCTGCATTTTTTCTTCCATTGATTTAACGCTCTTGCTATATAGATTTTAAAAAGTGTGGGCGAGATACAACATCCTTGGCGCAGACCTTTATTTACCGGAAATTTCTTTGATATATTATACGCCTTGTACAATAACTGGAGGAAAATATTATCATGTAATCTTGGATGATCTTTCACGTTTCCTCATTATAAAAATTTTGGAAAACAAAAATGAAGCCGAACAAAATCTAATTGATATTTATGAAACTGAGAGACAATTTGGTGTTGAAATTAATAGATTTCGATTGCCAAAAGTAAGGTTATTCATTTAGAATATTAATTGTCCTATGGTCCACAGATGATTGGTAAAGTAGAACGCATGAACCGAACCCTCTTGAATATGGTCAGTGTTATGTTGTGGCCTGTTTGTAGGTTCTGACTATAAAATAACTAATCATCGGGATGGAGGCAGATTCATTAAAACTCAACACTTGTATTTTTGTATTTATTTTTCGATTACTAGCACATATGTTCGACTCCTGTCCAGTCTCCCCGCGCTGTCACAAAACCCCGATTGACATAGTTGCCAACCTTATTTGAAAGCTAAGGTGCTTTTGCAAGAGCTATTCTAGACATAACATAACAGTCACGAGGAAGATTATCGACGCAGGTGTACCGAAGACACTGTGGGGAGAAGCATTAGTGTCATCAGTATACGAATTAAATAGAGCACCTACTTCAGTCCTGGGTAAAGGGGAAGCCCCATCTCTAAAATGGCATGGCCGTAATGACATTAGTAAATTAAAAGTTTTTGGTTGTCGGGCATGGTATGTTCAACTACCAAGAGAAAATAAACTTGAACTAAATGCAAAAAAAGCTGTGTTTTATTAACCCTTTTTTGCACTTGGGATAATAAATGGAATGGAAAGTTTGTATTGTTCAATGTTTTGCTCGAAGGATCATTTGTTGTATTCACTATATGATTTGTAGGATTATAATGGATGAAGAAATTAAACAATCATTTCACTTTCATGTTACTATATTGTATGACGTTATAAAGTGTTCTTCTGCATGAACAACTAAGAATTTCACTGGATTATACGCGTTTTGCACATTGATTATTTCTCACATAATCTGCTGGAGTGATGAATGATTAATGATTACACATATGGTTTATCGGTAACAACGCCGGGTACTCTTAGAACATGAGTACCATTATGTACGACAGTTGACTGATGAAGAGGGAGAATGAAGGATGACTGAGAAGTGTATGAAGTATCAATACCGACTGAGAAGTGACTAAAAGTAAGGTATCGTGCATATTTATAGTTCGGTTAAAGTGGTTGTGAAGAAGGAGGAAAATATTAGGAGTTGACCAATGGGATAAAAGATTTTGAAACGCAACGGTCAGATACAGCGAGTGAAACTTTGCAGTTTTTTGTGGCCTGAAAAGGTTTGGTAGATACAGATAACGAAGTTTGGAAGAGGGTTTTTGTGAAGCGATAAGGTGTCGGGTACTTTGAAATATTATTTGGAATTTCATAAGACGATATTTATCTGTATTTCTTACGTGGTAGTAACGTTAAAATGGATTTTTTGTCGATGTAAAGAAATATTAAATGTTGAGAAGAATGATATATTTCGTTATATGGTTTGGGCAGAATATATGAATTGTGTTATACAGGGGAAGTTGAAAATAAAAATCACAGAAGAATTTGGTATTTAAATCAAGTTCGCACAAGCTGTGATGGTGGGATACTGTGGAGGCAGCTATAGGCTCTGGATACCTTCAGAAGATAAAGTTTTCAAGTCCAGGGATGTACGTTTTGAATACAAAGAAAATCATGAAAATACTAATGAAGAAAAAGTTGAATCAAAAATTCAACCATATGAATCAAACGAAGAAGAAACAGATGAAGAGGAATTTCATGATTCAGAAAACCTATGAGAAGAAAACAGAGAGGAAATTTATGAAGCGAGCGAATAAGAAATTGAAAATGACAACGACGAAGTAATGGAAAATGAAACTCAAACTAGAAGTGGAAGAAAAATTGAAAGACAAAACCATCTAGATGAATATGAAATTTATGAAGATTATTGTTTATTATCTGAATCATATGAAGAGCCAAAAACCTATAATGAAGCCAAAAAGTGCCCAGAATGGAATGAAGCAATTCAAAAAGAATTAAATTTACATCAAAAGATGAATACTTGCACTCCAGCTCAAATACCAAATAATCAGATTTCAATAAACACTTGTTGGGTTTTTAAATTAGAAGAAAATAGCACTAAAAAGACCCTATTAGTCGCTAGAGGCTTCCAAGAACCATATGAAATTGGCAGTGAGTTTAGTTACGCACCAGTCAGCAGGATTTCAAGAATACGAATTCTTATATTCATAGCAGTACAAAAGGGCTGGAAATTAAAACAAGTAGATGTGCCTACTGCATTTTTAAATGGTCAGCTGGACAAAGAAATATATATTAAAACGCCTGAAGGACCAAAAAGTGACTCGAACTATTTTAAACTTAATAGAGCATTATATGGATTAAGAAGTGCTGGAATGTTAAATTCAATGAAGTCATGTTAAAGTGGAAATTTGAAAGATCAAAACATGATTTTTGTCCCTTAAAAAAAGAAAATATATTTTTAGTACTTTTTGTGGATGATGCTTTCATAACTGGAACTGGAAAAGGAGATGAATAAATTGATTGGAGACTTGCATGAAGAATTTAATATTAAAATCAGTACTGAAGTCTCAAATTCCTAGGAATAGAAATTACACATACTGAAGACAGCTTGAAAATTGTACAAAACAGAATGATTGATCAATTGTGCAAAGAATTTGGTTTAGAAGAATGTCGACCAGAGACTACACAAATGGAGATTAATTTTTACCTGAATGAAGATTTAATCAGAACAAACATTCCCTGTTGCAGTTTGGTATGCAGTATGATGTATATTAAATTGGTATCTAGGCCAGATATAGCATATAGTGTATCATACCTCAGTAGATACTTAGATAAAGTAACCAATCAAGCCTGAATTGCAGCGAAACGAGTACTCCGATACCTAAAATAAATTAATCTCCTTGGATTGAATTACACCAAGCGACATGGGGAACTTGTAGGAATATCATATTCCGATTGGGGAGGAGATAGACAGACCAGAAAGAGTGTCAGCAGATTTAGCTGTTGTTATTCAGGAAATCCCATTGCTTGGCACTACAAAAAGCAAAATTGTGTTGCATTGTCAACTATGGAAGCTGAATATATAGCAGCAGCTTCTGCAACTCAAGAGCTTATGAATGTTAAGGGCGTTTTATCAGAATTCAATACCCAGATGGAAGAAAGTGTTAAGCTGAAAGTGGGCAATATGAGTACAATTTCAATGATGAACACATTTGAGAACTCAAAAAGAGGTAAACGTAACGAAATACGTTATCACTTTATCAAAGATTTTTATATTGAAAAGAAATGTTTAACTGACTACATTAATACTAGCCTGATTTGTTTACAAAAGCTCTGGCTAGAATCAAATTTGAATCATCTAGAAAACTCATCATGAAATGTTAACTGTATTTATATACCCATTAATTACAATGTTATGTACGATGAAATAAAACAATATAGTTTGTTTAAATCTTCATATATTTGAACTAATGTTCAATTTAAACTTGTTGACGCGTTTCACTAACACAGTAGCTTTGTCAAAACGAATGAAGGTAAAATATAAAAAATTAAGACAATTCAACACTATGAAGAGGTATATTTGGCTGCTGAATGTTAGTACCTTCAAAATCAGAATTCTTCCTTCTTTTCCTGAAAAAACAGTTTAGTCTACTAGTCAAAAATTATGCAATCTTGATTCAGGAGCTTTTCTTTTCAAATTCATTGCGGAGCACAAGCCTCTGCTTTTCAATATTTTCGTGATAAATATCAAATTATTATGATGTATAACGTTTTAATATTTTTTTTTATATTTCAGGTTATCTGGAACAAGGTCTTCTAGTAACTAACCCCCAGAAACTCAGGGCGCACTATCTCCAATCAAAATCTTGGCGAACAGACATTTTGTGCGTCATTCCTACGGACTTTACCTATTTTTGGTGGGCTCCTAATGAGTGTGATCAAAAAGTGCCGTGTCCGGTGATAGTGCGACTCAACAGACTCTTTAAATTGCCAAGATTATGGGAGTGGTTTGAAAGAACAGAAACAGATACGAATTACCCAAACGTTTTCAGAATATGCAAAGTGGTACTCGCTATTTTAGTGTTGATACATTGGAACGCGTGTTTGTACTTTGCCATTAGTTATTTCATTGGTTTTGGATCAGACAATTGGGTCTATAATTTAAACGGACCTCAGAATTCTTCTTTGACTAGACAATATATTTATAGTTTCTATTGGTCTACATTAACTCTGACTACTATCGGTGAAACCCCAGTGCCTGAAAATGATGCTGAGTACTTGTTCGTTGTTGCGGATTTCTTGGCAGGCGTCTTGATTTTTGCTACGATCGTCGGTAAGTAATATTTAATATAATGCATGTGATTATATTTGCATTTACCTGCAATATCAGAAGTGGTACAATACAAATCCCAATGTTTGTCCAAATTTTCTCAGTGTACATGTTCAACTTACAATGAGGCCTTGATAATAGTTGTTATTTCAGCACTATATTTCTACATTGTTAACACTCGTTGTCAATGAAAGCGGTCAGTAGCACTTGCGACCTTCTTTCTGCACTGACCACGTTCCCTTGAGTGTGATTGAGTTTCTCTAAAATTCATAAACCATGCTGCTAATCATTAAGTTATAACACCTTAAAATAAGGCCACATAACATATATATATATATATATATATATATATATATATATATATATATATATAAGATGTACGAATAGTGCGTGACATATGAACAATAAGCAACGAATAGATTAGTGGGTATTGCACGCAAATAGAAGAAGGGGCTACTGAAAAGAGTGGTAACCGCAGACATGCATGTTTCTTGGTTGTACCGTACCGATGACGGCTAATGAGCTAGAAACATGCATGTCTGCGGTTACCACTCTTTTCAGTAGCCCCTTCTTCTATTTGCGTGCAATACCCACTAATCTATTCGTTGCTTATTATATATATATATATATATTGAACTAGATTAATATTATTATAATTATATTTAGATATTTATTCATTTATTTATTTATTTATTGTGTGATGTGGCTAGCTCAGTTGTTTATTTATAGTTTATTAATTTTATGTAATAATTTTATTATGGGTTCGATAGAGCATGAAACCCTGTTTTTCTTTGAGTACAGGCTTCCGTAGATATATTCCACTTATATAAAATAAAAGAAGCACTTTACTTGTAAACGAATTCAATTTTTAAAGAAAACCTTTTAATTTAATATTTATAAACTGCGACGCCAATGGAGTACGAAATAATATTATTGATTTTTATTTAAACCATTATGTGCGCATGCTTAACTCTAATCATGTGGTTCAGATAGACGCAAACGGAAACTTTACGATGCGTAATATATGTAAGCTGTTTAGATAACATAAAGTTTACGTCGATGAATATAGAGATATGGTTTTATATATAAAAGAATTTATGGTGAAAGTATACATATATGAATTACAAATTACAAATTGCTGTGGAAGAAATAGATTATAAGAATTATATACACATGGAAATATTACATGATAAATTTATGAAGAATTTTCATTATGATATTAGAAAATGGCGTAAGTAAAAGCTTTATTTATATTGAATTAGGCCTTTTTAAATCAGTATTAAAGATTTGTTTAATAAATTATCTACATAAAGTTCGTTTTCTTTCTGTTTTAGATCGATCATTGTCGCAAAGTTTGTTAATTTCATGAAATTATGCACTGAGTTGAGTTTTTTTATATTTTAACTCTCATTATTGGCCAAGAATATCTTAAATGAGCACTGACCTGAAGTTCTGGACTTGGGATGAACACTTCTGGACCCAGGAATCTTCCATAGAAGTTCCAACACCAATAATTAGGAGAAATATTGATTGTTCTCCCAGGAAAACTGGATATAACTGTTTGTAAGTATTTGTAGTTTATTATTTAACAGTTATTCGTAGGTTTGGGCATGAGAATTGGGAATTTTCATGATATTTCTGGAGAACTTTCACATAAGCCTCTTCTTATTTCGACGCCGACTCCCAACTACTAACGCTTCCTTCCGATTTTCAATTTTTTTCAACAAACAAACATTTTGATTATTAGGTCACTATTTCAAATATTGTTTTTTCTTCATTGATTGAACTTTGTTCTGTCACTGTTTTTAACCAATCACATGTTTTTTTGAGCAGTCGAATTATGTTAATATTTATTTCACATACAGAAAAGTTTTATATATGTACTAATGTAAATTCACTTGGCATTATAAGTTTTATTTATAGTTCCTTGAATTGCTATCAAATAAATACTTTATATTTGGTGATATACATCATTACCTCTTAATAGTCCAATATCTAGTTTTGTTATTGACAATTTATTACTGTGACAGTTATATTTATTTCTGAACATAAATTCTTTCATGTAACCTCTCTATATTCTTTGTTTTAAATTATGTACATCAATTCTATACGGTCTTATCAAATATTTCTTTAAATTCATTCACAAATTATTATTCGTTGACTCTACATTTATTCTACTTTGCAATAGATAATTTTTGTCTATATCATTATTAACTCATCTATGAAACTTATTTTTCTTATTCTATTAAATATGTATATGCTTAATAACTTAACTATTTAAACTGATCATAATTATGAATTGACTATACTAAGATTATTTTTATTTTAGATGAACAGCTGACTACGCTATAGCACATAATCATTCATCATCTTGGGCAGCTTTACTTTTATCCACTACATTTATTAGAAAGTTTCTAATTTTATACATTTATCTCTTTATTTATTTTTATTACAAACTAATTATTGAATATATCTTTCATTTCTATACTTTTTATTATGAATAGTGTTTTCTTTTTATAATGTTTTCTTAAATTTTATCATTTCAATCTATTTTCATATAAGCAAAATATTCCTACACAACTGAATTCTTTTAATATATATGATATCTGGTTCAATATATATATATATATATATATATATATATATATATATATATATATATATAATATTGGAAATGTTTATATTCTTGGGGTTCAAACAAAAATCTTAGCTCAAGACACAAATTATCAGAAATTATCAATTAAAGAAATGATACACATAAAACAAGATGAGTTTTCTGTGAATGATAGACAAGATATAAAAAACTTGAGTCAAATTTACTATAAGCTGATTAATTAACTCATTTCAACTTCCCTCGTATAGTATCGTTGCATTGAAATTCTAAGGTGAGTACGTCAATTTTAATTCTGTGTTTTTTATTAATGTTTTTAAAAACCTACTAATGTTATGTTTTTATCTATTTACAAATATTTTAATCGTACCTTATTCTTATAATGATATTATTTTGAAAATGCTTCCAAAGAAGAAGCGAAACGTTAAAATTTTTATCCATTTTCAATAGAAAAATGTGAAATACAATCGTATTTTAATTATTTAAAACAACCTATGAACCCAAGAATATAAACATTTCCAATATTATATACAAATGGTTGAAGAAACTAAATGAATTTATATATATATATATATATATATATATATATATATTTATATATATATATATATATATATATATATATAATAATATATATATATATATATATATATATATTTCCTCCTTCTTCTAGAGAAAAGTTGCAACTCAAATATTATTGCTTACATATTATATTTGGTCTAACATTTTTAAAGCAACATAATAAATATTAACCTAACGCACATATCATCATGAATCATGATCAAAAAAGGTAATCATCGGAACAGCAGCCTAATACAATACAAGCATTCAACTGAAACTACATGGTCAAAGTAATTATAGCCAAGCAACATACAGTCTAGTCGCAACTATTCCAAAGTGACAAAAATACTCACTTGAATTAAGCTACCCATTATGTATGGCAGTGAACGTCTTAAAAAAATGAAATCATATGAAAAATAGATATGTGGTGCCAATAATTTTGAATAGGAATTTAGACTTGTACACCCAGCGTCATATAAAACTGGTACACCTTTATTTCCCTATGTAAACCAAACTGAGCTAATCAAAATGACGATCAGTCACATGTGTCAAATTTGTCAATGCGCATTATCCACGATGTGAATTCAATAAAATACGAATAATTTCCAAAATAGAGGATGGTTGGTGTATTAGACGACTTGCCCAATAGTTTAATATAAGCAAAATCATGATTCAAACCATTAAAAAAAGGTGGGATAACGATCAAACTGTTAGCAGAAAAAGAGGAACTAGAAGACCTTTTATAACTACAGCGAAGCATGACTAAGCATTAACTGATTACTTAAGGGAAAATCCATTTCATACGGTAAGACATGCAAAAGTTGCAGTAAACTTTAATGCTTCAGTAACAACCGCATTAAGAAGAATTGGAAAAACGAATTTAAAGAATTGTGCAGCCGCCCGGATATACAAGCTAAATGAAGAACATACACAAAGTAGATTAATATTTGCCTTAAATCATGTTTTACACGATACATTACATTTTTGGGACAGGGTGATTTTTTCCGATGAAAAAGTATTCCAATCACATAACGAAGACCATATAAGAGTTTATAGACCGCCTCGAAGTAGGTTTAATGAAAATTATATTTCTTCTCATGATAAGTCTGGCGATTTTCTGTGAATGCTTGGGCTTGGATGTATAGAGGAGGTTTAGGAATATGCTGGAGAATGGGAGGAAGATTAAATTCGAGAAACTATTTGAATATTTTAGATGGGATAATGTTACCATCGGTTAGGGAAATCTTCCCCAATTTTATTTTTCAACATGACAATTACTCAGTGCACACTGCTCGCTGTGTACGCAATTATATTGCTGAAAATAACATTGAAACGCTTCCATGGGTCGCTAAAAGTCCAGACCTTAATCCAATAGAGTTGTTGTTATGAGTTGGGCAAACACGTATGATTTATGTTCTCAACAGGTGAACCAATCAAAATTTATACGACCTTTTTGGAAAGTGTTCAGTTTTTTCACTACTATTTTCTACATAACTTCAAAGTGGTAAAATATGATAACAAAGTCATGCAGTATTGAAAGAAAATTTGATGATTTGTGACAAACATAAAGATTTAAATAAAATAAAAATCCAGAGCAAGTGTCTGATCCTGCTCTAATACAGCAATAATATATGTATATCTTACTACTTAGTCTCAACGAGTTACAATTATTGCAAAAATCTTTGATTATTTAAAATTTAAAAGCGAAAACCAGCTTGATTAAGTACTGACAAGGTGGAGGCCATAAAGATACAAAAAAAGAAGAACGGTTAAAATACATTCTGCGTTCTGACATGGTTCTAATTTTCCAGTATTTGCATGAATGTAGAAAAAATATTGTATGTAACTCGTGCAAAACGTGTTTTTTGCACGCGACGTGAAATTGTCCAACGAGGCCTTTATTTGCACTTGTTGCATAAATAACTATTTTCCTATACTGTATAACTGTGTTCCTTGTTACTCTTACAGATTTCTGTCTATAACAAAGATATATTGTTCCGGTATTGTATAGTATTAGATAATAGTATATTATACCGCTAGGTTGAGAAGTGAGCTATTATTTATCAAGCTCTTCTGTATCATGAGGCGCGTAGCTCCGAAAAATTTGATGTGCGAGGTAATTCATAGGCTTCTCAACCGAGGTATATGCTAGTATATTATATACCAAGGTGGTGAAGACTGTTATTATTGAGCGAACATCAAAGTTATTTCGTGAGAGGCTTCGACCCGAGCGGAATAACGTGCGAGGCCTATAAATGCCTTAACCACCATGGTGTCCACACAATGTTTTCCATTGTTAGCCAAATTTAAGACAAAAAATTAAAAAATTTCTTATAAAAATCGAGTAGCACAGAAATGCAAATTCATTTTCGCACTAATAAAACAAGAATCAAGTAGTCTGATGCAGATTGACATTTCCACTAGTAAAACTTATTTTCAAACAACGGGTGCGTTCGAAAAACAACTTAAAACTCAATCGTGGAGTAAGCACTCACTAAGCGACGAATAGTTGACTTGTGTCTTTTGAACGATAATTTTTTGGAAAGTATAAATATGAAAGAATTAAAATTATGGCTAGATACAATCTAATTCTTGCGTTATCAGATGATGGTAATATGATTGATATAAACAGAAATATTATAGACCATGCAATAGAAGATTTGCGGTAACCATTACCACATGATTGTAGTGTGAGAAAACGTGGTATTCGTGGAAAAAACAGGAATTATCATAAAGAAATGATTCCAGTGTATAATTTTATGTTGTATTACTTATGTATTTATTGCACTAATATAAAAAACATGACAATCTGCAAGGTGTTGTGCTCAGTGAGAGCACTTGAAAACCGCTCATAAAAATGGCGTCTGTTCACCAAACAGGTTGAGTTTCGGTATTAGACAGTGTTGCCAGGTGTCTCTGATAAAATTATGGCGCGGGTTGCAAACATTATCAGATTTTTTTAAAAATTTTGTTAAAGTGTTTATTTCCAGAAAAGAAATAATAATAAACATGCAATGAAAATAATAAATATTAATAGTATTGATAAAAAATTATATTAGATCGATACAAAACGATAAATTTATGCTTACTGAATCTAATTTTCGAAAACGATTTCGTCGTCACCTGATATCGGATCAGGTTCGGTTTCGTTTTACGAAAGCTGATACAAATTTTGTGTTTGCAATTTTAGTGCCTTATCGTCAATCTCAAATGAGTAACTAGTTTGTGAATGAGCACTGGCCAGTACTAATCGAGATCATACAATAAATCCAATTGCTATTATTGTGTAAATTATTCCAAGTGCCCCAAAAGCTTCTTTTTTTTCTTTCTTGGCTAACAATATGAGAAATTAAACCAAATCCAGGTAAAATTAAAATTTAAACTTCTGGGTGACCAAAAAATCAAAATAAAATCGGATCTCCTCCTGATTATTTTCAGTGCAAAGATTGTTCCTATCTGTTATTTTTAATAGGGAAATTCTAAATTGCCGGCCATATCATAACGTTTAGATATTTTAATCCAGTACATTGTTTTCATTTTTCAATTATTCCGATAAATCATACTGAATGCATAATCGCCGTTGATCACCAATAGTTTGTGTAAGATTCTTGTCGTTTTCGTTAATAATTCGTTTTTTTTATTAAAATATACCACCTAACTTCTACACATTTCTGTACCTAGCCCTTATTTCTAGAAAAACAACACAGGAGGGCGCAATAAAATATAAATTTACTTTACCAAATTAAGAAATTACGTGAAAATTATATTAAAATTATCAGATTATGTTAACATTTTATTTTCTATCAGCAACAATAGAAATTATGGTAAATTCTGATAATTATGTATCATCTGGCAACACTGCCTTTAGATCATATATATTATTATGATCTTAGGTTTCGCTCATTAATCAAAGTGCATTCAAAGAATATTTATCCAACGGTTGTGCAACAGTTGTGTTTTTTGAACACATCCAAAGTTTGATATTACCGCCATGTCGGCAATTCATTCAATTCAATTACAACCAGCCCCTTTAAAACAAATTATAGAGTATAAGAGGTGCCATCTAGTGTCATTTTTGTGAAGTTGTTTTGCTTGACTACCCATTATTTGCCATTTTTCTCGCCTAACCGTGCAAATACTTACTTTCCCGTCCCGATAGAGCCACGAATATTGGGTTTTCGAGTAGTGTAGGATAAAAAATATATTTATATTGTACGTATAATATATGAAGCCCATCCCAAACTTTAGGAAACTATTTGGATGTGAGATAGAATTTCTGTGTAATACCAGTATATATCGTTGTTTACACTTCTTCAAGTGCCATGCGGGAGTATTCACATAGTCGTCTGCTAATAACGAAACGATTCTGGCCACAACACAGGATATACGATAAAGGTTTCAGTTAAGTTATTTAAACTATAATCAAATACTCCAACAATTTTTGTACGTCAATTGATTTCTGTTGCTAAGCGATAAGCCATCGCACAGCATTAAAGTGAACTCTAGATGTGTGATTAGGTTGGATTAGATGCTTATTTACCCTTTGTTTTATTTGTTTAGTGTGTTTTGGACACGGTTTTTCGTATTTTATATTGGATGTTTATAATTCTTATATTTGTTAATGAAAATGTGCGACAAAAACAATAATTCGTTTAAAAATAAAAGGTTTTAAAGATTAAAAGTAACTTTTCCGCATCTATGGCCCTGAACAATATTCTATCATAAAATTGTCACTTGTATACACTTCGGGAGATTTATCGTGCTAACAAACCGAAATTTCTCCAAAAATAACCAAAAATTTAGTATATCTGGATTTATAGGACCCGCTGTACTTGCACTAGTCAACTGAAAATAAATAGGGTACATCTGTGAGACACTTGAACAATATTTAATCATAAAATTGATCAATCGTATACTCTCTGGAGGCTGTATCATGTTAACAAACTGAAAATTCTTTAAAAATGACAAAAATTTGGTACTTCAAGTACCGTAGCACCCGTTGTACTGACTTTAGTGAGCTGAATATCAATGGGGTTCATCTTTGAGACGCTTTGAATAATTTCCAATCATAAAATTGGTCACTTGTATATACTCCGGAGGCTGTATCGTGCTCACAAACTGAGACTTCTGTAAAAATGACAAAAAATCGTACTAAAGTACTCTAGCACCTGTTGTATTGGATCTGGTGAGCTGAAAATCAATAGGGTTCATCAGTGAGATATCCTGCATAATATTCAATCATAAAATTGGTGACTTGTTGAACTCCGGAGGCTGTATCGTGCTAACAAACTTAAACTTCTCAAAAAATGACAAAATGTCGTACTTCAAGTACCATAGCACCCGTTGTACTGGCTCTGGTGAACTGAAAATCAATAGGGTTCATCTGATATCTCCTTAATAATATTCAATCAAAAAATTGCCAACTGATTGCACTCCCGAGGCTGTATCGTGCCAACAAGACATGTAAGGAAAAGTGGCCGACGACAACGACGACGACGATGACATACACACAGGATTTTACTTTTCCGCCCAACCTTTCTATATGCGAGAAAAGTATTGGTTTACCCCAGGAAAAGTTGGAATTTTGAAAACTTTTTTGAGTTATTTTCACGTCTTCCATCAACAGCAACACGAAAAAATGGTTTTTAGAAAAAAAATCCTGTGTGTATGTCGTCGTCGTCGTCGTCGTCGTCGTCGTCGTCGTCGTCGTCGTCGTCGTCGTTGTCGTCGGCCACTTTTCCTTACATGTCTTGTTAGCACGATAGAGCCTCCGGAGTGCAATAAGTCAGCAATTTTATGATTGAATATTATTAAGGACATGTGACAGATGAACCCTATTGATTTTCAGTTTACCAGAGCCAGTACAACGGGTGCTATGGTACTTGAAGTACGACATTTTTTTATTTTTTGGGAAATTTCAGTATGTTAGCACGATGCAGCCTCCGGAGTTCAACAAGTCACCAATTTTATAATTGAATATTATTCATGACATCTCACTGATAAACCCTATTGATTTTCAGCTCACCAGACCCAATACAACATGTGCTACAGTACTCTAAGTACGATAAATTTGTCATTTTTGGAGAAGTTTCAGTTTGTTAGCAGGATACAGCCTCCGGAGTATATACAAGTGACCGATTTTATGATTGAATATTATTCAGAGCATCTCAAAGATATTCAGCTCACTAAAGCCAGTACGACCGGTGCTATGGTATTTCAAGTACCAAACTTGTGTCATTTTTGGAGAATTTTCCGTTTGTTTGCACGATATAGCCTCCATAGAGTATACGATTGATCAATTTTATGATTGAATATTGTTCAAGGTATCTAACAGATGTACCCTATTGATTTTCAGTTGACTAGAGCGAGTACTGCGGGTCCTATAAATCCAGATATACTAAATTTTTGGTTATATTTGGAGCAATTTCGGTTTATTAACACGATACATCCCCCAAAGTGTATACAAGTAACAATTTTATGATAGGATAGAATATTGTTCAGGGCCACAGATGCGGAAAATATAGTTTTAATCTTTAAAACCGTTTATTTTTATTTTTTCTAAAAACCGTTTTTTCGGGTTGTTGATGAAAAATGTGAAAATTAAAAAAAAAATGAATGTAAATCTAACAATGGAAATGAACAAAGAGATTAAAACATAAATAAAAATACATAGAGTTATCATTAGAAACGATCAACCATTGTCAAAAATGAAAAACCAAAAAGTTATTCACTACTGAAGTGAGCACATTTTTCGCAGTACATATGCGCATGTTCCAAACATAAAATTTTTTCGCAACCCTCGCATATGTATTTTATTTTACAATCACGGTAGCGAGGAGAATAATCACATCTCCGCTGTTTATTGAGCGCTGGTTTCTTCGCTGAAGGTTCTTCGGTTTCTCCTCTAATTCTATGTAAAGTCATTCTCAGCTCTCGAGGTACCCTAAAATTGACCTTTCTTGATTTTTGATATTTATTTATCAATTCAAATCTCAATTTCGTGAGATATTCCTCTCTTCTCGTTATCAATCCATTATTATTTTCACGATAGATAATCTGAGAATTGATGCCAGCCGGATTCATTAGGAAAAAAAAACAGTGTTAGAGGCCAACGTCGACTATTGCGACAAATGTTATAAGATGATGACAATTCATCCACTCTATCTACTCCCCCCTTTGTTAGATTATAGAATGAAATCAATTCCGCCAGGTTATTTTCAACAACTGAATTATCATGATCATGAAAATATAAAGTACGGCACTGTCTTTTCTTACAATGTATTAATGTCAAACATATGCAACCAACCGTACAACATACATTTAATCCTAGTTGGCTGATACGTCAAATCAAAACATTTTATTATTTGATTGGTCAAAGAAGGAAAATGGCAGCTGTCAGTTTTCCGTCACTTCTGCCTTCTTCTTGATCTGAGACTCGCTCGTAGCGACACATCGTTTTCTAACGAGATATAGGAATCAATCAAGGCACAGCCCCATTTTTTTAATACCAGGCAGTGGGCCATATGGTATTATTTTAGTCCACAGCAACATATTTATAGAACAATTTAAGTGCTAATTCAACAAGAACTAAAATTATACTGGACTCAAGAATGTTTTTTTGCATAAACAGAGTAAGTTTTTAAGGTAGATTACTTCAACCTAGAACTTTCATGTTCAAAAAAAGCACAGCTGCACATCTTTAGCTTTTAAGTACTCAATAAAAAGTATTATAGAAGCAGTTATACATAAATTTGAGGAAGTTAAAGTGTTGCAAGCGACTCGGGTGGTACCAGAAGACGGTGGTATAAGGTTCACAATTGCATGACGGCGTCCATTTTGTATAACTGCAAGTTGTTGAAATCTTTAGACAATTGGAAATTGGATCGCGTAACGGCCAAGTTGGGAGCTTGGTACAGTGCATCTGTGCCAAATTCCATAAAACAGGTGAATGCCCTCAATTTTCATTACAAGTTTACCTCAAATTTAAACAATCAACATTGAAATAAAAGACTTTTAAATAAGTCTTAGGTAACAAGTGTTTTACGTTTTCATCTTTCAACACAGTAATTGTTTAGTAAAATAAGTGAATTTAACAATACTAATACAACTTCTATATGTATGATATATGGCACTTGGAATTAATTAGTTATAAGTTTACCGAGAAATTGTTCATTTTTATTTACAATTGTTTAGATTTGAATAAATTAAGTTTGTTATGTTAGCTTATTTGTATAATTTAAATCAAATTGCCTAAGGAGCTCCCTAAATAGAGCTATTTCAGTTTTATCGAGCTAGTCCACTAGCCAGGTTTATCAGTTAAACCTACTGAAAGTGGTATCAAGAGGAAAAGCGAACGCTCTGTTGATCCAATGATGGAGAGTTGATAATAGCAAAACAACTGATTTTTCGGTACATATGAGACAATTGTGAAATATTCTTGGAATCCAAAAAGACTGGAGCTGATATCTCATTCAGAAATGTATTGGGAATGTCTCGTTTGTTTTTTCGAGTTGTGCCTTACTACTGCTGTCAGGTGATGATTTTTTCGAAGTTTTTCAAACAAATTATAGCTGGTGTACCAGTTATCGCACGTAATGTTTCTGTGAGTACCAGAATAAGGACTGACTAATCGTTCTACTATAGTAGTAGGAGTATTATCGACAGAAAAAGGTCAATCAGCCTGCTTGCCTACATAAACCTCTATAATTACTAAATAATGCGTTAGTGCATCTACCAAAGCCTGAACCTCGATACCGTATTTAGTCGGTTTGTTGGACATGTATTGTCGAAATAGGGATCTGCCCCTAAAAGCCTCTAATTTTTCATCAATAGTTAGGTACCCACTATGCAAATAAATATTACAGTTATGTTAATTCAACATCACATTGTGATAATGTTCTTCCTTTTTTTTCCTCTTGTTTTCATCACATGCACATCTATGCAACCGCTTATGCCCAGCTTGTGGCTGTTAACTTTTGTGATGCTTCAACTTAACTTCTCAGCGATGTTAAAGAGCTGCCTTTTTACATTTCTGAGATGTTACTAGAACTTCCTCAAAAGGAAGACTTTATAACGAACTAAAAACAACATTTCTGTTACATTCTGAAATGCCTTTTAACATGTTGTCGATGTTAATGCAACGTCTAAAAAATAACATCTTATCGATGATCTAAATGCGACATTTCAAAAACAATACAGTGTATTCTCGTAGATGTTGTATGGACATTACATAAACCTCTAACAATATACCTCAAACATTCTAGATGACATCGTATAGATGTTTTTGTGCCTAATCAGCAAATACAGGGTGAACAACTAAGAACGCCGGCTGTCGGCCATATTTCAAAAAATAGTCACGGTACAACTTTAAAAAAATACCTTTAGGAAAATGACACTGAAAAATCGCTGGAAAATATTTTTAAGTTCCTAAAATATCTGCTATGGGGTGGAACACTTAAAAACATAATACTGTGATTATCTCCAAAAAAGACATACTCAAGGTATCCTAGAAATACAATTTCTGATATATTGTTGAGATTATGAAAATATGTAGTTGGGGACTTTTTGTCCTTATTCTTCAAATAAGGGGTGGGGGAAGGTTCAACCCAAAAAACAAATGTAACACTTTTTTTTAATCAATATCCATGTTTTTGACGTCATTTAAAAGAGTTTTTCCTCTTTAATAAGATATGCTTAACAAAAATTACAAAATTGAGCAATTTTGTCAACGCTATGTGGAAAAGTCGACAATTTTTCCATTTTTCTCGGAAATTTCAAATGTAATGAGGCATTTTCTAAATTCTGATGGAAAGGGGTTAAAAAATAGGAATCTATTACAAGGTATAGGATTTACAATATGAGATATAAAAATTAAAAAAATGCTACAATTTACATTTGAAATTTCCGAGTGGATACAAAATTACCTAATTTTGTTATCAATCTTATTAAACAGAAAAACTCTTTAACATGCAGCTAAAATCATTAATATTGGTTAAAAAATGAAAAAGTTATACATTTGTTCATGAGTTTGAACCTGCCCCACCCATTATTTGAAGAATAATGGTAAAAAATCTCCTTAATTAAATTTATTCATAATCTCATCAAGATTTCAAAAATTGTATTTTTAGAACACCTTTAGTATGTTTCTTTGGAGTATTATGTTTTCGAGTGTTCATTCCACCCCTAGCGGATATTTTAGAGACTGCAACATATTTTCCAGCAATTTTTCAGGATCTCTTACCTAAAGGTAATTTTTTTGAAAGTTGTACCAAGATTATTTTCCGAGATGTGGCCTACAGTCGTTCTTAGTTGTTCATCCTGTGCATTTAAAATAAAATAACAAAAAAACGCAATAAAGGATTTAAAACGTTTATTCACTATTAATGAACAGTACAGTAAATTTAAAAAAAACAGGTACAAAATTAGAAAAAAAAATATCTTGTCCAGGAATCCAACCTAAAAAAATAAAATTGTGTAAGCATATTACATAACAAGTCTGGAAAGTGGAAACTATTGAACGCATTCAGTGAAAGCAAGAAATAAAAAAGGGTATATTAATCCGTACTTACCATAAAGTAACATACTTTGAAACTGAATTAATAAAGTTTAAGTGATACACATACATTACAGCTAGTTTACAGACAATTTATTAGAATAGTTTTTTAATTATATTATAACTAATTAAAATTTTACACCATAAAGATTTAATGAAACATTACGTTACATCAACAGAAATCCAATCTGATTACAGAAAATTCTATCGTTTACTTACGGTTACTTTTTCTCACGCAAGAGTGGCTGTTTCAAGTGCCTCAACGATTCCGTAACGTACACTTCAAAATCCTTATCTGGGAAACATTTAAAGCTGTTCTGAACAACAGCTAATAAAACAATTACTTTAGATCAAATTGTGCCCATGGAGACCTTTGATCGATCATCATAAACTACATCAAACTTGATTTTCAGCCAATTGACTGGGACCCATTTTCCATAAGATACATGCGGGGTTCTTCAAAGGAATAATAACATATTTTATTTCGAGAAGTGACTTTTAATGATTTACCTTCTATTACATGCCTCACTCCATTTGGCAGGTAAATTCAGGTGTGCTATGAAAATTCATACTTATTTTCTGTATAAAATAATATACTATTCTCATCTTGTTATTCTCATCCTGGAACAAATTGTATATTAACACCGTTGAATTGTAACTTAATGAAAACTAAGCATTATTAATACACAGTATACAAAAAAACTACTTATGAAGAAGAAATATGAACACATTATCAAGTTAAATGAGTTTATAATTAATTGTATCCTATATTGAGTATCCAATAGCTGTATTTCTACAATAATAAATAATTGAATGCTGTTTGTTGACTGGATCATTCAGTATCATAAGTTACATATTCTTTAACTAGATTAATATAGGTACCATTGTAAGGGACACCTACAGCTTATTTATTGTATTCAGAGAATTTTCAAATGGAAATGAGCTTTTTAACATAAATTTCTGTTTTTAAAGTCTTAAACAGTCTCTAATTGTTCACAAGAATTGTTAGTAATAATGTTAAAATTTTCTAAACCTGCAAAACTATATTGATGGCGCTACTACTACAGAAACTAGAACTAGAGATACTTGATTCAATATTTTTTGTACTGTTTAATACAATGTTTGTATCAGACTATCTGAAATAGTTACCCCCTTTCATTACATAATTACCAACTATTTGTTTTTTATTTTATTTGTGTAAGTAGCTTCTTAAACATCTTGAACATTGAAAATATTTTCTTCTAGATTCAAATATCTGCCAACATATGAGTATGTTTTATTATTAATAATAAAATCTACCCTATTGCAATATTGAGTTTTTTGTAGGGTATAATGCATATCTAGGATTTGAAATATTGTGAATCATTTTTAAAATATACTTACTAACTTAAATATTTTAAAAATTGAAAAAACCCTTATTTTGTAAATTCTATAATATAATGTTAGTGTACAATTCCGCCACCTGAAATTTCAATGTACAATAGCCGATTTAAGTATTGAATGAGTATTAGGTTTTAATAATTATGATTTTGGAATAGGTACTTACCGATAACAATTGTTGTTCGTCCATTATAATAAGAATTTTAACTAAGTATAGAAACTGTAGCTAAGTAGGAACTAGCGAAAACGAAGACCACTTTATTCAAGTACTACTTGCAAAATATGTACTTCCTGCAAATAAAATATAACACATAACTGAAAACCATCCGCTATTTCATGCTTGTCATTTGATTCCACAGATAACTACTGTTTGTTTCGTTCGTCAGTTCCTCTTCTGTTTCCTTTTTTTTATGTTACTGTGATGTTTAATATGAGATATTACTGAGAGTTTTATGAACTAACATCGTACAGACGTAATAGTAGGATGTTACTAAAAATTATTTCGAAAGATGTAAAAGTAACTGCAACATGTGATCATGTTAGAAACATGTTAATTTGTAATATTACAGTAACGTTCTGTATGCGACATTAGTGAGGAGTATACAAATTAACATCGTATGAATATTTCCTATAGGAAGTTACTAAAAAGAAGTTCATAGGATGTGTATGTAACTGCGAATTCAAGTATTACTGTGTACATCAAAAATATGTTTTAGTGTGTATTTTCCAGGTGAATAGGCATTTTCACAATTCTCTGTAAATTTCTCAAATAACGCTCTGATCGGTGCTAACTTGTTGATTTTCTTTATTATCAAACCGTAAATATGTGAGTAAAAAGTCAAACCTTCTTTGCGCCATCGTTACTTGAAATATTTCAAAACCTGTACCGTCAGTTTTCCAGAAATCCTTTACCAAACGTCGGTTGTTTCGAAAAACGCCTGCTAAATAAAGCAGTCCAAGTAGAGCCTTTAGTTCTAAATTATTTGCAAGTTCATAATGGGCAGACTTCTTCCATGATATAAATTTTTCACCCTACCGGCCAATCATATCCTTCGTATTTTCGGAATCCACGTGCCTTCTACGGGCAGATCGTCAGAATCAGATTAACTTGCAAACAGAAAGTCACACGTCGCATATCAACCGCTAGTCACACAAGTCACAATTTAAAACGTCAAATATTAATTGCTTATATCTCACATTATAAATGCATATGGAGATATTTCTGCTCTTAAGCGACGGGCTGGAAGAGCAAGTCGGTAGCAGAAGGCTACGTGGATGATTCTATGACAAACAAAATGAATACAAGAACTCTTAGCGGTTTTTGTTATAATTAAAATATTTGATTATTGATTAGAAAAGACTGAGTAAAAATAAAAACATTAATTTCTGTTCTCTTATTTATTCAAAGAGCGATTTTTTCTTTGTATAGTCGTGGAGAAAGTATAGTCTTCTATTTGCGTATAATGGCTGGGATGATTACCACACTCGCCTGCGGCTCGCGTTGTAATTTTTATCCTCGTAAATAATAGCCATCAATATACGTTCATTGAAGAATATTCTATTTTTAAGCTGAGTTTGGAAGAAGTATATTCAAATAAATTAGTTGCGTTGTTGTTATTGTTGGAAGAGGAAGATGAAGAGAAGCTGATAATTATAACCGTGAAAGTTTCCGATAAGAGAGTGAGTCCGGACATATCAGTATATTATAAAAATATTGCCAGCACTATCTCATGTACAGAGATAGACAAAAGGAATATTTCTACGCCTATGGTGGCTTCAATGCACATGGGGTGTAAATTCGGAAATGTCCCACCCTTAATATATTCCCTTCAGTCAATAACATTAGAAATCGGAGAGTATGTCAATTTTATTTTCAAGCGCAACACTTTAAATTAATATTTGTGTCAATCCCCTAGGAGGGGTAGATGCTGCTCTTAGAATCGTGAATGTGAAGGGGATCAACTGGCATATCATTTTGATAGGCGTTTAATTCTCTTTCCAATGTTACCCTCACTTATTATTTTTTTACGAACAGATTTCGTATTTTTTGAACAAATGATTTAAGATGTCCACAAAGAAAGCAAGCTGAGGGAGGTGAAACCTGTGATCTCAGAGGCCTTTCAACTGCTTCCCTCCTGTTAATCCAGCCATCCGGGAATCTTTCATTTAACCACGTTCGGAAGAAGAATGTAATGAGGTGGAGCACAGTTGAAAATGTAAAAAGCAACTCCTACAAAAATATTGATAGTCTCTTCGAGTATATAGACGTACAGATTGCCAGTCAACTTTTTTTTCAAGAAATAAAGAACCAAAAATTTCCAAGAATACCAGCCTATACAATAACTTATTTTGTATGTTGCGTATGCTGATTTTCGTCACTTCAATAGCGACAGTTTTGTCTATTAACATTGCCATTCAGATAATATGAACATTCATGGCTGAAACAAATGTTTAACAAAATATTAAGGATGGCCTTGACTCGATGAGACATGGGTTCACAAAACTCTAATCTTCTTATCATAATCATCCTCATAGAGCTCTTTAAGAATCTGCTTTTTATATGGATGAAATTTATGCATTTTCAGTGCTTTTTTTATAGTGATTTTACCGCCTATCCTGCTACTGATGGTAAGAAACTAATGGACTCTGCAGCAAATATTCCCAAAACTGTTATTTGAGCATCTTATTTATTACTCTATTTATCATTTCCTTGTTTCTAATACTAAAGTCCGTGTTCAAGATTGGGAATTCTTGAATTGTATAGGTTACGGTATTATTAAAAACGTGTGAAATATTTGTAGATATGAAACTCTTTTTGCATCCGTTCACTATTGTCGGTGTATTATAAGCGTAATTTTATTGTATTTTTGTAGCATTGTTAAAAATTTAGAGAAAGTCACGTTCCATACTATTATTTTCTTGTGTTATTAGAATTTTAACGCCGTAGAATAAATATTGTTTAAAGCAAACGAAATAGCACATTGTAAAAGACCTATTGCCCCATTATATTTGTGTTTTATTACACGGGTGTTGAAATAATTACACTATTTCTTCAAAAATCGCTATTTAATAATTCTACAACTGTTCCTCTCGCCGTAACTCAATAGAATGAATGCTTAAAAATATCCAATACCTTATTTCTTTCTGTTATCGAGTTTATATGCGCTTAGTCATACTTGTTTTCATAAAAGTACAACACATTTATTACATTCAAAATATTTTCCACTAACTTATTTACTTAACAAAATATAATATGAATTCATATTATTTGATACTGAAATTAATTGTCTAATTAACTAAAGAGGATTATTAATAATTCAGCTTATGGATTATGTGAATGAATATAAGTAATGCCTCTTCTTTGTCTTATATACAGTGTCTTACAATAATATGGTTTGGTATATCTAATCTACTTAAAGGGTAACAAATACATAACAGTTTATATTGTTAAACAAGACGGAATCTTTTAATAATGGATCGGTGTCGGAAGGTCTGTAATAAACATTTGAATATTTCAGAGTAAAAGTTTTCAATATAAGTTGACGTTCAATAGTAATTGAAATATCTATTGCAGGCGTCCATTGTTGATTCTTATCAATGGTTTCGGCCGACTCAAATAATACTGACCAATAGGAAAGGTGTATTCGCTTTAGTCCCACCAATCTACGTGTAAACACGCCTCTTTGAAGTTTCTATTTAACCCCTCTCACAACGTGAAGAAGTCAGTCGGTGTTACATTTCGAAGTAATCTTTACTCATATTCACACAGTCATTAAGTTGAAACAAATCGTTTCAGAGATACTAAGTCTAACATATCGTTACTTATTTGCTATTCGATCAAGTGCGTACTCATAAGTCGAAACACATCATTTCAAAATATACTTAAGTTCAAGCATACCGCTTTTTATTTAGTATTCGAGTCCAAAGTGTACTCAAGTTCAAGCATACCGCTTCTTAATTAATATTCGATTCTACTGTCTACTCAAAGCTGAACAAATCGTTCTTAGTCAGTATTCAGTTAGCACCAATGTAGAGATATACAGTCGCTACTATTGGTCACCTCATCAAGTCGAAACATAACGTTCTTCCGAATCATTAAGTTCTTGTTTACCTTCCGATCTGAAACCCATCGTTCAAAGTTCAAGTTCAAATATTCATAAATGTGTACAATTCATTGTAAATTTGTATATAATAAGATTAAGATTATTAATATAGTTGTTTGTCTACGAAGTTCAATTAAATTATAATCAAAAACAGTCAGTTTCACGACAGTTGAAGCCACCTAAAGTTGCAGTCGTATGCACAAATTTGTCAAAACCGCCGCCATTTTGTAGCGATCTCACATTTTGTAGGTTAACACACAATTAGAATATTGATAATAATTCAGTTCCTTTGAAGATTGCTGGTGTGTTTAAAGTTTTATCGCTATGTTGCTTATAGGTTATGATTAGGGAAAACAAACACTACTAAAAGTTTAATGAAGTTTAAAACAAAGTAATTTGCAAACTTACCTCAAATCGTAAGTAGGTACATCATTGAAGTATCAAAAAAGGTGAAAAAAAACACCAAATAGGAAGTTAAAAAATTGTTTATTTTAATTTATAAAAAATAGAGGTATACTAATTCCAATTCAACATAAAGCAAACACAAATTATAATTATAGACAAAATACCCTGACACAAAGATTTAAATACACATTCTATTTTTCATTAGGATATTATGCCTGTTACTCTGTTCTTATTGTTTTACAAATATTTTACAAACCGCCTGTCCTTCTGGAATTTGCATGACATATATTTTTGATTTTTCAAATAACTTATTGAATTTTGCCAATAATTCGCAGATTCAATTATTGATGAAATCATTAATTTTTGAAATGGAGTCCAGTTGAATCGAAGTATTTTTTGAGAAATATTTATGAAATTAAAATTACAATTACTTTTATTATTTCTTCTAAGCTAAGTGAAGCTTGTGCGCTTGACCTTTATTCAATAAAATGGGTTACTTCTTTCTAATAAATCAATTTAGTTACGGATGTGTTACCTTTATAAAAATCATATTCTGATGTAGTGCTTGCAGTACCTTGAAACACGCACTCTGTTACTCTCAGGGTATAAAAATAAAAGTAAAGTTTTATGTATTTATCTAAATATGTTTTTGTAACACACTTGGTGTTATTATAGCGGAAACTCCAGATCTAAACAACGTTTGTGAGTAAATTCTACCAAAATTCCTGACTGAAGAAGTGTGCTGTTGTATTATCACCAAATAGTATGGTCTTACATTTAATGGTTGTACTGTAAGAGCTTATTGGGGACTTAGGTATTCATCTGTATAGAGTACAGAGAATCATTTAACTAAAGAAGATTTCCCGGAATACTGTCTTCGAATATCAACTTTTAAGTTAAGTAATTTTATTTTGTATGGCTTCACCAATATTATTTTATGTACATTTAAGGTTAAAATTTTTTTTTCACACATACCGACATCTACTAACCACTTTTTCTAAAATTTTGTAACTCGTTTTTTTCACATTCATTATATTTATACATATTTTTTTATTTAGTTGTTTCATTTATTATACAGGTATACCTGAAAAATTTCCATCAGCACATTTTTTCTAAAATATTTTCTAAAACTAGCAGAGAACAGCAGTTAAGAGTTGGCTGATATTTGAGGTTGAGTTTTTTCTAATTTTGTTTAGGAACAAAATTAGTGGGGCCCTCAATAAATTTCATTTATCTGTATCTTAGTTTTTCCTCTCTTTCTTTTCTTTATTCACTTTGTAATAAATGCGAATAACAAAAAGATAAATTTATTGTAGAAAATTTCAGAACACACGGTAAAACATATTTTATTTTAAATCAAAATAAAAAACTGGAATGCGACCCACATTTTGTTTAGAAAAATAATACGAAGTCAAAACAGATTAAAACAAATAAAACATCTTACTGGGTCAAAGCAAAATAATTGTTTTGAATACAATTATTTCGATAACGAAAATTAGCACGCTTCAAAACACAAAAATTTGATTCTGCAATTCGACAAAAAAACCCAAACCTAATTCGGGGGAAAAAGCCAAAACGGTGTGTAGAGAGTAGCAGCAGGGGAGTGCCGGTTGAACACCCTTGTCACGGTAACGGTAATCGTTTTCTTTTTAGTGTCAGCGGTATCAGAGTTAAAGTTCTCTCCGTTGTGTCAGGGTGTAATAGGGATACTGAGATATCCTTGACGGTGAACACTGTCCCCCGTTTCGAGACACAAAACGGTACAATTACCCTCTACGCTAAAGTCTTTTCAACATAGCACGATACCGTTTATTGGCACAACTCGTGGTGGCAAAAAGATAGCGAAAATCAAGCAGTATCCAGGCCAGACGAAGGAAGTTTTCCAACGCCGTAAGTTTTTGATCAAAATTTAGATTTGAACGTTTTTTTTTTCATTATTGAGACATTTATTCGTTATTATTTGCGCTGGATTCTGAACTTGGGAGTATAATTCAATTGCTATATATAAGGAGCAGCGATAGCAAATATATTTATTTGATTTTTCTGATTTTTCAAGGGGACTGGACACATCTGGTCATTCTCAGTTAAATATTGCGTTCTGTAATATATATAATTTACCGTGTGTGCTGGTATAATTAAAATTTGCAGAGTTTCGCCAACCTGACAAAAGTTAGGTTTCATTTTTTTAAGTAGGAGTTATCATTTTGTTGTGTCACATATTCTCTTCCACCTCGTAGGTAGGAAGGAGATAGAATTTACGCGGGGTTAATTTTGTACATGGTAACCCAAAGGCCGGAGCGTATGATTTTCCATTTTTCGTAGGTTTCAGCGAACTTGCGCTGATAAGTAAATTAATATAGTACGAATTGTTATCTTTTCTTGTTCAGACGTGATTCGAAAATTTTTTAATTACTAGTGAAATGCATAAAATATTGTAGGTGATTTCATTACTGGGAATTTCGCAACTTGAAACGCCAGTGTCGATAAATAATTTTATTGTTTCTTAGCTCAGCAGAATTTTATACGAATAACTTTCGCTTTCATTTTCCCAAGGTCAATGGCGACCAAACCTACGTAAGCTGGAATATTCTTTCGGTTAAAAGGTAAATACACATAATATTTTATTCATTGTCTTGACACCGGTGAATAGAAAGTTTGAAATAAAAAAATGAACCATACGCCTCTCATGCACTTTGGAAACACCAAACCGATAAAGGAGGTAGTTTAGTCGTTCCATCGGAAAGCATGGGCTCTGTCATAACTTTGTTTTTTTTGCCGAATAGTTATATGATATACAGGGGTAGGATTAGAAGGCACAATTTATAGATAGATGTATAGGTAGGCTTATACCAGGGAACTTTAGTTATTTGGGTCATATAGGGACTTTTGTGTTGGGTTTATATATATATATATATATATATATATATATATATATATGTATAGTCAGAGAATTATTTTTTATTATATTTTTTTATACAACGTTGTGGTTCTACCTTATTTTATTTATCATCCCTACCCCGTAATTCCCCCTCTGGAGAGTGTAACAACCGTGGAAGTGAGACAGAACCGGGAGAACAACCCTGTCCTGGCAAAGGAAGATCAAACCGTATTAAGACCAGGCGAACCTAGCTCAAAAATCGGACGGGATTTGCCTTACACGCTAAGCCGCTCATTGGAGACAGAAATTGGTGACTCGAAGGTCGGGATCGATATAGAGTGAAGAAAAAGTAGGGTTCCTTTTTTATTTCAGGTGGTGACAGTTCTATTTAAGGAGGCTTCATTTCCTCTGTTGACCGCAGATTTGTTAGAGGGGTGACAGCAGAATAGTTACCTAGATTTTATTGCACGGAACAAGGTATAGATTTTATTACAACTTTAGCTAACAGAGCCCTGAGAACTGGCTTTGTTATCTCCAATCTCATTATCAGTTTGGAAAGAACCTACTCTCTTTTTATTTCTTCCCTTCTTTTATATTTTTTTACCCTGAGAGTAACAGAGTGTGTGTTTCATTGGCGCCCAACGTGTATTAACTTTTACCTGTTGTTATCTGCTGTTTCTTTTTGGTAAAATTTTCAACCTAACCTAACTATTCTCTCGAAAAATGTATCGTAATGTGCGCATTCCGACTTCCTATCAAGGATTTTTTTGGACGAGTTAACTTTAACGTTTATTCTACCAACACTTAATTAGTTGTATTTAAAATATAAACCTGGAAGACGTGTGGTCTATTCCACCAATAAATTTAACATTCGTTGCAAAAGTATCCATTTAAATTAATATTTGAAATGTTGACTGCTAAGTTAACGTTTCAACCTGTAAGAAACTCTTTCCTCTCCTGCAATATCCTGTAAGGTTGTAACACCTGCTCTTAATCTACTATATTATTTTGAGTTGTTCCTTCAATTTTTGGCACGTATTGCATCTTCGTCTCCCACATGTCATGTGTTTCCGTGTTTTATATCATTATATTCCCTTGAAAAGTGATTTATAATATAATATTCAAATTATAGTTGTCTGATAAGTAGATACCATCACTTTCAACGAATATGGATGCTTCCTCTAACTTTATATTGCGTTTCTTATACGAAAAAAAATTCCTAAAATTATACATTTATAAAAAATAAAAAAAGATATAATAGGGATGTATAATGTGAAACAGGCCTATTACACTCATATTAAATGGATTATTTCCCATTTGCAATTTTTTTTCTGTCCCTGCAAAAATAATCAACTTCTCTGGTCTGTAATCCTCTCCAAAATGTAAACTGTTCCATATTCCTAAAATATAAAATATATTAATTGATATTAACTTCGTTATAATTATTGTCTTCTTGTAGAAGTGTTATTATTCGCTTTCAAAGTTACTAAGAAATTCTATAACACTAGTAGATTTGTTAGATGATCCTGTATTTACAATAAACTCAGAGAATCTACATCATCAAAAACGTGTTTTTTTTAATTCATTCAGATTCGCATTTCTTTACATGATCACAAATAGAACACCATTCTTCAAAAGATACTTCAGAAAATTTCTTCCTGATTAATATCAAACCATTTCCTGATACATCATCGTACTATCCCTTGGATTGCACGTGCGAGCTGTGGATGTATGTTTCATCAGTATACACAATATTCCAGTCTTTGGTTCTATATTTAATAATATTTTCTAAGAAATTAATTCACTAAGGCGATTCCATAATCACCTTTCTCTTGTCTTGTGTGCGCTGCCATCTACAATAAAGGCATTATTTTTGATTAAATATTTATGCACGTTACATATTAATATTTTCCAATATTTATTGTAGTTTTAGTCTAATTTTTGTTCTAGTCGTGCATTTTGTTCTCGTTTTACAAATTTCCCCATTCACAAGGTAATTTTCACTTTTAACACTTGCATCTTCAAAAACTAATGAAAAATACTCAGCTAAAACTCATAGTTTTTAGCAGCCGCCACAAAGAAGTGCTACTTATAACAAAGTGGTAAAACAATGTGCACTTTGTGGAGAGTAACTTGAAAACTAGTTGAAAAGCCACACAGTGTGGTGTATACGAAGACTTCTAAATAATAATTTTAGTTCAATGAACAATTAAATTGCCGAATTTGCCTAATAAATAATACAATAACAAAACAATGAAACATAAACAATCTCTATCCAACAAAAATTTTGCTGAAAATGGTTAAGACAAGATTTCAAAAAATGGCAGCTGCCAGAAAAGGTCAAAATAAATCCTAATTTTTATGACACTGTTTCTTTTCAATATTATGAGGTCACGATAACTGTATTTAAATGCATTTGAAAACAGGGCATTAATCAGAAGAAGACAACCAAAACTAACCTAAAACAAAATCAGTGACAAATAACCTGATGTTGATATCTCACATTTTATGACATGACATAGACATATAGAAATTAACTGAGCAATATTCTCACAAAAGTAACCACTCTCTAGAGAGAGACAAAGCGACTACGCTGCCAATACCTGCCAATACAAGGAATTGTCTAACTCGTACTTTTCGGTCTGTTTTCACCATAGATAAATACTTTTAATACGGGGAAGAATGAAATCTCCAAAGCCACAAAGTTTTGTCGAGTGCTGCGCCATCTATTGTGGTGGAAGGTTACTATTCACCAACAGGGGAAAAAAAGGAAGAGACCTGCATGATTAGTCACAGTTTACTAGCTACTACTAGATGGCAAGCCAAGCAAATACTGAAGGTTTTTTAAATTATGCCTATTATGTTTTTTCTTAAATAAATAAATAAAAACAGTCACACAAAGTTTAAGCACTTTTTGAAACAACCTGTTATTTTCTTTCGGCTTAAAAGTAGGAAAGGTTGTTCCAAAAAGCTGTTTAAAGCTTTTATCCGTTTTTATTAATCAGGATAGTTTATTAAAAGACGAATGTCGACAAATAAATTCAAAAATTTAATATAAATTTTTTTTTATAAAATAGTACAGGTTTCTTCTCAAAAGTTGAGCCATTTTATTTTTTGTGGTAGTTGAGGTAAGTAAAGCATTTGTCATCCAAGGGGCGATCTTCGTGTTTTTCCTTTTCCATTTTTTTTTGTATATGTACTATCGTCTATATATTTTTGAAGTGTTTCAATGAAAGTATTTATTGCATAGTTTGGATCTGGATTCAAGTATAAGAAATCCCAAGATTTTCGTCTGATTGTATTTTAAACTTTTGTTTCATCTATGTATTTCACTATTCCTCGTTCCTTGGGGCATTTGGTGTTTTCCAGTACTATCTGTAGTATTGTTGAGAAATGATCTGTAATGTCGGTTTGCAATACTAGAGACAGTATTTGATCGAGTACGTTAAATTTGGATTTTAAAAATATGCGTCGAATGTCGAATTACTGGAATTTTTTCATATAACGTTTTTACATTATTTTCAAACGATGTTACTTGCAGGTTACTCGGAATTCCTTGTGTTTTCAAGAGAGTGCCAACGCTTTCAATTAAAGTGTTGATTTTCAAATTTAATTGAGATATTTCATCTATCATCAACCTTTTAAATTCTAAAATAAATCTAAAATATGATTAAATATACAAATTAATTGAAATTATTTAGTTTAGTCACCTTCATCATCAAGTGTATCTATTTGTGGTGGTGGTTTATCACTTTTGTGAAGTGTTCATCTACCACAAGGTTTTGACTCTACATAAAATTAAAAAAAGCTACATTATAAAATTAAGTATTTTTGTACTAAAAGTCAAATTTAATATTCAATTTTTAGGTTATTATAAATTATGATTTAACATAAGAAACAAATTATCTCTGGGAACAGTTAATCTCGCCATATCATTTGATTCTTTATTCTCAAGAAAAAATTCCTTCAGCTTCAGACCTCATAGTTTCGGCAATAGATTCCACTTGAATCTCTGGAGAAGTACTACCCGATTTATAATTCCCCGACTTTTTATACAATACTGAAAAATATATTATTTGCACAAAACATTCTTATTAATTTCTTTAAATACTTACAATTTGTTTGTGATGTAGGTTTAAAAACAGGATAAATGTGACGATTTAATGAGGGACTTTCGTCTGAATCTGAACTAGAGTGATGGGACATATACCTTGTATTTTTTTCCGTATCCTTGATCCCCGTCCTTTGTAAATATCGGAACTAGACGAAAGGTCTGTTCTAATTAAAGACTTTTTGGTTTTTCTTTGTGCTACAGTAAAGTCATCTACAAGTTAAAAAATTATTTCGCTTTAAAAAATGACAAATGCAATAATACTCTGTCGAAGTCTCTAATATACTGATCCATTTGTTTATTGTTTTACTCCTGACATTTTGATGTTTTACTTTGACGGTATTATAGCAATCAGTAAAATAAAGTTCGTTAGTAACCTTCCAAGCGAATAGATGGCGTTAAAAATGCAGTTTAGCAGTGGCTATAAAAGATTGCAGGGCATGGTTTTCACTGCACAACTGAATACGGATCGCCCAGTCGATTTATATATGTCTGTGTTTCATGATTTAAACTAAACAATTCAATAAACAACTAAAAAAGGTCAGAGATCAAATTTTCCTCCATTGAAGAGGTTTCAGACTATTCTGATTCGAAATCCGTTTATACCTAAGCTTTAGCACTTACCGTAGGCCCGCTGATGTTTAAAACGGACGGACACCAGAAGCCAGAAGATAAGATTTCGATTTTTTCGTGGACTGTGTCTACTCGTGCTTAGAAGTCTAAAAATGAATATACTTCAATATAAAATATTTTTCTCTTAACACTATTAAAAGTGATTAAAGCTCAAAAACTCGTACTAGAATTGAACTGACAGAAGTTTCTTGTAATTAATTTTAGTATCTTTATTATTTAATTTTATCAAACTTACATTTTAAAGTAGGAGCCCCTCTATCCGGGATGTAGAAAAGTGTAAATGTTATCCCGAATCCTTTGCAGTTTTAGATTAAATAAAACACACAACACTTACTTATAAACTAGCCAAACGTCTTAAAATATTCAAAATCAAAATATTCAACAAATAAACTACTGCTTCCAGAAACCAGAAACATAACCCCCAAATGTCAAGTTATAAAGTGGCTATCGGTATAAATAATCGTTCTACGCCAGTGGTCGTTACTAAGCGACGTAGATAAACAAGAGAGAATTTGGTTTCTGCGATTTTCAATGTTCCCACTTCAGGTGGCTTGAACTTTCGTGAAATAGAGCTTATCCTCTTTTATTGCCGGCGAAGTTATTTTGTTCCCCAGAACTGGAATGAATGGGTATTGAAATTCAATAACATTTTGAAATTAAATTGAACATATTTCGTAACTTTCTTACCTTTTTACAAAAAAAAATAGCGGAATATGTCCACCCTTTGATAGTTAACCTACCTCAAATAAATTTGTGTAACAAATAAATTATTATTGTGACTATTTCACTAGAGTAAATTGATAACTGGCAAAATTTGAGGGTTTTGAACTGGCAATTTTTTGTCTTGTCGCGGCAATTTTTTGACGTTTAATATATCAAATCTATGTGTATAAAATTCTATCACTCTGTGATAAAACTCAATATAAAATCTTTGTTAGTGGTTTCTAAGGAAACTAAGTTGTTCATTTAACTGTCTAAAAATTATTAAAACTGTTTCAAAAATATAAATAAGTATTATTAACATGAATAATACAAGATTTGGAAATAATTCAATAAATGAAATAGAGAGTACAATTAAGCAAAGTATACCGCGAAATACAATGAAGACAAAAAAGTCTACGTGGGAACAGTTTAGAATGTTTCTGGGCGCACGTAATTATACGTTAGAAAAGGATACTTCTGAACAAATTATAGCAAAAATTCTTGAACATTATGGTTTTAACATGAAAAAAAGAGATGGAACTGATTATACTGAAGCTAGTGTGAAAACACTTTGGAATACGACTGCTCAAATGGTTCAGGAAAAATATTCTCTAGAATTTAACATCAAAATTGATCCATTTAAAGATATTACCTATAAATTTGCTAGATTGGCCAGGGATACAAAACGTAAAAAGCTTCAGGCTGAACCTGAAACTAGAAAAAGAAGTTCTAACGCGTTTACCAAAGAAGAATTAATGGAAATGGTAGGAAGCTATTCTGAAGATAATCCTGATGGGTTACAAAAAAAGTTTTTTCATTTATGTTCGTTCGAATTACCATGTCGTGGAAATGAAGCTGCTAATTGTGATATTAATTACTTTAAAAAATAATATGATGATAAAGGTAATTTTACTGGCAGGGTAGAATATAATCCAATCTTTTCCAAAACAACACAAGGAGGATCAAAAGCTTTATCTGGCAGTAAGTGGCTGGTAAGAAATAATGCTAAAAACAATTTGTGTCCCGTTCGTTTATTTTTAAAAATTATTGAAAAAAGAGAATCCAATCCTTATCTAACAACAACAAGATTATTTTTACTAGTACATCCAAATTGGGAGAAAGGAATATGGTACAAAAATTCACCATTGGGAATTAATACAATTTCAAAGTGGACGAAAATATCGGCAGAATCAATTGGTATAGACACAAAAAAAATAAAAATAACCAATCATTCACATAGAGCGTGCAATATCTGCATTAGCAAAAGAAGGAGTTGGTGAACAAGAAGTAATTAAACTTACTGGACATTATTTTGCCCATTCTTTGAAACCATATTTACAATTAAATGAAGAACACCATTTCCAACTTATAGAGAACCTTCGAGAAAATAAAAATAAAGAAAAGGAATCCTCAGTTTCTAACTTAAATTCATCACAGGTTATGATGCAAAACAATCCCCAAAATAATGCTACAACGTACAATTATAATAATTGTACTTTTTACATAAATAAATAATTTTTTTTCATTATGTTATTATTTTTTTGGCTTTGTATAATTGAAGTTTGCAATAAATAAAACGTTTAAACATATGATTTTTTAGTTTTTCTCTCGTGAAATAGTCATGTCGAATACCACTCAATTAAAAATTTTGTAAGGTAAAATTTTTCTCTTGTCGTATTCAAGTTTGTTGCTTTTAGGTAATTTTGCTCATGACATTTAATCCAAAACCACTCGCTTGACGGCTCGTGGTTTTGTTAAAAATGTCATTCGCAAAATTGCCAAGCAACAAACTTTCATGACAATCGAAAAATTTTGCCGATAAAATTTTCACTCACGTGGTATTATATATGACACTACTAGCTAACTGCTTAGTTTTTATCTTTTCATATTCCTAGTACTTTTTAGAAATGTCAGTTTTCATCATAGTTTCGAAAATTCTGAAGGTTCGGAATACCCTGTATTCCGCTTTCGATATATCTGGCTCCGTTTTAGCAAAGAAAAATTTTGAAAAATTAGTGACTCCTGACGAAATTCGACTTCAGTTATTCTATTCCCCAGTCAAGTTCGTCAACACGTTCTCTCTTTATATATTCTCGGAAGTGAAAATCAATACAGTTGGGACTTGAATCTCTGGGTCACCAGAGAATAGCTATATCATGTTATTTTACTACCCAGCGTCCAGGATATTGCACACATAGATATTCATCAGCTACGTTAGTGTAATGCGCTGGTACGCCATCACGTACAAACCTGAGAAAACATTGGGAAAAAATCAAGAGTTGATGATCCACCTTTTCGGCTATATCACCTAACATTTTTAGATCCTTCACAAGTATTTCATAATATTAAGTATGACACATAAAAAGTAGAGTAGAAACTTAGAAAGTTACCATAAATACAGTAAGCAAATATACTCAAATCGTATATTACATGAAGAACTTTTTGACACAAAAATACCTGTTTAGAAATAAAACAAATATCAGTGGGTACTTCATTAACCAATAACTAAAGAAAACTATCAGAGAAGATTAATACGTGTCAAACCATATGAATTAGTTACTGAAAAGAGATACTGAATAACATCAGTGGGTGATATCTCAGATATAAATAGCATGTGCTCTAAAGAAAAATAAATGTGAAAACCACTCTTCTGATTCAATATGCTTTGTGAAATCAGCAAATAATCTCAATAATTTAAATTGTTTGGAAGATATACTGATTCTATAAATCGACAATTCCTACCCAAACATTGACCTAAGCAGTTACTTGATAATATAGATCTAGCAGTTTTTCTTCCGCCTAGATGTATTCGTAGTAATGGTTGAATATCATTTCATACGAAGATAGCTTTATCAATAAAAAAAGAACAATAATCAACTTATATGAAAATAACAATATTTTAGAATACGCTTCATCTAATTATTAAAAGATTGTTAAATAAAAGAGATGATCCTTGGATCTTCTCCAAATCATGTGAGGAAGATCTAATTGAGCAGCTGCTACCCTCTCACTACAAGTATTAGTAGCAATACGTGTTTAGTTTATAGATATTTGACACCTAATACTTTTGATGCATAATTGATTTGATAAATATATAAATGCAAAATTGCAGCGTTCACAATTCTCAGAAAAACAGAAATGCATCTGCAGTTGTTATCTTCCATATACACATACAGTGTGGGAATATATAACTCCTCCGCCCTTAGAGCGAAGTTCTGGGGATGCCAGGAGAATTTCGTGAACTTCCTTCCATCGGAGGCTGTCTTCAAAGTTTTTTCTTGTATTTGTAAATGAGGCTCGTCATAGTACCAATAGCAAATATAAAGTATTAATATCCATACACTTGCACTACAAAAATTTACTGGTTTTTCAAAAATCATTTCAAGTTTTCCTTTTATGTTTTAAAGACTCTTTCAAAGTCTTCAATTGATCTAAATAGACGTTAGCTAATTTTAAAAGTTTAATTTCGAATTCGAAGTGTCCAGTTTCGGTAACTCAAAGTTCTTAAATTCATATTTTGAAATGTTTGAATTTTTTGATACCGATCCAATAATAATTTTGTTTAACGTCTTCTAAAATTTCTAATATTCCTCGATGATTGGTTTTCCTTTCGTGAAAATTTCGAACTATAGTTTATTTACGATAAAAAGGCGATGACGTTGCAAAACAAAATATTGTGATGTGGCCAAGCTGTAGTTTTTTCCTTTACTTAACGAAAACTGGAAAAGTCAATCTGATGTTAGATTGACAGTTCTTATTTTTCATTGTTCCGTGCCTCGTAGGGCAAAAATATTTATTTAAAAATAAAAAGCTTGTATGATAGGCTTGATTAATTTAAAATAAATATTTATTCATGAAAAATTATGGATAAGATACAAGAAACAGTAACCAATCATTCTATATTCGAATTAACATTTAATTATTTTACATAGAAGAGGGTTAAATGACGAACTGTAGGTCCTTATACCTTATTCTATGCTCTATACTCTATAGAACCATCTTCAAGAGCACTGCAAGGGTTTACGCTAAAAGGAATCAATACAAGCTGTAATCATCTTCATGCAAATTTTAATATTGTTTCTTTATACAATATCTATTATATTTATAATAATAAAAATAGAATGGAAAAGAAAAATATAGATACACAACATAAAATTTTGTTACAAGATATAAAAATAAAAAATCTCCCATTTTATCAGTATTATTTATGTAGAGATAATGTGGTCGTTGTTTTAATTTGTGTATTATAAAATAACTGTACCTAATTAATTTAATAATAGTTATCAATGATTTTGAAAAGGTGGAAATAAAGCAAATTGGATAAAAATATACAAAAAATAAAACACAAGATTTCCACTACTCCACTACAAAATCATCACTATCTTCATCGTCACTGTCAAAATTAATAATAAGTGGAGGCACATCCTGTCTATCAAATACTACTTCTCTATCCTACCCATCTTGTATAATTTTTTCAGTGTGCCTGTCTTTGACCAAATATCAGGAGTAACTTTTTCTAAAGACTTTTTCCCTACACCTATCGCTTGTTCTGTTGAAGAACCATCAGTTCCCACATGATCTCTATAAAAAATTTTAACCATGCCAAATATGTTCAATTGGGTTGAACATACAGTGGTAAGGGAGAAGTCGAAGCACTTTGTGACCATATTTTTCAGATAATATGTCAGCTTCATATACTGTTGGTGGTTTATTCCTACAAAAATGCATATATTTAAACAAAATAATATATTGAGAAATGTTTATATCAACTTACCGTTATACTAAATTCAATGATTGGGTTTTGAGGAAAGTATTTTCAAAAAGAATATAATTTTGTATCAACCAGTTCTGTATATCAGCCTTATTGGTAGCTGTTGTTGGTGCTTTATTGATCACTGTACTGTGATAACTTGCATTATTCATTTCAATTATGGCAGGTCCTTCAAAGTTCACTAAAAACTGGTATTCAAAGCAATGCAAAAAAATGTCTCGGTTCATATCACCGTGGTAATCACCTTTTTTTGGAAGAAAAACCAGC
Organism: Galeruca laticollis; assembly: GCA_963921935.1. Lineage (NCBI taxonomy): Eukaryota > Metazoa > Arthropoda > Insecta > Coleoptera > Chrysomelidae > Galeruca > Galeruca laticollis. The sequence continues at coordinate 30,797,345 of OY998178.1, read as the reverse complement.
CCTGCTCCATGCATAGATCCAGAAGAGGAACCAGCATGCAATACTATATACCTACAATAAGGAAATAACAAATTACTACTAGGTTCCCTAGATAGACTGCATAGCTCAAAACAACTATTAATAATTATATAGATTTAAATAAAATAGTGTGACTAGTAAATATTTGAAAAGGTCTTAAAATGGCAGGAATGTTAGTAAGTACATCATAAATTAATTGCTAAATATTATTATTCACTTACCTTGGACCACCAATTTTGGTTTTTTTCACGCTCCTATGATTAGAATCTTGCCAAGAACGTCCAACAGTACCGTCTTTAAATATCCAGGTCTCATCCAAAAACACAAATTGTTATAAACTTTCCCTTTTTATCTTGACATATTCATGTAGAAAATGTACACGTTTTAATGCAATATGTGGCAACTCCATTAAACCACGACGAGGATCATCTTTTTGGTATTTGAATCCAAAATTTTTCACTATCTTCCAGAGTGATGTTAAACAACCATTAAAGAGTTCACGGTTCTGGAGTTTGTCTCTTAAAGTTTTCAAGGTTATGTGTTCCTCTGAAAAAATGTTGTGTTAGTTAATTGTGAATAAAATAAAACAGTAAATTCAATATACTCACTGTTTCCATACATTTCGTATATAACATTTCGGAAAGCATTTTGATCAAAGTTATCAATTTCCACAGTAGGTTTTATCCGTTGTCTCTTTTTAGGTGGGCTTTTAGGCTGTTCACTTCTATTATGCTTGCCGGCAATACGGTTAACAGTGGTAACGCTAAGTTGTAAACCTTCTGCATTTCTCTACAAAATAATTACTTCAATTTATGAAAGAATGATATATTATCAAGTTTAATTTCCCTAACCTAACATTAAAAACATTTAATCATTTACATTTAAATATGTAACAATAATATTAATAATGATGAATACAAATAGGGAATACTATTACTTAAGTCTCTTACAGCAGTAAGCGGGAGAAGCGGGCCCCCATTTCGGCATTCTCGTTCAAAATAGCTCAACAAAGATGTTACCATCTCTTGACATTTTATGTTCGGCTGCTTCGGCATTTTATTAACCACACACTGCAGATTTACCTAAATAATTAGTTATGAAAATAACTGTTCTTTTAATCTTAAAGAAGCAATGAATTTAAAAGCACCAACAAAACTTGTAAATATTAGACGATGATCGAATGTCAATAAACGTCAAAACAAACTGGGAAAGTTTACCAGTTGATTTGACAACGTCTTGAAGTTTTGTCAACCCATTAGCTGTAAATTGCCCTGGCTGTTGAGGATAAATTGTATTCACGGTTGGTAAATTAATATTTATTCTGAAAAGCAGGAAAGTAACTAAAAATGACATCATCGTCTTTTTATCGTAAATAAACTATAGCATAATTTGTTATTTTTTCTGTATTAATACGTTTAGTGCACCTTCTAAGTTTAGGACCTTTTTCGGAAAATCTTTCTAAATAAACTTTATTGAATGCATTGTGTAAATTATCATAGAGAAACCAAATACAATATGATTTGTTTGTGATAGTATAATCTCTAGGAAATTTAAAAATTAAATTTTCGTTATTATTTTCGGTAATTTCGACCGTGGTAATTGTATGATGCTCGTTTTAATTTTCAAAGTCGGATAAGGTTGTGAAAATACCAAAATTTGATTTACTTTGTTGTTAATAATTTCATCTAGTATTTTTATTCCATCGTCGGTTGTTTAGTTTCGAATGGGCTTGTAGGTACGTTTTCCAAAAGAATGATGTTTCCTTGTAATCGAGAAATTTCATGATTTTCTTCAAAAAGATTTGGAAATGGGCTTTCGTATAAGGCTTCAATTTTCGACCCACGCGTGCAATCTGGTATTCTTCTTAAGTAGTCAAGTGATTCGAGATAAATATCTACAGGATTCATTTTCTAATGCGGTCAATGAAATTCTAGAGACAGAGAGTCGGCGGTTGCATTTAATTTACCTTTTCAGTAAACTATAGTATAGTCAAATTCCTCTAACTTTAATATCAATCCAATCAATTTTGAATTTGCCACTCTTATATTAAATTGCCAAGCAAGCAGGTCGAAAATGTTTACATCCCCACACTATCCCTAACAATTCTTTCTCAATTACGCTGTATTGTTGTTCTGATCGTTTAAAGTTCTAGATGCGAAAGCTATTGGTTTATCGTTTCCAATATTACCTTGTAATAAAATTGCAGCTAAAGCTACGTTAGAAGCGTCTGGTTAGAATAAATTCTTAAGATATATCGGAATATTGTAAAATTGGGGGATTCGTTAAGGGGATTCTCGAATAATATCGCGAACTACTAAAATTTTCTGTAAATTTGAGGGCTTAATTTTCAACCGATTTCAAAAACTGAAACACTTTTGAATTTAAAAAATTAATACCTATGCCTTGATGGCGCTCGATTTTCAAAATTCGAATTTAGTTATAGTTAAAACCGCAAACTTAAAAATATGAATTTAAAAAAAATTAAATTTAAAAATTCAATGCCATCAAAGCATAGACATTATTTTTCAGAATCTAAAACTGCTTCCATTTTTAAAATCAGTTAAGTTATAAGCTCAAAAAATTGACAAAAAGTTTGATTGTTTCCTCAAAAATTATAGAAACTTGAAACTGAAATGGTATGCACCCACGTGTCTACTTCGTTACCGGCACCGGCAGTGAGATGAACCTTGTAGGGGAGAAGTGGGTTGACTGCTGACGACAAGAAACTCTTTTTTTACCAAATCAATATAGTTGGTATATTTATTAATTATAATAATACATTTATATTAGTTATACGTGATGAAAAAATTCAAAATATCAAGTATGTAAAGACGAAATTCATAATTTAATATTGATGTAGGGATTTATTGATTACTTGAAGAGAGCGAAAATTTTAAAAAATTTGCAAATAGGTACTGAGAGAATTTATGTCTGCTAATATAATATACTTTACTTTGTTATGGAAATGGAGTTAGACAGTATGTAGTTGGTCTTCTCTGTTGCAGTTTACTGGTTCACGTTTTTTGTACGAATATTTTGTTTTATTGTTACGGACTTTTCAAATAATAGTTGTAAGTTATAAATTTGCGCAGAAGTTGCGTAGTAGATAGTTTTTAAGTTTTGTGTGTATTGATTGAATGTTCGGATAGTATTCTCATTTTTATTAATTAAGACTATTATGACATTAAGTATTAAAAATGAGTCCTAAAAGCCAATGAAAATAGAAATTAATGACGACACTACAAGTGAGTTAAATAATCTTGAAGGCAGAAGAATTGTCGATATCATGAGTATATTTAAACAAATTCGAAATGCCGGTAACCACCAACCATTTGATTGTAATTTTTCATATATGACAATCATTAAAGAAAACCAAAGAGGGCTTTAAAGTTGCTTTGTTTTTAAATGTACTATGTGCAATATTGAAAAAGATATTTTTTTCTGAAGATCCACAAAAGCAGACAAACTTGAATGTTAATTCTGCTGCCGTCCTTGCTACAATGAATACTGGTGGTGGACTTTTCGAGTTAACGGAACAATACTCAATTTTAAATATACCGCCAATGTTTTTCTATCAGTATGCTAAACACCATGATATTGTATCTGAAATCATATTGCAAACCGCAAACACTGCTATGGAAGAAGCTGGTCAAGAAGAACTTGGTTTAGCCAAAGAATTAGGATGTGTTGATAAAGAAGGAAACGGTCTTATTGCGATAATAACTGATGGTGCTTGGTCGAAACGGTCATACAAAGTGAACTAAAATGCTGTATCAAGAGTGGCTTGTATTGTTGGTGCTAAAACTGGAAAACTTCTCTATCTGGGTTCACGAAATAAAAACTGTCCAACGTGTACTTTTAAAAAAGTGGATATTCCCCAACATAAATGTTTCAAAAATTAGAATGCATCTTCGACTTCCATGGAAACTAGCATTATCCTTGAAGGATTCCGACGGAGTGACTGAGATAGCAGGGTATATGAAAAATTATGCGTAGAAAGGCCGTATGAATATCAGTTTCCGATTAGTAAAATTGAATGTACAAACCATATGTTGCGGAACTACTGCACTCAGCTGAGGGAGGTTGCAAAAAAAAGAATAAGTTCCAGGAAATTAATAGTTGGCGTTACAATCCAATATAATGAAAGTGCGAGTTGAAAAAAAAAATGCCGTAAACCATCATCGAAAAGCGAACAAACTCATAGATGAGCAAATAAAATTATTGAAAGCAGATATAAGCAACTGTCCTAGGCACGTCTTTGGTGATCATACCAAATGCAGTGCTTATTTTTGCAAAGGGCCCAAAGAAGAGCGAACATAATTTAATACGTGAAATGGAAAAATGTGATCTTTAAGATGATATTTTGGTTTGTAGAAATCGGTTGCAGCAACGTGTTCATAATTTATTATTGAATATGAATAATAATGCCGCAGAGTAATATAACTCCATAATAGCAAAATTTGTTGGAGGTAAACGAAAAATTTTTTCAGTAAACAATAGTTACGATACAGGATGTAGAGCCGCTACTCTACAATACAATTTAAGGAGGAGTTTTATAATTTGGTTCATAAGCAATTAACAGGAGAGAGCATTGAAACTCATGCTAAGAAATTTGTTATGAACAAAACAAAAAAGAGGTTGCGTAACCTTAAACGTAGACAGCTGCTCCCAAGAAGGAAAATTGAACTTTTATCAGCACCCGCTGATACTGATTACGGTATCCAGGAATTAGAGATAGAGGATGAAGAAATTATGAAGAAACGAAAACAAGAATTTTTAACCCATATGACGAAAACTACGGAAGAAATTGTCGAGTTAGAAATTAAAACAAGAGAACAATCCACAAATCCATTTTGGAAAGAAGAAAGGGCATGTCGATTAACGGCGTCTCGATTTGGCGAAGTATGCAAGCAACGAAAAACAACAAACCCAACAAATTGGTTACGAATAGCTTGAGTAGTCAGTTCAAAGGTAGCGCAGCAACAAAATGGGGAAATTGCCACACAAACATAGCTACAAGACAATTTGAAAACGAATTTCAAGTAACTCGAATGAATGTGGTTCATTTATTTTGGAAGAATACCCATATTTCGCAGCTAGTCCCGATGGTATAACTGACCAAGGGAATATAATAGAAATTAAGTGCTCGTTATCTGCAAATAAATATACGCCAAAAGGAGCTATTACGGAAAAAATTATAAAATATTTGGATATTGATGACAACGACGAAATTAAATAGTAATTATTATTATTAAATACAAGGCCAGCTTGCAATAACCAATGCTAAGTATTGTTATTTTATTGTTTGGACACCACTGGGTATGTCTGTCCAGAAAATAGAAAGGGATAAACAATTCAGGCAAAACATGCTTTCTAAGTCGCATATATTTTATCTGGACAATATGCTACCCGATATTCTTAAAAAATAAAAGAAATAATAAAGGGACACCGTGTCATCGTGTATATTTTTATCTTGTTGTGTAACTAATTTTGTAATTTCGTTTATTTCTTCTTCTGGCTCTGTTATTTAACATAACAAATTTCGTTTCTATTGACTAGCCAATATTTTATGTTTTAAACAGATTGTGCTAATTACATTTTGAAAAATGTCATGTAGAAATTCATTTTCATGTAGAAACTCATTTGGAAGTAACTTCACGTCAATGTACAATTTCTTGCGTATTGTTTAATTAAGAATTCGTAATTTCCAGTACGCAGCCTGCATAATTTCTGTATATCCTGTATAAAATAATGTCACTCTATAAGTTTTATAAATATTCTACGAAAAATTATACCTATATAAATAAGAATTTGTATCTTGTTTTATAATATGTAATTCAGAATTCGTAACATCTTGTATCGCTTTGTATAATTTTTGTATATTGTGGAGAGAAGGATAAATAAAAATATTGATCTATGTAATTTTGAATATGTAATTTCTTGTATTAACCTGTGTAATTCTTGTAGAGTTAATCGGAAATCCTACCGCTCCAATAAAATTGAAGTACTATTGAAATACCTTTGTATGCGAATATCTAACGAATTTAACAAGAAATATTTTGCCCCACTCTACCAAATATAATACCATACTTGTCTTCGAAAACATTGATTCTCTATCTATCTCTTTTGGTCGCGCCCGGTATATGGAAGTAAGTACCTCCTTGTCTGACACCGAGGTTGCAATGTGTTCCAAATGAAATTCGAGCTTCCCCTTAATAACTTTTTACAAGTTGCAAATGAGTCAATGAAATTTTTATCATGAATAATTCAAGGTTTTTGGTTTGGTCACTTTCGCGAAGTCTTTGATGATAGTAACCAATAAGACCTAAAAAGTCCTTAATATATTTTCGATGTCTTGAAATTGGGATTGATTTTACAATTTCTCCTTTATCTATGTCGGTTTAACTCCTTTTGGGGTTATTACATGCACGAGGTAAATCACTTCCTTTCGAAGGAATTGGCATTTGTGTAATTGTACTCTAAGCTTCGATTGTCTAAGTCTGTCAAAAATTGATTTGAGTCTTTTTATGTATCCATGTAAAGAGGTACTGAAGATGACAATATCATCTAAGTAAACAAAACCAGTTTTGTTTTGTAATCCTCTTAACACGTTATCCATCAAACGTTGAAAGGTGGAAGGAGCATTTTTCATCCCTAAAGCCACACGTTTGTCTTTAATAATTTGGTGAATTGTCTGTGGACTGTAAAAACATGAATAACTGGAACTAGACTTTTTGTTACTCATTAAATAGGACAATAACTATTTTTAGTTGACATCTACAAAAAATAATTTCTGTCCGTAGATAGCTAACTGAGAACTGAATGTTACTTTTCCGCCCACCCTATCTAATATGCGAGAAAAGTATTGGCTTATCCCAAAAAAGTTGGAAATTTGAAATTTTTTTTTGAGTTATTTTTACGTTTTCCATCAACAACAACACGAAAAAACGGTTTTTAGAAAAAAATCCTGTGTGTATGTCGTAGTCGTTGTCGTCGGCCACTTTTCCTTACATGTCTTGTTAACACGATACAGCCTCCGGAGTGCAATAAGTCAGCAATTTTATGATTGAATATTGTTAAGGACATGTCACAGATGATCCCTATTGATTTTCAGTCCACCAGAGCCAGTACAACGGGTGCTATGGTACTTGAAGTACGACATTTTGTCATTTTTTGAGAAACTTCAGTTTGTTAGCACGATACAGCCTCCGGAGTTCAATAAGTCACCAAATTTATGATTTAATATTGTTAAGGACATGTCACAGGTGAACCCTATTGATTTTCAGCTCACCAGAGCCAGTACAGCGGGTGCTATGGTACTTGAAGTACGACATTTTGTCATTTTTTGAGAAATTTCAGTTTTTTAGCACGATATAGCCTCCGAAGTTCAACAAGTCACCAATTTTATGATTGAATATTGTTGAGGACATGTCACAGATGAACCCTAAAGATTTTTAGCTCATCAGAGCCAATACAACAGGTACTACAGTACTTTAAGTATGATATTTTTCTCATTTTTGGAGAAGTTTCAGTTTTTTAGCACGATACAAGTATGGAGTATATACAAGTGAACAATTTTATGATATGGATATTATTCAGAGCGTCCCGAAGATGAACCCTATTGATATTCAGCTCACTACAACCAGTACAACGGGTACTATGGTACTTCTTCTTCTTATGGTGCCGTCTCTTTATGGAGGTTGGCTATCATTACAGCTATTTTTACTTTGGATACCGCGGCTCTGAAGAGTTGGAGGGATGTGCATCCAAACCATTCTCTGAGGTTTCTTAGCCAGGACATACGTCTTCTGCCTATCGATCTCTTTCCTGCGATCTTTCCCTCCATTATCAGTCGTAGTATACCGTATCTCTCTCCACGCATAATATGACCGAGATATTCTAATTTTCGGGCTTTAATCACGTTCACTAGTTCTCTTTCTCTTTTTACTCGGCGTAGAACTTCCTCATTGGCAATCTTTTTTGTCCATGATATTCTTAGTGCCCGCCGGAAGATCCACATTTCAAAAGACTGGAGCTTTTTCATTGCGATTTTGTTGATTGTCCATGATTCCAGTCCATACAGAAGCACTGGGATTACGTAGCATTTAATCATTCTCAGTCTGAGTTGGAGATTTAAGTGGGGATTAGTGAATAGTTGTTTCATTTTGAAGAAAACATTTCTCGCCTTTTCGATTCTAACTTTAATCTCCATAGTCTGATCATGTTTGTCGTTGATCCACATGCCAAGATACTGATACTGCTTAACTCTTTCGATCAACAATGAATTGACTTTGATGTTGGTATTAGGATGGCATGATGGATTTTTACTTATGACCATGTATTTCGTTTTCTTATAGTTCATTTTTAAACCGTACTCCCTGCTGACCCGATCGATTTCTTGAAGTATTATTTGAAGGTCATGTGTGCTGTCAGTTATGATTAGGGTGTCGTCAGCGTAGCGCACGTTGTTAATGATCTTTCCATTTATAATTATGCCTTCTTTTCTGTTCCCAAGAGCCTCTTTGAAAATGGCCTCTGAATAGTAGTTAAACAGAAGTGGCGATAAAACACATCCTTGTCTCACTCCTCGTTGTATTTTGATGTCTTCTGATGTCGTTCCTTCGGAGCTGATCACAGCAACTTGATTCCAATAGAGATTCTTTATTATTCTAACATCTTGCTCATCAAGTTGGCTTTCTCGTAAAAGACTAATTAGCCTCTTGTGTCTCACCCTGTCGAACGCTTTCTCGTAGTCGATAAATCCCATATATATTTCCTTATTCATATCCAAACTATGGTACTTGAAGTACCAAATTTTTGTCATTTTTTGAGAATTTTCAGTTTGTTAGCACGATACAGCTTCCAGAGAGTATACAATTGATCAATGTTAGGATTGAATATTGTTCAAAGTGTCTAACAGATGTACCCTATCGATTTTCAGTTGACTAGAGCGAGTACAGCGGGTTCTATAAATTCAGATATACTACATGTTTGGTTATTTTTGGAGAAATTTCGGTTTTTTAGCACGATACATCCCCCGTGTATACAAGTAACAATTTTATGATAGAATATTATTCAGGACCACAGATGCGGAAAAGTTAGTTTTAATCTTTAAAACCCTTTGTTTTTATCGAATTTATTTTGATTATATGGCAGATTTTGAGAAAAGTGTGGTATGAACTGAAAATTGTTCTGAGGAGGTGGTCTGAGATTATATTGAAAATTAGACGAAGGAAATCTATTCTGAAAATTCATCATGAGTGGATATATATTGAATATTTTTAGATTAAATGAGATATACAAATTTGTTTGTGTTTGCAAAGGCGTAAAATTATAATTAGAGTTTTAATGCGGGCGTATTTATGAGTTTATGAGTGATGGATGGCACTATTCTCTGAGAAGATCTAAAATTATTTTGGAAACATTTCTCTTCCTCTACTACTAATGACATCGCTTTTGGTAAGGTATCTAAATTAATTATTAAACTTTTACAATTATCTATAAAAATTCCTAGGATTTGTGGACGTGGATGTGGACTACAATACTGAGGAATAGCGTCAACGTTTAATTTTAAAAGTTGGTATAGATTCGTAGCAGTAGCCATTTCTCCATCTTCTAAATGTATTCTATCTAAACTATTAACTAAGTCTCTAGCGTTTGGGTTTCTCATAAAGTATTTAGAAATTCCTTTTTTACTTTTGTTATATACTCCTGATATTCACTGTATACTCTAAAAACGGTATAGATCATAGAATATTCAGTAAATCTGATGTCATTCATGCTGATTTCTTCTTATTCTTCTCTAACTAGATACCAAATAGATTTGGGAAATGCTGATCCCTCTTCCTCGGTGTGGACTGATTTCGGCTATTTTGTCCTGGATCAGACCGTCAGTTGAGAATTCGGCGAAGTATGTCTTCCTTCACAACTGTAGAAGCACTTTATGGAAAACATTTTTTATTTTTCAATTTTCTTGTCCGTTAGTGATTAAAATCAACCGGAAAATCACGATTTATGTTGTTTCCCGTCGGACAATCCTACTGACTGCGCCAGTTAATTACCATGGGATTGCAAATTATTTTTTTAAAATTTTATTTTCAAAAAGATCTGAGAACTTTTGATGCTTTATTTTCTAAGCTACAAGAAGAACTGAATAAAAAATGTTTTATAGTTATTATATAAATTGTTATTATTAAAATGCACAATTGCAGCGTTCACAATTCTTAGAAAAACTGACATTTGATAAATTTGATGTTTCTTCTCTTCATATTCGCCAATTAAAATAAGGATCTGCTGTAATGATACTTTTATATAATATAATCAAACAAGTCTATCGGATTTTTTGTTGCTAAGACAAAATAAAAGCATTTTCTTGGTCAAGTATAGTCTATTAATTTTTATTTTTTCATATATACCAATTGTTTTGTGTAAATAATCCTGGGACAAGGAAAAAAATATAACCAAAGTATTTTTAGTCGTGATGAATAATAAATAATGAAACTGTCTCGACGTCTGTACAAAGCATCAAACCATAAATTTACTGTATGAGAGAAAAAGCAGAATGTCAAAAACCCTTACAATAACAACTGGTAACGAAAGATATCCGTTGGCAGCTGTTTATTGAGAAAATATATAGGGATTAATAATTTTCTATAGAAAAGAATGGCTTGAAGGATTTGTAAATTGATATAGTTATAATTTATATTTACAATCTGCAGTTTTTGCATCGATTCAATGAGTAAAAGAAATCAAAATAATATTATGTAAAATGGAATTTCCCAATATTTGAAAATAAAATTTGATTATGTTCATACGTTGATAATATTAAAATAAGAAGGCATTAACCACTTATTTTAGTTTGTATTAACACATCTTTCTAGTTATTTAAGATCCAAGTGTGAAAAGTAATTATTTATTGCACGAACTGGTGTTTAATGTCAGGATTTTAAAGAATCATCATTCAGCGACTACCTATATAGCGGTGAAATAAGCGGCTTGGAATATATGAAAAAAAACAAATTCCGGTGCCACATAACTCAGTGTCGAAGGCCTGTAGAGAAAAAATATAGTAAGAACGAATATTATCTTCTCCAAATATACAATCATTAAATTTATTAACTCTTACAATATGCCTATAAATTTCGTAGCAAATATTTCATATAAAATGTACAAGAGCACAAGTCAAAGATTATCTCGTCAACCATTCGGTATTAAGTATCTTGAACTGAGGAAACAAATTAAAAAATAATGGAAAGTTTTTCCTTCTTGTCGAAAGTACAATAATTTATGGAAGTTTATATGAAACTACCACTGCAAAAAGTAGTGATGTTATGAATATGAAGTTTCGAACCTGGATAAGGAAACGAATAGAGGATTATATTAAACCAGTTTCACGTTAGGGGAATGAAATTTATCCGTCAGTTTCGTATAGTTTCGATTACGTATATTGAATTTATAAGCAATTCTAAAAGTAAAATGGTGTTGTTTCTAGGTTATTTGACACTACAGTAATCAAATTTGTTTCTTACTAACTTTTAACACGTAATTCAGCGTTTACTGTTGGAGTATGACAAACTAATAGTATCTGACGACTTTAATATAAATTTTAAAATAGAAACGGGAACACTCCTGGATGTACAAAGCCTGTTATAATCTTTCGGCCTAGCAGTAACTCTAAATGAATATACGATAATTGCACCTCGTTGTTCTACATGTATTGATAACATATTGACAAATATGTCTGTTGATTTATATTCTGTATCAGTATTTAGACCCTGCTTTGCGGATCACCCAGCACTGCATATTGAAATGTAATAAAATTTCTCTGAAAAGATTCATTACAAATAGAGGTATGAAGATTTTCCAAAAATCACTAAAAATTATGAATTGGGACTTTTTTCAGATTGTGAATTTGATGTCAATTGCCTGGCGGGTTTTCTTATTGATGTTTGTCGTGAGTTGATATTAAAACACTTTCCTCTAAAAAAACTAGAACCAATAGATCACCTGTTTGCTGGTTCACAGATGACTTAAAAGATCGAAAGAATCAAATCTCGTCTTTAAAACTAATCGTAGACACAAGATGCAACTAATCTAATTGCCTATAAAAAGATGAAAACTGAAGATAACACTGAGTTAAAAAATGTAAAAAAAGTAAACAAAGTAAAAGATACTTGGAAAATCATAAATTATAAATGCCTCACCTGATTTGAATCCAAATCAGGTTAATGAATTCTTTAGTAGTGTTGCCGATAAAATTATAAAATATTCACCACATATACATGATAATGATCTGCTTAGTTATACAAATGTTCCTGCTCCACCTAGCTCATTTTTGCTGAAGCCTCTATGTGAACATGATATACAACAAATTATGATGAGGCTGAAAAATAGTCATTGTGCAGATATTCATGAGATTAACAGCGACATTTTCAGGAGGACTTGCCATGTAATTTCAAAACCATCAACTGTTCTCATCAATCGAATTATATCTACTGGTCCTGTCCTTCCTGTCTTTAAATAAACGGTTTTAAAGATTAAAACTAACTTTTCCGCATCTGTGAGATGCCTTGAACAATATTCTATCATAAAATTGTTACTTGTATACACTTCGGAGGTGTATCATGTTAACAAACCGAAATTTCTCCCAAAACAACCAAAAATTTAGTATATTTGGACTTATAGGACCCGCTGAACTCTCTCTAGTCACCTGAAAATCAATAGGGTACATCTGTGAAACACCTTGAAAAATATACAATTATAAAGTTGGTCACTTGTATACACTCCAGAGGCTGTATCGTGCTAAAATCCCGAAATTTCTCCAAAAAGGACCAAAAATGCGGCACTTCAGGTACCATAGTACACGTTGTACTAGTTCAGGTGAGCTGAAAATCAATAATATTCACCTATAGGATGCCCTGTACAATATTCGATCATAAAATTGGTTACTTGCATATACTCCGGAGGTTATATCGTGCTAACAAACTGAGAATTCTCCAAAAATTACTAAAATTTGGTACTTCAAGTACCATAGCACTCGTTGTACCGGCTTTAGTGAGCTGAATATAAATGGATCTTTGAGACGCCCTGAATAATATCATATCATAAAATTTGTCACTTGTATATACTCCGGAGGCTGTATCGTGCTAACAAACTGAAATTTCTCCAAAAATGTCATACTTAAAGTACTATAACACCCGTTGTACTGGCTTCAGTGAGCTGTATATAAATAGGGTTCATCTTTGAGATGCTTTGAATAATATCCAATCATAAAATTGGTCACTTGTTTATACTCTGGAGGCTGTATGGTGCTAACAAACTTAAATTTCTCCAAAAATGTTGTACTTAAAGTACTACCGCACCTGTTGTACGGGCTCTGGTCAGCTGAATGTCAATAGGATTAATCTGTGAGATGTCTTGAATGAGACTCAATTATGAAGTTGGTGACTTAATGTACTCCAGAGGCTGTATCGTGTTAACAAACTGAAATTTCTCGAAAAATTACTAAAATGTCGTACTTGAAGTACCATAGCACCCGTTGTACTGGCTCTGGTGAGCTGAAAATCAATAGGGTTCATTTGTGTGATGTCCTTAACAATATTCAATCATAAAGTTGGTGACTTGTTGCATTCCGGAGGTTGTATCGTGCTATCAAGACATGTAACGAAAAGTGGCCGACGACATACACACAGGATTTTTTTCTAAAAACCGTTTTTTCGTGTTGTTCTTGATGAAAAACGTGAAAATAACTCAAAATTACAACTTTTTTTGGGGTGAACCAATACTTTTCTCGCATATTAGATAGATTGGGCTGAAAAATAAAAAGGAGATAAAGATTTAGTTGATAATTATAGACCAATGATATAGTATAAATGTTTAGTAAAATCATTGAAGAGGTTATTAAGCAACAGCTTTATGACTATTTTGATCGGAATGAATGTTTTACTAATTCTCAATTTGGTATTCGCAAATCACGCTTTACAACACGTGCGATTTATAACGTTGTGATGGATGTGGTCGACGGACTTGAACAAGACTCTTTCACACCAATTACGTTGTGTAACTTGTCCAAGGCTTTTGACGGCGTCTCACATGACATACTATTGGAACAGATTGATTATTATGATGTAAAGGGTACTCCACTTGGATTGATAGCTTCTTGTCTTCACAGTAGAAAGCATTGGATCATTAAATTGTGTATTGTCGAAGTTTTGTGAATTCAGACACGGTGTTCCCCAGGGCCATGTGTTGGGACCACTACTTATTGAATTATCTAGGTGATTTTTCAGTTTTTGAAAAAAAATAGCTGTCTCGAGAGTTTTGTGGTCAGTTAATATGATAAAATCTGTTCCTTCCAGCATGTACCGAGAAAATTTTATTGCTGAAAAAACCGCAAAGAGTTTTGTATCAAAAGCTTCAGTTTTCGACCATTTTTTAGAAATAAACGACAATGGTTGTCTGTGTTCATCGACTATCTGTCTGTTTAAGGACGACACCGATAGCTATTCCACTTGCATCAGGGTGTAGTGGTTATCAACCCCGAAGGTTAGAAATAAAACATGCGAACTGATATGAACTCAGATCATGTCGAGGTTGATACAACTCAAACAATTGTTTAAATAATAATAAATAAAACACATGTTAGTATGATATATTTTCAACTAATTGTAAACAAATTTATAAGCATTACAACAATTATTTACTATAAGGATAAGGATAAACATCTAGGAAACAACTAATATTCTGTTCTGTTTATCGATAACAACGAATGTATGTTATTGGTATGAATTGAACTTGACCGTTCTATTTTATCATAAGACATGTATAGTTAATTTAAGTGTTATTTAGTGTGTATATAAAACCCAGTGATACTTGTCCAGATGTTTACTTTCACCCTATAATCCAGGTTGGAGTAAGTTCACAATTACTTTAATTCATGGCATCATCTTGAAATGTATGGTCGTTATCCAGCATCTCAACTATCAACAATTCATACAACACTTTTCTATCCTGCCCTATCCTGCTCCAACACTATAGATACAACACAAGTGGTTGAACATAGTTTAGCGCCTTCCTTGAGGTGTGCTAACAAAGTAGTTTTAACAAGCTATTTCTTTGCTTGTAAAAAACTACTCATTTGAGAGTCTGACCATTTGTCTATATTTTTCGTTTTGTTTTTAGTCAAACTGTTCACGAGTTCGTGCAAAGGACGAAGGAATTTAACGAAGTTTTTAACAAATGTGTATTTGTGTGATTCATGTCATCAATTTGCTCATCAACTGACATATTCGGTTATATAAATCGACAATTATTAATTTATACTACAAATCACGATATTAATAACTAACTGAAGGGCAAAGACAACTAAATGACAAGATTTGCTTACCACATTCGTCAGTGCGCTTTCTCGTATCGACACGATGTTGTGAACGGTCTTGGATTCACCTTGGAACTGCTACTACGTTTGTTGGAGAAAACCACTTTAGGTTGAAAATATCGTCGGGCTGAAGAGGTCCCAATATTTTGTTGGTAATATTGTGACTAAAATGAGATATCCATTGAAATGTGTATATATATATATATATATATATATATATATATATATATATATATATATATATATTATAGTGGATATGTTTTATATTTTAATATTTATACTTATATGATTTACCTTTATTTACCCGTTTTTACCTTCGGCTAGCCCTATATGATTATATGAAAATTTTTTAATTGTATGTATTGTTTAAATTTTATATTGCAGTCGGAAGCATGAGACTTCTCTCTTTGAGTCCTGGACACCTATTAGAAAAAATTTTTACATATATGAACATTTACTTATTATGATTTCGTGATAGGTCTATTCCTGAATAAATTATATATCTTTATTTCAATCATCTCACCATATGATAATAGAATGAATGATTTAAACAATGTTCGTGAAAAGTGTTATGGACATTGACTGGAATAAGAAAAATACCAACACTTAAATAAAAATATTTTAATAAATTGTTGATGAAATCTTCAAAATTTTACACACACAAATATTCCTGAACCTCCTCTGTATTCTTTGATGGTCATGCGCACTGAACGCTTATAGTAGCTGCTTCGGCGCAACGGAGCAACTCTTCCGGTTCAACGTTTCTCGTCGTCACAAAATTATAATATACAGTTAACATGGAGGATGCAAACGTTTAACAGTTCAATGTGCATCAATTTAGTGCATTTAGAATAATATGGTTGAAAACTTATATTAAACAGTTACATATATAATTCAAGTTGTGAATTAAGTGTGTGTTTGATAGTTATAAGAATAGGTCAGCATTCAAAGCGGAAATTAAGATTGGAAAAGCATTTATGAGTGGTGTGAACTTTGATTGTTTTACAAACGAAAAACTTTGTACAAGTAAGTACATATTTAATATCTAAAATTATTGTTGCAGAAAATTAGAGTTCTTTAATTATCCATGGATAAAATTTGGTATTGATTATTTTAAAGTTTCTTTGGCCAATTTTAGATTATTCAAATTTAAATGTTCAAATTAATTTCAAAAGTTCACTTTTTCTTTGTTTGTTTGGAATTCCAAATTAAAAAAACTCAAATAACACAGACCTTATATTCCATTCTCGGCGTGGTGGACCTGCAACATCTCGTCTCTTTTCTTAGGTATTCCTTACCCAAGAAATACTCGTTCGGCACGTTTCACTTTTTCACAGGGGTTAATCGACATTAATATTATGAATTTTTTATTGATTTAGATTTAAAATTATTACTTTTACTTTAAAGTTTTTACAAAAATCTACCCAGAGAATTACATCCCAGTTCATCATTCCCCAACTAACTCTCGACTTTTTTCTTTTTTTAAAATCAACAACATTTTTACAATCTCTAAAACACAGCCTCCTAATTTGTTATTTTATTCAACAATTGTCAATGATAATGTTTTTTTATGAAAATACTGAATTCTTCAATTAAAATAGTCTTGGAGAGTGAAATCACTTGTATAAATGGTTTAACAATATCTTATAGAATATATAAATAATCTTTTACATGTATTACAATGGTTTCATTCCTTGTAATTCCTTTTTTTTTAGTAAATTTGTTTACAATTAATATACAATTTCTACAATCTAAATTTATGATTTATATATATGGAACTGTTTATTTTTTAATTCTTTAATTAGCACTAATTTCGCTTTATATAAATTCTAACTTATTTTCAAATTTACATTCTCTGTTTTATATTAACTTCCAACTCATTGAATTTAGGTTGGCAATATTATAACTAGATTCAATCACTTCCTTCATTGATTTCGATTTGATTACTAGATTTCTATGACATACAATATGGCTCTTATTCCGAATGTCATATTTCATACAGTTTTATTTTTATAAATTACTTTTTTCAAATTGCAACTTTTTATTGTATTTGCATATCGTTAATAATTTAGTGATTTGATTATTAATTCTTATTATTTTAGGTTTTGAACAAACTAACATCCTTTTCCCGATTCAAGTGTGGACATAGCAGCGTTCAGATTGATTTTAATGGAAATTGTTGACATTGACTTGACCTTAGGATTTATTTGTGAAGGTAACATTTTCTTAAGAATTAATTTCTATATTATCATTACCATTCTATTCCTTAATCCATTTCTTAAATTGATGTACTCAATATTTTATAATACATTTGCTTAAGTCATTCATTCGTTTTATGTTGAATTTTGTTCTTAATTAGGTAGTGTCTAATGATACACCATACGTATATACAAAAAAAATTCCTTTTTAATTCAATCTAATATATGAATATTTATCTATACTAGAGGACTGGCTTAACTCCCCTCAAATTTAAATTTTAAAAGGTGTCTATTTAGATAACTTCTTAAAATTTCAATTTTCAATCTGTAATCCATGCTAATCGATCTATAGATTTCAGCTCAGTACTTACATTTCTGATAACATTTTTATTTTTATTCTTATTATTAAAATTTTTATGATATTCTTATAATTTAACCATATCAAACTCATTCCAAAATAATTTCTCATTAGGAACATAACAATAATGATTCTTACATTTTATTCTCATAATTCTTATTCTTATTAAATTATTCATATCTTATATTCCTTACTCTTTTCCACCGTTTCTTATTCAAAATCTCAATATTTATACTTCCTCCTTTACCTATCTACTCTTCTATTTTTTCTATTTCATCTTTTATACTAAGAACATAATTTTTAATTATTTCAATGATTTCCTATAATTTCATATCAATTTTCAACCTATATTCATGTCAATTTATCTATTCTTATAGTCGAACCTTTAACTCTTTACTTTCTATCCATATTTATATTTATTTTCATATTTCTTAATCATAATTCATCAACTTTATTTCATAACTATATTCATTATATCATAATTTTCTCATCATATCTCCCTATCTCATAATAATTAATCATATCATATACTTTATAAATATTTCTTTCCATTATTTCACTATACTTTTCTCCCTAATTCCTATAAAATTTTTCTTGACATGAATATTTCCTACTTATATCTTGATTTGAAAACTTTCTTTCCTTCTCATCTCTTTTACTGTTTATTTAATTATTTCCTATCTTATCCTTCCTATTTCCTACCTGTCCTTATTAATGAGTGTTTATTTAATTTTATTATGTCCTTCATCTAAGAAATTCTCATAAAAATTTACTATTATACTAAAGCTTAACTTGCCATCTTTCTTTGATATTATTCATTTATCATTAATACATTATATTTCTTTATGTTTCAATTTTTTAGATTACATTAACCACGGATACTGTATGCTGCCTACTAGTACACTACCTATGAAAATTGAAAATCTTATGTTTAACTTGGTCATTATCTTCACGTTGTATATGAGAATACATCTTATGAAGTAAAATCGAAAAAAAAAAACCTTACATCTACCTATACTACTATCTATTTACATGTAAGTAACATAATATTATCTATTCCTCTTATCACTCTTCTATGGTGAATTATACTTATAAATTGATTCTATATTAAAAATACCCCTAATCATGTTTGTTCCTGGGTATGCCAATTTATAACTATTTTGTGCATTATCATTTATTATTTCATAAGGTCCCTCGAATGGCAATTGCAATTTAATACATTGGTCTTCTGCTTTATTAGATGTCTTCAATGCTCTGATTATAACCAATTCTCCTTTATTAAAGGTTGTTTTCTTCTTAATTTTCTTGTTCTGATCCCGTATATATTTTTCTGCATTCCTCCTTATTCTGATATTCACCTTTTCTAGTGTCTCTTCTAGAGTAGTATCTCTATTCAGAATCCAGTTTCTTTTAGGTTGGATACCTTTCATTAAATAAATTGGACTTTCACCTGTTACCCCATGTGGTAAATTATTTATAAATTCTTCAATTTTGTCCAAATTTTCATCCCATCTAATATGTGTCTTTTGACAAAGAATTCTTAAATATTTTAAGATTTCCTTTATATATCTCTCAGCTGGATTGGAGCTAGGTCTTCTAATACTAATAAATTGTAGTTTTATTTGTTCTTTATCACAATACTGCTTTAATTTTTTACTTTCAAAGTATGTAGCATGGTCAAGTATAATTCTCTCAGGTCTTCCTACTTCTTCTATATATTTTTCCAAACATTCTATTACCACCTTAGTCGTTGATCTCTTACATGGAAAAATTTTAACAAATTTGGTATAAACATCAACTATTACTAGTAAATCCTTATTACCCGATTCACTCCTAATTAAGTTTCCTATAAAATCCATTGCCACAATCTGTAATGGTTTATTTGTAATTATCGATTTTGCTGTCATGCTATTGTGGTAATTTTTTTCTTTGGCCAGTTGACATATTTGACAATATTTACATATTTCTTTCACTATACTCAAATCCTTCTTTGCCACATAATTTTCTCAAAACAAAGTCCATAGTTTTCTTGTTCCTATGTGTCCATTCTCTTTATGTAGATGACGAATAATTTCCTGTGCAAACTCCTTACTTATTACAAATACTTCTCTGTCCTCCAATTTCTTATACCACACTTCATCAATTTTATAGGCACCTTTAACTTTCTCGTTATCAAAATGTCTCTGATCTTCTTTAACCTTTTCCAATATAAATATCCCCTCTGTTTGGTACAATTGGTTTATTCCAATTTGAAATTTAGTTTGATTGTTCCCTACTTCATCTACTCTACTCAATGCATCTGCTACCATGTTTAATTTCCCTGGAATATATTTGATTTCGAATTCATATTCTTGTAACAACAAGATCCATCGGTGTACACGATTATTGGCATAGCGGTTTTTCAACATAGCTGTAAGTGCTGAGTGGTCAGTTTCTAAAATAAACTTAGCTCCTAATAGATAGAATCTTAGTTTGCTAATGCAAAATACAACACTTGCCATTTCAAATTCTGTTATCGAATATTTCTTTTCTGCTGGCTTAGTCACTCTGGATATAAAACTAATAGGTACTTCTTCTCCATCTTGTATTTGAATTAATACCCCTGCCAATCTTTCTATTGAAGCATCTGTTCTCAAGATAAAAGGTTTGTCATATTGTGGATGAAATACTTTTAGGCTGTTTAGAAAAATTTCCTTTAACTCCTGAAATGCATTTTCTCTTCTCTCGTCCCATTTCCATCTAATATCCTTCTTTAATAATTCTATAAGAGGAATTTCTCTCTTACTTAGATCAGGAACTAACTTCTTGAAATAATTGATGATACCTAGAAACCCTCGTAAAGTTCTTAAGTTATGTGGTGTTTTATACTCTAGGATTGCTTTAATTCTCTCAGGATTCATTGTTATACCAGTGTCACTTAAAACATATCCTAAATAATCCACTTATCTTTTATAAAACTGACATTTCTCTAAGTTTAATTTAAGTCCAGCATTTTCTAATTCCTTTAATATTATTTTCAGATGTTTATAATGCTTCGTTTCTGTTTCAGAAAAAATCAAAATGTCATCTATGTAGTGGAGAGTGAAATCTTCATACGGATTCAAGATTGTATGCAACGTTCGTACTAAGGCTGCACAAGAACTTTGGAGTCCAAATGGCACTACACAAAATTGATACACCACTCCATCTACCATAAATGCAGTGTATTGTCTACAACGATGATCCAATGGAATTAACCAAAAGCTATGCTTTAGATCTAATTTTGAAAATATATTAGCCTTTGTAATTCTTCCAAATATACCTTCAATATTTAATGGACTTTCGTATTGTTTTTTAGTAAATGTATTTATATTCCTAGCATCCAAACATATTCTAATATCCCCCGATTTCTTCTTTACACAGGTTATTGCACTTATGTATTGTGAATTAGATCTTTCAATAATACCGTCTTGTAACATTTTATTAATTTCCTGATATACCTCTTGTTTTAATTTATAAGGTATAGGATAAGTTTTTATCTTAAAATTTTTTATTTCTGGTATGACTTCAATTTTGTGAACATATCTAGTCGCAACGCATACTTCCTCATTGAACAGCTTTTCGTGAGAATCAAGTAATTCATAGACTCTCTGTTTGTATTCCTCCGGACATAATTCCTCCCTCATGTTTTGTTCTTCTTCAGCAATGTGATTTATTTGTCCAATTGCACATTCGTTTTTTCCTATATCTGTTTGATAATTTGTTATAAACGGTATTGTATGATTATTATATATTATGTTTTGCATTTTATAATTTATTATAATTCTATGTTTACTTAATTCATCTGTACCCATGATTATGTCATATTTTAAATTTTTCACAATCAACAATTGTACTGATAAAACCTCACCATTTAATTCTAGGTTTGTCATAATGGTTTTAGTAGTTTCATATAATTTTCTTTCATTTGCCCCTATTAATGATATTTTATTTGTATTTATCACCATAATATTGTCCTGTTTTAAATTGTCTACTATATTTTGACTTATAATGGAAACTTCGGAACCCGTATCTAATAAAACTCTACATTTAATGTTATCTAAATTTCCCTCTATAAATACTAATCTATTTAATTCTGGGTTTGTTGGTTCTTCTTCTAATATAAATTCTCTAGGATGTTGATATTTAGAAGAATAGACAATATTATGCACATAAGAGCAACTTACTCGAAATTTGGATCAGAACTCGTGCCCTGATCACTATCCCTTCTTATCTCTTCCTGGTTTTGTATCATGTTCACCTGTCTTCTATCTTCACCTCCTCGACTATCTCTTTGATCATAATTCCTGTCTCTGTTTTCATTTCTTCTGTCCTCTTCATTATTTCTCCCCTCTCTTCTGTATTGTTGCCAGTTCCGATTACGATTGTCGTTATCATTCCGTCTTCCATAATTTTGGTAATTTCCTCCATTATATCCATTATTCCGATTCCCATTATTACCATTCTGATACCCATTACGATAGTTTCCATTTCCGTTTCTGTAATTATCATATCTCGGATTTCTATCATCCCGTCCTGGTCTTCTTCTCTCGTAATTTCGATTTTCATAATTTCTCTGATCATTTCTCCTTTCATTTTCTCTTCTATTCTGTCCATTCCCATTTTCATTTAATCGATTGTCTCTTGTATCGTTATGATTTGTATAGCTCTGTTCCACTCTTTGTAGATATCTTGATAAACTATCCATGGCTTTAATATTATGAAGCGCTATTGTTTCAGCTACTTCTGAATTGAAATGTCTGCCAATGTATAGCACTAATTCCTCCTCCTTCATTCCCGGATCTAAGTACTGGGCTACATTATATAATTGCATCGCATAATTATTCAGGTTTTTGCTTTTCTTATAATCAAATTTCCCGAAGTATAACCGCTCTCTGAATGTTGCTTGTTGCAATTCTCCCCAGAAATAGGCTAAGAATTGTTGCTCGAACTCATCTAGGCTTTGTATTAGTTCTTCCTTATTACAAAACCACAATAAAGCATGGCCCTGTAATATGCTCCTTATAATAAGCTTGATCTCAACAATATCTCTGATTCCTTTAATTTTGTTTCTAATTATTTTGAGAAATACTTTGGGATGTATATTGTTAATATTCCCATCAAATTTCACTCCGATTTCTAAATTGTGGAAATTTCCTGGGTAAATATTGTTTCCTCCATTTCTTCTCAAATTTTCCTCCATTTCCTCTATCGTGATCCTTAATTTCCGATTCATTTCTTCGATTTCTTTATTCATTTGTCGATTTATGTCGTCGGTTATTGTTAGACTCATCCCCGTTCTCTCTTCAATCCGGCCATCCAAATCCTTAAATTTTCTATTTACGTTATCTTTCATCTGTTCCACTTCCTTTGTTATTTGTTTATTTTGTTTTGAGACCTCTACTTTAATATTCTCTGGTAAATATTCTTCTAGATCTCTTCTAAATTCTAATACTTCTTCTACTATGTTTTCTCTGATTTTCATACCATTTTCCTGTATTTCTTGTCTTATGTTTTTATTATTTTCCTCTATGTCTTCTTGTATTTGCCGAATACTCTTCTTATGTTCTTCTTGATTCTCCTTAAGTTCCTTAGTCTCTTTGCAGTTTTCAAATCTAACCTCTTCTATCTTCCGTTCCAATCTGTTCATGTTTTCATGAATATTATGAATGTCTCCCCTCAAATTAAGCTCCATTCTATCCATATTTCCGTTAATGCTATTTATATTTCCATTCAACTTTTGATCCATTTTGTTCATGTTTTCATTTAACTCTCCCTTCATTGTATTCATCTGGTTCAACAATTGTTGCATCAAATCTATCATTTGGTTATCATTCCTTGTTCTTGTTTGTTGTTCCCTTCTCTCTTGTATTTCTTGACTTCTATCCAATCCTTCTTCTACTCGTTCTACCTCTATTCCATATTCTTCATCTCCTGTTCTCCTTTCTTCCTGTGCATCATCTTCCGATTGCTGTCCTTGGATGAGGTATTGCACCTGGAAATCTCCCATTCCATGGCTTCTTCCTTCTCTTTCCTCCTCAGATCCACTATCATTTCCAACCTGCTTCCCATCGCGCAACATCATTTTCCTATTTTCCATTGTTCTTTGTTTTTAATTTATTTTTATTTTTTTAATATATTATTTTTATAATCGCCCCACGTTTTTGGGTGCCAATTTATAGTGGATATGTTTTATATTTTAATATTTATACTTATATGATTTACCTTTATTTACCCGTTTTTACCTTCGGCTAGCCCTATATGATTATATGAAAATTTTTTAATTGTATGTATTGTTTAAATTTTATATTGCAGTCGGAAGCATGAGACTTCTCTCTTTGAGTCCTGGACACCTATTAGAAAAAATTTTTACATATATGAACATTTACTTATTATGATTTCGTGATAGGTCTATTCCTGAATAAATTATATATCTTTATTTCAATCATCTCACCATATGATAATAGAATGAATGATTTAAACAATGTTCGTGAAAAGTGTTATGGACATTGACTGGAATAAGCAAAATACCAACACTTAAATAAAAATATTTTAATAAATTGTTGATGAAATCTTCAAAATTTTACACACACAAATATTCCTGAACCTCCTCTGTATTCTTTGATGGTCATGCGCACTGAACGCTTATAGTAGCTGCTTCGGCGCAACGGAGCAACTCTTCCGGTTCAACGTTTCTCGTCGTCACAAAATTATAGTATACAGTTAACATGGAGGATGCAAACGTTTAACAGTTCAATGTGCATCAATTTAGTGCATTTAGAATAATATGGTTGAAAACTTATATTAAACAGTTACATATATAATTCAAGTTGTGAATTAAGTGTGTGTTTGATAGTTATAAGAATAGGTCAGCATGCAAAGCGGAAATTAAGATTGGAAAAGCATTTATGAGTGGTGTGAACTTTGATTATTTTACAAACGAAAAACTTTTTACAAGTAAGTACATATTTAATATCTAAAATTATTGTTGCAGAAAATTAGAGTTCTTTAATTATCCATGGATAAAATTTGGTATTGATTATTTTAAAGTTTCTTTGGCCAATTTTAGATTATTCAAATTTAAATGTTCAAATTAATTTCAAAAGTTCACTTTTTCTTTGTTTGGAATTCCAAATTAAAAAAACTCAAA